>OY770126.1:15000000-20000000 GCA_963669345.1 Gortyna flavago
ACGAATCTTTGTTGGCTCATAACTTTTTAATGGCTTTTTATTTTAATATTCTGTTTCCGTACAGACACAATTAATAATAAGTCAAAACGATATCATGTTTAACTTTGAATGTACAATGTCAAACAGTGGAGTAATACTCTCCCGAAATTTGTATGGAAAAAATATTGACTAGTGGCGCCTTAAAGATATAATAAGGGAACGATTTATTATTACCTACTTTAGTGTTTCGTTCATGTAAGTATATTTAAGTACCTACGTGTTGGTGTAATTTAGGACAACACTGAATCACAAGTATCTTGCTGGTAGTTTAACGGATATCTTAGAAAAAAGAAAATACGGATCCTATTGTTACTTAACATCTACCTAGAACGTTACCCTCGCTAGCGAAAGGACGCCCGTCCTTTCGCTAGTAGGTCGCGATCCCAATCCATAGTTGAATCACATAGGATTGCTATAACTCAAAGGAGAATGCCATGGGACCGTAACAACCTGCGAGGGAGCGAGTCACAACCAAATGTAGTTAATAAAATTATTTTTATTTATGAAATTAGATTTACGTTTTTGTTATAATAAAGGTTCCCGGATTTCGGACATCAAAAATAACCTTTTGTACGTATTTTTCACTTATGTCACTGCCATTGCACTTCATTTCCGAATGTCACTATTACGTAAAAAAATATAGGTAGGTAACTGTCAACAAACATTTAAATGAAGAATTCTAGTCCAAATACTAGTAGGTTTGGTTGTGACAGCGGACTTTTAGTTTGGTAGGTACAGGGCGCCCTATATTCGATGGCATTCTCCCTTGTCGATTCGACACGGATATTTTGACTTTCCACAATTTAGTACCCTCTATAATTTTCATGAAAACCGTTTTATAACCTGTGTTGCCAGTCACGCATTCTAAACATCCCCAATATTAATAACATCCCTTTCCCGGTATGGATAAGTAAAAAAATTATGTACAAGTTAAAATAAAAGGTGCTCTATAAAAACAAAAACATACGCAGATGAAGTCTTGCCCAAAAGCAGACATTATTAAAAGTATGTTAACTTTTAAATTAGGTAGATGCGTAGGTAATCCTAATTCTATCTAACGTTTAGTCAGTGTTATTTCCTAAATCATTTCAACTTGTTGTCTATGTCAGTATGAAGCGAATGGAGGCGAAATGTAAATTTATACTATTGCGTCGTCGTCGGTATTGATATCATAAAAGAGTTAACTCATCCATGGCTATCGCCGATAAATTGGTTTATACCGTAATTGAATGACTTTGCACGCCTATCAATATCCGCTTACAAGGCTGCTCTTAAATCATCATCTGCCTAGCCCTTTCCCAACTATGTTGGGGTCGGCTTCCAGTCTAACCATAAGATATTTATTCTTATGGTTCTTTCCATAAGAGATTTCTTCTTATGGTACAAATCTAACTTAGAAAAATGTATTACTGATTCTAATGATTATAATTATGTAAATACGTACCTGCTATAGTCGCGAATCAAATTTTGATCAAGATACAACCTGACACTGATCTGAAAATTGCAAAAAACGTAAGTAAAATTGAATTTCGCGGTCTACCACTGCGCATTCAACTTAACGTGCTTTCCTAGGCTCGCTGCTTTTAAATAAAACCAAGAATTTCTTTTTACATGATTTTATAAAAATAACGACAGTAGTCTGAACAAATCATCTGTTTATGACAGTTCGTGACAAGCTGTTACAATAAATCGAATGTAAATTATAAAAATGTACTTTAAAAAAAGCTCATCGTTGAATGAAAGTGGTTTTAATATTTGTTGTGTAGAACAGTTGTTTTTATCTTAGTCCTAAGCCGTTTGTGGGTCGGTGGGTTGGAATTAGCGGAATTCACCATACTAATTCATTTATTATTACTATCCACAGTTAAGTTATCATATATTATTAATTTAGACATACCACGGATAAAAAACTCTTATCCATAAACAATCAAAACAACTCTCAAATATCTTAAATACACTCATGATACACTCACTCATTATACTCATTGTAAGAAGCTGAAGTTTGCAGGAAGTAAGATCAAAATACTTGGGTAGCGGCCAAAACGAATCGATTTTCGCTCATCATTTAGGTCCAATATCCAGACACCCATCTTCGTTACCGGGATGATAACAATAACTTATGTTTAGTGGTGTTGGAAATGTTTACGACGAATAATTTAATTTAATGTTATGTAAGTGGTGCATATGACCTTTTAGGATTATACGTGAATTGTGTAAATATATTTTCTATATATATTGTGAAGAGCATATTTTTACGGGGCATATTAGAATCTGTCGTGCCTGTAGGTAGCAGTCAAAATATGTGCTGATGTATGTATATACACAAACATTTTCTCCAATGTCTATTACTTACCTGGATCGGCAACGACTGGTCCGAGTGGGTCAAAGCGGACACGATGCTCTACAGCAGCGCGTGCAGCACAAACAAGATCCGAAAAAAATCTATGCCGTCTTAACGCCAACTCGTCCCTACCCACCGGGGTGGCTGGAGGATCTCGCGGCCCATCATTCCCATCATCATCACCAGATTTGGCAGCACTCGCCTCGAATACTTCATCATCTTCCGTATCTGACTCGTGTTTACTACTGGACCGATTCTCTGATACTCCATTGCTACTGTTCGTTGTAGATTTTAATATCCCAGTGGATTTACGACGGCCTCCTGGGCGAACATCCACATTAGTCCGAGCAAGCTCCTTTTCCAGTCGTGCTAATTCTTCTAGAGTAGCTGAACCGCGCCGACAATCTACAGAAAATCGCTTAAAATCCAGACGAGTCTTCTTATAATCCACAGAATACCTCTTTCTTGTCAAATCTTTTTTAGGAAGCACGAGATCTAAAGTGTTTACCTCGCCAGCCTCACTGGCAGAATCATTGCGTTCCTCTTCACTATTTTCCATTTTGATGGGTTCGTCAGGGCTTGCTGGTAAGGATATTTCTTGTTCTTCTTCGTTTCCCAACTTCACTTCTTGTTTTACAGACTCTTTGATTACGTGTGACAATTCGTCCTTTTGTGTATTGTTATCGTCGGAAGCCGGCAACTTTTCTTTTGTGTTCTCATTATCTGATTCTGAGTTTAAATCCATTTTTTCAGATTTAGATTTGCTTTTACTAATTTTTTTGCCCGGGCGCGCACAACAACTTTTGAACATAATTATTATATAGACCTTTAAAGTATAAATATCTCATTTGCAAACGTAAAACGATAAACTATGAAGGCTATGTAATAAATGTAATATCTCTTTTTATAATACCATTTTATACCTAAACAATGTGATACAACAACTCGTAGTAGTATTCCAAGTCAAGATTTCCACTTTAAAGAAATCGCAGGCCATACTAGTGTTATGGCAGGGGTGGCGTACGTAGGGTCGGCAGCCGGCCGAGCGCGCGGCGGCGGGCGACTGACGGCACTGACGCAGGGCGGATGCGCCGCCCGTCCGGCGCATCCTGCCACCCGCGCCCACTCCCCACGCAGCTTCTGGGACTTTATAAGGACCCAAAACCAATGCCTTTTGGTGTTAGGTACCAAAACATAGGCTCTACACGACTAAAATGGCATTTATAGAGATTTCATTGCATTCAAAGTATTTCGCAGAAGTTTAGGCTGGATTCAATATTTAACTAAACATTGACCTATCTTCAATCGGACCACTTAATTTTAAGGTGTTTCTTAAAATTAAGTGGTCCGATTGAAGATAGGTCAATGTTTCAAAATTAAAGTTTTTTTTATTTAGGCTTTAACTTTTCTCCGGTAACAATTATGAAGACAGAAAAAAAAATATGAATCGCTTTTCTCAAAAGAATACGGGTAACCTGATAGTAATAATTGTCGTTTTGCTCGGAAAATCCGTGTAATACAAGAATTTGTGATAATGTATATTTTCGGTCTCTCACAAAAAATTGTGACAGACCGATAATACATTAAAACTATAACATATAACGCTCAGGGGAGCGTTATGGGGGCGGCCCCCTTCTTCTGCTACCCCCATTTCCATGCAGTCATACCGTATCTGTATACGTAATTAATCGAATTAATTTGGGCGGATTAGCATGGAAAATAAGTCAATATTAGTAGCCTAGACCAGGTTTCACAAGCTGACAATTTTTTTAATAAATACTAGATCCAATTCACTAATGAATAAACGACAGCCAGTATTCGAGTTTGTTTTGAAAAACGAATTTTATCTACGAGGTAATTCAAGAGAACGCTGCTCATCCAACGACTGACATGTTAGATGTATTTGTCTCGGTGCTAAGATAAAGATCTTAGTAGCAGTACTTATACAGATGTAGCGGTAATAGCCTTGGGCACAACACTACATTTGAAGTGACAGTACCGTCTTTCGGCTGTAGTTAACGACTCTCGCTCGGTTGCCGATAGCTGAGCACCAGCAGAACGCGCCTGCGTCGCGTCACAGCATAAAAACCCCTAAATTCGTTCTTTTTCCACGACGACATCGACAGACATAACAATAACCATAGCATGCATGAAATAAAATAAAAATAAAACAATAACGGCTCTGGCTTCAGTTTTACCGTTATGAGATAGAAATATTGTTAAAGATGTTTTGAACGGATGGTGGAAATAAAGAGAGATGTTGCGGCCGGCTGCAGCGAGCGTTGGTGTTGGCTTGGCTACATACAAGGATACCGTACGGTACGATATCTTTTGCACAAATATTCGGCAGGTTATAGTATCAAAAATGACACAATTCGATAATCTGATTTACCTTGTTCCCGGCAGCAAACAGCTGTCGGAAGAATAGCGATCGTCTATTTGATTTGATTCGTTCGAACCGATGAAATCTTGTCAGTTTCCCATCCTAGTGCAGCAACAAAATTGCAAATCTGCGATATGCTGACGATACCACGCTATTTGCTACTAGCGCGTCATCTAGAGGGATTACTTCGTAGGATGGAAACTGAGCCTCGAATTCGGGCTACAGATTAACCGCAAAAAAACTAAGGTAATGATCGTGGATCGCGATAACAACAACTCGCCCTGAAGTCTCTAAAATTGCAAACTGCGACGTGGTCCAGCCCTACATTTATCTTGGAGTGTTAATCTCATACGGGGGTGGATGCATAGATGAAATTAAGAGACGTATGGCGATAACTACTAAAGCATCGATGGACAAGCTGAAAAAAGTCTGGAGGAACAGAGATCTTACAAAAGCTAACAAGATCCGGCTTATTCAATCACTCGTTTTCCCTATGTTCCTATACGCTGCTGAGATGTGGACGCTGCGTCACAGCGAGGAGAAAAAGAAAGATGTTCTGGAAATGTGATGCTGGAGAAGAATGGCTGGGGAATCGTGGACTGAGTTTCGCACCAACACCTCTATACGCCAAGAACTTAACATCAAAAAGCGTCTATCTGTTCTGGTCCAAACGCGCATCCACAAATATTTCGGACATGTCTCGAGGCGTGAGGGAGACTATGTATGTATATAGAGCCTTGTCGTGCAGGGTAGAGTGGAGGGCATAGTCCACGCGGACGCTCACCTATGAGGACTGACCAAATTAAATCCGCAGTGGGCGAACCCTTGGATGACTGCACAAAAAATATCAGAAATCAGAGTAGTAGGCGAAAAATCGTGAGGCGCATCACATCAGCCCCTAGACAAGAAATTACATGAAGAAGAAGAATTTGATTTGAGATGATAAAATTATGGGGTTTGTACTCGTGAACAGCGCGAATGTTTAGACTCCTGAGATAACATTGATTGATCGGTACGGATGCGTATCGAAAGCTAGCTATATAATATGTTCCATAATCTGGAAAATTTCCGACATACTAACCCAGCCTAATTTCCGGATATACTCCATATGATCCTGAAGCCAAAGCTTCTGTCTCACCAAATCGAATAGCACGGTGTATTCCGATTTTGCCTGCCGTCTTCCTTAACCTTACACGCTTCGATATTGCAGAAAAATATCAGTAAATAGTCCAAAATTAGTACCACATTACCAAAAATATGCTATAGAGTTGCTAATAGTGTTAGCCTTCAGTCCAGAAATATCTCGCGATGTGGAGCTTCAAACATAAACTGTATTACAGAATACAATAGCAATTACTTCCGAACTTTGTTTACGACTCTCTGGCTCTGCTGTTGGATGTTCGGGAAATGTTGCTTGTAGTTAATTTAGTAATTGTTATATTATTACAGTTTACGATTAACGCTGGATGAAATTTGTGCTAATAATAACTTTTGGAAACGCATGTACTTACGATATTTCATAGTTGTCCCTAAACGACGCGCGGTGCTATGAGAGCATTATAGAATTATGCTTCTTAATTGTCAAAGAAAATGTATTGCAATGGGCAGTATAGGCACGCCTTATACGAGCTGATTTTTTTGGGATTCTGGGAACGATTACAAAGCTCATAACAACTTCATTTCGGACTAATCCCAAAGCATTTTCTAAAAACTATACCTACTTTATTTTATGTAAAATACTAGATGATGAAATTACGAAGTTCATTTCAATTTCGTGTCAGCTCAGTTGACAAATCTGAAACTTTTAGAGGATGGGGAGGAGAAATTCGATCTAAGGAACCTTGTTGTAAATAGGTATAAGAATTACAAGAATAATAAAAGAAACCTCGCTAAGTAATGTGTACTTAAACTAAAATAATTAAGTACAAAATCTTTTTCATCATTATAATCAATTGGTAACTTTTTAGTTCATACTACTATCAACCACTACCCACTATCAATCGGATATATAAAATATTCTGAGAAAATAGTTTTCTTAACTGTAAAATTCGGCAATGTGCTTTCTAAACAAAAAAGAACTATAAGTACTTACTTTCAATATTTTCTTAGGCCGAAATCTACATAATATAATAAACATTATTCAATAATTTTAATGCAGTAAATATAAAGAATGTGGCTTTAAAAATAAACTGTTATAACCACACTTCTGCTCTTTATAGTTAAACTAGTTTTTTTAATATTTTAGATAAACACTTAAAATGACAAAACATATTCATCCTCCTAGCTATAAAATATTATCTTGGGCTTCTGGTGAAAATAGTTATTTATATTTTTATTTTTAGAAACTTATTATGGGATTGGCTTTTCTTTAATGAGTGAATGCCAATCTACACCATACAAATTGAGGATTTTTTGTAAATTATGGTCATCAATGAAATTAAATTGTTTAATTTGTAAATAGGATATCGGAATCACTTTTACACAGCAAAAAAAAAGCTAGTTGGAATCAACTGAGAAGAACTAGCCAAACATAGGATTCAAAGTCTCTTTTAAAGTCCAGACATAATCTTGGTCTGATCATGTAATCATGTGTCATCCATGTAAGTACATTAGTGTCTGAAATGGTCTTTTGAGGAAAGAACAAGACAGATTTGAGTGCAGGTCTACTCAAATCCGTCTTGTTCTTTCCATTCAGAGCAAGCATTCATCAGTAATTGTGAGTGCAGGTCTACTCAAATCCGTCTTGTTCTATCCATTCAGAGCAAGCATTCATCAGTAATTGTGTGGCTCACAATGCAAAGACTGAATGCAAATCTTCTTCTAATTTAAATTTTTATTGATTTCTTAGGACCTTTATCACATTAATAATGGTACTTAAATAATATTCCAAGTAATAACAGTTATTAATTTATTTGATTCCTGATAACATGTAAACAAGTTCAGATAATTATACTAATGAGTCACAGTAAGAGCCTCTGGTTATATGGTGTAAATAGTTAAAACCGTAATAATTTTACATAAATGAATTATTATTCATTCATCATCTTTTTGCCCTTGTCCCATGTTACTTGACTTCACTCTTTTTCTCTTTCCATTCTCCACTGTCAACTGTCACCCTATCATCCACTTCCTTCTCTTTCATATCATTCCTCTCCATCCATCAAAATTTAAATCCTACTTCTAATATTATAAATGTGAAAGTTTGTGAAGATGGTTGGATGTTTGTTACCCAATCACGCAAAAACTACTGAACGGATTTGGATAAAACTTGGTAGATACACAGATAGTTCATAAACAGGATTAACACATAGGATACTTTTTATCCCGATGTTCCCACGGGATCGAAACTAACGCGGGTGAAACGGCGGGGCACTGCTAGTATTAAATAATTATTATTATTAAACAAATATTTAATTATCATTGCAGAGAGTCTATAGTCAGTTACAGTGTCCTATGTCAAAGGGTGTCTGAAGCACATCCATATTGTTTCTATGAACTTTATAATAACCTGTTATTAAAAACTCATGACAGAAATGAGTTTCCTATCCATAATCATTTGAACTACCAAATATTTTCTGAACATATCAAAAGCCAAACATTGGATACAAACAAGTGATTAGTATCAAAATAAGACAGCTACAAAATAGCTAGCTAAAGCCTTTTATTGATAACATTGGAGATGAAACTTAACTGGCGAAATTACCCACTTAAAATATAATAGCCTAACTCTTGGGAATACAGCCTAGGCTTGTTGTTATGTGTATTATGTATTAAGATGAGATGGCAATTTAACCACAATCTTGTATGGAAAAAAATGAATTTCCTTGTCATTCATTAAATAAAATTATCTGTCGCTTTTATAATACTTGAATCAGACATGATTAGGTTCCACAGCAGAAGTAAAAAATGATCTGCAGTCAGTAAATAGATTTTCGCAAGACAAGACTTTTAATTCTAGCTGTGCGCGCCTGTTACAGGATTACCTTACGTATCATCATATCCTGGGCTGTGACCAACTACCTACCACCTACTGTTAGCCGAATTAAAATAGGTACAATTTATTTTAGCAAGTGTTGACTTCAATCACCTTTTACTTACGTACTTTTATTTATTATAGAAGGATCCCTTCAAGAATAAACGTATTACTTATCTATTATTTTTAAATATTAACTAGCGTTGTATTGTAATTTATTTAATGACTTGGAGAAGCTTCTGCCGTAGGCGTGTAACAAATTAATAGGGTACACAAAGCAACACAACTAACTGTATTAGAACTGTTTATTTACTCACTATCGCTATCTCGATCAGTTGACTCACTGCTGATATGGTTGTCTGAACTGTAATTCACTTATTGTTTACGTATAAAATAATATAAAATTCAGTCTTTTTAGGTTATTTGTCAGATAAATGGCTACAACCACAGAACAAATATACTACCCGATACATTACTTTACTCTATGAAATATAAGATAAATAAAGGGGGCTGCATACAACAAATGCAACAAAGTCGGCATTGGTCGCAGTGCTGCCAATAAAAAATTCTCGATTTTAACTCTCGCAGCTTCAGACTACATCCATAAAAAACAAAGTAAGGGCCACTAAAGTCCACACTAAGGACCACAAAAAAATATATAGTTTTTATTCAAATGTTTAGTGGCCCTTATTTTATTTGAAATAGTTTATTATTTTTGCCATATTTTCGCAGTAATCGTATTCCGATTAGGTTAAAATTTTATAAGATTCCCGATTTAGCGGTCCCCCCCCGCAAGGCCTCGTTCACTGTGGCAACGAGCCGCCCACTATCTGAACGCGCCCCAAAAGGTGGTAGCCGTAAGGCTTATCCGGGGGTACCGCACGATCTCGGGCGAGGCGGCAAGCCTCCTTGCCGGACTGCCACCGTGGGATCTGGAGGCGATAGTCCTCGCGTGCCTGTATGAGTGGCGCGCGGAGGCACTATGCCAGGGGGAAAACCCACTTCCGCGGCAAATCGCTGCGGAGCGGACGGACCTCGGCGCGATCTCATGGCGGCATGGAAAGAGCGACTGTCGCAACCCAGCGCAGGGCACGCCACGATAGTGGCGATAAGACCCCTCTTTGAGGAGTGGCTAGAGAGGTGTCACGGCGTCCGAACTTACCGCCTGACGCAGGTCCTCACCGGACACGGACGTTTCGGGAGGTTCCTGCACATCATCAGGCAGGAGGAAACGCCCGGGTGTCACCACTGCGAGGATCGCCCAGAGGACATGGTGGAGCATACGGTGGAGGTCTGCCCCGCTTGGGCGGAGCACCGCCGTGTCCTCGTAGAGGCGATCAGCAGCGGCGGCGGCCTCTCGCGTCCGGCCCTGGTTCAAACCATGGTCCGGAGCGAGAGGGAGTGGGAGGCAGTCACCTCCTTCTGCGAAGCAGTCATGCTGCGCAGTGGCGGGATGGGCGAGTTAGAGAGCCTCGAGAGCCTCACGTCCCAGCCACCGCGGGAGACGCTCCGGGCGTCGGGAACCACGTGACGACTCCCGGCCACCGTAGGCGCGGGCCTGCAGACGGCGAGTAATGGGTAGCTCGCCGTCCGATCAGGACCAGGGTGTTTACTTTCGAATATAATTCCGATAGATCGACATTGGTCAAACGTCAGTTGGTTGAGTTAAACGTCAGGGATTGGCTAGACTCAGTGAGTCCAGCTAATCCCTGACGTTTAACTGACAATTCCAATGTCGATCTATCGGAATTATATTCGAGAGTAAGCAAACAGGCCCGTGCTGGACGGCGCGTATGTGTTCCACGCGCGCCTCTAAGAGATGTCAGCATCAAAGGAGGTGCCCGTCAGGGCCGAAGCCTGCCGGGGCAGCGGGATTGTCCGAAAGGATTACCGCTACCCCGGAAAATAAAGGGCTAAGGAAGGAAACGGATGGGTTTTAGTCGGTAAGAGTCTGACACTCCCTTCCACTCCACCCAAAGAGGTCATTTGATGATTTCCCATCGTTAAAAAATAAAAAGCGGTAACCTTGTTCGGTATGCATTAAAGCTGCAATGGTGTCATTGTTGAGACTCCCACGTATTGTGTTTTGATGTTATTTATGTTGCTGAAAACCCCCCTCCACTGACGCGTATTATATTATTAGTACAAAAAATTGGTCTGGATTCCCTGAAATTCCCCGATTTTTGCCTCCCCGCGCTAACCCTAAATTCCCCGCAAATCGGGGATTTTCCCCGCGATTGGCAGCGCTGATTGGTCGGCATAAAACGTAAAACCGCAAACACACGAACAAAATATAGGCGTACTCCACAGATAAAAAACTTTGACCCACAGAACATAATACTCCTAACGAGACACTGACCTCGGTCAGTGTAACGCATCATCATTCCCTCTATATTACTTTACTCTTTGGTGTAACGAGAGCTTTGACCCATCAAAGGTGCAAAGCGTACATACTCGTATCAAAAGTACTCTGTGGTAGACATTCTCTGTCACTGCTCAGAAGACTAACTAAAGCATAGAAGGCGCTTTACGACATTAGAAGTGTACGCTGTCATAGACAAAAGAGTATTAGCTAGTGATGTGACTATGCTTAAAATAAATAACGATATCGACTTCTTATTTTATAATATCGCTCCATTTCCATGACAATAAATCTAAATATGCTAAATGAAATAAAGAACTCACTTCTATATGATCAACTTATTTAAATAGAAACACAGGATAAATTATTAACAAATTGAAATTGCCAACAGACCACTTAAATAATTTTAAAAGAGCGATTGGCCCCAGAACGAGTAACAAAAAAAACTTTTTAACAAAAAGTTAAACCGCCGAAAAAACTGAAAAGCATTATTTATTTAACCTTAATAATCAAGTTCTTAAACTGATGTACAGTATACCTAAGTAATTTTAAGTCGGCACCAAAGTGATTTAGTGATCTTTGTTCATTCATTGATTGTTTGGCGCCGGCTCAAAATTACTTAGTATATTTTACATCAGTTTAACCTTTTCACCGCTTGGCTCATCTTGGCTAAATATAAATGCCGTGCCGTGTCATAAAATAATACCTACAATAAATAAGGAGGAGCAAGCGTTGTATCTGACCTCCACAACCCAGTTACTGGGTAATACGATACCCCTTGGTAAGACTGGTTGTCAGACTTTCGGGCTTCTGACTACCCGTAACGACTGTCAAAGATCCACGAATCAATCCGGGACCAACGGCTAAACGTGCTTTCCGAGGCACGGAGGGGTCTCGATATGTAAAGATGGTCACCCAGCCACAGACCAACCGCGGCAAGCGTAGCTTAACCTGATCGATCGACCTGTGCGGCTGTTCTTATTTAGCCACGGGCCCCACTAATTAAAAAAAATTCGCGTCGAATTTAGAACCTCCTTCGTTTTTTCATCGTTGAAATGTTCGAAACAAATACGATGTTGTTTTTTCCATTCCCAGTTGTTACGTGCAATAGCGTTGATCCATTTTACCTCATATCTGTATCGAAGGGAAATCTGAAAATTACAAAAGAAATCATAGCCACACATGAGTTTTAAATTATTATACCATGAGCCACACGGATTTTTGACAACTGTAATTTCATTACTCATACGTACGATTCGCTGGCAAGCCCGTAGGTATTTATTTCACTCTTAAATATTTAATCCTTCCCAAAACTACGTGTAAAAAAATATAATGCAATAATTTAGATGACGCTAGTTCTATCGATATTCTATCGATAGTTTTTGCAAGCACTATTGCCTGCATTATACGAAAAAATGCGATGAACAAAGTCATAGACAAAAACCTGAGACGTTAAGTAGCTTTTAAACTTAGTATCATAAAGGTAGCCAAGGTAACCAAATTGACGTTTGCTTTGTGACGTTTTGCATTTTGAGCAACCTACATGTGTCTCTTTCTAATGCTGTTATGAGTGTATAAGAAAACAGAGACGACTATATTAGTTAAATTTAGCTTCCTTCTATGCTTTAGTTATTGTTCTGAGGTCTACTGCTAAATTTTTTTCCTCTATGATGCAGTGTGATCACAGAGTACTTTTCACTCTATTTTCTCACTCTATCAAAAAGTACTCTGTGGTACAGAGGCCAGCACATCAAGCTACCCCAATCTGTCAAATTTCTTTGATATATTTTCAACTTTACCACAAACCGATAAGGTTCATATTCAATTGGGAATATTTGACAGATTGGGGTGGGTTGATGTGCTGGCCTCTGTACTTTTTGATAGAGTGAGAAGTGTGATTCCGCGGCTCAATCCTACAACGAAAAAATCATATTTGTTTAAAGTTCAATATAGGTAAGTAATATGGATAAATTATTTCGTACTCTATCACTATCTATTTAGTGTGTAGTGTTTATCTATCTATTTTCCCCTCCGTGCCTCGGAAAGCACGTTAAGCCGTTGGTCCCGGCTGTCATTCGTGGATCTTTGACAGTCGTTACGTGTAGTCAGAAGCCCGAAAGTCTGACAACCAGTCTTACCAAGGGGTATCGTATTACCCAGTAACTGGGTTGTGGAGGTCAGATAGGCAGTCGCTCCATGTAAAATACTGGTATTCAGCTGCATCCGGTTAGACTGGAAGCCGACTCCAACATAGTTGGGAAAAGGCTAGGCAGATGATGATGATCACTATCTATTTAGGAGTTGGTGTTAGCGTTGGGAAGTCTTGTAGGTCGGTTTCACAATGTTTTTGTCATATTTACACACTAGTTTGGAGCAGTGGTACCAATTATTTTTTTCTGCTAGTAACGGACCGTGGGTGGGGCCCAAATGTAACTGTAGTCTGTGGTGGGGCCGCAGCGTTGTATGAGCCAGTGTGAGCTTAGGGGCAAGGGGTGACCTCCCGTATTATTATTATACTCTTTGGGGGTGACTTTATTTACATAGGTACATATCAATGATTAATAAATATGTTAATGATACATACTGATTCCATGGGGTAGGCATCAAGGATTTTTTTTTCCACCGAACTTGACTTGACATCTTTTTTGAATACTGGTAACTACTTACTAATAATGCTTGCGACCGCTAGATCAACATCTAAAAATTAAAATTATAACAATATTTTATTTCTTTGATAGGTAAATAAGGCCTTGTTAATTCCCGGCTTAAACAAACATGTTTTCAAGTCGTTCCAGGATGAAATGCTGCCTTCCCTATAAAAAATGGCGAGGGTAGTAGAGTAGGTAAGTAAAGGTTGTTGCTTGGAATGTGTGATGGGAATGACTCTTTCGGGTGTGCGAGGCGCGGGGAGAAGGCAGCGGAGAACGAGGCGCGCTACAGCCAGGCGCGGTCGCAGCCCAAGATGTTGGGGGGGGTCACCATGGGTGCCGAGGAATATTTTAAGGGAGGTACATCTCCTCGTTGGTCTAGTGGTCGTAAGCGTTACTGTTGAGCATAAGGTCCTAGCTGGGTTCGATTCCTGGGTCGGGTAAATGGGTTTTTCCATCAGAAATTTCTGAGAAGCTGCCTGGAGTCTGGATTTATGCCCGGTTGGCGGCAGTAGGTTCGCCCCCTATGATATTTCACTTAATAACTGGCGAAATGTGTGTGGGTGTAAGTACTATATGAAGGTACACCCCTGACTAAATAATGCTGCCAAATTGGTCGTATGTAGAACGGGAAGCCATGCAGGGTGAGGTGAGCGAGCGAAGCGAGCTCGAAAATTTTGCTCACTCTCGGATAGGTTCTGATTTTTTTCGATCATTCTAAAAGTTACTTGCTTTGTCGATTTATGAAGAAAACTCAACAATCAACACAGTGACCTGTATTATACACTTGTTTAATAGAGGTCAGTAAATCAACAGAATGTAGATTGCAACAGCGAGCGTAGCGATCCTGAAAATTTTAGCACGCCACCTTGAATAGTTTCTGTTTCCTTTCAACCATCATACAAAGAGAGAACCTAATTTATCGAATTAAGAATAAAAGCTTAAACTCGATTTACAGCAGTTTAGGTTTTGGAATGTGGCCCTTTCGAACCTTGCCTACGAGTTGGGTGCCCAATATCCCGAGTTAGCTTCGCTCGCTCATGCATATCCTAGATTCTATATTTTATAACAGGCTTTTTAAAGAAAAACTTTTTTAGGCGCGTCAATAAATTGACTGTCATTTCGTAGTTTTAAGCTCAGGTTTTAAGTTTTTACTTCAGTCGGCAGTCCCCATGTCTGCTTATTTATGTTCTTAATGTTTTTGTATATATGCCCATCGGGGTTTTCGTGGCTCAAGTCAGTTGTTAGTAAGGCAAGTAAATCTTTCAAACTCCCGACAGCTTGAATGATTTTGGTCATGACCCCCACGACCCCCCCCCCCCCTCGGACCGCGCCTGGCTAGAGCGGGCGCCGCGTGCCGCCGCCCGCCGGCCGCCCGACCACATCTCCGCTCTGCCGCGTCGCTTACTCGCCGGCCCAAAATTCTATAGAAAAATTAGACATCTCTCCTCTCCGGTTGATCTATTTCAATTTTAGAGACACTGGAAGACCTTGGTATTAGAGGCACCCCGCTGGTGTTGTTATCAGATTATCTGCACAATAGAACCCAATGTGTAAAAGTCGGTGACAACATCAGTGATGAATTGCCAATTGAATTCGGGGTGCCACAAGGCAGTATACTTGGCCCAACTCTCTTGTTTTTGCCGCATAGAATCTCAGCTTATGCAGATGATACTACTTTAACCTTTTATGCTGATTCATGGGATGAACTTTTTAATATTGCGCAGGAGGGATTTGACAAAATTTGTCATTGGCTAGCATCACACTCTGTCACCTTAAACGGCGATAAGACCAAATTCATTGTGTTCTCTATCCATAATCGAACAGAATTAGTTAACCTTAAAAATAACATATATGCGCATAAATGCAACTTTCCTCCTACTCCAAACTGCACTTGTTCAAAAATTACCCCCACTAAATATATTAAATATCTTGGAGTCCAAATTGACTCTAACTTAAATTTTGAAAATCATATACAAACTATATCCAATAGATTACGAAAATTAACATACATTTTTAAAGCACTACGGGACGTAGCAGACAAACATACAATAAAGATGCTATAATAATATGAGGCTTTGGCGCAATCAATCCTATCCTATTGCATCACTAGCTGGGGAGGAGCTTGTAAAACAAAAATGATAACCCTCGAAAGAGCGCAAAGAATGATACTGAAAGTAAGCCTATCAAAACCTCGGCTATTTCCTGCTTCTAAACTTTACGAAGAAGCGCAAGTCCTCACTGTGCGCCAGCTTTACATTATGCTATCTATACTTCATAAGCTGAGTGACTTACCAGAGGACAGAAGAAAGCGCATAGCACAAACTAGAAGAAAGTACGCGGTATGCGAGTCGATTGCCGTAAACACCTCATTTGCTCGAAGATTTTTTCCATACCGAGGAGGTATGCTACTCAATAAAGTAAACAAAATAGTTCCGTTTTCCAACCATTGTAAAAAAGAATGCAAAAGTATAATTATATAAATGGATACAGACTCTTAGTTACTCCGAAACAGAAAAGATCCTAGAGGTAACAACATAAATTGAGGTGCACTATATATATAATACATACATCTATAACACTACGTTTTTATATATCACATTAGGTATTAGATTAGGTACATAACACATTTAATCACAATTATTATGTTATACACTCAATTATAATTATTATATATTTATCTACATACTACCCACAATACTTAGGAGCCCTAGGTATAACTTAATAAATATGTTAAAATATGCAAAATTGTTATTTGACAAAGTTATTGTATAACCTTTGACCACACACACACACACCCCAACTCACTCCCACACTCAAAGTTATCATACACTAAAACATGTTTCCCGTTGACTCATTCACTACACCCACATTCGCTTCTCACATGTTGGCAATCCATACAATGTTATGAAATGGGGGGCCTGGAGATCTATAGCACAAGCCTCGGCTTAGTTTAGACTCCAGATCTCCCACAAATTACAAAATTTCTTGTAAAGATTTCCTGTCAGCTGTATAATGGTGTAACTGATGTAATTTGTGGAGATGAAATAAACATTTATTATTATTATTTCCACCGAAGCTAAGCGGAGAGATGTGGAAATAACGAAATCTGATTGGTTATGCAAAACACATCTCCTCTCCGCTTTGGTGGCCTAACGCTCGAAAACGGGTGCTGCCTATTATAGTGACTGACTGACTAGCTAAAATTGAGAGGACATGGAAGTTTTTCCGATGTTTTTGTAAATAGGTACTTATTAAGGCGAAAGCGCCAGGGTAGCCCGCGAAATTCAAATTTTCTTACGTTTTTTGTAATGTGCTGGTCAGTATTAAGTAATATGATCCGCGACCGTAACAAATATGTATCAGAATTATAATCATTAAAGTCATCAACACAACTCTCTAAGACCAAGTAATTCTAATGAATGAGTATTTCATGAAATCTTGACATTTATAGGATTATACTAACTTAACAAGTTGTATTATTATTTTGTTTGTTTTTTTATTTTATTATTATTATTACTGATTAGCTTCTGGCCGCGGCTTCGCTCGCGAGGTATGTCGATAAAAACTATCCTATGTCCTTCCCCGGGATGCAATCTATCTCTCTGCCAAATTTTATCGAAATCCGTTCGGTGGTTTAGGCGTGAAAAGGTAACATACAGACAGACAGACAGACAGACAGAGTTACTTTCGAATTTATAATATTAGTATAGATTGTAATGATTATAATTCAGTAAATACATATTTGTTACAGTCGCGAATCATATTTTTAATCAACTTACACCCAGACACTGAGCTGCAAATTGCAAAAATCGTAAGAAAATTTGAATTTCGCGGGCTACCTTAGCGCGCTTAACGTATAATCAATGTGTTGTATATCGTTTTCAATCCATGTTTAGCACTTCAAATAAAACGAGTGATTACAAAAGTAAGTTATTTATTAACATTCAACTTCACCCAAGTGTAGCTATGTAGATACATGCAAACAAAACACATTAAAAAATTAGCTACATTTAAAGGCACATAAAACACCGTAAACTGGCCAGTGTTTGCGCCAACCTACATAGACTTAATTAAAAGTTCAGCAAATCAGTGTCGTGCCAACACAAAGATTTGCATAAAATAATGTACTTTAGTTTTGGGTTACTTTAAACTGTTCATAAACATAAATACAATACAAAAACACCTTATGACAAAAAAAGAACACTTACTCTTATAAAATTACGGAATTATGCGACGCTATTCCTAGTTTCTAATCGTTTTTGTTCCGCCAAATGTCCTCTAAACCGCGGACGGAGTGCAAGAAAATTACATCTAAATGTATAATCATCAAATTACGTTTACCTAACGTTTATTTTAAAAATATGCTATTTAAGTAGGTTAGTAAATAAAATATCCAAAACTGGCTATCTCACAATTATGGGACAAAAGGATATATATACTTATATAAAAAAAAACGGACTTTCTCATTAATATTTATTTCTATTGAATACTTCCATGTTTGCTTACACACAACGATAAGTCTGCTGGAGACATCTGAGTGGTCAAGACAAACAACACCCCATTAAACAATTTTGGTTTTTCTTATAGTATCCTAATCAAATTAAGATATGAAAAATACAACTTTTAGGTAAGTAGATAATTCCAGGCATATCTACACAGTTTTTGTAATCCAATTTGTATTCCAATTCATAAATACGTGCTAAAATAAACGGTAACGGTTTCATAATAAAGGTAAATGCGCAGTAAACACGAGTGTGTAGAGCCTTAGTCCTAGCACTAACATAGCTCACTCTATTTTGGTCTCTTAATATAACCTTATCAGCGAGATAAAGGTTATCTATTCAAAAACTAGTTTGTTCACATTACTTGTAGTTGCAGTGTATATCGCGTACAGTCAGCATCAAAAGTTGATGATCACAATTAGATTTTCAACATCGCTGTACACCGTATTATACCTAAATCGCTCAACATGACAAGCGCCAGAAATTAAAGACTCATAAAAGGGCATAAGTAGGTGACCATCACTTTTCAAAAGTCACTAAACAAAATTATATTTAAAAAAGCATAAGATTCTGCGTCTCTAAAGTCTCTGAACAAATTTTTACACGACACGGAAGGAACATGGCCGATTGTCCCACTGACAGGAATCGTCATGAAATTTTTTGCGCGCCCCGTTCACACAGTATTTTTATTTTTAGTAATTTTGTGTATGGGCGTATCGCTGTCATTCTATTTATATTTCTTAGATCGAGGATTGGATGTGGTATTTTATGCAAAAATACCACATCTATTCTCCAAGAATTGAATTAAAACGGAATATATGTGAATTTTGAAAATGAGTCTTATATGTCTACAGATTAGGTTCTAATTCAATCATACTATAAAAATCATAAACTAAGTCGACGGTATGAATTTGAACAGAATCTGCGTGATTTTTGAAAACGAGTCTTACTGCTTTACGAATAAGGTTACAATTCAATCGAACTAAAAAACTCATTAATTACGTCACATATATTAAACCCAAAAAACATTTCATTTTGTTCAGGGACTTTAGAGATAAATCATGGTATGCTATTTTTTCAAAAATTTGTTCAGTCTTTAGAGACGCAGAATGTTATGCTTTTTTAATATAACTTTGTTTAGCGAATTTTGAAAGCGATGGTCACTATGCCCTTTTATGATAGTCATTCTATTCTATTCTATTTTTCTTTATGGCAATGGTGCCGATGTCGACAATTCTGCCAATGTCAGATGTGATATATGATAGTCATTCATTTCTGGCGCTTGTCATTTTGAGCGATTTAGGTATAATACGGTGTACAGCGATTTAAAAAATCTAAATGTGATCAACTTTTGATGCTGGCTGGACCTAATAACAATTCTGCTAAGCATCCTTTATTTATGTTCCTTTATTTTATATTAAAAACATACTTTACAGTTAACAAACAATACAACTTATATCTCTACAAATGCTAACTAGAAAACATCGGTTAGACAAAATGTCAATCGACAATTTTAAATCCTAGGTTTTCTATGTCAAACAAACGTGTACAGAATCACAGTTATTTTACCTCTGAATAAAGAAAATAAAGATCACTACGGTTTTGACAGTAATGCAAAGGTAAAATAACTCTGAATGGACTGTACTACTATTTCAGTTGTAATGAGGGTAATCTAAAACATAGCTAACAATCAATATACCTTCAATATTCACATTTAAAACATGTTTCTTGGTTGCTAGTAATAATTATTTAAAACTTTAAAATTGTTCTGAAAGGACCATGATTTCTGTTGTGTTCTAAAACAGTTACCTACATCGAGAAATTAAAATGTATTTCATAATATTTATATATCACAATGAATTTCCTCCACCAACAGCAATCAAATTAATAACCTAATATCACGTCCCTTCAACCTAATATTCCCTAGCTAAAAGGTGAACTAAATGCACTATATTTAGTAATAAATACACAATTTGTACAATATGTTACTGTATCTCTCTTCAAAACTTAACTAAACCTTAAGAGCTACTGCATACAGTTTTCATATTATACAGGGTCAAATTAAAATAGCTAGCGATACTCTGTAGACGTGATGATATCGATTTCTAAACATGATTTTTTTTTCTTGGACACAATTTTTTTTTATTGGTGTTATTTACAACTTTTAGTGTAAGTAATCATTTGAAATATCAGTGTAAAAAATCAGTATTTTGTGTAAATTTCACATACGTGATTGATTACTGTTACTGCTGCTGGGTGATTGATAATTTGAAATGGACATATAAACACGATAAAACACATTTATTTTCTCAACTCATAGTTTAATAGTAACAAAACCACCAGCGTTCGTTGACAAATAAAAATTTTTATCAAATCTTTTTAATTTTATCGTTTTTAGATGTCGGTACCCACAATTTCTGCAGAGTTTTGCTAGGTAAGTTAATTTGACCCTGTATTCTAAATAATATTTGCACTGTGAATGTAATGAAGATTACTAGGTACTAACTGCATACAAATCAATGGAGCATTTCATGTACGCAATGGCAAGGGGTTACAATACATAACATGTACTATGAAGTCTCTATTTTCTTTTAATTGCCAACAATCCTTTGGTTTAAGCTTTTACTTCCAAAGTTAAGGAATGCAACACGAAACATTTTTGAAGACAATAAAAATCTAAACAAATAGGTTTATAAAAATTTGTAACATTGAAATGAGTTTAAACACATTTTTGTATTTGACTGATATACGGACGAACCTGGAATTGGAAACGATAATTCGCAAGACTGTTACAATAATAAGTACAACATCTATCAAGACAAAATATGGCATATTAACATAGAGAGATACCACGGAATAAGTAGACCGATGTTCTAATTATTTATTTGCAAAAAGCAATAATTTTATTCCATAGCTAAAGGCTAGACATTTATTTTTTCAAAGCCCATTATTCTAATAGATAAAATATGTGTAGGAATCTTGTATAATATTACAAAATTCCAAGATTTAACAGGTATTTAATGTACTACAATACATCATTTTGATTGATCCCAGCCTTTACTATTGAAATTACTTACTTGATTATGGTTTTTATATTACCACATTTTAGATTTAAATGGTTTTTATATTCACATAATAAATATTATTGTTTGGGTCCCGCTTAATGTTAGTTGCAGAGTATAAAAATAAACCTCAGGCTGAAGTATAAGTTATCACTATGTGGACTCAGAATGGCATAACATTTAAATACGTCAGTATTAAAGAACATTAATTAAGCAAGATTTCCTCTTCGCGATGTGTACCTATATGCTAAATACCCTATATAATATGAAAGTATTTTAAATACAATATATAAGTTGTTGCATTTTCATAAATAAACCTAAAACTACGTGACATTTTCGTTGTTTTCCTTAGAATAAGGTTAACCAAGCTCTTTTGTTTGTTCTTTTTTTAGTATTGGTGAATACTAAGGTTTATTTTTTTCATGACAACTCTCCAATAGGTGCATTCTGGAGCCACAAGTCGTGAATGAAATTGTACAAGTCATCACTGACTGCCACCTGTAACAAAATTTTGGTATTTTTGAAGTGACTTTAGTTGTATTATATGCTGTTGCCAGAGAGTTGGATGATCCTTCCAAGCAGAAATATCTAGCAGGTGACGCGGAGCAGCGTCATTGGTGCAATAGATATGGCCAACTAAATGATTCGCCAACTGCGGGAGTAGGTACGAACTTACTTCCACTCCCGACAATATCTATGACTAAATATTTTTGGCTGCTTTACAAAATTAAGGAAAGACTTGTGTAATACAAATGGGTATATACCTAGTCTAAATAAAGCTATTGAAATGATACTGAAGTACAGAAATGCAATCAATGTATTCATTATACTAAATGTAGCTCTCCTTGAATTCATACCTATGCATATACTATAAAACATAATTAAACTATACAAACGCTTACCGCATCAATAGAAGCATAATGTTGTCGTGATTTCTAGTGATAATTGTACAATCGACTGACAAAAATAAACCTTATTCCGCGAGAAATAAGGTAGATAAATATGACAATGTTTACTTGTAATTAAAAAGATAAGGACAAGATAGACAGTGGTTTTCTTGCATACTAAACTGAATATTACGTACCTTGTAGGGGGTGGGGTTCAGATTCCTCTTGATATCTTGTCTGAGAGTTCTCAGTGAGGACTGTACGCGCTCTCGCACCTCATGCAGCGGTTTCGGCATCGTGTAAATGATACCGTCCTTCCAGTACACCTATAATGAATAGAAATAGAATCTTTTATATTCAAAATAAACATGATCAAACGCGATCACCTAAGTGCTTAATAAGTATTCTAATGAAAATTTTCCTATACTTATTCCTTCTTTTTCTTATTTTCTTGGTAAGAATAATAATTATTATAGAGTTAGTATTATCCGTGCCTCGGAAAGCCTCCGTGCCTTGGAAAGCACGTTACCGTTGGTCCCGGCTGTCATTCGTGGATCCTTGACAGTCGTTACGGGTCGTCAGAACCCCGCAAGTCTAACAACCAGTCTTACCAAGGGGTATCGTATTACCCAGTAATTGGGTTGTGGAGGTCAGATAGGCAGTTGTTCCATGTAAAACGCTGGTATTCAGCTGCAATGCTGGTATTCAGCTGCATCCGGTTAAAGTGGAAGCCGACCCCAACATTGTTGAGAAAAGGCTAGTCAGATGATAGAGTAATTATTATAATGTCGTTTTAGTGTGTGTAGACAATTTGTAGCATTTTCTTGTCTGATCTTTATCAAACATCCTAGTGATTTTTATTGATATTTAGAATAACAGCTCACTAAATTCTACATCAACATTGATACATATATACAATCACACAATAAATAATAACGAATATTTTGGCACACAGATATTTTATAACCTGGATTAACACATAGGGTACTTTTAATCCTGATAGTACGTTCCCGTGGGATATTTTCCGACATCCACACGGGCGAAGCCGCGAGCAAAAACTAGATCAATATAAAAGAATAGTTTTAAAATAAATATCATATTTTACCTGCAGAACTTCTGGCGCATCATTATTAAAGTGCAGTTTCCCATTTATACTAGGAAAAGATAAGAAATTACCTTGTATAGATGTTCAACTTTGCTGGGGATGACGTAGGCTCTCTTCGACTCCTGGAAGGGATGTCTACAGAGCACCTTCTGGCCGACCTCGGGCGCCGGCTCTGAGGAACGCTGCAGAAGATCGACCAGAGCGTGGCCATCAGCTCCGAATAGTCTGTATGCCTGAAATTATTGTGATAACAGTTTTATGACATTATACAATACAAAGTGTTAGACTACGTTATCTTTAAATCCGAAATGATTCGACGATTTTACAAGAAAATTATCTGATACATATCATGATAAAATGCTTATTGTGTCATATCCAAAACGTAATATATTAGACTCGACAAAACGTAATGTTCCTCAGGTATTTTTCCTACAGACCTGAACAAGGAAAGATTTTACGTTCTATAGATATTAATATGCCAGTAGCGAAGGCCAATAGGAAAACTGTAAATTGGTTTCCTAAAACCAGGGGAAATCGACCATAATAATAATAATAAAAAAAGACGAAATTACGTAGTTATCCTGTAAAACCTTATCGGTTAGTTTCTATTATTTAACTGACCGGACCCAGTTTGTTAAAATTGTAAATCAAACTAGCGACAACCTTCCCATTACAGTTGGGGTTCCCCAGGGTAGCATTCTGGCCCTAGAATGCTACCCTGGGGAACCCCATACGTTATTTTTGGTGTATATAAATGACCTCTGTAATCTTCATCTTCAAAATGGCCGTTTAATTACTTTCGCAGATGACACAGCTCTTCTTTTTGGGGCATATTCATGGGAAAGTGTTTATCACTATGCTCAGGCTGGGTTTGGTGTTGTACATGATTTGCTGAAAAATAATATTCTCACTTTAAATTCCGAAAAAACTAAATTCATCACCTTTACACTGAAAAATAATCAGCAGCCATCCGTCCAATCATTCACAATACTTGCTCACACCTGTCCTTTCCCCCAAAACGGTAATTGCTCCTGTTCCGAACTGCAGAAGGTCGAAACCATTAGGTACCTGGGTGTTACCTTGGATTCTAGACTTACCTTTGCCGTTCATATTGGTTGTCTCACTAGTAGAATTCGCATATTCATCTTTGTATTTAGGAGTCTTCGGTCGGTTCTAAACTCCAAGCAACTAATATCTGTCTTATTGTGCGTTGTGTCAATCGCTATTGACTTATTGTATTACTTCTTGGGGAAGTAACAAGTACATTTAAAACAACCCTTTTACCTCTCGAAAGGGCTCAAAGTGCGGTTCTAAAGGTGGCACTGTCTCTTCCCTTCCGTCATCCCTCAAAAGATGTTTACAACTCATCAAATGTCTTCTCAATTCGTCAGCTTTTTATTCTACATGTTGCTTGAAAACAACGATCAGAAGGCCAATTCTCGTAATTTAAAACGTTCAAAATCTAGTCGCAGTCTCATCTCGGCGACAAACAACTGTCAAAAACTTGTCAAAATGTAGGGAAATTAGAGGTATTTTTGACAGACTGAGATCAGACTGTGAACGTTCTTAAAATTACCAGAATTGCCCCTCAGTTATCCCTGTTTTTGTCTCCCAGAACAACAATGATGCTGGTAAAAGAAGAAGTGACGTATGCCAATCTAGGCCAGTGAAAACTAAATTTGCTCACTCCCACATACACATACATACACCCTACACTCTCATACATCATTTGCATGTTTCTTAGATAAAAAATAAATAAAATCTTATTTGCAATATTTCTATTAATAAACTAAATACCTAATTTAAAAAAATAAAATAGTAATGAATGAATTAATACCACTGTGATTTCAAACAAACGTCTTCAGTACAATAATTGAAATATGGCCTGGTGACCTGACTTACAGGTTCTGTTTAGGCACCAGTATTCCACAAATTAAGTACAAAATTGTTTCTGTAGACTAATTTAACTTTAAGCTGTTACTATTCTATTATTAATTGAATATACTTTTAAACTTCGAAATTTTTTTAAAGACGTAAGTTAAATCGGTATAATTTTCTCACCTGCATAGTTACTTTAAGTAAACTTCTAGTTTTATTATGAGTAGGTATTATTAATTTATGACAGACTGAATGTTTGTTCCGAGGCAATGATTTATAAAACAATGCTATCTATATTGCCTTTCTATTTCTAACATCCATAACCGTCTATTACCTATAAATGGATGGTAAATAGTGCAGTTAGTGAACAATCAATAAAGCTGACAAAGTATTCGTAATTCACAAGACCTTGTGCCGTTCGATGATACTGTAAGCTATACCTATCTATTCATATTCATGAGAATCGTATATTTTTCTCCTTGATAACACGCATTGGTTCAGGGCCGTACGTTATACGATATTCCGTTTCTTATACATATTTATCTACCTAATCTCATCGTGATACAAATCATAGTTTAATCGATATTAGGCTAGTCGCTAACCTGTTGTATTGAACTACATACGCTACGATAATATTGGCTGTCGAGACGATTACTGTGATTAGTTGTAATCGATACAAGTTAAAGTTCAACGCAGTCAGTTGTTTGTCACTAACGTCAGTCCACATTAAATAAATCAAGATAGTGTTCGTTTTCATTTAGAATTTGCAAACAAACTTAACAACAACAAGTTTGTACTCATTATCGCTGTAATAAACATTAAGCGAGAGTATTACTTTTTCATTCAGATAACACAATGACCTCGTCTACTGAAAACGTTCCATTAATTAATACGTAGTACTATCGACGTACCTCTTTGTGACCGGGTATGGTTACTTTCCCAACATCTTGACTCAGCTTGATGCGAGGCTGTCCGTTTATCTCCGTTAATTTGTAAACGCATCCCAAAGCTGGTTGGCGTTGACATGTTACTGTAAAAAACATAAACAAATACTTTCATTCAGTATGGCAGGACATCAAACCAATTTTAACAAATGGCTGTTTCCTTGTACAATATTATTCTTGAGTCATAGCTGTTATGTGGCCAGCAAAAAGTACCGCAGCTTAGCACAATGTAACATAATGAATAAATCGCGCATTTCCGGAAATTACTGTCATTTTTGATATTGTATGAAACAATAGACTCAGTAAGCACGTAGAGAAGCATGCGAGAAATTGTTTTAGTATTCTGTGATTAGATTATTTTCAATTACATGTAATTCACAATACCTAGATGTGTCCCGATCCCGAAACAGTCGATTTTGTGTCCTTGTTCGTTCAAACTGAGTATTGTTTCCTCATTAATATCATTGGAGGCTACAATGGTTAGTTTAGAGAACCAGGGCAGTTTGAAAGTTTCGGCGATGCTCTCGAAGGTCTCCCGTGCTAGTACAGACAAATAAGCCAGATCGCCGCTGTCGATACGGATACCAACGGCTCTGTAGGCGCAGTCGTTTAGCGCTAAGGCCACGGCACTGAAGTTTAGCAGACCACTCCTGTTAAGAAACATTATTTCAATACTACTAATTAAAAAAATTGCATGACAAAAATACCTACTGTTATCAGTTACATATCTATCTGTTACAGGCCATGCTGTCTTAGAAATATCTCTGCTACATAAATATATCATTGATACAGACCTACATTTGATGTATGTACTTCAACGTCTTGTGGATGTGTTTAAGGTAATGCTGTATGAGGTCATTTGCGATTACGTAGGCGTACAATCAAGTGGGTGTCTACTACAATTTGTTCACTACGTTCGTTGAAAAGATAGATAAATACAAAAATTTAAACGAAATATCCAATAAATTTCTTACTAAGTATATTTATATAAGGTGCATGATGGTAGCTTTACATGCAATACCGGCTTGAATACTGTGAATGTGTGCATATCCCTATACAATGCAACTGTGCCCAATGACTAACATTGCCCCTAATCTTGCATATACGGCACGACAATACGTCACACTGAAGCAAATATAAAATTCTCGTAGAACGTGTTCTCATTTATTTACATTCGGTTGTATATGAAGCGCCGTCCATATACGCTTCACTGAAAAAGCGAAACAAAACATAAAATAGTATCTACGGCCATGATTGTTAAGTAGTCTCAGCGGATAATCCCGGCGGATAATGTGTTGTTAGAGTGTGCTTGCATAATGTCATTTCTCCCAATGTTATGAGTCTTTCATGCCCCCCTAACAATGAGTAATGTCAAATGAAATTGCAATAACTGGACTTAGCCAGTACACAGAACAAATCTAAGTAATAAATACTTAATTATAACTTCACAAAACTTAAAATATAAATGAAAATGCAAAACAATAATACAAGTTTATCAGACACCAAATGTCAATGAGTTGTCTATTTGCATCTTTACCTCAGTGTGCGTTCGACCGTGCTATATCCATATGTACTATGTATAGTCGGTGATTTGAGTACTCTAGTACCATTGGTTCCACAGTTGCTATTGTAGCCAGAATGCCCATTCATATTATGCTGCCTGTGTCGTGACGGTAAGCCTTGAAAATTATACCTCTTGACATCGTACGTATCCACTAGAGCCAAGAAACCCGACGGGAATGCTAAGGCATAGGATATGAGGGCAGCTAGTTCCCCGTCGCTCGCTTCCTCCGGGGATATATCTATGATGGCGGACACTCGCTTGCGCCACTCTAGCGACAGTTCGAGCAGGTTGCACGGGCTCTGTGTCTCTGCGTGCCGTATCACGACCGAGTGCAAGTCTTCCAACGTGCTGAACGACGTCACAAATGAATGTGCATGAGTCCCTCGCACAGGTATATTAAACATTTTCCCAGCCAACACATTGCTTGTACCATCGAATCCACCTAAAACAGAAACATTTGTCGTATGCTCTAAAAAGTCAAATCGCAGATTACGTGGAAGGCATGTCCCCTAGCTATAATATCAACGATGAGTAAGACAATTCGTGTAAGGTTCGAAAACAAACACCTATCATCCCTCAAATCAAGTAGCTAGGTAGCAAAAGTCAATTTAAAACTTTAGTAGCGTGTAGTCCGTACACGAGTACCAAGCAGGTGAGACATTCAAGGGCAAGGTTCGCGAAACTTGCCTGATTAAACCTATTAACGAAAAGTATATTCGCTATTGGGGATTCTTATGAGTCAATGGCGCGGCAGGGTGTTTTATATTGCACAAGTTTGAATAGATCCCGCGAGCTTCGTACCAGGCACGGGGCTCGCTAGCCGCCTGCCTGAGCTGCGCAAACACGCTAATACAATCAATATCTACTATAAAGACAAGCTAATTTGCGCCCCTATACAAGCCCGTGAAAATATTATACATTATGTGAACACATGAGAAAACTTTTGTCATCAGAAAGTTAATATCCTGCTAGCTTTCTGATACAATAAAAAAATTACTTATTAATCTAACCAATGTAAGCATATTTCGATGCTGACAATCCTCCGTCAGGGCCTTGAGCTCTTCGTAAGCCAAATTCAAGTAAAGAAACATTTTTCCCAGCGACCATTCTGTACCGTGCAGCGTTCGTTGCCATCAAACTGTAAAAATGCAATAAATATTACATACAACTTAGGGTTATCAAATCTCAGTTATTGTAATTCAGAATAGGATAGATAGCTCATATAGTAGTAAAAAGCAATGTCATAAAAGTTAAAGTACCTAAATAATTAATAGAATATTCCTTTACAAGATTCTCCACCTCTTAAAATTTTCAAAAATTATCATTTAAATAATATTTCCAGCTTCCAGCTGAACCAAGGACCTTGACAATGTTTTCCAAATCGAGCTTTTGACTAATTTTCAATTCTTTCATAGCTTCAGTTTACGTACCATGTAGATAGGTTCCAATAACAACCTAGAGTTGTAGGTACCTATCCTGTATTGTGGCTTTGTATTTCTTTAGTATCTTTGGTAAAGGTTAATTAAGGTTTCGTCACAAGACTTTTCTGGTAATTAAACAATGGAAACGTCCTTCATTGTGAAACCATTCTTTGTAGATAGGAGTGTAGGTAGGTTTTATTAATTGTTAGTGCAAAGTAGGTATTTAGGTATTGATTTTTTAATCATGCATTTGTATGATACTACATCCACACGAGTAGCAAGCACTAACAGGCTCTTACCAACTAGGTAGGTACCTACTTCTAGATATAGAAATGAGATACCCAGTTCAACCACGTACTTTTTTTTTTTTTAAGGGAGGGAAATCATCAATTGACCCCTCCCGCTCTGGGTGGAGCGGAAGGGAGTGTCAGACTCTTACTGACTAAAACCCATCCGTGTTCCTTCCTTAGCCCTTTATGTTCCGGGGTAGCGGTAACCCTTTCGGACAATCCCGCTGCAGTACCACATACTTAACGACGCAACAAAGGGTGACATAGGTACCCCTTTGTCAAAATAATGAAAGATGGCTTGCAATTATCTGAAGCAGCCATGCCTGACCTGACTTCTATCTGATAAGTATGACATTATACGTATTATCGAAGAGCAAACACTCATATCTGAACACATACAGGAAAGCCTTGATATGTACCTATACTATGATTTAACCGATTATGCAAAATATTAAGGGTGCATGCTTCAGCTGACACGTGTAAAACACGAGCCTGACTGAACCTACTCGTAGAGTTCTATGACAAGGTAAGCATAGTGAACTGCCGGGTAATTGCGAAAACAATAGCAACGGTTTTTATTTTGACAGTTTAACAAAATTCATTGCGATATTTATGTTGTTGAGCAGACAATTTTTTCGACCATAATATGAAGCCATAGATAAGCCTTATCTTCAAAATTATTCAGGTTTTAAATTATTAGGGTGCTGATTTAACTCTTGTTTGCCTATTCTTCGTGCCTGCACCAACTTCAGCAACTGAAACATCTCATTTCCTTTTTACGAACATCTTAATTTTAAGTTTGATAGCTTGACATAAGTATCATAGCACCTGATAATATTAAGTAGGTACCTAACAAAAATCAAACGTTTGAATTTGGAAAAAAATCTTAGTGCTAACAACCGACATACCTACAACAGCGGGAGACCAAATAAAAAAGTCAAGACATAGCGATGGGAACAATACAAGTGAAGTGTGCCAAACTACACCTCCGCTCTGTGTACACGCTCACACGCACACATTTACAATCAAACTACACCTCATTAAGTGCACACATGTTTACGAAACCGGCTTCACTTTACTGTTGACAGCCCTCAGTTTTGGTTTTTTATTTGGTCTGAGCGTAACACATTATCCATCGGAATCGGTTTCATTTTGACAGTTCAACAACATTCATTGCGTTATAATTTACGTGTTGAGCAGACAAATTTTTCGAAGTTATGAAGCAATGGATTAGCAATTTGCTTGAAAATGATTCAGATTCCGATTGATAGTGTGTTACGCAATTAGGGGCTGAGCGAAAACCGCAGATATCTTTATTAGGTATTCCTACCTCTATAAGCCTACATAACCTACCTACATAAGCCGAAATAATCTAAGTAGTACAAACTGTTTCGCAGCATGTTAGTTATGTTTATAAATAATTAGTCAATATTGCAATACTTGATAACAAGTGACTTACCTTGCAAAGTTGACGAGAGTTAACAAAGTGGTTTCCAGCAACTGCGCTACAATTAAAGGTCCTTCAACTCTTAATAAGGGCACCCTGCAAGATACACAATGTCATAAAACAACGATGATTGTAAACAGCTTACGTAAGTATTCTTTATTATTAGTATCTGTTTAGAGCAATGTTCAAACTGGCAAATTCGAAACTTTAAATTGATAAAATTTGCGCTCCCATGAAAACAGAATGTATAGGTACGCAAGTGTGCGTACGTATAAAGAAAGCAGTTTTTGGGGTTCCGTAGTTATTAAAACCCGGGACATATTATGTTGAGAGAAAAGAAAGAGAAATGGACAAAAATAATAACTGAATGGTACCCTAGAGCAAGCAAAATAAGTAGAGGAAGACTGTTAAAGCGACGTGAAAATTAGTTTAAGTAGCTGGCCCTGAATGGTTACGTTAACGTATAGCAAAGGATAGAAACAAAAGGAAAGCCTTAGAGGAGGCCGCTTGTCTTTCGACAAATGCTGTTATGTGTTTCGACAAATGCTGTTAGATTTAGTTGTAAGTTATTTAGTTTTCTCACCTCTATGTTCTACTTTTATAAATATTTGTTTTGTTAAATAAGTTAAAAGCTAACGGCATTATAGGCTTATTTTATTTATTATTTTTAGTAAAAAGACCCTCATAAGATCCTAAATAACTTTGATAGGAATATTTAATTGAGCATTGTGTTATGTTGTAGGTTGTAGCTTTGTGATACGACAGTAGGTATAATGAAAAATATTAGGAAATAGTCGAAGAAACGAAGTTTTATGGAACGGATTTATAAGGAACTTTTTTATTGAGTTCCTACAGAGAAGGAGAAAAAAAATTCTAAGGCGACGACGCCTTTTGTGTTTTCTTTTAATCTTTTCCGAGTACTTTATTAGAAGGCCGTAGAAAGAATATAAAATTGGATGAAGTGGGAATAAATAGTAAAAATTATAATTTGGGACGAAGGAGGAAGCATATTGTTTGGGACGAACCAGGATTTTTTGAAATGTGGGACAAAGCTTGGGGACGAACGAAGAATAAATCGATATTAGACGAATTCATATTATGGCGTAATTGCAATGTGTGCACTTGTCCATTGCTTTGGAAGAATTTCCATTTTGAGGAAAATGGACTTCTTAATTATTTACATGGACGGTTTCCTGATAATACGAGGTGCGTTCAATAAATAATGATAATGCAATACAAACTCTTTGGAAGTATAAAAAGTAAATACTGGCTGGTAAAGCTGGAATATCTGCTGTATACTTAAAAAATAAATAAACTGATTATCTTTTGTTTTTAAATAATAGAAGTCGTTTGCGGTAGGTTGTAAGCTTTTGGCTGAAATGGAAAAAATTGAAGTACGCGCGGTTATTAAGTAACTGTGCTTGAAAAATTCAATTTATTTAAAACTCTTAAACTATCATTACAGGTTTAGAAACCTAATGCGATAGCTAAGCCTAAGCTAAGTCTTTTACCACGTATGAAGTCAATAAAGGTTTACGAGATGCATTAGGAGCAAATGCTCCGCCGTATTCCACAGTTGCACGTTGGTGCGCCGAATTTAAACGTGGAAGAACATCCATCAAAGATGACCTTCGCTCGGGACGCCCTACGACAGCAGTGACCGAAGAAATGGTGAAGAAATGGTTAAAAAAGTCGCAAAAATTGTTTTGACAGATCGTTCGTGTTACGGTACGTTTTATTGCTGAAGAAACAAAGATTTAAGTATCCGCACGTTGGGTACCCACTAGTACCCAGAATGCTTACCGATGCGCAAAAACAAACGAGACTGAATATTTCCCGAGCCTTTTTGGAACTGTTGCCACAAGATACTGATCGTTTTTTGGCTTGATTTATTACAATGGACGAAACGTGGCTTCACCATTACGATCCCGAAACAAAATTACAGTCTATGACATGGAAAAAACCATCATCTCCAACTCCTAAGAAATTTACGGCGATTCCTTCTACCGGTAAGGTCATGGGCTCTCTTTTCTGGGATAGTCAAGGGGTAGTCATGATTGAATACCTCGATCATGGAGCTACTATCATGGGCACTTTATATGCAGAACAAATAAAAAAATTGCGCAACGAAATCCGCGCGAAACGGCGAGGCAAACTTGCAAAGATTGTCTTGTTTCATCAAGATAACGCCCCCGCCCACAAGTCCACCGTTGCGATGGCTGCTATTCGAGAGCTTTGAAATACTTGAGCATCCTCCATATTCATCAGACCTTGACCCTAGTGATTTCTATCTATTCCCGAGGTTGAAGAACTATCTGAAAGGACAGAAATTTGAAGACGATGAAGAAGTAGTCGCTGCAGTACAGGATTTTTTAGGTGCTCAGGAAGAAGAGTTCTTTAGGAAGGGAATTTTAAGTTTAGAAAAAAGGTATTCCAAGTGTATTACACTAAAAGGTGACTATATCGAAGAATAAAAAAACATTTAATAAAAGTTACCTGTAGCATACTCATTCTCACTATTAATTGAACGCCCTTCGTATATGCGAATTCACTTGACGAAAAGGCGTTAACCTCCATGCAGGTGTTTCATTCTTATTTTTAGTTTTCATGGTTTTCAAGAGTGCTGAAGCCAATAGTGAGATTTAAATGAAAATCCAAGAAATGCTGGGAAAATTTTCAAATTTTTCGTCACGGGTATCGTTGTTTTTAATTAAAAAGCGCAGTTGTTCTAATTCGATGAACAAGCAGACACACTTATTACGCCATGGTATGAATTCGTCAAAAACGAAGTTGCTTAAAGTTCGTTTATGAATCCAAGATAGTAATCTCACATTTAAAGAAAGTTTGACATTACACCTGTCAAATTAGTAACTAGGTTTAAAAAACGTTCTTATAAGAATAACAGAAGATAAAAACAAATAAAAGTTAGCAGCGTAGAAATTCGTTTTTTTTACTTGATCTCCTGTTGAAGTTACCTCTAGGAACTACAAAAAAAAGTCCCATGAAAATTCGATCACTATAAGCTACGTTCACATTTTTAAGTTAGGTAGGTACTGAATTGCACTCGACTGCCGACAGAACGAAATAGTCTGTACGGAATAAGTTACAATCGCTGAAAGTTTAAAGTTAAATTATAGGTATCTAGCATTCGAGTGAACCCTGAAAAGGGTGCTTGATGCAAAAGAAAACTTTTTTTTTTTGTCAGATATTTTATGCTGATGTTCCTACCGCGCTACACGATAATTATATCAAATATTTGTAATTTATTTAAAATCCTGTATCCGCCGAATATTTGCCTACTACCCGTTATCCAGACGGATAGTAAAAATTATCCCATATAAGTATAGTTGCTGGAAATTTAACCCCTTATACCAGTGGAGTACCAATGTTTATCACCAAAAATCCCTTAGTTTTCCTACACTAATTTTATGGACAAACATACATGAAAGACTTTATCCATCATCTATCACATAGTTAATATCCTGACCTTTGCAACAATTGCAAAAAAAAAAAATTTACTGGCCTTTAATACCTATTCTAGATGATGAAAATGGTGAGTCTGTCATGGGATGTGCGCAAGAGTGATGAGTCTATTGCAATTATTTATTAAATCTTTCTTTTTTTTTTGTGGGCAATGTAACACTCATTCTTGCAGAAAAAGGGAATACTTCCAAAATAAAAAGAAATGTATTTAACTACAGGTTTCATAGTTTCATTAAATTGCTGGAAGTAAAATGATTGTTTCACATACCTTGGGAATACTACAGAACCTTCTTCAATAGCGCTTACTCTAATATCCTTGCAAGTTAAGTCTTTCAAATATTCAAAGAATTCTGGTTCAATGTTGTCTGGTAGAGTCTGCTTCAAATAAGCAATATCTGAAAAATAAGAGCTGTTGTATATTTTCTGTAAAAAAACCATTTTAATAATACTGACTTAAATGAAAACTACATACCACTGTCAGAATAATGAAAGTTTTCTAAAAACTTCAGACATTCTTCAAGACCGGCGAATATGGTGAATTCCCCTTGGAAAGGATTTGTGCGGAAAAATAGATCAAACACAGCAACATCATTGACTTTTCCAGATTTCCAGTAAGCATAGGCCATTGTTATTTGATAGAGATCTATAGAGAACATAAATTCATTTAAATGTTATGAAATATATATTAAGTAAACCTCCATGATGAAATCATTAATTTATTCTCACTTTAAAGGTGAGAATTAATTAAACATGCCTGATTTTCTAAATGATAGATTTAATTCCTCAATAGAAATATATTTGGGTAGAAAATAACTTTTCTTAAAACAAAATATAATATGCAGGTAGGAACCTGCATATTATATTTTGTTTTAAGAAAAGTCAAAACAACAGGTAGGCAGGAGCCTACCTGTTGTTTTGATTAGAGATTGAAAAATCACTAATTAAATAACTTATCTTCATATATATCTTAGTTAAATCATTAATATAGTCAAGTTTGTATTCAGAAATTTAGATTTAATGAAAATTGCCGTGTGGTTGTGTGGGTATTATTTAAATTATTATTGACACTGAATCTAAAACGCTTAAATTATCTGTACGATATTCTGATTACTAAGTTCTAAAGTACACTTGACATTTAAAATTCGCTCCAAAATAAAATTATATTTTACTCACCAGTCAACAAAGGTTGCACAATACCATTTTGTCGTGCCATCTTTCTCTTTATATTTAATTCTTCACTAGACATTTTCGTTGCAAGTGATGAAGATAATGCAGAATTTTTTAGAAACGTGAACTGGTAATGGTATCTGTCGAACCACAGAGCATGTAACAGAACGACTAAAATAAGTATTTTCATCGTAATCAAGTGGTCGTGGTTATCAGCGCGCCAAACAAATTTTGACGGCTAATCTACGCATGCGCCTAAGATTCATATTGACTGTAAAGTATAAAGGTCATTTCTGAAGGTCGACTTATTGGCTAAGCAAAATTGAATATTTTATTATGTAACACTACATCATTTAGGCATTTAGTATTTATTGCATACTATTTATCTATTACAATAATAAATTACAATCCACTCACACATACAATTCTAAGAGCAACTTTTTTTTTTCTTTATATTTTTATAACACTGGGCGTTTTGACACGGGGTGATAGGATAGCTCTTCAAAATGAGAAGGGCTCGTCGTTAATGCTAGATACAGACACACGCAGCGACTCACTTGCGATTTAATTTTATAAGCGATTAACGTCGCTGGTGATGCTGCGACTAAACCGATGCAAATCTAAAAAGTAGCTTATACAACATCGGTCCGTGGACTCTCTGATGGTGTGTCCGTGGATGATTGATAATATATCAAGTGATGAAGTGACAATTCGATTCTTGGCTCAGGCAAATGCTTAAAAAAAAGTTTTATTTTCCTTTTAAATTGAGATCATGGTTCGTTTGACCAATTTGGCCTATTATCCATAGTTTCAAATTTAGCCTGATAAGCCATCGCAACAATCGTGTTCATTTACGTGGCTCACCCCACTTCCAGGTAGCTACTTATTTTTCAGTACCTCCTTAACTATAACATGCATTATCAGATCAGCATAGGTATTCACAACCGACAGGCTATCGTAGCGAAAATGACATATTTCGTTAACCTGAATTGCCTAACCCCCGACAGCTGAAGTCGTCTATTTGATTAGATTTGATTTCAACTGACAAAGTTGTCGGTTTTGGACTTGTGAACAGAGTTTAGAGGGCTCCTACGGTAACATTGATTGATGTTCGATACGGTACTGAAGCGTTTCGAGTGGTTGTGAATAGCTATGCAGGAATGTATAAGAACAGTTACAACTTACCCTAAAACTATTCTTCCGCTATTCACCTGTAAACCAAATTTTGTTCGATTCACACCAAATCACTTCTCAGCAAGAACAACAAATGGAAAAAGCGTCGTCTTGCTCATGGAGAATAGAAGTACCTAAGGAGAACTAACTCATATGGGGCGAAAGTTGAAAAAGTGTCCAGATAAAAGCAGTAAATAACAGTTCAAAAACCCTCCACAATGGAGCTAGCGTAGGCAAAGGGTATGGTAACATAAATGTAGCAGTTGTTGACGGATTGAAATAGGCTGAGTTAGAAAATTTAATATTTTTACAGTGACTAGAGTAGATAAGCGCTTATTACACTTCACAGAATTTATGCGAGTGCGATGCGCAGCTTAGGTACCTACGAAATGACGAAAGAAAAAGAAGTTATGCTTAATATTTTAGAGCTGTCTAGAGATATCTTTGGGGACAAAAATGACAAAAAATTCAAAAACAAAAATGTACGAAATGAGGGCTTTCAAGTGCTACTGGGTTTATATAAAAATACCTATAGATGAATCGGCTACAGTAAAAACATTGAAAAAAAAATTACAATTTCAAAACAAATCATCGTTAATACGATATCGTCGTACACGACACGTCCGACTTCGTCGCGCTTTAACTGGTAATTGATTCAGTTACTGAGTAAGGACAATGTGATCAGAATCTTCTAATTTGCTTGTTTTGCTTCTGAATTTATGCTACTAAATTCAGCGAAGTGTAATAAGCGCTTTAGTGACAGCTAAAAGGTTACATGCTCTGTGGTGACAGCCCAGTATACCAAACCCACTGACCTATAATAGGCATGACGAAAGATTTTGAAATCCTCTTCCGTAATTTAGGTACACATTTACTATTTACGAAAAACCCTTTATTTCGGTTATAAACTAAAGTCTAACGAAGTATAAAGCCATTTTTCAAATATTTTTTCAATAGTGCGCGAATACAGCTCGCAGTGTCATGGCGTCGGGTTTGACGTCACGCCTAGGTAAACGTCAAATGTGTCTACAGGCAGTTAGAGGAAAGTTAATAAACATTGCGTTATTTCGTGTGATAAAAATGAATTAAAAAGTTTTTAAGTGGTGTGCAGTGCGTCAGTGTAAAAACACATCAATAACCACACCCAACAAGGTGTTTTTATAAGTCCCAAACAAGAAAATAATAAGAGATCAATGGTCAAATCAAAATAAAAAATAATGATTTTTCAAAGTAGGTAGGCTACAATTTTAGCATTATTTGAAAGTCAAAAATGTTGTCCTGTCTGTCTGTTAACCTAACTCTAAAACTAGAAACATACTAGAAGGTGCTTTGTAGAACAGTTACAGTTTACTCGTTTTGCCGGGTATTACTATAAAGTAACCATATATAAGCAGTAAGCTGCAAGGGAGTTAACCTCAAAAATAAACTGACAACTTTATTGAAAAAATAACGAAATGAAAGAAAAAAAAAATTAAATATTACGAGTTCAAAACGAGTTGTATTTCTATCTAGTTCTAAAGATAAATACAAAATTTACTTACAAGGAGGTTCAGAGTCAGACGAGCAAAATTCTTTATTTGTTGCGAGTAAATCGCCCAACACTACGCCGAACATCAATATAATATATCAATCCTGGGCAGAGCTATTTGCTATAACAAAGTCTGTTTCCATTGTTATTTTGTTATAGATTCGTGTTGTAGAGTCGAGTGGAGTGGATAAAGTACACTTAAAGTAATAAAAAATCGATCCAAATGCGTAATCGTTATTAGTCACAACAAAACACTGAAGTTTACAATGTTTACATAGGCGTGACGTCATGCGCTGTGATTAGGGTTGCCAACCATACTTTATAATAACGTATCCCACTTTATTTTCGATAAATATACTTTATACTTTTGCATAAAAATAAAGTATGCGAAAATACTTTATTTCTAATCTTTTGGGATGCGAAAAACGAAAGACTCATATGGGTAATACACTGATCTGTATTATACAAGTAGAGGTCAGTGAGGTAATTACTGAACTTTTTATCGATAGTATGTACCTACTTACTTAAAAGCCAAAAAAGAAAATCTATTAATAAAGATAAAGAATTTTCAGAGAAAAATATAGTTATGCTTTTAAGACAAACCAGTTGTGAGGGAGGACAAATAGCAATTATACATAAAAATACATCTGAAATAATTTCGATTGTAAAACGAGCTTTGAAATTTTCAAAGATAACAAAAAAATGTTAGCACTTGGTCAAACCTCCCAAAATTATGTGTTTTTAGGGATAGTAACATACTTAAATTTGAAAAATACTTTTTTTTTCTTCCAAATACTTTTATTTTTCTTATTCAAAGAATTTGATACGTTATTTTTCTCAAAAAATCAACCCTAGCTGTGATTGTTGTTTCAGTCAAAATGGCCGATTGCAGTATTTTAATCTTATAATTTAATGCAATCCGATTAATCTCAAATTTTTAAATAAAATTTAATCAGTGTTTTAAATCCTTTTAACATGTATTTTCCCCTAAAATCATTAAATCCTTGATTATTTGATACTGTCGTCACGCCTATTATACAAGTTGTTTAATAGAGGTCAGTGACCAAACCTCATGAACTTATAATAAGTCCATGCCAAACCTCAACTATTTACGTCGTAGTCCAAAATTTAGCATATAAGTACTCTGTTGCTATACTGTCGCGCCACCCTAATGTAACGCAGTTTGACGGACACTTTTTCACGGTGGGGTTGGTGGGCACCCTAGGATAATACGCAAAGTAATAAACTAGAGTAGGTAGGTCACTGACCTGTATTATACAAGAGGTCAGTGAAGTAGGTATATTTAATTTTCGCGCCACAATGCAAGCGGGCGAGTGGAAAGCATTTTGTGGGTTATTATAGGGGTATTCTCCAAATTGACCGAAACTCTTTTATAGTAGCAGAATGTTTAAAATGAAAAACGTGCTAAAACAAAAGGATTGGTCGTGCTCGTGAGATAGCCCGCACTTTCGGATGCGGTCCGCTAGGCATGGCAGGCTGTGTACACACGGCTACACATCAAGTTATACATAACCAGTATAAGCTGACTTTTGATTGTACAGACGCCAGCACATCAACCTACTACAATCTGTCAAATTTTACCAATCAACTTTGAACCTTACGTTTTAGCAATAAAGTTGAAAATCTATTAAAGAAATTTGACAGATTGTAGTAGGTTGATGTGCTGGCGTCTGTACAGAGGCCAGCACATCAACCTACCCCAATCTGTCAAATTTTCCCAATTGAATATGTATCTTATTCCTTTGCAGTAAAGTTGAATTTCTATCAAAGAAATTTGACAGATTGGGGTAGGTTGATGTGCTGGCCTCTGTATGAATAACCTATACAATGCGAGGTTAGCTAAAACTGGAACTGTATAGCTTGATGTGTAGCCGTGTGTACAAGACGTATCTCCCGGGCCTCCGACTTATGGTAGTAGAAGGAACGGTAGAGTTTTAGTCGGTAGGAGTCCGACATAACCCTCCGTTCTTCCCCGACTGAGGGGTTCCATGAGGAATTCCCAACAAAAAAAAAAAGGTTAGGGGACAGGTCCCCTCTGGAAGAAAGCTAGATACGCCAATATCCAGAAGGCCAATTCTCGTAATTTAAAATGTTCTAAATCTAGTTGCACTCTCATCTCGGCGAGAAACATTTTCGAAATGTATTATTTAAAAAAAAAATACTGGAAATCTCTGTTGCTATGGAAACTTTAAAATCGGTCTAATTTGGCTGTAACACAATTTTTCGAAAATGTTCTTAGGTAACTTTTTAGACCTATTTTTATTTATTTAATAAAACTGCACAAGTAAAAAAACTGTACAAAGGCGGACTTAATGCCTTGCTCATTTTCTACCAGTCTACCTTAGGGTGATGCAGAGACAATACACAGTTGGTGCATTAACGGAAAACAACTTATTAAAATATTTATAACTAAAATAAAAGAATAAATGCATATATACATACACACAACAAAATATAAAACAAAAAACAATAAAAAAAAGTTATGAGAGATAAACAAGAAAACCTGCAACAATTTAATTCTGAGACGAATCTGCCAACTTCTTGTGTATGTGTTCTCGAGCTTTCACGTTAAATGTAAACTGATTGGTTACCGTCCAGGATATTCTGAGGGAGCGCATTCCAAAGGAAACCCGCCTGGACAAAGAAAGAAGACTTTATAAAACCAGAACGATGAGAAGGACAACTTTAGATCCAACCACTCAACCGTCCCATGCCGAAAATCGACATGGAACGAACATGCCCGACTGTCCCAGTGCAGAAATCGACACGTTTTTTGCGCCCCCGTTCACACTGTATTTTTATTTTTAGTAATTTTGTCTATGGGCGTATAAGAGGGGCCCGTGGCTAAATAACAACAGCCGCACAGGTCGATCGATCAGGTTAAGCTACGCTTGCCGCGGTTGGTCTGTGGATGGGTGACCATCTTTACATATCGAGACCCCTCCGTGCATCGGAAAGCACGTTAGGCCGTTGGTCCCGGCTGTCATTCGTGGATCTTTGACAGTCGTTACGGGTAGTCAGAAGCCCGAAAGTCTGACAACCAGTCTTACCAAGGGGTATCGTATTACCCAGTAACTGGGTTGTGGAGGTCAGATAGGCAGTCGCTTCATGTAAAATACTGGTATTCAGCTGCATCCGGTTAGACTGGAAGCCGACCCCAACATAGTTGGGAAAAGGCTAGGCAGATGATGATGTCTATGGGCGTATCGCTGTCATTCTATTTTTCTTAGATCGAGGATTGGATGTGGTATTTTATGCAAAAAAAACCACATCCATTCAATTATGAATCTTATAAGATTATCTGTATATTTGAAAATAAACAAATGGACGCGATGACGTAAGCGCAATGCGTCATCGCGTGGTGTTATTGTTATTGTTTATATAAACTTTGGAAGAACAATGCAATGGTATGTATTATATGTCATTGGATTCAGTATTAATGGAGCTATTTTTAGGTAAAAAAATCGGTTGTCTGTAAAGTCGGTTTACTGACGATAGTTAAACGTGACAACGTCATAAGAAAATACTGATGGAATGGTTTCATTTTTCAAAAGAAAATTTTAATTTTATTTGTTTGATTTGTATAGCAGCTGTCCACGCGGACGCATCGCTCACTCAAGTAGGAGAGAAACAGATGTCGAACGCTGCCGAACGCGGAGGCCGATTGTGCCTCTTTGTCGCTCGTTCCACGCTCTCGCTTGCACTTCAAGCCTTAAATGGAACGCCTCAGAGCGAGGTAACGCCGCATGAGTCATGTTTTTTCGTGAGTGCAGCCGGCTCCATCGAATTATAAGACGATGTCACGTCAATAAAAAAATAGGGTCAACGCTTTAGATTTTGAATGAAAACTAGTTTTGTTTTTTATTTACGTAACGTAAACAAACAGAAAAAGTAAACATTTACTTATTGAAAAAATCAAATTCATTTAAAGTTACGAAACAAGCCTTGAAATGTTGTGTGATTTGTCCACGTAACGAAATGATAAACAGTAAACCATCGCTCCATAGAAATTTTTGTGTAGGAGTCATGTATAAGTGGCGAGACCAAAGAAAAAAAGTTCGGGAGCGGTCCTGAACGCGTCATTTATACCCGGGCATGAGCGTATGAAGTTTCGTTAAAATCGGTTCATTCATTTCGAAAAACAAGGGCTTGAAAGTTTGTAAGAAATGCCGTCCCGCGCGGCGTAAACGCTCATAATGCCTAAATGCGTTAATTTTTCCTTAACGTTCCTGCAAAGTAAGTGTATACCCGGCTTTACCGTTTCGGCCAACTACCAAGGGTGCGTTCCGAGTAGCGCTGTAATCGATTTGAGTGTGCTTTTTCCGGTTCCGAATTAGCGTGAATGCGATAACGATGTCCCATGAATAGTCATAGATGACGTCGCTACAAAATAATATCACCGTGAGCGCTGTCAAAAATGACAGTGTGTGTTTTGTTTTGAGTTGCATCTTTGCTATAAATTAATGTGGCATTTTCGAAATTGTGCTTCTGGCTGACAGTCACCACCTAACGTGCCGCTTTTTGCTCGATTTGGCGGGGACACTGTCGTGCCCCCTGATATGGTGTATATGTCGCAGTCAACTGGTTAAATTAGCCGTTCAGTTAACCGCCTAGCCTTTTAACTAAACGGCGGCCGTTCAACTAACGGCCTGAATGATATTCAATTACACTTTAGGTTGGAAGTCTGTAACCAATCACGCGCGAGCCGAATTGGTCGCAATAACAAGGCACCCTGACCAAATGGTTTAGGTTGTGTTAGAGCTGTGCACTACTTCTAAAGGCCAGGCGGTTAACTAAACGGCTAATTTAACCAGTAGGCTGCGACATTTACACAAAAAATATACTGTAATCCAACCATGAGTATTCATGTGAATACAGTTTTCACATCACATTGAGCGAGCACTGTGAGCGCCAGTGTTGCCAACTCCAAAAGTTCAAATTATCGAGTTTCCACGTCGAAATTATCGTTTTGTGAGCAAAATTATCGTACAAGACAAAATTCCAAAAAAAAAAACGTAAAACATCAGTTCAAATTGATAACAAACGACAATGAATTTAAAAGAAGTGAAAGTATATGCCAAGTTTCACCACTAGTATTGTACGGTGTACGTACAGTTCATAAACGAATCGCCGACGGAATATATCACGCAAGTATCACAGGAGTGTTTATTTACTTTTTATTACTTCCTGTGCGCACACGTGCCCACAACACATTAGACTACTACATAAAGATAGCTAGATAGAAGCAAAAAGCAAATACAAAGGTATTGTAACACAGGAATACAGGATAAAACGCAAAGTTTCGGACGGATAGAAACGCAAGTGAAAGAAATGTAAGGGAAAGGAAAGAGAGAGAAACACTTACAGTGACATAAACTTACTAGTGTCATTGACGTATTGTTGATTTTTTAATAGCATTAAATTTTGTCTGACAAACACGTTTTTTTAATGGAACTTTTTTTTTTCTTCATAACTCAAAATTATCGTATGTTAGACATTCACTATTACGGTGGAGGCCTGCCCCGCTTGGGCGGAGCACCGCCGTGTCCTCGTAGAGGCGATCAGCAGCAGCGGCGACCTCTCGCGCCCGGCCCTGGTTCAAACCATGGTCCGGAGCGAGAGGGAGTGGGAGGCAGTCACCTCCTTCTGCGAAGCAGTCATGCTAGCGAAGGAGGTGGCGGGATGGGCGAGGGAGAGAGCCGAGAGGGCCGCCCGTCCCAGCCGCCGCGGGAGACGCCCAGGGCGTCGGGAGCCGCGTGACGACTCCCGGCCACCGTAGGCGCGGGCCTGCGGACGGCGAGTAATGGGTAGCTCGCCGTCCGATCAGGACCAGGCCCGTGCCGGACGGCGCGTATGTGTTCCACGCGCGCCTCAAAGAGATGTCAGCATCAAAGGAGGGGCCCGTTAGGGCCAAAGCCTGCCGGGGCAGCGGGATTGTCCGAAAGGGCGCTACACCCCGGAACATAAAGGGCTAAGGACGGAACACGGATGGGTTTTAGTCAGTAAGAGTCTGACACTCCCTTCCGCTCTACCCAGAGCGGGAGGAGTCATTGGATGATTTCCCATCCTTAAAAAAAAAAAAAAGACATTCACTATCGTACATCGTACCATTGCCCAAATTATCGTACGCCCTCATAATTATCGTACGGGTTGGCAACACTGGTGAGCGCGTTCATGAGCGTTCCGAATTGTTGACAGCTCTCAGCTGTCATAATCGTGATATCTAAGGCCGCATTCGGAATTGGCTGTAATGGCTCACAGCACTCAAATCGTCTTCATTTGCGTTCTGTAATATATATTACGATTATGACAGCAGTATTTCTTTATATAAATACCACATTTCTTCTTTGGTTAGGTGGCGACTGTCAGCCAGAAGCACAATTTCGAAAATGTCACGTTAGTTTAATTTAAAGATAAACGATTCAACTCGTGTGGAATCGATGTTTTGTGAGACGACAATATCATGTCTATGCGTGACGGGCCGCCATGTTGAGTGCCGAGTTTTATGAATGGTTTTGTGGTAGATGTGCTGTCAAACGGTTGATTGCTCAAAATATTTTTGTTGTTTTCGAGAGAAATACGTTTAGAAACTAGGTGTTTTGGTGTCCATTAATAGGGAAATCATGCCCTCGTATTATGTAAGACCATGTGGTGCGAGAAAAAACAAAAAGAACCCTACGAAAGGCGGCCATCTTTAGTGCCCGATTTGTGTAGGTATACAAGCTAATTTTTTAGGTATGCTTAGTCCATAGGTTTATTTAGTCATTGACGGCATCAGCCGATCGATTCTATTAGAATCTCACCGTGAGAAGTTAAGTGAAGTGAGCTGTCATTCCATCTGACTCTTTACTAATGACAGCTCACTTTAAGCTCACTTCAACTAACTTCTCACGGTTAGATTCATCGACCGGCTGATGACTGATGAGATCATTGAGATAGGAGAAGCATGGAGACGGCATATTCTACTATAGTTTAATAATAGTTATACAAATATCTGTCGTATCGACACACACATGTCAAAAAGCGTTCTGTTTCTTTTTAACTAATCAAGAGCTGCATATGAAAAGAGAGACATCTTTAATGTTTGCAAGTACTAAATTTTGCAACACTTGTGTGACGTTAAAATCATGTCTATGCGTGACCGGTCGCCATGTTGAGTGCCGAGTTTTATGAATGGTTTTGTGGCTGTCAAACGGTTGATGACTCAAATTTTTTTTGTTGTTTTCGAGAGAACGTCTAGTAACTAGGTATTTTGGTGTCCATTAATAGGAAAATCATGCCCTCGTGTTGTATAAAACAGTGTGGTGCGAGAAAAAACAAAAGCAACCCTACAAAATGCCCGATTTTTGTAGGTATGCCCAGTCCATATATGTTTATTTAGTCATTGGATGAGATGAGAGAACAACTGTCATGAACTGTCACTGTCATCTATCCAGTCCAGACCGGAAGATTCAAAACACAAAAAAGAAAAAAAAAATAAAAATGTAAAATTTTGTAAATTGAAAATTGTTCTATGATAAGTTTTTTGTTTGGAAATATACTATCATACTAGAGTTGCGTTTCTTTTAATAATCTCAACTTCAAAGGGATTAAAAGACAGAAATATAACAATTATGAATGAAAAGGTATGTATTGCTAAGACGCCAAAAATTACTATTTTATTTGAGCACTCTTTTTGGAGAGGGTTTTCGTCCCATTTCGTACTTTAATCATGCCTTTATAATGAATAATCGGTGGCGAGTCCTAGGGGTCGAATCTTTTCGGGGTGTTTCTTGTCGTGGTGGATTAGCAAACCTTTTCTGGTCACGTAATCCTCTGAGCAGTTCGTGCATTTGAAAGGTTTTTCTCCCGTGTGTTGATACATGTGGTACTAGAAAGAAAAGAAGTACTTACAATAATTACTCCGACAATTAACTAAAGGCAGACAATAATATGGCGGGTACTAATAACATAGTGGCTAGTAGTTACCTACACAGTTTTTTTTGTTGAAATTTTTTATATTTTTATTTTTGCACAACTCATCAAATGCCCTGTTTACTGAGTAGGTATATGCAATTAGTGAAGACAACATTTATGAAGAACTTATGTGAAGTTCTATATAAATGTTCTTTTGCCATATTTTTAGCATACTGCAGTAATACTTACATTGAAATTTTCCTTCTTCACAAAACTATGCTCACATAAGTGGCATTTATATTTGATTACACCATTTACAGTTGTAAGGTTATTATATGATGTATTGGTAGCTTTCGGTTTAGGTGCAATCGGTCGAAGCATTGGAGGGCTAGCAGGGGTAGGGTTCATTCTCTTATAACCACTGTCCTTTTTTTCATCAGGATGCATTCGATTTCTATGAGAGTAACAATTTCCAGAGCTTGCAAAAGACTTGTCGCAGAATGGACATTTGTAAGGTTTTGCGCCAGTGTGTTGGTTCATGTGGAACTGAAACAAAATTGTACAGTCAGCAACACATCAACACCAACATTTACTCATCATCTGCCAAGCCTTTTCCCAACTATGTTGGTTTCGGCTTCCAGTCTTACCGTATGCAGCTGAATACCAGTATTTTACATGGAGCAACTGCCTATCTGACCTCCACAACCCAGTTACTGGGTAATACAATACCCTCTGGTAAGATTTATTGCCAGACTTTCGGGCTTCTGATGAAACAACAACTGTCAAAGATCCAAGAATGACAGTCTGAAACTTCTACATTCTTGTTAACGGGTTGTTAATCATTACTTACAGGGTGTTTGGCGCATGGACCGACACAATTTTGGGAGGGTCATTTGCGAGGTTTTACCCGACGTAAGTGTCATGGTTAGATACTATGTCGATTTAAAGGCGAGATTTCAGGTAATTTAGGAAAAAAAAACATATCTCAATAACCGTGACACTTAGGACATGGGGTGTTTGGGTGAAACCTCGCAAATGACCCTCAACCCCCCAAAAAATTGTGTCAGTCCATGCGCCAGATACCCAGTATTTATGAATTATTATTTTATACGAGAACTAAAAGTTGTGTTAGAAATATGTCACAGTTTACCACTTACTTTTAAGTCCTGGTTTCTTTTGAAGGTCTTCATACAGATCTCACATGAGTAAGGCCTGTCACTACTGTGAGTGACACTGTGTGTCTTCAAACCCCCCCATGTGTTGTATGATCGACAACATACTTTGCAGGTATATGACTTGCTTGTTGGTAAATGTACTGACAAGTGGGCAACATATGTTCTTTCTGATCTAAACCTGTAAAAATGGGCACTTTAGAATCTCAGCTAAGTCTAGTTGTTCGAGAATCTTTGAAAAAAAGGCCTGACTGGGAGTTTTAACAAAATAAACAGAGTAGGCAGATAGTCAATAATTCAGCTCTGGATACACATTTATAAATATAAAAAGAAAAACTCACATTCTTCCACACAATTGGCATACACCATTTGTTCTATGCTTCTTCAGATGAGATATTAAATCATACTTATAAAAAAATCCTTCTGAACATGTGTGGCAGTTATAGTGTTTCTCATCCCTACTTTCAGGAATGTGGACCCAGGTATGGTTTTTTAAAGCCAAATCTGTACAAAAGCTGCGGTTACATGAGTTACATTGAAAAGGTTTCACTTTTTGGTCATCTTCTTCACTACTTTCAAGTCCTGGTGATTTGGTGGCGTCCTCTTCCTTCTCTTCATCTTCGGAATCAGAGTGTGTATCTCCCTTCTTGATTAGTTTTATGGTCACATTTTCTGTATCCAGGCCATGTAAATAAGTAACGTCATCCATTGAATAGTTATGATCGTATGGGGGCGAGAGAGTAACTTCAGAATTTTGAAGCACCATCATGGGATCTACGCTCACTTCCATTTCAGTATATTTATCATTTTCGTAATTTTCTTCCGACTCATGCTTTTCTTCGTTTTTTACTAAAGATATCATACACTTGTTTGGAATAATCTGATCCATCAAAAAACTGCGTTGGAGTAGTACATCCTGAGCCTTTCGCGCTGTATCTATAAAATCACACGCTGATTGTAACTTTGTACAGCATTGTATACAAATGTTTTTGGGCAACTTGTCATCTTCGTCCACCTGTAAATTTTAATATTTAGTTAATGGTAAATATTAATTTAAAAAATAACGTGGCTGGCTTAGTAGGTGCCTTACCTCAATTAACAAATATTTGTTAAGCTTGTTTTGTAAAAGCATTGCTTCGGCTTCTTGACTAAATATCATTATGGTAACATCTTGCTCTTCAGCGCAAAGGCGACAACATCGGTCAAAACTATCTTCGAATTTTAATGTTTCCGTCATGACTAAACAATTACGAGCATAACTGTTGTGGCCCTGTTTCCAGTTATTCCTCAGGATGTGATGCACTGTAATGATTTTTCCCGACGTAACCATCCAGTGACTGCTACAACAGCGCATGCGCGTTGAAAGATAGCGATACGAGATGCTCAGCATTGTATACTTCGTTGCTATTGATATTTTTCCAAAAAGGTATACTTACTCAATGCATGTGCCGTGTGCGGGTACTGCGCAAACTCGAATCTGTTTTGCCTATAATGTGCGGTTACGAGAAGAGATATTTATATTATATTATAGAGCAAAGTACGTAAGTAGATATGTGCATATTTGGCTTAAGTATAGCATTGTCTAATTAGTCGCTTGAAATCAAGGAGATTTTATTATTCTATTTCGAGGTAGGTAGGTACATATCCATATTAAAGCAACCTGAGTATTTTGAACATTGCAGACAGCAACTCATATTATTATACAGATACATAGGTCCTATATTGACCAACCTGTAGTTTCATTTTTTTCATTATTTCATTTCATTTATTCAATAACAATTTACATTGTGTCTGAATGTTTTACAAGATTATATAGTTAAAATAAGCAAATAATTATAATTAATAATAAATTAAAAACAGAACTTAGACTAATTATTAACATTTTTCTAAAAGTTCAAAATTAAAAACTATGTCAACGAGAAAAAAAATAAATAGTGTAGGTGGCTTGGCTCGTGTCTAACTAAATGATAACAACCGTACGGATCTACAGGGTGTCCAGTAAATAGCACGACATACTGCAGGAGGTGATAGCTTGGGTCACTACCTATCAATACAACACAATATATGTTCAGCAAAATCTTACGGATTTTTTTTCACCACTGTAGGTTAAAGTTATGCGAAAAGAAAATCGTTCTGTGAAAATTTTAACAAAAAAAACTATTTCTTCAAAACTTTCTTGTTTTTGATAAAAAAAAAATTATAATGAGTAGAGTAACCTATTCACGAATAACTTGATGTAAAAAAAGTTCTAGAAAAGGATTTTTTCATTACGAGATGCTTAAAAATCTGTTTCAAGGTAGAGATTTTTCGATATTTCGGAAAATTTTGTAAAACTGTAAGTCCGTAAGATTTTGCTGAACATATATTGTGTTGTATTGATAGGTAGTGACCCAAGCTATCACCCCCTGCAGTATGTCGTGCTATTTACTGGACACCCTGTATAGCAGGTTAAGCTACGCTTGCCGCGGTCGATTAGTGGATGGCTGACCATCCATTACATATCGAAACCCCTTCGGGTTTCGGAAAGCACGGGTTAGGCCACAGATATAGATCTATCTATATCTGTGGGTTAGGCTGTCATTCGTAGATCTTATGACAGTCGTTATATCGCTCATTTGGAGAAACATCGACGTAACTGCTACTTTTTGTTTACGAACATGTTTTCCTAACGTACGCTTTCTAAATGCTTTGGCATATTTAACTCATTTTTGGGAAAAAATACATTTACGTCGATGTTTTTCCAAATGAGCGATATACGGATAGTCAAAAGCTTAAAAGTCTGGCAACCTAGTCTTACTAAGGGATATAGTCAAAGAGTATAATAATAATACGGGAGGATATAGTGTTTCCCACTAACTGGGCTGTGGAGGTCAGATAGGCAGTTGCTCAAGGAAATAAAAAAATACTATATATACTACTACTACTACTACTACTCTACTCTACTATTTATTCAGCTGCATCCGGTAAGACTGGAAACCGACTCCAACATATTTGGGAAAAGGCTAGGCAGATGATGAGTAAATATGACAATACTATAGTCAGCAACAATATTTAAGTACATGTTCGTTCATGTGGAACGTAACATACTGGGGCTAAACATGAACTTTGCCTTTCATTCCAGCATATTTTTGTCCGTTACTGTACGGAGTACAGTACCTACCTACCACCTACCAGTGGGTATCGTAATCTTCAATAATATATTTTATCCAAATCTCGAAATAGTGAATCTAAACCGCTACAGTAGGTACTTTAGGTACAATTAAAACACTTATGTAGGTACTTCATAAATCCAAGAACAACATTCAAGTTAATTTTTCTGACGGTTGCAAAGGTAAATAATTGGGAGGCACTGCCAATGATTTCAAAAGTGGTAATATGTCAATGGGCACTGCCTTTTTCCCTTTTTTTTTAACCACATGAAACTTAAGTTTGTTCCCACTAGTACCACCGAACTGTACCACCGGTGTGGTACTGTAATGGGAACAAACGAAACAGGATTGATTCAGATATTTTTATTATGCACATTAAATTGATTGCGATATTGAAAACTTTGGTCTATCAATTAATGGCGATAAATGTCATTATGTTAGAGTTAGACTCCAAAAGCTCATTTCATTTCATTTTGCTGCGACACTTTGCTCGGCACACTTCTCATAGGTATACTAGATATTCCGACAGCCTACATGATAATGTATGAATTGCTCTTAAAACTTCAATCCAATTACAAAACAATACCATTATAATGTTCTGTTAACATGGTTGATAGCTCGCCCAAACAAATGTGACTGGGTTTCTCATGACAACTCCGCTGTGTTCTGGAAAGGCAAACAAAAAAAGTGGTTTAGATCTTTTTCACTCCTGTCATTTTGATTAAAGTAAAAAAGAGGTTATGGCATCGAACTATCCAGAAGTATTTTTTTCATATTACATAAGAAAGTTTGGCTCCAAAAAATGGTGATGACTATGGAGTGGTTGATGATGTTTTTCATTTTCACGTGTGTCCGGAATAAAATTACGATAAGTAATTAATGTTTTGTACGATATAAAATATATATTGGTACCTATTTGTAATACCATCTCGACTTTTCCAGTGTCCGATATAGTAAAAATATTGAACGAGTTAGAAAATTTAATAATTTCACTTGAAAAGTCATGATGATTTTTAGCGCCATCTAAAGCAGTAAAGCGAAACTAGTCTCCGCTGTCACATAAGTTTTCCTATTGTCAATAGATGGTGTTACCTACTACAAAAGGGGTTTGGGTAATAAAATTGTGTTAGATTTAAAGATGGCACTGTGGTTGTGAAATTGTAGTTAAAAAAATCTAGGAGCATGTCTATAAAAATACCGTAAGGTAGATTATGAACCAGGGCATTGTGCATTGCTTTGAAATAGCTACGCGTTATCTTAGTTTGAGCAACTACCTGTCTGGGGGCCTAAAAAGGCCACTTTGGCAGAATCATACAACAATTCGTATCACGCAATTCATCTGTTTGTCAGTTTCACACCTATATATCCCTGAAGGGTTAGGTAGAGGTGTACCTATAGCATTTTACGAATCTCTATGCAAAACTGTCATACAGATGAAATTGCGTAATATGAATTGTTTTATGATTCTTCTAAAGTGGCCTTTTTAGGCCGCCTGATCATTGATGTTTCCAATTTTAGTGGATATACTCCCTGGTTTTTTCTTGGAATAGCTGTAGTTCTCTTAATCTCACAATAAGAAATGAAAGTATATTTAGAATTATTTTGAGGTTTACTTGTTGCCCTTATCATACGCTTTGTGTTGCCCCCTGTACTTAGCCCAATCAATTCGCCTTGAAAACAATATGCATATTGTATTTTCCACATTTATCAGTCGGTAGGTACGTAAGGTACTGATTCGAGAAACCTTTACTATTTGATTGTTCTTTGTGATGAATCCAATTAATTTGACACAAATAGTAAAATAATTAATGCAATGCTATAGACCTACTGGAATTCAGCAAAAGTAGTTTTAAAGTCCTAAAAAAATTGATTTAATTCGAATTTGTAAAAAAAAATTGAGAACATAATTATATTTTGTAAAGTGTAGAAAAAAACGATAGGATAAGAAAAATAGTTTTTTTTTTACAGATGTATAGAATTTCTATGAAGTTAGCATTTATCAGGTGTTCAGGCGGTGGTGAAATAGACAGTGATAGGTAGTGCCTATCCTTTCACTGCATAACAGGGCCTTGGTGTTATGTCGACTGTTCAAGAACGATGTAGTTTTATTATAAAGACTAATATAATATTGGTATCTTATCAATAAGTAAGTACCTAGTCCACAATTTTTGAAAAGACACTCCCGACATTATCGTAGATAGAATAACATACTTGAAGACCATACACAAGGTTTTGCGAGATAAAACAACACAAACTAACATTCACCTGTTTTATCCAGTGGAGTTCAATATTGAATTTTAATACAAATAAAGATTTAGACAAATTTGTGCGCTCCCGTCACAATGGTTAAAGGTGCCTAGCACAGTATTTTATGGTGAGCCAAGGAGATAGTGGGTGAGCGGGGTGAGGGGCATCATTCTCGAAGCGAAGACCGGTCTGTGCACCATACATAATACTATACCTACTATGCGCAGCGCGGGTGGTGCGGCGGGTGCGCGTGGGCAGGGAGACTTGGCGGTGCGGGCGGGGCGCGCGTCAGTCGCGTAGCGAACGCTATATTGCAATAACGTCGGGTGGCGTCGCGCCAGCCCGTCGCGTGCTAGTGTTGTGTCACAGCGGTGGGCCAGGTCGGTTTCGAGATTTCTTCGTTCCGACGTAAATCATGGCTCTCAACTCGGACGCTGAACAGAAATCGAACCTGGTCCTCCGCGTGGACCAGGATTCTGACTCGGTTCTACAGTCATTGTTCGACACAGTGCTTAAGCCGGACTCGAAACGACCGCTACAGGTGCCTCTCCGAATGCGACAGCTTCCAAAGTCGTTCTTTAACCCGCCGTCAACCGGTTCCAAGTCGCCATCTGTGTCTCACTCACGAGAAAACTCCGCTGACTCGGCGTTCGGATCGTCGTCCGCGACTGGCGCCTCACCGGTGTCGCACTCTCGGGCACATTCGTCACCCGCAAGCTTGCAACAAACTTATGCCGCTGGACAACAAAACCAACAACCGCCGCTACATCATCAGCACACAAAACAGAGATCCTATGACGTCGGGACACATCTCCAAGACGATCTTGGTCCACTCCCACCTGGTTGGGAACAAGCTCGTACGCCAGAAGGACAAATATATTATCTTAAGTAAGTTTTATCAGAATATTTTTGTAATTGTATTCTTAGACCGTAATGCTACTAATGCTAGTTCGTAATTCGCTGATAAACATAACCATATACATAATAGAAAAAAAGTACCCATATTATTGATCTGAATAAAAATCTTTGTTGCTTCACCAACTTAGATAAGTATGTATTATTAAAAGCTAAATTTAATATTTTATATTTATTAAACTGTCAAAAACGGAAAATATATCAAAGGAAATATACTACGAACAACATATATAATGTAGGTAAGTACTAGTTATCTACCTGCTAGTGACTCAGAAAATATGGTTCGCGGTATATTTCGGCTTGTCAATCGTTCCAATAAAATGATCAGTACCTACGTAATAAGTGTAATAACTGATGCGTATTTTATATGTATTGATGTTTTCATAATTCAGGGCTTTTTCAATCGACAGATAATTTTTATTTGTGGAATAAAATTGAGTTCTGACAGTTTTTGTATTGAAGAAATGTCAAAAATTCAAAATTATTCCTCCTATAAAATTATCTGGCGTTGGAAAAATCAGCCCTTATCTAAACAAGAAACTAATGAACAAATAAGAATGTTGTATGGGACCTCGCAATCTTTGTTATTTACCACCTAAACCGACATTACGTTGGTTTGAAGGTAAATACTTCAGTGAAGCTATTTGAGTTTGTATGGTTTCAGTTCTGTATATGCACGACATAATGGGAAAGCACTGTCGGTTATAATAGCACCTGACAATAAACCTAAGATGTAAGGAAAGACGTTTATATTTTAGGTCACGCTCTCATTAATCTGCTTTTTATCCACAGGTAGGTAGGTAAGTACTATATATTTTATAATCACTGAAGAAATTAGAGCATCATTTTCGCCATCAATATTTAGCATAATTTAGTCCCCATTATGGAAATGATTATCATGATGCGATATCCTCTTCTTCACCTCCCTTACTTTTTCTATCTTCAAAGAAACTGACAAGAAATCTTAGAACAACTAATTTAATTTTAAAATAATAAAAAAAACAGTCTTTAAAATCATTATTAACACTGATGCCTTTTTCTATACGTAGGTAATAAGCAATACACTTCGATCTTACTTGAAATTGAAACTAGATAGAACTAAGAAACTAGGTAGTTCATAACGTGAACTCTTCTTAATGACAACACATTGTCGTCATATGCTATCTTATCGCGAGATACCTGCCGTCAGTACATGATAAAAACTGATAAGACCAACTTAATGATTATAATGTACACCTCCGTATTATATATACTCTGTGAATCATTAGTTCTTCTAACCTCTATCGGTAATTTATCATATTTGTATATCCGTTTATTATCATACACGAGGATAGTCTTTAATTTCAAGAACTGCATTCCTTTTAAGCCTTTTTTCTTATGTGATTTACATATCGAGACCCCTCCGTGCCTCGGAAAGCACGTTAAGCCGTTGGTCCCGGCTGTCATTTGTGGATCTTTGACAGTCGTTACGGGTAGTCAGAAGCCCGAAAGCCTGACAACCAGTCTTACCAAGGGGTATCGTATTACCCAGTAACTGGGTTGTAGAGGTCAGATAGGCAGTCGCTCCATATAAAATACTGGTATTCAGCTGCATCCGGTTAGACTGGAAGCCGACCCCAACATAGTTGGGAAAAGGCTAGGCAGATGATGATGAGTGATAACGGCGTCATCCTTCTATGCTTGGTGGTTTGGTAGTTTTAGCATAATGTTGCATGGATTAGGTTCTTTTTGTTGGGCCTCCCAAAATCCTAACCGACTTTTATCTATGAATAGTTGTTGAAAAGCTTGGAAATTCACTTTTAATTTGTTGTCCTTTTTGAAGATCTGACTGACAAGATTCTATATATTATTTTAACATGGCAATACATGAAAAACGGCCTCTAACCTACGGCAAAAAATTAAATAGCAGCCAAGCTTTCGACCAACAAGAAGAAGAATCAGTGTTATTGGTGATGCATCATGCACTGATTCTTTGTTTTCGGTTTTACACTTTTTACAATTTTCATGGCATTTTCAAATTCACATGCGGTCGCTAAATTATTGAGAACTGTGAAATATTCTTCCAGTCGCGTCCTGCCTTTGCATTCTAGTGAAAAATTTTTATCATTCGACTGTTACGTTTGTGAAAGGAATGAATTTATAATAATTTTTTTTTTAATTTTCATCTATCTTTGTCTGTGTCCTGTCGATATTGAAACAATTGAATATTTCAAGCCTCTCATCTCTCCGGCCCTGGTCCAAGCCATGGTCCGGGGCGTGGGAGGGAGTAGGAGGCAGTCACCTCCTTCTGCGAAGCAGTTATGCTAGCGAAGCAGGTGGCGGGATGGGCGAGGGAAAGAGCCGAAAGAGCCGCCCGTCCCAGTCGCTGCGGGAGACGCCCCGGGCGTCGGGAGCCGCGTGACGACTCCCGGCCACCGTCGGCGCGGGCCTGCGGACGGCGAGTAATGGGTAGCTCGCCGTCCGATCAGGACCAGGCCCATGCCGGACGGCGCGTATGTGTTCCACGCGCGCCTCAAAGAGATGTCAGCATCGAAGGAGGGGCCCGTCAGGGCCGAAGCCTGCCAGGGCAGCGGGATTGTCCGAAAGGGTTACCGCTACCCCGGAATATAAAGGGCTAAGGAAGGAACACGGATGGGTTTTAGTCAGTAAGAGTCTGACACTCCCTTCCGCTCCACCCAGAGCGGGAGGGGTCATTTGATGATTTCCAATCCTTAAAAAAAAAAGCCTCTCATCTCTAATTGTATTTAGTAAAATTGCGGTCAGGGGGCCTAATAAAGCCACTTTGGCAGAATCACAAAACAATTCATATCACGCAATTTCATTTGTATGACAGTTTTGTATGGAGATTCGTAAAATGCTATAGGTACACCACTGCCTAACCCTTCAGGGATATATAGGTGTGAAACGTCAAGCAGATGAATTGCGTGATATGAATTGTTTTATGATTCTGCCAAAGTGACCTTTTTAGGCCTCCTGTTTTGCGATCGGAAATTTGTTGATTTCATTTGCGTCCATGAAAATATCGAAACGTTGCTTCCATTGCCTGATTGTCTGTCATTTTTAAATACCTTCCGAGACCAATTCTGACACCATGTTGTATATAATTGACCCTGTCTGGGTTCTGGTGGAGCTGAACGAGGTTATTGGAATAAGACGACAACTTGAAATATATTATAACTTATATTGGGACCTGCGTCCAGTCAAATCTTTGAGTGTCTGCGACTAATTGACAACCCTAACCCAAACCAAATCCTCCGACTGTTGCAATATATAGAGAATGGCTATGAGGCACGAAAGATCACTGGCGTCGTTCTTGTAGACTTGTCAGCGGCATATGATACTGTGAATGTCAAGAGATTATTGGAAAAATTGTCTGGCATGATCGACGACCAGGGTTTTATCCGGGTACTGAGTGAGATGCTGCGTAATCGACGTTACCAAGTTCTCCTAAAGACAGAAAGGAGCAGATGGATCACAGAAGAATGGTCTGCCTCAGGGAAGTGTTCTGGAGCCCATTCTCTTCAACATCTATACCAATGACCATCCTACTGTTGAAAACTGCGAGAGGTTCCTATACGCTGATGACCTCGCCCTGGCTACCCAAACAAATACATTTGCGAACGCCGAAAATATCCTAGAGACAGGCTTAGAAGTTCTCGGAAAGTATTACACAAATAACGCTCTCAGACCGAACCCCACAAAAACTCAGCAACCATTCGGCAAGACGCACTCTGAACATCAGTTGGATGGGTGTCACCATTGAACACTACAGTAACCCTACCTCCTTGGGAGTCACCCTTGACAGGGGGCTGACATTTAAGAACCACTCTCAAAATTAAGAAAAAAGTCGGTTCCCGTAACAACTTGCTCAGGCGCTTAACTTCAACCACCTGGGGTGCTTCACCTCAGGTGCTCCGGACTACTGGCCTAGCACTCTGCTTCACTGCGGGTGAACATGCGTGCCCAGTGTGGCACCGTTCCGCCCACGCCAAGGAAGTAGATGTTGCTCTAAATGAAACCTGCCGCACGATTACAGGCTGCTTGCAATCGACCCCGATCATAACCCTATATCCCACAGCTGGTATTAGCTCCACCACAAGTCCGAAGAGAAGTTGCATGCGCAATGGAGAAATTCAAACAGGAATCTGATACCAGACTCCCACTATCTGGCGCACAGCTACCAACGCAACGGCTAAAAAGCAGACACAGCTTCTTGAAATCGACAGCGTCTCTATCAGGAAACCCGGCCGACGCCCGTTGCAAACTGTGGCAGGATACTCTTCCCTCTCCTACACCTACCACCAAAGGAGCATCTCCCTGCAGGGTGTAACCTCCCGTGGCCCACGTTCGTCGATAACATGAATCTGGGTAAACCATGAAATAAAAACCTACCTATCTAAAAGCGCAGGCATTGTTTAGATGTATGAAAATAACTACTGAAATATTATTGTATTGGGAAATATTGTTGTTTCGATAAATCCCTTATCAAAATCCTAGGTTCTTTGTTGGATTTCGGATTTTGCTTTCTTTTCGTTAGCTAATGAATATTAATGAGACTCATTATAAATAATGACCACACTCATTACGGTTTTTCGTTGGACCTTGCCTCTGAAACATTGTAAACAGGCCTTCCGTTTTCTCACAGGTTCCAAAACTCGTAGTAGGTAAACTTATGGGTAATTGGGTAATCGTAATCGTAAGTATTTGGTAATCGCACACGCCTGCTCGCCAATATGATGAAGCCTTGCTTCACGTTTGATGTCGGTTGAGTGATTTGAAATAATTAGGTATATCGATAATCGATAAAAGCTAGTCGGTAGTCTGGCGCCGCCGCCGGCCGTAGCCATTATTGTCGCGTTATGTTTTCAGTTGCGCAAACGGCGCTCAATAATTCATAATCTAAAATCGATTGATGATTTAATATCAATATTTGTTTTATATCTGTTGCAAAACATGAAACATTAATAGTACCTTACATTCAATCCGAGATTGACGTAGTTCCCATATCGTTGAACAAGAGACATGTTCAGTTATGGACTTAAGCTTACAAAAAAGTACTAAGTAAGTACTTATATTTTAAAATCTAAACCTTCCCATCATTAATCGAATCTAATATTGATACTTACCAAATAATGAATTTAATAATACGTATTATCTGGGAAATAAAACTTTCTCATATTGATGAGATGCTGTTTGAGTCCAAATGTGCTTATTGGAGCTAACCTGCTTGAAAACGTACAAAAGCTATGCGTATTTCACCAAAATCTCCCTATCTATTCCTTGGGCTTTGTTTCATTGCAGAATGGGTATCGCATTATTGACATTAGGTAGGTAGTTATTAAATGTATGAAAATTTCATGCTTGTCGAATCTTGAAACACGACATTTTTCGTCTATTATAAAACGAGTTTCTAACCAAGAAAGAGCAAAACTCCAAGTGAAAGCAACATTTTCAGTTTAGGGCTGGTACTGAGAGATCTGGCTTAAAGTCAGTTTGGCACAAGTTTTGTATTGAGACCTTTCCAGTTTGATTACAAAACGAATTTTAACTGTAGTTCAAGCCTAAACTTCGCGCCAGTTTTTGTACCTATTTCGACCTTTATTCAGACTACGGTAAAGTTCTCAATGTTGTAATGAGCGAAGTCGGAATCTTTATTCAAAAATTTAATGAAAATACAAAATTGACTTAATTAAAGGCTTTGCTTGAAGTATGGGGTAAAGTTAGAACTCGTTTTGTAATAAGACAGATTAAGTTTTTTAAGTTGACGACATAAGATTTTTAGCCTTTTCAAAATAACTAAAACTGTGTTATTAGTTGGATCTGGGGTTCTATACTCCGACTTTTAATTAGCTGCAGTAAAATTACACTTCTTGATAACTCATTTCGGACTGCATTTAGAGATATGCATGTTAAATAAGTTTCGTTTGTTACACTATTCTGTACTAGAAAAACAAGGTTTGGTTGATGGCCGCGAAAAAACAAAAAGACCCCAATTTCAGTCATTTAAGTAACACATAAGCTGTCATTTTATTGCAGCTAATTAAAAGTCCGACTATATATATTTTTCAGTGAGAAGTCGATGTCACTATTTAGGCAGTTACTCCCAGGTTTCCACGACGCTATTCGGCGTTAGTCACTTCGCGGTGTGTGGAAGTTAGCCAACGCGACATCAAAGCTTTTGCCACCTCATAAATAAACACTACCTGTTGTACTACACGCTCGGAACTAAGTAAATTATAATTTTATGTTCTATTTTGACAAACATGAAAAATCATCGATTATGTTTAAAAATTGTTTGAATTTTGAAAATTTATATCGTTCGGTCATGTCGTATTTGTTAGTATAGAAATCGGATATTAATACTTTTATTACCGTTATGAAAATAGATCATATTATCTTACACTGTTGCTAGGAAAATAAATACTTCATAAGATTTATATGTATTCCGTTTAACTCGGTTCGTTAGAGCGCGTTAGGACTGCCAACGCGGAAGGCCTGCATGTTACATCTACAACGACGCACTACATAAGCTCCCTTAAAATATTGATATTTCGAATATCAAAGGTATTAATTTAGACGGGCGGGCGCTTGGCTCTGCTCTCGCCGCCGCCGCTGCAGGAGCATACCGCGATGGACCATTGCAAGCGGTGCGTCTCTTCCGTGTCGGTAAATAGACGTGCGCGTCGTTTCTTAATTGCGAGCTGGGGCCGATGCTTTATAAGCTCCATAACGTCCGTCGACGTGCGTCTCGACTGCGAAATGTTTGCTTTAATTATTATTGGAATGGAGGGTAATTCTCTGTGGTTTTGTTCGGCTAGACTTGGCGATGTTCCGAAACGGGTAGCGATGCAAATTGCCTTGGCTAACGCCCAACGCGGCGCTATCAGGACCAGTAGCTTCACCGCGTCACACCTTCCTCCTGACTCTTGACCTGGACATTTTACCTGCTTAGGTCACGGCTCCACCCACCACTTTTCTATTTTTTCTGCTTGGCTCAGTATCATTATCGTTGATCACTTTATGATCCAGAGTACATATTTTTGTGTTTATTCCATGATTATTTACACCTTAACGGATAGGTAGTAGGTTGGTAGGTAGGTACGTATCTATAATACTAACAGTTTACATGTTTTTGGGAATCTAATGGATCATGCGTCAATGACTTAGGTATGTATCTAATGTGTTTCCATTTCTCATCTTCATTAGGTTCAGGTTTCTGTCTTTTGAATAAGTAAATTTTGGTAGTTGGAATATTCTTGTAGTTTCGGTTTGATCTCGAGTTAATTTTTTAAGTTCCCATCATTACCCCATGTATTGGTTGGTATTTACAGATAGTTAGGTACATACACAACGCCAACGGGCAAATTGACCGGTCTTCTACCAATATTTCCTTTTAAATGTCGTCCTTTGAATGCCTAATAAGAGAAACTCCTTGCGCTGAATACAAATAATGAAGTATAGTAACGAAAAAATACATCCAAAGTTCATTCAACCGTTCTTGTAACCTGTGTTCTTGTTATCGGATTCTTAAATTAAACATGAATTATCAAATTAACTAAACATAAATATGTACCTAATTGAAATTAAAGCTCACAATTACTATCTACCTACTTATTAATCAGCTAATCAAGAAGATCCACTACAGTTTTAACTAAACAACATTATGTTATAATAATTGGACAGGTACCTACATAATGAACAGTTCTATATCCATTCTCATCAAAATTCATTTATTTACGTTACACGTCTGTGTTTGGGTCACAGAGATTCATAATATGTGTACCAAATTTCAACTTAATCGGTCCATAAGATTCGGAGCAAATTGGCTGTGACAGACGGACAGACAGACAGACACACGAGTGATCCTATAAGGGTTCAGTTTTTTTTTCTTTTGAGGTACGGAACCCTAAAAAACATAAATAGCAATAATGAGGTATACAACAGATTCAATAACCGCGCAACGTTGATATATTATCCTATGTATAAATAATAAATATACATATAGGCATGGCGAAAGGAATAACCTTTTCGACGTCTTTGGCAAGGCCGTTGTTGTCTGCGTAAACAAGCCTAGCGGGTTCGGCGCTCGCTATTTAAATTATTTGAGACTTGTATGTATAGGTATAAAGGTTTTTATTAAATCTGTCGATTTGGTCACAGGTTTTTAAACATATTTTCCTTAACTGTATTAATTACAATGAATGTTCAGTTCTTGCCGAGCATTATGTTATCGACACTCACGCTGTATTATTTTGTTTAATAATAAGCAGCTACTAAACGTCTACATAGTCATTAATTGAGAACATCTACTTATTAGGTATGTGTCTTGCCATAGATAATGTTCGAAATGTTTACCTGACGTGCAGTAGAGTAAAATTAACTAACTAGGTAATTAGATAAAGCTTCACGATCGTTTCCGAGAAGAGCATGGTGGAGTAGTCACATGCGCAACAAGTGGACTTATCGCACTGGTGTATTCACAGCGATAACATTAAAATACAGCTCACTATCGCCTTCTAAGAAGTCGCCCGTCGCGCTGTCGTCGCGTCGCGGTCGCCGGCGCGGCGGAGCTGCGCCCGCGCACCGATCCACCGCACCAGGCCAGGGTATATTATGTTCTGTGCACCGCACCGAGCGACGCGACAGGTAGCTCTAACGGCACTCGCCTGAGAATACAATTTTCGTTTTAGAACAAAGTATAATAAATGCCGTTAATATACTTACTTTCTCTTATCATTAAAACTAGCATTGATTAACATAGTGAAATCTATTCTTGGGGATGGATTACAAAACGTATTTTAACAAATAGCTATTACCTATTTGCGAAATTACGCTAAATGTACTAAATAACCTTAATAGGTACCTAAAACATGAATCATGTTAAAAAAATGTCTTAGGCGGCTAAATGGGTACCTATATCAACAGCATGCCGACTATCTGATCTGAATTGTCTGAATACAGATCTAAGACACTGTAGGTAGGTACTCGGCCTAAAATCGATTCATAGATTACTGTGACCATCGAATAGCAGGGTTTATTCCACATATATCCATACTTCGATCCATACTAATATTATAAATTCGAAAGTAACTCTGTCTGTCTGTCTGTATCTTACCTTTTCACGCCTAAACCACTACACGGATTTCGGTAAAATTTGGCAGAGCGATAGATTGCATCCCGGGAAAGGACATAGGATAGTTTTTATCGACATAACTCGGGGGCGAAGCCGCGGGAAATAAAATAAAAGTTCGCAGAGGAGATTTACTTCCTAAAATATTATGTACCTAGCGTAGCATTGTTAACAGATTATTAAGTTTGTCATCCTTTTGTGTGTAATTTTCATTGAAATTAAAATCATGAATCTATCAAACTAATGATCTAATCTCTTACAAGACATGTTACATTTCCCGATGCCTGTGTGACAATGTTACTTCCATGTGTGTACGTCGGTAGCGTTAAGTATTGTGCTGTAGAATGCTTCTTTAGCAATATAGACCCTAAGATTGCGTCACAGAGCTGGTTATTCCTTGCAGCATAATAGCAACAAGGTACTCACTCAGTTTCCACGCTCTGATTACTGGATGTTGGCTCTAGAGCGTCTTTATCGGCACCGATCAGAAACTGAGCTCAACGGGAGTGTTTTAAGAAATCGATCCAGCGCTATTGCTAAATTCTGGTAACACGGCATCTAATTAAGCTTTATAATATACGCGGTAGAAGGAACTTGACGTATCATTAATAAGGTAGGCACTTCTGTTGGCATAATTCATGACTTTCCAGTTTATTAGAAAATATCATGTGAACATAGGTAATAGAAACGAGGTGTAATTTCTTTTTAGTCATTATGGCACATTGTAAGGTTTTAATAACTAGACAAAATTATACAAATCCTTTAATTTTTTCTTCTTGGATCTTATCCTATGTTAAACGAGTGGTTTACCTAAAGCATTATCGATTCTGGTTCATAATTCTCGAAGGATGACGTCATTGTAACGTTAACCTCAAACACTTGAATATTCAAATTCTTAAGTGTTTCGCTACAAGTGCATCTAATTAAAGTAACATACATACATGTAGCACACAGTATCTACGGGCACAGATAATATAATACTCTAGCTACGGGTTAGCCGTAATTCCTTCAAGGGCAGATCTTTGTCCGTGTTGCGCTGCATTATCAAGCCTTGTAGACACAGTTGGCTCTCATCGTCTTATGAACTCTTGTGTCATCGGTATTAATGTGCTTCCAATAATACTTGCCATGGTCAACAAAGCTGTTTGTTGCGATAAAATGAGACAGAGTATTCACGAGACCACACCGGGCGGGCCACCGGGCTATGTTATGTGGAAAGTTCTGTGTCGACCTATCAAAGCATTTTTGTTTTCAACGCTGATAATTCGCAGGTACAAACATTAAATTGATAATAATTATGCGCAGATGCATAATTTCAATTGTGCTTATCATGATTGCATAATTGTTTTAATTAGGTATTGGTAGTTACAAATAAATGATGAGGAAAATAGAACAAATATAGGGATTTAGAGCAACTTTTCCAACGCCAGATAATTTTATCCGAGGAATAATTTTGAATTTTTTGCAATTCTTCCATACAAAATCAAAAAAATCTGTCAATTGAAGAATCAGCTCTTGTCCAGTAGGTAGGTTAACCGTTTTTTGACAGCTGCCTTTGAACGTAATTATTCCAGATTAAGTAAAAGTTAACTTTAAAATGCATGCAATAATAAAATAAATATTATATAAAATGCCTTATCTTATTGAGTGATCTTATTTATGACTTCTTACAAACGTTATAAATTTATAATATACCTACCGTAGGTACGTGTAATTTTTATGCGTAATTACATTCTATCGTACTAAGTGATGGGATCGAATGTAATCGCTTCAAATGAATGTTTCGAAAATAATCATTTTATATTATACCTAAATAGGTAAATCAGTATACAAAAACCTTGCATCCACTTAAAAATCAATACAATATAAATTATTTGCCAGGATACGGATTTGCCATAAACAAGATGTTAATGTTTTATTTCAATTTTAAAACTTTCAAATAATGTTATGCATAAAAACGGTGTTTTTTGTGTGTAGGTAGATAGTAAACTCCATATTTATGTGTATACAATACAAGTACCTACTACAAACCAGTGGATATTTTATTTTTACGCTTATTTCTGCTATAAAACCTGCAAAATTTAAACTAAAGTAAAGAAAGCGGCTAACTTATATAATTATTGTTTCGTAATCAATAATAATAAATACAGACATAAATAAAAACTTTTAAGAAAAATAAACCTACTTCCAAAAAAAAAAAACACTACTTACCTACAAAGTGAAAAATAAGTTTAATTTCGAAGGTCGGTGTGGTTGGCATTTTAGTTTTTTGACACCGACTTCCGAAATGAAAGTTATTTTTCACTTTGTAGTGTTTTTTTGAAAGTCGGTTTTTTTTGTTAAAAAGTTTTTATTTCTCGCTTTTTAGTGGGTCTGTTTATAATTTATCTAAGTTACAATATAGCCTAAAGTCAATTTGCTCATCGCCTTTTATAAAATATTGCTTTTCCCGATGCAGGGACGTTAATTGTTGAGAAGTTCTCTTGGTATTTCACCATCAACTCCATTTCACCATTCGCATTGTGACGAGCATTGCTTAGCAACCATATTAAAGTAAGTAATCGAATCGCATCCCGTGAAATAATTATTATTGAGTAGTTCCGATGGCCATCTGTGGTCTTCATCATCAGTTCCACTTCACCAAATTGTGGTTTCCGAGAGCAAATGCTCGAGTTACTATAAAAAATACCCAAATCGCTATAGGTTTGCCTATAAAATTTGAGGGTTTCCCTCGATTTCCATGGGATCCTCTCATCAGATTCCAACTTGATGACAATGGGACCACCTCGAGAGTATACCCTTCCAAACAAAAAATAAATTAAAAAAGGTCCATAATTGACTGAGAAATCGGTGAACATACATTAAATAAAAAACTTATATGAAGTCGAACATACCTATAACCTCCCCCTTTTTGGAAGTCGGTTAAAAATAAAGAAACCGCAATATTTTTCATTCGACAGCAAAAATATGTAATAAGTGGATTGTAAGTTTAAATAATCGAAAAATTACGTTGCTGCAATCACTAGTTTCATCGATCTGTCAACGGTTTACCTAATGGACAGGGTATAGACGTATTTAATTGATCACACGTTAGAGAGGTACCTACTTCTTGTATACTATTCTATTTATATCATACCACATTGTACTGTAGCTCCTATTAACTAGTTGCGTACCTACTTCAGTGTTTTCTTTTGCCTGCCTGTCACATTTTACTTGGGGTTGACGCTTGATAATGTTATCCTCTACCTTTCTCCTTTGCCAACCGTCTCGTAATGATGCACGCCCTTTTTATTTGACTCTTAATTACATCATCCGTCACACTATCTTTGCGTCAGTTTCCTTCGCCCATTCTATTCTTCATCATGTCTGTTCATAATTCTCTTAAGCCCGGGCCACACCAACGGGAAACGGCAATGCCCATTATCGCCGTATACACCGCGGTAATTATTACGATAATTGCAATGACAAACGTAAGTGTAGCCGCTTCAACTTAATAATTCTCGCAGTAAATCTCTTTGATCTTAAAAAATACTGCGACCCGAGTTATCGCCTAACGTCAATCGGCAATGTGAATGCCGTTGTAAAATTATCACTATAAGTTGTGGCTACACCTACGGTTAACGCCTAACATCGCGATAATCAACGGCGTTTCCCGTTGCTGTGGCCCGGGCATTAGACATAAGTATATGTATGCGTTTCATTGGCATCCCTCCTCAACCAAGACAACAATACGACAATCCCCTATCAAGACAAACTGTTTCCCAACTTTTCTGTAACTGGAGCCACTTCTAAACGTCCTACTGTAGGTACGGTAAGCGTCCATTTCTAACTTTATCAATTATTGTCTCCTCATAATCTTAATCATTTGTTATTGCAATAGGTTTAGTACAAACCATGTTTAGTACAAACCAGGTGTTAGGTGAACCAGTCCAGTTGATAATTCAATTTCTCAATACATAGTCAGAAATCGTCTCATAGGTAAGAATTTATCACTTCACACATCCACCTCTGTCTGTGCACACACACTCTATACATTAATTTGAACTATACAAATTAACATTTCTTTTAACTTCGAAAACCATTTTTAATAGGTACCTGGTTTCCTTTTGAAAACACCTTCAATGACAAGTTACTAACTTCTAATTAATTTATGTATTTGAGAATTTGAGAGAGTAAGTAGTATTTATTTACACGTAGCTGATCTTTGAAATAGCTAAGACACAAGAAACAATTTAAAATACATATTGAACTCCTAATTAATGTTGTAACAATGATACAAACATTAGCTCATCATATCTTCTGTTCTGATATATGTGAGAGAGCGGACAGTATCGCTATGCTTAATTGTAGGATCAAAAGGGGTCAAGTGTGTATATTGACAAGCGCCTTAGGGCCAACGTCATGCCCAAGAAGGCCCGACCCGCCACGTCAGCGTTTCATTACAAAGAATTCTCTAATAGCGTTTTAATTAATGTATATTGTATAATAAATTGTTGTCTACACAAAATATGACACTATCCTTATTACTGTGAAAAGTCTACGTGACTTCTCACTCGACTTTATTAGACAGTTTTATTGATAAATGTTTCATATTTGTTAGGTACATTTCTGTATGAATTATCTGTTCGTCTCATACTGGCGCCGATTCCCTTGTTCACAAACTAAACTAAATTTAAGTTCAGTGAATCTTTTTCTTTCTATTTAATTAAGAAAAGGACAGAAGATAAATATTAGTTTAGTCCTGTCAAATTAGTCAGCGCCTGACGTAAATTGAAGTATTATTAGTAGCCAATTTTTTAATCACGTCTAAACTGTCTATGGAGTATCTTAATTTGACAGGACTAAACTAATATTTATCTTCTGTCCTTTTCTTAATGAAATAGAAAGAAAAGGATGCACTGAACTTAAATTTAGTTTAGTTTGTGAACAAGGGAATTGGCGCCACTGTATTGTAAATCTCCCTAAAGATACCTACACTTGCCTGACTGCTGGCGATATTGATAATGCGAAATAACCTGACTGTACCAAATGTCTATAGCACAGATAATATAATTATCTACAGTTTTAGTTTATGCTATAGTAATAATATATTCTCACTCCGTGTTATATTAATAAGTAAAGTACTGATAACTATTTGTCCATCCTTTTTATAAGAATAAGTACCTAAGCCATACTGTGCCTAGCATTAATTTGTTATTGCCTTTTAGTTCATCGCAGAACGTAGGTACATACCTACATTTATTCTTTTAAAATACTGTGATGTGATCAATAGGATAATATTTTAAACTGTTTGTTTTATTGCAATATTTTACCTACATTATACTTACATTTAATTATTAAACTAGATGTAAGATTAATAATGTTTATGAGCATAATATAGTGAATAACCTTTATATCCTACTGTGTGTAGTGTGATTTTTTCCTTATAAAGTCTAAACTGTGTGATTCCCAAGAAGCTAAAATATGCATTACTCGTATGACATTGTATATGGAAGTAACGTTTAAAGATAAGTTCGTGAGTAATAGCGTCAAGATCCTATTTGGCTAAACCACCATCATGTTAGCAAAGCACTTCTTTCCCTTTCCTCAGTTCATTCTTTTTGAATTTATCTAAACGTTTTAGATGAGTGAAGAACTAATTATATTTTATTCGGATAATTCAAAAAGAGATACGTTAGCGCTTTAGCTCTTATTTACCTACATGCAAGGGCCTCTACGTGTCTCAAGTCACAACACATTCGGCAGAGTTGTTGATTGCACGTTCGAGATTTAGGGTGGGAGATGATTTAATATTTATGATAGGAGTCAATGTCTTCAATTCCCATTGTAGCAGGTTTGTTGTGCTCCTGCTATTACTCATACGATGTCGCAGCGCGGTACGACTCAGTTACTGACCGTTTGCTACCGTATGCGCCTTTATTGAATACTGATAAGTTTACTCATACTACCACACCGTGAGTTATTGTTTTCATATGGCAATACTTTAGCCAAGGCCGAGTTCGTTAAACGTGTAATATTGGACAGATTTGGTTATGCGCGTAACGTTTCCCGGGCGATAGCAATGTTTATGAGGTAGGTAATTCAGATTAGGATTTAATTTCATGATTATGCTACACCCGAGTAAGTACATCGACATCGCCCACATTAGTACTGAATATTGTAAACATGTATTGCTTCTAATATTATATATCTGTCTATACTTTGTGCCTACCTGTATAGGATCTTAGGGTATCTTAAATAAACTGTTAGAAAACTGCTGTGATAACTACCGTTATTAGCATGTTATTGCTATAACCACGTATATCAGCACAGGCGAACGGCGTGCAGAAAAAAAGGGTTCTGGGACGTTCTAGTCTAGACGATGCGCGATGTCACGGGAAAAGCGGGACGTGTGACTGAATATGTAGTAGGTAATTCTATAATTTATATCTACACAGTGAGAGCAAGAAATTGTATATTTTCTTGTTGAAAAAGATGATTTTTGTTTTAGACTCATAATAATTACCTGTTATTAAACATCCGCTTCTGAACACGAGCCACCTTTTCAACAGTTGATTCAATGAACTATCATGGGGATAGTATTGTTATTGCTATGGTCTCAATTCGCCAACGGATCGGCCGCGGCCATAGCGTACGTTGTTAACTTGTTATAAATCAACAGACGCTGCCAGCTGCCATCCATCTTCTTGAGGTGATCTTTCGGTCCCTTTTAACGACACCCACGTAGGTAACCTATTCTTTTAAGGTTTAGGTTACTGTACTTGTACACTACCATCTTGTTTATGTACCTAACCAAAATATGTCTTTCTACTTTCCAAGAACGTAATAGTTCAACAGTTGCGTAATGTCCAGGAGTGAACTACTATAAAGCCGTCGGCTGTTTAAAGTAGTAACTGGTCGATCTGACAGCATTCGGATGCAATATCAAACAATAAACATATCGGTAAACAAGTTTAGTCACCACGGTTGGTTCTCCGCCGTCCCCATCTAGCTGTCACTCAGTTGATCAGTTCCCCAGCTGGCACACCTTAAGAAAGGTCTACATTCTGCTGAGGAGATTAACTAAAATAATTATAGTAGCTTTCAAAGTAGTATAGGCACACAATTTTTCAAAATTCTCGTCTGTCTGAACCGTCCAAAATGAGGAAAAGCGCTCTTGCTTGATATGGATAAACCAGACGTATGGCAAACCGTATGTTGAAATTTCAGTGCTTGGATGGTAATATAGGTGCGTGTTGCGCAGAGCAAAGTGAGCGTCGACGCCGCCGCCGGCGGCGGCGCGACGGCGGCGGCGCCTCGTACCCGTCGTGTTTACGTCTAATTTAGGCGCGAGCGCCGCGACGACGTCGCCCCCGCGCCTCCCGCGCGCTGTCCATTGAACACGCCGGTACGCGCGCGGTTATTTCGGCATGCCGAACGCGGCACTGCGACGCCACGGAATATCCTCACACTGCTACTTTCTTGTAGTGTCGAAGTAGGTTACGGAATAATATCGATTTATCTTCATTGAAAGGTTTGATAACCTTTGTCTCATCGAGATTCAGCATTTTAGAATCAATAATGATGCTTTTCTCCACAACGGCTACCAATTCTAGAGAAAAAAGAGTTTCTCGGAGCACCACTAGAAAAACATCAAATATTGGGTCCAATGAAACTTCTAAAATAGAACACCACATGGACGAGTCGGGCATAGTCCATGGACAGAGCGAGGAGATTACTTAAAATCAGCTCCAAGGCTAGTTGTATAGAGCCTTCCTAATATTAGCTGAAAATTATTTGGTTTAGAAACACGTAAATTGCAATGTTTTTATTTGTTGTAAACAATTTATCACTAGCTTCGGTGAAGGAAAGCATTGTGGGGAAACCCACACACTCATAATAAACCCAGAAACGTGTTGTTGGTAATGTCCTAAAAGCAGTTACAGGTAGAGTCATCTGGCACGAGGTGCAAAAGTGGTGAATAAATCAGGGTTGATACCAAAACATTAAACTATAACTTGATTCATACAGTTACTAGGGAAGTAGGTACCGATTTTACTTAAGAGAAAGACTGTCAGAGACATAGAAAAGGAACTGAACGTGATTTCAGGATTCAGATTGTCAGGGTAGTCAGAAGATACGTTTAAGTTACTTATGCATTTAATTTTAATGTTTTACGGTTCGACGGAAACAATGATTTATAAAAGATAGGTATCTCTACCTACATAAATAGTAAGTAGCCTAGGGCTTCTATTTCTGTATATCTGCCTGCAAGGAAATCTAAAATAAATATAAACAAATCAAATTAATGAACATTAATATGAACACCAAATGTGTAGGTACAAAGAAAGGCATTCTTCGAAAATCTTATTTCAAATTTAATTTAATCTGTTTAAAGTGGCTGGATCGCCGTTTTTCACCTCGAAGAGTTAACGAGCCCATGTCCTGTGATGTTACCGCGGCTAGCCTTGGAGGCTGCGGTGCGATCCGACTTCTCGGAATCGCTTCGAGCCCTCCCCGACACCCCTCACCCCTCGTAATCGCCTTTCCTGTCAGGACACGCTTAGTTGTTTATGGTACCTGAGAGGGCAGCCCGTCACAATATCGATACCTGTCGAAAAGTTATATTTATTTTTCGGATTGGTTACGTACTCTCTCGCTACTCCTACTTAAATTTACTTTTTCATTTCATTCATTGATAGTGGATTTCGTTCCCAGCACATATTGTACTTTGAGGAAAAATGCAATATTTTTTGTAATAAAATTTTGTTCGAAGTCTGATATTTTTAACGCCTCAAACAAGATATTTACCATTTTTCTATCATTTGAATGATACTTTTGCTTCGAAAGTAAAGAAAATTATGAAATGTTTTAAAAAGTTATCGATAGTATTTGCATCGTCACTAGCCACTGTCAGTTCAACTTGAGCTCTTTTTATTTTCTTTTGGTACACCTGAGTTGTTAGTAACAAAGGCATTGATTTTTTTCTCTCGACTCCGCCCTGGCCTTTGAGTGCCTCGCCGCGTTTCTTGGTACCGGCGCCGATCATTCAGTAATCTTTGATAGCCGGTCGATAGCGCTCTCTGCGGTGGACCATGCTGTTCCCTCCACATTCAAACAGGCTATATATTATCAAAAAAAGTAACCGTATTATAGAGGCCTCCCGCAGAGAGAATTTTAACGTAGGTAAATTGAAATTAGCCGAATTAAAACTAGGTTTCATTTGTCACAGAAAAGAGCGAAAATTGAACTGCTCAGCCTACAATGCTACGATGATAAGAATACCTACTCCTATCCACGACCATGTAATTATAGTAAACAATGATAATGAAAATAATCATGTAAGTACTATTTAGTAAACCACTCATTGTGATTGTTTTCTAAATAACCTACCCTAGGCTGATAAAACTTTCCTTATTAGATAGGTTATTATTAGTGTTAAGATTACGAGAAGTTAGTAGGTTGCAATTTTGCAATTTAGAACGACACGAATAAAATCTCATATGAAATGAACAACCTAACATTAAATCTTTTTACTACAAATGAAATAACTAGGTACACACTTGGCTAGAAAGGTGATAGCAAAAATAAATGGTAAAGCAGCTTTCACTTGTTTATGTAGGTAGATGATTGACAGATGTTGTTATCCCTACTCATGTACCTACGTTCTTCTACTAGTACTAATCCCTTTCCTATGGCCTATTCATAACTGAGAAAGTAGTTTATAGTTTAGTGCCAGCCAGGTGATGTACCAATTCCAGAATGATTGGCAAAGTAGACCACAAGTACAAAACAAAATTGTCCTGCCTAAATTCATGCCGCAGCGCTTCAGGGGTTCATTCATTCGCACTGGTTAACTAATAATGCAATTTCATAAAACGACCTTGATTTGTCAAACAATCGAATCTGAGACGAATGTTATGTAAATCAGTACTTAGTGTAGTATAGTGAGTGACATTTTACATCTCGGGGGCGAGGTGTCTGCGTTCCCTTCTCTCCTTTGGCATTTCACAACTCAAGCATGCGCTTTGTTGCGAATGTTCGGCTGTCCTACATTTTAATATTAAATCTGTTTTATCACTTAACTACCTACATCGTTTTTGAACTCTCAGTAAGTTTTATTGTGAGTTATGTATCAATAAAATGTTTATCCTCGTCTGAATTTGATTGCTATTCTGAATCAAACGTAGGTAGGTGTTTTAAAACTTGTAAAGCAATATTAAAACTGGTCATGTAAATCTAATCGGACAACTTTACGGAAATTATTATCATCTTTGGCCCGCTAGACGTTAGGTATATGGTTTGACATTTACAAAATTCTGTATTGAGAGAACTTTGTGGCAATATTACTTAAATTATACAAAAAAGAGTTGAGTAAATACAATAAGATTGTAAAAACAGTTTAAACGAATGACACTCATCGACCTGCTGATTGGCTTTATCCTGTGGCATCAATGACGTGGCTATAGGCTATAGCGCAGAAGGGTTCAAGGACCGCTAAGTCATTTAGTAGCCAGGTACAAGCTACTTGCCTCGAGGCGGGCGGCCGCCCCGCCGACACACTCGCACAGCTCTGGTTGCGTGTGGGAAATGGTCCTTCGCCCTGTCGCCAACGGTCTAAAGCGACATTGTGTGACCACGATAAATGAGCAAATTGTTATCTTACGGTTTAATTTTAAATATTTAAATCTCCTGTTCTGAAAAAAGTCGAACGAAAAAAAGAAATGACTTGTATCCGTCCGCAGTAAAAAGAAACAAAAGGATTCTGCTTAAAAATGATTAGATAAATGCGACTGGCTTTGGAAGATCAAATGCCTTGGAGACGGCAAGAATCATTACTATTAAGAAGTGCAGCGCCTTTGGAATGCTGGTCGTCGATAATGATAATAACTTTATGATAAGGCATGGCAATGTGCTATTGACAGCAAAAATGCAGTAATACGAATCACATCTCGGGCCGATTGATGAGGTAATGCGACGATGGTATGATGGACGGGAATGATGAGTCTTGAGTGAGACGCTGCACTGGTTGGAGGGAGTGAACGGGATGCAGATACAAACACGGTCGGGTCCAAAGTCCGCGACCGGCGACCGCCGAGCGGTGCAGGACAGTAGCCTCGAAGCTGCAGCGACGCGAACTAGGCTGCGCCGTGTCCCAACAAATATAGTTATCTTGAAAACAACTAGCCCCATACCTATGTAGTTCATAAGATCTATCAAAAGAAAGGTCTTTAAGAAACATTTGTTATAATTATAACAAAGTATTATAAGGTGATGATTATACCGCCCATCAACAAAGCCACCCAACAAATCTAAATCAAAGGTTTATAATTATTTGCTAGCCACACGATTTTATGCGTTTACCTAAAACCCACCGCTAGCTCGATACAATTATAGCTAATGTCGGTTAAAAAGGGTGTCCTGTCCACCGTGTTAACTGTTTAGTTCCTGCCTACATCCAGTTCCGGTGCAGCAGCAGCGAGCAAATGTCGACCGCGACCATTAGAGCTTCCTGTGCGTCCACCAGTGAATGGGCGCACTATCCGCGACCTGGCTCGTTCGCCATATGAATGGGTAGTCCGTACTGCACAATGAATTATTCGTGCCAGACTGGCTTCCGTTGGCGCCGGACACATGCTCCGTGTTCTGCCTTTTTCGCTGATTAACGTCTAATTATAGGGTACAGCTCTCCACCACATGACTCCTAGTGACTCAGTCCGACTTAATAACTGCACAATGCCGTTCGGGACTTATTAGTAGCTGTGCTGAGTTTAGGAGCGTTGTGGATTTAGCTCAGTGGGTGTAAGTTCATGACTGCTCAGTGGATTATACGTATTATACTACAAATTACTGATATGCGAGTGTGGGAGTACTGTCAGTTGTCACTGATTGTGTCATGTTGATTACGAAACAATATAACTTTATACTTCACTTTCAATGTGTTTATCGATGACGCCTTGCCTTAGGTACTACTTCAATGTCGCCAACACATGTAGTTCAATGGATTGATTCATGTTATATCTACCTAATTCCACATTTCTAAGATAGTAGGTATGGTTAATAACTCTGTTTTGTCATAGACTAGTTGAATGTTGAACGTCCAATCGCCACCGATTTTATGGACCGGCAAAAGGAACATCATATTTTCTTTTCCTGAAACTTTCTAATGGAGCCAATACTAAGCGATTCATTCGGTGTTTTATAACTCATTTCACCCTACAACTTAAATCCAACAGTTTTATTTATTTAAAGTTTCGTAGCAATCTCCCTAATTTGTCAAACAAATTAAAGCCCCACCACCCAGCAACTCTATAGATAATGATCCTTCTTTTTGAGCTATTCTGGACCGGCATTAGACGTGATTGACGTAGTTTGCTAATTCCCTTTTACACGTTTCTAAAAGTTACTTTTATGAGCAATTTTGCGAAATATTTTATGACTTTTAAAAATAACTTCATTATAGCTTCTATTTTCTCTTCGTTGTCTGAAAACGCTTCAAAGTTGTCTGTTATGTTTACCTTTACCAATTAATTATCTTTTGATGTCTAGCCTATAATAGGGCATACATTTTATAATTTTTTTTTTATTGATAAAGATTGGTCCTTCGCAGCTCTGGATAGAGAGCGGTGGAAAGAGAGTAGGGAGGCCTTTGCCCAGCAGTGGGACACGGCTAAATTAAAAAAAATAGAGTAAGTACCAACTAAATACTGTAAGATAAATACCTACTTACCCTCTACAAGGAATTGATGAACTTAAGGCATGCGAGCATACCATACCACCCTCATTGAATAGTTGGGTTTGGTAGACGTTTGGATGAAGTTGCAAAACTTTAAAATCATTTTTTTTTGTACAATTCTGGGTATGTTCCATGTAGGTAGATAAGTAAAACCATATTGATAAAACAAATCGACTTCTTGTTTAATTTCTGGGAATCGTTTGGAAATTTAAAGGAGTCAGAGATAAAGCGTTGTGCCGTCGACCCGGATGCTGTCTCAATAGCGGCTTCTACCTAACTGACTCAACTCGAGTCGGAGCCAGGTCACGACGCTACTATCCTTGTTCCACGCACGAATATAACGCAGTTCCTCCTGTTTTACATTTTTCGGTAAAAATTAAAATAATTAGATACATAAAAAACAACTGTTTGATTCATCCATCAGTGAATAACTTTACTTCAATTTGACCTGCTGACTGCGATAACTTTGAGTGTTTGCCGAAAACACATCTTTGCAATTATTGTGCGTGAGCACGCTTAAAGGAATGACAAATAATTTTTGTGTTCACAATATTCTCAGATAAGGCGAACGTTGTATTATCTCTTTACTTTCTAAAGCTAGATGAAAAAACACGTTGTTAACCTCTGGCAGCGAGAGGCAGGCCATCGTGCGGCAAGGCCGACTGGTCCGGTTGCCGCCGCGCCCAGCTTGCGCCCGCGCCGCCCGCAGCCGTGCGTGAGTGCGTACGCACCGACACATGTCTATTAGTACATAAACGCCTTAGCACATTTATTATGGGGATAACATAATAAGTCACGAACCAATAGCCGATTTCGACGAGACTGATTTGGCTTTAGGGTCCAACGACAAAGTAACCCAAAAACTCTACTTAAATTGCTCTATCAAAGACATTCACATTATGTATATAAATATTACAACAGTAACACGGACCCGTCTTATACGAATCGAACGAATCTTTGCTCTTCTGCAGTGAATTTCTTAGGTAGTTGCTGATCTTGATAACAAGGGAAGCGTCAGCGCCGGATCCATGTATACCTTCAAGTACTTTAGCAATTATGAGGAACTTTTACAGTTTTTCTACCGTTCTTACTTCCTTTTCGTTTCGATGGCATGACTGAGATGATTGACATGAGTGATTCTGTTGGTCCAAAACTTCGTCTTCGATTTTTCTATTAAGAGACAATTTTTTTTTCTTCTAAAATCCTGATATTCTACATTCTGCAGGAGGTGTTCTACCGGTTCTGCGTTTTAGAGAAGTGATTTCAGACGCCGAAATCCTTTATGCATACCTGCATACTGTACATACTTTACAGGTTACATTTCGCTGCCACTGCGGTGGTGACATTAGCGCCGTTTTCATATCTAGCCTTGCCAATCAGAACGTTTGACTAACAAATTCTCAAAACAAACCTTCCCAGAATTGAGATTGGTGTCATCAAAAATAAAAGTTCAAAGAAAGTTGTAACGAGATTGTGATAATTCATTAGATCGCCTAAGGAAAATACGTTAAATACGTTTTGGCTGGAACAGTAGATCCCATAATAAAATCATCGGCCGGAAGTCGATGCGTCACTAGTGCGTTTTCGTCCACTTCTGTTAGTGTGAGTATCATGCGCTCTACAGTGTAGGTAGTACGGCGTAGACGCTATGATATTATCGCTGCTGATTGTCAAGAGTTTGCGAAGAGACATCCAACTTTACAGGAATATAAAATAAACAGTCTTGGATTCGACTTAAAAACAAAGTAAATCGAAATTAACTGTTATGTAGTCGTGTTCATTTGTGTGATTTAGTGGTTACACGTTGCTCTAACGCTTGTATAGTGTTACTGATTATTCGTGTGTGCGTTTATTTACGTACGCGAGCGCCGACTCGTCCGAGATTCAAATTTAGAATGCCGTCTCCGCCATGTTGTTCTCAGTGAAAAACCTACGATCCATCGTTTTGGTAGCCGTGGAGTGGATCTGTCGCGAGATAACGTGGCAAATCCTTTTTGGTTTTCCCAATTTATATGTTTACTTCCGAAATATAGTTTATCAATTGATATGATAAACTTTGATATGAATTTCCTCTGGCTTCAATCCCTATCTATGAACAATTTTTAAATGGAGACAATAATGTAATAGTTTATGTTTGGTAGGTACCTATCGCTGTCTACAGTTCTGTTATCTTGTCTGAAAATTCAGTTAACGTAAATAAATGTTGTTGGTTAGTAAAACGTAAGTTGTGTATTCATGTGAATGAATGAGTCACGCTCAGAATTGGTTTGGTTCAGTTATTTGCCAGATTGTTGGGAAGCAACCGCTTAGATCTGTTGGAGCATACGTTGTGTCCCTTTGTCCTGTTTTTTCATGAAACCACTATCAATTGTAATTAACGATCAGTTTTAGGTACTTGAGTTGTTAATCTTCATATGATCAGTGATAAGAGAATTGACACAAAAGTAGGCACCTACGGATAATACATGAACTCAGCATCTTGCGACTGCATAAATTAGCTTACTTTCATTATGTGTAGGCATTATTTATTGCATTTGTCTTTTCATCACTTGTAGCACTTAGCAATAATAGGCTAGCAACGATATCGACCAAACAAAGTTAGTTGTAGTGAAACTGGTTTTATGTTTATTGCATAACGCACGTGTCTGGTGACAACAACAATATTCACATTAATGGCGCAGTTTTATTTACACAGATATTGATCACTGACACTAGAACAATGTTTGCCAACAGTCGCTTTGTTGACGAAACGATACACTTCGGTTAACGGTACACATACATACCTACTGTTTATGCTACCATTACCACTACAAAGAAACCATTTGCATGTCAATATTGTGTCGATATTCCACGATTTCCACATGAGGTGCTGATTGTTGCACTTCGGCCGTTTTCTCAATTTGTAAGAGAAGGATAGCTCTCATTTATTTATTTATTCAAATCGTACCTAGTCAACACTCTGTTGTCGATGTAAGTAGCTTGTAACTCCATTCACTCCACAAGTCATTTTATGTTCGGTACGGAAAGTTAATAATATTTAATTTAATATTTCATTTGTTTCAAAACTTATTTGACTCGTGCCTAAGTAGACGTGGTTTCCGGGTTGCACAGAACGTAAATGCTCTGTCCCCTCTTCATGTAATATGATGATACCTTATTTGGATTTTGACCTTAACATTTGTAACGGTGAAAGACCCGTTTAAATCTGTTTAGCAGCAGGTTATAAGTGAGGTTGTAAACAGAAGCAAACGTTTGTACTTACAAAAAATGTAGTTTTGAAACTGTTCTTGCCGTATGTTCAGATTGAAGATATAAGTAAGTAGTTGTGGTAGGTAAGCTACCAACCACTAGATACACACCTGTGCTATTTCCAGATCATGAAGCAAAGATCACTTGCCATAAATATAATGGGTGCTAGGCATTAATTAGTTAGCTTGTGTAACAAACAAAATAATAAATCGTAGACGACCACCATATTATCTACAAGTCAAACCAAATCGTCGGCTTTTAAAAAGATTTACCTATCTAGGTATATGAATAGAAGACAATGCGTCCTCATCGTGTTTTAAACAGTTGACACCGGAATCATTTATGTGCATTAGTTACCTTTAGCGTATTCTGTGGCCTTCAGTTTATAATTTATTTACGTTGGCATAATTATGTATGTATACTGATGCCTAATTACTTTTTTAATCTAGAAGATAAAGAAAAAACGCTGCCAGGTTAAAGGAAAAAACGCAGTGTGCTAAGAAATTGTATATAACGTCATCCTACATTACGTATTGTAACCGCACATGAACTTGATTATGTAATCAATCCAGGAATAAATAAAGCTGATTCGTTTCGAGGTTACTCGGTTTGTGCCTCGTGTTGTTGTGTATCGTGGCGTCTATTGTGTGGTGTTGTGTGCAAGTGGAGAAGTGGGAAAATTGCGCACCAGACGAGGATGTACGTCCGATATGACGCGTATCCGGTGCAACCAGAGCGGCGTCTTACACTCGCCGCCAGCCGCCTGGCCGCAACATGCACGCTACAGATGGTGCTTGACGAGATTCGAGATTCAGTGTTTGGATCGTAACATCGTCTAGATTTAAGCGGTTTCAATTGTAACTGATGCGGGCTATAATTACGTTTATGACATCACCTCGCGATTTAATTCTAATCGATGTTTTGTAAAGAATAATGGAAATCATTTTGAATTACATATGTATTACCCACGTGAAGGTATAGTAGCATTACTTAGTAGGTAACTTATGTAGTACCTATCAATTTTAGTTTATTTCTTTGTCTTGGTGTTTTGTAAAATTAAATACCTGGTATACGGCATTACATTTCTCGTATAAACCTATAAGTATTTGACATGTATATAGCAACTGCATGCAACATCATAGTGCAAAATGTGTTGTGGCCGCTTTATTTCCTAATATATTGTTGATTTTACATCTGAAGTCCATTACACCTACTTGATGACAAAGAGTGAAAACATTTTATGTATTATCAGTATCACAGCATAGTGCCTTTTATTATATCGGCATCTATACGTAGGTACGATAATGTATTGGCATCTGAATGAGATTTTGCGAGCTGCTACTCAACCATCATAGTTATTTTAATGTTTATGTTACGTCGACGGACGCGATGCCAACTTTATTTTCCGTTTAATTGAAACACGAGGCATTTCACCGAATTCGTCATATTGTGCTCGCGAATCTGTTTACGATACATAGGTACTTACTTTGTTTGCGTTGCGAGGTTCGTATAGAATTGAGTGGCTAAAACAATTATTTTCACCTTCTTTATTGTATAATAAGTCCCACATTTGTACCCGTCTGCGCTCCTAATTAGTTATACTGTCAAAGTGGAGTTCAGGACTGGTTAAGATATGCTCAAGATTTGGTCTTAACCTCTGTGGCGATTGCAATCGGTAACGTTGAAAAAATGTCATTGTGGGGTCTTAGGTACTTGGTTTATTTAAGAACGTTATTACTATTAGTTAATCTGTGGTTAAGGACTGGTTAAAGCATCTCGGTAAAATTCGATTTAGACAGTAGGCCGACAGGCATCAGCGGCGCAGACACCAACACCGGGTGTGTTGTGCAACAGTGGAAGGCCTTCGCACGAGAGAAATGGCGGCTGTTTCTTAACGCTCCTTGTCATATGGCGATTGTTCGCTAGCGACTATTATGCATTTAGATTCTAATTTTGCTAGGCTTTGTGCGACTGTCCGTATGTCGTCAGCAGCATGGGAGCTGGTTGCGTTATTAAAATGCGCGAACGAAGAAAATTGCGAAGGTTGAGAAGATCATGGAGTACATGCGTGTGAAGACTAACTGGACTTTGGTAGTCGAGAAGTTGGAGTCGCGTCACAACACGAACTTCAAGTCGTTCGTGGTGCGTATTCAGACACATCATCCCGAGAAATTCCTCAAGGAAGAGCCGCAGAACCGAAGCCGAAGCCGAAGGGCGAGAGCCGAAGGGTGTTATGTACCGCTGGTTTCGTGGCCGGCTACATGACACCAGTCAGCGAAACACGACGCAGACACTTCGTGTGCGTTAGTTTTTAGTGTAATTATAATGTTGTATGTATTTACAGTGTTCTTAAGTTATATTAATATTATATTGTAAGTGTTTTATGGGCTTTGATGCCTGAAATAAATGGATAGGTAAATAAATAAATAAAATAAATAAGGTGGTAGGTATCTTGCATTAGAGTTGCCTTCCATGGGGTCATGTTTATTCATAGGTATAATTTAATTTTGTCTAATCATGACTAAGTACCTATATTTTAGATTTTTTTTCTTACCGACTACCTTGTTGCCGTCAATGGACCCCAAGAGAGTTCCACCGTTGGACCGGTCCAATCATAGCAACTTTTTATTATATTTTTCTGGTCATAATAAAATTATGGGAATAGGTCCCGAGTATTTCACTAATTATGGAAAAAAAACAAACTTAACTTTGCTATTACTAAAAGTGACCTTAAGCTTTAGACTGTATCTTAATTTTGATGACTTGTTGATCACACTAAATATGTGCCAAATGTAAAATTTAATTACTAATTAAGTAGGCTATAACTATAGTTTGTTTGCTTGTCGTATGTGTATGAGTATTGTTTGTCTCCTCGTATGTCGTAGGTAATTTAGTAATATTGATAATTTTAATTAGTTGCCTCGATTGGACCTCTAGATCAAATTTCTTGAAGTCCATTAAGATTTTGTTTTCTTCGTTTATATGAAATAGTGTAAGCCCGAATTGTTTCTGCGTTTAATTATTATAAATAAATGACCTACGAAATAAAAAAATAAAAAAACTGCTTCCACTTTAACACATTCACTTTTTGAGATATGAGGTCATAAAGTTAAGTGGTCCATTCATAGCAACCTTTCCCTATGCATTGTTGTTTTGTTTGCTGCAGTAACACAATTCGATCATTAGACAAAAAATGCCAGTATACCACCTGGCTTAGGGATGATGCAGATGATAACGTTATTTCGGTGACATAACGGTTCAGCACAGGTTATACTTTCTCTTCACTGATTCATAATTTTATCCGCGCAGAGGATGCCTACAGTCGAAACGTAGGTAAAACACTTTCTCATTTCAGTATTGCTTTTTTCATTACGAATGAAATCTGCACTTCGCGTGTATGTAGACTTGTAAGTAAAAAGACTTTTTTTAAACTATTTGGTACATTTTGATTCTTTAGAACTTTTCAAGAGGTTTCCAATTCACTGTAAAGATGACTAAAGCTAACCAGGTATCTATCTGTGTTGCCAAATCCAGTCATCTGCGTTCTGAGAACGATCGATTACGTTTGCCTTTGCAGATTGTGGGCAAAATAATGTGAATGTGTACAAACAAACACGGTAAGCGGGTGGCGAGTCGTATGTTAGATATAACAGTTTGGTCGGTGTTATGCAACTCGAGTCATCCTCTCCCCCCCGCCCCCGTCGCCCCCTTCACCTCCTCCCGCCCCGCGCAGGCGCAGGCTCCACTGCACTGTAATTACACACTTGCTCGCACACCCCGTCGCCCGCGCCGCTGTTCACCTGAAGTGGCGTGATGTGCCTACATCACATATTTCGTCCATATTGCAAACCACATCTTTTTCATTAAACCTGAATATTGTGGTCAGACAAACAAAGATATGATGATTATGGCAAATAATGAGGAAGAATCAGCTCCTAATCCTTAAACAAGTCGACTTGCAGCAGTGCTGTGAGTCCTGTGAATGGTGCACATGAACCTGCCCCAAGTAGCGCAAAAGGACCAGTCTGGGGAATTTCGTTGCATATGTGATCCAAAGATTTCAATCTTTGATGTGCCGCAGCTGCATTCTATGCTACTACCTCAACTTACAATTTCTAAATACTTATAAAACATTAGCATTTCTATTTATATCTCTATCAAAATATTCTTACACGAGGCGATCGCAAACAATGGCTTCATCTATATCTAATTAACTAGGCATAGGAACTCATATATTATTGCCCATTGAAGTAAAATAAACCATGACTTACGTAATCGTTTGTCAGGTAAACAGCTGTGACAACAATTATTGCAGTCTTTCTATATAGAACGAACTCCATCACGTTATGTACCTGCCGGTGTACCATATACCTATCATATCGTATCATATCTATTGATATAGGACCACTGTGCAACTAGCCAACGATATATTTTTCTTTTCTGATAAATATTTCGATATATTTCTGAATCATTAGATTTTTATGATTTCTGCATTAGGTAAGTACGTTACACTACGCATTATAGCCAAACAACCAAAAGTTAAACATTTTGACTCTTTTTATTGGAAACCACTTTATACACCACAATTTTATGATACACCTGAGACCCAGGAAAACAATAATAGCTGGTAGTAAGTACTTATTGCATCTTAAAGTTATTTAAATACTTATATCGAGACAATCGAGTTTACATGTGCCAGTATTGCGTGTGTATCCCGGTTGGTCACAGTTGTCCAGCTGACGTTTTTCCTAAAGGTTACATTATAGTTTGTAAGTAATGAAAATTAAACGCAGTTAATAAGTAGCGGTGCAGGTGCGCCCGCGCCGTGCCACGTACAGGTGCCTGGCGTGACATCGCTAACAGCTGATAGCGCGCCCAAGTTCATTACCGTTCCGTGCAAATCGATTTGTGTCGTGGTAATGCCCTCATCCGCTTTCCAATGCACTTAGATTTAGCATGGCAAAATAAGATTTCAAGTTCCAAAACTCAATACATGTGGTATATACGTAATGCTAAAAATATTAAGCAAAACGGTGCATATAGCCTGTACGCCGTAATATAGCCGTCAAAATATGATCGCAGGCGCAACCACAAATGTGATAGTGCCTACTTTCAGCGTAAAGAAAGTAAAAGAGTCATTCATCATGGCGGTGGCTATTCACTGGGTCACACTCGCGCACTCCGTGTCCGGTTTTGTCTACAAATTGGTCACATCGACCGCTAAGTGGGAAGATTTGGCTCACACGATGCCGATGTTGCTAACGGGTTTATAATGAATGCTTTAATATTCACAAGTAATGTCTTTGTTCGGAAAATACGTTTCTATTACTGTTTATTTTATAATGTCTCATGTAATTTACTTTATTAGGGGGGATCCCAGACATATTATATTTTTTCAAAACAGTTTCTTACGTAATCGATCCAACTCCATAATATGTTTACAGTGTTTATGTTTATTTCCAGTCACATAACGAAGACGACGACATGGGACGACCCGCGCAAGACCCTGGCGGCGCAGTCGGTGGCCGGCAGCGTGCAACACCAAAGCACAGACGCGCTACTCACGCAGGCCGCCCCGCCGCAAAACATACCCAACACACCCGCACCAGGTGCATATCTATTGATCTTGATAAACTATACTAACAAAATCTTAGACAATTCCCTAAAAATTTTAAGATGAAGGTAAGGACTGGCTTTTTGCAAAAATGCAAACCTTAACCGAAGAAACATAAAAGTAACTATAAGTAGGTGAACAACAAAACATCGTATACAGGGTGGATTTAGGAGACGGGGTAGTAGGGCCAGGTACCTTAGATAACCGTTGCAGCTACAGGTAAAATTCTTAAAAGACTGTCTTTAACTTTTTGTGTAATTGCTAACTGCATACACAGATTTAGAATCAGGCAGTAGAATCAGCTAGAAAAACGTAAATTCTTACGTTTTATTTTATGTTGCCAATCGATGCAGTTTCCTAAAAAGTTTAAAATACTCTTTCTGGGCGAACTGAGATTAGAGTACCTACTAGAAAAGTCACAAATCGCAAATAAACTTTTCACATACATTTAGTACTGATCTTTCCGCACAATCACGATCTTTTACAAGTATTTTATTACAAATTAGCAGCGCCCCACGGTTTCATCCGCATAAGTTTTCCCGTGGGATAATCCGGATATAAAATATCCAATGTTCTTTCCCGGGACTTATACTATCTCTATACCGAATTTCATCTATATCGGTTCAGCGGTATAAGCGTGAAGAGGTAACTTATAGACAGACACACTTTCGCATTTATAATATTAATAATAGTATGGATGACTTGTATATTGGCGTCGTCGACACAGTTTCTGAGAAAGATACAGTAATTAAATACTTAGGTACTGGTAATTGAACACTGTTATCTGCGCAAAAGATAGGAAATTCATTGTTATTGACTGATTGTTTTGGAAACATCTGTTTTAACAATAATTTATTGAACTAAAATATACCTACAGCGAACTTCCTGCTGTTGTATTAGTTAGGTGCATTCGACTGATGCTGAAAACTAAACAAAACTATAATATAAAAGGTAGCTCCTGTGGTGTTTTAGATCTGATCGGTGTATTCGGAAAACTTGCTCTACCTGGTAATGGCAATACACACGAGTAGTTTACTTTATTCATTTTACTACCACAGGTAAATGGAAATGAGATCAAACGGATAGTCATGACATCTTGTGATATAAGAATAGTGGCAACACTAAACAGAAAAGTGGAAAGCCAAATTGTGCTGACCTAATGTAGTGGCTTTGTGCTTGATTAATTAAAAGTGTCCAATTAAAACTGATGTTAACTTAATAAAAATCCTTGGAAAAGATAGCAAGCTTTACGTAGCATGAATACCATAATATTATAATAAACATATTTCCATTGATGAGGAAAAGATCAAGCGGTTCAGCTCAATTCCCTGTGAATTAAATATATTCCAGTCAACAGTTTTAATTAATAAATAATACTTTAGCTAATTACTTAAATTACAAGTAAGCACTAGAATTGCCTCAATGCTGTAATTAAAAGTCTTATGTTTGTACCCATATCGTGCCATAGCGCTGAATGACGTTCATGGTATTTCCATAACATAAAATGTATTAACAAAATACTGATATGTTTGAGGATAATAACAATTGTTTGAACCTAATGGCGTAAATCTGAAACTCGGTTCGTTTTTAATTAACGAATTAATCATTGTCCTTTGTCCTTGTATTGTTTAATAACGAGAAAGGTAAGGAAAATCAGCTGTATGATAAAATTGAATAGGTTCTTTTTATCCTGATCGATACCTAGTAATATTTTAGTTAGAGATAAAGTGCAAGTGGTGTGCAATTTAACTAGATTTGTAACATTTCGATCATTCGTTTGACAGTCCTCAGTATTCATTCTTGGAACTGGAATTAACGGTGACCTTTTAAAAAGGTTTTTTTTTTTATTTTCGCATCAATTATTATATCTAGTTGTAACAATATGTTGGTAGGAACCTATAACTGCTATAACTAATAGTTACTTTTTAGAATACATATTCGGTGGATTTCATTGTTTTTAACTCTGGATTCAGTTTCCACGTGATCTAATTGGCCACAGTGGTACGTTTAAAATTATCATGGAACTAAAATAAAAACAAGTAAATAACCCGAATTCTAAAACGGATTTTATGACGGGAATTAACGCGTTGTTTCCGTCGGTCGATGCGAGACGAGCGTTGAAAGGTGTTCGGAAAATACATTGGTGTCCCGGCGCCCGCGTAGCCCGCCGCGCCGCCGCGCGCCGGCGGCCATGGCGCCCGCGCCTTTCAGCGCCTTGCGACACATCCGCCTTACTTTACACGCAGACTACTACACCAAAACTAACCAAACTACGCACCTCTTTGTCTTATCATAAGAAAAACAGATTTTGCTTATATTTTTAATAGTATTGACTTCTTTTGTGTCATACACGACTTACCCACTTGTACTGGGGTGTTTGCACGTGCTTACCTATATGAGTTCATAGTTAAAGTTATGATAGTTTTGTTAGTACGTGACCTATTCACGTATCAGATCACGTTCAGTAGAGCTGCGCCAGCGCCACCTCGGCGGGCCGGGCGCCACTCATCGCGGCAAGTGTCACTGTTACATCTAACTTTATCTTCGCCACACTACAAACACTTATGTAGATCAGGTGACAATACAAATAATTGTGTTTCCACAGCGCGTTCCTCCTTAATCTCATGTCGCGATAACATACCACAACTCGTACGGCTGAATATCTTTCGTATAACGCATCTCTTGTCCAAAGAAGTTGTTTTGGAACCATCTATCAAAATCTTGGATTTATTAGCTTTGACAACAGTAGTCTACCATTGTTGACCACGTTTATTCTGGGCTGTGTTACAATGAAGTGTTCAAGTAGCAATAATAATTATTCACCCTGTTTCGTAGTTTAATCTTACTGCGGGTAAAAGTACAAGTCGGCGGCGGTAGAGGCGGTCATAACGTAATGCTAACGTAATATCGCGGTTAGTCGCCGAGCCGCGCCGCGTTGTGTCGACTGTTGAGTAATGATGATTGTAAATAATGTGTAATTACACTGCACGGACCGCACAAAGGCAACATAGTTAATAAAGAAATTATCTAGATTGCAACTATGATAAAGTGCATTGTTTTTATGGGCGGTCATCAGAACTTATTTGGCTTTTGGCTTGCATAATGTATAATTATTATTATGTAAATGCTTAAGACATAATACATAGAGAGAATCTCTATTTTTAAATTTTAAATAAAATAGGCTTAAAATACATTAAACAAAGAATTCCCTTAAAACCCACATCACCACAGTTTAGCTGCTAAACTTAGGTACCTTCTGCGACTCAAAATACGGGCTGCTGATGAAGAGTCAGAAAGTACTATGTTTATAAAGAATTTAAAAGATCTAGGAAAGAAAATTAAACACGTAATACCTACTTAGATGTAATAATACAATTAGAATAGAGCAACTTTAATAGCGATGATATTGGCGATCAATTAGCCGCCTGTGTATCTGGGAATTGTTTATGAATGATCGCTTGTTTGTTGCGCTGCGCGTACACAAAGCGTGAATGCGCGCGCCTCCGCGGCACCGCTCCGCGCGTGCGCCGTGATTCATTTTTGGAAGCGAGTGCCAAGAGCTGGGCAGCTCGCACTCGTCTGGCGCCGTCGTTTCTTGGAACGAGCTCTCGCCGACCTTCCCGTTGTCCACCTGATTCTCAATCACGTGTGCGTACGTCTTAGTTCATAATGTGCTGGCTTGCAACTAGTCGCTGTTGAGAGAATCATTAGTTGTTTTCCTATAAATGACAAGTGTAACGTTTCAAAGGTACTGATTACGTACGTTTGATTGATTTCAGCAGCGAAGAGTACAAGTAGTAACACACCGACGGATCCACTAGGGCCCCTGCCGGAGGGTTGGGAGCAGGCCGCGACGGCGGAAGGAGAAATCTACTTTATAAATCATGCAGCTCGCACCACATCCTGGTTCGATCCAAGGATACGTAAGTATACAACATGTACAGTGAATGTCAGCAACGCATAATTATCTCGTACGATTGTATAATTATACTTGCTTGAGTAATAAGCACGAAGGCAGGTGCTGATCCCGCAGTGTTCTAGGAAGTGTTGTGCGTGTGTGTGCTGATGATGTTTGTTTGTGTTTCCAGCGCAGCACTTGCAGCGCACGCCGGCGGCGGGCGGCACGGGGCCGGACGGCGGCTGGGCCAACGCCTCACTGCAGGCTTGCCAGCAGAAGCTCCGGCTACAGTCACTGCAGCTGGAGAGAGAGCGCCTTAAGCAACGCCAGCAGGAGATCAGACTCCAGGTACTAACACAACAAATGTAACAGTCACGTTAGCTGGTTTTAAGTCACAGTTATGTTCCTTTTTTCGGAACCCGCGTTCAGATTCAGAAACCCAAATGCAACTCAATTTTGTCTGCAACGCAACGTGGTCTTTCTTCAGTGTAAGAATGATATGTAATGATGACAATATGTGAATTCGGAGGTTAGCCTCGTAACCTGTTTATCACCTTCGTCTTTTGTGGGGTATAGGTTATTATAATGCACTCATTTACATACGACAGTTGATTCCGTTTCCTCAATATGACGACTTCCGCATTTATGCGGAACAGCTAGTAGATACGTCTGACCTTTGCAACACTTCGAAAAATCTAGTTTTCTCTGTAATCTGGAGAAGTATAGCAGATATACGACGGAAGGAACTACCCAAAGATCAAAACATGAATTATGTATCTTTAGGTATGCCGAAATGTCACTCTTCCATCTTTAAATATAAAATAAAATACATCAACGCACAGCCTAAATCGCTGGTCCTAGAGACATGAAAGTTTGGAGGGTGTGTTCTTTGTGAAGAGTAGGTATCCACTAACAAAGGGTTTTTAGAAACTCCACCCCTAAGAGGGAGGGTGAAATTTCAAGCGCACGAAGTCGCGGGCAGAAGCTAGTTTTATATACTTTCGGTTAGTCTTTAGAAGTCCAATAATATAAGTATGGCTGTTACAACATATTAACATTGTCGAAACGCAAGAACGAATCTTGCGTTGTGAAAATCATACCCAGCTATGATTGCAAGTACCTAAACAAGATGAAGGTTAGCTTTCTAAATGATAACAAGCCGTACGTTATCAATGTTATCGTCATGTAGTATCCTGTATCTTTTGAATCATTAATAATGCGTGAAGTTATTACTTAGATACTCTAGTCTATTTGAACGCAAGAACGAATCTTGCGTTGTGAAAATCATACCCAGCTATGATTGCAAGTACCTAAACAAGATAAAGGTTAGCTTTCTAAATGATAACAAGCTGTACGTTATCAATGTTATCGTCATGTAGTATCCTGTATCTTTTGAATCATTAATAATGCGTGAAGTTATTACTTAGATACTCTAGTCTATTTGTCCGTTTGTGTATCACATTACATTTCACCTTGCTCGTCAAAATTACTGATCGATTGCACTGCGATAGCTTGCCTATGTATTGCATTTAAAAAAAAAATGCTTAAGACTGTTGTATTAAGCATTTTTTGACATCTCAATTCATGTAAGAGTCACTGTAGTCAACTGAATAAAAAACGAACATGACCCCAAATGTGCCTTAAAACAACAACTCCATTAATACCACACATAACCTTTACCTACCAACACCTACACACCCTTGACCCTACCCTTTACCTACATAAATCAAAATAATAAATAGTTAACACCTTGCGGGACACTGAACGGCCTAATAGCAATGTAACTCCCTAAGTATTGTGTATCGTTCAGTGTTCTTCAACCGATTAATAATGTATCTCTTCCCGTATTCCAGCAAGAGCTAATAATGGCGCGGCAGTCATCGTCAATAGTCTCGTCTCTGGCGAGCAGTACAGGTGTCGCCAGCACAGACCTGCCTCTGGACCCGTTCCTGTCGGGACTATCGGACCACCAGCGGCAGGAGTCCGCTGACAGCGGGCTGGGGATGGGAGTCCCGCACTCCTACTCCATGCCACACACGCCTGAGGGCTTCCTCGCCGGCATGGACGACCGCATGGACTGCACCAGCGAGGCCGGCGCCAACCTTGACTCCACCGACATCACGCTAGCCGACAACCTCGACTCTACTGACGACTTGGTACCTTCTTTACAGGTATTTTTGCCTGTTTTATTAGCTCTAACACCTAAATACAACAGCAGCATGACTGACTACGGCGTAGTCAGCGTATTGTACGATTAACTACGGCGTAGCCGGCGTAGATAGGGTCCCTGATCGACTACGGCGTAGTCGGTCCTTCTATGCTACGGCGTAGTCGAGACCCTGATAGACTACGCCGTAGTCAGCGTAGTCGTAAGCGTAGCCGCTTCAATAACTTGTAATTAATGTTTGTTTGACATGAATTCAAAAGTAAATTGAATTAACTAAGACCTAAGTTTGGCTTAAATAATGACATTTGTTTGCACAAAAATAACCAACAGCATGAACTGCGATTTGAAAAAACCTCTATAACGACCTCTTAGCAACTATGTTTCCGTTTGTTTGTTATGATTCCATTAATAACATAAAAATAACAACGATGACACGCATGATTCACTGTCATGTCGTTAAAACGTTAAAAACAACGTCGTAAGACATCCTCGAGCTGATCGGTGCGAGAGAATGTATAGAATGTTTAGTGCTTCATTTACGGTTGTTATAATGTGTAAAATATGGACGTTTCAGTTGAACGAGTTCACAAACGACATACTCCTGGACGACGTGCAATCGCTCATAAACTCGACGCCGAGCAAGCCCGACAACGTGCTGACGTGGCTGTAGGCGGCGCGGGCGCAGCTCGGGCGCGGCTCGTGCACACCATGCTTACAAACTTTCAAATTAGGTATTATATGTTTAATGTAGCGTACTTACCGCTTGAATGACGTCGACCGCTATAACAGTGTCGGTGACAAAACGGTAACGATGCCGATGGTGTAAATTTCACTTTGAAAATGACAATTATAGCATAACATGCGTAATGACTGATGTGGGATTTTGTGTGCTTATGATTTAGGATAGTTAGATACTTTCTGAACCAGTACGATGGCTTCCATGAGAGCAGGTACACCCATGCGGAATCATGCATTTGTTGGAATCATTGACAGTTCAAATGTAATTTCGAAAGTTTTTCGCATCGGTTTACCTATTCTCTACTATATCTGCTCGCTTTTATGCAGAATTGGTTTTATCTCTGTCTCTGCATTTATTCGAATGAGATAGGAATACAAAATTGTGTGAATTAAATAAGTGTTTCTACTTCGTTGTGGTGATACATGAGTGGAATCTTGTATGTCTGACTTTACAACACATACTCATCGCAATTGTTGACTTGGACTTCTAAGTATTGTAAATTAGTGCCTTTCTTCCAAAGTTAGCGCAGAAACGCTAAAGTAACGTAAGGAAATAGTAAATAATCTTTGTCTTTTGATGTGAGCAATACAATAATGGTGCTCAGATTCTAAAACGTTTCACCCAGTTCAAGTAAGAGATGAGCTACGAAAACCAAGCCAAGTATCGCGAATCAGTAGAGCAAGACTATCACGAATGGCTAGTCATTGACGTTAGGTACGAGTGTACGCGTGTACAGTGACGACGCCGGCACGTCTCGGCGCGCGGTGGCTGCAAGCCTTCTTTCCTAGCAGAAAGTAGTTGCGTTGCAACGCAATCATTCGTGAGCAAGGTTTCCCATATTCTTTTCATAGAGACTATCGGAAATCGTATTCTATAAATCGACAAACAAACAATATTTTATGATATATTTTAAAATTAAGATTGTGATAACATCTTGATGTAACAGTGCCTTATTGTGCCTTGATAAAAATTATTTATTGTTGTAATAATTTAGATAATGTTGAGATATTTTTACAATTTTCTATTGTCGAATTATTGATGTAATAGTGATTTGACAGAAAATAAACTACTTATGTACTTGTAGAACGTTGTTTGTCAACTTACACCGTCCTTGTGAATTTTCGAGATTATGAATAGACGTTAAGTTTTAATAGTTAATCATGAAGTAGGTAATAATGTTGGCAACTATTATGTTTACTTATTATAGTTGGGTTGTAAGTGAACAATGTGACTACCTAAGCAATATTCAAGTGTATGTGTGCAGCTAGCTAGCTAACTGTAGGGAGTACCTAATTGGAGCTCGAAATTTTGCCTCTAAGTGCCTTACTCAGAACATTGTTATTGTCTGATATTATTATGGATTTATTGAAATGATAATATTGTTAACTGCCACCGAGCAGACTACTATTGGTGCCAACAAAGTATAAAATCTATTTTCGATAACTGTTATGTAATTAGTATTACTTCATTATGTTTAGTAATCAATTCATCAAATCATCGTTCATATTATTATATCAACAATTCAAAATATTTCAAAATTTTGTAAGCCCACCTAGTCTTTAGATTTTTGTATGAGTGTATTGAATTCAGCTAGCTTGATTGAATAATATGATAATGGAATTAGGCCTTTAATATCAAATGCTACATTGAAAACTTTGCCATATTAGTAAAAGTACTATTATTCTTATAAGACTTTAATGTAATCTTCAGTTATGACGCATAGCAATAAATAGCATCTGTGTAACTATTGTAATTAGACGTAACGGTGCTGGGTTGATGATACATTTAATTTTGTATTCTGTAGATCCATTTGTTGTATACTTTATATTTGTATTTGTCGTGTATTAATTCTAAGAGTCCGTAAGTTTGGATGCTTTTCATATTGTTCGGTTCATTATTCTTCACTCGCTCCCCCCGCGTTGTGTTCAGTCGGGGGGAGGGTGACAGCGGTCGAACACACTCACCCAGTCGTTCCCAGTGCCGCCCGCGCGACACGTCGACACACATTCCAAGTTACAGTAGCGGCGCCGGCGCCGCGCACTAGCACGAGCCCTGCCACTCGCTACAGGATAATATTCAGAACAATATCTCAAGTGTAAACTGTAATCAATTATATTTAAGTATAGCCTTTATGAAAAACATATCTTTTCAGTCTGATAACAGATGCAAGTTTTCTATGTAGTGTATGTAACTCTACGTGTATCAATGTTATAACAATGAAATTACGTGTCAAAATTATTAATTTACTATAATTTCATTGTAAATAATTCGATATTCTTATAATGAATTAAATAAATATTTGTTTTAATACCTATTATATATTTCACTTCCTATAGTTCTAATACATAAAATAACACGACGAATTATTACAATTCAGTTCTGGGTGTTGTTATCTGTTGAAAAAAAGAGAATTCTGAGAAACGTTTAAATTATTTATTTGTTAACGATAACAAGCAGCGCAAGCATGGCCTCCTTTTAAAATAAATTATGTACATTAAACTAATTGTTACCATGCTCGAGCCAACACCTTCACTGTCGTGCCACCTGTCAAAACGTAATTAAATAAGGGTTTGTACAATGTTAGTAGGTACCTATGTTTTTATATAAATCAGTTGGCAGAGGAATAGACGAGACAAGACAGATAGAAAGAAAGGTGACAGTTCAAGCACTGTATATACCATGGAAACACTTCAACATGCTGTTTAAAAAAAGCTAAGTTCAGTCGAGTCATCATGCCTGACATCTCATGCATCGACTATTTGATAATTTCAGTAGGTATAGCCTTAGCCATAAATTAGCAGTTATAAGAAACAGGAAAAGAAAAATGAAGTAGGAAGCAATAGATAATAATTCTAACAGGCATTATGTTCATATAACAATAAATTATTCAAATTGAACTGAGAACGCGTTTTTGGCACCTGTCAGTTTCATACAAACGAATACGTGTTTTGCGAATTTGATCTGTATTTGCTACTAGAATTGTCGCACTGACAGGTGTCAGAATCGCATTCTCTCGACGGTCGGACTGTACGTGCAACGACTAGGTCTACTTTGGTTGTTTCCTTGTATCTAACTAAAAGACTATAGAACTAAACTTTTTTCGTAAGTAACCGTTATAAAAATGTAAGTCATCGAATCGTTAATTAATTTCTAAAAGTGAAGTTACCATGGCAATTATAAGGAAGTTACAAACTCCCGCTTAAAACTCCTGTCAAGTGATTTTAATGGCTGTGTTGTTATTTTATTCAGACAATCACAGTGTAGAGTGCTACAGTCCGTTCACAGTTATTTTACCTCTGACAGCAGCAACATAATAGCAACCTTATAGTAACGAGAATAAAGATCACAGTGATTGTGACAGACCTGTCAGTGGCAGCAACCCAACAGCAACCTTATCAGAATTGTAATAAAGGTCACTGTGATTTTGACAGTGATGCAAAACAGAGGTAAAATAATTGAAAGGACGGTTTAAAAATCTTTTGGCGCCTGAATGACATTTGCACGGTGCACCGTACCAGTTTGAGAAATTGTTCCAAAAATATATTTACAAAACAAGATGGCGGCGTTACTTCCGATTTTGGCCACACGTCTAAAGAACCGTGTAGGTACCTATATGAGTTTGACAATCTGTCACCCATTCAAAACTACTGAGATTTATTTTGATCGTCCTTTCAGAAAGCAGTAGGTAAAATAAGTATCCTACTAATACGGGGCAGTGAGTTTAGTTGAAAGTAAACAGTTGGTTCTTACAGCAGGATCCTTGAAGCGAGAGTCTTGCGGCAGCGCGCGGGTAGCGATCAGCTCCTTGTAGTAGTCGGCTGACAGTTTTGGTGTGCGCGGGCGCGACGGGTCCGTGATGTTCACGTGGTAGAAGCCGAAACGCTCACTGGAACATTATAATACATATTTCTTATGGCCGTAAAGCAAAGGGGTTATCACTATGAACTGACAACTTTATGTGTTAGGGCTTAAGGACACAAACGAGGCTTAATTTCATTTTCAGGCTACAAAAGACCCTATAAAAACCGACATGAGAATAAAAACTAGGAACAGATATACTGAGGAGGTCGTTAATCCCGTTTTGAAAATGAGAAACAATCTATCTAACATAGTATGCGTTCTGTCGCACTGGGTAACTAGTTCCTTGTAATTGTAAATCAAATAAGTAAGTCATTAAAACTACTACTTAGGGCGCGTTCCGAATTGAGGAAATAATTGATGTAATCGATTTGAGCGTGCTAAAACCCGTACCGAATTGGCGTGAGCGCGATAACGATGTCCCGTGAATCGTCATAGGTGACGTCATGGCATGCGCCATCTTGCGATAACGCCGACCATGCCTCGTACTAATATCACCGTGAGCGCTGTCAAAAATGACAGTGTGTGTGTGTGTGAGGATGAGGATGTGTCAGTGTGTGTTTTATTTTGAGCTGCATCATATCTTTTTAATAACGTGGCATTTTCGAAATTGTGCTTCTGGCTGACAGTCGCCACCTAAACAAAGAAAAGGAAGAAACGTGTGGTGTTTATACGAAGAAATACTGCTGTAATATCTTTTTGACACCGAGTAAGCACTGTGAGCGCGATAACGAGTGTTCCGAATTGTTGACAGCTCTCAGCTGTCATAATCGTGATATCCATTATGGAACGCATGTGAGACGATTTGAGTGCTGTGAGCGATATTAGCCAATTCGGAAGGCGGCCTTACAGTGCGGCCGACGACAGAACGTGTTCTTGACACCTGTCAGATTCATACAAACGAATACGTGTTTTGCGAATTTGATCTTTATTAGCTACTGGAATTGTCGCACTGACATGTGTCAGGAACGCGTTCTGTCGTCGGCTAGGCGGCTGGACTGTTGAGGATTAATAAATCGATCAAAATGGCTTACGAGAATCCAGCCCTCCATTCGAAGTTGTCCATGAGAGTCCACGCCGTGTAGCCGAGGACTTTGACACCGTCGTCGTAGATCACGTTCAGGATCTCGCTCAGGTAATCCTACAATTTTCGAAATATATACGTAGGTCTTGGTAAGTCGTAGTTTGCAGAACATGATAGATCTACAGAAGTCGTTGTTAGATTGTCTCTTGAAATGGGCGTAATTGCGCTAAGGAGAAAAAAATCACAGATTTCGTGCCTCACATGACTATCGAGCACATTGGAAATGAATCTACGGAATTCGAAAAGATATTGACGAGAAAGTCGGGATCTCAATCTATCAAAAAGTACTCTGTGGTCGGGATAAGGAAAATTTAGGGAAATAAAGTCAAAAGTAATAAGGGAAATAAAGTCAAAATGTTGTTTTGACTTTTTGACTTTTTTCAAAAAGGTTAGGCTACAGGCACTGATCTGTATTAAACACGTACTTGTTTAATAAAGGTCAGTGGCTACAGAGCAAACCCTTAACCCGATCGTCTTTGTTTTAGGCTCAAATTGTAGCTGACTAAATTTTCCAGAGGAATTTTTCTAAAATTTTTGTTATCATTTTCGTTTCCAAAATATCGAGCGCCAAAATAAAAAATTCGGAAAAAAATCAATTTTTTCTCTATTTCGGTCCTAACTTTTTTGTTTCTGACTTTCTCGAGTCATTATTTTTGCACCTTACAGCTCTCGCGAATACGCGTCTTTTGAGCCTTTATTGAATATCATATCTTCACAACTCTCCGAGATATAAGGGGATCGCACTTTTTTGTGAAATCAGAGCCTACACTGGAGCGAACGAAAAGACATTTCCAATGTTAAAACTTTGTTTCGCAGGGCACGTAATACGCCTTTACTCTCCAAAGGAGTGGGCGAAGTCTGTTGTCCTATATTAGGCTAGCTATGAAATAAGTCGTACCTAATAAGGACTCTGCCTATTGCCATCAACTGGGCACAAATTAAACCAAAATCAGAGATGCTACGGTTAATTTTGTAATAAAAAAAAAAACATAAAACCAGAGTGCTAAAATTTCAGACCCCTTTTTCGGCAGTTGTATCTACTTGCGACAAATAGATCAACGCACTATGGAAAATATAGGTCGGTATCGGATCAAAAATCTGTAACTTCATGAATTTTTGTCGTATCGTGATGAAATTTGGCACAAATATGCAGTAAGGTTTGGAGATTCGAATGATGTGTAGTTTATCCTGTTTTCTTGTATATCTATGTATGTTTTTTTGCATAGAATGAAAGAAACGGGAAAAAATCACGAAAAAAATAGTTAAAAATTTATTTCAAATGGAATGCAAGTTTATAATGACTAAAAAGATTAAACCATGGTTAATTACAACAAGCAAGGTAAACAATATATTTATATATGAAAACAATTTACTAAATTAAAATCATATTACTAATAGGTACATCCTATACTCTGGCTTCAGGAAATGATGTAGCTAGGTACAAATATAAGTAATAACTAATTATAAATATTATTTTAACTTATACCACTTCAGGATCAGGGTCGGTAAAGGTGGGTTCACTTTCAGGTGCCACGCTTAAAAGACTTAGTGCCTCTTCTTCAAGTTCTTTCACATTTCTTACGTACGGTTTTCTCAAACTTGTTATATATGGATCTGACGTGTATAAAAGCGTTTTAAAGACATCTTCATTTGTAGCAGATCGGGAACATTTTCTGGCATGATGAAGTCGAATGTTTCTGTAGTCTTTGTTGCGAGACTCTTGTGCGTCTTCCGATAGCTGTCCAATAGGAAGCACCGCAAAATGTTTGATAACGTTTTCCCCGTGTATGAGTATTTTATGAACGGAGGATGGCATATAATACCAATCGTAATTACTTACATAGATTCTTGCAGTTTCTATTGCATATTCCCCAAATTTTTCAGGGTCGATCATCATTCCAGAAGATAAAACTTGCAAGATAATGTACAGGCGTTTAATCAATGCCTCATCTACACCTGTTATTTCCGATGAGCAAGTGCTATTATAGAAGAATCTTCGTGCGGTATTGCCATCGTTCGTATTCCCGCTAACTTGCCGAGGTTTGTCGACGATTAATCCTAACTCCTCCCTGAAACGTTTTTGAACAAGTTCTTTCTTTTCTTTTTTTAATCTCTTATTTTCCTCAGTTGAAGCAGACCACGTCTTAAACGAAAGATTATAGGAAATATGCAATATCATTTCCATGCAGCGAATCCAGGCGTGTAAGGTAGACAATCCGTATTGGTAGGCGTTTTCGTTTTCAGGTCTGGCAGTTACTTTCGATAGGTCATTCATTAGCCGTGGAGTAGCCCCACATATCGTGCACGTGGAACCAGATGGAGTATCTGTAAGGACCTGAGCCACCTTTCCATCGATCATCGTTAGAAATAGTTCATGCTTCACATTTACTACAACACCATCTTTGTTTATAAGTGATGCTTGTGCAGCCCTAATTTGTTTTTTAATATCATCGACAACTGCCTTGGTTTTTTCTGGAGTTTCCTTACAAAACTCAATAGAAATGGGTCTGCAAAAACGGACAGATGAAGGTACCGGATTTTGCCAAACAACGGATCCCGATTGCACATCAACTAATCTGATGGGGACTAATGAAGTGATGAACAAATTGGCATCTGAAATTGTTTCCGACTCTTCTGCAAGTATTTGCTTGTATTGGCTTTGACCAGATGAACCATCACATCCCCATTTACAATAAAGGATCAATGTTCTATGTTGTTTTTGGAAAACAGAATCGATTTTTAAAATTCTAGCAGCAGTATGATCCAATAAATCTTGGATATTAATCACTTTAGCATAAGTATTCGTGATTTCGATCGTAGAAGATGGTGGATAACAGGATCTTTTTATTTCTTGTATTTTGTAGTAAGGCGGGAATATACAACACTTTCGTTCGTTGGTTAAGTTTTTCAGGTACATATATTGTGCTTTTGTTAGATCTAAATCTATAAAAGCACTCAATGCTTCTGTATCGGAAAGAATCTTCATCTGGTCTGAGTCGTTCCACTTACTTGAGAAATCTAATTTCTTTTGAGTGTCAGCGGTTCTTAATTCTTCGACAAGATGAGCTTCTGTGTACTCACGTAAAGCCCGTAGTCCCTGCACATAGGCGTTTTTTATATGTTCGAAGCCATATTCTTGGAGTAGAAGAGTGTTTTTCCTCTTCTTGGTAGATTCTGAGGAGTCTCCATAAGCCAAGCATGCTCTTCCTCGTTGGCCAGATGTTGATGGCGTAGAATATTGTTCAGAATCCGGTAAATTTAACGAATACCTTGAGTCCAACCAAGTACAATTCTTCTGTAAAAATGTTTCTTTTTTTTGAGATGCCAGGGCCCAGCGTTTGTTGAAAATAGGAAGAATGTGCCTTTGTATGTCACTAATTATAAAACACAAGTTGTTTTCAGAAACATTGAGTTTTTGCACTAAAACTTTGGATAATGATTCCATGGTCTTGCCGCCCTCGATATAGGGGATTATGAAGTCTCGTTTGGTACAGCTGAAGGAAGACATTTTAACACTTCACAATCTGCAGAAATAATAGGCGTAGATGAGATTTGCTTCACTTGAAGTTACACTGATGTAGATGGTTCGAATAGTTTTTGCTTCCCTTTATAAACTCATTTTACAATATCGAATTGGTACCTAAATCATTATTATCTTATAATTTCCCACGCAAACCGAGTGCAAATTTGATAAGGTCCCTTTATTATCACGAAATAATAAAGAAAATCTCCAAAAAGTTCCATATTGTTCATGTGAATGGTGTCAGTGGTAAACCGCAAAAGATACCAATTTTCGGGAACTGACTTTTATCAGTTTTTTTCTCATATCTTCTAAAACCGCAAATTTCCGCAGCTGATTTTTTTTGCATTCTATTTATGAATAGTTAGACTACTACTCAACACAAAAAGTAGCGCTTGGGCAAACGTGGGTAACACTGAAAACCTTCGACGAAAAACAATATAAGTGAGAAATAAGGTATGTCACTTTTTAAGTAATTACTGAAATATTTTTCTTTACTTTTAAAATCATTAAATTGTATCGCAAAAAGTATAAAATAACCTTTCTAAAAATGTAAAATACTGCATATCTGTACCAAGTATTTTTTCACAATATGGTATTGAAACATGTATACGCAAAGACTTGAGTTTCGCACTTCTGTCTTCTATGTATTTCTATCTATGAAAAAAAATATAATTTCGCGTATTAAGTGAAAAAATCCTAATGAATATTATAATTTGACCATTAGAGAACCTAATAAAATAGCCATATTAGCCAAATTATGATATTCGTAAAAAGCATTTTTGATATGCGCTTGTTCTACCATTTTCCATAGTGCAACGGGGCAGTCACAAAATGTTACTGTCAAAAAATAACTATATAAATGAAGTTCATTACTTACATTGAAATAGCTGATGCGGTCATAATCGAGCAAAGTACCGCGATCAGAGAATCCGTTCTCTGTGATGTAAATCGGTGGGTCGTTGTATGAGCTCTTGCACCAACGTAACAGGTTCGCGAAGCCAGTTGGTACCACCTGATGGTGATATAAAGATATGTAAGCTACATAGATATGATACTTGCTGTAGGTACCTGTATGAACTATAATTTTTGATACAGGAACAAAAACCAGCTTTTTGGACACTTATGATCGGTTTCAATAACAGGAAGAAAAGAGACATTTTTAGCAATTTTTTTTGAGATGCATGAAGAAGCCTCCTCTTGTAGCGCAGTTTGTTCCGGCAGTTACTCAACTGAACCGAGCGTTAGGCGCATTCTGGACAGTCACACCCAACACCTTATTTGACTGGTAAATTTTTCCCTTGCGGTGGTAGGGCTAATGCCCGCCTGGTTTCCGACCACCCTCCCACCGGAGTCCGGCGTTAAGCAGCCTGCTGTTTTTCGTCGATGCGTGGGAGTTCCAGTGCCGTAGGTATCTTCTGGGCACGCTCGTACCATCATAAACCTCATCCATCGCTTTACAAAAGGCGTGATCGAGGTCAAGAGCGGGCCCATTTAGCAATAAAAAAAAGAATTAAAACCTAATAGAAAAAGTATTTACTCTGAGCCATTCCGAAGCAGAATCGCCACCGACTTCCATGGTAGTTACTGCACCTATGTCCTTCAACCATGAAGGGGACTTAGCGATAGGATCGACTCCAGCTGCAGTGATTAGATGCGTTGTGTAGTGGTTGATGCCCAGGAAGTCTGATGTACCCTTGATCCTCTGGGTCCAGTACTCGTTGAACTGCTCAAGGCGTGGTTTGGAAAGACCTTCGGCTGCGCTTTGGCGGGCTACATTCTCCACCATCACTGCGGGGTATCCACCCTCAGCAGTGAAAATTGGATGCGCGAACCAACCGAACTAAACAGAGAAACAATAATTAGTTGCTGACGTAACAATTAAAGCAAACTAAAGCGGATTGTTTTTTTTTTAATATCTTCATATCAAAAGAAATCAAAATGGCGGCCACGCATGCAACCTATATAGTTAAATCCGGAAACGTGACACTTTACGGGGTTCGGTCATAATACGTTTTCTGGTTGCAATAATATCAGCTATCGATTTCCTCACCTTCCTAGCATTTTCCCAACTATGTTGGGGTCGGCCTCCAGTCTAACCGGATGCAGCTGAATACCAGTATTTTACATGAAGCGACTGCCTTTCTGACCTCCATAACCCAGTTACTAGATAATACGATACCCCTTTTGGTAAGACTGGTTGTCACTTTCGGGCTTCTAACTACCCGTAACGACTGTCAAAGATCCACGAATGACAGCCGGGACTACGGGGCACGGAGGGGTCTCGGTATGTAAAGATGGTCACCCATCCACAGACCAACCGCGGCAAGCGTAGCTTAACCTGATCGATCGACCTGTGCGGCTGTAATTATTTAGCCACGGGTCCCTCCCAGCGGCGGGTCAGCTATCGAAATCGATTTACTTATGTGTAATGCGTGGCCGCCAATTTGAAAAAAAAGAACAAAACGGCGCGACGACAGTCGGTATGCCACGGAACTTCAGTCCTAATGCACTGTTTTATTTCCTTACTTTAAATTGATTAGCAACTTCAGCGAGCGCCATCTGCTCTTCATTTTCCGGGTCACTGGGTTCATACCAGATGGAATTCAAGGAGATCATGATCCTACCATTTTGGGATGGACGGTATTTCTCGTTGTACAAGTGGTAGGATTCAGCGTGGGACTTCAGCAGGTTGTCACTGCACAAATAGTTTCCAACACCGTGACTGTCGATCGCTGGTGCTTTCTTTTCGTCACCATAAGCATCTTCGCAGATCTCATAAGGTTCGTTGAATGTGATCCAAGACTTAATTTTGGTTCCGAACTCTTTGTAGCACAAGTCAGCGTAATCCCGGAAGTAATCAATCATCTTAGGGTTCGCCCAACCTCCGAGATCTTGGAGGGTTTGGGGCAAGTCCCAGTGGAACAGGGTGACCTGCAAGCATTCAAATGTTTATTCATTTGAAAAACATCATCATCATTAAAAATATCGTCAGTGTACTTGATTTGTGACCATAAATCAATTTTAACATTATTTTAATTTCGGACTCTTTTGTCAGAATGACGTCACTAATAACTGGCCATATTAAGTCAAAAATATGTAATGCCATTAAAGTACTTTTTTTATAATTTTTTTTCTATATTAAAGGCTTTCATTATTTTTTACGGCAAACTCAGCTTGTATTTAATAAACAAACTTTTTAATTGGAAATTTTTTGTTGAATGAAATTAGATTAGATTCAACAGTGACGGTAAGATAACCGTTTTACAAAGAACTTACTAGTGGTTCGATGTTTTTCTCGGCCAGAGCATCAAGGAGGTCGTTGTAGTAGCGAATACCGTCAGGGTTGACTTTATCAATGCGGCCAGTGGGCAGGATGCGGGCCCACGAAAGGGAGAACCTGTAGAAGTCCACTCCGAGGTATACCAGTTCCTCCACATCCTCCTGGTAACGGTAGTAGGACTCGCAGGCAACGTCGCCATTGGTACCGTCAATGATCATCTCAGGACGCGAGTGTGACAAGCGATCCCAGACATTTTCAGATTTGCCTAAAGACATTAACAACGTTTGAAATGGGTTTTAATTGAATACTAACTGCGCTCCGCTGTCTACCTATGAGCCAAGTTTCATTCAAATCCGTTTAGCGATTTTAACGTGAAAACATACCAACAAACATGCCAAAAATCTAATATTTTCTCTTTTTATATACCAACACTAATATTAGTTTAGACATATGGTACAAGAGTAGTGTATACTACTCTGGGTAGGTACTATAGAAAAAGCTAGGCTCAATGTAGTATCTCACGCTCTGAAATAGGTCATTGACCTATTCCTCCTCGAGATAGGTTCGTTAACCATAAGAGATGTAATTTATATTTTTTCTGTTACTATCTTCGACTGTGATTTTTAAAATATATGAATAAATAAGTACATAAGTAAAGCTCTATTTATTTTACAAACACCTATCTATTGTTTTTTCATTTGCGCCATTTTATCCCATCTCGTTGCGTGTGATAAAAGTTGATTGAGTATCTGTCGAGATAAACACTATCGTAATTCCACTTCAAGATAAGATTTTGTCGCAACTATGATGTTACGAGTATCTATGATGTTTTGATAATATCATTAGTCCATCCTCTTCTAGGAGTGTTAGCTTAGGATAGGCTTCCAGCCTATCGAGATTTATATTGCGATTGTTGCCAAGAACCATTATTGATTACGGTAAAGTTTGAAAGGGTTTGCCACTGAAATTAGGGGCAATGTGGCACGTTTTATCTTTGCCATTGGGTGATGGTTGCAATAAATTGACGCCATCATATCCTAGGTGAACTACTAAGCAGTAATTCCGTAGTTTCGAACGAAGTTACGGTCGTTTCCAACTATTTATGACAACATAATTTGACAGCTGTCCTTAGTCCCGATGTGTCTTAAAACTGAAAACTATTACTTACCACTGACGTTCCACGCTCCCTCGATCTGGTGAGCAGCTGTCGCCACGCCAAACGTGAACCCTTCAGGGAATTTAGTGTATGCGATGCTCCTGTAACATTACATAATGCTGCTTATTTATTTGAAATTATATAAATAATCCGCCTATAAAGTTCCCACTGTTTGGACACAAGCCTCCTCTAAGATAGAGGGAGAGGTCGTAACCACCGCGCGGGTCCAATGTTGGTTGGTAGATGTCACCTAGTATCTACAAATACACATAACATCCCACTTGTGTTCCCGGAAAGGGTAAGCAGAGTTATAGGTTCTTACATCTAAGTAGTGCCTACACCCAGACTTCGCTTATGTAATAGAGGTTGAGTCTATTACCATAAACCGGGTATAAATCCAAACTTCGGGCTGCTACTGAAAAATTCTTGATGAAAAGGTGGCTTTGGCCTTGCAAGACCTAGAAATCAAGCCTGGAACCTCACGTTCAGCAGCCGCGGTTGCAACTTTTGACCGACGAGGCAGTCGTTTGAAATAATTAATGTTTAAACCCGGTCTAGATACAAAGCAAACTAAAATACCTATTTTATATGGTAATTTTACGATTTAGTCATTTCGCAGTGCAGGCGATAACGTAATGATATTAAATAACAATGACTGATTTACAACAATCGAATTTTCTACAAGCGTTATCGAAAGTTTCAAGTGTCAATGTCCTTACACAATACTATAGTAACGTTTTTTTAGGAAATTTATCACGCCAGTTGGGACTGAACATAATCCTACTATCCTACTAATATTATAAATGCGAAAGTTTGTGAGGATGGATGTTTGTTACTCTTTCACGCAAAAACTACTGAACGGATTTGGATGAAATTTGGTACACAGATAATTTATAACCCGGATTGACACATAGGATACTTTTTATCCCGATATTCCTACGGGATCGAAACTTATGCGGGTGAAACCGCGGGACGCAGCTAGTAGTTAATAAGTTTATTGCATTCATTAATGATAGACTCGGATTTAATTTCAAGCCATTGAACGTTGAATATAGGTCAAATTATGCCTCTGGTTTGGTAACCCCTGCTTCTACCATAATTATATCAGGTACGCGACATGATGCGATGATTGAGTCTTATTTTATTCAACTGAGCAGGTTGAATTTCGAAACCTGCGGCTTTGCTTGTATCGACGCTGATTCAAAATAAGGTTCAGCATAACAACGGTGTTCCATCACACTGTTTTATGGCAACCTTCTATTTCTTTTATCCGTCCAGAAGTTTCTAAACAAATGAATGAAAATACAAGTTATGTTTTGGCAAAAAAGCGAGCTTGTCGCTGGGAAGTGAACCCCAGACCCGAAGTAGTACAAGTAATAAAGATTTTAGAAGGTTGCATGATTTCTACTTCGACGTTCACCATCGGGTAAATAAGCGAATGCTTATAAATTGATGGTCAATCGATTAATATTCAAGAGGTGCAACGCGGTCATCAATAAATGTAGAGAGAGAATCTATTAAATCCTTGAAGCATGCTATTGACCTTCGAAATAAAATAACCTACATAAATTTGGTGATTTGTTTTTATATAATGCAAAGTTGTGCATTGTAAATAGATACTCAATCTGGTGTTGTAACTTATAGCAGTATAAATAAACAGACTTACGAGTGGCACAGCGCCAGAAGCCCGATAATAGTCCAAGTGGTCATCGCCATAGTGTCGTGTAGCGCCGTCGACCTCCTCCGACGAACTGCTGTGTGGCGACACCCACCAACACAGGTTAGCTTGACAACTTGTCAAGTGCCCGAGAATCTTTGTCGGTGAGATAACTCAAGTGTCGATATTCTGCAGATTGTCCATTGGGTGTGATACTCGTTGACAAGGGATTAACGCGTTTGCTCATATCCAAGTTTCCCTAGTAAACAACTCGATTAGAAACATAGAAACGGAAGCAACTTTTTCACTATAAACTGAAGAAAAAGAACCTTCTTGTATTGTTAGCAGCGAGAACCATATTGACGTGGACCATGTCGTTTTGTAAGAGTAACGAATTATTTCACTAATTATTCCTAAAATTTTTATACGCGTCAGAATCACTTTATGGCACCGATCAGCATCTTACTAATTGCAACAGATAACACTATGTTTGTTTAGTTATATTATTCACTTGTTTTTGATGGCTCGCAAAACATACGGATTTAACGACTGTAGGTAAGTAGGTATTGAACTTTAGGTTTTAGTTTCTAAATTCCACCAGTACTTAAAATTTGCGAATTTAATAATAGGGCGATTTTCAATATACTGACACAAAGAACAGGTACAAGTAAATTGTGTAAACCTTGGTAAATGTTGACGTCTTTTCATTGAGAATTTTCTAAAGTAACTAACAGTTCTCTTAACAAGCGAGTTTATGGCTTTACAGTTGCATGGGAAAATGTTTACGTAATGTTTTTTTTGTATGGGTCTGGGATTGTTCTCATGCATTTGGCAGTTTTCCTTTTTAATCATATTATTTGGACCAGTGCGTGGTGTGTACGTGCGAGTGGATATACAAATCTTAGATATTTCTATCTCTACTCGTCACTGTTGTTAGACCTGAAATTCGACAAAGAATCGATCCATGCATATCTATAGGAATATCTAGTAATTTTGTTTCATTGTCCACAATAAAAATTAAACTTGCTAACTAATTAGTTTAATTTTTATGGCCCTCTTTCATAGCTTCCATTAGTTTAAATGTTTTAAAACGAACCTATTTATTGATGAATATTGAAATCATACCTTCAGTTTGAAACACTCAACCACAAGGTAAAAATTATTACCTACTTGAATAGATAAGAATAGTTGAGTAGGTTTGATTTTCTAGTAAAGGCTTGTATTTTATAAAAAATTAAGTTAAAAATCTATAAAATTTGGGATATTCCGTTTATCCATCCCAATTTCACGCCACTTACCCCAGTAGGATAAACGAAATTTATAACCTAAGATTCTCTATACATACATGCGTTTCCTCGTATCCATCTTAGGGTGGATTTGGGGTGGAAAAATGGAGCAACCGTAAAATTTATTTCAAAAGATTAAATTCACGTATAAACCCTAATAAACTTTTTAAATGAAGTCGGAACAATAAAAGAAACATTAGAATCAATGTAGTTTATTACCAAATAGTGTTAGTAATAAAATTGACAGAAACTTCGCTTAAACCTAGTTGATTTTTTCACCTATTTCATTATAATGTTTGATAGGTAAGTAATTGGTATGTAAGGTCTAACATTAATATCTTTGGAATATTTTAAAGGGTGATTAAACTCATGAATATGAACAGAAACCGCTTAGGTCCCATAGACACAATGGTTTTTCATGAGCACTATAATTAACCCTGGGAGTGAATTTAGACGATTTTTGTTAGACTCTACAGTTCTAGGCTTCATCGAGCAGACCCTGCATGACGCACAGGTAGTCGATGGAGGTGGCCAGCGAGTGTGTGAGCAGGATGCCGCGCGTCAGGACCTCTCGCACCTTCCACACGTCGGGTGCGCTGCACGGCCAGAATGCCGCCGACATCGCTCGCTTCGCTATCGCAGACGGCATGAACCGCCAAGGCTGGTCCAGCCACCAGCTGTGAAAGTGAGGTTTCTTTGTGAAGACGATAACTTTTGTTTATAAAGCTGATTGGTTTAAGATTATACAATTACTTTAGTCATGATTGGATGACTAAAGTTGATCAAGATTAACTATTGGTACTTAAAAAAAGATTTAGGGTAATTTTTATGTTTAGATAAGCTTTGTCTGAGGAATAAAAATTGCGGTTCCAAAGCTCTTGTATAGAAAACATATAAAACCCCTATATTTATTTATCCTTCAGATAAAATATATCTGACGACTATAAAACGGCTATTAGAAAAGCAAAACATCTGAACTTCTCAATAAAAAAATAAGTAATGAAAAGAATTTAAAAATAGTGAAAGCTGAAATACTCACCTCATGAAAAGGCTTTCATACGTAAAGTAGGTTATGGCGACGACGAACATTGGGTAGATGAGGGGCAGCACTACGAGGAGGCATAGGATGAGTGTTCCGATGAGTTTGAGGAAGGTGGGGAAAGGCGCGCCGTACCGCCAGAGGGAGCGCACGTCGCACGCGAACTCCCGGGCCAGAACACGCACGCGACCCAGCCTCGACGCTGAGCGTAGCTGCTGGAGACACCAGTTACTAAATTGACTCCTGCTGGCTCTCAGCAATCCATTAAAATTGTTTTAACGTACGGATCCATAAACATTCCGAGTGGAAAGGAAATCGTTTTGAAGATGCCCCTCTCTCTCTCGCCACATTTATTTGCTAAATCCTCGGAAATTATAATAGTAGATGATGAAAATGATTAAATTTTGTTACGTCTGGGGCTAGGCTCTTGGCACAAATGGCTAAGCTACGCTAGGCACTACGTCAATGTTGTAAACTAAAATAGAGATTATATAAAAGAAATTAGCCTGATGCAAAAGAGATAATAAAACCAAAATTCTAAGCCTCATCAACCATGTAGCAATAAAGTCAAAGTCGGGATCAAATATCCACCTCAGGGTCCACAGAAACGCTACTTCTTCCACTCAACTTGACACAATAGACACTGAACACTTGTCTTCCAAGACTTGGAGTAGCATAAACCTCCCCAAGGAGCGTTGGTCTCCGCCTTAGCATCGTTCCTTCTATCTATTAATCTATCTTTCTATCTCCTAGCATCTATCTATCTATGTCTATCTACTAGAGACTGATGCTGATCATACTTCAACCATAAAAACTTTATTTGATCTGCGATATGGTTTCATGCTAATTTTCTTGACGTTAAATTATTTGTGCAAGCAGCATTTTTACGTAGATGTTATGTTCTTCTGTTGATGTGAAATTATCCATGGTTTTTTTATTTGAACTTATAATTTTTTGTTACATAGCGACAGCCACGCCAATTTTTTTTTGTAAATTGTCCTAAACTGACAGACAGTTGACACCGCTGTTGACTTTAGTTGACAATTGGCAAAAACGTTTTCCTTTGTATATAAGAAGTATTTATATGGCCGACTGCAAATACTATTGACACTTTTCGCAAAACTCTCGTTTCACTCCTTTTGTAGAAGCCGATTTTTTCGATCGAGATTATCTGCCTAGCCTATTCCCAGCTATATCGGTTTCCAGTCTAACCGGATGCGGCTGAGTAGCAGTATTTTACATGGAGCGACGGCCTATCTGACCTCCACAACCCAGTTACTGGGTCATATCATACGATACCCCTTGGTAAGACTGGTTGACAGACTTTCGGGCTTCTGACGACCCATAACAACTGTTAAAGATCTACGAATGACATGTTTTCTGAGTACTGACCTGTTTTATACATGTTTGTTTAATAGAGGTCAGTGTTTCCGAGGCATGGAGGGGTCTTGGTATGTAAAGATTGTGACACATCCACGGACCAACGTGCAACCCGTGCGGCTGTTTATTACTTAGCCACAAGCCCCCTTGTAGATTGAGATTCGACGTGATATGTGTTTCTGTCATGTATCCTAACTAATACGTTATAAATGCGAATGTAAGTTTGTTACCTCTTCACGCCTAAACCACTAAACTAATCATCCTGAAATTTTGCATACACGTTGTCAGGTGTACTGAAACGGACATAGGGTGGGTACCTTTTATCCCGAAAAAAAGTGCTGTTCCCGAAGAAAAGAACAATACACATGGCGCCATCTATTATCACAATAACGTTATTGTTGTTTTCTTCGGGAACAGCACTTTTTTCAGAATGATCGGTTCCGTGGTTTTTGGCGTGAAAAGTTAACAAACAAACTTACTTTCACATTTGTAATATTACTAGCTGTTGCCCAAATTCGTCTGCGATCCAGGATAAAAAGTAGCTTATGTCCTTCTCCAGATCATGGTCAACCCATGTGCCAAATTTCATCCAAATCCGTTCAGCGGATTTAGCGTGAACAAACAAACTTACTTACTGGCGCACATTAAATTTGGCACATGGGTAGACCATGACCTGGAGAAGGACATATCTAGGCTACTTTTCATCCTAGCTAATAATAATTTATAAGCGAATTGGGACGCTGCTGCTGCTGTCAATGCTGTGTCAGGATTACACTTCGTCAAAGAGATCGGAGATTACATTTCGTGAGATTAGTCATCATCACAGAATTCTTAGAGTGCAAGAAACGATATCAAATTACAGATGCTGATAACTTTTAGACATGAAGTTGAGCCCAAAAGTCCAAAAATCTGTATTAGAAAAATCTTATTACCTCAAAAATGGTTATATAGTACCTTAATAATGGGGATTTTAACACTGCGTAAAATGGGGATTTTAACACGTACCTAATGACAATAAAACTTCTATTGTGTCTCGTTCAGCGTCCTTCAATGTGTAAAGATGTAAGCAAAAGCGTCAGGATGAGAAGGCGCAATTCGACATGCAAAAACGAAGTTACAAGCAAAATAATGTTATGCAAGGATTATACCTACTCATTACCTACTACACGGAATAAATTCCTTGCTATCCCCAATAGGAAGAAAGTTTTTATAACTAAGCCGTATACTATTTTCTAAGCTGTTGTTAATAACGACACTCCTCCTCACTCTTTCATCCTTTAGCAAAATTTCGCATTTATTGATGAGTTGCTCTATTAAAATGAACCTACAGAAAAAAAAATAACCAGTGCGCAAACTGTAACCATGTATTCAATTAATGGAATAAATAATGTATCTTTTTATGACCGACGAAAAATTTCTACGCTACGGTCTAAAATCTTAAGCTGAATTCATGGTTACAGTTTGCGCACTGGTTAATATTTTTTCCTGTGTATTCTTTGCTAAGGTACTAGAGTATTATATTATCTGTATTAATACATGTCTAAATATCATAGGTATAAATTGCATGGCCTATTGAACAATATGCATGACTAGAAATGACAATCATTAATGGATCATCAATCATTACTTTTGTTGTAAATAACCTCGTGCGTCAATCAATCGATAGTGCAGTAATTAAGAGGTTTGTATTCCTTTATTGTAATGGCGCCACTGGTAGTTAATACAAGTACTTAGGTTGTTTATGTATTTAGTTCTGGAACTGTAGGTACTAGCGTTCGTATCATCATTCAGTTTCAGCCCAGAATCACCCACTGCTGGGTAGAGGCCTCCCCTTTCTTCTGCCATACTTCCCTGTTCTGTGCGTCTCTCATCCAGGTGTTTCCCGCGACATTGACGATATCGTCAACCCAGCGCGCTTTTGGATGGCCCTGGTTTGTTTAGCCTAACCTTGGCCACCATTCGGTCACAGCTTTACTCCATCGGCCATCTCTTCGTCTAGCTAGGTGTCCTGCCCAACTCCACTTGAGGCGCACCGCTCTGTCCCCGGCGTCGTAGACTTTCGACCGACGACGGATTTCGGTGTTACGCACTCGGTCTAGTAAGGTTATGCCAAGCATGGCTCGCTCCATCGCCCTTTGTGCTACTCTTTGTGAGTGTCCATGTCTTGGCACCGTAAGTCATAATAACACAATAGGCACAATAGGTACTACTTAAGTTTAATTGAGGCCAGTATCAGCCATTTGTGATCCCTAACCACCGATTAATCAGCGTGACCAGGTGCTATAGGCGCGGAAATGGCTTTCAGAATACACTTAAAAGGTCTAAGACCGCGTCCTAACCGTCTAGTTTTAAGGGGCTATGTTGAAAAAAATGTGGCTTTTCTATTTCATGTAACTTGTTTAAGTACCTATGTGGAATAGGGATCTAACATTTACCTATATGTTTAGTCAATGGAATTTATTTTAAAACATAGAGAATAGGCATGACGAAAGATTTTGAAATCCTCTTCCGTAATTTAGGTACACATTTACTATTTACGAAAAAACCTTTATTATATAAACTAAAGTTTAACGAAGTATAAAGCCATTTTTCAAATAATGTTTCAATAGTGCGCGAAAACAGCTCGCAGTGTCATGGCGTTGGGTTTGACGGCACGCCTAGGTAAACTTCAAATGTGTCTACGCGCAGTCAGAGGAAAGAACACACTGAAGTTTACAATGTTTACATAGGCGTGACGTCATGCGCTGTGATTGTTGTTTCAGTCAAAATGGCCGATTGCAGTATTTTAATCTTTTATTTTAATGAAAATCCGATTAATCTCAATTTTTTTAATAAAACTAAATCAGTGTTTTAAATCCTTTTAACATGTATTTTCCCCTAAAATCATTAAATCCTTGATTATTTGATACTGTCGTCACGCCTATTATCTTAACAAAGTATACTCAAAGTAGTTTTAAATTTAATTCATTTATTTTGTTAAAAAAGGAGTAAATTCGTTTTGGCACATGCGTCGTTTTATTCTGAGCGCACTCATATTATAGCCATCTCTCTTAATTCTTTTGCGTTTCAAAAGTAATTGAATCACTTTCGCTCGCTTAGTAGATTTTAGAAGATTTTAGATTTTGAACGTTATAATTCGTATATAAACGATCACGTCGATCGCGAACTCGTGCGATGGTTTTCGGTTAGGACGCAAGGTATGGAATGCAAATTCAAATTCTTCATTGCATTCATGTGTACATTAAGTTTTGTATATTCCAACATGAAACCCGGTTAGGGCACGGCAACATGATACCTAATAATAATAGTTTTAACATAAAAATAATAATAAGATTATGTCATGTATGGGTGCGCTTTTTTTTATTTCATTTGAAAATATCTAATTATTTATTTAGCTATCATATTTAATTACTAAATATTTTGTTCTAGGTATTCTGCGACCGAGTAAAAGCATTAATGTATTATTCTCTTAGCTTGCTGTTAAATTTATTGAATTTGGTTTCTTCTTTTATTTGTTCCGGTAATTTGTTGAATATTTTTATTGACATGTAATATGGCTCTGGTAAAGCATTTTGATCCAAGAGAGTGAAAGATGTAATCTATTTTTTTATGTCGTGTGTTTAAGTCATGGGTATATTTTGTTTTTGGAAAAATGTTGCTATTTTTAAATACGAATGTGCAAAGGTCATGTACCTATAGGTATATATAGAAGGTAAAGTTAGGAGTTTTAATTTATCAAAATATGGCTTACAGCTTTGTGTATTGTCAATTTGGGCCAGTATTCTAACACATTTTTTTTGGATTTTAAATACTTCACTTGTGTTGACGCTATTTCCCCATAACATCACTCCATATCTTAGCCACGAGTTTGCGTAGGCGTAGTATGCCGATAGTGCTGTTTCTGTATTTGTGCTGTAGGTACTTAAGTTGAAACAAGGCGTAGGTACATTTAGATAATTTAGATTTAACTGTTTCTATGACCTTTTTCCAATTGAGATGTGTGTCTATGTTTATACCGAGTAGGTTAGGTAAAGGTAGTTACTGAATCTATCGAACATATTACAACTATTCATTTATTCAACTGTCTTTTAGGAGTAAAGCAACTCGTCGTTTTTTTTATGTTGTTAAACAATGTGTAGGTAACTGAATTAAAGCACATTAAGAAAGTAAATAGTTTGTTCAAAATCGTTTACTGAATCGATTTCTGTCATTTTTGTCCCTTCCGTTGTACAGTCAGTACAGAGGCCAGCACATCAAGTTACCCCAATCTGTCAAATTTATTTGATAGATTTTCAACTTTATCACAAAAGAATAAGGTTCATATTCAATTGGGAAAATTTGACAGATTGGGATAGCTTGATGTGCTGGCCTCTGTACATCTGTTACGAACAATTGTTATAAAATATTCAAAAGCTGCAATACAATAGCAGTGAGGCTGATAATAATTGTGACCTATAAATAGCAGATGATGATAAAATATCGTAGTTTTTGCGTCGCTTCTATTCGAGTGCTCGGTGCACGGTGTGCCTACACTATTGAGCTATAATTGAGGTCGATTGAGTGATTGCTCTTACGAATAAAGTCAGGCGCTATTTGATATTAAGAGGTTTCTTGTAATAAAACAGTACAAAGTACGACGACTGTAAATTTTCTACAAGGAACGATAGTGACAATGAAGTTTAACATACCGATTATTATGAAGTTTTCAAAAAAATACGCGCGTCTAGACCCTTCTGAGAAACGTATACTATACTTAATCTCCAAGCGATTATTATAAGATTTGGCAGGCGTCTCTCTCGTAATTTTACTTTGTTTCACAATGGATTTAAGAACAAAACAGGCCTTAGGTATCTAATTCGAATTGGGGCAATAGCATGCCCAATCCACAATTAAACAACTGAAAAGACTCGCCACCAACATAAAAATATATTTAGCAAGCATTGTATTTGCTGGGTGGGTAGATAATGTGTGTTCAAACATACAGGCTATGTAAACGAAGACCCCATTCTAGAAATGTAGTGCACTAAATCATTTAATGATGTACCTACGTGCTACTATTGGCGCGGGTTTCCACAAGGCACAAAATAGGCTCAAGTACGCGAGCCTATTTTGTACGCCTGCACAGGACGTTCGTCCAGCGTAGTCGTTAGTCGGACGTACCTATGCACAGCGTAAACGCCGCGTCAAAAAACGTAGACGCTGCATATACGCTTTGTATGCGCTACGTAGAGCCGCTTCCGTTTTCTATTATTTGTAGACGCTTAGCATGAACAGAAAAGGAGGCTTTGTTATTAAATACAAATTATGGAGGACGAAAATACAAGCACAAAGGCATATTGTGCATTAAAAGTACAGTGTAAAGATTACACAAAACACATTATTTGTATCAACGATTTTTAATTACGAGAGTCATTATGTTATTAAAAGTCAAGCGAAAATTACAGTTACAGCAGCAACGGGCCGAACCGCAACGCATTTTCATACAAGAAAGTACGATGCGGTCCGCCTGTTGTGTGCTTCGCGACGGTTCAAAGCAAGTTTACGAAGATAAAGTGATGAAGGAGGATGTATTGCAATGAGTTGCGTTTCGGCGCGGCCGGCCCCAATCTGACCTAGCCTTTTAAAATAGCTTTTAAATATATCTTTAAACCGTGTCTTTATAATATTATTTATTAATGTTTTCTTTATATCAACTAGTAGGTAGTAAAGAGACTACTAAATTACTAGTTAATTCGTTATTCAATTCAAACAATCATGACGTAGTCACCTAGCTACATTAGGTACAATAACATCAAAATATATTAAGTTGTGATAAAAAATAGTCCATTTGTTTGGTTTGTACATTCCAGTGTAAGGGCTACCTAAATATATTTGTGATAAGGATGCATTCACGTCATGGGCTAGGTTCAAACTCCGTTCGATCTTTCGTTCACGGTGAGTGGACACCCGGATCTGCCTACCTGATGGGGTCTTCATGCGCTCTCCGTTTAAAGCATGTTGGGTCTGGGAATCTGGATATTTTAATTTTGTACCAGATTTAGGTATTACCTACAGTAAATACAGAATTAAGGAAAATAATTGTATTGTTATTCACTAAGTACAGCTTCCTCTGAGAGAAAAACAAATTTTCATTGGAAATAATATTAATTGCAAATCAAATAAATAGGTACAGAGCCCAGCACATCAAGCTACCCCAATCTGTCAAATTTATTTGATAGATTTTGAATTTTACCACAAAGGAATAAGGTTCATATTCAATTGGGAAAATTTGACAGATTGGGGTAGGTTGATGTGCTGGGGGCCTAAAAAGGCCACTTTGGCCGAATCATAAAACAATTCATATCACGCAATTTCATCTGTATGACAGTTTTCTTTGGAGATTCGTAAAATGTTATAGGTACACCTCTGCCTAAACCTTCAGGGATATATAGATATGAAACTGTCAAACAGATGAATTGCGTGTTAAGAATTGTTTTATGATTCTGCCAAAGTGGCCTTTTTCGGCCCCTGGCCTTTGTACCTAATCACATATCAATTTATTTCCATCATTTATACCTGTACTTTTTTTACAAATAAACTAATAAATTATTACTACAAATAAATTATTTCACCACAAATTAACTAGGTAATTGTTTAACAAAACTAGTACAGGCACATAATTTGAAAATATACATCAACACAACATTACAATTTTCCTATATTGCAAGACAAATAAATTCCTTTAGGTAGGTACAAAAATGCGACAGTCATATCATAAATAATTAAGTACTTACTGCACAGCAAATTAACCAGAGCGTGCTTAAATAATACTACACACAAAAAGTTTTTTTTAATTATTTGCGTTTAACTTTTTAAATACTATCCAAATTAAAATACCTACGGTTAAAATGTCAATGTTACCGAACGACTATGTCTGCCTAGTTTTCCCAACTATGTTGGGGTCGGCTTCCAGTCTAACCGGATGCAGCTGAATACCAGTATTTTACATGGAGCTACTGCCTGTCTGACCTCCACAACCCAGTTACTGGGTAATACGATACCCCTTGGAAAAACTGGTTATCACACTTCTGGCTACCCGTAACGACTGTCAAAGATCCACGAATGACTGCCGGGTGGCCGGGACCAACGCTGGGCTCCGTCGACTACGCCTTATTATTATTGCTTGGAAACCAACGCGGTATTGTAATTTTATAGGAGGGTTATGCATTATGATTAATAGCGGTGCGCCACGAATATAAATTGTTGCTTATTTTATGTTGAGTATTTTGCTGTGCAATCAGTAATTTTGTTTGGAATTCGGATTATTTTTGAATACAAAATGTTTTTTTTTTTATTTGCGTTTAATTACTACCCTTTTCATTGTGGTATTCGTCCTACTTACCTTATGTGCACATCAGTAAGTAGGTACATTAAAGTTATGAAGGCATAAATACAAACACAAATAACTCCCTTTAGCTTTTATTACGAGTACATAATTATCAGTTGATGCCACAACAAAGGCTAGACGAAGCTATTAAAGGGCATTGACAGTCGACTGATAAGAAGGTCTTAAGTTCAAAATGCACTCCGTTGACCCATTGCAGTGGGGTACTGCTCCATGTAAAATTTAAAAGCATTCATAATAGGCATGCTTGAAAATAGAAGTAAAAGTTCGAGTTTAGTTTCTTAGTCACTCATAATAGACCTGTAGTACACTTTAATTCCATGCTCATACGAATCATCGGGCCCTTAACATCACGTGGCGAGGAACTAAGGTTGAACATTGCTCAAACCCAAAATACCTAGAATAGCCCGCACTAATGTATTAGTTGCACTGCTACAAAACGAAGCAGAAGGTCGAGACCCTAATAATTTGTCAAGTCGCGTTTACGCCGTACGGCATTTCATAGAAACTTTCAAGCCCTTGTTTTTCGAAATGAATGAACCGATTTTAATGAAACTTCATATGCATAAGCAGGATATAAAGGTCTCAAAAGTTACTTAAGAACATTTTCGAAATGTCTTATTTAAAAAAAGATAACTGGAAATCTGCTTATGCGTAAGTTTCATTAAAAATACAAACATCCGAATTGAGAACCTCCTCCTTTTTTAGAAGTCGGTTAAAAAAATTAAACAAGGGCTTGAAAGTTTGTATGAAATGCTGTACGGCGTAAACGCTCTTAATTTCTACTAAGCTTGCTTCGTTCGTGTGTGTTACCAGTTACTCCCATTGTCATCCGTTTTTAAAGCACTTCCTGATATTCGATTAAGCTGAAACTTAGCATATTATATTTAGACAACTTCGGTGACAACGCAAAAATATGATACCATAAAACTGGTCAGATGATGGAGCCCGAAGGTGATCATAGAAACTCCTCAACTAAATAAGATATCGTCGTTGAGTTTGAACTCCTTGGTTTGACCGATTATATTATTCCATAACATTGTATCCACACAAACACATAACATTGTACAAACAAAACTAGATGAGGTCGGCGTTTCTTATTTAACTACTCTGAGAAGAAAGGCCGAAACAAAGAGGTCACAGTCTCCTTTAAAGTCTAAACGTAATCTTGTTCAGATCATGTGAAGACCATGTGGATTGGTGTCTGAATGAAATGGTACTTTGAGGAAAGAACCACATAGATTGAGTGGACCTGTCCAGTCACAGTCAGTGCACGCATTTGTCAGTAATCGTGCAGCCTTAATACTATGTTTTGTACCTATACGGTTGTTACAATGTTGTGGAACAATTGTTGTAGACAATAAAATGGTTCCTTGTCCGTGTTTCATCTTGTCTGTGTTGTTCATCTTTTTGGGACAGACCGTACTTAGTATAACTTTGATATTTACTCGTATACAAAGGAATTCTTATCTTAGTGTAAAGACTATTAAGATGCAAGTTACCGTGTTATGTCGATAAAGCGAAAGTGGGCACAGTAGTGCTTTCATTGTTGACGTATTTAGACGTTTTAGAACATGTTTGTGTTCTTATTGGGAATTGTAATATTTCTGTGTGTTCTTCACATTATTTTCAACTACAATAAACGAGCTAGGTTGGTTAGGAAGATACCTGGACCTAGAGATGACTTTATCGTTGGAAATGGATGGACTGTTATACGATCTCCTGGTAATGTTTAACGTAAAGTAGAAGTAGACTTTAGTAAATGATTAATTTACTGTAGAAACAGAAATAAATTTATTCTTAACATCATGAAGCTTATAATAACAAGCGGGGTGGACGTACCAATCCCAAACCAGTTAAGAAGATATTTTGACTTTAATTGACTGTCATTTTAACAGATTTTGACGGAAGACCTTAGAGTTGTATGTTATTTTTTAAGTTTGAAAATGAGGATTAAAAATTATTACAGCATAAGTATTAAGGAATTGCTGTAATTTTGAGCTTAATCCTAAAAGTTGAACTGTTCCTTAGTTGGACCAACACTACCCGGTTATTGACCAAGATTGAGCCAGTAATTGATCAACGTTTTGACTTACCTATACATTAATAAAATAAAAGGCCATATATAAAATTTTAAAATCAACGTTTATTGAGATCTAACTTTTGTACAGATGCCAGCACATCAAGCTACCAGAAACCGTAAAATTTTCCCAATCAACTTTAAACCTATACCTACCTACCCTACCCTTACCTTTATGCTTTGGCAATAAAGTTGAAAATCTATGACAGTATGTAGTAGCTTGATGTGCTGGCGTCTATATCTAGGACAATGAGATTCCAACAGGTTTCCCAAATTTTTCCAATCACTTGAGTTTCTTCCATTTCTTTTTTACATCTTCTTAGTTAGGTATACTTACTTTAAGATTTTTTTGTTGGGTGGCATTTCATGGCTAAAACAAAGTAAACATTATTTGAAGTTAAGTATTCTAAAATAAAATCTTCCATAGAAATGGTAAACATGAAAGGGCCTTTACACTCTGTATAAATTGGAAAAAAAAAACAAGTGAATTTTAGCAGGACGCTTAGAACATTATTGTCTGGTCAACTCCACGAACACTATGAATGTATCTATCCCAAACCACTGGTCAACTACTGGAATATGTTAATTAAAATCGTCAATTTTATATTGTGCATCAATATAATCAAAGGGAATTGTTGAAAGATCAATAATAATGACAAAAAACGTAAATTTAAAAAATAACCAGTAGTAAACCATATGGTCAACTATAGGCAACCTATACAACATGCGTTCCAGTAGTTAACCGGTCTTAGAAACCTATTAAAAACAACAAAAAAAATGTTCCAACTTATATCTGCTATCATTTCACTGATAATTATATTATCTACATTTCACAAAATATTTACAATTTACTTCAAAAATACTACGAAATAGACGTATTGAACATTACCTTTCATTGAGCGCTCCTTACAGCAATGGCGGCCGAACGGCGAGTGAACAAGACCTGTGGCGACAAAAATGGAAAAGAAAGCCATATTTTTTATTAATACACCTGAAATGCACAGTAGTAGATTCTCAAAGATGTAATAAGGTAACCCAGATTAAAAAAAACCCATAGATATTGGCGCGAATTCTTAAAATGTTGACCTTTTGACGCAAATGGTCAACTAACAGGCGACTGGTTTGGGACTGGTACGTCCACCCTGGTTAATAAATGATTCTTCATAGATTAAATCATAAAATAAGCAAATAGGATCGGTTAAATAATTAAGTCAATGTATGCCATGTTAAAAACAGAAACCTAAAGAGTAATCTTAGTCACCTAAATTATGTGAACAATTTAAAAAAATTACTGTTTTGGTTCACAGTTGAGATTATGGAACTCGGACAAACACTAGGCAATGCTTTTAACGGAATCTTTAGAGTATGGATATACCCCATGGGTGCTGTTTTCATATACAATCCTGAAGATATTGAGGTACTTAAATCTTAAATGAACCGAAAGTGAAACTGGGATACTATAAATAGGATTAAATAGTAATGTAATAAAATATTTTCAGATAATCATGTCAGGTATGAAGTATGGCGAAAAAAGTTTTATCTATACGTTTTTGAAGCCCTGGCTACGAGATGGGTTACTCGTCAGTAACGGTAATAGTATTTAATGTTCATTTAATAAAATATGTATCGTTTCTCACATTATACTCACACTTCCGACTATGTAGCACCTCCTATAACTATTTCTTTTTGTTTCCATCAGGTGCAAAATGGCAACTTCGTAGGAAAATCCTTACGCCTGCCTTTCATTTCAACATATTGAAACAGTTTTGTGAAATAATCGAGGAAAACAGTCACAGATTCCTCGATAGCCTAAAGGAAACCGCTGGAAAACCTATTGATGTTACACCTGTACTCTCGGAATTTACACTCAACTCTATTTGTGGTATGTACTATTCCTGCCATGCAACTGAATATAACATTCAGTTGCACGACAGGAATAGTACATACTATTTACTCTTTAATTATTTCATGATGTGATATTCTGGATTGAGTTGTCAGACATTGTGAACTCCATATTTTAGAAACAGCAATGGGGACTCAACTCAGTGATGACAACACGACAGCAAAATCCTACAAGAATGCCTTATACAATATGGGTACGGCTTTTTTCAATAGATTTATCAGGGTATATCTGTACCCCGACTTCATTTATGAGTGGTCACCATTTGGAAGGCTACAAAATAAATATTTGAAAGTGGTTCACAACTTTACTGAGAACGTAATACAACAAAGAAGAGAATACAGAGAGAAACATGGATTAAATAATAATGAAGAAATTGAGGCTAATGATGATGACACAAACGTGTTCAAGAAAAAGAAGAAAACTGCAATGCTGGATTTACTCTTATCCGCTGAAAAAGAGGGATATATTGATAGAGTTGGCGTTCAAGAAGAAGTGGATACATTTATGTTTGAAGTTAGTGACTACTGACAGTTCTGACGTACAGTTTGGTCCATTCGTACTTGTAATTAGTATAATTTAATTGTTTTGATATGATTTTCAGGGACATGACACTACTGCAAGTGGATTAACATTTTGTTTTATGTTGCTCGCCAATCATAAAGAAGTTCAGGTTAGTTCCTTATCTCTCCATTCACTCTCCCAGAGTAAATTAAAAAAATCATAGTTGTATAGTGTGGTACCGTAAACCGGGGTTACTTTGATCAATTTTGAACTTTCAAGGTCCATATCTTTTGAATCTCTGGTTGTAAAAAAATATATATAATCGGTCTAGTTGTCGATTCTTTTCAACTCGCGATTTCTGTAATAATATGTGACAAAATATGGCTTGATTCTGAGAAAAAAAATAAAAACTGTCTAATCAAAGTTATAATGAGAATGGGGTTACTTTGATAGCTTTTTTTTTTTAATTTTTATTTAGAAAAAAGGCTTTAATCGAGAAGCGATTATGTCAGCCTCGTAGTGTTACAAAATAAATAGAAAATATTTGACAACTAGGATCTTAACTTAATTCATTTACTTTGATAGCTTTGGAATTACGCAAGAAAATAGGGCACGTTGCGTATGGGGTAACTTTGATCTAGTAAAAGACAAATGAATTCTAAAAAGAATGCTTAAGCTTACGGTGCTTAAAATAGTTGGTGAATTCCCAGCGTATCCTCTAGAAAGGATTCAACAGTTCATCATTGATGTTAGACAAGAAAAAAAAAACAAATTGCGTTTCGTTTTACGTACTTCGCGATTTTAAATGAAAATAAAGTTTCAATCAAAGTTAGGCTGTTTAAAGTAACCCCGGTTTACCGGTATGTCTTTTAAGTGGTTAGAAATCGAGTTTCACCCACCACTAAAAGAATACCCTGTTAGTAAAATAAGGAATTACTGATCCAAAGAACTGAAAAAAAAGAGAAACGTTATCATTAATAGTAAAACGTTTTTCAGGATAAAATCATGGAAGAGCTAAATGACATATATGGTGCGTCGAACCGACCTATTAAGATGGAAGATTTATCAAGGATGAAGTATTTAGAATGCTGTATCAAAGAGTCCTTGCGACTTTACCCTCCAGTACACTTCATAAGTCGCAATTTAAACGAAGACACCGTATTAAGTATGTACCATTGCCATTCTACTGAACGATGTCTACATAATTATTATACCTTAAATACCTATTTGTTTTGGTGGTTTGCGCTAAAACGTCAAATTATATTAGCTAGCAAAACTCTGCAGGTGTGACGGGTATCGATAACTACCTAATGACGATGAAACAAAAAAATACAAAATTCTAAACTTTAAATTTCAAGTACCTACAGCTGTCGAAGGCTGCTGGTACGTGTACTTACTTGAAATTATGGGTACAGAAAACCCATTTAACCCTGTGTTAAAATTTTTTTCAGGTAACTACACAATTCCGGCTGGTGTATTTTGTCACATCCTTATTTTAAACCTGCACTATCGTCCTGACTTGTTCAAGAACCCAAAACAGTTCGACCCGAATCGGTTCCTGCCTGAGAACAGTGTGGGTCGTCATCCCTACTCGTATGTACCCTTCAGTGCCGGTCCCAGGAACTGTATAGGTAACTTTGACATTCAATAGATTTATTCGTCCAAAATAATTAAGCAAGATATATATTCTTAGTAGCACAGGAGAGTGAACCAAAGAGAAGTCTATGCAATGAGTGAAGCAGGGCTAGTTCTGAGTTGAACTGCATGATTACTGTCATACGCGTGCGCTGACTGGACAAGACAAGTCCACTCAATATGTGTGGTTCTTTCCTCAAAAGACCATTTCAGACACTAATCTACACATGATCTGACCAAGACTATGTCTGAACTATAAAAGAGACAGGAGTATTCCGACTAAGACGCAACGCTAAAATTATTGTAAACGACCAGAGGGGCAATTCTTGTAATTTTTAGAAGAATTCTTTTTTTAGGGTTTAGGTATACCTCAAAAGGAAAAAACGGAACCCTTGTACCATCACTTTGTTGTCTGTCTGTCAATACCCTTTATTTCGGGAACGCGTGGAGGTATCGAGTTGAAATTAAAACCATAGGTCTGCGGTCCCTTAAAGCTGTGAAAAAATCAAACTCCTAAGTTAACGTAAAAAAAGATACGGCCTTTTATGTCGCAAAAAACGTATATTTCGACAAAATGTAGGTATATGGTACCTCCCTTTGACCTAGAATCATGAAATTTGGCAAGAAGCAAGGTCATGTAGCACAAGTAAAGGAAAAAATCCGAAAACCGTAAATTTGCAGTCACATAAAAAAACCGTAATAAACTATTTACATACCTACAAATTTGTTCGGAACCCTCGGTGCGGGAGTCCGACTCGCACTTGACTGGTTTTTTTAGTCTGATCTCGGTCTCAATCTGTCAAAAATGTAGATATTCTAATTTCCTTACATTTTTAACAAGTTTTTGACATTGATTGTGGCTGAGATGAGATTGCAACTAGATTTTAAACTTTTTAGGTTATTGCGGGAATTGGCCTTGAGATCTCTTCCAGAAATCATACATTATTATAGTTTTGCATTAACAGATCCCAGTTTCTGTGCCTGGTCTACTACTGGTCTACCGGTCTGGTACTACTGGTCTGGGGAACTTATTGATTCTTTTAGACAGCAAAGAAGCTAACCGTTGGTAAACTATCTATCAGCCAATTAACTAGATGGTAGGTAGCGGTGTGCTCACTACCTCAAGGTACCTGACCGTAAATCCAAGGGGATTCACAGACCGCACTTAGACTCCGGCGCGTACGAATGTGAAAATTATGACAAGTTCATTATTCGTATGATTCACTAAACGGCTCGTATCGTATCGGATTAGAAAGGATACGAACGGCTGCGGCGACAGCCGATCGCGTCCGGCAGGATGTCGACGCATACAATCGGCTCCATACGTCGCTTGCGAACGTAGGTATCTGTTTCTGCGCCTAGTCAAATATGTAGTTTCATTCCTACCGTGTTGACGTGTTCTAATTATTGAAAATGGTTTAGTATTGTTGGCTATTGCATTAGAAGATAAAAATTTGGTGGAAAATAGTTTGGTGGAAATCACCTTTTACTTTACTCAGTAAAGTTTAACTACGATCTGTATATCTTGCCCTAAATATCGCTTAAAGTTTAGGCGCTTATTTTATAAGATTGAATATCTTTATTATTTATAATATTTGTTTTTTTTTTATTTCTTCTGTTGTTATTTACTATAGAAAAAGATATTATATAAGATATGAAACTGTTATGAACTTTTTAGAATACTTTCAGGTCAAAAATTTGCAATAATGGAGATGAAGATAGCCGTCGCGAATGTGTTGCGAAAGTTCGAGTTGTCCCCCGTCACTCGCCCCTCCGATATCAGATTTACTGCTGACTTAGTGCTAAGAAATGATGGGCCAGTGCTTGTAAACTTCATTATAAGAGAAAAATAAGGACAAAAAAGTACCTACTGTATGTTAACAGATAGTGCCATCCACGAAGACGCGCCCACTCTTCTTCCTAATCGTTAATGGTTATCGCTAGTTAATTCCGTCAGTGTTTTAGTTTTTCGATACACACTAATTACCCACTATTAGTGTGTATCGACAAAACTAAAACACCAGCGGAATGTTGCACACTTGTGCTGTAGGTATGCATTAGGCAAAAGAGTGGGGCGCGTCTTCGTGCATGGCACTATCTGTACCAAATGTGTTTTTTTTTCATATTTACTTACCGACTAGGTAGATTTTCATAACGAGTACCTACTCTTGAAGAGAGTCATGAATAAATAAAATTATGATGATAGAATTTTTGTTTTGTACTTACCCGCTGAATCTATTTTGTGAGGAATTTAAATACATCATAAAGTAAATAAATTATCTTAATGTACCTACGATTGTTATCAATGTCATTTCTGTCGTTGTAATTGTTGATGCGTGTCATTAACCGCATTGATTTTATAGTTAGGTACTGCAGTGCTCTTTGGAGAAGCTTAGTGTAGTATAATTATGTGTTCAGTAGCGGATATTTACGGTACTGGCCGTTGATTGATTGATGCTCACACCACAGACAAGTGAAACTAAAGAAAGATTAAGTATAAACAAAAGTACCTACTGCTTAATTATAATAAAAAATTCTGCCCGCAGACTTGCGCTAGGATAAGGTAACAGCTCCGCTCCGACACAACCAATAACTTGCCATTCAAGTTAGGATTTTAAATCAACTGCAGTCCGCGACGAAAGGAAAAATTCGCATGCGTTTCCATAACAGAGGGTAGCTATCCTAGAATTTTTCCATGTAAGAAAGGCTTATAATTGAACTACTCGTATAAGTACTGTGACAATGAAAAGCCTTATGAAAACTACTTTACTTTTATAACGGTTTGAATAATAACTAAATGACGGTTAATGAGTGGTTACATTACAGGACACTCGCTCTCAGGGCCTTCCTGGTTCAATTTGTTTCTACCTAAGCAAATGATGTGTATGTGCTTGGAAATGTACCAGAGGAAAAGAAGTCAGATTATAATAATAATATCTAGTAATTTATTTTTCTCAAAAAGGTACAATTTTGATTGAAAAAGTCTTTAAAAGACGATTTTTTTTCGACAGGACAGATTGGACTAGGGGGGCGGGGAGTGAGTTGTTGTGACTACTCTGGGCAAGATCATGTTATGAATTTTATCAAGTTAGACTATTGAAGTTCAATACTTCGAAAGTCTAACTTGATAAAATTTGACCAAATTTAGAACTTACTTTACAGGTTGAATTTGAAAACATGCGACAAATCGAAATGGGAGATTGTACTCATCATTATGAACAACTTTTACTAAGGGACCAAACCTGAAATCGCGAAAAAAAATCAGCTGTTTCCTACAATTTGACGAGTTATGCGAACATAAATGTAGGGAACAGCGGATTTTTTTTTTCGATAATGATGAGTACAATCTCTCATTTCGATTTGTCGCATGTTTTCAATTTCACCCTGTATAGCTGGTATTTGGTATAAATTATTTACACTATTGTTATTTGGACAAAAGACCTTCATTTTTAGAAAAGCGTGTGTAATATAAGTAACCTATGATTATTTATGCATGCAAACACATAATATATTTTCTGGAAAATATTTTGTACTTATGCAATGTATTCAGAATTGTACCTTTGAAAGTTATCAGTTGGTTGTGTCCAGTTTGTTTATAATCACTGTTCTGTTTAGACGCTATCTGAGAAATATGTTGGTGTATATTTTTGTTATTGTAATATTTTTGTGTGGTTTACATTTATTGTTAAATTACAATGAACGTGCTAGAATGATTAAGAAGCTCCCAGGGCCGCCGGATGACTTTATTATAGGAAATGGACTCCGGATTATACGCTCTCCAGGTGAGGTTTCTAATGATCTCACAAAAATTTAGGCACTTCATTATGTAGTTATATGATATTTAATGCCTATTATATCATGCTTTATTACTAATTTTATTTTGATTTTAAAGGAAAATGACTGTTTTATATAAAGTCACACGTAGCAGAGGTTACCTAAATTCAGACGCTAGTGACTCTATAATTGGTCATTCCGGCAGTCTTACAAAGTTTATTAATATTTAGTATGTCGTTTGATTCCAGTCGAATTAATGAATTTAGGAAGGGAATACGCTAAAAAATGGAAAGGCATATATCGAGTGTGGATGTGGCCGTTTGGTGCAGTAGTCATCTACAATCCGGAAGACATCGAGGTTGGTATATACTATACAAAGTAAATAGTAAATAGTGTTTATACTATACAAACAAAGCAACACAAATATCAAATAAGCTGCGCCCTATTTTCTCATACATTTTGTATTTATTGATTCTGAGGCGGTAGGTAGGTACGAAGTTCGCCGGTCAGCTATAGGTACTTAGTTGTTATTAACACGTTGACTGCCAGACAACAGACACAATAGAAAATCTATTGTTCGCGGTCACCGGTGACCGCGGTGGCAGTCCACGTGTTAAATGCAACCTGAGTTTGATAACAGAGATAACTCTAGTAATATATATGCCAATGTACCCAGTAGGTACAGGTACCTCCACAAACATTACCTAAGTATCCTAATAATATTTTAATGACGAAATTGTATTAATTATCTCATTTTTATTTTCAGTTGATCATGTCCAGTATGAAATACGGTGAAAAAAGCATGGTTTATTCTATTGTAAAACCTTGGCTACAAGACGGACTGTTACTTAGTAGTGGTACAGTATCATTATTACTACTAATGCTTCTTCTTTTCGTACTGTCGGAACATCTAAGTATCTCTTTGGCCCAGTAGCCTCGTTTATTGCGGCGTCAGAGGCGTTGTTCAGATCGTCAAGGGCGCAGGTGAATGGACATTTGGGACGAGCCCTTTATTTTTACCATTCCTATCGATCTTGAGCTAATACGAAGCCAACCCGGCTGGCAAACCCAGTATATGAAGGATAACATTTTAAATGAAATAATACCTCATATTAATTTTGACTGTTGAACCCGGGCCGTTCGTTCCCCAGGTCATGGAGTGTTAGTGGGTTCATCCAACAGAAATTTCTCCTAGTATTTGAGTCCGGTACTTATCTTATATAGTAATAAGTTCACCCCCTATTGGCCTATTATGAGAGGCATACATGAGACTTAAACATAACTGGTGAAAAGTGGGTGTTACTATAGGTACACCTCAGACTAACCCTTCGGGGCATGTAGTAGCGACAGGCGTTATGTTATACAGGAAGATTTTTTTATCACCATCCAAATTTTTACAGGGTGTTCTACCCATGAATATGAACAACTTTTACTATGGGAACAACTGTGACTATGAAACAGCAGATTTTTTTTCGTGATATCAGAGTTGGTCCCATAGTGAAAGTTGTTCATATTCATGGGTAGAACAGCCTGTAAAAATTTGGATGGTGATAAAAAAATCTTCCTGTATATTAAGTTAAGTTAAGCCCTAGAGAGTTGTGTCACCTGGCAGGTCACCTAGCCAGTAGGTTTGGCCGTTCCTGATGCAGAATCCCGAATGAAGACAAGTTTTTATCTTGAAAAAACACATCCACCACCATGATAGCAAGTCGACATGGTGGTGGATGTAAATATGTAATGCGAATAATTCGCCACCGTCATTGATCTACCTATATCACTTTATATTATTAGGTATTTAATTATTTTATTTATTTGTATAGATAATATGTAAGCAAATAATAACTAATACCTAATTAATTAATAAATACAACAAAATTAAATCAAAATTAATTTGTCTTTTAAAAAAAATTTGCTTTACAATCATAAGACCTTTTTCTCATAAGGGTAGGCAGACCCTATAGAACGCCACTTGCTAAAATTCAGTTTAGCTTAGTCCCGGCTTTCATCACGATGTTAACTTGACGGTAAACGTCTACAATATGTCCGTGTACCTAATTATGTTAATTATTATTAAAAGTACTTATAGTAGCAACAAGACTACACAATTTCAGCCAAAGTACCGGCTCAAACAACAACGCTACTTTTCAAGAAATTACCTTGAAATAAAATATTAATAAATAGATAGCAAGGGACCTTCTAAAAATAGTAAGTAAACAAGTGTCATTTGAACACAAAAAACATCGTGAATATATTAATAATGAATACAGAATGCAAACCTACCTAATGTTGGTAATATTTTATGCCAGCACCTTTATAGCGAATTTATGTTTCCGTAAAATGATCTTTTGTTGTTTCAGGTGCAAAATGGCAAGAGAGAAGGAAGATCCTGACGCCTGCTTTTCATTTTAAAATCCTCCGCCAGTTCTGTGATATCATAGAAGAAAACACACAACGATTATTGGAAAGACTGAGGGAAACGGCTGGACACCCCATTGATGTTGTACCCGTCCTCTCAGAATATACGCTTAACTCCATTTGTGGTAGGTAGAGGTGTATTATTTTAACTCTAAGTTGATCCGAGTATTGTATAGGGTACCTACCTGTAAATACAAAACTGTAGAATTGAAGTTTAAAAGTGTTTACTTTGAGCGATCTTTTTTTTTAAATCACTTTTATGAACATGCTTATTAAGAAATATTTAATACAAGTTATACAATATAATACTAATATATATACACATATATATATAATATGTGCAACTAGGAAAAAGAAGAGGGAGAACTCCTTGGGCATCAAAAAATTCGTCCGTAAAAGTGAAAAGCGCCCAAAACGCTGGCAGCGTTGCCGCGTTGAATGGCAGTGCTGATTCTTTGAACTAAAAATAGGCCAGCCTTCTGGTTACGTGACGAGTTGACCAAGCGCTTATCGATGTCCCGAAAAACTCGATAAGCACTCGGCCCCCGCAGCCCTTGTACAGCGTTCTTGAGAAGTGTAAATAATTGATAAATATGTTTTCAGAAACTGCAATGGGCACACAACTAACTAAAGACACCTCGGGTACAAGCAAGTCCTACAAGAAAGCTGTTTATGAACTCGGATATGGGTTTTACCATAGATTTATCAGATTTTACTTATATCCTGACATCATATTCAATGCGACATCACTTGGACGAAACCAAAACAGACATCTAAAAACAGTGAAAAGCTTTACCGAAAAGGTAATAAAACAAAGAAGGGCGTACGTAAACCAATATGGATTTAACGTATCTGACAATACTACCGAGAAAGATGAAGTTTATATGTGCAAGAAGAAGAAAACTGCCATGTTAGATCTTCTTTTGTCTGCTGAGAAGGAAGGACTCATAGACAAAGCAGGGATCCAGGAAGAGGTCGACACTTTTATGTTTGAAGTAAGTATTCAATCACGCACCGTATTCATATATTCACTGTTAAATTAACGGTAATTATACGTCACTTTCAGGGACATGACACAACAGCATCCGGAATGACCTTCCTCTTTATGTTGCTCGCAAATCATAAGGATGTACAAGTAAGTGGTAGAATTTTATAATGCGCACAGTTACTTATTTGTGAACTAGCTAATGTCCGGTTACGTTGCAGAGCCTTTAAAAATTTTTTTTTTGTTCGCCCACACCAACTTACCAAATCACAATCGGTCAGGCTATTTTCGAGTTGCGATATTAACGAACTAACTATTTATGTTTATTTATGGATAATTCGTATATATTCTATGTTATGGGTTTGGTTTCCGCACTTAGTCCTTTAGTGGACCATTGTGCGTGCATATTAGTTCGTTCGGTCTTTACCTATGAAATGTCGTTTTACATAGAAATAATAAAAAATGTTTTTTAAAGAAAATGTTGTGTTTCGTTAATCGAAGTATTGGTCATTACCTACTTCATTAGTGAAGATGTACTTTTGTCATTTTAGTGGAAGTTTGTTGATCGAACTCTTTAGAGGCATTTTTCACCGCCTTGTTGAATTTGAAATTTTTCCCGTGTAAAAAGTTATTCAAATTCCGAATAAAAATGGGGATAAGTTGGACCACGGTCTGGTGAGTATGGTGGGCGTCAGAGAGTTTCCAGTCGTAACTCCTGTAGATTTGAGACGGCTGGTTGTGTGGTGCTTCGAAGCGATTTTGTTCAGCGAGTTCATACGGTACCCACTTTCCGAGCTTTTTTATCTTTCCAATTTGAAGGAAATGAATCAGTATCGATTTATCACTTACGTTGAAGGCTGCTTAGAAGAAGCAAGTTCCAACTTGATTTAAGATGAATCTGCATCCACTATGGCTTTCAATTCATCGTTGTTCCGGTCGGCCACGGGACTCGTTGTAGAGATCAAAATTTCCAGAACGGAAGCAATCAAACCAAAAACGGATCATGCGTTCACATGCGGTACAATGTCTGTACTGCGTTGGAGCCCCGACGGAACTCGTATTCGAAACTATCGCGCAATTTCGTATTTTCCAGAAACAGCAGATATTAAAAAAAATATCGAACGGCGGGAAAACAAATAAACAACTGATTTTGAAAAACAACACGTCATCTTAAACAGTGTGAAATTTTAATCACTGTTTTCCTCTAAGGGGTCATTGTACTCATCATTTTAGAACAACTTTTACTATGGGCCCAAACATGAAATCGCGAAAAAAAAATCAGTTGTTCCCTACATTTCATGTTCGCATAACTCGTCAAAATGTAGGGAACAGCTGATTTTTTTTCGCGATTTCATGTTTGGTCCCATAGTAAAAGTTGTTCATAATGATGAGTACAATGACCCTTAAAAGGAAAACAGTGATTAAAATTTCACCCTGTATATGAAAATGAATCGCTAAATGTGTAGCTAAGCGCAAAACGGCTGGACCGATTTCCCTAATTCTTTTTTTATAATATTCTTTGAATTATGAGGATGGTTATTATTATTATTATTTATTGAATTAAAGCCAACACGGACCAATTATAAAATAAACTAAAACAAATACAATTTCAATGCAAAAATACAATAAAATAATACAATACAATACTTTACGAATACAAGTCAAAACAATATTTCCACATTAGCCCGTACATGTACCGTGTCACAGTGATACATATACTGGCAGTCGAATCGCTGGGCGAAGGCGCTCAGGATTCTGTTCGGGCTGACCCGCACCCTGCGCACCAGGGATGTGCACCGCTTGCGCATGGTTGTATAAAAACAATCCACGCGGTTATACGGAGAGAAAAAAAAAATTGTTCGAAAAAAAAAAAACTGCACCGTGCAAAGCTGGGGCGGGCCGCTAGTTCTAAATAGAATGAAATATATCGATCTTCACAATAGCCAGTATCAAAAATCGGCAATTTCAGAGGTTACTATTATAATATGTAGATAGATGACACAGGAGGAGGGTGACTGGGTGGGTATTCACCATATATACGGCCTACCTGAATTTCAAGAACTTTGTTACTAGCAAAGCTGGAGGTTTAATGAACTTTAGCATAACATACATATCTATGTCACTCATTTGTTCGGAAAACCGGAGCCGAAAATGAACCCGACGATTGCATACTCGAGCGACGATCGCTTTGATTAGGACGCCGCCTTATAGGTACTTCGTCCATTCCAAATACGACCCGAGACATCGTACCAGAAACCACGTAGATGCATCACAAAGATTGTTTTAAGCAAATAGGTAGGTACTAACTTGATATTATTTTATGTTCTTATTTACAGGATAAAATTGTAACTGAACTGAAAGATGTATTTGGAGATTCAAATCGTTTGGTTCGCATGGATGATCTGCCTAAGATGAAATACACAGAACGTTGCATCAAGGAATCTCTGCGACTCTTCCCGCCGGTGCATTTCATTAGTCGGAAATTGAACGAAACTACAGTATTAAGTAAGTGTCTAAACTTACTAGCTGCTGCCCGCGACTTCGTCCGCGCGAACTTTCATCCTCCCCCATTCAACCTTAATGGATACCTACTCTTAACAAAGAACACACCCTCCAAATTTCATGTCTCTAGGACCAGCGGTTTAGGCTGTGCGTTGATATATCAGTCAGTCAGGACTTGAATTTTATGTACTCGTATATAGATATTTCTTTCGCCAAATCGTTCTTGAGTAAGCATGGTGATCAATGTGCCTTCTCTGTATCAGAACACATCTTTGCCCTGCAATTAATAACAATAATATGCCAGCCTGTTACTGGTGCCGATTCCCTTGTTCACAAACTAAACTACTTCTTTTTCATTAATAAAAGGAGAAAAAAAATATTTTTAGTTTAGTCCTTTCAAATTAATTAGCGCCTGAGACTATACTCCATACAAGTTTAGACGTGATTAAAAACTTGCCTATACTAAAATTACGTCAATTTACGTCAGGCGCTGATTAATTTCACAGGACTAAACAAAAATGTATCTTCTGTCCTTTTCTTAATGAAATAGAAAGAAAAGGATGCACTGAACTTAAATTTAGTTTAGTTTGTGAACAACAGAATCGGCACCTTTGTCTCATTGCAGGGCAAAGGTTGCGTTTTTTACACGCTCGTTTATTATAAACAATGGTACATACACATTAAGAAAATATTAAAAATAGTAGCCCATCCATCGGTATCAGGAGCAGGGTCGAAGCTGCCGGTACCTACTCGGGCTCGGGCTCTACAGACACCAACCTCCTCTGCAGTATACGTGAAGTGAGGAGAGGAGAGGAGTGCTACTTTCGGAATCAACCCTTTGACCCAGTCGCGCAATGAGAGCCGGCTGAGGTGTTGGTCGAGGCTTTCCGTTATGAGTCCATTAATCGTATTATTATTTCTGCGTTTTGTATACACGGTACTTACTTAAATATATGTATATTACTTGGGTCCAGTTAATTCTTCAATTCTATCTTAATGCCTACACAGGTGCAGGAGTACGCAGCGGGATTGTCCGAAAGGGTTACCGCTACCCCGGAACTTATAGGGCTAAGAAAGGAACACGGATGGGTTTTAGTCAGTAAGAGTCTGACACTCCCTTCCGCTCCACCCAGAGCGGGAGGGGTCATTTGATGATTACCAATCCTAAAAAAAAAAAAGGTGCAGGTGTACAGATACTATGAAAGTCCTGTACATGGTCTGGTCCAACAGTCTCGCACTGGGTGTTGGAAGTTGAGTTCCTATCAAAATCTCCCAGCAAACCTATGAGTGATAGAGGGAGATACAAGGTAGAATACAGTATTCAATTTTGATCAATTGACTAGATTTTTTTTTATCAGGTAACTACACAATACCGCCTAATACATTGTGTCACATCCCTATTTACGACCTACACCATCGTGAAGACTTGTTCGAAAACCCGGAGGAGTTCGACCCCGACAGGTTCCTGCCAGAAAACTGCGAGAAACGACATCCTTATGCATACATACCCTTCAGTGCTGGGCCCAGAAACTGCATTGGTAATATTTTAATTGAATATATCTGATTGTTATAAAATTTAGTACATAATTTTATTTTGAGTTTGTTTCTGTGTTTTTTCTCGAGTTTTAAAATATTATTTCCATGACGTGAATTAAAAGTGTTTGTTAAACCAATTTACAAATCATAAATGTAATTTTCATCATTTAAGTATCATTTCAAACGCGACTTCAGAACTCATTATTATGGATATATTTTGTTTTTAGGTCAGCTTTACGTTGTTTCAAAGAACCTACTATACACATAAAATCAAATGAAAATACCTATATTTTCCAGGCCAAAAGTTCGCGTTGCTGGAAATGAAGATCACGGTAGCAGAAGTATTGCGTGAATTCGAACTAAAGCCAGCGACAAAACCATCTGATATTCAGCTTCTAGCGGATCTCGTGTTAAGGAATAATGGACCCGTTCGCGTTAACTTTGTTAAAAGACAACATTAAGTAGTTATTAAAATATAATAAGTAGATATTAATAAAGTACCTTCTTCTTATACCTAGGTAAATTGTGTGTACAATTAAATAATGTACATAGTGTGAGGATGCAATGTTACAGTTGTCAATAGATGTTGTGTTATTGTTGAACCTGCATTCAAATATTGCTATTCCCGCGATCGATACCTCTACGCGTTCCCGAGATAAAGGGTCTTGACAGTCAGACAGACGACAACAAAGTAATCCTCTACACACACCCTCACATACACACTCTCACACACACTATATCTCTCTCTCTCTCACACACACACACGTACTCTCTCTCACATACTAACACAACATACTTTCACATAGAGCACATTGTACTCAAAATAATCCTATAATCTACTTTATTGTTTTAATTTTACTGTTTTAAATCTAGACAATGTTTTAATTACTTTAAAATAATAACGCTTTTTCATGTGCCTCTCAACAGTAACATTATGCGCATTTTAACTGTAGATAATCGACCCATGGACTCCACGAGTCAGGCTCGACCTAGCGTGGAGTTCATAAGCAAAATGCTTCCCTTGCGTCTTATTTTTGTTTTTTTATGTAAACCTAGTTATTAATGTAGATTATAAGGAAACTTAAACATTGTATTTGGCAAATAAACATTATCTTTTCTTATCCTAACTTAATATTACAAATGCGAAAGTTTGTTTGTTTGTTACCTTTCACGCCTAATCCACAGAACCGATCGTCATAAAATTTTGCATACGTTTTATGGGGTATAGAAAAGGACGACATAGGATACCTTTCAACCAAAAAAAATACTGTTTCCGAGGAAAAGGACGATAACTTTCGACGGTCACAATTGCTATAAGACGCTTGATGGCGCTACGTGTCTTTCGAATCATGATGAAATATGACCCGACTTTCTGAGCAGTATTCTAACAAAAAGTACTAGGCTTGCATGAATTCACAATAGTATTTCAATCATTAGTATTTTGCTTTTAATAGTATTTGAAATATATGAAATTTGGCACAAATATAGTTTGATAAATCTTAGATTAACACATAGGATACTTTTTATCCCGGTAATACGTTTTCGTGGGGATAATTTCCGACAAAAAAGCTAGTCTAAAATAAATAATTAGACTATGTACATTACGTTCTTAATTTAGAGTAAAAGCTCCCGGTTTATAATTTATATTGTTTATTTTCAATAAACAGCCGCACGGTTCGATCGATCAGGTTAAGCTACACTTGCCGCAGTTGGTCCGTGGATGGGTACCAAGACCCCTCCGTGCCTCGGAAAGCACGTTAACCGTTGGTCCCGGCCCGGCTGTCATTCATGGATCTTTGACAGTCGTTACGGGTCGTCAGAAGCCCGAAACTCTGACAATCAGTCTTACCAAGGCATATCGTATTACCCAATAATGGGTTGTGGAGGTCAGATCGCGGTTGCTCCATGTAAAATACTGGTATTTAGCTGAAACCGGTTAGACTGGAAGCCGAACCCAACATAGTTGACAAAAGGCTAGGCAGATGATGATGTTCAATTATTTAATACCAAAGGCAGAGTTAAAGTTCCTAGATTAAATAACACACTGTAAGATTGATTTTATTGATTTCGTTTTAATTCGCCCAGTTTTTAAGCATTTAAATATAAATAAAGTAAAGAGACCGAGAGCAATGGTAGAGTGTGGCTCTGTGATAACTGATAACAGCCGCGACTTACGAGCTATATATAAGTCGTGGGTTCAAAAACCCAAGAAGCAGGCACTATACTTTGCGCAGGTAAATTATGTCATCACCGCTGCTCTCAAAACGGTGAAGGAAAACATTGTGAGGAAACCGGCATGTCCTAGAAACAAAAATTCGAAATCATGACATCCAACGCGCTTTGGGCCTGCGTGGTGGATATAATGGCCCACTCCGTCTCACATAAAGCAGGTCTGCGTCCCAGCAGTGGGAACATTCTAGGCTGATTCTGCTGTAAAGAGACGACTATTTGTAGCCTAGTCGCCGACTATCCATACTAATAATAAGATTAAAAGTTTGTTTGTTTGAACCGTTTGAACACGCTAATCTCTGGAACTAACTATCTGTTTCGAAAAATATTTTTTGTATTTGATAGCCCAATTCTTGAGGAAGGCTATAGCCTTCACGCTAGGACCTTTAGATGCCGGGCAAAAAGAAAAAAAGTTATAAAAGAACGCTAAGCGAAAAGGAAGTAACAGCGCGGGCAGGCGATGCGATGCGACGTGAACGAAGTCGAGGGCAGGAGCTAGTATACAAATATGGCCGGATATTAGTCTTTCCTGACTAGTCTGTACATCTTAGTTCCAGCTTAGTTCAATGGTTAGTAGGAATGCCAGTAATGTGCAATTATCATTTCAAGCAGTTATGTAACAATATCTGCGCGAATACCTGCTGCAACCTCCTGCAGTAAGTTCATTTTTTTTTTTAGAATCCTTTCAAAATGTCAGTGATACAGAGTGAAGCATTTACCTAATGCTACAATTTAGAAGCAAACCAAACAAAATAGTGAAGTCTTTTCAGTTACACCGCGTCCCTGTAGGGGCAGAGGTTCGATCATTTTCATCAAGAGAGAGTCCCGTTTTTAAATAGGTAGGTACCACAGTTTTAATCCCTCTTAACTAAGCGTAATAAGTATTTCATTAATATCTAGCGATCTAACGATAAGCATTGATTATTTTGATAAAATGCTTGTTTTCTATGTTACATGTGAGCCTATCTAATAAAAAATATAGTTTGGTCGGTCATACTAGGGTCAAGGTTTTAACAGCGTTTGTGCCAACAGAGATACGATATCAGTATGAGCTAGAGCACATTACGTAAAAAGACAAGAAGATAGACTTTGACCAAGGGCTTGTTCAAATATAATGTAATCTACATTATATTTAAAAATATATTACAAGACTTCTATTGTATTATAACCCCGTGTTCACAAGCAACGCTCTCAAGCGACACGCGACTTGCGACAGCGACTGCGGAGAAAACAAATGAAGAAGTTGTTCAAAACGTGCGGCGGTTACAACAATGACGCCACTAGCGGAGTGGCCGACGGAAACAGCCGACGCGCACGCCTCTCTTAGCCCAAGACGCGTCGCAAGTCGCATCGCTCGAAGATATTACGGGGGCTATTACTTCTGTTAGAAATACTGCGATCCATCAATCTCACCGTCACCACAAAAAGATTCCACTTTTAGAGTTAAGTAAGTACCTAGTTATGCCTTGTTAATTTGAAGAGCCGACTAATTATAGGTATGTACTACAAGGCGGCGATGTCTTGAAAAAGAAGATGAGCTTTTGGACTTGAGACCTCATGACTTTGGGCATTTGACGGCATTTCAACCTCGACACTTTAAAATATAATGATAATGTAGAGAGAGGAAGATGTAACGAATCTTGTTAAACTAGCTATTGTTTTGCATAACCGGAATTTGCACTTCTGTTCGGACAGACAGAAAGGTAACCGGATAACATGTGAAGATATATTCAATCACTGAGTTTTCTCCCTAGAAATAAGTATTGTAAATAGTCGTATGCAGCTTTTAGTTGTGGATGTGACTTATCTATTATAATAATACTAATCAACTTTATACCTACCATATCCGACGAATAAATGTCATTGTCTTTATCTCTTTATTAATACACAGTATTCCGGTGAAGTGCGAAGTCGTTTACAAAATGTTCTGGTATTTATTTCTCACCGCAAGTTTTCTGTGTTTCTTACACATTTTCTTCAACTATAGTGAAAGAGCCAGGAAAATTAGAAAAATCCCCGGACCGGAGGACACCTTTATTTTTGGGAATGGCCCAGCTTTATTGCGCTCCTCAGGTATACTTAATAAGAACTTTTAACATGTTTCGCTTCTTTTTTAACCAATACCAAATCAAATAAAAACGATGTTTAATGTACATCAACTTTTTTTTTAGTTGAGGTAATGAACTTGGCTAGAAGCTTAGCTAATGAAAATTCTGGAATCTATAGACTCTGGGTGTATCCATTAGCGGCCGTGAATATTTACAATCCTGAAGATGTAGAGGTAGGTACACCTACAGATAATTTGATTTATTATTTTTATTTAGAGTGATTCAATAATTTTTAAAGTGATTTTTGGTACATTTTTAATGTTTCCTTATTATTGCAGACAATTGTATCAAGTATGAAATACAACGAGAAAAGTCAAGTTTACAGGGTGTTAAAGCCTTGGCTTAGAGATGGACTTCTTGTGAGCAAGGGTTAGTGCTGCATGTAGTTATTTTTTTGGATATTTACCAGGTCTTTGCAATAGTAATAGGCAATGGTAATACTCATATTCAAAATTATTTTAAGGTTCAAAATGGCAAGAAAGAAGAAAAATTTTGACACCCACTTTCCATTTCAACATTTTGCGTCAATTTTGTCAAGTTCTTGAAGAAAATAGTCAGCGCTTTGTGGAGAGCCTCAAACAGGTCTCCGGACGGCCTGTAGATGTAGTACCTATTATCTCAGAATTTACTCTCAACTCTATATCTGGTAAGTAACTTCATTATAACTTACCAAATATTTCTACAATAATATGCAAGCGCCTTGCGATAATTTTTCGAGGACACGAGTAAAACACATTTCATCAAAATATTCAAGGTTTTGCTTCCAAACAATTGGAAATCGAGTTGTTTTTAGAAAAAACAATGTTTGACATTATTTTTATAACTGAGCTGTTTTTTGTTGGTTAAAATATTCTGAAATGTTAATTAACTATGACAGTTGTTTTAATCGGAATTCAATGCTGCATGGTGGTTCACTAATCCTAATTAAAAGTTGTATTAAATTCAAACCTCGTAAAGACATAGTTTGAACTATTGGTTGAACATAGCACTGAACTGTCTTGTGTTGAGCTAGATAAGCATGTTATAGTGTGCGTTTACGGACCCCCAAATTATCAAAACTATTCTATATTTGAGTCAGTAATGGAAGATGTTTTGGCAAAACTTGTAACTGGTAATAAGTCAGTAATTATCTGTGTTGACTTTAATATTAACATTTTAGAAAATAATAAAAAATGGGTACTAGTAGATTATTAAATTTGCACATACTGTTTAAAATGTTAAAATAAAATACCTCCTCACATTCTTCAACTGAATGAGACAAAATTCAAGTCTTGTATAAAACACACACTATGCAGGCAGGCATATTATAAGTTAGGGGATTACATCGCTGAAAAAAATGCCTAGCTCAATGCTGATCCTGCTCCACAACCACAACTAATTGATTAACACTTGAAAATACTGTTGGCGCTGCTGAAGATTGTAAGACTGTCTTTGCATTGCATAAACTCAATTTCCTTAGTATTGTTTAATTGCATAGCACGGATGTGAGTTCTACCGTTTACCGGGTAATATGTCGTTCATTAACTTGAATGTGCCCTGGCTGCTGATAGTATGTCATGCTCACTCAAATGTCTCGATGACGGTGGTGTGTGTGTGTTGGATCACTTAGCTCCCTTCAAAATGGTTGAGCTAAATGGTGCTTATCCATGCGTCATGTTCGTGAACGGGCGCCGTCACATGGGGCTGGTCATCGCTTAGGTGTTTCGGTTTTTTTTTAATTATTTTATTTTTGGATTGTTGTTTTGTTACTATTTGCTTTCTCTGGACGCTTTTAATGCGTACGTCTTTTTTCTACATCGTTCTCAAACATAAATTCAACATAAATAATGTAACATTTTTTTAAAATATAATTTATAAGAGAATCCATGGAGTTTCTTGCCTGTTCTTCTCTATGTGTACCTACTACGCTTTGGAATGGGCAACTAGCTTCATATTATCTGACTGACCGACTTCTTGACAATTCAAAAGTGCCTGTAAATGGTTTAATTGAAATTAAATGCTTTGAGTTTGAGCCGTCTGATCTACTCATGCGGTTTGAGTTTGACACTCATAGTGTTTTGCTAATTTATAACAATGGTAATTTCTTAAAAAATTTTAACCGACACCTACCGATGAGATTTATTTTTATTTTTTAAGTTTTTCGGGCATAACTCCGTCACAAATAGACGGTTTTCAAAATTATTTTTTTGTTCGAAAGAAGTTTATTCCGAAATGGTCTCATTTAAATTTCGTAAAGATCTCATGATGCCATGAGTTTCGGAGACAAACAACAGAACTCTTCAATAAATGTCAGCAAATCAACCGCGAGTGCTGCTATCGCATATGTACCTATGCATTGCACATAACATCACGCCTGTACCCTCTAAACCCTAAAGGGATACGCAGATGTGTTCACTATACCACGGTAGCCGGTACACCCTCATTTCTGTCAAAGTTGTTATTGGTACCTCTAATCTAAAAATTCTCTCATTTCTTTTTTACTTTTTACAAACTAAACAACCGACTTCCAAAAGAACACTACTAACTGAAAAAAATAATAATTTCGGAAGTCGGTGTCCTAAAACGAAAATGCGGAACGAACGACACCGACTTCAGAAATTAAAGTTATTTTTCTTATTGTAGTGTTTTTTTTTTTGGAAGTTGGTTGTTTTTTTTTTTGTAAAAAGTTTTTTAATACATGGTACTCGTATATTAAGAAAAAAGTGGTATTACTCGTAGATCTAAGGCTGCTATGTAAAGAACCAATTTTGGCTTGACTCAAAAGTACAGAAGCGTTTTTAACAAATGTCACGTCTACGGTCTAACGATGCCAAAAAAAGTTTTTCTGCAGAAATTATTTGTCACATTTTCATTCTCATTGTGACTTTTCATTTCAGAGACCGCAATGGGCACCAAGTTGAGTGATTATGATAAGTCTGAAATAAATGCTTACAAAGATGCAATTTATAATTTAGGATATGTATTCTACCAAAGATTTGTAAAAATATTTTATTTCTTTGATTTCTTATTTAATCTAACGCCGCTGAGCAGAAGACAGAACGGTTATCTAAAAATAGTGCATGGTTTCACAAAGAAGGTAATTGCGGAAAGAACAGAATACATAGACAAATATGGAATAAAAATGTCTGAGCCGACTTCTGCGGATGATGATACTTACGTGTACAAGAAGAAGAAGGCGGCCATGTTGGATTTATTAATATCAGCCAAGAAGGAAGGACTGATCGACGACATTGGTATTCAAGAAGAAGTGGATACGTTCATGTTCGAAGTACGTAAAGTCGTCGACCGATAATATCATATTGTTTACCATAATAGTTAAATAAGAAACATGTTTACGTTTTATTTCCAGGGGCATGACACCACAGCTTCTGGATTGACGTTTTGCTTTATGCTTCTTGCTCATCACAAAGACGTACAGGTTGGTAAAATTTTTAAATGGCTGTATTCTTTTTTGTGACTAGACGGTTCAAAATAGAGGCGAAATCGATATGAATAAGGTTACATAGGGGAACCCAGTAAGTCTATAACCAAACATTCATTCTGCGGTGAACGCAGTCGAAATACTCGAAAAACAGTCCTGACAATACCTTAGAGGCGGATGGATTACAAGCCAACACACATAAACAACAGCTACATAAACTTAAAAATACTTTTATTTGTAGAATTACTCACAGTTTTACTCTGCTTACAATTTCCGAATTGTAATACGAGATTTGTAATACTCCATTGTAATACTCCAGCCATTACCTCTTTACAATTTTGCTTCATTCATGTAGGTATCTCTAAAATGAATATATATTTTTAAACAGGAAAAGATTTTTGCTGAAATGAAGGAAATATTTGGTGATTCAAAGCGTTCTGTCACTATGGGGGACTTGCCCAAGATGAAATATTTAGAACGCTGCATTAAGGAGTCTTTGCGGCTGTACCCTCCGGTGCACTTCATCAGTCGAAGCTTGAACGAAGAGGTGACACTGAGTAAGTAGAAATAATAATAATAAATAACATCTTAGCCGAACAGCAAAAAGGATGCCGAAAATATAGTCAAGGCTGCAAAGAGCAATTAATCATAGATTCAGTTATCTTAAAAAGAGTTCAGAAATCTAATACTGATTTATTCACCATGTATATCGATTATAAGAAAGCGTATGATTCTGTCCCCCATTGATGGCTATTGCAAGTGTTAGAAATTTACAAAATAAACCCAACAATCGTTACATTTTTGAAGACTATGATGACAACTTGGTGTACAGTATTAAGACTGACTACCCCAACAGAAACAACAGATACTAGCCCAATTAAAATACAGAGAGGAATCTTCCAGGGAGATACACTGAGCCCACTGTGGTTCTGCCTAGCCCTAAACCCCCTATCTAAAATATTAAACGCTACCTCATTAGGAATCCCTTTAAATTCTTTAGCTACCAACCGACAGACCGACCCACAGAAAGACGCTTTAAATCATTTACTGTACATGGATGATATAAAGCTATATGCAGAAACCGAGAGTCAACTTTACGAGCTAGCTAACTTAACAGAAACATTCACAAATGACATTAAAATGGAGTTCGGCATAGATAAGTGTAAAATAAATTCAGTTAGAGCGGGTCAGAACTACCAACATCAATACACCGTAGTTACAGGAGAACAAATAGAGCCATTGGATGAACTAGACACTTATAAATACCTAGGGTACAATCAATCCCGTCAGATACACTACAAAGATACTAAACAAAAACTTAAACAACAATTTCAACACCGACTTAACACAATACTAAAAACACAGCTCTATTCACGAAACACCATAAAAGCCATCAACACCTTTGCTATACCTGTGCTCACCTATTCATTTGGGATAATAAATTGGACCAAAACTGACTTAAAAAATTTACAACGAAAAATAAACACTACAATGACTAACGCAAACATCACCCAAGATCTTGTATACAAAGGTTAACGTTACCGAGAAAAGAAGGAGGCAGAGGACTTATAGATATCCTAAATTTACACAACAGACAGATCACAGCTCTCAGGCAATATTTCTTTGCCAAAACTGAATCTTCCCCACTCCACAAACTAATAGCACACAACGACCAACACTGAACACCTCTTAATTTAAAAGACACTACAGAACAAAAAAACGAGAAAGTGACCAATGACAGAACCAAATGTCAAGAGTGGACCCAGAAGTCTCTACACGGAAGACATCGCCAAGATTTATGCCAATTAAATGTCGACAAAGATGCGTCGAACGCGTGGTTGAATCGAGGCGAACTATTCCCGGAGACTGAAGGGTTCATGCTTGCAATTCAGGACCAAGTAATTGAAACCAAGAACTATAGAAAATACATAATAAAGAACTTAACAACCGATATTTGTAGAAAATGCAATAGTTCTCCAGAAACAATCCAACATATCACAGGCGCCTGCAAATCAATAGCCCAGACAGACTACAAACATCGACACGATCAAGTAGCCAACGTCATACACCAAAAACTTGCCCATAAATACAAACTTATAGACACTTTAGTACCTTATTACAAATACAACCCTGAAACGGTATTAGAGAACCCCACAACAAAACTTTACTATGACCGAGCCATACTCACAGACCGCACAATTCACTATAATAGACCCGACATAACATTAATTAACAAAGTAAATAAAACTGGGTTCTTAATAGACATCGCCGTACCGAATACACATAATTTACAGACTACAGTAGCCGAAAAACTATCTAAATACACCGAACTAAAAGACGAAATAACCCGACTTTGGCATCTCCAAAAAGTCACAATAGTCCCTATAGTGCTATCTACAACAGGAGTAATACCCAAACAGCTTCATCAGTCTCTTAGTTCTCTCAACCTGCCATCTAACACCTACCACCTGCTGCAGAAGGCAGTGATTCTTAATACATGTAGGCTAGTAAGAAAATTCCTCCAGTGTGAGGCCATAACTTGCACCATTACTCCCACTCAAATATAGTTTCGGCTAATATACAGCCTACTGCGGATAACCACGCATTATCTAATATTACTCCAACACGTAACCCCACTGATGAACACTTGGGTTAGGCCCGTGCCATCAGTTATCCGGCTAGGCCGAGGTAAAAAAAATCTATAAATAAATAATAATAATAATAAAATTTATTCAAAAAATTAAATTTATTCAAATGTGTGAAGCTTTTCCTTATTACATTTCGAATTAATAGACGTGGATGTTCTCTAGGAACTATTGCCATGTACTGTTGTATGCCTATTGCGGGCGACTGGTAGGCGTAACATTGGTGGGGTTCTCTTGTTTCTGGCTACCTCCATGAGAAGAAGGCGTGAGTTTATGTGTTGGCAGATATATCTTATCGGCTAACACATCAAATTAGGTATCTCTTAATTAACAAAATAGTTTCTTCCCAAATCCCAATTCAAGTTTTTACTGCATTTTATTTTCAGCACTAGTATCTACGTAGGTACTTTACTCACCAACTATTATTATTTTTTATTCCTTTCCTAATCCTAACTTTAATTATATTATTAATAGTTTTGTTTATTTATTACCTAATATTATATTATATTTACTATATTATTTATTATTAATATTATAAATGCGAAAGTAAGTTTGTTTGTTATCTTTTCACGCCTAAATCACTGAACCGAGCATTTTGAAATTTTGCATATACGTTGTCAGGTGTAGGTACAGAAACGGACATAAGGTATCTTTCATCCCGAAAACAAGTGCTGTTCCCGAGGAAAACAACATTAACGTTATTATAACGTTATTACCTACATGATAACAGCGCCACGTGCCTTTTGTTTTGATCGCAGACGAAGTCACGGGCAACAGCCATTTAAATATAAATAACATTTTTAAATATGTTTTGAAGAAACATTTGTACAACAGGTGTACTTTTGTACACCTACAAATTAATAGCCCACCGGTATCGGGAAAAGAGCTACGCTAACGGTGCTTAGTGCTCCTGAGGGAGTAACCTCCTAACTTTAGGCGCCGTGTCCTTAGGTACTCGTATGTACCGTAGCTGCCTAACGGTAGCCTTCTAAGGTGATAGTCGAAGCTCATTGGCTATTCTCTATAATCACATTGACCGTCACGTCTACCGACACAATGATTGCTGTATCCACAACCCACATGTCGACAATCTCACAAGGTCTAGGTCAAGATACTCAATTTGCTTATCTTTCTCAGCATTCACGAGGTTCTCGTCATGCGGGACCACTATATCAACAATAATAAAATTGTGCGACGCTCTAATCTATCTATCACCACTATGTCAGGTTTATTGGCAACAATAGACCTATCAGTGATTTTACGTGGATAGATCCCAATACAACGTGATATTCCATTCCCATTTTTGAGAACTGGGTCAGCACATACCTATGGTATGGTAATTCCGATTCCACAACACTGTGTGTTCAGAGCCAGTTGCAGGTGGATAACCTGGCTACAAAGTTGTGCCTATGCAAGTAGCGTCCGTAAGCCAGTACAGAACACCCAGAAATAATATGTTGGATTGATTCCCCCAGACGATGGCACGCCCGACAGATGTCAACCGTGCCTTCCTTCACAATTTATTTCCGGCAGTTGTTCGTCATCAAAATTTCGTCCATAATCGGAAAGACGAAACCTTCGGTTTCCTTAAAGAGGCACCGAATCGTAACCAGGGTACGGACGCTAAGAGCTCTTAATAAGGTGAAGCTCTTTGCTCTGTCATTTCTAGCTGCGGTAATTATTAAATCTAATACTGTGTACAATAATGGTTTGCGTCAGTTCCCGTTAGCCAAGGAGAGCGGGGTGAGGCCCTTGTCCATTGAGTCCACATCTCGGTGTGTACCCACGTCGGCTTCTAGGAAGTATTCCCCGAGACTGCCTATCTCACGGTTGTGCAGGGTTTAGCATTAAAAAAAACACGACCTCCGCACTTCCACGGGACATACAGTGTCATCACCGATGCCCGTGGGTGATGCATATTTTATTTCGAGCTTATTGTGTCTTACTGAAGGACAGACTTCCCATTTTTATCTCTCTTTTTTCAAGTGTCTATTACTTTCTTTATTTTCCAGGTAATTATACAATCCCGGCTGGAACGTTTTGCCACATCCATATCTACGACCTGCATCGCCGCCCTGAGGTGTTCAAGAACCCCGAGGAGTTCGACCCCGACAGATTCCTGCCTGAAAACAGTGTGGGAAGACATCCTTATGCGTACATACCCTTCAGTGCAGGGCCAAGGAACTGCATAGGTAAATGATAAGTTTGAACCTCGATAACTATATTGAAAGCAAACCCATAGGACTGTCCTTTCCCAATCAAGACTGCAATACCATGTTTTCATGTTATATAAAGGACGCTGTCAAGCTCCCGTGAGGGTATTAATTGTAGCTATAAACGGGGGATCCAAGACAAAAATTTCAATTTCCTAAACGAACAAAATTGCATTGTACAGGTCAAAAATTCGCCATGATGGAGATGAAGGTAGCCGTGGCGGAGGTGTTGCGGGAGTTCACACTGGAGCCAGTCACTCATCCCGAAGACATTCGGATCATCACCGATATTGTGCTGAGACATGACGGGCCTGTCGAAGTTACCTTTGTCAAAAGACAATCTAACCCTAATATTGTGTAGAATATATTTAAAATTTTTAGAAAACTATTCATTCATAGCGAAGACAAAACTGTACATTGTTTTTTTTGTTCAAATTTTGCATAGATATTCCTAAGTCTGGTCAGTCTGTAGGCTTATAATAAGTTATTACACTATTTGCTATTTGGGAAGAGAAATATTGCAATTTATTCGTATTTTCCTATAGTTTACCGCAAATCGTAAAAAGACGAGCCAAAAGGTTAGAATATTGCATATTTTTACAGATTTAAACTTATATACGATTATCATCACGCTATACTTTTATAGAGTTAAGCAGTCAATCACGACATTTACAGGGTGGATTTTTGAGATGGGGCAATAAGGATTAACCGTTGTCGCCACAAGAAAACGGTCTCAGAAAACTGTTTTCAACTTTTTGAAACATTTATCTGAATTCACAGATTTTGAAAAAATAATTACAGTCAGCAAGAAAATGGGCAATTTTCACAAAAAAGAAATCTTAATATTTCTTTATAAGTATCAAAACATAATGAGACCACCGGTGTGAGTACTAGATAAGTCTGGAATCGCAATAAACTTCCCATATTTCATAGGAAATGAGACAGATAAGAGAGAACACAATATACCAGTGTATGACAACAGTCGAATTTTCCATTACTTTACCGAGTTGATTATAGAACGGATACCTAGAGCTGATAGTTACAGATTCAACAAATATTTCTTTGGCACGATCTACAGATCGTAGGCTACAGCCTAAAAGGCTTGATCGATTTTAGCTTGAGAGGTGCCGTTGATTCGTCTTAATTGTGAGAGTGACACTGAGTATATCAAAATTGAAAAAAAAAAAAATGGCCGATTTTTGGCGCCATACTAAATCTTCAAAAAAATTTTTTTCTTCTATCGAGTGGGGTATTAAAAAAAGGGTTTTAAAAGGTGATTACATAAATATATGCAACATATATGGTTAAAAGTAATTCGAAGTGACAAATCGCAAAAAACACGTATTAAGAACTAAATCGTCTGCGAAATCTTTCACAATTGTAAACTACAAAGCTGGGAAAAAAAGTAATAAAAAAACATAAAAAACTCGATTGCGGTAAAAAAAAAAATTAAAGCTAAAGACAAGCCCATTTTAAATTAAATATATGTTAAAAGCAGGCGGGACCCATTCCATATATTATCAAAGTCAAATGGGCTTATTTTTAGCATTCAGTTTTTTTTTTAACTTAGATTTTTTTACCGCAGTCAGGTTTTTTATTACTTCTTTTATGCTTCTTTTTTACATTTATTTATCTATATGACGGAGAAGGTATATGTGTCTTGTTATTAGGTATCAGCCATGTGTAGTTGATGTGGGCGTGTATTGGGTAGTGTTGGTTTATGTGCAATAGAAAAACCGTTTGCAGTTCAAATCAGATTATTATTTCACACCAGCGAATCACACACTTTAGGTACACGACACAACCAGATACGGAAAGCGTGACAGTTTCTGAGCGCATGTTGTTCGTACGATGTCCAAAGTTCAAGAGAGCTCGTCCTTTTTTTTTTTTTTTTTTAAATATGGCATCTCGCAGTTCATCCTTTATGAGCATGGCTACTGCTTAACCGGACTTTCCTGTGGATGCCTCGAATTAAGGCCTCCAGCCAGGGCATACAATAACTTAAAAACTAAGCGACAGCGCTAAGGGTAACCCCCTGCGGGGTTCGGACCTCGGCTCAGGGCGTCGCTGGAAGAGGACAGCAAGGGACAGGCTGGATCGGTATTATTATTAGTGTTTAGGGGCGAATTTAAAACTACAGGCTCAGCTGCGCGGGCTGGCTCGAGCAAGGGTCGGGGCGGGCACGGTGATGGTGCGGGACGTCGCGACGGGCCTCGGCGGCGAGGACGGAAGGACGGATGTCTGAGCTTGTGTTTGTGTTGTCGACTGAGAGTACTCGTGGCCTTACTGCTCTCCTGGAGGAGGGTAGTGGCGTCGTCGGGGATAGTGAGGGTATGCCTTGGTCGGCGAATCCTACTTATGCGGGAGGGAGTGTATCGGGAGGCCGCCGCAATCAGGGGATTGGGGTGCTTTATGGCAGAGTCAAAGAAGCGCTTGGAGAGGCGTTTCATGAACTGCTGGATGGTGGGGAGTCTGAGATCTAGATGCAGATTCACATTTCGGACATAGAAGGGGGCTCCCGTGACCTTTCGGAGGAAACGGTTCTGGAGGGTTTGCATTTTATGCAGAAATCGCGGCTTGGCGTGTGCGAAGACTACGCAAGCATAGGTCATGATGGGACGGATGACCGCGGTGTAGAGGCGCAATTTGCACTTGAGTGACAATTTGCTGCGGGCAGTTATCATGGAGTGGAGCCTACCGAGAGCGAAAGAGGCGCGCGAACGCGCCGTCTTTATGTGCTCGTTGAAGGTGAGGTTGTGGTCTAGGATGACACCTAAGTATTTGGCTCGCTTTCCCCAGGGGATCGGCTTGCCATACATAGAGATCGGGCGCGGGAGGGGGGGGGGGGTCGTTTGCGCGGTCTCGAGAAGATGACCGCCTGACTCTTATCGGGTTGACCTCGATTCTCCATTTCCGGAACCAATCGCTCAAGGCGCTTGCGGAGGTTTGGAGGTTTCGAGCTATGGATGACTGGTTGGCACCCGAACAGTAAATGGCAGTGTCGTCGGCGAAGAGCGCCAACTGTGCCTTTTTACTGTTCGGGATGTCACTAGTGAACAGGGTGAAAATGAGGGGAGACAGAACGGAACCCTGGGGGACTCCGGCGCGGATGGGGTGAGGGGGAGAGAGAGCGCCCTCGATACGGTAGCGGAAAGTGCGGTCCGACAGAAAATCTCGTAAGATGAGCACGAGACGGTCTGGCACACCTAGCAGGTACAGCTTATATAATAAGCCATTGTGCCAGACCTTGTCGAACGCCTTCGCTATATCGAAGAACAGGACGCCTGTCGAAGCACCTCGCTGAAAAGCAGCGCTAATGTGCTCGACTATGCGGTGGAGCTGGTGGATGCACGAATGCTTCGTGCGAAAACCGAACTGTTCGGGGGGGATGAGGCTCTTTGCTTCGGCATAGTCTTTGAGGCGCTTATAAATAAGCCTCTCGTAGACTTTGCCGAAAACATTGAGCAGACTGATGGGGCGGTAGCTGGAGGGCTCAGACTTGGGCTTGCCTGGCTTAGGGATGCCTATGACTGTGGCTTCTTTCCACATTTGGGGGAAGATGTTGTTGCTCAGGGCGCCATTGAAGATGGCGGTCATGAGCAGTATGAGGGGGGCGGGGAGGAGTTTGTACACCCTATTGGTGATACCGTCCGAACCGGGGGCTTTGAGAGAGCTCGTCCACCTCACTGCTCGCTTTTCTAGGCACCCCACGAACACAGGCTAGACTCTGTCAGCACCACCAGATGGCGCTCGCGTTCCGAATATATACCTTACATATACCTATTATTATAGCAAAGTAGGTAAGTACAAAGAGTCAGCTGCACTTTTTACGAAACTCGCGTTTTTCATAGTTCTCTGTTTTTTCATAGGATTTCCACCTTTTTTCACAAAGTGACGAAGTAGACACGGACATAATATACTATTAGTCCGTGTATACGTCGGACAATCGGCGCGTACACCTATTGTAAACAAAGATATCAGGCACATGCCACATAGCAGTTTAACGTCGGCTTTTTATACTTGCCTTATTTTAGTACGAACATATATACATAAGGAAAATTATTATGTGCCTTTATTTATCATAGCGGTCATCAATATATATTACAAAAAATCAGAAGCGGTCATATGGCAGTTGACTCATTTAGTTTACTTTTTTGTAAGTACGAAGTAGATAAAGGTAAGGTAAGGTTGACTGGTGGAAAATGCCTCAGGCATTTAATCCGCCTTTGTACAGTATTTCTTTTACTTGTGCATAAAGTTGTAATAAATAAATAAAGACACCTACATACCGCATTTTGTTTTTTTTTTATTATAATTGGCCTTAGCCATTTCCTTGGTAATGCCCTAATAACTAAATGTTGTAAAACGAAAGACAAGAGCTTTTTTATTATATTAATTAAAACAGTTTCTGTTATGTATCATGATTTTGTAGATAACCGTATACACTTTTGCGGCCGTCGATATGATAGTTCGTACAAAGTACTCAGAAAAACATAAAGTTTAGGTCTCTTCTGTCATCTTTGGTTATTAATAAAAATAAATATCTATATATAGGTGTGCACAGTAACGCAGGCGTTCATTAATTTACTAAAAACGAAAAACTATGCAAGCAATGGTAAATTACTACTGAAGGCTGCGGGTGTCGACCTCAGGAGCTGCTTCTCACACAGACAACTGTACGTCACTATTGCTACCGCGTTATATTTCATTGTCATATATTGGCTGCTGAGACCAAAAGTATAAACGTAGTTAGTATACTTTTGGCTGTTATTTTAGTAGATATATTGTGGTGTCTTACGACTTCCACGCGAACGAAGTCGCGGGCAAAAGCTAGTGTTACAATACATTTTATTTTTAATGGTACCTATTTATTCTTTTAAATTATTTTTACTTTAAAAAAATACTCAATAGAAGGCTATAATAAATATAAATCGCGCAAAAAGCTACGGAACGCGCCAGCTCCCATTTGAAAGCTACACGCGTAGCAGCGCGTAATACCATCTGCTACGCGGTTCGTAGCAAAGTTTAGATCCCCGTTGTTGTCAGATCCCGCGATAGTATAATTTTTTTTTCAGTAACCGTTTAACTCCCAATTCCATTGAGCGCTGCGCCCACGAACCACTAGGTAGGTAATAATTTGCGCCGAATACTCGACCGAAAGCCTGGTACCCGGTATCTAGCGATATCACTATCCGTTGCATTGCATCTTTAAATATAGAAAATAATAATAAAACAGCAAATAGTTTAAATGCCAAATCAAGTAATTAATCCTAAAGGTAATTAATATAAGTAGTCACATTAGATTTATATGGAAAATTTGCAGTGAACTGAGTTGATAAAACTTTTGGTAGGTAGGTTTATAGCGATACCTCGTTTGCCTAGATAGTATAATTATAGACTTAAAGATAACCGAATCTACACTCTATCACTGTTTTTTTTAAGGCTTCACACACGAGGCATGGCCAATCTTTGCATGTTTGATAAATATTTATCAAGTCTACTTTACTATTTCACACACACAATCGGTTCTGATTGGGAAGACATATACAAAAAAGCAGGAGCAGGAAAGATCAGGATCGCTAAGTGGCTCAACAAAAAATTGCTGACACTAAATGTAAAACAACTAAATACATAGGTAACCTTCAGGAAAACTCTGGCTACCAAAGTATCATTATTTATTTATTTAATTCAGGTATAATATGGAATTTAAAGATTCACGGAGAAGATTGCCATGATACATTTATTAACACTGATACTCAATGTTCATGCAGTGACAGCGACAGAGTAGATGAAATAAGATACTTAGAAGTAGACCAACACTCAAATCACAGATCAGGGAACTTGTTAAACGCGTTCGGAACCACATACGAGACAGTGAATCGGTGGATCTAAAAAAAACTCGTCTATATAGCTTTATGTCAGTCGCTAATACAATATTGCATTGTAATCTGGGGAGGAGCATCAAAATCTCATCTAATAATCCACGAAAGAGCACAAGGCGCAGTCCTCAAAACTCTGTTACATAAACCATACCGTTTTCCTACAAAAATCCTGTTCGCAGAAGCTTCCCTGCTCAGCGTAAAAAATTGTATATACTGAACGTAACAACGAATACCCATAGCGAAACTTCGAAAAGGAGTGGTTTAAATAGTTTACAGACCAAACGCAAATTCAGAGTTCCAAATCCCCCAGTAAAATCCGCATACGCACAAAGACTCCCACATTTTCTTCATGTACACGTCTATAACGTCATCGCGTCACGATCAAACAGTGCAAATGCGCAATTTAAGAAATTGCACTCGCAGACTAATAAAAAATACCCTAACATCCGCAGAAAAGGTTATTACAGTGGTTAAATAGTTTTTGCACACATACAATTCTTTCGTTTGTCTCACATACACATACTCACGCTTAAACACTCATACTCACCATCACGTAATCACACACACTCACACTCATTCACAACACATGATCACACACTCATTAAAATAATAATAAAAAGAAATACGCATTTCTTTTTCTAGTTTTATTATTATTTTGTTTTAATTCCCGATTTGATTGTTATGTTTTCTTTAATTTTAATAAGGTCGGTAAGTCATCTCAGAAGATCCGACGGTCACAACAAACGCACGAGATGTTTCCTGCTATACATTTATTTCGTGGGTAGGTACTTACTTATTTAAGCTGAACTCTAACGTAAGTATTCTAAACATTAGAAAAAAAAAAACATTCTATATCTACATACTGATTGTATATACTGATTATCGATGCCGGACACAATTCAATAATTATATAAATTAAAGATAAAGTCGTGTCTTTAGTAGTGCATAGTGACCTTGCGAAGTGCGTAGACGTTCGCAATATGTTCTGGTATTTATTTCTTACCGCGGGTTTTCTATGTTTCTTACACATTTTCTTCAACTATAATGAAAGAGCCAGGAAAATTAGAAAACTGCCCGGGCCGAAGGATACCTTTATTTTAGGGAATGCTCCGGCTACAAATCGCTCGTCAGGTAAATAGGACATTTAACATTTTCCACTTGTACATATTTTATAACCAATAAAATTTTTTATGAGTTCTATTTTCAATTTTTAGTTGAAATAATGAACTTGGCTAGAAGCATGGCTAAAGAAAATTCTGGAATCTATAGACTTTGGATGTATCCCTTAGCGGCGGTGAATATTTACAATCCTGAAGATGTCGAGGTGAAGTCAAAAAAAAAATGGGTTGGTGTGGAAAATTATATTTTGTGCAATTTTAATGTTTCCTTGTTATTGCAGAAAATTGTCTCAAACATGAAATACAACGAGAAAAGTCAAGTCTACAACATTTTAAGGCCTTGGCTTAGAGATGGACTTCTTTTAAGCAACGGTTAGTGCCGCATGCAGTTAATTTTTTTTGTATATTTTCAGTACCTATCGGTTTTTGTGATAATAATAAGTTGTATTCATAATTGTTTTAAGGTACAAAATGGCAAGAAAGAAGAAAAATTTTGACACCCACTTTCCATTTCAACATTTTGCGTCAATTTTGTCAAGTTCTTGAAGATAATAGTCAGCGCTTTGTGGAGAGCCTCAAACAGGTCTCCGGCCGGCCTGTAGACGTAGTACCTATTATCTCAGAATTTACTCTCAACTCTATATGCGGTAAGTACCTACCTACCTTTTTTTTTTTTTTTTTTTTTTTTAAGGATGGGAAATCATCCAATGACCCCTCCCGCTCTGGGTGGAGCGGAAGGGAGTGTCAGACTCTTACTGACTAAAACCCATCCGTGTTCCTTCCTTAGCCCTTTATGTTCCGGGGCAGCGGTAACCCTTTCGGACAATCCCGCTGCCCCGGCAGGCTTCGGCCCTAACGGGCCCCTCCATGTCTGCTGACATCTCTTTGAGGCGCGCGTGGAACACATACGCGCCGTCCGGCACGGGCCTGGTCCTGATCGGACGGCGAGCTACCCATTACTCGCCGTCCGCAGGCCCGCGCCTACGGTGGCCGGGAGTCGTCACGCGGCTCCCGACGCCCGGAGCGTCTACCGCGGCGGCTGGGACGGGCGGCCCTCTCGGCTCTCTCCCTCTCCCATCCCGCCACCTCCTTCGCTAGCATGACTGCTTCGCAGAAGGAGGTGACTGCCTCCCACTCCCTCTCGCCCCGGACCATGGCTTGGACCAGGGCCGGGCGCGAGAGGTCGCCGCCGCTGTCGATCGCCTCTACGAGGACACGGCGGTGCTCTGCCCAAGCGGGACAGACCTCCACCGTGTGCATCACCGTGTCCTCTGGGCGATCCTCGCAGTGGTGACACCCGGGCGTTTCCTCCCGCCTGATTATGTGCAGGAACCTCCCGAAACATCCGTGTCCGGTGAGGACCTGCGTCAGGCGGTAGGTGAGGGCGCCGTGACGCCTCTCTAGCCACTCCTCAAAGAGGGGCCTTACCGCCGCTATCGCGGCGTGCCCTAGTACCTACCTACCTTCACTATAACATAATAATATCTAAATAAATCTCCGTGCTTTGTGATACGTTCGCATTGCCATTTTAGAGGTTAGGTATATAGAGGTTAGGTATATAAAACGTTAGATAGTCATAATAAAACCAAAATCGTAGTGAAGTGAAAACTATAATCGTTTTTTTTTTTAAGTAATTATTGTGAGGTCTGGGAACGATTCTAATGCAGAAAAAAAAAAAAAAAAAAAAAAAAAAAAAAAAAAAAAAAAAAAAAAAAAAAAAAAAAAAAAAAAAAATTTGAACTATTGTCTGTTTATCTGAATCTATAGTCCAAAATCACGCAAAATCTACCGGATAGATTTTGTTCAAATTTTGCATAGGTACTTACTTGCTTATGAGGGATGAGCAATATTACAAATTGTTCGTATTCTTCTATAGTTTACCGCAAATTGTATAAGGACGAGCCAAAATATTGCAGACAGAAGATTTAACCTTTTAAATGATTATGATCACGGTATACCTTTATGGAGCTAAGCAGTCAATCATGACATACACGGGATGGATTTTTGAAATGAGGCAGGCTTAGGGCAGATAGCTTAAGCGTTGTCCCTACAAGAAAACGGTCTTAGCTGACTGTTTTTAACTTTTTCATAGAATAACTTATAGTACTACTTTTTGAAATATTTAGATCTGCTATCGCAGATTTTGAAATAATTTAGTCGCATGAAAATAGGAAATCCATGTGTAAGAAAACAGTCGAAGTATACCATTACTTCACTGGGCTGAATAGGGAACGAATATAGCAGACAGTTACTAGCATCTAGGCATCCTGAGGAAAACAGGCTATTTTTTGTTCCGGTAGCACGTTCCCGTGGGATAATTTTTGATTTCTTGAACTTGAACTATCTTATCATTTTTTATCCATGATTAATTAACTTTAATGTCTTTATTCGTAGACCTAAGGCTGAGATTTATAGAGTGAACTTTAATTTGACTCAAGCTAAGTACGGCGTTTAATGCGTTTTATACCTACCTTACATTTATTTCCAGAAGCATATTATGTAAAAAACAAAATATACCTATTTATTTGTCGGAGTTGGTTGAGAATTGTGGGTAGTCAACAGAATTTGTTACGATTTGTTTTTCTTATTAATAATAGTGATTTTACTATCAATTATTGTCTAATAAATTGGAACATAATTGATTGAGTACTTGGTGTACGCACTAATTGATTTTGGCATCTTATTTCGATGATTGTTAGATTTAGCACATTTTAGTGTTTTGTATCAACTCTAGTAGGTACACACGTTGACGTACATCGGACAGAGAGAGTTATGGAGCGAGTGTGTGGTGGGAACAAACTCTTTATAACTGAGCGCATTCGTTGGTGCCAAAGGTCGGTCTTTGGACTCGACTCCCTATAGAGCACTAGCTCCCGACAAACCTGTCGGTTTACTAAAATTCAGCCTTGCTGCTGGAATTACATATCTGTAGTCTAAATACGCTTTATTTGGGTGGCTCTGTCACTATACGAACAGTAATCGATCCTACGATTTGTTCGCAATTACTTTGTTACTGTACATAATTATTTTACTGTGTATCTAGTTGTGTCATGTACCTACAGTGTGTGATTTGCTAGTGTGATTAATTGTTCATGAAATTATAATCTGATTTGAACTGCAAACCGTTTTTCTATTGCGCATTAGCCAACACTACCCACACAACGCCCATACGTTAAAACTTAGATATGCACCTATAGCAGAGCAATCCAGATATTTCATGACATTGAATTGTCTTCAGCAGAAATCTATTTCATTCTAATTGTGTCTTATCATTTCAGAGACCGCAATGGGCACCAAGTTGAGTGATGATCATAATAAATCAGTAATAAATGCTTACAAAGATGCAATATACAATTTAGGATATATATTTTTCCAAAGAGTTGTAAAAATATTTTATTTCTTTGATTTCCTATTTAATCTAACGCCGCTGAGTAGAAGACAGGACGGTTATCTAAAAATAGTGCATGGTTTCACAAAGAAGGTTATTACGGAAAGAACGAAATACATAGACAAATATGGAATAACAAATTCTGAGCCGACTGCAGCGGATGATGATACTTACGTGTACAAGAAGAAGAAGACGGCCATGTTGGATTTATTAATATCAGCCAAGAATGAAGGCCTGATCGATGACATTGGTATTCAAGAAGAAGTGGATACGTTCATGTTCGAAGTGCGTATAGTCTTCGACCGATAATATAATATTGTATTACTAAACATTAAAACAGTCAAATAGTAAACATGTTTACATTTTGTTTACAGGGGCATGACACCACAGCTTCTGGGTTGGCGTTTTGCTTTATGCTCCTTGCTCATCACAAGGACGTACAGGTTGGTTAAAGTTTAAATTGACTGTAATCTTTTTCTGACTAGACAATTCTAAATAGCGGCGACATCGATACTCATACGATTCCATAGGAGGACCAAGAACCGGTCCCTGTGGAAGTCCATAACCAATCATTTGCACTGCGATGAGTCGCCCCTATTCACATGGTTATAACTACGAAGGTAAACAAACCGACATACATACACTTCTTACATAAAATTTAGGAATTGTACTGGTATTAGTATAACACTCCTACCATAACCTTAAGCTTAAAAACCTACCTGCTTAATAGGTATACATAATAGCACTTTTGCTTCACGTATGAACTTATCTTTAAAAATGAATATATTTATAAACAGGAAAAAATCTTTGCGGAAATTCAAGAAATCTTGGGTGATTTAAAGCGTTCTGTTACTATGGAAGACTTGCCCAAGATGAAATACTTGGAACGCTGCGTTAAGGAATCACTGCGGCTGTACCCTCCGGTGCACTTTATCAGTCGAAGCTTGAACGAAGAGGTGACATTGAGTAAGTAACAGAGTATTTCGTGAAGGCTCCACTAGATATTACATGGTACCAATTGTAATGTCAAGTAGAGGCTTTTGAGTCTTGAGTGCTCCATTCATACGTTTTGGTGAACTATCGCCACGTAAGTACATGCTTGTTGTCAGTGATTAGTAAGTACTTATATCTCATCCGAAAGCACATTCAGTTATCGTGTAAAAAACAATTAATCTATCTATATCTATATCTATCTTCTTCTATATCTATCTTCTTCTTCTATATCTATATCTTCTATCTTCTATCTATATCTATCTATCTATCTATCTATCTATTCTATATCTTCTATATCTTCTATTCTATATCTATATCTATATCTATCTATACATATAATAAATCTGTAGACGAGACGTTTCTGTACATTGAAAATATTTCCAAAAAAAATAGTTGGGGTGGTAAAGGATAACCAACAGATGTCATTTCATCAATTTTTGGAATTTTTGTCTGTTTGTCGGTTTGTCTGTTTGTCTGTTTGTCTGTTTGGATGTGACAGATTATTGATTTGAACAGGGTCAACGTAAAAAGTACCAAACCAATACGGTTACTTTTTATACTCAAATATGGTGTAGAACTCGGAGCAGTGATTAGTTTTTATTTCATCGCAATCGGTTCACTCTATCAAAAGATATAATCAATTTAAAGTATTCTAGAACAACTTTTTACGTTTTTTAGTAACACGTAACGACATCTATTGGCGCGATATAGTACCTACTAACGAAAACATATTGTTGTTGTGATGTGAATAATCACGTCCTATTAGTTTATGCTTACTTAAATGACGAAATAACACAGATACCTACTTATGTCTATGTTATTTTAAAAAGTAATGACAATGATTATAATATGATGAATATTAAACAAAATCGCTTTCCATTGATGGTTTCTTTAGTGGCGCCTGTGGCGCTAAAATAATTTTAAACAAAAAGTGAGGATAATGTAAGATAATAATAATTAATGTGGTGTTCTGACCGATAAAGAAGTTAGATAATTATTGATATAGAAAGTTGAGTAACGCAGAGCGTTTTTTAACGAAGTTCTTATATGTAGCTTGCGGTAGGAGTTCTAAGGGAGAAATCGTCAAATAACGAAAAAACGTTATGCCTCATTTTTCAAAGTAATAGGTATATAGAGACACACACACACACAGAGAGAGAGAGAGCTATTTTTCACGGTTTCCGAGGATCCTGACCCCGGTTAGTGAGGTCAAAAAGAAAATCAAAGATGGCGGTTGTCTAAATTTTTAACTTTTTCATCATGGGTGTCGTTTTCATGGTTTTTGAGGGTGCTGAAGTCGATAGTCAGGTCAAAATGATAACCCAAGATGGCGGCTCCATTTTTTTTAAATGTTTTGTCATGGGTGTCGTTTTCATACTTTTCGAGGATGCTGAAGCCGATAGTCAGGTCAAAATGAAAATCCAAGATGGCGGCTGCAATTTTGTTTTGATTTTTCGTCATGGATGTCGTTTTCATAGATTTCAAAGGTGCTGAAGCCGATAGGCAGGTCAAAACGAAAATCCAAGACGGAGGTTGCAATTTTTTTTATGGGTTTCGTTTTATTGGTTTTTGAGAGTGCTGAAACCAATAGTGAGGTTAAAATGAAACTGTAACGGCTTACCCACCGTCGATTAGCCCATGAACTGTTGGTGAACATTATCTTTAAACCATTAACTTTTTTCCAAAGGACTTTTCACCCACGAACGTTTTGCCAACATAACTCTACGTCAGTGAATGCCTTACCCACAGAATGTTTTGACCAATAACTTTTCACCCAAAGGACAAGGCCAACAGACGCCGGGAAAGGTGAAAGTAAAATAATAATAAGACGTAGTCCTTTATTTCTGTGAAAAGGGTATAAAGTAACCTAACCAAGCCTAACCTCGGGGTGCCCTTCGCTCGCTTTGCTCGCTCACTTGAGCCGCCATCATCCCTTCGAACCCTACCTGTCCGAGTCGGGGTGCCCCAAGTCCCGAGCTCGCTTCGCTCGCCCTTGCATCCTTAGTTCTATTTGACATGGGTCAAATGTTCTTTGGGTGAAAAGTTATTGGTCAAAACATTCTGTTGGTTAAGCATTCACTGACGTAGAGTTCTGTTGGGGAAACGTTCGTGGGTCCCAAGTCCTTTGGATGAAAAGTTAATGGTGTTGACCAACGGTTCATGGACCAATCGACTATTGGTAAACCTTTTCAGTACTGGTTAAAATGAAAGTCCAAGATGGCGGCTGCAAATCGAAAAATTCGTAGTGTGTGTCGTTTTCATGGTTTTCGAGAGTGCTGAAGCCGATTGTGACGTCAAAATGAAAATCGAAGATGGCGGCTGCAATTTTCTTTTTCTTTTTTTATCATGTGTGTCGTTTTCATGGTTTTTAATATAAACTTACATGACTTTGTGTGAAATAAAATAAAATACAACCGAATTAAAAACACACTTCAAAGTGCAATAGACCTTTGGTTTCAGAAGTCTGTAATTTCTTGCCAACGCGCAACGTCTTCTCAAACTAAGGTTATTTTGCACTTTGTAGGGTTTTTTATGGAAGTCGGTTATATTTTTTTGTAATTATCTTTACAATTTTTTTTCTTGTTTTCGGCAGTATAAGGTCTAAATCAAAATCATGTCTAAAGTTTTCATGGGTTTCATCTTCGTAGTTTGAATGGCGGCCGGTGTCAAATATAACCAAAGTTTAATGGGTTGCTTTTTACACGGGCAACTTTATGTAGAAGCTCTTACCATTAATGTATTCTTCCTTTTATCATCTATATATCTCGATGCTTTATAAGGCATAATATTGGTAGGTATATATGATATCTTCAATACCAAGTTAAGAAATTCTAAATTTACCACAGAGAAGAAACCAAGACTTAGAAAAACTAACTTCAAACTTCACCTACTAATCTCAGATATACTTTAGAGAAAATGGTGATATTATATGATTTTACAAGTTGGTATTCTAAGATAGACGCAAAATAAAATGGACATAATTATGGCTGTTTGGTTAGATAATCAGCCTCGACCAGGCGCTTTTATTTTAAATTATTCTCAAAAATCAAAGTGACACTTCGTCGCATTGTCATTATGAACCATGAAAACGCAGTGATTGCAGTCGAAAGGGCCGTGGTAGCGAACCCTAGGTAAGGAAAGCGTTACCAGGCAAGATCTGATGATTCTTCCTTTTCAATGAAGGAGTGGCAATTACACCTTTCCTAAGCGACACATTACCTATTGTTTTCCGACATCCACGCGAACGAAGTGAAGAAAAATATAAACTCTTCATGTTTTTATTCGTATTATTTTTGGCACTATCATCTACTATAGAATAGAAAACTTTTATTTCAGACAGGAGTCCATAGGGTTAGTAACAATTTTACTTACTTTCAAGTGTTAAGAGGTTACAGACACAGATATATGCATGACAAATCAAATTAAACGCGCGCAATCGTTAGCTGTTTTTAAGAGACTCGTGAAGGAGCATTACTTGTTGTTGTGATCTTGTTTTCGTAGCTGCAATAATCTGTAGTCATCATTACTTTTCTTTGTTTATATTTATATTTAATATGTATTTATTTATGTATCTATTATACAGCATTATATATATATATATATATTATATATATAGCTATGTATCAATTTTTGTGCCTATATTATTTTGCGCCACTGTCAACCCCATTTTTTATATCCACGCAATCACTGTCCATTCCAAGGTTGCCTGGAAGAGATCGCAGAAAGCGATAAGGCCGCCCATTGTATGTTTTGTATTAATAATCGTATTTTTTGTTATTTATTTTCTGGTGTACAATAAAGTATATATAAATAAATAAATAAATAAATATATAATTGAAATTCAGCGTGGAGCTGCATCTACATCCGCAAATCGGACAATCTTACCGATCTGCGAACATACTGAGAATACTGTTGTATTTTGCTCACCTACTATAAATTCCAGGTAATTATACAATTCCGGCTAAAACGTTTTGCCATATATGGATCTACGACCTGCATCGCCGCCCTGACCTGTTCAAGAACCCCGAGGAGTTCGACCCCGACAGGTTCCTGCCTGAGAACAGCGCGGGAAGACATCCTTATGCGTACATACCCTTCAGTGCTGGGCCTAGAAATTGCATAGGTAAATGATAAGTCTTGACATCAATGACTGTGTTGAAAGTAACCCTCTTAGCTGACCTTTTCTAATCACGACTGAAATACCATGTTATACAGAGGACGCTGCCAAGCTCCCGTGAGGGTATTAATTGTAGCTGTAAACGCGAGATTGAGGACAAAAAATCTCTATAAACAAAATTGCATTGTACAGGTCAAAAATTCGCCATGATGGAGATGAAGGTAGCCGTGGCAGAGGTGTTGAGGGAGTTCGTGCTGGAGCCAGTCACTCATCCCGAAGACATTCAATTACTCAGTGATCTCGTCCTGAGAAACGACGGGCCCATCGAAGTCACCTTTGTAAAAAGGCAAGAATATAATCTGTAGAAAAAATTGTAGATTATTTTTATAAATGATACAATAAATGTTAGAATTTTTGTATTTGAAAAGGTTTCCATTTTTTTTTTAATTAATACTATTCAAAAAGACTTGATACAAGGCTATCCCAACTCCCTCATTTGAAAGCTACGCACACGTAGCAGCGCGTAGCACCACTGCTACGCAGCTCGTAGCACAATTTACACCCCGGTATTTAAAAGCCTCCAGTAACAATATAATTGCTTTTTCGGTCAACTGGTTTACAATATGTTACCTACTCATCATTATTATCTGCCTAGCCTTTTTCCAACTTTGTTGGTCGGCTTACAGTCTAACCGGATGCAGTTGAATACCAGCATTTTACATAAACGACTGCCTATCTGACCTTCACAACCCAGTTACTGGGTAATACGATACCCCCTTTCTTTTTAAGGATGGGAAATCATCAAATGACCCCTCCCGCTTTGGGTGGAGCGGAAGGGAGTGTCAGACTGACTAAAACCCATCCGTGTTCCTTCCTTAGCCCTTTATATTCCGGGGTAGCGGTAACCCTTTCGGACAATCCCGCTGCCCCGGCAGGCTTCGGCCCTGACGGGCCCCTCCTTATCTGCTGACATCTCTTTGAGGCGCGCGTGGAACTCATACGCGCCGTCCGGCACGGGCCTGGTCCTGATCGGACGGCGAGCTACCCATTACTCGACGTCCGCAGGCCCGCGCCTACGGTGGCCGGGAGTCATCATGCGGCTCCCGACGCCCGGGGCGTCTACCGCGGCGGCTGGGACGGGCGGCTCTCTCCGCTCTCTCCCTCGCCCATCCCGCCACCTCCTTCGCTAGCATGACTGCTTCGCAGAAGGAGGTGATACGATACCCCTTGGTAAGACTGTTTCGATCAACCTGTGTGGCTGTTATTACTTAGCCACGAGCTCCTACATATTACTTACTATCTATAATAATATCAAAGCTGAAGAGTTCGTTTTATTATTGTTTCAACGCGCTAATCTTTGAAACTAAAGGTCGGATTTGAAATTTTATTATAGAAATATCTCACGGACGCAGTCGTGGCCAGAAGCTCGTTAGTTTATATAAGTAGTAGCTAATGCATGCATGCATTGCGATGCCATTATATAATTTTTTGTTACGATCCTTGTCTGGCGAGCATACAACAAATTACCAAAGTTTCATCGCAATCGGTGGAACCATTTTCGAGTTCTTGCTAGACTAACGCACGGCAATTGTTTTTGATATCTATATGTATATAAAATATAAGACTAGCTTCTACCCGCTATTTCGTCCGCGTGAAATTTCTTTTTCCCCCGATCCACCGCGCCCCATCGCATCGCCTGCACGGGATATTACTTCGTTTTCGCGTTCTTTCTGACTTTTTTTCTTTTTGCTCGACTCCTAAGGGTCTTAGCGTGTTAATAGCCTATAGCCTCCACAAGAATTGGGCTATCAAATGCAAAAAGTATTTTTCAAATCCGACCGGTAGCTCCAGAGATTACCGCGTTCCAACAAACGAACTCTTCAGCTTTATTATTAGTATAGAATAGATAGATATAGATAGAAGATAAGCTAAAATATGTTTGCTTGAAATAGGAGCGGGTTCACGATAAAAGTATGACAACTATAGGGTTTGGATCTGCGCCATATGGAGCACCATATATTGGGAACTTAGTACTGAATATCGCTATCTTTTACCATTGTTATGGCAAATGATACATTATAGTTTGTCGAAACATCGTTTATTAGTAGATCATTACCTACGTGCAACTCCAACTTTCTCCCAGAGAAGAATATCATGACAATGACTGTTCTATTTGGAACTGTTCTGACAATATCGTGCCAACTGCAAATTACCTATATAACATTGAGATTTATGTGAGCAGTGGTGGCCCAGTGAACGGACCGAACTAACGAGTTGTACGTCGTGGGTTCGAATTCAGGCAGGCGCTTTACTATGTGTAAATAATTTCATAACCACCGCTTTCAAAATGATGAAGGAAAACATCGTGAGGAAACCGGCATGTCTTAAAACCAAAACTTCGAAGACACTTGTCGTCTACCAACCCGCACTGGGTCTGCATGGTAGATTATAGCCCTATCGAGAAGAGGAGGCCTGAGTCCCAGCAGTGGGAGCATTATAGGCTGATTATGAGCTTTATGTGTAAGTCTTAGGACATCAATATTGTATCAAATTATGTAGAATGCTACGTAAGATGTTTTCGTAGAATTGTAGGCTTTTGTGCTCAATGATCCATTGCTACTTTGAAAAGCTGATCATACATGAAAACATAAAACTGTTAACGCGGCGGCCTAATAGTTGGGCATAGATAACATAAAACAACAACACAAATATAACTATAAAGATAGAATCAATAGGGATTCTTAGAGCATGAAAGCTTTTTTAAAGTGACAAGAAAGTCATTGAAATAAAAGCTGTATTATTAATAAACCGCCTGTCATAATTAGTTAAAGTCATAGGTACCTGTTGTTGTCTGTACAATGCAGCAATGCTATTTTAGAGTAATGAAACCTATACGTATTGCTGTAATAAATACGTAAAGCTGCATTGTTATTTTAAGCTATGGCTAGGCACGTAATCCTTCAAACAATAGGTATCTAAGCTTACTACGAACTTTATGTATAGTTTCGCCGTGGAAATTGATTTCATATTTTCCATTGTCATGGTTATAAATGCTTTTTTCTATCCGTTGGCGCTGATAAACATTTAACAAGAACCGAGATGCACTTATTTTAAATCATAACTCTCGCGATCCTCAGAGGAACGTAAAGTGAATAGTTAAACTATTGAAAGAAGTAATTTTCACGGGTTCTTGTAGAAATTTTGAAAAAGGTGTTTAGAAAAAATTACTTTATGACTTAATTAGACGTTAGAAAAATAGCAATACTTACTTTGTCATTGTTCCGATTTATAGTGTAAACTAAATATAATGCGACTGATTGCCTTCTATTACTAATTTGGCAGTCCCAGTTGTAGTATATTTATAAACGGCAGACAGAAGGAGGATGGCTCAGTGTATCGTGCGCGGAAGTCTCGGCCATTTCGCACGGTATTCGGCTCAGTTCGCGCGAGACCCTGCGCGTGCACATCCCTCGCGATTGTCCCGCAACTCTGGTATGCGGTACTTGTATAACAGTGGCTTTCAAGAATTCGTTATGGAATGTGATAATGGTTTTGAGGTGATTACAATTGTTTTTTACATTTCCCCATTCTCATCAAATATCTAATTGTCGTCTTTTCATTTAGCACAAATTATTTATGTGTCTAGTTCACTGCACTGAGTATGGGTACATAAAACTAGATTAACGTTGTAAATAGAAAACCCCTAATCATATTTCATAGAAATACTAGTTCGGAACACAGCACAAACTACATTAAAAGCAAGGGCCGTGAAAGTTGCCCTGAAAAATGCTATCGTTAATAAGTTATGTGTACCTATGACTCCAAAAATACTAATCGGAATATGCATGAATACTGAAATATTATTTTAAATAATTATTTTAAAGTGGGTCAGACAAATGTTAGGCTTGATGTTTGTTTGTTCGTTGGTAAGTGAAACACTTGAGAACGGCGGGACCGATTTGGCTATTTTTTGTTTATAATAGTCTGTTTGAGGTAGGTTTTTAAGGAATGAAAAATTGAAAAAGTTTTATATTTGGGAAAAATTGAACGCTCTTTTTTTAAGGGATTTTTTGTATGAACTATTGTATGGACAACGCCTATCGGGTCAGCTAGTACCTACATAATAATGACGCCCAAGTTGCAAACAAATATCCTAAAAAGGTATTGAAGGCAAGTAGACAAATTCCAGCTGTTGTCTTGGCTAAAACTAGTATGTCGCTCAAGATATCTCCTAGATACACTCCAAGGGTCAGTTAAGTAAAAGTGGGCACAGCATTTTAAGAACATGTTAAGAAAGAGTTAATACTTATACTGTTTAGATAAACTTTAACCCTATTTAAGAATGTGGTTTTGCAAAACTAAACACTGATTTCAAGATATCTTGTAGGTTGACTTCAGATCAAGAAATAGACTTAAAGATATCTACAATACCTAATTAAAACAATCAATATTGAATTGCAGATATTCGATATTATCTTAGTGCAGTAAAATTAAAAACTTATTTTGCTTTAAAGTGCTCTAAGTAACTTTATTTTAGAAAATATGGTGAACTTTTAAATTATTACAGAAACTGCTCTAAGATTTATGAAAATTGCGATTAAACAACTAATTTGTATGTCTAGATAAGGCTTTCATAAGTCGTTGAATGCATTGGAAATTTAAAACGCATGATCATTTCTCGTGTAAAATCTATAGATAGTGGTATAAAACAGACGGGCTTTTAAATACTAGAAAACAAACAATAAAATGTTGAATGCTAATATTGCAAATGAAATTTTTTGTGGCTTATAGTGCAGAGTACCTAACTACCTACTACATTATCTATACATATGTAAGTTATTAATGTAGTTAGAATTACTATAACAAATATATAAGTTCAATCTACTCTAGTTTTTGATGAAGTGTTGTCGGAAAATGTTTTATAACTTTTTAAAACTAATTTTACCTAACGATGTAAGATTTTAGACAATACTGATTTTGTAAGGTTATTTCAGAAAAAGTAAAGACAAGTTCCTAAAGACAAGACAAGTTATTTGAAGTAGATACCTACCCAAGGCGAATGACACATGTCGAAAATAAAAAAAAAACTTTTAAAAAGTTTCGTGGAGGGAATTAGCTATTCTCTTCTTCAATTTTGCAACATTTTTGAACAGTGAAAATACTGTTATATATTTTATGCCTGTCTCATTTTCTCGCAATCGAAGTGAAAAGCAGAGTGTATAACTCGGGCATAAACGAGCCATTATAGCCCTCGACTTAACTATCCACGATCGCCTCGCACCTCGGCTCCTCGGGTAGATATAAACGTCGGGGTGTCACGGCTTCTTTTATGCACTAGTTGTACAATCTACTATTATATTTTGCAACACGCCGACGAAAGCCATTAGATCTTTTTCATTTTTCCCCTTCATCCAGTTTTCTACTTGGTTCTATTTGAAGAGAACGTCCCGTTAAATAATATATTTTTACTCTATATCTACTTAAAAATTTTAGTAAAAAAGTAATACAAACATACTATAGAAAAACAGTTCCAAGAACTTGGTATTACAATTATCTTAAATTTATCTACAAATAAATTTTTTCTTTGTGAGTCTAAAAAGATCCTTCAATTATTCAATTGAATTTTAATTGAGCTTTCAAATAATCTGAGTATAGTAAAAAAAATGTTTTTAGTTTTAACTGTAGGCATACTTAATACAAACTAGTTTTGAGAATACTTTACCTGGTTTTTAGTATTCCTAAGTGGTAGTTTAAAACGAAAAGACTTAAGGTGATAAGTATGTTGAAAAAAATTAGGTTTTTCTATTTCGTGTAACTTGTTAAGGCGACGCCGACCGCCTAGTGGCGCCCTCGTCGTTTGTTTGGTTATTACTTTTATTTTAGAATTTTTAGAATGAAAATGCAGAAAATAGTTGTGCTCCACTAGATTATACGTTAATATTATTACAAACGGTAATTTTATATTGTTTAGTTTTATTATACCTAATCATTAAAACAATACCTAATAGTGGCCACTATATCCATAATTATCTTATTTTCATTAGATTTTTCGTTACACCACACACCATTCTATTATATTTATTGTGCATGCTACACGAGTGCTACGAACAGCTACGGATTTTGTAGAATTTTACATAATCACTAACCGGCAGTCCATATCGTATCGTTTGAATCGTCGCGTCGCTATGGAGTTGTAAGCCGATTACTTATTAGGGTCAGTTCACACCGCGACGCGACGCGAAGCGGCGCGCAGTTTTCAAGATAGCAATACATTTATAGACCTTATCTACTACACAAAAAGGCACCCGATTCAGTGAGGTGGGCCGCGCGGCGTAGCTCGACGTAGTAGACACCACCTCACTGAATTGTGTACTTTTTTGAGTAGTAGATATCATACGGTCTATAATTGCTATCTTGAAAACTGCACGCCGCGCTGCGTCGCGTCGCGGTGTGAACTGACCCTTAGATGGTAGATAGAGCGGTATGGTGGCGTAGGTATGAACAAAATTGATTTCAAAATTCTAATTCCGTCTAAATCGATACAAAAAGGTTTTTAATAAAAAAAGCAGCTTACTTCTTTATCAATTGTCTTCGTGATAGGTACTCGCTATAAAAGTAAAATTAGATATTATTCAATCGATGAACTTGAAAGTATTTTAAGCAGCTGAAATCATACTTAGTTGTTGTTATTATAATTTGATAACTTTCGTAACCTTTACCATCTTTCAAGTATCTTAATTAATTAGTTGAGCAGTTTGTTGATGTTTTAACGTGATCTTTTATGAATCCAAAAAGACTTGTTTATCTATAAGTATATAACATACTTAATTATGGGCCTTCCCACTACGTAGCGCTATCTCTATGTACATAATTATTATGATATTAACGTGACTCAGGTGCTACTATTGCCACGAATTATTCAATCGTAACGCGTCAGCGGTTATGTAAACACTGAATGAAAACAAGTAGATAAACGAGAGGTGCGCTGGGCGGGGGAGCCGTCAGTGTTGGCGCCTGCGCCTCGGAAGCAGACATAAGCACGCCGCCGCGGCTCGCACGCCACCAGCCGTCGTAGGGAGTATTACGTCCGCGTTGGGACTTCGCAAATCGTGTCACGCAGCCCGTCGCAATGAGCACCCGACAGCTGTGCCGGCTCGCGGCCGCACGCACTCTCGCTAAACCCAAGCACTCGATATGCACCTGCTACCGCCACTATAGTCAAGTGAGACCAAACTATGTTATAGCAAATCGTGAAGTGAGTGTCCTTTCTTTATGTTGTACTTCCGCGCTGACAGAGGGAAGCTTCGTGTCTGTCTCTGTTTGTGGAAATCTGGGATAAAGTAACCAAAAGTAACTCTTGACTAAAATTTATATTTTGTGTTTTCAGAAATGGCGCAATTCTGCACCTCACTTCTATTCAGTCCAGTCTCTGGACCTGAGGTATGCATGCATTACTTATTATTATGAATCAATGGAGAAACAGTGTCATAACATACACGTTCATTGGAAATAAATTGCTGTTAATAACCTACATGGACTCCTATTGATCTATATTAAACGGGCCGGCGGCGCCGGTACTTGTTCAATTCACCCCTGACATTTAAAACTGGGAAACACTTCTACATAGTAGATACTTACAGTCAGTATCTATAGCGCCTGCTACAAATAAATAATTAGCTATTCCACCATCATAATTAAGGTTCAGTTATGCAACTTTCTGTCAGACATAACGTAACTTGTGACCGTCGATAATGCAGTACCTACTATACGGAAAATCAATAGACATGAAATTCCATTTTGATAAATCTTTAAAAGGTTTATCTGATTTGTCATTTTATGTCTAGTGACGACACAACATTACACACTACAATTTCGGTCAAGTTCATGTAACACTGATAAGGTATTCACATTTTGTGTTTGTTCACATTCCATGGCAGCAGCAAAATCAGAGAGTACTCGTTCGTGCATAACATCGACCCCGTAGCGTGAGTACATCAGGCATCTGCCTACCCTGCCAGTGTGTTGCATGGATCAGTATGATTTGTAGTACCTAAAAGCTACAAGTTCCCAATTTTGATCTTGGCTATATTTATCGCAGTTATCATATATTTTTTGGAGCACATCTGTTTGGTTTTGTCTTACGCTCTAGACCGTTTTATTGGATTTTTATTTTGGTTTTGCTTCTTAGTTTGATAAGGCTTTAATGTTGGTAATGGGCACCCAAGGAAATATAATCCAGTGAGTCACTAAAATATCCTAATAAGACCAGCAACATCTTGTTAGGATACTTTGAGTAGGTATCTTGTTTAGTGCATTACCTGTTATCTAAGCAGACACTGAAATCTGCCAAGTTACCGAGTAAATTACGGTCTTTTGGCATATAGACATAGAGATATACCGATATCTCGACAAATTTTGTGGGTTTTTTTCTCTACGTTGCCGTTGTGTTGATTCTTCTGAATGTTTATTGCATTTGTTTTGGCTTCAAACTAGCATTGCTTTCGTCGTATGTAGTAGTTACCAAATTTTTGCAGCAGTTGCTTGTTTTTCTTAGCATTCTCGTGTCTAAATATAGCCCCATCAGCAAATACAGCCAGATGGTAAACAGCTTTGTCACTGAGTGTGGTGTGTTCGTCGGAGACACACCCGCCGACGTACGTAGTCACGCTTCTGGTATTAATAGTTCACGACGCGTGACGTCAAGCGGGGGCGTAGGTGTACGTTACCAGTAATACAATATTTGTTCAATATATTATAGTTGCTCTATTAGCAGTGTTGTGCTAATGGCATACTCGTGAACAATCGCGTCTATTACAGTATCTACACGCTACACACGATCCCTGCATGATGATTAGGCACTTCATTTATTTTACAAGTTGTGGTGACAATTTATCGTTGCTTATATCATGGTTACCATATTGTAGCTAGTAGGTAGTGGAAGAATATTAAATTCTTTAAAAAATAATAATGAGCCTTATAAGATTTCCTGAATGTACCCATAGACACGACTTCATAATTATATCCTTGCCTACTAAACGACCGCGACCTAACTACATCCTTCCAGTCCTACCACCAGTTAGGAATAACCTTTGTATTTACTCCGTGGGAATAACTGTGAGTACCTACAGTGATGCTTCACATAGGTAGGTACGGTCAGCGACAAAAGTCAATTATTATCAGCCTGCCCTTGATTTTTTTTGAAAATTTTCTTAACTAGAATCCCTTACACTAATTAGCTACTTACCAACCTGAGTTTAGTCTAGACATTGTCTTAGGTACACAAAATGGTATTTAATGAACACGTTGTTGACCTGCAGGGTTCGCGAAGGGCCGCACAAGAATTCCGACGATGTCCTGTTTGATATGTTCAAAAATGAAGACACAGGCCTCCTACCCGTTGGAAAGTTTCTGGCCGTAAGTTTGCGATAGATATTCCTTTCTTTAACCGACTTATTTATGTACACGGCACTAACATTATTTCATTTTTGACTTACAGGCCTTGAGGACCACTGGCATTAGGAAAAATGACTCTCGTGTAAAAGAAGTGATGCACAATTTATACAAAGTTCACAAAGAGTCCAATTTCGAAGGCGGATCACCAGAAACACTGAAACTAGACAGGAAGACTTTCAAAGATGTGATTGCGCCCAACATCGTTTTGATAACGAGGGCGTTCCGAAGTCAATTTGTGATTCCAGACTTTCAAGACTTTATCAAAGACGTAGAAGAGATGTACTGGGCTGCTAAAAGTAACTCAGATGGTAAAGTGGCCAGCTACATACCACAGCTCGCTAAGGCTAGCTCGGAGAACTGGGGAGTGAGCATTTGCACGATTGATGGTCAGCGATTTTCTATCGGTAAGACTCAATTACGATACCATAGTTATTTGATTGCTTGTGTGTGACTGATATGGTACATAGCCATGTTCTCCTTTTTTTAGGTGACGTGACGGTCCCATTCACTCTGCAGTCGTGCAGCAAACCACTGACATACGCAATGGCACTGGAAACTCTGGGGCCCGACGTGGTACACAAATATGTTGGCACGGAGCCCAGCGGCCGCAACTTCAATGAACTCGTTCTAGACTATAACAGTACGTATCAACAACGCCTACACTTGTGATACTATTTGTTTTTGTGAGTCTATGACGGCCCGAACGTGCATAAACAATTAGATCAACAATAACATTTGCCAACGTCGCTCTCAGCGCATCGTAAATAATATTTGTCTAAACATATTTTTACAGTGAAGCCGCATAACCCTATGATCAACGCAGGGGCAATCTTAGTATGCTCATTACTGAAGACCTTGGACAGACCCGAGATGACACTTGCTGAAAAGTTTGATTATGTCATGACATTCTTCAGCCGGCTCGCTGGCAACGAAGGACTGGGCTTCAATAATGCAGTATTTTTATCTGAACGCGAAGCTGCCGACAGAAACTATGCACTTGGCTTCTACATGAGAGAACATAAATGTTACCCAGAAAAAACTAATTTCCGTGAATGTATGGATTTCTATTTCCAGGTGTGAACCAATACTTTCGTCCTCCTTGTTGTTTTTAAATGTACCTATATTGGGAATAGTCTAATACATCTAAATATCATTTCCTTGATTACAGTGTTGTTCAATGGAAGCTAACTGCGACATTATGTCAATCATGGCTGCTACACTAGCCAATGGAGGCATCTGTCCTATCACTGATGAAAAAGTACTTCGGCCAGACTCAGTGCGCAACGTGCTTTCTTTGATGCACAGCTGCGGCATGTACGACTACTCAGGACAGTTTGCGTTCAAAGTGGGACTTCCTGCAAAGTCAGGAGTTTCAGGCGCCATGCTCATAGTTGTACCCAATGTAATGGGCATTTGCACATGGTCCCCGCCGTTGGACCCCCTAGGAAACAGCTGCCGAGGATTGCAATTCTGTGATGTAAAACCCATTCTATTATTTTCTTTCTTCTAAGTATTTACTATGATAGATCTTATTGTTAACCTGTGTATTTATATTGTTTCAGGACATGATCAATAGGTTCAACTTCCACAAGTACGATAACATTCGGTACGCGAGTCACAAGAAAGATCCTCGACGATACAAGTTCGAGTCTACGGGTCTCAACATCGTCAATCTCTTGTTCTCTGCTGCGAGTGGAGATCTCAGCGCACTGAGAAGGTAGGAATTATAACCTTGTATGGACAGTTTTATTTTATTTGACTGGGGAATTTTGTTGACAAAGTATTATTGTTTAACAGCCAAAGGTGTGATCCGAAACTTCTTCCCGTACCGGTGAACTCTATCAAATAGATTGCTTTCGACAAGTACTAAACTAGTACCAGTACCTGCTTATCTAGTGTACTCAGTTCTCACGTATGCTTATTGTTGTGCTTAATGGATCTATTAGTATTTACGTAACTCAAGTGCTATTCCATGGGTAGGTAATGCTTACACAACACGGCGCTAGTGTAATTATATTATCATCTTTACATTTGGTACAGCCTACGACGCAAAAGTAGTCCTTCACAATGTGAGTTTACTTACACCTTCAAACGTATTTTTAAATCGGTATAATTTTCTCGTTTCTCAGGCACCACCTCTCTGGTATGGACATGACTCTGTCGGACTACGACGGTCGTACCGCGTTGCATCTGGCCGCTGCAGAGGGCCACCTGTCTTGCGTTGACTTCCTCCTGGCTCAATGCGGAGTCCCGCACGACCCTCGCGATCGCTGGGGCAGCCGCCCGCTCAACGAAGCCGAGACTTTCGGTCACACTGCCGTCGTACAGTACCTGAAGGATTGGGAGCTCACACACCCATCTGATCAACCTGCAGACGCGGCACCTTCTACTGTCGACGACATACTAGAAGTTAAACCAGACGCTAACGACGCTGTCAAAGATCCAAGCATCCAGGAGATTGTCTCCAGGAATGGTGACAAAGTACAGTAGAATCTCAACGACTGGGATTATGTAATGAGATGATCTCGTGACTACTCAGGTGTCACTAAATTACTTTTGAAGGTGACTCCACATCGTGTGGCGTTTTTATGCTCCGTAAAGACGTGACAGACATTTCGTCGCTCGCATGACTAAAAGTCATATATTATTTTTTGGCTGATTTGAGTTGGGGCGAATACATTGTTCTATTCGTGATGCTTTACATTTTGTTGACTTTCAAAATTTTGAGATTCAAATAACATAGAGATACGACGGTTAGTGAAAATTTTAAAGAATCACGAATAGAGGGATGTAGTTGCTAGTTGTCCTGACTCAAATCGGCATAAAAATAAAAATAAATTAGATAAAACTTTTAGTCACGCGAGCTACGATATTTACGCAAATATATCGAAAAAGATGCTAATGAACATTAATGTATTAGATATGTTCCACACGATGCCGAGTTGACTTTATAGAAAATGAAAAATTGTGTACCTACTTGTTTTGGTGTGTTCTCGACTTATATGAGTGCATACTACATGTAGATACCAATCCATTACCTAATTAAGTAGAAAAAAAAACCAATGCATTTCAAGTTTGGACAGCTTTTCTCGAGTATATTTTTTAACCATAGATGTTCACTATATATTCACATAATTTACCCTAATACCTGGCTGTTAGTATTTTGTATCAATATTTACAGAAAAAGATACATTTTACTGAAGAGAATTTATATATGAATGGGTCATAGTAACTAATGTTGGAGGTATTGATACTGCGTTTAGCTTTACGAAGTATTTATGAAGCACTGAGCTCAAAGGTGTGATATTAAAATTACTTGAATTCACAAGGAAACATCTTGGATGAGAATCAATTTGAGGGAGAGATGCTTAGAGAAATAAACTAAAGTTTATTAAGAAGATTGATTATTAAGGTATTATATACTACAATAGTACCTAATAAGTAATGTATTTATATATTAGAAAGTGAGCAAATTAATCTCTCATCCTATCTTAAACCACTTTTATTCTGAAGAAGATTTTATTAAATGTTATTGATGAGGTAGGTTGTGTGTAGCTACTGGTTTTAGATTACATTTATAATTTATTAGACAAACATATGAAAATACCTACTTAGGCTTATACTTACCATATTATTAACTATGGTATCTGTGTTAACCTCTCTATTCATAGTTAATCTTTAAGCATCTGATTCTTGAAAACAATTCTCCCAAACATTGTATTTTTAACATTCCACTTATAATAATGACAAAGTAACTTACTGTTCCAGAATCAACTATAATAATAGTATTTATTATATAAAAAAATATTACAATATATATTTAAAAGGAAAACTTTGACACAGGAATGTTAAAAATGTTATAATTACTAATATTAAATATAAGTAATTACATACTTATAATTCTGACAATAAATAGCTGCTATTCTATGCCATTATTGATGTTGTCCAAATGTTTGTCAATTAAATAAATTGTTGACTAAAATTGTGAGTTGTTATTGGTGTGTTGGACAAAGTCCAGTTTAATGTAAGGATTGCTTAAATATGAGCAACAAACACTATCTAGTGCTGTCAACACAGATAGTCTATAAATAGATGAACATTAGTTAACACATCACTCAACTCAAGTACCAATTCAATGTGTTGATGTCACCCGACATAGTTCAATAATTATGGCCAGGTTTTAGTATCAGTATGGCTATAGGTACCAACTAGTGGTGGTTAATAAAACGTATAGCGTCAAAAAATAGCACGCTATTTATTTATAGCATCTAGCGTTTGTTGTCCCGAATGACTACGCGCTAGAAATATAACGTCTCAACAAACTAGGCGTCTCATATTCTAAACGTACACAGCGAGGCTAGAGCGGGATAGCATTATAGTTTTATAACTTTTATAGTCTCACTAGTCTCACTCACAGCGTCACAGCGCGTCGGGGTAGGGGAGACTGGGTACGGTTGCAGCAGGGTACGGTTAAACCAACGCTAATAACTCGTAAACTATTAGCGGTGTGGTGAGGGGTACAAGGGGAGAGAGACGCGGCCGGCGAGTCCGGACATGAATCACAGTGACGCGTTGCACTTTGCGCGCTCTGTACGTTTCCAGGGGACCCTATTATATTTTTTTGACAAAAAGTAAGTATTTTCTATTGTTTTCTTTTTCAAATTACTTTGTTGATATTAGCATTTGCATTTTGAGTGATTTTCTGTTTTATTGTTAGATTTTAAAGGTTCGAAAACCGTGATTCATTTTTGTTTATGTTGTTTTGTTTCGACGCTATGTTTCTTTTATTAGCAGTTGAGGGGTATGGGGACGGATGAAGCAATTATTGTGGGTACGATTGAAACAATGATGACCGTTGCTTTATCGTACTAGATGCCCAGACAACGTATCAAATCAACGTATCAGCGTATGAAGAAGTCAAAAAAGGGACTTCTGTGCGAAAAGCTGCAGAGATGTACGGGGTTCACCATTCTTCTCTTCTGCGATACAAGAAAAAAAGAGATGCAGCGATCAAAGAAGGTAACCAGGCTGATGTTAGTATGGGGTATGTAGCCCACAACCGAGTATTTACCCCTGACCAGGAATTTAAACTGGCAAAATATTTGATCCGCTGTGCGGATATTTACTTTGGTCTATTTGTCAAGGAATTAAGTTTAAACCGGAGCAGAAGAGCTCTTTTTATGTTCGAAACAATGATTAAGACTGATAGAAATGGTGCCATACTAGAATTTAACAATTTCTTGTTGATTATGAATAAAGAAACTGATTTTTATTACTTATTTGTTTATGTTTCAACTGACCCCCATCGCTGTTTCAACCGCCCCTGGTATGGGTACGGTTGAAACAGTGGCACATTATTTTATTAAACTCTACCTATCTAGTAAATATAGCAGTTAAGCCTCTATTTCTGAGATGTATTTGAAGACAAAAGTCTATTCTCTCATTTTATGTGTTTTGTTGTTTGTTATGTTTCAAAATGGCTGTGCTAGGAGCGTTCAAAGCAAAATTGTTTCAACTGTACCCAGTCTCCCCTACTCGGGCGAAGACGTGTGAACTCGGGAGGCAGTCGGCCGGTTGGATCGCGGTACCTGTTACCTGTTATTACGTACGCGTTGTTTTGTAAACAAACACGGCCCTCGCACGTTTTTTTCTAAATAATAATTTTGTTGCTGTGCAACATATAAGTACTACAGTACTGTAATTGTAAATATAATAATTCTCATGTTTCGTACATACATTCGTCGTGCTATTGTAAATATTGTGTGTTCGTTTTTAATAATTGTAATTAGGTAGGATGTTACTGTGTGACAAAGTGAAACTGTGGATAGTGATTTGTAAATAAGTTTTAGTAAATACGCCTATAATAAATAATAATTGTCTCACAAAACTTTTATAATAAAATTTAATCAATTTTATTATAGACAGTCCTAAGCCTGGAAAGTATGAAGGAAAGTTCATTGATCTATAACGCTTCATGAGATATTATTATATTCTTTCGTGTACAGCGCGTTGCGAGATAACTAGCGTGTTGCCAGATAAAATGATAATGTCTCCGCGTTCAGACTGCGGCCAAGTTTTGTAATAACGTGTTATAATGATAGCGTATAAAACAACGCGCTAGAAAAATATAGTTTATAGTCTATAACACGATTTTAGTTTAAAGCGGATTTGAACATCACTAGTACCAACCCGCACTGGGCCCATGTGGTAGATTAAAGCCCACTCCCTCTCGAAGAGAGGAGGCCTGTGTCGCACTAGAAGGAACATTACAGGCTGATTATACTAAGGATATGAGTGGCAGTAAAAACTGAAACGTATTCCTGTCTGAAAGTTTAACCTTGGAGTTGACAAAGAAATAAATACTTTTAGAAAATAAAGTTAAAGATGAAATTTGAGGAAAGACAAATAATGTTTTCTCGTTCGTAAACTTAAAATACAAAATACCATACTACTTTGAAGATGCTAAAAGCAAACAGCAGTCTTTAAACAACATTATTTATTTCTTTTAAATCTACTTACTAAAAATCAAATACTCAATAACTTTACTTATCACTTATGGCGGCTGCTCTAGTGGGAGTAGATATTATTCCAAGGAGCTTGCAGTCTGCTTCTAGCAGAGTGAGGTCTGTGCTGGAGCCGAGAAACCGGGAAGATAATTCCAATTCTTTGATCTGTATCCTTACTCTGGCACCCCTCACATATTCGTCGCCTCGGACAGTAGGCCGGGTGCAAACACAGTGAAACTTCCAACCAAAGTCAATATACAGGTCATCCTCAACCACATGGAATATTTTACCAATTACCACTTTGTTGGTAGGGTCGCCAAGCTGAAAATAACAAATAGTAGGCAAAGCTTTAATTAAGAACTATTATGGTCATATGAAAAGGTTTCATCAACAATGCAATTATGTAGATCATAAGATCTATGATCCCTTTGAACATAACAGCTCCAAAAGACATCTGGCAGGGATTATCGTAAGCTTAATATTAATAGTAAAATATCAACTCACATCCATCAATTTAGAATTCCGCAGTAATGAAGCAAATGTAAAGTTTTGTGCTTTGTCCTCAGTGTCTAACATCTGTGATTGTTTATCAAAGGCCTTAGCGAAACCGCTAACTTTAACAGCAGCCGCATCAGTAGAAACATTTCCAGGTTCCTCTTTAATTGTACCAGTAGGGCTACAAAATGTTCGTGAACTAATCACAATAGTGGTTATCCTTATTTGTCTTGATAGTCTTGCTGTACTAAGCATAATGCCGCCTAGGTTTTGAACAGTTTTGTTTAAATACGACATTGGTTTGAAAGCTTTATTAGTGTTTTTAGTTATGGGTTTATTTCACAATTTTATTTTATAAAATAAATAACACCAAGATCTCAAACACTAAAAATAACCTAAAATTGTAGCTCTAGCTGTCATTTGTCAATTTTGAAAATGTTGACAATTTTTTTTTTAACTTCTATTATTTTTCAGAGTACATTCTCTTTGGTTAGTATCTCAGAACAATTTAGTTATTCTTCTGAGGTTAGTATCAAAACTCCATGGCCGCATTCCGAATTAGCTGTAATCGCTCACAGCACTCAAATCGTCTCACATGCGACCATGCGTTGCGTATTAAAATAGATATTCGATAATTATTATTACGATTATTTATGACAGCTGAGAGCTGTCAACAATTCGGAACGCTCGTGAACGCGCTTACAGTCACCTGTCACAGAGTACTTTTTTGTCAAAACGATATTACAGCAGTATTTCTTTGTATAAACACCACATTTTATTCTTCAGTTCTTCTTTTTTGGTTAGGTGGCGACTGTCAGCCAGAAGCACATTTCTGTTAACTACAATTTAAATAACCGTTCATCCAAAATCGTCTCCTTCAATTTCCCACTCACCGCACACACTGTATTCATTCTTTATTCTAAGTTCAATCTATATTTCTGTGGAATGCGCTCTCCCTGGAAATCAGGATGCAACTAAACGATCGTCCTCTACAGTAAAAGTTCGCGAGCACATTCGTAGACGTAAGAAGCTGACAGTGTCATCACAACATGAATGTTTTTCCCCATTGTTTGTCTAATTTGTGGGACAGGACCTCATGCTCAGCAGAAGCGCTTACGACCACTAGACCAACGAAGCAGTCAGGTGTTAAATTTTGTAGAGGAAAATACAAAATCTACTAAGACGAAGTCGCGGGAGAAGTACTAATAAAAAACCTAAAACGTTGGTTGAGCTTCTGTTTAATGAGGGAGGGCCCTATCCCATGAATTTGTCACAGACAGGCCTCAAACGGTGTAGTTACTCCACTGCCTGTAGGTTTAAGTGAAATAAAACAAGTTGTCTTCTTTTTTTACAGTTTTTTTACAAATTGCGAGCTTCAATAAGCTTGTGAGAAGCTCATGTTAGTTACTTTTCCAAGTTTTCCAGGTCCAATAATAGTAACGTTTTGACCTCCGTAAACTAAATTATTAATCGACTAAAACTGAATGAAAATACTTCTGCCTGAAATTTGACACAAATTAAAAACATGGACAATCCCTTTCTGACAAGTAAATGTCAAAAAAATTACACACGACACACGGTTTTTTGATAATGTTGAGCGATTGCCTAAAAAGTTGAGGGATATAATCAATTAAATTGTATAATGACTGAAGATCAAGATGCGAAAGACTCACAGTCAGACTCGGGCAGTAAAACGTTTATTAATAAGAACAAGGACAAGAAAACAAAAACCCAACGACCGCTGACTAAAGTGACTGTTTGCTTATATTGGAAATTGTTGTCTGTAAATAAGTTATCGTTTACCACAACGGAAATTAAATGAGGTTATAATTGTTTCAGATAATTCTTCGGCGGTTACCGCCTAGTATGACTGAGGAAGCATTCTTGGAACAGGTCTCACCAATACCTGACCATGACCATTTTTATTTTGCCAAGCCAGATCCTTCGCTTGGCAATAACCTATATTCCAGAGCTTACATAAACTTCGTTAATATCGACGATATTTACCTATTTAGAGATAAATTTGATGGCTATGTATTTCTTGATGAAAAAGGTAAGGAAGTATAAATTTGTGTCAAGCATCAGTGAATTTAAATAACTATCACTACACTAGAAAAGTATTGACTCAGTTGTTGTTCATTGTTGGGTGGTTCTTTTTTTCTACACATATGTGTATGTCTTTACATATTAAGTAAAATAAAAAAAAAGAAAGTTGACAAATTGTATGCAAACAAGTGCGCGCGTGCAAGCGTGTGTAAAATTTTATTCTTTACTGAACACACAATTTATTCTTAATGTGATTTAATTTTGTCTGCTTTCTCTTTTATAAAAAAAGATATGTGTACTGATGATGAATGGATAATTGGACAAATCTGGAACAATTACATACATGCAGCTCCATTCATACCTGGGACATATGTTGACCGCTGATCTCAAAGATGGTGATGATATTGAAAGAGAAAGAAGGGCGCTGTTGGTAAGAGCTAATATGATCGCTTGCAGGTTTGCACGTTGTTCTAGAATAGTTAAAAGAAACCCTATTTCGTGCATATTGTACCTCGTTTTACACGTGCAGCCTGTGGGTAGATTACACTCAAAAATTGTACAGCGCCCTTTGCATTTAATATAATTGTAATAACTTAATATAATTGTAATTGTTGTAATATAGTTGATGGGGCTGTTCCGCTTCTGTAGCGCTTCAGGGATGTTTGCTGAAGCTCATGTTGATTGCTGATTGTTGTTGATTGATGCGAAAAAGATGCGCTTTCCTGGTGCGCCGGGTGCGGGCCAGCCCCAACATTGTATTGTGAGCAGGCTGCACTGCTTGTATGTGAATTGCTGCTACAAACTTTCCACATAGGTGTTGAGGTTGTAGCAGGGATTTGCATGAACAATATTGCAGTGTTAGGTTAAGTGTGTAGGTTAAATTTACTAATGTAGTTGTTAAGAAATATTGTTATTAACATATTTGAGCCCTTTGTTACTTGTAATTAAATATAAATAAATATTGTTTTACCATCCGGATTAGTAAAAAAATTTGAAATGCGCTGCATGTAAGTTCCTTCCTCATACTGTAGTTGAAAGTCAACAGACAGCCACTTCCTTGAACACTCTACTTCTTATAAACAAAATTATGAAAAAGCATGCTCAGCACTAGAACATGTGATAAGTACTGATGTTAAAAGTTGAAATATCCAGTAGTATATGGGCCTCACAAAGCCATAACTAAACTATATAGCATCATGCACGGGCATGACATTATAATTTAGCTTTGGCTTTCTGAAAACTCTGACTATGGATGCAGAGTTGTACAGTTATGTTATAAACCTTGAGGGAGCTAACTTCATGCCATTAACTGGGCACAAATCCAGCCACCAGGTTGCTACTGAAATTATTACATACATACATACTTATAGTCAAGCCTTTTTTCCTTGGGTGTAGCCAGAAACTACAGAATGCCACCAGCTGCGATTATTATCCAATGGTAAACATAATAGTACCAAAGTTGCTCAGCAGGTTTTAGTAAAATAAGTAATTTATGAAAAATTTTATGTTGCAGGAGTAGAATATGTGGGGATAGTGGAATACGCACCCTTCCAGAGGATTCCGAAAAAGAAGAAGAAGAAGGATCCAAAGTGTGGCACCATTGAAAGTGACCCAATCTTTCAAGATTTTGTTGAAGGTCTCAAAAAGGATCCAGAGACCGAAAATCAACCTAAACTTGAGTATTCTTATCCTGTTAATGATTGTGAGTATTTGTTCTAATAATGTATTCCATTAAGGAAGGGCTGATTTTTCAATCAACAGATAATTTTTATTTGTGGAATAAAATTTATGTCTGACAGATTTTGTATGGAAGAACTGTCAAAAATCCAAAATTATTGGAAAAATCAGCCCTACACAATGTTAAATTAAATACTTAAAATGTTTAAGGGGTAAGTAACAATAATCGAGCTTTTGCAAAGTTTGCTTAGCCAGCCATCTAATACCCAATTTTTTTTTATTTTATAAGCATTCACATATTTTAGTTGCCACCTGGCATAGACTTTGGGTACTTACAGTCAATTGCACTTCCCGTGATAATTGTTTGACATGACAGCCTTTGTATTGTAACAGTTAGTGCGGTTTTCGTAGTTTGTGAAAACTCAGATGTTTTTTAACAAATGTATGGTGGTGTAGGAAAACTGCGAGGAAACCGGCATGTCTTAAAACCAAAACTTTAAAGACATGTGACATCTACCAACGCGCACAGGGCCCGCATGGTAGATTACGGCACACTCCCTGTCACTGAGAAGAGGCCTCTGTCCCAGCAGTGGGAACAATATAGGCTGATTATATATATAATGTTGGCTTAGCATGTGTGAACAATGATCCAATGATCCATGACCCACATGTGTTAACAAAGGCCAATGATCCGTGACCAACAACACTCAAGCATGCTCACAATTAGTAATATATACATTTTTACAGCAAATGACAAGAAGGTGCAATCAACTCCTTTGTTAGAGTACCTTGCTGCCCGCAAACAAGACAAGCGGGGCAGGGATGAGCGACGCAGGAGAGAAAATGACAAGAGGAAAATGAGAATAGAGAGGAAAACCAAAGAAAATCCCATAAAGGTAATAAAACTATACTATGCTGGTAATTTTTCGCATGTCATGACAAGATCTCTGTGTTCTTTCAAGCTTTCGAACATCCGAATTTCCGACTTCCATGGAAAGTTTAGATGTTGATGATCTGACTCCCAGGAGGAATAAAAGAGACCCAAGATACACTTCTTGTGTTGTCAGCAACCAAGTCTTGCTGGCCTTCCTTGAGGAGCTAGGGTGGATCGAATAATCTATTTTCCTTTCCGTACGCAAAATACGCGCATTGACGTGGAGTTGCGGACGCCTGTCCGTATAACCTACCTATTACTCCAAGACTCGCAACTTACTTTAAGAGGATGAACGGATTTGGATAGAATTTGACATATAAGTAGTCAATAACTTGGATTAACAAACAGGATATTGTTTATCCAGGTACATAAAGCAGTTTGTCTAGGATGCCAGTGAAACCGCTGGTGATAAATAGGACTATACATTTAATAGGGCACCCCTTTCCCCTAAAGTAATTGCTAGTCAATAGGAATGGATTTCAGTTATTTACAAGTATTTCTAATGTAGAAATGTATCTTTCAATTACGTTTCAGAACAATGATGAAATTTAGTCATTCTAATTTTTCCCTACTTTTTATTTTATTATTCATTATTCCTCTAGCGACCTGGTGATATATCGGAAGACGAGAACTTTAATGACAATACAGATTACTATGATAATAAATATAATAATCACAGTTTTTGGTATGGAGAGCAAAGAATATATCATAAAAGCAAAGTGAAATGTGGTGTTGCTAAATCGGAACTAAAAAGTCACGGTTCTGACGAGTTTATAAGTACAGATTCAGACTGGGACAGTCACTTCCCTGCTCTGTCTACGAAAACCCACAACACATTTACGTTAACTTCTGGTAAAGTCTGTGATAAAAAAGAAACACAAGAAGGAAGCCAGAAAAGTGGGGGTGACACTTGTTCTAAGGTTCCTAGTATTGAATTGAAATGAATTGTAGTTAATGTTGTTAACATGTCGATATTATTACAGTATGTTTTAGGTTGATTGTAGCGTGTATTGTCTGAGTTTAGTCGCACATTATTATTAATGAGGCGAGTGCTGTACATAACGTCGTTATTAAGATCATCATTATCATAGTTTTATACAAAGTTAAGGTGATAGGGGTACTAAATAATATTTTAGCAAGAGTGCTCACTTTGCATTTCTCAGTACTAGCCTGGACTGGAGTCTGAATTTGTGTCTGGTTAAGGTAGAAGCGCCAGGGTAGCCCGCCAAATTTAATTGTTTTTACGTAGTTTTTGCAATTTGCGCAGTGTCAGGTTGTATGTTGATCAAAATATGTATTATTTGTGATCGTAAAAAAATTACATAATTATAATCATCAATGCTACTCTCGTAAGTTGAGATTGACCTCTAGGCTCAAATGTCATGATATTATGAAATTTCGCGGGCTACCTTAGCCCATCCCCGCTACTGACAATAGGCCCTCCCCCTGTTACATAGGGTTTAAAAATAACTCGATATGTGGGTGTGCTGTATGCTTAGTCGGACTTTTAATTAGCTGCAGTAAAATGACAACTTATGTGTTACATATGACTGAAATTGGCGTCTTTTTGTTTTTTTGCGGCCATCAACCAAATCTTGTTTTTCTAGTACAGAATAGTGTAACAAATGAAACTTATTTGACATGCATATCTCTAAACGCAGTACGAAACGAGTTACTAAGAAGTGTCATTTTCCTGCAGCTAATTAAAAATCGGAGTATAGGCTCCGCCTAACCCTTCGAGTTTTTATAATGATACCAATGGAGACCACGAAGAAATAAATGTATATAGGTAATCAGTATTCAACTTGTAATAAGTAGAAGATTCATAGTAATTAAAGGTTTCATATATTTCAGGAGGAAGAAACTGGAGATGGCGAAGTTAAAAAAATTAAATCCAGAGAATGGGAAAAAGAAAAAGCAATTGATACAAGAGATGACCAGGTGAAGTCAGATAGTAAAGATGGATCTGTTTTCGAATCTAAATCATATAGAGATCAGCGCAAGGCTGGAATTAATGTTTTAAGCGACAAGAAGAAAAAACTTGATAATGATAAAAGGGATTCACCGAGAGATGACGATCAAGGTGATGATTCTGACAAGGGATATAAAAAAGATAAGCGCGACAAGATCAAAGAGTCGCCCCGTGAGCAGAAGAGTAAAAAATATAGTGACACTAGAAAGGAGAGAATCAAACAGAATGAATTTGGAAAATCAGACAAGCAAACGGCAATAAATAAAATCATGTCCTCAGACAGCAAAAAGTCGATGAACCACGACGATATCAAACCATTCACTCAACTGCCGCACGTAAAGACTGATGACTTGACTAAACTGATTGAGGGTATGGATAAGAAAGTCAAGCTAAATGATAGCATTAAAGATTCCATCGACGAAACTATCATTAAGTCTGTGGGTGTGTCGAAGATGAGGAGGAATAGTCTGGATTCTGGGGAACTGCCTATCAAGGATGACTTGGTGTTGAAAAGGCAAAACTCTCTTGATGACAGAAGCAAATCGACAGACAGGGAAGGTTCAGAAGAGAAAGAGAAAAGTGAAAGTGGAGACCGTCGTACGGAAAGGAGAATTAGGAATAAGGTAAGAATGAAACTTGAAATAAATTGCTTCTCTATGTCTTGATAATAGTTACACTTGTAATGAATGTAATCTTTTTATTAGGATCGTCCAAGCCTCGTAATCTACCAGCCAGGCATGGGCAAGTTTAGTAAACAGCGACTCGCGAAGGAGAAGGACACACCGCCGCTAACGAAATCAATTAACGATAGTGAAAAGAAAGACACCTGAAATTAATGTCAAATTACCCTAAACTTGGACAACATTCAACGGAATTACCCTGAAGCTGGCATTCTAAACATGTCCTGGCAGACTCAGTAGATGAGGACATCTGAATGTGCCAACTGAAGGAACCACTGTTCGTGTTTCTCAGCTGTTGTTTTTATTGATTTGTTTAGTTTACATACATTTCGATTGAGTTGGAGATGTTTTAACATTACAAAAAATTCAACATAGCATTTAATGCAACATATTTTTAGCTTGTGACGATTTAATTCAGTTTGTTAATTTCATTTAAATATAATTAATTTTGAAATGGGGTTTCTGGATTTTGCTTTCCTTTTCATGCATGGTAAAGTAAACAAAGTAAGTAGTTATTAGTAACAATTTTATTACTTATCACAGTGAATTTTACCTAAGAGTTTACATAAATACGAATTGTTTACAAAAATAGTAAATGATGTATTTATATGATTACAATGTTTAACAAACAATTAATCGAATATTAGGCAAAATAACAAGACATAACCACATATGGATATGTTTAGTACAGTACTCCATGAGTACCTTCAGTATTTACTTTATACCTATATATTTTATTAGCCTCTATATTGGCAGTCTCCTTTTAACAGTGACAACGAACTTGTGGAAATTCCAAAGTGAGTGTTACTGCCTGATTTTACTCGTTAGCATCCTTACAAGGAGTGAAAGTAAGAACTCATCCATTTGAACAACTTTTAGTCCAACTCTAAAATACTTCTGTATCATAAATCCATGCTAATATAATTAATCCGAAAGTAACTCTGCATGTTACCTGTTCACGCCTAACCCACTGAACGGATATCGATAAAATTTGCAAGGAGATAGATGGCATCGTGGGGAACGACTTAGCTACTTTTTGTCCCGGTAGCACATTCCAACTGTGCAAAATTTAATTTCTATGCAAATGCAATAGAGCATTTAAATATGTAACAGCTGATATTCATTTTAATTTGGAGTTGGTCGAGTAGTAAAAGTTTTTATCTATTGTAAACGAATGAGTACTTTTACAGCCTGAAAGGGTGCAAATTAATTCAACATCAATGTATAGTATTTTTTACTCCACTAGCCGAGTATTCATGAGTTAGTACTTATTTGTACAGTAAAAAAAGATTCAACTCACTTCTCCTAATATTAACTAGTGAATGTTGAGTGTTTACATAAATTTTTGATGTTGGTTGTGACTTAAGAATGTTAAACGATACCATAACGCTTAAGATTTTAGATGTGAAACATCTTAACTTTTTATTCTTACAATAGGTGCTATTTTTATAAGCTATTTTAATTTTGCCATAAATGTAATTGTTTTTTATTTTCCTACTAAACTCAAAATATATTTTGTGAGTTCATTTTATAGTACTTAGGACAACGGCGTAAACTCGGTTTACAAGTTAGGAGTATGTACGGTTATGAACCTTATTGGCATTGCCATAACAACCATCAACACAACATTATCACTACCACAATTCAAATACCCCCGTTCTGGAAGCCTGTTTATTTTCAATAAAGATATATTCTAAGTCTTGGTCAAGCTTTCAGAAAGCGGAAATATGTAAAATTCTTTCATTTGTATGGAAGTTATCAGTAACTTTTATATAAATTAAAGAAGTTTTCCTACTTATTGTATTATCGCCTTCGTAAACGCCTTACCAGTTCTGACAACAATTGTCGGTAAATTAAAACTACACTAAGGTACAAATTATCTAATTGTCACATAGACAAATAGATCTTGTCGTTTTATGATGTTTAGAGGTCTAACATACAGTACTCATAAATCTTATTATTCACCGAAATACACACATAACGATTTCATTCACTTAAACATACCTACTTACATGAGTCGTTCACAAAATCTTTCAACTGCATAAAAAAACGAATGGTTTCAACGGCACAATATTATAACTAGTCAGCCTTTTAAGCCTTGAAGGAATTCTTATAATGTTCACATGTTTCAAATCAGTAAATATACCAATATGTTTTTGTACCTACAAATTTAATCATAATCGACTAAGGACAAATAATTATTTGTTTATCTACGTATAAGTACCTATGTAAATAGGTACTTGGTACTATGTCTTTCATAAGAACAATGTTCGTTGCCCACAGGCAATAAAAAGTCGTTTATTACAGGAATTCTTATGTTAGAAAAATCAAAGTTAGGCTAAGCTGGTGCGTACGTTTTAAGACTACAAATTTCCTTTACTCCTAGCACAATATTAAAAGCTGCACTTCCAATTTCATTCTTGCTTCAGTGTCATTCATTGTCATTCCACACTTATCTTACGCTAGGTGTTAATTTAAATATGTATTCCTATCACAAGTGTTAATTTAAAAAGTGCCAAAATAAATTCTTTGGTATGATCAGTACCCTGAATATTTACCGTCGATAAATTGAGCGCATTGTAATCGCCAAATCTCAATCATAGCGGCATATCTCGACATTTTACATTTCTTATCAAGTAACTTCTGTACGGCTGTCATATGTATTGCGTACTAGCCGTAGAAATGATTGCCACATTATCTGGCATGTTATAGGCAATAATATAAATAGGTGATGTTGGAGTTTATGTCTATGCGACGTCGCTGATGAGGACTGCGGTGGCGTTTCTGTCGGAGTCAGGCGGTGTGGCCTGTTTGATCTTCTCGGCCGTGGTCTTCGTCTGCGCGACGTTGTGGCGGTGCATCACCCAAAGCAGCAGGATGAAGCCGACTAGGAAGCCCGCCAGACCGCCGCCTATCGTCAGCCAGGTGCGTCGCGACGTCTTTATACTCTGCACCTGGAACATTTGAATTAATTTGCGTTAGCCAGCGTTATAACACATTGTTTTACAGAAGACGAAGTCAGGAAGGTCAATTTTAGAAAAGATAAGAAATGATATATTATAAAATCAATGTGGTCAAGCTAAACCAGCAAGAAAAGTGAAGAAAATAAGCCGTTAATTCGGATCCATAACACTCGAAACAAAACTAGACCATACCTGTAAGTACTCTGCCTTACACCTGTGGAACGTGGCGTTGTGATTTGCTCTGTCATCTGGTAACGGACAGTTTTCGAATTCTGAAAAAATTAAGTACTTTTTTAAGTATAGTGTCGCTAATTGTATTTCACTTCTTTCTTTTTTTTATTGAATATGCGATAGTTAGGTGATATCTAGGTAGGTATCACGTTAAAACTAACACAATGTTCAATGGAATTTATAGAAAAGTTCAGATTCAATTGCAACAAAAATTTTATCGAATCTTTTTACAAATGGCTATTTACAAATCAACTTGAGTTCGGCCGCGCGTAGACGTATTTTGCGCGCACTCTAAAGAAAATATTGGCCGATTGAGTGCACATTATCTGAGATGAAAATAATGTTCGATACCAACCTCTCGTATTGAGCCTAGAGTAGTCGTCTAACTGGAAGAACACTCGCTTCTCTTGGAACCACAAAACAGTAGATCTAAGACTACAGAGTTTCATGTTGCCGATAGATTCCGTCAAATCCACTTTCACGAGGTTGCACATGACTGCGAAGTGGTCTGTGTTGAGAGAAGTGAGCGGGTTGTGCGAAATGTTGTAGAACTGCAACTGGGGCAGGTAGCCCAAGTTGGGTAGCTCTTTTATTTTGCAGTCTGATAAGTCCAAGAGTTCCAAAGGCGCTTTGATTGGTTTGACTAGGTCGAGTGAGTTAATGGTCTTGTGGAGTATAGGATTTCCCCTCAGATACAATTTTCTTAACGAAGGTAGTTGAAATATTGAGCTGGGCAGTTCTAGGATGACGTTGTTGGCGAGGTCGAGGGTCTGCAGGTCTGTAAAGGAGGTGAGCGCGTCCTCGTCGATGAGGTAGATGTGGTTGTCAGCGAGATACAGGAACTTGATGCTCGTGTAGCTAGACAGCGTGTCGGCGTGCAGCTCCTGCAGCTTGTTGTCGCTGAAGTCCAGGATCTGGAATTAATGGCGAACAGATTATTAGGTAGGTAGGTACGATTATTATTACAAGTAAGATACTAGGTAATTACAGCAACTTTGAAAATCTATAAAATCTTTTGTCTTTTTGTTTTATTAGATATCGATACCCATCATGTCTGTGAAGTTTGGCTAGCTAGTTTAGTTTGACCATGAATTATTGGAGTATGGAGACCAACCTCAATGCCGCTCCTCAGTTTGGGTATCTTGCTCAGGCGCCGACCTGCGCAGTGCGCGCCATACATCTCGTACGCGTATTCGTACGTGCAGTGTGTCGGCTGCGCGCCCAACGCCTCGATCTCTGTCATCTCCTTGCCCTGTGTGCTCCACACACATAGAAGAGCAGCCGCAAGTAAAGTCTCGTATAATCTGGAACATGCAAACGAATCACTTTTGTTTCCGGAAAATTCTTTTTGATACCCATTTTATAGATAGCAAAGGCTTAATTTTTCTGTTATTTCTATTGTACGTACTATCGCGGACACTCCTGCCTGACCACCACTAAGTTAAATTTTGCTTGCTCTCTAAAAATAGAAGCGCTCTCTAGTAAGCGCGCCAAGGTCAAATAGTTCGTCCGTAAAATTCACAAAAGGAATACCTACACGTGATGCGTCACTAAGCTGCATAGTGCAGGTTGCAACTAATTGCGTTATCAGTTTCCTAAAATGCGAAAATTTTAAGGGGGCGTGGCTTGGCGCCGCACGCCTCCGCAGGACTCAGGCGAAAAAAATTTTTAAGTGATCAGGCTTAAAAGACCGCTATGGTAGGTACATATTTGCAAACTATGTACTTGGTGCTAGGTACAACTAGGCAGCTCTGATGACTGCGATATAAGCTACTAGAGGCCAGATAAAGCCAGGGGACGAGAGGACTAAAGCAATATGCAATATGGACTCGCCCCTTATTCAATGGTACTACATAGCATCATGTGTGTGCAGTGTAGGTAATTTTTACACACTTCTACCTACCACCTGTGGGCACTACATGCGTGCGTGATGTTATGGAAGTCAGAAGGCATTCGCTTAACATGAGTGCTAGTGCTTATAGGTTCCTAAATGAGATTCTCATAACTCGAATAAATGACAAAACTCATAAACCTTACTAAAGGAATAAATACCCACTTTAAATAGGTAAACATGATCAACTCCAGTTAAAACAAAGACAGTCTCACAAGTTATTGACATCAATATCTATCTTCATGTTATCGGGTAACGGTATGAATCGATAAATTTATAGTTTTTAAATCGCAATAAACGCTCTCCATTGTTTTTACGAAGAAGTCGATGTTTGCAAAAAGCCTATTCCAGTATTCATCACCATAACAGGAAAAGTCCCATGACGAAAAATGCTAAATGTTTATGTACGAGTATGTTAGTGCAGCAGTGGAAAAACCTAGATCTCTGCTCAAGATACACTAGTTACAGCAGCTGCTGCCTTATTCGTCATCAGTCTACTGCTAGGTCCAATTGCACACTAACAAACTGCTAGTTACGCCATAATGTGCATGAGAGAGTATATGAGATATTCATTTCTGTCAAAGGCTGATAAACACTCCTCTAATTCCATTTCATGATTTGTTAATGACACATTACTAAGGTAATGTGTCATTAACAAATCATTTTTTTAATTAACGCTTTCCTAGAGATAAGTCTCTAGGAAAGCGTTAATTAAAAAAACACCTAGTCGACATCCCAAGACACTGCCTATGTGATATATTTTTAAAATAGGTATCTCACGAGCACTATGCATATCGGCGACAGCGCATCGAGTCGCGGTGTGAGGCACAGATACGCCGTTTGTACTCATCTCCGGGTCATCAGGTCAAACTGAAGGTAGGTGGGACTAAGATATTAATATTTTCTCGGTATGGGTTATCAGTTCTCTTGGCCTTAGCTTGCTCTGTTGCATATAGATACATACTTTCATATTTAAATATATTGTCATATTTAAACAAACACGTACCTATATCACTGGGATTTCCCATCAGGGATTTCTTAGTAGCAGTCCGGACTTCCAGAGTCCGGAGTTTTGTCTGATTAATATAAATGTTGCCCCTTAAGAGACTGTGTAATCAGCCTATAATGTTCCCACTGCTGAAACAGAGGCCTCCTAGGCTCTCTTCGAGAGGGAGTGGGCTAAAATCTACCGCGCGGGCCCAGTGCGGGTTGGTAGATGTCACACCACACGTCTTCGAATTTTTGGCTCTAGGACGTGCCGGTGTCCTCACGATGTTTTCTTTCACGGTTTTGAGAGCAGTGGGGATGAAATTATTTATACAAAGTAATGCGCCTGCCTGGGTTCGAACCCACGACCTACAGCTCGCAAGTCGGGGCCGTTACCTCTGGGCCACCACTGCTCTTGTGACATACCTATTATTTGGACGAAAAGCACCTACCTACCTAAACTGACGAAAATGTGGGTGCCCCCACTTTGACTTTAGTTGTAGGGTAAGCGTGTCATACGAATATGAATCGTGGGTGGGTGGTACCTACAAGTTTTTAGTACACACGCACGGCTACACAAGGTTTTAGCTAACCTCGCATTGTATCGGTTTTTGTTTTTCGCAGAACTCAGCTTATACTAGTTATGTATAGCCCTGCGTACCATGACCATATTGGATATCAAAAAGGTTTAAAAAAAAATTAAGGAGCACAAAAATTAAAAGGTTTTTTTGTGATATAATATTTTTTTTAATTTAGATATTGTTTTTTGAACCCTAGTCCCGATTAGATTGACTTTTTCGATCCGGAAAAAATTATTCAAGAGTAACGACAACCTGTCAAATCGTGTTGTCAATCAGTCGTATAGTCCGCGCGGAAGGCCGCGCCTTTGTAAGCGTTGGGACGGAGCGCGGAGGAGCGGGGGCGCTTTGTATACTCAGTACGTGCGTTGCGAACACTAGGCAACCCCGCCGCCCTCACCCCCATCCCCACCTAAGGCGCGGCCAACTATATAGTTCCGCGCGGACGATAGTTCGGGCCCCAAAGTAATCTTATGTCCGTAGGTGACAAGGAGTCGGAAGCGCCCGTAACTTTGGTCACAACTTCGGATTTCGTTGCCCCAAGCCCGTGACTCGGCCTCGTATTGGCCATATTACACTGGCGAAATGCCTCTGCTTAACGCTTAAGGATTACAAGCTTAATACACAGGGTGATGTTATTAGGTACTTACGTTATAATCTTCATTATTTGGTATTTCCCTAAATAACTATTTCTGCCAAGTTTCACGTTTCTGAACCGAAGGATCAAGATACAAAAGATATATATATATATATACCACTAGCTTCCGCCCGCGGCTTCGCCCGCGAGGTATGTCTATAAAAACTATCCTATGTTCTTCCCCGGGATGCAATCTATCTCTCTGCCAAATTTTATCGAAATCCGTTCAGTGGTTTAGGCGTGAAAAGGTAACATACCTACAGACAGACAGACTTTCGAATTTATAATATTAGTATGGATTATTGGAAGAATCAAAAGTTCTTTTAATTTTTTTTTTTGTTTTACGCAACTCAGAGCTTCAACTTTTTTTTAATCTGCCTGAGTAGTTACGCTAGCTTGCCTCTGGAACCACTGAACCGATATAAATGGGTTCATAAATTATGTTAAAACCTATTTGTTAACAAGTAGTACAGTAGATACAGTGATGTGACCGTGTTATAATTTTCCACATAATTTCTTACGAAAACTGTACCTACTTACATACCTACTAATATATTTTATAGATAGGTACATAGCGCGATAAAAACGGCATAGATAGCAACGCTGATAACGCAGTTATAAAGCATTAATTATAAGTGCTTTATGCATGTTAAGCGGCAAACGTTATCATAAACAGGATAAAGTGAAGAGAAAAAATCGTTCCGTAATTTCAGAAAATAGGGAGGCGTCTCGTGCGTGAGGCTGAGGACTCTCCCATGTAGGTACTCATTGCGTTCATGTTACCTACCGAGCACCATTCGCTAATTATACCACCTAGGTAAGTAGGTACTTCGGTCACTGCGGAGATTTTTTCATGCAAAACCAAAGAAAATTCAAAAAATTGCCTTACAATCAAACCTTCTGGACCTTTCTTATTTTGAAAATGCGCATGCAAGTGATGCAATGAAAAACTGTATCGTGGATATGTTAGTAGGTAACGGAAAAGTAAAATGTCGTCTATATTTCGGTGTTTCATTTTTGTACATCTCTTTGTTTATTTTTAAAATTCAGTAAGTAAGTACCTAAGTATCTGCAATCCAATAAAAAAAGATACGTGGTTAAACTGGGTTAAAGTATTCTTATAAGCAGGCATCCGCAATACATCTTCAGAATGTCGTTCCCTTATTTGTAGGTACAAGCTTTTTTTGTGCGTGACTTTCAACTGTCTGAAATGAAATTTGCCAATACGCGGTGAGAGGTTAAGGTGAGTTTTATTATCTACTAGCTGTGCCCGCGACTTCGTTCGCGTGGATGTCGGAAAACAACAGGTAATGTGTCGCTTAGGAAAGGTGTTATTGCCACTTCTTCATTGAAAAGGAAGAATCATCAGATCTTGCCTGGTAACGCTTTCCTTACCTAGGGTTCGCTACCACGGCCCTTTCGACTGCAATCACTGCGTCTTCATGGTTCATAATGACAATGCGACGAAGTGTCACTTTGATTTTTGAGAATAAATTAAAATAAAAGCGCCTGCTCGAGGCTGATTATCTAACCAAACAGCCATAATATATATATATATTCTAAGACAGACGCAAAATAAAAATTTTATTTTGCGTCTGTCTTAGAATACCAACTTGTAAAATCATATCACCATTTTATCTAAAGTATATCTGAGATTAGTAGGTGAAGTTTGAGGTTAGTTTTTCAAAGTCTTGGTTTCTTCTCTGTGGTAAATTTAGAATTTCTTAACTTGGTATTGAAGATATCATATATACCTACCAATATTATGCCTTATAAATCATCGAGATATCTAGATGATAAAAGGAAGAATACATTAATGGTAAGAGCTTCTACATAAAGTTGCCCGTGTAAAAAGCAACCCATTAAACTTTGGTTATATTTGACACCGGCCGCCATTTAAACTACGAAGATGAAACCCATGAAAACTTAAAACATGATTTTAATTTAGACCTTACCTATACTGCCAAAACCAGAAAAACGATTGTAAAGATAATTACAAAAAAATATAACCGACTTCCATAAAAAACCCTAGAAAGTGCAAAATAACCTTAGTTTGGGAAGACGTTGTGCGTTGGCAAGAAATTACAGACTTCTGAAACCAAAGGTCTATTGCACTTTGTAGTGTGTTTTTAAGTCTGTTGTATTTTATTTTATTTCACACAAAGTCGTGTACCTAAGTTTATATTGAAAACCATGAAAACGAAACACATGATAAAAAAAGAAAATTGCAGCCGCCATCTTGGATTTTCATTTTGACGTCACAATCGGCTTCAGCATTCTCGAAAACCATGAAAACGACACACACTACCAATTTTTCGATTTGCAGCCGCCATCTTGGACTTTCATTTTAACCAGTACTGAAACGGTTTACCAACAGTCGATTGGTCCATGAACCGTTGGTCAACACCATTAACTTTTCATCCAAAGGACTTAAGACCCACGAACGTTTCCCCAACAGAACTCTACGTCAGTGAATGCTTAACCAACAGAATGTTTTGACCAATAACTTTTCACCCAAAGAACATTTGACCCATGTCAAATAGAACTAAGGATGCAAGGGCGAGCGAAGCGAGCTCGGGACTTGGGGCACCCCGACTCGGACAGGTCCCTACCTGTTTTAGGTTCGAAGGGATGATGGCGGCTCAAGTGAGCGAGCAAAGCGAGCGAAGGGCACCCCGAGGTTAGGCTTGGTTAGGTTACTTTATACCCTTTTCACAGAAATAAAAGACTACGTCTTATTATTATTTTACTTTCATCTTTCCCGGCGTCTGTTGGCCTTGTTCTTTGGGTGAAAAGTTATTGGTCAAAACATTCTATGGGTAAAGCATTCACTGACGTAGAGTTATGTTGGCAAAACGTTCGTGGGTGAAAAGTCCTTTGGAAAAATTTAATGGTTTAAAGATAATGTTCACCAACGGCTCATGGGCCAATCGACGGTGGGTAAGCCGTTACAGTTTCATTTTAACCTCACTATTGGTTTCAGCACTCTCAAAAACCAATAAAACGAAACCCATAAAAAAAAATTGCAACCTCCGTCTTGGATTTTCGTTTTGACCTGCCTATCGGCTTCAGCACCCTTGAAATCTATGAGAACGACATCCATGACAAAAAATCAAAACAAAATTGCAGCCGCCATCTTGGATTTTCATTTTGACCTGACTCTCGACTTCAGCACCCTCGAAAACCATGAAAACGACACCCATGACGAAAAAGTTAAAAATTTAGGCAACCGCCATCTTTGATTTTCTTTTTGACCTCACTTACCGGGGTCAGGATCCTCGGAAACCATGAAAAATAGCTCTCTCTCTCTGTGTGTGTGTCTCTATCTACCTATTACTTTGAAAAATGAGGCATAACGCTTTTTCGTTATTTAACGATTTCTCCCTTAGAACTCCTACCGCAAGCTCCATATAAGAACTTCGTTAAAGAACGCTCTGCGTTACTCAACTTTCTATATCAATAATTATCTAACTTCTCTATCGCTCAGAACACCACATTAATTATTATTATATTACATTATCCTCACTTTTTGTTTAAAATTATTTTAGCGCCACAGGCGCCACTAAATAAACCATCAATGGAAAGCGATTTTGTTTAATATTATAATCATTATCATTACTTTTTAAAATAACATAGACATAAGTAGGTATCTGTGTTATTTCGTCATTTAAGTAAGCATAAACTAATTGGAATTGATTATTCACATGACAACAACAATGTTTTCGTTAGTAGGTACTATATCGCGCCAATAGATGTCGTTACGTGTTACTAAAAAACGTAAAAAGTTGTTCTAGAATACTTTAAATTGATAATATCTTTTGATAGAGTGAACCGATTGCGATGAAATAAAAACTAATCACTGCTCCGGGTTCTACACCATATATGAGTATAAAAAGTAACCCTATTGGTTTTGTACTTTTTACGTTGACCCTGTTCAAATCAATAATCTGTCACATCCAAACAGACAAACAGACAAACCGACAAACAGACAAAAATTCCAAAAATTTATGAAATGGCATCTGTTGGTTATCCTTTAACACCCCAACAATTTTTTTTGGAAATATTTTCAATGTACAGAAACGTCTCGTCTACAGATTTATTATATGTATAGAAGATATAGATATAGATATAGATATAGATAGAAGATAGATAGAAGATAGATGAGGTTTACCTTGCCATGGGTCAGTTACAGAATGATATATTGTTTCTTGTGTCTTGATATCAAACTACCTTGCTTACGTCTTCCAACGAGTAAATAACCATGTATTATTAACACGACACTCATTGTAGTTAAGCCCACAATTATTATTATCAACTTGGTTGGGATTATCATGAGCGCAAATAGTAATAGCAATTAAGGTCTCATGTCACGGCCAAGATTACAGTTTCTAGGTCTTTGCCCTGGATACATGAGCCTCTTAGGGCGCCACCGTGTAGCTCTTGGGAATCACCGGCCCTAGAGTTTTCAAGTTCAAAGTTTGTGTCTACACATAGTTACATAAACTCACGCCTTTTCACATGGGGGTAGGCAAAAACTACAAAACGCCACCTGGATACCTACCACGAGCTCTTAACGCGATCCACTTTAGGACCTAAACTGAACTGTTCTTCTAATTCGTACCATGACGTCAGTTTAACGATTCAATTTAGGCCGTGCCATCTGGATACCTACCACGAGCTCTTAACGCTCATTCACTTTCAACGATGCAAATGCCGCTAAGCGTACCTATTGGACGTCTTGGTACGACTGTGAGCGATGCAATTTAGGAACCTAAACTGAAATGTCTTGCTTTTGAATCGTTTTTAAATAGATCATGGTAGGCCTCCTGATACGATCCTTACATACTCCTTTTGCTTCGTTTACGTTCATACGTACAGTTGCGAGTACCTACTGCATCTAACCATAATGAAGAACATCACCAATCAGGGGGCCTATATAAAAAGGACACTTTGGCAGAATCATAAAACAATTCTTAACACGCAATTCATCTGTTTGACAGTTTCACACCTATATATCCCTGAAGGGTTAGGCAGAGGTGTGTATAGCATTTTACGAATCTCCATACAAAACTGTCATACAGATGAAATTGCGTGATATGAATTGTTGTATGATTCTGCCAAAGTGGCCTTTTTAGGCCCCCAGGTCACTGTGTCCTAATAGGGCGTCCCCGCGGCGTTTCGACTCACATCAACCTTGTAAATAGTTGTATCTTATTTTGTTAATCACCTTTCACTCATTCTCTGAACACCAATAAAATTTTTGTCCTTTATACTAATCATTCCTGCCTATCATTCATGGTCACACCACACATGCTTCGCAAGAAAGCATTTCCACAGCATTTTTTTATCTTTCATGCCTCTTCTGCCACACCTGACATTATGTCTTCAATCTTCATTGCGTCTATTAACGCGAATAGACGAATGAAAAAAATCATGATCAAATATTTATCTACTATCTAAAGCAGTTTGATGTAAATCTAGCTAACATCAAAGAAATAACATCCTAAATTCCAGAAATTGTGTCGAGTCTCAAGTGGGACTGTCCAATACCAATTAAATACCTTAAATTACTCATTTGATTACACATATTACAATGACTGTGTGCGAATGATAAACACGGAAACAGTTTCCTGAAAAAAAAATTGTTTTTACTGTGTTGTGCCGGTTCTGTGGTTCTGCCCTACACACACCTGTAATTTGTTGACGTCATATGGTGACATTGTAAAACAACTTGACTATTCTTACTTAATGTCAGCGGAGATAATGAAAATAATGGGGGCTAAATAATATGAAATTAGATGGTTTAAAGTAATGCAATAATAGGAGGTGCAGTGGGTAATGAATGGCATCCTCGTGATGTGTCAACCGCTGGGAGTCGCGCTCTGCGCTCATGTCAGGCGGTCGCAGGCGCTTTTGTTGCTGTTGTTGAGCAAATTGCTACTTACTTCCTACCTATTACGACGAATAAAAATATTTCACACACCGCCAGCGTCCGGTAGACAGAGCGATCAGCAGCGCATCACTGTTTCGCTGACCTGCGCTTGCGCACATGATCAAAATCATGGTCTGCTTGACTAGAATCACGTTATTATGAAGTCTGTCATGTTTACTCACCCTAGTTTCTAACAGTTCTAAATAAATGGAACATTAAAGTCGTAAACAATCGGCTCATTAATCACTTTAAAAAACAAATACCGATGCATTGATAGTGAAGAAGAGTGCAAGTACACACATGACCTGATTTTTTATCTAACATGATATAATTGACCATGTCCTAAATAGACAATGGAGATTTTTCGTCAAAACGCTATGGCAGGTGTAATTCGTGATAGCATATTGTCTACAGAGATAGAAAGATAAGTGTAAGTTTTACTTACTTATAATTTTGCGTGGTTCAAGATAAAAAATCCAAGGTGAAGAATATAAAAGATACATGAACGTGAACTATTATCAATTGATAGATATATCTCCTTAAAATTGACGCTTATAATGATAAGTAATAATCACACCACTGATTCATAAAATCACAATTAGTTGACAACTAGATACCTAATGCCTAATTACTTTAAAACCACTAATGATTCATCGAAGGATTGTTGGCACTTAGATATTGTTAAAGTTAGCGAAGTCTATACTCGTAATACCTCTCTATAGCACCATTATAGTTTTTATAACAACATATTATTGCTCCTGTCATTATATAAGATATCGTAGGAAGATACAGATACTGACAGACCTTAACAGCATGCCTTAAGATATGGTTTAGTACCTAAAGTACCTAGTGATCTAGTGGGAATGCGAACATGCGATGGAGTTCTTCCTAAGCGCAATACTGAAGGGTAATTGACCAATGCTGCTTAGATTTAAATGCACCCTAACATACTTCAAACGGCACCCTGCGCTTGCGTAATACACTATGAATCACATGAATCTGAATCACTTTGAAGGATATTGCTAATCCATTGCTTCATATGTTCGAAAAGTTTGTCGGCTCAACAACGTAAATAGCGCAATGAATGTTGCTGAACAGTAAAAATTAAAGCCATCACTACTGATAGTGTTACGCAATTAGCCCGCGGGCTTAGGTGTAGATACATAATAATAATAATAATAACCCCATCGCCGTATCTCTACGTTGACGTCGTGGTGGGGCTTGCGCGCTCCGAACTCTAGGCCCGTGCCGGAAAAGTTTACTTTGCCGGAACGGGTCTAAGGTGAGGAGCCAGACCAAGAGAGATACAGAAATCCGCAGGGCAGCATGTGGCGAGCTGTTGGGCAGTAGCGACCCCACGGACCCTATCTCCCGGGAGAAGTCTTGTACCTCACCTCTGGCTTGCCTTTATTGGCCGGCTGGAGTGAACAATGACGAGGAACAGAGCTCTAACCTCATTCTTGCCTTTATTGGCTGGCTTGAGTGGAGATTCGCAAGAGCAAACGTGCTCGGAGGAAGGAAGTATTCCAGTAAGATGCTGGTAGGGATCTTGACCGTACTTCCGGGATTGTCCTGATAGCCGTGGAATACCTCTCCACTTCTCATAAGCATCTCAGGACATGTTGCCCCCTTATCTCTACGTCACTATATGCTAGCGACCGTTTCCGGGGGCCCATTATTGAGTGTGCAAGTCACCCCCTGCTATTTTATCCGTGTATATATTAAACATTGATCAGGCAGGGGTCATAGTTCTTCCATAGTTCTTGGCAACCAGTCCACTTTAGCCACCCAAACCCATAGTCCAACTTTTTATTTTTCCATATGCTGCAATAGTCCTACACCAACCGGGGGTTGTCCTTGGGTGCACTTGCATAGTGCATACAGGGATAATCGTCGCGTCGGTTGGTGTCACATTTCATTAAAATTTCCTAAGGGGCCTCTGCGAGTTGGCTTCGGCCCCTCGTACGCCTTCCAAAGGACCGGGACTCAATGGTCCCGAGATATAAAAAAGAAAATAATAATAATAATATCCTTGGACATTTCACACAACGCCATTTAGTCCCAAGCTAAGCAACCTAATGCTTGTGTTATGGTAACGAGATGGCTGATAAACTACTTATATACTTTTTTTTTTAAATACATACATATAATATGTTCATGTAGGTACCCAACTACCCAAGTAACGGTAAACAGAATGACAATGTGTTTGGCAAAGTGTCTTGCAATATCCAAGGGTCTCTGTCAACTGTCTTAATTGTGCAGAGGTCAAATTAATTCCTTTTAATTTGTTGACTCGACTCTCCCAGTCTCGGAACAGAAGACGGAAAACTGCAGACAAATGATTCATTGCTATTAATAAAACATTAATATAACGGATGATTTTTTTTACCGTCTCGAAATTTTTACAGGGTGTTCTATCCATGAATATGAACAACTTTCACTTGGGCTTAACGCTTTCCGAGGCACGGAGGGGTCTCGGTATGCACCCATCCACAGACCAACCGCGGCAAGCGTAGCTTAACCTGACCGATCGACCTGTGCGGCTGTTATTATTTAGCCACGGGCCCCTCAACTACCTACCAATACCTCAACTAAACCAAAATGTATAAAACAGTTTTTTTTTTTCGTGATTTCGGAGTTGGTCTCATAATGAAAAGTTGTTCATATTCATGGGTAGAACACCCTGTCAAATTTTCGAGATGGTAAAAAAATATCCAGTATTTAATAAGTAGACGTACCTACTTATTACAAGAAGCCCAATAGCTTTCTTATGATACATATAATTACAGAAGTTCCTATACCTATACTTAGTTGATTACCTATAGTTACCGAAATGTAGCTATACAATCAAGTAATTTGGTTAAAATATGACAATTATTCTCATTCTCTATCTACATTTGTTTGCCTGATTATTCTCATTCTTTACCTACATTTGTTTGCCAGTCTACGACACGTCGACACAATACCATTTTCATTATTACTTATGTGAGCTGGTGTCTAAAGGTCTTACACGAAAAATCATGTAAGACTTAAGAAATTGTTTTGCTTCTACTTTTCAAATTATTTTAGTAGTTGTCCTTATCCTGGATTGCCGAGACTATTCAAAACGTCACATGTGACATTTCAGGTGATTGTGCTAAGCGTGAGCCGATAGGCTCATTCAACGGTAGCTATTGAGAGACACTCCTGCGCAACGAGCGTGGCGGCCCCAATTGTCTGATTGATCTTTATGATGCGTCCACAATCCACGCCCCTGCGTTGTTCCAGAAAGGATTGATTTAAGTGAACCATTTTCAGATTTGCTGCTTAGTCATAACATTTATTTTATTTTATTTTATACCTAGTTCGTTCGCTGCTAGCTAGCTTTTATTGACTTAGGTATTGTAGTTTCCAATACTTTCGTTAGAACTCATGAACCAGCGGAGTACCTAATTGCGTAGGTAACACACTAGACACACAGAAGGCCAATTCTCGTAATTTAAAACGTTCAAAATCTATATCGCAGTCTCATCTCGGCGACAAACAAACGTCAAAAACTTGTCAAAATGTAGGGAAATTAGAGGTATTTTTGACAGATTGAGATTGAGATCAGACTGTGAACGTTCTTAAAATTACGAGAATTGCCCCTCAGATCAGTAGCTTTCATTTTGACAGTTCAACAAGTCAACAACATTCTTGCGTTATTTACGTCGTTGAGCAGAAACATTTTTCGAACATATTTATGAAGCAATAGATTAGCAATATCCTTCGAAATTATTCAGATTGAGATTGATAATGTGTTATGCAATTAGGGTGTTGATAACCAATTCATTGCCAATAAGGCTAAATTTTGAGTTCACACTTCACGGCCGATCATTTCAAGACCTCCATAGATCTTTAATTTAAGTACCTGAAGTCTATATACCCAATAGAAATCATAAATCATCATCCACGTTTAGTAATTAGCGTATAACGGACGGCTCCACATCAAGCTATACATAACCAGTATTACCTGACTTCTGATTGTATTATAAACCTATACGTGCGAGGTCAGCTAAAACTGGAAATGTATAGCTTAATGTGTAACCGTGTGTACTTACAGTAGACTGACTACTATGTAGGTGTTTATATAGCGCAACTTATGAATGAACCACTGAAATCATTATTCAGGAACGATTTCCCTTTAACTACAGTTTTTAATTTCAATGTCAACGAGTGTCATCATTCTCCTGTCCTTATCCCAATTTATTTGGTGTCGGTACAACATGTCTTTTTCTTTCATACGTCTCCATTGTCTTTTGTAGTACTGGTGTTTAGCTGCATCCGGTTAGAGTGGAAGCCGACCCCAACATAGTTGGGAAAAGGCTAGGCAGATGATGACTTCTCTATTGTCTTTAAATAAGTATTCCTCATAAAAGTTGAACCCCATTAATTAACGTTGTCCTCATTGTTTATTACAAAACATGTTTTCAGGTAATTTAACTATAAACACACTGAGTAACGAATACCATATCTAGTATCGACGTCTTTACGAAATATGTAGATAAGACCAATGCGTATTTTGTTCGATGACTCAACCGGAACGCAGTGTATCTAATGTGTGACAATGATATTTTGACGAATTTTCCTAATCCACAGATTGACAAGGGGCCTAAAAAGGCCACTTTGGCAGAATCATAAAAGAGTTCATATCACGCAATTCATCTGTTTCACAGTTTCACCCTGAATGGTTAGGCAGACTTGTACCTATAGCATTTTACGAATCTCCATACAAAACTGTCATACAGATGAAATTGCGTGATATGAATTGTTTTATGATTCTGCCAAAGTGGCCTTTCTAGGCCCCCAGATGGGCATTTAGAGCAGGCAGGTCCATCGGTGTATTCAAACATCTTACAACGCAGGTCTTGTTGCTAGCTGGGTATCGACAGCCTAAGGAACTCTACCCGGTAGAGTTCATTAAGCTGCTCGTGCTGAATCGTGCTTCAGATGCACCTATTATTTGAACGGTCTAATTAGTCTAACGGTCATATCTAACGACCATAGAACCTGACCTAAGGTCTGGTACAGAGAGCAGTAACTAGTTTAGGTTAATTAAATTCCTACCTAAAATTTGCAATTGATACTAGGTACCTAATGAAAGAAATGTTATATGATGATTTGCTAAGAATGATGATGATGAAGCAATAATGCGGTCGATGATGCACGGATAGTGCCTCCTGAACTTCGTAAACAGCTCGATTACCACCCGTTTGCCGTTGACTACCTTTCAGGAATAATTTTCAGCTATAGAATATACTACTTACATTTTCAGGTAGGTATAGGGTGTGGGGTGAATTTGCCTTATTGCCCTAAAGAATGTTCGTAATTAGGAATTAGGTAAATGTGAGTCAGATCATTATGAAAGACATGACAGCTTAATCTATTTCGCGAGTGATGCTATCTCGATTTTAACCTGTTTGTATTGAGGTGTCTCTATATTAGGTACCTACCTACGACTATAACGAAGACATTCATTGCCACGGGAAGAATGCATCATTTGATTTCACAATCACAAATTCGTCAACGGGGTATTAGGTACTTGTGATAAGTGTGATAACATAATGAGTTATCGAACTATGTGGTAAACTAATTTGGCTTCTTAATTGAATCGATGTATAAGTACCTTTATAATTAAATGTTTAATTTTCTGGTAGATGCTTGACTGCACTGAAGTGCTTAGATGTCGCCGTAACGTAATATTGCTCATTGTTAGATATCCTTGCCTACCCAACTACAGAAAAAGCTAAACCAATTCTTAAATTCTAAGCTTGGAAAACTTTCCATGGCTGTAGTTAAGTGGACTAATGAACTGGCAAACACTCGCATGCAAATAGAAGTTAAGTAAGTACAGAGAGATAACTTTGTGACTCGAAAGAAGATGAGGTCGACGAAGTCTGGCACAGCAATCGTGTTGGTGGAAATTACCTGTTCATCTTGTGTTCTTCGGTATGTATTATCACTAAATCCTGTTTCGATAAAGCACTCTGGATGGGTCACATCACCAGCACTTGTTCACAGCAGTAACACTACAGATAGAGTCGAATATCGCGGTGCACAATGACACTGACTCGCTAGGGAGCTGCAATCAGCGACGGAAGACATTCGTTGAATTGATTCAATTAGTTGAGTCGCCTCAGTCGGTCAGATGTCGCCGAGAGCCGAGAGGCGGCGAGGTGCTCCTGTCGCAGTGGATCAACTGATACTGTTGACGCTGTAATCTGTTATCAGCAAGTCCTTCTGCGCCCAACACCCTGTATCTAGGTCCACCACTGAGACAATGACGGCCGATCGTTCGGGACAGATAGGTAGCTACCACAATGCGATACCGCTTATATCTGAATGCTCCGATTGGTTCGTCGATTATGTTTATTCTGTAATAGTTCCTGTGCTTGTCAAGTAAATGGACGTCTTTGTTTTGATATGATGTATACTATAGAGTGATAAGAAGTCTCGTAATGAATTTATAACGAGGCTATTAGATAAGTACCTACATATTTAAGTGGATTCACAAAAATGTGCTAAGTAATTAATTATTTAATTACTCAGTGACGGATAGTAAACAATAATTTAAAGATACAGAAAGTTATGCTCGGGTCCGGGTTTTTTATACAGTTTCTACTTACCAACGAAAGAAAGAAACCAACTCTTAAGTGCCTTCAATTGGATAATAGAGCAAGAATGGTCACTGTGGTCCTCGTTTGTGGTATTCGCATGTTGTGCAATAAGTACACTGCTGTTAATTAGACGAGGAATGCATCGTTAAAAGTTCACTCTTCAGATCAAAACAAAATTAAGAATAAGTTAGGTATCTGTATAGGTACTTTTTAACCTGATGAACAACGGTACCTATAACCTATCAATATTCTAGTAAGTATCTACCTACTTCTAGAAAATAAAAGATCAACGACATTTTAAAAATAAGTATCTAGGTCTGTTGTTGAACATCGATATTATTATGCAATAATTAGCATAACAATGGTGACATTAACTCAAGCATCTCCTGTAGATCTTACGAACATCTTACCGCTGTTTGTTTCAAACTAAATTAATATTTGTGATGACCGTTTTGTTTAGATACGCTAGTGCCGAGCATGAGACCCTGAGTTCGATTCCCAGGTCCTAGTATTATTGGTTTTTTTTTATCAGGAAATTCTCGATAGCAGCTCAGTCGGCTTTGTGCCAGGTTGTAACTCTAAAACATGGGATTTAAATATACCTACCTGACGAAATGTTGGTGTATTTTATGTTTTATGTACTTATCTACAATTCTGCCTGTTTGATGTTGCCGATGTTTTTAATTCAACGGGGGAAGGGGGAGGGGTAGAACCGTTCCAGGAATTTTAATATGAACTTATGACACCTCTTAAAGTAGGTACCTACATTCTCCAAATCCACTTAGGTAAGTATATAACGCTAGTGTTTACATTCTCTTTGATGTAATGTTGGATTTCTAACTAGGCTTAACGCACAGCATTGAACTACCTTCCATCGCGATCGGCGCAATTACAACGCTTACGATGATTTTCTTACGCTCGTTGAAAAAGCGCCCGTGCGAATAGGGATACTGTTTACATTTACATCCCAGTAGGTAGGTATCCACGCAACCGCCATAACAGTCTACGAAAATGAGCTAAGTACACACGGCTACACATCAAGTTATTCATTTCCAGTTTTAGCAGACCTCGCATTGTATTGGTTTTTCTTATTAACAGAAGTCAGCTTATACTGGTTATGTATAGCTTGATGTGTAGCCGTGTGTACCAAATTTTTTTCTTAACCCGAGTTGCAAGTGTTTACATTCTCCTTACCGAGTAGTTCTATGATAATTCGGTATTGAGCTAAAATTCGTATGTGTCACTTCGGAGTAGACCCCCAGATACCCAAGTGCAAAAATATTGTTTGAAACCTAGTAGTTTTAGACCCCTATTATTCTTTGGTGAATAATAACTAATATTTAAATTCATATGCCTCATTTACGTTACATATTGTAAACAAGCGCGGTATAATTTTGTTACAGGGGTAGGGCACAGCAAGAAGATAAAAATAAATCTTATTAAATGAGGAAGGTAACTGTCAAAATGGCGCTATCGTAGCTAGTTCCCAAAACAAGCTCATAATACTTACAAGGCGTGAGGTATTTCATTTTAGTTATAATAACCCGTTGTTGTGTTCCTAAATACTCCGAAACTTGAGTTTTCACTTTTCTTTCTTTCCCGAAAGAGCCTAAAATTAAAAGATTGTGGCTTCACCAGTGACTCCCGGCAATTAAAGTCGCCGCGTGTGGATCTAACATTATCGGACACTCGGTTTATCATAATAAATAGAAAGGTAGATTATGTATTTAGTCTTTATTATGTATGTAAACCACAATAATTACGGATGGCATGTGAGTATTTTACATGTTATGTTTTTTAGAAAAGGGTTTACAGATAGAATTTGGGTTTATGTTATCTATGATGATACGATCTATTTATTCTTAGAGTAAGAAAGTTATACTTTTGGCAAATGTAAGCGTAGGCTCGTTTGTGCTATTGAGATAGAATTAAGAAATAAGAAATCGTGGATCGGTGAATTGACTAAATTTTGATGGTCCGCATCTCTATTTCTGTCATCTCTATTTTAATTGTTTTATTAGTTTGACATTTGACAATGACAGTTTTGACGAGACGTTTGCGGCTTTTTGGTTGTGTAGCACCTTGGTGTAAACAAATTAATTTATAAATCAGTAAATGTTCTCCTTGCTACGTTTTCTGTAATAACAATGAATGCCACAAGTTTATATGTTTCTACTTGTCGACTAATAATCTTGGCTGAAGCGGCAGATAAGTCTTCATGGACAGATTTGTTTCGTTTAGTTCCCTATTTACGACAATCTTTATCTTGTACAGTGTGTGGTAACTTATTAAAGGAGCCCTATACTCCAACAAGCGCCAGCTGCCAACATCATGTTTGCAAAAAGTGTAAAGGTGGACGAAAAAAACTAAAGCCTTCTTGTAGTTGGTGCAAAGATTATGAAAGTTATGGTGAAAACTTACAGCTACGCATACTTCTGCAGTGTTATAAGAAATTGTGCGAGTACTTCATGGGTACGGACGTCTATAAAATATTATTGGACGAAGACGAAATAGCAGCAGGAGTTAATGGAGGCACAGTTGCAAGTTCAGGGTTGATTGACTTAATACAAGAAGGTGCTGGGTTTTCAGACGACTACAAGAGCACGGCAGGTCTCTCTAAGTCGGCGTACAGTATTCTACCGTGTGTGTACACTAACTCAGCAGGCACACAGACCCACACCGCATCAACATCTAATAACTCAGAAAGCAGATCCTCTAAAGACTCTCCTTCCTCTAGATCTACATCAAATGGATCACCATTATATTCTGTTTTGTATGCTGGCTCTGGAAATAAAATTACTATTAAAAGAAAAAATGTTGATGAAACAGATTCACCTAATAATGATTCAGGATCAAGCCGAGAGAGCAAAGTAAGTTACTTAACTAAGAAAGTGGCATACAATTTAATTTGTTATGTTCCAAGTAAATTTTCTTTTAGTTTATTTATTAATAACTCAATAACTTTATAATTTCAGTCAAATCAACTAGGTTTTAAAAAGCCTTCAAATAGGTCTCGTAGTTCAGCTAGCAGTAAGAGAAAAGGTTGTAGATGTGGCAATGCCACCGCTACTCCTGGCAAGTTGACATGCTGTGGGCAGAGATGTCCATGTTATGTGGAAAGCAAACCATGTACCGAGTGCAAGTGTAAAGGCTGCAGAAATCCTCACAGACCTGATGGAATGAAGGTAACATACAATTCAAAGATAACTGAATAAGTAATTAGATAAAATAAAAATATTGTCAGTGTGTAAGTAATATGATATACTGAATGTTCCAGGTCCGGCCACACATACCTCAACTAGACAGTATACAGCTGACCCTCAACACAAACCCAGACACTTCACCATCATGCTCTGGTTCCCTCGACAGCCTTGATACTGACACCCTCACTATGGAGGCTATGGAGGAATCTCTCAATTATACTGCCGATCTCAAGTCTTCCAATATTAAAGGTATTAAATTGAGCATTCAAATATTTTTATGTCAGATTGAATACAAAGAAAATTTTGTAACAACTTCAATATAAAACTCTGCATTAAAATATATATTTGTTGCTGTTACAGTATACACAAGTCAGTTACAAGAAGTATCTCCATCGTTACCTGCCACCATCATGATGGACGAGGAGTTCGCGGGATCGGGGGAGGAGGAGATGAGCTCCCCGCACGACTACGCGCTCGCGTCGCCCAACGACATGCATGACATGCAGGATATGCAAGAAATGCACGACATGGACGACCTGCACGACATGCACGAGATGCACGACATGCACGACACGGACGAGCGCGAGCAGTCGCCGCAGTCGCCCGCCTCGCAGGACGTGAACAGTGACATCGAGGTGGATGTATGACATCAACTCTCCCTCGCGAGTGACTAGGACCTCTCCTACGTTTGCATACTGACACTGATGCTGATATGTGTGATGTCACTTGTCGCGGCGGTACTGCTAGTCATGTGCGTGTCTCACTGGTATTAGCTGTAAGTTTACGTTTATACTATTGTAGGACAGTCTCTGTTGTATGCTACAATATAAGTTATTTAATTATTGATTGGCTGCCTGATAGCTGGAACAATTCTCTATCTTATATGATTGGAATTATTTGTTGGGTCCATCGAATTTAAAATAATACATGTTGTGGGCATAGGTTTAGCAGATACTTAATTGAGTACTTAAATATCCAAAGTATAATGTCTCAAGTTGACAGTGAGGAAAGCAATGTTCCTTCATTAACTTGGACAGTGTAGTTAATTTTAGTATTACTTTTCTCAGTTAAACTATAATTATCAATGTATGAATGATTGTCATAAGAATACTTAGTGTGACTAGCTTTTACAATATTAGCTTGATAGTATTTTACTTTTTTAATACTGTAACATATATTTTACTAGATTTATATTTTAAGAAATATGATCTAATAATATTGAAATGGTCTTAAAATGTAATATTCTTTCATTGACTCACCACAGAAGAAATAATGCCTAATTGAAAACGATATCTTGATGTTGTGTTTTATGCATTATTGACTGCGTTAGTAATAGGTAAATGAAGGATGTTTATATTCATTACACATGATGCATAGGAAGTAGCTAGCTAGATACCAAGTTATTACTTCAAATAATGGTCTTCCCAAAGATTTCTTTTTAATCTGATTTCTTTAGGAAATATTACGATTTCTTTAGGAAATGTTGTAAATAATTATTTCTTGGCTTAGAATCATGAACTTGTTATATCTGTTTTACCATTAATTAATGAATACATTCAATCAGCTTGTGTAATTAATTCCTCCAGTAATGTCGTTTTAAAATCGTTTCAATATAACTAGCAATCAAGATATTTTTTATGATTTACATTATGATTTTACTAAATAACTTTTAATTAAAAGACATGAAAAATACTATTAAATTAAGAACAAAATGATTATTCTGAAATGTTTCCATTAGTTTTCCACATAATAATATTATTAAATGACTACAAAGTAAACTGTGATACTGCTGTCACCTTTCATTTTAAAATGTCACAATTTTTCCGAATAGAACTTTGATATTTTTATGGAATATCAATGCTTAGAATAATAACGGCACTGGAGTACAAAACTTTTATAGTTCTTACTGTAACATTAATGTCAAATAATCTAAGAAAGCAATTATTATCGTCTCATCAGCAAGCGATGAAATTAAAAGTATTTTTTGTTAAATCCATACTTTTATTTCTATACCCAACACTAATATATTTGATCATTAAATAAAATAAACATAATTGAATCTAAAGTTAGCATACAATCATTTAATAGAATACATCAATCAGTTTCGTCATCTTTCGCGTGTGTTATATCGGATACGGAGTTCCAGACTCTTCCGAACTCCCTGCTGAGCGCGGTGATCACGGCGCTGTCGGAGCTGAGCAGCGTGGCGCCGTGGTTGAGGTTGAGGGTCCCGGGCGTGTGGTCGAGCGAGCCGAGCGCCGCCAGTGCGTCACCGGCGCCCGCGTCGATCAACACAAACTCATGCTCCAGCCGCACGCACGGCTTTATCACCTTCACTTCAATCCCATTCTGAGCAAATAACTGCAGATTGTGGAAGTCATCGCTGTTGTGTATGGCGATTCTGACGTTCACTTTGTTCTTCTGATGAACGCTGACCAGACATCTAGCCAGGGTATCGCTGGCGAGGCTCGGCACGCACACGTCCACTGTCCTGCTCGCGTGAAGGATGACGTAATAAATACAAAGCAGATTGTTCAAACCTATTTGTCTCGTATGCTCTTCGTCCTCGGCTCCATAAAATAACATTTCATTGATCGCGCTTTCGCATTGCTTGTTGTTGCTTCGGAAAATACTTATTTCTAGCATTTTGAAAACTAATCCACAGAAAAGTGATCCACCAGTATACAAAGCCGATTTCAAAGCTGGTTTATTCATTTTTCTTAATTTATATAATCCGAAGGTCACAAGATCACTGTTAAAATCTACGAATTTGCTCCTTGCATGAAAGAGATGAGCCCGATAATATGTTTCTAATAATATTGTTCAGAGTATCTACCCACGTTGTATGAAAAAGAGAATTTGGTGTTAAACCTTTTTCATCCACAAATGCAGGTATTTTACTAGAAAAATAAAGTATTTGTCAAAACAGTTGAAAGTGCAGGTTTTGACGTTTTCTTTTTATACTAATATTTTATGTTTTCCAAGGGAAGTGTTCAATTAGCTTAGGTTTATCCACTTCGTTTTGTAATTTCAATGGTTTAGATATAATTGCGAGCGTAATAATGTCTCAGCCACGGGTCCGCAAAATGTTGAGCAATGGTGCCGAAATGCCGCGCGCCCGCACTTCCGCCACGAAGGCGTCCGGCGACTCCATGGCGAGCCCCATCCGCCCACACCACGACATTCTTCCAAGCAGGAGCAAGAATAAGATTCCCAAAAGTGTGCGCTACGATTTGGAGAACGCTTTAGTCGGTGTAAGCGCCTGCTAATAAACGTATATCAATATGTGACACAGTTTCATGAAACTAAAATTAATTCGTGATCCGTACTGTCTTACGTCTGGACAATGCGGTTCCATGTTTCATTTGTTTCCTTTATCCATTTAGCAGGGGATATCGACGCTTTTCTATTATTTCCATTGAACTTCAAAACCTCATGCACCATGTTTGCTCATCGCCATCATTCGGCCAAAAGATATCCACTGCTGGATATAGGACTTGTCCAGTGCTCAAGCATCGCCACAATGCACAGGAGGCCTTGTCCAGTGCTCAAGCATCGCCACAACGCCCGGGCCTGTGTTTCTCGCATCTAGTGGATTCCTGCGACCTGCAGCTCTATTTTGTAAAAATCTCACCGTGACTCACCGTGAATTTTTTACAGATACCTAGACAGATCGGTCTGGTTCTGCTCTTACTAGAACAAAGAGTTTTTACTGAGCTTGGTTATGATTTGTCCTACAGATATTTCGATTGTGGTTACAGCTGTGTGACGTATGGTTTGAGGAGATCAAGCCGCACCTGTTGCGCAATAACATAAAGCTGCATGTCAATGGCAGCAGCGCCGGCGGGGACCACGAGCGCCCGCCCCCCGCGAACCCAGCCCGCGCCCCGCCTCCCTCGCTCCGCGCGCCCGGCTGCTCACACCTCGACCCAGGTGCTGCCCCTGATGTACGAGCCTTGCTCCAGCTCCGACGCATCCTACATAATGACTTCTATTGTTTGACCTGCATGAGTTCTGCAACAGTCAGAAAATTTGCCTATGTACTTTTACTTTTATAGTTCCGACTGTTTTGTACCTAACTTATTTAGAACTTTAATTGATCGCTTTACCTAACCAAATATAGGTACAGTGGATGAGTAGGTACCTACTAAATGATTGGTTTAGATTATAGACTGATGAATAATGTTTTTGATAGCCGTATTTACAGTTTGTTATAAGTGATTGAATCTTGTCATCTGGCGTGCAGCATCTTCGCCGGACTGCGAGCTGTGTCGGCTCCTCCTCAACGCCGCCAACTGTATCGAGCGCGCCGTGTGCCAGGCTGCGAACGCCCAGCCGTCGCCCCCTGTCGCCGCTGCTATCAGTGCCGCAGACGCCCCGCGATTGCCCTCAGGTAAAACTTCTTATACTTTCAGCCTTTTAGACTATTTATTTCTGGACGTAGGTACCCTTTCAAAATTGATGGATGCTAAAGAGAGGAACGGAGTTGACCAGGGGGAAACAATTCATATCACGCAATTTCATCTGTATGACAGTTTTGTATGGAGATTCGTAAAATCGTAGGTATCTACACCTCTGCCTAACCCTTCAGGGATATATAGGTGTGAAACTGTCAAACAGATGATTGCGTGATATTAATTGTTTTATGATTCTGCCAAAGTGGCCTGCCCCCAGCGTGCCCGTGGAAGGTAGCAGCTAGCTGGATGACGAGATTAGTTATATATTATAATTTATCTATGTAGGTAGGTATATTGTGAGTTCGTGTCACTGATCGCACTGACAACAATCGTATAATATATCTATCCTAGATTCAGTCACTCAACTGTAAAGAGAAGAAACTGGAGCGGCGTTGCATCCGTAGAAAACATCGCAGATTCCAACCACAGCCTCAGCCGAGCTGGCGAGTGCCACGCCTGTGCCGGACGTACACCGTGCTGTGCCGGGCCGGAGCCGGTGCCGGTGCCGGCAGTCGTACGACGATGCCCGCCTCGCAACGGCCGCCGCAGCCGCCACGTGATGACTATGTACGCGAACACTTAAATTCTTTTTCTGGAAAGTTTTATTAAAAGTAATTTGTGGATTTGGCATATCATTATCTGGTTTTTTTTTTTTATTATGAAGTAAATTCATAACTATAGGTTAAACTTCTGTGGCAACTCTATAGTCCTAATAGCTACTAAAACAGTAGCATAATGAGCAAATAATAGCATAATAAGTCACATTATCAGCACCGCACCGGAGCGGCGTGGGCGTCGGGTAATTTGTGGGTAGTTTCGCAGTTAAGACGCACATGAGCTGCCATCTCATTTTCCTCCATGCAAGGTCTGCACAGTAGGCTGTTTTCTAGGTATGACTATGCGGCTATTGGCACACTGCTGCGTTTCACGCATCGGTGTGCGGGAAACGGAGCCAAATTGCACGCGCGTGATTGCGTTTTTGTTGAATTTGTATGTAAAAAATCACGCGCGTGGAAATGGAGGGGTAGTTAAACTCTAAAGTGGGGGTCAAACGGGGTATCACATGAAAGACCTTCATTCCAAATTATAAAACCTTTTGACTAATGATGAAAGATATCCGTACTTACTGAAATTAAATCTATGAGGTTTACTTATGTATATTACGCTAAAAATAAAACGATGTCTCCAACTAGAACAGTTTTTGAGAAACAAGCACAAAAACCACAAAGTTAAGCGATCGCAAAAAAATAAGCAACGAAATAAAATCTTACCAAGGCACGAACCTTTAGAGTGCGCAAGTCCGACACGCTCTTTGTAGGTTTTTATTATAGCGACGATTAAGTAAATAATAAGACTGAACGTTAAACAGTTGCTAAAAATAATAACCTACGTTTTAACAGACATATTATAATTATAACACGATTTTTTCCGTTAATTAAACTCAAAAAATAAAATTATTTGTATGAACACGTTTGAACACGAGCCCGAGGCTAAATAATAACAGCCGCACAGGTCGATCGATCAGGTTAAGTTACGCTTGCCGCGGTTGGTCTGTGGATGGGTGACCATCTTTACATATCGAGACCCCTCCGTGCCTCGGAAAGCACGTTAAGCCGTTGGTCCCGGCTGCCGTTCGTGGATCTTTGACAGTCGTTACGGGTAGTCAGAAGCCCGAAAGCCTGACAACCAGTCTTATCAAGGGGTATCGTATTACCCAGTAACTGGGTTGTGGAGGTCAGATAGGCAGTCGCTCCATGTGAAATACTGGTATTCAGCTGCATCCGGTTAGACTGGAAGCCGACCCCAACATAGTTGGGAAAAGGCTAGGCAGATGATGATGACGTTTGAACACGAGCGATCTTTTTTTAATATTTATTAGAGCACCGAATAATTTGTTTTACAAATTAAATCGTTTCTTAACTTTTAGTATCGTTATATCGTGGGTCGCCGCCGTGAATCTGTGATGAAGAATAAGACAACTCAAACGGAGGAAGCCTTATGTGTGAGCAGGGGATGTCAGTCTCGCAGCCCCAATCGTAGCTCTGCCCCCCGATGCAAGCGCAGCCCTACTTGCAGTTCCGACCCCATCAGCCCTACTTGCAACGCCGACTCCATCAGCCCCGACTGCGCCTCCCCCCCAGTAATCGTGCCGCCACATAAAATCTGCCGGCTTAGGCGGCCAGAAGCAACTGTACCCCCTTTATTACAGAATGTAAGTAGCAACATCTATTAATTTTTTTTGCTGAACATAGGTCCCTCATATACTTACCTAGCCGCAAGCGCCCAGGGCCAGCCGTCTTATGTCCACGCAAAGGCAGGAGTAGTAGAGAGAGTTGATAGGAGGATGTCACAATGGCATGTCTGTCTCAGATGAGTGTGATGCTTTAAGGACCCCAATCATCGACGAGGCTAGTCTACATGCCTGCACGTGGCTTTTAGTGAAGTCTGAACGATTTTAAATAGGGAAGTAGGGATGCTGGACTACCATAGCTTCAACGGCTAGAGTCGCACGCATCAGCAGCTTTGCTAACTGCGGCGATTAGTGGAATCAGCAAGGCAGCTCATACTATGCCTCGTCGTGATGATGATACCTACGTCAAGTGACCAGACTCTGAACGTGGCTTTATGTTCTATAGTCGGACTTTTAATTAGCTGCAGTAAAATGACAGCTTATGTGTTACTTAAATGACTGAAATTGGCGTCTTTTTGTTTTTTCGCGGTCATCAACCAAATGTTTTTTTCTAGTACAGAATAGTGTAACAAACTAAACTTATTTGACATGCATATCTCTAAACGCAGTCAGAAATGAGTTATTATGAAGTGTCATTTTACTGCAGCTAATTAAAAGTTGGAGTATAAGTACTAACAGCTATTAGGTATAGGTCTATTTTGTGGTAACAGTCAACCAATAAACAGGTAGGTATCAGTATTATAACCAAGCAACCATATTTGAATTCCTGAACCGAAGTATAAAGCCACACACGGTATAAAAGTTTAAACCTGTAAAATGTTCTTGTTCACAGGATTTAATAGATATTATAGCAGACGGCAATGAAAGGAGGTTAAGATTGTTGTACAGCAGTTCGGACAAGAACAACCACCCTTCGTTTATGAACTTAGTTCCCAACAGTCAAAAAGAGAAGAGTGCTCTGAAGAAGCTTCCTCCTTGGCGATAAGACTACTTAACATTAGTCAGTAACTAAAAGTGGCCGAGGTCGCTGACTACAGGAATATTATTTTATTTTTAAATGTTCGTAAACCTGTGACTTTCTTAGGTAGAAATATTTATTGTTATTTATATTTTGTATTACGTCAGTACAACGCTGTAGATAGGAACTGCGTAATATAATAAAAATAAAGAATATATTTCCATCTTTTAATCATTTGATTTCTACCTAATTAAGAAGAAATTCTATCTAATTAAGAAGAAAGTTTTAGCGAAGAATTATGGGAGACAAACAATTTATTACTGGGATGTTGGATGTGAGGTTTAGTGAGACTCAAATTAAGGCCTTCAAACCTACTGGTTTAGGAACTACTGGTTTAATGAACTTGTATCATTCATTGTTGACACAATAGACGGCAGATTGTATGTTCAGGAATTTCTTGTTGACACAATAGACGGCAGATAGACGGCAGATTTATGTTCAGGAATTTCAAGATTTATGTTTAAAGCTTTGAACATAAATCTGCCATCAGATCTAATACTAAAAGGAGTTAAAATTAAAAATATATATCTCACACGACACTTTTGATTGGTATGTTTAATTAATATTTAACTTACATTAAACCTTACTTACGACTCTTTACAAAATTACAACAGACGTATCGACTACAAGGTTGATACAGGGTGCTTTTCACACGAATAAAATAATTTACAAAAACAGTCGTACATAGTTATACATCACGCTCATTACAAACTAAATAAATATCTGACAGTCACCGTGCTTCGATCGCGACCGCGACAGCGCCCGCGCGCCGTCCGACCGGGGCCGAAGCGCGCACGCTCTTTGGATCCGAGTAAAGTTTGTGAACGTTCTCGCGTCACATTCGCACCGGCGCATTCGTTAGTTAGTGTGCTTCACGTAATCCGTCTCGTAGTAGGCGGCAGCACCGTGGGCGCCTTTGCGGTCGAGCGCGCGCACTCGCACGAACAGGAACGCGGCCACCAGCGACGCCACCACCAGCACTAGTAGCAGCATCACCAGGCCCGCCACGAACGACGGCACCGACATGCATATGGTCTCCGGATCACTCGCCGGAGACTGTATGACGACGGTCTCGTTGGCCGCGGCATTGTTTAACGCGAAGTTAACGTCTCCAGGCGCTACCACCTGGATCGTTCGACTAGTATTGACGTCAGTCATTTCTTGAGCGTCACGCTTGTAAATTCTCTGTGGCGCAGACGTCTCTCGCCGCCGTCTCACTCCGACAAGTCTCTCCGGAAGGTCCTCGACCGATCGTGGCCTTCCTCCCAGTGTTGCTAGATTGACATGAGCGTCATCTTTCCTCTTAACTGTATTGTATACTCCGCGACGGCCTGGAGGAGGCGGGGGCGGAAGATTGACTTCGTCTTCATCCCGGACTGGAGCAGGTGATGATGGACTGGGTGCGTTCGGTGTCGATGAGACTTGCGCTTGTGGAGGTGGTACAGCGTCATCGCGTTTTTCTGAGAAAGATCCTGTCGCATCCGCAGGATGTCGCGGATCCGGGAACGCAGGTGGCACACCGTAGTCTCCGTGAGGTGCTGGTGGCGGAGGACCATACTCACCGTGAGGTGAGTTTGGTACACCATATTCTTCAGCTCCCAGAGAATTTCCACCTAACAATGGTACTCCGTAATCAGCGCCAAGACCGCCGCACTTCGGTTCAGGACAGTTATATCTGCACACTTGGATTACACACTGGAAGTGTACATTCATCGAATCGGGGAATTTAAATGCTTGGAAATATGCAAAGGACACTACAGAAGCTGAAGGACCGAAATTCTTGATTTTTTGGAATTTGCTCATAATCTTAGGTCTCACGACACAGCCGTACTGATCGACGAGCTGGATAGGTGCTCTCTTACCGTCATGTGCTACGCAGTTTCGTACTAACATGTCGAATTTGTTCTCGTCGTCTTTGATCGCGAGCACCATTGTCATAGTTTGACCTATTTTCACTATGCCGGACACTTCTGAAGCCCAAGGTCCTTTTCCAACCTGTATCTGCATCCAGCATTGCAGGTTGTCTCCGAGAAAGTTCGCCGTGACAGCGTGCAACATATCCACTTGGAATGGTCTAAACGTGACTGCCTTTTCGTAAAAGTCGTACCACGTGCATCGTAATTTTCTTGCTTGATCCCATACCTCTTGGACATAAGGGTCGTATTGAACAATGATTGTGTTTTCTACATAGGAACCGCTGGGTGTCGGACTTCCATAAGTCGCAACGTTATGATTAGCAGAACTGCTCATGCCGCAGCTATTGAGGAAGATTTCAAATGTCGCGCTGAGATGACCAGTTCCTGGTTTTAAATGCATACAATTAGGATCACTGTAGAATCCTTTGGAGAATATCATGCCATAAAATGGGCGGTCAAATTCTATATTAACCCGCATTCGTGTTTTCTCACACTGAACTTGTAAGTGTTTTATTTTAGGGCTATCCGGTGTCGCCAGGGGCCACGGGTCGTCGGTGTGCGAGGGTGGCAGGGGCGGGCCGTAGCCGGCGCCCGTTCGATGTTCCAACGGTAACGAGGCCGAGTCCACCGGAGGTTCGCATGTTGCTTCCTGGAAATAGAAAGCCATACATTATTATTACGTCGATTAGCATAACACATCTGCATCTATATGCAATTTACAGGCTTGTTTGCTCTACATGTAGGAAATTTATGAGCACCAAAAGTTACTGTGAAGCCGTGGATAAGATTTTAACTAGACTCTGGGTAATGGGCATGTAATGTAAGTGTTTGCGACGATAGATAATATAATTACAGTCTTAGAACATTCCTGAGGCGTCTCACTCTACATACTCCGCGCCACAAGAGCGCGTGCGCTGAGCGCCCTCGCCTCATCTTGCGAGCGGCGCGCGCGCAACGTTCTTTCCGACTTTCTACACTGATGGATAGCTCGCACAAGCAATTATAATATTAATCAGTACGATCATATTGCTAAGATGAGTTACACGAATGCTTTCACGATACTTAGGTGGGATATTTTTAATTTTATAGTTACTATTAGCTCTATCAACAAAAAATGTGAGGTGCTCGTATTTTTAGCTTTTATTTAATTACTCGTAAGTATAGTGGTACAAATATGTCTGGTATGTGGTTGGTTAGGTTAACAAAAACTATTATCAGCAGTGCCACTAGCCGCGTGTGGATTATGCTGTATTTGGATGTTAGTCTAGAAAAATATGGCGTGAGAGCTGGTGAGGCAGTTGGTAGGTACACGGGCTAGTATGTAAGAATGGCAGCAAGTGGCAGGTTGTTGGCGGGAGCGCCGCTCGCCCGGTGCGTACCGACGACGCTCGCGTTTTCTAAACCGGTTAGAAATTACCCACTGATCGAGATTGTGAGTTGCGGAAGAAAACACCGGACCTATAAACATGCGCAACTTTGACAATTAGAGCTTTCTTTGGCAGTTTCCACGTTGGGTGCGTTATCTAAATATACTGATTCATCGATGCTAATCGAAATGGGCGGGATACCATACCGACCGCGGCTCCGTGGGTACCTACGACGCTACTATTATGCAAGTGCAACCTTGGAAAGTCTCGGAATAAGGGAGCACCCAGTACCCAATTTCCTGTATGCTTTATTCAACTAGGTATCTATAGTTATTTGAAACTTTTGATAGCAAATATGGATAGTGTTGTGCACGTATCAGTTCCGTGACTACCTATTATTCGTCTGCTCGCAAGCGTGGGTAAGAGTTTTTGGATTCAGATAAAGGTGATTACTTGCGCATGCTTGTGCATCAGCAAAGCGAGAGGCGACAGGTGCCTGCGCGGACGCAGGTGAAAGTATCCGTCGCGAGTACATCCGTTTCCACCCAAAATTAACGAATTTGCTAAGTTCCCCTTAAGTTGTTGTGTAAGTAATAAATTATACACGCAACAATGAATTGATGGCAAGTTCGCGTTACAGAAGGTTACCAAAAGTTTAGCGATATTTACATTTAGCAGGCTTCAGTTAGCGGAAAATTTGGGTGGACTTTTCCTTTATTTTGTGTTTGCTATTATCAATGTATGAGCTCTTTGCAAATATTTGCTCTTTCTGTAGTACAGTCTGTTCGTCTAGTTTTATCGGAAAACAAGTCCAAGATCTTTGGCGATATTGAAAAGGTTACGAATTGAAGCTCTACATAAGTAACTTAATTCTGACTAGGTACCCATTCAAATAATAAACTTATCAAAAGTTGGAAGAAAGCTAATATTATATAGAAAAGTCATTGTGGCAAACTGTGAAGACGTTTTTTCCAAATAATTTACTAATTTATATTCATGTTCCACTTTACTATTAGGGCCAAGCCTTAGATAAAGAAAGCAAAATATATCTCATTAAAAACTTATTGACATAAAATTAATCAAATCATAAATCAAGATGAAATTTGAAAAACATCGCAATAAAAATGTTGAACTTGAATGCGCCAGACTGGTCTTACATAACTTGAATAAGTTAAAATTGTAAAGAGTCTTACCTACATACCTTAGCACAAAAATTAGTACAAGGCAGATGAAAGTTGTTTAAATTAACAAGAATTGGTAGAACCGGATTTTTGTTTGATTTTCTGTTTGAATACGCGGGACTTAATAGGGTTGAGCATATTTATATTTCTCTGCTTATGTATTTATTTTATTTTATTAATCCATTTATTTCAGGCATCAAGGCCCATAAACACATACAATTCAATATTATTATAAGTAACTTAAAAATACTATAAATACATACAACATTATACTAAAAACTAACACTAACACGAAGTGTCTGCGTCGTGTTTCGCTGACTGGTGTCATGTAGCCGGCCACGAAACCGGCGGTACACAACACCTTACAGCCAGAACTCTTCCTTGAGGAACTTCTCGAGATGATGTGTCGGAATACGCACCACGAACGACTCTTGAAGTTCATGTTGTGACGCGACTCCAACTTCTCGACCCTCAAAGTCCAGTTGGTCTTCACAAGCACATGCGTGAGTACATACTCATGTGTGTGTGTGCATGTGCGGAATAAACTCGATACGAACAACTAAATATATTTATGATTCTTACCTAAACCATATACCATCCCGAAACTATTTTTATGCATGAATTTAGTCCCAAAATACAACTTTTACTGGAATAATTGTACCTGACTGTCTATCATCATGACATCTTCAGAGACAGCAGCAGCTGTAGCACTCAAAACGATAAATTCTATTATACACGTACTTATGTTAGATTAGAAGACATATTTTGAACAGACTAATCTGTATCCGGTTGCAACTTGATTACCAGATTACTGTCACGAATGTGCGAAACCTAACCACACTTATAAGCAAAATAAATTGTACAAGTCGTCTCCCACAGCTCTCCCTGCACATCGCGATTCTTATTGTCTGTGGTACAATTTGTATCGTGCTAGTTCGTGGGAAGTGTGCTCGGTGCGTGCGCTATCAGACGATCGCGACAGACGCGCGACAACCTGCTGTCCGACGCCAGGTTTTTCACAATGTGTGTGATACAACTTTATTTAGATATTATAACTGTCGCAAATACGGACCGTGGAAGTGTTATGAGTTTGACGGGTTACAGAAATAACAGAAAAAGGAATTCGGGTGTATCCGCGTATGCAATGCGGACAAGTTTGTCATGTCACATAACATTACCATCAAATTTTTATTGCTTATACGTCAGTTAATTGTGCTAAGCTCAGCTATAACGGGTACTCGCAAAACTCTGTTTCTAAAGGTATTTCTTTTACACGATTTTTTTGACGAGTTAAACGAACATAAATGTAGGGAACAGCTGTTTTTTTTTGCGATTTCATGTTTGGTCCCATAGTAAAAGTTGTTCATAATGATGAGTACAATGACCTCTTAAGAGGTTGTTGGTGTTTTTCCAATAATCATGTATATGTGCTAACTAGATACAGATAAATTACCCAAAATCGAACGTCAAGCCATCAAGCTAATTTGAACATTACTGCGAATGTATTTGTGATTACGTAATCCTTTGTTAACTTCATGATCAACAACAACACAAAGCCATTCTTTAAAAATTAACCGTCGCGTAATCTTAAATGACATATCGTTGTGGGTTCCAAAAGTCACTAATTTCGACTGTGCAAATGCAATCAAGATTTAGAGATTACACAGCAACGAAATCACGAAATCTCCGACGATAAACGGAAAGGTGTACCATGTACATATACATATTACAGTGTTGTTAACAAGCTATAGCAAATGTCATGCGCTTGAACTTCGAACGCGGAGTCACAAATCCTCGTGAACACTTTCCCTTACATCGAGAAAGTATGGATACCAATGGTAAAGAAAATCAAAGATTGAGTTATTTATTTAAACCACAATTATAACAGTTGTTTGGACCTACAGGGACTTTTAAATCACGATTAATTATAATAATAATGGAAAAAGGAAACATGTCATGAATAAATACATTTTCTAAATAATAAATCAATTAGTGTTACAAAACCTATGAAGCCTCTGAAACCCAAACTAAAAAAAAAACCTGTTTGTCAGATTTCAGCGCCTTCTCCCAATTCATTAGGTACCTACATGATATTTTTATTTTTTTGTACTGAAAATGCAGTGTGAAAGTAGTGTGTGGATATGGAGTGTGGGTGTGTGTGTGAGGGTGTGTTCAGTTTACCCAATAAAATATTTTTCCGTTTCTTCGTAGTTAAGAGTAAGGGTCAGTTAACACCGAGAGCCAACACGATGATACTGGAAAAGGCCAGTGATCAGCGTTGCGTGATGCATCGTATTCTGAATTCTCACAATGAAATGTGTATCTTTTCGTGTAGTAAATAAAGTTATATTTTGAGTCGCTCTATTAAAATGAGCGCGCAGCTCGCGTCGCGTCGCGTTTCGGTGTGAACTGACACACTAAGAAGTCAGTTCTTAACCTTAGACTTGCATTCATGAAAAGAGAGCGGGTAAATGTTTAAGATTTTATTAATTTTATTATAAATACGCACAGAAAAAACGCCTTTGACCTTTAATGACATTACCTAACTTTTAATTAAATTACAATATTTCTAATTTTTTCGATAACAAACATTTTCGAATTTAGTTTTGTAGAGTTATTGCTTGGTTTATTGTTGTTTTAATTGAACTGCTTGAAACGCGATCTCTCTATTGCTTTAACTTTTAATATTTCCGATAAACGCGTTCTTTAACGACAACAGTCTTTGTAGGTGATTGCTTTGAAAGATCTTATTTTCGAAGTTCGAACTTTAATTAATACGAGAGAATGATAAGCTCAAGAATAGAAGGTTCGGACTATGTTGTATAAGATACTGAAACGTGCAAATTCAGAGACCAAAAAATATTTGACCAGGTGGAGCCTGGGTGGGCAGTATAAGTCGAAGTTATTTAATTGAAGAATTAATGAACCTGTCATACCTTTAATAAATAAATATCTAAATAGTTGAAAGGCAAAGAAACTATGATTAAGCTAAAGTACCGATTGTAAGCTTAAACGATCGATTAGAATAGACAACGGAGTCTATAAATCCGGCCGACAATCGAAAGCGATCGTCAGTTAACACATTCTTTGCAATTGCTTTCTAACATGAATTAGCGAGACACTTGACAGTGTTGAACGACTAATAATTTCTACTATCTACGTGTACTGGTAACTACAATATTATAATATTAATGTAATCTTCGGCTTTGAAGTAAATGTAACACCTACAACTTAATTTTGGGGTATCTATTTAGTTGACAGTGAGTTAATTACTCTAGTCAACTTAAGAATTTGAATAAAAAATTGCGATTTAGAGAGCTATCCTAGCTAATGAGTAAACAGATTCACAGAGCCTGTGAATATTTTTGAGGAAATCTAAAAACAGCAATTCTGTGAAAACATTATATTATAAAAGCATTCAGAGAAATTAGAGAGTTTCATGTTTAGAGTTATCAATGAATAAATTATGCAATGATGGAACCATAACAGGATTAAATAAATTATGAAATTGATACGTATGACAGTAAGCTTTAATTAGCATTGAAACCTGCTCGAGAACAAGCTTTCCTATTAGGTATGAGATTAATTAATCGTCATATCGTTTTATTAACTAATCAAATTACGATTATTGTAATAAGTAGTTATAACATTTTTGCGAGCTACATAACACTTGACTGTTCTCAGATGGTAGGTAAGATAACTTCGTCATGGTCAAAAACGAAATCACTTGCACAACCGGGTTGCGTCATTTCCTTACAAAGATGCGAAATATCAGTGAAAGTGCTCGTAGAAAAAGATGCTTTGACGGTCAACGACTGCTTGATTGTTGTAGGCCTTTAAAACTTATTCAATGTTACAAAAGCTATTATTACACAACCCATCTGCTGCATTTAAATAGATAACTTTTCTTTAACTGTTTAGTTTCTTTTTTGGTCCATATTATATTGCTTCTGGAAAACATGCTGAGCATAATGTAACTATTGGAATTTTGGCGACTTCAAGCAATTAATAGGATTATAAATTAATTTCTCTCTTACGCACTTAATATACCTACGTATCAGCATACGCAGTTAGTTTCCAATGGTCCACTGTTTTGTGGATGTGCTAACGGAATCATTAGCCTAGTTGGCGAGAACGCGAGCGGAAAAAGCTGAATAATGTACGAGCGTTCGACAGAGCACCGCGGTCCGCGCGTGACTTACACACTTACGTGCTTACAATACCCACTACTTGAGCCACGCTTCATGTAACATCGCTTATTTACGTTATTTCTTAAAATATGGTGGCAGACAGCGTTACTTTTATGAATCGTCAAACCTACATTCTAAACACATGACGACTTGACTTCAGAGATTCTGTCCACTGGTGATAATGTTAACAGATTTGTTCTTCTCGGAGTGATGGCTTAAGATACCTTACTTTTTTGGCAACCAGAACCAGCTTCATCGAGAGCATTCGACTCATCAGAACAACATTAATGCTTCCTATCAAAATTGTAAGTAAAGCATGGCGTTGAGTCAGCAACTTGGTTACTGGACTTGGACTGTTAGGCGCTCTGATATATCAGTGAGATGTTCGAGCCAACGGGACTAGTGCAGCCAGCACGCGTCGGATGATTGGAAGCATCATGTACATAACTGTTCTTATTTAAATTAGGATTTATGTGTTACCTTGTCATAATAAACGTCATCGATTCTACCCTTAATTGAGAATGATTTATCGATAACTACAATTATTTGTTTTTTCTGTTATTTAAAAACTGATCAAAGTGAAAGACGCGAATGAGCTGTATGAAAGCGTGCATTGAGACCTTTTTCTTGAACAAAATTCTGTAGTGAAAATGATTATCGAAAACTAATATTTCCTCAAACGCCGATTCAAGTTCAACCAATTGTATTCGCCGGCGTAGTAAATTTTATAAAATTCGTTAAATAGTTTAGATTATACCTAGGTATCAGTGAAACTATAAATAATTAAATGCTCTTAAATAAAATGTAATGAAAACTATAATTAAAAAGAAGATCTTAAAATAGTAGTTATCTCAAAATAGCTAAGAATATAGAATTGTCTCAAGTTTCACTTAGTTTCTTTATCACTGTAATTAAGAAAGGTGACTCACCCGTAGCAAGAGCACAGCGGCCAGCAGCAGCAGCCTGGTCCTCTTCATGGTCACAGTGCAGTCAGTCAGCGTCCTGCAACCAACGGAACACGTTGAACAACCAGAGGAACACTAGCCGAGGGCGCGGCGGAGGCGCGGGCGCGGGCATGGGGCTAGCGTGCAGCCACACCAGCCATGGCGACGAGCACAGTGCAACACCGCTCGCTGCACCCACCGGACCCCTCCCCCCTCTCCCCCACACCACCACCACGCACCCCACCGCCGCGCAGTGGGGCTGACCCAGTGACCGAGTACAGCGCCGCCCGCGCCGGAACTGCACCGGCTGCATCTTTCACTGCGACGCGTGCGCCGCTCCCGCTACGTCGAGAGGAAACCACGCGCGGCCTTCACCTTATTACGGCACAAGGTCGCGTAATGTTTGTACATAGTGACACTTTGTATGGTTCTGTTTATTGGTTTTACCTAAGGAATGGAATGAGATGAAGTTAAACCTAAGATAGGACCCAAGAATAAGCAAGGGTTTCATCGAAAAGTTAATTAAGATTTTGAATTCATTTTCCCCGGGCGAAATTTGTAGATGCGTATTTCCTCTCAGGTATGCGTAAAGCAGCTGCATCGCCGATTGTGCGTATCATGTGTGCAGCGGACTCGGTTTGTCCGGCAGCTGCGCAGGCGCTGCCAGCGATTTCACCCCAGACACTCGATCGCTTGCCGGTTAGAAAGCACAGAAAGTCTCATCTGTCGATCTCAGAATATAGTATACCTGCATGAGGGCGTTTAATGAGGCATTCATTGATCTTCTAGCCCTGAAAAGGTTCGCCGTGTGATAAGAAATCTTCGGCCAGTAATCTGCAGCTTATAGAAGACGAGTGATACACATTGGTCGCAGCTGCGCCCACCTATAACTAGGCTAGTCACTCGTAAGAAAGCGGGCCCTCGGGCATTTTCTATTTTCTGTAATCTGTGGTTATACTATAATAATAGCTGTTATAGCAGGTGGTTTGTTCAATTAAGCCCATCCGAGCAAGCCGCCATCGCTCCTTCGCGGGCGGCACACCAGCAGATTGTACCACACAATCAATTTGATAACAACGCTGCATCATTTTCCCACCGCAACCGCCTGTTCTGCCCTACTGTGGTTTTAACTTGTACTTTAATTTAAAGTCGACTTGATATTAACTACCGCGTTCTTTTGTTTTAAAAGGAACTTTTGTAAATAATTGAATTAGGTAGGTACACTGTATTCCGTGGCAGCACTTACCTAGAGAGTGTGTTTAACTAATTGGGAAACATCTACCTATGAAATAGCTATTTAACGGTAAATCATTAATTAACATCAAGGTTAAGTGGTACCTACACATTATACAGTTCAACGCCTGCGGAAAAGATAGATATTATTTGCACGCATCTATTTGGGATAACTTAATTGCGCTGTCAAAATATTCATCACTCGGCCAGAGGTCTAGAGTGTTATCCAATTTAACACTCATTGATCAACGTCTGGCAGTCTGCCTGAGAAAGTGGTTCTAATTTTCTTCTCGTTTCTCTAATGGGGCAATCCACATAATTCATTAAGGGCAGTAATTGCTTTGGTAGTACCTATTTACCGGCTAAACACATAAATTCATGTTTCAAAGTTTCTAATTGTTATCGTGTTGAGATAACTAGTGATATTATTGATAATTACAGTATAGGTGAATCAATTGACTGATGAGAAAATGTCAGTAATCAAGCGTGACTGCGAGGCGGGCGGCGGCGGCGCGGGCGCTGGTGACGTCGCGCTTGTCGCCCGTAGCGCACCACCTCGACGGCTCTCGTGGGACTAACTTTGTTCGCTCGCATATTAAAAATACATAAAAAGTCATGAACAGATTTCACACGAGATGATCGACAAAAAGTATCGTGAGTCGCAACTTTACATGGAACTTTCCTTTTCTGCCTAGAGCTGATCTGCAAGTCAATGCATTCAATATTGTGAAGATTTAGTGTCTTCGAAGTAATTACACTTTTTGCTGCAAATGACTAAATAACTATTAAGTCATTTGGAGCAATAGGCTTGCGTGAACGATTAATTGTGATTGTGGGTAAGTGAAGCAAAACATGTGTGCTTGTGGAAATAAGATGTTGACTTAAGAAAGCTATCCTTTGACCTCAGACCAAATAAAAAACCAAGACAGAGGGCTGTCAACAGTAAAGTGAAGCCGGTTTCGTAAATATGTGTGCACTTAGTGAGACGTAGTTTGATTGTAAATAGTTGTAAATGTGTGCGTGTGGGCGTGTATGCACAGAGCGGAGACGTAGTTTTGGCATGCCTCACTGCATCGTTCTTAGCGCTCTGTCTTGGTTTTTTATTTGGTCTGAGCCTTTGACATTTACTTGAAAAAAGACTGGTTTTTTTTCGTCAAAATTAAGAACACTACTGAAATACGTAAAATGCAGTATGCCCAAAAAGACATTTTCAGTTAGGTATAATAACTTGGCGGTTACACAGCACATTTCTAAGAGATCTTACGTTCTAACAGTTTTAAATGACGCTTAGAGAGCAAGTTCCGTCTGTATAATATGTTCAAATATTTCCGGGTATCCGGCGTGCACGTGTGACACGTCGTCGGCGAGGTCTAGATGGTGCGCGTGCGCTGCTCGAGAAAGCTGCCAAGTCACGTAAAGCAATTACACGAGTGGAGGGGCGGCATGCTCATCTTATCCTTATCATAACATCTTTACACCTCATCTTTCTATTGTCTTCACCACCGTGCCGTGATCGAAATAGATATCAGTAATGATACAGACGTTATTATAATGATTGCTCCTATTCTTACGAAACTGGAAACTTGTTACAGCTGAACCTCGGAATGTCAGATGTTTGTAAATTTTTTGTTTTTATATCATAAACAACTAGAAAGTGGAATAAAAACAGAAATAGATCCAACGTTAACGTTTCTGTAAATGATACACCGGGAGATGCAATCGTATAGACTCAACCGGTCTGTGGGAAAAGTGAAAGTGATATTGATAAACTAGCGAACACAGCCAAACATGAAGGGGTTCCCTTAAAGTCTGTTGTTGTCACATGCGTTATTCATGAAAACAAAATTCGTTGCACGATAAACAGTGACTATTCGCGTCGCCATGCGCGATTCAAAACTACGTCTTGTGACCAATGGGTCACCGCTGCTCTCTGAATTGTATTTACTACATTTTTACTGTCTTCTATCTTTAATTATCCAGATTTCTTTTCGAGGGACACAAGTATGACATAGAGTGTACTGCTTGACCTGCTCCAGTGGACAGTGCCTCTTAAACTTCAGTCTCATGTGTGTTTCAGTGTTGTGTTACTTTCATTGGCACGAGACGCATAATTCATAGTATAATATAAAAGTTTGCTTGAATTGGGGTGGAACAATCTTCGTCTGAAATATGAAACTCGGTTAACTGACTATAATTTGACTCAAATGACTATAAATTTTATTCTTTGGATTTTTTTATTAGTTCCCCTTCAAATTGAGACTAGGTTGAAAGTAGTATAAAAAATATAAATTAATAAAGTAGGTATTGTACCTGTCTACTAGTTAAGTAGTAAATCGTTTGTTTACTAGTTTGCTATGGTGTCACAACGCACTAAACAAATGGTGCATTTGAGCAGATAGCCATTATGAATTGACACGCACTTCGACAGTCGTTACGGGTAGTCAGAAGCCCGAAAGTCTGACAACCGGTATTCCAAGGGGTATGGTATTATCCGGTAACTGGGTTGTGGAGGTCAGATAGGCATTAGCTCCATGTATAATACTGGTATTCTGCTGCATCCGGTTAGACTGGAAGCTGACCCCAACATAGTTGGGCAAAGGCTAGGTAGATGATGATGAGCCATTGTAAATTGAGTCTATGTAATAATGAGTAGTTTGTCATCATGGAGGTACTTTATTTTCAAAACTGCTACTCTCAAGTTAGAAGTGCAATTACCATGATAATGTTTACTAGTCACTTTCGGCTCTGACTAACGACACGACACGTGGGCGCGACTGAGGCGACTTTTAATTGGCTGGTAACGAGCTGAAAGTTTTTTTAAACTAATGAATGGGAATCGCTTAGAAGATTAACTTTTCTTGTCCATTATTTTATTAGCATACATTGCGGTTAGAAAGCGAGCGTGTATTTATACTGAGATTTGTTAGCTATTGTTAGCATTTACCTACTCGGATTATTATTCAAGAATTACCAAGTAGCAAATTAACTGTGCATCCGTAATATTCACTAAAATGAATTTCTCCCGCAACAAATCGTAAAAACGAGAAATAATTTATCTCTATTGAAGCGTTTCCAAGAAAAGGCATGATTTGCTAAGAAGCGCGTGTGCGGCTCCAATGATACGAGACTTGAATTAATCTGTGAACATACGTAAAACAAGCTATTGAATTGTTTTAGTAGCTTTCATTTGTAATGAAAAACTTTGCCAGTAATTTTTATTGTTATATTTTACGATGATTGCAATTTTCACTTGCAGGGTCAACGATCAGGAGCATGGGAACTTTAAAATGAAACCGATCATTGTTCAAAGTTTACATTAGATAATTATCTGGAGGTTTGGTAAATACCTACTGTTAACAATTGACGACATCCTGAATTCGTGACACACGAATGTTACTGTTTTGTTACGTAGATAGATTATATCGCTGATAACCATTGATCAATGATGAAGAGGTCAGGTAGCTTATCGTATGGCTTTTCCTTCATCATCGGAATCAATGCGAATCAGTTAATGTCGATATCCAAAAAAATAACCACAAAACCCAATCGGTAATCGCGAAGCGTGTGTCCGAATGATCTCTTAACGCTAAATTCTTGCCTCAATACCTCAATTGTGTTAAAACTCACTGTTTCCTCACCACGTAGTAAATAAAGTATGGTTGTTACACATTGACGACCGCGTCGATAAACCACAAGTATTTGATTTGAAAGTAGCTTTTCTTTCAAATTGTTAACACCGCATTTTTTATTGTTGTTTGTATGTATGTGTTTTTGTCTGAATGTGTGATTAAAGTAATGTTATTAATTAACAATGCGTAAGCAAGCATTCACTTCAATTAGCAGCTATCACGTGTTGCTATGTTTGTCTATTTTGCATTTAAACACTTAATTAATGTGTCACAATCTTTTCGTCATCAATGGATACATGTATGACGAATGTGCAATAAAAAGAAAAGCCTCTCAGGTATCGTCTGTCTAAATGATTGATAACGAGCGTAACTGAACACTTGTGTATCAAACACATATCGCGGTGACGTATTGATTAGGTGATTCGCTAAAGAGCAGCGTGGGCTCAAGGTTACGCCACGCAACACTTTCACCAGCCGCCGAAGTTCGTTGCTCTCCGAATTCAGCGTCTCAGTACTCCCAGGTTCAGTCGCTATCAATGGCGATCCGCTCGAACCTTGCACCTTGGAGCGTACCCAACCAACACAAACAAAATTACACTCAAATCTCATGGCAATAGCAGCCACTTCCGAATGGGGTGGAGCGGCTCCAAGATGCTGTCCGTTGACGTTTACGTTCAATGGCCGTGTTAATGGTACCGAGAAACGTAACGTGGCCCACTTTCTCTTTTAAGCACACGTTGTCTCTTTCTTCATTTCGTATTGTGGGTTCCGGCGAGCGAGATGGTAGTATTTAAGATGTTTCGTTGGGGAAGCTGCATGGGCTCGCTTTCTTCGCCGCACTTGGCATTGGAGGTGTACAAAATCGGGTAACTTTCGTTGGCGGCGAGCGACTGTGTTTATTCTGTGGAGCATTAGTGCCGGTCGGGCCGCGGCGCTACGTTACAATTAGCCGGTCTTTCATGGTTACGTAACGATTATTTTATCAGTGCGGTAACAGAAAGTATTTGTTATCCTATGGTTGTTGTCAATAATTTATCGATTTAATTGATTGTTGTTTTGTATACATATTTTTAATTTTGACATAACATCAGGGTTATGCGTTTTAATGTCAACAGATGAATTAGGTACTTAGTAATAATGTTATTAATTTAATTACTTTACATAATAAAAGAAGTATCGTATAACCCAGTTACTGGGTATAACTGGGTTGTGGAGGTCAGATAGGCAGTCGCTCCGAGTAAAATACTGGTATTTAGCTGCATCCGGTTAGACTGGAAGCCGACCCCAACATAGTTGGGAAAAGGCTAGGCAGATGATGATGATGACATAATAAAAGAGGAATTTTGAGACGGTTGAGGAGGTTTCGCATATGTTTAGTTCCGGTTTACCCGTAGCTTTAGAACTCAAACAAATTTATCTTAGTATTAAAACCGTACGAGTTTTATGATGATCATAACTATCTTCGCGTCAGACCTTCCAGCGTAGTGTTAGTCTGATGCACATTACACAAGTCACGTAACAGACGCCGTAGACCCTGCGTAACAGCCGCTAACACGCAACGTAGCAGGCGCGTAGTAGACCCTGCGTAGCAGCCGCAAAGACGCTACGACACCGACCAAACCTAGCTGACTGATTTTAAAAACTTTGCTTTTGGTTACATATTTTTATTTTGTTTACTTTGAGCGTTGAATTTGTAGGTTTATCGTTCTTTCTACGTAGCAACCGCATAGACGTGAGGTGGACGCAACGCAAACCCTGCGACAACCGTATTATATTTTTCACGTGGCACTTAAACAGTGGAATCTTCTTATTTTATCTTATTTCTATCATTAATTTTTTTTTTTACTTACGATGGTATTGTATATTTTACATAATGCGTACGTATCAACACGAACATACCACACGAAGGTAGCACACCTTATTAAATGATATCTGAAAATGCAATGCTAGTTTAAATACTGATCCTCATGCGTTTCAAACTGAAGCAGCATTTTACCTACTTGAAAAATTAAAATGCTTATGTAAGCCTTAAAATGTGCGTACTGTGAAACAATGTCACCATTATATTCACATTAGGTTATACGTTACACTCACGTTTGACAAAATTACACGCGACCTGCATCAGGGTTACACAATCGAAAGTTGACACAAAGTGTTACTGTCATTTTGGTAAAAGTTTAACACCATTTTATAGGGTAGACAACTTTTAAGTTGAAGAAAAGGCTCTAAATTTGTATTACTTATAGACAGTATTATAGTTTTCCGGTGAACATATTGATTACCTATAGTTTAAACATTACCTACAAGTAACATTTTAATTAACGTTAATTCTACCTTTAAGTAAGCTGTTCTATAGGAATGTTTTCTGAGAAATTATTTAAATACTCAAGCAACCTCAATAAACCTTTATTTATTAAGTAGTCCTTACATATGTATTAATATATTAGTACTATTTCTAATATAAGCATGTTGCGGTGTATCTGTTCTAGATATTCACAGCGCCGGCGCGCGCACTGGGCCACGCTGATAGCTACATGACACGTTTCTAATAGCCTCCCGAAGATTTTAATCGTAAGTTACATGAGTGAAACCGATTCTCATCTCTAATAGATACACAACGCCAGATAAGTAGTTTAACCTGAATAGGGAACATGGTAATACAATGGGTATATGTCAGCTACACCTAAGCAGAATTTTCTCAGGAAAGGGTTTTTCCTCAAATAGACCCCGAACATGACAGTAAAAAGCTTTTCAAACTTAAAGCATTTATTACAATTAAAAAATTTACAGGCTCTTTGGAATTGTCAAAGAGTCAGTCAGTGACTTAGAAAGATCAAGCTAGACACCCATTCTAAAACGTAGATTTTCTCAATATCAAAAACATCCAACGTAATTAAACTATTACATATTTAATGTGTGTATAATGATTGTACATAATTGGAAATTAAGATTAGGTATTAGAATAAACCAAGCATGGTGCACTTATCACACTTAAAAGCAATCAAGTGTCGATGTTATTCTATGCAAAGCCGGTAGTTCAGCTTCCGTTATATCTCGAAGAAATTGACCCGGTTTTCTGAGAAAATTACCTTATTTGCATGAACCTGAAGCTGGTTGTTAAAAATGCATATCGGCGTCCGCCAGCCGGTCACACAATGTAAATGATCCACGTCTTAGTTACCGAGCTGTGATTAATGGAGTTTTATGAAAGGCAATTAAAATTAAAGTCTTATTTACGTCTATTGTTAGTTGCAAACATTCTTCACTTCCTACGCAGCTTTTCATTGTAATAAAAGATCGATGTAAAGTAATGATTGGAATGGAACATCTGTGGCCAGCTATCAAAACAAGAACGGCATAAATTATACAAACATGTCGAACCGAAGATGTTTTGAAATGGAAAGTCAGTTATCAAAAACAAGTTGTGTAGATTTATTTACGTAGTTCAATGAGGGATTTCCTCTAAATATTTTGGTTGAAGTGAAACCGGAACTAAAGTGAAACGTGCCTCGGACTCACTCCTAGACTTTTCTCGACAGCTGATACTGGCTATCGCATAACAGTTGCGCATGTGTGCTCAGTGAAATCTTTTATCATTACAGATTAAATTTTCTTTACAACAATTTTATTATAAATACTTATAACATTATTTATAAATTTTAATTCAAATCACGTTTGAAACCTATTCGACGTTGACAGAAATACGCATATTAAGTTTATTTATTTAAATCACATTTATTTAGCTTCTCCCAAATCATAACTATCTTATGCAACAAAACGCTAGTACCTAAATCACTCTCTATGAATACTTATAATAATATTGATTCACAATATTGAACAACGAATTTGAATATTTTATTACCTGCTTTCTTCATTTGATGCACTTTCATTATAATCAGTAGAAATATTCACCACACCTACTTAGAAAGCACTTAAAAGTGTTTCATATACCTAGGCACATAGTTACTTGGTTTTATATCCTTTTTTTTGGGTGGGAAATTATCAAATAACTTCTCCCGCTCTGGGCGGAGTGGGAGGGCGTGTCAGACTTTTACTGACTAAAACCCAACCGTGTTCCTTCAGTTGCCTGTGCCAGGGGCCACGGTATCTCTTTCGAACAACACGCGACCCTGGCATGCATCGGCCCTAGTGGACCCCGTCAGTTAGCGCTGACATCTCTTTGAGGCGCGCGTGGAACACAACGCGCCGTCGACCCGGGCTTTACCTGACGCCCGCCACCGTAGCCCGCGCCTACGGTAGCCGGGAATCGGCTGTCGATTCCCGACGCCCAGGTCGTCTCCTGCGGTGACTAGGGGCGTGAAGGCGATAAGATTACCTCTCCCTCACGCGCAGGGATCGCCGCCGCCACCTCCCGCCTTATCCGGAACAGGAACCTCCCGAAGCAGCCGTGTCCGGTGAGGACCTGCGTTAGTCGGAAGGTGAGGACGCCGTGGCGCCTCTCCAACCACTCTTCAAAGAGGGGACTTATCGCCGCAATTATGGCGTGACCCGTGTCCTCCGGGCGATCCACACAATGGTGACATCCGGGCGCTACCTGCCCGCCTTATCCGGAACCGGAACCGTTTTATATCTTTAGGGGTAAAAGGGTTCTTTCAACCTCTATTTTCAACTCTGGTTACAGAAGTGTGTTGTACTTGCCCGTCAACATAACTAGCAGTCTACGAACTTTCCTACTAATATGAGCATGTTATGTTAATCTAATTAATGCTGTGCAATGTTAAATGTTAATGTCAATCTAAAACAGATGCGTGTGACCCAGAGAGCGACACAAACCGGTAGTGTTGTATTATCGCCACCAACTAACTCTTTTATCTATGCTAATACATGCTGCGCGCGTAAACTCGTGCCCACTCCGCTGCATTATGGAAATAAGTGCAATTATATACAGGCTTTTTTTAATTGGTCTCTCTAGTATACCTACTAGTACGTATTTAGGCTTTCGTGAAATTAGAATTGATTAAAATGATTTTTATGAGTCTTTATCACGTTAATTTTGGATTCATAACGACATTTGGATTCACTATTTGGTATCGGGCACATTGCAACATAACTTTATTAGGACATTTTGAATATCATATCTGTAGCACAAAAGAAACTCAAACAATTATTAGAATAATCATAATGAACGCCACGAACAGAACACAGAGGTTTATCGCTGTGAATGATCTCCGTAGCCGGAGCCGGAACAAACAGTGGGAAGGAATGATTTATGTGGTGCGCCTGCGCTCCGCTGTAAGAGAAAGTCGGAGCACGTTTACAGGCCAAGGACGAGGGCGTCGCTCCCGAACGTTGCGTAACGTCGTGAGATTATTTATTACACAGGCCGGTGCCCGCGCAGCCCCGCAGTTATGACGAAACAATCATGCGCATGACCATCGAAGGACAATGACTCCAATTTGCTTTTTGACCTATCATCAAAATGCCCAGGGCTATCGCTTTCACCGCCGTGAGAAATTCGATGCTCAAATATGTAGTTACAGTTGTCCAAACTGTCTCTACTTCTCTAGTCGGAATCTTACATGACTGTCGAAATAATTATAATGATAATAATTAGGGAATATTTTGATAGTTATTACAATCATTTGATACCATGAGAGGTAGCTAGTCAAACTGAAGTACCCAAGACTATCGTTAAGAAAAAGGTTTAAAAATATATCGAGATTTAATAAGATGAGGTAAAAAACTAAACCCGGTTTAGTTTTGCTACGAGATTAATAAAAGTTAAAATTAGAAAACTAATTATTGTCTAATGACGTGAAAGAATAAAGAGGTTTTCTAGAATTTAAATTTTAATGCTAAGGTTTACAATGAATATTCCAGTTTTGTGTTTGCCTTGCCTACTATCCATAGACAGTGCACTATGGATAGCAGGCAAACAATAACAATTAAAGAAAAATAAGAAGACAAATTAATATAAATTCAGTGGAATTAAATGCCAACATGTGTCCTTAATGCACTTTCACTCTCGTTATGGTTGCACACAAAATGTGCTTACAGAAGTTAAGTAACCGCTCTCGTACCTCGCGCTTACATAGGTAATTACTTACAGAGAAAGTCGATATATTTCGGCGAGAAATGATCGAGTGAACATAAACTATGGATCACTTTCCGCTCTTCATAACCATTGCGCAACAGCAGCCGAATTGAAATCATTCGGAATAATATGTTACATAATTGATGACACACGCAAAAGTTATTTTAATATTTTCTTCTTTTTTAATGCTCCTTTTTTGTAAAGTTGCGTCGAAGAAATTCATGATTATGTAAAGTTAGAAGATTAGAAATTGATGATAATCTGCATAGGTAATTAGTACGTCAGGCTTATTTTAATAAATTATTTTAGGTAACTATTTTGAAATATGCTTACCAAATTATCTTGGTGACATAAATTTGAATGTGATTCAGGTCAGAAAAGTCTGAAACAAACAAAGTAAGTACAATTAATACAAAGCAATAACATATTTCAATCAATAAGGTTAAAAATGCTCTTTGTATGCTCATCGGGGTGGAATGGATTAGATGTTATGCTTGCTAACAATAGTTTGCATAATATGGTTGTAAATCGATAAATCACATGACCATATTGGTTGCTGACAGTCTGACACAGTCTGACACCACTCCTTCAACTTAGCATTGAAAACAATACACTGTCATTGCTCACATGCATCGGGTCATCGCTTTATAAACATAGAATTCTGTCTAGTGTCTTTCTATGTATACCTTTTCCTTCAAAATGGAAATTTCATAGAAATACTAACATAGATCCACACTAATATTATAAATGCGAAAGTGTGTCTGTCTGTCTGTCTGTTACTTCTTCACGCTTAAACCGCTGAACAAGTTCAAAAAATTTGGTATAAAGATAGTTTGAGTCCCGGGAAAGGACATAGGATACTTTTTATCCCGATATTCCCACGGGATCGAGACTTATGCGGGTTGAAACCGCGAGGCGCTGCTAGTACATTAGATAGGCAAGCAATGTTTGTCAAAATGAAGCGACTAGCTACGTCACAAAGCACAGATAAAAAAGAGAAGTGCACATCATGTTCTGTCACTCACTAAATAAAGTATGAGAAAACGAATGTAACGCATTCTCAATTAGTGAAACAGAGCATTAATAAACAAAAGACAAAAGCGCCTTTCATTTGTTGCTTAAATTAAACAATGCCTTATTACAAGGAAGATAAAGTGGCCTACTGTTATAATACTTCCAAACATCTCATTACTCATATTAGTGATATATATGATTTCGAAACAAGTTTCTAGACTTGTCCAAGCGACGTAACGTTATATTCAACCATTGTTCTTTTATGATGTCATAACAGACATTAATAATAATTCTATTACCCAAGTAAGTTATCTATGTCGTGCATTGTATCGCAGTGAAATCGTCCTTGTACAATGTGGTTTGTAGACAATAAGTTATTTTAGCTTCCTGCCGGGACGATTACGTCGGCGTCGCACGGCGGGCGGCGGAAATACAGGAAAGTGAAAGCATGTAACGAAGGCACACGGACATTTTGCTGAAAGGGACCGAGTCGCGATAAATATCGTAGCAAAAACAGCAATTGTTCGTTTTAATTGTTATGTTTGTTCGTAATGCTATTTGTACTTTTAATATATTGATATCTGGAATTCGTTTACCTACTAACTTTTCGTTTAACTACGAAAAAACTTTTGTAAGATGAAACTTAACATGCTATTTTTCACTAATGGTGAGTTCTACCGCCGACCCTTTTGAACTCATCATAAATTATTATAGTAATGTTTAGGGATAGCTGCATCAGTACCTTCTTGAAACAATCCTAGTTTTACCTTCCTTTTAAAGATAAGGACTGCATTTACAGCGACAATTTTCCTGAATACATAATTGATATATTATCACCTCACATATAACTTACTGATATTACAAATAATGTTCGCGACGTTGTTAGACAAGTCGAACTATGTGGAGTGGGATGGATGTGGTCTGCATCTACTCGTAAATACAAGATGAAAGTGGTGAAATCTTTAGACGGGCCGCGAGAAATCGCCGCCGTTATAAATAATGCACTAGTTCAGTCTCGCAAGCCCTTACATCGACCGACTGGTTCCAACACACTCGTAATTCGACAAGAAATATTGACAGTACCCGTTTAGGTGCAGCCGAATATAGTTAAGTACCTTTCTATTTAGATAATTACCGGAAGATTAAGCTATTAGATTAATAGATTCGATAAACCTTGCTAACGATGTTACGTAAGAAGTAAAAAAAATAATGATGACTCAATAGAGACCAAATTACTGATGTTGAGGAATTAACTTTTCGATTTAAGAATACCGGGTTGGGTACTTGTTATCAGAAAACATTACATGTTGTTTTTGCTAAGCAATCTGAAGCGACTTGCGTCAACTGTGAGAGAATACGAGAAAGGAACCCACTTCACCTGAGTGATTTCTTCTAAGTTTCCTCCAATTTAAGAAAAATATTTTCTAACTTTTAAGGTAAGCTGTGCCTAACATTTCGGGAAACATAGGCGTGAAGTATGTATTTTTTTTTTTTTTTTTTTATGTATGTATTTTCAAAATAATAGATTTTTTTGCAAAGGAAAAAATTTGGATATTGACCAATTGACCATCCTTTCAAAACTTGAAAGAAATCAATATCTGTGTAGGTACTCGTATAAACATGTTTTAGTTCCCATTAAGAGCTGTCATGTTAGTTTAAAGCTGATTGTAATCTCTTTATTATTGTCCAATTTAATTATCGACGTGAGAAACGAATTGATGTAGTCGAATGTGACTACTGTCTGGCATTAATAGTGTCGCTGTCCACGGTCCTCAACAGTCGGAATCATTGGATTGGAAGATGTTGGTGTAGTTCGGAAATGGTTTTTATCCTCTTTGGAATAAGAGTGCGAGAGGTTGACGTATCTAGGAGCAGCTTTCCGTGGCGCCTGCGCCGTCATCGTTGTGTTTCTACCACATCCGCTGCGGCGCTGTCTTGCCAACCAAACTCATTTGCCGTGACAGAAAACCTCACGTCATAATTGGAGCACAATAATTTGATATACTTTCTCCGATTCAACGTTTAAATAATTCATAAAAATTCAAACATTCTACACGCGTATATTCATGCATGAGCTTAATTAATACTTTCAGTTTCTTCTTGAAAATTAAAATACTTAAAAGAATAAAGCGGAACTAGTTTGGCAGTTTCTATTTAATAAGTAAGTCCAGTGGAAAGGTAGTGAAAAATTGTTATAACATTGTTATATACGAGTACTTGCCAATTAATATTATAAAAAGTTACTCATCAAAACACTTCCTGACTTCCGTTATCTATAAAACGTTACCTTACTATTTATATTTAGAGTAACAGTTTATAAAGTCCAATTAATTGGTTAAACATAGTACCTACATAGATGTTAATAGGTAAATCGATTTATGGATTTTGTAATTTTTATTTTTAGGTGGATGTTTTCATTATTAGTGTACCGAAATTCCAGTTAGTGGCAGATGGCAGGGGTAAATGGTAGTTTGTATTTCAAAGTTGTTACTATCCCGAATTTAAATAAATGTTGAATATGAAACTAGTATTTCTCACTCGACTGATAAGTAGAGCTGTCACTACAGACGTGAAGGGGAAACTTTCAAGTGTCCCTCCTAATCACTGATAGAAGTGCATAACAAAAGTGAAATCTGCTGAATTTCCCCGCTGCGCCGGCGCTGCTGCCGGCCGTGGATTGGGAGCGCATAGGGGCGCTATCGCCACTCTCGTTATATCAAACATACGGGCCCGGTTTGTCACTCTGATTATTACATACATCACATTGTTAGCACGCAAATAAGATATGGTGGCACTTTCTAATTATGAAATGTTTCCGATAATTAAATAATTAGCTTCGATTCCGAGACAGAAACGTACATGATTATACCCATGTATGTTACACATCAAATTACACCTGCGAATTTAAAATGAATAGCTTTTTAAATGCGAATATCTAATCGTGTATCTGTAGTAACGAGCGTTTAATCGGCGCCTTGGGGGGACACTTGTATCGATAAAAACAATCAGTGGAAAGCTGCTGTGCGCATAACCGCATTCCTGGTGAGCCTCATCAGATGACAAAAAGAAAAAATTACGTCAGCTAGCTTTATCGCGGATGTTAAACCAGAGATTATATTTCTCTTTAATCTTTAATAATGATCTCGGACGATTCGATTAGCCGCTCCAGTTAACGATCGCAAATTAGATTAGCTTATTGAAGCTAGTTTGACAGCATTATAATAATACTAGTAGACAATGTAGACATTTATCAAGAGTCTGAACATAGGGAAAAATGCTATGAGCACGTATGTACCTATCCGGAAAAATTGTTCTGTTCTCCTCGTGAGAATGGTTTATCAATTAAAAGTCAGTATAACACGATTGCGAATCGATTTTTTTTTATTTATTTCAGCCATTTGTTTACCAAGACAGTTAAGTTTTTTTGCAAAAAAATACAGATAGCAATCCTTTCGTTTTAATGTGTGCCTAAATCTATAAAACAGAAGTTATGAACCATTTAATATTAATCTAGCTCAATTTGTAAAGTTCTGTATAGCTTACACAGTTAGTTTCTCGCCTAAGATATCAATTAATATTTTTTTTCATTTCAGCAATATGAATTGGTCATATTGCTGATGCTAGGCAATCTAAATTCCTGTCAAAACCAAAGTAGTAGATGTTAGTAACAAATCAATGGTTGGCGTGTAAATAGTTTGACCCTGTTAGCGAGAACATGGCGGTGTTGACTCATTTCCCAGGCAAAAGAAAAGAGTTCCACTTGTATGTGTTTCATTGGAACAATACCGGGGCAGATGTCGCTCCTACGTAACACACAAAACTACAAACACCATGTTTTTATTTCTAATGTACATATTTATCTGCTCGACTAACATCGAATGTGTTTTCAATATTTTTGAACCACATGACAGGAATTTCTATTCCTTGGCACATACAAAATCGTGTATAAACTAATAATAAAGCTGAAGAGTTTGTTTGTTTAAACGCGCCCCGTCGGATTTGAAAAGCCGCAGGCAAAAGCTAGTTTAGAAGCTAGTTTAGGTTTATGCTAGACTGAAACTTAGTAAATGTGACTTGAATGGTCATTAACTTAATCTATGTATAATAGTAATTAGACTGTCGATCTCTTGTGAGGAGATAACTTTAATCTGTACCCACTTTAAGGCAGAGTTACTCAGACACTGTCACGGCAATTAAATGAAGCTTGCGATTAACAATCTTGTTTATCTATGATCATTGATCGGTGACACTCGTTATCATTTGCTTAGCCAATAAGTAAATCCAAGATATGTATGTATTATAAATTCGAAAGTAACTCTGTCTGTATGTTAACCTTTTCACGCTTAAACCACTGAACGGATTACGATAAAATTTGGACAGGAGATAGATAGCATCCTAGGGAAGGACAAAGGCTAATGTCTGACATCCACGCGGGCGAAGCCGCGGGCAGATGCTAGTTTTTCTAAAAAGGAAAATTTTGCCACGAAACGCCCTATTTACTGAAGCAACACTTACTTAATTGTGATTTTCCTCATACTGGTCTGATGGTAATATTTCTCAGATCCATTTAATCACCAGGTGTAAGGCAGATCCAGTCAATATCTTTACCTACATATACTATTAGTATTTTTATGGCGACTTGCATCAAACATTGCAGCTCGAAAGCTTTATCGGATTTCAAGAAATGTTTTTTCTTATCTCCACAAATGAAAAAAATATCCAGAAAGTCCATAAACACGTCAGAGCTGGATAAAAATCCGGTGCACTTAGTGCAATATTTTTCACCGTTCCCAATCCATGCGTAAGCGCAATTACAAGCAGTTTATGGGTGACAGTGGTGATGGCGCGGAACCGGCCTTACGCTAACTAACCTGCTTCCTATGCAACTACAGATATAAGCTTACCCTTCTCCTCTTCTCCGCTGCTCTAGTTATTTGACCTAAAATTGCACGTTTAATTTCCCTCAATCTTAGCCGTGACGTGACGTATCGTTTAATATCTACGAGTAAGACGTATTTTTTGCAGCATGTAGGTACATATTTCCATCACAATGCGACTGCGTCAATTATGACGTGTTCTGAAACATGTTCGCTCCAATCAACTTTCAACAAGAGCGCAACAATAGATACAGAAGGCGGTCAGCATTACTCGGCAGTTATTAATAAGAAGGGTACTATTCAAACATTGATCAGGTGCTACTGCCGAGAGGAGCGTCGAGGAGTGCCCCTTGGTGTGACACACTGACTCGCTTTCGCGCCGCGTACGCTGCCTGAGCCCGCGCCGCCTGCGCCCGCGCCTATGCTTGCCGCGTTATCCTATGCTCGCGTACATTACACACGCGTCTCACACTACTTGTACGACACGCATCTCACAATAGTAAAACGCCATTCAATTATTGTCATCTATCAGCCCTAACTACATGTCGCAGTAAATTAGCAGTACGATAAACGTATTGTTTTTGTGTTTTAAATGGATACGAAAGTTTCATAATTATCAACTGTTAGGCTGTGGCACATCGCTAAGCTTCTGATAACATACTCTAAATTTTGAACTTAAGTTTTGCAGACTTCAGATTTAAATTCCTTAGCAAAAGCAGAACAGATTTATGTGTATAGTTGTGATGTAATTATTTACTAACTTACATCATATTATTGTCCTTAACTTAAACAAAGTTCAGCTTTTATATTTTATTGAACTCGCCAAGTAAGTATGTGTTTAATTCGTTTTTAATATAGTTGCATTCCGCATCGGCGCATCTCATTTTCAGTCCAACTTTTTTGAGATTTAAGTCGTCTTGACGGAAATTAAAACTGGACATGCTCATTAACGCTTTCACTCTGATGTTGGATCCTATACTGCGAAAGTGAAAGTGTAAATTCAAGAAAATTTGAAATAATTAAATGGTATGTAACATAAAGTCACTTTTCCTAAATGAACAGAATTTCTAACGTGAAAATAAAATATCGTATCGAATAAATTATATACAAAATTAAGCATAATATAAAAGTTATGGAAGTTACGCAACATGACGCGACACAGGTTGTACAAAATTACTATTTTAGCACACATTCTAGAAAGCTTCATTCATTAATATTACGCGGACTGCGACAATCTAGCGCATGAATGGACAGTAGGTATGTTGAGGTAGGCGCTCTCGTATGTGTTAGATGATAATAGAAACTATAATACTTTAGATCATTTCGTAATAATTGAAATCTTTGAAAACTGTTAAAAGTAACCGAGCTTTTAAAATAGAATTTTGGAATTTTACAGTCGGTTTCGTGAAAATCAATCTGAAAATATTGAGACAACATTCCATCAACTGGCTAACTCTAATGGCTGTATTTGCGACATGTACGTTTCACAATATAGCACTCAACAATCCCAGGAGATGGCAAGGTACCATGACGCAAACCACTCACTTACAAAATCTTGATGCATTCGAACAATGGAATGGGAAGTCCTACTGTGTGTGGACGAATTTCGCAATGGCATGGCGTGAACAGCAGTAATAACCGTGAAGACCCGTGTCGCATCCGCTGTTCTGCAGATAAGGGTAATGCGTACAGTGTTTCAGCCTTAATGACCAAGAAGATACTCTAAAGTCCATAAAAACAGCTCTAGTAGATAATTTTAACTACTTCAACGTGAAAAAGAAATCTAGAGAATGTAACCATTAACTTGTGTCATATCCGTGTGAGCGTGTCTAATGTAATCGGCGGCGTTATTAAAATGTAAGATAAAGATAACATCTTTCTCATATCGTCAGGACTCGTTCTTATAACTTTTTATGATCTAAATGTTATACTCTTTACACCTAAACGTAGATAATATCATTAAAGGTTTTAATTAGGAGTAAATAGATACAATCTTAATGTGCTCAAACTATGCATTTCTAATTAGGATTAAATTTTCCGAGTGCTTTTTTTATTGGATAACGTCTTAGTTTCAAACCAATTAAGAGACCATGTTTAAAGCAGTTACAGCCCATACATAACATTATCAAGGTAAATGAGATACGAATTCATAGAAAACAGTTTTGCACACATCGCAATAATTGAAGTTCAATACAAAACTGTAAACATGGAAGGTAACTTAGGTGTTAGTTTTAACGTAAATGAGGAACCCCCGCGGGTATAAGAAGTATAAAATGCGAGCTGTGTGACGCGTGACCTACTTTCCACAAGCCGGCTTCACCACATGTCGTCGTTCCGGATAGCTCTTAGTACCACCAAAATAAAGAGTAAATTGCCATGAACAATGAAATTACTTTAAAAAACGTCAGCTGCGTACAGAAAAATCGTTGAACACAACACATGCAAATTAAGTGGTGTTCAAATATTCGCGATATGCGAACAGATTATTTCGACGAGTGCGAGTGAAAGTAAAATTATGCAACTTTCTACAACTGAATATTGTTGTTCAGAGATAACAAAAAAAAATACGCATTATTTAGCGTATTGTAGCCGCGGGTTACGGCGTAGCAGCGGGCGTTACGGCGTAGCACGGGTGACAAAAGCTAACATAGATGTCGATTTTCAGTTGTATTTGTTTGGAAAATGTGTCGAAATCTTATGTTCAATGCTTAAAACTTCTGTTTGATAACAATTATTATTATTAAAAAAAATGTTTTTGTTGGATTTTTTTCTCATTTCTTATTGATTGAGATAAGGTTCAAGTGCATGTGATAATATTTTCACTGCAATTGCAGCTTTTTTACAAAACTGTTGAATAGTGCAGCAAATATGCAATAAATGATTAACTGCTGAATATAAAATCACTTCAGTAAGAAATCCAAAATTTCATCCACCACATGTAGGTAATATTCAACTTTTCCATTATATCACTTCCACACAATTTTCAAACACATAATAATCCTTCACCCGAAACCAACCACCACAAAATCCTGTACCTTTTCAGGTGAGCGCTAAATGAGATTCCAGATCGAAGAAACAGTTTCAGGATAACACAGGCAGCTACCGATCACTGTTCCAGAGTTCACAATCACTGTCACAGTCTGGGGTTAGTTCACTTTCGTTTTCGCGGCGCGTGTGCACTGCGCGCGCGCTCGTGCTCTGTTCGACTGCTCGCACTGGTCGCGGCGGCCGCACTCCAAGCCGTTTTATACGCGTGAAAGTTCCGCGCCTGCGCAGAGCTGACTATCCCGGATCGGACCGATCTGACGTCCATTTGGATTTTGAAATCCTTTGATGACGCCATTGATGTCATTGCGGGTGTGACTGATGATGACTGCACCTTCGTTATGAAAGAATTCTATTTTGGTGATGTCCAACTTGGTCCACGAGGATGTGTTATTAGTTTGATTGTGTATGAGGAGGATGTTTGATATCGTGGTTGTCAAATAATACTCATGGTTCGAATATGGCAGAACTTTATGCCGGGTATTAAAAATATTTGCATTCCTGTGCAGTAAACCCTAGGCTACAGACACGGGCGTATTAGCTCAGGATGGTGAATTTTGATTGTCAGTTAAACATATCACTTTCATTGTCTCTTCAAACTTTCAGGGAAAAAAATCCTGTCCCTAATATATCGCCAACGGATCAGTTATATCAGTTCTTTTGCGCTACACAAGAACTGCTCCGTTGGCGATATTACCCGTTGATATGATGCATGTCAGCATATGAATTATCCAAGCCCTTGCTTGGCTTCATTTCATTTATCGTAATTCGAATTATATGAAAATTCGCGTTGCATGAATGTATTAGAATCCGTCTAGTTTCAGAGTACTTTCAGCGTTCCAAGTCCTCTCTTTTAACTGTATAGTTTGATAATTTTAGTATTCTACTGATTAATTCCACGTCAGGTTATTTGTTCCCTAGGGCGGGCGGTCCAAACCAAAAGACCTAAATGGAAAAATCCCTGTTGTTTTCTTAATTTTTCTCTTTAAACAAAACTTTTCACTATGTATCTCCATGTGTCGACGAATCTAATCAAGGTTAAGAGTATTAAACAACTACGATCGTATGTAACTATTTTTCAAAATAATTACATACGATCGTATAGATATATATATTTAATTCAAAATAAAATAGCTCAGTGAGTAAACAGGCTGCGAGACTTTTAAAGTTTGGGGTCAAATCCCATGCAAATGGTTCTGATGCAGTCGAGTCTCCTCATTGACTGTCCTTTACAGCGTATCTATACAAATCCAAACAATTTATCCATCGGTGTCAAGCCAGCTCAGTACACACAAAGCAATCAAGCCAACTTTCGGCCTTCATTCACACTTTTCGTTTATTTTTATCAATTTCTGTACGATCTCTAGAAACTTTAAATCTGAGCTATTACAGAAATATCATTCTAATCCGCAACAAAAACTATTATCCGTGAAATATCAATTTAGAATCGAGCAAAAAGCGGATATAAGCTAAAATAAAATCGAATTCAAAACGCCGAACAAAAGACTTCAACGCAAAATTATGTACCAATTTAAGAAAATGAGTTTGAAACTTACTACTGCAATATCACCAAAACGTGTATATTGAAAGAATCAACAAACCATAAATATTGTTTTTTTTTTTTGTTCGTACAAATCGATATTATAATAATTCAGCATGGCTGTAGTAGATAGTAGGTAGGTACCCATAATTATTTGTATAAATGATCCGTTGTGTACTTTGTATGTGGATTGTGGAACGAAGAAAACTTATGTTACTTACTGCGCACTTGCAGAACTGCAACTTATGTTACTTACTGCGCACTTTCAGAACTGCAACTATTAAATGGATTTTGAAATGCAATGCTCAATATTATGTAAATTACTGATTGTGCTCTTGGCAATACTGGCGATCGAATTTCATTGTTATTTTTAATAATTCAAATACATTTATAAATATTCGTAAAGATTAAGAGTGAAATGGCATCATGTTGATTTTTAATATAATATAATTTCTTAATTAAATGATTTAAAATAATGAACCTCGCGCAACGTACTGTACGTAGATGTAGATTGTTGGGGATTAAAGATGAAAAAAGTAACTGTTCCTCTGCGAACAACTGCGATCTAACATAATATCACGCCAGCATTTCTTGCAGACACACAGCTGTGGTGTAGGTTAAGTAGGCAAAGTAATGTTTTGTCAATTACTTATTTCTGCAATCTATTACGTATGTGGCTAATCATAATCAGCCTATAATATTTCCACTGCTGTGATGCAGACCTCCTCTCTCCGAGAGGGAGTGGGCTGTAATCTACCACGCGAGCCCAATACGGGTTGATGGCTAATTGTATAGATAATATACAAACAGACTTCATGTATCAGCTGTAAAACTATCTAAGTAAACCCAGGAGGACCGTGGATGCCATTCTCATAGGTCGTTTAATTGCTACTGAAATAAAAATTCGTAACAAACTGTCATTATATTTTCTCATTCTGGAAATTCCTACATTGATTTTAGATTTTAGGATGTCGTCGCATCTTTAAATGACCGTAAGTACGATTTATCTACGTACCGCCGCATAGGAGTTATTCTTATTATCTTGAAAAATATAAGTATTTGTTCAATCATAAGCCAGCAGGCAATTACTTGGTATTATCGTGGTTGTACTCAGAGCGTATACAAGTAATGGGCACCTAGAGTGAACCGTCATAGTCATAATTTAAGCACGCTCTCTCAAACGCACCGGGTATGCGCCCACACCGCGCGCGCCACCACACAAATATGAAATTTACGGAAAGAGTGAAATCGAATAAATTGCCCATTGTCTTAGTATGGTGCACGAATTCGGCTCGTATTACTTTCTGTTTTCATCTCGACATGTGCGCGCCGCAGGTGAATGATCTCAACTAATTGTTAACATGCGTCCCTGTCATTACCGCTGACTCTGTTATTACGCGTATTTGCTATTCCACTCTTGTTACCCATCCGCGCGATAATTGTTTTTTTGTTCGTTAATTAGAAAGATTTAATGGAGACGTAACCAGCATAACAATGATTGGAAATTCTCTTAGTTCAACACAATTGATGGGTAAAGAAAGTTGCCGATTTGAAATGTTAACTGTGCAAAAATGTAGTTGTAGTCTTCCGGGCGTAGCTTAGGATCTCCAAGGTCATATAAAAGCGTTTACGTCGTACGAAATTTCATAAGTACAAACTTTCAAGCCTTGTTTTTCGAAATGAATGAACCGATTTTAATGAAATTTCATAAGCATAAGCAGGATACAAAGGTCTAAAAAGTTACTTAAGAATATTTTCGAAAAATAGTGTTACAGACAAATTAGACCGACTTTAAAGTTTCCATAGAAACAGAGATTTCCAGTTATCTTTTTTATAAATAAGACATTTCGAGACGTTTGTATCCTACTTATGCATATGAAGTTTCAATAAAATCGGTTCATTCATTTCGAAAAACAAGGGCTTGAAAGTTTGCATGAAATGCCGTAAATGCTCTTATTATGAAGAACAAAGATCATCAGACATGACATGGGCGCAACTGAAATGTATAATAGAACGTGCTCATTAAAATACATGAGATAAGAGTATCAGCGAGCTAGCCAAGTTTCGTAACATGCTCATTGAGCTCAGCGGTCTGCTTCTGCAGCTGCAATCTGGTGTCGAACTCGTATGTCTGCTGTGTCGTTGTCGCACATATCCGCTTTGCATAACAATGCCGTGTCACAACTTTCTTGTAAACGAAACATGATCTGAATTGGGGTTGTATTAGTCACTGTTCTATGCCAAGTGTTCCGATTTACACAAGAAGCTTACCTACAAAACATTATTGGTATTATTGCAAATGTGTCAATACCTCCTTGTCTGTATCGGACGCTTATAAAAGTTAAAGTTTGTTTTAATTTTGTAAATATAATTTCAGGTTGTGCAGATATGCAATAAGAAATATTGTAAGTACTTATTAAAGGAGTGGTTTCAAAAAAAGATGTAGTATTTGCTTGCATACAAAATAATTTTAATGCTCAGTCATACCGACTAATATCCGAATGAGCAAGAATTTTAGAGAGAAAGTTATGTAAGATATTTTCTTATTTAGATAGTAAGCTAAGTTTCTAATTAAGACTCGCGGAAATACATAATGTAACGGAAACTTTACGTGAAAAATGAAAGAACTTCGGTACCTTCTAACAAAAAATAAATAACTAGATAGGTGTATACAAATACAAGGCATAATATATAAAGGTATATATATTTACTATTCACAGTAACTGTACCTATAGTATTTCTTATATCTATATGATTACCTATATAATAAATATGCTAAATATAAAAGCTAAACTAGTCTCACTTCTCTATTTACACCTGCTGCCAATGAATAAGAACTCTTTCTCAGGAGAAGTTCAACTAAAGAAATCTACCTTCTCTAAACCGGCCTTAAGCCGAAATACGTAATGTGATATAATTATCTTTTTATTATCGCCAAACAGAGTTTCATTCACAAAAGGAAAGTAGACAGAAATAGTTTTATTACCTACATACAAAAACACTATAAATCAAACATTAATTCTAGACAAATTATTACTTAGCAGCGTAAAGTAACATTATACGCCATTGACCTTTGTTCAAAAAATATGAAGTTGTGTAACTCATGCGTCAAGCGTTCATTAGAATGGGGCATGCGCAGGCAATGGTTCCGATTGTTCAATGGCCGGCGATGCGGACGCGCATAGAATGGGGGCGGGCTTACACCATTTCATAACATAACGCGGCTGTAGGACTTCAACGAAAGTGAGTCTCGCGGATGCTGGAAATTCCGAATTTATTGCAACAACCGCACAAAATAAAAACCGAGTTACACATTGCTACTTAACTTTTGCATTACGGCCTTTACGTAAGTGTTTCATGAAATGCTGCGAAACCATAGATTTAAGAAAGAAGTGCGAACCGTTACAACGTTGGGTTTTGTATATTTTTCTAGCGGTGAGTAGTGCTGTTTCTTCTCCTGGTCGTTTCAGGAGAAATAAGCGAAAATACATCGAAACTTAAGTCTCAAATGCAACTGAATATTAGCAAGCTTGTTATATTTCGTCATTGTGTCTTTAATAAAATTACCAGTTGTATTGAATTCCATGATACTGCAATTTCGCATACGAAATGTAATGGCACTTTCGCCCGTCTGTCTGTCTTAGATTGTGTATACTTGTGGAGTCACAAATGTTCTCTTATCATTGTGTGCTTAGATTAGTTGACAAAGCACATTGAAAAGCGTATTCGTAGCTAGGGTTGATCAAATAATTTTACATTCATAATTTTCGGGGTTCTACATGTACATTTAAAAGTTATTTGGAACATTTGTGTCAGACCACTTTGTGTAATCTATAAACACATGCTACTTACTTACATACAAATAAATAAAATTGAAGTATCTGTTTGTTCCGGCTAATCTCCGACACAGCTGGACCGATTTTGATGAAATTTGTATGGGGATATCTACTTTGAACCTACTTTTTATGGTCATCATCGTGGGCGGAAACTATTGCCGGCATTTACTTCACACGGTTTTTACGATTTGGCAAAATATATAGACTTCTTTATTATATGTAAGTTTATTATTAATGTATCATATGACAAAACTTCCGGAGTACATAATCAGCCTATAATGTTCACACTACTGGGACACTGGCCCTCCTCTCTGTGAGAGGGAGTGGGCCGTAATCCACCACACGGCCCCAGTGCGGGTTGGTGGATGTCACATGTATTCGCTTCGAATTTTTGGTTCTAGGACATGCCGGTTTCCTCACGATGTTTTCCTTCGCCGTTTTGAAAGCAGTATCCCTGCAGTGTACGTTCTGGAGTAATTTTTCTAAATTATGGTGAAAACCGCATAAAATCATTAGCGTAGTTTAAAAGAACAATGCGTTCACACAGACAGACACGAACAACGACTTTATTTTATATGTATATATACCTGTAAATATAGATAAATGTATGTTCATTTGGGCTTAATTAATGCTTCAGCAATGGAATGTCTGTAGTCAAACAAGCTACGCTAAAAATTGTGTCACACATACATAGCCTCAGACACTATGTATTTACTCATAAACACTTTTAGGGTGAATACGCACCTGGCTGTACATATGTCAATATCATATTTGTAGAAAACTGTGGAAGCGTGATACTGTCCTTAGAGAGCAGAAGTACCTTCCTACTTCTGCCTTTAACCGGTTGAATGACGTAATAACAAACACAATTAAAAAGCCATTGTGTCTCGCGTAGATCTACGTTCCGGCGAAGGGTTAATGTGCTTGGATGCTGCTCGAACCCTACACTGAGCAATTTGTTATCGTCAAGGGTACCTAATCTACCTACGCATACCTAAACCTATAGGACTATAGATGGAGGCGGATCTAAGTTCCCTAGATCGCAGTACTTTCCCTTGCGTTATTGTAGCTAGTTCTAGGTGAGAATTAAGTAATAGAAATAGCAGCTTTAGCTTTGTGACGTCAGGTAGAAAAGCCATTATTAAATCAATCAAACTCTATAATAATATAATTATTGACTTATAATTTACAACAAGAGAAATGCGCTTTCATTTTGTCTATCTCTTTTTATCTTACTTTAGTAGCAACTGGCCTGAAAGAAAATGGATCAGTGTTTATATCAATAATAATTTATTTGTAATAGGTGTCTACTGGTGCAGTGGTTAAGTTCCTAATACATAAAGTTCGTTTTTTAATCCCAGAGACTAATTTGACAGGTGTAATGTCAAACTTCTATACAAAACACTATTCTATACAAACGCAAACACAAAAGACTTACAAATGTCGGATTTGTCTCTGGGATTAAAAAACGAACTTTAGTAAGAAATTTTGACTTACAAAACATTATATTGTATTTAAAATACAGACTATAATATGTATGTCCAATGGTGTCTATTATTCATTAATTTTACAATACATTCATAATTATCGTCACATTACCTAATTTAAAACAGATTATTTGACATTATTTATAAATTCATTTGTAGAATTGAATCGTTTTTTCAGCAGCCATAATTTTAACTTTAAAATAATGAATGTAACTCTTTAAAGTACTTTGGTATTTCCTTAGATAAGGCTCCTCATATGATAACAGTTCTTTTTATTCAGAGAAGTCCTTAATTTTCGACGGCTACGGTCTTGAGCCTTTTTAAACAGGTCGAGAAAACAACGATGAAAACTTGACAGCCCTGAATAAGCCTAAGTATTGTCATTGTGAACATCTTCGTAGCAACACGATGGGAACTCGCATGGAGTCGACTTGAGCCGAGTAAGTACACCATTGTGTTATAACTAATATGCCTAATTAATAAGTAGCTAGTGCGACCGGCTTATTGTTTGAGACACCTGCTCGTCTTATTATGGGACGTAAGAAAGTTGATACATTAATTTACTCTGTATCCGTAGAAAGCTTGAAACACCGCGTAGCTAACAGATTGACGTACGTAAATTAGGTTTATTATGTAATAGATAAAATCAGATATCCTGTGCCTACAACACATGTCGTTTGGTATAGTTTCTAGGTTTCCATATTAGGTCCATTTGGTACTAACTTTGGCAAAATATACAAAAATTGTAGGTGAAATGTGTTCTTTAGATGTTTCATAGGTCAATAATGAACATCCAAAATCTATTTAGAAATGTTATAAAATGAGAAAGTTAGAAATTATACTTAAAAGAATCCTCCGTAAATTGAGGTGTTCCAAAATTTGGATATGCCCATATCAAGATCATATTTATTTTGGCAAGGGCGTTGACTCATTGTTGTTATTATAAGCTCAAAATGCGGACACGGTGTTGCACAACATGTCGCGAACGTAGCATAATGTCAGAGCTATAAGGCATCCTGTAGACGTAACCGCATGATTCATGCGGATAGTGAAAGTGGCACATATTTCGTGAGCAGCCCGCCGCAGCCCTACTCGTGCAGCTTGACGAGTCCGCAGTGCGGGGTCTAATAAATTTTTGTACTAATTTGTTCTGAATATTTTTCCTGCAAAAACCTCATATATTTTTTCTGCTGAATCTGAAAGTTTTTCAAGGTTTCAAGCGTTATCATCTAAAACTAGATCTAGTTTACGACTGCACAGAGAAGGTAGGAAGAAGGAAGTTTACGAGTGTATCAAAAAAATTAATAATTATTCATACACATACATAACGGTGTAGGTACTACGAGTACCTATTATAAATACTACCTAAAAACTTTTTTTTTTTTTGGATAACTTTAATATCTTCGCACAGGTTGTGCGAAAACATTTATCTATTTGCACAGTAGGTAGGTTTACCTACTGTGCAAATATTATTGTGTGAAAGCTCTGAGCACGTTTGACTGAGGTTAGTAGCCACCTACTTAATGTACCTATACCTAAAGAAAATATTGATTCAGCAATGTAGGTATAGAAGCCGGATAATTGAAAAAATATTTCGAACTTGTTTTTCTTTTATGTAAATACCTTTGTGGTTACTAGACGGCTTCGCTGATAATGTAAAAGTTACCAAGTAGGTCACTTAGCACCTTTTTATTTGGTCTAGAATAACTAGTGCAGTCATAATAATTTCCTGAAGTTTTGTTTGTTTTGTGTGCATTGTAAGGATCAGGATGACGTAAAGGTTACGAAACGTGTTGTTTTGTTTCTTCACGGCAATCCGCTTTTAAATAGCATCTGTAAATGAAGCTGTGTATGGAAGCAATTATAAATTGTCTTTTGTGTTTGAAAACCGTGAGATAACGAGAGGCTCTGCGCGGTGCGCTGAATGAGCCACAATGCCTCGGAGGCGCTCGGCCCGCCCGCCTCCCGCCTGCGCCCGCGCCGTACACTTTCACTGGCTGGAATAGGCTGTACAGCGATTGTTTATATCTTGTTAATGCGCCTTTTATGTCGCATCTAGATGTATCCGGCTGATGTGACGGCCGTTGACTTCGTTTCTAATTGTGGTTAACTGCAAGATTACATATTCTCTTTCCACTTTTTATTCAGCAGGTGAAGTTTAAACCGATATCTCTCTGCAGTTTGCGGTCCGATACTTACGAGTATGTAGGTATACTTAACTTGTCAAGTTTTTTATACACTGACTTATGTAGTGAGTAGAAATTATTTACCCTGTTAAATTCATACTTGACTACTGTAACTAACTGTAAAGTGAAGTCCCGAAAACGATTCACTGAAATACTGTTGATAGTCTATCTAATTGACCTCTTATTGATAACGATTAAGTTATTAGCGATTGGTTAAGCTTTTGCATTCCTACTGTAGTAGTAGCAACCTATTAGTACCTAATGACTTCACTGTGCAGCTCTCATTAAACTTTACCTTATAAGAATTATTCGGTTTCAGTCAGAGAAGCAATTGAAGTTAACCTCCTAGTGTGACCACTATATACTTATTGAATGTTAAACCAAATACATTACCTATCATTTAAAATTATTTAGTGTTAAATGATAATGTATTTATTTTTATATAATGAGGGCATTGCCATCACAACCACGCTTTGCTGACTATGTTGTTAATAGCAGACTGGAGGATTTTGTAGTCTTATCTTCCATTACGAAATCTATAGCTACAAGCTGGTACTACCTGATTGGTTTAGGTATTTGTTCCCATAGGAAAGCACAACAAACCGTTGGTCCCGGCAGTAATTTGTAGATCTTATACATTCGTCACGGGGGTAGTCAGAACCCCAAAAGCCTGATAACCAGTCTTAGGAAGAGGTGTCCGAAGTTAGGCAGTCGGATGGTCGCTCCATGTAAAATACTAATATCGAGCTGCATACGGTTAGACTGGAAGCCGACCCTAACACAATTGGGACAAGCCTAGGTAAATTAATAATTTTTTGGATAAACAGGAATTCACAGGTATTCACAGTATAAACTTATTCACAGTATAAACTTATTTTTCAAAGTAGGTATTATGGCACGATTTATTAAATTAATTTGAAGAATACATTAGTTTATCCTTGTTTCACGGCTTGGCTGTAACTGTAGGGTCGGATGGGGCTGGCATTGCCTCGACTGTCATAGAAGTTAATGAGTGACTTGACGCTGCCGGGTCCGGGGGTCGTGATGGGGTTCGCTACAGGTGCGGGATTCACTGGAACAGGCTTGATTTGGGCGGGTGAGGCAGGTTGCGCAGGCTTTGACGGTGCCGGTTGTGGTGCAATTGGTTTAGGAGCAGGAACTGGAGTCAGGGGTTTTGTGGTCACTGCGGGCGCGACCGGCGCCGGCGCCGGTTGCTTCGGCGCTGCCGGTGCCGGCGCGGGCTGTTTAGGTGGCAGCACAGCGGGCTGTGACCTCACCCCCCCACTCTCCATGTTGATAAAGTCGATGTTGGCATGTTTGTTTATCGGTACGACCTTACGACCTGAAATTATAAACGCCCAGGTTATTTTATTAACTCATTGAAGCACCTGTTTTGGTGTTGTGTCCCGAAATTATTAAAATGGTAGGTAAGAAACTTTTAAGTACAACTAGAATGCCTCCAGGCAGTGGACATCGATAAGTAGAGATTGGTTGTTGTTATACCGGGTATAAAAAAATAAAAATAAAACCAGTGTAACTTTGAGATAAAACAAATCGAGATTACCTATCTTGTTATTCTTAAATGAAAGGAAATTTTGTACCATAAAAGATTTCCCTGAAATTCAGTTACCAACCTAAGTAAGTACTGCTTTATTTTACAGCGTCGTGTAATAAAATATAATAAATAATCTGTTACTTACATTCAACTGAACAAAAGACGAATAACAAAATCAAAGCGGCGGCCTTCATGTTGCTCACAATTTGACTAACCTCCGGAACTCTTTGACTCGTACTGTCGGGTGTCGGCACCGCTACTGATACTGATGAACAGCGAGCTAAGCTCTGCTCTGATTGGTCGATATCAATATTTGCCAGGGTCGACTCGTGCGACGTGCAACCGTCGAACTGGACTGGTCGCGTCGCTGCGTCAGCGACCTCTGCCCGGCGTGACCTCATCGATAACGTGTTCTCGGTATAGCCGGAATGTTTACATACACAAATAACGGTTTATAAAATTAGGAGAATTTAGCAATATAGAAGCTGCTCAATTCAGGAAAACGTTGACGCCAATATCCTAATACACCCTGCCTTTGAAACCTTACGCGAAAAGAGCCTCAAACCTGACGCCACCTGCGTACCTGCGTATGTGCTTCCGGCACACGCAAGGTAGTCAGGTCTACTACCAACCTTGCTGAATGTAAGGTTGCTGAGGTTACAGCATGAGGAAAGAAAAATGTTCCACTACAATCTACGAAAATACTTTGTGAAGAAAGACTTCATAAACACTACCTCACCAGAATGGGTGACTATACCGTTTTGTTGCGTACATAGGTCTGTAGAGGTTCCTAACTTACTAATTAATTATTAATTATATAGTAGGTAATTTCCTTGAAATTGACGATATAAACTGTAAAGCATATAAATAAGGAAAAACCGAGTGATTATTCACAAAATAATGTCATAAGAACAAACAACTGCGTGGGCGATAAGACAACCGCAGTCGGAGATGCAAATAAATGAGTCGGGTCTCGGGTAGTTATGTTATTGCTTCAATTACCACTCGTTCTATTTTGCAAAGAAACAAGAACAGTTTTAACTAGATTTTAGTTTAAAAATAGAACCTTTGGTCGGTCCCTCACTGAGGATCGTGAATCCTTCTCATTATTTTCTGGATAGCGATGTCTGTTGCTTAATGGAGTGCCACGTTCAAAGGCGCGTCCAGTTCCTCTGACACCTGGACCATCTGTTAAAAATTGATATTGAGTTAGTTTATCCTGCTAAAATTACAAATTAGTTGAAAAAACTTGGTCCAACCAAAAATTTAGGTAAGTACCTGCTTCGAAATCGTTAGGTGCTGTCTGAAATCTGATCACTCTATTCATTCGGTTACTAGTACAAACATGAGTAGCACTAGCACGAAACATAAAATCCATAATTGTTATTGCTTTCCTACAATTTAATGACTTATTAAAGGAACTTTCATGGAACAAACAAATTGAACATCATCAAACTAATATGCTAACAATGCATTCCAAACAGTTGCTATGTAGTATGTACAGTTCTAACAGCACCGTACAAGTATTCAAACGTGGATCCGACGAGAGCCTATGCATTAAACATCGAGTAAGATACGATTTTCCCGCCGTGCGCGGGCGCAGCACGCTACTGCTGCATTGCGCGCGCGCGCTCGCCCGCAACGATGCGCTTCTGATAATGTCTCTTTTCTGATGACTTTCTTTTATTCGTGGGATATAAATACTACTGCAGTTGTTACATCCCGGTTCCACTTCCAAGTCTTCACGTGATTGCACTCTTAACCCAAACTTTCAATACACCATGCCCTTAGTCTTTTCAGGTTCTTACACTCCATCACGTTGATAATGTAGTTAAGGACAAAAATAAAGTTAACAGTGGCTTACTTTGTTTAGGTAGCGTACTGAAGAAACATTCTTAATCCATAGACATAAAAAAAGATGGACTACGCGCCACGCATATCGAAAGTGAAGCTCAGTAAGTATGCCGGGACCGCTTGTACAAACACGCCTCACGCTCACATTTACATCATAGTATGCCGACCGGCCGCCATTACGTGACACGACAGCGTCAATCATCACTCACGCACACATAGATCGGTACTGTGCTTCACTTTCGATATGCGTGGCGCGGAGCCATCTTAAGTCTAGGTATGTCTTAATCCTGTTTTCTGGAAGTTTGGACATAGTCAAGTGGACATTCAAGGTCAAGCAAGTCTAAGATTAGTACAGCTGCTTTCCTGCTTTTCCTATGCTGGCTAGCTGTTGTGGTCGTTGAGGAAGAAATTAATGACAAAAAACGAGTATGACATGTTTTTGTGAGCAGAGCCGTAAGCCTAAATTGAGTCCTGCCAAACGAAAAATAATGCGCTGAGGTCGATGTGTATGTAGTTCGCTGATGGAGGTGACCGCATATCCTCGTTTAGGCAACGCTCGTCACTTGTTATTCAGTGTTGGTCACCTTGATGAGTAGGTATTCAAATAAAATCATTTTGTTCATTCATTATAATGGTAGGTACCATCTATTAAGGCAAATATTGCTAAGAAATCGAATTCTGAAATCCCTGGGCTGGAATCAATGACAATAATATCCTTTTCATTCTTGGGTTCCTATAGTCTTCAATTCTACAAAAAGTTAACAAGTGTCACAAATGACAATATCCATTAAAACAGATAAACATGACTCGGGTATCCATACATAAGCGCAACACGAGTAGCGGTCACAATTATACAAGTTGCGTGTTCTGAGGTGTCAATGTCGGAAACCTGCTGAGGTCAATTCTGTTTACCAAGACAGAATCTACTCTGCATCTCATACTACACATTCAGGGCAATCACCGTCGTCGTCGCAAAAACCATCGCGCTATGAATTTCAACAACACATCGTATCTATAGTAGGTGCATGACATCACCAAAAGGTCGCGCAGTATCGCCTCCTCGCGCGGGCTCAGAGATCACTAGTGCGCCGTGATCGCGCTAGAAACAACGTATTAAACTCTATCCAAAATGAAAATTGCACTAGTGTTATTAGTTTGTGTAGCGGTATGTCGGGCCGACGACTTAGCTCATGCCGCGGGGCAAATCTTCAACAACATTTTGCCTAATTTGATCGGAAACTCTGTGACCGGGCAGCAAGGAAACACAGCGACCAACACTCTCAACCAGATAGGAACAGTGGTCGGTGGAGTGGTCGACTATGCCAAGAAGAAGAGCTACGAGGACCTGCTGCGCCAGGTCCAGGACTCCACCACTGATGAAGACATCCTGCGAATCAGTGAGGAGATGTTCAACGCGGATATCAACAACGCTTTCGCGTACATCCAAGTCAATTTGCAAGGCAAAACCAACCCTCTATCCAAAGATGACCAGGCGCAAGCTAAGTAAGTTAATTTCTTTTGAACTTAAGTAGGTATCTCATTGATCGACAAATACTGTAATTAGGTAGGTAGGTACCTACACTTAGTACCTATTATATTATGTGCCTACACTAAAAAATAACAATGATTAGGTCGCTGTTACAGCTTGTGTGCAAGAATTAGCTACCATGTGTGTGTGTGCATTTTCAGTAACTACATTAGGTAGATATCTATAAGTCAAAAAACTTATCATAAACATCTTTTGTTTGCAATGCAAAGAATTAGGTAGGTGGGAACCTAGCAACCTCTTTTTTGTGTTTAAAAAAAATTCAATAAGCCTTTATTCTAATCACGTACCGTTCGTTTCCTACAACTATTTTAACAATGTATTCACATCCTAATAAATTGATAACTTTGTAGCCTCCTGACCGTGCCTGAGAATGTGTGGAGCGGTCCAACAATAAGGCCATTTGTTGCACTCTTCGACAATTACCACAAAAACGTGATAAGGCCAGAGTTCGTCACGCCCAATGTAAGTACCTACTTACTTATATCGTTTCAATTGAGTAATTCCAACGTAGGTACATAAATAGCTAGACACCTGCATCAAACAAGGTAAACTAATGTTAGATGATGTCATGTTGCAGGAGGAAACGGAACAGACCACTTTTATCAACACAATCCTTGCCACTGGTCCAATTAGAAGTCTTATGAACTATTTGGTCAGCAAAGGTAATGAAACATGTTTTTTTTTACTAATCACCAAGCTGTTTTCATTTTCAACTTAAGGTGAACCCGCGAAATTCAATCAAGATATATTAATGATTGTTATGACTATAATTCTGTAAGTTCATATCTATTCTAGTCGCGAATCATAAATATTTTGATCAAGATACAACCTAACACTGACCTGCAAATTGCAAAAAACGTAAGAAAATTTGAATTTCGCGGTCTACCACTGCGCATTCACCATAAGATGTTTCTACCGATCAATTTAAATGGCCTATCTTGACCAATTATATCAGGTAGGTACTGCCTAGATAATTATTAGGTATAACAGGTACCTACTTTTATAATTCCCTAGCTAGTACCTATACATGGGGCTTCCACATTCTTATTCCATCTACGTTTGCAATCGGTATGCTAACAGCTAAAGCTTAATGATATGTTTACCACTGAACTATTTACAAACAATGAATTATAATCGGTAGTTTCTTAGTAATCAACCCATGCATACTAATAGTCCTAACAGAATGTACCTAGGTGCCGTCAAGTCTTTTGTATATTCGTCAGTTTGCAAGTTCTTTTCTTTATTACCCAAGCCAGGACACTTAACACCTTTTGAAGATACGGCACTGAGCAGACTATTGCAAAGAAAACTATATTTAAAGTGACGAACATATGTTGTCTGCGACTGTACCTACTCATAATTATTTGTAATAAGGTATAATCCTAATCATAATTCTAATACCTCTTTCCGATTAGGTCTGACTCAAATGAACGAGTACAACGAGCAAGTGGACCTGTTAAAGAAGATCTGGTTCACGAAGTACGCGCGCCACTGGACCGGCCTGTGCAAGTGCAGTTGTGCCTTCGAGAACATATTCATGGCTGAACTCAAGTCCAACGATGTACTTGGTAAGTATTGCTCACTTAGGATTTAACTGTACCCCGAATAGTTTCGAAGTATCCTTACTGATCCAATAGTAGGTACCTACACTCGGCAGTTGGCGGTTGACTACTTTTCAACCTTTTTTTTATGTGTGCCCTTAGTAATAAAGTTAAAAGTGATTAACCGTGAACTTTGTCGACTATAGGTAGGTACTTACATGCACCCTGCTTAACAGAAGGCCTGAGTTCAGAATGTTTTTAGATAGGCTACTAGATAGGTATCTGGATAATACCTATGTGTTGCCTTTCGACAAATATGAGGTAACTTACTGCCATATTCAGAAATCATAAAACTAATAACGAATAAACAGCGACCTATTCTACAAACTATTCTATTGTGTTTACTATTGATTGACGGCTCAAACAAAAAATGTTTTCAAAATTTTACAGTTATGTGAAAGATATGATAATGTTTGTTTTGTCAGTATGTACCTGGTTGTTTAAAACTGTATGTGAATGTATTAGGTACCTAATATTTTTTTCGGTATTCCTTACGTACTAGTGTAGGAATATAGGGCTAACTAAATCCTATATTATAATAAGGTTGCCCTTTTGTTTATTTTGTGCCTACGTTTGTTTTAACGTATAGGTTGGTTCTTTTGTTTCTGCCGCCTTCGCAAGGATTGTTCGAGGCTGTCCTTGTAAGGAGTCCCGTTTATTTGAATTACATCATCAATTAGCACTCTACACATGTTGGCAGCTCCTAAATATAGCCCTCACGTAACAATGAAACAGCAAACAACTACTTAAGTACATAAATACAACAGGAACATTAATTATCTATCGAACAAAGAGCTGTCTAAATTTTTGAAGTCGGTTATGAATTAGGCCATAGACAGGACTAGCGCAGTCATTTTACTGACTATAAGCAGATCAATGGCATAGCCAAGAATGGATTTTTTCGAAAATGGTTAAGTTGATTTCTGATTACCGTAGTTTTAGAAAATATTTTGGATTTCCTTCTAGGGTAGATACTATTATGACATAGATAGGTAGGTACTATTGTTCATAAACAGTAATATTTACCATTGAACATGGCCTCTAACCTTATTGTTTGTATTTCCAGGTCTTCACAGCTGGTTGTTCTTCGCTAAGCGTGAACAAGATCGCAAAGCCAATTACTTGGGCTACATGGATAAACTAGACTTGTCCGGGGTAAGTTAACATAGAATAGAATAGACTACTCTTTGTTATGTACACCATACAAATTACGGAAAAGCATGTATTACAAAAAAATGACATAGGGTGACGCAATGGGAACTTATTGTGATATTGTTATTATTTTATCAAACTCACGGCAATCATATTAATTTATACTTTATTAAAATGAGACGAGTTATTAAAGGCTGATTTTTCATCAAAAAAATGTATCGTTAATGTCAGACTTTAGGTCAGTTACGGCGTCCCACGGTAGGTAGCATCCGGCTCCTTCAGTGCAAACGAATCGCTGTGGGTTATCTTAAGGTTAGGCCAGGAAAACGATTGTCTTTGGTAGGTACCAAACACAATCTTTCTGCTGGCCTACACCTGACCTGCATGGTACATTATTCGCATAACAACAGGAACCAAAACAAAGATCTGTTAAATATTTATCAAGTCTTAACCAAAATCCTGCATTGTTTTTACAGAAAGGCATGATCCTGAAGCAGCACTCAATTCTGAGCGAGACGAAGGATGCTCCCGAGGTGACGATGTTCGTGGGCACATCTCCCGAACTGGAAATGGCACTATACACCATGTGCTTCATGGCTCGCCCCGACAGGCCCTGCAGGCTGCGCTACAACAACGTCAACTTCTCCATACAGACCAAGACGCTGAAGTCTGAGAACGTACTCCTTATTGATACAGCCTACCCTGTCTACTAACATGCTACATAGTAAACTAACTATAGTTGTTGCTATTCACGAGCGCGCATCAGTCGTTGTATTTTAAACCTTATAACAATGACATAAAGATCATATGAAGCGCGCTCGCGATTTGCAAAGACTATACCTACATACTCAATATTATTATATGCAACAAATATTTAAAGACAAATAACCCTCAATAAGTGTAGCCGTAAATAAACTAAAGCTCTCTTAATAAGGTCCAAATAAAGATAATTTATCCAAATACACGAGTTAGGTATGTATTTATAAACTTTAGAAGAACGATAACGCTAGAGACAAGCAGTTGTTATCATCAATCCGCGGGTCTTGCCCTCTATGATAAGCATGTTATTAATTAATATGAATTTTCGCAATAATTTTAAAATAAGGCTAGATAATGTCGGTAAAATAATAAAACAATTCAATGTAAACATCTTTTATTGCAACATTTCTCTAAAACACCGAGGACTATTTTAACACAAAATATTGATAATAATACATAGGTAAGGTAAATAGTATAATATAATACACTCAATATATAGAATATAACAGTATAAAAAAGTGCATTTAGTGATTTTATTTATTGTCTAAAATGGCTCAAACTAGTCTTCGTTATTATCATTCGTAATACTCGACAATGTATAGGATATGCTAAGATTTAGTACAATTATATATATTATGGCATATAAGAATATCTACTCAAGAGCTAGGTACAACGCTGAAATTCATACAGAACAAAAAAAAAGCTATCAAATAAAATGTAAAAATAGTTTATAATTAAAGCTACAAACGTCGATAAAGAGTCGATAAACAGTATAGAAAATTCCCAGTATTAAAAATATAAACATAATCTATGAAGAGACTAATTTTAAAGGAGAAGAAATTCATTGTAATTATTAGTCCGTTGAATCATTCCACTCAATAAATAGCTTTCAAAATGCTTAAAAAAAATAAGATTCTTGGTTGAGATAATAAAAGTGCAACTTTGACCTCTCGCGATTATAACTGACGAGAACTGATTATAATTCACGAGTACTACAGAATGCCTATAGTTAGGCTGTTTTGAACTGAGTCGTCGAGCCATAAATATGTCGCACGCATTTGGCTTACGGAGCGCGCTAGTGATGTAGCGATTGTTCGAAACATTTATTTGATTGTTTTGTTACTGAAGTTTATGACCCGACGACTCGGTTCAAAACGGCCTAACTATAGTGTATAAGATTATAGGTACATTATAATAATTACACACAATAAAAGCAGTACCAAATGGTTTAGCAGAACACTCTACTATAGATGTAAATGAACCCGTAATACCTTATTAAAGAATACTAATAGTTAGCTTTAAATACTTAAATGTTGTATGCAATTGTTTTTAGACTTGTCTTACTCTACATTTTCGTACTTATATTTAATTCACATTTACCCGCTATTTCATGAATTTACTATGTTCCAACTGGCCGAATTGACAGTAAAGATATGTTAAAAATAAGAAAATAAATAAAGAAACTTATTGTAAGACGATATTAAATACTTCTGACTAGAATACCGTTGGATGATTTGCAGTATACCCACAGTGTAGATATATTAGTCTTACATTTTATATTTAAACTAATTTGCTTAAACGTCTACAATTTAAATTCTCTAAAAATATATACAAACAATCATGAAAATATCTAAAACCACTGATTCAATAAGTTTATCATTCAAAGTATTCTCGCCTCACTATTCAGGTATCCCATAGCGGTACAGATTCTCTTTAATACTTTGGAGCAAATATAATATGGCAAAAATTGCTCCAAAACAGATTTATGATTTAACAAAAATTATTCTTAATTCTAAGTGAGTAACACTAAACATGAGTAAGAGTAACACTTAATTCAAACGAAATACGAGCCATACTCGTGCGGCATGACTCCGCGGCGCGGGTAGAACGTGTGCGTTTGCGAGTAGTTCATCAGGTTCGAGATGTTCGACGTGTAGATGTCGGCGAAGCGGAACAAACGTCGCGAGAAGTATGTCGGGTTGTGGTATGTACGGAACACGCTACCAAATTGTGGGTTAAACACTGCCTTTATTTCATTCCTGGAATTTACATAACATCTCCTACAATGGAAGCATGAAAACAAAACACAAGCGTTATTTTACAGCCAATAAGTCACGGTTACACGATTACGATAATTTTGATTATTTGCTTAAAAGTATTGTTTAAAAGGAGTAGGTATACTTGATCATAGCCACTGACAGATAGCGGGATAGTATAATTTGTCAGCTCTAATATGTATGATGGGTAACAGAATCATCATCCATTGGGCCTGCCAAACACACAGTAATTTGGTTGCCTCCTTGCAACTAGCATCACAGATTTGCAGCTTTAGTAATGATGACTATTTTAAGCGCACATTTTCACATAACACTCACTTCTCACCGGATTCCCATAACACATGAAAAATTCCGAAAGTTGAGAGAAAATTTGTACAAACCTCAAGTAATCCCGTTCTGCCATCCACTCGGTGACAACCTCGAGCGCCTCTGCGTCCTTATAGTCCTGGTGGTCCTCTATAAGCTGCGTCAGCATCTGCAGCCAGTTGGCGTTCTCCTTGAACGACTGCGTGTTCAATGTGTTGATTTCGTGCTGGAGATTAAATTGAATAACTAATTACTAAGATAAGAAATAAGTTAGATATATAAGAAATCAAACGAAAAGTCGTCCAATTTAGCTCTGGATCGAAAGAGCTGGAAGACATGGGGAGAAGTTTTTGCCCAGCAGTGGGATGATGGACGCTAACAGTATTAAATATTTGAAAGAATGCTGTGAATAAGGGAGATATAAGAGTTAGATTTCGAAAATATACGTTTTATGTGGGAGTCTTCGCCGATACGTTGTCAACTTAGCTTACCTTACCTTTCAGCTGAAACCTAGAAATGTATGCTGTTTGAAAAAGAACTACAATATTAAAATGGAACTAGACGCGATCCTTATTCTAAATACTACTTCGTTGGTCTTGTGGACGTTACCGCGACTGTTAAGCGTGGGGTTACTGGCTTTGTTCCGTAGGTCAGGCAAATCATTATTGGGTTTTACCATTAGATAATTCTCTGTAGCAGCCTGGAGTCTGGATTTGTGCCCGGTTAATTACAGCTACATAGGCTCGCCCCCTTTTGCATAGGGACTTATGACATGTCTAGTGAAATGTGTGTGCTAATAAAGAAAAAAAAACCATAATCTACTAACCGTCAACTCGTTAATGATCGCTCCGGTGCGCCAGCCGTGCTCCAGAGTGACGTCAGCGAGATCACTGTAGGGATGGTCGCCGAAGTACAGCACCTGGTGGCCGTACCAGCCCGTCAGGTCTTGCAGCTGCTTCACTGTTCCCTGAAATGTTAAGTTACACATTTATGACGGAAAAAAAACTTATTAATGCGCGTAGGCCCCCGGGGAGTCGCCCCAATAGTAAATAAGTGCACACAATAGTTAAATTAGTCAACGCTATATCGATTACTAATAATTATGGTGAAGAGTTTTTTTTTTCTTGAATAAAAATTATTTTGCATTTGTTTGCCCAATTCTTGAGGAAGGTTATAAGGCTTTTTAACATCACGCTACGACCCTTAGAAGCCGAGCAAAAACAAAAAAAATGTCAAAAAAACGCTAAGTGAAAACGAAATATAGCGCGGGCGGGCGATGCGATGGGAAATTGCGAAACTATTAATTTTTATTTTTTTTAAACGATCAATAACATCAGATAAAATATTTTTTTCCATTTTCGTTTTACTGCAGTTAAAAGTTACATAGGTTTACCTCATAATAAATAGTTCCTTTTTCTAATGAGGAGACTTTCTCCCATATATGCGTGTTGGCGCTTTTGTCGAAGACTCGGATGGGCCGAGACACCTCCGTGAAGAACTTGGGCTTATTCGCATTCACTATCACGACGTCGAAATATTCCCGCCAGTCATGACCCACTAACATTTCCATGCCTGCATGCCTGAAAAAACCATAGACAAAAGCATCAGAAAACACTTTCAATTCGTTTAGAAGAGAACTGTGAAAATAAGTTATTTCAGCAAGTTGATAAAACTTTGTGGGGGTAACACTTTCGATTCGTTTAGAAGAGAACTGTGAAAATAAGTTATTTCAGCAAGTTGATAAAACTTTGTGGGGGTTGTACTTATTTTTTTTCTTATTTTTCACATTCAAGCCAACAGCCTAATACATATTGCATTGGGCAAGATGTTTCGATGTGAAGATGATGATTTTTTTTTTTACAGATCATTAGGGGCTGTTTATTTATTACGTAAGACGATTAGAGGGGGGAAGGGTCCAAGTCTTATTTTCTCTTAAGTGGGGGTGGGAGGGATCTAGATTGCTCTTAGGTAAGATCCAAAAGTAAGCAAAAAAAAATTTTTTTTCTTCTTTTTCTTTGTCATTTTGATAGATATTGATCTTACGTAAAATTTAAAGAGGCGGTGGGGGTTCTTCCTAGTCTTATTTTTTCTTACGTGGCGTGAGGGGGGGTCAGAAAGTGGTCTAAATTGTGTTACGTAACAAATGAGCAGCCCCTTACATGACATAACATCACGCCTTTAGGGCACGCCGCGATAGCGGCGGTAAGGCCCCTCTTTGAGGAGTGGCTAGAGAGGCGTCACGGCGCCCTCACCTACCGCCTGACGCAGGTCCTCACCGGACACGGATGTTGCGGGAGGTTCCTGCACATAATCAGGCGGGAGGAAACGCCCGGGTGTCACCACTGCGAGGATCGCCCTGAGGACACGGTGGTGCACACGGTGGAGGTCTGTCCCGCTTGGGCAGAGCACCGCCGTGTCCTCGTAGAGGCGATCGGCAGCGGCGGCGACCTCTCGCGCCCGGCCCTGGTCCAAGCCATGGTCCGGGGCGAGAGGGAGTGGGAGGCAGTCACCTCCTTCTGCGAAGCAGTCATGCTAGCGAAGGAGGTGGCGGGATGGGCGAGGGAGAGAGCTGAGAGAGCCGCCCGTCCCAGCCGCCGCGGTAGACGCTCCGGGCGTCGGGAGCCGCGTGACGACTCCCGGCCACCGTGCGGACGGCGAGTAATGGGTAGCTCGCCGTCCGATCAGGACCAGGCCCGTGCCGGACGGCGCGTATGTGTTCCACGCGCGCCTCAAAGAGATGTCAGCATCAAAGGAGGGGCCCGTTAGGGCCGAAGCCTGCCGGGGCAGCGGGATTGTCCGAAAGGGTTACCGCTGCCCCGGAACATAAAGGGCTAAGGAAGGAACACGGATGGGTTTTAGTCAGTAAGAGTCTGACACTCCCTTCCGCTCCACCCAGAGCGGGAGGGGTCATTTGATGATTTCCCATCCTTAAAAAAAAAAAAAAGGGTTAGGCACCAGTGTACTCATAGGCATAGTACACCCACATTTTGCCAATTATGTTTAAGTCCTATGTAATAGGGGGCCAGCCTATTGCCACCATCGGATACAAATTCCAAACTCCCGGTTGCTGAGAAATTCCAGATGGTAAAGCCCAATAACATTTCGCCCGACCTGGGAATCAAACCCAGGACCTCATGCTCGGTATTAGCCTTTGCGACCAATAAACCAACGAGGTCGTCTACAGATCTATATTTATTATTATTTCTAATGATCTTCTAACTGCGTGCAGCGTGTGTCGTTTGTCAAATGCATCAAACACGTCAGTAAACGTGTTTATCTCATTTGTCTATAAACATACTTGACTTGCCTCACGTGCTTGTTAATAGGACAATCTGTATTCTATGTTGATACAAAGTAGTTTGCTGAATGGCCTAAACAAGCTATAGATATCTATACTTATTATAAATTAAAGTGCCTTTTCGTATCTGTACTATGCAATGGATGTCAGTATGCAACGGATTTTCACGTGGTTTTCTCCATTACTTAGATAATTTATTCCAGGAGGTTATACGTATAATACAATAATATTAAACAACAGAATAATAAAGAAATATTGATGCTTTGTCAAGTTATAAAAACCGTGCGAAGAACATCATAGAATACTTTTTATTATATTACACCATAAAATCGAAGCAGGGATTGGTAGCTAGAAAATAATAATACATAGGTAGTATAAATGCAACTTACACAAAATGATAGGGACTATTAGTGACAAGAAACAGTTTCTTATCATTGTCCTGTAGCATTTGGAAGTATGTCCTTAAGTCTGCATTGGGCCTAATATACTCCTCCACATTTTGAGCAACAATCTTGTGCATGATGGGGTGACAGCTTTGCACTGAGTTCTAGAATTATTAAAACAAAGATTAAAAACCTTGCAAGTGTTTTTAAGATGTGAAAAAGTATCATGATATAATTAGATTGATTACCTTGACATCTAAAAACAAAATTTCTGGATGATAATCAATATGATTTTTGATAAAGTAATCAGCTACATTACATAGTAAACCCATTTCAGGAACTGAAAATAGATCAGCTAAATGCACCATCTTAGCTCTGTTAGGCTGAAAGAAAAAACATTAAATTTGGATCATTTACAGCAAATCAGCCTATAATGTTCTTACTGCTGAGGCACAAGCCTCTTCTCGGTATGTGGGAGTGGGCCGTAATCCACCACGCGGGCCCAGCGCGGGTTAGTAGATGTCACATGTCTTCCAATATTTGATTCTAGGACATGCCTGTTTCCTCACGGAGTTTTACTTCACCGTTTTGAGAGTAGTGGTGATTAGATTGTTTAGAAATAGTAAAGATCCTGTCTGGGAAATTGTGGCCGTTACAACTTGGCCACAAATGCACTGGATTACTTATAAATACAGTAAAATTAATGGGACTCATGTTAAATCACATTTGCAATGGAATAAGAAGTAACAACAAGACACATTCTAAATCAAAATAATTCATTATTTTGTGACTTAGCAGTCATTCTCAAACATGCCATTGCGTTTTAGAACAATAATAGATGAATTTCAAATGAACATAAAACAAAACAATAGTACACATTGTTTTTTCCTTTCATTTTAACATAACAATGGTGAATCCAAAACAAATAGGTCTGATGTCTTATGCTCGGTCCCTATAAAAAACAAATAGGTCTGATGTCTTATGCTCGGTCCCTATAAAAAAAACGAATCTTTTTGTTGCCAAACTAGACATATAAATAGACTCGTAAGCTAATTTTACCTGAGATAGCTACTTCCATACTGGAGGGTCTACTATGAGATCTTTGCTTCATTATTGGTAAAGAAACAAGTCTTAATTTTAACCAATACTGGTCTGTAAATTACAGGAATCGGCCATTAATAGATTGAGTACAGACAGTAATATACAAATATATTTAGTAGTAGGTACATAATATATCAATTTCTTGTCACACATGGTCCTTGTGTCAACATTGCAAAGGGGAGCACAAATGAATGATTGCTTACAAGTGCCAGTGATTACTGATGGCTATCTAGTTACTACTCTGAGTATCATAAACAAAGTGATTTTCAACCTTAGCACAAAGGAAACAATGATCGAAAATATAAAACATGTGGTTTTCATATGGCTGTTATAGTTATGTGAGCAGTATGATGTTTACTGGTAGTTAATAAACCATGTCTAGTTCAAACAAAGCTGATAGAGGTTTTTTTTTAATTAATTTTACAATATTATTTTACTTTATATTTTGCATTCATACACATACATAAACTCACACCTTCCCACGGGGTTAGGTTAGATCCTTACATACTCCTTTTGCCTTGTTTACATTCATACATGTGGTCATTTGCACATGCCAGTTGCGAGTACTAACCCAACATTTTCTTTTTTATTACTAATATTAACTAATTATACTTACTTTATGAGCTCTGGTATCACCCTCAACATAAGCTATGGGTATAATTCTGTTTCTGTATATTTTGAGCACTTCATCAGCCGGCACCTGAGTAAAACCCCTATACACGGCTCCAAATTGTATTTGTAAGAATGAGTCCAGTTTCAACAGGAGGCCTTTCTCTATGTCATAATGCAAACCTCTGACGGCAAAGTTAGGTTTGTATTCTAACTGCAGTATTTCTGGAGGATACTGAAAGGAAAAGTAAACAATTAGAATGTTTTTGTAATAAGTGTGTCAACAGATTTCTTGAGCAAAAGGTCAGGCCAGGAAATAGTGAATATTAAACAAAAAAAATGTTACTGATATTTATTCAGATCATCTACTATAATAGGTATCAGTGGGCCAGTACTCATTGGTGGTAGTACCTAAACAGAAACTTGTTTGCTTGAACCATTCAGCTCAGTCTTAGACTTACCATATTCAGCTATATCCCACTTTCTAATCGTATTGATTATTGCACAGCTACTCATATTAATTTATTTAAAATATTCACCTTATATTTTTCCAAAAGTATTTCTCTGCCGAGATTATACAGCAAATGTTCCAGGCTAGGTTTGTAATGTGCCAGTGTGTAATCATAATCAAATCCATATACTTTGACTTCAGAAAGGTCCAGCTCATTGCAAGCAAATACACCCCGTGGATTCACATCTTGAGGTAATTTTTTAGCTACAAAAAGTAATTTATGTGTAAAGCATCATGCACCTTTATTAATATAGAAGCAAATAAAAATTAAATGCTTGCTTGCTTACTTACATTTAAATTTTAGCTTTGTACGACAATAAGCCTCTTTTAATAATTCGCGTGTAGAAAAACTTCTGCGTAATATATCTTCCGGGTGTTTATTTGGTAGCTGTGATACACTGCATTTCCATCTTTTTATACCGTTTATTGTTAAATTACTACGTAAGCTCATCAGAGATGACATTTTTATTAAACACAAGACGAAATGTATCACTTAAAAATGAACCCAATACACGTGGATTTAGTATTTTACGCATAAAAACAACAAAAATAGATTAGGTAACTGTCAGTTTTTATATTAGTTTAAAAATCGTTGCATAATTTATTCGAATAAACATCACACACTACTTTTATTCTACGAGTCTATTTTCCGTACTTCTGCAGCTGCTCAATGACAGCATTGACAGTTACTTTACTCTATGATTGACAGCATTGAGCATTGACCACAGAACACATAATACCACAGAGTAGTAAACTCATGACATCAATGAGTAAATAACCCTAAGGACTGGGCATACCTGCAAAACTAGCGTGTATACCTACACAAATCGGGCACATAAGATGGCCGCCTTTCGTAGAGTTGTTTTTGTTTTTTCTCGCACCAGACTGTTTTATACAACACTAGGGCATGATTTTTATATTAAGGTGAAAACGCCAGGGTAGCCCGCGAAATTCATTTTTTTTTACGTTTTTTGCAATTTGCTGGCCAGTACTAAGTTTTACGTTGATTAAAACATGATTCGCGGCCGTAACAAATATGTATTTACAGAATTATAATCATTAAAGTCATCAACACAACTCTCTAAGACCAAGTAATCCTACCGAATGAATATTTCATGAAATCTTGACATTTTAGGATTACACTAACATATCAAGTTGTATTACTAATTGTAATGATTATAATTCTGTCAATACCTAATTGTTACGGCCGCGAATCATATTTTAATCAACGTACAATTTAATACTGACCAGCAAATTGCAAAAAACGTAAGAAAATTTGAATTTCGCGGGCTACCTTAGCGCTTCCCCCTTAATGGACACCAATATACCTAGTTTCTAGACGTATTTCTCTCGAAAACAACAAAAATATTTTGAGCAATCAACCGTTTGACAGCCAGCACATTTACCACAAAACCATTCATAAAACTCGGCACTCAACATAGCGGCCCGTCACGCGGCATGATATTGACGTCACACAAGTGTTGCCAAATTTAGTACTTGACAAACATTTAGATGTCTCTCTTTTCATAAGCAGCTCTTGATTAGTTAAAAAGAAACAGAACGCTTTTTGACATGGAAGTGTCAATAAGATAGATATTTGTCCATTCATTCTATAGTAGAATGGGGCGTCTCTGCTTCTATCTCAATGCATGCCATTGAGATAGGATTAGTCATTGACTCATGCCAACGTTAGACAAGGACGGACTTTTAGTGTTGCTAGGTGATACATGTTATTATACCATGGTTGATACGTATTATAGTGACAAAATAAATATAACAGTGCGCCCAATATGTTTAGCCAGTGCCAAAACTCTTATGATTATGAAGTATAGTCTCGTCTTTAAAAAGTATGGAGTTAATCTTTTTTTTTAATTATGCATGGTCTAAGGTTCCACCCATAATTTAAAACTTAGGTACGTTTTTGTTGATCAAAACATTTTTAATTTTATTATTAAGTAAAGTAATGTCTAAAGCTACTATGACTTTTAATTAGCTGCAGTAAAATTACACTTTTCGGACTATATTTTGAGGTATGCTTGTCAAATAAATTTCGTATGTTACACTATTCTGTACTAGAAAAACAAGATTAGGCTGAGGCCGTGAAAAAACAAAAGAGGCCAGTTTTAGTAATTTAAGTAACACATAAGCTGTCATTTTACTGCAGTTAATTAAAAGTCCGACCACAGTTCCTACAGCAAATTAGCCATTAATACTACCTAAATTAAAAGTTAATCCTTTTATTCCCGCGTCTACTCATAGAACTGCAAACATTCCAACAGTATCGTCATCCATTCGTGAGCGGCATGTTTAAAACGATGTATACTCTATTTTTTACCTTGATGTATTTAAGGTATCTAGGCTAATACAAATAATAATGAAATCATAATTGGGACACGTTTTAAAATTCAATTAAAAACTATATCGTATCAAAATATTTATTTATTTTTATTTATGTAGTAGGTACTATTTTTCATAACGAGTATTTTAGAGTTTGACTGTGTTATTTTAAAATTATTTTGTATGCTGTTCTCTAGTCTCTCTCACTCTGAAATAAACACTACCTACCTCGTAATTTCACACACAACACGAGGTAACGGTGGTGACAGGTGGTTCTGCATACCTACCACGAGCTCCCACTTTAGGACCTAAACTGAATTGTTCTTCTAATTCGTACCAAGACGTCAGTTTAACGATTCAATTTAGGCCGTGCCATCTGACAGCGATTATTCCAAACTGAGTCACAAGTTTTGGTTTCATTCATTTCATTTTGTACTGTATTTGGTACCATGACGTCTTTAAAGCTCAACTGAAACGCTAACTGTCAAAATAAGCGATTCAATAAAAGTTACTATTTCTCTAACATAAACTGAAACATTTGGTGAATTATTGACGAAAATATAGTTCTTTAGTGGAGTTTTACAAAAAACCAATGTAAGTGTACTTTAATCTTTCTTTTAAAGTGTAAAATACCTATTTTACATGCCTTAAACCGCATTTGTTTTTCTTTAACAGATGTCCTTTTTCGACTAGAATGAAACAAAAAAAGCACTTGCAAATTATTGTCATAATCTCGAGGCAAGTTGTACATTTATTCACTTTCTTAATAGATTTATCTATAGACTTCTCGAAACAATTATTTAGTTTCAGTACATAAACAAATTATACAATGTTTAATACTTTCGACATTCCTTGAAATCAAAACTACACTCTGGTTCGTTCGAAACAGAAACATTGTTTTATTAGGTCGAAATAAAAATATTGTTTTCGTATAATAAATAGCAAAAGGTAAATAAATATCTACTTTGACTAAGAATTATTTTAACAATAGTTACCGTATTAATCTTTGAGTGTTTGTTTTACTATAGTAATGATATTGAGTTATGAACAAATAAAATGTTACTTGCTTCTGAACGTGTCTAACACTAAAATGTGCGCGAAACAAACTTATTTGATAATAATAGCGTTGTCTCTTTTTCACCAGAAACGTTTCAAACGCGGTTCAGCAACGAATTGCGATCTTTCATTCACTTTTAACGATCCAAATGCCGCTGAGCGTATTGGACGTCATGGTACGACTGTGAGCGATGCAGTTTAAGAACCTAAACTGAAATGTCTTGCTTTTGAATCGTTTTTAAATAGTTCATGGTAGGCCTCCAGCTTATGTGTTACTATGACTGAAATTGGCGTCTTTTTGTTTTTTCGCGGCCATCAACCAAATATATCTTGTTTTTCTAGTACAGTATAGTGTAACAAACGAAACTTACTTGACATGCATATCTCTAAACGCAGTCAGAAATGAATTACTAAGAAGTGTCATTTTACTGCAGCTAATTATAAGTCGGAGTATAATAAAGGCACTAATGTCGTTATTCGATAGTGCCTACGGTAGTTATCTAATGTGGTTGCTAGTTGTGATTGCGACTCTACCTTTCTATTAGTACCAAACTAGTTATAGCTTTCTTAACCGTTATGATAGCGCAATGAATGAGGAACCCATGCAGTATAACTATGACTTCTGGTGCAATGCGTCAAATTCACAAAACTGCTGCAGTGGATTTTTTGTTTCCGTGCTTTTGTTGGAAAATTAGGTAATTGTACGTTGCTATGTTCTTTGTAAGTTATAAGTAAGTAGTCTATTAATTTATTTCACTATTCGTGAAACCTTCAAACGTGACTGATAAGTAAGTGTTATGTAAGTATATTGAACTGTAAAAAAAATATATTATACAATCTTTTACTTAGGTAGGTAACTGTTACATACGAAATATTAGAATAATAACTAAATTTGTGGAAAAGCGCTTCCAATATAATTTTTACTGCGGTAACGGTAGTTATATGCTGTAATGCTGACATCCTTGTTAGCCAGCTTAAGTTTACAGTCATTGTCCGCACGAGTGACAAAGCAGAGAGTGTAAAGTGACATCTCCAGCTCCGGCGAGGTTCCAATAAAGAGGGTGTTAACAGGTTTATCCACACCTTGTTGATTGAAGTGGAACTTCAAGACGGCCCCTTTCTGAAAAAATCATAAAAATGTTGTTACCCAAATGTACAAGTAGGTAAACAGAGACCAAAGCCTCGTTATTTATTTTCTTTTCCTAAGTAAAAACTTGGATACTAACATAACATATCCATACTAATATTATAAATTCGAAAGTAACTCTGTCTGTCTGTACTCTGTCTGTGGATAGGTATCCGACTTATGTCGACTTTTTGTTGTCCGACTTATGTCTGAACGGGTAGGTATCCACCTACCCGTTCAGACGTTCAGCGGGTCCTATCAGTATTAGGTATAATAAAATAATTTTACTCACGTCGCCTAATTCTGCGTATTTCAAGTATCCCAGATAATTAATTCTATTGGCCGTTTCTTCTCTTGAGAAATAAACCCAGTTATGCAAACCTAAAAGAAATATGTTATGTTAGGAAAGTACCTAAGTACTAAGAGATTCATATTCACAAAAAAAAAATAATAAGTACCTGAAACACCTCCATTTTTAAGTTCTGAGACAAAAATATGTTCGAAGCCAGAACTGCTTATCTTTCCTTTACCTCTTGAATATAAACCGAACCATATTTGTTTCAAGAAGTCCCTCTGTTGTTTTGGGTCTGGAGTCACGTAGCCTGTAACGGGAATGACGTAATTCTCAGCCTATATTCAATAAATAGCGCAAAAGCTAAACTTTTGTTAAACTTCTAAGGTTAGTGTTACGGTTACCTATCCCTGAAAACGAATCACTCATCAGGCAGTACCTGAGGGCAGCGACCGCCTGGGAAAAAATTTCTTGAGAATAATCCTAGGTACAAAACTTAAACCCAATAAACGCCCCAGTCGGATTAATACGAAAAATGTTTTCGTGCCCGTGCCGCCTATATTAAATTTATTAAGCGCCTATATTAATTAGTTTTTATACGACTGAGAACCTATATGTTCGTTTTTTTGTTTTCTCATGTACTTATTTATTTATTAGCTGGGCGCCCTGGGGGCACGAAGATTGAATTAAAGAACGACAACAACGTTAAAGCTGTTGTTAGCTGAATTCACAGACGTTTAGAAAATAGTAGGTACAGTCAACAAGAAAAACGAAAACGACCATTCTCACGTTTTAGAATACTTATGTAGGTACTTACCTCTGACACGCTACGCTATGCACAAATATACACGTTATAAGAAGGCATTCAAATATTACCTTTATTCTTCAGAAACGTCATTAAGTGCCTCATAACAGTAGTAGACATTACGGCATCCATGAAAGCGTTCTCTTCGTTTCTCTCCTGAAAAATTTAAATAAATTATTTTAAGATTCCTGTAGACACTAGTGTCTACAGGAATCTTAAAATAATTTATTTAACGTTTATCTAGATAAACGTTATAAAATTATCTCTATGGTTGAAGTTGTTTACACCCGAAAGTCCCAAAACTACAAACTACGGGCCCTTCGAGCTACAAACTCAGATTATATCAGAGTTTTATACAAGGTGGCCGTGGCAGGGACATCGACGCGCACAGTATCTACACGATTCTGGAAAATCCTGCGTTGGAATTATAAGACAGTTATTAAAAAAAAACAGCTGTTTCCTACAAAAATGCAATACCTACGCGATCAAAACTAAAGAAACAGCTGTTTTCTTTAATTACCGACGAAAACTTCTAGCGCAGGGGGGTGCAGAATCTTGTATTGAATTCATCGTACATCGTACCTAACAGGTTGCGCGTCGATGTCCCTGCCACCTTGTAAAGGCAAGTACTTAGAAAAATATTGTTAAAGCGGCAAATATATGTGCAATAATTATGTGTCACCTCTGCTTGCGTGACTTTTTTAGAGAAAACAGGTATGGTGATCACCGGAGTGGTTTAGTGAGGTAAAAATCCCACACTCCCCGACCTCCCCGGAGGTCGGGTGCCTTATGAAGGCTTACCACCGAAAACAAAAAAAAAAAACTCATTATAAAATTACTTCATCTTTCTATTCTAACATTTCGTAGTTTGTTATTCAAGAGCATGCTAAAATCATAATGGCGTAGCTCTATTATCTTTGGACATGAGTTCAATAGTTCAACTATCAGCCCGCGATATTATTATGTTATTGTATATATGTATTTAGGTCCCTTGAGGATACAGTTAATTTATCGGGTCGGGACTCAGGACTGGAAGGCTTCACATGTACCTACATTTCCAATTTTAGCTGACCTCGGATTTCGTACAAGCTGACTTCTCGTCAGCTTATACAGGAAATGCATATTAATATAGCTTCATGTGTCGTCGTACGTATTACGATGATTGCTTTACGCAAGTACTCAGCTCCTCAAATAAAATGTAACAGAAAGAGAAATTACCTGTGGCGTCACATGTTCATTAACCAATGTGTCTCGTTCATAATTGTCCAATAATGGAACGAATTTCTGAATAGTCGGAATATTCCATACTTCTGGAGTTACGGTGATTAATCTACGACATAAAGATAACATTTTAAACAAATTTCTTAATCTATATCAGGATATTACTCACTATGTCATCAATTCATGGTCATAAATGAATGCTGTTATGAACCACACTGGTTAGGTACTGTACGGCATGTAGGGCATACACATGCAGTTGCATCTCTTTGAAGGACTACTTACGGTAGAGGTGCCATGTCCACTGTTGATTGTGACGTAGTCTTTGCTTGATAGTTAATCGTTATGTATCTAGCGGCATTATTAGTGTCCTTTCTTAATAATTCTTCGCTAAGTGTTTCTAGTTCAGCATCAGTAACGCTGTTCGTGTTTGTAGATCCAGGATTGTTGTTTACTATAGAGCTTGGTAACACTGGTGGCGTCCCAGGCCGAGACATTGGTGTGCTAGGAATTCGCGTTGTAGGCTTAGGTGTCGTAAACGTAGAGTAGGTACTAGGTCTATTGCCCGCGACAGCTGAGCTGAAGGTCATTGGTTTAGGTGTGTGGACCGATGAAGGCGCCAGTGTTGACGGTACGGTCACCATCGGACTTTGCCCATTTTTGTTGTTGTTACCTTGTAAAATGGAACTGTAACTAAATGTTCCTTGACTGGGGCTTTTGCTATCATAAAAATTTATAAGGTCTTTGACCTTGCCTCCAGTTCCAGCAGGCTGGTTGTTTTGTTTTGGATATTGAGGCGCAACATAGTCTCTCTTTCCGTTAGACGATTGGGGATTGCGTTGCGGCGCGGGGTTGACCGCAGTAGTCTGCGATTGTGATGGCGATGGTGGACCAAGTGATGGAAACTGAGAAGCATAGCTAGGTCTGCCACCATTATGATTATTTGGAGGCATTTGCGTCTGACTATTTCCTCCAGTCGGCTGGTTATTTTGTTGTACAGGCTTAAGAGTTGGAAATTGAGGCGCTACGTAGTCCCTTTTTCCGTTAGAAGATTGTGCATTGCTTTGTCGCCCATTATTTACGTTATTGGAGGCAGTCGTCTGTGATTGTGACGTAGATGGGGGACCAAGCGCTGGAAATTGGGCGGCATAATTAGGATTGCCTCCATTTTGGTTACCGTATGTTTGCGACTGACTGCCGGTTGCTTGACTCACTACATTATCTCTTTTATTTCCACCAGTTGGGACGCCTCCTTCGTGCAATAAGAAGTCTGTATTCGTATTAACCCATTGGCGCTTATTATATTCTAAGCCTGGAAGGAAAATAGAGCAAATTAGTAAAGAAATGGGTACTTAGATATTTAGAATTTTAGATAGCTACAAGTCAATAAATTATATCCTGAACCTAATTAACACGTTACTCGCGCACTATGAGTCGCTTTCGACCTGCCTTGATTTGCTATTATTTGTAAACAAAACCTAGGTACTGTAGCTAGATTAGTCACGATATTTTGCCAATGCTAATGTAGGGACACATTGTATGTATGATAAGGCAGAGTGCAAGGTTAGCAAATTGTATGCGCGCGTGATGTATGCATGGAACGACCAGTTACTGCGCACTGGTTCGGGCGAACGGTCCTCTCTCTGGGATCACGCGAAATATATTCGGTCAACATAACCCGATTTTCATTGACTCCAGAACCCCGATCCAGAAGGAGCAGTACTCAAGTATTACCGTGGACACTCACCCGTGTTGTATAATCCCTAAAGTGGTGACCCCGACGTAATAATCCCTAAACTAACCTCGGTGTAGGTTTTATAAGCTGCAAACTTAATGGTCAGTCACTCCAAACTAAGCATTGTGTCTACGCAGGGTACAAATTGCGTGCAAAACAAATAGGAAAAATAATAAAGTACCTAAGCATTTCAAGAAATTACTATTGACTATGAGTGACGTTGACCATGATGTACAAACACTACAATTTAGGAAGTTATATTATATCTTTTTACCCTCACTCAACTGCACAGAATATTACCTAGCGGAGCTCAACTGCATGCGATCGAGGTTGTCCGAGACGTTAAAAAAATGAGCATCTAGATACCTACTTATTTACAAATAGTTTTATAGGTACCTATTTGTAGTTATCCACACAAGTAAGAAATTATCACAACAATATAAAACTCTTAATTCGTTTGAATTTCGCGGGATATTTGTATTGCCAAATACAGACAGACAAATACGTGAACGTTTATCTAAGGACAAATACCTAGGTATGTATTAATCGTACTTAGTTCAATATTTTCTAGGAAACTAATTTTTGCCTATTTGCATTGGTAGGTAGCTAGGTACCTATTACGAATACTTTACTCAGACAAATCTCTACTATAAGTAGGTACTTACCGATTTGCATTCACTGATATATCTATATAAGGTGATCTTGATTCTATTATTTTATTGGTCATTATAAAATTATTTACTTAATGCCATAAAAAAATGTGCTAATGAGGTAACTTACCCAAACTATTTTGCAGAACGAATAAAATTCCACACAAAACTGCTGCACAGTTATTCATATTTTCTTTAATACTTATTATATACCTACTTAGTTACACAAAGCACTACATCCGTGTTGCACATATAAATGTTACCGTCTGCCTTGACCGCGCTACCAAGATTACTTATTTAGTTCAACTGTTCAACTCTGTTTCTGCTAAGATTGGGAACGAACCGAATGTGACGTCTTGAACTCTTGACGTTTCTGCGAGAGACCGCTAGTTTCTACAGTGAGTGTTTCACTAAATCGACCTTACGTATGGAGGTTCAGAGTATATTTTGCTGTAGGTTTGTTTGAGTTATACAAATAATAACAGCTGATGTCGTTCGCACTTTCTCGTCCAAGATGTTAACAATGTGAATTGATGTTCTTTTTTATTTTGATATCTACCTTACCAAGGGTAAATTATTAGTAATTTGGCTTCAGTAAGCCATATATTATAATGTACTCTGTGAGTAAGCCTGAGCAGCACCATAGTTGCGTAACACGCTATCAATCACAATCTGAATAATTTCGAAGGATATTGCTAATCCATTGCTACATGTTTGAAACATTTTGTCTGCTCAGCAATAATAACGCAAAGAATATTGTTGAACTGTCAAAATGAAAGCCATTCCTACTGTTAGTATGATCTATGTTACGCAATTACCTTACAGCATGTGCCTTTTTATGCCGGCCGAGTGCTTTCAGCTTGCGTATCCTCAGGGGCAGACTAGTCTTTTCGGAGATTTTTTTCCCGGAAATCTACCAATTTTATTGCAGTATTAACCATTTACGTCGATGAGATTTTCATCCGAGCTACCATTTTGGATATAAATATGCTAAAAATCGAAATGGGACATGTACAGACGCCAGCACATCAACCTACCCGAAACTGTCATATTTTCCCAATCAACTTTGAACCTTATGCTTTAGTGATAAAGTTGAAAATCTATCAAAGAAATTTGACAGATTGTAGTAGGTTGATGTGCTGGCGTCTGTACATACCTACTCATCAGATTTTACTCATTATTAAGAACAACTTTTACCTACTATGGGACCAAACAAATCGCGAAAAAAAACCTGCTGTTGCCTCATTGATTATTAAAATTTACGTTCGCTTAGGAGCGTTTACGCCGTACGGCATTTCATACAAACTTTCAAGCCCTTGTTTATCGAAATGAATGAACCGATTTTAACGAAACTTAATACGCAAGGATACAAAGGTCTAAAAAGTTACGAACATTATCGACGAAATGTCTTATTTAAAAAAAGATAACTGGAAATCTCTGTTTCTATGAAAACTTCAAAATCGGTCTAATTTGGCTGTAACACTATTTTTCGAAAATGTTCTGTTACTTTTTAGACCTTTGTATCCTGCTTATGCGTATGAAGTTTCAGTAAAATCGGTTCCCTTATCTCCGAAGTTTGCAAAGAGAAAATTCTGAAATTATTCTATAAGATAGAAGTTTATGTAAAGATTACAGGAAATAATAAAACGAAGTCTATAAATAACACACATTTCCAGAATACATCAACAAAAGTTACATTAGTTCCACTACCGGTCAAGAGATGGCGCTGACGTAAAACTACAAAATTCTACACCGCAGTGCAGTGATTTAATTCTCTGACGAATAAAGGCCTCGCTGATGAAAAATTAAAAACATGATGGTACGGAACCCTAGGTGCGCGAGTCTGACTCGCTCTTGACCGTTTTTTTTTGTTTTCATTTTATTGTAAATTAATAAATTACTTAAATACTTTTACTTACTTTTCTCAGTGTTATTATTTTATTTCATAAGATCCGTTCATGATGGAACCTACAAGCGACCTTATTCTCCCCTTCTGAAAATTTCACGATATAGACTTCTGGTAACATTCAATGCCAGAAGGGTAAGGGTACCACGTTGTTTCTGTATTATTTCTGTATGGATGTAGGTACCTACTTTCACGGGCAAATGAAGATGATTTTTTTCACTTCTCTCCTACTAATATGTATACATAATCCGTCAAAAACGTAATATTCTTTGAAATCGTGTCCTACTTTCCAAGTAAATACTTTATTTATTTAGTACTTCCAAATACTTTTCAAAGGACACATTTGACTAAATAAACCTATGGACTGGGCATACCTACGAAATTAGCGTGTTTATCTACAAAAATCGGCCACCTAAGATGGCCGCCTTTCGTAGAGTTGTTTTTGTTTTTTCTCGCCAACACTGTTTTATACAACACGAGGGCATGATTCTCCTATTAATGGACACCAAAATACCTAGTTTCTAGACGTATTTCTCTCGAAATCAACAAAAATATTTTGAGCAATCAACCGTTTGACAGCACATTTACCACAAAACCATTCAAACTCTGCACTCAACATAGCGACCGGCGACCGGTCATGCGTAGTGCGTAGACATGATTTTGACGTCACACAAAAGTGTTGACAAATTTAGTACTTGACAAACATTTTGATGTCTCACTTTTCATAAGCAGCTCTTGATTAGTTAAAAGAAACAGAACGCTTTTTGACATGTGTGTGTCGTTATGATAGATATTTATTTAAATCTATTATTTCTATAGTAGAATAGGTTGTCTCCATCTCTCGTTAGAGAGTATTATGTTCTGTGGTCTCCATGCTTCTCCTATCTCAATGGTTTAAGTATTTAAAGTTCAGTTTTCTCTTTCATGATGTATTCCAGTTTGTAATAATAAACAGTCCACTAATTTATATGTATACCTACCACTTAACTTACTATTTGATGCGAATAAGGCTATGCGCGCGCTACGATTATAATCGTTGCGATTTAGTTTTATAATCGCAAACACAGACATTTTTCAAGCGAAGTCTCAAGCGATTTTTTTCAGCAGTGCGCGGATTCTAGTACATTTAGTTCTATTGTTGGCAACGATTAAAATTCGTAGTGCGCGCTTAGCCTGTTTCCATTGGATTTGTGTTGCTGTTTAATTAATTGCACGGTTGACCAATCAAATTAAGTACAGCACTAATATCATTCGTTTTCAATTCAACATTCAATCTCAGCATTCATTCAATTACCGTCAAATTTGAAAGGTGTAAATTGTGTTCCTTTATCTGAATCATGTTTTAATTTTTTTTATTTATTTAGGATGTAAAGCGATTTGGAATTAAATTTTTAGCAAGATGAAAAGTGAACTAAATCGTTTTGAAAATTTTATTCACTTTAGTTTATGGACATTAGCTTGTTTCTATTCTATACACAAATTAGTTCGTGCTCAGACAGGTAATAATATGTTTGTTGAAAAATCGCATTTATTTCGTCGAATATTTAAATAAAAAAACTATTTATTTATTTAGAAAAGTTAGTTTACGCGATGATACATGAATTTAGAATGTTACGTAATGTCATTTCTGTTCTCTACTGTTTTAGAAATAATAGAAAACAACCATGAACTTCAATATGAAATAAGGGACCTAAATCAGGGTTGGCGATCTTTATCAAGGCTAAAAGATGAGTCTGATGTTGAATGGAGTACATGGAAGTATCATATACAGACCTCATGGTTTTATATGTTGATTCAATTTTGTGTATCAGAGATCATACGAAGAACAAATACCTCTTTATTGAAATATTGGTACACCATATCAAGTGTAATTTATATTCTAAAGTATATGGGATTCAGACAACTAATAATAATTTTTTCCCAGCCTGTAATATTCGCGGTTATTGTGTTGACTGGTGGTAAAAAGATAAGCATATGGTTGACAAGCATTTTCCTGTTGTCTGGGTACAATACTCTAAAATATAAATATTTCTTTTGGCGTTTCTTGGATACTGAAAGTTTGGAAGATGAAGAAGTTTTTGTTATGCTATATGCAATAGCCTGGGTTGAATTAAGATGTATTAGTTTTTGTCTTGATTATGTAGACAAAAAAGACAAATACTCGCAGGCTGGGGATAAAGCAAAATTAGCTCAAGCATCAGTATTTGAAGAACTGGTAAATATGTTCAGTTATGTTTTGTACCTGCCATTACTGTTTCTTGGACCAGTCATACTTTATGAAGAATTTGAAAATAGTTTCCAAAAGGCAAACGGAAACTTGTTAATGAGGCTAAAAAGATTTTTTCTGGATATGTTGCGGTTTCTAATTTATACCATGTTACTGGAACTTGCATTCCACTATGTATATTTTTTTGCAATGCAAAGTCATATGGAGGTATGAAGGTTTTTTTTTGTTTTATTTGTGTTTTACTTAAAATTTATGTTAATCTTAATGTGACTAAATTCCAGGCTATTCATAAGTTGCCATCGCTAGCACTCTGTGGAGGAGGACTATGGATGGGCTTGGAGTTCCACATGAAATATGTAATATCTTATGGAACTACAGCAGCATACTCAAGACTAGACAATATTGATCCCCCACCAACACCAAGGTGCATTCTCCGAATCCATGTTTACTCACAAATGTGGAGATATTTTGATGTGGGCCTATACCGTTTTTTGTTAAAGTGAGTTATCTTTAAAATATATAAACCTAATTTCACATTTTAAATATTTTTGTTGGTTCTTGCTAGTAAATAATATTGTTTTAAATCTTGATTCCAGGTACATTTACAAACCAGTTTTCTACACATTATCACATAATATAACAACACCCAAAATTACTTACAAGTTGCTTTCATCCCTTATTACCTTTATGTTTATTTTTATGTGGCATGGAACTATGTGGAATATATTTGTATGGTCAGTTTTAAATTATGCAGGTATTGTAGTTGAGTATATTAGTAAAGCTGTTGCAGAAACTGAAAAATACAAATTGTTTAAAGCCAAAGTACTAAAAACAAATGCAATGGAAATTCGATTTACTGCATTTTTATGTGCACCTTTATTATGTATGTCAGCGATTTCAAACTTTTATTTATTTGCTGGTAGTGATATTGGTAATCTGTATTTTGGACTACTTAAATGGCCATCACTATATAATTTTGTGCTAGTGTATATGTCTTTGTATTGTTGTTGTCATGTTGCTATTGCTTTATATGATGTTCCATCAAGAACTGATGTGAAAAAAAATGAAATTAAGGCTGTGTTGTAATATTTTATCCTATTCTATTCATTTGAATATTGACTGAAACCAGTATTATAAATAAGTTAAGTCAATGATTTAAAATCATAAAAAAAAGACATGTCTAACAATTCAAGTACAAAACAAAATGTTGTCTCTGTCTGTTGTATGGTGTATCATGTACCGAGTTGATTTGTTCCATGTGCTCTCAGATTCTTGAGGGCCATTTCAATATTAGCACAAGTTTTAGTAGTTCTTTTGGCTGGAAATCTACTAACTGTATGTCATATTTGGCTGCAGTTTTGATGATATTAAATATAAAATAAAGTAGAAAATCATAAATTATTGTTTTTTATTTAAATTGCTATCAACTGGTATGTGTTTGATCCTTTCAGTAATAAGTATGAATGTGTATGCATTGCTTCAATCAAATCATTTGGATCACCAGCCACACCAGCAGCTTTATGTATTTGTATCATCTCCTTCCTTGTAAATACATCTTTCCCTAATTGATGCGATCGCCTTGTTAACGCATCCAAGAATTTCTTCAACTGAAAAAGGAAATATTTTGATTCATTTAATGCTTTTATATTGTGTTTTGTAAAGGTCGTTTGAAAGGCTTTAACTAGCTTCAATTGAAACGTTGTTATGATTAAATAAAACCTTCCAATAAAAAGGGTAGCATTCTCTTAAAACCCATTACCTTGTTTCTAGAACTAACACCTGACCCATTTATAGACCTTGACATTTGTATATTTCCAAATTCATCGCTGAATGTGTCTATTAGACTGTGTTTTAGTAAACTTATCACGTCGTTTGCGTCTTGGACAGTAGCCTCTTCTCTTAAATCAATACGGGCTCTAGCCTATAAAATAAAAAAATAAAGTTAGTAGGGGCACAAAATTAGGTACGTACTTAATCAAACTCGTACATAATATATACAGTACATTCTTTGAAAAAGTAATTTCACCTGTGCCAGTCGTATGCAAGCTTCAAGTTGCCGAGTCGTTATCGGAGTCCCATCGTGAGAACCGCCCTGATGGTTGTGTCTCAACTCTAGGTAAAAATTTTGTATAGCATTGGCTGCTTCCTTGCTTATTTTAGGGTGGACATATCTTCTAGCGTAAGCTATATATTTCCTTAAGAGTACTAAAGGTAAATGATCGATGACCTCACCAGGTTTCAGACGTAATCTCTGGCTGGAAGAGGTATAGAGGACAAGATTATAATAAGGGGTTTATTTTTAGACAATTATTAAAGTTAAGTGACGTTCAAATGTCAAATATGTATGTTTAAACAGTCGCTAATCAATATTTAATTATAAGCAACGTTTATATTATAGAGGTAGGTAGTTACATTGAGGATAGCTACCTAGAAACATAAAAGATTAGGTAACAGTGTTTGTAATAAATTAAGTACACCCGTTACCCAATTTAGCTCCAATCAACGCCGCAGATTAAATGATTTAGGGTTTTATGTTAAAGAAATTGATTTGGAAACGCAATTTAAACGCTTTGGAAGTGGCTCAATACCCTGAAATGTAATTAAACATTCCGTTAAAAATTACCTAAGTGAAATTTCGTTTGCACATTGGCTTGTATTTATACTAGCGTTTAGGTTACTGGTTTTCGTTGGATGTTTTCCTCTTTGGCCGGTATGTAGAGCTAGCACGTGCTCTGATAACATCGCGTCCATTTTCTGAAACAATAATTATGTAATTACCTATTTATAACGCTGAATAACACGGGACAGGAAAATTTTAAACAAATACGTATTATATGTAATGATATATATAAATACAATATTAATAATAATCTTATTAATATTGTATTTATGTTTAGGAGGATTGATTGGCTCAGGGCATCGCATAACGGACTTGAGTCTATTGTATGCAGGGGAATGGTGGCAGTTTAATAAAACCTTTTTAAATCGAAGACGATGACGACATATTATTATCTTATAGGTATAAAAAATTACCTCATCTGGTTGGTCCAAAAGAATAAAAACTAAATCAAATCTTGAGAGCAGCGCCGAATTTAGTTTTAGGTTTTCTGCGACAGTTTTGGACCTAAAAAGCAAAAAGATAGTATTTTGTAAAACAATTGTTTACTTTGCACTGCAAGTGTATCTAAACAATTCAGATTCAAAGTTCTTGGTCGCGTATTCCACAGAGCCTAAAGACTATGGTCTTCAATCTGCAACATGGACACTCACGGTAACGCTGGTCCATAAATTCAAGGTCGCTCAGCGATCTATGGAACGGGCTGTGTTTGTAGTCTCTGAGGGATCGAATCCATCAGAACGAGGTGATCTGGCAGAGGAACAAAGTTGTTCTGAACACGAAAAGCCGGGACAAAATGTCAAGGCCAGACAAATTCTGCACGGAGGGCAAAAAAATCGAACAGTTCCGGACAGATGGTAAACGTATCTGTGTGACCTGTTGTAGCTGCCGCCGGCGGGGTTGGCGGCGGCCAGCACGGTGGCGCGCGCGGCCAGGCTGCACACCACGCCGCCCCTGGCCACGCTCACGCGCCGCTGCTCCATGGCCTCCAGCAGGCTGCTGTGGTGAGCCGTCATCTGCAATGTAGTGCCATCACTCATGATACTAGTTTGATATACAAATATTTATTTCCAGGTAAAAGTAATACAATTACATACACAGTGTACATGGATGAATAACATTATTAGGTACTTGTACGTAAAATAATAGGGGCACAAATTACATTTTAGGATAGGATTTAATACCTATATACTGTATTATTTTAAAAGTAAATCATATTATAGTTAGCACATAACAGTAAAAGTATTGTATTACCTACAATTATTTAACACAGTTGTTATTGCCAGTGAGCCCCAAACTAGTCAGTCTGTATCTTGGCGCCCAGGATGTGATTTTCTAGATAGGAAACTTATCATTGTTGTCTTATCATGTGTCAAAAGTCAAAAAACCTTGAAATTTTGCTTAGCGTGGTAGTAGGCCTTCATGTATTTAGAAAACAGCTAGATTGGCTGAAATACTCAGTACCGTACTCTCGCGTCCATCGTATTTAACATCACATAAGGTCTATTCAAATGTATGTTTCCAATTGTTGTTATTTCAAGTTAAACAAATATAAACTTTATTTTAATGGTAATTAAGTTGATTTCAGAGTGACTAGCACTATTTAAAAAGTTATAAAAATGTTTGAAATAGTAGCGTAAACTGAACTTTATTGTGTGGGCATTAAAGTTATTTTTCCAAATACTCATATTTGTTTACATGTTTGGCAAATAAATCGCAAACGGTAATCCATACTAATATTATAAATACGAAAGTGTGTCCGTCTGTTACCTCTTCACGCTAAACCGCTGAACCGATTCAGATGAAATTTGGTATAGAGATAGTTTAAGTCCCAGGAAAGGACGTAGGATTATTATTCCTACGGGATCGACACTTATGCGGGTGAAACCGCGGGGCGCTGCTAGTTAGATAGAGCAGAAAATACTTCAAACAGTAACAAATAGATAGAGATGCTCTAGTATATCCATACTTTAACAGTGTAACAATAACTTAACATCAAACCCATCATCCTCGAAGGGCTAGACAGAGGTGTACCTATAGTACACCCACAATAGCAATAGAATAATGTTATAAATGCGAAAGTAACTGTCTGTTACCTCGGATTTCGAAATTTGGCACACAGGTATCCATGAACTGGGTTAGGACATAGGTATTTTTATCCGGTAATACGTTCCCGTGGGATAAATTTACGACTTCCACGCGGGCGAAGCGGCGGGAAAAAGCTAGTGTTATACAAATATTACCTTATCAAGCTCATCTATACAACACACGCCCTTGTCGGCTAGGACTAGCGCGCCTGCCTCAAGGGCGAAGTCTCCTCCCGCTTCTCGCCCTAACGCTACTGTGAGACCACCCGCTGAGGCAGAAGCGCCGCAAACGTACACACCTGAAATATATTTTTTGGGTTAACACAAAGGGTGCCAAAAGGCCAGAAGGCCCCTTTTACTAAGTCTAAGACCGTGTTGTCATAAGGCTGTGGATTCTGTCATGGGAATCCGACTATCTTTACTTTGTTTTTTTAAATAATTTTACCTCTTGGAGCAGCATGAGCAGCTGCTTGTAGTAGCTGTGACTTTCCGAGCCCGGGGTCGCCCACAACCAATACGTGTGGGTTTGACCTGGGTCCATTGTCAAGTTCAGTACCACCTATAAGGCCAAGTATGAGCCCTGCTTTCACTGCTTCATGGCCAAATATTGTAGGACAAAGAGAGTGGACAAGTAATCTGAACACATCTTCTGAAGCATGTATTTCCTGAAAGAGAGATAGTGGACTTAAATATTTTATTAACCATAGCTATAGTCGACCTTGTCCTTGCTTGTTTTGTTGTTGAATATAGGTATGTCTTGCTAAGTATAGGTATGTTTGACCGCATACATACATAAATTCAAGCCTTCTTCCCATGGGGAAACTACAGAACACTACCTGCTACGATTCTTACATAGTCCTTTACCTCGTTTACGTTCATACATCTGTCAACTCATATACACGCACGCCGGTTGCGAGCACTACGCACCTGACCTTTTGACAATAATTCCCAGTAAATTAAAACTCCACTAAGGCGTCATCTCCACGGGCGAGAAAATCGCGCCGATAGTCATGCGGTGCCATAAAATTTTCCTGTGGAGATTGATTGATAGAGTTTCTATTGAATTTGATGCTACGGCGAGACTATCGCTGCGATTGTCTCGCTCGTGGAGATGGCTCTTAGTTGTTGTAAGTGACATCAACCTTAGGGTGGCAAAGCAATTACGAGGTCAACTATTCATAAAACGTCGACTTATTACATTAATTGGTCATTGCTAACATAGAGCTGGGACAACGTGTTCTTATTACCTGGATGGCATAATAGTCTTTCAAGGTAAACGATAAAGTTGGATTGCTCAGATTTCTGTGACTGTGAATTGACACAGCTTCAATATAAAGTTGTAAAAGCCTTGCTGCTCGTTTTCCGTCTTCGCCGCCTTTGCTTTCACCGCGTACCTAAAAGAAAATGTAAATAATTAGAATCAATTAGAATGGAATGAGTAGGTAAAGGTCGGAATGATAATTCTGTTAAATATGGAAGATAGTTAACATATCTTTGCTCAATCCATAAGCCAACCTTCCACATTGATTGCTTTTCACAGCTTTATAACTTAAAGTATAGAATTAATAATGCAATACCTGTACAATTCCCGTGACAGACAGCACATCTCCAGGACACGCAGTGCCAACTAGATCGCCTTGTAGTTCTATCTCTACACTTCTTGGAATAGTTCCAGATAGGCTCTGGAAAATTGTAGTGGGTCACTCATTATACATACATTCATAAACGTTCATCACGCCTTCGGGGGTAGGCAGAAACTACAGAACACCGTACTTATGATTGTTACATACTAATTATAATTTATGAGCAAAAAACAGTATTCCCTACTTAAATATACTGTTTTTTTTCTCGCTAAGTATCCCATACTATTCCACTACTGGGCAAAGACCACCCCAAACCTTTTTGCATAATACTTTTAAACAGTTAAACATTAACCGTTTGAATGCTGTAAGAAGCAATTAAAAAGCCATTGTGAAAATGGCTTTTCTGAAGGGTTAATATTTTTATTACTCACTTGTGACTGAATTTCCTGTATTTTAGCAACTTGACAGTCTGTTGTGTTTGTGAATGGTGAAGACTGCAAGGGTTCAAACTTTGACCCGCCATTACAACTTTGACAGGATGTAGGTACTGGAAAAATTTAAGATATAATTAAATATTAGTAAGTTATTGAAACAACCAGCTTCCGTAAGCAGTAGCCTTTCGCGAATAGGCTGTAAGGGTCAGCAATCAAGTACCTCACATTTCAGAGAAATAGAGTTTTATAAAAACTTGTAAATCATGCAAGCAGAGCTTGTTAAAAGATAAAGTGGAATTGTTTGAAGTTTACTAGATTTCCAAAAATATTCTACAATTTTGTTTTTAAAAGAAGTAGGTACATGATTGTCCAACCAAGCTAAAATATGTTTCGTTTTTCTTATATTGAAATTAAATTAACTTGCTGAATTCCTGTAATAGTTTCACATACCTGTAAATACACCCTGAGGTTGTATAACAGCTTGAAGATTGTGGCAGCTAGAACATTCAAATGCCATGGATGTGCAAATAAGCCCCACGCTTCCTACTCTTATAACAGTGCCTTTTATTGTCACTAGTTTACCTGCCGTAAATATAAATACACTAAAACATGGTGGACATTCACATACATTTTACTTACTTCATATTATCAATTGCTCTAAAATATTAATTGCAATAATATACAGGGTGGCAGGGACATCAATGCGCAACCTTTTACCATGGAGTTAGAAGATGATTCTGTACCATAGCTAAGATGATTCTGTACCATAGCTGAAAAATTTGCTGTTCCATACATTTTGACCTCGCATAGGACCTCGCACTTTTCTATGAAATGGCAGTTTTTTTTTCTATAACTGATAAAAAAATTCTAAGGTATTGGGTCTAGAATCATGTGCTGTATCCACAATATTAATTTGTAATTGGTTAGGATACAATACACTTGAATAAAAGTTACATGTAGGTGGGTATAGATTGATTGTCTTAAAATAACTTTTATACTCACCAAAGTAGTTAACTTTTAAATTAGCCATTGGAATTACTGGCTGATGGTTAAGTATTCTTACTTTTATCTTGGATTCAAACTTGAGAGTCTGCAATAAAAAAATATTTGTGTACCAGCTGTTACATGGGTGCTGTATCAAAAGATCTAAGGCCATGATTAGTATGTCTAAAGTTGCTTTTATATCATGTATGGTCACCAAAGAGATACGTAACGAGGGTTGTCAGATATAGTTGAACTTTAGTAAGAAACAGACAGATGTTATTGAAAAAAAAAAAAAAACCCAGATGTTACTGAAACATATTTTTCTAGGAAAGCCAGAAAAAGGTGGCCTTTTTAAAAGGCCCATCGTAATACGTCGGAGTCTTATACATGTCGTATGTTTTAAAAGAAATTAATAGAAAACAAACAGTTCATTTATGAAATTAAATTACATTGGAAAACTTCAATCAATTTCATACTAAATTTCAACTATATCCAACGACCCATTACCAACTACTACTACTCAACCAGACCGGACCGGACTAATTTAACCAGTTGGCTGCGACATATACATCAGTAATGTGGCACAAGTAATAAGTACATAAAATACACCAAAAGTTACCTCATGCAAACTATACTCTAAAAGCCTTAAAGTTTTATCTGGATATTCAAACAATTCTGTATTAAAACTAGACCAGCTACTGATAAACTCAGTATCATTTACTAAATTGGTTACATCCAAAGGCACACTGCGTGTTTGATCAATTTTTTCCAAATCAAACAAGTTTTTGTTTTTCTCAATAAACTTCTTGAAACAGTTAATATGACTTGATAACTCTGAGTTCTCTTGTTGTTCTGAAATGGAATGAAATAAAAAATTATACCGTGGTCGGATTACTCTACATTCACCTACCTATTGTACCTCCTACTTGTACACCAATCACAAACTTCATGAAATTTATTAAAATACTTTTTTCACCTTCAGTAGGAAAGTATAGCTTCCAAATATTTTTGTTATCATTAATGGGCAGTACAGTGGGTAGCTGGTTAGCTGGTGCTCTTGAAGATCCTGCAGTACTCGACACTCTGTGAGTACTCGTTGAATTATTGAAACTTTGACTGTCTGAACTACTATTCTGATTGTTTCGAACACGATTCCAATTGTTACGATAACGACCCCTCCAGTTACGACGCATTATAGGTTATTTTGTAAGTTTAAATAACTTTTATCAACTTTAAAATAATCCAAGATTCCCGCGAGCGATATATTGTAAATAACGAGTGTCAAAAAACTGTCAAAGTGTCAACTATAGATATTTATTTTTTTAATCAACTATAGGTAAAAAAATACTTTGTCAACATCAATGGCTTAATAAACCAATGGACTGGGCATACCTACAAAATTAGCGTATATACCTACAAAAATCGGGCACATAAGATGGCCGCCTTTCGTAGAGTTGTTTTTGTTTTTTCTCGCACCAGACTGTTTTATACAACACTAGGGCACGATTTTCATATTAATGGACACCAATATACCTAGTTTCTAGACGTATTTCTCTCGAAAACAACAAAAATAATATTTTGAGCAATCAACCAAGGAATCAAAGAGAGACATCTAAAATAATATTTGTCAAGTACAACATGGTTTGAATGGTTTTGTGGTAGATGTGCTGTCAAACACAGCACATCTACCACAAAACATTCATTTGGCACTCAACATGGCGACAGTCACGCATAGACATGATTTTGACGTCACACAAAAGTGTTGCTTTTAGTACTTGACAAACATTATTTTAGATGTCTCTCTTTTCATATGCAGCTCTTGATTAGTTAAAAAGAAATAGAACGCTTTTTGACGCGTGTGTCGTTAAGATAGATATTTGTATTACTATTATTTCTATAGTAGAATATGCCGTTTCCATGCTTCTCCTATCTCAATGGTCAACATCACGTCAAATCAGTGTCAGAATGGCAAGCCACACCATTGAGACACCACGTCACACGTTTGCATTTTGGTTGGTCGAGGTTTGGTAAGCGTGTGGAACCGGCATTATGTTACTTTAATCACTGCACAAACATGACATGCAATGTAGGTGAGAATATCGTTCCTTCGAATCTATAAAGCCTCCGTGTTTATGACGGTTAACTTAAAAAATAAAAATGCTAATGATGGCTAGGCTAGAATGGCGGGACATTCCATTTAATTTTGTGATTATAGATTATAGAACTTCGACACCTAAGTGTCCTTTGTTTTTGTATTATATATGTCGCAGCCAACTGGTTAAATTAGCCGTTCAGTTAACCGCCTAGCCTTTCAACTAAACGGCGGCCGTTCAACTAACGGCCTGAATGATATTCAATTACAGTTTAGGTTGTAAGTCTGTAACCAATAACGCGCGAGCCGAATTGGTCGCAGTAATTAAGGCATTGCACCCCGACCAAGTGGGTTAGGTTAGGTTAGAACTGTGATCAACCGCGTGCGAGCCGAGGGAGGAAGCGAGGCGAGCACTACTTCTAAAGGCCAGGCAGTTAACTGAACGGCTAATTTAACCAGTTGGCTGCGACATATATAATAAGTTGTGTCTATAGTCATTTAAATTTAGTATCTAGTATCAATAGTTATATTTTCTCAATTGAAGTTATATAGGATATTAAAAAAAAAAATTTAATCTAGGCATTTTGCATAGCATTTTGTGATTATTGTCACGTTTGTATGTTGCTTGGCTATCACAGTGAATTGTGATAATTAGGCTATTGTATTATGTATCCATTCTATGTAACCTACCTACTGTTTAAATAAGTCGCAGAGCTCGGTCGTGATTCCCCTGGAGGGGAATTATTATTTCCTTTTTAAAAGTAGGTACTAGCACCGCCCCGCGGTTTCATCCACGTAAGTTTCGATCCCGTGGGAATATCGGGATAAAATCTCCTATGTCCTTTCCCGGGACTCAAACTATCTCTAAACCAAATTTCATCTAAATCGGTTCAGCGGTTTAAGCATAAAGAGGTAACAGACAGACAGATACACTTTTGCATTTATATTATTAGTATGGATCACAGTTGGTGATAGGTAGGTATTCACATTACAATCTCGTCTATTAGCTATTAAGTATGTAATGTAGAGTCAACAGTGTACCTAGAGGCTGATGGATATTTTAGTGTCTATGTCGCAGCCAACTGGTTAAATTAGCCGTTTAGTTAACCGCCTAGCCTTTTAACTAAACGGCGGCCGTTCTACTAACGGCCTGAATAATATTCAATTATAGTTTAGGTTGGAACCAATTGGAAGCAATCACGCGCTAGCCGAATTTCGTTGCAGTACCTAACTAAGCCAGGGCAACCCGACCAAATGGGCTAGGTTAGAACCGCATCAATCGCGTGCGAGCCGAGAGAGCGAAGCGAGGCGAGCACTTCTTCCAAAGACCAGGCGGTTAACTAAACGGGTAATTTACCAGTTACCAGTACCAGTTGGCTGCGACATCTATACAATATTGTCATACATAAATCACCGAAGGCAATAAGTAATTGAAATATAACTTGTGAAACTTTGCTCAGAATTTAAATATTATTTTCCGACCCTACCAATGATCGGGAAAATAATATTTAAACTAATGTAGTAGCATGTCAGTATGAATTCCGACATTAGGTACACGGACGAAATCACAATTTGCGGGCACATAAGGAATAAAAAAGTATCAGTACGGCAGGTATATACTAATACCTACTATGCGTTCTGACTAAAGTAAAAACACCTAAACATTTTTTTAAACTTCGAATAACAAATCATTATGGTTTGTTCAAAACAATTGTATGTGAATTTATTAATGCTTCTGCTTGTGTGAAACCACTAATTTACACGTGTTTATAGTTTCGAATTAAAATAACTGCATTATAAACATATTAATGTCCGATAAAGAGGATGATGATTTGCCAAAGGCAAATGCGGATGACTCTCAGATCGCAATTGAAGCCGTAAAGGATCCTACAGTTCAAAGATTCAAGGAAATGCATGAAGCTACTGCAAGAGAATCAAGACATCAGTCCATACAAACGAGTATATTGGACAATGAAGAACTCGTTGAGGTTGACAGATCAGCTCTGGAAGTTATATTGGATGTCAGCTCTCGTTTGATGGGAATTCAAAGGAGAAGCAGAGTGTCTATGAGCACATTGGCGCAAGCTCATGAGTCTTATAGAGACAAGCAAGTAAATAAACGGAATGATTAGAATTATATTGTTTTATTACGTCGTACTTTAGAGATACGAAGACCTAAATTTAATCGTTTTTGTTCGTAGGCTAAAGCAAAGGAAGACCGTAGCAATCGAGTTGGTAGTATAAGGCAACACCACAGATTTTTACTTGATAATGCAGCTACTATATTGAATAAAACAACTGAATATGTATTGGTAAGAAATAGTGCACTAATACGAACCTGTCTAATTTCAATTTCTAAATAACCCAATAATGAAGATATTTATCGAAATCTTATTGCAGGAAGGTGTTTACGACGCAGATATTCACATAGAACTATTAGACAGCGCAGTCGCTGAAGGTGGGAGTTGTAGTATTGTTTTGTGTGATGCAATGCTTCCTCATGTCGATATGGGTATGCGTTTTAATTTCCTGTATCATGAATAACCTAACATCTTTTTCTAAGTCAACGAAATCAAAAGATACGGGCGTTTAAGCCGCATATTTAGACACTCGCAAGGGAATCAAAACCTATAGGGTATTTCCCGTTGACCTAGAATCATGAAATTTGTCAAGAAGCAATGTCATGTAGCACAAGTAAAAGAAAAAATCCGAAAACCGTAAATTTGTTACATACCTACAAATTTGTACGGAACTCTCGGTGCGCGAGTCCGACTCGCACTTGACTGGTTTAAAAAAATTAAAACATGTAATAAAGTTAGGTACCACAGTAAAAAAGACTGCTCGCTAGTCCCTTACCTTACCCCTGACTCCTACCTTACCTTACCTGACCCTTACCTTAGGTTATCTGCCGCGACTACCAGCAGGCGCTTTACGTTGTGATTTCATCACCACTGCTCTCAGAACGGTAAAGGAAAACATCGTGAGGAGAAAGGCATGTCCTAGAACCAAAAATTAAAAGACATCTACCAACCCGCACTGGGCCCGCGTGGTGGATTATGGCCTACTGCCTCTCACCTAGAGGAGGCCTGTGTCCCAACAACATTATGTGTAGGAGAAACTTGATTTCATGACACTACGTGAATACACGGATCACAAATGGACACATGCATGTTTTGTTTCTATTGTGTAACTATTATCATTGTTTTCATATTTTTATAGAGTCTGGTCGGTTTGTTCCTAATCAAAAAGGTAGAATGGAAAGGACTTATTTATCTGATTTATCAATGATTGGAACTGAGGGCAAGTGCGTCGCCATGTACAGATTGAAAAGCAATGCTATTGATATTCGGAACGTGGCTGATGTAAGTAATGTACTGCAAGTACAACAAATAAATACTAGAGTAAATACTTAAGTAAACGCAATGAAGTGATCAATGTCCATTTTAGGAATACTTTTTAGTACAATTTGATGTTAATCAAGAGACTGAAAATGTTGTGTCAGCTATTTACAAGACCATGCATCGTGTATACGTGCCGGCTCTTCAGGCTTGCAAAGGTTGGGGATACATCAACCCTCCCAATCCTAAAAGCAATGACATCATCAAGTCCTATATTTCAAAAATAATGCTGTTTGTTGACTATCTTGCAAGTAAGTAATTTTTATACATTATCAGACCATCATTGTATGTAGAATTGTAGATACATAAAAGATTCTTGGGCCGTAATTTTAACTATTTTATGTATGTGAAAATGATTGTATGAATGGTTTCTGAAGTCTAATCACTTTTTGTTTTGGTGGTAATAAAATGGATATGATATAATATGTGTCATAATAGATGTTGTTTAGCAACGCAAAGAGACCAAGGCTCTTAGGCCCTACACGGCACGGCTTTTATAACAGTATGGTGTTACCTGCGCCGTATAAATCGTGTGACACATATGACATGGTTCTATTGTATACGGTAACGGCGCCGTGCTGTAGTGCCGTTGTGTCGTCAACAAACTTCCTCAGTGAACCATACAACACTGACGACAGTGACAACACACGGCGAATAAAACGTAGTTTATCACGGAGAGAAAAACGTGCCGTGTAACTAGCTTTTTTTTATTGATATCTTAATATTTTTATTTAGAAACCAAAATAGATTTGGATTGCTGTACAAGATTCAAAATCAACATGTTACTGTATGAGGATGAGTTGTCTGATCAAGAGAAAATGAAACTAGCCATTACTAAGACTCATGTGTTGGAGGAAATATGCTCTTTTGTGAAGCAATGGATGCGGCAGATAACAATGGTATCTTTATTGTTATGCTTACGTTTTATTTATTTAGTTTGTGTCAGTGTTCTAAGCCGTGAAGCCTGTGGTCTTATGCAGTTATGCAAATACTTAAGGATTACGAGTGTGACTGTTATCACTATCCTTATCGTACCTACACAATCCCAACAATCTGTCTTTCTTTGCTAACTATTTCTTCAAAATAAAACTTACAAAGTGACCAAATTAATAGAGCGTAGACCACGCAATCATAGTAAGTAGGTATTGTGCCGGCTACGCCGTAGGTCCCCCTCGTAGCGGACCAAGGCTACAACACCATTGGGTGACTACGCCGCGAGTTTTGTGTAACTACGCGAGACGTTTTATGATACTTACTTAATTTTTTTTATTTTAAATTGAATGTTTTCGATATTAGGTATTAAATATTCTCAATATTATTTTATACAAATTGACATACGAATGTTAACTTTTCAAAAAAAACGTTTACGTTCACAGCTGTGACAGGCGAAATTTACATGATGACCATCTGTAACATTAATGGCACTTATATCTTGCTGGCAGATCGAGTTTGTTGGAATTAGGTGGGCGCTACTGAACATCCCATTCAAATTAACTTCATCACCCTTTACCATTGACATAATTACTAGCCCTTTACGATTTGTAAGAGTTGGAGAGGCAGAAAGGGTATTTCCCGGGAATTCTGGGAAACAGAACGAACGAGACAAATAAATAGAATACTCTTTATTGGAGATACTTTTGTATAATATTCATATTATTTAATAATTTGTTTATAGGTTTTGGTACAGAGTCAGCAACTGCGTCGTGAACCTTCTAACATTGGACCACTCGCCGAGCTGGATCACTGGCGCCGTCAGCTCACTACCTTCACGTCGATAATAGAGCATCTCAAGAGTGAACCCACCATGATGTACATACATACACTGATAGCTGCGAAATCTAAGCTTTTGAAGGTGAGCTTTTGGGTATACCAATACAATCGCTTCATTTTAATCAGGTGCTCTTGCAAGTTTAAGTTCTTGAGAACTTGTTTTAAGAGGTAGGTTGCAGATTCTATGGGATAGGTAAGTACTATTGAACGACTTCTTGCTGTGAAAGAAGACATCAATAACGAGGTTGTTTGTTGTGAACATTACGACGCATAGTTTCACCACTGAACTCTAATAAACAAGTAAACTCGTATGAGAATACGAGAGGTAGGTACGTGTTAGTACGTCTTAGATAGAATTGGCAAAAGAACCAAAATATTGTATCTTTAAGATTAAAACTTATTTTCAGAAATGGAAACAATTAGACAATAACGTAACAGATTATTACAACGAAGCTTTTGACAACGTGAGGTACTTGTACGCTTTGGAGAAATATTGTGAGCCGCTGTACAGGTAAAATTTAATAAAACATACAACGTTTTCCTTTTTTTTGATTTATGGTCGACTCCTTGGGTATCTTGTTTTTTAGTTTAGCAATGGAATAATTCTCCATGGTGGAACCGTGAATGGTGACATTGCAGGCCATTAAGCACCAATATTAATACTGGTGCTCCATCATCATTATCATTCATATCAGCCGAAAACCGTCCATAAAGACGTCCATTGCTGGACATAAGCCTTCCCCGAGCACCGCCACTTCGTCCGTCATCAGTCCACCTTGTGGGAGGCCTTCCGGCACGCGGTCGCAACAACAAACCTTTCGGCCCCATTGGCCATCTGTTCTGCGAGGAATGTGCCTGCTCAGTGCCACTTAATTTGGGCAATATAAATATAATGGTGCTTATTATAAATTATTAATATTGCGTCACACGTCTACAGATGCGATCCTTACACAATGCAGCAGTTCATTCCGGGTTTACTGTATAGCATTCGTATGATATTTGCGACGTCACGATACTATAACACTACAAAACAAATATCTACCCTGCTGGTCAAAGTAACCAATCAGATTCTTAACATGTGTCTGGATTTCCTGACCAATGGTGGCAAGAAGAACATTTGGAACCAAGATAAGCTGAAGTTTATTTATAAAGCTAAAGTAAGTGTATAATTTACACTAAAGCCAGTAGGTACCTATGATTAAAAACTTGTAAGCCCAAGTGTATAGTTGTCGTAAGAATTCGTAAAGCAAAATAGAACTGAATCGTCACTGAATCAAATATTGCAAATGATTCCAAATAAAATTATTTAGAAATATAGGTAAATATAGGTAAATACAGGGGTGTAGTCGAAAATCAAATAGTAGTTTCGAACTGTGCTTTATCCACAAATCATTTTGTAACTTTAACAGGAAGGTTCTATTTGCTTTTGAATAATCTAATTCTTATGTTCTAGTTCTGTTTAAGTCTTTATAAATTTTATCGTAAATGCTATTCTGAGACTCAGGAAGAAATGACAGAGGCAGCTACTGAAAGGCCTTTTGATTGCTCTGAAATGTATATATTTGGCAAATTTGAAACTTTTCGTAAACGGCTGATAAAGGTAAATAGTTTAATATTTTATTTGATTGCTTAGGGAGGTACCTACAGCTTCATTGCACTTTGGAACGATGAACAGCTCCAAGAACCGATACAAGCTAAGCCGAACCAAGTCGTGGGGCTTTATAAGTCCTCGACTGTGAAAAAATATTTTCTAACAAAGTTGCGGAACCTACAGCGGTACAAAGTGGAAACCACTGCGCTTAAAATCAGAATACTAAGTTTCATAAAATAATAACATTGTTTTTCTTTAATTTTATAGATTATTGATCTTTTTCAAACATACGTCACCTACTATGTCCTGAATAAAACCACTTTGGAGGGCATCGAAGAATATGCTTCAACCTTTAATAAGTTGTTTAAAACTATCTCCTCGAAGACGTATGATGCATTGGATCACAGGTCGGATTATGATACTTATTCATGTTATATTTAAACGGCACTTTGCTTTATATTTTGTTTATGAATAACGAATTATTTGTTCGTAGAGCAGGCGGCCCGATTTCGATAAAGATTACAAAATATACAAAGACGCGGTGGCTAACCAGGAGCTGTTATTAGAAAACTTCATGATTAGTGTAATAATTTATGATTATCGTAGCTTGTAGCACTATAGATAGCTTTGAATATTACACACGAAAAACATACATTCGTTTTTGCCCCCCGCCTGTGCCTAATCTTGCCGACCCGTGCAGGGCAGGTCAATGTAAAATTACTATAAACATAGACTATTTGTAAACAAAGTTTCTAAAACAACAGTAGGGAGATTGATTGTAACTAAAAATCTTGTATAGACTGCTGTAACTAAAGTATTACATATTTACAGAGTGTCAAAAAGTGCCCGACCACAGAAATAGCGTTACACCTAATAACGAGATTTGCGAAACTGGAGTTAGATTGTCTGTATATAGATGATCAATATTATGATTTAATTCCTCTCTACACATCTGAGATAGAATCAATACGAGACAGGTAATGCACAGGTGTTATTTACAGAAGTTCGCGATAGATATATAAAAAAGCAAATCTGATAAAATTAGACACCTATATTAAAATTAAGCGTTGCCGTTAGAAAATGAATATTTTTTAACAGGACTGTTTGAAAGAGCAAACAGTTGAAAGAGTATTAATTGCAATTATATTTTTTTTTATTTCGCCATTATATATTTTTAAATATTTAGATATAACGAAGAGAGGGATCAGCCAGAATTAGCAAGGAATATGCCGCCAGTAGCAGGACGACTCATGTGGATAAGGTTTTATCATAGGAACATTAAAGTACCCATGCAGACATTCAAGCAACATCATGAAGTCATTACGCACATGGTATTATTGAACCTATTGCGATAACATTTTATTAAGGGCTGATTTTTCAATCATAGAGTGCCTTAGGCATCTTCTGGGCACGCTCGTTCCATCATAGACCTCATCCATTCCATCAGGCGTGATCGAGGTCAAGAGCGAGCCAATCCAGCAATAAAAAAAAAAACATCTGAAAATTTTATTCGAGTTCGAGTTTTATTTTGAAATTTTCACAGTTATTTCATACAAAAAACTGTCAAATGCCAATTTTATTCCTCGAATAAAAGTTATATGGCGATGGAAAAATCACCCCGTGAAATAAAAAAATCCATTTTCTTTTAAGAATTTGAAGAACTTATTTCTGGCTTCTTTCACCACAGTGTTAGTATTGGATTAACGATAATATCGACGTGACTCTCAGTTTTAGACTAGTATTCAGTAACCAAAAAACTATTTTACAGAATACGCAGCGATGCATAAAGTTGCACAACGTTATGACTATAGTATTCACAGAATATGAATTGATCTATCACTATGCTTGGAAAGAGAATGTGGGAAAGGTAAATTTTATTTTTATGTAGGTACACAAAACAAACGCTGATTCTAGTGACAGTTTCAGTATATTTGAACAGTCCACTTTTGGAAACCTTTTGGTTATAATTATAATGAAATACCAAGTAGTAAGTAAGTGTAGTATGGTGAGTATGTTTAAGTATATAATAATTTGTATTTTTGCCAAGTTACGAGGGTGCTACGTCACCTCATGGAATTTGTTTGAATGCATAGTGTAAGCTACGCTCATCATAATGTAACTCTAATTTCGGGCATAACGACTCCTCTGCATGGAAATATTCCTTAAATTAAAAAAATGATTGCTGAGAGAAGTTCAGGCTAAGGGAAAAAAATCTCTACTGCGTCCCGTGGTCGTAGCACTCCCGTAGCACTTTCGTAGCAACATTATTGCATAATTCGGTTAATTTGGAAACTTGTACATGGCCTTCAAATGCATATTGTATAAGAGCACTGTTTAAATTAGCTGTAAGTTTCCCGAACAGAATAAAATAAAATAAATTTATTATTTTTATTTATTTTTAAGTTTTTCTTACAAGTAGGTTAATTTGATCATTCTGGCGTTCCATACTAGTGCCGATTCATGCTTTACATTGTTGGCAGTCTTTATTATTTCTGTTTTTATAATATAGGTATGATATTCAGGTTATTGAAATAAATATAATATAAGTAATATATTATATCTTTTTACTACTTCGATTGGATGATTTTGTCTAGTATTTATTTATTTTATTATGATAAATGATTAATATTAAAAAATACATTTTGACCGTATAGTCTTTAGCTAAGTTTCAATTTCACGCTTTAGGAACGGAACCAACAAGCAAGGTGCGTGCGTAATTACAGATGCGTGTCACCGCCCACAGGGCTGTATGCGTGCGAATACACGAACACGGGTACTCTGTACCTAACAATCTCACTTATGTACAATCTAACTAATGTTTCACTTGCAGGTGCGATTGGGCTTAATTGCTCCACTTTTGATGCGCCATCCCAAGACTAATATGTACATCATTAACTTCAGCATGTATATCCCTGAGTGCATAAGAGAGGTTGAATACATGTGGCAGTTGGGACTTCGTAAGTTGCTGTTATTTTACATCCACACTCGCAAAGTGTATCTACTGATTTTACTAGTTGCTTTGGCAAAAATTTTATCCCCAAATTACTTAGTGTAGTAGTAGTTAGTGGAAGATTTTGGTTGCTGATTAGAGTTTTGAAGAAGGTGGTAGGGTGTAGGTATGGGTTCATGTAACGTGTAAAAACATGCTGGATATAAAATTTATCTTAACATCACGATCACGGTATGTGCTAACAAAAAATACCAAGAGGCACTAGGCACAGTACTTTATGGATAAATAATTATTTCTTAAATGTAGGTGTACCAGATGGCGCCCAAATTGTAGCATTTTGCAAAGATAAAATTCTAGGAAATTTTGAAAAAATCACATACTTGGTTGAAAGAAGCAATCAAATAAGAAGGTAATCAAATTGTATTATTAGCAAGATGTGAGTAAATATTATGAATAGCATGGCAGACAGATGGATGAGGATTAATTTAGGTTAATTAGGTTGCTATGGCTTCTGGTGCTTCCGGTAAATAATATCCAGGAATTCATGGGTACCAACGAGCTAAACTAATTATGTATTTATTTAACTATTTTCAATGATAAAAATACTCTTTGTAGAATTGAGTACTGTAACATATTTAAATTTTAACTCTTCATTAATATAGAAGCATGCCAAAGCTGTATTTACCACTACTTCGTGCGCAAATAATTAAGTTGGAGAAAGCATTTCAGCCTGGTTTGTCAACAATAACATGGACTTCTCTAGAAATACCATCTTATTGCGAGAGCATAGAAAAAGTACTCGACGAAGTGGATTTGTTTGTTAAGGAGGTATTGATCAACTTAGCATAAAGAAAATTTGTCTACAATCCAAAGGACTATAAAAGTAGCTTTGCAATTGCAGGTAGTTGACCTTAAAGAAGCTCGCATTGATGCAATCTTACAATCTATAACTGAAACAACGCTTGTTTATTTACCTGACGAGGCAGTCGATCCCGGAACCCTCTATGAGAAGAATCTTGTAAGGCGCGATGAAATCGGTAAGCGAAAGCAAGTTACCATTCTTGCGAACATTTTTATGCAGTCCATCTAGGTAACTTATTTAGAACTTATTATCTTCTTTATTTCATTATTCATGTATAGACAAATTATGTTTAAATATTAGGATATAAAATATATCAAATCGTTTAAAAACATAAAGAATAGTAGTCCACCGGTATTGGGAACAGGGTCCAAACTACGGTCAGGGCTCCAGAGAGAGGAACCTCCTAACAATGGAGCCGTGTCCAGAAGGACTGATTTCTGAATCGATTATCGGCACAACGATCTGACTCCACATACCACATGTCGACAACCTCGCGAGCCAAGTCAAGATACTTGATTTGTAAACTTATTACCTATTAATATTGATACATTTTATAGCAAACACTTTATTGTTTCCCAGCATCAGATATTCAATTAAAGTCATGGAATGCTGAAATAGCAGTTGTGGAACTCATACACAAGTTCCTGGATAGTGTACCTTGTAAACAGATACAAGATTTAAAAGACAACTGGTAAATATCTCAAGGTTTTTAGCACATCGGATTGTTTGTTTGTTTCTATAATATTTTGATGTTGTACATACCGTTGCAAGAACATTTATAACACACGCATGTAAAGTTCAGGTTTTCTGCCGATTTTTATTCAAAATGTGGTCTTTTTAAAGGTTGGATATAGAGAAAGTTTTAAAGCAAGTTACTTCGGCCACGAGAGTGTTTCACGACGATGCAGGTTAAATCATAATCATTCTTATGTCTCTATCAGTTCTTTTATTAATTCCCTTCAGTCTTATCAGCAGTTTTGTGCGGATATCTTTATTTCTAGTACAGGGTGCATAAAATTAATGTTCTAATTAGAAGATTTGCTCGCACTGCTGCTGCGGCCGCGGAAAGCCTCAAATCTCAAGCGGCGAAAGTATTATATTTTTAAGCCGTTTGGGGGTTGAAACCCTCGGTCCGAAGGATCCGAGTGCTCATGGTTTCTTTAACGAAATCTCTTGACACTTCTCGCTACCCAAGGGCTGACTTTTATCTTGGCCAGAGGCTAAGCATTGCCATACAATGTGGCAATGATGCCAGTCTCTTGGGTACATTACCAGTCGACAACGGTGTGGAGGAATTTTTCGACGCCATATTTTAGTTAATGAATAAGTAGTTTTAGTAAGGTTAGGTTATTATATTTTTTTTTATAGTTTGTTAGTTCATTACCATAAGAAATTTATCCGGTGTATATATTATTGTCCTCTTTAGTAAATTATTAGAAGATGTTCTCATTTTTTTGCAACATTTTGGGCATAAACGGTATCAGAGTGTAAGTAGGTACTTAAGGCAAAACTGAAACCGAATTTGTCTGAACCTATTATTTTACAGCGTTCATGGAGATAGAAAATACTGATCGATACGACGTGACACCTACAATCAACGATTGTAATGAACTATTCGCGTATTTTGCTACCAAGTGTTTGGAAGCACTAATTAAATGTACTAGACAAAGTCTTGATAGGCTTCGGCGACGGGCTTCTGTTTCTAGGTAACCACATGAATTAACTTAAATTAACTCGAGTGAAAAACCTAAAGATAAACAAGTACCTAAGATTTTTTGGAACCCACTTTCAGTTTTCTAACGATGACAACGGATCCAGAGGAGCAGAATAAACTGAAACCTCTCATGTTGACCAATATGTATCTACAAATACCAAAAATAATAATAAAACCTACTTTGGAAGAGATACAAACTTCATTCTCTCAGGTAATTAAATAAGTTTAATGGATTGACTTGATTATATATTTTTATAAAATATTTCTATCCAACAAGTTGTATGCTTGCTGTGGGCATAAACTAAAACATCTTATTTTTGTTTCTTAGGTAGTGTTAAACTGTATCATGGATATTCACCGTAATGTATTTATGTGGGGACAACAAGAACAAATAAAGAAGGAGAAATTAACTGGGACATTAATGCTAACAGCTAAACGTAGCGTCAGCGGTATGGCAAATTGTAACCATAAGCTACACAAAAAGCCAAGGTGTTCCACATAAAGGAAATAATTCATGGTGTTTTGCAGGATTGCGGTCTGGTTCTAATGTGTGTGGAGTTAGGAACTATTTCCGAATGGTGTCGGAGCATAAAGACATCGTCAGATCAGTAATGGCGTTGCAAGGGATGATGTACATGTACAAACCCGACATAGAAAAACTGTTAAAAGTATAACCTCAAGAATAACAGTTTATCAACATTTTTATCCTAGGATGTCCATCAGTACTTTCTGGGCCAACGATCTAGTTGTCGAATTACGGTATTACGGTAGGCTAACAAGTAATCGATAGTAATGTGATTTTAATTTTTGAATTGTTTTTTTTAGGGGTATGGAAGATTTGCTTATTTATGGGCCGAGAATCGAGTTCAACAAGTACAAGAATTTGTTGACACAAATCCTCTCAATGTCATAATAAAGGACATGTTCAACAAATATGACAATCAGACTGAGGAAGTATCTAATTTGCCTGAACGGCACATCATTGGTTCAATTCAAATAAATATGGGTATTTATTGTTCTTATAAAAATATTTTTTCCTTTTTTGAACTTGGTAAACTTCGTTAATTGTTTTGCGTAAAAACAGAATTTGTTACCAAAAAATAGTAACAAAGTTTATAAGAAGATTGCCTTTGAGACGAAGTTTTCCGTCTTTATGGTGTAGCACTTACATAATCTGGCATTTTTCAGAGCGTATTAAATTGGCATTACATTTGGAATCTATTGAGTGGAAAAGAATCTTGGGTAGACTATTAAGTTATGCATATAAAGAGCGAGTGGTCAAGTTGATGCTATTTATTCACGATCGCATGAAAACTATGAACAAGAAAATTAAGGATTTGGACGACGTTAGAGTAGCCATGATGTGCCTCGAGCTTATTAGAGAAGAATTTATCGGGTTAATTATTTATAATACTTATCTATTTATTTAAATACTAGCTTCTGCCCGCGACTTCGTCCGTGTGAAATTTCTTGTTTCCCCGACCCACCCCGTCGCTCCTCATCATGAAAGACATGATGAGGTGCGACGGGGTGGGTCGGGATGTTAAATAGCCTTCCTCAAAAACTGGGCTATCAAATGCAAAATAATTTTTCAACCCGTACCGGTAGTTCCAAAGATTAGCGCGTTCAGACAAACACACTCTTCAGCTTTATTATTAGTTAGATAGATAGTATAGATTTATTGCCATACGTAAATAAATAATAGTTCGTATGTTGTAGGTTATTCTATCAGTAAAATTATTAGCAAGCCATGTATACAAACTGCTTGAAGAATGATGGGTTAGATTTCACAAACTCACCATGTTTAAACGGTTTGTGAAAAGGCTTCAATATCGTGGACTATTTATTAATTATCCATACTGTTTGCAAAATTGAACTGAAGTACTCTAACTGAAGTACACTAGTACAGTAACTGAAGTAACTGAAGTACACTATCTCGGTGAATGTCAAGATTTCAAATAAGAAGATTATCCCCATCCGGCTATGTAACACAGCTGGATGTGATGTCCCCCACATCTGTTCACTTGTGTGTCTGACGACCATACTGGGGAGGCACACATCTTGTCCATCAGTGAGCTGGCTTAGTTGATTGACCTTCTATGAATATTTTAGAATGGATATGGAGATAGACATAGTAGAAGAAAGTTACGCTACATTTACACAATTCAATATCGATATACCTAAAGAAGACGCTGACATGGTGTACAGTTTGCGGCATTCCTTTCAGAATTTGTTGTTAACTGTGAGTATCTGACCAGCATAATTATTCTTTTCCAATGATGAATGTCTTTTCCGTACAACCTTTACCTGCCTGTCTCATTGGAGGGTAAAGACTCCAAACATAGAAGGAACCTTCCATTAAGTATTGATCGAAGGAAGGAACGAATACTTTCCGCAATCATTTCTTCTCTTTTGCTCAAATCGAGTTGCAACTCAAAATGAGGTTTCCTCACGTTGTTTTCAAAAATCGTCCCCATTGATTTATGCGAGAAATTAACAAGAAAACTGCCACTTTTTGGGTAGTTATTTGTGTAAACTATTAGAATGCTTAAAGATCCACTAATGTGAGAATTGTATCTTTGTGTTGTATTGTTTATCTGTAGTAACCCTGTGTCTCTTGAAGATAAAAATCCTATAATACCTTGATAGCGGGAGAGACTCACATTGCCGTGAAATTTTTATATTCAATTTTTATTTTATATTGCAGTCACAACAAGTACAGCAAAAGATAGTAGACATGCAAGGTCCACTCCAGAAAGAGCTGACTGAAGGAGTTGCGACGTTCCTAGCAGACGTGCTCAAGTTCGATGCAGACTATGACACTTCGGGACCGATGACTCCCGGCCTGTCAGCCCGGGATGCCAGCGATAGGTATTATAGTAACATAAAATTTGGCCTAAAGACCTAACCAGTTATTGTAATGTTAAAATCAACATCTACAAATAGTTTTAAACAAAGTCGCTTTTCGTGTCGGTTTGTGTGATTGCGTTGGTCTTCTAAACTCCACGACGTATTTTGATATGGTTTACACCATCGTTTAGAGAATTTATTCCGAAAGGTTTGTATAGGTTTACATCAATATATATCCTACTAATCCTACTTCCTATTCTACTTCCTACTTCCTATCCTACTATTCTACTAATCCTACTATCCTACTTCCTATCCTATCCTACTTCCCACTAATATTATAAACGCGAAAGTTTGTGAGGATGGATGGATAGATGGATGATTGTAACTCTTTCACGCAAAAACTATGAACGGATTTGAATGAAATTTAGCACACCGATAGTTTATAACCAGGATTAACACATAGTATACTTTTAATTCCGATACTCCCATTGGATCGAAACATATGCTGTTAAAACCTTGTGGCGCTGCTAGTCTTAGATAAAGCACAATTGTCACATTTGGCACTGAATGTGGGAATAATTCGTTACAGAGTCATTATGTTCCAATCAAGATTTGATGACTTGTGGAGGCGATTTGAAATGTATTCCAGCGGTGAAAAGCTATTTGGTATGGAAGTCCAGGATTATCCGATATTGCACCAAAAGAAAAAGGAATTTAACTTATTAAATAAATTGTAAGTGCATAGCAGTGAATAGATTTTTATAAAAAAAGCTACAATAGGAATTCCATTGAAGTGTATTAACATAATTTTGCATCTTATAATGTTAGACTGTTTTTACGTAACTTATGACAAAATATCCTGTCACTGTAAAAAATTGCACAAAACACATCTAATTATAGAAGTTGTAACATTCAGGTATAGTTTATACTTGGCCGTGACAAACTCGATCGATGGCTATTTTGAGACGCCGTGGGTGGATATTGATATTGAACAAATCGTTGGACAGTTGGCGGAATTTGATGTGAGGTAAGAACATTATTATACAGAAATAATACGAGTATTTGCATCGAGTACTCCTGCCCAAAATCATACACAGCTGGACTTTTCCCACTGCTAGACACATGCCTCTGTGTCAAATTCCCCTCTCCTTTGCCAGTCTCATACAGGTTTTTTTCATTATGGCATAAAAGATAAGCAATTCTGAACCCTATGTACTCGCGTTAGTCCATAAAAAATATAGTAGGTATAAGTAACAATTCGTACGTTACATTTCAGATGTCGAAGGCTACCAAAAGGTATGAAGGATTGGCCTGCGTTCCTCGTATTGAAGAGTAAGATTGACGATTTTAACCAAACTTGTCCATTATTGGAGTTGATGGCTGACAAATCTATGAAGGACAGACATTGGAAGAGATTAGAAACACTGCTAAGTATGACACAGAACTATGTCTCTGAATTTACTCTGATAGTTTTGCTTTAGTAGGATGTTTTTGCTATTTTTATTATTCAGATTGTGTATTGGATGTGAAATCTGAATCATTCACGTTGGCAAACGTCATGGATGCTCCGCTGTTGAAGTACAAGGAAGATGTTGAAGTAAGTAAACATTTTAGTCTACTTCGCAAAATAAACCTGCAGAATTTTAAAAGAAAAATGTCTTTCATTTTGTAAATAAACGGTTTGTTTTAATTATACGTATCTCAGGACATTTGTATTAGTGCCGTGAAAGAGAAGGACATTGAAGCTAAATTGAAACAAGTGAATGCAGACTGGGCTGTTGTGGATCTGACTTTCGCTAATTTCAAGAACAGAGGCGAGCTATTGATCAATCCTCAGGATACGCTTGAAACCATCACTTTGCTAGAAGACTCATTAATGGTTCTCAACTCTTTAGCATCTAACAGGTATAAGATTTACAACTACACGTGATAAACCTTTCAATCAAGTCCGTCTATTGTGTTTATAATTTAATTTATCTGTAAATATAGATATAATCCGCCATTTAAAAAAAGCATATTGTTGTGGATTAACAAACTGGTGAACACTAGTGAGATATTAGAGAAATGGCTTCTAGTGCAGAACCTTTGGATGTACCTGGAAGCAGTGTTTGTTGGCGGTGACATCGCCAAACAACTGCCGGCGGAAGCTAAGCGATTCACGGTTAGTAGCCACTAAATAAAACCGTACTTACGTAAGCAGGGCGACGCTTCGACGTGAGCGTGGCGTCGTTCCGACACTTGAACGCAGCGACGCCGACGCTCCGACGTGAGCGCGCCGACACTCCGATCGACGAGAGAGCGGCAACGTCTTGGCGTAAGTGCGGCGACGCCCAGCCGAAATTAAGCAGGTGCGGGCAAAGAGATCTTTATAATTATTTTTTTTACAATTACTTTGACGATGTTGGCCTATGTGATGATTTGATTTTCAATTTCTTATTGAACACCGTAGGTACAGTATGTTTATCATGTACTTATAGCAGGCCAATATTTTACAAAATTTGTCAAATGGTGGTCAAAAAGTAAAGTGTTTTTTACAGTGTATCGACAAAACGTATGTAAAAATAATGTACCGTGCGCGCGATATTGTGAACTGTGTGGAGACATGTACTTCGGACGACACGCTGAAGCAGCTCCTGCCTCACTTATTTGAGCAGCTGGAGGCCTGCCAGAAGTCGCTCACCGGTTACTTGGAGACCAAGCGACTCATCTTCCCCAGGTTCTTCTTCGTCTCAGACCCAGTCTTACTCGAGATCCTCGGACAGGCGTCAAACCCTCATTCAATACAGGTTGGAATTTATTTCTTAATAATTTGTGTTAAACATAATCCGCAAATTGTTAATATTAAGCCATTAAAACAAATATGAGTGTCTTTTTTCACTGACCATTTCATTGCGTAGACTTAGAGACGTAGCGTAGAGGCTGCACAGACGCAGCAAAAATGCGCCGTAGAACGCTGGTTCTGATAAGATCATTTGTTGTTTGTTGCTAAACTGAACATTCAAAAAGTATACCTACCTAAGTCTGTAAAAAGGTAAATTATTTGTTCTAGCCGCATCTGCCAAGTATTTTTGACGCGGTGAACACAGTGGACTTTGATGATAAGGAGAGGATAATAAATATTAATTCTGATAACGGAGAGACTATACCTCTCGAAAGACCAGTGCCATGTTTGGGAGGTGTTGAGGTAATTTTTTACACCCAAGAGATGATAAAAGACTCCGTTAGTCCTTAGATACTATTCGTTACATGTCTAAAATATTGTGCATGAGCATAACTTTTTGCAACGTTTATGGAGTAGGTAGGTAATAATAACGTATAAAATACGTCACTGTCTATGTCATATTTATGTAAATGTGAAGCACTTCTTTTGTTTTTTGTTATATTTTATTCTTTGCTTTATTTAACAATAATTCCATCCTGATGGGTATCTTCAAGACAAGTTGTATCTATTATGTTTCTAGTGTATTATAAAACATCTTTGATTGATCATGAGTTCAATATAGTGATGCTTGTTATAATTTTTTCAACAAACGGCACTTTGTTTACAGATTTGGTTAAATACTCTTCTAGATACAATTAAAGATACAATTAAAAATGTTATCGCTAACATAGCGCAAACAATGACAGGAGATCCAGAGTTCGAGTTTTTAGCCGGATTTTGGAACTTTCCCGGTCAGGTAATAATTACTTACTCATACTAAGTCAATAAGTGCTCCCTTTATAGCATAAGCATAACATAGCAAAATATATAATGTTATAATGTTCCCACTGCTGGGACACAGGCCTCCTCTTGGTGAGACGTAGTGCCGCTTTTAAAAGCCACATTATCTTCGAATTTTTCGTTCTAGGACATGCCGGTTTTCCCACGATGTTTTCATTCACCATTTTGAGAGCCTTGTTTATAATATCTACAGTGTTTATTAAATCTCGTACACGAATTTCGAATCTGCGCATGCCTATGCTCAATTTCCTGTCAAACAGCTCGTGTATTCACATTAGTTCGTTGTATATATTTTTAAGGCTGGTTTGCTAGGAATGCAAATTCTTTGGACTAGCGATGCCGAGTACGCTCTAAAGAAATCAAGGGTGGATCGTTTCATTATGAGGGGCACCAATCAGAAATTCCTAGATCTACTGAATGGTCTTATTGATCAAACAGTTAAGGAGCTATCTTCTTTGGACAGAACGCAAGTGGAGACTATGATAACCATACATGTACACCAGAGGCAAGTTTAAAAAATATATTATTTTTCACCACTGAAAGCATTTTTGCATAGCTTTAATTATCTATTATAAGAAGCACAATTAACGTTTACTTTTATTAGTTACGGGTTTTGAAACTGTAGTTAACATTCTTAAACTAGCAAAGCCCAGCTAACCAGAGAATCTTGGAATTTTATGCAGAGATATATTTGATGACTTAGTAAGGATGAAAATAAAATCACCAATAGATTTTGAATGGCAGAAGCAGGCCCGATTTTATTATTCAGAAGATACCGACGACTGCATTGTGTCTATAACCGATGTGAATTTCTTATATCAGGTATACATTTAGTTGTAATATTATGTTTGAAAATCTAAAAACATATAATTGATGACGTTACATGTCGCACTTATTGTGAACAGAATGAATACCTGGGCATTACTGAACGGCTGGTAATCACGCCTCTGACGGATCGGTGCTACATCACGCTATCGCAGGCTATTGGCATGAACATGGGCGGCGCGCCCGCCGGCCCCGCAGGAACCGGCAAGACCGAAACCACCAAAGACATGGGCCGTACCCTTGGCAAGCTCGTCATCGTGTTCAACTGTTCCGACCAGATGGACTTCAGAGGTACAGCAGCGCACTGCGTTTTATTGTAAGTAGTTCGTACTACACCATTTTATGTGCGAGGCGCTTAATCAAAGATTGTTGATCAGGCTTGGGTCGCATCTACAAGGGCTTGGCTCAGTCAGGCACGTGGGGCTGTTTCGATGAGTTCAACCGCATCGAGCTGCCCGTGCTGTCAGTGGCCGCGCAGCAGATCTACATTTGTCTCATCGCTAGGAGGGAGAAGAGGGAAGCCTTCATATTCAGGTATTTAAGCGTGACTATACCAACGACTTAAAGTAGAAAATATCGGAAAACTTGTGAACATAGACCTTTTTATAAAGGAAAACGAAATGTGTCCTTTTTAACAACATTATCTACAGAGAAAACCATAAATATCATTAACACTGTCTATGTTGCTTTGGTAGCGACGGTGACAAAGTAAGTTTGAATCCGGAGTTTGCCTTCATCATCACCATGAACCCTGGCTATGCTGGGCGTCAAGAGCTGCCCGAAAACTTGAAGATTCAATTCCGCTCTGTCGCGATGATGGTACCGGACAGACAGATTATTATCCGCGTTAAGTTGGCCAGCTGCGGCTTTAAAGATAACATCGTGTTAGGTATGTCTCTTATAATGGTTTTTGTGAGTTTTCCTGTTTCAACATAATGAGTCTCGGATAAGCTTTATGGGGCGTCTTCAGCTCATCTATTTAAATACATATCGCCATTCCAACCAGCCCTGCCTATTAAGACTAACCAGAAATCATAGTTCTTATACTTCAACGTCATAGGCAGCTGTAGCTTCAATTGATCAACAACATTACAGCTCGCAAGTTCTTTACATTGTACAAACTGTGCGAGGAGCAGCTGTCGAAACAGGTGCACTATGACTTCGGGTTGCGCAACATTTTGTCCGTGTTGCGAACTATGGGCGCGCAGAAACGGGCGAACCCGGATAGTACTGAGGAGAACATCATGATGAGAGTACTGAAGTGAGTGATTATTGCAAGAGCTTACTAAATGTATCTAAACGGTATTCTGCAATAATGCTATTACTTTGCAGGGAAATGAACGTGTCTAAACTGGTAGACGAAGACGAGCCTTTATTTATATCGTTGATTGAAGATTTGTTTCCTGGAATCAAACTAACTCATACAGTTCAAAAGTACAGTACATTTTGGGTTTTTTTAGCTATGCAGTTTACTTCTTGTGTTTAATAATGAATATCGAATATCACGTTTTTCAGGCTTATACAAAATGCTATAACTGTAGTGACGGAACGCACTGGTCTTGTCAACCACCCGGATTGGAACTTGAAGATCATACAATTGTTTGAGACATCGCTGGTGAGGCATGGCTTGATGACGATGGGCCCGACTGGCTCTGGCAAGACCACCTGTATACACACACTCATGGCGGCGCTCACTGAACTGGGGAAACCGCACAGAGAAGCGAGAATGAATCCTAAGGTATCATGTTAAACAAACATACACCAGTGTTAATTTCAGCTATTAAATAACCGTAAACTGTTAATTGAGTTTACTGGCGCAATTATTACTTTTAAATTGTAATTGTGTTGATTGATTAGAAAGAGGTGGTCTAACGCCTCCCCATCTCAACTAACTGTTATTAATATTTTTAGGCAATCACTGCGCCCCAAATGTTTGGACGTTTAGACGTTGCAACAAATGACTGGACTGATGGTATATTTTCTACTCTGTGGCGAAGAGCTCTGAAGGTTAAGAAATCTGATACAACTTGGATCGTCCTAGGTGAATATGAAACCTAAGAGAATGTGTTTTGAAACCTACAAGCGAAATGCATGAAATACCTGCAAAACATTGTGTATTGCCAGATGGTCCAGTCGACGCCGTGTGGATAGAGAATTTAAATTCAGTGCTAGATGACAACAAGACGCTGACATTGGCTAACGGAGATCGCATCTCGATGGCACAGAACAGCAAGCTGGTGTTCGAGCCGGACAACGTGGACAACGCCTCGCCCGCCACCGTCAGTCGGATGGGAATGGTGTTTCTGTCTTCATCCGTGCTCAAATGGCAACCTATACTTGAGGTTTAATTTCATGTACTTAGCTAAATATTACTTTTTTACCGCTTTCCACCAATGTAAGTAAATAGTATAAATAATGATAATAACGTGTTGTAACGTACGTGAACAGTACTGTAATGTAAGTGTAACCTGTAAATTATGCTGATTGTGATGTGGGCCCAAAATAATTACCTATTTTAACCGTTACTTATTTCACCTTGTTATATTAACCTTTTCAACATTCAACAGCACTGGTTAAAGAAGCTGGAACCAAAACAAAGTGATGTTCTGCGAAGGGTTTTCAAAAAAATATACGATGAAGTGCATTCATATGTACAAACAAAACTAATGACTAAAATGAAGCTGCTTGAAGCTATCTATATTAGGTGTGCTGTGTTTAAGTAAAATGTGTGTTATTATTGTTTTACAAACGAGGTTACGATTTACGACTAAATCTTCTTTTTAGACAATGTATAGACGTACTTACCGGATTAATGCAGATTGAAATACCTGGCGGCAGTAAGTACTCTTTGTTTGAATTGTATATTCTATCTGTATCTTGTAAGTATTTAAGAGTATTTCGTCGTTCGTCGTAGAAATGGCTGGAAATGGCTATTTCACGGTACGCCGCCATTTCATGATGAATGAGTTGAGCAAAAAGAAAAAAAGTCCGATAAAACGCAAAGCGAAAACGAATTAATCGCGCAGGCGGGCGATGCGATGCGATATGGTATATGGGAACTTGATATTTCACGCGGACGAAGTCGCGGGCTAAGCTGATAATTTGTCGACCGTTGTGAAGGAGAGGCTTTTGGGATGGCATGGCATCTGAGGTGCCTTTGGTATCGCGTATGTCCATAGGTAGCAACTGCGACTATAATCAGATGGGCCACTGGTTTGATTTCTATTCAATAAAGTTAAAAAAAAAATGTCGGAGCATCCGTTTCCGCATTGCAGGGACTCACACAGACCGTCATCTAGAGCGGCTGTTCATCTTTGCGATAATGTGGTCGCTGGGTGCTGCACTAGAGCTGGACATGCGCACTCGAATGGCCGAATTCATGACCAAGCTGCCCGTGAAAATGGACTGGCCTGGCATCAAGTCCAAGGAGTGGGTCATGCCCTTCGAGTACATGGTCAATGCTAGTGGCGGCTGGGAGCATTGGTTAGTGCTAGTACCTATTAAATCATTGTATCCACACTTCATTCACTGACAGCTATCGCGTAAGGGTTAGGCTACTAAACGCTGCACTAGAAGCATGAAATTTCGCACAAGAGTTCCTTATCTATGTAACGAAAGTGAGCACTATTTTTTTAAATATTCGTTCTCTGAAGGGGCAATAATATCTGAAATTACGAATTGTCTGTACGAAAGTTGTAATTTTTGTTGATTGGAAATCCCATGGGGAGCTCGGCTTGTAGGTATACACAAAAATATATAAATTTTTATTTGCTATTTAAACCAATTTCTACAAAGTAAAAAAAGGTTTTTTAATTATTATTTTACTAGGTCCGAGAGCGTCGAGCCTTACATTTACCCGCCTGACAGTATACCGGAGTACTCTTCAATCCTGGTGCCGAACATTGATAACGTGTGCATTACATTTTTGATCGAAACCATCGCTAAACAGAACAAGGCGGTGCTTCTGATCGGCGAGCAAGGCACTGCCAAGACAGTCATGTTAAAAAGTTATATGTCGAACTATGATAACGAGGTCCAATTATTTAAAGTTATAAACTTCTCGTCCGCTACTACGCCGAATATGTTTCAGGTGAGTACATAATCAGCCCATAATGTTCCCACGGCTGGGACACAGGCCACCTCTCTTCGGGAGGGAGTGGACTGTAATCTAACACGCGGGTTGGTAGATGTCACAAGTCTTCGAATTGCAACATGATTTATATACGGCTCTGTTTAAGTTACCATGACCCTGAACTTACAATGTTTTCATATTTTGTCGCAGAGAATTATAGAATCGTACGTGGAAAAACGAGTCGGTATGACTTATGGACCTCCAGGAGGCCGAGCGATGACAGTGTTCGTGGACGACATAAACATGCCAGTGGTGAATGAGTGGGGGGACCAGGTAAACAATTATCGTCATCCATACTATGCTTTATTCATCCTGAAGATAGGAAAAATTGGCATACACTACAAATCTATTTATAATGGCCACAAAAAGTAGGCCTACCACATTCTTTCGTTCATGCATGGTGATAAATTAAGAGAGGTCCAACACTACAAAAAATTAAAGCCTCTCTCAAAGGCTTTCCGCTTCCGGAACGCCATCATGTATATTTAGCGATTATTTATAGTTAGTTTACCTACAAATGGTAGGTAGACGAAATTTGCTTCTAGGTACCTATGTTATGGATGATATATAAGAAATACTATATACATATAGCTAATTATATATATGTGGTAAGAAGGTTAAAGAATCATTTAATTTAAGGTAACAAATGAAATCGTGCGACAAATGATGGAATGCGGCGGTTTCTACTCTTTAGATAAGCCGGGGGATTTTACAATTATTGCCGATATCCAGATGTTTGGTGCTATGATACATCCTGGTTAGTACAAAAAATATACATGCTTAATAAAAATGCTGCACAAATTAACTGTCTCCTCCTGTTTACTTTGTTTACCCGCAGGTGGTGGCCGAAACGATATACCTCCACGTCTGAAGCGACAGTTTAACATTTTTAACTGTACGCTACCTAGTCACATTTCTATGGACAAGATTTTCGGTACAACCTTTGATTTGAACAGTTGCTTTAATCTTTTCATTAAATATTTACGTACGTAGTGTACTCTTATTCTGTAGTCGTGCTTGCCGCCATTACGTGTAGAGATACAGAAAATGGTAAGGTTAATGGTTAGTCAAATTCTTTTTAATAATGAAAATTTTCAGAAACTATTAGCGCTGGATACTTCTGTAAATCCCGTTTTGACAAATTAATTGTAGAGTTTATGCCGAGACTTGTGCGTGTTACTCGTATTATTTGGCAGCAAACTAAAGTATGTATAACTTTTTAGTACATAATATGAAATTGTCGTTATGACTTGATTTTTTGTAATAATTTTTACAAGACATTATGCATTTTGCAGGTGAAAATGTTACCAACACCAGCAAAGTTTCATTATGTGTTTAATCTAAGGGATCTCTCACGCATTTGGGAAGGCATTCTGTTTATCAAGAAAGAGGAGCTTCAGTGCCTTAATATGGCTTTAAAACTATGGTTCCACGAATGTTTGCGAGTTATTTCTGACAGGTGGGTATATGCAAAAACAGTAATAGAGGTATTTAAATCGACAGCACGAAATTACTACTTATTTGTTCAGGTTTACTACCTTCATTGATAAAGAGTGGTTCGTGGCGAATTTCTGGACAACGGCTGCTAAAGAACTGCCAGACCTAGTTAGCGAGTTTCCTGACCAAGAAACATTCTTTGTTAACTTCTTACGTGAGCCGATCGAACCAACCGGCGAGGAAGATGAAGACATCAGTCTTGAAGCCCCTAAAATATACGAGGAATTGCCTTCGTAAGTAGTTACAGTTTTGTTAGTAAGGAGAGTAGTAGTAGCCCAGTGATAACGACCGAAACTGGAAGACATGTGACATCTACTAACCCGCACTGGACCCGCGAGGTGGATTACGGCCCGTTCCCTCCCACAGAGAGGAGGCCTGTGTCCCATCAGTGGGCGCGTTGTAGGCTGATTACGTTGATAAATACACATGTACTTTCTAAAATGTATGACCGTCACTAAACTCCAAGGCTGAACTCGACGAATATTGCCTTTACAGTTGGGACTTCGTACTCGCGAAACTGGCAGGGTTTCAAGTACTCTTCAATGAACAGATAAGGGGAGCTCATCTTGACCTGGTATTCTTCCACGATGCGATGGTGCATCTGTTCATCATATCCCGAATCATTAACACCCCACGGTAAGTTGGAATTTGATTAATAAAATAGTGGTTCTATTCTTGCCAGTAAACATTACTCTTAACTCATTGTTCAAACTTTTAAAATTTCTGATTTCTTAGTGGCAATGCATTGCTTGTTGGAGTCGGCGGATCCGGAAAACAAAGCTTAACCAAACTAGCATCTTTTATAGCAAACTTTTCATACTATCAAATAACTTTATCCAGGTAAGTGAAGTTATTTATTTTTGTTAAATAGGTATATCAAATAAATATTGGTGTGGGAAATACCTAGCTTTCCCATCGATTTCAGATCGTACAACGTTAACAACTTTATGGACGATATAAAAGTGTTGTACCGCGTAGCCGGCCTTCAGGGACGCGGCATCTCCTTCATATTTACTGACAACGATATCAAAGATGAACAGTTCTTGGAGTTCCTCAACAATATTATGAGTTCTGGAGAAATCGCCAATTTATTTCCTAAGGAGGAAATGGGTGAGTTAAGAAAACTTTGGTATAATATAATATTTTGAAATTATCATGAAACTGCTTTGAATATACCTATATAATTCATTCAGCTGTGTCGTGTTAGGAATAGGAATAGCTAATAAATAGTTAAGTGGGGTTGAAGTGTTTACTTTAGTCATCTATTAATATATATAATAATACTAGATGAGGTTCTGAACGAGTTGGCACCGATAATGAAGCAGAATGCACCAAGAAGGATTCCAGTTCCAGATGTGTTGTATGAATACTTCATCATGCGCTCCAGAGCTAACTTACACGTTGTCTTGTGTTTTTCCCCGGTAAGAATTACTTAGAGTATTTATTATACTAATTTTTGATTTTACTATAGGGTGAGTTTTCGAATAGAGTAGCTTCGCTATGCATCAAACATAGCAAATGTTGTCCCGAAAATGCTCCAAAAATTTTACGGGTTTTCCTAGCCCTGTTTTATGTATACGAATATAAACTTTTGAAGATGTAGTTTATGTAATGTTGTTGGCTGTGTTTTCTTCCAGGTGGGTGAGAAATTTAGAAGCAGAGCTTTGAGGTTCCCCGGCCTTATATCTGGGTCTACAATGGACTGGTTCCAAAAATGGCCTAAGGAAGCACTTATACAAGTAGCACACCACTTTTTATGGGAGTTTGAGGTTAGTAAAATTTCGATATTTTTTATTAACGGCCAATGGCCTAATTCGACCAACATCTAATTTGGCTCTCAGCAGGTGGCTAGATCAAGGGCGTGACGCAGAAAGTAGCATAGCTATTCACAAACATAATGATACGCTTCCGTGCCGAATCGAACATCAATCGATGTTATCGAAGGAGTCCTCTGAACGCTAATCCGAAACCCGTATATTTTGACAATTTAAACCAAATACGACCGCTATTCTTCCGACAGGTTTGTGCTGTCGGGAGATTCGGGGTCTAGGAAAATCAGATACCGAACCAAAAATGTGTCATTTCCGATTCGGAAGCCTGTCGAATGGTTGTGAATAGATATGCAGATCTCCTCGACACATATAGCCATATGAAAAATTTATGAAAAAAAAAAAATATTTGGACAAATTCCATAGAAGTTATAGACTAACACACGAAAACATCCGCGCTGACAAAGAGGTACCTAAAAATTAAAATTAGTGAAAACATCGGCTTTCAGGTAATCTGCTCTACGGAGATAAAACAAAATTTGATTGAAATGATGGGAATTGTGCAAGATAACGTAGCAGACACTTGCGTCATTTATTATGAGCGATTCAGAAGGCAAACGCATGTCACTCCCAAGTCATATTTATCTTTTTTGGATGGCTATCAAACCTTATACAAAGGGAAACACTTGTATATTGCAGAAATGGCGAAAAGGTTTTTATTTTTAATACCAGCATTATTTAACAAATAACATTTAAATTTTTTTTTTTTCGCTTATACTGCTGTCTTAACCTTTCCAGCAATGGTGTTGAGCATACCAACAACACAATCGATAGATTGGGTTGGTTTTATTTTTTATTGTGACCACCATTATACCTAGTTAATTATTATTTGAAGCATTGCATTCTATCCATTCCATCCAGCCTTTGTATCGTACTTTCATTAATAATGAAAACTTTTCAAGACGGTTTGGTATCAGTATCAGTTGTTTATCTTGAGAATATCATTATTATCGTTTTTAACTTTATCGTTCATCTATTGTCGTATATAAACTCTTTTTTTTTGTCAAAAATAATTTTGGCATGTCACTTTTAATATTTAAATATTTCCTAGTTGTAAGCTTCAGTTACATTAAAACAATCCATAGTTACCGCAGAAATATGCTTCGGTAATTATGAATTATTTCTGGTTAAGCATTCAAAGTTTTTAGAATGACGACTGGTCTTGGCAAATTAGTCGAGGCAGCTGAAAGCGTGGATATACTTAAAAAGGAATTGGAAGTAAAAGAACTAGAAATAAAGGAAGCTACAGCTAATGCCGAAGAGGTTTGCATCGTGTTTACACTTTTGAAAGAGTAGTAAGCACCGTGGTTAGATAGATAGGTAGAATATGCTTTATTGAATATGCTTCATCAGAAGTTGTAACACAGCTTGTGTAATTATTGTACACGTATAACGGCGGTCTTATTGCTAATACCGATGTGGCGACATGTTAGTCTATCAGAAAGCGAATCGTAGGTGTTGGCGGCTGTAGCGGACTCGCAGGCAGCAGCCGAGGTTGTCAAAATGGAAGTGCTAGAGGTGAAGGACCGCGCCGTGAAACTTGTAAACGTGATCGCTGCCGAGACAGCCGTGGCGGAGGAGAAGCTTGCTGACGCCAAACCCGCGCTCGACGCCGCTGAGGCTGCGTTGCTGGTGCGTCCGACTTTCTAGTTTTTTAAGGGACTCGGTTTGCAGCACTTTTCTGTCGATAACGCTCTGTTGCAGACCATCAACGCTGCCGATATTGCCACCGTCCGGAAGTTAGGCAAGCCACCTCATCTCATCACACTCATTATGGATGCTGTCATTCTGCTTTTTAGGAAGCGTATCGACCCCATTAAACCTGATGCTGAGAAACAATTCTTGACTGCTTCATGGTCAGAGTCTTTAAAGGTACTTATGTATGTAGTTCTTCCTCAATTAATATTTAGTGTCCATAAAATTAAAATTGCAATTTCTTATAAAACAGTATTCCAGACCAATAACCTGCCATGTAAAATGTCGTTTGAGTATAATAATTAGATAGTACCTAAGTTTGTGTTATCCGTTAGCTACACATGATCTTGTAAAACACTAACTTCATCTTAGGCCGTCGTGATAATTTTTTAGTTCTGCCATTCGAACTCTGTTTTAGGAAGCTGAATAAATTCGTATTTGACCACAGGTAATGGCGGATGTAAGGTTTCTAAATAACTTAAAGAACTATCCTAAAGATGATATCAATGCTGAAATGGTTGATTTGTTACAACCTTACTTTAATTTTGGGTAAGTTACGATTAGGTACAAACGATGAAGGGTAGTTGTCTACAACTTTGAAATCGCCCTGTCCCTGTATAACGTGTTACGCTGTATTTCGTTTACTGTGCCCTAGTTTAAATTATATATATGTATGTTAAAAGGTAATTTGAATACTGAAAAGATATATTATTATTAAAATATTAAAGCATTTATTCGAAGACCATAATATTATGATAATCTATGCGCTGTGGCAGGCCAAGAAGAGGTAACGTATTATCATTATTGATGTACACCGCTCAATAATTATTACTCCAAACATATTATAGGGACGTCGATTTTCAAAGTTGTAGAGAATAACCTCTATTAGTTCATGCTTGCCTCGTTGGAAGAAATTTAAGTTTTATTCTGTTTCCTTTATCTTAAAATGACAGTCAATACACGTTCGATGCGGCAAAAGTAGCATGCGGTAATGTAGCTGGACTCATATCGTGGACAATCGCCATGGCTCAGTTCTATGAGGTGAATAAGGACGTGCTGCCTCTAAAAGCAAACCTGGCAGTAATGCAGGGCAAATACCAGGCGGCCAAGAGGGAGCTGGAGGCTGCCGAGGCACAGCTTGAAGCCAAGGAGGTGCGCACTAGCTCTGAACATGGCAAGTCATGTCGCCAGGATAGTGATAGTAATAAGTGTGATTACTCCGGTAGAGCGAGTTGGCGCACGTGCAGCAGCAGTTCGACGAGGCGATGACGCTGAAACAGGTGGTGCTGGACGATGCGGCCAAGTGCCAACAGAAGATGGACGCCGCCACCGCGCTCATCAACGGCCTGAGTGGAGAACGCGTGCGCTGGACGGAGCAATCTGCGCTCTTCAAGTCCGAGATCGAACGTCTGGTCGGCGACATCCTGCTGCTCACCGGGTACCTACGTCATGACGAGACGGACTCGTCGTGCACTTGATGAATATGCATATGCTTTAACTCGATGTACTGTTCACATGCGCTGTTAACAAAAAAACATGCAATTTCAGATTTTTGTCTTATTCTGGACCCTTTAATCAAGAATTTCGAGTTTTGCTATTAGAAAACTGGCTTAGTGAACTGTTGCGTAGAAAAATTCCGGTGTCTATGAGTTTACATATCACAAATGAGCTTACCGATACCGCTACAGTAAGTATTTGTCTATTTAACTATCTTACATCTATTATTAGATACAGGATTTATTATTACTTAAAAGAGTATCAAATAAAAAGAAAGGAACCAAACGATGCCATTACCTACCAGCAGATAAGTTAATGTAAAGTGTCAATAACTGGGTAACATGGAACGAGAAATGTCATTAATCTAAGCATCGCAGTCCTCCAACTGCTCTAACCGCCTCCACCCAAAACTTCTGACTGTTACCATCGAGTTGCACGATCCAGAACTTGTTCATATATGTATGATTATAATATTTTGTCAGATTGGTGAATGGAATTTATGCGGGTTGCCAACAGACGAATTGTCCATACAAAACGGTATTATTGTCACTAAAGCATCTCGATTCCCGTTGCTCATCGACCCGCAGACACAGGGAAAGATCTGGATCAAGAACATGGAAAAATTTAACAACTTAATTGTCACTACCCTAAATCACAAATATTTCAGGTAACCATAGCATGCGATATATTTACTATTAGTTTCAGTATATTATTTTGACTCTACACAACTTTATTTCCATTACCTATAGGAATCACGTAGAAGACTGCGTGTCTTTGGGCATGCCTATGTTAATAGAAGACGTCGCTGAAGAGTTAGATCCGGTTCTTGACAACATTCTTGAAAAGAATTATATTAAAATTGGGTCTACTTATAAAGTATGTGTTTAATTTAAGCGAATGCTAACATTTCGCAAAATAAGCAAATGCTAACAATTTTTTGATATACTCTATTTAAGGTTAAACTGGGAGACAAAGAAATAGACGTGATGGATGGGCATAAGATATACATAACAACAAAACTCCCAAATCCGGCTTACACACCAGAGGTGTCGGCTCGAACATCTATCATAGATTTCACTGTAACCATGCAAGGTAACAAAAGGTTTTATTATTGTTATAACTAGCCCGTAGCCCCGTACCGCACGTTCCACTAAAATCTCCTAGATCAGTCCCCTAGGGGACTACACAGCACTCAATGTTCCGTTACGATCCCCTATGCTGGGGATTCTCTAAGTACTAATAAAATGTGTATAAAATCTTCCGGAGTAAAAACTATGATAATAATATGAAAGAAAAGATTGTAACCCAACACAGCTCCCCAAAAGTTTCGTAAAATCGTACCTCATAGCGAGTTTCATTTAAACTCAGGTTCTGGGGTCTGAAGAACTTACTTTATGTTATATTTAAAAACTGCTTATTTTAAAGGGCTTGAAGACCAACTACTGGGGCGCGTGATACTGACAGAGAAGGCGGAAATGGAAACGGAACGAACCCAACTAATCATGGACGTGACCGCCAACCGCCGTAAGATGCAGGAGCTGGAAGCTAACCTGCTGCACAAGTTGACTACAATACAGGGCTCGCTTGTCGAAGATGTGTCACTTATTCAAGTGCTTAACGTCACTAAAGCTACAGCCACCGAGGTAACGCAGTTAGCCACTGAATAATCTTATCTTATTAATAAGGATTTTAGGCTGCTCCTAGTAATTATTATTCACTTGTGCTAGGTGAAAGAGAAACTAGACGTGGCCAAGGAGACGGAGATGAAGATCAACGCCGCACGTGAGGAGTATCGACCGGTGGCGACGCGCGGTTCCGTGCTGTACTTCCTCGTGTGCAACATGTCGCTCGTGTGCAACATGTACCAGACGTCGCTGGCTCAGTTCCTCGAGCGCTTTGATATCTCTATGGAGCGCTCACCCCAAAGCCCTATTACGCTAAGAAGGATCGGTTTCGTTATTGATTACTTGGTACGAGTATTCGAAAAATAAGTTTTCTCCGATATTTATGTTCTTTGAACTTAAGTTCATAATTCATTTGTCAACTAGTGATAAATTCCAAAATTCTGAGGAGATATATTTATATGTAGTGACAATTAACATTCCATTAATTCAAAGTTTTTCATACATCATTGAAATATTGTACCTACCGGGGCAGAGCCAAAAATTGTGAAGATATTCATGTAGATGATAAAATTTGATATCTAATCATGTTTTTTTTCCAATACAGACTTTTGACGTGTTTAAGTACATAAGCCGCGGTTTCTACGAAAAGCACAAATACTTATTTACGGTGATGCTAACTTTAAAAATAGACTTGCAGAAAGGATATATTACGTTTGAAGAGTTCCAGACGTTTATTAAAGGTGCTTAATTTTAATTCTAAAGTTGTTAGTGCTTTGAAATTATTTTAATATTTAAGTACATAAGTTACCTAATTATAGTTTGAACTAGCTGTGCCCGCGACTTCGTTCGCGTGGATGTCGGAAAACAATAGGTAATGTGTCGCTTAGGAAAGGTGTAATTGCCACTCCTTCATTGAAAAGGAAGAAACATCAGATCTTGCCTGGTAACGCTTTCCTTACCTAGCTACCACGGCCCTTTCGACTGCAATCACTGCGTCTTCATGGTTCATAATGACAATGCCACGAAGTGTCACTTTGATTTTTGAGAATAAATTAAAATAAAAGCGCCTGCTCGAGGCTGATTATCTAACCAAACAGCCATAATTATGTCCATTTTATTTTGCGTCTGTCTTAGAATACCAACTTGTAAAATCATATCACCATTTTATCTAAAGTATATTTGAGATTAGTAGGTGAAGTTTGAAGTTAGTTTTTTTTAAGTTTTTTTATTTAGAATTTCTTAACTTGGTATTGAAGTTAACATATTTACCTACCAATATTATGCCTTATATAGCATCTAGATATCTAGATGATAAAAGGAAGAATACATTAATGGTAAGAGCTTCTACATAAAGTTGCCCGTGTAAAAAGCAACCCATTAAACTTCGGTTATATTTGACACCGGCCGCCATTTAAACTACGAAGATGAAACCCATGAAAACTTTAGACATGATTTTGATTTAGACCTTATACTGCCGAAAACCAGAAAAAAAATTGTAAAGATAATTACAAAAAAATATAACCAACTTCCATAAAAAACCCTACAAAGTGCAAAATAACCTTAGTTTGGGAAGACGTTGCGCGTTGGCAAGAAATTACAGACTTCTGAAACCAAAGGTCTATTGCACTTTGAAGTGTGTTTTTAAGTCGGTTGTATTTTATTTTATTTCACACAAAGTCGTGTAAGTTTATATTGAAAACCATGAAAACGACAAACATGATAAAAAAGAAAAAGAAAATTGCAGCCGCCATTTTCGATTTTCATTTTGACGTCACAATCGGCTTCAGCACTCTCGAAAACCATGAAAACGACACACACTACGAATTTTTCGATTTGCAGCCGCCATCTTGGACTTTCATTTTAACCAGTACTGAAACGGTTTACCAACAGTCGATTGGTCCATGAACCGTTGGTCAACACCATTAACTTTTCATCCAAAGGACTTGTGACCCACGAACGTTTCCCCAACAGAAATCTACGTCAGTGAATGCTTAACCAACAGAATGTTTTGACCAATAACTTTTCACCCAAAGAACATTTGACCCATGTCAAATAGAACTAAGGATGCAAGGGCGAGCGAAGCGAGCTCGGGACTTGGGGCACCCCGACTCGGACAGGTAGGGTTCGAAGGGATGATGGCGGCTCAAGTGAGCGAGCAAAGCGAGCGAAGGGCACCCCGAGGTTAGGCTTGGTTAGGTTACTTTATACCCTTTTCACAGAAATAAAGGACTACGTCTTATTATTATTTTACTTTCACCTTTCCCGGCGTCTGTTGGCCTTGTTCTTTAGGTGAAAAGTTATTGGTCAAAACATTCTGTGGGTAAAGCATTCACTGACGTAGAGTTATGTTGGCAAAACGTTCGTGGGTGAAAAGTCCTTTGCAAAAAATTTTATGGTTTAAAGATAATGTTCACCAACGGTTCATGGGCCAATCGACGGTGGGTAAGCCGTTACAGTTTAATTTTAACCTCACTATTGGTTTCAGCACTCTCAAAAACCAATAAAACGAAACCCATAAAAAAAAATTCAACCTCCGTCTTGGATTTTCGTTTTGACCTGCCTATCGGCTTCAGCACCTTTGAAATCTATGAAAACGACATCCATGACAAAAAATCAAAACAAAATTGCAGCTGCCATCTTGGATTTCATTTTGACCTGACTATCGGCTTCAGCACCCTCAAAAACCATGAAAACGACAAACATGATAAAAAAAAATTGCAGCCACCATCTTGGATTTTCATTTTGACCTGACTCTCGACTTCAGCACCCTCGAAAACCATGAAAACGACACCCATGACGAAAAAGTTAAAAATTTAGGCAACCGCCATCTTTGATTTTCTTTTTGACCTCACTTACCGGGGTCAGGATCCTCGGAAACCATGAAAAATAGCTCTCTCTCTCTCTTTCTGTGTGTGTCTCTATCTACCTATTACTTTGAAAAATGAGGCATAACGCTTTTTCGTTATTTGACGATTTTCTCCCTTAGAACTCCTACCGCAAGCTCCATATAAGAACTTCGTTAAAAAACGCTCTGCGTTACTCAACTTTCTATATCAATAATTATCTAACTTCTTTATCGCTCAGAACACCACATTAATTATTATTATCTTACATTATCCTCACTTTTTGTTTAAAATTATTTTAGCGCCACAGGCGCCACTAAATAAACCATCAATAGAAAGCGATTTTGTTTAATATTATAATCATTATCATTACTTTTTAAAATAACATAGACATAAGTAGGTATCTGTGTTAGTAAGCATAAACTAATAGGACGTGATTATTCACATCACAAAAACAATATGTTTTCGTTAGTAGGTACTATATCGCGCCAATAGATGTCGTTACGTGTTACTAAAAAACGTAAAAAGTTGTTCTAGAATACTTTAAATTGATTATATCTTTTGATAGAGTGAACCGATTGCGATGAAATAAAAACTAATCACTGCTCCGAGTTCTACACCATATTTGAGTATAAAAAGTAACCGTATTGGTTTGGTACTTTTTACGTTGACCCTGTTCAAATCAATAATCTGTCACATCCAAACAGACAAACCGACAAACCGACAAACCGACAAACAGACAAACAGACAAAAAATCCAAAAATTGATGAAATGGCATCTGTTAGTTATCCTTTAACACCCCAACTATTTTTTTTGGAAATATTTTCAATGTACAGAAACGTCTCGTCTACAGATTTATTATATGTATAGATATAGATAGATAGATATAGATATAGATAGATAGATGTATAGATAGATATAGATATAGATAGAATAGAAGAAGATTATAGCTTACCTCCATTTTATGTAAGTCAAGCCTGAGCCTACTCAAATAATATTGAGTCATTTGTGTAAGAGTACCTAAGCCGGTACTATGTCACAGCGTGATTTTTTTCTTTGTAGTTTTTATACTACCAATCCATACTTATGCTATATTCATGGTGTTCGCGTGTGCATTATAGTTTCATAATGTGTGGATTTCAGAACTAAATTAGTGCTTTGTCGGGTTGTTGTCATTTCCGTCAAGGAATCATAACAGCTATCATGTGATTTGACAATATAAGATACACACAGTTAACCCAAGAGCAGCTTAACAGAGACGTGAGAAGGCTTTAAGAACAGAAGGTGGATTCTCGTAAATCAAAACGTTTAAAATCTAATCGCAGTCTCATCTCGGCGACAAACAAATGTCAAAAACTTGTCAAAATGTAGGGAATTTAGAGGTATTTTTGACAGACTAAGACTGAGATCAGACTGTGAACATTCTTAAAATTACGAGAATTGCCCCTCAGGAGTCTAACGACAATTGTTTATTATTTTGCAAACGAAGCTTTCTGTTTGAAGGTGGCGCAGCGTTGGATCTTAATGCCTGTCCCCCTAAACCCTACAAGTGGGTAACAGACATGTCATGGCTGAACTTGGTCCAACTGTCTGGTTTGCGTCAGTTCACTAACATATTGAACCAAGTTTGCAATAATGAGAAGGGATGGAAGTCTTGGTGAGTTTCATTTCACCTACACAACTCGTAATAAATACCTACACATTTAATTGGTTGTGAGGGGCCCGTGGCTAAATAATAACAGCCGCACAGGTCGATCGATCAGGTTAAGCTACGCTTGCCGCGGTTGGTCTGTGGATGGGTGACCATCTTTACATATCGAGACCCCTCCGTGCCTCGGAAAGCACGTTAAGCCGTTGGTCCCGGCTGTCATTCGTGTATCTTTGACAGTCGTTACGGTTGGTCAGAAGCCCGAAAGTCTGACAACCAGTCTTACCAAGGGGTATCGTATTACCCAGTAAATGGGTTGTGGAGGTCAGATAGGCAGTCGCTCCATGTAAAATACTGGTATTCAGCTGCATCCGGTTAGACTGGAAGCCGACCCAAACATAGTTGGGAAAAGGCTAGGCAGATGATGATTTAATTGGTTGTCTGCTTGGAAGGTTCGACAAAGAAGCGCCTGAAGAAGAGCCGCTACCTGACGGCTATCACTCTCTAGACGTGTTCAGGAAGCTGCTGGTGGTGCGCGCCTGGTGTCCCGACAGGACTCTGGCGCAGAGCTTGTGAGTGGCGCGTGATACCACTGTCTGTGTGGCCACTACCATTCACAGCTGGATACAAGCACTGACACTTTACGTTATGTTGTAGGAAGTACGTTGTGAACTCTATGGGCTCTCGATACTCTGAAGCCGTCATAGTAAATTACGAGGTAAGAATGTAGCCAAAGTGAATATAAGTAACTACGAGTAATACCTAACTTGATGTGAACTTCTTATTTATTCCAGCAAATGGTCTTAGAGTCTCGGCCATTGGTTCCACTGATTGGATTTTTGGCGATGGGTTCTGATCCGACGCCGTCTATCGAGACGACTGCGAAGCGAATGGAGAATATTTGCCAGTCAGTATCTATGGGCCAAGGTCAGGAGATCCATGCAAGGAAGCTCATAGATCGTGGATTAAAAGAGGTTATAAGTAGTCTTATACTTAGTTAGTTTGACCTAAAACTTAATACATAATGTAAAAAAATCTGCTGGTGTACAGGGTTTGTGGGTGCTGCTACAAAACTGTCATTTAGGATTGGCATACATGGTGGAAGTAATGGAGCAGTTCGGAGAACTAGAGAAAAATCCAGAGCAGATTCACGATTTCTTTAGGTAATAATATATTAAATGCTTGTACCAGTCTCAATATTCTATTAGTTATATGAAATTCGTAACCTTTTAGGCTCTGGATTACCACTGAAGTTCATGAAAAGTTTCCAATTACACTTCTGCAAATGTCTATAAAGTATACTTGCGAGCCGCCTTCCGGTAAGTTAGCCATACACCTGCCTATCGCATCGAGTATTCTGTTACTTAATACTTATTTGTGTTATTGAGATAGCAAAAAAAAATATTTTTAAATATTAAAATTTTTTAGGCATCAAAGCTGGTCTCATGAGAACCTACGACTCGATGAGTCAGGACTTCCTTGATTACAGTGACAGTCCCTTTTATCTGCCGATGATTTACACAATCTCGTTCCTGCACACCGTAGTACAAGAGAGACGCAAATTTGGTCCGCTCGGTTGGAATATACCCTACGAATTTAATTCTGCTGACTGGTTGTCGTCGTGTATGTATGTGCAAAACCATTTGGACGCTTTGGAGCAAGGACAATCAGTAAGCTGGAATACCGTGCGGTAAGTTTTCCTAGTAGGTAGTAACGGTTGACCATACAGTTCAATCTCATTTCACTGTCACGTGCAAATATTGAAACTGGTGTAACACGATGTTGTAGTTACATGGTGTCAGCGGTGCAGTACGGCGGACGAGTGACTGACGACTTCGACAATCGGCTGCTAAGCACTTTCTGCAAGGTGTGGTTGTCAGACCAACTGTTTATTGAAGATTTCCAATTCTACAAGGGATATGGCATTCTGGCGTACAGGAACATACCCGAGTACCTCGAAGCAATCGACACGATGAAAACTGTTGATCCGCCTCAAGCTTATGGGTTGCATACCAATGCTGACATCACGTTAGTAAACTATTTACTTAATCTTGATATTCCATATACATACATAGGTATTATTTACATTTGACAAATAATTAACTTTCAGTTACCAGCGCAACACCACTCAAGAACTTTTGGATACGATATTGTCCATTCAGCCGAAGGAGTCAAGTGGAGGGGGTGGGGAAACACGTGAGGCTTCTGTCTACAGGCAGACTAAAGAAATGCTGGAAAAAATGCCGTCTAACTTTGATTCTCACGAAGTGCTGGCTAGGTAAGTACAACTAACGTTTAACCATAAGAATAATTATAAAGCCAAGTGGTGGTGGTTCGAAAACGTTTAACATCAGTTTACCTAAAATGCAGATGAAACAGGATTGACTGACCCGAATAACACGACAGAAACTTTATTTTAGACAAGTTCTCGATTGCACTTGGTCGGTTTTATTCACTTGTACTTTTTTGCAGAATTGAATTAATTCGTTTTTAGGTTGAGATTATATGGTATACTTAATTCAATGGTGATTTTCTTGAGACAAGAAATCGACAGAATGCAAAAAGTAATTGAACTAGTCAGAACTACATTAAAAGACTTACTGCTTGCTATAGACGGGACTATTATAATGAATGAGGTAACTAATAATTTATTTTACTTTAAATAGTTCTAGAAAGAGAGTTATAGAAGACATACACTGAATTTTCAGAAGGGATTTTTTTTTAAATTGAGTTGTCTTATTTCGGAACGATGTACCTGACTTCTTATGGGAAGTGGTTTCTTGGAGAACGGCTGCATGAAGAAAATAATGTCTAATTATTGTTGTAGGCGCTTCGAGATTCATTAGATAATATATATGACGCGAAAGTGCCAAATATCTGGTTAAGGAGTTCGTGGTCATCTTCCACTTTAGGCTTCTGGTTCACTGAGTTTTTGGAGAGAACCATTCAGTTCTCGACGTGGTGCTTTCAGGGCAGACCAAACTCTTTCTGGATGACCGGATTTTTTAACCCTCAAGGTAACAACAAAATAACGAGAGGTTCGTGGGACATCCGGTTGGAATGAAGTTCCTTTCCCTTTTGCATACGTACTTTTATTATGTAACAAAAGTGTCGTGAAAAAACACTTGGCGAATGAGAGCTAGACCGAAAAAGTGTAATATTTCGAATATCACACTTTATCGGGCTAATTCTCAAATTTCGAATGTCACACTTTATCGGGCTAATGGCGCAATTTCATTGGTCGTTAACTCGTTCGGTATATAGCATACGGGGAGTCCCCGCAGGCGAGATAACAACCAATGAAAGTTAGAAGTCGATACGTGTTTGTCGCATGCTTTATACCGACCGTGATATCGACCAATGAAATTCATCGGTCGATATATAGCTTGCGGGTCGTGAGTCAAAATACACGCGTTCCAGAAATGGCTCGCACCCCGCATGCGGGCCCTATCGACTAATGAAAACGGTTCCCCGAATGCGGGCCCTATGGCACGCGTTCCAGAAATTTCTCGCACCCCGCATACGGGGCCCGTGTCGACTAATGAAATTGTGCCATAATTCTTAAATTTCGAATGTCACACTTTATCGGGCTAATTCTCATTCGCTAAGTGTGCAGAGTCTAACGTGCGATAAGGAACTTCGTTCCAATAAACAAGCAAATAAATATTATGCAGTATTTTGACCAGTCAAGTCTTGCAAAGATCCTATGTCCTTTCCCGGGACTCGAAACTATCTCTATACAAAATTTCATCTAAATCGTGAAGAGGTAACAGACAGACACACTTTCGCATTTATAATATTGGTATGGATCTTTAGCCTACTAAAATCTGCTGCTAGATCGCTCATACAAGTTGTGATTTATGAATGATACGACTTCAAGTTGTACCTGGCGTTATTAAACTACTTACCGGATAACACCTTATTTTTACAAAATTCCTTCTGGTTGTTGAAGGTTTCTTGACAGCTATGCGTCAGGAAGTGACTCGGGCACACAAAGGCTGGGCCCTCGACATGGTTGCGCTACATAACGATGTTACTAAATTTACTTACGAGGAAATTAAGGCTCCGCCGCCGGTAAGATGGTATTTTAATTATGTATATAACAGAGGCCTTACTATGAAGTTTCAAAGCCATGTCATACTGTTCCATCGCTATAATAAGATGGTGCTTTTCGTCGTGTGAAACTACATCTCTATCTTAAACCATAACATAGTCATAGTCTGGCTGCTTGTCAGTTTTGTCAGATTTAGCAAGCAATTTAATAACGTTACATTATCGTTTATTAATTACTAATACAGGAAGGCGTGTACGTCCACGGAGTATATCTTGATGGTGCAGGTTGGGATCGTCGCAACCTACGCCTGTGTGAGTCTACCATCAAAGTGGTGTACACTGTGTTGCCGGTGATACACGTATACGCGATAAACTCCACGGCGCCCAAGGACCCCAAACTTTACCTGGTACTCAATTGTAGATGCATAAGTATTTGGAGTAAGTGTATCCTTATATCAGTGTCTAATTAATTTTTGTCATTTGACAGTGTCCAGTGTACAAGAAGCCGGTGCGTACCGGTTTGACGTTCATCACTCCGCTCTGGCTGCCAACCATCAAGAACACTGACCACTGGATTCTAAGAGGAGTCGCCATCTTGTGCGACGTTAAGTGAATTATGACAAAATAACTGAATGGCATATTAAAATAAAATGGCTCATTTTAATTACAAAACATTTAAAGTTATTTTTGTATTGTTTGTAACCTAAGCGTCTTCAACCCGCTCCCGCTGCGATGGGTTGGCTTCCAGTCTAACCGGATGCAGCTGAATACCGGTATTTTATATGGAGCGATTGCCTATCTGACCTCTACAACCCAGTAACTGGGTACAATAACGATACCCCTTGGTAAGACTAGTTGTCAGACTATTGGGGTTCTGACTACCCGTAACGTCAAAGATCTGCGAATGACAGCCGGGACCAACGGCTTATAACGTGTTATTCGAGGCACGGAGGGTCTCAATATTTAATGGATGGTTACCCTTCAACGAACCGACCACGGCAAGCTTAGTTTTTAACGAAGGTTAAAACATTTAAGGATCGACCCGTGGGGCTGTTATTAGCCCCTCATTCGATTAGCGAAAATCAATTGTTACCCACTCGCCCTGCGATCATCTCCCGACAAAGACTGCGGGCATCCCGCACTCAACGACGCGGCGACGACGCACGTCACCTACGGTAATAACCATAGAAATGTAAAAAAAACAGGTAAACACACAACAGCGATTTCGCGAGTTTTTAAATAAAACAGCGGTTCTACTACAGCGGCGGGAGCGGGTATGGCGTCGTAAGTTCTTAGCCTAATAGCCATTACTAATATGATGAATGTTTGTGTTTTCTGATGATGCATGGTTGAACGAATAAACCCATGTGTTTTTAAACCTCGAGCACTTATGTGTACCCACGTTACCCACTCATACATATAACCGCGTCCTTTTGATAAAACTCTACGATCCTCACAAAACAATGAGAGGATCCTCCTTTATTACATGCATATTTTACTTCGGCTAACTTTCATGTTAGTCCTGCTGGTCATACACGCGTAAATCTTTCAGGGACGTTTGCGCTAATATCAGACCCGTTTTGTTAATTGATTAATATTATTATTCATTAATTTTCTAAGAGTCTTGACGATACCAAATTGTAGCAAATCAATGCTATATATTGAAAACTGAAAAGAATATTTCGGTATTTAAGTGATACTCGAGATTATTGCATTACGTACAGAAAAGGCATGCAGAAAAAACAGATCTGTTACAGCGATGCGGATCATGGTGGGGATCCTGACACTGGAAGATCGACTTCAGGACTTATGTGGACTTATGTGATTACGGAGGTCCAATATCATGGAGAAGTAAATTACAGACATCACTCGCGATCTCTAGCACCGAAGCCGAAATTGTAGCTGCTAATGAAGGTGCAAGAGAAATAATATGGCTTAAACGATTGATCGAAAACATAGAGCAATCAACGATGACTATGTTCTCCATTTGAATAACAAGTTTTCCATCAAACTTGCACTAAATCCGCCATACGAGTTCCACAACAGAACCAAACATATCAACCTACGACGTTTCTTTATACGAGAAACCATAGCTGATGGGACTATGATGATTGCAAAGATTGGTACTGAAAACCAAATTGCTGACATGTTTACGAAGGCACTGTATAAGCCAAGACTGGCTATGCTTTGTCGAGAGATTAGCGTGCACATTTAAAGGATCTGTTGTTCCCTAGCTTCTAGAGAAGATGTTAGAGTTTGTATACCTATCAAAACTCTTAGAAGGCGAAGCTACCTCCGTAGATAAATGGAACACTATTCAAATCAATTAAAAATTATGGTGTCACTTCTTGTTAAATACTTCTATAAACTTATATTACTACATTTATGCCTCTTGATCGAATTACTGAATTAGGATCAAGGGCCTGATTCGAAAGGCAGTACTCCTCGATACGGCTAGCATTGTGATGAGGTTCCTGTCTCTGGAGCCCTAACCACCGGTAGCTTGGACCCAGTCCCCTCAAATGGTGGGTCACTATTCTTTTATGTTTTTAAATGTTTTTATACTTATTTAATATTTTAAGAAATATTTAAAAATGTAATTACATAAGTAAATAGATAATTAAACGAATTAGCATTAATCATATATATTTCGCGGCCTTTTCCGGAACCAATTGTAAGCAGTGAACGAAAAAATAAGTGCTCTCTATAGCCTCGATTTCACTCAATGTAACAATTTTCGCAGAATAGTGAATCGAACTCGTACAGGGAACCCGTCTCAAGACCAAAAAGTACTCTGTGGTCTCAAGTTTAGAGCGCCTTCACACTAGCGTTTGTCCAGCGTAGGCGTTCGATAAACGTATGCACAGCGCAGACGCCGCGACTACGCGGCGCAGGCGTCTCGTTGCCGCGGCGTCAGCGCCGAAAGAGCGCGACGCATGCGCCGCGTTACTGCGGAGTCATTTGAAAATGAAATGAAAAAAAAAATGAAAATGAAAAAGTGTTTATTCACAGAAATAATTTTAAACAAGATATTTTTACCTCCGCCAAACTACAAAGCAGTTTGTTGGCAGACGTAGCTCCTTTTTTGTACTTACTAACATAATTTATATATATTTTTTATGACACTTTTTCAAATACAGGCTAATAAACTATTCTTTTAACTATTTCTTATCTTTAAAAAAAAAACAGACATATAGATTTATTTATTATTCTCTACAGTGAGGTTTTGACAAAAAATATTAAAGAGGTACCTATGTATTTTATTTTTGAAGGCGGTTTTTGTGATACAACTGTTTATATCGACTGGAAGGCTATTAAAAATAGCTGGTACCAAAAAATTTCTACACCTTCGACCATAATAATTATTACAAGTGGGCACTACAAATTTTCTCATATTATTGTTCCTTTGAGATCTTGTGCGTATAACATTGTTTTTAAATTCATTGCTACCATACTGTTCTATAGCTACTGACAACACTACCCTCTCATGAACCGGCAGCATTTTACATTCCAAAAATAAGTTTTCGTAATCACTACTTTTACAACGGTTTTTTGTGTTTTTATCTACTAATAGTTTCATAAATCTGATTTGCAATTTTTTTATTTTATCCAAATACGTTTTAAATGTGTTACCATAGCACGCCAGCCCATAAGAAAGCAACGAGTCCACCAGCGCATAGTAGACCATGTACAATGTTGCCCTGTCCAGCACAAAACTAAGGTGGTGGAATTTTACAAGTACATACCTGAGTTTGTCACATAAGTGTATGATGTGTGTTTTCCATGAGAAGCTGTTATCTATGACTAGTCCCAAGTACCTGTATTCCTCCACCACCTCAATATTTGCACACTTACACAACATCAGTCCACCACTGTGCAGACACTCATAACTATGCCCCACTATGCGCGGCAGACGTTCGACCTTTTTAAGATAAGGAGATCGTAAACGCATACATTTGGTTTTATTGAAATTGATCATGATGCCATTGTCGTGAGCCCATTTGATAATATTAGTAAAATCCTCCTGGATGTTACTTTCAATTAGATTTAAATCTTTATCTGCATAAACTAAGCAAGTATCATCAGCATACATATATATGCGACATTTACGAATCACATTGCACATGCTATTGACATGCATGATGTATCCGACGGGCCCAAACACGGATCCGGTTGGCACACCACACGTGACGTGTCTGGGCTCTCCAACGACGCCGTCAATGACCGTTCGCAGTGACCGGTCTGTGAGATAAGCCCGGAACCACCTGTTCAGTGGTCCCGCGACCCCGCACTCCTCCATAGCTTGAAGCAGCTGGTGGTGCTCTAAGGTGTCAAATGCTTTTTTGAAATCAATGTAGACCACCACCACCTGCTTCCTCTGACCTAAGCACTCATTGACGTCGTCCGCGAACCGTGCCAAGGCCGTCGCCGTGCTCCGTCCACGTCGGAAACCATGTTGTGCATTTGTCAGAATATTGTGTTTTTCCAAGAAAACACTTACCTGATTCACAATAAACTTTTCTACTATTTTATTTATGACTGACAATAAGGCTATTGGCCTATAGTTTGCGTAATCAGTATGTACACCTTGTTTAAAAATAGGTCTAATTAATGCTGTTTTTAGTTGCTCGGGGTATAGCCCCTTTTCCACACATAAGTTAATAAATAAAGCAATGACAGGGCTCAACTTTGCTTTTAATAATTTAATTTCTTTAACTCTAATTTTATCTACTCCTTCAGACTTATCACAACTTAGCAAGTTTATTATTTTATCTATATCTATTGGATAAGCTTTCTGAAACCGCAGAGATACATTTCCAGAATCAACATAGCTAGATCTTTCTAAAAACCTATGACTACAGGCATGTTTTATATCTAGTATTTCTTTGGTAAATGCTGTTGAAAATTTATTACATATACTTTCAACTGAACATTCTAATTTTCCCAAATATTTTAAAATAACAGAATCTACACTTTTTTTTCCATTTCCTATCCATGAATTAATTTTATTCCAAATCTTTCTAATATTCTTTTTACATTTTTTAATTTCTTCTTGACGGTATTTATTTTTCGCTTTGTTTATACATTTATTTAATCTATTTCTAAATCTATTATATTGTCTACGCAAATTCATATCCTCTGGTTTATTTTTACAATTTCTAAATAACCTATCCCTAATACCTATCATTTCCTTAAGCTTTTGTGTGATCCAAGGTTTACTTTTCCTTTTAATGCGCACTAATACTTGGATTTTAGCCTCATTATACACATCAGAAAATATTGAACTTAATCTGTTATATAGGTCTATTGGACATTCACACTTTAACAGCTCATTCCACGAAACATTCTCAAGTTTTTCTAATACCTTTTTATCACAAATAATAGTCCTGTAAAATTTCAATGCACTCGGAACATCCTCCAAGACCAATTTACTAGCAAGGCGCACACCCACAATATAATGATCTGATATCTTTACAGTCAACACATACGCGGATATTGCTCGTTGAGTTCGAACCCACACATGGTCAATGCACGACCGCGTCACTATGTCACCGTACAGTTCCTCTCGCGTTACGTCGCGGATAGCGCATTCCAAGCCCAACTCGCTCATATTATTTGTGTAGCTATTGATTACGCTGCTTAAACCAGTTTTGCACAACAGATCTATGTTTGTATCACCAATCATAATTACGTCACATCCTAAGGGAATCTTGGACAATAATCTATGCACTTCTTCAATAAAACCGTGTCTGTTTGTGTTTGGCGGCCTGTATATAGCCAAAATATGAATAATTTTACTTCCATCTTGGAAAAGCTGCCCGTGTATCATCTCAAAGTAATTAGACTTAATTGTGGTGGCAGTAAAATTTACTTTGTTGTTTACATACACTAAAATCCCACCTCCCCTTTTAGTTTCCCTTGCATTAATGTATGCGTCATATCCTTCCAATTTGTATAAACACAGTTCGTGCTTTCTGATGTTAATCTCTGTTAGTGCAATAATATCCAGTTTTTCCCTGCAATTGTCTATTAATACTTGTAGTTGATTAAAGTTTTTTCTGAGTGATCTTATGTTCAAATGTATAATATTCAGATTGTTATCATGTTGTAGTAAATCATCCTGCCAGGTATTTGTACATATGTATTTATTGTATTCAATGTTACATGTTACGTGTGAATCATGGTTATCGAATTTTGAAATAAGGGATACTCACGGTTTATGATAGCACTGTACAAGATACGTTATTTTTTTACTGCGTACGCACTAATATCGCTAAGTGTGCGAATCGACTTGATCTTGTTGTCATTCGGATCATCCTTCCTTATAAGCACCTTACCGTTCTGTATCCAAATGTATTTAAATGTTTGCTTTAGCTCGTTCTTAGCCGTCCATAGCAGGTTGCGCATATGTTTGGTGAGGTCCTCATTTATATATATTCGTTGTCTATTTCCGCTAGCAAATATATCACCATTTGTTAGCTGGTGGGATTTTCTTGTGGCTATCCATTTGTCGCGGCTAGCCCGCGTAGCCAACGTGATAACCACCGGGCGTGTCTTTTTCTCGCGCTGTGGCTTCTCGGCTTTAATTTCTTCACCCACCCTCTTTACCTCACATATCAATCCACCTTCTACTCCTAATTTGCTTGCTATAGTTTTAATTGTGCTCTCTAAATTCTCATTTTGCTGTTCCTCTAACCCAAATATTTCTACATTTTTATCTTTCTCGCGTATCTCCAGGTAAACTATCCTTTCTTCCAGCGCCCTATTACAGGTTTCCAAATGAACGTTCTTATGCTCCAACGCTTTAATCTTTTTGTCTGTTTTTTCCTTCTCTTCGATCAATTCCTGGTACTTCTCCGCGTAGAAGCTAATGTCGTCCGACATCGCCTCAAGAGTTTTTTTCATATTGAAGACTATTGTTAGCTTTTCATTAACTTCGGCCAACAGTTTTTCTGGTGTCGTTCGAGACATGTCGACTTCTATGTTTGGCTGGCGAATCTGCGGTGCCGACGTGGTTTGGCATTCATCGCATAAACCGGTGTCACTAAATGCCTTGATTTTTGCAACACATTTTTTATGGAAGACACCTCCACAGTCACCATTACACTTTGTAAGACTGTCGCTTTTCACTCGGGCCAGCGACAATTTACATGACTTGCACTGCACCATCACGAACGGTAATTATTTTTTATTTTTATTATATAAAATACTTTTCCGCAAACAGTCAATAGTTAGTCGCGTCACAGGTGTCGCGTTCACACGGTAGGAGCGCACACGCTGAACTGTTACAATCCTGTATGTCTGCGCCGCGTTAGCGCAGCATTCAATTGACTCCAGAGGAAACGCTGCAGAAACGCGACGCCTGCACCGCGTTGTCGCTGCGCATACGTTTATCGAACGCCTACGCTGGACAAACGCTAGTTCAAAATATACGGATTTGCTTGGTTTTTTACGCTAATGATATAATATATACATGTCAATGAGTTTTTGTGTTGGTTTCTATAGAACCGCTTTAATATTGGCAAATCATCGCCTCTAGGTAGGTTTAGGACTCTTTTTGTAATCCAGTCGAGCATGGTAGAGCATTTTGCTGCTCTGTCTATGCCGTGATCTATGCGTTCCTTCCTCGTGGTCAAACTTAATGGTCAAACTGATTTGACCACGAAGAATTCAGTTCCGGATAGTCAAACTACTTAATTTAACGAAAAATATCCACCCTTTGTTGTTCGTAAATATACTTGTACAGTCATTAACAAAAATAATTTCCTTCCTCGTGGTTAAACTTAATGGTCAAACTGATTTTACCACGAATTCTGTTCCAGATAGTCAAACTGAGTGGCTATTTACCGGTGTGCAGCACATAATAACGTGACGGGAAGTTTAACGGGTCTATACATGCAATGAGTTTTATATTACATATGACACCTCAGGCCGAACGTGTGCTGCACAAGGATGTTCTAGCGCCTTTCTTGAATGTTTGCAACTGTAAGACCAGTTGGCGCGTGGCCAAAATCGTTGCTAACGCCGAACGCCGCGTTTTTTCAATACATTTTGTTTATTAACAACATGTCAATGCCAAAGTCATTCAAACGCCAACAGATCCTTGTAGGCACTGACCTCTATTAAACACTCTTGTTGTATATTAAAGGAGAGATTAAAGGTCAGTGCTTATAGCACACTGACCACAGAGTACTTTTTGATAGACACTCTGAATTAAACAAGTGTTATAAGTCCATGCTATAGAAACAGTCCTTTCACAGCACTTATCTGTATTATACTCACTGACCTGTATTATACAACTTGTTTAATAGAGGTCAGTTATTATACTTGTTTAATAGAGGTCAGTCATGGGTAAGTGTTTCTCATGTTCACAGTTATAGCTGTACATGGATCTTTTAAAGTGTGGTCAAAATCGGAACTAACGCGGCCATCTTGTTCTCACTGTCAACGTCATTAGAGCGCCAAGAGATCCTTGTTGGAGGCCATTAGACGCTCAATCTGACTGATAGCATTCGATTGATCTTTGATCACGGACCGAAGCAAGTCTGAAGCGATGCCTAGGCGATTAGTCGCGAACTTTTTCAGTCAGAGTCCAAAATCCGGCTGGAGAACATGGAAATTAATAAAGTTGAAGCATGCGTTGCGTGTATTTTTGCAATATCTTTGAAGAAATCGTAGCTGCAAAAAAGAGTAAAACGTGTTTTTCTTCCTGACGTCATTTACGGTTGCACCCGGTAAAATTTTTTGGTATGACTACTTAATGCAGTTTTAAAAAAGTTTTTTTATAATTATTTGTGTAACCATTAAATACCAATTATTTTTGGGGTTCCACAAAGCGGGATACGTTTCCAACGTAAATATTGTAAATTTCTCTTCGACTTCGAAATTATTCCACGGATATGCTTGCTGGTAGCGTCGGCGATGCCGCGCCGGCGTCGCCGACCACACGCGCGCTTCCATCGCTGTTCAAACCATGACTGACTGACTTGCGTGACTGATGCTTGAGTGACAGCAAGCCATTACCCGCACAGTCATGACTTAGTGACACACAGTGCTTGATTGAAGACAAAAATCAAAATATCTAGATATTCGACGTCAGTCAGTCAATCGCGTGTGATCACGTACTTACACGCTCAGTTAAGAGTCCGTCAGACGACAGTCAGGCAGTCTTACATCACTCAGATTGAGCGTCTAATGGCCGCCGGCGCTGTAGCCGTGTATTTCACCTATGATTTTGCATCACTGTCAAAATTACATTGGTCTTTATTCTCTTAACAATTGAGTTGCTGCTGTCAGAGGTAAAATAAATGTGAAAAGAACGGCATCTATTCCCGTCACTTCCATGCAGCTGACTTGATCCCAATAATCATCCCGGAAGTTTGACGTGCTGTAACTTTGTATTCCCCTTTGATGCGGCGACTGACTCTCACATTCATGATTATTTATTTATCTTTAATTCAGGCACATTACCCAAAATTTTGTTAGTATTATACTATGTTATTATAATTACTTAAGACACCAAACATAAACATTAGCAACATTGTAATACAACTTAAGAAATCCTATATCTATTATTATGATTATTGAGTATTAAATAAATACTTACTAGAAATAAAATTTATTCGATATCACAAAACCAGTCACTAAAATCGAGCCCTAAAGCCAAAAAAAGGCCCTATATGTTTATAGTGTTATACTCACTGACCTGTATTATACCTTGTTTAAGTTTAATCATGAGTTTATACCTCTGTAATAGAGGTCAGTGGTTATACTAGACTGTATTAAACTCATGATTAAACTATTTGTTTAATATAGGTCAGTCACTGACCTCTAATATACAAGTGTGAGGTCAGTGTGCTAGATGTACTACGTCATTATTTTGTCGACTTGGCAGGAAATAATCATTCTAAACAGCTTTCCAAATTTTGAATTAAAAGTGACAGTTTTTTTCATGCCCATTACCGTTGATTACCGTACATTGAGTACCAACGAGTTGACTTGTGTGAAAATCTGGAAACGGATTTAATATTATTTTATAGTAGAGTAAACAAGTAGATTGAATTGTTTAATTGTATTTAAAATACAATGGACGAGCCTGAAGGTGGTGAGACACCAGCGCCAGCTGAAGCAGGCCAAGCAGCGCAAGTTGAGCCTGGAGAGGAGCAACCGTCCGTAGAAATAGCAGAGCCTGTAGATCTAGGTGAACTGACTTCTCGTGTCCCTTTAAAGGCGATGTCATCAATCCGGAGAATGTCATTCAGCGACGGAGAACCCATCGAGATCGACAAAACAGCTCTGGAAGCTATACTTGACGTCAGTTCTCGTTTAACGGACATTCAAATGAGGAGTAGAATGTCTCTGAGCGCTATGACACAAGGACATGAGACTTATAAAGACAAGCAAGTAAATAAACGGAATAATTAGATTACTTTGTTTTATTTGTAAGCTATTCAAAGGTGTGGATAAAACTGTTTTGTTTATAGGCTAAAGCTAAAGAAGCTCGTAATAATCGTGTGGGTGGTCTCAAGCAACAACACCGATACTTACTAGAAAATTGTGCGACAATTATGAATAAACCAATTGAGTACATATTGGTAAGTATATACGTGATTGAAACATTTCTACACTAAATGCACCTTCTTGATATGTCTTCATTTCATTGATAAGATATCTGACCAGTAAAACAGCAGTGAATCAGCCAATCTCATTGTGGTGCATCGGCTTCAATCTCATTGAGGTGCATCGGCTCAATTAAGAAAATAGTTGCTTCGCATAGTTCGCACTTCAGTTTACACACAAGCAAAACCTTAATTCCCTTTTCAAAAGTATTATATTTTGTACAAAGAGCACCAGAATTGAATCTATAATTATTATTTTAAGACTAACCTAACAGCCATCGTACAGGGGGCATCTCGTCAAGTCCTGCGAACAACTGGAATGGCACTTTGTTACTTTGTTTCTCCGTAGGTGAATATGCCTGTCCAGTATGGAACCGAATTGCCCACGCTAAGTTAGTGGATACAGCTCTAAATGAGACACGGATTGTTTCTGGTTGCTTAAAACCGACCCCGTTGCGAATGCTGTATCCACTGATTGGCATCGCGCCTCCAGAAATTCACAGGACTATAGCCAGCCGCATTAAGAGGGCGAAGCTACTGGATGAACCACGCCACCCAATGCACAACTTTAATCCAGTGCTACAGAGGCTTAAAAGTCGCAAAAATTTTCTTGGGTGCGTGAGTCCAGCTGATGGTAACCCCTCTACAGGAAAATGTGATCTTTGGCAAGAACTGCTTAAACCTCCTGATTTGTTTATTGAACTATCAGAGAGCCTCCCATCCGGGCACAAGTTACCGTGACCTTCTTGGAAACCCTTAAATCGTACCCAAGTAGGCCGCAACAAGGGCAACTTCCACAAGTGTTCATGGTCGGTTCAGACCATCGGTGTGTATGCAGCGCATCACCTCCCGTGTTGCACCGCATGCCCTATTAACCTGCACCGTGAAGACCTAAAAACCTGGCTGTATCAGCGAACGGTATTTACATTGCTGAATTTTGGGCCAAACAAAAAAAATTGGTACTATATACATTTTTTCGTGTTATTTTGGCCCTCGACACGCTAAAGCGAGTATAGACTAGAGCATTTAGGGTGTGCGTTACCCTGGCAAAATTCCGAAAAATATTGTGCTTTAGAAAGGTGGGACTATAACAAATAATTAGTGTATCATGAGGAGCAATTTGTTTACTAATAGCAAAATTTGTTTGAATTGTAGTTTTAAAAATATTTGAGGGAAACAGATTTTGCTGCAAACGTTACCCTGGCAAAATCGTTTTTCAAAAATTCGTTTTATCGCGGAACCAAATACATGAATAGACAGCTTTTGTTGCGTAGTAAATGTTTGTAAATAGCAAAATTTGTGTGCGTTATGGTTCTTAAGTTATTTAAGATTTTGCTGCGGTAACGTTTTGCGATTTCCTAGATCTCGAAAACGGCTCAACGCAGAAGTTTGAAAAAAATACCAATAATAGACCTTAATTTGTTTAAATTTGTTTAAACATTCGTTTTTGCTTTGGTTGACGTAAAACAAAGTAATTTAATGGTTACAAAATTCAGAAAAGACGGATTTTCAAGTAAACCAATACACTTATAACCAAATAAACAGCTGGAATAAATACATGTGGTAGACGCTTATAACGTCAGGAATTTTAGATTCTGTAACTTTACACAATATGAAGATAAAACAAATTTGATTAATTTTAGACAGGTCGTACTTTAGCGATCGAATACGTAGTTCCCATAAAATTAAGAAACATGGCATACATTAAACAAATTAAAATGATTCATAAACATTCGTTCCTGTTAATTTCAGCTTTCAATTACGGCTTTTATGAAAGATATATCAAAAACAAGGATATATCAGCAATTCTCTAATAAGCCGACCAAATTGAGATGGTCACGTAAAAGCGACCGCACCATACATAAGCGCATCCATCTTAAATGAACGGGATAATATGGATGTTTTGTTAGTACAGTTGCATACAAAAGTTTCCTGGTCAGGTTAGTAAAAATAATAAAATGATCATGATTATTATTAATTTTTCTATTTGTACCAATGCTTAAAACTTAAAAAAAAAAAACTTAAATAAATAACTTTTACATTTATGTACCTCTTACCTATTTAAAAAAATCGGGCAACAGCGAGTCGAACTCGCGCATCGAGTGTTCCGTTTGTACCAATGCTTAAAACTTAAAAAAAAATAACTTAAATAAATAACTTTTACATTTATGTACCTCTTACCTATTTAAAAAAATCGGGCAACAGCGAGTCGAACTCGCGCACCGAGTGTTCCGTTCCATCATGTGTTTTTAAATTTTCATCGGCGAGGCCTCTATTAGTCAGAGAATTTTAATACTGCACGCTGCGGTGTAGAATATTGTAGTTTTAGGTCAGCGCCATCTCTTGACCGATAAGGGAACTAATGTAGCTTTTGTTGATGATTTCTGAACAAATGTGTTATTTAGATACGTCATTTTATTTTTCCTGTGATCTTTACATAAACTTCTATCACATAGATTAATTTCAGATTTTTCTCTATGCAAACTTCGGAGATAAGGAGGGAACGGTATTTTTTTTTTATTTTTCTTCGAAAGTCGAATACTAAACGGCTTAAAAAACAGTGTTTGAGAATGTGCAAACTGCGCTCTTTCATATACTTTTCATATACTTATACCCCACACACATGCCCTAGTAGCCCCACTTTGTTTTTTTTTTAATATATATTTTTTATAATTATTAACTACTAATGTCACTAATAATCACAGACTAGTAATTCAATAAAGTTTTGTGTGGTCATTGGGACCGTAAAGTGACTGTTTAACGTTTTAATAAATCAACCGTTTGGAATAAAAGGGCTCCAACTAACATTTTTATAAAAAAATATGTTTTAACGTAAAAAGGTTTACACCTTTACAACGGTTGAAATATTACCTACATTACTGAATGTATAATCAAATGTGGCATTATGGAGTTTTTGCATTTCTGTAGTTTACAGTATAGATCATCGTAACATTCATATTGTTGAGTTTTCGTTCTATAACAGTATGCTCTGTAATGTCCAATCAATGTGGAACTTGATGGTGGGTCAAAATCAATTATTGCCAAAATCATATACTGTTGGCCTTTTAACTCTATATTATTCAGGTTAAGATACATTTTCCAAATCGGTCCAGGCGTCTTCGAGAAATCGGGGAACATACATAAAAAAGAAAGCTCCGACGAATTGAGAACCTCCTCCTTTTTTTGAATTCGGTTAAAACGTTTAGAGTGGCGTTGCGTTGTGGTATCAAAATAAAACATTAATTGGTTTGACCAAACAGAAACAACAAATTACTAAATATACAGGATGGAACTTTCGAAGCGTACCTGGAGGAAAAGTACTCCAAATACTGAAGACAGCTTTACTCAAAGGAAACATTCTTTTATTTTAAAAAAGAAACAAAACTATCTTTAAAGATTTTTGAAAATACGCTTGCTGCACTCGGGAATCGAACCGACTAAAATCCGAAAAAATAACACCTGTACTTTTATGGCACCAATCGATAGGAACATCATAAGGAATCATAAGGATCAAATCTCTCTAGCAAACATTAAAGGAGAACCATAAAAACCAAACTTATAAATTCAATGGGACAAGATGAAGCACTTTTACTCATGGGTCCATGGGTATAGGATGCTATTTTGTCGGATTAAAGTCGATTGTTTTTTTTTAATTATATAATGAGATTATTACTTACCTTTTTAGTTGCTTTGACTTTAAATAATTAAAATAAGAAACTAGTAGAAATTGTGTAATATGGTACCTGCACTTAAAAATATTAAAAAATCGCCTTCACGAATAACATTTTTCTGCTTAACTGTACAAAATGTCGGATACTAAGCTGCTAATTTGCGAAGATTACCCGTACGTACGGTGCGATCGCTTTTACGTGACCTTTTCAATTTCGTCGGCTTATTAGAGAATTGCTGATATATCCTTGTTTTTGATACATCTTTCATAAAAGCCGTAATTGAAAGCTGAAATTAACAGGAACGAATGTTTATGAATCATTTTAATTTGTTTAATGTATGCCATGTTTCTTAATTTTATGGGAACTACGTATTCGATCGATAAAGTACGACCTGTCTAAAATTAATCAAATTTGTTTTATCTTCATATTGTGTAAAGTTACAAAATCTAAAATTCCTGACGTGATAAGCGTCTACCACATGTATTTATTCCAGCTGTTTATTTGGTTATAAGTGTATTGGTTTACTTGAAAATCCGTCTTTTCTGAATTTTGATACCATTAAATTACTTTGTTTTACGTCAACCAAAGCAAAAACGAATGTTTAAACAAATTTAAACAAATTAAGGTCTATTATTGGTATTTTTTTCAAACTTCTGCGTTGAGCCGTTTTCGAGATCTAGGAAATCGCAAAACGTTACCGCAGCAAAATCTTAAATAACTTAAGAACCATAACGCACACAAATTTTGCTATTTACAAACATTTACTACGCAACAAAAGCTGTCTATTCATGTATTTGGTTCCGCGATAAAACGAATTTTTGAAAAACGATTTTGCCAGGGTAACGTTTGCAGCAAAATCTGTTTCCCTCAAATATTTTTAAAACTACAATTCAAACAAATTTTGCTATTAGTAAACAAATTGCTCCTCATGATACACTAATTATTTGTTATAGTCCCACCTTTCTAAAGCACAATATTTTTCGGAATTTTGCCAGGGTAACGCACACGCATTTAGGTACTTGTAACAGAACATCGAGCATTCTCAGTTTTATAATTTTATCGAATCGCACTTACGATCCGCGTATTGGAATAACATTTTATCGAGCAATCTTCAACAATGAACACAAGGTAGAAATAATAGTTACAGGTAAATGCTCGCTCGCTCGCCGAGCATTAGGTTCGTCGAACCCAGCGTCGAACATTCGCAGGAACGATTAGATGGAAAATGAGCTTTTGCCTCTAACGTATCATTCGTAAGAATAAGAACGTTACATTAGGTACTTGGAAATGCCCAAGAAAATGCTCTAGTGTAAACTCACTTATTGAAGAAGATTATTTTAAGACATTACTTAATGGGCATACAAATTGTGTAGGTAGGTATACATGTATTTATTTCTTTAAACTTCGCACTAAAAGGTACAAAGGTGGACTTAGGCATTCTCTACCAGTCAACCAAGGGTGGTGAAGAGATTACATGGCAGGTGCCTTATTGAGAGGAACAATGATAAAAAAACTATTAAAACTAGGTATACAAATACATAAGTAAGTTATATACACATACATTTCGTGGTTATCTGTAAAACAAATTAAAACTGCACAAAAATGTAGGGAACAAAATATCAGAGGGGTAATTCTCGTAATTTTAAGAACGTTCACAGTCTGATCTCAGTCTCAATCTGTCAAAAATGCCTCTAATTTCCCTACATTTTGACAAGTTTTTGACATTTGTTTGTCGCCGAGATGAGACTGCGACTAGATTTTGAACGTTTTAAATTACGAGAATTGGCCTTCTGTTTATATGTATAAACAAAATATGTGTTTATATGTATAAAGAAATTCGGGCTAGTTACACCATTTATAATTCAAGAACCACGTGGCCGATTTTAATGATCTTTGATTTGTTGCATTTGTCTCCACCCCGAATAGCAGAATAACTATTAAAAGAGGGAAAATTCAAAGAAAAAAGAAAATATTTTGTTATACAATTTGTATGGATCGACTTTTTTGATTCCGAGATGGTACAAAGTCCGCCGGGTCAGTATAGCTAGTATTTACATATTATGCAAATACAGTCACATCCGAAATATGTTTGTCATCCTAAGGCACTGAGATAAAGTACTACGTATAGTAATAATAGTTCTAATGTCCTAAGGGCTGATTTTTCAATAGTCAAATAAGTTTTATCTGAGGAACAACGATTGACGTCTAAGAGATTTTATAAAGAACATATATCAAACTGTCATTTTTGTTTTTCTGATAAAAGTTACCTGACTATTGAAAAATCGGGGTATTCCTCGAAACGCATCAACATTGAAACGCACCAAATAAAACGCACCAAAAGTATTCCTCGAAACTCACCATTCAGGTGCGTTATGGAAATAAAAATATTGTAATTTTATTCCTCGAAACGCACCAACGATGAAACAGAGAACAGCATGAAGGATTCGTAATAACGATTAAACACAAAGTATTCGGTATTATTCACTATATCGATAGAAGTCTTAAAACAGTCCTATATCTTACCTATCTGTCATGTCCTATACCTATAACTAAAGGACACAGTGGATCGCTAGGTAACGACGCAGCTGACGAGCTGGCCAGAAGGGCATCGAGTAGTGTCAGTCTGTAGACCGGAACCTATCGTGCATATCCCCTTCAACCGACTACGCAGGTGGCTACAGGAGCACACCCACACACAAGCAGAAAGCTGGTGGACGTCGTCACCAGGCTGCAGGCAGTCCCAAAGAAGCTATGCCATCACTGGATGGCAAGCTAACCAGTCGCTTACTACGATTGGACAGGAAAGGCCTGCGCCTGGTGACGGGGACCATCACGGGACACTGCTCGCTAAACAAACACTTCCACACAATAGGCATAACGGACAGCCCCCTGTGCAGAGCATGCATGGAGGCTGATGAAACCATTGCGCATGTGCTTTTTGAGTGCACAGGCGTCACCCAGATTAGGTCACAAACCCTCGGGACACCCAAATCGTACACAGATGTTCTCAAAGACCAGGAGACCTAATCAGCTTCTGGAGGGAGGTGGGCTGGTTAGAATAACCACCATCAGCCGCCATGGCCCACGCACAATGGTCCACTGAAGGACTAAGTGCGGAAACCAAACCCATAACATAGAACATACCTATAACTCTATCTAAATCAAGAAATGAACTGGAAGTAGTCGCTTATGCGATACTACTTAGTTATCACGATAAGAAACACATTAGTATAAAAAGAAAAATATATTGATTTTATTAAAAAGCTCTACTCTTTTTATTATTTTGCTCCATATTTTTATAGATTTTTAATTTATTAGAAATTTGAAAATTCACAGGTTTCACATCTGCTTTCCGTGACGGCAAACTGATTTTTAAAACCCAGCTAAGCTCAGATAGTAAATAATTTTTACGGACTCTTAAAAAAAAGTGCATTATTTGCTATCGATATTTTCCGTTAGTACCCATCTCTATAACCTTGACCATTTGGTGCGTTTCGAGGAATAAAATTATAATATTTTTATTCTGATTTCCCTTACGCACCTGAATGGTGCGTTTCGAGGAATACTTTTGGTGCGTTTCAATGTATGTTCGTTTCGAGGAATACCCAGAAAAATCAGCCATTAAAATTTTCTTACGTATTTGGAATTTGCAAGTCAGGTTCTATGTTGATCTAAATATGATTCGTGGCCGTAACAAATATGTATTCGTATTATTGAATTACTTTTTTATACTCAACCCTATTTGTTCCTACTCTTCCATACATGTAACCTACTCCAGATCTTCGTAGTGTTTGTAACCACTAGGTAAATTATCTGTGATTGTATTAGGACACAAATCTATACTTACATTAAAATTGTATCTAGGTCAAAACTTAACATGAAATATTTTAGAAAAATTACGCTATGAGGTGTGGGAACGAGTCTGATTCCAAAAATATCGTTTAAATTAGAATATCTGTTTGTCTGGATGTACTTATGTTTCGGATTTATGCAGAAACGGCTGAACGGATTTGGATGAAATTTGGCACACATATAGTTTTTCTTCTTAGCGTATCGATGACTATTTAAATGAACACGGCCCAGAATTCGGCAATGTGTTTAGCACCATCAGTTCCTGTAACGTGCAGCTGTACTGAATATGCAGGACATAATACTAAGTATCCCATCGTTTGTGGAACAGCACCACAGATAGTTTATAACCTGGATTAACGCATGGATGGGGTGATTTTAATCCAGGTAGTACGTTCCCGAGGGATATTTTCCGACATATAGGTACGCGGGGCAGCCGCGGGAAAAAGCTAGTAGGAGATAAAAACAAATACAGGAGCCGCCACGGTTCACCTAGGCAGCCTAGGAGCTAAAGTTATCTTTTGATTTATCCAAAGATAACTTTAACTCCAAAATAATAAAAGAAATTCGTCGATTAAAAATCATCCTGTGGGTGGGTAACTGGATACCTACCCAACCTACTAAAGACCGAAGTTGACGCGAATGATATTATTGGAAAATGCGTGTTCTCTAAACATCTTAGTTTAAATCCTAACTAGGTACCTAACCTTTTCACATTTACGCAAACCTAATACGTTTTTGTATTACTTAGTAAGGCCCACTACTTGCACGTTCATGGGTTATCCTAAATAACTCCACGATTTAACAGCTAACTCAGGGTCTCAGACTTAATCAAATAATTCATCTTGCGCCACCAAGAGTTAAAGGTAAAAACCTACGGTTAAATTTTTAAATATTTAACCCACCAATGTGGGAGAGTTTAGTCACTAAACTCTGGCTTAGTGTTTGTAATGTCAAAATAAATTGGAGTTATGAGGTACCGCTGTTATCATATTTTGTATTTTATATTGTTCGACGTTGTAGTAGGTAAGTGAAAATTTTATTCCACGAATAAAAAATATCTGTCGATGAATATTATATAAAATATTAGTCCAGTCAACGAATGGCCCAAAAGGACGAGCTTGTACAGGGCACTTAGGGAGTGAAGCGCCCTGAACAAGTTTCAGAAGGAATCGCTTAGGTCCCTGCTCACGCGCTCTACAACTCGTATAAAATATTGACTGGATTACATACAATACGAATAAAATTAAATGTTATAAAAGGAGATGTTTCAAAATGGGCCAGGTCTATGTACAGTAACTCAAAAAAAAGAGAAAAATCCATAGAATTCAGGAAAAATACAGATAATTCAATTAAATGTATACTGTTCTGGTAGTAAATTGATACTTATCAATTATTTTTATCGACTTTCAACATGGCGTCTCACCGATTTAGTTACTCTGTGCTTAAAAACAAGGACAATTAACCATTGATCATAGAAATAGAACTGTTAGCTGTCACAAAAGTGTCACTTCAGTCACTTTCGTCTTGTCGTCGGTCGTGATTGTATTCGTTTTGTTTTGAGTTTCTGGAGTTCTTTTTACCAACCTCGCTTTCGTTTTTTGGATTTAATACCGTTTCTTTCCCATCTGTTTACCTAGCTGTCGTTTTTGGACTGTTACCCGGCTTGTGTTGTAAGGACTTCGACTTTCTTGTGTGGTTTCCTCCACAGAAATAAACATGTCAAACGTCATTAATCAATCAAAATGACAGTTTACCGCCATGACGGGTTTTTGTTGTGTGTTGCAATTTCAAGTGTAATTTCTTGTGTTTACCAGCAAAACAAGCCATTTTAAAGTAATTGGACAGTTGAGAACTGTTTTAAATGAATTTTCCTATTTTTTTGTATAGTGTACAAGGACCTGGCCCAGGCTCCATACATTTTGAAACATCTCCTTTAAAGACATGAAAGTATTACGTATCGTAATGTAGTGTATAAAAGATGGGTATACAATTTCCGTTCAGTTTTCCTTCATTCATTTTTGGTCGGATTACATATCAGGGCACAGACATTGTAATTATTTTTTGTTCGTCGAATGAACTGGAATGTTCTCAACAGAACAAACACCAGGTTAACTAACCCGGTGTTACTTTTTAGTGGCGCATAACAAAATTTAAAACGTTAATTACTTAACTGGAGTTTACAAACTCTACATTTAACGTGCAAGCGGTGCAAGTGCCGGTGGACAAATGGTCTTAGGCCAACTAAGGCCGTTTATCTACCGACACCGTCAACAAGAACGAGATGACGACGACGAAGTAGCGATACATACGTCTACTATCGCCACGTGTCTACTTCCCACCACGTTTGGTTCGATGATGTTGATGATGATGTTGACGATGGCGGTGGACAAACAGTATACGAATATTAGGCTTACATAAATCCAAGATGGTCTTACAGTTCTGGGCACTAACTTACCAAAAAAGTATGTACATACTATGCTTGCTTCCAAGATGGTATCCAAACAGCTCGGGTCTCAGACTAAGTATCCTCCTTAGTCTGTGGTTCGGGTACTAGTCAAGGATACTCGGATACTACAGATACAAACAAAGAGGCTCGAAAAAAAACAGTGGCTCGTATCGCACACTCTTATTTCTCATATACTCTTTATTTACCTGTTATTGTTTTTACTCGACTAGTGCTAGTGCCCTGCCCTGAACTAAACTGAATTTATTTATAGTTTAAAAAATAAAAAGTTATCTGTGGCGCTCTTTACTTACCTACCGTACTAGTGCGGGGCGCTATGTAAAAGACATGCGTTTAAAGTACACTTCTATGTGATCCTAAATGCGGTCCATTGCATAGTCACTTTCTGAGCAAGTGTTTTGAAAAGGCTCTAGAGCCTCAACATCCTTCGATACATGCTAGGCGGCTAGCGTAGGCGCCAAGCGCGCAGAGTGGCCGGTTGCAAAAATTCCAGATCGTTCGTTTCACTTGGCTTTCGGACTGAGATGATGATGTTTTTACGATCTTTCGGATTGTGTACGTATTTTTCAAAGTTACGCCTCGTTCCTTCTTTTCTGGTGACGGGGCCGACAAAATGTACCTATACATTATCGTTCAGTATAAAAATGCAGGATGCTTTTGTTACAAAAGGGAGACGGGCCGTTTTTTTTCTCCAAAATCGAGGCCATGGTTTCTTTAACCACCCCAGGTTGCCCTGAAGTAAAATATCAAGTCGTATCTCAAGAATTACCTATTTACTAATTTATCTTGTTTCGGACTGACCTTTAGGCCATACAAAATTACGTTTGTTATGATGCCATAACAAACGTAATTTTGTGTGGCCTAAACTTGATTATTGACCAGATTGACACATTATTAATATAATGCTATAGTGTGTCAATCTGGTCAAAAATCAAGTTCTCTAAATGTATCGACGCTAGCACATGAAGCTACTACAATCTGTCAAATTTCTTTAATAGATATTATCTTAATCGCTAAAGCATAAACTTGATTGGAAAAATTTTACAGTTTCGGGTAGCTTGATGTGCTGGCGTCTGTACATGAAATTAATTTACAGGAAGGTGTTTATGACGCAGATATTCATATAGATATGTTAGATAGTGCTATCGCTGAAGGTGGCAGAAGTTGTGTTACCTTATGCGATGCTTTTCTTCCACCTGTAAAAATGGGTAGGTAATGTTTTTGTTTTACTTTTTTCAATTATCCTTTTTTTTTTTCAATATAAGTTGTGTTATCTTATATGCGAAGCTGTGCTTCCATCTGTAAAAATGGGTAATGTTTGTTTGTTTTACTTTTTTCAATCATCCTTTTTTATTTTATTTTTCGATATAAATTACTAAGCGATGCGGCAATATTTGGAAAACCGATGAACTGCGTCATTATCGTTTTCAAATTAAAATATGAAAAAATTCTATTCAAACTTTCCAAAATTTTATTATCTTTAGTAGTAGTAGAGAAAACCTATTCGTAATCGTAAACAACATTAAGGCCCTTTGTTACCGTACGGCGCGGCGCGGGCGTATAAACCGTGCCGTATAAAAAAACGTGTCCGTCGACAAGCTTCCATAGTGAACAAAAACAGGGCCCAAAGGGACGAATATATTATTATTATTATTAAAGGGACGAATGACAGTATGCGTACATTAGAATGAACGCATGAATGAATTTACCTACACATTCCAGAATCCGGTCGGTTTGTTCCCAATCAGAAGGGAAAAATGGAGAGGACTTATTTATCTGATGGAGAATATATTGGCACCGAGGGCTACTGTATTGCCATGTACAGATTGAAGACCAAAGCTATTGACGCTAGGAATATTAGCGATGTAATTATGTTTAAAGTTAATTTTTTGTAGATAATCATATTTATATAACCCACTCTCTTTTCAATATTTTAAAAGGATTTTGCAAAAATAAACCTATGAAGGGGCGAAAAATTTACGATAATTATTTGAGTTAATAAACTTGAAGCCTTGCACAAATATTAACTTAAATTTTCAAAAGTCTATCATTATTATTTTTAAAACTACTCTCAAGGGTACTCTACTCTCTCCTTACGAAGGTGTATTGAAGTTTGAATTGTAAAATCTTAACGCGCAGTCCGATTAACTCGAAACAGTATGAAAAAAAAAATCTTCAAGCAACTTGAAGATCTGGACAGTATGCCACGGAAGTGGGCCATATAAAAAAAAATCGTAGAATTTGTAGGTATTAAAACTGTCATTTTTTTTAAAAATGCTTTTGGTCTTTTAAGTACCTACATGTAACGACCATTTCATTGCGTGGGACGAAAAAGATCGACAGCGGAAGTTGTTCAAATTAAATAAACATATTTATTGGATTGGTATTTGTTACATTTAGGATGAATCACGGTTACTTTACCAGAAAATACTTTATCAAAATATTTTGGGTTTCTTGAGTAATAATTAGTTGCAACTTTCGGTGCAACTATGTCTAATGATTTTTACTTAACAATTTCAGGAATATTACTTCGTTGTGTTTGATATAAACCAGGAAACGGATAATGTTGTATCAGGTATATGCAACACCATGCAACGTGTATATATACCGGCTCTGAAGATGTGCGCCGCTTGGGGAGATATTAATCCTCCCAACCCTAACAGTGCTGATATAATTAAGACATATATTTCCAAGATGATGCTATTTGTTGATTATCTTGCAAGTTAGTGCCATGTTTTAAAACACCTACTATGACGACGACGCATCAACATACCATTTACAGTATAAGCTGACCTCGCATTGTACATATGGTGACCCGTGAAGAGACGTTCAACATCTTTTTAAAGCCTGGATTACTTCAACCTGAAACTGATACGATACTTTACTTAGTATACACCAAGTACCAAGTGCTCAAACGAATGCACCAAATAATGTCGCGAAAAGTACCTGTTATTTGCATTGTTTTTGGAAAGCTGAGGTTCATCATCAGCCTAGCCTTTTCCCAACTATGTTAGGGTCGGCTTCCAGTCGTAACTAGACGGAGCAGAATACCATTATTTTACATGGAGCGACAGCCCATCTGACCTCCACAACCCAATTACTGGGTAATACGATACGCCTTGGTAAGACTGGTTGTCATAATTTCGGGCTTCTGACTACCCGTAACGACTGTCAAAGATCCACGAATGGCAGCCGGGACCAACGGCTCAGCGTGCTTTCCGAGGCACGGAGGGGTCTCGGTAAGTAAAGATGGTCACCCATTCACAAACCAACCATGGCAAGTATCGATCGACCTGTGCGGCTGTTATTATTTGGCTACGGGCCCCACATTTTGGAAAGCAGAGAGTAGTTTTTAAAATTACTAATCACCATTTTTTTTCGAGCAATAATTTTCCGTTTGAGCCAAGTTTTAGTCACTTTGGGTGATGATTAGAAGTTTTATCGATTGTAGACAATTTTTTTAAAGAGTTTCACTTTTTTAAATGCGTCACCGATCAGAGGAAAAGCAGGTGAGAATTTATAATAATAATATAGTAATAATATCCTTGAACATTTCACACAACGCCATATAGTCCCAAGCTAAGCAACCTAATGCTTGTGTTATGGTAACGAGATGGCTGATAAACTAGTTACATACTTTTTTTTTTGTAAATACATACATATTATAGATATTACCCAGAGCCGGAACAAATATTTCCCACAAAAATAATAAAAATTATAAATAATCGCTACACATAATGTTTATTGGTTTCGAAAGCCCTTGGATAGAGGATTCTAATATTTTGTTTTAAGCGTCATTCCATGGGCCACCTTGGTAATTGTTGGTAGATAAGTATAGGCTTTCCGATCAATGACAGGTCAGCTAATTCTCTTGAAAATGAAAATGTGTACATATAGCTTGATGTGTCATGAATATTCAGTTTTCCAGATGGTGCTGAAACAATGCTGAGAAACAGCCTTTACAGTATCTACGTACTCGTATGTGGATGGTATTTCATTTTAATTTTTAATATTTGATTTTAGAAACAAAAATAGATTTAGACTGCTGTACTAGATTTAAAATCAATCTAAATCTGTACGAGGATGAGTTAGCTGACGAAGAAAAAATGAAACTTGCTATAACTAGAACTCATGTGTTGGAAGAAATATGTTCCTATGTAAAACAATGGATCAGGCAGATTACTATGGTAATGAAAATGAAGAAAATATCGTTCTAATAAGCTAATACGATTTACGTCATAAGTCATTTTGTTAATATTAATATTTTTTCGTTTACTCATAACAGGTTTTAGTACAGAGTCAGCAACTGCGTCGTGAACCTTCTAACATTGGACCACTCGCCGAGCTGGATCACTGGCGCCGTCAGCTCACTACCTTCACGTCGATAATAGAGCATCTCAAGAGTGAACCTACCGTGATGTACATACATACGTTAATACGTGCGAAATCGAAACTTTTAAAGGTAAAACGGCTGGATTGATTTTAATAATTTTTTTTGTGTGTTTGAGGATGGTTTAGATTCACAAAAGGAGGCGTACCTGTCTATAATTAAATTATCGTTATAAATTAAATCGTAATCGTGTAGTACCCTACATATCTATATTCTAATTGAGGCTTAAAAGCAAAAGGTGAAATTTTATAGTAGTTAGTAGATAGATACTACTTAGTGTTGCCACAATGGCATTCAATTTATTTGATTTACATGCACCTTATGGCACTGATATTTATTTTATCGTGTCCTTTTGACCGTTTTAATACACAGCAATGTATATTCATTTCAGAAATGGCGACAACTAGATAATATGGTTACTGATTATTACAATGAAGCTTTTGATAATGTTAAATATTTATATGCTTTAGAGAAATATTGCGAACCATTGTACAGGTAAATATACAACGATAAATATTTAAATAGGATTTGTCAAATATAGGAGCAATATAAAACTTTACATGAAGAATTAGGAATTTTTTTTTAAAGATTTATTATGGCGGCATGTACTTGTACACACCACACCTACACGATGCTATGCAACCACATATCGAACCCTTCCGAACTATTTTTCTCAATTACCTACTATCAGAAGCTAATCTTATCCTAACGCGCTTTAATCACATCAACATACTCGTATCAGCGGGGTATTGCGTAACACACTAACAGTAGGAATGGCTTCGATTTTTACAGTTTCAACGCGACGATAGATCGTGGTGGCAAAATGAAAGGATACCAACAACATTGATTGTGTTATTTACGTTCTTGAGCAGACATATAAAGTACTTAGGATTAGCAATATCTTTTCAAATGATTTAGCAATATTTTTTAAAATGATTCAGATTGTGATCGATAGTGTGTTATGCAATTAGGGTGCAGTGCACGTTTCAAGTTATAAGCCGTAAATACTTAGTGCTCATATGCACGAGCGGCATGTTGCCAACGGTAGGGCGTCGTCGACGCGTCGGCGGTTGTCGACGATGCGTCTACGGCCGCCGCCGACGAGTGTCGACGGCTGCAATTATACCTCTGCCGGTGGCAACGTGTCTCTCGTGTATTTGTGCTCATACTCATATAGACGAGCGAAATGTTGTCGACGACAGCCGCCGACGCGTCGTCGCCTGCAGTTGGACGCGTTGGTGGCTGCCATTGACGTATCAAAGGCTTTCTGACGTGGGCAACGTATCACTCATGTATTTGAGCCCTTAACTATAAACGTTCACACGGCGTTGTACTTTACTTACCTACCAATTTATGTAAACAGACTTAATTATTAAGAGCTCACGGCATTTCATGTTTTCACCGCACATGGCATAGCCGTAAAGTATGTGATTTTAACCGTATGAGCGGTGGGATGTTGCCGTGTGATCCCAACATTATGCCTATTGTAAAATACCGTATAATACTACTGTCACCGTCTGAACGTAGTCGTAATAATTATTTTTATTGTAGTATAATAATAATAATGTCTACAGATGCGATCCTTCCACAACTCAACAGTTCATTCCGGGTTTATTGTACACCATTCGTATGATATTTGCGACGTCGAGATACTATAATACGACTAAGCAAATATCAACATTGCTGGTTAAGACTACCAATCAAATTCTTAACATGTGCATGGATTTCCTGACCAATAATGGCAAGAAGACCATTTGGAACCAAGACAAGCTTAGGTTTATACATAAATCCAAAGTAAGGGTTCATTTTTTCTTGTTGGACACTGCGGAAATGCGATGTGTTATACTTTTCCGTGAAGTATTCTATCTACTTTTTCGGTACAAAAGCCGACCAGGGTAAATAAGATTGTTGTGAGGTCAATACTTTTTTAGAGTTCTATAAGTACCAAAATGTCACGATGCGTCTTCGTCTGTCTGTCACAGCTGCTTTTTTCAGAGATGAAAAAAATCCGTAATAATACCCCTCTACATTTTGCGACAGAGTTTTAGTTGTTTGGTGGAGTTGATAATGTTTTGTAAAAAATATAGCACACAAGTTTTGAGAAATCAGCATAATATCCATTTACAAACAAGCTTATTTGTGCTATCCCAAAATATTATGTTGGAAATTGGAAAATATAATTTTAATTTCATTTATGTTACAAACTTCACGGTACGGATTACGGAAGTCGTACCTATGTGCGCATTGTGCGCATAGAATTTTATGCATAAGTTTGTAAAGTACCGACGGTAATCAAACAATTGAAAGGTAACGTTCTTATTTTACAGTTGTGCTTAAGTTTATACAACTTTTATCGTGAGTGTTACGCCGAGACTCAGAGAGAAATGATGGAGGCGGCTGATGAAAGACCTTTTGATTGCTCTGAAATGTATATATTTGGAAAATTCGAAACTTTTCGAAGAAGAATTATTAAAGTATGTTGCTAATTTATTTGAAAAACTTTTGCAGTATAAATCAGGAAGTCTAAATCGATAACAACTACTATCTATATGCTAACTTTACGGGAGACTTAGGGTGAAATTCACCAATGAAACTGGACGCGATGAGCACCAGCCGGTCTATTCTGTAATAATCTCACCGTGAAAACTTAGGTAAAGTGAGTCGTCAATAGTGTCAATTCCTGGCATCAGGTGGACTGACAGCTCACTTCGAAGGTCGTTATCAGGGTAAGATTTTTACAGAACGCAAATTCAAGAGTTTAGCCGGTCTACACCGGCTAAACTCTTGAATATTCGTTTGGTTTCACTGGTGAAATTTGCCCTTAAAATGAATATTTTTGTGCGTATGATTGGGGCATGCAAGTAGGTACCTACCCAATAAAAAAATGCTTTTCTGATTTACACAGATTATGGACTTATTCCAAACATATATCACGTATTATGTATTAAACAAAACCACTTTGGAAGGAATTGAAGAATACGCTGCCATTTTTAATAAACTATTCAAGACAATTTCAACAAAAACTTATGACGGTTTAGATCACAGGTCAGTTTTTTAATGTAATACACCTATTGGCGCTGTTTCTGTCGTGAACCAACTTAGTTAACTTTAACATTGATTTTCGCACGTTCTCAACTGTCCAACAAGGTTGGACATCGTACCATACCTTTACAAGTTAAGATGAGAAGCTGTAAACAATTTTTTTGTCTTTCTCACGTAGCCCAAAAGGCAAACCTACGAAAACAATCAATAGCAATGTTGTGTGAACAGTCCATATAGAAACAATGTGCGAAAACTTAAAAAATGCTCTCAAAGAAAACAGTTTTTTTGCAAAAACTTCCTTTTATGCTTCGACAAGTTTATTCCTTACTAAATTCTGCACAAAAAAATCCTGTATAATGGCTATGAAAATTTCGAGTAAATTTGCAATTAGTGTATGCCAATAAAATAATGTTCTTTTATTTTCCTGGAATAACGCTGTTCGTATTATTCAAATTGTAGCATAGTTGGTGAACAATGAATTTGTACTATACCCTACCTACAGCCGTAATACCTACTAAACAGCCAGGTAGAACGTGTGTGTCAAAATTATTAGTTGGATATATTATTATTATTTTAGGGACTGAGGACTAGGTATGTGACTTGATACCTACCTTTCATAATTTCTAATTCGATTTGTTAAACCAGGCGGCCAGACTTTGATAAGGACTACAAAATATACAAAGATGCTGTTGCTAATCAGGAGTTGTTACTTGAAAACTTTATGATCAATGTAAGTATTATTTGGATTGGTACAATAGTATTTCATGTTTTTTTCTCAATGTGTCTACCTAATATAAACAGTATCTATTGTTACGAACTAGTAGATTGTTTGCCAAGGGAGGAAACAACTATTTTGAATGCGAGAGTGTTTCTTTGAATCCTGAGCGCAGTGAGGGATTCAAGGTACTTCACTCGAGCTTAAAATAGTGTTGCTCCCGAGGTGGACAGAGGGTCCACCTCGGGAGCAACACTTTTTATCACCCTCTATGAGAAAGTAAGTAAGTGCAACTTATGAATAAGAATAGTATGTTTTTTTATTTACATAAAATTTTTAGTAAAGTTTCGCGCGTTTTTTATTTTTTTACAAACTTATTTTTTATTTTGGCTCGCGTGCATTTTACTTTATCCTACAGCTTGTTACTTGTTCATACAATGTTCGTGATTGATCTCTTTGGTGATTGGAAGTTTTACTAACAATATCATTCCAAATTCAAATCACTTTTAGTCCCTAGGCATTAAAGAGCTGTTTTAGTCCCTGTTTACGAAGAATACACTAGCTCTTTTTGAATAGGTGTGAAAAAATAAAATTAATGCACTTTAAAAATCTTTGTTTTTACTAATTTTCATCAGATAACGGGTAAATAGTTGAATAGGTTTTAACCTATACAATCCGTAATTTGACCCTGTATACGTACCTACTTAATACATACTGTAACTCTCGCAGGGAACCTTTGTAGGATTATATTATTATAACTTTCTAAGATACACTTTAGGTATTTTAAGAACTAAATTATTAAGTATAATTTCACTGGTTCATGTCATACCTATATCAACTATTTACGCACATTCGTATTTCTGAAGATAAACAAAAGCAGTCAAGACACAATAAGTATTACGTTTGATTACTAGTTTAAGAGTTGTATTGCGTTTCTAGAGCGTCAATAAATGCCCGACGACAGAGATAGCATTGCATCTTTTAGCTCGGTTTGAGAAACTGAAGTTAGAATGCTTGTACCTCGAGGATCAGTACTATGATTTAATCAGTACTTATACAAGTGAAATAGAATCACTACGAGACAGGTAATAATATATTATGTTTTTACATATTTAGTTATCACATAGCTTTTGTGGGTAAATAAATGAGAAATGAATTTGAATACAAACTGAAACACCCTACCAAATCTTTTTCTTACTTGTATGTTTTTCCCCACATTTCCACTCATGTTGAAGGATGATGAATTATTTGAATGTTGTGCCTATGCACACGACGCCGACGATTTCTTTGTCGTTCCGTGTAAGTGCTCATACACACGACCGACACGCGTTGACGACAGAGGCAACTGCTGTCGTCAACTGCCATTAACGGATGACGGCGGATGGCCTCTGTCGTTGTCTACACTGCTAAAGATTCCACATAGCCCTTTAATCGAAAAATCAGCACCAGTTGCGATTGTAGCACATTTTTGTTGCGTTACACACGCTCGACGCGAACAAAAATGTGCTACAATGGGTGGTGAAGAAAACTTACATTGTATTTTTTACAGTTACTCTTTTATTTTATTAGGTACAATGAAGAAAAAGAGACTCCGGATTTGCCAAAGAACATGCCACCAGTCGCCGGGCGAATTATGTGGATCAGATTTTACGATAAGAATATAAATATTCCTATGGATATATTCAAACAGCACCACGAAGTTATTACGCACATGGTACGAGTATATACCTACCTAGTGACTGCCAAGAATAATAAATTACTAGTAACATTACATATACAGGGTGGCAGGGACGTCGACGCGCAAACAGTAACCATGCATTCAGCACATGATTCTAGAAAGGCGTCGGTTATTAAAAAAAACATTTGGTGTTTCATAGAAAAGTGCAAAACATACGCAGTCAACACAGGAACAGCATTTTTTTTATAACCGATGTAATTTTTCAACTTATTTGAATTCATGGTCACAATCTGAATCATTTTGAAGGATATTGCTAATCCATTGCTTCATATGTTCGAAAAATTTGTCTGCTCAACAACGTAAATAACGCAATGAATGTTGTTGAATGTCAAAATTAAAGTCATTCCTACTGTTATGTCAGTGTGTTATGCAATTACCCCTCTGTTTAGCAATGGGTTTATTTGTACCGTATTTATCTATTACAGAACACGCAACGATGTATAAAGTTATATAATGTATTGACAATTGTGTTTACGGAATTCGAATTGATTTATCATTACGCTTGGGCTGAAAATGTGGGCCAGGTAAATAATCTATACTAATATTATAAAGATTTTTTAAATACTGGCATTAGTGTGAAGTTCCTCTGAAATTATTACAGAGAGCAAGCTAAAATAAAATGAACGCTAAACGCTATTCAGGCGCATTATTTGATGGCGCTTCAATGAATCGCTGGATTGTTCCTGTTTTAAATTGTTGAGGGCGTGATTATTTTTGGCTGATAGTTTGTGAGCTTGTATGGGGATAATCTTCGGAATTACTGATCACATTCTGAAAATTATTTCAGTGATGGGAAGCTCAAGTATCATATTTGCGCACTTTCATTTTATATAAAAACAAGTAATTACTACGGGTGGGCAAGTATTACGGGGTAAGTCGCGGGCTTGTAGCTATAGCTAAATCTTATAAACACTTTTTTTTTTGGATTCTCGTCGTCGTTGGCAGCACTTTTGTCTGGTGTAGGCAAGCAATTACGTCTACAAAGTTATTCTCCCTCCCCCTTCCTTATCTCTGATGATTTTAAAGCAAAAAAAAAATAATTACAGTTTAATAAGCGATGTTCTCCAAACGGTGAAGGAAAACATCGTGAGGAAACCGGCATGTCCTAGAACCAAAAATTCAAAGACGTATGACATCTACCAACCCGCACTGGGCCCGCGTGGTGGATTACGGCCCACTCCCTCTCACAGAGAGGAGGCCTGTGTCCCAGCAGTGGGAACATTATAGGCTGATTATGTAAGCGATGCTCTAACTCATCTTAGATATACGGTGCCAAATATGACCAATTAAATTTTGCAAATGGAAAAATTGTTTTCCATCATAGTTACTGAACCCTCTGTATGATAGTCTAATCTAACTCGCACTTTGCCAGTTTTTTTTTAAGTAACTTAAATTGATTATTCGCTAATATAAACATTTTTTTAGGTACGATTGGGTCTTATCGCTCCTCTATTGATTCGTCATCCAACAACGAATATGTACATTATAAACTTCAGTATTTACATACCAGAGTGCATCAGAGAGGTTGAGTACATGTGGCAGTTGGGACTACGTAAGAGCAATTACCTCTGTACTCTAATTGCGTATTATACTTTAAATCACAATCTGAATAACTTTGACATTTAAATTGCTAATCTATTGCATCATAATTATGTACGAAAAATTTGCCTGATCAACATTGCAATGAATGTTGTTTAACTGTCAAAATGATAGCCATTCCTACTGTTAGTGTGGTAAGCAATTACCACGCAGATTATTCAAATAAAAAGTGTTTTGTTATGTTGTTACTAGGATCCTGATAATTTTATAAATGTGAAAGTCCTCCTGTCTGTGAGTTTGTGAATTTGGTTGTTTCTTAAGGCGACGTCGACCGCGCAGTGGCGCCCTCATCATTTGTTGCATTTTCATTCTAAAATAAAAGAAATAACCAAACAAACTATGTGGGCACCACTGCACAGTCGGAGTTTGGTCGGCGTCGTCTTAAGCAATCAATCAAGTTAAGGCTTGATTTATTAACAAGCAACCAAATACCGTACCAACACGGATTTTAATGAAATTTATATACCTAATATTGAATCTCAGGACGTGATCATGATCTGCGCTATTTTTTATACAATTTACCTATTTGTCCTTCTCTAACGATCACGCGGGGGAACCTACGGACAAAAGTTAGTTAACAATAGTCAAGTACTAACCTACACTCTGTCCACTAAGTTAACCGTTTTTTGACAGCTGCCTTAGAACGTAACTATTCCAGATTACATAAAAGTTAAATAACTTTAAAATGCGTAATAAAATAAACATATAAACTGCTTTATCTTATTGAATTATCTTATGACTTCTTCCAGATATAAAACTTGCAAAATTGAAATGAAATTAAACAATGCGGCTAATTTATATTGATTTGTATTTAAAAATAATAAACACAGGGAACTGCACCATTTTTTATTCGACAGTAAAAAAATAGATAATTGACATACAAATTAAAGTGTAAATAATTATCGAAATGTGTGCGACGTTGCTGCAATCACTAGTTCTATTTGTCAAAAAACTGTTAACCTAGTGAACAGAGTGTAATTAAAAAAAAAAAAACCTTAATCTTTAAAAATGTAGATGTGCCAGACGGGGCTCAAATCGTAGCATTTTGCAAGAATAAAATCCTCGGAAACTACGAAAGAATCAAATATTTGGTTGACAGAAACAATAAAATTCGCAAGTAAGTTCCACCAAAATATTTCAATGTAAGTATTAAGGTACGAGTATGACCAGGAAATTGTATATAGGATTACAGCGTTATGGTTACTTCACCTGGTGTCTTGGTGGATTCTAGATACGCGAACAGATCGAACGTTTCTTTTGGTTACCCGACGTTTTGGTATATTAAAATGGCTAAATGTGCATACACACGAGCGACACACGTCGACGACGGATACAACTGCAAGCGTCAACGCGTGTCGGCGTCAACCGAAGTCGTCGACTGTTGACACTGTCGTCAACGCGTGTTTCTCGTGTGTATGCACACTAAAATGGGTATGTAGGGAAATGAATAGGAAAAGCTTGGTTGGAATAAAATAATTTGATATGTTTTCTTTAATAGGAGTATGCCAAAACTGTACCTACCACTGCTACGCGCACAACTAATCAAACTGGAGAATGCTTTTAAGCCTGGTTTTTCCACTATAACATGGACTTCTCTAGAAATTCCCTCGTATTGCGAAAGTATTGAGAAAGCTCTGACTGAAGTTGACTTATTCGTCAAGGAGGTAAGATTTTAAATCGGTGTGCCACTTTTGATAAATTCAAAACTGAGAAATGATCGCGACGATCGCTTATGTTGGCACATGGCTTTAGAACACGGTGCAGCTTAGAAGTGCCCTAGGGAATAAGATAATTTTTACCCTATTCACGTAGTTTTTTAACAATACCGAAGCTGTTATTTATTAAGTTTAAAAACTAAAACCGGTAGGATGCGACCCCGGGAAGGTACTTTCTTGTTTCATCCTTTTCAGTAGACGGGTTTTGTTGTATTTTATTTACTTAAGTAAATTTTATTGGAATGACACGTCATGTATTTTAATTTTACTTGATTTAAATGTTTAAGTTAATATATTGTGTGTGTGATTTTTATATCAATTGTACTTATAATTGAATGTAGAGTACCTAATGTAATGAAATGGACTTTGTCAGAATTATTATTAGTTTTGTGTGCGTTTAGAGCAGTCGATATGGATTTAAAATGTTCACATATCGGTCTGATTTTTTTTTAATTGCAGGTGGTAGACATGAAAGAAGCGCGTATTGATGCGATTCTGAAATCAATCACTACAACATTGCTAGTGTATTTGCCTGAACAAGCAGTAGATCCGCAAGTTTTCTACGAGGAGAATCTTTTAAGGCGTGATGAAATAGGTACGTATCTACCTACAAGTTCGCTGGGACATCGCCGCGCAATCTATTAGCATGGATTCAGACCATTCTGGACCAGGGTCCAGAATTATTAATTTGACACGACTAAATAAAAATTTATTTTCTGTCCTTTTCTTAATGAAATAGAAAGAGAAAGATGCACTGAACTTAAATTTAGTTTAGTTTGTGAACAACAGAATCGGCACCAATCATAAATTACAAACATTTTATTCAACAGCTGCGGATATTCAACAAAAATCTTGGAATGCCGAAGTTGCTGTTATGGAACTCATACACAAATTCTTAGACAGTGTTCCTTCAAAACAAATTCAAGCTTTAAAAAATAATTGGTGAGAGTGATGTTTTAGTTTAAAAATCAGCTTTAAACCTACATAGGTACCTCTTTTGATATCTACATGGAGAGCAGTTGATCGTAGCAAAGGTTATTTTTGTCTCTTATTATTAGTTTGTACCAGAAGACATTATTCAACATGTAGATGTTTTGAAACTTAAGAAACACATCTCATTACTTTAGTTGAATTTGTGTTCGCGCTATATGAAACAGGAGTAAGTCTTTGACAATGTCAAGATTTGTTGTTGGCTCGTTCGTTCACACTGCCTAGAAATATATTCAATAGACATGTTTTGTAGATATAGAGATTAAAATTAAATCAAATGAAAGCTATCTTTCCAAAACTGATTTTAACTGCAAATTGTTGACTAGTAAAATTTTTTCTCATTTTTAATGGTGTTTGTTTAAGGATGGACATAGAAAAGGCTTTAAAACAAGTGACTTCAGCCACAAGAGTGATTCCTGAAGACTCAGGTAGAAATTATTACAATCATAGTTTCGTAGTATGTCAGTCAAAGAGCTGCACACTTCTACACGATTTCGCTATGTTGCAAAATACTTAGATATTCAAGCATTCAGGTAGGCAACTAGCTTATTTGTAAAGGGTAATAAACAAAACCGTTACAAATGTCCTAGTTTCTGTGAAAAGGGAAGAAATCGAATGTGCATAGTTTTTTCAAATAAGGGCTGTTTTTTCCAACGCCAGATAATTTTATCCGAGGATTATTTTTGAATTTTTAACAATTCATCCTTACAAAAACTGTGAGACGTCAATTTTATTCCATGAATAAAAATTATCTGTCTATTGAAAAATCAGCCCTTACTTTATTTGTTGTGATTGTTGACTAGATTTAAATGAATGGCATATTCAGTCACTGTGATGTGATACTTCTAACGAAGAATATTCAATAATACTAAACTTAGCGCTAACCATTTTTCTCCAAGTCCGAAAAAGCCGTACTTATTTATAAATTAATGATTCTGACTGTATTGTACATTACCAACTCAAAATCTGACCTACTAGGAATCTGACCTACTTGGAATCTGATCTACTTGGAATCTGACCTTCATCGCCAATATCAAATCATCAACTCAGCCTATCGCAGTCCACTAAATTAAATAAATGTTTTTTTTTAATTATTATGTTATGTTATTAATTACATTGTATAATATTTTGATAATTGAAAGGTTTAGGAAAAAATAAAAGCAGTCTTAAAATAAATGATAATTATGTACAAGTACCTATATAAAAAAGGGAGGGGAAGAATCATTAGGGCATCAAACAATTCAGCCGCATCGTTGTATGGCAATGCTGATACTATGCAAATATGTGTAAACAATGTAATATTTATAACAAATTTACTTCTTGAAAAAAAAAAAAAAACTTAATTAAAATAAATTCTTCTTATAAATTGATTTGATCTATTTGATTGCTTAATGTTAAGGTTGTGTGTTTTAGTATTTTTGGAGATTCAGAACGCGGACCGTTACGAAGTGGTGCCCACTATCAACGAGTGTAATGAACTGTTTGCATATTTTGCTACAAAGTGTGTGGAAGCACTAATTAAATGTACTCGATTTAGTCTGGATATGCTAAGACGGCGGGCTTCTGTATCAAGGTAGACGAGATTTTTATTATAATATATTTTATTTTACACTTTCAATGACTGACGAGAAAACCCCATACATTTTGGACGGGTTCGAAGCTAACTTACCTATTGTAAAACTGATACAAAATATAATTCTAATTATTTTAAATATTTTATTTTTATAACATGGAAATGCGATTGAATCGATTTCAGAAAAGGTATGCGCTTCGGTAATCTCCATGTTACGCACTTGGCGCCACAGAATAACCATTACAAAAAACAGAGTCAATGCTTGTAATCTATCATTTGCGCGTTTGTAGAAAGCTTTGTCTCTGTCTGTTGGGTTATCTACTCCGGTCGCACCTTCTTCCACTCAAAAGTTTTGAAAAGATTATTAGAATTGCATCGAGTTGTTAATCTCAAACTTGGAAACCAAAGGTTAAATAACCGTTCTATAATAGCATCATCGCATTTTCGTATTTTACAAGATAGACAATGATTGCCGAAGCACAAACTTTCTCTAGGAAATCTGTTTAATATTCTGTTGTTAAAAGTGGATATTTATTCACTTCTCAAAATTGGTAGCTACATTGTATAATTAAATTGGTGACTTTTCCATTTGAACAGATTGCATTACAGCTTATACTGGATCAATAAAGTTTTTTTTGTTGAGGATTAAAATTAAAATCAACTAACCAGCAGGTTTATATCTAACTTGCTTCTGCCCGCGACCTTGTCCGGCATCAAACTTCTCCTTCCCCCCATTCACCCTCTTAGGGGTGCTCGAAAACCCTTTCTTAATGAATAACTTACATTACCTACTCTTTACAAAGAACACACCCTCCAAATTTCATGTCTCTAGGACCAACGGCTTAGGCTGTGCGCCCGGCTAAACCGGGTTTTTAAATGTCTTGCTTTAGGTTAGGTTTGCATGATATATAATTTGATACTGTGGAGCTAGTGGTTCAAGAAAATTATAATATCGTATGTTTACAACCAACCAAACCAAAGAAAATTTATAGCGGCCATTGTTGTTCACATCTTTGGCAACGAACCTAGAGTATGCTCTTAGTTGACCATGTGACTCCGCTGGTCATGTTAATCATATTATATGTCCTGATTTTGCAAGTTAGCTTTCAAACATGTGAACAGACATAATGTGAGTCCGGAGTGGAAAAACAGATAAAGTTCATTTTTCACTTAAGCAATTAGGTATTCATAAAATTTTTAAATGACTTTTTCATTAGTACAATTCATTATGAAAACAACTTAATTTACACCCAGCATAAAGTTGATATTAAGTGAAAATAGCATCGTGGCGGAAACGGATTTGAATATTATGACATAAAAATACAATATTTTTACACGTTTCAGTTTTCTAACAATGACCACTGACCCAGAAGAGCAAAAAAAGCTGAGTCCACTTATGTTGACCTACATGTACTTACTAATCCCAAAAATATCCATAAAGCCTACTTTGGAAGAGATACAGAACGCGTTCTCCCAGGTGAAGTTTTTTCATTAAAAAAATTATCACGGCTTTTACAACGGCTTTGTTTATTTATATATTTTTTATTGTCTTTCATAAACCTTTATATAATTTTTATTGTCTTTCATAAACCGACCGATCCTAGGTGGTATTAAATTGTATAATGGACATCCATCGCTATGTGTACATGTGGGGACAACAGGAACAAATAAAGCGAGATCAATTAGCTGGAATGTCGCAAGTATTGACCGCAGTACCCAGCACAACAACCGGTATGTCATATTGATTCTATAGTTTACTTTCCGTTAAAATCAAACAAAATATAAGTAAAAAGAAATCTGAAGTGGTTCGAGTTTCATCTAATGTGTTCTCCATGTTTCAATAGGCGTGGATTATCGGGTAGGAAGGCAGTATTTCAATAAAATAACACTCTTTACAATCACTTCACATATAATTCTCGATGATTCAATAAAATACTTCACAAAATGATTATAGACCGCTTAGATCAAGAGGGATACACTCAAAATATAACGTCCACCGAACACGTGGCTGCGTGCGCGCTTCATCGCGATCCGAAGTCAACTGCCTGTTTTTACCAGATGGTCGCCTCACCAGTGTCCGGTGTTTGTTTTTGAAATTGACATTTGTATTAAAATTCAATTGACAGTCTAGAAAAGCGTAGGCGCCGACAAATCTAATAAGTATTATTTAGATTTCTATTTGCTCATATTTCGTTTTATTTTTAACCGATTTCAAAAAAAGGAGGTTTACGCCGCCGCCGCCGCCTCAGTACGCCGTCATTTATAAACCGATTTGTTTTTTTTATTTTATTTAAAAGGATATACTTCCAGATTGGTCCCATTTTTGTTAAAATCCAGTTCTGAAGATAGGATCCATGAGGAATTGAGAGAACTCCTCAAATATTATAGGCATACATATAGCAATTTTGATATTTTCATCAACAAGTCAAGCATTTGCATTCAGAAAGTATAATTTGGTGAAGTACTTCCGATGGCCATCTGTTCCACACAGATGGCCATCGGAAGTACTCAATGACAAATATTTCACGGGTTGCGATTCGATTGCTTTAATATGGTTGCTAAGCAATTTATGTTCGTTCGTCGATGGTGACTTCGCCATCAGCTCTAGTTCTCCTTTTTCTGACCAGGAGAAGTCCTCGGCAATTAACGTCCCAGCATCGGGAAAAGCAATATTTTGTAACAGGTAACAGGTGATGAGCAGTTGACATTAGGGTTGAAACGGTATGCTTTCGAGGTGGTCCCATTGTCACCAAGTCACACTCTGATGAAGGGATCCCATGAACTCTCTCAAATCAAATGAAAACTATTGATGATTCAAGTGTTTGAGTCTGAGAGACATCACTTACCTATACTCCGACTTTTAATTAGCTGCAGTAAAATGACATTTCTTAATATTTCATTTCGGACTGCATTTGTAGATATGCATGGCAAATAAGTTTCGTTTGTTACACTATTCTGTACTTGAAAAACAAGGTTTAGTTGATGGCCGCGAAAAAACAAAAATACGCCAATTTTAGTCATTTAAGGCTCCTGCAAACAGCCGCGACATGCGACGCGAATCGCACGCGACGCAAAGGCACCGCTCGCGATTCGCGTCGCGTGTCGCGCCTGTTTGAAGGAGCCTTTAAGGCATTGACTGCCAACGCGGTCACCGGTGACCGCGAACAATAGATTTTCTATTACAAGTTACACATAAGCTGTCATTTTACTGCAGCTAATTAAAAGTCCGACTATAATGCTACCGAGCCGTCGATGGTAGCCACAGCAGTCCTTAACTGTTAGGAGTTAGGAGATACGGCAATATGTCGACAGAAACCACTTAGTAGTTCTTGGATAGACGTGGACTTGAAGACAATCTTCTTCATCATTCCATTTCTCGTAATGATGTAACGGGACGAACAGGTCCATCTGACCTGCATCTGACGATGCTAAGGGCTTGTAAATGTCGAAAGAGCTTGTAATAGGCCTAATCGAATAAAAGTATTTGACTTTCACTTATCATCAGCTCAGCAGCATGAAGTGATGACTCTCAGACAACACCTATAGGTCCATTAGATTCGGAGAAAATTGGATGTGACAGACAGACAGACAGATACTCGAGTGATCCTATAAGAGTTCCGTATTTTCCTTTTAAGGTACGGAACCCTAAAAAGTGAAAAATAAAAACTTTCTTCCAAAAAAAACAACCGACTTCCAACAAAACACTACAAAGTGAAAAATAACTTTAATTTCAGAAGTCGGTGTCGTTGGTACTGCATTTTCGTTTTTTGACACCGACTTCTGAAATTAAAGTTATTTTTCACTTTATAGTGTTTTGTTGGAAGTCGGTTGTTTTTTTTGTTAAACATCTTTTTATTGACCACTCCTCGCACGGACGTAAAACTATCGCAGCGGGATTTTATCGCGCATTAGATTTTCAACTCTCGGTGTTGAGCCGAGCATTGAGAATCCAATAGAGCGCATCCCAGCACGGCAGTAAAACACACAACACACTGTTGGATTTTCAACTCTCGGCGTTAAGCAGTGTGTTTAAAATCCAATGCGCGAAAAAAAATCACCGCGGGAAGAACGCGCCCGTGCATACCTGGGCTTAGTGACAGAAGCAAACGACATTTATTTTGTAACACAGATCACGTTTATGTGGACCATTGGTCCATTTATTGGTAACAGTAAACCTCTTAGGAACGCTATGATCAATAGGAGAAACAGATTTGTAAACATTAACGTGTTTTTTTTTTAAGTAGGGAGGTGAGGTAAGGTACGGTAGGTCAAAGAAATAAGATTACCCGCGACCTTTTTCTAACAGTTTCTATGAGAAATTGAGACGATGATGAAGAGGATTGCTGGTACGGTCGGCAAAGATTTCGAATAACATTTCAGTATGTAATTAAATTATTGATCCAAATATATAAAAATAATAACTGATGTTAAACTATACAATAGGCCTATTAACTCTTAGCTATTCCTTGAAAACCACTTTATTCGAATCCATTCATTGTTATTCAATTATCAATTAGAAAGAATATCGTTTCCTTGTCAAACTAATTAATGTGAAATATTGTTAGGATCGAAGTCGGGTGCTAACATTGGTGGCATTAGAAGCTACTTCCGAATGGTGTCAGAGCACAAAGATATCGTCAGATCGGTGATGGCGTTACAGGGAATGATGTACATGTTCAAACCAGATATAGAGACACTTTTAAAGGTACGATTGTAATGAATAAGAGCTAAAATACGTAGAGGTTTTTGATTTGGATCATATAAAAACGAAGCTTTCGAACTACTTGGATCTCTCTAAAACATAGTTGGATGTATCCCACATAGATCGTGTCACACAAGCTATAACGCCTTATTCAAACCACACCTACTGTAATATTTAGTTAATTTTTGGGTTGTGCGGTCGCGTCTAAACTAGCAAGTTGCACAAAATCACATAAAAATCTATTTTGATTATCGTTATTTCAAATCAACAAGCAAAATACAAGCTAAAATATGTAATTATCATTATTAAATACATCCCAGTAATTCGATGGACTCGTTCTATACAGTCGTAAATATTTCCTTCCACTATTTCGACGGAGATTCATATTATATTAACGTATTCATGTATTATAGAGCTACGGAAGATTTGCACATTTATGGTCAGAAGACAGAGTGCAGCAAGTTCAAGATTTTGTCGACTCTAATCCTATGAATGTTATGGTGAAAGATATGCTTCTCAAATACGAGGGACAGACCGAAGAAGTGCTAGCTCTACCTGATCGTCACATCATCGGTTCTGTACAAATCAACATGGGTACTTCTTTAATGATTGTCTTACATCAACTACCATCTTTTATACTGCCAATGATAACAAATTCACAATCACAATACTTGTATAAAATTATATTACTTAGAAAACGGTAAAAAAAACAAAGTGCTTGGCCAGCTACTAACTTAGTGATCTTTAAAGATCACTTGTTCAATAACATGGACGCAGAATATCAGACCGACGCTGTTTATACAGATTTAAAAAAGGCTTATGTTAGGGTAGACAATTCAATTTTATAAAATAAAATAGCCTTTATTTTCATCAGAGGGAACTTACTGCGTTGGTTCTGTTCTTATATCAGCAATCGTAATCAAACTGTAGTGAGCAATGAATAAAAATCTGTCTCATTTCTGGTGACTTCAGGCGTTCCCCAGGGATCTATTCTGGGCCCACTGATGTTTATGAGCGTTTAATAAGAAATTATTATTTTGAAAGCAGTTACAAATATCGTTTACAGTGTTTAAGTATGAAGTGTTTTAGTGTGCGTGAGCGTGTGCGTGTGGGTGTAGGTGTGGGTGTGCGTGTGAGTGTGAGTCGGTATTTCTAGATATAAATACAATGTACGATTGTTTGTTTTCCCAAATAAAATAAAAATCGCACGCGTTCCCGCACCTGCGCCGCTCCCCGCCCCGCGCTGCCAGTCTGGCCAAGCACTCGTGATATAATTACAATTACATAATATATTTACATAATAAACAAATATAATAACAGTTACAATTCATTCATCATCATCATCCACAGCCCGATTTCACTCACTGCTGAGCATAAGCCTCTCTTTTCATGTGCCATTCCCCACGCCCCTGTGCCAGGCTCATCTAGGTACTAACCGCGATGGTAACAATGTGGTCCACCTATCTCGCCGCCGGATAACCGACATTTCGTCTTCCAGTCCTTGGCTTGGACATCACTAGCTCACTGCCTTACTCCACCTGTCAACACTGCACCTTGCCAGGTGTCGTGCCCAAGTCCATTTGAGTGCCATAATTGAATTAATTAATTAAATTATTAATTATTTAATTTTTTGTTTTCTTTTTCGTTTTTTTCTCTCTTTACTAACTGTAAATTGTTTGATTCTTAGTTGCGGGCATTGATTTATAGTCTGGACTTCGTGAGATTACTAATTGAGTTTCAATCCAATCATCCATGTTACAGATCATATTAAATTAGCTTTACATTTGGAATCGGTGGAATGGAAGAGAACATTAGGCAAACTTCTGTGCCTCGCTTATAAAGACCGCGTGATGAAGTTGATGCAATTCATTAACGATCGAATGAAAACTTTGGGCAAAAGGATTAAAGATTTGGATGACGTTAGAGTCGCCATGTTATGTCTAGAGCTCATTAGACAAGAATTCATCGGGTGAGGACCAATTTTTTATATACGGGTGGAAAGTTGAAATGGACACGGGGGACTAAAAATTTATGACTTCAATATCTATAAGGTAACTCTTCAGTGAGTGGTGGGCCTCGACTTACGAGTTGTAGGTCGTGGGTTCGAACCCAAGCTGGCGGCATTACTTTGTGTAAATTATTTACCACTGCTCTCAAAACAGTGAAGGCAACATCATGATTAAACCGGTATGTCGTAGAACCAAAACATCGAAGACATGTGACATTTACAAACCTGCACTGGGCCTAGGTGTAGATTATGGCCTACACCGAGAGGAGGTCTGTGTCCCAGCAGTGGGAACATTTTAGGCTGTTTATGCTATACTATGCTAAGTCCCCTCAGTCAGGGTCCTCTTCAACTTTCTTCTCTAAAGACATAATATTATAAACAATCTTTTCATTTTGGAATTCACTTTTTTTACTTCACAAAACGATGTTTGTGTTTGAAGCAAGTACAGCTCATAATTTAATTATTTTAGCATGGACATGGAACTTGATCTAATAGAAGAAAGCTACGGGACGTTTCATCAGTTTAATATCGATGTCCCTAAAGAGGATGCCGATATGGTGTACGGATTACGTTACGCTTTTCAAAATATGTTAATGACAGTATGTATTCTAATGGCGTATCTATAAATATAAATAGTACTTAACAACGAAGTCGTTTTTCGTGGCTCGCTGTGTGAGCGCTTACTTCTTCTAAGCCGCCTTCCTATACTTCATACACCAGATTATTATGCGGAGAGACAAAACAACAAAGCAGCAGCAGAGACAAAAGCAACTTTGTTTCATTCTATTTATTTACCAAATAGATATACCTAGATTTATAAATGAGCTGTAGAACTCTCCTCCAGCATCTATGCGAAGCTACATAGGTACATGGGTTAAAACCATTTTGTGTCGGTCTCGGAATCAGACAACTTTCTTGCGGCTTATTCGTAAGCAAGTCTCGCCGTATAACTATTTTTATTTTAGGTGGTAGGCTGAATAAATCGATACGTAAAGCAATTTAACGCGTCGTAGATTACAGCACTTACCGTCCCTATACTCTTCTTTCAGTCTCAACAAGTGCAGCAAAGAATAGTTGACATGCAAGGCCCGCTGCAATCGGAGTTAACTGAAGGTGTTGCCACATTTTTAGAAGACGTCCTCAAGTTTGACGCTGACTTCGACTCATTTGGTCCCATGTCTCCCGGTCTAACGGCACGAGAAGCTAGCGACAGGTGCATACAATCGTTTTAAAGTGATTTAAAGAGAAAAAGGATAGATTGAATTAAAATTTTGTGCGCAACAAAATCAATAGTCATTTGTTCAAACTAGGCTGAGAATCGTCTCTTTTTGAACGTTAAAATTACTTAAGACAGTCCCCCAAAACGCCTGCCCTTCTCCAGTTCCTAGTGCTTTAGCTGAGATGAAGTGACACATCAAACTCCCCAGCAGCACAACAGCTCGAAAAACTTGATTTTATACAATAGTATGCAATGTAATTTACATTACGAAACATTAAATTAAATTATTTGCCATAATGTCAGCTAACAGACGCCAACATACTTATCAATGAAAACATTGACAACTACTCTTCAAGGAGTTGCAAACTTAAAGGGCGTTCCCGTTTACATGTGCAATACTAGAGTATGTTCATATAGCTGTAACTCGAAATCACAAATGATAAACTAGGACCATCGTAGTAAAATCAATAAACAGTCAATTATAAGGTATAAGTAATAAAAATAATAAAACCATGGTCAGCAAAACGAACAGTTTGCACAAGCAGCACCCGTTCGCGTGCATAACGCAAAGATCAGCCATTACCCACGTTGCCATATATGAGGGAAGGAGGCAACCCGCAGACGCTACCGCAAGCGGTGACATCTAAGAGAGCATGACGAAACCTGTCATTGGCTACGTTCACACTACATTTTTATTTATAAAAATATACCAACGAAATTACGTACCTACTAATCGATAATATTATCATACTTATAGGGTAATAATGTTTCAATCACGATTTGATGAGCTGTGGAGAAGATTCGAAATGTATTCCAGCGGTGAAAAGCTATTTGGTATGGAAGTAAAAGACTATCCGATTTTGCACCAGAAAAAGAAGGAGTTCAACTTACTGAGCAAATTGTAAGTGTTATGATTGTTCGCTACAAATACCATAAGTATCTACCTATTTATTTTTCTCGTAGACAAAATGGGTGACCCGAGAAATAGTGTTTTTTTGTTTTTTATCTATATAAAAACAAAAAAAAAACCCATGTATTTACTTCGTACCGCGAGGGCTGGTTCGAGGGGGCGCGGGAAAAGAGGTCAGTAGTGGGACAGTGTAGCTAAAAAAAACGTGTTATTTAAGTACTTCATCAGTCATAAAATGTCAATTTCAATATTTAGTTTTAATTTCAATAACTACTTCTAGGCTTGGACACAGAATGCAGCACCGCCCTCCCCTCAACAAAATTATGTTCATACAGAAGGTGCTGGACTTTCTACCTAAGTCCTCAACTTGGTTTTTCTAAATTGCATAACATGTTCCTATCATGAATATCCGCAAAATAACGCCTGGCATTTTATAACTGAAGTCAGTCATATTTATCCGTAACAGGTACAACTTATACTTGGCTGTAATGAACTCTATCGACGGTTACTTCGAAACGCCGTGGGTAGAAATACAAATTGAGATAATAGTCGCGCAGTTGGCTGAGTTTGATCTCAGGTAAGCTGAAAGACTCTCCGAGCCCGACTTTGTAGGTGGCAAGGTATGGCGGAGTCATTTTTACTAATCTAAATTTCCAAATGTAATAAAATGTTCTACCTATTATTTTTCTTGAAAAGAGAAAAAAAATGAAAAGAGTTTGCTTAGATGGTTTGGTCATGTTGAGAGGATGAATGAAAGGAGACTAAGAAAAAGTGTGAAAAAAAAACTCATAAGGCATATGTGAGTGGAATCGCCGGAGGGGACTCCCTAGGAGGACATACATAGTACATACACTGACCTTATTGGTGATGTTCAGAAAGGTCAGGTGCGTAGTAGGTACTCGCGACCTGTGTGCGTGTATGACCAGATGCAGTAACGTAAACGAGGCAAAAGGAGTATGTATGGATCGTAGCAAGTGGCGTTCTATTGTTTCTGCCGTCCACCATGAGAAGGTGTGAGTTTATGTATGTGTTATTCTACTTTGTTCATTTTTTCAATAAGTTAATGGTTTTCTTAAAAGGTGTCGAAAATTACCACGGGGAATGAAGGATTGGCCAGCTTTTATTGAATTGAAGAATAAAATCGATGATTTCAATCAAACTTGTCCTTTATTGGAACTGATGGCTGACAAAGCCATGAAGGAAAGGCATTGGAAGAGATTGGAAAATCTGATGAGTTAATAAAATCATTGAAAAGTTTCGTTATATTGTCTAACGTTAAATGAGTATTTACGTATTGGTGTCTATTCTAGATTGTGTACTGGATGTGGAATCGGAAGCGTTTACGCTGGCAAATATTATGGAAGCGCCGCTCTTGAAAAACAAGGAGGAAGTTGAAGTTTGTGGCTATATATCTTTTTTTTTTGTTAATGTTCAGCTATAGATAGGTACCTATTTGGTGTTCTTTTAATAGACATTATGATTAACTTTATATTAGGTGCAAGTGGATTGCGGCTGATCGACCGTTATTGATTCAGTGTGGTGCATGTCAGCTGGATTATTTTTTATTAATTAAAACGGCACAACCAACAACATGGGACAGAGGAATCCGTTGCATACATTCTCTCACAGAACACCAGACATATACGCATAATTATAATCCATTCATCCGCAAACACCACATTCAGAGTTGGCAGTCAGCATCTTTACAGCCGAATCCAATAACCTATTTTCAGTTAAAGACATCGCTGCTGGTGGTAGCCAGTATGATCATATCTGCCAGTATAATATAATCATACAGATCGCTACTGATATAGATTAATGGGACGTTAAAACCAGAGATAGATAGGTATTTCTACCTCCAGTATGCCAAAACTGGTGAAATAGGTAGTTGGGTTCGGCGGTTAGAGTATGACATACTGGGGATTCGGCTCTGGCTACAGTTTTAAATGGCAGTTGCGCAAACAGATTGTGCCTGGCGGCTCTGACGGATTCTGTTCATCGATCGACCATCTTTCGAGGCTGGGCTAAGCTAGGCTACGGACCAGCCGACGTCAATTGACCGCAATCTAGTTGCACTCTTATTTTTTTAGGACATTTGTATTAGTGCGGTAAAAGAGAAGGACATCGAAGCTAAATTAAAGCAAGTTGCCGCGGACTGGGCGCTTATCGACCTACAATTTTGTCCTTTCAAGAATAGAGGCGATCTTTTGATCAAGCCACAGGATACGATGGATATCATCACATTACTAGAGGACTCTTTAATGATCCTCAACTCTTTGGCTTCTAACAGGTATACCTGACTTGATGGTTCTATGTAATATTAGAAAAATTACAATTACATGCTAAAAAACAACAAAACGTTCCTTTACGTACCTACATAGCAAGTACAGAGATGAAGTTTTGTGAACTCAAAAGTTATTATATACCTACTTATGAAACGCGGTTGCAGACAGGTGCGACAAGACAGTACGACGCGATTGTGATAGAATAGAACAAGTTTTCATAGAAATTGTTCTACTAGAGTCTTGTCGCGCTGTAGCGTCGCGCCTATCTTTTGGAGCCTTAACAAAGAAGGGCCTAAATCTTCCACACGACTACTTGAAATGTCCAATTCAATTAAATTGGGGGATTTAGAGAATACGGGGATTTTCCACGATTATAGTGTTTCCTTCAAAATTTGTTAACGATCGTTTTAGATATAACACGCCATTTAAGAAAGACATAATATTGTGGATAAACAAACTCGTGAGCACCACCGAGATCTTAGAGAAGTGGCTTCTAGTTCAGAACCTATGGATGTATCTGGAGGCCGTGTTTGTTGGTGGTGACATCGCCAAACAACTACCGGCAGAGGCTAAGCGATTTGCGGTACGTTATTTGAACGAATTTCACAACCACGGTTTTCGATAACCATCCTAATACTATACTTAATATTATAAATTCGAAAGTAACTCTGTCTGTCTTTCTGTCTGTATGTTTAAATTTGGCAGAGAGATAGATTGGATCCCGGGGGAGGACATAGGCTACTTTTTGTTTAAAAAATATCCCTAAAGGGATCACCCCTTTAGGGATATTTTTTATATATATATAGGGGATGAAAAATTATGGGAAACCTGTTATTTCTTAAGTTAGTAATATGAAAATTCAAATTTATGCTTTTGGTAACAAAAAATGAATTATGTATTTCATCGTTTTTCTAAAATTATATCTCAACAGGGTACAATAGGGGATGCTTTTAAAATTCACATGTAATATTGACATTTTTATGTAACTATTTTCAAGAGATTTAAGGGATTGAAAATATAGGCATAGTCCGTATCTGAAGGTGACATTTAGTCTTTATTTCATTAAAATCGGTCCACTCGGCAAAAGTTATCACTACTTGCAAGGGCTTTGAACGGAGAGTTTAGGTTTACCAGTGTGCTCGATAGATGTCGTTGTGCAAATGACGCGATTTTCTGAATCGCGGTGTTAAGACTTTCCGCAGGATACCAGTGTTATTAAAATGACTTTGCATGTTGTTATGGCTAGGATACTTTTATCCCGATAGTACGTTCCCGTGGGATAATTTCCGACCTACACGCAGGCGAAGCCGCGGGCAAAAGCTAGTAACTTAATATAAAAAAAACAAAACTTTTGCAGGGTATCGACAAAACTTACGTGAAAATAATGTACCGTGCGCGCGATATCGTGAACTGTGTGGAGACATGCACTTCGGACGACACGCTGAAGCAGCTCCTGCCTCACTTATTTGAGCAGCTGGAGGCCTGCCAGAAGTCGCTCACCGGTTACTTGGAGACCAAGCGACTCATCTTCCCCAGGTTCTTCTTCGTCTCAGACCCAGTCTTACTCGAGATCCTCGGACAGGCTTCTGACCCGCATTCAATACAGGTTCTGGCGCACTTATGTTTTATTCAAGTATACCTATTTAGTTCGTACGTTGTTGTTACCTCAATAAAATATTATTTAGTTCAATATAAAGTGGCCTCCAAAAGTAAGTTATCATTTTTAAACTTCAGCTGGTGACACACCAGATTATGAATTAAGCTAGCGATGCAAATGTTTGAACTGCTTGCTATAACGTTTCTAATATAATTTATTTTCCAAATTAATATCGGTGTCCAATGTCTGAATACCGGTGTCTGAAAGTGGAACTAACGAAACCACGGTGAAAACTGACAAGTTCTGTTCACTGGCATGGCAGCGCCGTCGTAGCGGCGCGCCGGCACCGAGACAGATGTCATTTTGGGACTATAGATTTTCTACTAGTTGGTCAGTATATAATCTGAAAGTGTTTTTAGGGGCACTTGCCGAGTATCTTCGACGCAGTGTACACAGTCGATTTCGACGAAAAGGAAAGAATTATTAATATGAATTCTAGTAATGGAGAGACTATACCTCTTGAAGTTCCGGTAGTGTGCGTGGGAGGCGTTGAGGTGATTATATTTATAATGACGTTAACACACCTACGTTTACCCATTCATATAAAATATACAACCATACAACATCACGCACACACAAAGGTAAGGCAGAGGTGTAGGTACCTTTATGGTAAACTTACATAAAAGTAAACCTGACAAAAATATAAAAACCGACCAAGTGCGTGTCGGACCACGCACAATGAAGGGTTCCGTAGTCTGAATGGAATAACCCAAAAGGTGAAGGGTTCCGTAGTCTGAATGGAATAAAACAAGAACAAACTTAACATTGTAGTTGAAAATCATGTTCTCTCCTCATACATTGCAACTGCAAATTTAAATTGTGCGACTATTACTCGTAAACTTGTAAAGCCTTGTAAAGCTATTATAGTTTTCCTTTTAATTTCGTTATTTATAGTACTGCCGTGATTTTTTTCACATATCCAAAAGTAACCATTTAGCTGTCAGGGGGGAGGGGGAGACACTTGGACTCTAACAAAAATGAGCACTTTAAAGCTTAATATTTCACAAACGGATCCCTGAATCAAAAAATGGGTGTACAAACTTGCAATATTTTTGAAAGACCTATCCAACGATACCTACACATTTGGGTAGACTAGAAAAAAAAAAAACATTACCACTTTACGTGTGGGGATTTCTGGACTTTTTTTCATTAGAGTCCAGATTTCCTCCCCTGAGGGGGATTCTGTCAGGGGGGAAAATAGGTCAAGCCGTAGAGGAGGTACCCTAAACATTTTTTTTCAAGGTTTTATTGTACCACTTTCTTGGCGTGATTAAAATGTATATACATGTCAAATTATGGCTTTCTAGTACTAAGAGTCTCTGAGCTAAGCTGCGGACGGACGGACTGACGGACAGACGGTCATAGCGAAACTATAAGTGTTCCTTGTATACTACGGAACCCTAAAAAAGTAATCAATAATACAAAGAGATTATTCGTAGCATTGTCATTGCCTCTTATGTTCATTATGTTCTCGGCGTCATTAAGAGTCTTTTTGCACCCGTTATATCCACAATTTTTTATTTTTAGCGTAGTATATTATAGAGGCATGGATTATTTGCTGGTATTTAAAAAAAATCATTCATCTCCTGCCTAGTTTATTATAGTCTGTGGTTTAGTTTCCGCACTACTGCGGGAATTTAAAGTAATAAGCACACGTGTTCAAAGTGCATTGTGAACCCAAAGGCAATGCACTAGGACCCGCTTTTCGAGAAAGTGTGTTGAAAAATAATTTGGTAGCTTGTCTTAGTAAATTCGAAGTGCATAATTTCAGTACACAAGAAACTATTTCGTTGACTCAAACACGACGTTGAGAATAATATACCAACCAAATGGCTATGCAACTTACATACCTATATGACAAGCTGTAATACTTTTACAGATCTGGTTGAATACTCTCCTGGATGCAATGAAAACTACCGTCAGAAATATAATAGCAAACATTGCGCAAACAATGGCAGGAGACCCGGAGTTTGAGTTTTTGGTCGGATTTTGGAATTTCCCTGGTCAGGTAAACGTATTAATAGAATGAAGTCGCTTTGTGCCTTAACTTCATAGCAATATGCAAGGATTGATATTAATATTATCCTGTCCTATGGTAATGTTCGTCGGGCCGTTAAGCTCCTCAAAATTGAATTTAGCATGCATGTCAACTGTCCGGATACTTTCACTCAAATCAGTATTATTTCATCTAAAATTGGAATGGTTCACACATGATCTGACCTCTGAAATGTTTGAACTTGACCTCGATAAGAAAAACTGACTTAACATCTGGCCTGGGAATAGAACGAGATATCTGCGCGTCCCTGATTAATAACGAACCTATTATCACACTCATATTATAACAATTGCTTTTTCATCCTGTGGATCACCAGAAACCTATTAAATATAGGTACTGGTACCATACTACCATTTCAAGTACCACTCAAAGTATCATTTATAATTGTAACATTGATTATCCCTTTTTTTTGGATGGGAAATCATCAAATGACCCCTCCCGCTCTGGGTGGAGCGGAAGGGAGTGTCAGACTCTTACTGACTAAAATCCGTGTTCCTTCCTTAGCCCTTTATGTTCCGGAGTAGCGGTAACCCTTTCGTACAATCCCGTTGCCCCAGTTAAATGAAACTGAAAGATGATTTTTTGAGGAAATATACAGGGTGTCCAGTAAATAGCACGACATACTGCAGGGGGTGATAGCTTGGGTCACTACCTATCAATACAACACATTATATGTTCAGCAAAATCTTACGGATTTACAGTTTTACAAAATTTTCCGAAATATCGAAAAATCTCTACCTTGAAACAGATTTTTAAGCATCTCGTGGGGTGCATGAAAGGAGCCTCCCCGAGCGACGTAACTACAGAACCACTATACGTCCGGCGCACCCTGGGCAATCAGCGAGTTATCCACGCTGATTGGCTAATCCTTTCACCACGATGGCAATCCAAAGTCCACTTATAAAACCGGCTTTGTGCGTAGTCTCGATTAACATCGAAGGGTTCTCACGAGACAAATCTGAAATTCTTTCTGACGTCTACCGCAAAACTCACTGCGATATTCTTTGCATTCAAGAGACCCATCGAGATGAAACCCAAAGCAGGCCACACATCCCTGGACTTACGCTTATCGCCGAGATCTGTCACCCGAAGCACGGTAACGCAGTGTTTGCTGCTCCCGGCGTAAGCATACTATCCACCAAGTGCTCAAACGAGTTAGCCGAATTCTGGGCCGAGTTCATTTAGATTGCTATCGACACGCTAAGAAGAAGAGCATCTCGTAATGAAAAAATCCTTTTCTAGAACTTTTTTTACATCAAGTTATTCGTGAATAGGTTACTCTACTCATTATAATTTTTTTTGATCAAAAACAAGAAAGTTTTGAAGAAATAGTTTTTTTTGTTAAAATTTTCATAGAACGATTTTCTTTTCGCATAACTTTAACCTACAGTGGTGAAAAAAAATCCGTAAGATTTTGCTGAACATATATTGTGTTGTATTGATAGGTAGTGACCCAAGCTATCAAATCCTGCAGTATGTCTTGCTATTTACTGGACACCCGTATAATATTTTAAGCAAACGGTTTGTTATTTTGTAGCCTGTAAAGAAAAACATAAGACAAAAACGAGGTCTGTTGGATCAAATAAAATAAAAAAAAAATGTGGACGGATCTATAGTACTTTAGACACGCCAGGGTTTACATATCTACTAATAACATACACATTTTCATTTATCATTCATGTTTTTTCTAGGCTGGTTTATTGGGAATGCAAATTTTATGGACAAGCGATGCTGAATATGCTCTAAAGAAAGCAAGAGCGGATAAATACATTATGAGAATTACGAATCAGAAAAACCTTGATTTATTGAACGGTCTCATTGATCAGACGGTGAGGGATCTGGTGCCTCTCGACAGGACGCAAATTGAAACGATGATCACTATCCACGTGCATCAGAGGCTAGTTAACTATTCAAATCTATATCAATAAAAATTAAATGCTGTTCGTTGGCAAGCGCATCACTTGAGTACGGCTGGACCGATTTAGCTATTATTTGTTTTAAAATTGAAAAGTTGTCCGAAAAACTGGAAAATTCAGGAAAATCAAAGTGCTGTCTGATGTCGGAGTAGCTATAAGTATTATATGATAAAACAAGATCCCAGACGGCCCAAACCTTTTTATCTGAGATATAAATTATTAATAATATTCTTTAAAATATACTGTATAACAAAATTAGCATTCAGACATAAGGAAAAGTGAGTACTGTTTTGGCCGTTCAGCCCAAGTTGGCAGGTATGCGTACGTTAAAAGTGCATGCTAACACTACTCTCACACGTTTTGTTACTCAGAAAATAAGAACGGTCCCGGGATCATAGACAATAAAAGATTGTTTTATAAAGGGATCACGTCACGTTATGAACTTGTTCTAAATAAAGATACCGGGATTGAATAATGTATTTACAAAGCAAATATTCAAAACTTTTCAAATTCAACGAGATTTTTTCATTGTTTTTAGAGATATTTTTGATGACCTTGTGAGGATGAGAATTAAAACACCTGGAGACTTTGAATGGCAAAAGCAAGCCCGCTTCTATTATTACGAGGATACTGATGACTGCGTGGTGTCTATAACGGATGTCGACTTTATATATCAGGTGCATAACAAGTTTTTTAATTATAAAGGATCTTGTTTAGCCTCAAATATAAACTAATCTTGTTTGAAAGTCAAACATCATCCCTTAATAATCTCTAGTATTACCTATATAAATAAAACCGAACAATAAAGCTGCTAACAGTCAAATGCAGCAACTGAATTCTATGCAGCAAATCAAACGTAATCGCTATCGCTCTGTGAAAATACATGATAGTAAGGATGTAGTTTAATGAAATAACACATTGTGCACAGAATGAATATCTGGGTATAACGGAACGGCTTGTGATCACGCCGCTGACGGATCGTTGCTACATCACGCTATCGCAAGCCATCGGAATGAGCATGGGCGGCGCGCCCGCCGGCCCCGCAGGAACCGGCAAGACCGAGACCACCAAAGACATGGGCCGTACCCTTGGCAAGCTCGTCATCGTGTTCAACTGTTCCGACCAGATGGACTTCAGAGGTACAGCAGCGCACTGCGTTTGTTTGTAAGTATTTAGTATTACGTTATTTTGTATGCGACGTGTTTAATCAATGTGTTGTTGGTCAGGCTTGGGTCGCATCTACAAGGGCTTGGCTCAGTCAGGCACGTGGGGCTGTTTCGATGAGTTCAACCGCATCGAGCTGCCCGTGCTGTCAGTGGCCGCTCAGCAGATCTACATCTGTCTCACCGCTAGGAGGGAGAAGAAGGAATCCTTCATATTCAGGTATGCAAGCGCGGCTACACCAATAATTTGACATAAATAGGAAACATCGGAAAAGTGAACATAGACTTTTTTTTAAAGTATTTTCTTAAAAAAGCGAAATGTACAACAAACCGTAAAAATCATTAACACTGTCTTATGTTGCTTTGATAGCGACGGTGACACTGTAAGTTTAAACCCGGAGTTTGCCTTTATCATCACCATGAATCCTGGCTATGCTGGACGACAAGAGCTGCCTGAAAATTTGAAGATTCAATTCCGCTCTGTCGCGATGATGGTCCCGGATAGACAGATTATTATCCGCGTGAAGTTGGCCAGCTGCGGCTTTAAAGATAACATCGTGTTAGGTATGAGTCTTATAATGGTTTTGTGAGTTTTCCAGTTTCACCATCACGGTCTCAGATAAGCTTTGTCTTCAGCCCATCTAATTACCTACATATCGCTATTCCAACCAACCCTTCCCATTAAGACTAACCAAAAATCATTGTACTTGTATCTCAACGTAGCGTCGCGTCGTAGGCAGCTATAGATTCAAACGATCAACAACATTACAGCTCGCAAGTTCTTTACATTGTACAAACTGTGCGAGGAGCAGCTGTCGAAACAGGTGCACTATGACTTCGGGTTGCGCAACATTTTGTCCGTGTTGCGAACTATGGGCGCGCAGAAACGGGCGAACCCGGATAGTACTGAGGAGAACATCATGATGAGAGTACTGAAGTGAGTGATTATTGCAAGAGCTTACTAAATGTATCTAAACGGTATTCTGCAATAATGCTATTACTTTGCAGGGAAATGAACGTGTCTAAATTAGTAGACGAAGACGAGCCTTTGTTTATTTCACTGATTGAAGATTTGTTCCCCGGCATGAAACTAACTCAAACTATTCAAAGGTACTAGAATATTCTATTTGTCATCATTATCATCTTCTTCCCTGGTCCGTGATACTTAGGGTTGGTGTTCTTTTTTACCATTCACACAAAACTGAAGGTAGGTCAGGTTTATTCGAGGTCTACTTACTGATTTTTATCGGTTAAATATTTAGGTTTCAGACATTTTAGCGTTGCTATCACTCTTAGGTAATCCGATTTATTTTTTGTATTTAGGGAAATGCAACGCGCTATTGTAATAGTGGCAGAACGCATGTGCCTTGTCAACCACCCAGATTGGAACTTGAAGATCATACAGTTGTTTGAGACATCGCTGGTGAGGCATGGCTTAATGACGATGGGCCCGACTGGCTCGGGCAAGACCACCTGTATACACGCGCTCATGGCGGCGCTCACTGAACTAGGGAAACCACACAGGGAAGCGAGAATGAATCCAAAGGTATCATGCTAAACAAACATACACCAGTGTTAATTTCGGCTATAAAATAACGGTAAACTGCTCATTGAATTTACTGGCGCGCTTATCACTCGTATTAATTATTATTTTAATTGTGTCTGGATCTGTATTTTACTTAGAACTGGCAAACTACTTAAGTGCATAACAAAAGGGAGAGAGGTCAAGCGGCCCCTAATCTCAACTAACTCTATTAATATATTTTAGGCAATCACTGCGCCCCAAATGTTTGGGCGTTTAGACGTTGCAACAAATGACTGGACTGATGGTATATTCTCTACTCTGTGGCGAAGAGCTCTGAAAGTTAAGAAATCTGATACAACTTGGATCGTCCTAGGTGAATATGAAACCTAAGAGAATGTGTTTTGAAACCTACAAGCGAAATGCATGAAATACCTGCAAAACATTGTGTATTGCCAGATGGTCCAGTCGACGCCGTGTGGATAGAGAATTTAAATTCAGTGCTAGATGACAACAAGACGCTGACATTGGCTAACGGAGATCGCATCTCGATGGCACAGAACAGCAAGCTGGTGTTCGAGCCGGACAACGTGGACAACGCCTCGCCCGCCACCGTCAGTCGGATGGGCATGGTGTTTCTGTCGTCATCCGTGCTTAAGTGGCAACCTATACTGGAGGTAAAGTCATAGGGTTATGACTGTTCACTTACCGCTAATTTCGCGTGTATTTAAACATGTACAGTTACGATCATAAATATATTACTATAGTTCGCCAATAATAGGTATCTGATTTCATGATTATTCATAAAATACTCGTATCTCTGCTCAAGAAGAAAGGAATTATGTATTTAATAATTTGCCAACATACCAAAATATTTTGTGACATTTACACTTCGTTAGATAGATGATTAGATGAAGTTGTCTTTTCTGTAATTTGTAAAGTTTGGAGATAAATGGTGTCAAAGTTCTTGTACGTAGATGCTATAATAGACCGAACTGTTTGATAATTTTTAACATTTTTAAACGTCGAAAGCGTTGTTCAAGTGTTAACTATTCGAATTGGCTGTTGGATATGGTTATAGTGGAATATAATAATCACCTAACTTCTGCAAATAATTGAATTTACGTTAATTACGAGAATCACTTAGTCGATAAGGAATATCCCAGCTAAGGATTCCAGTGCAAAACTCGTTCCTCATACAATATAAACACACGGTTTTTTCAGTTAGATTGAAACTGCGGGTCTTTCACATTCCTTTTTTTATCGTGAAATCTACAGATGTATATATTTATGACAGCTGCGGGCACAGATTATACCTATTATTATAGGTGTCATTGCCCGGAATGTTGTCATTTTATAAATATTATGCTTAGAAGTATAACATATAGAACTAGGTATTTTGTATTTATTTTATTTCATATATTGTTATTTTTATCTTATCGCTGCACTGGTTGTCGTCATCACGTCAACGCCGGCTGTTGCTGAAAATCAGCGCTGGGGCTGTCTCGCAGATAGTAGCATTATGCTGAGCGATGCATGTTTTACGTGGATGTGATGGATTTTTTCCCCAACTTGTTCTTTTTGTGTTTGTGTTCTTATTCTGCATCACGTTTACCGCAAATAAAAGTATTATCTTTCTGTACATACTAGCTTCTGCCCACAATTTCGTCCGCGTGAATACGCGATTCTAGAAGACTATAATAGAAGCCCCATTCACCCTCTTAGGGGTGGAATTTCGAAAAACCCTTTCTTAGTGGATACCTTCCCTTCACAAAAAACACACCTTCCTAAATTTCATGTCTCTAGAACCAGCGGTTTTTAGGCTGTGCGTTGATATAGGTATCAGTCAGTCAGGACTTAGAATTTTATATTAAAAATAGATTTATATAACTTGACGTGCACAGGGCTGGCTGCGGCACCGCACTCAAAAAGAGGCCGATGCCTTTCGTAACTGTTTCAATAAAGTATATGACGATGTGCATTCATTTTTACAAATGAAGCTTGTAGCCAAAATGAAAATTCTGGAAGCTATCTACATCAGGTTTGTATTTAACACTGCATCTATTAAAAAGTATTAAAAACAATTTGTTAAGGTATTATCTTTAGTATGATGAACATTGTAAACTTGCTTTTCAGACAATGTACAGACGTCCTTAGTGGATTATTACAAATTGAAGTTCCCGGTGGCAGTAAGCAATTAGTTCATTATACCTACTTGAATAAGTTTAAAATTTACTGTAGTTAGCAGGCTACTTATTTTGCACTATATTTTTGGTCCCGAAATAGTTTTTTTAAAGTGTGTTTTAAAACATTATTGACGGTATTTACGCTGGCCTACAAATTATACGTGACACCACGTACGTACCTACACATTGCATTCCTAACATTATTATTCCTTTCTTACAAAACATAATGTTATTTCACTATTCATTTTTAATTTTTTTTATAAGAAAAACACTAGCTTCTGTCCGCGACTTCGTTTCTTGTTTTAACATAAAATATTTACATCCTACAGCTGCCCCGCTACCTATACAGCTGCCCCGCTACCTAGGTACAGCTGCCCCGCTACCTAGGTACAGCTGCCCCGCTACCTAGGTACAGCTGCTCCGCTACCTAGGTACAGCTGCCCCGCTACCTAGGTACAGCTGCCCCGCTACCTAGGTACAGCTGCCCCGCTACCTAGGTACAGCTGCCCCGCTACCTAGGTACAGCTGCCCCGCTACCTAGGTACAGCTGCCCCGCTACCTAGGTACAGCTGCCCCGCTACCTAGGTACAGCTGCCCCGCTACCTAGGTACAGCTGCCCCGCTACCTAGGTACAGCTGCCCCGCTACCTAGGTACAGCTGCCCCGCTACCTTGGTACAGCTGCCCCGCTACCTAGGTACAGCTGCCCCGCTACCTTGGTACAGCTGCCCCGCTACCTTGGTACAGCTGCCCCGCTACCTAGGTACAGCTGCCCCGCTACCTTGGTACAGCTGCCCCGCTACCTAGGTACAGCTGCCCCGCTACCTAGGTACAGCTGCCCCGCTACCTAGGTACAGCTGCCCCGCTACCTAGGTACAGCTGCCCCGCTACCTAGGTACAGCTGCCCCGCTACCTAGGTACAGCTGCCCCGCTACCTAGGTACAGCTGCCCCGCTACCTAGGTACAGCTGCCCCGCTACCTTGGTACAGCTGCCCCGCTACCTAGGTACAGCTGCCCCGCTACCTTGGTACAGCTGCCCCGCTACCTTGGTACAGCTGCCCCGCTACCTAGGTACAGCTGCCCCGCTACCTAGGTACAGCTGCCCCGCTTCCTAGGTACAGCTGCCCCGCTACCTTGGTACAGCTGCCCCGCTACCTAGGTACAGCTGCCCCGCTACCTTGGTACAGCTGCCCCGCTACCTAGGTACAGCTGCCCCGCTACCTAGGTACAGCTGCCCCGCTACCTAGGTACAGCTGCCCCGCTACCTAGGTACAGCTGCCCCGCTACCTAGGTACAGCTGCCCCGCTACCTTGGTACAGCTGCCCCGCTACCTAGGTACAGCTGCCCCGCTACCTAGGTACAGCTGCCCCGCTACCTAGGTACAGCTGCCCCGCTACCTTGGTACAGCTGCCCCGCTACCTAGGTACAGCTGCCCCGCTACCTTGGTACAGCTGCCCCGCTACCTTGGTACAGCTGCCCCGCTACCTAGGTACAGCTGCCCCGCTACCTTGGTACAGCTGCCCCGCTACCTAGGTACAGCTGCCCCGCTACCTAGGTACAGCTGCCCCGCTACCTAGGTACAGCTGCCCCGCTACCTAGGTACAGCTGCCCCGCTACCTAGGTACAGCTGCCCCGCTGCCTAGGTACAGCTGCCCCGCTACCTAGGTACAGCTGCCCCGCTACCTAGGTACAGCTGCCCCGCTACCTTGGTACAGCTGCCCCGCTACCTAGGTACAGCTGCCCCGCTACCTTGGTACAGCTGCCCCGCTACCTTGGTACAGCTGCCCCGCTACCTAGGTACAGCTGCCACGCTACCTTGGTACAGCTGCCCCGCTACCTAGGTACAGCTGCCCCGCTACCTTGGTACAGCTGCCCCGCTACCTAGGTACAGCTGCCCCGCTACCTTGGTACAGCTGCCCCGCTACCTTGGTACAGCTGCCCCGCTACCTAGGTACAGCTGCCCCGCTACCTTGGTACAGCTGCCCCGCTACCTAGGTACAGCTGCCCCGCTACCTTGGTACAGCTGCCCCGCTACCTAGGTACAGCTGCCCCGCTACCTTGGTACAGCTGCCCCGCTACCTAGGTACAGCTGCCCCGCTTCCTAGGTACAGCTGCCCCGCTACCTTGGTACAGCTGCCCCGCTACCTAGGTACAGCTGCCCCGCTATCTTGGTACAGCTGCCCCGCTACCTAGGTACAGCTGCCCCGCTACCTTGGTACAGCTGCCCCGCTACCTAGGTACAGCTGCGCCGCTACCTAGGTACAGCTGCCCCGCTACCTTGGTACAGCTGCCCCGCTACCTTGGTACAGCTGCCCCGCTACCTAGGTACAGCTGCCCCGCTACCTTGGTACAGCTGCCCCGCTACCTAGGTACAGCTGCCCCGCTACCTTGGTACAGCTGCCCCGCTACCTAGGTACAGCTGCCCCGCTACCTAGGTACAGCTGCCCCGCTTCCTAGGTACAGCTGCCCCGCTACCTTGGTACAGCTGCCCCGCTACCTAGGTACAGCTGCCCCGCTACCTTGGTACAGCTGCCCCGCTACCTAGGTACAGCTGCCCCGCTACCTAGGTACAGCTGCCCCGCTACCTAGGTACAGCTGCCCCGCTACCTAGGTACAGCTGCCCCGCTACCTAGGTACAGCTGCCCCGCTACCTTGGTACAGCTGCCCCGCTACCTAGGTACAGCTGCCCCGCTACCTTGGTACAGCTGCCCCGCTACCTTGGTACAGCTGCCCCGCTACCTAGGTACAGCTGCCCCGCTACCTTGGTACAGCTGCCCCGCTACCTAGGTACAGCTGCCCCGCTTCCTAGGTACAGCTGCCCCGCTACCTAGGTACAGCTGCCCCGCTACCTAGGTACAGCTGCCCCGCTACCTAGGTACAGCTGCCCCGCTACCTAGGTACAGCTGCCCCGCTACCTAGGTACAGCTGCCCCGCTACCTAGGTACAGCTGCCCCGCTACCTAGGTACAGCTGCCCCGCTACCTAGGTACTTCGTTTTCGCTTAACGTTCTTTCTGACTTTTTTGTTTTTGCTCGGCTCTTAAGGGGCTGGTAGCGTGCTCTTAAATCCTTCCTCAAGAATCAATTGCCAAAATATTTTTTTCAATCTGACTGATAGGTAGTTCCTGAGATTAGCGCGCGGAAGTCGCGGGCAGAAACTAGTAATTATATGAAAATATTTTTAGTTGTATGAATATAAAATTGTATTAATATTTGCAGAGGTTCATACAGACCGTCATCTAGAGCGGCTGTTCATCTTTGCAATGATGTGGTCATTGGGCGCGGTACTGGAGCTAGATATGCGCACTCGCATGTCTGAGTACATGACCAAACTTCCCGTGAAAATGGACTGGCCCGGTGCCAAATCCAAGGAATGGGTCATGCCCTTCGAGTACAACGTCACCCCTGGCGGCGTCTGGGAGCACTGGTCAGTGCTACTTTACACAATCGTAATACTTAACACTTTCAAGGACACTTTACGGGTATAGTCGTTATAACAATAAAACTTTGTATCTCGTTTACAGCGCCGGAACCTATTAAAAAAATTAAATGTATGTGTTACCGGCCAAACCCGATGTTAAGAAGAACTAGTTTCGCCTAGGCCAAACCAGTTCTCCCTCGCTCTTTCATCCTATGTCTGTTTCTGCGTAAAGGGCTTAAAGTAACCTAACCAAATCTAACCTCGGGGTGCCCTTCGCTCGCTCTTGCATCCTACGTCGTCTAAGAATTGGTTTGGCCTAGGCGAAACTAGTTCATCATAAAATCGGGTTTAGCCGCGCGGTAACATAATTATGCATCCCTCACTAAAATAGAAAGGTTAAACACTATCATAATATGATAGTGTTTATTACTTGTCTAGAATCTCAATATGTTTTAGTTTGTAACAAACATATAGGTAGATAGGTATTACTTATTGCAAAACAATTATTTTTTTATTAGTAAGTCCTTAATACATTGTCATATATCTATGATCATAGATATAATACCTAATGGTTTTGTTACAATGACGCTTGTCGAGGCCGGTCCGAGAATAGCTGACCATATTTAGGTACTAAGGTACCGAGGCCCCTCCTCTGCTCGGAAACCACGTTAAGCAGTTGGTCGCGGCTGTCATTCGTGAATCTTTCGTTACGAGTTGTCAGAAGCCCGACAGTCTGACAACAAGGGGTATTTATCGTGTTGCCCAGTAGTTGCCTGTTATGTAATTATGTATAATGGTATTTTCATTTTGCCAGGTCCGAGAGTGTTGAGCGATACATTTACCCATCTGACAGTATACCGGAGTACTCTTCAATCCTGGTGCCGAACATTGATAACGTGTGCATTACATTTTTGATCGAAACTATCGCTAAGCAGAACAAGGCGGTGCTTCTGATCGGCGAGCAAGGCACTGCTAAGACAGTTATGTTAAAAAGTTATATGATGAAATACGATAACGAAGTAAGATTATATAAAATTATAAACTTCTCATCCGCTACGACGCCTAATTTGTTCCAAGTGAGTAGAATTAATACTTATACCTACACGCTGACTATCTCGATGAGCTTCATTACAATTTAATGTGATGGAATTATGACGTTTTTCATATTTCAGAGAATTATCGAATCATATGTGGAAAAGCGAGTCGGTATGACATATGGGCCGGCAGGAGGCCGAGCGATGACAGTGTTCGTAGACGACATAAACATGCCAGTGGTGAATGAGTGGGGCGACCAGGTAATGATAAACGATTTTCGTTGCTGAACACCCATGACGCGCAGGCGCAGCACAGTAGCACCGAACATGGTTTTGAGTTGTCAGAGATGTATCAGATGCAACGTGCATCTACTACCACTAACTAAATATCCAGAATAAATCTGACAGACAAAATACAGGGTAGCGTCCAGACTAGCCTTTTGAGGAAACTACCAGAAATAGTTTGAGTTAGCCTGTCCCAACAGACGGCATGAACTTACCGACCTTATTATACAGGATGATATTATTATCACCATCCAAATTTGGATGGTGATAAAAAAATCTTCCTGTATAGTACAAGCTCAAACATTATGAATTAAATCGTTGTTTTATGTTTTAGGTGACAAATGAAATAGTACGACAAATGATGGAAGGGGGAGGTTTCTTCTCTCTAGAGAAGCCCGGCGATTTCACTACTATAGCCGACATTCAGATGTTTGGTGCAATGATACATCCAGGTATATTCAGATCTACAACCATCAACAATTCTGTACATCCCGATTCAAACTTTATGGCGGCTCGGAATATGTAACAAATACAGTAACAAATTGACGTGTCAGCGGGGGTGAGGGGTGAGGGTGAGGTACTGCGCAGCTAGTAGCGTAGGTACTTCAGTACCGCTATAAAGTTTGAATCGGGCTGTAATATTAGTAAATACTCATAATATAATCGTAATTATAGTAGTCGGTTGGTACCTAAAGTTGGTTAATGACAGACTTCAGGCACGTGCAACTTTAATTTAAAACGTGATGATACACTAATAAAATTAAGCCGCGAATCATACCTATTTTATATTTTAATCAAAGATAATTTTATTGAGACTCTCAGTGTCACAGCACTTGCTTTGAAGACTGCACTGGCCTAAGTGGTATGTATGACACGTACTTACTTCGTATCATACCACCTTACTGCCCTGTACACCTTGTACAGGGACACGGACGATGTGACAAATTAACGTTTGCCAAGGCAAAACTCTGATCAGAGTTACGCATCTCCATATAGTCTTTGCGGTATATGATAACCAATATATTTTGTGGGTGAACAGTGGGTGAAAAGTAAATATACCTAAATGGTCTAATTTGAGGTCTGTTAAAGCAGCACGATTATAAAAATACCTTTATTAAATGTTTTCAAGCAGATTTCAATAAAATAATTACTGAAATAATTATAGGTGGTGGTCGTAACGATATTCCTCCGCGTTTGAAGAGACAGTTTAATATATTTAACTGTACACTTCCGAGCACTATTTCGATGGACAAAATATTTGGTAAAGTTATAATCTATTTATTCGTTAAGACAATTTCAAGCCTTGAGTGAATACTTAGTTCACCATGGCGGAACACCTCATGCGATAGTAAAAAAAAAGCTGCTTCATAAGTAAGTTTGTACATTTTGTCCAGTTACGTGAACTTCAACATACCTACAGGGTGACAAAGACATGGACGCGCAAACTGCTTCCATGAATTTAGTACATGTATCTGAAATTAAAAATTTTCAGCCTACTTTTTTTTGATAATCGACGAAAAATTTCTACGCTAGACTAGAATCGTCTAGAATCATGTGCTGAATTCATTTTTTCAATAGCCTAGAAAAATAGATATCACATGCGTTAACAATAGTCACACGATGTGACCACTAGAGAATACTTTTGATAATTATTCTTTCATTTTAGAAACTATAAGTGTTGGACATTTCTGTAAACAACGCTACGACAAGAAGATAGTGGAATTTATGCCAAAACTCGTACCGGTCACTCGTATCATGTGGCAGCAAACCAAAGTTTGTAAAACAATCTTTTTTACAAAAAACAACCGACTTCCAAAAAAAAACACGCAGAAATCGAAAAATACTATTTTGGATGTCGCTTTCTTTGGTTTTGTAATTTCGTTTTTACCACCACAGGCTGTAGTGTAGTTTTTGTATGTTGTTTTTTTTCAGTTTTTCATGTTTCACTTTTTGTTGTGGTACCTACCCCACACTATGTATACCACTACTTGTTTTGTAAACAACAGGAAACGAAAGGATCTCATAATAACACTAGCTTTTGCCTGCGGTATCGCTTGCGTAGATGTCGGAAAACATCCCACGGGAACGTACCTACTACCAAGATTAAAACTACCCTTTGTATTAATCCAGGTTATAAACAACTACTTAACTGTGTGCCAGATTTCAGCGGTTTTAACGCCAATCTGGAACATACATCCAGACAAACGGACAATACCTTCGTTACTAGGAGATACAAAGTGGGTTATATATATATATATATATATATATATATATATATATACGTGTTATTGACGCTAACTCAAAAACCACTCATCAGAATTTGTTTTCAATAAACAAAATAGCTCCACAATAATTGATGGAAATCTGTACATTATAAGGCTGAAGAGTTTTTTTTTTGTTCTCTGGAAATACCAGTCGGATTTGAAAAAATATTTTGCCTTTGATAGGTCAATTCTTGAGAAAGGCTATTTCTCATAATTATCACGCTACATCATCTACCTAGCCTTTTCCCAACATAGTTGGGATCGGCTTCCAGTCTTACCGGATGCAGCTGAATACCAGTATTTTACATAGAGTGACTGTCTATCTGACCTCCACAACCCAGTTACTGAGTACTTCGATACCCCTTGGTAAGACTGGTTATCAGACTTTCGGGCTTCTGACTACCCGTAACGACTGTCAAAGATCCACGAATGACAGCCGGGACCAACGGCTTAACGTGCTTTCCGAGGCACGGAGGGGTCCCGGTATGTAAAGATGATCACCTATCCACAGACCAATCGCAGCTAGCGTAGCTTAACCTGATCGATCGACCTGTGCGGCTGTTATTATTTAGCCACGGGCCCCTCAATATCTCATATCACGCTACAACGAAACAAAAAAACGCTAATCGAAAACGAAATAATAACGCGGGTGGGCGATGAGATGCGACGCGGTGGGTCGTGGGCCAAAATTTCACGCGGACGAAGTCGCGGGTAAAAGCTAGTATCACTAAAAAAAATACATACAGACGAACATAGAACCTCCTCCTTTTTTGAAGTCGGTAAAAACATGGACTATGTTTAATGTTATTTTCGAATCTGTAATAGTGTAATGAATGATCTTTTTATTATTCGCTTTTTTATACAGATAAAAATGTTGCCAACACCAGCAAAGTTCCATTACGTGTTCAACCTAAGGGATCTGTCTCGTATATGGGAAGGAATTCTGTTTATAAAGAGAGAGGAGATTCAATCGATTAAGACGGCTATCAAACTCTGGTTTCATGAATGCTTAAGAGTAATCTCGGACAGGTAATAATTACGTGTTACAATAAAGGTTACTCCGTTATATTTGCATTACGAGAACAGCGAAGAATCTATATGATTTTGACTTTACTCAGGTTCACCACGTTTGTTGATAAAGAGTGGTTCGTGGATAATTTCTGGAAAATAGCCAGACAGGAGTTACCGGAGTATGTGAGTGAGTTCCCAGAAGAAGAAACATTCTTTGTTAACTTCCTCCGTGAGCCGGTCGACCCAACCGGCGATGAAGATGAAGATTTCAGTACCGATGCCCCAAAAGTATACGAGGAATTGCCATCGTTAGTATCTAGACTGCAATTGCTGGCTCCTTATTGCCATCGTTAGTATCTAAACCGCAACTGCTGGCTCCTTATTGCCATCGTTAGTATCTAAACCGCAATTGCTGGCTCCTTGTTGCCATTGTTAGTATATAAACCGAAATTGTTGCCTCCTTATTGCCATTGTTAGTATATAAACCGCAATTGTTGGCTCCTTATTAGTTATTACCATCGTTAGAATCTAGACCGCAATTGCTGGCTCCTTATTGCCACCGTTAGTATCTAGACTGCAAATAACGCTTAGGTATACCACCTACTTTAGTATGAAAATGTATTTTTTTTTTATACAGTTGGGATTATCTACTCACGAAACTCCAAGGATTCCAGGATCTGTTTAATGAACAGATAAGGGGAGCTCATCTAGACCTGGTATTCTTCCACGATGCTATGGTGCATCTGTTCATCATATCCCGAATCATTAACACCCCACGGTAAGCTGTTACCTATGAGTACCTACCAATATATTTTTCAGTAATTGAATAATTATTTTTACAACTTTTAAAATCTTTATGTTCACAGTGGCAATGCTCTTCTCGTGGGCGTCGGTGGTTCCGGAAAACAAAGCTTAACGAAATTAGCATCATTCATAGCCAACTTTTCTTTCTATCAAATAACTTTGACAAGGTATTAGACAGAAAATACTTATACTACCTTTTTAAATAGAATCTGTAGATGAGGTTAATTAAACAAGGGGTTTTCCAAAATGTTCTCAGGTCGTATAACGTGAACAACTTTATGGACGACATAAAAGTGTTGTACCGCATAGCCGGCCTGCAGGGTCAGGGCATCTCTTTCATATTTACTGACAACGACATCAAAGATGAACAGTTCTTAGAGTTCCTCAATAATATTCTCAGCTCAGGAGAAATTGCCAATTTGTTCCCTAAGGAAGAAATGGGTTTGTTCAATCAATAATAACTAGTTAAGATTTTTAGAACCGCAGACAAACAACCGGTTTCTGAATTGAGAGCTTATCAAACTCTAGGATTACTTAAGGTGATTCCTTTAGTGTTGCACGTGAAATAGAAAATCTCTCTTGTTATTATACAGAGTACATACCTAATAGTACAAGTCTCTTGTTACAAATATTTTTTTTATTTCGCAGGCTTTCACCTTAAGTGATGCTAAAGTAATCATTAACAAGTATTTTTTAAAACGTTTGCATTATAATCCGTCCCAATATGTCCAAAATAGGTTCTTACCTTTAATTATTTTCCTAAGTACATTGATTGACACAGTAAGTACATTGATTGGCGTTGAGAAGAGAAATTTGCGACTAGATTTTGGACTTTTTTAATGACAGAAATTGACCTTAAGTTTTCAAATTCTCAATTCAGAGACCCTGTCATTTACATTTGTATTCAAGAATATTATTTACCTAAGTACCTATTGAAGCAACGCTAGGATAAATATGACGTTTCTTGGTGCGTTTCATAAATAATCATACATTTCAAGTCATACATTTCATAAATAATATCTACTACATAGACTTTAAAAAAAAGATGGAATCCGCGCCACGAATATCGAAAGCACTCGAAAGTGAAGCACCGTACCGATCTATGTGTGCGTGAGTGAATAATTGAACGTACTTTATTATGACATTCGATTATTGCTCTTGAACGTTCCAGTGGGACTTTAAAGTCTTACTTCGTTGTCCGTCTGTCAAGACCCGATAACTTTTTCTCAGCACAGCTTTGAGACGAACCCTCAGGGCGCGAGTCTACTCGCACTCATTTGTATTTCTGTCTTTTTCTATCTCGAAAGGTCATTATCACGAACAAAACAGTAACGGCCAGTAAAATGATTGTATTTTCTGTGTATCTGCAGACGAGATTCTGAATATGTTGACACCGATCATGAAGAAGCAGGCACCTAGAAGGATTCCAGTTCCTGATGTGTTGTATGAATATTTCATCATACGATCCAGAGCTAACTTGCACGTTGTTTTATGCTTTTCACCTGTAAGTCAACACAGATATAGTTAAATCATAGAAAATGCCCTTAATAATCTAACTAATGCGTACTCATTGAAAAAGAAACAACGATTTTTTTATGGACGTCGCCGTCGATAAATCGTCGCAGATGGATTGTCGAATCCGCTGCTGTCGTCGTTCAGTTGTTTACATAACGAAGCTGTTTTATAAAACAACTAGCAGTTTTTAATACAGCGTATTCGACAATCCATCTACGACAGATATGCGTTGTCGCCGTGTGTATGTGTTTTTTGCACTAAGTGTGCATATACACGACCGACACGCGTCAACGGCAAGGTAACTGCTGCCATCGAGAGAACGGTGCTCAAATACACGAGCAGCTCGTTAACGATGGAAGCCGCCGATGCTTTGACGGCAGAGGCCATTGCAGCCGCTCGTGTGTATGAGCACTAAGGCGTTAGCCCTCTGACAGGCGTTAAAACAAAAGCAAAATAAAATTAATCAAGTTCTATCCCTGCTCATGTCTGACTGTTGGCGTCATACAATAAAATAAAGCTAGTATGACCTTTCAATTGGCATAACTTGAAACAGCACTGGGGACAGAGCCCATAAAAAGATGCCCATTCGCCTTTTGAATAGTTTCTCCTGTACTTTTTGAAGTTTTAATCATTATTTGATAAGTAGATAGGTACTCTTCATACAACCCCTATAATTTGATTTATAATTGGTTCATTTAGGTGGGTGAGAAGTTCAGAAGCCGAGCTCTGAAGTTCCCCGGCCTTATATCTGGATCTACTATGGACTGGTTCCAGAAATGGCCCAAAGAAGCACTCATTGAAGTGGCGCATCACTTTTTATGGGAGTTTCAGGTTTGTAACATGATAATGTTAGTCAAATTTTGCTATTATACTACACGTTTACTTTAAAGTTCTTGAAAAGATAGGTCGACTAAGAAATTGACAACAACCGATCGAACTTCATACGCTTTATACCAAGAGCAGTGGTGGCCCAATGGAATCTACCGCGTCTTTAGAAAGTATATAGGTCCATACATACCTTAATAAAGTGATGAGTAAACGCTCTTCAGCCGAAATACACTCTCTGTAGTGGGTATTTTGTAAAAGTCGAAGGTCGTAGGTTCGAACGCAGACAGGTGTTTTACTTTGTATAAATAATTTCATCACCACTGCTCTCAAAACTGAATCAAACATCGTGAGGAAACCGGCTCGTTCTAGAACCAAAAATTCGAAGAGCTACGAATCCGCACTGGGCCTACATGGTGGATTAATGCCCGCTCCTTCACGAAGAGATGCCTCGGTGGCAGCTGCTAGTGTCTGCATTGTCAACACGTCAGTGGGCGTAACCGTTTACTCATAATGCGACACAAATGACGTATAGAAACTGATGGTTTTGTTTGGCGGCTAGTGGCGGAAGTAATGTGCTCAACCACTACACTACTCGTACTTTCGGCGCCACGAATTTTATTTGTAGGCACTACCGTCTCTAAAGGCGGCCGGCATGCCAGCAGCGCGGAAATTCCGTGCTTATGTTGGTAAAGCAATTTTATGGCCGACTCTATTCAACAACGTTTGCTTTATTATTTTCCTTTTATTTTTTTTATGTAGACTCTTCATGCTTCTCTAAACGCATTCGATTGGCATTATAACGAATTGTTAATTGCACACGACGAAATGTCGCCTTCTAGGTGGTGTGTTCTGGTGATACCAAGCATCAGTTGATTGAGATAATGGGCATGGTGCAGGATGACGTAGCAGAAACCTGCACAGAATACTACGAGCGATTTAGAAGACAGACTCACGTCACTCCTAAGTCGTATTTATCTTTCCTTGAAGGCTATAAAGTGCTCTATAAAGAAAAACACGTAAATATAGCAGAAATGGCAAGAAGGTACTTATTTTAACAACTAGAAAGACTATAATTAGAAACCTACTGAGTAGGCTTAGATAATATATATTATCTAAATAACTTAAAGACCACATTACAGGCAGTGAATGCGCAACTCTGTTTAGTGCTTTTGTACTTAATATATTAGCATTGAATTAGTTTGCCCTTTGAACGGTGAAACCAACATAATAACGTAGTTACGAAAATTTTAAGACTATATTAGGCTATGACACTCCTGACCTACCAAATCCCTGGACATACCTCTGGGGGTAGGGTGAGACTGAACCATACCACCATGTGTTTTGATGATTATCTTTATTTTCTGTTTCATAATCATTAACCATGAAGGGCCGTTTAATCGACTAAGGGCGAATTTCACCAAACTTATATAGACCTAGAATAAGTAAACCTGAGACTTTTTTAAATTTTTGACAGTTTTTCCATACTAGAACTGTCAGACGTCAATTACTTTATTCCACGGATAAAATATATCTGACTTTGGTCAAATCAGCCCTTAAGCAAACCATTAAACACTCCTCTGATTCCGTATTTTTTTTTTATTTAAAATAATTTTTAGAATGACTACTGGTCTGAGTAAGTTGGTTGAAGCAGCAGCTAGTGTTGATGTATTAAAGAAAGAGTTGGAAGTAAAAGATCTGGAAATTAAGGAAGCCACAGCTAAAGCGGAGGAGGTTTGCGTTGTATCCTTTGAGTAAGAATAGCAGGCAGGTCTACCAACTAGCAGGTAGTCTGACAGCGAGTGTGTTGTAGGTGTTGGCGGCTGTAGCGGACTCGCAGGCAGCAGCCGAGGTTGTCAAAACGGAAGTGCTAGAGGTGAAAGACCGCGCCGTGAAGCTCGTGAGCGTGATCGCCGCCGAGACCGCCATTGCGGAGGAGAAGCTAGCCGACGCTAAGCCGGCGCTAGAAGCTGCCGAGGCTGCGCTACAGGTGCATCCAGTGCTTTAATTTTTGGACTTTACTAATGCCACTTGGATGATGACTTCACCGCTCTGTTGCAGACTATCAATGCTGCCGACATCGCCACCGTCAGGAAACTGGGCAAGCCACCTCATCTCATCACGCTCATTATGGATGCTGTCATTCTGCTCTTTAGGAAGCGTATAGACCCGATTAGACCTGATCCAGAAAAACTATTTTTAACCGCTTCTTGGGCAGAATCTTTGAAGGTATTGTGTGTTAACAGTATATTATTTAGTTTGGGCTCAGACATTTAAAAATGTGTATGGTATCGAGAGACGCTATGGCGCCCTCAGCTTCCGGCTGATGCAGGTACTTTCTAGCCACGGCTGCTTTGGGAAGTACCTATGTCGTATAGGTCGGGAGCAGACACCGGTGTGTTACCACTGTGTGGCTTGCCCTGAGGAGACGGCGCAGCACACGTTGGAGGAGTGCCCAGCTTGGGCACCGGCTTGGCTGCACCGTGACCTCATCGCGGCAATAGGCGGGAGCGATCTCTCCCTCCATATGTTCCGGGGTAGTGGTGACCCTTTTGGACAATCCTGCTGCCCTGGCACGCCTCGGCCCTGACGGGCTCCTCTTCTGATGCTGACATCTCTTTGAGGCGCGCTCCACGCGCGCCTCAAAGAGATGTCAGCATCAAAACACATACGCGCCGTCCGGCTAGGGCATGGTCCTGATCGGACGGTAAGCTACCCATTACTCGCCGTCCGCAGGCCCGCGCCTACGGTGGCCGGGAGTCGTCACGCTGCTCCCGAAAAATTTTGTTGTACCTACTATTAACTTTAGGAAAAATGAAAATTTCTTGAAAATTATCGCCTATGTTCAGAAATAAGAACATACGATGATGAAATCTACCCGCGTCCTATTCTAAAGTGATCGTCGCGCAAATACGCGTTCGCAGTGGTCATACTCTTAAGTCACTATATTATGTACAGTAAATCTGAACACGTGATCGCGCGACAGAGGGCGCTTTCCGACTTTCGAACAAAAAGTGACATACTCGTATATGGACACAACGATTGCGTATTCCTTCCTGCGACGATCGCTTAAATAGACGCGGGGTCACAAGGAGTTGTTACAATAGCTGTTGCAAACTCGGTGCGCTTGGAAGCCCTAGAATCCTTCGTTGCGTTCGGGATTCAAAATGGCGCCCGTGACTTATGACACTGCTCTATCCTAACCCTCTTTTACTAATAAAGAGAGAAATCGGTGTGTAACTAACTATTCATCTGATATAAAACGTCTATTAGTTAGGGGGTTAGTGAATAATCTACTATTAACGAACGTCCTTTGTTTCTGTCTTTAGGTTATGGCGGATGCAAGATTCTTGAGTAACTTAAAGAACTATCCAAAAGATGAAATAAATGCTGAAATGGTTGATTTGCTGCAACCTTATTTCACATTCCCGTATGTTTTTTTTTTAATATATGAATTATTATCATTTAGTTACTGTTTAATAACCATCACTCTAATAATTTTTTTGTGTAGTCTCTTACAAATTGCTGGCCAAGTCGTCAGCGTCGATTAAGCAATGTGAATGAGATAGTTTTTCAAAATACAACAATACACTATGGGCTGATTTTTCAATAGTCAGATAACTTATATCGGAAGAATAAATAAACAGTTTGACATATTTTCTATACAAAAGCTGTCAAACCGCAGTATTTAATACTCAGATAAAAATGATCTGATTATTGAAAAATCAGGCATAAATCTAACAAGGTAACTATTTGAGATGGGGCCATAGATATATGAATTTACATTTCTATGGATAGGGCATTAGCTCACATAACAGATAAAAGAGCTTGCGTTGCGCTATGGTATGCGTGGACGCTACTCGTCTTGCTCTTGACGCTCACAGTCCCAGCGTGTTTGTACACTTGGTTACCACAAGCAAAGCTGGCGTCGTTTCGTGAGATAAAAATACTGTGTATTTCTTAGAAAACCATCCCTATTTCATGCAGCAATTTCTGTCTGCAGCATACCTACATAGATTGCGAAAAATTATACAGATGGCAAGGAATGAGTTACCTACATAATGTTATTTTGCCTATTTTTATGGCAAGATGCAAAACAACTTGTATCATTCAACAGTGGCCGTTGAAACATGGATTTAATCCTGACCTTATTTTTGTTAGTTTAAACATGAGTCCCCCTTTGTACGTTTTTCTTGCCGTGACAGACTATGGTTTATTCGCCGTGTGTTGGCACGGTCGTCAGTGTTGTATGGATAACTTGAACACTACGGCGCCGTCGCCGTATACCATAGAACCGTGTCTTAAACAAGGTTACAAGATTTTTCTAGCGCGCGGTTAACACACCATGCCGTGTTCAAAGGGCCTTCATGCCTTGTGCAAAGTAGTCGAAACCCCGATTCTACTTATAACGCCCATTATCATGTGCGGTTCACACTACTGTTATGCCAACCATACCCAGATGTTAGATGTACCTATGGTTTCATCTTCGCAAAATCTAACTGGCAGCGCTTCTGTGAGAGCATATTATGTAGATGAAAAAAGCCGGATTTACATTACTGTGTTTTACGTGTGTTGACGCCTTCTTGCGATTAACTTACGGCACTATATGGGACGCAGTGTGAACCATACAACGTACATGAGCGTAATACAGAGTAACAAGTGGCTAAATACACAGCCTTCACAGTTATAAAATCCGACAAAAGTACTCCAGTGCTACCTAAAATTCACGTGTGTCCTAAATTATTTCTTTATTTTATTAATTATTCCTCATTATAGTTTGGTTTTGTGTGTGCCATGAAACACAACTCCGGCGGATATCAATTGGATAAAAATTTATGATAACACGCGGTTAAGTACCTGTTTTAAATACTTAATAATGTTATTGCCATGGGAATGCAACTTTATCGTGAAATGTATACATATTTACAGCTAAAATATTCACGCGCCTCTGTAAAAACGCGATATTCATTTTAAAATATTTAAAACTGGCTGAGAGGAAATCTACAATTTTCAGTTTTTGATATTATATTGGCATTATAATTATGTATTAGGTAATTAATTATAACATGAAACCAAAACTCAATCGCTCTATCTGCGTATTTTGTGATAAATCTGTATGATAATTTTGGAGATTTATTTGGTAAATATTTTAGGTTACGTTGAACAAAATGGTGGAAATGAAATACGGCTATGTGAACTGTTATAACTCCAATTTAATGCGAGGAGCGTATATAGGTTCACATGTGTTCTGTTAGAATGCTGTTATCTATATGAAATCCCACATTTGTACCACTACAGAGCCAATGTCTATAAATTTATTCTAATGTGAACTTATGTACAGCTTTAAGATGTAGTTCATGTCAATTGTGTATCATCGTTTAATTCTTTCAATATACTGAAATTTTAGACATCCGCTATAATATTTATTGTCCGTTAAATCGCCTAGCCCAGGTACTAAGTCAAGTATTGATGTTAATGGACAACACACATAGTCCTTTTAACAGAGTCCTTTTAACAGCCTACAGTGCACATGCGAACCATTTAAACACTTCTGTACAGATAGTAAAAAAAGGTTATTTTAATGATCACAAACAAGTCCTACTACAGCTACTAGCTGTATAACAGTCTAAAACAAGTAAACATAACAGTCTAAAACAAGTAAACATAACAGCCTTTGGCTTTATAAATGACCACGTGTGTTCTATTAAAATGCTAGCTCTATAACATCGTACAAGTAAGCCGTTAAACAGCGGTTGCCGTATCTCTACCCTCCTATAATACTCTTAGTCAGACGGCTGACTAAAGGATAGTTGTTAGAGTATTATAACACAATCGTATAAAAGTATAACTCTACACTCCTATAAGTCCCTTATATTTTTTTTAACTTATAAATTAGTTTTTAGTCCGAAAGAGTGTTTAAAGATAAATAAATTGTACTTTTGATCAGTAATTTTCAGTATCTATTCGTTGATTAATGCTTTGAGTATGATCAAGTACGTGTTTTCTTGATCATACTTACACCCACATATTCAAAACAAAGATTTCTAAAAGTTTACATAACATTACAGTATGTACACGTTCGAAGCGGCGAAAGTAGCTTGCGGTAACGTAGCTGGACTGATATCGTGGACCATCGCCATGGCTCTTTTCTATTCGGTGAACAAGGACGTGCTGCCGCTAAAGGCAAACCTGGCCGTGATGCAGGGCAAATACCAAGCGGCCAAAAGGGAGCTGGATGCGGCTGAGGCACAGCTCGCAGCCAAGGAGGTACGCACTATCTCTGAACACGGCAGTCATGTCACCAAGATAATGATAGTAATCGGTGTGGTAATTTTCTCTTAGCGCGAGTTGGCGCACGTGCAGCAGCAGTTCGACGAGGCGATGACGCTGAAGCAGGTGGTGCTTGACGACGCGGCCAAGTGCCAACAGAAGATGGACGCCGCCACCGCGCTCATCAACGGCCTGAGTGGAGAACGCGTGCGCTGGACGGAGCAATCTGCGCTCTTCAAGTCTGAGATCGAACGTCTGGTTGGCGATATCCTGCTGCTCTGTGGGTGCGTACGCTATAGACGAGCTGACTTGAAGCGCGCTCGGTTCAAGTGGTATTACCTCATGCAGAAAAAATTATGCATTATAGCCCTGTTGGGGACAGGGGGTCTACTCCCTAAGCACGAAGTCCGTCGTTTCGGCCTTCGTTACGGGCGTTTCCTACTCCCTATGCCCTACGGACGGATGATTCGTTCGGGGCCCGAGCGAAGAATGAATGACAACGCGATTTGATAGTTGTCCCTACCCCCGATGTGTTTTAGCCCGTCCGAACAATTAAAGTTGACACTGGTTTTGACGGATATTTATGTCAGTTGATACGACATCAAAATAGTTCTCGTGCTGTCGACGAAAGTTACCAATTTAAAAGAATTCAAACTAAGTATGGCTGCTTTTTTAAATATTAAAGAAGCTTTACAGGAATTTGAGCGTGCCTAAACCCGTACCGAATTAGCGTGCGCGATAACGATTAGATTTTCTAATTAAATCTGACTATTTTTAATCGCGACTAAAAAGGTGTGGAATAAAATTTGTTGGCACACCAACAAAAACAGTACTGTATCTTTTTTCTTTTCTTTTGCTTATATCTCGAAAACGGTGTGTCCTATCGTAAAAATAATGAAAATTTCGACCCCCTTTATAAAACCCATAAACCCCTAAAAGTCAACACGTAGGTAATAATTTTTCATATTTTCCATACAAAAAGAGAAAAATTCCATATAAAAATAAAATATCTTCTAAAAACAAAATAAAATATTTTCCACGTGGTGTCGCGATTGTCAAATTCGATTTAGTTGTGTCAAAATTATTTTTAAATGTAGAGGTATTTTTTTCTCTTGACTGTCGCCACCTAACTAAAGAAGAAGAACTGAAGAAGAAATGTGGTGTTTATACAAAGAAATACTGTAATAATATCGTTTTGACATTGAGTATCACTGTGAGCGCGTTCACGAGCGTTTCGAATTGTTGACAGTTCTTAGCTGTCATAATCGTAATAACTAAATCGGAACGCATGTGAGACGAAAAGACAAACTAAATTCGGAATGCGGCCTTTGACATTTCATTATAAAATTTCCTTCAAAAAAGTAAACAGGCAAAGGTATAACAGGATGATGCCAGTTTCCAGACAAAAATGGCAAAAATAATTCAATTCTATATTTATAGACATAATAAAAGGTATAATTTTTAAATGTGGTCATTTTCTAACGACAAAAGTATTAATATTTGTTTAATAAGCTAGAAAACTACAAAATAAGGAAACCGGTAATCGACCGGTAAAATAGTGCAACTGTATCGCCATGCGTCGTTCGTTCACGAATATTGTCTATGATTCCGTTTGAAACTGATGAGTCCGAAATCGTTAGGGAGTAGGGTTCACACCGTCGTATCGGGCTACTGTCGGACGGGCCGACGGACGGACGGACGGAGTTAGGGAGTAGACCCCCAGATCTGGCAACCCCGTTGCTTGGGGCTTGTTTGTTGTTGTTAGGCTAGCGACCGGGCGACTTGCGTGTTTTTTTACCTTTAGTTAACTATTCTTGTGATCTATATTTATTAGATATACCCAATTGCACCTTACCTGGCTTTAATTTGGTGCCTAACAAGCCCAGCATATCTTTCCTCGTTGTTCTAGTAGTCGCAAGCGATACTGCTGAGCATGAGGTCCTGGGTTCGATTCCCAGGTCGGGCAAACTGATAGGTATTGGGCTTTTCCATCAGGATTTTCTCAATAGTAGCCTAGAGTCAGGATTTGTGCCCGCTTGATGACAGTAGGCTCGCTCCCAATTACATAGCATTTAAACATAATGGCGAAATGTGGGTAAACTATTAGTAAGTAGGTACACGTCTACCTAACCCTTCAAGGACTACAAGCGTGATGTTATGTCATGTTATTCTTTTAGATTTTTGTCATATTCTGGACCATTTAATCAAGAGTTTCGGGGATTGCTGATCAACAACTGGCTTACTGAATTGTTACGAAGAAAAATTCCCGTGTCTATGAATTTAAATATAACAGATCAACTGACTGACACTGCCACGGTATGTAGATTTTAAAATCAAATCTAATTCCATGATTCAGATATCAAATCCATGGGTTTATTATCCTGTATGCAAAGCCTTTTAACCAATTCGATAAAATAATAATAATAATGATATGATGATGTGATAATTTGGAGTGTTTGGAATTTCTTAAAAGGCTTTACATACAGGATAACAATCCATTCAACCATACTTAAAGGGGGTGATAGACGTACGAACAAGTACGCGTACTTATGGCTCGACGACCTTTTTCGTTTGTTTGTCACCGTAAGTAGGTACGCGTACTTTAAAACCGCCGCCTAAAATCGTCGGCGATCCAACCCGTTTGAAATCTTGCTCGTAGCTCGGCTTGGCTCGTACGTGTAGCAGCACTGCGAGCCGCGAGCCGCGAGCCGCCATTTTGTTTAAGGACGCGTACTTCAAAACTGCCTTACGTATATCACCCACTATAGGCCTAAACAAAATACTTCAACGAACCTTTACAGGTCATTGTAGGGAGGAACAGGAGGCCTACCATGATCTATTTAAAAACGATTCAAAAGCAAGACATTTCAGTTTAGGTTCTTAAACTGCATCGTTCACAGTCGTACCGTGACGTCCAATACGCTCAGCGGAATTTGGATCGTTGAAAGTGAATGAGCTTTAAGAGCTAGCGTTAGGTATCCAGATGGCATGGCCTAAATTGAATCGTTAAACTGACGTCATGGTACGAATTAGTAGAACAGTTCAGTTTAGGTCCTAAAGTGGATCGCGTTAAGAGCTCGTGGTAGGTATTCTGGGCTGCTTGCCTATAGGTGTAGGTAGACGTAACTGCCAAAACATGTCAGCAGTGCAATATTTCGGCCATCTAAACACACTCGAGGATGATTCTGGGTACTCGACACATTTTGTGCAAAGAACGATATCTCAGTCGCGTGCCGTTTAGTAATGGTGACATGTTTTTCATTTAACGTATCAGAAAATGAAGTGTGAAAAAAGAAGAAAAGTGTATTACTATCGTATACTTTTTGTTGTGAAGCCTACAGATTTATGGTGAACTCTAGTGGTGAACTACTTTTCTTGTAATACAAACGTTTGTTTATTGTGGCCCGTAGTTATAAAATAATACCTAATAATAACCATAATCCACAAATAATGTTCCAACTGGGACACAGGCCTCCTCCACATTTATATCGTGCCTCGCTCTCTACAAGAGGGAGTGGGCTTTAATCTACCACGTGGGCCCAGTGCGGGTTGGTAGACGGCATATGTCTTCGAACCATAATTATACTTCTAACACAGTGTTATTTTGAATTCGAATTCTGTTGTTGATAAAAATGTACAAGATACCTAAAAAAGGCCAATGTCTTTTGACGTAAGTATGCAGTATAATTATCTTTACCAAAATAAAACGTTAGTAAGTAGGTACCTGAATCATATAGAGCAGATATTTTTTTGCACTGTTATTTAGACGTATCTATAGTTTAGGAGCTAGCCTGCATTTATGAATTGCGTGCAATACAGTAATTATGGCAGACTAAAGACCGTTTTATAGACTAGTCAGTGTCATTTGGTTTGGAACCCTAATTTTACAGGCGACTTGCTCTTGGTCGGTTTTTTTATTAATATTTTATTTTATTGTTTTATTATGTGCAGTAAGTATGGCATAATAAATAGGCTTGTAAATAGCTTGTCGTCAATTACCTCACTACTACTTCTGTATTTGATAGCTGTAAGCCACCCAAACACAATAAAATAAAATAATTTTAGTTGAATACGTTATGGGTTTCATGGTTGTAAAGGATGTGGGGCTCGTGGCTGAATAATAACAGCCGCACAGGTCGATCGATCAGGTTAAGCTACGCTTGCCGCGATTGGTCTGTGGATGGGTGACCATCTTTTCATACCGAGACCCCTCCCTGCCTCGGAAAGCACGTTAAGCCGTTGGTCCCGGCTGTCATTCGTGGATCTTTGACAGTCGTTACGGGTAGTCCCGAAAGCAGTATTAGCAAGGGGTATCGAATGGGTTGTCGTAGGGGTTGTGCCAGCGGTGCGTCGTACACGCCTACACGGCACCGTGCCGTGGCACGATACCGTGCCGTCTTCCGGTAGCAGGGTCGTGCCGTTACACGGTGGCCGGTGCCGTACCGCGGCGTAGACATGTGTCCACGCCCTATCACCCAGTAACTGGGTTGTGGAGGTCAGATAGGCAGTCGCTACATTTTAAAATACTGGTATTCAGCTGCATCCGGTTACACTGAAAGCCGACACCAACATAGTTGGAAAAAGGCTAGGCAGATCATTATGATGATAGTTGTAACGGTTGTAACATTTTTGAGGGTAATTTTGTTTTCACTTTTGTAGATTGGTGAATGGAATTTATGCGGGTTACCAACAGACGAATTGTCCATACAAAACGGTATTATTGTCACTAAAGCTGCTCGATTCCCGTTGCTCATCGACCCGCAGACACAGGGAAAGATCTGGATCAGAAACATGGAGAAATTTAACGACTTGATTGTTAGCACTCTGAACCACAAATATTTCAGGTGAGCTATGCATGCCAGAGTATTGCAAATAGAGTACAAATAACTAAATCCGCTGGAGTCAGACACCGCTGGAGCTTTCCATGTAGGAGGGATATGCCCAGCAGAGGACATCTTTCAGTTGACATTACTTGGACGAAACTGAATTTTAACGACGTCGACGGAAATGGCATAGAGCACCTGTCCCGCCGCCGGCGATTAACGTGAAGCGAGTAGACCTTCACGTTGCTCGTCAAACACGAGTTGGAAAGCAACGAACAGCGAGAGCAAGCGTGAGTCTCTCAGCGAATGTTCAGCCCGCTAAGTAAGCATGGTTTTGAGCGAGTACCTACTCTATTTGATAGTTCTTGTCGCTCTGACAAACGAGTAGTCGCCGGCGGAGGCGGCGGTGTGAATAATTAGTGTGAACTAAGTATTTTCACTGGTATGTACGAGTATCTCTTTTACTTACTGGACATACAATCTTTTGTACATTTCTTGTGCGAGAAAATAGTCGCTTCCTCGTGATTTATGATTTCCATACTATCATAATGTCTATCAATAGTACATTATGATACATTTGTGTGCTATGTTGATAGGGGAAGCCGAGTGTGTAATGAATGATCAATGCACACGCGTTTCACACGACGTTTTTCAACACACGTGCGATAAAAAACAGACTTTTATTGTTATTAACTTTTATGGAAAATGGCGCGCTGGTTTTGTTTTCCGCGCGTCGCGCTAGCGATGCGCACGCAGGTGTAACTGGCAAAACCGCTAAACAGCCTTTATAAAAAAAAAAAAACACAAAATAATGTTTAGACTGATCGTAATGTTGTCGTATGTCAAATTGTAGTTTAGTTATTATGGAATTTGAAAGTATTATTGGCACAGAGAAATATACATTAGCTCAGTGAGAATCCACAATAATAGAACGCCAGTCAGGGTCTTTTCTGTTTGGTTCCGGGAGGGACCACGGACAATTTAAGGTAAATCAATTTTAGGTAAGGTAAGTTAATTTTGGGACCAAGGACAATACAGACTATTTAAAAAAACAAGTGAAATAAACCCGCGGATTCTTAAATAATTCTTATTAAAAAAAGCGCACATCTCTGACTAGTAAATAATTATCTGTGGCGCGAGTTTAATACACTGAATTATGGACCTAAAAGCGGTTCATTAACAGCCACGTTATGAGCAAGTGTGTTGAAAATAAAGTTACACGTGCTATATTTCTTTTGTCATCTACGATATAAATTTATTATGGTTCGACATATGTATTGCTTTTTTTTCTATTTTAGGAATCATATAGAAGACTGCGTGTCTTTAGGTAGACCTATGTTGATAGAAGACGTTGCTGAAGAGTTAGATCCTGTCCTCGATAATATACTTGAGAAAAATTACATTAAAATTGGCTCTTCATTCAAGGTAAACTCCAGTAATAATAATCAATTATATAAGATTATTTAAAATAATATTTAATCATGTAACAAACAAGATGACAGTTAACTTAAAATGTTTATTTAATTTCAGGTAAAATTAGGAGACAAAGAAATAGACGTGACAGCCGGTCACAAAATTTATATAACTACAAAACTACCTAACCCTGCTTACACACCTGAGATTTCGGCTAGGACTTCCATTATAGACTTCACTGTGACAATGCAAGGTACAATTGCTTATTCCAACAAATCTAATTTATTCAGACCTACTAAGTTTAACAAGTATAGCCAATATAAATACAACATTTTCACCTTTAAAAATTATACTATACTGTATCAATTATTTCCATAGGTTTGGAAGATCAGCTATTGGGGCGCGTGATACTAACAGAGAAGGCGGAAATGGAAGCGGAACGAACCCAACTAATCATGGACGTGACCGCCAACCGCCGTAAGATGCAGGAGCTGGAAGCTAACCTGCTGCACAAGTTGACTACCATACAGGGCTCGCTTGTCGAAGATGTGTCACTTATTCAAGTGCTCAACATCACCAAATCTACGGCCACTGAGGTAAACACCAATTAATTATGAATTACTCCCGCTTCAAAGATTCAGTCAATTCAAGTTTTTATTTCTCGCTTTTTAGTGAGTCTGTTTCAAATTTATCTAAGTTACAATAGCCTAATGTCAACTTGCTCATCGCCATTTACAGAATATTGCTTTTTCCGATGCAGGGACGTTAATTGTTGAGGAGTTCTCCTGGTATTTCACCATTCGCATAGTGACGAGCATAAATTGCTTAGCAACCATATTAAAGTAATCGAATCACAACCCGTGTAATACTTATTATTGAGTAGTTCCGGTGGCCATCTGTGGTCTTCATCATCAGTTCCACTTCACCATATGGTGGTTTCCGAGACCAAATGCACGAGTTACTATAAAAATACCCAAATCGCTACAGATTTGCCTATAAAATTTGAGGGTCCTCGATTTCCATGGGATCCTCTCATCAGATTCCAACTTGATGATAATGGGACCACCTAGAGAAAGGGTCTCCCCCTTTCAAACAAAACAATAAATAAAATAGGTCCACAATTGATGGAGAAATCGGTGAACATACACAAAAAAAACATACATAAAGTCGAACTAACCTCCTCCTTTTTTGAAGAAACTGCACTGAATGTGTGCATAAAGCTTTTCCAAACACTATGTCCTTGTGCCAGGTGAAAGAGAAACTAGACGTGGCCAAGGAGACGGAGATAAAGATCAACGCCGCACGTGAGGAGTATCGACCGGTGGCGACGCGCGGTTCCGTGCTGTACTTCCTCGTGTGCAACATGTCGCTCGTGTGCAACATGTACCAGACGTCGCTGGCGCAGTTCCTCGAGCGCTTTGATATCTCACTGGAACGCTCGCCCGCAAGTCCTATCACATTCAGGAGGATCGCCTTTATTATTGAATACTTGGTAAGCGTTTCTTTTGCGAAACACTGCACTCGGTGCAGCTTATTAGGAATGAAGATTTGATTTGCGCAATTTGTCAACTTTAAGGGCGTTTACGACGTACAGCATTTCATACAAACTTTTAAGCCATTGTTTTTCGAAATTAATTAACCGGTTTTAAAGAAACTTCATACGCATAAAAAAAAAAAATTTTTTTTTGTCGAATTAAAAATTCTATTTTAAGAAAGAGATAAGTAAGAGGTATAAAATAAACCTACGTATATTTTAAAATAGCTTTCCAAAAACTGTCAAATAGCCAATAACTGTCGCACTCACAGGTGTCAGCAGCAAGTTACGGTTTTTTTTTTTTTTTCAGACTTTCGACGTGTTCAAGTTCATCAGTCGTGGTTTTTATGAGAAACACAAATACTTATTTACGGTGCTACTTACTTTAAAAATAGATATGCAGAAAGAGTACATAACATTTGATGAATTCCAGACGTTTATTAAAGGTAGTTACCGACGTAGAAAAATATATTACCTATACGTATGACACGTCCAATAATATCTATTTTTGTACTTTGGTAACATTCTACTATTTACTAGAACATTTTCTCGTAAGCACGTTCTAGTGGAATTATTTTGTATCATCTCATACTGGTTACCCACATGAAATCCAGAGTAGGTATTCCCTTACTCGTAATTTTTATGTACTAAGTAGCTTCCGCCCACCTCTTCGCCCGGGAGGTATGTCAATAAAAACTATCCTATGTCCTTCCCCGGCATGCAATCTATCTCTCTGCCACATTTTATCGAAATCCGTTCAGTGGTTTAGCGGCGTGAAAAGGTAACATATAGACAACAGACAGACAGACAGACGAGTTACTTTCGAATTTATAATATTAGTATGGAAGTATAGATACACAATTCTCGAAATTACTACTATTGTTATTAGTCTTTGCAACATCCAAAGGTCGACTGATCGAAAATGCCTTGTTCTTGGAGAATAATAAAATAACTAAAATTACTTTCTATCTAAAGGTGGCGCAGCGTTGGATCTTAATGCCTGTCCCCCTAAACCCTACAAGTGGGTAACAGACATGTCGTGGCTGAACTTGGTCCAGCTGTCTGGTTTGCGTCAGTTCACTAACATATTGAACCAAGTTAACAATAATGAGAAGGGATGGAAGGCTTGGTGAGTTTAATTTATATAAACTAGGTGTTTCCTAGAACTTCATTGCAGCGCCACATACCGGGTCCATTTGCGAATTTAAACCGTCCAGGGACCCACTCAAACACACCGAAAAATTTCGTCAAAGTCGGTTTAGCCTTTAAGGAGTTTAGTGACATACACACCAATAATTATATATATAAAGATACATAAATATAAGGTATATACCTACACGACTCGTAATAAATATACCTATACATTTAATTTTGTCTGCTTGGTAGGTTTGACAAAGAAGCGCCTGAAGAAGAGCCGCTACCTGACGGCTATCACTCTCTAGACGTGTTCAGGAAGCTGCTGGTGGTGCGCGCCTGGTGTCCCGACAGGACTCTGGCGCAGAGCTTGTGAGTGGCGCGTGATACCACTGTCTGTGTGGCCACTACCATTCACAGCTGGATACAAGCACTGACACTTTACGTTATGTTGTAGGAAGTACGTTGTGAACTCTATGGGCTCTCGATACTCTGAAGCCGTCATAGTAAATTACGAGGTAAGAATGTGGCCATCTATAATATAAAAATGAATCGCTAAATGTGTTGCTAAGCGCAAATCTCGAGAGCAGCTGAACCGATTTCGCTAATTCTTTTTTTGTTGTGTTCGGTATTGTCAGGACAAGGTTTGTATGAAAGAAAATTTAGGAAATTCGAAAAAAAATTGCACCCGTTCGAAGCAGGGGCGGGCCGCTAGTAGTGAATAAAGATATGTAACAACAAGTAATAACTTGATGCGAACTTCTTATTTATTTCAGCAAATGGTCTTAGAGTCTCGGCCGTTGGTTCCACTGATTGGGTTTTTGGCGATGGGCTCTGATCCGACGCCGTCTATCGAGACGACTGCGAAGCGAATGGAGATTATTTGCCAGTCAGTATCTATGGGCCAAGGTCAGGAGATCCCTGCAAGGAAACTCATAGATCGTGGTCTAAAAGAGGTGATGAGTTGTTTAAATGCTTAGAACCGTTAATTCTACCGAAATCTTAAAACACAATTTTAAAAATATCTGCTGGTGTACAGGGTATATGGGTGCTGCTACAAAACTGTCATTTAGGATTGGAATACATGGTGGAGGTAATGGAGCAGTTCGGAGAACTAGAGAAGACTCCAGAGATGATTCACGATTTCTTTAGGTAATATTAAAATGTGCACCTGGAGCTGGAATAAGAGCCCATTTTTTTAATCCTTGGTTTAATCCGTGGCAGGGACATCCATATATTTAGCACATGATTCTAGACCCCCCTAGAATAGAAAAAATTTCGTTAGATATAAAAAAAAAAAACACCTGTTTCATAAAAAAATGGAATAGCGGTTAAAATAAATGGAATAGCTAATTTGTTTTTCTTACTGAGATTATGCTACGCCACTTTATGGAGGGTCTGGATTGAAAGCCCAAGTCATTTGTTTATAAAAAAAATAATTCAACTTTAAAGAATTTAAGGATCTTTGCTTTAAGTTTTCACAATTTTTAACTGATTTCCCTACAAGTCTCAATTTGTTTCGCAAGGGTTAAAAGTCTGCCTGCCTGCCGGGGCAGCGGGATTGTCCGAAAGGGTTACCGCTGCCCCGGAATATAAAGGGCTAAGGAAGGAACACGGATGGGTTTTAGTCAGTAAGAGTCTGACACTCCCTTCCGCTCCACCCAGAGCGGGAGGGGTCATTTGATGATTTCCAATCCTAAAAAAAAAAAAAAAAAGGGTTAAAAGTCTCAGTCCAGATGCCCTTAGATTAAATGCTTGTACCACTCTAGATATTCCATTATATAAAATTCACGACTATTTACTTGTTCGTAACCTTTTAGGCTCTGGATCACTACAGAAGTTCATGAAAAGTTTCCAATTACACTTCTGCAAATGTCTATAAAGTATACTTGCGAGCCGCCTTCCGGTAAGTTAGCCATGCACCTGCCTATCGCATCGAGTATTCTGTTACTTAATAGTTATTTATTTGTTTTATTGACATTGCATAAAATAATATTTTTAAATATTAAAATTTTTTAGGCATCAAAGCTGGTCTCATGAGAACCTACGACTCGATGAGTCAGGACTTCCTTGATTACAGTGACAGTCCCTTTTATCTGCCGATGATTTACACAATCTCGTTCCTGCACACCGTAGTACAAGAGAGACGCAAATTTGGTCCGCTCGGTTGGAATATACCCTACGAATTTAATTCTGCTGACTGGTTGTCGTCGTGTATGTATGTGCAAAACCATTTGGACGCTTTGGAGCAAGGACAATCAGTAAGCTGGAATACCGTGCGGTAAGTTTTCCTAGTAGGTAGTAACGGTTGACCATACAGTTCAATCTCATTTCACTGTCACGTGCGAATATTGAAACTGGTGTAACACGATGTTGTAGTTACATGGTGTCAGCGGTGCAGTACGGCGGACGAGTGACTGACGACTTCGACAATCGGCTGCTAAGCACTTTCTGCAAGGTGTGGTTGTCAGACCAACTGTTTATTGAAGATTTCCAATTCTACAAGGGATATGGCATTCTGGCGTACAGGAACATACCCGAGTACCTCGAAGCAATCGACACGATGAAAACTGTTGATCCGCCTCAAGCTTATGGGTTGCATACCAATGCTGACATCACGTTAGTAAACTGTTAACTTAATCTTGATATTCCATATACATAGGTATTATTCGATTCTTCTACATTTGACAAATAATTAACTTTCAGTTACCAGCGCAACACCACTCAAGAACTTTTGGATACGATATTGTCCATTCAGCCGAAGGAATCAAGTGGAGGGGGTGGGGAAACTCGTGAGGCGTCTGTGTACAGGCAGACTAAAGAAATGCTAGATAAAGTGCCGCCCAATTTTGATCCCCACGAAGTGCTGGCTAGGTAAATGTTGTTTAAGGCACTGACAAGAGCCAAATTCTTCAAAGGGGCTTGTTGTAAACAAATATGTAAAGAGGCCGTGCACGAAATCGATTCATTTTAGAAAATTTGGTTTAGTTAATGTTTGTGAGATAGGTAAAAGAATTTTAACAAAATTGTTTGTGATTTGAAAAGTCGAGTTCTGAGGCCCACTTGCACCACAAATCACAATGCAACTAAACCGACTTTAAAACATAATTTAATTTCTGTCAATCGCTTGGAGATGACCACGGAGTAAAAACAAAGAGGAGATGTTGTAATTAGATTTCCTTAGGAAACAACGCGTGACATTTTACGGGGTGAGGGGGTGCTAGATCCCGCCCACTTCTTTATTTTCCATCTATCGGTCAATAGTAAAACTTGTTGTTCGTTCTGACAATTTTATTTTGTAGTTACGTAACTATCTCACACTAGATGTCACTAAGTTGCAGGATGCAACAGGGTCGTACTCAGAATTTTCGTAGGTACCTATTTTTTTTAATGAAAGTGATAATACTATGAAAAAAAAATGTTTGAATAAAAAGGTTTTTGATGAATGACGAAAGATGACTATTAGACTTTCTCTTATTTTTTAATTACTTATCTTGTTAGAAAGAGTTATCAAGATGTTCTTCAAAGCTAGTCTTTTTAGAAAAGAAAAATCACCTCCCGTTTACGTGACAATTCATCGTTGAGCTCCTTAAGTTTTGAGTTGAGCTGCACGATTTCTGACAAATGCGTGCACTGACTGGACAGGTCCTCTCAATCTGTGTGGTTCTTTCCTCAAAAGACCATCTCAGACACACATGGTCTTCATATAACCTGACCAAGATTATGTCGGAACTTTAAAAGAGACTGTGACCTCTGAGTTTTTTTCGGCCTTTCTTCTCAGAGTAGTCAGATAAGAAACTCTGACCTCATCTAGTTCTAAAAAATATGATTGACGTGTAAAACTGTTTGTGCAAACTTACTTATAAAAATAAAATCACTTATCATTTACCATGCACCATACAACTTACTCACACAAAAACATCAATCTCCTATCGTTGTGCTGTGCAAAAGCCATTTATTTTATATATACGCTTACGCTAGTGATTGATTAAATCGCAAAGTTATCGATTCTTCCATACAAAAAAAATATAGGGTCATGAAAATACAATAAATAAAAACGATATGTCCAAAACATATTAGGTATATTATAAAAATGTTGAAAAATAAATTAAGAACATTTTTAAGGGAGCTAAATGTTCCAACACATGCGTCACCATCAGCGAGACATTTGAGTGAGTATGACATACTCTCAGCCGCCAGGGCACATTCAAGTCAATGAAAGACGTACCCAGTAAATGGTAGCTATAAAGTATGTACATAGTACTCTACATGGACAATAACTACACACACACAATACTAGGAGATTGAATTTATATAATGCAAAAATAGTATTTTAAAATCTTCAGCATCTCCAACAGTAGTTTCGTTTCATTCAGTTGAAGTATGTGGGTAGGTATTTTATTGTAACATTTTAAACAGTAGCCCATTAAAGACAAGTCTACTTTAGCCAGCCTGAAACCTGGTTGAACTAATTGGACCCTATTTCTAGTGATATAATTGTCTTTCACCTCCTATAGTAAAAAGATGTAGATTTTTACTTACGTACGTAAGGAAAAATTATGATATTGTTGGCTCTGTAAATTTTCTTTTAAGCTGTAATATAAAGGATATAAATATGAAATTTACTCATTTTCCCACAAAAGTTATGAAACTGGTAAATACAAACTGCATTGAAACGAACCGATATATCCAGTTTTAAACAACGTAAAGTTCCCTACTGTAATTTTCAAAGGCCTTTTTTGTCACTATGAAGTCTTCATTATTAAAATGGCAAGAACAAATTTTTGTATATTTAGTCGGAGACCAGTCTTGTCTATTAATTTTTGTAATCCATTGCTGTCTTAGATTATCTTCGGATGGTGATCTAGAACATACGTCATTTAATATTTAACTAAATAAACCAGGCTTTAAGTACCTACTTTAAATTAAGTAAACAACAACTGCTATACTAGTTGTCTCACGGAGGGAAAGTACTTTCAGTAAATTATTGTAGATAGGTATATATTTAATTTAAAGGAGATTATATTTTGATGTCCAGCGTTTTAAGTACTTTCCATTTAAGAGACAGCCGCGGGATATTCGGTAAATTAATTGGATTCTAATTACGGCCCTGACTTTTTGTTTTTTGTTCAGAGTTGACTATAGATGGCGGTCCGTTTACAAAATTATATAAAAACTACAAAAATAATATTTTGGCCATTAGAGGGTTTATAAGAATGAATGTCGAACAAATTTCAGTACATATGATTATTAAAATATGTTGGTACTGAGCTCTACGTACCTAAATATTTTTAGTTCCCATGACACCAAGTGTCGCTATCTAGTGTCGGGTAGAATTATGTTTGGAAACGCCGACGCTAAGACATTTTTCTAGAACAATTTTATTAAATTACGCATAAAATTAGTTACAAATGAAATGTGATGCCATCCATAGCTTCAGAACGTCTATCCGAGTAGTTTTTACAAGATAAAACACAACACTTCATAATTTTTTTCTTACTACTTTACGGTACTTTACGGTACTTTTACAAAGTTGTGCACAGGACGAACGCCAACAATCCACTGACAAGGAGGCCACGCCTACATGATGACGTCATGGCCTAGTTGTAATCACAGTGCACAGTTGCTTAGGCCATCTCCTCTTTGTATTTACTCCGTGGAGATGACAGAGACAGAATAATGTTTTAAATTTTTTGCGCTAAATGCATTTAGTAATTTTTGGGGCCTCAGTCTTGCAGGTGGCTTGAAGGAATGTCTTGCCTTTCTATGCAGTCCGGCAGAGACCCGGCCCGCCCTTTAGATCTTGTCAGCATCTTAACGTATAGAATAAGTACACACCTTCGTTTTCCTTGCATTGGTTAATTGCCACATGGATGAGAAATTCACTTATGGCCACCATCGGTATTTTGATTCTGATGTCCGAATCGGTCCGAAGTCTTCCGTCGAAAATTCTTACATAGCATTTTATTTTTAGGTTGAAAATATATGGTATACTGAATTCAATGGTTATCTTCTTAAGACAAGAAATCGATCGAATGCAGAAAGTTATTGTACTTGTTAGAACTACATTGAAAGACTTACTGCTTGCTATTGATGGGACTATTATAATGAATGAGGTAACGAAAATCTCTTCTGTAGTTTCATAATCCTAACTAATATTATAATTGCGAAAGTAAGTTTGATTGTTACGCTTTCACGCTAAAACGCGGCTGAACGGATTTGGATGAAATTTGGCATATGGGTAGACCCTCACCATGCCCTGGAGAATCACATAGGCATTTCAACCTGGATCGTAGACGAAGTCGCGAGCAACAGCTAGTTTATTATAATCTACAGCCAAATACTTTCAAAACATTATAGACGCTGGGCAATTCCGGTTTGGTGGTTTGTATTCTGTCCACCATGCCTTACGGTGCCGGAGCGTGAATGCTCACACAAGAGACTGTACCGGCTTAAAGTTGCACAGAGAACCTTGGAGTTTTCCAAATTTGGCATACCTTCAGCTTTTAAAAATAAGTGTTAGACGTTGAGATCTGACGGCATCGGCAAACAAGTAATCGAACTCAATGAAGTTGGCAAGGACACTTGGCAAGGCGTGGTGGTGACAGACGGAGTAACGCTGTGATTGAGTGGCAGTCAAGGACAAATATAAGATTGGTACGGGGGTGTAGCGATTGGCACATCCAAAGAGAGTTCTATGTCCAGCTGTGGTGAGTTATGATGATGTAGAGCCCTTTGTAATGGGCTGCTGATTTATAAAGATTTTGAATTAGTTAATTACTTAGGTATAATAATGAACTGTTTTGTTTGTGTTTTTTTGTCTGTTTATAAATTATTGTTGTAGGCACTTCGGGATTCGTTAGATAATATATATGACGCAAAAGTGCCAAAAATCTGGTTAAGGAGTTCCTGGTCATCGTCAACGTTAGGCTTCTGGTTCACTGAGTTTTTGGAGAGAACCATTCAGTTCGCGGGGTGGTGCTTCCAGAGCAGACCGAACTCTTTCTGGATGACCGGATTTTTTAATCCTCAAGGTACGTACCAGCGCGGCAGCGGAGAAACATTAAATTAAATCATAAATCGACAAATTTTAAAACTATTCACATTTAAATTGTGTAAGAACTTAAATTCAACATTTAGTCATGTGCACTACCGATACACCAAAACAGTTATTATTTGTATCGAAACCAAAAAACGCCTTCCTTACTGTGTACAAAAAACGTAAGAAAAATTTAATTTCGCGGGCTACTTAGCGTATCTCTTATGCGTTGTACAGAGGCCAGCACATCAAGCTACCCCCCAATCTGTCAAATTTACCCAATTAAATATGAACCTTATTCCTTTGCAATAAAGTTGAAGATCTATCAAAGAAATTTGACAGATTGGGGTAGCTTGATGTGCTGGCCTCTGTACAACCGAATTTCGAATTTCGTAATAAAATCGGGACGGAGTTCGGACATCGGACATCATTGCAATTGATAATTCATGTGTAAGAATATTATTTTGACGTAAACATTTGTTTACAATTGTAGTTTATTTGCATTTTGTTCGTTGTATTCATTGAATTTATTATTGGTGTTGAATTTATTATTAGTGTGCAGTGTGTAGTAAATTACTATTTAGTATTAGAATTATAGTTGAAGTTTGTTTTGTTTTGTGTAGTGAAAGTACGTTGTAATTAGGTATTTGGGGTAAGTATATTATACCCCTGTCATAAATTTACCATTCGCCACTGGAAGTTAGTGCTTATTCCATTACTGGGTTTCCAGTGTGACGTTCTCGTACTCACCGAGCGTTGGTTATGCAAACTCACACACTTGCTGGACCTGGATGACTGTCTTACTCTACTAAAAACACAAAATATATAATTAACGTGATTCCATTACAGCTGACGTTAAGGAGCCACTTATCGTTGACGCATGTGGTCTTATCTGTCGCATAGAGGATGTTACAATAGTGGCTATTCATCGCCCTCCTTTTGAAAAAAACTTAATTTATAGTCTCGATATCGTCCTCAAAAATGTCCCTTTACTGGTCTGTCCTAACGTATTGCTTGCACGTACGGGGTGGTACCACCCAAAATGTCTTTAACCACCTCGAAGCTCCTAGAAAAATGTCCTGAAGGTAATGTTATTTTGGCCACGAAGGTATCCCACTGTGCAGCCTTATGCTGATTGCAAGATACTCACAGTTCCTCTCAACTCTACGCAAACACTCTCCCACCTAAGGAACCGACTGGTAGAATTAAGCATAATGCCAATAATTGAATTGAGCTTAACCAGCGCTGGGGCTCTGTCTCGTATAGGGTCTTAGCATTATGCTGAGCGATGGCCGTTTTGCGTGGATGTGACGCATGTTTTCTCCCAACTTGTTTTTTTTTGTTTGTTTTCTTTTGATGCGTCATGTTTGCCGCAAATAAACGTATTTTCTTTCTTTCAAATATTTTTTTTTTTTATTTCCTCTGGAACGCCATAGAACTGCCTTTGCCAAACGCCAATTCTATGTTTCTAGTATAAAAATTTAATAACTTCCTAAATATGAAGCAAAATGTTTATTCGTACTTAAAATTTCAAGATAAAAGCTTAACCCGGTGCAGCATCGATACAGTGCGATGCAACTACTACTTAACTCATGTTAGGTACTGAAGATCTTCAGCTTGATAAAATTTAACCATTCATATTTAATGTACAGTGATATTTAATTATAAATCTATACACCCCCTGCCCGCTTGAAAGCATCTAGCAACTGGGGTAGACCGTAGGGTACCCAATTGATGCCGCCCACCGTACATACACACCCACGCCCAACACTTACTACACACACCCTCATCACATCATAAATACGTTTAAACATTTTTCGTTTTTTATTTTTTTTATTTATAAAAATTACAATATTGTTTACCACCATTTATTGTTAATATTTTTCAAATTATGTACTCAAATTTTATGGTTTTGTTGCTACGGAGAGTCACAGGAACACCTAGTTTATGAATCATTTAAATATTAGGTAACCTTTGTATTAAGCCTTTTATGTTTTAGTCTAGGATGATATAGCCTTTTATGTTTTAGTCCAGGATTACCATTATTGAATACTTAATTAATTTTCCTTGTTGAAGGTTTCTTGACAGCTATGCGTCAAGAAGTGACTCGGGCGCACAAGGGCTGGGCCCTAGACATGGTTGCACTACATAACGACGTTACTAAATTTGCTTTAGACGAAATTAAGGCTCCACCAGGCGTAAGTTGATCTCTTTCAGGTGAAATTCTAGTAGGATACAACAGTGACGTTTATTAATTACTAATTCAGGAAGGCGTGTTCATCCACGGCGTGTTCCTGGACGGTGCAGGTTGGGACCGGCGCAATCTACGCCTGTGCGAGTCTATTATCAAAGTGGTGTACACTGTGTTGCCGGTGATACACGTGTATGCAATAAACTCCACGGCGCCCAAGGACCCCAAACTCTACATGGTAACTATAGATGCATTCCCAATTACCTACTTAAATAGTCATTAGTTTAACATGTTCTACTAAGTGATTGTCTTTTGCCAGTGTCCGGTGTACAAGAAGCCGGTGCGCACAGATCTTACGTTCATCACTCCGCTCTGGCTGCCAACCATCAAGAACCCTGACCACTGGATTCTCAGAGGAGTCGCCATCTTGTGTGACATTAAGTAACAATCATTATGTAGGTAGGCTTCATGTAGTAGGAAGGTCATTTCAACCGAAAGAGGGCTTTTTATACAGACTAGAAAAAAGTCGCTCGTGTTTTGCATCAGCACTGTTTTTATGTCATTTACAACTTTATTCAATTTGTTTTCCAGTAGGAAGTAGTGTATTCTTATTTAATTTAATTTTGTGGTTTGTTTTATTGTAGAATTTTTATATTAAATAAATCAAAATTATAATCATATTTGTGTATAATTTCAAAAGCATTGAGGTATTGCAATTTATTTACAATAAATGTAACGAACATTACTGTGGATGGATGGATTACTTACAGATGTTGCTCGAACTCTAGGCTATCATAATAATTATGTTTTAAACTTTTAGTACCTAACGAAATTGTCTGCTGAAACTAAAACTTGATTGATGTAATGCAGACACAATGGGGCGTAATAACAATATCAATGGACGGAGTAAATTCGTTGAATATTTTACAAATTGCATCACGAGTAGATGGCTACGTATAGGTACATATCATAAGCTTGTAAAATAATGTCCTCTAATGTAAACGTCCAAAAATTAAGGTGCTGTTTCTCTCGTATAGTTGTTGTTTCAGAGAAATATGTTCGAAGTTTTCTCGCTAAGTCTAAAGCTTTGGCAGTAATATAGGTACTCAAATCACTATTTAAATATATCAGTCTGATTGCCTTTCTAATTGTCATGTTGTGGTTGTTAAGGAAGTCTAGTCTTCATTGACAGATAACATCGAAACAAAAATGTTCTATGACTACTAGTATGTACAAGTTACAGTAAATAACGAGATCTAGCATTCCTAACATACTTTAACAATAGCTATCATATAACAGACTACAACGAAAATATAACATTAGCTATACATAGGTACAGTCTTATTTTACAAAGCTAAGAACATTTTGTGTAACCATTAGACATGAAAAACATTATCGCGTTAATTGGGGCTTTTAAGCTCTGCCGTCACAGAGGCGAATCCTGCGCAGGACGACGTGTTTCCTGCATCGTGCGCGTGTTTCGCCTCAGTTTAACCAGAGTTTTAAGGCACTAGGTAACGTGAGGGTAAAAATAAAACTAAATTTAATTAAATTCCTGTCTGCCGGAATTTCGTACAAATGTGATTAAGAATGAGTTTGTTTGAATTATATAAAATAAAAGGACACTTTTCCAAAAAAAATAACAACCGCATTCTCTATTAAAAATTTACTTGGTCAATATAATTTAAAAGTGATTTGGATTGTTATTTTGACGAAATATAAATATTTTCGATCACGACCGTAGTTCAGCACAGCACAGAGCTGTCGTGAACTACGGCATAATTATATTTTTCCGTATTCTCAACTAAGTACAACGGTTAAAGAAGAACATGAATCGGAAAATCGCAATTAGAGTTACCTAGCGCCTTAATGAGAATCTACAAGGTTACCTAATTGAAATATTTACATAATTTAAGCGGTTAGGCCTGTCATCGCTTTAAGTAAAAATATGATTGCCTTACCTTCTGTACTTAGTACGAAATTCAATAAATTTTGATAGAAGCTTTAGTGGGTATATAAGGAGATATTCCGTATATCCACCCCAAAAATCCACCTTAAGGTGGATACGCGGAAATATATATGTCCGAGAATTCACCCTAAGCCCAGTTGGATTGTGGAATTTATAGGCTTAGGGTGGATTCCCTGACATGCGTTTCAGCGAATTCACCTTATGGTGGGTTTTTTGGGGTGAATATACGGAATAATCGTAAAAAAGGTGTAATTAAAATAAAACCCGATTAGGGGTCGGTTGAACTCAACATGAACAGCTTCTACTCTGGTACCGACCTCCTTCTTCCTGGGTTGTTTAGTAAAAGTTGTTCATAATAATGAACTAAATCTTGTATACGAAAAAGTTTCTAGTAGATACCAATTAAATAACCACGTAGTTTTCAGGAAGCCCGATCTTACGACACATTATATTAAAACATATATACCGTAGGAATATGAAGGAGACACTATTTTATGGTGATATTTTAAAACACAATGTCAGCCTACACAATCAATATTCATAATATTGTTAACTTTAACAATTAATAATAATTTATTAGTTCCAGGGACACTTAATAATCTAAGATAGCTATGTGTCTGTAAAACAAGCATCTTAGCCTTTGGCTATAATGAATAAAGAGTAGGTATATTATTGCACTCGAAAACACCATTGTCTGTTTAGGATATAAATCAATAGTATTATTCCCGTTTGACGTCACCGCGAAAATTGCCGAGAGGTTCCACAGATCTCGACCGAGGTGCTCTGAAATATAAAACAAAGATGATAAGTTTAAAGTTAATTACGTATTATTTTATTTATAATTTAATATACAAGTAATTCTCATTAAACAATGGACTCAAAATATATGTCAGTAACAATGTTTCTTAACAACTATGTTGGTAAACTTAACCTACATACACACTCAACCTAACACTGCAATGTAGTTAATGAGAATCTTCTACAAGCTTAACACCGATGTGGAAAGTTTGCAGCAGCGATTCACATACAAGCAGTCCAGTCTGCTCGCTATAATGTTGGCATCTTTAACGCATCGCAGCGTAGTTATGATACACTCACAACCCTTCGCCGGTAAATATTAGGATGTTGTAAGTGCAAAAGTAGTTACAGCCCATCCACGTCACGTCATCACAATAACACAGGGAAGTAAAATTTATGGAGATAAATGAAGACGCTTTTAAATTTCCGTCCACGATAACGCTATAACGTGCACCTATGTCCATACATTTTATGAACATTCTATCGATATCGACAAGTTAGAAATTGTAAATACGTTTTTCTAGCCGAGTCTACCATTTTTCCAAATGAAGTTAGCAATTACTCAAAATGTTAAGGACAGTATCTTTAGAATGTTTTCCTATACTTATGTACAACGGTTACGGTACCTTACTTTACGGCCCCGTCTCAAAAATCCAGCCATACAGGCTGGCTATTTATATGATAACTTTTTGTGACTTCTTTTCATTAAATTACGTATTTAGAAAGCATCTTATTCTGGTAATTTGCAATTGAGTATGATGTGGATGCGGTTAATTTAATAATTTCATAAGCTGTAGCAGCAAGCCGTACAGCAAAATATGAGCATTGTTTGCGTGAATGAATAACACTTTACAGAGAGATGACTAGAAAAAGTTTGAAAAATGGTAGTTGCACGACTTCAGACAAGCTTTATGAAACTTAAGTTTAATGGTAATTATTTACCTTCGTCTTGAAAGCGTCAGTTCTATTTTTCCTTCTTTAACTTGTTTGAAAAGAGATATGGCCCCAGCATGGCTCAGTCCACGTGTCGGCACTTTGTTGACAGACAAGATCTCGTCACCTGAAACAGATAAGTTTTAATGTGTTAATTTGAAATCTAGTTAATTATCTAATAAAAAGGCACGTTATTCAATAGGTAACTACCTTCAAAAATAGTACCCTTGTCAGCTGCTTGACCGTTTGGAAAGACGGTTTTAACAAATATTCCCATTTGGCCTTTTGGAGAATCGGTTCCTCCCACAATGCTGAATCCAAGACTTTTGTGTCCTTGTCCTTTCCAAAATTCAACTTTGTGTAACGAACTGTGCGCGTAGTGGCCCCCATGTTGGCTGTCTTGATGTGTCGCCACAGTGTGTTCTTGAAGTCTTGATATATGTATACCAGGATTTGGGGAGCATCGTTGAGATCCAACTCTGCTGAAAAATCTACTTCGACTATTATTTCTCAATTGTTCAGGGATACTTTCGAACGATCTGTTCTGGTAGAGTCTTGGCACGTGTTTTATATAGTGTGAAAAGTTTTCTTTGATTTCGTTATTTGCGTTATCGTTATAGATAGAGTAAGATGGAGTAGTTGATGGTGGTCTAGAAGTATGAAAAGATATTGGTCTATAGTTATTTCCCTGGTTCGATCTTGGTGTTGGTGACGACCTTAGTGATATTTCAATGTTTGTGATGTTTTGCAAGGAAGCGGATTGCGAATAACAATGCCTCTCCAGCAATTTTTCGTCGTCACTCTTCTGGTTTGAATGTATCGGACCGTTGTTTACTTGAATACCAACTTCACACTGTCTATGATGATCTGTTCTTGAATTGGGATCATAATTTATGTGTTCTGTTGAATGTTCTTTGGTTCTATTGCACACTTTGCTGTGATAAAATTGGTTCTCAGAGGGAAAATGCGTTTCAATTGTTATTTGATTGGAAGGCAACGGTTTATGCACAGTTTGTGATATAATATCTGGAGGAACGTTTGATGTCGGGAGTGTGACAGTGTTCTGTTCTAAAGGATGATTGTTTATTATTTTACTTAATGTTACGGGGGTGATTTCGTCGTGGGCCATCACTAGGTCAACTTGGTATCTTTGAAATAATGCTCCATCTTCGATCGTAGCTTCTGTCGAACAACAATTGACTATGTGTTGCACATCTTTTAGAGATGACAATCCTCGCAAAACTCTGCCATTGACGTTGACTATTTCATCGCCAATTCTAAGCCTACCATCTCTATGAGCTATTCCGTCAAAGTCTAATTTGACTACAATATATCGTATTTCATAATTCGAACCACTGTTATCGAAATCTACCCTATGCTGTGCCAAGTAAACACCGAGACTCTCATCCAGCCTTGATTTTAATAATCTTATTTTTCTAAATCGTTTAGTACAAGGTCCTCTGCCTAAAATGTCCGTTTCGGGAGTATGTTGCGTTTGTGACTTAATATCCACAATATCTTGATTCGATGTATGTTCAACAGGAAGCAGTTGAGAGTGTAAAAACTTTATTTTTCTTGTCTGTACTCTCTCGTCTAATGTGATTGTTTTGTAGACATATGGTTGTTTTTTATTAATAGTTTTCTTTGGAAGTGGCGGTGGTTTCGACTCTATATGTTCAAACATTGCATTTTGCATGCTGTCACTGGGAAATTTATGGATAGTATCCCTGTTTTCACTTCCATATTCGAAAGTATTACTTTTCTCCACAGGGAATAGTGCACAAGGAGTAGAACTTCGTCGAGCTGGAACTTGTACTCGGCCAAAATTTATTTTGTGATTTAGACTAAACTGTCTCGTAAAGTTTCCATGGCTCCCTTCACAGCCCATATCCATTGAATCTTTTCTCACGGATGCATTATTAAAATGAGAAGAATATCCTGGTGGGGAATGACTGCTATGGTCATCGGTGGGTCGACCATCGCTGTCATATCCAGACTCGTTGGAACTTACATAATTACTAAGACGGTGGGTTTGCACTTCCACATTTTCGGGTCCATGATGAATGCTTTGGGTAGAGGAAGTGATCTCGGTTTTTATATCTCGCATTGAACCTAGAACAGAACTGTATTCATATACAGGTAAACTGTTTCTGTTCCGTGGGATAAGCATAGGATCATAATCTAAAGGTGCTCTGTGAGAAATCATTGATGATCTACGAGGTACATCATCGATACGTCCCATTGGATATATGCTACCATCTATTTCATTTATACTTCTCATTGAACTTCGCGAGAAATCATAATCTTTTCTTAAAGCACTATTGAATAGAAGATTTTCGTCATGAATAGATATGCTATCACTACTCTGATATCGTTCTTCTGATCGTGAATTCGTAAAACAAATTCTATCTTTTCGAAATTTCGGAGATTTTCTATCAATTCTTTCAGATAAACTTTGTCTCATTGAGCTGGTTCTTTGCTGAGAAGCCATGCTGTTCTCTTCAGGTAAAACTGATAACTTCGATCTTAAGAACGCATACGGAAAATTTGGCTTTTTCGAAGCTCCGTTATTTGTTTGTCCATCGTTTAGATTTGTAATATTATCACAACTAACGGCTTTAGCTGATGATGTCACCAAAGTGTCTTCAGGAAGAACATTATGCTTTTTTGGCGAACCTTTACTGTCATTGTCTGTATTTTGTAAATCTATGTCATCCGATGGGTCATCAGCTTTTACATAAGTTGAAAGATGGGAAGTAGAACAACTGCGATATAAAGACGGGCCATTTGCTACAGGATAATTTTCAGGAGTCTTATGCATGTTGAGAGATTGAGATTTAGCTGAATTTAACATTCCCGTAGATCCCATCCTATGAAAAAATGATTTGAAAGGGCTCGGAGATCTGTCTCTGGACCCACTACGGATGGAATCAGTATCGTTATCTTTTTTTAACGACGTGGAATCTGAACTGCTTCGTCCCATTTTCCAGTTTTGTTTTTTTTTATACTGTCCGGTGAGAACAGTTGTGGATTGTTCTTTAAGATCCTCATTGTGTTTGGTTTCTGGTGATATTTCTTTCGTATCTGCTTTCTTTAACATTTCCAGTTTCTTCCCCATACGGCGACCCCACGTAGCAAACACTGAAAAGCAATAAATAATACTGTTTTATGTATAGGTACATAATGTATTTATAAGTACTGTGATTATCTACGATGTAGGTATATTCAGTAATCTATGAAAAAGAGACCCATTAAATTCAATTATTTTATCAGACATTCTTATGACAATTAAGGGGGGGAGGTAATGATGTGAATAGAATATGAAGTGCCTCACTGAAGCTTACCTTTCTTCATCTCCTTGACATCATCCTCCATAACCATGGCTGGCAGTGCGGTTACTAACGTGAAGTCGTGAGGAACGTGCGTCTCGGTGTCGGCGATGTCTGCGGCGGCGACGTCTCGGCGCGGAGACGGCGTCGCGACGGCTCGCGGCCCGGTCACTTCCCTGCGCTTCGGCCCGCGGAAGAGGCGCATGATGACCGTTCACGCAACCATCGCGCCACTCCACACGCGCCCTCTGCTCTGGAAAATCAACATGTTGCTTTATAGTCACACATAAATTATATTGTCATCTATGGTTTATCTTATTTCGTGTAGGTATAGGACACTTATATTTACAGTTTATGTCAGCCTAAGTGCACACACTATATAGGGACGCATAATTGTGTTGTTGTATATTTGTAAGATTGTGCTTTCAATTTAAGTCTAAGGTTTAATACCCGTTTTTTAGGGTTCAGTTGCCAAAATCAAAATCAAAATCAAAAGTCATTTATTCAAACTAGGCTGAGAATCAGCACTTTTCGAACGTCAAAATTACATAAGACAGTCCCCCAAAAACGCCCGCCCTTCACCACTTCCTAGTGCTTTCGCTGGGGAGAAGAAGTGGCGCAACAAACTCCCCAGCAGCACAGCTGTCTGTTCAGTTATAAAATACTCGACTGTATACAAAACTAGACCTGCAAAGTATCTAATTAACATTACAGGACACAGAACATTCAATAAAATTATTTGCCATATGTTAGCTAGCCACGCCAATATACCAACAAATACCATAAAAATCTATACGTACTCAAGCTAAAATAAAAATACTAAATCAAAAGTAATAAAATAAAAATAAAAACTACCTAAATAAAAGCCTCCAGGTATAAAGGGCGTGACAACTTACATATTTATGCAATGCTGGGTTCTGTTCACATAGCTGTCACCTGAAGGCACAAATGATAGACCAGGACCATCAAAGTAAAAATTAATAAACAAGTTAGGTATTACTAATAACAACAATAAAACCATGGTCAGCAAGACGACCAGTCACCACAAGCAGCACCCGTTCACGAGCATAACGCTTGCCAAATGGCAAGAACCATTATAATTTCGACCTATCCGTCTGTCCGGTCTGCCCTTCCGTATGTCACACAGTCAGTTTCCTCGGAGACCCATTGACACTATATCGATGAAACTATGGAAAGAAGATGTATGAAAGCAAGAAAAAATATTGGGGTGGAATTACTCAAATTAAATTAAAAAATTCAGTAGTCTTATGCGTGGGGTGCTGCATGGTAGATTCCATAATTATAAAGATTATGTGTCTATTTTACTTTATAATTGAGCCAATAGTGGGTGAGATATTCGCTAATTTAATGTATTCTAACTTTTAACTTTTTAATTAGGTATACGATGAAAAATTCTGAAAAAAATTCAAGATGATAGATTTTTTTTTGAAGGAACTATGCGTCATGTAGTTTTTAAGATGGAATCAGCCGACCGTTCAGGATGTAGACCGTTCCCAGCTGTCATTAGATCAACATGATTGACGCACGCACCGTAAAATTATACGAGTATGGTAACTAAGGACATAGTATAAGCAAGCAGTAGGAACGCTTAAGTATATTGCGTGCACAAGTGAGTCATAAACGAGTCGTCAGTCTTACAGGATGGCCGGAAATCCAGACTTCGAGACGTTAGTCTTAGCTAATGACTGTCATCACGTTCCAATGATCCAACACGTTATTTTACTCTAGCAAGAACTTCTCTATTGCTAGTTGTAGGTACATGGTCTTACTCCCGAGAAACGGTCATGCTAATTACAATTAATAACTAAGCAGTCAGCCCATCACGGGAAATGTTAATAGATTAAAATAAACGTAGTACCTTGTTCGAAGAGCACTTCCGTTGTGAATACAGGATAGGAGAAAAAAAAGGCTGGCGGTGGAGAGAAACAGGTACATGAATAAAGTTAGTCCAGGTATTAAGATTATGTGAGGTCTGTGTGGGTCATTGCTTTTTTTTATTTAATTTTAATCATGCTCTGACAGTTTGAGTTATTTATGCGGCCTACCCAAATGTCCTTTCTTTGGTATTGTTCGTCGAATCTTTGAGCTTCTTAAGTTCTGAGATGAGCTCCACGATTAACTGGTTGAATGCCGTAATTACAGACACAATTAAAAAGCCATTGTGTCTCGCGTAGATCTACGTTCCGGCATACGAAGGGTTAATGACAAATGCGTGCACTGACGTCTTTTTTTTTAAAGATTGATTTTTCTTTCCTTCAAGACACCAATCTACAAGGTCATCACATGCATCTGACCGAGATTATTTCCGGACTTTAAAAGAGACTGTGACCTCTGAGTTTGTTTTGGCCTTTCTTCTTAGATAGGAAACGCCGACCTCATCTAGTTTAAAAAACCGGGCAAGAGCGAGTCGGACTCGCACACCGAGGGTTCCGTACCATCATATTATGTTTTTAAATTTTCATCAGCGAGGCCTACATTCGTCAGAGAATTTTAACACTGCACGCTGCGGTGTAGAATATTGCAGTTTTAGATCAGTGCCATCTCTTGAGCGATAGTGGAACTAATGTAACTTTTGTTGATTATTTCTGAAAAAGTGTGCTATTTAGAGACATCGTTTTATTTTTCCTGTAATCTCTACATAAACTTCTATAACATAGAATAATTTCAGATTTTTCTATATGCAAACTTCGAAGATAAGGGAACGGTATTTTTTTTTTTTTTTCATCAAAAGTCGAGAACTAACGGCCTAAAAAGAAGACAAAGTGTTTGAGAATGTGCAAACTGCGCTCTTTCATATGATACCCCACATGCCCTAGTAGCCCCACTTCGAATTTATCAGACCCCTTTCAGTCCCTGTTGCAAAAAAATATTTAATATTATAAATTTTTATTTCTTTCTTATTTGTAAAATAGTTGGGCAAACGTCATCTAAAACTATTCTTAATTTAAAGTTGATAGCATTAGTAGTTCTTGGGATATCCAGCTGTGACAGACGGACGGACAGACACAGACAGACTGAGTCGCACCATAAGGGTTCCTTTTTACCATGTTTTTACGGAACCCTAAAAATATGATTAACATTAGTGTTTGTACCAACCTACTTACAGAAATAAAATCGTTTATCAAGTGGACGCGAAGTATTTCGGGACCGCCACGCTAATGATATAAAGCGAGAAGCGCCGTGTTCACGCCGGATGTGAGCCTCAGCCACTCACAGTGGCTATCGGTCATACACCGAAATACAGTGCAACTTCTTCACGTGCACGTGTCTATTAGTACATAACTTTACTATTTATCATACTATTGATCTTGACATGCATTCATATTTGGCAAGGCTCTCCAGTGTACTAAGCAATGAAATTAAGTCACCATCATTATGTCTTCATCGTTCATGTAGTCCATTCTTCTTCATAACAAACTGGTTATATTTTTCTTTACTATGTATTTTTTGGTTTCATCATACCGTTGATGGTTGCCTTTCATAGGCACTTTTTTGACTTTGTTATTAGCACCCTATCCAGATTGTCGTGGGGCAAGGCAAGGGCAAGGGCTATACCGTAAAATATGAGGATTTCCTATGGGATAACATTCAAAGGCTATGCATTGGCTTAAAAAGCAAACGTTTGATAGTTGCTAAAGGAGTGATTTATATAAATACTGTCAAATTTTACTTTAGGTATCTAGATCCTTCATGAGAACGTTGTGCAATATGCATGTCAAAATGTCAATGCATATAGGTATATAGGTATATAGCGTCCCATAGGTATGGGACGCTGTTATAGTAGGGACAGTTATTATGTATGTCCGACACAGTAATTGCGTAATTTAAGTATTATCGCAAGTTTTCAGTACTGGCGGCACTTATGGAAGCATCTCGTAATAGTTTAAATATCAGTAGATTACTCTCCTCTTAACATTCCTAGCGGGTACGGCCGGACGGCGCTTCAGCCATTCTTGGACTTGATTTGTATACGTTTTTCCTTAGTAATTACGTTTTTCTTACTGGCGCCAACTTGGATACGTAACGTACCTACATTTAAATGCAAACCTTATCTACCAAGCAATTATTTTTGTATTACATTTTTTCCGCAACGGGAAAAATTAATTAATATCTTATAGGCCAAATCGATAAACTTGATTGCTACCATTGATTCTTTCATTTATTTGTAGTTATCACGGAATCGCGAGATAACTCTTTCCTCAATGCTTAGATAAAAAAAAATTGAAACTCAAAGCATTTATTTCAAATAAACCAATTACGGGCACTTTTGAGTCACAAAGATGAAGCTAGGCTAGAAACTCCACGAACACTCTTTTAAATCACAAAATTACACAAAAGCAAAGAATAAATAATAGTAAAAGCTAAAAGTAACTGAATCGAAGTAACTGGATCGAAGCACGTGGTGTTGTTTATTTGGCAATTTTATTAACATCTTGAACGCTAACCACTTGCAAAATGTGTATAAAGTTTGTACTGTTTGGTGTGTTTACTGTATGCGTTGTTATAATAATGTACACACGGCTATACATCAAGCTAAACATAACCAGTATAAGCTGAGTTCTGATTGTACGAACAACTTATGCAATGCGAGGTCAGCTAAAACTGGAAATGTATATCTTGATGTGTAGCCGTGTGTACCTAGTAAAGTAAGTAGAGGCTCGGGGCTCGCGTTTGACGGACATTGACATCGAGTCGCGGGGCAGGTGCGCGGGGCTAAATAGTAGTACGCGCATGATACTGTGTGTATATAGCATGCTGCACGTTTTACTTTGCCGACTACGTGATAATTTCCTACATTTTTGATAATAATTTATGCACAAACTATTAACTTGCAATAGACACGATGACGATTTGTCACGTGATGATTTGTTTTTCTAATTACTGAATAATTCCCCTAAGAGTTTTACGAACTTAGCGCCTGAACTTAAAATAAGTGCGGTGACTCACCTCATACCAGTGCACATGGGGAGACAGCGATATAGGCGGCGCGGGCGCAGGCAACGCGACGCTCCACTGAAACATTATATTGGCTTTATAAAAATTAAATTCAATTACTGACACTACTACATAATTAATTAATATTACTTTCCATATACAACCGCGGGATCCATATCAGACATAACGTGTCGCATGCTAACATCGATCCGTTTCTATCTAGATTAAAAGTAAGTGCTTTGAATATTTTAGATCCCCCAATACGATTATGCAAGATTTTTGTATCGGTAAGTACCTACTTATCACAAAAAACCTTTTTATATCATATAGCTAGTAGTGTCTAGGGATCGGAAACATAAAAATTCCGTCACGTAGAGAGTGTTTTATCGTCATCTATAGCAAGACAATAGGGCGCTGTTGTAAGAGTGCTCACTGGCAATGTTGCTGAGTTTGAGTCACGCCGCGGACCGTGACAGATGACACGCAAGTATGTAGGAGAAGTATACCCTACACAAGAGTGGGTACCCACCTACCATGTGCCTATACAGGGTCCAACTAAAATAGATGGACAAATTTGAACACAGCGCTCAATACGTCTAACTAAAGATATCCAAGCAAAAAAAACACTGATTAAAGTGATTTTATTTTGACCTAAAATAATAAATTGCCGGCACATTAGTGTATTTTCGTTAGCTGATTATTTTCCTTGTAAGTATCTATTGCGTTTTTCTTATATATATTTTTACCATCGTCCTTATTTTGGTGCTCTGAAAGTTTTCTAAAAGTTTGTCCATTTATTTTAATGCGACCTTATATACCACACAAAATTATTGTGACACTTTCTGCACCCTAATCGCGTAACACACTTTCAAGCACAATCTTTGAAAGATATTGCTTTTTCATTGCTTCATATGTTCGAAAAATTGTCTGCTCAGCAACGTAATTATCGCAATGAATTTTGTTGAACTGTCAAAAGGAAAGCCATTACTGTTAGTGTATTATGCAATTACCCAGCTGTTCTAACTTTAATATAAAATTCTGAAATTATAACGACTTAACTCAGCTACGTCTCTAAATTATTCTTAATAGGAAGTTTTGACACTGAATACTTTATCGCAACCTGTAAAATTAGAAACGTCCGACATTATAAAATGGATGAGACAAGATTCCATTGTTTTGAAACTTACATAATTTCTTTGTGAACGCTTTTACAATACAACAATGTAAATGATTTTTTACGTTAATTTGACAAATATGTAGGACCATTTTACATTGACGCCCACTTCTTGATTTTTGTGCTGCAGCTTGTTGGTATTAAAGTTATTAGAGCGGCCTACATAACAGCTTATAACTAGCTGCATGTAGCTAATATTACCATATGACTAAAAAGACAAGACTGTAGGTGGTAGGCAGTCTGTGGTTTACCAATTACATAATACAATAAATATATACATAAAGTATAATATATGCATGTGAAGACAATATGTGTCACTTTATTTAATTGTTTTTTAATTTCTATTATTCTCTCTGTTCTGTTAGTTTTTGTCTAGGTCTGGCAGTTTGAGTAATTTATGTGGCCTACCCAAATGTCCTTTCTTTGGTATTGTTCGTCGAATCGTTGAGCTCCATAAGTTTTGAGTTGAGCTGCACGGTTTCTGACAAATGCGTGCACTGACTGGACAGGTCCTCTCAATCTGTGTGATTCTTTCCTCAAAAAGACCATCTCAGACATCGATCTACATGGTCTTCATAGACTTCATATAACCTGACCAAGATTATGTCTGGACTTTAAAAGAGACTGTGACCTCAGAGTTTGTTTCGGCCTTTCTTCTCAGAGTAGTCAGATAGGAAACGCCGACCTCATCTAGTTTTATAAACAATATGATTGACGTGTAAGTGTTTGTCCAAACCTACTTACAAAAATAAAATCATGTATCATATACCAATCTACATATATATTATCTATACTTATAATAAATCTGTAGAGAGGTCAATTCTGTACATGACATATATTTTCAAAATAACTATCAGGGGGTAATAAGTGATCGATACTGATGCCAAAAATGCAATCAGTAAAATTTTTGTCTGTCTGTCTGTCTGTCTGTCTGTCTGTATGTTCCTTATAGAAACAAAAACTACTCGACGGATTTTAACGAAACTTGGTACAATTATTCTTCATACTCCTGGGGAGGTTATAGTGTACTTTTCATCACGCTACAATGAATAGGAGTAGAGCAGTGAAAGGAAATGTTGGGAAAACGGGAGAATTTGCTCCATTTTTTAAGCTTCCGTCGCGTGTGCAGCCTTAATGGTTAAAGCTACATAGAAATCATTCATGACGGAAATGTTCTACATAAAATTATCTAAAAAATATCCCACAACAGCATATGTCTATCTTTTATGGTTGACTCACAATAACACGTGTAACTCCCGATAGCTTAGCAGTTCGGAGCTTTCTGATTATATTTGTTTACTCTTACGTTTATAATACTCTCACTCATCCCTAATTAAAAGAAGTTAATATTATTACCTATTCAATAAAAAAAGAATCATAGTAATCGGTATAGAAACACCAAACTTAAACATGAAATACGCTAATAAGCCATCGCGCCGTCGCGCGTGAATACTGAATCATGCCATAAGGATTATTTTTGTGTAACGGTTGCCGCGCTCGACGCAGGTCGTGGCGGTAGGGTATAAAAAGGCGGGAGGTCCGATGTCCGGTTAAGCAGAAAGGCAACCTTAGCGAGTCGCAACTGCGAGTTGTCATGTCAAAAAAAAAAAAAAAAGCGCGGGCTTCATTCAATATTTGGCTGTTGATGCGTTCAGAGCGTTCGACCTTATTGACAGACAATAATTGATATTAACAAACCGTGCTTATCAGTGCGACTTTTAGTCTTTAAATAGTTTATTTGAATTTCTTTTGTTGTTTAATAAATCTGTAGAAGTGAAAATTCTGTACATTGAAAATATCAAAAAAATAAATGGCAGGGGGTGTTACTAGACCGACAGCAAACCCAAAAATGTGATTAAAATTTTTTTAATTTTGGTCTGTTTGTCTAGGTCTGTCTGTTTGTTCAGGCATCACGCAAAAAGTACGAAGTACGAAGTCCGATTACGATGAAACTTGGTATAATTATAATTCTAAACCGTGCTTTTCTGTTTTTAATCCTCTTAGTTTTTACTAAGTACACTTTAAGGTAGAGTTATTTAGGTTTATTTTTATAAGTCGTAGGTATAGATTTTAATTTTAAAGTATGGGTGGTATATTTGATAGTGTACGTAGTGACCGTAGGTTATTTTAAAAAACTGTTAGGTAGGATTAGTCATTCGTATAGATATTAGTTTTTAGGGATTTTGCTTATTTATTGAGTTTAGATTAGTTATCATCAGAAATAGATTTATTTAGGTACTAGCTTCTGCCCGCGACTTCGTCCGCGTGAAATTTCACCCTCCACCCATTCACCCTCTTAGGAGTGGAATTTCGAAAAACCCTTTCTTAGTGGATACCTTTATACACTTCACACAGAACACACTCCAAATTTAATGTCTCTATGACCAGCGTTTTAGGCTGTGCATTGATATAATCAGTCAGACAGGATCACAGGACTTTGAATTTTATATTAGATTATAAAAGTAAACCTAAGTATGTACCTACCTAATAAAAAAAAACTCAATAACAGAAAATAAAATACCTAAATAAACCTATTTCTGATGATAACTAATCTAAACTCAATAAATAAGCAAAATCCCTAAAAACTAATATCTACTAATCCTACCTAACAGTTTTATAAAATAACCTACGGTCACTACGTACACTATCCCCATACTTTAAAATTAAAATCTATACCTACGACTTATAAAAATAAACCTAAATAATAATTTAGGTTTATTTTTTAAAAACTAAAAGGAATAAAAAGGTCGCACTGAAAAGCACGTTTTGGAATTGCAAGTAGCAGTTAAAACATACAATTTATAGAATGCTAATATAAACGAACGCTCGCCTATTATTATTATCATCTTCGTCGTGTACTACGACAAACTTATTATTTGCGGTTGGTACAGTAATCGGGTCTAGGGATCGAACCGCAAAATTAAGTTTGTTTTTATTGTATATTTTTTTCCGGGATAAAAAGTACCCAGTGTGGTGCCCAGGATATTAAAGAATAATTATACCAAGTGTCATCGTAATCGAACCGGTAGTTTTTGCCTGATGCCTGAACAAACAGACAGGCAAAAATTTTTTTAATCACATTTTTGGATTCTGTGTCGGTCTAATAACACCCACTGCCATTTATTTTTTTGATATTTTCAATGTACAGAATTTTCACTTTACAGATTTATTATAAGTATAGATTTGTAATTTGAACGAATATTTAAAAACTACCAAAACAACTAATACCTATTTTATAAAATAACAACAAAAGAAATTCAAATAAACTATTTAAAGACTAAAAGTCGCGCTGATAAGCACGGTTTGTTAATATCAATTATTGTCCAGCCAAATATTGAATGAAGCTCGCGCTCGGACCTCCCGCCTTTTTATAACCTACCGCCACGACCCGCGTCGAGCGCGGCAACCGTTACACAAAAATAATCCTTATGGCATGATTCAGTATTCACGCGCGACGGCGCGATGGCTTATTAGCGTATTTCATGTATAAGTTTGGGGTTTCTATACCGATTACTATGATTCTTTTTTTATTGAATAGGTAATAATATTAACTTCTTTTAATTAGGGATGAGTGAGAGTATTATAAACGTAAGAGTAAACAAATATAATCAGAAAGCTCCGAACTGCTAAGCTATCGGGAATTCGGGAGTTACACGTGTTATTGTGAATCAACCATAAAAGATAGACATATGCTGTTGTGGGATATTTTTTATATAATTTTATGTAGAACATTTCCGTCATAAATGATTTCTATGTAGCTTTAACCATTAAGGCTGCACACGCGACGGAAGCTTAAAAAATGGAGCAACTTCTCCCGTTTTCCCAACATTTCCTTTCACTGCTCTGCTCCCATTCATTGTAGCGTGATGAAACGTATACTATAACCTCCCCAGGAGTATGAAGAATAATTGTACCAAGTTTCGTTAAAATCCGTCGAGTAGTTTTTGTTTCTATAAGGAACATAGAGACAGACAGACAGACAGACAGACAGACAGACAAAAATTTTACTGATTGCATTTTTGGCATCAGTATCGATTACTAATTACCCCCTGATAGTTATTTTGAAAATATATATCATGTACAGAATTGACCTCTCTACAGATTTATTATAAGTATAGATATAGATTTTATTTTCTGTTATTGAGTTTTTTTTTTATTAGGTAGGTACTTAGGTTAACTTTTATAATCTAATAAAAAATTCAAAGTCCTGTGATCCTGTCTGACTGATTATATCAATGGACAGCCTAAACCGCTGGTCATAGAGACATCAAATTTGGAGAGTGTGTTCTTTGTGAAGTGTATATAAATATCCACTAAGAAAGGGTTTTTAGAAATTCCACTCCTAAGAGGGTGAATGGGGTAGGGTGAAATTTCACGCGGACGAAGTCGCGGGCAGAAGCTAGTATATAATAATCACGAAACAGGAGCAAAGAAAATATAATGATAATGTTTAAAGAGATAGGAAGTGGTTTTTTATCATAATTTTAAAAGTACCTAGACAAAGATTACCAACGCCACACCAACACGGGTAAGTCATTCCATAACAGTACTGCTTGAACAGTAAAAGATTTGTCATAGAAGCTGGTGGAATGCATCTGCATCACTAGTAAGACTAGCAGAAATAATGTTATAGGCCAAATTGTCTTTGTGGTCTGCAACTATCTAGTTAATGTCATTATAAATGTTATACCTACTTGTTTTGAATTGAGTTCATGACAACAGTGAAAGGGACATAAATTAATTGGTACCATGATGTTATTTGTATACAGACGGATGACGAACTAACTTTTAGAATAAAAATCTCTTAGGCTTAAAGCACAAGGCTTTGTTTTACAGTGTGTTTAAGAAACACGGTGCATACATTTCACTAAGTACCTGCAGAATACAAAGAAATATGTAATAACAATTATGTTGAAAGTAGGATTCATTGTTTGCAGGTAAATATAAATACATAAACGTGCTTTGGCGGTAACTCAAGGAGCACTTGTGACCACAAAGCATTTTATAAAATACCAGTGACTATCATTTGTCGCTTTTTTGAATGATATGAAATGAGACCTGGATCACATTTCATGTCATTATCATAAAGGTTTGCTGTTTAATAGACCAACCTCTTACATGTCATAATTATCTGAACACCATTGTTATTTATTTCGATGGTGTATCCATAAACGTTATTACCTATAACACGCCTTACCACAGCTGCACTGGGGTGGTGGAAGTTTAGCTACCCGATACCTCCAGAGGTGTCTGGATGTATCAGGGAGGTAAAGTATAATTTTAGTCAATATTAGAAGACATGGGTTTTGTATTCTGGTGTTGTAAGACAATCGCCCTTTTCCTGCCGGACTACCAGACGTGCTGCAGCCAGCAGCCTACCACTACATATTCTACATTTGGTTGATATCCCGACCAGTCGTACTCAGGGCTTCTCCTACACGTTTATTATGCGCACAGTCAGTGTGGAACTCTTTGCAGACGTCTCTGTTCCCTTCCACGTCCACGTCTCCTCACTTTAGTGTATTTTAAGAAGATGACACAGACGGAAAAGCGACGCATCTATGGTACGTCATTTCCTTTCTGTATGTTTTGTTATGAAGTCAAGTTACGTGAAAACGCCGCGTCTGCGGCCCGTAGGTACTCGTCTCACGGCCCGAGCTTTATATGCTTTATATGTAGTTTATTTATTTTCAGTCCAATTACATAAAGTCTTTGTTTTAGGTCTTCCTTCCTTTAATAAATTACAACACTCCCACACTCGCACATACACGAACTACTGTTTCAATTATTCATCTAAGAATGAGTAAATCATAAACGCATAAAATTATAGCATATAGGTATGACTGGAACAGTGCCGAACTTAACCAAAGACTCATTAGCCTATAATGTTCCCACTGCCTGCTGGAACACAGGCCTCCTCTCGTCGAGAGAGAATGGGCTGTAATCTACCACGCAGACCCAGTGCGGTTTGGTAGATGTCACATATCTTCGCCTTTTTGGTTCTATCTAGGACATGTCGGTTTCCTCACTATGTTTTCCTTTACAGTTTTCGAGAGCAGTGGTGATGAATTTTTTTACACAAAGTAAAGGGCCTGTCTGGTTTAGAACCCACGACCTACGACTCGTAAGTCGAGGCCGTTAGCACTGGCCGCTAAAGACTGGCGACTTGTAAATTGGGGTTTAAGTTCTGATAAGTGTTAGTTCTGATAAAAATCGAATATCGTAAAGTGTTGTGCAGCTTATCCGGGCCAAGATCGTCAGTATTAAGTTTCACTCAGTTAAAAGTAACGTTTATAATGTGCACAGCAGATTGTAATTCCGCAAATCGTAATGTGAGTTTCTTACTTTGTAATACGTTTCTAGCGGTTACCGTTTTCATCTTTGTATATTACATCGGAAATGTATGTAAGAGATAAAATTACTGTCAGCTTAATGAATGTAGATAAAATGATGCGCGGATTTTATATTCAAACCATAGATTATAACTCGGATATCTAGAATGTTATATAAAATATAGACAGTCAATACCTACTATTTATTAAACAACTAGACGCGCCCCGCGGTTTCACCCGCGTTAGTTTAGATCCCGTGGGAATATCGGGATAAAAGTATATTACTCGTAATCCTGGTTATAAACTATCTATGTACCAAATTTCATCCAAATCCGTTCATTCGTTTTTACGTGATTGAGTAACAAACATCCAAACATCTTCACAAACTTTTACACTAGATAATATTAGGTAAGTAGGATTTATACTCTTTAGATAAATTTGGGTTTCATATTTTTCCTACAAATAACATTAGGTGTACGTACTATCTAAACAGGTTACTTTAAATATCAAAGTACAAACATTGGCAGCTAACTTGTATTATTTAAGCAGTACTTGTGCGAGTGCGTCGTTTGTTATTTGCTGATCATTAGCGCTGTGCCGTTAATCTGAAGAAGCCGGCATCTCTGAGATGCGCAGGTGCACGGCGGCCGAAGGTAAAGAAGCATTACATTACAATTTTTGCTGTCAGTGTCGTCCTCTGTCGGTAATACTTAGAAACAAAGAAGTTAATCTTAATTGCATTTCGCACTCCACTATTACTCTTTGAGCATTAAAGATATTACTCGTGATTCTGATTTACATGGTATAATTGTACGTTTAAATATGATTCCCATCATATTAAGATTAAAGGACCGCTATTATGTCTGCTACACGGGCAATTTGTAGTAGGTACAGTTAGGGAACAATTTACAAGCGCGTGGGCGGGCGGGCCGGCGCACGCGCACCGTGGGCGGACGGAGCCATTCGAGAGAAATGCTCTTCGAAACTATCTCCTCCTACAACCAAATGCACTTTTACGATCTACAACAAAACACGGCTTAATAATACTCTAACATCTTTACAACGACACGTCGCCGCGCCGGGTAAAGCAAACAATGACAGGAATGTACACGGCAAGTAAACAGCGGACTTGCTTGAGAAAGAAATTACTTATATTTTTGTAATACCTTTAATAGCCTTGTTTATTTTACCGCTTTTCGGCTAATAGGGTGCCTGTGTATTGTTAATAACTAAGCTAAGGGTTTGCTCAAAAATATGTTCAACCCAAGATCTTGGAAAGGTTAATGCTTCTCGGAAGAACTTAATTGATTAGATAGTGATGTCCCACGCAACGGTATCGGAAGTTAAGTGGCTCCACCTTGCGTAAACCGAGCGTAGGTAAATCAAGCACGTCCAGCTATGAGACATTAATAGCTGGCAATAAAACAAACTCGACTGTTTCCTGTCACTGAATTGGATCCCAGCCACTTCACATTTAACATATTTACGATTACATATTAGCATATCGGAATATTTCCTCGAAATTGATTTTTGTACTCATGTAACGTAGATTCGACCATTCATATAAACTCGCAAACTTTACGTTAAATAAGTGTATTAAAAATTTACTATTAGTTTAATCTGCTCATCGTTGTTAGTAACGTATTAAAATGTAGTGTAAATTAGATTTTGGTCGCAACTTGGCAAGGCATCATAACCGCAAAAGAGGCAGATATAAAATATGCTTTAATGCCAAGGATTAAAAATTCCCACTACTCCAGCGTAAAATAACACGTCTCACGTACTTTCGCGTTACTCACAATAGCCTATTATAATACTTAATATAATATTTCAACGTCACTGGTAATGATCGCGCGTTTTACTTTTCACAACAAGTAGATCGGATCGCTATAATGCCTATATCTCATACTTCGGTATCCGGAACTCGCGATTCCGATTAGTTCTACGTGTGATCAACAAAATTCACCAATTATCGTGAGCAATTATCTATAGTTGTTAGTTATGCTTCACGGTCACGGAATGGCTCTTTCAAGTGAATTTATACAAAACAGAAAAGTTACAAGAATGATTCATCCTGCTGATTTCTGCCAGCTAACTTTTGAGGCATGAATTGTTTGCGGTTAGCAATATTGTACTTGCTAGCTACGCCAGCCAGCTACAACGCCACCCCAATGGGAATAATTATTTGTGAGTAAAACTATAATTACATTCAAGTCAAAGTAATCAAATAAAATGTTATAGTTTGACCAATTAAATTATTTCATAGCCTCGAATGGCTTGAACAGCAGTTCATAACTTCAACAGACATTTTTTAGATCCCATCAGTCTGTCCAAGAAGGTACCTTTACTAAAGCACTCCCGAATGATGGAAACTATACGTACCTATTTATTGATTACCCATGCGAATACTATGGTAAGCCGCAAGCGCAGTCGATGCACCGTGACGTGGTCAAATGTACGACGAGCACTTTAGTTACCTAAAAACGGTTGCGTGATGGTTCGATTGTAACGAATAACTTGATGCAGTGAAAGCCGTGTTACTTAATATACGTAATAGATTCAGAAAAACCGATTCCCGGCAGCGAGCCATTCACAAGCATCTTTGATTAGTAAAAATTAAAATTCCAATTAATACTATCTCGGCGCCGTGGAACCTGTTCGCTTCCGGAGTTACGCCAAACCAGTCCGCTGCCCAATTTGTTCTTTTTAAAATGACTTTTTAAAATATCTGAATGGCTCATCTGCGTTGTACTATACGAGTAGTTCGCGTCAATAATTTTTTTAACTAGACGTACATACCTGTTATTATAATTTCAGGTAGGTATCTATCCTTTACGACTTGGCGAAACTATTATGAACACGCTGACACATAAATGTAATGTAGATACATTATGCAACAAAGTCTGTGAACAGAAAGATTTATTCATCACCATCCATATTTTTCTGTTCTGAAATCACGAAAAAAAAATCTGCTATTTCATACATTTTGGTCAAGTAGGTATTAAACTTTTGTATGAAACAGCAGATTTTTTTTTCGTGTATTCAGAGTTGGTCCCATAGTAAAAGTTGTTCATATTCATGGGTAGAACATCCTGTAAAAATTTGGATGGTGATAAAAAAACCTTCCTGTGTTATGTACTATTTCAAGATTATATTAAAGGTTGCGGGAAACTTTTCCATCTTACATCATTTAATAAGTATAATTCGAGTATTGTTTTTTAATTTTAGTTGAAGTATGTGGGTTTTTGCATTGTAGGTACCTGTAATTATTACCGTTCTCACGCAAGAATTTTTCAATGGCTAAGTACCTATGTCATAATAGGTACCTACTTATTTCTGGGCTAAGATTAACCACCAATTATAATTAGATATTTTGAAAATAATCTGTTGAATACATTAATGATATATAACTGTTTACATTCGTGGTTTTTAGTTCTTCCAATTTTTTTTAAAGGTCATGTAATTTATGTTTGTGTTAGAATCACAAACGGACACTGATAATCTGCTACTTTTTAAATATAAAAAGATTACACTTTCCTACAAAATCTTCTCAATCCTCTATATCTGTTCTGTGGTCTAAACTAATATTTTAAAGGGAAAAGATTAGATTTTTTGTATGTTTGTTTGTTACGCTTTCACGGATTAGGATGAAATTAAACCATAGACCTGCGGAAATGGCGTAACACATCATCAATCGGAAACGGTTTTATTTTGACAGTTCAACAACATTAATTGCGTTATTTACGTGCTGATCAGACAAATTTTTGGAACTTATGTAGCAACGTGTTACTCAATTACGCAATTAGGGTGCTGAATTAGGACATAGAATACTTTTTATCCCGATATTCCCACGGTATCGAGACTTATGCGGGTGAAACCGTGGGGCGCAGATAGTACATTATAAAGCACAACATTGTAACAGATAGGTACAACAAAATGAAATGTACCACCTTCACATATTCCCTACGCCTTTCAGACTATTTAAAATGCAGTATTTTATTTTGCAATAATATTCAAACGAGTTGGTGACATTTGTGGTAAATAAAACTGTTCATATGCTGCTGCATATGAACAGTTTTTTATTAACCTACCAACAGGTTGCTACCTAGGAACATGTTTACGATTTGTGTGCGAATGCGATACAGCTACCGAATCCAATCCTGCATGATAATAAACGTTTCATCGATAAGTAATCGAACTATGAATAATTTACATTTCATTATAATTAATTATATTAAAATTCGAAGTGGTGTAATATTTATACCTATAAATATTAAAACAACACCTGTTCTGCTGAACTTATGTTTAGATACATATAAGAATGAGGTATCCTAGTTTAATGGTATAAATCAAAGCTCTCATGATTAAAATAAGAACTCATTCTAAGAATAAATTGTAAGAAATTATTTAAGAACTGTAACTGATAATTAATTGAACGTCTAACGTGATACTACTCTAGTACGAACTACGCGAACGTTATATCACGTTAAAACTACCTACGGCACATAGCTACCTTTCTGATTAGGTACCTAAACCATAATCGTAAACAAGGTAGGTATACAGTCTGACAGTACGACTAATATTAATTCAATCTAATTCAAGAAGCTGTCGCACATGACACGCACAAAACATCCGCATTAATCTGCAACCAAAAGTGACTGCGCGAGACCGTGACTTCAAACGTAGTGGAAATGAATTCTGCTAAAATATGCTCCGGCGCAACATGTATGTTTAATTACCGAGGGCAATGTTGATGAATTGTCCAGATATTAATGCGCGAGACGGTCTGGTGGCATCCAGGCCGCATGTGCGTGTGCGCACCACGGCCCATTGCGGCCGAACTCAATAAACTCTGTTTTATCTCAAGTAAAAACTTTAAGGATTGCAGATTAGCCCGCTTGAGAAGTGCGCTCATACTGTACGTAAGTGTAACACGCTGTAAAAAGCATGTTATCAACATGTAACAACTGGAAACCGCAGATGATAAAAATGTTTTATTTACGCAAACGTACGCTTTTATATTATAGCGGCGTGGATAATCATGAATTTATAGTCATGGTGATTATTTTGCATGATTTTATAACCTTGATAGCGTGCGGCAAACTCATGCTTTTAAATATTGAACCACGCCACCATAACACTTAGCTGTGGTGAGCACAAACACAAGTGTGGACACAGATTGGTGTAAGCAGTGAGTAAATACCTAGAGTTTGTGTCATTGCACCTGTTGGTATATTGATGTTTTGTTTATTTTGTGTTAGTAAATATCATTTGCTTTTTAAACCTAAAACTATTTTGTTTTTTTTTTTTTCACCTCTTAATAAAGAACATCCTGTATACAGCGCATCATGTCAAATTATATATTATGCAGTGTTCAAGATCAAACATAATATTTGTATCAAGGTTAAACGATATTGGTAAAATACGCCACTATACAGGATGGTTTCAAAGTTATTTATGTTATTGCACACATTTTGATGCCCCATAACGGATATGGCTAAGTACTTTACATCATATTTTAAGTATAGGTTATAAAGTACGTACAAAGGCTATTTTACCGCTACTGTAGCCTTGAGCATGTAAATGTCGCAGCATTTCAAGCATCGATTAACAGCTGTAATTAATAAGACAAGCTGATTATTTTATTCTTATTACAAGTATTACAACTTTCGAGATATTGTTTTTATAAACAAGTATGAACTAAGTGGCTTTTGAAACTGTGATGTAAGTACAGAGGCCAGCACATCAAGCTACCCCAATCTGTCAAATTTCTGTGATAGATTTTCAACTTTACCACAAAGGTATAAGGTTCATATTCAATTGGGAAAATTTGACAGATTGGGGTAGGTTGATGTGCTGGCCTCTGTACAACTGTTGTTATTGAATTATTGGAGACACCGTAGTTTATAGTATATGAACATGGATAGATTATAAACTATCGAAAATTAATACGTTATATTGTAAGCAGGTATGGTACTTACAGTTCACAATTTATCGACAGTCTACAATCTCGCGAAATTATAAACTAACGGTGTTCACAATCTTATGATGACATACGTTTAATTCTATACAATTGAATTGGGTTTTCCCGGATCATCCATAATTATATACTATGTACAAACGCTAGCACATCAAGCTACTACAATCTGTCAAATTTCTTTAATAGATTTTCAACTTTATCGCTAAAGCTTTAGGTTCAAAGTTGATTGGGAAAGACAGTTTCGGGTAGCTTGATGTGCTGGCATCTGCACATCCCTTCGTCATGTATGCTATCAAACAGATCATCAACCTTCAAAACCATATTCTAAACTTTAAAGTGGAACTATACCTGAAACTTACGTATTACCTTAATAACTTGAAAAACCGATAATTAATTAAAAGAGGCGTGATTAAATACCGTTTAGGTCGATAGATATTAATTTAATGCCTATCAAAAAAAGAAAGGTAAAACAGAGTTAATTATGACCAACACAATTGCTGATTAAATATAGAAAAACGTTTTAGTTCAACCAAACACGAACAAGTTTTATTCAACTTTTATCAGCCTTTATTATTTTGTTCTTACGAGTACTTACTTCATTTGTGTCAGAAACCTAAAAAAACAAACGTTCCGATATTCGCCAAGGCGATAGTCACATAATTGTAGTACGCTACTGCGCAAGGTAGGTGCGATCGCTATGACATTTTACAAACTCGTTCGTTTAGCAGAGCACAATCACCCTCTGCCATGCATTCACTGAGATCTGTGCACAGAATAATCACGGCCATCTCGGCGTGTTTATTATAAAGTGTAATAGCGCAGGAGTCGTTAGGCATCTAATGCGAATGTGCCACAGTGCCAGTCACCGCATCATCGTAGCAATGCGCTCGGCGGCGTGATCTTGATGCTTCATCCCGACACATGCGCGCTTTGTCATCTAAAACACGTTGCTTTGCATTCGTGTGCAGTTATTGTTTTATATTTTTCTCGTGAGGATAAAATAGTACCTACTTCCATCCTACATTTATGTTTATTAAAATCAATCAGTCATCATCATATCATTTAATAAATTTATTTTATCGATGCAATCATAATTTGTTTAGTAATCATGATAAACAGCAGCTTACACTATGTTTGTTTCAAAAGCCAGACCTGGGATAAAACATTTTCATTTCATGCATCAATTCATAACTATTATAGAAAACTAATAAAAGTCTAAGAGATGGTTGATGAGTTTAAAACCTGTCTCTACCCACGTTTAGTTGATGTTTTACGATACGATGAATATGTGCAATTTTATTTTACTATTAATAAGTTATGTATTCGTCGCGTATTTATGCTGACTATGTTTTGGTACCTAAATTTTGACACAATTTTATGAGCTCGTATTGTCATGAAAAGTCGAGACTTTTTCATATAATACAAGTTGAGATAATAAAATTATACGGAAAGCGATAACATCGGTCGACAATGGCTTTAACCACGGCTTTTTGATAAGTCTTTACCGCTGATTAAAACCTAATCCAGACATACTTATTTATTTTTTATTTTAAAATTAACAATTTAAATCAATAATACTTGATTTGTAAATTTACTTGAAATTCCAGCCTTGAAATTTAAACTACTTTCTGCTCAGTCTCATTTATGGTTATGAAATATGAAAGAGGCAGCTTACAGCTGGCTTTACAGTCATAAAATGCAGTTTGTGTCATTAGGAGCAGCTGTTCAGTTCGTTTCTTTCGGTAACTCTGTAATGTTCACCTCTTGGGTAAAAATATCTGTGTGTGATGTTTCTTTAACATCCTGACTTCTAAAGGTATACAAACTGTTTCGGAATACAAAACGATAGTGTATCTTTTGTGTTCAGAAACTGTGAATGAGTCAGATTTATTTTAATAATAATAATCAAGAAGTAGAGGGTTGTATGGTCAGTGGGTCGTTTTGGATATTCCTGAAAAGTCATTGGTGCTTTGACAATTCATTAATTTTGACGTATAAAGAGTATTTTACAGCCACATTAATAAAACAATTCGTGATAAATGCCTTGTAATTCAAGACATTGAAGTTAAAATTTTACCAAAGCGTATCTTTTGACCCCGTTATTTACTGAGCAGTGTAATTTTTTTACTTTATTTACCGATCTATTAGCGGTGGCTGTCTGTTTGGCCACTCTCGAAAATTGTAGAATTAAACGTGAAAGTGCATTTTGAAGATTATTAACTGACCATTTAATTAATTGTCATGAACAATAAAATATAGGTAAAATCACTTTTTCTAAGCTTTTAATAGATGTACCTAGTTATTATTATTATTTTTTTGTATTTTCCGAAGTTTGTACTTTTAAACATTATACAGGAATACATCCACAATACATATTTTTTCGTTATATTATTGTAACGCTAAATAAACATTGCCTTACAATTTAAAAAAAAATACTTTAGAAAATGTTTGTAAATAGAAACTTGAAAACAAAATTAATTGAAGTAGGTACTCACATTGATCCTTGAATATAAAACTTGAAACTCAATAATTATCCTGAACTGTCTAATTAAAAAATCAGAAGGTAAAATCACATGTCAAACACAAGCACGTTAGTATTTGGGAGTGTATCCAGTAGCACTCGAGTCACAGTGTCACGCCGTCGTTGAGGAGTCGTTATCAGTGCGAGGCGCGTGAAGACATGCGGATCGATCCCAATGCGGGAATGTTTTGATAAGGGCGGGCGCAGCAAGACTCTCGAGCGGCCGGAGCGTGGGGCTTGGAGCGCGCGGCACGACTGACTGCCGCCGGGGCCGGGGGCCTCCGCAGCCACCTCCAGCTCGCCGTGATAAGCCGTCGCCACCGGCCGCCAGCTCCATACACACGACCACACGACAAGTGCATCCATTCATTCCACGCGGTTACACTCCCCCGATTTTACGATTCAAACAATGGATTTATGAATAAAGCCGATCATAACGACCTAGGGCCATTGTTTTCGGCGCGCGTTGTGTTTTCGTAAACAACACTTCGACGCAATATAAAGCCTATAATAATGAATGACAGCTAATTCGTTAATTAATTAGTCATATTTGTACAGTCGACAGATAAATAAAATTAATCATCAATCAAATTAGAGGCGTGTTTATATTCTACATATTTTCCTCTCTTGTAAATGATAACATACACGTACATACACTCACGTAATTCATTGAGGTTTATAATGGGTACTGATTACTAAAACTTTACGGACGAGGTAAACCTTTAAATTATTGTAATGTTTACAAAAGATCGGAACGGTACTTATAACCCTTGTCAAATTCTTCTCATCTTATAAATCAATACAAGCGTATAATTTAGCGCATGCTTACACATTTATGTTTATTTTTTACTGATAATTTATTATTGATCACAGACCAGCAACAGAAAATCTGAAGCTCCAAAGCATGTATTCTAAATCTCTTACAGTGCAAAAGTTTGCAGTCCTGTTTACTATTCTTTCAAAACTTCTACGTTGTGGTTTTCAGATGCACTGAAAACCTGGGGGCTGGGGTAGGTTAGTTTTGAAATTATTGAACACAAATATCACATTTTCCGGCTAGATTTATATTTTTAAAGAAACTATTGGACATTGAAATTCCTGAGAATAAACCAAATCTACTTTTGTTTTACTTGGTTTTGCTAGTTTCTATTAATGATATTTAAAATTACAATATTTCCACAAAAATAAAATAAAAACGAATAAAATGTCCCCCTGTGTCAACAAAATACCGTAGGTCCCAGAAATACAATAAGTAAGTTCCACAAATTCAACAAAAAGCTTATTCGAAACAAATTATCATCCAAGGTTCATGCAAAACCAAAATAAGAAAAAGTATTCGATTCTTTGCAATATTTGAAAAAAGAAAGATTACAAAAGAGGTTTTACCCAAAGACAAGAAGAAAAAAAAAACATTTTTCACACCCCGTCCTTAAGTACCCATATTCGACACTTGGCTGCTACTGCAATTTGTTAAGATACAGTTAAAAGATAACATAATGCCCTCGTATATCTTAACGATTATTATCAACATGTAGAAACTTTCCGTGGTTAAATCCGTTATCAGGCTCACGATCACGATAGCAATCGTTAAACTTAAACATCCATTTCATTCGACTTTAATATCTTTTATTTAGTACATTTGTTATTAACTGCATTCAGCTTGCTTTGATTTCAGTCTTTCGTGATAAATATCGAGGAAAATTTATTTTTGATAAAGAAATAAAACATACTTTTCGTGTTCTATGTGAAAATCAATTTCTTTTTATTGCACCAGAGTTAATAACAGACCACATTATAGAACAGCTCGGAGAAAATTGTAATTTTATACATTTTTCACACTCGCATAGTCATGATTAATAGGAGAACGTATGTTAAGTTTGTAATAAAAAACGTATTTTGTACATTTGACTGTAACTATGATGCGTTTATTTAGGTACTAGTGTTTTTTAACCGCGAGCATCAAATTATTTCAGGCATAATTTGAGTACTTATGTACTACATTATTCTCATTTTACCCTAGTGTTCTACATTTTCAAGTAGTTAAGTAACTTGAAGTTCTCCTTATTAATTATGTTTTTAGGAGTTGAAATATTGTAAAGTTGTTCAATCGAATAATAAAAGAGCCAATTTTATCTGAATTGAAAATGAAATTGATTTGTTAGCATGGAAATTTTGATTGTTTTCAGGTTTTCACGAAAATATGCCGTTGAAATGAAATCGTACATCTGATTGTTGTTCAGCAGGAAATGCTGGCTACATAAATGAACGTTGTAAATCAAAATGCTGTAGCAGGATCGGTGGAACCCCAAGGTTTGGTCATTGTGATTTTCTAGTATATGATTGGGCAGGTTGGACTTGGTAAACGACAATACGTTCTGTCTAAAGGGGCAAATTTGAATTTTTCGAGGAGGTACTGGCGTAGAGTGGCCTACAATACAATTCTGTTTCATACATCACACAGACGACATGCTTCAGGGAGCTATCTAACCGTTACTCGTTAATTACTCGCACACTCATGTACGAATTTAATTGTGAAATGAATAATTAATTTTTAAATAATTTGGAATTCTTACCACGTACGGTGATGATAACGGTTACCTCGCGAATTACCTCCTCGAAGTTCTAGTAGATGTTGAAAAACCAACATCATTTTAGACTTCTTATTTTATCTTTGTTGGCAAATTATATGCAAGGAAACTGGGACGATGTACTAACAGTTAGTTTTAGTAATACAGTCACGCAGAAAAAAATGTCTAGAACTGGCAAGTCATCTGGTTATAAAGTTATTAGAACTTGTATGTTAAGACCACGTTAAGACGACTATTATTTTGAAAGACACACATTGTGTGTCTATTTATTTATTTATCATCCTTACAACTATCATTATAGGCCTTACTCTAATGCGACGGTGTAGTTATCAACTTAAGAAATAACTTACCTAACCTTACAACAAATAATATAACTTGTTACCTTACTTATCTAACTACATTTAATAAAACTTGCAAATTCACTCAAAGAGCACGAAAAAATTCCAGTCTTTCATGGGCTTCGTCACAGATATCGACTATGGGCTTCGTTCACCACACGGTGCTGTCCCCAGTAGGTTGATTCTGGCTAAGTATTACGAGAGAGACATAACGTGAAATAAATATAATAGCTACTTCTAAAAAACCTATGAGTTATATGCAAGTTGAGTGGTCATGCCATTTCCCTCACAAGAGATCGATCGAGTGTCACAATGATTAATGTTGAAAAATGTTCATAGTACCTACTGGTGGTTGCCCATCTGATCCTGAATTATTTTGTCCAATTCATTTTTAAAAGTTATTTCAAAGTAAGTAAATTATTATTTACGGTAAACTTTCTGTACGTTGTTAAAATTTATTAAGATGTCAAGTCAAAGCCCTTGTAAGTACAAAAAATATCATCGAGGATGGAGAAAGTCTTTCGATTTAGCGCTTCGAGGGAAATTTATTTTTATCCTTGACGCAAAAACTAATTAATGATCCCTATTAAATAGAAAAACATACGGCGACATGTGTCGTTTATAACACAGCTCTACTTAACTAAGTAATACGCATATGCAAGTGACTCTAACTTAATTGAATGCTGAGTGTGTATCACAAGCAGTGCAGCCGTGGATCAAAGCTGCGTCGCCTCGCTTAGCTCAAGTAATTAGATTGGTGTGCCCCTCACTCCGGCGAGGGCTTGCGCTTGACACGGATATGGGTAATGCAATTTTCTGTATAGATTAACACGATTTTCGATAGCATCCTTGATCCAATATACCTTCACCTACTTTTGTTTCGGTATTACCTACTCTCACGTGGTCATTTTATTCGGTTCATCCAACCAGAACATTTTCAATTTACGTCTGGCTTTTTTCGCCTTAGATCGCCTGGTCCTCTCATAAAAAGCAGGGGAAGTGACAGGATTTTGTTTTATTGTAAACAGATTATATTGGAACTTTTCAGAATACCCACACTACGAATAATAATTGCAATCACGAAGAAGCAAAGAAGGAGACACTCATGTGCAATAAAATTAAAATGTTAATTATTCGTAGTTTATTTATTATACGAAGTACGAAGCACCGTGACCGGTGAGCATGTTCAATTTGTACAATATAAAACGCGACACGTTTCCGAACAAGGCACGTCTGCCGCACGCCGCGGACACAGGAAAATACCATGTTCCGCTAATTGCTTAGCACAGCACAACTCTGCCAATTTGTCTGGCATTTATCTCGCACCGCTGTTACAACTTTACAAGACGAGTCGCCGTGATGCACCCGTTGCTAATAATATTTTACGGGAATGTTTTGGCTATCCTCGCCTGGTAAGTACTTACATAGCGATATTTACCCAGTTGGCACTCCGACATGGAGGCTCGTTGTGCCACATAGGCGGCCCAAAAAATGAGCCAGTTTTATTTATATTCGTTTCATTTATTTTTGTTTCACTTATATTTTACTCTTTCTTTGTTAAGAAATTCTTGAATTTTGTCACATAAAAACTACAATTTACGCAATGCACCGTGAAACGTTTTGCTCACACGCGGCCGATAACAGCCGAGTGTAAATGAGTTTGGCATTGCGATTTGAATTTTGTGCAACGCATCCAAATAATCGTAAATATCCTGAGTAATACCCGCGCTTTGGGAAACCGTGTGCGTTGTTGAGGACGTTACGATAGAAAACTGAAGAATGCTGTCACGCATAATTAAAATTATATCTGTTTATAAATCACTATAGTACCAAGTGTTGCTAAACGTTATAAACGTAGATCTATGTGCAGCACACAGGGCTTCCTATGAAAGTTTTGCAACTGCGGACGCGGACTCACCTTGCCTGCAATACTTAAATATAAGTATATCGCCTTTTAAACTTTAACGTTTATTTAATTTATGTTGTTTGTTTTTAAAATAACTCTTGCTGTCCTATCTTTTTTAGATTAAATGATGTCAACATACTGTCACAGTCCCTCTCGCAGAGAGGAGGCCTGTGTACCAGTGCAGCAGTGGGAACATTATATGATGATTATGATGATGACGAACAGCCCGTCGTCACTGTCGCCAGTCTTTGTCGTTCAGAAATAACTTGTGAGTATAATATATTTAGAGTTCAATTGGAAACATTCTTAATCACACGCCGCTTATATTGACTGTAGTAAATAGATTTGGGTAAGCAAACCGCAAAGGGATTAGAAATTCCAAACTGTAGATAATTTAACAATAGTGTTCCATTTTAACAGTTCTTCCATAAAGAGAAGAACTGTTATAACAGAACACTTTTTTTACTTGAAAACCCGTGTGCTTTTCTTATGATAAAACATCAAAAACGCGTTTCACGTACACAATGATTACTACCGCACAATGATCACTAATAAACCATCAAACATCTGGTTCTACAAAGGCAGTAATCTCTTGCGACGTGAACTAAATAGAGCGTAAAGAAAAAATGGAAGGCCTCCTGGTTTATTAGCATACCAGAATATTTATTTGTGTCATGTGTCACGATGGGAACCGTTCTCGCTCCACAACTAATACTATATACTATGATAACGCTACGTGCCTACTTGCTGAAGTGAGTAACCAGTATTGGCAAACATGAGCATTTCAATTTAAGTGTTTGCGTCTGTGACTTCGCACTGAAGTACCTACTATTTGGGTCATCATTGCACAGGATAAGTGAAGCATTAAATCCTGATTTATGTCCGTTCTGCACGCACCGAGTACAACTATACAATCCAATTTACTTGGACAGGCGTTATTATACTAATATGAACTAAGCCTTTTGTAAGCCTCTTACCGGTGCAATAGTGTCCTGATGTTACTGTGCGTTGCATAACGTTCCTACTAGATGTGCGTTCATATTTTACTCATTACATGTTGCACAACGAGGCGATTCTCCATCTCCAATGTAAATAAAATTAACTGACCTAATTATTTCAATTGTATCATGTAGCAGATCAGGAAACTACACACACGTGAGATTGTTGCACGATAGTGCGAATTTATTGTGATTTGCTCACATTCAGGGCATCAGAGTTATGTAGGTATGTGTCGGTATTAAGTTACGTTATTTTATGCATTTACAATAATTAATTTAACACGTGCGCAAGTTACAATGCGCATAAGATGGCTTACTAAGATTGTCGGAACACAGTAATTAAACATCTGTGTAACATAACATGTTAAGCATATAATTCGCAGCGCGTTAAATTTTGCGATGCAACGTGTGATTGTAAATATTTCAAATAAGCAGGTAATCGTCATGGCGGTTGGCCAAGTCATATTTTCCACTAGAAATTGCTGTCGGATCGGGGTTACGTTCGTAAAAATCAATGACGAAAGATTGACGTTTATTTGATCGACGCGGAATGTGTTTCAAATAATTTATAGACGATGTTCAAATCGCAGTCCTGTAGTTTTTATCCGTCCGTTTGATTGCGCCAGTATATTGTTGCACGCACAATTAGTGTCTAGATTTAGGTTTTGATTTCATTCGACTTCACCGTCCGATAATGTAACTAATAATTAAGAAATAAAAATTATTCAAGTTGAAGAGTTGTATGGTGAGACAGGTGTGCGAATGTCAACAGGATTCCTCCAGTGGTCCACCAAAAAACTAAGGTTTATTTGCGGGATCGACAGTCTCTACAATTAACCGGCTGAAAAATGTCACTCGGCATCCTCAGAAAATAAAACATATCTGGACACCTGTCCCGATCTTATATGCGACTAATAACGAGTATTTCAGCTTTGTACGAACTATTTAAAAATTCTTATTACAGATTTTTTTGGATTACTGTGGTAACTAGTTTTAGTTAGTCTCCCTCACGTGAATTAATTAATTCATGGGTGTCTCTACTGTCACCTGTATTCTAATTAATGACTTCCATTATAACTAGGCATTTTAATTTAACATGTAAAATGTTTCACTTTGGTCGACTGTCAAGATCATCCATCTCATTATTCATTATTAATACCTAGGTACTGACAAGCATCGAAACACAGGATCAAATCTTGTGTCAATACTTTTTCTCGTCGAGTTCATCCAATTTGTGATGTTTTCTTTGCTTATTATTTGTGGTTGACAGCCGCTCCGATGTCCCGCGACGTTGACAAATCGAGAGACGACCACATCGCGACATTATAGTCCTTTGACGTGCCTTTACTATATAGAGATAAATAACTACAACATGTACAATATGTATGAATGCCTATAGAAAAAGATGAATGCCTAACAGCAATTACTAAGATGATATGGCTCTTTATTGCATTTATCAAGAATTATGTAGGTACGTTTCCGATTATTATTCATAATATTCATCATCATAACAATAGCACCGCGTACCTAACGGAAGTGTTCACATTTACCCTAATTAGATAATCTATTAATGAACTGGTAGTTTGTTTATGTAATTTGATGTAAATCAACGTGCAGTACCAACGAATAGGGCACAGATTTCAACCTTTAAATTCTTGAAATATTTTTAACTAGCTTCCGCCCGCGGCTTCGCCCGCGAGGTATGTCGATAAAAACTATCCTATGTCCTTCCCCGGAATGCAATCTATCTCTCTGCCAAATTTTATCGAAATCCGTTTAGTGGTTTAGGCGTGAAAAGGTACCATACAGACAGACAGACTGAGTTACTTTCGAATTTATAATATTAGTATGGATTATGTGATGTCACTAAAGATGCGGTCATTGCGCGTTTTCGTCTTCCGTATCATTAACCAAACTGTGACATTCATTGACTGGAATTCTTTGTTTACGATGCGATACAGCGCAGTATAATAAACAATAACCGAGTTGTTTGTATGTACAATCAAGCAAAATAAACTGATATGAGTAGGCACCTACTCTATTAATTAATTAGTGTGATGATTGGAATAGAAACACGTCTTGTCTCGAGTTATGTATAATTCTGGTGTGGAATTATTTCATATGCGTAATTTTCTCGGTACATTTACGTCCTAGGTATGACTTTTATTGACTGCGCGTTAGGCTAGAACAATGAAGGATTCATAGCGCAGAGCCTGTCAGTACGTTTGGGTGGTTCGTTAGCAGCCAAGGCTCGTCAGACAATGCGGCGTGGCATTGGAGTGCTGCGCGCGTCCCACCGCTCACGTAACATTTCCCCAAAAGGCGCGCGCGCAGGAAGGGCCACTGACTCAGCGACCTTAAGTGCGGAGTGCGCGTACCCCACGCGCCTTTCACGATGCTCAATAGACCTTTACAAACAAACATGACGCAATAATCGTTATTGATTTGCATTTATCGACACTACCTTCTTCGGTCATGACAGGTGTCGGCTGCTGGAATATTATGCGGTTCTCTACCTGCCTACCTGCCATCCCCATCATCAAAGTCAGATCTGACATTTATATCTGCTATTCCTACATCAGAAGTGCTCATTTCGTTGGTATTTTCAGTGCTGTATGATGTTACATTGAATAAGGTCACCACGATTTTGGCACTGGACAAAGCAGATTTCAGCGCACATGCGCCGTGCGTAAAACATGTATTTCATTTTAATAAGGTGTCACGTAAACGTGTCGCACATATCGGGCATTACTGTGTACAAATTAATGGTGACGTGAACGACCGTCCGGCGTAGTTTGTTGCACTCGCGCGGCCGTGTGCGTTGACACCACTGCGGCACACTCGTCACTATTTGACGTGCCGTGTCCCGGCGACCGGCGCAAGCGACCGGGCGGGCGCGGGCGACCGGCGCAGGCGACCGGCGCTGGCGACCGGCGACGACGCTCGGTGCACCCGCGCATCACCGGCGGACTTTCTACAGCGATGATTCTCTGCAATTAACAAAATGATTGGCGGGCGGAGAACATCTTTGTCTGCGCACGCGACACACATTACTCTTTTTACGAGTCATGCAATTCTTATGATGGTATTTATTGGATGATGTATTAGCATTTCCGATGACATCTTTGGTGACGGTTTCTCTACGCGGATGAAGCGCGTATCACTTTTACTGTTATTCAGAGAACTACGACTATCTTTTATATACGACATGCTTATAATTTTTGTAAAGCCTGACCTCTCACTCTTCATCTAAAAGTTAGCTGGCTTTCGTAGGTAACCTGAGTACCTATATCTTCAGTTAGGTGAGTAAACAGTATCAGTGTCACAGTCTCCTTGTTAGCAATCAATACAAGCTGATTCAGCATCTGCCCAGCCTTTACGGGTCGGCTTCCAGTCTAACCGGATGCAGCTGAATACCAGTATTTTACACGGAGCGACTGCCTATCTGACCTCCACAACCCGCAGTTATTGGGTAATACAATACCCCTTGGTGAGACTGATTGTCAGACTTTCGGGCTTCTGACTACCCGTAACTACTGTCATAGATCCACGAATGTCAGCCGGGACCTACGGTTTAATGTGCTCTCCGAGGCACGGAGGGGTCTCGGTATGTAAAAATGGTCACCCATCCACAGACCAACCGCGGCAAACGTAGCTTAACCTGATCGATCGACCTGTGTGGCTGTTAGCCACGGGCCCGAGCCGAGTTGTATTTATATGCCTGACCATATGCACAGGATTATAAAGTTACAGTGGCAGTAGCGCTATTAGTTACCACTAGGAGTATAATTTGAGAAAATGTATTCAAGTTGCGTACCTATCGTTGCGGCATTTGGTCATATCAAAGTGTGCGCACTTTCACTTAATATGATGATTATACGTGCAAGTGTCTACAATTACATTATGTACAATACGCCCACATTCATTAACTGGCATTAGGTAGGTAGTTTGTATTACTATAAAACTTCAGGTATGTTTGTACCTGTAAATGCTAAATGCATATACAATCTAAACAACTCAATAGTTTCAGTAGGTAACAACATAATAATATTTTGAAAGCATAGCAATTCATCAGTTTATTTATTTCAATAAATTACTTAAGGCGCCACTAGTCAATATTTTTTCCATACAAATTTCGGGAGAGTATTACTCCACTGTTTGACATTGTGCATTCAAAGTTAAACATGATATCGTTTTGACTTATTATTAATTGTGTCTGTACGGAAACAGAATATTAAAATAAAAAGCCATTAAAAAGTTATGAGCCAACAAAGATTCGTTTTTCTTGCTATTTTTAACGTAACTTTGGGTGTAAATAAGTAGTAAAAGACCTGTAAAATCTTTAAAACTAAAACCGTACCGACAAAGCTCAGTTATCGAAGAGTTCAATAAACTTCATTTATAATTGATTTATGCAGTTGTTTTTTCATAAAACTCGATTTTCCAAAGCACTTTTCGATTTTTTTTACGCGCCTATCAGTTCAGAACGGTGTTTCTGTGCGTGAGAACTAGATGTTGCGCATGTAGACTAGCGTCTAACTGCTCATCACTGATACTAGCTCTGTCAGACACGAAGCTAGGTGAGACAGCGTGCTTTTTAGCCATGACCACCAGTGAGTTCGAGCGCGCGACTGGTTTACTCTTAAAATCTAAAATCAAAATATTCACATAAACCTACATGGGCTACTTATGGAACGTCAGAAGCTAGATGCACGATTCCAATTTGTCGTTTCCTACGGAGAAAAGCTGCCAAGAAAGTCCACGGTTTAAAAAATAACCCTTTAAAAAATAATTGGCTTTTACAATGTTTTCAAATTACAGTGTTACTGGTAGGACTAGTTCTAGAACTCTAATAAATACAAGTAATTAATTTAATAATAAACTAGGTTTGTATTTTCTATATCCAATATAAAACAAAATCTATAGAGGTTTTCCGTTTATCAGGAAAACCATAAACGAAGAACCATATTATTAGCGTGAAACTCCTACGTCATAATATTCCGGTATAAAATCCTACATATCAGGATATAAAATGGCGGTAGTGAAGAACGGCCTATTTGGCAAAACGTCCGACCTCCATATTTTACGTTTATGTCGTTATTACATTACCCAAACGTTGAGAGAAATCCTCAGAATTCGTCTCTCGTACTGTAGTAATGCTCTGCGAATATAATTTTATTGTGTACTATTTGTTTGTTTTTATGATTCTCCTGACTATAACACAATATTTTCGGACATCTGTGGAGTCTACAAAATAGCCCTACAAAGTAATGTTACATTACATTTTCCTTACAAGGAAGTAAAGTTAAAAGAATGTGATGTATGAGCTTAAGTGTTCATTGTAACTTAAATGGTCAGCCGCTCTCTTGTGGTAAATTCTTTTCAAATTAGATAGAAGAAAGTCGAAACCTGTAACTATAATCTGTTAAGCATTCTTCCAAGAATTATAAGGCAATTATTACTTGTCCGCAAATAGTAATGGCTTGGCAAGACATTTGATTGAGGAGTTAAGGCTGGGCGCGTGTTCGCCGTCCATCCCGGTGACTCAGCCGAGCGTCGGAATGCCATAGTTTCCTGAATCGAACGTTGATTGGCTTTATTTAGTAAGCGATGTTTGTTATAGCTCAAATCAATCACTTGAAAGAATAGGATGTGGTTTAAAAAGTAACGTTACGCTTTATGTTGTGGAAATAAGCTAAGTACTTAGTTTTTTGGAAATCAATTTCTAGAAACTGGCTCAAAAGAATTTAAATGTTATGCTTTTCCAGGTTAGTGTAATAGGCTAAAATTAAATGAAAAAGTGAGAATAAGAATACAAAACGAACATACAGCAAATTACAGCTCATGCAAGCACGTATTATGAGAGCAAATATAAATTCTTAAATCTATTTCCAAATAACTTTCTCATAATTTCTACGTATTTATAAAATATGATCCCATGTAGCAAAAAACATTTAGATGTTAGCAATTCTGCGTAACAACTCTTTAATTAGCTGTGGCGGGCGGTCAAGCGAGTTATGCGGATATAGCGCAACCGCGGCGAGTACAATGCGCACCGCCTGCGCCCGCGCGCCGCGTCCTTCGAGGTCGTTCTAGTTCCACGCCACGCACTCCACTCGCACTCTGTAATGGGAACGAGTAACCGAGGGAAATTACACATCACTTGATTATTTAGGCTTTGTCTGACCGCCATCCTCGATGTATCCATCGCTTTAAACAAAATGATATGCTTCCTCATTACCTCCCTAAATGATTATCTGCAGTTCTGCACCATTAAAAGATTCATTTCAAAGTTAATGTTTAGTAAACAAAACTTTCCCGCTAACCACCACTTGTTGTTGATTGATTACTAATTAAATTTCATAGAATGGAGGCGCCATTAAATCATTCATTGTTAATGATTGTGTTCGTGGCATTACCGGGAACTCCGAGCGAGATGACATTAGTTACCTCCGGAGCCGCTCTGCCGGCTCCATTCGATTTACAACTGTACATACAGTTCAAAATCATTACTCGTGTTATTATTCTAAATGGTTCACTAATAACAAAACATCAATCAGGTAAATAAACTACTTCCAACTATAAGTCAAGTGTCTAACACGAATCAGAAACTGATTTGCGAAAATAAAATGAAGGACAACGGCCAACGTTGGACAATTGAAATCAATAAAGTTAGATAGTAAGAAGTCGACCAGGAAGGTAGGAGCCTGGGGGACAATCTGTCCGGTATAAAATGGTTGCGAGTGTCAACAGATTGCTTTTATTACGTGAATTAGTAGGCTGATGAGGCAGCCGGAGCCACGTGAAGGTAATGGCGCCTTTAGATTACAATTCGAGTGGAATCGCCGACGCACATCCGCCCTCAGATGTAATTGGTCATTCACTTCGCTGGATGCTGCGCGATCTCACGATGTATGGGAACGTCAACTTGATTCAGTCGAACGTTTCCGATTAGTTTAGGTGTTCGTTGCGTAACCGATACACTTACTTATGATTTGAGTAGAAAAATAAAAATGCAAAAATGGAACACTTTCCGGTATGGCATATGCGAAATTGCGAACAGTGGCAAAAAATAATATATTTCCGAATAAAAAATATTGAGTTTCCATCCACGACTTCTATTAATCAATAAGGCACGCAGAACGAGCACTTACATATGAAACCGGAGTGCACATATAAAAAGTCTTTCTGCATTTACTCGCTGTCTAAAAAAGTAGTGCAGGACTGGATGCAGAGTGACTGCAGTGTTGTGCGCACTGCTCTATCGTAAAAAGCAATACCTCTATATTCCGTGAAGGCTCAAAAACATCCATGTTATTCACAGCAAGTACATTTAGATACGAAACAATGCGTAACTTACGTTCAAGAACGCGTAATTAAACCATAGAACCGGATCCTTCATGATCGGATGGCTATTCATCGTAAACGAGGTCCTTGCGGAGACGTGTGCTATTTCACTACCTAATGGAAACGTTATCGGGGTGCTAGTCTATAAAAAATATTTATACACTGTAGACTTAGCTTCCCAGTTGTGCTGATAAGTTAGTAAGGCACCGCCGCTTAGTGCCGGGGTATTAACAGGTAGTAAGTGCCACAAACTTACGTGATAAGATTACAGCACTGTAATAACCATTAAGTACCTGTTACAGCTCCTGTTAAACATACATTCCGGAGGCTATCGTCGAATTGTTTGCCGCTGTTTTATTTTTCTATTTATGCTCCGAAGTCATCGTATTATCTCGATTAACTAAACGATCTTTCTTAATTAAAAGCCTCTGCTACTGAAACGATGCTTGAATTAAATTCTTATCATCCAATACTTTTATTTTGACTTGAGTATGTAAAAATATTAAATGTCAGTGGTATCCCACTCAAGTTGTTTGAATTTAAACTTTTTGGATCTATTTTTACATAGAAAAATTGATTATCGCAAGCCCGATGAAAGCGGTGACCTAGCAATATGACACGATTTTTGAAAAATGATATTCAAGTCACAACCTTCTTGTGAACCGCAAAAGTTTGCAAGCTGCTTTCCTTAGAGGAAAATTTGATCAGCAAAACCGATGAAATAAGCATAAAGTTAAGTTGGAACATAATTTGAAATTAATAATGTAGTAGGAAATTTTCCAGCAGTCAAGGATAATCGTTTGTATGTAGCAACACCCGTGTGGAGCCTGATCCAGGGCGCATTCCCGATTCGTTCCCTGTTGTTTTTGCGGCTAGGCACTCACTAATGGGTACTGGTTTAGCTCCAGCGAGCCTCCTGACTTGTCTGCTCACGTTCTATGGCGAGCCTTCAACGATGGTGTTTAAAACGACATAGCTTGATTGAAGTGGACTATAAATATTTTCTTAACAGTACTTAAACGTACCACTAAGTTGCTGTTTTTATATTAGAGCCAGCCATGTTGAATCGTAAGATAAAATTATAGACATTGCAAATGGACACGAAGAACAAAAAGTTCTGAAAATGTTACTACATAAATATCTCTCCTTTTTAAAACCCTGGACTTTCCCAGTAATTTCGTTTCCTGCTCCATTTCCTGTCATTAAATTTTGTTCCAGTTTGAGGAGACACGTCAAACGACTTTCGGTATTTGATTTTCAAAGCCTGAAATAGAAAAATGTACCTTTCTATTAAAAAGCGTCGTCAAAAGGATGAAACACAGTTATGTCGTTTATTCAAAACGTAAATCAACCAATTTAAATATAAATCGAAATATTTTCACATTGCGTAATTAATAAATCATCTTCTATTCGCAGAAGGAAGTCCATACATCTCAGTATTGCACAAATAGAGAGGTATAGAGCTCACTGCTATTTATTGAAGTTACTTCACATTCAGAATGTGATTACATTCTTCACAATATAATATCTACTGCATAAAATAATCGTGTTTGATGGTTGTTTTATTAAAACAAATATAACAACAGCACTGCGAATAAAAATGGCTCAAAAAACAATGTGTGCCATAAAATTTGATTCGATATGTTAAGAATCTTTCATGAAAATCGTTCCCTAATAGATAAAGAGTGAGAGCATTCGCAATAGAGTTCCTGTCTCCATAAAAATATAATACAATACATATCTCTGGAATATTTAATCGAAAACAAAAAATAAGACGAACTTGGTTATAACTATAGCACAAATTGTTTTAACATCACAATTCAAGTTGTATCAAAGTGTAGGCTAAGCCAGTTGCCATCTACGGCGATATTGTAAAGGATAATTTAAATCGCTTACAGCTGCTAACTAGTGCTTTATCGCTACCGGTTAATTATTGGTTTGGTGCTAAAGACTTTGATCTTGTTACTCGTATACCTGAGTTATATTGTTGACTTAGTTCGGAGTCATATCTACACAGCAGCAATACTCAAGGCCGTCGACACTTCTTATTCCCATGGCATTTAGAGGCTCAAAGTGTAAATAACTGGATCGACTTATATTGTAGTTCGAGAGCTAGGCTAGGAATTTAGTTTATATCATTTATCTCTTACCTTGATCACGCCCTCTGTGGAGAGTCTATCGTTTTGTAAAGACTCGTCAAGTCTCCGATATGTGTTTGGTTAATAAAAACAACACTCATCATAATTATGTTGACATGAGGTTGAATGACATCTCAATCGCATTGAATTGGCTTTATGCACTATCACTCTTGTAAGTAAAACCCCTCGATGAATGATTTCTTATATCAAAATAACACAATAGTTACCTACCTTATTTTGAATTTCAAATTACATCTATTGTTGATATTGATCAAGTTGGGATGACAATCACTTTATATGATAGATGGCTGATGTTGACACACGAGAAAAGTACCTACAATTTATGAAATAAAAAGTGAAAGAGAAAGTGAAATACAAAGAGAATTTCTATCAGTGATGAATTTATGGATACGCGACACTAAACACAATCAGCTGTTTTGAAAATTTTATTGAAGAATTTCAACATTTAATTCTTTTATATTCAGATTTATTTTCGTTGGCGCTGCCGCGGCCCTTCTAAAGAGATTATTCGATTCTTCATTATGTACAGTCGATATTAACTCTTTACCAATAACAGTATATTATTATATTTTAAGCAGGTACATAACATGTAAACGCAATATTTACACAAATGATCGGTTTGTGTAATGTCCAATTCGCAGTACCTACACATTTCAAAATTTATTTAGCCATTAATACAACATGAGGCAATAAAAAATCGTAAAACACATTATGGCAATATTGAAAATTTATGGACAGTGTTAAAAGTTGTTTTGTAATGGCTTTTTCGTGTTTCCACAATTAGTTACTTTGTATTTAATCAAATTCTCATTTGTATAACATGATGATTTTCACTCATATTTTATTTATTTTTGTGTTTATCTATGCAAATTCTGCATTTTGAATTAAAATTACTCAAATATTTAACATTCCACTGATATTTATGCCGACTACGCGACTTCGCTGCGACTCCCCGCTGACTTTGAAACTGTGAGATTCAGCAAATGAGACGATTATCGTAGTTTCGCATTATTTAACGTGTTATAATGATTTATAATGTAGTGAATATAAGACTTCTGTAAAGATAACAACTTAAAACATTACTGAAGCAACAAAGTAAAAGAATTGATAGCTAGCTATTGACGCTGATCGTATCGGAACTATGCACATTACTTGCGTATTTTACAAGGCCCTTCGTTAGGACTTGTATAAACTGAGTAATTTTAATTAATATCGTGTACTTAGAATCAATTTACCACCACTTATTTATATTTTAATTCTTCCTTTTAACTACAGTGTTATTTCTTTGCGAATGCAAATTGTTATGGACTTGATTATAAAGAGTTGTTTTGTACAAAAACAACACACAGATTACCATTCGATAAATATTACAACTGGTTCACTCGAAGTGAAGCTATCAAGTCTTACTGTTGAAAATATCGAAACCGGCCATGAAAACGCGGTTAAACGAATCTGTTGTTTTTTCCACGATTGCCGGTAATCATGCACACTTTCTTCTAAGCTGCTCAACTTTCATTTTCATGTGTGGCAGGGTTCACGACGAGGTTATTAAGTCGCGAGGAGCAACGAACCTCGGTCCGTGACTTCCTTTTTAACGTCACTGCCTCAGTGCAGTGGGAAAGTGTCGAGGAATTAACAGGAGCGTGGCGAGACTCTTTGTTCTTCGTCTGTAACGAAACAGCCAGCCCATCTTAAATGACGAGTCATTACCGAAGCCATTATACCCCCGGTTGAATATATTTGTTTATATTATTACTAGTCCTGCACTCTTCTCAGAAACTTAAAAGAATCTCATTTGAAATTAAATGCAACGACGTTTTTTATGTTTGTGCTCGTGCCTCTTACAGCTTATGAGTGCAACAATGAATGTTACTAATTACGTATTTCGGTGATGCCTCATTCCATACCACATAAGGCTGGTTATGATGCAGTTTCGGTGGGGTCGCCGGTCGGTTGTGAGTTTGTAAGGCGATGGTGTTTCGGAGCCAGTAAACTGGCAAGTCATCTGCGCTAATAGCCCGGGCTCCTGTTACATCGCGATCTCGACCCATTGTACTGTTAAGGAAACACGACCTTAATCTGGGTAATGTGATGTAAATGAAAATCAAAAGTTAATGAAGAGCTAAAGCTCTGTATTGGTTCACAGGATTTCATGATTCAGCGTTAACGACAGTCATTTGAAAATGTTCTTCATTCACGGATAAACTAGTACAAATAGATGTAGTTTATCACATTCTACGATACGTAGTTTGTTTCCTGTTGTACTGTATGACCTAATAATTCCCGCGAACACCCGCGCCGCGTCTCGTACAACAACAATAAACAAGATTCTATTCTATTTGCCATTTGTTAGGAACGGTACGAAGATGTGGTTTAAAAAGAAATAAATATTATAGAAAATAAACATAACGAAGTCGAACTATTTACCAATGATGCGCCCATTGTTGTATGCGATACATATTCATTCATTTATTGATAATATTGATATCTACAAGAATAAACATAGTACACTTTACTACTACATGCGCTATACAAGCTAATAGAAATAATTATTCAAAAACAAATGGCAACATGATGAACATAATAGAGTACAAACAATGCCATATCAAGGCAAAAAACTATATGGTAATCAATAATTTATAATAAAGGAAGCATAAGTATATTGGTGGTATAAGTAATCAAAATTGATCCAGAGCCTTGACTTAGCAGGATTAATATAACAGTAAGGCGAGAACATTACGGAGAGGCGCTCGCTCATTTGCACTAATCGAACGCAGCACATGCTCGGGTTTCAATTATGCTTTCATCGTCTTTTGATCAAGTATTATGTTCAACATGTAACATGTAGCCACTCACATATGAATGCAGATTGAATGTCCGCTCAGATGCTGCATGAAACGTCACATTAATTAGATCTACTTCACTTGACCATTCCGTTGAAAATACGTTTAATTTTTAGGATCAATACTATAGTCTATAAATAAGGCTAACTAATGTCGTCGGATCTTGTTATAATTGGGAGTCGGCAAGAGAATAATTAAAAACAATAATGAAAGTTTGAATTTGTTGGCAATGTGGGCGACCCCGGCGTAGTGTGCCTAGTTATTCCACGTCCTAGCCCGGCGGGGTGGGATTTAAGTGCAAATTGTTAAAATTATAGAAGAGTCTGTGGCGAGTTGGCGCGCTGCCAGCGCTCGTGCGACGACCTCGATGTGCCGCCTGCCGTGCGCGCCGCCGCCGCCGCCTGCACCAGCACACAGCACTTCCTAATTGCTACCGATTCTTCAACGCGAGGTGCGAGTGGGCCATCTCCGCGTCAACGATGCGCATATTACCATGTGTTTACTGCCGCCGCTGCAGTGCGCTCGTGACTCACTGCTCGGCGCTCACTACCGCCCAACAAGTTATGAATATTTGTATATTCACATGAACATGGATTGAGCCGTAACTGTTCATAATTTTATACGACTCTAATCGACGTAACCAATGAGATAATTGATCAGAACACAAGGTCTTTAACGTTACAGCCAGAGCTTGAGAGGTTTATTTTTAAGTTACGACACTCGAAACCCTGCTCGGTACCAGATGTCCTCCGCTCAGTTTATCAGTGAGATAAAAATGCACTGGTTCAGGTCGCTTACAGCATGCTTGTGTTCAGATAACCAGTTCGTTGAATGTAACATCGCGTCGTTGTGTATTATGTGGAGATACTGCCTCGTTTCATAATTGTCTGTATGACATAATGTTAGCATGTGGCTTCGTGTTAGATATTTATCAAGAGTATATGTGCATTAAGGTAATGCTTAACTACACCTCGAGATTTACGGCTCATGGATAATTAAAAGCAACGGGTAAACATGCGTGCACGCAGCCAGCGCGCCGTGTGACACAACTGCATGCGCGACGACGCACGGTGGGCTGGAAATCGGCTTTCATAGACATAGGGATTTCAATTTGCAAGTGCTTGTTTTAATGCCGGATATCGCTTCTATTAGTCATTACTATGTACAAAAATGACACCCGAGTTAATTCTGCCCAAAAACGAAGGAAATATAATTTTTTTACGAAAAATTTGTATGAAGCTAGTATGAAAAATCGAATTCTCTCCTAAACGGCATGTTTAACCGTAATATCCTTGGAGGTGGTCATAGTGCTAATTATTTATGATTTTTTGGTTGCCGATTTGACGAAAAATTTAATGCCGTTTTTTTTTAAAAAATCGTCAAAATATTTTTATTTATTTTTACATGTAAAACGATCCCTTTTAGTGTCCAAGTTAAAAATTTCGATATGTTATTAACCCAAATATTAAGAACACACAAAACAAGAAAAATTCAATAAAAAAATTGCTGTTTTTTGACACATTTTTATTAATTTAAATAAAAAAAGATTATCAAACTCTTATTTAAGTAACATATAAAGTTATATTATATACAAAATAATTTAATTTAAGGAATTAATACTAAGCATTTGTAAAATAAAGTAAAATAAAAATAAAAAAAAACCATTAAATATTACAAAAAAAAAACCCAAACACACTCAATTACAAATTTACAAATATGTACATATATATTTTTTTTACAAATTTTCCTTATCACTCTCCTTGTCAGACTCCAATTCTGAGTCAGCATCCAGATTGGATATATCCAAAAACTCGAACTCAGTTTCCTGAAATTGAATTAAGTCGAGAGTTTTAGCAAAAAAGCTCTGCTTTTTCTTGGCATCTAACTTAGGCCTTTGTACACTTAGCAAAGGATCCGAAGAAACAACAAGCATATTTAAAATGTCTTGATTGGAATCCTGCCTACTTCTTTTCCGCGAATGATGTTCTCGAAACCTCCTAAAATCTTTGTTTCGAGACTCTGAGGCTTCTTCCGAGAGAGTCCCAATCGGCACAATATTATTTTTCTCGATTATGTCAGCCCCATGGATTAATAATTTATGAACGGTTGACGACATGTAGTACCAGTCGTATAATAATACGTACTTTTCTGCTGTTTTGCGGGCATAATCTCTAAATTTTATTATATCGACCTGCTCTCCAGATGTAATTGCTTGTAAAATTACAGCAAATCTTTTGACAGACATTCCATACAATTTATACGGGCGTGTAGGGATGACAAGACAAATTCATACAGGTCAGAACACACAATTTTTGATGTTACAGCATCTAAGCGGTTCATTTCTGTAGGCTTTGCTAAGCACAGGTAGCACGATGCATTTGATCTAGCTTCAGAAAGGTAAGTGCAAACTTTAGCGTCGATCATCGTCATCATTAGTTCATCAGTCACCCTATTATTATTATTGCACTCTGTGGGGATAAGGGCCTCAATTTCTTCATCCATTTGTTTTTCAGCTCAAGGACAACTGCTTCACTCTCCTTTACAAAAGTAAACTGAACTGGACGACAATACAAAACTGAGCATGGTTTTGGGTTCGTCCATAAGATGTTGTCTCCATCTGTTAGTTTTAGTGTCACCAAGGAGGTCATGAAAATGCTCGAATCATCTTCCTCACCCTCCATTTTCTGCTTGTATCGGCTTTGGTCAGAAGCACCATCAAATCCCCACTTGGATATCAGCTTCAACTGCTTGTTATGCTCTTCGTTAGAAAGGCTTTGAAGGATTCTTGTAACTGTGATATCAAGTAAAGCTTGAAGTGTAATCCTAGCCGATGAATCAGTAACTGTCACTGATTGCTTCGGAGGGTAGCAATCAAGCTTAGTTTGTTGCACTTTATAGTAAGATGGATAAATATCCTTAGCACCTTCCCGAATGGCAGCCTCTCGCAACGTAATATATTGCCACTTTGGGAGTTTTAGCGAAAGAAGAAATCTAAGCGCCTTTTCTGGCGTAAATATGATTGTTTTTGCTGGTTTCTTAAGCGTTTCATGTATTCGATGACAGAGGCGATATCTCCATGCCCTTCTTCTTTTAAAAGTGCTGCAGCTACATATGCCAATTCACTGGAATCTTCGCCTGTGTGCTCATCAGATCTTCTCTTTTTTTGTTTACTTCCCAGATCTTCGAATGGTTTACGGGATCTTTTCGTCATTGTTCCAATGGACGTTGATGTCGACGGTTCTGGAGAGACTGAACTGACTGACTAAAGCGGCTCGCTTAAATCTCCGACAAAATTCTTTGAGAACAATACTTCATGATCAAATGAAGTACTCTCACTTCGTAGAAGAACAAACAAGTCTAAATTGGTGATTAAACTTTCCATTCTAAGATTTTATAGTCGCAGATTTAGTGTTAGCAGTTACACAGTTATGAACAAACTAAATTATAAAACAAAACTTTAGCCCTTTTATTGCAAAACGCCAATAATTAGGTAACTACCCTCATTGGTTATCTCCTCATTAGCTAATGAAAATTTATAATTGTCACTAACTATTCTTAGAACTCATAGCACTGCTAATTAACAAATTAGCTTACTTATCAGGAAAAGTTGAATATAATCCATAGTTGGCATTGTCGTGAGATATTGAAAATCATTAAATCACCTATAAAGACTCATTAGAAGACCTAATCAGTGTAGTTACTTAATCACTTCTTTTCGGACTCATTAGAAGAGTAAACAATTGGTAATTTGGTTGTATGAAAAGTTTTAAAACTCATGATGTGTTGATAAATATCTAGCTCAAACATAGTTGTCTACGTGTGGGTGTACTATAAACCTCTGCAAACTCCTTCGGAAATATAGGAGTGATGCTATTTTATGTTACGTGTAGTTAAAAGTCCATGTTCTTAAACATAAACACTAAAATAAATCGTTTCATATGTAAAAACAAATAAAAATATTTTGACGATTTTAAAAAAAAAAACGGCATGAAATTTTTCGTCAAATCGGCAACCAAAAAATCATAAATAATTAGCACTATGACCACCTCCAAGGATATTACGGTTAAACATGCCGTTTAGGAGATAATTCGATTTTTCATACTAGCTTCATACAAATTTTTCGTAAAAAAATTATATTTCCTTCGTTTTTGGGCACAATTAACTCGGGTGTCATTTTTGTACATAGTAATGACTAATAGAAGCGATATCCGGCATAAAAACAAGCACTTGCAAATTGAAATCCCTATGTCTATGAAAGCCGATTTCCAGCCCACCGTGCGACGTTTCGGGAACCGTTTCCTTTTATAACCGCGTCGTCTGTACTATTCTTAGTGACGGTCAGATATTTTTTGTGCTTATTGTATTAGTCCGTATCGCGGTCTGTGTTTTTAGGTCACGGTGTGGTTTTCTTCGGCGTAAAACGGTTAACCTTTATTTATTTATTACCAAAAATAGTTGAATGGTTGCTCTACCTATTACGAAACAACATTCACTGGAAAAAATATAACAATATCGGACCAATATTTTTTGCGCGGACAATTTATTTAATGTTGCTACTCTCTATAGGTTTTTACGCTAATCTACTGTAAAGAAACTGGAGTCTAGAAATGGCCTAGAAAAATGCAGAATTATGTATTGAAGAGGAACGTCAAGGAATGCGAAGGCAATGGAAACGCACTATAAAGTTCATTTGGAACCTCCACGTGTACGTATGTTATAAATTATGTTGGGGTACCAGTTGTTTGAACAACAGTCGGGCTACGTCCACACATAATATTGACTCAGCGGTGACACTGCACACACACGCTATATTTGAACTAGTTTTTAATTACAGAACGTCTTGGAAATATATTAAGGAAAGTGGAGCAAACACAGGGCGCTGTGGTGCGCTTCCTTAAGTATAATCAATAGAGATTATTTGGTTTATCGTAAGTTCGTGACTTACGAACAACTGTAATACCTACAAATAAGAATTTATAGATCTATATACTTACTCTAAAACTTAATCTAAAACTCTGCTTAAGAATAAAACTTATTCACTACCGAACGTAATTTTCAGAGTTTTAGCCCCCTCCAGCAATTGCGCCCAGAAAGTTGATATATGAAAGGGTGTTGTAGGTACCTACTAGTTAGGGAATAGCAGTGACAAAGGGATGGCAGGGTGTTAGGAAGTGGACCGACCAAATCTGGGCCGGAAAGAATCGCAGGCGACATAAATTTTTCGTGCACCATTTATTTCACCAAACGATTGCGAGCCCTGTCACAGAATAGCAGCGCGGGGGAACCAACTGCGAATTTCATTATTGTTTCTATTGTTTTTGTTTTGATGAATACTTTTGCCTTTCATGGGGCGAAATTACCTCCACACTCCATTATCCTTTTATTCGTGGCCGAATATTAGCAAAATAATCTGTCTTTCTATTCGGATTTATTTGCTTTTGTCATTCTCAAATGGTCCTACATAAATCAAGTTATTCATTGCTCAATACGCACTTGTATCGAGCAAGCTTGTATCATTGAATGAATCTTATCTGTTTGCATTATCTCTCGCCTACAATTATTTTTATAAAGCTGTCAAGGACGAGGGCAGCGATGCCTCTATAGTAAGCTTTAATAATTAATCAAAATGTTCTACTTCATTAGTGAATGCTAACTGTTAAACATCTGCATGTCAGCCTCATCCCAGCTTTAATATCAAAGTCCCAATGTCATAAAAGGATTGCGGTTTGAAACGTAGAGCTAGACAGCGTTTCAAAATCGTTTCAAATGTCTTTTATAATCAATTTGAATTCATAAAGCAATAGATATGGTAAATAAACATGTAACAGTTCCAAGCTCATCGCGCTAATTTCACAGATGAATATTACAGTCGCCTGACTAATTACTTATACAGTGTCCATACTGCGCACGTTTAATTTAACCAGTAACTGTATGTGAACATCATTGTAAAACAAACTCGTGTACCGCGCCGCGGGAGCGTGACTCCACTATTAAAACTTTAATGGTTAACGTGCGAAGATACTGCAGGAGCCTACATAAATACCTTAACACATACTTGTTTGACACTTCATATTCATCCTTATTTATTGTTTAGACTTCGATTTCGAGCTGCATTTAAACAAAGCGTGAAGTAATTCAGTGTCTGTAGATTATCTATATCAATGACAATTACAGCCATCTCGTAATTTATCTAAGAATGCTGCCACCAATTTAATTTACATATAATATCTATTACGCAATTTATGTTTACAGATAATTAGCTAAACAAACTGCTTGTCTATTTGATTAAGAAACCTCTCTGTCATACAGGGCTACCATTTACGCGGTCTTAATCGTGCGATTGAATTCTAAAACAATTAATTTTACTGTAAACGGGATAATAATTTAGCTCATTTACAATAAGATATTGTGGGCTGTGTAGTTGTGAACAATGACGTGAATGTTATAGAATCTAGCTTCTACCCGCGACTTCGTCCGCGTGATATTTCTTGTTTCCCCAATCCACCCGTCGCGTCGCATCGCATTACCTGCCCGCGGTGTCATTTCGTTATCGCTTAGTGATTTTTAGACTTTTTTTTTCTTTTTTCAGACTTTTTTTTTCTTGTGCCTTCCTCAAGAATTGGGCTATCAAATGCAAAAATAAGTTTTCAAATCCGTCCGGCATTTAGCGCGTTCAAACAAAAGAACGCTTCAGCTTTACTATTAGGACCTATAGTTTATATAGTGTATAGTGAGTGCATACTGGCGGAAGGACGAGTTACGTTATGTGTTTGATATTCCACAGAAGACGTAGAAGCTAATGTTCCGGGAACCTCCGCCAGTCCGCCATACTTGGCAGTCGGCGGACTATCGCTGACATACTAAGTGTTACTTTGGGTTTGTTTATTGTGATGTTGGCCGTGGTGTACGATGGCGTGCTGCACGGTGTGAAGTGTTCCGCTTTATTACATTCATAAGTATTAAATATTAGGGCGTTATGTTTTATGAAATCTTCGTTTGAGATAATGGATTTTGGATGTCTTGGCATTTCGAAGTATCTGCGGATGGATTTCATATTTGGATTTTTTATTGAGACATGCATGTCTAACACGATCTTCAAATCAACTCTTAAATATTCACACTTTCATCACATAATTTACTAAAACCTCAATTAGAAAAAAGAACGTAAAAATGAAAAAAATCTATTCAAAGGTATTAAAGTGAAGACTAGATATTTTTCGTCATAAATCGGAACTCAGAGCAATATGAATTGGAGAAAGTGAGGCGGGTAGGGTATATCTTTTTAAGTGAGGAAAGATTTAACGTGTCGTCCTTCGGAATCCCACTTAACCAGGATTTACTTCGACATAAATATCATACGATATGGCCTGTCGGGACGCATTCATAATTTTTCTGTTGGATCGTGAAGGCTGAAACTGTAAGCAACACGAACTCGAAAAGTCGCGAAAGCTCGTTCTTCATGCTCCAAATAAATAACATATTGATATTTGAAGGACATCCTAGATAAGCAATCAATAAGTAAGTGTTTCAATAAGTGTGTGTGTTGTGTTCGTCATATGATGAGTCAACATAGGTAATATTTGTTTGATGTTAGGTATTCCTTTTTGTCTTCAAAGATACCTAACGATGATCGCTATTGACGTAATTATTTATTTTAGTAGTTAGTTACTACGTACGATTGAACGCATGTATTCCGAAAGGATCTCCTATCTATTTATTTCCCATTGATGTCTTTATGTGGGCAGAGCGCTGCACCCGCGCCGGGGCCCGGCCGGTGCCCGAGCTCGCAGTCACTGTTCGATTACAAACACACTCGATAAGATTCGCTCGTAGGATGCGATTCGACACTTTAATGAATTGTATGTTTATTAACATAACTACTTGTGTTTATTTAATTAATGATAGTTGCTGTTGACCGTTTTATGAACGATATCGACAACGAACTACAATGTTAACACCTTGACAGTTATCAATTTATAGCCGGTCTCGAGTTTCGATATTATGTCTGTTAAAATTTTGTTCTCCCCTGCATTTGTTTATAAATACCAACTGGAACGACCAAACAAAATCTATAAATTATTCTAGAATTTAGTAAACCGGCTAATTCTCGTACTTACTTACTTAAACGTTCATATTCAAGTCGTAACGTCATATCAAGGCAGCGAAAAAAAAATTTGAGATTTTTTTGACAGATTGAGAGTACCTACTTAATTCAGACTGAGATGCGATGAGAGAATGCCAACGTTCTTAAAATAAGGGAATTGCCCCTCCGTGTAGTCTGGAATCTCTGCGTCAACTCCAATACTTTCAATATTTATTGTTATCAAGCTGTTACTTTGTCGTTGACATTTACGTACCTACAATCTACTTATAGAGGCAAACTTTTTCTGTTGTAAGTGCCATTAATTTTATGAACTCAAGTTTGTTCTCATAAAACTCTTAACGAATGTAAAATCGTTTATGTGGCATGTGATTGACTTATGATTATGGTCCGGTTTGTATCACTTACTATTATGTTACAGTAAAAGCGACAATAACGGTGAATCCTACCGAAGAAATTCCAGTATTTTCAGTCAACCGAAAAATTCTGAGGAAAATCTACTTTTAAATGCTTTGTGTCATGTTTGCAAGCCTCGTTGTAGTTTCGTCGTAGCATTGCTGTAGCAGCATTGTAGTTGTATCGTAGTGTTTTTGTAGCATCATCAAAGCATTGTAGAACGTCGTTATAGCTTTGTCGTAACGTCGTCGTAGCAGTATCGTAGCAGCGTCGTACCCTTGTCGTAGCGTTGTGCATTGTTTTGAAATATCATCATACTGACTTCTTATTAAATTGAATATTACCTACTTACTTGCAGCAACATCCCTCATGGAAACTTCCAGTTACTTGCAATTTACTGGAAGATCCAAGGATTTGCCTCCGCTTGGGCTTTTACTGTAACAAGCGAGTGTATATAGCCAATGCATTTGTAAATTAACGACGCATCGCTTCGCCGAATTGACGTTATCAACTTTATTGGCGAAAAGAACATCAACATTTTTATGATAGAGTACGAAATAAGGACATTGAAGTTATAAGAGTATTAAAAATTATATCTACCTACTTACATAAGTATTTATGTATGTATATAGGTACTTATCTTCCAGTTATTAAATACTAGCTGACCCGGAACTTCGTACCGCCTAAATGTAGGTATGAGAAAATTAATTATCTTCATTATTATTTTTTTCGTGAAATTTTCCCGTTTTAATAATTATTCTGCTATTCGGAGCGGAGACAAATCCAACAAATCAAACATCATAAAAATCAGTCCGGTCCAGCCATTCTTGAGTTATAAATGGTGTAACTAACCCGACTTTGTTTTATATATTACCTAAGTATAAACCTAGATTTATATTTGTCATAAAACACCAAATTTCCGTACTAATTAGTAATCAGCCTATAACGTTCCTACTACTGGGATACAGGCCTCCTCTCCTCGTGCGGGAGTGGGCCAAAATCTACCACGCGGTCCCAGTGCGGGCTGGTAGATGTCACATGTCTTCGAATTTTTTGTTTCTAGGACATGCCGGTTTCACTATGATGTTTTCCTTCACCGTTTTGAGAGCAATGGTGATGAAATGATTTACACAAAGTAAAGCGCCTGGCGGGGTTCGAACTCACGACCTTACAACTCGTAAGTAGGGGCCGATGCCACTGGGCCACCACTGCTCTGTAGTAATTACGTTCAACTTTAATTATTTAATTATTTTCGCGCATGGATGTGCTGACCTAATTTATAGAAATGTATGTTTAAATGTAACTAAAACACTCGTGTAATCTGGAATGCTTAATATCAATTGACACTACGCAACTAACATGTCGAATTAACGAGTCGATCGTGACACATCAGTGAAAAGTGCTAACTGATATTTAGCGCCCTTCGCCTATTGCCCCTTTAACCTACTTCCATCTGTGGATTTTTTATAACATATACAACAACGTTGGTACACGCACTTAACCTATTTATAAGGTAGGATATTTTTAGTTAGATTGATTGATCACTAAATATTGTAAAATCTTTTCAAAAACTTACAACAATAATTATTTTCCTCTGGCATCGTTAGCGCTAGAGATTTTTTCGCCAAAACTTCTTATTGAACAGGAAACCAATATATCGGTCTTCTGAAATACAGTTTTTTTTTTTTATTTGTTTCGGATGATTTCCTCTAACCAATGGAAGTTATAAAACAGTTCGGATCTGTTCAATTGATATAAGTATGTCGGTCCACAATGGAATGGGTATCGCTCGCGGACGGTGGAGCGCTGCCAGAGCGATAACCGATGGATCGACGTGATAAATGGATGCTGCTACAGCCCTCTGTCGGCGCCAGGCAGTCTCATTCCAATATCAACTTCTGATATACGATACCGAAATTCCACAACGACAAATTTTATTACTATCAGATATAGTTTTCCAATTTCAATTACCAATACTGCATTAATCACTTCGCGGTCGATACTCACTATTGAGGCCAATAAGTTACGAGGAGGTTCGTATGAATTAAGCATTATTAAGTCAGAGTTAAGTCGAGAATACTCAATCCGCAGATCGTGAGTTCGGACCTCATTAAAACTTCTATCGCTACATTAAACCTAATGAAGTGAATCGAATCTTAGAAGCAGCATGCGGTTGCTTGCTTGCTTGCCTACCTTGGATCAGAGTAGATTCGTCATTTGGTCACAGTAACACCCACAAAACAGATAAACGAAGTTAATTGTTCTGTGGTAGGTAACACCTGTAGACTACCTAAATATTCAACACCTACTAATGAACTACTAGCACTATAAGTATTTACATATTTCCATATCTTATTATGCACTTTCTTCTGAAATAATGTTCATTACTTTATTTAAGTTATACGTTAACAGCCTGGGAACGTGCGCTTGCACATAATATATGTTTATTAAGTTATGTAAATTTTGTGAATTAAATTGTAAACATAATCCTCTATTTACATACGAAAATACATTTACCTAATAACAACCCTGCTCTTCCAAGTAGGTACTTACTTATTACGAAGTTACCTAAACTGGTAAGTAGGAAGCACCTGCCCACCTCAAGCATACCTTGTTGCTAGTCAAATATTACACCAATATCAATAAATACACTCAAGTTAAAGCTAAGACACAAAAAGGCAACAAGCTGCTCAAATAACAGTGGTACGCTTGCGCAAAACTTTCAGAAAATGTTGCTGACTCCGCATTACTGTGTCGAAAATAATCTGTTGATAACGTATTGATATAAAGTATTCCTTCTGAAGATTGGCGTATCTGCTTCTAAATAAAAGTGCCTTCACTTTCAACTCACGTTTACAGGATCTACTAAGGCGTATTAAATAAGGTTACAAGACCCACGGGAAAGGCATAAAACTAATTTCAACGTCAAAGACGTAAAAACACTGTTAAAAACTTTTGGGCGCACATAAATCTTGTGGACGTGTAAGTTTTGGGTTGTGGACCCCTGCCTTAGCGAATACGAAAGTCTTAGCAAAGATGACGGAACTTGAATATAACCCATTACCAAGTGAATGTTCCAAGTACTTATAATAAAAATACAAAGTAATTCGAATAAAATTTGCAATTTCACTGTAACGAAATTTTGTTACTTTCCAATATTAAAGATTTTATTAAAGACATTTTATAATACCAGCCAATTAAAAGCCTCCACGTAATTCCGCGCAACCGAAAAATCTTCGCCAAATGACTTTTTTTCCCGTTCACATTGTCAATAGTGAGAGGATCACGAAGTACCGAGCACGTATCAAAAATGATTGATGCGCAAATACGAGTACGTTAGAAGCCGCAAGAAGAACTTCCGATAGATTCGACGCATCGTGTGCCCCCGGCCCCAGCACCGGATGTCACGTATGTCATACTTCCCGTTGGACCGACTTAGCTTTTTGCGTACCAATAACTTCCATACCGTGGATATTGGATTGTGCCAAATGTAAGCGCTGGCCACGTGCGGGTCGTTTGTCACAGCTTTAATAATGGTTGACTCAGTAAGTAAGCAGGTATGGTAGACTATATCAGGCGATACTGCGTTTGAAAAATTTTCAAGGATGGTGACACACATGGTGGTCTGCCGGTCTATTCTGTATTTTTACCCTGAAAACCAAGGCGAAGTGAGGTTGAAGTGAGCTGTCAATAGTGTCAACTTCAAGCTCAATTCACACACCTTCGTTTTCACGGTAAGATTTTTGCAGAATAGACCGCGGATGTTGCTTCTCTCTTTCTTCATGGGTGACAATCACACCTTTAAAGTATATATTATACTGCTGGTATATGAAGAGTCTTTGCTATAAAAACTCTATCTTTTAATCGTTTCAGAGCCCCGTCTGTTACCAAAACTGTAGAACCTTTTAAGTCAACGCGCCAAAGCGGTAAAAAGGCCATATTCTGAACATTTCGACGGTGTAAACATCTTTATTAGCAGTAAGTCGACCCGGGGGAGGATAAGACGTGTATTGGCATTGGCGTCTAGCCGGCCGGAGTTAGGGGGCATGCAAATAAAGATCAACGACCGGCTTTAAGCTCAGCTGCTGCACCTGAGCCACGGTTTAGTGAACACTTTTCTGTCTACGATATCGTCTGGGATAGGTATTAACGAGTTGAACGGAATAAGGCGACTTTATAGGGATGTTTCGGAAGAAAAGTTGTAATTATAAATAAAGCAGACAGGTAAAGCAGGCTCCTTACCAGGCATGTCAAAAATGTTTGCTGTGTTTATGTACATTGTTCAAATTTATTTTTTTCGCAAACAACAAAAAAAAGTATTTTACTGATCTGCCTTCGTTGCAGGAAAATTCGGCAGTAATTTTTCAGTAAGTAATATCAGAAATACAAAATATTGCTCCCCATCTACGAAACCATGTGACGGACGTGATTCGTGAGGAAATTCAGTAAAACATATTGAGTGAATTCCCAAACTTTTCACAATTCACAACGAGATAACTTTTATTGCCAAAGTCAATCTAAATTATAAAAAAATAACCTAACCAAAAGAGAAAAAAAAACATAAAAATAGCGCTGCATAACAAACAACCTTAATAATTGAAGATTATCCTACACCCTTACACGTATGGGTGTATTTTTTCTTGTCCATTATCTTTTTTATTAACAACATCAGCCGCTATTCAAAAAGGTCACACACTCACACGCTACGCCCGCGCCAGTCTGGATTGGAATTTGGCAACGAGTTTGACTTCATATTTAATAAAAAGAGGCTACAACAATATAACATTATAAAAGAAAATAAAGGCTGTTTGATGTGAAAAACCATTATTGAACGCCAATAAGTAAAAAAAAAAGTTATGAAAAAAAAAATGAAACACTAATGGCATCCCAGTGATTTATTTCATATTTGAGCGAAATGACGTCGTATTATAGTGTTTTTATAAACCAAGTACCACGTTTAGATTTATCTTCTTGGACAGTTGGCAGCTTACCTTTTATTAAGGAACTGCAAATCAAACTACAAATTATTCTGATAAGCATGGTTAAGTACACCTAGGTGTGACCTAGGTAATTAAAATAATAATATTGGCGACCATCACATTAATCCAATTATGGCAATTTTCAGAAATAAAATTAAATGAGATCAAAATGCAATATCTTGTATTTAATAAGTAGTTGCACGATTCACCGTGCCATAAAGGTAGAATTTAATTATGTTAAATATGTATAAGTACCATAAACCGTGACTGGATCTAATAGCATCAAGAAAATAACGAAGAAATGAATATAATGATTTAAATGTTTCATTCTGAAAACCGTGAATACCTGTAATAAATATGAAATACTTTCAACTGCAGCAACTTTCTGTATACAACCGATCACCAATTCGCTTTACAAGCATAGGTATTTAGCTGATGAATAGTGTTTGTACCAATATCCCCCAAAGTTTGTTCATTGTTAGCTGTACCTTTTTATGAGTTATGTTTAGGTAAGCTAAAAGAACTAAGGGCTGATTTTTCCAACGCCATATAATTTTATCCGAAGAATAATTTTGAATTTATGACAATTCTTCCATGAAATATCTGTCAGACGTCAAATTTATTCCACGAATAAAAATTATCTGTCGATAAAAAAATCAGGTTTAAATATAATATAATCAATAAATAAATAAACCTCAAACAGCATACTTATACGTTTGAGGTTTCCTATACTTACTAACTTGAATATTAATTTCCATTATACATATATCTCTCAAGCTGTTTTTTCTCGGCTTGCGTTTACCACCTTCTTCCGTGACAAGAACCTATAATAATGATGTAACAAAAGCGCTTTTATGGATTCAGGATTCCTTAAAATATCAGGATTTTACTAAAGAAAGCCGCAACACCACGGAAATACGGACTTCGCTTTTTTACTGCGGCATAATCCTGACGCTTTACAACATAAATACCAAATTATTTGAATTTCTTTTATATTTATTTATTTATTTTTATGTTTCAACTTTAAAGGGCTCCAACTTTATTTGATTTCAGTGTAGAGTGAATAAGTATAAAGCAAATTACTTTATCATACATTAATTCAAATATTAGATACTTTGCCAGGGAAACTTGTAAGGACAGGAAAGTATTTTGATAATATAGGTACATTGTCTGTATTTGAAATTCAGTCTCTTCGTCTTCCAATAAGTTAGAGGATTCATATCAAGGGATGAAATATAAAAGCAAGCAGACAGATATTCGGGACTCAGGGTTGTCACTTGCAGCGGGTTTGTCCGAAAGGGTTACCGCTACCCCGGAACATAAAGGGCTAAGGAAGGAACACGGATGGGTTTTAGTCAGTAAGAGTCTGGCATTCCCTTCTGCTCCACCCAGAGAGAGAGAAGAGAGGACCCAGAGAGGGGTCATTTGACCATTTCCCAGCCTAAAAAAAAAAAAAAGGGTTGACGCTTACTAATGCTGTTATAAAAATGTGTTTCTTTCGCTTAGTTTACCTTTGAAGTAAATTCAGCGGGAAGTCAAACAAGCCGAAAACCACAATACCTACTTACTCAATTCACGACGACTTTAGGTATATTTTGCAAGCAGCGTGGCTGGGCGGCGGCGGCGCGGCGGGCGATTACGTAACACTAACAGTAGCAATGGCTTTCATTTTGACAGTTCAATAACATTCATTGCGCTATTTAAAGTGGTGAGCAGACAAACTTTTCGAAAATATGAAGCAATGGATTAGCAATACCCTTCAAAATCGTTCAGATTGTGATTGAATATGAGTTACGCAATTAGGGTGCAGGTATTTAATGAAATATACGAAATTGCTTAGTGTTTATGTGAAGTGTGCGCGATTATACGATTGTAAGCTTAGTACAATTTTTTTACTGTTGTATTATAATAATATTATCAGTTTCATTTAGGATAAAATATTAACTTAGTTTTGGAGAAGGTCTAAGAAGGATAACACATTGCCGAAGACGCTACTTCTTCATAAACTATTAATTTTGAGGTCCATGTATATCAGCGGAGCTTGAAATGCTTTTAGTAATTCATTATTTTTGCGGATACGCTTACCCAGTGAGCGGTGTGTAGTGGGAGTACAGCCTAATTTTAAAATAATAACGGCTTGTGAAATAAAACGAGCAACAACCCTGTGCGGTGCGGACGGTGACTGGCGCGCAGCATCGATCCGTCGTCGCGACGTGCCCGACGCAGCCCGACGCCGACGTGGCACGACGCGGCACGACGTGACGCGACGCCCGCGCCGGCCTTACATTACTTACTTTTCATTCATACATTTTATATTATGAACCCCGCTTCGGAACTTTTGAACTGATACAGAAGTCACCACAGACAGATAGACGTCTGGACGCAAGTATTGCTTTATTTTTATTTATTGGTACCTACTGTTCTACACAGTATTAGTGCTCCAAAACATAGAAGATGATTATTTGAGCAGGAAACAGTATTTCTTACAAACTACATTATGTTATGTAAATGCATTATGTAGCGTTACTTTAAGTAGCCAGTTAACTATGTAATATTGCGCAAGAAACATTTTCCTTGCAAACGTTAATAATTATAAATGGTTCCGTACGCATTTTAAAGGCTTTGCAGCAGCGGCACGAAGTTAGTGTAATTTCATTAAACGTTGCGGCTTAGCAGCAATTAGAACCTTAATACTCGGAGGGAATTATCTCGTCTATCATCACAGAGTCGCGTAGTGCTGCACATTGGACTCATCTGACTCCACTATCCTGTCATCACTTAGCGAGCGGATTATTTATTTGTTTGGTCGCGGATGTAATTACACCCTCTCCAGAGCCTCGGCGAGGACAGATCCCGTCCAACAGGTCTCGTTAATATTAATCAGATTAACTATAATGCCAATACCGAGTCTATAAAGCAAATATGCTCACGGCCGCGGACGTTTCTTCTATTCCTGTTTTATATTTCGCTTTGCATACTTACAATCATTAAGTCGCATTTGATTTATGGCAGAATTTATTTTATTGGAACGCACCTACTTACTTTTAGTAATAAAATATCTATCTACAAATAGTTAAGCATTTGATGTCCAAAAAAAACTCTAAAACATCATTGTTCTGCAAATGTACCGAAAATGTGGAGGCGAGCCGAATGGCGATAAAATTAATGTAACACTCGTAAAAATAACCATAATATTTTTACGTCCCAATTTAGGAATTTTAGTGGACATATATTTTGCGTATCCATGTATCTGTGTGCTGTACCTAGTAAGTAGGTACTAGGATAGTGATGTGCGTAGGAAACTATAAGTTGTAAGTAGCACCTTCACCAATAAACAGTGCGTAAGTGAACGTGCGAGGCGCGTTGTTATTTAGCGACGGCCTATTAGATAGGTATGGGCTGTATCTTATTCATGGATATTCACTGCGCCGGCGCACCACATAACTTGCGGCAGCCGCGACAGGTGGATTCGAGGCTTCGTGAAGGTTAATGAAACACTTTTATTGCTGTGACATCGCACAGTAATTGTTCTAGGAACGACCATAATTTGTCTCCACGTAATTGTTATTATTATACTTATATAGTTCCAGTACGTAGAACTCGTTATACGTTGTCAGCTCCAATTCCAAGTTAGAGTTATAAAAACCAGCCAGTTCTTTTCGTTTCAGAAATTTCAGAATAATAATACAGATTGTTTGCTCCACTGGAATTTATTAATTAACTGTTTTGCTATCGGTTTAAATAAAACTGTAATTTGTTCGATCGTGCTTAGACACGGTTCTTTTATGTCCGACACCACGACAGACCACGTCTGCTGAGCTTACTCGTTGTTTCCCGACTTTGGCAGACTTTAACAGTGAGTTAATTTTACACATTTCCTGCGCACAGTGCGTAACGCCTGCAGCTTTATGTTGCTAAAGGAATTTGTAACACTGGTAAGAGTAATTGACTTAACACCGGTGCGTTATAAACATAGCTTGACGCGTAACTGCATGCGTCCGACGATACTGAAATAGACGCAGAATGCAAAACGCCGCTCAAAAGTTCATCATCCTCGCAGCTATTCCAAATATGCCTCATATGAAACACCTTAGCGGACGCAATGAACGTGGGGAAGAGTAACTGCGGTCGCGTTATGTCTAGAATTACTTGCAAAAATGCGCCTTTGATACCGTGAACCATCTGAGATTTGAGGAGTTGAGACTACCGCTCTTACAAGGGGTCTTCTAATAGTAACCGGGGACATGTTATTTTAATGCCTATTCAAAAGTACTGCTAAAACGGGTTGGTCACAACAAAGTTAACGATGACGTTGCGCCCGCGCCTCCGTCGCGGGATGTCAGGGAACAGTTAGGCGACTCCACGAAGAGCTCGCGGCACGCGTCACATCGACACATACTGCCACTAATGTATAAAGTTACACACTCGTATGCAAATACCTAGTCAACTATTATAACTCCAGAGATTTCTCCCGATACAGTCACATATAATAACGTGGACATTGTTTACGCACCAGTCCCGCGCGTGCTTACATCTGTAAGCAGAAGTCGTAATTTAACATGAAATGAGAAAGATTATAGCGATGTTTTGCAATGTTTTGACGTTGTAGCTTTACGAGTTGTAATACTGTCTACTCAATGTATCCTGGCTGCTTGGTAGAAGTTGTAGAGGGGTCCGCAGAGCGACCGGAACTTTTAAAACGGTTGGTAGAAGCTACGAACTTCAGACTTGAGGATTTAGGAATAGAAAAGGTATATGAAAAGTTAATAACAATCTTCCTAAAATCATGCCTGCTATGTTTTACCAGTGCTGTTTACTCCTTTTCTCTTAAATATTAATATTGTGTCAAGTCCGACGTATCCACGACTTCACGACACCCATCAATATGATTAATTGGTAAAGCTAATTATAAAATATAAGCGTTCTGCCTACAGTAAAAAACAATAAGTATTCCAATCCAATGTTGTAAATAAGTGGTCAGGTCCGTTGTCGGGTGGCATTTCACGATCTAGGAAAACATTCCAATATGGACAGGACACGAACCAGGGTTGCAATAAAAAGCAAACACCCAATTATCTGGACTGCTCCACGCCTTTGGTAATGTTACTAACACATATGGCCATCGACACCTATCTATACCTAAAACAATCGATGTAATTAAACACTTACACGAGTAAAACAAAGCGATGTTAAAGCGATCGATTTCTAAGCTCATGCATTTATACGAATTAGTTATTGATTATACGGCTTCAAGATACCATCGACCAGTGATGTCCTTATTCGTGTCTATGGCTCTGACAACACAGTTGCTTATAAGGAGTCTTGTGTGTTTACTTCCTCTTAATATACATTGTATAAATGTAATCATTCATAATTAGGTACCTTATGTAATACCACAGTATAAAAACATATGATTTTTAGACTGTGGTAATACTAAGGAAGTACACAATCAAACGGTTGGATCAAAATTATAACCCGTGCAGAAAGTGAATGTAAATCTGAATATTATGGTTTTGAACATGACAGAGAAAAACAACATGTTGTTATAGTACAAAATCCAAACACCAAACTTGGGGTGCGGAAAGATAAAATTTGCATTCACCACTTGCCCACATTTCTATTTTGCATTTTTATATTCGCAAGGGAACCAACGTGCTTGGGAAGTTAACAAGATCACCACGAACGGGGGCAATTGAAGGGAACGAAGCTTACCGTTATAGTTTTTTTTTTATATTCATTGCTTTATAAGCAGAGCTACTTCATTTGTGGACGGACAGTAGGGGATGTAAATGAGATTGTTTTAGACACTTCTTTTCTTTTACTCGAATAAAATTAATGTCAATATTTATTAAATTGTATAGGTACCTACTGCAGTTTCCCTGCTCTTGTTTTCATTTGAGCTTTGTTTTGTTTTACTTTCTTCCGTCTGGCTCGCCGAGTAGGTAGAGTTATAGCCGCAATTTGATATTGCCTTGCAAAGCAATGCTTGCACCTGTATCGTGAACGTTAATTTCCTCTTTTGAATCGCTTCCTCCTTGGGATTTAATTTTTACCTCACTAAAATACAAAAACAACAAAAACGTAAACTTTGTCATTTAAGTTATGGAGTTAAAGATAACTTACTAAAGTAAAGATAAAGTGACGTATCACATCAGTCAAACTGGATTCAAGTACAAAGTTAAAAATAACCTCAACTATTATGTTGCAAGGGGAACTGAATGAGAACACATTCGTGAAATGTTTAGACTTACTAGTGTATTTTAAAATATGTTACAAACACAAATCAAAAAAGTAAATATTATTTCTAATTTCATGTTTCCGTTTAAAATGTGTATAATAAACGATCTGTTAATGTTATCCTATTAATGATATCTTCCTGCGAGCTTGGTTGCGGTCGTTAAATATGCTTTGGTAGTGAAGGGACATCCGAAAATAAACTACATGTGTGTTTATGGTAGGTATCAACACATCTCGACTGAGGGCTGTGGTCGCATTGCATTCTCGCACGTCACGTAATGTAATGAAATTTTCACCGATCACTGCGATCCTTTTATAAAATAAGTTATTGAGATGCGAAAACGTCGATCTCATTTATTTTGAAACAGCTCTTTTCTGCTGTGTTGATCTTAATTTTTTAAACTGCTGATCAGCTTTACATTGTCACGGTTGCACATTGCGTAACTTCGTTTGAATGACATTTCTTATACAATAATGTCATTGTAGCTTCTCAATCACTGCTGACCCGAAAGTTAGTGTTCATTGTTTGTGGACAGACATTTTGTTTATTGTCAACAGCACAAAGCAAGGAAATGTCGCACGCCCATGCACCATTGATTTGTACGCAATTTCCTTGACCTCCTTACTCATAAACTACGTTGAAATATCCCTGCATAATATCGGTTCTCAACTATACGGCATATAAGCTTTTAGTTCATTGTCACAAGCAGACAAAATATATACATACATTATGGGCATTATGGCTAGATGGTTTACAATGGTGTTATTTATTATGATTATGTTGTAGTCTTGTATTATCTTTGCATGGCGCATTTCGGTTTAGTAATTTTTTAAACTGAAAACATGGATGGACTTCTAAACTGCTTTGAACTTGAAATAGGTAATTTCTATAGTTGTAATGTTTGTTTTTAATGCGATTTGTTATTAATAATCGTTACTAGTACGTTTGGTATAACCACGGATATCTATGGGTATAACTATACAGGGTTATTGGAAAAACACCAGAAACCTCTTAAGAGGTCATTGTACTCATCATTATGAACAACTTTTACTATGGGACCAAACCTGAAATCACGAAAAAAAGTCAGCTGTCTCCTAAATTTTTTGACGAGATAAATGAACATAAATGTAGGGAACAGCAGTATTTTTTTTCGCGATTTCAGGTTTGGTCCCATAGTAAAAGTTGTTCATAATGATGAGTACAATGACCTCTTAAGAGGTTTCTGGTGTTTTTCCAATAACCCAGTATATGTATACCAAAAATCTTCAATAAATAGTAACTACTCGTCAGCATTTAAATGGAGCTTTTCTAACCCCTTATTACTTGACAAAGGAATCTGGCAAGCAGGTTATACGTAGGTACTACACAAATGCCACTCATGAAGATAATAAGTCATTTATCAATTCATGCATCAACAACGGATGTGTTTAACTAATCTCTACTATCTCTTTATCAACCATTATCCGCAATGACCTCAATTGACTCCTACGACAAACGTAGGACTCTCGATTTCTCTAGGAAGGTAAGCAAATGCACTGTGTTCTATAATTCCCACAATAGCAGTGAGTAGGTAGGTAGTACTACAGAAAGCTATGTATAATTACGTTGTTGAATGCAGTTGGCGATGACATTTGGCCGGCGCGAGCGCAGTGATAGGCGGCCGTGCCATAACCGCGACCCTTTCGACCGATGCACTATCCGATGCATTCACCAGCACACCGGCCCGGCCGCCTGTACAATCGATACCAAATGGCTGTACAATTACTGCCTTAAAGTGATCTTACGGTACCTTCACTTTCATTTGCCTGTATCCTAAAGGTAAAACTGCCATAAGGCGTAAGTATCTGCATATCTGCTTTAATTTCTTGAGACGCGTGGGAAATAATTTTATACTTTATAAAGTAGATTGACATATTTATTAGTAGAGGACACGGTGGAGCATACGGTGGGGGTCTGTCCCGCTTGGGCAGAGCACCGCCGTGTCCACGTAGAGGCGATCGGCAGCGGCGGCGACCTCTCGCGTCCGGCCCTGGTCCAAGCCATGGTCCGGGGCGAGAGGGAGTGGGAGGCAGTCACTTCCTTCTGCGAAGCAGTCATACTAGCGAAGGAGGTGGCGGGATGGGCGAGGGAGAGAGCCGAGAGAGCCGCCCGTCCCAGCCGCCGCGGGAGACGCCCCGGGCGTCGGGAGCCGCGTGACGACTCCCGGCCACCGTAGGCGCGGGCCTGCGGACGGCGAGTAATGGGTAGCTCGCCGTCCGATCAGGACCAGGCCCGTGCCGGACGGCGCGTATGTGTTCCACGCGCGCCTCAAAGAGATGTCAGCATCGAAGGAGGGGCCCGCCAGGGCCGAAGCCTGCCGGGGCAGCGGGATTGTCCGAAAGGTACCGCTACCCCGGAATATAAAGGGCTAAGTAAGGAACACGGATGGGTTTTAGTCAGTAAGAGTCTGACACTCCCTTCCGCTCCACCCAGAGCGGGAGGGGTCACTGGATGATTTCCCATCTATAAAATAAAAAAAGGCCTCATCTCGGTGAGAGGAGGTTGTAGGTCGTAGGTTCGTACCCAGACAGGCACTTTACTTTGTCTAAATAATTTAATCACCACTGCTCTCAAAACGGTGAAGGAAAACATCGTGAGGAAACCGGCATGTCCAAGACATGATACCTATTAAGTATTACATTGCAATAGCAAAGTCTTTCATTGTCACTTCGAGTCGAGCAAACCAGTTAAATTAAAAACCATTAAAAAGAAGTGTTTTATTGCTTATCTACCTAATTAATTACGGTACCTAGTCATAGATGGAAGGTAGGTACCTACTAGCAATGTTTAAGCTTTTATTTTAAAAAAGCGTATCTACCTACCTACCTTTACAGTTTTCTATATCTGTGTAGCATGATAAGCCAATAACTATAAATCTCGCCAAAGACCGTGAAAGCAAATAAATAAAAGGAATTTGAGAGCTTCCGTTGTCGACTATAAGCGGTTTATCGATGATATTTTAGGTTTCCTTCGTGACCGAGCATTTCAAAGGTTAGTTCTATTTTGAAACAAACAAAATATCACTGCAGTCTGCGAAGGCGTGGTCATTGTTTAGCAGGCGACCTCGGAATCGGTAATTACCTATTGTTTATGTGATTTTATTCGCAAGCATCATATTTCACGACATTAGCACACATTATTAATGATGTGTGATTCCGATGTTTAGATATAAATCAGGTTTATTTTAATTTTAGCTTTTCACACAAAAAGTCTGCAATGTTGTCAATAAACCGTCCGTACATTTGCATATTTAAAGTTTTATTGACGTTAATTGATCCGGTTCTCGTGTTATCATTTTAAACATCAGGCCGGATAGGTAACTCGGGATCGTAAATGTGGGTGGTCTCGGAAAGAATTCGGTGGTAATGTATTTTACTAAAAATCTGCTCAATAAAGTGGAATACCTTTGCACGGTTGTATATTGATAACATTAATATGAGGTCGTTCGTTGCCATTTGTTTTTATTATACGGCGCAGCAAGTGGCGCCGCCGTCTAGTTTTGTTACGAACGTTGGAATCACCGAGTAGGTCGGATAAGAGTGACACTGGTTGGAGAAAGTCACTGTAGCAGAGCGTCGCATCAATGGTTGCGTGGCGGCGGCTGTCTTCTGATCACAGAGAGGATGTCAGGGAAGCCGCTGTACGACGAAATGCTATACTCCGACCCGACGCAATCCTAATGATATTAAAGCCGCTGAACCACTAATGCTCCGTTCCTATAAACAACAAAAACGAATCGTTTTGCTTACCAATGGTAACATTTTTTATTGCCAAATTGGGCATATAAGAGCTCTACTAATGAGATACAATTACTTTTTATATTAATAACAGACAAAGGGATAAATAGATTCGTAAGCTAATTTTACCTGTGATAGTTACTTCCATATGGGAGGGTCTACCAGGGTCTACTATGCAAAACAATGAGGTCTTTGCTTCATTATTGGTAAAGCTACAAGAGTTTAATTTTAACCAATAACGGTCAGGAATCGGCCATTATACGATGTCCAGTACGTTTATATATATTAGTCTATGGTCCTCTACGCCTTTATATTATTTGTATGAAATTTTTGCAACTCGCCTGCATTTAATCTCGTCTGTAATTTATTGTTACAAACGTGGCGGGGGTGTTAACCGTTAATTAAGGGGAACAACGAAGGGGAGGGTGGAAATACAAATTAATTAAAACAATCGGACATTCAAACAGAATTAGAATGCCCAAACTTTTGATATTATGCGCAGCTCGTTTTATGTTTAAATTCAATTCTAATTAATTCTTCAGTTCGTATTCCAAATGAAAAAAACCGAATTCAGTTTGTTTCAATTTTTATTTATGCTCTATGGAGTGAGTGAATGAGTTGGACTAACTTTAACTTAGTTAACTTGATGTTTTCAGATAAAGGTGTTAAAGAAAGCTCTGAACAATAGCTTTGATAGTTTTTATTAACAAGCCGTACTTATTCAGATCAGATCAAGCATGAATTATACTTAATTATGACTTTGTGACTGCTATTTAATGCAATATTAGTTGATATTAATTAGATTACGTACTATGCACACCAAGTGCAAGCATGCGTATGATTGACAGTCCCTAATACAGATTTTCCAAGAAATATCAAAATGGCGATGCCACATTAAGGACACATTATAAGGCCTCCTTCATTAGTAATTTGTAGCAAACTAATGATCAAGTATGAGATGAGTTGATGACCGTACCTTAACCTTACTCCTCATTATAAGAAGTGATAAATAGGTATAAATCTAAGCAATAAAAAATATTGGCAAAGTTTAATTCCACTAGTTACAAAATAAGGACAATAATTGTGCATGTATATAACCATGTTTAAAGTCTTTTAAGCGTAAAATATTTGAATATTATTCCCTTTCAATAAATTATTTAACACATAGCCATTACTAATTGTGAGTGTCTACAATACCAACATAATTCGCTACTGAAGTGTTTATATCCTTGTTTTTACATACAACTGTAAACGTTTCACAAGCAGCAGGGTAATGTAACAAATGGGCGCGAAATGCTGCGATTTCAACACGTAATGTAAAATAATTGAGTGCCCATGCGCATTGTCGATAGTCGCATTCCGTCGGCGTATTATGAGGCATTTCATCACGGCTACTGGCGGAGTGGTGGAAGCCATTGCCGTGGGCGTGCGGTGAATAGCCCAGCAATACGCACTAATTCATAATTTTGAATGATTTATGAGCTGCATTTAGTATTAATAGCTGTATTATTTATTACTTATCTTCTTACCATCACCATCTTGGGTTTAGCGTGAAAATATAGGACTTTGCACAGCTCTCAAAAATATATCTATGAAACATCGAAAAAATTACTTTTATATGAAAATCTGTAGAAAGAAGTCAGCCTACCCTAACGGATTTTATAAGTAAGAAAGCCAATATTGATTTGATGGTATTCTCGTATACAGGGTGGTCTATTACGTATGAGTTATGATGAGACATCTACATTTTCAATAAGGTCCGAATATATATAGTTCACAAAGAATGCATTGTTTGTAATAAGTTACAAAATTGTATTTTAATAAGGAGTTAGTAATAAGTTAGGATAAAAGTTTAGATAAATGTACACTATCGCAATAGGTTTCCCTGTAAGGATAGATGTAAGTTGGAAAATAAATAAATAAATAAATAAAAATATTATTAGTTTTTCTCCTTTCCTTTTCCGTCGAACTATCTACAAATAGATACACAATGGCAAGTGAAGCTAGATACGAGGCCTGTTGTTATTCGAAGTCGATAGCTATCAACGATCAAGCATGACATTCCTGTAGCTCTACGAGTAGGTATATACAAAAATATTCTGGCCTTGACGTCCACTTTCTTATAAAGAACTAATGAATAATTATGTTAATTTAATAAGGGCTGTGCAGTGTGCTCTTACGACTTTGATTTGAGTGTATAGTGTCGTAGATATATATACTGTTGTGTTGGGTAAGAAAGAAAGTGTAGATAATATCTACTTTCCCATTTACAATATTAAGTAAGGATATCTATCCTTACTAAATATGAAGTATGGATAGATTTATATTATTTAATATTCATGAAAGTTTGTGAAGATTGATCCCACAGATAAATGACATTGGCACACAGGCATTTTCATCCAATTGCCCTCGTCCGAGTTATTTTGGGATCAATACAGTTGCATTTCTATTAGTCGAAATCTAAGTTTCCACCCCTTTTCTGGCCATCATCTTTCAGATAATTTTGTGAGACGATAAAATCAGTAGACTGATATAGGCGATTAAATGGAGCAGTAGCATTTAATTTGTGAAACATTTACTCAAACAATGATTTTATCATCCACCACCTTTTTATGGTGAACATAGCACTTGAGCAGATGATCTTTCTTTATAATATACATAATCAGCCTAAGATGTTCCCACTGCTGGGACACAGGCCTCCTCTCTTCGAGAGGGAGTGGGCTGTAATCTACCACGTGGGCCCAGTGCGGGTTGGTAGATGGCACATGTCTTCGAATTTTTGGTTCTAGGACATGCCGTTTTCCTCACGATACTTCCTTCACAGTTTTGAGAGCAGTGATTATGGAATTATTACACAAAGTAAGCAGGCAGACGCTGCCTGGGTTCGAACCCACGACCTAAAAGTCGTAAGTCGGGGCCGTTGCCACTGGGCCACCCCTGCTTTCATATATAATAATATGACATTTATTTCAGACGTAGTCCATATCCATACTGTTAGTAACACTTAAAATATATACTACTACTATAGTACTTCTTTGTTTAACGAAGTTAGTCATTCCATTCCTACTATATACATACTATATTATTATATTATTATTATATTTACATAATATAGTCTCCAGTCCTGATGACAGGCCTTACAAATTGTATAATGAGTGAAACTCGTCGGATTGAATCTCGATAGCCATCTGTTTGGATATCAACTCTATGGAATATAGAACAAAATAGATCTTTACTATTGTAAGTGTGTGAAGTGGATGCATTTGCATTATGTATTGGCTTGTGCTCGATTGTATAAGTCTTCTCCTTCTTTGTAGCACTCTTGTCAGAGCGGTCGTGGTCCTCGTGTACTTTCCTGTCGTCTAGGGCCTGATGTGATTCGCCTCACGATTTCTCGCCACCTAAGTACTCCGATTTTTTATATTAGTGTATAAGTACGATGTAGAAAACGAGCTAATTATCACAGTGCTGCCAAGATATCAAATGATCTAGATCCAATACGGATTAAAAAAACATTACTTGGTTTGCATTTAGCGCAATCGGATCTTCATTGATATGCTCTCATTGTTATCTACAGCTTCTGCACGATTTATATTGATCGCATGATTAGTCCAGTCTATAACCTCGTAAATCTTTCTAATACCGGATTTACTTTCGGGCTCTAGGCTGCGACACACATAGTAGAAACATTGATCCTACTTACATCAGAAGATCAAGTTCATTCAGCAGCACTAAACGCATTTTCGGCTACCCAGAAACTTTAGACTAAAGTTTAAAAGGAACTTTAGTCTAAAGTCACTTAACTTTATATGTAACATTATAGGTAAGTCTGCGCTTATAGTATGTAGTTTATTGTCGGTTGCTGCATCTCTAATCACCTCAGTGTTCCATTTTATCGTCGCCATATTTATTTAGGATCTTTGGAAGACGTACCTACGGGGCTACAGCTAAACAAAGCAAAATAATAACAGTAGGTACGTGTAACTGTCAGCCTCCGTGCTGTCAGCCAATTAGAACTCTTCAATTATAGAAACAGAACAGTGAACAACACAGTGATGCCCACAACCAATATTATCATCTTTTACACAATCTTTCCATCTTTTCTTACAGAAATCCACAATCATACTTAGAACTTTTCATGTCACCAGTTCCTCCACTCCACACTCCATAGTATTTAAAATACTTTCTTCTTTCCGCTGACATTGTTGCTCGCACCAATACTTGTGTCGATAGGTGGTCTAGTAACCCCGTAAGTGAAAAAAGCGTGACACTCTAACACAGTGCTATAATAATATATTCGGATGCACTACAAACACGTGGGGCAGGCACGCATGACGGCGCATTACGAGAACGTCACGGTACCACAGAAAATCATGTTTAGTTATGCATTCAGTGTTGCAATTATATCTAAGTACCGTATATTGATACTGAGAACTGCACGAGTAGGTTTGTTGTATTTCTCTATATGCTGCGAAAAAGCAAAGCTGAAGCAAATTTTTCCCAAATACACGTTACTTTTTTTTTCCTTTTTTTTCATTTGAAATCTACTAACATAATACATAATCAGCCTATAATGTTACCACTGCTGGGACGCAGGCCTTCTCTTTCTGTGAGAGGATGTGGAATGCGGGTTGGTGGATAACACGAATTCGAATTTCTGGTTCTAGGACATGCCGGTTTCCTCACGATGTTTTCCTTCACCGTTTTAGAACAATGGTGATGAAATAATTTACATAAAGTAAAGTGCCTGCTGGAGATTGAACCCACGACCTACAACCCGTAAGTCGCGGCCATTACCACTGCTACCACTACAGCTGCTCTTTTGAAATCTATTACTTAATTAATAATAATAATTTAACAATTATTTATTTACACTTCAAGACACAAAAATCAATGTAGCTCTGGCTCTTGTACTAGGAGTTCCTGTACCACAAGAGCCAAAAGTTAGGGCACTAAATGAGTCCCAACAAGATTGGACCAAAATTGTATCTATTGTTTAAGAGCAGTTTAAATAGCCCAGTCCCAGCTATTAATAGCAGACCATATTTATAGCTGCCTCCCTAAAATACAACATAAACGGTAAACTTTAACAAGTGCACAGCATCAGTCAGATAATCGCGTATGGACTAACATCTCGTTATAATATCATAATGCTTCTCATTATAATAATTTGCAGATTTAACTTTAGAGTGGCCAGTAATCTACCAAGCGGGCCCAGTGCGGGTTGCTACATGTCACATGTCTTTGAATTTATGATTCTAGGACATGCCGGTTTCATCACGATGTTTTCCTTCACCGTTTTTTAGAGCAGTGGGGATGACATAAATTACACAAAGTAATGTGCCTACCTTGCTTGCTTGCTTGTTTGCTTGTTTTTTTGTTGATTGGGTTCAAACCCACGACCTACCACTCATAATTCGGGACTATTACTGCTAGGCCACCACTGCTTGCATAGTTTATTATAATGTTCAACTGCTCCCTCAGTTATGTTTAAGTCCCAAGTAAGGGGGGGTCAGCTTATGGCCGTGACGTTTTATTTTGATAGATTTTTTTTATATAACTTAACGATTTATCTTTGTAGGTAATTTTGAAATAAATCGGTCAACAAGAATGATGAGTCGCTACCACGCACCCGCGGGCGTTATCAATTAGAAAAATAGAGCAAGAAGTTAATAGCGGTTAATTAATTCGCATGTCCATTCGTCAATTAGGTAATGTCGAATGGCAAATTATGAAGTGGTCTGAATTTTGTGCGATTCCATATTCGCACTGTGTTAGTGACTTGTTTTCACAACAGCTTTAGTGACCACGCGATCCAGGTACAGGGGAAAAGTTGGATCTTTTTTAAAGTTTATAAACCTTTCGGGTTATTCCGTTTGTAGTGCATGTCTCTAGACCTAGTTGGATAAATAGCTTAGGGTGGATTCTCGGACTGTACGCGTTTCCGTGTATCCACTTTTTGTGGTGGAAACCGGAATTCCCGAATTTTTTTGACAAATATCAGCCTGTGTCATGGTCAATATGGTAGGATGAGACTGGATGGTGTTCCATTTTTTTTACTTGTATTTTCGTTGTCTTGCTATTAGGAGTAGGTACGTTGATGAATAATTTATTTCTGCTTCATCACATTTAGTTACATTACCGCTCTTATTTATAATTCCCAAGTAAGGTGCGAGTAATTACTGAGTTAGCCATGATTCCCTTCATTTAATTAACTTTATTTCAACATTTGTGTCAATGCCATGAAACCACAAGTTGTTTCAGGTTCAAAGAACTGTCTCTCCGTGGAGCAGTCTTAGGGCTGATTTTACGAGTCAGATATAAAGTGAGAAAGAAAATACGCCTGAAAGACACACAATAAATACACTAGATACCCAACAGATAAAAAGAATCAAATAAAAAGTGTAAATATCTTTTAACCGTGAAATACAATTGACGTCTGACAATTCTAGTATAGAAAACTGTTAAAAATTCTATGTATAAAAGTTTGGTGAAATTCGCCCTTAGTTATTTACAAGTAATTTCTTGCGTTTTCGTTTGCATACGAACTTAAATTTTCCGTTGTACCTACACAAACAAGAGTTGGGTTTCTAAATATCCACCTCTTATACCTTTAAGGAACACATTTAGCAAACATATTATGTTTCTAACATCGTTAATGTGGGCTGTGCTGTGAATTATCTGTCAGTCAGTCTATCAGGCAGTCACGGAACTCTTTTTCCAATACTTTTATTGTAGGTAGACCGTGCCTCACCACATTGCCGCTTCATGGCCCCCTACCCACGTACTTATGGTCATCAACGGTCGCGGATGACTTGACTGATTGCCGCACGCGTTATTGGTATTCGTGGTGTAATTGGTACGTTCCCTCGAAATACCTATCATCTAGTTATGACACATCGATCGTTGCGTGTCTGCCAATCTGCCGCGTTAGGTAAGCCGCGGCTAAATACTTACAAATTACTCTATCAAATCTGGATTTTAGTTTTTTTTTTGGATTGTTTATGAAGACGTGGTTCTGCAATTATGTGGTTAATAAGAATTCGATGTAGGTGCCGACTTTTGTTTTCAACCGGAAACTTAGTTTGGTTTTAGTCAGTACGGAAAATAGTAGCGCAACAGTAACTACTTACTTGAAATATACGGGCTCTTATCAGAGCTTTCTACATTATTTTGATAGTGTTATTGTGCAGGTACTCCACTACCCACATATTTTAACCTGATTATTCTAAGAAGTGAAAACTGTACCTACTTACCATGAATTCTGATGTCCTGAAAACAACATCAAACAGTTTACAGAGACGCCTACCTACCTCTCTCCTACATACCTACTAGATACCTTTGCCCCTTTTGTAAACAAATACATTATGCAAATTGGAGCTACTCTTTACCTTCCTACATAAAACGTATTCGATACAACAAACAACTCGTAAACAAATTCGCTGATAGAAGGCAATACAAGTTTATTTGTGTTTACGTGAACCCGTGCGTGTATCAACGAGGAAATTTTCAAAATAAACATGGCAATCAGGTTAATGTTCTCATTCGATACGGGATTCGCAGTCATTCGCAAATATACCGACGCAATTCAATCCACTTTTCGCCAAGTGATAAGAAACTGGTCCGAGACATCGAGAGTCAAGGCTCTCTAACTGATAGCACACAATTTATTGTACTGATAGCCAATAATAGAAAATCTATCAGTAAATAGGCCAGTTTAGGCGCGACTGATGGACATGATTGCTAGACGAAACGTCCACGCAGGAAAGTTCCATCAAGCTAACACAGCCTCAAGGCTCTGGACTCATCAGATGTAATTGATTCACTATATAAATAACTGTATAATGGAGTACAATATGAAAACATCTTCGATTCCTCAGTAATGCAATCAACACCTCTTGCTAATGTTAAATGAAATTTTCAGCATGGCAGAGGAATTTTTTGTTTCTCTCCAGCTGTAGGTATACTTACTATAAAACCCTACTTTTATTCAGCACATTACCCAGTCCACTAGAATCGAATGGAGCATGAAGAGAAGATAAAGAGCTAAATTATGTATTCAGTACGTTTTATGCCGATAAAATGGAAGTAAATCATTTCGGTATCTGTAACAAGTCGATAGATATACATTAAACCGAAATGTTACATAAAAGACTGTCAAAAAAACTGATAGTCATCTCCTTCGTTTAGTCATTCAACCTTTTTCCTGTAATTTTTTGGCTGTCCGTGGGTTTCTGAAGCCAAGGCCAGTGGGGCGATGATGGAGCAAAAAGGCAAATAGTGCGCACACAATTTGGTCCAATTCGTTGGTCATGGCTCGCGAACAAAGTTGAATTAACGACAACAGCTTTGATATGGATCGCGGAGACTCTAATGGCTCCGGCCTGGAAGATGTAAGTTAATTTCGCCATTTCATTCCTTCCCTTTGTCATTCATATATTTCTTCATTGTCCCTACGTCCATGTACAATAATATCCAGTGTTATCTCCAGCTAAATGGCCACAGTGGCTGCAGTGTGGAAGTAATTATTTATGCGCTATTGATTGTAGTTTTGATAAATATTACGCCATTAAATTACTGTTAACCTTCAGATGCAATAAGGGCGAGGTGTCCCTTTCATAGCGGCTAATGTCCCTCTAATGCTATACAATTTCCGGCTGCCGCAGTCGACGACTTCCTCCGCTATCAGATGCATTAGCGTTCGCAAAAAATATTTCTGCGGATCTACTTCGCACTGATACTAAGAAAATTATGCTCAGGGACAATCTAAATGGCTAGAGTAAACCGAGTAAAAACATCTTGCGGGATTATTTATTGAAATAAGATTATGCAGTTTATATCTCCGCTGTTTGTCTTATAATCCATTGTTTGCGCAAACTTCGTCACTTATCAAGATTAATCTTATGTAATGAAATATTAATTCCCGTGGGAATTTATTTAGCGATGTTGCGATACATTGTTTATCTTGCAAGATTCAATTTCGTGCGTAAGCGATATTAGATTACCAGTGACTACTTACTAACCCGTCAAACATTATTTAGCGATAATTACCTCCTATTGTTTTATGACTTACTAGCTGCGCCCCGCGGTTTCACTCGCATAGGTATCGATCCCGTGGGAATATCGGGATAATGGTCTACCCTTGTGCCAAATTTCATCCAAATCCGTTCGCCGTTTTAGCGTGAAATCGTAACGAACAAATTATTTATTTTAGTATTTTCACTTTATAATATTAGTTTAGATTATAATTAGTGTTACGCCATAGGGAATGGCGTAACATTCTTTCTTTCATGTTCGAAAAAAAAAATGCTCAACAATGTAAATAGCGTAATGAATGTTGTGGAAACGTCAAAATGAAAGAACTCTTTCGAACGAACATACCCCTAGGGACATTAGGGGGTTGTTATAATACATATTTTCAGAGCTTTAAAACTTGTTCCCTTATGTGCTACACATCTATACCCATAACAAGATACTACAATCACCAATACACGACCCAGTATGTGGTGTTGTAACAATGATTTTTAGGCCTTTGTGGTCTATTTGGATTATGTAAGATACAGTTGGCCAAATTCTCTCTCTTGTTCTGAGATGGTCCTCAATCTAACCACACGTAGACTTTCACGCAAAGTAGTCACGAAATGTGAAGTAAAAGCTTCTACGTCTAGCCAAGCATGTCTCGTAGGCACATTAACGTGGTTCCGTAGCCACTCGACCCGGTTGCCATTGTGACCGCGACAATACTGCGACGCCTGCGACAAATCGACCCTTTGTTGTCACTCGACTTGCGACACGCGACTCAAGGCGACTATTCTTCAGTCCCTCTTTATGATAGCGTTGCATGCATGTGAGGTAACGCCAGGTACATCGATAAACAATGCTGTCTCTCGAATGACTGAACCGCATGCTTTATTAAGCAAGATTCTTAGGTATGAACTTATGAGGGTATTATGCAATTTTGTACTTAGCTGTTTATTTATTGATATTTCAGTCTGATAGTCTATGTTTTGATCGATTATGTTGAGGTCTCCATGACGTACCCGTGAAGTAAATGGGTATCAACGCCGAATACGGGAGTCAAGCTCAGGCTAAGGACTTGAAGCTAGGTAAGTACCTACTACTGCAACGATTTTTAGGGTTCCGTACCAAAATGGTAAAAACCCCTTATGGTGCGACTCAATCTGTCTGTCTGTCTGTCTGTCTGTCTGTCCGTCTGTCACAGCTGGATATCTCAAGAACTACTAATGCTATCAACTTGAAATTTTGAATAGTTTTAGATGACGTTTGCATAACTATTTTGCAAATAAGAAAGATTTTTTTTTGCAGCAGGGACTGCCCGGTTTTTTTTTTTCTTTTCAAAATAAGCCTCTATCCATTGGGTGATTATTTTGCAGAAGACAATAATTAATGTAGTTTTCAAACAGAGTTGCACCCTTGTTTACTTTGATGTGTAGCTGCCTGAAATATATCGTATGATTCAAGAATAATCCTTCAAGATTTGGTTCATTGTTTGCTTGTCATGTTGTCTTACGAAACAGCCGCTTCCTACTAACGCGCACGATAACGTTACGCTAAGATGTCGCTGACGTGAACCTTTTGTTACACGAAAAGCATTGAATTATCTGTAATTTTCTCTGAATCACAGCAGTCACGTGATTTGCGCCCGAACAATAGTAATGTGTGTAATTTTAATGGAATTTGGCGGTAAGTGATGAGCTGCCCTTCAATAGAAGATTATAACAATAAATTACATATCTAATGCTGTGATGATGTAAGTCTTGTCGGATGTATGCATAGATAGATAGGAGTAAGTAAGAACGGTTAGATAGCACAGGGGCAAAAACAAAAATACAGAACGAAAGTCCGAAATTAAAGTACTTAATTTAACTTTGTAGTGTTTTTTTAGAAGTCGATTGTGTTTTTCCCTACAAATATTTAATATTTGTCACATTTATCGTTGTATACCACTACCTACTTGCTAAACTACACTTGAAAAAAATACGTAGGTACCCAAGAAAAGTGTATAAAATTTATTTGGAACCACCGAAAAGAATCTATCAAATCGGTCCACAATTACGGAAATATCGATGATTGTAGGTACCTACCTAAATTAAAAAATTTGGAAAATCCAAAAGAGCACGACTCATAAACTCATTTGATCGTATAAAAAACCATAGAAATGGGTGAAACGAATCTATTAAAAAATAATTGACTCAATTAATTGATTTTTTCAGGTTTCAATACTGACGGGATTTTTTTAGAAATATTTTGATGTTTTTTTTTCGTAACTATACATAATTTTTTGAAAAGTACAGAATTATCTCCAAAATTATCTATGCAATTATATATAAATTAAGTAGGTTCTGTGTAACTGGTTTGTATTGTTTTATCTTTTCTTTTTCAGAAATGAGGCAAAGAATTTTTTTTCTTCATGCAAAAATATATACAGACGAACATAGAGCCACCACCTCCTTTGCTAGAGCAGCCTCCTCCTCCAGATTGTATGTAAGAATGAGAATCATTTTCTAAAGCTTAGTAGTAAAAGAACACTAGGATTGAACTTTAATTATGTACATAGTTATTCCACAAATAATACCTAAAGGGACCTCAACATAGGAAACCTACTTTTCCGGATAATAACTAACTTTCTAACTGCAATCAACCAAATTGGATACGACGTGGAAGAACATTATCAACGCAAAGTAAAACGAGAAAGGTGTTTTACATCATCATAAATTCAAGTTAAGACGTCATAAATGATATATTTACGATGAGCGGTAAATTCGCCGGTGTTAGCCAAGTTCTGAAGAGAAAGTACTCTTATCTTTACATAATGTTTCCAGCTTCGGTGAACGCAGTGAAAAATTCACTAAGCGAGAGCTGTTTGCCATAAATCATAATAACATCGAAACGGAACCATTTCCCATCTGAATCGGTTTATGAGAAAACTTTGTGGTGAAGAGAAAATGTGAAAAAAAATGTTGTGAAAATTCAAATTCGTGTGGCGGTTTAATGAATGTACGAGTATTGTTTTGAAATCCATTTTGTTGCAGTAGCTTTTAATCTGTAATAAAATTAAAAAAATACTACAATGCAAAAACTTAGGTTAACTTTATGGCATTTTTGACTTGACAGAATACACTGACCTGTATTATACAAGTACTGTTTAATAGAGGTCAGTGAGAGGATACCACTGACCTCTATTGAACAAGTACTTGTATAATACAGGTCAGTGCAGGATACGGATACTCTATCATTGGCCATTTGTTGAAAAAAAATTACGCGATGCCATTAGAACACTGAGCTCTATTCTTTTATCATTTATTTTCTTTTTCATGATGACTAATGGCCGTTAGTTTAATCATTTTCATCCATTTCGGCCCGTATTTTCTAATCTGGATAAAAATTACAACCTTTTTACAGTGATCCTGATTTTGAATAAAACCCAAAAATGCAGCAAATTATTTTGGTACGGTGGGTTGCATCAATTGGGTACCCTATTATACCCCAGTTGCTAAATGCTTTCAAGGGGGGTACCCAATTGAAGCAGCCCACTGTACATTTTTAGTTTTAAATACATGCAATCCATTTCATAGGCCACTAAACGAGAAACCTACCTCTGTATCATTAGGTATCCTTGTACAATTTTGCGCAAAAGACCCTCATTACTTAATAGATCATAGTGCTCCCCAGTGGAACCTTTAGCTGCCTTGATTAGCCTACCTATATATACCTTTATTGCCATGAGCCAGAAATGAGTTCCAAAACTTCGCACACGCAGGATACTCTCAATATAGTAAACAGGAGGAAATTATTCCCCTGTATTGTGCCATTACTTTAAACCAACACGGGAACCCTTTTAGTTGGGCTCCCCTGGCTAATATTGTGTGGCTTATGATCATTGTTAACTTGGGGCTTATGAGTAAGTACCTATGTGTTATGTAATACACACTCTCTTCGAATTTTCTAAGTTTCCGTGTAGGTCCTTGATTCAAAAAACATTTGCGGTTTTTTTGTTTGCAACTAAACAAAAAAATCAAAGTCACTGATATTTAAATTTGGCAGTGAATCAGCTATTTTTAACGTCAAAATTACATAAGACAGTCTCCCAAAATGCCAGCCCTTTACCCATTACCTAGTGCTTTAGCTGGGAAGAAGTCGCACAACTGTCTTATAAGTTAGAAGAAGAAATTGATTCTACAAACTAAAAAGTACTTAATTCATCGGGGTAATTGCGTAACACACTATCAATGGCTTTCATTTTGACAGTTATACAACATTCATTGCGGTATTTACGTTATTGAGCAGACATATTTTTCGAACATATGAAGCAATGGATTAGCAATATTACTAGAGTATTATATTATCTGTGGCAATATCCTTCAAAATGATTGAGATTGATAGTGTGTTACGCAATTAGTCTATACATTAACAAATTATAAAACAAAGTCACCATTCGTGTCTGTCTGTGTGACCGCTTAGATCTTCTTTTCTCAGTCAACATAGTATTATGAGAAAATTATAAAACACACGAAAGAACAATGTTGTACAGCCACTAACTTAATATTCTACTGTCTGCTCGTATTATTACAATAGGTACTCTTATTACTTTGTCGATATTCTTCGTATGTAAGTAGGTATTATAACGTTATTATGGTAATGAAATCTCCTTTGTTATAAAAATAATGGAGAGAACATGTTATTTTGTAACATCTTTCTTCGTTTACCTACTGTGTGTAGATAGATAGGTACGAAGTTTACCCTAATAAATATAATATAAGTACCACACTACCTAGATTACCGTCTTATTTAATTCACCCACAATCTATGCAAATACTTTTTACTTTACTACATACTAAACAGAGAAGCAATTTAATATTTTTAGATAAGTATTTTAGAAAAAAAAAAGACAGGGACCTTGGTAAATACTGTCTAAATCTGAATATTAGCATAATATGGTGGAAATAATATTTTCAAATTGCAAATGATTTCAGTATTACGATTGTATGGACAATTAATTTTCCGCCGCGTTCTTATCATTGAAATCTGATGGATCACCGCAAATACCTACCTAGGTACTTGCTCATCTTGGGGCTAAACCTAAGATGAGTTGTACTAGCTACCAATGCGGCAGATAATTTTCCATCCAAATGCCATTGTAGGTATTAAAAAATGTGGTGGATAGTGCGGATCCGGACACAGTGCCCTAACTGTTCGTTTAGGCTTAAACAACTTCCTACTTCGTACGCTAATCACTATAAGCAGGCAATGTCTATGATTGTTTAGGCAACGATGCCGATGTCCCCATCGCACAATGGTTGAGCAATCCTGAGACTTGTTCCTCTAATAATAAGCCTGAAGTTGACGGAGCGTGATGCGTGCACGCAGCGCAGCCATTAGTCGTAGTCTAATGATGCGTATCAATCTGTGATGGGTCCTGCGTGCCTCCAGGATATCAAACATGGTGTATATAGTACAAAAACTCAGAGTAATCTACACCGCTATTGAAACCTTGACTAATTTTATATGCAAAATTTTTTTTTGCGTTCATTTGGCAGAACAATGAATGTGCGTCTCGTGTTGACCCTACATCGCATGCCATTGTAACGAGTTGTTGTTAATATTTTTTATGTATAACTTTTTTGGAATACGATGATATTTCGTTGTGTGCTGTCTAGATTTATGAAAAAAGGTGGCCAACAAATCATTTTAAAAAAATACATCAAACATAAAAAATTCAGGCCGAAATCGGTGAAAATATTTAATGAAAAGCCATTTTATTAATCATGAAGAAAAAGTAAAGAACAATATGTTTATGGCATCTCGTATTTTTTTTACAGCATATGGCCAGTACCTACCTGATAGAGATGCCTTCTTGAAAATAATCCTACCTCTTTGCACAAAGAAAGTCAACGTTGTTTTTCTATTGATGATTCATAAAGCCTCATTCTTGAACAGCATCATTTTTCCTAAATACCGTACGAAAATCTGTTTTTTTTTTACTAGAGTTGTTTTTATATGAGCTGTGGTAGGTACAGATGCCATTAATTGGTTACCCGGCACCTCCTACGGTCCCTACCAATTAAGACGTCTGTACAGTCCAAATTGCAACATTATTTTTAACATTTTGGAATCCCTTTTATTAATTTTACCACCAAATCTCTACACACACAACCTCAACAATATAGCTATCCGGAAATAATTTGGGGGGCTGGTCACGGACGACAGGGGAACATTGGTCCGTACGTAATAATCTTAATAAAGGGATAGGTCCCCTGTGCCCATACAAACTAAGTAGCCCTTCTTGAGGCCCGGCGAGAAAGGGCAACGGTCTATAAAATGCACGAAACATTTGCGGTCGGTTCGCTTACGAAAATATACTACTGAAATGTATCAGCTGCGGGAAATGACATTTCTCGGGAAAAGTAAAATGGGCTGATAAATGTAGGTAACTCTTAAAGCCATGTTTATTGTTTATACACCGTCTAAACGATATATCGAAGCGCAAACTGTTACTGAAACTGTTCTTTATAATCATAAACAGCCCATAATGTTCCCACTGCTGCGACGCAGCCCTCCTCTTGGTGAGAGCTGGGAGTGGGCCGTAATCCACCACGCGGGCCTAGTGCGGGTTGATAGATGTCACCTCTTCGAATTTTTGGTTTTTGAACATTCCGATTTCCTCACGATGTTTTCCTTCACCGTTTTGAGATCAGTGGTAGTGAAATAATTTACACAAAGCGCCTGTCTGGGTTCGAACCTACGACCTAGAACTCGTAAGTTGCGGTCGTCCCTACTGGGCCACCACTGCTTACATAGTTTTTTTGTAATGTTCGACGAATTTCTATGCTGGGGATCTTGAAAAACATATATGATGTCACAGTTTGCGCGTCGATGACACACAGGAAACAATATGTCCGCGTCCTGTTTACTTTCCTTCATGAGCAACATCAAGAACGATAAATCTTACTTAAAGCTTAGTGCCTCAGATATACAGGAACAGGGTCAAATTAAATTAGCTAGCGAAACTGCAGACGTGATGCTTATCGATATCTAAACACGAAAATAAAAACAAAAATTGGGGTCCAATAACCGCTGGTTGTTGTTACTTGTAGTATGAGTTGTTTACCTAACTGTTCTTTAGTTGTGTCGTGGTGAGATATCGATACCATCACGCCTGTGAAGTTTGCAAAAGTGCCTGTACATAGTTTAATTGAAATAAATGCTTTGTTGTTGCACAGCAAAAACCTGATTTTTGAGTGACTCCCTAACTGAAACCTCACAAAAAAATCGTCAAATTAATTTCTCTTTTGTTTTATCCTGTTGAGATATCGATACTTACTTAGATACCATCACGTCCGCGGAATTTCGCAAGCTTACCTAAGTATATAATTTGACCATATACCATTGCGTCCATTTTTATCAAGTAGGCAGGTGCCAACTACTACGTAGGTGAAGTAAGATCGTAGTACGGCCGCAAGGTATAAAAAGGATTTAAATGAAATGATAAAAATGCATTGGGCATATAAAGAAGAATTTCAGCTAGTCGATGGTGTGATCTTCAAAAACCACTTAGTGTTCATACCACGTGATCTGAGAGGTGAAATGATATCCCGCGTTCACGAGGGGCATCTAGGAATTGACCGATGCAAGCGTCGTGCGCGTGATGTCATGTTTTGGAGCGGAATGTCACGTGACGTGGAGCACGCAGTGCGCGCGTGCGCTACTTGCGCGGAGCACGCAGCGCGTAACGTGAAGGAGCCTATGATACCGCATTCGATTCCAGATTTACCATGGAGAAAGGTTGGCGCAGATTTATTTTTATGTGACCAAAAGAACTTCTTAATTATAGTTGATTATTTTTCAAATTTTATCGAGATAAGTGCCTTAACAAATATTGGATCCAGAGCAGTAATTACAGCGATGAAAGATCAGTTTGCGAGACATGGGATTCCTACGGAACTAATAACTGACAATGGTCCGGCATTTAGTTCCAGGGAATTCAGGAAATACACTGAAGAATGGTGTTTCAAACATACAACATCATCACCTAATTACGCACAATCTAACGGACTGAGTGAGAGAGCTGTAAGGACAGTAAAAACTATAATAAAGAAATCACTGAGTACAGGTACAGATTTTTATCTAGGGTTGTTAAATTTTAGGACAACACCGAGGGATGGCATTAGTGCACCGTCGCAATTATTGATGGGTCGTCGACTAAATACTCGCTTACCAGTACATACAGAAAGGTTACGACCAGAACGTAACAATCATGACGATTATAAAAACATACTCTCAAAACGTGAACTATCTAAAAAGTATTATGATATGCATTCACGAGAGTTGCCTGTATTAAAACCAGGAGAGAATGTAATTGTAACAGACGGCAGCAAGCGTCGGCGACATATGCAAGTGCAGGCACAAGCGCCGCAGCCGCGATCGTACTTCCTCACTGATAACAGTGGTCGGAAATACCGCCGCAACAGACGGCATATCATGAAGGGTACAAGCTCAGGAGATACCACGGCACATTATGCTTCCATGCATGAGAAGGGGGATAGTGACAGTGAAGAAAATGAGCGCACGAGCACGTACAGCGATGCGGAAGAAAGTATAGATGAAGGGCTGAGCGACAATGACAGGGCAGTGACTAGGTCGACTAGTTCTTCTCCAGATTCTGTTGCAGTGCAGCAAACCCGAGCTGCTTCTAAACGGGCACGCGAAAAACTTGCAATGTTTGCATGGTGGTGATGAAGGTGATGAAGTGAAACACGGTCTTGCTAGATAATGACTGCTTTATTTATCCGTACGGTATATGAACAAAACATTATTATGAGGTTACCCTCAATGTTAATATACTACATCTTCCCCTTTTATATAAAAAAAAATATATATGTATATTATAAACTTATTAGAAATTCCACCACCAATTACAAATTAAAAATTGCTAATATAAAGGTACATAATTTAACCGATCCGTTCAGGCACAACATCTTCCGTATACAAAACACATTATTAGATATCTTAGTTCTTAATATTAATAAACACAACATGATCAAGATATCTTTACTTTTTAAAAAACATTGCAAGTTTTTCGCGTGCCCGTTTAGAAGCAGCTCGGGTTTGCTGCACTGCAACAGAATCTGGAGAAGAACTAGTCGACCTAGTCACTGCCCTGTCATTGTCGCTCAGCCCTTCATCTATACTTTCTTCCGCATCGCTGTACGTGCTCGTGCGCTCATTTTCTTCACTGTCACTATCCCCCTTCTCATGCATGGAAGCATAATGTGCCGTGGTATCTCCTGAGCTTGTACCCTTCATGATATGCCGTCTGTTGCGGCGGTATTTCCGACCACTGTTATCAGTGAGGAAGTACGATCGCGGCTGCGGCGCTTGTGCCTGCACTTGCATATGTCGCCGACGCTTGCTGCCGTCTGTTACAATTACATTCTCTCCTGGTTTTAATACAGGCAACTCTCGTGAATGCATATCATAATACTTTTTAGATAGTTCACGTTTTGAGAGTATGTTTTTATAATCGTCATGATTGTTACGTTCTGGTCGTAACCTTTCTGTATGTACTGGTAAGCGAGTATTTAGTCGACGACCCATCAATAATTGCGACGGTGCACTAATGCCATCCCTCGGTGTTGTCCTAAAATTTAACAACCCTAGATAAAAATCTGTACCTGTACTCAGTGATTTCTTTATTATAGTTTTTACTGTCCTTACAGCTCTCTCACTCAGTCCGTTAGATTGTGCGTAATTAGGTGATGATGTTGTATGTTTGAAACACCATTCTTCAGTGTATTTCCTGAATTCCCTGGAACTAAATGCCGGACCATTGTCAGTTATTAGTTCCGTAGGAATCCCATGTCTCGCAAACTGATCTTTCATCGCTGTAATTACTGCTCTGGATCCAATATTTGTTAAGGCACTTATCTCGATAAAATTTGAAAAATAATCAACTATAATTAAGAAGTTCTTTTGGTCACATAAAAATAAATCTGCGCCAACCTTTCTCCATGGTAAATCTGGAATCGAATGCGGTATCATAGGCTCCTTCACGTTACGCGCTGCGTGCTCCGCGCAAGTAGCGCACGCGCGCACTGCGTGCTCCACGTCACGTGACATTCCGCTCCAAAACATGACATCACGCGCACGACGCTTGCATCGGTCAATTCCTAGATGCCCCTCGTGAACGCGGGATATCATTTCACCTCTCAGATCACGTGGTATGAACACTAAGTGGTTTTTGAAGATCACACCATCGACTAGCTGAAATTCTTCTTTATATGCCCAATGCATTTTTATCATTTCATTTAAATCCTTTTTATACCTTGGCCAACCATTTTGAATACAATACTCTAGTAATTTGCATTCTCGATCCCTTTTTGTGACCTCTCTGACCATACTGAGTTTACTGTCACTGAACGGTACGTTTGCTATGTGGAAACACGCTTGATCCTCCACCTCTGATGTCACTCTGTCATGCATAAGTTCCGGTAATGCAGCTCTCGATAATGTATCAGCAACGTACATAAATTTTCCTGGTTTGTATATCACCGTGAACTCATAGCGTTGCACGCGCAGCATCATTCTTTGCAAGCGAACCGGCACTGCATCCAATCCTTTTTTAAATAAAGCCTCCAGCGGCTTGTGATCTGTTTCTACAACCACATCCTTCTTCCCATACAGATATTGATGGTACTTTTCCAATGCAAATACGATCGCCAGCATTTCCTTTTCAATCTGCGCGTATCGCCTTTGTGTGTCAGTCATCGTGAGGGAAGAAAACTCAATCGGGCGGCCGTCCTGTAATAGTGCTGCACCCAAAGCCGTGGAGCTAGCATCCACCGTGACCACGACCGGCCGGTCGCTCGAGTACAGCGCCAACACCGGCGCGCTGCTCACTGCCTGCTTCAACTTGTGAACCGCAGTCTCATGTACACTGTCCCATACCCACCTCTCTCCTTTTTTAGCAAGTTTCTAAGGGGTCCTGCCGTTTGAGAATAATTTGGGATAAACTTTGATAAATAGTTTGTCATGCCAAGAAATCGTTCTAACGATGGCCTATCCTTCGGTTCTGGCATATCCATAATTGCTTTTATCTTATTTGTGTCAATCTGCATGCCGTTCTTACTAAAAATATGCCCCAGATACGTGACTTGTTCTACACAGAACTCGCACTTTTCCTTATTAAATTTAATTCCTACTTCCCGAGCCCTATCTAGCAATTTTATTAATCTATCGTCGTGTTCTTCCTTAGTTCTGCCCCAAATAATTATGTCATCTACAAATGAATCTACTCCATTGAGATCTTCTAGCAGCTGTCGTATTTTTCCGTGAAAAACCTCACTCGCACAGTTGACGCCATAAGGTAATCGTAAAAATTGATACCTCCCGAATGGAGTTCCAAATGTACAGAGATCCGCACTATCATCATCTAATTCAATCATCCAAAATCCGGACCGGGCATCAAGCTTACTGAAATACTTTGCATTCGTTAATTTTGCAGCAATCTCAGTAAGTGTAGGTAGGGGGTAGTGTGCGCGGCGCACCGCTCGGTTCAGCGGCCGCGGGTCGAGGCACACGCGCAGACTACCATCCTTCTTAGCCGGCAACACGATAGCATTCACCCACGCTGTTGGATGAGATACTCTACGTATTATCCCCATGTGCTCCATACTATCGAGTTCCGCCTTTAATTTATCCCGAATCCCTAAGGGTATTTTCCTGACTGGGCAAACTGAAGGACTTGCATTGTTTTCTAAAATGATTCTGTATTTACCGGGTAATTTGCCAATTCCATGAAATAAATCATTATATTTATCTACTTTGACTGTATAAACCCTCTGGACCAATCCTAATTCTTCACTGGTATTTTTTCCCAATACACTTTGGCAACGATCACTTGATATGACAAAATCTATTAACCATTTTTTATCTTTATATGACCACAACATCTGACATGAACCTAGTATTGGAATATAATTCCCACAAAAAGACTGCGCTCTTATACAACATGGTTTAATATCATCTATTGAGTATCCTAATTTATTATAAATAAATAATGATAATACATTCAGATCCGAACCTGTATCTAGTTTAAACAATTCGCTCTTTCCATTGTCGACCAAAATTAATCGCTCAAACCACTTACTGTCTTTATGTTGTGAAGTTTTGTCCAAGGTTGATACATAGTATAAGTCGTCGTCACCATCACCGCTCTCCTGTATTTCATTTACACGCTTATTACCTCTAGCCATACACATATTTTTAAAATGACCTTTATTGTAGCACAAGAAACACTTTGCAAATCGCGCTGGACATCGTGCATTATCATCGTGAACGCCACCACAAGCACTACAACACTTTGAATGCGTTTCACGATTTGAAACAGAATCGAATCCGCGACCCGACGACGCCGCGGTACTCCCAACTGCTGAACCATGTGGATGCGCGCGCCCGCCGTGTCGTGGCGTCGTCGCAGGCGCACCGCGAGCTCGGCCCCGCGCATCCCGCGCCGCCGCTGCAGTCCCCGTAGCTCCGCTATGCCTCGGTACTCGCGTACTTAATAACGCGTCTACCGCACCACTTTGCTCCTTTGATTTTGTTTTTTCTATATGACGGTTCTCTTCGTTAGATACCTCGCTTGCTTGGCATATCTTTATAGCTTTTTCTAAACTTAACTCGTCTGTTCTCAGTAATCTGTCACGTACACCTGTGTCAATTACTCCACAGACAATACGATCACGTATTAAACCGTCTTCTAAATGTTCAAACTCGCAATGTTGGCAAAATAATCTTAGTGCTGTTACGTAAGCGTCTATGTTTTCGCCTTCCATCTGATTTCGTGTAAAAAATCTGAATCTCGCCATCGTTGTATTAGTTTTTGTACCAAAGTGTTCATCGAATTTCTGGATCAATACATCGATATCATCATCTTTTCCTTCCACTTTTATTTTGAAAGTAGAATATATGTCATATCCATCAGCGCCTATTAAGTTAATAAGCAAACTGGCTTGTATATCCTTGTCTTCTTTGTACACTCCTGAAGCCTTAAGGAAAACCTTAAATTGTTTGAGCCACTTTCGCCAGGCGTCAGCTCGGTTTGCCGGGCCACCTTCTAAAACTAATTCAGCCGGAGGTCTAGCGTGCTCCATAATAACACGTACTGTCTATCACCAAAACACACTAATACCACTTTGATTTCGGTTAACTATTACTTCCGAAAGCGTAATTCGTATTTATCGCTGTCACCATGAAGTGAAACACGGTCTTGCTAGATAATGACTGCTTTATTTATCCGTACGGTATATGAACAAAACATTATTATGAGGTTACCCTCAATGTTAATATACTACATCTTCCCCTTTTATATAAAAAAAAATATATATGTATATTATAAACTTATTAGAAATTCCACCACCAATTACAAAATAAAAATTGCTAATATAAAGGTACATAATTTAACCGATCCGTTCAGGCACAACATCTTCCGTATACAAAACACATTATTAGATATCTTAGTTCTTAATATTAATAAACACAACATGATCAAGATATCTTTACTTTTTAAAAAACATTGCAAGTTTTTCGCGTGCCCGTTTAGAAGCAGCTCGGGTTTGCTGCACTGCAACAGAATCTGGAGAAGAACTAGTCGACCTAGTCACTGCCCTGTCATTGTCGCTCAGCCCTTCATCTATACTTTCTTCCGCATCGCTGTACGTGCTCGTGCGCTCATTTTCTTCACTGTCACTATCCCCCTTCTCATGCATGGAAGCATAATGTGCCGTGGTATCTCCTGAGCTTGTACCCTTCATGATATGCCGTCTGTTGCGGCGGTATTTCCGACCACTGTTATCAGTGAGGAAGTACGATCGCGGCTGCGGCGCTTGTGCCTGCACTTGCATATGTCGCCGACGCTTGCTGCCGTCTGTTACAATTACATTCTCTCCTGGTTTTAATACAGGCAACTCTCGTGAATGCATATCATAATACTTTTTAGATAGTTCACGTTTTGAGAGTATGTTTTTATAATCGTCATGATTGTTACGTTCTGGTCGTAACCTTTCTGTATGTACTGGTAAGCGAGTATTTAGTCGACGACCCATCAATAATTGCGACGGTGCACTAATGCCATCCCTCGGTGTTGTCCTAAAATTTAACAACCCTAGATAAAAATCTGTACCTGTACTCAGTGATTTCTTTATTATAGTTTTTACTGTCCTTACAGCTCTCTCACTCAGTCCGTTAGATTGTGCGTAATTAGGTGATGATGTTGTATGTTTGAAACACCATTCTTCAGTGTATTTCCTGAATTCCCTGGAACTAAATGCCGGACCATTGTCAGTTATTAGTTCCGTAGGAATCCCATGTCTCGCAAACTGATCTTTCATCGCTGTAATTACTGCTCTGGATCCAATATTTGTTAAGGCACTTATCTCGATAAAATTTGAAAAATAATCAACTATAATTAAGAAGTTCTTTTGGTCACATAAAAATAAATCTGCGCCAACCTTTCTCCATGGTAAATCTGGAATCGAATGCGGTATCATAGGCTCCTTCACGTTACGCGCTGCGTGCTCCGCGCAAGTAGCGCACGCGCGCACTGCGTGCTCCACGTCACGTGACATTCCGCTCCAAAACATGACATCACGCGCACGACGCTTGCATCGGTCAATTCCTAGATGCCCCTCGTGAACGCGGGATATCATTTCACCTCTCAGATCACGTGGTATGAACACTAAGTGGTTTTTGAAGATCACACCATCGACTAGCTGAAATTCTTCTTTATATGCCCAATGCATTTTTATCATTTCATTTAAATCCTTTTTATACCTTGGCCAACCATTTTGAATACAATACTCTAGTAATTTGCATTCTCGATCCCTTTTTGTGACCTCTCTGACCATACTGAGTTTACTGTCACTGAACGGTACGTTTGCTATGTGGAAACACGCTTGATCCTCCACCTCTGATGTCACTCTGTCATGCATAAGTTCCGGTAATGCAGCTCTCGATAATGTATCAGCAACGTACATAAATTTTCCTGGTTTGTATATCACCGTGAACTCATAGCGTTGCACGCGCAGCATCATTCTTTGCAAGCGAACCGGCACTGCATCCAATCCTTTTTTAAATAAAGCCTCCAGCGGCTTGTGATCTGTTTCTACAACCACATCCTTCTTCCCATACAGATATTGATGGTACTTTTCCAATGCAAATACGATCGCCAGCATTTCCTTTTCAATCTGCGCGTATCGCCTTTGTGTGTCAGTCATCGTGAGGGAAGAAAACTCAATCGGGCGGCCGTCCTGTAATAGTGCTGCACCCAAAGCCGTGGAGCTAGCATCCACCGTGACCACGACCGGCCGGTCGCTCGAGTACAGCGCCAACACCGGCGCGCTGCTCACTGCCTGCTTCAACTTGTGAACCGCAGTCTCATGTACACTGTCCCATACCCAGTCATTGCCTTTTTTTAGCAAGTTTCTAAGGGGTCCTGCCGTTTGAGAATAATTTGGGATAAACTTTGATAAATAGTTTATCATGCCAAGAAATCGTTCTAACGATGGCCTATCCTTCGGTTCTGGCATATCCATAATTGCTTTTATCTTATTTGTGTCAATCTGCATGCCGTTCTTACTAAAAATATGCCCCAGATACGTGACTTGTTCTACACAGAACTCGCACTTTTCCTTATTAAATTTAATTCCTACTTCCCGAGCCCTATCTAGCAATTTTATTAATCTATCGTCGTGTTCTTCCTTAGTTCTGCCCCAAATAATTATGTCATCTACAAATGAATCTACTCCATTGAGATCTTCTAGCAGCTGTCGTATTTTTCCGTGAAAAACCTCACTCGCACAGTTGACGCCATAAGGTAATCGTAAAAATTGATACCTCCCGAATGGAGTTCCAAATGTACAGAGATCCGCACTATCATCATCTAATTCAATCATCCAAAATCCGGACCGGGCATCAAGCTTACTGAAATACTTTGCATTCGTTAATTTTGCAGCAATCTCAGTAAGTGTAGGTAGGGGGTAGTGTGCGCGGCGCACCGCTCGGTTCAGCGGCCGCGGGTCGAGGCACACGCGCAGACTACCATCCTTCTTAGCCGGCAACACGATAGCATTCACCCACGCTGTTGGATGAGATACTCTACGTATTATCCCCATGTGCTCCATACTATCGAGTTCCGCCTTTAATTTATCCCGAATCCCTAAGGGTATTTTCCTGACTGGGCAAACTGAAGGACTTGCATTGTTTTCTAAAATGATTCTGTATTTACCGGGTAATTTGCCAATTCCATGAAATAAATCATTATATTTATCTACTTTGACTGTATAAACCCTCTGGACCAATCCTAATTCTTCACTGGTATTTTTTCCCAATACACTTTGGCAACGATCACTTGATATGACAAAATCTATTAACCATTTTTTATCTTTATATGACCACAACATCTGACATGAACCTAGTATTGGAATATAATTCCCACAAAAAGACTGCGCTCTTATACAACATGGTTTAATATCATCTATTGAGTATCCTAATTTATTATAAATAAATAATGATAATACATTCAGATCCGAACCTGTATCTAGTTTAAACAATTCGCTCTTTCCATTGTCGACCAAAATTAATCGCTCAAACCACTTACTGTCTTTATGTTGTGAAGTTTTGTCCAAGGTTGATACATAGTATAAGTCGTCGTCACCATCACCGCTCTCCTGTATTTCATTTACACGCTTATTACCTCTAGCCATACACATATTTTTAAAATGACCTTTATTGTAGCACAAGAAACACTTTGCAAATCGCGCTGGACATCGTGCATTATCATCGTGAACGCCACCACAAGCACTACAACACTTTGAATGCGTTTCACGATTTGAAACAGAATCGAATCCGCGACCCGACGACGCCGCGGTACTCCCAACTGCTGAACCATGTGGATGCGCGCGCCCGCCGTGTCGTGGCGTCGTCGCAGGCGCACCGCGAGCTCGGCCCCGCGCATCCCGCGCCGCCGCTGCAGTCCCCGTAGCTCCGCTATGCCTCGGTACTCGCGTACTTAATAACGCGTCTACCGCACCACTTTGCTCCTTTGATTTTGTTTTTTCTATATGACGGTTCTCTTCGTTAGATACCTCGCTTGCTTGGCATATCTTTATAGCTTTTTCTAAACTTAACTCGTCTGTTCTCAGTAATCTGTCACGTACACCTGTGTCAATTACTCCACAGACAATACGATCACGTATTAAACCGTCTTCTAAATGTTCAAACTCGCAATGTTGGCAAAATAATCTTAGTGCTGTTACGTAAGCGTCTATGTTTTCGCCTTCCATCTGATTTCGTGTAAAAAATCTGAATCTCGCCATCGTTGTATTAGTTTTTGTACCAAAGTGTTCATCGAATTTCTGGATCAATACATCGATATCATCATCTTTTCCTTCCACTTTTATTTTGAAAGTAGAATATATGTCATATCCATCAGCGCCTATTAAGTTAATAAGCAAACTGGCTTGTATATCCTTGTCTTCTTTGTACACTCCTGAAGCCTTAAGGAAAACCTTAAATTGTTTGAGCCACTTTCGCCAGGCGTCAGCTCGGTTTGCCGGGCCACCTTCTAAAACTAATTCAGCCGGAGGTCTAGCGTGCTCCATAATAACACGTACTGTCTATCACCAAAACACACTAATACCACTTTGATTTCGGTTAACTATTACTTCCGAAAGCGTAATTCGTATTTATCGCTGTCACCATGAAGTGAAACACGGTCTTGCTAGATAATGACTGCTTTATTTATCCGTACGGTATATGAACAAAACATTATTATGAGGTTACCCTCAATGTTAATATACTACAGTAGGTAGAGGTACCTACATAAGAAAAAATATTACACGTGCTTTCTCTGAAACAAAAGGCAGTCGTTGACACTCATTCATTAACGTTATCACGCCAACAAGTTGTTTGTTCTCGTTGATAAGCCTTGTGCCGTCTCCTGTGATGCTGTAATGTGAGAAGGGAGCTACTAAGAAGCAAGATAATGTTTCGACACGTGTGCCTGTGCAAACATTAACCTAACTGTAATTTAAAGCTGCGGCCGCTGCGGCTAAGTAAACTTGCTACATAATAATATTATGATGCATAATATAAAAGCGATGAAGTGACCAAGTAGTTAAGTACCTTTTTTTTTGAGCGATTGGTACGCACGACAAAGCTATATACTATATTGCATAGGCTTTTCGTATAATGAGAAGTCAGCTTATACATGGAAATGTTGAGCTTGAAATGTCGTCGTGTGTAGGTACCTTATAAATGGCTTCCATATTATTATGTAATAATCTCTAGTCATCTAAGTCATCAGGCTAACTCTTCTACTTCATTCAAAAGAAAATGATTAATTTTCTTTCAGACGATTATTTAGATAGGTAGGTACTTATTTCTTGTGAGTAGGTACTTAGAAATAATCGCTGAACATGTTTTGGAAAGTCTTTAAGGAGAAGCTTCTAAAAACATTTTTGGATCACCGTAAATGTCACCCTGATACATGGCTGTAAGGGATGAAGAATATTTAATCCGGACAGTATCGCATACTTACATCAATATGCCTGTTACAGCGCCACCTATCGAAGTTACGACGAACTAAAGTTTAAAGTAAACTTTCAGCACCAAAAACCGCAGTTTCGAACTAAAAACCCCTTCAAATTCCAGTCAAAAGTGTTTTAAGAATATCGTTTTATCTGATTTTGGTCTCCGAATAGTCAGGCTCATAAGGGTGCTCTCCTGGATAGGTAGTCAATAAGTAGGTAAACCAATACTAATGCACACAGCACAATTCGGTACAACCATAAAGAATCCTAACAAAGTAACAAAACGAACAGAGACAAAGATAATAGTTTCTTTAGAAATAAGCATCACCTTTGTATGTAAGTATTTTTCTGTCCTTGTCTGTTCATGTATTTAAAAATTTAAATAATTATATTTACCAAGTTAAATAATAATATTTACAATATTATATTTATAATAAGTAGGTATACTATACTATTTATACTATACTTTTTATATTATATTATATTTACAATATTATATTTAATATTATATTATACTTTTTTATTTTTTATAATAATAATTATATTTACCAAGTTAAATATAATTATTTAAATTTATGAACAGACAATAAATGGGCTTATTTCTATTTTTCCTCCCTGACAGAATCCCCCTCAGGGGGGAAATCTGGACTTGCACTGCAAGAACAGCAACGCAACGTCAAACCAAAATTGTCGGTCAGTGTCAGTGAGTGACTCACTTTAGTTAGCCAAATGGTCGGGGTCGGGGTCATCGACTGCGTGTCGACCGACACTACGCGGCTAAGCGCGCCGCTGATTGGTTCAGTCGGCGGCGGAACGTGAAAGCAAACTATTAGCGGGGTTGCCAACTCATACGTAATTCCACACAATTTGGAAAAAAAATTAAATAGGAAGTTTTTGAAGTGATTATTAGAGTAAACTAAAAACGATATTGGGTTAGTGCCATGTGACATAAAAATAAGGATTTAAAAGTCAACACCGCCTCCTAAATAATATGTTTAGAAAAACTTCAATATCTCTAAGTGAAGTACTTTATTTATTTATGAGCATAGTAACAAAAACCCTGAAACAAATCTGAGGCCCTACAAAATTAATGTACAGTTAAGGTCAAGATGGCAGCTCAGAGTTGATACAAAAACGCATGAGACTTCAAACGAATTGAAAATGGCGGCCACATAAATGAGCTTATCATGCGAGTGAGAGGTCATGATAAGCGCCGCCATTTTTTTGAAATGCATTTCCAGGGCACTGGCTATAATAAAATAACAGTACCTACATGTTAAGCTCTGAGCCCCTGAGCAAATAGCTTCTTCACTTTATTTTCGCAACTTGTTTGTAGGATTTTTGTATACTGACAATGGCAGCACCAGTAAAATGAGCGCCTCCGCCGCGTGCTGCGCTGTAAGCGAAACTTGGCAGTCTGTCTGCGCACATTGCGCACCACTTACAACGCGTGACGAGTTTACGTTTATTCCAACGTAGTTTTCGCCAAAAATATGACGTTTAAGTATAACACCAGGCAATTCATTAAAGAAATGCAATGCAGACCATGTTTGTGGAACGTTAACACTGCAGAATACAACGACAGAGGTATCAGAGAACTGGCCTGGCTAGAAATTGCCCAGATTATGTATGACGACTGGGACGATTTGAATTTAGACGACAAAACTGAAAAAGGTAAGTTTTCTAAAAATATTTAATTACCAACTATGTAGATTTATGCTTGATGCTAGACTTTAGAAGTTAACATTAGTCAAAAATGAACTAGGTGACTTATTAAGTCATGATCAGTTGCCTCGCACTCACGCGGCGCGGCTCACGCTCGGCTCAGTGACTCAGTGTAACCTTTGCGCTCGGCCGCTTGGCTCTCCTGAGCTATGCCGAACGCGTACGACGCATCGATCACCTGTTGACTGGCTTATATTTACTGCGTACGAGAAAGAGATCTATCTGTCTCTCTATGCTCTATAGCGAGAAGCGAATGAGCAAAAATGCATGAATTGAAAAGGAGCCTTTGTCCACATCAACATAAAGCTGAAATGCTTGAGAGAAACGGAGGTATAGTAAATGTAACTATTACTGGCCAATAGTAGGTAGGTACTAGTACTATGCGATCAAGGGTAGTTGAAAATTCAATGATTTAAGCAACTGTTGATGCGGACCATACTAAATTTTAGTTCCCAGTGGTAGTAGAAAATATTATATAGTGATCGCTCTCTTTTAGGAAATAATCATAATAAGTACTTACAATAACTTAGCCGATCTCTTTTTATAGTACAAGAAACAACTGCCTTCTTCAGTTTATTAATAGGTATTACTATTAGCGAAATGGATTCCGAGTAAAACATATTTTTAAGTAACAATTTGTTTAATTTCCAGTAAAAGATCTACAAAAGAAATGGAAAGGTCTTCGGGATTATCACACTAGAGTACAAAATAAAAAATATACCCCGAAAAATGTAACTGAATTACATTTAAAAAGAGGTCGCAAGAGACCGTTTTTGGACATGTTAAATTTCTTAAATGCCAAGAAAAAACCAAACCAAGCTCAGAATCAGCAACTTCCAGAAGTTAACCCCGGACCAGCAACAATTAAACCCAGCAACTCAATAGTCACATCGTATAAACAAGCAAAACCAGGCCCGGCTGCTACCCGGACAGCCGCTCCCCAACCACCACCACTACTCCAACCCCCGGCACTATTCCAACCACCACTAACTCAAGAGACGACACAAAGACAATCGAACGATCCAGACGCAAACTTCTTATTCAGTATTCTACCAGATATAAAATCGATGAATCCTTCCCAAAATTTCGAATTTCGATTCCAAGTAATGAAATTGATAAAGGACATGAAATATAATCCGCACAATTCGAATTACTATGTATATTGTGATCCAGGGTCATCAACGTTCACTACTCAAGTACCAAAGTACAAGACGTCTATACTCCCGGAACAAGAGATAGAGATCGACCCTATTTCAAACGAGTCTGCAGTTTCTTCTCCAGAAGATAGAAAGGAAATATTACATGACTCCGAATAATAGGAGCCTTTTCTTTTTATACTTAAGTTTAATAAATTGAGTTTGTTTTAGTCTCCTAGATGCTTTTTCATTTTTCACATGATAATCAAGAGTGCTCAGCGTGATAATTGTGTAACACACTATATCAGTAGCAATTGCTTTCATTTGGACAGTAGGTAAGTATAACAACATTCATTGCGTTATTTACGTTGTTAAGCAAACAAATTTTTCGAACAGGTATAGGTATATGCAGCAATGGATTCGTAATATCCTTCAAAATGATTTAGATTGAGATTCATAGTGTGTTATGCAATTAAGGTGCTGTACCATGTGTGGTATAATCATGAGTGATATAAAACACAAGATATGGAGGTAGGTACCTCCTTTTCCTTGCTGCGGGGTGTCTATATACATATTAGGTACATACCTACTGCCACCGTCTTCGTGTGGGCATGTATAATTTCCTTAACAAGCATATTTTAGTGCTTATTAGGGAACAACGAGAAACAAAGGAAGTATGAAAATAGTCTAGTGCGGAGTGACATGGTGACATGAGGCGCGACGATGCGCCGCGGTTTGTCACGCGACTTCTCTTCCGTCCCTTCGTATCTAATGCACGGCAGCCATTGTTTGAAACAACACGGGGAAAGTTTCGCACAGCAATTAGATCGATTAGATGGCGTTCAAGGAAACATTTAATAGTTGAGGAAGCGCATGAGAAAACTTCGTGGGTACTGTGCCATGAAATATGTATGAGGTGTTGTCTCTTCGCTGAGTTAACTTAGGCGGCAGTAAAATGTTGATTAGTAGTAGCTTTTTGCAGAGGCTGCAATGTTAGGTATTTCGTTAAGTTTTTTGTTTATCGACAGGGATTTATGTCTGGAGTTGATCTACCTCTTTTTCCTTCTATCTTCCCTCTTATTTCTCCCGTATACTAACTATAAAGTTAGTAAGCTTATTCATTGTTTACTTATATACTTACCACCATAATTGAATGACAAGTAAGTTCCAAGTTACAACAACCTCCAACGACGGCGAGACAAGTTAGGGTCACACCGAGACGCGATGCAACGATACTGGAAGAGGCCAGTGATCAGGAGGCCTACCATGATCTATTTAAAAATGATTCAAAAGCAAGACATTTCAGTTTAGATTCTTAAACTGCATCGTTCACAGTCATACCATGAAGTCCAATACACTCAGCGGCATTAGGATCGTTGAAAGTGAATGAGCGTTAAGAGCTTGTGGTAGGTATCCAGATGGCACGGCCTAAATTGAATCGTTAAACTGACGTCATGGTACGAATTAGCAGAACAGTTCAGTTTAGGTCCTAAAGTGGATCGCTTTAAGAGATCGTGGTAGGCATGCTGCGCTGCGTGGTGCAACGTATTCTGAATTCTCACAATGAAATGTGTATCTTTTCGTGTAGTACCTTAATAAAGCTATATTTTGAGTCGCTCCATTAAAAGTCGCGTCGCGTAGCGTCGCGTCTCGGTGTGAGCTGACCCTTAAAAGCAGTTCGAGGCCCGAATAAGCTAGCTCTATTTAATAATTATATTCTGCTTACCTATTAATAATCACTTATATAAAAACCCAGCATAACCTAAGAATATAATTATTGGATCATCACAAGTTATAACAATTGTACTTGTGCATTGTGCAGTAAAGGAACCGCTAGTGCCATCTGTTGCACCTTTTTTTAATCACATCAGTTCTACACTGGCAACATTTTAACGGTTGCCATTCCGTCGACGCTCTCCATATAGGTTTCTTGGCCTCGTAAAAGCTACGTTGATACCCGCTAGATGGCGCACAACACAACTCTCCTTTCTACGTTGTTCATTATTTTAATTTCAGTAAAACGCAGTGTACCCCGTGTACCTCATGATTGACAAATATTATTGTTCCTGAGTAGGTTAAGTGAGACAGTCTGACCTATTTACTTTATGTTTTACGTAGTAACCTACTTAATAATATGTTAGCTTATGTAGAACGTAGGCAGGTATATGCGTAGTTTTCCATTTCTGCCTTTTCTGTATTTCTGGGACTAGACGGAAAACTCCCTAGATACTCGTTTTACGTCCACGGTCCACGTTCAAACACAATATTTTCATGGTATTATCTTTTATTGTAAACGCTGGCCACTGGTGTTCTTTAAATTATTATCATTGATGTACTTATTTTTTCTTTTCTTTTTAACTGATCCCATTATAAAGTCGTTTTTTTTTTGTTTTGGACTTGTAGCTAGAGGTACTCTTTGTCATCAGCATCGAAGTGCACACCCAATTGTTTTCTGACCGTATCTTCAAGTACGGCCAAATTGATACTTTCCTGGTGGGTCATGCGGGGAGATTCGATCAGTCCTGAAAACAGAATTGTTTTATAATAAATAGGTACCTCCTTTTTCATCGAAACCGAAACTTGGCTGTTAGATAGGTTATAGGTACTTCAGGTAGATTTCGATTTTGTGCAAGATAACAGGAGAGTATGTAAAACCAAGTTTGGGAAAGAGTAGACGTGCTTCAATCTAAAATGAATACCTACCTAACAATTCTAAGAATCTAAATTGTACATTCCAATCTGTGCGCATAATGCACCAACCTACGTGCTTTCACGTTAGGTATAATTTTTGCGGAAGAACTTATATCACAATATGTTCAAATTTCCACATGGGGCATGAAATCAATATTGAAGAAATTTGGGTCTGCAACAATCTGGATGGATGACACCTAATATATGTATAATATCTATGGTATCCAAAAGACACTCTGAGATAGCTCCTTAAACACTCTGTAATTACTTATTTTAGTTCTACTAAGGGCTGTTCATTTATTACTTAAGACGATTTGAAGGGGAAGGGTCTAAACAACTCTTATTTTTTCTTACATGGGGGTGGGAACGGCTTAGATTATTCTTACATAAGATCACAAAAGTAAGCAAAAATTATTAGATTTTATTTTTTTGCTACTTTTTCTTTGCACTTTGGTAGATAGGTACCTACTGATCTTACGTAAGATTGAAAGGGGAGGAGGGGGTAAATCCAAGTCTTATTTTTTCTTACGGTGGGGTCAGAAAGTGGTCAAAATTGTCTTACGTAATAAGTGAACAGCCCCTAACAAACCAGATTACTGATTCTGCTTCAAAAACTAGGTCATATATGGAGAGGAACCTGCATGAAACTTTGTACCACACACTATAACGACTGCCTTGCGTCCTTAGTACAGTAATTTAATTCTTATCACCTTTACGAAATTTACATGCAATTAGTCGGCAGAATATTTGCACGACGATCAACTTTATCTTCATATAATTCGATGACGTTAACCAGTTTATACTGTTGTGTTGATAACATCAATAAATATTAAGTAATCGTTAAAACTACGTAAGTACCTAATATAGATAAGTTGTAATTACATTAAAAGATTAAGGTAGGTATTAGATAATAATACAGATAATAGGTAGGTATAACAAGATTAGTAGATAACTTGGCAGACTGTCTGACCTGTCTTACCAAGATGTATGTGATCGTGTCAGCCAACCTACCCAGTAACTATAGGATGTGGAAGTCAGATAGGCAATCGTTCCATGTAAAATGCTGAATCCGGTTAAACAGAAAACTGAGTGCAACATATTTGGTAAAAGGCTAGGCAGATGATGATGAGTAAATTACCTGCTCTGATGCATCTTGCTACCTCGAGCGCCTGGTAGACCAATCCGGGGCTGTTTGTAAAGTTGTATGGCAGCTTTGATGAATGTAGTGGATAGTTCTTTGTTTTGCCATCTACATCGATCACTATGTGGGGGAAATGAAAGGGCTGCTCCAACTGTAAGGACAAAAATACTTCAAATTAAAACGCTTTTTGAGCAGAAAATTTACTAACACCATAACCAGTTCTGCCGCAGCATTGCTTGATGTTCCGGTTCGAGCAAGCGAAATTCTGCAATTTCACTAGCACACATACCATAAATGTATTTCAACTTTTTTTTCAGTGTTGAGTACCCAATTACCCAGCGGGTAATATTACCACTAAGAGCGGTTCTGCACTGCATCCGATCCGAATCCAAGAAATGTCTGTCCGAAGTCGCCATAATAAGTAGGTACTATTTATATGAGGGGTTGCGCACTAGATCCGAACTGTGTCCGAATTAAGAACATTCCCAATTCGGATTGAACGTGGTCCTTGAATTCGGATTCGGGTCTGATGCAGTGCAGAACCACTCCGGTGGTCAGTTAGCCACCAAGCAGCGTTGCTGTGTGCAGGTTTGAAGAGTATATGTACCGCTACCAGTGTAAAACAGATTCGTGGGACATCTCAGTTTTATCTTTTCGATGAAACGCACCAGCGGCGACCACTTCATATGGTAATTGGCAACAAATACTGAACAAAAAAAATTTGATCATGATCCGTGGCTATCCTTACCGTGACTCGGCCTTTAGTCCCATAGACAGTCGCTTTGTTCCAGAACTCGAGCTGCGTGTGAATGTTGAGCACGGCCCGCTTGCCACCCTCATACTCCAGGATAATGGTCTCTGTTAGATCCACTCCTGAGTCATACAGACTGCCGACAGTTGTCACCTTTTTCGGCTCTTCCTTCCATATAAACTGTGGTAGTTGCAGCACGTATACACCTACGTCAAGCATGGCACCTCCACCGTATTCTTTTAAACTGAAAACATTTTTACATGGTATTTGATAACGTCTTATAGTGCCTGCTGACGTAAGTTGTAAGTAAGAATTAGTAATGGCACGTGTGCGTCGTCTTGGTTAAATATTGAATAACAATTGGATATTACCATAACAATAGATAACAAAAAAGGTTTTTCACAATGAATCTACGAACGTATCCACCAATAAGGCAATGGAAAAATGCCATGTGTGATGTACTGTATGATAAATGGAGGTATTAGCATACCGCTATGCTCGTCTCGCATACCTTCCATAAAAGTTAGGAATTATTTAAAAAATTTAGGGCTAGGAAGGTTGATTTAATTAAGTAAGCTAAAAGGTTCAGCAAATCATTCACCCAACTTATTATTTATTTATTTATTTTACCATTTATGTACACACATAAAAAACAGAACAGAAAAATAGGTACAAAGGTGATGCTTATTTCATAAGAAATCTCTTCCAGCATACCTGCGATAGGATAGTAAATAGAGAGATGTAGACAGCGTGTGAAAGAGTATAGGAGACAGAAAAAAAAAAGTAAAAGTACATAAAATTTAAAACAATACACTTTCTAAAGTAGACAAATATTATGAGAATAAACATACATACTTCTAAAATAAATATCATTAGAATGTTAATTATAACGTAAGCAAGATAATAAATACACACACAACTATGATAAAGTGGAAAGATAGTGTTCTTTCACTCTTCTCTTAAAAACTGCAACAGTTATTCAATAATCAGCCTATAATGTCTCTATGCTGGGACACAGGCCTCTTCCCTGGGGGGAGAGGGCTATAATCAACTACGCGGGCCCGGTGCGAGCTGGTGGATGTCATAGGACTTCGAATTTTTTGGTTCTAAAACATGCCTGTCCTCACGATGTTTTCCTTTACAGTTTTGAGAGCAGTGGTGATGAAATGAAATACACAAACTAAAGTGCCTACGTGGGTTCGATCTCACGACCTACAGCTCGTAAGTCGGAGCCGATACCACTGGGCTACCATCGATAAATAAAAAAATTGTCTCTTACTGAGTGCTCCTGTCATCCGGACTAACAATCCCAAAGTCAGCCTCAATGAACTTCACGTCACCCAGTTTCCCGTTCTGAATATCTCTCTCCAAGTCGGCATAAGCAGGAGAGAAACGGGTCCAGACAGCTTCCATCACGAATAGATTCTTCTTCTTCCCAAGGTTTATGACGCTGCGGGTTTGTTTTGCATTCAGACAGAATGGTTTCTCGCAGAGCACGTGTTTGTCGTTGCGGAGGAAAAGCATTGACAGTTCGTAGTGCTCGGAGTTCAAAGAACCGATGTAGACCACATCTGTAGAAGAAAAATAATCTTTTGTAATGAGGCTATCAACTGAATAAACTAAATATTTTACATGAAGCGACTGCCTATCTGACCTCCAGAATCCAGTAACAGGGTAATACGATACTCCTTGGCAAGACTAGTTGTCAGACTTTCGGGCTTCTGTAGACCTGTGACAACTGCCAAATCACTCTATCAAAAAGTACTCTGTGCCAAAGATCCACGAATGACAGCCGGGACCAACGTACTTTCCGAGACACGGAGGGGTCTTCACACGTAAAAATGGTCACCCATCCACGGACCAACCACGGCAAGCGTAGCTTAACCTGATCCATCGACCCGTGCGACTGTTCTTACTTAGCCAGAAGCCCTTCGAGCATCTGAGTAGACTAAAAGCCAATATTCTAATAATATAGGGAGATTGAAGGCCAATATTCCAATATAGGGAGAAGAGAACACTGACCTACCTACCTGTATCCAGTACTGTACCTGTACCAACCGTAAGAAGGCAAGCAGGTTATCTCATTAGACAGCCGAAATGTACCTAAATATCTAATTTTGAAAAAGAAAAGAAATAATCTATAGGTATGCCATTTTCAAGAAATGTGCACCTGCTGTATTCACGATAATCAGCATGCATGAATAATGGCAGATTAAGGAAATAAGCAGGTACTGATATGTATGTAAATTAAGTTGATTGTGAAAATTTTAAAACAAAATATTAGGTACTTACATATGAAATAAGTCATTATTTTTTTTGTAAAATATATTTAATTAATCAAAGTATGCACCGTTGTTATCTATGCACTGTTGGCCATCTCATAGGTAGTTCATTTATCCCTTTACTAAAAAACCATGGGGGCGAGAATCAATGAACTCTTTGAAGGCGGTTTGTACTGCCGCATCGGAGTTGAATTTTTTTCCTTGTAAGAAGTTGTCCAAATTCCGGAAAAAATGGTAATCTGTTGGAGCAAGGTCCGGGGAGTACGGTGGATGTCGCAGACGTTCCAATTGCAGCTCATCTAACTTAGTGGTTGTTTGTTGTGCAGTGTGTGGTCTTGCGTTGTCGTGAAGCAGCAGTGGCCTAGAGCGATTGACCGATCTCGGTTGTTTAGCAGCTAGTTCTTCCTTCATGGTTTGCAGTTGCTGACAATAGATATCTGCCGTAATCGTTTGGCCAGATTTTAGAAAGCTGTAGTGAACGACACCGGCGCTGGTCCACCAAACACTCACAAGTAACTTTTTCTGAGTCAATTTTCGTTTAGGGCAGGATTTGGCTGGTTCTCCAGGGTTCAGCCATTGCGACGAGCGCTTCCGATTATCGTACAGTATCCACTTTTCATCACAAGTAATGATTCGATTAAAAATCCCTTGTTTATTGTGTCGGTTGAGCAAAGTAACACAGCAGTCGACGCGTGTTTGCAAGTTCGATTCACTCAATTCATGAGGTACCCGTCGTTCAAGTTTTTTTACTTTCCCGATTTGCTTCAAGTAGATTAATACAGTTTTATCAGTTACCCCGAAGCCTGCAGCTATCTCTGAAGTGCTTTGTGGTGGATCCGCTTCCACAATAGCCTTTAATTCTTCATTTTCCACTTTGGTCTCCGGCCGTCCACGGGGTTGGTTCTGAAGGTCGAAATTTCCAGAACGAAAACGTTGAAACCAAAAACGTACCGTGCTTTCTTTTGCGACACCAGCGCCGTACACATAATTAATCCTTCGAGCTGTTTCGGTGCCACGGTAGAACTCGTACTCGTAAATATACCGATATTTCATGTTTTCCATTGTGCGGTAATAAGCGACGCCAAAGAAAAAATAATGAGGAAAAAACAAATGAATGACTGTTTTCAAAACTCAAATGTATCTGCTAAATGTATTTATAAATTTGAATTTGGTATTCTTTACCAAAGAGGTGATATTTCAGATCAAAGTGGTCAGTACGACAAAACGCTAATTTCATATGTAAGGACCTAATACATACTATCTTCTTCATAATACGGTTTCAGTGCAGTAGGTAGGTAGGTACCTACGTACCTATACCTACTTGCAATTATCGTTGGAACGTTGTATCTATGTATTTTTGCCATTATAACTTGCATTATTTAATATTGCTTTCTCAAAAAGATTCTATTTATTTCTAGGAACTTTCTTATATAATAAATTTAATAAATCGCTTAAGATATATAATGTAAGTTATAGTAGGTGTAGTATAATGTTAGTTATTATGTTATTCATTACAGCACACTTTACAGTGACAATTTTGTAAACATAATTCGAATCTTTTCCTAACATTTAATTAATCGCAGAAAGTAGGTACTTAGGTAGGTACTTAAAGAAAATGGAGTTTTCTTAACATCCTTAGATCTAAGATGAATTTCTCCCGTACTGTGGATAAATAACCAGACCAGTATGGTAACGGCCCTGACTTAGGTACGAGTTGTGGGTCGTGGACGCTTTACTTTGTGTAAATAATTTCGCCAGGAACTTTGAGAGTCCCGGATCCCGGAGCCGACGAAGGTGTCCAATATACTTCTGGAGGAACGAAGAATGTCGAACCCAAGATCCTCTATTTAAATTTAGTTGAAGACCAGTTTCCACTGTTGAAAACCGGACTATGGTAAACGATTGGTTCCAACGGAAACCGTATTAAAATGGAAGAAATATGTTAAGGTATAAAAAAATAATAATATAACAGTGCCTGAAAACAGGAAGCACCGATCGCCAATGCTATAAACCCAATGAACTGTAGCTAAGGCACAGGTACGTACCAACATCCTTGCTCATTGCCAATGCCTCATAAGTATCGAAAACTTTCGGAATGTGATGTGTTTTTGCAAAATCAGCGGCTCTTTTCTTATTCCTAGCAGCTACTGCAACTATTTCCTGATTTTCCTTGTTGGGATACGAGTTGAATGCGTTGACGAAGTCATGGCTGATCCTCCCGGCTGTCACAACACCCCACCGGAGTGTCATCTGGAATAAAGTTTACGATTTTCTATGAATTTAAAGACTGCCCCGTTGGTCTAGTCATGTGGTGGGAAGCGCAACGGCTGAGCATGGAGTTCGATCCCCCGTCGGGTAATGATATTGGGTATTTCTTTAGAAAATTCTTAGCAGCCCAATATATTTGTGATGTGACCTGTCAATGACAATAGACTCGCCCCATAATACCAATACATGAGAATTAAAACACAACTGCCGACTGACATATTGCGGGATAGCACGTCTGCCTATCCCATGAGCGGTGTTTTATTCAAGTATCAAAGGAAAAAACACAAACATTGAAGAGAACAAAGCCGGTCTTATCGCTACTAGCATTTTTTTTACAAAGAACTTGCATTGAACTGTGGATAAATAGGTAGTAGAATCGTACAAGAAAAGATTACATCATTTAAAATGTAATGCACAAAGAATAATATTGAACTAACCTTAGCAGAATGGCAAGATACGCGTAGTCACTGCTCATGCACAACAACTGATAATAAATATCTGAAAGTGAGAAATATTATATGTCGCAAGTGGTTATGGGTTTATTATAAGGTGATAGGGCACGATAATAATAATCAATATTTAGTTTACCTAACTACTTATCATTAAGTACCGATGTAGTTAAAATTGGTGTAAACCTACCCTATTTTTGAATCCTTTTGTTTTCAGAGGTGTGTGAGTTTTTTCGACTCATGTCCGAGATTTTTTTATATGAAATTAGGTTTCTCCTAGCGACCTAGGTGGCGCTATAACTTTTTCCATAAAAAAAAATTCTAACGCGCTCGCAATCAAACGCGAGTGAAAAAACTCACACTAAGGCCACTGATTCACGCTTAACTTTCAGGTGGGCAAAAGTTTTCACTCATTGGACAATCGTAGGATATCGTCGTTGAGGTCGTCGGCGATGTAGTTAGGTAGATGGTGTCATGGTCGCGTATTTTTAGAGCATAATTGAACGGAAAGAGCTGAATTGGTTACTTACGTATAGTTACTAGCGTTTTAGCACGTTTTATTATCCTTATGTCTTGTATGATTATCCACACTTCTTCTTTTCGTATCGACCGTACTTCTTAAAAGTATGCCTGGGCCTGACTCTATTATGAAGCCATGTCAAACGTTTTTTAGATCAAATGTGTACAGTAGTGCTATTCTGTAAAAATCTTACAGTGAAAACTTCACGGGTAAGTCGAAGCGAGGTCGCGGCAGCGGCAGCGTCGCGCCACGGTCGAGGCGTGGTCTCTATGTAGAGTCGAGGCGTCGTCGGGGGCTATACTTCCTTGACACATTCCAATTCATTCAACATGTCGTCAGAAGATGAAGACGTACTTGCATCATACAATTATAATCGTACAATTTCGATGAATTTCACGTTGGTTTCAAAATCGTCACGCATTATTTTAACTGTATAAATAGGTACGTAATTATACGCCCGAAACAAAATGACAAAATGGCGGTGGAGTCGCCACCACCATCCATAAATGAATAAAAATCTATTGTTCAAGCTAAAACAGTACAGTCAAACGAAAAAATGTTAAAAAAACTCTTTGATTCAAAAATATCATCCTTCCTTATACAATACACAAGACAAGGTTTGCATTACAGAAAATATGGGAAATTCGAAAAAAAATATTGCACCCGTGCGAAGCTGGGGCGGGTTTATTTATATGTATAAATATAGATCATTTACTTATCGTAGAGATGAATTTATTTTATGCGCTTAGTAATAGATTAAGCCAGCCCGTTTTCACGTAATTCAACCGTGCAGGTAAGTACAGAGGGATAGCATTGTATTTGATTGTACCTACTGTTTTTGGCTTGAACAATAGATATTTTTATAATTCATTTATCGGTGGTCCCAGTCGTTGGAAGAAAAACATCAAAATTAAATGGATCCGGCAACAGGGACCGCGGTTCCAGTTACCTAATTGCGGTCCCGGTCGCCGGAAACCTCCGCAGCTCCGGCGCGCTTGTGCGCCGTGCGCCCGCGACTTGAGGCCGCGCCGCCTCGACTCTAGCTCGTGTGAGCTCGCCTACCTCGAAAAACCTACTAAGCGAGCGAAAATGATGCAATTACTTTTGAAACGCAAAAGAAGAGAGATGGCTGTGATGTGCGTGCGCTCGTAATAAAACAACGTATGTGTCAAAACGAGTTTACTCCTTTTCAACAAAATAAATGAACTAAATTTAAAACTACTTTGAGTAAACTTTGATATGATAATTCTCTATGTTTTACAGTAAATTCCATTGATTATCTCTTAAGCGTTACGGCGTGATGTTGAAAAAAGTAAAAAAAATAGATATAACTTTGCAATTTTTTTGTATCGAGAAAAATTCATTGAATCGTGTATTCCTTTTATACGATACTAGATCAAAAAGTCAAAAAACATATACCAAAATCCACATACCTACTTAACAAGTTACACGAAATAGAAAAAACAAATTTTTTTCAACATAGCCCCTTAAATCCCTACCATCAGATGGAATGACAGCTCATTTCAAGTTCACTTCACGTAAGTTTTCACGGTGAGATTTTTACAGAATAGCACTGCAGACTTGGTATAGTTAATAGGTACACTCGCTGACAAGTGTGGTCTGGGGAAAACAACGCCACACGCGAGTGACTCGCACTGGGTATGAGATAGATCCAATCCCCATTTTATTCTACTATCTGCTCGCCTAATTTTCGCGGCTAAATGACCGAATCGATAGATAAAATTTAGCAGAGACGCAGTTTGTTATCAGACGTGAATGACACAGCATAGTTTGCCGATCCAAACATAGCCAGATATTTAAAATAAAAACTCGCCTCTACGCCAATCGTAATCACATCGATTTTTTTTGGGCACGCATTCAATTGACCTATATACAGTCCAAATGATAAATTGATTGTGTAATAATCAGTCTCCCCTACACAAGCTTATACCGACCGGCAATTTCCGTAGCCAAAGCGATCCAATTGGACCCTATGTACCTTTTTTTATCGTGTGATAATCCTCATTAGGCTACGATATCTGTCTATGTGGTATGTGTAGGTATGTACCTGTCTGTCGCGGGGATAAATCTTTTTGACCGTGGAAGCTAGCTAGCTGTTGTAATTTTACGCTACAGTGTAGGTAGGTACGAGTAAGTACCTACGTGTTTCTATGATCTCAATACCCATTATTCTGTTTTATTTTTATTATTCTTTCAAAAGGTTTTACTTTTTTTTCTTTCTTTGTCTTTTCTTAGTTATCGTATTTTTTTATGTCGGTTCCCAACTTCTGCAAATCCTCAAATGATTTTTAATCGCGAATCATATTTTAATCAACATACAACCTGACACTGACCCTCACATTTCATGAAACGTTAGTAATTTTGAAGTTCGCGAGCTACCTTAGTTTTCTGCTTCTGCCTTCTACCCTATGGTTCGGAATCCTTATGTCATAAGACTCCGACGCACTTGGCCGCCTTTTTTATGAATGAGTCGGCACTATTGCTCCATGCGCACGAAGAGCAAGGCCACTTTATCTCTTTCGATGTTGAAAACTCGGTTCATTGCCACGGCTATTAAAATGTTATCAATTTTTGATAACACAATGAAACCATTCATTTATGCTATGTACCGTGGCCTCGGCTTTTTTTTTTATTTTGCTCTTATTTTGAAGATGGTAGGTAAGTGTCTATCATTGGTCACCTTTCATTAATGAGGAAGAGACCACAAATCAGACAACACATGGCTCGTTCTTTCTGAATTTCTGCTATTAAAACGCATTTAGGTATATTTAAATATTTTATTATTACATGATATAGTGACAACTACACACCAATTAATATCCAATTATTTAAAACTAATTGTAGTAAAACTACAAGGCACCGTTTTACAGTATCCAATTTAGTACCTTAATGCATACCTAATTTAAATGAGCACCCTGGTATACCTATAAACAGACTATTACATGAGCTTCTTAAAAGTGTTTCACAGTGTGTGTTTAGGGAAATTCCTGGTCATCCGCATCATAGTGCACGCCCAGTTGTTTTCTTACGGTGTCCATTAGTTTGGCCAGGACAAGACTCTCCTTGTGCGACATACGAGGTGACTCGATCAGTCCTGCAAATGAAAAGGTTTTGTACAATTTCTATGAATAGTAAAAATATGTTTTATAACTTTAACTACGGTAAGTATCAATAGTTTTAGATCCTAACAATTTTTTTTTTTTTTTATCCTTTATTAATACGAACTAGGTTCTTAATAATTAATTACAATCTAGCCTATAAGACTAATAAGCAATTTGAATCTAACTTAATTTTTTACGTGATAATTATTTTAAAACTTAGAATAGTGTTGATTGTACTTTACACAAGTCCGTTCCACTTTCTTAGAGTCTGATATGATATTATAAACACTTTGTTCATGTGTTATTATGTGTGTCATTAGCACTATTATTTCTACACTTCTTACACTACACTAACTCAAAAGGTTTTGTCCGTTTTAGTCTTCGCACTGTATTTGTTTGGTCTAACAGCTGAATTGCCTCGATGTTCACATGTCGGTGGAGTCGGTGTTCATGGGCCTCAGCAAATTTTTGGATTATGTTTGTGACGGGTTCCATTTTTAAGTCACGATGGAGGTCGTCATTTCTTATATACCAGGGCGCATTAACAATACTCCTGAGTACCTTATTCTGGAATGTTTGTATAATATTGATGTTGGTCGGCTTAGTACAGCCCCATAATTGGATGCCATATGTCCATATTGGCATAAGGATATGCTTATATAATAAAATTTTGTTATGTATCGATAGGCAGGAATCCCGTCCAATCAACCAATACATGTTTTTAAATCGCATTTCTAGTTCCTGTCTTTTCTTCTTGACGTGCGCTTTCCAGCGCAGTTTCGCGTCAAGCGTTATGCCAAGGTATTTGGCTGTATTTGCGTATGGCACTGGTTGGCCATTTATGAAGATTGGGTGGTAGTCACAATTCCTGTTGGTGAAGTCAATGTGAAGTGACTTCGATTCATTTAATTTTATTCTCCATTTTTGTGCCCAGTCATGAACTTTATTTACAGCGATTTGTACCTTTTTTATTGCTTCCGTATGGCATGACCCTGTAGCCATAATGGCAGTGTCGTCCGCAAAGGTTGCAATAGTATTATTTTCCAGCTCTGGTATATCATGCGTGTACAGCAGGTAGAGGATTGGACCCAGCACACTACCTTGAGGCACGCCAGCTTTAATAACTTTTAACTCAGAAAAGGCATCCTCATGCCTTACTCGAAACATTCTACCTGTAGTGTATGATTGCAGGATATCGGCAAAATCATTGGGCAGCATTAGTCTTAGCTTATATATCAAACCCCTATGCCAAACTTTATCAAAAGCTTGTGACTTTTTTATCTTCAAACGTTCTCTCAATGATGTTGGTAATTCTATGTACTTGGTCTATGGTTGAATGTTTCTCTCTGAAACCAAACTGATGGTCAGGGATCAGATTTCTCTCGTTTATTATAGGTTTTAGGCGTTTTAAAAGCAATTTTTCAAACAGCTTTGATATGATTGGCAACAGGGAAATGGGCCTGTATGATGATGCTTCGTGAAGTGGTTTACCGGGCTTTGCAATCATAATTACTTCAACCACTTTCCATGGCTCAGGAACATGCTTTAGTACAAATGCAGCATTGATGAGCCTAGTAAGCTTAACGATGGCTTTACGCGGGAGATGTTTTAGGATTTCTCCCGTAATAAGGTCATACCCTGGTGACTTTTTTAGGCTAATGTTTTGAATTTCCCTTGCAACTTCTTTTGGGGTCACAAGCTTAATTCTTTGATCTTGCAGAATATTGGCGAACTGCAGGTTGTCTATAGACCTGTCATTTGGCTGAAAGGTATCTTCTAAGTGATGAGCAAATCTTCGAGCTTTTTGCTCATTGCTTATGGCCCACTTTCCGTTACCATCTCTGATAGGGGGAATAGGTGTAATTGGCCTTTTGAGTATCTTTGTCGCTTTCCAAAGAGAGTATTGCGTTGTATGGTCGCTGCTTAACTGACGAAGGTTAGTATTGAAAGCCTCATCTTGAAAAGTTTGTATTTTTCTCTTCAGTCTTTTCGTAAGGTTATTCAATAGAGTTTATCTTGCGGAAATCTAGTGTGTTGCCGTCTTTTTCTTTGAGTCCTTTTTTCATATAATAGGTCTATTATTTCCTTTGGGTAGGTATTTCCTTTAAATTTCTTTATAAACTGTGGTGTGTTATTCCATGCACATTGTTGGATATTATTGCTGAACTTGTTTACTTCAACATCGAGCTGTTCTTTGCCTTTTAGTGAAGTTTTTAGGTCAATAATATTTTGCAGATCTATGCTAAAACTTTCCCAATCTGTAAACATATTGACTAATGTCAGGTGGTTTTCTCTTAATAATATTTTGTGACTCAATTGTAATAATATCGGAGAGTGGTCGGAGTTCATGTGGTACCCCTCTTTCACACTCAGATAATTTGTTGATATGTTTTTGACGATGAAAAAGTCGATAAGGTCTGGTAGTTTCTGAGGGTCAGTAGGCCAGTATGTAGGTTTTCCAGTACTTATGACCTCACAACGCATGTCTTTTACTGCACTTAGAAGCTGTCTTCCCTTAGTTGAAGTTAATCTCGATCCCCAATGAGTGTTCTTAGCGTTAAAGTCACCGCCTAATATAAATCTCTGTCCAAGGAGTCTGAAGAAGTGTACATATTGTTCTTTGTTTATCGTATATCTTGGAGGACAGTATACGGCCGCTACTGTAACATTAAATTTATTTGTTTTCACTGATATCGCCACAGCTTGCGTGTCTGACTCCTCGTATTTACACTGTTCATAATGGCAGATATTTTCTTTAATAATAACCGCGCTACCTCCTCGGGCCGTGTTGTTAGGGTGCAGCGAGTGATAAATCTTATAGCCTCTAAACTTTACAAAAGATTGTTTAGTGAAATGCGTTTCAGAGATCAAACACACATCAATATTTTCTATGTCTAGGACTACTTGCAACTCATGTTGGTGTTGCAGCAGTCCGTTGGAATTCCACGCCATTATTTTTAGTGTGTTATTCATGATTGATTTTTATAGTACTTGATTCTAATTTTTCTAGTCTCTTGTCAAATGATGATAGGCACTTTAAGATCTGATTGAGCTTGTCCTCAAGACTTGGTGGTTGTGTGCTTGGTTTAACTGCTTGTGCATAAGAGACACTTTTAGATGTGTGTGCAGTTTTCGCGGTTGTCTGTGCAAACTGTGCATTTTGTTTTGTTATCTGCTTGTCGGTATTTCTAACAGTTTGCTTAACTGCAAGGTTGTTAGGCGAGTTATTTTTTGAGGTTTTGTCCTTCATCATTTGCATCTCCTTGGCAACTAAACACCCTCTGTAGTTGCCTGGGTGAGGTAAGCCACAGTGGACACACTTAGGTTTTTCTTCTGCAGGTTTGTTGCATTCAGCTGTGAGGTGTTTACCTGTACATTTTACACACCTTGGCTCTTTTGAGCAATACCTTTGGGTATGACCATAAGCCTGGCATCTCTTACACTGCGGTATTATTTTTGATGTTTTAAGCGGGGTTATTTCAACTTTACACCCTAGTATATGTTTAATGCCGTATATTTTATTGACGTCTTCGTCATTCTTAAATGATAATATGAACATATTCAGCGGTTCTTTGGTTCTCCAGCTTAGCTTGTTGGTTGCATTTTCTATCTGGAATCCTTGCGACGTTAAGTCATCTTTAATCCGATCCGGTAGGCAAGAAGAATGCAGTTTTTTCGCCACTACTCTTTATTGGCCTGGTCTGCTTATCCTCATATGAGTGCCATAAACAGTTTTTTTCTGTTAAGCGTCGAGAAATCACTCTGTAGGATTTTTCAGTTTTGGCATTTATTTTCAGACTATTACCGCTTAACATTTTCGCGGTAAAAGTTTCTACTGGCTGAGATTCAGTCAAAAAGTCGTAGAATGTTTGGTAATTCTTGACACCGTCCACTACGATTGGAGGCGGTGCTAGAATTTTTTTAAAGGTGGCCTTCTCTTTTTTGTTGGGTTGCTGCTGTTGAGCGCTAGTGGTAGCTTGTTGTTGTGGTGGTGGAGTAAGATTCTAACAAATGAAATTCTAAATGTATTTCGAAGTCTTCAAAAGAGAAGGACAGTTTTCCAAGAACGTATACCTACTTAGAGAATACTTCGACAGCAGGAAAAGGTATCTTACCTATAAAATAAATAAAATAAAATAAAAAAGCCTTTTATTTCTTGCCCATGAATTATCATAATAAATAGAAAAAAGTAAACATTGAAAGTAAAAAAATAACATTAACTTCGTTTTTTTTTTTTTTTGTGCAAGATCCCCTCTTAGGTGAAGGCCTCCTCCAGAGATTGCCATGCGTCCCTGTTGCTTGCTACTCTTGTCCAGTCCCGGCCGGCTATGTGTATTAGGTATGTCGTCTGTCCATCGTGTCTGCGGCCTGCCTCTCTTTCTGTAGCCTGCTGGTCCTGGCCACATCGTGGTTCGTATGGTCCATCTATCCTCAGTCATTCTGGCTACATGGCCCGCCCATCTCAATTTAAATTTTTGTGCGTAACTTAAGGCATCAATAATATCTGTCTTTGTACGGATTATGCTATGAGGTATGTTCTGCAAGTTGCTTATCTTCAGCATGCTCCTTTCCATACTTCTTTGACTTGTTTTTATCTTGTTTTTTATTTTTTGAGTAAACTTCCATGTTTGACATGCATGGAGGGTAAGAGGCATGAGTTCATTATTTTTCTCTTTAGTCTAATAGTAAAATTGCCTTTCAGCACTTCCTTATAACTCCAATGTGTATGTCTCAAATGTATCTTACCTACTTACGTTTAAAAGGAGGATGGACAAAAATATAGGGGAACCGGACCCACCACCAATAACAATCAGACATAAATATGTCATTCACGACAATGAATAGTGCCGACGAGTTAGTAAAAGAAGTAAGATAGTACATACCAGCTCGAATGCACCTCGCTGCTTCAACAGCCTGGTAAGCGAGCCCCGCACTGTTTCCATAGACAAACGGGAGATTGGAAGTGTGTAGCGGGAACGTCTTCAAAGTTCCATCGATGGCAGTCACTTTATCGGGGAAATGGAACGGATCCTCCAACTATGGACAAAAATTTTCAAGTCATTAAGTAAGTATCTTGAATGATTGCTAACCCTGTTTCTTATAAGTACAAGCCACTTGCGCGAAAGACAGAATCCGTCTAAACACTCTGACAAACAGCTTTCTTTCGTCTTACGCGAATTTGTTTTTGTACAAATGGCTGCGCAGTGTACCAGATCAATTTATATACTAGCTATTAATTTTCTATCCTTACCGTAATGTGGCCTTTGGTCCCATAGATCGTAGCCCTATTCAAAAGAACCAAACGAGACTGAACGTTGAGCACGGCCCGCCTGCCGCCTCCGTATTCCAGAATGATTGTCTCTGTATCATCCACTCCCGAGTCGTTGAGGTTACCAACAGCAGTTACTCTTTTCGGTTCATCTTTGAAGACGTATTGCGATAGTTGCAACAGGTAGATGCCGATGTCGAGCACGACGCTACCTCCAATTTCTTTTTTCCTGTAGGTAAGCATTATATTGGCTATGATACTCATACTTTGATAGATTGAGGAAAGTTCTGAATTGTTTTTTGAAAATAAAATGAAACAAAACAAACATGAAACTTACAACATTCTGTCGCTCTCACAGAAAATGCCGAAGTTACCTTCAACGAATCTAACTTCACCAAGAGTCCCAGCTGCAATCTCCTTCTCAAGGTAAATGTAAGCTGGAGAGAAGCGAGTCCAGACTGCTTCCATGAGGAACAACTTCTTCTTCTGAGCAAGGTTGATCAAACTCTGAGTTTGTTTCGCGTTGAGACAGAAGGGCTTCTCGCATAGCACATGTTTTCCATTTTCAAGAAAGAGCTTGGTGAGCCCATAGTGGTCAGGATTCAATGCTCCAATGTACGCGACATCTAAAAATGAAAACAGGATTCTTGCTCATACTCAATTAAGCGCAGTACATAGTGACACAAGTTTATCTATTCAATAATTATTAATGTAGATTTATTGTGGCTAAGTTAAAAGAGCCGCACTGGTCGATCGATCAGGTTAAACTACGCTTGCCGCGGTTGGTCCGTAGATGGGTGACCATCTTCACATACCAAGACCCCTCCATGCCCTGGAGTTAAGCCGTTGTTCCCGGTTGTCATTCATGAATCTTGACAGTCGTTACGGGTCGTCAGAAGCCCAAAGTCTGACAACCAATCTTACCAAGGGGTATCGTATTACCCATGTAACTGGGTTGTGGAGTTCAGATAGGCAGTCACTTCATGTAAAATAATGGTATTCAGCTGCATCCAGTTAGACTGGATGCCGTCCCCAACATAGTTGGGATAAAGCTAGGCAGAATGATGATGGGGTAATATATGATATAACTACAAAACCTCTAATATTTACAAGATATAACAACTGAACGTATAATTTTATTTGATACTAGCTGTGCCCGCGACTTCGTTCGCGTGGATGTCGGAAAACAATAGGTACCTAATATGTCGCTTAGGAAAGGTGTAATTGCCACTCCTTCATTGAAAAGGAAGAATCATCAGATCTTGCCTGGTAACGCTTTCCTTACCTAGGGTTCTCTACCACGGCCCTTTCGACTGCAATCACTGCGTCTTCATGGTTCATAATGACAACGCGACGAAGTGTCACTTTGATTTTTGAGAATAAATTAAAATAAAAGCGCTTGCTCGAAGCTGATTATCTAACCAAACAGCCATAATTATGTCCATTTTATTTTGCGTCTGTCTTAGAATACCAACTTGTAAAATCATATCACCATTTTATCTAAAGTATATCTGAGATTAGTAGGTGAAGTTTGAAGTTAGTTTTTCTAAGTCTTGTTTTCTTCTCTGTGGTAAATTTAGAATTTCTTAACTTGGTATTGAAGATATCATATATACCTACCAATATTATGCCTTATAAAGCATCGAGATATATAGATGATAAAAGGAAGAATACATTAATGGTAAGAGCTTCTACATAAAGTTGCCCGTGTAAAAAGCAACCCATTAAACTTTGGTTATATTTGACCCAGGCCGCCATTTAAACTACGAAGATGAAACCCATGAAAACTTTAGACATGATTTTGATTTAGACCTTATACTGCCGAAAACCAGAAAAAGAATTGTAAAGCTAATTACAAAAAAATATAACCGACTTCCATAAAAAACCCTACAAAGTGCAAAATAACCTTAGTTTGGGAAGACGTTGCGCGTTGGCAAGAAATTACAGACTTCTGAAACCAAAGGTCTATTGCACTTTGAAGTGTGTTGTATTTTATTTTATTTCACACAAAGTCGTGTAAGTTTATCTTGAAAACCATGTCAACGACACACATGATAAAAAAAGAAAAAGAAAATTGCAGCCGCCATCTTCGATTTTCATTTTGACGTCACAATCGGCTTCAGCACTCTCGAAACCCATGAAAACGACACACACTACGAATTTTTCGATTTGCAACCGCCATCTTGGACTTTCATTTTAACCAGTACTGAAACGGTTTACTAAGAGTCGATTGGTCCATGAACCGTTGGTCAACACCATTAACTTTTCATCCAAAGGACTTGTGACCCACGAACGTTTCCCCAACAGAACTCTACGTCAGTGAATGCTTAACCAACAGAATGTTTTGACCAATAACTTTCACCCAAAGAACATTTGACCCATGTCAAATAGAACTAAGGATGCAAGGGCGAGCGAAGCGAGCTCGGGACTTGGGGCACCCCGACTCGGACAGGTAGGGTTCGAGGGGATGATGGCGGCTCAAGTGAGCGAGCAAAGCGAGCGAAGGGCACCCCGAGGTAGGCTTGGTTAGGTTACTTTATACCCTTTTCACAGAAATAAAGGACTACGTCTTATTATTATTTTACTTTCACCTTTCCCGGCGTCTGTTGGCCTTGTTTTTTGGGTGAAAAGTTATTGGTCAAAACATTCTGTTGGTAAAGCATTCACTGACCTAGAGTTATGTTGGCAAAACGATCGTGGGTGAAAAGTCCTTTGGAAAAAAGTTAATGGTTTAAAGATAATGTTCACCATCGGTTCATGGGCCAATCGACGGTGGGTAAGCCGGTTTCATTTTAACCTCACTATTGGCTTCAGCACTCTCAAAAACCAATAAAACGAAACCCATAAAAAATAATTGCAACCTCCATCTTGGATTTTCGTTTTGACCTGCCTATCGGCTTCAGCACCTTTGAAATCTATGAAAACGACATCCATGACAAAAAATCAAAACAAAATTGCAGCCGCCATCTTGGGTTTTCATTTTGACCTGACTATCGACTTCAGCACCCTCAAAAACCATGAAAACGACAAACATGACAAAAAAAAATTGCAGCCACCATCTTGGATTTTCATTTTGACCTGACTATCGACTTCAGCACCCTCGAAAACCATGAAAACGACACCCATGACGAAAAAGTTAAAAATTTAGGCAACCGCCATCTTTGATTTTCTTTTTGACCTCACTTACCGGGGTCAGGATCCATGAAAAATTGCTCTCTCTCTCTCTCTCTGTGTTTGTGTCTCTATCTATCTATTACTATGAAAAATGAGGCATAACGCTTTTTCGTAATTTGACGATTTCTCCCTTAGAACTCCTACCGCAAGCTCCATATAAGAACTTCGTTAAAAACGCTCTGCGTTACTCAACTTTCTATATCAACAATTATCTAACTTCTTTATCGCTCAGAACACCACATTAATTATTATTATCTTACATTATCCTCACTTTTTGTTTAAAATTCTTTTAGCGCCACAGGCGCCACTAAATAAACCATCAATGGAAAGCGATTTTTTTAATATCATTAATATCATTATCATTACTTTTTAAAATAACATAGACATAAGTAGGTATCTGTGTTATTTCGTCATTTAAGTAAGCATAAACTAATAGGACGTGATTATTCACATCACAACAACAATATGTTTTCGTTAGTAGGTACTATATCGCGCCAATAGATGTCGTTACGTGTTACTAAAAAACGTAAAAAGTTGTTCCTAGAATACTTTAAATTGATTATATCTTTTGATAGAGTGAACCGATTGCGATGAAACAAAAACTAATCACTGCTCCGAGTTCTACACCATATTTGAGTATAAAAAGTAACCGTATTGGTTTGGTACTTTTTACGTTGACCCTGTTCAAATCAATAATCTGTCACATCCAAACAGACAAACAGACAAACCGACAAACCGACAAACCGACAAACAGACAAAAATTCAAAAAATTGATGAAATGGCATCTGTTGGTTATCCTTTAACACCCCAACTATTTTTTTTGGAAATATTTTCAATGTACAGAAACGTCTCGTCTACAGATTTATTATATGTATAGAAGAAGAATAGATATAGAATAGATATAGATAATAAACGATTGATATAATTTTAAAGTACTTATTTCTATAAGCATAACAGACAATTAATATAAAATCGTTTGATATACCACTCAAAATCAAAATCAAAATATTTTATTTCACATAAACCTACGTGGGCACTTATGAAACGTCAGAAGCTAGGTGCACGGTTCCAATTGGTCGTTTCCTATGGAGAAGAACCGGCAAGAAACTCCACGGTTACTCTTTTAAAAATACTTGGTTTTTACAATGTTTTCAAGTTACAATAGGTATGGGAGGACAGCGTAGGCCTGTCAACAAGTACCAGGTATTGGTCCCATCACGTAAAAAAAACGCTGGCGTTTACCTGCGCACTGAGCGATTTAACGATAAAATTGGTGGTAGGAAGGGAGCGCGACGCTAGTAAAGTAACTAATATGATTCTACAATAAAACAATTACACAATTTTATAAATAAAACAATAGCCTAGTTCTTTAGGACAAGACTGTACCCGTGCGCAGACAACCCCTCCACTGGCGCTCAGCGTCCTTTTTACGTGACGACAGCTGTACTTGATAACATAAAAAATCATCTACAGATCTAAAGTCTAAAAGGCCTACAAAGTCCTCACATTTACAAAATTTTTATCCATCAAAAGGATAAAGTAAATAATTAAATTTATAAAAACATACTAAAACCAAGTTATATGATTGCACTCAAAAGACAAAACCTAATTTAGTCTAATATGAAAAAAAAAATTAATTTCCATCATTGTTAGTGACCAGTGGTCCACTAAAGTTGCACCAAAACTCCATTGACAAATTTTCATTTTACAACCAACGTTTCGTACTTATACCTACTATTTATTTCAAAAACAACTTATTCCGCAAATGTTTTATTTTATAAACACTCGTTTTACAAACATTTATTTGGCAAACAATTCTTTTAGCAAATGTATCAGATGATATTTAATCATTCTTCATTTCTCATTTAGATTCATTATGATAAATCGTCCCGTCTAGGGTTAGGGTCTCCATTAGCAGGTCGACGGAGCCCCGCTGAGCGGGGCTCCTATTTCTGTCTGCAGGGTTTAAAGGAACCTAACCAACCAAACCTCGAGGTGCCCCTGACGTCGACCGTCTAGGGTTAGGGTTTCTGTCAGCGGGTCGACGGAGCCCAACTGAGCGGGGCTCCTATTTCTGTCTGCAGAATTTAAAGGAACCTAACCAACCGAACCTCGGGCTGCCCCTGACGTCGACCGTCTAGGGTTAGCGTTTCTGTCGCAGCATCTGTGTTTGTTTGGGGGGTTTATTCCAAACGATTTCGATTAAATAAACTTTATGTCCAATAACGTTAGGTATACGAAGTAAGTTTTATAGCATACAAATGTTATACTAAAGAAATTATATCAACAGTTGGTATATCTCACGTTTATTATATCTTGTGAAAGTTATTGAAATGAAAATATACCAAATAACTTTATATGATATGAGACGCACCCATGATGATGACGTAGATTTAATTGGTGAAAATTGTAGACAAACAATGACCAGCATAATTACTAAAACACCAGTCATGTCCTTACCAATATCACTACTGCTGGCTAATCCCTGATAGTTATCGAACACTTTCGCAATATTGTGAATTTTCGCGAACTCAGCAGCCCTGGTCTTATCTCTGGCGGCGATTCCGACTATTTCCTGATCGCCCTTCTCAGGATAAGAGTTAAGAGCATTCACGAAATCATTGCTGATCTTGCCAGCTGATACGATTCCCCAGCGTACTGTCATCTGTAATTAATAAAAAAATAGATAACAATAGTTTATTTGTTATCTACTTCATTACAATATTTCCCCGAAATCTAAAATAACCTGCAAAAAGAAATGTATAAATACTTAGGTATAATCAAAATCAGCTCCCTAATTGCGTAAGACACTATCAATCGGAATCTAAATCATTTTCAAGCAAATTGCAAATCCATTGCTTCATATGTTATAAAAATTTGTCTGCTCAACACGTAAATAATGCAATGAATGTTGTTGAACTGTCAAAATTAAACCGATTCTGATTTGATAATGTGTTACGCAAACTACCCCGCAGATTTTGTTCTGAGACTTTATTTTCTTGGTGCGCTATAGAGCTGGGGGCCTAAAAAGGCCACTTTGGCAGAATCATATAATAATTCATATCTCGCAAATCATCTGTCTGACAGTTTCACACATATATCCCTGAAGGGTTACCTGAGGTTACCTGAGAGGTGTAGGTACCTGTAGTACCTATTTTACGAATCTCCATACAAAACTGTCATACAGATGAAATTGCGTGATATGAATTGTTTCATGATTCTGCCAAAGTAACCTTTTTAGGCCCTCAGTAGTGATCACGGAACCCTTTGCGCTGTACTACTGGATCCTAGGTACCTACTGAGTGTATGTGACCTAGATGAGCGTTTCTATTTATTTTTTTGCCCACATTTTTGTAATGCCCACGATTTTGTTGATGAACAACTTTAGTGTAATCTATAAATTATTTATACTGTTTTGCTTAGGAGCATATTTTGTATTCAAATTGACAGAAAATAATTTAATAATATCATAAATATATACCTAGTATTTAAATTAAAAATCAACTAAATATATCCGTCCAAAATTGCAATGTTTGAAAATTCGTATGTCCCAGTCTACCACTCAAAATTTAAAACTGAATTATTCGGATAAGGTTCAAAGAAACTACAGAAATATGAATTTTTGCCACAGAATTTGCCACTTTAAAGTTTTTTTCAACAATTAAGAAGTAACAAAGTAAGAACGTTTAGCCTACCTTCATTTAGATTTTTAATATATTTTTACATAAATCCTAAATAAAACAGAATTCCTTGTGAAAAATCCAAATATTAATAAAATAAACTATTTGGTTTCAAGAAAAAAAAAGCGAATTATTGATACTTTTATTTTAGGCGACATTTTGAAAATATGGAAAAAAAAAGAGAAACCTCAGATACCACAGTGTTTCAAGTGCCTTGTTTCTGAAGTTAACGAGAAATGGAGACATTATAACTTGAATTTATAAATGGGTAATTCAATTGAAAATAAATTAATACAACTTACCTTTACTGAGTAGAGGTTCACGAAAGACTGATAAATTTGTAATAAACCAGGTCTTGATATTATCATTTGTTATGGATAGTTATCTATTACCTACGTGTCGACAAGGAGTCCCAATCTCAAAATTCGCAATCACAACTTTCATGTATCGGGGCTAAATTCATAGTCGAGTGGTACCTACCTAAAGTTGTTTTCCCACCGACCGTAGCAATTCCGAGTGGTAGTACCAACTCGATAGGACTCCATCGGACTGGGCAATAAGCTCTGGTCATTTTTACACGACTGCCCAAAAAGGAGTGTAATGTATTCAGGATTGATGTATGTTTGTATGTATGTAAGTTTCTTTATTCCACCATAACTTTTAAATGCCTGAACAGATTTGGATGTATGGGGTATTGTTAGAATCCTTACATCATCCTGTCACACTGGCTATAATTTTTTTTTTTTTTTTGAAAATATTCAATATGGCGGCTTTATTTTGAAAAGTGGAAAAGAAATGTTTTTCTTTAATTATTACAATATGGGTATCAAATTGAAGGCCTTGATGAGCACATTCCAAATATATATAATTTATGGGCACCAGTTTTACTTAGGTACGGTGTACGTGCAAAACAACCATTTCATCTTTGGCTGTGCAAACGATTTAATCAGCCTTTAGTAAGCTTGTCACTAAAATACATATATAAAATAAAAATATTAATTAAAAAAAAATTAAAAACACGGTTGCCCTGCCACAAAACGAGCTAAAAAGTAAAAAAAAAAAAAACAAGTTGTATTCCCTGACTAAACAGATAAATAAAATTGTCAATGCAGTCGGGGGACCATTCTGTGAAAACTTTTTAATCTAAGAGGTCCCCCGACTGCAATTATTAACTTGTTTACAACTTTTTTTTTTTTACTTACTTTTTAGCTTGTTTTTTTGCAGGGCAACCGTGTTTTTATTTATTTTTTTAATTATTTGTTTTGTTACAAAAAGATAACTGGAAATCTGTTTCTATGGAAACTTTAAAATCAGTCTAATTTGGCTGCAACACTAATGTTCTTAAGTAACTTTTTAGACCTTTGTATCCTGCTTATGAGTATGAAGTTTCATTAAAATCTGTTCATTCTTTTCGAAAAACAAGGTTTTGAAAGTTTGTATAAAATGCCGTACGGCGGCGGCGGCGGCGGGCAGCGTAAACGCTCTTAAGTACCTACCTACTTACCTAAAAATACTTTTTTACGTCTGTATTAGTTCTTAAGCCACTTTCCCTATAACTTTGTTCAATACGTATCCATTTTAAGTACCGTAATTACTTTAAAAAAATATTTTTATATCCGTATTAGTTTACTTATTGGCCATTTTTATTACAACTTTGCTTAGTATCGTGTATCGTCCTTAGGCAAACTTTTTTTGCACCTTTTTTCTTTCATAAGCAGTTTTCCTACAACTTTGCTCAGTGTCGTTTTAATCCAGAAGTCTTGATTTCAATAGATACCTAGCAAATAAAACACCACTTTTCCGAACTGTACATGATGTTGATTTAATAGCTGGTTATTTACAAGCTATTATAACAAGCATTTCTTTGCCATTTGTATCAATAAAAGAATGTTTTTCACTTCAATAACTATTCAATGAATAAAAAATTATAACTTTTTGTTTTTTTAACCTTTTGACCGCCTCAGTCATGTACATATAACAAAACAAAATGTGCCCAGTGGTGCCCAGCACGCCACGGTTCGATTACATAGACTATGACGCTGAGGGCACGTTTTTGATATTTTGACGTGTAGCGGTCAAAAGGTTAAAGCATTTTTCTTTCTTTTTGCAATTGTAATTTAGGTACTTACCCGAATTCTGGGCCGAGTTCAGTGGGAGTTAGCGTATTGATGGCAATCTAAAAATAGATTGCCACCAATACGCTAAGAAGAAGACTAGAATGGTGAACTAGCTCCTGATACCTAAACGCAAAAAACGCAAGTTTTATAATAGGTACCTACTTACCCAAAAGTATATGATCGAATACAGTAAACGAAATCAGAAAAATATATGATATTCTTCAGGTATGCTAGTTGCATAGTGTGTTGAAAACATAATACCTACAACTAATTTGATATGATAGAACAAAATCATGACGATACCTCTAAAAACTTTCTTTTTACAATAAAAATCATACATACAATCATTCTGATTTTTTGTCAGATTATTTTACAAGCAACATAGGTACTAGTGTTTTAATTTTTTAGTCCAAACAATAGATTTTTTCTAAATAGATAATTTCTTCATATTTTGCAATACATTACCAGCGCTGTGTGCTTCTCTTTCTTTTCTATGCAGTCCGACAGTGACAGCACTTTAGGTCATTGTAGTCCCCTTATCCAAATTTGACCCAACAGACGTTATGTTCAATATGGTCTCAGTTCATACAAAAACCCCAAAAACGCTTTCAGTTTTTTTCCGAATTTTACAATTTTTCGGGGAACTTCTCCCCATTTTTCTTTCCATAAAAATGTAATTCAGACTATTACCAACATTTTGAAACAAAAATAGCCAAATCGGTTAAGCCATTCTCAAGGGAACCACTGTACCTACACACGGCTACACATCAAGCTATACATTTCCAGTTTTAGCTAAGTAAGTAAGTAATCGTTTATTTCATAATTCAAAATTACAGTATGAAGGTATTGTTGGTCCCAAACTAGGGCACCATTACATAGGCACAATATTTAGATTTTTTTTTTTCATATTTATACAAAATAATTATACTTCTAGTTAGCCTCATCAGGGCTACAAGACTAACAAATATACTAACTGATTAATAAAATTTTAATATACAGGATTTATGTTCGCATAACTCGTCAAAATGTAGGGAACAGCTGTTTTTTTATGCGCGATTTCAGGTTGGTCCCATAGTAAAAGTTGTTCATAATGATGAGTACAATCTCCCATTTCGATTTGTCGCATGTATTCAATTTCATCCTGTATAAGTAATACTTGGTTTAATTTCCGTTTGTGCTGCTGTTCTGTAGTATGCACAGTGTTACCAACTCGACTAAAGCAAATGTCGTCAGACAGAAAGTCAAAAATCGCCAGATGTCGCTAGATGCTTAAATATTAAATAATTGCTCATTTATTTCGTTTTTTTTTACGTATCTATGTAGTTTATATGACGAGTTACTGTTATCGACAAACGAAAAATTGGAATTACGTTTGAGACGACGACTGGCGCCCCAGGGGCTGGCGGTATGGAAGGGGCCCGCGCCGCGCCGGCGCGGCCGACTCTCTATAGTTTTGATCAAGATGCAACCTGACACTGACCTGCAAATTGCAAAAAATGCAAGAAAATTTGAATTTCGCGGGTTACCTTGGCGGATCCACCTTAAGTAGCGCGCTTACAACGTCAGTTTTGATAAAATCATATTGAATTAAATTATACTTTATAAATGATAGCCAAATTAGGAAAGTCGCTAGAAATGTCGCTAAATTATTTTTGTCGCTAAATCGAAGTAAAATGTCGCTTTTCATGTCGAAATGTCGCTTAATCTAGCGACAAAGTCGCTAAATTGGCAACACTGAGTATGCATCTGTTTGTGAGTGTGTGTGGGGGGGGGGGAGTGTAAGTGTAAGGGTGTGTACGTACGGGTCTTTGTGGCTGACCTCTCATTGTATAGGTTTTTCGTACAATCAGAAGTCAGCTTATACTGGTTATGTATAGCTCGATGTGTAGAGGTGTGTACCTCCACACCCGGCGCTTTTTTATAGTAGGTTTTTTTTTTGGTAGAATAAACCCTTTTTAGTGTAGGTAAATTTGAAGTGCGGAAAACCATAGTAGCCACTGGTGATAGTGACCGAGAAAAAATTCACCGTTTTTTTTTTAAACCCTTCGCTTTTTAAAGTTTTTTTTTTTTTATAGAATAAACCCTTTTTGAGTAAATTTTAAAACCACTAAAATCCGCTGTCACTTTGTTTGATCATAAAATGGAACGACCTAAAAGTGAAATTCGTACATTATCTGTGGTAAAATGTGTATAAAATGTAAATTGGCTAAAAGGTCCCAGCAAACAGGCCATTAAAATATGAAAAAAATAAAACGTAAATTTAATTAATTGAAAAAAACGTTGGGAATTTATTTATCTCGGCCATTATGGTCTTCCGCACTTTGCGGTTTTCAAATATACATTATAAAGGGTTTATTCTATCCAAAAAATAATACCTGCTATAAAAAAGCGCCGGGTGTGGAGGTACAGTGGAGTCCTTTCTGCTACTTAATTAAACATAATTTATTGATTGTTATTGATTTAAATTCAGTGATATCATATCAGTGCCTATAAATATATCAACAACAGTGAATGCATGTTATACTTACTTACATTGGAAGATACTTTCGGCTAACACTAACAGTCTTGTCTTGCCCAATCTATTCGTAAGTCAGTTGTTCATTATATTATGAGATTAGGTAAATGAAGATTACAACAAAATAATGAAAAGTTTGTTTTTGTTTTGAATTGTTACTCACTTCTTGACAGATTGCTTGACAGTGACGCTGTCACTGTCAATGTCAGGTATAGCAATATGATAGACAGACAGGAAATCGCATGAAGTTTTGAAACTTCCCGCTAGAATAAATTTATTTTTTTAATAACTTACTAAATAACGGTTATTATAACCGTTTAATTAAAAATATTTTAGTATAGTATGCTCAGTGTATCTAAAATCGCTTTGAAAGTGGCAGCCCATGTACGCACGGGCGATTTTATGACGCGACGATGTTTTGGATGGATTTTTCTGGATGTATTGAGCTGAGCATTGAGAATCCAACAGAGTGCATCCCAACGCGCCAAGGAAATACACTGTTGGATTTTCAACTCTCGGCGCTAAGGCGTGCGTTGAAAATCCAGAGTGCGTAAAAAAATCGCCCGTGGATACGAAGGCTTCAAAAGGTACCAGGTTTACGCAGGATTTTCACAAAGAATCCTCTATGTAAGTAGATATTACCCAGTTTTATTATAATTATTAAAACGGAAAATAGTGGCCACTATTATCCGTTTAATAATAAAACTAAACAATGAACCTGCCGTTTGTAATAATATTAACGGATAATCTTGTGGAGCACAGCTTAACGTGCTTATTTTCTGCATTTTCATTCTAAAATAAAAGAAATAACCAAACAAACGATGAGGACGCCACTAGTGGGTCGGCACCCCTTAAGTGGACTACATGACCTAAAGCGTGGTCACTGTCAGACTGCATAGAAAAGAAAGAGAAGCGCGATGACAACGCTGGTAATTTATTGCAAAATATGAGGCAATTATCTATTTGCAAAAAAGCTATTGTTCGGACAAAAAAATTAAAACACTAGTGCTTTAATATATTGCTAATAGAATAATCTGACAGAAAAACCAGAATGATTGTATGTATATTTTTATGATTTTTAATTGTAAAAACAAAGTTTATAAGGGAATCTTCATGATTTTTTTCTATCGTATCAAATTAGTTGTATTATGTTTCAACACACTAACCAGCATATATCCTGAAGAATATCTTATATTTATCTGATTTCGTTTACTGTAGTCGATCGTATACTTTTAGACATTATAGAACTTGCGTTTAGGTCCTGTAGTCCCTTAACCAATGGTTTTATTTTGTGTCCAGTAACTGAAATATGAAGTATATTTACTGATTGTAGGATCACAAAATATGGCACATTAACATTCCATAGTAATTGTTGATTTAAAGATTGCTTAATAATGTGTAATACCTACACCTTGTCACGGAATTAACACACACCACCGAACACTCCGATTACACAAATACACAGTTGCGCACGTATTAGGGCCTAGCGTAGCAGGTAATTCGTCCATTTTGGTTTATTTTGACTGTACAGCGGAAGTGTTACTGTAATTTACGTAGTTTTCATTATTATTGGGTTTTTGAATTACCTAAGTATTAAAATGTGCATTAATCCAGTTACCTACACATTGTAGGTACACATCACAATTGTTCAGATCGCTTAGGTACCTACTCCAATTACTATGTTAAGAATTTCTTTCAGGCAGTAAGTCGATCTTGGTTTATTCTTCAACTCTTTCCTGGTCTGTCCTCCTTTAGATCTTAATTAAAGATTACGCGAAAATGTGGTAGGTAGGTAAGTAACAAAAACAAATAGGAATTCAGTTTTTTATATATTTCTCAAACCAATGCTGAAAAATAGTAACAAAATATTCTTAAACATACTACCTACCTATAATATTCGCTAATGTTTCATACAAATTAAATAAATAAAAACGACAATGTAATGATAAATAAAATTAAAATTAGATATTAATACATTATTGTTTCAAACTATTGTGTATCATATCGGAAAAATATTCTAATAAACGTTATAAAATATCACGTCTTCATAAAAACTAACCAGAATGAGGTAGGAAATAGTAGTTTAGTAAAATACTGTCACGACAATATTTCCACAATAGTGTAAACAAATGCACACACTTAACCTTTCTATTGATATGTTAAGTTCAACCAGTAAACCCTATTGTGTTTTTAAAATTATATGTATTCATAATGTAAGAGTGTAAAGATTTAATGATTAAATAACATTATGACAGTGAATATGCTTAAAAATACTTATCTATAACAATGTTGTAAATTATTACGAGATGCAAAAATATCACCGATGCGATTGTGTTAATAAATTATTCAAAATTAAATTCACGGGTACACCATGTTGTAAAATGTGATTGTTTTTTTTTTGTTTGTAAAATTTGAATATAAGTAAGACGTAATGTACCTAGTAAATTAATACACTGTGTATAGTTTTTGGCGCAAATAACTATATTGCGCTTTATATATTACGTCACGTCTTAGAATTAAATTAAAATATAAAGATTTACCTAAGTAAATAAAAAGAGATTGGATTTAAATTAAAACACTAATGTCATCAAAATGCTTCTCTAAACGCTAAATCCAAGTCTTCAATGAGATCTTCAACATCTTCTAATCCAACCGAAAGTCTTATAAGAGCATCCGTGATACCAAGTTCTTCCCGTTGTTTATCGGGAACTGATGCATGCGTCATTACCGATCTGGAAATAATTGTTTATAATTAATAAAATATTGATTGATACCCTTACCTACTTAATCTTTACGTAGCTAAATGACTTACGGTAATTCCGCCAAACTTTCATACCCCCCCAGGCTCTCAGCCAAAGTAAATACTTTCAAGGAACTCAAGAACTTTCTTGACTCTTTCAGATCACCAGTGTGTTTGAAGCTGAAGACGCCCGAATGACCAGTCATTTGTTTTTTGGCAACGTCATGTTGCTTGTGAGACGTAAGTCCTTAAACAATACATAATAAATAATTAATAGATACTATAGAAAGTTACCAAAGCGTCGTGGTCAGAAGGCAGTTTTTTTTTTTAATCAATCAGTACCTGGATGCATAACTTCTACAACCTTAGGATGTTTTTCTAACCAACGGGCAATTATTAAAGCTGATTCTTTGTGGCGTTCCATACGCAACGCCAAAGTTTTCAAACTTCTGTTGACTAGGTAACAATCGAACGGTGATGGCACGATTCCCATGGCTGAAAACATAACATGTACTTAAATTTAAAAAAAAAACCAGTTACATAATCATATCTAAAGATTATATCTAGCGTCGGACTTTGCCCAGAATGAATGAATGATTGTTCACTGATGCTTTTATGAATGGAGTCTTGAATTATTCACAAGATCTGATTGATATATTCATTACTTTATTATGCCTATCTCTTTATGGATTGAAATGTAGTTTATGATGGCAATACAAACAATGTGTACCTACATTTGTTTGAATAACAAGAATAATAAGAACCAAAACACTATTAAAAGTAGTGGAAATAATAGAACAGATGAAAAAGAAAATTAGCCAGAATTTTCGTAATAGAAAGTCACGGTTCAATGTAGCTGACGTTACTGTAATTTCATCACTAGTAAAATGAGTCATACCAGGCTATACCGGCGTAAACCGCAAGTCATTCTATACTACAATAAACTGATAATGAAAATGTTCACTACGTCATCGGCGTTATCGCCTACTACAACTATTTCCCCATGTCATGATTGATGATGTTTCCCTATGAAGAAAATTTCGCAACAGTGAATAAACACCGTTTCACTAAAGGAGCGTTTGCACTGTGTCGTGAATTCGTGATGATAGATAGCCGTCCTGCTCAAGGTGGCTTGAATTATATTTAAATGGAGCTGATCTCCAACATAACAGCTGGCAAGATTAACAGTTATCTAGATCACTTTACGACATAACTACTTAATGTTATTTTCTGTCGTCACGTCATATCATAAGCACAAGCGAAAAATGATGTTGTAGGTATCTATAAATGCCTAATAGTTAAAAAAAACAAGAACAAAATAATAGCCACGTTAATTTTATTATACAAAATAAAATTGGCGGATGATTAAAAAAAAGACTCTAGCTTACCATTTTGTAGAAATCTAAGCTTATCCGCTAATGCTTGGTCGTTAACAATGGCTGCTCCCATTAATACGTCAGAGTGACCATTCATATATTTTGTTAAAGAGTACAAAACTATATCCGCTCCGAAGTCCAGAGGCTTTTGTAAGTAGCATGTGAGGAATGTGTTATCCACAACAACAATAATATCATTGCTGCGTTTTTTTGCTACTTCGGCTGCCGCAGCGATATCGATAACTTTCAAGTTCGGATTTGTTGGTGTCTCTAACCAGACCATCTGAAATAAATATATAGTCTTAGGAAACAATTCAGTTGTCTGTTAATAACATTCCAAAATGCATACGTTTTATTTCAATAATGCAATAACTTTTATCGTAATTTATGGTGTTAATAATATCTAATTACTTCGAAATAAAACACTCGTGATAAAGATTGTTGTGGTTAAATCATGATACGCACACATTATAAATAAGAATGTAATAATATTATGATTTTCGTCACTTTAAGTTTTAAACAAGTGCATTCGTAGAATGATAATTTAAAGTTGACGTAATAACTTACACAAAAAAAAAATCTACATTATTATGACCATACTTAGAATGAACACTACCCACAAACAATTTGGCACAGTACTAATACATTATTCCGATTATGCCTATTAAAATTTATAAAAAAAAAAAACCGGGAAATAATAACCCTATTATTTCCCGAAACGTTAAATTGTGATTATTTTATATTTTCTACCAAGCGAGATGACAAATTCTCACGAAATAAAATATTGAAGAAGCCTCCCTTATATGAAATTTTTTTACTGAGAATTATTATATTATACTATTACTTACGTAAAAATATTTAAAATCGAGAGTTAATACAATGTAAGGACTTATGAAACTAGTGAAAGTTAAATTAATATTTTGTACTATAATGAAAACCTTAAAAAACTCACTTTTGTATTATCTTGAATTGCGTTTTCTAAATTTCCGGGAACTGTAAAATCTATGAACGTTACATCAATCCCCATTCTTGATACAACTTGCCTGAAATTGAAAACTGTTAATTAAATTCCGGTCACAGTCGTTTTTAATTATTGCCGTTCCATTAACTCCTTCATGTTTCAAAAATATTCTTTACCTTAAAAGACGGTTTGTACCACCGTAAAGATCGTCGATGGACACAATATGGTCACCGTTGCTAAGTAATGCAGCCACTGTTGATATCGCTCCAAGACCAGAAGCAAACGTAAAGCCGTGTTTTCCCCCTTCCAATGCTGCAAGGCATTCTTCCAAAGTATTCCTTGTAGGATTACCGGATCTCCCATATTCAAAACCCTACGAATGAATTGTATTATTATAATTAAAGTTATAAGATCAAAGTTCATTCCATTGAGGAAAATTTGTTTCTTTTTCCGAAACACTAAATAAGGAGGCTTACCGTGTGTTCGGCAGGAGCCGGTTGTTTAAAAGTGGTTGCCAACGTAATGGGTGGCACAACCGCACCGGAATTCCATTTTTCTGGCTCTTGACCAGCATGTATGGCAACAGTAGCAAAACCTGGTTGCTGTTCCAAAAAACCTTGATCCGCCATCTAGTATATTAAAATCCATAAATACCGAGTGAATAAATGGTTTCATACTTGCTAAGAAATATTACGTGAAACATCAAACCATACATGATTTTACCACACAAATGAAAAGTAAAAAGAAAACGTTAAAAATTATTTATAAGTATTCTATATGATTATATAGTTGATAAGAAATACTACATGAAGCATTAGTAGTATAGGATAGATTTCTAAATGAATAAAAAAGAAAAATAAATCATATTTCAAAAATGGGAACAGGATTCAATTAATTTAATATACCGTAAAAGAATGGAATTTATATTTTATGTCCAAAAAACAAGAATCTAAATTCCAGAACCTAAGTACTAATTGGTTAAAGAAACACGGGTTTATCATTTTACATCATTAGAACAAAAATCTAAAAATAATTTAAAAAATTGCATGCTTAAATTCAAGGTTATTGGGTATGATAGAAAAATGTGCCAATATTTCATCATTCAAGACTCACAAATTTTTATGAAATTGTTATTCAATACAATACAATATTGCTTTCCAATACGAATGATTGAATCTTACCTTAATTCCCGATTTCAATTGCCGCTTTAATAATTCTTATCTAACCTATTCAACACACCGCCACCGGGTCTTGAACTACAATTCCAAATGAACAGTTTCAGATGTCAAAACGTCTTTTTGATGTACTTTTATACCACCCGGCATCGGCACCGGCACAGTAATGCATGAATCACATTGGACGAGACTACTCGAGAAGTCGAGACGAGACGGCCTAAGAAGTCTACACATCTACCATGTGTTACGACGAACGCTAAAAAACACATTTTCACCACGATTCACATCAATAATGTTACCATCAAGCCCAAAAACTAGATAACGTTATTTAATATCGATAACGCTAAAATAATTATATTGTAACTGTGTACTTTATAATATCTTTTTCGTACTGTACTTTCAGAATGCTCTGTTAGCTAAGGATGAGAATTTAGAAATTACTAAATAAGTATTATATTTAAAACATCAAAGTATTCTAAAATAACAATTTATTAATCAAAATGTTTGCAGAATTAGGCTCACCAAATAGACATTTCGTTGATTAAATTCCCGCCAACTTGCAAAATAAGCTGTCAAAATAAAGAGTTACTTTTAGGTTGTTCACTTTTGTTTAGTGTTATTTTATAAAAAATCTGCTAAAGTACGGTACTAGTTTAGTATTGGCTAAAATTGAAGTTAAATATGAAAATAGATAGCAAACCATTACGGTATGCTCATGCCGAAGGCCACACTGATGTGTGTTACACAGAAGATGGAGAGTAAATAAATTTTCTTTCAATTTTAACTCACTATTTTGTAAGTTCTAGCCTTTTATTAAATAATGCTACTTTTTCAGGCATATCATAACATGTGGAAATGACGGCGATGTGAGGATATGGGTAGACATAGAAGATGACGATCCAAACTCCCATTGTGTTGGGGAAAGTGCACTTGCTGTATGTTACAAAGAGAATCGACTCTATGTGGCCACTGATAATCATGCTGTTCAAGCATACACGTATCCGGCCTTCGATAAAGACGGTATTGTCACTAGATTTACTGCACCAGTCACACAAATCAAGTCATCAAGTAAAATTGAGGTGATAATTTGCTTTTCCTAACTACTTAAATATTTTTTGAGTCCAAAAAGATTTTTTTAAACATTACATTGGTTTACAGGCTTTGGGATGTACATCAGAGAATATGGAAGCTAAGTTATGCAACTTGGAAGGTGGAGCACCATTATTTGTAATGAAGGAACACACTGGACCAGTTCTGAGTATTGCTATATGTCCGCATATGAGATTTGCAAGCACTGCTTGTGGAGATGGAAAATTAAGAATATGGGATATTGATACACAGAAAATTGTTAAAGAAGTATCATGTGTACCAAAGATAAACACATTTTATGCTGCTAAAGTTTTATGTATGTTTTTTTATAGATACATAATATCCATAATCTACTAATAATGAAAACATATAGGTATAATGAACTGATCATTATTATTATTGCAAAATTTGTAACAGTATCCTCTGAGGATAAGTTCATTATTCAATTGTTATATTTTGCTGTTGCATCTAGGCTTAGTAATGTGTGGGAATTTTATCTTTTTATTCTCATACTAGAAGGAAAAAACATGTTGTGACAGTCTTAAACAATAATATGATGTTTCTACTCTTACTTAAGTACTTTTAGTTGGAAATGTATAAAAACTTTGGATGTAATTTTTCAGGTCGAATGGATTTTGAGCCTACAGAGGGAAAGTACCTGGCATACCCAAACAATAGAGAAATCATATTGTTAGACTGTGAGTCTTGGGGGCAGAGGATGACATTCACACATAGTTTGGTGAGTACATACAAAATAAACTAACAAAATATGTCCTAATATATTATTGATTTTTTACAGTTTGAGTCACAAACTTATATATCGAAATTGCTCAACTAGGTAAATAGATATAGAGATAAATTCGTCTGAAACTATTTGGAGTACCCTATTCAAGTAAAATTTGTTTTGTTTGGTTGTAGATAAAATGTGCCATATCCCAATGTGTATTTTCACCATGCGGTGAATATCTGGCTGGAAACACAGTTGCTGGCCAAATTGCAGTATGGGAAATAGGCTCTGGTGCATGCACTGGCATTATTGAACATCCTACCTCACACAATGTGTCTGCCATGGCATGGAGTCCCAAAGGTATGTGCAACAAATATTATTCTACTTGCCTGCAACATCATCCACTTGAAATTTCTTGTTTTAACATAAAATATTTTCTATAGCTGTGCTCAGTTACTTTATTTTCGCTTAGGATTAATTCAGACGCTTTTTAATTTTGGTTGGCTCATGAGGATCGTAGCGTGCTAAGGACCGATTCTTGAGGAAGGTTTTTTAAATCTGACTGGTTGTTCCAGTTTAAAGTATTCAAACAAACAAACTCTTCAGCTTTATTATATTATTATCATCATCTGCGTAGCCTTTTCCCAACTATGTTGGGGTCGGCTTCCAGTCTTACCGGATGCAGCTGAATACCAGTATTTTACATGGAGCGACTGCCTATCAGACCTCCACAACCCAGTTACTGGGTAATACGATACCCCTTGGTAAGACTGGTTGTCAGACTTTCGGGCTGCTGACTACCCATAACGACTGTCAAAGATCCACGAATGACAGCCGGGACCAACGGCTTAACGTGCTTTCCGAGGCACGGAGGGGACACGGTATGTAAAGATGGTCACCCATCCACAGACCAACCGCGGCAAGCGTAGCTTAACCTGATCGATCGACCTGTGCGGCTGTTATTATTTAGCCACGGGCTCCTCCTTTATTATATTATTATATAGCATAGATTAAAGTAAACTTGTCACACCATAATATTGTCTTGCTGTGGGAAATATATCAACTTAGCCTAGTAGTCCACTGATGACAGGCCTCTCAAGGCTCTCCCAAATTATGCCACAAAAACTTTTTTTCTGCACCCAACAATATGAATGGCAAAGGTGGTGTACAAAGGCCTTGTGTTTCCCATAAACCACGTAACTCAAACATGGCAGTTTAAAGTATAATTTCGCGAGCCATAATAATGCAAATAACATAATTATAATGACGAATATGGCAATGATCTGTTTATCTAGCTAGCTACTATTTGCTGAGAGACAAAAACTGCACTTATCATCCTTATGATGCATGTGTATGTACTTACACATCTTATACATGTTGCCATGATTGTAAGGCCTTCTTCACACTAATCACAGCATTCCATGTGACAACATATTAATATTTCAGGAAATGGTGTACTGGCATACTGTGATGTTGCTGGTCAACTTGGTATGTTAGTAAATTGCTATGGCAAAGACAGCACAGCTGCTGCTGATAAGGCTGATGATGTGGAAATGATTGAGAGGGCAGACGGTAAGTAAAACATTATGTGTTAAATTGTGCCATCAGTAATCTTATTGATGAGGGACAGGATTACTGATTTGTAACTGGAAACACATGAACAAAGCAAGATTATAAAGTTTAAAAAGAACCACATACAAGATTTCTTTACTTGTAAAATTTTGTGACCCTTGGGTCACAAAATTTTGATGGGGAACCATTAACTTTTTTATTTAGAGTAGTCTTTTGTTAGTTTTTTTTTTTTTTTAAATCCATAAATTAATTATTGAATACAAAGTTTATCTAGATTCTTGAGTTCTTATGTAATTTGTATTCCTAGCTTCCTAGCACAACTGTAACTATTGTTCTTAGAAAGCATTACCCCTGTGGTAACGCACATGCTACAACTGTTTTCCTGAACTCATCCATCACACATTTTCCATAAACGTCATGTTCATTTATCATTATAAGGTAAATGTAAAATGCCATCTGAACTGAATCACAAGAATGAAAGTTTTCCTCAGACAATGACGACATGGATGACTTGATAGAGAACTATGAGAGTGACGATGACAATGCTATATCGCTACAGAAAATTAAGAATGAGACATTGGGGATTGTTGTTGATCACGATGAGTCAAGGCCGGCCTCGCGACGTAATGGAACGCCCGCGCCTACCACGGTGCAACCGCAAGCGCCTTTTCAACCCTCGGCCACTCCGACGCATTTGGAGCATAGGTTAGTATTCCCTTAATTCGAGCTGACTCGAATGACTTCGAATGACTCATCGCACAAACTGATCTCTATTTATGATAGCTGTTAAGGTTTTCGCCCTTAAGTCTCATCACAATTTAGCTCGTTACTTTTTTAGGGTTCCATACCTCAAAAGGAAAAAAACGAAGCCCTTATTGGATCACTTTGCTGTCCGTCTGTCTGTCTGTCAACTCAAGACCCTTTATCTCGGGAACGCGTGGAGATATCGACTTAAAATCAAAACCATATATACTCAGGTCTGCAGTCCCTTGAAGCTGTGAAAAAATCAAACTTCTAAGTTAACGTAAAATAAAAGCTACAGCCGCAGAATCAAAATTTATAGGGTACTTCCCGTTGACCTAGAATCATGAAATTTGGCAAGAAGCAATGTCATGTAGCACAAGTAAGGGAAAAAATCCGATAACCGAAAATTTTTTGTTAAGTAGGTACATACCTACTCGGCGCGCGAGTCCGACTCGCACTTGACCAGTTTATTTTTTATTTCTCTTTAGCCTGGAAGTCATGTTCTACCCTAACGACAGTACCAAATATAATCAAATTAATGATAATAGGTACTCTCGATTATACAGCACACCAAGGGAGGACTGTATTGTACTGCTTTTCCAACAATAAAATCCTGCATAATTTCTAGATACATGTGTTGGAACGACATCGGCATAGTTCGCTGTCACACGGCGGAGAATGGAGAGTCTACAATAGATGTTGAGTTCCATGACACCAACTTGCACCATGGCATTCATTTGAACAACTATCTGAACCACACAATGGCTAGTTTGTCATCTGCTGTGGTCGCTCTAGCCTGTGAAACACCCAGGTAAGAGCTTTGACTGTACTTCTAAAGCCTAGCAGATATTACAGCCGCAATGGGCCGCAACTCGACGCATTTTCGTACAAAAAGTGCGATGGCCGTCCGCCTGTAGCGTGGGTTGGTTCATAGAAAATGTACTAAAGTGATGAAGGAGGGTTTTTGCAATGCGTTGCGACCCAATCTGCTATATTTTAAATTCCTTCCCTTTTCAATATTTCAAATACTAATATACTGAGTTGTAGTATGACCTCTTGGCTGACTTTACCGTCAGAAGATAAGCTTGGGGATAATATATGTGATAGTCCGAGGACTTGACGATGGTGTGACTTTAGCGCCAGGGTCGTACAACTTTGGACTGTATGCCATTGAGAATTTAAAAAGCCTAACACCTCATACTTCCATCATCGTACACACTTTACATTCCCCAGTAAGCTGGTGTGCATATCGCTGGTGGGTAGTAGCAAGGAGTGGAGCGCGTCCCTGCCCGACGCGGAGGAGATCCTGTGCGTGGCGGCCGGCGCGGGCGTCGTGGCGTGCGGCACTACCGCGCGGCTGCTGAGGCTGTTCACGCCTATGGGCACGCAGCGACAGGTGAGTACCGGCTGTCTCTAAATAGTAAAAATAGTAAGTTAGTGACCATCCTATAAAGCCAAGCGCACATTACAGCCGCAACGGGCTGCAGCGCGTTCATACTAGAAAGTGCGGTGCGGCCCGCCTGTAGTGTGCGTCGGTTCATAGAAAATATACGAAAGTGATGAAGGAGGATTACTGCGCTGCGGTGCGGCCCGCCCTAATTTGCGCTAGCCTTAAAAGTACTGCCATCTGATTAAGCCATAAAGCATCCTGCCCGTACTAACTTACAGTGCACAAAGTTAGTCACTCACTGAGCAACAGAAGTCCAATCTCAAGATTTGCCAATGGGCAATGAAGTGCAGCATAATAGGAGTCAAGTGTACAGACCGAGTTAGAAACATCATCCTACGCTCCATAACTCAAGTAGCGGTTGTTGGAGAAAAAACAGCCAGGCTGTAGGGCCATTCACTATGGGACCAACTCTAAAATGACGAAAAAAAAATCTGGTGTTTAATACAAAAGTTCAATATCTACTAGACCAAAATGTATGAAACAACAGATTTTTTTACGTGATTTCGGAGTTGGTCCTATAATGAAAGTTGTTCACAATCATGGGTAGAACACCCTGTAAAAATTTCGAGACGGTAAAAAAAATCATCCGGTATATCCTCCACCTTAAGCAATTAATTAATTATTATTACATCTCCTGCATACATAAGAGCCGAGACAGCAGTAGAACACCGCCAAGAGGTTCACTGGTGAAGCTCGACCTGAACCAACCTGGCGGCGACGTCGTTAAAAAATGCCCATCCATAGATAATTATCACCAATCTCTCCAATAGTCCAATAGTCTCTAGGATGCAAATCCGGTATGGCTCTTAAATCCTTCCCTATCCTACGAGCACGTCTTTCCTACCATTACCGCGCCCCCCGGTCTACTCCTTGATATGCAATGGTTGCTGTCAATCATGAAACATGAGGCTACACCCCGGGCTACTGCGAATCTTGGGTTTCATTCGATTAATCAAGTCTGGTAAAACTACGCTGTGGTCGGTGCATTTCATTCATTCATTCATCTCATGGAAATCATAAAACACGTATTAATTTATAGGTAATATCCCTGGCTGGGCCAGTGGTAGCTCTAGGAGCCTTCAACACAGCAGTACTAGCGGTGTACCACAGCACAGACCCTGGCTACTCAGACCAGCACCTAGCCATGGACATCGTAGCGTTGAATGGTAGGTATTCATGAGTAATTAAATGTGATAAATATACAATAGTAAATTGTTGTTCAACTATTTAAACTAGGTACATAAGTAAATAACTAACTATAAGTAGGTACTCTTTTTTTGTTATATATTTTTATGTTATACAATAAAGTATATACAACATGTAACATAATTAACGCAAGATCTCATACGGCAATTAGAGTATTGACTTAAAAGTATAATACAATGACTAAAACTTTAATTCTTAAATCATAATCATTTATTTTCTTTAAAGATAACTATTATTATTAAGAAAATCGTGTTGAACCTGCATTACTTTATGCATTTAAAATTGAGTCTTATTGCCTTGAAATAAGATTTAATTTCCTTTGATTCAATCAGCGGCCAGTATGGCAAATAACATAATTTTTGGAAAAAATACCTACTTATTTTCAAAGTTACTGAAATCGATTCAGTAGTCAATTATGAACAAACTTCTTTCAGGACTTGCGTTTAATCTGTTACACCTTGTATAAATATATACATATTCAAGGTGGCAGGGACATCGACCCGCAACTTGTTACCGTGGATTCAGTACATGATTCTGAATCATGATTGACTGGTGAAAAATTTCAATACCCCCTGCATTGAAATTTTACAAAATTTGCTGTTCCATACATTTCGATCGCGTAGGTATTGCAGTTTTGTATGAAACAGCTGATTGTTTTTAGATAACCGACGAAAAATTTCTACGCTAGGGGATCATGTGCTGAATTCATGATTACAGTTTGATCGTTGATGTCTAGATGTCCCTGCCACCCTGTATATGGTAATTCTTTCTTTTCAGTATTTTGAGTCACGTAAATATCTCGTAGTGTGAGTATAGTACACTAGGTAGTCATGAAGCAATTAGTACAATTTCTCTATAACCATGGGTTTTATGTTATTAACTTTTTCACCTCCAACGTACACAGAACGCGATGCCTCGCCAAGCTATAAATGTATAACGAAAAAAACAATGAAACAGCTGTGATAAGGGTATCGTCATATCGATGAATGAGATTTATACGCGTTAAGATTTATTTATAATTTTACGAATATAAATAAAAACTGATTAAATATTTCCATATTTGTTTAAGTCACAGTATACCTAGTAAGAAAAACCAGTACAAATTATAAGTATCAAATAAAGAAATACATTCCTCAATTAGAGCTATAAGAAATGAGGTACATCTCTATTTGTTTCATGACGTCATTCTTTGACTTCATTTCAAGTCCTTGGCGCTCAGAGCACGTTACATTCAACTTTGATTTGGGATGTGGTCTATGGTCTTTCTTTCTTCTATTTTTGTCTACTCCCGTGTTTTTTTTTTTAACTACTTCAGGCAATGTTTTTTACCGGAGTTATCTAAGCGGCAGAATTTTTTACTGTATTTAAAGTGTTTTTCGCCGTGTTTTTAGAAATGGAAAATCTAGTTGAGCATACCTCAGAATCATCTTCTGGTTCAACGTTCTCCAAAAAATACTCCGAGTACGATTCCATACCTTGTAAAATGTTTAAAAGCTCATCCGAATCTTGTTCTTCATTCATTTCACTATTTGTTTACTTATTAGTAAAATAGAATAGTTTTTTTACAAGCAAAGTGAAAGAAGGATGCGTGCACGCTCACCCGATTAGTGCTGCACTATGCCAAGTGACCTTGACAGCCGTACGCTCATACATCACAGAACGACTTCTCTAATAGTCCGTGGCGCCCGGTGCACTGACAACCAATTGTTTTGTAGAGATGGGAATGTAATTGTCGACAAGGATTGCTAACAACTATTTCATTCCAGATCGGCACCCATCTGAAGGTCGAAATTCGTCTATTTTTCCTTTGTTATTATAAAGTAGTTAACTAAGTTCATATTTTACTGACCTCAAATTGTTTTCGATAGTAGTATTTATAAATAATTCAACGGGCGCAATCAAACAGTGATAATTTTCGCGTCACATCACTGGCCGACTATACATAAAGTCCTTGGCGTTCTGGGGACATTAAAAAACTTCGGTGTTTTTGTTTTTGCCGATTTTAAGGGGCCGGCGAAGCATGCGTAGTTCACAAACGTAATACCAAAATAGTGATTCCGATTGGATTGCAGAATATCTAGGTTCCCAAATATATATTTTGAATGGACACTGATTTAAAGACGAGTTATGAGAAAAATTAGTTTTCTATAGAAATTTGAAATTCCTCATAATATCTCGTCTTTATATCAGAGTCCTTTTCCAACTACGCATTAGCACGCGTAGTTCGCCGGCTCTTTAAGACAAGGTCTTTTTTCTATGGAAAAATAAAAAGCACTGCTATATTCAATAATAAAATGAAACAAAGCTTTAAATACGGTAAATTTATTTTTATAAGATAGTTAAAATGAAGAGCTTCTAATGAAGTCGTGGCGCTGGTGGCACGAAAATCTGGAACTTCTACATAGCAGTTCGTAGCGGTGAAAAGGTTGATTATGATGAGCTCAAAATCCTAGACGTTTTCCTGAAGTATTTGCAAAACGGAAAATACATTTACGGAAATGGAACCATATTTCCTTTATGGCCTTTATTTCCTATTATTATCTAATTAACCACTTCCTGACAAGTTGCGGTTAATTTTGCTGGAAGATTATTGGATTCAAATTCTGCTGAGCTGGTGAAACTGATCCAAATTTTTTTACTTGAGCAAAACGTTAAAATTCCAGGTCGCCAAGTCCGAAGCAAAACAGTCCCTATGCCTTTAACGCCAAGTTCTAAACTCGCGTGGCTTGGCACCACAGATGCGGGTTCTCCTTGCGCGTACGACAACGCGGGCGTGTTGCGAATGTATGATGTTGCTAGCGGAGTGTGGATGCCTCTCTGTGATACTAATACACATTCTAAAGGTGTATCCGACTCCTGGTTCATTGTTTCTGTAAGTACAGTTTTTACAACTAATGCATATTTTCCACCAGCAAGATTTCAATGCATTGAAACAGGGATTAACTTTTTTGTTATTCCAGTTTCTCTTCTTCGCTTTTGCTAAAATCAGGCCTTGGTACATACTGTAAGAAAATTTACAGAAAGTGTTTTTTTTTTTTGTTTTCTGCAGGTAAGCGAAGCAACACAAAAAGTTCGCGCGATACTTTGCAGAGGGGCATCATTCCCGGCTACTGCACCTAAACCTATTGTTGCAGAATTAGATGTACAGGTATGAAAATATGTCTTGCTACCAATGCTTTCTATAGAATTGGATACGCCTTCTATTCATGAGCATAGACATAAACAACGCTGCGGGCAAAATTTTTTACTTATCTTTTACTTCGCCAATAGGGCACAAAATGACACAATTTGTTCAATATTTTAGATACCCCTTTGCGAAATGGACACAGAAAAGAGTCAGTATGAAGAGCAGCTAGTTCGATGGGCCCATACAACTGCTGATGTGGACGTGAAAACTGCGCGAGAAACTGCACTCAAATTGTTTGCGGTAAGTAGGTAACTATGCCTAACTACGATTATAAGTGCACAAACACTTCTGATAATTAATTAATAAGTTATACTAAAATGTTCGTTATCATGTTATTCTGAAAACATGTTTTCGTTACTTGCATAGTGAAAGATGTCTCCAGAATATTACGTAATTCAAACAAATCTGATGCCATGATAACTAAAAATATTTGATTTGCAGCTTGCTTGCCGCAGCGAGATAGAACAAAGAGCGTTAGAACTAATGGAGTTATTAAAAGACGACCGCCTACTGCCTCTAGCGGCTAAGTTCGCGTCACGGCTTGGCCGAGTACACTTGGCCGACAAACTGACGAACTTGGCAGAATCCTGGGACAAGGAGACAGATAAACTGAATGTCGCACAGACCTCACACTTCCAAGAGCTGGATACACAGGAGACTTATGACGTCACAAACGGCGATACGGACTTGAACGCTAGTCTTATTATACCGCAGAAAGTTAAGGAGAAGAAGACTGATGTTGATACGACACTTAAACCAATTGTGAGTCTTGTTTTTTTGAAAATTAATTATTTCAACTTCCATTCGATACATTTCCCTTGTGTAGTTCTGTGAATTTTGTACTAATTTCTTAAAAAAAACTTGCAGCCTATAAAATCTTCACCCGGTAGAGCGAGGAATATATTCAAGAAGCAGGCGACAAATTCAAAAAGTGCGCAGAGTCCGCTCAGTCTCACTGAAAGGACTCTAGTGGAGGTTCACAGACCTGCCGATACAACTGAGAACGATGACGTAAGTGTTTATAAATAACTAGCTTCCGCCCGCGGCTTCGCCCGCGAGGTATGTCGATAAAAACTATCCTATGTCCTTCCCCGGGATGCAATCTATCTCTGCCAAATTTTATCGAAATCCGTTCAGTGGTTTAGGCGGGAAAAGGTAACATACAGACAGAGTTACTTACGAATGTATAATATTCGTATGTATATCATTATAATTACCTACTTCTAAACAATCTTGATAACGCGATACAAATACGTTAACGTACGTACGTTACGTTACTTTCGTAATACTCTCCCACAAGTCTGTACAAAAAATCCGAAATTTGCGGGTACCTAGAAGTATTATGTTGCAATAGTCAATCACATCAATAATCAATTAATCACTGCATAGTGTTGTTATAAATTATTCACCTGGTTGAGAGAGAGAAAAAAACCCGGTGACGGATGAAGCCTTTTGTGAAGTTCCTTGAGTTATGTGTGTCGAAATAGCCCGTTTACGCCTTATACCCACTACAAAAATATATACCCGCCTTATTTTCCCTAATAACAGCCGTCGACGCCTCTGGAAGGCGAGACCTTTGTAGACTGGTTTACAAGAAATAAATGCGTTCTGGAAAAACAAAATCCAGAACTTGGTCCGTCGGAGCTTACTCGACATGGTATCAAGCTGTTCAAGACGGTTCAAGGCAAACGCACCACCACCACCAATGATACCACCGACAATGGTCCTAAAAGGAAGTTAGATGAAGAAACCATAGGAACAGAGACACTTGTCACCAACGCTCCGAAGCAATCCAAACTTAGTGCCTTTGCATTTCATAAGAAAACATAATCGTTATTAGTACGCGAGTTTAATCATGTAAGTAGTAAAATATTTCTTATAATTTAAAAAATAAAATAAGTTTTTACAATTTTGATTGTTTGATTATGTTACACATTGAGTCGTTCAGGTTCATCGTTGGGCGGGACAGTTCCAACCTATATTGATAATTCGTTAATTTCGAATATTCCCGATCAGTAACACTAACACAGATCGTTAACACTGTTGATAATCGATTTGATAATAGTACATATGCTTACCACCTTACTAATAAACGTATTATATCAGATTTATATTACGCAAAATACGCGCTTTGACGTGGAGTTGCGGACAACAGCCCGTATTACCTATTATATCAGATACAGTTTACACGCTGATTTCTCGTCACTAATTTGACCTTCGAAAGAAGAAGACAACGCGTTGTGTAACTATACAGACGCTATACAAGGTTTATTAGTAAGGGGAATAGTGTAAGAGTCAACAGATATATTCGATTTATTTGGTAGCTAAACCAACAATACAGGGTGGCAGGGACATCAACGCGCAACCTGTTACCATTTAGTAAATGATTCTGAAACCCAAGCTTAAATTTTTCGTCGGTTATTAAAAAATAAAATAGCTGTTAACTTGTTGTGCTGTGTAGTTTTTGACAGTGTAGGCGCTGCACTTTTCTATACAGTAGCATTTTCATTTCGTCGCAGTCGTAGTTTCATATTAATCTAAAGTAACTGCCATAACAACTTATTGGGGTCTGCCACGGAGTACAGAAAAAGTGCGAATGTTGATGCTCTTCAAAATGTCAATATTTTCGAGTGTTATCATAAAACAATAATAAAGTTATTTCATTCGTATGTTTATGCTAGATAGTAGGTAATGGGTCAATCAGGACGTATAATTACGCAAAGATTGCTAATTTTACCACATCATTAGATAACATATTAATTGATTGGCTTTTGATTTTTACCCTTCTCGTCATCCCCACAAAACTGCATTACGATTAACACCATTCTTTGTTTCATAATATTCAGTCTTCAGATATTACTGAGTTATAGTTTTAAAATGTACACATAAGGCTGATTTTTCAATCATCTGATAATTTTATTCGAGGAATCATTTTGAAATTTTGACAGTTATTTCTACAAAAACTGTCAAACGTCAATTTTATTCCTTGAATAAAAATTATCTGGCGATGGAGAAATCAGCCCTAATTCAACTAAGGTCTGATTTTTCAATCGACAGTTCGTTATGTTTGGTAGAAATAAATTTCGCGAGCTACGTTAGTGTATTCGCCTTTAGTATTTAAGTACCCATGGATGACTGTATCCCTGCTTTGGCTAGGAATTAGACAAAATTCCCATAAGCAGCACATAAGGTGGAAACAACACAAAAATATTAGGTCACATATATCTACTTTACATTGACTACAAAAACCCCATGAATGTGATGATTTATAATAATAGTTGATGTCTTCCTCATAACAATGACCTATTGACTCGGCGAACTACAATTTGAACTGAAGGTGAACGACAGATTTATTTGCTTTCCTTGTTTTCATTTCCCTAATGAGCAATCATTTATGTTATGAAAAGCGCACATACGATATTTTAGTCGTTATTTTCGTCAACTGAGTGCAATGAGAGGACCCAGGTACTAAGCTCACGTGACTTCCTTCTAGCCATTTCCATAAATATTTAGTTTACGAATACTTAAGTTTTTGTTCTACACCCACCTGCTAATTTGTAAACTTTATGATACTGTGTCGAATGAATCAGCGTTTTTCAAAACATACCTACCGGATGCATGATGCCATGCCACTAATAAAACCAGTTGTGTTGAACTTTGTGTATGAATACAAAGTTAATGTTTTTACTGCTGACTAGGTAACATTCGCAAGGTGGACAGGCATTGATCTCAGGGAAAAAAAACCGGTCAAGTGTGAGTTGAACTCGCGTGCAGAGATGCGCACAATATTGAGAGATTTACCACGTTGTTTTAAGACCACAGATTTCTTATAGGATTTCCTATAATCTATAGGTATAGAACTACGTCCTGTATTTTTTTTTTTTTTCAAAATTTTTGTCTCGGTAGTTAAGGGAGATAAGGAGGGTTTTTTTTTTTTTTTTTATTTGAAATGGGTTCGCTCTTGACTCTAGTCTAAGTCAGAGGTGACAGAGACAGAGTCGACGATGGAGTGAGCTTACCCAGAAGAAGCCTATTCACTCTCACTTTGAAGAGATGCGGGTTGTATGCGCTCGGAAACACAGACGCAGGTAGAGAGTTCCACTCTTTTGCTGTGCGTATTAAAAAAGACATTTGAAAACGCTTAGTTCGAATTTGTGGAATAGCAACTTGGCAGGGATGGTAACATGCAGTGCGTCTGGATGTCCGAAGGTAGAAGGGGGCCGGTGGAATGAGGTCGTGGAGTTCTTGGGCACACTCACAGAAGTATAATCTGTAGAAGACTGATAAGCAGGCAACCTTGCGGAATGGTAAATTTTCGTCTATTTTCTTAAATAACTTTAATAAAATTTTGTTTGTCTCCCAAAAATGACCCCCATATTCAAAATTCATTTATTTACGTTACGTCTGTGTTTGCGTCACAGAGATTCATGTGTGTACAAATTTCAACTTAATCGGTCCATTAGATTCGGAGCAAATTAGCTGTGACACGGACGGACAGACAGACACACGAGTGATCTTATAAGGGTTCCGTGTTTTCCTTTTGAGGTACGGAACCCCAAAAGTTTACAAAAAATAAAACACTTTTGGGATAATTTCTGATGAACTATTGTTTACTGAATGAACGAAAAAGCTGCTATTTTATTAATGCAGGGTAGCCCGCGAAATACATTATTTTTTTTACGTTTTTTGCAATTTGCTGGCCAGTACTAAGTTTTACGTTGATTAAAATATGATTCGCGGCCGTAACAAATATGTATTTACAGAATTATAATCATTAAAGTCATCAACACAACTTCTAAGACCAAGTAATCCTACCGAATGACTATTTCATGAAATCTTGACTGTTTAGGATTACACTAACGTATCAAGTTGTATTACTAATTGTAACGATTATAATTCTGTAAATACATATTTGTTACGGCCGCGAATCATATTTTAATCAACGTACAACATAATACTGACCAGCAAATTGCAAAAAAACGTAAGAAAATTTGAATTTCGCGGGCTACCTTAGCGCTTTACTTACGATATAATTATGAAGTTTCTTACTCAGACAGTAACAGTTTCTCTTTACCTTTTAAAACTTAGTGAAACGAATTTGCTCAATTAATTGTCAGATGCTTTTTTTATGTTAGCCTATACTGTCCCACTGCTAGGCAAAGGCCTCCTCCAAATCCTTCCAGGAACTTTTTTCCCGCGCCACCTCGAACCAGCCCTCGCGATACGCGTCCAGGTCATCTCGCCATCTCTTTCTGCACCATCTTCAGGCACCCATTGTGTGGAGACGATGCTTATCTGGGATATATCCCTGCATGTAGGTAGGTACCCCCAAGTATGTTGACCAATTTTCCAAAAGTTATTTAATTCAATTCAGGCCAAGGTATCCACTGATAAAATGAGTAATGCTAGCGTGGATAATACTAGCGTGTAAACTTGCAAGTCATTCTGTACTTCAATAATAAAACTTGAACTGATCATGGCAATTTTCTTTACGTCATCGCTTAAGTACCTACTACGACTATTTACCTATTTCATGATTTCCCAGACGATATTTCACTACATTGAGAAACAAATAAAGAAAGTAAATAATCGCCTACAGACCCTATAGTTAACGTTTGAAAGGATGATGAACTTACTACGGTATTGATGCAATTATGCTTTATTGCGATATAATAATTAGTTAATGTAGGCAATAATATACAACAGCTAGCCTTGAGCCTTGTAAAAGGTCGCCATATAAACATGTGTGTACAAACTGGTTTTTTTTTTTCTTTGTTTATCTTGCAATCGGTTGTAAACCTTTAGCAGTTTGTGCGGATATTGAATGCTGAGGACAATTTTTCCAGCGAAGAATCGGACTCAAAATTATTTACGCTTTATTGAATTAAGTCCCATGTGTGGTGGCATTTAAGCATTTTCTTCATTATTGGTTCTCTTAGAGCTATAGCTAAGGTGGTATGTGGCGTTATTCGATATTTGTACAAACGCTAGCCAAATTAGTTCCTTTGTCGTTAAATAAAAACAGTTTTCCTTTTTTTGTTGTAAACGTGTTTAATCATGAAACAAGATTTTACTAAGCTGATTGTGCGGTATTTTAGACATTAACTAATTCAGCTTCATCAGGTGGCGGGAAAATACCGTCCTTGATCATTTGCCGCCATTCACTGCCGTTAGGATACGCGAACTTGTCTAATATTCCTGGTAAGAATTCTGTGCTGTATCCCGGTAGCTGAAACGCAACAAAATAAGTTTAGGGTTGCTCCCAATATATAATATAAAATTTAATTTTCTATTTACTATCATATAGAAAATTAAACTTTGCTATTTACAACACCAGTTTAACTTTGTTCCAACTCAGTGTTTTGAGAAGCCCATTTTTCTGACATCCCAATAAGAGACGCTATCGATGCTTCTTACATAATTTTTGGTTATCATGATTTTGCAAAAAAAAAAATTTTTGCTGCTAATCAACATCCACATGCAGTGGTCAAATAACTCATGGTTGAAAAGGCGCCTACCTTAGGCGCGAGGTATTTGGCGTCCTCCACGACGCAGGGGTCAACAAAGTGTTCGTGCTGTTGGTCCACGTACTCAATGAGACGGTCCTCCATGGTTCCGGACACGCTCGCGTAGTCCCAGTACTGTAGGTGTTGCACCATCTCACACAGACCCACTCCGCCCGCATGAGGACATACCTTCACTGGAAACGATGTAAGTATGAAAGCATTATTTTTGAGTAAAATTTTTCACTTTACTGCACTTTAGCTAAAACCCCGAGGCGTACCACTGGGGGAACGCTCGATCGCTAATTTTGGGAAGTTAGAACTGTGTTTATAAAGATGATCATAAACAATTGTTTATTCCAAAGTTTGATATGGCGTCAACCGACAAACTGCCCATCGGCAACGGCTGCGGACTACCAGGAAGATAATTGGTTTATAACAATTGTGGTAAGCAAACAAATTGGTGATCAAACATAATATCAATCAAGTCATTATTGCATGCAGAAAATCCTTGTGACCTACGATCATTTTTTACCATTCTGGCCAATTTATGCCGCTAGGCGTTTTTATAGTCAATCCGAAAGAAAGAAGCACAGAACATCAACAGAAGCAGCTACGCGAATACAGGCTATAATATGCCGTTTACCGGTAAATATAGTGAACGTACCTTTCAGTTTTTCAGCCATGAGGTAAACGGAGAGTATTTCGTTAACTCCGCCGATGCGCGCAGAGTCTATCTGACAGTACTGCATGCCCCCACTCTGGAGGAACTGCTTGAACATAACCCGGTTTGCGCACATCTCGCCAGTCGCCACGCCGATGTTGTATGGCCTTTAAATAGGAAGAAAAAATATAATTTTACCCCGAAATTGAGGAGGATTATCATCTATAAATTAAAAAAAAAGGCTTGATTTATGAGGTGTAAGAGATGAGCTTGTGCTCATAAGATAGAAATACTATGATAAGGTGATCGCTCCGCACACTGCACTGTTAAAATGCTTCGGTGACTAGAAGTAACATTGTGTTATAGGAATTACTCACGCCAAAGCCTTCGATATAGCAGCATGTCCCAGGACGTCATCAGGGGAGGTGGGCTCCTCGATCCACATCGGTTTCAACGGCGCCAGCTTCTTCATCCATTCAATGGCTTCGTTCACGCTCCACGCTTGATTGGCGTCAACCATCTTTAACGAATAAAAAATGTCTTAATTTTTATGTTCCGGGGTAGCGGTAACCCTTTCGGATAATCCCGCTACGCCGGCAGGCTTTGGCCCTGACGGGCCCCTCCTTTGATGCTGACATCTCTTTGAGGCGCGCGTGGAACACATACGCGCCGTCCGGCACGGGCCTGGTCCTGATCGGACGGCGAGCTACCCATTAGTCGCCGTCCGCAGGCCCGCGCCTACGGTTGCCGGGAGTCGTCACGCGTTTCTAAATGGCTGTAGTGTTGTTTACCAAAACGTTATCTGGACCTATCCACTTGCGGACTGCGCTGCATCTTCTGTAATCGTCTTCGAAGTTAACTCCAACTTTAACTTTGAAGTATTTGAAGCCTAGTTTCAGGTACTTGTCGCATAGTGACCCCACGAGCTCGTCGCTGTAACCCAGCCATCCTTAAATTAAATACAAGGAAACCACAATAATTAAACGTCATGGTATTGAAGGAGAAACCGACTATATTATGTCCAAAATACAACACAGCCAATGCATGATTTGGGAGCGCCAACCCCAGGATTCCTTAGTCATGCATGTGCAACCATCTTAGAGAGCCTTAGACTTAGCTGCTGTTAAGAGTGAAGAATTGCCAATGTGACGGATAAGGTGTACGTGATGGCGGAGAAAAATGATACCACATATAGAGTCAACATAAAAAAGTTTAATTAGATAAAAGAAAGTAAAGGGGGTAGGTAAAATGCGTTGCACTGTAGCCCGTTGCGGCTGTAATGTTCGCTTGGCTTTACTTAACAATTTGTACATTGCAAATTAAAGTCTAAGCGTTCGTGTAATAAAAAGTGTCTTACCAACTTGTGTTGTGTAGGCAGGGTATCCGTTCTGCATCAAATACTTGACCCTCTCCTCTTTGCCGGCTCGCTTTTCCTTCAACAGCTTTATCGCTTCTTCCTTCGTTATCACATCTGTTATGTAGCGGAAGTCGATCGTCGAAACCAGCTCCTGTCATAAAAAAAATATTGTCAGAAACTAAATCTCCTGGGAATAGATAACCCATAGAAATATAACTTATATCTATGAGATAACCCTGTTTTACAGGCTCTACGTTACAATATGCTACGGAGGGTGAGAAATAAGGGAAAATTGGAATGACCACATTAAAAAAGTTAGGTAAGTCGACAGAAATCTAGTTAAAAAATTATAAACAGTAAGTATCGGTATTCTACCAATAGGTAGATAGGTGCCTACGGTTCTGGCGGGTAAGTACCTAAGTATTGGTAGGTACTAGTACGGTTCGAGTATTGAAGGACGGTTTCTAACAAGAGCGTAACCGCCAATAAATTGCGGTCTGGTTTACATTATAAAATCGCTGCGATACAAACCTCAGGTTCCATGTCGACCAGAAGTCTCCACAACGGTTTATTTTCAAGGCGAGCCCATAGATCCCACAGGGAATTTAGTATGGCAGCCGCCGCTAAGTGAGCTACACCTTTCTCAGGTCCGATCTAAAAATGAACGTAGATAATTTTAAACACTCGTAGATGAAGTGACGGAACCGCTGAGCGTAAGGTCCTTGGGTTCGATCCTCGGATCGACTGTTGGGTTTTGGAGTCTGCATTGGCAATAACTGGCTAGCTACGTAGGTATGCATGCATGGGTCTTATAAAAACCTAACTTACAAAATGGGAGTATACAGAGGTTAAAGCGGCTGTGTTTTTTGTAAAAAAACCCAACTGTGGGACACAAAATGAAATGACAATAATGGCATGAATTTATGGTACAGAGGCCAGCACATCAAGCTACCCCAATCTGTCAAATTTTCCCAATTGAATATGAACCTTATTCCTTTGTAATAAAGTTTAAAATCTATCAAAAAAAATTACAGATTGAGGTAACTTGATGTGCTGGCCTCTGTACATACAAGGTTGAACAATACATGAAACAAATTGCTTACCCATCTCATCTGCGAGTCGTTAGTAATAGTCCGCCAGAAGCCAGAGAAGTCTGCAAAGATATCAGCAGCATTCTTCCCGATGATGAACTTCTTCATAGACCTGACGGTGAGGACTATGATTTCAGTACCTCGGCCGCAAGTGAAGGTCAGGCCGAAGCCTTGCTTGCCATTCCCGGTGGTCACAGTGACGTAGGCACACGAGTAGTTTGGATCAGTGTGCTGGAATCATTGTTTGTTTTAATTAGTGAAAATACCAAAGTAATGGATGGCAAAGGTCATATGATATGTATATTACTTAATAATCGTTGTTATATCCCCATGTATTTTACTATGTGTACATAAATAATTATTAAGTAGTAATGCTAGAAATCATTATTAATGACTAGGTAGGTATATAGTTATAGACTTACATTACTGGCACCATTTACATCTGCCGTGCTGGTATTGTTTTTTTATTTTGATAAAGGTACCTAGGTTACATCACCAGAAGTACGACTACACTGAAAACTCCATGAAAGTGATGAATTATCCCTATTAAACAATTGTCCATTTTCCAATAGGTACAGGACACATTGCTTCAAAGAAACCATTTAGTACTGAAGATAAACATTGCTTTCCATGTTTTCTTTTCTTATACAGAATATATTCAAGTACTTAAGTCTGTATTGACGTGAGTACACCGACACCGACATAATTCCATTATCGCATTATCGGACGAACCATTAGTGCGGTGAACATAGGACAAATTGAACACATAAATATACCTAATGCATAATTCCTTTTTATTGCAAAAACTAAGAAATAAAATTCAAGGCCTAAATGAATTTTAGCCGGTTATTGTTAGTGTTGAGGAAAGATAAAATACAGTTTGTTTGCCTATTTTTTTACTGATCTAGATACTCACTTGCACGAGATTGTAGGTATATAATATTTACATGCATATTATTATGTAGGCATAAATTCTTGGAAATACTAATTTCAATCTAAAACCAATGCAACGAGGTCACATTTGCATGTAGGCAAGCGACTCCCATTGATCCTTATAGGTAGGTATCAACCTACAGCAGGTTGGTACCTACCTACATTACCGTTCTCGTGACCAAATAACAAGTTAGTCATATCATACGGTTATTGACTTACCAGCGCATCAGAGCCGTGCGACCCCAGCGATGTAGGGAACCTCACATCTTTTACGTCTATAGAGACAATTTCCAAGCCGCTTCGGTAAGGCACCGGCATTTTGTACGACAGCAGCTACGGACGATCGTTTACTGCGCTCGGATAACCCCGACGTTATGTTTTGGTTTGGTTATCATTAACAGTATTTATGTTGTTTTCATAGCGATAAATAATAGCATATGTTTAATTAAGAGTGTTGTTCAGTTTTAAACTTTAAAGAGTAACGTCAAAAGGTTGAAAATATGGCATGTGTAAGTCTTTCGAATTGCTATTAGATATATCCAATACATTAATGTTCTGTTGAATAACATTAATATAATCTTCAGAAAGATGCAGATTCACATATTCCTACTGTCCTTTGCTGTGAACATGATGCCAAACTGATAAGAAACGAGCATCTTTTGTGTCTATTTAAAAAAATTAAAAACTATCTTAACAGATGTTATGTCATTTTTTATTTATATTTTTAATTTATCCAGTTTTATACATACCTCATTAGTTTCATTTCATGCTACTGCTTTGGACACTTGTGGGTTGCGGTTTTTGGAATCTGAAGATGTAGTGCATCTTGATAACACCTGTAAGTGAAACTTCTGGTAATAGTACTCTACCGTCCTGTCTAAAAAGTATAAGTCACCCTTAAAAGATGTCATACCTCCTGGACAACTAGACACTTTATTGTCTACCACATAATGTTGTATAAATGTACAGCTACAAGATCTGTAGGGCCAACCTTCATTCCTTACCTGGGCTAGCTTTAATAGAGGTTCTGCAAACTAGAGTGATAAAGTGTAAATCAAACAAAATACTAAAACATTATAATGTATATTCAATCTTGTATTACAAATCTAAATACTTACATTCGTTTTTGGTATGTGACATAAAAAGTTTCTTGCTCTTATAAAAAATCATTATATTAAAATTCTGTGACTAGATCAAAAATATTTTGTATAATTTCATTACATCAATATTGTGATTAATAGAGGCACTTCTTTCTGATATTTATGTTTTTTTGTCATACAGATGCATTATATGCATATTGAGCTTTATATATCACGCACTTACTACAATTATGTAAAATGTTCATTCCCCTCCTAATAATAAAACTAATCCTAATGGGCTAATTTAAGATAGCAAATGTTTCTGATGCAGATCAGGCGCAATTACAAACCATTCGCATAAATAAAACCATAAAACTCAGAGTGAAATTAAAAGAACTAGCGAAACTTCACAAGACATGGCGCGTGATATCAAATCATGATAAAACTAAAAATAACATAATTACTTTTTAACTTATTATCTCATATAGTTTGTGCGTCTCGCCGCCGCCGGCCCGAGGCTGTTGACTCAGAGCAGCTAATTAAAATTAAAATTATGAGTTTTTTTTAATCATGATTTGGTACTGATACCCGTCAAGTGAAGTTTGGCCAGTTAATTTAATTTGACTTTGAATATTATTTTGTATATTTGTATATTTATACATTAAAAAATCGTTTGTCATTAGACAAATTAGTCATAAGGTGGAACTAGTCGCGAGCTCGTACTCACTGGTGGGCATGCTCAAAAAGCACGCTGTCTCACCTGGCATCGTGTCCGACAGAGATAGTATCAGTGATGAGCAGTTAGAGGCTAGTTTACACGCGCAACGTCTAGTTCGCACAAACACTGTTCCGAACTAAAACGCGCGTAAAAAATACGAAAAATCCTTTGGAAAATCGAGTTTTATGAAAAAACCACTGCATTAAAGTTTTTTGAACACTTCGATAATTGAACTATGTCAGTACCGACTTTCTTTTGAAGATTTTACACTTCTTTTATTACTTATTTACACACTAAAGTTACGTTAAAATAGCAAGAAAAACGAATCTATGTTAGCTCATAATTTTTTAATGGCTTTGTATTTTACTATTTCTGTTTCCGTACAAACACAATTTATAATAAGAAAAAGCTATATCATGTCTAACTTTGGATCTACAATGTCAAACAGTGGAGTAATATCCTCCCGAAATTTGTATGGCAAAAATATCTACTAGTGGCACCTTAATTTATAAGCGCGACCTTCACTTGTCACCTTAATTTAGCCTCACACATTGCACATTGTGATGTTATTGTCCACTGATTTATGTAGACTTCCGCATTCACAGCCCTCATTACTTAATGTTATACCATTACATTTGCGGCCAAGAACATACAATTCTTACACACAACTTGTACTTAGATTTTAAAAATCTCATTATCAAGGAATGTTCGAATCTGAAATACTTCATTTTATCTTTCGTATACAATCTCAAACTAAGCACCCAAGTTTCCGATCCTTATTCAAAGTATAATTTATAATGTAACACTGTCAGCCGAACATCTGCAGTAACATTTGAACTACGAAAACCGCCCTTACTGCTATGACACAAATTCTGTCAAAGTTTAACTGTTACCATAGACGTATGGTTATCTGACACTGTATTATGACGTATTAATGCCACCATTTTTCCAGTGTGAGAGAGAGACGGAGCTATAGAAGGCCGATAGCACCATCCCGTCTTCGCACTGGAATAATGATGGTTTCATACTTCATAATATGGTCCCTGTACATAAGTTATTTGTATCTACCAAGAGAAAGTAAGTATATAATTGAAATCTAAGAAAACAAAATTATTGATATTGGTAGTACTTATAAAATTAAAGATAATTTTTAAAGGAAATTATTTCATTAAGTACCATTCGTTCTTTGATTTCAATTCTTCTCTTGGATATTTCTCCAAACTACTAACAGATCACTTTTTACTCTTCTTATACATAACAGAGAGGTCTTTGACAATACTTCTCTCTCCCTCCTCCCACAGCAACGTGGCGAGCCGCCCGAGAGATCCATCGTCGTCATTTGTCACCCAGTCCAATAGTAGTTTGTAACGAGCCTGGAAAAAGTAAAGTAATATAAACATTACTTTAAATTTATAAGATGAAAACAAAGCAAGCAGAGGTGACTTGCACAATAATTATAAAACTAAAATGAAAGTGGGCAGGTCATGTCATCAGGAGTAAAACAGAAAATGGGCCAGAGACGTGACGAAATGGTATCCCAGAGAAGGAAAGAGGAAGACCATTTCAAAGACTGGAAGACGACTTGAAAACTACTGCGAATGGGACATGGAGAAGAAAACTCACGACTGGGAGCTATGGAAAAGCCTGGGGGAGATCTATGCTAAATAGCAAAGCAATTCGGACATTTGTAATGTCCCCAAACCTTTTATTTAAATCAATTGTACAACTATTTAAGATTGCTAATAAAAACTATTTGAAGTTGAATTTATACATTAAGAGCCCATACTACCTCAGCTAAAATTCACTCTTTGTCTCGCTCGCACGATACTGCTCGCGGACTAAGTGTGAGCGAGACAGAGTGCGGTGCTGGGCGGCAGGAAGCGCTAAAAGTTTAGGTTTTTGCTTTTTACGGCGAAAATAATTGTAATTAAAAAAAAAAACACATAGTCGCTGCTTTATAGTTAGTTTAGTTATTATACAAAGTTTCCTGATCAAATTTGAAGTATTTTTTTAATACCAGCGGTTTATTGTTCAGTTTCGAGGTAACTTTGGTTTTTTTTTCTATCGAGAATATTTCATGGAATCGTGTTTTCGTCACACATAGTACCTTACATTAATCCTCAACTTTACCATATATTTATTTCAAAATTAATGCTGCAGTATTTTCGACATAACGGAGGATCATGCTAAGCAATTTCAGGTAGTATAGGCCCTTAATATGCATAGTCTGTTAATAACAAGTTATTGGAAACAAAACTCCAGCCAAAATCATATCTGATAAACATTTTTTAGATATGTACAAAGAACCTATTATCAGACAGAATTAATTTTATCGATACATTGCTGTCAGTTACATAATTACGTTCTAACTAGCAGCGCCCCGCGGTTTTACCCGCATAAGTGTCGATCCCGTGGAAATATCGGGATAAAAAGTAGCCTATATGTTATTAACGATGGTGAAGGGCGGGCGTTTTGGGGGACTGTCTTATGTAATGTAGTTTTTGGTGCCAAATTAAAGGATTTCCAAAAATCAACGGCGTGGTAATGTCTGGAATAACATAGAATTTAATAACCTTAGTCACTCTCATGAGAGTTACTGGTAAAAATAAATAACCCTCTACGGATGCCCGCGAATCATTGGCAGTTACGATGCTGCCCAACTGTCTATCGGCGTGTAGAGTCGCACCAGCCCTTATGAATTGTTGGCCAACATCGGAACCCAACACCGAAATGCTAGAACCCGAGTCGAGTAAACCGTAATATTGCTCATCATATATAGAAACGGTTAAATGTGGACGACTATCGTCCGTAGTCTTATAATGTACTGTATCTACCCTTAGTGATTTAAAAAATAATTTTAAAAATTTTAAATAATTATGCCAATCGGATTTATCAAAATGTTGGCTGTAGTTCCGTAAATTTAGTTTTTTGAAGTGCAGGTTGGACAGGACTGAGCATCCTTCTGCTTTTTACTGCACGTAGGGCACGATGGTGCACGTACGCCCTTCTTGCCGCAACGGTAACACACAATTGCTTTGGATTTGCATTGTGATAACGAGTGCCCCTTAACCCTACAACGAACACAGAACAACGAATCAGAATCAGTTTGCACGGCTTCAATCCTTTGTGAACCTTTCGGGGCTTGGTATGCCAAGTCTGCTGCAACAAAAGAAGACGTTGGTTTGGGCGGCTCATGGAACTGAGCCCTGCTATGAAATCCTAGCTCCAGTTGTCTACACTTCTCTTTTAACTCGTTCAGCGTGTTGATAATCAATATTGACAACCCCGACGTGTATTCCGGTCTCATGTTGAACTTGATCCGTGCTAAACGATCGCGTTCTGGAACCCTATAAGATAGCCTATTGTAGAGATTCTCCATGACTGCTATAAATATACAAGACAACTCAGTCGACCCTTGCGTTCTATTAGTTATTTCAGACATGAGACGCATATCATAATCAGGCGGTGCGAAAGCTGTGAGTAACTGCTCCTTCAGTTCCGCCCAATCAACAACCGACGCTTTAATTCCCCGGTACCACAATAAGGCTCCGTCCGAGAAAAGATCTAGAGCAGATTGATGTAAGGAGGCTTCGCTAATACCTCTGGCCTCGCAAAGCTCCTCAAGACGCTCAATAAATGCTTTTACACAACCCGTACCGTCAAATTTATGTCCAAGGGTTTTAACCGTCTCTTTCTTGTAGGAAAAGATGACGTCCTTCGTCTGCAAATCTGACTGCACGTTTGTTGACTCCTCGGCGATGGTAAAAGAGTGATGGAAACTTGCGTTAATCGAATCTATCCTTGACAAATAACCGCTTAGCTGCTTGTCAACGGCTGCATAATCTGTACTAATTTCAGTTGAGGGAGTAATCCTACTGAAACGGTGAAATAGGTGGAACCCTAAAGCCTTAGCACGGTTAAGTTTTTTGAAATTAGAGGGGTACCTGTCTAGTACTTCACCAATTTCTGGTAGTTTGGACTTAATTGCTTTTAATTCGATGTTTGGATCTATATTTGTCTCCACGATATCGTCGGAACATATTAATTTACTCAGATCCCTAATTTGAACGCGTAGTTCTTCCACGGTTGAAGCGGGTTTCGCATCTCGGACCAGTACTTCATATATTAGCTCGTCTTTGCGAAGTAAATTAAATGAAATGGGTCGTTCCATTTTGTAAATTTAAATTAAAAAATAAACAAACTAAACTGAAGTAATAACTGGCTGTCACAATTTACAATCCCGGGCAATGTACCAATATTATCTACAGTAAACGCAGTTACATAAATAGCAGTCTTAAAAAGTAAGTTTGTAATACCAGGCTTTTATATCCAAGGACAATAGTATTGGTGTTATGTTAAAGGACACACGTAAAATAAAATTGTAAAGTGTATAAAGCAGCAAGAAGTGTAAAAAAATGTAAAAGTAAATAAAAGTGTATAAAACAGTACAAACAAAAACATGAACACGTTAACAAAGGATTCCGCGCGACGGTTTTTTCTTAAAATTAGAATAACTGGAAGGCTCTAGAAACAGTACTCTGGTTTGTAAGGTACAGCAATAGACGTAACCTCTATCTTCAACTAATACACACGTTGGTCGTCACTGTTATATTTTTATTTTTGTTCCCTCCTGCGGCAAACTAACATAAGCCCAGAGGCCAGGGGGGTTAGGTTTTCAAATGGAAAGAAACAACTAACTATCTCAAACACAGTTTATTTTATAAAATTAAGTTTTCTCAATTAACAACCCACGGTGGCCTATGCGGGTCTACCGTCTTATTAATTAGGTAGGAGATTACAACTGAACCCTAGTATTGCCAGCCAGCTAATATTTCAGTAAATAGAGCTATGGTCGTGGGGAGTTGGAGATAAAACCAGTACTGTTCCTTTCAAGTAAAAATTAAATATCAATATGAAGATAACCTTCCAGTTATTAGGAATATAACTTATTAATAAATGGGCGCCAGGGACTTAAGAGTCCCGGATCCTGGAGCCGACGAAGATGTCCAATATACTTCAGGATGAACGCAGAACGTCGAACTCAAGATCCTCAATTTAAATTTAATTAAAGGCCAGTTACCGCTATTGAAAACTGGACTATGAAAAATGATTGGTTCCAACGGAAACCATGTTATGATGTAAGAAATGTTTTAAGGTATAAAAAAGAACCATCCCGCCTGCGCTATCGCTAGACGGACTCAGCCAGCCGCACAGTCGTCTCCTCAAGAGGCTTCTAGTGGACTCGAGGAACGGGTCTCGCGTCCTGGCTCCAGACGCTCCTCTAGATCCTGGCGGCGAGACTCTCGAGGTGCCTCTCGGTTGTCTTAGGGAAAAGCACTTGACTGTAAGATCCTCGACTGGCTAGAAAGGTGTGAATCCTTTTAAAACATGGAATTAATTTTGGAGTTTCACTCAAGCGTGTTCAAGTGCAAATAGACGCCACCACTGTCCAACAATCCTGTCATGGTTAACAAACCGGAACTAGACAGAGCATCTCAAAAATCTCCCCTATTTCAGGTAAAATGATTATAAGATCACTGAAGATAAACACTACACCAAAATACTTAATTCTTGAAAATCACTAACAACTTTCTAACGTGACGTTTAAACTCTGAAACAATAAGAATCTTCATGATCTAGATCAACAAACAAATTATTTATAGTTTCCAATACGAAAACTTGTTTTGATTGGGGGTAATTAACCCAGAATATTAATTGGGCTAATTTTTTTTTTTTTTTTTTTTTTTTTAATGGCAACTGAGCCGATGTCGACTATTCTGCCAGCGTCATGTGGTGACGGCAACGCATCAAGGTGAGCCACAGCCGTCGAACTTTGCACTCCGTGGTAGTTGTCTAGACTCTAGATAAACGTTAGTAGCTGAAAGGACAAGACAATTTTTGTTAGATTTTTTTTTTTTTTTTTTTTAATTACTACACCACAAATCTATTTACACAGTTACTACACACCTAATTACAATTTCATTTCATTTAAATTTAGAAAGAATGATAAAATTTTGATAAGTTTAGGAGAGAAGTTAGTCAAGAGAGAATGGAAGTTAGTAGGAAGAGGGATTTTAATTTTGGAAAGCTTATGATACAGGTCAAAGGATTGAGAGTTTAAAGGACAAGAGAAAAAGATATGGTCCAGAGTACCATCATCAAGACCGCATTCGCACAGGGAACTGTCACGAATACGGATCTTGTTCAAGAATACAGGACTGCAGCAGTGGCCAAGTCTCAGTCTGCACAAGGATGTAACAGTTCTCTTGGACAGTTTGGGGCATTTAAAAAACCAAGGTTTCCTCTGGATGTTAGGTTGAATACTGGCGTAATACGTCCCCTTAAGTTTTGAACTTACCTGCCATCCTGCTGACCATGAGTTGTACAACTTGTGTTTGGTGTCAGTTCGTAAGTCATAACTTTGTAACGTGTAGTGCTTTCGATCCACCGGGTTAGATGAAGCAAATTTAGCCAGTGAGTCGGCGCACTCGTTGCCACCTATACCCGAGTGACTGGGAACCCAAGCTATCTCAATGCTTAAACCGTTGTTCGAGCATCTGTATAATAAACTTAGTATGTCAAAAATGATTTGACTGTGAATTTTGGATTTTAATTGACATTGGCCTAAAGCTTGAAGGCAACTACGAGAATCAGAAAAAATTACCGAATTTTTAATGTTGTGGGATAAAATGAAATTAACGGCCTCTAGGATACCAATGCATTCCCCTGTAAATACTGAGGCTTCTGGTGGGCATTGGAATAAAAGGGCAATTTTAGAGTTCTGAAAATATGTTGAGACACCAGTACATCCTGTTGACGATAATTTGGATGCGTCCGTATAAAAAAAATTCCAGCCCTCCCAGTATCTCTTAATGGCCTGCTCAAAGTCGCCTTTTGCGTCCTGGGAATTTTTAGAGATACCAAGTCCCAAAACGACCTTTGGCTTGAAATGAACCACCTCATAGGCGGAAGAAAAGACAGGAAGAGAGGGGTATTGACAAACAGGAGAGGAGAGGTGTTTAAGCTCTCGGTACCTATTCATCAATGGAATAGATTTATTATTCCAGTAGGAAGACGTGTTAAGAGAGAGGTAGATTTGTTCCAAAATGGGGAGTAAAGGATGGGATGAAAGGGCAAACACTTTTGACAAGAAACGATCTGCTAAGTACTGTCGTCGAAGGTTAAGAGGAGGTTCTGCACATTCAACCTGGAGAGCATTTATAGGAGAGGATTTCATGGCACCAATTACAATCCTCAGACATTTGGATTGGACAGAATCCAATCTACGCAATGCTTCCTTGTTGCATGGCTCGATCAGGTAGCTGCAATAATCTAGCACGCTTCTGACCAGTGCATTGTAAACTAATTTTAGGGTGTATGGGTGAGCTCCCCACCAGACACCTGCCAAAGCCTTGAGGACCGAAACCGAGCGCTCACACTTTTTGACTGTATTATTAATGTGTTCCACTCCCGATAATTTGTAATCCAAAGTAACCCCCAGGAACCTGGCCTTCTCTTCAATTGAGATAGCTTGACCGTCAATATTAATGTTAACCTGGGGTATACGGCGTTTACGAGTAAAGACAACTGAGGTACTCTTTGGAGCACTTAAAGATAACCCGTGACCTAAGAGCCATTGGTTTAATGAAGACAAAGAGATATTAATGGAGTGAGCGGCGTCTTCTATGGAACTACCACAGACCAATAATGCAATATCGTCAGCATATTGAAGTACTTTACAATTAAAATTTAGGCAAGAAGGGAGATCAGAGGTATAAATATTATATAAAGGGGGACTAAGTACAGATCCCTGAGGTAGACCTCTCCAAACCGATCTCGGTTCAGAGCTCTCCCCGGGGATCCTGAGTTGAACACTACGATCTGCAAAAATGCTGCAAATGATTCGACGAATCCTAGCCGGGATTCTCAGCTCTTGCATTTTCTGCCTGAGGACTGGGAGGAGAACAGAATCATAGGCCGCAGAAATGTCTAAGAAAACGGCTACCACAGACTCATTCCTACTAAGGGCCAGCCGGATCTCTGATGTGAGGATACCCACACTATCAGCTGTACCCAAACCTTTCCTAAAGCCAAATTGAGACGTTGGGAGCAGTTTCCTGTTTTCTACAAACCATTCTAATCGGTTTTTAATTAAATGTTCTAAAACTTTAATAAGGATGGACGATAGAGCAATTGGTCTGTAAGAACAATGATCGTTAGGATCTTTACCAGGTTTTAATATGGGAATTACGATTTGAACCTTCCAATCAGGAGGAATATAACCAGAAGTAAAACAAAAATTGACTAAGTCCAGATAATATTGCTGTGTCTTATCACCAGCTTTAGTAATGAAGGAGTAAGGGAATCCATCCACTCCAGGAGCAGAATCTTTTACATGGACGAGGACCGACTTAAGTTCACCAAGAGTGAATGGCCCATCCAGAGGATCATCTGAGATCAGCTGTGAGTCCAAATCAACACATTCTTCCAAACCGGGAACATAAACTGGCGCGAGCTTAGAGAAAAACTGGTTACCCAGTTCCGCAGACAGTGTGCTCCCGGAAGGGGGCTTCAGACTACTTCTGTAAGACTTTAACTTACGCCACACAGCCGATGCTGGAGTGGAAGGATTTAGTGAGCCACAATACTTCCGCCAACCTTCTCTCTTCTTATTTTTGAGTAATTTCTTGGACTTAGCCAAGATATGTTGAAAAGCAATGATGTTTTCCAGGTTCGTGTCGGAGTTGAAATTCATTTCGGCTTCATTCCTGGCCCTGATCACGGCAGAGCAATCCCTATCCCACCATGGCGGGGATGGAGTTTTGCCCGTTGGCGGTTTTTTAAGAGGGAAGCAATCATCAGCTGTAGAGGATATTAAGTTCGAAAATAAGGAGAAGCATTCCTGAGGAGACTCAGGATTAATGGATGGGAGGGAAGAGACTCGTAGGTCTATGATTTTTGAATATAGGTCCCAATCCACTGAGTTGAGCTGGTATTTTAACAGCAGAGGGGATTTTTTATCAGGAATAGTCTTGGAAGGGATTTCAACCATGATGGGATAGTGATCACTCCCATAAGTCATATTCAAGCGACTCCAATTAAAAAGGCTGGCTATACTAGACGAACAGAATGTTAAATCAACACAGCTGCTATTTTGCCCTGGCGCAGACCTACGTGTGGAGCTACCATCATTGATAACACATAGGTTTAGTTCATCTAATATATCCACTAGACCTATTCCAAAGTTATCACAGGTTTCAGACCCCCATCTATAATGATGGCCATTAAAATCACCCATAATTAGTATTGGACCTTGTACATTATTCAACAGACTTTTTATTGTAGAAAGATCTTCAATTTGTGGGTGTGCAATATAAAAACTAAATATATTTATATCCTCAGCCTTAACAGCAACAACATTGATGTTGTCACCAACAAAGGGTAGAGGAATCGGGGAGAATGGTACTTTATTACTGATGAACAAAGCACATCCCCCATATCCATCTGATCTGTCATGGCGAACACTATTGAAACATGGAATCCTGAAGTTACTTTCAGATCGAAGCCATGTCTCAGCAATACCGCAGATCAATGGTTTGAACTTATTAATTAGGTAGATTAGGTCAGGTTTCCTAGGAGTAACACTCCTCACGTTCCATTGAAGAAATGTCAGGGGGTGGAACATTGTGAATATAGTTTATAATGGATGTCAATTTGTCGGCAACGTGGTCAGGTAGGGCTTGTTTCGGATTTGCTAGTACAGTCAATAGCATACTAGATATAATGTTCAGAATGTTTTCTGATTTGCCAGGGCTGGTTGCACCTTCCGTAGTGTAAGCACAACCGTTTTGTGAAGGAGAGAAGGAGTAGTTCTGAGTAAGGGCTTGATGAGCCTGCTTGTCATAGCTAGGAGAAAGTGGGGCATGGGATTTTGGTTTAAGGAAGACCGTTTTACGGTAAGATTTTGGATTTTGGGAAAGTGGGCTGAGGGAATGAGATGGACTGGATACTGATTTAGACTTTTGTGATAATTTCGATACTTCAGCATATGATCTTGAAACCGGAGGGAGGACCTGACTTGCTTCCTCATATGAGACTGACTTCTCTGCCATCAGGGCTTTTATGCCCTTCTGTCTACCCAATTCAGGACAAGCCTTATCATTTGCATAGTGATTGCCAGAACAAGAAATACAAAATGCACAATCAAAGGAAACTTGGCAACCATCTCCTGGGTGGTCTTGACCACATTTAAAACAGCGGGGATTCGAGCGGCATACTGTACGTGTGTGACCATACCGACAACAATTGAAGCATTGTATGGTTGGATACATGTATTTTTCAACCGAAAGAGCAGAGTAAAAACAAAATACACGCTGGGGTAAAATTTGGCCGTCAAAGGTTAGAACAACCGTTTGAGTGGGTTTCCATTCGGTAACACCCAGAGAAGTCACCTTACGGTTCATTCTCCTAGCCTTAATTACAGGACCGCATCCAGTGGGAACCTTGATGTTCTCTATAACTTCTTCCTCAGTCCATTCAATGGGAACGTCTCTGACAAGACCTAAACGAGTGATGTTAAATTGGGGGATTGAGGCAACAAAATTATTTTAAAATAAAATTGGACTGATTAGAAAACTGTTAGCATCCTGGTGAGACTTGAATTCGACTGAAACCCTGTTCCTTCCTAATCGTTTGACACTGCCTAGGAGAATGTTGCTAAAATTGTTCTGCGTCAAGAACATACCAAATTTGACAGGGTGCAAAACAGTGCCTGGGGTTTGACCATCTTTTAGAGATGCGTGTACTATAAATGGGGGGTAATCTCTATTCGTATATATCTGTCTTCCAATAGTATTTTTAGCTAGCTTGGGAGGGTTGATTAAAGCAGCCGGGGGGGAAGCAGCAGATCTTTTCCTGTTTGCAGATTCGGAGTCCATAATATTTACATTGTCGTCGGGAAGAGTAACAGTTAACACCGGAGTATAATCAAAGGGATCAGGAGGGTCAGGGGGTTTTTTGGTATCCATATTGGATGCCGGGTAAAATCATTAAAAAATGAACTAAACCAATGTTAAAACAAACCTTTTCTAAAACACAAACACAAAGAACAATCACGATTGGAGTACACAGTAATAAAAACCACTAAAATATGGGAAAAATTCGTAACACAAACAAAAGCACGTGTTAAGCCTTCACCACTACCAACGAAAGTCTACGATATACTTAATTTGCTAAAAAAAAAACAAAAAAACATTTGGGCTAATTAGCAACGTATAACCTTGCTACATTATGTCAAAGACAATTCACAGATTAAAAATGGATTATTTGACAACGAAGTTTCTAGAAAGAAGTCTATAATGAAAAAACTAAGTTCATTTCCGCTTTCGGTTATTTAGTTTATTATTAATTTTTACTGAAAGCTGAAAATTATTAAGTATTGCTCCATACGATATTAATTCAATGGTTGGCAATCAATAAGTTCAAATATCGATTAAACTACAACTGTGAACCGGCGACCACCAGATGTCGCCTCTAACTGTCAGAAACTGACGTTCGACTGGATGACAGATGGATGGATGGAATGTAAACAATATAATTATTGATCCGATTAATTGTGCAAACCTGTTAACAGGGTTTAGAAAGGTGATTTAATTTTATTGTTATTGGGTTGTCAATTGTAAACCCTGATTGTTAATTGTAAACCCTGATTTAATTTTATTGTTCTTCTAAACTTCTCAAATAGTGGGCATCTCGGTAGTCACCCCACTTCAAGCCATACCATCTTTTACACAGTCCAGTCCATCTTTCTTTTCTTTAGCATTCACCTACTTTTATAGCCATCCACATTCATACTTCAAACTCTCCTCACAAGTACTCACATCATTTTCCTCATTCCTCCACATGACATGCCCATACCATGACCACCAATTACCAAACAAGTTTTCAGTCACCGGTGCCAGTTCTATGTTCTATGTTATGGGTTTGGTTTCCGCACTTAGTCCTTCAATGGATCATTGGGCGTGGGCCATGGCGGCCGTCGGTAGTTATTCCTACCAGCCCACCACCCTCCAGAAGCTGATTAAGTCTCCTGGTCTGTTGAGAACGATCTGGTTGTCCCGTGGGTTTCTGACATAATCTGGGTGACACCTGTGCACTCAAAGAGCACATGCGTAATGGTTTCATCAGCCTCCATGCACCCTGCACCCTGGTGTCAATGTCCAACAGCTTTCTGCTTGTGTGTGGGTGTGCTCCTGTAGCCATCTGCGTAGTTAGTTGAAGGGGATGGGCACGATAGGTTCCGGTCCACAGACTGACATACTTGATGCCCTTCTGGCCATCTTGTCATCTGCGTCGTTTCCTAGCGATCCACTGTGTCCTTTTATCCATTGTAGTGTCACTATATTGCGGTCCAATACAGTTGACCAGTGCCAGTGCCAGGGTTTTAAATATCGGAATATGGTGCATTAATCTACTGCATTCATGTTGTTTGTCTTATTTGACACCTCATTAGGGTGTAAGTGTAACCCTAACTTACCCTTAAGATGAAGAACATTTGGAATTTCAAATAATTAATATGTTGTTAAGTATTTATAATGTGCAATAATTTTTTGATCAAAGTATTCACAAATAAAGTAGAAGTAAATACCTCAGAGATATCATATCCAGCTGCATTTATCTCAGCAGTTTCAATTCTGCCTTGAGTGAAGCCGAGTGCTCTGAAGATGGTGTGCCAGTTTTTTCCAAGATTCTTTGATATGTAGTCCATGTAGTCGTGATCAGGCTGAAAGACATAAGTTAATAGTAAATAAGTTGTTCCTACCTTACCAATAACTGATGTCTAACTATTATACATCAATATTGTGTATTTTCTTTACTAAAGGCAATCACCTTTATCCTAGCTTCCATGAGCAGCCGGATAAAATTATCCTTCTCAATTACATCCTCTTCATACTTTTTCTGTTTGCCCGGTTTATCGTCTGACTTGGTGACAGGGCCAAAGTAGTAATCATTTCCGAGCCTGACACCTTTAGCATTCACAATGTTGTACACATTTCCAGTGGCTGAAAATAAAAGAGAAGTTGATGACGGTAATAACAAAATATGAACCAAAACCAAAATGAATGATAGAGCCTCCTTTATTCAAACTCTTACAATAGAAAATTAGAGAAATGGATGAAAACATAAGTACAATAAAACATTTAATTGCAATAATTATTGGTATACTACATAATATGGCTTACTGCAACTAAATAAATCAGAGGCTCCGTATTGTGTGATTTTCAAATGCGAAATGATAATATCTTACCAGTGCAAAATACTAAAATTACTAGCACATGTGTCAAACTCAAACCCAAAGCATTTATTTCAAACCAATTACAGGCACTTTTGAATTGCCAAAGGGTCGGTTAGACAGAAAGATGAAGCTAGTTGCCCATTCTAAAACATAGTAGGTACCTATGGAGAAGAATGGGCATGAAATGTTTGTTAAGTCAGTCAAACATCAATTTCATCATTGATTACAAAATACAAAGATGATAATTTTGAGCAATAGCATGTGACATATACCTATATTGTGACAGGCATGTTGCATACATGTACATTTAAGAGATTGCACTACTATTATGCAAGAAACATCTTAAATATTACAATCCAATTACATGTTTGGTAAATGTACAAATAGCATAATAATTATGAATCATACCAATATCCACTTAACATAGTGGTAAACATTGGATAAGTTAAAGATTTCAGTAGGGTTATTTTATTCAGTGCCATAAAAACAATTACCTTGAACGTTCACTGAACTTGCACTCCCGCGTTTTTCTTGCGAAGACTTTGAAAACTCTTCCTCATCATCATCAGCATCAACTTGTTTCTTAGATTTGAAAAACTTTTTCTTTTTAGGTTTCTTTTCCTTTTTTATTTCGTCGTCGGACACTGATTCTATAACGATTTCTTCTTCTTGTTCCTCAGGAAGTTCAACATTCTCATTATGTGCTTCTGGGGTTGGAGTCTCTTCACTAGTCCTAGGAGCTCTGGGGACTGCGTCCGATTTCAACCCCAGCTTGAACATTTCTAACATTTTGGAGATTTTCATGTTGATAGCAGACATTTGTTTTAATATTAGTGGTGTACTGCGTAATGTTTGTTGGAAACAAGTCACAAAGAACTTTCCCTAACAAACATGGATATTTCCAAACTGTTTACCAGATTCGAATTAAACTCAAAGTCTGTTGTTACAGGACCCTATCGCAGCATCTAATTTAATCACTTGGTTACAGTTTTCTTTTCTTTCCTGATGATGAACAAAAATAAAACTCAAGAATTATTTTGCCAATGCATGAACAAAAACAAGTATTGTGAGTCCACAGAGCACAGAGCACTTTTTGATAGGGTGGGGTGAGTCAGACAGACAGTGACACAATGACACACAATGGCCGCCTTCCGAATTGGCCAATATCGCTCACAGCACTCAAATCGTCTCACATGCGTTCCATAATGGATATCACGATTATGACAGCTGAGAGCTGTCAACAATTCGGAACACTCGTTAGCGCGCTCACAGTGCTTACTCGGTGTCAAAAAGATATTACAGCAGTATTTCTTCATAAAAACACCACACGTTTCTTCCTTTTCTTTGTTTAGGTGGCGACTGTCAGCCAGAAGCACAATTTCGAAAATACCACGTTATTAAAAAGATATGGTGCAACTCAAAACAAAACACACACTGACACATCCTCATCCTCACACACACACACACTGCCATTTTTGACAGCGCTCACGGTGATATTTGTACGAGGCATGGTCGGCGTTATCGCAAGATGGCGCATGCCATGACGTCATCTATGACGATTCACGGGACATCGTTATCGCGCTCACGCCAATTCGGTACGGGTTTTAGCACGCTCAAATCGATTACATCGATTATGTCCTCAATTCGGAACGCGCCCAATATGTCAAATAATGACAATGAATGTTCAGTGTTGCCAGATCAGAGTTTCTTCGAATAGCCAATAATCTAAGGCATATTAGCCGAAAGTCAAAAGTTGGACCGCCCGCCCGCCGCCGCGCCGTCTATAGTTAGTTTCCAATTTTTCTGTGGAAGAGCCTAGATTTGTCGGATAAAATGTAAAGTAAAGAAGCTGGACAACAAAAATATTTATATTGGCCGATATTTACATTTTATACATTTAACTTCGGTTCTTTCTAAGAAAAACGATGAAACCTATGGCTGTAGTCGAGTTGTACAGAGGCCAGCACATCAACCTACCCCAATCTGTCAAATTTTCCCAATTGAATATGAACCTTATTTGTTTGTGGTATAGTTGAAAATCTATCAAAGAAATTTGACAGATTGGGGTAACTTGATGTGCTGGCCTCTGTACCTGTCCGTTGTCCCCGTTGCAATATGTTACCTAAGGGGGACAACAGTAAGGTTTTATGACGTCCCGTTGTCCCCGTGACGAGGACAAGATTACGGGGACAACGTGAATACAGGAATTGAACTAGGTACAGCTACTACCTTTTTTCTTGACACAGTGAATATCTGGGATATAAAAAGATAAATACGGAACTATTCTGAAAAAAAAAGATACGATTCTTTAATTCGAATCAGCCCAATCGACGCAACTCTCGCTGATATTCTAAAATGGCTTATATGTAAAAAAATCTTTTAATCTGGCACCACATAAATACGTCACTAAAAATAAGGTTACATGCTATAAGCTAAAAATTAGTCATCCCCTGTTGTGTCAAACAAGGAATTTTTTTTGTGGATGGCAGCAATATTGTTGTCTCTTTTTAAACTATTTAAAAGAAGAAGATGACCAGACAGTATCTGACCCACATGTTTTTCCCCGATTTTATTGCAATATACCAGAGCAATGTAAATCCCCGACAAGTTCCTAATAATAAGCTTTTTTATCAATTCTATTCAAAAAGAGCTAGTAGTATTCTTCGTAAACAGGGACTAAAATAGCTCTTTAATTCCTAGGGACTAAAATTGATTTGTATTTGTAATAGTAAAAGTTCCAATCACCAAAAAGGTCAATCGCGAACATTGTATGAACAAGTAACAAAGTAACAAGCTGTATGTTAAAGAAAAAAGCGAGCGAACCAAATAAAAAAAATAGTTTGTGAAAAATAAAAAACGCGCGAAAAGCATTCTGTCTTCGTTCGTAATTGTTTAGGTACTCAAATTAGGATAGTTTTATAAAAAACGAGTATGTCTTTGTCTTTCAAGTAGTTGTATGTAAATAATTACGTACTATTCTTATTCATAGGTTGCTGGTTGCACACTTGCACACTTACCTACCTACTTATTTTTTCATAGAGGGTGATAAAAAGTAGAGTGTCTATCTCGGGAGCAACACTATTTTAAGCACAGAGCATGTCCGTGCCGGACGGCGCGTATGTGTTCCACGCGCGCCTCAAAGAGATGTCAGCATCAGAGGAGGGGCCCGTCAGGGCCGAAGCCTGCCAGGGCAGCGGGATTGTCCGAAAGGGTTAGATACCGCTACCCCGGAACATAAAGGGCTAAGGAAGGAACACGGCTGGGTTTTAGTCAGTAAGAGTCTGACACTCCCTTCCGCTCCACCCAGAGCGGGTGGGGTCAAATGATGATATACCATCCTAAAAAAAAAAAACCACAGAGCATGTAACCTTATTTTAAGCTCGAGTGACGTACTATGAACCCCTCGCTGCGCTCAGGATTCTACTTTAGAACCCCTTACTGCGCTCGGGATTCTATACTCCTTCGCTTCGCTCAATTCAAAGAAACACTCTCGCCTTCAAAATAGTTGTTTGCTCCCTTGGCAATCAATCTACTATTTGCCTTGTCTTTGCCAAGTATGTAGTTACTGGAATACCTACTGGATTTTTGATATACTTATATTTTAATTGTAGTTTGTGTTATTAGGGAAATACAACCAAATGTTGGCTTTATTCAGCTTTAAATTCGTACAGACATTATGAACTTCAAACCACTGAAAAAGCATGGACTCAGAGTCTGTATGTGGCGACTAAGAAGTTCACCACATTCTCCCCCGGTGCATTCTAGCTTGAGGTGTCGTAGTCCTGCAGGTAGGCAGGTAGTCTTCTATTTCAGGTAGTCTGCTGAATTGAAGGAGTATCTGGCGTTGTAGGAGTATCTGGTGCAGCACTCAGTGTAGAGACAAAATATGAGGAGTCGCTTTCTGTTTCTACAGTTTCAGTACGTTCGCCTTCTACCCCGCTCTCTGACCCTGTCGGGGCTAAATGTCTGTTAGACGCGGTCGTTTCTCGTCCGTCGTCGCTCAGTCTCACAAAAGAATAGTCCGGGTTGGACTCCAACACCTCGACTTTCTCGACTATGGGAGAGTATATTTGTTGGATCTGTTGTTTTTTTAGTAGGACAGGACCGGGTGTTAGAAGCCAAGTTGGTAGGTACCGAATGTCCGTTATTAGATTTTCTATTGCTTATAAACATAATTTCATGAGGAGTAGCCGTACTGGCGTTGCGGATGAAATCTGTTTAATGTGTGGGTATGGCACACATTGAGAGCACGTACCTACACCACTTGTTTCTTACAGTAAATCAACGTGATCTCAGCATTATTGCTTTAAGCATAAAGTCTATACAATAAGCAAACAAATTTTACACTGCGGTAGCCGTGTTTGACGTAAAGAAAGTACCCTCATACCCACAGGCCATTTTTTATCACGCATTGGATTTTCAAAGCACTACTTTAGCGCCGAGAGTTGAAAATCCAAATAGTGTAATTTTTAGGATTCCGTACTCAAAGGGTAAAACGGGACCCTATTACTAAGACTCCGCTGTCCGTCCGTCCATCCGTCTGTAACCAGGCTGTATCTCATGAACCGTGATAATTAGACAGTTGAAATTTTCACAAAATGTGTATTTCTGTTGCCGCTATAACAACAAATACTAAAAACAGAATAAAATTAATATTTAAGGGGGCTCCCATACAACAAACGTTATTTTATATGTAGTGTTAAATGTTGTATGGTGGAACGGAACCCTTCGTGTTTTTTAGATTCACTAGTATGTACTCTGTTGGATTCTTAATGCTCGGTTCAACACTGAGAGTTGAAAATCCAGTAGGTACGTGATAAAAAAATCGTCGCAGGAAAAAATCGCCCGTGGGTAGGAGGAGGGCTATTAACTGTTACCTTTTTAGGCACCTAAGTAAGTGAATCTCTCCTTAGGGTGAGATCTCGCAAGTGAAGGATTGATTTTACCCTTTTATTACATTTGGAAACAGAAATGAGTTCGTATCTAAAGGAAGCACGATAAGTTCCATTTTTAAAGCCTAGTTTAATTTGACATTTTATTCTCAATGTCAGTGCTACCTCAAAGTTTTCAACTCAATTTAGAAACAATTTGTTAAAAAATGAATAAAAAAGAAAGTGAGTCGAAGTTTTCCTTATCACTGTCGTTGTTTAATTTATTGAAATTGGGACTTTTTGAAACCATTCATGCTAAAGGTCCCTGTGAAGGTAACTCTCCTAGCAAGGAACAGTGGCATTCCGGAACCCCACGACCCAACCCTTGTGTCCCCAAAGAGCCACCAAAGGAAGCCGACAGATGTGCTGGAGGTGATGCACCTCCGATCAAAGTATGCAAATGCAAAGTGTCTGACAGCGGTAGCTCAGCCGGAGACCGAGGGAAAACTGGCGCCGGGGTAAGCGGTTCCCGAGTGGGACGGGACGACTGTTCACAAAATGAGAATCTACCGACAGGCGCACTCAACCCAGGGCTTTTGCGGCATATACATAATGCGGCAAGATATAGACTACCACAATGTTTTGAAGGAGGCAGTATATCTGTAAAGCAGAGTTCATGTTCGAATTGGATGTTTGGCCATTCTCTATCGTTTAGTTCGGTGTCTCCTGGGGGTTATAAACTGTTACTGTCGTACGCGGATAAAAAAAAGCCGACGGCATTGCCATACTTCGTAATGGAAACGGCGCCCGGTGGGCAGATGAGTTGTGAAATGCGTGTGGCCCCGACCCGGGGCACACGTGCGACTGTCGTGGCTCAGATAGCCGAAGCAGAGCTCTACAGTTTTGAGAGCATCATAGACGCATTTTTCAACAGGTTTACAGCCTCCATTATCGCTGTAAATCGGGAGTTCATTGCACTTCATTATCTTCAGGTATTATTTTAGACGTATTTTGGTCCATGTAGCCAGCCTTTATTACTACTTTGGTACTGATCATTTGTTAACACATAACATCATCTGCCTAGCCTTTTCCCAACTATGTTGGGGTCGGTTTCCAGTCTAACCGGATGCAGCTGAATACCAGTATTTTACATGGAGCGACTGCCTATCTGACCTCCACAAGTTCCACAACCCAGTTACAGGGTAACTCGATACATAATTAAAAAAATCGGTCACGTGCTAGTCTGACTCGCGTACCGAGCGTTCCATACAAATTCGTAGGTATGTAAATAGTTTATCACGGGTTTTTTTTTTATGTGACTATAAATTTATGGTTTTCGGATTTTTCCCTTTACTTGTGCTACATGAGCTTGTGTCTTGCCAAATTTCATGATTCTAGGTCAACGGGAAGTACCTACCCTATAAATTTTGATTCCCTTGAGAGTGTCGAAATATACTTACGTTTTTTTGTAGCATAAACGGCCGTATCTTTTTTTAACGTTAACTTAGAAGTTTGATATTTTCACAGCTTCAAGGGACTGTAGACCTGAGTATATTGTTTTAATTTCAACTTAATACCTCCACGCGTTCCCAAGATAAAGGGTCTTGACAGACAGACAGACAACAAAGTGGTCATTTACGGGTTCCGTTTTTTCCTTTTGAGGTACGGAACCCTAAAAATATATTAGTTACCTACGAAAAGTTCAATTCAACTAATATTTTAATTGTGAAAGTTTGTATGTTTGGATGTTTGTTACACAATCACGCAAAAACGGCTGAACGGATTTGGATGAAATTTGGTACGCAGATAGTTTATAACCTGGATTAACACACAGGAAACCTACTTTTTAATCCAGTAGCAAGTTCTCACCCATGGGATAATTTCCGACATCGAATCCGCGCGAAAAAGCTAGTTCATAATGAATACGAAGTACAAAAAAGAGCAAATCAAAATAAAAGTGCCGTTAAATCAACAATAGCAAACTTAGCCGTCATGTAGGTTCATTGCTTAGGACGGGAGGTACCTTTAAGCTGTGTTATGTTTATTGATATTAGAAGCTCATCCCTAATCCTCTAAGTAATCTCTTTGTTTTTTAGGCTGTGACGGATAAATTCTCGTTGGGTGCGGAGGTGGTGGCTCGAGGGCACACGACGGAGTTGAGCTCGGCGTCAGGGGCAGGGCGTTGGGCCAGTGGGGACCAATCCGTGAGTGCGACTCTGGGCAACAGGGGCCTGGACCTGTGCTACGCCAGGGATATCAAACCGTTCCTCACTGTGGCCGCCATGCTTGAGGTGATAATAATTATCTCACAATCTTTTTTATCGGATCGATGAAAACTTGGGTAATTTCGTTAGTAGAGTTTTCAATTAGTACCCACCTAAGTAAATACTTGGAATATGGGGGATTTAAGCTAGGTCGATTTTCGACGTGCGGCTGGCTGGTCTCTATCGCCTCACAAGCCAAATCACCGCCCCATTAACACAGGTCGATTAAAATCGCAGGTGACTAGTTCATTTTGCGATTGAGCGTTTTCACGGTCAATTTTAGTAACCCGCCCGTATGCGACCTAGCTGTTGCCGCCCGACTAAAGTCGAGTCCTACTCTACTTTGGAACTTGCGGTTATAGTCACCTTTGTAAAGCCCGCATAACTCGTAGAACCTATAAGGAAAAATTAAGAACTACAACTGTCTACTCACGCAAGTAGATACCTAAGTAATTACTTAGTTCAAGATATAACCTACTTTCATATAATAACGCAAACTGCTTTAATAAAGTATAGTTTTCAACGACGTATCTTGTGTGTAACACACGACTTATCTTACGATAGTATGGTCTGCTCTTCTGAAACAAAACTATTAGGTAGGTACCTATTATACTAAAATCGTATCTTTTAATCGCAGGTGGGATTTGCGGTCCGTCGCGCGGTTGCGACCCTTGCCTACGAGTGGCACACAAAGGAATGGACTGTGCGAGGTTCAGCAGACTCCGACGGACTGGTGGGAGCCACGCTGCAGAGGTCCCTGGGAGGGAAGAAGGCACAGCTGGCCTGTGCCATCTCCGCACTCCTCAACCACCCTAATGATAAGTTCAGGCTTGGCTTTGGTATCACCGCCGCGATTATTTAGATCTCAGTAAATCGTAGGGGTCTCCAAACTACGGCCCGCGGGCCAAATCCGGCCCGCCATCGCCAGTGCCACCAATCCGGCCCGCGACAGCTTATGACTGTGTTATCAATCTGGCCCGCGACAGCCAATGTCTTATTGTTGTTACTATTGCTGTAATAAGTTGAAGAAGAAAACACAGAATGATTATTACTCGGTTTTATTTACTTGCAAGGTAAAACTTCCTGCCATCTCGAAGTGATCGGAATGCACTAGACAGAACCAGAACTTTCTCGAACCAACTCGGAAATTCCCAAATATTTAATTACAACTTATGCCACCTGTTAGTGGGTAGCTGAAACAGATAGTACATAGCACAATGGGCGAGGCCACAACACTGCGTTGCGGCGTCGTATCGCTAGAACGACGTCGCACAGCAATACAATGCGGCGTAGATTTTTACGATGCAACGCCGCAACGCAGTGTTGAGCCTCGCCCAATACATAATACTTATCACTACTCCCCAGTAGATATCGTTAATGTCCGGTTGAGATGGCTAAATTTTGACAAGCGTTTTCGGATCGTACGCCTAGACATCATGGTATCTATTTACGTACAACCGATCACATGAGCGCGCGTCAAGTGCGTCTACGCGCGATCCATCTGAACCGGGCCTAAATGTGTCACAATACACAATAGTAGGTAATAGAAATGCAAAAAAAGCGTATGTTTGCTTAGGTCGCGCACTTTGCGACTAGTCTAGAAATATAGTTAAGGGCAGAAAAATTCAAACTGTTGGCCCTTGAAGCATACTGAAAAAAATTCTGGCCCTAAGGCTTCAAAGTTTGGAGACCCCTAGACCATTAGAAATTTTGAACTTTAAGGCTGATTCGACCTTGCAGAAGACTCACTATATTAAATATAATTAGATGTAAATAATATAATTACTTCTTTGACAGAAACACGAACATGATATTATTTGATTAGGTATATCTGATGCTGCGTTTAGTGAGTAGTCGTGCACAAGTCAGCCTGGACCGCGGTCTAGTGACATTTTTCTGATGATTCCCCTTCACGGAAATTTTATAAAAAACAAATTTTCACCAATTTTTATATGTAACGGATGTTATGGTCTGTAATGCTGCGTTTCCACCATAAATGAGCGAGGATGCGTAGCGAGAGTTGTGCGTAAAACTAACCAATCAAGCTTCCCTCTCTACGCATCCTTGCTCATTTCTGGTGGAAACGCAGCATTAAGCTACAGATGAATTTTTAAGGGTCTCTGAAATGTCAAATTATTTTCGGTCGTTTTTCATTTTAGCTAGCCGAAAATATTAACCCATTTTTTATTTTGTTCATATTATGGTGATGATTTATTGCAGCTTTAACGTAAAACGTTTTCAAATATTAGGGGTTAAAGTGTGAAATTGCCGTTTTACATAGATTTTTTCTTTTTAAGAAAGTTTTTTGTTTCTTTAATCGAAATATTAGTCGAGATGTACTTTTGCCATTTTAGTGGAAGTTCATTGATGGCTCTGCTATAAAAATACTGGCGACGGGAATCGATGAACTCTTTAGAGGCGTTATTCGCGACCTTGTTGGATAATTTCAAACCCAACAAGGCCGCGAAAAACGCCTCCCCTGTAAAAAGTTACTCAAATTTCGAATAAAAATGGGGATAAGTTGGAGCAAGGTATGGTGAGTATGGTGGGTATCGGAGAGTTTCCAGTCATGACTCCTGTAGTGTTGAGACGGCCGGTTGTGCGGTGCTTCGACGCGAATTTGTGTTTTTTGTTTAGCGAGTTCATACGGTGCCCACTTTCCGAGCTTTTTTATCTTTCCAATTTGAAGGAAATTAATCAGTATCGATTTCATCACTCACGTTGAAGGCTGCTGCAAGTTCCAACATGATTTGAGATGAATCTGCGTCCACTATGGCTTTCAATTCATCGTTGTTCCGGTCGGCCACGGGGCTCATTGTTGAGATCAAAATTTACAGAACGGAAGCGATCAAACCAGAATCGGATCGTGCGTTCACATGCCACCACATGGTACCATGTCCATACAGTCACGTCGTTAACATTGCGTGCTGTCTGTGCTGCGTTGGAGCCCCGACGGAATTCGTATTCGAAAATAACGCGCAATTTAGATTTTTCCATGGTTACAGAAACAGCGATATTTAAAAAAAAATTAAACGGTGGGAAAACAAATGAACAACTGATTTTGAAAAACAACAAAAACAACATGTCATACTATATTATAAAATGAATTTTGAATTTGTAATTCTAAATAGAATGATAGAAAGATATCGATCTTCACAGTAGCCAGTATCAAAAATCGGCAATTTCATACTTTAACCCCTATTATTTAGCTGTTGACGATATCCCGCTTATTTTTAATATCAATCTAGTTCAATGGGGATAACCCAATAGGTTCTGGCTTCTTACCTGTTCTTACCTACGGCTTAAATAATAATATGAATTCGACCAAAAATAATTAAGTAAGAGATATTAATGAACAAGGTATAAGTACCAGTTTTGATTTGTTTACTAATCCAATCGACATGATACATAATGAAATCTAGCTATTTAATATTTATATTGTGACGTTTATTATTTCTAGTAAATAGGTGTTATATGAATGCCGTGTTTTCATGAGCCTATCAATATTTACCATCATTTAGACATTGGTTTTCAGGACCCTTTTTTTAAGGTCATGTAAGTTAATTATGCGTTGTAATTTTAAATAGACGTTGACTTATAAAAAAACATATTTTTATTTCATTATCCTCCGTTAACCTTACCTTGAAATCGCACGACAGCTAAAGTGAGCCAACCGCTCACATCGTTTTACAGTCACAGAACATTCACAGGTTGTCCTCACAGTTTAATAATGCACACAAACACTAGGAAATACTATTAAAAATTCATTTTCAATGTAACGATAATGTAGGCGTGTATTATCCGCCGTCGGGTGCGTCAGTGCACCGCAGCGGCGGCGCGCTGGGCGGGCGCCTGCGCGACTTCTGGGCGGGGTCTGAATCGCCGCCCTTAGTAGATACGCACACAATAATGGACTTTACATCGTAAAAATAAAGTGTTATTTGATGTAAATAGGTGTTGATTGTGGAAGTGTGGGCGTAGGGTGCTCGGTTGCTGCAGTGTGTATTCCGTGGAGCGTGTTGCGGCGAGGCGAGCGCGCGGCGCCGCGTGTCGGCGGCAGTAATGGTGATGGAGCGTCTGGCGCACTTCGTGAGCAAGTCGCTGGAGGGAGGCGAGGCGCCGGCGCCACCGCCCGAACCCGACGCGGATGACGCCGACGACGTGGACGTGGACATCACCGAGCTGGAGGAGGCGCCGGCCCCCAAGCGCCCGCGCAACTGGCTGCTGTCGCCCGTGCCCACGTGCAAGCGGGAGGCTGCACAGGACGATGATGATGATCACAGGCATGGTGAGTAAGTTATTGCAATCCTACAGTTAGGTGTAGGTACTAAAATCCTGGTCTAGTATGTTTTGTGCAGGTATTTGAAGTACTATTGTACCGTCCACGAAACCACCATCTGTCAAATTAAAGCCTCATTTGTGACAACTATATCTTACTTGCTTTTGCTGTTCAACTTCGTATACGTACCTACGTGCGGTTTAAGTTACGTTAAGAAGTAGGGTCAACCTCCTGATAGGAAAAAATCTTCCCAATAATCTCATATTCAACTTTTTATTTTTTTACCCTGATTAATGTCCCATTCTCAATGATAAGTAGAAAATGCCAGGTGCAGCAGAGCAGCTCAGTTCCTTATATTTGAATATTTAATTAATAAGAAAATTACACAGAGATGTACACTTCATAGACGTAGTAAATCACATGCGCACCGCTAAGGACTGCCCAACCAAAAACAAACCACCCGCATAGAGCGGGGATACAAGTTTCGATTCCCGCTCAGAGTAGTGTTGCACCATACACGACGTTACCTTGGTACTACTTAGGTAAAGTCGAAAAAACTTATAAGTATATATACCTACCTACACTGGCAGCTAACTTAAAACTATTATAAACAGTGTTTCTCGAGTGCTGACTCTGTTAGCCTAGTGTAATCTTTTATATCACCCTACCTATGAGATTAAAGTCATTACGCACAGAATATCGACAGTGTACTGATGCATATTTTTGTCAGTATACTAAATAGCTTATTGAATGTACCTACCAATATCCTCCATACCTAATATAATAGATATTCCGAGGTTTCAAAGTTCTTGTTGTACCTTTTTTTTTTTTTTTTTTAAGGATGGGAAATCATCCAATGACCCCTCCCGCTCTGGGTGGAGCGGAAGGGAGTGTCAGACTCTTACTGACTAAAACCCATCCGTGTTCCTTCCTTAGCCCTTTATGTTCCGGGGCAGCGGTAACCCTTTCGGACAATCCCGCTGCCCCGGCATCCCGCTGCCCCGGCTCTTGTTGTACCTCGAGTTATACAAGATAAGTATTATAAAACTGGAGAGCAGGCAGAATCGTAATGTAATTCGCTTGTTATGAACACAATAAGAATTTAACGATAACAATTCTCTGTCAATAGTCTATCTAGGACTAATAATAAAGCTGGAGAGTTTGTTTTTTTGTTTGTATAAGTGCTGATTTTTCAATCGACAAATAATTTTTGAATGGAAGAACCGTAACAAATTCAATATTATTCCTCGGATAAAATTATTTGGTGTTGGAAAAATCAGCCCTAAACGTGTTAATCTCTGGAACTACCAGTCAGGTTTGTTTTTTTTTGCCTTTTCTAGCCTAATTCTTAAGGAAGGATATCTTAGGCTAATTAACATCACGCTAAGAGCAAAAAGTTAGAAAGAAGCTAAGCGATTACGAAGAAAGGCGCGGGCAGGCGATGCAATGCGACGGGTTGGGTCAATAAATGAAATTTTACGCGGATGAAGCTAGTAAATTAATATAGGTATGCATATGGATGGACATGAATCAACAAATTATTGTGAGCGCCACTTAGTCCACACATAGGTAAGTAAGTATCAGGAAAGTGACATTCATTGTGACCTCAATTCACCTACGTTAACCTAGATAGATCAGATACTTAATTATGCCACATGACTTCTGAAATTATAATGAAATTATGCAAAAATTAGCGATTGATTACTTGAAATAACAACAGTCAGCCAAATCATTTGACATGTGCATGACAGTTGGTTAATAGGTATCGATGAGCAATTTTTTGTTTTGAATGTTTTGAACTAGGTGTGGAATTATTTAGTAGGCTACTCGTTTTTGACCAAATATGTATGTTTTGAGTAGCCCATCAGACACCAGAGGGGCAACTCGATGAACGTCTAATTGTTAGGTACTTATGTGTAATGTTCACCCATGGAAAGGCTATAAGTATACTTTGTTTACAGGTGACCAACATAATTATGATCATCCCATTTTGATAAATTGCCTATAATTATCAGTAGGTATATGTTCAACTCAATTGTTTATTGTTAGTAGGTAGGTATGCCGATAGGTACTTAAAGGACCCCTTTTCCACATTTACACAGACGGTAGACTAAGGTCTATGGGCCCAGTCAATGGTCACTTTGATATAGCATCAGTGACGTTCCTCACTATACCTCAGGTCGTCAAAGTGAAGGTGCGTTGGCAGTACACTCAGAACATTCTATATCTAGGTAGTTTTAGGGCATAGTCTGGTCAGGTTTGGCGGTATATACAATACCTAAGTATAGGAGAGTACTTAATTTGTTTATTTCTTAAATAACACAAAAGCTTATAAAATTAGGTACTTACTGAAGAGTTCAATCTTCAACAACATTCAGATTGCACCACAACATGCCTCCGTATCAAAAAGACCTAAAAGCAAATGGTCCTATTAACAAAACGACTTATTATAATAAAAACAACACTTTAGCAAAACGTCCTATGAGTCTTAAGAACAGAAGAACCGAAGTGGTACAGTCACACTCACATCACACATAAATATGTGTTTTTTTTTAAGTAAAACCTAATACATAAATATTGATGTATCATCACCTCGAAACTCATTGTTTGCCTAGCATTTTCCCTACTAAGTTAGGGTCGGCTTCTAGTCTAACCGGATACAGGTGAATACCAGTATTTTACATGAGCGACTGCTTATCGGACCTCCACAACCCAGTTAATAGGTAATACGATACCCCTTGGCTTCTGGCGACCGTAACGACTACCAAAGATCCACGAATGACAGCCGGAATCTCATACCTCTTTCTGCTGTCAAGCACAACACTTCTTTTGTCAATTTGATACATACCTTCCTATCTACCTACCACCTACCTTCCTACCTACCTAACTTTTTTTTACTACCTCTCCGTGCCTCGGAAAGCACGTTAGGCTGTTGGTCTCGGCTGTCATTCGTGGATCTTTGACAGTCGTTACGGTTCGTCAAAAGCCCGAAAGTCTGACAACCAGTCTTACCAAGGGGTTGCGTATTACCCAGTAACTGGGTAGTGGAGGACAGATAGGCAGTCGCTCCATGTAAAATACTGGTATTCAGCTGCATCCGGTTAGACTGGAAACCGACCCCAACATATTTGGGAAAAGGCTAGGCAGATGATGATGACCTACCTACCTACTTTCAAGTTTTAACTTTGAGTCTTTGTGATCATGCGATGCGGCATCTTAGGACAGGCACGAGCATAAACATATTATTATGAACAGTTGATTTCATTATTCATCCTTAATATGTCATCAAGGTGGCAGCACAAATATTATGTTACATCGAAGGAACACCAAAACTATCGGACAAGACATCAAAATATAGGATGCTGCATTAGCTTCAAAAACTTGTGTCACCTCTTAGACGTGTGTGACCCGTTTTCTTCTGGATTTTCTTTACCCGTGGTCCTTATTATCAAGACATATCTTGCGTTATAAATGTCTGCCTACTTAGTTAAATTCAAAAAAGAGATAACTATGCAGGATCGTCGGATATATAGTTGAAGTTTAGTAAGAAACCGATGGATGTTCTCGAATAAAATTTAATTTTATTAATAGAAAACAAACAGCTCATTCATTATCAAATTAAATTTCAGTCGACAACATTCATCGGTTTCTTACTAAACTTCAACTATATCCGACGATCCTGCATACTTATCTCTTTTGTTGACTGTACCTCATTGTGATCAAAAATATCTGACACCACTTTGATCCTCACCTACTATAAGATGGGTAATTGATACTGGCAAAATAGTTGACACCGGCTCATCTTTGCAAATGGATGGATTTTACCTAGGTATCATGAAATCAGATATTATTCCATTAATATATTTATGCCCGTAACTGTAACTGTCTCCATCGGTGCCCTTTGATTGTTTAGCTAACACGGTATGCTACTTCGGTATTTGAAGAATCAATTTGTTATCATTATGAAGCAATGCCTACATATGTGCAGATTCAAGAATGAGAATTCAAATGGGTCTGACACAATTGAGCTTTCAGACCCATTTATTAACCGACTTCAAAAAGGAGAAGGTTCTCAATTCGACTGTATGTACTAGTTTATTTTTATTTTTTTTAACAAAAATATTAGGTCTCCCTCAGGGGTGGTCCCAATAAATTTTATTAACTTTGCTTGGGTAGTTTTTGAGTTATCTTCAATAATACGTATTTTTGTCACTTAGTTTAATATTGATGATTTTATAATAACTTCCTGTCACTGATATTTACATAGCAAGTAGTGTTATACGAATTTGTGTGGGGTAAGTACAACTTAAAAGTGAAAAATAAAACCTTTTTTACAAAAAAAAAAAACAACCGACTTCCAAACGTACACTACAAAGTGAAAAATAACTTTAATTTCGGAAGTCGGTGGCAAACAACGTAATAGCGAACTCAACGACACCGACTTCTGAAATTAAAGTTATTGTTCACTTTGCAGTGTAAGTATTTTTTTGTCCTTTTTCACGTCTTGTCTGGAACTGGATTTGTTTAAAAAACTGCGATGAAATTGAAATTTGTAGGTAACTGTTTGTTTTGATCATTATATCATTGAAAACAGAGATAGATATTTCAATTACTTATATTAATTGTAAGTACTAGTTGATTATTTGGGTCTCACCAATCTTACGAGAAGTCGCTGCATGGTTGAATTCCGTAGCCAATGTATGTATATCTCTAAGTAATAACACCTGAAGTACCTATAATAAGTTTTTTATGTCACTAGGTATTTAATTCATTATATTATCTCACTCTATTATGTACTATTATATACTCTATATATTATGTCTACTAAACGTTCTACGAAAGATTGTAAATTCGCCGACATAAAAGTAAAGTCAATCCAGGATGACGAAGGATCTTTGTTACCCATCCATTCGATATACTCGACTAGCATCGCATAGTCACCCTTATTTCACTCACCGGAAATCAAACGACCTATTTTAACCGATTTCTCATGAGCCGCCTGGTAATTTATTAGAATTTCCTCGTGATGGTACCTCTACAACAGATCGGATCTAAATAGGTACTAAAATTAAATCGAATTCGCGTTTCAAGTAACCGAATAAAAAGGTATCATTCTTAAAACGATCATTAATTACATTAAAGCGAGGATTAGCGCCGAGCGCTGAGTGAGAGAAGAAAATTCCGAACAGATCCGAGAAAGAGTTTTCAATCAAATAAATCAGAGACGCTCGGCGACTTTAACAGGGGTTATACTTACGGAGCGTTGTACAATTAATCACTGTTCGCTGGTCGTTAGATGTCTGAGGAGTTCGGATGCCCCGGAGACGAAAGGGGAGAGCGGGTGTGGCTCACAGCACCGCCCACAGCCGGATAATCCCTCCATTTACATAATTGCCGTATAAAAAGGAGACCTTCCCAATTTGCTAAATTGCTTCAAACGACAATCTTAAACGTACAGCCCGCTTGTTCCCGGGAGGCGAGCGCGCCACGAGGCGAGCTCCCGTGCGCCGGTAGATGCGATTAACGATGTATTAGCACTTCGCTGATTTATTCCTTGATTAATTTAACCGTTTGGGACTATTATTTTGCATCTTTCAATACTTAATCAAGTTAAAGTTTTGCTGATTGTGACGTGTTAGGTATAAACATTTACCTGTAAGTAACGAAAGAATATAATAAAATTGTATTTATTAAATGCTTCGTTTTAAGTGCCTGCTTATTACTCGCACCTCATGTTAATTATATATGTAGAGGTACCTATTTAATAGGTATACAGCAAGCTTCAAGAAAATAATAGACGACAAATTGTTCAACAGTTTTAATTTGGTTTATAAATTCGCATTCAAACTGGAATAAACAAATATTAATAAAAGAAATTGGTATTACGGGACATCTCAAACAGCAGTAAAACTGAGAGGAGCTGTACTTGGAGCGAAACTGTTATTCCTTAACTCAATTACGAGCGGGCTACGACGCTGCGAGAGATGCTACGACAACATTCTGTAGTCAGATTCAAAGTTAATATTACAGTTTAACATTTTCGTTTGTATAAAACATTGAAATTGCATTTTCATCGTATTCAATTACGTAGTAGTGTTATAAACTCCTTCGTACACTAGTCATCAAGAGTTGGCAGAATGTTGTTAATTCCTTTGCCTGGTAGCCAATAAGTTAAAATAATGCCTCAACTAAATACTTATTTACTATTCTAAATTCAACAAAACAGTAATGATTAGGTTTTAAATTAAGCGAAAATTAATTGAATTTAAATTAACAGACATTTCAATGTTTACGTATATACCTATTGTTTATTTGCTCATTGTTGTCAGTCAGTTGACTTATTGAAGATGAAGGGTCATTCAGTTAGTTTGGCGCTCTTTGTGTGTTTTTTCCTTGTAAATACTTACAAAATATTTTACTTTCCGCTAAATCCAATTCACAGAATCCCAGAGTCCCACTACCTTACCTAGTGTGCCCTGGTATCGGGATGTCCCTTGCGACTTAAAAGGATCCCTCCGTCCCGTACGAAAAGTTGATTTAAGCGGCACTTTTATTTTGATTTGCTCTATTAGTTCATACTTTTATGAATTGAAATATTTTTGTTAATAATTTATATTCAAAGTCTCAGTCATTTATTTCAAATAGGCACATACTTGAGGCACTTTGAATGTCAAAATTAACAAAAAATATAATTAATCCTAGTAGTCCCTTTCCTTTCAAAATATGTGTAAACAAGATACCTAACCTTTCTGGTGAGTACAGTAAAATATTTTAGGGAATATATGTGCAACTGAAATTTTGAGATCGGAATTTAGGTGGCGTTAGTTTGAAAAATAAATATACCGGCTGAAAATCGTTTTTCTTTAAGAGATTAGAGGGGCAATTCTCGTAATTTTAAGAACGTTCACAGTCTGCTCTCAGTCTCAATCTGTCAAAAATACCCAGTGGCGGATTTACACATTTGCCGCCAGTAGGCTATTCAAGTTTTGCCGCCCCTACTGACCTCTACAATAATGTCCCTTGTCTTTTGTATACTGCTTCGACACACTTAATTCCATCGCCTTTTCTTCAAAATACTTGAAATGTTCTCGTTCAGCTACGAAAATCTTGCAGAGATTTGTAAAGATCGGCAACAGTGCAGATGAAATCTACGGTAGAAGCCTGAATTTGAGCATTCACTTTGTTTATTCTTTCCAAAAAAACATGGTTGGTACCTATATAAATTTTAATCTTTTTAATTTCAGCAATACATTAAAAAAAATGTTAGCCCCACATTTGCCGCCCCTAAAATCTGCCGCCCTAGGCTCTAGCTAGCCTATTCAGCCAGCAATTAGAGGTATTTTCAGTGGCGGATTTACCAACAGTAAATCCGCCACTGAAAATACCTCTAATTTCCCTACATTTTGGACAAGTTTTGACATTTGTTTGTCGCTGATATGAGACTGCGACTAGATTTCGAACGATTTAAATTAGCGTCAGCTGCTCCAATAGTGGGGGAGTCCAAATTTAAAGCATGTCGAAGTTAGAAAAAAAAAAATTATACTGTGCCTGAACCTTATGGGACGGTTTTTGGGATTATCGGTTTTTGGGATCATGTTAGCTGTAATTTTCCCGAATAGAATAAAATAAATATCATCTTCAACCTAAAAACAATAGTTACCTGCATGAAAGTGGAGGAAATGAACATGATAAATGATGATAAATTATTTTTATTTTGTAAGTAGGTTTGCACAAACACTTTTACACGTCAATCATATTTTTTATAAAACTAGATGAGGTCGGCGTTTCCTATCTGACTACTCTGAGAAGAAAGGCCGAAACAAACTCAGAGGTCACAGTCTCTTTTAAAGTCCAGAGATAATCTTGGTCAGGTTATATGAAGACCATGTAGATCGATGTCTGAGATGGTCTTTTGAGGAAAGAACCACACAGATTGAGAGGACCTGTCCAGTCAGTGCACGCATTTGTCAGAAATCGTGCAGCTTAACTCAAAACTTAAGGAGCTCAACGATTCGAACAATACCAAAGAAAGGACATTTGGGTAGGCCACATAAATTACTCAAACTGCCAGACCTAGAAAAAAACTAACAGAACAAAGAGAATAACAAAAATTTAACAAAAAAATTATAATAAAATGACCCACATTGTCTTCACATGCACAATAATTAAAATAATATAATACTTTACAAAATAATGTTGTTACACATCAAGCTATAAATAACCAATATAAGCTGACTTCTGAATGTACGAAAAACCTACACAATACGAAGTCAGCTAGAACTGGAAATGTATAGCTTGATGTGTAGCCGTGTGTAAAAAGAAAAATAAAATAGTATTTGCCTCCCTCTGGGGCCCCGGGCACACGCACTTATGCTTGAACCCAGTGCCCCAGAAGGGGGCTGTCCAGCTTGTGACTGAGCACGTTTAGGATGGTGTTGGCGCTCCCACGCGTGCGGAACATCAGCGAAGCAATGCGGCGCCACAGCACAGTCTGAAAGCCGTCTGTGTGCGCTTGCGCAAACATCGCAGACGCACTACAGTAGCGTAGAAGCAACCTGAACGCATTATTATAATTGTATTCCGAGAGCGTTGATGGCCCGCTGCGTGTAGTTGACTCACAGATTGCAGGTGTAGAGAGTTTGGCAGAATGCTTTAAACAGAGTGATCTTTACCTCTAAACTACTACACCTCGCGAATCTGCGTGACAACATGTTACAGCGGACCGCCATTGCCCTCCTCTAGATTTCTATGTCCCCATCGTCTTTTAGATCCTCGGTGACAACATGGCCGAGGTATTTAAATTCTCTCACTTTTTTTTTATTTGATGTGGGTTTGCTCTTGACTCTAGTCTTTTTACCAGACGCCACAGACAAATCTCCGAACGGCGGCAGCAACAACGGTGGAGGGAAGCAGAGACGTTCTAGAACAAATTTCACCCTGGAACAGCTGGGTGAACTGGAGCGACTGTTCGACGAGACGCACTATCCCGACGCCTTCATGAGGGAGGAGCTCAGCCAGAGGCTTGGACTCAGCGAAGCTAGAGTTCAGGTAGGTAATTTGAATCTACTTTTAATTTGTATGTTATTGACGGGCATAAAAAATAGTCGACAGGATTTTTTGTTGTGCTTAGAAAACTTTTTGGAAAAAGTTGTACATAACTCTCAAATCCGTAAACTCTTCATCTGTTTATGGTGGGGTCTGTTACCTGTATCTACTATAGTTAGGTGAACAGTCCACACCTTTGCTTAAGGCGGTATCTATCTAAAGTTACATCGATAGTTTTACAAATGATTTATTGTCAGCTATAGGTAAGCTGCGTCCGGATTCTATCCCACATACTCATAGATATTCGCTTTTTTTTGTTAACCTATGCTGTCCCACGGCTGGGCAAAGGCCTCCCCCAAATCCTTTAAGGAACTAGTTCCCCGCGCCACCTCGAACCAGCCCTCGCAATACGCGTCCAGATCATCTCGTCATCTCTTTCTAGGCCGGCCTCGGCGGCGCCGTCTATGTTCAGGCACCCTTAATAGATCGCTTAAACTTTACATTTGCCAAACGATCTCATATGGTTTATATGGTGTACAGTGTACACATTAAAGAGTATTCTATTCTGTGGCGGTTAGGTTGGTTTCGCTAAGCTGTTCAATTAACTCTATAATTTAAAGCATAATTATGAAGAAACATAAAATACATTATATTGCTTAGTTTGGTCCTGATTCAGGTATTGTAATACTTCGCTTAACACAACATATCCAATTTATGAGTCTGGTCTTGTTACGCAACTATTTATTGGCTACTATGTTGCGTGTAATAATTAATCATACCTAATGTAACAGCGTATGCAAAGAGCTGCTCAACGGAAATTATGATATTCAAAAATTGCACCAACTACATGTCAATGTTTGAAAGATCTTTTCGGGCTTACAAGGTCACATCAAGTTAGCTAGCGAAACTCTGCAGACATGATGGGTATGGATATCTCGACACGACGAAACAAAAGACAAAAAGATACGATGTTCTCTTTTTTTGGGGTCAACGACCGCCGGCAATGGTATAATACGGTAGTTAGTTAGCTTACCCAACACGTCGGCGGTGTTCTACTAACTAAAAAAATAATAATTTAACATTGTACCTGAAAAAATATGGCTAAATAGCTCAAGTATAGGTAAGTAGGTAGACGTTTTAAACATGAACTGAATTCAAGTAAAAATGTAAGTAGGAAATAAATACTGATTAAATATTTACTCAGATGAAACATGCTCAACATTCAAGAGACGCCTTTATTACGATTGTATCGACCTGCCGTCACAAATATCAATTAGCACCTACTAAACATACTTATACTCATGAAATTATCACGCGCGATATTAGTTAGAGCGTAGCAATATCTCGAACCCCTGTAATTTGGCTCGATTAGGTTGCGTACATGGTGCATGAGAGAGCGGAGCGTCCAAGGAGTGGGGCGTTTTGTGTTGTAGAGAGCACCCATGTTTCTGGATGACTGTTTAGTGGATCGTGACACAACGTTGTGTGTTGCTAGCACACTTGCACAACGCTGTAAACGCTGTTTTGAAATAGGTACCTCGATGCATACTCCAACGATATAAGATAAAGAGTAACACCTTCACTACCTAACTATACTAAGGACATCCGGCACTCCTATCAGCTCCAAGTTCAAATTCTAACCTTGCTGATTGGCAAATGTTTTTGCAATTTTGGTGTTTCGTTTGCGTGACTTTTTTCCACTACACTATTGGCAACACGTAAATCTCATTTTAAATCAATCAATTCATAAGGTATTATTTTTTCAATCCACCACTACCCGCAGCGCTGTCTCGTCTATGTATAAACGTAGCCTTAATAGTGATGCGACCCTCACTCATTACTAATGCACGTAATTAGCTGTGAGCGGCCAACGAGCGACACGTTTATCGGCTATATATCGCGATTAGCGTCCGATAGCTGTTAAGTGCCGTAAGTAGCCAATCGCAGGGGATGTAACAATAAATAGATAAAAGCCTTGACCCCGGGCAACGCCGTGTGTCTTCACTAGTGTCAAACGAGCTGCCTCTTTGTTGACCTTATTGATATTTATTTGCAGTGATTTCTTTTATTGTGTAGATACTGTTGTATGGACAGTCAATGTCATGATCAGTTAAGTAGGTATATTGATTCATGACTAAAGGTGTACTTTTTCTTTATACTTTATAGGAAAACCCGAGCTGTATGCTTTCTTTATTTAGACTCAATTCTACTGTGTCGAAGCTTTGTTACTTTTATGGAATTTGACTTTAATCTTCATTTTTCAGAACTTATATAATTTCTGCTGGTAGGAACAAGTACGTTTACTTTCAGAATACTGCGGCTTCACATACTGCAGCTAATAAACGAAAACAAAACATTTGTTTAGCTTAGAACGGGGTATGTTCGTATGTTTGCTTGTTATTTAGTCGTATTGTCTTATGTAATCAGAGCTAATGAATTCGCCCCTAGTTAAGCGTATCGGTCGCCATTCGGCAACAACATACGAACTACGCGGGGTAACATTCGTAGCAAGTGATTTCAAACTTTTACCTACCGAGCCTTGGTTAACTATTTTAATCAATGTCAGTAGCCATAATGGTATTTTTTGTTTTATTGCCTCCCTTTAATCTTATCCTAATTCGACTTACGGAGTAGACCTGTCTTCCTGGGTTAAATTTAACGATATCTGTAATGTACATATGCCTATAGAAGATTTACCATACAAAGTCACCAAAGTGTACCTAGAGATGTGTGCGCTACTTTTTTAGGGTTCCGTATCAAAATGGTAAAAAGAAACCCTTTTTTTTTTTTTTTTTTTTTTTTTTTTTAAGGATGGAAAAAGGAACCCTTACGTTGCGACTCAGTCAGTTTGTTTTTACCATGGGTTCGACAATATGGTTCTTCCAAAGTTTAAAACACTGTGTTTTTGTTCCAGGATTAACAATTTCCAACAGTTTACATAAAAATAAATGCAACCGATTAAATCCCTCCAAATTAATTTAGACGTAACCAATTACGGTACTTTTGTGACAATTATTGGTGCACGCCGACAGATTGTCTCCAACATGCAATCAGCAACGATCGTGCTGTCCTCACTAATGCGGTTACCCGTGTTTGCTCGCATGCATGTACTGTAACCTACACTAATGCGGCACAGACTGACGTACATACAGCACCACTACAGTGTCGGATAATGCGATTCCTCGGAAACTCGCGACGAGATCAACCCCTGTTTGTTTTGTCAATTATTGAAACTGGATTAAATGAAAATGTTTTGTGTTTGCTTGTCATTTGTTTAATTTTCATTCATTATTTCTTTGCGACGTACCTTAGTGCAGTGGTTCGTGGTCGCTTGCGACACTGGGTCATATTACTTGAAATTGTTTTCAAAGCCATTATTTTTACTTGATCACGAAAATTTGTGATCTTGTATTATGAATCTGTTAAGTATAGTAGTTATTTTGATCTTGTAATCCTCTGGGTGTTATCTACTTAGGTAATACTTTGTTAGCGTATGTTGCGATTGGACGTAAATAATAATTGATAGTCTGCAGTTCTGACCGTTATTGATAAACTACAAAATATAATGTAGAAATTTGTGTAACCTACACAAAACTGTGATTACAGGGAAAATTTTGAATTATTTGGAAAATCCTACATATTGTAGATCGAACTCGTAGACTGTACCTTTGCATAGAAGACGGTTTGCTATTACATTTTTTTTAATTAAAACCCGTATTTTATTGTTATACAGGTGTGGTTTCAAAACCGAAGAGCTAAGTGTCGCAAACATGAGAGTCAGATGCACAAAGGTAAGTTATTATTACTTTAATTACATCAAAGTTTATGGTCTAGATATAAAATGTTCTTTGTTCTTCAAAATCGAATCACACTCCATCCCTCTTTACGATTCATTAAACATCTCTCCACCAAAAGTCCCATGTTAATTTTTCATGGCTGTTTAAACTCTGCCAAATGTATCAACATCATAATTAATATTCAAAACAGTTTCCCTGTTTAATGTAGTCGAAAGCTACAAATTGCAAATGATTCTGGCAAACTAGTTGTCAGCGAGTTGGCACCGCTGTATAATCGCAATGAATTCACTCGTGCGTGGTGGCACACTACGCCAGTAGTTAGCGGAGCCTCGAGCACGCACAACCGACTCGCTGGCAGTACAGAACTAGCACATTATGTATTCTCCATGACTCCGTCTAACTCGATTACAACTCCCGCCGGCGCCGGTCCGACTCTAACAGTTTTTTAATTCGACCATAACTCACGCGGATGAATAATTAAAATGGCGGGCCGAAGCGGGAATCCGCGTGAACGCGGTAAAAAAAAGCCCGGGAAACGGTACACGCGAGGCGATAAATTCAGGGAATTGCACAACGCACTTAGCGATCGACTGACTGACCTCCCCTCACTGGTCAAGGAGGAAATAAATAAATTACATGAGATTCCTTACACTTTGAACTTATCTCTATTTCATTGAATTACAATTACACTTGCTTTGAAAAAAGAAATAGAGTTTTGTTTAGGTACATAAACTTATGAAAACTAGGTGCTTGTGGAAATCATTTGCATTTAAATATGTAGGTAATTGTTTGAGTTCTGCATATAAGTAAATTCTTAAGGAGATTCCTCACTCTAAATAACTTAGCATTCAAACGTGACGTGACATGACATAATTATACGTATCGGTTCTATGAAACACTTTGGCGCTGATTATGTAAGGGAAAAGAAATACCTTAATACAATAATGTCAAAACAATGTATCGTCTGTCTAACAATTAATTATCCACAGCTTGACGCGGTGGTTGTCCTACATCCCCAGTAACACATTGCACGGACGAAAATATCACATTGTCTCATATTGTTGTGTTCTGCGGCGAGCGCCGTCGCTGCCCATAACGCGACATAGACAAATGAGACGTGACTGCGCGACTTATCCGCGAAAATCACGAGGAGATCGCACTATCGCGTGATTGTAAGAGCATTGAGGAACCGCTAAACGGAGCATAAAGCGGAAAAAAGCCGCTCGCCGGAATCGAATAAAATGATTCCCCGCGGGAGCCATTCGGACGCAATCCCGCCGTCCCCTGCTAAATGTCTTATTAACTTATGTGCCGCCACCGCGCCGCGCGCCCCACCCCCGCCGCCGCCCGGCCAACACGAGAATAATCATGTAAAGTGAAATGAAACGGTTATTTGTTACGTTATGCCCCTTTAACGGAGCGACGAGATTCCCAATGTTGTTATTGATTTACGCAATCGTTTGTGGCCTCATATCACTGATTTGAAGATGCATTGTCACGTAATTCAATTATGTTTAAGTGTTGGTTAAAGTATAATGTTTATTTTAAAAGCATATCTATAGTTTCTCTAGAAGTTTTAGCACCATGATCTATCTGAGCAAATAAACAAATGATAGGAAGACTTTCCGTAGCCATCAGCTACGCATGGTTCGTAGCTATGCTACGGCTACGTGCCGTAGCACTGAGTAAAAAATTAAGGTCATTCCCGTAAAACTCATTTTTTTTCGAATGACAACACTTGCATTTCACATTAAATCCTTGCAGCAAAAACGAATATGAGTAAAAATTCTTGTTCTTTCTGGGTTTAAGTCAGTGATTCCCGAATATTATGAACTTACGTGTATGACTCACTCATCACCACCTATCCACTCATCAATCTGTCTTAATAGTTAATTTTCGGTTTAATTATTCAAAACTTTGGTTTTGAGTCATTCATTCGATACCAATTTTGTGATGGAAAAAGTATTGCGTGGTTTCTAAAAAAAAAAGAAACCAAAAAAGATGTTTTTATCACATCTATTCAAAAAGAGCTAATGTATTCCTTGTAAACAGGGACTAAAATAGCTCTTTAATCCCTAGGGACTAAAAGTGATTTGAATTTGGATATTGTTAGTAAAAGTTCCAATCACCAATCACCAAAGATATCAATCACGAACATTGTATGAAGAAGTAACAGGCTGTATAATAAAATAAAACGCGCGAGCTAAATTTAAAAAAAAAGTTTGTGATATATTAAAAACCGGTCAAGTGCGAGTCGAGCTCGCGCACCGAGGGTTCCGCACAAATTTGTAGGTATGTAAATAGTTTAATACGGGATTCTTTTTTTTTTATTTAACGAAGTACTTATTTACGGTTTTTGGATTTTTTCCTTTATTTGTGCAACATGACCTTGCTTCTTGCCAAATTTCATGATTCTAGGTCATCGGGAAGTACCCTGTAGGTTTTGATTCCCTTGCGAGTGTCGATTTGCGGAAATTTTCGGCATAAACGGCTGTATCTTTTGATTGCGTTGGCTTAGAAGTTTGATTTTTTCACAGCTCCAAGGGCACCAGACCTGAGTATTGGATATAAGCCCAGCTTGATACCTCCACGCGTTCCTGAGAAAAAGGGTCTTCACAGACAGTCAGACGGATGGACGGACAACAAAGTGATCCTATAAGGGTTCCGTTTTTCCTTTCGAGGTACGGAACCCTAAAAACGCGCGAAAAGAATTCGGCCTTTGTTCGTAATTGTTTACTTTTACTCAAATTAGGATTTTACTTAGTTTTATACAAAAAGTATTACGATAATGTCTTCCTCAAGTAATTGTATGTAAATAAATAAACTGAAGTACTATTCTTATTCATAAGTTGTCCTTACTTATTTTTTCATAGAGGGTGATAAAAAGTAGAGTGTCCACCTCGGGAGCAACACTATTTTAAGCTCGAGGGACGTACTTTGAATCCTTCGCTCCGCTCTGGATTCAAAGAAACACTCTCGCCTTTAAAATAGTTGTTTACTCCCTTGGCAAACAATCTACTGTTTTTTCTGACCAACTTTTTTACATTTAAAAATAACTTGTTAATACCTGAGTTTATTAAAATATAGCTACTCAACAGATTTGTATAATTTTAGTTGTTTTCACAAATAGCAATATTTTCTACATCAGTTCCCATTAAATCATAACCAGTAGGCGCTGAATCTTCATAAAAATTAAGAATTCATATTTAACGAAGACATGAATCTTCTCCGCTCGCAGCGTCCGCTATAAAAACAATCAGAGCAGCCGTGAAACTCAAGAATAAAAGAATACAGCGAAGCTTAATTGTTCCCCTGTTCATAAAATTGTAAAGTTATTCGCGCGTCGCGAGGGTGGCGATATTTTATTGCGCAGAAACCGCTGTAAAGATGTTCGGAGCGCTTTAAAATAAGCGAGAGAGAGGAGCAGCGCCCCGGCTTACCTTCTAATTCGATTAAATTAAACAACTCAGAGTTAATCAAATAAATGCACGGCGGTCGTCGGGCGGAGGGCGCCGCGCAGTGCCGTGCCGGGCCATACCGACCCGCCGCCGGTATTTATGTCGGCACTTCTCGAAAGTAATTCGGTGTCAAATATGGAAATAACTCATACGCGTGGGGAACATCTATTTTGATAATGCCGACGGCGACCGGAGAGGTTCTGATTTACAGCGAGCGCGCGCGCCCGCCCTAGCGCCGCCCGCCCGCCTTCGCAGACTCCGACACGTTTGCTATATTCTTACTTCGATAACCTTATACATTGCATTTATTTTATAACTGCTCTATTAGTAATCTTCACCCGGATTCATGATAGGAATAGATACTACGTTCAATAAAGTAGACCGGATAAAAAATTAAGTGGCATATTATCATAATCATTAATTATCAGCGTTTAATGTTTCAACTGCTGGGACACAGGCCTCCTCTCAGTAAGAGGGAGTGGGCCGTAATCCACCACGCAGGCCCAGTGCGGGTTGTTGGATGTCACATGTCTTCGAATTTTTGGTTCTAGGACATGCAGGTTTCCTCACGACGCGTTGTTTTCCTCGATTTGAGATGATGAAGAGATGTTTTTTTTCGATTGGCATATAATATTGTTATAAATCCAAAAGCTACATGACATAACTAATGTTAACTACTAACATATCTATACTAATTTATTTATTTTTATACTTGGGGATGCGAATTATTATTATTCTATTTGTTACAATTTAATAACATAATTTTTTACAATTTAATCATTAACGACTCCATTAACTAATTATAAGAAATTAAATTAAACCCTTTGTCATCGTTATAATAAAGAAACACTCCTGCGGATGATCCAAGTTTGATAAAATAATACCGTGACTGATGTAATCGAATGGTGAGGTATTCTAATAACAGTAATTAAATTAATGAATCTTTCAGACGAGACCCATAGAGCACCTTAAGTCGGGAAGATCCACGTTAATTTATTAATTGCCCACTTCGCCCGACGGGCGGGCTATAAACAACGGATCTCACTTAATTTACGAGCAAATTATGCTTTACTTAAATATCAATTTAATTAAGTGGAGTTCGGGAACGGATCTCAGTGGATTTGTGTAGCGCTGTGAGCTCGGATCGCTCGTTTGTCTCTGCCAATCGAGGTGGATCGATGCGGCCCGGCCGCGTCATTCGCCGACAGATTAACTTGTTTCATTATGCATTTATTTCTGTAGCCTTAAAAAGTTGGAATATAAACAAAATTACTGTTATGCAATTTTGATGCGCCTTGCATTATTATTGCCTAACCAAACTCTTCAGCTCCATTCTCAGCTAACTACAACCCACGTATCTGAAGGCATCTAGAAAACCCTAAAATATAAGCATTATGTTAGGCCAGCGGTGTGATGAACAAATAAAAAAATATTAGGGCAGAATAGTGTTCTGTTCTCCAAATTATTTTTCTTTATAATTTTCGGAAAACTTGCAGTTTTATATGCATGACAATAAGTTTAACTACATACATATACCTACTTATCCATCTAGAAATGTCCAGCTTTTAGGCCCTCCGTTCAGAATTTGTCCAGCCTTGTCATTTGTTAGGAATTTCCAAATTTAGAAATGCTAACCCTATGCATGACTGTCTTAGGTCTCCTAGTAAGCGGCGGCGGCACGCCACTGGAGCCGTGCCGCGTGGCGCCGTACGTGTCGGTGCCGCGCCTGTCCGCGATGCCGCGCCCCCCGCCCGCGCCGCAACTCCCCCCGCTTGCGCCCCACCCGCCACCCTCCACTGCATTCGCGCCCTTCGACTCCGCTCTGCTATCTGCTGCTGCTCATCAGGTAAACATCGCAAACTACACCAGCCGGTCTATTCTGTAAAAATCTCATTTCAAATATTAGGGTAAGTGAGCTGTCATTTTACCCGATGCTTGGGACAGCTCAGTTTACCTAAGGCTAGGTGCAAACGAGCCACCGGTAGCCCAGCGACAAGCTGTTCACGTGCTTTTTCACACGTTTTGTATCGATTCGTCGCACAAGTGTGGTCGGTGGCAGCCATGCACCCGCTACAGCAGTGCTCAACATTGCAGCAAGAGGCGACAGCCACCGATGGTTGTGTCCGATATATGGCTCACCCTAAGTTTTCACGGTGAGATTTTTACAAAATAGATCAACACTACACCAGGTGATTACATGGGTTTGGTCAGTGTGGGCAAATATGAAACTATTAGAGGTAAAGTCTGTTCTTAGGAACGATTATTTGAAACTCTGTATGCGGCAACAAACGACGAACTTGGACGTCACATTTATCCAATTCGTGTTTTTATTGACCGCAGTACGCAAGTGCGGCTGCAGCGGCGGCGGCGGCGCTGTGCCCGCCGTACGCGGGGCTGGCGGCGCTGGCGGCGCGCTGCCGCTCGTCGTCCATCGCCGACCTGCGCCTCAAGGCGCGGCGCCACGCGGCGGCGCTGGCGGCCGCGCGCGCCTCGCCGCCGCCCGCGCCCGCAGCCGCGCCCGCAGCCGCACCCGCAGACACATAGCTACCCTAGTCCACTCAGGAGAGTTACCGTGCTCTCTTATCATCGGTTAAGCCTAAAGGCACACTAGAAATGTTTGGTTCCTGCAACTGCATCTGAACAAATAAAATATTCCGATATTCTGAATACTCAAGTTTCAGGTGCGCGTGTAACGGTAAAACGGCCGGTTTTGGCCGCGAGTCGGTGTATTTCAATCAAAGTGTACTGATTTGAGTAGGTTCAAAACATTTCTCTCAATAAATTTGCCCAGGTTTTGAAGAGATTCTTTTTGTCTCAATTTTCCTACAACTAGATCGACAAAAGTTTCGAAAATGTATAGTAGCTCTTCAATCTAGTCCCATATTGTACATAGTTATTTATCGATTTGTAAAATGAAATCATTTCGACTACAAAATCGAAAATGAAAATTATTATTACTGTTCTAGATTATAAAGATATAGACTGTTTGTTATAGCGGAGTGTGGTTTACAATCATTTACTGATAAAATACGTGGTAGAGATCTTGTCCATTTGGATTAGAAAACAAAAATCTTCTAAATAAGTTTCAAATAAAAAAAAGTCTTCGTATGTCAAATAGCCTTTCAACGAACTAAAGAACTATTAGTCAGACGCAAACAAGACTTACCTATGGCATACTATTAAAAATAACTATTATAGTGTCTCTGCAATGGGTGTTTAGTAGGCTCTGCGCAGCTTCCTGTAGCTGTCATGTAGCAGCGCGTAGCGGTTGCGTAGCAGCTCGTAGAACGTGCGTAGCAGCCGCGTCGAAACTCGTAGGCCCGCACAGCGCGTAGACGCTGTACAAACGCGAATAGTTTCGTTATAATTATTACAACTGGTTGTCGTCTTGTCGACGAGGAAACACTCAGACATTATTACCGAAATTATTATGAAGACGAATTTTCTGTCAATTGACTGAAATGACTCAACCCTTTTTATTATTTTTCAAACATTAGCGTCACTATCATACATGTCGGTGTGAAAACGGCGCGTACCTGCGGCGTCTATGCCGTGGGTAGACCAACGCCCATTGCGAAGGCACCTTGAAGGTACTTTGAGGACTGTTGGTTCCTAAACTTGTAAACATAATACTAAATTAACAGTTGAACTTCGTTATGTGGGTGTTACCTATAGTGATAGATTTAAGATAATTGGCTCCAGTACACAATGACCAAGCAACATTGCTTTTCCTGTTATGCGAAGTAAAACAAAGTTTTATCTCAATACTGAAATAGTATTTGATGGTTTTCTTTCGGTTTTATTGTAATATTAATACAATCTTTATTGAGTTTTTTTGGTTATTTTACATTTTCAAAAATGTTGTAGAAACATCTGTAAATATTGAGAGACTAGATCGAAAACCTCAAATTATGATATCAAATTATACTGCTAAGTACTAAGTTTGTTCATTGCGTACCAGGAACCTTAATAGTAAATTAATATAAGTACAGTGTTTGTGAAATAAAGTCTCCGCTTGTATCAGGCATGTACAGAACAGTATGTTAGAGATAAATGACCAAACGAGTAAATTGGACTGTGACATATTTGTACATTAATAATCTGTGATAAGTGTACGAGTAGGGATGGGAAGACGATGATCTCTGTAGCTTGTTTTTTATTTAAGTGAAACTACATCTGCGGCTTTTGTATACAATTTTTATCATTTTATGATTTAAAGTTTTTAACTTTCGCAAAAATGTCACTTTACAAAATCAGCCTATTGTTGTCTACTGCTATAAATTGGTCCAACAACATCCACTTTTCCCCTGATTGCATCGGTCGTATTACATAGGATGAAAGTCAGAATTATATAGTTTATAAAAAAAATTGCTCTTTCTTAGCAAGTTGCGGCGATGGAATGAAGTGCGGTTTTTGTGTTTATCAAGACAAATACAATATCTCCCTAAATTTATGTATTAAAATAAATAATTTTTTTGATGTTTAGACCGTAGATTCTATACTATTTTAATTATTCCTACGTCATTTCTTATTGGATCATGGCCGTAGATGTAATAAAATAACTGAACTCTTGATATGTATGTTAATTACTGTAATATAATATTATTCCGATCACAAATTAATGTAAATATGATAATTAGGTGTTCGGTATCAAGTATCAACACAACACTGTTCATAGTTGTGTACTTACAAATAAATATTAGATGACGAACATAACATCTTTTCCTTGTTCATTTCCATTTAAAAAAAATTGCATAGTTTAAAAAACATTTTCTTGTAAGTGATTCTAGACATAATATGTAAACGTAAGTATCGACATGCACAATTAAAGTCAAAGCTAAACCTATTTTTTCACCAGATATTCAGTTAGTCAGGATATAAAGAAGCGTGAGATAAGCGAGTTTACAAAACGTGAGTCGACAGTTAACCACAGATCATATCTAGTTGTGTTTTCCACGTTTGCAACTACTGCATCACGCTTATAAAAACATTCCATAAAATGTTCAAGCAACCTAGAATACTAAATCATAAAACTTTTAATGAAACTCAAATTACAAATATTATTCACAAATTAAGCGTCAACCAATCTAAAAAGAAGCACTTATTCATTATTACAAATGAAAATTTTGAATCGAAATATCACTAAGCGACTACCACCGAACAATGATACAGATGAGTTTGTTGTTTGACATCCCTCATAAATCAGGGTAGGGGTGTGCATCCCCATCGGCGAACGATATTGTTTCTGCGTTTGTGGCTGATTGATGACAGCTCTGGCTGTATGGCCGGTTCCTACGGGCTACAATGAACCTGCCTGCATAGTTAATGTGGTTGGTAAATAATAAATAAAGAATGTGATAACTACTACTTCGCTATATTGGCTAAAATTAAAATTCTCTAAATATAAGCGACATAAAACTTAGGTATACCTATTTTAGAAACATTTTCAAATGTAAAGTCAGTCATAGATTAGCATGCTATGCAATGCTGCTGTTGTAGATAAATAGACCTCTGGTTATAGGTATCACGGGTCTATTTCCATGGACCTCTATAATCATCATAAAAAAAATGAATTTTGAATAATTTCACAAAAAGAAACAACCTACATCCATACTTATTAATATTATAAATTCGAAAGTAACTCTGTCTGTCTGTATGTTACCTTTTCACGCCTAAACCACTGAACCGATTTCGATAAAATTTGGCAGAGAGATAGATTGCATTCCGGGGAAGGACATAGGAGTTTTTAGCGACATACCTCGCGGGCGAAGCCCCGAGCGAAAACTAGTACCTATATATTTCAAAGAAATAATAAATGTATTTATTTATTTATTTATTATGGCACTCCAACAATTAGTTCACAAATACATTTACTGATAGCTTAGCCTTATTGTATAAAATATTACAGTGAACTAATCACTTAAAGGTGTGCACAGCACTTACAAGGTTTTCCTATGTTATTAATAATAAAATCAAATTAATCAGATTAAATAAAATAAAATAATTACATTAATTAAAAAGATAGAATTGTAAAAAAAAAACAAGATAAATAAACAAAATACAAAACAAATATTAGGAGACGAGATGTAATAAACTAATAACATGCACTCAGTTTTTCGTGAATTCGGACCGAGACAAACAGCAGGTCTGTCAATGCGGCCCAGACTAGGGAGCGAGCGTGTTTGCGCAAGCTGTTAAAAAAGCCCGCCCTCGCATCGGGTGCGCCCAATTAGGGCGGCGACTCTGCTGATTGGGCGTAATCGCGTTAGTATCGGCGACAAACAGCCCCCTGCACCCTGTCTCACAACACACAAGCTCAATGATTGTTTTAAACTGCCTTCGCGTCAACCTAAGGGCTCATTCTAATGATTGTTACGTCGTTGTAGTCTGTTACTTCGCTACAACGCATGTTATAATGATAATAAAACTTATATAATACTGGTATTTCACAAGATAAACATTAAGAAGTTTATTAAATCATTTAATAGTGTCACAAAATTAGTAACGTTGATGTAGAACGATGAAAGGTGGATACTTATGAACACAACAGCAAAATTCCTTTTCTGTCGACTCTAGGACAGAGAAAAATACTATGTCGGATAAGTAGAGGGATACTACGAGCTTCGTAAATATGCGTTTCCATGTAGTGTATAATGTTATCTATCCCAGATTCACTGAATTTGATTAAAAGTTAAAAATCCAACCAACGACGACGCCAAACGCATGAGCAAATGATGACTGTTTAATTTTTTTTTCTGGAAAGTAAATAGTGGTTTGATCAGCTTTCGTCATTAATTGATCCAGACAGGAAACAATATATTTAAGCTTATAAGGTAAATCATAAGTCAACATGATGAAATTCCCTGTTAGTCAGTTGTTGCATTGTAGGTAGTGGTTTTCATAACTTGGGCACTTAGGTCTCGGAAATACTTACCTAATATCTGTCAATTAAAATCAATTTTATGTCCTGTTACACACTTTATAAGTGATATTTTTTTTCGTTTTAAATATTTTGCTGTATAGCTTAGGGCTTAGGCTATGAATAATAGCTACTAGGCTACTACAGTTTGTTACTATACTGGTTGGTTTTTCATTGAAGCATTTTTTGCAGTACCAATACTGTGGTTCTCGGTCTTCTAAATCGACTTCTACTTAGTCGAATGTACCTAGTCTCCATTTTTCAAACTAGACCATGCCATAGTTCAAATAAATCATCGATTCGCAATTTCAAGGTGCAACCCGTAATCGTTCATAATGCCTAGTTATGAAAAATATTGATAAAACAATAGTAGCTGTTCTGTAAACTTCGATAATATTATGCCATAATCGAGGATATTTTGATTCACGATACTGCGTCGATAATGGTCGCTAAGTATGGACGATATGATTTCAGAGTCAAACTATGTACCTACCTACACTTAGTACGCGTGTTCGGTTTTTTCATAGCTCAATCATTTCAATCATCCTGCCAGATTTTCCTTCATTAAGTCATCATCGTCATCGTTCACCTGCCCTAATCTCAATTTATTTGCGGTCGGCACAACATGTCCTTCCATAATTCTCTATTAGGTTGTCGTCATCTCGGTGGTCACCCCCGGTCTGGGTAGTTCCTTAATTATGTGTGCGCAATAATTACCTTGTCTCTTCACAGTTATACCATAACTTCACATATCCGTAAAAGGCATCATTGTCAACGCATCATTTCTATGACGTATTGACCGTATTGTCACTCAGTGGCAAGCAATATATAGCACGACCTTTTACTGAAAATACCTATGATAAAGGTTATTATACATTTGAACTACAGCCAGTGAAACTAACTCAATTCACTACTTGCTTTCGATCGCTCCTCTCGTAAGTACAACTACCGGTGGAGCTATGCAGTCGCAAACAGTTTTAGCGTTGATATTATTAAGTTTATTCAAAACATGTTATTGTGAATATGGTGATTCAGATATAGTAACGAGCCCTAATGGAACAATATTTTATTATGCGTACGGCAGTAATTTGCTAACAAAAAGGTTGCACCTCAACAATCCATCCGCAGTTTTCTACAGCATCGCCAAGCTTAAGGTAAGCATGACGTTTCAATAATGTGATTAACTTATGTCTTATACGTTGAAAATTCATTAGGTATCTGTGGCAATTATAAAGCAATGGCCTTTTTTGTGATCAATTTTCTGTAAATAAGTAATTTGTAGGGATAATAACATCGCTTAAACACACAACAACATACATAAAAGAAAACAATTAAATTTTTTCCTCAATACACAAAGTCTTTCTTTTACTGGCCTAGTTGACAGTTCAAAAAATTAAAAACAACTAAGAATAAGATACACAACCCATAGCAAGTAGGAAGTACAATAAGTAAACACGAGCTAGGCAATTACGACAAACAAATTAATACATTTCTAAGAATTCCATTGTACAGAGGCCAGCACATCAAGCTACCCCAATCTGTCAAATTTTCCCAATTGAATATGAACCTTATTCCTTTGTAATAAAGTTGAAAATCTATCAAAGAAATTTGACAGATTGGGGTAACTTGGTGTGCTGGCCTCTGTACGTACGAGATATTTACGATTCTATATCAGTATCTATTATGTTTAATGACAGTAAAATTAATGGAGTGTTCCAATATAAGCGATGTAAACCAAACGAACCTTAGCAAGGAGTTTTTCGTTAAATAGAAGTTCGCTATTTATAGAGTTTCCACGTACCTACTTAAATGATTCACTCAATTCATAAGGCATATTTGGTTCGGACCTTAGTCTATTAGATTTGAGATACCTACCTAGCCAAGCGAATATTTCCTAGTTTATCTACATAGTTTATAAAGCACATTACCTACATACATAATAGCCTGAACATTAGGTACTTGCACATTGAAGAGATTAAAGATAAGTATATCAACTTTAATAGCAACTTAGGTAGATACCTACCTACTGAAATATGAATTAAGTAATTAAGTCCTTCGTTGCCACTAGCACCATTAACAGTTCCATGATGGAACTACTGATGTTTTTTTAATCACCAACTAGTTCCATTTTAAAAGAATCTGAAATTAATGGAACTAATTTCATCGTAACATCTCCCTCATCTCTCCGTTTACCCATACCATGGCAAATCGTTTCCACATCCAGCCCATGATTTGGAACATACACATACCAAAGTATCATAGTAATATATAGGTTTCTAATATTGTCCTTTTTGTCATTAGAACCACAGGTTAGACTTTAACATGTTCGTCGACGCGTGGCAAGGCGCGGTGGCCACCATCGTAGAAGATGAAGAAGAAGAGGTGTGGGGCACCGTGTGGACCATCAGCGCAGACAAGCTGCATCATCTCGACCAGTAAGATTCTTTCCAGCATATCAGACATAGCAATAGATAGGCGATGACGGTTTAATGCCATAATGATTCCAGTTTAAGAGAGAGACGGAGCTATACATGACCGATAGCACCATCCCTTTTTCGGACTGGAATCATGATGGCATTAATACTTCGTAATACGGCCCCAGGCGAATCAAGCAAACCTCCTCTCTCTTTTAGACCACCCCAGACTGACAGAGTTTATTTTATTAGCCACAGTTTATTTTTATTAGCCATTAATGTCCCACTGCTGGGCAAAGGCCTCCCTATTCTCCTTCCACCTCTCTCCAAGGAGCAATCTTAATTAAAAGAGTCTAGCTCATTCCGCCATCTCCGTCTGGGCCTGCCGCGATGTCGTTTGCCAGACTTACAGTTATAGTGAATCAATTACGAAAATCATTCAAGCAAGATTTACTTCTACTATTAGCCCTTAGCCCATTCCAATACAAATCTAGCCCATTCTTTCAAAAAACTTTGCCGTAGTCTCCAGGGTAAAATATAGAGACGAAAATTAGCGTGGGTAAACCATGCGTAAACTTACACTTCGATGTATCAAAATCCTCCAAAATGTACAGGTTTTGACAGAGCGATAACATGTTTATTTTTACGCTAAGTTTCGTTTCTTTATCGTCTATGGTTTCTATCCTACTAGCGAAGGTTAACTTTCTTTATTTTCTAACTTCTGACTCTGTAACCGAGCCTCAAGCATTATTATCCTGCTAGGGCCGTAAGCTGTATCCAAAGAAGTTGGAGTTGGCTCAGTCATCTCACTCTCACATTACACATCTCACGGAGATGTCACTCTTCTTCTTAGCGTATCGATGGCCAAAAGTTCAAACATGTTTGGAGCATAATTCAGCTACGCAAACTCTGCTTACTGATGCAGTCATAAGGTACTCAACTGCACAGGTGCGACGCAAGATGGAAGGCTAATCTATTATTATCAATTTGGTTATATAAATATAATCAATTTGGTTTCCGAAGGAATAGGTCAACCGAGGATACTGTAACTCTTCTTGCCAATTGTGTCTCCTCTCATATTGAGAAAAATGAAAAATGCCTAGCCATCTTCTCGATCTTGCAAAGGCGTTCGACACGGTTTCAACTGGCCTCCTCCTTAAAAAACTAGAATGCATAGGAATACGAGGAATATGCCTTGAATGGTTTAAAAGCTACCTGACCAACCGGAAGCAGTATACAAAATTAAGCTCTTTCACTAGTGATCAACTTCCCATTGATTTTGGAGTTCCACAGGGAAGTGTACTTGGTCCCACGCTTTTCATTGTCTATATTAACGACATACTAAACCTTTCCGTAAATAATGCTGAAATCATAACTTATGCAGATGACACTGCCGTAATATTTCACGGAAAGTCGTGGGAACATGTACACTCCCTAGCAGAAGAGGGATTTTCACTAATTGCAAACAACCTGGACAGAAACCTGCTCACGCTAAATGGCAGTAAAACGAAATACATTGTTTTCTCCAAAACCGCCGCTTCAAACCCACCGGAACATCTTAAACTCAAACTACATCACTGCTCTTCTAACACTTCTACTTCCTCTTGCGACTGTCCTCCTCTTGAACGTACTTCTTACATTAAATACCTTGGTATTCTTATCGACGACCACCTAACGTTTAAACAAGATATATCCAAACTTTCTGGCAGAAGAAGAAAACTTATTCACACCATGCGTAGACTACGAGACTGTCTGCCCACAGACACAATACAACACGTTTACCTAGCGCTATGCCAATCGATAATTCAGTATTGCATCAGCGTGTGGGGTAGTGCTGGAAAGACCTACTTAATTGAAGCTGAAAGAGCACAGAGGGCGCTTCTTAAAGTAACTTTTAAGAAGCCCTACCGATTCTCTACTGATCTACTCTACCGTGAAACGAGAGTCTTCAGAGTTCGCCAGCTTTTTATTCTTTCTGCCTGCACAAAAACGCACAAAAATATTAAAAGAAGACCTGACTACGCATCTATCATAAGCAAAAGAAATTACAGAATCCCAACACCTGACAGCACCTCATTGCTAGCAAGACGCTCCCCGGCCTAATCTCATTAATACATACAATAAAGTCTGCAAACTCTGCGAAATTAAAAATACTACTTCATTCGGCTGCAAAAAAATTATTAAGGAAATTTTGTATAACACTGGTTATGATGACTCGGAACAATTGATGTAAAGACCCTGACCTGACACCAAAACAAACGAAGGATAATGGAACAAACACGCACACTCATACACATATACCAGACGCACACACACCACTCACACATCACACACACACACACACCACACAAAGATCACACATACAAATGTACCATACCAAATCTGAAATCACCTCTCTAGTCTCCACTCTGGTAGTCGTACTCCGAGCCCACAGATACAGACTAACTGTCTAGTTTGGGGCTCACTAGTTAATACTATATTGTAACCTAGCTGTAGGTAATATTTTAAGTTACTCATGTCGTCTTTAATATTTTTCAACAGGCAAGAAGGAGTAGCTGATGGCTGGTACTTCGCCAAGAACGTGACCCTGACAACACCAAGCGGGCAACAACTAGTGGCCCGAACCTATGAGGAAACAATTAACCCTAATAAAACCGCAAGCACAGACATACCCGTAGAAAGACGTCCTTCCAGTACATACCTTGAGGTAAGTCTACACGTCTGAAAGAAGAGACTGTAGCACACAGAAAGTATGATATAATGAAATGTATGGTTCCTGTGTAAAAAAAAAACTTTTTTCTTACCATATAGGTAGCCATAAAGGCGTAGATTGTCTAAGTAGGTTGTATGTAAAGGTGCGAGCTACTTTCGCGAAGTGGCGCGAGTTACACATATTTTGACGATGGTTTTTAATGTGCATGTAGGTAACCCGCACAATGCCTGAACTTGCGCATACCTAATGCCTAAACATAACTGGCGAAATGTGAATGTAAGTACTTATTATAGGTTGTTTGTTGTTGTTTGCGGAAGCAGATATACAGATAGCTTTCAAGCTAATATACGAAAAGGAACAGCATCCCTGATGCGAAGGATTCGGGGGAGCACCAACAGTACTTTAAAGGTGATAATGAGCCAGATTGCCCGTTCCTGGGGCATTGGGCACTGGACCCGTATGCACAGCTGCAAGTGTGGTGCAGCGGGAAGCGGACAGTAAAGGTTCTTGAATTAGTTTTGTTAATTCAAGAACCTTTACTGAAATGTTACTAACATAATTTTATAAGTGTTACTAACAACAATAAGAATCATTTGTATTCGATTTAAAAAAATAGGTAGGTACCCACTGCCTTACCCTTTTTTTTTTTTTTTTTTTTTTTTTAAGGATGGGAAATCATCAAATGACCCCTCCCGCTCTGGGTGGAGCGGAAGGGAGTGTCAGACTCTTACTGACTAAAACCCATCCGTGTTCCTTCCTTAGCCCTTTATATTCCGGGGCAGCGGTAACCCTTTCGGACAATCCCGCTGCCCTCTGCCTTACCCTTTAGGTAGGTTTTAACATGCATCGCATATCCTATACAAAACCATTTTATGCCATGATAAGAAAACGCGCATAGTTTTTTTCTGAGCTCGTAAATCAAAATGTTATGTTTAAGGTTTTATTTTTTCTCTTCCAGGTTATCGCTCTCGGTGCCATTGAGTCGCACCTTCCTCCTGAATACATTGGCTTCATTTTCTCATTCCCAACTAACGGCAAAATGGCTTCCAAACTGCGACGGGATCAGCTTGGTTACCCTTTTTAATGTAGTTGTAAGTACCTAAATATTGATAATAAAAAATATGCTGTGATATGCATAAATAATTATTATGAATAAATAGTTTCGTTTTTAAATACCCCTGTTCGAAATAAAAATCAATATATTTTTATTTCCTAAAAACCTACAAGGGCACTTATGAAACGTCAGAAGCTAAGTGCACAGTTCCAAATTAATCGCTTCCAAGCCAGCAAGAAACTACTCGGGCATTCTGCTAAGGGCGAGGCCCCACTAGTGCGTTGCGCTGCATTGCGTCGTCGCAGCGTCGTCGCTGCGTCGTTTTCCATATATTTTTTATGACATGCCCCATTAGACCGTTGCGTAGTCGCGCGCGACGTTACAACGGATCGACGGACAAGAGACGACGCGGGAGGGAGTGTGATGCGCTGCGCTGTCGGAGCTCCGGTGCGACGACGGACAGTGTTCAACTGCTAGAGGAGGAATCTAGACGAGCGTAACGACATTTTTGACACTGAGACGCAGCTGCGACGGCGTGCATACCCTCTTGCGTTGCGTTGTCGCAGCATCAACGCAACGCAGGTGTAGCATACAATGCGTTGTTCCGTTGCGACAACGCGACGCAACGCAGCGCAACGCACTAGTGGGGCCTCGCCCTAACGGTTATACCTAGATACCTACAGATTATCTTGTTAACCCTCTTTCGATTTCACATGACGCCTATAGACCGGTACAGGACGGGTACCGACCCTGACCTAACTAATGTATAGTCCAGAAAATAACATTAGCAAGCACCAGTGTTAAAAAGCTTTTAGCATGAAGCGTCGCCGTCGTCGGTCCAGCGTAGACGTTCGTCGAATTTAAACGCTGCGCCAACGAGACATTTTAACCGACTTCCAAAAAGGAAGAGGTTATATGTTCGACTTTATGTATACATTTTTTATTTCATCGATTTTTCCGTCAATTGTGGACCGATTTGAATTTTTTTTTGTTTTTGTTTGAATGGGTACACTCTCGAGGTGATGGTGGTGGTGGTGGTGATGGTTAACGTCCACGTTAAATTAAAGTTATTTTTCTCATTGTCGTGGTTTTTTTGGAAGTCGGTTGTTTTTTTTTTTGTAAAAAAAATTTTTAAGGCGTAGCCGCGTAGTTACGCGGCCTTGAATCACACTCAGTGAGAAGTCGAAGACAAGCTACTATTTTTTTTCAAAAGTTGATAACACTTTAAAGCAATGTGTAAAAGCCTACATGTCTACTATCCTGCCCCTAGGCCCCGATGCTCCAGATAATTATCGCAGTATGCGATAAGTAGGTACACTAGGCCGCAAGTCGTCCGTCAGCGGTAACACTTTGACTTTGAGCTGGCCTAGGTAATGCGAAGTTTCAATAGACTATGAGGCCAGCGTACCTATACTGCTTTTGTTACCAGACCACTAACGTGCGGCCTACCGTACTAGTAGGAGTACGACTATTACAAGTAAGTAACTAGTATCTAGGTATTATTATGCTGTAGTTAATACTACGTTTGCATTATGCGATACCTATTCATTTATTTGTAGTAGAGCTCAGTGAAGAATCTCGAATGAACCTACATATTACATATTCTTAATTTCAAAAACGGAAAGCCCTAAATAATTTTGGCAGCTATTACCATGCTAAAAAAACCAGTACCGATGCCCTAAAAAAAATACCAATATCTGATAATAAATCAGCTGATAACCTGAAGGCCAATTCTCGTAATTTAAAACGTTCAAAATCTAGCCGCACTCTCATCTCAGCGACAAACAAATGTCAAAAACTTGTCAAAATGTAGGGAAATTAGACGTATTTTTGACAGATTGAGATTGAGATCAGACTGTGAACGTTCTTAAAATTACGAGAATTACCCCTCTGATATGATCAGGGTCTAGTTTACAGATATTAAAATTGTTCCTCTATGGTTCACAGTCGGTCTCAGTCTCAATCTGTCAAAAACACTTCTAATTTCACTGACCTCTAATAAACAATACAGGGTGCTAACTCTCGAATAAAATTCCAGATTCTGATACAGATTGATGATTGATTGGTTTGTTGTTAGAAACAAAATCTATGTAGATTTTTGGTACGCATCCGTGAGCCTCAGACCAAATAAAAAACCAAGTAAGAGGGCTGTAAACAGTAAAGTGAAGCCGGTTTCGTAAATATGTGTGCTCTTAGTGAGGTGTAGTTTGATTGTAAATAGTTGTATATGTGCGTGTATGCACAGAGCGGAGACGTAATTTTGGCATGCTTCACTGCATCGTTCTTAGCGCTCTGTCTTGGTTTTTTATTTGGTCTGAGCCGTGAGCAAGGATTTTTTTAATCAACGACTGATTTGTCTTTGTCTCTGTCAAACCGTAGATAGAGAATCTCACTCTATCAAAAAGTACTCTGTGATAGAGAATCTCTGTCTACGAATTTCTATTCTATTCTATTTTTCTTTATGGCAATGGTGCCGATGTCAACAATTCTGCCAAAGACAGTGTTGGTTTCCAATTTCCGAATTGTATGGATGCCAAAGTGACATAACAGTGACAGCTAGGATATTTATTTTCTGTGAGTGACAGTGACAACTGTGACAAGTCAACTGACTGAACCGCACCCGCTGTTCGAATCACGTATTTGAATTTACTTCTTTATTTAAAAATGTAGTCAAAAAGAAACATTACAATAAAACAAAAACTTCAATTCTATTTAAAATTTATAAATTGGAAACGTGTGTAACCACTTGTCATTGAGAAGTTTATTTGAATTATACTTAGATCACAACAATAAAAAAATTGTGCCAAAAATCTGTAGTCTTAATAACCGAGACAAGGGTAAGCGATAGAGTTCGATTCGAGCCAAAAATAATTAACCGTGCAGGTATATAAATTATATCTTGTGTCCCTGAAATACATGTATTTGTTACTAGTCGGCTTATAAAAATTTAAATGTAGACTACAATTGAAATGAAGTATGTCGATGAATTGTATCTTTGGGTTCTCTTTATTTCTACTGTTGCTAGTAGCTCTGAATATATATTTCTTCTATATACTTAGTAATGAACACAAGCCTGCTACCTTTAAATTGCCTATTGTGAAGTCTGACCCTATTCCCCCTGTAATCAGGGAAATAAACGAATACCTCAACCGCTTGCCTAGTCAGTACCACAATAAAAACTCTAAATTCCTACCCATTCAAAGAGATTTAATAAGCTCATTCAATTCTTCTGGGGCAAGTTTAGACAGTGTTTGGCACAATATTGAAAATGTAAGTATGGGAAAATTGCTTGTGGCTAGTTCGGTAGTTACAATACTTCTCATATTTATTTAACTTGACTTTTTAGAGAAATACTTATTGAATCAAACTTATTACAGAAAATTAAGTTGTATCCTAGTTGTGTCAGTTCAGTCTATCAGAGAACAGCATAAATAGAAGTTATTTGAAATTGTTTCTTTTTTGCAGTGGGCTGATGAGGAGTCATTATTCCCATATAAGAATGGTGCGGCAGGTCAGATACTGCAAGCTCTGCGCACCTCACAGATAGCACTTGCTGACAATGCGCCCAAGGGAACACAATTAAAGTTATTATTCCTGTTGAAGGTTTGTTAAGAATCATTTCGACGGTTAAGAGGAAATAGGGTATAAGTGACAAAAAATGGAATGTTCAGGAAAGCCGTTCAAAGTTTTAAATTTTAGAAAAACTGACGTATTTTGTCATTTAGGATTTTTTTTGCTAGGGCATAAACGCCAAAAAAGTCATCGTAGAGCCATGGGAGTAAGCGCATTAGAAAGAGCGGAAAATTTTACGTTGGATAGCATATATAACTCATTTTCGACCAAAATGTCGCTTATGCCCAACTTCCTTTTTACCGTCGATTTATTTGCAGAAAATATAGGTATTACCAGTTGTTAAAGTTGGCAGTTTAATATATGATCCATATTTTGCCTGTTTAGAACATGCAAATTAATTATTACATTAATACCTAATAAAATAACAAAGTTCTTGGAACTTTTAAATCAGGATAATTTTAAGTTACAATAAATCAAAACTTAAAGCCTTGAACTAACATTTTTTTCTTCATGTAAAATAAACTCTTAAAAGTTCAAATAAATAAACACATGTCAATGCATATATGTTTTTAAAACTATGTATAATCTCACCTTGACCCTAAACATGCACAGTGTTATTTATTAATGCAGTTGTTTTTTAAAGGGAAAACAAAAGATGTACTTCAAACCAAAGAGGTATAATCTAAGTGATGTAATAAGAGGCAACATTTACGCTGGCTATGACCGCTACAACTCAGAGGTATTCACATACTACCTTGCCATGGTACTAAACTATAAGTGGGTGGCCCCTTCTGTCATAAGGCGGATTCGTTTCAACCAAGAGATTCTAGCTCATGCTACAGCTGGATTGAAAAAGACAATGGTTAAAAATGGTAAGCTTAATCATTTTAATAGGGTATCAGGAATATACATAAGCAGGTTTAAGTTTAAAGGAAATAGTATTTTAAAAAAACATGCAGACCATGCAGTATAAAGGTATGAGGAACTGGGGTGTAAAGATCACCCAACCTCTATAGAAAAGGGAGGATCCTCAGACCAAACGGGTGTTGTGTCTGGTGGCCAACTGCGCGACGGTTGATGTTGGAATTTTCCACATATTATTATGCTAGTTGCGTGGTAAACTGCTTGCGCGATGCAGGATTTGGCGTGACGTCACCGTCGGTATGATGCGTAGTTCGCATGTGGCGGTGTAGATGCCGCTACAATTGCATTACTGCTAAATGTGAAACTCTCCCTTCTTTCAGATAAAGGAGTGTGTGTTTATGGCAAGTGTTATTACTGCAAAGTAAATGAAACTGTATGTCCTGACAATAATGGTAACATTGAAGGAGCAGCTATATTGTACTTAGATAAACAATTTAAGGTAAACAAGTCACCATGGAGGCGGTCCTATAATAGCTTAAAAATGGAATGGGAAAATAATAATGACTATTGTAAGTAAGTATTATTTATTTATTTATTAAATTGAAAAGAGTTTCTCCTAATGATACAACTAATTCCTATTTTTGCTGTAAAGTTAAGTACACTTAAATTATTTACATAATACGACACACGGCTACACATCAAGCTATACATAACCAGTATAAGCTGACTTCTGATTGTACGAAAAACCTATACAATGCGAGGTCAGCGAAAACTGGAAATGTATAGCTTGATATGTAGCCGCGTATACGATCGCGGACACTCCCGCCTAGGGTTACCATATTAGAAAAACATGGTTTGGTTGATGGCCGCGAAAAAACAAAAAGACGCCAATTTCAGTCATTTAAGTAACACATAAGCTGTCATTTTACTGTAGCTAATTAAAAGTCCGACTATAGTAAGCGCGCCAAGGTCAAATAGTTTGTCCGTAAAATTCACAAAGGAGTACACGTGATGCGTCACTATAATAAGACTTAATTAGCTGCAGTAAAATGACAGCTTACGTGTTGCTTATATGACTGAAATTGGCGTCTTTTCGTTTTTTCGCGGCCATCAACCAAATCTTGTTTTTCTAGTACAGAATAGTTTATCAAACGAAACTTATTTGACATCATATCTCTAAACGCAGTCCAAAATAAGTTATTAAGAAGTGTCATTTTACTGCAGCTAATTAAAAGTCGGAGTATAAGCTGCGTAGTGCAGGTTGCAACTAATTGCGTTAACGCTTTCTTAATTGTTGAGGAATGCATGTACGCCATCTGAGTATTGTCATTGTCTCAGTTGTGTTGCCTAGCAATACTAACTGTTGATAGAAAACTTCTTCTAATTTTATTCGTTTTATTATACAGAGACCAATATACTTTTACTTTCGTTACTCTTATTAAACTGTTTTTCTTGTAACCACGCTACCTAAATTTAACATTAATAGACGAAAAGTCTAAGAGGACGTGGCTTGGCGCCGCCGCGCGCAGGATTTAGGCGAAATTTTTTTTACGTGATCAGGCGGAAATGGCCGCGATGGTACATACCATCGATACGGGAAGAAGAAGAAGAATTATTTATTACTAGCTTCTGCCCGCGACTATGTCCGCGTGAAATTTCTTGTTGCTCAACCCAACCGTCGCATCGCATCACCTGCCTGCGCTATTACTTCGTTTTGACTTTTTTTTTTGTTATTTCGCGGCTCATTAGCCTTCCTCAAAAATTGGGCTATCAAATGCAAAAAGATGTTTCACATCCGACGGGTAATTCCAAGGTTCTGTAATGGCGACCGCGTACCGGGAGACGTAGCGTTGTACGACCTCCCACAAGGTGGACCTATGACCTGTGAAGGCCGCAGGGATCGGCTGGATGCGGGAAGCACAGAACCATTCGAAGTGGTAGCGCTTGGGGGGAGGCCTATGTCCAACAGTGGACGTCTTTCGGTTGAAATGATGATGATGATGATTGTTAAACAATTTATATTTGACTTAAACTTTTTATTCACAGAAAAGTCTCATCACTGCTTAGTACAAAGCGAATACTCAATTTAATCGATATCGCTATTATTGATTTTCTAATACAAAACGGAGATCGGCACCGGTACGAAGTGTACAAACATAAAATAATCCTGCTGGATAATGGGAAAGGGCTCGGGAATCCTATGCTAGATGAACTAGATATAATAGCCCCACTTTATCAGTGTTGCATGTAAGTAAATAACATTTAAGGCGGCTCCGACTGCCTAGTAGCAAATAAACAATGTAAAACTACCGTTTATAATAATATTAACGTTTAATCTTCTGGAGCATAACTTAACGTGCTTATTTTCTGCATTTTCATTCTAAATTAAAAGAAATAACCAAACAAACGATGAGGGCGCCACTGCGCGGTCGGCGTTTGGTCGGCGCCCGTCTTGATCAGAATAGGTACTTATTTTTTTATTACAAGAACTGAATGATCTTAGTAAGATAAGTGTGGGTGTGTGTGTTAGTGAATATTCAAATAATGAATAACAAACGCCAAACTCTTTTGTTACCTGTAGGTACATCGTAAATGCCATACACGTCATCATAAGTAAATATTATTGTAAAATTTCAGATTATCCTCAAAGACCTGGCAAAGTTTGGAGCTAGTGTCTGGCGGCAGTTTAACAGAGACAATCAAATTATTAGCTTCATTCCAAGGGGAAAAGTTAACCACTGACGACCATTATAGAGCGGTAGAACGAAGACTGTTGAAAGTCTATGCTACTGTAAAATATTGCATAGGAAAACACGGCAGTGCCAAGGTTTTTAGAAATATAGATGGAATTTAATTAAATTTTTGTTATTTCTTCTAAACAGCTCTATTGGTTCATATATAAATCCCAATATATCCTACCCTTAGACCAAATAAAAAAACCAAGTAAAGTGAAGTCGGTTTCGTAAACATGTGTGCACAGTGATGTGTAATTTGATTGTAAATGTGTGCGTGTGAGCGTGTATGCGCAAAGCGGAGGTGTAATTTTGGCATGCTTCACTGTATCGTTCTCAGCACTCTGTCTTGTTTTTTATTTGGTCTGAGACCCTACCTTCCTAGATAAAGGTTAAGCTGTGCTCACAATAAATGCGTGCTGAAGCATATTATGCTTTATTGCTTCCAGGCGCGGTCCGAGAGAGGGGGTCGTGGGGGTCCTGACCCCCCCCAAAATCATTCAAGCTGTCGAGAGTCTGAATGATTTACTTGCTCTAATACCTGAAAAGTAAAACTGTACTTGAGCCACGAAAGCCCCGATGGGCATAATAGAAAAAACATTAACAACACGGGCAGACATGGGGACTGCTGACAGAAGTAAAAACTTTAAAACTATGAAATGACAATACATTCTGTTGATTCTTGAGCTTTTCTTCCTAAGTCGACAAATCAAGTAGTTCCTAGTCCTTTGTACTTTTAGAATGATCGAAAGAAAATCGAACCTGTCCGAGTGTGCAAAATTTTCGAGCTCGCTTCGCTCGCTCTTGTAGTCTACGTTTTGTTTATTGCTTGGGTTTGCCTACATAAGTCGACAATGTAACTCCTATTTCAGCTTGAAAATATAAAAGAAAACCTAACCAAACTGATTCAGATTGTTAAAATTTTCGAGATCGCTTCGCTCGCTCTCCCCACCCTACGTAATCTACCGTTCTAATACATTAATAAAATTAAAATATCATCACGCCTTAAGTTCAAAAACAAAGTGTTAGGCAGGGGTGTAGTACTAACACACACATTAATTAATCTACACACGAGGCGGACTTAATGAAATAGGCATTTTCTACATTTTGCCAGTTATCAAGTGCTATGTCATAGGGGGTGAGCCTACTGCCGCCAGCCGGGCATAAATCCAGACTCCAGGTTGCTTCTGAGAAATTTCTGATGAAAAAACCCAATAACCAATACTGAGCATTAGGTATGACCTCATGCTCAGTAGTAACGCTTGCGACCACTAGTCCAACGAGGAGATGTACCTCCCTTAAAATATTCTTCGGCACCCGTGGTGACCCCCCCCCAAAATCTTGGGCCGCGACCGCGCCTGATTGCTTCAGTAGACATTTATTGTTAGGGAGGGTTACTTACTCCTCCTAAGTCCTAAGTAACAACTTACTTAACGTCTGTATTGTCACTGTCAGCCTCCGCCAGGAGTAATAGTGTTCTCTGCTGAACAGCGAGCATCAGCGTGTCAATAGGTGGTGTGCATAATGACGAAAAAAAATCAGCTGTTTAATACAAAAGTTCAATACCTACTTGACCAAAATGTATGAAACAGCAGATTTTTTTTTTTCGTGATTTCATTGTTGGTCCCAAAGTTGTTCATTTTCATGGTTAGAAAACCCTGTAAAAATTTGGATGGTGTTAAAAAAATCTTCCTATAGAGGATAATATTAATAGGATATTTGATTGGGCATATGTTTTGTCATCACATTAGTGATCGGATTGGATTTATATAAGCATTAATTCTAATCACAAACATATCTTTCAAATATTCATATTTTTGAGGTTTTTGGTGTTTTGCAAATAATCTTGTACACACGGCTACAAATCAAGGTATACAATAACCTGTATAAGCTAACTTCTGATTGTATGAAAAACCTATACAATGCGAGGTCAGCTAAAACTGGAAATGTTTTGGCTTGATGTGTAGCCGTGTGTATGTACAGAGACCAGCACATCGGGTTACCCCAATCTGTCAAATTTCTTTGATAGATTTTCAACTTTACCACAAACGAATAAGGTTCATATTCTATTGGGAAAATTTGACAGATTGGGGTAGGTTGATGTGCTGGCCTCTGTACCTATAGTAAACGTTAACCCTAATGAAAACATTAATTTATAAAAAAAAAATGATTTCTTAGATCGATATAGTAGGAGTTTTAGGGTAAAAATTGAAACAAAATTATCTTTAGTAGACTATGTAAACATTTGAAACTGATTTGAAACTACAACATATATTTTTATCCGATCAATACAAAGAATATTTGATTGTTTACGGTTAAATGAAAATTAGCGAATTTCGAATATCTAAATTAAAACGATTTTTCATTGCGTTTTAATCACATCACTAGTACAGATAAAGTGGCGACATTTTTTAACGAAATGACATGTGATATGAAGTGTCATTTACTGCAGATATTCAAAAAGTCGGACTTTTAATAGGTTTATTGCAACTATGTTCAAAGTCATCGAAAATACATTTCTTTATTTTGCTTACGGCAGTAATTTACTCAAGAGGAGAATTCGCATTAACAATCCATCAGCCAAATTTTTAGGAATTGGTCGATTGGACGTAAGTTTTTCTTAAGTACTTGTTTTTCTTCTTTGTTCAGCTGGACTGGTGCAAATATAAACCTAACTTTACGTACCACACAATCTTAAGTTAATACAGTATACAATATAGTAAAATACGCCCCGTCTCTCTGTCCAAACGTTCCCAAATTTATAGCAAAAAGTCATGTTGTCGGTCACCTTCATTTTTGCTGACACTTGTTATAATATTTATTTTAGGACCACCTGCTCGATTTTATTGCATATTCAGAACACTGGCGGGGTGCTTCAGCAACTATAGTACCTACCCCTGGTGCACATGTATGGGGAGCGATATGGAGATTGAATAATGATGATATGCCTGCTTTGGACAAGTAAGCATGCCTTGATGAGATAATAATTAATGAATTATATTAATAACTTATTAGTTTAACTAACATAATGTAACTTTTTTATAGACAAGAAGGAGTAGATACAAACTGGTATTTTGCTAAAACTGTTAAAATTGTACTACCCGATGGTTCTAGTACAGAATGCCGAACATACCAACAAACAATTAATCCTCCAATACGCAAAAAGGGTGAAGAACTCCCTCTAGACAGAAGGCCTTGCATAACATATATACACTGCATTGTAACTGGTGCAATTGAATGCAAAATTCCAGAAGAGTATGTTGAAGAACTCAAGAAAATACCAAATAATGGCCAAGTAGCCTCTCCTAAACTGTTAGAGAAGTTACAAATAAGTTTATTATGATATATTTAATCTATATCTGTGATGATAGTCTATGGTTGAATATGACGGGGTTCCTAAGCCCTTAAGTACCTTACCTGTCTTTTATTTTTAAATAAGACCATTCCTACCCACATGAGTGTAAATATTGCATCATGCATGGTCAGTGTCGAAAATAATAGACACAAAATTAATTGGTACACTGTTTTTCAGCATTTCAATTAATAGGTACTTAGTTAAGTTAATAATATTTTAATACCTAAATGCAATTTTATTCCAATAATAAATAATTATTATTACAAAAATACGGCTAAACGAAAAACAACCAGCCAAGAAGATGTAGGACCACACACAATTAAAGGTCCATAGTTGGAATGAATTTATCCCAAAACAAACCTAACATTATATTGTAGTTGAAAAACACGTTCTCCTAAAGATCAATATATTATTATGTTAGTCAATTCTCCAACTGCAAATGTAACTTACATTTGCAGTTGTAATCGCAAAAAAAAAAATGTGATAAAACTACAAATGAACGATTTTCGGACCTTTTCCTTTACTTGTGCTGTGAGACCTTGCTTCTTGCCAAATTTCATGATTCTAGGTCAACGGGAAGTAAGTACCCTATAGGTTTTGATTTATTTGCGAGTACTTATCAAAACATATCGCTCAGGATACGGGGCACAATACCCGTCTAAAGAGAAAAGTATGTAGAATAGCTATCGCACTGTAGTGCAGTGACAGGATAGCTTAATTTTTTTTACATGTAAAACAGGATGTAATTGTTGAGCATTCTTCTTCAAAATCACTACCCGTTGAATAGCAATTTAAAGCCTATAATACGTAGCAGTATCGTATTTAAAAGTGTTACAACTTGAGACCCGAGGAGCGGCCCTCCCGACCTCCGCATTATTACCGCTCTTGCCATCGACGACGCCTTAGTACCGCGCGCATACGTCATCGTTCTATCACTAGTTGAATAATGTAATTCTCCTCATAATACGAAGTCGGTTAAAATAAATTATTCGAAAGTCATCTATACTAGATTAAATACTAGAGGGCCCGTGGCTAAATAATGACAGCCGCACAGGTCGATCGATCAGTTTAAGCTACGCTTGCTGCGGTTGGTCTATGGATGGGTGACCATCTTTAGACACCGAGACCACTCCGTGCCTCGGAAAGCACGTGGTCGCGGCTGTCATTCGTGGATCTTTGACAGTCGTTGCGGGTAGTCAAAAGCCCGAAAGTCTGACAACCTTACTGGGTAATATGATACCCAGTAACTGGATTGTGAAGGTCAGATACACAGTCGCTCCATGTAAAATACCTACTGGTATTCAGCTGCATCCGGTTAGACTGGAAGCCGACCCCAACATAGTTGGGAAAAGGCTAGGCAGATGATGATTCGAAAGTAATCTTTAATTAAATAACAAAGACCGCTATACTTGTGTCAAGCGTAGCCTTTGATCACGCTCACAGTGAAAAATATGTAAGTAAATTCGATTATAATTCACACAGACGAAAAAAGTGACTCATAGTCAAGCATGGACTTATAATAGTATTATAAGTCCATGTAAAGTGACATTAGTAAAAAACGTTACTTTATGGACGCAACCCGGGATGGAAAAGTGAATCTTTTAAGGCGGTTGACCCGCCACCAATCCGAATGTGTGTAAAGAGTGGTTTGTATAAGATACTCTACTATGAAGTACTTATTAAATAATGACTGACTTCTTGTAGGTATTTATCCATGGTCGGTTCATAAAACTTCTGTCAAAGTCTATCAAAAAGTACTCTGTGATCTTCCAGTTTGAAATTATCTCCGTGTACCTATAATTATCATTGCGTTTAACTACTGTAGTTGGTTTCATTTATAATATTACTTCATCCTACATTTGATAGCATAGTAATAATATCGTGTTACGTCATATTTAAAGATCTTTGTGTTACTTAGGTTTTTTTAAAATATCTATCTCCTCTACAAACTCTATATTTATCTCCTCCACAAACCACTAAGTGCTTAAATTTACCAGTGAAGAATAAAAATGATGAAATCCGAAATTCACAAACCCGCCACGTTTCTGTATTTCTCTTATGCAGCCAATATGTTAAAGTTTCGAGTTAGAACGTTCTGTCCCACTGCAGAATTTGTTTCTATAGCACGACTAGATGTATGTATTTACTTACCTTACAGATATCATGTAGATAGATACACACAGAAGTAAGTACTTACCTATTTAGTAAAAGCTTTAAAAACCTTACCTGTGGCTTTGTAGAACTTTAGACTTGACTTCATCAAGCTAAGCCAGTTTTGGGAAGGTCCGGCCGCCACTATTGTGCCCACTGCTAACGCTCATGTATGGGGCGTCATATGGAGAGTTCATAAAGACGATTTGGAATCCCTCGATAAGTAAGTCGAGTAGGTACTTAAGTCATAGCAGTCTTACCTTTCCTTTATAATATTCTTTTTATTTTGCAGTCAAAGGGATGTTGATACTAAAAAGTTTTTCGTGAAAAACGTGAAAGTCCTTACTCCTCATATGGGTACACTCACGTGCCGGTCTTATATGCAAAAAGTGTATCCTCTACCGAAAGGTAACAGAGATCCTATACCCGTCGAGCAGTGGCCGTCATGGTCATACAAGCAAATCATAATAATGGGGGCTAAAGAAAATAGAATTCCACCGTACTATATACGTTTTTTGAGAAAGTTGAAAGATAATGGAAACGAAGGATATATAAGAGCGGATTGTTTGTTAATGCGCTATGGGAAGGATGTGCCATGTGACTGTCCATTACCAACAATAATACTCCGAGAACCGCTTAAGATTTATTTAAAGAAAATTAGAGACAAGAAACGGACTCTAAAACTCGTTTAAAAAGAAAAGCTGGAGAAATTTACATTGCCGCGAACTTTTTAACGAAATCTTACATAGTACAATGAACTTTATGTCATTAGTGTAACGCACAAACTATAATAAGGGTTGCTAGCTGCGGAAATTCTCGGGAATGCGCGATAATTCTCAGGAAGACAATTTTTTGGCTCGTATCTAGTTTATAGGTTACACAAAACCTACTTTACACAATTGACATAAAGTTAATTTTGCTATATAAGATTTCGTTTCAAAATTCGCTTCCACTCCGTTCCGCGGCAATGTAGATTGAGCCTACAGGTACAAGCCTACGGCCTACTTGTCTGTCTGTCTGTCATAGGGCTTTACGTTAAACAAGGTAAACGAATAGTGTTAGAAATACGGAACCCCCACGCAACTTTGCCCAGGCCCAGCGTCCTTAGTCCAATTATAATGCTAAGAGGATGTATTCAAACTAGATTTTACTATTTTTATAACTTTTTTATTAATATAAATATTAAAATTATTAATAGGTACTCGGTTTTTATTAAATTAATTATATAAAATTGTACACTATCTCAATCGTTTGGTGAAATTGTATCTAAATTGAGCATATAGCACAACGCTACCCCGACACTTATACAAAACATACACAATTCACACAAGGAAATAAATCATTTGGAAAATATTTTATCAGTCAATAATTTATGCATAATATAATTACTAAAAATGAGGTAATTTAACTGCCTTGTAACGTGATAATCACAATTAAACAAATACTGATAAAAACAAGAGCGTAAGTAACAAAGGTCGATAATAGGCACAGTCCGCAGGGAACGCTGTGTGAGGCAACGTTGTGCGAGACTTCGCCGCAGTCACTCCACGCGCCACTCGCTCCACGTGCCACTCGCTCGACGTGTTAGCATTGCAGGCTGTTATACTCATCAAGTAAATGCTAATCGAGAACACTAGTTGATAAGAGTTTTTTTTTTTTTTTAAATGGGTATGGGTGCGTGCGAGCATGTCGGCGTGGAGTGTCTCAGCTCGCTCGTTGTCACAGGAGTGCGCGCAACTCTGCAGCGTGCGCGCACTAGACTCCACGTTATACATTCCAGTGCAGCGAGCTTCAGTTTGGTGGGGCTTTGTGTGTCTCACTCACTGGAATATTAGCGACTAACTTAAATGGAACTACTACATTTTAGTTCTAATATATTTAGGTTACGCTTAACGATACCTATCTACGACATTCCTCATAATTGAGCAAAAGGCACTATGCAAATTTTATTTTACACATTAAAACAATATTTGGATTTCGGTTTCAACGAAGATTTCGTTTCGGTTTTACTAAAATGGTTCAATCAGCGATGCAACGTGCCTTGTGCCCCCGACAACAACACAAACGTTATGTACTAGTCCAGTCTGCCAGGTCTTCGCCTCTCTCGCTCCCGAAGTATGACTTACATTACTTTTTACCTCATTTCTTATCATTCACAATAAAAAGGTGGTCGTAAACGACTTAAATAAAATACTATCGGTAAGCCATTCGTAATACATCGCCTATATCCATAGACAACCGATCTGAATTGATTTCCTGTGGCAGAGGTCCTTGATTGTGTTAAAATGAAAACAATTTAAATGCCATCGAAAATATTATTTATCGAAATTCTAGCGTTACTTGTGAAATAAACACGTGTATAATAGAGAGTAGGTAATGCAGGCGCGCGGGCCGTGTCGGTCGTGTAGTGTGTCGCCACTGTATCGTGTCCACCTCACACAATCAACAAACCTGCATGCATGAAGGCTGGATGTCTGAAGGCACTCGTTTAAACCCTTATACCACATTATCGTTATAGTTATTATTACTACATCGGACCCCAGCCGCGAGTGCTGGTTGACGCCTGGAGTCTAATGTTCACGACTGTTGTATATATTGGAGTCTAACTTTGGTTGAATGTTTATTATAATTATATTTTTTTTACAGTTAATTACTAATAAGTAGCTAACACTTGATTTTCGTAGTTTTATTTAACTAGAAACTTGCTGTCAATTAAAAATATTTCATTTATTACAAATTCTAAACAATATTGTAAATTCATATTGAAACCATCATGTCTATTTCGCGTTATGTCATGAATTAAATTAACAGTCATTAATATCTACATACTTCATACTTGCTGCCAAAATTCACTGCACATTAAAATGAAAACAAAATAAAAAAGGAACTACATAGTTATAATATACCTAATTATTACGTTGTGTTACTACAGATATTATTATATTTCAGTGAACTAAATTATGAAAAAAAACTGTAATTATACGCATGGAAAAATATGAACACAATAAAAGTTGAAATGTAAGAATACATACTGTGTATATGTCCTCATTTAACTTTAGGTTTCTTTACTTTACATACATAAATATATTCGCATTACATAAATTAACTATTTCTGTAACTTATTTAGTTATTTCCTTATTGAGATATGACCATACATTGTAGCTATAGACGTACATAGTTCATTGATTAGTTTAGTATAATAAGGCTCAGCACACACGACTTCACACGAGCCGATGCGAAGAGGTGTTTCATCGCCGCAGTCATACAAATATCGTGGTTCGTGCCGTTCGCCGGTGTGGGCTGATCTTTATATATATGTACTTTGGCTTTACACTTTGTTTAAAATAATAAGAGCATGTAAGTAATATAACTACTTATTTAAAAATAGTGGCAGGTATTATCTATTGCATTTTAGTCGTTGGGGAACACATTGTTTTCAGCGTAAATTCTTATCGAGAATAACTGCAACACGATTATGATATACATTTACAATCATTCATACACAATAATATTAAGTTGTTAAATAATAATTGTTGCGGTTTTTGAAGTCATTTAAATTCAACATTGTCACTTAACTGGTACTAGTAAGTACTCGTTTGTACAAACTACATGAGAATGCTAATCCTGCTTGTAGTTTGTGCAGTATAACATATCGCTACGTATGGCCGGCAACACTAAGTAACACGTTCTTCTTCTTTTCTCGTGTGTTCATGTCTTACGCATTATGACTAAACTGTGGGTGTTGCTTCACGTTCCTACTAAAACCAGTTACAACTAATTTGAAACGACCCTGTATAATTACTCTAATACAATTATATAATTATCTTTGCAAACATTGATAACAAAGCTACAATAAGTAACAGCATAAAAAGAATTGTAAATTTAGACGTTTATTTTCCAAATCTTTGGTGGTTAATTTAATTTTAATTCAATATTTGAAATTATTCATTATACAAGTAGCAAAAATAACTTGATATATAAAGCGGTTATCCATCAGTTGAGTATTATAAGCGGCTGCATTTTGCATCGATTAGGAAAAGTGACAAATTCATATTGCAAGTACGTTTGCAATGAAAGTACTTGGCACAACAACATAACAACTTCAACGAATTTGACACCCGTTACAAAATTACTTTTACCTTTGAAACAGTAGCAAGGTACCGAACTATACGTCGAGAAATTAATAAAAATAATTTGTACACGATCTCGCCTACATAAAACTATACACGCTTTACATCTTAAACGGTAAACTTAACGTTAATAGGCTATGTCAAAAGTGACACCGATCTATATCTATATAATAACGTCGAGGTAAACTATGTAGGATTCACGTCGAGACAAATCGACTCACTCAATATCGTCTCAGCAAAAATATTACTTTCCTGATATGAAAACGAATCGTCAGACGAAAAGAAACGCATCGCCGTCTCGGTTCGAGCTCTCACAAAACAACTGCACCGAAGCTCCCGTCGCCCCGGCACGCTAACGTAATAAATGCGGGGGGATCGAGGGGCTCCCCCTAATATAAATTTACACTACAATCAGAGACGATCCCCGCTCGTCGGACGATCATTACGATATTTACACTAGGCTACGGCTACGATTCGAAGAGTCGGCGGCTCGGCGGCCGACCTGAGGTAGATGTGGCTGGCGGGCCGGACCGGCGGACCGGCCCGGCGTCGCCCAGCTAGCAGCCGGCGGCGACGTGCGGCCCAGCTGCTCGGCGGGCCGGGCCAGGCCGGTCCAGCGCCGGCCGGCTAGCAGCCGGCGGCGACGTGCGGCCCAGCTGCTCGGCGGGCCGGGCCGTGCCGGGCCGGTCCAGCGCCGGCCGGCTAGCAGCCGGCGGCGACGTGCGGCCCAGCTGCTCGGCGGGCCGGGCCAGGCCGGTCCAGCGCCGGCCGGCTAGCAGCCGGCGGCGACGTGCGGCCCAGCTGCTCGGCGGGCCGGGCCGTGCCGGGCCGGTCCAGCGCCGGCCGGCTAGCAGCCGGCGGCGACGTGCGGCCCAGCTGCTCGGCGGGCCGGGCCGGGCCGGTCCAGCGCCGGCCGGCTAGCAGCCGGCGGCGACGTGCGGCCCAGCTGCTCGGCGGGCCGGGCCGGGCCGGTCCAGCGCCGGCCGGCTAGCAGCCGGCGGCGACGTGCGGCCCAGCTGCTCGGCGGGCCGGGCCGTGCCGGGCCGGTCCAGCGCCGGCCGGCTAGCAGCCGGCGGCGACGTGCGGCCCAGCTGCTCGGCGGGCCGGGCCGGGCCAGCGCCGGCGGGCTAGCAGCCGGCGGCAGCGGGCGGCAGGCCGTTGGGCGACTTGAGGTCCGGCGCCGGCTGCAGCGGCTGCAGCGGCTCTGCAGCCGCGTCGTCCTCGTTGCGCGAGCGCAGCGACGACAGCTCGCGCACCCAGGAGGCGAGCCGCCCCGACACACCGAACAGGTTGGAGCCCGAGCCCGTCGCTACCGCGCCTACGTTCACCTCGGCCAGCTCCTGCTCCTCCTCTGCACAACCACGTAACAGTTAGTACGCCATAGAGGAGTTTTATAACATGTTTGACCAAAAATGTTCCACTCAAATATGAACCTAAAGATCGGCAAAATTATAATTATAAGCATTTGTAACTAAGAAGTCCAATTATAGTAGTGCGGCAGAGTTAATACCGACGGATGGAATGACAGTGGAATTCTAAAAATAAACCAACCAAAATGTCTACTTGTATCTGTTTAAAACTCCGGACCGGCGGACTCCCGACCGGACAAGCCAAGGGCACCAAAGCAAAGAAGTACTATTGTTGAAATATTTTTTATTCTGTTCGGAATATGGGATGGTTTCGCCCGTTGCATAATTCTGATCGGCTTCGCCATAAAAGTCGGTGTCGCAAATTAATCATACTGTCACTACAATGGTTCATGGTCGCTCAGAAAATGATAACAAAAGTGCCCGCACGCATCTCACTTTACGGTAAACATGCAAACTTGTACCGCTACTTACGTTTCAACAGCGTGCCGCCGACTCGGCACACGTCTCTACGGGGCGCAACGATGGGAACAGAAAAGCGGGCTCGTATTAAACACAGGTTCGTACTAGCAACAAATGTTATCATTTGCTGACGAACGTCCCGGTCGAACGTGGGGGAAAGCATTTAAACGTCAACCTATTGCATGGTAAATTCTGCACCTAGGCTGACAATTCACAACAATGAAAACTACTCGAATGTTATACAGCTTGCCACATTTTCCATTCCTGGCAGATATACCGACATCGGCTTCGCCAAGAGTCTATCATTTTTGCGATAACTAATCCGCGTATATGTATCCTGGTGTAATCGAGCAATCTTTCTGAAATAGGTATCGCGGGAGAGGCGGGGGCGGGAAGCTAGCGCGGCGAGACTGACCCAGGGCGGAGCGCTGCAGCGCGTACATCTCCTGTCCCTGCGCCGAGTGGAAGAAGCTGCGCGCGCGGAAGTGCGGCTGGCTCGTGGGCGCCAGGTCGGCCACGAGGCGCAGGAAGCTGGGCCGCTGGGCCGCGCGGTGCGCCCAGCAGGCGCGCATGAGCTCGTACAGCCGGTCGGGGCAGTGCTCGGGCCGCTCCATGACGCCGCCCTCTACCACGTAGCGCACCACCTGCTCGTTGGACAGGCCCTGCGGAGGCACACGGTTACATGCGGCCGGACACGACGTAAAGTAGGGTATTTGTCGACTATCAAAAACTAGCTTATGCCCGCGATCTCGTCCGCGTGAAATTTCTTGTTTTAACATAAAATAAATTCGCTTAGCGTTCTTTCAGACTTTTTTGTTTTTCCTAGGCTTCTCAGAGCCTTAGATGCCGTGATGTAGCGTGAACTAAAACCTTTCTCAAGAATTGGGCTAGAAAATGCAAAAAATCATTTTCAAATCTGACTGGTAGATTCGGAGATTAGCGCGTTCAGACAAACAAACTTTTCAGCATTTATTGTATGAGTATATAGAAAGATATACTTATACATGAATTAATATTTATTTTAAAGATGTTACAAAAAAGACGAGTCCAGAAGTAACACGCATTCTTCTATACTTGTCACGTAAAACGATAATTTTACTGAAAGGCGCGAAGTTACTATGGCGTTCTTGTGTTGTGACGTCAGATCGCAGCAGTGCTGTCTCTAACTAGCATAGACTTTAAACTTCCATGGTTTTAAGTAAACTAGCTGACCCGGCGAACTTCGTACCGCCTCAGAATCAATAAAAACGAATGTATGAACCAGTTGACGTCATCACGTGAACGCCGGCTGTCGCCGAAGACCAGTGCTGGAGCTCTGTCTCGCATAGGGTCTTAGCATTTATGCTGAGCGATGGCCGTTTTACGTGGATGTGACGCATATTTCCCCCCCAACTTTAAATTTTTTGTGTTTGTGTTCTTTAGCTGCGTCATGTTTACCGCAAATAAACGTATTTTCTTTCTTTTTTATGAGAAAATGAATTATCTTCATTACATTTTTTCGTGAAATTTTCCCATGTTTCAATAGTTATTCTGCTATTCGGGGTGGAGGCAAATCCCACAACTCAAAGATCATAAAAATCGGTTCAGACATTTTTGAGTTATAAATGTGCAACTAACCCGACTTTGTTTTATTTATATAGATTTTTGAACTCACATAAATTGTGAACTCAATGACACTGTCTCTGACCAGCTAGACGTGTACATACCTGGTAAGGCTGCATGGCGAGCGTCGCCATTTCCCAAAGAACGACGCCGTAACTCCACACGTCGGTACTGCTCGAGAACACCTGAAAGCACACAAGATGGTCAACAATCCAAGTGATGGTAACATCGCCTTCCTGCCCTTATCCAAATTTATTTGGCGTCGGCGCTGTATGCCTTTTTCAACCTTCATTTCTGAATTTACTTTCTTCCCAGCCGTGTGATTTTTCACACAGTCCATCTTTACAATATTAATGTAATAAAAAAAATAAGCGTCAGTCAACTTACTCCGTCCTTGAGGCTCTCAGGGCTCATCCAGCGCACCGGCAGCAGGCCCTTGGTGCCTTTCCTATAGTAGTCAGTCTCGTAGATGTCTCTGGTCATGCCGAAGTCCCCGACCTTCACGGTCAGGTCGCCGGCGACCATACAGTTGCGCGCCGCAAGGTCGCGGTGCACGAATTTTTTGGCCGATAGGTAAGCCATACCGTCGGCTATTTCAATAGCCATCTGAAACAATACGGATAATGTCGACTCCAGTTTTTTCATTATAATACTAGTACTTCGCAGGCGAGTTCGTCCGCGTGTTTCGTACTTTCGCCTTCGAACATTAATACCCCCGTTTAAAGGGTTAGTTTAGGACCATTACAATCTTTATTATTTACAAGTTTATATTATTTTCAAGTTTCTAAATCGAAGGAATGAGATTTTTTATACCCCTTTCAAGGGTAGGTCTTGAGGTCTCCGCACTCCATGAGCTATGGGGTAGTATGTAACTGACGACATACCTGCAGTATGTTCTGCAGCGTGGGCGGGTCGTTGCCGCCCTTACGTGGCAGCGAGGCCTCCGAGTCGGGCCGGTGGGAGCGCAGGTAGGTCTTAAGGTCTCCGCACTCCATGAGCTATGGGGTAGTATGTAACTGACGACATACCTGCAGTTTGTTCTGCAGCGTGGGCGGGTCGTTGCCGCCCTTACGTGGCAGCGAGGCCTCCGAGTCGGGCCGGTGGGAGCGCAGGTAGGTCTTAAGGTCTCCGCACTCCATGAGCTATGGGGTAGTATGTAACTGACGACATACCTGCAGTATGTTCTGCAGCGTGGGCGGGTCGTTGCCGCCCTTACGTGGCAGCGAGGCCTCCGAGTCGGGCCGGTGGGAGCGCAGGCAGGTCTTAAGGTCTCCGCACTCCATGAGCTATGGGGTAGTATGTAACTGACGACATACCTGCAGTATATTCTGCAGCGTGGGCGGGTCGTTGCCGCCCTTACGTGGCAGCGAGGCCTCCGAGTCGGGCCGGTGGGAGCGCAGGTAGGTCTTAAGGTCTCCGCACTCCATGAGCTATGGGGTAGTATGTAACTGACGACATACCTGCAGTATGTTCTGCAGCGTGGGCGGGTCGTTGCCGCCCTTACGTGGCAGCGAGGCCTCCGAGTCGGGCCGGTGGGACCGCAGGTAGGTCTTAAGGTCTCCGCACTCCATGAGCTATGGGGTAGTATGTAACTGACGACATACCTGCAGTATGTTCTGCAGCGTGGGCGGGTCGTTGCCGCCCTTACGTGGCAGCGAGGCCTCCGAGTCGGGCCGGTGGGAGCGCAGGTAGGTCTTAAGGTCTCCGCACTCCATGAGCTATGGGGTAGTATGTAACTGACGACATACCTGCAGTTTGTTCTGCAGCGTGGGCGGGTCCTTGCCGCCCTTACGTGGCAGCGAGGCCTCCGAGTCGGGCCGGTGGGAGCGCAGGTAGGTCTTAAGGTCTCCGCACTCCATGAGCTATGGGGTAGTATGTAACTGACGACATACCTGCAGTATGTTCTGCAGCGTGGGCGGGTCGTTGCCGCCCTTACGTGGCAGCGAGGCCTCCGAGTCGGGCCGGTGGGAGCGCAGGCAGGTCTTAAGGTCTCCGCACTCCATGAGCTATGGGGTAGTATGTAACTGACGACATACCTGCAGTATATTCTGCAGCGTGGGCGGGTCGTTGCCGCCCTTACGTGGCAGCGAGGCCTCCGAGTCGGGCCGGTGGGAGCGCAGGTAGGTCTTAAGGTCTCCGCACTCCATGAGCTATGGGGTAGTATGTAACTGACGACATACCTGCAGTATGTTCTGCAGCGTGGGCGGGTCGTTGCCGCCCTTACGTGGCAGCGAGGCCTCCGAGTCGGGCCGGTGGGACCGCAGGTAGGTCTTAAGGTCTCCGCACTCCATGAGCTATGGGGTAGTATGTAACTGACGACATACCTGCAGTATGTTCTGCAGCGTGGGCGGGTCGTTGCCGCCCTTACGTGGCAGCGAGGCCTCCGAGTCGGGCCGGTGGGAGCGCAGGTAGGTCTTAAGGTCTCCGCACTCCATGAGCTATGGGGTAGTATGTAACTGACGACATACCTGCAGTTTGTTCTGCAGCGTGGGCGGGTCCTTGCCGCCCTTACGTGGCAGCGAGGCCTCCGAGTCGGGCCGGTGGGAGCGCAGGCAGGTCTTAAGGTCTCCGCACTCCATGAGCTATGGGGTAGTATGTAACTGACGACATACCTGCAGTATATTCTGCAGCGTGGGCGGGTCGTTGCCGCCCTTACGTGGCAGCGAGGCCTCCGAGTCGGGCCGGTGGGAGCGCAGGTAGGTCTTAAGGTCTCCGCACTCCATGAGCTATGGGGTAGTATGTAACTGACGACATACCTGCAGTATGTTCTGCAGCGTGGGCGGGTCGTTGCCGCCCTTACGTGGCAGCGAGGCCTCCGAGTCGGGACGGTGGGAGCGCAGGTAGGTCTTAAGGTCTCCGCACTCCATGAGCTATGGGGTAGTATGTAACTGACGACATACCTGCAGTATGTTCTGCAGCGTGGGCGGGTCGTTGCCGCCCTTACGTGGCAGCGAGGCCTCCGAGTCGGGACGGTGGGAGCGCAGGTAGGTCTTAAGGTCTCCGCACTCCATGAGCTATGGGGTAGTATGTAACTGACGACATACCTGCAGTATGTTCTGCAGCGTGGGCGGGTCGTTGCCGCCCTTACGTGGCAGCGAGGCCTCCGAGTCGGGCCGGTGGGAGCGCAGGTAGGTCTTAAGGTCTCCGCACTCCATGAGCTATGGGGTAGTATGTAACTGACGACATACCTGCAGTATGTTCTGCAGCGTGGGCGGGTCGTTGCCGCCCTTACGTGGCAGCGAGGCCTCCGAGTCGGGCCGGTGGGAGCGCAGGTAGGTCTTAAGGTCTCCGCACTCCATGAGCTATGGGGTAGTATGTAACTGACGACATACCTGCAGTATGTTCTGCAGCGTGGGCGGGTCGTTGCCGCCCTTACGTGGCAGCGAGGCCTCCGAGTCGGGACGGTGGGAGCGCAGGTAGGTCTTAAGGTCTCCGCACTCCATGAGCTATGGGGTAGTATGTAACTGACGACATACCTGCAGTATGTTCTGCAGCGTGGGCGGGTCGTTGCCGCCCTTACGTGGCAGCGAGGCCTCCGAGTCGGGACGGTGGGAGCGCAGGTAGGTCTTAAGGTCTCCGCACTCCATGAGCTATGGGGTAGTATGTAACTGACGACATACCTGCAGTATGTTCTGCAGCGTGGGCGGGTCGTTGCCGCCCTTACGTGGCAGCGAGGCCTCCGAGTCGGGCCGGTGGGAGCGCAGGCAGGTCTTAAGGTCTCCGCACTCCATGAGCTATGGGGTAGTATGTAACTGACGACATACCTGCAGTATATTCTGCAGCGTGGGCGGGTCGTTGCCGCCCTTACGTGGCAGCGAGGCCTCCGAGTCGGGCCGGTGGGAGCGCAGGTAGGTCTTAAGGTCTCCGCACTCCATGAGCTATGGGGTAGTATGTAACTGACGACATACCTGCAGTATGTTCTGCAGCGTGGGCGGGTCGTTGCCGCCCTTACGTGGCAGCGAGGCCTCCGAGTCGGGACGGTGGGAGCGCAGGTAGGTCTTAAGGTCTCCGCACTCCATGAGCTATGGGGTAGTATGTAACTGACGACATACCTGCAGTATGTTCTGCAGCGTGGGCGGGTCGTTGCCGCCCTTACGTGGCAGCGAGGCCTCCGAGTCGGGACGGTGGGAGCGCAGGTAGGTCTTAAGGTCTCCGCACTCCATGAGCTATGGGGTAGTATGTAACTGACGACATACCTGCAGTATGTTCTGCAGCGTGGGCGGGTCGTTGCCGCCCTTACGTGGCAGCGAGGCCTCCGAGTCGGGCCGGTGGGAGCGCAGGTAGGTCTTAAGGTCTCCGCACTCCATGAGCTATGGGGTAGTATGTAACTGACGACATACCTGCAGTATGTTCTGCAGCGTGGGCGGGTCGTTGCCGCCCTTACGTGGCAGCGAGGCCTCCGAGTCGGGCCGGTGGGAGCGCAGGTAGGTCTTAAGGTCTCCGCACTCCATGAGCTATGGGGTAGTATGTAACTGACGACATACCTGCAGTATGTTCTGCAGCGTGGGCGGGTCGTTGCCGCCCTTACGTGGCAGCGAGGCCTCCGAGTCGGGACGGTGGGAGCGCAGGTAGGTCTTAAGGTCTCCGCACTCCATGAGCTATGGGGTAGTATGTAACTGACGACATACCTGCAGTATGTTCTGCAGCGTGGGCGGGTCGTTGCCGCCCTTACGTGGCAGCGAGGCCTCCGAGTCGGGACGGTGGGAGCGCAGGTAGGTCTTAAGGTCTCCGCACTCCATGAGCTATGGGGTAGTATGTAACTGACGACATACCTGCAGTATGTTCTGCAGCGTGGGCGGGTCGTTGCCGCCCTTACGTGGCAGCGAGGCCTCCGAGTCGGGCCGGTGGGAGCGCAGGTAGGTCTTAAGGTCTCCGCACTCCATGAGCTATGGGGTAGTATGTAACTGACGACATACCTGCAGTATGTTCTGCAGCGTGGGCGGGTCGTTGCCGCCCTTACGTGGCAGCGAGGCCTCCGAGTCGGGACGGTGGGAGCGCAGGTAGGTCTTAAGGTCTCCGCACTCCATGAGCTATGGGGTAGTATGTAACTGACGACATACCTGCAGTATGTTCTGCAGCGTGGGCGGGTCGTTGCCGCCCTTACGTGGCAGCGAGGCCTCCGAGTCGGGCCGGTGGGAGCGCAGGTAGGTCTTAAGGTCTCCGCACTCCATGAGCTATGGGGTAGTATGTAACTGACGACATACCTGCAGTATGTTCTGCAGCGTGGGCGGGTCGTTGCCGCCCTTACGTGGCAGCGAGGCCTCCGAGTCGGGCCGGTGGGAGCGCAGGTAGGTCTTAAGGTCTCCGCACTCCATGAGCTATGGGGTAGTATGTAACTGACGACATACCTGCAGTATGTTCTGCAGCGTGGGCGGGTCGTTGCCGCCCTTACGTGGCAGCGAGGCCTCCGAGTCGGGACGGTGGGAGCGCAGGTAGGTCTTAAGGTCTCCGCACTCCATGAGCTATGGGGTAGTATGTAACTGACGACATACCTGCAGTATGTTCTGCAGCGTGGGCGGGTCGTTGCCGCCCTTACGTGGCAGCGAGGCCTCCGAGTCGGGACGGTGGGAGCGCAGGTAGGTCTTAAGGTCTCCGCACTCCATGAGCTATGGGGTAGTATGTAACTGACGACATACCTGCAGTATGTTCTGCAGCGTGGGCGGGTCGTTGCCGCCCTTACGTGGCAGCGAGGCCTCCGAGTCGGGCCGGTGGGAGCGCAGGTAGGTCTTAAGGTCTCCGCACTCCATGAGCTCCATGATGACGAGCGTGGGCTGTCCGCGCGACACCACGCCCATCAGCCGCACCACGTGGAACGTGTCGAACGCCTTCATCACCGACGCCTCGTTCAGGAACTCTTGACGCTCCCTGCGACGTTACATTGTGATCAGTGCTTGCGCTATGTACAAATTATATGCATGAATGTATTTCCATGTTGCTTGTTCTACTTACCGATCAGTAGCGTGCTCGTTGACAGTTTTCACGGCACACCGCGTCTCGGGTTTTCCTTTTTCTATACCTTTCGCAAGACCTTCATACACCTGAAAAAGAATCTAGTTATTATACGTACTGGTAGATTTTAAACTGATGTTTAGTAGACGTCGTGCCTAAACTTCCATAGCCTATACCAATATTTTTTATAAATCGAAACTCGATATCGTAGGCCTAACGCAAGGGTTTTTAATTTTGAAGTCTTTAATTTATTTGTAGGTCGTTTTATTCCTCTTCCTCGTTATAATTATCTGCTAAGATGAGTGTGTATATTTAATGGCTTTCATAAGCATAAAATATACTTTTATTAGTATACATTACGTACGGATTTAGTAAAGGAGTATGCGTTTTTTTTCAAATTTTCTTTACCTTATATCTCGAGAACAAAGATCCTAAATGAATCTTATGTAAGGCATTTTTGTGCAGATGTTACTAAGGAATTAACTTGTCCCATTAGTTGACGTAACCCGAATGTTTTATGAGATTTTTGCAAAATTATGGTTTTAAAGATTTCATTTCCTAATGCCTTGAAAGTATTTTCCTCAGTTATAAAAGTACGCTGTGAATCGAGACTTACAATAACCCTCACGGCTTCTACAATAAAGTGGAGTCAGAGTTACCATTCCGAACGAGCCCTGTCCCAGCTCGCGTATGAACTCGACGGACGAGCGCGGCACCTCCCACTCGTCGGGCACGTACAGGGTGGACACGTACTCGGGGTTGACGCTAGCGAACAGCTTGTTGGCCTCCGCGGCCGGCAGCAGCCCGCGCCGCGCGTAGCACGCGCCGCCGCCCAGCAGCGCCAGCAGCGCCGCGCAGCCGCCCGCCGCGCCCCAGATCCAGTCGTACGCGGCTGGAGCTTTCCTCTCCTGGAAATATATTTGAATCGTCAGTTTCTGTAGTACATGCGTTGAGTACTTATGCAGTTGATGATTTTTAGGTTATTTTTTATAATTAGCGTACACGTTTACGAACAACACAGCTAATCCAAGAATAGGAATATTATTTTCCAGAGCGCTTGCCAAACTTTCAGTAAACAGGTAAGTTTATAAAAATTAAGCTAATGTACAAGTAAGTTTATAAACAATTTATAACAGTAGGCAGTCGGTTTATGGAATGAGGGAAGAGTGAGATCACCAGTGTTTGCAAAGACATTTGTGCAAATGTGTACTGCTTCCTGCATAATTGACTATGCCTACTCTCGCAGTCTCCATAGAGATTATCTACAGAAGTGACCAAGAAAGATTCTAAAGAATTAGCCCTCGTAACCACGGGCGATTTTTTTACGCGCACTGGATTCTCAATGCTCGACTCATCACCGAGAGTTGAAAATCCCGTGCGCGATAAAAAAAAGACGATAACATATCCGCCGAGCGTACCTGGCCTTATTATAATTAGTTACCGGTATGAAGAAGGGCACGGCGGAGGCGTTGCCGGCGCCGGCGGCCGTGACGGGCGTGACCTCGACGCTGTAGTTGCCGGGCGACAGGTTGCGCAGCGTGTAGCTGTGGCCGTTGTTCTCGTAGTCATCCACCGTGATGCAGCTCTGAAGTCCCACGTCCTGGCCCTACGCAACAACACACACTTGATCGATATACTTACTCAGATTTAAAAAAAATCTCCACATCAACCCTACATTATTATACATTCATTCACAACCACTTTCGAAACATCAGATGCTAGGTGCACGATTCTTATGGAGAAAAAAATATACCTTTTTAAAACAATTGTTTTTTAAAAATTTTTTATTTATATTTTTTTGACAATGTTTTATACTGATAATTGGTATAGGCCTGTCAAGGAGGAGTACCACTGAGAAAAGAGGGATAGGCAAACATTAAAACGACCTCGTTTACTCGCGCAGATTATAATTTATACCTCACATACTTATGCTTTTTTATTTAATTCTAGACAAGGCCAGGTAGAGACGACAATAAATTAAACTGCGTATATCAAATATCGTTCCCAGTTTGCATACGAAAATTCAATCAAGAATAAGGTAACATTTAATTTTCATCAATGGATTGAGCTCAGCCTCTAAAACCAGCAGAAACAATTTCTTTAGAAGAAAAAAAGGAACTATAAGTAAAAGATGAAATAAATAATAGGGCTGGTTCGAGGTGGCGCGGGAAAAGAGTTCCTGGAAGGATTTGAGGGAGGCCTTTGCCCAGCAGTGGGACAGAATAAGCTAACAAAAAAAAAAGTAAATAATGTACCGCCAAGTTATCATCGACGCGGGAGTAGTGCACGGCGTAGGCTACAACGAACCCGTTGGGTTTCTCAGGCGGTTTCCACGTCACGTTCACTTCGCCTAACGTCTTGTTCGAAACGACCACTTCTGCTTGCAAGTTGTTCACTTTATCCGCGTTTACTGCAAAGATAACAACATTTTTATTATTTTGTACGTGATAGGCGGCGTGCAACCTGAAGAACTGACTTAGTAGTCAACCAAAGTTCTATGAAATATTAACTTTGCTGCGGTGTAAATAAAGTTCATTTCAGAATGACTACTATTGAAAATATCTTTAAAATATTGACGTCGTAGCGTAGCCGAAACGAGACTATGTTCGGGCACTAAAGATATATTTCCTAGATTACATAAAGTGGATAAAAAAAAAAAATATTCATTGGATCTCCAACAGAGGCTACACAACTACCTACATAGGTACAAGTTTACAAAAATCAGGATACCTACCACGAGCTCCACTTTAGGACCTAAACCGAACTGTTCTTCTAATTCGTACCATGACGTCAGTTTAACGATTCAATTTAGGCCGTGCCATCTGGATACCTACCACGAGCTCTTAACGCTCATTCACTTTCAACGATCCAAATGCCGCTGAGCGTATTGGACGTCATGGTACGACTGTGAGCGATGCAGTTTAAGAACCTAAACTGAAATGTCTTGCTTTTGAATCGTTTTTAAATAGATCATGGTAGGCCTCCTGAACAAATATTAGTGTGCGCTTCCAATTATAGACGACCACATTGTTCACTTATAATCTTCATACAATAAGTTTGACTTTTTTTAGTTTAGGTGGTTCCGAAAGCTTACCTAATTCCGAAGTGCGGAAGGTATTAAAGGCCCGATGTTCTGAGCACCAAGTGCTGTTGTAATTTTTGAGCGTCTCCTTCTCGTGCTTGGCGCGACAGGCGTAGATGCTGACTGTGTACCACGTGAAGTGCCGCAAGTTCGTCACCGTCAGTGACCTTGTGTCGCCCCCCAGCTCGAAGTACAGAGATTCGACAGAACCTGCCGAAAAATGAAGATTTTACATGCTTGTACCGATTGATGGCCGGTGGAACAGACGAGTCCTGAAGTATAGACCGCGTATCGGCAAGCGTAGTGTGACCTTAAAAAGGTGGCTGAGACAGACTGGGTGCAAAAGTCAGACGACAAGGGTGAGTGGAAGAGGCCATGTCCAGCAGTTGTCTGCTATTACAGTCCACTGCTGAGCTTGGGCTCTCCCAAATGCAATTAATCAATTTAAAAGTACCCTATTATTATTATTATAATCTAGGTTATAAACTATCTCTGTGCCAAATCCGTTTAGCCGGGTTTGCGCAAATCCAGAACATAAATAGAGACAAACGGACAAACATTCTTCGTCACTATTTTATTATTATATTTATTTATAATAACTAGCTGATCCGGCGAACTTTGTACCGCCTTTTGTTATTTTATAAATGTGATGAAAAAAAAATGTTGTGTAACCTGTGGAATCCTTTACGCCGCAAGCTTTAGGCTCGATGCGACTGCATTTGGCTAAAATGAGAATGTTAGAATGTCGCAACGATGACAAGCGAGGCCATGAAGGACGAACAGTAAAGGCAAGGCACTGAGTGGATGATTTCGTTATTGATTAGCATAAGCATAATCAGCCTATAACGTCCCCACTGCTGGGACACAGGCCTCCTCTGTGTGAGAGGCAGTAGGCCGTAATCCACCACACGGGCCCAGTGCTGGTTGGTATTATTTATTAGAGACGATTACAAATTCGCGAATTACCTTCTTCGTCCGTACTGTTGGTGTAGTTCTGTCCGGGCTTGGGCGCGACGCTCTCGGCCACTTTCACAAGCATGCTGTTCATGTAGTGGTCCAGAGATCGCTTTACCCTGCTTTTTGAATGCTTCTGTCTGTCAGGCTGTTTTCTGTACACCTGTAATGAATTGGCGTTTAGAAATCTATAAATTAAGTATGATTTTTAGGACCACGTACGGCCCAAGCCGAGTTGGAGATTTTTACATATTGTGCAGACATGGTTCAACTTAGCATAATTATTCAGCCCTAGTCCTTTTTGAGTTGATCACCTCCAAATCCGTGACCCCGACGTGATTGTTAGCGGCAGTCTTGAAGCAGCAGCTTCATTATCATAATCGGTTCACCAGTTTGGTGGTGGAGGAATGAGGTATGAAGTTCCTCAATTGAAAAGAGCAGCAGCCCACCAAATTCAACACCCGACTAGCCGAATGAATCTCCCTTTTCAATGGAGGAACTTGGCACCTCGTCCCTCCTTCAAAAACTTGTAGTTTTGTTCACGTATACAATCCCGTACACTATTCTGCAGGTCGTTCTCAAAGGCGATGCTTTCTTCCCGCTCTCTCTCTGCGCGCGAGTTGAACCTCGTGCCCGGTTTGTACTCTTCCTTGCAAGAACACGAGCCGTTGGTGACGTCACCGGTCGTCTCCTTCTCCTGACTTTCCGGAGACTCTTCTGTTCGAGCAGTTATCATATTTGCTAGGGCACTTGCTGAAATAAGAAATAAGAAAATGTAAAAGCGCAGAATAGGAATGAAGTACCTGCTGTTCATATCTTTATGATACTTACGTAATGCCTCCGAAAAGATCTCTCTCTGACAACAGAAAGAGATCTTTTTGCCAGTCATTCAAATTCTACAGTATTTTATAAGAACTTACGATTAGCACAGTAGTTAGTGTTCCCTGTTAGCAGCTGGGGCACGTTGTAGCTGCTGGCCTGCACGGCCACGTGGTACAGCACGATGGTACCGTTGGGCATGGCCGGCGGCGACCAGCGGATGAACACCGAGTGCGGCGACAGCGACTCTACCGACACGCCCTGCGGTGAACTGGGCCCTACAAACATTCAGTTTATTATTCATAATGCCACACGAACTAGGTATGTTTAAATAAATTTTATTTTATTTTACAATACAACAATAGCAATTGAACCCAGCACGAGTGTGTCAATCCGCGTGAAGCTTAAAACGTTCCACCTCAAGGTTCCACTAATTAAGACGGAGCCGAACAAACGCCGACCGCGCAGTGGCGCCCTCATCGTTTGTTTGGTTATTTATTTTATTTTAGAATGAAAATGTAGAAAATAAGCACGTTAAGTTGTGCTTCACAAGATTACCTATACGTTAATGTTATTATAAACGGTAATTTTATATTGTTTAGTTTTATTATAATCATTAAAACGGATAATAGTCGCCACTATTTTTGAAATAACCAAACAAACGATGAGGGCGCCACTAGGCGGTCGGTTAAAAAGAAGGTAAATGGAACCTGTTCTACGATGAAGGATTTATTTTTTGTTGGTTGTTACTTTTGGTACTTACTTCCAGGTAAGGTGGTAAAGTATATGATGGAACTCTGTGCACCCTTTTTCTCCTGCAGTGTGGTGTACGTCTTCACATACGCCGCATATCGCGTGTCAGGGCTCAAATGTGTCAGTAAGCGGAATGAGGGCTGCATATTCAGACATGGATTCAAGAGAATGTCATTTTGGTTGCCAGTAGGAACTTCTCTTGAACCATTACGTGCTTCATCTTCGGTTATATCCACAACATTCCAACTGTTAACAAAACAAGATTATTGGTTATTCAATTCACTGTCCCGATAACAAATATATTATCATTAAAATTAAGAAATGAAACTAAAATAAAAATAATGCTGTCTGGATCCATTTATTATTTGAACATTACAATATGGATCGAATGACAAAAATCCATCGCAATCGCAACTCAATACTATACTTATTCAACTTTCTTTTGTTTTAATAACAATTTAGCTTTAGCATCAACTCATACATGTAAAAAGAAATGATTAAGTGAATACTAACATGTCGGAGCACACGTCCCTCTGTTCGTATAGCGTAACGTTCTGGTTGGGCTTCGTTTGGATGTAGTAGACGGAGTAGCCGAGCAGCTTGCGAATGTCCTCGGGACAGTACATGTTCCAGGTGAGGATCACGTAGCGGGCGTGCAGCTGGAACACGCGCAGGTGCAACTTGTCCGGTAAACCTGCGAAAACGTCACAAACAGAAATCGTTATAATAATGTTACTGTGAAGCAATTTTTACATTCTACCTTTTTTTATTGGTCTCCAACCTCAGCAACGAGGCAGCGACGGAGACGATACTCGTTTTTTTTTTTTCAATACATTCTAGAATAAGCAATACTAAGTGAATGCATGCTAAATAACATCGTGAACTACTCACAGGAGGCCTGATTTCCGTTGTTGTCTTCAGACACTTCAATTTCAGTAAAGTTGGACCTCGGATCTCTAGTCATGTTCTTAAGTGGCATTATCTGGGTGTAGTAGCACAGCTTTGGGTTTAAATGTATGAACAGGGAGCCCCCTGAGATATCAATGTCACCGTGAGTGGGCCAGTCCCATAGCAACTCGAGGTTCTGGTTGTTGAATATATGTAAAACTTGTCTGAAACGGTATCAGTTATAAGTAAAACAAATAAATGTAACGTAATATATCATAAAACTGTAGATCCCGCAATCAATTTCCATACAGGGATCGGTTAATAAAATTATTCTAATACTGTCTTCCTCGTGTATCTCTTTAAAAGAGAGACAAGAAAATATATATCTATTAAATAAACCTTTGATAATAATAATAACTAATCAATTAATATAAAAAAATAAACCGTAACGGTAGCTATTTTAAACATATGAAAAATTTCCTATTGCATTGAACTGAATAAATTAGAATTCATAGGTACACACGGCTACATATCAAACTATACATTTCCAGTACAAGTGAACCTCTTCTTGTACGGAAAGCCAAACCAATGCGAGGTCAGCTTATACTGGAAATGTATAGCTTGATATGAAGCCGCGTGTACATGATTTCTAATTGACTTGGATATGGGTGGTAGGTAATGGTAAAGTTTTGGGGTCCAATCGCGGATCATTTGAAAGGCGATTATCAACAATCCATAAATCCTGGTTTCTATTATTACTAGCTGTGGCCGCGACTTCGTTTGCGTGCATGTCTAAAAATAAATTGGATTTTATGGGTTTCCATTTTTTTGTGCGGAACGCTAATTTATTTCCTGAGTAAAAATAGCCTAGTTACTTCTTATAACATCAGCTATCTGCCAGTGAGTCTCATAAAAATCGGTCCAGCCGTTTCGGAGATTAGCCGGAACAAACAGACAGACCAAATTTCAGAAATATTTTATTTTGTTATAAATTGTTACCGTACATAATATACATCTACTTTCATGTGCATTTAGTAAAAAGCTGTTATTTTGACATTACAAACACTACAATTTTATTTATTTGTATAGATGGAAAAACTGTCGTCGGAAAATAATAAACATTTATGATAATCTATACATATAATAAATCCATACATACTAATATTATAAATTCGAATGTAACTCTGTCTGTCTCTGTATGTTTCCTTTTCAGGCCTAAACCGCTGAACGGATTTTGATAAAATTTGGCAGAGAGATAGATTGCATCCCGGGGAAGGACATAGGAAAGTTTTTAACGACATAACTCGCGGGCGAAGCCGCGGGCGGAAGCTAGTTATATATAAATACAAGTAGTACCTACTTATACCTAACTAACGAGTCGGGAAAGACTGGAAAGAATAGGAAAGAACAATATCTACCTATTATTTAGATATAATTATATGAACAAATAAGCAAACATACCAATCTAATCTACTCTATTGTGTTTTATAATACTATTACTGAACAGAATCTTCAGCCCCCTGCTCCGCGCCGCGCCTCTATGCTGAAGATCGTGACCTCTGTGGGGTAACATCTGAGCTCAAACGATGTTCCTCCATGAATTTAACATTCACATATTTCTTATAGAAACACAAAAGCAACCAGAAATTATAATACTTAATATGTATAATATTTATGTAAAATCAGATATATTGGTTTTGACTCACCTATTTTTAGGTTTGACTTCTGCGGGCCACGCTCCGGTGATTTTCTTCAGGCTCCTTAGAAACATGAGTGACACTAGTGGGTACGATCGTATTACTAACAATGAGCCAGTTATCTCACGTATTTCACCCAATGACTTCTCTAGTAGTGCCAGCGTGTTACCTACAATTTCAATTAAAAATAAAGATGAGTATTATGAAAGCTAAATTAGCGAAACAGTATAATGTATAAAACTAAATCGCTAAATTTAGTTTTGTAGTACTCAGAGACGTCTTATGCTTCGAGGCGTTACAATTATACAGGGTCCCATTAAAATAGATGGACAAATTTTAACACAGCGTTCAGGGGGGCTAAAAAGGCCACTCTGGCAGAATCATAAAAGGATCACATTATGGATCATATTAAAATTCGTAAAATGGTCACAAACTGACAATTCATAATACGAATTGCTTACAATTAATATCACACAATTCATCTGTTTGACAGTTTTGTATGGAGATTCGTAAAATGGTCCACAAAAGAGGAATTGCTTTAATGTCAAATAGCAGATTCATAAGAAGTTAGTCAATAGCAACATCTTACAATTCATATTGAGGATTTTCTGAAGAAATATTCTACTAACGGCAGATTTAGCCATTTAAAAAAAAATTCTTGAGCACGCGCGGTTGCAAACCATTTTTTTGCGCCGTCGAAGTGTAGCTCCTCTGAAGATTGGACATAGACTTCGAAATGCCGGACCAAGAGATTGTTTGCTTATTAAATACAGAATAGATAAGTGTGTTTAGTGACCTTATTCCTTAGCCATCGCGGCGGGTACATATGTATGGCCTGGAGCCATACATATGTACCCGCCGCGATGGCATAAGTACTATCCCCAAGGTAAGTAAAAGTATTGTGATAAAAGTAGTGTGTTTTAACTAAGTAGTTCTAGATAGACTCTATCATCTATTATTATAGAGGTTTAGGTACTCTGTACCCCTTAATTAAATAAATTGATCATATGCTTAAATTAGTACCTACCTACTTACTACAATCTTCTAGTCACATTTTAGGTGTACTATAGGTACACCTCTGCCTAACACTTTAGGGATATATAATAGGTGTGATATTGTTATATTTCATTTACTTTACTTCATTTTTATTAAGTAGTAAATATAAGAGGACCGTAGAAGAGGATAAATAATAATAATAAAATTTATTGAAATAATAAGTTTACAAAAGATATTTTATACTTTTTACTAAAATAAAACAATAGTGATAGGAAAAATATTTTAATACCTGTATTAACAATTCTCATCTTATATTATTAAAAAACTAATACAAACATAATAATTAATTAGGCTTTTTTTCATTCATTCATTTAGGTTTGCAACTCTGATTTGTGTTGATGCTAGCTGCGGAGGGGCAAACCATGTCTTCCTTTTTATGGAATCACCATCCACTTAAGACTCACTTGGAACAACTCCACCAGGCTGAAAAGGAATGTTTGTGGTTTTTAGTAAGTCAAATCATCATCATCATTTGTCTAGCCTTTTCCCAACTATGTACTATGTTGGGGTCGGTTTCCAGTCTAACCGGAAGTAGCTGAATACCAGTATTTTACATGTAGTTACTGCCTATCTGACCTCCACAACCCAGTTACTGGGTAATACAATACCACTTGGTAAGACTGGTTGTCAGACTTTCGGGTTTCTGACTAGTAATCATCACTCAATAATTAAAATAACTTTATAAAAATTGCATACATCATTGTTTAATTTGAGTACATATTATAATAATTATATTTCAGGTGATGAAGACTATCCCTTAAAATCAACACTGAAGACACCACAAGTGGACACAGAGCCCCAATACCTTTTTCCCTTTATGCAACGTTTATGTGTTATTTAATTGTAAAAATATAGTAGGGTTTCCTTTGTACTTATTTCTTTATAATTATATTAAGTAAGTACTTATGAATATTATACTTATTTTATTGCATGTACAAAAAATTCCTCTATAGGACACCAATAAATAGTCTTTCGACTGCATCAGCAAGCCTCCCAAGGTTCTGCACTATTACCTAAATTGCCATATCAGCTGTAGCATGTTGCATCTCCATCTGTGGTAAAATTCTCCGAGCCTCATCTAGTGCAGCCAGAGGGCGACCTAAAAACGTGATAAAAATACCATACTTAATCGTTTTCAATAGTCATCATAAGTCTTAACCGCATTATGAATAGCAGTAGGGTTAGAAAAATCCACTCACTGCGGTATCTCGCTTGCCGAGTTCGACGAGGCAGAGGCAATGTTGTAGCATCAGCAGGGGTAGGGTTTGGTGCTGACGCACGAGTCTGGCCAGAACATGGGGCTGCAGTGATCTCGAAAAGGGGCTCAACACCAACAGCGCTTCCAGTTTGATTGTAGAAAGTCGAGCAGATTGTTCCATTGTATCTCAGACACTAGCTGCACGCCTTTCCATTCCTACAAAGGCCGCTTTCCGAATTGGCCAATATCGCTCACAGCACTCAAATCGTCTCACATGCGTTCCATAATGGATATCACGATTATGACAGCTGAGAGCTGTCAACAATTCGGAACACTCGTTAGCGCGCTCACAGTGCTTACTCGGTGTCAAAAAGATATTACAGCAGTATTTCTTCATAAAAACACCACACGTTTCTTCCTTTTCTTTGTTTATGTGGCGACTGTCAGCCAGAAGCACAATTTCGAAAATGCCACGTTATTAAAAAGATATGGTGCAACTCAAAACAAAACACACACTGACACATCCTCATCCTCACACACACACACACTGTCATTTTTGACAGCGCTCACGGTGATATTTGTACGAGGCATGGTCGGCGTTATCGCAAGATGGCGCATGCCATGACGTCATCTATGACGATTCACGGGACATCGTTATCGCGCTCACGCCAATTCGGTACGGGTTTTAGCACGCTCAAATCGATTACATCGATTATGTCCTCAATTCGGAACGCGCCCAAAATATTACGTACATTTGAATACTTTTGGACAGCAATATAATTAAATAATGATTTAAGTCAAACAATTATACACTTACTTTGTAATAAAAACGATCTTACTCCATATTTGTTTAAAACTACAAACAAATTAAGTTGATAATTGACAGTTTGTTGTTGACTTACGAAACTAAGGGTGCGTTCCGAGTTGGGATGTAAATGATGTAATCGATTTGAGCGTGTTAAAAAGTAAACACTAAAGTAGTCGCTCTAAATCAAAGCGATGCAATTACACTCACCTAAATCGTAAACAATTTAGGAATTAGTGCGGTCAGGAATTCGCACTAATCGGAATCTAACTTTTCTAACTTCAATTACATCTAAGAAGAAGCTGCACTCAACGTCTATTACGGCTATGTAGCGTCTGTATTGAGGTACGGCTTACTCCTATGGGATGGGGTAACTCATCACACATACAAAGCGACTTCCTAGCGCAAAAAAAATTTTTGCGAGCAATAACTGCGGCGCGGCGCCTCCTTAAGAGAGCTGGCTGTAGACCAATTTTTAAAAAGCTAAACGGCGGATTTGTTGAGCGTATCCATATATACCAATAAACTTTGTACCTACCATATCCGACAAATAAAATAAATAAATGTCTTTGTCTTATCTTTCGATTTCCCACAAATTGAATAATGTATGCGCTTCATTCGGAATGCGTCCTAAAAACTCCTTTGTACGCGTTGCCAGCCTAAACAGTTTTTATTGTTTCTAATTTCCCTTTTCAGGGCTTATCTGCGGTATTTTTTTTTTTAGTATATTAGAATGTAATAACATTTAGACTGCAGAAATAAAAAATTTAAAACCAATTTGATTTATAAAAACTGTAAAGAAAAATTTACCGATAAAGTTACGGTCTTTATTTTTTACATGCGGTAATATTTACACCAAATATGATTCTGATATGAATTGAATTGTAGATGAATCTGCTAATAAGTGTCACCATTTTACGAAAATTAGAGGAATTGCTAATGATCTGCTGGCAATTCTGGAAATGAATTGCTTTTAGAGGAATTGCTTAAAGTGGCCTTTTTAGGCCCCCAGTACTTCTAACCAAAAGTATCCAAGCAAAAAAAAAACAGTGATTAAAGTGATTTGATTTTGACTTAAAATAATAAATTGCCGGCACATTAGTGTATTTTCGTTAGCTGATTATTTTTCTCGTAAGTATCTATTGCTTTTTCTTGTATACCTACGTATTTTTTTACCATCGTCCTTATTTTGGTGGTCTGAATGATTTCTAAAAGTTTGTCCATCTATTTTAATGGGGTCTTATATTCCACAATGTCCGGAAGTAAAAATAAACACTAACATTCCCATCAATTAAACAAGTTGTAAAAGTGGCGACTAGTTTGGAATAGTTTTCTTTTTTTTTTCTTACAAAAGTTTAGTCAGAATATTAACAAACGATTTTTATGACAAGAAACAGTCTTGACAGCTTTTCAAATCTTCAAAGAACACAGGAGAGGGACTCGACCATATGTTATGAAGCTCACCCCCTGAGGCGCGCACGGAGATCTCGAGCTTGCCCTTGATGTGTGTGCACCCGCGGAACTTCTCTGCAGACGTCACAGTGTCTATCTTGTCTCCAGGACACTCTTTGACACAGCCGGACGGTTGGCACTTCTTACATGTTGCGTTCTCCCGATCCTAATAATTGTAACACAATTTATTTTTGTTCTTCTCGTGAATGATGTCAAAGGATTCATTAAAATCTTATAAAAGGGTTTAAGGTCCTTCCTCACATGGAAAGTATGGAAACCATGCACACAAAATGCATGCATGTTTGAGCTGCAAACAAAATGTATGGACTGTAGCGCGACCTGTCTAGACCGCAACGGCAAGCTGGTGATGTAAGACAACTAGGAATAACTTTCAAAATTTTTTGAACGCACCTCCATAAAGCCAATGTCGCAGTCGTAGACGCAGCGGTTGCCGAAGATCTTGTACTTTCTGCTCGGGTCAGTAGCAGTCACCGGCGGCGGTGTCGCGCGGCACTCCAGCTCCGTCACACAGCGACGGAACAACTGCAAATAATACAAAATTGTTTAGCAAGTAGCAAAAAATATTGGTCGACCAACAAACAAAGCATAGTCCGCACTACGGATTCGGCATAACTTCTGTCCTTATGGCAATCGTGTGCATAAGCACGAACAAACTACCTACTTTTATTTATTGAATGTTCCATATAATTCCCATTTAATCACGCTCACGCAAATAATTTGCCGTTCTATACTTATATTGGGGTCGAGTAGGTAGGCAATGAAGTTTTGTATGGGACAGTCGATAATTTTATCACAATTACGCTGTTGCTGTTGGGGCCATGGAGAATGTTGTTCAGTTTGATCAGAGGAAAAAAAGTTTGATGGTCTGTTCTACAGACCACAGAGTAAGTGACTACCGAAATGACAACTAATAAAGAAGTACAGAAAAAAAGACATGTTACGCCGACCTCAAATAAATTGGGTTATGGCACTCTATTAAAAAGTACTCTGTGGGTTATAGGCAGGAGAATGATGATGATGTAAGTTTAATATTAAAGCCTCCGGAATAAATTGTCTAAATGATTGTGAAAAATCAAAATCCGGTGTTTAGTTTGGAAGAACATCGCGGTCACACAGACACAAAAAATATTTTATATAAGTATGTATAATTATTTAGGAGATGGGCTTGACGAAAGTAACTATTTTTCAGGATATCTTCGTTTAATTTTGCTCGTTGGCGCAGGTTTGGAATACGGGTAAACGAGAGAAATAGCTCCTTAACTTCTACACAGTTTATTGTTACAAAGTCAATTACTAACATAAAAGGAAACACTGAGCAGTTCCTAGGCCAGTAGGTATGTGTCGCGAGTTGACGACCACGTCTAATCGATCCATGGTCCGTACTCCGTAAGGTCCGTAACTCCGTATCGGTCACCGTACTCAATCCTAGATTCCGTGCGTACAGCGCTAAACAAAGGCGCCCGTTTCTCATTTTAAATGCATGCTCTTGAAAGATCCGACATAATAGATTTAGGTAATCACCTCATAAGTGCCGTCCGCGGGGCAGGAGTCCACGCACTTCCGTTTGCTGCCGTAGCCAAAGGAGTAGTTGCGACACACGTGGCAGTCCTGCGCGGTGGGCCCCGAACAGCCGCCCAAACACGCCTGGTGGCAGCACGTGCCGTTGTCTAGGCAGCCGCGGTCGCCGCACATCGTGGAACATACTAGATCAATAACAACACATTAACTTAAGAATGGTTTCTGAATTAAGAATTTGGAATTGAGAACTTGTCAAACCCTGCTTTGACATTACCTTTTTTTTTTAGGATGGGAAATCATCAAATCACCCCTCCCGCTCTGGGTGGAGCGGAAGGGAGTGTCAGACTCTTACTGACTAAAACCCATCCGTGTTCGTTCCTTAGCCCTCTATCTCTATGTTCCGGGGTAGCGGTAACCCTTTCGAACAATCCCGCTGCCAAGCTTTAAGTAATGCCAAAGCCTTTTCAATTAAACAGGGCGTCAAGACAAAGACAAAATTTCAATGACAGACAAAAATTCAAAATATTTTGGTATATTATGTACCGTGTATATGTCGCAGCCAACTGGTTAAATTAGCCGTTCAGTTAACCGCCTAGCCTTTTAACTAAACGGCGGCCGTTCAACTAACGGCCTGAATGATATTCAATTACAGTTTAGGTTGGAAGTCTGTAACCAATCACGCGCGAGTCGAATTGGTCACAATAACTAAGCCAGGGGCACCTCGACCAAATGGGTTAGATTAGGTTTGAACCGTGGTCAACCGCGTACGAGCCGAGAGAGCGAAGCGAGGCGAGCACTACTTCTAAAGGCTAGGCAGTTAACTGAACGGCTAATTTAACCAGTTGGCTGCGACATATACATCCATAGGTATTCATTTAGTAAAAAGCGGTTATTTTAATATTACGAGCAGACACTCCAATTTTATTAATTTGTATAGATGGTACAGATTTATAAGGATCCGATAAACCCTTGTTAACCTTACGAGAGAAAGGGTTTTTGATTTACTACCTTTATGCAATAACTGTTTGGTTTAGACGGGTTGACTAGCTTTGCGGATGGATCAACTATTGCAGCAACTGGCAACTACTTAGCTGTTTACATACATCTCGGGCTATCTGGTTGTAGCAACTGGCAACTTTTAAAGGAAAATTTCAAAAGTTGATAGTTGCCTCGACTAAAGTTGCTCCATCTGCAAAGCGCCTAACCCGTTCAAGATGAATAATTGGGTTGAAGGGGTAACCCGTTCCTATAAGATTAGCCGTTTACGGTGCAACACATACCGTCTTTGCAAATCTCTATCGTAATCCCATTACAAAGCTAACTGAAACACCCTGGTTACAGATGGATTGACATTGTGCTATTCTTGTAGAACAGGCTGTGGCTGTGTCCTATAAAATCTCAACGGAATAAAATAATATGGAAGAAGGATCACCAAGAGGCGAGAATTGTACAATAACTACTGAGAGCCGAATCATTGTAATGGAGCGTTTGTCATATCATATCATTGCATCATTCACGTAACTATGCTCAATGACCCATGCTCCCCAAGTCCATTGCTCCCTTTGTTTACAATACGTCCATCAATTACTTAATAATAATCTGTTAGTTAACATTCAAAGTGCGCCTGTACTCATAGCCCATCATAGCCCATTCTCATCATTTTCATGTAAGTATCTACTATGATATGGAGGTCTGATAATATGCAATACTTACTCTTCTGGCAGTGCTTGTCATCCCAACACAGCAACCGACCATGTGCATCGGACGGGCACTGCGACTGTCGATGGTCCTCCACTCGACTCTGTGCATTGGGGCACAGCCCACACAGTCGCGTGTCGTAGTTCATCTACAAATGAACAATACATTAGATCAATATTAATGTTAATTGGGAGATGACGAGGTCATCCACATAATTTTAAGAGTTACTCATTTCAACACTATGTGCACGATCCATTTAATATCATAACACTAGAAGTACCTTATGATATCATCTTTATGAAACATACCAAATGTATTGAAAAATTCTAAACATTGTTTGAAGAAACTATGGAAAAAGTTTCGAACAGCTTTCGGCAATTTAAGTGATTTAAGCGGCTAAATTGCATGTCTAAACAATACTAATGCATAATGTGAGTTTCAGGTAAAACGTAACGATTCTTTAGTTAGGTTACGTTAATATTATTATGTATTCTGTGATTAGGATCAAAATAAACCCGTTAATTAATATGTTGTGTATGTGTATCGTAAGTAAACACGAGTTGGGGCGGAACTAATAACACGATCCCACGGGCCATGACCAGTAGATACAAGTTTGGTGAAGAACAATAATAATGTGAAGGCACTCTCCACTGTTATTGGACACATGTCCAGACGGAGGCGATGCTACAGAGAAGGGTTACCCTTTAAGTATATGCGGCCACGTGGTGTAGATAGATAGGAAACTAAGAATTTTTTAAATGAAAATTCTTACTGACTTTACCATAAAAAAAAGCAAAAGTACAACTTAATTTTCGGTCCAAACGTTTTATTTCTCACACAAACTTAAAAAAAAAAACTTAGGAACATGTCCACATTATTGTGGAAACTAACAGCAAATAGTTATACAGCTCATTTACTCTCTTTGAGGATTTTAAGGCCCAACCCTTAAATGCCTCTTTGGTTGTAATTGGGTATTCAATATTCACTTTTGTCTTGGATTGTGATGTTATTCTTTTGATAAAATAAGATATTGATTCCTTTGATACCCCAAAATGTCATAGGATGCTACAAAATCCACGAGCACAGGTATTAGGAAATTGCGTTTTTAAAATATGGCATTCTTAATTAATAATGAATGTACACACGGCTACACATCAAGCTATACATTTCCAGTTTTAGCTGACCTCGCACTGTATAGGTTTTTCGTATAATCAGAACTCAGCTTATACTGGTTATGTAGCTTGATGTGTAGCCGTGTGTACATACGTATTACATACATAAACTCGCACCTTTTTCTCATGGTGGTCGGCAGAAACTACAGAAACGCCACTACGATCCTTCCATACTCCTTTTGCCTCGTTTAAAATTATTAAAGTAACTTACCCTAATAACGTTGTCGGCTTGATCCGAAGTGATCCGACTCCAGTCAATAGTGTTTGCATAACAAAGCCTGTCGTTCTGTTGTATTCGCACACCGCCCCTCTCAATCTTCATTAAAGAACGAAGACCCAAGGACTGCGGATAGAATTACAAGCATTTAACATTACATTATTTTAAAGTTAATTCTTACACCGGTAACGAGAAAGAGAAACTATCATTTACATTCATAACTAGCTGACCAGAAGTTGTCCAGTCCTTGAATAATGCATACAGAATTGTAATAGAAAAAAGGACGTTCAGTTTTACCCGCATTTGATAATTTTCTGGTAAACTTTTCCATAAAAAACTAATTCGGACTATCACGAACATTTCAAAACGAAAAATAGCCAAATCGATCCAGCCGTTCTCAAGCGATACGCTTACCATTTAACAGCATTTCATACCTAGTTATTTATATAGATAAGGAAGGTCAGTAATAATATTATTCATAAATTGCATTTAAATTAATCATAATAAGATTATAATCTACATAATATTATGTAAACCGGTTTCGCTTATCTAATATTGATGAAGAGTGTGAGTCAATAATTTCGTGTATTGCGAATGGTCCACCCGGCTAGACCACCTAGGTGGACTATGGGAAATTATTTTTCCCATAGTCCACCAGAATGTGCATGTACATGTATTTTATTTATTTATTTTATTTTATTGTGTTTGGGTGGCTTACAGCTATCAAATACAGAAGTAGTAGTGAGGTAATTGACGACAAGCTATTAACAAGCCTCCACAGTTAGCAACAGAGTATTGTTGTACACATTTTCAAATTTACTCTAACACTAAGAATAACATTATTACTTAACTATTACAATAAGTACCTGTAGGCAGATGCATGCGCAGCCGCCATTAGAGTACATCAGAAGCAATATTATATTGTTTAGATAAAACAGTAGTGATAGACGCTAAGCTACTTGCAAACAAATCAATTGAAGGGTGTTTATTCACAATTTGGTTAAAAACTTTAACTGAGCGAATCATAAACGAATTGCTACGCAATTGCTATGTACTAGTAACTAGCAAAAAATAAAGCTGGGGGCCTAAAAAGGCCACTTTGGCAGAATCATAAAACAATTAAAATCACGCAATCTCATCTGTATGACAGTTTTGTATGGAGATTCGTAAAATGCTATAGGTACACCTCTGCCTAACCCTTCAGGGATATACATATAAGTGTGAAACTGTCAAACAGATGAATTGCGTGATATGAATTGTTTTATGATTCTGCCAAAGTGGCCTTTTTAGGCTCCCAGATCTGTTGCAAACAAAATGTAAAACAAACTTACTTCCAGATGCTCATTATCGAATATAACGAGAGCGAAATCCTTGTAGAGCTGCATCCCGCGTATCACCGCGAGATTGGGAAATAGGTTGCCCAGATTCTGCACGCCTTTCGATCTACAATACATTGAAACCTTTTAATTGTGTGAATAAGACTCTTCTCACATGTGGCTACTCAAACGAAACCAGAAGGCTAATTCTCGTAATTTAAAACGTTCAAAATCTAGTCGCAGTTTCATCTGGGCGACAAAAAAGTGTCAAAAAATTGACAAAATGTAGGAGAATTAGAGGTATTTTTGACAGATTGAGACTGAGATCAGACTGTGAACGTTCTTAAAATTACGAGAATTGCCCCTCTGATTACCAACTAACTCAAAAAACTAATCATTTACTAACAGTAGCATAGTAGTTCAATGAAGGTCTCTAACGTCTGCACAGTGCACCCTGCACACAGCAAGCAAAGTTGACAAGTCAACAATGATCTTGTGCGCAGTTTGGTTAATAACTAAGATCTTTCAGTTAGTAATCAGTTCGTGTGTAGACTGTAGCTCCATAATTTGAGAAGGGCCATAATGTTTATTGGTGAAATTTACAGGTAAGTAACCTAAATGATTGTACACACGGCTACACATCAAGCTGTATATTTCCAGTTTTAGCTGACCTCGCATTGTATAGGTTTTTCATACAATCAGAAGTCAGCTTATACTGGTTATGTATAGCTTGATGTGTAGCCGTGTGTACATGTTTATTTTTAAGATTACTGACAGTTGCTTATGTTTCATACGGAAAATATTTAGCACTATGATTATAAGGTTAATTAGTTTCACCTGTATATCAGAATATAATCGGTGACCTCTCTTAGTAGCGGGAAGGTCATGTTCTCGATGTCCTTGGGCGTGGTGCGCTCCATCAACACGATGCTGAGCTGACCTTCGATGACTCGGCAGTTTCTCAGCTGCTTGAGGCCAGTATGGTTGTTTCTTATGTCCATTGAAGGGCATACTGAAACAATCAAAAGCTTAAGTAAGTAACAGTTTTTATGCAATTTTGCTATCCGGAAAAAATAAGTCATACAATTAAATGAATAATATTAACACAATCAATTATCCAGTAATACTTTGTCCCTGATTAAAACTACAGAACAACAAACACTTGAAACAATAAATAATACTAGTTGCGCCCCGCGGTTTCACCCGCGTATGTTTCGATTTAGGGGTATGAAAAATAGATAGTAGCCGATTCTCAGACCTACTGAATATGCATATAAAATTTCATAAAAATCGGTCAAGCCGTTTCGGAGGAGTATGGTAACTAACATTTGACACGAGAATGTTTTATATTAGAAAAAGAAGATAACGTGTTTAATAACGATAATCCTTTGAACGGGATAGCCTTATTATTTTGGTAACCGATTGAAAATTGGGTTAGCTAACCCATTAAAACCTTATTTATTTGTTTATGTACATTCAAAACACATAATAGAGAAAAATACAAAAGTATGAAGAGCACAAACACTTCAGAGGGAAAGGGTTTCAAAGAGCTTTTTTATTGGGTTTGCAAACCTGCGGGGTAATTGCGTAACACACAAATAGTAGCAATGGCTGTCATTTTGACAGTTCAACAACATTCATTGCGTTGTTTACGTTGTCAAGCAGACACATTTTTCGAAAATACGAAGCAATGGTTTAGCAATATCTTTCAAAATAATTAAAATTGTGATTGATAGTGTGTTATGCAATTAGGGTGCCGTTCATGGTTTAAGGGTTTTTGAATATGTTTACTAACCCGTTCATAGACTATTCTATGAACGGGTTAGTAAACATATTACCTACCCTTACGTTACCCTTACTTTTAAATACGTTTAAAAGGGTTTACTAAACCGTCATAACGTATGATAGGGTTGAAGATTAACCGATTTATGTAGGACTAGCTTCTACCCGCGTGAAATTTCGTGTTCCCCCGACCCCCGCTCCGACCCCGTCACATAAATGATAAATGATAAATGATTTTATTTTGTAAGTAGGTTTGTACAAACACTTTTACACGTCAATCATATTTTTTATAAAACTAGATGAGGTCGGCGTTTCCTATCTGACTACTCTGAGAAGAAAGGCCGAAACAAACTCAGAGGTCACAGTCTCTTTTAAAGTCCAGACATCATAATCTTGGTCAGGTTATATGAAGACCATGTAGATCGATGTCTGAGATGGTCTTTTGAGGAAAGAACCACACAGATTGAGAAGACCTGTCCAGTCAGTGCACGCATTTGTCAGAAATCGTGTAGCTCAACTCAAAACTTAAGGAGCTCAACGATTCGACGAACAATACCAAAGAAAGGACATTTGGGTAGGCCACATAAATTACTCAAACTGCCAGACCTAGACAAAAACTAACACAACAGAGAGAATAATAAAAATTTAAAAAAAGTGACCCACATACCATCGCCTACCCGCACTATTACGTCGTTTTCAATTCCCTTCCGACTTTTTTTTCTGTTTGCTTGTCTCCTAAGGGTCCTAGCGTGATATTAAAGTCTATACGCTTCCTTAATGACGAAAAAAATATTTTTCAAATCCGACTGGTAGTTCCGGAGATTAGCGAGTTCAAAGTTCAAACAAACTCTTCAGCTTTATTACTAGTACAGATTGATTCACAGTACGGAGTAAATTTTACTCCGTGGTTATACACTGTAACACATAATATCAGTCCGGGTTTTTATTAAAAACACTTTTGATAACCCTTTGTACGGCTAACCGAAATGGTCCCTAGTTATAATTCTACAATTATGAGATATTTAAACACCAGCATGTTTGCGTCTAATACAAATTAATATATTATGAAGAAATGACATTTGTTTGCTTCGTCAATTAAATTGAACAATATGTTACATTGCAGTTACCGTAAACAATTCAATTATTGGCACAAATTACCCCCCACGAGCTAGCTAATATCATATTAACGAACACTGGGGAGAAATTTTATTACACAGACAGTATTTATTATGTAGCCTGTTGGCACACCCGTGACCATACCCCGTGACTGAATAGTTATTTCATATTGATAATATTATTATCATGAAACTACTGCTATTTTTCAGCCATTGTGAAAATAGTGAAAACTCCTTTTCGTACAAACTCCCTGCAATTTACCTTCTTTGTCTTAAGCGCTGTATTACAACAGATGAACAGCAGATCTGGCAGCGGAACTGGCAGTGTAATGTAATTTGTTGTAGCGATGACAAGGCTTCGGGATCTATCTTAAACATTGTCGCAGAGTTGCTAGTCTAATCATCCTCATCATTTCAGCTGAAAGACGTCCACTGCTCTACTTGAGGGCATGATCTGAAGACTGCAGAATCATCTTGCGCCTCTCTTCCATGAGCTGTGAAGTAGGATCAAAGAAATTCTGGTTTCTATCCGTACGACGGGTCTTGTAGATCTTAGACCGGTATGAACAGTTTGCACGAACCCATCGTCCACGGTGCTCCCTAGGCACTGGGAACGATTCTGAAGTTCTCGGGGTATTGGATTTGGATAGGCGCTAGGCGGAGCGTAGACTTCATCAATCGAGATCTCCAGCTTGTTACTTAGGTTAATTTTGCGTCTTACTATGCGGAGATCATTTCTGGTTTGCATCGCGTTGATCACAGAGACATCATTAAATATTTGTTTCTTCGTCGACATAATGAATTCAATCTCATTTTAGTTGCCCCATCAGGGCTCTGTCAGGTCCACTTTCTGTGCTCACGCTTTTTGAAGAAGGAGTACATCATATAGAGGTCTTATTTCTCCATAAAACTTGCGAGTAGATGACACCGGTGGTTCCGAAGTCCAACTAAAAATTGCTCCATTCGCAGCTCATCATCGTCTCGTTTGCCCAGTTTCGAGTTAAAGTCCCCCATAACAATGGTGAAGTGAGTTTTAGAGCCATGCAGGACTCTGAAATATCCTCATACTTGCTCCTCACCTCACCGTCGAGGTGTCACTAAGTCGTAAACCTGTACAACTTTCAGCGAATATGTTGCGGGTGTTCTGGGTACGCCACACCCTGGTCGACACACTCTCGATCGTCACCACGTTGCTCACATAAAGTTGCTAGCCTATCCATGGTTTCAAACCAACGTACACTTTATGTCTGCAATTTTTTGGAATGGCATAATTTTCTCCCTCAGCCTTTTACATCATCAGACGGCCAGACTAGATAGTTATATGTAGAGTGGTATGGTATGGCGCCAATGCGGCAATACGCCATCGCTATAACAATGTTGTATGTCACCAATATACACAAAACGTATTAGCATTGCGTTTGTGTGCACATGGTACTAGTTCTAACAGTTGTAGATATAATATGATGTTCATTTCTTTGCTATTTTCAGTAGATTTTTAAGATGTGAAGATAAATTAGAATAATCAAATGGACCTACATACCTAGGTTCTAAATAGAACAAAGCAATATAGCCAAGTTGTGGAGAAACCAAAATAAATCAATAAAATATAAAAAAGAACAAACACACATCGTTTGTGACTATTAGAGATTTCTATAGTCTTTTCCGAAAGTAACTGATAGTGTTAGCAAACCCTTTTCTGGTATACAGCATCTCTTATGACGTTTGTGCTGCAGATCAAAGAGGGTATCATCCGTGGTATCATCCAACAATATACTAGACGTGTGTGTCATTGGACAATATCAATTATTTAAACTATTGTGTTTAATTACTAGAAAATATCTGCCACTATTTATGTACTGTATGAATAATTGCAAGCACAGAATATCCTAGGTGGTATTTAATTAAAAAATAATGCTTAAAGGATATAATAATTATGTTGTCGTAATTGTATACACGAAAATATTAGGACATCTCTCCTGAACTCAGATTCTAGGCATACTAATTGTACAGGCTCGGTATCATTGCCTTTGAGGTTGAGCATTTATTTTACAACTTTTTTATGTAAGTAATAAACGGTCATTATGTAAGTAGGTATGAAATGATAGAGAAATTGTAAGTAACAATATTATATGTATAAGATTAATCTATTGGGTAGTTTTGATCTCTTGATTCTTAGCCGGATGTATTACGCATTACCTGCAAGCTACTTTTCGCGCGAGGAAGTTAGGGTCAAAGGCCGAGTGCGCATGTGCAAAAAATGCGCGGGAGGGAAACCAAGATGGCAGCGTAAACAATAGCCACGGCGCAAGGCGCGCGGCGACGCGGCATGACCGCATGATGCGAGTAGGCTGTGCCATGCTTCCCTTAAACCGGTAAGCCGAAACAGAGTTGATTTTGCAGTGAGCAGTCAATCATCATTTCATGAATCTGTTTAATATGGGATCCAAGAATTCTTGCTCATGAAAATATTCCAAATTAAAACATGTAACTGCTTGACAGCAATTTAAAATTGTCAATACAATAAATAAACATACAACTCGTACTTTTACCACGAACTGTAAACTTGCATGCTGGAATAGGCTGAAATGGCGCAAGGGGGGCTGAAGAGAGGGGGCGACACGGTAGATGGATGCCGTTGTGTGAAGGGGTGAAGGGGTGGCGAGTAGCATAACACCAAGCTAACCTGAAACACGACTGGCGACACAATGCAAATGAACTTGCCGCATATTGCCGTCTCACGTCCCGTAAACCTCGGTCAGTCAGTTCACTGAGTATTTATAGAGCCAGGAATGTTAACTCCACAGAATAGTGCTGTACGAATAGTACCTCAACAATAATAATGTGTCGATAGCCATACTAGACTTTAAACTTTTTTCACATCTTTGAGGTTTTATCTTATCAGAGCTTTGAAAACCTGGGACCAGTTTCAGGTTTACAGACAAGTGATTAACCTGTTTAAGATTTTTTGCAAATTAATAATTCACTAAAAAGGAATTTTATATGCTAAACAGTCTTTAGAGAAAATTATATAGGGGGTCGAAACTGGCCTGAACTGTTCCGAGAAAAGGATGCCACCAGATTTTGTTTGGAAACGCTATACGTTTTTCGTTTGCTATCTGGACACCTACTACACCTTGACATTGAATTGAGTACGAGTGTTATTTTAGGAGTTAAATCGTTGAAAGGGTTAGCCGTTCAATCGGTTACCAATGTTTATGGAGGATGTAACATATTTTATGGCTTTACCCCATTTTAACCCCATGAAGTGGAAACCCTATACTAATACGATACCTAATACTTTGAATGAGTTAGCCTTATTATTATGGTTATCGATAGAAGCTCTTTAAAACCCTTCGAAGGGAAAGGGGTTTATTGCCCCGTTCAGGGTATAAGGTTTTTGAAGGGGTTTATAAACGCGTTCGCAACGTTTCATTGGGTTGAAGACACTTGAAGGGGTAACAGTGTAATACATATCGGTCGTAACGATTATTTTTTAAACATTTGGAAAAACCCTATAGAAAACCCTTTATACGGCTAACCGAAATGGTTTACTTACCTTGTATTTTATTTAGAAATGATTTTCTGCATATCCAGAACTTTACGTACGTATTGTACCAAAACCAAATAGGTTGTCCGCAAAAACTGCTAAGCCCAAAAAGTAAACTTCATTGATAACATTTTTGTTTAATTAAACTTTTGTTACAATTATCTATGACTTACCTACCTAGCCCATTCATAAACTCATTTATCGATAACAATGGAATCACTATGACAATAGTTGCACTGAATGCACTGACCGGCTATTTGGCTAATAAAGAACGCGGCATGCTTCGTCCCCCCGCCCCAGCACTCCGCGCTTACTACGTCCGGTTTTACTACTCATGTGCTACGTCTCTACTACAGCCTCCCTCAACTCCTCCCTCCCGCCCTTACCCTCGTACCATGGCGCCGCGCCGCCGTGCGAACAGACACAACGTCATACCTTTATCAGGAACATTAAACCATATAAACAAGAGAATAAGGCCTCATTCTCGTTGCTTCGAGTGCGAAAAATAACATTTGCTTTTACAACGCATTTCGAGTAGCTTTTACGTTTTATACGATAATTTTATAAATGCAGTCATTGAGCTCAGCTTCGATTTACGGATAAACAAGTCAACTCATGTGTTGAATATCAACGTACTTGCATATTGTCAAGGCCTGGGAAGTAAGAGGCATGTACATAATGCAATGATGCATATTTTATCACGTCAGTGCATTCTTTGGTTTTTAACCGACTTCAAAAAAATTAGGAGGTTCTCAATTCGTCGGAATCTTTTTTTTTAATGTATGTTCCCCGATTTCTCGAAGACGCCTAGACCGATTTGGAAAATTTTTCTTTTGTTTGAAAGGGTTTACTTCCCAAGTGGTCCCATGATCATCAGGTCAGGATCTGATGATAGGATCCCAGGGAAATCGAGGGAAACCCTCAAATTTTATTAGCAAACCTATAGCGATTTGGATATTTTTTAGAGTAACTTGAGCATTTGCTCTCGGAAATCATCATTTGGTAAAGTGGAGCTGATGATGAAGACCACAGACGGCCATCGGAACTAATCAATGATAAATATTTCACGGGTTGCGATTCGATTACTTTAATATGGTTGCTAAGCAATTTATGCTCGCCACAATGCGTGTGGTGGTGGAGTGGAGTTCTCCAGGTTCTTACCAGGAGAACTCCTCAACAATTAACGCCCCAGCATCGGGAAAAGCAATATTTTGTAAAAGGTGATGAGCAGTTGATGTTAGGCTATTGTAACTTAGATAAATTACAAACTCTCTCACTAAAAAGTGAAATTTTATTTGTTCTGTGTTTGCAATAGTACCTACGTAAATTGCGCCTGTACGCATAATTCACTGACATACAAGTACTCACCTAATCCTATGAATTAATATAATTTATAGTAAGTAATAGATACAGTCGACTGCACTTCGGTCGTAATAATTTTACCTTGACCTGGCTTAGCGTATGTACGGGGTTTCAGTAGAATGAGAGGCCAGCTTACACTGGTTTAGTTAACGCTAACGTGCGGCCTACTGTACAGCAGTTCACTACTCCTTGCAGTTTTTTTTCAGCTAAACTGAATTGACACACGCATAAATAGTAAAGTTGCAGAATGGGTATTTTCCCCCACGCGACGTGTAAAAACGCGCTGATATGGCTATTTACAAATACAAACGTTCTGTTTTTAGCGCACACTTTATTTACCTTACCTACTTGACAGCAAATAGGTAGTTTTTTTTTGTCAGACTGCGGATACCGTATTATTGTGGTCACGTGACATTCTAGTTAACAGAAACCATTTTCCTGTTTATGACCTTGCCTTGTGCGCTTATTCCGCTTAAGGTCAGTTTCTTTCCCTATCTGTGAAAGCGGATACTGAGTTGATTTCTTATTTTTCAATAAAAGCTAAGTGCGACACCGGTAGTAAAAATCACTTAACTCTGGATATAATATTATTTTACAAAACGAAACAAATAAATAAACAACGCCTCACCTTTGAAATAAAAATAATATAAGTACTTATCGCGAATAAACGCTATCTAATCCACGAATGATAAAAATACTATCGTTTGGCACGTCACGGAAGATTTATCAGGTAAGTATCTGACATAGTAAAATAAAAATAATATGCTCTGACCAGACTGGTTGAGATTTCATGAAAACGGTCAAAAAGTTGTTTTTTTTAAAGTGTATCTCTTAAACCGTAAATAAATTAGGCCAAAAAAAAAATATATTTTCAAGTCTTATTTTAATACAGTGATGGAACTCAAATCATATTTAAACATACATTAATGCATCAAAAAAATCTTCAAATACACCTCTTAATTATTGTCTTTAAAAGCAGTTTATCTGTTCATTAACAATTTTAATTATAATTAAAAATATCATAATCAGCCTAATAGAATTTTTGTTTCTAGGACATGCTGGTTTCCCCACGATGTTTTTTACACCGTTTTGAGAGAAGTAAAAAACTTTTTAACAAAAAAATTATACCGCCGAAAAAACTTAAAAGCAAAAAATAATAAACCCTTTTTATTTAACCTTAATGACTAAGTTCTTAAACTGAGGTAAGTATACTAAGTAATTTTGAGTCGGCGCCTAACAATCAGTGAACAAAGATTGGTTCCGCATTTTCGTTTTTTGATATGCGGAAAATGCGGACGGAACCAACGACACCGACTTCCGAAATTAAAGTTATTTTTCACTTTGTAGTGTTTTTTAGGAAGTAGTTTTTTTTTTGTTTTGTAAAAAGTTTTTTTCTTTACCTAAATTTTAAGGTAAGTACCTAATTTGTTTTTTAAATATCAATGGGTAATTTAGTGATCTTTGTTCATTGATTGTTTGGCGCCGACTCAAAATTACTTAGGTATACTTACATCAGTTTAAGAACTTAGTCATTAAGGTTAAATAAAAAGGATTTATTATTTTTTGCTTTAAGTTTTTTCGGCGGTTTAATTTTTTTGTTAAAAAGTTTTTATTTTATAATTTTTTGTGGCTATAATTTACTAATTAGCTCATTCATCGTGACTTTTTTATTATTTAATTGTAATAGGTACACAACTCAGCATTAAAATTTGTGAGTGAACAATAAATCACCTCTATTTTCCCACCCTTAGGTTACGATTTTTTTTCCAAATTTATGTGGGACCGACTTCGGGCCCCTTTCCAAAAAAAGAATTATCAAAATCGGACTACGATGTAAAAAGTTATGCATGGTCATTGGTCATACATCAAAAAAAATATACATGTTGAATTGAGAACCTCCTCCGTTTTTTCGTGGGTTAAAAAATATAATAGGTACCATTAAACTAATGCAAAACTGCATTCAGTGATGAATTATTTACTATTAAGTAGTTTTTGTGATTAGATAATTGCTTCATATTTTGAAATAAATTACCAGGGTTGTGACATCGCGCTTCCCTTTCTTTTCTATTCAGTCCGACAGTGACCGCGCTTTAGACCATGTAGTTTGCCAGCTATGCATTTTGTATAGCCTGCACTAATGTGACTTTATATAACCCTCCCCGAGGACGGCAGTCACGCGCCGCCGCCGCCGCAGCAAGCAGCTGCAGCAGCATCGGCGCGGGCGCAGCTCTATTTCCGACGTCTGCGTCGTCTCACGGCGCGTATGACTCACTGCATTTTCATTGCAAATAGTGTTGCTTGTCTATTAAACCTTTTGATAGATTTAAATAACTTCAAACTATACTACATATTGTAAAGAGACTGTTTGACTTATGTCACACAACTCACAAGTCCCGTTTTACCGAGCACGCGAGCGTAGTATCAAATACCAAGGACTTATATTTGACGGATATAAGTTTCGAAAGTCTAGGCTGAATCATTTCGCGCTTTGATAAACAAGAAGCATGTTATCGGCATGTGAATAACGTTCCACTTCCACATCTTTGTCTGATAGAAAACTTCTTCAAAGAATTAGGGTAAAGTAGCCGATTCAGCAGCAATTGTTTTGTTTACAAACCGAAACGGCACGTTTGTGAAAAATTACGAGATGAAAACATTGCACATAATTACGTACTAGATCTGCCCGCTTGTTCTCCCGACCCACCTCGTCGCTTCTCATCACCTGTTCGCATCATTTTTCTTACTTTTTACTCTTTTTGCTCTACTCCTATGGGTCCTAGCGTGATGTTAAATAGCCTATAGCCTTCCTCAGGGATTGAGCTACCAAATGAAAAAAAAAAAACTAATCCGACTGGCAGTTCTAGAGATTAATGCGTTTAAACAAACAAACAAACTCTTCAGCTTTATTATTAGTATATAATAGTTAGATGAAAGCTCTGTAATTGCAAACAGACAACATGGACGTCCGAGTCGTGAGCCGCGGCGACGACGCGACGCGTCGCTCCTACGTTGATTTATGCTTCCGGTCTCTGAATGAAGAAATCAACGTTCGATCCGCAGACCGCGACCGCGTGGGGTGCATCATCAATTCATCAGCCTAATATAGTAGTAAACGGCATACGTTCATTCAGGTCTAAAGCCAGAATTGGGTAACACTCGGAATGACAATTCCTTCTACAGATAAATTATAAACATTTATATAATCTGGATTCACACTTCAGCATATGCACACTTTGTCCATCAGTCAACGTCACTACTTATCATCCCAGTGTCATGTAAATCTATATCTAATAATAAAGTGATTGGAAGATGGGTAAAAGCTTTAAGGCGAAGATAGTACAGATAATTTAGGACCATTTAAGCCATGGTTGTCTTAGACGAAGTCTTACCAATTTTGTAGTCTTAGAAATTCCCAAAATTTTAATTAAACTGCTTATTTATTTATAGCCAAATTGAATGATAAATGAATTCATTTTTATTTTATTTAATTAAAGTAATGTGTAAGCAATCTAGCAAAAAATGTTTTAGGCCTCTGTGTCAGACACAAAAAACATAAAAAAAACGGTAAAAAAATAATTGTAAGGCTTCGTCCAAGACAACCATGGCTTAGATGGGTCTAAATTGTGTTCTATTGCAACCATCTTCCAATCACCCTGTATAAAGTGGACGCAATGCCTAGTCTCACAACCGTTTACTAAAATTACTTCACATTCACCACGGAATCAAGCAGTGTCCTCGATCGTCGATACATTCACTCTTTAAGTAACACTGACTGCAGACTATCAATCAACTGCTTGTTTATACAGCACGAACACATTTTTTTACTAAAATATGTTTTTTTTTTTATCTTTAATATAGATCATTCAAGCTTCTGCGTCTGCCCGCGACTACGTCCTCGTGAAATTTCTTGTTCACCCGGACTTCCCCGTCGCATCGTATCGCCTGTCACTTCGTTTTCGCTTAGCATTATTTTTTACCTTTTTTATTTTTGCTCGTCTTCTAATAATCCTAACGTGATGTTAAATAGTCTATAATTGGGCTATCAAATGCAAAAATAATTTTCCTATTCTGATTGGTAGTTCCAGAGATTAGCGCGTTCAAAGAAACTGTTCAGCTTTATTATTAGTTTATATTATACAGGGTGTCCAGTAAATAGCACGACATACTGCAGGAGGTGATAGCTTGGGTCACTACCTATCAATACAACACAATATATGTTCAGCAAAAACTTACGGATTTTTTTTCACCACTGTAGGTTAAAGTTATACGAAAAGAAAATCGTTCTGTGAAAATTTTAACAAAAAAAACTATTTCTTCAAAACTTTCTTGTTTTTGATCAAAAAAAAAATTATAATGAGTAGAGTAACCTATTCACGAATAACTTGATGTAAAAAAAGTTCTAGAAAAGGATTTTTTCATTACGAGATGCTTAAAAATCTGTTTCAAGGTAGAGATTTTTCGATATTTCGGAAAATTTTGTAAAACTGTAAATCCGTAAGATTTTGCTGAACATATATTGTGTTGTATTGATAGGTAGTGACCCAAGCTATCACCCCCTGCAGTATGTCGTGCTATTTACTGGACACCCTGTATGTCTGTAATTATAAGTGCCATCGAGATATCATCCACATCAAGAGTTATTCACGAATAGCGGGGTAGCCCCCACTTCCTGTGGATGTCACGGATGGGCGTGCCAATCTGCTTGTCAAGCGGGTAATGTTTCATTGGCAAGATCACAGATACACACAATTAGACTTTCAGTTTTTATTACTGTTTCCAACCGATTACTCTAAGTATGCATTTGTGTGTATAACGTGGATCTTATCTATACTAATTTTTATAAAGAGGTAAAGTAGTTTGTTTAATCTTCGGAACTGTAGTCGGATTTGAAAAGGTCTTTTTGAATTTGGTAGTCTATTCTTGAGGAAGGTAGATAATAATATAATTTGTAACATCCCGCTAGAGCCCTAAGAAGCTGCGCAAAAAGATACAAAGTCAGAAAGAACGCCAAGCGAAATCGAAGTAGGCAATGCGATGCGACGGGATGGGTCGGGACTCGGGACTAGTGATGTGCCGTTACAACAATTTACCCCAGTCGAGTATTTTCCCAGTAACATTCTAAAAAAATACTAATATAGGGTACCGTGGCTAAATAATAACAGCCGCACAGGTCGATCGATCAGGTTGAGCTACGCTTGCCGCGGTTGGTCTGTGGATGGGTGACCATCTTTACATATCGAGACCCCTCCGTGCCTCGGAAAGCACGTTAAGCCGTTGGTCCCGGCTGTCATTCGTGGATCTTTGACAGTCGTTACGGGTAGTCAGAAGCCCGAAAGTCTGACAACCAGTCTTACCAAGGGGTATCGTATTACCCAGTAACTGGGTTGTGGAGGTCAGATAGGCAGTCGCTCCATGTAAAATACTGGTATTCAGCTGCATCCGGTTAGACTGGAAGCCGACCCCAACATAGTTGGGAAAAGGCTAGGCAGATGATTATGAGGGTAACAAAAGGAAAAAAAAATCCTTAAATTTTATTTGATATTTTTAGTGATCCGATAAGACTTCTACCACTTCTTTTTAAATATTATTTTCCCAATATTCCTAGTAACTTACAGTACTGAGTAACTTTCTAGGTATTTTCTCACTGTTCCTATCAAGTTACTTAGTAAATTTCTTGACAAGTTTCTGTCTGGGAATATAAAAATGGTAAGCATCAAGTTTACAAGTACAAGAAACATTTACTAAACACCATTTATTAAATTTGGCTAAACGCATCAGTTTTAAAATCACAACGTTTTAGTATTAGAAATAATTACATCGAGAATTTTTGAGATCATAAAAGCATTTCCAGACAAAATCACAGTAATTCAAAGTATTTTTTTTTAATCTAATCGTTTCTTATAATCGGGTTATGTCACATAACCGAAGTGTCAATGGGACGAAGTGCACATAACTTATGTGCACTTCGTCCCATTGACACTTCGGTCCGCGTTTGCAGTTGGTCACATTAGCATTTCGTCCCATTCGCACTTGGTCCCATTTGCGGTTGGTCCCATTCGCAGTTAGTCCCATGGAAGTAGTTTGTAAGGGAACGAGGTAGGTTTATGGACCAAAGTGGGTTGGATTTATAAAAATCAACAAATACAGGATGAAATTGAATACATGCGACAAATCGAAATGGGAGATTGTACTCATCATTATGAACAACTTTTACTATGGGACCAAACCTGAAATCGCGAAAAAAAAACAGCTGTTTTCAATTTCATCCTGTATAGTAAGTAATAAGTTAGCAATGTAATATGTAAAAAATAATAAATCGAATTTGGATGTTTTATATTACTATATTATTATTTTATTATTTTGTTGATTTTTTTGTAACTTTAAGACTGATATTCTTTTTATATTAAGATATTATTAAGTACTACATACGTATGAAAATATACGTATAATAATAATTCTGATTTTATGAATGTACGGAATGTAATGAATGTACAGTGATCGCGTAATCAAGCGTATCATTCAGTATGAAAACCCTCAAAGTATGGACGCCCATTAGTTGCGTAGGCAACTAATGGGCGTCCATACTTTGAGGGCTCAGTTACTGTTGATTTTTGTAATATATTTTTTACATAATTGCTCTATTATTTTTATCTAATTAATAATCAAGTTGATTTACTTACTACACTGATACTGTTTCCATTTTTTTATGTTTAATAATGATTTAGGACAGGGTGCCGAGATGGGACGATAAATAAATTCATGAGTGCCGAGATGGGACTAAACCAATTTTTCGAACATGTGAAGCAAACAATGGATTAGCAACATCCTTTAATATGATTTAGATTGTAATTGGAAGTGTGTTAAGCAATTACCCCGCAGAAAAGGACCGACAAAGACAACTGGTACACACAACATTCAAGGGCCATGAGCCCATGACTAACGATAAGTTAACAAACGCTAGGGAATGTTTTCGTAACAGTATCATGTGGAATATTCCGATGCTGAAGTAGGTATATAGTCAATATTAATATAATTCAATAGTAGGTTAGACGTTGTTATTATAAAATACTAGCTTCCGCCCGCGGCTTCTTCTTCATGAAAACTATCCTATGTCCTTCCCCGGGATGCAATCTATCTATCTGCCAAATTTTATCGAAATCCGTTCAGTGGTTTAGGTGTGAAAAGGTAACATACAGACAGAGTTACTTTCGAATTTATAATATTAGTATGGATTTATACATTATACAGTACTTATTTAGGTACGTGCGTCTCCTTGGTCACTTCTGGGTACTTCAAGTAATTATAACATTTATTACACGTTGCGGTGTCCAAAACAGAGACAGAAGAAAGTCGTTCCAACGGTATTCCGTTCATTCAGTTTGCCCTTATGGAGGCATAACCCTTTTTAACCCCATGGTGCGGAAACCCAATTACAACGATAACACATTGAATGGGTTGGTTCTTATTAGTCTGGTAATCGATTTAACGCTAACCCATTGTGGTTTCAACAACCAACCGTTTCGTGATATAAGGTTTAAACGGGTTAACTAACCCCTTCACGAAATAAGGGTTACCCTTATGGAAACCCGTTCATATGGGACAAGCCGTTCACAGTGTAACACATATTATAGTAAGTATTTAAAGGTTGTTAAAAACCTTATCGTAAACTGGAATCGTAATTGTTCCAAAATTATTGCTTCTTCTTTTCCAATCGATGGCTAATGTAAAAATATTATATTGAGTATGTTATGGTTTTTTTTATATAATAATCCTACTAATATTATAAATGTAAAAGTTTGTGAAGATGTTTGGATGTTTGTTATTCAATCATGCAAAAACTACTGAACGGATTTGGATGAAATTTGGTAAGTACACAGATACTTTATAACCAGGATTAACACTTATGATACTTTTTATTCCGATATTCCCAAAGGATCGAAACTAACGTGGGTGAAACCGCGAGGCGCTGCTAGTAAAAAAATATTTCGAATAACAGTATGATTCCAATTGGTACACTTTTGCAGTGAATTATTAATTTCCCGAATAAATTTCGCGTTGACTATCTACACTTAGGTGAAGTGCCTAATATAACCAATGATCATGTAACGTAAATAAATTCAAAACAGCAATACGTTGGCAATGGTAATTTGATAATAAAGAAAGGACAAATACCGCGCAAGATTCGGGTCACGATCGTAAAGCATGACTGGAGAACAGAGAAACAATGTGGATTTCTACGAAAAGGGTAACACTTGAACAAGTTCAATAACGAGAACTTTATTATAAGATCAAATAAGTCAGGTACTTATAATATCATAACTTTTACAGTGCGCCTAAAAATAACATGAAAAATCGGGGTTAAGTTAGTGGAAGTCAGTGTGTCGTAAGAAAAAATTAATTTTCCAGAACAATAATTTGCTACCCATACATCTCGCTCGTCGCGAGATAAGATTGCGTTTATAATACCAGACGCAACAAAAGAGATCAATAAAAACTCCAAAAAATACGGAAAACTTAATACAGTACATTCAGCGCAGATATTTCTGTAAATAATTGTAGGCGCATGATCTACAAGACTGTTCGTAGGTCGCAAGCATTTATTCGGGGAATGTAATAAAAGTGGTGCGATGGCAGGCCCACACGTGACCTGCCTTTGAACTCGACAGCGTTTTGCACATAGACACTATTTATCACGATTGCAGCCTAATCCAATCCTCCACCCGCGTGACAATACTGCGACATCTAACGCAATAAATAATTAAACTGGAAATATAAATTGGCCCTATGTTGTGTAACCCCTTCAACATTTCAGTAATGTAGTATTATTTTCCGCTTCCGCTGTAGAGTTTTAAAGTAGTCATGTTTTCCTAACTATTTTTGGAATCGCGGAAGTATTTGTAATTTTGTACGAGTCATCTTCTATTTTAAAATAAAACTGGTGTTTGGAGATCGCTGATAACTAACCTAGGTTCTTGACTAAGGCGAAGAAATGCGGAAATAGAAAATGCTTGTACTTACCTAGTAAATTAAATATAATGACGAAGGGTCATTATATGAAGATATGCATGAGTATGAGGATGATAAATCATGCCGTATGATTAAATAAATAAAATATTATCACACAATAACAGTTTGGTTGTTATTCTCGAGAGTCTACCGCAGTCTACCTTTTGTGCAGTTCACAGAGTACTTTTTGATAGAGTGAGAGTGCAGTTGTCTCTTTTCACCAGCATCATTCTGTTGCAGACTGTTGAAAGGTCATAGATTGTAGAGTAGTCAGGTATGCCTTTTTGTGCCCGCGAAAACACAAAAAAGTAAGTTTCGGGTGCGTCAAACAAAACAGTTGGCGGTACACCCATGTGAGGCACGTTTATTTGCGCGAGGCGGCCTCGCGGGTAGGAGCTCCGGTTGTTTACGTCGCAGCCGCCGTTGGTTGGTGATGATGACTCATTAACGGTCGCTTCATCGAACACCATCGCGGTTGCGTTTCAATCAAATTCTAGCCAATGTTCGCTATGCTGATAGGTACTACGGTTTGTTATCGTACAGTTACTGTATAAGATTTGAACGTGGAAAGGGCCGGCCCGCCAAGGCTGCGGTCATCGACCTGGAAATGACGCAAGAGATGATTAATGATATTTTTTTTAAGTATGTTTTGCGTGGCAAACTTTTGAAGTTCAGTTCAGTTGTAGAGGGTTGTTTATTTTTGTATTGATTTATTTGTTCGAAAAATTTCAGAACCGTATTTAATTAATTTTAATTGATTAAATTCGCTAGGAATTCATAAGATTAATTAAAATCCATACTTAATATTATAAATGCGAAAGTGTGTCCGTCTGTCTGTCTGTCTGTTACCCCTTCAGGCAAACCGCTGAACCGATTTAGATGAAATTTGGTATAGAGATACTTTGAGGCTCGGGAAAAGACATAGGATAGTTTTTATCCCGATATTCCCACGGGAAAGTAATATGGGTGAAACCGCGGGGCGATGCTAGTACCTACATAATCAATCATATTTTGTGTAAATCAAATTTAAAATGAAATGCCAACCAAGTAGAAAAAAGCCGATAAGAGATTATCTCTAGTCTGAAGCTGAACTGAATACAATTACTTAAAGGGGCGCCCACCGCCTAGTGGCGCCCTCATCGATTGTTTCGTTATTTCTTTTATTTTAGAATGAAAATGCAGAAAATAAGCACGTTAAATTGTGCTCCACAAGATTATACGTTAATATTATTATAAACAGTAGTTTTACATTGTTTAGTTTTATTATAATCCATAAAACGGATAAAAGTGGCCACTATTTTCCAATTTTCCTTATCCATTAAAAACAATACATAGATATACAATTGCAGCCAAGCTGCGCCAAGCTGAGGTGCATTGAAGAATTGAAGACACCGACTAGAAGAATTATCAATGCAGAGAAATGCCGGAGATGCAGTACATTTATGCATATAACTTCGTACATTAGAATAATGTATTATATACTAAAACCTTCCTGAATGTATGTAGATCACGTTAATGAAAGAAACATCAAAATCGGTTCTCTAATTTTTGAGAAAATCGCGGACGTGCATACATACGGGTCGAATACAGAACCTCGTTTTTTGAAGTCGGCTAATAAATACCAAATAGGTAAATTGCACAAGTGTACGTGTAGGAAGGGTATTACCGTATAGTAAAAAAATAATTAATTAGGTTGCACGGGAGGCGAATTCTTACGACTTAGAATAGAAAGGTATTTTGTTTTTGCAACTATGGACTACCTAATAATAAAAATACGATGTCACATCATTTCCAATCATACAAAAGTTGGTAAACATGTTTTCATTAATATATTGTTGACAAGGCTGTAGAACAGTGGTTCCCAAACTTATTTTGTCTACTCAACTCACTTTGAGAATAAATATTTTTTAGCGCCCCCCTTTTTTCACCTATTTAAAAACCACTATAACTTCAAATTAAATTAATTAATTATTGTGACCTAGATATGTATATTATGTATATTAACGGAGAATTCTAAACGAAACTTTTACTATAAGTAGGTAACATCAACGGCGCTTAGGTCTCAAGCTAACTCTTACGGGCTCCACCTGCCAATAAGAATGATTATTGAAACGCAACTTTATAGTATTAAAACAGAGTATCTTTTATTAAAAATATAACTAAAATAATCAATCTTTATATAAAAACTAATGTGAAGGATGAATCTGATGCTGTTTAATAAGTTTGTTGATATCAGGTTCCAATTTACTCAAGAACAGTCGCAAGTCGCCACGTTCGGTAACAAGCAAACGATTTCTCTTTTTAGTAAGCAGTGTTGTCACAGCACTAAATCCACGTTCACACAAATATGACGATGGGAATGCTATCAAGAATCGTTGAACGATTGACCACAATCCAGGGTACAATTGCGGGATCGGTTTTTGTAGCCAAAATTCTTGGTAACCATTTTTGAACTTGATTTTTATTTCCTCGTTTGTTATAATTATATAGAATTGACATTCTATAAGTTCTTCTTCCAGTTGAGGTGACATTGCTGTGTTGACATTTGAAAACGGATCCAACACCCAGTCTGGTATTTCCAAGTTCAAAATGTCCTGGTATCGTTCGGTGAAGTCAATGTGGAGGTTTTCCAAATGTTGGCAGTAGGCAAACAATTCGTCGTTACTGCATGATACTGATAAATTTGGAAAATTGTGAAACTCACGTCTGCCCAGATTATTTTTGTGTAGAAGCAGTTTGGCTGCGAAAGCAGCAACTACGTTTTTTGTTTTAATTAAATTTAGCTTATCGCCTTGCAGTTGGAGATTCATGTCGTTGAACAATTTATACAGGTCTGTCATGTAAGCTATATCATCCTTTGATGTTATGAGCTTGTCGTGCAATTCTGTATCTTTAGTTTCCAAGAACTCTATAACAGAGTCAAACAGGTTGTAAAATCGAGTCAGACAATTGCCTCTTGATAGCCAACGAACTTCAGTATGAAACAACAAACGGTTGAAATCCTCGTCATTATTAACACAAAGCTGATGAAATAATCTATCATTCAAAGAGCTGTTGCGGATTTTATTGACTGCTTTGATGACATATTGCAGTGATTGAAATAGTTTTTCACTTAAGTTTCTAGCAACTAAATGTTGTCTATGAATAACGCAATGTACACCAAGGACATCAGGAATTTTATTTTTTAAGTACGCTATGAAGCCTTTATGGCACCCTGTCATAGCCGGAGCGCCATCCGTAGCAACTGAAATAATATTTTTCAAAGGAATCTCTTTCTCATCGCAAAACTTTTCCAATGTATTGAATATGGTTTCACCTTTTGTATCGGTCTCTAAATTTCTAGCAAATAATAGTTCTTCACATATTTTCTCATCTTTAATAAAACTCACGTAAGACAACAACAATGCTTCATTAGTTGGTAAAGTGGACTCATCGAGCTGAATTGAGAATTGACTTGTCCTCAGGTGATCGCACAATGATTCTTCAATGTTTTCAGCCATTTCATCAATTCGTCTTTGCACAGAATTATTACTCAAAGGAATTTTTCGGATAATATCTGCGGCCGATTTATGAAGCACAGTAGTTATTACTTCATTTATTGCTGGCAATATTAACTCTTCTCCGATGTTATGTGGTTTGCCTTTTTGAGCAATTAACAAAGAGATATTGTACGAAGCTCGAAGTCCGTCGTCATCTTGCTTAGCAGCCGCCGAAAATAGTTTTGCTACACTTGGCTGAGTATTATGCTTCTTCTCTAGGTCTTGAAAATATGCTACATTCTTGTCTTTCTTATCTGGATGCATTTTATTCAAATGATCTTGCAGCCTTGAAGGCTTCATTGCTTCATTCGAAAATGTTTTTAGACATAGAAGACACAAAGGCGACGATGGGTTTGTGGGATTTTCAATAAATCCGAATTTAATATATTCCGCACAGTATTGCCGTCTCTTCTTTTTTACTTCCGACATTGTTTTGCTTTGCGAAATACGTTCAACTTCGCGAGTAGTGTAGAGGAGGCGTAAGTACTGCTCATCTATTGCGCGCGAAACCACAAATGAAAATAAAATAAATATTACATTGTTTACATAGGAATGCTTAAGCAGCACGCACCGACAGGAATAAAACAAACATGCATAAACTCGTTTATCTCATTCGACGCTCAATCGTACTCAACAAGTCCGAACAAGTATTCAATGAACCAGCCGACTGATACAGGAATGCACAATTCGGGTTATTTAACAAAAACTTGTTAAAACATGATAGATATCTACGAGTACTAATAACTATTAAAATGCGAAAGTGTGTCTGTTGACTTTTTATTTGTTTGTTTGTGTCTACTTTCATTACGAAACGGAGCGACCGATTGACATGATTTTAATTTTTTCTATATTCAATAAAATAGGACAGATATTTGAACTACGCGGAGAGAAATATAGAACCGAGTTTGAGCAATCTTTTAATTCATATTAGTTGATGTTCACAAGTTGTTGTTGAGAGTCGAGAGCTCTTGCAGTCGTTGTTTAAGAGGCCTCCTAGCTAAATAAAATTAAAATCACCCCCCCCCCCCCCCTCTACACAACGCCCCCATTTTCTTTCTGGGTCTCTTACCGCCCCCCTTGAGACCTGCAGCGCCCACAAGGGGGCGTTATCGCCCACTTTGGGAAAGACTGCTGTAGAAGGTTGACGAAATAATTATACAAAAACAATGTAATTCTGCAAGTTGCAACAATGCTTATTGTTTTCCCACTTTATTTATTAACTACTTCCGCGCCTTGTAAAAACTAGGCTACATTAACCAGAACGTTTAAAGTTGGAAAAGACTATGAGCTAACTTTAATTAAAAATAAATGTCAGCGCTCGTAATCCCAGCTGGTAAACAAAATAATTAGAATCCATTCTATAATGATTGAGATTTCAAAGTCACGGCCTCTCAGCGAGTATGACAAATCGAAACGAGGCGCAAGGCAACGTAATCGTTGATTTAATCAATATTTTTTTCCATTTTATTCAAAGATTATTTATTTTCTTTACCACCACTACGCATTTGGTCTGCATTAGGTAGGTACGTTATCTTCCACTTGATTAATTGATAATACCTACATTTATTTATTTATGCAAATAATTATGGACGCACAAAACACTTATTAGAGAAAAATTCATAAAGACAGAAGAGCACAAAAGGTACTACTCGTACATAATATTTATTTTCTGTTATGTAAATGAATGCCAAGATGGCCTACACCCGGGATTCTTCCATCCTTTCACATTTACATTGCATGCATACAATATTTTATTCAACGTACCTAATCTTGACTTGTGGAATTTTTACATTGACTTACTCTTCCAAATGCCTGGCACTTTTGCTAAAGGGCCGAGGCCGCCCAGGTCTTTACAAGAGTTAGTCGTTCAAACGGTTAGCCGTTCATTCGGTTACACTTATGGAGCATTAACATCTTGTATGGCTCAGCTTAACCCTTTCTAACCCCATGAAGCGGAATCCCAATTACCTATAACGTTAACTCTTTGAACAAGGGGTTAGCGTAAAGGTTTATCCTTATTATACTGGTAACTGGTTGCAAGTGTAGTAAAACTCAGGTCACTATGTTTTACAACTATTTATTTATACAACCAATGTTACACCGCGAAACAGCTACCACTACTCCGCGCCATACGGCCGTACCGTACAGATTATAAACTCCCGCGTTCTCCGTGTTGTCGATGTTGACTAATCTCATCATACTTAATCGATTCTAACGATACCTCAAATCGATTATTATCGATATTCGGTTTACTTAATTTTGTATTAATTGCTATTAAAAATCGTAAACCTTACACAAGGCTAACCCTTATGAACCTTTAAAATCCTTTTGAGGTAAAGGGTTTTTTTTGTTCTAATAACCCATTCATGGTTAAGTGCCTTTTCACACGTCCCGGTTGCCGGGTAGCCGGTGCCGACTGCCGACTATCCGGTAACCCTTGCCAGGCAAACTACGCCGGTTCGTGTGAAAGCTAACGTAAGTAGGTACATGGAATGGAATTTCATACACTTCTCCGCCGGGGGTACCCGGCACCGGCTACCCGGCAACCGGGACGTATGAAAAGGCACCGAGGATTTCGAAAGAGTTTACTTACCCGTTCATAAACTATGTTTAAGTAGCAGTTTGTTGTTCTATTTGAATAAAATAAAATCCTCCCCAAAAACTTAATTCTTACCCCTTTTCACCCCTTAATCCAAAATTTCACGTCCCAGTGTCCCAGTAGTTTGGGCTGATAACAGTCAGTCAGTTTCTCCTATTACATTATAATAAAAATTAAGAATACAAAGAAAACGCAGTTAGTTAGGTCAGCAAATACAATTAAAACATAGTAGGTAAATAAGACTATAAAATCTTTATGGCCAACACTTTGTTATGCAGTAATGAGTGTAGGCTGGTACCTACATCCATGGCAATCATAGAAATGGTGTCGTTTATTCATAAAGTTTATGGCATTCAAATCAGCGATGGTAAATGCCGTGGCTAGGTCGTCAGTCGGCTCGCCTCGTGGAATGCGTTCGGAATGCACGCCGGTGCAGACTGCTAGCCGGGCCGCCTCTTAGGGTCAGTTCACACCGAGACACGACGCGGCGGCGGCGCGGCGCGCCGGGCGTGCAGTTTTCACCTTATCTACTACTCAAAAAGTTCACAATTCAGTGAGGTGGTCTCTACTACGTCGAGCTACGCCGCGCGGCCCACCTCACTGAATTGTGTCCCTTTTTGTGTAGTAGATCAGGGGGTCTAAAAAGGCCACTTTGGCGAAATCATAAAACAATTCATATCACGCAGTTCATCTGTTTGACAGTTTCACATGTATATGCCTGAAGGGTTAGGCAGAAGTGTAGTGTGTGGGTGTAGTGTGTATTTTACGAATATCCATACAAAACTGTCATACAGATGAAATTGCGTGAAATGAATTGTTTTATGATTCTGCCAAAGTGGCCTTTTTAGGCCCCAAGGTCTATAAATATATTGCTATCTTGACGACTGCGCGCCGCGTCGCGTCTCGGTGTGAACTGACCCTTACCCCGCACACACTGTCCTCGCCACTTGCGAACCGTTAACCGGTTCTTGAACAAGTATTACGGCTTTAACATATCTATCTAGTACCTACCATTTAAATGACAACATACAAAGATTTTGTGGTACTAAACCTACACGCCAGTGCAGTGGGACTATTAATGAGTCGCGTTCGCGTCCTTGGAAAACCAAGTCTTAAAAAGAATTATAATAGCGACATAAAAATTTACTACTGAAACTTATTCGTGGGTATTAAATAAATATTGGATTTTCATTTTCATTACACCGACAGACGCAGTCGGTAACACAATTTCCTTTTGATTCGGATTTGATTTAATTGTCTAGTTTGTTTGTTCATCTATTTTATCACTGATCTCACTACTCAATTAATTTAATATTTATTTCTATGTTATGGGCGGTCGCTCTTGCTCTTCCTCTTGCAATACACGCACGCAGTACCTGTGCTAAAAGGGAGTATTGAGCACATGGAGTAATCAATTACCTATTAAATATTTAGTTGAATGATAAGCAATACCTGCAATAATTAATGATAAGCAAGAATTAATAATAAAAATTCATACTTACACTAGACATTTTTGTTATAATTATACAATGAAGAAGTTGTTCTTTCTATGAGACTGATAAGCTTACCTTAATTATTTTATAAAAAAATATTGCGCAATAAACAAGAAAGTGTTGTTGTATCTGAGTGATTGGATACCACCTTACCATTGTCTCTATTAATCGCACAATAAAAAGAACCCTTTTTTTATAGGAAAGGAATCCAATATGACAATTAATTCCTGCAATTATTAAAAAATAAGATAAAGGCAGGCGGAAAATGTATGTCAACAGGAAATTGGGTTTTTTGTTATAAACGGAGGGATTGATTCTAATAATTAAAAGCTTAATAAGATTCACACAGGCAAAAAAAGAAATATAAAGTATCCACCTGAACCGTGAGTTAACCAAAACGAAGTGCTTCTTACGTATTGGAGTTTAAAATGCTTTTTTGTAAAACCTTTAGTACCTAGTTTCATAAAATAGGTATACCTTTTTACTTTTTAGGTGGTTCATGTTTTTCATCATACCTACTGACACGGAAAAGGTTCAGTATCGCGTCTTGACTAAACAAACAGCAACAGCACAATCACCGAGAGACAACAATGATTACAACGCCACGATGACGACGTTTATTTGCACAGTATGACCTGTGTGGTATGACGTCTGTTGTACACAACGGTCATCTATAGTTGCAAGTAATACACGTAGGTATATTTAAAATGTAAACACCTAACCGCCACATTATTATGATCAGATTTGGGAAACGTTGATCTTATTTTCTTATACCGCTACTGATAAGATACAATGATGAAATCAGTGACGTCGCCAACGAGCGGAAATTTGCATTATTGATAAGTAATGGATAACTTTTAAATTCAATAAAAAAACATTTTTTGACAGCAATAATAAGCCAATACGTACTCTTGTATTTAAAAAGGAGGGGGTACTAATTAACCTTTAAAGACAGATCGAAATGTTGCAAATTACTGATGATTTCGTGAAGGATACATTTCCATTTTCACGTTCTTATACTACAAAATAATGTATGTCAACCATGCAAATCTCTTGTATTAATTTGTCCTATTTTCACAGCATAAATAACAGACAACTATTGCTTTTATCAACTTCGTTATTTTTCCGAATGTTTTAATATTTTTGGTCCGTGAAAGCGTAATAATTGAAGAAGATTAATTATTTCCGATCTAAATTTACCAAAGAAGATGTAGTGATGTGACGATGATTTCGTGTTATTAAGATCAGCTGATAAATTATATGGAAATGGAATCACGGGCCGCGGCGCGGGCATGACGCTCGCGCTCGCCCGCTTGGGGCCTCTATCTTCAAAACAACACTTGTTGCGGAAATAGCAACGAAAAGCGTTTGCTCGTCGTGTCATGACGCGGATACCGGCACGTTCACCTCGTTCAGCCGCATGTCACCCTCACCAGTCCTACACTCAACATCTTGGGGCAAATATATCCCCTCATATTTCGTTCGTGATTTTCCATACAACGTTCTACTACAAAAACATAAAACGTAAGCTCGTTAAAGGGCCCCATCCATTTAAAATATGTTGTATATTAACTAGGTACCTCATTTAATTTAACATTATTGCTTATAAAGGTTAAACTAAGCAGCAATCAACAAAGTAATTTCCCATTTTATAAGCATTCAATTTTAATAAACTTGTAGCATTTTTCTTATTAATGTTTACTTATATAAAATTGTCATTTTGATAGGCATTATCTAAAAATAGTAATCAAATATTAATGTCGTTTGCTAAATTTACTAGCGACATTTTAGATTCATTTATCGCCTTGTTTAATGTGCACATGTTTTGGGCAGAGAAATCAAAACAAATCGTCATTTGGCCTCGTCAAACAAGATAGTTACGTAGCGTGTGCGAAGCGCGATAAAATTAGCCGATACACTGACATTGAACGCAAAAACAAAGTGGAGCGAACTTCACGCATGCGCTCAGGTAATCAGATGTGGGGCAGTTTTAGCAATCGCATTGCTAATAACCGCGCGCGTGTGTGGAGCAAGAGAGGCCCATATCGGGGGCCCGCTACAAATACTTATCCGCACTAATTGGAATGAGCAAAGATGACGAGTGTCGTCGGTCGTCGACCGCGCTACCTTCGTGAGTGGAAGATATCGTCTAAGGTTGTTAGCCTGGTGGCGATGGCGGTGACCTAGAGTGGAAATCCACTGCTCGGCTAGTGCCGTAGCCGCCAAACGGTGGTCGGAGGGGCCTACCCGGTAGCTGCTCCCTGTATTCGACATGCGCTGTTACTCACAATAATACCTGTCGGGATACTTCTTTAACCTTAATTAAGGGGACTAATGAACTAAAGCGCGGTCACTGTCGGACTGCATAGAAAAGAAAGAGAAGCGCGATGACACAACGCTGGTAATTTATTGCAAAATATAAAGAAATGATCTATTTACAAAAAATCTGTTGTAGGACTAAAAAAATTAAAACACTAGTGCTAGTGCTTTAGTATGTTGCTTGTAGAATAATCTGTAAAAAATCAGAATGATTGTATGTATATTGTATGGTTTTTATTGTAAAAATAAAGTTTTTAGAGGTATCTTCATGATTTTTTTCTATCTTATCAAATTAGTTGTATTATGTTTTCAACACACTATCTACCTACCTTTCTGATTTTGTTTACTGTAGTCGATCATAATTATACTTTTAGGCATTATAAAACTTGCGTTTCGTTTAGGTCCTATTAAGATCTATCTTGGGGTCAGTTCACACCGAGACGCGACGCGACGCGACGCGACGATACTGGGCCAGTGATCAGCGCTGCGTGGTGCAACGTTTTCTGAATTCTCACAATGAAATGTGTATCTTGTCCTGTAGTAAATAAAGTTATATTTTGAGTCGCTCTATTAAAATGTGCGCGCAGCGTCGCGTCGCGTCGCGTCTCGGTGTGAACTGACCCTTAAGCGATGTTTGCACTTATTAATCTTAACCTATTAATCCTTACACAAATTTACTAACCGAAGTGTTTGACTTCTAGACAAAAATAGCTTGTTATTATGTCCCAATTTAATTCTTGCTTTGAATTTGTAACCAAAAATTGGTCGTTAAATGTTTTTTGTTCAAGAAGTGACTAAGCGGGCATCGATTGCAGTGAATTACAGCCAATATAATATATTATGCCAAGAAAGGACTATTTTATTAAATTACCTATTTGTAATTGAAATTGTGTCGCACCATGAGTATTTAAACTGACCTAATAATTTAATAAGTCAATCAACAATCAGATGTATGTCTTTCATTTTTAATTCTTTTACCTATTGTGGTACTTATAGTAATTTTATTTTAGGTGCATCGTCTTCACATATTATTTTATTATATAATTAATGTATGCAAAATATTGTAAAACATTTAAAAAAAGTAACGGTGGAGTTTCTTGCCCATTCTTCTCCATACGAAAACTACCTTTTAGAAGGGGCGACTAGAATCAATTCTATTTCATTGTAATTTTTGACGTTTAAAAGTGCCTTTTATGTGCCTATTTGAAATAAATGCTTTGACTTTGACTTTCAGTGGAGCTGGTGCGGAACAATATGATGCAATGCACTACGCCGAAATCGCCTGGACGTCCGTCCTACACGCACATTAGCACTCCGTTTTGTTTTTACTCCATGGCAAAATAAACATCGAACACTAAATATTTAAGTAATTGATATGACATTAATTGAAACATTTTAATAAGTTCAACATTTTAACATTGTTATACTAAGTATACTGTAAATACGCGTTAACAATTTGAGTGTTGATTAATAATTTTAAGACGTAAACACTGCTCAAAACAACACCATACATAAGTAACGATAATTTCATGTTATCAGTATCACACGACACCATAATTTGTCTACAGAAACATTATATAATTTTAATAAAAAAATTAAAACTTGGATTCCAATTGTATAATTAATTGGGATAATTACCTTAATGATAATATGTATGAAGAAAAAATCTAATGATAATGAAATTATTAAGTACTATTGATATGGACAAAGTTTGACTGAAACTTTGTTTATATCAATAGACTTTCTTTTTATTATTTAAGTTAACAAGGCAATCGACAGTTAGCGGCCACCAGCTAACAAACCTCCGCTTTGCAGATGACATAGTATTATTCTCCACATCACCTTTAGAACTTGAGGAAATGCTCCAAGATCTGAGCACGGCAAGTCTTGTGGTTGGACTTTCAATGAACAGATCCAACCAACAGCACGAAACGTTAGAGGTAGACGGACATGGGTTGCAATATGTCGATGAGTACACATACTTGGGCCAGATAGTGTCTTTCAAGAACAGACAAGATAAGGAAGTCGAAAGACAAGTCCAAAATGCTTGGAAGTCCTATTGGGCCCTTAAAGGCAGTCTTCCTATATCATTAAAAAGGAAACTCATCGACATGTGCACCCTGCCCGTCGTAACCTACGGTGCACAAAGTTGGTCACTTACTGAACAACAGAAGTCCAAACTCAAGATTTGTCAACGGGCAATGGAGCGCAGCATATTAGGTGTTAATCGTACAGATCGAGTTAGAAACACCACGCTGCGCTCTATAACTCAAGTAGCGGACGTTGGAGAAAAAACAGCCAGGCTGAAGTGGGAGTGGGCCGGACATGTCTCACGAATGCACCCGGAGAGATGGGCAAAGATCGTCACTCACTGGACTCCTGAGGCAGGACATCGCCGTCGAGGTAGACCAAGGCGAAGGTGGTGTGACGATCTAATATCATTTGCAGGGCCAACATGGCCAGAGATCGCACAAGACAGGGAGGTTTGGAAGAGAAAAAAGGGGAGGCCTTTGCCCAGCAGTGGGACACAAAATAGGCTAACAAAAAAAAATAAACAACAGTACTGATTATGTCTAGGTAGGCAGGCTCTACCTAATATAACTCTGTCCAGATCAGTTTCCAAATTTGGAATTGATTCCGGAATTTCGGCGTTAACATACACAGTGCCGGCATTGGAAATCCGATATTGGATACCTTGTTTGAACTGGACCGAACAGACTTACTATAGCTACACCTACGACAGAACAAAATGCGTGACTTTTTTGGCAGACGTACGAGAGGCGATCAATGTATTCTCGGTATCGGCATGAAGAAAGACGTAAATTCAATTAAAATAATTTATATTTTTCAATGTAATCCCCCATTATCCCAATGTATTTACATCTCGAAATTAACCTTTCAATAACCTGTAAAAAATAACTTTCCACTTTCTCTGAAAAATGCGCATTTATTGCCGCCTTGAGCTCTTCATCGTTGGAAAATCGTTCCCCACGAAAGGTCTTTTTTCAAATTAGGGAACAATTAATAATCACTCGGGGCTAGGGCCGGGTTATAGGGTGGGTGCTTAATTTCTTCGAAACCACAATCTCCCACAGCAGCCTTGGAAACACGCGCCCGTCGTGTAGACCGGGGCGTTGTCGTGAAAAAGCCACACACCGGTGGTCAGTTTACCCCGCCTTTTTTCTTTAATTGCTTGCCGTAAATTGCGTAAAGTGGATGCGTAGGATGCTGCGTTTATTGTTTCATCTTTTTTGTGTGCTCAATCAGCAAAATTCCCTTTGAGTCCCAAAACACTGTGATGCCATGATTTTTCCGGCAGACGACAGACCCTTCTTCTGCCACTGCATGGACTCTTGCTTACGGGTCATAATGATGAACCCACGTTTTATCTCCAGGAACAATTCGATCGAAAATACTTGATGGAACTTCATCACGGAGCTCTAAAAACATAATAGCGCGGTGCTTGATTTTCTTCAACATTGTCACGTTAACCCTGTGCGTTAACCATTCCAGTTGTCGTTGACTAAGGATAACTAGCAAACTAATGATCACAACCGTATATGAAATTTTACCTTTATACTCTTAGATAATTTCAATAATTAATTAATTTGTCAAATTACTCACATCAGCAGTAAACCACCCTGATACCGAGAATACATTGGACCGCGCCCCTCGTAGTTCGCTGCGTGGTAAACAAAACAGACCAAATCACATAGGTACAAACGTTCCAACGCAAAATCATAGCACTTGTTTTTATTCGATGATATTTACTATACCTCCGCATAACGGAAGTTTTAGTCTAGGCAGGCAGTAATGAGCTACAGGATTAGGTAGATAAGTAATATTTTTGTAACTGTCCATGGAGTTTCCTGCCCGTTCTTCTCCGCTACTACGCTTTAGAATGGGCAACGAGTTAGGTGCCGTGATTATGATGACTGACTAATAGTACTACCTAAGTTGACGTCGAACCCTGCCGGGGCAGCGGGATTGTCCGAAAGGGTTACCGCTACCCCGGAACATAAAGGGCTAAGGAAGGAACACGGATGGGTTTTAGTCAGTAAGAGTCTGACACTCCCTTCCGTCCAGAGCGGGAGGGGTCATTGGATGATTTCCCATCCTTAAAAAAAAAAAAAAAAGGTGACGTCGAATGCTTATACGTTTTGCGAATGATCTTCTAACAACAGCTCATTCTAGCATTCTGAACGAAAGTAAACAAGAGCCAATGATTGTGATGAGCCGATAATTATAAAATAACATGAACATAGGTGTTGAACTATCAATCAAATGATATTTTATGAGGTAGATACTTATGCGTATCAAATTGGCCTAAATAAAAATGCGCTAGTTAGTCCGAGAAATTCAAATTTTCTTACGTTTTTTGCAATTTGCAGGTGAGTGTCAGGTTGTATGTTGTATGTAACAAGGATGTATTTACAGAATTATAACCATTAAAATCATCAAAACATCGCTCTAAGTTCATAATTATAATCCGATTGATTGATTTCATGAAATAGACATTCAATGGGATTATGAATTCCGCGGCCTACCCTGCGATTTATACACCTGCGTTGTTATAACAGACATGGGTAGGGAGACTAACTGCCTACGAGCGATGAGCAACCTTGTGACCCATTTCCATTATTGTAGTAGAAAATAGGGCGGGATATATTTAACTGCGAGCAGCACGGGCGTCTATTTCGCGGCTTGTAATTAGAAAAGTAAACAGTACTCCGAACAGAAATAGACCGCATAGCAGATATTTATATACGAGTGCGTTTTGCATACAAATAGCCTTGCAAATAGTGCAGAAGACTGTCTAGGCAGCATGGTCGATACCTTGTCTACGACTCTACCTACGCCTTCGCATGTTTTTCTCATTTCTTTTTTCGCATGAGGAGTCCAGTTTATTTATCTTTAAAAAAAACCGGGCAAGTGTTAGTCGGACTCGCGCACCGAGGGTTCCGTACCAATATTTCATCGGCGAGGCCTATATTCGTCAGAGAATTTTAACACTGCACGCTGCGGTGTAGATTTAGAGCAACGCCATCTCTTGACCGATAGTGGAACTAATGTAACTTTTATTGATGATTATTGAAAAAGTATGCTATTTAGAGACATCGTTTTATTTTTCATGTAATCTTTACATAAACTTCTATCCCATAGAATAATTTCAGTTTTTTGTCTATGCAAACTTCGGAGATAAGGGGGGGGACGGTATTTTTTTTCATCAAAAGTCGAAAACTATGCGGCCTAAAAAAAGAAAGTGTTTGAGAATGTGCAAATTACGCTCTTTCATAATTATTATGATACCCCACATGCCCTAGTAGCCCCACTTCGAATTTTCAAACCCCCTTTCAGTCAATATCGTAAAAAAAATTGTTGGACAAACGTTATCTAAAACTATTCTAAGTTTAAAGTTGATAGCATTACTAGTTCTTGAGATATCCAGCTGTGACAGACGGACAGACAGACTGAGTCGCACCATAAGGGTTCCTTTTTACCATTTTGGTACGGAACCCTAAAAATTGCAATCATTTTCTTTTTGCTAATTTGATTTTTCTTTGTAGTTTCTGGAAACAATTTTACCTAACTCTTGGAAGGGTTTCAGAGTTTCGGGAGATCCTTCAATATTCTGGCGATTTTACTATAATATGTATTGCTAGTTTCTGAAACCTACTCTTCAATATTGCCAAAGATTTAAAGTGGTGTAAGTAACTTAGCACTCCATCTGTACATTCATCAGTCATCGTTTTCATATTTTTACCAGCAACGGTCGGAAAACATGACCAAAAGATAGCTAAAGCTTGGAAAAGGAATACTTAGGGTCTTAAATAAACTTAAAAGCAATGTACAGGTCCACAATTCCACTTAAGAAAATCTATACAAATAAACAAAAAAACCGGTCAACTGCGAGTCGGACTCGAGCACCGAGGGCTCCGTACAAATTTGTAGGTATATGTAAACAGTTAACCATGGGATTTTTTTCGTAATGTAATTACAAATTTGCGGTTTTCTGATTTTTTTCCTTTACTTGTGCTAAATAATAATAAATAATTTATCTATTTCAAATGACCTTGCTTCTTACCAAATTTCATGATTCTAGGTCACCGGGAAGTACCCTATAAATTTTGATTCCCTTGGGAGTGTACAAATTTTTTGCGGCATAAACGGCCGTATCTTTTTTTTACTTTAACTTAGAAGTTTGATTTTTTCACAGTTTCAAGGGACTGTAGATCTGAGAATATGTTTTTTTTTTTGTTATAGGTATACCAAAAAACATTTTTTTGAAACAATGTCACAGCAACCCTTTTCGCCAGAAATGTTTCGACGTAAACAACAGACTTGTTTGGCATTGGCATGGTTACACTACGAATTTTGGTGCAAGAACTGCAAGTATCTACGTATTTTACGAAGTTTACCGAGTTATTAAGCAGTTCATTGCACGAAAGCAGACGTCATCGATGACGTCGGTATGGTGTCGTGTGGAGAGGAAGATGCTTATTTGCAGATCCATCTTAAGGCTTTTATAGGATACAAAGAGCCTAGTATCATTTTTATTTATTATGTCTATATGAAGAGTTAAGGAGCTAGCGTGTCTGATGTATAGGGTATAGCGCTTTCTATTATTCCGTATCAGTGAAGATATCGACATCCTTATCGGGATTAGCACGAAGATGTTGCACCGCCAGCCGCCGGCATAGCATGTGGTGCGCACGGCGTGAGTATACATATATCGGTTATCAGACACAACACAAAAATAATCTTTACGCACGCACGATACAGTCGGACAAGAGAAACCTTGAAACTGCATTTAAGGCGACATTGGAATAACAACGATATTTAAACGAATCATAAATAATGACAATGAGTTCACATTTGTGGAGCGCCACGCGCCACCGTCCGGTCCGCAGCTCCGCACCGCACTGATCCGAGCTGAGACAAGATTTCAGCAGTTACTTATTTGTAACTTGGTATGAATCAGTCGACTATGTTTATTTCTCACCTGTTATTTTGTCAGGGGCGTTATGTTTATGACGTAACATCGTTAAAATAAAAAACCAGTCACGTGTTTACACCAAAATTGGTTTGTCAAGTCTATCAACACGTTTAGTCCACTCTCGACCCCTAATAAATATGTATTTGTTTATTTGTTTCCTCTCAACCCTTAAACATAGTTCACACTACCTCCAGGGGGCGAGACTGAATTTTCATACAAAGGGCAGGCATACCTCGTCCACTTTCGACCACTAGTTCGGTAAGTAACTAAGATTAATATTTTGGTATATTAAGGTACAAAAAGGTAAATAAACGACCAATATTAGAGAATACTTAAAGTAGAATTCTTTATTACCCGACTGCGCCAGAAGGAGGGTTATGTTTTTCGAGTGTATGTATGTACCTATACTTATTTGTAGGTTACAGGTTATCCATTCGAATGACCCGTCGATAATTTCAAACCTAAGTACTTCTACAACCAACAATGATTCATTGTTTTCCCCATAAAACAGCTTGAGCAAGGGATTGTTTTATGCAATTAGGGTGCCAGTAACATCCTCCTACTTCTCCAAGCAGGTTATCAACCCGTTCCACAGTGTGTTATGGGAGCCGAGTTGCGGTCATGTCTCGTTTATGTGTCCATTCGATAGATCTAGCCATGATACAGCGTTGCTAAAAATACCTACATTATTTTTTTGCTTTGTTATTTAGATATGATTTTTTTAGTGAAAGGACAATGATCTTAAGAAAATCTTAATTTCAAGATACTCAAAAAATATAAAACATATAGTTTTTTATTATTGATAATGATGTTGCAGGATTTTAAATAACTACATGTTAAATTAGAGGGTTGTAGATTAAATTATTGAAGAGTAAGGATTTTTTTTCTGAATTTCACATATATATTTATTTTATAAAACTATGGCGATGCAGCATTTTTTTTTTTTACATAAAATAGTCACTACTGTTAGTAATCATATTCTAAAATTTCACAAACTAAACTCATGCGGCAAAGGAGATAAATCGTTTCTATGTATTTTAGGAATTTCTATGGAAATAGGGTTGTACGTAATAAAAATTGTGACATTATATTAAATACCTAGTACATTAAAATATGTACATCAACATGTATACAATAAATACACTGAAAGAAAATACGACCATGCAAAGTATCGCCAGAAAAAAAATGATTATGAAATGATATCAAAATAAAAAAACTGCTTACATGAGTTTGATTAATCAGTTATTTATACGTTAATTTGTTCTTTTCGTCATGTTCTATTATACCGCTAATCAGTTTATACTTAAATAATAGATAGAATAGAAGTAATCACTTTTCTTGGTTTCTATGGACTTTTCTCGATTTTTTTAATTTCTCAAAAACTACTACAGGTAAAATCACCGGGATTTTTTAAAACGTTATTTCCTAAGAATGTCTTTCAAATAAGCATTGAAAATGGTGATGACCGCAACTCGGCTCCCATAACACACTGTGCGTTCGTTAATTAAATGATAAATAATACATAAAGTGGCCTCCAAAACTTATTTGACATTTTTCCTCTTCAGCTGTGATGTCACATTATGATTTAAAATGTAAAAAAATATTAGGTACTCTTAAGGAATTACTTGACTATTTTTTATGACAAGTCAAAGGTCAGGGGGCAATTCTCGTAATTTTAAGAACGTTCACAGTCTGATCTCAGTATCAATCTGTCAAAAATACCTCTAATTTCCCTAGATTTTGACAATTTTTGACATTTGTTTGTCGCCGCAATGAGACTGCGACTAGATTTTGAACGTTTTATATTACGAGAATTGGCCTTCAGGTTTGTCAATAACAACGTTATAGCAGTTGAAACGGGTACACTAAATACAAAAAACTTTATTCCGTCAGTCACAAATATGTAATAGTTATTTATTAGTTTTTCTTAATTTAATATTAAGCTATATTTTTATGTGCATTGCTCATTGTTGATTTGTATTGTGGACAAGGTTAACCCCCCTAAAGATAATATTACTTGAGGTCCACTCTCAATTACTTACATCATAATTAGCGGTTATTTATTACTAGAGCAGTGGTGGCCCAGTGGTAACGGCCGCGACTTACGAGTTGTAGGTCGTAGGTTCGAACCCAGACAGGCGCTTTACTTTGTGTAAATTATTTCATCACCAAACGGTGAAGGAAAATATCGTGAGGAAACCTGTATGTTCTAGCACCAACAATTCGAAGACATGTGACATCTACCAACCCGCACTGGGCCCGCGTGGTGGATTACGGCCAACTCCCTCTCACAGAGAGGAGGCCTGTATCCCAGCAGTGGGAACAGTATAGGCTGATTATGTTATTACTATGTATCGCACATGGGATTTTTAAGTCAATCAGATGGAGATAGCTTCAAAATATAATTTTATTTTATTTATCGATTTTTAGCTTTGCTTAGTCTGATTATATTATGTATAAATATCAGTTTTTAGGGTGGATTATTGTGATTTAAATTAGGGACCGTACAACCTCGAGTTAAGTCATACCTTAAATTGTTTATTATTAACGTTTATATCGTTCCTTAAATATAATTATTCATTTGTTTATTAGAATGTATAATAATAATATAATAAACATTTTTTTTTATATTAGCGTCTTTTAATCCATATTTATTTATTAAAAATAACCATTAAAAAAATAGGTACTTAAAAATTTCAAACCCGCAAATCAAGCGGAACCGCGGGATTGATGACCCCAATCCCGCAGGTTTGCGGGATTACGATTTTGATGCGGGATTGGATTCCCTAGTTAGCTTTATTATTCTGGTACTAATCAATTGAACGGCTGATTCATTGAAATCTTAAGAACCGTATCGAGGAAACATTTTAAAGGATTTTGTAACCTGTTCATGATAATATGGGGTTTTCTCATACTAATTCGTACATGTAATAAAATAAGGGATACCCTCATCTTATTATAACCGTTTAGTTTGAGAGTAACTCAATGAATGATTGTGTTAAACTAATAACCGGGGTAACCAGTTCATGAAAGATTGTTGTTCATTCACACATAATGTAAAAGTTAAAAAAAAAACTTTTTTACAAAAAAAAAACAACCGACTTCCAACAAAAACACTACAAACAGTTTAAATAACTTTTTTGTTGGAAGTCGGTTGTTTTTTTTGTAAAAAGTTTTTTATTTTTCACTTTTTAGGGTTCCGTACCTCAAAACGAAAAAACTGAACTCTTATAGGATGACTCGTGTGTCTGTCTATATGCCCATCTGTCACATCTAATTTTCTCCGAATCTAATGGACCGATAGGTGTTGTCTGAGAGTCATCACTTCATGCTGCTGAGCTGATGATAAGTCAAAGTCAAATACTTTTATTCAATTACGCCTATTACAAGCTCTTTCGACAATTACAAGCCCTTACCATCATCAGATGCGGGACCTGCTCGTCCCGACTCCCGTTACATCATTACGAGAAATGGAATGATGAAGACGATTGTCTTACAAGTCCACGTCTATCCAAGAACTGCTAAGTAGTTTCTGTCGACATTTGCCACAGTATTACAATATTTCCTACTACAGTAGCGCGACAAATGTACTTGCGCAGAGCAACGGAGGGGAACTCGCGCGGAGTCGGGCGGCGCGGGCCGCGTACTGCAAACACGCTTACTGTTTGCGGTACCAAGCGCGAAGGGCAGACGCGAGCGTGTTTTTTGTGTAATAATTTTATTATACTTACATAATTATTCTATAATGGTGGGCACAAACTGTTCTGTGTACCTATGGATGTAAATCGACATCGAAATCCCAGAAGGACTTAAAATTTCATAGATTTCCCCGCGACGAGAGGTAGGTTTTTTCATTTGTGAAGAATTTAAATCACAGCCATGTTCATGTTTTCCTCATTCTTTTCTTATCAGATTGTTCATCCGAATGCGAATACATTACGTAGTTAAATTTTATAATAGACAATTAAGAACATCCAAAAATAAAGTGTCACGTAAATATTTAGCAGTGCAACATATGTAAATATAGTATATTTATGAATAAATAATTACATTAGATTTAATAATCACAATTATTTTGAATGTACATATGAATAAATGATTACATCATAATAGTAATAATCACAATTGTTTTATTTCCCATTTGGTGACAACCCTAGCATATTTGCATGTGACAGCGTAAGTACCTACACTGGCGGCGGCATCGCGCGGCATCAAAGGCGCGGCGTTGCGCTACTGCATACTGTAGGAAATATTGTAATACTGTGATATTGCCGTATCTCCTAATTCTAACAGATTAGGAGTGCTGTGGCATCGACAGCTCGGTAGAGTAAGTGATGACACTCAGACTCAAACACTTGAATCATCAATAGGTTTCATTTGATTTGAGAGAGTTCAATCAACTAACGCACAGTGCGTTAGTTGAACTCTCTCAAATCAAATATGCCTACAGAAGAGGATTTTCCTCGACTTTCATGGGATCCCTTCATCAGACTCTGACTAGGTGACAATGGGACCACCTCGAGAGCATACCCTATCAAACCCTAATGTCAACTGTTCATCAACTGTTACGAAATGTTCCTTTTCCCGATGCTGGGACGTTAACTGTTGAGGAGTTCTCCTAGTAAGAACCAGGAGAACTGGAGCTGATTGTGAAGTCACCATCAGCTCCACTTCACTATACGCATTGTGACGAACCTAAATTGCTTAGCAACCATATTAAAGCAATGGAATCGCAACCCGTGAAATATTTGTCATTGAGTAGTTCCGATGGCCATCTGTGGTCTACATCATCACTTCACCAAATTATTCTTTGTGAATGCAAATGCTTGACTTGTTGAAGAAATTATCAAAATTGCTATATGTATGCCTATAATATTTGAGGAGTTTCCTCAATTCCTCATGGATCCCATCATCAGAACTGGATTTTGACAAAAATGGGACCAATCTGGAAGTATATCCTTTTAAATAAAAAAAAATATTTTCCAAATCGGTTCATAAATGACGGCGTACTGAGGTAACAAACATAAAAAAAAATACAACCGAATTGATAACCTCGATTAAAAATAAAAAATAATAATAAAAAATAGCCTCTGTGTATGCTACGTGAAAATGTAAAAAAACTAAGACAGAAGAAAATAATACTTACTGAAAAATAAAACAAACTTGTCTTATTGCCATTTAAATAAACTTTAACAAAAATAAATTAAGGACATAAACAGGTGTTTTATTTGGAACGTAGGTATTTTCCGCATAGGTACTGGTATTAATACTTAATTAATTAAGTACATTAAAAGAGGAAGGCTCTTCCACGGAATGGATATACCTACTAAAAGGCAAATAAAATTCAACTTTTTCCACCTATAAATTAGCGTATTATGTTCACTGAACTACCTAAAAGTAAGGATATAAGTACATAATATATCTGTCACGATCATAGCTGTGAGGCAACGACCTTCAAACGTCATGTCAAAGTTGAATTCCGGTTCGCTTTGTAAAATTGGGTCCATCCACATGTTCAGTGTTCGCTCTCACCGAAACACGTAACATATGTACTACTCGACGTACTCTGAGACTGAATGCGGTAGGTCATGCTCTATCAGATGGTCGTTGATAGCGCCGGCGCGGCGGCGGCGCGCGGCGGCGATCTGCGCACTAGCAGCGACTTATCACCGCTCGACGTGTCCGACAGATAAAATGCAACTATGTAGCTACGTAATGTTGCTTTGCTATTAATAAATGTTATACAACGTAGTAAACCCGATCTACACATATTGCGATAACAAAAACAATATTGTTAGATAGTTTACAATAAAATTGTTTACCTAGGTCCTAGATTACAGAACAAAATAAATATTAATTACTTACTTCTTAATTCGTTCATTTAATTGTGTTCAAAAGTTCCGTGATAATGCTATTTTTAAGAATTATTTTGAAAGCAAGACGACCCCGATTATAAAGTAATGGACGATGACAGGAAATCAGATAGCATTATTGGGTTGCATACAGGTGTTAGTAGTAAAGCTGAGAAAGTACTCGAGCTCAAGGCTCAAGCTCACCTCGGCCTCGCCAGTCGAGGTCACAGAGTCGCAGACGAGTAGCGCCACACGATGTACTATACAAGGTGTTTTTTTTTTATATCCCATAACTCTAGGGTCTGAATGAATGCGATGACGATTCGATGATGTACGCTAATTGATCGTGCCGTGAACTGCCGTGCTTTCCTATAATTTAAATAGGTACATGCGAGATCAATATCGTCAACAACTCTGGGTTAATTCTGTGTATGTGTTTTTAAATAAATAAATATCAAAGAATCAACTGGCACATGAATTATTTTTCAATTATCTTTTTTTTTTGTTTTTTCGAAAATGTCACTATTATTAATGTAAACACCCTTACGTGAAATATGACTACGTCGCATTTTCTTAACTTTAAATATGAATGATTGGTTTGAATGAAAATGAATTACTCGTATTTATCAATGAAACTAAATGAAACTTGGATACCTACAAACATCGAGAGTCTAGTGTTAGTATTTTGTACGGTAACCAAATAAAATTAGGTAGGTGAACTTTCTAAAGACGTGTAAGCACGAACGAACAAAAAAAAAAGGGCAACACGAACATCGAACACTTTGTTTGCACGTGCGTACCACAACGAACATCAAACACTGTGTTCGCCAAAAATGTTCGTGGCGATCCAATTTGGTTGTACTGTGCGGACGGTGTTCCGAGTGATGCTATATCACTGTCGATCACTTCCAACGGTGAATCCATGGTTATAGACACTGAGGGGTTGAGCGCGAATACAAGTAGAACAGGAGGCCTACCATGATCTATTTAAAAACGATTCAAAAGCAAGACATTTCAGTTTAGGTTCTTAAACTGCATCGTTCACAGTCGTACCATGACGTCCAATACGCTCAGCGGCATTTGGATCGTTGAAAGTGAATGAGCGTTAAGAGCTCGTGGTAGGTATCCAGATGGCACGGCCTAAATTGAATCGTTAAAGTGACGTCATGGTACGAATTAGCAGAACAGTTCAGTTTAGGTCCTAAAGTGGATCGCGTTAAGAGCTCGTGGTATTGCTGTGTTCGCAAGGTGTTCGTATTCGCTTTGCTAATTTACGTCCATACGTACGAACCAAATGTTCCGTGATCAATGTTCGTGTTCACCATGTTTTGTTCGTTCGAGCGTACACGGCTTACGAACATTTTGTTTCATCAAATTCAGCTTTTAGTGGATTTGGTATTTTGATGAAATCTTCGAAATTACCTATACATTTTTAGAACACATATTCTAGGACTTTTTGTATTATTTTTACTCATAGAATATAACCCTAGTTATGGGATATAAAAAAACACGTTGTATACTGTGTGCGGTAGGTCATGTAAAGTAAAGATACACTGCAGTGAACTACAGGCTTTATAATAATCATATGATAACATTACACAAATGCGTAGGCGACTTTTAATAAACATTCACCCAAACATACGGATTGTTTTCGCTATACAAATAAGCAAAAACAATGCATTCGTAATAAAGTCTAGATTTTTCCTGCAACTTTATAAAAGATGACGTTAGAGTAATTCATCACCTCGTCCTAGCGTCCTACATGCCTACTACGACCCATTTAGAAAATGAAAATAAATTAAATTTTAATTCTGCAAGTTTTCCCACGTTACTATCAAAATGAGAAAGGTACAATCAGTAGCAAAATTGTTGTGTGGAAATAATATATAAAAAAAGATTTTGTTTCAAAATATTTAATCATCACAACATTTTCACATTTAACAGTAAACAGTAAAGTCATACCATCATCATCTGCCTAGCCTTTTCCCAACTATGTTGGGGTCGGCTTCCAGTCTAACCGGATGCAGCTGAATACCAGTATTTTACATGGAGCGACTGCCTATCTGACCTCCACAACCCAGTTACTGGGTAATACGATACCCCTTGGTAAGACTGGTTGTCAGGCTTTCGGGCTTCTGACTACCCGTAACGACTGTCAAAGATCCACGAATGGCAGCCGGGACCAACGGCTTAACGTGCTTTCCGAGGCACGGAGGGGTCTCGATATGTAAAGATGGTCACCCATCCACAGACCAACCGCGGCAAGCGTAGCTTAACCTGATCGATCGACCTGTGCGGCTGTTATTATTTAGCCACGGGCCCCTCATACATATCTACCATTCTTATTAATTTCGGATAACACTTGAACTTGTGCGTTTGCTTGTAAAATGAAACAATAAAACTGTTGTTCAAGAAAAATATTATTTAGTAGGTATGGTACTGACTTTTTTAATATTAAATAATCTATGAACAAAATGAGTGTAAAAACTAAAAAATCTTAAAAAAGTATTGTTATATCTTGTATGTTATAACTGTACCAAACGCTGTTATAGTTTAAAGTTCCATAAAAAAAAAGTGAACGACTTGCAGAATGAAAATATAATTTATTTTGATTTTCTGCAAGTCGTCCTAAACGGGCCGTAGGCATAGGACGAGTTGATGAATTACTCAGTTATTTTAAGCTTCATCAAATTAATTTACATATTAAGTAGTTCTTGTAAACATCGATGAAAACGAGTTCAGCCGGACTATTTTGTAGAAATCTCACCGTGAAAGCTGTCATTCCACAGCTCACGAGATTTTTACAGAATAAATCGACAGAACTGCGGTCTTGTTGTGAACGCAACAATTATGTACAGTACTAAAAACTCGTTTTTACCTAAATCAAAAACCTTGATGAACAAAATAATAATAATATTGGCTAGGTATTTCCATTTAGAAATTCATATTAGCAAATTCTCCAAATGAATGGAACTCTGGACGTACCTACCCGTATTTATAACAGGTGCTAAAACTTAACTGGAAGTGCCTCTGTCTGTCTTCTGCTGGGAATTACAGCAATAAAATATGATTGTGCACATAAACGTAGGTCGTGTGTCAGTGAATAAAGCTAGTTGGTAACATTATACCGCGCAATAACAAACATTGTCTTTGCCACAAAGTATCGATTCAACCAGACAGAACTCATATTCCGGCTGCTCTGATGCAATAATGCGTAGTATTTCGTTAACTACGCCATGACATCAATGAGCCCCAGTACCTAATTAGATATTAGTGGTAGATGTATTACTTACCAGCGAGCGGGGTAATTGCGTAACACACTAAACAGTAGCAATGGCTTTCAATTTGACAGTTCAAACAACACTCACTGCGTTATTGACGTTGTTGAACAATTTTATTTTAAATTTTATATAATACTAGATAAAAACTATCCTGTGTATCCCCGGGATGCAATTTATCTCTCTGCCAAATCTAGACTCAGTGAGTCCAGCCAATCCCAGACGTTTGACTGACAATTCCAATGTCGATCTATCCGAATTATTCCGAATTATATTCGAGAGTAAGCACCCAGGGCCAATCAGTAAGGTTTTCTGATTTTCTTAGCCTAGTAGTAGTAAGGTCGAATGGAAACCTACAGAATTTCTCATTTTATGCTCTTTAATGGTTTTCCTATGAAACCAATAACACCATAGCAAAAACAACATTCGAGTAATAATGAAGTAGAAAATATGTTAATGGCACTGCCTATTAACAAATATTTTGGGCATTATCATAATTATTCATAACATTAACATCCGGTTAGTAGTAACTATCCCGACTTTATCATATTTAGGCATCATTCACACCAAACGTAAGTCCACCGCCGCGCGCCGTCACGTCACCGCCGTCGTAAGTGCATATGTCCGCCGCCGACTGTGAGTATAGTGAGTATTATTGTATTATTATCTGTGGTATAGTGTAGTGACAACGCACTACGTAATAGCGTATAGTCCGTTCGGTGTGAACGAGAAGAGAATAAATAATATACAGAGTCGAAGATAGTAAAGACAATTTAGGACAATTCCCACAGACAAACTGTGAAAACGGTTTTGCGGGGCATAGTTCATAAGTTAAGATTATTTTATAAACTTGTAGAAAAAAATAAATAATTAAGCCATGGTTGTCTTAGACGAGGTCTTACCACTGACCTGTATTATACAACTTGTTTAATAGAGGTCAGTGGGTCTTACCAATTCTTTTTACCCCATTTTTTTTTAAATTTTCTAATAATGACACAGAGCCCTAAAATATGTTTTGCTAGATTGCTTACACATTACTTTAATTAAATAAAATAAAAATAAATTCATTTATCATTCAATTTGGCCATAAATAAGCAATTTACTTAAAATTTTGGAAATAAAAAAAAAAAAAATTGGTAAAAACGAATTGGTAAGACTTCGTCTATGACAACCATAGCTTAAAAGGTTCTCAATTGTCTATACTATCTTCGCCTTAAAGCTTTGCACCCATCTTCCAACAGCGGCCGACAATACGTTTGGTCTGAACAATGCCTTATATTTGTTGCGTCTATTTTTAATTGACATTTACGCACATAATACAGCGGAATGATAATATCCCAGTAATGAGCACAAACATCAATGAAAAGTCAATGACATTGTTATCATAAGAGCATTCTAGCGGCAGGTTAGTAATTTATCTAACCTGCGATCTACTAATGCTATTTACTAACGTCTTGTGAGTACATTGACACATACTCATGTTAATTAGCTGCCCTATTGCGCTCTTATAGAATCTAATGCAATCTCCTCCCACGTTATTTTTAGATCAACTTTCTACAAATAGTTAATTTATATTGATCATTACTAGCAGCGCCCCGCGGTTTTACCTGCATAAGTGTCGATCCCGTGGGAATATCGGGATAAAAAGTAATTCCCCGGTATTCAAACTATCTCTATACCAAATTTCATCTAAATCGGTTCAGCGGTTTAAGCGTGAAGAGGTAACAGACAGACAGACACACTTTCGCATTTATGATATTAGTATAGATTATGTTCTTCACGCAATTAAGTAACTAAGTAGTTAACTACTCGGTTTTTTTTCCATTCTCGGGTCAGCATGAAAATAACAAACTAAATTACATAAATAAACAAACACTGATAAAACTTATCACGGCGCCAAAGATTTAACTTATCATAGATGTTTGTATGTGAGAATCTTTCTTATCAATTTTCAGGAATCCGAATCCATCCATGCAACACAGTTCACACACAGCATAGGCAAGCATGTTGATAAATAAATGTAAGGTGTTTGTGTGTAATCATATTTCAATTTTTTGCAGTTGAGTCATTGCCTATTTTTTTGTTTCAGTTGGCTGGAAATGGCTGCAAAACTTCTAGAAATTCTGTTTTGTTACGGCCTAGTTTTGATCGAACACCGATTTCATAACATAGATAAAGTATGGCACCGATTGGCGGTCTCATAAATTAATACCTAAAAACGTTATTAAATTACTAGCAGCGCCCCGCGGTTCTACCCGCATAAATATCGATCCCGTGGAAATATCGGGATAAAAACTATCCTATGTCCTTTCCCGGGACTCAAACTATCTCTGTATTTCATCTAAATCGGTTCAGCGGTTTAAGCATGAAGAGGTAACAGACAGACATCGTATCATCCAGATTTTCAAGGTTTGTTTTAAATCATGTTATAACGCGAAGAGGTCGGATAACTAACCGCTCCCGCCATAATCCACGCACTTCTGGCGGAAATGCGTCTCATTCCCGCCCGGCCAATAAGAGCCACTCGAAGCTTCTAGAATATTCTAGAAGCTTCTTCCGTAGACATGCGCCGTACATTTCTTTTGACAACAGTTGTCTGACGCTGTCAACGGTGCTCCGCACCAAAAGTACTAGTTTACCAATCTTTTTCTTCACCACAAACCCTATTGTTTATATACCACAATGTGTGTATGTTAAAATGTGTAAATTTCTATGTTTGAGACTTTGCTATTCATAACTACACAACCACAACAACTATACAAGTGGCATGCAAGCATCCTTTAATCTGGCAAATGGAGAGATCATTCATTGAATAACATAATTTTTTACCGACTTCAAAAAAGGAGAAGGATCTCAATTTCGGATGTTTAAATACATATCTATTTTTTTTAATATAATACAAGATGTAAGATGTAGGTAATTGACAAAATTCAAAAACTGAAACGATATTATTCAGAATCGACTACAAAAAAAACATTTTTTTATGTAAGTAAGTATAATTATTTTACATGATTTTTATACACTTCCTTTATATTATACCTGCCTACAATCCACTGACCTATACCTACTAACCTACTATATTAAGGTCAGCGCTTCAATCACATACTTTATAAAGAAACGGACATCGTAAATTAATATGTCACGCAACAATCAAATGAAACGGAGCAACTGCGCCGATGAGACATGCCTACGTTCAATGTCACCAATACCCGATAGCTAAAAAATGATAAGCGAATAATTTATTGTCGTGACTCGTGAGATAAAAACAAAAGCATTGTGGAGCAGACCAGCTACTCCTACCGACCGATAATGAAGCTATCTCATGCAAATGAGATAAGTAGGTGAGTACGCCTCATGCTAATTAATTTAACCAGAGTAAGCTGCACGTCTATACAATTATGAATATTTTATATTGAACCGATAATTATATTCTAATAACACCGACAGTTCTCATGCGTAATTGAGTTTATTAAACCGTGATGTTCTAAACTTGTGTAATATTAATATCTAAACAAAGATAAATATGATAATATAATAATACCTATTATCATAATAATCAGTACGTTTTTATTTAATTGAGAGGACCGCACGGGTCAAACGAATCGATCGTTCGTGGATAGGTAGCCAGAAGCCCAAAAGTCTGAAAACCAGTCTCACCAAGGAGTATCGTGTAGAGGTCAAAGAGGCAGTCGCTCCATGTAAAACACTGGTATTCAGCTGCTGTTTAGACTGGAAGCCGACCCCAACAGCTGGGAAAAGGCTAGGCAGTTATTTTTTTATTTGACTGACTGTTTGTCGTATCGTTTCGGAGGTTATCTAATCCAATTTCACCTCTTAATGTTTAATTCTGTTCGAATGGAATTTCAGTAAGTTTAACCACGTTTAACAATAGCACTTTGAATAGGTTAGCCTTATTATTCTGGTAACCCTTTCAACGGCTAACCCACTGAAACGTTGAACCACATTTAACCCTTTAAAAACCTTATGTACCTACGAGTATAACCCCTTTCGAGGGAAAAAGTTTACTTTTAAAGAGTTAATAAAACCGTTTATAGGTAAACCTTACATTAACTGTTTGATTTGAAAGGGTTTACTAACTTGTTTACAAGAACTGAACAGGTTTCGATGAAAGGCACACAGGTAGACGTAGACTACGACCTGCGTTAGGATACACATAGAATGCTTTTTACACCGGTATTACATTCCCGTGGGATAACTTTCGATCGCTACAGGAGTGAAGCCGCGGGCACGTTCTAGTATAAGATAAGCCGTTCAACGTAGAACACAATCTAAATAAATACCCTTTTTAGGGTTCCGTACCTCAAAAGAAAAAACGGGACCCTTATAAGATCAATTCGTTGTCCGTCTGTCTGTCTGTCAGTCAGTCAGTCAAGACCCTTTTTCTCAGGAACGCGTGGAGTTATCAAGTTGAAAAGTTATATATCAAATACAATTTGCAATCCCTTGAAGCAGTGGAAAAAAATCAAACTTCTACGTCAACGCATTCAAAAGATACGGGCGTTTATGTTCCGAAATCAAAACCTATAGGGTACTCTCAGTTGGCCTAGAATCATGTTTGGAAAGAAGCAATGTCATGTAGCACAAGTAAAGGAAAAAATTCGAAAACCGTAAATTTGTAGTTACAGTACAAAAAAAAAAAACTATTTACGTACAAATTTGTACGTAGCCCTCGGTGCGCGAGGCCGACTCGCACTTGTCTGGTTTTTATTTTATATTTACCCTTAAAATGGTAAACCGAAATGGTTCCTGTTCAAAGGACGACAATAGACTATGGCCGTTATGAAGAGTATTCGAAAATGTTTGAATAATGAAGGCATGATGATATTAATTACCTCTCCGAACGCGTTATCTTCTTACCTATGTATGAAAAAATCTTGATAATGTATAAACACTATGAATTAATTATTGATACTACTAGTCCTATCAGAAAGAATAATTATCTTTAACAAATACATTATATTGTAACAATATTTAATTATTCAATGCCACTGTAACATAATTATAAACCAACCAAAGTAAATATTTGTAACACAACTTACTACGTAGTTGTCTTATAAATAATTAATTATTTCATGTCAGATAATTAATGAATTAATCAAATATAACGGACTTACAGTACAAGTAACATGTTCTTTAGTGGAAAAGTGCGGAAATTATTTATGTCTGTAGCATAAATTAAAAAAAAACACAATTATTTAACTTGGCTTCATAAAGAAGACATGACATAGATACATATGTAAAAAATATCAATAAAGGGTGTCTACTGTGAAAGTGAAGTATTTCTCAAATTCTTAAATAGAGGGTCAGAATGCGGTCCCCCTTTGAGGTCAATGAACCCGACAGCTGGAAAGTAAAGATAGAATAGGGATAACATAAACATCTGGTGTACAATAAAAAGATTAGTGTTTGAAGGGCGGTTTTTGGGGACCCGCTGCGGTAACGGTACAAGTTTAAAATATCGCCTATTCTCAGTAGTTCGGTTGCATGTGAGTATTACTGTGCTGTAAACATGTGTCAAAAGATTAATGTGATTTCAAAAACAAACGGTGAAAAATCAGTAAAAAATCTGTCATTTTCACCAGTAAAATTTTTAATAGATTCCCAAGTGAAAGTAAGTTTATTGTTCTTTTCAAAAATTCGCAGTAACGCTTGATATCTTTTGAAATATAATTTACATTTTTATCTGTGAATGAAAAAAGTTAATTTTGACCATTGGCCACCCGGGTACACAGCCCCCCCCGTTGCGGAGCGCAGCACATGGGATAACAATGTTCAGATTGTTGAACAGATAATGAGTAAATGCACTAGCTGGCCCGCATGCACTGCGAACAGTCTCAGTTACAATAACAATGAAAGCAATTACCATGTTAATGAGAGGTTTAAAATTGGCAAGTTCTGAATGTTCCAATATCACTGCGCAAATTACACGGTCGAGCTACGGTCGAGTGAATTTCGGGCCGGTTCATAAGATAACGGGGGGCGCCTCCTAAACGAGGCCTCACTAGCTCGTCGGTCGTCGAACAGAGAATTACAAACAAACAACACATCGAGGCAAGTCCGTTATCTCGCGGATTAAACGGCGCGTCGGCATCGGCAGGCACGATAGTCGATACTTATGCACCGCTCGCGCCGCGCGCCGTGTCACGCGGATCGTGCTACACCGCCGAATGTACTCACCACCACACCGTCACACGAGCAAATAGTACGCAAAAACATAGGGGCCCAATTGCAATGAAGTCATTAACGGTATATTCTAATTTACATGTTTACTGGTTCGTTACGTCGCGTGTCGTGCCAAAGACATTATTATAATAATGATCCCTATTCTTTCTACGCTACCGTAAAAGAATGAATTGAGTTTTAATGCAGTGCCACATTTAAATATTGAATTAATTTTTGAATATTGCTGATGTATGGTTTCACTCGCCGACACTGTCTTGCTCAGTTAAAGTGCGAAATATAATTTAAATAAGTGAACGAAAATTTTCGTTCATAATGCCAATTCCAATTGAATTGAAGTCGAACTCAGGACCGTACTGACCGTAAGACTGTATTAGTTTAAGTACATTTTTACTTTTCATAGTTTTACTTGAGAAGCAAACAAATAATGGGAGCTGTCTGTGACCACGTGTTAGGAATACAGATGTATGTGAAAATGAACCAGGCTGAGAAGATGGGAGGTGACAGACATTATGAAGTGTCAACAGACACAGTAGACGGCATTTCGAGAACTTGTGATGAAGTGTGCGGCCTTATTTTTACCATACACGCAAGTAGGTACTAGCTGGCAATAAAATTATTTTTTATGTAACGTACTCGGTACGTTCCAAATAAACGTTACGTATTTCATACAGGGCGCTTGACCGCGTGCCAAACTGCCAATCATGTCCGAGTAACAACAATGTACTTGCAACAAAACTATTAAAATTACGACCGCATTTCTAGATTCAGTCGTACGTACCTATCTCGTGAGAATTATTACTGGCGCATAGATTGCCTTACAAAAATGCTATTAATGTAGTAGGTACCAAACGTTTGTTTCTTTACTTTCCTACAATTCACCTGGATTAACATTAAATCATTAATTAATGAGACAGTCTATAGCCAATTTATGACATGTTTTTGATAATGGGTAGTATAGAACACCAATGCGACACTTACTTCCATTTTCGCCGATGGCATCGGCGCACGCGCATGCCATAAGCAGCGCGCACGCCACCATCGGCCAGGCAAGGCTGTAGCGCGCGCGCCTCATCACGCCGAGCCGCGCCGCTGACGTGCTGGCAACATGACCCGAGCTGGAACAATCAATAACAATATTTTAACAACTTCCTCTTCGTTACGTAACTAATTGTTTAACTCATAAAACATCGTCTGAACCAAACATACTACGAACGAAGTATTTTGATCAGGGACCGTATTGCCTCACATAATAGTTAAGTTGTTAAAACGGTCAACCGTTTATTCGGTTGTTACCCTTATGGAGCAAGTAACATTTTGTATGGCTTTACCCATTCAAACCCCAGGGTTAGCCGTGTTATTCTGGAATCTGGACATCAAATCCTTAAAACAAGGAAGAAGCTTTTGATTGGGTTAACTAACCCGAACAATTAAAAAAACTTTTGAAAAAACTTATTAACAAAAAAAAACCGACCTACAAAAAAAACACTAGAGTGAAAAATTACTTTAATTTCGGAAGTCCGGTCTTTGGATCTATATTTCAGTTTTTTACCACCGACTTCTGAAATTAGTTATTTTTCACCTTATAGTGTTTTTTGGAATTCGGTTTTTTTTGTTAATAAGTTTTTTTAAAGTTTGTTTAAAAGGTTTTATTTCTCGCTTTTTAGTGGGTGTGCTTGTAATTTATCTAAGTTACAATAGCCTAGTGTGAACTTGCTCATCGCCTTTAATGTTGCTTTTCTTATTTTGCCCGTTGCAGGTTCTCCTGGTCCACCATCAGCTCCATTTCACCATTCACATTGTGACGAGCATAAATTGCTTAGCAACCATATTAAAGTAATCGAATAGTAACCCGTGAAATACTTATTATATGTAGAGTAGTTCCGGTGGCCATCTGTAATCTTCATCATCAGGTCCACTTCACCAAATGGTGCTTTCCGAGAGGAAATGCACGAGTTGCTATAAAAAACGCTATAGGTGTGCCTAAAATATTTGAAGAGTTCCTTCGATTTCTCCAGGATCCCATCATATCCTGACCTGATGACAATGTGGTTCCATCTGAAAACTTATATCCTTTCAAATAAAAAATGAACTTTGTAACTCGGCTTATTATTAACGGAGTTTAAAAAATATATAATTATAGTTCAACCGAATTGATAACCTCCTCCATTTTTTGAAGTCGGTTAATAAGGTTAACCCTTTGCAAAATCCTCCAAAATCGTCCCTCGCGGCCTCGTTTTGATGTGATCGTCGATCGGTACAAACAACAAATTGATTCAGTATTATATCTACGAAGTTATAGCTGTTTGATTAATAATTAGTTTTGAACGGCAATCGTTCAATCAGTAAGCGAATATTTTTATTGTTGTGATGATTTATTCAGTTACGTGCGAGCCGCGTTGGATAAATAATCGAGTTCCGCGCATTAAACGTCAAACACGATAATAAATAATTATCTCACACTACCATACAATAGCGTCTCTGCAAATTGCCAACCGTATTGTACGTACAACAATAGTGATTTCATTGATGAATATAAATTTCATTGATCAAAGTGTCGGCTCGCAGAGGCCAATGAGTGTATAAAGACCGCGGTAATTAGCGTGGGAGCCATCGATGTTCCCACGACACGCCCGTAACAGGAAAATATTAATTACGAAAGACGTTAGGTATTGAACAAACTAACCGCGGTCATGTGAAAAATTATATTTTACTAAGCGGGACTGTGTAAATACGCTGCGAATGCGTTGTTTTTCCTGTAGTAATCACACTATCACACTAATATTATAAAGGCAAAAGTTTGTGAGTGTGTGTGTTTATGTTTGTTACTTCTTCACGATCAAACGGCTGGACCAATTTTGATAACATTTTGTATGGAGGTAGCTGACACCCTGGATTAACATATATTTTATCCCGATATTCCCACGGGATCGACACTTACGCGGGTGAAACCGCGGGGCGCAGCTAGTAATATTAGGTCCTTACATATGAAATTGGCGTTTTGTACGGGAGGAATACAAAATCATTTTTTTTTTTTGTAAAATATACATATGTAATTATTCAAAGTATGCACCGTTGTTATCTATGCACTTTTGCCATCTCATAAGTAGTTCATTGATCCCTTTACTAAAAAAACCATGGGGGCGAGAATCAATAAACTCTTTGAAGGCGGTGTGGACTGCCGCATCGGAGTTGAATTTTTTTCCTTGTAAGAAGTTGTCCAAATTCCGGAAAAAATGGTAAATTGTTGGAGCAAGGTCCGGGGAGTACGGTGGATGTCGCAGACATTTGAATTGTAACTCATCTAACTTAGTGGTTGTTTGTTGTGCAGTGTGTGGTCTTGCGTTGTCGTGAAGCAGCAGTGGCCTAGAGCGATTGACCAATCTCGGTTGTTTAGCAGCTAGTTCTTCCTTCATGGTTTGCAGTTGCTGACAATAGATATCTGCCGTAATCGTTTGGCCAGATTTTAGAAAGCTGTAGTGAACGACACCGGCGCTGGTCCTCCAAACACTCACAAGTAACTTTTTTTGAGTAAATTTTCGTTTAGGGCAGGATTTGGCTGGTTCTCCAGGGTTCAGCCATTGCGACGAGCGCTTCCGATTATCGTACAGTATCCACTTTTCATCACAATTAATGATTCGATTTAAAATCCCTTCATTATTGTGTCGGTTGAGCAAAGTAACAGAGCAGTCGACGCGTGTTTGCAAGTTCGATTCACTCAATTCATGAGGTACCCATCGTTCAAGTTTTTTTACTTTCCCGATTTGCTTCAAGTGGATTAATACAGTTTTATCATTTACCCGGAAGCCTGCAGCTATCTCTGAAGTGCTTTGTGATGGATCCGCTAGCCTTAGTCTAGCCGATAGCCTTTAATTCTTCATTTTCCACTTTGGTCTCCGGCCGTCCACGGGGTTGGTTCTGAAGGTCGAAATTTCCAGAACGAAAACGTTGAAACCAAAAACGTACCGTGCTTTCTTTTGCGACACCAGCGCCGTACACATCATTAATCCTTCGAGCTGTTTCTGCAGCACTGGTGCCACGGTAGAACTCGTACTTGTAAATATACCGATATTTCATGTTTTTCATTGTGCGGTAATAAGCGACGCCAAAGAAAAACATAATGAGGAAAAAACTAATGAATGACTGTTTTCAAAACTCAAATGTACCAGCTAAATGAATTTATAAATTTGAATTTGGAATTCTTAACCAAAGAGGAGATATTTCAGATCAAAGTGGTCAGTACGACAAAACGCTGATTTCATATGTAAAGACCTAATACTTTACTAATATTTACTGTATAAAGTATTATATTATTTTAATTATTGTGAATGTGAGGACTATGTGGGTCATTGTTTCAGTTTTAATCATGGTCTGGCAGTTTATGCGGCCTACCCAAATGTCCTGTTTTTGGTATTGTTCGTCGAATTGTTGAGCTCCTTAGGTTCTAAGTTGAGCTGCACGTTTACTGACAAATGCGTGCACTGACTGGACAGGTCCACTCAATCTGTGTGGTTTTTTCCTCAAAATACCATTTCAGACACCAATCTACATGGTCCTCAAAGATTATGTCCGGATTTTTATATACACATTGACATTGATGAATTTTATATATACCTACAATGACATGAATATTTACTTTGTAAAGTATTTTTTTTATTTAATTTTTGTGAATGTGAGGATTGTGTGGGTCATTTCTTTTTTCTGTTTTCCTTCTTAGTTAGTTTTAATCCTGATCTGGCAGTTTGAGTAATTTACGCGGCCTACCCAAATGTCCTTTCTTTGGTATTGTTCGTCGAACCGTTGAGCTCGGTTGTCTATTGTTTGCCCGAAGATTATATGCCATAATCATCATTTTCCCGAATTTCATTTACCCGAATTTCATTAGCCCGAATGTTTCATTTGCCCTAAAAGACATATGACATACTTTTAATTGCCCGAATTTTAGATACCATAAGATACGAATGCCATAAGTATTGTTTGCCTTATTTTTATGTGCCATAATAATTATTAGACATAATATTTAAATGGCATAACAAGTATTAGACAAATATTTAAGCCCCGTAATAAGAATAAACTTATTTATTCTGTGCATGGTTTTTTTTTTCTGTGCATGGTTGATGGTGGGCTAGGTCGACGGAGCCCCGCTTCGCGGGGCTCCTACTTTTGTGTGGTTTATAAAAAAATAACCACGAAGGGGATGGCGGGGTCTATTCGCTCGCTTCGCTCGCTCACACGACCCCGCCATCCCCTTCTAACCTAACCTGTCCGAGTCGGGGTGCCCTAAAGTCCCAATTGCATCCAATTTCTCTTGATATAAAGAACCGTTACACACCCGATGTCGATGGCAAATTATGTTATGGCATATCATAATTATGGCATGTGATAATTAGGGCATGTGATAATTAGGGCTTACAATGATTATGACAAATGATGTTATGGTAAGTGACTTTATGGGAAACAATGATTCTGGCACGTGACTGATATGGCAAATGAGAGTAGGGCAAATGAGTATTATGTCGTATGATATTATGGCTGTTGACTATTATGGCAAATGATATTAGGGCAAATAAAATTCGGGTAAACGGCGGTATACCGTTGAGCTCCTCAACTTCTGAGTTGAGCTGCACGATTTTTGACAAATGCGTGCACTGACTGGACAGGTCCGCTGAATCTGTGTGGTTCTTTCCTCAATAGACCATTTCAGACACCAATCTACATGGTATTCACATGATCTGACCAAGATTTTGTCTGGACTTTAAAAGAGACTGTGACCTCTGAGTTTGTTTCGGCCTTTCTTCTCAGAATAGTCAGATAGGAAACGCCGACCTCATCTAGTTAAAAAAATATGATTGACGTGTAAAAGTGTTTGTACAAACCTACTTACAGAAAATAAATCATTTATCATTTATCAATAGGTATTATTAACGTGAAAGTTTGTGAGGATGGATGGATGTTTTTTACTCTTTCACGCAAAATCTACCAAACGGATTTTGATAAAACTTTACAGTAATATAGCTTATACCATCAGAAGAACACATAGGATACTTTTTATCCCGATATTCCCACGGGATCGACACTTATGAGTTATGCGGGTGAAACCGAGTGGCGCTGCTAGTAGAATACAATAATAATGTATCAATTATTTGCAGGAGTAGGTATATTTATAGAGCCACATATCTGTACCGCTAATAAAATACGAAGCGCCCACGCGGCCACGCTCTGAACATTTAATGATAACGCTGAATGGAATAAGGACGTCTCTTTTGGATTTGACGGTTTTGATTGGGTATTATAATATATATTACCAATACATACCTACCTATAGTTTAGAAGTACAGTCATCAAAACATAACAATAGAAATACATCACTGCTAGTCTCTTTTTATTTTGGAACGAAAACGAAGATAGTTGACGTGATCACGTGAAGTAGTAATAGTAGTATGTCAAAAGGTTACATGTCTACCGCATTTTTATTGAAGATTAAAAGCATCCTATGTGTTAATTCAGGGTGTCAGCTACCTCCATATCAAATATCAAAATTGGTCCAGCCGTTTGTGCGTGAAAAAGTAACAAACATACCAACACACTCACAAACTTTCGCCTTTATAATATTAGTGTGATTAGTTGATATGATAGACGTAGGTAGGTAAACTGAATTAATATTTTTTGGGGAAATAAACTGAAAAATATAGTCAAGGACCTTCATGCACGAGTACTTGAAGGGCCATTTTAATTTCAAATTATACCTACTACAATCTACAGTGTAACCTGCACACAATCTGAATCATTTTGAAGGATATTGCAAATCCATTTTTGCTTAAAAATTGTCTGCTCACAACATAATTATCGCAATGAATGTTGTGGAACTGTCAAAATGAAAGCGATTGCTACTGATAGGTAGTGTGTTACGAAATTACCACTGATAAATTACAATGAGGTCCAGAAACTTTTGCATTGAAATACCTGTTAAGTACTGGAAATAATTAAACCTTTATAACTGAGATTTTTACCTCTATAATTGGGCCTTAGCGGAGGCCTCTGTAAATAAGACAACTAACTGTCATTTGAAACCTGATTATTTGATGATCCTAGGTCCCTTGAGATCCCACTTATCCAGGTTGCACTGTAATTGTAAGTAGGAGGTACTATGGCAAACGGAGAGTCGTTCATGAGCCTATGCAAATCTACTTATGCGGCGGATGGCAAGCTAACGAATAGCTCTACGCTAAGTCGAGACTCGAGACACGCGCAAGGGGCATGTTTTGCCTACCTAAATAATTCACATCACACGTAATCTAAGATTCTGTTTAGTTCATATTGGGCGATCACAGTACCTAAGGCTAAGTACATATGACCGCGCGAAGCCGCGCCGTTGGAGTATTCACACGCGCGGTGAAGTAGACGATAATCACCGTTTACTTTGATCTTTTACCGCGCGGTTGGTAGTTCCGCGCGGCCCCGCGCGCCTCATATTATGAACTTAGCCTACAGAGTTTTATATATACGCTACAAGGCTATATCCTGGCGATTGTGTCGGACCGGACTGACGTGACGGTGCCACGCGGTCACGATCCTCAAAGATCCTCTGTGTGAACTGACCCTAAGGCTAAGCGCGCACTACGAATTTTAATCGTTGCGAATATTAATCGCCAATCTGTGTACAACACCAATATTCTAGAGACCGCGCACTGCGGTAAAAAATCGCTTCAGAATTTTGGTTAAAGAATCTTTATTTACTCAAAGAAATTTACTACAAATTTCACTTAATGAGAAATATTTAACTTGAATTCGCTTGAAAAATTAGGGTTGTTCCACTGCGCTCCAAAACCCATTGTTCTCATAATTTTAATGTTCATACATTGATTCCACTGCGCTCCAGGAAATGTTGAGTAGAATTAGCAAAAAAAAATAATAATCTTGAAACGTTATATTAAATACTAGCACTTTGCTCGCGACTTCGTCCGCGTGGGTTTCGTACTTTCCTCAAAAAAATTTAACACCCTCTCCACCTCCCCTTGAAAGGTAGTTTTCGAAAATTAATGATTACGATCTTTATAATTTACAGCTTCTGCCCGCCAACAGACTGTAGAGAGTCAAAATTGGCTTTACCAATGGTACACCCGATTAACCAAAAAAACTTCTCAGCCTGAGTAGAAATAACCTTAGAATAATAATAGGAATAATTACGGGCCATAACCCCCTTAACAAACATAGGCTCCACAGACAGCCCCCTTTGCAGGGGCTGCCTTGGCGCCGAAGAATCAGCCGCCCACGTCATCCTGGAATGCGACGCCGTGGCAACGTGCTGAAATTCTCGGAACAATGAGGTCGCTCCACGAAGCCTGTGAAGCTTCCAGGAAGCTTCTGTGCTTTTGAACGGAGCTAGGCTGGCTCTGTTAGCCATAATCCCTTCGCACAACGGACCGAATGGGAGTCTAAGTGCGGAAAAAGGAGTCCCATCATCATCATCAGCTTCTGCCCGCGACTTCGTAGGCCTGAAATTTTTTATTCCCCCGACCCACCCCGTCGCATCGCATCGCCTGCCTGCGCTATTACGTCGTTTTCGCTTAGCGAAAACTTCTGACTTTTTTTCTTTTTGCTCAACTCCTAAGGGTTCTAGCGTGATTTTTAACAGCCCATAGCCTTCCTCAAGAATTGGGCTATCAAATGCAAAAATATTTTTATAAACCCGACCGATATTTCCAGAGATTAGAGCTATCAAACAAATAACTCTTCAGCTTTATTATTAGTCATCATCATCTGCCTAGCCTTTTCCCTTTTCCTTTTTGTTTTTTATTATTAGTATTGTTTTAAAACTATGATAATCTCCTAAGATATTCGCTGAAATCGAATGATGTTAAGGGCAATTTTGTTCAAAATTAAATACTTGTGATGAATAACGTGTTTATTTGGATAATATAAGGATATCATGTTAATAAAAACACCTTCGCAAATAATGCATTATTTTAGAAAAAAAATTTGATTACCATAAAAAAGGTTATAGTGAGTCATCCTTAAAAGATAGACATGTGCTGTCGCGGACTTTTTTGTAGAGATTGATGTCCTCTATAAAACTGTAGTACATAATATTGCTCTAATGTCAACAGTTTCCGCAGCGTACGCGATAAAAAAATTTTTTTTTTGCTATTTTTTATTTTTTTGTATATTATCGAAGTTTTCATACGGATCCCTAACTTTTTTGAAAATATGCTATAGCCTATGTTCATCAGGGTTAATGTAGGATAGTAATGGTGAAAGAATTTTTCAAATCGGTCTATTAGTTTCGGAGCCTATTCAATTCAAACAAACAAACTAATCTTTCCTCTTTATAATATTATTATTATATTATTATAAGTGTAGATCATAAAAAAAGAAATAAAATGCATATTAAATAAGTTTATTCTGTCATAATCACATCGTCACATCTAAGATTTTTTTTTTCTTAAAATCCATTAAAAAAAAAACAACTCATTACAAGGTAAAACTGTATTAAGTTGTACATAATATTCAGTTAACTTATTTTATTTCAATTCCAACGACATAAGATTTATACATAGCTTTCATACAAAATTTTAGATATATCGTCATTTTTATGACCGCGGGCGGGGCGGCGCACGCGAATTCGCGCGTTATGTGATGCAACATCATGCGACACTAGGGTCATAAAATGCCTGGCAATGAGCATTTTTGACACACGAGATGAATCCACGGTAAAAAACATGCTTCCGATATTTATATATTAGTTTATAACAAACAACTTATGGTTTGCCTTTTAAGCTGACTCTACTTATTTTATTTTGGAGCGCAGTGGAATGTCTTCTTGGAGCGGAGTGGAACAACCCAAAAATTATTTGTGTTGCGATTTTATTACGCATTCAGAACAAAAATCGCAGCGCAGTGCGCGCTTATGCTTGCTTACATAATTCGTTTCATTTTCGCTAACTGCTTCTACCTGTATTTAATTTTGTTCTCCCTGCATCGTAATATTAACTGCAGACTTACGTTCTGAGAAGTCAAGCGACTTCTTACTTAGCAAAAAACATACCTAATTATTATGAAAAATAGTAGTTGGTGACTTTACAACCTCTACGTTGAGTAAATTACTAGGTGCGTTTTTATAGTCGCATTCTACGCGAGTATGGTTGGTGGAAGGTTAGAACTCAAAACCACGTGTTTAGTTTTAAAAAAATTCTTTGAGTTCGCTCAAGTACCTATATGTATAGTATCGAGAAATGTAATCTAAGTGAATGGCACTTCTGGTAGTAAAAAACACTAGACAGCTTACGTAAAACGTAATTTAGCGTGATTGTAGAGACAGACAATAATCATGATCGCGCCAAGGTCCAACACACGGCACGCGGGTAAAACCTTGGCAGAGCAGGGGACGAGTTTCCCGCGCTGCATTTGTTGTTTACGCGGCGTGTGGTGGCGGGCAGTGAGGTCGTCGACCTCGTGCCGCACCACGCCGCCATATTTTTGGTAATAAATAATAGATAGAACAGCGCAGCGCAGCACGATCGATCAGACCGCGACCAGTGCGGCGGCGCGTGCTTGGCTCTGTACCCAAAACATTGCACCCCCTCCCCCCAAACAACGTGAACGCACTTAGGAAGCACACTACGTGAAATCTTATCTATGCGGACTTGCGGACTATACACTGTTTTTGTTACCATACTTTATTTAACGCAGTAGATAAATAGGTTGTCGTGAATTTAGTGAAATGCACGAGTAGGTACACTGTCACCCAGACGTACAGCCCGTACATGATTTTAAATTTTAATGATTTGGAATGACGCAAACATGTTTTGTCGAATTTTATAAAAAATGTGTGATACTGATCACGACACCATAACATGATAATTTTACTTATCTGTCATTTACTCATTACATTTCTATGAATAGATAAAATAAAAAAATACCAGTGTAGGTATTTTGGATTACATTTATGTTTTCCTTCTTATTTTGATTTGCATGTTTTACTTCATGTATTGAAAAATCTAGGTTGCATGCCAGCTTATTAGTATCACACAAGACCTTAATTAACATCAATTAATCTATATAATATAATAATAAGTAATACTAAAGTTTGTTTGTTTGTATGAACGCGCTAATCTCTGGAACTACCAGTCAGATTTGAAAAAATATTTTTGCATTTGATAGCTCATTTCTTGAGGAAGGCTAAAGCTGGACTTAACAACAAGAGTTTAAAAGGTTTTCGAAGGGTTAGTTGTACAATCGGACTACAATATCGAAGTTAACCTATTCAGTGTTATCGCTATAATTAGGTGTCTGTCCGCTTCATAGGGAACGGTGAAGCCAAAAATGTTACATGATTAAGATATAAGATGATTAGATGACCGAATGAACCGAATACACGACTTAAACCTTAATCGGGGTGGTCCTTAATTATTACGGCCCCATAAAAGTGACAAACACTAATAGGTAGATAGATAGGTGCATCCATCATCCAGTAATGTTAAATACAACGCCATTATCGCGTTCACAAAGCATAATAATTATGTTGTTATTAAACACTGAAATCAAGCAGGCAGGACACTGAGAAATGTCGTCTCAACAGCTCTGTCCATAGATAATTATAGGAAAGAAGATTTTTATATTTCTATGGCCCTGAACATTTAAATTCGACGTATATTTTTATAGGTTAATTTCGTTACGAGCCGTAATTAAAGACGTATTTCATAAAACGGATTAGTATCACAAAAAAGGTTGCCTTTATACGGTATAAAGGTAACCTTTTTTGTGATACTAATCCGTAATTCCGTAGGAACTAGGTAGGTATAAATTATACCTACCTAGTTCCTACAAATCGCGTCGCGATCGTTATAGTGGCTAATCAAACATACGAGGCAACTACGAGGGTGCATCAAAAAGTTCTTAGAATTACATATATATAAAACCTTTTTGGGAGTAGTTAGAAATTTTTTCGGACATTCAGCCTATTCTACGGCTGTGTTCTGGGTGGCTGAATTTAAAAGAGGTAGATCAAGCTGTAAAGATGACCCGCGTTCTGGGCGGCCTTCAACCTCTGTTACGGAAGAAAATGTCAAAAAGGTTGAGAATCTGGTTTTGGAAGACAGAAGAATAACTATAAAAGATAAAGCTGAGATCCTAAAGATATCATTTGGTAGCGTTCAATCCATTTTAATTGATTCACTGGGATTCAAAAAAGTGTCGGCAAGATGGGTGCCACGAATGTTAACCGATGAAAACAAAAAACGACGTTTGGAAATTTCTAAGCGTAATCTCGAAATGTTCCAGCGTGATTCGGATAATTTTTGCCGTCACCTTGTCACCATGGATGAAACGTGGGTCCACCATTTCGATCCTGAAACTAAGAGACAAAGCATGTCTTGGAAACGACCATCCTCTCCATCCATTAAGAAATTTCGAGTTGCTCCTATCGCTGGCAAAGTTATGGCTTCAGTGTTCTGGGATAGTGAAGGAATAATTTTTATTGATTACATGCCAAAAGGCCAGACAATTACTGGACGCTATTATGCTATTTTAATCCCGAAAGTGCGTGAAGCGATTAAAGAAAAACGTCGTAGAAAACTATCGTTGGGCGTGTTGTTTCTTCAAGATAAAGCTGCTGCTCATCGATCGGAAGTTGCGCTCAACGCAATCCGCTGTGCTGGCTTCAATCTCTGTGACCACCCACCATAATCTCCAGACTTAGCCCCAAGTGATTTTCACTTATTCCCAAAATTAAAAGAGGACATTCGTGGAACAAAATTTCACGATAATGACGCGGTTGTGGCTGCCGTAGAGGAGCTGTTCGAGAGTCAAGGAAAACATTTTTTTTTCACAAGGAATAAGGAAGTTAGAAACGTGTTATTCTAAATGCATTGCATTGGAGGGAGATTATGTAGAAAAATAAAATATTTTTGTTAAAATCTTTGCATTTTTTAATATAGATTCCAAGAATTTTTTGGTACACAATTCGTCGGTTGGTCGTACAGCAATTTATTTTGACAAAACGCGCAACTGAAGAACTATTTTCATAAATGTCATAAAATGCCACCAGTAATTTTTAATTCTTAGCACATTAAGTTAGCATAAGAACAAAGAATGCAACAGATCGCAGACGCATCAACAAGTTAATTCAAGGCCAAGCGAACTGTAAAAAAATATAAACATCCGAATTGAGAACCTCCTCCTTTTTTAAAGTCGGTTAAAAAACACGTTGTTTTCGGATTTTTGTTTTGATAAGACTTCAAGGTGTATGTTTCTTGCGCACTCGCTTATCGATAAGAAATTCTTAATATTTCAATGTCTTCTACCTACAAAAACACAATACAATACGGACACAGTATAATTTTGATTAGCCTGATGCTATTTTATTAATATGTACACTCGGCTACACATTTCCAGTTTTAGCTGACCTCGCATTGTATAGATTTTTCGCACAATCTGAAGTCAGCTTATACTGGTTATGTATAACTTGATGTGTGGCCGTGTGTAAATGATACTTATATAAAAAAAAATGTTTTGAAAATTCATAGACAATAGGAATGAGGTACCTACTCCATTGCGAAAATTGTACAAAGTACATACTATGGATGGAGTAGGTACTTACTGGTTCTATTACATATTATTATCACACATTTTATTAAGTAGTTGCGTAATCCGTGGAGTACCGACCGATACAGATAAATTTTAATTCTGATTTCTGAGTGACCACCCACGAACACAATATTGTATTGTACTAGGGTTGGCATCGAATCAATGCCTGACGTAAAACAATAATATGTATAATTGTATAATAAACCTTAAGTCGATCAGTCGGCATTCCTAAATTTACCTAGTACACACGGCTACACATCAAGTTATACATAACCAGTATAAGCTGACTTCTGATTGTACGAAAAACCTATACACTGCGAGGTCAGCTAAAACTGGAAATGTATAGCTTGATGTGTAGCCGTGTGTACAGAGGCCAGCACATCAAGTTCCCCAATCTGTCAAATTTCTTTGATAGATTTTCAACTTTATTACAAAGGAATAAGGTTCATATTCAATTGGGAAAATTTGACAGAGGGTAGCTTGATGTGCTGGCCTCTGTACACACGGCTACACATCAAGCTATACATTTCCAGTTTTAGCTGACCTCGCAGTGTATAGGTTTTTCGTACAATCAGAAGTCAGCTATTCAAGCTGGTTATTTACGTATTCCGGATACATATGCGGTATCCGGTGTATCTTTTTAGGGTTCCGTACCAATATGGTAAAAAGGAACCCTTATGGTGCGACTGAGTCTGTCTGTCTGTCTGTCACAGCTGGATATCTCAAGAACTACTAATGCTATCAACTTGAAATTTAGAATAGTTTTAGATGACTTTTGCCCAACTATTTTGCAAATGTAAAAGAAATAAAAATATTTTATTTTTTTGCAACAGGGACTGAAAGGGGCTCTGAAAATTTCGAAGTGGGGCTATTAGGGCATGTGGGTATCATATGAAAGAGCGCAGTTTGCACATTCTCAAACACTTTTTTTTTAGGCCGTTTAGTTTTCGACATTTGATGAAAAATGTAAAAAAAAATCTGTTCTCCCCCCTTATCTCTGAAGTTTGCATAAAGAAAAATCTGAAATTATTATATGTGATAGAAGTTTATGTAAAGATTACAGGAAAAATAAAACGATATCTATATATAGCACTTTTTCAGAAATCATCAACAAAAGTTACATTAGTTCCACTATGGGTCAAGAGATGGCGCTGACCTAAAACTGCAATATTCTACACCGCAGTGAGAATGTAAACACTAGCGTTCCGCAGCGTGCAGTGTTAAAATTCTCTGAGGAATAAGTATAGGCCACGCCAATGAAAATTTAAAAACATGATGGTACGGTACGGAACCCTCGGTGCGCGAGTCCGACTCGCTCTTGCCCGGTTTTTTACTTTTTGTTAGCTTCTGTTAGTATGGAGTAATAGGTATAAACTATGCATGAGTACGATGATTTGTAGATAGGTAAGTAGCTACTATGATTATCATAAAATTGTTGACAAGGGTAATGACCATATGTAGGTAAATACTCCAAAATAGGTACACATATTTAAAACGAATGACGAGTTAGGACGCCATCGGTTTTTTTTTCTGTTTTGCGTGCCGTGTTTATGAAAAAGTTAGGGGTATGCACTAAACTTCAGTGTTTAATTGGAAAGCTGGGTTTATTATTATTTTAACTAAGAACAATATTTTTATTTCAAATAAGTAGATAAGTCAAACAGTACTTTTAACTGAGCAAGAATTTATAGCCATAAGTACCTCTCGAGTAATTGTTAATGAATACGTAGGTACTAAAAACTCGCTATAGATCGCCTACGAGCTCGATAGTGGTAGAGAAGCCGTCAGACCCGCGTCAGCGCTCCCCGCCATCGCCATCGCGCATTTCGCTCGCCGCCTCGCTCGCCTGCGCCGCGCCGTTGCGCCGCGTCGCGCGCGTTAGCTGAGAAGGGCACAGAGTTGTTTACACCACCGCTTACACCACGTGGTGTGAACTGAGTATTCTTATGGTCACGTGGTTCTGTTATTACATTTATTAACCTGTAATTCGAAGCTAAACCACTGAACTATAGAGCAAAGTCTAGTTCTAGCCGTACCTAATCAGATAGAAAACAAATACGAAACGCTACCTGAGCTCGGTGCCTGCCGTGCTTGTCTGCTCCTCGCGATCCACAGTTTATGAATACTCAACAGATCCTTCAGTACAATATTTCACTATATCACACAGCACAAAACACTTTATTTGTGTATTTTTTATAATAACCACAACAATAACAACACTATTGTAAACATGATACGCGGCAAACAGCGGATAACGTGCACACGAGTTATCACAAACGACGCGCGCGAACGACTGAGGGAGGGAAGCGGCGGAGAACGCGGGGCCTGCCGTGCCGTGCCGTCGACCCAGTCGAGGAATGCGGCTCGGCTCGCCCGTTCTCGCACGCTTTATTTTTTTGCTCAGCCCGATGGGACCACGGAATAGAATCCGTGGACGGGACGCTCATGGGGGCACTCCCAAGCTCGCTCTTCCTCTAGAAAGGCTTTATTTCAAGTTTTCAACATACCAATGGATTATTTATTTTTATATCGATAGTTAAGGCCTATTCAAACCTAAGCGGTATTCGCTGCCGCTGTGGGTAGAAATACACCTCCACCTTCCTGAGCGAAACTCGAACTCGATATTCTATCCACAAGGATAGGGAAACCCGCTTTGGTGTGAACTATAATAGGTACCTAATGTGAAATTTTGCACACGGCTAGCTTCCTTTTATAATGTTAGGGGAGCAGTAAGAAGGGGTTTTTGGAAATTCGACCTAAAAAGGGGGTATGTCTTCCTCAAGTAATTTTATTGTATGTAAATAAATAAACGTAAGTACTATTCTTATTCATAAGTTGCACTTACTTATTTTTTCATGGAGGGTGATAAAAAATAGTGTCCACCTCGGCCTCGGGAGCTTGAGTGACTTACTTTGAATCCCTCGCTACGTTCAGGATTCTAATTTAGAACCTACTCTAGACTCCTTCGCTCCGCTCTGGATTCAAAGAATTCTCGCATTGAAAATAGCAGTTTGCTCCCTTGGCAAACAATCTAGTAGTCACACCACCTGCTCGACAATGTCAAATTATAAGTCATGCAAACCTAACCTAAAGTAAGTCATTCAAGACCAGTAGTGCTATTCTGTAAAATCTCACCGTGATAACTCAGGTGAAGTGAGCTTAAAGTGAGCTGTCATTAGTGTAAATCCCTATGGCATCAGATGGAATGACAGCTCACTTCACTTAACTTCTCACGGTGAGATTCTAACAGAATCGACCGGCTGGGGTCTAGCAAGGCATTAATATTGTACAGTGTACTGAATTTCATTATGCACTTCTGTGGTGGTATTCTGTAAAAATCTCACCGTGATAACTCAGGTGAAGTGAGCTTAAAGTGAGCTGTCATTAGTGTGAATCCCTATAGCATCAATGGAATGACAGCTCACTTCACCTAACTTCTCACGGTGAGATTCTAACAGAATCGACCGGCAGGTCATTTGAATTTCGAACATAAATTAGAAATCGCATACGAACATTTACGAACGAAAAAACAAAAAGACGCCAATTTCAGTCGTAAGCTGTAATTTTACTGCAGCTAATTAAAAGTACGATTATAGTGCATAAAGTATTTTTTTTTTCTAAGATTATGATAATCAGCACACGCACAATAAAACTTCGCACATCAAAGTCGTTATTTTATTTAATTTGCTTCATTTTGTATCACTTCCGTGTTTTCTATCATAAATTTAATAAAACCAGATAAAATAGTTGTCATTTATTATTTAAAAACGCCTAGAAACGTTTGTAAGACTTGGCAGTATGAAGTACCAAAGTCGAATGACATTCATGTTGAAAATAAAAAAAAAACTTTTTAAAAAGTTTTGTGGCAGGAATTAGCTATTCTCTTCTTCAATTTTGAAACATTTTTGAAAATACTGTTATATCCTATATGCCTGTTTATTTTTTCCCAATCGAAGTGATCAGCAGAGTGTACGCGTGTGTGTGTGTGTGTGTGTGTGTACTCGGGCATATAAACGAGCCATTTAAATTTCTATCAACAGTCAATTACGCTATTTACATTTTTACTCAGGTCACGCTACGCTCCACGATTTTATTTTTTGTCTGATCAATGCCCTAGATTTATGAGGAAAGTAGTGTGATGACTGGTACCTAGGACCTACCGAATTATTTTTTAGTACAATAACTACATAATTATTTTCATTAAAATCGTTATTATTATTCCCCCTCCATATGAATGAACTTCCTGACAAAATTTCAATCGTTCTTGACGTCCAGAGGTCCTCCAAACTCGAGTACGTCTTGTATCCGGCCTCATACCGAAACGAGATTCATCGGAAAAGCAAACACAACGCCAGTCTTCTTCCTCCCAGTTTCTGTGTCCGCGAGCCCATTGTAAACGGGCCCTACCATCGCGGGGTGCTATAGGTGGAACTCTCAGCGGCCTTCGGGAATGCAGACCCACTTCACGTAAACGCGTTCCGATGGTTTGGTCGCTTATCAAAGTCAAAGTCAGAACGTTTATTGCGAACTAAGTGTACAATGTTGCAAGCCTGAAGAGTTGTGGAGCCTCGTAGCCAACATCATGGCGGTCATCATACGAATACGTCGAGCAGTATTTTAGAGGTATCGGGTCCTGTCTGCGAGTGGTGATACGATATCGTCCTCTATGTCGCTCGGCCACGCTGCCCGTGATACGAAAGCGTGTCCAGAGGCGGCTTATGACGCTCTCTATCGCTCTCTTAGCACTATAGTGCCAAGCCAGCGACAGCCACAGTACGTTGCCTGGAACCAGCTTGTAACATTCTGACGGCCCTCATCATTTCTTCTAGTGTCAAAATTAAATGATGTCGTCGCTCCATAACGATGCAATGTATTTCAGTTTCGATGCAGAAATTGTAATGGTTTTGTAAAACGCATTAAGTACACACTTCTATAGGAATTCTGATTGACAGTAGATTTTCTATTTTCTTTATTAAGTAAATCAAATTTTAGAGAATATCTTTATTGAAATAGTGAAATTAACTAAAAATAATTAATAACGATCCAAAAAAAAAACCTCAATTGCGGCGATACTCTAAAACGTACTTGATCCCTACCCTAGACATTTTTGATGTGTGTTTATCAAATCAATATATCTTATAACGTAAAGAATGAAGAACATCAGATGGGAATATGGGATTCTAAACCCTAAAGTTACAGGCTAGAGCTCATACTAAACATAGGCATGTATGTACCGCATGTACGAGTAGTAGTAGTACTCGCGGAACACATTCTTACACGAAGAGGAATTCCCATATTAGTAAACTAGGCATGAAACCAATTGTAATAACCATTATTTAGTGTACAAACTACGAAGTGAACTGTATTATGTAGATTCATGAGTGTGTGCTAAACAATTAAATATCATGTAAACTAAATGTGGTATTTGCGCACTCTTAACGTGATTTAGCAAGTGGACAAAACCGTAAGAATCATAGAAAATATGTACTTAACTTTCTTTCTGTGGTAAGAATAGTACCTAGTGAAAAATTTTGTTCTATTCATATTGTTTTGTCCACAGAAGATATCATACCTTTATAGTGCCAGAAGTACGTTTTTTGTAGAATGAAAGTCATTCTTGCTCGCAGTCTGTTCTGTTTTACGTTTATGGAGAAAATGCTGATAGAAGATAACTCTATCCCACCAAAAACATTTTCCTGTCAAATGTTGCCAAGACGAGACCACATATGGCTCGCACTGTCAAAAAGTTATCAGATCTCATGTAGAGCCAAGCTTCTAACTCTACAAGCCCTAACACTAGCTCTACAAGCCCTAACACTAGCTCTACAAGCCCTAACTTAACAAACTCTACAACTTGAGGCTTGGCCGTTGTTGTTTTTTGGAGGTGATTTACTAAAAATCCTGTATTTTATTATTTATAACAAGGAGTCCTTATATCAATTTTCAGACCTCTAGCATCAAAATTTGCGGAAGTCTCATACAAACTGCCATCCCCTAATTTAAGGGGTTGGGGGGTAAAAGTTCCAATTTTTTGATTTTGTTTGTTGTTTGTGTACTGATACTAGCTTACATAACAAATTTCAGCTTCCTAGGACTTCAGGAAGTACCTTATGAGTTTTGATGATCATCAGTCAGTGACGAAATCGGGGATTTTTAGATATCAATAAAATGTTAAAGTATAAGAGCTATGCAATTGAAACTTTATACTTATGTTTAATAATTTTTACTATTGACATCATATCCCAAAAATTTTGTTTATCTGGTATAATCCAAACCCAAGTTATGAGGGTTCCAAAAAAACGACGAAGCGCTTCGAGATAAGCTAAGTAGGTAGTGCCCTTGCGCTTCGCTTGGCTTTGCAGGTTTGTTGGTTTGAATTACGTATTTGAAAAAATCTTTTTGAATTTGATAGCCCAATTCTTGAGAAAGGCTATTTAACATCACGCTAAGAGCCTTAGGAGCCGACAAAAACTAACGAAGATCAGAAAGAACGCTAAGCGATAACGAAGTAATAGCGTGGACGGGGATGCGATCAACAAGAAACATGAATTATTTAAGATAAAGCGGACATTCTTCTCTTCAACCAGTTTTCACCCAGTCCTAGGGTATCTACTCCATTGCAAGCCATTCAAAGTGTTATGGGTGAAAAATTGCTTTCAAATATTTCTTGGAACAAAAAAACGTAATTTACAACCATAGTCTGTGTTCAATAACTACTGCATTAGTGAATCACTGAATATCTACTTAATATATCATCATCATCAGCCTACAGCAGTCCACAGCTGGACATAAGCCTCTCCAATTGCACGCCATTTAGCTCGATTCTCGGCAACTCTCATCCAGCTGCTACCAGCCACCCTGCGGCGATCGTCGCTCCACCTAGCCAGAGGGCGTCCTATCTTACATTTGCCGATTCGCGGTCTCTACTCAAGAACACGTCTATCTCAACTGTCATCGGTTCTACAGCTAATATGGCCGGCCTTATTCTGTGAGCTATGTCGACAGCTTGTGTCCTCTGCCGGATCACCTCATTCCGCATTCTATCCCTCAGAGAGACTCCAACAGAGACTTGTCCTGCCTGTGGACTCCAAGCATTTTGCATAGCTCGTTGCATAGCTAGCTAAGCGACCGTGACTCTCCACGTACTATTTATGTATATCAGTATACTTACTCTTATAATGTGATCTGTGGCTTAACTTTAACATAAGCACGGTAAAAATGTCCCGTTTAATACCTTTCTTAACAAAAGAATGTCAATGTATTCCACAAAGTTTAATAGGTACAAATATATCAAGATTTTTGTTGACTAAAAACATTATCAACAAATTGCTGAACGGTCAAAGTTCAGTGGAAATCTGTTTGGCTTTATTATCTTTTAACAACACACTTGAGCCGGCCATGGCGACATGACGGTCATGCGGGCGTCGCGCGTCGTTGACAACTTATGTTTATAGAGAAGTTTTCAAGTAGGTAAGTACTGTAACTTCTGTAACTGACTAACAACCAAATAAACAACACAGCAATTTACTTTGAGTTTTTTACGAATATGAATAAAATTAAAATGTTCGCTAAGCTTCAGATTTCAAGAGCTCTATGATTTAAGAATAATTATAATAGAGCACTTCGGCTTTCGGCTTTAGTCAGTCATTCTTATACCTACTCCACTGTTTAACAGTAAATTAAAAATGAAAAAACCGGCCAGTTGCGTGTCGGGCCACGCACTATGAAGGGTTCCGCAGTTGGAATGAATTTCGACTATTACTCGTAAACTTGTAAAGCCTACTTATATTAGCTGTGATAGTTTTCCTTTTATCTTCGTTATGTACAGTCAACAAAAGAGATAAGTATGCAGGACCGTCGGATATAGTTGAAGTTTAGTAAGAAACCGATGGATGTTCTCGAATGAAGTTTAATTTTATGAATAAAAAACAAACAGCATTTATCAAAATAAATTTTAGATAAAAAAAATTTTTCGGGTTTGATTAGGTACCGGTGCACTTGCACAGCATGCAATCAACGCAATGAATACCGATTATCTACTCGCTAGATATTGCTCAATTCTGTGAAATACTTGTTTACTTCGGACTTCGGATACCAAATCTCATACCTAATTAAAGTAGGTAGATAATAGGTAGGTACATTAATGTATATAGGTACCTACCTACGTCAATCAGGGTTCCTTGTTGTGTGTGATGTGGGTATTTACCTACATAATTATGGAGTAATTCATAATAAAGGTGTTTTATGTGAAATACAAAAACAGGTGTCTACAAGTATTTTATTCGTCCTATAACATGTTGTTTAGAGGGCCACATTATCTGCAAGTAGTGGCGCCACAGCGGTGACGGCTGCTTATCAACTCCGCCATTGAAAAACATCGTTTACGCAAGCAGTATTTTATCAATGAAAGCAAGTTTTTTCTTATCGTCCACGGCTGTACTTGAGTTGAATGAGGTGAGGACTTGGGAACTCAAAAATTCGATGTACCTATGTGTTATTAACAACTTATTTTAAGTGGTTGGCGTAGTGGTACCTACGGACTACGGTGCTGGAATTACCCCTAGATATTTCATAATTTTATTCTTGAGAAAGCCTTTAAGCTATTTAAAATCACGCTAGAACCCTTAGGACCCGAGCTAAAAGAAAGTCAGAAAGAACGCTAATCGAAAACGAAGTAGGTAATACCCCGGATGTGCGATGCGATGCGACGAGGTGGGTCGGGGGAACAAGAAATTTCACGCGGACGAATTCGCGGGCAGAACACCTTCTGCCTGCTTTGCAGCTTTAGTTTTAAATATTTAGGCGGCAGCGGCATCGTAAAACGCTTTATAGTATAGGTACTCTTCGAGCTTGAAGTTTTCAAGTACCTACTACATTCAGTGTAGAGGTACACACGGCTACACATCAAGCTATACATTTCCAGTTTTAGTTGACCTCGCAATGTATAGGTTTTTCGTACAATCAGAAGTCAGCATAAATTGGTTATGGCTTGATGTGTCGCCGTGTGTACCTTAATCATAACGCGTCAAAACTCGCCAAGCGGAGAACACAAAGTGATATAAAATACTGAATGTATTCTTAGTTTGTTGATTCAATTCAGGTTGCGTGCTGCACGATTATATTCCCTACGTGTGCAAAAAACAGCTCTGGTCCATTCGACGTATAATTTCCTTGCATAAATAAATAACAATATGCCTACGTTTGTTTCAACAAGGCCTATATGTTAATTTAGCTCCTGTAACCTACTGAGAATTATTTCCAAGGTTCAAGTGCGTCTTAGAAACCTAGTCTTGTCATACAATAATATTGACTGAGTAAAGAGAAATATTGCAGTTGAATGTTCAACCCACAATGTACGACAAAAATTATGTAGAAAACATCACACGTGTATAGATACAATGATTTCTGAGTAGTGCTATTATATTGGACATAATTGGCACATAAGTTTTCCAGGCATGGCCGACGCATGATGTAATGCGTTGTTAGTAATGTGACTCGAGTGTTCGACGCGCAGTTGACCCCAATCGCCCCCAATCGAAGGACTAAATTGTTTGTCCAATCAAGTGATATTAATAGTTAAAAATAGTACGATATTATTGTAGATATTTGAAAGTTATTGGCAGACGTCAGCAGTTTTGCTAAAATAATCTGGGAAGAGAATTCTAATTGGGAACTTAATTGATCTTGGCACTAAGATTTATGATGGATAAGATCCGCAACAACATCACAATCACAACATACCCGAGTCCCGACACTTAAACTTATAATTTCTTCAGTGGGCTTAGCTTAGGCTTTCTGTAGTGTTCAGTCAGGAAACTAGCTGGACATTTCCGACAGTCGAAGGACCGATAGCATTTGGGGCATATAACTCCTTGAATAAAGACAGAGGGTGTTTCTATCTATGTATGCCACCGCCCTGGCCATTGACTACAGTCACGGTCGTAGCCCAAGATTTCGGGGGGGTTATCATGGGCGCTAGCAGGATTATGATACTAATAATTGTTGTGGAATAAGAGCGAACGAAGCGAGCTCGATTTTTTTTATTTCACCGCTGCGACGTTGGGTTAGGTTAGATATTAGTAATAAAGAATTAGGAGCAAGGAAGAGCAGAAATAAGGTTGTGTACATGAGTCTTTGTCGACTCATGTACCTATCTATTAAAAAATTTCGCACCCTATCTCGGATAGGTTCGATTTTCTTTTGATAAATAAAACAGAAATAAGACTTTGACTTGATAATGGAAGAGCGAGTGGAACGAGCTCGAAAGAAAAGAAATTTAAAAATTTTCGAAATTATGCAAATTGCATGAAATCGAAAATTTTAGAATTTCTTTTGAGTCTCACTTCTTCCATGAGCCACAACAATTAATTCAACTAGCCTTTCGAACACCTAGCTATACAGAAAAAAGTCTTTCGTATCTGGCCAATCAAAAACATTTCAGTTCTAGTAATCACTTCTGTTTGACTATTGCTGCCAAATTTGCAGTAAAATTTTTGGAAGTTCAACATAAGGATCCTTCCAAAAAACTCTTTTTTGCAATTTAGTACCTACCTACTTCTCTAATAATTGAACGACCAATAGAATCAGGAGATTTCTGTAACAGCTGCAGGGAAGGAAACTAGCCTAGATTTCTCAACTAATAAGTGGTCTAAGCTACGATTTGTCTGATCTATGAGAACGTAAAACATCTTTTCATTTAGTATCTACCATACTCATGCCTGTGAGTTGCTGCGAAGTACATACTTCCCAAGGTTGCTGTCACACGTAGCTAGGGCGTCAATCCTCTTGTTATTGCTAATTGACCCGCTTGAGGTGACACTGTCCGTCTTGACTTTTAGCAAGTCTGCTTATTGGTGCCAATGCAAAAGTTATAAAGCTGATTTACTGCGCACCGCAAATAAGAGGGAATTTAGGGTACTTATACCAATTTAGGATTAAGAGTAAATTGTACTATAATAAAATTAAGATACATTGCTATTTATTTCACCTCTGTGATCCGTATTCTGCAGAATAAGTTTAGGCAAACTGAGACCAAAAAATCATAGAACGATCTTTTCAAAGAGACCGTCGTAATTTAAATACCTAGTACCTACTATCTAGTAGGTTTCTGTTTAACACTTTATAAATCTTTAATTTTTCCCGAGTTGCTTTCTATACCCGAGCTATGCCACACTGATGAAAACTGAAAGCAGTTTTGAGCCGAGCGAGTCGTTGGCGAAATATCCAGCTAAACATTCACGGAAACTGTGTTTTTCATCCGCAGCCAAGTCCGCATCGTACGCTAAAACAACGATATACTACTTCATAATAAAGTTGTTACGTTTTTATATTCTGTTGTTTAGTGTGCATGTACAGAGACTGCGGAACTACAATAAACTTGTTCAAGTTGCTGTCATAATATTGTTCAAAGGCAATATTTCGCTCCGGTAATTGTTGTGAACACTGTTAAAACACATTACAAATGAATTACGGCACTGCATTTGGCACCCGAGCTGAATGAGACTGCGTCTTGCGACGCGCAGACATAGGACTCCGCAGTATAGTTGAAACGATTCAAAGCGTAACGTTGACTGACACGAATATGTTTACACAATGAATGTTAGTTACATTTAGGCAGGTACGATAGTCACGAGGTTAGTACATACTGCGTATTATAACGAAGACTAGAAGAGATAGCCGACACAGTAGGTCCAGATGTGAAATATTTCTTTCAGTATTCAAGATTCCAGGCACTTATTAGAATCTCCTGGACATTTTCTACATCCTACATCAGTAGCTGAACGAAAAAAATCAGTAGGGCCTTATAGGATTATGGTAACAGATATTTGTCGCTGAACATATATCCATCTACCCTTTGCTGATCTCCCCTCGGCGACACCTCCTCAGAACTATGGCATTGGGTTAACAAAAATGAAAATCCTTTGTTATTGTATTACTTATTTATTTATCAGAAACAATATAATATTCAGTTGCAAAAAATTGCTTGCACACACTTACTTTTATTCTGAGGTATTGACACTGAGGTAGTACAAGGCTGGTTCATCTGTGTCATATATTTCTTTCAAAGTGTCTAACACTAGAGACTGTATGTATTCAACCTGAAATACAAATAAAATAATTTAAGTTACCTTCTTCATTAAATAAAATAACAGTATCATAAGAGCTCATCCTTTATTTACCTGATGAGGAGGACAGTACCCATCGTCTGTAGATCTAGCGACTGTGATCAACACCGGCGGGGGTATGTTCTTCAATAGTGGCACCAAAGCCTTCTTAACTAAGTTTTGTATCTCTTGTTCAGAGCTGATGTGGTAAGGCAGTCCTCCTTGGTCTCGCGTGCAGCCTCCTGCGAACACGGCCCACCAGTCGGGCTTTTCATCTAACCGTTCAGCCTCTGAAAAAACTGCTGCTGCTAACTCGGAAACCTGGGTAACATTAATATTGTTTATGAGAGGTTTTGGTTCATTTTTATTCATTACTAGCAGCGCCCCGCGGTTTCACCCGCGTTAGTGTCGATCCCGTGGGAATATCGGGATAAAAAGTATCCTATTTCATCCAAAACCGTTCAGTAGTTTTTGCGTGATTGAGTAACAAACATCCAAACACCTTCACAAACTTTCACATTTATTATATTAGTAGCGAGGACTAGCTGATCCGGAGAACTTCGTACCGCCTTTGAATTTTTCTCATGTTTTAATAGTTATTCTGCTATTCGGGACGAACAAAAATCCAACAAATCAAATATCATAAAAATCGGCGCAGCAATTCTTGAGTTATAAATGGTGTAACTACCGACTCTGTTTTATTTCTAAAGAAGATTATTACATATTATATTATAATGATGATTCTACTAACCATTTCATACAACTGTGATTTTTCTCCTTCATATCCATCCAAGTTATCGTATTGCTCCAAATGCTGGAACAAGTGTTCAAGTTCTGCAAGTTGTCGTTCTCGTGAGGCGACAACTCTATCGATTGTTTCTGTTTCGTTGTCATCAGGAAGTTTAAATTCAAATATTGGTTGCAATCGATCGTAAACATTGATACTTTCGTACAAACCAAGAAAAGGATTTCCAGTACTGAAGAAATCTAGATCAATGTCGAGTACATAAGGTTGTGAAACATTAAGATTCGATATGAGTTTCTGGATGTTGTTTTCGTCCCCATCAAGTAAGGCATCGGAGAGTTCGGCTGATGTAAATATAAACTTTCTCTTATTGACTAGTTGTGATGAGTACAGTGCATCAGAGAGGTAGTAAGGCTCCTTGCAGTCGACTCGCAGCTCGCCCGACGTCGGATGATCGCCGACGTGTATAGGTCGCGTGTCGTCTCGGAATTGACTCGCCCACGGCGGACGCAGCCACACTACTCGGCTGATGTGTCCAGCTGCCGCTGCCGGTACAATCCAATTTTCTATTTGTAATAATGGCAAAACATGTCTCCCAGAACGTGCTTCCTCTCCTTTCAATTTACGATCAATGAGCATATCAGGATGCGCATCCAAGTGTAGTAGAGTCGTTCCTTCTAATGGTAACTTCTTGCCCCCAATTGCTGAATATATAAATTGTAACGCATCATTATGTTCTTCCACTACATAAATAGGAATCTTTTTGAAACGCTTCTGAGGTGTAATTTCATCACAGATTTCAGCCATTGATTTTTATTTATTTCTAGATGCCTTAGAATCTTTATTATTGTCCTAACATGTTCGTGTTTTAGAACTGAAAAGAAAATATCTAAATAAGATTAACTTCATTTTGTAGGTGTTACTTACTGCTACTGGTATCTGAACTGCCATTATTTTTCGTTCTTGTTCGGAAAAATTAAAAATAAATAAAATCAAAGGAACAAACGGATATCAAAAATAGTACTTAGGTGGGAATATTGACGACTGCTGACCTACTTTTACCAGCTCACAGCCACTCAATGTACGATATACTAGTGAGGTTAAAATTACCAGAAACCTAAAGTTTATACATTGCGAAAATGTCGTTCTTTTACCCTCGAAATCACCTATCTTACCTATTACCCAAACAATATAAACCGGGTCCGTATTACTTATGTAAACAACCCAGCCCTCCTTTGCCGAGACAACAGACTTTCGGTCTCGAACTTATTTAGTCTATTCGAGGGTTTTCCAATTTGGGTCAAGGTCAAAAGACGGAAAAATTGGAGGGAAGGCCCACTGCCGATCATAGCAACTGCGCACTTGTTACTACCAATTTTGCATGACTGATCCACGATTTCGTGTCAAAATGGGATCGTAACTATTCAGTAGCGGCTACTTTTATGAAGCCTTTTGATTCCAGCATTGATGAACGATAATACATTTATAATGGATTTTCTGAAATAGGTAATGATATTACTAAATATACCCACTAGCGACGCTTAACAGGTGTTAGGTAGGTAGTAGGTACCGAAAGGCTACAAGCGTGTTTAAGACGAAAATTAATTTAGCAAGGATTGTGTAACTGAGTGTTCAAGCTGATTCAAATATCAGAAAAACAATAAATTATGAATGAATTGTTTGATGAAGTAGGTTTTAGGTAAGTATTGTACCAAAACCTAGAAAAGCTCAACGATCATATTCTGTGGATAGAACCAAAACATCAAGTAGTCATCTCTTTTGTGTTGTTGGGCGTCATATTATTTGAATTCATCGGGGTATGGTATGGGTTGCGGCGCGCGAATCTCATCAAAGCGGGCCATGAGCGTTTTCCATTAGCGTCGGCAAACTTCCGGCTGGCGCGCTGCGTAGTTGCGCGGTAGCTTCAGCGGGGCCGGGGCGCGGGTTTCGCGGGTGGCGGGTGCAGGGTGACGCGGAGGAGGGGTGTTGTGACGGCTCTCGCTGGGGTCGATAGCGCGCGTCACTGACGTCACTACGCTACTACGCCCGCCCAAACATACCCCCGCGCGCGCCTCTCCCTTCTGACCTATTGCGCCGTTACGCCCACCTGGGTCAAGGTGTGGAAGCCCGCTGGACCCGCCCGGATGTTAAAATACATTCAGCCGATATTGTTACACTATGTTACGTAATGAATTATCGTTTTTTCTTCATACCTACACAAACTGTCGCCCACATCTGTGGCACACGTTTGAAAGGATATAAACATTCATTGATACTGCCTGAACGCATTCATTAATGACGCGTATGTACCTACGTAACGTGGCCCCTAATAGAGTTCACACTATGAAAGCTAATTGGTTTACTACGATGTACACGAGTATCATGCACATAGCATTTGATGCTACTGAAACAGTGGTTGATTATAATTTTATAAATCAAGGGCAATTAACACATTTCATCTTTTTAAATAAAGTACATGATACCAATAATAGTAATATCTCGAAAACTATTGAATTTCGGCCATACTCATGGGGTGGGGAGGTTCAATTTATTGCATTTTGGCCCCCTATCAGCTTCTGACGAATATACGTCGAATTACGAGTAACCCTATATAAACAGATTCACATGAGAAAAACATAACCCTGTGTTTGCTGTCGCGGAGTCGGGTATAAAACGAAAAAGCGTGTACATCTTCATTTCACGCTATCTAAGCTAGAGTGCCACAGGGTTTCGTTCTGGGTCCTGTGCTATACAGTATACACTGTACAACTGTAGGTAGCAAGCAATCTATCTCTAAAATCTTCTTAATGGACCATGACCATGTTGGGCATCAAAATAAACAGCATGAGGAGATGCAACAAAAATATAACACACATAAAGGTAGAAAATAAAAATAAAAATGAAAAAATTAAAAACCTGAGTACAACTAAAAGTTCAAACAAGCTCACTTTTCAAGCAGTCTGATGCAGTTGGTGGCCTCAAATCTCAGCTTGAATTAAAATAACTGTCTTAAAGATTTAACTCTTATAGATTCTATGATGAGAGGGGATTGTGGCTAAGTAAGCCGCACGGGTCGATCGATCAGGTTAAGCTACGCTTGCCGCGGTCGGTCCGTGGGTGGGTGACCATCTTTACATACCAAGACCTCTTCGTCCCTCAGAAAGCACGTTAAGCCGTTGGTCCCGGCTTTCATTTGAGATCTTTGACAGTTATTACGGGTCGTCAGAAAAAAGAAAGTCTGACAACCTGTCTTACCAAGGAGTTTCGTATTACCCAGTAACTGGATTGTGGATGTCAGATAGGCAGTCGCTCCATGTAAAATACTGGTACTCAGCTGCATCTGGTTAGACTAGAAGCCGACCCCAACATAGTTGTGAAAAAGGCTAGGCAGATGATGATAGATTCTATGATGGTGAAGCTGGTAGAATGGATTTAATCTTGCATAACAAACTATGCTAAACCCAATCAAAGGGCTTGTTGGATGTTAAGGAATGCAGAGGAGCAGACAAGGGTAATGAACATTTCACCCTATGTTAGGAGTGTCACAGGCATCCATTCTGGGCCCTGTGCTATTAACGTCTGAGATACTACAAAGTGACAAGGGACAATGTTATCAATAAATTAATAACTTTATTTGTTGGATAAACTTTTAAGGTAAAGGAAAAAATATTTTGAAAAATATAAAATATCTTAGTTATCCATCGGACTTATCTATAACATGATGTATCACATCTTTCTATTATAGTTATAGCAATTGGAAAAGGAACACAAATTAATCCTCATAGCTTCAGCAATAAATTAAGTAATATAAACTGTAGATCATAGGAAAATCACAACATTGTCAAAAAATAAGCCAGACTCAAATATAAAAAGCAACATGTTTAAACCAACCTGCATTGGGCCCGCGTGGTTGATTATGGCCCACTCCCTCTCACACACAGAGTGGAGCCCTGTGTCCCAGCAGTGGAAAAATTATAGGCTGATTATGCTTATGATGTTTAAATAACTGAACAGACAGCTGTGCTGCTGGGGAGTTTGTTGCGCCACTTCTTCTCTCCCCGCCGAAAGCACTAGGAAGTGGTGAAGGATGGGCGTTTTGGGGGACTGTCTTTTGTAATTTTGACGTTCGAAAAGTGCTGATTCTCAGCCTAGTTTGACTTTTGATTTTTATTTTAAAGTTGAGTTGAATACTATCAAAAGACCCAAATGAATGCTGACTGCTTCCATAAGTGTTCTGGAAAAATATACTAATAATAAAGCTGAAGAATTTGTTTGTTATAATGCGCTTATCTGTGGAAATACCATTTGGATTACATTTTTTTATTTGCATTTGGTAGCTCAAATCTTGAGGAAGACTATAGGCTACTTTACACCACTGTTGTAATAAATATATGGCTACTTACTTGTATTTGCAGTTAAAGCGATTACTAGTACTAGGAGATATATGAAACTGTTAAATTGCACTTAAATGTATATTTAATTAATCGTTGAACGTTAAATTAGTTGTGGTAATAACCCCGGAGTATTGTATTTTTGGTGCGGTATAATGTTAAAGTCAAAGCGGTACTTACTTATATTGATAAATTACACAGTATTATGGGAATTATATATCATAAATATCTTACATTTTATCCTCTTAAAATGTTGACGTTAATAATTAGTTCCACAACAATTAGATAGTTTAAAAATAACAGTAATAACAATAACATTGAGGTTATTGTTATGACATATTGATAAAAAACATTTGATTTGACACTTGACAGTGATAGTTTTAATTTGGTATGGGTACTAGTTATTTAGGTTATAAAAGTAGGAAACAATCGTTAGAAACCATGTGTGTGAATAGGGCATTACTAAACATTGACTGTAAAAAAAAAAAAATCCTTAGACATTTCACTCAACGCCCTAAAGTCCCAAGCTAAGCAACTTAATGCTTGTGTTATGGTAACGAGATGGCTGATAAACTACTTATATATATATTTTTTTTTTTGTAAATACATTCTTATTATAGATAAAACACCCAGACCCGGAACAAATACTTGTAGGTCGTACAAATATTTGTTCCGTACGGGAATCGAACCCGCGACATGCTGCACAGCAGTCAATCGCTCAACCACTGCGCCAACCGTGTCGTCCAAAAAGTTGCAAGTGTCGTACTCAACCGACATAGTGTTTTATAATCTCACTGGTCACAATCACAATGTCTAGCTGGAGTTTCTTGCCCATTCTTCTCCATAAAAAACGTACAAAACTACCTTTTGGAATGGGCAACTAGAATTAATTCTATTTGACGTTTAATAGTGCCTTTTAAGTGCCGGACGTGGGCTACGCATACAATGTGTGATTGAAGTATAGTTTACCATGAGTTCACCACTTTTGGAAAATTATTAAATTTATTAATGAGATTAAAAAAACGTACGTACGATTTTAGTATTCCGACATCCCTAAATTTATGTGCACGAGTGTACACATGGCTACACATCAAGCTATACATAACCAGTATAAGCTGACTTCTGATTGCACGAAAAACATAAACAATGCGAGATCAGCTAAAACTGGAAACAAATAGCTTGATGTTTAGCCGTGTGTACGTCATCTTCTAAAGCTCAATACCATTGACAACTTAATTTGGTCGGGTTATACGTGATTTTCGAATGTTCTAAATTCTCAACTTCGGACCGGCCGCGGCATTTCTCGGATTCGGATCGGACGTAGTGCGAAACCGCCCGCCCTGACACTTAGGAATCTGAATTTTTGGTCACTATAACTTCTTACAATTCTTTCACTGACCTGACAAGTTGTTTAATAGAGGTCAGTGTTTTTTAATTTTTTGTATAAATTTGGAAAGAAAGAAATCAGTTTTTAATAGGGAAATCTTGAAATTAAAATTTAACACCGTGACTACCGCCAGCCCACCATTGGCATGGAATATCTCGTAAACTACTGGAGTACTAATTTTGAATTTTGGGTACAAATTTTATCTTGCAGGGTATTCATTTTCTATGTAGGTTGAGGAAAGCAACAAGCTCCTCAAACTTGGAATCAATATTCAGGCGTGGTCCTGCTGAACGAGAGCGCGAAAGTTATCATCGCTGACTTCTATCGGTAAATACAAATGTTTCAGTTCTGCTTTTTTTAAGAAATGAATCACATATAATCATCAGGTACTAATTATTTGTATACTTAGAATAGCTGTAGCGTGCCCCCTCATGATGGTCCTGCTGAAGGGAGCGTGATTACTGCCGCACCACCTTCAAAGTATATTTTCTCGAAAACTACTAAGGTTGTTGTTTGAGTACTAATTAGTACCAAATGAGTACTAATTATTTACCAAATTATGGAAGCGATTGGCGTTGGTGGGGCGGCGGTAGTCACGGACATCAGGACATCACCCGCCGTGTCGCGACATGTCGCTCGACTTTGTCTTTCCGATTTTGTGGGGAATGGAAGGAGTAAATAAAACATTATTTTAAACTTAAATATAACTTTATTTTAATATTATATGGTTTATTACATGGAAGATATAAACTGGGTCCAAACTAAAAAGGTCTCACGATTAATCATAAAACAAAGTAGAATGACAATGAATCAGATTCCATCCTCAATGATTAAAAACAAAAATTAACACCAAGAGAATTATTACCTATAAATAGCAACAATCTTTTTATAATTAGGTTTATTTCATTATCAGACAATACCTATTGTAAATGCTATTGTTTTTTCATCCTATAAGCTGTCTTGAGAGCCTTTTATTTGAGACTTGCACCTATCTTTTTAAGATTGAAATGATCCACCAGCCTTAAAAAGGCGATTATGTATTTCCGATGTCATTTCTTCCGATTGCTTGATTGGAAATGTTAATACAAATTTTACTTAATTATTTTTAGGTCACACAAAATTTTGTTACAATAATAATGACACAATGCAGAAACATCTTCATTTATAATGCGCCCATAATTTGTTGAACTCCTAAAATACTATAGGTGCGTACTAACGCTTATTCTAAATCGCCATCTTTGTGATAGTCAACAGAAACTTAACCTAATACAGTGATTTATCTAGTCCAAGGTCACTAAGAATAATGATATTATTAGTAGATTTAATCTACGCATTGAATGAACTCCGTTATCAGATGGATATTTTAAATTATTTTATGGATATAAAATTTCTTACAATAACTCAGGAAAGGGTGGGGTGAAAATAACAGTATTCCTATACTTACCCACTATGGATTGCAATCCCCCAAAGGTGTCTTTATAGGAGGCCCTTCATTTTTGAAAAATATTCGCGTAACATGAGTAATACAAAGTACTTAAACCGTATTCCCGTTGAAATAAAAGTTCACTTCACTTTGTATTGACGAGACAACGCGAATTTTTGCGCAAATACGCTGAGTGCAGTGCCAGCATATTTACGACTATCAACATATTTACTATTTTTGAGGATTTGATTCAATAACAAAGTAAAGGAAAACGTTGTTGTGCATTGTAATCATGTTTATCTTTGAAGGATTGCAATCGTCTCACCAATGAGTGAACATATTTTTTTTGTACTTTGTTCACTGTCTATATATTATATTATAAAAGCCATATGAGGCAGTGCTTTATACTTATATAATTTGACCAGAGACAAAACAAAGTAAGACAAACTGTCGCAGAAAAGACAAACATAAAAGGTTTTTAAAGTTTTAAGTAATATCTAAGAGGCATATAGCTAGAGGATCATAGAACCTACACTACATAAAACATTACTTCATGTGTGTTAGTCAGCACACTCCATTCAGTTTGGGTTGTAGCTCAACGGTGGCTAATGAAACAAAATTGAATTTCTATTGTTATAAATCAATTGTTTTTTACAACAGTCCAGTCTTATACTGGTTGCCTTACTCTTTTTTGTCATATTTCCTCTCCATAATGCTATATGCCTGTTAGACAGTACTTACTGTCACTTCACAACTTCACCGAATTTATTCATAATATTCTTAAACAAAAAAAAAAAATGTTCACTAATACAAAATTTAATTTATAAACGTAATTTTATTCTTGTCTTAATGTTGCTTCATTGTATTTGTTCCGGTGTAGAAGTGAAGACAGTCATAAATTAACTGTGTACGTAATGCTGAGGATGCCCATAGGGCAGAGTCCATAGCTCCGGGTGAAGCGTGAGGCACCGTGTGGCAATGAGGCGCGGCCACTCTGGTCCGCCAACACTTACATTATGCGACAGTTCTCTTCTCCCTCACGAAGTTCACCGAGCTGGAATACCATTACAACATTATGATAATTCACGAGACTTCAATTCAGATTATACATAGCTTGACACCTAGCAACATCCTTTTGACAACCCATATGTGAAACGTACCTGTTCACGACGAGGATATTTATGTGCGAGCTCGCGGTGTCTCTGGGCGCTGGTGCTGATTTGTCGCCGCTGTCTTTCCGACACCGCTATTTCCTGCATGATATTATTTAAGATTTTAGAAAACCAACCTCTTTAATAATAAAACATCTTCTATTATTTAGGAAATTTGGCTAGAGTACAATGATGGAGTAGAATTACCTCCTGGTCAGTGTTGAGCAGGGCAGTGGTGAAGGAGTCGGCGATGAACCACTTCTGTCCCTTCATGACGATGTCGCGTGGTGGGTCGTGGTCCACGCCGGCGTCGGCCGACCACACAGTGGCGATGGCGCCTGGCTCCAGCTTCACGGTGCGGTGGAACTTGAACACCGTCTCTTGATCGCCCGCCTTGCGCAGGATCTGGTAGCCACCGAGACTTAGTTCCTATGGAACATAATATAACATTTAGTTTTCAGGTACGTGTTATATAGGAATAACTGTATCTAGCAGAAATATGAATATACCTATTTTTGAAACACAAAGAACTGTAAGAACCTTGAAAAGAAAAAAAAACCACTTAATCGTTGAACTCACCTTCTTGCCCTTGTTCCTGATCTTGACAAAGCTGCCCTCGGGACAGGACTCGGCGACTTCCAGGTCTCCCTTGGCGCTGGAGGTGACGCTGTAGTCGTTAAGGCTGCGTTCCTCGGTCTCGTCCAACAGAGTGCGCTTGCGGGCGGCGCGCAGCGGGGTGGCGCGGCGGGACGGCGTGCCGCGCGTGCCGGACGCGCTCATGGACACTCCGCTGGCGGAGGCGCGGGACTCGCGGCCCGGAGACTGGGTGGTCAGGTTCAGCCTGTGTAGAAGTGCTAGTGTTAAGGGGTTGCGAAGTTTTTGCGGCGTATTTGGTTGTAATAAAAGTGATGATATAAAGACACAAAAGTATGTAACGCACTTTGGCAATATTTAGTTCAGAAAACGACTTTATTTTAGACACCAAAAAAAGAAAGGCCTTGAAAAAAGAAATTGAACTATGACCATGTGGGATATCAAAATAAAAAACTTGGGGAGATGATTCCAAAATTATTACACAAAATCATTGAATAAAACAAAACCCGGCTGATTCAAGTCGGAAGCATGAGGCTGCTTGCAGTATTCTATCTTCTATCTATCCGCTTGAAAAGTGAACTGTGTTTTTTTTCATGTTATATTTATGTTACCTGCGTTATACCTTATTAACAAAAAAAAATAACTGCTAAAGCCATGTCTTACCTGTCCTCCTCTCCCTCAAGCAGTGCACGATACGTAGCGATCTCGTAGTCGAGCGAGATCTTGATGTCCATGAGCGTGGCGTACTCGCGCAGCTGCGCCGCCATCTCGTCGCGCAGCCTCGCCAGCTCCTGCTCCAGCGACGCCAGGTCCTCGGCATGACGCGCGCGCTCCGTCTCCAGCTGACGCTCCAGCTCGCGGCAGCGGTTCTGTATAATTATAATAAGTATATTGTTTTATCCTATGTAGTTACTGCGACTTTTTAACTTTGTGTGATACGCGTTTAAATGTTTTGTGCACATATCGTTACAAAAAACCCTTAAAATGGGTTACAGCGGCTGTTTAACTTTGGTGTGATACGCGATTAAACGTTTTGTGCATATTTCGATATAAAAACGCTTAAAGGATAAAGCCACATTTTAATGAGCACTATAACTTGTGAGAAACGTCGCAAAAATTGTTAGTTATAATGGTGAACTGATTATAAAATTGATGGATTGGATGAAAAGAAAACAGTGTCGTATCTACTCATTAATGATGAGTAACCCTTATTATAATCTCTCATTATCGTCGGGCACTCCTATCGCCTCACAATTATTACTGTATTGATATCTCTGATGCCTAAAATAATAATTAAAAAAAAAAAAAGAACTATCCTGTAAGCCTTCAAGAGCAATTATTGTGTTTAATCTAAAAGAACCTATGTTTTATTGGCATTACCTAACCACATAATAGGCACCTTTTATTCAGCTAAAACAAAAAATAGATACGAAACACTTCAGCACTTACGCTTAGCGCCGCGTTCTTGTTCTCCAGATCGTTGAGCGTTGCATTGAGGCTGTCGATGCGTGTGCGCATGGTGCGCAGCTCCTCTACGGCGACGGTAGCGGCCGTGCTGTTGCGGTTCGCCGCGTTATGCAGATTCTTCATCTAGAGAAATTATGTATTTAAATAATAATATACTATATCAAAAATATTTAACCCACGTAGGTAACAAATTTGTGACATTGTAATGTTACAAGAATGAGTTTAACATACTTAAAAATTATACTCAATAAACTTTCGACACTCCATGAAGGATTTTTTTTCTCAAACACCTACACTAGCACCTTTTCCCATACGGGTATGCAGAAACTACAGAACGCCACCTGCTACGATCCTTACATACTCCCTTAAATTCACGGAAAATCCTGCTTTTATTATTCTAAAGCTGCTACTATTTTTATTAAGCTGCTGGGGTGTGGTGACATGTTGCGAGAGCTCAGTGATTCGTCAACTTGCGTCAACTATTACCCCTCCCGCACCGCGCAGCTACCTCAGGCAACGTCCTGAGATGCGGTCGGCCTACAGTCTGGTATTTTTACCTTGTTTTCATAGAGAGCTTCTATTTCGTCGCGATTTGCCTTGATGTTGGCCTCCTGTTGTTCGCGCAGCTCTTGCAGACTCTGTTGCAGTTTAGCTTCGTACTGCTGGGCCAAACGGCCATCTATAACAACACCATAGTTTTAGAACTATGCTTATAAAGGGTCCAAATATTAAGTAAGAATGAAAATAATCATTTTAAATGATTGATTGCAAATGACTCATGTCAATGTAAGACATAATAGACAAAAACCGGCCAAGTACGTGTCGGACCACGCACAATGAAGGGTTCCGTAGTTGGAATGAATTTATCCCAAGAACAAACTTAACATTGTAGTTGAAAAACATGTTCTCCCATACATTCCAACTGAAAATGTAAGTTTGTACGCACAATATTGAGAGATTTACCATGTTGTTTCAAAATAATGGACTTCTTATTAATTTTTCTGTAATCTATAGGTATAGAACAATTTTCTGTATTTTTTTCAAAATTTTAGGCTCAGTAGTTTCGGAGATAAGGGGGGGGGGGGGCGGGAATGGTAAATTTCCGTCTATTGTCTTAAATAACTTTAATACAATTTACTTTAAAATTATGAAAAAAATATATTTGAGATCCTCACGGTAAGCATTTGATATGTCACACGGTAAGCATTTGATATGTCACACGGTACAGATTGCGAAACTTTTTTTAAAATTGTCTATTTACCCTCAAAAATGACTCCCATTTTCAAAACTCATTTATTTACGTTACACGTATGTGTTTGGGTCACAGAGATTCATATGTGTACCAAATCTCAACTTAATCGGTCCATAAGATTCGGAGCAAATTGGCTGTGACAGACGGACAGAGAGACAGACACACGAGTGATCCTATAAGGGTTCCGTTTTTTCCTTTTGAGGTACGGAATCCTAAAAAACTAAAATTAAGTAACTACATATTATGTCTCTCATTGTAGGTGGAAAATTGCCATGCATGCGAAAAAGTAAATACTTGTATTTGTAGTACTACAACACAACCATGGTTGATGCCCACGAATTTGTAGTTGTTTAAAGACGCAGACTCACCAATTTCGGTGATTTCAACCTGGCGCCTGGTGCGCGTCTCCTGCAACTCCTGCTGGAACACCTGGTCCTTGAAGGACAGCTCCTCGCGCAAGCTCTGCACGGTGTTTTCCATGTCGATGCGGCATAGCATCTCCTCTTCCAAGGTCTTGCGCGTATCCGCGTATATCTTGCGCAACTTCTCCAGTTCTTTAGCCAGCTCCTGTAAATAAAATGTTCATTAGACATCATAGTTTCTTCGAAACAGGATATAAATAGCTTTGTGTAATGCATAAGTTGTTGCTTTATAAGGAAATAGCAACATTAGTCAGGGCTGGGGTCATTTAAGCATCAAGGAAAATAGTAACAGTTTGACCTAGGTAGTGTCTGTATTTCTTCATTTACATAATTATATTTCATGATCTATTCGTACTTGCTGATAATGCTGATACACATTGTGTCTACCACGGCATCCGCTTAACACACTGTACTTTTTATTAATGACTAATTTATAATGCCTGCAAACAGAATGTGGTGTGCTGTTGGGGTGAAATTCAATTCGTAAAACTGTGGTCAAAAGTATACGAACTCTGGCTTCATCTTGAGCCTTCTTCTTATCAGCGAGAGCTGTGTTGTACTTGTTGCTTTCCTCAGTGTAGCGCGTCTCGTAGTGACGCGCCAAGTTCTCAGCTTGTTGACAATCTTTGGTCTTTTTGTCCAAGCTGAAAAGAAATGATGTTTCGTTTATTCATTCGTAATCGTAAGGTATGATGATATAATTTTTTAATAAGTACCTAAGGAAGATGAAGGTCTTTAAGAAATAATATGACAATAAAAACGTGTGTGTATTTGGCAACGCCTTAGTATGTAAATAAGTAAACATTCCATTCACATAATTGGAGAGACAAGTTATTGAAAACACGAAACAGTGACATCCAAACGATGTAATCCTCAGAAATAAAGCTGCGTTTCCATGCGCGTTGTTGCGCAACCGCACACGGAATGTTTTTGTAAACACGCCACTATCCGGTTCCCGCGTGTTCTTGTCGCCGCCGTGAATAACCATTTTATACTGTGTCGTCGCGTCGGTTATTTGATGCTCGTGTTTCCCGCCCATCATGATACAAAGTCGTTTGAGGTCGCGGGAACATGATAAACCTTGGCCAATTTAAAAGTTAAGCAAATGATGAGTCATATAATGCGATAAGGAAGGATAATTTATTGTCTCAAACCAATTGTTGAAGTGGAACGGAAATGCACGACAGATAACTTTAACGAAATACCACCATCTTTTTTGTGTAGGTATTATTGAACTTCAAATTGCTTAAGGCAGATTTTTTATTTAGAAATGACCAGAATATGACACAGACATGAAGTCATTTTCGTCATTCAGGGTATATAATACCTACCACTGATATTTACAGAAGACCGAGGTCAATAACTAAAATAATGATTACGCGCTTATTCCCCCGCCCGCGCCGTGCCGGAGTTATAATGATCAAACGAATAAATTAAGCCATGGTAACGTTACTAACGTTTGTTTTTTCGAAGCTTTAATTTTGTGTCACGGTTAGGTAATTGTATCGACATTTTGTTAAATGCATGGTACTGTAACTGTCTGGTGTATTAATTACACAAGTCCAATTTAGTCGGATGTGTGAGCGGTATTATGTCGTCGGCGCCTAAAGATTAGGATCTATTTTGGTATACACTCAAATATCTATAAATATATTTTTAAGTGACCTAGTTGAAAGCATTAGGAGACATTCAGAAATACTTTCTCCAGAAGTTTAATCACACTAATATTATAATGGCGATAGTTTGTGAGTGTGTGTGTGTTTAATGTTTGTTACTTCTTCACGCTCAAACGGCTTTACCAATTTTGATAAAATTTTGTATGGAGGTAGCCGAAACCCTGGGTTAATTATATAGGCTACTTTTTATCCCGATATTCCCACGGGATCGACACTTATGCTGGTGAAACAGCGGGGCGACGCTAGTATATTATAAAGGCGAAAGTTTGTGAGTGCTTTTGTATGTTTGTTACTTCTTCACGCAAAAACTACTAAACAGATTTGGATGAAACTTGGCACACATTAACATATAGGATACTTTTTATCCTGATTTTCCCACGGGATCGAGGATTATGCGGGTGAAACCGCGGGGCGCTGCTAGTTTATTATAATGTTGATAACACACGTGTCTAAAGAACAATAGCGATGCGGGAGGCCTATGAAAATAGAGCAATTTTAATTCAAAAACTTGAAATAATAAACAGTGTGACTAACAGTAAATATCGATGGACATATTTTCAAGATGTCGTCAGAGATATTATTAAGTCCAGTTTCGATTTAAAGAAGGCTCTATTGATGTCATAGCTCTACGTTTATGTTCGACGGTTACGTCATTGGCAGAGCTTTGAACAAATGAATAAACAGGAAACGCCAATTTTTGGGGTTAAAATATTAAGTAAGCATTAACAATGTAAGTATTTGGTAATGTATATTTTATTAAGGCTAAAGAGTCAGTGTAGCACTAAGTTTCTTGCAATATGCACGTAAGTATTAGGTTTTATTATGATCTAAATAGGATTCGCGGCCGTAAAAAATATTTATCGTAAGTTCAATCATCGTCATTTCATTTTCATGAAATCATGACATTTGAGGCCAATTCTATATCAGTTGCTGATTCTAATGATTATAATACTGTAGTCATATTTGTTACGGTCGCGAATCATATTTTTATTAACATACAACCTGGCACTGACCAGGGACCTGCAAATTGCAAAAAAACCTAAGAAAAGAATTTCGCGGGCTATCCTGAATATAGTTTGTCAAAGGTGGCAGTATCATGCTTTCATGTGTCGTATTTTACTTAATTACATCGTCGTAAAAGCGCGTTAAGCTCACGCTGCGTGGGCAGCGCGTCGCACGTCGCCGCGTCGTATGCGTGTTGCTGACGTAACTTGCCAGGGTCAACAGCCGTGGCCTTTAAAGTTAATCGGTATTCCTAGGCGGAAACTTGATCTATATAGCCTCTGATTGTAGAAAAATAATACAGCAACATATATGACACACAGGTGCTCTGTCTATATACCATGTGTTGCTGTTATATCTTTCATAGAATGTTTGGTGGGTTCACCTAAAATCTATATTATACATACACACAACAAAAACAATCATCATTCATTCATTTTTTTCATTTTTATTCTACATTAGGACAACAAAAAAAAAAAATTTTGTAGTAGGTATGATCTACTCTTGTCTATAAAATAACAGTCTCATTCTTTGATGTTGGTTAAAAATAAACTTATAACAGTATGTTGTATTGTTACCTAGATAATTTCCATTTAGTGTGCATTACTTATCTTCGTAATGCGGAATTAAATGATTTTATAATATTTAACCGATAAGATAAAAATTCTAAAACACGACAATATGGAAGCAAGTGAAATGTTTGTTTTACATTGAGGAGAGCACCCTGACCCAGTTGCAAAATTTGCGTGCGCCAAGGTCGTGAAATGTTACCCTCGGTGATTCTATCATATTTGGTGCTCTGTAAAATACGATGTACGAGTAGGTCATCATAGGTAATACGGGCTGCAACTCCAAATCTGAGTAGGTCATCCTTAAATCCATACTAATATTATAAATGGGAAAGCAATTGTCTGTTTCTCTTTTACCTTTTCAAGTCTTAACAGTTAAACGGATTTCGATGTAATTTGGCACACAGGATGAGCATGACCTGGGTAGGAACATAGGATACTTTTTATCCCGGTAGTACATTTCCGCGGGATAATTTCCAGCCTCCACGCGGGCAAAAGCTAGTTAGCTATATTTTATAAAAATAAATGTGTGTAAGGTCACCTATGTCTGTTGTAGTTAGTATTTATCTGAAGTAGAGCATATAACTGCTCTAATAGTTTGGAATGATGTTATCATTAAGTTGTTATTTTAGTTGAACACTAATTGTCCATTCCAGTAACAGCTATTATACTGAGTACTCTACTACAACTAGCCTTCATCCAAGTGTATAAATTATATCTAAATTTTTTATTATACAATAGTAAGTAAGTAAATGCTAGTAAACTAAACTATGCTTAAAGCTGAGTATTAACTGTTCCAATGTAAACTAAGCTTAAAGCACTGATCTAAACATAATATTTAAATTTTCACAACAGATTTCTTATTTGCCACTGATATGCTTAGGAGTACTGACCCAATTTGTGTTAAGTGTTAAAAGCAAATTGTTGATATCCCACCCTGTCTAGACAAAAGAAAGATAATCAAGTTCTACTAACTATACTCAACCCAAAGTCTACCAATTCTTACACATTTTTGCTGTACGGTACAGAGCTGTAATGTATGAGTGTGACCTCTACACTTGATACTAATATTGAATGTCTACCAAAACTGGCAAACAGAGTCAAGGTGAACTTAAAAGACATTTATTATCACCATATGGATGTAGCCACAGCCATGCACAATGCAATGCAAATTAATGCTGCACTTTAGTGAAGGATTATCAATAATGAATAATTTGAAGAATTTTAGGTATTGTGTTGATACAATTTTTTTTGATGTTATACAAGAAACTGAACAGTAATCCATGATTTAAATCTTTATATCAACCTTTGTCAAGGTGTGCAAAATTATCATTAACATTATTATGAATGATTATTTATTTATGATAGTAAAACATTTTTTACAAAACTAGCCTTTCCTAATCCAGTTCTGAAATTGGAACCTTGTTTGTTTAGACGATTTATAAAACTAAATGAACACAGCAAGTGTGGTGTGTGTATAAATCATTAAAGCACATAATAAAATTAAATTTAAAGATGAGACAATTTCACCTTGACACAAATTGATTGCTATCTAGGCCGCTTCCTAAGACTAAACATTTCGTAGGTAACATTTATTATTTTGAGTTACTTCTACTCTATACTATATCTTATATACTAGTGTATAATAAATAATAAAAAAATAATAGTGAAATAATAAAATAATAGTGTACTATATCTTATATACTAGTGTATATATCTTCTATACTAGTGTATAATAAAATCTGTATTTGAAGTCCAACATATTACAAGATGAAGTCTGTTTAGCATTATATAAATTGAAGAATTCATACAAAAAGAAAATACTGCTTTAAAAAAAAGTGGTTGACATTGTATTATATGAAGTCAGCCATTACTTTTAGCTTGTAATAATTTATGCAATCTGCAATAACTACCTGCAAAAAATAACTTGAGTTGTAGTAGTAAATTGTAGTGGAGCTATTTTTAGCAATACTATGCCAACATTGGCACTATTGAAACCAACTATTTCTTGTTGTTATGATTGTTTATAAACAAGTGTGGCTCTTTCAAGAACAAGAGTTTTGTAGGCTCCTGCTACAGTTGTTACTGCTAAATAATTTATTTACATTACTAACATTTGTTGTGTAATACTTGAAAAGTCAATACCTTTTCAGTGCACCTGGGAATCATTAATATATATAATACTAGCTGCAAACAGGAAATTAGGTATAAGTAATGATAAAATGAACTTTATTATCTTTTAGGTGGCAACAAAAGTGTTGTTTATAAACAAATTTGTACCAATTGCGACATCACTGTGAGTTGGAAAACGTACTTATATTGTTATACTTAGGAATTTGATTAGTTTGGTTAAATCGGGCTATGATGTCACTGTGTCGTAAAAGCGAGGTCGGCCGCGCTCGTCACACCGCACCCGCTGAGAAACTCCGCCGATGACGTAAACTTGCTATGCTGAGGTTAGGCGGAAGAACTTGCACTACATATATTTTATTAGTATTTTAAAGGGACACTACTTACCGCTTTTTCAAATCATCATTTTCCTCATATAACCTCTTCAGGTCAATTTCTAATTTAGCTTTCTCACGCGATGTATCGTCTAAGAGCTTTCGGGCATCTTGCAATTCATGCTCATACATTCCCTTGATATTGGAAACCTCGCGTGTGACCACCTCCTGTGTAGTTTGAATCTCACGGCGTAAACCAGAATTCTCACTTTCCAACTGTCTGACTTTATCGATGTAAGCCGCCAAACGGTCATTGAGATTCTGTAGGGCTTCTTTCTCTTGATGACGGGTGTGTCGTGTAGGGCTAAGCGGGCTGTTCGGCCGGCCGGCTGAACTTGAAGGGCGGCTTCCCACAGGAGTGCTCGACTGCTGCGGGCTTTGCACTGATGACACCACACTTATATTAGAAGAAGACGATGATACAGTTTTTTTCGTTTTTGACGACATTGTAGTGTTCTTTTTCTGTCACAATAAATAGAACAAATACAAAATAAGTTATCTGCACACACGAGCGTACACTCCTTCAGCCAAGCGTAGAGCTCTCGAAAAGCAAGCAAACGCTCAACGCGCCAATCAAATCGCAATAAACCCAAGCTTGTGTGGTCACGTGACCGTTGACTCATAATAAATGTTGCCAGGTTTTTATCAATTATTAATACCGGTTTTGGTTGAGTTGCGCCAACCACACTATCCAAATCCATTTTCTCTATCATGGTCCGCCGGCTACACTCTCTTCATCGTCGGCGGAGAAAACGGCAGGAGCGTGCAGCCCAAAGAGAAGTGTAGCCCTTAGAACATTTAGGTTAGATCTAACTAAGGTGTAGCCGGAGTCAGCCGAACCATTACTAAGGTTATTTAACTGGGATTTATCTGGGAGAAGGATTCTTTGAACACAGAATTATATAAACGGACGTTCACACCACAGTATTAATTATTGGTTTTGATAAACGGGTAATAATAATCAAATAATTAAAGAACATCACTAGAATTTGAATTTACGGTATTTTTTTTACCATAGACCATACATAGCATAGCATAGATTAAATATATGTTTTATTGTCATGAAAACATGAGGTTATGTTTATTTGGTTTATTATTATTTGCAACAAGTAATTAGAAATGGCAGACGTAAATAGTTTATTCGATTGTTTTAATGAAGTGGCGCCGAATGAAGCCTCTGTCCAATTTCCAAACATAAAGAAAGAAGAAGATGAAGCGTAAGTTAACCTCTAATGTTTACTGTTCTACTCTTTATTTCTTGTTTCCATGTGACGGTTTTGTGCTTCTTTATAGAGAAGCAAGCGCTGAAACAGAAGGTACCAGTCTAAAGCGGTTACACGAAGAAGTGGAGATAATTGAACAAACTACGAAAAAACCGAAACCGGAGGAAGATGATTCGGAGCTCACTAGTGACATAAAGTAAGTTTCTATAGTTATTCTACCGTCTAGCACTTACTGAACAGACCTGCTGTGGTTAAATTCGTGCTTATACTTACCTCATCATCATCTGCCTTGCCTTTTCCCAACTGTGTTGCGGTCGGCTTCCAGTCTAACCGGATGCTGCTGAATACCAGTATTTTAAATGGAGCGACTGCCTATCTGACCTCCACAACCCAGTTACTGGGTTATACGATACCTCTTGGTAAGACTGGTTGTCTGACTTTCGGGCTTCTGACTACCCGTAACGACTGTCAAAGATCCACTTATGACAGCCGGGCCCCCCACCTGCTTATACTTACCTATTTGCCCAAAATCTCAAATCTGTAACATCTATTTCAGTTTGGACCTCCTCAATGCCCGCATAGTGATACATACACTAGAGACTCATGAGGGTTGTACACACGAGGTGGCAATACCGCCCAACCATGAGTATGCACCTCTTATGCCAATCACAGGCGAGCCAGCTAAGCAGTACACATTCATACTTGATCCCTTTCAGAAGGAGGCTATAATGTGCATAGACAATGTGCAGTCTGTGTTGGTCTCTGCTCACACCTCTGCTGGTAAAACTGTTGTGGCTGAGTAAGTTATTTTTTAATTTGAACTTTGTGTTCTCTGATTAAATACCAATTTTTTTTAGACTGAGTATCAGTATTTTTGCCTTAGAAAATACAAACAATCCCTCTATTTAACTCCATACCAAAATAAATTGGCTTATAAAATTTGTTGAACTTATCATGTGTTTAACTCACTAAACACACAGCAGAAACAAATTCTGAGTAGCACATCCATAAACTGTACCAAAATATAACTTGAAAAAAATGTTTCATTTCATTTGTTGTTTTCATTGTTCTAGGTATGCTATAGCATTGTCTCTAAAGAACAAACAGAGGGTCATATACACAACGCCTATAAAGGCCCTGTCAAACCAGAAGTACAGAGAGTTCTCAGAAGAGTTTCATGACGTAGGTCTCATTACTGGTGATGTGACCATCAATCCTTCTGCTTCTTGTCTTATTATGACCACTGAGGTAAGAATTAAAATGTATTAAATGTATTTAAATGAAAATTTTAATATTCTTACAACCTGTACTTTTAATTTTTTTAATATTTAAACAATATTATAAAACTATGTATGCATTTCAGATTTTAAGAAATATGTTGTATAGAGGATCAGAAATCATGCGCGAAGTGGGATGGGTTGTGTTTGACGAAATTCATTACATGAGAGATAAAGAGAGAGGCGTTGTCTGGGAAGGTAGGTAAATTATGAAAAAAAAATATTAAGTTGGTATCCATTTTTGATAAGAATAAAATAACAAAATGAGAATCTATAAGATTGGGTAAGAATGTTCATTTATCTAACTTTCCCAGAGAAGTTTTTGCCCTATGTATGCAATAATACACTCATCTACCACCAGCAAATTTTGCCAGTATATTTTTATCCAATACACAGAAACGTTGATCCTGCTGCCTGACAATGTCCACTACGTGTTCCTATCGGCCACTATTCCCAACGCGCGTCAGTTCGCTGAGTGGGTGTGCCGCCTGCACTCCCAACCATGCCACGTGGTGTATACTGAGTTCCGTCCCACTCCGCTACAGCATTACATATTCCCAGCTGGAGGAGATGGGATACACCTTGTGGTGGATGAAAAGGTAAATTCAGATCTATGAAGTGATGACAGCTGGTTCAATGTGAGGATCTAACCTTGTTGGAGTTGTTGAAAATGTCACTTCTCAGTTCTCATATAAGTAGATCTTTTATCACAATATCGACATTCCCCTTTTGAGAGTACAGAAAGGTGAAAATACTAATTTTCACCTTTCTGTACTCTCAAAAATGTCTAAGCATGTACAAGAAGTTTGAACTATTAAAATAAAATAAAACTAACACATTTATTCCTCAAACAGGGTATATTCAAAGAAGATAACTTCAACACTGCAATGGCAGTGCTAAGCAACGCGGGTGACGCGGCCAAAGGCGACCAGCGTGGCCGCCGCGGTGGCCCACGGGGCGCTAATCAAACTAATATATTCAACATCGTTAAGATGATCATGGAGAGGAACTTCGCCCCTGTCATCATTTTCAGTTTCAGTAAAAAGGACTGTGAGGCTTATGCTATGCAGATGGCTAAATTGGACTTTAACACAAGTGAGTAAAGACATATTACAAAAGTTTCAGACCTCTAAAATGTATGCCGTAATTTTTTTTTGTTCTAATAATTATGGCATTCTTTTATGATTACTTGACTAGTTTTCATAGTATTTCCTCTTTGTCTAAAATTAAAATCAGTTTGGTTTAATAGCACTCCACCACTCCACCACTGCTTACCCTCTGTACACAATAAATTCTTTGTAGTTGAAGAAAAGAAGCTAGTAGATGAAGTGTTCAACAACGCGATGGACGTATTATCCGAAGAGGATCGCAAGCTGCCTCAGGTTGAGAATGTGATCCCTTTGCTGCGGCGTGGCATTGGTATACATCATGGTGGACTGCTGCCTATACTCAAAGAAACTATTGAGATTCTGTTCGGATTGGGTCTTATTAAGGTAAAATCGAAAAAAAATCTTGCAGTTGGTTATTATTCTGGCTTCTACAAGTCCTAGTGGCAGATGGCTTATGCTGTTTTCTACGAGTTTCCATTGTCAGGGATCAGGTTGAGCGATATACCTGCGCCTTTTTATCTAGAACTATCTTTAGTCTCTCGAGCCCATCTTCTGTAGTTTGGAGACAATGAGTAGGTCATCCATGTACTACTTGGTAAATCAATATGTACTATGACATATTGATTTACCAAGTCGCAACTTTACAACTTCAAATGGACTATGTATTTTTTTTAGGAAATTGTGTGTAAGTTTCATTATTCTGTTGTTAACAGGCTCTTTTTGCGACTGAGACGTTCGCCATGGGTCTCAACATGCCTGCCAGAACTGTCGTCTTCACCAACTGTCAGAAATTCGATGGAAAAGATTTTAGATTTGTAAGTATAGTTCAGTTACTTCTTGCCATGTTTCTGACTAAAGTACTTAAGGACCTTTATTATGTTACTGAAGTATATGATTTGATGCATGCATTTGTTTGAAGAAAACAGTAAATTAGCTAACAGTTAAAGTGGTTTTTGTGATTACACATATTAAACATTTATAACATTATTAAAAGATTCAAAATCAAATGGCTCGCAGCAACTTCAGTTCTATCCTCATTTGTAGATAACTTCAGGCGAGTACATCCAGATGTCAGGCCGCGCCGGTCGGCGAGGTCTCGATGACAAGGGTATCGTAATCCTCATGATTGATGAGAAGGTCACGCCAGCTATTGTTAAGGGCATGGTACAGGGTAAGGCTGACCCTATCAACTCTGCCTTCCATCTTACATATAATATGGTAAGTTGTATTTGTTAGCTATTGCATAAGAATATTGCCATAATAAAAAAAGTGTTGCCAGAACTGGTAATGGAGTGTGATTTTTTGTAGGTACTCAATTTGTTACGAGTGGAAGAAATAAATCCGGAGTATATGTTAGAGAGGAGTTTCTTCCAGTTCCAAAATCAGGCGGCTATACCAGACCTTATAGACAGTAAGTTTGAATTTGATTCGATTGATTTTAATAATGTATTTCTAAAAATCTGGAGGTATTTTACTTGAAAAAAGTTTAGCAACAAAACTGAAAAGCGTTGCCATGATGCAATATTAGGTATTTTGTGTAATTTGCTCAAGGTTCGTTTACATATCGGCGCTCGATTAGTTTTTCTTTACCATGACGCACTATAACTATAGGTTATACTATACCTATAAATTAGTGAGCGCTTTTATTTTCATTTTGGTAAGAAAGTAGCCCTACATCTACCACATTCGCACTACACTTTTGATGCTATTTAAATATCTTCCATTGCACACCAACAGAAGTGAAATCAAAGCAGAAAGAATATGATTCCCTGAGCATCGCAGAGGAGCACTCAATAGCTTCATATAGCGCCATCAGGTCACAGCTCGACCTCTTGGGCGCTCAGTTCAGAGCCTTCATCACTAAGCCGGAGTATTTGAAGCCCTTCCTACAGCCTGGACGACTCGTTAAAGTAAGTTATTCTAAAATAGCCCTAATAAAATGCACCTCTTGTTAATAAAATCGGATTAAAGATACAATTAGAACCATACATTTTCGTGGATTCGGTTTGGCATAACTTATTCGGCGTTATAAAGGGTTGAAGTCGGACTTTTAGCTCTATTTACATTCGAATATATTAATATCATTGGTAACCAAAATAAGTAATTAAACTTGAATTTAGGATCTTAAAAGTTTGGTTGTCAATTTTTGGAACCACAAACTCAGCGTTTCACGTGACACAGTTCCATATCAATTGTAATAAAACAAAATTGGTTAATAATAAAATAAATAAATAAATTATGTTTATTTATCTCTACAAATGACATTCTTAATACATTATTAATTTGACAGTTATTGGTTGGATATTGGTTGGTTGTCTGTATAGTCGGTTTACGGACGATAATTTTACGTGATAACGTCATAAGAGATGATGCGTCACAAGCCCAACGCTTAGGCCGATCGTGCCTCTATCGCTTGTACCGCGATCTCGCTTGCACGCTCGGCTCAGGCGGAACGTGACAATGAGTCATGCTTTTTCGTGCAGCCGGCATTCATCGATTTATAAGACGTTATCACGTCAAAAAAAATATAGACCTTATTGCAAATGGTCACTCAAATAATATAATATTAAATTAAATAGTCTAAGATTCTGAAATGAAGTTATTAGCATTTCTCTCATATCATCCAAAATATGTTTGCAAAAAACGAACTCAGACAGACACCTCCAAATCTGAGACAGTTTTTTAAAGATTACCTACAATTAAATTGGCTATGCTTTGCAAATATTTACATTTTAACGATGTTTGCATTACTGGAGGCCATTTATTTTAGGAAGTCAAGTAGACGACCATGTCGTTAATTAGCGCCTTTTTGTTGTCGTTAAATTGAGCATTAGTGACGAAAATATTTTTACATCATTAAGAAGTGCATTTTTGTTATCATATAGATAAAAACTGAAAAACACGAGTTCGACTGGGGCATCATAGTGAACTTCAGGCACAAGACTGGTAAAGGAAAGAAGGGCGAAGACAACCCGCTCTCAGCGGAGACTGTCATCATAGTGGACATACTGCTGCATGTGAAGAAAGCGACTGGTGAAGATACGGACAGCAAAGTGCCATGCCCACCAGGCGAGGTATGGCGCAATTTCATTGGTCCTTAACTCGTTCGGTATACAGCATACGGGGAGTCCCCGCAGGCGAGATAACAACCAATGAAACTACAAGTCGATACGTGTTCGTCGCATACTTTATACCGACCAATGAAATTCATCGGTCGATATACAGCTTGCGGGTCGTGAGTCAAAATACACGCGTTCCAGAAATCTCTCGCACCCCGCATGCGGTCCCTATCGACTAATGAAAACGGTTCCCCGAATGCAGGCCCTGTGGCACGCGTTCCAGAAATCTCTCGAACCCCGCATGCGGGCCCTGTCGACTAATGAAATTGCGCCAGTAAGAATATTTCAAACAAACTAGAAATAATAATGTTATTTGGACAGTCGAATGCAAGACGTATATGTTTTGTTGATCATTTATTTCGTTCGATTAAAGAGTAAATTCAAACTTTTACTTCTGGAGAGTAGACAGCTTCCAAAATTGCTATCAGTCAATTTAATGTAAAAGTTTCATATGTCTACCAATGTTTTGTAACATGTAATCAGACATTTGTGCTGCAGTATTTATATACTGTGATTTTCATCCAATTAACCCTTTTGTGTCATTATTGACAGGCAGGGGACGTGGAAGTGGTGCCAGTAATCCACACACTAATCTATCAAATAAGCTCTCTTCGAGTATACTACCCCAAGGATCTGCGACCCGCAGACAACCGGAAATCTGTGCTGAAGACTATTGGTGAAGTTAAAAAGCGCTTCCCTGAAGGACCGCCATTATTGAATCCTCTAAAAGACATGAAAATCAATGAATCTGTGTTTAAAGAATGTGTTGAAAGGATAAAATTGTTAGAAGAAAGGTGAGATATGATTATGAACTGTTTAGCCTCTTCTGGCTGGTTTTCTAGTAACCAAATTAAAGCTTGTCTTACCCAACCTGCATCGTACGTACGTACTATGTAAATGTTAGCATATACCTGCCTAGTACAGCTGGGCCAAGAACAAGAACTCTCCCATGATTTACAGATTTTTCAGTAATTTTTTTCGTTATTTTATCTAGCTCCTGCTGTCATCATCATGCGTATATTTAACTTGCTCCCAAATTCCTGTAGGCTGTACTCCCATCCCTTACACAACGACAAGAGTCGCGGCGCTCTAACCGCGGCATACGACAGAAAACAAGAACTGCACCAAGAGCTGAACCTCGCCAAGGCCGAGCTGAGGAAAGCCAAGAGTATACTGCAGATGGACGAGCTGAAGAAGAGGAAGCGAGTGCTGCGGAGGATGGGATACTGTACCGCTGCTGATGTTATTGAACTTAAGGGACGCATCGCTTGCGAGTTGAGCAGGTTAGTAAATCTATCTTCTACTTAATAAAACTCTTAAATTCATTCAATATTTCACAGAAAGTGCACTGCCTAAACCACTGGGTCACTGAGCCTTAAAGGGTTTTTGAAAGTTCATCCCCTAAAGGGTTTAAAATGTTTAAATAGGGGATGAAAGTTTGTATAGAATTTGGTGATTTTCGTGTTTGTGTGTGGGTCCTTAGTTATTCTAAATTACCTCATTGATCTTTATGCGATTTTCACCATAATTTAGGCAATTTATTCCATAATATTTAACGTAGCACAGAAATATTTTGTTTTGGTTTGCCAATATATCTCCACATCAGTAGATTGAACCCGTGTGAAGCAGGGGCGCGTCGCTAGTAAACTAGAAGAGGTATACAAGGTTATTGCTCTGCATAGTCTGCATGACGATATTTCTTTGATATGTATTGTCAAATCTACCCGGTTTGACTTACGACAAAAAACGTTTTTCATTGAGTCCGTAACTGATCAAGAAAGCCTGATACATAAAGATAATAATTAGTAGACGCGTTATGTATTAGGCTGGGTTTAGTTTGTGACCTCAACCCGCACTTAAGTCACGCTTTTCTGTGACTTAAGTACTATATTTTTGGATAATGATTAATGCACGGCGTTTAGCAAGCTAATTTCACGCCGTGCAATAATAGACTACATAAGTCACACGTACTGGAATGTACTATTTTCATAATGTCATAGTCCGGGGCGTGATCAAGCCCTAGCTCGGCCAAACTTTGTTGAAAAACGTCCAGACGTTTTAACGAGAAGCCTCAACATACAAATAGACAACAATAATGTATATTTACGATTTTCATATAACATATTCTTTCTTTTGTCCAACTCCTCCAGTGCCGACGAACTCTTACTGACAGAGTTGATATTCAACGGCGTGTTTAACGGCCTGACCTCTGAACAGAGCGCGGCGCTGGTCAGCTGCTTCGTTTGCGATGAGAACTCTTCACAGTCGTCCTCTACCGGAGAGGAGTTGCGTGGAGTGCTTAGACAATTGCAGGTTTGTTGATAGTGTATTCTTAGTAACATGTTGAATAATATAAAGGATCACACAAAGGTACAAATTAATGGATAGAGGAAAACTGCCACTCTGGATCCGATCGCGCACAAGACTATGCTCAACACTTCTAATCGGACCGATCGACGATCAAGTTAATTATTCAAAACATTTACCTTTGCTTAAATGAAATGAGAATTATAACTTTTTTAAATACTTTTAACCCAAAGTGATATTATTTTGGAGATAATCAAGCGGAGGGTGTAATCAATCACAACAGTAAATTATTCTGACTGTAATTTCGTACCTATACATATTGACGGCCTAAACCATTATTGCTTTAACTATTTTTTACTATAAATCCGTGTGCTGACGTTTTCTTTATCGAATTCACATGATGATTCTGTTCCATAGGAATACGCCCGCCGAATAGCGAAGGTATCACTAGACGCTAAGTTGGATGTGGATGAAGACGAGTACGTCGGCAAGTTCAAGTGCACGCTCATGGACGTGGTGCACGCATGGGCCAAGGGAGCCTCCTTCCTGCAGATCTGCAAGATGACGGACGTGTTTGAAGGTAAGGAGATTACATACTTAGAAATGCGTACTTAGAAACTTTTCAATATATTGTCCGGTTAAAAGAGCCTCTGCACGTGATGAGATGTAAGGACCCCGGAGCAATCAACCTCGACATTTCTCTTGCTGGCTAGCTTCCATGATTATTTAATAATGACAATTTCGTAAAAGTGGAGGTAGCACAAGATTGATAAAAAAATCATTAATCACAAAAGTGCTAATGAAATAAAAAACCTATATAAAGTCGAACATACAACCTCCTCCTTTTTGGAAGTCGGTTAAAAAGTGCTAATATAGGCACACAACATGAACTTAATTTTAATTTTTCACAATTCTATTGAATATAACAATGTCTTCAAATCCCTAAAAGGCTGGCAATAACATAATTTTCCTTTATCTCCAGGTTCCATAATCAGATGCATGCGTCGTCTGGAAGAGGTGCTACGTCAGTTATGCCAGGCAGCCAAGAACATTGGCAACACAGACCTCGAAAATAAGTTCAGTGAAGCCATCAAACTGCTCAAGAGAGACATCGTGTTTGCGGCCAGTCTGTACATGTAACAGCTTTGAACTGTAATAATATAAGTATTCCAATTTAATGCTGTATTTTATTTCGATATATTATGTTTCGGTGAAAAGGTAAGATATAATATATATATATAATAGCATAGTTATCTTGTTTTGTATTGACATCGATAATATGTGTACAACTATTGTGACAGCTCTATGTAAGCTAGGTGGCTGCATCAAGGAGCCTCTCCAAGCGACGTACCCTCCGATCCTCTGGTACGTCCGGCGCACCCTGGGCAATCGAATCTGTCGATTGGCTAATCATTTCACCACGATTACAAATATACGTCCTAATCTGCCCTTCTCAGCCAAATAGCCAAAAAACAAACAGTCACACAGCCAAACAGTCCACTGACAAAACTAGCCTTGCGTGTAATCTCGGAGGGTACCGGGGTTGGGAACCAAAACTACCTTCATCGGACGATGGAAGCGCGGCTACAATCCGGACCTGATATTTGTCAGCTCAAATATTAATACCCAGAGCATAAAGACCATTTCAAAGTCAAAGCATTTATTTCAAATAGGCACTTTTAAGGCACTTGTTCGTCAAAAATTACAATAAAATAGAATTGATTCTAGTCGCCCTTCAATCCCCCGCACCCAACATACTGATCATGTGCCATATCCAGTTCGTTGTCCACCCAGTGGTTATGCCATTCAAAGGCCGCTTCAACTAAAATCCGCTACAAGCTGACTCATGTCACCCAATGCAAAACTACGTCTCAGTGACCCAGAGGAAGTTTTATTTTGTGCCTCCACAGCAAGATAACAATTTTATATTTTTACAATCCCCTGACAATTTATCGAACCACGCGTTACCGTGGCCGACTTGGAAATCTCTAGATCGACTTCGAACCCAAGTCGGCCGAAGCAAAGATAATCTCCACAGAGGGGGTTCACGGACGGCGCAGATCTCAAGTGCATGTATCGCTCACTTGGAGAAACATCGACGTAAATGTATTTTTCCCAAAAATTTGTTAATATGCCAAAGCACTTAGAAAGCATATATAGGTAGGTACGTTAGGAAAGCAAAGACTTAAAAAAAGGAAACAGTTACGTCGATGTTTCTCCAAATGCGCGGCAATACCTATGTGCGGCACCTCCCCACAGACAATGACCCACCTTCCATCTGCGCCCAATGTCCTGTCACCGGTGCACTTGATGATCTTATGAAGTGCGTCAGTGAGCGGAGTTCGCGCACCTGAATTTTGGGCCAAAGATGGTTTGAAGTTTTTGTCATCGATACGCTAAGAAGAAGAAGCGAGAAACTCTTAATAAATCACACTCGTTACACACATCCAAGGGTTAAAGCACTTACTAAAAGAATACATACCTACCACTACTCATGATCTGGGATACGGATTCTATGAATAGGTAGGGAAAGCACAAGGAAATGAAGCACATAATCACAATGTTATAAGAGAACTTTATTGTTGTAATTACTGTATATCTATAGCATGAACTGGCAAGTAACAAAAAGAACAGTATTTCACTAGAATTACGCTAGAGAACCATGTTCACACAGATTGCCGTGCCGAATGATACAACTTATAACTAAGACAAAGAAAATTATATACAAACAGTGACGTCAAAATTTGCTTTCCAATCCGAATAGTTTGAAAAATTTACTCACACGAATTTTGATTATAGTTCTAAAATGCATTAGAACTGAATTGACAGATCTATTAGGTAAAATCAAGAATTTTGGATTTATATAAAAATGTACGATACAGGGATAAAGTGTTTGTGGCATAGTTTAGACATGAGAGTCCACTTACACTTTTTCACTTTTCCGTCGGCGCCCCTCGCCGCACTACACAACTATTTTAACGAGGACCCTGTCAATGTGGGATCAGTAGCTTGCGCGCCAGTCCCGCGACACTACAAAACATTGATAAAGACCTTATTAAAATAATCGATATTAATATTGTAATACATGAAAAAATTTAAAAACTGCTTACGCTATAGTCTCATTTGGTGCCTGAATTGATATGTCCAAGAACTAAACGCGAAATAAACGCTAACTCTGTCTAACTATTACATTTTGAGTAACTAAACGAGGTATTTGTTTTGTGTCTATAGTTACATAGAACTAAATCCCGCGAAGTGCAAGTAAAAATATCTGCACATGTTACAAGACGCGAGCTCCGCCTATGCTATGATAAGTATACGCTATTATTATCGTTTAATACTTAGACGTAACAGTAAACACTCGCCCCGCGTTCGACTGCTATGGAAGACTCGACGCTTACTAGAAGCACTTTCAATACATTACCAGTCGTTCGCCACTCACCAGTTTCAACAAACTCTACGCCATTAAATCGACTCCTTACTGTATTATTTATACAAAATGTACAATTTCTCAAAAGCGCCTTCAATCAACGATATCTGTTGTATATTGTTAGTATGCCGTGTACGATATGATTATGTCCGCTTGTCGGTGATATGCGCACACTGAATACAGTAATCTCGCTGTTACTCAATTGGGGAATATACCGAGTTAACTTTATTATTGCTTTAAATTGCTAGTATTTCTCTATTGTATGTAATAGAATTGTAATATCTAAAACTTTCGTGGGTAATGTATTATAACTACTGTACCATATAAATGTTGGTAAAACTGCATAAACAATGCCCGATGTCGGGCGACTCTAAAAACTCTAAGCCCGCTCAGTTCTCTTTCCACTTAATATTATAATACGCGAAGTGCACATCAAGAGATTACTGTAATCAGTCTACGTTATGTAGAATGTCTAGCTTGCTATTGTCCTGCGCACTCACGCGAGGTACGCGCGGTGGACACATAAACTCCCTATTGGTTCCATACACTAAAATTCGTGTGAACTGTGACACATATTGTAATACAGTGGTTTGGCACTCAATCTCTGTTAGCTATGTTAATTAGGAATATCTGTATAGGCATGCATCTGTATAGGCTTTTGTACCTACTATTTCAAAAGTTTTCAATAAAATGGACAATAGCAAGCCGTATACTCGTGTACAATAATGACTATTCAATATATGATATATAAAACTCTATTTAATGTTTAATGTAAGTATGTGGATTTGATCATTACTCCTATGTAACATTCACATTTAGGTTAGGTACAAACAAGTTAATAGGTAAATACGCTTATTCTCTTATACTCCGAAATTTGAAATTTACGTATGAAAGTATTATGTCAGTACTTATCCAATGTCCCGAGGCCTTGGCTTCTCAACTTGAAACAACCGAAAGAGAACATTTTGATATGCAAACAATTATTGTTACAGATCGATATGACGAAGTTATCCTTTACGACAGCAGAAGTCGAATTTGAACGACCTATAAATTAGCAACACACTTTCTTAAAATTGTAGTAGGCCATTAAAGTTAGTAAAATATTTACAATAAAAATACGAAACTGTTTACAGTTTCTTTACGACATTACTCGAAGAATAGGCGAGAAAATCACTAACGACTAGAATGGAAAGTCGACAGAGACGCAGGCGTCGCCGCGCTCGGGGACACGCCTCGTGGGCGCGTGGGCCGGCTGGCTCACGGCTGGCTCACAGCTGGCTCACGGCTAGCTCACGGCTAGCTCGCGGCTGGCTCAAGGCTGGCTCACGGCTGGCTCACGGCTGGCTCACGACTGGCTCACCAGCTAGCACACCGGCCCACGCGCATCGCCCTCAACAACAACGTGCTATCAATAAGTTTGTTCCCCTGTATGGCAGTGCGTGTTAGCGCTGCGACGCCCTCTCGACGACACAACGACTTTTTACATTACACAGGCACACATAAATTCAGCAAATAAAACTCTCTACAAACAAATATTCTTCTTATTTACATCAACCCCTATGCAACTATTCAATAAGTTTGCGATAAATTTAAATTACAGATATCAAGAAATAAATCGAATTAGGTCTCAACATAGGTAAATTTTTCTAAAACAGTTTAAACGATATTAATATTTTACATTAATTATCTTTCAATACCTATTAACATTAGCTATAATTTATAAGATCTCCAAGTTTGTGATAATCTTCGATTTAAATTTAACAAGATATTCGTTACCTACCTATTTACCGTATGCGTCTGCATCAGTTACAATATGAAAGTGACAACTTAACAGAGAGGAGAAAATATTTCAATAATCATCGTACCCTAACTCGTCTATAATCCTGTCTCAAAACAAGATCAAAAGTTCACTTGGTCGGACCAAAACTTCAGTCGGTAAAATTGATCAAAACTGTAGCTCGCCGCGGCGCAGACCGCAGCCCGCAGACCGCAGACCGCAGCTCGCATACCGCAGACCGCAGCTCGCATACCGCAGACCGCAGCTCGCATACCGCAGACCGCAGCTCGCCGACCGCAGGTCGCAGACCGCAGCCCGTCACACACACATACAGACCGCACTTCGCTCCACTCACATCACTCGCAAGAACACTCGAACGCCTTATTTGGTAGAAGCTTTCCCTGGATATGTCGTGAAACTACGAGATAACAGTTAAAAAATCGACAAGTTACTGAAACTGAGTGGGGTACAGAAAGCTTCACGCCTGGCCGCGTCCCGGCTGCTGGCAGCCTGCAGCTGGCGCCGCGCAGTCACGTGCCGGCTGCTGGCAGCCTGCTTAGCTGGCGCCGCGCAGTCACGTGCCGGCTGCTGGCAGCCTGCTTAGCTGGCGCCGCGCAGTCACGTGCCGGCTGCTGGCAGCCTGCTTAGCTGGCGCCGCGCAGTCACGTGCCGGCTGCTGGCAGCCTGCTTAGCTGGCGCCGCGCAGTCACGTGCCGGCTGCTGGCAGCCTGCTTAGCTGGCGCCGCGCAGTCACGTGCCGGCTGCTGGCAGCCTGCTTAGCTGGCGCCGCGCAGTCACGTGCCGGCTGCTGGCAGCCTGCTTAGCTGGCGCCGCGCAGTCACGTGCCGGCTGCTGGCAGCCTGCTTAGCTGGCGCCGCGCAGTCACGTGCCGGCTGCTGGCAGCCTGCTTAGCTGGCGCCGCGCAGTCACGTGCCGGCTGCTGGCAGCCTGCTTAGCTGGCGCCGCGCAGTCACGTGCCGGCTGTTGGCAGCCTGCTTAGCTGGCGCCGCGCAGTCACGTGCCGGCTGCTGGCAGCCTGCTTAGCTGGCGCCGCGCAGTCACGTGCCGGCTGCTGGCAGCCTGCTTAGCTGGCGCCGCGCAGTCACGTGCCGGCTGCTGGCAGCCTGCTTAGCTGGCGCCGCGCAGTCACGTGCGCAGCAGCAGCGCCGCGCCGCACAGCGCCGCGCCCCACTGCGCAGGCGCCGCGCGCCCGCCGCGCCCGCACGACTGGATCTCAATTTCCTGGGGAAAACAAAAGAAATTGTATACATTCCGACTAGGAGCAGACAACAAAGCTCCCGTAAAAGACGGCAATTTTTTTCAGCATGAGCCTTGCTCGAACTCAGTCTATCTAACCCGCAGATTCCTGTATCTACAGGCGCATTTGAGCATCAAAACCTGCAAAGAACTATTCTAGTTGCAGGTGGGTATTGTTGGGAGAGACGAAGAGGCGAAGTCTCCATACAACACGTTTCCAACCGGCTTCCCTCGGGGGTTCGGAACAGCAATTTATTTATTATTTATTTATTTATTAAAACTTTATGCACAAGTAAAAGAAATACAGCACAAAGGCGGACTTAATGCCTGAGGCATTTTCTACCAGTCAACTTTAGGGTGATGCAGAGACAAAACATGGCAGGTGCAACATACGAGACAAATAGCTAGGAAATTACTATAAAATACAAGAATAAATATTAATACATAGATAGATACATACATACATACATGTAAACAAAATAAACTGAGAGGAGAAAAAAAAATTATCGGTAGAGGAGAAAACGAATCCAGCAAATCAGCGCTGAGATGCTACGGCCAACTTACGGCAAATTCTATCGTTACTAATTGAAAAATAGTATAATCAATATAATAGTGTCTACTATTGGAAGAAATATATATAGTTACACTACTCGATGCTGTTGGACAGTGTTTTTAGGCTTAGACGTTAGATCCGCCAACCAGAAGGCAAGTCTAAGTCTGCTACTGCGTCACATTACCTCAGGATGGTACGAGCCGCAGTGCGCGGGGCGGCGGCGGTGGTGCCCGGCGGCCCGGCGGCACGCGGCGCGCGCGCCTGCCTCGCGCGGCCGCACGTCGAGCCGCTTGGCGCCGCACGGACATAGCGTGTCCACCACCAGTAGGATCAGGTTGCTGTGCGGGATCTTTTGTACGCTGAAAGGCCTGTTGCACACAAAATAAATTAATAATGTTCATCTACAAAGACTGAATCATTTAAGGTTTAAGTAGGTAGGGTTAGTACGTGACCTTAACGAGATAAAAGAACATGGATCACAGTTCACAACCTTGGACTATTATTATTGAATTTAGATAGTTGTTTTCGTGATGACTATAAATTTTGAAAAAAACATAAACCTACACCGGTGTAAAAGACATCAACGCGAAAACTGTTCCTACATGTATTTAGCACATGATTCTAGACCCCTCAGCGGAGAAGAGGCCAGGGTTGGAATGATGTCTATATGTGTATAAATAATCGTTACCTCTCACAGCCAGAGTTATGGCAGTTGGTGAGCTTGCCCTTGAGCGGTTGCGCAGTGTTAAGCCGTGAGGACTGCAGCGTGAACAGCTCGGCGCTGGTGTCGCAGGGCCGCACGGCCGCGGAGCGCGCTGCCTCGCGCGGCGGCGGCGCGCCCCCCGCGGCGGGCGGCGGGGGCGGCGCGCGCCCGGCGTCGCGCGAGCTGTCCCCCAGCCCGTCGATGATGATCTCGTAGGTGCCGCGGTCCCTGTCCAGGTCGTCGTCATTCTCCATGTCTTCAGTTTCGTAGTCTTCGTAATCTGTTACCACAAAACAATTAGACCGAGAGCCAACTCATCAATCGTCAGGAAGGTAAATTTTATCTGAAGAATAAATACGACTGTTTGACATATTTTATATACAAAAGCAACCAAAACTGTTATTTTATTCCTCGGATAACTGTTATGTTATATGTAGATGAAACTCGGTCCTTATTAATGTATGCTCTAACGTCCAAAGTTATGTTCGTTGAAAATGTTGCCTGCTTACCAACTTCCTCCTCAGCGTAAGGCCTGGCGTGTGCACCTACCGGCTCCCAAAGCGGGAACCACATTGCAATCAAACTGGTGAGGTATCCGCCGAGCCATGAGAGTGGTTTCAGAGGCTATATTAAAAAAAAAAACATGAGTAGGTGACTAGGATACAAACCAGAGATTCTCTATGTCATATTTCTAAGAACAGTGTTACTTTAGTGGTTCAAGGTGAATAAACACGTAGTGAGCAGAAAAGTTTTTTATTATTTCAAACTGTAGGGTTGGACGGCATAATTTTTCTAGGTTAGGAAGCGCGCGCTGTCCGTCCCGTTAGCAAAGGCACTGACTCATTGCGCATCTAAAATGGCGGTTCGGGACCGGGTCTTTTCATCCGCTCTTACACCGCGCACTCCCTTTTACAATGTTTATGTAATTGCTTTATTTTAAATAGATTTTGTAAAATATTGCGTCGCTAACATACCCCACCCCAGTGCTGCCTTAGCAGCACTCACCATCAATTGGTATTCGAACGACGCGGTTGACCGATCTAGTCAGCACTCCTGTTTTGGTCTTTACTCGAACCATTCTGACTCGGTCGTCTCTTCCAGGGATCACCTCCCGAATTACTCCCCTAGGCCAACAGCTACGGGGACTGTCGGGGTCTACTATAAAAACGAAGTCGCCCACTTGTAAGTTTTTATGTTCCTCCTGCCATTTCCTGCGCGGTAGCAAGTCCGGCAGTACCTCCTTGACCCATCTGCGCCAGTACATGTCAGCTAATCTTTGTGAAATTCGCCATTGTTTTCGCAAATAAGTGTCAGAGTCATCAAATTTTCCCATGTGAGGTAAGCCAGACGACGATCCCAGCAAGAAATGATTAGGGGTTAACGTTTCAGGATCATTTGGGTTTACAGACACGTGAGTCAACGGCCGGCTGTTCACCATATTCTCTACTTCTGTCAACAGAGTGTTTAGAGTTTCATCTCTGGGTGCACGTTCTTTTAATATTATCTTCAGGCTAGTTTTCACGCTTCTGATGAGCCTTTCCCACGCCCCACCCCAGTGGGGACTGGCGGGCGGTATGAAAGTCCATTTTGTTCCGCGATTTAAGGCCTCATCTTTCAGCACTTCTTCGTCTAGTTCCTTTATAGCCTTCTTCAACTCCGTATTCGCCCCTCGCAAATTTGTTCCATTGTCGGAGTACAAATATTGTGGCCAACCCCGTCTCGCGGCCATTCTTCGCAATGACATGATAAAAGAATCGGTTGCAAGGTTAGTGACTACTTCCAGGTGGATAGCTCGTACCGTCAAGCACGTAAATAAGACGCCGTATCTTTTCTCGCGGCGCCTTCCCACCGTGACTTCCATGGGGCCAAACAAATCCACACCGCAGTAAGTGAAAGGCCGTTCATGATGGGCCATTCGAGCACCGGGTAAGTCTCCCATCCTTGGTACTTCTGGTTTGGATTTTCTTAGTCTGCAAGTTGAGCATTTAGATGTTACATGTTTAACGGTAGGTCTAAGTCTGGTGATCCAGTATTTTTGTTTGACTTCATTTACTACTGTTTCTTGATTTCCGTGTGCGTAGTAGTAATGATAATACTTAACGATCAATCTCGCAACGTAGCTTCTCCCATCTAATATTACAGGGTTTTTTGTTTCAGGTTGAATGTCAGCAGCAGCGCCGATGCGGCCCCCGACGCGCATGACTCCGTGTTCGTCCAGGTAAGGAGACAAGGTGAGTATGTTGCTTGTTTTTGATACACATCTGTTGTTTTTTATTTCAGTTAGTTCCTTGCAAAATGATTCAGCTTGTGATTTTTTTAGTATTAATATTTCAGCATTCTTCATGGCGTCGAACTCGCAGGTAAGCTTCTTGCATTTATTTATAAACTTGAGTACCAAAGAAGCTGATCGACGTAAGCGAAGCCAGGAACTAAATCGAGTGTCATCAGGTACGGGTAAGTTAATTTCCTGTGCATCTATTCGTATTAAATTAATGCATTCTAATAGTGATTCTTTTCTTTCAACAGATATGACGTCATGCGGCCATTCGTCTTCTTTGCAGCGTAAGAACGTAGGGCCGTACATCCATTCGTCTTGCAGGACGGGCCAGATGTAGTTTTCTCTTGTAGCAACATCAGCTGCATTTAGTTTTGTAGGCACATATCGCCATTCAGTCATCTTCGTTAACTCATCAATCTCGCCTAAACGGTTTGCTACGTATACTTTATAGTCACGGGCATCGTTTCTTATCCAATGTAGCACCGTAGTTGAGTCGCTCCAGAAAATACGCCGCTCAGGCTTCATATTATGCTCTCTAGCAACTGAGTCTGCTAGTCTAGACGCTAGGACAGCCGCTTGAAGTTCCAGGCGTGGGATAGTTGTCGGTTTGTTTCCTACAACCCGACATTTACTCGCGATGAAAGCTACGCGTGTATTATTCAGGTCGTCATTCCATCTCCAGTACGCGACGGCGCAGTATGCTTTGCTAGACGCATCACAAAACACATGCATCTGTAGGTGTCTATAATAACTATTTTGAGTAACAATCTTTCGATCATTGACATTGCAACAGCTGTGCGCCGTAGCACTCGTAGTCGATGTCGCGTCTGCTACGTTCGTAGCAATACTCGTAGCATTCGTAGCCGTAGCGCTTGAGGTAGATGGCGGGGGAATTTTATTTTTCTTCTCGCTCACTCCTGTGGTAGCAGCTGGGTAGTGCCTTGGCAAGCTAACATCTTGTAATGACTTCAATAAACAAATCCATTTGGACCACTTCTCGAATACTGTTTCAGGTACATAATCATCCCAACTGATCTTTGATTTCCAAGTTTCTTGTAATATAATCTTTCCATTTATGGTGTACGGTGCTAGAATGCCATATACGTCAAAAAACGACATTACTACACGTAACATTTCCCTCTTGGTAGGCTTTTGTGTCCCATTTATAATACTTTCGGGTATCCGTTTGAAAGAAACGTCGAATCTCAAAGTATCGTCACTTGGATGCCAAATCAATCCAAGCGTGCGTTCGCCTTCATACTGTTGACCTATTTTGAATTTGACGGCTGCGTCGCCTAGTAAATCTTTAGGTAGGCTTGCAAGTACTTGTTTACTATTACTCGTCCAATTCCGCATCTCGAACCCGCCTCTCTTGTGAATGGACATGACGTCATGAATCAGTTGTATCGCGGTCTCTTCGTTAGGTAGGCTGTCTATATAATCATCCATATAGTGACTTCTGTGTATAGCAGAAGCCGCAGTGGGCATTGATGACTCATACTGCTTTGCGTTTTTGTTTTTAACAAATTGGGCTATGAAAGGTGAACAATTAGCACCAAAAATTAGAGACGTCATAACGTAGGTGTTTATAGGTCCTTCTGGTTTTTCTCTATATAGAAATCGGAGGGCATCCTGGTCTTCTGGCTGAATTTTTACTCTAAGGAACATATCTTTAATATCTCCAGACACGGCTACTGGATTTTCTCTAAATCGCAACATAATGCCGAATAATGACATAAGTAGGTCAGGGCCTTTTAATAAGTAATCGTTAAGTGATAACCCATTTGTTTTAGATGCCGCATCAAACACTAAGCGCAGTTTCTTTTTGTTGGGATTATCAACCCCAAAATGGGGTAAGTACCAAGTTCTCGACGGGGTAACATTTAAGTTGTCACATCTTTTTGCGTAGCTGTTATCAAATAAATGTTGTATGCGTTCTTCATATCTTTTCGCATATTCTTTGCTTCTTTTTAATTTAAGTTCTACTCCTTTTAGTCTACACAGGGCCGTCGGGTACGAGTCTGGCATGACACATTTCTCGTTTCGCCAAGGTAATCCAACATGCCATTGACCGTTGATGAGTACAGAAGTTCGTTCTAAAGTTTCTACAGCACGTAAGTCTTCAGAGTTCTCTCTTGGCCTGCCAGCCACGCCCATAGACTCGATTGAGAATGACCTTCGTACCTCCTCCTGGATCTCTCGCAGTATACATTCTGTGTCCATAACGTCACTAGTGACAAACAATGAGGAGTGACGTACAGCAGAATCAGGTAAGTAAACATTAGGCACCCTTCCATGCAGGCACCAACCCAGGGGAGTCCGGGTGGCACAGGGTTCATTGGGTTTACCCACCCTCATTTCCAAAGGTAAGAGAAGGTGACAATTATCTTGTCCAATTAAGACTTGTGGTTGTAGTTGTGTTTTTGTGCATAAATTATGGCTGACATCACATAGGTGCGTGTAGTTTTTGCTATTTACTGTAGACAAACTTTGTGGTAAGTTTAATTCTTCAACGATTCGCGCGTCGATTGTAAACATTTTATTATCAACACCACACAGAGTCACCTCTGCGCGCTGTGCGTTGCACACTAATTCGGTGTCGTTCCATGCCCCACACACACGAAGACATTCCCGGCGGCCGCGCAGCCCCACCTTCACCGCCAGCGAAGCGCTAACCAACGAAACAGTCGAGCCGTCGTCTAGCAAAGCGGTCGTGCTCACACTTCCGTTCGGTCCGTGAATGTTTATAGGTACAATTTTCAACATTACGGAACCACTGACATTAATATTTGTTATTGTTTCGGATGGAACTTCAGTATCGGGTGGAACTTCGGGTTGTACCGCTGGCACGGGTTCACTGGTGTCTTGACGCGGCACATAATGTAATAATCGGTGATGGGGTTGTCCACAATTATTTACGTCACAGCTGGGAGCGGTGCACGTGTCCCTACGATGATGCGCTAGTAAACACTTATAACAGATACCGTTTCGCTTTACGTGCAGCCATCTGTCCTTTCGTAGAGATTTTTTAAACTTTTTACACTCAGTTAATTTGTGACTAGCAGTACGACAATAACGACACTTTTCTTCATTATGTCCATCTTGTACTAGAACAGTTTGTATATTGTTTACTTTATCACTTTGTTTACGTTTGGAATTGTCCGTTCGAGTTTGTAATAAAGTAGCACTACAGGTTGATATTTTCACAGCTTCTTCAGTGAGGAAATCTGACAGCACATCTAGTCTTGGTTTTGGTGATTCGGCAGTGATAAACGGGTAACTATAGTCTGTCCACTTCGCGAGCAGGGTGGTAGGTAGCTTGAATAAGATGATGTTAGCTACTTCCATGCCTTGTAGGTATTCCTGGCGGCCAAGGGCTCGTACTGCTGCGACGTAGTTCTTTATTTTGACTGAAAAGGGTACTATTTCTCGATGGTAATCTGTAGACAAGTTGTTCATTCTTTTTATGTCTGACATGATGCGGGAAAGAATGACCTCCACGTTTCCGAATTGCAGTTTCAATGTGGAAATCACGTCTGCAGATGAAGCACCACTGATAAGCAGACCGGCTACAGCTTCATGAGCGGTGCCGCGTAGACACTTACGTAACCGCCACAGGTTTTCTTTATCAGTGAAGTTACAGATGTTTGTGGATTCCGTATAAGCTTGTTCAAAATGGAGCCACTCTTTTGGGTCGCCGCTGAAACTAGGAAGCTCTTTCGGTGTGCTGAGACGACTCATAAGATTGGTATTTTGCTGGATGGTGGAGGACGTGACGAGTTCTTTGATTGCGCTCGCAAGCTGTTGAACTGCTCCTTCTGTGTCGGCTGGGTTCGTGTGCGACTTATGTTTATCAACATCAAGCTGCTGTAGTTCTTGTTGACTATGCTCCAGCCACTTTTCAATATCACCCGCGCCGTTGTTTTGTTCCGATGTTTCTGATGGTGGACTGTATTCTTCTTCGAGTTCTGCTAGGTCCGCCGCTAATTTTCTATCGATGAGTTCCATTTCAATACGCGCCTTTGCCTGGGCTGCTTCTAGTTCCAGTTTCTTTTTCTGTGTTTGTATCGATAGTGATGATGATGGTTTCTTGGACTTGACTGACTGACGTGATGTATGTGAAGGCGGGTTTTGCTTTCCGGTTCGTTCCGCTTTCACTACACTGGCGGCACAAGAACTTCTTACTTTAAGTTCATCATCTTTCTTCTTCACTGACGTAGGTGGTGGCAATTCCTGTGTTCCGGTAACTGATTGCAGCTTTGCCTCCAACTCCTCCTTTTCTCTCAGTTTGCTAGTAGTACTGCGGGTGTTTACCATGTTTCTCTTTGGCGGCGGAGTGTTGAACATTCGCGATCCGGCTCGAAGGACCACTGTTACTTTAGTGGTTCAAGGTGAATAAACACGTAGTGAGCAGAAAAGTTTTTTATTATTTCAAACTGTAGGGTTGGACGGCATAATTTTTCTAGGTTAGGAAGCGCGCGCTGTCCGTCCCGTTAGCAAAGGCACTGACTCATTGCGCATCTAAAATGGCGGTTCGGGACCGGGTCTTTTCATCCGCTCTTACACCGCGCACTCCCTTTTACAATGTTTATGTAATTGCTTTATTTTAAATAGATTTTGTAAAATATTGCGTCGCTAACAAACAGTTTACCGTAATTTTATGTCCATCTCCGCTAAACGAGTTCCTCGAATCCGGACATCGGCCTTGATGATCGTGCACAACCACCTTTTTGTATATCCGATCCTGCACCAGAGAATCCATAATAGTGCCGTCGACCTGACCGAAGAACCGGCCTGTTTGTGAGACGTCTTCTGACAGAATGATAAATCCGTTGTCATCTAAAATGTAGCAGTCCAACTCGTCGCCCGCGCAGGTTTTCTTACACGACGTACCGCCTGTGCACTGTAGAAGAAATGACAGATTAGATTGGGTCGAATAGAGGGTCGTCGATTTGAGTATGACTTACTGCAGAAGTAACATTGAGGAAGTGTTTTGCTAGGGAGTCTAGCTGGAAATGTAGGCCGACGACGGCGGCGGGGGCTCGATGACCGCGAGACTCTACGAAGACTGCGTGCGTGGCCAGCACCAGCGGCGGCCGACCGCTCAGCTCTTCCGCTTCGGAGCCGTCGCGGAACGGCACCGAGAACACGAAGCTCTCGGGCTCGATGGCGTGGTGTTCTACGGCCCGACGGTACCATTCTGAGTCGTAAGCGCGGGCGTATCGTTCACTGAAGTGGCTGTAAGGTAAGGTTGTTGAAGATTATTGTAAGGGAGAAAGGGTTTCTGTTTACCTAAGTTATATCTAATCATTGAAGTGCATGATGAAAAATCTTACTCAAGATACTAATTTATATATCAATAATTCACTGTCGTTATTTTTAGATCAGTGACTTACGATTCAACAGAGTCAGTATTCCTGGAGGTGTTGACGTTCTCGGTCCACCGCAGCAGACCGGAGCGCGTCGCGATGAACGACAGCGTCACCACGAACTTGTGGAAACGGCCTTGTCTGTAAAGATGTTATGAGGTAAGCATCTTATATTGATAAGGTTTTGTTGTTGCTTTTTTTCCTGTAGATGTAATTTAGGGCTGATATGGGCGCCCAGTTACAATTTAGGGCTGATATGGGCGCCCAGTTACAATTTCTGTTTGGTCTCATTTCACTATTTTAGGTTGACTTCTTGCAGTCTAAAGTTTTTCTTCATCAAACTCACCATGCTATTATGCTATATTATGCATGCTATAAATATTCCAGTATCACCTCGAGCAGGGTTTGAATTAATTCATAGACTTTTATTAGGCAGGTTTAAAACTCCACCCAAAAAATATAAATAAAATTAAGAAAAGTAAGTACAAGGAAGAATCCGTGCTGGTTAAAAATCACACAAAACATTTGAATGAAAACACTTTACCTGTTCCTCGTTAGCATGAATTAATAACTCATACACGGAAAATTAAATTAATTGTAAGAAATCAATTTACTTAAAGTGTCTAATGACACTTCCACTTCAATAGTCTTGATTATGCTTGAACTCTCTTACTGTTTGCTTCGAAGCAAAGTTTTTGTTGTAAGTTTGCAGGTTGCCCCTATTTCGCTGAATAAGCTACAGGTCCACAAAGAGCTCTACTCTGTTACTACTTGTGGTCATTGCATAGTTGACAACCATGATAGGATACTCTCTTCATCTTTGCAAAATAGCATACCCATACCTAGTGTCATTCTCCAAATTTACCGTCTTTTTGTGCATTTAAGAGCAATTAACATTTTTGCGTACAACTCTTCACTCAGTGATATCAATCCAATAGCAGACACCTACCACCTAGTAGTAAAAGTGCAGACTTTGTCCTTAGCAGTTCAATATTACTAATAGTTCTAAATACTTGTAGTTGAACCAATCTGAAGAGTTACGTTACCTTGTAAGTAGTGCCATTAAAGTCGCTATCGGGCTATTTGTGTGACAAACACAAACAAATTAGTCATCCACATAAAATAACATAAAAAGCTGTAACTTTATTGCTCGTGGTGGTGCTATATTGTCATGCAAACAGGGCCTTATTATCATTGCGTGACTTTATTTGAAAGGTGTCATCTTTTTAGTGGCAGTACAAGAATTTTATGTAGGCATGACTAGGGCGACCATTTAACTGAGACGTTGCCTGAGGTAGCTGCGCGTTGCAGGCGGGGTGTTAGTTGTCTCGTTAGCGGTCGGCCTATAAATGGCCATATTCTAAATGTTGGCTTTGGACTCTCAAGTCTCAGCCTCCATACTGTCTTAGAAGAGGCACCGTCTTATTGGTTTCTGGCTATTTTTTTTATCGAGTTTTAGAGGGAGAATCTCGGATATAGTCAAAACACCAATGTTCTCGTAGTGCCACTTAAAATTGAGGATATTTGTCCCTTCGATGCAAAAACAAAAGGCGTTTGCCGAGATTGAATATAGGTAATTAATTATTTCGTGTAGTGCTTCAAATCATGCTCTGTTATAAGTTGTACTTACTGGGAGTGGTGACTCGCGTGTCCAGTGTGAGCGTCCAATTCTTTGATTACCATCGCATCCCTAATCAGTGATTGCACTAAAGTTTTGTCACCTAGAAACAAAGGATGGTTTTAATTTTAAAATACCCCATTTTTTAAGATGTTTGAGGAATTTCTTCTCAATGTTATATTCCAAAAAAGGTTTTACAGTTTAATTTAAATCTATGTCTCATGTCAAAATTTTTTGGAGAATTAAATACATAATTTTACATTTAAATAGGTTGGTTTACATTCAACCAAAAAATACAAGTTCAAATTAAATTAATTGACGAAATACAGATGTATTGGGTAGCGATGTGAAGTCAGTCGCCAGCATTGACATACATATTACTGAAATCATTGGTCGCCAGTTAATATAAGGTTACCTTGTATTTGTATAATCGTCTATCCGTCATGAGGAAGCGGGGCACGGGCGTAATCAGGGGGGGGGGGGGGGTAGGGGTTTAAACCCTCCCCGAAATGTTCAAAACATTACACTTATATTGTAATTCCACGAAAAACAGAAGATTAATTCTCTAATAAGAAGACTAATCATTTGATTTTGTAATGCAAACCAGTAAAGCAACACCAAAAAAATGAAAAGTGTGAAAAAAATTTACACTTTTCACATCTTTTTCAAACTTTTTTCACAGGAATATTAATGTAATTTTCATGCTCTTTTTATTTTATTAAACCACTCCCGATATTAAAACCTGGCTACGCCCGTGAAGCGGGGTGATTAATACTCATGCGTTCTAAGTATGAGAAGAGGTCTTGCAGTGGGACAATAATGGGCTGGTATTATTTATATGTGAATTCGCACAGTAATAAGAGTCTCTGTCCTGCTTCTTGTGCGCGTTGTGCAGCGTGAGCGCGCGCGGGCGCAGCGACATCCACCTCCAGCCGGGCCGCCCCGCGCGCGACAGGAAGTGCAGCAGCTGCTCCTCCGGGGAGTTGAACGACTGCTCGGATGTGGACGCGTATTCGCAATATACCCTGGAGTAACATTTGGTTAGTAAATGCTGATCGGTTTCTTGAGAAGTTTCCCGAAAGAATACAGGCCTACCTAGTCCTCTAACATCCATTGTATTGTCATTGTGTTAGTCTTCGGACTTCCATTTTTGGACTGTCGAAATACACTTAAAATTGTATAAGCAGTTGTGCATAAGCCTATTGTGCTTTTTGTAACGATACAATTAAAAATATATCGTAGGTGAAATAAGAGGTGTAAGTAATCCTTACCAGTCAGGGTGAACTTTCCAGTTTTCGCCTTTGAAGTATTCCGTAACTGCAGAAATTACAAAACATTTTAATCTAGAATTCAAAAGTTCTTCTTACAATGTTCAGCATTCCGAAAAAAAAAAACGCCGTCCATTTCAATCTCTTTTGCTAGAATCTCATAATAATCTCTTTTCCACTCACCGTTAATAGGACTATGCTTGACCTCCTGCTCCGCCTGCAGTTCATACATGCCGTACCCGTCAGGCAGCACAGCCGCCAGAGAGAAGGGCGTGCCGTCCACAGGACTGTAGAAGTACCGCTGGCGTCTGGTCGCCACGCGTCGCATGTTGTCATATTGAACCTTTACCGCGATTTCTGTTTCACCTTCCCGTTGTTCTATCATGTCGTGGCGGAGCTAGAAAGGTTATTGACAATAAAAATACTAGTTGGGTAAACAATAATATTCACGTTAAAATCGTATAAATGACTGTCCAAACAATATTTAAGATTTGTCACGTTTGGTCAAATAGTGAGGTACCAAAAAAATTATGCCGGTCCTTCGAAACATTTAAATGTAACTTTCCATTTTAACAAATGAGCCTGAAATAACCGATAACCCCATTCAGACCCTTGGGGTACTCGATCATTTTAGTATACGAGCCCGAAGTAATTAACCCAGGACCCAAAAATAGATATTTTGCGGTACTCCCATTTTAGTATACTTTGATCCTGATATAAGTACCTTAGTATAGATCCTTGGGGTACTACTTAACACATAAGTATAACAAAGAGCTGACTTACATCGAGCAGTAGCGAAGTGAGGTTGACCCTGGAGTTCTCATCCGAATCCACTAGCAGTTCCACATCCGTCAGGTCCACACTCGAGTACAGAGGACGCAGCGTCTCAGTGTACTGTGGAGTATAGTAGCCATATTTAGTAGAACCGACTAAACTCAACTAACACTATTCATATTCTTATATTCCTTCTTGGTAACGTATTAAAACTGTAAAACAATTCCTTATGATATTTTTTTCAGTACTTACTTCCTCGTTCGTATGCTGTAACAAGATATTTTGGATAGATAAGTTTTTAGACGAAAATAATAAGCAAGTGGTTTTTGAAATTTTATAGATTTTTGTGGTTCAAAATGGATAAAAGTACATACCAATGGTCTCAAATCTGGATGATATAATACATGCCCGTTGTTATCCACCATGAACGAATAACCGTTCACACCCAACTGAAAATACATAAATTATAATAAATATTTTGATGTTCCCAAATATGACTTGCCTAAAGTACAGCCAAGTCAAACTTTGCTCGGAACATAAGGCGAGTCGCTGCGCAGTAACAAATTCACCTGTCATTGGGGGTGAGGGGTGAGGTACTGCGCAGCGAGTCGCACACTTTAGAGCCGCCATACGGTTTGGATCAGGCTGTATATGGGGACAAATGTTCGAGTTATGGTAGTTTACTTACCTTATATGGTGGCACGAGCTTCTTTAATTGATCGATAGGCACATCGGTTCCCACCACGCCGAGTAAATTAGCTTCTCTTTGCTGAGAACGAAAAGATTGGAATAAGTAAAAATGTTGATTAGTCTAACGTTAAAACAGATTTCATTATAAGACTATATATTTTATTGAGACACGGTTAGGAGATACATACCGTGTGGTTTCTCCTATCAAAGATAGGTACGGTGACGGAGGACATCAGTTGGCCCATTCCATCATCAGAGAGGCTACCGCTCTGTAATGACGAAAACACAACAATTACATTCTGGATTAGAGTGAAAATCTTATTCGAGGTCTTGCAAAAAGTCAAAGATGGAATATTTGATTAATTAGCTTTAGATTTCTTCAAAAGAACAAAGTTCGAAAGACATTTTATAGTTGTCTCACGTTGTCTTGCGATCGAAATTTCGTCAATCTAGGCTGAAGTATGAGTAGTACTTTCATGGCTTTTTGGCCATCAATTTGTAGGTACTATTAAATATTTATGTAACTATAAAGTGTACGTACCCTCCCACCGACATACGCAGGGCTCCAGTGCACCGGGTGCACTGTCTGGTACATGACGAGCGGTCTCGCTAGTACCTCTACGAAGTGCAGCACCTTCGACTTGATTTCCGAGTGCTCGTTTATCGTCACGTAGAAACCTGTGGAATAATAATTTTGTAGGAATGTGGGATAATAACAAAGACTGGAAGCCGACCCCAACATAGTTGGGAAAAGGCTAGGCAGAATAGTTGGAGCAGTAAGTTGGGTTGTTTGTTCTATTATCCCCTGTTATCTGTCACATCACATTAACTCCCATTTCGTTTATCATCCCTCACACAATCTTAGCCTAAAATAATTAATTGTTCATGTAGGACATCCAAGTCCTTTCAATACTACCACAAACGAAATTAATTATGACTATACCTTTATTCGTGCACGCCATATCCTTCATGTTATGGCCAGCGGTGGCATCTCCACCGACGCGGTAGGTAAAGATGCGCACGGGCATGTGCGGCCAGTTCCACGTGCGGAACACACCCTTCACGCCGCCCGCACCCCCGCCGGCGCCTATCACTGCGATGGCTTGGTTACATTGACAACCTAGACCTGTGCGGTTGTACTGCAAGGAAATATAATGAAGGATATTGATCAGTCTGTTTAATCTAGGTACCTTTAAAATTAATGTATGTATTATTTAGATATTACCTATATTATTTTCACAATACTAGTAAAATTATAAGCCCCTCAATAAAAGGAAAATGTAATGAATTTGACCTGACAACAGTTTACTCACGACGCAATTCGATAAAATTTTATTACGTAGGTACCTACGAATAAGTATAGGTGCAGACGCCAGCACATCAAGCGACTACAATCTGTCAAATTTCTTTAATAGATTTTCAACTTTGTCGCTAAAGCGTAAGGTTTAAAGTAGATTGGGAATTTATTTCAGTTTCGGGTAGCTTGATGTGCTGGCGTCTGTACCTCTGCTTTTTCAAACCCCTTCTTCTGTTTCCGCAATATCTCTAGAATATGGATATTTCTTACCCGATGTAAGATTTCGAAGCCAGTAGTGAGAGCGCCGGTCAAGTTGGCTACTCCTCCGGAAAGTTCAGCATTCCATATTGCCGTCTTCAGTTCTCTTAACGTTTCTGGTAGAGCCTGTAACAAAAAGATTATCGTCAGACACTCATGTAAAATATATATAAAAACCTATATATATAGTCCCACTATTTACTTTTACTAGGACTGGTAAGCATTGCTGGTAAACAATTATTCCGAAAAAGTGTTTTATTCCGAGTATTCTATGCATTCCTTACGAAAGAAAACATTTCCGAGATAGTAGAGGTACTTATTCTGATTGAAGTACCTCAATAAGTTCACTTTACTATACCCCTCTGTCCATAATTCGCACAAAGTGGCTCCAAGTGCTGAAGAGATATCCTGCAATTTTATTGGTTGACATCAAAAGGTAGTAAAACGTAGAGACATTTGAAAATATGAATATTCATTACATTCTCTTCATTAGGCGATGCTATTGAGATTAGGAATGTGACAAATTTATAAATTGCTCTCCCTCTCTTCTGCCTCGTTGGCCGCTTTTTATGAGTAAGATAGAAAGTAGTAGTAAGTTAAAGCAAAACCACAAAATTGTCCGAATTTCTTTGTAAAAGAGTACAAAATGTAGGAACGAGTCATTGTGTTAGAAATTGTGCCAGTAGATAAATGATGTTACATCGGCATTATCTTATAAAGAATCTGCAAGGTCTCACCTTGGCTCGTATTGTTTAATAAAACCAGCCAAGTTATGTGTTCAACTAACGATGAGTTAAAGTTGTGTCTAACCGCGGACGAAGGCTGCAGCTGGGTGCAGGCAAACAACCTTGAAATTTGCTGCGAAGGCCCATTGTTATGAGTTCCAACTACCACCAGCATGTTTAGCGTTTATTGCTTAGCTATCTTCAAGTTTAATGCAAAACAAGGAAGTAGGTACGCCCAACTGCTGACGTTGAGTTGTTTATGTAATTACTCATGCAAGTTGTAACTTAATTACCCATTGTTAAGGAAATGTAGCGAGTGTGAACAATACAATTATTATAGAACACGCACGCATCGCCACTTTTCTTTTATGAAATTAAACCGGACTATTTTTGGTGTGATGTGAAAACAGATCTCAATTTTTTATTTAACGTGTCAAATAACTTAACTGATATTGCTTACAAACAGTAAATAAGTCATAAGATAACAAATACACCGTTTGCCGAGTCGTTAATGTGAACAAACACACGAATATACTAACGAAACATGCGTGTTACTCTTAAATATACAAAGTTTCATTTCGCCCGGGACGACGTAAAGCCATGTTCGCCATGATGGTAATTGTTGGATCGTATATTGTCGACTTTTGGACGATTGCAAACAGGCTTGATGTATCGACTCGTATCTATTTTTGATGTCATGTAATCAGTGTTGGTTTAATTTTAGGGTTAAGAAATAATTTCTCTATTATTTTAGTGTAAACCAACTTTGTTTCCGTCGCTATTGTTCCCAAGAAAATATAGTCATATATCTACTGGAGCTGGAGTATTATCTAGCCATCGATCGTACTTGTGACTTGGCTCGACTCGCTTGGAGAAAGTGTGCAAGTATCGCAGCAAAGTTGCAAGCTCGCGCGATAAGGGCGCGGCCGCTCCCTCCCACCTGTCACGAGCTACGCGCCGCTCTCTTCTTTGTATCGTTGATTTTATCTTTAAACTTTGCGGAGACTTATGAACTGAATAAAGTGAGCACGCCAAGATGATATTCGCGTTGAAATATAGTTCTTTACAGACACCTCGGGAATTGCGAGGATGTCTTATCAACTAAGAGTTAACAATGAAAGCTGATGTCAACAACAGGCGGCTTCGAATATGTCGGTGCTTTGGTTTTTTTTTTTAATTTTTATTATTTTATCCGAGTTTACGGAACTCTGCAAGCGGACATAGTATTGTCGTTATTTATATATTTAAGATACCTACACAGTCAATGGACTAAATAAATACAAAACACTGCCCCATATTTTTACCGTCACCACGTGTAACGAGGGAAAGCCGCTGAATTCAATACCAAAGAATAAATCGAACCAGTTGATCGTACAATCGGAAATGGGTTTTGAAAAGCTTGGGGCATAAATATTTAAATGTTGTCTGTCACGTAACGAATGTCGTGTTAACGTTGGGGAGACCCGAGGTGCGTGATTCAACCCAGCGATTGATGAATGTGTCCTCCTGGCTCTTCTGCTGCTCGCGTGTCACCGCCGTGATAACGAAGTGGTTTTGTACGAACCCCTAATGTTTTCCCCCGAGGTGGTTTGTAAAGATCACCAGCTTTATTTGTTTAACACCACAACGTGTCACGTGTATAATTTCTTGTCACATTAATATTTGGATAAGTTTATTTTAGTCGTTGTGGATAGTTATCCACAACCACAACAACTAAAATAAACTTTAATTCTACGTGCATAAATACAAATATATCTACCTATAAATTTCGTTATAGATGGTTCCGGTCGTTAATATGAATGTATTTTATTTATGAATAGCGATAACTGTTCTTTTACTGGTAGGCAGATTAATTAAAATATATAGTTCTATGAAATGGTAATCAAACAATCACGATCAAATTATTAACGTTGCTTCAAAAATTTACTTAATTGTGGCGTTTGTGTGCAGTGAAACTAAAATGATCTGATACCCAATATTAATGGCGTCGCATTAAAGTCGGCTCCATAGAATCCATTAAGGTGCGTACACACGATGACAGATGAGTATCGGTGCCGAACAGCCGCGCCGACACGCGATACTTGCATTTGTCGCCATCATTTACATCCTTGTGTAGGTACAGGCGGATTTTATTGAGGTACCTACTGTCATTGGGGTACATAGTTCTGACGTAGGTTTAATACTCATACAGTCAAAACTTACTTCCGTTATATGAACTTTATATTCGGAATACTACTACTTTCAGTTTCGGAATTTTCAGTGAGATTGTTCAACATAAACTTTCCGTCAACACCCTGTATATTTACTATATTCTGTAATTAAAAATATTGTATTCGTCTTGGCAGTAGGTCACAAAGATAATGGTATTTTGATTCAACGATATTAAAATTCGTTGTCGATATTTCCGCATTCCCTTGTAATATTTTATGTATAAATATTATTAAGTTTTCCACTGACCCGAAATTCTGATCCGCTTTTTATGAAGTTTCATATAAATTGCTTCGCTGTGTGCTCCGTTCATACCACAGTTCCTACAGTTACTGATATTGCTGCGATATTCATTATTATCTCATATTATCTATTTAAATAAATAAAACAAAGTCGGGTTAGTTACACCATTTATATCGCTCGACCGATTTTTATGATCTTTGATTTGTTAGATTTGTCTCCACCCCAAATAGCAGAATAACTAATAAAACATGGGACAAACTCACGAAAAAAAAAAATGAAGGTAATTAATTTTCTCATATACATTTGTTCTTATTGATTCTGAGGCGGCACGAAGTTCGCCGGGTCAGCTAGTTTTTCATAATAGGTACTTGGCTTCTGTTTGTTTTAACTTATATCTCGGCCTAGTACATAAATATGCACAGTACACGCAGTACATTGCTGAGGCTACAGCGTTGCTCACGGCTGCGGCTAGCTAAAGTGGTCAATTCCACATGAAATACCTTTGGTTGTAATTATAAAAAACAAGACTAGTTATTGGTTGGGGTAGAGCCTGCAAGCAACCGCCTGAAAACTCCATCTGAAGGCCAATTCTCGTAATTTAAAACGTTCAAAATCTAGTCGCAGTCTCATCTCAGCGACAAACAAATGTCAAAAACTTGTCAAAATGTAGGGAAATTAGTGGTATTTTTGACAGATTGAGACTGAGATCAGACTGTGAACGTTCTTAAAATTACGAGAATTGCCCCTCTGGTCATTATGACGGCATTTACAGCTATAATTTTCTTTTGGATTAGTTTTGTGAGTTTTTTTTTAAATCAAACAACAACCTTTTGTTTCATTAAGTGAAAGTTTAGATTCAAATTTGAAAATATAAAAGGGAGTTTGATAACTATGTTTAGCAAAGCTTTACCCTGTATGGAACTTCAAAAGCCATTCTTGACCTGACCACTTCAGATATTGTGTGGTGACGCATCTTAATTAAGACCTACTCCAAATAGGGCTTGGTATTTAATTATGCCCGCCTAAAAGAAGACTAGTCCTGAGTTAGTCTTTAATTAACTAGGCCTTCCTAGAATCTAGGATTCCTAACCGTCTAACGTCGTAACGTCTTCATTGTTTAGAGGATTAAGCTGAATCGCCTTTTCAGCTTTCAAAAGCCGTTGTAGAGTTACACATTAGGTACCTACGTCTTGATAACAATGAGGTCAATGGAAACACAAAAGTGATGATTTCAAAATAATTTGCTGTAATTATTGTGAAATTGGTGTGGTGGCTTATTTTGCTAGTGTAGCTTATTCTTTATGATTTTTCGATTGCGTACCAATTTTAATCGAAATTCGCAATAATTAATAACACACGAGTACTCAGCTTCCAATCCGTCACAACCGCGAGCTTTTAATTTCATCTCGATTTCCACGAACATTTCCATACACGTCAGTATTTTTTCACAATTTTTGGTGTATAATCCTTAACGTGCTGTTATCTTGGCGTGACCCAAATCCAGCATTGTTAATACAAAATCGTGGACAATGTGCCCCGCCAGTAATTGACACGCATAAACCGATATTAAAAGCTTTATACGTGGGTAGGTTATAGGTAATTCAAAAAGGAATTTACGTCATGTTTAAATCAGTAGGTATACTGGCATGAAACAATTTGTTTCGCCCACGTACTTGCAAACCTTGTTTTAATTAACATATGTCGTCTAATTACTCTTGATTGCTGTTCGCGCTTAGATAATAATGTTTTGGAAACTATTAGCAGCGTTTTCATAATTAATTTTTATAAAATGTTCCCTTAGCGACACTTACTAATTACCGTGTCGTTTGTTAAAGTAACGCCCATTTGAATGGAGGTAATGGATACTTCTGGATGCGAATTAAAGCATCAACTTATCTACTCGCAGTCATATTATACTCGTTGGCGTATTGCATTTTCAATTATAACAAAAACAAAATATAAATTATCTGCAATCCCTAAAAAAAATACTCTGCTTATTCTAGTGATTCCCGTATCATGGTTCACGATGTTTTACGTCCAAATACGAGTACGTGGGTATTATACCTAACAATATTAGCTCACGGATAATCGAATATCCTAATAGAGCTTAAACAAATAAATACAGATTATTCGAACGCCTACGGACATCCCTGATACTTGTTTTGTTAAATCTGACTCCTACTCACTACTCGATTTAGAACACCGTTACTTGATATTTGTGAACTCATCTTAATCACGGAGGACTGGAGCGAGAAATGTACCTTCCTAGTTTCTCGACTTCTCGATACACATATGTCAATACGTATCTTAGATAAAGGTAAGACAGAAATTTTCACTAAGTAATAAGCTGTTTATGTGTAGGTGCTAAGATTCGATAACATTGAAAGTACGGTAATAAAAAGCCAATAGTCCATCGTCTAGGGCATGAACTTTGGATCCAAAGGTCGCGGCTTCGAGCCCGACCGTGTTGAACTTTTGATAAGCTTATCACGCGATGTTATTAATATAATATGTATCATCGTAATACGGGAACATGTTTCACACATTATATGCGTTTACGTAATTTTAAATAATACTACATATTTAGTTGATATTTCCAAGTAAATGCGAACATTTATTACTATTTTTCTCACGTTTCTTAATAACTCAAATCGTTGGAACTTTAAAACCGCTTTCTGTGAAGCTTGCCAACTTGAAGATGAATCGCAACTCAGATCAAGAACTAGGATACTTTTAATATTAAAATAAGATTTGATTTTTGTGGAATATCCAGTGATAAATGTGTTTTCAATCTGAGGGTAAAGAGCGAGATCTTTTAAATGTTTTCCAATCTCGAGGACTAGGGGAGAATGTCTCAGAAATATTACGTAAAATGCTTACCTGAGCCAAAACTTTGGTGTAGCAGGAATGTAGCTCGGATATTGTGTCGCTGTATCTGTAGATGTTGACGAAGTCATTCGGTCCGAGAGTGTCTAGTAAAGCAGATACGGTAGACTTTGCCAGCCGCCAGTTGGACGAGCTCAGGTCATCGGAGTCATCCAACAAGATCACCAGGTCCTTGGGAGACGTCGCGGCTTCCACGAACCAGTTTGAAGACCTAAAGTCGTAGAAGTCTCTTGCGTGGTGTGAATAACCGTCTTCTGGTGGCCAGGACATGGCTGCGAGATACAAAAAGTATTTTGAAAAAGCCTAGTAAAATATTTTTTAAATAATATTTTTTTTAATAATTTGTAGTTTGTCCCCGACCAAATAAAATATTACTTTAGAATACAAATATAAAGCTACTATTTTAAAATCTATCAATTTTTTGTAGGTAAGTTTAGCTTTCGTAGTACACGTAGCGTTCGTAGCAAACATTAATGATTCTAATAGAAAGGTTAAAATTAAGTGTATTTTTCTTTACTTAGATAATTAACAAATGTATTGAGCTTTCGATATTGCGAAAAAAAAATGTGCAAATCGTACAGACTGCGATTCAAATATCAAGGCGTATTTACATAACATAAAGTGTGTGATTTATGTACTGTGTTTGTTAACCAAATGAGACATGTAAGGAAAAATTTACAGTAAATTTTGTTTCGCTAGCTTTCTTACAAACCTGGGTACCGCCTCATGAAACCAGAAGACGATGCGTAGTACTGCCATGACAGAGTGGGGTCAATCTCGTAGTTGTTCACGAACAGGGGGTCCAAGTGCTCCGACCACGCGATCTGGTTCTGAACCTCGCCATCTGCGAAAACACGCCAAGTTTCAACTTGTCTTGTCTCCAACTTGGACAATATTTTAGAGCTACGTTCATGGCAAACCGTTCTTCCGAAAATGTTTAATTGGAAAATTATGTAGACATACGATTAGATATTAAAAATTAATGGCGATGAATACATATATGACGTGCATTTTACCAGAGATATAAATTTTATTTTCTGAAACTTATTTATTTAAATTTTAATGTGACAGAAAGTAAAACAAACGTCCCGTATAAAGCAATTTATAAAACCTAGAATAAACAGCTAATTCATTCAACAAAAGAATAGAATAAAAATATCCTACAACTGGCTTAAATTACGACTGACGGAAACAGTTTAATCCATCCTGTTTTAAAAATATAATTTAATATGAATTGTAGTTGCCGACCATTTTTATAGACAACAATAAACCTGTTTATGAAGCGGCCACAAGCACGAACAACTTTAAATTCTGCTTATTATATGTAAATTATTTCACGTGCTGTTAAACTTATGAATTATGTATGAATGCAGTAACTTTTCGTTACACAATAGAGGATAATCGCGACACTGTTGGCACTCTGTCCACCAATTAGGGAGATTTTCTTTAACTACCCATTAAAAGAAATGTAATTGGCAAACTTGGTTCATTGGGCAGCCGTGATTGCTTTCTCCTGGACCGCCGGCCGGAAAAATTAATGGTTCGCCTGTGTACTATGGGTTTGTTAAATAAACGTACCAGGCCCTATGTAATTACGCCCTTTAAATTAAATACGGGCTGCCAAACGATATTTTGGGGTTTATGGAAGCGTGAAGGATTTTGTGGGAAGTTTCCTGTGTGTATTTTTTGCTGGTTTAGCAACATAGATTCATGCAAGTAATATAAAGATTCAATCTTCCATTTCCAATTCAACTAGATTCGTTTTTAAATAATTAATAAAACCACAGACGTACAACTATAATCCCAAATCGAAAAACTAATATTCTTTATTTAAAAGTACGAGCAATTTCGTCACCAATAATTCATCATAGATTTGAAATAACGTTTGTTCGAGTGAGCGCTACTAAATAGTGAGGAATACGTCAATGTGTCCATTAATCATAAGTAGCCGCCACCCTGCGACCCTCCCTCTTCCCTCCCGTGTGTCAACAATATATTAGCTTCCATTATTTAGGGACGGAGAGGAGTTGTATTTTTCGCTTGCGTTTAATTTTTCCGCGTAAAGCATGAGGTCGAGTACAAACTGTTGTCTGTAGGTAAGTCTTGTAATCTGCTGTGTAGTTTGATCGCAGTTGATTTGGGTCTCGAAAGAGACTGTTCGGTACTTAATTAATTATTTACGTAAAAAATATATCAGTTTATTTGAAAATACGCTAGGTGAATACTTAAAAGACGCCTGAATACTGGTACGAATTTATTTTGAAGGAGATAGGTAATTTTATTATTAGGTCTATCTAATTTGTTTACATTCTTAGATTGACACGCATATTTCAAAGAACTTACAAAACAGATTTACTTTGAGGTTTAAATTTTCGATGATTACTTCTTTTGAATTACAAAACTTTACTTTGAGGATTAATAAATGTTTTTTTTTGCCTCAGACATTACATTACATATAAGAGTACAAACCGTCAGTATTAATATAAGGCGGCATGAGCACAGCACTGTAGCTGGTGTTGACAGCGATGTGGTCGAAGTGTCTACTAGGCGTAAGTGACAAGCGTCGTGCCCTAGCCGCCAGGGTCCCGTCGTCTGCGTGCACATTCAGCCAACGAGCATCATAATATGATCCTGGTGTCCCATCACTGCCACCATTGCCGGCTGACAAAGCTGCGGCTTCTGCACTGTCCATTATGCGCTGTGTAACAAAATAATCATATTAGATTTGTTATGCAGATTGATGAGCTGTTGTTATAGAGTATTATTGTTCTAGCAATTACTCGAAGAAATCCTATATGTATAAAACCAATTGAGTATACAACATGTCCCGTAATTAGTGCACACCACCAACCATCTCAATTAGAATATTATGTTATAAAACCTACACAGATTTTTTGCTATTATGTATAAAACATTGTTTATTTATTAAATTAGTTATACTGATTGTGGTCACATTACAAATCTACGCACGCACACAGTCGCACACGTATATAAGGATTTAGCGTAGATGGTACTTCGTCCATTTTGGTTTGTAACTAGGCATTTTTAAATATTTTTGGGATGATAATGACCAATATTAAAAATTACAGAAACCGATTCTGAACAAACTACTTTCAAGATGTGTATAATTTAGTCACACATAGGTATGTGTAACTAAATCCCAAAAGTAAGCGGTGTTGCGCGTACCTACGCGCAACACCGCTTACTTTAAAAATAGGGATAAAACCTTTTAGACATGCTAACACCAAACATGATAACATGGTACTTAATGCATAAGTAACAAATACGAGTACATAGTTATACGGATTAAAACAATGGCAAACAAAATAACAAATAAAATAATATGTCTAACGTAAGCCGACATCAGTCCCTAACGATGAAAATTGTTAAGCCGCGCGTTTGTAAAAACTACCGGCTGTATTGCGACAAGTAAAAGTATTAAAAGCACGCCGGTTTAAAATAAAAGTTTGTATTTGTGTCAACATTTCCCCTTTGGTATGATTTACAAGGGTTGAAATAGTCAAGTCATGGAGCGAGCCGCGGCCCGCGAGCACAAAGAGTGGCCGCATAAAAGCGGTAGACAATTGTCGGCAATTAGCCGGCATGGAATTGGGCTGATCGATAGCTGCCTTTGTCCCACAGCCAGGCATTAGCGAACGATCAAAAATAATCAGCTCCACTCCCCCGCCACACCTTTCTCTTGCTTTATTGAAGACAGGACATGTTTTCTCCAGCGCAGGCTTTTTATAAGCTTTATGGGAGAGGTTAAGTAAAGACTTAACCCCTTCATTTTAGCATTATAACAAAAAGTTAATTTAGTCAGAAAATTCACAATTTCAAAAAAAACCACCTCTTCGTCTATTTTCTCTTAATTAGATTTTATTAACCTTTTGTTTGGTCAAACAGGATTAGCAAGCTAAATAGGACTTTTGGTATTAATCATAATAAGTGTTAAGCCTATGTTTACATTAGGTAAGGCCAAAATATCGAATTAAGTCGATGTACGAGTAAAATATAGTACTCAGACATCTTAAAAGAAAGATATTGTAGATAAGTGAGGTCGTTTCCAAGTCACCTTGCATGCAGACATTTGACAATCCTTTGACCTCTGAGTATTTGATAATAATGATAGGGGTTGCGTGATCTTAACGACCCAGAACAGATTGCCTCCATAGCTGTATGTTGTTCCACGTCGATTGTATAAACTTCGTTATTGTAATATCTAGGCCATTAGGGCACACCTATATCACACAATTAGGTAACTCAAATGTTTTCGAAACAAACCGCAGCTCGTTTATAGTTTCAAACAAATAACTTAGTTGAAAATATGCGCTAATGTTTAAATACGAATGGAAACTTTATCACTCTCAATTCGACAAGCGTACTCGGTCAGTAGTTCTGAAAATTATTCTAACTAGCTCTTATTACGTATTCAGAAGCTTTAAAAAAGGTCTACTGAAAACACAGTTTATAAATGAGAGTTTTTAGTTGTGAGACGAAATATCTCCATCCTAGGAACAAGCTCGCGAAGTGGGGGCGAAGTAATTAAAACTTGCACTGAGCTGAGCCCGCCTCCTACACCACTATACCGCACTTGCAGCGTCCGACACCCCTCGCTCCACGCAAAAGGATTTTTTATTAAAATTAATCCTTTGATAATAAGGAGAAAATCTGTTAATCTGGGTGCGACGTGATACGTAGGTATTTCCAAATTGAAAATCGTCTTTATATGACGAAGCTTACATACGGCACTAAACATACAAAAACATGTAGGTAGGTATAACACATCAGAAACAAACGAAAAGTGTGCTGTGAATAACCGCGATTCAAGCCGCACGGCTAATAGAGAAAAGCAGCAATTAAATAATTACAAGACGCCTCAAATATTTTATCTCGGCCATTAGGAGCGGCTCTGAAAGCGGAGTATTCTTGGAACAATGCTTAGTGCCGGCCGTAAATACATTCCTTTATTTTGTTTCAGCTACAGTTTCATTAAGTGCGAAATGTTGGCGTCGTTTTTTCTCCGTGCGACGCCCGCAGCGCAGCAATCCCCTCGATTTTTCAACTTTATTGTTGAGCTAAGTTTCGCCGCTTTCGGCCCACTATTGCCGAGTCCTATTCCCAACTTATTATGCGAACTATTCTGTTTGCGAGCTTCTTGTGCAGACAAATGGAGTCTTTGCAAATGTTGTGCTGTTATATTTTAATAATTGCAACGTTATTTACAACTGTTTGCTCATGTTTGTTGTTTTAGTAGAGACAGAATTAACTAACCGCAAGAAATGCAACGCTCGGGCTGTATAATAACTTCAATTTGAATAAGTACATAGTTAAGTTTATAACATGTAAGTCTCATTAGAGGCATTACTTGCAAGAAAATTCGTAAAGACCGTTTCACGAAAGTATGTAAAAAGAGAAATTCAGAGCTAGCGTCGATACGCCACTCTCATTTGTAGCAACCGGTAAAGATGAGGGGTTGAGACGAATAAAGCGAAGATAAACGCCTCAGATAAACTCAATGTATTCACTATGATTCCGTCTCGTTGGCGCTCAATGTGCCGCTATACACAACGCCATTAAATAACTACCACATGACAAATATATGGAACATTTTTTGTCAGCTCGAGCCATCAGCTTAGTTTGCCTGAGCAAATACTTTGCAAACTTGAATGGAAACGTAAAGAACATTGCGATCTCAAAGTCACTACAAAATATTCAATAATAAGTTACAAAATAATTTTGAAACATGTTTAAACGATGAAGAGCTGCCATTCTTTGTCAAGAGCGACATGTTTTCAGACGGGGTTAGTGAACTTAGCTCATGTCACTTTATATATATTCATGCACGTACTGACGTACACAGCACAAACAATGCACTTATAATACAAATATACAGTTACGAAGCATTCTAATATACGGTCACCATTATACTGAAACAACATAGTGTAGTAGTGCATATATCACAACAGCAAGGCGAGACATTCGTCACCTCTGTTAATGACGTGACTTAATTCATAATTGAATAGTTCCGCGTCATGGTGTAGCATCTAATTTGGGTGCTTGTGGAGTGCTGTCGGCGTGTTTACGGAGGACGTGGTTTCAGAACGTGGTGCGGAGCGGTGACATACCTAATGCAATAAGTCTGCAGCGATGAGCATGCTGCTGCGGTCGTCTGTCGTGCACACAAATGTATAATCCGATTATGCTGCACACATAGATACTGCATTTGTGTTCACTTTGGCTTAGATGCTCTATGATGTGTGCAATGTTTGGGCAGGTGCTTGAGTTGAGTGCAAGAGACAATTAAAGTAAAAAAAAATGTTAACCCTTTCAGCTAGTTGTTTGTTATAGATCAGTGCGCCATATGAAATGAGTTTCAGTTTTTTTTTTCCATTTTGTACTGTTTAAGCCTGATTTGAAACAGTAATCAGTAATACATATTTAATTCTTATTTACCAACTTATAACCGTAGCTAATATACAAGTATACAAAGCGATTTCAAATGCAATTTTCGATTCCCATGAATTTCACGTTGATTCAGCGCGCTGAAATGGTTAGTCGAGCAAAATGAGTTATAGTGACTGTAAGGTATGGGCGAGTTAACCTCATTGATATTAATGGATTACTGTAATCTTAACTCAGCATTTACTGCTTTCACACGTGGGGTTAAGTGGTGATTTTACTCTTTAGTTTTTACTATTCCTAGAAATAAAAAGCAGGAGTCTGACTTATATTGTGCAGAGTTCATGTGCTGTAGCTTGAATAGCCGATAGTTGAACTGAATGTGCGATTGGACAGGCCTATGTTCAGCAGTGGTCTACTATAGGCTCATAGTGATGAAGCTGCAAACTAATTACTTATTATCCTACGAATGCCTGTGTAACTATTGACATAAAACGCGCTAGAAGACACGGATCTCATAAGTCATATACATAGTGACAAGTCTACCGGCGTACTCCCCGTACATCAAGTTCGCGGCGGTTCCGGAATAAGTAATATCTAACAGTTATTACGACCCACGTGCAAACACTTCCCAGTTGCGCGCAAGATATAGGTTTCAAAGTTACAAACTTGAAATTGTACGGAGACTTAGTAGCATGTTGTTTTACTGTAGGTGCCGCTGTACTGTGACAATATTATGCGGCGCAAACTTACGACTGTAGGAACTGTTTGGTCTGCTAATGAATACAAAACCAATCTCGTTTGGGACAGCAGATTATAGTAAATCAAATGGACAAACTGATTAAATGACGACGCGATCAAGCAAGATATTGTATCTTATTCAAAAGCTTTAATGTTAGTCTTTATAAGCCTGTAAGTGACCCACATCTGTGCAAAGACATAGCCTCTTCTCATACAGAGAAGGAACGATCATCAATTTCTACGCTATCTCGCTGAATTTAAACTATTATACTCGTAAGTTCAGGTTTCCATACGATGTTCTGTAAGTCAATGGTGTCCACCAAAAACCTACCTATACAGCGTGTAAAAGACGCATCACATAGCCGTCAACTACGCATTCTGTACATCAAACTAAGTAAGATTGCACAAAAACAATTACTGGGAAACTAATTTTATTTTTGGTTTGAGTAGTGCGCAATGTAACGAACGCAAAACATTGTGCTTATGGGTGCATAGAACGGTACAGGAGTCGTGGGTATTTAAAGTTGTGTTATGACATTAAAACTAGTTTTCGTGAAAATTCAGTAAAAGTTGGAATTTTGACCTTCAATATCTCCGTAACCAGAAAGTTCCCAGGTATGGTTCAGTACAAAAAAAATATTACAATGACGGGGAGTACCAGTGTCTCTTGGCTATATTAAGTGTCTTTTTACACCCGTTATATGACATCTAAAAAGTGATATTTGCCGCTTAGCCTCCAGGTCACCGCGTGATCAAAAAATGCATTGGAGTATGAATTGTGAATAGCTTATTGTGGTTGAACGGGTTTAGGTACTACTGAATTCCTAGCTTCGGAATATGAACAAACGTAATCCGATGTGTCGACAGAGCTCAACTCTAGGAAATCGCTAGAGCAAACTAAATCTATTTATGTTTCACATGTCGGAAACTTTTGCTACAACATGTAATTTGAAAACGTGCGTCCGACTGTGAATGAGTTGATAAAGTTTATGTGGGTCTGTAAATCAGTAAATAAACCAAACAGCGCTAATTACATAAAATAGTAATAGTGAAATAGTTTGAATACGAATTCCGATTGACTTCATGTAATCGGGCAAGATTGTGAAATATCTTCTAAAATTGTAGCATGCTCTCAGTGGGTTTTAAAAAGTAAAAGCAAGACAAGTTCGAGTTACATTTTAGTGAGCAGACTGTATTTATGGTTAAATAAAATCGTAATTAAATAAACCTTTTCATGTAACGTACTAATTTGATAGCATCACATAATATACATGTAGCCGCTAATTTATTTCTAAAGTGAGCAATAAAAATTCATTGCTATAGTCACCCTTTTTAGTAAATTCAGATGTAATCGTATAAGCGTCGACATACTTGTCACAGAATATTTACGTTATTTTGCTCGATTCGTGCGACAGTAGCTATGAAACTGAATGGAATATTTAAAAAAACCACTGAACAATATTTTCCACTGTAATGGCCTTTCACAATGTCAATCTCCTTTGCAATTTATTCAAGTAAATGATCGCATGTCGGATCTCAATGAACTAGTTGGGTTTTGGTCTAAAGAAAAAGTCCGGGAAGCGGGTCTAACAATAACATTATTACTTTGTAACGTTTATTAGAAGGTAGTGGTCGCTAAATTGAGTTTTATATTGAAGGTAGCGGTGCAGGTCAATGATCCACGCCCTCTGGCACCGCCGGCTGGCCCTACGCCCACGCTCAAACTATACCTTCTTATCACTTACATTTTCAGCAAAATACATAAGCTACTTTAAAAATAATATTTTCCTTTCAAGAAATTTTAATCAAATGTGTTGTTACATAGGACTCAGGACTGACTTATATCTCTTTTAAGCTTCACTCGCACCGCATTGTGCGCTTTGTCATAATAGAAAAGGAACAAAAATATAAAAGCCGCACTACTTCCATTAATATTTGGAAGGATTCTATTTATTTTTTTAAGTCGTAATATCTAAAAGCATTTTCTGCTATCCCGCTGATATCATGATTGCGTTAGTCGAGGATGCTGTTCCATCTTGGTCCTTAACATTAGCAAGGACTAGCGTGCTATAAATTGTGTTGTCATTTGATATGTATAAAGTGTGGTATCGGAGTATCGGGTATGGTGGTAGTAGTGCAGGCGTCGGGCGCGCTTTAGAATATTGAGTAAGTAGCCTACAGGAATCACCGCCCTCTATCCTGGCGCGAGGGGCGCGTGCGAGCGGGACGGGGCACCGTCTCAAGACTGCGAATCAATAAAGTCCACTCGTATAAGTCGGGCGGTGCAGCGTGGATATGGGTCACGGTGCACTCAGCCCCCGAGATGGTATTTAATAACCCTCTACACGCTTTGACAGATATTACTCGATTCTCCTTCCGCCCGCGACGTGTTTAAATGTAAGCGATGGAGCGCCCGGAATGATATTTAAATGCGCTTTCAAATCGTTATGACATGATAAATACTGAGATCGCTTTTTATCGTTCGCATTTTTAAGTTTAAATGGGCTGCAAGGAGGAGGTTCGTGAGCGACGTCGTCATAAATGTCGCATCGGAGATGATTGTCATAGCAATTTCCGCCACCGATTGCGGTCCAATGGCGTGAATTATGTCAGAGTTTTCTTGTCACAAACAGCTGGTGTTTCGCAATTTGCTGATGGCGGCATTAAGGTCGGGCAAGTGCAGCAGTCTACTTGGTGTGTCCTCCCCCCGCGTGCCCCCCACACGGTGGGGCCCCCGCTCGCCCTGCGGCACGCCGCTGGAATTTGGCGGTGCGCCTTGCACTTAGGCTTGCTCCGGAATTTAAGCATACACATGTTGTATCGTATAGCGTTGGAAGCGTAACGTATTACCTTACAAGCCGAGCGGATATTGTGCTCGCTTCTGTGGCTTCCAACCCTTTAGCTCTCAAACGATTTAATAAAAATTAAATATGTTGAACAGATTACTTGAACGGAGCATAAGTAAAAGTAATAACATAAGATACTAAGCTGAGAATTATTACTTTAGTATCTAACCATATTTAAATATGCATTAGGTAGTTATTTTTGTCGAATTTATTTGTTCATCTAAAGCCATCTGGCATCGCTTTTTGGTACTGCTTCTAAACATGAATGCTGTGATATTATAATTCTTATTTCAAGCTATAGCTGATGAGATTCCCGTCTTTGTCCACTATAATATATTAGACCTTAGAGGACTCTCAAGATATCTCAGAAGGGTAACAAAGCCAAAATGTTGGCATGTAAGCGAGACGTCGTCGTGAGTTCAAACCCCTGGGTGAAGCATAACGTCATAACACAAGTTCTAGCATAGTTGAAGAAGTTAACCGTATAATTGGTAACCTCTATTGATAGTTATCATTAAATATTGCTATAATTATTAAATAACTGGGCTTTATATTGAGGAGACATTATTAAAGAATTGTCACAACAAAGTCGTGAAATATGGTGGCAGCATTACTATATTACGGTACTTAGCAATGTATTTGGTTCACAAATATTGTTTTTCCACTACACTACTAAGCTTTTAGTGTTTAGTTTCAACACTAGTCATTTCCTTTTAATGCGAACCACTGTCGAAAAGATTTATGAGTGGCCAGTAAGTTGCTACGAACTGCTACGCTTACCGCTACGAACTGCTACGCTTACCGCTACGAACTGCTACGCTTACCGCTACGAACCGCTACGCTTACCGCTACGATCTGCTACGCTTACCGCTACGGACTGCTACGCTTACCGCTACGGACTGCTACGCTTACCGCTACGAATAAATTTCTTGCTACAAATGCTCGTAGATGGTGGAAAATGAGGCAAAGTGACGTAGTTGCAAATTGTTGTGAATTCTAAATTGATTTGGTTAGTGTAGTCGAAGCAGGTATTCCAAGTGTTTGAAGGCAGCACCTGGGTTCGCATAGTTGTGTCGTGCGACGTCGGGAACTTGCATCAAACACGCGTCAAGCCCGCGGGTGTGTGTACTCACTTGACAAATTGTTGGCGTTACATTATACGAATTATTGAGTTTATCATAGTTCGCGATGGCATGCATCTATGAAGCTGTGCATCGCGTTACATTGTTTCTGAAATTTGTTGTTGCGGAATTTAATATATGTGTACAGCAATAATAGATATAGTTTAATTAGACCTCATCGATACCCGATCTTTCGATATGTTTCACATTGTACCATTAGATGTTCCTACGCAACAAGAACTTACTATTAGTCTACGAAAATCTTGTCTACGTAGATGAAATTTCCTAACGAAAATAATATAATGATCAATTAATTGGTCAGAACAAATATTATCGGTTCAATTAGTCCTGAAACACGTTTCAGTTGCAATTCAATTACATCCCAGATTCTTTGAATTAAAGTGCTTCAAAATACATTTGAAAGAGAGAAACATCAGCCAAACGCGAGTAAAACGAATTAATTCTATTTCACATTCTGGGCTGGCAACGAACTTGTGTTAACTCAGTCGTGTTTCCGTCGAACTTATTTATACTAGCGATGTTTACCTACCGCAGGCAATATCATTAATTCTGGAAACCAGTGAATAACGCGGTGTTTTTATTAAATGGTAATCAATGCAATTATTGCAGCTTTGCACTTGTACAATAAAATATCGAGCTGGTTTCCTTTGAATTTTGATTTAATGAGTGTATTTAAACGGTAGGTATGATTTTGTTTCATTACATTTTTGGTTAGTGAATGTTGAGTAATAATGCTTGCATATTTATTTCAATATTTTATCTGTATTTTTTGTTGGAACGATGAGAATGCCTGATTATGCTTATGCTAATATTTGTACACAACGTTCTTTATTCATTATCGGGGTAAATACACAAACAACTTTATGCAGTCCTTACAAGTACGTATCCACAGTAATTAAATACTCGTGGTTGCAGAACAGAGGTAATTAGCGCATTTTAAACTAGGCCGTCAGTTGTGTTGCGACCATTGCGTTCATTGCACCACCTAAATTATGACATGAATGAGTACAAACGTACATTCAAACCTATTAATTATTATAATTATGTATGTTTTTATCTCATTTACATTTCTGAGTAAAATAATATATAAAGTAGTCGATATACAAAGACCGTAGTATCGATCTCGTACACTGTCCAAGAAACCTCGATTGTATACTACGATCGTTAATAGTTATAAATTGAAATGATTAATGCCTGTTTTGGATTTTCTAATCATGTAATACAAAACTAGTCACGATAGTTATAATTTTGTAATGTACGTACCTTTTCGGTGAAGGAAATCTTTTTTGATTGTACTAACTACACTTTCACCACTGAAGTTTTCAGTGAAATTCCGCGATCTTAAAAATGTCTCATTTTCTGAATTTAGTCAATAATTAAGTTGTCGACACAGCTCACAGAATAAACAAGCTGAAGTGGCAATGGGCCGGCTATATTAGCCGTATAACCGATGACCGTTGGGGTAGACGTATTCTTGAGTGGAGACCGCGGATCGGTAAACGTAAGGTGGGAAGCCCTCAGGCTAGGTGCAGGATGACTGGTAGCAGCTGGATGAGAGTTGCCGAAAATCGAGTTGAATGGCAATAGAATGCAATAGGAGAGGCCTATGCCCACCAGTAGACTGCTGTAGGATGATGATGATGAGTCAATAATTTACCATCAATTTTGAAGGCTCTGTAGGCTCTAATAGACAATATTTACTATTAAATTTTATACACATTTACATTAACTCAGTTTGGAAAAGTAGGTAACAAAATAAAATACAACCCCTGGTAACAAAATGGAGGTATACTTTTATCCATATAGCGTGTATGAATATATAGGGCTAATATTTGGTATAGCTCCCGAATTTTCAATCTAACCTGCTCCATTGTAAATTTTTGTGTGTTTAAATAAAGCATGGTGGCAGGCGGGACCGCGCGGCAGAGGTTAGAGGGTGGGCATCACCCGCGGCCACTGTTTACATTATACCTATTATATTATTATGATTTATTGCTCAATCGATGCGCCACCCCGTCCCAGACACTCGGGTAATTTCACCGAAATGTTGCTAAACTTCATGTACATGGAGGAATTTGAACTATGCTTCAACTTTAAAGGAATCAGATGCTTTGATACGGCGAAGGTAGGTACTGGTAAATAGTTTATGTAAAAATAAAGCGGAATTTATGTGAGGGTGAGAGCCTGAAATAATATGCTTTGTCTCTTATGACCACACCGCCTACGTCTTTCAGTTATGTGTTGATTTAGTATTTCTGAATAGTTTGTAGTATGTATTGTAGTATGTTTTTTGGTTTATTTTGAAGCTTCTTCAAAGTTGAAAAGATGAAACGATTTGAAAAGCACTATATTCAAAACTCGATTAACAAGAGTGATTTCAGCTCAGAAGCCCAATGTTAACACAAGGTTCGAGTTCATTCAACAAAGCGTCAAATTGGAAGTGCATAGTCAGAACGCAAACACAGTGACAGCTGGAACTAGTGCATTCAGCGAGATCTGCCGATGCCGCACCGCATCGCGCCGAGCCTCACACAGCTCTTTGAATATCGCGCTCAAGCATCGCCGGCCCTTTACAAACTATCTATGTCTATGTAGATACTACCCAAGCTGTTAAGTACCGACGGTTTAAAATCACAAGAAAGCGAAGAGCATATATTACTTATTTTATCCAAGGGTTTTTCCTCGTCTTGTAGTTTCCCATCGCAGTAAAGGTTAACTGTAGGCGACGTAACAATTTCTTTCAGTTTTTGATCGATTTAATTTGCACGAAGGCTGCTAGGCATTGAATCGAAGCGCGTTGATAGAATTCCGTACCGGGTACAAATCACAAAACATTCCAATCCCTCCGGTTAATTGAATCCTGTAGGCCTTCATTAGAGATGGCGGAGGACGATTCGGCAAAAACGAACTTTTACGGAAAGGAGAACGTCGGGATACCAACAAAAACCACAAATGACATTCGGGAGGTGGCACGGATCGAATAATTACGTCGGCGCGGCTCATGCTCAACTTAGCTTTCACACTCCAAACATCGTCGCTTCTTCATAAAACTTTGCGTACAACAGACTTCTCACTGCCTGAATTATTACATGTTTTACCAAAACGTAAGTGCTTAATAAACTTTGTCTAAGTGAAAAGATGACATGAGTACCTAAATACTTGTCGCGTGTCATTCTGTGTACGCAATCAAACACCAAAGAGGCGACGGGGTTTTATGCAAAATTTTCCTCAAAGAAGCCTTTCATGCTTATAATATGTAATGCTACATATCGTAGTGAATAGAAAGAGCTCGCATGGAGATTTATTCCCTCGAAATTGTCAACTTAGCATTCGACTGAAAGTTGCCCAGGCAACAGCAGACAGAGGACTAGTTGAGATTCAAAAGAATTCCAATATCAGTGGCAGCGGCAAATCGCGAAGACGAGTGTCCGCGGGCGCGAGCAGAGCGCGATGCGGCGTGGTGAGGCGCGGTGCGGCGGCGGCGCGATATAATTTCGACAGCGACCATTGCTGAATATGTTAATGTCGGAGACGCCACGCTTGCTGTCGCCGCAATATCGTTACTTTCAATTCGCAACTCGCCCGCCTCATCGTTAACACATTCCTATTGAGTTTTATACCGAAATGGAGTTCAGCGGTTTTATTGCTTTTGTTACGCAAATTGGAAAGTGCCTATTTGTGCTTAGATATGTATAATTAAAATACGTGACGATTGCACATTTTAACTTTATTATAAATAAGTCATGTTGTTAATTCTCTATATTGAGATTAGTCTATTCCATCATCTGTTATTAATTTCATTCCTGTTTAAAATTGTCACTCTGCATGTAAATATGTATTGTACAGATATTATAAGCACAATACTAATGTTTACTGTTTAGAGTCTATACAAAACAGGCAATGTAAGCGTCGCTCGATCTCGACTCGCATGACAATTCACTTTGAAAGGATTTCTGCATTGTGCACTAGATTCACAAACACAGGCGCGGCTGTATGTTAGCGCTGCGCCTACACGACGCGCTCACAGCATCCACTCGTCCCCTCACTATGCAATACTCCCAGCTTAAGTAAATTTTACTCGCTACTAATTAAATTCAATTACCTAATTTTATTTACGTAGGTAGGCTTCCAGTTCCTAGTAGGGATTGTTTAGTTAATCGTCGCATGGGACTTCAGTGTGCCCTACCTACCGAAACTAATAAAGGATTTCCAACTATGAGAACATGTTGTAGAGAGATATCGTAGCAGGCAGCTTGAGATATTTTATGTTTTGTGACTAAACCTTGTAACTTTTATATCTAATATAACGCGTTTTTGTACATATTCTTATTTTTGTCTTGAAATGGCTGCAGACACTGGCTAGGAGAATAGGTCAACCTTATATTGGGGCCCGCAGGAGATGTCTAATACTTTATACAAAGAAGGATGGGTATCCTAGTAGCCGTAACTCCCTGTATTAAGCTTATCGCAGTTTAGTGCTGGACAAATACTTGGAATTTAAGCTAACAGTATCTGCATTATTTGCAAAAGTTACTCGAGTATCTTTTAAAGGACTAGGCTCCACAAAAATGGCGTCAGTGCTTCACTCACGCAAAACTTTGAATGTTCAAATTAATTGAACATAATCTATGATCTGTTGAGCCAGAACGTCACAATGAGAAATTATTTTCGCTTTTTCTGACAAATAAAAAAGTCTTTTGGGGAGTGTAAACAAAGGGACATGACAAAATACAAATGAGAAGCTTATCTAAGGCCCGTCATTTGTAGGCGTACTTAATATTTTATGATGCTTTTAATAGAACTCAAGTCATCCTCAATTGACGAGCTATGGACATTGTATGTATGTACAAGCATTCGTCTAGAAGATTCTAGAACTACGAGTAAATTGAATACGTGAATACTCTCCATAACTACACTAATATAGGTCCCGGTGTGCGAACAGTGCTTCAATCCGTCCTTCAATATAGTAAAGTTCAGTGACATTCGTTTGATATGAAGCATATATTTGTATCTTTTAGCTCCGTTACTATTAGTATCGTACGTTTACTCAGTAAGTACTTTATAACAGGTTTTTTTTCTACAATTTACTGTTACATATTATTGGCATTTGCATTGTAAAGAAAGTAGCTATACCACGAGATGGGATAGATGAGATCGATTTTTATTGAAAACAATAACAATGTAATTTTAGGTTATCATAAACTTAACACGTTCAGTGCCGGGAGCCCTCCTGGAGGGTTCACTCAAATCGCATATGGGATGCCGGGAGCCCTCGCGGAGGGCTCATTTTAAATGTACGTTTTTCTTAGCGAATATAGCATTATAAACTATGAAAATAAAATTAGTCGTATATTTTAACAAGATTTATTAGTATAATCGTTGGTTTTCAAATACCAGCATTTTTATTTTCAAAAATAATTGGGCGCTAGGATGCCCATATTTCAGGGATGGTAAACCGTTTTACGTTTAGGTACAAATATTCACTAAAAATAAACATATTTATTTTGAGATTATAAATTAAGAGGTTGAGTTTATAAATAGAAGCTTCAGCATCAAAAGGGTAAAAACGAACACCCATGGTGCAACTTCGTTTGACTGTCAGTCCGTTCGTTTGTACAGCTGCTCATTTCAGGAGCATACTTCGCTACATACAAGTCGTTTGGTTTTGTCATTAGAGTATTATATTATCTGTGGTCATGTATACAATGTGTAACATAATTAACGCAAGACCTCATACACCCCAATTAGAGTAGGCATTGAGTTGAAAGCATAATACAATGACCAAAAAATTTTTTTTTAAAGTTAACTTCTATTATTATTATTAAGAAAATCGTGTTGACCGTAACACTATTTTATGCATTTAAAATATAGTCTTATTGCTTTGAAATAACATTTAATTTTCTTGAGCTCAATCACCGGTCAGTATGGCAAAATCACTGACCTCTAATAAACAAGCTTGTGTAATACCTGGTCAGTGGGCAAATTACATAATTTAAAAAAAATGTCTTTTCTCAAAAATGCTTGGAAATTTGAGCATTATTTTGACAACCTTTTTTGAGATAAATCGAAATTGCTGTACAGGGGGCTAGAAAGGCTACTTTGGCAGAATCATGAAATAATTCATATCACGCAATTTCATCTGTATGACAGTTTTGTATGGAGATTCGTAAAATGCTATAGGTACACCTCTGCCTAACCCTTCAGGGATATATAGGTGTGAAACTGTCAAACAGATGAAGTGCGTGATAAGAATTGTTTTATGATTCTGCCAAAGTGGCCGTTTTAGGCCCCCTGGCCACATACATGCGAGCAGCGGCCGGCAAAAGTTGTATGAAAATCCATTATCTGTCCTGGTTTAGCGGCCAAATAAACATAGTAGGTAAACTCATATATGTCATGTTATTTAAAAATGGAACGATCTTTTACTCCAAAACATGGCAACCAAGTAAGTAAAAAAAAAAAAAAAATTATCACTTTAACGCGGGAAAAATTATTGTTGTGCGTTGTTCGTCATTGATTTTGAAAGTAATTGTATTTTAATTTCCGCGCATTATTTGATAAACGTACTATACAAGCCTTGGCCACAACTAGGCATTGATGGACGAACGTGTAAATGTGGGCCGAGGCGAAGCCAAGGCACACATACGTAAGTCGTAAGTTAATAAGCTGTTACAAAATAATAACGTTTTATTACTTAAAAAATATTAATATTGCATAATGTAACTGTTTAAAAAAATATTACATTGCATGAAAATTTCAGAAGAGGTTGGACACCCCTGTCACGGGATTTTTACATTTTTTATATTTCACGTCTTCACGCCACTAGCACATGTAAATACCCCCAGAGATACTAATTAAAGCAACAAGACCTTCTGAAAACACTAATTTACTTCTTTTTATAGTGTTTTATAATACGGTTTCAAACCTAATGCCGACGACCCTCCTCGAGGGTTCACTTTAGCGCAAACGTAATGCCGGTGACCCTCCTGGAGGGTCCATTTGCAATATGTATGGCGGCATGGCGTATGAGCTCTATGAAAAGTGGGCGGAGTCGAAAGTGTTAAAAGAGTATGAGTGAGAACATTGATTGTGGCTTACTGTTATAACATGTAAGCATAACATGAATGTATGTGTTTAACCACCTCATGATCACACTCAAACTCAGAACGTATTTTATATGAATACTGTGGAATTATTTCCTTGAATTATGATGTTAAAATATTTGAACCGCAAATTGTTTGCCTTAGTTTTCAAGCGTTCAATTCCTATTTATTTAGTAAATGTCGTAAATAAATACAATAACATACTTGCTTGCTTTTTTACACATAATTTTGAACACAGGCTGACATACAGAATGTATTTTGGTTAACTCGACAGATTTAGAACATTATAGAAAATGGCTCAAGAAATACATTTACCGAAAATAAATGATGAATCAGACAAAATAAAGCTACAGTGAAGCAGTGCGTGCTACGCCGTAGCTTATAGCGTAGCAGGCGTAGCGAAGCAGTGAGTGCTACGCCGTAACTTTTGGTGAAGCAAGCGTATCGAACGGTTAGTGTTACTATTGTGAACTACGGGGGTTTTTGTATTAAACTAAAATAGTTTTATGGATATTACGATTTCACAGATTTTTGTATTTGTAGGTAACATAATATGTATGTAAAGATTAGTGGCTCACCATGACGGCGTTGATCTTGAAGTCCATGTGGTTCTTGACCTCCGCCGCGAGCTCGCGCACCAGCAGCAGTCCATCCTTGCGCACCACGTCCACGTTGTACTCGTGGTATTTCTGTGCGAACAATATTTACAAATTAACATGTTGTTCTAAAATACACAGATCAATCGATTACTGTTTCAGGCTGCTAGTTCAGTTATGATAAAAATGAAGTTTTGAAGAGAACATTGTTTTATTTATATAGGATGCAGATTTGTCTACCACGATGGTCATTATGGCAACATTCCAAAAATGCCTTTGGCGGGAAATCTGAACACAAAGTTTCAGATTTTATGTAGACCGTAGTTTAACCAATATATGTAGTAGAGATATCATGAACAGCAACCGAATTATCTCTCATCAACAAATACATATAAAACATAACAATAGTTCATAGCAAATAGACTAGTGCAAGTAATATCTGCGTAGAGCACGCGTAGTTTAATGCTTTCACGAGCACAGATAAACATTGGCAGGCATGTAGCGTTCGCATAATTTGTGAAAATGACAACAATCGTGTCGCATTCGCGCTACATTACGCGTTGAGTTATTGGTTCCCAACATGGCGGCGCGGCGGCGCGGGGCGGACCGCGCGCGACTCGGCCGAGACCTGTCAAATTTAAAAATGGAACGAACACATCCGGAATTTGGCGGATGCTGGCTGCCAAATTATTGTTATTCGGCAGAGGCGCCCGCTCCGTGCTGCCTTGTTATTGAATTTTGGATGTGCCCGATGTCGCCTTTGTTGTACTATCAAATCTAACGAGATGCGTCACTGTGCTTATAATATTTTTTTATTAACGTTTCCACCGACCGCTTTGACAAAACCGCCGCTTATCTGTTACGGAAACGTGAGCCTGCAATAACAGAGTTAACTTCGAACATCTCTTAGATTAAGGATGAGCGAGGAAATATAATGGAACACAGGTTATAGATAGGCGGTAATACATTTTACGGGAAACCAGCTGCCGCTCAGTCAATAAAGTTCGTTTTAAGGGTACCATCGGCGGCGGATGGGAAATGGCGGCGCGCCATAGAGACGTCCGTCCGCTGGCCGTGACGACACCCTCCTTCATATTACATTGTCTTCAACGACACCCGGAGATCCAATTTAATCGATAGCCTACTTGAGCTTTAAAATTAGGGAAAATGCCTAGTGAAATCCTTGCTTTAATGTAATATTTTATGATCAAAGACAATGATTTAACGTGTAGAAGATACATCAGACAAATAATGCGTGTTATTGTGATTAATAAATTAATATAAAATAAATTTACTTTATTTAATAAAAGTTGAAATGTCATAACGTTAACTTTGATATTTTACCTACCTATCTGTTAATTCCCAGTTTATCAAGGAAAGCCATAAGTGGCTCGCTAGTCGGAGCCGAGTGGCCGAGGAAGGGTCGCGGCCGACGGATATTTGATTTGATCCTGTCCTATACACGCAGCCTATTTGTAGAGCTCTAGGGCTGCCAGTACTAGAATTACAGCTCTGTGGATTTTAGTTTGATCTTGATGATTTTTGAATGATTGAATGCAAACATAAGCAGCTTTACAATGACAAGCTCAAACATGCATACGATTTGATACTCATACAGTGAAATAAAAGTAGACGAAAAAGAGGAAATAATATAGTGTCTCATAAAAATAATTAGTCCAATATATAACCCACATTACGGTACTAATTGAGTTTAATGGTAGTGAAACTATGACATAGCCAACAAAATTATCATAGGACCTATTTAGTTTGACGAAAAATATTTATTAATAAAAAAAAAACCGGTTCCTGGCTAAAAATTTAAGTATCGATAAACAAAAAAAAATGTGCCTACGTGAGTTTAGGGCGTCTCATGGGAGGGAGAATTTACTGACCCTTGGGTCCAACCCACAGACCTGCATTAAGTAAGGACGAGGCTGTTAATCGTCCCCCGTCGTTTATTATTTTAATGGAACTCATTTAATAATAACAGAGCCTTAAAATTAATTACGGAATTGTGTTACGTAAACAAACAAAACCAAACATTGAATATTCCCGCCAATTTTGTGTTACCTGTCAAATAATAATGAATTAATTTTTTTTTATGGTGGCCAGTATTTTTTTGAAATTTGCCATAAGTTTTATGCATGGAATTAGTATGTATTTCATTAATAACGAATTTCACTGACATGAGACGACGAATTTAAAGTATAAAAAAAAAAAATTTTTTTTTCAGAGTCTCATGTTCTTCCTCTTACTATTTGAAAAAAGGAAGTTTGTGGTTTAATTTAAATATTTGGAGTGCTGTTCAAATGTCTTACCTACTAATAATACAATATATAATACTACATCAAAAAGCCAAGGTAAGCTGAATCCAGGCGGAATAATAGGCAGATACTATTTATTTATTAAACTTTATGTAAAAGTAAAAAATACTGTGCAAAGGCGTACTTAATTCCTTAGGCATTTTCTGCCGGCCTACCTTATAATAGTGATGCAGATACAAAATATGGCAGGTGCAACTTAATGGATAGATAACTCGAAAATTATTATAAAATGCAAGAATAAGTACTAACGAAATGAAACTATTGATTCTGTAATAGGATGAAACACTTTTACGATAATGTTTAATACATAGTACATAGCGATAATAGACACATACTGCCTTAAAACAAGTTGAAGACTTTCTATCACAGCTTAGCACATCCCTGTCTTAGTAATAAACGCCAAAACTCGTCGAACATCATCAAAATAGACAATTTATTAGGTAGTGTTGTATTTAATTCGTAATTTAATCGGTAGGTTGGTCGGGGGAGCGCCGGGCACTCCGACATCACTGCGGCGCGCGGTTGCATAACGCCCGCGCTCCCCGCCCGAGGGACACCCGGACACATTGGCTAACAAGGAACCTAAATTCAATTAAGGCAGTTAATTTAATCCGCTTTGTGTGTCAACACCACCCTCGCGGACCTATGATTAATCCTATATATTCAACTATTTTAATTTATTCTAAGGAGTTGGTGTACAATTTGATAATGTTTTGCTAATGTTACTTACGGTAACGAGGTGATTGAAAAAGAAAATTATCGCTTGAATAAATTCGAAAACAAAATGACTTGATACTTTGAAGCGTTATTTTTCATCTGCCTAGCCTTTTCCCAACTATGTTGGGGTCGGCTTCCAGTCTAACCGGATGCAGCTGAATACCAGTATTTTACATGGAGCGACTGCCTATCTGACCTCCACAACCCAGTTACTGGGTAATACGATACCCCTTGGTAAGACTGGTTGTCAGGCTTTCGGGCTTCTGACTACCCGTAACGACTGTCAAAGATCCACAAATGACAGCCGGGACCAACGGCTTAACGTGCTTTCCGAGGCACGGAGGGGTCTCGATATGTAAAGATGGTCACCCATCCACAGACCAACCGCGGCAAGCGTAGCTTAACCTGATCGATCGACCTGTGCGGCTGTTATTATTTAGCCACGGGCCCCTGAAGCGTTATTTTTGTACTATTAATTTTCATTTTCTTTTTGTAATGTGTTTCCTACTTAACGAATGGGAATAAATTGTAAAATGTACTGTAAAAACAATTAAAGCATGACTTAAAGAAACAAATAGTTTCTCACATAACATTATGTCTCATCAGTAACTGTTAACACATCTACTACTACTACTATTACGCCAACACGCCGATAGTAAAATTAAAAAAGTCTTGTCTCTGAACCGAACCGAGTTATGGATAGCTGAATGAATGGCACGCCGAGCATTTTCAGGGGTCATTGTCCAACGGTAGCCGTACTATAGGAACTTGTAGTACTCACTATAGGAATATAGGTTGGAGATCTGCTTCATCTGCGAATATGGCTTCTGAATAGCCGTATTACAGAGTATTTGCTGGCTGTATTAGAGGCTACGTATCTGTTGTGTATTGTGCAAAAGGTGGTGTTTGAACATACCTACAATATGAATTAAATGCAACGGGATCATTTGTTTGACTACTGAGCGATATAATAACGCCTCAGGTCTGTACTTATGAATTTGACAAACGATAAGAGGTTTTCCCTGAACTAAGGCTATATGTGGTTTTACACCAACAAATTGTTGTTGATAGACCGATATCTGGGATATTTGAATAATCAACCACGTTAAATAATAGCGGTAAAAACGCGGCGTCATGGTCGGCGGCCGGTTCGCCGGTCCGGCGTTTCTTGCCCACACCGGACAGGATTTTCCACTCCGCCCGGCCGCATTTGTGCGTACTACGCACAAGGGAACTCCATTTGCCAACAAAAAATATGTAGTAAAAAGGGCAGGATCGCCTTATGTGCTGTACAATTCTAAGCGAATTCCAAAACACGAGCCGATGGAAAATATATTAGGTGGGCGCGCCACTCAACAGTTCCGAATACATAGGATGGAAATAACAAATGGCGGTGGTCGCGGACGAGCCCCGATCGAATCCGTTCACACCCTGTATGTCGACATGATATATGTATGAACATGGATGGACTTGATCTTGAAATTAAATCTATTGTTGTTATAGGGAAAATTTCCCTTTTTTTAAATGAAATTGATATTTGGGATATATTTCATGATTTTTGTAAAATTATGATTGCAACTACGAAATATAATTAATTTGTTACTGAATATTTATTAATAAGTTTTCGCAGAAGACACAACTCCAGTAATATAACGACCACGGGTCAGTTTCTGTGTGATTGGCGAACCCTCGGGACGTTTGACCCTTGGGAGGCTCTTCACTTAGTTACATTTTAACTAAAGCTTACAAAAAGTATGTCACGTGGAAATACTTAAACTGATGTTCCAAGCACTCGTGTAGAAAAAAGCATTATGCATCCTTTGCAATAAATTTCCTTTTTACTGTTATTTTTAATACTTTAAGAAGCATCTGTGAAAATAGTTTTTGAAGTCGTTAAAAATGGAAAAAGAGAACTTGTAATATTAATTTAAAATATTATATAAAAGAGCTGCAAGACATTTTTGATGCAAAAATGTTTTTAATTTTCAACAAGAAATTGTTTTTTGAATTGCAGGAAGAAATTTTTTATGTAAAAATGTATATTTAAATTTTATCAAGAAATTTTTAGATAGATATTTACTCGTCAGAATATTTCCTGTTTAGTATCTGATATTATCATGATGAAAAATTTTTTTTTTTTAACAAAAATATCTATTTCATGATGTTACCAAAGTGACTAGTGAATTGAGAAACATTTATAATTAAAAAAATTTATTAATATCAACTCATCATCATCATCTGCCTAGCCTTTACCCAACTATGTTAGGGTCGGCTTCCAGTCTAACCGGATGCAGCTGAATACCAGTATTTTACACGGAGCGACTGCCTACCTGACCTCCACAACCCAGTTACTGGGAAATACGATACCCCTTGGTAAGACTGGTTGCCAGACTTTGGGCTTCTGACTACCCGTAACGACTGTCAAAGATCCACGAATGACAGCCGGGACCAACGGCTTAACGTGCTTTCCGAGGCACGGAGGGGTCTCGGTATGTAAAGATGGTCACCCATCCACAGACCAACCGCGGCAAGCGTAGCTTAACCTGACCGATCGACCTGTGCGGCTGTTAATATTTAGCCATAGGCCCAATTAGTATCAACTATGAACAAGAAAGATTTACCTTAAAAAAGTTGAATAGAGATTTCATAAATTTAGGTAAGTACCAATAACAAATGAATTATAATGTCCTAAACACTGAGACAAAGTATTACGCTAGTAATAATAGTTCTATGGTCCTAAATGAATAAACTCGAATAACTTCAGTAAACATCAAAAGATGTACATTATAAAAAAAACAAATCAATGCGAAATAGGTTTTAAAACTATAAATATCGAAAGAATGGACCATATTATACAGTTTTTACTCTTTAAACGACGAAAATACGACCATAAAGTGAGTGCCAATATGTAACGCAAGGACGGGCGCTTTTCTTCTTTGGCAGAAGTTTTAAAAAGAATGAAAGGTGTTCGTTGCTATTATTGTGGACTACAATGGGCCAGGAAAACAAACGCTCCCCAGCTAGTACGCACTTTACTCTTGTATGACTTTGGCTTTGCTAGATAGCTGTACAAGATCTATATCTGTTACCTGCAGATGTTTCTGTTTAATATGCTAATGCGCACTTAATATTTTTTGAAGTTCAAAGTGATTCTTCATTTTAATTAGTCACTTAATTTAGTTAATTTTTGCTGAAACATTTTGTAAAAAAATCCAGCAATTGCCTCTGTGTAACATTTAAAAGAGCGATGTTTTCATGCACCTTATCACAGCCCTATTCAATGAACCTGTCGTTAAAATGTATTACGCAGGTAATTCACCTCTGGGGACAAAGTGTCGCCTCTCACCAATTAAATTTTAATTGCGACGGCTTGCCAAAATGCCAAACTTTTAATACGTAGCAGCGATTAATTAAAAATGTATTACTAATGAAATTTAAGTTTTCGAAAGGCAAGAGTGAAGCGAACGGAGCGTCTTGGAATTTCATATTCTCGTTAGAATGTCGAGATTGAGCTTGCTGAAGATACATTTCACTGTAAAACTTCATTTTGAATCAGATTATTGCAGCAGTGAATGCGTTTTTGAAATATTTTTATCGTCATTTTATTATTTCGCAGAGAGTTGCTCTTCTGCAGTTTCCGATTCAAATTATGAAGGATTTATATTTTGCTGAGTATATTGAAATGTAGATTATAAATAACTTTTGCGTTTACACAGTGGGTAATAAACATATCATCATCATTTCAAACCGTGGACGTCCACTGCTGTATACTGGCTTCTTAATAATCAAACGAGTAGTCAAAGGTAAACCCTATTCGCAAAACTTGACAGATATATACCTGCAGCCACGTATACCTATATTATCTTTAGCAACTGTACTCTATATCCACTGAAACAATGTCTTGCGAACTACTAGACATCAGTTCTGTAACGCTACAATAAATTAAGATTACCCCTTAAACTCTAACATTAATTACCTTAATAAAATGAAGAGACGAAGCTTAACAAACTCCGCTAATTTCAATTGTCCACTTGTAATCTTTTGAAGCGAGTGTCGCTCTCCAGCATCCCGGGCCGGTTCCGGCGCGCGGCCGCAACTAGCGCACTCTGGCGGACGAGCAGAGTTTAACCTAATTTGATTGTAGAGTGAATAGTGAAGGTCTGGACCTTCACGGAGTAGTGGGTTTAGGTCGCTCGTCTCCCTTTGTGAGATGTGGGACAAGGTAAACAACAGACATATGGGAAGAAATTAATGTGTCGCGACTCGCGTGAGCGCAGGCCTATTTTGTTCATACCTATGTAGGAGAGTCGAATTGTGCTCATGGCTTTTATATGGGATGGGCTAAATTATGACTAGCCATGTAATAAGAAAAACAGGATCAAACAAATAACAATGTTCATTTAGGTACCCTTGATTTCGGGAAGGTTTTCTTTTAAAACTTATGGAAAAATATTCTTTAGGTCTGCCCAGCAACAACTATTTTAATCAACAGAGTAACGACCCAAAAAGCTTTTATTATCAGTAAGTATAAGCAAACATTAATAAAGAAACTACATTAGACAGAAACGAAGCCACGTAGGAGTGAACAACAACAATGGAGCAGCTAATAAATAAATAGCAAAGTTAATAATATAAATGATTTATTGAAGTGATAGCGGGCAGGGTACGGCCAGGGCACAGGGTAGGGGGTCGATCTGGCCTCTAATATTGAATAAGTTGCGATGGCGAAGTTTCTCGCGAAACATCACATTATTACTTGGAAGGCGCGATGTACATGGAATTTTGATTGTTTTATTACAACGGGCGAGACGTTATCACGGTGTTACTTTCGTAAAGGGTTTTAAATTTATCCATTTTACCTACTTTTCCCTAGTAGAGAGTTCCATAACACACAACGATTCTAGTCCATATCGATTTAATGGTGTGGTGTCTAAGCTAAGTAGAATGTAAAGAGTTTTAAAAAGTAACGATCAATTTGCCATAAAATCAACAGAAAGTACACATTACATCACTTTTGTGAAAGTATATTTATGATAGTATGGAACAAACTGAACTGCAAAGAATGCAACCTGGCAAATAGCCAACATCAAGTAAGAAGTAAGTAAGTAGTAAATAAAATAATGTCCGCGGCACACAAATTAAGGAATATAAAATTCAATGTAGATAAGGAATGGTTAGGTACTCTGATGCTGACAGGCTTGGCTTGCCAATGATTATGGGGTCCGGTTGGAAAGTTCTGGTATGAAAATAAGTACTGATTTAGTAAAGAATAAACTATTAGGTACAAGAAGTTAAAACATCAGACACTACCGCACTTTATACAAACACAAAATAATTTCAACCCAAAAATGATCAGCAAAAACCTAAAAAAGGACCAAGAGTTTCCATTGTAATAAGTATAAACATCTCAGTAAAAAACGTTGGTGGAAGAAGAACCATGCTAAAACTGATAATAACAATAAGGTATTGAAAGTGGAATGCTGTGGTAATGTATCTATACAAGTGAATACAAATAACAGCACCAAGGCACTACAGGTGAGAAAAGTTTTATATGTACCAGAATTAAAAACAAATTTGCTGTCAGTAAGCAAATGGATGCAAAATCCAGTTTAATGAAGTTGGTTGTTAAAACAATCAAAATAATAAATTAGTTGCAAAAGCAAATCTCATTAATGATACATTTTGACTCGTATCAATCAAGATCTTGTAAGAATGAAGAAATGCAAGCAAAGACTGATGATGATACTTACCTGTGGCATCAAAGGATGGGCCACTTCAATTTCACAGATATTTGCAAATAAATGTACAGAGGGAGTAAAGTCATCACCGGAGAAGGAAAATAGTATTTGTAAAACTTGTCTCGAGAGCAAGCAGACCGGGCAACCACCATGCAACCATTGCTCAGCGAAGGCTCGCGTGCAAAGGAGCTGATAGGGCTCCTTCGTAGTGACGTATTTTGTTACCTTTATTCATAGAACTATTGTGACCAGCCGTATACTTTATCTCAGTGCCTTTATTGACAATTATTCCCGTCGTGTACATGTAGATTTCATTAAAAGTAAAAGCGAATTTTTGACAAAGTGGGATTTAAGAATAGAGTACAAAATGAAACGAACAAAAACATAAAAATTCTAAGAAGCGACAATGGTACCGAATACAAAAAAAAATGTTTAAGTACTATGGAATATCGCACCAGACGTCTAATCCTTACACTCACTAGCAAAACGGTCTCAGCGAAAGGATGAATAGGACATTAATAGAGCGTGCTAAATGCAAGACATATTCTGGGCGGCTGCAGTAGCCACAGCCGCTTATATAAGCAACCGCTCGCCAACTCGTGGTTTATCCGATACGACCCCGCCCCACATGAAGTATGGACTGGAGAGAAGCCTAATTTGAGTCATATGAGGATTTTCGGATGTCACGCGATGGTACATATCCCTAAAGAAAATAGGACGAAGCTTGAAGTCGAATCACGTAATTTGATTTTTGTAGGGTACAGTGACTCTACTAAGGGTTATCGATTTATAGACCCTGAAACAAAGAAAGGAATTATTAGTAGAGATGTTGTATTCTTACGAGGGGTTTGTGGCTAAGAAATAACAGCCGCACAGGTCGATCGATCAGGTGAAGCTACTTTTGCCGTGGTTGGTCCGTGGATGGGTGAACATCCTTACATTCCAAGACCCCTCCGTGCCTCGGAAAGCACGTTAAGCCGTTGGTCCCGGCTGTCATTCGTGGATCTTTGACAGTCGTTTTGGGTCGTTAGAAGTCCGAAAGTCTGACAACCAGTCTTACCAAGGGGTATCGTATTACCCAGTAACTAGGTTGTGGAGGTCAGATAGGCAGTTACTCCATGTAAAATACTGGTATTCAGCTGCATCTGGTTAGACTGGAAGCCGATTCCAACATAGTTGGGGAAAGGCTATACAGATGATGATGTTGTATTCTTAGAAGCTACTGTAAAGAGAAGCAAAGTCGTTAACATACAAGAAAAGGAAAAGGAAGAAATGGCATGGCATTAAGTCTGCCTCTGTACATTTTTGGTCTTGAAGTAATATATAAATAAATAATAAAGAGAAGGAAACTTGTACTGACAAAAAGGAGAATAAACTGGAGAACAATAATTTAATAAAAGAAATGAAAACAGAGGATCTACCTTTATTTGAAGATTATGAAGAATCTAGAAAGAAAACAAAGATAATTAAAATAGAAACAAATGAAACATAACTTACCTCTCAAATTCTTGAAGTTTCTTCTAATGACTCCGCTCTATTTGAAGATGTTCTTGATGAAACATACCTGATGAAACTAATACCACCCATTTATGTGTTTGAACGGTGAGTAATGATTCTATTAAATAGTGATCTGCAGAACCTAGAAGAAGCTATCAACAGTGATAAGGCTGATGAATGGAAAAAAGCTATGAAGGAAGAATATCAGCCATTAATAAATAACAATACTTGGACACCGGTAAATTTATCAGAAGGAAAAGTAGCGCTTCCTTGTAAATGTTTTTTTAAAACAAAAATAGATTAAAACGGGTCCATATCACGTAACAAAGCTAGACTTGTAATTAAAGGTTATAAAAGAAAAGAAAACCAGGACTGATATAACCTACATAGTAAATTCCTTGAGCAGATTTAATAAACACCCAACTGGCGAACATTGGGCAGCTGAGAAACGGGTTTTGAGGTATCTGAAAGGTATTAATATGAAACTTGCTTTCAAGAGAAATATGAATGAAAATATTTATGGCAATTGTGATGCAGACTGGACATGTGATGTTGAAGACCAAAGGTATTGCACAGGCTATATATTCTTATTTCAAGGAGCAGCCATAACCTGAAATTCTAAAAAAAAAACAGCAAACTATCGTATTATCTAGCACAGAGGCTGAATATATGTCTATGGCTTCTGCAATACAAGAAGCAATTTATTTAAAACAGCTGGAAGAAGAATTCTTGCCAAAACAGAAAGGTACGTCAATCACACTCTTCTGTGATAATCAAAGTGCAAATTAGTCTTTCAGGTAACGCCATGTACCTACCATCCACGCAGCAAACATATCGATGTTCGTTTTCACTTTGTTCGAGAGAAGATTGCTGCTAATCAAGTTGCTGTTCGATACCGATCAATGGCAGACATGGTCGTTGATGCTTTAACAAAAGGGCTCCATCTTCCGAAGCATGAGGATTTCCCACATCAATGGGTTTGACTTTGAAGCGTTTGCGTCCGGGAGAGGATGATGAAAGTATGGACACGGACGCCTGCACGAATAATTTATTGATGCAACCAGGCACATAGACGTGGTACTTATTTAGTGCTAGTTTATCTCTAGTGCTAACATAATCCGTTATGTTTGTAAAATAATCTTCCAAATAAATTCGTTATAAAAGTTTAAATTCCCTTGTTTATATTTCTTAAATAGGTTTTATTGATTACATATTTACATAATTTTCACCGCTATCAAAATTCAATGATCATGATGAGTTTCAATGTTCAAAGTAAAAAAGTTGTTATTAATGGTATTTAATATAATTTTGCTAGTACCTACCTATAGCTAAAGTTCGGTAACATTAAATACACAAAAGGAAATTGAATTTCCTTGAAATAACTAGATGCCGTAATAAAAATCGTTTCACAAACCGAATGGTGTCTAGACTAGACAAATAATTTAACAGAAAAGTAATGTATAGATTTTTTTCAAAATTACCTTCAAATAAAAAGTTATTGCGTCGAGAAGATTGCAGTACTAGGATGAGAATGACGAGATACTTTAAGTAGCTTACGATTTTTTTTTCTAATTACAGCTTGGATGGGTTTCAGTGCAAGAGTTTCTCATTATTGCAAATGATGAAATGAAAATGCAGTAGATATGAATACATACTATAACTTAGTATTGTTTTCAACACCTGCATACACATTTCTACAGGGGCAGCCCTAAGCCCACAAAAACTAGTAAAAGTCCCCACATAATAAACATTACAAATAGCATCTAATTGAACCCATTAAGCGATCAAGATGCATCGATAAGTGACTAATACCATGCTTTAGTAACAGTCGCTGTATCCCTATCTCTGGTCGGACACGTAACTGGGTCGCGGGCTGTGGGGGTGCCAGGGGGTGTCAGGGTTGATGGGGGTGTTTGGGGCGCTAGGGGGCGCCACGGGAGCGGACTCGTAGTTTTTGTACGTACGCGTCGGACCGGCGATCCGGCTTACTTGCTACACGCTCTCTCGCCGCCTTCAAGAGAGAAACATCACACGTACCTCCATCACGCACGACTCTCAGGAAATGGAAACTTTTTTTGTTTTTTAGTCCGATTTTCACGTGCGGCTTTTACTAGAATGCAGAACTTGACGTTTACTTCTATTTTTGTGAACCTTTATTCTTATGTAGGGAGGAAGGGTTAATATTTTTTGTGTGTTTATACTTACGTTTTGAATTTGATTCATTTTCGTAAAATGCCTTCCGAACTCCCATAAGTCAACGCCGAATTTTAGCGCCCAGTTTTTGACTCTGTAACAAACATTACAATTTTAATGAAGGCTTATAAGGCTTACATCAGTATTCAAGGAATAAGACGAATGGTAAAAAATGATTACAAAAAGGAGGAAACAAATTCGCTCGATTCTCAGAAAAAAATTAAACATTTATCATAAGTCTGTGACGGGGAAGTAAATGTGGTCGGGGAAGCAGGTTAAGCATTTTTTTCCACTTCGTCAAGCACCCCTTATTCGGTAGGAGCTTACTCGTACAAATTGTATTTGTCGCAACACGTACAAAAGTATAGCCATTCTCACAGGGCGAGACCAATTTAATGAATGTCTCGATACCTTGCGCCGGCGTTGTGTCGCCACTCAAAATGTACCTATTAGAATTAAATACCAAAAACCCTAAATTAATAGTAGCTACTATTAATATAGGAGCTTTATTGCAACATCCTACCTGATCGTATTTTTCCAATGGAATCTATGCTTTTAATAAACTACTTTGCAATGTGAAAGCACAGTGGCTTACGAAGTTTTTTAAGTCTAAAATAATAATTAACGTTTATTTCGACCAATAAAGGATCATAGTAGGTACAATATGTACTTTGTACTTGGATAAATAAATAAATAAATAAAACTTTACAAGTTAATCTAACTTTAAAACTATAGATCATGGCACAACATAAAGTAAAACCGCACTTTGGAAAAAGGCGACGATTAGACATAGTTTATAATATACCCAAATATAGTACATCTTTTGCACACAAATTTCACAATTATCTCGGTCCTAGCCTATACTACAAAGTAAGTAAACATCTACAGTTAAGGAATCTTGATAGCCAAACATGCAAAAAAACTATGGATGAATATTTGAAAACACTAGACTACAACAGCACTGAAAATCTACTAAGAAAATTGGTATAAACAAGGCACATGAATGGAGGGGCACTCAACTGTACAAATACTGAAACATACATAAAACATATACACATATACCTATACCCTTACCCAAACACAAAACAACACAGACAATTCCAATCATGTAACTTATATAATATACTCGTAACTGTACTATTATTTATTGCCTATACAGTATGTAATCAATCTGCATAACTATGTGACTTTTAAATGGAATCTTGTAGGTATCTGTTGTTCTGAGGTTGAGGAAGACTATCCGCTCGTAATACAGTTTCATACTAGTACGAGGGGATAGGGCGAATCAGTCCAAAGACAACCAAACCATTTTTTACGGTCTACCAAACCTATCTTTATTGTCAAAATAACTTTAAGCCATGTTTTATATACTGGGTTTATTAATAAGTTGCTCTGTATGGTTGTCTCATATTCGTCAATAAAGATTTATTATTATTATTATAAAAGAAAAGTAAATTGGTTTTTATGCAGCTGCTTTTCTACTCATGTAAAACACAAAAAGGTAAATATAAAAGGCATATATATATATAAGTTTAAACGACAAGTTAGCAATCACGTAACCATTAGGTAACAAGGTGCAATTTTATAGTTTCAGGAAAAAATTTAAAAGTGCTAATGTATGCATTCAAACTAGGTTAGCATTCGTTCAAATATAGTTACGATTCAATAGATCGCGTGAATCCATTCAGCTTCAGTAATAGGTTACGACATTGCTATTTTAAAATACTAGTGATAGTCTGAATCTCTCTCGTCCGAACTGGACCACTGAAACATTTGCATGTTCTTATTGTAGCTCAGTTTTATGTGAATCAGCCACACTTTACTACGCCATTTACATTTTTCTGCTAACGTATTTACTAGTTACCAAGAGTTCTTTTAGACCAATCAGCGTGCCCCAATTAAATATCTAAACTTTATTCAGGCTAAATAGCGCATTTTTAGGCACATTGCTGCGTACAAGTATGAAATGATAAATTGAGTCGAAAAAAAATAACGTAAATCAAGTTTAATAGTAATTTTTACATAGGTATAGTTTTATAATACTAATTATAAAAGTAATTGCGAGTATGTGGACTTTAAACTATTCCAAATACGAAAATGGTACGTCAAAGATATTTTAAGGCTAAATCTATTTAGGTACCTACATATTGGATTGAAATTCTAACAGCTGACTTAAAAATTCCAATCTACGTGGAGGAAATTCCAATTTTATTACATAATAAAAATGCTTTTCCGTTCTTTAGCATTTAGTAGAGCTTAAACCAGTCTATCTATGCGGAATATCGGGATTATTTATGCGGGATTATCCCTGCCCTGAGCAGTCCTGTGATGAGAAATCGATGAAAACTGCGCTGCACCGAAATGAAGAACGAGTAGACGTCTAGACTTTATGCCATAAACCCTGCGCTACTAGTCTTCTTAAGATTAGAATAAGTTTGAATCGTTTCATATTTTGCTACAAAGTTCTAATATGCAATGTCTCAACTTTGAGAGCACATTCCAAAAGAGATGGCTTTTATCTATCCTTTTAGGGTTTCTGAACCTTGAATATATTGTCACAATCTTTTTATCACTGATATGGAAAAAGCAGCTGGGAAGAAAATAATAAGGGTTTGACTTCCCTGTAGATAGCTAATGGAGTGATTTTTTTGTGTATTTTATAAAAATGTCTTCGGTGTCGTTTGCAATGTTTTCTGCCCTACCCTTCGCAGTCTTTTATTCATTCCTTTTCTGACCGTATCACGTTCCTATCTATTTTTAAAGATCTCGCTGATAACATAAGTAATAATAAAGGAAATGTAAAAGACGAAAACGGTTCAGTGAATTTTTGGTCAAAACTTCGTTCTTATTTCCTTATTCCGTTTCGTTTAATTCAAGTTGTTCCACAATGTCCTCATTAGCAATCAGGGAATGTTTCGCGGGCATTGTTCGCCCAAGTTCGGCCGTCACCGGCACCGGTTCGGAATTTTGAATTATTTAAAACGTTCGTTTGGTAGCCGGCAGGTGCGCGGCACGCAGCCGGCGCCGCCTTTGGGCCGTTACTCGGGATACGGGAAGCTTCCAGCATCTTCAACAAATCTCTTTTAAGACTGTTATGACAGTCCTGGGCTTTCTTTTAAAAAACCTAATAATTTCACTGCTGATAAAACGAATCTAGGACTATTTTACCACTGATATGGTAAATCATATGATAGGGTACTTGATTTCATTTCACATCTCAGTTCAGTGAACTCACGAGAAAATATTGTTTGTGATTATATTTTCTATTAGAACTATGCGATTAGTTTGCAAAACGGAGAAAAGGGTCTTAACACTACAGTGATCCGCTTAAAATATCTTGTTACTGTAATCGGTTTAACCCTGGGGCTGAGCATAGGGTTTCGTGGGCCGGGGCGGAAAGGGGGGGGGAGGTTAAACCGATTTACGTTTCACCTGAATTTAATATCATTCCTTTGCGTATGACAAATTTGTGTTTAAAATACTGGGATTTAGTGAAACGTGGGAAATATGAACCAGAGCAATGGGCGACATCAAAGCGACATTTTAAATTACTTATCTAATTTATGATTGCTGTTTAATTTGTGGTTGATTGTAACGAGGACCTTTCAATTTATTATGATTAAACAATAAACGATCGTGTTCCTAAAGAACTAGTCTGGAGAATTGAGGAAATTTCTCACTCTCCTTATTGTGCAGGAAGTGTTGTGTTGCAAAGGTATTGATATGAACGCTAAATCTCTTTGAATATTAACTCGATCGACACGAATTAGGAGCCGACGTATTTAAATAAGTGTTAAACTAAATTAATTAGAGATAGAAACCGATGATATCTCGGTTGCAGTGATTCGATAACGGTTGTTTTATTAATCAGTGTCGGCGAGTGCTGGTAGACAGGGTGTCAGACGCGCTGCGCCCTTACGTAAGGCAGCCTCCGAGTCCGTAGTACGAGCGTCGTCCCCGCGCCCCCCGCCATCCGCCCCCTGAGCCCGAGCCCCCCGTGCCCCGCTCTAGATCAATACCGGAGCCGGGCCTTTGACAAGTGCCCCGCGCCGCGTGCCGCTCTGCAAATATTTACGTTGTGGAAACAGATCATAACTAGTTTCATTTGCCTGTTTGTACGCCACCCGCGACACACCAGCCACAATAAAAACCAATTTAATTGACAAACATCTAAGTTATGTCTCAATTAGTTTTATTTGATTGCTTCTTTTTGTGGTCTAGTTTCTGGTTTTTAATGTTCAGTTGTTGAGCTAAAACTTGATGAGTATGTTCACTTAATATCAAACACAAAAGTTATCATTTTAATTCAAATGAAACAGTTTTAACTAAAACGTTGATACCACATGCGGTGTCGGCCAATCACATAGAAGCCGCAATCCAACAGATAAAATAATCCAAATTAATTTGTACTCTGAACTAACTACATTAACGTAAAATGTACAGCTTTATTTTAAATATTCAAGTGTTGCAAATGATAACATGGCTTTGGCTTTAATTTTAGTTTTAAACCTTCTTATAATGGTATTATTCAAATTAAGTTTAGTGAAAACATACCGCTTTTTAATTTTAATTATATTTCAGGCGTGAAATTAAGGTAATATTTTGATATGACCTCGTCTCTATTTAGAGTAATTTAGCTAATCTGAAGGGATTTGTAACAAAACTAACTATTACTATTCATGCATAATTAACTAGACCTGAAAAAGTATTCACCGTCTACCCGCATTGAATGTCGCACTCGGCACACAGTGCAACGACGGCGTAGCACATTCAATGCTACGAGATGCTACGATCGCTACGAGCCTACGCCGCTTGTGCAAATTGTCTACACTTCTACGAAACAATTAATTGAGTTACGATTGTAACTGGCACGGACTTTAATACCGTCATTAAAGGTTGTTGCTAGTTATAGTGCTTTTATGTTAAAGCAATCTATTGTTCGAAATGTTTTGTTACTGTACGATAACAGTTTTTTGTAATTGTATTTACTGAACACAGGCTAGTTTGCCATACCTAACTGGCCAGGTGAATTGAGTTTTCCGGACGTTTTGTATGGTTTTATTTATTTCCAAAAAATGGTCTCTTTTGTTTGATATTTGTAACTTTTCAAAGCATGTATCAAAAGAGAAAAAAAAACTTGCGGGAGAAACTCCAGCAAAAAAGAATTTAATTAAATCATTGTCTACAGATTAACAATAGGTTGTCGCAAGCGTTACTACTCAGCATGAGGTCGATTCCCAGGTGGGGCAATGGGTTATTAGGTTTTTCCATCAGGAACTTCTCAGTAGCTGCCCGGATTTGTACCTGGATGATGACAATAGACTTAGCCCTATTACATGGGACGAAATGTGGGTGTTCTATAGGTACACGTCTGCCTAACTCGTCTGAGATTACAGGCGTGATGTTATGTTTCCCATGACCATTTGTAGTTGAAAATGTTCTTAATCAAAAGGCAAATAAATTAGTATTGTACATACAAGACACTGCTAATACGTAATCGTATCACTTTATTTATGACACCTCATTATCATCTGCCTAGCCTTTTCCCAAATATGTTGTTACATTATTTATGACACCTATTGGTGTCTATTTTACCTATCTTAAATTTTTGACAAATTCGTAAGCAATTCTTAAATATTACGCTACTTTACTATCATTATTAAATATGTTGTAGTATTTGTTTATACCAAACATAATTCCAGTATTTCACCATTCCTTACGTGAAAACTGAACCCATAAGACCAAAGCACTTAGTAGGAGCGAACTCAAAACTACAACATTTGCGCGTTTTTCCTTAGCGATGTTTAAAACTACTGGACAAGTTTTAATGGAACTTTCATTTATATTATCCTTAAGAGCTCTGAACCAGGCTATATAATTACACTATGTCTAGACAAAGTTTTGTGATCATCCTCGCGGACTAGCCGAGGGGCGACACAGCTTTTATGACCTTTTTATAACTAGTAAGCAAAGATAAATATGAAGGAGGCTAACAGAAGAATTCAGCTGGGCGTTTGGAAAGCTTGCTCGAGTCTTCTTGTCGCGTATTCTACAGAGCTTTAAAGACTGAATTCTTCAATCAGTGCGTCCTGCCTGTTATGACTGACGGAGCCGAAACGTGGACACTCACGGTACGGATGGTTCATAAATTCAAGATCGCTCAGCGAACTCTGCTTGGAGTTTCTCTGAGGGATAGAATCCGGAATGGGGTGATCCGGCAGAGAACCAAAGTTGACGACATAGCTCGAAGAATTAGCAAGCTGAAGTGGCAATGGGCCGGCCATATTAACCGTAGAACTAATGACCATTGGGGTAGACGTCTTTTTGAGTGGAGACCGCAATTCGGCAAACGTAAGGTAGGTAAAGCGACGATCTTTGTAGGGTGACTGGTACAGCTGGATGAGACTTGCCGAGAATCGAGCTGAATAGCGTGCAATTGGAGAGGCCATGTCCAGTAGTGGACTGCTGTAGACTGATGATGATGAAGCAAAGAAAAGCAGGTTATCTTAATGTAAAGTAAGAATAAATTAATAGAGTAAGAATCCTTTGATAAGTCGGGGTGCCCCAAGTCCAGAGCTCGCTTCGCTCGCTCTTGCATCCTAAGTTCTATTTGACATGGGTCAAATGTTCTTTGGGTGAAAAGTTATTGGTCAAAACATTCTGAACAAAGATTTATATCGTTAGACACCACGTGAAAAGATGGTCACGTTTCTGTGTCGTTGTTTTGTTTCATATAACATGAATAATTTTTGTTTTGCTCAATCATACTGAAAGTCGTATCTATCGTTCCGTGCGGGATGTGTGAGCTCACTCTTCTCACCTTGTACACTTTTCGAGCGACCTAAGTACGGTGAGAGCAAATCAAACAATTTGAATCTTTATTCGGCAAGAATTCTTCTTATTATCAAATTGGTTTTTAATTATTGTCAATGTAAAAGTGAGGCTTGAGTCTAAATTGAAGAATTGAATTGAATCTAATTCAGATTAGTCAGACTAATGTGCGATGCTATAAATATGTAAAGTTTAACTGATTAGCCAACAGTCTCTTTGGGTTTCGGTCAGAAATATATGACTACATGAACATTTAAAATTTTTACATTTCTTTTGAGAAACATTTCAATCAAATCATTCCTCAAATCAAGCCAGAATAACTTGTAATTAGGACGGATTATTTAGAGGTCAAGGTCGATCTCCATGTCAGAGATCAGTGTGATTGTAGAGAACAAACTAATATTACAATTTAGTGAACTGTCGGCACTTTGCGTAACCGACCATGAGTTCAGATCGATAATAGGTACAGAGGCCAGCACATCAACCTACCCCAATCTGTAAAATTTTCCCAATTGAATATGAACCTTATTCCTTTGTAGTAAAGTTGAAAATCTATAAAAGAAATTTGACAGATTGGGGTAGCTTGATGTGCTGGCCTCTGTACATATTTATCTTTGAAATAGATGTATGATGTATTCGACGGTGAACTCACTGGTCTAACAGTAGCGTGTTAACGGCTTAAGGTTAAGGATTAACCCGAACCGTTACCCATAATACAAATAATATGTAGGTATAAGTACTAGCTGTTGCCTCGGTTTTAGTCGCATACCAGGGAAGTTAAATCATGCACATGATAAAAAGTACTTATGTGGTAATCCAAGACTTGGTACTTATACATGTTCATGCAAATTCGTTTCTGCGTAATTATATAACAAATATGTTCAAACTTTTACATAAACGTTGCATAGCGTCTGTATATAGTTACACAACGCTTAGTCTTTTTCTTTCGAAAGTCAAATTGCTAACGACTGAAAGAGAAATCGGTGTGTAACTATTCACCTGATACAATACGTTTCTTAGTAAGGGGATTATTATATCAGTAATTAACCTATTATCCAATGCTTCTAGGTTTGTCTATCAAAAAATGCTTTCCAAGGCTTGTGAATTTGGCTTTACAGATTTGTGCGGTTGTATCCAAAACCATTATATGTTTTCTTGAATTATTTGTCTCAAAGTCTAATTAAAACTTATTCATTATTATTTATTACATGTCTTTTATTTTTCCCTTTTACAAAATATTAAATATGCCCAATACTTTTGAGACGTCGGATAGAGTCATGTTGTAATGCGTCCCACGCATTGATCCTGACACTACACGAGTAAGCCCACAGATACGTACCGCCTGACGCAGGTCCTCACCGGACACGGATGTTTCGGGAGGTTCCTGCACATCATCAGGCGGGAGGAAACGCCCGGGTGTCACCACTGCGAGGATCGCCCTGAGGACACGGTGGAGCATACGGTGGAGGCCTGCCCCGCTTGGGCAGAGCACCGCCGTGTCCTCGTAGAGGCGATCGGCAGCGGCGGCGACCTCTCGCGCCCGGCCCTGGTCCAAGCCATGGTCCGGGGCGAGAGGGAGTGGGAGGCAGTCACCTCCTTCTGCGAAGCAGTCATGCTAGCGAAGGAGGTGGCGGGATGGGCGAGGGAGAGAGCTGAGAGAGCCGCCCGTCCCAGCCGCCGCGGTAGACGCTCCGGGCGTCGGGAGCCGCGTGACGTCTCCCGGCCACCGTAGGCGCGGGCCTGCGGACGGCGAGTAATGGGTAGCTCGCCGTCCGATCAGGACCAGGCCCGTGCCGGACGGCGCGTATGTGTTCCACGCGCGCCTCAAAGAGATGTCAGCATTGAAAGGAGGGGCCCGTCAGGGCCGAAGCCTGCCGGGGCAGCGGGATTGTCCGAAAGGGTTACCGCTGCCCCGGAATATAAAGGGCTAAGGAAGGAACACGGATGGGTTTTAGTCAGTAAGAGTCTGACACTCCCTTCCGCTCCACCCAGAGCGGGAGGGGTCATTTGATGATTTCCCATCCTTAAAAAAAAAAAAACCCACAGATACGTTATAACCTCTGTATAGTAGGTAGGTACAGCGCTGAAAGCTGCATCAATGTGCTTACATCGCGATTCGCTGAACTATGACCGTATCTCATATAAAGCTATTGTTTACAGCGCTGCAGCGGCTCAGCGCGGTGGAGAGCGGATATTGCAGCTGCCCACATGTTGCTTACAAACGACCAGTGTACTGGTCAAGACGAAGGTGGTAGGATAGAATGGATGAATGTGGTCTACTATTGTAACTATGATACCGAATATTCGGCTACCGGGTCGTAGTTTAAATGTTGGAATACAAGTACAAAAAAATATGGTCACACATAATCTTTTAAGATCATTTTTGTCGCATTAGATTTAGTATTATCTGTAATGGCAAAGGAAACATGTCATGTGAATAAATAAATATTAAAGTAATTAAAAAGATTAAGTGCTTACAAGCAATGTGTTTTGCACATTATATTAGTATCCTGTATATTATATTTTTACAAACAAAGACACATGTTTGTCATGTGTCCATGAGATCTTCGTTTTCTCACCGACCGAAATATAAGAATTTACAAAGAAACCGCGAGCCAGAAACATGTGTAGGTCACATATGAATAAGAGGTAAGTACATCTTTGTGGAAAACGTATGTTATCAGCTCGGAAAAACAATCAAGTGATAGTACTACACCAATTAATTTAATGTCGCCGCAGGTGAATTCCTGTAGAAAGAAAATACTTCAAAGAACCTTCAAATAGCACAAACTAACAAAAACCAAAAGAACGTGTAGATCATAAGTAGGTAAACACGTGTATTAAGAACTACACAACACATCTTCCCTAGATAAAAGCATCTATGTTACCAGCCAAAAAAAAATCGCTAGAGATAACGACACCAGTTATTTTAATATTGCCGGGGGCATGTGTCTTGTTTTAAGATTGTAATATAACGTTGAAGTAGCTGGGCCCTTCAAGCTCTAGTTCCAGAACTATTTACTAAACGTACCTCTTCAATGTTAAGAGCGTTTTACGCCGTACGGCATTTCATAAAAACTTTCAAGCCCTTGTTTTTCGAAATGAATAAACCGATTTTAATGAAACTTCATACGCATAAGCAGGATAAAAAGTTACTTAAGAAAATTTTTACACAGTACGTCTTTCTTATCAGTGTATTTATATCCATTTGGCGGAGACCTAGTAATAAAAATATTGAAATTACGATAAATTTTGTATCGTCTTATAGGCTACATGCGCTTACTCTTAGTGGGTTTTTTATTAGCTTCTTATAATTTGGACAAGGGTACAATAAAGTCCAACGATTCAAATACACTGAATGTGATTCCCAAAGCTTAGCCGGAAAGCCAATCAGCAATTCACAATCATCCGACAGGCTATCGTATCAAAAATTACATATTTCGATAACCTGATTTGCCTTGCCCCGACAGCAAACAGCTGACAGAAAAATAGCGGTAGTCTATTTGATTTAAACTGACAAAATTTTCGGGTTTTGGACTTGTAAACAGCGTTTAGAGGTCTCCTATGATAACATTATTGATGTTCGATACGGTACGGAACCGTATCGAGTGGTTGTGAATAGCTATGCAAGTTAGCCAGAAGATGCTAACGTTCTATGCGCAGGAATTTTTAGAAACGCACAAAGAGCCTACAAAGAACTGTTCAATCAACCTGTGCAACTTGTGAGGTGTAAACAGTTAAACACTTAAAGCGGCGGAAAACCTCAAGCGGCGAAAGTAGAATAACCTTATCGGTACCTACCTTTTTTTTAAGGATGGGAATTCATCAAATGACCCCTCTCGCTCTGGGTGGTGCGGAAGGGAGTGTCAGATTCTTACTGACTAAAACCCATCCGTGTTCCTTTTTTTCATTTTTCCGACGGTATATTTTAATTTGTTAGGTAATAGTTTTAGTTAGGTCCGTTTTATTTTATTAATTAATTTAGTATAAGAAGTTTATCCAGTGTATCTATACTCATATTATTATCCTCTTTAATAAATAACTCAGAATTCAAATAATATAAAAAGTTGGGTGTTCATTTACTGAATTGAATTTTTTAGTTTGTTCGTAATTCTATTCTTATTCATTAGAACCGAAACTGAATTTGAAACAAATTAAAATGCAGGTACTATACTCGCACATAGCTAATGAAGTTTGTTTGCGCGCGTGATCACAGTGGCTCCGGGCCTTAGCTTGCTATTTTTTTTTGATTTCGTTTAAGCTTTACATTTGCACTCTTGATAAAAAGATTTTCTTCCCTCCGATGTGTGGGGAAATTGAATGAAATTCCCACGTTCGTTCACACCTATAGACGAACCCTCATTTGTATAATGATGAGTGCAAATTGACTCCATTATTTGAAAAGAAAACAGATTAGAAACGTAATAAACATGTTAGATAAGACTTAATCCAAAGAACTTACTGATATAACTGCTAGACCATATTGTGATAAATAATTATATCAACAAAAACGCAGTGAGTAAGTACCAAATTGAACAAATAAAATACATTTGATCAGGAAGCAGAGAAGATAGCTTAAAATATCAAATTGCTAATAAGTAAGGAAGAAACTGGCAAACTGTATAACTTTATATACCAGTCATAAAAGCTTTCTAATTAATTATCTTTTCCTCGAAACCCATCCACAAGTATAAGTTCTCGTAGAAGCGCACATCGTAACACACATGAATGAAACAACCCAATACATTTAATCAGTGGCGCGGATTCGTAATTACTTTAACCAGAAATCCTCGTTAATAATTCAAAGTTTTTACAACCGCTCCATTGTATGAGTGGCCTGGGGTAGGCGGGCACGGGACAAGCGGGCTGTGGCGCCATTTATCACGAATTGATCCATCTCGGAACTCTCAACTGTCACTTGTGAACTTTTTCGTTTAGCAAATCGCGACGAAATGTCATTACAGACATTCATCAAAGTAGCGGGAGCGTGCGCAGGAGCGGGGAAGGAAGCGGAGTGAATATCGTTCTGTAATTGGCTGTCAATAAGCTGCTTGTCGGTGCTCGGTACGTCCTGCCCTACATACCGCTGCATCGCAAGGCCTTGTGCAAGATATAGAGGATGGCCACCCGGCAACATTAGTTTTATTGAAAATGTTTTTCTTGCAAGATGCAGCACCGAATTGGGTGTTAAAAAAAGGAGGCCTGAAACGTTTTGTTAGCCTTTATAAAACTAAAAACCAATACAATATTATAATATCTACGACGACCCTATGTGCCTGCATTTCATCTACAAAATTGGTCAGTATGTACCTACATACAGGCATAATACATAATAATTATCAGGTATGAGCTACAGTAATATGTGATATAACATCCATCTAGCTACTGGTAGCGTGCCCACCGCAATTAAGTAAACTACACACATCAAAAGTGTCTAGGGATCAACATATATTTTTGCAATAACTTTTCTCCTGATTGATATTAATTAAAATTTTCTTTAAGGATTCATCAAATAAAGTGTTTTCGTTTGTCACAGTAACGATAAACCAAGTCACCTTTGCATTAATAAAGAAATTTGCCATTTTCCTAATAAAGGGATTTTTGACATTTGAACCACTAACACAAAAGTTCGAAAAAAAGACTGAAATAACAGTTTTCTTTAAAATTTTATTGGGTAACTTAAACAATTAATAATCCGTGTTTCTACCGCGAACACTAACAACACAAGAACATCGGTTTGGCATACTCAAAATGAGTTCATCCAAATCACGCTGTGGAATGGCCGCCCATGTTCGTTGCAACAACAAAAAAAGGTGTTCTTGCGACTGGATACCCTCCATATTCGGCAGAGCTCTTCTCTGTAGCATATCCCATGCATGCTCAATCGGGTTCAAGTCTGGCGACTGAGCAGGCCAGGGCAGGACATTGATGTTAGCTGCGGCGAGAGTCTGTCTTACAACTCTTGCGGTGTGCGGTCGTGCATTATCATGCATTAACTGAAATAAGGGACCGATTTGCACTTGTAGAGGAACGATGACGTCTGATACAATCGTCTCAGCATAAATTTGAGCGTTGAGGTTGCCTCTGATCCAAATCAACTCAGTTCTTCCGCCGATCCAAATACCCGCCCATACCATGATGGTTCCACCACTATAAGGATGGACTTCCTGGCAGGATTTTAATCGCTGTTGGCGTCCAGGGGTTCTCCAGTGTCGTATACGTCTTGTATCCGGTCTCATACCAAAACGAGACTCATCAGAAAAGCACACGAAACGCCATTGTTCTTCTGCCCAATTTCTGTGTTCAAGAGCCCATTGATATCGAATCCTACGATTGTGCATTGCTATAGGTGGTACCCGTAGCGGTCTTCGGGAATGAAGGTTCACTTCATGCAAGCGGTTTCTGACTGTTTGGTCGCTAATTAAGTTCCCTGAAGAGTGATGAAGCCTCACGGCTAACATCATGGCGGTTATTGTTGGAGCTCTTCGAGTTAAGATTTGAATGTATCGGTCTTGTCTCCGTGTGGTGCAGCGATACCGTCCTCCATGGCGCTCAGCCACGGTACCAGTGCTTCGGTAACGTGTCCAAAGTCGACTGATAACACTCTGACTTGTATTCAGAGCTAAAGCCACAGTACGTTGCCGGGAACCAGCTTCTATCATTCCCACGGCTCTGAGCATTTCTTCCCTGCTTAAATGACGTCGCCGCTCCATAATAACGTTGGTTTTAATCAGTAGTAGGGAAACAGTAGCACTAATAATGTCTTCAATGCGTTGTATGTTTTTATAGGGAAAATATTGACAGCTGATTTTCATCTTTTACTCGAATTTGATTCACAGTTCCTGATTCAAATTATGAAATGCACCAAAAAGGATCCATATAAATTTATAAAATCATAAATTTATTACAAAGCCACATCTCAATCTCAAGAAATCCGCATAAAAATGCTTGATCCCTAGACACTTTTGATGTGTGTATATTGAAACCAAAATTACACAAATGATACAGATTTTTTAGCTTTTTAATACTTTCTATCAATTTACGATTAAACATGGTTTCTATTCTTCTGTTCAATCAGTTTCAAAACTAATTATTTGGAATGTATTAGTTAGAACTGTTTCCAATTCTGTTTTTGCTTTGAATTTTAACCTATCTTCAATCCCATGTGAAACCGTTTTACCTGAATAAGGAGTTTAAGCACATTTTTGTTTCAAACCTTTCCCAACACTTGAAAAAAACAATATTCGTACTAACTATCCACGGGCTACACATATATTCAATGTGTGGAACGAAAATGGAATCAAACCCGCGACACATAGAAGTCAATCGCTCAGCCATTCCGAAAACCGTGCCGGACAAAAAGCTCGCCCTCTAGTCGTGATATGGAATTTAAACATAGCGGGCAAAACCTATATCTCTGCTTACTCCTTCAGGCAAAACCGACACGAGGTTGTGTTATGTCATGTAAGTGACAAACAAATCGGTTTTTGGAATTCTTGATAACTCTTGAGATCTAATTATGAAGGTTGATCTTTAGTGTCAAAGATCACTCAAAAATACCTAAAAGCATTACTGATACGGGCCGTATTAAGTAATTATGTTGCTCGAAGCCATATCGAGCAATTTACAAGTAGATTATACTAATTACTTACGTCTAAACCCCAGAACAATAAGTTTAAACTATGCGGGGTGTTCAGCCATTGCTAACAATTGTCAACGCAACCTATTTCTATCATGAACTCGGCAACTTATGAGGGATAACACACTCCGTTCCCCATGACAATATCACCATACGAATTACAGGAAAAAAATGGCGCGAATATAGTCGCAACAGGTGCAAATAATTTGATTAATGTACAGGAAAGTAGGCAGCCGTGGTTACGTGTAAATTTTCAACATTTTCTGTAATTTCCACGAATTCTGCTGCGGTTCCATTCACGTTCTAATAAAGCATATGTTAGGTTACCTAACAATACCTTGAATAGGTGCTTATAAAATGTAATTTCAAGTTATATATAAAACGTATCAAAGGATTTATTTTCATGATAAAGACCTATTGAAGTGTTTCTCGCCGCTCCATTTGACAAACTCATCTAAGTTATTAAATGTTGCGATGAAACGAATCTATAAATATCTATACGATGAAATAAACTTGTTACCCTTCTTCAAGGAGTCCTTGGATCATGGAGAGGTTGAGTGGATGAGTGAATTTCGTGCATAAACTCGTAGTCAAATGTAATCAGTCTTTCGCTTCATTTGATACTACTATGGTACTACAATATTTTATTTTTGCGGATGTTACATTGTATTTTCATGTATTCTGCTTCCTTTCGTTTTCCTAATTATTATCTGAAAAGCTTTCCACAGAAGGTACATTGGTGGCCCTAAAAGGTACAGCATTATTGGAGCAGTTAATGGAAAAAGCTTTCCGTGTGTTAGCTTACGATAACTAAAAAAATGGAAAACAAGTTTAATTAAAGGTTTAGATTAACTGCATTATAACTTATTTGTTATGTAGCTACTGTTTTGATTGTGTATAATTTTTCCTTTTAAGCTAGTACTTCAGGTGAATAAAGTGAAAATAGTAGAGGAAAATTCTGTTGAAGCATTCTGAATCTGGGAGACTATTAATCTCAGTAAATAGTTTTGTTTACTTGATCCATGATTCAATAATATAGTTATTAGCTGACAATGCACACAATAATAGTCTTGTTGTTGTCTACATTTCTTGGAATAAACTAATTATTGTGATATATTTTATATTATGAACGCTCAAGATACAGCACTGTTACGTATACTGTGTCTCTGCTACGGGCGCTAGGTTATCAGATGTGAGGGCACTTACTCATTGTGCGGGATGTCCTCGAGCTGGTTGGCGAGCGCAGCGGCCGCAAGCAGCGCGACGAGCAGGCCCAGCGGCCTCCGCGGACACATGCTGTCCATCAGCGCCATCGCACTCCCCACATGACAAGGGCACACGACAACCGACACAGCACTGACCGCTCCTACATGGAACAACACACGGCACTAAACTCTCTTGACAGTGTCACACAGGGGCGTACGTTTGTGCATGAGTCATCGAGTGGTAGTGTCAGTCAGGTTAGGGACCGGGGCCGGTGTCGTGCGGGCGGGCCGCAGGCGAGGACAAGCGTGTCGCGCGCCAAGCCGCGCCGGCCCGCGCACCCGCCCCCCGCGCGTCCCGCCGCCCCGCGCCCGCACTGACGCTGCGCGCGAATCATACGCCCAATAACGCAGCGGCCTACTACTTATTACTGAGATTTATTTGCTCATACATAAGGTTGATGGTCAGCGACCGATGCGAACGCCTCCAAGGCGGTTTAAGACAACATCCGGCCTAGTATTACGAGAAGCGGGTAGAATCCGGCGCACGGCCAGCTGATATCATGGTATCAGCAGGCGAGCTGATCACAAGGCTGCTGCAAGAGTGCTCGGCTGGCAGGCGCCTCAGGGAGCGCTGGTGGCGTGAGGTGATGCCGGCCGCGACACCGGCCGCCACGCACATGCGTGGGCAAGTCGCCAGGAAATCCTTTATTGATTCCCGCGCTCCCGCTTTCTAAGGAATGTCGCAGGCGTTGCTACCGCCAAAATTTCACCCTCCCACTATTATAATTTGAGCTAAGCGGATCACTGTACGCTCCATGGATTGCTTTCATTACACCTAACGAATTTTAGGGATTTTCATCTTTAGCATTTTCTTGAATCATAACATTAAATTGATAACTTTACGGAGTTTGGAAAAAAAATATTTTGTAAACAATATTTTTTTTGCTTCAGGGAATTGCTTGCATTTTTTCGCATTACAGAAATATTTCGCCTAGATGTCTGCAAAAGTATGAACGATACATTTAACTGTCATGGCCATAGCGGTGCAATTTTTTTTCACAAAGTTCTATGATAGAAACTTCAAAGGATAATACGGTATCAGTATGACACGTCTGGGAGGCGCAGGTAACCTAGGCCATGCGTGGTACTTACGCAGCATTATCTACGATTACAACGGCGGGTAAGGGTTGAAACTGATCTCTCACAAAATGCTGATTTGTTTCTTCAGCGGTTTTATTGAAAATGTTCACTGCAAAGTATGAACGTGTAAGTTCTAACGAACAAACAAAGTTCTGCAAACTTATCACTTTTGGGTGTCCATGTTTAAAATTTGATCATATAGATGGCGTTCTGTTGGCTGCAGCCTAATAATAGAATAGAACTGAATAAATTAGCAATGTTTCCACTTAATCGTTTTTTATGTAAGTACTCTATAATAATAGAGTTTAGAAAAGTTAAGTAGAGAGAGTGAGTTTTACAAAAGCTTGAGCGTTATGATACATATTTATTATTTATGTATTTATAGTTATTTAAAGCGGTACAAGACCAATTACATTAATTAACATAGAAACCTTTAATATTACGTTGACAATTATGTTGTATACAAAATTTAATTTATCTTATCAATACGTCCACCAATTCTGCTGAGCGTGCCCGCCTGCTTGCTGTGGGTGAGTGGGATTCGGGGCTCTGGCTTCAAGCACTCCCGTCACCGAACATAGGCACTATGCTGGGTGACACCACTTTCCGGCTCGCTACCTGTCTGCGTTTGAACGCTCCTTGCGGAGCTCCGCATCGCTGTCAGTGCGATGAAGCTGTCGACTGCCTCGGACACCATGGCCTATCCTGCAGTAAGAGCACAGGCCGGATAGCACGGCACGCCAGCATTAATGACATCATCCGTCGTGCTCTTGTCACCGCCGCGGCCGGGGTGCCAGCTGTTTTAGAACCCAACGGCCTGGCGCGCGACGATGGAAAGAGACCAGACGGAATGACCATAATGCCCTGGAAGTTAGGCAGACCTTTGGTGTTGGATGCAACATGTGTCGAAACCCTTGCGCCATCCCATCTTCCTAGCACGGTGCGCTGTGCTGGAGCGGCTGCTGCATGTGCAGAAAACCGCAAACGGCGAAAATATTCCAACCTGATTGGGAGTTATATGTTCGAGCCGTTTGGGGTTGAAACACTAGGGCCACGGGGTCCGAGTGCTCACTTGGTTTTTCGAGATATCCCCAAGCGGTTAGTCGACTCTTCACGAATTAGCATCGCTATACAACGTGGCAATGCTGCCAGCCTTTTGGGCACTGTTCCTGTTGACAGCGATGCTGACGAATTTTTTGTTGCCATAAGATTCTTTTGCTTATTTTTTCATATAAATGTAAGTACATATAATTATATTAAATGTTAGCTTACGTATATTATAAGTAAATATTTTTTTATGAAGAATAAATATTATTTATAACTAACATGGAACAGACATAATACGCATAATGTTACTCCGTTCAACACATCACATTCAGGGTTGGCAGTCAGGAGGTCATTTAGTACAACAGACTGGGAATTCGGCTCTGGCTACAGTTTTTGATAACGGTTGTGCAAACAGATTGTGCTGGTGGCTCTGAACGTGTCCGATGTAGTCGAGCACAAATAATCGGCAGCAAAGGCCATGGAGCTCTGGGCGGTCGATACGTCCCCGTAAGGTCTTACAAGCTACCATGAGCTGATCAAAGCCACTTCTCACCTCCAACGAGTTGAAGCCCAACGTCTTTAATCTAAAATATAGTTGGTAGGGTACATATATAGGGAAAGAAATGGTATAATATTTGGAAGAGGGGTCTTAGCAAGGTTTTCTGTACCTTTTCCAGCATTAGTGTTTGGGTTGCGGTATAGGGATGCCAAACACAGGCACTGGACTCGAAACATATCATAACTACACACATAACGTAAAGCTGAGTAAGGGTGCTTACATAAAGACGCGGGTTCCCGGTAAAGACAAGTCGGTACCCGATCCGTGCGGGTAAAATATCTCTTAAGTGCTCACAAATAAAGAAAGACATTGTGAGCCTTTCTTTCCGTAGTCAACCTGCAGCGATCTCTACTGGATAACCCGCTGCTTTATAATATAAGCACCCGAAGCATGTTTTATGTTTTTCTTTAGATTTTAATTTACTTGTGTTTCAGGATATTTACATAAGGTTTTTTCCTTAAGCCAAGGTTTGCAGATTTGATAAGATAGTCAAATAAAATAAGATAATTTGTACAGTTTAAAAGTATTTTATTTTCTCATTACAGTCGACATTAACTTTTGTTCTAACAATAACATTTATTGTCACAGATGTGTGGCAAAGTAAACTTCATGTCACTGATAGATTAGTTCTGAATTTTGTATTTTTTCTAATCAAAATATTTTGTTTTACAGAGCTATTTTTAGCTCAGTTATTGTGCGTTACGATTGCTCACAAAACATATTTATGATGAATTCAAATAGCTGTCTTTTAAAATTCCACATAAATACAGCTTTCCATGATATAATTTAAATACTCGTTGTAGATAAATGCTACGTGATACTTATTAATGAAAACTGTCAAAATAATTATATTTCACCGCATTTCATTTGTTAATTTTTTTAAAACCTACAAAAGTTAATAAACGTTTTCGTTTCAGTTACAACCTACAGTTTTTCGACAATATGTCAGTTAAAATTGTATAAAAATAAATGATACAAATGTACGCAGTCGCCGCACGGGGGCGCTGCCTACGAGCACAGTTACTTGCTACAGTTACAGCTATATTTACAGAATATCATTAAGTTATATAGGTACGTATAAATTAATATATGCTACTAAGTACTTTGCACAAAACGTTACAACGTAACTCGTCAATCATAACGTGAGGTCAGTATTCAAGCCGGCGTCACTGTACCGCGACACCGTCGCGTCACCTCGCCTTATATTCACACAATACTGTGCTTTGATCTTTAAATGCAGTCTTCACAATTACTAAGTTTACCTAAAGATCACAACAATACAGTTAGGTATAAAACATAACTAAGTAATCTCATAAATAGCCGTTTAACCTACAGTTACAACTACCTAAATAATTTGTACAATTAATCTGAGATTTTCCACAGATTTTCCTGGTGACAGAATAATTATAGACATACAAATAAATAATATTATAAATTAATAATATTTGACCACAGTCTTTAGAAGTATAAATGTAACAAAGAGTTTGGAGACAAATGGAAATGTCTTTATAATAGGAACACACAAACAAATGTTTAGATATGACGTCTACAAATGATATTTGGTTTTATACAGTAAATAATTCACTAGCTTTGACACTGGACCACGTCTATACTGGACCACAATATAGAAGTACTAGTGCCCCGCTATGGAATGATTTCAGCTAACAGTTACACATAATGCTGACATAGATACTAGCACTTCCATCATGTACCGAATAACAATATAGCCTCCACTATATTTATATGAAGAGTAAACTTAAAATTACAATTCTCGTAATACTGTCTTAAGGTACTGATTATAAGCGGTATTGCCAACCTTAAAACATGTTTTACGTACGATTGCTCAGCTTATAAGAGATAAACTCCGTAACTTTAGGTAAAGATGTCGAATCGTTCAGATCATTACATACAGTATAATTAGTTGCATTCATGCAAGTATATCTAGTCTTCACAGCGTGTTGACACGGTGTGGATCGTTGTTTAAGTGACACACAGTTTCAGACAATCTGTGTCTTCAATGTCGTGAGGAGTCGCTTTCGTGGCCGGAATCTCGGCCATTTTCTCTAGGTGAGGCGCGGTGGTCCCTTTCGTCTCTAAACCGGTCCCTTCGGTCTCGTTCCCTCGACCTGTCCCTGTCCCGGTCTCGATCTCGCTCCCGGTCCCGGTCCCGGTCTCTGTCTCGGTCCCGATCTCTCTCTCTATCGTCGTCGCGATCCCTACGTCGATCGTAATAGTGATACGACCGTCTTGATTTCCTGTCGCTTGGTGTTACAACTTCTACTTTTATATTCGCTGTTGCCGTTACCTGCAAAGGTTTAGATAAGTTAGAAATCGAAATATCGAAAAAGACAATATCAAAGAAAGTAACTGCTTATGTAAGGTAATCTTATGGCTTGCATTCGTGCTACTGGAAAATTACTAGTCGAAAACTAACCTTAGTAGTAATAGCGCCCGGATGAGGTGTCTTTGAAGTAGGCGTCGATCGTCCTGAGGCCGAATCACTGCCATTGTAAGTGGTTGTCTCGACGACCACTTCTGGCTGCACGACGATGGACTGCATCGAGGATTGTACGGAGGGAGCGGACGAATGCCAACTCGGCGGCTCTTCGGTAATGGTCGTGAGAGAGGGGGCTGAGGGTCGCGGCGCTGACTTGCCCCCGCGGCCTCCCTTGTCGCCACCTCCTGACCCTGAACTCGACTTGCGAGGGTGTACCGGAGAACTTTTCGGTGATGGCGTCGACAGTCTTTCTGGATGTTCTAACGGTCGAACCTGAATAAAAGTTATTGTTAGAAACTTTGTCAAATTTTAAAGAAACAGAAATAAAGTTTTTGCCACTTCTAGATATTCGACATCGATGGTAGAGCGTGGTAATTAATAGATTTGATTTTGACATATCAGCAGTCATACAAACTTACTTCAGCGTTGGGTCCCAATATGGCGAGTACAATAGGGAAGAACAGCAGTCCGTCTATCAATCCGAGAAGTACCAGAGCTAGCAGTAGTCTTAAGAATAGTCTTGCCACGAAGCCAAATTCGCTGGTAGCCAGCATTGAGGCTGCCAGAGCGGCGGCCAAAGCGCCATGTACCACCGGAGCTAATACTGACTCGAGGGCCAAAGATGCTCGTCGTCGCTTGCATCCGATCGATGTTACGAAAGCCTGGTGGAGGAAAGTATATTTTTTGTTATTTAATGTGTATAGTTAGTTAATTGAGTATTAGATGTTATTTATGTACATTTTAGCATTTTTATTAATGATAAAAATGTTTGAATACACGTTATGTGGCAATAAAGAAATACTATAGATCATCGTCATCTGTCTAGCCTTTTCGGGTCAGCTTCCAGTCTAACCGGATGCAGCTGAATACCAGTATTTTACATGGAGCAACTGCCTATCTGAATTCTACAACCCAGTTACTTGGTAATACGATACCCCTTGGTAAGACTGGTTATCAGACTTTCGGGCTTCTGACTACCCGTAACGACTGTCAAAGATCCACGAATGATAGCCGGGACCAACGGCTGAACGTGCTTTCCGAGGCACGAAAGAAAGACTATAGATGGGGAAGTTAAATAAGTTGGTAAGCAGAGTTTTGTTTAACTGGAAATAATATAAAAGATTACTCACCAAACACAAATGCACAGTAAAGTGGACGCCCCTGCCTATGGAAAGGACTAGTAAGACAGCTGGTACTGCAGACAGTTTGACTCCTAGCAGTGCCATCGTACCCAGCAGCTGTAGCACCAACGTCGCCAGAGCTAATGTAACCAGTACTGCTGCCCAGACGTTCAGGAGAAGTACCATTACAGCCTGCAAAAAATAAATACGGTTCAGTTATAAATACATGATTCAAGTAGCTAAGGAATATGGTTTTTTTTATGAAAAGCTAAATTTTTTTAATTCAACTTACCACAAAAACAGCAGCTAAAGCGCAGGCGAGGGCCAGGAGCAGTGATGTCCTCAAATACAAGTACTGCTCCCAAAACAGGAAAGGAATACCAGACGGGAAATTAGACAATCCCTTCGCTTCGAACTTCAAACACAGATCCCGGACTGACATTATCAGGTTCTTTATACACTCCGTGTCACTTAAACCGGATAAGTAGAACGGCAGCTGCGTGTAGATCAGTGGTGATGATTTTGGTATCTTTAACTCAACGTCTCCTGACGAATGCGTCCATCTCTTCGGCTGCGGCTTCAAGTTTCCTTGTGAAGCTCCGTAAGCCAGGGCATCATTCGTCGCCCAGGCTGATAGGTAATTGTAGAACGCTTTCGGATTAATGATACCGTCTTTATCCACCAATCTATGACCATTCTTTGTGTCGGTCGTAATTAGTGACTTGTCAATGGGATTGTCTACGTGTCCAGTCTGCACCATCAGTTTGTATGCCAATATGCCCTCGTCACTTGCGTTTTTACACCAGTACTCTTGTGTTATACACCCACTCTCCACTTCCTTGTCGTAAGCTGCCTGTAAGTCCAGTAACCAGTCTCGGAAGAGGCTCAGCCAGAATTTCGTAAGTCCACCATTGTCGTTTTTTATGATATTCGGTATTCTAACAAACTGGTCGTGATATTCGTAGAGCAGCTTCTGATTGGTGGGATATTCAAAGTCCCCTTGTGTGACGGCGTACATGCTGTAGAAGCCGAAGTATTTCTCTTGGCGGTATAGGAATTCGTGTTCGTCTGTGTTCTCTGGTACAATATCTGTAAGATCTAGACCGTCTTTGACTTTCGTAGCTCCCCAAACACTGGCCAGGATTACTGCGATCAACGCTAGCATTGATGTAACCTGAAAATGAATCATACATTATACCTTCAGTGCTTTACATGTGTGTGTGAAGTGGATCTGATTTAAAATGTCATACCTTAACGGAAGGTCTCATGATGAACGGCGCGTAATAGTTCCTCGCCCACTTGGTGAGCGACAGACTGAGGCAGCACGTCACCTTCGACTGGTCTCCCAAATCTTCAGGATCCAATGGTTGTCTCGTAGTATCTTTCCAATTAGTCTGCAAATAACATTAACTTATTAGTCCATTATTTTCGACAGCCCCCTGTGCAGAGCTTGCATGGAGGCTCATGAAACCATTGCGCATGTGCTTTTTGAGTGCACAGGCGTCACCCAGATTAGGTCACAAACCCTCGGGACACCCAGATAGTACACAGATGTTCTCAAAAGACCAGGAGACCTAATCAGCTTCTGGAGGGAGGTGGGCAGGTTGGAATAACCACCATCGGCCGCCATAGCCCACGCACAATGGTCCACTGAAGGACTAAGTGCGGAAACCAAACCCATAACATAGAACATAGATAGTCCATTATTTATTATACTCTTAATACAGCAACGGTATTTTTTTTGCCTAATTGCCCATTTTGTGATGTCAAGCCATTTTTTGGTGTTTTTTATTCATGCAGCTAAGCTTTCATTACATCAAAAACCGTGTTTTGGTAACACTGTCTTAAAAGCTTTTAAATTTCATGATAACTTTAAAGATTATAACCTAGGTCTCGACAAACCTTATCAGTCTTTCCACTTCTACCGCGGGACCGGTCTGCAATCTTCTTATTTCGCTTAGGCATGGGACTCTCTGGCGTCAGACAACACAGAAGGTCAGACCTGGCTGCAGACCGTCTTCGAAGGTCCAGCGAGATCATAGCGGGAAACACCAGCAGCATGGAGCCGAGGTTGAAGAGGAGCAGGATGGCCGCCTGAGGGATAAATGAGTTGCTCATGAATATGATTTTATATGATGGTCCTGTATATTTTCTGATTTTTGGTACCTACTCTTTCAAAGGGTACTAAGTTAAGTTTTATTTTTTATAAATAAAGATTGGCGTACGTTGGTTGATTATGTACATAGCATATTTTTCATACTGAGGCGAAATAAATATTTTGGACACGCAGTCATTTAATAACCCTCCTAGCGCAGTCGGGCAAAAAATTACCAGTGAGTACTGTCAAAAAATTATGAATTGTACGACTTAGAATAATTTTCAACATGTTTTATAAGTAGGTAATACTTATGCAAACTTACCTGCAAACAAAACACACGCAGAGCAGGAATCGGCAGTAACGCCGCTGCCAGGAAGGCCAAGACATTGCAGAGTGAAGCCAACAGCACGCTGAGGCCACTCTTCTTGAGAACCAGGCCAGTCCGCTCCTCGCGAGGCACGTCTCCGGCTTGCTCCACGTACGTGTGAGTGAGAAGGAACATGTCTTGCACGCCCAACCCTAGCGCTAGGAACGGCACTATCTGCGTACTTGATGCGTTGAATGGTATACCTGTGGATCGAACAAACAAAGTTAGTAAGTAGACTTTGTCGCCTTAGATAAAAAAACTATGGTTGAAAACAAATAAAAAAGGTATTTTTTTATGGAAGCTACATGGAGTGTAAGCGATGCGTGGAATAAAAGAACCAAAATATAATAATCACCTAACAAAGCACAAAAGCCTAATCCGGCTGCGACAGTGATAGAAAGCAGCAATACCCCTGCTATTCCCACACCGGCTTGCGAGCGGACGGGGTCACGCCACTGCATTAGTGTCACGGCTACATAAATTAACTGAAAGAAACAAAAAACAAACTTAAAACAGCGCCTACAAAACAGGTGCAATAAAAAACAAAAATAATTAACTAGAAAGGTGCAAATAAATGGTGAAATTGTGGCTTACCATGAACATGTATCCCAGCATGATATTCTTTAACGAGAGTTCGGAGAACTTGCCCAGAATGTCGTTTAGTGTTGACGTAGAGAATGGGTAGAAAGTATACGAAGGCGACACAGACTCCGTCACTGTCATCTTTCGCACCTCCTGGAAATTAATGCAATATAAATCTAAGATTTAATGGAAAAGTCGTAACTTTAGTAGTAATTGCTGGCTGGTCAAATAGAAAACGTTTATTACTTTCAGACCGAAACTATTTTATTTTAAAATTTTGTATTTCTTTTCTAAAATAGTTTAGAATCGTAATTGTTTAAGAAAGAACAAGAATAAGGATAAGAAATAGAGAGAATTTCCAGAATAAGGAGTCTTGCCTATCATATTTGAAATATCTTATCTCAATATTTTAGAATTTAGAATTAAAAGTAAAAACTTACAGCAGCAAACTTCCTCTGCCATGAATCCAAGACGGCAGCGGCTTTCTCTTGCGTCCAGCCGACATGGTGCACCTTGTAGTGGTCTGCCCAGTACTCGTACATCTCTCGCTCGCCCATTAGCTGCACCACCGTCTGCAACGCCTTCGCACTCCTCAGGGCTGACGTGGAGTTCCTGGTAGCGCCACCTACTATCAGCTGTTCTGGCCACTGCATGTATGCTGCTGCGAAACCGTAGCACCCGTGGGATAGCTCTGCCGCTACGTCTGGAATCTGAACAAGAACGGATTGTTGTAGACAAGTTAAATATTAACTCTGTACGTGCCATTGACAATGGTAAAATGTAATAAATCAAAGATTGTTCTTTTATTTCCCATGTTTGTAAACATCGAACAGCCTATTGAAGAACCGTTTGAAACAAATTAAATAATTCCAGGAACGTCATTAATGATGACAATGATAATGAAACAAAGTAAACTTCAAAATTTATGAGGATTCCGTGGAAGTGGTCGCCTCCATCGGATGGTGAGCATTATTGATATAATAGTGTCATTGTGATGGCTATAGCTGCGGCAAACGAAGCCCATTGAAGCGTGTACAATGCGCCCGTATAATGCGGCGGTCCGGCTGCGCGGGCGCGCCGAACAATGCGCGCCCGATCTGCGCCCGACCCTTCGCCGAACGTGGGTGGCGACACTCAGCGAACTCACAAAAACCAAACCAATGCAATTGAGTACCCGCCACGAATGTACTATTTGTTAAAGACAATTTGTTCACTTAAAGAACCGTTCAGATTGAAACGTTTCTTCTGATTTATGTGTTTATTGAAAAAATAAAGTGTCAAAACAAAATTGATGAGTAGCGAGTAAAGGTTCAGTTGCGAAACCTATATTTGGTGATGATGTTATCACGGAGCTGGTAACATAACTTTCACGCAGGGCGGAGCCGCGGCGGCAGGTAGTCGCACATCTGCCCGGCGGCGACCGCTTTCATCCTGCCTTATTACCGTTTCCAAAAATATTTTATTATTATGGAAAGTATTTAAACTTTATGCGTTCGTCTCGATAAAGATATTTTATTTGTCGTGATCCTATATGCTTTATTTATGTGCCAGTAAAACTGTCGTAAATTGAAGTCTTCATAAAAGGACCGGGAGTTGTCGTAATCGTCCCTAATGTGTCTCTCACGGAGCCGTAACAAATGATCCATACACAACAACTAACTATACAAAGGAGATTAATACTACCTGAAGTTTTGGGAACTATAAAATGGTGCATTAGCGAATACTTACATTGCCTGTTTTCTTGTTGGGTGCCGTGTCTGGACAGTGGGCGTCGGTGGGGTCGAGGCACGGCTTCTTCATGTAGGCGGAGGTGATGCCAGCCCTCTTCATGTAAGCCTCCATTGTGCTGAACGGGAACTGGAACCTCAGCTTCCTTACTTCTTCTAGAACCTCCTGGGGGTGTAACTGTGTCCATTGTAGTTTGTGCTGAAGACCACTGTGGAGTTAAAGTTGCTTATGTATTTCATGTCCAAAATTGGAACGGAATAAGCTTGAAAGCTGCCATCAAAAGTAAGGTACTCACGGAACATAAATTGGATAGTCAGGTCCTAATAACTTGGATCCTTCCCAGAAGCAGTCGAGCGGCGTAATGATCGCGCATGGAATAATGTTGTCGATGATCTTCTCGATGTGGTAGGCTTCGAAGTCGGGTATGCTGGGGCTGTAGCATAAGTCCTTTAGCCTCCACTCAATGTCGTACATATGAACTGTGACGCGAGTTGCTGCGTGGACCACCTGGAGAAAGACCATGGATTTATGAAACCGACATGCTAAAATACTAGTCAAAAAAGTCCCTTTTTGGGTTAGTTAGACTAAAGACTGAATCTTTGCAGCAACTGCAGTAGTATATCGTCCATCTATCGTATAAGTTTTCCATCTGCATATACACGCGATTGCATCGTAATTTATGTGTCTTGTGTGTTAGCACGACTCGAAGCTAAAAACCACCTCTAGCTATAACTTGACGGTTTCTAGCCATAACGGTTTCACAATGGTATTACTTGAAACAACGATAAACTTCAGATTTATGTGGAAAGTTACCTTTAGGTGTTCGAGCAGTGCGCCTGCGTGCAGTAGAGACACGTCAGGGTCCTTGGCAGTCTGTATGATGAGCTGGTGCGTTGAGGAGTCAGCTTCTCCTAGAGCTTTCGCTGTGTACTTTAGTTCTGCTTCTAATCGACCGCCCTCTGTGGACAAACAAAAGAAAAACATAGATATAGGAATGCTTATTATTAAATAGCTGAATGAGATCTTGGTAGCATGAATAATTATCAAAAGAACATTAAGGTATCTTTAAAAAAAAGTATGTTATCTTCAATAGCATTCGCTCTGGTGGGCGACTGCACAATTGCACATCAATGTCAAATTAGCGCGCAAGCAAAGACTGCAATTCCAGCAAAAACTTTTATTAAGTATCGATGGAAAAGTAATAAACTTTGCATTGAATTATATTTTACTTTATCGCGTGCTGGCATCATATTATGTTCATTAAAATAAAACTTGTTTAACGCGACCCTCGTTATGAGCAGAGGTCTCTTAATTTACTTAGGTAGACCTACCTATTCATATCCCCGTTGGTAACAAGTACGGGTCATTTCCTGCTAGGTCATTTATTTACATTCCTGCGATATGTTTTGGTGACGAATAACAAAATATTTTTCTAAGTAATTTCTATTTGTAGCATATTTATGATAAAATTGTTTTGATGTTTCTCAGTGTCGAAATAATTAATATTATTCCAACTAAACAAGATAACGCTCAAGTTGAAACCTAACAATAGTAGTCATAACAAATCGTAATAAGATTTATCATGTGTAGAAACGGTAGCATTTCTTCTCAATAAATAAGGGATAGGCAAAGTCAGTGTGTAAAAACATCCAAATATAGCCTGAACGCCCCATCTACGCGGGTTTACAGTGTGTTGTCGACACATTTGTACCGCGGAAGGAGCCGCGCGGCGAGGCGATACTTAACACATACGGACCGTGATTTACCGCGTTCCTACCCGACGCCCCTGTGTTCCAACTGTCACCATCGTCGCCTGACACCCTTTAATTAGAAGTAGTCAACATTTATTTTAATTAAAACAGATGCTGAACGTTTCAACGCCCATTTATTGCGTTTTGACGTGTTGAAGTCTTATTTATTTTGGGGTCAATATAAATAAAGTTATAAGTAACCAAGTATTTTTAATCCTTGTTGTAGTTGTCCAATAATTTCATTCGTGCTGTCATTCGTGGATCTTTGACAGTTGTTACGGGTCGTCAGAAGCCCGGAAGTCTGACAGCCAGTCTTACCAAGTGGTATCGTATTACCAGTAACTGGGTTGTGGAGGTCAAATAAGCAGTCGCTCCATGTAAAATACTGGTATTCAGCTGCATCCGGTTAGACTGGAAGCCGACCCCAACATAGTTGGGAAAAGGCTAGGCAGATGATGAGTTGTCCAATAATTTAAATGAAAAACTGTTTGCAACATAAATTGAAATAGGTTCGTGATTGTCGCATGTAAAGCCGGAGTCATTTCGCATGTTGTCAGCGAATCGGCGAGAGAATTCGTTCCAATTAACACCCGTCCCGCTGATTTATAAGCCGGTTTGTAACATTTTTTGTGCCGAATTAGGTGCACGACGTGTTAGAATAAAAAAAGGTTTGACAGGTTCGCTTAACCTTAAATTATCTTGTGAAGATACACTATGTTATGTGGGAATAAAATGTATAAATAAAGTGTATTTATGTGCATCAGGGTACACATTTGTAAATTCATCAGAATAATAACGAAAACAGCAGGATACTTATGCGTATTTGTACGCACGCACATTCTGCATTTAGATATTACACAACACAAGGCTTGGCCCGTAACATTGTTATTAAAGCCAAAAATATAATTGCTGTGTTCAAAAAACAAAAATAATTTTATAGCAGCAGAATCGCTTTAGAAAAATGTATCATAAGTTCTATAAAAGTTCAAGCACGTTCACAGAAACCTTTCTTTCAAAGTAGTTCTACCGCGACTTTAGACACTTGAAACCCACCAACTCCCCACATTGGAACTGTTTCCCACATGTGTTCTGTGGAACAGTAAAACAGTCGCAGTCCCTCGCTCCTCGCTCGGAATGCTATTTTATTTTCGTCGCCAATTTATAGCGTGACCGGTCAATGTAGTGCATAGAAAGAGTACGCAGCACAATGAGCAGGCACCTTACAAATAAACAACGATGCTATTTGCATATTGCCAACACTAATGATTTATTTCCAGTGGTTACTAGTGTACCAATTTCACGGTTGTTACCTTTAATGAGCAGAACACCACACGATTAACACTTGCTAGCTTGCGTAGCTTTATACATATAGCTACAGTAATTGTAGATACAGCAATAGTACCTAATTACATGCGAAGTTTAAAGACCATAACTTACGTATAATTAATGACAAGTTTCTGGAAAATCTCTGGACAGCCACACACTAGGATTTTCTTTCATTTCGAGATTGGCATTAAACTCAGTAAGTTATAAAGACCTCACATAGGCGACATTAATGCAGACTTTCCATAGGTAACTGTTCAGTGTCAGTGTAATATTACTACTGAGTATTCTCCTTGGTGGTTCTGGTTACTCGGCATGTGTTGCAACTGTCAGTCGCCAGTCATTTGTTCACAGCTACAGATATTGTACTAATGCCATTAGCATTAACATCAACATTTCGCAGAACACTTTGTATGTAAATGAGCTTAATAAGCATTAAAAATTACAAAACGAGTATGAACAAAAAATCTGATGAAACGTGTCAAGACTTTTTGTGCACCTCGCACCGTTGTGTGTAACTGTGTATACGAGTACACTAAATGTACCTATAAGCTTTTACAGTTGAATTCTATCGTATAATACAGGTAATATACACGATATCAGTGGGTAGCAAGGAACGGTATTATAAAAAAGCTTTTATGTAACTGTTGAGTTTTTGCAACAAAACGATTTGATCACACCTACCTCAGATGCTGAGCGTACATACAGACGTCTCAAAGGACGATTAAAAAATACGAATAGGTTTTCAATTTATTAAATAAATGTTAACAGATTATTAGGCCTTATGCTGAACAACCAACCCCAAATACACTTTAAAACTACTATTCAACTAATAATACTTTCGGGTTTCAAGAGGAAAGGTAAAGAATAAACTTTTTCTGTTCAAAAATAAACTGCGTGAAATGAAGTCTCCAGGTACAGGAATTTGAAAAATGTTTTTAGTTCGTGACACAACGGTAATGGTTGCGGGTTAATGTATAAAGTTTGTGTTAGTTAATGATTATTATTCGTATTTATACAAATTTGACGGAAATATTTAATGAATAATACAATTCAATTTGAGATTCACGAAAATATACCTAGATAATCAACTGACTTGAAGCAAAACAAGATCTATTATTTCACGCACAGCCATATTCTGTGATATTCCAAGACTCGTAAAACGCATGTTCGTTTAGCTTTGCCAACAAACCCACATAAAATGTAAGCGTCATCGTCAGTTAAAACTATCGACGTAGAAAAATCAACATTGGAAGTGTCGTTCCAAGTGAAGGGCGCGGGCGTCGGTTTCGTAATCATTCAGGCTAAACATAGCCCCACTCGTGCCGGATATTAGGGATTATCATAAAGCAAGTGGAATGGAATCGAGCGTGGTGGCGAGGTGGTGGGCCGTTGGGCCGGTGGGCCGCACAGGGCGCCTCTATTTTAACACCTACCAGGCCGTGGGCGCGATTTACGACGCTGCATCGCGCCACGCTTGTGTTCGAAATCGCGTCAGCGTGGATTAAGTATCGGTACTATCGATGCCCATAGCCAAGTGCTGCTTACATGTTGTGGCAAAATTAAAATGAATTTCCGCCCGTCAGCGTTCGTTTTACACAGTGTTTCTCTCGTTTTTGCCTTGTGAGAATGGGAACCACGCCTCTCCTCATATTTTTTTATACAACACCAGTTTAAATGATATGCGTTGGAGACAGTAGATTTCCGTTACAAATGGTTCAACGCCATAGGGCGGGCGGTAAGCGCGGAAACAACGCAAGGTCACGCGGGGTTATCGGGACTGTCTACCAGACTACAGCTTTCACGCTCACCGCGCCTTATCGCGCGGTGACCAGCGGGGGCGGTGTCTTTTATACAGTTTTGCTACACTCACTTGCGTTTATCGGCCAATGCACATAGTCGTTGCATAAGTCAACATAACAATCACCTCTTCTGACAACACAATGCGTAATGACCGCTTGAATGGTACCTAAATCTATCAATGTACGCTGGAAATAATCAATGCGAATCTTAAACCTTTTATTGCATTCTCAATGCGTGTGCGTCGATAATGACAACATTTCTACTCGATGTGGTAGCGGACGATCAGCGCGGACAATCGCAATGAATGACGTCGCGGAGGATCCCAGGACGAGGGGAGTGCGGCGGTACGTGCGCTCGCGCATGTGGTTGTGGCCACCCGCGCGCTGCCGTGCCGAGCCCGTGTGGTCTGGCCCCCGCCCCTCGCACCCTCCCGCCGGCCCTCTATGCAAATTAGCCAGAGCGTAGACAACAGATGGATGGCGGAATAAACAAACCGCGTCCTTTGCGGCCGGCGCGAGCGTTCGCACAGCCATGACGCGACTTTGTTAGCGCACGCTCTCCGGACCTTTAATTGACACATCAAGTGCGACACAAAGTATTTCAATAGTTCAGCAGACATAACTGGTTTCATAGCTTTCTACCAAAGCGAAAGTAGACGAAAAGTTACTTCTCTTCTAGATTACATCAAAGCCAAAGTTTGAATAAGAGAAATGAGTAACATTTCGATCATGGTCGCTAAATCGATCGAGCTTGAGGCCGGTTTTTGGACAAAAACTAGTCGCATTTCTAAGTCCATAGCCAGTAACGAGATAAGCGGCGCGGGCGCAGTGGCGTGGCTCACACCGGGCCGCCGTGTAATCAAACGACAGATTATACCGTGCCGTATTATGTATCAGTTACAAATAACACGTGTGGCATATATCTCATTTGACATTCGAACCAGACTGACTTAAGTAACTACATAACTGCACCTACGAGCCTCCACTGAACGGATTTAAAGCCTACTTTAGCTATGGCTATACAACCTTATATCTGTCAGTTTATTGGCATGCACTTGAGTTTACTTAAAACCTTTAGTAGGTCGAGTGTAGTGTACCACATGTTACTAGACGCGTGGACTAACATTATGGCCGGGCTTGAACATTGTACCACAATATTTCTAGAAATAAGCTTTTATTCATGTTAAAACTGCTGTAAATTGTTCTTTGATATTTTTCATGTAAAAGTAGCAAGATATTATATCAAATATTGTTTTGGACTTTAGGATTTAATTACCAAACAGGTAAACTGACTCTAATATCAAGCAGATCGAATAGGTACCGTAAGTCCTTTCAGGTACCGCAAATAATAGGTACTATAATGATTCTCTAAGCTGCACAAATAAACACCAGTTTACATAGAACTCGACCACATCCCATCGTCAATATAAAAGAGGGAAAAGCTCAGGTTGGGAGGGGTCGCGGGACAATGGGCGAGCGTGGCGCGCAGCAAGGCGTCTTCACACAAAAGCGGCCGGACAATCAGATCCCTCGTTTTTTGTGAGTCAATAGAAATGTTATACATTTTTTTAGTTTTATTGGTCGTAATTTTACGTAGGGATATTTACGGGCGGCCGCGGGCCACCTAATTAAGTTGTTAGGCGACTCGGGACCTTCGGCATTGTTTAACTGTGCTGGCTTTGTTCCGCGATAACGTCTGGGAGGCAGTTACCTTTCAATGTGTTAGTATTGTTTGGACAGTAGCCGACGACTTCATATAAATTGACATTTCAATCGTTTAGTTTAGAGGAAAAGTCTTAAGATTTATAAATTCGATAAAATTCATCGTGTATGGGACACATGCCCTTAAAATCTTTGGAGCACCGCGAATAAAGTTTTGTTATCTGTGTTGTGGTGTTGTGCCGGTGTTGAAGCAGGTGCTTCAATAAAATCGGTTGCTTCCTTTTTGTTACGTCCGCCCTTTTGCGACTTTTTTTAGATGCATTTCCTGCTGTAGTTTGGATAAGAACTTATAGCTTACTAGCTTCCGCCCGCGGCTTCACCGGCGAGGTATGTCGATAAAAACTATCCTATGTCCTTCCCCGGGATGCAATCTATCTCTCTGCCAAATTTTATCGAAATCCGTTGAGTGGTTTAGGCGTGAAAAGGTAACATACAGACAAACAGACAGAGTTACTTTCGAATTTATAATATTAGAATGGATAGCTTTTATAGGCTTATTGTTTAGAAAAAACAAACCGTAAAGCTTGAACTAAATAGTCGAAATTTGAAAACGGATTCAATACTTAATGGTGAACTTAAGTAAATATTTCGCATGCTTAATGGAACATTGACCCATTAGTAGATAGGTCAGAATTATTTCTGGATTTTTTTTACTCAGATCTCATCAATAGTTAATCATACGTTCAAAATTGAAGCATTGATGATTAATTAATATAATCAAATCCAATCAGTTTTAATTTTATGCGTCAACAAGTAGGTTAAGCCCTCATAGCGAGATCTTTGCGCTTTCCCAAAAATCGTCTGTTTTGAGTTAAGTCAGTATTCCATTAAGCATGCGGTTGGTTTTGTGAATACTTTTACGCAATTACAATTTCAGACACAAATCAATAAATTTTTTTTATTGAATCGAATCCTTAGTTCTCGCAGAATAAAACAATAAAATCACAAAAAACCTTTGTTCGAATCTGAATACGTTACTCTGAAATTCTGAATTATCTCCGTGATCAAGTACACCTACCACGGGATGTTGCAATCACGGAAGTTGCACTCGTGCACTTCCTTCCATCCTAACTCATTACGTCATCAACCAATTAAAAACGAACTCCGAAAAATAAAAATACTACTCGATTAATGTGTACCATTTCTTACATTCATAAACAAGAGACCACCCAACATCGTAAGGGTCGAAACAAGAAAAAAGGTTCAGTTATTCACTGCTTTGTATCCTTTTTGGTTTCAAGGACGGTTCCTAGAGTTTTATTTGTTTTAAAATGTGCTTTTCATGCAGCTTTTGGCAGATAACACTTTTGTAATTTCATTGTAACAGTTATGAGAATCCATATCAATATTATAAATGCTAAAATTATAAGTGTGTCTGTCTGTCTGTTACTTCTTCACGCTTAAACCGCTCAACCGATTTAGATGAAATTTGGCACAGAGATAGTTTGAGTCCCGGGAAAGGACATAGGATAGTTTTTATCCCGATATTACCACGGGATAGAAATTATGCGGGTGAAACCGCGAGGCACTGCTAGTGATTAATATGGCTCTTACGCCAATTCGCACTCATAAACGTCAGCTGTTTATGCTTCTTTATAAAGAGGGAAACATTTTACGACTGTTATCTTAATTTCTTATTTTATTCGCGTTGTATTAATAATATTTTTCCGTAAGTCAATAAAATTGGCTCTGATTTAACTGCTTATAGATATGATGCCATCAACTGCCATTTATGTAAGGTCGTTTCTTTAATTAGGTACGCACAATGGTTTTTGTATAATGAAGTGTAGTATACGTTTGATTTCACGATGAAATAAATCAAATAAGGCACATTACTGGCTATAAAGAGTACATTAAAATAACATCCTCGCGACAGTGCCTAAATGGTGTCCTGTGCAATATCAATTAAATGGATTAACGAGCATAACGTTACATCAAAGAAGTTAAAAGCAAACGCTGCTAGATAATAAATAGTAAAGTTTAATGGGGGGATGTGTCCGTAAGAGATACTTGGTGTGGCGGCGGCGCGCATGCGCGGAGCTCACGTCTGTCGCGGTTCCGGGATCATAACTAAACGTACGTGCATCTTTAAACATAGCATTTTTATGGGACGGCTTTTATCTTGCTCTGTATTTCTGAATAATAGGTTTGAGAAAGCTATAAAATGTTTTCAATTATATCAAATTTTTATAGAACAATATTGATTTTCACGTATTACTGTTCTAACGAGAAATAATAACAAGAAACAAAAAGCCTGATAATGAAACAAACCTTCATAAAAACGAATATAAAGATAATCAGATTTAAAAGCTTCAACATCAAAATGCTAACAAATGAAAAAAAAAATACAAACATCATCAGAGCGACGCGATATTTTACAGCAATGTGATAAAAACACCAATTAATTGTTATTGGTCCCAATATATGACTCAATTCTGTTTATTTTATTGAATAATTCAATTGAAAGCTTTTGAAAATTTTTAACTGTTGATAAAGAACGATGAGACAACGTTTTTGTCAGAATAATGAGGTTGGTTGGTTTTCTAACTCATTTGACGATGACGCATTTCGAGGACAAAGTGCACTAACCTAGTTAATTCAAGAAATTTTTTTTGAGACCTAGTCATGTAGCCAAGCGTGAGCAGTGGTAGCCCAATGGTAACGGCCCCGACTTACGAGTTGTAGGTCGTAGGTTTGAATCTAGTCAGGCGCTTTACTTTGTGTAAATTATTCCATTACTACGGCTCTCAAAACTGTGTAGGAAAACATCGTGAGTAAATTAGCATGTCCTAGAACCAAACATTTTAAAGCATGTGACATCCACCAAGCCGCACTGGGCCCGCGTGGTGGATTACGGCCTACTTCCTCTTACAGAGAGGAGGCCTGTGTCCCAGCAGCGGGAACATTATAGGCTGATTATACTGTAAGGTAGCCAAGAGTGCATTGTTAAGTAGGATGATTAGGGAAGTTCCTCTTTCAATCTATGGAAGGGTTCTTGTCTGCAAGCAGTGGACTAGTTATTGGACATACAAGATAATGATTATTATGAATTCAACATTGAACCTCTAATGATAAATAGACAATGTTAGAGACCCATCGAATTACGTTGAATGCTGTGAAATAGACCGCTACAAGCGAGATGGTAATTTCGATCTTAAACTCTCTCGTCAGAGAGTGTTAGGTTCTTTGATCAAAGTCAATCTTTTCGCCTGCAACTCTGCTGACACCTGAAGCCCAATTCTCGTAATTAAAAAAGTTGGTAAAAAATGTAGGGAAATTAGAGATATGTGTGACAGATTGAGACTGCGAACGTTCTTAAAATTACGAGAATTGCCCCACTGAGCTATTTGAATTAACAACTTCGATGGCTATTTCACCTACATTATCAGCCAATCATTGTCCCATTGCAGGACTAAGCCGTCTTCTCATACAGAGCAGGCCCCGAGGATTGATCACTACGCTTACTGAAGACGGGTTGGCGATTTCAGACTTATATATATTAACTATTAGCAGCGCCCCGCGGGTTCACCCGCGTTAGTTTCGATCCCTTAGGAATATCGAGATTAAAATCCTACGTATTAATTCTGGTTATAAACTATCTGTGTACCAAATTTCATGCAAATCCGTTCAGTAGTTTTTGCGTGATTGAGGAACAAACATCCAAACATCTTCACAAACTTTCATATTTATAATATTAGCAGGATAAGTCCTGGTTTCCTCACGATGTATTTCTTTCACCGCTGTCAGTAATTTTGGACATTAAAATACCTACAAGTGAATTAAAAATGTAACTTTGGTACTTGCCCGGATTTTAACCCACAACCTCGTGCATGAAAAGCGAGGCCCTAACCAATGGGCCATCACGACACGACTATTTCACTTACACACCGTTAATCTTTTAGGAAACTGCATGTTATAAACTTCTGATATGCTAAGTATGCGGAGAATTAGGGATCCTAAAGCTAAAAAAGTTAAAATAAATAGTTACCCAACCCGGAAAAGTGAATACACTAACACACGTTGTTGCCCACATCAATAAAAGATTGTGAGGTAAATTAATAATTCACGTCAATGAATATAAATCAAACGAGATACGTGCAACGAACGTACGTGGACCGGGTACGAATGCATCGAATGTTGTTACAATGCGCATGCGCCATATCCATTACTAATTTCTTTCTTATTGGGAGATTGTATGATTCTGTTCCTATATGAAAAAACAGATTGCTGTGTTTATCAACGCATTTGCAAAAAAAAATATATACGATAATAATTTTAAAGGTGTAGAAGTTGCTATGTAGTTGACTACGGTTGTAATTTATGTTATGCAGGAGATTAAATTGTTGGCTTTGCATAAAAAATCAGCAATTATTGTAATTACAAATGTATGTGCCAAAATACCTTCTAACGAAGGAAATACGAAGACAGGGTTCTACGAAATGCTACGTGACTGACTACGCTTTAACATGTATGTTTTGGAATGCTGGAGATTGAATAATTGGCTTCCTATATCAAAGAACCAATCCTGCGATATAACAATATACTTGACAAAAAATATATGCTATGAAGGTAATGTAAGGGTCTACGAAGTTGCGTAGACCCTACGTGACTGACTTGATTACGCTTTTCGTGTCGTGTGTTATGTAGGAGATTCAATTACAGAGTTGCTAAGTCAAATACCCAATCATATTGTACTTGCCCATTGATTTTCAAAAAACTACTTTAAATATGGTAATTGCAAATGTCTACGAAGTGCTACGAGACTACGCGTCAGTATAATATAATGAGTATGCAAGTCATAGTTTAAATAACAAGAATAATAAAAAGGTATTACAAATAAGACTGTAGACATAGACAATGATTCGGCGAAAATATGTGAAATATTTTGCAAAAATGTTTGCTACGAGACTTTCCCTTTTCGTAGAGGTCGTACGTAAGGAAGTTCAAGAATCTACTATAGTATAATTATTATGGCATGGATTTATAATACACACATCAAAAGTGTCTAGGGATCAACATATATTTTTGCAATAACTTTTCTCCTGATTGATATTAATTAAAATTTTCTTTAAGGATTCATCAAATAAAGTGTTTTCGTTTGTCACAGTAACGATAAACCAAGTCACCTTTGCATTAATAAAGAAATTTGCCATTTTCCTAATAAAGGGATTTTTGACATTTGAACCACTAACACAAAAGTTCGAAAAAAAGACTGAAATAACAGTTTTCTTTAAAATTTTATTGGGTAACTTAAACAATTAATAATCCGTGTTTCTACCGCGAACACTAACAACACAAGAACATCGGTTTAGCATACTCAAAATGAGTTCATCCAAATCACGCTGTGGAATGGCCGCCCATGTTCGTTGCAACAACAAAAAAAGGTCTTCTTGCGACTGGATACCCTGCATATTCGGCAGAGCTCTTCTCTGTAGCATATCCCATGCATGCTCAATCGGGTTCAAGTCTGGCGACTGAGCAGGCCAGGGCAGGACATTGATGTTAGCTGCGGCGAGAGTCTGTCTTACAACTCTTGCGGTGTGCGGTCGTGCATTATCATGCATTAACTGAAATAAGGGACCGATTTGCACTTGTAGAGGAACGATGACGTCTGATACAATCGTCTCAGCATAAATTTGAGCGTTGAGGTTGCCTCTGATCCAAATCAACTTAGTTCTTCCGCCGATCCAAATACCCGCCCATACCATGATGGTTCCACCACTATAAGGATGGACTTCCTGGCAGGATTTTAATCGCTGTTGGCGTCCAGGGGTTCTCCAGTGTCGTATACGTCTTGTATCCGGTCTCATACCAAAACGAGACTCATCAGAAAAGCACACGAAACGCCATTGTTCTTCTGCCCAATTTCTGTGTTCAAGAGCAAATTGATATCGAATCCTACGATTGTGCATTGCTATAGGTGGTACCCGTAGCGGTCTTCGGGAATGAAGGTTCACTTCATGCAAGCGGTTTCTGACTGTTTGGTCGCTAATTAAGTTCCCTGAAGAGTGATGAAGCCTCACGGCTAACATCATGGCGGTTATTGTTGGAGCTCTTCGAGTTAAGATTTGAATGTATCGGTCTTGTCTCCGTGTGGTGCAGCGATACCGTCCTCCATGGCGCTCAGCCACGGTACCAGTGCTTCGGTAACGTGTCCAAAGTCGACTGATAACACTCTGACTTGTATTCAGAGCTAAAGCCACAGTACGTTGCCGGGAACCAGCTTCTATCATTCCCACGGCTCTGAGCATTTCTTCCCTGCTTAAATGACGTCGCCGCTCCATAATAACGTTGGTTTTAATCAGTAGTAGGGAAACAGTAGCACTAATAATGTCTTCAATGCGTTGTATGTTTTTATAGGGAAAATATTGACAGCTGATTTTCATCTTTTACTCGAATTTGATTCACAGTTCCTGATTCAAATTATGAAATGCACCAAAAAGGATCCATATAAATTTATAAAATCATAAATTTATTACAAAGCCACATCTCAATCTCAAGAAATCCGCATAAAAATGCTTGATCCCTAGACACTTTTGATGTGTGATATGTGTCCATGAATTTTGGTCATAAATGTTATTTTTTGAGAAAAAGGTATTCGATTTTGACAATTAGATTAAATACTAGTTTGACACATTTTTAAACGCTGTCGTAGCACTCGTAGACCTCTCTACTACAAATTTTTCAAACCCAGTTCAATCTGCGCATAGGCAAAGGGAGACACGGTGCTAAATCTTTGTTGAAACAGTCCTGAATATTGTAATAATTTTCGAAAAATATTGTCTAAGTATTCTTAAAATGTGAATTTTAACATAAATGTCCACGTTTGTTTGGCTACGGCGCGGCGTAGCAAGTTCGAAAACTCTTTTCATTTGAATAATTTTTAAAATTGTGTCATAAATGTTTTGCGTTAAAAGTTATTGCGCATATGTAAAATAGTTATTGTGGCAAAGTCAATCGAACAATACGACATTTTAATGAGTTTGTTGGAAACGTTTACCATTTAAAAAAATATGTAAATGACTTCACATCTTAATACAATACATTGAAATACAATTAGACTAAATCGAGTAGCGCACCGGACGCAAATGCCCATTCAGATTGTTGATTGACGAATTTAAATTCAAGTTTACAGAGCTTATAAGGGCGCTTACACACCGCGGCGCGCTGTGTAGTCTCGGCACGCATGCCGCGCACGTACACGAAACGGAAGCGGCTCCACAGACGCGCTTGTCACCCTGCATTGGTATTCTACAAGATGCACAATGTGCCACAATGTCTCTATCGTGATGTGCTTCAACCTTCCTAAGTACACGGCTCGTAAAGATCAAAGATACACTGTACACTACAATTTAACGTACCTTGAACCCAGAGTTGGTCGACCCTTGAGTGTATCTGCGCGGATTTCAAGCCGACGCAGAACGTGGATAGCACGAGTATCGCGACAAATAGGACTTTGCCCGCGTCGCCCTGTAGGAAACAGCCTAATATGAACAGCTGTTCCTGAAGCCACGCGCGGATCCACAGCGACGTGCGCCCGCCTTCGATGTTACCCTGCAAAATAACAAACAAACATTGATGCAACATTCAAATAAATCTACTATTCATCAAATGTTTTTTTTTTTCTGGTAAACAAAAATCGGTAGCCGTGGCAAGAATAGATTGAACGGTAGCCGCCATGCCCGCCATCCATGCTGTGTCACCACAGACAGACATGTCAGTTTATTAATCTTTCGATCTTATATCAATAAACACAGATTATGAGATCGCTTTGGCGGTAGATATAATAACATCGAACTCTTTAAATGTCGAAATAATTTCTGAGTTGATTGTGATTAATGAGAGTGGGCTGGCCGGGGCCCGCAGCGGTGGCGCCGCGTCCCGGCCGGCCGCTCGGGCGCAGTCGGGGCCCCGCGAGAACAGCCGACGCACTCCGAATCTCGTGAAGCGCTTACTAATTGCATAATAATAACTCAATCGACGTCTCGTCTCTCGTGTTGAACGTAGCGATTAAGCGATCAAGGGTACGTTTGGCCTTTAGTAATGGTCATTTCGATAAGACGACGAACAGTAATGTGGAAATAATTAGCAGTTTTGGTTTTAATTTATCTAGTTTTTTAATATGTCACTAATTTCTTCTTTTACCCGTCAAAAACTTGAAGGTAGGCCGTACTAACCCAAAAACTTGATTAGTTTATAATGAACAAGAAACATCATTATCCATATTATACCAATAGTGTATGTGCACGAAAAGAAAAACTAACAAGAGTACCTATGCATTGCATTAAAAAAATAAAACCACATAAATAAACCAAAACAACATCTGACTTAATAATTTTGAAGCGAAAACAGCAACTCGCATAAGGAGACTTCGAACCGTAGCGATATAAAATAAAATACGTAGCAATCAAAATATCATTAGTGATTTCAGCAAGTTCCAGGCGCTTATGGACAATCATCCTGATTCACTACAGTTGGTGGGGTGGGTTCGCTGAACTGTCCGATATTTCCCGCCGAAATCGTGTTGTTTAGCTTCCGAGCGAGCGTAAATAAATAAATCGTAGCAGCAATAATGGCAGATCACAGTGGAGAGTCGTAGAACGGTCCGGGTACGGCGCGGGCGAACGGGCGAGGTGAATGTCGGGCGCGCTGGGTGGGCGTGACGTCACGGTTGGAATGCGCCCGCGTCGCCCGCGCCCCTCGCCCACGCCCGCGCCGGCGACCCACGTGGAGCGTACGCAACACGCCACCACGCCGCAACACCACCACCACCAACACTCCTTCATTCATGCACCAAATTTGGCACACACATGCACAGCATAACGTGCAACGTGATAAGCTCGAGTACGGCTGCACCGGTGGCCTACAAACCAACAATAAGCAACCATGTGATGGACGATGGTCGCGCACGTAAACCGCTGACGCAAGTGCTACGGGATTATTTACTATGTTTAATCCGCGATGCGCCGGCGCCGGCGACCGCGCTTCCTGCAGATAAGAGATTGGCCCACTAGAAGCACGTTCTCACGATCGTGGTTGCCAGCTAGGATCAACTTATACTCGACAATGACGACAATACACTCGGAATCTCGGATGCTTTGACACTACTTCATGCGCCTCTCCACTGATTTCTAAATAATTTACTAGCTATTAATAAAACATTACATAAACAACTCTTTATCATCTTACAGGAAACAGTTCTGCTTCTGAGATAATTTTAGTAATGAATAGCGAGCGATACGCTGGCAAGTACTCGCCGGCTGACTTTGTTACTTATCTGAGGTCAGGCGCGGTGTATTTATTGTCTCAATTTAATTACTCCATAAAGTGTCCCCAAATAGTAAAAATTTTGTTATTGATAAAATTATCGCATAGGCCACACACGAGTTCGCTACGCGTTTGGTAATTAAATATTCACCTATGAAGTACACATAGGTAACGTGGTAACGTGGAGTGAATGGTGTAGTAATTAGTCTCAAGAAATATGATCTGCAGTTCTCCATTCACTAAAATGAATGTAAACTAACTAAAAATACCAATGTACTACGGTCTACGCAGTGTTACGCTTGAGGAAAATACGTACTGTAATTATAAAAATAAAGCTAACAAACGGATTTAATTTGTGATTGATTGACAAGTTGCACGTCTCAACACTAGATTTGAATTTATTATTAAAAGTATGTAAGGAATGTGCGCCATGTCCCGCTGCTGCACATGCTGGTGAAGGCGATGCATCATTCAAATCTGTCATGTCGGAGTTTATCAGTTGAGCGTAGCAACAAGAGGAGTGAGTGGTATGATTGGCGCGATCCCTGACATCCTGTGCGGCGCGCGGCGTACCATCGCATCGACGTGCCCCGATCAGACGGCTCCCTATATCTGCATATAATGGGACGTGGGTGTCACCCCAACATCATCCCATTACAATACATGAGCCTTGTGTTTCAAACTTTCCATCAACATTCAAACGTCTACGCTTTTGAAAGATTTCACAATCCCATAATAGAGAATGACGTAAAAGTAAAATACTTTAGCTAGCGAGTGTTGTAATTAAACTTTTCTCTAGAAAGTTCGACTATACCATTTTGAAACTTAGTGCTACAGAGTCCGTCTACCTTGGCTATTTTATGAGCGTTAATAAAACAATCTGTCCAAGGTTCAAATTGTGGCCGATAATTGGCGAAACGCAATGATCTACGCTTAACCCTTTAGGACTTACAGGCAAGAATGCAAGACGGTTACAGAGGTGTTTATTCGAAAATAACTCACGAGAGAAAACAAAGCAGTTTAAGGACAAAAAGAAATTTAATGACATGTTTTATCGCTTCCAGCCTACTTTGTAGTATGCATGTATGATTAAAGATTCGAATGGCCCTCGTCAAGGACATCACGTTTGGCCAATTGGCCAGTCGGCCACCGGCGTCGGCGGCGCGCCACTTGCCAATGCCACTGAATGTCAATGACATTTTTAAATTCTTTACGTAATTCTACGCACATTTATCTGACACTAGGACACATCAAAGGAGGCTATTGCTATAGGTACTTATAGATATTTTTAGCGATCTCCATAGCATTTGATTACCGTACTATCGGTACAAATGACCACCCAACTGATTTTAGACCCAAAAACATTCAAGGGTCAAATTAATAAAATTAATCATCTGCCCGTTAAAATCTCATGAGTTGCTCCAACAAGTACCTTTTAATAAATTCTGAACACCAGCTGTGAATGTGGCAATTCTCCCGAGACAACTTTGAATCTCATTTCCTGTTTCACGACAACGATCACCTGTATGTGGGGGACCGGCTACAGGGAATCAGTTGCCAATGTCGCAATAGCTGTTTTTTGATCCATTATGCACATCAATCACGTCAAAATTCTGAAGATTTGGGGGTTGAAACATGATGTTTATTATGACGTCGAGAAGATTTCAATAACAGATAAATACCGCTATCAATATCTTAATTATCTATCTAACTAGCCTGTATTATCCCACTGCAGGGCAAACGCCTCCCTCTCCGTTTTCCATGTTATAATCGAAGATCCCTTGACTAGTTACAACTTACAAGTTGCTATAACTTTATGAGACACAATTTGCGAATCAAGAGTAGAGATTTTTTCAATGTCAATCCGGAACAGAAAGCATTCAGTAACATCGAGAAAGTTGCCAAGTTAGGTGGACAACGTAACCGGTTCCAACGGCCATATGATAGCGATCATATCGATAAAGCACTAGGTTAATAGTTAAGATCCACAGATATACAACATCTGGCTGCATCCGTCGAATTTCTGGGTTCATTCCAAAAAATAACGAAAAGACTTCAACAGACCAAATTCTTACAAACAAGGTCCACAAGGCAGAAGGAATTTATGAGCCACAATCTTGAGTTTCAAAAGCTGCAAACAATTGCCCTCGCCTCTGTCTAGTGAGTGAAGAACCTCGAAAGACTTCGTTCTGTGTTCAACACGATGCCAGCTCAAGCTAAAACCGTGGTTTCAATTGAATAGAGACATAGGTACTGGGACAATTGAATCGAGATACATGCTCGGACTGAAGCATCGTACTATTGATCTATCCTAACTAACTTGCCTAACTTTGCTGTTCAGAATTCAATACCTTTAAATGGAATTTGGTAATGGCGTTATATCAAAGAAACCGACTCTTCTAATCTTAAACTCTTTGAAGATTCCTTACATTCCACATGGTGACTGAGCTTGTGCTCTATAAGTACTCATAACCGACCGGGCTTCCCTTCTTTTGGAACATTATGTAAATTGTAAGGACTTATTGGGAGGTTCATGGTTTTTGTAAATACACATTGGAAAACAAATATTTGTGAGGCAAATATCAGTGTAGAAGTTATGGATGTTGTGTACATTTCCAAGAAATAAAGCTGTGAAATTATTGAAAACTTTTCAAGTCATTTTTAGTAATAGATTTTCAATTCTGGATTATTGTTTTTTTTGTGGAAGAGTCGTCATTTCGCCAATGTCGCAAACTGTGATATACCATAAAACATAGGTAGGAGTTGATTCAGGTATTTTCCAAATCAAGTTGCTAGAGATTTAGCAGACGCGGAATTCAGAAAGTTCCATTTTCACTTGAGTGGTCACTAAAACACGGAGAAAAACAGCTGGTGTTGTAAAGCTACTGAGACGGAGGCAACGGTCAGTGATGGGGAAAATTGCTGAAGGTGTAGTGATGTGTGTAGGCCACGTGTTGCGGCGCCCCGCACAGTGCATACCGTAATCTGATATCAAAATTGCTGCCACACCACTTTGCCTAGCAAACAATTTCTCTGATTTTATTAACTCGCCAGAGTCGTCAGATCGACTAATCTACTCGTTTTTAAGATCCAGAAGATCTTGTGTGTAAAAAGCAATATTGCCAAGATTTAAGACAACTTAAAAACCATGTTTTGTTCCAAAATATATAATGAGCAGTCCGTCCCAAAGACGCACCTTTAAAAATTGTGGATGTACAATCATTTATAGGTCTCCAACGCAGCTGCCGACCGCCGGCGAACGCAATGTTTGGACGAAGACAGACGATATATGGGAAAAACTAGTGGAAAAGAGATGGAATGTAAACCTTAAAGAAGAGGAAAGAAACTGCCCTTTTGCTACGAAGAAACGAGATGTAAGATCGGAAACCACAAGATGTCTCAATTCCACGAGGCGAGCTCTGTGCGGTCTTGTCAGACATAAAACTTCGTAGAATAGCATTCTTTTATTTTTATATTGAGGAAGCAGTTATGTAATTTAAATGTTTGTTCATAATTTGAGAAGAGCCTCAATATCTATTTAGTTTTAAATATTGGAAATGGCTTTAGCATTATTTTATTTATAAAATTGTTAAATTTCCGTAATTAATTGGTGTACTTCAAATAATTAAATCGTAGTGATTATCACTACGATTGAATTATTTGAAGTATTTATCTGTTCGAAAATAATTTGTATTTATTAATTACTAAAGTTTCCGGCTATTAATTTGACTCATTCTACAAAAACAAAAAAAAAAGAATAATAAGGCTGTGTGTGTTTTGTAAGTGTGCGCGGGTCGTGGCGTGCGGGCCGCGTTGATGTCTCTATCGGCGCCGATGCGATGCGCGTGCGCAGACCCCCGCGCGCCTTGCTCCCACTGCGCCTTAATTGCTTCATCTTGCATACGACCGACCAAGTTCCTACATTATAAGTAACTACACATCCACTGGAGGTATGTTACATTAACCTTACCACAGATTACAGCTGTTTTTTTTACGATTTCCATAGATGTTTCTTATGGAGATCGCTAAAAATAGGTGGTCGGGTGCCTATTTTGTTATGATTTGGTGACCTTTTTCATGTCGTTTTTTCGAATGTATTAGGTAGAAATTTGTTTTGTAAATATACGGAGCCCTGTGGGTTTGATTGCGCGCTCTGTGGAGGCTTTATTGAGACATTTTGGAGTGGAAGTTTCGCGAATGGCGCTGGTAGGGGTGCAGACCACCGCGGGGCGTGCGTGCGGCCTTCTAGGAAAGCGCTACCTTCCCCGAACCCGTCTGCCACTGGTATACATTCACGACGTGCCTACTCAACTCTACAATTGCAAAGATTTCTATAAGAACTTAGCAGTTTTTCATGGCTTTCGTTTGAATGTATGTCTTGTAAATCTCGTTGGGTTTTACAATTTACAATTCGTTTGGATTAATGGAATAATAAAGAAATAACTTTCAAACGGGTTCCACTCCTTATTTTAGTAGTTAGCAGCACAGTTTGTGAGGAGAATAGGCCAAATTGGAACACAAACTTTTTTAATTAGTCAATATAATTTTTTTTTTTTGTTATGTTAACCACCGTTATGACACACTTCGTAAATTTAATGTCACCTAGGTTGCCTAGATGTTTTTACATTACAAAATACGCGCGGCCTTGATAGTACGCACAGTTACCACTAGTCGGCGCCACCGCTTTACCCTGCCGCGTTCCTCAACGCGATTGGCATTCGCAGAAAAACAATAACACGTGCAATATGACAATTGAAACTCAACACTGAACTGTTGTGTACGTAGTGAACACTGCACCTTTTCAAGTTCGGAGAGCGCGAGGGCCGCGTCCACCCAGCTGGTACGGATGTACAGGTCGGCGCTGTGGCGCGCCTCAGCGGCGGAGGGGCTCTCGTGCGCGGCGGCCGCTATCCGAGGATTCGCAGGAGCCTCGGAATCGGGAGCCACCATGATCTCGGGGCCAGGCTTGTCACCAGTATCCTCATGAAGACGGCCGGGGTCCGTCTGGCGGCGCACGCTGTCATATCACTCGCCGCCACATAACCACACACTTGTACACCAGGATTCGTCACTTCTATCTATCACTTTACCGTACGAAACACGGAACGATACCGAGTTTCATAACAAAAGTTACGTCGCGTTTGCGTGTCGACAGTGGCGCGACTCGGGCAATACTGATTCGAGCTTCGAGTGCGTACACTGGATGTTTGTTGAGCCGCCATCATGATTCGAACGATTATGTTGCCGTCTTGGGGCCGAAAACGAACGAAGCCCGACGGAAACGGCCGAACCCCCTCGCCGGAGGACCACACACATGTTGCTGCTGTCTCGCTCACACAATTGAGAGGAAGAGGGAAGCTGAGCGGCAAAATAAAAGCATTGAATGAAGCTGCTTCGAATGCCACCGGATCACAACGAATACACTATCATTACCGATATCGACGGTGTAATTTGATACCGTGGTGGAAATGAGGGCACGGAAAATCAAATAAAAACAACTAACGGCTTTTGAGATTTGCAAAGCACAAACAGTGAAGCTATGGGGAACTTTGTTATTGACAGACGAAAGAGGTGACCACGAGTTCACGAGGGATCCAGAGTTTCAGAGACACTTCAAAGCATTGTTTACCCGCACTCACAAAAGTTATTACATCCCCACAATTACCACAAAGAGACTACGTTTGCTAGCCAAACATTCTCTCTGTATACAGATAATAAAGGCGGATCAAACATTCGGACGCACCATATCATTTTGTTTACAGAGTTTTCTGAGTAAAAAGTCCGACGAGCGCGCCCCCGGCAGGGCGGCGGGCTGGCCCTTTGATGTTACCGACACAAAACGCCGCCGGCGGTGATTTAACTAATGAATTTATTTAGCGGCTGCCCTGACTGATTGCCGCCCTGTCCCCATGCACTCGACACTAGACACTGTTGTAATTGATCATTTCGAACAAAAACATTAAGAATTGTGGACATTTGGAAAATTTTACAAAGTAAATGAAGGCAGACGAACTTGATCCTCAATTCCTCATCAGTTCAAATTTTCAGGAGTCTAGCCCATCTCTGCAGGTCAGCTTGGATTCGATGAATAGGTACCTACAAAGAAAAGTAATCCACCATTGCGTAACTTCACAAGGACTTACACGGTACAAAGGACAAAAGCGCAAAGTTTTCGCATCAGACCTCTCTAAGTGAAGTTGTCTTAACTTCATCCATATTCGCAGTCATACCGAGCGGCGCGATAATCCATAACTACTGACGTGCCAATTCGGCTTCTATTCAAATGACAAATGTGACAAGTGAGTGGTGGTATACGTAAACGAGCCATAAGACTCAAGTATTTCATTAGTGAGCACCTAATCATGTAATACCGCTTTTGGATGTAAAATTAAGTAGAAGAAGCAAAAAAAAAGAGGTTTCACTACTTTGGCATATTCCTGTGGTACGGGTCCTGCCTTATTGCGGTTAAAAACACAAGTAAAAAAAAGCTTTCAGGTCAATATAAGCAAAACTCTGATGCTGCGTAACAGAAATGACACCACTGCACAGAACAGAATCGATCCATGTACCGAAGCAAAAGTTATAAGTTCTAATAAGTAATCCGAACAGAAAAGGATTGCTTAACTTACTTTACCGACGCGACTGTCTACAATTTTCTCTGAAATTTGCGGAATGAAACACACGTTAATATACAGGCAGGGATCACGACGCGCAAACTGAAACCATGAATTCAGCACATGATACTTGATCCCCTAGAGTAGACATTTTTCGTAGGTTATACAAAAAAACCTTCTGTTTCATAGAAAAGTGCAATATCTACGTGGTCAAAATGTATGGAACAGTGCTTTTTTGTTTTTACAGGTTCGGAATCATGTACTGAATTCATAGTAACAGGTTGCGCGTCGATGTCCTTGCCACCTGCATTCGATTTTCAACAACACTTTTGGAAAGAAAGAAAGAAAGAAATCATTTATTTGCCAATAATGTAGGTAACAAATATGGTGTTATTTATGGAGAGTCCCGATACATTTTGCCTTACGGCATGCAACATTATTTACTTAATTAATTTAATCATTGCTTAATTGCTACGTTAACATTTAAATAAAATTTCTATACAATTGAGACAACATGATGACTTAGAATTCTAACATTTTTCGCTTACTTATAGCTTAAAATAATCATCATATTATATTGGTATTGAAAAAAGTAAAAAAAATAAAAATATAAAAAATTACACTATTATTGATAAAACTAAAAATAAAATATAAACACATGTAATTCGGAATGAGGCACTTATTTACTATAGAAATGTCATAAAAATAATTCTAATTTTACATCAAGAATCCGATTAGCAGAAACTTTTATCATCAAAAAAATCTTTAAGCGAGTAGGTAGTAACATTTGTCTAACAACAATTTTGTTAACTGTTTTTTTAAATTCGGTGATGGGTAAGTCTTTTAAATGTATTGGTAATCTATTATATATGAGAGGACCCATAGAAAAAATATTTGTTTTAAGTGAGGACGTTTTGTAGCCACCTGTAAAAGTTGTCTTTTATATTGAGACCTCGTTGGTCGTTTGCGTATTGCGGAAAAATATGTGGTGTCCAGAGACATTGTGTACAAAAACTAGAAAATAAAACAAGGATCGTAGATTGAGCGAAAAAATTAGGATTGACAAACTTAAATTTCACATTTGGCAACTAGAAAGTAATAGTACTCACTGATGTTCTACAATTGCACTAGTAACACTTACACTTGTGACTTGGCTTAATGGTGAGTGATTGATTAGCTTTAGGAAAATAATGATTCAATATAACTACATCGCAGTCGTGTAACAATGACTCATGTTTTTGGAATATTGACTGTCTCCATAAATGTTGTCTAGTTAACTGTTCATAAAAAAATCTTAATTTTATCAGTAATTAGGTTAAACCTCAGCACAAAAGTCTTATGAAAAAAAACGATACATAATGTCGAGCGAACAAATCGAATAAACACCTTAACAACTAAACAGAATTGTTTGATGTTACCCATTCTCCCCTGTGCACATTGTTTTTTGTTGATTTTTGTCAACTCATTTTTGTGTTTTTTTTTTCTATTTGTACCCACCTAGTACCTACAGCGACAGCATCTAGATTTGGATTTACACTTACAAGTGAATTGTATACTTAGTTTATTTCACTTTTCAAATGACAAAAGTGTTTTTAGGTACCCCATAATAATTAACTATTGTTCAAAATTTTAATGAACCGCTGAGTCAGTGAACGGTGTGAACTCTTGAAGCATTCAAAACTGTTTTCCTGTTACCTACATTTTTTATCATTCATTATAAGGTAAAAAAGTAGAGCCAGCAAAAAGTTAAGCTTCGATTTGATTTTCATAAACCTATTAAAAGATCACTGTTCTAAGAGATTATTTTCAACATCTTGAATTAACATAGATATTTTTAACGAGGCAACATAAAAGATATCTTACTGATTGATAAGATCCAATAACAACAATAGAACTTTAGTGCTTTATAAAGATAATAAAGTCGATCGGATTAACATCTCGAGCCACACCCGACGACAACTCGATTTCACGGGGTAAACAACCTTCCTAGAACCCGTGGAGGTGTAAACGTCCCTATTGAATTCATTCCACCCATAATGTGAATGCAACTGATCGATCTCGCGATATTATGGACCGCAAATATACTACCACCATAATAGATATGAAGATTATACCACACAATGTATCGTATTTCATTAAACATAAAGTCAAATATCCCTCAGCAGTCCGTTCAAAAGTTCTCGTATAGTTTGGTTTCTTAAGGGTGGCTAAACTTGGACATTTTGACACTTCGGGCGAAGACGCAGCGGGGTGTCGCTCTATACATCTTCTTAGAACCTCGCGTGAGGTACGGGATTGCGACCATCCTGTGAAACGTTTCAATTATGAGATCAGGACCTTGGAAAATAAGCATTTCTAAAAAGAATCATTATTAAACTCTCTACACTTGAGCAAGTTTCTTTGCATGTCTGATTATAATACTTATAGATTAAAAAATTTACACCAAAGGATGTAGGTACTGCTTTAAAATGGCGTATGCGATATGCATCTAACTCGCATTCGTGATTACCTTTTGGCATTCCAGACAGCGATCACGATGTTTAATAAAAATTGGTAGTAGTCGTGCTGTCGACAGGCGTGACATTGACAAATTTATGGCGCCGTGCTGCACCGTGCCTGCCTGAATTTTAGCCAATCGTTGCGTACACAGAGTTAAATATCGCTGGAAAAGGCGTCGGACTTCCTTGGTGCTTTTTAAATACACATTACCATTATTTACTTGTAGGATTGTGCTAACGCATACTGTGGTTAGATCATTATCGAGCGTTGGTCTCTTCCAGATAGTTTTTGAATGCGCCAAGTGGAAGTACTGGCGGCTCATTGACATGTTGTGACTGCGCGCAAGTGACGCGCATGTCGCCATACCATTTTATAGTCCTCGTAAACTGGGAAACGTGCCACGAGATGAATTTAGATACAGAAGTACGGTAATTCCGCACACACACTCTATTAGACAGATCAAGGACAGAATGGCACTTCGAGTGAGTTATTTGACAGCGAATATGCAGCATATAAATAGTCTGTCTTTAAAAAGTTGTATTCACATTTCACGTTTCATTCATGCAAGTGCTGTTTCAGTATAAGCTGACACTTCGTGCATCCGGCAATTTTTTTATCAAATCAAATTAGTTCCTCATACTTATTTGAAATATTTGCATTAGGAAATAACTTTAAGTAGAGAATTGATACCTTTTCAGATTCTGAATCAGTGGCTTAATGCAGTAAAAAAACTGGGTTAAAGCACCTGTAGAAAGTCAGGCCTGTGATGAGCTTCAACCACTTGGGAAATACATAAGGTTCAATGATATCAGAAAAAGTTCCATTTATGGCTTTTTGGGCACCTTCCACCACCATTATATTTGGTTACCCTGTCTCAAATATCTACAAGATATTTCAGCTAGCAGTTTATGAAATGCCTGAAAATACCCGTAGCAAGCAACATAGTCTGGGAGAGTCCAATAATGAATCAGTCAGTGATACGTTGTTTGTCGTCGTTTACAAAACCCACGTCCGGGTGAATCGTAAAATGTGTTTACACCATTATGAATGGGTGAACAATAAAACGTGTGTGTTTGCAGTTGATACATACATTAGTTGGCGGGGGGCGGTTCATGTATGCGCGTGCGCGTCCGGCGTAAATCAAGCACTTGGAGTATTTTAATTGCACGCTCTTCGGTTTCGCACCTCGCGCTCGCACCGACATCTTGATAAAAACATGTCACGCGGACCCTCGTTAAATAATGTAGTAGTTACCGCTATAAATTGTTTGATTTAGAACTAACTGTCACTTCATTTACGTGCTTACTATAAAGCCTCTAAGTAGCGGCCGCTATGTGGCGCCACACAGATGGGACAGTATCGTTTACTCTATCATTAACCATATTAATGTTTATGGATGAAAGAATTTGATTCCATGCAACAAATTAATAAATGGTGCTCGTGTGTATGTTACCTCATATAATAAACACATTACTGCACTGTTTTATTGAGATTATTATGTTGGTTTATAAATACGTCGTAAAATGTTTGCTATTCCTGGGAATATTGACAATTTTTATGGCACAATTATGGCATAATCATTTAGTCCTACGGTATATACCCGGAAATGAGTCCACATCGTTCCTTCATTTACCGGCGGCTATATGCCTTACTCTATCGTAGCACTCCAAACCCATAAAAACCCAACTTAGAATAAACCAAACAAAATTATATCCTTTCGAACACATTTTATCCACTAGCTTCCTAACCGCAGCAATCAGTGACGACCGAGAGCCAAAATAAACTTTACCAAATTATTTATAATTTATGTTTAATAGTAGAGCGCGGTGGGTGGTCCGGCGGACGCCTAATTGGATAAATTGCCGAGTTAGACGCACGATACACTGAATTAAACAATTTGTTATTTTACCTGCACGTTGGCCGTGGAGTAACTATCGCATAACGGACGCGCTACGGCGCTACGGCGTAGCCTGCAATTACACAAACATGCAACTTTTCTAATGTCCTGCGTAGCAGCGTAAAACTCGTTCGTCTAATGACTCGCTGGCCTATAAAAAGTAATTGCAATTTATGTTCGTAATAGTGCGCTAATAAGACAGCTTACTTAGTGACAGGTGACAGCGCGTCGTAGGTACATTTGCAAGACTTTAATGAAAAATACATGTGTACTTTGCCGTGTTTTTATTTTGGTATAATCGCGTAGTAAACATTTAAATGGCAGCTTGCCTAGTGCTAGTATAAGGTTATGGGAATTACAATTAAGAACTATCCACAGAGTATTTTGCAGTTTGGGATCATTTATCAAGACGTGAGGTAAACCACAAATAACAATTCCTTTTAAGTACTTTTTTAAGCGTTAAAAAACTTTTTTACAAAAAAAAAACAACCGACTTCCAAAAAAAACTACAAAGTGATAAATAACTTTTATTTCGGAAGTCGGTGTCGTTGGTTCTGCATTTTCGTTTATTGACACCGACTTCCTAAATAAAAGTTATTTATCACTTTGTAGTTTTTTTTGGAAGTCGGTTGTTTTTTTTTTTGTAAAAAAGTTTTTATTTTTCACTTTTTAGTGAAAGAGTTTGTAATTTATCTAAGTTACAATAGCATAACGTCAACTGCTCATCACCTTTTACAAAATATTGCTTTTCCCGATGCTGGGACGTTAATTTTTGAGGAGTTCTCCTGGTAAGAACCTGAAGAACTCCACTCCACCACCACATGCATTGTGACGAGCATAAATTGCTTAGCAACCATATTAAAGTAATCGAATCGCAACCCGTGAAATATTTATAATTGATTAGTTCCGATGGCCGTCTGTAGTCTTCATCATCAGCTCCACTTTACCAAATGATGATTTCCGAGAGCAAATGCTCAAGTTACTCTAAAAATATCGAAATCGCTATAGGTTTGCCAATAAAATTTGAGGGTTTCCCTCGATTTCCATGGGATCCTCTCATCAGATTCCAACTTGCTGACAATGGGACCACCTTGGGAGTATACCCTTCAAGTTACTCTAAAAAATATCCAAATCGCTATAGGTTTGCCAAAAAAAGTTGAGGGTTTCCCTCGATTTCCATGGGATCCTCTCATCAGATTCCAACTTGCTGACAATGGGACCACCTTGGGAGTATACCCTTTCAAACAAAAAAATAATTTTCGAAATCGATCCACAAATGACGGAGAAATCGGTGAACATACAAAAAAAAAAAAACATACATAAAGTCGAACATATAACCTCCTCCTTTTTGGAAGTCGGTTAAAAAAGCAGACCACCTGCCGTACAAGTCGTAAAGGTGGACAAAAGGAAAGGGAAGTAGTGTACCTACAAGTGGATAGTGCTGTCAACTGTCACAGAGGTGGAGTGATCTTATCAGCAGCTGTTGACCAATAAATAAAATGTACGCCACGCGTGGTTCCAGGTAATGTTACTAACTGTTACTTTAACGGACACGTTAAACTGACCATGATTTAAGTAAGCATCTGTAAATCTAAACTATAATTGAATACTTAATAATATTATAAAAATAAAATATTTGATTTTTTGTAAGTAGTTAGTTCGTTACGCTTTCACGCTAAACCGCTGAACGGATTTGGATGAAATTTAGCGCATGGGTAAACCATAAAGATTACACATACTATAATAGACATAGGATACTTTTTATCCCGATATTCCCACGGGATCGCGACCTATGCGGGTGTAACTGCGGGGCGCAGTTAGTACGAATACTTTAATACGATCGGTTAGTCATAAAAATAACGGTTTGCGATTTCCTGTAGGTAAGTCTAATCATAAAATCTGTGACCAAATTTCTTGTAGCTACTGTAATTATTCAAACGAAATAACAACCACTCATAATTTTAAGCTGACTTGACTCGCTAATAACTCTCAAATGGACCGGCTAGTTGAATAAGTTATAATAAATAGCTACAACTGCGCGATCGTAATTTGTTTTCGATTGACACAATAAAATAAGTCATTGTAATATCTCTCATTGTTTGATTAATTAAATCACCTATACATGTATAGTGCAGTATTAACAAATCCTGCATGGTAATTTTGGCTTTAATCCTCCTTCTAAACTCATATTCAACCTTTTTTTTGAACCATAGTCTGTCCAGAAATTTCCATCTGAAATCTTTCAAATTACGAATCGTATTTACGTCAGATGGCATTTTTCACGGTAGAGATGGTGACTTTGAAAATAGCCTTGTCACGAGGAACATGTTTTTTGTGGAATATTAACGCCGAAGTTTGACTGTGAATTTGAGTTGGTTGAATTAATTTAATTGCTGTCGCAATTGGTTTTACTCCTCCGTACCTCGTTATCTATAAATTTAAAAAACTATTTGTGAACATATTTTTCTTCATTTTTGGTATGTAACATTCTATTCTATCTCTTGGTTACAAGTGATTCTGCTTGCTCCACCGGTACTTATTCCTAAATTTTACTTCAGGATAAGGCCCGAATTATGGGCAAGCCGATTTGATCGATTTTTCACTCTACCCTGACTCTCGAGACGAAGTATAAGCTGTTCGCCAGAAGAGCGCCCGCAGCTAGCTGTTGCAGATCTACTTGCTGTTGAGGATCTGCTACCTGATTATTGTTCTGCTCTATTAATCTACGAGGATCCCGAGAACGGACACGAAGACCCCTTTTTTGGGAACAGATACCTTTTTTAGTCTATTCTCATAGTAGATTGTCTAGATATATTTTCCTATCAAAATTGCGTGAATTTTTATCATTCAAATACGGCGGGTGTGCTATTTTAACTTTTTTTCCCTTGGACCGCACAAATTTTAAATCTATCTAATATTTTCTTGATTGCAATCACGTCAATGTAACAAAATTCTCACTTTATTTTTGTCTTTACAAAACCCAAAACCTTAAGTATTTCTATTTCATTCTTATTCGTATTTATAACCAACGTCACAAGGTATCTTAAAGTAATCTTTTTTCTTAATTTTTTTATACTGATACTGCTACAAATGGCGCCCGAACAGGGACGCCATTTGTAGCGAAATAAAACGCGGTGACTTCACAATTTCACTACCATTACGTATAATTTTGTTGTAAAAATAAAAAATTCCAAATACAATAATTCAGTATAAAAAAATTAAGAAAAAAGATTACGGAGGAGTAAAACCAATTGCGACAGCAATTAAATTAATTCAACCAACTCAAATTCACAGTCAAACTTCGGCGTTAATATTCCACAAAAAACATGTTCCTCGTGACAAGGCTATTTTCAAAGTCACCATCTCTACCGTGAAAAATGCCATCTGACGTAAATACGATTCGTAATTTGAAAGATTTCAGATGGAAATTTCTGGACAGACTATGGTTCAAAAAAAAGGTTGAATATGAGTTTAGAAGGAGGATTAAAGCCAAAATTACCATGCAGGATTTGTTAATACTGCAGTTACTTATCGTTTATCGAATATCCTCCTTTCTTTTGTATGAAATAAGCTTAAGTTTCTTATTTCATTCAAGTTCTTTGACTTAAGTCCTTTGTTTGGCTTAAGTTCTTTGGTTGTTTTATGTAGTTTCTTTTATTATTTTATGTCGTCTCTTCTATTATCTTATGTCGTCTCTTTTATTATCTTATGTCGTTTCTTTCTTCAACTTACTTCTATCGTTATTTTTTGCTTTTGGGGATCTTCTCTTTTTAGTCTTAGGTCTTAACGTCAATAGTTTTTAAGTTAGTTTCTAGTGTTCTTATTTTCTCTCCTAGGTTTAGTTGACGCGTTGCTAGTTAGCGCTGATAACGTTTAGATGGGTATGTGCTTTCTCATTTGTTCTGTATCCGTTGCACTACGATGTCGATTAGTTAGGTTTATTTCTTTATTTTTCTTATTTTTGTCCAACTGTTTAGTCTAGGTTAGGTCTATTGCTATTAGGGTTCTTATGCCTCAGAATATTTTTTTTTTTTTTTTCTCTTTTCCTTACTTTTCTTTTCTCTGTCTCACATATTTTTTTTGGAAAGGGGGTACTGCAGTATTAACAAATCCTGCATGGTAATTTTGGCTTTAATCCTCCTTCTAAACTCATATTCAACCTTTTTTTTGAACCATAGTCTGTCCAGAAATTTCCATCTGAAATCTTTCAAATTACGAATCGTATTTACGTCAGATGGCATTTTTCACGGTAGAGATGGTGACTTTGAAAATAGCCTTGTCACGAGGAACATGTTTTTTGTGGAATATTAACGCCGAAGTTTGACTGTGAATTTGAGTTGGTTGAATTAATTTAATTGCTGTCGCAATTGGTTTTACTCCTCCGTACCTCGTTATCTATAAATTTAAAAAACTATTTGTGAACATATTTTTCTTCATTTTTGGTATGTAACATTCTATTCTATCTCTTGGTTACAAGTGATTCTGCTTGCTCCACCGGTACTTATTCCTAAATTTTACTTCAGGATAAGGCCCGAATTATGGGCAAGCCGATTTGATCGATTTTTCACTCTACCCTGACTCTCGAGACGAAGTATAAGCTGTTCGCCAGAAGAGCGCCCGCAGCTAGCTGTTGCAGATCTACTTGCTGTTGAGGATCTGCTACCTGATTATTGTTCTGCTCTATTAATCTACGAGGATCCCGAGAACGGACACGAAGACCCCTTTTTTGGGAACAGATACCTTTTTTAGTCTATTCTCATAGTAGATTGTCTAGATATATTTTCCTATCAAAATTGCGTGAATTTTTATCATTCAAATACGGCGGGTGTGCTATTTTAACTTTTTTTCCCTTGGACCGCACAAATTTTAAATCTATCTAATATTTTCTTGATTGCAATCACGTCAATGTAACAAAATTCTCACTTTATTTTTGTCTTTACAAAACCCAAAACCTTAAGTATTTCTATGTCATTCTTATTCGTATTTATAACCAACGTCACAAGGTATCTTAAAGCAATCTTTTTTCTTAATTTTTTTATACTGAATTATTGTATTTGGAATTTTTTATTTTTACAACAAAATTATACGTAATGGTAGTGAAATTGTGAAGTCACCGCGTTTTATTTCGCTACAATAGGTACTGTGGCTCTTAGTCACTTTAACTTTTAATAAAAAAAAAAAAATGTTTATTGCAATAACATACAAATGAAAAACACATTTGTTGGAGATCACCTTTTAAGCAAGAAGATGCTTGTGTTAGGTGAACTCCGTCCTTCCACTTATCACGATAATAAGTATGCAATTGAAACACTTAATAGAGGTCAACTTTGATATAAAATGTATTGTATACACTGTTCAATAATGTAAGTCGTGTAATGCACCTTATAAAACTACTTTTCAAAAGAAAGTAGATATCACCAAAAAACATTTAAAAATATGAATTGCTCTCTATAAAATAAACAAATTTTCACGTACCTCAAAAAGACCTCATATCAGTTGTCCAATTCAAACAAATCATAACAACGTATTTTTATAAGTGTTATTTTAATAATATCTCCTCTACGATAAGTCGGATTCTGAGTATCATGGCTGGTAGCACAGTGCGCGGTGGGTGGTCCTCTGACGTCTCTATGTGACGGCCTATGGACATGCATCTAAATGTCCTTATAATTCACTACATCTGCCACTTTGCTCCAATGTAGGAGCACCAACATTCCACATGTATTCAGGACATGCAGACTGCTTCAATTGTCACCTGAAACGTAAAGAGAATCAGCTGATTTATATTCTGAGTAAGTAAAAGGAAAACGGGCTACTATAGTATCCGTGAGCATTGGGTTGACAACCGTTCGTTGCTTATCTTTTAATGCGATCTCATTGTAGTGTTTATTGTAAATTTATAGCGGAGGATTGTCTTACGATACTACTTTATTGTTTACTATATTTGGATAGTTATCTATTCATCTGTCACACTGCGACATACAATTAAGTTATTGTTTATTCATTCATATCCGATTGATCGTATTTGGTCATCCCCACGACACTTTAATTACAATACTTACTAAATTAAATTGATGTTGAGATTTTTATCAGTATTTTCACAAAGTTATTAATAGTTTTACGATGCTAAAATAACAATTAGGAAAATGTTGGTGTACGTTGGAAGAACCTTAATAAAATTAAACTCGTCCTGAGTATATTCCCCAGTCCCGTGGCCACAGTCGCAGGCGCATCCATAATGCAAGCCCGACTGATATTTTCCATTAATGATACAGAATCTATTTTTTGTTACCAACTTAATTAATACTTAATGCTTGTTTATAATACCCTAACGTGTACTCACTGATAGTTTAATTATTTTAATCAATGCCCGCACACTGCTGGCGGCGATATTATCCGCACTTAAAGTATAAAATAAATAATGTGTACTTTGTATTCCGCTCTAGTATGATTGTTTACGAACTGGGTAATTAAGATGACAATTAAGAGGCTGTTAGTAGCATTTAATCGTCATTTTAATGAATTTTGCGCTGGTATCGTAGACCGGTAAGTTTTCAATGTTATAGCAGGAATCTGGAATCCCTTGATTAATATCCTTTCCTTTAATAGCCTAAGAAATTGATTAAAAATTAATTTCACGGATTATTTTTATGCCATACGTCTTTAAAGCACTTTCACGCTATTATTTTGTTGTGGCGTTACAACGTATTTTCTAATAATAATTTTCTTCTTTAGGTAGGTAAATATTTACTACCAATGTATGGATATTCTAAGTATTAAGAAATCCTTCCTCCCAAATTCTGGTTAAATTATCTGGCAGACTATCATAGTGAAATGAGATCCCGAGTTCATGAAACAGACTACAATTCTTTATCATGCAATCTCAGTCCTGCAAATGACTCATCAATGCGCAAGAGCCGACAAGCAATAGTCATTGACAAGAACAATAACTTAGTACGCAGGAAGTAAGTTAGTATTCATAAACACGTGCTCATGTAAGGGCATCAAACTTAACTGCTCGATAAAGTTGGACGAATTCCAGATAGCTGTCGATCATTCATCGGCGACTGACAAACTGACAACCGTCATTCGTGCGCAGGTTTTTGTTAAATGTGTACTACATAATTATGTGTAGTGAGTGACTCATTGATACGCTTGGCAACGACGTCAATAGGTACCTATCTTTCTGTTTATGAGATGAAGTTTCGTTTCTACGAGGTTGTCGCAGTTATCTTCGTAATATTGTTAACAAAGACGTACCTACTTACCTTACATAATAATCCATCGTGTAGCTTACCTGTTACGTTCATTAGTTAGTTTTCTGACTGGCTCCTATACAGGTGCTTGATATCAATTGGCTTATGGCCGATTCCTATAATTTACGGACCGTTATTGGTTAAAATTAAATGACTCTTGTACCTATCTTTACCAATAATGAAGCAAGGGCTACTTAGCTATCTTAGGTAAAATTAGCTTATATACGAATCTATTTATACTTATGCCCATTTTGGCAACAAAATATGCCACCATTGGTAAGTAAAACGATTCGTTTTTTTGAATAATAGGTAATCGAGCATTAGTCTGCGGATTTGAAAACCGTTCATGTTACATTTTGTAAAGTAGAACGAACATCCAGTTATAGATACAATCTTCTTATCAGAGTATTATATTATCTGTGTCATTGGTGTCTCCTCTAGCAAATTAATTCCCATTTTGTTTTTGCAGTCATCAGTGAAATCATGACCAGCATCCCTTATTTCATTTTGTCGGGTGATTTACATAAAGTAACAGAAAAACCTGCTAAGACATTGAAAAAAAAAACAGGTTTATACGAGCTCATTTACTTACAATTGTGTAAAACCGTATTTGTATCAATGGAAGCTTGATGTCATGCTAGACTGTCTGGTAGATTGAAAAGCTTTCCAATTTTTTTTTTTTAATTAACGTCTCAATTTGCGCTCGGAACCCAACTGCTTTTTCGTCTGAAATTCTGAATCATTTTTCTCTGAAACAACTAGCAGCGGTAATGGAACACCTTTGTCGAATTGTAGTAAGTAGGTACACAAGTGAATAATTCCTCAGAACGATAAACCTGAAAAGGCCTTATCTCCAAATAATAGCTGGGGCCACTACTTCAGAAAGTGGTCCCTCCCAAATCGAGCTACAAGATTTTCTTTATTGCAACACAACTGAAATTCCACTGGTAACATAAATTAAACTTACATGATACAAAGGGTGGCAGGGACACTATACGCACAATCTGTTCATGATTCTGGACTCGCTCTGCTGTTTCCTACAAAAGTGCAATACCTACGTGGTCAAAATGTATGAAATTTTTTTTTTTTTTTAACTTCCAGCCTATCTAAGTACCTATCCAAGTATTTATATTATACTATATATTATATACTTGGGTAGGATATATTATACTATATATTATCTCGGGGCTAGCTGGGCCGAACCAACATGTATGTATACGTACATCCGTGGTGGAGCGACCCAGACTGCCGGGCACTTCTTCTCTTGCAACCGAGCGGGTGGGCAGGTTGCGGATAGCCTAACTCCGGCTGCGGGACCGACTGCAAACAGTCGATCTCGCACCCGGAGCATCTCGAAAGAGATCCCGGACAAGAGAAGTGCCCGAACACCAAGTCCCAGGTTTAGGGTAACCCACTCACCTCATCCCATGTACCAATTAATCCTAATCATTCCAACCCTTCCCTATCCATAAAAATCCCATCAATTCCCCAAATCCCTAGGCCAAATCCCAGACCTAGGGTGACCCCCAATAACCTTTACCCTACCAACAAACACCCTCCCTCCCATCCCTACATCCCGTCGGTCCCAGAGGACGGGTAACCTCGATTCCAAAAAAGCCCACCCCCTCGTCAATGAAAATGCAGGAAGAAAAAGACATTACCCAGGTGGGTTCCGGCCAAGCCGGGGAATCCCACACCGCTACGGCGGTCAGCCCCCAACGTATTCTGGGGGGGGCATCTAACTGCAAAACCTTGCCGTGCTTCTCAGCGCGGCCGGCTGCTGACTTAGCGCCCAACACACTGGCAGCGACTTACGAGCCCGAAAACACCACTCCGGCTGCGACCAACGCGCCAAAAATGACAACCACGGCTGCGACCCACGCGCCATTACCCACGACGAAGTGCATGCCTCCCTCGAGCCTCTGGGAACAGAGCATCGTGCGGAACAGCATCACCAACCCAGACAATGACAGACACGGACAGGAAGTGATGGGGAAGCATGACGAACCTCACGATCCTACCACTCTCCCGGTTGATAGAGTACGACAGCTGAAGAAGCGCGGAAAAATCACAAACCGGGGGAGGAAAGTAGGCGACCGAAAGCGCAGCACCCGCGAAGGCACCAGCCAACGCGAAGCGCGATCGGACGCCGAAAAGATAGTACTCGACCAGCCCCGAGACCGCGACGGGGAAACCAGGCGCGAAAAGGGGCCGGACGCGGAAAATAGAGAACGGCCGCAAGTCCGCGAAGGGGAAACCCAGCGCGAAAAGCGGCCAAACGTGGAACCACGCGACCAGCCGCAAGTCCGCGATGGGGTAACCCAGCGCGAAAAGCAGCCGGACGCGGAACCACGCGTGCAGGGGCAGGTCCGCGAAGGGGTAACCCAGCGCGAAAAGCCCTTGCACACGACACGACAGAGTCTGCCGGGGACGCCAAGCAACCCCATCACTCAAACCCAGACGCATCCCGCGACAAATCCCGACCGAGACACCACAGAGGAAGGCGAGGTGGATCCTTGCGCCCTGACGTCACCACCCAGCCTGGCATCTCAACGCCGCAGCCTGGACCGAGCGGTACAGGGCTGGCGAAGAGGGAGCGCCCTGATGACTCGGCTTCACCGAGCACGCTCCAGGGGGACGCCAAGCGCGTAAGGGTCTACTCCGCCCAGGTGGAGCCGAGGACCTCCGCGAGGGCCACAAAGGACATTCCTGCGCGGCTCGCCGTAGCAATCTGCTTCCCTCCCCCCTCTAGAGACTTGACGCAAGACTAGGCCGAGCTGGTCAAAGCAGGCCTGGAGGACGCACTCATGGACACGGACTCGACAGCACCACTCCCTGCCTTCCGCGGATACCCACGGGTAGCGGAGGGCACAGTACAAATATGGTGCGAGGACGACCACGCCCTGACCTGGTTGACCAGTAACGTACCCCTCCTCAAACTCCCCAACAATGACCTCACACTGACGGTACTGAGACAATCGGACGTGCCCACCCGTGTCAGAGCCTCGCTTTTCGTCCCTCGCTATAGAGGTGACATAAGGAGGCTCCACAGTGTTCTGATTCGTCAGAACACGTGGTATGACATGGCCAGGTGGTCCCTATACAGGGCAACTACCGTCGGTGGCGACAACTACGGGACTCATTTGACCCTAGGTGTGCCACCGGAGGAAGTGAAAAGGGTCATGGAGCGGGAGCGACGGATATCGTACCTACTGGGTTCGATATACGTGCGCTTCTGGCCCACGACCCAGCCCTCGGACAACACGACGGACCCGACGACGACACCGACAGCGACACAGACGGACGACACAGACATCGCCCAACTGGAGGAGGTCATGGCCCGCGCGGCGATGGCTGATGACGCAGCCAGCATTCCACCCGCTTCTCCCGGCTGGAGCGAGCAACTTCTTGCTTCGTCGCCGGGGGATCAGCACGAAGGCCAGTACAGAGAGGAGGCGGCGGGGGTTTTGTCCGATGGATCCACCACCGACTAAACCCTCCCCCTCATCACCGTCACCACCACTCAACGTCATCCAAACAAACCTCCAACATAGCCAGACTGCCACGGCTAGCTTACGCAGGGCACTAGAGGTTTACCCCCGAACAATTGCACTGATCCAAGAGCCGTGGATCAGGAACAACAGAATATGCGGCCTCAGTATCATCGGAGGTAAGCTAATCCTCAACACACTCAGTTCAGACAAACCCAGATCCTGTGTCTATATACCCAAAAGATATCCCTACCACGCTGCTCACTCAATTCTGTTCCAGAGATCTGACAGCTGTCAGGCTCCACACCGTAGGTGAACTCCCAGATGTTGTACTCACCTCGGTATACATGCCGGGCGAGGACACAGACTGTCCACCGAAAGAAATGGCCGACCTGTTGCAGCACTGCGAGAGCACCAATCTGGACTTGATCATCTGCACCGACTCAAACGCCCATCACCCGCTCTGGGGTAGCGAGGCATCGAACTCCAGAGGAGAGGTACTATCCACCTATTTATTCTCTACTAACCTAAACATCGTTAACCGAGGCTCTGAACCCACTTGGGTCACAGTCCGAGGACAAACGATCATTGACTTAACTCTTGCTACAGAAAACGCGACTAATCTTATAGCAAACTGGCACGTATCGGACGAACCATCTTGCTCAGATCATAGAAGGATCCGCTTCACACTAACCACTAACACAAAGAGACCCGAACCGAGACGTAACCCACGGCGCACCGATGTGCCCGAGTACAAACGCCTCCTAGCCGTCATGCTAGCTAGGCACCTATCACAAATAACCATAAGAGAACCGGCACAACTGGAATACACTGTGACAAAGCTGTCAGAATACCTAACCGAAGCATACCATGCATGCTGTAAACTAAGAGCACCAAAAACCAACAGTGAGAGAAATCCCTGGTGGAACGCCGAACTTGGTAAGCTCAGAAACACACTACGGAAGCAATTCAATAAAGCCAAAAACACCCGACTCCCGGAAGACTGGGAGCGATACAAAGAAACCCAATACACGAACAAAAAGCGAATCAGAACTGCCAGAAGGACAGCATGGCGGAAATTCTGCGAATCCATCGAAACCAATAATGAAGCCGCAAGAGTAAGGAAGATCCTATCAACAGATCAGGACCGAACCCTTGGCGCGCTGAAAAAACCCGACAACTCATACACACTAACGGACCAGGAAACCAGCAAGGTCCTTCTCGAGACTCACTTCCCAGACTGTAAACTCCTAGAGGACAGGACCTGGGAAGCTGTGCCCGATTGGACCCCAACGGAACAGGACTGGTCCAGTGCCCACAGTCTAGTAACACAGGACCGAATAAAGTGGGCTATCAACACCTTCCAGCCTTACAAGTCTGCAGGACTGGATGGCATTTTCCCAGCCCTACTACAATGGGGGGTTGACTATATCACACCATGCCTGGTAGAAATTTATCGGGCCTGCATAGCACTAAGATACGTACCTCTAGCCTGGCGCGAAGTGAAAGTCATCTTCATACCAAAACCGGGAAAAGCGGACTACACACAACCCAAGGCGTACAGACCCATAAGCCTCACATCCTTTCTACTAAAGACCCTAGAGAGACTCTGTGATCGACACATCCGAGACGGACCTCTTCGGGCAAAGCCACTCCACAAAACAACATGCGTGCAACAACAGCATGCGTACTCCACAGGCAAGTCAACGGAATCCGCACTGCATAGCGTGGTATCCAAAATTGAATGCGCAGTGGACCACAAATGCTCAGCACTGGCTGCCTTCATTGACATCGAGGGCGCCTTTGACAAAACCAACTTCAAAAGCATCAGCACGGCTCTAGACAGACACAACATAGACCCGACCCTGAGCGGCTGGATCACCAACATGCTCAAACAGAGGGCAGTACAAGTGACCGTAAACGATACCACAAGGGCCGTCGTGGCGAAGGGCTGCCCGCAAGGGGGCGTCCTTTCGCCGCTTCTATGGAACCTGGTCGTGGACAGTCTAATAAAAGATCTCAATGACAAAAGTTACTTTACTGTAGGATACGCCGACGACATAACCATAATAATAAATGGCACCCACGAAAACACACTGTGCAACCTAATGCGCCAGGCCCTGAAAATAATAGAAAATTGGTGTGGTAAACACCAACTATCAGTGAACCCCACAAAAACCGAATTGGTTCTCTTCACAAAAAAGAGGAAACTGACGACACTACAACTACCACGTTTCTTTGGTACAACCCTAAGCCTATCAACTGAAACCAAATACCTCGGCATATTTTTGGACAAACAGCTGAATTGGGCAAAACACACCAACTACATTACTACGAAAGCCAGCATATCACTGTGGCAATGCAAGCGAATGCTTGGAAAAAATTGGGGAATTAGCCCCAGGGTCACTCACTGGCTATACACCACAGTTATCCGACCAATTATCACATACGGCTCACTAGTCTGGTGGCCCAGAACAGACCTGAGCACAGCCCAAAAAGACCTTGAGAAGCTGCAGCGGTTCGCGTGTGTGGCAATCACCGGCTGCATGAAAACTACACCCACTGCTGCCCTACAGGCCATGCTCGGACTACCGCCTCTACACCTTGTAGTGCGGGAAGAAGCGGCCTTGGCTGCCTTCAGGCTCTCTACATCAGGAACCCTGAGCAAAGACTCTAGGGTCAAACACATACGTTTAAAAGAAAATGCGATCAAACGGCAGCCAATGATGGCATCACCCTGCGACAAAGCCCCGAAACAATACTGCTTCCAAAAGCACTACAACATAGTGCTTAAAGAGGAGCAGTGCGACTACTCAGGTTCGAAGGAACTGAGAATTTACACTGACGGTTCAAAGACCGACTGCGGAACTGGAGTCGGAGTCTTCTCAAACGACCTCAACATAAGAATATCCAAACCGCTGGGAAAGCGCAACACGGTCTACCAAGCGGAGTGTGTGGGCATAACACAAGCGGCTTATGCCATAGCAGCCAGAGGAGTTGCGGACACCCATATTCGCATACTCTCTGACAGCGCCTCAGTCCTCCAATCCTTAGATAAAAAATGCATCACATCGAAACTAATACTAGAATGTCACAATGCGCTTGAACAGGCAACTGTACTGAACCGCAATATAGTGACACTACAATGGATAAAAGGACACAGTGGATCGCTAGGTAACGACGCAGCCGACGAGCTGGCCAGAAGGGCATCGAGCATGCCAGTCTGTGGACCGGAACTTATCGTGCCCATCCCCTTCAACCAACTACGCAGGTGGCTACAGGAGTACACCCACACACAAGCAGAAAGCTGGTGGACGTCGTCACCAGGCTGCAGGCAGTCCAAGGAAGCTATGCCATCACTGGATGGCAAGCTAAGCAGTCGCTTACTGCGATTGGACAGGAAAGGCCTGCGCCTGGTGACGGGGACCATCACGGGACACTGCTCGCTAAACAAACACTTTCACACTATAGGCATAACGGACAGCCCCCTGTGCAGAGCTTGCATGGAGGCTGTTGAAACCATTGCGCATGTGCTTTTTGAGTGCACAGGCGTCACCCAGATCAGGACACAAACCCTCGGGACACCCACATCGTACACAGATGTTCTCAAAAGACCAGGAGACCTAATCAGCTTCTGGAGGGAGGTGGGCTGGTTGGAATAACCACCAACGGCCGCCATGGCCCACGCACAATGGTCCACTGAAGGACTAAGTGCGGAAACCAAACCCATAACATAGAACTATATATTATATCCTACCCAAGTATTTATACTCAAACACACTTTCCAGTGAGCAGTTCGCTAAAACATCATCGCGTATTCGTCACACACAGTTGTGTAAACTGTACCGCCTGAAGATTTATTACTCGCGTTATGTAAGAAGGGTCATGGCTAGGGTTGCCATTCGTCCCGATATATCGGGACTGTCACCGTCATTAGGCCATCTGTCCCGACGTCCCGACAAAACACTATTACGTCCCGTTTTATAGCGCGGTCAAAGCAATTCAAATACGCGCGCCAAATTACTCGGAGCGCGGTAGCGACGTCGCGCGTCGCTCGCGAGTACCGCGCTGGGGAAGGGAGAAGGGTGCCCCCCGCACCCCGCCACATGCTATCGCAGCAAAAGCGAGCGAGTAAGTGGGTAAACAAACACCAATACAGTGAGTTAGAAGCTTGTACTTTCGCATTGTTGATTGTTTTAGTGTTTAGCTAAATAGCACAATTTTGTCGTTTTTAACTTGTTGTCAAAAATCCTGAAAGAAAATGCTAAATGCTCAAATTATGCTAATATTTGTCTGCGATACCTGGCCACAACGCTACAGTAGAAAGAATATTTTCATTAATGTCGAGCCAGTGGACCGATGAAAGAAATCGCCTGCTGCCAGAGACTGTGGAGTCCATATTACAGTGACAGGTTAACTTCATTAAGACTTGCACGGAGTTTTATAAATATGTAAAAGGACAGAAACAATTACTTAAAAAGTAAAGTCTTCAGCAAAATATGACCAAGCTACGTCTAGCACTGCTTCCATACTGTAGAATTAGTATTTTTTTTTAAATAAAAAACATTCATATTTATTTTTTTTTTCTCTTTGCGTCCCGACACGAGCCTTGCCAAATATGGCAACCCTAGTCATGGCACAGAATAACTAATAGTGATCATGCTTACCTACAACCGTAGCTTCACTACGACTTTAAAACGCAATCACCGACGAAAGATACTAACATCTCTTTCGGTTGTTAACAAAAACCCTTATAAATAAAAACATAAATAGCCATATGGAGCAATAAATTTGTTTATTGTACAATAAAATAATGTAGCGAGTTCGTGTTGGGTGGTCTCGGCACAAAAAGCCGGGCAAGATGGCGGAACAAGCCGTTGCCATAGAGACGCGTCCCCGCCTGTAACGCCACACAGTGCTCCAACAAAGTGATCTAAAACTTATAAAATGTTCAAACATAAGTACAATAATTTAACTAACAGTAGGTAATACTGTATTACTTTGTAGCAACGGACTGACTCCGTGACTCGTAGCCCGACTGCAATGTCTGCAGTGAAGACAATCTTAAAACTATTAAATAACAACCTATGTAGGTATATGCTGTGAATAACGGTGTGAGTTTCACATTTATATAATATCTTTGTTTATATTGTTTGCGCAGATATAATGTGTTACTGTTTGTTTGTCCCAAATAAATAAAAATTAAATGTAAACATGATAATAAGAAGCAATTTAGCGTTTGATATTTATCTAGAACTAGTCGGGATAGTCATCTTAAATAGGTAAACATAACCCAAATAAATAAAAATAAAAACTAGTTCTACAATTATAATTCATTTGAAGTTCATTTCTTTATGAATTATAAGAAACATACATTTGGGTTCATCGTCATTATGTATCTAATGATTTAAGTTCATCCGTGTCTAATGTACAATTTCGTCTAACCGCGCGCCGGCCGGCGCAGTGGGCGCTGGGCGCGCGGCGACGAGTCGTGCTGACAGAGACCTCAGTGGAACAATCGAGCCATTGTTTTGTACCAACCACGCATTAATTAAATAATACTTGTCGTTCCGTATAATGACTTAATTTTGTACTTCGACGGAACAACAACTAAGTTTATTAACTCACTTTGTACTTCGAAAATTTAAATGCGCACGAGTGTCCGCTCTTAACGTTTTTAGCATTATGTCTTATAACTTTACAAGCAATATTTTGTTACAACAGCTATAAAGATACTGAAACCTGTATGTCAAACCTTCATCTTTCCGAGCATAACTGCATAAAAGTTTATTACTAGTAAGAGTTTCTATTGCTAATAATTATAGGCTTGGATCTGGAGTCGTGCGTTTTGTAATTAAGTTTTCCTTCTAGTATGAATTTATTACATCTGAAATTGCTTTGAAAATGTCGAATTTGTTAAAAAGTTTTTGAGTGCTATCATTCTAACAAAAAGTCAGTTCACGCCAAGCCAAAAAACTCCAGAATAAAATTAAACCTTAATTTCTTCCAACTTAAAAAGCTCATAGTAATAATTTAAGTGTACTAAGAAACTGAAAACGCGATAACATTTATAGTGTAATAAAAGAGGGTACCCACTTATTAAACATATCAGTTAACGATATCTATAACGATTTCGCAAACTCCCTACAGGCGGGAGCCACCGTTTATTTATGGGCTGAAAAATTTGTCCAAAATTATACAAAGAACAAAGCGGCGGTGAAAAATGTAAAGGAAGATAGGTAAAAAACGAGCGGAAACGGATTCCTGACTAATCGCACAACGAAAATGTCTGTCGAGCTAATGTCTCTATAGGGTGGCGCAGATTGATGGCTCGGCGATTGGGCACGCCCTGGCCGCGCCGTCGCGCCGCCGGACGATCGCTTCTCGGTAGCTGGCGGCTACATTAAAAGACACACAGCCTTCGATATCTTACATAGATTCAGCTATAAACGCATCACAGATGAGAGTGCCAGTTTCCTGCTATAAAGTTATCTAATATGGTAACTTAATTGCATTTTGTGTAACAACCTGCTTGCTTCCCGGATTCTGCTCACGTACCATACAAAACTTGGAAAAGTTCGAACTCTGACTCACATTTTATGTGTGAACCCAGTGATCAAAGATTTATATCTACCTATGGACAATAGATTTATTTATTCTGATTAACTATAATGAAGAAGGTAACCTGGGTAGGTTAACAGTCACTCTAATAACCTTTTTTGATCTGCTTACGTTATCATTTGTTTCTTCTAATCTATACAGAACATCGATAGAAATCAATACTTGTACAATCAAATATCACCTCTCCATATTATGTTCTATGACGTAAGTGTCCTCAGCAACAAAATGCTCTTTATCTTCGGACACGGCGATTACGTGGCGACACGACAGGCCCTATTACCGGTCGCATAGCCGATCTACCTGAACTGATGAGCTTACTAAAATATCGCCTAATAACAATGTTATTATCGCCAGGCCATATGCAACCTGTCATTAAGGAAGAGACATCATCATCAGCAGATATCACTTCCTAGAATGGTTAAGGATGTTTGTCTTAGCAATGTTTGGCCACCTATTGAAGTGGTTGTGACTGCGAACCATTCTGGAAATAAGAGGAAAAAGAATGCTGTCTCTTGGGAATTTCAGAGAAGTCTTCAGCATGAAAAATTATACCTTTTAACGCCAACTCCAGGCAGTAGAAAGGGGCTTAAGGCTTTGACAAATGAAGATGATAGTTTATTGGCGGGAAGACATTAATTAGATTTCCAAGGCTATACCCTGCAAAGAAAATGATTATGTTTAAACCCGAAATGTCATGATCATGTTCTATCAAAAGGTAAAGCTCTTTTACACAAGCGATTGTATTACACACGCATGAAATAAGGCATTTACTCACGAGCGACAACCTTTTGTACAACATCATTACTATCAACGTAATATATGACGATGTCAGTCTCAAGGTTCAGTTTCCAACATCAATATCTGTTTAACGGAATAGTGCTTCGCGGCTACAAACGTACGCTCAAATCAAGGCAATTAAAGGTTAAGGTTAGAAATAAATATTGTCTGCGTGACTCACGACACGATGGTGGTCTCTCGCCGTAAGTTTTCCATACATTAAGACTTCAGGAGTTAATGAGCAAGTTCTAGGAAGGTGTGAAGCAGAGATCGGCGCAGGTAATGATCACAATAAATATTGACTGTTTGACCGCACGCCGACAAAGAATCGCCCGTTTAGGGAAATTCTTGTAATTTGTCAACTTGTAATTTGGTCTTTATAGAGTGTCAAATAATGTTTTAGGGGATTTCTGAGGATTTCCTCATGGTGATCATCGATGGAGAAGTTATTTATTTGTAAGTATGATGATCAAGATAATAATATCCTGTGTCCTAAAGTCATAAGTTTTAAAGGATAATATTTAAAAAACTCTGCTTCTTCTCATTCGTTCTTCTCTTCTTCGTCATCTTAGCTAATACTTAAAAGAGCTTCGTTAGACATGAGACTCAATATTTGATTTGGGAAAATATAATGATAAAATAAATAGTGAGTCTCGATTTTCAGGTGTTAACAGCGTTTACGACGTACGGCATTTTATACAAACCTTCAAGCCCTTGTTTTCCGAAATGAATGTACTGATTTTAATGAAACTTCATACGCATAAGCAGGATAAAAAGGTCTAAAAAGTTAGTAAAGAACATTTTCGAAATGTCTTATTTATGGAAATCTCTGTTTCTATGGAAAATTTAAAATCGGTCTAATTTGGCTGTAACACTATTTTTCGAAAATGTTCTAAACTAACTTTTTAGACCTTTGTATTCTGCTTATGCGTACGAAGGTTCATTAAAATCGGTTTATTCATTTCGAAAAACAATGGCTTGAAATTTTGTATGAAATGCCGTAGTAGGTACGTCGTAAACGCTCTTAAGTAATGATGACACTAGAAAGATACATTTCTATTTCATCCAATTTCCTGTTGGACCATAATTATGAGGTTTTAAAAAGCTGCTTTTATAAACTCTGAACTAAGATAGTATTTACCGGAAAATGCAATGTTTTGACAGCTAACGTACACGTAAATCATTCCTCTTATATTTTTTTTTTTAGTGTTAAGTTTTGCGTTGTTCCGAGCGCTTTCATTAATTATTAACAAAAAATAAATTACAGCTTTGCACCTAATAAATTTTCATAGTGTAAGAAGAAACACGCATGAGTAAAAATATCACATAAAACGAAATTACAGATTATTCACAGTAATTTGGCCGAAACGTTAGGCGCGAACAATATTTCTCGCTTAATTATATAAACATTAGTGTTTTATAGACCATAATTATCTAACGTGTTGTGTGTTGTGAAGTGGCAGGGGAATTCAGTAAGAATGAGAGCTAGAAGGGGAGGTGCGCGGGTGACGAAGCGACGCTCGCGAAATTCGGCAGCGGCCTGCGCACGCGCTCACTCGTAGCGCGGCAGGTGTTACACATCCGTGGTCGCATTCATAACTGCAAGTACACATTTTATTTTTCTGCAATTTTTTTTAAGCATTACATTTTTGTGAGTAAAGTTCAACTTTTAAAGTCTTTTCGTAGCTACTTTTCATGCAACCAATTCTGTAATCGTAATAGGTAGGTTTTTTTATCGAAATCCATTCATATTCGACATGAATAACAAATATGAGCATACATCACTTGACTTTTACATTTGTTTTGACCTTTCCTTCTAAATGAAGTACGCTCGAATGTTGGGTTATACATTATTTAACAGAATCACTTAAAATAAATGATGACTCGAAAGTAAATATAATAGATGAATTAATGAAATAAGGGTGATAAATCATTCATCACCAATCAAATGTCAATTAGGACGGTTGTATCGGAGACAGTCACATGTCAATCAAAGCCCCATATCGATGGAAGTCGTTCGGTAGCTAGCTTGCCATAAGGGAAGTATGTTAGTGGATGGCTCCGTGCGGGGCGCGGGCCGCGAGTGCGGCGCCCCTGCCACGTGGGTGGGCGCGCTGTGTGGCCGCGCGCTGGGTGGCCCACTACTGCGCGCACGCATCACACACACGCGCGCTGCACCAACACACGCTCCCGACGCGCAAATAAACACAATAATCAACTAGCGATACTTTACTCCGTCACCGGATAGAGCAATCGCTCGGGGAGATTATTGCAGGAATCGCGGCGAGTGACACGCGCCCGCTCTGCCCGGCCGCAGCCGCGCGCCTCGCCAGCGTAGGAGGACGCCAACTACCCACTTTACGACGCGGCTCCGAGCTGATCCAAGCACGCTAATTTTCTAATCCGCTTACATTCTACGAATAAATTTCCTATTCAAAGACATATAAGTGTCTGAAGTCGCGTTTAAGGATCGTAAACCTCCTCCAAATTACAAAGTAAACATTCAAGTTTCGTATCATATCTATTTCAAATCGACGATTTGTCTCATTTGTTGTGAAAACTAACAATAAAATCCAGTAGACCACCGACAACAACTGGATTACCAGTATCGATATAAATGGAACTAAACAGAACAAAATGTCCGTAATCTGTAAGATATACCACCTACTAATGTACGACGGAGTCAGCAGTGGAATTGCGGTAAATAAAGCAATCATAACATAACATAATACTTATTGGTAAAACCATATTTCAGTGGAATACACTTTAATGGAAAGTACAAAAACATCGTAAAGTTTCTAATCATCTTTCCGCAATATATAAAGTTAATTGGCACAAAAACTTGACGCCTGTTGGCGCATGCGCGGGCGCCTTGATTTATAACTTAATATTCAATCGTAAACGTAATCGAGCTCTAGAATAGGCAGTAAAACCAGCCGATGGCGGCGACTGCGTATATTGTAACTAGCAGTGCCTAGATGTAACTAGAACTTGTTCGCTCTAATGATACCAGTCCCCGTAAAAGGGTGCAATTTAAAGTAAACTGTTATATATCGGTCAATCAGTAAATGTATCAGAGACCAGCTGCTAAGATAACTTTTTGTAACCTTAATACTAGGTTAAATTCAGCCTCTGACTGTTCCTTGCAATTTCACATCTAAATATTTTACCGAAACAAGCTTTTCGCGAAGTATTGACGAACCCATCGGAAAATGCGCCAAATATGTGACTCCTGTTTTATTAAACGACTAGATTTAGTTTTCCGCAATCATGCTCTAGATTCTTATCAGCCTAACCGAATTCCAGTAGTAAACCAGCTTTTATCTCAAAGTTGCTATTGTTGGCTATGAATTCTGATAGAACCTCTTGAATTTGATCTAAGACTGCTTTTGCATCACTTTTATCACCAAGGACGTGTGTGGCGAAATAATCTCCTTATTCACTTAAGCTACGGTGTTAGTTCTAAATCTTACTAATAATTCGTTTTCTACGATATATTTCCCTAATATGCCTAATTAGTAGCACTGGTAGAGTAATCAAGTCAGGAAGGCAAAGTCAGAAATTACACAAAACTAGGAGGTTAGAGATAAAACAGAGGAACCAATCTTCTGAAATTCTACTTAAATCATTGATGAGTATGATCAGGGGGCCTAAAAAGGCCACTTTGGCAGAATCATAAAACAATTCATATCCCGCAATTTCAATTGTATGACAGTTTTGTATGGAGATTCGTAAAATGCTACAGGTACACCTCTGCCTAACCCTTCAAGGATATATAGGTGTGAAACTGTCAAACAGATGAATTGCGTGATATGAATTGTTTTATGATTCTGCCAAAGTGGCCTTTTTAGGCCCCCAGGTACAAGTCAAGTTAAACTGCCCAACATTGAACGCGTAAAACTCGTCGCCTACGAATCACTTCGTCATACTTGTACGTCATTTGTTCAGCACTCCCAATTTTTATGTGACCATTGTTCGCAACGGTCTGTTTTATTGGCCAGTAGCCTCCCAGGACGACAGCGGAACAAAGGAAATACCGCTAGGTGTGGGTTTTAAACTCGTACCAAATCGCACGCTAAATGTTGCACGGTCGGTGTTTGAGTTTCGTGCCTCCACTCATATTGGTTCTTTCGTCAAGCTTCATTAAAGGTAATAAGCGGCGCACTCTATACATACCTACGCATTGTAGGTAGGCTCTTGCAGTATAGGTAGATACTCAATTTAATACAGAATATATATGAAGTTTAAATAACATTGTCGTTGAACTTTCACTCTCCGTAAAGTTCGTAGCACGCAGAAGACTATGTCCTTGTAGTATAAACTATGAAGATTTTACATGTAGGTACATAAACATATTACTAGCGAAAATTCTTAGTCGGTGGCTAAGATTATAAATAAGTATAGAGGGGCTTTCTGCAAAATTAATAATCTTTATTTATCATCTGCACGCTAATAAATAATCAACATTATTGCAGAACATAGGCATGCTCCGATACAGATCTAGCTTATGCGAGTAACTCTCGTGAATACCACGGATACATTCCGATAAAAATATACAATTCTAGCGAACATTGTAATACGCGAGACTTGAATAAATTAACAGTAAAATATAAACATGTCATAAAATGTCTATATTTATTCAGTGTCAACACGCTTTCCATAAAAACAGACATTGATATCGTTTCCAAACAATTAATTAGCGATTAGACTATTAAAATGCCGTAGCCGAGCCGTGCCGCGCTAATGACAGACCACCTACGTCCGATTACAAAACTAATAATACAGAGTTAAAAAACAGGCACACATAAAAACAATTATGTTTGACCGCATTGCCATAAAAGAGAGTAACATGACCAATCTGAGAGCAATTAAGGAGCCTAATTGCAGGAAAGGATAGTAGGTAAAGTACGTGAGCTCCACGCCCGCTGCTGCTTGACCTTCATGTTCATTCTATGATCCTAGAGATCATAAATATTTACATAAGCTTTCCATTTTTGAATATAGGTTTCAATTTGATAGAGCCATTAGGTTTCCTTTAGGGCACAAGCTGTTGCTATGATTGCCATGATGCTACGACCTAGTCTAGAGTTAAACTAATAGCCAATTCTTCCAAGGTGCCTTAGTATGTGCGTCGTCAGCTAAGAACCATAAATATTCAGTAGGAACACAAAGTGCTACAAAATTTCGTAGCATATGCTTACCTACCTACTGCGCATTTTATTGACGTTCGATAAAAAAAAAAACTATAAAAATACGCGTAGTGTAGTGTGTCTTTACTTTGGTGACTGTAATCTAACCGGTATTCAGGCTTTTCGACTTAAATCTCAGGAAGAACATCCCAACCTACGTGTTCATACTTAATAAGATTATAAACGGAATTATCTTTCAAATTTCAATGCATGACATTTCAATGGTCGCAAATTGCTGCTAGCTGTGTGCTCACAATGGCTGTAGTCGGTCGCAGCTCACAATGCAGTTGCATCAGCGTCGTGGGTGGTCGGCTGTCACTCAGCGCGCTGTAATCAATTTGTTCGGCGTTCGGCGCGGGCGCACACCGCGCGGTACTCCCCGACACTCGCGACGCGCATCATACAATATGCGCTTTCGTCACGCATCCTGTACGCATTTGTCTAAAATTAATATGTTTCTAAGACGAGCCGTGAGAGAATGGCAGGTCAAAAAGTTGCCATATAATTATGCTTTAAAAGCCCCTATAGAACCCGACTTTACATAATAGACTGACGCTGAAGATCTTTAAGACTATAATTACATACAATGTGTTACGAAAATCTAGCTGCAAATTCAGACAATAACAAAGATTGCGTCCTATGCTGTTCATTATAATGACTAAAATGTCATTTCAGATTTGTTATAATCGACATCTTTGTAAAAAAATGTTCGGAGCTCCTAATTTACATTACAATTTAATGTTCCATTTACTGTAAGTAAAAACAGAATATAATCATAAAATAGGAGCAACGTCCGGATCATATTTACAAAAGACCACCCACGTGGAATAGTTTGCGGCTAACTTATGGTCAAGTTTTGCAAACAATGCCATTCCTAGTGTAGAATGACTCAATTAGCAGAACGCACGAGATAAGGCCAGCAACACAATGGGCTGTAAATTGCCGTGGGTCGAGCTGGTGGAACCACCCGATTATGATACTAAAAGAAAAAAGATGTTTAAATAGTGATAAAAAGTTGAAACTTTGTACAAACTATCTCACGAAACCAAACAGTGACATTACAAAAATGGAAAGTAAACAGTATAGGTAATCAATCATTAACGGATAATTGTGGCGGCGCGGCGCGGCGGCGCAGGTCAGCTCTGAGAAAAACTGAAAGTTAATGAAAGGGCAGGATGTCGTCCGTTCCCAGATGATTTTTTTAATATTTTTTCTGATCTTTAGTCAAGGTGGCATTCGGCGGCTGAACAAACTTAGCTTGGAGCGCAACATCGATAATTCACTCTTCAATCTACGCTACATCTCATCGACTGTTTTCACTGTCACAAGTTATGAACTTTGTGTAGGTGTGTTGTTCCTGGAAGCTTCAAAAAATTCCTAGGTATCCAAGACACGGTTTCAGTCCAATTTGGGACCAATTTTCAGTTCTTCCTACTATCACACTAATATTATAAAGGCGAAAGTTTGTGAGTGTGTTTGTATGTTTGTTACTTCTTCACGCAAAAACGTTCAGTAGAACGGATTGTGATGAAACTTTACAGTTTATACTTCAGAATACCTAACACATAGGATAGGTACTTTTTATTCAGATATTCCAACGGGATCGACACTTATGCGGGAGAAACCGCGGGGCGCTGCTAGTAACAATATAAACGCGAAAGTTTGTGAGGATGGATGGATGGATGTTTTTTACTCTTTCACGCAAAAACTACTAAACGGATATTCATGAAACTTTACAGTAATAGGTACCTATAGCTTATACATCAGAATAATACTTAAGGTACTTTTTATCTCTGTATATTTTTCCGATCTGGTCTGTAAACATTTTCTGTTCCGTTGAAAACAAAATGCATAAGGTTAAAAGCAGACAAAACATATTTATACCTATTCTAATCTATTCTGTATTGTGTTTCTAGTTTACAATGCATGAGGGGGCCTAAAAAGGCCACTTTGGCAGAATCATAAAACAATTCATAACACGCAATTCATCTGTTTGACAGTAACACACCCATATCCCTGAAGGGTTAGGCAGAGGTGTACCTATAGCATTTTACGAATCTCCATACAAAACTGTCATACAGATGAAATTGCATGATATAAAATGTTTTATGATTCTGCTAAAGTGGCCTTTTTAGGCCCCGAGTTCCAATGATAGACCAGTGTCTACTACACCCACTCCCCATTCCTTATCGAAGAGAGGAGGAGTGGGTCCCAGCAGTGGGAATATTATGATGGTTATGAGTGTGTGTGCCGACTACACCTATAATAATAAAACCTACATGAGGGTTGCTGGTTCTGGCTGAAAATGAACTTGTACAAGTTTGGCCAACAATTATCGCAATCGTCAGGGAAAATGTGTGTTCCAATGGAAACCAACATTCTGTGACAGCAAGTCTGGAGGATAAGCGTACTTCCTGCGTAAGTCCAGTCAGCGCCGCGGCGAGCGATCACAACGCGATTATTTACATTAATCCGTCGCGCTGTCATCGCGTGGGACAGCTGATGATGAGCGGGGTTCGCTACTGAATCCTAACTTCTTAAGATTTTAAATTAATATTTATGTAAATTCTGATGGTGGATTTAAAAGGGCGGGGTGACTAGCGTTGCTTGGTGCGCAGCCCACACTGAATTTCAAAATCGAATTATTTCTAAATTCAGGATGGACGTACTCCCTTTGTGTTTTCATAGTTTTATGGTTTTTTTAAGGTCCGAATGAATAAGCATATTCCTTCTTTTTGTAGTTTTGATATAATTTTCAGGCCTTTGACACATTTTCCGTTTTTGGAAATTCGTCTACTGTAATAAAATGAATGCATTTACCTAAAAAATATTTATAACAATCGACTGACAGTAGCAAACAACCTTTACATGACATCTATTTACCTTCGGGACGACACAAAAATTTCGCATCATTTTTTGTGTCGTGTAGCCCGGTGAGCCGTAATCGTTAGTTGTGAGAAATCTGCTCCTGTATCAACAGTCTGTCTGAAGAACTATTAGCACAGAGCCGCCGAGTGTCGGGCAGAGTGACCGGCGTTGTTTGCAGCCCCGGTTAGCGGCTGCTTGTTACCTCGAGAGCCACCGGATAAACAATAACAGGCGACGGTGTCGGACCAATTGGTCGACACTTTCGCATTGTTACGTGATATTGTGCCCATAGATAACGACCACAATGGGACATGCTTGAGCTTTTGAGCAGACATGAGTATTTAAGAAAAAATCTGCTTATAGTAGGCGCCATTGTTGAGATTTCTTAAGAAAGATTATCGGATATTACGTCTGAATTACCAAATTCCATTTAATATTATAAATCATAAACTCTATGTCGTTGAAGTCTTTTATTTGCTTAGACATTGCCACTAACATTAACAGTTATCTCAATATCATGTAAGTCGCATGTTATTGCCGCACTAACATCACTAATTAAATAAAAAATCTGTTTAATTACGAACAATATCATTAAGTAACTACAACGTGTTAAACAAACCGTACCATACCTACATCTGCAAGATAATCAGTATAAGTGCGACACGCAACGTCATATTATGTCAAGGGTAGGTGAGCAGTAAGCACGTCTAGTTTTTCCCCCGTCTCGTTGTTATCCTACCCCGTGTGCATTGTGTGAGTAAGCTGTGTAGTTGTGTACTCAGGACGGAGCACAGTAGCTGTTTGTGCTACCTGTGCTACGCTCTACCTGCGCCACACTACACAACGCACACAATCCTTATCATTCTATAAAATCCAACAAAATCCAACAGCAAATACTCTAAGAACGATTTTGAAATCAAACAAAACGAATGCAATAAAAACACCAGTTTGAAGATCACGGAACGAACGAGTGGGTAGACATAGTTCCATTCTACTTTAAATTAATCCTTCTAAAGTTTTACGTTTACTTGACCACAACTTTATGTCGGAGAGAGACCAAAACATAAATCTTACCAAGAGACGTGTTTAAAGCGAAAAAAGTAACACATGTCCAAACCATGTTTTAGAGGGACTAATTTCCTTTGGGGATTTAATTTTTTTTTCTGTTGTTTTTGTGAGGAAACAAGAGCGAGATACCACCCACGACGATATACGAAGGCTTCGCATGAATGTGAGTGATATAGTCAAATAAAAGCATTACTGTTAACACTGTTGTTTCTCTGAACGACACTGAGTAAGACGGATATTACGAGCTGCGTCGAGTAAAAGCTCGCGGTACAGACAGGTGTGAAAGTGAACACGGAATTGGAGAAAATTTGTTAACAACATGGTTTCTCTGAATTTTAATCAAAGTCTATTAAGTTTAAATATATAAATGCCGATACAGACGCTGATAATAGGACATAAAACTACGTCTCATGTAGCAGGTTAATCCTAATTCCCTGTACCTACCTCTAAAAACAAAAAAAAAAAATTACAGACTCAACATCCTTTTCAACAAAACTTAGATCTATACCTACTCTCTTATATTCTAAAAGTGGTCAAGATTATTCAAACAAAAGGTTCAGGTTAAACTTTAAGGTCCTAGACAACCTTCCGATGGGCCACTGTGTCACCACCACTGAAGAAAATATGTAAAAATAGTTATCTGTAGCAAGTTTTCACGTTGAGTGTACCTACCAAGTGACACGCGACTTTGCGGTCGCGATAAGGGAAGTGAGGAGAGTTGTGTGTGACAGGTGACAGCATCTCACTACACCCACTCGCTCTGCCGATGTTCTGCCGACTACACTTTACACCTTTAAGACATACGAGACATATTCTTACTTAGGTACCTACAGCTTTTACGAGCCAATAATACAATCAGAATGTCCTACGAAAATAATCACGTAGATGGCTAAGAAACTATAGTAGCAAGCAAGCAATTTAACAGCTACATCGTCTTTAGAATAATAATTCAAGATCCTTCCTAATTTATCAACGACACTAACAAATTAATAAAATATTTCATCGGTAAATATTTTATTTAAGGTATGATTCGGCTATGCTCTCAATCAAAAATTCCAGAGGTTTGACCGTATAACACGAGACCGCGACCGCGATCTCCTTTGACCAGACATCGTGAAATATGACGGTCGCCACACCACCTCGCGAAAAATAAAACAGTTTATAACAACCACATTCAAATTTAAAAAACGTCGCTGTTTATAATATAACCTATACTTAAAGTACCTACCGCAAAAGCACGACTTAAGGCACATACCTCTTTTTATTATTCGGGTAAATTAAGTTCTTACGACCTCATATTAATGAATCGTCTTTAGATTTATACAGGTCTTATTTACGATGACACGTTATTTTTATTGATCCCAGAAGTGGATATTATGAAGTGATTATCAGGTTTTATAATCATTTGATACGTCACAGTTAACATGCAAAGAGAATAAAAGACCTGAATATCATTTCGGACGCCTCACGAGCTGAAAATACGAATGTACGTATACGGCGATAATAAAACGAATGAGCTGACATTCATCTCGGATTTCGTTATTCTTGTATCTGTTCGTATCGTTTAGTATAAACAGATAGATAGACAGACGCTATGTTTAGGAGTGGTTGTGAATCGCGTTGGGTGGTCCGCGCCGGCGCAGCGCGCGGCTACGAACGCTGGCAGGCGGACAGAATAAGGCCGAGATTTGTACGATATCGCGCGCTCCAATGAAATTGAAATAGATAGCGAGTTGGGATTTATCTCGCGTCACATCGAATCTAGTGCACCGGTGCGCCTAGATAATATGACACTTTGGAACATTTACCGGCCATATCTCCGCCGCCATTACGGACCGGTGCGAACAACCAACAAGCCGTGACGAAATCGTATAAGATTACAATTTAGATTTAATTTTATGTCTAACAGCTACTTTATTGCCGGCAGAATTGCCATTAAAATAAATTTAATGTTTGTCAAGCTATGGGCAATTTCCCAATAAACGGTATTAAGACCTACTTGAAACTGTATTGCAAAGGTAAAAGATATGGAATCGATTGTCACTTGGTTTAATTTTATGATCATTACTCCTACACAGAATTGCTTATTTATACAAAAATTAGTTGGTACTAAACAAACGCTGCCGCCATTCAGGCTTTTGATTATTTACCATAAACAGAAACGCCCAGGTGATAATAAAATTAACGTTTTGCTTTACATGTTACACATAGCTGGTGGATAAATGCCTGCATATTAAATTTAATTAGACGCATTTATTTAATACACTGGTCACTGAGATAGGTGCGTGTCAATAAGCAATACAATTGTAGATAAGGTTTATTTACTTACAATGCGCACTTGCGCATTTTCTTCGAATTTATACATAATTACATACCCATGAAATATATTAGGTACCTTTCTAGTTTATTTTGACTACCAAAAATATCCAGATAACTATGGTAAACCATGGCAAAACATTCAATGCATTTTTAGGAGATATCCAATGATGAAAACATATAGGTAGAAGATAATAATTTTTAGGTATTTAGATAGCAAAGCAACTCGTAAACTTTGGAAATGTATCAATAGGATAAGCAAAGCAAAGACTACTACGAATTTCTGTGTTAATAATACTCATCAAACTCAATTAATATTTCCTGGAACGTTCAAAACGATCATTAGGGTTGTCCTTCGAAGTATTCCTCGTGTGCAGACCAAAGAGTTCCGCATACGTAATTATAGGCTCCAGAGGTTTACGAGCTTCTAGTCCCAGTGGCTCGAGCCTCGGAGGAGCTCGGGGGCACTCTCGGCCTGCGCCTGACCTTCCGAGAACTGTATCAGTTGGCACAGTGTCGCGACCACCCGCGACGTATTGTTGTGCTGTCACCTTTTGTACGACACTTGACGCTATTATTTCACTGAACAACATTCACAATACCATTAAGCCGTCTCATCTTTTTATTTGTTAAGAGATTTGCTGGTGACGGTTTATGGAAGATGGCTTTCCTGGTTTCATATTTAATACTCTTAACTACTTACGTAGTTATAGTTACTTGCCTTTATTGCGTCCATACTGGCTCTTACATAAGCACCTGTTTTAAGCAGCAATATCACACTAGTCTTTCTGCTGTACCGTTCAGCGGTTACAACCGTGAGAGAGCACTCTAGGAACCTGTAGGTAGAAATCAATGTATTACTCTACATGCTGTCAGTTACAGCATATCTTAAAGATAATTTAATCTCAGATAAAATCTACGCTATAAGTAAAATCTACTATGGGTTTGTACAGTGTGACACTTAATTATAGAACCAAAGAACAGGTAGCAGGCAGCTTAAACAAAAAAAAAGCGTTAATTTGCAAGTCAAAAATGTATTGATTTCTTATTCAGCTCCCGAATTACTTCCTACCTTTCCATGGTTTCAGTTTGATAAACAATGTTGCAAATTAAATGGGCGTCCGTCGAATTCGCGCGACAATCGGCATGGACACACACGCGTGACACGCGTGACTTGCCTGCCGAGTGCGGCGTTGTTCAGCCTTTATGACGGCTATCCATCTTTGAAAGTCGTTGAGGTTAATCCCGAGTGCATCGAACACTAACAATGTAATGCCGTGTTGAACTACAACACCAGTTTTGAAAGCACATTGTATTGTTGATGAGCGTTTAACGCAGAGTTACCTACTCATACAAATTGGTCGTTTTATTTATGGTATTGGTAAAAAGGCCCTACACTTTTGTGTAGGTATGCAGTCTGGCATTTTGCGTCATTAGTAAAGTAGTTACCTACCTATAATTAAGAGATATGATCCATACAAGATTGCATAAGTAGTTGCACGAAGTATTCCGACTATTGAGTAATATATGGAGCGGTAATTTAATTCACATTAGGTACGAGCCGGTTGACGGACAGTCGTTTAATCTTTTCATTGGCAGAGAATGAACCGCGCGCGGTGGCCCGAGGTGACTCACGCCACCGACTGTCAGCTCAATCCTTCATCTTCAACAACTGTACGACAAAGACTGATGCAGACATAGACACATTAGGGCTGCTACGAGATGTAGTCCCATTTCATGCCAACAAATTTTTGTGGGTCTGACTATTAATTAAGGGCTTGTCGTTTTTGGCGTTTATTTACAGCAAGCTGTATTTTGGAGATAAACCTATTATATACTAGCAGCGCCCCGCTGTTTCACCCGCATAAGTTTTCCGTGTGAATATCGAGATAAAAACTATCCTATATCCTTCACCGGGACTCAAACTATCTCTATACCAAATTTCATCTAAATCGGTTAGCGCACACTAGCGACTTGTGTCAACAAAGTGGCTAGTGCGCGCTGGCTCTAAGCGTGAAGAGGTAGCAGACAGACACACTTTCGAATTTATAATATTAGTATGGAGTATGGATATGGAAGCAACAAGTAAAATTTTGTCGTCCTACTTAATTGTGGACCACCTATAGGTACTCAATCTTAAAATGAAACTCCTACCGCAAAATAAAAATAAGTAGCAATCCTATTATTCCTCTCCACAACCTACGCTTTCAATCAAGATTCTTTACGCTTATAAGGATAGGAGATACTCAGGACTTATACGGCCAAATAGCATGTCTAAATAAAGTTTCGAAATCAAAACATTCAATGTAGTTTATAGTTTTTGTGTGTAGCTACCGCACACGCGCACACTGCTCTCGCTCGCGAACCTCATTCATCAGCTCTGATTGATTGCAACTGTCAAAACCGTAATGGCGGCGAGTACGGCCATATTGGTCCCGATGAATGCACCTAATATATTAATGCTCGTTATTGATGGGCCGCCGCAAAGTTCACGGTTACTTATTAGATGTGTAATTTATTAAACAATGTGGATACGTGTTTAGAAACAGGGTAATGAGCTGACTGTAAAATCTTGTTAAACGAGGGTAGGTACAGACGAACCGAGGTGCCGAGATATGTCTCACTGTTTATAATCCAGGATGTTTCAACTTAGGTTCGTGCTGTTTCCTGCGTTCAACATACTTTCACTTTCTTAATATTTCGGGTCTGGGTTTTTGAGTAAGTAACTATTAGATTACATTTGATATCTAATTATGGACCCAGAATTTTTTATCCAATGCTTTCCTTCTTCTCACCATGAAGCCCGAACCTCATACAGTTTTCTTCGATGATTACTTACTCGGCATGATTGTCGATCTGTCGTCGTCCTGAGGTTACGCCGTAAGGCATTGGCTACGTGAAGATTGTACCCAACGTTCCGGATGCACTCAACAAATATGGTCAGCCCAATTCCATTTAAATGCAACTGCATTAGTCATACTTTTATGGAATTCCAATTGTTTTTTTTTTTCTAATTATTTGCAACCTAAATACTAATCCGAAGAAATTATTGCCTATCTGACTAGATAGTAGGTATAAACAGCATTCCGTACAACCATATTATTAGTTATTCTTTCATTTGGGTCTCAGCTGCACCTAAAGAGAAGCGATGTTGGCAGTCACGTAAAACTGATTGCTGCAATCAATCTTTAATTGAATTCGTATCGCCTGTTCGATCTCCGAGAAATCCTGTGTTCCCCGTACATTCATCGGTACAACATGACGAATTGGAATAACTTCAATAAATATTTTGTATACAGCGGGCATCAATCTTGCAGGTTTAAAAAGGTGGCATTCAATGTTCCGGTGATATAAATTACGACGATCAATAAAGTGGCGTGCGTCAATCAAGACATTGTGCGCGCCATAGGTAGCCAAGAGTTGTAAAATTGATATTAGGGGTCCGTGTTGTGTGGTGACGTGTTCGTGGTCGGTGGTCGCTGGTCGCGGCACGTCGGCCCGCTAGCACAACGCGCTAGTTATCAAGATTATCTTTCTCTAGCGCTGGGCTATGACACTGATGTTAGTATTGTGTACGTGCGCTCTGGCCTGATAGTCGTCTACTTTTCGTTTTTCTTATCAGGCATGCTGTTACATGCGAGTTAGATGTGACATGCTGATGTATGTATGATTGAAGTTTGATCATGGATCAATTCTTAAAAAAAAAAAAAACAATCTATCAAGATTCAGATAACTTTATTCAATAGGTACTAAAATATAAAGTCCCAAATTTGACACGACTGAATAGTTTTGTACAAGACCGGGCACACCGCACTATAGCCGATAGAAACATTGCTGTCCATCTCATCTATTCGGCTATTCGGACATTTACAAAATTCAATAAAATAAAATATTATTACTCTTTTACACAATCCCACGTACCTAATCTAAAACAGCTATAGTGTATAAATTCGACACAATATGTTTTTCATTTTATTTTATTTACATGTAACAACATTGCACTAACATTTTTCTCTATTGAACCTCAACACGCCCTATGCTCCATATGTTAAAATATAATACCAATTTAGAAGAAATGAGTCATTGATATAAATAAATAATTTAATGTGAATAAAAGTTGAGTACATTAGAATACATAAGATATGTTTCTCAAACACACTAGAACTCGAGAAAATAACTAAGGGTAACATTTATTTATTTACACAAACACAACCACTTCGCACAGTTACAAATACAAAGTATTTTCAGATATTCTATTAACACAAGAAATGCGATTTTTAAGTGGTAAATGAACTACTACAGTGTGAAAATAAACTAACGACATACCTCCAAATATTTAGTAGATAACTACGCAAATATGTGGCGTTTGTAATTGTACCTGAAAATAAAACACATAGTTAATTCAACTTAACTAATTATTTAGTTTACAGACCTCATCCTTATCTTTATCATTCAGCTGAAAGCGTCCATTGCTGGACAGAGGAGACCTCAAACGTCGCAACAAAAACCGGCCCTACGATTCTTACCAACGGACATCGTGCCCTAATATCAGCATACAACATACCCTAAGTTAGTGCCCGTTTTCACTTACACTATGTGATACCTAAAAAAATGTCTAAATAAAAGCACGCTGTTGGACTTTCAACGCTCGGCCTTCTCCATTATTTTTTTTAGGTCTTACTGCCCATTTTTGGTTTGTCATCTGTGGGGCGTCAAGATCCCTTTATCTCTAACATGAAATGTCAACTGCACCTTAATTGCGTAATAAACTTTCAATCACAATTTGGATCATTTTGAAGGATATCGATAATCCATTGCTTCATAAGTTCTAAAAATTTGTCTGCTCAACAACCTAAATAACGCAATTTATGTTGCTGAACTGTCAAAATCAAAGCCATCGCTAGTTTACTACTGTTAGTGTGTTATGTAATTAACCTGCTGATATAAGTTGTGTGGGCTTCTCTAAAGTTAAATGGTGCATACTCACTCTAGCTAAGTTCAAAGCCGGCGCCCGCCTGAATGGCGTACAGTAGCTTCTCAGTGAGCTGTTCCTCCGTGTGGAACTCCGGCAGCTTCAGCAGATTCATACAGGTGGAGGAAGAAGGCAGCCGGTCCGATGCGCCCGCGGATTGGATGCAAAATGGTGGTTGTAGGTCCTAGGACAAAGATAATGTTGCAAAGTTTGGACAATGCGAAGACCTATATAAATAAAGTTTACAAAAAAAAAAAACTATTCAGATTTACATAATAAGTTTCTATATGTAGGTATTTAAGCAAAACAAAGCAATTAAGACTAACACAGCAAGTAAAGCATAACAACATCAAATTAGCAAGCAACATCTAATACGCGCATAAGCTCGTTGCACGAGTCATTTATCTTGTCTGCCTGTGTACTTACCTAACTAATAGTTTCTGCAAACCTTCAAATAACAATTTACAATTTCAAATTAAATTAGCTAACGAAACTCCGCAGACATGATGGGTATCGATAGCCAATAAAATAAAAATAATAGAGTTGATACATTTTTAGGATCAACAACCTCGTTTAATGATGTTACTTGAAGTATGAGTTGAGAAAAACCGTTTTTTTTTTTGTTTTATCGTCTGTAAAGTGTGAAAATTTTTCTTAACTGATATTTCAAGTACACTACTTGCGGTCGATGACCCCAAAAAAACTCATCAAAACAATTTATTTTTTGTTTTATCTAGTGACTCTGCATAAAAACATTTTACTATTTGTTTAAATATAACGAATGGTTGTATCTGTAAGCAATTCTAAAACTCAGGAACTGTGATGCCTACCTTGAATCCAAGTAACGGCGGTCTCGAGCAGCTGGTGACGAACTTGAGCAGTTGTCGTCGCTGGTCGTCCGTGAAGTTCAGCAGCACTCGCCAGAAACATAGTACCGTTGGGTGCTGCGCTGAGAAACCACCTGTTTGACACATGAATATCCCGTATAAGTTGTCAATTCGAAAATTTAGGTATCTGACTAATGACCAAGAATATGAAAAAAAAATATAGTCTTATTACAAAACGAATTCTTACGTTAGTCCAAGCCCAAACCTTCGAGTTCCTTATTGTATCAAAAACTTTACTTAGCGCACGAAGGAGCACCTGCCACCAGGACCTGACCTATAGTGGCCTATATGCAAAGCAATCAATCGACTGCGGACCCAAGTAGGCCGCTGCAAGCACAATCTAGCGAAATGGGGAATTATTGATCCAACTGACGCCCAGTGCGAATGCGGTGCTCCTGGCCGAACCATGTCCCATATGTTGGAATGTCCAAACTGTCCATGCACCTGCATTTCTAAGGACCTAAAAAGCGCCACTGATGTCGCGATTGGCGTGGCCTACTGGGCCCAACTCATTTAATAATTGCCGATCGAATCGAAAAGAAGAACAACCTAAAGTTATTTATTAATAACTTTATAATCTTATTTATTATTACATAATAGTACAGTGAAACTGACCAGCATACTGCGTGTATCTTCTGAGGTCGTCGATGTCTATGGGCACCTCTGCGCCTGATATCAACAGCTGCAGCTCGCGACAAGAGAACATTCGCAGCCACTCTGCGCTCACTACGGACACCAGGCCGCGCTTGAACGCGTTGCATTGAGACCTTATTTGTCTGCGAAAGAGAATACATTGATATAGAGAAGAACGGAACAATTATTTTTGTTTTCAAATGATGCTTCAAAAAATATATTATTCAAAGACAAATAGTTTATTTCAATTAGACGATTCAGAGGCAATTATGAAAGCCAAAATAATAATTAAAAAAAAAATTGAGTGTAGTTGCCCCTTCCAAATGGTTTGAATCATGAAACATACGGAGAGCAGATGTGGAGGCAAGTGACTAAAAAAATCTGTATTTCGTTCTGCAATCGCAAGATTATTTAAAAACTTGTCAGTAAGGAAGAAGATATAACTTACTTGTTTAACTTATAATCGGCGACTAGATGAATGTATTCTATCCTATTTTCTGCAGTCACAGGAATGTTTGCACCACCCGGTTTTAATTCTTCTATCTGTAATACACAAATATTGGTCTTACGCATGATTGAAATTAAACACAATTTACACATTTCCCCGTGATAGACAGATCAGATTAAAGAAACGGATTCAGCACCTTTAGCACAAACATTCGAAAAACTGATGGCAGGTCGTGGAATTAAAAAATTGCCTAAAATGTTCTTCCCACGTGTGTACATACCCTCTGCTCCCCCAACTCATCAGTAAGCACGGTGAAGTCCAGTCCTAAGTCCGGCACATCCCTTCTCGCATGTGCTCGCAGTAGCAGTAGTCCGCGATGTAACGCGGGGTCTAAAGACGCGAGCGCATGCACGTCAGCTTCGCCGCAGCCGCACAGCTTGCCGAGGAAGAACTCGGCTAGAGGTAGTTCTACTAGCAAGTTCTCGTACAACGCCTGTAGGATAAATAAATCCATTTTTTTTTGTATTATTTATTTTATGTTTATCATCATTATTCTCCTGTCCTTATCTCAATTTATTTGGGGCGGTGCAGCAGGCAGTTTTACATTTTGGCCAAAACGTCTTGGGCGATGATAAACCACTGAGACATAATTTCGCGTAATCTTAATGTTGCTAGATAGAATGCAGACCACTGGTAAATTCAACTCATATTGGCATCTACAAAATTGACACAGAAAAATCGATTCTTGAAATCTAAATACCAAGAATCAAGACTTCATAAAGCCGCTTTTTGCTTCATTCAAAGTTGTTTATGATAGTCTACTATCAAGTCGTTACTATCAAGTTCAAGACAACTATGGACCTAACTTGAACATAACTTTCGGAATACGTTACCTTTCCCAGCATCCTGCCGACGAAGTAGTAGTGCATTGGGAAGTCGTCATACAGCAGATGTACCGCGGGGTTGGGGTACAACATGTTGTCTATCGTCAGACGGAACAAGCCCCTGTTTGGGTCGAACGCGGATCTGGAAGAGAAGCCATTTCGTCAATACAGTTTTTTTTTAATATCACCCATTACCTATATTTTAATTTATGCTATGCATGATGCTTTATATTTTTACAGTATTATCGTTTAATTAGTGTTGCTTTGTGTTCAAAGTAAGACTATAAAGCAAGAACCAACATACATATAGACCAGAGTACCTTATATGCTTTGTTTTCTTATTTATTATTTATTTACACACAGTAAAATACATAGGGATGTGACATAATCATAATTTGAGTACAAAGGTACTGCTTATTTTGGTTTTGCTTCTTATATGTAAGACAAATATCTTACTTGAGAAGTTCAGAGATAAACTCTCTGAATAGACCGCCGCCGTCGACACCAGCCTCTTCCGCTCCAGCTTGGTTGATCAGCTGCACTCGAAGCTTTAGTTTTAAATCAGGTTCTAGAAGAAAAAAGAAACAGTATTTTATCAGTAACAAGGTAAAGACGATGAAAACTTCAGCTCAACACGAGAGAGTTTCGCAACGGCAATCGAATATAAATCTTATTGACTACAGAATACGGTATTGTCTCGAGTCCTCTGTTTGCTGCATTATTAAAATAATAATTACCATTATCTGGACTAAGTTTGTCAAACGCGTCTTCATATAAATGCGTCCGTCGAACACTGATGTTAATTGAAGGCCCCTCGTTGAAGTTCGTCATTTCGTACCAATGATCGTGTTTCTCTCTAAAATAAAAAATCAGTAACCAGCATTAAAATAATTTAAAAAGAAATACTACATTTATCTGTGATGTAAAGTATACTACCTTGCTAGCAACCCTTGGAATATAAGAACACGCGTTGAAAAAGGCACGACGAAAGGAATTTCTCTGAGAATTGTGACCGTCCTCAGCTCCTTAATAGTTAAGGGTGGTCCCTCATCTGGAAAATTAATGAATATATATTATTAAAAGTATTTCCAGTATTCGGAAAACAATATCTACATTGGTCATTGTTTTCGCCCAAGTACGGTATAAGTCAAAGCTCTTTCACGATTTTTTTTTTATGATAGATAGTGTGAGTTTGTTCCTCTGGCTCCGGGCATCTTATTTGGATACAATTAAAATGTTTATAAAAAATTGCGCCCGGATTAAGTAGATTATCTCAGGTTATGTTGTTTTTGGCAAATATGTAATCTCTTCGGTAATAATTATTTATTTATTTGCCAAAAACAGTGCTTTACGCTTCTTTATAATCCACATGAATAGTACACCTTAAAAAAGAGGCAATGGTAGTAAAACAGCTGCATGGCTGGTAAGGGCTTCAATATAATTTTTCTTAGTTACCATGTGAGAGCGCCAAGGCAGCCGAAACATTAGGTGGTCGCCGCGGCTGCCTGGAGCCGGCCGCCAGCAGGCGCACGGCCGCGCCCGCCGCCGCGCCCGGCGCGGGCCACGCCGCCGCGCCCGCGAACTGCAGCCGCGCGTCGCGCCCGTACAGCGCGCGCAGCAGCGACGTGCACACCTGGCCGCGAGGGGAAATAAACCTTATAACACCAGATTAAAAATGAGCGGTACAACATTAATTATAATAACTGGCCATCACTGGGTTAAAAGCAAACAAAAACCGTGTAACTTTGTTGCTGCAACATGATTTTGTGTTGCTGGAAACGAAACAATGCACATGAATGGACGCAATGTTGACCTATATGGCGCAACTTTTATTACAATATAAATACTTGGAATAATGCCTTTAGAGGCATATCGGTTGATATCTGTACCTTAAATAGATGCGACCACGTAGGCGTTTGATTCTTTCCGGAGATCTGTATATGGTCGGCGTGGACCGCGTCCCGGTAGTGTCCAGTCACGGCCGGTCGGGACTCGGGGTAGGCAAGCTCGACCAGGCCCAGGCACACGGTACGTAGTGTGCGGCAGAGGGCGCCTAACTCGCTGAACTCGAAGGCGTGTACGCGCCCGCCCGTGCCTTGCGCTGAGTTGACCACTATGCCCGGGTTTTGTACGCTCACTGTGAATGATACATAATAAATAAATACAGGGTGGATTTTTAAGATGGAGCAGTAAGGGCAGGTACCTTAACCATTGTAGCTATAGGGAGACTATCCTTAACTTTTAGAGACATTTAACCGCACCCTCTTGACGATGACTGTGATGCAGGTGGCTAAATTGCCACCCTGTATAAAGTTGTTCTTATCACATGGTTGTGTTTGGAATCAAAAGCACTGGATTTCATTGAAATCTAAAAAATTTACAAAACTGCTTTGTCGCTTCGCTACGGGAGACTTTTAAATACAGGCATAGCTAGTAAATAATAATAAAAAAATGCCTATGGCATTAAGTCCGCCTCTGTACATTTTTGTGCTTGAAGTATGAAATAAATAAATAAATAAAATTATACTCACAACTAATCGTCTTTTCATCATCAGGGTCCCTGCAGAATTCGGTATCATGCAGCGTCCCAATCAGAAGCGAGAACAAGGCACAGAATACCGCTAGAGGCGCTAGCAGTCGCTGCACGTTGAGCGCATGCGCGTCGGCGCCCAGTCCGCGCGACAGTGCCTGCAGCAGCGGCGTGGCGGGGCCGCCGAACGACGACAAGTGGGACATTGACGACACCCACGCCCACACGCCGCGGAGGAACATTGGCTTGAAGGCTAACGTGTATAGTAATCTGTGGGAAAATAAAAAAACACGTTCAAAGTTTTTCAACAACCAAATACTAACTATCGTACAAATATTAGCCAGTCCACAAAGTTGTCAACAGGGCTGACTAAACTGGATGCGCGGGAAGACATGTGGAATGTAAGAAAATTTAGGATTACCAAAAGACGAGGTCAAGAAAAGCGCAAACATTTATAAAAATCAACCAACCTATACTTATGCAACGCCATCCTGTGGCTCAGCAACAAATTGTGACATATCTCAGAAACACAGTCCAGGAACTGTTCACTCAGGTCAGCCTCAGTAATTTGTGAGCAAGTCGTCATCACGCACCGGTCAGGTTCATTCAATAGTTCAATACACCGCGTCAGCAACGTTTGTTCCCTCACAGAGGTAGGATTGGGCTCCTGCTCACTATCACTGTCATCGTCCTTATTAGCCACAGTCTCCTGACTATACAACGAGTCTTCATACTCGTAGGTAATTTGCTTATTACAAACATTAACAGTTAACTTAGCGATAATTTTAAAGTAGTCTAAAACGATAGGATTGTTCGGCAGTCTTGTGTTGTCCATGTTCCGTACGATGTTCACTGTAACAAATGTAAAGTGATTAGTATTTGCTTCTTGGTTTTGTGATCAACAACTTTTTCATACGCTTTTACCGTTATGTCTTCTCCCTGGATTTCTGAACATCTTTGCACCGCATTGAAATTCTATTTAGGAATTAAACTAATTATAATATATTTTACTAATGTAAAACACACACACAATATTTTCTTTTTCTTTTTTTATATTTTGTAATTGTTACTTGTGGCGTTATCATGATCAGTAAATAGAGACATCACACATTGGATGTTTTTTCAGCACGTAAAGCTGGTTGTACACGTTTGTAACGCGTGCCATTGCCGAACTATGCCACAGTGTCAAAATTGTACGGGCGGAGATACGCTTATAAGCTCGTATACGAATAACACACCCGCACTCGACTGATAATAAGAGAAAGAAAGCAAAGTATTTATTGTGACTCGGACAGGAAGATTACAAACTAAACTAAACATAATCATAAAAATATAAAAACAAAATTATGTATTTAATAAGTGGTTGCGCGGAAAACGCTAATTTAAACAACAAAATCAACTTGGAGATAGTGAAGTGGGACGTTGAAAGACCGCGTGGAGGCACAGAGAGAATCGGTCTTTCTCAAGGGTTACAGGGAGTGCACGGTACCTTATTTCCTCGTCAGCAGCTCCTCAGCTCGAATCACAGCGGTTTTCACGCACAAAACACCAAGTTTTCCAAGTTTTCTAGGAAGCACAATGTTCTCGACACGAAAGTTTATAGCCAACAACCATTGTAGTGAATGTCTAATGACGGCTCACTTCCGCTCGTTCGCCATCTCGCTTCCACGAGTACGATAGATTCCGTGCAAGGAAGGGATGGGAGATAGGGATGTATTACCAGCCAAATAGTAATGTTGCCAAAATAATTAAGATTAATCTGCGATTTAAATTGGCGCAACCATCCCCCCGGGCTTGAAGCGATGCCTTCAAGAATTGAAGCTAATTCACGAAAATAAACTAAACGATAAACTAAGCAATACTAAGTACCTAATTACTAATGTTAACCTAATTTAAATGACGCAATTGCTCAATCTATTGGTTAGGTAACGGACAAAGACGAACGACGGGGCGCAAGTAAGAGCCAGTCGTCGTCTTAACTCGAACGACGCGAGTGACTCCGGTAGAGTCAGGGAAAACTTCCTCCACGACTCCCAACGGCCAGTGTAATGGAGGCGAATTATCGGTTATAAGAATCACGACCGTGCCGACAGCGACCGGATCGACCGGCGTGTTCCATTTGCGTCGCGATTGCAATGTGTGGAGGTAACCGCTCCTCCAGCGTTTCCAAAACGACTGTACCAGTCTATCTAACAATTCATGTCTAGCGATAGTAGTTCTCTCGTCTATTTCCTCGGCAGGCAAATATCTTAAAGGTGTGACATTCAAAAAGTGCGCTGGAGTTAAAGCTAGCGGTTCCGAAGGATCACTAGAGAGTGTCCTGCAAAGAGGTCTAGTGTTCTTCATTACCGATTCGACTTGGGTAAGAACGGTACTTAATTCTTCGAATGAGAGAGTTGTGTCACCTATAACTCGATACAAGTGCGACTTTAGACTTTTAATGTTAGCCTCCCAATTACCCCCAAAGTGACTAGCAGTCGGGACATTGAGTGACCAATCTATGCGACTCTCAGCTAGCATGTTACCAAATTCGGTATTATGGTATTTTGAACAAAGAAATTCGTGAAGTTCCGAAAGTTTGCGTTTAGCGCCTATGTAGTTAGTCCCGTTATCCGAATAAATCCTACTCACCGGGCCACGCCTTGACAAGAACCGCTTGAAAGCACCCATAAAATTAGCTGTGCTAAGATCACCAACGAGTTCAATGTGCACGGCGCGTGTAGTCATGCAAACGAACAGACAAACGTAGGCTTTAGTAGAACGAACACCTCGACCGCGGGACATACCTAGTAACCCTAAACGGTCCGGCATAGTCCGTGCCCGTGTGGATAAACGGCTTAGCGGATTGGACGACACGACATGAGCGATGATCAGCCATTTCAGGGAAACTTGATTTAGGACGAAGACGAAAGCAGGGAATGCAATTATGGATCCTATTCCTAATTAAATTACGGGCAGAAAGTATCCAATACCTCTGACGTAAGAGTGACATCAGCAGGTCGGGACCTGCGTGGCAGTTTGATTTATGATGGTATTCGACGAGCAAATTCAAAACGGGATCCCTTCTTGGAAGCAAAATGGGATATTTCCCTTCATAACTTAAATCCGAATTTCTTAAACGGCCTCCGACTCTAATGAGTCCGTCCTTGAGAATCGGCTTTAAGTGTCGTAAAGCAGGACTACAATCCTTGCCTTCCCCGAGTCTAGCAATCTCAGTGGAGAAATAAAGACGCTGAAGCTCACGAAGAACAAGTAATTCAGCAAAGTCGTAATCCGACGCTGACATGCGATATCTAACAGGTAACAACCTGACAAAACGACAGACGTAAATTACTACTCGAAGTAATTTACTCCAAGACGAGATACGATCGACTAAAGAAAGAATAGGAGATCTTTCATTTGCTACAGCGGATAGCAATGAAAGCCTTTTCTCTTCGGGTGCTTCAGGCACCGACGAAGGACTGAAGGGAACGACAGGCCACTGTGAGACATCCAAACGGGCCCACGGAGGACCACTGAACCAAAGCGGGTGATCAACAATTTGAGAAGGCATGAGACCACGTGACAGACAGTCTGCGGGATTTTCCGTACCGGACACGTGATACAAATTTTGTGGCGACAAGTCGCTTTGTATTTTCGACACTCTGTTGGCCACAAAGGTGTTCCACCGATGGGGCGACGAATGTACCCAACATAGCGCCACTGTCGAATCCGAGAATGCGAATATGTTACGAAAACCAATGCGGTGCTGGCACGCGACTATGACATTTTTTATAAGTTGAGCTAGCACAAGAATAGCACAGAGCTCCAAACGAGCGAGAGAAACGACCTTCTTAGGTGAGACTTTCGATTTAGCGGTTAACAAGCAAACGATATTGCCCTCACTATTTTGGACGTGGAAGTAAATCACTCCCCCGTATGCCTTTTCACTGGCGTCTGCGAAAGCCAAGATTGTGACCACACTATCGGCGACGATACCAACGTGACGTGGGATTTTTATATTACAGAGCAATGGGAGCTCTTCCTTGAAGCGAGTCCACTGCCTGACTATATCCTCAGGTGGGGTATCATCCCAGTCACAATCACGCAGCCAGAGCTGCTTGATTAGAAGTTTAGCGTACAGGACGACAGGTGCGACAAATCCCATGACATCCCATAATTTAGCGACACACGATAATATTGTACGTTTAGTACAGTTTTGTGCGGGAGTATTGACTCTCATGCTGAAGTGATCTGACGTAGGCGACCAACACAAGCCCAGTACTTTCTGCTGGTCGGACTCGTCGAATTCCTTGACAGCTAGCAGGCGATACGAGGGTGGAATAGAATCTAAAACGGCTTGGGAGTTACTGGTCCATTTAACCAATTCAAATTGACCAGCTTTCATGAGACCTATCATCTCCGAGGCAGTAGAGATACCCTGGTCCTCCGTGAGGACGGAATGGACGAAATCATCCATATAAAACCCTGAAGTGACGATATTTTTAGCCTGAGGGTAGGAGTCACCCTCGTCCTCTGCCAGCTGCCTAATAGTTCGCAGCGCATGGAAGGGGCTAGACTTAAGCCCGAAAACAACACGATTAAATTCATAAACCTGTAAAGGTTCTTGCGGGGAAAAACGATACAAAATGCGTTGGAAACGCCGATCAGATTCTCGGATTCCAATGCTGAGAAACATCTGACGAATGTCTGCGGAGAGCGCAACCGAAAACAAACGAAAATCAACGATAATATTAAACAAACACCCTTGCAGGTTTTGCCCACCGTACAAGAGGTCATTAAGCGAAATGCGGGAGGTAGTCTTACAACTACCATCGAGAACGACACGAAGTTTGGTTGTGACCTTATCATTCCTGATCACCCCATGATGCGGAATAAAGTACGAAATTTCTGAAGAATCAGAATTTGCAGGTGATATATAACCCTTTTCTAAGTAGGATGACGATTTTCGAGGATGACGCTATCATACGCGACCTTTAATTGTGTAGAAGCTTGCATCTTCCTTTCCAAGCAGTGAAACCGACGTTCACTTGCTTGGCGTGAGTTACCAAGAGATTCGACATCACCCTTGAAAGGCAGAGCTACCACGTATCGACCGTCACTAGCCCGAGTAGTGGTGCGTGTGTAAAACTCCTCACACTCCCTGTCGTCCGAGCTGACTACAGGGGGAACATCCACCTCCTCCAATTCCCAAAATTTCCGGACCGCAGAGTCCAATGGGTCCGCGGTACAACAATATGAAACGGTCGAGTTGCTATCAACACGGACCGGAGCGTCACCTACTATAACATAGCCAAGGACAGTTTCTAAAGCAAGCGGTGATACATATGGCGGCTGTCCTTGAACTTTATTCGACAAGAGTAAGTGTGGGTAAATCGAAGCACCGATCAATACTTGAATTGGGCCTGGAGAAAAATATGTGTCGTCTGCCAACGGCAAGTTTTTGAAGTTAGACAAGAGCGAAGAATTCACCGTGGCAGTTGGTAAATGTTCAGTAATTTTATCTACTACCAAAGAGTCGACACTATAATTTATGTTACGATCGAAGCGAGAATGAAATTTAAATTCTACGGAACCTTGAATTGTTTTACTTGAACCGCCTATTCCTTTCACGGCGGAACAAGTAGGTCGATTGTTTATGTTCAAACCTAAGCGTTGACAACACTCACGTGTGATAAAGTTACTTTGCGAAGCGCTGTCCAACAAGGCGCGAAGAATGTGTTTATTACCATGAGAATCTACGACAATAATACGCGCAGTTGCAATTAAAACCGTCGTGGGGCATCGAGACAAACGGTCAACCTCATTATTGTTATTATTATTAGCTGATAACGCACACAGAGCGACGTCATTGCGAGCGGAGGCAGCGTTAGCGTCACTAGGTGCCGCATTGGCAACGGTATCAGACGCGGCTTGCCGGCCCCCAAAACACAATAATGTATGATGCTTTCGGTGGCACTTTCTACATCTAGAAGTTGACTCACACATGGAAACACGATGACCACTACTTAAACAATTTATACATAAATTGTCAGACTTTACGAAGTTAAAACGCTGATCTGGGTTATAACTATTAAATATCCTACATTTATAAATGTAATCATGCTTCTCACTGCATAGACCACATGTAGTTTTCTCGGGACCAGAGGTGCTGGCGTACGCGACGGTAGACTTACGTTCGAGTGGTTTCTTGTTACTGGTGACCCTAGCAACAGATGATGAAGTACGTTCTAACATTTTTATATGGTCACGAACGAAGCAATCCAAATCAGAAAAAGATGGAATTTCGAAACTATTAGATCTTAGTTGATAATTAGTTTCAAAGGCACGCACAGTATCTTGGTCGAGCTTCTTAATAGCAATATGTAACAAAATGAAATCAGCGAGGTCATTGACCTTTGTGTTTTTTAAAGCGGCTACAGACGACGAGAATTTATCGAGGAATGATTCTAAATTATTTGGGGTTCCAGTCGAAATAGATTTAAATTCAAATAATTGATCTAAGTATGAAGTTGCGGACTGACGCTTATCTTCATACCTTTTACAAAGCAAATCGAAAATAAGGGGGTAGTTATCCGCTGATGGATTTATTCCAGCACATATTGAACGAGCCTTGCCTGTTAATTTTCCTATCAAATAATATAACCTCTCACAGTTTGTCAGAGAAACATTATTATGCACTGCGTTTTTATAGCTAGCGATAAACAATGGCCAATTTCTATGGTCTCCGTTAAATTCGGGAATTTCGATAGGAGGTAGTCGAGGCGACCTTTTGACCTCATTACGAGATTGAATTAGCAGTTTTTCTTCTGCTCGCTTTACACGGCCCAAAAGGTCTTCGAATGAGGAAAGCGCTTGATAGGAGACAGCGCTGTCAGGCTTTAATTTGAGCTCATGGGTAACAATTTCGTCCAATATGTTTTCGAAGTCCACACGCAATGAATCTACTGTTTTAATGTCACAGAAGAAGGACTCCTTATCGAATCCTTCTAAGTCGATTCTTTTTGCCTCGTCAGAGATGGTTTGCATGCGAGCAAATATCCGATCGCGTTTCGATATTAATCTTTTTAGAATTACGTCCGCCATATTAGCGGCTTACGACTAACTAAATATCTACGATGTTTGCTATTGTTCCTGAGTCACGAAACGAGATAATTTGCCTAACGTATTTGTTAGGTTTGCGGTTACGAAAATCTAACTTACTTGCTAGATTACGACGATACGACACGATATGAATAAGAATACGAATTTACAACTTTTAGCGGGGTTTACGAGAATCTATAAACTTACCGGCACGTGCGCGCGGCGCGGTAACAATTGCGGGATTTGCGACAAATTGACCCAGGATAGGGGGATGGTTGACTATTCACTGATTCCAGATGGAATCCGGCTCGATAAGGACCAATGGTTGCGCGGAAAACGCTAATTTAAACAACAAAATCAACTTGGAGATAGTGAAGTGGGACGTTGAAAGACCGCGTGGAGGCACAGAGAGAATCGGTCTTTCTCAAGGGTTACAGGGAGTGCACGGTACCTTATTTCCTCGTCAGCAGCTCCTCAGCTCGAATCACAGCGGTTTTCACGCACAAAACACCAAGTTTTCCAAGTTTTCTAGGAAGCACAATGTTCTCGACACGAAAGTTTATAGCCAACAACCATTGTAGTGAATGTCTAATGACGGCTCACTTCCGCTCGTTCGCCATCTCGCTTCCACGAGTACGATAGATTCCGTGCAAGGAAGGGATGGGAGATAGGGATGTATTACCAGCCAAATAGTAATGTTGCCAAAATAATTAAGATTAATCTGCGATTTAAATTGGCGCAACCAATAAGAAAGTAAAAAAAAACAGAAAGTCCTGTACGAGACCAAAAAGCTCCTATCTCCGCATGATGTTGTGTCATTTAAAAATAAGTTTCGCAGCGCTAGGGCCCGCTATAATAGTCCTAAAGTAACATGCCAAATAGAGCTTACAAGCGCCGAGAATACGCCCGATCTGTAATGGCCCTTATTTTCAGTCGCCAATCTACCGCCGCGCCGTGGTACTACTAGACTTGTGATCTTAGATCAAAAATCTTACCAAAATCCGGTGGTTCCAACGACAGCACGGAGTGTAGTAACCACGAGTCGTTGGTCAGCACGTGTGTGGTGAACTTTGAGTCGTCTCGGAGGGCCTGTATGAGTGCGAGGAACGGGAACTTCCTGTGGGGGTCGTGGGAGAGCGCCGGTATGATGTACATCTCGACAGGTTCCGGATACGGATTGCAGAGGAAGGCAGACGCCAACTCTGTCATTATGTGGTTACTGAAGATACAAAATACAATACATTATTAAAACTGTCGATAAAGTAGAATTGGTTCATCAGTAAGAAACTGCTCATGGATTGATATGATTAAATGGCGAAAATCTTTAAAATGCATATTTATAGTCTTCATGTTTATATTACCTAAACATGTACTAATTCGTCGATCACGTGTTAAAATACGCTTAATTTAAAATAGTAACACTTACTCGTAATGTGGAATATTGACCCGCGAGGTGAGAGTGAGAGGTCGTTGTATGAGATCTAGCAGGGCTCCACTGAGCGGCGTCGGAGGGTTGGGCGAAGGCCCGTACAAAGGCGGCGTCTTCTGACACATTAGTTTACACAGATCTTGAAAGTAACCTGTAAAATAATATGAATTGTGTTATATATTTTGTTGCCATATTTTGATTGAAAAACACCATTAAATAAATTTGACGAAAAATAAAAATCATGTTAAGTACCTCTTTTGACAAGATATAAAAATGTGTTCCCCACAATACTGAAAGCTTCATCGCAGTTGATGGAAGCCTCTGCAGTGTTTGTAGATGTGAACACTTCGAACATTCTAAGTGGCACGGCCAGGGGTACCTGTTAAACAATAAAATGAAAATACCATTTTCTCACATAAATGAAAAAAGAAAATGTCTCTCATCCGTAAGTACTATTAATGCGATTGCAATGAAACTTTGGTAAGTATTTTGTGTGCACGCTCGCGAAGGAGTTGGTAAAATCAGCCTCTATTGGCTAAACCACTGGCAAACGCTAGTATTTTAAAATAATCAAATAAAACATAACTGGCGAAAAGTGGGTGCTACCTTTTACCTACCATTATCATTTACATTTATTGTCAAAACTAGAAAATTTGCCGATTCAAAATTGACCCTAACAACACTTGACAAAAAACTACAATTTGGATGACCTTTCCGGAAGTGACAAAATGAATCGCTTTACTGTTGCTCAACGTGAAAATGCTTCAGCCTTTTCAGGAAGAGAAATTATTCATAATTAATTAATAACACTAAATATTCAATTAAAGAATAAATGATTAAGATTGAACATTTTATGCATTTTTTTAAATAAAACTTTGGAACCTCGAATTGGATCACCCTTTATATCGGATAAAAATAAAGAATCGGATATTACGATATTTTTTATAAATATCCTATGTTTACGAACCCTGGTAAAATATTGAATAAAATAAATACACAGTTACAGCAGATGTTTACCACTTGCATAAAGTTATATCTTCACCACTTTTGCGCCCATTTCGTCCCACAGAGGAAGGGTGGGATAGAAGAACATTATAGGCTCATTGTGTACACTTACCTCTTTATTCTCTCTCAACAAACGCAGGTGTAATGCTAGCAACCTTCTGATCTGTATGCAGGCGCCACAGATTTGATATACCTTCTTCCATTGTTTAAGGAGCAATTGTGAAATGGCAACCTAAAACCAAACATTAAATTAAAAATGGATGGAATAGTTATTAAAAGTAGTAGTTAATAGTAGTTGTTAAGTTGGTAAAGTGCCACAAACACATTGTGAGAGAAATAAATAAACATATTATTATTATTATTTTTTATGCTTTAACATATCTCGGGACCATGGGGTCCCGGTCCTTTGAAAGGCGTACGAGGGGCCGAAGCCAACTCGCAGAGGCCCGTTGAACGTTTTTAATGAAATGAGGCACCAACCGACGATTATCCCTGTTGGCACTATGCAAGTGCACCCAAGGACAACCCCCGGTTGGTGTAGGACTATTGCAGGATATGGAAAATATAACGTTGGACTATGGGTTTGGGTGGCTAAAGTGGACTGGTTACCAAGAACTATGGAAGAACTATTATTATTATTATTATTAACATGGATACAAAGATTGTAGTATCAGCTAATATCACACGTTAATTTGGAGAGCAGGAAACTAAAAATAACAGTTTGTAACAGAGATGCCAATATTCAACATTGATTTGTTATGGGCTTAATTACTTAAATAATATTATAATTGCAATATTTATTCTCTCCATCTAACCCACCCAAGACATTAGTTTACTGTGTGCAAGATTATTCATTTGATCTAAGGTTTCTGTCTTCGTAGCAATAAATCCCACAATACTTTTTAATAGCTAAAACAAAATTACATGTGCATCACCATACACATATAGATAGAAGTGAAAGTACTTAAAAATAAAGAATAAGAGAGATTTAGTGTGAAAGACAGACAGAGTTATATCTTTCTTCTCTCTCATGTAACAAAATGTGCCTAAATGTGACACATCCTTGAAACACTGAATCCTCATGCAATTTTCAAATCTTTGCTGAACTTTCACTTCAAAAATCTAAAATAAACTAGACTTCACAAAACCCATTGTTTATAATTTGCAGTTTGTTTGGTTTACTGATAAAAACCCCCTAATGTTACATTTATTTCCCTCAAACTGATAACATTCAAATAACAAACAGGAAAACCTTTTTACAATGAGTGCTGGTGGTGGTTGTTTAGGTACTGATGCCTATAAAAATATTCTAATCTGCATTCGCGATTTATTTGCCAAAAATGTAAAGAAATATGAGTTAATGGAAAAATAATGTTAAATCCTACACAATAAAGTTCAGTTTACATTAGAACTTCAACATATTTATAACTTTTTGAACAGTGCTAGTCACTCTGAAATCAAGTTAACAATCATTGAAATAAAGTTGATATTTGATTAACTTGAAATAATATTATTGAAACATAAGTTTGAATAGACTTTATATCTTCTGTCTCTCCAAATAGGAAATAAATGATAGTTTTGTGTTTTGGATGAATGTTTCCTCAATAGTTACCAGTTACATTTATAATGTTTATATATAAAGTATCATCATACCAGTCTAGAATAATCATGTTGGTCATCATAAAAGAACAGTATTTTAGCCACCAGTGCACACATCATCTGCTGGTCATCAGGATTGACTCTTGGGAATATGCTGTCAAACTGTTCCCTCTCATGTTGTTTACAATGTTTTCTAGTTAAATAACTCCTCACATAAGCTTGGATTTTTATTGTACTATTCAGACGTTTTCTATGTTCCTGAAAAATAATGATTGCTTTTAGAAAATGTATTCTAAAAAAATTGGCATAGGATCATGTTACTCTATCTAAAGGTAAATATAAGAGAATAATTTGAAGATATTATGTTTATACAGCAGCACCAAAAATACTTAAAGCAAGTGATATTACTATGTATGGCGAAACATAACAATATGAAAACTGCAAAGTCATTGTATTGATCATTGGGTGATTTGTAACATTTTTCATGTTGTCATGGTTTTACTATTAAAAATAATTTTTAAAATACATCATGACTGTGATCAACAATATCGAGACAAAGTTGACAAATAGTGTATATCATCACATCATTTAACCAACTGTATTTATAAAGGATTAAATTATTTTTTAAGTGATGTATAGAAAGTGGTAGATATGTAGATTGATTCTTATGACAATTTTATTTTTAATGCATTGCTCATCTTCTGATTACACTGTTTATGGTTCATGAGCAATTAAAGTGAAAGTCACAGAAATATTGTACAAGTTAACCTCTCTTTTCTGTCTTTGTTGTTGTGACTGCAATATCAAAGCGTCTCTATCTGTCTTGTGCTGTGCGCTCGCACCAGCCAAGTTCTGCTGGGGCTTGCGCCTGAAGTCTCCCTCGAAAGAATACATATCTAAAACAGAATACACGACCTTTATACATTAAACTAAAAACATTTTGTAAACAATAATCAGCTGAACTTTTCCTTGTGACAAATTGTCATTCACGCTTACCTTAGATGAACTCAATTATCTTTTAATATTTCATGAATAAACAAAGTCATAATAGGATTCTATGAATTTAATACACTCTAAGAAATTACACCAAATTGATGAAATACAAGTTTTTATTGGTTTTCTCCATACGCAATGAGTAAAAAGAGTATTATTTCGACTTTGACAGCAAACAATTTGAGTGTTACTAGCCCAAAAGAGGTAAATTAGCCTAACATAGAACCGAGTTTTTGCCCATTATTTTACAGGCTTTGTTATAAAAGCTCTTCTTGATTTTATAATCACTTTATTTATAAATTACTAGCTGCGCCCCGCGGTTTTCCCTTATCACTTAGGGGGATGAAAAATAGATGTTGGCCGATTCTCATAGATACCGGATAAGCACAAAAAATTTCATCAAAATCGGTCAAGCCGTTTCGGAGGAGTATGGCAACGAAAACTGTGACACGAGAATTTTATATATTATTATTAGGTTATATGTATTGATAGGTAAACAGGTGATAATTGTAGTCTTAAAAAAACACAACAGAAGTTTATTCGTTAAAATATTAGCCATTTCAGGTGATATTTTCCTGGGGAACGGATCATTATTTTCTGCAACCCAATATTATACGTAAATATGATTAAAAACGGTAGTTTTACTTACGTTAAAACTACCGTTTATAATAATATTTGCAGAAGGAGAGGGGTCGTGACCATCAATGACTAAATAAACCTAAGGACTGTGCATACCTACAAAATTAGCGTGTATACCTACACAAATCGGGCACTAAAGATGGCCGCCTTTCGTGGGGTTCTTTTTGTTTTTTCTCGCACCACACTGTTTTATACAACACGAGGGCATGATTTTTCTATTAATGTACACCAAAACATCTAGTTTCTAGACGTATTTCTCTCGAAAACAACAAAAGTATTTTGAGCAATCAGCCGTTTGACAGCACATCTACCACAAAACCATTCATAAAACTCGGCACTCAACAGTGCGGTCCGTGACGTATTGACATGATATTGACGTCACACAAAAGTGTTGCCTTTAGTACTTGACAAACATTTAGATCTCTCTTCTTTTCTTACGCAGCTCTTGATTAGTTAAAAAGAAACATAACGCTTTTCGACATGTGTGTGTTGAATTGATAGATATTTGTATAACTATTATTTCTATAGTAGAATAGGGCGTCTCCATGCTTCTATCTCAATGCTTGCTTCTCATAGCTCAATGCTCACAGCACTCAAATCGTCTCACATGCGTTCGGTGCTAACTCTCGAATATAATTCCGATAGATTGACCTTGGTCAAACGTCAGTTGGTCGATTTTAAGTAGTGGTACGGGTTTAAGCACGCTGATATCGATTACATCGATTTTATTCCCAATTCGGAACGCACCCTTTGATAGACTGACTCTCAGTTCTTTATCTGAGGACTGACCTCAGAAGAACTTAGTTAATGTTCTGAGGGACTGACTGACTGACTGACGTCTGACACTTGACATGACATTCATGACAAGTGCAAGAATGGAAAACAAAAAAAAAAAACATTGAACGCTCAACCACAGAGTACTTTTTTTTTGATAGCGCTGTGAAAACCTCAGGTGAAAACGCTAAGATTTTGGCAAATAATTAAAATATTTGAAAGACACCATTAATAAAATCAGTAAGATCCTTCGTAGACTTTTATTAAATATTATTGGTAGAAATGTCTGATATTTTATTAGATGACACAGATAATGGCGCTGTTCGGGTGGGTACCAATAACACTTGTTTTCTTTTTAATTTGTCTTTATTGCTGCTATTACAAATAAGATCCAATAATACCTTACCTATAGTAATGGCACTCATAAATATGAGAACATCGTGCCTTTAAGGCACCTAAGGTGCACTACTTTAATTAATATCGACAACTGAAGGCATTGTTGCTAAGCCACCAATCCGAATGTCTTCCACTCTTGGCCGTAACTTATAGCTCCGTTTCCTATTTCTTACCAAACTATATAATTTTTGTCGCCACTTGACTAAAATTACATTTGGTTCTTTACTTTTTAGAATATGAGACCATCACTGGCCCAAGTTAGGGCAGTGATATCATTTATGGAAAAGCATCCAGACCTGGCACACAGGAAGCTTAGAGTTGGTATGGGCCATGCCAAGTTTAAGAAATTGTGGATAGAACTCTCAAACATTGCTAACTCTATAGATGGAGCCATGAAATCCACAAAAGGATGGATCAAGGTAACAATTTATGGGAACGATGGGAAGAGGCCAGATGGAATGACTATAATGCCTTGGAAGTTGGGTAGACCTTTGGTGTGGGATGCAACCTGTGTCGACACCCTCGCGCCATCCCATCTTCCTAGCACGGTGGGCTGTGCTGGGGCGGCTGCTGCAGGAGCAGAATACCTCAAACGGCGCAAATATAACAACCTTATTGGGTGCTATATGTTTGAGCCGTTTGGGGTTGAAACACTAGGGCCTTGGGGTCCGGGTGCTCACCGAATATTTCGGGAAATTGCCAAGCGGTTGGTTGACTCTACGCGTGACCAGAGGGCTGGACAATTTTTAGCCCAAAGAATAAGCATTGCCATTCAACGTGGCAACCTTTTGGGCACTTATCCCATTGACAGCGATGCGGACAAATTTTTTGATGCCCAATGAGCTCCTGCCTTTTTCTTTCCCTTTTTTTTTTAACATTTGTATATAGTATAAATATATTTTAGAACACAATTATGGTTAATGAAGTAAACAAATGCATTTATTACAATTTATTTCATGTATGTTTTCATAGTTTTTATGTTTTGAATCAAGTAGATGCATATTCTAGCTGGCAAAGAGTTATCAGTTCCAAATCTACAATTTTTGGTAAACAATCAATTTGAAGAAAAGAAAAAACATTTTTTTATTTTGATCTTCAATTTTAGTGTTGTAAGAATATTTAATGTGTTTTGTATACTTACAATGTACATTTTCAGTTTTGGTCAGACAAAAGGAGAAGTATACTAATCAAACAAAAGCAGATTGAGCAAGGAAAACTGCAAGGCAGGCTGACACCATTAGAAGTAAAGATTTTAGACCTTTGTGATAATAAATCCACTACACCTAGTAGTAAGTAACTTTACCGACTTCTGATTAAGTACCTGTTGAAGGGTTCTTAATATTTTTTTTTCACTTCAATGTAATATTTATTAAACTAGCTTTTAAAATATTTCTGTAAAGTTCACTTTACTTCAAATTAAATTAATGATAACAAATTACCCAATTGGTCATTACCCAAAATACCAAGTGGTCCACTTTAGCCCTACATCGAAAGAGCTGAATGTCATAAGGCGAGGCCATTGCCCAGCAGTGGGATGATGCAGACTAACAGCAATCAGTAATGACCCAATTGCAAACTCTTATCAACAAATAAAGTTATAATTAAAATTGTCTAGGAAAAAAGAGAGCAGTGAAGCAAGAACCGTGCAATGTTGATTCTGAGGACTCATTCGATGAAACATTCTCAAAGGATGATGATTACAGTCCTGCAGACAACAGTCGACTCTACCCAACGGAATCAGAAGAACGACAATTGACTATGATAGATAAGTTGGTAGGTACTTTTTATCCAATACACTCTCAAGAATCATACTGTTATTGTCAGTAGTAAGAGAGATTAAAAACTGTCTTTATCCAATATTACTGAACCTGCTCTGCCTTTAGGTTAAATAAATAACTTTTGCAGCAGTGAATACAGGATAACAGGTACATTGACGCACAAACTGAAACCATGAATTCAGCATATGATTCTGGATCTAGAAATTTTCGTAGGTTATTAAAAAATATCTGCGTTTTCATAGGAAAGTGGAATACCTATGCATGTCAAAATGTATGAAATAGCTTTTTTTTTTATATCCAACAAAATATTTTCAAAATCATGTTGAATCCATGATAGCAGGTTAAAGCAAAAAATCATTATAACTTGTTTATTTTTTGTATGTTCATGGTAACTTATTTCTGAGCTCACTTTGATTGCTTTGCTGAGTAAAGAAATTGTTTCGTATTAATAATGTTCACATTATTTGCATAAACGCTTCTATAAAATGAATGTTAACTTTATACAAATAATGTTCTGTGTTCTTATTCGCATGCAACACTTATTTTACTTAGCAAAGTCAATGTGTGTTATATGAATCTTGCCCTAAATAAGAGAAGAGCCTACGGTTATTTAAACTAATCCATTCATGGGATTAAACTCGTTTATTGATTGCCTATTTCTTGATTCTTAGGTTGAAGTAATGGATCAACAAGCAGCGGCTCTGACGCAAATGGCACAAGCATCTCTTAATAACGCAAAAGCCTTAGAACGAGTAGCAGAAGCATCACATATACAAGTAACTTTACTTAGTTTACATACTATACCTTAACATACCATTTTAGGGAATGCAATCTCGACCTAGCGTAATCTCGAGCCATTTTTTGTGATTCTATCTTGTGGGAAGATAATCTCGTTCTTGAAATTCGATACTGAGAGCATGCGAAAGAAGCCATTTTCGATATAATAATTAATAGATTTATATTGTGCGTGATGTGTGTGCTGATTTGTTGCGTTATGTATGCATAGAGTGCAGATGATTATTACATACTTAAATAAACATTTAATTTATTTTATTGTTTCGAGATCAACAAACAAGATAAACTAAGTATATAATCGCGATCTCAAAATCTCGAAAACGAAGTCCCGCATTATTGCGCGGGTGAGATCTCGAATGGCCAATCTCGGCATCAGACTTAGCGCGCTAGATCTCCAGTTGCCAATCTCGACTCGAAATTGCATGCCCTAAATACCATACCTACCTATAGCTATAATATTATTATAACCTCAAGATTTCAAGCTTGGTCTTCATCTTCAATCATTCGTCAGTAAGATGATAGTAGTAGGCTTGTCTTTTCAACATACTCTAATGTTTGAAGTCCTTGTTTTTTGCGAATGAACGTTGTTAGCGGCATCGTTTGCTGTCGCAGTGGTTTTCTTTGTTAAACGTCGGCACGTAGTTTGCTACCGTTTTTAAAGGGCGCCACTATTTAAGATGATAGACTATTCTGATAACATAAATGGGTGATACAGTCTCTATATCCTTGCGCGGCACAGCAGCTCGCGCAGAGCTATAAATTATTATTACACCAAGCTTTTACACCCAACTGTTGCGTTCGTTTGTATATCCCCGTTTATGTTTAAAAAACAAAAGATAGTTATTTTCGCGAATCCCGAGGCCATCTGGGAACCTAATGTACGAAACAACCCAGGTGGCCATTAAGTATCTACATTGAAAATGTTTTCCACAGGCACTCGCAGTCGACAGATTAGCCGGGACGTTTGAGACCATCAGCGCATCAGTTCATGATGTCAGAAACGCTATATTAGGAATCGATTACACAATGAAACGGTGCTACCCCGCAACAGCAACGCAGCAGCGGCAAAACTCAAATATATTCAGCTAAAATATTTCCATTGATCTCTTATAATTTATCGATAGTATTAAGTGCATTTAAAGTTTATTTACATGCCATTATGATTATGAACCTTAAGTTGAAGGTAATCAGTATTATTATCATACAGACTGGTTTTTGGAATCTGGCCTGTACATACCGTATTGTGTTAAACCTTTATGTATATTAATGACAACAGCTGTATTTTATGAATAAGATATTACTTTTATTGATTTTGGGCATTTTATTTTCCTTGTATAAACTGCATTCATACTGTTCTATTTATAAGAACAGCAGCGTTTATGTAGTGAAGATTGTGTTCTACGTAGTTATCTTATCTCCACTGATAATGATTGTTTTATCAAATCATGTATCATTGCTCCATTTTTCATGTGAAAACGAACTGTACCGCCTCTAGTACATCGTGTTATTTGATATTAAATATTTCGTACAATAATGCGAAACCTTTCATACGTCGGGCTAAAAGAAACTTTGGAAGATGGAGTGGAAGTCTTTTTTAATGTTAGTGTTATTTAGTGCGGGCGTGTGGAGTGAGAAGTGCCCGAAGCAATGTGACTGTGATATGGACAATGGGTTGAACAGGGCCGTGTGTGTCGATCAAAACATTATCAACATAGAAGTAGGAGTGCCCAAAGCGGTGCAAGTGTATAGTCTGAGTCATAATGTTATTAGCGAACTGGACAACTTTTGTTTTAAGGTAGGTACTTCTCTGTTATTGTATTTTATTGTTACGAGTAATTAACCTTAGTCAGGGATGATTTAATCATTGTCATATTGAACGCTATTCTTAGTAAGTAGGTACCCAAAATACCTACTCGAGCAAGCTTTTACAATAAATTATGCAAAAGGAAAATGGCAAAACATAAAACAACTAATACATATTAATTCAAAGAATAAAGTTGGTCATACTCTCCCTGAATGTTTGTTTGTTTGCTTGATGACTCAGCTGTACTGTAATAATTATGGCGGGCTACTTGACCAACTTTAAAAAGGAACTTTTCTTACCTCTGGGCTAGATTACTGGTTTACGAAGCTTTAATTGACATACATCATATATGTGTGGACATGGTGTGAATGAAAGATTTTGTCGAAAACAAATTCAAGGCTACTAAAATATTATCGGTACTGTTTGCAAAAAAGAAGTACAATTCTGAAATAATTTGTGTCAGAAATCTAAGCTTATGACTCTTTGGCCACCATCACTATTTCTAATAGTTTTAGACTTCCAGCTTCATTTAACCCTTCGTATACCGGAACGTAAATCTACGCGAGACACATGGCTTATTAATTGTGTCTGTAATTACGGCATTCAACCGGTTAAAAAATTAAATTTCCTGCTCAAACATGCTTTCTACATTATTATTTGCAGAAAGTATTCAAATAGAGACCACTTGAGTTTAACGCAAACCTCGTTGCAATCATTGATGTAGGTATCTTCTTAATTTATCATTTGTTTATCGTTTCGAAACCGTTGCCTCATATACCTACAATCGTCAATGATTGACCTGTCTGTTATTGATTAAAAACATAATGTAAAAGGATATTACTCACATCAAATATTTTCAATACCTACTGCCTACTCGGTACTGTAGGTATATTTAATTTGATATCCTTGTCATTTTTAGGAAACTGGCTACACATCATTGGAAGTACTGGATCTCTCATATAACTTGATATTTTGGATTGGCCTGCACGCTTTCTCAGGCCTAGACAAACTAGTCCATTTGGATTTGAGCAGTAATCGATTGAGGTTCATCCCTTCAGATCTCTTTTGGGATACGCCAGAACTCGACACATTGGACTTGTCATCGAACGTCTTTGAAAGCCTCAAGAATGAACCTTTTCTGATGCATTCAAAACTAAAGGTAAGAATACTGATTCGATAAAGATACAACTCCACAGCCTCTCCGCATAGGCTTGGAGTACCTAGTCTTTGTGGTAATAAGCGTTTTGCACATTCTATTCATTTATTTTAAAGGACTGTCTTCCTCTTTCCAGGTGTTAAACTTAAACAACTGCCGAATTAAAGCCTTACCGACTCGTCTGTTCAACCGTCTGCCGAATTTAAGAAAACTTGATTTAAGCGAAAACTACGTAGTTACTCTGAAAACTGAACTTCTACTGCCTCTACGTAAACTAGAACGAATAGAACTACGTAATGAATATTGGCAATGTAACATAGACTTCATAGCGGTTGAAACTTGGATCACATCTCAAGGTATCACTTATGAGAAGCAATGCAGGAAGAGACAACCGCAAATGTCTGAGAAGATAATATCCATAGTACCGGTTGTGGAGAAAAAAGAAGTCGATGTGAGCGATGTCTGGAATATAACTACAGACAAAAACGATTCTGTGCCAGCTGAACAGCCTCCTACACGACTCACACCGTATGAGAAGTTTGACCAAGAATTCTCGTCAGTAAAAGCCTTCGTTATTGGTATTGAAATAGGCTTAGCAATTGGGATAGTGGGAACTTATATTTGGTTGAGTAAATTTTGTACATGTGGTGCACTAAGCTGCCGACGGCCACAGACGAGACAAAGACGGCGAAGGATGCAGAGGTTTGATGGGGACATGAGGACTAATTTACTGTGGAGTACGATAGTGAACCCTGACTTGGAGACTCCGCCTTCATTCCGCAGGCAGCTGTCTCTGCCCGACAGAAGTGCACCGTTCCCGACGTACGGTCTGCCGGGCTTCGCTGAAGCTCCCTTACAAATAGACGCGATTCGTCTCCCGGACCGTGCCGAAACACCGCCACCGCCGTATAACGACTGCCGCATTAATATATGAGCAACAGAGTGAGCTATGTATTTTGTGTTCATTATCTCTCTTGTGATATTTCGAATTAAGTCGTCTGAAATAGAAACTTGTGGTTTTACGTTATTTTATGACGTTTAAGATAAGATAGTAAGCCTTTCGCGGTACATTTCTAATCACTTTTATGGATCTGTGGGGTAATTGCATAACATCCTTTCATTTTGACATCCATTCAACAACTTCCGCTCAAATATGTACTTAAATAACGCAATGAACGTGACTGAACTGTCAAAATTGCGATCTATTACCTTTTACGCAATTACCCTGCTGTTCTGTAAGTATGAAGTGAAAGATTTAGAGTTAAGATTAAGTTAGTCTATAAACAAAATAATAAGACTTGTTTTTTTCATAAAATCGTTATTTATTTTATAAATACCATTATCACATTTGATTCATTAAAATAATTATATGATCTGTCATAATATAAAAGTTAATATAATATGCTAAGTCAGACTCATAGAATTTAATATAAATTCTCTAAAATTAAAATAGATATAATTTGGGTAACTACAAAATTTTGTACATTACATAACACAACCTTGTGGCAATTTCATATTCGTAAACTATGGCATTCCCATGGCATATAATATGTAGATCCCAAACACTGTGCACTGGTAAAATTTTACATTGAACTTACAGGCGCCCAAATTGTTGTTAGTGAACATTAAATTAATTGTAAAACAAATTCAGATTACAAGTAAATCAGATAAGCAAGCATCACATAGTCAACATCCATTGATTTATAAATAAAATAGGTATATTTGTAAGAAAATGGAATGTACAGTTCATTTAAATAGCGTTTAAAAGACAATATAAATAATATCATTACAAGTTTTATATACATCCATTTTGGCTTTAAAAGGAACATGAACTGGAAATGCATGAAGTCAAGTAAACCAAAAAAAATACTAAGACAGTGAATACTTTAACCTAAACAAATGCTATTCCAATATACTCCCAGACGTTACTTTATGATTAACGTTTATAATAACCGACATTCATACCACCTACCCTATTTACATATTTAACGGCTATTTATAAATGTTATAATATAATACGTAATCAGGCACATCATGGCATGTCATTTCTGATTATCACGCGAATATTTCCACTACCCGAATTGAAACTAATTTTGTTTCGTTGTACACATTATTGTGCATGCCTATGATTAAGAAAAGTGTAGGCACATGCACTAATAGAGGTATAAACAAACATACTGTCAGAGGCATATCGACGTTCTTAACAATAATCTGATTTCTGCATTTGATTATTATGAAGATATTAATTCAAAACTTTATTCAATTGTTTCTACTGTCAAGAATTTTTAGTAAGGTGTTTTCTATAAGGCTCAAACCTGTTTTTTTTACCGGTTGAATGCCTTAACTACAGAAACAGTTGAAAAGTTATTGTTTGGCGTGGATACACGTTCCCGGGATTACGAAGGATTAAGCGACTGAATGATTCACTTCACACTACATGATATGGTTGCTTTATCCAAACTGATAGGCCATAAGTGATCCGTGTTTTGCCATAATCAAAATGCAGTTACCAGGATTCGCGTAAAACACGTCGACGCATTTTTCGAAAACTACAAATACATTGAACCTAAATTATAAATACATTTTGTTTCTTATTGCTTACACGTTAGCGTCTTCGTTCTCCAGCGCCAGTTGGCTGATGTTCACGTAGTCCGGGTGTTGGGAGAACACGTCCACTAATTTGCTGAAGGTCGGTCGGGCATCAGGAGTGTAAGCCCAGCAGTCCAACATCACTTGATAGATCTCGTCTGGACAGTTCTCTGGTCTTTCTAGACGTTTTCCGCTTTCTACTATTTGTATAGCCTGTAAGAAACATTACATAAAATGAATTAGAAATACTAATATTGCAGAATCACCCTAGCAAGATGATTTTGATGCTTCCTTTGAACGCTGTGATGAGAGATTTTGTCAGCGGTATTCAACTAACTTTGAGAAAAAATAGACCTCGAAATTTCTTTATCACCCTAAGATTTAATGTCACATCATAAAACGGCAAGGTCTGTTTGTCCATGTCACAGTTAGATAGTTTCTTATTGAAGTTTCAAATTACTGGGTTTTTTGTCAAAAGTGGTAAGGAAGTCACAAGTTTTACACGAGTCAAGTGCTTCATGCCTATAAAATAGGCGTACTAATAGTTAACCAACCTCAATCCCCCTCATATCTCCATACGGCTGCTGTCCGTACGAAAACATCTCCCACAGCGTGATGCCGTAGCTCCACACGTCGCTCGCGTGGCTGAACGTGCCGTAGTTGTATGACTCGGGCGCGTACCACTTGATGGGCCACTTGCCGCCACGGCTGGCCTTGTAGTAAGAACTGTCTGTTGATAGAGCTCGGGAAAGGCCGAAGTCGCTTATTTTAGCTTGGTGTCTGGAAACAATGATTAATATGTGATTTTAGGAGATACGTTGTTTGTTATTACTATTACCTACTGGCTACTGTGCAGCTCAGCTTTATTCTAATGTCAATCTAAATTAAAAGAGTAAAGTATGCAGTTATATGTTGGTATTTTGCTACCTTCCCTTTCAAGTGTTCGAGCTTATTAAATAATAAATATTAAAGAATACCATAAAGGCTATTTCAATGGCTAATGGTTTAATTGATAGATAAGAGCGGAAAGTAAAATAAGCTCTTGATTATAATATTATCAGATAATTACCTGCTAGCCAGCAGAATATTCCTCGCAGCTAAATCGCGATGTACGAAACGACGCCGCTCCAAATATCGCATACCGGCCGCGACTTGACACGCCCACAATCTTAGCTCGTACCCAGGTGATGCCTTGTCCGGGTGACGCACTAAGAACTCTAGTAATGAGCCAAGAGGTACTAGCTCTTGAATCATCGCTAACGGTGGGCCCTGAATTAAAAAAAAGAAGAAATTTATAGTTTTTATCATCATCATTCTGCCCTTGTCCTAATTAAATTGAGGTCGGCGGCGCAGCATAGGTTTTTCCTCCATACAACTATCAGCCGTCACGACAGTTACAACTTTTATCTTTCACACAATCGATCCATTGTTTCCTTGGTCTTTTATTGTTGCCATCCATTCATACTCAAAACATTCACAACATTATTGTTTGTATAACATGGATAAACATAATCGGCCTATGTTTGTGAAGAAGGACAAATGGTGGAAGTACACATTTAAAAATACTATATTCCACTATCATGGGTTGCGAGCGAGTACTGAAGTCTACTCTGCCTACTGTTCCGATTCACTGCTGGGGGTCTCTCGTGTGATAGGGAGGGGCCGTAATCACCACGCGGACCCAGTGTAGGTTTGGTGGATGTCACTTGTCTGTGAATTTGTTTATCGTGATGTGCACAAAAATATATAACTAAATAAAAATATGTACGTAGCACAGTAAGTGACACAAATAGAAATAATTTTATCTGACACATACATGTTAGTAGTACAGGTCTACCACTGATAGCCCGATAACGATAAAGGGACATCGTTTTTATGTTATTGTGCGGCCTACGCCTACCTGATGTCAACACCACCTACGGACATTGCACTCCCAGAGGCAAAGCAAGTACATTGCCAACCTAGAGACAACGCTGAAATATATTATCTTATGTGCTTGTAATATGCAAATTTCGATCACGGCAGCCAATATCAAAGGCCTCAAATTAGCCAAGTGCGCAGGAGATATTATAGTGCACAAGGGTGTACGCAATCATACATGCACTCCATCTTCCGACATTCTCATAGTCCGATGGGACGGCAATCCGACACGACCGGGGAGAGATCTGACGCAGTACTAACGGCTTTACGTGATTTTATCATTCATTAATTTTTATGTGCTTGTAGTGTTGTACCCCACTTACCAAAGACACGCCGATAAGTCGGACGATGCATCGGTGTCGGACGGACATCATGACCTTGGCTTCGGACAGGAATTCCTTCTTGTTGGTGTCTGTGTGTTGCATGTGTAACGTCTTGACGGCGACTTGTTGCGGCGTTTGGTCGGGAGGGTTGTAGGTCGCGCGGAGCACTGAACCGAACTCGCCCTCGCCTAACACAGCGCCTAGCGTAAGCTCCGTCATTGGGATGAATTCTGGGGGATAATATTGCAAGTATATTAAACGAATCAAAGTAATGATGCAAATGGTTTGTTTGTATGCATTATTTACTATCATAGAATTCACAACACTTTGACCAAAAGCATTGTAGGCTATCTATTAAATGAGACGGCATCACGAAACGAAGCCAGGACGTTATAAGCATTACAGTTTAGCCTATTTCAAACTATCCCAATGTTCTTGTTTCACAACTATTCAATTGGGAAAGTTTACCAAATATGAAAAAAAAAAAATTTATTTTACAAAGTTTGAAAGGAAACTTACCTTGCAGTGTGGTAAGCTGGCCATCAGAATCGATAGATATTTCATTATAATTCTCTGCTAACGTTACTACCGCGCTATTATTCCCCGGAACCTTATACGTTTCATTATCGTCTGACGGATCTTCGTTGTTATTAATACTATCGTTGTTGAAATCTGACGAGAATGATAGATTCCTTGTGAGTAACTCAAACATATTGTTGTTGGATTGTATGGAGGAGGGTGGCGACGTCTGCGCAGACATTTGTTTATCGCTTAGTATGTCATGTTTTACTAGAGAGAGCGACTGGTTCAAGGTAGCACGGCTCGATGCCAGCTTTTTGGTTCGTGGCATTGTTGAGAACTGAAACAACAAAGGGAAAATAGTATTGAATAAAAAAAATGGCATCCGGATTTATGTTTCAGCGGGGCAACTAGAAGTGCCGCTGAACTGGCTTGAAAGCCACAGACCACAATTATACAAATGGAGATCCAGAACTACAAACATTTTTTTATTCATAGAATCCTACATAATACATTTATGATAAATGATTTATTTTCTGTAAGTAGGTACAAACACTTTTACACGTCAATCATTTTTAAACTAGATGAGGTCGGCGTTTCCTATCTGACTATTCTGATAAGAAAGGCCGAAACAAACTCAGAGGTCACAGTCTCTTTTAAAGTCCAGACAAAATCTTGGTCAGATCATGTGAAGACCATGTAGATTGGTGTCTGAAATGGTCTTTTGAGGAAAGAACCACACAGATTCAGCGGACCTGTCCAGTCAGTGTACGCATTTGTCAAAAATAGTGCAGCTCAACTCAGAAGTTGAGGAGCTCAACGATTCGACGAACAATACCAAAGAAAGGACATTTGGGTAGGCCGCGTAAATTACTCAAACTGCCAGATCATGATTAAAGCTAACTAAGAAGGAAAACAGTAAAAAGAAATGACCCACATAATCCTCACATTCACAACAATTAAATAAAAAAATAAAAAATACTTTACAAAGTAAATATTCATGTCATTGTGTATATAAAAGTAATCAATGTCAAAGTGTAATCGTCAGTGTGTCAATCCTTGAGGACCATGTAGATTGGTGTCTGAAATGGTATTTTGAGGAAAGAACCACACTGATTGAGTGGACCTGTCCAGTCAGTGCACGCATTTGTCAGAACCGTGCAGCGACAACAGTTGTGCACAGTTAAAATCAGTCGTAATATTATGAGGAAAACACAAACAAGTATGCGGAGTCCAAAAGTAATGAACCAATTAAGTGTGGAAAAGAGTGCGATTATAGCATAAGTGGGCTTACTTCAGGTAGAGGTGGTTTAGGTTTGGGCGGTACAGCGGTGGTGAGGCGGGTAGGCAGACCGTCCGGCACTGTACTGTAGTGCTCGATCAGCCTCTCCAGAGATTCTAGATAGGGTCCGTCGTCAATAAACAACCAGTTTGTCTGAAATTAATGTGATATGGTTTATTTTTTAACTGTAAGAAGTGATAATAATAAGTTACACGAAACATTCTGTAATGTGCTTTCAGTTCTTTTGCAGACAGAAAATGTATAGGTATTCAGTCTGCATATTTTACGGTTGATGCAAACCTAGGGCTTCTTTAACCTGTCGTATGCCGAGCGTAGATCAACGCTCCAAAATAACTTACAGTAGGCTGCCGGACTGTACTAGATACATCGACGCGTTATTTTCCCTCTCACGCTATATATTCCGTAGCAGACAGCGCTTTATTTACGAAAGTTTAAGCTTTCATAAACAAACACATGCTTTAAAACTCACCTCTTTCCTAATTATAAAGTTATAAGGCGTGTTTTCGCTGAGCATCGTCAACACGTACGCGCCGGTATGCCTCTCGCTATACCGCACAAGATACACCCCGTCTGAAGCCTTGCCTTCCACTTTGTGGTGCTTGCAGTACTCTTCCAACGTCTTTACGGCTTCCTCGCGGTTTAACGTGCCATGGTACCAATACTTTTTAGAAGTTTTTGGGATATCTGGCTGGTGGTTTTCTGTAAATAATGTTTGCATTATGCACATGAAGTTTGAATGAAGGACTCGTAAGTAAAACCGGTAGAAAGCTTTTGTAACTTCCAATTCCAATACTCCGCAACACTAAGTATCAAGCATATTTATTTTCGACGTTATTTCAAAGTGCACAATGATGATATTTGTTTAGCAATAAAAACCTATATAATAAAACAAGACTCAACCAATGCATGTTGATTCTACCATGCAGCAAAAACAAAATGGTGAACAATGTAAGTTAATTACTCAGTAACTGGTAGCATTCTGTGTGTCCGTAATGTTTCGCCAGGTCAGCAGGAGTATCGTGTGCCAGCGTCCTTGCATGGGCTGGAGCTTTGAGCTTTAGTAGAACCTACAAACAAAATAATAATAATGTTTAAACTGGTTTTTTTTTTATCGGCCAAGTGAATGTCGTGTCGGACCACGCACAATGAAGGCTTCCGTAGTTGGGATGTTGTTATCCCAAGAACAATCTTAACATGTTAGTTGAAAACATGTCCCATAGATTGATATACGTCACGGTCAATTTTCCAACTGCAAATGTAAGTATGTAATCGCAAAAATAATTATATTTGTATGTGATTAAACTACAAATTAACGTTTTTCGGACGTCTTTATCTTACTTGTGCTGCGAGAACTTGCTTCTTGCTAAATTTGACGATTCTAGGTCAACGGAAAGCACCCTATAGGTTTTGATTTATTTGCGAGTATCAAAATATGCCGCATCATTTTTTTTATTGCGTGGTCTTAGAAGCTTGATTTTTTTAGAGCTCTAAGGGACCGTTGATATCAATTTCAACTTGATACCTCCACGCGTTCCTAAGAAAAAGAGTCTTGACAGACTGACAAATAGACGGAAAGACAGCAAAGTATCTTAAAACGGTTCCGTTTTTTCCTTTCGAGCTACGGAAACCTAAAAATGGTAAGTTATAAATATATAATATATAAATTACTCAGTTTCAAGTAGCAAACATTTGCATCTCGACAGCGATGTTGGTGCGTATGTGTACCATTTACTGTTGTCATAATATGAAAAGATAATCCGTATGCATGTTGCACACTCACGTACTTTAGGCGACCATGACAGCTGCGCGCGCGTCTTCCGCTTTCGCGCACATTGTGCAAGTTCACCAAGAAGTTATAGTTAAGGTGGATGTTTCGATGGGCCGTCCATACATTTTTCTTCCGGATTATACGCTAAACATAGACGCTCTTTGTTGAAAACGTATCATTTTATCACTTTTCTATAATGAAATGTCACCGCGATGGACCTTTTTAGGAAATATCTTACATTATTTACTAAGGAAAACGATCGTGAAATCCAGACCAAATTTGACATTTGCGTACTAGTGTGCGTGAGTTTTGACAGGCAAACTAACGCGCCATGATTGCGATAGCTTAGAAATAAGAACGCTAGATGGCGTGCATGCGTTATTATAATTCTGTTAAATCAATATAATACGTAAAATAGTTGATTTATTTCCTTTCCTACCTTTCATGAATAGGTTCACCAAAAAAAACTTTCTAATTAATAATATAACTGACGACCTTACCAACGTAAATAACTTACATACATAATATTGTTGTGTGGCAACATAAATATCATTATTCGTAGATATAGGATTTATGCGACGTTGCCGTACTTCTGTGCTGTGTTCGCAACCTTGCTTGACCTACCGTCATTGAAAGAATTACGAAGAAAACGTTGCCAATCTTCTTTCGCTTGATCGACATTTGATAAAATACAATTTTGAAGCTCGCTTGTATGCAATAGTATTGGCACGCGGAATTTCTCGCGTGTTATTTTTATTTTGTATGCGTTGTATTCTCATTGATTCAAATTGCAATATTTCTAGTATGTTATTGCAATTTATTGTAGGTACCTATAGTAATAATGATTCAAGATTCGCAATTTTATTTTAAAAGTAGGTATGTAGGTAGGTACCTCTCTTTCGGCGGTTTTAGAAACAGCAAGTTGGCCCGTGAGTTAGGTTTTAGACGCTGAAATCCCGTCACAATACTAATTACTTACCTATGTCTCAATTATATAAGTACAAAGTCAGTGGTTATTAAAACTTAATTGTGTTTGTACCTGTATTTTTTGGTCAACAATAAATTAATTAAGTAAGTACATATTATAATTCGGTAACCTAAAGAGTTTGCAAACATCTGCAAAATCGAAGTAGGTACCTACAAAATAGAATACCTTTTACGCATTATTGTAAACAGTTTCAGACAAACAAACATTATTTTAGTTTGATAGATAAGTCGCATCGGCGCGGCGCAAGGTCCCGCACAGTGGACTGAAAAACAAGCTTCCCTATCATAGGATTTATGAAAAATAAAATGTTTTCAAGTATAAAGTTTTGTCGAGTAGGTACATTAACACGTTGGCTGCCAGGCAACAGACACAATAGAAAATCTATTGTTCGCGGTCACCGGTGACCGCGTTGGCAGTCAATGCCTTAAACATTGAATAACATAGTAGTTACGGTTTTTTTAGAATCTACACCTACCCTAACCAATGATTGTCAATGACCCTAACAAAATTACTTCATATATTTGTTGTTATTTTGTTGGGCTGTGGGTGAGGCATACTAAGAGAGCGCTAGACGCCCTGCGTATTCAGTATAATAACTGCTTCAGGGTGCTGCTGGGACTGCCGCGCTTTTGTAGTGCGTCCGGTATGTTCGCATTTGCGCATACCGATGATTTTTTATGCCATAATGCGCAATAAAACAAATTCCATCTTGTCAAGAGCGCGGTCTAGTTCTAACGGCATCCTAAGTATGTTCATGCTGAAGTACGACGCACCCTGGTTGTCGCATGCTGTGGAGGTGCTGGTCAGAAGACCCCTCAGCTAGCCTTAAAATTTTATTTATTTTCTTGTTTTTGTTTTTTGTGGCCGTGTTTTGTTTACTAACAATAGTTTTAAGAACAATGTTACTAACAATTGGGCCTAGTTGCCATTAATAAACAAATATTTAATTAATTTCATTTGAAATGTATGAAAAATGGAATTTGTTTTCCTCATAACTTTTTTTGTCTTGGATTCTAAAGCTGAAACTTAGGTATTGTTGCCGAGCCCTATACCAACGCCACCTGACATTTGACCTTGACCCCCAACTTCCCCGTTCAAAAGATATGAATGAATTAAAAATGCTTATTTGGACGATGTTGTAATAGGCGATAGGCGGTAATCGTACCTCAAATAATCAATTTGTTATTATTATTTTACCCAGTATGATAGGTACCTGAAAGACAACAAACCTATATGACGATCTTGACGAAAAGCGTACTTATTTATAACGTACCTATGAATAAATTAATAATTGGTATAAATAAAAAAAAAAAATGTAAATCCTATTGGGCAGCTTGTTTTTCCGTCCACTGTGCGGCGTAGGTACATCCCAGTGCCTAGCTAGCTAGCTAGACCTCCCTCAGCGGCAGCGATGCATGGACCTACCTTGTGGGTGCGTTCAGAACCTTGACTTTTGTTTTGAAATCATTGATTCAGAAACAAACAAATGATTGAGTTACTTACATCAAATTAATAAACGTGATTTATTGTTTGTAAGTAAAAGTTTATCTAATCTGTTTTTTTTTTCTTATTCGTCGAGCAAAATTCTAACAGGAATGTAAAGATAAGTAAAATTTTACATTTATTTTTATTGTTCTAATTTCTGTAACGAGTTCAGAACGTAACACTTTCATAGATCTGTAATAATAATCTCATTACATACGGTTGTGAAATTCGATACTATTCAATTTTATTCAAATACTGAGTGTATAAAAGTAACATTCATTTGTTTTTCTATATTTTTTAGGATTTCATAAAATACGTTGTGTGTTGACAAAAGTTTAGGTACATTCGTAAATCGTATTACACTTACAGGCTTACAGCCGTTTGAAAGTTTGGCGTTCTGAAGAAACCACGATGTCAGTGAATGAAGAAATCCTCATAATTGGTTACATGCTCTGTGATTTAGTGTATGTATCAAATAAGCATGATTGTACTTGCTGAATACTGCGCGTAAAAGTGACACTACATGTGCTCGTAAGTATGGTCATTACATTTTGATTTGTTTCTTTCAGTACACAGAGTACCTACACAGCCAAAAACATCTCGTGTAAAACCAAAATACAGAATGCCACCTGCTACGATACCTTACATACTCCGTTACTAAACACATTTGGTTCTGTATGAACTTTTATTATGTGCAATATTTACAAGTGTTGCTTTTCACTTCCAGGCCTGCATTATTGGTAATGAAACTAAGAAATGTCTATTTCTTGGTGTTCGAAACAAATATTGTTTTAGGTACATGTCAATATTATGAAAAAAGAAACATGGACATGAAAGCACATAATTGCTGCAAAAAATGTACTGGACCGTCTATAGCAATGGAATCACACATTATTATGGAAAGGCTTTCAAAAGAGTGAAGAAATGCATCAACTTCACTATTTGAGTTTTATTGGAGACGGAGAATCCCCTGTGTTTGTAAACTTGAAAGAGAAAGTGTCATAATATGGGAACATAATAAAAAATATAGAATGCAAGAATCATGTAATCAAAAACTATAGCAGTGCATTATACAAGGTAAATACATAAATCAAATTTGTTTAGACATCTCAAGATCAGTGAAGCATATTCTGTATTCATATTTGTACTTGGTTTAGATCTTGGACAACACTAAGCTCCCACTTTATGGGTGAAATATTTTGAAGCCAAAGGTGATGAAGCTTACACTAGTGGCACGGAGAATTATAATGTGTAGCAGTGAGAGTGCTGCTATGGCAGCAGATTTGAGAAATGGCCCGCTTCATGTATTTGGAGTACATGAAACTGCAAGGATTATTACTGCAATGTCAATAAAACAGCTGCAAATGGAAGTAAAAACAAGGAAGAAAATCTCGTAGAAAGTCTGAAAAATACTGCTCCAGAGGTTTGGGCTCTAATTTATGCAGCCAATTGAAAAAATTGCTTTTCAAATTGTTGTTTGTCAAATGAGACAACAAATGCGGCAGAAAACTATGAGCATAATAAATAAATTCAACTGTGGAAAACGAATTAGTTTAGGAAGAGGGGGGTTTATACAAGCATTGTGTTTGTACCAGTAAAAAATGCTTTGATTATCATGGTACAGTATTGTTTCTTTGTATGTTACATAATCATCTGTTTATATTTTATTGATATTTTCTAGTAAAAATTATTTTATTTTCAGGATTATCGCTTTCTACTGGACACAAATGGCATGAAGTTGCATGGAGAAAGCAGACCACACAGAGCCCAGGGACACATTTTAAACATTACATACTTCGAAAGGAACAAAGCAGAATACAACAGAAGTTGTCGACACGCAAACGATTGTTTGCTCCAAGAGAGAAAACCCAGCTGGACAAGCACTATGGAAATGAAGCTTGTGACCCAATTGATATACAGTGTGAAGAACGGTTAGCAGAATTCCAAAAGTCACCAGAAAACATAGCTTTGATTGAAATGTCTACTGAAGGACAGCATGAAAATGGTTTATATATTACTCATAGGAGTGACCGTTTGACTGCTAGTCAAATTGAAATGGTTAGTTGTGTGGTATAATTTTGTTAGCAGAAATGTACTTATACACATATATACATTTGCTGGTAACATTGCGGTATTTTATTGAATACCTACATAGACAATGCTGTATTTAAAAATTACCCATAATTTATTTTTATTTTATCTGCACTTTTATGTTTACAGATTTGCAAACGCCGTATTACCACTCCATGTCACAATCATGTAATGGATATTCTTTAGAAAAATAATATTTGTACAAAAAACATGTTATATGGGCAACAAAATGAGAATGTGGCAAAAAGTATGTTCATGCAACAATATAATAAAATTGTGAGGCCTTCCGGTCTTTTTATTGATGAAGAATTTGGATGTTTAGCTGGTAGTCCAGATGGTAAGTTTTTCTTTATCAACATTTAATTTTATCTATTTATTTAGCAATTGTGTAAAATTATAATGCTAGCTATAATCGCAAGAGACCAAGAATTACGAGCACGATAGGCGATTGAATTTCTTGTATCAAATCATAAAAAGAGCTCCATTGTTTTATATTTTCTTTCAATTTGTTACAGGTATAATTGAAAATGAGAAAGCTGTTATTGAGATCAAGTGCTTTCCATCATTGGCGAGGGAAAATCAAAGCCTAGAGGCAGCTGCACTAGAAAAGAAAAACTGCTCTAAAATTACAAAATAATGTTTTAGTTATGAATAAAGTATGATTATTACTATCAAGTAAATTGATAATTTCTATTGCATGTCCACTTTATAATTTATTTCAGTATCTTGTTTTCTCTTTATATTACTTTTTATTTGTATTTACTATAAAATCAAAAGGCGTATTTTTGCAGTAGTTTGTTTAGAATCAACATTATCATTGTACATTATTACTTTTATTTGTAAGTATTTACTATAAAATGAAAAGGTGAAATAATACTTAATTATGTAAGTATAACCACCTGGTGAAGTCAATAAGCTGGTCTTTAGATTTTTATTTTTCTAAAAACCTTGGTTGATTACTTTGACATTATAAAATATTTTTTCCTGGTTATGATCGCATACTAAATTGTATTTTCTTTATTTGTTGTTATCTTTTGTTTTTTTCTTGTATGTTATGTGTAATGTCTGTAATTATTGTAATAATTGGGCTATAAATTTAATCATTTATCAAGCATCATTTGTGTCACTTCAAATACTTTCATTTGATAATTAATTAGTGTAAGGTAATAAAATAAAACTATCTTTATAAACTGTATGCTCAAGTTTCTGTAACTGTGCTGCTGGGGAGTTTGTTGCGCCACTTCTTTTCTCCAGCTAGAGCCAGGAAGTGGTGAAGGGCGGGCGTTTTGGGGGGACTGCCTTATTGTAATTTGACTGTCTTATTGTAATTTGACAGTCGAAAAGTGCTGATTCTCAGCCTAGTTTGAATAAATTACATGATTTTATATAAATATATCTTTTATTACCCTATCATCATACTCACGCCTTCTTCCCATGGGGGTAGGCAGAAACTATTGTAGAACGCCACCTGCTACGATCCTTACATACTCCTATTGTCTCGTTTACGTTCATAAATCTGGTCATACACGCACGCCGGTTGCGAGTACTACGCACGCAGAGTATTCACACCACACACGCTTGAAAGGAACGCATTTCATTTTTAATTTTTTTCCTATTATAATCATAAACCGTAGCAGGTGGCGCATTTTTTTAAATACACGCCACCTAGTGGTCAATTATTGTAACGTACTAGCTTACGTCTGTGTGTGTAAACGACCTGTATTCAATGGCAGATTTTATTTTCGGATTATGTGTCGAATTGGGTGGGTTTTGAGGCAATGTTATGACCAAATTCAATAAAGTGTAATGTCCGATAACCGCGTCTACTACTTCTACGACTTATTAATGTGGCAATTACACATAAAATCAAATAAACTAAAAATATGGACTTCAGCGCCATCTAGCGGGAAAATGGCCAAGAGCAGATCGCATGATCCGCCTTAACTAGCTGTTGCCCGCGACTTCGTCTGCGATCAAGACAAAAGACACGTGGTGCCATCTATTATCACAATAACGTTATTATTGTTTTCCTCGGGAACAGCACTTTTATCAGGATGAAAGGTACCCTATGTGAGTTACTTTACACCTGACAACGTATATGTAAAATTACAGGATGATCGGTTCAGTGATTTAGGCGTGAAAGGTAACAAACAAACAAACTTACTTTCGCATTTATAATATTATTACTTAGCATAGTTAGGATTTGGTGAAGTTGGCGATTTCGTTTAGATACAAATTCCATTCCCTATATGTATATAATAAGGTCTGTGGGGATTTGTAAACCTATTCCTAGTGCAACTTTAATCTATATGTTCTCTGTTTGTCACGAAACTGTTTCATATGAATATCTTTACATAGTACAAAACAAAGTCGCTCCCGCTGTCTGTAAGCTTAGATCTTTTAAACTGCGTAACGGATTTTAATGCAGTTTTCAGCAATAGATAGAGTGATTCAAGAGGAAGGTTTATATGTATGTAATACATGCATTTTATAGTAGAAAAACCCCGAGAAATTCAAAGATTTGTAATGTGATGTCGTAACAAACATGTTTTTGTGCGCTTACATTGCAAACGCTGGCTAAACCTTACAAGATAGATCAAATTAATGTACTATGGAATAGTATATCTACAAAAAAAAAGTCCGCGATGGTATATGTTTATCTCCTAAAGACAACCCAAAGTAACCATTTTTATCTTTTACATATTACAAAAAAAAAAAAAATGGGTTATTTACCAAGCTATATTAAACAATACAGTATTATTTCTTATCCAATTAAATTCATGAAATACGTTGTGCATTTCATGTAGATCAAAATTGCCCTTTACAGCATATCATTAAAATGAATATCTTAGATCAGAGATTTAAAAATCGGGGGCAGATCGGTTGGAAGTTCGCGGGGTCAGCTTGTACTTACTATAGCTCAGACAACATACCTTGATACATTCGATATGTCCCCTTTGCGCGGCGTCATGTAGAGGCACCTTGCCTGTAGGCGCATGTCTCATCTGGTAGTTAGCGTTACCCTTCGTTATCAGCAGCTCTGTCGTACTCGGCAAGTTGTTCTGGCATGTATACTGTGTAGGTACAAAAAAAGGATTAAATAATTTAATATTATTACTATTGAAGAAATGATCGGTAGGTAACTGTTGGCGCAGTTTATGTTACAGATTGCGGGAAAATAAATAGCGCATGACATGGTAAAAATATTGGTAAATCAGCAAGATGGTAACGGGGCTGACTAATCTGATACTACGAGTGACGAAAATGTAGGCTCAAATTCAAGTCATTTATTAAAATTAGGCTGAGAATCATCACTTCTCGAATGTCAAAAAAGGTATTGTCACTTTAAAGATTTTTAATATATCCCTAACTAGCTGCGCCCCGCGGTGCCAAATTTCAACCCTTATCCGTTCAGCCATTTTAGCGTAAAAGCGTAACAAACAAACATACAAAAAATCATGACCCGGACTGCTCCGTCATTATTGATGTCGTGTCATGATGTATGTATTATGACTTTATGACCAACTCAATGCTCATCTTACGAAAGTACAAAAGCCACAACTCACATGTAAAGGCGTATACCCAAAGGAGTCTCTAACATTGACAGTAGCTCCACTCTCTATCAGCTTGGCAAGTATATTGTCTTTCCCAGCCCTTGCGGCAATGTGCACGGCTGTTTGACCATCCTGATTCTTAGCGTCGCGACTGCGGTAGCCGCATGCTAGCATCTGAGACACTATGTTGAAGTCGCCGGCTTCTGTCGCCCTGGAAATGGAATATGACGTTACTTATGTTGAAGCCAAACTTTTCACTAAATGGAGGAGATCCAGACGAAGTCGCGGCGGAAAGAGATGGCGGGACGAGCATTTGAAGGACTGGGTACTTACAGAATTTTTAAAGTAATCTGCGTTCGCGATTTAGTTTCCAAACATTTAAACAAATATGAGTTATTGGAAAAATAACTTTAACGCCTACACAATAAAGTTCAGTTTACTCTACAACTTCAAACATTGTTATGGCTTTTTCAAAAGTAATCTGAAATTCATTCTGAAATCAACTTAATTTCCACTAAAATTAAGTTGATATTTGTTTAACTTGAAATAACAGCAATTGGAAACATTAATTTGAATAGACCTTAGAGTGGAACGATTGTTTGGTCGTCTGCTAATTATCATTTTAAGTATGTTAGTTTGTAAAATAACTAGCAATAATATTCCCTGAAAAAAACTTTGTAAAACATTTTCCTTCAAATATTTGGCAGTGTTTTAATGCACACTCCCGTTAAATCAATCAATGTAGCCCATTACCATAGCTAATCACAACATAATTAAGACAATGAAATTGATAATAGCTCACAAGAAATATTTAAATATCATTAAGGAACAATGTGTGCGCGAATGAATCATTAACATAAACAATGATTCACCATTGCCAAACACAGATGTCTCTAAGGTTCTCTAAGTGAATAGTTGTCATCATATCAGACACCATCAAACATTCCCAGGGTATGACTCATGACTGTGTCTATGGTACTTAGTGCTCACTTGAACTAATATTGATCAATACGACATTAGTATAGATTTTTTTTTTCGTATATGCTTATAAGCATGTAGATTTTTTGAAAAATTTAAGATCATTAAGCTGAGTCACTCTGTCTGTTACATACTATTTTCTTACAATTTACGGAAATGACATGCTTCATAAACTTCATTAAGTTAATTAGCATTAATTATTTTAAACAAACAGCAAGATTACAAATAAAAAATGAGTAATATTAAATATGTATTAAGTTTAGTACCTAATAAGATTAATGAAATATTCCTAGCAAAATAGTTTACACAAGATTCAAGAATGTGATTACAAAACTAGGCATGGCATGTGACTTCTGACTCAATTATTTCGGACCACATTTGGTATTCCAATCAGAGAACATTGCAAACACATCTTGTCATAAAACATGCAAAGAATTTTGATGTTCTACCTACTCATAGCATCATGTTGTAGACATTATCATGCCACAAGTATATGGCCACAACTCAGTAGTTGTGGCCATATACTTGTGAAAGGCCAGTGCCTTCTCTTGATATTTATTGGATAAATATATTGAACAATGCGCTCAACAGGAAATTGTCAATAAGCTTGTCAGCACTTGTATTAAATTACAAGCCCTATAAAGTGCAGAGCATGTTAAAATCAGTGCAATAACCCCTTTTATGGGTGATCTGTCTTACGATTAAATTTAAAAATATAAGTTTTGAACAAGGTGGGTCATTATAAGTTGATAAGAAATTAATTTTTGTCATGGTCATAGTACTTTAAATGGATTCGAATTCATTTATAGAATGAAGACAAGAGCACATTCAATGTGTGAGGTCCTGCGTTTAATATACAAGGAAGACATATTAGAGCAAGTTGAGTTTTAGTAGCAACCTGGCATCCTGGGGTGTAAAAGGCCATGAAGTGCAAGAGAATTACTACAGTAATTGAAAATATTTTTAGATCTGCATATTGTGCATTTTACAGATAGACAAAGATATCTGAAAGGGGTCACCTTTGAGGAAAACAATCAAGTGTTTATGAAGACAATAGCATTTCATATTGAATGCTCAGCAAAGCTCTTACAGAAACCCAGGAAATCATTTTCAAAATAATTAGCCTTTTACTACAATAGGAAGTGAATAGCAAAAATAATCTATTCATGATATAAAGAATGTTACTACACTCCATTCAGCGTGGTAATAAAACAAGAGGGATAAATTAAGGGCAATTTAAGTGGCTCTCATCTTAATGGAACTTCCTTCTTCAACTAGATGTTCTATCTCTAATTGACATTGCATGTATGTATCAATTATTTTGTTTTTGACCAATTTACTGTTTACTAGTGTCGGAAAGTGAGTGTGTACCTACTGCATGTTAGGTACTTTGAAAGATAAAACAAAAAAGATAACTATGTTTTTTAATAATTTGATCTTTTATACTTGTAAATGAATTTTATAATCGAAGTAAATAGTATACAGGTCTCTGTATACTTTAAAATAAATAAAAATACTGGTATGATCGATTCCAATTTACAAATAGTTGCACATGCACAATAGACACATTGTATTGTAGTCATGATTTTTTTATATAGAACCTCAATAAGAATTAGTGTAATTTTGAAAACAATTAGTAAATTATACCTTAGAAGCATACCAATATTATCCAATACAATCATTCACCTATCATACACATAATATTATTAATTTAAATACATCAGCATTGTACTTCAGTCCAAATTGTTATCAATATTATGACACCATACCACTTTACACCTGATAGTATAGAAATAGAATATGTAAGTATTTGATTAATACAAGTACAAATACTATATGAGTGCTAATTAATTCCTAAATCGAAAAGCAAAACTTTTATGTAATATTTACTAGTTTTCTAGGTTTTGCCAGCGGCTTCGCTCTGCATGGAGGTCGGAAATTATCCCACGGGAACATGCTACCGGGATAAGAGGTATTGCCTAATTTCATCCAAATCCGTTCAGGAGTTTTTGCGTGAAAGAGTAACAAACATCCATCCTCACAAACTTTAGCGTTCATAATGTTAGTAGGATTACATGTTGTTGTGTTGTGTGGAAAAACATGACTAATATCAGGGGGCCTAAAAAGGCCACTTTGGCAGAATCATAAAACAATTCATGTCACGCAATTTCATCTGTATGACAGTTTTATATGGAGATTCGTAAAATGCTATAGGTACAACTCTGCCTAACCCTTCAGGGATATTGTATAGGTGTGAAACTGTCAAACAGATGAATTGCGTGATATGAATTGTTTGATGATTCTGCCAAAGTGGCCTTTTTAGACCCCCTGGTCATGAGATGAATAAACCTAAAGACAGAAATAAAAAAAATAACTGGAAGAATTTCCTCATACACACACAAAAAATTATGATCATTTGGATCATAATTGTTTGTGTACAGAATTAATTAAACAAGTATTAAGTATTACTTCACTTCAAAATTTCTTCTAGATTTTTTAATGATCTAGAAATTCGGAAAGCATATCATTGCAAAAAATGAATTGTAGAATAACAAAGATGAAACTGAAGTATGATTAAAAATGCTCACCGGTGTAACAGGTTGGTAGTGCCTTGAGTACGAGATTCATGGGGTGGTGGCTGTCCCTTGCACACAACTGATAGCCTGGTGACGAGGCCGTTGGAGTCTCCTCGGTAATGCTGTATAAGTGTGTCCAGTCCGTGCACTGTAGTGTGCTCCTCAATTGAGAAGAATGCATCCTCACCATGTCTCCGAATTTGGTAGTGCACTACTTCTCCCTATTAAAAGGCATTAAAAAACTTATTTCAAGAGAACTTTTTAGAGCTGCATACAATAGGTACAGAATGCAGATCTTCGTAAATAAGAGAATCTTCGTAAATGTTAGGGCATGAATTTATAATATTAGTTTTATTTGTTTCGGTTTTATAAACTGATAAACATGTTAAATAGCCTTGACAGTATTAAATTTAAGAAAACAAAGTTCTGCTTTGAGGTTAGAAAAACTTTAAAACTGACCTGGTGCAAAACTGAGAGCACATAATCTCCAGGGGAAGTGTTACTCTCACGTACTAAAAACACACCATCCTCTCCTTCTGCAAGTTTCAACAAAATTCAAGTTTGTCAAAAATACAAAACATTGGTACAACAATAACAACATACAAATTCATACAATAATAATCACAACCGACCTTCCTTCAACAGCTTCTCAGCCGTGTCTCGAGATATTTTTCCATGAAACCAGTTGACATTATCTTCTCTGTTCATTCTCAACAAAAAAGAGTTTGTCTGAAAAGTTAATTTAAAACTTGTTCAACAAGTATTTTCACAGACGACACAAAACTTTTCTTGAACATTTCTTGTGCAAGTCAGGATTTTGCTACACGATATCTTTATTATTCCATATCACAAAAAATATCATAATTAATATTGAGAATTGTTGATATATATACTTTGTTTATTTAAATTATTACACGAGACTTCTAAGTTTCAAGTTCAACATAAACTTTTATAAACTGTTCGGTTCGCCATGTTTCTCCCTATTTCTTTCTCACACATTACAAATCGCATTCGAACAAGCAAATAATTTAAAATGCCCGTACATGAAACTTTATTCTCTTTCTAAAACCATGTTCTTTCAATATGTGAAACAGAGATCGCTATACGTGGAACTCTTGTTTTTAATTTGTCCGCATAATAATGTAAACGTCAGACCAACTACAATGGTCAAATAAGAAACTGATAAGAGTTTTTAGGATGATTCATCCACATTATTAATGTTATTTAATTTTACAGAATTTATCACGAAAACTTTTATATATATTAGTAGTTTCTAAATATTACTTACCTTCAACAGTATGAATGACGTCATGGTTGTTATCATGATATCCAACTTCGGCAACACAAAAATATTTACAAATATTGGAAAGAAGAATTTTTAATTAAATCTTCTTCGTTTCTTGTAATCACACATATTTATCACGAATATAACTGATTATTATGTTAACACAAAGTATTCCGTAAAAAGCGCAGCACGGTGAGCGGAGTGCGTCTAGCAAGCAGCCGGCAGACAGGCGCGGTATCCCCGACTCTGCCTTCCAACGAATGACTCATAGCAAGGTCAATTCCGAGGAGTGAATCACCAACGTAGGTACTCAGTTCTACAATGCTTTATGTAGTACGCATTCCCCCACAACACTGCTTCATTATTGTAATTTGTAAATAAAGACATGAATTACTTAAAGAGTAGTAGAAGTACATACCTATATGTGATAGATAAATGGCTTTACCTACGTAAATCGTCTCGCATCTTCTATTTATTAAAGATTTTTAGTCCTTTGAACAGGATTTTAGACAAATATTCTTGGTAACGAACCTAAATAATATTAAACCTACCAAGATAGTAAAAGGTAGGTACCTAATTATTATTTAGAAACATCACTTTGATTCCTAACTAATCTAACATCATATTCTTTTTATAGAGTGTATTCATTCTAAACTCTAAAAAACGAACTCTCTCTCTCTTCTCTTCTAATGAACTCTAAAAAAATGGAAACTAGCAGTTACTTTTAAGTAACTGCTAGTTTCCGTTCTAACAGGTAACGAAATTGGTGCCTTGGTGGAAACCGGAAATATTATAAAAATACACACACTGATAGGTGAGATGATATGCAGATTGAAGGTACCTCTATATCTTAATGGAACAACATGACATTTATTTCATTCCCTAATAGCCTGCAGCATTACTTACTACACAAGGATTAGGTTGGTTGAGTCTAACTATACTTAGTGCTAACTTTGAATGAAAATATGATTTGATGTGGTCTGATCGTCAAAAACTAGAAACCTAGTAGCTAGTAGAACCTACTGCCTAAAATGCTGAACACGAGTAGGTAAGCTAGGTACTCAATTTACACATAGATAAGTAGGTACATACGGATAACGCAGCTACTCGTATGAAAAACAATCGTTACGTAGATACTTATTTAATTTTTATTGACTGAGTTAATAAACGTGCTTACGTATGTTTTAACAAGTGGTGGAGACAACCCTGCGCAGTGCTCACTAACTTCGCAATAAGACGCCGATGACTCACACTCACAAGATCTGCAAATATTGTCAGATACCTAAGTATCTGTGAAGCTAATCAAAGCAACCAACAACATTATTTTTCCAGACTATTACATATATCATTACGCTTGTATTCACAGACGAGATAGGCACACATTTCTACTGTTCGCGGTTATGTTTGAATTCTCATGCGATAACTAGGTGAATGGGTGAGAGACTAATTTTGCCATCAATCGGACACAAATCAAAGGGTAAGGAACTATTACGAAATTTTTATAATTGATACAATACATAGTTCGGTTATCATACTACATATTTTTATACCTACTGTATTCGAAAGTAACTCTGTCTGCATGTTACCTTTTCACGCCTAAACCACTGAACGGATTTCGATGGCATCCTAGGGAAGGACATAGGCTATACTTTTGTCCCGGTAGCACGTTCCCGTGGGATAATTTCCGACATCCACGCAGGCGAAGCTCGTTTTCGCGTTTTCCATAAAGAAGGTTAATTTTTGTGGTACCTACCGGTTAAAAAGTTAAAGAAAAATGAACATTTGAATGCCGATACCTCTTTAGTCATTGAGATATTAATCACTTTTGATTTCCTTCGCCAAGATGTAGTCCAAGATCTTGGCAAATGTCAAGCTACTCATCCTCGTAATTTCCTAAAATTCGTTATCCTAGTCCATTTTTAGCCATCTTAAAAAAAGCAGAAGGTTCTCAATTCGGTTGTTTTTTTTTTATATTTGTTACCGCAGAACTCCGTTAATTATAAGCCGATTTGCAAAATATTTTTTTTAATGGATAATCTATGTTGCAGGGATGGTCCCGTATAAATTTTATTAATTTTTATTGGGTAGTTTTTGAGTTAGCTTCAATAATACAATTTTTTTCCACTTAGTTTATATTGATGATGTTTTAATAACTTCATGTCACTGATATTTACATAGCAAGTAGTGTTATATGCATTTGTGTGGGGTAGGTACAACTAAAAAGTGAAAAATAAAAACTTTTTTGCAAAAAAAAAGACAACCGACTGGCAAAAAAAATACACTCATATAAAGTAAAAATAACTTTAGTTTTGGAAGTCGATGTCAAAAAACGAAAATGCGGAACCAACGACACCCATTTCCGAAATTAAAGTTATTTTTAACTTTGTTGTGTTTTTTTGTTGGTTTTTTGCAAACAAGTTTTTATTTGTACCACCGAATGCTCATGAATGGCTGAACGTGGTTGCCAGTTACCTAAGCAAAATTTAATTTCTTCCTAACCCCATGGGAAAAAGTCGCGAGTTTATTTACCTTCCTGTATCGTATGCAATATCCTCTTCTCATGAATGTTGCAAAACGGAGCAGCAGAGAAAAATAAATAAAAATGTTTAGCAAACTTCATCTTTATGTATTGTTCAGTAAGTGTAGTGTATGTATATAAATACAGGCACGTAGTTCGGTAGTAGTTAAACTGAGTCAGTTGATTGTACCCTTGTACAATCAACTGACTCGCACTTGGACCCTTGTCCAAGTGCGAATCTTAGATTAAGAAACACTTGTCTAGTCACAGCCTGGGCCTTTCGCATACCGATACATTGCCACACTTTTACGACGAAGAAATTAATGTGGACCTTAGTGCATTCAAGCTCGTTTTCAGAGTGCATTGAAATTTGGTACAGATATGAATTTATATTATGAGCCACACACGCACTAATTTTGAATAGGGTGAAAACACAAAAAGTGACCAACTTTTGTGAAGCAAATAAAAACATTAAAAAAAGTTTTGCAACTAAAAGGGCTTACTGCAAGGGTCTACATGCTTTTTAAAATTAAAAGTTTTTTAAGTTATTTAAGAAAATAGATGAAAATTTACCATTCCTTATCTATCTCCGAAGAAAAAAAAGTCAGAAGTTCTTAAAATAACATGCCAAATCTGTCAATATTGTGCGTACAAACTTACATTTGCAGTGGGAATGTATGGGAAAACATGTTTTTCAAATACAATGTTAGGTTTGTTCTTGGGACAAATTAGTCCTAACTGCTTAATCCTTTGTGCGTGGTCCGACCCGCACTTGGCTTGGTTTTTGGTATTATATGAGTAGAGTTTTCAGTGGCGCTAAGATGGTGAAGTTCCTTTCAAGGTCTCAATCTTAACATTATCGTCATTAAAATCATATATACTTATGTAAATTGCTGAAAATATTTCTTTATTAGTTAGGTATATACATTAAGTACTTCGGTAACTGTTTCACTTACACGAAAATAACTGCCATATTATTCAGCGTTCATTTTCTATTTTTCTGTGATAATAAATATGTACTGAGGCATATTTGCCGCCGTACCAGTTCTGTGCGCCACACTATTATTTCATTGACATTATGGTTCACTAGTCTCTATTTTCCCATTGTAAAGAGTTTTCTAAATGAAGAATGAGAGAATAACGTAACATTGTATGAAGGCTTCTGTGTAGGTACCTCTCTATGTACCTTTAAAATTATTTCTTTCAGAGCCCTTTATAGACCCGTCGAGATAAACAAAAGGGCTGTACAATAATTCAGTCTGATGACAATTTCTGTGTGCACTCCGCCACTGATTAGATAAACGTTGGACCTAACTATTTAGAAAGCATTCGCTATACCTAGTGCACCGAGTGGACAAACCAGTCTTAAAGTTTGTTTACCTCACGAATGCAATGTTTATTTACTTTCATTCGTCTCCCAGCAACCTGTCTACATTCTGCATAGAATGCCCAGCCAGCCATTGTATTCACGAGAATGTATTTCTTTGCACCTTTCCTGACTGAGCCATAAGAAAATTCTGTCCCATTCAGGTTGTGTTAATGTTCGTGTGGTTGATTCTCGTCTCGCAACATTTTACTTTGTAATGCAGTTTGGTTTTTTTTAATGACAAAAGCACCATTGGTTTTAGTTTCTAAAAGTACGATCGATTCAATACTGGAAGTACCTAACGGGCGTATTCGTAATCGATCGTACTTATTTGTAAACAGTTTTTAAATACACTATCAATAACATCACGCGAATATCGCATTTCGCATGCGTCATCGCGGCCATTTTTTAAATACATAATTATGTTTTAATAGGAATTAGTAAAAGCTTTTTATTTTATTTATCATAGTTTCTTTGATTGAAATTAGCCACATTTTTATATTGCAGTAGGTGCTAGGCCTTCCAACAAGGCATTAAACCTTCGTCGTCCAACCTTTTAATCACAAACGGAAAGGAATAACTCCAATACTGGCCATTTCTTCCGCAAAAATCTCTTAATGCCATTAGAAAAAAAAAAAATAAGAAAAAAATTGTAATGGTTTTCGGAAGATTTTTTTAGCGTATGTGCCAGCAATCCACCTGTTTTTGTAAAGTTAAACCTTCTTTTTTAAGCATTGGTTTTTAAATGGTAACTAATAAATTATTCATCCGTGGACAGAATTTAAAAATGGCCGTGATTTAGACAAATTACTTTACTAATGTTTATTCATTTTCCTTTTAGACATCATGGAAACTAGACCCACAATAATTTCTCCTTGCAGTATAAAGATCCTTGATACATAAATAGGTACAGTAGGAGTAGGTATATCCGTTTCGTCAAGGCAACCTGGAGTGGCTACACGCTGGGCCACGGGTGAGTCACTGCGCTTTCTACCAGCTTGCTGCCTGAGCCGGTGGGTAGCGGTCGATGACACCAGGCCTGTTTATTCCCCATTCGTACTAGACCTATTGTGCTAAAATCATAATGTCGTAAACAAGTGACTAAGGAATATTTTATAGGTATTCGGTGGGTGGGAGTTAGGGTCTGGGTAGGACTGTTTTGTAGACTAGTGAAGATCACTGATCTTCGGGAAATTAATCCTGTTAATTATCACCTACGTGGTACCATCCTACGATAATTATTGTGACATTAGATTAAAGGTCTTCATGTGTATCCTACCTATATCAGTGTGCAAAATTATTGGTAACTAGGTACTTACTATACAATTTAACATTACTCAATGAATTTTAGACATTAAATAGCAGCGGATTATTTCCTGCAATATTGGGTTGTTATCATGTTCCTATTGTTAAGTACGAAAATAAATTATACTTAAATATTTTCCTGTTCGATTTCATTCAGTTTAGTTGAGGACAACCCTATAATGGATAAGGAAACGCCACGAAGCCGGCCGACCTCAAAAACAAGTGCGAAATGACTAAAGCAAAACGAACACGAGGGCCGAAGCCGAACGGTAGCGCCGATGAGGTAATCACACTATGAATGAAAAAATATATAAAAAATCTAAAATAAGCTAACTGTAAGGTCGATGACGAACCATCGAAAAATCAATCTTATATCAACAGCAATAGAAATAGTTTTTGATTGTGAAGCAGTGCGTGGATATTTTGAGACACCTCGCCATTGAATAGATGTAGCAGATACAGAATATGACTCATCTATGACTAGGAGATCACTGAGCGTGAACTGTAGGTATTCAAGTTCTCGGTATACGATTTCAGGCTATATTTAGAATGTTCACGAACTAAAAGGCTATCAGGAACTAGAATGTATGGGCTACGGTCTTGCGAAACCCCTCAAGGGTAAAGAAAAGACTAATAGGGTGTAGGTATACTTGCCAGAAACACCAGGAACCACAGTGGAACTTGAAAGATGATGGAAATAGGTAAAAACCTGTGGGCAGAGCTGCCGCAGCCGGGTCAACCAAGAAAAGGAGAGTGAGTCTTAAATAAATAAATAAATCTACTCGGTACCGAATCTTATATATAAAAAAGAATCGCTAAATGTGTTGCTAAGCTCAAATCTCGAGAACGGCTGGACTGATTTCCCTAATTCTTTTTTTATAATATTCCTTGAAGTACGGGGATGGTTCTTAAGGAGAGAAAAAAAAAATTGTTTGAAAAAAAAAATGCACCCGTGCGTAGCTGGGGCGGGCTGCTAGTTTAATATAAAAAAAAACCCGTATCACTGTCACTACCTAAAAAGAACACTAACAAAAAAAGAACAACCATCCCCTAAGTCCTTCCCTAGTTCCTAATGAATGCTAGTCCCAAATAACTCCAGCTGAGAACCTGCATGAACTCAAGGCTCCCCGACACGGCGGCGGGAGTAAGTATAGTATTATAGATATCTAGGTATAAATATTTTATGTTTCCTCCGTCACTATCTAGCTGCTGCGTAACGCTGCTAGCACAGCGTTGTCCTACGGCACTTAGCTTCACTACGCCGCTTAGTGCGCGGCGTTTTAAAGCTAAGCGGCGTAGGATAGCTACGTGGCGTAGGATAGCTACGTGGCGTAGGATAGCTACGTGGCGTAGTACAGCTACACGACGTAGGCCTACTGCGCGGCGTATGACTGTTACATGGTGTAGAACTACTCCGCACCGCAGAAGTGCTACGCGGCTGGTATTGCTACGTCGCGAAGTACGGCTACGCGGCGTATGACTGCTATGCGACGTAGGACTGCTACGCACTCTAGGAGGGCTACGCAGCGTAGTACTGCTACTGACCGTGGGAGCGCTACGCGGCGGTGTACTGCTATGCGGCGTAGTACTGCTACGCGGTGTAGTACTGCACGAGGCGTAGTACTGCTACGCGGCGTAGTACTGCTACGCGTCATGATGAAGCTACGCGGCGTAGTATTGCTACGCGGAGTAAATAAATGATAAATAATTTTATTTTTGTAAGTAGGTTTGCACAAACACTTTTACACGTCAATCATATTTTTTTTAAACTAGATAAGGTCGGAGTAGTACTCCTTCGTGGCATAGGACTGCTATTCGGCGTGTTGACACAGCATAGCACTGCGTAGACGCCGCGCAGTCACTGTGTGAATTCAGATGACGCTTCGGTGAAATTTTGTTGTTGTTGAAATAAAAAGCTATGGAATAAAAGGAATGCAGGTTTTTCGGTCACCCGACTGAAGTTATTATTTCGTACGTAAACCCATAACTGACTGGATTTTGTATTAATAGGCCAAAGTAAGACAGCTGCGCTCCATTTTCTTGGCACAATGCTTTTATAGTTCTCACTATTTTACCGACCGGAACGTGGTGCCGATCTTCCCCTACCAGACAATAAAACATAAAATAAAGTATCAGACTTCACACCACAGTCTGTGGGAAATATTTGCCTCCATTCTACTGTTGCGTAAATTAATATCACAGTGTACCAGTTACCTACGAGAGTACGCAATCTTAGTTTTTACATTCAACTATAATTACGAGACTAGCTAGTGCCTGTGTTCTACTAAGGCGCAGACAGCCTGGCTGTTAACTGAATAAAATGGCCCTTACAACTAACTAGCAATACCAAGCGTTACAGAAAGTGAGAAAGTTTATAGTGGATAAGACAGATTAAAACAGAAGAATAACTAGCAAATCCAAGAGGGGGGGTGTGGGGGGTTCAGGAGATCAGACCGGAATATTTAACTCTTTTTATCTACATTACCTAACCCACTAACATTGTATACCGGTTACATAGACTTATAAAAAAGTAAGTATGCCGGGACCGTTTGTACAAACACGCCTCACGCTAACATTTACATCATAGTATGCCGACCGGCCGCCATTACGTGACACGACAGCGTCAATCGTCAATCACGTACACATAGATCGGTACGGTGCTTCACTTTCGATATGCGTGGCGCGGAGTCCATCTTTTTTTATAAGTCTATGACCGGTTACATGGATTGCATACCGCGTATTGTAAGGGAAAATAAAACAACTGTCTCGTTGGTCTAGTATTCACTAGCGCTATTGCTGAAGACGAGGTCTTGAGTTCTTGGCAATAGGCTCGCCCCCTATTACATGGAACTTAAATATAACGGGCGAAATGTTTGTGTAACCTAAGGCAGTTGTCCCACCGCCGGCGATGAACGAGTAGCGAGTAGAACTAGCAACTGAAAACGAGTTGGCGAGCGGCGAGCAGCGAGTGTGTAGTTCCGATAGTTTTGTCGCTGGGCTATCAGCGAGTGTTCGATTGCGACGGGCGAAAACACTAACAACCTCTTAAGGGGTCATTGTACTCATCATTATGAACAACTTTTACTATGGGACCAAACCTGAAATTTCGAAAAAAAGAAATCTGCTGTTCCCTACATTTATGTTCATATAACTCGTCAAAATGTAGGGAACAGCTGATTTTTTTTCGCGATTTCTCGTTTTGTCTCGTGATAAAAAAGTTGTTCATATTATAATGATGAGTACAATGACCTCTTAAGAGGTTGTTGATGTTTTTCCAATAACCCTGTATAGCGGGCGTGATCTCTGACGACCAAGCGAGCATCGCTGAGCGAGAATTATCTTTGAAAGTTCTTTTTGCTCAGCGATAAACCAGTAGAGTGAGTCCTCGCCGACAGTGTGAATAGTCAGCGATCAACTATTAATATATGCATCTCTTTTTTTACACAGAATGTATATCTATTGTACGTTTCTTGAGCGAGAAAATAGCCGATAGTTATTCGCTTCCTCGCGCACGGTGGGACAATTGCCTTACCCTTCTAAAAAATACAAGCGTGATGGTATGTAATAAAACAAATGAAGTATAACATGGCATAGTATTTATTATCATAAAATGATAACTTACATCATAATAATTGCAATACAGTAAAAACAATAGATAACTTAAATACGTAGACTGGTTTACAATTAATCCTTATTCCTTAGAACATATTATTAATGAAATTGAGTACAAAGTGGAGAAAAACCGAATAACTGCGTCGGTGTTATTTTGTTTATAAAAGTTTATTATGACATTACTTTGGATAATATGAAGCAATAAACTATATTAGCCTACGTTATTAATGTATGGACGGATAATTTAGCTAATTATAACTAGCTAATTATGCTCTATAGGTACTTGACATCGAAATATTCGTAGCATTTGCGGATATTTTCAGAAGGCCCTATACAACAAAAGAACATCTGAAAAAACAAAGGTACGGTTCACAAAAACAATGTTTCAAGTGCCATACCATTACCCTTTTCAGTCGTTTTTTTAAAACCGACTACTACTCGATTCAATGAAAAAGTGTTTTTTAGTTTATTAGTTACTAGCTGCGCCCCACGGTTACACCCGCGTAAATGTCGATTCCGTGGGAATATCGGGATAAAAAGTAGCCTATATCCAGGGTGTCAGCTACCTCCATACAAAATTTTATCAAAATTGGTCGAGTCGTTTGATCGAGAAGAAGTAACAAACATATAAACACACACTTCACAAACTTTCGCCTTTAAAATGTTAGTGTGATTTCATTCAGATGATAACATAACATAGTACAGATTAATAGTATTGTGAACCTATGTTAACTGCGTAGCTGGAAATTCGGTTTCATTTACAATCCTACATTACATTTAGTATATGGATAAATTAATTCCTTCGTAGTTTCAGTCAGAAATTCTTATCTAGTTTTTTCTTTTGACAGTTACACTACTAAACAAATACCTATGGCTAAATATGTAGGGACAACCCAGAAAACATTTCATAAATTCGTAATTGAGGTTTTTTACGACAACACAGAGTTGGTGACATAACCATAGAAGAGCTGCATTAAATTCCCAGATGTCTGTATCCCGTATTGGCATTGGCCAGGCCAAACCTATAACTAGATAATTTAGTCGCAAAGACAAGTAAGTCCCAATCTTTACACTAAAGTACAATAAAATTACATTTTTTTAACTTTTATTAAAATTCTAATCAATACACTCTACCTTCGTATAAATACTTATCGATATAAAAAAATCATCGGTAGCCCTATTTACAAATGCTCACCTCTATTCGTTACATGAAATAAGCAAATGACAATGAATATAATGATAACCTACTTATTTTTTGAAGTCGGTAAAAAAATCTTTAACAATATTTTAAATGATTGAGTACATACAATATGTATATGACATTATAACCGTGTATATATAGTAGTTACCTAGATGAATAATATTTACAATAAAGTAATTATGGTAAGGTCTAAAAACTAGCAAGAAAAATGGTAAATTACTCAATGAAACTCACCTAATGAATCGTAGAAAATAATTTGTAGACATAAACTCTAAATTATTTTTCTTTCAATTACCTTTATTTTCAATTACAGGTGATTGTAAACTGTTACATTATTGTTTCAATACGTACTTACATAAAATCGAATTCTAAATACACTACGTCTTGCTCCCCAGGTACTTAAAAAGATCTTTATTTAATGGACGGCAATTCGAGTGAAACTACCTAGCCGGGTGAATACTAATCCACCATTATCGTGCATTGTTTTATCACAGCGTGTACTATTATAAAACATAACTTAAGGACGTTTTTACACGAGGGTCATGTATACTCCGTATTTTCCCAGTGCTGGTTGGCCTAGACTTATCACTAAAGTGGTGACAATCCTATCAACTGTCTAATTAAAGCACTATGCTGACCAGCACTTGGTTAGTCGCTGCAATGAGTAATGGGCCTATAGTTCTTAGGACAAATACTCAAAATTTTGTAACAACATTACTGATTCATAATTTATTAGATACTCAATCATTCTAATTGTCATAGCTTCTGTGTTATGACAATTAGAATGATTTAAGTAAAACTCAGATTAAAATTGAGCTGGTTTGCTTAAATTGCGTTTGATGTACTTACTCTTTCGGTCAGGATTTTAATTTAATCAAGCTACTTAATTATCAAAGCACACTCGAGCATAGCCTAACATTTTACAAATGTTTTAATATAGCTAGTCAACGGTTACTGGTCAGTCACTGGAATAATGACGACTTCCCTCTAGTGAGGTGCACTCACTGCCTCTTACCGCTAATGTGTGGCAGTGGCATCACGTGTAGCAGTTGTCCTCGTCGGCGTGGTCGCTGCAGTCGATGGTGCCGTCGCAGAGCTGCGCCAGCGTGATGCAGCGCCCGTCCACGCAGCGCAGCTCCCCGCTGGGGCACGGCGACGCATGCGCGCGAGTGAAGCCTCTGCCGTTAGCATTCGTCATCGGGCTCCCATAGTTCTGAGGTGGTGCAGGTGGCTCAATTGGCCCAGGTTTGTTGACACTGCTGCTTTTAGTTATGGTCACTAAGGGTCTGTCAGCTGTGTCATGATTGTCAGCCGCGGCGGGTGGGTCCGGTGCCTCGTCCGCGTACACAAAGGTATCGTTCAAAGCTTGGTCTTCTGCAACTTCTGCTGCTTGCTCCGCCGCTGCTTTCTGTAAAGCGATTATTTTTGATTTCATTAAATATACAAGACAATAAATGTTTAGTCTATAAAAATAAGTAGTCCCTACACATAATATTAAATTGAATTTAATAAAATTTAACTCAGATGTACAGATGTACTTACTTAGAATTAAATGCCGGCCAAGTATGTGTTGGACGGGTTGAAAGAGAAAAGTTTTGTTTATAATGTTTTCTTGTGTGGGTTAGACTTTTTTGCCATTAAAGCGGTCATAGTAACACGTATTCTTTAAAAACTTTAAGTTGCTTGCTGTAACGGTTCCAAATACAAAACCCAAATACATCCAAATGGCGTAGGCGTACAAATATGGTTCTGCTACTTCTGTGCATCATTTGGGTACGAAGCAGTAAAACGACAGGTTGGTTGAAACAGGTGTGGGCCAGAGTGCCAGACACAACACTTGATAGATTGACCGAGATACGGGACGCCTAAGGAACTCTTCGACTAAGAGGTCGAACGCGGCGAAGTTGGCGTAAATACCTGGACGTATTGATAAGGAGAACATAAAATAGGCTAGCAAAATAAAGTTAGTGTGTTACCCTCAGCAGGGCGGCGCCATCGATGACTCTGTCAAACTTGTTGGCAGTTTTATCAATTCGAGTGGTTTGAGTTGTTCGAGTTGCTGCTGGCCGCATGGGTTGCATATTGGGCTCAGGAACTCCGAACCTCATCTTCTCGGGCTTCCCCGACCTTCGCTCAGTAGGCTCTTGTCCTTTTAACTCTTTATCAAACTCATCAAAAAACCCGAGATCTCCCATGTTGACGTCTTCGAGAGATTCCTTTTCTAAAGTCGGTCTTTGAGCACCTTTTTCTTCCTCGGGCATCTTCGGAATTGGTTTTCCCATCATGGCGTCGGTGATGATAGGCTGGACTAAATGCTTGCCTGGTTTGGTTGGTTGGGGGTGATAGTATTGAGACAATCGGGCTGGTAAGGGGCGGCGCGTGAAGTTTCTTTTCAAAGAATTATTACTGTCGCTCGTAACGAGTAGCTCCTTGCTACTTTCGTTTTCTCCTAAAATAAATGTAATATATCAGAGATATGAAAAACTTAGAGCTCATGATAGATATAAAAAGATATCATCGAAATATCCCTCTCATCGTTCTCGGGTGGTGGCGTGCAAAATTCTAAGGATATCCTATTGTGTAGTCATAAACTCGTTGTAGTGTTTAACATACCAGCACGCTGATTGGTGGCTTTGTGTCTGATGGGAACCCTGTTGGGCTTCCTGATGGCCGGCGCAGGCGCGGAGCCGGCCGACTCCTCGCCGGGCTCGTGCGTGTCGGCGGCGGCGTGCACGGCGCCGGGCGCCGCCGCGCCCGGGTGCTGCGCGCGCGCGCCGCACGTCTCCACGTGCTCGTCCTCGCCGTCCGGACAGTCCGAGTACCCATCGCAGAGCCAACGCTTCAAGATGCACCCACCAGAACTACAGCTGTGGGACCAATTATTAACGTTTGACTTTCGACATCGGCAGAGTAAAGATGAAATTAGATTATAGCTAATGGCAGGACGAAGAAAATGATATATTGAGACAATTTGAATATTAAATTACCGGTATTCAGACTGATCACATATGATGCACGAAGCCGCCTCGTCCTCCCCGCCGGGGCAGTCCTTGGTGCCGTCGCACATCCAGTCCCTGGGCACACACGAGCCGTCGCTGCACGAGAGCTCGCGCTGGTAGCATGGGGTCTTGGCTTCCACGCAGTTGGTTCGCGAGTACCGCTTGCAGTTGAACGCCGGAGTCAGCTCGGCAGGAATCTGACCGTCGCATGAGTCCACGACCGCTGAAATTAAAATATTGATAAGTTGATAATGCGGCATGAATTAATAATAATCATATCTTAACTTTATACTGACATTAAATTTGATTACCTTTACATAGACTGTAGCATGGCATCTTTGAAGGGTACGGTGGTGGGTGGCACTCAGGCTCTAGCAAAGCACACATGAAATGCCTGACACGCTCACTGCAATTAGTTGCCACCAAGTAGTCGATCTGGGATAGCAGAGATGTCGCCTCGACATTTCCGATCTTCGCTGGTGCTCCGGCTAAGTCGTATGGTAGGATGCCTCGGCACAGAGACATGCGGGTCGAACGACATTGAACTGAAAAAAATTACGAATAAATTGGTATAGTGCTTAAAATATACGTAATTTGGGCTAATGAAACATTCAGTTAGTTACACCCACCTACTGCACTAAAATTTATCACCGCCTTTTGATAGACGATATAATTACAATATGAAAGTGAATATTGAAATGTGAGTAATATGTTGATCCGTACCATTTACCTTGAACGTTAGTGATGGAACCGCATGCCCCCCGATACAAAAGTTAAGGACTTACCCTCTGAATAGATATTAGATGGATACTTTTTTGTGGTGGTGTCATCTCCGTCACGCCACGTCGGAAGCGTGGGGGACACTCTTGTGTTATACAAAGAGCTTTGAGTAGTTGATTTCATTTTTTCTGCATCCTCTATAGAAATACCAAACAGCTTTGAATGACCTGAGGTAAAGCTGACATCTTCATTGAGGCGGCGACCGTAAAATTCTTGTACTTCAAGCGGCACATGTCTGTCTGCTCCGTGGTCGAGCTGCGCGGTGTGCTCGAGGTGTCCTGTGTGGCTCTGACTCTTATCCTTCTGTACGTATTCCACGTTTTTATTAGTTAATTGTTTATGTTCATAATTAGAGAAATCGTTTATTGTTTCTGCTCTCGTTATAACCTCCGTGGTCGCTGCACTACCATTTTTGAAGTAAATCGCTAGCGGCTTCTCAGGCTTTTGAGTAATATGCGGTTTCAACGTCGAGTCGACGGTGTCGGCGTCGTCCAAAACCTTGGCTGTTCTTAAGTTGTCGGTATCAGCTTTTTCGTTGCCGTATTGGACTTCGGGCGTTAGATGAGTTGGGAAGACTGGAGGTATGGGCAGTTTTCTTTCGGGAATTTTATTTGTAATCGTATCGCCAGCAGGGTGTAAATCGGTGTTTTTATCGATGTCGGTGTCGTAGAAATCTATTTCCGATGTTTTCGTACCTGTAATTATGTGTTGGCAACAATATTCGTCGGAACAGTGTTGTTTTTGGTAAATCCATACACATGCATAGTTATTTGTCTGGAATGTTAAGCACGCAATGATGTCGTGTGGTGTATTGTGTAACATAAAACATTCAATTGTGATTTAACAGTAATATTCCCAAGTTGTGCTCCTTATACCTACGAACAGTGTGGTTGGTGATATTACGTGGAACCTACACGTCATAGTTAGAATAATGTGACAAATCTTAACATTACTTCGAAATATTTAGTGAACAATTAAGTTTTGCATAGGTGCACAAGACGAACATTCAACACGCATCAGTTGAAACACACACATGAACACATTGATTCGTGCATCACATCGGAATAGTGATTAGTAGGTAATGAATGACAAATTGACAACGTTTAATTTTGGGAATATGACAATTTGACAACCTATTTATCTTCTTATGAGACAAGAGTTACATAAAAGTACAGAACTAGTTAGGTATAGGTTCCATTGATGCACGGCGAACAACGACGCAGTTTTGTAGAATATAAACAATCATAGGTAGACCTAAGAAAACATTGCGTAAAGAATACTCATATAACAGAGATAGCTAAGCTATACTAAATTCTAAAAAAAGAACCTTTAAATAATGAAGTCTTGATTGCAAGTGCTCATAATACGAATTAGTTCAGAAACCATACCATGTTCGTTCTTCTCCGGTTTCTTGTCGTGATGGTGTCCCCTTGTGCGGTCGTGCTGCGGCCGTTGTCCGGCGACAACCGGCTCCCAGTACGTGCCGTTCTCGCCCGTCCGAGAGTCCAAGCTGTCTGGAATTTCAAGGTTAACGATCGATTAAGTGTGGTTCGTTGCTATATTCAGTTGCGAAGGGAAGTTAAAAAAAACGATTTCTTAAACCTTTTCTATCCTATTTGCTCGCACGGCTAGCTTAAAAGATGAACTAAGTATGAAAGTGATAACAGTTCGTGTAATAAACAATATTTGAATATTTCTAGAAGGTTGAGAAAACCAAACGATGACGCGTCACACCCTGTCACAGCACCCGAGCAATACACGGGCTCGAGCCCGAGCTCGGGTGTTGTGACAGGCGCTCTCAATCAATATAAAAAAATGGTGTCGCAATTTTAAATGATTACCTAGTAACAAGTCGTATGCAAAAGATGGCGACTAACTGTAGCTATAAATAAAAAAAGACCTGCTAAATTATGTCTGTCACTTATTCCAAATATAAATTGAATTCCGGATCATAAACAAAATCAAATCTCATAAAAACGTTGAATATATTATTTTTTTATCATTTTGAATCACTGGTGATTGGGCAATTAAGTAGAGAACGTGCTAACTGCCTTTGCCCAGTCGTTAGTGAACAATATTCGGGATACAAAGTTATAAATCAATAACTTTATCTTCCACTGATTAAACGCACAGATAAATTCTGACGCGTGCCAAAAACCTACAAACGTGAATGTTTGAAATATAATTTATATGGTATCTATAATTTATGTTATATATTATAATCCTCAAAACTACTCTAAAGTTTCATACATCATAATTGGTTCTAATGGATTTCTTGTACCTAAGTTATGATGCTAATGTGGCGTGTTATAATTTTTTTTTTTTATTTTTTAAATCTCAAATAGCAGCCGGGGGGTTAATTGTAGACTTTCATTGTAATAGTAATAAAAAATGCTCAAGAGGTAATTTCCCATAAGAAAACAGTACTTTTTTTTCTGGCCGGCTCTTTAATTTTGTTACGATATGTATGTATAATTTGTTTGGCCCAAAATTAAGCAACGCGAATACTGTTCGCCGACGCAGTAATTTGGTTCGAGAGGTACTAAAATAGGAGAATGATCAAACAAAGTAAAAAAGACTGCGGTTGATTCAAATGGCCATAACCAGGTTGACTGTCCACAAAGTAGACACAATAGATGTACAAAATTAAAAATGAAATGAAAAATGTGTGTGTCTTGTGTGTGTGTGTGCGTGTGTGTGTGTGTGTGTGTGTGTGTGTGTGTGTGTGTGTGTGTGTGTGTGTGTGTGTGTGTGTGTGTGTGTGTGTGTGTGTGTGTGTGTGTGTGTGTGTGTGTGTGTGTGTGTGTGTGTGTGTGTGTGTGTGTGTGTGTGTGTGTGTGTGTGTGTGTGTGTGTGTGTGTGTGTGTTGTGTTGTTTGTTCTTGTGTGTTGTCGAAATGTCTTATTTAAAAAATGATAACTGGAAAGGAGACAATTTTTTTTGGGCCCACTGTTAAACGGTAACGTTTATTAATCATATTGCACATGAAAAAAGTGATCATCTTATTATAATTAACAGACCAGAAATTATATAGAAATGTAACCGGAATAATGAAATAATAGTAAAAAAGTGTTACGGCAAAAAATGCTTGTTTAGGAGCGTTTTTAGGTTTATTTTAACGTGAAAAAAAAATGTTATTACGGTGCGCAGCGGTAATAACATCAGCTTTAAAATACGTTTAAAGAGCTAAAAATTAATTTGTACAGTGAACTTGTTTTTATTAATGCTGTTATTAACGGTTATCACGTTATAATATACCAATCAACGTACTTTAAAAATCACCGTGGAACGAAACGTAATTAATAGCCCCTTGCAGATACTCTGTGGTCCAGTTTCAAACAGTTTGACAGATTATCTTGGGATCGGTATTTATCTTGGGCGCGGCATCAAGGTGAGGTTGAGCCACCTGCATCTTTTTTAGATGAAAGATGACTTTGAAAATGATGATGATGAACAGGAATAAATACTTCTTGTGACGTACCCATAATGTGGTTTTTTTTCTCCTTGCACAACCAGCTTATAACACATCACCTTATTATTTTAGATCTACAGTATTGGCCAGCCAAAGCCGCGCTATTTCGAAATGAATACCTACATCTAATCCATTTTCATGAATAAGTCTATCAAATCGTGTAAATCACATCAAAATCTGTCACGTAGTACCACTCTATCAAAAAGTACTCTGTGCGTAGTACAGACGTGACTTTGTTTTATACTATATTATTATTGAAAAGTGCACTATTTTGACTTAAAATACCAAGGAGACCTATTCACTCATTAGACAATAGCTCATGTGAGATTTTAGCTTATTATGAAAGTCATGTTTTGACTGTCGTATTTCACAGTTATCCGGTTACATAAAGTTTTGCTAATATTACCACTGTAATCTAGAGACTATAAGGAATAAACTAACGTGCATTTCATTGCTATACGCCACAATTTGTGGTGGGCCTATTCCCCAAACAAAAAAAATTGTCTCCTTTCTGTTTCGATGAAAAAATTAAAATCGTTCCAATTTGGCAGTAACAGTATTTTTTGAAAATGTTCTTAACTAACATTTTAGACGTTTGTATCCTGCTTATGGGTACGAAGTTTCATTAAAATCGGTTCATTCATTTCGAAAAACAAGGGATTAGTTTGTTTGAAATGCCGTACGTCGTAAACGCTCTTAATTTGGACTACATAAACTCGTAACGGATTATTTATATGACCATTATTGCGATTACTGGCGAGGTAATGACACTATCTGTAATTCTGTATTACGTCTGGTCCTTATAGTAACCGGTAGCCAGACTAACCTAAAGAAGATTAGTCTGTAACATTACGTCGTCGTACCGTCGTTCATACCGGTAAATGTAGTAGGAAGTCAGAGTATCTCTTGAGAGCGAAGACGCGGGCCGGTGAAAGCTCGGTTCAAGATGTCACGGCACTCCTCCGGCCGTGTCAGTCTAGTATCGCCATTAATCCTTATCGCGGTTGCACAACATACATACATAAGTAATGTGATGATAGTAGGTAAACACGCTCCCGTTCCACCGTGTCAGTGTCATAGGTGAGCGCTGGGACTTCCTATGTCACACATCACACACATGTTTTATTATGCATGCAGTTTGTTGTATTGGAGTACGGATTTGGTTATGCCGGTTATGCTATTGTATTTCTTTCGACTGTTGTTACTATGTGTTTTATTTTTATTCAGGGTCATATTAAATTAGCTGGCGAAACTTCACAGAAGTGATGGGTATCGACACCTAAAGACAAAAGAAAAGATTTTATACTTAAACTCATAATTTCAAGGTCCTAAACTACCAGCTACACGAAATTTATTATAGAATCTCTTGTTCTTGTGTTTTATCGATTTATGATAACGATACCCATCGTCTGTGAAGTTTCGCTAGGTTATTTAATTTGACCTTGTAGAATCTATATAGAGTTACTTATAGTTATAAGTAACTTCATCTTAGTTATAGGTATAAGTAACTCTTAATATAGCCATAGGTAACTATTCGATCTATATTTGTGGACCATCAGATGCTCCAACGTTTTCGTAAGCAATAGGAATTCAGTAGCCTCGCGTTCGGCTTAGTTTCTCCACTTCACTGCGCGTGCGCACACCGAACAGTTTCGCAGAAATGTGACCTAATCGATGTACGGGATGTAGTTTAGGCTCCCTGTAACACGTATCCTACTTTGTGAGTAATTAAAATGATTATATGTTACATAACATTGTAAGGCGTGCACCAAATGAAATGCAATTTGTGAACTAGTGCTGTAGTCGCTGCGGGAGGCTATTAGCGTAGATACCTAGGTACGTACTGACGAGTCATTAGGTAATTTAGTAGATAACTGTGTACATGAGATAAGCGTTCAAGCGACAGTACCTACAGTACAGCCTATAGGCGGCCAAGCGGCCACACCTCGCCGAAACATATCAACTGTCGCTGTTAGTCCTACTAGTTATTAACGTCCTTAATTACAACCATTTATTATAAATCCCAGCAAGATAAATTGTTTTGCAAATCGAATGTTACATGCTTAAATACCTTATTTACTATAATAATGGTTCTTATAAATATTAATTAAGGAAGAATGATGCCCTTGGGCATATCAATTTAAATAAGGTATGGTGAAGGCTAATTTAGAAATGCCTACTTAATTTGTGACATTAGTTAGATGATTTGCAAACTATAAAAATTATAGATTATTTAATTTTGTTGTTTATTATATCGTTTTTTTATTTTCTTACTTATCAAATATATTTTTAGATATTTTATAAAAAACATTTAAAAATATAATAAATAATAGTTCGCCGCTATCAGGAGCAGGGTCCAAGGTACCGGTAGCTAGGGCTCCACAGACAGGAACCTCCTCACGATGCGAGCCGTATCGAGGAGTAGGTACTGCCTTCTGAATCAGGCCCTTGATCCAACAACCTAACGAGAACCTCGAGAGAGGTTGATCGAGGCTTTCGGCCATTAGGCCATTGGCCGATACGATATTTTGTCGTTTTATTGTTTTCTGGTCCATATTTTAACAATTTACATTGCAAAGAGGCGTTATTAATTCGAAATGCAGCTGAGCAGTCATTAGCATCAACTGATAGCAACAACAACCTTCAATTTATTCCACAATTGATTTCACGTGTATTCGTATGATTATACACATGATACATCTTCACGTTTTGCATACTGCAATTAATTACCTGACTGTGCCAACCAAAACGGTTTTATTTAGCACAATAAACACTTCGTTGACTGTAATTGTAGTTTCAATATAAAAAGAAAGCGACATTGCGGGTGAGCACATGTCAGGTTTATTTATTTATATATACTTTATTGTACACCAGAAAATAAATAACAAAAAATACGATTATTAATACAAAACATACAATGGGCGGCCTTATCGCTTTCTGCGATCTCTTCCAGGCAACCTTGGAATGGACAGTGATTGCGTGGATATAAAAAATGGGGTTGACAGTGGCGCAAAATAATATAGGCACAAAAATAGATACATAGCTATATATATAATATATATATATAATGCTGTATAATAGATACATAAATAAATATATATTAAATATACATATAAACAAAGAAAATAAATGATGACTACAGATTATTGCAGCTACGAAAACAAGATCACAACAACAAGTAATGCATGCACACATAAAACAAGATCACAACAACAAGTAATGCATGCACACATGTTTCTCTTCTATAATTTTATTAACACCTATAGTTGTCATCGATTAGACATAATGATGCATATTATAACAATAGATACAATCATAAAAATGACAAAAGAAATGCACCGGAAGCGAGACTGTTAATAAAAGATAATTTGTTTGTCAGCTTAACTGATCTTATTTATGTGAAGACTTCTTACACGTACTTTCATTGTGTTGCAAAATTTGCATGTTACATAAAAACCCCGGCATGGCGATAAGCATTCATCTTGTCTATCTAAAAAGGAAAAGAAATGCGAAAAAGCGGAGCAAGTATAAATATAAAGCTGCCTACATCCTATATGGATGCACAAAAGTATTCGCGAGGTTAACTTTCATTTTTACGGATCCTTCGTAAATAAAAACACATTATGAGAGCAACAAAGGAGACTGGAGCGCATCCGGTCATATGCGGCGCGGCGAGATGACGGCACGGTGGCGGCGCGGCGCGGGCGAGCCTGCGGGACACCCCATGCAATCAAATTATTGCTCACCGCGATTTTACTTTACCATTTAAAATCTGTTATTAAAAAATCCCTTCGCGTGTGAGATGTGAAAGTAGCTGAATATTTATGAAGAGATCAAAAGTTTCGAGAGCCTCGTACTCTTATCAAAGTACAATTTGCACATGAAAAGGACTATACTTGCTTTGAAAGTTATTTTACGATGTATTTCAGCATCCGCTTCGAGGGCAATTAATGATTTTAATGCAAAAATTAACATTACAGACTTTCTATATGCAAATTCTCTTTTATTTTAGATCAGGTCATATCGATAAAGGAATCAGAAATAGCGATTGAATTAAGTTATGACAGATCTGTTAATAAAAAAGTCTAGTCAACTGGAATCCAATTACGTTTATTAGGTGATAACAGTAATAAAAATGTATTACATGTCAGTAAATCTGAGTCAGATTGTCGATAAAAATATTGAGTGTCTGCATACTTTATGTCAAACACGTCGAAGTGATGCGTTGATATAACAAAACTATATATAATACACAGTCCGGTGTGGTTGGAGCTTTTCCATGCGAGTGTCTGTTACGTGTAGATTCAACCTCTGACACCGCTCGCGCTCGTGCCGACCGTCCGGCGCATCTCCGCCGAAACGTGAACAGACTCTATCACATTATATTAACGACTTTCGATCAAGAATGTTGAATAGCGTCTGACATAATCGGCATTATGTCAAATGTTTGTTATGTTTACTTGATCTACGAAGTTACCTTATTTTATTTTCACTGGCTCGGTCAATATCGTACCTAGTCAAATCGGACACGTTTTAAGTTAATTGAGAATATTAACTTAATTAATACTGAAAGTGTTTAATTAAGAGCTGATAACATTTTTATGTGGGTTCACACGCGCTTACCAATACTCCTAATATCCATATTTTTAATGTCCCGTAAGGATATAAGCAAAAGCGATAACAACATACAATTTTCGATCCCTCAACGGAAATCATAACAATCATTGATATAATAAAACTGTTGTAAAATAAAAATTGTTTTAGAATGGTCGTTCGGAAGTGTCCCTCGTCCATAAACATTACTGATTTAGCTGTGAGAACTTGTCACATCCAGTTGTTACTGCCATAACCAACAATGGTGTCAATAACAGCTTTCGAGCGATACCCACGATACAAATATGCCCGGTATGATGCAAAGCTGCAGATATTGGGGCATTATGTTTGGGAAATTGAAAGTTCCGACGTGACCAATCCAACAAAGCCTTGTGCAAACCATATACGAACATACTCATGGAATAACTATGGCCAATAGGAATTCTATTCCTTTTATAGCTGAGAACAATTTTGATAACTACGGATTATGATTGTCTAAAAACTGTTGAATAAAAAAAATCGTGTAATTTGAACTATTAATTGGTTTTAGCCTTTTGTGTAGCGGGTAAACTTGAGCTTTATATGTGTCGAACAGAGCAAATACTTAGAGCGAATAAATCACACAGATAGTATCTAACAAGAATGGTAAAAGGAGAATTGCACGAGATTGTAGGTAAATAGGTAAACGGGTGAAAGGTATAGAAAGGCGGTAATTTACAAAAAGGTGTATTTATTTGTAACAAAAAGATAGAACTTTGCGATAACAGCTTTGAGAGCCGTAAATAAAAAATGTCAACGCTATAATGTAATATAGTTCAAGATAAGTAACGCTTTCTTTATTTTTAAGTATAAATTTCCCTTCAAATATTTCTAAAAAAGGTAGACCTACAAACTAAATTGCAATAGAAAGAACGAACTTCCCAGTAGAGTCCATTTATGGTAAACTTGATGTGACTCATGTGACAGCAGGATACCTACCACGAGCTCTTAACGCGATCACTTTAGGACCTAAACTGAACTGTTCTTCTAATTCGTACCACAACGTCAATTTACCGATTCAATTTACGAGCTCATTCACTTTCAACGATCCAAATGCCGCTGAGCGTATTGGACGTCATGGTACGACTGTGAACGATGCAGTTTAAGAACCTAAACTGAAATGTCTTGCTTTTGAATCGTTTTTAAATAGATCATGGTAGGACTCCTGTAGACAAAACTGAAACGTTAGTATGTATGTATGTACGTTTGGGCCGCCCACATAGGTATTTGGAGGTCAAAAGGTTTAATAATCCTTAGTGAGAATTGGTACTCAGTCTAGTCGGAAGTCTTTCCCACTTTGATGGTCTATGTAAAAGATCTTAAATTTTCTACTAGCCGTGGTAATTTTTAACCTCAACATGAGGACTATTATACTCAGTCTCCTAGTTTCTACAAAGTTGTAGTATCTCAAAGTTATTGCAATCAACTATTGAACTTACCATCCATCATAATAGTTCACTTCAACATCTACGGATACGAGAGGAATCAGAGCTTTATCATCCCCAATCTTTTTCCTCAGCTAGATATTAATGCTCTAAGTAGAATATGAGTTCAATGAATGATAATCCTCAGTACTCACCAGGCATAAGGAAGTAGACGAAGACAGCGAGGGCAACGCACACGAGGATGAGGGCGACCGGCCATCGCAGCACGCGCAGCAGCCGCGTCACCTTGCCTGTGCCCGCGCCGCTGTCCGCCGACACGCGGTACAGACTGTCGGGATGGGAGCCCTAAGGACAAAAGACAAATACCATCAATAAATTGTTCATAACATAACATCAAATCTGTATTTCCTGAAGAAAAAGACAATAATACATCCAAATTTAACCAGTTATGTACCTATACATAACCAGGGCCGTCTTTAACCTATTGGAGGCCCTGGGCACGTAAGGATCACGGGGCCCCTGTGTAGATAAGAGTAGAATATAAGTAAAATTCTTAAATTATTCAACGATTATTTTTATTGCTTACAACCATAATAAATGAATTAAACAATTGTATATGATTCAGAAAAATAACTCGTAGTATTCACAGGGAAGTGCTAGAAATTCTATGATTATTGTAAAAGTTCTAGTTTTCAGATACGTAACAAAATCGTTAATCACTTTGAGCAAATCACATTATATAGACATTACACGGCTACAAACTGGTAAATCTTTCTTGAATCATTATACTTCTGAATTCATTTTTATTATTTTCAATTTGGATAAGGAGCGCTCTCCACTGCAGTTAGTTACTACCATGCTTGGATGATTTTTTAAGGACAGGCCGGGGCCCCTTTCGGTCGCGGAGCCCTAGGTCCAATGGAAAAGAGGGGCCTGTAGTACATAACTGGCATAACTATCTTAAAATACGGGCCGCCAATCGCTAGTTTTATAATGTAAGTTATTTTTAACGTGTATAAGGGATATTTTAATATAATATATCCAAATAAATATTATTTATCATCAACCGGGAACAAATCCAGATTTGTTTTCGGTTCACGTATTAAGTTTAGGTAAGATTTTCAAGTCTTGTTGGTAAAGAAAAAAAGCCTATCGACGTAAAACGTAGAGCTTTTCTTTTAGGTACCTAAAGCAGTTAAACTCGTGTAGGTACTTACAAGCCATTTGCCTACAAGTATTTTCAGGCTCTTTAATTCTACACTACTGAACAAAGTCTAGGGAATAAGGGTATTCATAGTATTAGTATTAAAACGAGGCCTTTCTTTCATCCAGATGAATTCCAGCCCACACCATAATCGTTCCTCTCTGGTACGGATGAATTTCCGAAGGATTCTGAAGTCGACTCTGGCGTCCAAGATCTCTTTAAGCACGCACTCTTTTTTTAATCGGGATGGAATCCAAAAAGCGGCTCATCAGAAAAAGAACACGAGCCAACTGCGTCTCGGTCCAGTGCAAATGTGCTTCAATAAACGACGTCCTCGATTTTCGCGTCATAGAGCTGGAATTATATAAGCGGTCTGCAAGTATGAAGAATAACTTCAAACAATCTTCTTTTGGCGGTTTGGTCACTGATGACCATTTGGTTCTGAGACTGGAGTCTTCCTACCAACTGGCGAGCCGTAATTTGAGGCTACTCCCTAGAATTTTGCAGAATGTGGTCTCTGAGTCGTATCTTCCTCGGTAACGTTCAGCAACATCTCCTGTAACCCACCCATAATCGGAAAATTACGGTTGTCTGCGTGTTGAGAACGGCGGCAGTTTCACGTTGACTGCGCCCTACTTCCAGCATCCCCAAAGCCCTCTGCATCTCCTTCTGCGTTTGCGCGACATAACGGTCCAGAGTCACAAAAGTTACAATAAAGCAGCAAAAATCATTTCCCCAAGAAAAAAATAACGATTACGGATAGCAATCACTAAACTTATTGAGTTTCAAAACGCCTTACGCTGCGACTAAGTGGAGTTTTCCCACCTTATTCCAAAATGCTTTTGTTCAAAGCTTTAAATTTCGAATAATATTATTATTATTGGTTGATTATTGTTGCCTAGATTTCGGTTAGTATATATTGGTCAAAAGTTTCTGAAGTAACAAATACACAACAAAGGTTTCCCTATAAACTTATAAGAGATTGACGATATCAAGACTACTTACTTTGGTTTGCTTTCTTTAGGCAAAAGCAAAAAAGCAAGTTGATTTAGGTGAGACCATTTGGCTAGACCATAATAATGTAACATATTCTGACAAATAAATGATTACGATCAACTTGCGTGTTATTCTTGAGAACTACCAAAACTAAAGTGAAACAAGTTTTCTAGAAATTCCTAATACACATATTGTCAATTCTGTGACGGCATTGAACTGCGTAGGTACCTACAAGAATTCGCTCAATCGGTATATTATACATTTGCTCTGTTATTTAATATTAATGATTAACGGCTCAATAGCTGTACCGAATTCCAAGAGGACGATTAGTAATAAAATTGAACAGTTTTATGTATAAAAAGTATACTATAATTAGATACGCATTACGCGCATTTCAGGCAGATTTTCTATATTTATTCAAGACAAAACGCATTAATGTGTTCATCTCAGTGACGTTACGTGTGAGTCGAATATTTTTTTAATTATGCCATTTATTTTGAAGAAAGCTACCGCTCCTGTGGCGCATATAACTTTTGTTGAGTACTGTATAAAGCTTGGTATAATTCATGCAAGGGAGCGAGACTGTGACGTTTCTCACGATCTAGGACAATCTTAACTCAGACGCCATGTGATCGATGACAATTTGAATTACCCACTAACAGAATTTACATCTAAAAAATTTCTTATTGTTCTAATATTCCACTTCATATTTTAAGAAAGTTACATAATCCACATATACATTTCTATGTATAATGTCATAATAAAGAGTATTCTATTCTATTGTATTCATAAGAAATATGTGGAAACCTCAAGAAAGGAAATAATTTACGAAATAGCGAATTTATTCGAATGGGCTATAAATAACATTAATATTGGTAACATTATAATCTTGAGTAGAATCTCTGTGTAATATCAGGGCTCCCGCGGTGCCGCATCGTCTTAATCCGTACAAATTATATACATTAACTTGTCTAAAGCAAGAACAGTTTCACTATTGATGCTCCATTGCAAGGTTCAATCAAAATGTATGCAACACTGCTACTGGGCTTCGTGTTAAATTAATTTAACCAAATTAATACTAAAATATTTAATAGAAATTTAATGTGAAGCAGGAGAGCAATTAAAGCGTTTAATTTTACGGCTGAGGAATATACCATATACATATTAACTGTGTATGTATACTAGTTTTTTATTCGCGATATCAAACATATTAGGATATGAGCTAAAGTGAAAAGAAAAGCTTACCAATCTTCCAAGGATGGGCCCGTGGCTAAATAATAACAGCAGCACAGGTCGATCGATCAGGTTAAGCTGCGCTTGTTGATGTTGGTCTGTGGATGGGTGACCATCTTTACATACCGTGATCCCTCCGTGCCTCGGAAAGCACGTTAAGCCGTTGTTCCCGGCTGTCATTCGTGGATCTTTGACAGTCGTTACGGGTAGTCCGAAGCCCGAAAGTCTGACAACCAGTCTTACCAAGGGGTATCGTATTACCCAGTAACTGGGTTGTGGAGGTCAGATAGGCAGTCGGTCCACGTAAAATATTGATATTCAGCTAGACTGGTTTGCATCCGGTTAGACTGGAAGCTGACCCCAACATAGTTGGGAAAAGGCTAGGTGATGATGACTAATCTTCCAAGGATTTTAATTTAAGTCCATTTTAATTCTAAGCAGACAACAATATATAACAATCGCCCGTACACGTTTAAAGTCAATGTCCTAATGTATAATGTGTATGTGTTTCAAGTTAATGATGTTCAGTTATACTACAAACAGACAAAGAAAATCAATGTCCTGCGAGAACAATAAGCAAATATGTAAACAAAAATACAATACAATCATTTGTTTAAATTGTCAATTACGCAATACATTATCTCATATTCTTTGACAAAATTGCTTATTGTTGTTGCAATACTTTATTCGCTGTAAGGTGTTAAATAACAAAGATATTACAGCGATGAATCATTTGATTCGCTTTTACGATTTTTATCGCGATTTAATTCGTAATGTGCGGTTGCATTAACTCGTAAGCTTGAGACGGATATTGCTACACATTTCACAGAAAAAGTACTTAATTTCTTCTCATTTTATAAAACTCTACACTAAGCTATAAGTAGTTAAACTTCTCTGGAACATAGCTAATTAAAACATTTACAAACAATAAATCAAGACATCGTTAAAGATGAATTATGATAATATTAGCTGCGCCCCGCGGTTTCAACCGCGTAAATGTCGATCCCGTGAGAATATCGGGATAAAAAGTGTCAGCTACTCCATTCAAAGTTTTATCAAAATTGGTACAGCCGTTTGAGCGTCAAGAAGCAACAAACATATAAAAACACACACACACTCACAAACTTTCGCCTTTACAATATTAGAGTAATTTGCAGAGCTATCGCGAAAACATCCGTAAAAGTAGCTTCGTTTTCGCATCAATTTCATAAATCAACATATTCACATGTAGCAGTAGGTAGTATTTAATTCAGCAAGAGGAGTAGTACCTTACCGCCTCGACGCGGAAGGCATTTTAGTTCTAACGTTACGTTGTCACTTATCAACGTACACTACACATGTTCCAATTTCAGCCAGACTAGATACTGCTATCATAATTGGTTTATTGCCAATCCTCTTATAAAATGTCGTATTTGGTACTCAAACAACATTAAAACCCGGTATATGAGATAGTTAATTAACCGGCTAAGTTGTTACTACATCGTAAGTATACGATTTTGCATGCATAATTATTGCGGATGTGAAAAGCTCGCCTTTAAATATGTTGTTTTTAATCCGAATTAACGCTTGATATTTTAAATTCACATTTATTTATTTGTAGATACACATAGGTGTAACGTAGTGGTACATGATGGTATAAAATAAAAATATATGCTTTGTCACTGTGTGCTGCCTTACAAGGCGTACAAATATTGCTTACACAGTAGGTAATGGAGCTGAGCGCTTAGAGTGAATGACATTTTATCAGCGTTAACGATGACGGAAAAGCCAAAAATGTATGTGACTGGCATAACTATCGAAAAGGTTTTGTCAATCCTATTGGAAATCGTCGTAGAAATACAAATCGCTTTGAAAGTGATCGCCATTTTTGTAGACCCTCTGGGCCTGCGGTTTCCAATCTAACACTCCTAATTTTTTGGCAGTATAAGGAAAAACAAAAGAAAAAGCGTTGTTAATGAAATGTGTGAATATATTTTCTGATTCTCTACGGGCCTCTTCATAACTTAGGTTAGCGTAAGTTTAATCTGCGGCCTAATCAAAAATTTTTTACATAACCACGAACATCCAATTAAAAAAAGATCGAATATCAAGATAAAGACATAAATCTGGATTAAGAATTTAACGAAAAATATTCTGTTTTCCAGATAATCTCAAGAGATTAATCAATATTAACTGATCAGCCGGTGTTAAAGATATTTCACTTCATGTTATTTATTTTTAACACGTATTGTAACATGTATTTAGTTTTATAGCTATTTATAAAGCCATGTTTAGAAGAATGTAAAACACGGATATAAATATTAATGTCACATGAGATTGTATCGATTCTTTTATGATTAGTTCGTGATCAGCACAAGACACGAACTGAAAATATAAAGTTATCTACAACACACGAGGTAGAACACATTTACATAATGATTCTATTAGATAACCACACATTCTTATCCGTTGACAAAAAATAAATTTATTATTTGCATTAATATAAATGGTATGAAAGAATTTCACAGTACATAAATTAACTTTTACATAATTAATTCTTATGGGTTTCTTCCAATTGATATATTATTTTATAAAATGAGCCAGGGTTTTATTAATGGTAATTACTTTCAAATAAATCAACTTTGAGAATTTTTCTTGTGAATTTAAGTTTTTTTTAATAAACACTTATAACACTAGACTTACGTTGTACCCTACCTTGGCAGAGAATGGCTTCACATCTCTGGGTTTGGTGAAGTATTTGTCCAGCTTGGTGTCGTAGCCAGGGATGAGATCGTTGACGGTCGGGTTGGGCATGGAGGGCATGGGGGGCAAGGAGGGCAAGACACGCACCCGGTACGTGCCGTACTGCTCGCCGTGCTCTGAGATGGTCGGCAGGTTGCCGTTCGGCGAGCTGCAGCTGCTGCTCGAGCGAGAGTAAGCGTAGTTGACGGACCCGTCCGCGGGATTCTTCGGCTTCTTCGTAAACGCGTATCGTCTCGGACGTTCCTCTGTCGGTTTCAGGTCGTACGTTTCAAATTTTTCAGTCACAAAATTTTCTTTCACTTCTGAAGTGGGCACGTAACGCAGTAACCTTGGCTCCTTTATTTTCTTTTCATATTTAACTGAATCCGTCTCGTTGTCTAGTTGGGCCAAGTTCAAAGAATGTTGTAGTTCATTCGCTGTCCTGTTTGTTTTGCGTTTGTTCTTACGGTCATGCGATCGTAAATGAACGTGGTCATCGACTATCTCTGACTCGGAGGACGGTCTGTCTCCGTACAGCACGTAATTCCCATTCACCATTTTCAACAATAGTTCAGTCACTATATTGGTTCAACTTATTTTGAGCATTTCTCACTTCGTACAATCATTGTCCAATTCTACACATCACTTGATTTTTTTTTATTGTAAAACGTGGTAAATATCTCAACGAAATGTCACTGACGGCCGTATCTAGAGTGTTCACAATAAAAGGATGTTAAGCTGGCGACGACACTGAAATCACTGAGATTGAATGAAGGCGCTTATTACTAATGCTGATTGTTTGTTTATTGTGTTTGGCGAAACAGTGGAATTCTTTAGCCGTAAAATATGCATCAATTAAACAGAATTTCAGATAATGACCGGACGAAATGTATTCTGTTACTAATTGTTTGTCAACTCAAATAAATGAATCAATATAGTCTTTGCATCGACAAATATTTTGGTCATGGTCTTTGTGTTTGACTTCTTACCTGCGCCACTGAGTCTGTGCTGCTGATTGCTGAAAGTATCACCAAATTCGATGAGAGAACCGTATTTTATAAACTGTTTCATTTAGCGGACACTACGTAATGAGGTATTGCATTGAAACAAGCAATGAGAACATTCGCTATGTTGTAAACGGTAAGTAAATACATTTATACCAACAGATAACATTCGTAGCGTTATGTCGGCCATTATTGTTTGGACGCAGTTCCCGCGCTTTTTGCCCCCTTTACGCGGGAACGTTCTCAGTAAAGCGCGTGCGCGACAATGGCGGCCGCGGGACACGCAACGAGAGTGAATTGCTGCGATTGTGCAACGAACGCCAGTACTTTATGCAACTGATGTGCCGTTAATGGTACAGATGCACTGATAACTCGGTTCATCTATTACTAGACTAGTATTTCCTGATGCATACCAGCGAAATAGTTTCTTCTCTTCATTAGAAAACGTTATGTAAAGTGAAATGGAGGCTAACTGCATTCGTGAACTTGTGGGACATGTTGCTATAATCTACTGCGCAATCTATTTTCTTCAGGTTAGTCTGACCAACTGATATGTTACATATTAAAGCCCAATCCAACCTTTAAATCAAGATTTTTTGTGTTCTGAAATGCAAGTAGGTAGTAGTATTTCATAGTCGTATTTTTTTTTTATCCGTGTCGGGTATTTTGTATAGCAATAATAATTATTATTGCAAATGGCAGACGGGCGATATTGCGTCATTCAAAAGCTATCACAAGAAGAAGTTTTTAAAAGGAATTTATGAAATCATAAGATAAGTAGGTAAGTATCTAATCCTCTAGTCACACATACCTTTAATTGACTGTACCTACTGTTTCCAAAGCAAGAAAAGAATAGGAAAAAAATCCAACACACTATGATACGGGTCCCACACTCGAGTTACCAATTGCAATAGCGCAAAAAGATTAATGACTATACGCGAAAATATTTCTGACTTTATTTTAACGATTTGCAAAGGAAACAAACGACAGATTGAAAGATTACTAATTTACACAAACGATTCTTCGAAGCACATCGAATAAGGCAGTGTGCATTGTAATTCACGTTTTAAGCCATATAGTTACGACCTCAGACCAAATAAAAAACCAAGACAGAGCTGTCAACAGTAAAGTGAGGCCGGTTTCGTAAATATGTGTGCACTTAGTGAGACGTAGTTTGATTGTAAATAGTTGTAAATGCGTGTGTGTGGGCGTGTATGCACAGAGCGGAGACGTAATTTTGGCATGCCTCACTGCATCGTTCTTAGCGCTCTGTCTTGGTTTTTTATTTGGTCCTGAGGTTACGACACGCCGGATAAGTACCAGCTGCAAGTGCAAATTGATTAAAGATGATGTCTAGATTGATATCCCCGATAAAAAATCCATCAGTAGTGAGAGGAAACATATGCGTCTGCGGAATGATCAAGCAAATAAAATATTTATCGAAATGCAAATTCCATTACCACTTAGGTACTTATATAATTATGGAAGACAAGACCCTACAATTCATATAATCGTTCGCATTGTAACATCAGTAATGACGAACCTAGTCCTTGATCTATGTGTAGGCAGAGGCAGCCATTTCGTAAGCTATTATTACTATAATACAAACCCAACTTAAAGTTCGTCGGATCGTCTCTTGGTATTTTATCATTGTATCTGTGACCTAAACCTACACACCATATTGAGAATTCCAATATCATAAAGTTCATTCCTTTGTTCATTTGAATGTTACTTTGAACTGTAATTTGAGTTTGTGAAAAAACTGTGATTGGAATTTAGTTGGTGTTCGAATTTTCCTAAATGTCGAGGTGAAGATTGATTTATCTGATGACCTGTGAGGAATGGTGCATGGAAAAAGAATCATTTGGACCTTTTGCAATCGCAATCCTAACAGCATAGTATTTCATGCCTATGAATGTAATGATAAAAAACAATAAAATTGCATTGAGGCTCAATGCCACAGCGTTTTATTTTCTTAACGTAATATTTACGATTAATTCATCGACTGCGTTCACGGGCTGCGTTGAATCAGACGCGAGAGGATTAGTATGAGACGCCGAATTCAATTCGATTCATCAATTTTTTTTTCTCAATTATCATTGTGTTTGATTATAAACACTGCGTCCCTGTAGGTTTAAGTAGCAAATCGTTGAGCAACGCAGGCCCTGCTTTTGTAGTTCAAGGTTTTTTTTTTTGGCTTTTTGTTGCTATAATATACAACAAATACTAACTTTGTACATATGCAAATCTTCAATTAAGGGGTACGTTTTAATGCACTGATAAAAAAAAACATCTAATCTTAACCTAACCTAACCTGAAAGAGTAATGAATAAGGTTGAGGTCTCAAATTAAAAAAAAATCGGCCTTGGGTTTTCCAAGTATGTTGGGGTCGGCTTCTAGTCTAACCAGATGCAGCTGACAGCATAACGACTGATCAAAGATCTACGAATGACAGCCGGGACGTGGGACGGAGGAGTCTCGATATGTGATGGATGGACACCCGTCCACGAACCGACCGCTTATTATTATTGTAGCCACGAGCCCCTCAAATCAGTCAAGAAACAAATACATGCGTTTAGCTTCAAGCTGTTCCAATTTTGGCAGTTGTTCTGCATATTCAGAAACTGGTGCAAGATATTTCATTTACCTATCATATTAGTGTGATTATAGTGGTCGACCACAATAGCAGTCTAGATATATGGAACCCTATCTATCCCCTTTCTGATGTAGTCATTTTCCAAAGACGTGGTCATGTATTTTTGTGAGTTTGTATAGCACAATTTACTTAGTATAATTGTTTTATTACTTACTAACAAACCAAGCCGCGCCCGATCTCTATGTATGGCAAGCCGATCCCCTGGGGAAAGCGAGCCAAATACTTAGGTGTCATCCTAGACCACAACCTCACCTTCAACGAGCACATAAAGATGGCGCGTTCGCGCGCCTCTTTCGCTCTCGGTAGGCTCCACTCTATGATAACTGCCCGCAGCAAATTGTCACTCAAGTGCAAATTGCGCCTCTACACCGCGGTCATCCGTCCCATCATGACCTATGCTTGCGTAGTCTTCGCACACGCCAAGCCGCGATTTCTGCATAAAATGCAAACCCTCCAGAACCGTTTCCTCCGAAAGGTCACGGGAGCCCCCTTCTATGTCCGAAATGTGAATCTGCATCTAGATCTCAGAATCCCCACCATCCAGCAGTTCATGAAACGCCTCTCCAAGCGCTTCTTTGACTCTGCCATAAAGCACCCCAATCCCCTGATTGCGGCGGCCTCCCGATACACTCCCTCCCGCATAAGTAGGATTCGCCGACCAAGGCATACCCTCACTATCCCCGACGACGCCACTACCCTCCTCCAGGAGAGCAGTAAGGCCACTAGTACTCTCAGACGACAACACAAACACAAGCTCAGACATCCGTCCTTCCGTCCTCGCCGCCGAGGCCCGTCGCGACGTCCCGCACCATCACCGTGCCCGCCCCGACCCTTGCTCGAGCCAGCCCGCGCAGCTGAGCCTGTAGTTTTAAATTCGCCCCTAAACACTAATAATAATACCGATCCAGCCTGTCCCTTGCTGTCCTCTTCCAGCGACGCCCTGAGCCGAGGTCCGAACCCCGCAGGGGGTTACCCTTAGCGCTGTCGCTTAGTTTTTAAGTTATTGTTTGCCCTGGCTGGAGGCCTTAATTCGAGGCATCCACAGGAAAGTCCGGTTAAGCAGTAGCCATCCTCATAAAGGATGAACTGCGAGATGCCATTTAAAAAAAAAAAAAAAAATAACAAACCAATTTTACTAACTTTATTGGTGTTTTTGATCATTAACGTTTTTAGTGTGTTACTTTAGCTTGCTTATTTACTATCTGCGTTTTATGTGCCAATGAAACTAGCGATTTACTAAAGTTTAAGTTAAGTAGTAAAAAGCTAAGCTTAAGTGTGGTAGCGCAATCTTTCAAACCTGTTATGTTTTACACTTTGGCACACAATAAACCTTTTCAATATGAGTAATCTGTGAATCATAAAACAGTGCGTAAGAATCTTCATTGAACTTTAATCACAATTATTTTCGAAATTATTTTGGAGTGGCATCTACTATTAACTTGCATCACCTGTTAGTATTCTTCATTAGCAATGTCTATGTTAATACTTTTTTTTTTTATTTTTTTTTTTTTGTTTAACTTTAAACATTTTCTAAATCTACAAATGCTTTTTTATTTATGCCGCTACATTTATCTCAAGTTTGATGAAAGAGAAACAAAAAGATGTACCAATCACAACCTACTACGAGTACATCTACAAAGCTTATTGCAAAACAAATATTAAATTGCTTAGTAAGAGACAGTAATGATAGGTTTATTGTCTTTAACGGCCTGATTCAAAGAGTACGCTAGGCGTCAAATAGCCCATAATGCGTAGCGGTATTCGTACTGTAAAGTCGTCACGAGCGAGCGCGCACCGCGGTCGTGTGTGCTACGCCTAACAACGCATTATAATATGACTGTGAACACTGCGCCTAATTAGAAATTAAACTAGTGTATCTTTTCCGGAATCAATAGACATGTTAATTGACTTGGATGAATTTATTAACACCGATTTCAATGCTACTTATACGTAGCTATGTACCTACACATTGCGCTCGTGTATTTGTAAATGAAAATAAGCTGCGTCAGTCTAAATAACTACATATTAGAAATATTATTTTTGTAGTTCAATTTAAATATTTAATCGATCTTCCTCGCTCTAGTTAACATGACAATATTACGGTACATTTCAGTCACACAAGGACATTTCTACAAAACATTTTTTTCTACGTAATAACAACATAAAAAAGTAAAGTCACAATAAAATCAAAGTAGCCAAGATCAATATAAGATTTGATGTAAAAACCATTATCAATATGAACAGTAAGTATTGTCTTTGGATAACTGTTATGAGCATGGTACTCTATAGCATAGTTACTTCACGCAATGTTGGCGCCAACGTTTGTCACACAAGGGGTTGGTATATCATTAGCGCGTGCACAGATTGATATTCACAAAGTTATTAGAGCATTGAACTGTGACATGTTCAATTAGCATTCGCTTGACCGTTGGCGGTAATACGTACGTACTAACAGTAGGTACTAGAACAAGCATTTCAGGAGAAATCGATGCTCGGACAACGACTCCAAGCAAATATTTATTTATTACTAGTTCGACGTAAACTGGGGAAATCCATCGCGGCTACGATTAATAGAGCTGTTGTTTATAAACATTGAGGATGTTTATTTATAAACAAATATTCTATTAGTATTATGTTTTATTTACATTTCAATTGAATGTAACAGTAAGCTAGTGCAGCTGTATCATATGTAGGTCACAATATAACATAGATGTAACGATATACGAAACGATGACATATATAAAACACCCGCCCTAAACGCGCCCGCCCATCGCGGTCGCGAGAAGGCTGCCATAATGAAAGCTAGCATATAGGTATACGTTACGCAGTAACCACATTATTTACATGAAGTATATATTCTACAGTAAACATAAATGTAATCAAACATTATTCCACTGTTGTCGATGATGAACATTCAAACACATAAGAATGAAAAACAAACAACCAGCATTTTATAATATCTGGTTACCCAACACAGTGATAACACCACAACACTTTGAAAACAAAACAACATACACTTTTTTGTTTGTTTGTTATGAAACGCGCATTATGTACCTAGGTACTACTGTTGGACCGTTTGCTCGCCGTGTTCGTAAGTAAAGCGTGAAGTATTGGCATGTGCAGTTGACAGTGCAAGGCTGCGCGTGCGACTGAGCCGCTCCACCAGATGAGCCTCACCACCGTTGCATCACCTCGCATTGTCAACACAACCGTGGAAACCCGCTAACTACACTTTTACGCAATCTATTATACACAGAAGATACTAGATAATTTTGAACGTGATTATTATTGCTCAGTGCACGAATTAAATGGTAACACAACAATAGTTTTGGTCTGAATGTTTAACTATGAGGAAAATAAGGTGGGAACTGGAGGCGGCTAGAGTAGATGTGTCGGGTGAGCACTAAACTAACTGAGAACTTGTATGCAATACCTTGAGTGACTGCAGATGAAGTTGAGAATTCATTTCACCATTTGCTTCAAATAAGTAATGAGCAGCCCTAACCGCAGTTTTCAAAAAACACTGGTAACCCTCAAATCTTTCATCAAAATCAAAATATTTTATTTCACATAAACCTGCATGGGCACTTATGATACGTCAGAAGCTAGGTGGTCAATTGGTCGCTTCCTATGGAGAAGAACCAGCAAGAAACTCCACTGATTAACAGCAATAACTAAAAACCTCATCATGTTAATCCTATCAATTATTAGTAATTAACATGCTATAGCAAATCACAAGTCAGCTGTTATGAATGATCTGCTAAAACAACAACACACTCACATGAGATTTGTCTTTCAGGGTCCGTAAAACAATCCCACAAAGTGACATTTAGTTACAGCAGCAGCAGCAGCTATGCAGAAAAATTTGTATTTTCAGAAATACAGAACATAACACTAGATTATGTTACAACAATGATTACAAGCAAAAACTGTTCTAAACAATTCAAAAGACGCCAATTCTCAGAAGATATGTGCCAGTTCCCATGCAGGGGAGCGAGCGAGTGTCCATTGCACACCGGCTTCCGCCCGAACAATCACTGAAAGAGCATTTCAATCGGCAAAAACATGGCGTTTATTCACAAAGGAGAATTTATACAACATTGCTTTATATATTACTGTCACTTTACGTTGTTTTTGTGGTCTGGTAACATTCTTGAATATCAAGTAATCACCTACGTTACACAGTTCCCGCGGACGTTTCCAAATGGGCAAACAATAACAAAAACAAATGACACATCCGTCACAGTGCAAGTTGAGAGGTGAATTGTAAATTGTGAACGTTACCACAATTTGCAATCGTAGTGATGAAATATGATTCCATTTCGATGCCAATATCTATGACTGGAATGCGTACACAATCGCTATTATTGCATCGTTTTGTTTTTGGATATTTATATAGAAAAGATTCTGAATAATATCATCACATGCTAACAAGGTAATATTACAGCTTTTAATTTACCTTGGTGTAATACACGCTCGGTTTGCTGGTGCAGTGAATAAAAACAGTATTTTAATTCAACGAAATCTCAGCTGTTGCATGATCATCATTCTCTTGCCCTAGTTTATTTGGTGTCGGCGCAACATGTATTTTTCTTCCTTACTTCTCTATTGGTCGTCATCTCGGTAGTCACCCCCTTTCTAGCAATATCATCTTTCACACAGTACGATCCATCGTTTCTTTCTATTCCCCTACTCCTACACCCATCCACATTCATATTCAAAACATTCCTCCTATTTCATATAGGTACCTTTTATTATTATAATGTTGTAATATTGTGAAGTGGAAACGCGTGTGAGTAAGTTAATAGTCGCACGCGCAGACGCAGCGCGCGCGCACTATAATAGATGAATAAAACAACACTTGTGCAACCATACCTACACACAGGCAAAAAGCTTTATGAGTTATGCCAATTTTATTTCAAGGTTAAAAAATTCCAATAGAATATCAATTTATTTTATTTTTTATTCTGTCATCTAAACAATTAAACATACAAAATGTGTATTTGACATTTATTTCTGTTTTAAAATGTTACTTGCTTCATCACAAAAATAGCACGTAATATTATATTACTAAACCACAAATTCAGAAGTTCGTAAACATACATATTATGTGTTTGATTGTATTTCTTTTTCAAAATATGTAAATAGAAACAAAACAACGCTTAATCAAACTCAATGGCAACATTTATCAGCTAAAAACTATTCAGAAAACGTAAGGCGCAGCGCAGGTTTGCATAATTGCTAGCAAATGGCACATAATTTCCAATACATACGGACATACATCAATCACTACAGTACATACTAAAATACTATGATAGTTGAAGCGTGCTTTCAACAAGTATTTAACAATCACGCATGCTCAGTGACTGTGCTTTAGAAGTTAACTGCACTCATCGTATGGCCGAACAAAAGACATCAACGCGTTACGATTGCGTCACCTTTTGGCTACGGGTGCTAGACAAGTATTTTGCTCTCTGCGTTTGTAACCTATTTTGTTATTCAGGTAAGAATATTATTATGTCATGGTTGATATTTATCATAATCAGCCTATAATGTTGCCACTACTGCGACACAGGCTTCCTCTGTGAGAGGGAGTGGGCCGTAATCCACCACGCGGGCCAGGTGCGAGTTGGTAGATGTCACATGTCTTCGAATGTTTGGTTCTAGGACATGCCGGTTTCCTCGCGATGTTTTCCTTCACTTCAAGTAATGCGCCTGTCAGTGTTCGAACCTACGACGTACAACTCGTAAGTCGCGGCCGTCTCCACTGGACCACCTCTGGTCACAGGTATTTATACTCATGTTATCTGGGTACAATTTGCAGTAGATTTTATGTACACAACGTGAGGTCCTGTTTCAAGAAAAGTGAGGAAAGGTCTAACAATTATGTGTTTATTATTGTGCTCATGATAATTAAAAAAAAGTAGACTTACTCCTTCTACCTGGCACTTAAACACTAGGTATGCCTATTTGTGAAATAAAATATAACCTGTATTTAGTTCATACCTAAGATTATGACCCTTACAAAACGTAACGCAATCAAGTTGAAAGAAAATATACTTCTTACTGCTAAAACTATTGTCTATATGTCTCACACACAAAACAGTGAATAATGCTATCTGATCTGAAGTAATTAATTGCTAATTTAATTGTGTTTTACACTTTTGACATGTCTAGGTATTTTCTAAATGAAGAATGATTTGTGTGCAACTGTGGTTGCTATATGAGTTGAATAAATTATCTGAAGATGATTGAATGGTTATAACATCACAATATGTATATGTAATCTTATATTAAGTTTGATTTAAAATTCTTAACTGTAATGAGTCATCGGGAATAATAAAATGACTTACAACAGCTTGTTTGGTAGTATTTTTAGTATCCGAAAATAGAAAAGTTTTTTAATACGACACGAAAAAGAAAACATATTTATTGTTATTTAGTATTTCACTAAATAATACTAATAAATAACTATAAATAATTTAATAATGTGGTTAGTTAATCAATTTGCCATAATTTATTAATGCCTTATAATTTAATATCCGTGTCAACAGTAGCGATTAGTTTATGCCGCGTTTTCTACCGGTTTCTATAGAAAAAGCAGCTTCAATACATCATAGCCTATGTTGATGAACAACACGGAAACCGAACACCACCACCATCCACCATCAATTGCCAACACAACGCGATGCGTATGACACTTACTATTAACTACTTCCCATCCGCGACTTCAAGGCATATTAACGAGTTATTTCAGTCTGATCCACAAATTAGATCCACCACTAATTAGTTTTCACCAGTGGATCAGATTTCAGGGAACAGATCGGAATCTATACTTCCATACTAATATTATAAATTCAAAAGCAAATCTGTCTGTATGTTACCTTTTTACGCCTAAACCACGGAACAGATTTTGATAAAAATTTGGCAAGGAGATAGATGGCATCCTGGGGAAGGACATAACACGTAGCACGTTCCCGTGGGATAATTTCCACATGGTCGATGCCGCGGTTGGAAGCTAGTGACTTATAAAAACGGTTAAGAGTTTGACCCGCTAAGGGACGGAGTTTCTGAAAGCAGAACTTGAATCCTCAGAAATAATTTGTGTATAAATCATTTTTGAAAAAAAAAATACGAGTTACGAACATAAATGTAGGGAACAGAAGATTTTTTTTCGCGATTTCAGGTTTGGTCGCATAGTAAAAGTTGTTCATAATGATGAGTACAATCTCTCGTTTCGATTTGTCGCATGTTTTCATTTTCACCCTGTATAGAGTTCGAGAAATCCTCTTTTAGTGCAGATGCAGAAGTCTGCTGCACCCTCTCTAATGAAAAAACGTGTTACCAATCCATCAGTTCACACGTTCAAAATATACATTCACCCATTCAATAAGTACATCAACCAATATAATGACATCAAACCACCAAAGCACAAAATTATTTGTTTCCTATATAATTATCCAAACAGATAAATAATCGGAACAGTCGGAGTTCATTACGTAAACTAAAATAAAAATAATTGATTGGGATATTCTAATCATGAGGTATAAATGTGTGAATTAACTTAGTATTACGTTCGGGGGCTATTAATCTTGTCGCTTCCATATATCTCTGGTCAGAGACAAGAGACAAGGGACGGGTTACACCCGCGCGTTACTCAAGATAAAAGCTGGTTCACATGTTAGTGTCTTGTCTTGAATAACTGATTGGTAGCTTGATTACACTGACCGGTGATTAATTCAGTTCGTTGAAATAGAAAAGAGTATATTAGGAACAGGGTGTAAAGTTCACTCATCCTCTATAGAAAAGGGAGGACCTCCGACCAGACGGGTGTTGTGTCTGGCGGGCAACTGCCCGATGATTCATTTCGGGCCGTTGTATCTATGCTAGTTGTGCGGTAAACAAGCTTCACAGCTTGGCTCATCGCCGCAATTGCCTGCTTATCAGTCTTCTACAGATTGTACTTCGGTGAGTGGGCCCAAGAACTCCACGACCTCATTCCACCGGCCCCCTTCTACCTTCACTGCAAGTTACCATCCCTGCCAAGTTTCTATTCCACAAATTCAAACTAAGCGTTTTCAAATGTCTTTTTTAATGCGCACAGCAAAAGAGTGGAACTCTCTACCTGTGTCTGTGTTTCCGAGCACATACAACCCGAATCTCTTCAAAGTGAGAGTGAATAGGCTTCTTCTGGGTAAGCTCACTCCATCGTCGACTCTGGCTCTGTCACCTCTGACCTAGACTAGAGTCAAGAGAAAAGGCATGTCAAAAAAAAAAAAACTCTGCTTGCAAGATGCGGGATTTTGCGTGACGTCAGTATGAAGCGTTGTTCGCATGTGGCGTTGTAAACACCGCGGAGAAGAGCGAAATTAAATGTCAACTATCGTAGCGAAATTAAATGGGAGCTATCGTCATTTGTTTTCTGAAAAAGTTTACATCTGAAGGGTAATTCTTGTAATTTTAAGAAAGTTCACAATCTGAAGGCCAATTCTCGTAATTTAAAACGTTCAAAATCTAGTCGCAGTCTCATCTCAGCGACAAACAAATGTCAAAAACTTGTCAAAATGTAGGGAAATTATAGGTATTTTTGACAGATTGAGACTGAGATCAGACTGTGAACGTTTTTTAAAATTACGAGAATTGCCCCTCTGATCTCAGTCACAATCTGTCAAAAAATCTCTAATTTCCCTACATTTTTAACAAGTTTTTGATATCTCTTTGTCACCGAGATGAGACTGCGACTTGATTCTGAACTTTTTAAATTACGAGAATTGGCCTACAGGGGCCTATTTAATAAAACCGACAGGCGACAGGTGTCCGGCGACAATCTGGCAATTTTACAAGTTTCCTTTATACATTTTCTGCTTTATTAAACTGCACATGTTGTGAAAATGTGTCAATTTTGGATTTTTTTGAAAAATATGTCACATATTCAGTTATTTTAGATAGGGCCTTAGCTGTTATGAACTAGCCTTATATTCTCCTTCTTCTAGGCTTTATAGGGTTAAGGAAAATTTCATGCATATCTGTGATACTTTAAAATCAAGAACTCTATTCTACTGTAATTAAATTTATACACGAGTAATAAATAAGATAGAACAAAGTGAAATTAAAGGTAAGGAAAATTACAATGTGTGAGTTGACCTTTATCTTCGAAATTGGCGCCAACTTTCAGTCAGTCATTATGATCAACTTCTACTGAGCGCTATCTCACGCGACCATATCTTTTGCCAAAACGTTTAAAAATAAACTCTCCATAGTGAACGTTGTGTTCACACTTCGGTGTGTAATTTCATGATTATTGATCTTAAATGGCTTCGGGAAAAGTATCGAACCCGAGCACTTAAAATAATTATGTGATCTTAATTGTTATGATATTTAAAGCCGCTTTTACTTTAAGCTTTGTTTTCATGCCAAATAAATATGGCACTAGGCAGGTGAATTCGTACTGGAATAGTAATAGTTATTTAATTTAAACTTAAAAGTCAAGTCAAAAATTTGACTTCTATTATAAATATTTACCAACAGAATACAATTAATGATCGAGCTAGATAATACCTATAATCATCTCAGTAAATTGAAATGCAAATAATATTATGGCATTTTAACATTAAAGTTCCAATTATTGTCTAAATATCTGGTTATATTAGTACATCTGTCATTATGTGGCAACGTTTTATGTATCGCAATCAAACGATGACACGGAATAGAAAATCTAGAGACCATAAAATAGGTGACAATGTCAAAAGTCAAATATTCATTACCGTACCGGACTAGAATGTTGTTGTTACGAAATTTATGTAATCGGAAGCTGCGCCGGAGTTCGTCGGAGGTTTTCACTACAAACATGCGATTATTAAATTACTACGACTCAAAATGTCATGCTAATCATATTGTAATTTTTTTATCATAGCCTTTGATTATGATTGCGTGGTTTTATGCTTATTTATGAGCTTAGCAAGCGGAAACATCATTGCTTTGTTTATTAAATTATATAAAATTATTTACTTAACCTTTTCTTTGCCTTTGACTTGAAACAGGTGTAGGCGTTGTCTGTAATTCCTGCGCTCTGCAACTACCTTATTGCGAAGCTAAATGCCTTAGACATTTCTCATAAGGTGTGAACTATGGTTCATGTAAATATCGTGGTAAACATTTTATAGTTAGTATATTATTGGAGACATTCTTTAATGCGGAAAACCATGAATGTCTGTAGGTGTTAATTATTCACGATGTCATAACCATAAACAATGCATGAATATAATAAATACAATATAATGATTTCTATAAATCTTAAGAATATACGTGTATTTTTGGGGTTCTGTATCTCAAAAGGAAAAACGGAACTCTTATAAGATCACTTTGTTGTCCGTCTGTCTGTCCGTCTGTCAAGACCCTTTTTCTCAGGAACTTTGTACAGAACCCACGGTGCGCGAGTCCGACTCGCACTCGCTTTTTAATAATTGGCATACTATGAAGAATTGCGTTGTTTTATAAGAAGTCAATATGTATTAATTATTGTTTCAATTTTAGCTCTACAGAGCCATCAACAAGCTAAGAAGAATACCTAAGGGCTAAGCCAGATTTTTATTATTTCACTTCTCAACTCGTAACTAAAGTTGTCTTATCTTACGTGGCTACCTCCATAGGTATAGATCCACGTAATGAAAAAAACAACGCACTCAATAAGTAAACAAAATACTTTTGTACTTTGAACAATCTGTTATCAGAGCAACCGTCACTCACACGTCTCTTGCGCAAATAAATAACAAAATATTACCGAAGGTCACATACTTCGCAGAGAGGACGACGCAACCATAAAATTTTGATAAATGACTTTCAACTTTTTACATCATGACTTTGACTTTGAAACCTAATTTATTTAAACTGCGCCCGCGCCGAACCGCTTCGCTTTAGAGACATCAGACATCAATTACGATTATCGATAACTGAATAAATGGGGGTTTAATCGCTCAATCTCGATTGTTCTTCAACAAGTCACGAGTTCTAATAACCTGTCTCATGGTAAGTAGGTACCTTACGACAATGGCACCCGATCATCCTCCGACCTTTGTCTGGCATTTGTGCTACACACGAATTCTTTAGTTAAGCTTGAACTTTGTGTACCTGACGAAAATTAGAACGCTGTCCGCATTGTTGGGGAGTCGATTCCTGACATATGATATCGATGAATGTCTAAATTATCGGATTTTATCGGTTTTACATTACCGCCGGTAATGCCACGTCCTCAAGTGTATAAATCTTTGCAAATATTTATGTTGAAAAAACGGTTTAAATAATGAAGAAGGTGGTTGGTTCGTGAAGAAGTACAACAAAGTATTTTCATAATTAAAACATTTACCATAATAACTTCCTGTAACCTAAAAGTGAAATCGAAATTGAAGTCATTTCAAGTCTCATCGGCGGAGACTATTTGATTCGACCACGACTTACCGCAGTGATGAAGTCAAGTAATTACTACAAAGTACCTAGGTATAGACTTCGGAATATCGAGGTATTTGTACCTATTTACTAAGCACAAAAATGCAGTGACATAAAACTATTATTGTTCTTTTTTTAGTTTTATTGTTATGTTTGTTGTATTCAAGGTTTTTCAATACTTAGTTGATTTTAATATTAAACGCCTGATTGATCTTTTGGCATCAAGTAGACAGGAGTGCGAGTTAAGGCCACAGGGAGTTCTTTTAGAACTTCGCAGTTAGCAATAAAAATATTATTAGATACTAGAATGATGCATCCAAACTCTGCCGTATAACGCAAGTATATAAATAGGTAGGAATGATAAGTATTTGATAGAATTGCAGGGTACACGAACTTGGATTACCGTACATAATATAAAAGAAATAAATCTTCCAAATTATCTCGAAACAGCTACTTCTTCGCAATCATTATTCATACCGCAACATTGCTATCAGTTTTACCATCCCGATGGCGGGTAATGTCAATTACAAAACCCTACATTGACATTAAATTAAGTATTGCTTCCATTCAAATGTGAGGCGAACAAAAAGATGATACGAAATGCTCGAAGACGTGCAATGCAATCCATTTCGTGTTCTTTTTTTTTACTTTTTGTTGACAATTGAACGTAACGTTTGATTTCTTCACAGTCACGCTACGGTGGATCTCTAAGTAAACTTATTTATTGGTCAATTAATCTTTATCGCGCAGGAACGAGAAGTGACCTCAGCTTACAATCATGACTGATAAATAGTTTTGGGCGTATTTGTTATTTAATACAATGGAATTATTCTTTTTTTTTTTTCAATGACCTGGTGAAGGTCGCTGGAATCCGCTGGATGCGAGAAGCACAGATCCGGTAAAAGTGGGAGAGGAGGAAGAGGGTGGCCTATTCCCAGCAGTGGATTTCTTTCGGCTGAATAGAATAGAATAGGTACTCTAAATTATGTACACCATATAAATTTAAAGATGTAAATGTAGAAAATTTTACAAAGAGTGACACAATGGGCGATCTTATCGCCGGCGCGGCGGAAGTTTTGAAAACCGATGCAACTTCCTTTCGCGAGTGTTTGATACTTTGCGTGACTTTCTGTTTCATAAAAATATCAGTATGAGCTAATCATTTTGCATCCACGGCAGCTGACTAATAATGGGTGCTCGTACCTACCTAGCTAGCACTCTGTTTTTTATCTTCGGTCACGATATACAGATCCCATTTGCATGAATGGAATGGACAAAGAGTCGTGATTTACAATATAAACGAGAGCAAAGCATCATGGCACGGGAGGTCAACTTCTTATAACATCCGGCTAGCACCGACAGAGGCAATATTACCTACCAGGCCAATATGCATTAATTACAGGCATTTATGAGCCCTATATTAACAGCTGGTATTGATTCTGACAACAGCAAGACTTACGTCACCGACATGAAACAAAAATTAAAAAATCGAAAGAGAATTATTTGACCTACGAAGAAGGTTAAACCGAATGATTTCGCAAAAGCATTGATTTTATTATCTGTAATAAATAAAAGCGTTTAATGTGTGAACTCATGTAACCTTAAATAAATTCCTCGATGAGGTAATTGTTCTTAATACAAACATCGTTAACATACAACATAGAAGAAATCCTTTACCCACTTACAATAAACTTTAATTGCTGACAATAGACGTAAAGTTATATAACTTATTCGTAATAATATGCAATGCTAGTATCCTTCAAGTATCACAACTCTTTCATAGCCCCATACAGTAGCTTATACAATTATTTCAAGGTGCGTCGATTGTGGGATGCACAAAAAAAAAGCGACACGGATCATAACATTATCTCATACAATTTTTGCAACTACACAGTACTTCGTATTATTCAAACCGCCATTCGAGGCTTCGACAATCAGAGGAATAACCTTCACGTGACCATAACTGCCAATATTTTAGATGACAGTATAATAGCAGGCACTGGCGGCCATATGCACGATGGCACGCGACAGCAATTGTTGCCATTTGAATAATACAAATAATACTTACATAAATATTACCACACAATCCTTAGACACATAACAAGGAATTGTCTTGAATTGATACGAAATAAGTACTAATTGCTGTCAAAAAGGACCTTCTGTAATTTAAAGTTTATTGTTTAAGTGTATGGAATTACATAAAATTACAAAATCTAGCAAAATAATCATCGTTAAAACGAATGAGTAATTACGCTGTGTGTATTCTTGCTATTAAATAATAATAGGACACTTACAAAATTACAGCGATTGCCAGCTACTATTGAAAGTTCCCATTACGTTGGCCAGCATCGGAGTTTCATTCACGGAGTCACATAAGACATCTACATTCCCTAGGCAGGTTGAACTCGAAAAACTATAAGCAAAAATACAAAAAATACTATTACAACTACTTATTTAACTCAGTTTAATTAAATAACTTTTAAATATAAAACACAAATAAAAATTATTAAAAGCGAAGCAACCTGTATAGGAATTTCTTTACGTTGACTAATGAGCGGCCTAGTAGCGAGCAAAACAAAACATTCTAAATGATTCACGCATTTACTAATAGATATTTACGGCTTAAATAAATGCGTGCAATATTATTCGTGTACCTACATTATTTGCTTATAATTATAAAAACAAATGGTGTGGGTACATGAATGACAAATAAATATAATAAGTAAATATAAGTTATACTTACATAGTTCTTATAGCGAATGTGAGTACCAATACAAACCATTTCTGGTTTAATGGTACAAAACAAACATAAAACTGTAATATGTATGCATAAAAACTAAACAAAAAAAAAATTATTAAAAAAAACTAGCCAATCCATCTCATTTAACGTTTTGTTTACTATAAGCTAAGAAGATTCTGTAAACAGACCTGCGCCCTAATTGTGTAACATACAACTTTCAAGCACAATCTGAATCATTTTGAATGATATTGCTAATCCATTGCTTCATATGTTCGAAAAAATTGTCTGCTCAACAACATATAACGCAATGAATGTTGTTGAACTGTCAAAATTAAAGCCAATGCTACTATTAGTGTGTGACACAATTACTCCGTTGTGTAAGCCGAGCTGAGATGCCCAAGTATATTCAAGTCCTCCATAAAAACACACATAGGTAACGTAGAAACGTACAAAAATACTTGCAAGAAAACTATAAACTCCATAAAATTCACCCACTCAATAGACGAGCCAAAGGAAATAAACCCGTAATAATATGCGTGAAGCACACAGTAGTAAGAACGTACTTTATCAGTAACAAAAGATCAAACCGAACAACTTAAGTTAAACGTTTATACATGTATTTTATTCCCTTACACCATGTTACACAATCAATTAAAATAATATCGTTGACGTTTTTACGCTCCTGCGCAGTCTGCGGCGTCTCTGTGAAGTTGCGCAAATGTTCAGGCCATGACCACCACGCGACTATATGAACAACCAAAAAAGATGTTGTTTAAACATGACATCTGCAACAGCAGCTGTTAATAAGTCACATAAACAACAGCATAAAAGCTTCTGGACATAACTTATTTTACTTAATATTCATGGCATTGGTTATAATTGTTGACAGCCGCGCCCTTATCGAAATTTCGATAACCTTAATGTAAATAAACCAATAAGTTCCTACATTTCATGTAGCTGAAGGTAGTTCGACAACCTCTCAGTCAGTTGCATATGACTGTGCCACAGAGGTTCAATTACACTGTATGACTGTATTCTACAAACAAAACTTTGTGTAAACTTGTAAAACAAAATAACAAATTATCCGCACTGATCGAAGTGTGTTGTTTCTTGAGATATTGTGAAACCACAACAATACGCATTCACATGTAAATTGCCTGTAACGCAGTCGTGAGTTATGTGCACTGTGACACCTCCAGAATGCTAGCAGTACATACTAGAAATTCTGCATCATTAATAACTAACTATGAGACACAAGACATCTCGTACACGATCACATTAATCCATGCGCGTGGCCACGCATGAATATCGTCGTTATTAATTTATCGTATGTGCATATTCCTCACAATACAGTGTATTCTACGAACATTCAACAATTATCGTCCGGCGCACACGAGCCGACGTGACCCACAGGTCAGAGGGTGCACCTTATTAGAATCCCTATTCAATGTCCATTGAAACTGAGTTCAATTGTATGAATGTTAAAGCTTAATTTTATTTGTGTTGATTCTTTTGTCTGCTATTATACAATCCAAACAAGGCGAAATCCTTGAGTATATGCTATATCACCGGCTTATTACGAGTAGCTTCATGTTCTGTCTGATGTCGAGTGTGCTGCAGGCAGTTAGATGTTTGGATAGCTCTTTACGCACGCTGTAAAAGTACTTGGCCCAGATTTGAATATAGTATTTGAATAATATATCAGTGAGCCTAACAAGAATACTTAGGAGCTAGGTGTCTGCATCCTAATTGTGGTATTGCATGCAGTCATGCAATAGTGCTATTTAGCTACTCAGTTTAGCACTTCTCTATTAACGGTAGGTATATAGTTACTAAACATAATCAAGAATGTAATAGTCGTTACATAATGTAACACAACAAACAGTTCGACCTACTTTGAACAACGCATCTTTGTTCATCAAGAGACTTTCGCTGCAATGGATAAGACTCAAATAGATCAAAAGAAACAGTACAAGTTAAATAATATTGACCCACTTTACAAACCGCTTGAGTAAATTATTCTGTAAATGATAAATGGAAGTAATTATAATAACACGTATAGTATGTAAGTATAACACGCATGTTAAACTTTGCGACACAGTTTGGGTTATTAGATTGGATTGAATTAAATTATGATGTAGTTTATATAGCAATTTTGGAACGGGAACGGGAAAATCAAAGTACTCTTAGATTCCAAGAACAAAGTTTATTCCGTATAAACTCGTCTTATCTGTTTAAGTTTAAAGCATCGAATATTTCAGTTGTAGGCAAACTGATGGCTTAATTTTGATTGTGAACACGGCATTTACTACTAGATACACAGACCAAGCTGTACTTCATTAGAGCCCCAGGGTTATGAATTATTGTGAACCTCAATGAACTAGCTAGTAATTTCACACTACAGGATTGGGTACTCGAAGTGTAAAACGACTAGCTTGCTTCAGCGAATGCCAAAGCCAAAGATCTACATAACAATTTAACTAACCGATAAATGTAGGAAACAGCTGTTTTTTTTTCGCGATTTCAGGTTTGGTCCCATAGTAAAAGTTGTTCATAATGATGAGTACAATCTCCCATTTCGATTTGTCGCATGTTTTAAATGTCATCCTGTATGTATATTGTATACAAAATAAGAGGTCACTTAGGCGTCGAAATACTCCTATATATATACATCGCTGTTCGCCAAAAATCTTGAAGAAATATAACAAACTTACATAATTTTTTAATTTGTACAATTTAACACATCTCAAAGTTAGGAAAGCCATACCTTTGCATTTTTTATCGCATAGTTCTCTTAACGAAGCATCCATAAAGTTGGTATTAACGTGGTAATTGTGTAGTTATCCGTGCAGGTATGCGAGTACTCTTAATAGTTGATGTTCTTAATGGCCCATTGGTGTGGCTCGTCGTGTAATTGCTAATGCGTGAGTTCTTCGATTGAACACGTTTGCGAACGTGTTATAGTGAACTTTTTGCCAATTTGCGTCGCTAACAGGAGTTCACACTGTTCACAGGTCAATAGTTCACTGGCAGATGTGTAATTACATCGTTCGTTTAAAACTTGTGAAGGGCTTAGAAATAGTTCAGTATTTTATACAAAAGAGATCAGGCAATAGATGAACCTAGTACATCAGACATTAGCATAGATGGAAATAGAAGAACTGGACTTGCTCTTGATTATTTATGTACATTATTTATGTAGTTGACCGGTTATGTAAAGCGGGGTAGACCAGCCACTTCAGGGTAAATAAAGAAGATTTATTTAATCTACATTTATAATTACAGAGAATGAGTTACTTAATCACCGGCTAGGACAGGGAAACTCGAATATAGTGGTATAACATGAAGGGTTTTATAAAAGATAACATTGAGGTATGTAAATTAGTTTACTAAGGGTCAGCCGCTGTAAACGGAGAGTCGGGGACACTTGGCGCCAGCGCGGGCGCAAACTGTTAATAATATTATAAAGAAAGGTCGAATTATTATTAACATTTTATGAAACATTGATAACTTACATATTTATAAACACCTGATGCGAAACATTTTTAATAATAATAGTTTTCGCGATGGAAAAGCCTTCAAGCACAAGACTGAAAAAGAACAAGTATGTTAGTCCAAAGCTTTTACATGTAAGGGCCATGACTCATAACCGAGTGGCAGTTAGACTGGTTAAAGAACTATTGTACTAATTAGTATTATACAGCTCTTATTCTCATCTTCAACTTCACTTGATAATTTATAAGCAGCTTCGAGTAGCAAGTTTCGACTTAAATGCTGATCTCTTACTGCAAACAAAAACTCGTCATCCTCTGCCTATTCTTTACACAACTATGTTAGGGTGGGCTTCTAGTCTAACCGGATACAGTTGAACATTAATACAATATTTTACATAGAGTGACTCCTTATCTGATCTCCATAAACCAATTACTAATACGATACCCCTTGGTAAGACTGGTTGTCAACCTTTCAGGCTTCTGACTTATACCAGTAACGACTGTAAAAAATCTAGAGATAACTACGTATTACTCAACATAATATAATACTACGCACTATCTAGACCGAGAAAACTAATGATACTATGCAACTACGTTGTATGCCGCAATAACTATTACCATGTTGAATTTCGAATAATGTAAACAAAGTTCTTATCATCATTTTCACAACGGAGTGGTGTGACATCTCAGCGGCATCTAAGCGATGCATGCTCCGAGGTCGCGAGATCCTTAAACATTGTGATAAGTGATACACCAGTGGGATCATCGTGCCGCAGGCGCAGCGGTCGCCCGACCCTAGATAACTTTACACAAAATATAAACATTGGAATGTACCCTTGAATGTAGGCAGGTACGTAGATTGTATAAAGTTAAGTACAATTGCCATACATCAGAAGACGTTTTGTTCATGGTTGATTACATCCTAATGTTTTTATAGGGATAGGTGCAAATATATTGTTATACACCTAGATTTTCCTATTGAAAGTTTTGAGTTCAGTGTGGGTGAGCTTATTGTCATCCGTCAGATGCAAAAGCATCCACCCAAAATTCACAATGCTTCTGACAATGTCCTGACAGGAAAATCATCGAAAGAAAATAGATGCTACGCCCTGATCGCGCAACAAACAAGCTGCAGAACATTCTAGACATCTGTTTGCGCTCGCCGAACTTTTATTAAACTGGATTAATCATACATAGAAATCAAACGAATCCGTGACGCACAATCTCAGTAACTGCAGCCGACATTTGTCTCTAATGTGAAAATGTCGTTAATGTCTGACATTTTCACACCGAGTAAAATTCATGGCGCATTGTGGCGTGATTTGTTACAAGACAAAAATCTACAGAATATTATCTGAGTATGTTGTTGTTCGGTATTTCATCAATGTTTCTCTTTATGTGTACTTGATCCTATCCATTTTAGGGATAATGTTCTTAAAATAGTACCACACACCATATGTTAGGTTTGTGAAGATTTTCGGCATAAAGTTTCGCCATTACATTACTGCATGAACAGAATCTTGTAGGTGGATACGGATAATGAAGTGCACCTGTCAAAATGATTAGACAATAGGTGTTGTGGAGCCCACGTCGCGGGATGAGTCAGTGAGTCGGCGCAAGCGCAGCGCGGTGGCATCGCGGCCGAGCGAGATTAATGCTCTCACCTTGGCACACTCCCCTAGTCGCGGCCAACTAATTACCGATACTACAAAATAAACAATCATTAGTGGCATTAGTGTGATTCTACTTGTAAACGTGTCAATGAATATTTAACTTCACATTAATTTATTTCGTTAAACTCTACCTAGGTAGGAACACTGTTTTTAAACACGAGCGATACAGGCGTTCAAAAGTTCAGGGTTGTGATTTATATATAATCTGGATTAGGTATCATGAATTTATGAAACATAAAAATACTTTTGAAACGATTCTTTAAATTCTTTGTGATTTTTGAGGGGTGAAATTATATTGTCAACTTCTTTTGGTTATTAATTTATATTGTTTAGATAGTACGATTTTTAATGACGCGATCGCGCGTGTCCGCCATTACAAAAATATAAAGTGCCGTCTCTTTATAGCGATAAATTAATAACCACAAGAAGTTGAGACAATATCATTTCACCCCTCAACAGTGATATTTATTTGTGTTTAGAGACAAGTACCTATTACCATTTAGGGGAAAGGAAAACGGTGTCTAATCAGGGCAAGAGGTTGATCTAATGGTATACCAGAAGTTTGAATGCCAGCGTGCCTCGTAAACATTTAGCATTTTTCTATTAAGCAACATGTAAGGTAGCTATCAGAGACAATGTTCAGGTTTATCCAAATTATTCGGAAAGCGTATATTAGATTATTTGCAGTGGTCACTGCAATCACTTGATAAATACCATATTGTCTCAGAATATTAATCTAGAAGCTTCGAAATCATATACCAATTATATGATATGTAAAAGTTGAATGAAACTACACAAGTAGGTATATTCAACAAGATTACATTGCGGAAAATTTTGAACACATTATCTGTAAGTATTGGATTAAAAAAAACAAACTAAGGAACCTGTTCGCAATTTTTGATACTATCTAGGTATATTATGTTCATAGCTTAATTTTCTTTAATAAAGGAATTGAGATTTTCAGTTACAGGACTTGTGATGGTCCGAAACTCAGACCAAATAAAAGACCAAGACAGAGGGCTGTCAACAGTAAAGTGAAGCCGGTGTCGTAAACATGTGTGCACAGTTTGATTGTAAATGGTTGTAAATGTGTGCGTGTGAGCGTGTATGCACAGAGCGGAGGTGTAGTTTTGGCATGCTTCACTGTATCGTTCTCAGCGCTCTGTCTTGGTTTTTTATATGGCCTGAGGTCTGAAATCGCCACTCTGCAACAAACTAAACGGTATACAAAGAGCCTCCTACTTATCCTGCAGTGGGGCAATTTGAGACCGATATACCTTTTTTTACCGACTTCCAAAAAGGAGGAGGTTATATGTTCGACTTTATGTACTTTTTTTTTTTTTTTAAGGTTGTTCACGGATTTCTCCGTCAATTGTAGGCCTATTTTAATTTTATTTATTTTTTTGTTTGAAAGGTTAACTCTCAAGGTGGTCCCATTGTCATCAAGTTGGAATCTGATGAGAGGATCCCATGGAAATCGAGGGAAACCCTCAAATTTTATAGGCAAACCTATGGCGATTTGGGTATTTTTTAAAGTAACTTGAGCATTTGCTCTCAGAAATCATCATTTGTTAAAGTGGAGCTGATGATGAAGACTACAGATGGCCATCGGAACTACTCAATAATAAATATTTCACGGGTTGCGATTCGATTGCTTTAATATGGTTGCTAAGCAATTTATGCTCGTCACAATGCGTATGGTGAGTGGTTGTTGAGCAGTTCTCCTGGTTCTTACAAGGAGAACTCCTCAACAATTAACGTCCCAGCATCGAGAAAAGCAATATTTTGTATAAAGTGATGAGCAGTTAACATTAGGCTACAGTAAAAAAAGTAAAATATAAAAAAAAAACATTTTTGCAAAAAAAACAACCGACTTCCAAAAAAACACCACAAAGTGAAAAATAACTTTAATTTCGGAAATCGGTGTCAATAAACGAAAATGCAGAACCAACGACACCGACTTCCGTAATTAAAGTTATTTTTCACATTGTAGTGTTTTTTTGGAAGTCGGTTGTTTTTTTTGTAAAAAAGTTTTTTTACTAGCCTTGAATGTCCCACTGCTGTGCAAAGGCCAGCCTACTGTCTTTCCACCTCTCTCTGTCCAGAGCTGCCAAAGAACTATATTTATTAAACAAGCCCCGACCGAACCGCTACCGATATACCCACTTTGGTTTAAAAAGAACGGATTGCTTCGAGTTGCAAATACAAATCTTTAATAACATATATACACGGTTGCGATATCTCACGGAATTCATTTCGCTGCGCGTAAGCATCAATGAACGATTGCCTTTTGCTATCCTTTGACATTTACACGTACAAAATAAATTGCAATATTTGTTACCAACGTAAGTGTTGATATTTTGTTTTAAAATTACCACTAATGGATCAATCCTAAAAGTTATAAGTCTTCACACATTGCTTTCCAATTACTGTTACACTTTACGATAACCTTTATGAGGACTTCTTAGTGCTAATTCCGGTTCCGATAATTTGTCTCTTAGTATGCACCTAAACATTGTTGCTATAAGCGCAGAAAAAACATCGGAACCTTGTGAATTCTTATTTATCAGTTTTTGTTTTATTCCGGAAAAAATATGTTCACAACAACGCAAGGGCGACTGGCAACCTCATCGCGTGATAAGCTTATGAAAATGGGATGCTTTTGGCTCGGTGATTAGTCAGGCAACCCCGAAACAAAATGTGAAGCAGTAAATGAATAAGTTACGGAAAATTATAGAGGGCACACATAGGTGTAAGTTAAACGTAACATGAATTGTATAAAATACTTTGAAACAATCATGCCGTCCAATATATTATGCAGTGCAACATGAAATCTAACACAATAACAAGGCGAATTTGTTTCAACGTGTTACATTTCATGTTGCATTGCATATATTTGTACGACATGTTCATTTCAACGTCCGTTACAGACATGACATGTAACGGACGTTGAAATGAACACCTACAAAAAAGTGAATTGTAAAATGGTGAGAGCAATGGTGACCCAGTGGATACGGCCGCGACTTACCAGTTGTAGGTTGTAGGTTCGAACCCAGACAGGCGCTTTACTTTGTGTAAATTATGTTATTGCCACTGCTCTCAAAACGGTGAAGGAAAACACCGTGAGCAAACCGGTATCCTAGAACCAAATATTCAAAGACATGTGACATCTACGAACGGTAGATTACGGTCCACTCCCTCTCACAGATAATTATAATCTATTGTTATACAATTGTTTTGTTTTTGTCGATTAAATATATTTTTATAATTAGGCATGTTGTCACTGTGCTCTTATAGGTAAACTAAATTATTGTCAATAATTATAATTAACTTTAAACTTTAAAAGTGTTGGAAAATTCCAAGTGTTGATAAGAAATGTTGAAGTAAATAATAAGTGGTGGATAAAACTGAGTACCGAAATACCTAATCATTTTAAATTGGTATTTATCAGAACATTTAAGAGAAATTCTACCGTTCCTTTCAAGTTTCATGTCAGTTTTCAAAACATGAATATTTCGTGAAGAAAATAAAAGTATACAATTATTATGCAGCATGCCCAACAATATCTATATATAAATGTCTGTAATTGTACAACTATTTAGTGGTGACCGAGAAGAACGCTGCCATTCGTGCCTACGACTCTTTTCCCTGCGACGCGAACAACACCCACATGCGCCATTTACAGCGTGCTGTAAAGAAACGCATGGGGGTGTGGCGCTCCGAGGGATGGGATAAGATGATCGGCGAACTCGAGCCCACCCACCACGCCTTCTGGCAACTCCAGAGGAAGCTCCGCTCCTCTGAAGAGGCCACAGTTCCTCCTCTCACACGCCCCGACAAAACGGTCGCTTTCGAAAACCTCGAAAAGGCCGAATGCCTAGCCGACAGCCTAGAGGCTCAATGCACTTCCAGCTCTCAACCAGTAGACAGAGCGCACCTCGACGAGGTGAACGCTGAAGTCGAACGGAGAGCCTCCCTACCGCCAGTCGAAGACCCTGATGATCCTCTGCCTCCCGTCACTCCCGACGAAGTGCAAGACATCATAAAAGGGCTTGCAACCCGCAAAGCCCCCGGTTCGGACGGTATCACCAATAGGGTGTACAAACTCCTCCCCGCCCCCCTCATACTGCTCATGACCGCCATCTTCAATGGCGCTCTGAGCAACAACATCTTCCCCCAAGTGTGGAAAGAAGCCACAGTCATAGGTATCCCCAAGCCAGGCAAGCCCAAGTTTGAGCCCTCCAGCTACCGCCCCATCAGTCTGCTCAATGTTTTCGGTAAAGTCTACGAGAGGCTTATTTATAAGCGCCTCAAAGACTATGCCGAAGCAAAGAGCTTCATCCCTCCCGAACAGTTCGGTTTTCGCACGAAACATTCGTGCATCCACCAGCTCCACCGCCTAGTCGAGCACATTAGCGCTGCCTTTCAGCGAGGTGCTTCGACAGGCGTCCTGTTCTTCGATATAGCGAAGGCGTTCGACAAGGTCTGGCACAATGGCTTATTATATAAGCTGTACCTGCTAGGTGTGCCAGACCGTCTCGTGCTCATCTTGCGAGATTTTCTGTCGGACCGCACTTTCCGCTACCGTATCGAGGGCGCTCTCTCTCCCCCTCACCCCATCCGCGCCGGAGTCCCCCAGGGCTCCGTTCTGTCCCCACTAATTTTCACCCTGTTCTCTAGTGACATCCCGAACAGTAAAAAGGCACAGTTGGCGCTCTTCGCCGACGACACTGCCATTTACTGTTCGGGTGCCAACCAGTCATCCATAGCTCGAAACCTCCAAACCTCTGCAAGCGCCTTGAGCGATTGGTTCCGGAAATGGAGAATCGAGGTCAACCCCGATAAGAGCCAGGCGGTCATCTTCTCGAGACCGCGCAAACGCCCCTCCCCCCTCCCGCGCCCGATCTCTATGTACGGCAAGCCGATCCCCTGGGGAAAGCGAGCCAAATACTTAGGTGTCATCCTAGACCACAACCTCACCTTCAACGAGCACATAAAGACGGCGCGTTCGCGCGCCTCTTTCGCTCTCGGTAGGCTCCACTCCATGTTAACTGCCCGCAGCAAATTGTCACTAAAGTGCAAATTGCGCCTCTACACCGCGGTCATCCGTCCCATCATGACCTATGCTTGCGTAGTCTTCGCACACGCCAAGCCGCGACTTCTGCATAAATTGCAAACCCTCCAGAACCGTTTCCTCCGAAAGGTCACGGGAGCCCCCTTCTATGTCCGAAATGTGAATCTGCATCTAGATCTCAGAATCCCCACCATCCAGCAGTTCATGAAACGCCTCTCCAAGCGCTTCTTTGACTCTGCCATAAAGCACCCTAATCCCCTGATTGCGGCGGCCTCCCGATACACTCCCTCCCGCATAAGTAGGATTCGCCGACCAAGGCATACCCTCACTATCCCCGACGACGCCACTACCCTCCTCCAGGAGAGCAGTAAGGCCACGAGTACTCTCAGACGACAACACAAACACAAGCTCAGACATCCGTCCTTCCGTCCTCGCCGCCGAGGCCCGTCGCGACGTCCCGCACCATCACCGTGCAAGCCCCGACCCTTGCTCGAGCCAGCCCGCGCAGCTGAGCCTGTAGTTTTAAATTCGCCCCAAAACACTAATAATAATACCGATCCAGCCTGTCCCTTGCTGTCCTCTTCCAGCGACGCCCGGAGCCGAGGTCCGAACCCCGCAGGGGGTTGCCCTTAGCTCTGTCGCTTAGTTTTTAAGTTATTGTTTGTCCTGGCTGGAGGCCTTAATTCGAGGCATCTACAGGAAAGTCCGGTTAAGCAGTAGCCATCCTCATAAAGGATGAACTGCGAGATGCCATTGTTAAAAAAAAAAAAACAACTATTTAGTAGTATCAAACAGATATTTAGTCTTCAGAAATCGAGAGAACTTCAACTATTCTGCTGGTTTCCTTTACTAGCTTTCTGTAAGTAGTCAGTTTCGATGTAGAGTGACATATGTACTATAAAAAACTCATCATCTGTAGGTACCTATAACGTATTTCGACCACGATACCTATATTAGTGTCCGTATTTATTAAACCACTCAAAGATGTATATATTTGTGCGAGTACATTTGCATTTATCAACCACGAACTGTGATAACTTGTATTATGTGTTTTCTATTTTTATTCGGATACTGATACGGGCCGGAGTCCGTGTGTCGTAGCGCATCGTATCACAGAATTTAAAAGTGTTATTAACACGCCGCGCTGTGTGGAGCTGAATTTTTTGATAATATTCGTTGTCAAGTCGCATTGAGCCATGATTGTACTGTATTGGCTTATCTTTTCGGATGATTGCACAATTTTGCATTACGCGGCTCATCGAGAATAATAAAGAACAGTTTTGACTTAGTACCCAAAGATTTTCCTCGTTACTCTGCAGAACTAAATTTGAGTGCCTGCCTCTGGGAGTGCTTGTACGATACCTTATAGTTTTGTGTGATGACGACATGACAAGTATTGACATTTTTGTGTTGGCAAGGCCCTTTTGAACAAAGCGATTGGTAGCGAAACAATAGATATTTCTGGTAAATGTCATGATTTTGTACGGAAAACAGAAGTGTCTATTTGCAGTCCCCATCTATAATTTAATGTACTGTAACATCTCAACTGTCTACATCCAAAGTGCTCACGTAACATGTGTCTTTTCGCTTTTACGCCATTGCTGCATGCTTTTTCTTCTAATCTTCATCTTTGGCCATAAAATCCTCGTTCGTCACACTGTCGTGCGGCCGCATCCACCGTGACGAGTATATTATCATCTAAGTATCATTTTATTTGGCTTTTATGGTAACATCATCAAGAAGAAATGAAACAGCCATAAATATAAACTGTAATCATTTCGTTACGTGTGTTCATGTTCAGCAATCTTGGAACTGGTGCACTTAATAACTTAGCTATTTTAGTAAGCTTATAATTTATTCTAGAATTATCTTAGCCCTTAATTTAACACACCATAGTACTAAAGTACTCAGCATTAATATTATACATATTCTCACAAGCATTTAAATACGCTTTGAACAAGAATGACCTAAAACAACTTCATTTTGCAGTTTACAACCGTTGCATACGCATTTGGCATAAAATTAATCGAAACGAATCTACAAAACTACAAAATGACTCAGATGCTGAGAATGCGTGTTCCAGTATGTACTACAACACAACGATCATATACTTTTTATGCCAAAGTACATAGATAGGTAAGTGACAATAACATAATTCATCGTAGAATGATGGACACATCAAGGCTCCCGTGTTCGTATTTCAAATAGGCTGATAGTGGTTGATGGGCGGTGCTGACGTATGCCAGGTGGCGCCTGCGCATAATAGATCATTTCGCAATGACATACACCCTGTTCGCTCGACATCGACATGTAAGAACATATCATGCTTCATAGTCATTCAAATGGCAAATGTTTTAACACGTATTGTACTCAAGTATGTACGTAATACCTGTTGCTTGTGAATGGAAACAAATGTCATGCTTTGTTTTATGTTAATGTTGTTTATAGTAATCAGATTAAGGTAGGTCATCCGGAGTGTTCCCGATACATAGGATCTAGAAAAAATATATCTGTTTGCGTAATGTCAGCCCGGATTTTGAAACGGTAAAAAGATTACAGACTTTTGTACCTGCACTTGAATATAAGTAGATATACGAAATGTAGACGCTTATTAGGAATATTGATAACCAATTAAAAACAATGCAGCATACCATCGCTCGTGCCAAATTATTATCTCTGGTAAATCCAGATTTACGGACAACCGTTTATGCAAATTCTAGAAAGCGATAGAACAATTCTTCTTCTTCTTTGTGACGATAGCACGACAGTTTATTAGATTTTGTTGGCCCTGCGCCACTTCCACAGCGTCGTCGGTGGTAGCGCAGAGGTCCTTTAACTGCATTTTATGGGGCACAAAGGGCAGGACAGAAGGTGGAGCATAGTTTGCGACACAACTCCGCATTCACGCCCTGCTGCCGTGCAGAACAATTCATATATTATACTAAATTTGTGTTTCTAGCAATAAGTTTTCTTATTCGTTACTAATACTGTGTTTTAATTTTCATTTCTTTTTAGCACTTTCATTAATGTCACGGCCAGAGGCGTATTTTTTTTCGTGATTGATATGATGCTACGCCCACAGGCGATTTATTTTACTAAGTCAAAACAGACAAGCTGCTTATAGCCATGTAAATTTGCATACATTTCTAAGAAGCCATGTGATACAGTGTCGTATTGCACTCACTTAACCTTTTTTAGAGTCAAGGCAAAAAAAAAACGAAACCCATGTGCGACGACGCGACGCGCCTCTGGACCTTAGTTCTCTATAGGTACCGCCAGTCATGTAGTGCCATATTACAGGTTCTTACCTTGACTTTTCTACGGCAGTTCTATTATTCTGTATGAAAATTTTAAGTGGCATTTTCAGAATTTCAACTTCATCTCACCGTGAAAGTATTAACCATCATTACAGGATATTCTTTCTTTACCTAATGAAATGGTGTAGCAAGAAAAAAACAACTTAACTACTACATAAAATGTTAACTGTCTCAGAGCCTTATGATTGCTTTTTTAATAACTAGAAATCCCGAAGAAAAATACCGGTTCTAGATATCCTGTAAGAGCGGTTTTGCGCTACATCCGATCCAAATCCGAATTAAAGATCCGACTTCAATCCGAATTGGGAATGTTCCAAATTCAGACGGATAGAGTTCGGATCTAGTGCGCAACCCCTCATACAAATAGGACTATGGTCATCTCGGACTGGCATTTCTCGGATTTAGTGCAGAACCGCTCTAACTCGGGGCCACTATCTGATCAAACCTGTATTGTTTTCTAGAAGTATTGCGAGGTCGCGAGGACAATCGATAGTCGCAGATTGCAAAACCCTGAGAATTACGCACTCACGTAATGAACGGACCCGAAATTAATCGGTACTTTGTAATTTATATCTAAAGTTCAGCGGTCTTTGGGTCCGGGTGCGATGGACAGCGGCCACAGCGGCGTGCAGCCGCCATGTCTTCTGATAAAGACGCCGCCGTCTGCCTTCCCTGAGCCCTCAGATCATTGACAGATAACGGACACGTCATAAGTCAACTAAGGGCCTTTAACACAGATCTATACAGTCATAGTGCACCGACGCCTTTAATTCATTAACAGGTCAACATACCTACTAAAAGCTTGAATGGCAACTCTATAAAAGCATAATTAAGATGTTCCGAATTTAACGCGAAAACATCACTGAAACATAAACCGAGTAATGGATGGTACCTTGACAAGATCATTAAGCACGTAACTACATCATTTAATTACTAAAGTTTCACACAGGTGTGAAATAAAGCGGGTCGCATCTCCGGCAAGTGACGCGGTCGTCCTCGACATAGGCTAGTCTTAGATAATATTATGATTATTAAATAAATTAATAACCTTGACATACCACCTACATGCTCCGTGCACACAGTTAATTGATTATCTGCTTAATTATTGGAGTTATAAATGGAAAACATTAGTCAACCTCTCTACCTAACATTCCGTGAATATTTACGTCCAGTCATCATACATACATTGTACGAGAATAACAATTGGTTTTCGAACCTTCCAAAAGTTAATGTTCTTTTGTTGTCATACAATAAATAACATTGAATTTATTAAAAGTAATACATGAATCGCTTCATAAAATCGTACAAAGAGTTATATCAACAAACACAGTCTTCAAAACGACTGTAGAGTTTCTTCTTCCGTATTATTAGTGTGCGATTATTTAACATCGTAATGACAAGGTTACGACCAAAATTGCAAAGTTCATTCGATACATTCAGTCTAAATTAAATACGTCGGGTTAGAATCTTCGAAAGTATTTATATCGGAGCAATGGGGCTCAAGATTGGAGATAGATAGCCGCATTTGGGGCTCAAGTTTAAAGCTTAATGATGTTGTATTCGGTTGTATCGTGGGAATTTTAGGACCTTTATGTACCTGCTGGTACCCGCAGCCGATAACCAGCGTCGTGATGCAAGAGTCGCGGTCATGGGCATGTAATGCGTTGTTTTAGGCGTAATATGCCATAAAGTAATGATCTTTAGCACAATCACCGGATTTGCTAAGCAGATGTGGAAGCTGTCGCTTTGATGATTTGATTAGGTTGCGTTTTATAGACTTTACTCAATGGCATCTTCTGTATTTTTTGTCTGCAATTAATTCGGTTCTCACGCTTCTAACCGTTTCGTTAGCTACGCCAGATTGACCTGATTAAATCAACCACGCATCACTCACAGCTATGAAGTCACCAGATTTTTTTAGCTCTACTGGTTTTCAGACATTGCCATGCCCCTAATAACCCGTAAAGTCATAGTTATCATGCTCTTAAACCTATACTTTAAAAACCAAACCATGGTGATTCGTTCCAGTACCATTATTTAATAGTTACAATACATTAAACAACACAAATAAAATTACACAACTAACATACATCTTCCCCGAAGAAAATCATTCGCTGACGTCATAAGCGTAGTGCACAATGTTTATTGCCACCATAAACAATGCTAATAGCAAGGTTTTTAGTGAATAAAATTCAATAAGAACTGACATTAGAATAATGTTATGTGATCTGTGGCACGCTGAGGCACAGGTTAACGATACAACCTAACGTATGGTGCAACAACTTACATAATAGTAATTCAAATGATCCATATCAGCATAATGCATGTCATAGCATCTTCATCTCTTACAACAATTCCTTATGCATAACCCCAAGCATGCACCCATATATGGGGTTAATAGACATTATGATGTACCTACTTTTGTTTCTCTGAATTCAACTGTGTGTCTAGAAGAATTGAGTTTGAATTACTTTGCAAGTTTTTTGCCAAAAACACTCATGAAAGTTGCAACATGGTTGCATTATTGAATGCAGAGTCAAAACTTAGGTCGTATGGCTAATTTTGATTGGATGATATTAGGAAATATTTCTAAGTTTCCAGATATTCATATGAATTGTACAATTTATTTTTATTTCTTCCAAAAAAACTTTACTGCTGTCGCAACGATGCATGAAATCGAATACTTTCATAAAAATAATTGAAGTATTTCTCGTTGCCTGCAAATTGAGTTACATTGTTTTAGTTATAATAGTTAAATTAAAATATATTGTTATTATGACTGACTCATGGATGTCGTAACTTCGTAAGAGCAGTTGATCAAGCTGATGCAGTCCTGCAATCGATTCTTGGGTTGGGCAAATCGTTTTCGAAGTTCGTAGAAACTATTGTCAAATAGTCAATGACTCCATGTTGATAACGTCCGATGTATATATAGGCAATGAATATAGTAAAAACTTGACGTTGGTACAAAAATATAACATCGAAAGGAGTGAAAGTGAGTGTTAGATTTTCCTCACATTTCAATATATTATTGTAAGTAGGTATTGTAAATGGTAATTTAAATTGATAGGTAGATGATAATGTTTAGGCTAGCTATTTATTACCCGCTACTTCGGATTAGAACCCGTGACCCGTTCAGGGGCGAAGTCACCAATTGGTATCTACCTAATCACCACTTTAGTCCACCATCGTCTTACTTTCATACTCCTATCTCCAGAGGTGTAGGCTGTGCTATGTGGGTCAGTTTGTTTACTCCTATGCCCTCATATAGAAACATAATACCAACGTGATAGAAGTCACGGGATGACGCAAATATGCAATAGTTCGCAATATAGCAAGTTAGGTACCTACGCATCAACGCACGAAACCAGCGCACACGCATCAGCCGCGTGCGCTCCCAATGATTAATACAAATTAAGATAAGACCTATAATTAATATTTATCACTATCTATATCTCTGTAGCTTTCCATTCTTAACCCCCTTTGACTAATCATATAAACAAACATCAATTAACACATTCTGCAAACGTGGTCCAATGTTGGATAAGATTCGACATTTACGTAGAGTGGTGTGATACAAAGGCTTATCTCTTAGATACATTAGCTCCTCTAATTCAAAGGATATCCGTAATCCAATCGCCAGTACATTCCTGACATTTCAAGTAATAGCACATAATACTATAATGATAGTTATAATGTAGGTACAAGCGCAACCACTCATCCGTAATTCCGAATACATGTTTAAATACCTACAAAATTCAGGTAGAAAAGGACCCTATACGTCAATCAGTATAATAATGAGCTGGTTAAATTAATAATAGACACATGAATGTTATTCATTATATTTTTCCCTACAATGCTCTACGAAGGAGGTTGGAATCTCGCTCATGCGCAGGTTGGGCCACGCCGGCCACGTTCTGGTATAAAACACAAATGTCATGGCATTCATGACACAAGGGCGAGATCGCTTGATTTATCCTTACATTTTATAATTGTTTCTAAACATAGTAGACATGCCTACATATCCGTTTGCGAAATACCGGGACAAAACAATCATAGGCAATTAATTGATGAAGTGCAAAACGAATCTCTTTTCACAGGTGTCACGAACAAAATTGATGATAAAACCATAGCATGACATTAACGCATAATTGCGATCTATCGAGGCATACTAATAGAGCTGAACCATCGAAGTGCCTTGAACAAAACAAGCCGAACACAATCAATTGGAGACGCTCCCGCAAACGAAATGATTAATTGCATACTTGAGTAATAAGTTCTATCGTAAATGCGTTCTGGTTTCTGATTATTGCACTTTGAAACTAGGCGCGGCTGGGCAGCTACAACTGGAAACAAATGTCCTAATAGATAATTTAGTAACAAAGTAACCAATTTTATGCTACATAAGCCTAGGCTTTTCTGCGCTAATAACTTACACAAAATTCTTGTGAAAATGCTGTTAGAAATATGACAACATGACTAATGGAAAAGCTATAGAAAATATGCACTGCAATTAAAAAACACTTATTTATTTGAGCCACATATTCTTATGAAACAGAAACCAGAAGGTTTCATAATTAATTGCGTACAGTACTGGTGTAAACCGATGCCTATAATCCATCATAGTGATCTATAGCATCCATATTCGTTTAGACAGATGGGCGACGATTAATTTCTCGACCTTTGCTTGATTCCATTGTTCTTCATTCACTTTCACGTGTGCTACAGATATTTGCTAAGATAGCTAGTGCCCCGGAACTTTGGAGAACAATGCATTTCCAATGGAATACTTACCTATAGTAATTCACGTCCAAGCAGAAGACCGATCTAGTTATGTAATAATGCCAAATAAAGGTGCCCCCGTTTCAATTTACTATTTGAACTGTAATGTCAGCCTATTTACACTAGGATAAGCTTTGTATGTGATAAAATTGTTACGTATATGTTTAAGAAGGTACATACTTCTATTTGCGTATTAGCATTTTCATATTGCTTTAGAAGGGCATGTGCGATTGGAAAATTTGGATGCCCTAATTGTTAAACTATCAGTAGCCAATTTATGTATGTAGCATGTTAGTACATTCCTACGCCTTCTTAATAAACGTTTATTCTCAAACCTTTATAATGCACATTAATTTAATGGAAAAAATTACTACGTATGAAGAATTATCTTCCAGCTGACGTAAATAATATAATAGTAAGTTCTAGTGCAACAGGCCGTAGGTAACAACGAAACTATCCGTTTCCTAGCTAGAGGCAAGTGCGCGGAAAGTCAATAAGTTTCCCGATAGCCCTAACAATGAACCATGGAGAGTAATGAGGGGCATCTTTATCTTTTTTGGATGACGTCGCGAAACCATCATGGCGGCTCGCCTGAAATGTCAAACATTATGACAAAGTTAGTTCTGAGAAGACTGCCCAAGACTGCCTGACTAGATGGAATTACCTACCGACTTTCTAAATTGGTAAATAGACCCAATTTCAATCTGTTTTAATGTATAAATTCGTATTAAGAACTGCTCATAATTCACACAAAATCATTCTAGTTTTACTTAGATACTTATCTATGCAAGCAAAATGATTAAGTTCTCACGATTTATATATGTATGTAGATTTTACATTTACGCAATTTGAAGACTAGGGTTGAGTGGATATATAAGAGCTAAAAAAATGTATGCAGCGTACAGTTTTAATACTCGTTTTTGGTCGGCTACTTATCATTTATCATCTGACGTTTTATTTAAGATGCTATCTTCAAGGATCCATATCATGCGATTACCGTACGTTATAGTTATGTGTTCACCGAGAGTATGCGATTTATGTGGGCTTACATTTATCCTCTTAACTTGTTGAACAGCTTTCAACCATTGAATAATCGTAATTATAACACTAGACGATATTTATGTAAACATAATTGATATGTTCAGTAACTACTTCCCAATGGTGAACGTACGTAATACGAGAAGGATATAATGACGGTAATATCTATTTTTTTTTTACTTATAAAACGTTCAGTACAAATAAGCCTACATAATATTATTCATTATCTGTATATATTTAATAAAATAGTTATTAAGAATTATATTGACGAACGGTATTCGTCTTGCTGAAATCTGGGCAACACAAATTAAAAAAATTACATATACGAGTATTTTATTCATGTTATATTTTTTGCCATCGAAACGCTAAGAAGAAGATGAAGAATTTTTGTCCGTTTGTCTGGAGTATGTCCCGGAATGGCACAAAAACGGCTGAAGAGATTTAGATTAAATTTGGTACACAGATAGTTTATAACCTGGTTTAACCCCGCTAGTTCCTATGTTCCCGTGGAATATTTCAAACATCCACGCGGGTGGAAGCCGCAGGCAAAAGCCAGTTTTAAATACGTAGTGAACTTTCCTTGTCTTACAAAGAGTTTCCACCACACGAATTATAAGTCACAAAGTGTCAACTATTACAAAAGAGACCTCCATACTTCGGTTGATGCTACCGGCAGGTGTGGCCATAAACGCCATTCTATTGACATTTAAGTTCGGAAGACAATTATTTATAATCGTACAGTAGTTAAAAACCAATAATTAACGCTAGGCAACATTTGGGAGTTTCGCAAACGGTGGCAAGCCTCGTGACATATGACACTGGTGCTTAATCCGCATGGCGAATCGCGGCATCGGCCGTTACAAAGGGTGCTGCACGGGTCACGCTTGTGGCGCAACACGACCTCATTAATAAATATAAAACCAACTTACCATTATACATGTAAGACATCGTAAAATTCAGTATATGCAAATTAGAAATGGTATCGAAAGAAGCGCCCTGAAGGTCTCAAGACGCGCTAGATGCGTAACGTGTCAAGGTCCTGAGACTTTGTCAACACTACACGAGTTCACCTCTGATATATATTTGTGAATATATTTTCTATTGCATTTTCTCTTACATTGTATTACATTAATTTTACATTAATTTACATGAATTTTGTAAATGGTTAATTAATTTCTTCCTTTAACTTTTAACTGTTTGATGTTTTAGAAACATTGGTTACATCGAAAGGTGTGTTAAAGTATTAGGTACAATGAAGGCCTTTAGCTTTAAGAGTTTAGAGAAAAATGAAATTTTGTAAGGAATTCTCGGAAATTTTCAACCATACATGAAAATTTCATTATCTCGAATTCCATGAATTTTCGCCTAGGATTTATGGGGTGCTTAATTGTTGCAAATGGATCACACTAGCACTTCCTGGAACAAATATGTCAATTACAATGGTTGGTGACCGCAACTTTTTTTTGCGTAGGTAGGTGCTATATATCATTGTATCTTGCATTTATTTCGAATCATGAAATGTTTAAACAAACAATACTTGGATAACTAACTAGTCTCACATGGTATTCTACAATGAAACACACCTGTATAAATATCACTCGCCACGACTGCTGTAATTACAACTACTGTTAGATTATACCCTAATTACAAAGCCCTAGTTCTTGTAATTGTACATCGCGTGCAGTAAATAAGCTATTTGAGTATTACAAAGATCTAGCCGAAGAGCAAACTAGTAACTAGAGGTCAGGTAAAGTTCAGTGCGCCTGCGCAGCCGCCTGCCACGCCCAGCAGACGGATCTCCTGCATCTTACAACATGCATCAAGAATGTCGTAAATATTAAAGAATTATTAAACAAACATAGACTCTAATTCACGATTGGTGAAGCAATTTTCAAAAACTTTGCGGCATTTAATTCTTTTTAAATGTGCTGTCTGATATTTCAAGGCTGACTAGTTGACTACCATACGATGGTGCCCTTTTCCACCTACAAGTTCTACAATAAACAGTTATAACATGACAAACATAATAAAACTGAATGTTTTTTCTGTTTTTTTTTTTTACACGCCATAACCTGAATGTCAGTCAAGTCAAAACAGTTGATACGCTTAAACTATGTACTTCGCACTATTTTTCATTCCGATCAACTTTGACCCTTATTAAAAGACATATCACTCTGAGCGATATTTTTATCTCGTAAAAATAAACCTCGTGATTGCAGAAGTAGATATTTACACAAAAACATTACTTTTATTATTACCGCATGGTAACTGTTGATAACATTGATACAAAAGGATTTTAATAATTCGCAGAGCCGTCTCGAAGGTCATATTTTCCAGATAATTCTGGTCTTTATCGCTTTTGCACATATATTTATAGATAGACATCTAAATAATTAATGATATAAGCAATCATTTGGTCTATCTGAACGGTCTGTTCCGTGTAATTGAATCTAAATATGAAGTTCTGCACGTTCAATTCCCGATGAAATGAATTGCAAGAGTTTACTCACCCTACAGATTGTATGTAGCTACGCGCTACGTGTAAGCTCAGATAAGCTCCGACGTAGCCAATTAGGACAAATGAGTCAATGCCTCTTTCACACTAGGTTTTTAAACATTAATTTGATTACGGGCTATAAACATTAGGTACCTACTAAAGAAACTGGTGCTCTTTGATAAATAATTATTCACAAAAATCTATACAATTTCAAGAGTGTTGAAATACTGTTTTTGTGATAGTAATATGTAATTTGGATTGGTGGATCTGCACAGAAAAATATGGAATCACTTTTGTTTCTGATAAATAAAATTTATTTGATTTTAAAGTGTAAATAAAGCAGCAGAACCCAAAGAACAGTGCTCTAATTATTTATTATCTGCCATCTACGTTCGATATTCGCTAAGTACAGTCCGTCTGGAGATAAAGAATCAACAAAATATTTTATTTTCGTATTTATAATGTACCTATTTGCACGCGACGAGATAGTGAGAGATATCAACTAAGGTAGGTCGATTGTACTAATCTAGTTGCGATTCAGTCTGAAAATTCGATTGTTTCAAACTTCCTTTCAGTTAGGATTTTGATTGTTATCTTATTCACTAGTTTTTAACATCGCAAGATTCAATAAATGTGTCTATCAACAAGAGAGCTAGCTGTGGCTATATTGTGGTCAACCTGGGACTCCCAGGGCGGTGACTTTTGCAAAATGGGGTGGAATAAGCCAGGAAGGACACTGGACAGTTAGGCTAAATATAGAGGCATCTCCGGTAAGTATTTTACTGAAACCAGAATTTAATAAACAACAATGCTTCATTAAATTTTCTAACAGTTTTGACAACAGCCGTTTATATAATGTTTTCAAAATTTTCTGCCATTATCATCGTTATGGCTTGCAACAATAAACTGGTCACTGCGGTTCCCAAACAATTCAACAACAAATTCTTTTCAGTAAAGTGAATCCTGACCAGATCGACGTTAGGACACCTTAAAGATGAAGAGATAGGCAGTTCCTTTTGTGAAGTACTTGCACGTCATGACATTTCGCCAGTGAATTCAGTGATCACCGGTCAATGCATGCTATAGTAACCATTTTCGTTGTGTAAGTCGCTCGTTTGGCAAGCGAACGTTACGTGAGCCGGCCCATTGCTCATCAAATACTTTTTGCTTCCCAAATCATTTTCGCCAATAGAATCATTGTTAGCAATAAATCTAATTATATGATACGTTGATGTTAAGACTAATAAGAGGTCTATTTCAAAATCATTACGATAACGCATCATCTTTGCTTTTACAGCCGGTCGATTCTGTTAGGATCTCACCGTGAGAAGTTAGGTGAAGTGAGCAGTCATTCCATCTGATGCTATAGGGATTTACACTAACGACAGCTCACTCCACGCTCACTTCACCTAAGATTTCACGGTGTGATGGTTACAGAATCGCACTGCAGGCATGAAATGTATGGGTCGTATAATGATAAAAAATACCCTCAGATTAATATTTTCCTTACGTCACTTTTTCTATTCAATTTCTAACGGAAACTACCTATACTTCACCCAATACAACCTTATCATTACACTCTACATTATTGATACCTAATTAATCAATTTTCCTATAAAAATAATCGCTACTGATTCTCTTATCATTATACCTACTCGTGTAGCAATTGCTTCGAGAACAAAATTACTTATTACTATAGATTGTGGTATCTTGCAACAATACACAATATTTTAGTCGCTGTTGACATGTAAATTTTGTGAGTGATGACCCGTTCTTGTTGCCTAATGAAGATTATGTGGCTTTACAACTCTGCCTGGGGCTCTGTCTCAACCTGACATGGATCTAACATTCTAACTGGTGATTTATAAACCCCAATTATCAATTACAACAAGACGGGCATTCCGACGCAATCGTATGGAAAAAAAACAATAAAGTATGTCGTCCCATAGTGCAGAGCTAAACGATGCTACAAGATGTTACATAAATGTTAATGTTATCTGTACCGCCGATTATTCGATAACATTAGACGTCATGTTGGCACTGCATGACCACGTGACAAGTGTCACGCAACTCTTAGGTAAAAGAGTGTTTCCATATCTCTGGTTAGTCATGGGAACTTCAAAGTTATGCCATGAAGTCATTGCTTGAATTACATATTTTCCCGTTATCCATTGGCTTGGGTAAAATATGTCATTTGTTCAATGAATACTCAGAATAACATTGTGTCAATACGCGATAGCTTTGTCTCTGAGAAACATTTAATATATCATTAAATACGATTCTCACTTCTGGGACCACTTTGATATGTCAAGTAGGGTGTACGTGAGTGTTTGTTTGGTGTTTGTTGTGTGTCTGTTGTGTTAGTGTGTGTGTGTGTGTGTATGTGTATCTTTAAAAATATTTTTTAAACTCTCCACACTTTATACATAAGTATAAACATCACGAACCTTTGACCGAGATGCTTAATTGTGACGGTAATTTATTCTTAAAATAACTGTAGGTATTATAATAGTACCTCATATTATAATAAGGTACCTACATGGTTATGTAGGACGGGTGTCGCGACCACTGATTGGCGCACATCGGGGGCACTTTTATCAGTCTGATAACCCTGGTCGGGAGGCCGGGTCTTGACTTACTTATATCTGTTAATACCAGACGAATACATATAGCTGTTAAAAGTAGTATTCCACGCTTTATTCGTTTCTAAGTCGTATGATGATAAAATACAAGCAGTATTTATTTATCATTAGTAAGCAGTATTAGTTGTGGAACTATTGTCTACAATGAGCTCTAACCTAATAGACTTATTTCGTTTTTTCCACAGCTGTATTGTAACAGCTTATAAGCTGACTGTGCTCTAACCTTTGACCCAAAAAAAAAATGTGCCTCACAAAGCTGTTTTAACAAAATCACCAAAAGAAAGACTGGGAACGGAAGACAATAATAAAGTAGCCTTTATACCGAAATTAAAGCCAGAGAGAGAAAGACGTTTTTTACATGAAGAATCTGGAATATTGTCGCCATATCGTCCTCTTGAAACATGTTTCTTAAACAACGTAGTAGTGCGTTGTATTGTAGGTAGATAGGTAGGTACATACCTTGCATTTCTTTCATTAGGTATCATCAACTTAACTACAGAATTTGAGCTTAGTTACTTTTAATGGAAGGCTGAGATAACGCTGCTATGATCATCCTGATAAACAGCCAGCCCAGAGGGCCTAGCCGAGTGCCAATCGCTTTCAAAGTTTCGTATTCCTAAAACAACTTTCAACAGGATTAACATTATCTTTTCGATAGGTTATTTCAGTGAGAGTCCCATACATTTTTGAATTCTTTCATTTCATTTCATTTCAAAAGTATATACGTCAATGGTTATCGCGGATAGAATAGCACACTGAACCTTATCATACGCCAGTTTTAAAACCAAATGTCTTCAACAGATCTACAGTATCGCATGTAATTACCATAGATAAGAAGTTAATTAAAAATATAATGCGCAAAAGCAACATGATAAAATCAGCACACTCATGAAATTATTTAACAGTACTCGTAGGTACGTTCATACTAAACTAGCTGCGCCCCGCGGTTTCACCCGCGTAAGTTTAGATTTAGGGGTATGAAAAATAGATGTTGGCCGATTATCATAAATACCGGATAAGCACAAAAAATTTCATCAAAATCGGTCAAGCCGTTTCGGAGGAGTATGGCAACGAAAACTGTGACACGAGAATTTTATATATAAGATAATAAAAACAAAAGTGTCAAACTTATTTTGTTTTAAATTAGCTGATTATGTTGATATTGCATTACTGCGAGCTGCGAGACATAAGTATAACTAAACCATTTTGTGAAGATGATCAAATCGTAATTCAAATTTTTGATACTAGGTATTTCGTGAGCATGTAATTTGTAGAGTTTTACTTACGTCTTAATTATAACATTCTAGTCCACATGAAAGTCTTGCTAGTTTTTTTTTTTAGTTTCTTTTCGATTCTTTAACAACATTTTACTCATAAAACTGTATCTTTTAAGTAAGAACTTATTATTAATTGCCTTAAAGTATCCACATAACCGAACTCGTAAAAAATCCCCCGGTCATTATTTAATCATCGTATTCAGAGAAGACCTTTGCTCTTTAATTAGCAATAATAATAAGGTTCAATAAAAAAATACTAAAGCCTATTACGTTATAAGGTTATAACTTAACTTTACCGACCGTACTTACTTCATTAAGTTTATTGGTCCACAACAGCGTGGTTAAAAAGAAATATCAATTTCCAATAACATTTTAAAAGCCAATTAGGGATTGATAAACACTTTCGATGCAATATAAATGGAAGAAATAAATTCAAAGTTCAAATTCATTTATTTGCTTACATACAATTCTCAAATAATATTATACAAGTAGTGTGTTATGAAATTCTTACTAACAGAAGACAGAGAGATTAAACCCAAACTAGGCACAGCCTGTACCGTATCTTGGTGACCCAACAAGAGTATTGAAATTTCACAGAAATATCTAAGTTATTTCCTTTTAGAGTGCCAACGACATCCGCAAAGGAACTTGTATTCACCAAATTAGTAGAACTAGGTAGCTGTATCGAGTAATTGATAGATATGATTAGTGGTTGCCGATGATAGATGTAATAGAGACATTATTAAATTCCTATATACATGTTGTGGTGCAGGAAAAGTGGCCGGACAGCTGACTAGCCAGTGGCCACCAGTCAGTAGACTTGTCAATCAAGCGTGAGGTAAGATCTTGAAGAAAGTTTACGAGAATCACAGACGAGTTCTGTGGCTTATCATATGTCAGGCGCCTGGATACAGTTAGGTAACCCATAGGTGGATCTGAATCACGCGGTGTCCATAATAAGGGATATAAACTAAAACAGCTTTCGTCCGTGACTTCTCCCGCATATTTAAAAATCTATTATGGAAGAGATGAACTTTGTTTGACAATCTACTGATTTCTTAGTGAACGACTAAGAGATAAATAGGTATCAGTGGGTCTACCTTCTGTGTTTTTTCTACCATTCAGTCACAGAACTGTTATTATGAGTTTCTCTTTAAGTAGCATTCGTTTTTCCCACTGCGTTAATCAATGGGTACTGCATACCTACCACGAGCTCTTAACGCGATCCACTTTAGGACCTAAACTGAACTGTTTTGCTAATTCGTACCATGACGTCAGTTTAACGATTCAATTTAGGCCGTGTCATCTAGATACTTACCACGAGCTCTTAAAGCTCATTCACTTTCAACGATCCAAATTCCGCTGAGCGTATTGGACGTCATGGTACGACTGTGAACGATGCAGTTTAAGAACCTAAACTGAGATGTCTTGCTTTTGAATCGTTTTTAAATAGATCATGGTAGGCCTCCTGTATTTGAAAGCGCAAAGACGCCAACGCCCTTCGAAAATATGAACTGAACATGATTAAATTCCCATTACACGAAGGACGGTCATTAAATCAAATGTTATTGGGTTAAATACGATGTCAACTAGTTAATATAAGCGATATGTCACAGTACTAATGGGCAGTTAACAAACAGGAACATTTCACAATCTGGCCATTGTATAATATTGTCCAACACAGTCCCTGAGAGTTCCACTATAAATTGTAGCGAGACTTGGCCAGGTGGCTGCCATACATGTGAGTTTAACATACGGTTTAATGACGACGTTCGACCCAAAAAGGAACATTAAGGTTGGAAAATTGGAAGAATACTATGAAACAATAGAACCAGAAGAAATATTTTACTTTTTTAATGTAAATGCAAAAGACGAGGCGTCATTTTATGGCACTCATAAATTTTACTAACAAGATTTAATCAGTTTAGAGTGTGAAAGTTTCTTGTTACCTGTTTAACTGAATAATTTTATATGCTAAACGATTACAATTTATAGGGAAGTTCTTCGCGGTCAAAACAAAACACTCCAACAACAGCCAATCTTTTCTGTAACGAAGTGAGCTGTCAATAGTGTTATCCCTAGCATCAGGTGGAATGACAGCTCACTTCAGGTTATAGTTTTCACGTTGAGATTTTTACAGAATAGATTACGGTATTACGCGATTACGATATTGGTCCCATGGAAAAAATTGTTCAGTTTCATGGTCTGTACCACCCTTAAATTTGACTGGTCTTTAAAAATAAACCCTGTATAATGTAATGTCTGTAAAAGCCGTTGATATGGTGGCACGGTCTACACATCGGTACGTACCAAACAGCTTGTATCAGATAAGGCCGTTTTCTGCAAGTAGGCCGGTCTGACACCGGACATGTGGTCAAATGACCAGAGAAATGAACTAGTTACAGACATTGAGCCCTAAGACTTTCCATTCGTATAATATTTTATGATGACAGCTCTTATTTCTAACGAATAATGTGTTATAGTAGCAGACTTGTCTATTGAAACAAAGTGCTAGCGTGTCTATTGACACGACTGCTTAGTGCTTAGGTATATGCACTTCATCGGATAAAAAAATAAAGTATCGGGTAAAAACTTTCAATATTTCTACATGTTGACCTTATTTTAAAATCTACTAAGCTTTTCAAACTACTAAATTTGGGTAACGTTATTAAATGCATCTTATTGAAAGCACTAGTTTTGATTTAAATTGTAACTACCACAATTTATTCCGTAATTATGAAATGAATCAAAAGTGGGCTCAAACGAGGGTTTCGCAGAAAACATTTTCCACTTTTACAAAGATAACAGCTTAGACTTTAGAATCAAGCGTCTATAATTTAAATACAATAACAAGTTTTTGCTCTACATCAAATAACAAACAAAGATAAAACGCGAGATGATTTGCAAATACCAGACAATTATGACGTACCTATCAACGTATTGGTCGGAGATTAGTTCCTGATAGAAGTACCTCACAAATAAAGACGTATGGGTGTTGTCTATGTATAATGTATGAAGGTTATATGCCGTGATACGAGTAGATGTAGGAAATCTTCAGCAGTGAATACACTATCTATTACTTACACAAGCGTCACTTGCAAATTAAATACGTCCGTAGTTCGCAAGTATTCGCGACAAAGGAACGGAAAAAATACCAATCTCCCAAGAGATAAACCCCTTATCACTAGGTTATAGTAACTAAGATGTAGGCAATAAATGAAAGCTATTAACTTATTATACAAACTTTGTGCCAAAAGAGAAATGTTAATACGATATGTAACAGGATATTAAATAACATAACGTCCCAAACGTTATGTTAATTAAGTTCCTGTACCTACCTAAATAACTACTTTATTTTACATGAAGCGACTGCCTATCTGACCTCCACAACCCCGTTACTGAGTAACACGATACCCCTTGGTAAGATTAGTTATCTGACTTTTTGGGCTTCTGACAACCATTGACTACTTGATTTCAAAGAATAAACCTGTCTCGTAAACAGCGACCTGGAAACTGTACGACGGGATTTCCTACGATCACAATTACATCATGCATCTTTATAAAAAGGGCAAGTAATTCTCAGTGATCACTGAACCGAAAAAATACCTAAACGCCACTGAAATGTCAGGGTCACACATAAAGATTCCTTTGTGGAACCGCAAGAATCCGTTATTAAATATGAACAGAATTTACTGATCTATTATATTCTGAGGTTCTGACATTGAAACTCATAATATCAGAAACGTGACTTGTCCCGAATCGTAAACAGATTGGACAGACAATCGGCTAAATCAAGTCTTCAATTGTACTTATAAGGAAACAATATGTAAATCTCGATCATTCTAAACAATCTTGGATAAAATATAGGTACCTATATAGAGTGGTAGGGACATTGACGCGATGTGCAACCTGTTACCAATGTTACCAGCATGGATTCAATACACGACACAGAAACATACCTACCATCTGTAAAAAAAAATTGCTATCTATACATTTTGACTGCGTATGTATTGCACTTTTCTATGAAACAGCAGATGTTTTTTTATAACCGACGATATATTTCTACGATGTCGGGGAAACATGTACTGAATTCATGGTTTCAGTTTGCGAGTCCCTGCCACCCGTATATTTAATCTTGATCATCAAGTAAGGGACACGTTGTATTTATTTTGATTGCAGCTAGGCCACTGAAAGTGAAAGGATTTTCTAGTATCGTGTATCATCCACTCAAGATATAAGTGTCACTATTACCACTCGAGCGGACAGGAAGAAAAACATCCGCTAAAATAATATTATCTATTTATTTACGTAACTCACACAGCCAACCAACTTCATAACTCGGATTTGTAGCTCTATACTAGCCTTAAAGTACGTAATAAATAAACAGTTTTGTAATTTGTTTAATTAGGTAAGTAACGTGATAGATAATTCAAGGCGGAAGTAATTATTTGCTGTATTAACACCTAATCTATGATTGAATAATATGAGTTGCGCATGTCTGATACATCCATCTTTAGTGCATGAATTAGTAGCTGATCCAAGTTGTCACCGGGACAGTCGTGACGAGATCAGCCTTGGTATCACGAACAGGCTAGATAAATTAGAATACAATAGACCTATACACCTTACAAGTAATTAATATGCGAATGTATTGGAACCTATCATGATTGTACCGAAACCTGTCGAAGAGACTGGTACCTACCGCAATTATATTTGTCTACTATTAGTCACGCAGTGCTCTACCCCTTGAATATGTCTGAAGGTACTTGTATAGCTACACAAATACGAGAAATTTTAGCACCGTTTAAAAGACCTCGTTAATTTCATAGTGAAACAAAATTCTGTGTCAGACTTGTATTTTACTCTATGATCGTTTGCATTCAGCTCATAACACCAATGAAGCAACATTAAGTACCTAACTATTAACCTAAGTACAAATAACTTGATATGACACTAACAGCTCTTCAGAAGACCATATTTCAGCCTTGGTAGATCCGATTACCATGTCATGTCGTCTTCAATGTGTCAAAGTTGTGTCAGTGCTTGAGAGCCGGCGCCGGCTTGGTTACATTAGGTACAATGTGGTTCCACAAAGTAATCGTGATCGGTTCACCCGCCTGCCCGATGACGTGCTGCCGACGATCACGCTCCGCTTGCCCAACCACACCTTGTACGTAATTAAATGATTACATGCATTGCTAAATTACATTATATGCTTAGACAATGTGGCTTCTAAAAAAAAACTACCTGTAATGTCGATAGCTAACGACGAGAAATCATAGCCTAAAGTTGGACTTCATACATATTAAAGACGTGATGATTTATTCATATACATATTCGAAAGATCATAAAGCACAGTCGAGGTGTTGAACGAATCTTTGTTATAAAGTTATAACAGCAATTTTCTCCATTGGACACGTGACCTTCTTTCCTCCAAACTTATACCTATTCGGGATCGGCGCCTGATTACGGACACCTTGACCCACGATGACAGCCGTGACATCGAACCTGTTTTGATCTCTCTACATGTCGAGCCGATCATCAAGCCGACGTCACTAACAGCTGCAATACAAGCAGCTACATACAACCTACCACACTAACGTGACGTTCGGTTCAAATCGAACAAAAACGAATGGGGACAAATATACCTTTCCCACAATCATCTCGGCGTATCTAGTTTATGAAACAACAAAAATGTGAGAAACAAATGAATTCGCTTGCCGCTCGACGACACGACACTTGTATTGCTGATTGCACTCTAACACAATACAGATTACATAAGGAATGGCCACGCCGTCGATAAGCCCGAACGAAGCCTGTTTTAATTCGCGAAGGTTAATAACATTAGGGTAAATACGCATGAAGGCGAGCACAGGACGTGGTGGGAACGACAATAGTGAACGGGAAGCCTTGATGACGACTAATGACTAGGTATGGCATGAGTGGAATGTCACAGGCGCACGACATGCCCGATTATGACACACCACGGTGGGTTAAGGAATTCTACAGAGGCTGATGCTGGTGTGCTGAATAAACACCATAACTTTCCTTAAGGAAATAGAAGACCGGAATACTCTGGTTGGTTGAAAGTGCGAATCTATCTGTAGAAACTGTCGAAAGATTTTCATCATTGGTCCGCTAATAGAATCGGCCTCCGCAACCCGTCGCGTCTGTCACACGCAGGCATGGAGTACAGACGGTCCATTATTGCAACATCACCTGTGATTGCTGACCACAAGTGTACATGAATTTACACAATTTCCATAAATAAACCTAACAGATAGGTACGAGATAAAAATTGCGATCACGAAAACGCATGCCTACGCGGTTGAATTACCTTAGAAATAATATGCGCAATCTAATTTGCATACAAACTGCTCTATTGTCTATGAAGTTCATACAAGTGAATTTTAAGTGGTTTTGATATGATAAATGACACTGCTATTAGCGTTGCTTTTAATAACATTGTAGGTATTAGCCCTTATTTATGGAACGCGCTTTTAAGTAGTCCGAGCTACAATGAAGGCTCGTTAATAATGTACGATTACAAGAGTTGCAATAGGATATTAGTGAATTCTCTTACTCTTCCGTCATCGCGATTTCATAATTAAATATGAAGAGTGTTTTTAAAAGTGTCTATCTTACAAATGTTGTCGATTCATGACTGAAATTATGTGGAGGCAGATGACTTATTGGTCATTTAGTTCGTTACAAATATTTCTAGTCAGATCTAATTTAAGAAAACATTGCTTTAAAATATTTCAGTACAAAACCGCATATAAAAACAGTACCTAGTGTGGTCAGCTCGTCCCAGTAAATAATCCGTGCCACCGCCTGACTGGTTCAATGTGACTCCGACAAAAACGAAAAAAACCTCCCGACACGGATGTTTACCGGTTTCGCGCGTTTTCTTGACGACGATGGCACAAGATAAAAACAAACTGTATCTTCGTGAAATTAGGACAAAGACTGTGGGTACCTAAGTTTTAAAAAATGGCTCAAATAAATAAAAAAAAACTTACCTTAAACACAATTTTGTCCTTCTCCATTTCCACCAGGTTTTCTTAGGCTAGTTCTGCAGTTCTATAACAAAACAAAAATAAAATATAACTAATCACATAAGAACAAAAGTTTATCAATATTTAACGATTTGCTTAATATTCAAATCTATACCTATATTTTCCCTAGAGACCAACTAATTCAGAAATTATAATTTTTGTTGGTGTCATTATTCGTACCAACGCGACAAAGTTAGCTTAAACTAGGTTAATTAATCCTAATTTATTAATTCATACAAAAAATGTTCTTAAGTAACTTTTTAGACCTTTGTATCCTGCTTATGCGTATATAGTTTCATTAAAATCGGTTCATACATTTCGAAAAACAAGGGCTTGGAAGTTTGTAAGAAATGCCGTACGGCGTAAACGCTTTTAACATCAAAAAATTTTTGTCACCTTAGTTATGTATTTTAATTATTGTATTTGTCAAGACAAACCACAAAAAACTGCATGATTGCTCATTAAAAACCGATAGATAAACATCAGCGGATGCATAATTTAATTTGGTCGATATCTTGACTAGACTATTCATTAATCAATCATATGTGGACAGCTGACTATTCAATTATCTTAATTTTGTTATCTAATTATAGCAACTTCAATACCGCATCGTAAAATTTAGAAATGCGAATATCTTATAAGCAAAATATTCACCGGGCAGAGATATACCGAACATTGTGGGGTTTATTTATAAACGATGCTGAAAGTTGAAATACGTTTAAACGTCAAAAATGTATGGTTAAACAGTCGCTAATCACTAATTAACTTTAAGCAAATTTTTTAAAAAGGGGTTTATTGTTTACTGAATAAATTTTAGTAAAAAAAAAAAAGAAAGCAAAGTACTCGTAATAGTAAGTATTAGTTAAGTAATTTTTATGGTGTAGGTACATAATAAAGACTCATCATCATCTGCCTAGCCTTTTCCCAACTATTTTGGGGTCAGCTTCCAGTCTAACCGGATGCAACTGAATACCAGTATTTTACATGGAGCGACTGCCTATCTGACCTCCACAATCCAATTACGATACCCCTTGGTAAGATTGGTTGTCAGACTGTCGGACTGCTGACTTACCTACCCACATAAATACATAATAAAGACTATTCTATTCTGTGAAAAGTTTGTCGTCATAATCATCCGACTTATATTAGTACTACAGCCTATCGTCTACTGAGTAGGTACAACTATAGGTAGGCCTTTATGGAAGTTTAATGGAAGCGTGTAGAATATTAGTTTGTAATTCATCGATTTGACATGACGAGATTGTACACATATCCGCTCTGATCTGATTGATTTGTAATGCAATTTCTAGAATTGCAAGGCCACCTGAAAAATGACTGCAATTGTCTGAATAAAGCCCTTTGTACAGACACGTTTTTCTTGCCGTAAAAAGTACGGTTTATTCGCCGTGTGCAGGTTCGTCAGTGTTGTATGTATCACTATGAAAGCTTGTTGACAGACACGTTTATTGTACGGCACGGCTTATAGCACGGTTCGCCAGTGGATCACTATAAAAGCTTGTTGAGAGACGCCGTACTGTATAGAAACCGTGCCGTGTACAAAGGGCCTAACATTCAGTAATAGAGACAAATAAGTAGGTAGAAACTGATTATTAACTAGGTACTTATAATCATAATCTACAAACAGAGAGTCATTTCATATCCTGGCGCTCCATTAAAAACTTTTCACTCATTCAAATTAAAACCATAAGCTCACGTAATAGCTAATCACTAACATTTTACGGGTTTAAATGACCATCAGTATACCTCTATAAAAAATTATATGATTGCGCACGGCGGTACTTACAGATGGCCGTAACGTCACGACTGGATTAACAAGATTCGTTTAACTCTTACAGATTGATTCGAATGTAAATAACATTGAACTTTGACCCAAGCTTCGTTAAAAATCTAACATTTCATTATATTGGATATTGAATGCTATTTAAATGTTAGAAAACAAATATTGTCAATTTTGATTTTGACACAACTACATAATAATTTTATGTGTGTTTTACCGTGGTTTTACCTGAGCTACCTACTACATAATACCAGTTGATTAAATATAAAATCAGTTCAAAAGAGGCGATTTCATATGAGTCCTAAATACAAAAGAATTATCCTGGCCAAAGGACAAACATATAAATGCTTATCAACATATTGTTACGTTGCTCTGCAGTAATAAAATTGCTAAACAAGATCTTCGCTCTACCTACAATGTTCAGTAGAATGCATAGTCATCAGGCATACCTACTAATAAGATCACGAAGAGAACATGTTTGTCCAGAGAGTAGTTATTAGTGAGACGAAGGCATCTCGTAGACGTCTCGTAAGCACCTCGTAGACGTCATGTGGACCGCTCGTAGGAGTCTCGTAGACATTTCGTAGTGGGTTTTGTAGGCATATCATGCGCGTCTAAGACGTCCAATAAATGCGCTGCGCTCCGCAGACGTTCGACAACCGCCTATGCTGTACGATTACCTAATGCGAAGGCATATATCCACCGGTGTCTAACATAGTGTCCACTTTAGAATAAGGTTTAGACAGTTTCAGGAGCAATCGCTTCCCACGGTATTACAACCAGCGCTGTAGAAAGTAATTATACGAGTATAAACGGTAACGATGCAACTGATATTTACGGGGCGATTTCTTAACTACTGATTAATATCTCACACTTATGCGTATAGACGTAGCCTATGCGCGTGGCTGGACCAAAATCATTGCGCACTACTACTACTACTTGCTACTTGAATCAGTAAAGATTGAAGAACGAAGTCATGTCTTGTTATTTTTTTGTTAACACAAAACTTATTCGGTACTTGAGTTAAGACATCGCTAGCGAGATCAGGGAAGTGCATGTGACCTAACTCAATCAGTATTTGAATCACAAAAGTCGGTGCAAAATAATTATTTTAGACAATTTCTGGACTAAGAAGATTGCAGAAACACAGTAAAGTTGAATACAGAATAAGTAGCCTACATGCATAATAAGTTAAAAGGAAAATGGATACCTACTGTAACGAGACGCTTAAATGCAGTGTGAAGATTTTGCACGGTGAAAGTCGATTGTGCACGCTGCACGTTCTTCCTGCAAGTTTCTAACGACTTCAATTATTGTCTGATGTGACCTTCTATGGAATTTACCTTAAACTTAAGTTGGCAAGGTAGAACTGAAGGTAAAAATAAATAAAAACATTGTTCAAAATCCATGTCCCAGCCGATTTTTTTCCCAGTCGAAATTCGATCTCTAGGATATGTAGGTACATAGGTATATTCAAACGCAGTTTTAATTGGTAAAACTGCGTTTAAAAAGAATATTTATGTACCTAGAGATCGAACCTCGACTGGGTCGATTGGAGCCTGATAATGAATCCTTCGGATTATAATTGAAAGTGTGTAACGCTATTGGGGTAGGTACTAGTGACCTGACCTGAATCTCATTTTGTTATACCTAATGTCCAATTTGTGATTTTAGAATAATAACTAGATATTAACAATATGGACTGAGCATTGGTAGTGTACTGGTTGAGCCCTCGGATTAGGCTAACATGGTATGTTTGTGATAGAAGTGGTTTCACGTTCATGTCAATGGTACAACTGATGACGTTCGAACTCACGACTCCTCGTACGAGTACGACCTATCAGTCTTTAAGCTATTGCCTCTTATGCAAATTGTATACCTACGTATATACAGGTATTTATACTGTCTTAGTTTATCTTACATCCCAGGGGAATTATAGATACCAGTTAAGTATTATTTCTACATTTACATAGGTTTACATCCTACTTATAACAGTCACAACATCAGGTAATCCGACAAACTGCCAATATTGTTGTTGTTGTTATGTCTACAGCCCCAACCAACGAAATAGACATACGTGGTTATCTGCGCAAACTAAATCTTTACTACGATATCTTTGCCCAACCTAAGGTCCTTACGATTAAATCCTGATCAGCGCCCACAGTTCATTTTATGCTGACTGCATGGTATTACAACATTATTTAGGAAGCGTGTTTGAATTAAATAATTTATAAACTTAGTAGGTTACCTACAACTGCATTACAAAAAAATCGTAAGTAATCTCTCAATCAATAGCTCTATAAAATTAAAATGGATCATTATTAATTTATTAAATAAAAATCTTAAATTCACTGACAAACAGTTCCTTATACGTATAACGAAGGTGAGCAACGAGGAAGTATTTTTCGAAAATTTATTCTGGAAAGAGTTCAATTGGGGACGAAAGTTTGTATGGAAGTCCGTCATTTTTGCCGATGAGAAATCCCACCGGCGACGACTTGCATAAACCTAAATCACTATAATGAGATGTCTATTGTTTCCAAAAATGCACAGTAGCTATTCGTCCGTTGCGTATTCAGACTCATCTGCAGCCGTTCCCTCGAAGAATCCGCAATGTCCAGCCTTACGTAATGTAATGTTACCGACAATAATTGTGCAACGCATACCGATGTACCCATGTTCGTTGCTAACTGTCAGCTAATCTGGCGACCTATATAAATATGTAATGCTCGAATGCATACTTAACGAGGTAACTACTATAATACCTACACCTACATTTAGTATAACATTCTTTGTTGCGCTCTAATATGGTTTCGTAATCCTACTTGTTTATAGGTATATTTCTTTAAATGGAAGTTATTTTTTGTAGGAGCTAATGATAGATCAAAATGTATCAAAGGACCGTTCTACAAAACGTAGGTCATGCTTACAGACTCTGCGAAAAATTCTAACCGATTGAAGGACCTAGGTACTAAAAGTTAGCCGTGCGCGAACGCGCTTAGGTACGCCTAATACCTATTGGCTTGCATTTCTTAAAAAATACGTAGGCCAAGAACCAAGACAGATAAAGTTAATACTCACTGGTCTGAGTCTAAATGATAATGACAAATGGCCCTTTATTTCTGTAAATTGGTTGTAAAAACATTTTTAGATGTCAAAAGGAATATCTACAATATTTTGAAACTAGATGAGGTTGATCAAAAAATTCTTAAACATACCAACAGCCCGATTAGCGGTCAACGCTCTGGGTATTTACCTACCTACTATTCCAATTTGTCATTCTCCTTATCTGTATAAAAAGATAGAACGTCTGTGGCTCTACTTACATCTGCACAATCATGTCATGTACTTTTTTTTAGTCTCGTTTCTGAAGCTCAGGTGTTCTCGGTCGTTCGAGAAAACTGAGAAAAGTTCCTCAATATAACATTACCGGAAAATGCTAATTCTTCAGTAGGTAGGTTGTAGGTTACTATTAATGATTATTGAGTAGGAAACTAGTAAACAGTTAACAAGTGTAATTGCAGGTTAATTAACGATATTCAATTGCTTCAATGGTTTAGAACTAATATGAAATTAATAGCGTTATGCTGTTTTGCAATCCCTTCTGTCTGCGTGATAACGTTTCGCCGGAATGAAAAGGATGCCAGTTTTCTAAGCGGGAAACCAGCTAATTCATCATAATCAAGGACATTAACCACAACGGCACTAACCACCTCGCTTTATCATTACTACTTATAACTTATAATCAATTCTTTCTGCTTACGGTTTTATGTGAAGGGAACGCCATTTACCTTAATAAATGGCTCATTAGGTTTTTTTTGCAAATGATGTTAACTATTTTTCAGAAGAGCTATTAGGAAGTCCGTGATTTATCCCTACAATCTATCTATCTCTATAAGTAATATTATAAATTGAAGTCGCTTTTCGTGTCTGTTTGTGTGACCGCGTTGTTCTTCTAAACAATGCGGTTTTAACCATAATCATCTTTTTCTCCAAGATTTTTCTAAGAGATTTGATAGAATCATTGCATGCGCGTCGCTGTTAATGTGCACGGAAGTCAAGGGTTCGATGTCCGGTTAACAGCTTTTTGATATCGTCACAAATCTGCCTACCATTACCTACTTAATAAGATTACAGATTCAAAAATATTTTAGTACAAAATAAGTTAATTAAATAAGTAGGTAGGTAGGTAGGTAAATAGCAGGGTTAGTAAGCATCTCTACTTTACATAGGACTGAGATTGTTGTATTTTCAATTATACCTACCTATTTTACAAAATTTAAAGAACAATGAACGTAGCCAAGGTGCTTTTTAAATTAATCTCTCAGAAGCTAGAGAAAATATAATTAAGTGCAAACATAAATAAACTTTGCAACCTTCAGAATCAGAATTTATTTATTTATAGGATTTTGTTTTCCATAGAGTAGGTACCTACCTACGATGTTATTAATTTTAAGTTCTGTACATTCTACCACAACTATTATGGTGGTTGACCTCAAAAGTAAGTAGGTACCTACCTAAATAATGCGAATGAAAGAAAAAAATATGTCTACTTTCCTTTAATTCATTCTCAGGTATTTCATGTTCTCAAGATTACTGGGTAGGTAAAGCCCATAAATTTGTACAGGTAAAATATCGCTTTAAGTGTATACCTAAATGTTACCTAACACTGTCACAACTGGATAAGGCATTTTTTGAATTAGTAATAGTGTTGAAGATTAAAAAGATAGGTACCTACCTACTTACTGCCTTCTCTTTGGTCCCGGAACATCTTGCAAAGAGACTTATTCGACTATAAAGTTTAAGTAATGAGAAAAGTTCATAAAAGGCAAGATTTTTTTAACTAGGATTTTTAAATTTATTATTATCAGCTAAAGACATTTGCATGCGAGATACATACTAGGTACCTACCTGTTAGGTAAACTCCTTATTGCCTGTTAAATGTTAACAAGCAGGGCTTAAAAAAATAAACAATTTTAATACTTACTTTTATTCGTTAAAAAACGACAAGTGAACCCTGTAATCATACAGTAACTGACTCACTAACACTTTCAGTCTGACAGTACAACCAATAAGTAAACCAAACTTTACCGGTAAAGTTCAATCAAAACATAAGTACGAGTTCGTGTTTACGCGGTCGTCATGGTAACGTATGTAAATACAATATGGCGGCGAATGCGCGCGCACCTCTGTGAACGAACGCAGACTGGCTGCGCCTGCGCGGACACCGACCACCACCGCGGTTCTTCAGAAAGCGAGAGGAAGAGCCCAGGCTCCAAGCGAGTTTTAGTTGTGCGAGGACAAGTGCACGTTTCCATTAGTAGGTATAGCATTGATTTGTATGCATAGTGCACCTACACCGGGCGGCGATCTTCTATAGCCTTTTAGCGCGACGTCTCTCATTTATTTCCAGCCAATTTAAGTAACTTAAATGATGGGAAAAATCTATTACGCTTGTTCAAGATGAAGACACTTGTTATTTAAATGAAATGATTCCATCGCTTTGATATGGTTTGGACCGATCTGATTGGAGCGAGATTTCTTTCAGTAGGTATCTGAAAAGGCTTTGGCGTATATTTGCGTATGTCTTGTCTTGAGAGACGTCTCATCAGTCGATGAGTCGGGTATGTTGTATTTTGTTATCGCCACCTCATCATCCAATTTATTTGATGTCGGCGCAACATGTATTTTTCTTCCATACACTATTAGTCATCTCGGTAGTCACCCTCTTTCGTCAGGTTAATATTACGTAACTTTTTCAATTTACACTAATATCGAAAGCGAGTGTAGCCTCTAGTTACTAAGGAACGGGTGTTTATAAAAAACTGTAGTTTTTATCATACTTTTTTATTTCAATGAGTTAATTTTCAAATCCAATCTCCCATTAATAATAACATAAATCTGTGTCACTTTTCCATTATTTTCTAAATAGGTAATTCTGATGAGTCACAAAACTCAAAACTTGGCGATTTAAACTAGGTATGTTGTTATTATTACAAAGCAACCTTTTAGACATCATTAAACAAAACTTAGAAGCTACATAATTAAAACTAAAATTATATTAAATTATTCTAAGTCCATTTCATACAAAAAAGTCCCCGTTTCGGAGTGGTGTTACGAAAACTAGGTTGCGTTGATTATGAAATGGGTAAATTAGTCGAAAGAAGTCTACACAATGATTACAATACAGTAGGTAATAACATGCTACACAAAATGTTTGATAAGTAACATTACGTGGGTACGTTAATTCTGTAACGAAATTATAATTTAATTAATTAAAACAAATGATATGACGCATTCTTGTAGCGTTCGACACTAGGGTGCGACTCGCGTGAACAAACTCTAGCCGGTTAGCGTAATATTCTGGTGAACATTAGCAGGCCTTTATTTAATTGTGGTAGGAGATTCACAATCCTTCAAAATACCCCGACAATATTACGCTAAGAGTCTAGATATTTTTAAATATAATACTAAACTAAAAAAACACGTAAGTAATTTAATAAAGCAGACTGGAAGTTAATAACGAAGAAAAATATTACATTAACAAGCATTGAGGAGTTAATAGAAGAGACAGGAAGCTAACGAGTATGTCGTAAGTTAATTTAACACATTCAATTGTATAAAAAATATCATTACAATGTACAGACTATTTACATTATTACAATTATTTCATGTTGACAATTCAAGATACGTTTTAATCAACACGAAAATATTAAACAATGCCTACTATATAGACTCCACAATATTTAATGATACTTATTCTAACACACAGTACTCATAACACCTACAACGTGTAAACATAATCTGCCACAGCGCGACTTACACTGTGTTCACCACTTGATCGAAGCACTTCGCTACAAACTGTTCCTTTTCGTCCAACTTTCTGACGTCACTGCTCAAGTGACGCGTCAGCATCGCGTCTTGCAACGCGGAGAGAGCTTCGGAGGTGAACCTCTTTCCTTTAAGGTGAGTGATGACAGATGCTTCCCCATGGAATCCAGACTCAACTAGACCTGGTGGGATGTTGAGGGTGACGTCATCGATAAGACCTTTCTCAACCGACATGGTGATGACCAGCTCTTGTGTCGCAGAGTAAACCTTGGACGGAGCCAGCAGCTCCGCCGGCACGGGGAAGGAGCGACTCACTGTAAACACGGGTGTTCTGCCGTAGCACCAGTCCCAAGACTGAAGCTCGTTTCTTAAGTCCGCAAGGCCTGGGGAAAATGTTGTAATTAATTAATTGCCGATATTATAAGTTATGAAACGAAAATTGGGTGACAGAGAACAACTGAAAATATTTGTTTTGTGAATCGTGAGAACTGTTTGTTGAATGCTCAATAACGTACCTGGGAACCAGTCATCAGTAGGGTTGACGAATTGGAAGCCTCGTTGCTTTGAGATCTGGTTGGTGCCCCCGTCTTCCAGGCTCAAGGCTGCCGTGCGCAGGTACTCATAGCCCACAGCTGTCTGCAGACTGTCCACAGTGACGCGGTTGTCCACGTCCGACAGATTGGCAACCTCAGAGCGCGTCGACGCAGTCGCCTGAGTCTGTATGCCATGCTAAATAGAATTAAATGGTCCTTAACTTATAAACTGGAGGGAGCTATCAAGTCAAGGTCAGTTGTAAAGAGTTAGTGAAAAAACAAGCTACTAAAAGGTTAATAAAACAATGCATTTTATGAATACAATTGTTTTGGTAAAAATTGTGTAATCTAGAATATTGCTGATCGTGTGCAATTCGGTATTGACGCTTTTGTTCCCCCAACATAAAGTGATGAATCACACGTAAACAATGAAATGCAACAAGTACGACCTGTGACATTACTGAATATGCAAAAAAGCATACTGGGCCTCTGCTTGGTACCAGCATACTGAATACATAGCTATAATTTGACTATGCTTGCATTTTAAATTATTCAGAATATATTCAATAAAAAAGTAAAAGTTATGGTTAGGAAAGTCTTAAGGGGGAAAATCGTAAAGTAATGTTCATTTAAAGTTGGGTTGAAATAAAAATACATAAACTATCATACAGAATGCCTGATGAATAAATGACAAGAGACTAAAAACTACAGATAGCAGAATAGGTCAACAACCAATGTTAATAAAACTACACAAGCAATAATGGTTATTTTGAAGATAGATAGTTCAAATAAGTCAAAGAACAATAGATATAGAAAATTGTGACAAGACCTGGAAATTAAACCTTATTGTTGGTTTTGCACATATTCCAATAAGAACCATACTAGATAATGGCAGTATCAAAAGTATGGCTTTGAGTACAAAGGCATACTTTAATTTAATTGTCAAAAAGATCCAACCAATAAAGTTTCTTCACTCAGAAACTGTCACATATAAAAAAAGGTATGTTCTGGTCTTATTCGGGAGTCATAGTTTTACTCACCTCGCGTTTAGCAAGGGCTCGGCTGAGATCTGCCTTGTTGGCATTGACTAGAAGTGTGCAGTGGTGGTATGCAGTCAGACGGCCTAGCTTTGCAGCTGTTCCAGATACCTGATAGAATTGTTGCTAAGGAAACTATTTTGTGTATATCATTGGAAACATACATTCCGAAAACTTCAAATATTACATTGTATTATTAAATTGCATTCAACACCCATACTAATTCATCAGTTTTAATCTCACAGTGCTTTTAGCAACTGGGGCAGGGAAAAGGGTGTGGCAAAGCAATCTCCTAAACATTGTGTTGATACAAGTACTATAATTATAAATCATGAAGAAATTCTTTTATAGAATTTCCATAATGCAAAAAATCTTACAAAAAATGATAAGTAACATTTTTGTTGTAATAATACTATTTGGTGTATACTGATTTCAATTTAAAAAAGGATACTTTGTATTTATCTCGAACAATCATATCTTGACGTTCATTGATGATGGACTTGACCCCAAATCCTCTGAAGAGTGCTCTCTTGATTAGCTCCAAGTTGTATTTCCTGTCATATCTCTCACGAGGAGTGAAGAATGTGATGTTAAGATTTCCGCGGTCATGGTACACAGTACCACCGCCACTGTGGCGTCTAGCTAGAGCTATTTCCCTCTCACTCAGAAGAGGGACATTAGCTTCCAACCATGGATTCTGGTGTCTTCCAATCACAACACATGGTTCATTGCGCCAAACCATCATCACATGGTGATTTGTAAAGTCCATGTTCCGGTACATCCAGTCTTCAAGAGCCAGGTTAGTATAGATGTCAGTTGATTGGGACATGAAGACAGACTTGGTGATCTCCCCCTCAGTCGGCAAGTCACGTTCTTTCTTCGCATTCAAGTTCTTGCTTGCAGTTACCAAGCTACGAGAGCTGGTTCTTCTTGTTAAACCCACCACAAGGCAGGCACTGCTTGCGACTAACTTCTTCATCATTGTCTGAGCCATCTTTAAATGTTATATTATCAAAATTAATTGCCAAACGGATACTTTTCTGTATGAACTTTATAACCACAGTTTGTTAAACGTTAATTATTTGTTATTTATTGTTACTTATGTAAATTGACTAATAACAGTTCAAATAGTCTCTATAATTTATAACCTAGTGCTTAGAACAGCAGCAGGCGTCAGTATCAGCCGAAGAGAGGGAGATCAGATATTCGTGAAGGGCAATTGTTTGATGCAGCCACTTCCACGTTTGGTGCAGGGTATTAATTCGATAACGAATTCCCAAACAGTCCCGACAGTCACTTGGCATTCCTCTTCTTGAGTGCAGGATGTACGAAAAAACCACTACACTATTACACACGAATACGAAACCCGAAAGGATTCAATATGATAGTAGAGTTATACGCGTACTACACAACGACAATGTGTTACGACAATTGTCGAGTAAGAACCGAGAGCAGTATGTGATCGCGCCACGATATCTGATGAATTAAATGAAATACCTTCTGCCGTCTCATTTTATTCGTACTGATAATGATAAGCGGACTGGGACTAGGAGGTCGAGCGAGGTCATTCGAAGTTCATTCCAAGACAAGAAAACAAACAACTTGATAAGAAGCACGAAGTAGCCACGCGCACGCAACCTTATCAGTATCACACTTGTCTTGGACATTAAATATTACAACAGATCAAGTCGTGTGTAACTTCTAAAACCACAATGATTGCAAAGTATTTTATAACGTACATACCATTTCATTTTACAATTATTTTTTCCATTTAAATAGACGACAATTAAGTGTCAACAAACTCACTACGGTAATCTTTATGCCATTCTAGAAATCAGAAATTGCGTTTGGAGAATTTTCTATAATATTAACCATTTGTTTTCACAATCACCCATTGAACATGACAATTATTGACATTAATGACAACACGTGACATAATCTCGATGGCAACAGCCGCCAAAAACAGCTGTGAAATATACAGCCCAAAAACCACTGCCCTCTATACTTGTATGGTCAGTGCCAAAAACCCATTGTGATGTAGTCATTGGAAGAACCAACCAATCATTCCTCAACCAACCATTCATCAACCAACCATTTTTCCTCTTGGACTTAGAAAGTTCATGCCAGAACCCAACAAGCACAACAAGGCAACAAAACAATCCAAGAAGTCCAAAGCATAAAGAGACCAAAGAACAAAAAAATATAATTACCATAAATGATTATGCGTATAAATTTAGGTATATACCTGTAAATTATTCCAAGTAGAAAAAAATAAGGTATTTTATATAAAGTAGTTTATTTTAGAAAATAGTGGCCGTCCGCCATCCGTTTTAATGATTATAATAAAACAACAATTTAAAACTACCGTTTGTAATAATATTAACGTATAATCTTGTGGAGCACAACTTAACGTGCTTATTTTCTGCATTTTCATTCTGAAATAAAAGAAATAACCAAACAATCGATGAGGGCGCCACTGCGCGGTCGGCGTTTGGTCGGCGCCGTCTTAACATTTCGTGAATATTTCACTTGTGATTAAAAATGATCTTGTAAAGTTATGTGACAGCAACAATACGACGTCAAACCACCAGTCATAAATTGCCGTGCCGCCACCCCAACAGCTTATACGTCGCAATTCTACGAGGACTCCACGAGAAAATAGCATCAGCGTAATTTCAAGAGAATACCATACAGTCTCCTTAGTAGTGGCTAGCTAGCCTTATTGGTCGGATCACCATCCTAGGATTGACACCAAACTGAAATCGTCGCGTCACTATTGGTGGTGGGACGCGTTGTTTAGAAATGGGCATGCGTCTGATGAATTCTGATGCCACATCATGTATGTTGCCACCTCTTTCCGTATAAGCACCAGCAACTGGCGCCCTCCGGCGCTCTTTTCTACGATCTCTGGCAGCCACACAAATAGATGCGCTTATCAAAAGCAACTGTAGCAGCGCTCCTGTCATGTACAGTTAAGTTAGCCTAGCGTAGTACGGAGTTTCCATAGAATAAAAGGCCACTGGTTTTGTTAAAATTGACCACTGGTGGACTAAAGGGGGAGGAGGGGGGGGCACGGTCCTGGGCCCCCCCAAATCTTCAACCGAAGAAATTTTCGAGCCCGCTTGGTTCACTCTTATCAACATTCTTAAATTTTCTGCATAAGTCGACAAAGTAACTTCTGTATGTTTTTATGTTCAAAAGAAAACTTTTCTAGATGGGGTTACAGGGTGCACGCTATTATTCTTTTACTAACTCAAACTATTTAGCAAATTAAATTGACAAATTAACTCCTATTTCTGTACGAATGGTCAAAAGAACCTCACATAAACCCAGTGTACTCTGTGCCAAAACCTACGTGTCAGGATGCTTACATTTTCGAGATCGCTGTGCTCGCTCTTATAATCACAATTTCCTGCTTATGTCGACAAAGTAACTCCTATGTTTATTTTATTATAATATTCAAAAGAAAACCTATACCGGGTTCACGGGGATATATAATTTTCGTGCTCGCTTCGCTCGCTTTGCATGTTATATTCTTCTAACTGTCAATTATCAAACTTTTCTGAATGAATCGACATCGACAATGCTACTTCTATTTCCGTATACACTTTCAAAAAAACCTAACCGAGGTATTAGGACAGGGTGCAAAAAAATTCGAGCTCGCATCACTCTTGCATCCTACATTCTTGCTTTTCGATGATCCCATGCCCCCTGACTCTTCCCTATACAAAAGCTGAAAAGCCCTTCTATTACATTATGTCAATGCACCTACGTCCGTCAATAGCATAATGTTGTATAATTTATTTTCGTTGCTTAAATATTTTTCATGTTTAAATTAAATAGCGTTTACATAATATATCTATGTATCTAATAAAGTGTATTGTATCTATAAACATATTCATTCATTGTCTGGTAGAAAGTGATATCTGTGATAAGGCCGCCTATTGTATGCTTTGTAGTGCTAAATCATTGGTGTTAAATGTATTTTTTGTTAGGTACATACCTATGTATTTTCTGGTGTAAAATATTGAATAAAAATAAAATAAATGTGATGATGAAAATGCACCTCCCCAAGGAAATTATCCAGTCATGTATGAGTCCTATGGTGTAGATGAAGTATATACGTTATACGTTCTTGATTTTTTGCAAAATTTTACGATCTTTACAAATTTTCCCAATTGAATATGAACCTTATTCCTTTGTAGTAAAGCTGAAATTCTATCAAAGAAATTTGACAGATTGGGGTAGGTTGATGTGCTGGCCTCTGTACATGCTGAAGACCGGGGGGGAACTCATTTTGTTTTGCACAGTGTATTAAACAAGTACTTGTTTAATAAAGGTCAGCGGCAGTTGCTCATAGCTGGTGGTAGAATTGTAGTAAATAGGAGTGGGCAACACTTTAATAATATATGTATTAATATTATTTAGTGGAAAACATACATTATTTTATGTATCTCTATTGTAATATCATTACATTTAATTTAAAACCCATTATAACCCATCTATGTATTCGACTGAAAGACTTGTATCTATGGTCATGAATAAAAATTTTTTCAGTCTGTCAAGAGTGTCAAGAAAGTCATGATAATAATGTTTTGGGACTGTTCCTAATACTGGCATGGCAACACTGAATAATTGTCGAACTGAGTACCCTCAACCATAGAGGAAAAAAATTTAGTATGACTCAACTGTCAAATCGTTGCTTTGTGATTGATAATACATATTTTTGTGCCAAATAGCACAAAAATATGTATTATCAATCACAAAGCTGGGGCAAAGGGTGTTTTTTATTGTGTCCGCGTCCCCCGAATATTGCACTTGTTGCGCTTAACTGAGGTTTATAACAAATATTTCAGAGAACGGGTTTTAATGATTATGATTCTGTTAGTACTTACATGTTTGTTACGGTTGCGAATCATATTTTGATCAACATAAACCCTGACACGGCTGTCATTCACCAAATTTCAAAAAACGTAAGAATATTTGAATTTCGCGGGCTACCTTAGCGCATCCTCAAAATACAGTTTCGTGAATCACAACATCAAACAAATGCATCTCAAGATTAACACATTTTTTTTTTAAAGACACGTCCATCTTTGTCCAGTTGGTGTGTCAATACGTATTTAAATTTGAATACCAAAAAAAAACGATTTTTAACATTTAATACCTACATTGTTGCTTCTAAAATTATGTTCGAAAAAGTCTGCTCAACAACGTTAAATAACGCAATTAATGTTGTTGAACTGTCAAAATGAAAGCCATTCGTATTGTCCGTGTGCTTTTGGTTATTTTACTTCAATCAAAAGTTATAAGTTCCACTAAATTCTTCTTTTGTAATAATATTTTTTTAAGCCAAATTATGTCTACCGTATAGCAACCCAAATCCATGGCCGCCTTCCGAATTGGCTAATATCGCCCACAGCACTCAAATCGTGTCACATGCGTTCCTTATTGGATACGATCACGATTATGACAGCTGAGAGCTGTCAACAATTCGGAACACTCGTGAGCGCGCTCACAGTGCTTACTCGGTGTCAAAAAGATATTACAGCAGAATTTCTTCGTATAAACACCACACGTTTCTTCTTTTTCTTTGTTTAGGTGGCGACTGCCAGCCAGAAGCACAATTTCGAAAATGTCACGTTATTAAAAAGATATGATGCAGCTCAAAACAAAACACACACTGACACATCCTCATCCTCTCACACACACACACTGTCATTTTTGACAGCGCTCACGGTGATATTAGTACGAAGCATGGTCGGCGTTATCGCAAGATGGCGCATGTCATGACGTCATCTATGACGATTCAAGGGACATCGTTATCGCGCTCACGCCAATTCGGTACGGGTTTAAGCACGCTCAAATCGATTTCATCGATTATTTTCCTAATTCGGAACGCGCCCCATGTGTCAATGTCATCATTCATGTCATGTCATTTTGATTGACGGAATTTGCACGCAAAAATTGGAAAAGCACGGTCGAACAGAACACTCTTCGATCGAATTGTGTTAATTTCAACAACTGAGATTCACAGCTTCGAAAAAAAAAATGGCTTTTAGAACCACTAGAGTTGCCCTCAGTGAGTACAACACATAAATTACTGCTAGAATGTATTCAACAACATTACCATTACAGTAGTTACAATATAGTTATGTAACTTATTTATTTTCAGGCAACATGAAGAAATGGGCCTACAACATGTCTGGATTTAACCGATACGGTACGCTTAACCCTACCTTAAATAGTTTATTTATTATCTAGGTGTGTACTATAATACTCTGCTCACTTAACTCCAATGATTATTGTACAGGTTAAAAATGAGTATGACATTCCCAAACATTATTGTTGATTACCCAAAGACTTCCGAACAAATCGCAATAATACATAAATTATAAATGTAAACAACATGAGGACAGTATAATTAAACTTATTAATGGATGTCTACTCAACTTAGGGAGAATTCCACAAAACTTTTATACAGTCGGACTTTTAATTAGCTGCAGTAAAATGACAGCAGTGTTACATAAATGACTGAAATTGGCGTCTTTTTGTTTTTTCGCGGCCACCAACCAAATCTTGTTTTTCTAGTACAGAATAGTGTAACAAACGAAACTTATTTGACATGCATATCTCTAAACGCAGTCCGAATGATTTATTAAGAAGTGCAATTTTACTGCAGCTAATTAAAAGTCGGAGTTTATAGTGTTATGCTGAGAATAAATTTTGAATTTTTGACAGTTTTTCCAAACTAGAACTATAAGATGTCAATTTTATTCCCCGGATAAAAGATAAGTATCTCCGTCTAGACTGGTAAAATCAGCCATTAGTGGTCTAATGTTTTTCCTTAGGATTGACAGTTATAAAACCAATAGGACACCCTGTATGTTGACAAAACTTGAGACACTATGACATGTGTTACTGTTGAATATTCATAATAACAGTATTAGATTAATTTAAAAAGAACTGTTATGTAGGCATGTAGCCAAGACTTAGAGATTTACAATTCGCAACAATAATCATGAAAAAACCTGAACTCCATCATCCGAGAGCTCCCTCCCATATTATTTTCTTTTGTTGCTGTCTCAACAGTCTGCTGTTTATTCTAAACTCCTACAAAAATGGAACTACGTTGAAAGAAAAGTACAAATTGTAAAATTGATACAAAATCTAGTCTTACCTGAACTAACAATGTGCATCTGGATTAAGGGCCCATTTTTTAAATCCTATGAATTTCTTAAACATAGGGAAATACTATCAAAAGCTCATATTGATTTTATTCTCAACACAATATCCTGTTACAGGTCTCCTTCGTGATGACTGCCTCCATGAGACTGAGGATGTCACAGAAGCACTTCGCCGCATCCCCCAACATGTAGTTGATGAGCGCAACTTCCGGATTGTGCGTGCCATGCAACTGTCCCTTACCAAGACCATCCTTCCCAAGGAAGAGTGGACCAAGTGGGAGGAAGACCAGCTCTACCTGTCACCTGTTGTAGACCAAGTGAAGAAGGAGAGAGAAGAGCGGGAGAACTGGGAGAAGAATTATTAAATAGTTACTGTTGTGTAATGTCTGGTGTATTATTATTTAAATAAACTTAGCAATGTTAAAATTGTAAATTATAATGTTTCCCTAAATTATTTTTTAATTTGATTTGATTAAATTATTGTTTTTAGATTTTTCATAAATGAATTTATTGCTTTACAATACTGCTGCATATAAATTCATAGTATAACGTTTTAAAACTGGACTGTGTTTGTTAGGGTGGGCGCAGACCTGGCGAAGTACGATTTACACTGCCAAATAATAATAATAATATAGACCTGGTACTTGTTGAAATAAGTTGAAAAGAAATTTATTTGTTTTCGACTCTCACTGCATAGAACGGCATCTTGATATTTAGTTGCGGGCTGCGCCGCGCGCCGGCTCCGCAGAATACAATATAATGCAGGGCCAGCTCTAAAGATTACCATTTCAAAATAGTTTCCTGTAGAGTAACCAACTAAACATACCCCGAACACTACTGGAACGACACTAATAACTTAATGAAACACCTGAATTTATAAACGATTTTATTAAATTTACAAAGTACAAAATAATAATAAAATACAGAATTCGAAGAATGTAATAGGAGAATCATAAAAACAAAGTATGGCAACAAAATATATTATGGCCACTAAAAAAGATTAATTTTTATATTACATAAATATGTGGTCCCTTTAAAAATAACACGAATTTTATAACAACAATTAAATTCCACGTTTTCAAGTCAACAATTGGCATTTATGGTATAATAAATAACTAGGATGGTAATGATATTTTTTTTATTATTCTAGTGATCTTCCTGTCTTTCTATCCTTGAGCAAAGTACATAAAGATAACGATTTGCTCACAAAAAAAAAAAGAAATCAAATAAGTATATAAATTAATTGTTAAAATATGCATAGGTAATGGTAAACAGTATTAGTTGTTGACCAGAATGAGATTATATTCCAGTTTGTTCCATGTTTAGGATTAATATTTTAATATAAACTAATGAAATTTTTTGAAAGTATGGCATTATTTTTCAACTTATCACAATTCATTTGGAGATGCGTATCCAAAATATAAACACGAGATTGGTTTACTTATTAGTAATCATAAAAAGTAAAGACCAAGATGCATTAATTATTACATATTTATATCGAAAGACTAACTGGCTGAATGCCGTAATGACAGAAACAATTAAAAAGCCATTGTGAATCGCGTGGATCCACGTTCGGCATACGAAGGGTTAATATACTTAAATAATCATGTAGATAAATATGAACATCAGCGGAAATCAGATAAAAATGTCTTTATATAAAATGCGCAGCAGCTACCTCGTCTTAAAATTCAGGATTGCGGCTGCACCAAAGAAAAGGTAAATCTAAAAGATCTATCCACTGTTCCATTTCATGTCAGTACGGGCTCTGTGTTCCTGTAAGTTAGAACATGCTCTGCCCTGTGTGTAGTGTTAGAACATCTTCATACTTCCATCTTGCCTGTTCTTTTCCATAGGAACCTACTACGCTTTGGAATGGGCAACTAGCTTCATCTTTCTGACTGACCGAACTCTCGACAATTCAAAAGTGCCTGTAATTGGTTTATTTGACATAAATGCTTTGAAATTGAGCTTGTAAATACAAAATGCGTGTCAACAATCTCTTTTCGTTCCTGACGGAAGCGAACCTTGGCTTTGGTATGTGTGAATAGACCCTTATACAAGTATGCGTAATTTACGGAAGACAAACTTCACACACACAAACATTCGTCCACTAAATATGAATTTTACAACTTGAGGAAAAGTAGTAAAACTACCGACAAACTGTCGCGTCTCGAGTGTGTTTGACAACTATTAACGTTATTGGCGGCCTAGCGTTTGCGCACTGAATTTAATCCGAATTCAAGATCCGAGTTCCATCTGAATTGAAAATGTTCTAAATTCAAACGAATGGAATTTGGATCCTATTCAATCATTTCTCGATTCCAACAGACGCAGTGCAAAAACGCACTAGAAAAGGAGGACAATGAAAAGCACAAAATATGTTCTTTCCAAATTATTGTCAAACACTCAGTTGATGCTAATATTATTGATTGTATTAGCTATTTTGTAGGTAAGATTAATTTGAAAATAGCTATTACATTTGATGACTTCGTTACTTATTTATGTACCACTATAACGTCTATCTTAGAACTACGCACAGAGCACGGAATCGCCGCTCCGCTAGTGTCTAGACACTAGCGGAGCAGCATACAGAGGCGGAGATACAGCAGTACTTATAAAATCCGTGGTGCCGAAAGTGCGGACTGCTTTCAAAGCCGACAGCAGGTAAGTCTCCATACGTCATTTGTGTTGGACTGCGAGTAAACGGTGACACACATCGTTTATATGGAACGTGTTGACAATGCCGCCTCTAGCAACAGCCTCCGAAGCGTCTCCATGCTCTGCGAGAACTATAACTACATGATAATTATAATTGAAGACAATTGGTTCAATCTGTTAAAAAGTAAAATACCTATAAAATACAAAATTAGGTGAGATCTACAACGTATAGTCGAACTCCTAATTGCTTTAGCACTTTCGGCAATAACTCCCAGAAAATTGAAACTTGTAAAGATAGTAATTTGGAACTATTAAACTGCCGTTGACGTTTATGCCTGCAAGAGACATTCCACCACAGGGTGGTAGATCAATTACGAGGTCGACTGTATATACATTGTAACAGTTTAACTTTTATAGAATGATAGCGCCTATATTACGTGACAGTCAGGGCGATTTTTGTCGTTTGTGTTACTGTCTAAGTGCTCTGGAAAAGTAATTTACACATTATATTGTGTCAGGATACCAACAGAGAACAAAATTTTATCTATTTCTATGACAAGTAAATGCACACATACACTGTAAACAAAACATGATTTAAAACACAGTATGTACATATAGAATAAAGTTAATGTCTAACTTGTTCTAACCATAGGCAAGATACTATGGAGAAGATTCTACAAAACTGCATGGAAATGTCGAAGGCAGTGAGAATTTAATAACGAAGGAATAAGAAATATTTTTATTATGTAATTCATTTAAATTCTGTATGATTAATTTTTATAATTTCATTCTTTCTGCGAGTTACCTGGATGGGACGGACTGCCATTTAACCGGTCGGTTTCAATTTCATTATTTATCATAACTTCGGTATCTGCCAAAACATACTCTACGGCATAATAAAATCCCAAAACCGATACTATTTAACAATGTAGAATCAATAAACGATATTTACTTAAGAACATAATACAATGATTATCAGCATAATTCATGAGCAATTATATTACAATATGTTACATAATAACTAGAACATACGATTACATAATATGGCAAGTAGACTGTTCAATAATAATGATATGACGTACAATTTGATATAAACAGTATTCATAGCCGAGTACTTATAATAGTAGGTATAATGTATAAACTACTGTAAAGACAATTAGATAAAAAAATATTCTGTACAAATACGAAATATGTATACAATTTTTACACGTTTTTTTTTTACATTATTGGCAACTTTGTTTCCGATTGTTAATTTTTCTTTGGAAAACATTATTGTAGTTAAATTCGAGTGAAGAGGAAGCCCTTATAGTTCTTCGTCCCCTATAGCTTCGAAAGCGTTATTTTCTACGCATTCTCTGCCCGGCTTGAAGGAGACAGTCGCAAACTTTTCTGTCAACTTCCGAACAGAAAAGATTTCTCTCGAACTAACGGATGAATCTCCGTTCTGAAAAGATCGTAATTATTGTTTAACAACAGAAATAAACTTAAAATAGAACACGGAACTGAAAACGAAGATCATTATGTGGATATTAATGTGTAGCGTTCGCTATATTTCCTTCCCCCTATGGCGCCACCGTCGTTCATTAAGCTCAAAACTCAGGCTCACTTGCGCCACAAAACATCACTCTCTGCTATCTTCAAATTATTGATTAAAATAGAACGGTGTTTTAAATTCGTTAACTGCCAAATGCATTTAGTGATTTGTGGTGCATGTGGGCCTCAGTCTGGGTCAAGTATAATCTGGAGAAGGTTAAGTGATCCAATTGTGTGTGCCACAGTTTCGCCCGCTTTTAACATTCCAGGAAATTTTAGTACTTATTTTTCTTATTATGTAATTTTCGAGTTTAAGGCAAAAAAAAAAGCCAACAAAACCAGTTTGATATTAACATTCTGAACAAATAACAAAACATTTTTCCCTTTATATTAAGATAGACTAGCGGCCTGCCCCAGCTTCGCATGGGTTTTTTTTTCGTACAATTTTTTTTTTCTCTCCCTAAGAACCATATCTCGTCCTTCAAGGAATATTATAAAAAAAGAATTAGGGAAATCGGTCCAGCCGTTCTCGAGATTTGAGCTTAGCAACACATTTAGCGATTCATTTTTATATATATAAGAAGATTACGTGATGGTCTAGTGGTTAAAGGCCTCTCATGCACGACATTGTGGATTCAAATCCGAGCAAATATTAAGGGCTATTCAAACCTAAGCGGTATTCGCTGCCGCTGTGGCTAGAGGTACATACTGCGCGGGTTTCGCTCAGGTATTTAGTATTGCACCGCTTAGTTTAGTACCGCATACCCATTCGGTTTTCTCTACCATAGACGGTAGCGAATACCGCTTAGGTTTGAATAGGCCTTGAACTCATTAAGCTCCGCTAATAAGACACAATTGATTTTCTGTTGTACCGTAACACATAGGTTACGCGCGGAGCTTGACCGGTTAATGTGACTTTTCAACGCATACCTATGTACTTTCAGAGTTTATCTTGGACATTCCTCACATACGTTAAGGAAAATATAGTAAGGAAACCTTGACTAAGTCTATAAGTCTGAAATGATCTATCTATCTTGAGCAAGCGTCGTGATCAATGCTAGTGCCTTCTCTGTATTAGAAAAAGCCTTTGTCCTGCAGTGGGACAACACAGGCTGTTTTTTTTTATAATGCTTATGGATACTCACCGTGGAGCTAAGGGTATCGCTAGAGGAAGAAGGCGTGATGACCTGACTGGAGCCGTCACGTCGCAAGTACGTCAGACTGCCGCGCTTGCTACACCGCGGTGACACAGGCCCCGCGCCCGCCTTCTGACGCATCAACTCATCCACTATCGACTGAAATACAGATTTACAAGATTAGTAAAATAAAAGAAAAGAGTTGTGTAGGGCAGGCGATGAGAAGGGATGGAACGCATTGTCTAAAAGAGTTATGAATATATTTGTTTATGTATGGAGATGGAGAGGAAGGCCAAAGAAAATATGGATGGATATTTTGATTATGTGAGATATTATATGAAAAAAAAAAGGGTTGCACCGACTCCAAGTAACATGGGACAAGGGCAGGGAGATGATGATGAGTAAAGGAAATGGGTAACTTCAGACTTGTTTTAACAAACATATTTACTTATATCAAAGTTTAAAATCGCTTGAATATAAGATGATATAAAATCGGCGTCTTGATAAATGTTATAAAAGAACGCCACGGGTTCAATGCATTTAAATATTTAAAGTTCAAACAAAACTTATAAAATCTTGACCTTTTCTTGGTTTTAATAGGTATTACCTAAGAGTTAAACAGAAGATGAAATTACCTGCAAACAAACACTAATAAATGTTGCATGCTCCGTCCTCAAGGTTATCCATTTCAAGTTGTCTTTACTGATGAGATATTCAAAAGACAGCTCAAAGTTCCTGTTAGAATCTTCTAGAAGGGAGTCATGACCATTTTGAGTTTGTGTCTTTTCAATCTGCAACAATATAAGGTTGTCTTATTGACATAAAAAGTGAGTAATGTTTCAACAAAAAATAACAATGCATTGTTACTAAGAAAATAAAATAATATTTTGATCTTTCAGCCCAGTGAAGGGCACTGTGACCGAAGTCTATACTTATTAAAACTAAGTTTTTAAATTAAGTTTTAGTTTTTTGCTTCGCGACCTGAACCACAGACAACAGTATAACTGAGTTCTGAGTTGTGGTCTGATAATAAATGTCGCTATTTACGGCTTTATTTATAGTTGTTGGCTAGTAGTAATATATTAGGTGCGCCCTAATCAACACATATTTACCTAAGTAATCAGTAATGTTGGGGTAAGTTCGGCGCTGGGGTAAGACAGTTCGAATCAAATTTCCAGATAATTTGGTAATATTTGGCCAAGTTTACCGCAACTTACTTACCCCAACATACTTATTACATGATGGCTGTGTAACAGAGGATAATATTTCACTAATTTATGCTTACAAGCGAGCAGTTATTAACATAACTTCACGCCTGCATTCTTTGAAGGAGTCGGCAGAGGCAAATATGTCAGTTATTTTATAAATCCCATATACGTGTGTACATGTGTGTATATTGATGGCTAAGGCTTGCCATTGATCTTGTATGATCTTGATTGAAATAACACAAAGGGGATTGGCTCTTAAAAGAGCCTTTCGGAATGGATCTTGAGAAAGACCGGTTCGTGCCATCGTGGTGAAAGGATTAGTCAACAACACCGTGTAAGTGGCAAAGTTTTAGGAAAACAAGATTTAAAATACAGTCGTGCCAGCGACACGAAGAAGAAGAAGAATCTTGAAAGAATCCAGACTCCAAGCTGCTACTGAAAATTACGTACCTAATGAATAAAACCATAAGCACTGCTGCGACCAAGGGTAACCCCACGCTCAAACAAACTATATCTATATTTCGGAGAATTTAGCAACCTGTTTGTTACCTATCGGCAAATGATTTATTTTTCATGACTGTCTCTGACACAATACTTAAAAAAAAACTGTGAGTCATTATAATTTATGATGCACCGGATTTTTTAATTTATAATAATCCTGAGAGAACTTGGGCTTCATGCGCCTTCTAATTAGAATAAACAGAAATTAAAAGCGGTAGAAAACCCTTATTTTTTTTTTTTACCGGGAAAATACTTCAGTATTCATTAGGTATTACCATATTACCGAAGGATATTGTATCGAAATATATCGATATGATGTCACATCTCTAAAAAAAACAGGAATTATTTTTTCCTGTAATGCGTCCCTGAGAACACATGCGTGACAAATAAACATCTAGGGGTTTATTTATAAAAGTCAAGTATGCGACTTATTAACCATACATTTTTGACGTTTGAACGTGTCTTAACTTTAAGCAACGTTTATAACAAATAAAGGGGCATATATTTATTATCTAGACAATACTCACAGCATGTAAGGTAGTGATTCTCCAGCAACGCATCCTGGTGACCTTGTACCGTTGCTCCCGTGCAGGGGGCGTTAGGGTCAACAGCGTGAGTTCCTTGCACGCGAGGGACACACGCACGCGACACGTGCCTTCGGGCGCGCCGTCCGTCACGTTGCTTGTCTCCGTCACCGCCTCCCCTGCCGGTATTCTCCCGTAATGCCGCAACGATTTTGCTAGTTCTATGTACTGGAATATTTTATTGTTATGTCAATGTGAAGATGTCTTCTTGTTAAATAGACAGTTTTAATAAAAGGTCGGGACAACTGGGACCAAATAAGTTGCCATTATCGTCATGCTTGACAAATCTAAAGCGCTTATCCATCATTCTCGTCCATTATGTAGGTAGTAAAGTAGGTACTACTTTACTTGCCTTTACCAAAACCCACGAAAGGGTATGGTATGGAGACAGTAATGTATTCGTGGGGATTAAATTACATTAACTACACTACTAGCTCAGAAGTGTGGTGGTTTGAAAAGACAGAAAATAGTTCCAGCCAAGATAGAAACTGCCACATGTGCAGTATTTTCAAGGAATTCAGAGAAGTTATCATTGAAAATAATGACGACATTTCTACGAACAGTAACAAATATAAAGAATTTACACTGTAGTAAACTGTAAAGCTGATGTCAAAATGAATATGCCTGTTACATAATAGGAAATACAATTATTGATTGAATTATTGGAACAGATGACTGTAAATCCTGCCCATTCAATAGATTCTAAGTAAAACTTGATGATATAATAATATTCATGTCCTATGAATCATTTTGTTAACTTTGCATGATACAGTTATTGATGACATAATCTACACTTTTATTAATGACTAATCTGCAGCTCGTATAAAGTTGTGATAGTTTTGTTTGTATGTAAAAATAATAACATTATATGCAGTAACTATAACTGTGACCATCATAAATTTTAACTCAATTTAAATGTTAAGTACTTATAAAAAATAATGAACTGGAAAATAAAATTTTCTTATTTAACTTGCCTATTTTCTTTTCTACATAATCATGTTACTGGGTACTCTACTACTCCATGTCAAAATCAATCTAATTATAATCATATAGAATTCGCTTAGCTATATTTGTTTATAACTAGCCTTATGCCTGCGGCTTCGCCCGCGTGGAGGTCGGAAATTATCCGACGGGAACATAATTTTTTTTTTTTTTTTTGTTGTCGGGTGTAACCTTCAAAAGGCGCCCGACCTCTGGGGAAGGAGGTCGGGGAGTGTGGGATTTTTACCTCACTAAAACCACCCCGTTGATCACCATCAGCACATAGGGGTGGCCCCGGTTCCTCTTAAAAGACCAATTCCGGAACCCCCCCGTGCAACGCCACTACCGGGATAAAAAGTCCTATGACCCGTTAAGGCGTGAAAAAGTGACACACAGGCAGACAGAGTTACTTTAGCATTTTTAATATAAAGTATGGATTAATTTCATGGAAATTATTTACGATGCAATACGTAATACAGTAATACTTAATATATTTTAATCCGAAAAACAAACATTTCATCTATCCTATCCTAACTAATATTATTAATCTTTAACAGAATTTTTTGTGTTTTTATGTTCCACTGTCAATATTTTTCCTTTATTATGTATTTAATTTGTTAGCTTAGTTGTTCTTTTTATTGTGCATGCTGTGATCTCCTGTAATTGAAAGAGTACACCTACCAAATACTTTGTCGTCCATTAACTATATAATGTTTAGTGTACATATCTTTTGTTGGAGATCCTAAAATAAATAAAAAAATGCGAAAGTAAGTTTGTTTGTTTGTTACGCTTTCACGCTAAAACGGGTGAACGGATTTGGATGAAATTTGGCACATGGGTAGACCATGACCTGGAGAAGGACATAGGCTACTTATCATCCTGGATCGCAGACGAAGTCGCCGGCAACAGCTAGTAAATGTATCCATACTAATATTATAAATTCGAAAGTAACTCTATCTGTCTTTCTGTCTGTATGTATGTTACATTTTCACGCCTAAACCACTGTATACTCCCGAGGTGGTCCCATTGTCATCAAGTTGGAATCTGATGAGAGGATCCCATGGAAATCGAGGGAAACCCTCATATTTTATAGGCAAAGCTATAGCGATTTGGGTATTTTTTAAAGCAACTTGAGCATTTGCTCTCTGTAATCATCATTTGGTAAAGTGGAGCTGATGATAAAGACCCCAAATGGCCATCGGAACTACTCAATGATAAATATTTCACAATATATGCTCGTCACAATGCGTATGGTGAGTGGTTCTCCAGGTAAGAACCAGGAGAACTCCTCAGCAATTAACGTCCCAGCATCGGGCAAAGCAATATTTTGTAAAAAGTGATGAGCAGTTGACATTAGGCTATTGTAACAGATAAATTACAAACTCTCCCACTATTTCACGCCTAAACCACTGAACGGATTTCGATAAAATTTGGCAGAGAGATAGATTGCATCTCGGGGAAGGACATAGGATAGTTTTTATCGACATACCTCGCGGGCGAAGCCGCGGGCGGAAGCTAGTATGTATATAAGACAAAAGGGTATGTTCGTACTCTCGACTCTCGCACAGCCCAAGCTGTTAAAGATAGAAACTTGAATTTTGGACAGTAGTACGGGTTGCTTTGATAAACTCAAATATTGATATCAATATTTTTAAATAAAAAAATGTAAACGCACAAAACGATTTTTATAAATCAACCCCATCAGGGTACAGTATGGTAAACAGTTTGTACGAATTTCATGCCTTTGATTAAGAAACTTGTAACTTGGCACAAATACTTCTATATGTAAATAATAGAGATCGTATTGAATAATTTTCGAAAACCACCCTTTAAAGACGTGGATAAAGGGTCTAAAAGTTCGTAGGGGAAGTACGAAATCTGCGCGGACGAAGTGGTAGTTATTCGATAAACCTATCTGCTTATGAATGTTTGTAAAACGGAATGCTCTCCATTGACCCAACATTCTTTGCAGATAAAGATGTTTATAGTATCTTCACATTGTAGCCTGCTTGTGACGGCATGAATACAAATCATAATCTTTCAAGTAGTTATTGTTTACTGATATACTTGAGGTATGAAAGAGAATTCTTCCACAGCATCACTACATAGTATAAAACAAAGTCACTTCCTGCTGTCTGTCCCTATGTATGCTTAGATCTTTAAAACTACGCAACGGATTTTGATGCGGGTTTTTTAATAGATATATTGATTCAAGAGGAAGGTTTATATATATATAACAAGCATAAAATAGTAGAGAAACACTGATAATTTTAGAGGTTTCTAATGTGATGTCGTAAATAAACACATTTTTTTGCGCTTACATTGCAAACACTGGCTGAAAACCCTACGAGGTAGATCAAAATAATGTACTACAGTGTTGTACAACAAGTCCGCGATGGTATATGTCTATCTCTTAAGGATAACCCACAATAACCATTTTTTATCCTTTATTTTTTACGAGAAATAATGGCATATTTACGAAGCGATTTTAAGCAATACAACATTAATCCTTATCCAATTAAGTAAATAGATTGTGCATTTAATATAGATCAATATGGCCCTTTACAGCATGTAATTTTAATGAATATTTACGAATATATTACAGGACAAGGTTTGTATGAAAAAAAAAATTGAAAATTCGAAAAAAAAAAAGTCGCACTCATGCGAAGCTGAGGCGGGCCGCTAGTACAAAAATTAAACCTATATCTCTTTTATTTATCATCTTATCTTTGCTTGTATGTCTTTTATTCAATACACAATTCATTGACTGTTTAATCCTACTGACATACACAACATAAGACAGAGTACAACATAGAATACATACCTATTAAGATAACAAAATTAAATAGTGAATGTGAAATGAAACGTCACTAATACAATCTCACAAAGGGCCTCTTGGGCAGGGGCCCAAGAGGCAGTTTGTCCCTAGTCAGCCATAATCAGATGTAATATGCAATCTCACAAAGGGTTGTGAGATTGCATATTACATCTGATTATGGCTAGAAAGCTGATTGCAGTTAAAATGTGAAAAATATAAATTTAAAGACTATATAGCTCACCTACCTCTTTCTTTTGTTTCTTAGATTCATGTGCGGAAAGAATTTCTTTAGTATCTGGCTCAGCTGTTAGCCACCCCAAATCCAAGTCTTCAATTGTTTGTAGATACAATAGGTCCAAGGACACCCTGTCTGACATTAAATTAACATCATAACATGGGTCCCAGTAGCTGTAACAAACAATACAATATATAATATAGAAGTGCTAACATGTATTTTAAAAACAAGTATTTGATAAAAATAATTATAATTACCTCTTCCTCAATACAATTTTATCCTCTGGCCTAACATACTTTTGAGATATATATGGAGATTCATATTCTTCCAACTTTTTCAGTGCTGGCTGTCCATCTTTTGCACAGCTCCAATTAAAAAGATATAAGGAGAAATACTTCACAAACTCCTTTGGCAGATTAATGTAGGTGCATGCAATATCTAATATTGTGTTTGATGAATCAGTAGATGACACCGACAGTGGTATTCTATAACCATTCATGAGTGATATTTCAATTTCTACCTCATGCATTTTAACACAATGCGTTTCTTGTTGAGCCGAAAACAGGAATGTTATCAAAAGGTCAGACGTCGTAAACAAGGGGTTTTGGCCAACTGAAAAAGTGGTTACATGTTATAATATGCAATATTTTTCCTCAATATCTCTAGCATTATCTTTGTCCTTTTATTGTTGCTTTATTATTGAAAAACTTTGTGTAATGCTGCAATCTACTTATAAATACTGTTACTATTAGCCTGCATCATCCCACTGCTGGGCAAAGGCCTAGAAGATGGCGGGACAAACTGGAGAAATCAAACATCCACTTTAGCCCTGGATCGAAAGAGCTGGAAGTCATGGGGAGAGGCCTATTAATCGTAGTCCATATTAATTTCTTGACTAGGATTTTTGATAGCCAAAGTATGCCCAGAACATATTGAGTATTGGGCCCTCAAGGGTTGCACAACAATAGACAATTGTTTCTCATTAGTGAAGGCTATAGGTTTATCATCATCATCAAATATTTACCTAGTTGCATGTATTTTTCCAATAAGCTTCTCCTCTCTTCCAACTGAGAGCTAGTGAGGAACAACTTTTTTGGTGGGAACTGTGGTAATTTAACATAAGGGTTTTGTGCCTGTAGTTGCTCATGGAGACTGAGCAGTTGTTTATACCGAGCCGTGCAATGGAAGACACCGTCGATGTGTATGTTGTAGCCCTAAAAACAGCAAAAGTTGTGTAATGGTTGAACGTTAAATAGATTAATTTGTACACATGACAAACAATAACATATCCACCAAAAGCTAAAAGGAAAATAATGATACGAGCCATAAAATATTATAAATAATAAAAATGGTCAGTGGGTCGTCATATGGGCAGCTTACAAAGACTTGAAAACTTAAAAAAATAAAAACTTAAATTATGTACACATTATCATTAAAATTTGTTGATTATTTACAACTTTGGACTCTCGGCGTTTTTCGCACTAAAATTGGACACAATAGATTTTATATTTAAATAAAAACAAACAATTTAGTATACTTAAAGTAAAATTACCGTGTAAGAGATCCCATTGTCATCATGAAATTGTTGCGAATCAGGAATAGAGAAATGCATTTTTATTATTGCAAAGAATGCATAATATTTCTACAGAATTATGTAATACTTATATAGTCGAGATTGTATAATAATTTCTTCCAAATATTGTACAAACTTATAAAAATCGCCCACTTTTTAATTTGTTTCTTTTACCCAAAACACAAACTTTCCCATTCAACATCAATTAGAGACTGGCAATTTCTGAAATCTGAATAGACAACTATCGATTCATTTTCAATCGATTCTCGATACTGAGAAATTGGGTTAAGGACACCACTGACTGACACCACACTTTACAGGAATGTATATAAAGTGTTAAAATAGGTTTATTTTATCAAAAGCAAACTCGAGGTCCTCTATTATGGACTGCAACCAGTTTCTTGATTCTCAAGGTCGTCAATTCAATTATTTAATGGACCGAGTATACAATGGCCGATGATGAATCAATGGCATGGTCATCAACTCAGTTATGGTTAAGTGCAAAGAGTACTTTGTATATACGGAAAGTTAAGTGGTTCGTAAGAGTTCTTCGCAACAGGAATTCAAATAGGGAGATCTTTCTTTAATTCGGTTTATAAACTTCCTAATAATTTGAGATGGTATTTTTGTAGAGTCTGTTGACTTATTATCAAAATGTAGCAATGTTGCATTCAACTTTTCTCTTTTGTTTTTATGCAATTTTTGCCCATATCTGAAGAAATGTGACTGTTAGGCATATTTTCTATACAAAACGCATTTTTTATTGGAGGGTGGCAAAATCGGCTCTAAGGGCTCAACCACAGATTACTAATATGTAGCAAGCTAGGCTCAACGTAGGGAATATCAATTTGTTAGCCTGCTGATTTTAATCCTCTATCAATCGGAGTTCCAATGGCTAGAGAGAACAATCAACCGTAATATAAAAGCCAGCTTCTCTACATAATAGTAGTCTGTGGAGACTGTGGACAATAACTCGAGCACTCGAGCTAGCTATTGGCAACACCACTTGCATTGTCAATATTATTGTCATCGGTCAGCTGTAGTTCTAGTTTTATTTTATTTTGATTTGTAATTTTAGCAACTCATTCCTTGTGAATCCAGCATACCGCCTTAATTTTGAAGAGTATAATATTCCGATATCTTGTAGTGCAAGACAACTTATCTGTTGGTGGAATCCAGAACAAGTCGTGGTCGTCGTCTTGTATTACAAGAAATAATACAATAAAATGTCGAATCTTTTGCCGGTTATCACAATCCAATGTGACTGGAACGATGTTATAAGGTAAATTAACCGCAACTACCTACTATAATTCTAATATGAAATCAATTTGGTATGTACCTAACCAATTGTTAGATTGTTTACGGTCTCTCCAGCAGACCAAAGAACAGGCAGAATGTCATTTACTGGTCAGTCGCGTCCCTATTAGTGCCGTGCGGCCTCAAAGCCTCGCGAGGCCCGGCCTCGCTAGGCTTTTACTGTTTTTTTGCAACGCGACCCCATTATAAGAACTCACGAGTCTCGGCCGCGCGGTTTGGCCTCCCGGAACCGCGCGGCCCTAGTGGGGACGCGCCTTTATGGGCGGAGTTTTTTTCAATAACTACTAAATACCATACTTACCAAGATAAAGACATGTTGCGCCGGCCCTAAATCAATTGCAATGAGGGCAGGAGAATGATGATGACCTTACTTACCAACTAATTTTTTTCAACATCCTTCAACTTTGTCAGCATCTGCTTAGTATGTTCATAGAGCTTCATAGAATTATGTTTTGTTTAATTGTATTATTTAAAAATGATTACAGATTGCCCAAAGGCAGTGCTTGGATATCTTCAAAAAAACTGAATGAAATAAGCGTCCATGACAAGCTTACAACAACTTTAAGTGATGGAAAAGTGAAAATTAATTTCTCGGATAATTATCAGTACATTTCTCATGGACCGCTGAGTTTGGTAGTGAAGCATATCCCCTCTGGCCTAAAAGTTGCATTTGTAGCACCCACAAAAGCTCACAAAATACATAGTAAAGGAGTTTTGTCTGTAGCAGTTGCAGACAATGCATTGGCTGTGTCATCTTGTGAAGAAGATAAACTGGTGGTTTGGGATAGCAGGACAAGTAAGTTGCAGATCCTTAAAGACTCACTCAGTTTACCCAGTTTGCTTTCTCTAGATTTTTTAAACATTCATAAGTCCATATAATTAGCTCACGCCTTCTTGTGGCTTGGTAAAAATTACAGAACACCACCTGATGCTATCCAATCCTCTTGCCTTGTTTATGTTGATACACGCACACTGGTTAATAATTTTTATTAAAGAAATAAATGTTTAATTATTTTTCAGGTGAAGTAAGCCTGGAGTTAAAAGGTCATGGTGGTCCAGTATACAGGTGCAGATTCTTTCCATCTGGCATTGTGGTCTTGTCTGCTGGAGCTGATGGTTCTTGTAGAATATGGTCTGCCGAGTCTGGAATAAATCCAGTCATTCTGAAGGGACACAATATGGCCATATCTGATATCTGTATAGTTGAAAAAGGAAGAAATGTTGTTTCTGTTAGCAAGTAAGGCATATTTAGACAATTCGTTTTTTTAAGTTTCTACATTGTTCATGACATGTAACGCTATCTTATTGTCATGATCATCATCCTCGTGTGCCTCTCCTAATTTACTAGGGGGTGGCGCAGTATGCTTGCCTCTACATATCTATATATCCGCGCCATTAAAGAAAGGAATTGAAAATGGTGGACAAACAAATGAGCTTATCATGCCTTTCAATCACACAATACCCATAATGTGCCAGTCAGAGGGACGGATTAGCCCATTTTTAATTCATTACCTAAGTGGCATGGTTTTATCAGCCATCATCTCAGTCCTAATCCACTTTCTAGCCAAACCATCTTTCAAATGTAATCCTGTCTGCAAAACTATTCAATAAATTCAATTGGCTAGTTCTTGATTCACAGGGATGGTTCAGCAAAACTATGGGATGTTGGTGAATCCAAGTGCCTGGACAATGTTGTTGAAGGGCATGGGCAGATCAACTGCTGTGCCATCGGAACAACAAGTGAGGAAGTCGAAGTAGAAAATGAGAGAGAGGTGAATATAATTTTCATTGCTCCTTTAACAATAACAACAATAATATATCAATACTCAATACTCAATTTTTTATTGTATCCTCCACCTACCATCTTGTTGGCTGACTAATGTTTGTAACCCAGCATGAGTTATTCTTTTGTCGTGGCGGGCGGTACGACAGGGTTGTTTCAGTAGAAGCACAATTTGTGATGGCGCTTTAAATAGCTTTAAGGACAATTTACGATGGCACTTAGGCCGTTTACACATTATGCTGCAGCGGCACCGCCGCCGCCGCGGTGCCACTGCAGCCACGGAGTAATGTGTAAAGGGCCTTACAGACCCTTAATTTAATTACGATGGCGTTTACAAGCCTCCCAATTTACGATGGCGCATAGATCCACGTTGACGCTTACAGTAATCTACCCATAGCTCGATTTAAGATGGTGCTTGAATTACTTTTAGCGCAATTTACGATGGCGTATAAAGTAACTTTTAGCACAATTTACGATAGCGCTTGAATTAATTTTAGCGCAATTTACGATGGCGCATAGATCCACGTTGGCGCTTAGAGAAACCCACCCATAACTCAATTTAATATGGCGCGTAGATCCTTACTTGTTGTAATGCGCAAAAAATTGTATCAATTTGAACTTTACCTAAGCAGCGTAAAACAGTCTTAATTTAATTTTTCAAGCTGAAAGATTGAAAACAACTCAACTATCGTTCAAAAATGTACTTTATTACACTAAATTGTGATATAAATTTCCAGATTGGCACTCATAACAAGCTTTTAATAGTTGGGTGTGAGAGTGGACTGGTAGTCTGTGCCCATGTGGCTAAGAGGGCACAGCTATACACCAAGCAACTGGACTCCGCTTGTAACGCCGTCATTGTTTTGGAACAGGCAGTCATTGTGGGCTGTAGCAATGGAAAGGTAATTTATATCTGGTTTATTTTTAACACTGTCGCCCTTATCATTATTAATATAATTCGGCAAAGATAGTTTTTATTACAAAAACTGACATTACACCCGAGTTTAAGTTGTAAATTCTGCAATAAGAACTTTACGTTTGTCTGAATAAAGTTCAAAATGCAGTAACAAGCTAGAAGGTTTTAAGGTCTACAGTTAGAACTCGTTTTGTAATAAGACGGTAGGAGATCACATATTTTATGACCCACTCATTTCTTACGTCGTCCTGCGCTATTTGATTTCGCTATTAAAAAAAAAACAAATGAAAACAAGACTAATTTAGCATTTTTAGCTTAAGAACTTTGTATTTTAAGAACGTTCCAAAGCAACATTATTATTACAGATCACAAAATTAGATCTCCAAGATGGCTCGGTACTGAAAGAATGGCATGAATCTGCCAACCCTGTACTCAGCATGGCAGCACTGATGAATAACACGTTTGTAGTCGGCCGGCAAGACGGCACTTGTATGGTGTTGTCGCTGGATGAAGGAGGCTCTAAGCTCCGCGTACAGTTAACTGGCTCAGACTGCGATGGCATCAGAGACCTCGCGTTTAATGGCAAGTGGGTATTCGCTGGCTGTCGAGATTCTTACGTTCGGAAATATGATTTTAATCAAATCAATGTCCACTTTAAGTGAACGCCTCTTGCAACCGTATGTAATAAGAATATTTATGTATAAGATTTAATATACCTGTCTATTGGGACAGTTGATTATGTTAGTTTTATTAATATCCGTTGCTACTATATTTTATTACGCATAGTATACATAATACATTCGTTAAAAAGCTATATCTTTCTATTTGGTTCTGTAACTTAGGTATTCTTTATTCGAATGATATTTCGATTTAGCTTTGTCACAAGTGCATATTGCACAGTATTCAGCTGCAACTATCTGAAAAAAAAACGGATAGGTATATTTGCCAGTGATAATAATATTCAAGCATTAAATATTACAGTGTTATGTGGAGGAATATCTGGCATACCCACCATTTTATGTAACTTCGCACTAAGCTCTTCAAACTCGCGCATCTTTTCGAAAATGGTTCTATTTAACACCAACGGCATTTTATTTGATGAAAACTAAAAAAGAAATAAAAAAAACAGAATATCCTTCTTTTTTCATTACCTAAATCGTATTGTGCTGCTCACCTCAATATTATTATATTTCTTTTTCAAACTTTTAAAATTTTTATCCGTACGTTGGTACAATTTGGTCCAAAGAAGCGCATCTTTATGAACATTTCTCTTGAGTCTCATCCAATTAATTGCACCTTTTTGAGCCAGAACCGGACAATTCAATTCTGAAATTGTAAACATAATACGCAGGTCTTTGCTAATGCTTTGTTATTAATAGTATCCATGAAAATATCACCTTTTTGTTGCAATACGAAGAGACCTTCTTTGCAAGTGGCGCTTATCCAATTACTCCACATATCTAAATTTGTAAAAGCTTTTTCCAATTCCTTGCACCATTTGCGCAGTTCGATTTCTGTCACCTTAGTAGGCCTTACTGAAAACAAAATCAATACATTGCTGCGCTTAATGCGCTTGCATTCATGTTGGACACAATATGAATTACGTAGGTAATGCAGTTTTTTTACAAAGAAATTTTCATCAACTCATGAAGCACTGAGAATACTGAAAAAAAACTAATCCATAATCCTAACTATTACTATAAATGCGAAAGTAACTCTGCCCGTCTGTTATTTTGATAAAATTTGGCACACAGGTACCTAGACAATGACGGCATGACTTGGGTTAGGATATAGGATACTTTTTATCCCGGTAGTACGTTCCTGTGGGATTATCCGACGTGCTCACGAGCGAAGACGCAGCCAAAAGCTTTGTAAATATTATGAAGTACATACTTTGAATTGGTATAGAGTCCTCACTGGGTTCACCGCGATCCTGGCCCCACGAAATGACCCACGAAGGTGCTGTTTTGGGATGGACCTCTGTTGAATGTTAAATTATATTAATTTTGGTACTTAATTGAAAAGTTTTAAAACAGCAACACATTGCGGTTTAATAAACATGACAACAGCAGTACTTTTTTCGTCGATGCAAAGGGTGGCATTCGTCACTACTCGCAACTTTCAACGCGCCTCGCAAAATGAGAAATATCATAACATAACTCATGAAAGTCTTAAAACTTGGACCTCTGTTTGTGTCACATAACCTGTTGCAACTCATATTTACCGCTAAATATTTACCCTTTGTGCAGTGGTGGCCCAGTGGTGGCCCAGTGGCAACGGCCTCGACTTACGAGTTGCATTACTTTCTGTAAATCATTTCATCACCATTGCTCTCAAAATGGTAAAGGAAAAATTCGAAAGCATGTGACACTAAAACCACAGCACTGGGCCCGCGTGGTAGATTACAGCCTTTCACAGAGAGGAGGCCTGAGTCCCAGCAGTGGAAACATTATAGGCTGATTATGCTATTTACCCTTTTACCTGCCAGCTGCTGCATGTGCCTTCAGTCATAAAGTAGTTTTCATAAAAAAAGGGACAAAATTAAATACTCACTCCAACCATAGTCCACTCGTGATTGACTTTTGTGACTAGGTATTTTATCATCCTCTGTTCTATCTGTTGTACTCCCTGTTCGAATGAGCTCACTTTCCCCGCTGTCCGTTTGATGTTCTTCTACTTTACATGATTTGTCAACAGGTTTATCATCACATGGTTTTGGAACGGTTTTGGCTTTAGGTTTATCTTTTTCATCTACGATTTTTGAATCGACTTGTTTCTCATTGGGTTCCGGTGTACTAGTTTCTATGTATACTTTTGTCAGTGGTTGACTTGGTTGGCTTGCTGTATCATGTTTTTCGATAAAAAGTATGTTTTCCAATTTTTCCATAATATCATTAACTTGTAATATTGTATCACCCGTTCCTTTTTCGGTCATACTATCTTCGTCATCTGGTGAAAACATTTGCTTCTCATTATTTTCAGTGATTCTTCCAAGAGATGAAACTGATTTGCTTGCACTTTCGCTGACTTTCAACATTGGTCTATCGCCTAACTCAGCAGGCCAAGACTCGTCTGCATCACCTGCGGTTACACTCTGATTAGAATAAAACGTATGGGAAAGGATATCGGCAAAGAGTCGAAATGCTAAGGTTTTGTGCAAAATATTGTATTTCTACTACTTGTGCGTGAAAGATAGGGTGCACGACTTTAAACGAGCTCTCGATAGATTTGTATGGGCTTTTCAACGGTTTTGGCGCTTCCATTTTAATTCTAACAATGTCAAAGTGCCTTTACACTTTGCATGTTAGAAAAAGAAGTTGAGTGGAGTTAGGTATTGTATTTTATTTCAAGGAAGGCCTTTAATTAAATTGTACTTTATAATAATAGTAGCGCCACTAATGACTAAGGTCGGCTTCCAGTCTTACCAGATGCAGCTGAATACCATTATTTTACATGGTATTCAGCTACTACAATATAAGTCCTAAATTCATAATAGCTTTTTACTTACTAAGGAGATTTTGATTGGGTTCAGCAAACATGATGTTAAACTTATTAGTTTGAGGATTCCATTGGGCTCGTTTATGTTCATCGGGTTCCGGTGCCGGTTCCTCCGCAGTGCTTAAATAAACGTGTGGAGTGTTCATTCAATTTGTGAAAGTCTAGTGGTGTGGGTGTTTGAGCACACCCACACCACTAGACTTTCACAAATTAATATAATATAATAATACATTTAAAATAGTTTCTATTACTTATGGGGATGCGCTAAGGTAAGCCGCGAAATAAAACAATGTTGACATTTGATGCCAATAGTTTGGAGAGTTGTACCTATCGATGATTTTTATGATTATAATTCTGTATCTCACGAAGCGACGCGCGCTTTATTCGTGTTTATCAAGTGTACCAACACGCTGTGAATGTGTGTGTAAGCGCAGGCAGGAGCTCTACATAGTTCCGACTTCGCCATTGACTAGGACGGTAGTCCGAGTGGAAGTGTGTGTGTTATGAGCAGAAACTACTCGTCTTCACGCACACATTCATTCATGTCGTCTGAAAATATAAATAAATAAATAGCGTGTGTTTGTATACTTAGTTACCAGAAGTAAAGCGCATGTTGCTTCGCGAGATAAAAACACTGTACCTAAATACATATTTGGTACGGTCGCGAATCATATTTTGATCAACGTATAGAGGCCAGCACATAAAGCTACTTCAATCTGTCAAATTGTCCCAATTGAATATGAACCTTATTCCTTTGTCATAAAGTTGAAAATCTATCAAAGAAATTTGACAGATTGGGGTAGGTTGATGTGCTGGCCTCTGTACAGCCTGTAAATTGCTAAAAACGTAAGAAGTTTTGAATTTGGCGGTGTTCCCTGGCAATATTTTTAGCTAGGTACCTAAATGGTGAAAATTAATATTTTAGATACCTGGTTTTGTTTTGGTCGGCAGGGTTATCTGAGTTCACTGAAATGTAATCAACAATTCCTGTATTTCATTCTTAATTTGACAAATCTAAATCACATCTTTCTAAACTATAATAATAGCACATTCCTGTAGTTTCATTTCAACATGGAAAGCACATTAATAACAAAATAAAATTATAGAAACAAAAAATAAAATTACCCAAGTCTTTTTTAGAAAACATTACTTTTTTGCTATTCTTGTCATCATCAGAATCATCGGTAAATATTTCGAAACGTTCACTCACGTTTAAATGAGTTTCTGCAGCGTTATCGCTGGTTTCGTCATTTTGGTCTACATTTGGTCCATTTTCAACGATGTGATCAAGGTTCTCGTCATTTGTGTCGTGTTCTATTCCTGCCTCGGGTGACATTGTCACATTATTCTCGTCTTTTATATCTTGTTGTTTTTCTGCCTCGGGCAAAATTTCGTCATTTAAATCATGTTCTATTCCTGCCTCGGATGAGATTCCCTCATTATTCTCGTCATTTTGTTTCTTTTCTGCCTCTGGCAAAATTTCGTCATTATTCTCGTCATTTACATCATGTTCTTCTAATCCTGCTTCAGGCAAAATTTCGTCATTTACATCATGGTCTATCCCTGCCTCGGGTGAGATTCCCTCATTATTCTTGTCATTGGTATTGTGTTCCATTTCTGCCTTAGTTGAATTTTCCTCAGTTTCATCATCTCTTGAACCGTTTTCTATGTCATCCCCTGAACCATTACTCATATCATCCCCAGATTCTTTGGTAATAATATTATCGATTATATTACTAATTTCGTTTCGGAAATGTTCTGAATCCGTAAAATTTTCGTTACCATCATCAGTTTGTTCAGTTAAAACTCGTGAGGATGTTTCTGAATTGAATATTTCTTCTAAATTCGACATTTTATCATCCGCAGACTCAATTGTCTCGACCGGTTTTTCCGATTCTTCTCCCAATAATACGTCTTTCGTAGAGCCAGACAAATTGGAATCTGTGTCAATGTGCAGTTGTGGCGGTTCGCAGACATGCTGTTGGTAATTCGTAAAAAAGGTAATTCATATTATTTAATCTACTATCTACGTGGCCATATGTCTCATTAAATCCGTAAATTTAAATTTTAACATCCTTCGGTCTCCCTTGCTGTCGTGAAACTGTTGTTTACCTACTTGTTTTCCCGCCATGTTAGGAATTCTCTTATTTCTAATATTTTCACTCACCATAACAGTGTCTACTACGTCATCAATAAAGTCCAATACCGGGCCTTCTTCGTCTTCCAAATCTGTGAAGGTTTGGAAATGTATAGCTACAAACTACTCTAATTTCACACGAGATTTAAAAAAAGGAAGTACATAATTATTTATAATTTTAAAAGCCGACTCTTGTACCTGCATTCAAAAAGTAGGTAATGAAACTAATTAAAAACCTTTCGATTTCATATAATTTCTTTGCTCTATAATTGGTTCAATAATCGTAACAACCCCCTCAGAAAATTCGAGCATTGTTTTTATTATAGCTGCAGTTTCCGTTTTGACTAAAAAATAAAGAAAATAAGTAGGTAGATTATAAAGAAAATAACAAAAAAGGATCCTGTGATGGATTGTTGGATATTCGGAATAATTATTTCTGTTGGCACAAGTTGGTATCATTGTGAGAAAAAGTTAATTAGAACGTAATAAACTAGTAGAAGTAGGTAGGTAACTACCTACCTCTAGTAGTTTATTACCGTCTATGGAAGTATGGTTCCAGGACACGGACATGGTGACGCGAGCCACTGAATGATGGCGGGCCAATATGGTCATCCATTATGGTCATTCAAGTACGACCACGTGTGACAACGACAAGGGGGAGGTTCCAAAAATCATTAAATTCGTTTGACGTACTTTATGGATGGCCCCATACCATATATATGTATCTATTAAGGTGAAAATAACCAAATGAAACCGTTCTAGAAACAGTTCAATTTATGATTACCTCTCAAATCTTCTTCAAGTAGCTTAGAAGATAAATCTTCGAGAATACCTGTTATCCAAACTGTAATCTGTAAAATGAGCCAGTTAATTTAAAATCTTTGACACGACTGCAAAGTTGGTAGGTAGGTAGATACTTACTATTAGGGAAACATTTTTGAAAAACAAATAAGTATCCGTAATATTAAATGGTGCCTATCTAAGTATACTTACTTTATTCGATATGTCTGATTGAATCGCTTTATACTGCCGTCCCTTAGTAGTGGTACACTGGCATTTAGACATCATTTTTGTAATGTCATTGGATACTGTTGCAGACAATTTTTTCAAACTAAAAGTGACGAAATTTGTAGGTAGATAAGTAGTTGTTTAATGATCTCTAGCAAATAATTTTATTTCAATTATACAGTGATCTCGGTTACTAACAGACACATAAGACCAGTAATAAAAGTAAATTGCGTTTGTGTATGGAATAACGTAGGTCTACGTATGAAAGTACGGACACTTAGGTACCTAATGACGCAAAGATTACCTACTTATCCCCTTTATTTTTAAACGTTGCTTTTAGCGACTGTTTAGCCATATACCTACTTTGACGTTTAAACGTCACTTAACTTTATAAATTTAGTAGATAACGAGAGCGACGTTGGCGTTTGACGAATGATAAATAGCTGGATGCAAACCAGACGATCCAAATTTGTATCGGCGCTCCAAGATCCAAGATCATGATGGAGCGCCGATCCTGGATCGGAGATTATTTAGGAAACCCGCGATCCTGTCGCGCGCTTTGCTAGATTTTCTGGTTTGCTACACTATTCTTCCCGAAAGCTATGCTTAATATTTGAGGACTTACTCCGAGTTCATCGTTAAATTTATTGGTCTGGCTAATCTTTTAGCAACTTTATGTGCAAATACTATGCTTAACATCCTTGTGTCCATGTGGTTACTGGACTTCAGGGTTTCCTTGGGTTCATGTTTACTTGTAAGCCATCTAAAAGAGCAACTGCAGACAGAGATAAGTAACAAGTCGTATATGTGCTGATTTTTATGGTTTAACGGCTTTCTACTAAAATGGTGCACCCCTCACACGCGGCACCGACGACTAACACAATTACATGAAATATAAGTGCTTAAGCAGACGGTCTGCATTTCTACTAAAAGCTAGTTGTAACATAGCACAGAATATCAATAGGTACTATACATGGGTGCCGGGAGCGGGGTGCAAAAGGGTGCACACGTGCACTTGCACGACCCTGGCTTCAAAATAAAATGTAGGTGCAAAAACATTCAGAACTAAAAATTTAATACCTATCCGAATACGCCTAATAACATAATAGTGAACTCAACATATTTGAGGCGGGATCCTAAAATTTTCGATTGTATTCTGCAATCTCTCGATTCTAAACCTTTTTTGCATTAGTCAACTAAGTACCGAACTCTTATTTTCTAAAATCGACTCGACTCTCGACTCTTTGTCTACTTAAATCGACTTTGTCGACTTAAATCGACAAAGTGACTAAGGAGTCACTATGTATGGACAAACAATAACCTAACATATCCGCTACATCATAGGTGAAGTTCAAAAATAATCGAGCCTGCTTCGTTAAGCTGAAGATGCACCCCCTGAAAATAAACTTGCCGGTGCCCACGAAACGCAGTCCAAATGCCGACCCTTTGTAAATAAACCCTAGGAAAGGTTTTGCATATAGATAAGCCGCGGACACCCGTTGTCGTGGCGAATAGATTAGGTTCATTGGTTAGGGAGGCACTACAATATTTATGCATATAATTATGCCTTAGATATATGATGCATAGGTTACAAAACAGTCGACAGTCGAGGGGCGCGCCATAGAAGGTAAAGCGTAGCCAGGTTTATCTGTCTGTAGAGAGGTCTACTCGGTATTACTTTTTTGATGACACTCGTCTTCCATTTTGGAAACAATATATTGCTTCTGGTATTTTAACAATTGGTCTCTGGTCCATAACATGCTGTTTCAATCTTTCTACCTGCAACATCAGAATGAGATTTAAGCTGTATGTGAATGGCCTCTAAAATGTGTGTCTGTGTGTGTGTCCCTCGTAGCGTGCTCTGTGCACGCTTTAGGCAACGCACAAAACTGCTCATGTCACACTGCATCGCAAACGCAGCCTTAGAATACTTATACGAACCATAAATTCAGGTAATACATCAGATTTATTCCTCCACGTTTCAATACATTGTCGTTTTGTTGGTACAGCCAGTTCGGCTATCCTCATGGGACATCTTTTAACTTTCTTGGCCTTCGTTTGTATATTAGTCCTTGAAAGTCGGTTGATCGCCAAATAACTACTTGCAGCAGAGGTTGTTCTTGTACAAGGACATCTTGATCTAGGAGCACTTTGGCTTGTATTGTTTTTGAAGGTTTCTAGGTGGCCTTTCCTGCGATGGAAAATAATAATCTAGTTAGAAACGTAGGCTATCCTGAATTCAGTATAATAAGTAGACGTAGGTACGAGTAGGTAGGCTCAAATATATTGTTAGTAGGTACTACCTTCTGCCCGCGACTTGGTCCGCGTAGATTTCGGTCCCTGACCCACCCCGTCGCAACTCAGCGCCTGCCCGCGCTTTTATTTTGTTTTTGCTCAGCATTTTTATGACTTTTTTGTTTATGCTCAGCTCCTAAGGGTCCCAGCGTGTTAAGTAGCAAATAGACTTCCTCAAGAATTAGGCTATCAAATGCAAAAATACTTTTTCAAATTCGACAGGTAGTTCCAGAGATAAGCGCGTTCAAACAAATAAACCGTTGAGCTTTATTATTAGTATAGATATAGATAGATTCATATTGAACCGTCATGATTTATACAAACATGACAGTTTAATATAAAAATGTAATAAAAATGTAGTTTTTTTTCTTAACAATATAGTGAATCTTTTTTGTTTAAGTATGTTATATCTAACTTACCTAGATAAGGTAAGTATGCTAGGGACTTATCTAAATATTAAAACGAGGAGGTCACAGCACCTTATACGAGGCTGCTTTACAATACATTCAAAAAAAATTATATTGGGTACGATGTATTCTTTTTCCGTTACATCAGCTTTTGGTTTTTTTTCACGGAGCTTTTTACCACGCCAAATTTCATTTTGAACGTTTACGTGCCCATTAAGCCAGTCATCGACGTTATCGAAATTTTTATTATCCTTTGATTCACCTTCAGCTTCTGTTTTTGCTAGGAAAACTTCGGTATCTGGAATATGTATATGAAACGGATAGAATTCAGAAGTCCTTATGTTTTGCGAAATGTATAGGTTAAAATGTTTAAGTCTTGAGTGGATATGTTACTTCTAGGCAAGCGTCAACTGCCAATCTGCAAAGATCGCGTTGTACCTTATCATGAGAGGAGATAGTAGTTGGTCAAACGTTTTTACATACCATTTCACAACTTAGATCTTTCGAGTATGTTCCTACAACCTCATCATGAAGCCAAGCTTTCCAAAAAAAGTTGAAAGCACTTTTCCTTGTAAAATAACAGGAAATTGATGATGTAGGTACCTACCTACCTACCCTGATGGTGAAAATGTATGTAGGTACCATAGACTTATAAAAAAAGATGGACTCAGCGCCACGCATATCGAAAGTGAAGCACCGTACCTATCTATGTGTGCGTGATTGACGATTGACGCTGTCGTGTCACGTAATGGCGGCCGGTCGGCATACTATGATGTAAATGTGAGCGTGAGGCGTGTTTGTACAAGCGTTCCCGGCATACTTACTGTGCTTCACTTTCGATATGCGTGGCGCGGAGTCCATCTTTTTTTATAAGTCTGTGGTAGGTAGGTACCAGTATTTTGTTATAGTCTGATGATGAAAATCAATCATCTCAGGTCTTATTTATGACTGACTGAGAGCGGTTTCGCACTACGTCCAGTCCGAATCCGAGAAATGCCGGTCAGAAGTGTCCATAGTCCTATTTGTATTACCCGTTGCGCACTAGATTCGATCTCTATCCGTCCAAATTTAGAACATTTCCAATTCGGATTGAAGTCGGATCTTTAATTCGGATCGGATGTAGTAGTGCGAAACCGGTCTAAGGCCTGAGTTTACCAACATTCTAACCATCGGTTAGGTATTTAAACAGTTGATTTATGTCAAATTTCCTAAGGAAATCAACTGTTTAAATACCTAACCGATGGTTAGAATGTTGGTGAACTCAGGCCTTAGTCTGTTACCTACCTGTATAGTCATCTGCTGCAAGTTATAATATCTACTGCCTTCCTTTTTTAGTCGTTGATTCGTTAGGTTTAAAGTAATCGATTAGAAGTTATCTACAATCTGTTCAGCGATATTATACCTACATTCATTGACATAGGTAATATTACTTACTTTTGAAATCATTGCCTACATTAAACAGAACGTATTGCATTTTTTTTTCTGCTGCTTACCTGAATTCTGATGTGAACCGTTATAAGCCATTGCGATTACGTGTGAGATTTGTTTCCTACTAAGTATTGTTTGGAAACTTTAATTTAGTCGAAAGCTTTTCATAAAAAATACCGCAAGTTCATATTGCAATAAATAAATATTCACTGACAGACAATTTTGTATTAAACTATGGAAATTATAAACGTCACCGTTCAAAAGTGTTTCATATAGGTACCTATGAAGATCTATACAGCCACGAAAATAGTCTATTACCACAGGTAGTCAGTTACTGCAAAACTGCAAACTAATTTGTTTATTAGATGGCTGGGGAGTCTACCTACGAAGGCTGTATTGTCGGACGGCTGTGTGCTGGAATGAATTAAACCTTTACCCACTGAGCTAGTAATAATAGTTCTATGCCTTTACCGGACTCGTTTAGTTCTTGTGTTATTATAGCATAATTGGTAACTATGCAGGCACTACGTATGTTTAAGCTAGGTATCTAAAGATGTAAGCAATATGGTTAAATCTAATGATAATTTGCCAGGGACGTTAACAATGGCTAGGCATGTTTTACGCTAACTAGTGGGTATAAAATAACCTGCGCCTATTTATCTTTTTTATTTTAAACCGAATCCTAATGTTGAAACATGCACGCTGGAGGTTAAGATAGAGATTTAAAACGTTTGCAAAAGCCAATCCTAAACCGTCATCAACTGCCGAGATAATATATGTAATATACCGGGCAGTCTGTACATATTTTATTATGTACAGACAGTAGGCCAGCACATCAAGCTACCCCAATCTGTCTAACTTTGATAGATTTTCAACTTTACTACATAGGAATAAGGTTCATATTCAATTGGGAAAGTTTGACAGATTGGGCTGTCAGTGAGAATGTCCCTACCATTGAGATAGGAGAAACATGGAGACGGCATATTCTACTATAGAAATAATAGTTATACAAATATCTATCATATCGACACATACATGTCAAAAAGCGTTCTGTTTCGTTTTAACTAATCAAGAGCTGCATATGAAAAGAGAGACATCTAAATGTTTCTCAAGTACTAAAGGCAACACTTTTGTGTGTCTCATAACACTCATGTCTCGGGCACTAAAGATGGCCGCCTTTCGTAGGGTTCTTTTTGTTTTTTCTCGCACCACACTGTTTGATACAACACGAGGGCATGATTTCCCATTAATGGACACCAAAACACCTAGTTTCTAGACATATTTTTCTCGAAATCAACAAAAATATTTTGAGAAATCAACCGTTTGACAGCACACCTACCACAAAACCATTCATAAAACTCGGCACTCAACATGGCGGCCCGTCACGCATAGACATGATATTGTCGTCTTACAAAAGTGTTGCCTTTAGTACTTGACAAACATTTAGATGTCTCACATTTCCTATGCAGCTCTTGATTAGTTAAAAAGAAACAGAACGCTTTTTGACATGTGTGTGTCGATTTGATAGATATTTGTATAACTATTATTTCTATAGTAGAATAGGGCATCTCCATGTTTCTCCTATCTCAATGGTCGCCGTCGGTGCCATAGACTGATAGACTGTCAGTGTCAGTGGTTTTCTTTCCTCTATGTCAAGTACTTTTTAATAGAGTGAGTCAGGCCTGCGACAGCTTTAGTTCCAAAAAATGCGTTATGTCGCTACTTTCGGTAGCCATGTTGGTGGCAGCCATTTTGGTCGTTGTGTCATGTGTTGTGTGCTGTCAAACTGACAGAAGTGACAGATGGTATGCCAGTCATTCGTCACAGAGTATTTTTTTATCATTCGTGTTGGGTTTGTGTACAAAGTCGTTCTCCTCGCTTTATTGCTTGAGTTGAGATTTACTTCCAAGTTCCTTGCTCGATACGAATACTGCAGTGCTCTGGTGCTTTGGTACGCGGCCATGGCTCCTATCAAGTGCTGTGTTGTCGGTTGTACTTCAACCAACCAAACTCATCGCCTTTATAACTTACCAAAGGACGATAAACTTAGGGCTTTGTGGCTGTCATTCTTGGTGTCAGTGAATACCGAACTTCTTGGTCTATCAAAGGATCAGTTAGTGAATAAACGCGTGTGCCAAAAACACTTCGACAAATACCAACTGGATAACAAGGGTAATCGTCTCAAAGATGGTTATCCATGTCTATTTTCTACGAAAGAAATCGAGCATGGGGCACCTTTATCTGGTAAGTTATTAGCTCTACATATTAATAGGTACCTACACTTTTAATTTATAGCTGATGTGATTTGAAAATAAATGATGAGTCTGTTTACAAGGGATGGAAAGATTGATAAAGATGTGGAAAGGAGAGTATATGCGGGAAATAATAGTGCTACACATGCAATTGTGATAACCAGTTCATGTCCCAAAAGGCACGACTGACTGTTCACAATGGTGCTGGTGCCTACGCTTATCTAAGGAAGTGAATGTTGGGTGTGGCAAAAGAAGCTGAGAAATGATTTACTGAGGAATCATGTGTTATGGCAATGGTGCGGTTTAAAAGAAGATGTAGTGACAAAATTAAAAAGAGTATGCTAAGATGGTTTGGTCATGTAGCTGTAGAGAGAATGAATAAAAGGTGACTAACAAAAGGTATTTATAAGGCAGATGTGAGTAAAAACAACGGGAGGGCACTACCTAGGAGGACAAATAGTGATATTCTTCAGAAAGGTCAGGTACCTAGTCTTCGCGACCGGCATGTGTGTATGACTAGATGTATGAACCTAAAAGGAGTATGTAAGGATGGTAGTAGGTGTCTCCTTGTAGTTTCTGCCTACCCTCTTTAAAAAAAGGCGTGAGTTTGTTATGTTAAAATTATTCAATTAAACTGATTATTTTCAGGTGATCATTTATATGATCATAACTACAGTAAAACGGAAGACATCGAGGAAATTGAGGAAAATCCAATTGTTGCCCAAGGTAATGATACTTATTTTTCAATCTTATCTTACTTATGCTTTGGTATAACTTATGTTTTATTTTCTGATATACACTTTTCTTATTTTAGAACATCCAGTTGATCATTTATATTCAAGACCAGCCACAAATCCTCTTGCATCTTCATTTCTCAATACTGGTAACAATTTTTAACAACTTTTAATTTTTTATTAAGGTTTGTAATTCATTAACTCATGTGGAACCTCTGTGTACACAATACAATTGAAAATTGCCAATAACAAAAAACTTATTAATGCTATTTTACTTACATGTTTTTCTGTTGCAAAAGGATCACATTGTTATTATAGAATATTCTATTTGTCATCATTTAAATATTATCAGTTAAAAAACATCCAGTTAATATCTGCATCTAAGTATGTTACAATTATGTCTATTTGTAAGTAGTTATTGATTCTGATCAGAGCCACTTGTCCAATTCTGTTGAAATGAGTGTTTTTTTTTTACAAAATTAATGTTTTATTGCAGATTTCCCTACCTTCGAATCAAGTGAAATACCATCAACAAGCAAGTGCGAAAAATCATCACTAATACAGATTGACTCTTTAGATCAAGGTTAGAATCATAGAAACTTACATAATTTTTAAGATATTCAGGCAAAGTCATATTATATGATTAATAAATTAATAATATTTTAGTAATGTTCCTAATAGATTACCTATTTTGTTTTGATTATGACATCATCATCTGCATAGCCATCTTCCCAACTTTGATTTGATTATGTACTGTTAAACCGAAATGGTTTCTTTACACAACTGTATTTTATGTTTTAAGAAACGTGTGCTACTTCATTTCTTAAAGTAGCATATTTTGGTTATAATGTCCTTTTTGTAATTTATTTTATTTTAGAGACGTCAAAAGCTAAATATAGCAATATAGGAAAAAAAAATGGCTGTGATGGCAAACTTTGCTCAAGGTTCCAAAATAGTTATCTGATATTCCTGATTCGCCCTTACTTAGAATTGAATGTTTCTTCTATTTATTACAGATGTGATGCGCAGTGTAACTCAATTAAAAAATAAAGCACCAAACAGAATTGTTACTAGGAGAGGAGGTAATGTATATATTTTTAAACACACATAAAAAAGTTTTTCACCTAACTCACAAGAATATCAATATCCTAGTTACAGAAAAATATTGTCAAAAAAGTTTCTACACAAAAAGATATGTTAAAATCCTTTACACTTGTTTTGCTTCATGGATAGAATCTAAAAAAAATATTGTATGAAAGCCTTTATTAGTAGGTAAATACTCATTAGTAACAGTTTATAAAGTAAACAATGTTATTATTATTTTACAGCTAATAACTTGAAAACAAGAAGCAGGTGCATTATAAAAAAATTTAGAAAAATTGCCATAGTGGAAAACAAAACTCAGAAGCCATTTTTGCAAAGATTGAATGCTGCTAAGAAACTAAGCTGCAGCCAGTTGTTTAATAAAAATTTTGATAAAATGTCACAAGAAGCCCAAGATTTTCTACTCATGCAGTTAAAAATGGCAAACAGAAAGAAGAAGGCAATGAGATATACTACCAGTGAAAAGCATCTGGCGTTGACCCTAATGAAGGAAAGCCCAAAAGGGTATAGGTTGCTACAAAAAATATTTAATTTGCCCAGTAAAAGAACATTAAACCATCTTGCTGAAAATATAATGTTTAATGTGGGGCTAAATGATAATATTTTTAGAGTACTAAAGCACAAAACCCAAAAATGGGACACAAAGAAGAAACTGTGCTCTATTTTGTTTGATGAAGTTGCTCTTACACCTCATCTCACTTATGTGGAGTCCCAAGATGAGATAAGAGGCTTTAAAGACTTTGGGTATGAAAGAGAATTAAGGTTTTGCGATCATGCCTTAGTATTCATGCTAAAAGGAGTGTGCTCAAACTGGAGACAGCCTATTTGTTTCTATTTTTGTGAGGGAACAACTGCAGCTGCTACAGTGGTAACGATTTTAAAGGAAGTGGTCACTAAAGTGTCAGAGTCAGACTTGATACCTTTAGCTATTGTATGTGACCAGGGCTCGACATTTAGAACAGCCATAAATATGATAAAATTGGAGACCAAACGCAAAAGGATTTTAAATGAGGAATATAATGGTGAGTTGATTCATGATATTGACATTGTTTGCGAAGCAGTTGTAAATTGTCTGGATAAAAAGTGTCCATTATATCAGAGTATCTATCTGTATGTTAGTTCAGGTTATGGTCTACATGTGTACCGAATTTAATCCAAATGTATTCAGCTGTTAAATGATTATTGGGTAACAAACATTTAAACTTTGACAGTATTTTATAAATAAGTAGGATTTGGTTTAATCAAATTAACTTGTTGAACTAAATATTTTGTTTTTTTTTTTTTTGTTTGCAGATGGAACCATTGAGATATCAGGACAACAGATAAGCGTAGTGTATGATCCCCCGCACCTACTTAAGGGCCTAAGGAACAACCTTCTCACAAAAGATATGGTATTCAAAGGCAAAGTTGCCACTTGGAAGGACATAGAAACTGTGTTTGATGCTGATTGCCAACTAGGTCATACTAGAATGCATAAAAAACTAACAGAGCACCATGTTTACGCAGCAAAAATGAAGAAAATGAAAGTTAGTGTAGCTGCCCAAACTCTGAGTGCAACAACCAGTGGAATGCTTAAATATACTGCATTGTTCAGTAAGTTTTTACTTTTTTATCAATATGTATTACCTAATAATACTAAAATCATCTTCTTGATCACTTACTCACTCACTTTAATTTTATTTAAGTACCTCAAAAAAAGTTAAAAATGACCTTTTAATTTGGTTCAAACTAATGTAATATCCTTTGCACTTTCTTAGTCGGATAGAATGGAAACACTTTGTTGTTAGTTTTGTTTGTTTGTTTAAGTGATATACTTATATATAATTATGTAATATTTCAGAAACTACAGCCTCAGGTCAAAATGTCAGTGAGACAATGGCCACAACAGGCGAAGCTGTAGAATTCATAGATAAGCTCTTTGATAGCGTCAACGGATCTCGAGGGAGCACTGTCCGGGGCAAACTGCGTGGACCAGTAAAGCCGAACGCCCATCAAGTTTTCAATTTTTGGACAGAAGCCAAACAAATATTGAAAAATATCGAATTCATAGATAGTAGTAGCAAGAAAGCCCTCAAAAATAATAAAACCTATAAGGTTCGAGTTCCTTCTCTTAATGGATGGGTTACAACTATAGAAAGTTTTGAAAGGTTGTCGAAACTGTTGTTCGAAAAATATGAGACACAATATTTTTATCCTAGAAATGTAAATCAGGATCCCCTGGAGAATTTTTTTGGTAGGATCAGAGCCATCAACTACAGGAACGTCAATCCTGATGCAAATACTTTTATGAATGCGTTTAAATCACTGTTAATGTCTAACGTTATGGGTCCACATTCAATATACGCAAACTGTGAGGATGAAAAAGGAGACACAGTAGTAGATTTTTTAAAACTTATATCTAATGTTGATGCGAGTTCCTCATTAACATTTGATGAGGATAAAGAAAATTCCTTAATAAGTAGTAGACCCATAACAATGACCCAAGACATTAGCAGTAATTGCAATCAATCACTAAATCCAGTGAACGAAAGATTGCGCGTGCACTCTTCTGCATATACAGCAGGGTATATGTGCAGGAGAGTGACAAAAAAATTTAATTGTGGGAGATGTTCTGAGACTTATACCCAAACAGAAAGAGATGTGTTTCATAAATGGATCGAACAACGAGAATACACACTTTTAAAACATCATAATTTAACATATCCATCAAAGAAGTTTTTAATGTTTTATAGGAATGTCTCGGGCCTTATACATGATTATTTAAATAAGTATGCTTACAAAGAATGTGTTAAAAAACGTTTAAAAACGGAAATAATTAAGAAATTTGATGTAAATTGGTTGGGGTGTACACATCATAAAACCGAAGTAAAGGAGTGGTTGCTTAATTTAATGATACGCACCCATGTTCATAATTGGTGCAACATAATAAATAAAATTTTAAAAGGAGGTGTACGAGAACAACTTGTGAAACAGATGTGTGCACCTCAACAAATTGCCTTTGATAAATATAAAGCCCATAGGTTAAGAGGAAAAATAAATAAAAAGTAATATCTCTAAAGTTTTATTTTTACCTACTTAGTGACAGAACCTTGCAAATAATAAAATTAATCCTATACTAATTTTCCATGGCACATCACTATGCTATCGATATTCAATGCCGGATGGTCATCGTCATTTTTGTATCTGTGTCATCACGACACTAGGTGACATTACGACACTAGCGCTTGGCGCATATTTTTGGAACTTATTGTCAACCATAGTACTGTCCTATCTGTCTCTGACTTGTATATAGTTATCTGTGGAGTGAGTGCAACATTGATTCTGGAATATAAACGTGTATTTTGTTGTGCCTCAACAAAATTATCGTAATTCTAGATTTTAAATAAATCAACATGAAAGTTTAACTGAAAACACAAAGCTAAATGTATGAACTGAAAATACAAAACTACATGTATTTACGTTGTAAGTTTGGTTTCCTTTCGTCCTTTATCATTTAATTGGAATTTTATTTGTACGTCTTTTTATTTGAAAGATTGTAAACAAAGAATCTATTTATCAAAAACAATGTGGTCGCATTTACAACGTGGAAGTTCACCGGTAGACTGGTGTGAATCTAACTATTCTATTTCACCGGTAATAGCCGAGTTTGTTAACACAGTAAGTATTTTTCGCATTATCTATTTTTGGTCTCAGCTCAGAGGAGACAAAGGATTTTCTTTCTTGTCGCATTTATTATTTTGTAAATTTTTTATTGTACTCGTTATTTGGCCTTGGAATATTATAAATAAGTACTTATTAATTAGAGTTTTGTTACTTATTATAAGTGTCTATAAAAATCTCTGTTATGGATTAGTCATGCATGCTTGCCCAAAATGGTCAATGAACCTGACCCTTTAATTTATTCAACCTACCGAAGTGTGTAATGTCATACTTATAATTTTTTCTCTTTTTTAGATTAGCAATGTCCTGTTCTTCCTGCTGCCACCTGTGCTGATTCACCTGTTCCAAGAGTATTCGAAATTTTTCAACCCAGCAATCAATGTCCTCTGGATTCTGTTGATGGTAGTTGGTATAAGCTCTGCTTACTTCCATGCCACCTTGAGTTTAGTAGGTAAGATTACAAGCTATATTTCTTATATACAAGGTGTAACAGAATAAACACAAGTCCTGAAAGTAGTTTGTTCATAATTGACTACTGAAACGATTTCAGTTACTTTTAATATAGGTATTTTTTTCAATAATTATGTATTTTGCCATACTGACCGCCTATTGAGACAAAGAAAATTAAATCTTATTTGAACGCAATAAGGTTTAATTTTAAATGCAATAAGTAATACAATAGTTAACTTTAAAAAAAAACTAATTGGGGTGTATGAGATCTTGCGTTAATTATGTTACAATCATAATGTATTGTAAGTATTATTGTTTTCAAAAAAATTCAATAGAAATGTTTACTGAACTGTAACAAGTATATTTTATTAGCTATTTAAAAGTTCGCTAACATGTTTACTGTCTTATAACAAAATATGGTTTCAATAAATGCTTTGTTACTGTAATTATTAAGTTTATCAATGTAAAAATGTTTGCAAATGTATGTCAAACATCTAGACTGTGCGTATTTCAATTAAATAACACTATGTAAATCTAAATAAAATAGTAGATAACAGTGTTAATTTCACAAAATATTATTAACAATCATGTTTGCTTTCTATTTTTAGTCTAACAAAAATTATTCAAATAAATGCTAAGTTCAAATGACTCACACCTACCATGTTTATCTAAGACAAAAGGAGGAGAATGCAGGTTAATAACAAAGAGGTTTCTAAGAAATTGGTATTTTAAAACAATGTTGTTTACAGGGCAGCTTATGGATGAATTGGCTATACTATGGGTGTGTATGGCAGCATTTGCGATGTTCTTGCCAAAGAGACATTTCCCAAGATTCTTAGATGGTAACAGGTGAGTTGAGTATGCATGAAGACGACATATCAAGCTATGCATTTCCAGTATAAGCTGGCTTCTCATGTCACTAAAAGCCTATACATTGCGAGGTCAGCAAAAACTGGAAATATATAGCTTGATATGTCGGCTCGCTGCTACATAATAACCAAGTACATAATATTATGAAATAATTGTGCTTATAGCAAATTATGAAACCATGTTAGAAGTCTGTATTGATAACATTTTGATGAGAACCATTCATAGTTTTAAATATTAATATTCTTAACTATTTCCATATCCCATTGCAGTATTTGCAATCTTTATTTAAATGTCATATTGTAAACCTTAGCAGAAAAAAGCCTACTTAAAGAAATACTTACCTATGAATTGTAAAAAGTAATAGGCTGTCCTTTCTTGTTGTTGTTTGCTACAAAGTTTTACTACCTTGTTCGAAAAAAAACCTACTACTCTTAGGCATGAATTAGCACAAATTCACACATTTTGTTATAAAGAGAATGTGAATTCGGTAACTAGAGCCATAAAACATACATAAATTTGTGCTCTACTTTAGTGTTTATTGCATCATATTTACTGTGCTCCATGAAATTTCAAAACATTGTACTGTCATAAATACATAGTCAATTAGGTAATATTGAAAGTATAATATTTATAAAGTTTAAATCGGTAAAAACTTTATTCTCGCGTTCTAAAAAACTATGATAGGTACACAAAACAAAATCCAAGGTATTTTAGTATCAATGTAGGTAGGTACCTCAATGCATGATTGCGTCATTCTATAGAGAATCTTTATCTAGATAAAAAATGCAATGTATATTATTAGTTATTACCTACTAGATTATTTTCATAGAGGCTTGATTCTTCAAAAGTATAAAAAATGTAGGTACTTAATTGGACGTGCCTTTTTTAGCATCGACAATTTTGCTACTTTATCAATGCTGTATCGTTTTGGCGACTCGCGTTTGAACGTGGTAACAAAATTGCGCCTGTTCTGCAGATGCTAAAGCCTCACTAGGTCCCCGCTACTGAGACGCGAGGGGACCTATTCATCAGCGGCTACTGGAGTACTGGCATCAGAATGTGTGAGGCTTTTAGCGTTCAGTCGCGGTATCTAGGTACCTTCCGTAAAGCGACTAAATCTTAGATCGCCGAATGCCATTTTGGTGGTAATGCTAAATGTACCTATCGTCTATATTCCGGCCCTGAGGTGAAAAGAACGCGGTCGATTCAACTCATTCAAGCCTCAAATAAACCTTGACTTTCAACTGCGTCACTGCACGACCCCCTACGGTTGCAACTCTATTATTTTATTCACTCGTTTCTAAAAATCAGTGCAAATGGGGCTATTAACAAAGGAAAACGCGAATATACCTAAGTAGGTCGTCGTGGGGCTTTCTCTAACTAGAAAATCATATCCTGACGTGACAGACTAAGTGTGGGCTGACCCCATTTGCGAAGCCCTTTAAACGAGTCAAGTTCGTGCTTGGCACGGACAAGATTCACCAATAGGTCAAACGTATAAGATATAAGAGCTCTTTTTCTCTATAATATTCTCTAGTTTCTGCTGACCATCTTCAATGAAGTTAACATTACCTATGTACCTAATATCTTCAAATAAAATATTTGTTATGTATTGGCCCCGAAGTTTTGCAGAGTTGTAGATCGTGAGTTCGAAGGTTCAAACCCAAGCAGGCACTTTGCTTTGTGTATTTGATGTCATCACCCCTGCTCTCAAAACGGTCAAAGAAAATATCGTGAGGAAACCGGGATGTCCTAAAACCAAAATTTCGAAGACAATGTGACATCTACCAACCTGCATTGGGCCTGCGTGGTGGTTTATGGCCCACACCCTTTCACAGAGAGGAGGCCTGTGTCCCTACAATGGTTTTTAGGTAATTTGTTACTCAAGTTGATCATAAACATCGTTGATATTAGTTGCGTGACCCACATTCCGTAGGTAGGTAGGTACTGTTGCGAGTTTTACAGTTATTATTATAGCTCCGAGCTATTCTACACTATTATATTGTTTACGTACTTCACATAACGTGTAGGTACATAGAAGGTGCAGCATGAAAATAAATTGGTTTAAGTACCTACTAATGATAAGCATAAAATATATTGTCATAATTTACATTGGCATAATGAAATTCAGCACGCATAATAGTATTAGGCATACCTAAATGATTTGCCATAATGTTTATTGCCATAAATACTGTTGGCATATATAATGTTAGATGACAGTCATGAATAATCGATAAAAAAACTAGTTACCTATTTTTAATGCACTTCTACAATATGGGTATCAAATATAAGGGCTTGCTGAGAATAACTCGAAAAATAAAGGGACGTCACTCTAAATCCAATATGGCGGACTTCTAAAAATGGTGGACTAAGTTTTTTTATGCTTTCCTACAAATGGGTATCAAATGAAAGGACTTGCTGAGAATACGAATGGGAGTTAAACTCCGTGGCTCCAATCCGTCTGAAATTTTGTTGTGCTTCTGGGGTTTTTGGAGTCCTCGATTATAATATTGAGGTCGAATTGTTCGAGTCTGTAGCATCCTTTGACTTGTGTAATTTGGCGAGATAGGCGTCAACAGCATTGGTTTGCAACCTGTCTAGGAGAAGGGCAACTCGAAAATTAGACCCGAAACTGTGTTTCGTAATGCACAAGTAAGCTTCAAGCTGAAATAGGTGGCGCATTCCTCCAAACACCCAAGTCAAGTTGATGCCCTGCCGATGACTGAGTGGCATCAGGGTGTAACATGATGTCGTGAATGTACCGCCCCAGGGCACCGGGGCGAACCCTGTTGTATAGAAGGTCTCCTTATTGAAGAGCTAGACTGTTCGAAATTAACCGGCAAACGGCCTTGCAACAATGATGTGTTGAATGAGATGAACAGACTGAGAAACCTGTCCAGCGATAACTAAAAAGTAGAAAATAAATTTAAAGTAAAAAAACTTTTTTTTAAACAAGCTTTTATTGGGTATAGTTGACGTAGGCAAGAAGGCTGCCAGGTTCAAGTGGGATTGGGCGGGTCACATCAGCTCATGTAGGATGACCGCTGGGCAAAAATTTCCACACAATGGGTACTTGAAAATGGACGGCGCCGCCGAGGTCGGCCCAGAAAGCGGTGGCGAGATGACCTGGACGCGTACCGCGAGGACTGGTTTGAGGCGGCGAGGGAAAGGAATTCCTGGAAGGACTTGGGAGAGGCCTTTGCCCAGCAGTGGGACAGTATAGGCTAATAAAAAAAAATGAATTGCGCTAAAAACAATAAGTAAAAACTTTTTAACAAAAAAAACAACCGACTTCCAACAAAACACTACAAAGTGAAAAATAACTTTAATTTCAGAAGTCGGTGTCGTTGGTTCTGCATTTTCGTTTTTTGACACCGACTTCTGAAATTAAAGTTATTTTTCACTTTGTAGTGTTTTGTTGGAAGTCGGTTGTTTTTTTTGTTAAAAAGTTTTTATTTTTCACTTTTGAGTTGTGGTACCTACCCCACACCAATTCGTATACCACTACTTGCTAAATATATAACAGTGACAGGAAGTTGTACAGAATGAGCTGTGATCGACCTTGGTAAAAAAAACTTTGCAAAAGGGCAAATATACGTCGCGCTAAGTCGTGTCAGAAGTTTGGAAGGTATCGTTTTGTCAGATTTGGATGCCAACAAATTATTAAAGCGACCACACGACGACAGATCATTGACGGAAATAATGAGGCTACGAAATCTGTCTTCTGACAATCAAAGCCACACTTAATGTACATACGACTCAAGGGCAAAGATCTCTTTGGCGTCTTATAAAACAGTCTTCAGCGGTTTCATTTTCGAGCAGTAGCCTTCGAAATAGCTTCTCGTATCACATCTCCTGTATCATGTGGTTCGCATTTACTCGATAAGCCCAAACACGGCTAGAATACATTGTTTTATTACGATGCTCCGGTACCTACCTTCCAGCTTCATAAGATCGGTTTGATGGTACCAGTTTCGTCAGAACTATTTATTTAAATTTGCTTCGTCATAGTCGCTTAACTATCTTAATCGAGATATCTTATCTCCACCCATGAAATACTTATAATCATTGAAGAGTTCCTGTGTCTATCTGTAGTCTCCTTCATCAGTTCCACTTCACCAAATTATACTTTCTGAATGCAAATGCTTGAGTTGTCGATGAAAATACCAGAATTGCTATATGTATGCCTATAATATTTGAGGAGTTCCCTTAATTCCTTATGGATCCCATCATCAGAACTGGATTTTGACAAAATGGGACCAATCTGGAAGTATATCCTTTTAAATAAAAAATAAAAAAATCTAAATCGGTTTTGTAACATCATCTGAAATTGTCGTCTTGTTGTTTTTTCGCGGCCATCAACCAAACCTTGTTTTTCTAGTACAGAGTAGTGTAACAAATAAAACTTATTTGACATGCATATCTCTAAATGCAGTCCGAAATGAGTTATTAAGTAGTGTTATTTTACTGCAGCTAATTAAAAGTCGGAGTATAGGTAAGTGATGACTCTCGGACTCAAACACTTGAATCATCAATAGGTTTCATTTGATTTGAGAGAGTTCAACTAACACACTGTACATGCCTACCAAAGAGGATTTTCCTCGACTTTCATGGGATCCCTTCATCAGACTCTGACTTGGTGACAATGGGACCACCTCAAGAGCATACCGTTTCAAACCCTAATGTCAACTGCTCATCACCTGTTACAAAATATTGCTTTTCCCGATGCTGGGACGTTAATTGTTGAGGAGTTCTCTTGGTAAGAACCAGGAGAACTTGAGCTGATGGTGAAGTCACCATCAGTTCCACTTTACCATACGCATTGTGACGATCATAAATTGCTTAGCAACCATATTAAAGCAATCGAATCGCTACCCGTGAAATATTTTTCATTGAGTAGTTTCGATGGCCATCTGTGGTCTTCATCATCAGTTCCACTTCCCCAAATTATACTTTCTGAATGCAAATGCTTGAGTTGTTAATGAAAATACCAAAATTGCTATATGTATGCCTATAATATTTGAGGAGTTCCCTCAATTCCTCATGGATCCCATCATCAGAACTGGAGTTTGACAAAAATGGGACCAATCTGGAAGTATGTCCTTTCAAATAAAAAAATATTTTTTTAAATCGGTTCATAGATGACGGCGTACTGAGGTAACAAACATAAAAAATAAAAAAAAAAAAAAAAAAAAACATACAACCGAATTGAGAACCTCCTCCTTTTTTTGAAGTCGGTTAAAAATCAACTTTTTCTTTAAAACTTTTACTATCAACTTTTAACGTCAATACACAATTTATATGATATAAAAGCTTGTCGCGAGATTTAGGTACCTGTGCAGATAAACAAGTAAATTAAATAACTTGATCTGATTTATTTTAATTTTCAAACTAAATAAATACGAGTCATACAGTACATTCCAGTTTTAGCTGACCTCGCATTGTATAGGTTTGTCATACAATCAGAAGTCAGCTTATACTGGTTATGTACCTATAGCTTGATGTGTAGCCGTGCGTACCTGCTTAAATCTCGCGACAAGCTTTTATCCATACTAATATTATAAATTCGAATGTAACTCTGTCTGTCTCTCTGTATGTTACCTTTTCATGCCCAAACCACTGAACGGATTTCTATAAAATTTCGTAGAGAGATTGCATCCCGGGGAAGGACATAGGATAGTTTTTATCGACATACCTCGCGGGAGAAGCCGCGGGCGGAAGCTAGTATCATATAAATTGTGTAATGACGTTATAAATTGATAGTAAAGGTTTTAAAGGAAAAGTTTTTTTATTTTTTTTAGCAAATTTAAATAAAAGCTTGTTTTAAAAAAAATCAATTACTTTTAATTTATTTTATATTAGTAATTACATATTTTATATCACCAGTTGCCATTTAGTCTGTTGTGCAGTACGTATAAAGCCCTATTTGCAACTAAACCTACTGTGAACGGGTTGGCATGACGAGTTAGTGCATGATTCATTGATCATTCCTTTGTAAAGTATTATATTATTTTAATTATTGTGCATGTGAAGACAATGTGGGTCATTTTATGATTATTTTTTTGTTTAATTTTTATTATTAACTTTGTTCTGTTAGTTTTTTTTCTAGGTCTGGCAGTTTGAGTAATTTATGTGGCCTACCCAAATGTCCTTTCTTTGGTATTGTTCGTCGAATCGTTGAGCTCCTTAAGTTTTGAGTTGAGCTGCACGATTTCTGACAAATGCTTGCACTGACTGGACAGGTCCCCTCAATCTGTGTGGTTCTTTCCTCAAAAGACCATCTCAGACATTGATCTACATGGTCTTCATATAACCTGACCAAGATTATGTCTGGACTTTAAAAGAGACTGTGACCTCTGAGTTTGTTTCGGCCTTTCTTCTCAGAGTAGTCAGATAGGAAACGCCGACCTCATCTAGTTTTATAAAAAATGTGAATGACGTGTAAAAGTGTTTGTGCAAACCTACTTACAAAATAAAAATCATTTATCATTTATCATTCGTTCTGATTGTGCCAAAACATGTTACTAGGGTAATCGTTATTAAATAGCATTATCATAAAATAATCCTTTGTTTTTTTTTTTCAGACGACGACTGGCTATCTATTCAGTGGTGGCGTCGGTGCTGTCCACTGGTTTCTTAGTGATGCACCCGGCAGCTAACGCTTTTGCGTTGATGACTCTCGCTCTGCCTGCTCTTGGATTTTTATATGGAGAGCTGACCAGGTACTTTTGAACATTCGGTATAATAATCTTACACGACTCACATTAAACATAACATCACGCTTATACAGTACTAGCTTCCGCCCGCAAGGTATGTCGATAAAAACTATCCTATGACCTTCCCCGGGATGCAGTCTATCTCTCTGCCAAATTTTATCGAAATCCGTTCAGTGGTTTAGGCGTGAAAAGGTAACATACAGACAGACAGAGTTACTTTCGAATTTATAATATTAGTATGGATGGAAACCACATAATTATATGCAATAAATTATACCACATACATACATAGGTACTTCTTATCGCCTTTTCTGACGATATACAGTAACAGTAGTCGCGCTTGGGACAACAAGACCAACGAGACATTCCCGGCAATTAATTTAGTCATCATTTAAGAATAGCCGCGTTAATCAATTACTAATTTTCTTTATTCCAGAGTGAAATGTTCGCGCGTCTATCGCCTTGGTCTACGTTGCGTCGCCGTCAGTCTCCTGGCAATATTCTGCTGGATCATTGACCGCATGTTCTGCGACGCGTGGTTGTCCATCGACTTCCCCTACATGCACGGCGTGTGGCACGTACTCATCTTCATCGCCGGCTACACTGCTCTTGTACTCTTTGCTTACTTCAACGTCAATGAAGAGAGCCCCGAACAGAAACCGCAACTCAAGTACTGGCCAGTTAACGAATTCGAACTCGGAATCCCCTACATAACCATGAAACATCCTTACAAAACGGACAAAAATCTAGCCATCTAGTCACTTTAGTTTCAGGGTCTGAATCTTCTAGCAGTTCTTAGAAGGCTGATTAACTTGTCAACTTTGATTTGACTCTATTGAAATGATATCTAGTTTATAATGCATGTGCATTATTAACTAGATATCATTTCAATAGGGTAGATATGTATCTAGCAGTTGCAGAGATTGGCGTAATGGGAACAAAAGACATGTAGGTACATAATTAGACCGCATCAATTGTTCATGAAATTACGCCAAAATATATATTTTTAACGCTTTTATGACGATTAGTGAGTTGTAATTTTTGATAACAATTCGAAATTGTTACGATGTTTGTACCTACGACTGAACTTAGGGTCGGCAGCAAAATATAATGATATTTTGCCGCCCGGCTGTGCCGAACCGAACAAGTGTGTTGACTCAGATTTGTAATCTGTACCTCTGTTTCAATTATGGGACCAGGGGGCCTAAAAAGGCCACTTTAGCAGAATCATAAAACAATTCATATCACGCAATCTCATCTGTTTGACAGTTTCACACCCATATATCCCTGAAGGGTTAGGCAGAGGTGTACCTATAGCATTTTACGAATCTCCATACAAAACTGTCATATAGATGAAATTGCGTGATATGAATTGTTTTATGATTCTGCCAAAGTGGCCTTTTTAGGCCCCCAGTTCACGTGAATATTTTAGTCATTTTATAAAAGTCTGTATTTGGTATCTTAGAAGATTGACCTTCTACTGTTGACTGTGATTGTACTGTTTTATAAAATGTTTCTTTTTATATGATATTTTAATTTTTTAAATAACATTTTTACTTTTTTAGTCATTGTTTTTAAATAGGTACGTTAGAATATATTGATTTATTTTTTTATATTAAATACATTTTATTTTATTTATATTGACAAAAAAAATAAACTTTATCAAAGAAGTCGCTCAAAATATCAGTGCCAGTTCAGTAGAGCTGAATAAACCAGAAAATGTTTATAGAGAGCTCGCAAAGCAGTATATTTAAATATTTACATACAAATATGTGATGTCAAATATATCTGAGATATTAATGTAGGATAGTTTAAGTGTGTAGCTACTTATTTTGTGTACTGTTAGTGTAAATTTGAAACAATGGGTAGTACAAAATAACTGATACTTATTGATGTTATGATGGAATGTAATAAGCTTATTTTGTTTGAAACACTATACAAATTATTGTATAAATATAACATAATAATAAATAGTATTGAGTTATAAACAAAAAAAAAAACTGTCAGCTTAACGTCATAGTGCTAGCAAGGTTTCGAATCAGCTTTACAAAGTGAGGTGCCTGCCATACTTACCAACGTATGTAACGTAAAATCAGAACAAATTCACATGACACAAATATTATCAGGATTTCCTTGAGAAAGAAATCCTTAAACTTTTCTCTAAAATTGCTTGTGTGGAATTTAAAAATTCGAGTAGGTGGAAAGGAAACTTGACTCTTTATATTTTCAAAAATGTAATTTATATTATTTTCTGACATTGGTGATGTTATTATGTAAGTAATTGAAAGTATTTCCGATTTGTTTAAAAATAATATTAATTTACATTATTCAGCATCTATCTTTTGCCAATATTAGGCATAGGGCCTATCTGCCAAAATTGTAAAGGTGTGTTTGGTTTATTATTATGAAAGCGAAAATATTTATTTTTATTATTTAGTTATGTATGTATGACTTGACTGTGTAGGTATCTCAATTTATTGCTATTACTAAATTATTGTATGCAATAACACACTATAAATTTTCCATATAAGCTGACTTCTCATTGTATGAAAAGCCGAGCCGAGCCGAAATTCGAGGTCAGCTAAAACTGGAAATGTATGGTTTGGTATGTCAATGTGTGTACCTATCAGTTAGGTAATTTTTGTTGGTCTGAAGTCAGACAATAGTGTTTGAATCTAGCTTCAGTTATGCGTTTATAACTGCTATGGCATAGTAAACACAAATGCTGAATATTTATGATCTTTTCTAGTATTAGTTGGTGAAATTTTTATTAATGTATTCCGTTTTGTCTAAATTATAAAGATGGAATACCTACTTAATAAATATTTTGGTGACTATTTTTTTTTACTTATTTCTCCTTTAGGTACCTAACATTTGAATAATAGTATATAGTATATAAGGCTGGAACATTTAATTTCAACATTATAGTGTAAGTAATCAGATCCATAAACATTAACATTTGCAATATTTTATATAAAATAGTATTTTATGATACAGACTTTATTGTGTTAGTCAGAGTCGGAGGATACATTATGATTTTGGTTGGGATGTAGGATAGATGAGTCAAATTTCTTCCTTGGATAAGTGCTACCCCCACGGTACACCACATGGTTCTTCTCAGTCTCTAATATCTTCACTTCATGAAGCAACTGTGGCTTCTCCATCACATTCAGGAGTTGTTCCCAAATGAATATTGCCACATTCTCTGTTGTGCTTACCTAAAAAAAAAAACTAATTCACATGTCTTTGGAAACAGGAAATTAATCTCAATCAATTGTGAAGAGTTCAAGGTTGTAACAAAGACAATTTTCAATAATCACTTAAAATAAACACTGGTTTAGAGACTCCAGATAAGTATTGACCTTATTGCCCTCATAGTATTACACAACTTTTCACAATGTAATTAAAAATACATTAATATTGTTGCTGTGAATCATAATTTCTAACTACAAAATTTTTAGAACTATTTTTTAAAGATGATTACCTGAGCCTTGAAGTATGGTACATCATGGTCCAAGTTTTTATGGTCAAGTGGGTCCATGATTGCGACCTGCATGTACTGTTTGAGCTCGTGCACATTCATGACCATGCCAGTGGTAGGGTCCACAGGGCCTTTAACTGTCACCAGAACTGTAATTTATATAATTTATTATCATTGATAAAAAGGCAAGATATTTTAACTGTAGCCCAATAACTGTAATTATTCAAATTGCATGTAGACTTACCAACATAGTTGTGTCCATGTCCATTCGGGTTGTTGCACTTTCCGTATAATTTTTTGTTTTCCTCATCAGACAAAAATGGACTGAAACAAATTATAAGTATTAAATCTTATTGCTACAGAAAATATTATCTAATAGGAAAGTTCTTGCATGTCATCGAAATTAAGGAATTGATAACCTCCCTAAGTTTATCAATTTCGGGGACCGGGAGTCCTCGCTTTTATGTTACTATGTGTCGCCAATAATATAGGTAGTCGCCATACGGAATCTATTCCAAACTTGTTGCATGTGTAACCATCTCAAGTTACTTTAAATAAATACCTATAATGTATTTTATTACTGCAACTATGCACTTTGTATAATAATTATGCTTACCTGTGCAATCTGTGGCAGGAACTAAAGGTTTCACGCCTGGTTATAGAAACTATTGGTAGCGGTGTTGGTGTCATTGTTTCTTAGTAAAATAATAAAAAGAAAATCGAGAACTACTTGTAGTAACAGATAACAGAATACTGGCAAAGCAAAGTGACAAATAAATGACAAGGGTGTTTACTTGGTACACGAAATATTATTTGCGAAAGAAATCACGAGCACAACAAGTTTCTTAAAAGTTTACATTTGAGTTGACTTGACAGTTGAGAGTTAGGGCGCGTTCCGAATTGAGGAAATAATCGATTTGAGCGTGCTAAAACCCGTACCGAATTGGCGTGAGCGCGATAACGATGTCCCGTGAATCGTCATAGATGACGTCATGGCATGCGCCATCTTGCGATAACGCCGACCATGCCTCGTACGAATATCACCGTGAGCGCTGTCAAAAATGACAGTGTGTGTTTGTGAGAGGATGAGGATGTGTCAGTGTGTGTTTTGTTTTGAGCTGCATCATATATTTTTATTAACGTGGCATTTTCGAAATTGTGCTTCTGACTGACAGTCGCCACCTAAACAAAGAAAAGGAAGAAACGTGTGGTGTTTTTATGAAGAAATACTGCTGTAATATCTTTTTGACACCGAGTAAGCACTGTGAGCGCGCTAACGAGTGTTCCGAATTGTTGACAGCTCTCAGCTGTCATAATCGTGATATCCATTATGGAACGCATGTGAGACGATTTGAGTGCTGTGAGCGATATTGGCCAATTCGGAAGGTGGCCTTAGTTGACTGCACTAGAGGTGTGACTAATATATTCGTAATAGGTACAGGTATTATAATACAAGCCACGTATATTCATATTAGGATATGCGAATATAGAATAATAGGTTACCAGGTATTAGTCAAATAATAGGGTCGCGTATTAGCGAGGCGATTGATGATAGCGCCGATTCCGATTATTTCCGATCGCGCCTCGCGGCGACTCGCCTAGCTCCGCTCGCTCGCTATGCCATTATTATTTTGCCAACCACGGTCATCTCACTCACTCACGGTTGTCTCGGCGCCCGACGAGTGAGCGAGATGACTAGACTCGCCTAAACCGACCCGAGGCGGGGGAGTGAGCGAGATGAATATTGTATTGTATGAATAGAACCTGGCGGCTTGCTTTTCGTTGTGCGTGCATAAAGTGTGTATTGTAAAGACATAGTTATACACGTCGGGGCTACGTATCCACTCAGCTGTCAAATGCCGAAAATCGACACAGAAGGAACATGGCCGACTGATCCAGTGCCCAAAATGGACACAAACTTTTTTGCCCGCCCTGTCACACTGTATTTTTATTTTTAGTAATTTTGTCTATGGGCGTATCGCTGTCATTCTATTTTTCTTAGATCGACAACTGGATGTGGTATTTTATGCAAAAAAACCACATCCATTCCATTATGAATCTTATAAGATTATCTGTATTTGAAAATAAACAAATGGTCGCGATGACGTAAGCGCAATGCGTCATCGCGTGGTGATAATCTTATTGTATAAATAAACTTTGGAACAACAATGATATGTATTATATGTCATTGGATTCAGTATTAATGGGGCTATTTTTTAGGTAAACAAAAAAATAGGGTCAACGCTTTAGATTTTGAATTAAAATCAGATTCGTTTTTTATTTACGTAATGTAAACAAACATAAAAAATAAACATTTATTGAAAAAAATCAAATTCATTTAAAGTTACGAAACAAGCATTAAAATGATGCCTAAGTAGTCTACTTCAGAAAACAATAAACAGTAAGCATCGCTCCATACAAATTTTTTGTGTAGGAGTCGTGTATAAGTGGCCAGACCACCCGCGGCGCGTAGAAAAAAAGTGTTCGGGAGCAGTATTGAGCGCGTCATGGAAAAACCCGGGCGTGTGAGTGGGTATGAAAGCTGCATGTGTTGGTTACCAAGTAAGCAAGCAATGAAAACAGTTTTTTTACATTTGGTCAATTGTTTCTGTCTTGTCTAGTTAAAGCTAATACGGATAATAGTTTATAATATTTGTATTGACCAGTGACCAAAGCTCACAGCGACTCCATATTAATTATTATGGAGACTATTACCGATATTACGCAGATATGCATATTAGATTGAGTAGCTATAATGAATCGGTTCACTAATATTTGACTAATATCCAGTAATAGGTATGGTATCCTAATATGCGTTAACTAATATATTCAATAATAGGATTACCTAAAAATGACCCTAATATAACATCTAGATTGCACCGGTGCACAGATAAGATATTAGTAGCAAGCTTGACTGTTGAGCTCTGCTTAGGAGTTTAGTGTTCTGTGCTGTTGAGTGTTGAGTTAACTCAACTTGGGTTGTCACGTTTATCGTTGATGAAACTTTTTAATTTTTAGTACCTACTGTCTTTCTTATCGACCTATGTTTAGCTTATGCTAGGATTTAAACATTAAAATCTACTGTTATGACTGTGCGTGCAATTTAATGCATTTTTTTAGGTTTTACTAACTGCGCCTTTTGGTTCTAACTATAAACAAAACAGGTACGGTTGGGTACGTACGTAGCGGCCACTGACCCTGTATTATAACTTGTTTAATAGAGGTCAGTGGTAGCGGCACACGGACTCTACTTATTCCTATAAACGTCAAAAATTGAGTTCCTCGTCTTTTTTAGTCATTGGTCGTCTTCATTTTGTCTCTTTCCCTTCTTGAAACTTCAAAGTTGTAAGAATGAAATAGATATTTTTGCTGCCAATGTCATAAATGATAAATGATTTATTTTCTGTAAGTAGGTTTGTACAAACACTTTTACACGTCAATCATATTTTTTTAAACTAGATGAGGTCGGCGTTTCCTATCTGACTATTCTGAGAAGAAAGGCCGAAACAAACTCAGAGGTCACAGTCTCTTTTAAAGTCCAGACATAATCTTGGTCAGATCATGTGAAGACCATGTAGATTGGTGTGTGAAATGGTCTTTTGAGGAAAGAACCACACAGATTGAGCGGACCTGTCCAGTCAGTGCAAGCATTTGTCAAAATCGTGCAGCTCAACTCAGAAGTTGAGGAGCTCAACGATTCGACGAACAATACCAAAGAAAGGACATTATGTTACCAACTTAGTGGATTTTCCACTAAAACTGGTGGTTTTGACCCCCCTTTTAGTGGCGAAATTTGGCTTTTAGTGGCTAGTGGATTTTTCTAGTGGTTTTGTACAATTCAGTTTCAATTACTGAAAATGAGATCACTCAACCGCTAAGCCACGTTTTAGTATATATTATTTCTACTTCATTTAATTTTCAGGAGTATTCACTTTTACTGTGTCAACGCTGATCCTTCAAAATGACATGATATCATTGACATCAAACGAACCATCCCGCTCGATAGACTATACGCAGGGATTCCCCGTAAAATGATTTTTAGTAATACCCAGTTAGTTTAAAATTGAGATTCTCAGTGTATCCTATTATTTTCCTGAGTTCATACATGCGTAATTAGGCGCAAGCCACAATATACGCAAAAGTTTCGGGATTCTTGGCTTCAGGACCCACATTTAAAAGATTGGCTTTAAGTTATTTATATATTTATTCTTTGGTACCGATTTGATTTACAACGTTTAATGGAATTTCATATTCGTTGTTGTTGAATATTTTTTTATGTTCCTGATCTTGACTTGTTGGTTTACTATTTGTATGTTGATCTATTGATTGTTTGTATTGGTACCTATTACGTAATAATGAAAGAAACTATTTAAACAGGAAGATTTTTTTATCACCATCCAAATTCTTACAGGGTGTTCTACCCATAAATATCAGCAACTTTCAATAAGGGACCAACTCGGTGATAAAAAAAATCACATATTGTTTTCTTTCGTAATAACTAGACAACAAAACTGTTTAGTGGAAAATTTAGCAACTATGAGAGTAGGACGGTTTTTCGTTAGTGGTTTTCTGGTGGTTTTAGTTGTTGAATCTGCATAGCTATTCACAAACATACGATTCACTATCGTATCGACAATGACACTTGTTCGATAACCTGATTTCTGAACCGAAGGACCGATAAAACTCTATTCACAGATCCCAGTTTTTTTTTAGGTGTGTATACGGGGAACGCTACAAAATGGTAGTAAATAGATATTCGTGGTAGAAAATTTTAAGTGGTACGTAAATGATTTTTATTGAGTATTTCACTATGGGCTATGCATTCAGTAACTATTAACAAATAAAAAACAGTAAGCAATGATTTTATTTTATTAATAAATAAAATTTACCTGATTTCTATTAAACTTTTTTTAGGTTTGACAGAAAGTTGAAGTTTACAAAGCATGTAAACTTCAACTTTCTGTCAAACCTAAAAATCTGGAATAATTATTTTTCTGAATCTTGTTTTGAGCTATAGAGATAATTGAGAACTACACGGAAGACAAGGCGTATGGTCGAAAGACTATTGCCTGCCCTTTGGGCGAATTAGTAAAAAATAAAAAGTAATAATTGAGGTACAGAAAAATGGCATGTATTTTATCGGTATTTAAACAAATTACTATTTCCACATTTTCATTTTATAAAACGTGGTTCATTTTATAAACGTAATATTGGAAATGCATATTTTCAGAAAAGAGTGTCATTGGAGCAGCGGCAGATGCTCTTTGCATTCATGCAAGGGCTTTAGGACCTTGCCCGGAGCCGTGTTTTGACACTTATTGCTTAGATTATTCTTTTTTAAACAATATTTTGTTTTTCGATAACACTTCCGACAGCAAATACCTGTCGGAAGAATTGATGTCTTCATACCGTATATGAACTGTCAAAATTGTACGGTTTCGGATTTGTGAATAGCGAATATAGGATTTCGTCGATAACATTGACATTCGATACGGTACCAAACCGTGTCGTAGCTTTGTGAATTGCTATGCTGGTGGAGAGTTAATTTAACTGTTGGCAACACTGGTTCTGTGAGTCTATGTATGTATGTATAGAAGTAAAGTACCAGTGAGTGAATTGGACTTTGTAACCTTTTTGAAAAATTATATTGTAAATAGTGTTAATTTAAGTTAGTGTACATATTACAGCATAATATATTAAACAATATGTTCTCTCCGTGCAGTAGACACTTGCTCTATTCAACGCAGGTTAGTTAGATTTAATACTTGATCCTTCATGTCTACCCATCCACCTAGTAATTGCCCTATGATTCCTGTTTGCTTATCTAATAATATTAAAAAATAAAACTACGTACAATAGCCTCACAACCATATAGTTGTAACCTAGTGTACATGCCAGGAACAAAATGTTATAAAACAGTGTCTATAATTTGATTGATAACAAGCCATTTAGTTGATATAATATTCCTCGTGTAGTAACAACTATTCATTAATTTATTACATGTCTGCTTCTATATTTCAAGGATGCTAAATTCTGTGTTGATATGATCCCTTTTTAGGCTAGCCTGGCTACCTTGTTTTTGATCATTCTGTATTGTTGGCATAGAAGTCATAGAACTGCATTAAAAAAAAAAGGAAAAATATAGAGACAGAAACATTGGGTCAGTGGGCCTGTGGGTCTTAGGGGCGGAGTTTCTCAAAATAGTGTTGTTTTCAGTTGAGGCGACTCCAGAGCACTTTGGTGGTAGCCGAGCACAACAATGAAGTCCTCTCCGCAGCCACACAGAACACTTTGAGTGCTGCCAAGAAGATAGGAGGAGATATTTCCGTGCTGGTGGTTGGCACCAAGTGTGGCCCTGTAAGTTGGTCTAGTTTTAGTTAATACTTATAGGAGTCATTTAAGACTAAGTTACTTTTATATATTATATGGAAATTTATAATTATTATATAGAAAAGATATTGCCAAAATAATCAAAATATTTAATTAATAATAAGAAAATATGAGAAGTGTATAAAAATCCTTGAACTGATGATCAAGCAGCTTTTATAATCTGTAATGTATTATTTCAGGCTGCTCAGGCTGTAGCCAAAGCTAATGGTATTTCCAAAGTCCTGGTGGCTGAAGGTGATGCATTCAAGGGTTTTACAGCAGAGTCTCTAACACCGCTCATCATCGCCACTCAGAAACAATTCAAGTTCACCCACATCCTGGCCCCAGCCACCGCCTTCGGCAAAGCTGTCCTACCTAGAGTAGCAGCCAAGCTTGACGTCTCACCAATCACTGATATCATTGGTGTTAAGGATGCTAATACCTTTATTAGAACTATTTATGCAGGTAAACTAAATTCCGTATTCTAGTTTCGTATCTACAGAGATTTTAAATGATAGAAATCATTGCTAAGTGATGTTATTTTTATGTAAAGCTCATGTTAATACAAATGTAGGAATTTAAATGAACACAATTGAAAACAAATTGCTGAATACTGATGTCTCTTTTGTATTGTGTTTGTCTCTATATTTACAAAACCGAGTAACATAACTGTTAAAAATCGATATAGTAAAATAATAATCTGTATTGTACTCAAAACACACGTGCTAAAAATTTTTATTTTTTCAGGAAACGCAATCCTTACGCTAGAAGCTAAAGATGCTATCAAGGTTATCACAGTCCGAAGTACGGCATTCCCCCCTGAGCCTCTAGAGGGTGGTTCCGCGGCGGTGGACAAGGCGCCCGAGGGCGATTATAAGACTGACCTCGTCCAGTTTGTCTCGCAGGAGCTCGCCAAGTCTGACCGACCTGAACTTACTAGTGCTAAGAATATTGTTGCTGGTGGTAAGAAAACTCATTTAAAATTGATTAAGGAATTAAATTGATTTAGGAATTTTATTAAATCTAATAAGAACTGCATTCCAAAACTTCCAACAGTAATACTGTTAGTGGCCAAAGTAAATTCCAAACAGAATCGAGTAATGCATGCATGAGTAAATGAGTTTATGTGAAACACATAAAAAAATCTAACTATAACGGCATAGTAGGCTGGCTCCTGACATATAGTTTACCCTGATTTAGGAGCTAGAGTTAAAGCTGTGTTTTGTTTTGTGTCATTGGCGGTAAATAAATAAATTCTAAAAAGAATCAACAATTAAATTCTTCTGTTACAAATGCTGCTTCTAGTAGTACTGCGGAGTAATTGCGCAACACACTTACAGTAGTAATGGCTTTCATTTTGACAGTTTTTGTTGAACTGTCAAAATGAAAGCCATTCTTTGTGTTATCTATGTTGTTGAGCAGACTAATTTTTCGAACATATGTAGCAATGGATCAACAATATCCTTCAAAATGATTCAGATTGTGCTTGATAGATAGATAGATAGATAAATAGATAGATAGATAGAGTACGCAATTAGGATGCTGATCTATGAATAAGAATCTTTTGGTACAGGTCGCGGTCTGAAGTCAGGCGACAACTTCAAGCTGCTGTATGACCTAGCTGACAAGCTCAACGCCGCTGTGGGTGCCTCCAGAGCGGCTGTGGACGCCGGCTTCGTCGCCAACGACCTGCAGATCGGTCAGACTGGAAAGATTGTTGCCCCTGTAAGCTACTTATTGTTTTATCCAATCTATAATTAAAAATATAACCTAGTATGCATAGTGCGAACAGGGATAATCGTCGGTTGGTGCCTCATTTAATCAAAATCGTCTATTGTGCGAGGTGGCTTCGGCCCCTCTTACGCCTTCCAAAGGTCCGGGACTCTAGGGCGTCGAGAAATATCAAGTAACTTAGTGTTAAGATATTGGCGGAAAGCCAAATAAATGGTAAAATGACGTGCAATTGCAAAAGGGCAAAGTAATCTCTGAACTGCACGTCAGTATTAAGTAACACTTGCAACTACAAAAACCGCCCTTAGCGCTACCTACGAAATAACGGTGTAGTAAGTAAGAAGAATAGATAAGATTCCAGGTATATAATGTAATGTTTTCCTACAGGACCTATACATTGCAGTAGGCATTAGCGGTGCTATCCAGCATCTGGCTGGTATGAAGGACTCCAAGACCATTGTTGCCATCAACAAGGACCCTGAGGCACCTATCTTCCAGGTAACTTGACTTATAATAATTTCTTTAATGAGGATTACTAAAAGAAAAACCTTATTCTTAGTTATCACAGAAAAACGGGCTTTGAAGGTCCTCCGCCATTTTATTTGGCGAAAATGGCCCCACAAAAAAAAAAAAAAAAGGGGATTGAAGATTTTGATTTTGATTGATTTTCGATTCGTCGAAAGATCTGGCCCACGTTTTCTGGCAGATTTTAAAATAATTCATTTAGTCCCAACAATGTTAAGCCTGCTTTGCAGCGAATTCGATATTCATACTTAAATAATCGTAACACATAGCCATTATTATGTAAAGTTTGTTATCCATGTGTCAACAAGTCAAGGATGAATATTTTTTATCAGTGCCTTATCTTATTTATTACAAACAAGTGCAGATTGGTATTGATTAAAGTTATCAAATGAAGTATTAATTAATTGGCTTAGGAAGGAAATCAGTAGTTGCATAATCAATTTTCTTTTGATCTATGCAGGGGCTCGTGGCTAAGTAATAATAGCCGCACGGATCGTGCCGCGGTTGGTCCGTTGATCATTCGTGGATCATTAACTCTTCGCATGTCGAGCGTACTACATGTGTACCGATAACAATAAAATTTCTATTGTGTCTGCTAATTAGACGCGCGATGGGTTAACAGATCGTTACGGGTCGTCAGAAGCCCGAAAGTCTGAAAAAACCATGCTTCGCAACACAACTCTTTAATATTGTGAATTGTAAAAATTATAAAATAAATATTTGTTATAAAATAAATATTTGGGGTTGCTAGCAATTTAAACCAAAATCCCTACACTGCAATTAAATACACTCATCAAGACAAAAGTTATTTTATTTTTCTTTTTCAGGTAAGTGACCACGGCCTCGTCGCTGACCTATTCAAGGCTGTTCCTGAGCTCACATCTAAGTTGTGAACATTTACAAATTAAAGAGAATCATAGAGAGAATGAAGTACATAGTCTAACATTTTTAGATGCAACTTTATATTCTTATATACGACTTTTTTACCCCTTCCCTCGAGATTTGTGATCTTTTATTGTTGATCAGCGTAATTTATCATATGTAAGTGAATTATGTATGTTAAATAAAGATTGTTACAATTTTTTTTTCTTTTTATAAGCAATTCCCTTCACTACCTACTTAAACATTTTTTTAAATCAAAAGTGGCGAACTAATATACACTTGCGTCCAAAAAAATCGACCCACCCCATGCTCTTCCACTTGAAACAATATAATTCAACAAGTTTTACTAACATTATCCTAATATCATCATCTGCCTAGCCTTTTCCCAACTATGTTGGGGTCGGCTTCCAGTCTAACCGGATACAGCTGAAAACCAGTATTTTACATGGAGCGACTGCCTATCTGACCTCCACAACCCAGTTACTGTGTAATACCATACCCCTTGGTAAGACTGGTTGTCAGACTTTCGGGCTTCGGACTACCCGTAACGACTGTCAAAGATCCATTAATGACAGCCGGGGCCAACGGCTTAACGTGCTTTCCGAGGCACGGAGGGGTTCTGTATGTAAAGATGGTCACCCATCCACAGACCAACCGCGGTAAGCGTAGCTTAACCTGACCGGTCGACCTGTGCGGCTGTTATTATTTAGCCACGGGCCCCTAACATTATCCTAATATATTGTATTTAAAACCTTCCTGAAAGTATGTAGATTACATTACTGAAAGAACTATCATAACTGATTCATTAGTTTTTGAGAAAATCGCGAACTTGCAAATATGGGTGCTGAATAAAGAACCTCCTTTTTTTTGAAGTCCGTTAAGACATAAGTTCAATTTAACGTTTGTCAATTTCATTGACAACAAAAGAAGTCACGCAGTTTTTCCGAGCAAAAGTGACATCTGAAGAATCGAGTCGATCTTGCCAGGAATATTGCTTTTATCAAAATATAGTGTATGTTCAAATAAACTGTGCTTTACCTACCTTCACACAATATGAAATAATACATTATATTTCATTACGATTTTTGAGATATCGTCTCTCAATTGGAGAGCATGGGGTGGGCCAAGTTTTTTGCACGCAAGTATATGGTATAGAATTGGGGCGTCTTCGGATATTGCATGTCTCTAGCTACGGGGCCCTTAGTATTAAACTTCGTGCGAGAAGCTCAAGCATTCGCGAATGTTCGCGAGTGCCCCCACTCGATAAAAGTACTGGGGGCCTAAAAAGGCTACTTTGGCAGAAACATAAAACAATATTCATATCGCGCAATTCATCTGTTTCACAGTTTCACACCTATTATATCCCTGAAGGGCTAGGTAGAGGTCTACCTGTAGATAGCATTTTACGAATCTCCATACAAAACTGTCACACAGATGAAATTGCGTTATAGGAATTGTTTTATGATTCAGCCAAAACCAGGCTATGTGGCACTTATAGGCAAGGTGTCAGCACCAGGTACTTACTGTATCAGGATTAGGAGGCTATATTAGATACTCTTTGAATCGAAGGGATGAATGGATGAATGAATGAATGCCCGGCTTTATTGGTAGAAAAGTCTTGATAGACGTAATTCTTTGTTGAGAGATGATTGAAGGTACCTACCAACCATTACCTAGTAGCTTACGAATACCTAAGTCAAAGCCGTTGTGTGCGACATTCGAAAACTAATCAGTTTTATTGTAGCTGAGGCAATACTCCAAGAATTTATATTTAAACAATTTAACTATATTAATGCAATATAAAAATGACCTTTGAAAAGAAAAGTAATGATTTCGTTAGTAGGTAATTCAAACGCGGCGCGCTTTCATTTAGCAATTCTTTCAAAACTACGAACTATGTAAATATAAGTATATCTTGTGTTGACACATATTTAAATAAAGAATTCAAGTTTACTCTTATTTTGTTGTTATTAGATATTGAACATTTTCTTGCCGTTTAAATTCAGTTTTAAATGTTTTAACGCGTTTGGTTTTGCTACTCGATAACAGATGGCGCTGTCGCATCGTATTGCATTACTTGGTGTAATTATTTTTCTAGTAATAGGAAAATTTATTGTTGACATATTGTACCTACATTGTCTAGATACAGTTAGTATGGATACCTATTATTTTAAATGAACAAATATTTTAAAGTTAGGTTCCTACCAATTCATATGAGGTTTTTTTTTATAAAGAGGAAGGTTTGGGTACCTAGTTAAAATATTAAAAGTATTTTTTTTTAGGAAACCAAGTATTTATTCTTGATTCTCAATTTAAGTAAGTAGGTAGACTAGATAGATTCTACCTACCTACTTACGATTTTATCGATAGGTGGGTACCTATTTAGGCTGAAGGCTACGAGTAGAAAACGTCTATTTAGCGTTATGCAGGTTTAAACCAACAGGAGTTAAGTGCACAGTCAATCATGTCAGTAATGATAGTCCCAGAGGGAGATGTGGTTTGCTCGGCGAGTGGCATTCTCGTTATCATATCTGACGGCGAGAGCGGGCGGGGGCGGAGCCTCGGGCGCCCCGCCCCGTGGGCCACGCCCGGCCTACGCCGCCCCGACACATATCATTAGCATTTAGCACTGTCGAACATGCCGCGACCCTCGCGTGAATCTTACGGCGATCAGAAGCCCCCGTACTCGTACATTTCTCTGACGGCGATGGCGATCTGGAGCTCCCCGGAGCGCATGCTGCCGCTGTCGGAGATCTACCGGTTCATCACGGACCGCTTCCCGTACTACCGGCGCAACACGCAGCGCTGGCAGAACTCTCTACGGCACAACCTCTCCTTCAACGACTGTTTCGTGAAGGTGCCGCGCCGCCCGGACCGGCCCGGCAAGGGCGCCTACTGGACGCTGCACCCGCAGGCCTTCGACATGTTCGAGAACGGCTCGCTGCTCCGGAGACGCAAGAGGTTCAAGCTGCACACGGATCAGAAGGACAGCTTCAAGTTAGAGCTGTCTGCGTTGGCAAACTTCAATCAGAAGTTCCTTGCTGGTCAGTTAAATATGAGGGTTCAACCTCTGCAACAAGTGTTTGAAGCGCCAGTGATTCCTAATTCTTATACAGTGACTGATACAAAGGACAGTTGGAGGAAGTCGTTTTCTATAGATAGTTTGTTGAGCAGTGGAGTGGACAAGGCTAGTGATGTGCCCGCGAGTGTTGCGCAGGCGCCGCTGGTGTCGTACCGGCCAGACATGATGGCGCTGAGCGCGGCCATGTGGCCCTCCTTCATGCCGCCAACGCCACTTGAACACCTTCAGTTAAGACTTAACTTTCAGAACATTGTTGATAATCTGCATTTTTATCTCCAGCAACCATTGCATTCATTATAATTTAGAGTTTCTATGTTGTGTTATTATATAAATAGGTAAATACCTAGCTAAATAAGTAATCTTTATTATTTAGGTATTGTTATGCAGAATAGTTTCAGAACACAAAAACAAAGTCATCATTAAAACTATTTTTTAATTCATAGTTCAACCTAAGTTTAAAAATAGCTGCATAGGTAGCCTATAGGTAGGTACCTATTTATTTAGGCACAGCCGAGGCACTTAGGTACGCCTAAAAATAAAAAAAAATCGATGGAATCACTAAAAAAACGGTATGTACCTACCTACTGTAGTATGTAGGTACTGTACTACATTTTTAATGTCATGCATGGTCATCATAAAGTGCCAAGTAGGTAGGTAAAAGGAACACATTGAAAAAAAAAAACATTATTGCTTACCTTTACATACCTAACATTATTACCTAGTTTATCATTTCGCGATCAAATTATTTTCTACACATTTTTGATTTCAATGTAGGCAATTAGTACCTAGGTACCTATTCTGTTAATAACGATAGCGTGTCGCTAAGGGAATTAGTGCTTCAGAATGAGCTTTACTTAAGTAGTTAATAAAATAACGGTACAGATAATTAAACTTTAGTGTCCTAATAGCGTTTTTAGGTGGGACATTAATTAATAATATGTAAACCTAATGTTGATTAACACGTAGGTACCTAAACATTTTCAGAGGGCGAATTCCCATGTTTTTAACTCAGCATTTGTAACCTAGGTATAACGTAGGTACCTAGTATTAATTTTTTTATTGCTTTATTATTACTTGATGTTTTTTTTTGGATATTTAATTTTATAGTAGGTACTTACGCAAATTTATAGTGCCGTGCTTTCCTACCTATAATTTAGATACATGCGAAATCGACATATTAAATAATAGGCAGATATTATGACAAAGACTTAAGGTGAAAGCGCCAGGGTAGCCCGCGAAATTAATTTTTTTTAAAGTTCGAATTTCAATTTTTTTTAAAGTTCGCGTCCGTAACAAATATGTAGGTATTTACAGAATTATAATCATTAAAGTCATCATCACAACTCTTTAAGACCAAGTAACCCTACCGAATGACTATTTCATGAAATCTTGACATTTTAGGATTACACTAACATATCAAGTTGTATTACTAATTGTAATGATTATAATTCTGTAAATACATATTTGTTACGGCTGTGTATATTGGTAAACCTTCATAATAAATACAATAATTTTTAAAGAACGTTTTCATATTATTCATCTCAGTCACGATCTGTCAAAAATACATCTTTTTTTTTCAAACATTTTTCAAAAAATTTTGACATCGATTGTCGCTGAGAAGAGATTGCGACTAGATTTTGACCGTTTTAAATTACGGGAATTGGCGTTCAGTTTTCAGAGTTGTGTTTCTTATAAAGGCTGTCCCAACAAGACCGCCGGATTTAAATTTGCCGCCATACGAGTTGTACGGTGATTAGTTTTTTGACAATCGTCACATACAGACCACGCGACTTAATGGAGAAGTATTCAATTCGAGAGTCGAGAGTACGAACATACCCTTTTGTTTTATATACATACTAGCTTACGCCCGCGGCTTCGCCCGCGAGGTATGTCGATAAAAACTATCCTATGTCCTTCCCCGAGATGCAATCTATCTCTCTGCCAAATTTTATCGAAATCCGTTCAGTGGTTTAGGCGTGAAATAGTGGGAGAGTTTGCAATTTATCTGTTACAATAGCCTAATGTCAACTGCTCATCACTTTTTACAAAATATTGCTTTGCCCGATGCTGGGACGTTAATTGCTGAGGAGTTCTCCTGGTTCTTACCAGGAGAGCCACTCACCATACGCATTGTGACGAGCATACATTGTGAAATATTTATCATTGAGTAGTTCCGATGGCCATTTCGGGTCTTTATCATCAGCTCCACTTTACCATATGATGATTACCTACAGAGAGCAAATGCTCAAGTTGCTTTAAAAAAATACCTAAATCGTTATAGCTTTGCCTATAAAATTTGAGGGTTTCCCTCGATTTCCATGGGATCCTCTTATCAGATTCCAACTTGACGACAATGGGACCACCTCGGGAGTATACCCATTCAAACAAAAAAAAAAAAAATTAAATCGGCCCACAATTGACGGAAATATCGGTGAACATACATAAAGTCGAACATATAACCTCTTCCTTTTTGGAAGTTGGTTAAATAAAATTATTCATAATGTTATCCTTTTACGATTCTGCCAAAGTGGCCTTTTTAGGCCCCCAGTTCGGAAATTATGTCAAGTTTTTGGTCGCAATAATGCGCCAAATAAATCGACATAGGTAAACAGTTGAACATAAGAGGAAATACGGCGCGTTATTGGTGAAATACAGCCAAATTTATGCGAAAACGTTATTCAAAATTTCAACAAAAGAATAAAAACGCAAAATACGCGCATTGACGTGGAGTTGCGGACACCAGCCCGTATTACCTATTACCTATTAACCTAGTCCCAGAGTATTTCACGTTTAATCGGAACTATTTTTCTTTAGGTTGTAATAAAAAGTTTCTTTAATAAAAAAAAAGTGTTTTTCTTTAAAATTAAATCCGGCGCTCTTGTTGGGACAGCCTATATTTTACAAAGTGCCAACAGCAAAACTAATCAATCGCATCAGCCTTTTCCACATATTCTACCAAATATTTATATAGGTACCTACATTGGCCTACAAAATTAGTTGACATTTTTCTACTTCAGCTGTGATGCCAAATAATGATTTAAAATAAAAAAAATAATCCGGTAATACTGAGGGATTACTTGATTATTTTTTATGATAGTAAGTCATAGGTTGAATTACCTAGTCAATAAAAACGTTATAGTGTACAGTTACATTTAAATCACTAGAATTTTAAATCATAATGTTGTGTGTCACAGCTGAAGTGGAAAAATAACTAACTTTTGGAGGGCATATAATTTTATGACGTATGTTGTCCCACGGCTGGGCAAAGGTCTCCTCCACAGCTTTCCACTTATCCCTGTGTGTTGCCTTTTATTTTATTTATAAGTAGTTTAATAATATTAGAGACGAGATCAATATAAATAAAGAGAAAACAAAGGTGTAATGAGTGATGACCAGGTGCGTAGAATGATAAGTCAAGGTGTTCCCTCAGACTATGTCGAAAGAAGGAAACGTATTCCGGTTTATTTCGCATAGGTATTTTTATTTGCATTGTAACCCGTACCTACTTATTTGCATTGTAACCCGTACCTACTTATTTGCATTGTAACCCGTACCTACTTAATTTCGATATAGTAAAGTAAGTTAGTAGGTATAGGTATATATATCTAGGTATAACTTTAAATTAACCTTAGGTGTAGTAAGAATTCATGTAATGTAAATATTGAAATGTCTTATTATAGGTATATTTATGTTAGATGAATATAAATATTAAATGTTTTCAAATTTAATTTATTCTTGTATTCTATCTCAGAAATGTTATATGTTGATTTATCATGTCCGCATTATTGTGTTATCATAATGTTTTGTTAATTGTGTCAAATAATTAAATGTAATAAATCATATTTAAAATTGAATTGCCGAGATCATTTCAAAATCCTTTAACAAAACAAACCCATTAAAAAAATAGATTCGATCGCTTACGAAAAGGTAAGGTTCATAAAAATTCATGCAGTCTTTATAAAAGGACCTACATGCATGGCTACATCCTTATTTATTCTCATGCTCTATTTGCGTTCAAGACCAAGGAAAAACGAAGACCAAATCCAAAAGACAGGTGTTGTCTATGAACCACTTTTATGGATTTTATACAATTTATACGCGAGGTTACGTTTTGAACGTGTGATAAATCGCCTCCCTTAAACTCGTTTAGGCTTGAGAAGGGGGATGCTAATGTAATCGGTGGAGTCGGCCGGCGTGACGTACACGTCATTTTTTGTTATTTATGCTCGGCGCAACGGCCGGGGGCTGTTTTGGTAATTAATATAGAGAAATGGTTAAATTGAGTGCCGTTTACCCCCGGGCGTTCCCGCTGCCCGCCGCCGAACACCTTTTGTGTGCATCGCTGAGGAATTAACATCGATGTCACCGTTACATGACCCTAACTTGTGGTGGAGGTTATATTCTTAGGTACACACTGATTGGTTACCGAGTTATTTACTTACTGTACATGTATTGTGTAGCTGGTATTTAGTATAAATACAAGGTCTGCTGAAATACCTAGTTATGAAATTGTTGCCTTTCTTTTATTTCATTATATCCTAACTAAAACATATTTTTAGAATATAATATTAGGATTTACAAATTAAGTAGTTAGACTTCTTCAATGTTTGCAATTAATAGAGCGGTATTTTTATCTGTATCCTTTTCAACGCTGATATACCGGGGAACCCCCTGCACAGCAGTGTTGAAAAGGATAATGGGACGTAACTGCCGCGCGCCGGTTTATCTTAATTAAGGTTAATATTAATTATATTACCAATTATTTTGAAGGGAAACTGACACATTTTCCTTGAAATTATATACCTAATTGTTAATTACCTAAATTAAAACTGTGTTATCTACAGGAACTGCAAAAATCTGTTGTGACGTCACATTAAATAGTAATTTTTAATGTTTGATTAATGAATAATTTGTAATCTGGTTAAATTTAATATAAGTGTATACCTGAAATAAATGATTTGATTTGTTTAATATTATGTAGTTATTATTCAATTTTGCGTAGTTTTGGGGTAAATGTACCTATTACATACATAGGTATTGCCCTTAAGATAAATGCTTCTATTTCCTGACATTTTTCTGGAAGTTTGGGTTAGCGAGACATTTTACTTATCTACCTCCAGTAAGTAAAATGTCTCGCTCATTGAGGAGAAGTTTCCCGAAATACATCTAGGGCTTCCTAAGGCCGCAATGGCCGTCACATAGCGTCCGAAATTGACCGTCAAATGACGTCACTAAAGCGTTATATGAGATACTGAATTGCAGTTTCCCTAGACAGATATTTTTGTTACCATAAAGTCAAATTCCGATGCCATTATTGAAGTGAAAACTTCTTTAGGCGCGTTGGGCATTTTTTGAGATGGGAAAAAAACATTAAACTCGCGCCACTCCGTAAGAACACCGCGCGTGTTTTGTTTATAAGATGATTCAAAAAATACCCGCTTCGGATGTGTTCGACTGTCCTCGGGATGTACGTCAGTGAGTGATAGCGAAGTATTCTGTTTGTGTTTTGTTTTCACTTCTGTCGGCACTCCCGGAGCGCCTTTTTTTATGACAGCTGTCACTGCGGCCGCTATGTGGCGCCGACCGCCACCGCTGTCGTAGGGAACCGTAGCTTGAGTACCTAAACCTCCTTAGACAAAATAATTTGTTGATAGCAGTAGGTAGGTACCTACTGTCGTTGTAGGAGGCACCAGCAGCATGTCTAATTCCCCATCCATGAACTCTCACGACAACCCCATTATTTTATACAAAGTCAGTAATAAGGTTTGCGACACATTTGCGGGCTGAGGAAGACCCTATTACCTTCTAGTAGGTAGGTAGTAACCTCACACCACGTCTCATGCTCTCTCCACAGATCGTGGCCAACTCCGATATGAGAGCAGTTGTACGTTAGGTACCTACCCATGCAACATACAGCAGGTTTTTTTTTAAATTCATCAACAAAGTCTTGTCTTAATTTTCAGAATACCTCGGATATATCTATGAGAATACTTACCTATGTATACCTATTAACATAATTATTACACACTCTATTTTAATGCATCCTAATTAGGATTAACTGCAAAAACTCGTTAAATTGTAAGTAAACTTAACTTTACCGGAATTGAGCTAAGAGGTCGTTTACATTCTGAGACCCGTATATGGACAAACATGGCATGGCATATTAATATGATTATATTGTTTTTTTTTTTTTTAAGGATGGGAAATCATCAAATGACCCCTCCCGCTCTGGGTGGAGCTTAAGGGAGTGTCAGACTCTTACTGACTAAAACACACGCACACGCTTAGTACGTATCTACGTATACGCAATTCAAATACCCGTTTTCAATGGCAACTAACCATTTTCTTTTTATCTTTATTTCTCTAAGACACTTTTCCTTACATTTAATTTTCGATCAAATACTTTGTTTTCTTTGTTATCTTTTAGACTCTACAAGTCTCAACCCTAAGATATACTTAGACTAGTGCAGAGTTCAGATCACCAAACATCTCTTCAAAATCCAAACGCTACCTACTACAGAGATTTAAATCTGATAATTATACTACACTACGTCAAGCCTAAATTGGGAATCATTAGGTACGTAAATAAATATACAAAGAGGCCATATTGGGTTTGGATAACCCATGAGGAAGTACACATTCATGTTTAAACTCCAAAAAAATATAAGTCACTTATATTTTTCAGGAGTATGAACATGTGTTTTTTTTATATCGTGTGATGTTTTTGGCGGAAGGCGTTCTAAGCTATATGTACATACTTAAAACTACAATCATCATTGTGACAGACTGTTCTACGATGAATGGACTGTGTGAAAAATTATATGGCTAGAAAAGGGGTTTCTACCGAGACGACGACTTATACATACCTACTTAGTGTTAAAAAATTAACCCGAAAAACTTTGGTGCTTTAGAGACCATCGAACTGAACAACATTCACTATGGTCCCAACTCTGGAAATCACGAAAAAATAATGAACTGTTTCATACATTTTGGTCAAGTAAGTATTGAACTTTTGTGTTAAACAGCAGATTTTTTTTCGTGATTTCAGATTTTTTAACACCTTTTTATATAAGTATGGAAGAAAAAGACGTTGCGCCAACCTCAAATAAATTAAGATATTAAGGGTAAGAGAATGATGTCATCAAAGAGAATGCTGAAGTTTTACTCCTTATACTAGCGACACCCCGCGGTTTCACGCGCATAAGTCTCCATCCCGTGGGAATTTTAGGGTTAAAAAGTATCCTATGTCCTAAGGTCATGGTTTACCGATGTGCCAATATTTCATCCAAATCCGATCAGCCGTTTTAGCGTTAAAGCGCCTTTGTACCTATTTGTGCGAAAAGTTTAAATAAATAAATAAACAAACATACAAAATTTTTTTTTTCTCTTTATAATATTAGACTAGGTACTTGATAGATCGTTTACCCTTTAAATATATTTATTTTCTGGCAATAACGTTCTCATGTAACAAATAACTGCTTCTCATAGCACCGCAGCTGCGTAGACGACATAAATACGAATAAGATTATATGAACATAAAAAAATCTATTGTTAAATTCGCGAGCGCTGATGATGAATAATTCAGTAAAAAACACCCTGTAGCTAAAAATCGGGGGCTGCAAGTATAACGAGTGGGTGCTCAATGCTCGGTACATATTGCCGTACAATGGGCACTTGCGGCTGCGCAGCCTATAACAAATATTGGACGACAGGCTGCTGATTGAACTCCTTTACAACGCACACTTTACTGCCTGCTTTACTGGCCCACAGGTATTGAAACCACTTTTAAATTAGTATTTAGTATTTGTGCGCTATAAGCGAGACTTGTAAAGTACGTAGGTTAAGGTCTAGAAAACAGGTGATTGTCACTAAATAAAGATGTAGCTTGTCATGCTTAATAATATTCTACTTTAGGTACTGTTTAATTACCATTCTTTTATTTATTTTTATTTTGTGTATGTAAGGATCGTGAGAGGTGGCGTTCTGTTGTTTCTGCCTACTCCCTTGAGAAGAAGGCGTGAGTTTATGTATGTATGTGTTTTTATGTGTTTATGTGTGTGGCGTGTGTTTATGTGTGTGTTGTGTATGTAATATGTTGTGTGTACATAAATGAATAGGTAATTGTAATAACATAACAATATTTGTAATAATTTGCCACTGAATGGTGAACAACATCGATCAGACGTGAAGGCAAAAAAGTAATGACACTTACAGACACCTGTATTCACATAAACAACATTTTTAGAACGTTGTTTTTATAAATTGTTTTATTCCGTTTTCCACAATGGCTTGGCCGTTGACAGCCGCCAAAAGCAATACCAACAGGCTGTCACAACAACAGGGTATACAAAACCGCGCCGATACCCAGAACTGCAAACGTATTTTCACGGTTGGTTTGATCTACGTGGCTTAGACAAGTTTTTATTCGGTATTGGTACTTTCACAGTAGGTTCTTTTACAGCGGCGGGGCTCTGATACCGTTAGTTGGTGCTGAAAACAGCGGTGGAAATCGGTTCTCACGCGCACGCACGGTGTCGCCGATGTAAAAAACCTTCCGTAGAAGATGGTAGCGGCGCGTATTAATCAGCTGCGACCACCAGACTGGAGGCTCTGTCGCGCGCGGATACCTATGTACTGACGGTGACAGAAGAAATCGGACGCTAAGAAAAGCTTTCAATAATTTATATATAGTTTCACTTGATACATATGTCAAGAAAAACCAGTTTTGAAGGCTCCGTATCCAGTGGCTGCTAATCCTAAGGTGTACTTATGTTTTGGTACGAGTGTCAGTAACTGTCTTTCTGTACCGTCACTTTGGATAGTTTACAGGTTATTCGTTTGTAATCCATACTATACTAATACTTACTATATATAATATTATAAATTCGAAGGTAACTCTGTCTGTCTGTCTGTATGTTACCTTTTAACGCCTAAACCACTGAACGGATTTCGATAAAATTTGGCAGAGACATAGATTGCATCCAGGGGAAGGACATTTTTATCGACATACCTCGCCGGCGAAGCCGCGGGCGGAAGCTAGTATAACATTTTTAGTATGTATTGCTAGCGGTAGAACAGCAACAGGTTCCACAGATCGTTCTATTACTAATTTTTAATAGAGATTGAATTATATGCAACATATAATGGTTTAAATATTCAACATAAATGCTCGAAAAGTACTACAAAGTCGTCAAAGTCCAGTCTCTACTAATAATAAGCATGAAGTTATTTTTTGGAAAACCAGCTAAATGAGTAGGTACTCTTTACCTTAATTATTATTATCGAACATGGGCCTGTTAAATGAAACAAGAAAACAATATTAACCTCATAAGAAGGATGTGCTTGCCTGTACTTCTGAGGCGGAGGCAGCGCGGACGCAGTGTCCGTGCGTGACCGATCCACTCAGCGTCAAATTCACGCCAAGTCAAATGTTTAATTTGCTCTATAAATCACGCTATTAAAAACATTTCAAGGGTGTCATCGCGGCACCGATCTCATTGGAAACGTGACGACGAGCTGTGTGGTCGCTAGTCGTACTGGTCGCTTCTAGCACCGGTAGCCGCTGTTGGTATTCGGCCTTTTATTGTTGGTATACTCATTGTACGAACAAGAATGTACGCTCACACCGTAGAACAAATTCAATTTGTTGAGAAATTGAATTAGTTTTTGATGTGTGTCTTGTTATTGTTGGGGAACTGTTAAGTTATAATGTAGCGCAAAATGATTGTGTACGCGCTGTAGAGCGATCTAATTTGTTTTGAGAGTAATTTATTTGGTAGCATGTATCTAAATGCGGCCGAATGTATTGATTCATGTGGGAACGTGGTGTGTTGATTGTGCTACTGTTTAAGAAGTTTTTTGTATGTGTTGGTCATGATCTCATCAAACGCGACTTGCTTCATATCCTTATAGCAGCAGCCTGTAAACGTCCGATATTTGCTGATCAGAATTAGAGATAAAGATTTAAGAGTGGTTTTTCATCTTGTATCATGTAGCGTGTGAGTCTTGTTAGCGTCTAAGTATTTGAATATTGGTGGTATGAGCTACGACATGCGTTGCTACGGGCGTCAAGAAAACAAGGAATAATAAATCGTGTTTTAATAGTTTTCAATAGGACATAATTCCTGTCTACTAGCTTTTGTTATAATTAACTGGCCTTGGATATAACTTTCGTATGTTTTTTAGCTTGATAGATTGTTCAGACGTGATCTGACCAACGCCTTTGTTTAGATAAATACATTCTATTTTCGTAACCGATTGTTATTTTGTACTAAGTATATTGTAGGTACGAGTATGACAATGCATGTTAGCAAAGTTAGTTTGCGAATAAATTAATTATAGTGCTACGACGTGCTACGAGGTGCTACGACGTGCTACGAGGTGCTACGCATCGCTATCGATTCTAATGATAGAGTAAAACAAAGTTACGTTATTTAATCAAATAATCAGCTACATGTCTGCCTTGATATGTTGTAAAAAACTATTTAATTTTAGGACATTAATAGTAACATATTATAACTTGGCATAATACTGCAATGCCTGAAACCGATTGCTTGAAAAAAGTTATAGAGGTTGCGTGACTGTTCGAAAACCGTCGGTTCGTCCGTCCGGAGGAAGCCTGGCTCAAATTAAATTAGATCAAATTGATTTATTGGTGGAGGAGCGTGAGCCGAGTCCTCCTCACCGCTTCGTTCCGCCGCACTCCCGCGCAGCATTAATTAATGCTATTAGATTCGGAAACACACCGGAAAAATCAACTGATGGACGCTGCGGCCGAAAGATGAGATGCTTCGTGATTTGATTAAAGAGCAATGAAGCAATCGTGTTTTAAGCTACTCGATTCAGCTTGCGGAGCTTTTATTGTTTTACGACAGTACTAGCTTTGCCTCGCAATTCTAGATGCAGTGCTGTATGGTTTCGGCTGTTTTGAAGTTCATTTAGAAGACTTATATAATAAAAAGCAATACGTTAGGATTTCAAAACTCGCCTATAAACCATTATCCATCAAGCAGGAGACGAAAAGAGCCATGCACACAAATTATCCTTATACCTGTAACAAAACAGTTTCTATTCTTAGACGTTAATCTATTTATGAGTCTTGAGTTATTCCACCTTCCCAACAGGCCTATTTATATCTTATGACCGAACAGCTGTTGAATAATGATTGTTTGCAGTTTCCTCATATATTATATGAAAGCTGAATGATACCTATTTAAGAACAATGTTGGGATTAAAATGATGAATTAAAATTCTGATGACTATTGTTTACTGAGAACAGTTAATTATGTATTGTTTAAATTAATAGGCTCATAAAGTTAATTAGTTGTGTGTTCTAATGGTTCTAATTAATTGCCATGTTATTATACGATAGTATTGTGATGCAATTTGGGAACTGTGGTTTCTATTTAGGAACACATTTTTATGTAAGGTTTAGCTTAAACAATATATACAGGATGGCAGGGACAGATGCGCAACCTGTTACTATGGATTCAATGAATGATCCTGAACCCCCTGCGTAGAAAAATATTATCTTTTCCATACATTTAGATCGCGTAGGTATTGCACTTTTCTATGGAACATTTTTTTTCTAGTAACCGACGAAAATACTTTAGCCTAGCTAGAGGATCATGTGCTGAATTCATGGTTACAATTTGCGCGTCGATATTTCGACCATTGTGTAAGAATCTTTTGGACATAATGGTTCGAAAGGTAACAAATTCACACAGCAAGCAGTGTGTACGATGGGAGTTCCTTCTTTAGTGTCCACTTTCGCTATGTGAGGAACGGCTTTTTTAAAGACAGGAAGCTGATCCAGAAATTGATGACATCCGTAAGAGGATCCATGCCACATTAAGGATCAAATATCCGTGCAATCGATGTAATCAAATAAAGGCATAGTGTAGTTATAACGCTTTACTTAGTAACAAGCTTTTTCAATACTTAATTAGGTTATGTTTAACCATATTATTTAGTCGGTGTCGTAATTTATTAGGTATGTACCTATATTAATTAGCGGATTAACCTGGATGTGATAACGAAACCGCGAATCAAACATTAACAAGGAAGTGTAGCGTCATATACAAGCGATCTATACGCGATAATTCCAATACATAAAACATTTCATTATAGGCAGCGAGGCCCCCATTATTCAAAGATATTTATTCATGTCGAATGATTGCCTTTCTTTTGTGTATCGACAATGGCGTCGCCGGGCGTATTCCATTTGCGCGGCATCGTTCTTGTTCACTCGTTCATTGTGCACGCGAGCCAGTTTTGTTTCGTCGCCGGAGCTTTTCAAGCCGCGGCTCGCACTCGCACTCACACACTCGCACTCTCGCACACTCACACACTCACTGTCATGTTCTATTTCAACATTAAACGGAGCCAAGATTGATGAGTTTAGACATGACCTGTGACACGTACTACCGAATGTTCCATGTACCCGTTTGTTTGGAATGCGCTTTATTTCACCCTTTATAATAAACGGTAATTATTGGTAGCGGCCCATATGTATTTATGTAGCCGATGTCGGCTTTTTGTCTAAAGTTTGGACGAACTCGGCCGGCTAATAGGATTTTTTGTATGGATACAGCGCCTGTATGGGAGTAGGTATTAAAATGACGTTAATTTATCTTTTAGTTTAGGCCGCTTCGTGAACATTAATCATGGGTATCGGTGTACGAACTAAATTAAAGTAAACTAAACTTTAATAGAACAGAATAATGTGTTTGTCTCTGCATCACCCAAAGGTTGACTGGTAGAAAATGCCTATGGCATTAAGTCCGCCTCTGTACATTTTTGTGCTTGAAGTATTAAATAAATAAATAAATAATATTATGTTGAGATCTACGCGAGTCTCTGATTCTTTAAACATCGGTTAGTGTTCATGAGATTACAAAGTTTACAAATCCCAACAGTTCTTGACACCAATAACAATATTTCTTATTGTAACGACATCATATTACTCGAACAAGTGAAAGTCGCTGGCTCAGAAAGGGGTCTAACTCTAAACTACTAGGTGCATGGGAGTCATTACAGCTAATTCGATTGTTTGGGCAGCGTAGATTCGGGCCAGGCGCGGTGTGCGCCCCTGTAATTTAAACTCGCCGCGCCGCGCCGCAAACAGGCCTTCTCGGAAACTAGCTATTCGAAACTATGATACGCTTCATGTTACCAACCACTTATAAGCTTTGATACGTAAACAAAGCATGCATTAATGTGATTATTTGACAACTAAGCTATTATTAATCAAGTTTAAAAATGCATGAAGCGGTATTTTAAATGTAAAATGTCCATGTTCCCTATTACTAGACTTAACATTTTCACAACCGTAAGGTTGAATATAGTGTAACAAACAAACTGTTTAATATCGAATGTAGGTACATCCTATATTCTAGCAAATAAAAGATATCATTCATTCATTCAACAAATGTAGGTATGTAAGGTTAGGTTACCTATTGGCAAATTGGATATGAAATTCATTTTTAAAAATTAGTAGGTATAAGGTAAACTGGAACTTTCCAGGTTGCCTAGGGAAGAAATCGCAGAAAGCGATAAGGCTGCCCATTGTATGTTTTGTAGTGTGTGAAATGTTTTTTTTTGGTATTGATTTTTCTGGTGTACAATAAAGTATATATAAATAAATAAACTGTGATTAGGCCGATTCGCCCGAGAAGACAAAACACAAAGAAAATTGGAAAACTAGGGGATACCAGTACCTAGCAGTAGGAAAATATAGGTTAATAAAAAACATACGATTACCACAAGTCATTAGTTATATTTTTCCTCTTGGTCCTATAATTTTTTATGGTGATGTGAGTGTCAACAGACTCATAATTTAAGCCTTCGCCACACTGAACGCGATTTGAAAGCGAAACGTGTTGCTACAGGATTGTTAAGAGTGGCATATTCAACGTCGACTTCGGTATGACTGAAACTGAAAACACGATTTCACATGTAATCAATTTCACAGTTTGTCAACTCGCAACTTACTTGCAGTTTGACGTCATTCAGGTACATACCAGTGTACCTACATAGGTCGTTATCGTTTAAACATTTGGTTAGTGATTCTTTAATATTTTCCGCTAAAATACTATTTGTATGTTGGTTCGAGGAAAAGCATCATAATGTGTTAATTAAAATTATAATATGTATTTGGAATTTGAATTATTACAATAATTAATTCTACGAACTCAATTAGTTGGGAACTGTATAGGATTATGATTAGTGTTACTGTCACACATTTGATGTAATAGTCGTGACAGTTTGCCCCGTTACACAGATAACAATAGCAACTTAGGCAGAGGTACCACAGTAAGTACCTACATATTGCAAACGCAAGAGTACTTTTAACTCAAACTCAAAGAACAAAGCCTTTTTATAAATATCGCGTTTCGCGTCCAGTATTGCAGCGGTTAGCGTCGGCGTTGGTGTGCAGACAACTTAAGCATATAAGTCTTCAAATGGTTTGCTTTTAGATCATAGAATGGCGATTAGTGTATTGCCCTGGAATGTTCATCCCAGAAACCTCTTCTTGTCGCTTTTTAAATCATCTACTGCCACTTAAAAAATGGAAAGAGATGGTGCTATTTCTATCTTAGGTACGTATTTTCCAATAGGTACCTACGTAAGATTGTTACAACATACTTATATGCCATTAGCAATAAATCAAGGTCAAATTATAAATACATGTTACAGAAATGATAAAATCGAAGCATCGTTCACATAATGGTCGACACAATGAAGAGAATAACACCGCAACAGCTTAGAGCAACAGCTTAGAGCGCTCTCGAAAACGTTTTCGATGGCGAATGCATAAACATTAGTAGGTAGAGGTAACACAATAATATCGCATGTATCTGTGTAAAACAAAACGTTTGCTTGATCATAACAAAATAAATGTTTATGTTGTTTGTACGAAAGGCCGCAATTACCGAGGGCGGCGGCAGGAACGGAGCCGCGCGGCACACACGGGCCCACTACGATTTTTATCTCAAACGGTGAGCCGACGTTTCCATCCGCGTAATTACAGAGTTTAGGCCATAGAGTGAATTATTAGACGCGGCGCGGTGCGGTAATCAACACAATAATTGTTATTCACGGCGCTAGTGTTTGGCGTTGCGGTGCGGCGGTGGTGCGGTGCGGTGCGGCGGTGCGATCCGGCTACACAAATTGAATTTAGTACAATTGCCGTAACGGTCCGCTTTGTTACCTTTTTATGTACCCATCACGTGAGTCACTTTTTGTTTAGCTTTATAAGGAGCAATTTAATACGTTTTTTTAACGCGCAAATTAAATTAAAAAAAAAAAAGACTAAGTCTTAATCCACAATAACATAAATCAGATATCAGTAATAAAAAATTATGAATTTATTGCAGATTTATTTCAATTAACGGTAATGAGATTCATTCAGAGTTTTAATACATTTTAGATTATTGTAGTTTTGATTGCAGATAAGAAATTTGTCTTTGTGTGGAGCTAAATTTTTCAGCGATTTAACAGTAAAAAGATTCTATTTCAAATAATAATGAGGTTTTTGCAATCTGATGTTCACAATACGATTTCGAGAACACACACGAGTCCGTTATTTATTCAAGCCAGCTGGAGGATTTAAAACAAAACAAGGAAACTATGCGGCAATTTATTTTCGTAGGGCGGCGCCCGCCCGCTCAAATTCATTACCAGTACAACCTGGCGCTTCCGTTTCCGCTCCTCTGTATTTCTAACTTAGGGTTGAGCAACGATAGTGTTGAATTTGGTATCCATTGTTGCTTTACTTAGAAGAATAGTTATCTGTACCTGTTTTAGCACCGCAATGTATAGTAAATAAGTGATTAAATTGTTGTAATTTAGTATTTTCTTGCCGGTAAGTTGTAGTGTGTAAGGATCGCGATAACATCGACTTGACGTGACTGCGACTTCGTTTGCTCAGCCACTGCTTTGAGTAAAACTAATATAAACTTCTACTGTTTTGTTTTTTATGTTATACCTAGCTACAGTTAACTACACTTGTGTTTTTATGTTTTCATTAGTTAATGGTTTAATAAGGCACTTGGATGCATAAGCGGAAGATGATTTATTTTACACTAACGAGATTTCTTGACATTACCTACTTCTTTCAGTCTAGTTGCTCCATTTTATTTAATTTAAATTTTTTTGGTACTTATTTTTGATAGAATTACTTAATTTAATTTGAGTCGGTTGAGGTACTTATTTTCCTTTGTCTGCTTTAATTATCTTTGACTGCCAGAAATATTTCCCTCACCATCAGATAGGAACGATTTTTTTTGGTGAAGTGTCTGTCAATCTATCAATGTGCAGATTATATAAGTTCTGACAAATTAGATATTGGTTACAATTGATAAATGATTTTATTTCTGTAAGTAAACACAAACACTTTTACGCGTCAATCATATTTTTAAAACTAGATGAGGTCTGCGTTTTCTTGCTGACTACTCAGAGAAGAAAGGCCGAAACAAACTCAGAGGTCACAGTCTCTTTTAATGTCTAGGCATAATCTTGGTCAGATCATGTAAATACCATTGGTGTCTGAAATAGTCTTTTCAGGAAAGACCCACACAGATTGAGTGGACCTGTTCAGTCAGTGGACGCATGTGTAACAAAAAGTACAACAGCCCAAAGGGGTTATCATTGTATGTACTCATCATCATGAATAACTTGTACTATAAGGACCAACATGTGCCAACCACGAAATTGCGAAAAAAACAGCTGCTCTTACGTTATTTACCACTCATTTTTATTGACAAACATATTTGTCAGGATTATTTTATCAAACTCCTATCCCATTTTTTATAATGTGAACTTCACATGTTTTACCAATTACAATTCTGTGGACATCTTCGTGAACATTCTTCCAATAAAAGCCTTTTTATTTACGTCTTTCTTAGCTGAACACCTGGGCTGCAAACAGGTGCTCACAATAACATCTACTTTTAGAACATAGCTCCTCATGTGTTACATAATTATTGACGAGGTTTCATAACAGATATCATTCGAGGGGCTCCTAAAGGTCGCCATACATAAATAACGCCGTCTGTCGGGGCACTAACGTTGCAGGTGGAACGCTGACACGAGCTCGTCTACCCACGCTCTAATGCCACAGTGGCGGAACAACCAGTGGTTCAAAAGTTAGTATTGAGTTTATATGTGTTTTTGGATTTACTGAAATTTTACACTATTGGATCTTTGCAAAAAGGAAGATGATAAATTACTTTATTTTCTATAAGGAGGTTTGTACAAACACTTCAAGGCACATGTAAATCGTATTTTAAAACTAGATGTGGTCGGCGTTTCCTATCCGACTCTTCTGAGATGAAAAGCCGAAACTGGCCGAAACAAAGTCAGAGGTCACATTCTCTTAAAGTCCAGACTTAATCTTAGTAAGATTATGTGAGGACCAAGTAGATTGGTGTCTGAAATGGCCTTTTGAAGAATGAACCACACATACTCGTATATTATGAGTGGACCTGTACAGTCATAATTACCTATGCAGGTACCATGTAGGACAAAACTTTCATTGCACTCGCAATACTGTAAGAAAATGAACATGAGTTAAACCTATTGAATTCATGCGATAGTAATTTTTATCAAAATTAAGTGTGTCCGTCATGCCATAAAATACAGTAATTTTTTTACAATTTCATATAATTATTATCAGAATCGGTAAATGGTAAATTAAATTTGTTTAGATATAAGTGCAGGTACAATAATTTCACTAATTTATAAAGTAAATTCTAAATTGCAAATTGTTGTGGTACTTACAAATTGTCTAAACAGATAATGAGCATCATTAGGTTCCATTACAAAATTATATATCCCACGCTTGCCCGGCGTTGCATGGTGCTCGTGCAACTGAGCTAAACAGGCCGGCCGGCGCGGGCGCAGAGTGACCCGATGAATTAGTAATCCGCTACTACTTACGCAACTTTGGTATTATTTAAATGAAGCCTTTTTAGCACGACACAGTGCAAGCAATACCAAGTAGCATTATTTTAAAATACCTTAAAAGTAAATAAGATGATGTGTGAAAATTAAGCAAATGCCAAAAAGCTGATGAAAATTACCAACTGTTACGAGTATGTAAGGTTTGTTTATTCTGGTCCACTTACAACTCAGATTAAGGAAATAAACTTAGATTCTTTTGGAGATAATGTAGAATTAAAAGATGGTTAGGTACTGTCTCCAAATACTGCATTATGTACCTACCAATTTGGATTTTTGGAGGCGGAGTTACCACCTCCAAATTAACTATTGAGCATTTAACGAAGTTGCCAAATAGGGACACTGATACAATTCATTTTAATAATACGTTTAGAAACACAATTGGACAGCAAGCGACGATAAATCATTTAACTAATTTGATAACCTATTAATTACTCGTAGAGTTGAATAATTGAACTTTTTATACTGTGTGTCTGTGTCCCGGCACACGCAATCTCTTGATATGTAATTCAATAATCGGATTCTCTTTAACGCCGACATGCGACGTATGCCTTACAGCGAGAACTATCAACTCAGTTTTGAAACATACAATTTTCACTTTCATGTTCCGAGGCGTAAGGGCCAGTATCTCTTGAAAGTTTCATGTCGTTTGTGGTAAAATGATGAGTAGTCTATTCGGTTATAGAATGGTTTGATCGAGCTTTCGAATAACAACTCGTTACATGAGTTGCTCCATACTTTGTGCTCTCGGTTATATTGTATTACTGCACTGTTTATGTAATTCTAACTAGTGAGCGTTAAAATAGAGCGTCGAGTTGTTTTTGTTACAATTTCCGTTTACCAAAGTCCATGATTAATTATTCCTAAATCGAACAATGCTGGTTACCAATGACAAAGTGAATTTAAATGTCTAGGTTCGTACCCACATGGTAGGTATATACCTACATTTTATATTGTATTTAAGTGTCCGTATGTATTATAGGTATTTATAGATGTTGCTCAATATAAAACCACAAGCGGCATCCAGGGGGAGTATCCGCGGCTTGGGTTCCGCAGCGAGCGCGGTGTAGGCGGACCCATCGATACCCGCACCACGTTATACATACAAATTGTGATCTCGTCGACTTGCAGATGCAAGATAAGAAGCAATCAAGAGTCCATGACTATACGACCCCGCATCGCATCGCATCCCCCACATACATTACCACTTTTCCGAGACCTGTTAAGGGGCCGGCGGAGCATGCGTAGTTCATACAAACGTAATACCAAAATAATTTGTAAATCAAACATAATAATATTCTTAATGTAGTGTGTATTTATTCTGATTGGATTACAGAATATTTAGGTTCCCAAATAAACATTTTGAATGGACACTACATACATACTACCTTAAGAATATGTTTGATTTACAAATTATTTTAGTATTGCGTTTGTATGAACTACGCATGTTACGCCAGCCCCTTAATAAATAAAATCTCATATTTGCGCTCGCTCTGCCAATGATATATAACGTTTGTTAATTAGGTTATCTCCCTGTCGGCATCTACAAAGGGCCAATTCTTAAAAGGCTCGTTGATATTAAAAGTGCCGCTTATAACTTTTATCATAAATCACCCTGTGGCTAAATCGCGAGGGCGCGCGAAAAAATTCGATCTACTTGGAACAAAAAATATGCAAGTAATGGCGAAAGCACCCTGAGAGCTTTTGTGAGTAGCTGCGAACTTGCTTAGAATTAATTGTGTACAGTCCGCTCAATAGCCGCCGTCACTAAAATATGTTTCCCGTGTAGTGCCAACACTTGTTCGTTGTTCTGGTTTTTTTGATCCAAAAATAACTATTAGGTTATGTTAGGCATTAACAGTACCTACACAAGCAAAAACTAAGGAAAATCAATTAATTAAACCCGATACTGTGTAATTGCTTGCTCTAGTTATTTAGTTTTCCTTGAGGCAACTAATGATTGTGGTTTAACTGCTGTCAAAATTAAAGAAAAATAATACTTACGCCTAAAATAGCATTTAGGTATGTCAGCATCCACCTAGAATTGTTTCAGCTAGGTATGATGCAATGTAGGCGTGGGTGTGTGTGTGTCTGTGTGTGTGTGTGTGTGTGTGTGTGAGTGTGAGTGAGTATGTGAGGGTGTGTTTGCTTGTGTGTGTATGTGGTATATCAATACTTTACAAGGCGCGACTGACCTGTACGGGGCAATACGTACCAATGTTCTACAATTAGACCAAATCTCATACTTTCAGGCTTCATACAACAAGGAATTGCGGTTAAACGTGCTCTCCTTGCCACGAAGGAAGCTTCATGAGAAAATGGTCACTCAGCAACATAACGCGCGGCTATTATTTAGCCACGAGCCCCGCAGCCAACAAAAGTATAAATATAAATCATTAATCGTTATTCGATTCTTTTTCATCGATTACCAACGAATTCGGAGAACATTAACGTAACTAAACCTATATTTCGAGAACGTTTCTGTTGTAAAAGCGCCGGCGAACAGTTTAATGAGTCCCATGAGGTCTCGTCGAAAGCAGAGCGTGGGCTCGTGATTACTACGGACCCCTGTAATAATAAAACATCGACAGGCCTTTATCGACTGCCTTCTCGATAAGCATCCGTGACGAATTCGCACCATTCGAGCAACGAGCCCTCGGACCTACGATACTCGCATGGCTGCGTAAACACGTTATTAAAACGACTAATAATACACCGTCAACAACCAGAAATACATCTTAAATTTCAAGTGCCAAGATTTATTTTTGAGCTCAGGTTGTCATGCAAAGTCGGTAAATTCCCATTTAAGGGAAAATGTCCGAGATATTCGCATCGATACTTTAATTCTAATTATAAAATTACCTCAACGACTTATCGGTTTTGAATTTAGAGGAAGCTTTTGGTCACGTAGATTCCATCCTTTAGGTAGGTATAATGTAACGTCACGGTTTTTATATTTTACTGTTGAGTAAATTAGAATTAGAACAAAGTACAATTCAAAGTCAAAGTCAAAGCATTTATTTCAAATAGGCACATAAAAGGCACTTTTGAACGTCAAAAATACTACTACTACTATCAAAAATACTACGACTAGAATAAAATGTATTCTAGTAGCCCCTTCCAAAAGGTAGTTTTCGTATGGAGAAGAATGGGCAAGAAACTCCACCGTTACTCTTTTAAAATGTTTTACAATATTTTGCATACATTAATTATATAATAAAATAATATGTGAAGACGATGCACCTAAAATAAAATTACTATACCACAATAGGTAAAAGAATTAAAAATGAAACCATGACATATAAATTAATAATCTTATAGATACATGGTGCTCACATATTTACAAAAATGGAAAAGTAAACGATTTTCATAAAAAAAAATATATATAAAAACAATTTTAACAAGTAATAAGTCAGGGTGTGAGTTAAGAGTAATTACAGAATGTAAACAAAGTAAAAAAAAAAAGAATAAATTTACAATTAAATTAGCAACCAGTTTGATTTTGTCTAGACTCTAGATTGTCCTATGGAGCAGGACCAGCATGTTTCCAAGCGTTCTTATCCTTATCTTCTAATTTATAGTATGCTTGTTTACTAAGTGTATGTTTAATGCAAGTTTTAAATTTTCTTTCATTTAATTGCAATATATCACAAGGTATTTTATTGTAACATTTAACACAGTACCCCATAAAGATGTATGTACTTTGGCTAACTTGAAAAATGGTTGATGTATTATATCTTTATTTCTAGTATTAAAATTATGTCTATCGCTTATTTTATTAAAAAGATGTAGAATTATCTGTACTAATCCATACCTATAAATTCGAAAGTTATAACACGTGTCTGTCTGTATGTTACTTTTAAAATTTAGCAGAGAGATAGATTACATCCCGGGGAAGGACATAGGATAGTTTTTATCGACATACCTCGCGAGCGAAGCCGCGGGCAGAAGTTAGTGATTTAATAAAATCAATTTGAAATTATATGAAAGGAATTATAGCGGAGGAAGACCGTAACTATAATCTGATACGATTATACACGATTTTTGAGTTAAAATTTCTTAGGAAGAAACATTTAGAAGTATTCGGAAACATAACTAGGTACAATCGATTACGGTATTCAAACGAAGAAAATCAGAAAAATAAGAAAGGAAAACCTATAAAAAGATCTGAACAAGCGCGATTTAGGAATTTTGAAGTTGGGTTTCTATTATACTAAGAAAAAAAAATGTCATCATAAACGACAGTGATATTTCAGGCAACGATTTTTGGCCAGACATTATATAACTAATCATAGTAGGTACACACCACTGGTACCACAGACATTAAATAACTTATTTATAACAAGATAATATCATCAATTCAAAACACTGAATACTAGATTATTTTAGATAAAGTTGTACAAGTGGTTGAATGAGTGTAGTTTATAAAGTTTAAAACAATTTATGGATAAAAAAATGTCATGTAATGATAAATGATTTCATTTTTGTAAGTAGGTTTGTACAAACACTTTTACACGTCAATAAATGTAATGTAAGTTGTAATATTTTCAAAAACTCTGAAATTTTGCATGCTATGTTTTATCCTAGCTAAACGTGTTTGTGCCATTAAAATTATATTTTAACACGGCTGTAACACCATGTGATATGCAAATCAATGATTTATTATGATTATTGTATACCTACGTTACTGACATTTCTCAGGATCCCAGAGTCCTGAGAAATGTCAGTAATGTAGGTCTCGGACCATTGGAAGGCTTACGAGAGGCCGAAGCCAACTCGCAGGGGCGTTAGACGTTTTTAATGAAATGAGGCATGAACCGACGATTATACCTGTAAGCGCTATGCAAGAACACCCAAGCACAATCCCCGGTTGGTGTAGGACTATTACAGGATATGGAAAAAAATATATTGGACGATGTATTTGGGTGGCTTAAATTGGACTGGTTACTGGAAAGACTATTGTCCCTGCTTGATCAATGTTTAAAGTACACAGATGAAATGACAGGGGGTGATTTGCACACTCAATAACGAACCCCCGGAAAATGGCGCTAGCCATCCAGAGGTGCTTGAGAAGTAGAAAGATATTTCACGGCTATCAGGACAATCTCGGAAGATGGTCAAGATCCCTAAAAGCATTGCGAATCTCTACTAAAGCCGGCCAATAAAGACAAAAAAGAGGTGTGATCTCTGATCCTCGCCAGTGTTCACTCTAACCGGTCAATAAAGGCCCGAGATGAGAAACAAGACTTCTAACGGGAGTTAGGATCCATGGGGTAGTGGGGTCACCATTGCCCAACAGCTCGCCACATGCTGCCCAGCGGGTTTTTGTTTCTCTCTTGATCTGGCTTCTTATCATAGACCTGTTTCGGTAAACTAAACTTTACCGGCACAGGCCTATGGCACCTACGAGTACATAGGGGCGCGCAAGACCTACCATGCCGTCAACGTAAGAGATATGGCGATGGGGTTATTATTATTATATTATTAATATAATATATCAGCACTACTTGCAATGATGGGTTGTGGTCAATGACGGAAGACAGAACGGAAGCGTATTCACTTGTTTATGGCAGTTTTAGTAACCCGGATACTAGGTACTATTATTTGGGGATACTTTTTATTCAAATATTTATGTAAATATATTTATGTAAAGCATTTGAAGAGGCATGTAGGTACTTATATCTGACCACTACGGTATATATATAGTTATATCCCTTTTTTATCATGAATGATAGCTTAAGCTACTATTTAGATCTTAGCTATCATAAAAAATATGTAAGTAAGCATGGCCGAGTTGCGGTTGCGCGGGCAGACGGATGTCACCGCCATGTTTTTGTAGCAGATCGTTCACCTCCCAACCATTCACGAATTTAGGAAACGGTATAACAATAAAAAAATAATATAAAAACGATACTTCGTGATCGATGCTTCTATTAACGTTTTTGCTTTCTAAAAGTCAATACTGAGTCCAATCGTTGGATTGGACAATTGAGGTTAGATTAGCATGCCAAGTAACACCAACCACGCAACCAATTAGAATATCTATTCAATTAAATATTCAATTAGTACTTTGTGGTAACTTAGCTTCTTAAGTGCAATTATGGTAATTTTTTTATGACGCTGAGAAAGGGAAACTGTGTCGTCGTTAAAAACGACGGGATTATGCCAATATTTGGAGATATAGAGTTAAGATATTCAACAAAAAGCTCATCTTCTCTTTTTGATTCTTAATTTTAACTTTTCTAATACGATTTCTGTGAGAAATAAATACTTAACACATCTAACATTTTCGAGGAGCTCGCGGCTAGAACAGCCGCACTACGTTAAGCTATGCTTGCCGAACTAAGTCCGTGGATGGGTGACCATCCATTACGTGTCGAGAACCCACCGACGCCCTCGATGCCTCTAAAAGCACGTTAAACTGTTAGTCCCAACTGTCATTTGTAGATCTTTGACACTCGTTACGGGTAGTCAGAAGCCCAAAAGTCTACGACCAGTCTTATCAAGGCGTAACTTATTACCCCGTTACTGGGTTGTGGAAATGAGATAGACAGTCGCCCCATGTAAAATACTGGTAATATTCAACTGCATCCGGTAAGCCTGAAGCCTGGTAAGGCTAGGCAGATGATGATGACTTCTGATGTTTTCGAAATGGGTGCATAGCTCCATCAAAATTATCTCGTAGTCAGAGGTACACATAGGTATCTTTTTGGTTCCTGAACAGAATTCGACGTAAAAAATTGCAGCAGTCATACAAGGTATATGGGTATCGATTACGACAAGGTGATGGGCACTTGGGCAGCAGCCGATATAGGTGGAAGATACCTATAGCACAATTGTTCTATACTAAAAACAAAAGATTTCGTTTCATTATTCCAAAAACACATTTGAACAAGACTGGAATCTAAATAGACCTGTCATTTCAATCTAAAATGGCAATGTAGCTCTGAAATAATGCAACAAATAAGTATGATATGAATACTCGTATCTTTAAGAAGCACGATGTTCCGTTAAATTGTTTTTAACAAGGCATCATTAAAAATGTTGCAAAACTTTTATTATAATAATCACTGTATTATGTTTTATATCTTCACGTAAGTAGAAATAAAACAACAGTTACTGGCTAAATAATAAGAAACCTAGTTTTACGAATTTCAAGGTAAGAATTTGAAGTTAATGTACCTACTCATCATAATTTAGGCTAGTTGGTGTTGCTATTTGGCATTATGAATACTAAAATTAGGCTGTAAATGTAGGTAACCATGGAGTCATAATAATATGGTTATTTTATTGTCCTCGTGACTTGGGGATCGTTACACCATTCAGTGCTTGGCCTCTTTATGTTATTAGGGGATATCGTTGACAACTCAAGCTCTAGGATTGTGAATATAAGTCACGTGTGTCAACTGTTGACGTAATAAATTTTAATAATGTAACATTCTTAGGTGTTCGCGGTTTTTCATTATCTTCTTCGTTTTCCTGGATTAATAGATATTATACATTAGCGTTTACGCAAACAGTTATTATATTTTTTATGATCATGATGAGACTAATTCAAGTGTCTTTACAATTAGGTAAGGACACTTGAATTGTTGAATTGCCTTTTGTCTATAGGTACCTATAGAAAAAAGGTCACTCATACCATCTTATTACTGTACTGTCTAATCTCGCTTATAAAACTACCTACAATGCGAAGGATTTTAATAATACTCATTCATTATTAAATCTGTGTACCTACTCGTATAATTCAAATCTCTATTTCTGTATCATCGTAATTTACATATGCTAAATAAAAAGCGGTGTCATCACAAAAGAGTTTGGAGGCAATATAAACATAATATCAATTTAAATTCCTTGTTAGTGGAGCGAAAGCCGACATCATACCTGAAAGTGGCGGGGCCCGATTGGATGACGTGCGCGCCAATCACGTGAGCGCTCCGCGGCCGCCGCGTCCGGCCGGCAGCGGGCGGGCGGGCCGAGCATTGCGCTCGCCGCGCCTCAGTTCCTCTCCACACCTCGCATCGGTCTGACGTGCTCGTACATCCGTGTGTTGTTGCTTTTGACTTTAATAACATTGATTTGTCCTTTCGGGACTTCGGGGGAAGTGACAATGCCGCGACCCTCGCGTGAATCTTACGGCGACCAGAAGCCCCCGTACTCGTACATTTCCCTGACGGCGATGGCGATCTGGAGCTCTCCGGAGCGCATGCTGCCGCTGTCGGAGATCTACCGGTTCATCACGGACCGCTTCCCGTACTACCGGCGCAACACGCAGCGCTGGCAGAACTCGCTGCGGCACAACCTCTCTTTCAACGACTGCTTCGTGAAGGTGCCGCGCCGCCCGGACCGGCCTGGCAAGGGCGCCTACTGGACGCTGCATCCGCAGGCCTTCGACATGTTCGAGAACGGCTCGCTACTTCGGAGGCGCAAGAGGTTCAAGCTGTTGAAAGATGACAAAGAGAGCCTGCATGCAGAGTTAGCGGCGCTGGCAAGTTTTAATAGAGCATTCTTGGCGAGACAAGCGAATGCACCGCCACCGCCTATGCCAAGTGCCAGTCTATACAGTCCACCGCTGGGTCCACAACTAAGCCCAGAGCCGGCGGAACTGCCCGAGACGGCGACTATGACCATGTTACCGCGCGAGAGGCCACGAAGAGCATTCACGATCGAGGCGCTGCTGCAGCCAGACGAGCCGCGCGCGTCGCCGTCGCCGCCGCAGCCGGTGCTGGTGCCGGTGCCGTCGTACGTGGCGCGCTACCACGCCGAGTTGCTGGCGGCGGCCCACGCGCTGCGCCCCTGCTACTTGCCACCGCCGCTGCTGCCGGTCGCGTGACATCCACCGCGCGCGCACACTAGCTGCGACAATGTTTCGTGCAATGTTAGATTGTAAGTACACCACTAGTATTCGTCATTTTGTATAGTGTTTACATTTTTATGTGGAAGATTCGTTTTGTCGTATTTTATTGTTAAAGTTTTAAATTCAACACTTGTAAACACGGCTGTTTAATTCCAGCCCATGGGTCCTTACCATATGAGCTGGTGTTCTGGTTTCTTAGTATATCACTAGGCAGACAATAGTGATTACATACAAACAACGCATTTAGTATTATAACTATTTATTATCATAAAGCGAGTAACATCGAGGCTAAGTGCAATTGGCCTACTGTTGAACATTCCGCAGATGATTCATCTCACGTAGAGCGGATCATCGTCGTGTTTTAAGTGATCTCACTTTAAGGTTAATGTAAACTATTGATGATTAGGTAAACGAAAGATGTGAAAAACTGTTAAAACAATTTTACCATTGTGAAAAAAGCGTGTAAATATAAAATAACGAATCCAGAGAGCAAGTAAATGACTATGATGACGGCAGACAATGTTACAAATATTTGGTAAAATGCAAACTATGTCGCGTTCTATAATTAGACACAGATTCACTCTTTCTTTTTCAATAGGAATAACATATTATTAGTAGCAATAAATGTAAAAAGTATATTATTTTATGAGAAGTAGCTGACGTAGAATAAGATTGTTATTTATTTAGTGATGAGAACTGAATCTTTTCCTGTTCATAGTTTAGATCAAATTATTTGTGTAAATATTGGTTAAATTGTTATAAGTATTGAGTAGGAATATTAAATGGAATTCATTATATTTCCTGGTTTTATTTAATACACTTTTTTGTTTCCAAATTTCTCAAATTTGGAACCTCATGTTCAATGCTGTTTTTAATCGACATTTACTATTTGAAATATATATATATTTACTGGGAACTCCATATAATTAGATAGGTTAGATATTCTTCGTGTGGGGTAAGTAAAAAAAAGTGGTAGAAAATTGTAAAAAGGGGCATTCCTGGTGGTCTGTTTCACGGTGTAACGCGGCGCGTCGGGCCACGCTCGTGGGCTAATAGTTCCTGATATCGGCCTGTTGTGCTGACTCACCCGCCGGCTCGTTACACACCATAATGCGCATTATAGGCTTGTTCAACATTTTGACCCTCTTTCACAGTGAAAAACCTTTAATCTAATGATGGAGGACACAATAGAGCGGTTCCATTCTTCTGTTCCTTTTTGTGGGATCAATTTATGAAATTAGGATTGGAGAAAAACAGGGCAATAAAACGAAGAGTTCTTTTGAATATCTTATTGGTTCGGGTATGATAAAATAACTACTGGTACTAATCGTTTGGTTCATATAAAATAAAGGAACTGGTTTGGTTACTGTAGCAGAGCTTTGCATCTTACACTTGGAAAGTGAAAATAAAAAATCTGTTGATATACGAGTACCTAAGTGCTTAGGTATCTGGGGTTTTTTTAATTTCCGAAAATATTAAATGCTACCTGCCATGAGAAAACCTATAATCCAAACAAAATAATATTTTGGCGCTTATGTATTTACAACTACCAAAAATACTGTATATAAAAGTTATAGTACTTAACTCACAGTCGGTCACAATAATCCTCCTGCTATTCCATATTTCTGAAAACACAGAAATAAGGTAGTATTTGAGGAGAATGTTCGATTGCTAGATTTAGTCCCGAATCAATTAGTTGTTTTTTTTGTTATCAACACTACTCTAGAGCAAGTAACGGCTATTTCAATACATTTCTACTGACTACAAATTACATTTAGGTATTCTCTGGGGATGCATTTTCTTCTTCTGCCTGCCGCCGTCCGATGTTAAAAAGATTTCGACGGAAAATGTTTTCCTCTTCCATTCTTGACCGTTAGGCGTCATCAATAATCTTGTATTAGAAAAAATGCCATTTAAATTAGGCAACTTGCGTAATTTTATTTTGCTAATAAGGAAGGAAGTAATATTTAAAAAACAAGTAAGAACATAAGTGTATCGAAATATTTTGGGTATGCTTACCTTACTTACTACGTCGTCATTTTCCAAAGGGAAAACATTTATTTTTCAGACTGTCTATCCTGAAGGGTGTTCAGGTATATAGCAGTATATTCTATATATTTAATCATTATCCTTAGTTGGGAGTTGTGGTTACGGTTTTTGGTAAACAGTTGGTATATTTGAGTCAAACAGAAAAAGGGGAGGACGGAAAAAATATCTACCTTTACCAACTCTAAGAAACAGCAAATGTAGATGTGTGAAACATTGCTGCACCGAAATGTGCCAAGTTTATATTATATTTAAAGTGCACTTCAAGTTAAATGATGTGTTATTTCAGTCTATTTTGGAAATGTGAAATTTTCCGTTTATTTTACAAAGAAATAGCGGTCCGTTATGTACTCTTATATACGTACCTACATCTTGCCCAAGAATTGCTCTGTATGATGAGAAACTTCTGATGTGGTTACCCCACATCAGAAGTTTCAAAGCATTATCATAAACAGACAGGCGCGGGCGACCGACTTGCGACTTCATTCTATCCTATTTGGGGTTCTACGAGGTAAGCAAATGGCTGCCGTATATTTAACTGACTTAAATCTTAAATTCACAGCCTAATCCGCGTGGTTTAAAAGCATAACATTTTACACAAGAGTTCCTTATGTAACAAAATACAATACCCATTTTAGTCTTTTTTACGGGAAATCGTTAACTTATAACTAGAAGTACTGAAGGAATTATGTGGTATCTATCAATTCCACTACTATTAAAAGAAACTCGTTCTTGGCATAAGGATAGGGCTTATGTACGTATGGGTCAGGTATGAAGTACCTAAATACGAATAAAAGTAGGCCTGATGGGTTAAACATATACATATTTTTATTGTCAACAATTACATAAGTAGCAATTATTTTAGTCATTATTCAATAACATAACTGGATGAATACGTTTTCACGACTTTTATTCGCAAAAATGGTGGTTACAAAACAGAATAAAAATGAATAAGTAACTACATTATTATTAAAAAAAAAAAATGGAATGAGTCACCGTTAAATGAATGTTACATATTAAGTCATCAACTATATAAAAATTAGTTTAAATGATGACGTTTAAAATTATTATACATTTAATTTTTTTTATAAATTTCTGTAATACTGAGGCTTGCTAGTAGGTACTAATGCTATCTTTGCTTGAGTCAAACGTCTGTACTTATATACCATGTAGGAACGTGCCTTTAAATTATGTGGTGATGTCACACACAAACATGTAAGCAGGCTTTTCTGGCACACGCTTCATAATTAGGTATGTCAAGTTTGAATGAAATCTCTTGTTTGTCAGGAAATGTTGGTTGTTAGGCAATTTAAGTATTTAACATACATTATGTGATGTGAGTTGTATTAATTTCACATAAATTAGGGAAATATTTAGTAAAACGTTCATACAAACTACACTTCTCATCAAAAAAATCGAAACACCTTTGAAGTTTGGTTTTGTAGGAGTTTTTTTTACATTAAACAAAACAAATTAATAATGCCAGTTAATTGCGGATATTATAAGGTATCGTATAACGAATATTAATGTTTCAAATTAAAATTAAATTTCTTTAACTATCATGTTTTTTCAACAGGTATTCTTTTACCCGTTAAGAAGAATTTGTGAAATGTTAGAAACAAAGACGTAAAATAAAAAAATGTTTAATAAAAGTTTATTCAGTATCTCGTATTTCTTCCCCGGGCTCTAATGACTGCTTCCATGCGGTTCCTCATGGAGCGGATGAGAGTCACAATCTTGTGTTGTGGGATGTTATCCCACTCTTCTTGTATAGCTGTTTTAAGCTGGCCAAGCGTCTCCGGAGCAGGATCTCTCGCTCTGACTCGTCTCTTCAACTCATCCCATAGGTGTTCTATGGGCTTCATATCCGGGCTTCTTGCTGGCCAGCCCATAACCGTAATGCCGACTTCGCTCATGTATTCATTGACAATGCCTGCGGTATGAGCCCTGGCATTGTCGTGCATAAAATTAAACTCTTCTCCAATAAAATGCGCGTAGGGTACCACATGAGGCTCCAGACACTCTTCGATGTACCGTGAGCCATTTGATGATGATGATGATGGTAAGCGAGGTCCAGATACAAAAGCAAGTTCGGTTTTTCCATCGGCGCTTATACCTCCCCAAACCGTCCATGAACCGCCACCGTAACTGACTGTTTCTTCAATGCAGCACTGTGCGAAACGCTCTCCCTCTCGACTTACCAACTGAACTTCGACAAACCGTACTACGACAAGATTTTATTTCGACAATACGAAACTCCGACACGTCTTTATTTCGACAATACTTTAGTTCGAAATATCTTAAGTCCGACACTACTGTACTCCGATAAAGCTTTTCTTCGACATGACTTAACTAGGAAACGATGCGACTTCGACGACATGCTTCTTCGACAACAATGGTAGTCCGACATGAGTCAATTTCGACGTACTCTACTCCGGCATGCTGTACTTCGACAATAGCTAACTTCGACGTGATTTACCTGAGACACGATGCTACTTCGAAATTATTTTAGGGAATTACATTAGGGAACAACTAAACTTGTGAAAGATGATAATTATGGCTAGAAAGGGGGTGACTACCGAGATGACGACTAATAGAGAAGTACCTATGGAAGAAAAAACATATTGCGCCCACCTCAAATAAATTGGGATAATAATTATGGGTAAGAGAATTATGATAAGGAATAAAGAGTAACTTGTATTTTAATAGAACATTATTTTTATTAGAACATAACTGAGTGCGGATCCTAATGCTATACGTAAGCATAAATGACTGAATACCTAATTTAAATATAACGAAAAAACAACACAAAAAAGGTGACAAAATCACTGTCAACTAAACAACTTCACATTGAAAGAAAATGAAATATCTCGAATATATGAAATATCCCAAACAAAAAAAAAAAAAAAAAAACAAAATGAAAGAATCAACTACACAATAATTGCATCTATTTTTGTTTAATGTACATAATATAGGCAATTCCTTCTAGAAAATCAGTCGTTTGCATTATTTCCTTCATTTGCAAATTTTTTTTACAGATTGTCACCGTATTGTCGAACAAGGGTTTTCTCTCAATTTAGTGTAGAAGTGGAGCCACCTATGAGTTACTACATAGTCATATAGTCATAATCAGATTATAATGTTCCCACTGCTGGGACACAGGCCTCCTCTCTGTGAGAGGGAGTGGGCCGTAATCCACCACGCGGGCTACTACATAATATGTGTTAATAATAAAGCCGAAATGTTTGTTTCTTTGAACGCGCTAATCTGGCACTACCCGTCGGATTTCTTTGAACAAAAATATCATAAATATATATATATTTATGTGTGTATGTATATATATTGCCTAGTTGTTCCCTAATGTAATTCCCTAAAATAATTTCGAAGTAGCATCGTGTCTCAGGTAAATCACGTCGAAGTTAGCTATTGTCGAAGTACAGCATGCCGGAGTAGAGTACGTCGAAATTGACTCATGTCGGACTACCATTGTTGTCGAAGAAGCATGTCGTCGAAGTCGCATCGTTTCCTAGTTAAGTCATGTCGAAGAAAAGCTTTATCGAAGTACAGTAGTGTCGGACTTAAGATATTTCGAACTAAAGTATTGTCGAAATAAAGACGTGTCGGAGTTTCGTATTGTCGAAATAAAATCTTGTCGTAGTACGGTTTGTCGAAGTTCAGTTGGTAAGTCCTTTGCTCCATTGAAGGTATGACCAATGTAAGTGCTCACGTGCAAAGCTAAGGCGCGCTCTTCGGTGGTCTACCGTCAATTTTGGGCCATTAGCTGGTTTATGAGGTTTCAGGCCACGCTCCGCCAATCTTCTTCTAATAGTAGAATCACTCACAGTCACTCCTCGAACCTCACGGAGCCGCTGCTGCAGTTGAATAGAGTTAAAGTGACGATTTCTTAGAGAAACAGACGCAATATACCGGTCATCTTGCTCAGACGTGACTCGATATCTGCCAGATCCTGGACGGCGAGTATACATACCGGTCTTCCGATAACGCTGGTAAACTCTATTGATAGCAGAGAGACTAAGATGCAATTGTGCAGCCACAACACGCTGACTAAGCCCTGAATCCAGCAACGCCACGACTTGGGCGGCTTCTGTGGGTGAGGTATCCATATTTGTTAGGAAAACAACTCTTTGGTAGGATGTTACAGAGCTTAGTTAACTATCACTATTAAAAAAACGATTTTTTTGCAAAAAAAAAAGTGATTCAATCAAGATTCAATGTAGAAATTTCGACAGAATACACATTGCAAACAAACCCTGCATTCAATTGGATGAAAATTCAAAAATTTAAATTCTTGAATTGTGGTACACCATTGTGTAGACTAAACTGCCAGCTGTTTATTGGCGTATTTCTTTGAATCATATTAGTCCTTTTTTTTTTACTTAAAAGCCGCCTAAATAGTACTTGCAGTACCGTTTCGATTTTTCTGATGAGAAGTGTATATGATAATATTCATTTATAAAAATACTATCTTCCGCCCGCGGCTTCACCCGCGAGGTATGTCGATAAAAACTATCCTATGTCCGTTCCCGGGATGCAATCTATCTCTCTGCCAAATTTTATCCAAATCCGTTCAGTGGTTTAGGCGTGAAAAGGTAACATACAGACAGACAGACAGACAGAGTTACTTTCGAATTTATAATATTAGTATGGATTGCTCAGCAACCTCTAAAAGTCCAAATGGATTGGATATTAATTTTAGTACAGGTGGTCCAATGTAGCTACTTACTTAAAAAGTAAAAATGTACTGGCTATTATAAACATTATAGAAACCCTTTTTTTGAACAAAAACTGAATAAAAAACTCTAGGTTGAATGTTAATCAACCTAGTTGGGCTGTTGACATACTGTCGAGCAAGAATATTCAAAGCTTGTGGATTGTTTGACAAACGTTCACTACGTACTCGTATGTTTCAAATCTAAGTCTTGTATGTTTTTCTATCGTGCTGTAACGACTTCACAAAACAACTTTATAACATCAAGACAGAATACAATAAATGGACACTGTATAAAAATTTAAATTACAAAATCATAAGGAGTTTTCATGAAACTGATGAACTGATGATGTTGTGATGAGATTGATGACGGAATGTCTTAATATCTACCTAACGATGGGTAGGAATTACGAATCTAAATTAATTGAGTAGACATGACCCCATATAACTTGTTCTTAGAACAGGGGTTTAATTGTACTGAGTCACTAAATGTGAGCCTAAGCATTCATATTTGGTTTTAATTAGGTAAGTAGCTCTACTTGCCCACTGTAACACATCTTTTGGGAGTACCCTAACCATGTACCTAGTTACTTCATGGAACTACATAATAAGGTATGAAGTACGCTGGGGCTCTGTCTTGTATAGGGTTGCAGCATAATGCTGAGTGATAACCGTTTTGCGTAGATGTGACGCATGTTTCTCCCAACCCTTTCTTTTTTTGTGTTTATGCTCTTTATTGCGTCTTGTTTACCGCAAATAAACGTATTTTCTTTCTTTCTTAAAATGTATTACATTACATTTTAATTCAATATTGTTCAATATTGTAGGCAACAAGAGCTACTTCTGGGCGACGTAACCGACACATTTTGAAATCTAACCTTTGGAGATGAACTGTGAAGTTACACTCTAAAGAAAAAAAAATATAACAAACGCAAAACATAAAATAGGCTAGACAGATAACAATACAGTATTTGCCTGCTTATGTTAGTCAGACAAGTTAAATCGTTTTTCCTCGTCTGATTGTGAGGTCTTTACTTACGAAGTTTTTACAAACAATCTAAATCACATATCAAACAATAAATATTTGTAGAGGCAGCTGTTTGGGACGGATTATTACACGAACCTAAAATAATAATCGTCCTCTCTTAGCACTTCTGTTCATGTTTTTGTTCCGAACACCTTTGCATGCAACGCTAGCCTATAATTTCAAAATTAATATCTAACACATTGTGCCTATCCGTCCGTCCCTCGATTTGCCGTTTTTATAGCTTTCCCGACACCGTAACTGCTAATTATATCTGCCGCGGCATCGCCTCGAGCCTTTCCCGAATTTATCAGCAAATCAATCTGAACTTTAATTCTTTGATGTAGGGTTCAAGTTCAGCCCCCAAAAAGGTTTTAATCAGCAATCTGGGTTAAATGTGAATTCGCTACGGAATTTTTGGTCCTATACCTAGCGATATCCGCTTCGAGTTCGTACAATAAATACGTTGGCTGAATTCTATGTAGACGCAGCCTTTTTTTCTATACTTGTGTAGTTTATAAGTTGTCATTGTAGCAATGAATTTATTGTTTAATTACAACCTTTTGTTTTAATCAAATCTTCGTAATTTATTTCTTTTATATAATTGAAAATTTACTGTATTTAATTGAATAAGCTGTTAATTTGAATACTTTAATACACATCTTGATCTACGTATTCCCTGTTCTTGAATCCTTTATTTTAATTTATGATTTTGCTTTAATCACTACCTACTTTAATAATCAACACTTTTGATTAACTTGACGTCTGTTGATTGCTTAGTAGTATGTGTCTGAGAGTATTGTAAGAATAAAATATGTGATTCATGTAAGATGTTTATGATCAAACATTTTCCATGACTTTCATTAAAGGTGTCTCAAAAACGTGTCAAGAGGCTTCTTCCACTTTATTTGCAAGACGTGCTTTAAAGATTAGAAAATGTCTGTGAATAGAAGAAATACTGTAATTATGATTTTCAATCTATCCATTGAAACAATCATCATGTCGTCGTCGTATAAGTTTAAATGGATACAAGCACTCGAATCCCTTTGTTCATGATTCAATATCCGCTTATCAATATAATATCAACAGATGTATGTCACATCTCTCCGTATCAATCGTCCAATAGAGGAAGAACAATGTCGTCATGGTGATCAAGGTGTCGGAGTATTGTCACCGGTGTCGGTGTGTTTCGGTGAATGGGCGAGTGTCGGCGAATGTCGGCGTCATGGCGCGGCATCCCGCCGTGTGGTTCCGGCGATTGTATCGGAGGCACGCCCCCAACCCTACAACTCTTGGACGAAACCTGATATAAACGCATCTATTTATAAAATGTCCTTGTTTTGATTAAGTGTTGCCATTAGATACACTTTATATCTTGTGAGCTAGTTACGTAGTCATTATTTAGATAATGACCCCCTTCTTAATTGAGTCCCGGTTGAGAATAGGACTAGGCATCCACATATACGGCACTTGCTATGGTTGAGCTGAAACATTACTACCTTGAAAATGGCCGGCTAGGTTCAGACTGTCTTAAATCTGCTGATCCCTTTCACTAACTACATTGTTTGTAAATAAGTATAATAATAATAATAGAGGGACATACCTAACCTACCTATTGTATAGGTAGTAAGTATTGTAATAATCGCGTGTGTTTTGCATGGTAAGCATGCAATAAGACTCTGATTAGATTTAGTTACGACTTAATTATCGTTACAGGCTAGTGAGGCCTAGCCACAGGCCTGCCTTATACTGACTCAAACAGTGTTTGTGAACATTACAAACACAGTTTGAGTCCACATAACACACATAAAAACCCTCGGCATTGAAATAAGCAAAAAATTCTCAAAAATACTGGCCACAACGATAACAAATGCGCAATTTTAACAGGAAAAGTAACTAGAAAAATAATTCTTAATTAAAAAGAAAAACATGGCCATACTATTGGCACACAAATAAATATAACTAATTGCAAATACCTTGCTTAGCAGCCCTTAAGATTTCTAATTAATTACTTACAATAAACATTTAACTTGGTGAAATTCGGTAAGCTTGTCTTGTTAAATGGCTGGTTGTGACGAAACCATAATGGCGCCGGTCAGTCATGCGTTATCGCTCGTTTCCGTCAACACTGTTACTGACGTCTCACGCTGCATTCAACTTTACGGTACATAATATACTATTTTATTACCTAATTATCTATTAAAAAGTTGGTACTTTGTATTAACTTCCTACGAAAAATCAATTCTTTTGGAAGCCCTTCGAACACGTCCGGTGTTCGTGTCCATTAGAAGAGTACATACCTGTTTTATTAAGTATGTAATTTTGTAGTTCCTGTACATTTTCTAATCCACAAGGATTATGGTCCCATAATCCAGGACCAATAAACTCAATCGGTAACTAAATTGCAACTCTCTGGAAATGTCAGGAACCTGAATTACTAAAGTAATCGGCTACGTAGATTTTATTTTATTTTATGTTACAATAGTAATACATATATTTATAATATTTGAGATGCGAAACTGTATATGTGGCATTTTCTTGTAGGAAAATCAGTCGTACAAATCACTCATTTTTACATTGTAGTAGCATTTTCCTATAGTAAGAGATCAAATGTACTGAATTCACTACCTTTTATTTACAACACATCACCTGACTGTAAAAATTGTATTTTCATACAATAAAATGAGTTTAAAGTGTTTATTAAATTTTAAATGAAAAATCCATGTTGTATACGTTATTGTGTATTGAAATGATTACTTTACTTGTACGGAATCCTAAAATATGTCTGACGAAACCACTGAGTAATCGTCGTTCTAGATAGACTGTCCTTAAACCATTAACTGCTAATTGTTTGCTAAAAACACTTTTTGCACAAATTTGGCACTGTGTCTGCTCCATTATCGGGACAACTGTAAATCGAGGCGTAACTGTAAGTTATTGGGGTGGCACTTGCGTCTTTATGTCGTTGTAGATAGAGTCTATATTGTAGTGTGTGGTGTGCGACGGTTGCGTGGTTTACCGTGGTCAAGTTGTCATTAGGTCACGTATGGCACAGGGTAGAAGATGGCTTGCCGGCGGCCGGCTGATGGTGTGAAATGAGTGGTCGCCGTGCGTTTGAACTCGCCGCCCGATACCGTTTTGTACGTCGTAGTTTTTGTGGCGTGCGTTTAGGATGCGACCTCTTTTTTGTAGCATGTTTGTAATGCCGAGTGTGTGGGACTTGACACGTAGGTAACTATTGTTAATTCATTCCTGTTTGTTATTGTTGCATTCCTAACTTGTAATAAGCCATTTTGTGACGGAAAGACACCGCGCTGCCCCTTGTAGTTTCATCTTGTTTGGTTTCCTTTGAATGAATAATAACAATAAGCGTTTTTTGTATCTAGTTTTAATTTTATCACGATATACACTTAAATTCTATAACATATGTTGTTGATATTTAATTACTTGGTGTAGACATGAAACATGATACATGCACAGTATTGTGTAGTTTCTCTTGTAGTAATATTTTTTGTTCTGTCATTGTTTCTTCAGCGATTGTTTATAATTGTTTCGTGATTAAAGTTCTCAGAACGGTAATAGCTGCATGTAAGGAAGTTTGTATCGATATCCATTAGACAAATGGTTAGTAACTTTATGTTAGTCACTGGTCAGCGATTTGTTTAATGTTTGCACGCGAACTAATAAATGGTGACTATCAATTAGTTGAAAGAAACATTTGCATAAATTTAAGTGCTTATCATTACTAAATTGCGTGTAATTGTGTAAGTTATTTTTCGTTTCTACAACAGTGATAAAGTGTAGATTTTATTAGTTTTTATTGCAATTAATTTACGGATCTATAAACGTTCTAATAACTAAATATGTATGTTAACTACCGTTTCTGCTTTTTATAATTAGCGAACTCGGCGATGTTGATTGCTTTTTATTTTGATAACTACTGGATTAATAGAAGAATCGATTAGTCCAGCATCACTATTGGTATCATTTAGGTGTTTTTCTTGCAACTGTTTTTTTCTTGTTATAAAAACAGAGTTATTAGTTGTTATTTTCTCGCGTAAGCTGCAATCTCCTGATGGAGTCGGCTTGCTTAGATGTGCTCAACGACTGATGCCATAATGACGTGTTTCCAAACTGACACTAGTTTTGCATTACGAGTTTTGTTAATTTAGTGTGAAAATACGTACAGCTTAACTTTGAAACAACAAAAAAGGTGATAAAAAAGCGAAAGGATGCGGCCCTAAACATATGAGCTCGTCTACTTATGGCACTTTGATTATACGTCTGAGGACAGCAGATGATGATTTGTTTAAAGTAGAATATAATTCAACGGTTATCTTACGCATCCTGATGTTAAGGATAGAGTTAAATGACAAAAAGAGTCTCTGTATACAGGTTGGATAAAAAAAAAAATGGGAAAATTCTCGTTTATGTCTTTTGTACTAAGTAATTTTTTTTTCAGTTTTCATCTATTATTGATCGAAGGTTTTCATGGACATTTTACATTTTCAATTATTTAGTTTTTTGCATAATTCTGTATAATGTAGTACAGTAACATCTACGACCCAAATAGGAAGTGTTAAGTATTATTGTTTTTCCAATAAAAGATCATTAATCAAGTTGTAGTAAAAATAGTAAGCTATTATATTTTTACTTCCTTTTGATGCATAGAGCGCCGGAAAGTAGCTTTAACCGTAGGAATTAAGTGAGGCAATCAATACAATAAAGTAGCCCGTACTTACTGCAAGTACCTGCCTATCGTTAAACTAATTTCCTTCGCTTAACGGCTCCATGCACAGATTTATAACTAACTGGTACGGTATGTGTTATAAACATGTAGATATGAGTTCCTTTTACCTTCTGCAACACCTCAAATGCATAACTTATCTTCAACTTATAACAAGTCTTAAAGGAGCCGAAGGTACAAATAATTAGAATAAAAATAAATTTCCAGGGATGGCTACGTAAACTTCAAGGGATACGAATATTCAGTGGTTACTAATGAACATAGGTCTGAAGGTCTGTGCACGTAATTAAAGACGGCCAAAATCTAACAATGTCAATAACTTGTCAAAATTGTCGATAAAAGGTTTTTTTTGACAGATTGAGACTGAGATTAGCATGCTAACATGTTTAAAATTACGGGATTTGCTCCTCTGGTTTAATTACGTAGGTTGTACTACCAGTATATGTACATAATAACCAGTATGTGTACAGTCAACAAAAAAGATAAGTATGCAGGATCGTCGGATATAGTTGAAGTTTAGTAAGAAACCGATGGATCTTCTCGAATACAATTTTATTTTATTAATAGAAAACAAACAGCTCATTTAACAAATTAAATTTCATTCGAAAACATCTATCAGTTTCTTACAAATCTTCAACTATATCCGAAGACCCTGGTTACTTATGTCCTTTGGTGACCGTACATAATAACCAGTACATAAGAACTTAGTACAGAATGTTTATGTATTTAGTGACAAGTAAGAGGCAAACAAACTCAAGAGGCAAGTAATCGAGTGAAGCCAGCGAGCTGACTACATATTGACACAATCCCCCTGTATACACAGGGTACCTCTAACAAATATTGACAAACGGACTAGAAACAGGTTGGTTGACAAACGGCGCGCGTCGGAGCCGGCTCGCACCCTGTCTTTATTTGCACATTACGCCTTCAGCGGCGCCCGCGCACCTCGCGCCGCCTCCACAAATTAGTTTCTAAGTAATCACTGATGATTGCGAGCATTACCGCAGGAACCCGCCATGCATTTAGAGTTTCTATTACCATGTACTTTTAATTTTATGATAATTTTCTACGGACTTTTACCGTGTTTATTTTGAGCCAAGGGGCAAATAATATGACATACTCGTATAATTAAGTAAGTGATAAGGCTCGGTCCTAAGCCTGCTTAATCCTGTAGTCCATTCAAATCGACTAGGGTATCTCGACGGACTAGGTATTAACTAGGAACATTTTAGACAGATTATATATAGGTTCTATAAATCTATGATGTGGATTAATCAATTTATCATCCATTAGTTTGTGATTATTACAGACTATTTTCTGCCTGTGACTTCGTCCGCATGAAATTTATTGTTTCCCCGACCCACCCCACCGCATTACATCGCATGTCTCCGCTATTACATTCTTTTCGCGTTCTTTCTTACTTTTTTTTTTTTTTTGCCTGGCTCCTAAGAGTCCTAGCGTGATGTTAAATAGCTTATAGCCTTCCTCAAGAATTTTGATATCAAACGCAAATTCTCTCTTTCTCTCTCTCTTCAGCTTTATTCAGTACTTAGGTATAGATTCAGACTTTTTTGGTAAAGTTTTTTTTGTGCAATGTTTCAACTTACTTCTAATATATAATTTTTCCATCAATTACTTCTTCCATTCTATGGTCCTTCCTTTGAAGCAGAAAGCTTTAATATATCTTCGAAAGAAGATGATTCATGATTTCTAAAAGAGTAGTAACTGTATGCGAATGTTGTATTCTAGCAATAACTTGAATGCGTGATATTAAGAACTTAATCATTCATTAATCCAGTATTCTTAATATTTTATTGAACCTTCAAGAAGACCCCGTTAATAAATCAAGAAAATGCAAAGGTGCCAAAGAAGTATTAATAATAGTGTCTAAATCTGATATATTACAGTAAACATGACTCCGTAACAATTATCTGAGTACTCGGTATTATTTGCGTCTTGTATAGTGATTACTTCAATTACTTATCGTTGAGTTAATTCATTTTAATGAGAGATGACTCCGATTATTGATCATGCTATTATTGAGATTATCCTCTCATTGCTGAGACCATGGGAACATTATTACTGTGCAGAATAATTAGTGTGAACAAGTAAGCATCAACTTGTGCGTAAAATACCGGCGGTTTTTTATATAATTTTTTGCTTTTAATAGTAATCAACTGCATTATACATGTTTAACTTAAAGTAAAATTGTATAGAACACCGTAAAATTTTTATTCAATAAGTAACTCCGTGGGTAAAAAAAAGAATAAACAACATTAGCGGCAGCTTCTTTCTTTGTCATTCAGTGGAACCGATTTTGCATCATTACAGGCGACGTAAGATTGATTCCCACACAAAGGCGCTGTCAAGCTCGGCGGATGAATAAAACGCAAAGCGCGGGCTTTCATTGTTGTTATAACAAAATGAAGTCGTAATGAGTAGGAGTGCGACCGCGGAGCTGTCTCAATGCGAGCAGAATGTCGCACGATTGAATTAAAATTGCTTCAATATTGTGGCTTTAAAATGTTGACATTTGACAAGCGTTGCTGACGCCTGTCGCGTTGACGGGCGGCGCAGTGGCGCGGGCGCAGCGGCCTCAGGCTCCGACGACGCACCTAAATGCATAATGATTATTGATCAAAATTAGAATGTGCATTTATTAAGTAGGTACTTATATGATTATTTATATGAGATTTATTATTATTTATTATTGTTGACATAAAATTTTACTATTCTAATAGTATTTTAAAATCTGAATAATAACACTGTTTTAGAGCTGTCACTTTATTCGAAATATTATACATCCTTTTATTTATAGATTATAAACGTAATCACTAACATTTCAAACCTTTATTTGTTTATCCTCGCTTCTTGCTTACATTAACTAAGTGTTTTGTGTAAACTGCCTGCTATATGTTGTGTCGATGTCAGCGTACTTATGCCTATAATGTAGTTTTTGATTTATTCCTTTCAAAATAAATTGTGTCCGACATTAAACAAAATTAAATTAAGATATCGCGCTCGGGACAGGAGAACAACTTCTAATTGCATAAATTCCTGGTAAATTTTACACAACAAAAACTGGTATTCAAATTACCAGAGATTATGTTTAGTTAGATTAAAAGACGGCTTTTATTATGGACGGTAATCAAGTTTTTGTCTGTTCTATGTAAATTTGTGACAGCTCCGCTCCGGTAGCACAATCTAACATTTGAGTATTAGCTTAGTCTCCTCGTAAAGAAAACAATCGTTAGGTATGTATACCTACCTAATGTACCAACAATTAATCCGATGTTTGTTGCAGACTACAATGATGTGTTTTTAAATACAACTTTGCGATGATAGTCACGTACATACCTATAGGTGTGCATCATCATCACATTATAATAAGTAAGTAAATAATTATTATTAATTTGTTTACGTGTTCATTCAATTTTGACAAGTAAGTACTTATATTATGTAAGACGTATTCTCACATCCCATAGTACTGGGATCACAGATATAGATACACAGATATTTATAGGTCTATATATATCTGTGACTAGTATACTTGTAGAGTACCTTGTATTAAATGCATTTATGTCAGATTACTCTAGAGTAGCACCCAAATTCTAGCAAAAAAAGTGTACTGAAATCTGAAAAACTATATTACGTTTCAATTCAAGGCTTTAAGATCAGTAGGTACATTTTGTTTCAAAATGGACCTTTACAAAATGTTATTCACTAAGAAATTCTGTGAGAGTGTAGGTACCTGATTATAATATGTGCGTTACTTACGAGCATTATAAATATTATAAACATGGTTATCGAACAACGTAGATCGACAATCGATGCACGATTTTGACATATGATATAGGTTACCTCTGCAACGACGCTAACCGATAAGTTCAAGTATCATTTCATCAGAATATCGAATGAAATGTCAATCTATTTATGTCTAGCTCGATTTAAAATTAATGTGATTTATAATTTAGTGGCGGCAATCGGCAATAATTATTAATTTGGGGGTTATGTAAATAGGTAGCTGATATACATAATTAAACAGACTTCGGTGAAGGCTTGTGTAATAAAACAAATATACCTTTAATCCCAACAGGTTGTCTGTGAAGGGCATCAAGTTTACTGATTTTGAGTATCTTTTTACGGCTGGGTATTCATCAGTTACCTCTACAATGCATCTATACTTAGTACCTAAGATTAGAGTACTTACCTACGTACTGACGTCATACAATTGTATTATTCTTCAGATCTCTACAAAGAGCCGTAGCCGTAGGCCGTATACCTCGTAGCACTACTTAGAATTACGTTTGTCGGCACGTGAAACAACCTCATTACATACAACCTCTTTCTCTCACTTTTATACTTTACCAGCACGATGAACGTTGTACATTCCAAATTATCTCCCACACCCACAACAAATATGCGACTTCCATACAAAAGTAACAAAAGAGCAAGTCTACAAAGGCATAAACAAGTTCGATAGGCAGTTTGAAACTGTTTAAGCAATCTTCGTGTCTGGTCGTAAAGGACAAGGCACATCATATTTCCCTGCGTTATCCAGCCGTGCCGGTAAAAACGCGCGATGTGGAGAAACGTGTGCAGTTAGCGGCGGACTTTTGTCTTGTTTGTTATTAAGAACAATGAGCTGGACGGCCGTGCATGGCTAGGAGAAAGTACGGGATGAAATTTTTGTGAACTAGTAGTGTACGGGGATTTTGAGTGTGTGTTCAGGGTGGGAAGGTCAGAGAATAGAAATGTAAATATAAACTTAAGTTTAAGATTTACTTGTACATTTTATTTAACAACAGCGGTTCTAGAGACAAATCCTGAACATGTATTTTCTACATTTTTTTCGGAACTTCTCAACTATACAAAGAGTAGTAAATTACTGTCAGCCATACCAGGTCTCGTATCGTTTGGGCCGTGTTGCTGGAGTGATTAGCTGCGCACAGCCCTGTAATCACGCCTCTGCTGCCCGTGCGTCTGCGCCGACCCGGGCCCTCCGCCCCGCACGCCGCGCACATCCCCGCACGCCCTGCTCACACCCCGCACCGCCCCGGGGCGAATATCTCCAGAGCAAACAGAAAAAAACAGAAACACAAGGTTCGGCTCGGCGTGCGTACACTGTTAACGATCCGACCTGTTTTCGATGCCGTGTGGGAAGATTTAGCGAATTTGAATTTCGATTGCCCGAGTTGGGTCCAATGGTCCATCCATCACGAGAATTGATGGATTTGGGGCCAAAAAGACGCGAAAAACTTATGAGATGAAAGCGGGCTATTTCGTGATCGATATTTGTAAGCGAAGCTATTACGATCAGCTATTGCTTTTCCTTGGCCTTGTTTTTGTTTTGTATCGTCAAGTTAATGAGAACTGAACAGTAAGGTGTTAGAGACTTTTCTAATTTACTCACATCGGCTTTGTTTAAGTTTGCAGGATCGTGGGTGCATGAATGATTATGTATGTTCGTCTGTTAGGTTGCTAAATGTTTCCTACTAAGTATAACAGGATAGCGACACAATCTCTTCCAATGGATGTCGTAAAAGAAAACTAAGTCTCTACGTGAAGAGGATCCATTTCAAGTCTGATATCAACAACACTTTGGCATCAGTAATCCTATCTGACTGTGCTAGATTTTCACTTTGCATAAGAGAACCATAGTGCTTTTAGTTCAAGCTGATTTATCACAAAGGATACTTTTTTTTATATCTATCTTACACATCATTTATTGCACTTATACAGTGACACACCTGAGTCGGTGCCTCCCCGTCTGGTCTCCTCCGCCGCCATGTCTGCCGACCCCGCACACTTTTTATTACCCTCGCCGCGCAAGCGCTGATATCAAATAATTCGCCATGAAACTATGTACACAACGACTGGCTGTATTGTTTCATTGAAAGCTCATGCAATGCCGAGTATGTCATCTGTCTATTGAATTGAAAGTATTTTTATAAATCTCTGATAGTTTTCTTTAGCTTTAGAAATTCGTTTGAAGTTTCATAGCTAAAGTGTGTTTTCAGAATTTGAAATAACTTAACTTGACTATGTTGAGACAACTGTCTTTAAAGAGCAATTTGTTTTCATAATAGAAAAACTAAGCTTTAGTATATAGGTAGTCAAAAATCAATTTATTTCAATTAGACGAACGGGCACTAAACTCCGACTTTTAATTAGCTGCAGTAAAATGCTCACTTCGGACTGCGTTTAGAGATGCATGTCAAATAAGTTTCTTTTGTTACACTATTCTGTACTAGAAAAACAAGATTTGGTTGATGGCCGCGAAAAAACAAAAGACGACAATTTCAGCCATTTAAGTAACCCATAAGCTGTCATTTTACTGCGGCTAATTAAAAGTTGGACTATAGTAACGGTAACTTCGCAAAGTAATTTTCACGAAAGAAAATTACTAGTAGTTATCAGGATGTATGTTAGTAGATAATGAATTGACCTAATAGGTGCCTAAGTTACCTATTAGAACCTAAAACCTACAGAGATTACCAATAACATTTGGATGAATTAAAAAATGATATATTTTTTTGTATCATCCATTCCATTTGTGCTCACCGCCGAAATGATGACGTAACAGTCTTTGTAAGATTGGGGGTGGCGTCAAAAACGCCGAACAAGGGATCACACCTAATATCGGTTACCTGACTGATTGCTGTTGATGAACGTAAGGGATTGTGCTAATGCATTGAAAGTTGTTTGTCTGTTTTTGTTCTTTAACTTAAATATACTATACATTTATATTTATTTATTTAATACTTCAAGCACAAAAATGAACAGAGGCGGACTTACATGTGTTCGTTCTTTCATTGTATCATATGTTGAAATCTAGCAAACGTTTTGTTTGGTTGCCTTCGAATCAGCGCTGATCGTAGGCGTTTATATAACGCGACGATAAGGCGCATCAACGCTACGTTAGAATATCCGTCCGTAGGTTCTTCAGAATTACGTGTTAGGTCTAACTCGTAAGCTATCATAGAATATCAGAGGGGCAATTCTGGTAATTTTAAGAACGTTCACAGTCTGATCTCAGTCTCAATCTGTCAAAAATGCCTCAAATTTCAGTACATTTTGACAAGATTTTGACATTTGTTTGTCGCTGAGATGAGACTGCGACTAGATTTTGAACGTTTTAAATTACGAGAATTGGCCTACAGTTTTATTGTCAATATCATATATATTATTTATAAAATACTTGTCACTCTCTGTAGGTAGCCGGTTTATTAACTTTGTCTGATATTTATTTTATTCAAAAGACCTTGTCCATCAGTTTTCTAATATCCACCTAATTAAGCAATTCCATAGAGACGTCCGATATTTACATATTCATTATGATGGAGACTCTCCTTATAAAATATACTGCTCTTTATGTGAAATGTAGGTTATGTTGCAGACTGGTGATATAATCTGGCAAACTTGGATATGTTTATAACTACGAGAAGATGAGAATGAAATACAGACGGACAGATACCAAAAGTATAAAAGTTTTGATTACGTATTTAAGTAGTGTGGTTGTCATTTTCCTGTCTTATTTAATGATCTTGAAGCTATAAACTATAATAACGACTAATGAAAAATAATAAAAGATTGTCGTGTTGAGAGCCGCTGCTACTAAACTATACCGGACTCGTCTCACAGAGTGACTGCGACTGCGCTTTGTCAACAACATAAATCATATACGTCGAAGTATTTTTATAACTGCTTAGGTGTTATCAACGTGGAGGTGATATAACGGACCTAAATACCACGTTGCGCAATTTTGACGTGAACTCGTTTTTACAGGCAATTTTAATTAATATCCGGGTGATAAAACCATTGCAAATGAAAGGCAAATATATTAGAATTTGAATACATAAAAGCTACAGTCATATTTATGTATATTAAATTATAAGTCTCTATCTGCTATAAGCTTCTGTTGTAATTATAGGTATAATTATGTTTATGTCCCATATTTTCACAGCAGGCAGTCCAGTAGGTATAGGCTCGCGCTGTAGTATGAGTACCACGAGTGTTGTAGAGATACGTGCGACGACCGCGTGTCAGTTTTATGACGACACATCTGCCACATTTCACGCTCACCTTTCCAATTTTCCATCGGCTCTTTCTTATGCCGCTATAAAATTTTATGTTTTCGAAAAGAGCGCTATTCACCACTGAATCCATATACTCTGACATTGGTCATGCCGTCTGTCCATGTTTACGTATCTGCACGTGCAAAACTGTATACAAAATCAGCACTTAGGCGTGCGTGCTTTGGGGCGACAACTGCTTGCGGAGTGGGTGTCGTCATAGAGAGGGTACGCAGGTGGCGTACGCGCCGCTACGCGTCAAGCGACGGCACTGTGTGTCACGCATGTACTCGTAACGAAGCGTTCAACAATTCTTTAGACATTATTAAAATATTTGTTGTTCCGATATTATTTATTTGTATATGTCGAGAGGCTTTGTGGCTCGCCGACAGACATTCTCTGTGATGTAGGTGGTTCGCCAGAGCCCTGTATGGCTGCCATTGTTGACGACTGTGACCAATTCTTGTGTGTGAGATAATAACATCGCAAAATTCCCTTTATTTTTATTTAAAGAATGTAAAAAGTTTAAGCATCAACTTTTGAATGACAAATAAAACAATTTAACCTACGTTGACCGCGCAGTCTACACATCATGCTGACACCTTGCTCTGTTAGCAGCTTAGATGTCCGTAGAGGTGTTTATAATTTAAAAGTAATACCTAATTGATCAATCGTGTATTGTATTAACCTTCGTACAAAGTTAATGGTAATGGAGATTGGTTCTCATTTATAGACACTTGAATGTACTCGTTTCTACCAGATGTGAGAATCAAAATAATCAATTAAAAGGAATCGATTACGTGGGCCTGAAGCAGACGCGTCGGCTTCTGCGCTAACTCCTCGCCGCATAGAACGAATCGACTCAATTATTACTAACCCGAGGATGAAAATTAAATTGGACCTCGGCTTGATGCGCTCAAACGATGAGACTGTTAAAACATTATGAGCCATACAATTTTTATCTCCCTCTCGGATCTTTAAACAGAGAGGTGCGCGGAGCCCGCAGACGCTCCGGCGCAGCGCGAGCGAGACGCATCACCGCGTGCAACGGAGACGCAACACCGACCGGCCGGCAGAGGTCGAATATAAATGTGGAATGTTTATGGTTCTACCGTTTTATTTTATTCCTGGGCCGGCAAAGCATTAAATATTGTTTCAATTGAAAGCGGGTAGATCAGACGGTAGTGTCTAATGAAGAATAGATTAATAAAACCTGACAGTTGATTGAGTTCGATTCGCAATCGCGCCGATGCTGCATCAACAGATCGTATCTCCGGCGCGTATATACTACTTGTGTTACGAGTGTTGATACAAATCTAGCTAATTGATGCGACGTAGGCCGCCGATCTGCGTATCCGCTCTAGCTGGTCGGGTCATCACTAGAGTGGTGGACGAAGTGCATGTTGGTGGTGGTGAAGCGACCGCCCGCGCACGAATGCTTTGTCGCCACCGCTGGTCTTTGATCGCTCGGTGCGGCATAGCGGGCCAGAGCGGGTATTGTCGCGCGATTAGTCGCGGCGCCGCGGCCGCCACATTTGTGTGTCGCGAGTGTTGTGACACCGGCACAGAGGATCACAAGCGCCGACACAGACGCCGACTGTTTGCATTGTACTACGTGCCGTGACATATCGTTTGTCGGACGGCCGCCGACGATGCTGAGCCATGACTTACGATGTTTTATGGAGCTGAGCTTTGTTGCCATTGAATAAGTTGGATGTTAAGGAGGGTCGCGTTAACAATTACACAACACCTAGGCATTACCTACGACTATTGTTCGTGCGGTTTATGTAAGGATGGGCTGAAATGACACTTCTAAGTAGACGCGTGATGTTGCAATACTTACGGAAAGCTAAACTCATTAGGTTGGGACTTTAAAAATCGTTTTAATGGTTCTTGCTGAACTTAGCTATATCAGTACGATAAAGTGACAGATAACACCATTTACAATTACTGAACAGCTTGCTCACGTCGCGTACGCCTTTGAAAAAATAGTTATAGGTAACCAGATAGTTTTGTATCTAGGACACTTAGTAGCTTGATCATCATTTATATCATATTTTTAAGCATAATCCTTAAGCAGAAAAATATATAATCCTATTTTTTATATGTAATTCTTTCAATATAATTAAAAGAAAAGAAATATCAAATACGCATCCTCCTGCGAAGTTTAGTAGTGCTACGCCGCTCGTAGACAATTGCTACGAACGCATAATAGCTACGACTTTTTATTTTTACTGCTACGAGCTCTAATTACATCATGCGTGTTTTGCTACGTAGCTTTTTACTTTATGGCAAGGAATTTTCAAACAAGTGATCTTCGTTTCTTCCTGCCAGGGGTTGAGTAGGTAATCGTAGTAGGTTAGTATAGTATGGAGAAGGAGCTTCTTTGAATAGTCCATCGTCGTATGGATTTATATGTATATAGTATATTTATATAATGTTTCTTAAAATAACTATGGATAATCATGGGATGCCTATGGCAATTGTCTGGTGACAGTGCTACTGCAACTGAGGAGATTTTGCCTGATACTTTTACATGGACGAAGCACATTTTGAATCACGGACTTATTTCCATAAAACACATATGTGTAGGTAAATCATTAAACATCATACAGCAGAACACTGGGAGATAGGTACAACTTTCCCAAGCCAACTCCAACTACAATTAAAATATTCTGAACAGTAATTTGTTTAGTAAAGGGTGATCCGGTGAGAGACTCCATACATTGGGTGCCCTGAAGATGGACGGCTCGCAGGGTGGTGCGAGGACCGTAAGCTAGGCACTAGGCAGTATGACGCAATAAATAAATAGTCCTCCAGACCGTATTTCGGCCACGGCGGCGGTCAAACTCAACGGAGACTAGCCTTTTCCGCGGGAGATATTATAGTGCACAGATGTGCGCGCAGACACAGGTGCACTCCCTCTGACGTCACTCTCATAGTCCGATGGGACGGCAATCCCATACGACCGGAGAGAGATCAGGCGCAGGACCAACGGCTTAACGTGCTCTCCGAGGCACGGGGGTATCATACCGCCAACTTCCAAACTCCGGGCGGGCATGGCGCAATAAAAGAGTATCTGAAAGAACTTGGTGGAAACTGGTCCCGGCAGTTGAAGAGTTCAGGCTAAAAAAAAGGTTCATTTCCTACGATATAGACTTCTGCCCGCGGCGTCGTCTGTGTAGAATACAGAATTGTTCAGAGCCTGGAGAGAAATGAAAAATGCAGAAGCTAGTTTTATCATAAATCGATAACAGTCGTTAAGACATGTCATTTATCGGGGTTATAAACCAGGTTATAATATAAACCAGGTTATATTATAAACCAGGTTATATCCAGGTTATAAACCAGGTTATAAACCAGGTTATATCCAGGTTATAAACCAGGTTATATCCAGGTTATAAACTATCTGTGTGCTAAATTCGGTCTGCCGTTAACTAACATCCAAACTTACACTTTATTTAATATAAAGTAAGATAGTATATGTATAAATAAATATAACTAACTACTTATAACCTTATCCAGGAAGTGACTCATTCAAAATGATCATCAATTTACAGTCGTTTATGACTCCAACACCGGATATGTTCCACAACACTTTCCCACACGAATAAACTAATGTTACTCAGCTTTGATATTTAATTAATGAACTATATTCAAGTGGGTTAACTTGAGTTTTAAAATTAGATTAATTAAGATTCGTAACTGCCTCATTGGCTGTTGTTACAAGTGCAGTTGCAGAGTGAGAGGTTGAGGTTGTGGGTTCGATTGCTAAATATGAATAACATATCATAACATCCAGCCTGTATTTGCCGAAGGGTTAGGTAGAGGTGTAGCTATAGCACACCCACATTTTGCCAGACTCCGGGCTGCTCCTGCGAAATCCACTTCGGAAAAACCCAATAACACTTTGCCCAACCTAGGAAATAGATAAAGTAATAATGTTTGTTAACCGACTTCTAAAAAAGGAGGAGGTTCTCAATTCGGAGGTTTGTATTTTTCTTTTTTTTTCTTTTTTTTGCCAACCGATTTAAAAAAATCTTATTTTGTTGGAAAGGGTATACATCCCAAATAGTCCCATGAAAATTTTATCGAAATCGGAAAAGCGGTTTTTGAAAAATCAACAAAAATCTAAAAATTTATTAGCAATATTTTGTAAAAGGTGATGAGCAGTTGACATTAGGCTATTATAACTTAGATAAATTACAAACTCTCCCACTAAAAAGTGAAAAATAAAAACTTTTTTACAAAAAAAATAACCGACTGCCAAAAAAAAAACACTACAAAGTGATAAATAACTTTAATTTCGGAAGTCGGTGTCAATAAACGAAAATGCAGAACTAACGACACCGACTTCCGAAATTTTTTTTTTTGTAAAAAAGTTTTATTCATAAAATATTTAATTATTGAAACTAAGTATTACTTTTGGATGTTTGCACTGATGATTATTTTTTCATACAATTGTACATATTATTATTTTAAATGTTAGCTTGTATTACAGAAAATAAAATGTGATATACTGTTGAAAAAAAAATGCTAAAGTAAATCTCACGCATACTCAGTAAACAGTATTATGAACCTAGAGGCGGTGCAATAAGAGCCAGTTTTCGAGCAAGTATGTTATTATCAACGATGTTTTTCATCTCTCGTTGTAAGTAATAGTACTCCAGGCCGTATTTCGGCCACGGGCGGCGCGGCGGCTAATCTCAACGGAGACTACCCTTTAGCACAGGATATATTATAGTGCACAAGTGTGTGTAGACACAGGTGCACCCTCTCGTCCCTCGCTCTCATAATCCTATGGGACGGCAATCCGAAATGACCGGAGAGAAATCAGGCGTAGGACCAACGGCTTAACGTGCTTTTCGAGGCACGGGGGTATCACACCGCCAACTTCGAAACTTTGGGCAGTTACTAAGAAATTCCTAATGGGAAAACAACCACGAGACCAACGGGACAGTAAGTAAACTTGTGTTATCATTATTTCTTTAGAAGTCTTTCTCAAAATTGAATGATACAAAGTTCGATCATTAAGTTTTGTTTGACTAGGTTATACTTACTTTTTTTGATTAACAGTCACTTGCCGGTCCGTCGCTAATCATTAAACATTTTAACAGTTTAAAAATTGATGTGCTAAAACTTAAATATGCTAAGTAAACTATAAAATAATATACTCGTACCAGCAGTCGAGATCAAAAATATTATATTTAATAAAAAGGCATATTCGCAAACGTGAGGTTTGTTACAAACATTAGCTATGGAGATAATGAGAGATAATGTTTTTGTAGAACTCTTTTAAGTTGGTCCTTTGCCTTGACTTGTGATATCAGTTTTGGGGGTAGCTCATTCACTAACGTTGGTACTACGTACGAGGTACAAGGGCCAGCACATCAAGCTACCCCAATCTGTCAAATTTCTTTGATAGATTTTCAACTTTACCACAAAGGAATAAGGTTCATATTCAATTGGGAAAGTTTGACATATTGGGGTAGCTTGATGTGCTGGCCTCTGTACCTTCTTGTGCACTTACCAAGTAATTAGTTACTTTTGGAACAGCAAGTGTCTTTTTCTTAGATAAACGAGTTGGGAGAAAACCCCTCGAGTCTGGGACTATATGATTTGTTTTGACGAGTCCAATATGTTTCACTTAGTATGGAGGATCTGATGATGGAGCCAGGACACCTCCTGGCTCCATCATCAGACCCTCCATACTAAGTTCTCCACTATGCACCCACAGTGGAGAACTCTTTAGAAGACCAAACCCGAAGTTATGACGATTATTGGCTACTAGCAAACTCGAGAAGTTTACAAGTAGTCCCTAATCATCATAACTTCGTTGACTTTATACTTATTAACTTATTGAAGAATATACTAGACGCAAAAGATAAAAATAAAAGTATATAAGTAGTTTAAAAAGAACTAAAAATATTACAAGTAAATATGTGTTTTTTTTTACTACATATTTTTGTTTAATTAGATTAAACCTTATTTCATTTTACGTTATCTGCCGGACGACGACGTGCCGACGATGGCGGATGACGTAAAATTAACATTTCTGATTTTAAATGGATAAAAAATACATTTTTATTTCCTGTACTTTGTCATTTAAAAAAATAATTACGATAATTTTTTGTTTTTACCTTCAGGAATGGTGACTAGATATTATACCGTGGGGGCTTCATTATTGTTAGATTTTCATAATCGGTAATTAGCATTAGTGCTGAGCTATATGAGCATGGTTAAAGTAGGGATATATGATTGTGTTTCTGTTCTTTTCCTACAGTTTTGGCTACAAAAAAAAAAGTGATTTAATCGTAAGCACTGAAACTTATGTTTTAAATAAATAAATATATAGTGCGTTATTCTTAAAAAAATCTTCATGATAATCAGCCTGATAGGGCAAAGCAATTACTAAATCTGATAATTTAAAGATAACTTATTTAATTAAACACCAGTTATTCATAAAAGCCATGAGCTATAGATAGTTTTACATAAACCTTTGATTCAGCTGTTAATTTAATAACATCGATTAATTAAGCAACCTCTCCACCGCTGTTTTAATTATTCCGTTAATCAAAATTAATTGATTTTATCACCACACTTTATTTTTTTTAATAATCCGTCGTATCCGCATTCGGGATTAAACGAGGCTTCGGTATTCAGCGGTATGCATTTAGTGTACCGATTCTGTAAGTTTTATAACTCCTCGTATTGCTATGTGAACAGGAAAAGTAGTTTCTTAAGGCTGCTAATTTATTGAAACAGTGTACAATAGTATAGGTACTGGAAAAGTTCTTCTTTATTGTTCTACTATTGTTACAGCAAGCTGAAAGTTATGCCTAGTTATGCCTAGCTTATTTTTCATTGATCGTCTTTTTCATGAGCATCGTCGGTCAGCTGATCTTCTACTTTACATACTCCCCAAATCTTCTTTTCGCGTCGGTCGACCTTTACATGGATAAGTGATGTCAGTCAGCATGGTTGGTAGCTAGATCACCGGTGGCTGGTTTCCGGGGTGAACGGAATGTATCAGCTTATTAAATATCACTGATGTATTCAAGCTTTTTACAACATCCTTCCACTTCAGCAATAAACTGTTCAAGATTTTCAAAGAATATAATGTCTAATAAAAACATCGTTCGTGAAGGGTATGGCAGAGATTTCTGTGATACCTACTGAGTGATCGCTGTACATTATTAAAAAAAATACAAAATCAAAAGTGCTGATTCTCAGCCTAGTTTGAATAAATGATTCAAACTAGGCTGAGAATCAGCACTTTTCGAACGTCAAAATTACAAAAGACAGTCCCCCAAAACGCCCGCCCTTCACCACTTCCTAGTGCTTTCTTTTTATTAACAAGACTAGTACTATTTACAAGACTTATTTGTATCTAGCGTAACCTGTGGAATACGAGTAATTAAAAAACACATAAAAAAGGCAATCGATCGTAATGACGCATTTTGACATCCATTGCTTCATAGGTTTGAAAAATTCGTCCGCTCAACAACGTAAATAACGCAATGAATGTGGCTAAACTGTCAAAATCGAAGGCATTGCGATCAATTGCCATTTTATGTGTGTTACACAATTACTCCGCTGATCAATATGATGTTTTTAAGCACAGCTTCACTCTATAATTTTTTTCTATATCTTGGGTGCATTTACATATACAAATCTACATATACACATAGGGTCACATCGTTGTATGCAATGGAATATATATGTAGTATAAAGTACGAGTAGCTGCCGTTTACATAAAGCAGTTCCTTAGTGAGGACATCCCAAGGAATTGACAGGGTGGTGTTTTGACCGGAGCCTCACATCGAAGGATAGGGCAAGTGTCACACACGGCCGAGCTGAACCAGTATCGTATTTTTACTTACTGTGAAATGATGATTTTTTATGGTGTTGTTCCCTTAGTCAAATTGCACGCATTTACGAAAAGGGAGTCTAACATAAGATTCGTAGAACTCGAAGGAACTTCCCATTAGTAATACGATTTGTCATACTTGTATTAGGTATATAACCTACCGTTCAGCGTATGCTACATTAGGTAATTACAACTTTATTCCAGGATTCAAATGTTGACATGCTTTTACAAGTCACTGGACAATAACAAGAGGTATTGACTGTGACGTAATGACGTTTAGGTATAATGATTTAACGATTTTAGCGTAAATATGTTTACAATAACTTTTTATTGTACCTACGAATCGGATGGTGTTGTGACCTCTTTTTTGAAGAGTGTGATGGCTGTGTTACAGGCGTAAAGTTTAAACAGTTCAATCTTGTTTTAGGGAGTTTTTTCAGAGGTTCAAGTTTAAAAAATCAATTATTTCTGCGGACATCGTGTAGCGTTTCGAATATACGCTTATTAAAGCACAAATTCAACAGGGTAAGTGGTGTTTGTATGCATTTTAACCATTTTATCCTAAATATCTGTAAATGGCTGCCAATACAAAAAAAAACCCAAAGCATTATTCAGAAAAAAACCACTAAACGTGAAAAATAACTGAAAATTAAAACACGATTTTCAGATTTTCGATTATGTCTGTTTTGTGGTTGGCAATATATTTCTCCTAACTTACGTGACGTATTAGAAAATTAAACAAGGTCACTTTGCCAATACTAAATTATATCTTCGACGTCATGCCCTTTACATTTTTTGACGCTATGTGGTTAGCTGTTATTGAAACCTATGCGCTATGTATCTACAAATTAAAAATAAGACTTTAGCCTTCCTCTAAAACCCTTATCTACGGGCCTTACTTACTACATGACTAATTACCTAAATACTGTCATGAAATGAGGAAAAGTTTTTCGAAATAAACAAGGAAAATTGTTACGTTCTTACAATTTACTGAATTCAACTATGACGGCTTGAGTTCAGTTATTGAACATTAACTTGTCCAAAGGTAGTTCAGCCATTAGGTAAACAACTTATTCTCGCTTTCAGTTTTATAGATCCGAATTTACCGGAAGAAATATGCTAGTAAGTTACTTTTACACATATCACATACTTACTTTTTGTCGATATTAAGCTTACCTGTTTGCTTACCTATGAATTGCTTTACTTTAATTTAACTTTGTCTGTAAATCTAGACGAGGCCCTTAATATTAAGCAGCAAACAGAAAATTGGTATTGGCAATAAGATGACATATTTTATAATTTATTTGCAATGAGACGCTCCATTTTATCTATTTATAGCAAAACCAAATTTTAAGTTATTTTGAAAAACAAAATCATGCCATCCTATCGAATTAATGATCCTCTCTCAGTCTGGTATAAATCTCGCTTGGGTGTAACTAATTTGGTAAATGTCTGCGTACTCATAATTCACATAATCGTTAAAGCAATTAAAATTGCATTATCCATTGACTCCATTGAAGTTCTGTTGCCCGTCGGAGAAACGGGCAGGCGGGGAACCTTGATATTTTTTCACAAAAGAACATATTGTAATACCCGCGCAATAAGAGAAGGTTCGATTTCCTTATACCTAAGTGAAAATTTTTTGTACATTATGCCACCGCGGAAAACTAGAAAAAAATACGTTGACAAAAATTACGAAAAGATATGTAGGTAATAACGTTAACTAGTTCCTGAGAACAGACCCTGTTCCCGATACCTATTTATTTTGAAAAAATAAATCTATATGCGGTTTAATGAATAGAGCAGAATCATCATCATCATCTGTCTAGCCGAATAGATAATAATATAATGAATAGAGCAGAATATAACTAGCAATTAAAACGGGAAAATTCTTCAACAGCATTTTAATTTGTTATTATAAATTATTTGTTAATTATTTTGTCGCAAAATTGCATTAATTATGCAATTTTATAAGCATACACCATTTTTTGCCTGTTAGGTAGACATCAAAAAATAAGGAGAAATCTGCTATTTTCTTTTAAATTTATGAATTAAAATTCTGAAAATATGTTTATTTATAATAACTGTTGAAACTAGTACACTAGGCTACACATCAAGCTATACATAACCAGTATAAGCTGACTTCTGATTGTACGAAAAACCTATACAATGCGAGGTCAGCTAAAACTGGAAATGTATAGCTTGATGTGTAGCCGTGTGTACGTACTTATCAGTTTAGGTATAGTTCACTCGGAACGCCTAAAACGTATAAACCCATAGAACGACATCATTAACAGAAGTTGTTATTTTCCTGCCTCTTTAAACTTTCTGATAAAATGTGTCTAGTAAAACGCTAAATGCTCTAAGTGATAACTCTATTCAACTGGATTATAACAGTGGCTGGTCGTGCAAAGCTGGCTGTGACAGTAATATAAAAGAGCTGGGGACTTGAGTTGGGCTTCATAGGCTTGTAATCTGTCAGTCAGTCAGAGTTGTCACCTGTCATGTTGAAAGTCTTGTTGTCTTATTTTATTTTAAACAGTTTCAGAAGGTTTCAGTATGTTGAACACTAAAATGATGTATTACCATAATGTTGATTTGACGATATCGTTAGAAAGGCATCTTCTCTTATTGTAATATTACCAGTTTATCGTCTCTCTCTAGTCTGTCTCTCGGAATCCTGAAAAGTTTTTTGGTTTATAGAAGCTACTTTAAGTTATTTAAGAACAATTCAAGTGATGTAAGCTGCCAGTTATAAAAATAAAACACTGAAGAACAGTTAACACGGTTTTTTCTATATTTTCTTTCACTAATATCTATAGCAATAAATTATAGTTTTTAATTCCATATAATACCGTTTAAATCTGTACATATTTACAAATAGTTCATACCTAACCTATATCACAGTTTACACAATTATAAAATCTACGTAGCAAATGTAGGGAACCGTTCTGATTGACTTCGTTATGAACTTCTGTGTTCATACGTGCCAATACCTGAAATGAAAAGAAAATCTTGTCTAAGTAATTCATATTTAGGTATCACAATAATTTCCACAAACAGCGCAGTATATTATAATTTTACGGTAACTCACGGCTTATTTTAGAAACTGTCTTAATACTAGTTTTAAGTAATTGTATTTGTAGATAAATTGCAAAATTATACGTTTGGGAATACACTGTTAGCATTAATTAGAGTAATAAAATGTAATAATGCTCTAGTTACTTGTTAGCGTTCAGTTACTTCACCTTGTTTCAATTGCTTATTTACATTGAAAATGCTTTTGAACATTCCCAATTGTCCCTCTTTTGCTCCATCCTTTACGGTAGAGGACAGCCTATATGTGAGATGAAGGTGAGAAGACCTTCGTTCCATAAGAGGATTCATCATCTCTCATGAAGAGGAAGGAAAAAAAAATAAAGCTATATTTGAAAATAAAATTATTTTATTTTTCCTTTCTCTTGATTTATCTACCGTAACACCATAGGTATATTCACAGCTTCATTGGAACTACCTCTGCACTGAATAAGCATAACGTTTTCATTGCAGCAACTTGGATAATTCGGAGATGGAGATTTTATGTCTTTATATCACTTGGTCTACACAAAATTGGGTCAATTAATGCAAATTATGATGATTTTTTTCAATATTCAAATTAAACTTAAGAAAATATCATGCCATATGAGATTTGATTGGCTGTTGTCTCTTTCCTCAGAATCAAAATCAAAAGTAATTTATTCAAACTAGGCTGAGAATCAGCACTTTTCGAACGTCAAAATTACAAAAGACAGTCCCCCTAAACGCCGGCCCTTCACCACTTACTAGTGCTTTCATCGTCACGTCAAGGAGTTACAACAACAAACAGTTTTTGGTATCTTACAGTTTCGAACTATCATCAACAGATAAAGAGTTCTATGTTTTACGCGCGTCAGTTAGTGCATCCAAAAGCAAAAGGGACAGGGCCCTGCTTTGTGAGTCGATGAAATTAGTCTAAGATGAGTGACGAAAAGCTTTCGTAACTATTGATAGCCTAGTTTCACCGACTATTTCATAAACTTTATTTCACACACGATTCTTGTTCATGTTCGCAAACTCCGTTGTAAAACTAAACAAATAAAATTGACTTTTGAAACTGTTTGTTTAGGAAAATTGTGAGATTCCTCATAGTCCGTAATTTTATTAAGTTCTGATCTTCCCACACTATTTACTTATTTATGTACGTATAGATTACAGGACGATAGTATCACATTTTGTGGTCTTCAAACTGCTGAATACCGGTGTCTCCCTTATATACCTATATTTGAAAACTCACTTGTGCTTTCATCTTCGGTTAGGTTTCAAGTTTTATTCAAGAAAGCGCCCGTAAAGTTGTCGATGTGGAATTTAACATTGATATAGGTACGTCAATTGGCAATGTTTTAAGTCGTAAAGAGCGTCATCAATTGAAATAGGTATGTAGTGACTCACCTTAATATCTCCATACGTATATTAGCCGTCACTTGATAACGAACTTGCACAAATAATCCCAGGTCACTAATCATCTAACTAATTTACTTGCATACATTAACTGTCTCTAGACATTTCCTTATAACTAGAGCTACCTCTGAGATCTGTCTATACATATCTGCGACACCTGTGGACAAAGAAAACATACATTATTCTTTTAATCAAATTGAAATGTAAAAGATTTTTACAAGATAGAACACGTACTGCAAAGTCACAGAATTTCTTAGTTTAGAAAACAGTTTATATCTATTTATATTACCTTAACAACTAGATTTGAATCTGTCACCTTCCTTATATGTATTTATTTTTCAATGAAATCTATGTAGGAATCATTTTATTCACTGTTGTATAATAAGAAATTATCAATTTACTATATTTTACTTTATTATGATAACGCAATGAAATAAAATAGGAAGAAAGTGCTTAGAAGAAATGTTTTATCTATAATCGAGACTTGTAGTTGTGTTGAAAGAACATTGTGAGGCATTTAGCATGATAAAGGGCCCGTGCGCTTTGTGCCGCGAGCTTTGACGGCGCGGCCGGTTCATTTGTACTTTATCGTTTTCTTACTATTCAGAAACACACAAAGTCATCAAACGTTGGTGGTCAGTATCTGCCAAGACATTATTTAATGATACCAAAATTTTCTGAGTTTCTATAAGCTACGAGTATGTAGTTCAAAATTTTTATGTTGCTCATTAAATATTGTACGTGACATAGATACAAATTAAAAGGTATTAATGGATATTTTGGTAAAGCAGTCAAGTGAAATGTCGCAATTTCAATTAGGTATCTAAAAATATAACTTTCCTAATTTTGTTATTAACAGAATTAAAAAATAACAGATAACATAAAACTGGCGATTCTTCTGTTAATGGCCATTTTTGATGATCGCAATCAAAATATGAAGTCAATATGGAATTTCGCAAATATGAAGTGTTTTATTGCAAATCATTTAATAAAACATAATAGTAATGGCACGCCAAGGTTTATAGGTATTGAAAATAGATTCTGATTTACATTTCTTGAGGCCAAATTCTGATTTTAGTCTCGACCAAATCTATTCAAATCGTATCGGCACGACCTAGTTTACGAGTACTTATGCCATGGCTAGAATTTCTACCACGGCATTTTAAGCAGCCTTTGAATCTTAGGACTAGCAAGACAGCAACAGGGCAGCCAGTATGTAGGCCTGCGAGATATGCGCCAGGATTACTTAAGACTTAAGTGAGAAAGAGACAAGTGACATGACTTAAGTCTTCAGTTATGTCACTTGTCTCTTTAGATAGTAGGTACCTATAGGTGCAATGGTAAATACGTACCTGAAATAAGTAGGTAGGTATGTACGGTAGACACGCATGTTTCTTAAACAATTATCTAAAGGATACAGTTTGTTAAGGGAATACTGTACAATATCAGCCACCCCTTAACGTACCTGATTTTCAGCTGAATTTGTATGCCTACCAACTACCGATCCCGCTGTCCCGGCAGGCTTCGGCCCCGACGGGCCCCTCCATTGATGCTGACATCTCTTTGAGGCGCGCGTGGAACACATACGCGCCGTCTAGCACGGGCCTGGTCCTGATCGGACGGCGAGCTACCCATTACTCGCCGTCCGCAGGCCCGCGCCTACGGTGACCGGGAGTCGTCACGCGGCCCCCGACGCCCGGGGCGTCTCCCGCGGCGGCTGGGACGGGCGGCTCTTTCGGCTCTCTCCCTCGCCCATCCCGCCACCTCCTTCGCTAGCATGACTGCTTCGCAGAAGGAGGTGACTGCCTCCCACTCCCTCTTGCCCCGGACCATGGCTTGGACCAGAGCCGGACGCGAGAGGTCGCCGCTGCTGCCGATCGCCTCTACGAGGACACGGCGGTGCTCTGCCTAAGCGGGACAGACCTCCACCGTATGCACCACCGTGTCCTCTGGGCGATCCTCGCAATGGTAACAACCGGGCGTTTCCTCCCGCCTGATGATGTGGAGGAACCTCCCGAATCATCCGTGTCCAGTGAGGACCTGCGTCAGGTGAGGGTGAGGCGGTAGGTGAGGACTCCGTGACGCCTCTCTAGCCACTCCTCAAAGAGGGGCCTTACCGCCACTATTGTGGCGTGCCCTGTATTATGACCCCTGTGTTGAATAGTAATATGTTTAATGTAGGTAAGGTTACCTACCTACCATTATAAAGTTTACCTCAACTTGTAAATAATAATTTAATGGTCAAATGTACACCACACATACCTAGGGTATATTTTAAGGACAGCCAGGTTACATAATAATCATAACGTTTAGGTAAAATTAAAGGTTAATGGCAAAATGCCATTTTGTTTTCCTGAATATCTTCCTCTTTCTATATATTCTCATTCGAGAGTAAAATCGTAAAATAAAATCATATAACTCTAAAACCGATGTGGCATTTGTCATTATATCTATGAATAACGAAACAGAACGACATTATATTGATGACTTGGCTTCAAAAGAACATTCAACTTAGAATTTTTATTTTACATAATGTTTATACTATATACTTTTGTACTTATAGATTATGGTAAGTTTTGAAGTTTTTTAGTTTTTTTTGTTGGACTGCTGAGTGTCAAGCCCTGGTTTGAATTCTAGGGTCGGTCAGTGCTATTGGGTTTTTCAACTTTTGAATTAGTGTTGAAATGTGGGAGCACCTCTCTGCCTAAGTCTTCGATGAATATACCCAGTGGTGTTATGTACAAGAATTGAAAATCCCGAAAGTTAAGAAGAAGGTAGGTAAAGAACTTTCCTAGGTAGGTAGGCTTTTACCTACCTTAGATGACCCGTTTCATCATTCTGCTCCCTATATTCAAAATCAAAGTAAGGGGTAAGTAGTACCTATATCCTTGTTAATTATCCGAATACATATCTAAGCTAATTCATTTGGTTTGAAGTATATTCAAAATGACTAGGTTGGATAAAGCTTGTTGTAGAGCTATATAACTTGATGCAATCACTGGATTGGAGGGTACATTAACGTTTTGAAACACTACTAAGAACGAATACGGTAAGTAAGATAAGTTAGTATGTTTCTCATTCACTTAGATATTACTTCTCCAACTTAACATAGAACAAACGCAAAATTGAGTTAACTAGTCATTAGCCAACTCTATTTCATATTACCGTTTCATTTCTGTTCTTTAAACCAAAATAATGCGCTTTAGAAAAAGTAATAATCTTAAAGACTTGCACAGATTTTTGAATGTCTTGTTTTGTGTGTGTTTGTGTTTTTGAATGTTTTTTGTGTTTTGTGAATTTTTGTTTGTGTGTTTTTTTGTTTTTTTGTGTGTGTTTTTGTGTGTGTTAGATGTCTAAGATTTTTTTTATTAAGGAATGTTTGGAAAATTGGAAGTGATTATATTATAGTAAGCTATACCTACTTATATCGGTTCGTAGTAAGATGACTTTCTGCAGTGAAAAAGCCTCTAATTCTTATACTGAAAAGGCACAAGCAATGATCACTACGCTAAATCATTGTCTGTTGGCCATTTCAGACCATGATAACAACTATAAGTCCAGGTTTTCTCACAATGTTTGCCTTCACCGATGATAACATAGGTTAGGTACGTGACATTTGTCATGTTAAGATCAACAATATCTTGGTAGACAAGCGGGTTTTTTCGAGTATTTCACCCTTTCAAAGTTACTTCTTAGATTAGTTCAGAAGCCAGCTGTTCAGCCTGCTTTTGACCACTGCTTGTACAATCATATTTAGTGTATGCTCACGGACGGTTTTGGTACAAACCGAGTTTTGGTACAAACCCACTACAGAGCCACTTGAATGGCGCGAGACGCGTGAGTGGTGATTAGAGCCAGATTATACCTTAAGTACAAGTAACAATACAAGATGTACAGTATTAACAGTGTTTAGACGATGCAAGTCCATTTGTTGCTTTAATTTTATTGTATTTTATAGGCAAGAAACTTGCATTGTGTAAATGGGGCAGATAGCATTATCTTACGTACCTACTTCAGCATGTTAATAGACTGTTATCATCTTCAGGAGAGATGCAAAGATCATTATCTGGTTAGGTACAAGATTATTATGATGGCTTCACGATACTCAACAGTTTTAAGAAACCTCGCTACTTAATAATTTGTTCTACAGTAACACTTTTCGTGAATCAATTGATTGTATTTAATTTTATTTCAGGTCAATCAAAAGAGGAAGATTGTGCAGATTTATTGATGAAAATAAGTTTGTAATTAGTCGTTGTACCTTAAAAAATATCTACAGTTACGTTGCTTAAATCAATAAAATTCTTTATCCAACAATGTTTTTTAACCAATGAGTCCGGTGGTTTTATTTATTGTTCACGCATTATCTTGTTGATGTTGTTTTACAATGGAATAGGGAATAGCCTTATTAAAATCAATCAATTTAATGTGTTAGGTAACCAATCCCTTATTGAACCTCAAGGATTATGGCTATATTCAACCACTCACTTTTACGGTAGACATCCATATCCAACAGTGGAAGTCCAATTTTACTTAAAACAAATATTTTCCATAAATAAGTTGAACTTACCATTCATGAATTAAGCGTATAATGTGAGAATTGACTTGTATCTCGCCATGTCCATAAAGGAGGCAAGCAGGACTGTTGCAGGCCGGCCAGCAGTTCAGCGTGGTACCTCTGTGCGGCCAGCAGGTACGGCGGTGGCAGTGGCAGCGGGCAGTGTGGCGGCAGAGGTGGCGGCGCCGGGGGGGAGGGGGACGAGCGCCGGGGCTCCGGCTCCAGCAGCGCGTCGATGGTGAAGGCCCTGCGCGGTCGCGGACCCAGCGGCAGCAGCGCTGTCGTGTCCACTGCCTCTGTGGGCTCTGGACTGGGCCTCGAAATGAACGTCGATGCTGGGCTGTACATACTCGTATTCGGCATCGTCGCCGGGGGCGGAGGAGCACCTGCTTGTCGCGCCAGGAACGCTCTATTGAAACTGGCCAGCGCTGCTAATTCTGCATTCAAACTGTCCTTCTCTCCCTTGTGCAGCTTGAACCTCTTGCGCCTGCGGAGCAGTGACCCGTTCTCGAACATGTCGAAGGCCTGTGGGTGCAGCGTCCAGTAGGCGCCCTTGCCGGGCCGGTCCGGGCGGCGCGGCACCTTCACGAAGCAGTCGTTGAAGGAGAGGTTGTGCCGCAGCGAGTTCTGCCAGCGCTGCGTGTTGCGCCGGTAGTACGGGAAGCGGTCCGTGATGAACCGGTAGATTTCCGACAGCGGCAGCATGCGCTCCGGGGAGCTCCAGATTGCCATCGCTGTCAGGGCTATGTAGGAAAAGGGTGGTTTTTGATCACCGTAGGACTCACGTGTCGGCCGAGGCATCTTTTCGCACACTGTTCTGTTATGTCAAGTTTGTCACCTCCGAAGTAAAACTTGGGCGACACGTCTCTCACAGCGGAGTGGAACATAAGGACTGGGAGAGTGAGCGAGACTGCGCGCGCTCGCGGGAGTGGCCGCGCGCCCGGCGCCGCCCAGCCGCGCCGCCGCCAATCGCGTGCCTCTAAGTTTGTTTGTTGTTTTTGTCGGCTCCGGACCCGTTACAGAGGAATTTAAATTGTTATCACGTTTACATTATACAAAATTTATTCGACACCGACAACAGCTTGAGCTTGTTTCGAAATTGCAATGATTAAAGTAGTAGATACTTATTGATGGTGCGGGAGAGACAGAGAAAGAAATGTGTAATGCCGATAGTGCTGAGCCCACTCACACATTAGTTCTGTAAAATAGACAGAAGCTTGATATTAGGTATTAAAGACTGATGACTGGCCAAATCGATGGATTATAATAAGAGAGTACCTGCCAATTTACACGATACATAATTAAATCAGTAATTTATTTTAGGTTAGATACTTTGCGTAAGAAGTGTATAGCTTCTTAAAGACCAAATTCCAACGGATGTTGTTTAAAGATGGTAGCACCTCTTAATAAATAAACGTAAATAATCTTTGTCGATTAGTCAGTTTAGATGTGTAAGTGCGCTTACAGTAGGTACTTACGGTGATTTGTGAGCAACTCCAGTTTGCAGTCATTATCTAGTTGTAGGTATGCGCGGGCGCAGAGTTTTGCATATAGTGCTTCCATGCTTAGCTCACCATAGACATCAAGTTTTCAATGAGGTGGTTGATAAAAAGTGCTTCATGTAGATATGACTGCATGCATGCTGTTTGAAATTGAAAAACTTAAATTGATGATATTATTGTTTTTAGTTAAGAATATCTACTACATGTATGTGAGATATACTTATGCTGATATACATAGTTAGTAATTTCAGCACAATGGCTCATTATATTCTTTGGGCCATATAAGTTAATGCCTCTCACATTGTTTATGAGTGTTTAGTAAAATATTCTTATTAGAAAACTAAGAAACAATTCAAGTGACCAGTCCCTCTAAGTGGATGGAAGGCTAATCAGTCCGGCATCGCTAAGATTTCCGCCATGGCTCGGAGCGGCTAAAATACCGGGGTTACTGGAGTAGCTAGGCGGTTCGAAACGAAGCGTTCAGGTGTGAATGATGACGCCTTACTTGTATAAATTAATCAAAGACCTATACTTAGGGCCGTGTCAACGAACGTAATCTGCCTACTTACTTGACTGTATTTAGATCAAATCTTAAGAATAATAATCTCTATAACTTTCTTTTTCTAAGGAAAATATAAAAGCAAACTTTAAAGGAAAAGTTTGTTCAAGTTCAAAATCACATTTAGATTGTTAGAGATGATTGAAGTTCGAACCAGATTGATACAGTAAGTTGATTGTAGTTATTCTTAGATGTCGAAAACCAGCTACCCAGCTGTCTTTTTGAGTGGTTGTGTCTTGAACCGTGTTCGTCAGTTTAAATAACTATCTAGGGCATATTGTTACGGAGGATTTGAAGGACAATCTAGATGTGGACCGGGAGCGAAGAGCATTGGCGGTAAGGTGTTGATCCGAAGGTTCTCACGCTGCACAGGTTCAGTTAAAAGAACTCTTTTCAAAGCATACTGTCAAGTATTTTACACGTGTAGCCTTTGGTCTAGCTTCACTCTAAAGACCGCTAATGCTCTTCGTGTCCAGTACAATAATGCATTCAGGATGCTGTTGGGGTTTCCACGCTTCTGTAGTGCCTCAGGGAAGTTCGTGGACGCCCGGTCAGGCGCAATCGAGCAGCGTCCTTGTTGCACAGGGTGCGTGCCAGTAACAACAGTCTCCTGAGTGTCATTGCCAACAAACTGGATTGTCCTTTCATCTGGTACCTACTTGGGTCAGCTGCATGCTCCTGTAAATATTGGTTATGTCTACTAACTTAGTTTAAGTTTTTATCTTACTAACATCTTGGTATTTGTTGAAAAAGACTGCAATCCAGATAGTTTGAATAAAAATCTTTGAAAGAAAAGAAAGAAAGAAAAAAAAATGAAAATTGAAATGTCTTTTTATAATGCATTAAAAACCTTTTTTACAAAAGAAACAACCGACTTAAACTTTAACTTTAATTTCGGAAGTCGGTGTCGTTGGTTCTGCGTTTTCGTTTATTGACACCGTCTCCACCCACCACACACATTGTGACGAGTATAAATTGCTTAGCAACCATATTAAAGTAATCGAATCGCAACCCGTGAAATATTTATCATTGAGTAGTTCCGATGGCTATCTGTGGTCTTCGTCATCATCAGCATCAAGTTAAGAAAAGCGGTAATGGGTTTATTAAGTATGTAGGTATTAGGTACAATACGATCTCTTAAAATCCGACTATCTTCCTAATATGGATATCGACCACATTAAATTGGCCACGAATAATGAAGAGCCAATATTATGATGGTATTTTATGATAAGTAAGAATATTAAACTGATAGACTGTTAAATACTACACGATTGCTTGCAAGTATATGCACACTTACAAGTTTAATACTTTTTCAGGCCAGTTTTAGGTAAATTGGTGTGAAATTATAGACAAGCCGTGTGCCTGATGGGATTTCCCATCGAACCTTCATACAAACTTTCACCCCCTATCTAACCTCTTTAGGGGATAAATTTTCAAAAACCCTAATTTAGTGCGCACTTTTTGATAAACAAGGAACTCTTGTGCAAAACTTCACGCTTTTAGACCCAGCGGGTTTAGGCTGTGTGTTGTATGCCAGTGAGTGAATGAATTTAAGATTTTCATTAAGTACAGTAGGCTGCATCAATTGGGTACCCCCCTTGAAAGCATTTAGCAACTGAGGTAGGGTACCCAATTGATGTAGCCCACCGTACATTACTTAGTCATCATGATTCATCAGTCCGTGAAGAAGAAAATTGCTGAAATACCTTTACCACTCGACCTATGCCATGAAAGGATTGTAAGTGGTAGGTACATACGAGTAGGTACAGTGATTACAATTTGTAGACATGCACAATTTTTTAAAGTACCAATAGTCTTATTCCTTTCTATGCATTTTCAATGGGCCAAACTTTTTAGAATATGTATATTTTTAGTCTCTACGTTGTGATGAACTGAGGACAGCTTCTAAGGATGAAAATATTAAAAGGCCGATTTTTGAATTCCCAGACCAACAAGTGAAACAAAAGTAGACCCAACTCCAGCCAAATAAAAAAATATTATATTTAAGAAAACCTGATGAGAGATGAGACCATGAACAGGTTCATGTTGCAGATGATAAAATAATTATGATGACTTACAAAGAAAAATAATTAACAAATGAATGAGGTTACAAGGGCCTCGTGGCCTGACACAATTACCAATCAGAAGGTAGGGATGGCCATAGAGTACCGGGCTTAGGATTAAAGGTAGCATAAAGAATATCAAACCTTTTTGCATTTGATAGGTACGATTTCGATGACAATAGTAGACCAGTATCCTAAATGCGTAAAACACAATTAATCTCAATCTGAATCATTTTGAAGGATATTGCTAATAAATTGCTTCTTAAGTTTGAAAATTAAGAATTCTCAACAACGTAAATAACGCAATGAATGTTGTTGAACTGTCAAAATGAAAGCCATTGCTACTGATAGAACAACCACAACAACAACAACAACACACACAATACCCCGCACAACAACCATACAACACAACAAACAACAACCCCGTAGTATCTATAACTTATTAAAACAACATGTATTTGTAGCACTTAAAAAGTTAGAATTTTGGGTATAACTTTTTGTAACTCTTTATGCGTCTATGCATAAGTGTGGGGCTCGGTTCAAACCATAACAGTGAATTCAGCACATGATTCTAAACACGTAGAATTGTTTTGTCGGTTATAAAAAAAACAATCAGCCGGTCGATTCTGTTAGAATCTCACCGTGAGAAGTTAGGTGAAGTGAGCTGTCATTCCATGTGATGCTATAGGGATTGATACTAATGACAGCTCACTTTAAGCTCACTTCACCTGGTTATCACGGTGAGATTTTTACAGAATAGCATTACAGGTGTTTAATAAAAAGGGCAATAATACCTACGTGGTCAAAATGTATGGAACGCAAATTTTTTTTGAATAACCGATGTACCTTCAGTCTCAACGCAGGGGAGTCCAGGATCATGTTTTGAATCCATGGTAACAGGTTGCGCGTCGATTTAGGGGCCACCCTCTATTTACCCCATCACATTTGGTGGTAAATATAATGCTAAACAACGTGGTAATGCTGCCAGTCTCTTGGGTACATTACCAGTCGACAGCGATGCGGATGAATTTTTCGACGCTATATTTTAGTTTTTGTATAGTTCTAGTTAAGTTAGGATTAAAAATTTTTATTTTTATTAATTACCCATATTAGCAAGTAAAGATTTTAATGATAAAAAAAATGTCCCGGGTTATTTAACGCGTTTGGAAGGAACAGCAACAATGTAGTCGGCTTATGTAATAACTGGAGTAGTTAAAATTAAGTCGTCTGTATGTTAATTGCAGAAGTTAATGCACGCCTTTTACGACTGTTTGCGATGCCTTGATTCTATGCTTCATTAAAGGTTTAATGAATCATCAAACGTAACGGGCTTTAAAAGGAGTATGAAAATGTAATGACGATTGGTTCATGCTTATTTTTTCCTTGACTGTAAAGTTATTGAAACACTAGCTGCGCTCTGCGGTTTCACCCGCATATGTTACGATCCCGTTGGAATATCGGGATAAAAAGTAGCCTATATGTTAATCCAGGATGTCAGCTACTTCCATACAAAATTTTATCAAAATTGGTCTAGACGTTTGAGCGTGAAGAAGTAACAAACATATAACACAGACACACACTCACAAACTTTCGTTTTTATAATTGATGTGTGATTAAAAATCTTGATACAAAGTAACATGTTGGTAAACAGATATGCAACTTGATTAAAAAAGTGCAATATATTTTCCTCTAGGTAGGTAATAATGGTGTGGTAAACTAGATCCACTCACGTGCAGTTTTTTCATTTTGCTGTAATCTGGTCTCGGGAATCACGCCGTTTGTAAGTAAGGCACTGCCTTTCATCTCGCCGCCGATAGATGTAATAGAGGCGTACATCGTTCCATCGATCTGCAGGCTAACCACGTCTCGCCAAATTGTCGGCGTCTTCGCAAATAGCTCCATTAAATTCAATCGGTCGCGCAGCAACAAGACAGAAGCGTCACTTACGCGTCTCCTATATAATTTAGAGGTATTAACGTAACACATAAGGTACAGGACCGCAAGGTGAATCCTGGTGCTTTGTATTCCAAATATGTCTGTCTGCTATGGGAAGGCTCGCGTCGTGCTCAGGCAGAAACGTTCAGCAGTCATAAAATCTAAAATGGCCTCTTTGGCAACAATAAGCCGAGCCCGAAACGAATTCAGTTTATTAATGTAAGCTTGCGTATAATTATAGCACGAACGTCTTTAAGCATACCAAAATATAATGGTTTAATCACTCGCATTTTGCAACACTGATGCTTTATTATGGTCGCCACGATCCGTCCGTCCGCTTATATTCTACATTAGAAACGAGACATGGCAATCGAAGGACTACGAAAACCATACTTTTTTATTATATAGCAGCTGTAGGTAATTAATTACATAGAGCCGAAATGTTTATTGTTCTTCAAATGGTGTTTCCTTAGTTACTAAATAAATTGATTTTCAATTTAAAAAGTCGATGTTATGACAATGAAAACCCTATGAAATATACCTACCCTGACAAATGATAAATACCAAATATGTAGTAACAAAAATATTGCGCATAATATTTCACACAGAAATTACAATTAAACGACATGTTCGGTTATAAATCATTCAGTAAAAAGTTTATAAAAGTCGCGTCGCAAGCAGTGCGCAGGGGTTACACACAATTACAATAGTATTGTACTGTCTTTTAGTCACGGTGACGCGATTTTACAGACATGACACGACAAACTGTACGATTAAATAGTTATTTTAAAATTATTCTACACAATGAAATAATTAATAACTGTATCATTGTGGTTTACATTCAATTACAATCATTTTATGCCAGCCAGACCCTATTTTAGAGTACGAAACAAGATTCTTCCTTGTTCGCATTTTATTTAGGGGAAATTGTTTTCAATTTCCCCTAAATAAAATTGGGTTCATTGTTGCTACTATAGGAATTTTAATTTGGTTGTAACAGTGACAGTTTCTTGGTCATCTTTTAAGCTTCTAGCTCATCATCTGCCTAGCCTTTTCCCAACTATGTTGGGGTCGGCTTCCAGTCTAACCGGATGCAGCTGACTACCAGTATTTAACACAGAGCGACTGCCTATCTGACCTCCACAACCCAGTTACTGGTAATACGATACCCCTTGGTAAGACTGGTTGTCAGACTTTCGGGCATCTGACTACCCGTAACTACTCAAAGATCTATGAATGACAGCCGGGACTTACGGCTTAACATGCTTTCCGGGGCACGGAGGGGTCTCAGTATGTAAAGATGGTCACCCATTCACAGACCAATCGCGGCAAGCGTAGCTTGACCTGATCGATCGACCTGTGTGGCTGTTATTATTTAAGCCCTTTAAGCTTCTAAGTGTGTAACTTAAACATTTACTGTCAATGAAATTAGATAATAATTAATTACCTACCTAACAAACAAAACGCCTTGTTTATAAATGTGTGTTTAATTTAAACAATACCGTAGGTAATATTAAACTATCTTTCAAATCAATGTGCCATTGGGTTAAAGAGATATATAATTTCTGTGAGAAGTTTACATTGACATCATATTGTGTTCATGTAGGAAACAATGTGAAGTAAAATCGATATTGGCATATGGTTTTCTACATGACTCACACAAATTCCACTCATCGGTACTAATATTATAGCGAGACGAAACATGGTGATTTCGTTCCCAGGCTCTAAGTAAAACAACTACGGACACCCATTTAAATTCGTTCAGAAGTTTTTGGTCATGTGCGAACATACAAAGGAATTGACGAAAACAAAACGAATGGATATCAATTTTACTTCCTTGTCTAACTAGTTAATTGGGTACATACCTACACGCCTATAGATATTTATTTACCACTACTGATAAGTTAATTACTAATCGTTTTCCAAACAATTGATGTTCAATGCAATCTTTTATAAAGTGGAAAGCATTTTATACTGTTAAAGATTATAGGTAGGTATTGAGGACAAAAATGCCCGGGATTGAGCTGCTCCAATAAATTTACACAGTGAATCTTGTTTTGTTTTTTCTTACTATTTTGTATTTATTTATTTTAGGATCTCTAACAAAAGATATACACTAAACATTATAAGTTAATGGACGATAAAGTATTTGGTAGGTGTACTCTTTCAATTAATTTTTTCTCTGTATAGACATGAATATTTACTTTGTAAAGTATAATATTATTTTAATTATTGTGAATGTGAGGACTATGTGAGTAATTGTTTTTTGTTCCCTTCAGTTAGTTCTAATGATGATCTGGCAGTTTGAGTCATTTATGCGGCCTACCCAAATGTCCTTTCTTTGGTAATGTTCGGCGAATCGTTGAGCTACTTAAGTTTTGAGTTGAGCTGCATGATTACTGACAAATGCATGTACTGACTGGACAGGTCCACTCAATCTGTGCATGGTTCTATCCTCAAAAGACCATTTCAGACATCAATCTACATGGTCTTCCTTCACATGATTTGAGGGGCAATTCTGGTAATTTTAAGAACGTTCACAGTCTGATCTCAGTCTCAATCTGTCAAAAATACCTCAAATTTCAGGACATTTTAACAAGTTTTTGACATTTGTTTGTCGCTGAGATGAGATTGCGACTAGATTTTGAACGTTTTAAATTACGAGAATTGGCCTTCAGACCAAGATTATGACTGGACTTTAAAAGAGACTGTGCCCTCTGAGTTTATTTCGGCCTTTCTTCTCAGAGTAGTCAGATAGGAAACGCCGACTTCATCTAGTTTTTAAAAATGTGATTGACGGTAAAAGTGTTTGTACAAACCTACTTACAGAAATAAAATCATTTATCATTTAACGTTGAAGAGCAGAACGCAAGCAAAAGAAAAGGAATGCAACACAGTATTGCTTCGCTTTGTGGCTCTGAATAATTTCTTAATAAAGATTAGATGGGTTTATGAGGTATCAATATCGCTGTTTTCAGACTATCGGAAAATTCTTAGTGTAGCGGTTAGGTTAATCTATATTATCTGCTATTTCGTGTAAAATGCGATATGTGATACCTATTTATGTGTCTGATAGTTCTGCGATGATGATGATCTGTTTTAACATTTCAAAAATTTCCACAAGAACATTGAAACGATATGGTTATTATCTCAGCGATCACTGTCACCTGTTGCAATATCCCATGGAGTCAATCATAGCACCTCGCTCACTAGGATCTCCTAATGATGAGCCTTTGTGGCCGCCGCCGCCTGGACACACGGCGAAAAAAATTAAACACCTCCACCTTGTTATTAAGTGTGAATTCTACAAATTGTTCACAAATATTTGCGTCTACCTGGGCTTTTTACCAACATTTGTTACATTTGGCGTGACCGAATCAAGGACGTCATAAAAGCTCTATATGATTAAGCACGGTGAATTAAGGATGGTGCTTTAATACGTATCGGATCTTATACGGATTTTTAAAATGTTTGTGTTGGTGAGATTCAGGAATATCATTAAGTTATCTGCTAGATGCTCTTGCGTCATCTAAAAATCAAGCTAACTTGTTTTACAACTTTTTGTTATACAAACTTTTGCAAATGAAATGAACAGATTCAAATCTTAGACTTAGAAGAATCTATTTAGCAATGGTGGTTAATCAACTTAAAAAATCTATTAAAGGTACAAATGTATTTGTATGGAACATGAAGACGAATGCCTTTATCTATAGTTCTTGGTAATTTCTTATCTCGTAAATAGCCTTCCTGCCTCGAACGCTCATCTGACTGTTTAGAAGGTTATTTTCTAATACTCGTATAACGTCCTTTTTATTGAGTGTAAATAATTGAGTTTGTATCAACGCCGCGCCGCCATCTGCTCGCTGGAGTTTTAACACTCCTTTTCGGATTTCCCACTTAACTTTAATGTACCCATAAAATTTTACGTTTTTAGTGTTCACAAACAAAATTATTTCTTATTTTGTTTGATTAAAATTGAGAATCGCTCGCGACTGGAAATTGTATATTACTTCGTCGGGATTTAAAGAAACTTTATTCTGGTTAGTATTTAGTGTAACACGACATTAGTCCTTAAACGCCCCACTGCTTGGACACAATTTTATTTGGTTTGTGTCGGGCAGTATCATTTCATGTGCTGCCTCGTGAGTTCGGTTATTACAATATTTGTTGTTGAAGGTTATTTATTTGACTAGTTGTCAGGGCTTACGTCGTCGGCTTCGACTGTTGTCGGGACGGTGGAATTGATCTCTTAAATCTCACGCGTGTGATTCAGTTAGCGTCTCGGTTGGATTACGTTTTCCTAAATAAGGATTTGGGTTGTCTGTTTGTTGAAAAGACAAGATTTGGGTGCGTTTTATTCACGATGCGAATGATCGCGACTCCGCACAAAGCTTTGAATATATTTCTGTCTTCGAGCAAGTTGTCTGGGACAGTAATCCAATATTCATTACCCGCGCACTATAAACAGATATCCAATATTAAAGGTAATTTATTCTTCGTTCACATGTATTTTACACGCATTTTATACCAACAAGCCATACGTTTTATCGCCCGCTTGTATTGGCGAAGGGAATAATGGAATCCTTTTGAGTCCATATTTACGATTTAATGCAAGGTCATTTTGCATTAAAATATTTTGAGATCCTTATAATTTATAAAGGTTTGTTATTTATTGCGCTTCAAATAAATCATCGGTTATAGAAGTTTTGCGTTTTCAGTAGCCCCCACTCATTCTATTTGTAAGTAAGTACCTACTTATATCTTGTTTGAATCTTTTCAGTACTGTATTATTTGTGTTTGTGGTCAATATATTAACAGTCACATAATGGACGCAATCTTGTCGTTGATTATTAAACGGACGGACACAATGGCCTGATAATCGGTCCAATCGGGCCCGGGGCGATAACCATTATTATTTGATATTGTTGTAGGTATCTTTTAGAATTCAGTCCTACCGGCAGACCAGCGCCACATGGTGCTGTCGCTTGAGGCCACGCAACTTTTATACTCACCGCAAAATTAATTTAATATTCTATCACATAACTGATGCAACCATGGTATGGCGGATGTAAATATGTACGTTCAGGATGTTTATGTAAGAACAATACAGAAGTGTCGTGGTGACCCAACTTCTGTATCTATTGATCTTACATAAACTTCATACTTACTGAAGGAGCAAGGAATTATAAGAAATAAGTTTAGGTACTACCCCGATTTAGTAAGTCATTATACTGACATTATTATGTATTTTATTTGGTGTTGCTTTAATTGTGTAAACAGACGTGCATCAGTGCTTGGTGGAGCCGGATACGGCGGTCACAACAAGGGCGCTTGGCGAGCGATATCTAGATCTAAAGATTGTTACATTACGCTACACAAAAGTGCGATAATCTCCTAAAAGGTGTTCGTAGTGTTGTAGATAATTAATATTTAGAGCCGGGCGGCGCCCCGCGGCGCGCGCGCACCTCGGCGCTTTGTGCCGCGCCGCCGACACCCGCATTTGTCATGTTAGCGCGCACCAAGGTGTGAATGACTTTTTTCTAACTATTATTAATGACAATGATAGAAAATATTGTTTTTTGTTGCAACAGTGTTGATTGTTGTCAATTAGTTTTTTGTTGCATCACGGACTTTTGATTATGAGCGTGGCCGATCGATTCAATCGGGTCTGAATTGAATGTTTGGATTAAAATATGGCGAGCTTCATTAAAGCTTTTGATATGATTGAATACCGACGCTTTTGTATCGGAACTGTTAGACAATGGGTTAAACATATCGGAAACCTTTCGAAGTGGTGAGAAGAAGAACGATTTACTTTAATGGAGTTTGGTGATATTACAGAAATATTCTTGGTGGCTAATAGACTTGCATAAACCAATGTCACTTTTGCCATTCTTTTTTTCACAAAGCGCATTATTTCCAATAGGGTCGGTTACTTGTTTTGTTACTTAAAAAATGAGCTAAATCACGGAGCGAAGGAAAACTCTCAGACGTCGCGCGCCTCCCCTCGCACTCTGAACAATGAATAATAAGCAGCAACATCATCTATCCATTTTCCTTTTCACCCCAACAATAACAGGGACGCTAAAAGAATGGTAACAATCGAAATTTAAATATTTCAAGTAAAATACGTTTCTTTGAGAGAAAATATTGGTGGAAGTAAGTTGTATGTGTGAGGGGTGCGATGCTGCCGGAGCATTGGCATGCCATCCACTCGTTTAAGATCGCTCTGAGCACCTATTTATTATATGCATCCTGTTTATATACTTTTATATTTACTTGTAAGATTATACGTTTAGTTAGTATTATGAACGTGCCCGGTTATTAAGGCGTATAAACTACTTTATGACTTCATTGTCAACGTTGTAGGGTAGCCTTACTACTGAGCAGATAGTGGTTCGAGCACTGAGCACTAATATTCCTTCTTTACAATGTCCCGAGGGCATACATACTATACAATCAACTTATGGAAGCGTCAAATAAAGGAATGTAAGGCTTATAATTGACTTGAACGACGTGTCTTAAATGATCGAGAGCTGGCAAAGATTTTGAAATCAAACATTACTCCAGCTGGTATTGCAGTATATATTCCATAATAAATCAACATGTCGTGATTAAATATATTCTGGAGCGTTTTAGAACAATAGCTATTATATTCAAAACAAATGGATTCCTTTGTGCCATAACAGTAAAGCATTGCTTCCGGCTAGTGGAGGCGATTTGATATAATTCTGACACGTTAACCCAATTTAGAAACGATAATAAATAATAATAGGTGGTGTTTTTGTAATTAAATACTCTGTGTTCATGTTTTTTAATTGAATTTATCGCCTGTGTGTTTATAAAGTGGCTCGCTATAGAAGCTATTTATTCTTAAAAAATTTATAAACAGATGTTACTCAGTGTAGTAGGTACCTTAAATAAAACATAAAGACGTCATAAAAATGGTGGTGTACAGAAATTATTGTAAGCTAGATGACCCGACAGATGTAGTCCTGTCAAAATTTCAATATGGTCTTGAGTTCATAGAAAAATCCCATAGAAAAAAACACTTTTTGTTTTTCCAAATTTCAATTTATCAAGGCAATATTTCCAATTTTTATTTCCATAATAACCTAATTCAGACTGTTAATAACATTTTGAATCAAAAATAGCCAAATCAGTCTAGCCGTTCTCAAAGTATTTATATTGATATAGGTACAATTAACGATATTTTAGATGGTTGAATTTAGAGTTGTGAAGGACATTCAATAGAAGGTATAACAAGGTAGGTATTATATTTTTCTACGTTATCTAAGCGCTCCTAGCAGGAACTAAATTAAACACAATAGTGATGGCAATTTGAAACAAAAACGCATCGTCGGAGTGTGTACCATGCATGGTCCATGAGTAAGCGTGGCTGGCAGCGTCCAGAGGCGTTGGTACTATTAACGTGTGGTTTAGAGATAACATCGGCCGACAAACTCGATTAGCGGCTCCACTGACTCTCACAGGGCGCGGTGCAAGTCACAAGCGATTTTACTGATAGAATAACTAACAAGATACAATTATATTTTTATAAGTTTGAAACGATTCGTCACTGAAATATTTAAAAGTGTCAGGCAACGTCCACGTCAGTTCAAAATAATCACACTAATATTATAGAGGCGAAAGTTCGTGTGTGTTTATATGTTTGTTACTCCTTTACGCTCAAACGGCTAGACCAATTTTGATAAAAATTTGTATGAAGGTAGCTGATTCCCTGGATTAACATATAGGCTTTTTATCCCGATATTCCCACGGAATCGACACTTATGCGGGTGAAACCGCAGGGCGCAGCTAGTGAATACTATAGTGCTAGTAGTCGTAGCTAAGTTAGTCGCAGTCCGTTGATGATACAGCATATTTTTTACACACAGCTTTAATGTCACAATGGATAAAACTCATTCCTATTGTTGCTGTCCCTTATTTCGTTTTGTTAACAACCTGCTTATGGTCAACAACAATATTTTTTTGCAAGCAACTTAACAATTATATTAATTGGACCACACGATATATCATACATGACTTATCTGTCCATATCACCTTCTCATAATGAGTATTGAACACCAACCGGTTCAAAAATACGATCGACAGATAAAATAAACCAATGCCAAATCAATAAAAGTATTATCTTTCGTTTATGTTTGCAATTGCTACGGCGTAGCACACTGCTACAAGCTACGACAAATTTAAATTTGGAGAACTTGAAGATAATTTCAAAGTCATAATGTTAACTAAGTCGAAGTTAATTACTTTGGTTCTCTCAAACAAGGCTTTGGCGGTAACGCGTCTGGCTCATAATTCATCGCGGCGCGCATCCTCCTCGGTAATATGGTACGCGTAGACGCGCCGGCGCAACGCGAGCGGGTCATCGCTACGTGCCAGCGAGAGACAGCACCACCGCGTCTCACATAATACCCAATGTTTATAGCCTGAGAACTTCCTTTTAATTTTTTTGGGAGCACTATTTCAAATATTGTTTTAATTGATTGCTGGCAGACCATTTGGCGGCGCGGCGGCGCGGGATGAGTGCTAATTACAGGGGTTAACTCGGTTTTATATTATCTTCGATTTATAAAGACAGTTTAGGTACGGTACTTTACTGACAACTGTAATTTACTAAAACTTATCATGTTGATTCTTTTCGGGCCGTTTGTTTTACACGAGTCTATCAAGAAATAATTTGAGGTTGCTAGAGTAACAGAAGTACTAGCACCATTATTTTTATTCATTTGGCTTGAGTGACTTTAATAGCTATGTGACAATTACTCGTACTAAGGGTGTGCTGCCACAAACAATAGGCCAGACAATGTTTACTAAATACGCGGTTCGCGATGTAAAAATAGCGATAAACAGTAATTGGCGGCAGTAAAGCCGCAAGAAGCGGCACCCGCATAGTGAGTGCGCGCGCGCCGGCCCGCCCGCCATTGTCAGTCACAAGTCCACCACTATAAATTTTACGTCAACTCCACATTTGCATATCACAATAATTTTATCAGTTTTCGTGGTCACGTCGTGTCCGTTACTTCATTAATTGTTCATTGTCTCTTTGAGCTTCAACAATAGCCATCAGTTTTAAAATGGATACTTAAGAAAGCTGTAAGAATCGTCATTGTAATAATGTCCTATAAATAAAAGCTAGGCAAGTTAATATTTCCAGGAAGTGGTCGCGGTGTTAATTTTAATAGTTTCTCTGAACTACCGCGTGGGTCACGGTCGCCCGCTAAGATTTCCTCACATTTTCAGCACGGTACTTATTGGGAAAAGTACAACATTGGCTGATTTTATAGATAACCGACGGTTGCTTCATTATTTCAGTAAATTCCATAAAGGCGTGTCCTTTATGAATTTTGGAAGCACTACAAACGTTGTTGCGAAAAAGTGAAAAAAAAAGCTGCTGTAAACGTTTCCGACATCAAACAGTTGATCAGAATCTTAAGGTGCGGTTTTTAAAACACTTTTTAGTATTATGCCTACTGCCTTGTATAATGATGAAACGGTGTTTATAGTTATTCGATTGACAAAACTTATCAGGCTTCAAGCCCCCTCTAGTCGCAGTATTGCCATGGACGAAATCTCTCCTCCTCTTTTTAGTGTAGTGGACATCAAGCTCTCTTACTTTGGAGCGATCATGTAAAATGCACGAGTATTTACGTAGATCAGTAAGCTCATCCCTTGACAATATTCTAATTAACCGAAAACAATGCAAGTTGTTGCCTATTCAGCCTAATCTCATATCGCACAGAGCCTTTCATTGAGCAATAAAATATAATAGTCGAGTCTAAGCGTACGCGGTGAAAGTTTATTGAAAACAAACGAGCGTCGTTCACACGAGGTGGTCCATCGTTAATCTTTTATCTAACGTGGTGTGTGCTCTTTGCGGCAATGTCACGGGCGTCGGCCGTGCCGAATCAAAAGCGTTTTCATCGACACACCTCCAACCATTCTCCCCAGTAGGTATAGTACGACAGATTTTAAATGTTCCATCGATGTAAACGACAAAAACTAGTAAAGGCAATTGCTTTTTTTCACTACAATACTAAAGTCGTTTTAACATAAGTTACACTAGTTCAAAAGTAATCGTGTTTGCCGATTCATGCCGATGATTTATTTATTTATTTATAATGATGGAACCTTATAGTTGTGTCGTGTTATAACCATGCGCCATATAGGGTAGATATAATATACTCTGATATTTAAGACATTAACTTTCGTACTTGACCTAATGTGTATCGTCATTAAGTTGAATGCATTGGAATATTCGGTCTAACGTTTTGTACTCGAGTTGGATTATAACTCGCATTTTAATGCGGACATTATGGTAACATCGAATGTAAAAGACGTCTAAACGATGTGAAAGTTAAAGTCCCTTTTATATTCTACGCTTTAATATGATTTGTGCATTGTAGAAAATATTAAAAGCACAACTCAAAAGTTTAGACCGCCAATGAATATGCGGTCAAACGACATGAACTTTTTGCTTTGAATTTATTTTTTGTCACAAATAATCACAGTTTTGTTCAAAATACAGATTAGTTTAAAGAAAATCTTATCTATTCAACTATGATACGAATTTATTGAATCAAGAATAAAAAAATTATTACTTTATCCTATCACAAATATACAAAGGATGGCACGCAATAGGTTTTATTGTAATATTTGTATAAAAATCCACCATGGAAGTAATCTTGGTATTTCAAGTACATTAATACTGGCCATGAAAAGTATAACATAACGATTGAAAAAAAAAACAATACTATTTCCTTATATTTATGGCATCTTTGCCCATACTTTTGGAATTATCAGCCAGGATTATTTGTTATTATGTCAAGAAAGAGGTCGTCAGTTTTTTCCCATAATGTGCAAACTATGTGCTTACCTTTTGATATAGGTTGTTAAAATGAAGAAGGCATTTCAGCATCTCAGTGTTGACTGGAGAGTAATGATAAGTTTGTAGGAAAGACTTTTGCATTCGTTGCAAGTCGTAAAAGAGGCACCTATTTGATGCATAATGTGTTTGTTTCTAACACAAACTCATCAAAAACATAGATGCTAGTACCTAAATTAAAAATATGTGACGAAAAAAATTTAAACGAGTCAAAAACTATCTGGAATCTTGTCGTTTCCCACAAAAATGCACTGGACGCATGTGCTTTATCATTGGCTGTTGAAATAGCGGTTATAAAAATTAATATTGCCATTATTAACATTTACCTACATTAAAACATATTTAATGAAATTGAATCGATCGAAATTGACATAAGAAGATGATTCAAGAGTCCTTTAAAAGCTCAGATCATAGTATGAACACAACTTATCATAATAAAAACTCGTATCAAATATCATTAAACTTAAAAAAAAAAAAACTAATTTAGGATCTACGATCTCCGTCTATCATTGCTATACAAATTGAAAAGGCAACTAGCGGAGTGCCGCTGAGCCGACCCCGGCTGGATACTTTTGAACCACTATTTGCTTACCACGATTCATTCGATTAAAACTCTGAATAAACTCATTATAGTTGAATGCGACTACCCGCCGAAAGGTACCTTTCAAACGATATTAAACCGCATTATCCGCGTTTATTCCCGGCCTTGATTAGTACCGTATCATTTAGTCCTGTGTTGTAATTATTTATATGCAACCAGGAATAAACCTTATGCTTCTCATTTTAGAATTTAAATTTATCTGTCACTTGTCGCTGGCGGCGCCTTTGACCGAATGAGATGAAAAGCGCCGCGCGCGACCATTTATCATTGACAAACACAATTGTATTGGGTCCCATCTCGAGAAATTGGTGGATAAACAATCTTAGAACTGAGTTTTACGTGACGTAACTCGTTGGAATCTGCTGATTATAGGGAGTCGAGCAGACCCTGCTGCGACGTGGAATTGAGATGATGTGGCTTATAATACGGGAAGATATGCAGTGTGATTTTATGCGTAGGTAAGGTTCTATTCATGTTTGTGACGTAGATTTTTCACATAATTATCATTCGGTCAAAGCAGTAGCTTAAAACGGCATTTTCACTTGCTAATGTACCTTTTTAGGATTCCGTATAAATAAACGGAACCCTTGTAGGATCACTTGTGTGTCTGTCCGTCCGTCTGTCACAGCCAATTTGCTCCGAATCTAAAGGACCGATTAAGTTGAAATTTGGTACACGTATGAATCTCTGTGACCCAAGCACAGACGTGTAACATAAATAAATGAATTTTGAATATGAGGGTCGTTTTTGGGGGGCAAATAGAAAATTTAAAAAGAAATGAAGTTTCGCATTCTGTACCGTGTGGCATTTCAAATGAACTTACTGTGAGGATCTCAAATATATTTTTGTCATAAATTTAAATTTGATTGTATTAAAGTTATTTAAGAAAATGGACGAAAATTGTTTTTTTCTATAGTTTTATTTCCCAGATTTCGAGTAAGATAAAGTAACTACCTATGTTGTTTTGGTTGACTAAAAGAAAGTAGGTAAAGATAACAACAATTTTTAACAATTATTTGTTAATTAGCACTGGCAGTAAAAACACGAATGATTGATATCGACTGAAATAATTAATTTCCCTTAAAATCATTAATGTCGTTTTGCGCCGTCATAATTCAAAAGCCTTTCAGAAGAATTCGCTGAAAGTATTTTTACTTACTTTCGATGGCTGTATGAGTAAGGGAAGACGAAAGAAACGATGGATGGAGTGTGTATATGACTATTGGCATGACGAATAATAGAGAAGTATGGAAGAGAAAGACATGTTACGCGCCGACCCCAAATAAATTGGGAGAAAGGCAGGAGAATGAAGAAGCGCCAAAGGAAAATTATCCAGAGGGCTGACACTTAGACAGGTGGCGATCGCTTTAAAAGCGTTTCGATATAGCTATTCGGTAGCTTATGTCAATCTAATACATTTTTCGCTTCCCCATAATTGTTATCGCTAATAGAATGCCACTTTGTCTAATCCCTCAGGTTAAAAAGACGTAGTCAAGTGTAACCTATGGGCTTGCTAGGGCCAAGAAAATTTTAGACAGGGTTTTCGTGCAATGTTTTTCAGTAATGCAGGGCTAAATGAGGTTCCTAAACTTGTTTGATTACATTTACTTGGTTTTGAGACTATTAACCAGCCTTTTAAAAGAGACTGTTTAGTTTATTTTAGTGTATAAATATCAGAATTCATCAAAGACAAGAAAACCTAGTTAGTGTTTTGAGTAAGTAAGTAAGTATTATCTATATGTTCTTGTTAAAGGTTTCCGCACTAAGTTCTTCAGGTGGACCGTTATGCGTGGGCATGGCATGATCAACTTCTAAAGGGACCTTCACCTCCCTCTAGAAGTTCATCAGGTCTCCTTACCTGTTTAGAACATCTGCAAAAGATCTGGGTGACTCGAAAGTTTTTGTTCTAATCTGGGTTACGCCTGTGGTTTCAAAGAGCACAAGTGCAACGGTTTCCTCAGTCTCCATGCATGTCCTGCACAAAAGACTGTTCATTATGCCTATTGTGTGGAAGTGTTTATTTAGCGAGCAGTGTCCCGTAATGGTCCCCGTCACCGGGTGCAAGCTGTTCCTGTCCAAGCGTAATAAGCGCCTGGTTAACTTGCCATCTAAGGAAGGCTGTAGCTTCCTGAAGGGTAGCTGTTTGAAGGGGAAGGGTACGATAGGTTCAGATCCACAGACTGACGTCCTGACTGGGTGGTCTCCTGCTAATTCGTCATTTGCGTCGTTACCTAGTGATCCGCTGTGTCCTTTTATCCACTTTACTGCAGTGTAAGTTAGTGTTGAAATAAGTTAGTTTGTTTCAAAAACCTAAGAAATTGTAGGTACATAATAATTTTTTTCTTTGAATACAAAAATCTATTACAATGTTTTGAGCAATGATGTAAGGTCGTAGGTTCGAACCCAGACAGGCGCTTTACTTTGTGTAATTATTTCATTACCATGCTGCTCATATATGTATATTGCTCTCCAAACGGTGGAGGAAAACATCGTGAGGAAACCGGCATATCCTAGAACCAACAATTCGAAGACATGTGACACACGATATCTATGCATGACATCTACCAACTCGCATTGGGCCCGCGTAGTGGATTACGGCCTACTCTCTCTCACCGAGAGGAGGCCTGTGTCCCAGCAGTGGGAGCATTAAAGACTGATTATGTATTACAATTTTGGAAAAAAAATGGTATAAAAAAACAGGAGTAGGTAAATAAAAACATTCAGACAGATTAAACACTATATGAAAAATACTTTCATTCTTTCATTATATAAGGAATGAGTACCTACTTTATTGTTTATTTTCTTTAATGAAATGGCTACTGGCATAGGTATTGACTTTTTGAAGCCAATAGAAAATACAAACAAAAATGAAAGTTAATGGCATCCTCATAATTTTAATCGATAAAAAATTATTAAGAGGTGGTTTTAATTTAATTAAATACTTTTTATTTGATTGGAATTAAGTGCTGATTGTTTACTCGACAGATAATTTTTATTCGTGGAATTAAATTGACGTCTGACAGATGATGTATGGAACAACTGTCAAAATTTCAAAATTATTCCTCCGATAAAATTATCTGTCGTTAGAAAAATCTGCCCTAGTTTTAAATACGTAGTTTGGAGTTTAAAAAAAATCTCTTTTGCTTTTTTTTATAAAAGCATTTATAAATAGAAAATTACGAATTATTGAGAGTCGTGACTTTTAATTAGTCTCAAGCTTTAAAACGGTAATCAGCTTATATAAAACAGGAAGGTTTAAGAAGCCTCTACGGTACCTAATTATATACCTAGCTATTGATATCTAAGTAAGCTCACGAATAGCTCAGTTGATCGTAGTCAATTATTTCTTTTAATCTAAAAAAACATGATAAAAATTCTATTCTCTCAGAAGTTTAGAACAGAATGAGTAGGTAGATTAAACATCAATCTAGATATGATTATATGTAGGTAGGTATCTGCTCTACACAGGAAATAACGTAACATCACGCCTTTACCCTTCTCTTAATAAAAACCAAAAAGTGCACTAGAAGTGTTGTTTCCTAAAACCTTAGGAAAAGCAATTTTCACAAAATATCCCAACTTCCCAAGTTAATCTGAAACTTTAAAGTTAAAGTACATTCGTTCACTACAAACAAGAATGGATTCACGAGCGGCATTACCCGCATTAGCGTGTCGGATGCTGCAGCTCGCATATTTCATCACATCTTAGGAGATAATGCTCCCTTTAACAAAACATTAATCTAGGAGTCGTCGGAGGCGTGGGGCGGAGCGCCCGGGCGCCAATGGCGGCGCTCGTCGCCCGGCGCCCCGCGCTCCTGTCCTGCCATCGATTGTCTTACAAGCTCTTAGGAATTGGGGACCATCTTCATATTATATCAGAATGTAGCGTCTACTTGTCTGTAGATTCAATTGCTTGGGTTCTGCACGGATAATGCGGCATTTTCATGCTGCGTAAAATCTTTTGTGGGTGTTTTATAATTACTTGTAAGTATTAGAAGGATAGACTCTTGTTGTTATTGGGATTTAGGTACATGTTGTCTCATTTTATCACGGGATGGTTACAGATTTTTAGGCTACAGATTTTTACCAAAAATAGTCTGATATGATTGTCCACAATGCACATTAATTTTCAAAACCTGTAAATGATTAGTCAAGTACCTATGCGTAATTTTCGTCATTCATGAGCAGGTATTTTTACTTTTTACTGCCAATTGTTATCATTTGATTGTTTATTCCTTGTCGTACGAACGTATGAGTATTTATAAATGTATGATATTGATAAGCTATTTGTAGCAACATTAATTGGCTGATAAAAATTGGATTCCATCGAAATTGGCGTTTGATCTTTTTTAATAATAAATATTTATACAGGTAGCAGCTGCACTAAAATCCTCGCTCTGATACCCAAATAATAATTAGCCTGCCCTTAGCACCTCAGTCGGCGTTCCAGAAAAAAGAGCCGGTCGATTCTCGCTCGCAAACCAACATAACCTGTAATTTGGAAATTATTATCTAACACATTGTGCCTTTCTGGTTATCCCGCCGGTCAATTTGCCGTTTTTATGGCTCCCACAGAGCCGCGGCCTCTAATTATCTCCACCACGATCTCGGCCCGAGGCGCGAGCGCGTCGCCGCACGCGCACTCCCGATGTGCACCCTAACACCAGCGCACAAGGCACAAAGTACATCGCTGACTGTACGACACCGCGTTAGCTTAGAAACATGAGAAAATAAATAGATACCTATGTTTTGAAAGGGTAACACGTCTGCGCGAATACTATTTGTTTTACTGCGAATTCCTCTAATAGTTTCAAATTATATTACCACTAATGTGTGTAGCTCTAGGTATCAGTGTTACGTAGGTATACCTACCTACCTATACATACAAGGGACGCAGATTCATAGCAGTAATAAATTAGTGCTTTGACTCGGACGCGAGCAATACAATTATGTTAATACATATTAATGAAACTAAAGTGATGGTGGGTACTTAAGTAGTAGTTTGATAAAATAATTTTAATGAAATGAAATTATAGTTAGTCATTAAGGTGTGTTCAGATATGTGCCTTGTTAGTGATGCCCCACTATAACGCGCTATACGCGTCACAATTTCCTTTTTATATGCCTTTATATTATGCATAATGTCATAAATTTAAATTATAATCGGTGAGTTTTAACGCCCAATTTTTAAATTAGAGAAACGTAACGAACCGGGAAAACACGGTATCGTCAGAGTCGTTTGGGAGCGACGCGGCCCTCGACGCTCGTATTCTATTAGGAAGGACTACTAATAAAATTAATTTATTTCTCGATTACAACAGTAACGCTAGTTCAAAAACGGGCCGCGGCCTCGGCTCATTAATCATATTAATTAAGACGCGGCGTAAGCGCTTTTGTTCGTGGCTCTCTCGATAAACGAGCGCCTTCTTTACGCTCATACAAATGACGGCAAAGTCGTGCGAGGCGGCAATAACACGCGGCAAATGTGCGCAGTGACATGCTCGCGCGGTGCGTGACGCCGGCACTCGCACCACGCGCCGATTGGTCAGAGACAATATTGTTAAATGGTCCTGTTTCAGACACCACCTTGTTATTAGAGTGTTATGTGTGTAATCGGATAATCGCATTGTAGTCAAGTTTTTATTGGCGGCACGCGGTCACGATTTGTTGCGCTAGTGTAATTATTTAATTCCATTGTTTTGATGAGATTGATGATCGAAAGTGCGCTTTGAACACTTTGTTATTAACAAAGCCGTCTCCCTGCCAATCAATGAAGCGGCACTCGTTAGTCATCAAAGTCACTCGCACACAACACATTCATTTAATTGAATTCGATCTTCAAGAACACCAAACTGAATTGATAGTTTAATTGATTACCGACCTGACAACTTCTCATCATGACTCTGTAGCTCATCTCCTTATATGCGTGCCGATACGAATCAAGTGAAAACGTATGACAACCAGCCACTCTAAACACAAACTTACTTGCACTTTGAGCAACTGTTGACATTATCAGAACATTCATACAAATCATATAACTTCTCTGGCCAACTTCTTTTGGCCGTAGACGAGCAGTCCGTAGGTACTACCGTATTTACCTACCTGACTTATGACAGACCCTCCAGAATAGATTACACATTCAGCTAGTTTTTTTTATTTATACATTTTACTTTGAGCAGTTCATAAGTTAGCTTCAATATTATGTTTTTAATCCTATGAATCCTATGATTATGTTTTTTATTTTTTGTGTATTATAAGGTGATGGTTCTATAATATTCACATAGCCAACAGTGGTACAGACGCCAGCACATCAACCTACTACAATCTGTCAAATTTCTTTGATAGATTTTTTACTTTATCGCTAAAGTATAAGGTTCAAAGTTGATTGGGAAATTTTGACAGTTTCGGGTAGGTTGATATGCTGGCGTCTGTACATGAATTTGTGAAAGGTACCTACCAACAAACTAGAAGTGAAAAAAAAAAACATAAAAAAAATATGACCTACACCGATTTCCAAAATTAAAGTTTTTTTTTAAATTTTATAGTACTAATTTTTATAGTCTATGGTTTTTTTTATAAAAAGTTTTTTCGTAACATTGGTAAGCAAAAATGCAATAGTAAGTAGGGGGACGAACTCGATTCCAACTAGAAGAGCCAACATTAACAGCAAAAAGAAGAGTGAGGATGGTGGAGGCAGGAGTCCTGACCTTCCAAAACCATAAAGAAATAATTATTGTTACTAACACCGGTAGGAGCTTTACTTTGAGTGGTAGTTGGTATTACCAATAATAATCCTCCAGACCGAATTTTGGTTATGGCCAATCTCAGCAAAGACTAGTCATCGGCGCGGGAGATATTTTAGTGCACAAGTGTGTGCGCAGACCGCAGCTACAGGTAGGTACACTCTCTCTTCTCTCATTATCATAGGTCGATGGGACAGCAATCTGATACAAACGTAGAGGGATCAGGCGCAGGACAACAGTCTTACTACGGAGGTATCTAAGATAGTCATTATTCATTGTAATCAATTTGGTTATGACCAACAATACCATGGAACACGAGATCCAATCATCGTAGAGGTCGTAAAGAAAGCCCATGTACACAAGTAGTTATATTTCAGTTGGTAATGGAAACCAAATATTATCTACTACGTCCTATTAATTACACATTCGTATTCGTACTAACTCTCTCTCTCTCTGGTCTGCAAGCCTCGAGATGGAGCTTAAAAGCAACACTGGAGAGGCCCACAAGGAAAAGAAACAGAGGAAGATCACTGACACGAGACGAGATCTGTAAAATCGCCGGGTCAAACTGTAGCCCAATAGCACAAGACCATGGCAAGACAAAATGACAACATCTTTGGAGGAGGCCTTCATCCAAACTGGGGTTCTTGCAGAAGAAGAAATAGAAGTAATAACTAACAAAATAAAAACTAACAGAACTAAAAAAATCATTAATAGTACAGACGCCAGCACATCAAGCTACTACAATCTGTCAAATTTCTTTAACAAATTTTCGACTTTATTGTTAAAGTATAAGGTTCAAGGTTGATGGGGAAAATTTGACAGTTTCGGGTAGCTTGATGTGCTAGCGTCTGTACATTATAATACATGTGTAATGACCAATGCACACGCGTTTCATACGTCGTTTTTCAACACACTTGTGAGGAAAAAAACAGACTTGTATTTGTAATTAACTTTTATGGAAAATGGCGCGCTGGTTTTGTTTTTCCGCGCGCCGCGCTATGTAACGTTTATTTTCTCTTGACTGTACTTACCTGTCTTAAACGAAAAACCTACCTAGATAAATTTGAATAAGAAATATTTCAAAACAGAAGAAGAACTAGCAGGGGATCTAGGAGGGGAGGGGGGTGGAGGGGGGAACTCAGGGGATCAGACGGGGATAAATCGCGCTAGCGATGCGCGCACAGGTGTAAATAAAGGCACTGGCAAAACCGCTAAACAGTTAATATAAAAAATATATTAAACACAATATATTGTTTAGACTGTTCATTAAGAGCTACTTTAAGTGTGTTGTTAAGTGTGTTGAAAATTAATTTAAGTTATAGTTACCCATTAGAACATGTCTACTGGAAACTAGAAATATAAGGCAAGAAATAAAAAGCTTTTTATTATGAAATTTTGAATTTTGTCATTTACTTGTACTAACACCTAGTACCTATATACTAGTACCTAATACACGTTCTCCAATTTGAACCAACGCTAGTTTTTTTCCTATTTTTGTTCATAAGCAGGAATGAGAAGAATATACTTAAATTAATTATTTGTAAATTAAAAACACAAGTAGTACTTACGTGCGCAAATTGCCCGTATCTACTTGGTCTTGTTGACAATACAGACTTAATTGGTTATTTTTTGACTTTCCTCTTTAATTAATTAACTTGGCCTGTGTTTTTGCGACAGTTGTTGTTGTCGCAATGGAAACCATCTAAATTAAGCTCAGACTAAACATTAACAATGACTTTTAACTTTTAATTAACATAAAAAGTAATAGCGAACCCAAATTAAATGTCAATTTCAATATCGAGACGTTGAAGGATTAAGATATAATTTTATAATCAAATTAAATGATCAATCAATGTGTTTTTTATGACTTTTGCTATTTTAGCTTCGCAAGTTCAATTAGTATGAGGCACGTCATTAAAACAATTATAGTAATGAATAAAACATGTTACTTCGGTGTGATTACGAAATTATGTTTATTTTTGATTAGCTGTGTGTTGCCCGCCAATAAAATTTGATTAGATTTGGTATCATCCAATTAAAGTTTTTGATACCTCCGTCGACAATTTTTGTTTATACCGCGATTTATAAGGTCGTTACTACGTAAATATCAAGCGTTAGAGGTTTATGTATTTTTAAGAACGCATTTATTTCTTACGTTATGTGGGTGATGTTATAAGTATTTATAATAGCTATACCAGTGACTACTGTTTTGCTACTAATTTGACATGCATATTTTTTGTTATTAAAATATCTTACACTTTATAACAGATAAGCATAGGTTAGGTAGGTAGGTGCAGTACATTCCTCGTTTTGCCAGTCATGTTCAAGTCTCTTTTAAGTCTTACATTGCTAACCAGATTCTATTGGTATTCTAACGGTACCGCCGTTACCGGGGACAAATCAAGCAGCTGGGGAGTTCTGTCCTTAGGGAAAAAAATAGTTTGCCGAATCCAGGCACTATAAGCATGAGAATATAATATAAGCTATCAGCATTCGCTTTTGCCACCGTTAGACTAAGATGATAAATATATCTAACGTTCTTTTTAAAGAAAACAAACTTACCAAAACTTAAAATGGCTTGGAAAAGAATTAGCTTCAAGTTTAAAACTTATCTTTCAGCTTGTTAGTCTAGACAGTTAACCTATAGCCAAGGAGAAAATCATTCCGCAGCTTCTACGGTTTCTGCCTATAAATTGTACAGTTAAGTCGGTACGAATCTTATTAGATATTCATAGATAACACGCAGAAAATTACACGTTTGCATCAGTTGCTTGTTTAGAGGAAGTGCGTCATGCATCTGCCTGTCTTTAAGTGGCAGTTTTCGCTAAAACAGAACACGTCTGCCGCCATCAGTACTAGGTACTTCTATATTTTTAACTATCTATATCTGTAGGTATACATTAAATATTAAAGTCCCTTTACGTGTCTGTCTGCGTGTTCTGCAGTCTTTAGTTATTGCATTTAATAAAGCGGTAAATAGTGTTTTTTTGAAATGTCATGAAAACACTGTTTGGATATTTTTTTGCAAACTTACACGAATAAAGCAATTTTAAAAACATATTTATCAATTAGGTTATAGAGTACCTTACATATAAGGTAATACAGTCAAGTCTTTGTCTATTTATTTTCACCTACTTCTTGCGGGATAATTATTGCGTAACACACTAACAGTAGCAAATATTTTAATTTTGGCAGTTCAACAACATTCATTACGATATTTACGTTGTTGAGCAGACACATTTTTCGAACATAATTATGAAGCAATGGATTAGCGATATGCTTCAAAATGATTCAGATTGTGATTGAAATTAGGGTGCACAATTATGGTGCAGTTGTTCAAGTGGGTTGAACTACCTGAACCCAGTTAGCTTTCACGTATCAGTGCCGATACACATAAACGGAGGGTATAATAGTATAGAACTATATGTATAGTCTAATAATGTACACCATAAAAATACAGATATGAAAGTGATTTTATACATAGGGTGATACGACAACAACTTGTCCATTATTATCGCTAGGCATACTATAAACTCGAATCCAGAATAGGTCGTTATCGAGATTTTATGCGTATGCAACTGATTGTAATAAAAGCGACACGACTTTAAAGGAGAAATCACTGGTAATTATTTTCCTTTCAATTAAAATATCGCTTATTCATTAGAGGGTGCGCGTACCGACAAGGCTGCTAATCCTGAAAAGCTAATAGAACACCTGAATAAAGTTCATCATAGTCTTAAATATAATATATTTGTTTTGTTTTTTTTTTTATAGGGGGTCAACGAATAATTACTTTTATTGCTTAGCCTTAATCATCGCTAAAACATCAGCAGCTACACATCAAATCAAAATAAAACTTAGTCCACCTCAACCCCAATACAACTCGTAATAAAAATACCAACATGATTGCCATAAATTGCAATTTTTGTAGCGTTGTTAAAACGAATTGATATAAAAACGTAAATGTTTATTATAATAAATAAGATAACTAATAGTTTGCAACAACCTCAATTCTTATCAAATTTATTCATTCGGTTCATATCTGTCATATTACCACAAGTATTAGCAATTACTTTTGTAATGTAGGATCGAGTATATGTCCATACATGGAGAAGGACTGTTTCGCCCAGAATGGCTCGTATTTGATTAACTTTCAACTAGAACCTTATTGCGTAGAAAATAAGCACGATAAAACCACATGAGTAGATATTTGCCAGAGACCGTGCAACAATGTGAGCAGTGATGGGCCAGTGGCTTTACTTTGTGTAAATTATTTCATCATCACTGCCATGCTCTCAAAACGGTGAAGGAAAACATCGTGAGGAAACCGACATGTCCTAGAACCAAAAATTCGAAGACATGTGATATTTACCAGCCCGCAATGGTTCCGCGTGGTGGATAACGGCCCACACACTCTCACACTGAGAGCAGGCTTGTGACCCAGCAATGGGAACATTATAGACTGATTATGTGCTACAATGTGTGGACGACGTTTTACCGACGCATATGGAAAACGTTATTGGCGACACGCGCAAATTCCTGTGCCATCCAGTAGTAAACCGCAAGCTATTCCAATACTTGCTCAAGCCAGCCCCTATAGAACCAGTAGCTTTAATTGAGCCCCTAAATAATCCTTACCTGATCCAGCTAATCTCTAGTTAATGGATCTCGACATAGGACTTCGTTGGGGGAGGCCCAACGAAGTCCTATGTCGAGATCCATAATAGGGGGTACACTTTGTACTGCCGCCGATTCTATAAGATTTTATTGCTCCTGACTCGGGCCTTGAGCTAGAGCCCAACATTGTAGACGATGCCTGCAGGCGCCAAGTAGAGAACAAAAACTCAACCATCAGTCTTTGTTGCATATTTATTCAAGTGTCGATACTTTACCAGCGTGTCATAGAAACTGCAAACTTATTAGCTTGGGAACTGGTTCTTATTGAACTTCATATACCCATTCTTCGATGTGGGTAATTCACACGTGCGCCCGCTGTTAATTATTTTTAAATTACTTATTTATTTTTGCATGTGATTTACTGCTCATTTTTCTGATTAAGACTAAACTACGTCAGCTTCGAAACTATTCAGTCTACTTAGCGCTTGCGCAGCATCTAGTAACGTCGGCGCGGTGCCTACGCAGCGTCTATGCAGCGTCAACGCCTACGCAGAATAAAGGAATAATTACATACTTATTGGAATGATAAAAAACTGTTCGTTGACTAACTGACCAACAGTTGACACTGTGAACCTCTATTGAGAAACATTATAAATTATTAGGAATATGTTTTGAACAGTGAACGAATTTTCATTCACTGGTTCTGTAGGGGTCGCAAATGCCCTCTTGGAATTTCTCAAAACGTCATCTCTGAACTGGACAACGCGGTATTGAAGTATGAGTAGGTACTATTAATAGACTTAATACTTGTTCTTTTATAAAGCCTAAAAAACCTTAGTATAAACAATCACAAGCTCAATTAAAATCGATCCCCGATATCAGTGGCATCATAATTACAAGTCTACAACTACACTAGAGTGCGTCCAGTGTAAACAAGTTCCTCTACAACTGATCGCTTGATGGATGAGCCGCCATTCCTGCTCGCTTATTTTCGCCAACTAATTAAAATTTCGACGTCGCCGGTAAAGCGGCAATTACCGGCGAGATTGCGCGATACACTGCAAAGGGCCCGCTTAATAACTAATGCAGGTAACTTGAGAACATCCAGGGCTGGAAGACACTAATGTTGTGGAATTTTATGAAAATTGAAGCACTTTAATGTTTAAGCTACGCCGACGTTGAAGTAAGAGCCAAACTGAATCATCATCTGCCTAGCCTTTTCCCAACTATGTTGGGGTCGGCTTCCAGTCTAACCGGATGCAGCTGAATACCAGTATTTTACATGGAGCGACTGCCTATTTGACCTCCACAACCCAGTTACTGGGTAATACGATACCCCTTGGTAAGACTGGTTGTCAGACTTTCGGGCTGCTGACTACCCGTAACGACTGTCAAAGGTCCACGAATGACAGGGACCAACGGCTTAACGTGCTTTCCGAGGCACGGAGGGGACACGGTATGTAAAGATGGTCACCCATCCACAGACCAACCACGGCAAGCGTAGCTTAACCTGATCGATCGACCTGTGCGGCTGTTATTATTTAGCCACGGGCCCCTCAAGAGCGAAACTGAATGTGCAATCGAAAATAAAAAGTTATGATACATACAGGTACTAAAGCATCTGATTTCTGTAATAGAGACACATCATCAGTCTCGCATTTCAAATAACTTTGGAGGGTGAGAAACAAGGAGAAATAAGGTCCACTCATCCTCCATAGAAAATGGAGGATCCTCTGACCAGACGCGTCTGGTGGGCAACTGCCCGACGATAGATGTCGGGACATTGTATAGCTATATGCTAGTCGCACGGTAAACTCTGCTTGCGTGATGCAGGTTTTGGCGTGACGTCAGATATGCTTAGTTCGCATGTGGCGTTGTAGATGCCGCCACACAACTAATGCCTATACAACTGTTAAATTCCAGAATACGACATTTCAGGCTCCTGCTCATATACGAAAACTTTTCACAAAGAAAAACAGCTCATTTCAAAATCACCGTGACAAGTGGCTAAATAGGCTGTTTATCGTTACTTATTTTCTTGCTGTTCATTGGAAGGTAAAAGATGGAGTATATATCTGCTTATTATCCCCTGTAAGCGGCAATTAAGCGTCACCGAGGAAACGAGTTGTTATAATGCTTGCGGCCGGCGATAACCAACCTGTCATTACTTATGCACGATGAGATGCGATTTTTAAACATTATAAATGGTTGCTGTGACTGAGAATAGATAAGCATCGTAAACACCTATGCATGTACTTTGCTACAGGGGATTAGAAAAGTTGGGAATTACATTGAACTTTATATCTAAATTATATTTATCTTTAAATCGATGTCAGTTTATCGCTTTCTAGCCCACTTGATTTGCTTGTTTCTTTCAAAGGTAGTTTACTAAGCTCCTCGCACATGTAAAAAACAAAATCAAACTCGAAAGTACTACGGAAAGTAGATGCAACTTCTAAACTTAACTTTTTGTATTGGTGATCATAAATTCACAACTATAAACAACAAACAGAAGCGACGATTGTATGTAATTCATCATTGATACGACATTTTAATTAAATATTACTCTCATAGAATAAAATGTTGTGATTGACATTGATATTCACTTCTCATCACGAGTCAATATATCAATCCGTGATATAGATGAGGGGCCTATTGGGCCCTGTTGCTCGTTATTATACTTTCTCTTCATTACGTATTCAGATCAGTAGCTGTCATTTGAGAATATATACGAGATTCGAAAACGTATTTTCTAACTAATAACTGTATTTACTTAATTGCAAATGTTAGCACCGGTCTGATATCGATTATGTTAGGTACTCCATGCATGTTTTAAGTAGCCATATTTATTTACAAGTTGAGTGCTGTGAGGCAATATATCTTCAATGTTTGAAAACATCGTGTTACGTGTCACAAGTTCAATTACGAAGTGCAGTAATTTATGTGCTGAGCGAACAAAAATACGTCGAGGTAAATATGTAGATATTAGCTGTTAGGTGTTGCTGCTAAAGCACACAACTTTCGCAAACAAAGGGGAACGGCTGAATTTAATTTGCTCGTGCCCATCAATTGAGGCTACCTTATGCATCCACTACGGAGAACTTTACAGGTAACTTTTATTTCATCTAATACAGAAGGTGTAAGCTATAAATAATAAATGTAATAACCTGTCAGTAATCGTCGATAGTAATTAAGAAACAATCTAGTAGGCTGGCTAGTCCTTTATTAAGTTCTTATAAAGGGAAACTAAACGCGTACCGAGTACGTGCTACCGAGTAATTTAATGATACAATGTGTATTCAATTAGTGGAGTCACATCGCATGCAAGCAATTGTTAATGCTCAGAGCTATCAAATCGCGCCACTTATGTGAGTGCGCTGAGTGATTACCGAGCGCACACCGACGCGACGCCGCGCCGTGTCTGCCGCGTATTACATGCGGCACGACAAACTGATGCATCACGCACGACGCCCTCATTAATTCAACGAAGAATTATATCTTCATCGACTACTGTGAGCCAGAGAGCTTCCTCTCTGTAATTATCTCGTATTAGGGACTATTATCGTATACGATGCACTATCAATTTAATGCGTCGCCATTTAAATAATCGGCCTTAGACAATAGCCACCGGATTGCACACACATTATACTACAATGTGAATTTCGCAAATATCCGCGGCATGCATGATGCATGAGCTCGTGAGCACGTTAACCATACCTTACGCGGAGTCCTTGTGTAATAACTGGAAATGCTACGAATTTATCATTATATGACAGCCGTTTCCACGTCGGACGCTTGTGCGACGACGCGCCGCGTGGATCCATTTAAATAATTCACAAATTAATGAAACGCTTCTGTGAAGAAAAATGCATTTAATTTATTTGCAATACTTCAATGGCCTTTTCAATTCAGGTAGACGCGGCCCGCCCTCGAGCTACTCGAAAGCTATTTGCGATTATTTCCGAATTTCATTATTGCGTTATCATTTCGTTAATCACTGTAGTTGGTCGGAGGGTTTCCTGCCTTATATCTGACCGCTAGGGTCGATATTTAAGCGTGGGGATTCTGAAAAAGCAAGGAGATGAAAGATGCCGCCACCATTTGTCACTACTTTCGGAACGAGGTGGCGCAGTAAAGTACCGGCCCGCCCTGTTTGCACCTCGGGCCGCGGCGTTTTCTTTTTCTCCGCGAACGTCCGCCGGAATGCGAACTTAATGGTTTCGGTTTTGAGACCATAACCAATCACTCCGTCATCAAAATTATGGAAACATTACGCGTGGCCTGTTTGACGAAAATCACGACGGAAAAAGTGGATTAATGCAAAAACTCATTGCCGTAATGTTTTGATAATGGTGTCCGTATCCGCTCGCCGTGCAAAATGTTTACAAAATCATGATGATCATTATCTTTTAATTAAAACCATTCTGTAGCACTCTAAGTGTAGTAATAACATACTGCAATTAGGTAGATAAATTGTCTGATGTTGAACTTTCAATTAATTTAGCAAATAATTTCCGTAAGCTCTTTCACACAATCGACAATGGAAAATGTTTCATTGTGTCAAAAGTATTACTAACGTTTTCCTGCAAATATTTTCTAGCTCCTATTACCGTTGTTGATTCATCCAGTCATGCTAGGGTGCAATGTAGTCAAGTTCGCGTGTAAACAGAGCGACGTTATAAATAGCAATTAAATAATTTGTGGCACTAATATGTAGATTCGGGTGCGTGGATCTGGCCGTCAGTCAGCCGACCATTAGACGTAAAACGCCAAATCATTTACAAGAAAGCGAGAACCCGCCTCATAATATTTACATAATTTATTCATTACGACGTCCAAGCGTTGTAACTTGAAAAGTAAAGAATCCATTTTAGTGCGTATTACCTATAGTCTAACTCTGCATTCGTCAGTCTTGAATTTTATTTATTTGACGTGAAGTATAATAATTTTCAAAGGTTTTCCTTTGCCATTTTATTATTCTGGAAATTTCTTCTAATTGGGAGCTTTAGGTACTTACAATATTGTTTAAAGTATTTAACTGTCTTCTTCACCACTGTCAGTTTAAAATTTAACTTTACTTAAATCAAACAAACTAGTTGAATGAGACCCAAGAAAGCAAAAATAATTCTTGGCAAACTATTTAATTAAGTACAGGTTGTATAATTCGTCGAACTTAAAAGTGGTAACCAACAAAACGAGTTACAACGCTGCTCTAGTGCGGCCGTGATACAATCTTCCAAATATTAAACTAATATTTAGGCAACGCTTTGGCCGCCGCCGCCTCATTTGCATAAGGTGCGGTCTTGCGCCACAATACTACGACTTTTCAGTGGAACTACTAGTCTCACGGTATCTTATTGTTTACGTCATTTAGACGAATTATGAATTATGTGAACTGTATTAAGATTCCAGTTTAATTTCATTTGGAATCATCATCATCATCATCATCATCATTTTCATTTTTTTTATTTGGAAGCTGTATTTTAAAAAGTAGCTTTAGATATAAATAAATAACTAAAACGTTAATTTTCTCTACCACATAATGAAAATGGTGGTAATGGTACCTATATTTACAGAAATATCAGAACAGAAAATCATTGTTCTATTTAGCCTAATCAGAGTTTCCACAAGAGATCCGATGGACATCAAATAACTAGAGACATACAAAACTACAGAACAAAGAGTAGGTACTTTTACAGTCACACTACGTAGGATGAGCAAAGCATACATCGAACATAAAGTCACGAAGACAAAAGGCTCACAGTCACAACATTCAATATTGCCGGCTCGCACGGCTAGTTAAAAGTTTCTATTACCGCGCGACCGCGCGTAAACGCTTAGTGGGACCGCGGCTTAAGGCAGCCGCATGTAGCTGTAAATATCATAATCTTAACCCATTAGTCTGTTAATGTTGTGTCCCTGCCGGCGGGCTTTGACTCGTGTTTTATTGCTCCGCTATTAATTGTGTACGATCCTCTGAAGAATTTCATAAATAAGCCTTTGTTTTCCGCGGTACTTGTTGTGAGTAAGAAGGTTGTGTGTGAATCGCATTTTTTGTTAAAACACATAACTTGATTTGTATGTGAATTTTGATATGAAGATTTATGTTTGTTTGTTTTTTTTTTGTGTACTCAGTTAGGATCTCATTAGAATTTTTGCAGATTAGGCAAATGCCGACAGGATGGCACAAGGTCATTACGTACATACGAGTACATACAGATGCCAGCACATCAAGCTATTACAATCTGTCAAATTTCTTTGATAGATTTTCAACTTTATCGCTAAAGCATAGGGTTCAAAGTTGATTGGGAAAATTTGACAGTTTCGGGTAGGTTGATGTACTGTGTGGCGTCTGTACCTAAAAGTGAAATAATGAGTTAACCTACTTAATAAAAATATTAAATTCAATGACAGAAAACGCACAGTCTAAATCGTCTGGTCCATAAGTACGAAATTTTGCACCAGAGTTAGGTACTTATACAGCATGTAACAAAAACCCTGTCCGATCCAATAAAGGCGTATTCCTGGTTCAAAATACGTAGGTACTATAATAATAATAATAATAACCCCATCGCCGTATCTCTACGTTGACGTCGTGGTGGGGCTTGCGCGCTCCAAACTCTAGGCCTGTGCCGAAAGAGTTTACTTTGCCGGAACAGGTCTAAGGTGAGGAGCCAGACCAAGAGAGATACAGAAACCCGCAGGGCAGCATGTGGCGAGCTGTTGGGCAGTAGCGACCCCACGGACCCTATCTCCCGGGAGAAGTTTGTTCCTCACCTCTGGCTTGCCTTTATTGGCCGGCTGGAGTGAACAATGACGAGGAACAGAGCTCCCACCTCATTCTTGCCTTTATTGGCCGGCTTGAGTGGAGATTCGCAAGAGCAAATGTGCTCGGAGGAAGGAAGTATTCCAGTAAGATGCTGGTAGGGATCTTGACCGTACTTCCGGGATTGTCCTGATAGCCGTGGAATACCTCTCCACTCCTCATAAGCACCTCAGGAGATGTTGCCCCCTTGGCACTACGTCACTATGTGCTAGCGACCGTTTCTGGGGGCCCACTATTGAGTGTGCAAGTCACCCCCTGCCATTTTATTCGTGTATATATAAAACATTGATCAGGCAGGGGTCATAGTTCTTCCATAGTTCATGGTAACCAGTCCACTTTAGCCACCCAAACCCATAGTCCAACGTCATATTTTCCATATCCTGCAATAGTCCTACACCAACCGGGGGTTGTCCTTGGGTGCACTTGCATAGTGCCAACAGGGATAATCGTCGGTTGGTGCCTCATTTCATTAAAAACGTTCAACGGGCCTCTGCGAGTTGGCTTCGGCCCCTCGTACGCCTTTCAAAGGACCGGGACCCCATGGTCCCGAGATATGTTAAAGCATAAAAAATAATAATAATAATAATATTTTATTTCAGATTTCTCCATATAAATTGTTAGTAACACGAAAATACTTAAGAGCTAATGTTAGTAAACAAAACAAATAATAATAAAATATAGATTTTAGGACAATCCGACACCAGAACGCATGTATGCTACTTCACTGCGTGCAGCCGCATCCAGCGCTCAAGCATCGGAGAATCCCACCGGTCCGTCAATACGCTCAAGATGCTGTTGGAACTAACTCGCATGCGAGTTAGAGTCGAGGTGCAACGTTTGCGCATGATTGTCGCAAAACTGTCGACGTTGGCCTCGGCAAACATGCCGGAGGCACTGCAATACCGCGGCAGCCCCATCAGCATTCTGAACGCATTGTTATACTGCACTCGCAGGTCACTGTATGTCCTCTGCAAATAGCCAACCCACAGGCTGCACGTGTAAAAGGATTGACAGTATGCCTTAAAAAGCGTTACCTTTACTTGTGTTGTACAGCGTGCAAACCTGCGAGCAAGCATATTACATCGAACAGACAACGACCTGCGCTCTCTCTCAATGTCAGTACTGTCCTTTAAATCCTCGGTAACCCAATGACCTAAATACTTAAATTTAGTAACCCTTTTTAAAGGGGTACCATTCAAGACAATATCAGGTACATTTTCATAGTGTTTAGTACCTGATTTAAATATCATAAGCTCAGATTTAGTTGAGTTGTATTTTAGGCCATGGGTGTTCGCATAGGTCTCACAAATCTTTATGAGTTCCCTCAACGCACAGATCGAGGGGCTCAGCAGCACCATACTAAAAATAAAAAATAAAAATGTAACTCATAAAAACCAAAAGTTATTGATTTTTTAATCCATGCGAAATTTAACACTGAATATGGCAAATTTTCATAAGTTGACAACACTCCACCCGCCGACAAAATCTTTTTATTTTTACTTATTTTTATTTCAAAGAACACCGCCCTACACTACCGCGTTGTAGGCACTCTTTCAACTAGTCGCCGACTCTTTGATGTCGCCGACTGGTTGCCTACCGGCGTGCTACTTGTTGTCAGTCTTTCACTTTCGAGCGGACGTCCGTACGTATCACGTGCCGCTATCGTTTCGCGAACAATGTCGTATTCCAATCAGGAATTATGCAATTGCGAGTAGAACGTATGAGGTGCGCTTCACTAAGAGGCCAGGTGTGACAGTACCGTCGGAGCGTGCGTTCTAACGCCTGCATAACCGTGTGTATACCACAGGCAGTGTTCATGGGCACGAGTCGCAGGCCGCTAATGCTGGAAGACCACGAGAACGCAACGTGGAAATCGAGGAACAGCTAGGAAGTAGCTTTCGACTCACTTAAATCGGACACAAGTGCGCTGCAAAGAGTACGTGCAAATTTAGTGAAAAGGTGTCGATTGTGTAAATGTGTTGGAGGTGGACATGTGGAGCACGATCGCCGAAGTATGCAACAACAACAAGTGAATGTTTTAATGAATTGATACCTGCAGTCGGTAAGTACATTGCCAAAAGCACATCACAAAAAAAGCCCTTATCAGGGCTACATTTATTTAATTCAATTAATTGTTTCTTGATAAACAGAATTAGGTATGAAATCCGGATCACTATGCCTCCAACACAATATTAGCTGACACCAACGACAAGGTCGTTGACGTAGCGTAGGTTTCTTTCGTTAAAAGTTTGGCGGCACGCGACAAAGCAGGTTCATGACAAAGGATCATACAAACCGTCTCGCTCAGGCGGCTTCTTTGACATAAAACTGTAGGTATTAACACGTGAAGTTTGTCGAGCGTTCAGTGTTGCCTTTGACAGTGTTTTTATTTTTTATTTAATTATATTCACTGGGGAAAAATAATAATCTTAAATCCATTAAATGGTTACGAGTACGCAGTACGATGCCGAATAAAACTCAAGGATCGGATTTATTGGCGGAAAATGTCCAGAGGCGAACACATTCGTAGGCATTTACGTAGGGTCGTCGTGGGCTCGTAGCAGGTGCCGTTCTATAGTTTCTGCCTACAGTGCCTATCCCCTTGAAAAAAAGGAGCGGATTAATGTTTTTATGCATGTTAACAAGCTGTATAGTGAGGTTTTAATAATTATGAACGAGGGAAGAGAAAGCTACTTTTTTTTTTCTGCATGATAAAGAAGCTAAAGTACTTGGGTTTATTTTGGTTTTGCCTACTTAGGGGGTTGCAGAATACATACCCATGAAGAAGGGTAAGCTAAGATTAGGTAAGTAATGATACAGTTTTCTGTATAGTGCTTCACCCTTTTAATAAAATTATAAGTAAAACAAATGCGCCTTTTTATGTTTTTCTTCAGTTAAACAGAAACTCCTTTATTAAAGTAATAATAAATTGTACGTGAACAATTACCGACATAAAACCGTCTTCCTGGTCAAAATTTATAGTAGATGTGATAATGAAGCAATTAGTTTTTTCTCCATTTACAAACAGACACAAAAGATTAAGCCATCAGAACATCTGAAGGCCGCAGATATAACACAATAGTGATAGGAACACAGCAAAAACGCTAGAATCATGAGTCATTATTGTCTTTAATAAGCCGTCCCGATCTGAACAATAAACTTTATTTAACTAACAAATAAACTTAATCGTGAACTAGTACCTAATTAATGTAATTTTTAATTATAGGTTACCGTTACTCTTCGATTTAGTTAATTAACAATTTGCAGTAAAGTTTCGTTTTATTACAGACTGATTCTTCCCACGCGGTCCCGAGTTCTGGCAAATTAACTTAACTGAATGTTCAATGTTTACTGTGACGACAGTTAAGCAGTTAATCAGATCGTAAAATGAGTCGGAATGTAATTGAATTACGCTTAGCGACGAAGTAGGATAAGTGAGGTGAAGGGACGCAGACACAATATTGGTGATTATAGAAGGTGTACTTGAGAGAAATGTTTGGCTACTAGCCCATACAAATATTAAAAAAAAAAATGCCTATGCCTATGCCTGGTAGAAAATGCCTATGGCATTAAGTCCGCCTCTGTACATTATTGTGCTTGAAGTATTAAATAAATAAATAAATAAAAGAAAATCTATTTGAAAATGCAATGCTTCGCAGTCTTCGTCGCTTTGGCATGCTGAAATTCTTCTATGAAATGAATATTAATCTTACCATATGCTGGCTGTTTACTTATAAATCTCATACTTTTTCCTCAGACTAAAACTATTCCTATGGCCCCTAATAATCTTACCGCAGTTGTTCTTAAATACCATAGAAAGTATGGGATTTAAGAACTGGTAAGAAAAGATAAAGGCAAAGTTTGGGTTTCCTTGATCATAATTTACGAAATTGCTACCCTATATAAGAGTATGTTGAGAACATTGTGGCTACATTACCTTACTATTTGTCACTGCAGCCCATTTTCTGGAGGTACACAATTGGATCTTCTATTCCTTGTTATGCAGTGTTAGTCTTAGAGAGTGTCTACGAGGCGGTCGCGCTCGCGCAGAGAGCCGCCCCTTTCTCCTCCGCCAATGGGGCGCGCCCGTCGTGTCTCCGCGAGATCAGCAAGGCGCCTGCCCGCACAAGAAAGCTGCGCATAACACGAGCGAACAGCGACAACGGAATATGTATAGGAGGCCATGTTTATGCGTGAGGATTGTCAGTTACAGCCGATAATTGAGTTGATAGTTAGAATGAAGTAGTTTACCATTCTTGTATGGGTTGCATTTATAGAGACTGCTTAGTTTATTTTTGCTAAAGTATATATTTACAAGCAATTAATTAAACACCACATTGACTACCACCGCTGGTAGTATGTGTTTTAGGCTTTTTGGTAATTTAAATCCAAACAGTTTGTTTAATGCAGAAAGTTGGTTCAAATTCACATTTCTTCTACTTTCGCCGCTCAGTTCTTGTCGTAAACGCTTATCGCTCGTTCTCTAGGCCCACCACGACAGCGCACACCGCTTTCATAATCCAATTAAGAATAATTGTCGATAAACTGACAGGCGAGATAGCGATTTATGTGGTGATATTTCAGCATCGTTAATAAATTTATGCTTGTTCTTGCCGTTTGATTGCACGCCGTGTTTCCATTAAGTTTATTCGATTCGCAGTACGAATGCCTCTCAGTATTGACAGCTTGTAATCTAAATAAAATGTACACTAGCTCACGTCAAAATATCCCTGTACTTATGTATTCTATAGATGATGACTACTGTTTACTGTACTGTATGCGTGGCTTTTATGTCAGATAAAATATATTTACTGGAGCAGCCCACAGAACCGCCATATAAAGTGTATAACGGAAACAATCGTGGCTCCTGTTAAATTCAGTTCGATTACATAGACTTGACAGCTCCATAAAAGACTTGAATGTGGCTACAAATAATACAGGTTGGCAGTTTTTCCGCGGGACGTATTGTCAGCTCTATTGATTTCGCGGCACATTGCGCGCCTGAGTTACGGCGCTGCGGTGAACCCTGACTTACGGCCGCATCCTCCCGATTTATTAGATCGTTATACCGCATCGGGGCAAAATAAATTCAATTCCGTTCTGTTTTGTGCTCCGTATTTCACACCGTGACAAATTTCTCGACGCTAGCACCGCCATGCGGGTAACGTCTTGCGGTTTTGTTGTATTTGGTTTTGATATTTGTACTTGAGTTAGTTTGTTACATTTATAAAGAAAGGTATGCTACGACAGTAGAACGAACGAAAACTATCTCATAATTACTTTTACTTACCAATAACAAGCAACACGGAAGCGAAACCGTAGCAGTGCTACGAATCTCGTAGCCTCGTAGCAGTCCCAAAATTTCCCTCAGCTGTTTTGTTTCTTACCTATTTGCTGTAGATTATTGATTTTATGGTTTGCAGCTTCTTTTATTAAACATTGTCGGAAGGCATTTGGCATCAGTCCTACATGACATGCAATTGCTATTTAATGGAGGAATTGCCGTATCAAAATAATGACAATACATATGTAAAAACACATGAGACATAAAACATAAGCTATAAAACATAGTCGACACAGACGCGCATGTATCTTCAAGGGTAATTTCTACTGTGTGCACGGTCATTAAACTTATATTTACTACTTTGTTATCTGAAATAAATGGGCCCGTTTTGTCATGCGGGAAGCGCTGTCACAACAAACATTATTTCATTTTACTTTATGATTTTGTAACGCGCCGTGAAGCAAGACTCGCATTTTGGAAAAATCCGATTTGAGCATAACAATAACAAAATACGTACAATGTTTGTCAGCAGTACTGCAAGGGTAGATTGTGTGCAATGTTTTGTTATTAATGTATTCTGTTACACTTTTGAGTCACGGTTATAAAAGATATCTGTAAAATAATAATAACAACAATTTATGTGTACACGGAAATGGAACCTCACCAAAAATACAATGTTACATATTGTCGTTATTAGACACGGAATAATCTCATAGTATATGATAGGCAATTAAGTAAACTTCCAACATAATTGTAAAGTATAGTGTGAAATTCAGAAAACTCGGAAGACCTACCGTGAATCAATAAACACATTCGGCACTCCCGTCGCATGATAGAACACAATAAAACCCATAAGTAAGACGAGCCGAGGAATAACAACAGTATTCAAATTTCCAATTCGTCTCGGATTTAAACAAAAACGTTCTATTTAATAGTGGAATGTGCACGGCACGGGTGTCGGTAATGGTGTGTGTACGGCTTTCAGTGTGTGCCGCTCGAATCGATTTGGTTGGTAATCGAGAACGCGTGCTCTATCGGAACTGTCGGTGGATATCCACGGCTCTGTTCCGCTTGATTTTGGTCAATCGTCGGTAATAGAATTCCGATCGTTTGGTTCGCGTGCGCGCCACCCGCGTCCCGCGTCCTCTGCAATCAACGATTCGATAGACCCAATGTATTGTTATAAACATTACATGCATGCATGTTAAAATATCACGTTTTCAGAAATGTATAAAGAATTTTTGAATAAAGCATTTCGTTTAAATAAAGTTAATTGACGTTCTGATTCAATTATTTCTGTAAAGTTTCATGAATAACTAAAACGTAAACTTTTAAACGGTATATAACATAAACTTCTGCCAAATAAAATGCATCACATGTTAACAAATCATTCAATTTACATAACAATAAAAAAGGTAACAATCATTTAACGAATATGATTGACAGATGTATTTAAAATAAAACATCAATTACAGTAACATTTCCACGTGGCCTGCCCCTTATTCGCGTTGCGCTCCCCTAAAGTTGAACAAAATGCGACCGGATGTAGGGAACAGCCAAAACGATACAAAACGTATGGGCGGGCACGATGCAAGCCACACTAATGATATTATTATGCCAATTGATATTTATAACAAACTGCCTAATGTTTTTGTGGATGAATGTATGACAGAGGAGGGAGAGTTTGTATAATTTGGTAAAGTTACAAAACGACTACTCATATGTGTTGTATATTTCCCTACAACAAACTTGGACACTAAACACAACCAACTGTTATATTCTACATACATAATTGAAAAACTTTGTCGAACGTTTCCCAATACCGAAAATAGTTTTCAAATTATCCACACAAATTCGTGGACGGTGTGTCCGCACAATAATAAATATTTAAAGAGGTTAGCAGGTGCAATACGCCTCAAATTGATACCCAAATAACAGAGTACGGTCGAGCCCAAATAATAATAAAAAACAGGCTCGGCTTTGAGCGCGGCGAACCTGCAATTTGAGAATTAATTCTATCACATTTCGCCCGCGTCTCGGCCAATTCGCCGCTTTATAGCTTTCCTGACACCGCAACAGCTGATTAAGTATAAAACAATCTCGCCGCCCGCAATCTCGCGATATTATCGGGTTAATCAACAACCTTCAGCTTTTTTATCATTATTTATATACACAGTGTTTGTTTCGTTTGTAATATAAACGCTGCGCCCTCGTGAGCGCGGCCGGCGCAGGCGCAGGCGCGGTCGATGATTGGCAACATGACAAATGGCCTCCGATTGTGCCATGATCTATCTGTTATATTAACAGAAGAGAATAGATTCACCTTGAATCGAACACATAATATTTAAAGATCGTTATTTTATATTGGATTGTTTCGGAGTAATCTGACGTAAACTGAACAATACAACCACATCGCTATAGACGGACGTATAACGTGTTATAATTATTCAACAGTCTAATTTTTATTTTGATAGCGAGTCTACATCCTGGAGCACATTCACCATAGATTGATATCACATTAATTAATATTCTCAAGGTATCAGAATGTAACATACTGTCCTACAACTGAGTTACTGGCCATTGATTTATATAACTTGCAACTAATCAAGGTTAATGGTCCGATAATTGATGATAGATGAATGTTGAAGCCTAATTGGAGTAATAAGGTAAGTAGAACGAAGTAATGAGCGAACATAATGAGCACTTGATATATGCATTCCTCTATGATTATTGGTAGGTGGGTAGTTGTTGCGAAATGCGCAATTAGTGCAATTTATTACTACTTAAATAATTAGGTGCGGGTTCTTTTTTACTTGTAGCCGGCATAATAAATAGTATTGCAAACCGACCAGTTTCAAAGAATAAAAAAATTTTGAGCTTATATTTTGATGGTTAACAGAGTGTTTCAGAAGTTGCAGTTGACCAAAGGTATTTCTGGAAATCTTGTAACCCAATGACCAATTTACTCAGTAAAGATTGTGGTTGCAGATTTAAAAATCAGATTGTTATTCGGATGACGCAAATGCAAATCTACGAGAAAGTGAAAAAGGTTCTGATTTTCTAAATTTTTGGAAACGTAGCCACATTCCTGGATAAACTGCCGCAGCCCAGATACCCACTGGTCTATTCACTGCATTCCATTCGACGTGCTTTTCATTAGGTATCCAATCAGTATACAGCGTGACTAACCGACGATTCGTCACGAAGGATTAAACTTATAGACCCGCTCAGCATCCCACACGAGGTCAAGGTCAGCGTAAAACACTCCTCGGATACTTTACAGGATCCGATATAAACACAAGTTGTAAATTATATCATTTGATTGGTTCCAATCAAGCATGGTCTCGATTAAAAATATATTCGAGACTCTGGGCCGAATTAAAAACTTACCACGCTCAATTTGAGTCGACACTTTGTGATTTTTTTGTTCATTACAAATGGAAGTGTGTAATGTGTTGACATGCTGCGTTATCTTATATTTTGAAATAATTCCAATCCGCCATTGTTAATTAAATTAGTAAGGCGAATTATAACAAATGGGCATGCCTGGATCTTTATGTTAGTAAATTCCTGACTGAAAAGGATATATGTGTGAGAGTGTTGCTTTCTCATGACTCATGTTAGTTTTAAGGGATTGTATGTGTGTTTGTACGTGAGTGCAAAACTTACTAGCTAAAAACTGAAAGTCCGACCTAGTATAATAAATGCTAGCACTGATAGCCTGTGGACTATTGTGTTTGACTCTCTCTAAAAATCAGGGAAAACGTAAAAAGATTTTATGATTCGGTTCGATAACCTTTGTATTCAGAATATAGAATATCTAATTACCTATATAATATGTAACATAACAACATGTAGGTATATTAATCTTTTGTTAAAACTGTTCTTGTAGGTAAAAAGAAGGATTTAGTTACGAGATTGGTGTTGCATTTCTTTCAGATACTTTTACAATGTGTAAGGTGCCTCCAAACGAGAAACATGCAGAATAAAATACAGTTGGAATGTAATTATTGCTACTTTAGACTTGTTCAAACATAAAAGCTTCTACCGACCGACGGAGCAGTCGTTGTATTCACCTATATGTGTTCTATTACATACACCCAATAATTATGTATAACAATGAAGCACAGAAAACAACGGAAGCCATGAAGTGCTAATTCGAAAAATACAAACCGCAGTGTACTATAATGAGCACAAAGACGTCCCTCGTAGTGAGCGATGAAATGACTACTAAGGGCCTACAATTAGTGAACTAAGCAAAATGGCTGACCAGTCAACCATTGTTGCGAGACCTCCATCGCCCCCTCAGCATGAGCACACGGGACCTGACGGAGGGGGCACAGCGATGATATTCGGAGGTCATGTTTACTTGGACGTTTGCCCTCCCCCGAGTTACACGATGTGCGTGTGTGTTAATTTAATTTTCTACTTGCAATAATTGCAGTTAGCCCCGGGACAGACAGGCGAGGGCTCGACACGACATACCAGAGTTGTCTGTACTACATACATCGAGCGGACACTCGCGTGTACTCGGCCCGGTCCGGTCGCCCGGTCCGGCCGGTCAAGCGCACGTACTGCCACTTATGCGATTAAAACTATAGCGTGACAGTTATAGTTTTTAGCAAAACAAAGATTAAAAAACTTGAAAATGATAGCTTTATATAGTAAAAAACAACGGTTTATAATGAACTTAAAACAAACGTGTAATTTTGTAAATATTAATCTTCAGCTACGATAATGTATTTAATAACATACCTAGCTATCGAGGTAGGTTGTATCATCGAAGATGTGTTCAGCTGTTGTAAATTATAGAGCTCTTATAAAAGCCATTTAAACGAAATAAACCAATTTATTCAATAACTAAAGCTGTGCACACTCAGCAAAGTATACAGAAAGCACAGTATAACAAAGTCCTTAAGGAGCAGTGGTGCGTCTGCGCTGCGCCGACTGTGTGGTAAAGTGTAAATGAGAATGGTGCGCGTAGCGGGGCGCCCGCGCACCTTTGTGAGCGCGGCTTGCATTTGTCATGTTAACACTGAACGTGTGAAGAGCCCTTATTAATGACGAACAGATTACGCCGGCTCAAGCCGCGGCCGCATTGTTGCCATTGTCAGCGCGGCCTCGGTGTGGCCACGTTGAAAAGCGCTTTTTCTTCTATTTGCTTTGGGTTTCATTCAAATAATAGGATTTTCGGTTTGTAAAGGTAATAAAGCAGCAAAAAACCTTTTGAGTAAGCAGGTAGGTAAACATAAGTCGAGCGACAAAAAAGTCAACCGTGTATGTTTAATTCGGGTCGAGTTGACGCAACTAATTTGAAACTTATCTGATGCAGCGTAATTCTTACGTGTTATATTATAATAGGGACACTCGAGATAATTGAACTATTTGTATCTAATAATATGCGACCAATGTTTTTGACTAATAAGCCGTTCGTTTATGAGGCTTTCAAGGAGCAATTACCAGCGGGGGTCTATCCTAAGCCGAGAGGTGTAATGCAATAAACTCATAAACTGCCGGCCGATGCACAGGTGTGTGAAACCATTTATGATTCCTCGCTAGCGGCGGTTCTTTTTAGTGGTAGAGCGTTCATCGCTTCTTGGTTTAGAGAACCGGTCTCGCACATGGTTAGAAAAAACGCAATGCATGGGAAGACGCTGACGGTCAAGACACGAGAAGTTTCCAACTTGCCTTTTTTCTTCACACAGAAGTTTTGTGGTATCGTTTATAAATTTATTGTACTTAATTCTGGGAACATTGTGTCGTGCGCGCTCATTGAGTTTTGTTGTAAAACGCACCAATTATATAATAAAACCTTTTGTGATTTAGGTTGAATGAACGCGTTTAGAGGAGGCCGAAATTAAACCACGGCTAATTTGTTTTTGTTGCTGCTTCTTACAGACCTGTGGTTTATGGCATATTCTAATCATATCTCCCGAGTTTTATAATTATAACAAGGATATATTATTTTTAAGATTTCAAGTTGACTAGGAATTAATTTATGGTTGACCTTTTTTTAATAAAGATCGTCATCGTTGTACGCAAGTACTTACTTACTAATAAAAAAAATACCTTTAATATGGAACTAAAAACCGAATTAGTTCACCAGGCAATTTCGAGAACTCCTGAATATTTGTTACTCGTTCGACAATTAACTATTTCCCTGTAAATTAATGAAGCAATAGCGGTGTAATGTAAAACAATTAAATTAGCATCGACACAGAGAAGCCGCCGTCGCGCCGGTATCGTGTGACATAATCGTTTGCGCTCGAATAAACCGCTCGCTAAGAACCTGACGTTAAAATAACGACTAAGATGTAATTAATAATCAGTCATCTCCAATTGAAATACCACAAAACTATCACGTAGAAACGCGAAAATTATTAAAGGAAGTACCTATGGATAACAGCATTTTCTTCTGCAATAATAATTATTCATTCATTTCTGGATCTACGCCGAATAGCTTATTATAACTCTTATAAGTGACTTTATTTGTAATATTTTGACGATTAATCTATGAAATTAACCTTAATTAAATTCAGTATATGAAAAGCCCTCTCCATCTCATGGATGTAGATGCCTTTTCCGTGTTTCGGTATGGACATAACAATGTCTCCCAACGTAATGATTCTTAAGCAATAATACGGTCTCCACGGAATTACTTATACGCTCAATTTCCAATTGTCGGTAATACAAATAATTTACAAACGGGGACGTGCGACCGTATCTCTCGCGGCACAGATTGTGCACGGAAGAGCTCATTTTATATATATTAGTCTATGCGGAAGAGTACATTATCGGCTTTGTATATGTGTAGACTATTCTTCCTCCTCTATAAATATCAAAAACTTTTACTGGCACCTTACGATTACAGGCTAACAATTCCCACTGAAAACAATGTCTCGTTTACCACGAGCTATTTCTGAGCGACGAACAGCTAGCTGCGCAGGCGCAAGCGCTCAAAGGTCGTATGAAGATATATTAACACGGCGTGAAAATAAAGAGCAAGTAACAGACACAAATACGTATCATAACACAAACGGATCTAGTATTTCGTGATCGGGGCGTGTTCGTTGCGTATTAATGTACCCGCGGAACGATAACCATCGCCGAGGCTTTGTGCTGCGCCGGCCCATTGTGCGCGCCGCCCGCGCCGCCAGAAAAGTAATTCTTAATAGACAATAAGCCGGCGTTTAGCGCTTTTATTTATGTAACACAATGCTACGGTGTGCGAGAGATATATGGATCGCTCGGATCCGAACCACTTAATATACGCGCGAAATGTTAAATCTTCTTCTTTTTGCGAGACTTTAATGATACTTAATGTGAAGGGTATTTAATAAACATTCGGGTGTTTGAGGAAAAGGTTTACATGCAATTGCCAGTCTTCGCTGAGTCATTTAAAGTAATCATGTTCAGAAATAACATGAGAAGGTTTGCTGTGGTGCTTAACAAGAAAGAATTAACGTATGAAATATTGATGTGCTAATCGAGTATGACTTGAAATTGGGTAAGCGTCCCATAAATAACAGTGCACGGCTTCTCTTTTGATATCAAAGCGATTTGCGGAAAAATTCCAGGACAAGATAAAAGGGCTGTTCAAGTAATAAGTAACAAGTGCTCAACTTGCAACTTTGGTGCTATCAATGGCTTTTTGAGATTTACGCAAATCAGCAGAAAAAGATAGCTCGACCCTTGACGGAAGATCCTATTTAAAATAAGTTGTTTTTGAAATACATGCCTAAATGTACTCATGCAGTAGGTACACGTTAGATATTAAAACATCGCCGGTCTAGAACTGTGATGTTTAAATATTTATGGCTTGCATGTTTCAACCGCTTTCTGCAACTCTACTATCTCTTTCAATTTCAATTGAATTAACTGAATTTCATTCGTAAATGGTAAATAGTCATATCAACAGAATATTGATCAGTAGCTATTAAAGTCATCATACATCAAAGCTTCAATTCCTCGCGTGTGTGTCACATTACCGATGCACAATGCACTGAACAATGCTTGAAGAAACTACTAGTTTGTCTATGCTATAAACGTCATCTGTCAAATGATTGCTGTGGGCTGCCAGCGCTTGATCATAGAACAACGCTACGGTGAATCAATTGATAGCCGAGGAAGGAGGTTTTAGACGGAGTGATTATATGCTCTTTGTCGATGACCCATCACTTGTTTATGGTAGCTTTGTTCATGCACGTTTTCCCTTATCGATGTGCAATCATGATTGGTTATCTTTGAAAACTGTTTATTAAGTTAATGCGTTGGCAACGCTTGAGGGGATATTTTTTAGTTTTGTGTAGGTATTATCTTTATTACCTGCAATATCGATGCCACATTACTTTCTGCTTAGTAATGGGAGAAGTACCTAATATTAAGCGTTTTCGGACCAGTTATAAAAATGAATGTAAATATTTCCAGATACATGTAAATTAATCAAAAACAAAAAACTAAATCAAAACGAAACTCGAAATCGTGAACCACACACTATCATTCTGAGTCCAATAAAAGTTAACAAAATACCTTTTTCTCAAATTACAAATAAACCTTCAATCAAGAATATTCTTTACAATGTTTTTAAATCAAATGAACAGCCAAAAGTCATCTACTTTTCAATTTACATCGTCAAACATCAACCGTCACTTAGTCACACTCGATTATACCCCGAGGTTATTCCAGGATGTACCGTCCACCATCATTTGTAGGTATTTAATATGTGTGCATAACATAATTTTGACGAGAATCTTGCAACAATTTAGTATAATGAGGTATTGGCGTAAATAAACGCTAAATAATAACGATGAAGACTGTTTACGGAATTACAAATAGATGTTCGTTCGAAACTGTATTTAACCGCAAGCTAACTGCGAAATGCAGCTGGAATGCATTGTAGATACCTACAGTAAACGAGGCCCATCGCAGCGCAATAGCACAATGCAACCTGTCTTCTTTGAAACGAACAGTCATAACCCAGGCAGGCCCTTTGTACACATATGTTTTTCTTGTCGTGAAAAACTACATCGTCAGTGTTGTGTGGATCACTGTGGAAGAAAGAAAGAAAATACGCTTATTTATTGGAAGCTTGTTGACAGATACGATTTTTCTACGGCGCGGTCTATACGAAGTACCGCCATGAAACCGTGCCGTGTACAAAGGGCCTAAGTGGTTTAGCGACAGTCATTTTACTGTTACCAAACCAATCATGAGTATATCGTACTTACCTACCTAATTTCAGATTTTTCTTCATATTCTACCCAATAACTAAAAAAAAAACAACAGCTTTGTGTTACTTACATAATGAAATGATCTCTAAGCTTACTAAATAATTTCGTAGGGTCTACAAAATAAAAAAAAACGTCGTAGGCGAAAGCACTACTGACGATGACCGTTCAAAACCTAACCAGCATCTGCAATTACAACAAAATCGATTTATATCCTCTAGTTACCTGAAACAAGAGTGCTAGTATGTCATCAAGTACCAGTAGTTGCACTTGTTATCCGTAAGATATACGTAGAGTGCTACGAAGCAGTGGATAAATTAGCCGGTGAGCCGCCACTAATTGCACCACAACACAAATATTTAATAACAATCCCAGATCCTCTGAGATGACCACTTATCTGTTCAATTGGAGCAGGAAGAGGAATGGAGTCGCTGTTTAATCTTATAAGATTCAATTCTTCGAACGGAGAAGGTTGTTTGCAAGTGTTTTTTTTTTCATGTTATCACTTAAATCATTTCAAGTTAATTAATGCTAACCTAACTTGGGTCAGACTAATTTATATAAATGTCTATTGTGTTGATTCTTTCATGTTTAAATTATTTTTGAAATCTGAATTATTTTGTCTACTTCGTTAGGTACCTATATAAGAGTAAATTAAAACGAGCACAGCCACATTTTTAACACAACATAAATGAGGGTTCACATTTTCAATAAAGCTCATGAACCACATAAAGATGATATAAATTAACAAACACCCAACATGGAAAATATCTTAAGTACATATTATTTTTACAGTAGAATACGACTCTACAGTCTCTGTTGTTCAAATTATCGCTGCACGATTGTTAAACATTATTACGTCGGGTGTTGTTTAATAGAAACAAAAATATCTGGCGGCGCGCCTCGTGTTTGATCTCGAGGTGTTCGCCCGTCGAGCGCGATTAGCCCTCTCTCAACGTATAATCAAATGTGCCTCGGGCCGCCTGTACCGAGAACAAAGCGGATCCAAGCTCTGACGTCACCCATCCATTGCTTGTTTGTTACAATACAACGTCGATCAATCTCAATAAACTTTCTGATGTATGTTGTCCTAATCGATGATGCGGTGGTTTCGTTTTTAAAAAGCGACCAGTCGTATTGAACAGCGGCCGGCATCGGCGGACGAAGCCTCTCATTTGGCCGCCATTTGTCGGCCATTTTGGTGCACCGATCATAAATGGAGCCCGCTCCGGGTCACGTTAGCATCTCGGGAGAAAACGTGAAAAATCACACTTCGACGCGTGAAATTACTATCGATATACGCAGCCCGGTTTATCTTTACGTATTATGTTTTAACGACATTAAGAAGTGGACTAGGTTTCACGATGATTTGGTTTTGATTTGATTCAATTGAGTAGAATGAAAACATTTCTTACGTAGCAGAGTCAGATTCTTTGGGAAAATAAAACTTGTCACTTCAGGGCTTGGCCGAAATTGGAAAGAGGCATTTGAAATAAAACTGACTAATTTAAAAGCAAACACCTCCTAATTACTTACTAGTTATTGCTGAACTAGCAAGTAAACCCTAACTCGCGCATTATCCATACGTAAGTATGTCCATAAATACAGAACAGCCTGACATCAAGTCCCTCATAATTATACCTTACATTGTCTTTGGGCGCATTCTTTGTTCTATAATTAATTACAGCACCAGTACGCAGGCTCAGCAAGTACAAGAGTACCACTTAGTGCTCGTCCGGAGTCGCCGTCATTTAGCGGTGCCTCGTGAAGTCCTGGTTAGGGCGCGCTTCGGGCACATTGTACATCAAGCCTTCGGAACGAGCCTCTCTCAAAAATTACATAGCGCCGTACCAAGGTAAAGTTCTCGTAGTGTAGCGATTTATTTATTTCACTTAAAGTGCGTCGTAAACGCTCGCTTGAGCGCGCCGCCTCGCTGAAGACAGACGACGCCGCAAAATTCATTTATCGGGCATAAATGAATTTACTAAGAAATATAAATTTTACAATATTATTAGCTTGTTATTGAAACTTACTGTTAATGCGGATAAAAGTGTCTTTAGTGACATATTCGCCGACAAAGGACGTTAATTTATATTGATCGGATATCAGGAATAGCCTAATTACAATTAGGGTTAGTCTTGATACGTAGGTACCTGTCCATTAATCATTGAAAAAAAAAAAACTAATTTTTCATTATCAGTATTACAATAGTACATACACAATAATGTTTCAAAATTGGCGAAATGGTCTTTACCTTGATTACTAGAAAGGCATGTAGGAGGATCATTTTCGCTCTTCAAATGTGCCGACGCAATCATCCTCGCAGACGATCCGGCGCAGGGAGAGAGAGACAAAGCTTTACTCTAGAAAAGGATGCAAGATTTTCGAAAATACTAATCATTCTTTTTCTTGCAGATATCTTTGAGGAGATAGTCGTAAAATGATTAGACTTGTTTAAAAATTGTGAGTGGTTTATATTGATCTTATATTCATATATTCTGTTACTTAATTAAAACTGGAAAGTACGTACATGCATATGTACCTACATGTAAATGCTCTCCAGCCCTGAAACTGCTGCACTATAAAGAAACTCATTTCAGTAACTGTTACAAATGTTACAATGTAAAAATATTATATTTAATTTATTTAGTTGCACCTGCGAACTAACATTCAAACCCAGAATAATGTCACAAGTGGAATAATCAATCATTTGTATCGTACGACGAAATGAAAGAAAAAGCATAAAACCTATCAGCTGCTGACACCCACTTGTAAAAGTTTAACTGATGAAATTAAAATAAACAGAAAAGTAATAAATATAAATGATAAATGATTTTATTTTTGTAAGTAGGTTTGTACAAACACTTTTACACGTCAATCATATTTTTTATAAAACTAGATGAGGTCGGCGTTTCCTATCTGACTACTCTGAGAAGAAAGGCCGAAACAAACTCAGAGGTCACAGTCTCTTTTAAAGTCCAGACATAATCTTGGTCAGGTTACTGTTAGTAGAAGTTATTTGAACGCTAACCTATTATGAACACCATAAATAGACTTTTTGGATAAGACAAAAATCTAGAACAATCTTTGACAAAGAACAACGATCCTGAACAATGCACTGACTCTCAGCACATTTTAGATTTTCACTTTGTTCGGCCTCTGTGGCAGATCGCCTAAAAAAGCATTCCCTGGAGTTTCTGTATCAGCAAAAACTATGACCCAACTACTTACCTTGTTACCTCTTCAGAATAAGGTACAATCTAAATACTATAACCTAGAATCTTCAGACGTCTGCTTTCATAAGAGTAATGCTTTCTCAAAGTTAAAAGAGCATATAAAATGCAACAGATTGATACAGTTAGATAAGGTGCACACACACTAGCGTGCAACTGCAGTAACTCGCCCGCTGCCCGCCCCGCGTTTACAGCCGCGGCCTAATGAGCCATATGCTTGACATGATGGATGAGCTCCCAAATCTGTTTGATTAGCGTTGCTTTAGCCGCCACACTCATTTGGGTTTGCCTTATTAGGAGATGTGTGCACTGTTCGATTTTTAAGGTCACGTTATCAAATATTTTCATAAAAATTGTATTTACCTTTAAACCGCTTAAGCCGGATTAATCCGACAAATATTTTCGAGTCCATTTCGCCAGGGTCGTATATTTACGACCAAATACCACAGCTCGTTTAATCTGGTTTGTTATTTAGGTATTGACGCTGTTTTCTATCAGGTGTATTTTACGTTTTTTTTTTTTCATTTAGGCGCTTGGGGCACGACAATTGATATGTAGTCGAGCGGTTAAAAGGCTGTCAACGTATGTTTAACTACAGCGAAACACGTCAACGACTGTTTTATTCTGACGAGCAGGCGTGTATACCGTTTCCATTTTGTCAAATGAATTGTTCTTTCTCCTTCGTAGCTCGTAATAGTAAAGTTACAGCAAGATCTCATATTCTAGTTTCTAGTTTTACCTTACTTCTTTCTATCGGAGCATTGTCTTATAGCTACAAAAGCCAACCGTATTTCTACATGCGCTAAAAGTTAAAATTAGTTTAAATATAAAAAACCGTGACTGGTTGATGGCAATAGGTTTGCAACATAACTGGTAAAATTTGGGTGTACACCTCTGCTAAATCCTTCAGGGATTACAGTCGTGAAATTATGTTATGTATGTAAATGGAGGACGGCGCTAAAACACTAAGAAAAAATGGCGTAGTAAGTGTATATTTATTCGTGCAAGTTAGAGTCTGTCAAACATTTCTCACAGAGAGAGCCGATATACCTACTGCCGATACAATGCCAATAGAAGGACGCAGAGGTAAATAAACAATGACAGCTTGCTGTAGCTGCTACGAGCGGCTACGAGTTTTGCTACGAGCTACGACAGAATAAGAGCAATTCATTTTGCCTAAAGCTATCTTCGTTTTAATTCTTTTTGTCTATCCTTCTGTTATGTTTGGATTAGAATCTTCTACAAGCTTAATTGACTGAGTGCCTGTGCACGCTAGCCTTACCTGTACCTACCATAATGATGATCTCATATTTGTTTTTATTATAACTCGTTATTAGATCGCTGGTGTTTGAACAACACTCCTAACATAATTGGGTTTCTTACTGTCAAATTGTGACGTGTTTAAATTACTCGCTGTTTTTGCTTCTTTTGATAAGTTACTCATTATTTGGTTCACTATAATGCTGTGACGTCACCTTAGGTATTTGCTTGATGTTTGACATCGGTAAAGACAATTTAATGTGGTTAACCGCTTTTTATATTACCAAACAAATAAACATTATGTAAAAATAATGAAAAATTTTAGGAATAAACAGGAAAACCGAAAATTATAAGATGAGTCACACATGAGTGCTCTAAAGGAAACTAGCGCCATCTGTTGTGAAGTAGTAGATACGATTTGCTGTTCCTACAAAACACGATAAACTCATACAGTAAGAGAAATTATTGCAGTCACGACATAAATAAGATTAAACGACCAAAACGTTTCGGTTAAATAAAATTCGATTCCATTTACAATGTTGTACAACAGCAAATCACAATCAATTTGCCACGTAGCGTGTATTCACCCCTTTAGCATTGTGGCTTCCCCCAATACAAGTGAGACAATATGGCAACGCTGAGTCTGCGTCACGCCGACTTCTCGCCTCCTCGCGACACTATAATCGAGGGGGACGAACAACCTTTGTCATCCTACCCCGCAAAAGCACCCGCAAACAATAAGCTACTCTAACTCCTGAAAATAAAGATACAATTCTCCTGCCGAAAATTCTGCAAGCATCATAAATTTTATGGCATTTTAATACAGCCATAACAACATAACAATAATAGGGTAAATGTTTTGGTAAGCCATAAATAAATTGAATTACGTCCCGCTGAGAGACGACAAATTCGGCGATACCTACAATTTAATGTCGTTAATAAAGCACATTGTGACATTCTCCAGGAAGTGGACGATTAATAAATGATTGTGTCCAGGTGATGTTGCATTGTTGTGAACCAGCAATGAACCAGCGGACGATGGCCATTTAGCATTATTTATTGACATTCCTAATTGAAAATAAACGTACAATAATGCTTTATAGTATATGAAATGTCTGTAAAAATATTTTTAGGAAAAAACACATTAATTAAATATTTATAACTTCATTTAGGTAAGTGGGCATGCTACGCTGGGTATAGCTGGCTACGTAGGTAGGTACTACTAAAGAAAATATTTTCATTGTGTTTGCAAGATGTTGATTAAGAGATCGGCGACCGATGCACGCTTTAAGCAATAAATGGAGTATTGAGTAGGTATACGAATGTGTCTGTGGTTAAATATCCGATCCCATTTTACAGTTGGTACAAAGACTGACTGTCCCTCTGGTTTTAGGTGTGTACAGTGGCGTCAGATGAAACTGAGCATTTCCTTCTTCTACATCTTCTCGTGTCGGTCAGCGGCTTGGAAGGGTGTTTGAAAGGATAATAAGGTTTGGAAACAAGTTACGTACCTACACAGCTGACACAGCTCATGTGAGTTAAAGAAGTGATGATGCCTTGTGCCTTGACGGTGCCTTGTCAATATATCTACGAAAACATCATGTATGTAAGGAAAAATGTACATCTTTTTAGTAAAATAGGTGAAAGACATAATTATAGTACTAGAAATAGGGACTTATTAGTTCAACCAGGTTTCAGACTGGCTAAAGTAGACTCATCTTTTATGGGTACCGTTTAAAATGTTATAATAAAATACCTCCCCACATTCTTCAACTGAATGAGACAAAATTCAAGTCTTGTATAAAACGCACACTATGCAGGCAGGCATATTATAAGTTAGGAGATTACATTGTCGATAAAGATGCCTGGCTCAATGCTGGTCCTGCTTAACACTTGAGAATACTGTTGGAGCTGCTGAAGATTGTAAGACTATCTTTGCATTGTATAAACTCAATTTCATTTGTTTTGTATAATTGCATAGCACAGATGTGAGTTCTATGTATTATAGTGCTACCATTTACCTGGTAATGTAATGTCTTTCATTGACTTGAATGTGCCCTGGCGGCTGATAGTATGTCATGCTCACACAAATGTCTCGCTGACGGTGGCGTGTGTGTTGGATCATTTAGCTCCCTTCAAAATATTTGAGCTGAATGGTGCTGATCGATGCGTCATGTTCGTGAACGGGCGCCGTCAGTTGGGGCTGGTCATCGCTTAGTTGCCTCGGCTTAATTTTAATTATTTTACTTTTGGATTGTTGTTTTGTTAAGTACTATTTGCTGTACTCTGGACACTTTTAACGCGTACGTATTTTTTTTTACATCGTTCTCACATATACCTAATTATAAATTCAACATAATTATGATGTACTTAACTAATATTTTTGTAAAGTATAATTTAAAAGAGTGTCCCATGGAGTTTCTTGCCCGTTCTTCTCCATAGGTACCTACGCTTTGGAATGGGCAACTAGCTTCATATTTTCTGACCTACCGACTTCTTGACAATTCAAAAGTGCCTATGCTTTGAGTTTGAGTTTTGAGTTTGAAGCATACGTCGCTCGTATTTAAAATTAGACACAATCCCGTACAAGTGTTGGAAAAGCAATTGTAATTGACATCATAATCACCATTAAAAGACATAGACAGACCGACTTGGCAACGTATTATGACATACCAGTGCAGCGTATATGCCTGAAACCTAGCTTTCGTCATAAATAAATGCTCCAGAAATTTTAAAATTCACGTGAAGCGGTACCTAAGACCCATGCCTACGTCACGTCAGACTGGCCGCCCGGCAAGGCACGACAGAAAACAATCGCAGTGTTTGCTCGCCTCGGCTAATAGCCCATTACCGGGCGCACACGCGAGCGCAGCTTTGCTTTACTTGACACTTAACAATATAGAATTTAAAGCAATTATTGCGCACACTTTTGCTATTGCGTGTACTATGAGAACTTTATTTTTTGTAGGTGATTTACTTTTAGTGGCGTACATAGAGGTACTAACTAAAAGTAACATTTTGAATCAGCTATCCTGACAATGAAAAATTTCGAAATACTTACACATCACTGTCATCCTTAGGTACAGAATATAAGTAGGTAGGTACCTAATGCATACAATCAATGTTTTTTAATTCGTACAGTAGAAATAGTAGGTAATTCTCCTATGAGCTTTTCAGAAAATTCACAACATAACATCATAAGTTTATTTTTTCATTAACTAGTTACTCATAACAAAACAAAAGCATATTTATTTTCACAAAGCAACCATAAAGGGAACTGTAAAAGTTTAAATATGTACTTGTAGGTGAAACAATAAATCGAGCGGATTTATGCGGGCGTAATAAATGTCTTCGCGAGTAAAAGTAAAGTGTGAAGTGTTGTTAGCGGTTATATTGCACAAACGTGGGATATTTATTTAAGAGGCAGCGAGTGCGGAGTGCGGGCTACACAAACTGAGCACTCCGGACGGAAATGGGCCACGACTAATGTGGGCCATGTGGACTAATGTGGAGCGAGCACCCGCCGCCCAATGTGTGAGGGTTGAGAATACGGTTGTGGATGAGGCCTACCAATTTTTCATATGAATCGTTATTGACGATAGGGATCAATCTGGTATTTCCGTATTTCTGGTGAAGGGGTGGAACTGAATTATCTCAAAGTTAATATGTGAAATCCATCAATTTACTTTAGAGACAATATACTTAATATTACAGACAAATTTTAAGTAAAAAAAAACAAACTTAGATATCTATGAGCTTAAAACGCCAGCATGCCTCCATTTTAGTGCAGGACCCAGAACATCCATTGCTTGCAGCAGCCAGCAGGTAAGTAGGAACTTACCGACTCAACATCCGTAAAAATCCAGCACGGCAGAATAAAACAGACAACAAAGCCATTAAGTATCTGATAATTAATAAATTTGATAATTTCAAAATATAAAAATGAATTGCCCTCTATAGCTCAACTGCTCATAAAATAAAATCGAGGCTTATATCAGAATTGTGAAGAAAATTCGCGTAAAACCGAGGTTTTTACGAGCTTGTGCCCTTAGTGTGAATTTAGTGAACCAATATTTAGTTACTGGGTGAGTTAATGTTGCCACTTCTCCGTGCAAATGTGGCGGAACCCTCCGGAAATAAAGTGTACGCCAATTTGCTCGATTACTTACTCTAGATGAAATATTTGCGCGTTCGTAACACTTGGACTTGGTGCTTTACGCGAAATTGATACGAATTGTTCGGGAGAAGTGTTTTGGTGAACATTCTTGGCTTTTAAACTGGTTAAAGTTAGGAACTTTCTCTAAAATGTTTTAATTTTGCAAATGGAAATGTTGGTTAAGTTTTAGGTATTACCCACTTAATTTTGTATCGACAACATATCTAACTAGATAAGGCATAGAAAGTAAAGTACCTATATTAGCCTATATATCTAATTAGGTATAAGTAGGTGGTGCTAGTGGTGTACCATCACCACGTATGTTTAGGAAAAAGGAATTTAAACACTTAGAAGGCAAAATTTTAGATTTGAAAATACTTACCTATCGATAAGATTAAGGATTGTGTCCAACAGGGCATATTGAATCAAGAAAATTCTGTTACGTAGTACCTACTTAAGATATCAGCTATCTACAGTATTACCTATAATAGCCTAACTTTATAAGACAAAAAGTAACTACTTACATAAAATAAAAGGAGTCTGTAATACCTACTTTCGTCACGGTTTTATTTAAATGTATATTTAGTAAGTACATTTTAATACTGTAATTAAGAATAATGAATAACACAGCACATTTTTATTCGCTCACATAAGCTTTAATAACTACGTACCTACCTATGTAAATGTGCTATTGTGCTGTCAAGAAAAAATATCATGTTCTTTACACAATCATCGCCGTTTTAGAATGCTGTATTACTTGGAAAAAGCGACAAGGAATGTAATGTATGAACTTTGAAATGTGACATAGTATCTGATAGTGTGAAACTATCGTAACTCACACTTAAACATGGCAATTTTAGTTAACTTTGAATAAGTGTGGGTGATGTGTTTATTCATTAATAAAATGAATGAGTTCTGTTGGCCGTGGTAGTACGGGAGCTCGACTGTAATTATGTTGCATTAGCTAATATTATCGCTTACTGAGCGCTATCAAATTAATTCAATACCGTTTGAGCAAATTTCAGTGGGAGCTGCTGCGCTGTTTGCCACATTACCATTTATTTACCTATGTGTACCGGATAAACATGTTATGTAACCATGTAACGCCGTATTTTATCAACAGTTCGTCGTATTGTTTTGATTTGATGGCTGTTGCATACTCAGAGGTTATGGAAGTTGAAATAATTAGGTAGGTAATTAATACATTCAGACCGGCACCTCATGAGTAGGTATTTGGTATCCTACGGAGCAAATCTTCATGTGGCCACCGGTGGTACATCACCGCCCCATAAACCAAAAGTCTTGGCGGGCGGGGTACGCCACCGGTGGACACGGCTAAGGATAGGCACGAATTATGCAATCTCTCTCTTTCTAACGAGCAAATAATCCTAATATAAGGTTAACTGTTTTGTCTCATCAATCATAATAGCTAATCATTGTGATTGTCTGTGGCACAATGTTAGTAAATCTCAAGCATATACACACCAACAATTTGGAGCAGGAAAAAACTAAGTATTTTAGAATTTCGGGAACAAACTATAAAACAGATGATTAGCAAGCCTAGCACTGATAATCAACTCGATGACGCTGCAGAGGAGGGTGGGTCCAATGTACAACGAAAGCCGAAACATAAGTTAGAGAAAACGGAAGGAAAGCTAAGAAATACCCGAAAGAGATGCAGACCTTGTTACGGCCGTTTTACAACAACCGAATCTGCGGCTATGGCTAGAAAAAAAACGAAACGCGTAAATACATTTTGCTCTGCATGTGACCAACCAATTTATTTGGATTGTTTCAATGCGGTTCGTACAAAATAATTTTTCATTTATACCATCCATGATGGCATTTCTGTATATTATATTTTTAACCAACTTCAAAAAAAGGAGGAGGTTCTCAATTCGGTTGTATTTTTTTTTTCAATATCGTATTAGTTTTCTAATGAATACATTTTCTCAACGTAATTCATCATAAATAATTTGCATTTCAACAATTTTTTTTTTCTTTTAAGTGGGTACCTTATTTTTTTAAATTTTGATGTTTTTTTACTTCTCGAAATACTATCCATCTCCAGAACTACACTATGAAAATTTGTCGATGTTACTAGGTGGGATCGGTAAGTACAACACTTTCTCTCAAAGTGGTGCGAATTTCTTTACATTAAAGGTGTAGTGTGACGTGACCACCAGTGGTACCTACACCCCGCCATGTCAGCAAATGCAAGCTACTAAGAGAGAAAATGTCCTAGTCTTCATGGACCTGCTTATAAGATCTAGGAATTTGACTCTAACGTCTTAATCTACTGATTATTAAATTAAGGACACACTCATGAACCGTAACGTATGAATTCTACTGATTAATCTATTCAATTCAAGATAAACTAATGATCTGTCTAACAAAACACGGCACTCTAATGAATCTAAGTAGGTAATGGATGTTCAAATTGATGGACCTGGAAAAGCGTAGTAGAATTTAACAGAATAGAATACTCTTTAGTACGTACATAAGTAAGTACTTGCAAATTAAATAGCTCGATAACTTAGCGGTAATTCTGCAAGCCTAACCCTGGCCTAACCGCCTTCTGACAAAGTAGTAATAAACAATTCATCTTATTCAGCATAACTGTAGCTGAACGCTACATGCTCATAATTTCCACCACAGCCGATGAAACAAAGGAAGTTCGGTGTGGTTGCGCCGTCCGTCTGTCCGTCGTCATTAGCGCTAATAACTCCATGCGCGTAACTGCCTACAATAACGCAAAAGTGACGTCCTTGCGGTTTGAAGAAGAAACTCCTTTTGAGCCTCCTAATAATTCTATCAATAGGCGCATCGCTGCGGTCGATGTGGTAATCGCTCGTCTAGAATATGTTTGGAATGCAGCCATTGCAAGCGTCAGTAACAATTGACACAGGAAGCTTTAGCCGACAGACGAGCAATTTCAATGCGGTCGGACGGTTGCATGTGTAATTTCCTCGTTGTTGTTTAGGTTTGAATTTTAATTGCACTTTTATACCCTAAGACTATTATTTTCTTTTTTTTTTGTGGGTACCTACTGATGTAGGTAGCATGCTGCATTGTGTTTCGCCAATGAGTGTCGGGTTGTGCGACTGACTGTCGGTAGATATCTATGATTGCAAGTTCTTCCCTGCCGGGAAGTTAGCGAGCCTCCAATTATTAACACCGCGTTGTTAATAATAATTGGAGGCTCGTTGACAAGCGATAACCGCCTTTTAGGTACTGAGGTACCTAAGCTTTGTGTGCAACTCGGTAGCAGAGACAGCACCCGGTTTTTTAAATGAGAATTTGAAGTTGGGAGCTAGTAAAATTTTTAATTTTAGCATTAGGTAGATACTTATTTAAGATAATTCCTTCAATGAATCAAGCGAAATTCAAAATTCTTATGTTTTTTGCAAGAAAATTTTTACTTTTCCACGTTTTCACCTAATGATAAAATTGAGTTTGCCAAGTTCTTAAACTTCAAATTCGAAATTCAGAAACCGAGTGTTTGGTACCTACCTCATTAAAAAAATCTTGACAGTTAAAGACTTTACCTATGTACCTACCTAGGTAGGTGTATGTAACCTACAGGCAGAGTAGGTAATAATTATTTTTCAACACTTCTAAGTAGGTAGGTATTCGTGAAGTACGTCTTTATTCCACCGTTTTAGGTATAAAATGCAATGTATTAAACCCGCGCGTTATTTACATTGTATTACCGTACAGATAGGTAAGTAGGTACCTTCCTAAGTAGTTACCTGGTTCTAGTCAGAGATGTGCGCTTTTTTAAATCACAGCCAAGAGCATATATAAAATTGTGAATATATAAACTGTTAGTTATAATCATTTTATAAGACACACTTAGCAGCTAATTAGCCGGATGCGTGTGATTCAAATAGCTTGGAGATATTTAATCTGTCCAGACGGTTCTTCAAGCAGGGGGGCCTAAAAATACCACTTTGGCAGAATCATAAAACAACTCATCTGTTTGACAGTTTCACACCTATATATCCCGGAAGGGTTAGGCAGAGATGTACTCTATAGCATTTTACGAATCTCCATACAAAACTGTCTAGATGAAATTGCGTGATATTAATTGTTTTATGATTCTGCCAAAGTGGCCTTTTAAGGCCCCCAGTTCAGTGTGTAATCAAAACATTATCGGCGAGCCTATTTCATGTTGTTACAACTCGGTTAGACAAGAATAAACGGTTTGATGAATTTTCCCATCGCGTTTGCAAATGTCCACGCAAATTTTTGCTGCGGACATTCAGTGTATAAAGGTTTTGAAGGCTGGGCACTTCGTAGTGTTCCGTAAGTATTTTGTGGGTACCTACGTCTTAATGAGCCTAGCCCTTTGTCTACGCTGTTCCTGTGTGATAGGGCCAAGGTCTTATATCAAGGAAGGCTCTTTGATTGAGGCGAAGCCGTTCGTAAGGTAGAATACCTAGGCATGGTGAGAATTAAGCGTCTTAGTTACTCCTCTTTGGAGGTAGATACATTATCAAGCAGAGTGAAGACATAAAGTAGCTTATTCCAAGTCTCTTATCAAAAATAAGTTTATGAAATAAATAATTAGGTACCTAGGTAGGTACTCTTTCCCTCGCAAGCTCGCAAGAAACGCACACTCGATACCTATTATATATTGTATTTATAGAAGATAGGTTATAGAATATATATAGATAGGAATATAGAAGATAGGTAGATATTGCTTTTTATTTAATCCTCGTGCAGGTTAGGTACACACTGCCAAAGAGTTCGATTTACATTTAACACACAAGTACGAATAGCAAACCGCTAAACTGTATGTGGGCGTATGATATACCCACTTATACCAATAACTAATATACCAATGTATAGTAATCATAATTGAATGAGGTCCAATATTTCAACGTTATAAATTTGTGTCCCATAGCCGGTCGGTGTAAGCACCTGGCATAGATAACGACTTAAACTTCGTGTCTTAAGTTCAAACCCCGGCAGAGGAATTTTGTTTTATAGGTCTTTATTTTTTGTCTTATAAATATGACATCAATTTTGTGTCAATAAAATTATTAAAACAAAAAAATAAATAAGAAGGTAATTAAATAAAACCAATAATTTAAATTTTAATAGGTATTTTATTAAATGTACTAGGCGTTTTGGAATGCGGGCATCTATTGTTCCATAGCGCTTGGGTCATTAGTGAATGAGCCAGCTCGTTTCGACTATTATGTTTCCTACAACAGTTGGCTTAAGGTTCAATTTGGCATGGGCTATATTTTAGCAAATAAAAAACTACGCGTGGCCAATACAGTAAGTAACGCAAACTATTTTAAACATATTCCCAAACTTTTGGATGAGTAGAACACTGCTGGTAACATCTTTACCAGTTTATTTGACAAGGCTTTTTGTTCAATAAGAATATACGTAAATATTTTTCCAAAGTATACAAATAAAAAAAACTGAAATTGGAGGTGAAGTGAATCAACATGTTAGATAGTAAGAAATTATGACAATTTCTAACTGCATAACAATAACATCACTTACACTTCATACTTAATTACTTAAAACATTTTTCATCACTAAAAATAACCACATTATCCTCTCAATTAAAATTTTTATAAAACAGAACAGAAGTCGTTTTTGTCGGTGAGCGGTGGACACCAAAATCTTCCTTGCTGGCTTACTACAGCGTAAACCAGCTTCATCTTCATGCAGGTGATTTCGCACTGTTTGTAAGCACACATTATGTTCTGTTGCAGTTATGCGGGTGGATAAAAACGGATTAGCCCTGTGCCTTGCCACGATGCCGTAGTGACGAGCCGAAGAATTCACCTTCGGTTTTGGCCCACGTCGATGATGGTCCACTTCTCCAGAATCCGCATACTGATGTTCTTCTCTATGGATAAAAACAAAATAATATTTAAAATAATGAAGATAAACAATGATGGATCGGTGGATAAAGCATAGCTAATGAATTACTTATATTACCTCATAATGTAATAAAAGTTAATATCGCTTTACATTGGTGGCATTAGATACCAATAATAAATGTGTCTCCTAACTATTTTATTTATCTAATTTGAATGTTTATCTTTATTTCGACTAACTACATGACTGTATTCCAATGTTTAGGTAAACAGTGAAAGGTGAGATGAGTTAAGAATTTTAGTTGAAACAGGTATTACTAACATAATGAAAATAATTATATCACAAGTAGATTGTTACTCACCGATATTAATAAGCGCCTTGCAATTTCACAATTAAAAATGTTTTGCTCATGCAAAACAAAGATTTCCGCTTTTTTAAACATGGTTAAATGTTGCATGGTAGGATCAAGTTCAAGCACAATACGAATCAGAAACAAAGAAAGCGCAGGAATATGAGTAGTCATCAATATACTCAGTAGTCCAAATTATACTCGTAGACTGACAACTACGAGTATAAGAACACTAATTTTTTTTATAAATTAAGGTGAAAAGTAAAAATATATTTACAAAAATTGTGGGTAGTTATATCCTAAGCGGTCAAAATAAATTATCTGAGAATTCCGTGCTCATATCTCAAACGGTGTAAATTACTCATCTATGAACGGGATTGAATCGTTAGCAATTCAACGAGGTAAAGATGTTTTAGGAAAATTATGATTACAAAACGAAAAGAATCTTTGCACCCGAGATTTGAACTCGAGACTTCTTTGTTTACTAACCAAAGACGTTAGGCATTGTGCCAAACCTGTCACAATAAACAAGCGCGAAATATTATAACTCATTCAATTACATAAATTAATGATTACTATACATTGGTTATATAGTTATTGCTTATTGGTGCGACATACGCACACTAATAAAAACAGAGCTCGCTCGCGCACGTTTTATTTAACGTTTGCGTGTGTAACTATTCATACCGACACAGCTATCCGTGTTGGGATGAAAATCGAACTTCTTTGCTTTGTGTACCTACACGAGGATTAAATAAAAAAATATGACAAATTTAAGTAACGTGGTACGTCATTTGGGGTTCTTTAATAAAATTGAATCTTTACTTTTTACACCAGCAATAACAATTACGCTATAAAAACTCCAGTTAGGTATTTTATTGTATTATTTTATGTAAAGTAGGTAGGTACCTACCTACGGTTCCGAGTACTTACCTAGTGCATGACAAGTTATGTAGGTAGATACCTATTTGAATATAGTAGAGAAAACTTTACTCGTCTCAATGCATCGTGATACTACAATGATTTTATTTTACTACTAGCGGCCCGCCCCAGCTTCGCAAGGGTGCAATTTTTTTTCGAACAATTTTTGTCTTTTTTTTTCTTTTATACAAACCTTGTCCTAACAATACCGAACACAACAAAAAAATAATTAGCGAAATCGGTTCAGATGCTCTCGAGATTTGTGCTTAGCAACCATTTAGCGATTCATTTTTTAAATTATAGATTTGTAAGTACATTTTCAAAATTTTAATAAATTATGGACTGCTTACGCCATCTGTTATTGCAACAAAGAACTTTAAGGTAAACAATGTAAGCAATATTTTTATTTAGTCTACTCGACAATAGATAGCGGTACTTGTCATTTTACAATTTCCCAGACAAAAATATGTTTTTTTTATGGCAAATAGACAAATGTGTTTGGTGGATGGTGTTTCAAAATTAAATAATAAAAAGAAACCAATGAAACGATTGCAGAGCGATGCTTTCCTGCCTAAATATTTCTGGACGAAATTAACTTGTATCTGACAATCAAAATTCAAAATTTACAAATTGAAATCAGTGTTGCCAATTTAGCGACTTTGTCGCCAGATTAAGCGACATTTTGACATGAAAAGCGACTTTTCTAATTTGGCTATCATTTATAAAGTATAATTTAATTTAATACGATTTTATTATAACTGACTTTTTAAGTGCGCTACTTAAGGTGGATCCGCAATGGTAACCCGCGAAATTCAAATTTTCTCGCGTTTTTTGCAATTTGCAGGTCAGTGTCAAGTTGTATCTTGATCAAATCAAAACTATAGAGCCGGCCGCGCTGGCGCGTGGCGCGGGCGTTTCCACTTCGTCCCGTCCGCGAGGGGCGCCAGTCGTCGTCCCAAACGTAATTCCAATTTTTTGTTTGTTGATAGACTCGTCATAAAAGCTACATATAAACTTAAAAAAAAAACTAAAGAAATGAGCAATTATTTCATAATTATTTAAGTATCTAGCGACATCTGGCGACTTTTGACTTTCTGTCTGGCGACATTTGCTTTAGTCGAGTTGGCAACACTGATTGAAATAGTCAGCTGTCATCAAGACAAGAGTGTCACTGTCAAGTGACATAACCTTAGTAAATAAAAATAATCTTGGAGAGGAAATAATTGGCTAATAATTAATATTTTGCTACAGCCGAATATCTGTTGAAATCAGTGTTTCCATCTGTGTGTGTAATCAAGCTTTATTTAACTTCACTACACAAAAATAATGTCAATTCTAAGAATGTTATTCTCCCGGCGGTTATTCTCAGCTGAGAAACTCAATTTGCTTTATAGATGTAGCTCACAAAATGTATTTAATTTATCCGACCCTGCCGTTCAAATTTACCTTAAAAATATAATGTTTGAACATGAAAGTCTTAGCTTAAAACTTAAAAGAACATCTGAAGAATCAAAACGCTTGTTTGAGATAAAACCACTCGTCAATGTGCTAGAGCAGCGCATCACCTTGTATGACAACATTGAAATGCTCAAGGAGCTTAATAAAAAGCATAGCAACGACAAAGATGATGAAATGAAGAATATGATTAAAGAAGAAGCTGAGATATATTTGACACGTATGACAGAAGTAGACAATGAGTTGCAGTCGATCCTCTTGGAGCCTCAGCTTACGGAAGGCGGGGTGCTGCTGGAGGTAACGGCCGGCGCAGGAGGTCAGGAAGCTATGCTATTCGCACGTGAACTATTTGATATGTATGAATCATATGCCAAGTACAAAGATTGGGAAGTTTGCATTGTCTCACTCGAAAAATCTGATATTGGAGGCATTAGAAAAGCTTCCATGTTTGTTGATGGTGTAGGTGTGCCTGAACTAATGAAAATTGAGGCTGGAGTGCACCGTGTTCAAAGAATCCCCTCTACTGAGAAGGGTGGACGCATTCACACAAGTACTGTATCAGTAGCTGTTCTTCCAAAGCCCACTGATATAGAAGCAAATATTGCTGACCGAGACCTTGTCATTGAAACGAAACGTGCAAGTGGTGCGGGTGGCCAGCATGTGAACACTACAGACAGTGCTGTCCGTATCACACATACGCCCACAGGTACAGTGGTTGAGTGCCAAGAAGGTAGATCACAAATTAAAAATAGAGAGATTGCCATTCAAAAGCTGAGAACACTTTTGTTAGAGAAGCAACAACAAGAACAAACATCCAAAATGCATACTGAAAGGAAATCACAGGTTTGTATTTTAAATCTAATTAATTTTGTAGGTACCTAATTAAACACAATCTAAATATTTTTATTGATAAGAAAGCACCATTATGAATGGTTTTAGAAAATTATTTAATTGATTAATTATTGGATAGGAAAAATCCTTACATGACAGAAACCTCCATAGAAAATTATTTAATTGATTAATTATTGAATAGGAAAAATCCTTACATGACAGAAACCTCCAAAAACATGGAACAATGAACATATAATTTCTTATTTATTACTGAGGTTAACCAAGGTATTGCATATCAAAATATGACTTGTTTGGTTGTCATTATTTGCAGGTTGGTTCCAGTAACAGAAATGAGAAGATTCGGACATACAATTACCCTCAAGACCGAGTGACAGAGCATCGTGAGGGTGGTGGAACTGTTCACAATCTACAGGGCTTCATGAGAGGTGACGAGCAACTAGAACAGATGCAACATAATCTACTGGCGGCACAGAAGCGCCAGGAATTCTTAGAGGAAATCAGTCTTGTTGCTATGAATATAAATGTCAAGTCATCTGATAATAAATAACTAACAAGCAAGTAAGATACATCTGTAAATAAATATTAGGATAGTGATATGTTTATTTGGTTATAACTTAAATATTCAAATAAATTATAATATTTTATTTGAGAAGCTGTATAATTTACCAATGCAGTCACTGAATATTTTAAATCATACCTTCTTTAAATGAGGTAACCTTTAGGTACCTACTAGAATAGAAAATGAGACCAAATCTTGTTTCCTGGTGATTCCAAGTTCCTTGATTTTTATCTGACAATATTAAAGATTATATTTCTTTAAATTACAAAAGATTAAAAAATCAAAGTCATACATACTTAAAACTTCGGTAGGTACCTTTGTTTTTACTCCGTGGTAGGTACATCCACGGGTACATCTACAGATAGTGCGATCCACGAAGACGCGCCCCACTCTTCTTCCTAATCGGTTACAATATAAGTGTGCAACATTTCGCCAGTATTTTGGTTTTGTTGATAAACACTGATTGCTTATTAGTGGGTAGGTAAATAGTTTGTATCGAAAAAAAATAACCCTCGAAGAATTAACAAGCGATAACTATAGCGATTAGGAGAAAGAGTGGGGCGCGTCTTCGTGGATGGCACTATCTGTATCTCATAATTATAATAAAATTGTAGCGAAGTCAAAAATCCTTAAAAAAGTTATAATAAGAAAATAGTGGCCAGTATTTTCCGTTTTAAGGATTATAATATAACTAAAAGCCATTTAAAGTTACGAAACAAGCTGTGTAATGTACCCTGGTTTGTCCACTTGAAGAAACAAACATTAGTTTAACAGTGGTCCATAGAATTTTTTTGCGGCGAGGCGCAAGGCGGCGCGCCAAAAAAAAAGTACTAGGACATTTGTAACCGACGTCACGGGGAGGCGTGGTACGATACGCAGTCGTAGCCCGCAAAATTAAATGTTTCTTACGTTTTTTGCAGTTTTCAGGTCAGTTTCAAGTTACAAGTACGTATTTACAGAATTAAAATCATTAGAATCACTAATACATCTTTCTAAGTTAGATTTGTACCATAAGAACAAATCTCTTATGGAAAAGTGCTTATGGTACAAATCTAACTTATAGAGATATTTTAATGATTTTAATAACTATAATTCTGTAAATACATATCTATTATAGTCGCGAATCATATTTTGATCAAGATACAACCTGACACTAACCTGCAAATTGCAAAAAAACGTAAGAAAATTTTAATTTCGCGGTCTACTACTACGCATTCACCTTTAATCGATGATGGTCACATCATCGATTAAATATTGGTAAGTATTTTAGTTTAGGCCTCTTCTGATATACATGATTAAAATAATAAGTACAAACAATTATCTATGGTTAGATGACTGATCTGTATGTAACATCATTATTGTACCTATGTTCAACAAATTAATAAATGACTTGTGACTTAAATGACTTATGATAATCAGAAATCCCGTGTGTTTACAATCTACAATCATATTAATTTACGAGGCTGACATTAATATTCTCCCCATTTCCTTGCAGCTGAATAATTTTGGGTTGGAGATAGGGTTACCATATCTCAGGATTTGTCCTGAGATCTCAGGATTTTTAAACTCTTCTCAGGATTACGGCCGGATTTTGTAAATCTCAGGAAAACTCAGGATTTTCAGAATTTTCAGTAAAATAGAGTAGAATTTTTAGATCTTTTTATTAAAAAGGTACAAAACAAAAACTCGTTTCACGGACCATGGGTCCGTTTCTATGTATTTCGTAAATGGCCAAGGCATTAAAAAGGTCTTACATTGATGTCAATTCGATATTGATCAAAGGTGTAGATAGGTACCTATGCTATTTTCATCTTTGTTAAGAGGAAATCCGGTCGGAGAGACTTGAAAAAGTCTAAAGTAGAAAGTCATAATAGATAACTCCAAAAGTACTGACTTTTAACCTTAGTCGTAATAGGTTTTATTCTGCATAAAAATACCTATTCATTCATGAGTATCTTATTTCTATTGAGAGGTGGGCTCACCACAAGCCCACCATTTCTCATTGTCCTTTGGACACTAGGCCTCTGTTGACAGCGGTTTAAATCGGCATTTTTTGAGACATAGGACATAGAAGTAGTTCATATTTATTATTCTGTAAAACATCATTAATTTATGGTCATTAACCAGAAAGAAAACAAGCGAGAGCATTTCTATGGAGAATATACCACCCGCATTTCCTCTTAACAAGTAATTAAAAATAGTTTGCCATGCAATAGTCTGCTCAGTGCCATAGCTTCAAAAGGTACCTATTATGTGTCCTGAGTCTTGAATTGATAAAGGAAAGAATTTGAAGACTAGCGAAGATATAAAAGACTTGACTGTATGTACTTCGTCTGTGTGCCTCTCTCCTGCCTCTCTCCTTACAGTAGGTAGGTACATACGCCTCCTAGCAGTCTTAACCACAGAGCATGTAACCTAAAGTCAAAAGACTAAAGTCTTAACATGATGCTGGCAGACTATTCGAAATCGCTTCAATAGGTAAAATAAAAAAAAACCTTCAATCAAAATTGGTAGGTAGTAGGGACTTTTGAAGTAAAATCTCATGAGTAATTATTTGAGTGGCAATTTGATTAGAATATTTTTTTTCTTCAGATTTCTTTTATAGTTAGTGTTATTATTTATTAGATCTTAATATTATTATCTACCTTACCCATACAACAATAATTCATCAATGTCAATTACAAGAATTTTATACGCTTGTAATATATATGTCAATGCTTGTCCCTTATTTAATGCTGTAAAACTACAACTGCATCGGAAGTGTAGCTCAAACATTTTCAATATATCCGATCCCCACGTTCAAGCTTACCTTAAAAACTTGTTATTAGAACATAAAAATCTGTACAATAAAGCTAAGAGAACACCCGAAGAATCGAAACGCTTATTTGAAATGAAACCAATAATAAATGTGCTGGAAGTGCGAAACAACTTGCATGATAACATTGAAGCACTCAGTAAAAGGAAAAGTGATGATAAGGATATGATGGAAATGATAAAAAAAGAAGGTCTGTCATACTTGCAACGTATGACGGATGTAGATCGTGATTTGCAGGCAATACTCCTTGAGCCCAAACTGACGGAAGGCGTGGTGCTGCTGGAGGTGACGGCCGGTGCAGGCGGTCAGGAAGCTGTGCTATTCGCGCGTGAACTATTCGAAATGTACGAATCATATGCCAAATACAAAGACTGGGAGGTTTGCATTGTCTCTCTCGAAAAGTCTGACATCGGAGGCATTAGGAAGGCATCAATGTTTATCGAGGGTGTTGGTGTGCCTGAACTAATGAAAATTGAGACTGGTGTGCACCGCGTACATAGAAAACCCGATACTGACAAGGATGGACGTATTCACACAAGTACTGTATCAGTAGCTGTTCTTCCTAAGCCCACTGATATAGAAGCAAATATCCCTGACCGAGACCTTGTCATTGAAACCAAACGTGCAAATGGTGCGCGTGGCGAGTACGTGGACACTACAGACAGTGCTGTCCGTGTCACGCATACTCCAACGGGAACAGAGGTCGAGTGTCAAGAAGGTACTTCACAAGAAAATAACGAAGAGATTGCCATTCAAAAGTTGAGGACAATTTTGTGGGTGAAGCAAAAAGTGGAACAAACATCAAATAGAGAAGGGGAACCACAGGTTTGTCTGTTTTAAGATAATATGGAAGTATCTAAGTAGCAATCATCAAAGTCTTAATCAATACGGGGCTTACTCAATCGGGATTAGCAAGGTTACCAAAATTAACACAGGTTAAAGCCTATTTATTGTATTAATTTCATCTACCCAGCCAGTAGAATAATCTCAATATACTTATTCGATTTTGCTTACAGATTGGTTCTAGTAACTTAAGTGATCCGGTTCGAACTTATGACTATCCTGAGGATGTAGTGATGGAACACCGCAAGGGTGGCGGGATTGCTCACAATCTATCGGATTTCATGGAAGGGGACTACCTACTAGAACAGATGCAAAACAACCTACTGAGGATTCACTGGCGCCAAGAATTCATGGAAGAAATCAATCAGTTTGCTGAGAAAATGAATACGAAAACAGCTGATACGAACTAGTACCTACCTACCCTCGTAATGCATGTAAGTTCCATCTATGTAACTATATTAATTGTAGCATAGTGAAATGGCAACTGGATTTTTAAATTAAATGCATTTTAAATTATTACAATAATTATTTATTTGTACAAACAAACAATCACATTTCGGTAATTAAGTTCACGTCTAAGACAAATAGGTACGTAAATGACAGAGATTCAAAATACTAAATCCTAATAATTTTATAACAAATATATGACCACTCGGTGGTGTAATACTGCATCAATATATAATTGAAGAATACAATAAAATTTAATTTGAAATGTTTTCCGTAATTTGTTATGGATGTTGTAAAAAGTTTCCATCCCTTTTAATAATTCACCAGCAGGACGGAGCAATGGTAACATTTAATTTAAATCACAACGTAGAGGAAACTGACAAAATATCAATAACAGAAAATACAAAATCATGCAAAAAGCCAATTCTTTACAAAAGCTATGTATATCTTAAATAACTAAATTTTATTTTTACTTCACAATTTTAAATAACACTCCTCTTGGTGACATGAGGATCATACAATTTGTTGATATGAATATTTTTATTATTGCTTCCTATTGTGGCACAAAGGGAGCATACTCTATCATTTAAAATCTGATATGTGGGAATGACATGTACTTTTTTTAAATTACCTAACTATTCTAAAAGCGGAGATCAATATAATTTATAATATTAACAGAAATAAAAAATATTTATAAGTTATTTATTACTTGATAATTCTATAAATTTGCTACGAACAGAAATATTTCAATAAACTATGACATAATATTTTAACAAAACGTATACTTAGTTAATATCTGGGTACTATTGTATTTGAGAATTTCTAATACGCGGAACAAACAATGCCTTCACCGACGCCGTCCGCGTCGTTAGAATAGATAGTACAAATTACAATGTTATTCGCAGATATTGCAATAAAATCAATATTACCATTATGCGAGATGATTTTTTTTTTCAATTATATACCTTCTCTTTGCCGACATTAGAAGAGCAAGGCAAATAAATCTTTAGGCAGCAAGTCGCGTTTACCTATCCGATAGGCTTTCGATAAATGCATATACCTAGATATCAAATTTACAGCCAGACCTCTAAAGCTTTGTTTTCGTAAGAAAGCGGTGAACGGTCACACAATAACGGCTGTCCAATTACAGAGCGTTTTTTGACATCTTAATATCAAATACTGGAGAAAATGACAGATTTTCATGACGGCTGTTATGATATGACGGAGCTGTTCTTTTTGGAACCATAGCTTTAGTGCTTTACCTTTATAAACGTTTCCGTATGACTTTACGCCAGATATCTAACTGTTAGAAGGATGCTCAACGAAACCCATGTCTTGCTGTTGCCCGGTAAACTTCCGCGTCCACACATATCGATGTTGCTCTCCTGTAAATTAATTTGTTTGTATTATGTTGTTTATAAGCCCGTAGGTATTCAATAATATCTTCTTTTTTCATTTATCAGTGTAGAAGTAACATAATAGGTACACATCTTGTTAGTATTGAACGCTGAGCTTGTAGTTGTGGAAGGTTATCCCCACTTATCGGATCGTTGTCATCAAATCAATTATTCTACATTCCCTCTGTTCTGCCTATCATTATATCGACAAAGTAGTTTACTTACTTCAGTATGATTATTAATGCACGAATTAGGTTGCTTCCTATACAAGGGATGCATGTGCTTCAAGCAGGGCAGCGACTCGTTGTAGTTCACCTCTGTCGCTTCCACAGACATGGCGGCGACCTCGTCTTTGGGACAGTTGGCGTCCACCACAATCATCAGCATATTGGTGTAGTTGACGTGCTGCGCGTAGAATGGACGCCCGCATTCCGTGACCGGTTTGCTAAGCTTCTCGTCCAGGTTATTGTAGTCTAGCTGATATAGATACATCTCTCTGTCGCAAGGAGTCGGTCGTGTCCGGTTGATCAGTACTAGCTTTTCGTAGTCTCGCTCCAACACTCGTAGGTTCGGAGGTTTTGACATATATGGGTCGTCTGTCTCTTCGTCGTTTTCGTAGCTCTGGTACGCAACTGTGCCGGGAAATTTACTGTTATTTCCCAGTATGAGATGTTTGAGTCCCCATGCACGAGCAAAGAATCAATGAGATCTTATTAGGTAGGTATCAATGAGAAAAAAGAAAATATAAGAAACATGCAGAATATTAAAATATACTTTAAAGATAAAGATTTTTATGTACAGCAGAGTTGAAATTTAAATAAAATAGTAACAGCTTATTAAGATAGAAGTAGATAAAATATTACTTTGTATCCCCAGTTCAACAAAAAAGGAAATAGGTGCAAAGGTGATTGTCAAAAAACAAAAACAAATATGTAGGTAAATTACATAGAGATAGGTATTTGATGATTGTAAGTCGCTGCATATTTTGCCGTAAATATTAACAGATTTTGCCTGAAAACCAACAACAGACATGCAAATATTTATAATAAGTATCTAGAGTACAATATTCTTTGGATCAGTCGACAATGGGGCTCGTTCGTGAGCTGGGTAGGTACATTAGAGATACCATTAAAGAATGTTGGTAAAATCCGAAACGCTTTAAATCTACAAACATGCACATTCCCGCTTTTAAGCAAGCCTACTTCCGTTCTAAACTTCCACTAGCCCTTTTTTTTTACTTTATTACCTACCAATATTTTTTTTAATGCGTTTCTTATCTTTCTGCCTCCTTATTCATAAGCATGAAACTATCAGCGCCTTCGTTTTACTTTGTTCGACAAACAAAAGCTAGACCGAGAATAAGCTTGCGTTCTATAGGAGCACATAACTAGAATATCTATGAATTAACATAAATAAAACTAAGAATTGCATCTATCTGTTGACACGTGCGTGTGCTCGCTCTACATGTAACTCACCAGTGGGTGTAACATTCTCTGAAAAAAGATGGAGTCATTACTACTTGTAGAAATATCTAAGTCCAATTGTTGACTCCATGAATGAATTTTGCTTTCGCTACAGATATTGTGAGAACCAGCTATGAACAGTAATGTTGGGTGCAGTTGATCCGCGGTGCACACTCGCATGCACCCAAAATAACTTTTGTGTAAACAAATTCAAAGTGAGCAAGTGTTCCAAGGTTTTGTAACACACTTGACTAGTATTACGTGTTAGTTTAATCTAAGTTACACTAGAGACAATTACCTATTAGTTAATAAATATTTCCGTTTTATAAGTCAAGATATTCCATGCACAGAAACATTGATATAAGCACAACTTTGTCTCTCGCGCAAAGAAACGTTAATTTCCATTTAGACACTGTATCACTTCTACAAAAACATAGTTTGCTTCGTCTATAAGTGCTCGTTGTCATGCAGATTGACAGAACATGCCGACAACGCTCAAGAGCAACATCGAATGCGCAATATCCACAACATTTAGCCTATTGGCCCGGATTTTTATGTTTACTGTGGAACGTTCACGAACTATCCTCACACATATTTGAACATGAAACATTGAACAGCCCAATACAAGAGTCTACGTACCATCGTCCAAGGAGTAGAGGGACGCTTGTGCCAAACCTGTCGTTATGGAGTTGTAGAACCAGACCGTGGTGGCTAGGAACCATGCCATCACAGTGCGCAAGTTCTCAAGCGGCTGGAAATTTTATAAAAGTTTCATAGGTTAATCAAAAGCCTTCAATCGCGCAGCCCTTTAAAAAGATTTGTATAGGGCCATACCTATCTACACATGCATTGAGTCATAAACTGTTTTTAGTTTTTGGACTAAGCCAGTAGCATTCTCGTATATTTCTAATGTAAATAAAATATATGTTACTGTAAAAAGCATTGCAGCTGGGTTTGTAGTTTTCTTCTCTCTGAAGCAGACCGCCTGATAGTCTATAATGTGGACTGCCTTGTACACCTCGTCTTCGACTAGTCTCGACATGATGTCCGGCCGGATCTGCGATTTACATACCCACTGTAGTTCATTATTTAAGAACAATATTTGGTCCTTCAACCATCTGACATAGTTTATCCTTACCCTGCCAAAGAACTGCCCAGTCTGAGTAGCATCTTCACTGACTACTATCCAGCCATTATTATCCACCAAGTAACAATCCCAGCTATCAGATTGGCATGTCGTGCACTCCTTGTTGTGTTCACACTGGAATCATATAACTTATTAATACATGAATACTGCTACATGTTTCTTCGGTTTCGTCTTATCAAATGCATCATTCATCTGGGTGATTATGTTATGCTTCATCAAAATTCAACTGAATCATTGCAATGGGTATAACTGACTTATGCAAAGTAGAAAATGTATGCTGTCGCTTAGACGACCATAAAGTAAAGGTTACAGGATATGAGCTTAAAATAGCCTAGAAAAGATTCATATTAGGTTTTTTATAAAATTATACAGAAAGTCTAGCACTCACCGAGGACGTAATGTTATCAAACCATTCGCTGAGTCGTTCATGTTTGAACTGGAACCCTACAACAGCCGCAGGAGCCTTTCTATGTCCGTCTCCGTGGAAGACTGCATGCGAAGCGGTGACCATGGCCAGGCTGACGTTGAGAGGGAACTTGATGGTACTCAAGTCCACGCTGTACACGTAGCTCAGGGGATCCACGTAGTGCTGCTCAACAGCCCGACGGTAAAACGGCTCCTCGATCGCTCGTGGCCATTGCTTGCCGAAATCTGGCCTGGAAATCGATTTTATGTATTTTTACGTTTGGAAAATGTCATGAAGGATTAAATACGCTAAAATCATTTTTTTTTTCTATAACTAACAGGCATTGGCTTAGATATCTACAAGACACGATGATATGGATCACGAAAAAGTTATGAGGCCGAGTTTCAGTGAAGTCTCAGTTTTGTTCATCATCTTAGTTGGGTCATCATCAGGACACACCTGTTGGATGGAGTCTACGTTGTATTTATAGGTACTAGTCTATCTTACTTGTCAATATCATGTTCCTTGGGTGGGTGTGTCTGCCATCGCGTTAGTCCGCTGTGCGTTGACAGGAAAGCCACGATGTAACCAAACCGTTGTATGAACTCCACCCTGTTGCACACACGATCCAACTGTATATCTTGCGTAAATAGTTTTTATAGTTATTGTTTCATAATTACTGAATTGGTTCATGTAGCCTTGAAACATTTTAGTAATTTTACTTACTGAATGCGTTAATCAATTGATTTTTTATGAATAATTAACATTTCCAAGTTAAACCCATTTTTTATATACCTAATAAGTGAACGTATTTCGAAGTCGCCTAAATATACTGGTGTTACACTGTATAGGTATAAAGGATTAATCTACAAACCCATCCAAAGCTGCATTTATGAGTAAATCCAAATAAAACGTTAGCATAAGTAATTAGGTATGTTTTGGACCTAATGCAGGCCCTGTGGCATACTTTGTTGATTCTGGCGGGATCTTTGTTCTTTAATATGTTGTACAAAGTTCCCATTATTTTCTTCTTGGCAATACCTAGATCATAAAAATGCATGCAAAACACTGATCCATGTCGAAAGTTTACTTTACCTCGGCAACAATCCGATCACTTTTGTCAATGGGCTATCCGGGTGTAAGTAGTAAAAGTGCATACGAAATAAATTAAAATGTATTTAGAAATAACATATCAAGTTTGAAAAAACCCAATATAAATACTCCCTGGTCTGCAATGCTGCACAATATTCCATATCCTTAACATCTTAAAAATATAGAAAAAAAAAAGGTTTTTTAAGATCTGAAATAATTAATCAAAATAAAACTACTTACGCTTTTTCATCGGATGCAGAGTCAGAAATGCTCTTGTTGAACCAGGCTGTGTTTCTAGCGTCATACACCAAGGCTTGCATTAAGCCATGATCGCCTAATAGTAGAAAGCAAAAGAACATAATTTTTATTATAATTTTATTATTTTTATTATTTCATAAAGAGTCAATGCCGAGAAGAATGCTGAAATATGGACATAAAGGGTAGGAGGTTGATAATGCCAATGAATATAAAATAGTCTGTTCATTTCTCACATTAGAACTAAAATTCAATACTTACAATAATATTCATTCTTGGGGGTACTGTTTGATACTTTGTTTCTATCTCTCGCTTCTGGTGTACCTGGTAAATTTAAATATCTGTTCAGTAAAAATAACATTCCAAAAGTCTGACATAAACAGCTAAAGTTACTTTGTTCATCTAAATTTCATTGGAAAAAAAAAAAAAAAATTTTTATGAGTGAAAAGTGTAGTACCGTTGTTGTGCCGCTCGTGTCCAGGCTTATTCTTGTGGTGTTCTGGAGGTCGAGGCTTGGCTGGCCAACGCCAACCAGGCTTGGCCACACGCTCCAAGAAATAAAGCAACTCTTCTTCGGCAGTCGCAAACGTACGTTCATAATGCCGACAGTACATCCTGAACAGAATAGAATACAGTGTCGAAATCTTTATTGTGAAGTAGGGGTATATGCCAAATTCATGAAGATCCACTCACCAGTCAGGGTGAACGCTCCATTTATCCGACAGATACTGTCTCGCTGATATGTTCTTGGAGGTGAGCGAGAGTCTGTGTATGTCGTCAGTCGGTGGAGGGGTGATGCGGTGGCGGCCGTAGTTCTCAGGTATCGCAACCACCAATGTGAATGGCGAGTCACTAATACCCGTCCAGAAGTAATGTCTCTTTGCTCGGGATACTCTTTTCTGTGGAAACAATTATTTTTAGATTAGGATTGAACTTATCATCTTGGCTTTCTATGACTTAGGGCTGATTGTTCCAACGCCAGATAATTTTATCCGAGGAATAATTTTGAATTTTTACAGTTCTTCCATACAGAATCTGTCAGACGTCAATTTTTTTCCACGAATAAGAATTATCTGTGGATTGAAAACTCAGCCCTTAATACAAAAAAAAACGCTACTAAGTGAAAAATTACTTTAATTTCGGAAGTCGGTGTCGTTGGGTCTGCATTTTCGTTTATTGACACCGACTTCCGAAATTAAAGTTATTTTTCACTTTGGAAATTGTTTTTTTCACGTCGGTTGTTTTATTTTTTTGTAAATAAGTTTTTTATTTTTCAATTTTTAGTGGGAGAGTTTGTAATTTATCTAAGTTACATTAGCCTAATGTCAACTGCTCACCACCTTTTACAAAATATTGCTTTTCCCGGTGCTGGGACGTTACCACTCACCATACGCATTGTGACGAGCATATTATATTGCTTAGCAACCATATTAAAGTAATTGAATCGCAACCCGTGAAATATTTATCATTGAGTAGTTCCGATGGCCATCTGTGGTCTTCATTATCAGCTCTACTTTACCAAATAATGATATCCGAGAGCAAATGCTCAAGTTACTTTAAAAAATACCCAAATCGCTATAGGTTTGCCTACAAAATTTGAGGGTTTCCCTCGATTTCCATGGGATCCTCTCATCAGATTCCAACTTGATGACAATGGGACTACCTCGAGATCGTATGCTCTCGAGGTAGTCCTTTCAAACAAACAATTATTTTCAAATCGGTCCACTATTGACGGAGAAATCGGTGAACATACATAAAAAAAAAACATACATAGAGTCGAACATATAACCTCCTCCTTTTTGGAAGTCTGAAAAGAACTCACCATATCGTCGAGGTGGTACTTGACGCTCATCACCTTGTTGCCTGTCTTCTGATCAATGATTTCTTGTCTTAGCTAAAACATTTGATCAAATTAGAACCTTCACGCCATATAATAATATAGTACAAATTCCATTACTATTATACTCACTGCAGTTAGCTCTTTGCTAAAGTTCCTGGGCCCTCTGTCGTCGTCGAAGAGTTCAACTTCTATCACATCGACGCTGTTGTAGCTTGGTTTTAATATTTGTTGAAACTGAAAGCAAATAATAATATTAGATACAATTGTCCTTAATCCGAACTTATTCTTTATTAGTGTATTTGGCATTAAAAAACTATAATGCAGGTCTGCATTTAATTAGGTAATTTATTTTATTTTTCTATCAAGTGAGACACTCATGGTGAAGTTATAAGTGTAATGTACGTACCACGGGCCTTAGATCAGGGTGTATTAAGATGTATCCATTGTTTGTTACTATAAAGGCGTAACCATTCACACCGATCTGCAACATTAGAAATGACAGTTATATTTAAATAAATTTAAAGATTCAACTTTAATTTTATAGATACCTACGTAAATGTTGTAACATACCTTATAAGGAGACATTACTGCTTGTATCTCAGAAAGAGGCACGTCTGTGCCTGCGACTCCCAATAGTCTAGCTATACGCATCTGAAAATATTTAGAAGGCACTACATAACACTGGCACTAGTATATATATAACAATTCACATCACACTGCACAGTATTCATATCTATTGATTCATCTTTTAGTCTCAGGCTTTTCTGCAAATCAATATCGCTAATGTCTACGTTACCATTTTATAAATCTACATTCGAAATATAAAAAATATTATAAAAATATGCTGAATGTTATTTTTGTAAGTAAACAGTCAAAAATTATTCTAACTACAAGGTATTCCGCATTTGGCGATGTATTGGCCATCAGTCTACTGATATTATACAACATTATGACAATCTCGTAAAACTAGCAATAAATTACTGATTCTTTAGCATCTAAGCCCCGTTAGGCGAAGTTCTATATGTTTATTTATATAGAACTATGTTAAGGGATTCTAATTTTATATCCACGGTTACAGGTTCTAGCAAAACTACTCAAATATTAAATAATTTTATGTTATAAAATTAAAATACTACTCTTTAGATTCTAAAAAACCCACTACCATTATTTTGATTGGAAATATACAAATACCCTTGGAATGTAGGTATCCTTGTAAAAATCTGTCGAAATTTTTAAATTAAACATATAGACAAAGACATTGCCACTTATACTAACTTTATGTTGCACTTCAGACTGTATCCCTTAGTTAAAATATGTGCACAAACATTGAAAGCAGCATCATCTTACAGGCGTGTAGCGTGCACTCGTGTGCTGGTGTGCACTGGGCAAGTGGGCACGCTGCACACTGGCACACGTGACACGTGCACCGCACACCGCTCGTCCGTCATCTCTCATGCATCGTCTGTCACGTCTCACGGAGGCAGTATGGTCTATGAGCGTTGGCCTACCTCTTTCTGGCCGTTCTCCTCTACGGACTGCGATTGGTTGTGGACGTACGAATGCAATAAAATATAATAACATATAGATAAATGCGTTGTAACAACTTCCGCTAGAAATAAAAAATGGCTCCTCTCGTGGAGAGACTAAATATTGCTAAAATTGTTAATATCAAAAATTGCCATTCTTAAGAAGAGAATAGTTTAAACTCAATAGATACTCGTAACAAAGGCCCCATACTCGTCTTGTGTATGTCGGGCTGCACGATACTGTTATTCAAAAATATTTACATTTACTTGTCGTCATACAAGTCAATCTTTAAAAATTGTCTCTACGAAGACATCACTATATTCAGGCAAAATACTTGATTTCATTAGATAGTGTGTGTAGTGTATATAGATCATAACTCTTGCATAGAAAATTAACTTGATGATTGATAGAAAAGTCGTTCATAACACCCTAGTGGTCTACGCCTACGATCTAGTAGAAACTACATCACTACAGTAAGCCAAAGGGTCGGACAACACATTGGTCAGGCGGTGCGGCGGCTGCGCGCGCGCCGCCTCCGCGCACACATCTATCGAGGACAGATGCATCGCTAACGGGGCCAAATAACACTGTACCGTTACTGAAATCCAAAAAACTAAATCATAAAAACTCTCTTGTATCTTGCAAAAACTTTACAATTAAATCATCAAAACTTTCTAAGTGTAGTACCTCTTTCGTAACCGAAACCCAGTAAGCTTCATTTATCAGTACATTCTCTGTGATGTTCTGAGGGGAAACCATCAAACAAAACGGAGTTATTAATAGACATTGACATGTAACAGAAGAAGACAATAGAGTAAAGAGTCAAGTAGTAAGAACAGATATAGAGCTTACGTCCAATTAGTAGGAAATATAAAATCAATCTGTAAACATAATCTTTTGAAACAAATGACAGGTTTATTTGGTTCATGCTACACGGAAAATTTAGAATTTGGAAAGACGTAATGTACAGCTAAATAATAGAGATAAGAGAATAATTTGGCTAGAAGAGAGAAGAACACTCACACTGAAAAGGTAGATCAATAATAATAACGCAAATTAATAAAGATACGCAAATCATTCTCTTTCCCGAATATTTTTGGTTATATTTTCAGACACATTTGGGGAGTTTCAAGTTCAGGGCTTAATTAAAGAGCACGCGGGACAGCTCACCTCGTTGTGTCTCAGGTCGTAGACAGGCATAGACACGGATGTCATTAACTGATACTGGGAATTGCCAAGCTCACTGTACTGGCCCTGTTTCATCTGCAATGAGCGTAAGTCAACCTTCCATTAACGTTGGGTAGTAATGAGGGGTACTTAAGGCTAACATCAAATCGCGGAACACATTGGGCGATGACAAATGTATTACCTGTGTAATTCTCCATCGCCGGTCCTGTTCCTTGTCCGAGTTGAAGAGATTCTTGTCGCGTCGTTGGCTCATGAAGCGTTCCTTCTGCTCGGCTCTTTCTCGTTGCTCCCAAAGATAATCTGCGACTTTCGGATCCTAAGTGAATTTAGGAGAGTGATACAAAAAAAGATTCAGCTTGATTCTTGACAAGCCATGCATTATATTGGTGTCTATCAAACAAAATTTGAAAAATACTGAAAGACTTACAGTAACGTTAGCATATACGGGGGTCCAGACGACAGGGTGCCTCTCTCTCTGCAGCACGAGCGGGCGCGCGAGCACGTTCACGTGTTCGAGCACGCGCTCGCGCACCTCTGCTAGAGTACTCAGATGCACGTAGAACCCGCGATTGGCGCACGCCATCCACTTCACCTCCCTTACGTCGGCCACCTATACAACCCTTTACGTGTTAGCACACACCCTTTATATCGTGTGTGTCTCTAGTCGGCCTTGTGTGAGTGCTGCATTCATTGTCACCTAGCTAAGTGTCCTCTGCAGCATCGTGGTAAGGCTTGACAACATCAATATTGGAACTATCTACAATCAAAATGCTGATGTAATCTATATTTAATTGGATACTAACGGAATTAAAATGCATGGAAATAGTTTCTTTTAGGATTCTAAAGTTACTCCTAGTAGATACCTACAGGAGTATAAGAAGAGTAACCTAAGAAATAATAAAATACATAACGCAAGATCCACTACGTAACACAGGTCATCATGCATCACCAATGATACCTACACTTTGCATAATTGCAAGTAAAAGTCTCATAGGCCAAGACACCCATTTAGCGAAAAAGCTTCCCTGTGTGTGAAAATTCGTGTTTACACTGACTGCAAAATCCGTGGTAGTTTTTCAGGAACGCAAATGAATGAATTCCAAGTGAAACAATTTAGGAAACTCTTCATAGATGCTATTGCGACCATGCAAATGCATATCTAACTAAGTACATACACTTTTCCCTTATGCGTAATATACTCTCGTATTAAAACTCGTCTCCATATCGTTGCATAAGCGTACCTAATTCCAAGATTGTTACAGTAGGAATGAACACAATCATTCAGAATCATCGTGGTTGTTAGTTTCGCTCAATGAACGTCTGTTCTCCTTTTAGAGTTTAAAATACGATTCACACCAGACAGTTTTTAGGACCACAAAAGAGTTCCTCAGGGCAGATCGAAGTGCATACTCGTTTATATGCGCGAATTCTAGTGAACTCTAACGACAGTAAATCACATCAGTCAGGGGTGAATCGTACAGAAAGGTGAGTCCAAACTTGTGACTATGTATTGTCATCAAATTAACAGTGCAAAAGAATTTGCGTTTAGATTGCTAGAGCTCATGAAATGTTGATTACCCAATGTTGGATATCTACATGTAGCACATATCTGAACCCACGGTGAAAGAGACAATATAAACAAAAACACTACAAGCATAAGCATATTGAGATTGGAAAACTTCACAAATTACGATAACATCACCATGCAATGTACAAGTTCAATGTACAGTATGTATAATAGACAGACAACAGGTACCACGTTCTAGGCGTACTGGCAGATTGGTACGAAGGAAGGCATTATGCAGGTCGCACAATGACTACGACACACAGTAAGACCTGAAGTGACCTGACCTTTACCTCACGCCCTATCAGGTACGTAAACACTCTCACTGGGGTTTCATATTTCCAGTTGAATCTCTCGAATATCTCTTTGTAATTGTACGGTACACCGTCGGTAACCAGCATTATGGCCTGGAACAAAATATTGTACTTATCCGATGTTTCCGACACTTCTCTTTCAACTCCATGTCTAAGTATCAAAGCACAGGCGCTCTTCGCTTTGTTAAAGAAACAAACCATTTGTACAATGAATTATTAAATATTAATTGTAACCCTCATTCCATAATAACTATTGACCTTACTGAAGATTCCTTGCTGAAACAGAATTATAGTTATAAACATAGTCATAATAAAATGAAAAAATATGCAAGAATGAATAGAATAATTAAAAAATGTAATCAATTTAGAAAACAACAAAAACACTTTTCCAAAAATATTCCACTGAGGAAAGAACGTGTTGATCTAATTAATAAGTTATGCAATTATCAAATCAAATTAGAAGACAGCAAGAAAATATATGAATTTGATACACAGCGCCTACAGTCTGATATACAGGTACTTGAGGGCAGACTTAGTTCCCTTTACATTAAATATGTAGGTTCTCAGAACCAAATAAAAGAACACATTCTTGCTGCTAATGAGTTAGTTATGTGTCAGTGTACTTGTCAGAAAGATTCAAACCCTGTCGCTGTCCAGCCTGAGGCAACGGAGAACCCGTCCCAGACTGAGTGTTTGTCTCAAGAGTGTATTCTTAACTATGATGTATCTGATATAAAACAGGATCTATCTCAAGTTGTTCAGCCTGAGTTTAGTTGTTGTCCATCTTTCAGTAGTCATGACTGTTATGATTCAGTTATGTTCTCAGATAGTATAGGAAGAGGTTTAGGTAAATTAATTAGTAACAACCTGAGTTATTCTACTCAAAATAATTGTATGCCAGGGTCAACCTACAAACAAATAATGGCATCAGTAACAAGAAATGTATTTAATCCTAAAACCAACATTACTGTATTTGTAGGTAACAGTTCTAAGGTCAAAAAATATGAAATAACTGACTGTGTAACTGAGTTGTTAAAGTTAAATTGTAATAAAATAATATTGTGTGCTTTCCCATATTTAAAAAAATTGACAAATAGACAAAACAATTATATTCATATGTTAAATAAGCATATGTACTTTTTAGTTAGTCATTACAGTGACAAGCTTGTATTTTTAGACACCAACAGTTTTGTAGAAACTTTGAAATCGACTAGGGATACTGTGTATCTGCCTATTAGTTTTAGACACATAATAGCAAGGCTATTAGCTTTTTATATAAACTCAGACATAAGTATTATGTCGAAGTCTTGTATTATTAACACCTCAACAGTTAGTAATAATACTAATAATAAGGTGGTATGCCTGAATGAATGTAGCTCAAATGCTATAAATGTTTATACAAATTGTACGACGGAGGTTCCCTCTCCCTCACGCACTATGAGCTCACTGCCTGGTGATAACATTGAAGTCTTGGGGTTAACTCCGGATAATCATTTAAACTAGTTTGTAAGACAACAGAAGGTACCAGTAATAATATTCTTATGCCTAACAACAACAACAAGGTATCTTCTTGCTCTAAAATAAGTAAATATCAAAAAGGAGATCAGCAGAATGCCTTGAAATTATTTCATCAAAATATTCAAGGCATTTCTTCCAAATTATTAGAAATTGAAATGTTTTTAGAAAAAACAAAGTTTGACATTGTTTGTTGTACTGAACATTGGTTAAAGGATTACCAAATGTTAATCAATTATGAGAACTATAGTGTAGGCAGTTGTTTTAACCGTAAATCTATGCTGCGTGGAGGTTCTCTAATATTGATAAAAAATTGTTTAAAATCAAAGCAACGAAATGACATAGCGAGTTTATCAATTGAACATTGCATCGAACTGTCATGTGTTGAGCTAGATAAGCATGTTGTAGTGTGCGTTTACAGACCCCCTAATTATCAGAACTTTTCTGTGTTTGAGTCAGTGATGGAGGATGTCCTGGCGAAACTTGCATCAAATAACAAAGCCGCAATTATTTGTGGTGATTTTAATATTAATATTTTAGAAAATAATTCAAATAGCAGTAGATTATTAAGCCTATTCAAATCGTTCAATTTATCTAATGTTTTTACAGAACCGACTAGAGTAACTCCTACTTCTGCTACTTGTATCGATAATGTCTTTTGTGACTGTGATTATTTAGATAAAGCCATCGTAAATTATCTGCCGTCTGATCATAGTGGACAAACGGTCACTTTTAAGTTTGAAACACCTTTGCAAAAAGTGCAAATTCAATTTAGACCAATAACGACTGGTAAACTAATTAGATTCAATAGTACCCTAAATAATAAGTTAAATGATCTGTGCCATGATATTGGTGATGCAAATAAATTGTACGAGGATTTCTTTTCACTAGTGCACACTCAATTCAATAAAACTTTTGAAAAGAAATCAAAAAACATTTGCCCTAATTTTATATTTAGTGACTGGGCAACTAGAGGTATAAGGATAAGTAGGGAAAGACTGTTCGAGCTGTATGGCCTTAAGCCTTACATCAATACTGAAACTTTCAGCAAGTATGTTACTACATATTCCAAAATTTTTAGAAATACTTGCAAATCTGCCAAAGCCCTGTACATTAGCAATAAAATCAAATCGGCAGAAAATAAAATAAAAACAGTTTGGAAAATTATAAATAACGAAACTAGTAGGAATAGAAAACGAAACACTGATTACACGTTGGAGACTTCACGTGGTGCCATAAGCTCTAACTTAGAAGTAGCTCAAGAATTTGTAAATTTCTTTACTAATATACCATTAAAAACGACGGAAGCCTTAAATTCTTCACCTGACGTATCAATTGATTTATTAAGAACGAACGTTCAAGCCTGCCCGGTTGAATTTCAATTTAAACATATTAACCCTGTAACAGTAATAAAAGCTTTTAAGCAAATTAAGATCAAATTGACCGAAGATGTTTGGGGAATGTCCATTAAAGTCTGTACCTCCATAATTGAGACTATTGCGCCTTATTTAGCTTTAGTATTTAATTCGTGTGTTGATCAAGGAGTCTTTCCCGATTTAATGAAATACAGTAAGGTAATACCACTTTACAAATCCGGGGACAGTAAAGACACCAATAATTATAGACCCGTATCCATGTTGCCGGTTTTCAGCAAGGTGTTTGAAAAAATAATACTCAATCAGATGCTCAATCATTTTAACACTAATAAAATCCTTCACGATCAACAGTTTGGTTTCACCAAAGGACGTTGTACGACCGACGCCGGTGTAACCTTATTAAAACACATTTTTAACGCGTGGGAAGAGGCTCAAGACGCCATAGGAATCTTTTGTGACCTCTCCAAGGCATTTGATTGCGTCGATCACGAAACCTTGCTTTTGAAACTTGAGCATTACGGACTTGGAAAACTTGCGCTCAATTTAGTTAGTTCTTATTTAAATGATAGACAGCAGCAAGTTCAAATAAATGGTGTCAATTCACATGGTTTAACAGTAATAATGGGTGTGCCACAAGGCTCGATATTGGGTCCTTTCCTCTTTTTAGTGTATATTAATGATCTACTCCATTTATTAAGAAATCAACCTCAAATGGTGTTATTTGCTGATGACACTTCCTTAATTTTTAAGGTAAATAGACGGGCTACAAATTTTGACGACGTAAATAACGCCCTAATGCAGGTTCAAAATTGGTTCACTGCTAATAATTTAGTATTAAATGGAAAAAAAACTAAGTGCATAAGATTTTCTTTACCAAATGTCAAAGGTAGTGATTGTGAGATAATATTGAATCAAGAGAAACTAGAATTCGTCGATAAAACTGTTTTCCTGGGGATCACGCTCGACTCAAGGCTACAATGGGGTCCTCATTTAACATCTCTTTCAGGACGGTTAAGTTCAGCAGCTTATGCTGTCAGAAAAATCCGTCAATTTACTGATGTAGATACCGCGAGACTAGTTTATTTTAGTTACTTTCATAGTATCATGTCATACGGTATTTTACTTTGGGGACGGGCTGCAGACATCGATTCTATTTTTATTCTGCAGAAAAGAGCCATTAGAGCCATATATAATCTTCGCAGGCGCGATTCTCTAAGGGAACTGTTTAAGGAAATTAACATCATGACGGTGCCTTGTCAATATATCTACGAAAACATCATGTATGTTAGGAAAAATTTACATCTTTTTAGCAAAAGAGGTGAAAGACATAATTATAGTACTAGAAATAGGTACCTATTAGTTCAATCAGGTTTCAGACTGGCTAAAGTAGACTCATCTTTTATGGGGTACTGCTTAAAATGTTATAATAAAATACCTCCCCACATTCTTCAACTGAATGAGACAAAATTCAAGTCTTGTATAAAACGCACACTATGCAGGCAGGCATATTATAAGTTAGGGGATTACATCGTTGATAAAGATGCCTGGCTCAATGCTGGTCCTGCTCCACAACCACAACTAATTGATTAACTCTTGAAAATACTGTTGGAGCTGTTGAAGATTGTAAGACTATCTTTGCATTGTATAAACTCAATTTCCTTTATCTACACTAATATTATAAAGCAAAAAGCCGGGCAAAGCCTGGGCCCTGGCCTCGACGGCTCTCGGACCCCGACTGGAGGCGCTCTTAAGCGCATGTATGGAGAGGGGCCAGTTTCCACTCCGTTGGAAGACGGGGAAGCTGGTCCTCATTCGGAAGCCAGGGCGCCCTGCGGACTCTCCGTCCGCATTCCGGCCCATCGTGCTGCTCGACGAGGTCGGCAAGCTCTTTGAAAGAGTGATTGCGGGCCGCCTCGTCGGGCACCTGGTGAGGACGGGGCCGGATCTTGCGGATAGCCAGTTTGGCTTCCGCAAGGGGCGCTCTACGGTGGACGCCATCATGCGCGTGAGAGCCCTCACGACGGGGGACGCGGTGTCCCGGGGTGGGGTGGTCGTGGCGGTGTCACTCGACATCGCCAACGCGTTTAACACCCTGCCCTGGAGCTGCATTGGGGAGGCACTCCGGTATCACCGGGTGCCGACCTACCTCCGTCGAATAGTCGGGGCGTATTTGACGGACAGAGCCGTCATCTACCCCGGTCGCGATGGGGAATGGAACCGGCGAGAGATGTCGTGCGGTGTCCCACAGGGATCGGTCTTGGGGCCGCTCCTGTGGGACATCGGTTACGACTGGGTGCTGCGGGCAGACCTCCCTGATGGCGTCAGCGTAGTTTGCTACGCTGACGATACGCTGGTCCTGGCGCAGGGGAGGTCGCATCAGGCGGCGGCCGACGCAATGACACGCGGGGTTGCGATAGTCGTGGAGAGGATCCGGCAGTTGGGTCTCGAGGTGGCTCTGCACAAGTCCGAAGCCATGACATTTCATGGGCTTCGGAACGGGCCACCATCGGGATCCCAACTAACGGTAGGAGGGGTTCACATCGGCGTCGAGACGACGATGAAGTACCTGGGTCTCGTCCTCGACAGCCGGTGGAACTTCGTGGAGCATTTCCGACGTTTGGCCCCCAAACTGGAACGGGCTGGGGCCGCTTTCAAGCGGCTCCTGCCCAACCTGAGGGGGCCAAACGCCTCCTGCCGGAGGCTTTACGCGGGGGTCGTGCGGTCCATGGCCGTATATGGCGCCCCGGTGTGGGCGCGTTCACTGCGGCTTCGAGCCGCCCACTACCTGAACGCGCCCCAAAAGGTGGTCGCCATACGGCTGATACGGGGGTACCGCACGATCTCGCGCGAGGCGGCAAGCCTCCTTGCCGGACTGCCGCCATGGGATCTGGAGGCGATGGTCCTCGCGCGCCTCTTTGAGTGGCGCGCGGAGGCACTACGCCGGGGGGAAAACCCGCTTCCGCGGCAAATTGCTGCGGAGCGGACAGACCTCCGGCGCGATCTCATGGCGGCATGGAAAGCGCGACTGTCGCAACCCAGCGCAGGGCACGCCGCGATAGCGGCGGTAAGGCCCCTCTTTGAGGAGTGGCTAGAGAGGCGTCACGGCGCCCTCACCTACCGCCTGACGCAGGTCCTCACCGGACACGGATGTTTCGGGAGGTTCCTGCACATCATCAGGCGGGAGGAAACGCCCGGGTGTCACCACTGCGAGGATCGCCCTGAGGACACGGTGGAGCATACGGTGGAGGTCTGCCCGGCTTGGGCAGAGCACCGCCGTGTCCTCGTAGAGGCGATCGGCAGCGGCGGCGACCTCTCGCGCCCGGCCCTGGTCCAAGCCATGGTCCGGGGCGAGAGGGAGTGGGAGGCAGTCACCTCCTTCTGCGAAGCAGTCATGCTAGCGAAGGAGGTGGCGGGATGGGCGAGGGAGAGAGCTGAGAGAGCCGCCCGTCCCAGCCGCCGCGGTAGACGCTCCGGGCGTCGGGAGCCGCGTGACGACTCCCGGCCACCGTAGGCGCGGGCCTGGGGACGGCGAGTAATGGGTAGCTCGCCGTCCGATCAGGACCAGGCCCGTGCCGGACGGCGCGTATGTGTTCCACGCGCGCCTCAAAGAGATGTCAGCAGACATGGAGGGGCCCGTTAGGGCCGAAGCCTGCCGGGGCAGCGGGATTGTCCGAAAGGGTTACCGCTGCCCCGGAACATAAAGGGCTAAGGAAGGAACACGGATGGGTTTTAGTCAGTAAGAGTCTGACACTCCCTTCCGCTCCACCCAGAGCGGGAGGGGTCATTGGATGATTTCCCATCCTTAAAAAAAAAAAAAAATATCTTTGCATTGTATAAACTCAATTTCCTTTATATTGTATAATTGCATAGCACAAATGTGAGTTCTATGTACTGTAGTGCTACCATTTACCGGGTAATGATAATAATGTCTTTCATTGACTTGAATGTGCCCTGGCGGCTGATAGTATGTCATGCTCACTAAAATGTCTCGCTGACGGTGGCGTGTGTGTTGGATCATTTAGCTCCCTTTAAAATGGTTGAGCTGAATGGTGCTGATCTATGCGTCATGTTCGTGAACGGGCGCCGTCAGTTGGGACTGGTCATCACTTGGCTGCCTCGGCTTATTTTTAATTATTTTACTTTTGGATTATTGTTTTGTTAAGTACTATTTGCTGTACTCTGGACACTTGAACGCGTACGTATATTTTTTTTTTTTACATCGTTCTCACATATAATTATAAATTCAACATTAATGATGTAACTAATATTTTTGTAAAATATAATTTAAAAGAGTGTCCATGGAGTTTCTTGCCCGTTCTTCTCCATAGGTACCTACGCTTTGGAATGGGCAACTAGCTTCATATTTTCTGACTGACCTATTGACAATTCAAAAGTGCCTGTAAATGGTTTAATTGAAATAAATGCTTTGAGTTTTGAGTTTTTGAGTTAAAAAAACATACTGGGATTACTAATAGTAGATTTGCGTTTTTATGCTTAAAATAAAAATATTATTTTATACTAGCTGATATTCGTGCCGCCTTAGAATCAATAAGAAAGAATATATGAGAAAATTAATTATCTTTATAAAATTTTTATTGTGGATTTTTCCCATGTTTTAATAGATATTCTGCTTTTCGGGGCGGAGACAAATCCAACAAATCAAAGAAATTAAAAATCGGTGCAGCCGTTCTTGAGTTATAAATGGTGTAACTAATCCGACTAACCTACATGAGCACTTATAAAACGACAGAAAGTAGGGGCACGGTTCCAATTGGTCGTTTCCTATGGAGAAGAGCCGACAAGAAACTCCACTCCACTTTGTTGGCATGACATCAAAAAGGCGGTACCTATTTTTTTTATATTACCTGATTGCAGTTTGCTCCTCCACTACTATTCCTGTACATTTCCAGCAACTCGAAGGCTCTGGTCAACGCTGCTGAAAAGTTTGCAATTTCCTGTGTTTCGAAACTGTCCATCGCCAATTTTAGTTCCCGAAGATTTCCCAGTGTGGCCTAATAATGACAGAAAATGATGCATGGCGATAAGTATGCCACTACCTAAATAGTTATTAGAATAGATAAGAAAGTTATTATAGTCTTTATCTTGATATATTGTTTGTGTACCACATTATATGCATGTTCAAACAATATTTTACTTTTGCTTCAAAAATATAGTACTTTTTTCCTTATATCTGAGGTCGGTAATCCCGCAACGATATGAAATAATTAGTAATACATTTTTACTCGCCTGCACTAGTGAATCCTCAAAACACGGTACGATTTCCTCCACAGTGTCTGCGAAAGTCAGTACATTGACAAAGTCGTTGTTACCGAGGGTGTCAAGTATATTGGTGACGACGTGTTTGGCGATGTCCCGCCTCTGCCCGGTCATCGACCCGCTGCGATCTACTAAAATGATCACATCCTTTGGACTCGCAGCCGCTTCCATGTACCACGCCCGGGTCCGACAATCATAAATATCCACAGGGTCAGCCCTCCATTTCAATGCTAGAACATTATTTCGATTAGGACGTTGAACTCAAATATATAGGCACATTATCATAAATCAACATTCATTAATATGAAATTAAATATGTATTTCCATTACCAGGGTAATGTCTCATGAATCCAGTTGAGCTGCCGAAGTATTGCCATGAGAGTGTCGGGTCGCTTTGATAGTTATTTATGAAGTGAGTGTCGAGTCCTTCCGACCAATGGATTCCTTTGATAACTTCGGGAGCTGCAATATATCAACCGTTTTTTTTTTATCCGTTCGCACAATATTTACGATGACGCGTCTGTGTTGTTGGGTTTACTCACCCCAGGCATAAACATTTGTTGGAACGTGCACACTGCTAAAATTAGTGTTTACTGGAATGTTTGAAAAGTGTGGGTTTTGCTGCGTGTGCGCGTTTTTCGATGGCGGTCGCACTATCCAACTCTCCTGACCGAAGTCTGTCTCAGGTGTCGTGGTGATGGATACCTCGTCCCACGGCTCCTCCATCTCTTTGCTGTTGTAGTACTGAAAATCTTCAGGTACTGGTTCGTTTTGTTTATCAAACGCCATGTTCTCTGCGGCCTCCACTATCCGTTTGACGGCGCTAATCTTCAGTTCCATCATGGCGCGAATATCATCTGACATACTCTGAACTAGTTTTTCACCATCTCTTGATTCCACTTGAGCGGATTTAAAACTCTAGATTAAATAAATACCAAATGTTACCACCTGTCTAGGCAAACTGAATTCCTACTAAACAAAAGACTAAACAGTTTACTTACATCTTGTACCTCTTTCTTCCTGGTGATAAACTCTCCAAAATGATACAACTCAGTACCAAGTTTAACCGCCCATGCTTGAACCCTAAAATGATAATTTATCGATGTTACAATAAAACAAATATATAAATCATACTCTGTCGGGAACATTTGCTCAGCATTTCAGAGTTACTCGTTCTTTATGGATTTTTTACGATGTTAGCATTTCGATATTAATAGATTCTCTCTAGTCCAAAATCAGCTTATTTTTATTTATTGACGTGAATTAATCGATTACCTTCATTTATGCCATTAATGTCGTCGGTAGCAGAAAAATAATTTAATTATATCTTACGAGTTAAGCGATATTTTGCCAGCGGCATCATATTGTGCACTAGCAGAGCAGTCCCTGGAGTCCAGGAACAAAACCAGCAGAAGTAACACGAAGGCACCGACACACTTGCACATCAGAACCACTGCGATAATTAGTTCATTGGCTAGAATTGTCGAAGAACATGTTCCGCGCTTAATCTAATTATGACATTGATGATGTTTAGGGAATCCGATGTGTTACACGTACGGGCAGGTACCTACTGGGCGACTAACATTGATAAGGTTGATAGGTGTGCGGCGCAGAGCGCAGGCGCGAGTGAACGCTGGGCGGGCATGCGCGCTAATTCCCCTGCGCGGGTCGACTGACGACCTCCGAGCTGAGTTGTTTGTGTATCGTTCATCGCGTTAACGTAACTTGTAGATTCGCTTGCCACCTTACGCATCGATTGGCATCGCCCTCAGCACTAGGTCACCGTGTCTATAGGACGCTCCGTACATGTTTTGTGCTTCCGTATGTTGCTTACCCACGCCTATGACCTATCTTTTTTACTGTTTGTATGTCTCGTATTATAGTGTGAGCACTTTATATTATGATGGCCCATTATTGTTCAGTATCTATGCAATTACCAAGTTATAACAAAATACCTCTGCAACATCCATATTTTAGGGACAACAGGCTTATCTTATAGAAAATCCCATAATGGAATGCAAAAGATACATGAGGCTCTGACGACTGATATCAGACTAAGAATTTGGCCCCAACGTAGTTTGAAAAGGGAGCAGCAGAGCTTCTGGTCACCATGCAAATGATGGGCTGTAGCAGATTGTCACATGCTCAGGATAAATGAAGAATAAATAAAACACAATTCACAGGAGCAACAAGTTTTATTGCCAAAGTAACAAAGGTACAAATATATTGGGCGTGCCGCGTCACGTGCTGATCTTGGCTAGCACAGCCACGACCGCGGCTAACAACAGGACGGCCACGTCTGCGCGGGCGATGCTGCCGATACCACACGCTGTTATGTTCCGCTCCTGGTGGGAAAATGGCACACGTTAAACATTGCTTAAACCCGTCCTATTTTATTTTGAAAGGAGGCACACAAGAGGCCAGAGGAAGGGATACAAAAACAGTATCAGTGTGATGGGAGTGGTTTCTGGCAAGAGCAGGTCATCCTTTTTCTATGCAGCGGGCAAAGTCAAATGGCGAATAGAATATTTTATTTAGTTATTAGGTAATCAGTAGCATCATCCCCCTATAGGAAAAAATAAGGCAGGTCATCATCAGTAGATTGTGTGATTAGAACTACATATCATCATATAATGATAGCATACCCCATCGTGGTAAGTATAGCAGCCCTCAAGTCGTCGTCTATGCAGAGCGCCTAAGTCAAGTTTATGGCATGGCTCCCGGCTGGAGCAGGACATGAGAGTGGGCTTCGGCTTGGTGTCCGGCGGTACCGTGCAGTTCGCGGCGAAGTCATCCTGTTTCTCCACCACCACGAGAACCAAGTTTGTCTTAGGGACGTAGGACGCCCAGTAGGCGGGCCAACACTCCCCTGCTTCATCTTTCTGAACGGTAGGCGAAGCTCCCGAAGCCTCCAAAAAATATTTTTGGTTCAGTATATAAAGCGTGATGCTATGGTCGCAGGAGAACGGGCTTTCCTCCTCTTTATTCTCTTTCTCAGTCTCTGTTTCGTTTTCCGGTAAGGGTGTTGCAGTCGTCGGGGGCGCCACTGTGTACCCTTTGTTGATTAGTTCATCGATATAGTCTGCGAGCGAGACGACCATGCGGTTACATTAAGCAGAAGAATTAGACGTGCTTATACAATAGTAAAGGCTGCCAATTACCATGCAGCTACAGTAGTACTAGATTTAAATATATGCATTTTAATTTAGATTTTGTTCGTTGAAAGCTTAGAGTCAAGTTGAATCATCAGTATTTATCTAAAAGATTATTTTAGTAAAAGCCGCTATTAGTCTATCGCCATTTAGAAAAGGATTTCGTATATTTCTGCACTTAGATACTACAGAAGTTTAATAATTGTGTGAGCTACTAAATGGCTAGATGCAATTAGTTTGATGTGCCTCGTTATTTTCAACTATACCTAACAATCTGAGCTCATTCTTCTGAACAACAAAAGCAAGAGATTATCGCCTTTTTTACAATTTCGTACAATATTGTTAGTTATACCTATTCGATTTTGCAAATGGTGAACAGTAGTACGCAATTGTACTTTATCTGTCTCTTGTAGACAGTGGGACAAATAACCCCACTGCAGTACAAAAGCCTCTTTTCATTTCTACACAGGCAATGTAAAAATCTTTAATAGTTCTCCCTTCTCAAAATATCGATAGCCGCTCGTGACTTTATTTAAAAGTACACTTTCAATAGAAATCATTTCTATTAATTTTTATTGTTTTACTAATATTTAAGATTAAAATTCTATTTATCCATAAACAATATGTAGAAGTATTTTTGAAAACAGACTTAAACTTGTCGTCAACTTTCATGGTAGGTATTACTGCTGAAACCTAGTCTTAAATCTCTTACTACAGAACCAGAGATTCATTATAATATCTCACCGTGATCCTCTTCGACAACGCCAGCGTACGCGGCATCACTCGGGTTGTACATGTTCATGACCAGCAGCAGCACTTCAGTCACCAGCCAGTGGAAGAAGTTCAGCGCTAAACTAAAAGGCTACAAAATATTTATGTTATTACAAGCCTAAAGCCTGATTTCGACACGATACGATTTAATTTCCTGTGGCATGGCATACAATAAGATGAAATAACATTATAAGTTGCACTGTCTAAACAGCGTTTGGACGATGCAAGGCATTTGTTGTTTCAATTTTATTGTCTGCCACGGGCAAGAAACTTGCATCGTGCACAGTTCTAGGAAAGCATACTCAAGGCCCGGACGGCCCTAATACGTGTTCCCTTAAATATTTCTTGAGAAGGCTACAATATGCAGTTCGTCTCGTACGGTCATAGTCTCTACCTATAGTACGCACGGCGACATATCAAACTATACATTTCTAGTATAGGCTGACTTCATAATACGAAAAGCCTATGCGAGGTTAGCTAAAACTGGGTAATTTGAAATCCAAGACTTGGTCCCTCCATCTTGATCACTGGAAATGTATAGCTTGATATGTCGTCGTGTGTAATATATTAAAAATGTCTTTATGAATGTCTGAAATTGTATTCTATGCTCAAAGGTACAGAAAAGCAGTAGGACCACAATAAACAACTGACCGTGCGCAAGGTCCAGGAGCTGCTTTGCTTTTGCAACACAGAGAGTGGGCACAGAGCCTGGTAGTTGAACACCTCGACGTGGTCGTAGATGCCCATGTCCAGGAAGGACTGCAGCACGTGCTTCTGTACTGTGCCGAAGAACTGGCCTACCAGCTCCTTGTCCTTGGCCAGCACTATGTATCCAGAGCTGTCTATGACGTAACAGTCGTATTTGTCGGAACCTGGGTCGCAGGTTGGGTCCTGAAATACATTATTTTTTATATTTCACAATACACAAGTTAAAGTCAAATTCAATTAGCTAGCGAAACTCCGCAGACATGATGGGTAGGTACTTTACTTACTCCAAAAAAATATATTTGATCGATTATTTTTTTTGGGGTCAACGACCTAAGTCAATTTAGTTACTTGACTTGAGTTTAGATAATCTGTTTTTTCATCGTGTTTAGATATCGATATCCATCATGTCTATGAAGTTTACACAAAAAAACAGATTTTTGAAAGTGATATTTCTTTTTGTTTACTTTCATTTACTACACAGCAGGCGGTCGTCGACCCTTTTTTTTGTTTTGTGATTTTTAGATATTATCTTACCTATTATCGATAACCATCACTGTGAAGTTTCGCTAGCTAATTTAATTTGACCCTGTACAATTCGCATGAAGTAAGTATAACAATTTCTTCAACTCCCAAAAATACATCTCACCTTAGAACCGTCCAAAGTAATATTAGTAATTTGTAAAAATCTTTCATAGAATTTCAAATATGAATATTGGAAGCCAACAACAGACGCCGGTGTCTCTGAATTGCCATCTTTATAGAAAATGGCGTAGCTGACAGTCAGTGTGATGTCTCCATCCTCATTGATGACGCTCGGAGGGTTCTTGATGATATCATCCAGGATGGGAAGAGGTGTGGCCACCACTAGCGACTCTTTGTTTATCACGTGTTGTAGTACCGCTGCTTTGTACCAAGTCTCTTCAATTGTGTTGTGGTAGTCGTCTCCGAAAACACTGTAATCCATCAGTCATACTAAGATCAGCAACGGAAAACAATATAGAAAAAAAAAATGCGTTTATTGGCATTAAAGCAAAAAAAATACACCTTAAAAGTATAAAAAACAGAAAACAAATATTATAATGCCAAAAGGGCCTCAGCTCAGCATAATGACAGATAACAACACAAGGTACGCGCATAGACAAACAATCTTACTTTCCAGCATACTCCTTCCTTCTGTTTCCTTGATCATCGACTTCTTCGTTCTTGTCAGTTTCAAACACATAATGCCATCTTGTAAGCCCACTCGACGTGGCTATGAACCGGACGCTCACGTTATACTTTCTAGCCAAATCCCACTCTTCATCAGTAGCTATCCAGTTCTCGAAGTATGGCGTCGATAGTTTGGCATCGAATACTAATTGTTTTACAAGGTCTTCATTACAATAGTAATCGTCTTTGCCTAGCGGTGTCATACCGCAGTGTGCTGGTTGTAAAAATACGAAAAAATAAAAGTTTGAAAGATCTTTTACTTATTACATATGGACTATGGCGTCAAAAGGAAAAATTTACTGCAAATTACTTTTTACTATATTCTACTTACTGTCCAGGCTGAAGGTTTCAGTTTCATTCTCTTTTGTGTATTGCTGCTTTGTTATATCAATTTCGTTTTTAGATAACCCAACCAAAAACTTCCAAGCTTCCACTTCAGAATTAAGCGACTCGTGGCCTTCCAAATAATGGTATTTGCAATATACCCTGTAAAAGTGTAAACAGTCAGTTGCCGGAATTTCAATAGGTACCTTATGAAAAAGTGTTGGCATAAATATTAGTAGTAGGTATTCAGGTACAATATTATGTTAGAAACTTACCAATCTGGGTGAACCCTGAAGCTATACCTAAAGTAATCAGTGACGTTGATACCAGTCAGCTCTTTTCCTTGCTTTGCCTCTAACGGGTTCTCCTTTAGCGTAAGTTCAGTATCTCCGTAACCTTTTGGTAGTGAAATTCCCATAGAAAATGGTGTTCCTTCTAGTTTGTTGAAAAAGTAGTCGTGGCTTACTCGGGCTATCCTCCTGGAAACATTTTGAAAATAGATATTAGCTACAGAATAAATCAACTGAACTGTCTGTGTGTTTGGACATTTATGGGACCCTTCGCATCGCAACGCTAGCGTCAACTGTGGCGATATCTATACCGCCACATACATACGACCTAATGACGTATCCCATATCGCAAAAGCATAGAACAGCAACTCATCATCCAGAAGGTTCCCAGGTATGCCTACTACAAAAAAATATTACAATGACGGGGAGTAAAAGTGACTATCGGCTTCGTTAAGTGTCTTTTTACACCCGTTATAGACAACAGTCCTACAACATCCAGTAGGCTGTAGCCCACCGGACACAACATCCGTCTGGTCGGATCATCCTCTCTTTACAATGGAGGGTGAAGGAACTTTCCATCCTGTTCCTCCGTACCTCCAAACAACCAACGCTAGTCTTTGGTAAAGGCTTGTTAAAAAAACCTTTATAAAGCACCTGTTTCCATCGCCGGCGATTAGCGAGAAGCAAGTAGAACTGGCAACTAAAAACGAGTTGTTTGGTTGACAGAGTCCTCGCCGGCGGTATGAACATTCAGCGATCAACTAATTAACATATATATCACTTTTACTAACACGGGACCTATATTCTTTTGTACGTTTCTTGAGCGAGAAAATAGTCCATAGCTAGTCGTTTCCTCGTCAGGGATGGTGCCTTACAGACGGGCAAAAAACGTGGTCTTACCAAGGTTCCTTTATTTTTTAAGTTGTGTGACAAGTTACCTCATGTTGTCGTAATGGTAGAGCACGGGCACCTGCGTCATGTTGCCGTTGGCGCCCTCCACCAGGTTGTAGCGCAACAACTTGATCTGCTCGCCGAGCTCGCGTGTGCCCTTCCCGTCGTCCACCTGTTCCACCTCCACGAAGTCTACGCTGTTGTAGTTCTTCTGCAGGTCTCCGTTTATCTGAAAATATGTGAATAAAGACTAATACTAACAATTTTTTTTAAGAGTAATTGTACTGTTATTTTGTGTGGTCATGTCAAATTGGCTAATTTCTATTAGATCCCAAAAATAGTGGAACCTAGGCTAAACTGCTTTTGAGGATCTTAAAACATAGTATGGCCTGTTCCAAAAGTATCTGATGAAAATATTTATTTATTTATTTATGTAAACCACAATTATAACACCTTTACAGACTCATCCAAGGCGATATTATAAGTCACAATGTCTATTCCTTTACAAAAATGCCATATAAGCAAAATTGCAACAACGTTATAACGTTGTAACCCCGCCCACCTGGCTTGAATCAATCATTGAAAAATCTGAACATATGAATCAGAAAACGTACAAGTGAATGCCAATTTGTAGTGCCACTTACAAATTGAGTGCTTTGACTTGATTATTTGAATTTTTACTCCCAATTGCGTAACATACTTTTAATCAGAGTCTGAATTATTTTGAAGGATATTGCTAATTCATTGCTTCATATGTTCGAAAAAATTGTCTGTAAATGAAAGCCATTGCGACTGTTAGTGTGTTACGTAATTACCCAGCTAGAATTCAAATTTTTAAATCACCTGTGTAAGACGTATATTCATTGGACAATTAAGGAAAATTTTTAAAAACCCCAATTTTCACGGTTGATTTTTTTAGTTCCATATTTTTAATAACGTTATTCAAACAATAATTGTTGGAAAAATGAGAGATTTAAATTAAAAGCCTTCTAAAACAGAATGTGTTACAATTCCCTTTTATTGAGTGATTTGAATTTAACCTGAATAAGGTTTGTTTACACTTAACACTTTCATCTGATACTTATCTTAAAAGTTACTCACTGTAGTCGTCAAAAGAGGATGCAGCAACAAGTAGCCATTGTTGCTGACGATGAATGAGTAACCGTTGACACCGAGCTGTAAATTGCATAGTAAGTAAATGAGATTTGTTCTTTTTCTCTCTGAAATATGACGTATATTATCGTATCTATTATAAAAAGTGGCAGGGACATCGACGCGCAAACTGTAGCCATGAATTCAACACTCATAGCGTAGAAATTTTTCGTACATGATTGGGAACCGAACGGTTATAAAAAAAAACAGCAGTTTCATAGAAAAGTGCAGCAACTATGCGGTCAAAATGTATGGAATAGTTTTTTTTTTATAAACGACGAAATATTTCAATGCAGCCGGCGTTGAAATTTTTTGTCGTTCGGTTCACATTCATGAGCTGAATCCAGGGTAGCAGATAGCGTGGTTGCTCTGACACCCTCTAGTAGTAGTCCTTCTTTATGTGCAGTTTGCTCATATTTGTGCAGACCTTTCCTCAAAAGGCCATTTCAGACACGCATCTACATGGTTCTCACATGATCTGACCAAGATTATGTCTGGACTTTAATAGAGACTCTGACCCTTGAGTTTGTTTCGCCATTTCTTCTCAGGGGTATTCAAATACTCGTAAGAACCGTCGACTATCTAGCTTATTTTTTTTTTTTTTATGTGACTTTAAAAGTGATTTCCATATCCAATTTAAGGAATAAACAAATTAATTTGTTTTACCTGATGCGGCTGCGCAAGTTTGGCGATGCTGTCGATGGGCACGTCAGTACCAGCCACTCCTAACAGCAGCGCATCGTTGTGCTCCTCATTGTACTTGTAATCGAACGCCGGGATAGCCACTGACGTCACCAGCTTGTCTTCGTCTGGCTGGAAGAACAAACGTTCTTGGTTGAAATACACATTAAAGAGAGAGGCATAAATTATGTTCTGATAAGTCAATTTGCTTTTAGGACCTTATGCTACGAAAGAACTTTTAAACACAGGTCTCTGAACTTGCTGTGCCCTGAATTAACAATTATTAATGCCTTTAAAAGGTTTAAGTCAATTTCTTTGAAGATTTGCCTTTTTCTGAAATATTATTAGAAAAATGTTATTATTGTATAATAGACTTTTTAAATGATGAAAATATATATCTAACAAATAAAAAAAAATTAATGTCATACGAGATTTTATATTTCCTATTCAGAATGACTTAATTATTCATTTAGAAAATAATTGTATCGTTAGTTTTTACGACTGCATGATTTATATATCTTTTTTAGTTTTAAACGACTTTCCATGCCGTAAGGTAAAATGTAGCGGAAACATTTAGTGATGTACCATCTTATACCTGTACCTACATTGTTGGCAAATAAATAAAACTGAATCTGAATCTGAATCTGGAAAATACATACTTAATTACTTTGTTTTTTTTTTGCCAACTGTTTATATTAGTACCACATATACTATGGTAGCTGAGATAGCTGAGTAATATTCGTTTTATCCTCACATTACTACTACCGTCATAATTTTCCTTACATAATATGTCAATTGTTAAAAGGGAATACATATTAAAAAAGAATGAATACCTTTAAGATGTCTCCACTCACACCCCATTTTTTGGTTCGCTGTAAAAGATGAGGATACAATATTATTTTGACAGTATCTGAAACTAAATTTTCCATGAAATGACATAATATTGAGAGAAGCTTTAGGATTAAACCCGTGTTTTAATTAAACTGAGATACTCGGAAGGTATATAGCCTTTTCCAGTAAAAACGCGGGTGAGCACTGTACAGTATTCGCACTTAATTTTCCACAAAATCCTACGAATACCTATTATTCGGCCGTGGGGTTCGAATCACGCAAAAACGGCTGAACGGCTTTGGATGAAATTTGGCATCCAGATACACATAAGATTTTTATCTCGGTAGTATGTTCCCGTGGGATAATTTCCGACATCCACGTGGGCGAAGCCGGTGGCAAAAATTTGTAACCTTATAAAATGAAACATACAGTGATTCAACATCAGTGCCATTCTTCCTCCTTTCTATTTTAGAAGCTACAACAGATATGTATTTAATTAACTAACCGTATAGTCAATATTGGCGTGCGTCCAAGTGGGTGGCGGCTCCTTGTTCTCCAGGATCATGGGCCGAGCGATCACGTTAATGTACTTCAGCACTTGTTGCTGCACCTCCTCCACCGAATGAATGTGCACGAAGTAACCTGGGACAAACGACTAACTTGGATATCTCGAGTACTATCTACGAACCGTGGAAAATTAAATGGTATGTGTTGGTAAATCACATGTTTTTTGTTGTCTTTCTGGTCTCGTATCGTGAAGTTCAAATTCTCGGAACACCATCTCACTTCTTCAAAGAACACGGTCATGATTTTATATTAATTACTACTCCTGTAATAATGTATGTGGGTGTAATATAGGTACACATCTCCCTGTCCTTCAGTGAATACAGGACTGATGTTACGTTTATGTAAATAATGTATAGTCACCTCTATTCAAACACGCCATCCACTGTATCTCACGTACATTGGTGACCTCTTTGCCAATGAGGTAGGTGAACACTCTAACAGGGATATACGTGTTGCCGCCGACCACCTCGCGGTTGTACTCCTCGAAAACTTCGGTCAGGTTGCCCGGCACGTAGTCCGTTATCACCATCACCAGCTGGTTGCAGCCTTGGGTGCTGCTCACATTACATAATGCTCTTCGCTAAACAGACGTTCACAATTCAGTTCTTTGTAATAATTTATAATTTCAATTTATATATTCAGAGTACTTAAACGAAAAAAGGCGAAGCATAACATTTCGTCAGTTATGTTTAAGTCGCATGTAGTAGGGGGCGAGCTCATTGCCATCAACCACGCACAAATCCAGACTCCAGACTGCTTCTGACAAATTCCTTATGGAAAACCCAATAACACTTCGGCCGACTTGGGTATCGAACCCAGGACCTCATGCCTAACAGTAGCGCTCGTCACTTTGTCCTTGAAAGTACAAATTACGAGTGCTGACTTCAATTTTATGACGCGGTTAATCTTGGGGTTAAAGTCAAACATATTCTAAAGAACTCACCTGTTTCAATGTAGTAAAAGCTTTAATATACGCCGTCGTCAAGTTCGCGTACCCCTCCAGAGGTACTTTATGGGTCTTCCCTTGGTCTGTTGGCTCGAGAGTATCGGTAAGTGTCTTCAGATTCTCAGGAGTCGCCTGCACCAGGTCCACGAAACATTCAACAACAAAGTCAGTCTTATTTTTAAAAGTATATACGTTGACGTAATCGTTGTTTGATAGAGTGTCCAAAAGTGAGCGTAACGTTCTTCTTGCTACGTAGTTCTTGAATCCAGTCATTGACCCGGAGACATCGAATAGGATAATCATGTCTTTGGAGCAGGTGGCAGCTTCTATGTACCAAGACATGACACGACAGTCGTAGGTGTCCACCTCGTTGGTGTTCCAGCGCATGCCGGGGTAGAAGCGCAGAATACCATGCGCACTGCCGAAGTACTGCCACGATAATGACGGGTCGGAGTTGTAGTTTTTCAAAAAGATATCGTTCAATTCTTTTGACCATAAGATGGCATTCAGGGCAGTCGTCTCTGTAAAAAAGGACAGTTTTGCAAAACCAAAGACAATCATTACCAAAACTAAAAGAAATAGATATCTTATCTCTAGGTTGCTTAAAAACTTTTATTATGCTATACTGGGAAATAAAACTTCAAGATCCAATCAAGCAGTTGGGTTTGGCTTCCTTATAAAAGACTAGCTTGTTTCCGCAACTACGTCCACGTGAAATTTCTTGTTCTCCCGACCCACCCCGTCGCATCGCATCGTCTGCCCGCGCTTTTACTTCGTTTTTCCTTAGCTTTCTTTCTGACTCTTTTTCTTTTTGAATCTTAAGAATCTCAAGAATTGGGCTATCATTTTATTTTTTTTTATCCGCTTGGTATTTCCAGAGATTAGCGCGTTCAAACAAACAAATAAATAGAATAACAGATATAGATCTACCACTAAGAAATAATTAACGATATGCACTGTACTATACACACACTTAAATCATATTGAAAGGTCTATCATAAAATTTTTGAAACTACACATCATCAGTTATTCAAATAGGTAATGTTGGTTTCTTCAATTCAGTTGTTAAAAATGTGTGCTGTCTGTATCATCACTGGTGGAAAGACTTTTCATCTTTACAGCAGATAATAAATAATGTTTTGGGAAAAGGATTTGAGTACTGTTTTAGTCATATACAGTTATACATTTTCAGTACGTAAGTAGTGCTAGAAATTAGGTACCTACCTGAAATATCTAATTAAACCTTTAAAAAGATATGCAGTACTCTGCATTTACGTGATTGGGGACGAGTCAGGCAATTCGTTATTGGGTCTTTAAATTGGAATTAAACGTACTTTCCCGATATTTGGCTTATTCCAGTTATAAATTATAGAGGACCTTTCAACCAAACCCTTCGTCAAAAACACGACGCGTCGTTAGTGGCTTTAACCGTTCGGAATAAAGCGATCATCGGATTAGGTACGCAGTGCTCGGATTAGCGCGGCTGTATGGTATGATAAAAACATTGCAACACTTTTAATAATTACGTACCTACCTATATCAAATATATTGGTTGGAACGTGAACACAACTGATATTTGTGTTTACATTGATGTTGTAAAAGTGCGAGTCCCTCTCCAGAGACACGTTCATGTAACGAGTACTGTTTATAACATATCTGGGCAGCTCGTCCTCATTCTGGGTGCCAGGGTTATCGGCTTCATCTTCATATAAAAACTTAGAATACTTCGCCGAACAGTACTCGAACTGTTCCGATTTATTATAGGTGTAGTTGAATCTTCTTGCCAAATCTTCTGCTGTCGCATGAATGCACTACAAACATAACAAAAAATTATCAAAAATGCTTTTATTTAAAATAATAACTAAAAACAGCGCAACACCCTGCCTAAAGCTGTAGCGAGTTGGTTTAACTCAACAATTTTATGATATCGTATTCGCATCTGCGGACTATTGCAAATGTGTACGAGAAATAAACCTAAATGAGTGTGTCGCACCCTGCTAAGCCCGCCCCACTATTAACCTTGCTGACCGCTTTTTCTTTCATAGGTATATATCTTTTCTTTCATATATTTTCAATACAGCACGAGGTCATCACCTCTCTCATAGCTCATGACGTTACAAAAGCAGAAAGAAGCCATATTCAGCAAGCTTCTTTCAGCACAAACGGACTACTGAATTACTTCACGCATCACTGACTGCTTATTCTTGCAAAAAAAAAAAATGTTGTGGAATTATTTATTTATTCTTTTATAGAGCACTGCCACATTACATACAATTAACATATATATCTATTTAAAGAATTATTCTTTCAAAAGCATTTTGTCTGAAGTAGGTTCATGGTAATAAATAACGGCGTACGTATCACTTGCAATTAAATTTTGGATACATTCTACAAAAATAATTGTATAAGTAGATTTTTTTAGACAATTATTGCAATTAATGGAAAACAATAAATCTTCGGACCAAACTTAAGGGGTAAACTTTTAATTTTGTTTAAAATACGCTTTTCATTATGTAACACATAAATGAAACTAGTCGATGTAACATGCAAACATTATTTATGTCATGGATAATGTCCGTCCACAACAGTTCTACATATCGTAGTTACCTAATGCATTCACCGCCCTTTCAATTTTAATTAACTGAAAGCCGTTAAACCATGTCCACCACTGATCAGAAATATAACACAATTCACATACTTAACAGAAGTGTTACTTTCGGTTTAAAGAAATTTATTATTCAACAAAGAACATACATAGAACAAGAAAATTCACTTAAATATAAATTAGAAACTTAACAAAAAATATCTTAAGTAAACATAGTGGTTCGATCTATCGAGTACAGTGAGTAATGATTTATTATTGTTGGTTAGCGAAATACAACTTTAACCATTTTTTTTAATGTTCACTGATGAAGAATCTCTTATGTCTTTAATTTACCTATTCGCTAAAAAGCTTTCTCCATAGGATAACGCCTATTATATTATTGCATGGATTAATCAATATACACTTGGAAGATGAAGTATGATGAAGACTGGTACTTGTATAACCGCACAATAAGATGTTACGACTATGGCTTACCTTGACGGCATTGATTTTGCGAGTGAGCATGGTGCTCACCGAGCGCAGTGAGGACCCCAATATTTGCTGTCCATCTTTTCTCCTCACGCTCGCGTTCATTTGTTTGTATTTCTGCGAAATTGGAAGTGTGTAAATAAAATCTGAAGCGATACTTAACTAGCTGACCTGGCGAACCTTATACCGCCTTTACAGAAACCTTAACCTTATACAGAATCAAAAAATGAAACATAACATATGCTGTTGATTTTAATTTCAATGTAATTTGAGCCTCACAAATGCAAAAAACAAAGTCGACTTAAAATGCTTTTCTACTTTTTTTTTATATTCTTTTTTGGATATTATTTCAGGATTTTTAATTTTATTTCGTTACTTTAGCAATCTTATAAGTCCATAATAACATTTCCTATATATGTATTTGCTGTACTTACAATTCTGATTTGATCTGATTTTGTCAGAGCTTCACTTAACTTCCATAGTTCGTCCCCAAGCGCTCTCGCCCATACTTTAACTCTATGAAAAAGAAAACTTTATATTAAAAGCCCTAAAAAATAAAATAAGTACCATTATTATAAAACAAAACACTATCACCCGGTTTCTGATTTGAATAAAGTAGCAAATCTCAACTAATTATTCTCAAATACAGTCATACTTCATACTTAAGTACAGATTAAGATGTTCTCAACTTCAAATTCTCAATTCAGAAACTGGGTGTTTATAAACAAAATAAGACACATTCAATATTCCTTTCAACAAGAAAATTTGCGAGTGACCGTCTGTAGGTAATCGGCAGACCCATGAATCGTAAATGAAAGTCTGTTTAGGATAGTCCCCAAAACAAGTTAAGCTCCTTTACAAATTTAATGTTGGATCATAACTTGGAAATCTATGCTTTCAGGTGTCCAACGTGTATGCTTGTAACGTGTATTATTATTATGTGCGTCACGTTTGCGCGCGTCCGGTGACCAGCCTCTTAGTATTGTTCCTAATGCTCTTCAGTAAAGTTAATTTGTACGTACTCGACACGTATGAACTTATATAAAAACTTTTGTTGTTTCGGTTTTGTCTCTTTCTCTGTGATTTTTGCGAGGTTGCCTAAAACTATGTCCAACACAGTGAAAATAAGTAAAAAGTAGCGTTTTGATAGATAAAAAGAAAAAAAAAACTGAAAACTTTCGCAGTTCTGTACCTGAACTACAGTTTAGTTTCAAACTAAATAAAATATTTAAGATGTTTCAGTTAGCTGAGTGCTCCGCGAGCTCTTGAGATATATGAAAGTAATAGATGTCATAAATAATATAGTATTCTTACGTGTCAGACTTCCAGGCGGGGACAGGTTCTGGTACAAAGAGTAATACACAAAGTAACATGAACTTGAAACTTTGCATGTCTGCGACGGTGAGTCACGCGCGCTAACAACAAATATTTATTGCGTTCCACAAGTAATCGTCGTAAACTACGCGAATATTACAGGTTAAGGCACATCGTTACAGTATTTTGTTACTTAAATAAGGTTTTCAGGATACATCACAAATTTACCTATCACTCTAAGCTGCTAACACGCATCTATGACAGATAAAGAACAAACAAACTAAAAGATAACAGAAAGCTTTCCCGCAGAAAGATAACGAGCAAGGCAACTACGATTCCGAAGCACAGTAAACATTCAGTCACTAAATACTTTCACGTTAACGAGGTTAAAAATAGTTTACGTAGAGTTTCGACTAGAATTTTGTCGTCCATTTACGCGGGGGATCACAACACGAGTTACATGATGGTTTTATAAGAGCGCGGGTACGAGATAGTTTGTGTGCGGGGTGCGGGCGACGCTGCCGGTGCGGGCCGGAGTAAGCGCGAGCCGGAGTGAGCGCGGGCCGTCGCGAGCTGGGCGGGAGCTAGCGTGTGTCGCGGCCGACGCACGTGCTGCGTCTATTCTGGGCGGGCGCCGGCGAGCGCTTCGGGCGGCATCGAGCGGACCCGATCTAGGTCGGCCCGTGTCTGTCCACACACTGCTACCGGCGCGCATCGTACCCGGTCGCCCGCTTCTACTTATAATTATAGACATCACAACTTTTTGTCTGCGAGCTTACGACGCTTCGGTTAGGACGTGATTTACATTCTTATTGCTTCTTAGCTAATGAGAGTTTGGAGGTTTGCGTCAAGGTCAGATTATGTATGTATGATTTCTGGATTAGAACTTCTGAAATTGCTTATAAGACCATTAAAGTTAAAATCCACTTAGGTATATCTTAAATAGGTTAATTTGTCCCTAGTCTTATAGATGGAAAATTGCGTTAACCTTGCCCTATATTGCAAATGGAGCAAACCAAATACCGGAACAACTCATACCCATTAGTACATATATATCGATGGATATAATCTATTTTTGTTACATTTGTATGCATCGAAATTCATGCAGCCGTCATGTTTCTGTGAAGCAAGCCGAGCTTTTACGATCTGACTCATAAAGTAATATTTATTGCATTGCCCTTTAACATTTGAAAGTGAAACGTATGCATAAAACCATTTTGTTTGTCATAATACAAAACGATGTCTGCGTAGCAATGTTCGTGGCAAATGTATAAAAGTGACCCTAAATAAAATATTGACTAAGTTTATATGTTATAATATGTTGTATCTAGTATTGAGAGCTGAATAAATCACTGGCTACTTTAACGTTTAAATGGTATCATTTTACTATGATTTTCAGTGGGTCTACGCCGCTCGTAGCAGTCGTAGCACTTGTGTAAGTTGTGAATGCGACCCTTAAAATGGTTGAATGTCCAAGTTCTTTGAGTACTTATGTAATTATGTTCGGCGTCAGCCTGTGACGAGACTTATTAACCAATCACGAGTGCCTTTTTGGTTACAATATTGTTTACCTTATCGACCAAAAATGCTGCTACGGTGCTACGAAATTTTAAATGTAATATCAAGGGTTAGTAAATTATTTACTACTTACAGTTCTTTTATATAATAGTTTTGATCAAGGATCTCAGTACTTCCGGCCAGTTTTTCCTTTTGTGGAAATTCCGGCCCAGACTGTCCTTGACCCACCGCCACCTTCTCTTTAATACAACATTGCTGAAAACGTTCTCCCTGTCTACGGTAGACTTTCCTACATCCATCATTGCCATACAGCATAGTCTTTCAAAACAAAATAATAACTAAATGTCTATTGACTTAATCAAAGCTTGTTGCTTCTAAAAATAGACCAAACTCCGATCTTCTCTTTTTCAAATTTGTGAATTCAAATTTGGAACATTGGTAATACCGAAATGATGGCCAGTTTATCAGCTTCAAAACTGCATACAAACATTTTCTCTGACTTAACATTATTTCGATGTTTTAGGCCTTTAAACATAAAAATCTACGGTGGCTCGATTTGGGACTCCGGGAGTGTTTAATACCAAAAACACTCTCTTCTAATACACGTGTCACAAAAGGTGACTAGGGGGTTACGTCAGGATGACAAACAAACAGATTTAGCAGTTATAACGTCTAATTAACGTCCAAATACGCTTGCCGAAATGAGCAGCGACGTAAGGTTAGGGCTTCATTACACCTCGTGAAATAAACAGATTTAATATGCAAAGGGAGGCGAGCGAGGCGTGTAAACATTACTTATATACATTCAGGTGAGTACACAAGCCGCGCATGCCATAACAGCCTGCCTTCATTATTTATACTTGAAACTTGAAACTTTCTCTTTTAAGGGGTTCGTTATCTTTACGGCCCTTTGCCCTTGGCTCGTGGGTGAAACACGCACTTTTATTGATCTGCAATGTTGGACTTAGTGGGTTGATTTTTAGATGGGTGAGCGTGGATACTGGCATAATCAAAGAAATACCTATACCGAGCATTGGGTGAAATTGGAATATGTCGAGATCTCTCTGTGTCACAGGGTGTATGTGAGCATAATTGTTGGCTCAATACTGCAGCCATATGAACTTCTGCGATGGTAGTTGCGGGCTAACAGAATATCGGTACAGTAACTGAGCTGTGTGTAGCTACAAGTCAACTGACATGACCGAAAGCTGCCCAAATTTTTTGGAGAAACATTTTTTTCTATCATACATTATCACTCTCAACTTTAAATTTGCTCCACCACGACCTATCGTTACGATCAAGCATGGTAAGCACTAATCTATGTCACTTAAAAACAGTATTCACGTTTACATAAAAAAGGTTGATAATACAAATTAATCAAATTATTATGAAACCAAATACAGTGATGCTAAATAAAAAAAAAAAAACAATAGAAAAGAGCAGTCTCTAGGAAAATTGAAGACATAATGATAATGGATTTTCCGAGAATTTATTACGCTCGTTCTTTGTGAAGAGAAATGTCTTCCTTTCTATGTGTGGAGCAATAAGGAGCGCGTTTCGTCTGCTGAAGTATAAGAAGCCATTATTATTCCGTTCTTGTTCCTAATTGAGACTCGTAAAGTACGCTAACAACCTATAAAAAGGTCCTCGTTACGAAGATTTTTTTTGTCCTGGAATAGTCTATCTTTTTTATGCTTTGAAACTTGGAGCTCGCGCTGTCAGATGGAATAAAGAAGACAATAATAAGGTGTACGTTGACTTATTTAAAGTTAGATTACTAGTCCTGCTTTCACGAAGCAATGGAGCAACGGATTGGCATGATTTGCATAGATATCTTTATGGAAATCATATTTATAGACCGGAGAGTTACATAAGTTTTTTGTCTTGAGACAATGCACGGGGGATATGACCACTGGAATGATGCTGCGGACAAAAGCTAGCGGCCCAATAATGAATGTTCTTTTGTTTCTTTAAATTTATTAATTATTGGAAACGCTAGATATTTCCTAGGAACTATCCTACTTCCTACTATTCCACTAATATCCTATTTCCCACTAATATTATAAATAAATGTGAAAGTTTGTGAAGATGTTTGGATGTTTGTTACTCAATCACGCAAAAACTACTAAACGGATTTGGATGAAATTTGGCACACATATAGATTATAACCGGGATTAACACATAGGATACTTTTTATCTCGATATTCCCACGGGATCGACACTTACGCGGGTGAAAACGCGGGGTGCTGCTAGTATTATAATCACAGATATAGATAGACCTAGATAACGCAAGTATCCCGATCTGTATAAAAACCAAGCGTGCCATTTTTTGACTACCTACTATGATGTCACAAGCACTATTTAGTGATGGGAAAATCAAATCGATCCAAAGAAGACGCCGCGTGCGGCACCCGTCTTGCCCCACCCCCGGAGCTTAACACCAGAGCTGACGCTCACCCAACCAGCAATACACAGGAGCGCGAATGGCTTACGATTTTTGTACGTAAGCTGGTGCGATTTTTGGCACGCGAAGTAGTTGTTCTTGCTTTATCTAGGTGTATCTATATCTGTGATTGTAATATGTTTATATATATTTCTATTTAACATATAATTTAGGTATTGCTAATCATATTCGAAACTAGGTATATTACTTGGTAACTAAGTAGTTAAATTTATTTGGGACCAGCCCTAGAATAATTTGAGTTAGTATTTGTTTCCCTCGTCATTATAATCGTGGGACTATGGACAATGCTATTTACAAGTCAGAATTTCCTTGCTGTTTATAGTAACATTGCACTTTCTCAAAATACCGGGGTTTTCCATGTTCATGAAACATTTCAATGCGGAGCGGTGACTCAGAGTCGGATGGCCGTGGGGGCGCGGAATGCATTAATTAAGCCGCCCCAGCACTCTGCTCATTTCTTGGTGACATCATAAATACTAACAAGGACCTAAATAGGTATTTAAATTTATTTAGATATTTAACTTGTGTGTATACTACATATTATAAATGTGAAGTTTGTATGTTTGGTTGTTTAGATGTGTGGATGTTTACACGCAAAATACGCGCATTGACGTGGAGTTGCGGACAACAGCCCGTATTACCTATTATCTAAAGTTTGTGTGTTTGGTTGTTTAGATGTGTGGATGTTTATTACTTACTCAATCACGCAAAAACGGCTGAACGGATTTCGATGACACGTAAGACTTTTGATCCCGGTAGTACGTTCCTGTGAGGATAAATACTGGACCTCCACCCAGGGAAACCGCGGGAAAAGTTGGTAGTCCATAAATATACATGTAACAAGTAACATGGCATAATATTCTAACTAACGGAAAAGTTACACAGATTTAACAGCGGGTCCTAAATTAGGCACAGTCTGTATCTTGTTGAACCAAATGCTATAAAACTGACGTAGAATATTTATCTATAGTTATGTTACCCATATTGTATTAAAGTATGGGTTTTGAAGCTTGGGTTCCGCTATCCATCTGTGCAGGGTGATTAACAAATGCTGAGTGTTGTGGTACAGTGGATATAACACTGGTATTATCAGTTGTGATATTTTGTGAGAGATACTGACCTGGGATTAGTTTATTGTACCTACTTACATGTTACTAACAACCATATACCCCGCAGTCCGCACATTCATATTTCCCACTTGAGTAGAAAATTAACCGGCTGAATGCCGTAATTACAGAAACAATTAAAAGGCTATTGTTTCTCGCGTGAATCCACGTTACGAAGGGTTAATTGTTCACTGAAAACTAGTAAATGCCGATGAGTCGGAAACCAGAGCCTACGCACATAACTTCACCCCTGTATCCCCCGCAGCGTGGGGCAGAGTGCCTTAGTGCACCCACATTTTGCCAGTTAAAACTTAAGTACATATTCCTAATTATTTTCATGGTAACCTGCGCACAGATAGTAAAGTGCCTGCTTATCTTTTACAATGACCGGCTCTTGAACGTCTTCGATACGCCGTACCTCCCTCTATTCGCTTACAAGAGGTCAACAAGGACCATTGTGTTTGTGTAAGAACCATAGAGCCGTAAGATCACAGAGTTAACTGCAAAGATCGGATAAATCATAGAGCAATCTGGTTGTGTATCTCATGCTACAACTTTTTAATCAGGCGTTAACGAAAACAGTAAAATTATTCAATTAGTCAGTAAATTGGCAAAGCTATAGAAATTTTACGGCCACTAAACTTGATCGTTGTGGAAAGTTTTGGTCTCTCGTAAATTAATTTGAGGTTATGCTCAAGGAGCGTAATCTCCTCATATTTAGGTATTGCTTAGTGAAGGTCGGTCCTATTTAGCTAATTAAGAGTTTGTAACTGCCGTGATTCGGTGATAGAGCTCAACCCAAATTTAAATAGGTTACAAGTCCTTTGTTCCTTCTCTAACAGCAACTTTTCTTGTGTAAACCCTGCAACTTTTTGCATCGTGCACAAGCCAATACTTTCTTTGAGTCCACATTGAACATACTTATTATAAACAAAAAAATCGCAAAGTAAACTTCTGTACCTATAATTATAGGTGAAATGTTTCAATAAAAGTGACAAATATAATAATAATGTGTCTATCCATGCAAATATGCAAAGAGGCCATAGTAAAGATCATTACATAAATGTTACATAAATAAGTATATTACAGTTAAAATATTCCAAACATGGTGATTACCATGACGAGCGCCTATACCTACCACGTACAGGTACCTAAACAGAAGTTATTTATTCTGCCTTAGAAATATTATATAAACCTAATAATTAGCATGAAATAGGTACCAGCGATAATATAATTCTAATATTTCCTCTAAAACAAATCGATCAATTTCATACGGTACGCATTGTAACTATAATATCTATTAATTCTATTGTATTTACATTCATAGAGGTAAATTCTGCACCTAACTGACACCCTGTCGCATCGCATCACCTACCCGCGCTATCACTTCTTTTTCACTTAGCGTTCTTTTTGACTTTTTGCTGGGCTCTTGAGGCTCATAGCGTGATGTTAAAGCCTATAGTCTTCCTCAAGAATTGGGCTATCACATCTGACTTTTAGTTCCAGAGATTAGCCCGTCCAAACAAACGAAATCTTCAGCATTCACCATCTGCCTAGCCTTTTCCCAACTATGTTGGGGTCGGCTTCCAGTCTAACCGGATGCAGCTGAATACCAGTATTTTACATGGAGCGACTGCCTATCTGACCTCCACAACCCAGTTACTGGGTAATACGATACCCCTTGGTAAGACTGGTTGTCAGGCTTTCGGGCTTCTGACTACCCGTAACGACTGTCAAAGATCCACGAATGGCAGCCGGGACCAACGGCTTAACGTGCTTTCCGAGGCACGGAGGGGTCTCGATATGTAAAGATGGTCACCCATCCACAGACCAACAGCGGCAAGCGTAGCTTAACCTGATCGATCGACCTGTGCGGCTGTTATTATTTTGCCACGGGCCCCTCAACGAAATCTTCAGCATTATTATTAGTAAAATCTATTCCTACGACTTATAAAAATAAACCTAAATAACTCTACCTTAAACTGTACTTTAGTAAAAACTAAAAGGAATAAAAAGGTCGCACTGAAAAGCACGGTTTAGAATTGCAAGTAGCAGTTAAAACATACAATTTATAGAATGCTAATATGAACGAACGCTCGCCACTCGACACGTCCGTTCAAATCAAAGTTCAAAAAATGTATGATGCGCGCGCTCATACATACTCCGTCCTTACATACGGTAGCGATCCGTGGCGGACGCGCGCCACGCGTGTGCTGCGAACGGTGCAAGCCAAATTCAACCTTCAGCACTACATTTACAGCATAACTTAGGGGCGCTGCACACGGCTAAGATACTATAATATTTTTTCTTAAGATACAATATCGCTCGCCGTACAAATTCATCTTAAGATACGAAAGTATGAAATATTATTTATTATCTTCGTCGTGTGTGATAGTCCATTGAAATGTATGGCGAGCGATATTGTATCTTAAGATAAAATATTATAGTATCTTAGCCGTGTGCAGCGCCCCTTAGTGAACTCCATGCGGGTGACGTAACCTACGACAAACTTATTATTTGCGGTTGGTACAGTAATCGGGTCTAGGGATCGAACCGCAAAATTAAGTTTATTTTTTATTGTACATATATACTTTTCCGGGATAAAAAGTACCCAGTGTGGTGCCCAGGATATTAAAGAATAATTATACCAAGTTTCATCGTTATCGAACCGGTAGTTTTTGCGTGACGCCTGAACAAACAGACAGACAGACAGACAGACAATTTTTTTTCAAATTTTTGGTTTCGGTGTCGGTCTAGTAACACCCCTGCCATTTATTTTTTTGATATTTTGAATGTATAGAATTTTCACTTCTACAGATTTATTATAAGTATAGATTGATAAGTACCACATTAATTCAATTCATAACCACAATACTTACCTACTTCATTGCAATAAATAATTTTAAATCAAATAACATAAAATGGAAGTTCATCTGTACCTACTATTAAATTATAATTTCCGTTTTTTTATTTAATTAATTGCTTCACCCAAATAAATGAAAATGTTTGCCTTGGAAAGAGGCTGGACCCCCCGTCACAGGGAATCCTAGTGTGGGGTCCAGGGCATACAATTTGTAAAAACCTAGCACCTATAGAATTTGCAAAAAAAATTTTATATTGTATCGTGTTCTTTCTGAACTGAATAAAGTTTTTATTGGTTTACTATACGAATTGCCCCAAATCCTATTCCATCAATGCAAATTCAAAATCTACACAAATTAGAAATTAAAGTCGCTTTTCGTGTGTATCTGTAACCGCATTGTTGTTCTAAACTGCGCAACGCATTTTGATGCGGTTTCCATCATCATTTAGAGAATTAATCCTGGAAGGTTTATGTTTATAATACATACATTAAACTCGCTTACTTATAATAAAGAAATATAGATGTTTTAACAAGTCGTAGGTAAGTGCAGGTCACCAGTTTCCAATAAAAGTAATCACCTTGTTTCCAGCCATATTCCTGGAATAAATCTCACAAAGAGAAACAAACGAATTCGAAATAAATAACACTCACCGCTCCCATATAACAAACACATTTTCAATCCTTTGAGAGTACAATACAAACAATATACTTTCATTTTCCCAAGCTTTCTCGATGATAGAACTGTTGTGTATTACATTCTGCTCCATTACACATAAACTACGAGTGTATACGGTGACAGGCTCCTTCACGGACAAAAAGGGAACAAATTTGCGCTTAAGCCAACACACCCGTTGTCTTTCTATTGGGACACGCAATGTTTCCTACGATGTGTGGCATTTTTGTTCTCATATTAATTTAAAATGGTAGGTATTATAAAATTACTTATCTACATTTTCAGGTGCTTTTATCGTCGCCTCGCAAGTTCAGATCTAAAACCAAATCTTAGGTTTATTTGAGTAGTTTGTACCTGGGGGCCTAAAAAGACCACTTTGGCAGAATCATAAAACAATTCATATCACGTAATTCATCTATATATATATATATCCCTGAAGGGTTAGGCAGAGGTGTACCTATAGCATTTTACGAATCTCCATACAAAACAGTCAATATTTTTTTTTTTTTTTAAATAAAATGTACCTATTTGTGGAACAAAAAACTGCGAGATTATTGAATTCTGTGAAATATATTTTCAGATTATGTGATTGGAATGTTCCCCAAATAAGTACTTTTTATTTTCTTTCCTTCCCTATCAAATAAGAAAAAATGTATCTCCAAAAAAATACCTACTTTATCAGAACAACAACAGCAATATAGAGAATACTCGTGTTATGTTTTCATTTTAATAAATTAACATACAAAAAAGAAGCAAGAAACCTGGCCAATTTAGATAAAAAATAATAATTTTACAAGCCATATACCATGAAAAGGAAAATATATATTTTTTTTACTTATTATGGCATCCTGATAATTTTTTTAAGGTCTAGTGGCCAATATAGGTATTTACGTATTTTTCATAACTAAAAAATTTGCTTGTCATTAAATTATTCTACTTGTACATTATAAAGTGTAGGTACTCTGTTTATTTGTCTTTTTATTATAAACGTTAATTTAAGATTAGAAGATGATTCTCTAATTTAATTTTCTATTTCCTAAAATTAGATCCCAAGACATTTTCAGCGACGAAGTTTTCAAATTTGAGTTTTCTAGAGTTGTACGATCCATATATTGTGGGCGATATATGGGCCTTACACCGTAATCGACAAACTTCTTGTGGGGATCAGAGGCGTGCCAGCTTTGCACTTCTGTTTTATCGACTCCTCGAGATAAAGTAGTATGTATTAAAAAATAGTTCGCGTTTGAGAACAAGATACTTAACACAATTAATACAATTTGACGTCCCACAACTTAACTTAAATTGACAAAAAATTACTTGAGAGACGTTTTCAGTGTAGGTAATAGCTACTAGTTCCATTTTGGTTTAAGTATATGACAAAGCCTAGCGAGTCTGCAAGGGCAAGACTCCGGCGTCGTGTGGGCGGCCCGGCTTCGGCACCGCGGCGCCTTCGCGTCGAGACGTCCCGCCAAGCCTACAACTATGTATTAAGGGATGGCTAAATTGATTTACGCACGCGTTTCGTAAGCTTATAATCAGTATAGATATATTATCTGTGGTATAGAAGAGAAATTATAGATGTGTACCATGAATTGATGCACCTATCATGTCCAGCCACATTAATTTATTGTTCTTATCAAACAATAATTTTAGTTTGTAGCAGAAATTAGAAGTACTTAGTAAAGCATCATCATCGTCTGCCTAGCCTTTTTCCCAACTTGGTTGAGGTCGACTTCAGGTCTTACCGGGTGTAGCTGAATACTAATATTTTACACGGAGCGACTGCCTATCTGACCTCCTTATACCCTTTGGTAAGACTAGTCGTCAAACTTTCGGTCTTCTAAATCTAAAGACCGGTAACGATTGTCAAAGACCCACGAATGACAGCCGGGATCAAAAGCTTCACGTGATTTCCGAAGCACCGAGGGGTTTCGGTATGTAAAGTTGGTCGCCCATCCACGGAACAACCGCGCCAAGCTTGCCTTAACCTGATAAATCGACCCGTGCAACGGTTATTACTTGGCCACGAGCCCCTCTAGCAGAAAATAAACTAGCAGAAAGTATATACATCAAAATGAATAGCTTTAGAAAATGTTTTTGGTCTTATTCCAACCTTGTAACAATTTCTTTAGGAAAAAATGTTCGTGGTCTAGCTCATTATAGTTTGATTATCACAAAAAAGGAGATAAATATGGCAAACCATGAAATCACTCAGTATACACATACTCATAATGCGAATCAATCAGTTTTTGTACATGGGTACCTCAAGCGTCGCAAACAGTTTTACCATTGTAGGTGTTATTTTAATAACTTACTAAAAGGCTGCAACAAATAGTGCCACCAAATCTGGTAATTTTTGTGGAAACATAATTTTGAAAGTCATTTGCTTCGACAAAGAAAAATAAATGAAATAACAATTATATGGCATCCTAATTATTTTCAACGGTAATGGCCAGTATGTTCATTTATTTCAGAACTAAAGAGATTGCATAGGTAGGATTCTTACAAAAAAAAACACAATTATTGACCGATGAAAAAGAAATTTAAATATTCACTGTTAGAAATTCAAAGGTTCAAGCACACGGACCATGATATTGCATATAAATATTTTTCACATCGTTTTCTATGAACAGAGGTATCGTCAGGTTCGTTTTCCGAAAATAATGTAATTCGTATAATGTCAAGTCATGTCAACAAGAACATAATGTACGAGTACCTACATTTGTCACTAATTTTGATCGAAGCTCATTAACGAGCAACGTTACAAACAATAAAATAAAAGAATTGTCACTACTACAACAGCTTGACGTTGGATATTGTATGATATCTACTTCCACCATTAATTTACTTCCACTACATACCTAATACAGATAGGTAAATTTCGAATTATTTTTCTTAAAACTTCTTTCTCCGCCTGACGATAATGCTTTAACTACACACTCGGACGATAAAAGAGGTATTAGAAAAGTTTTGTGACCCGGAAAAACGGTTCGGCGGTTATGAGAAATCCGGGAAAGCCCGGATTTCTCATAACCGCCGAACCGTTTTTCCAAATTTAGCCCCGGGTAAGGACCCGGGGCTAAATTTTCCACACAAAAGGCTTTCCTTTAGAGATTTTAATCTAAAATAGAACGACATATCAAACTGAGACCGTAGGTATATGGCGGCCCTTCAGAAATACAATGTGGACTAGTCTCAAAGCGGCACAATGGTTAGGCTTGGAAATTGCTGTATATAATAATACCAGCCTAATACTGTCTGTAAATGGTAAAGTTAAACATCGTGAGGAACATGTCCTAAAAATAAAAATTCGAAGACATGTAGGTATTGTGACATCTAGTTGCCAACCCGGACTGGGTGCTTACTCTCGAATAAAATTCCGATAGATCGACATTGGAATTGTCAGTCAAACTAGACTCAGTAAATCCAGCCAATCCCTGAGGATTGGCTGGATTTACTGAGTCTAGCCAATCCCTCACGTTTAACTGAACCAACTGCCGTTTGACCAATGTCGATCTATCGGAATTATATATATTCGAGAGTAAGCACCCAGGGCCGTGTTGTGGATTGCAGCCCACTCCCTCTCTGTGAGAGGGGGCCTGTGTCCCAGCAACGGGAACATTATAAGTCTATAATGTTCCGATTATGCTATTACTGTCCAACTGCAGGGCAAAGGTCTCTTCTCAAACAGAAAAGATAAGGAAAACATAAAAATTAATTATAAATATGCGTTTAAGTGAGGAGTTCTGTGAGAGAAAGTATGCAAGGGAGTCCACTGTTCCATGTTAGTTTTAAATTATATTATTGTCAACGTAATTATTGTCTCTATGTTAATTAACGTAATTGGTGTTGTACCGTTTTAATTAACTATAAATAAATAAATAAATGACCAAATGAATAAATGATGATTGCTTGCTTGCTAATTAGACGGGTTGGCGATTTCAGACTTATACTAACTATATATAAGTCTAGGTTTCCTGACGATGTTTTCCTTCACCAATATCAGTAATGACCAAGAGAAACTCGGAAAGTACATGTAAATTGTTAACTCACAAAAGTTAAATTGGTAACTCACAACCACGTGCATGAGAAGCCAGGCTTTAACCACTGGGCCGTCACGTCAGATCAAAAGTAAAATTGTTTAGTGGTTAAGGCGTCGTTATCATCAAACCTCGTGGCTTTCAAACGCGACTGCAGAGATGCTCAAGAAATAATGTGGACACGTGACAACAATAGATACCTAAATATTTAGCTAATAACCCTAAAATGTACAGGGTCTACTTCTTTTAACAGTGCTAGCCAAAGATTTTTCAAACGAAGTTTCTTAACGCGGCTTGCTGTAGAAGTAAATTGGTAGTAATCGTCACGTTACGAATAAGCGTGCATGCGACTTTCTCTCTCTCTCTCTATCTGTCTCTTTCTATTATATACGAGTGCGTGTGCGACTGTGCGTGCGAGTATCGCCTAAGGAACATCATTTCTGACGGGGGCCACCGCCCGCACAAGTTATTTTGTCTTCTGTGTTGGCAGTTCAGTTCTGAGGAGTTAAGACGGTTATTACTCAACAACTAACTACAATCTCACCCTTAGTGTCAAAATACAAAATGTATGATGAAAAAATTGAATGAATGAAATGTAATTTGAAATAGCTTCGAGTGAACCTTGGGCATTTAGCCTCACCAAATTTAGCAGTCTGGTTAATAACCGCAGATAATACTGCAATATTCAGGTAAAACTGTATTTATGACATTTCCTGTTTAATGAGTTCTTGGGGTAATATTGATAACTTAATTATTGGACAAGGGAAACCGTTATGTACCGGTAAAATAGATATAACATAGTTATTATTAACATCCTTTAGCATTCTGTTGTATTTTTGTATATAAGGTATTTCCATAATGTAATAAATCAATTCCTTTTTAGGATTACACCCATGTATCAATTATGGCAAAATAATTTCAATACCCTTGGCATTTTCTATAATAAGTATCAATCTTTATTTTGCACTGGAAAGAGGTTCAGATTTAATGTAAAAAAAATAAAGCCTTTGTAAACCACACAGTAGCAACCTCAACCTTGTTAACATTAATTTAAATATTAAAACAAAACATAGATTTAATAATTACGCATGTCAAATTATTAAATTTTTTTAATGCTAACAGACTTGAAACTAATAATATGTACTTACATGTATACAACGTGTCCTAAAATTCAACGATAAGCGAGCACCAAAGGGTGGACCTGCTCATGACTACTTGAGAAAAAATAATGAAAAATAAAAAATCTAAGTAAATTTAAAATAAAATCGCCCGCTTCTCTGTCTGCGGGAAAAGTGCCCAAAAGGCTGGCAGCATTATGCCACGTGGTATGGCGACGCTGAATCTTTGGTTAAAAAATAGGCCAGCCATCTACTTTGGTACGTGAAGAGTCGACTAACCGCTGGGCTGTCTCGGAAAAGCAAGTGGGCACTCGGACCCCATGACATGAATTCCATAATTTTATAATCCGTAATAGGCGTAGATACCTACCAAAATCAGAACTTTCATGCCTTCATTAGTTCATTCATTATAGAAACGTACATAAACGTTATTTAATAGACATACACTGAGAGCAAGTACTTACTCGGGAGGAGTCCAAAGGTTACAAACTAATCCAGTAAGTGGGCACCGTAAAAAAACATTTATCTGGTATAAATGTTTTTTTAGGTACCCGACTTTTTCAGCCAACTGAACTCCAAGGCGATTCCACCTAGAAGCAAGATAAGCTTAACCTCAGCTGATCCAATTCGTACAAATTGATTTTCTCGAGTTGGGATTATTTTCCAAGCACGGTATCTTTTCTGTATGATATAGGTATTGGAAAATTATTCAATCTCGATGTGAGATTATCAACTTTGCGTAACTCATATATCCAATAAATATTGAATCTGTATCGCTTTACTTCCAATAACATTATCCAATTCTGCTAGCTACGCAGATCTTAGATTAGGTACGTAAACAGGGATTACGACGTCAAGTAATAAAATTGAATGGGCGTCGTCATAACAGACGCATACAAGAATGCACAAATATAATGCGCCTATGCCAGCTAATAATAGATACGAGTATTTACTGTATTTACGAGTATGTGCGTAGTCGTGCCGTTAGTAGATTACCAACACAAATCTTACATATGGGTGTTTCCCGGCTTATCCGGAACAAATATCTGTGGGTGTACAAATATTTACTTAGCGAGGGCACGGCTGGAGCCCACCGCTTAGCCACAGGATATCTAGCTGGCTAATTGGCACTTGACCAATTCCTATAATTTAGGGACCGTTATTGGCTACAATTATTAAAACTCTTGTATCTTTACCATAGTAGACTCTCTTTCATGGAATTAGCTATCACAGGTAAAATTATTACGAATTTATTTATGTGCCCAGTTTGGCAATAAAAAATGCTATCATTGGTAAACAAAACGATTCGTTATTGTTTTTAAGAACCGAGCATCAGTGGGCTCGACTTTCCAGAGAACTTTATTTCAGTTCAATACGTGATACGTTATCAATCAACATAAACCTAGTTGTTAGATAGAAGACCTTTTCAGAACAGGCGTTTTCAAATTTAACTTGATCGAAGCAATCGAACGTTTGCCGAACTATCTATCTTAGATTCCACGAGAGAGAAAAAGTTGTATGATAATTATAATAATATAGGTAATAATATAATATATCCTTGGACATTTCACACAACGCCATTTAGTCCCAAGCTAAGCAACCTAATGCTTGTGTTATGATAACGAGATGGCTGATAAACTACTTATATACATTTTTTTTTTTAATACATACATATTATAGATAAAACACCCAGACCCGGAACAAATACTTTTAGGTCGTACAAATATATAGTACCTATTCTTTACAAAACTTGCAAATAATCTTAGCAATTAGCTACATAAAGTTTCTTACTGTGCCGAATTGGCCTTAAAAGGCATAGTAGTAGTAGTCGAGTTATAGTGCGACTCCAGTTTAGCCCTGGAAACGGTGACTCGAGGCATTTCCCTCTATCCACTAAAACCTTATATTTGCTAACCTACACAGATACCAACGTGCAATTTTGTTCTGAAAACATCAACGAGATAGCACTCTACCTTTTATCTCCAAAAAATAAGTGATTCAGATCTCATCTTTCAACAGTATCCTTTAACTAGAGAGCACTTCGGCGTGCGAAAAGCGTCTGTAATTTGATTTCACCGCCACTTTAGAGGGAAAAGCTCTCACCTCTGAGGAGCTGAGTGTTATAAGGTTTCCTTGCAACAGAGGATAGTTCACAAACCGTAATTTAAAAATGAACAGTGAAGGAGAGGAGGGTAAAAATCTCACCTATAACCTTTTATAACAGTTTTCTCTAGATTTCGGTGTATCTGTATCTACTAATGTGCTAGATGACCTCACATAGCTACCTATTTACAAACTATATACTGAAGTTTATCGGGATAATTTCAATGCTTTTTTTTTATTTTCGCTTCCGATATTTTGATATAGCAAGCGCTATGAGCGGGGGGTCTGCTAATCATATCTAACAGCATACATGAGTTCACGAAACCAGCCTGCAACGGAACCCAGCAATTTGTGTTCGTACGACACGTAACGTCAACTCATTCCTCCCCCCATTCCATCATAGACCTCATCCATCGCTTTTCCTTCAGGCTTGATCGAGGTCGAGAGCAGGCCGAGCTATAAAAAAAAATATTCGGAATAAATAACAGATTAATAAAGCCAGGACATCCCTCAGCTTACACATTCCTTTTTGTAAGGATTTTCCTTGAAGACTAATACCCTTCTTATTTTTTCTTTTTTTAAAGAAAGAAAAGAAAGAAAGAAAGAAAGAATAAATATTTATTGCGACTCGTGTAGTCTTTGATCACAAACTATTACTAAACTAAAAACTAAACACAGTAAAAAAACTTTTTATAAAAAAAAACAACCGACTTCCAAAAAAAACTTAGATAAATTACAAACTCTCACTAAAAAAAACTACTAAGTGATAAATAACTTTTATTTCGGAAGTCGGTGTCAATAAACGAAAATGCAGAACCAACGACACCGACTTCCGAAATAAAAGTTATTTATCACTTAGTAGTTTTTTTTAGTGAGAGTTTGTAATTTATCTAAGTTACAATAGCCTAACTTCAACTGCTCATCACCTTTTACAAAATATTGCTTTTCCCGATGCTGGGACGTTAATTGATGAGGAGTTCTCCTGGTAAGAACCTGGAGAACTCCTCAACAACCACTCACCATAAGCATTGTGACGAGCATAAATTGCTTAGCAACCATATTAAAGTAGGTAATCGAATAGCAACCCGTGAAATATTTATCATTGATTAGTTGCGATGGCCGTCTGTGGTCTTTATCATGAGCTCCACTTTACCAAATGATGATTACCGAGAGCAAATGCTCAAGTTACTCTAAAAAATATCCAAATCGCTATAGGTTTGCCAATAAAATTTGAGGGTTTCCCTCGTTTTCCATGGGATCCTCTCATCAGATTCCAATTTGCTGACAATGGGACCACCTTCGGAGTATACCCTTTCAAACAATAAAAGAATTTTGAAAATCGGTCCATAATTGGCGGAGTAATCGCGTAACAAACACACAAAAAAAAAACATACCGCCGAATTGAGAACCTCCTCCTTTTTTTGAAGTCGGTTAAAAAATAAAAACAAGTTATTAAAAAAAACAGTAGGTAATAAAAACAAAAAATTATTTTATTATTTTATTTACAGGGTTTGTAGCTTTTGCCCGGGGCTTTGTCCGCGGGGGGTCGGTAAAAAAAAGCCTATAAAAACCGTTTCCATGAAATCATACTTAGATAGGATAACCCTTGCTTCTAATAACTGCCCTGCAGCGAACGGTGCATGGAATTTATTAAATTTAAAAAAAAATATCTATTTGCCTAATTTGAAAAATAAAGCATGGGGTGGAAACAAAATGGAAACACAAACTACTTTTTTTATTCTTTGGGAACTTAGGATTCAATGCCGTTATTTCTCCTTTGACTTGCTGTCCAGTGGCCATACTTTCTAGTGAAATCTAATTTTGCTTTTCGGTGCATGCACCTTCTTGAGAAGTACTCTCCGAGCGAGTCTTCCAAATAACTTTGCATCCTCTAAGCGTCTTCGTACTGTACGCGCTGATACTCCTTCATTGCCAAAAACTTCTCTTCTTATAATTTCAGAACCCTTCAATGGATCAGTCATAACTGAACGCGTGAAAATGCTTTGAGTACGCGGAGTCGTGTTGAATTTTTGACGTGATTTACAGCATTATAAACCTTAGTTTTGGAGCACTCCATATGATCACCAATCTTTTTAATGACCAATCACGTTCATACAGTGGCATAATCATGTTCCGGGTTGATGAATCACACCTTTACTTTTTACCTATGATTTTGAAATTATTATGCACTTTTGACTGAAAAAAGTAGTCCTAAGATAAGCGGGAAATCAAAAAATGTGCTACTTGTTTTCGAAATCTAGAATTGAGATCATATATTTTGGGTTTCTAATTATTTGTCCAACGTCCAGTATTTTTGAAATACAGTCAATTATATCAGTCAGATTATATATATATAAAATTCAAAGTCCTGACTCTTGTGTGTTCCCGCGCCCGATCTCTATGTATGGCAAGCCGATCCCCTGGGGAAAGCGAGCCAAATACTTATGTGTCATCCTAGACCACAACCTCACCTTCAACGAGCACATAAAGACGGCGCGTTCGCGCGCCTCTTTCGCTCTCGGTAGGCTCCACTCCATGATAACTGCCCGCAGCAAATTGTCACTCAAGTGCAAATTGCGCCTCTACACCGCGGTCATCCGTCCCATCATGACCTATGCTTGCGTAGTCTTCGCACACGCCAAGCCGCGACATCTGCATAAAATGCAAACCCTCCAGAACCGTTTCCTCCGAAAGGTCACGGGAGTCGGGAATCCCCACCATCCAGCAGTTCATGAAACGCCTCTCTAAGCGCTACTTTGACTCTGCCATAAAGCACCCCAATCCCCTGATTGCGGCGGCCTCCCGATACACTCCCTCCCGCATAAGTAGGATTCGCCGACCAAGGCATACCCTCACTATCCCCGACGACGCCACTACCCTCCTCCAGGAGAGCAGTAAGGCCACAAGTACTGTCAGACGACAGTACAAGCCCCGACATCCGTCCTTCCGTCCTCGCCGTCGAGGCCCGTCGCGACTCCCCGCACCATCACCGTGCCCGCCCCGACCCTCGCTCGAGCCAGCCCGCGCAGCTGAGCCTGTAGTTTTAAATTCGCCCCAAAATATTAATAATAATACCGATCCAGCCTGACCCTTGCTGTCCTCTTCCAGCGACGCCCTGAGCCGAGGTCCGAACCCCGTGGGGGGGTGCCCTTAGCGCTGTCGCTTAGTTTTTAAGTTTATTGTTTGCCCTGGCTGGAGGCCTTAATTCGAGGCATCCACAGGAAAGTCCGGTTAAGCAGTAGCCATCCTCATACAAAATGAACTGCGAGATGCAATTGTTAAAAAAAAAAAAACTCTTGTGTGTTCTTTGTTAAGAGTAGGTATCCACTAAGAAAGGGTTTTTCGAAATTCCACCCCTAAGAGAGTGAATGGGGGGAGGATGAAATTTCACGCGGTTGCACACGAAGTTGCGAGCAGAAGCTAGTTTACGATAAATTGATTTTTATAGGGAAGTGCAATTATTTTGATTATTCATTAAAACCTACTGATAAAGCAATTATTTTATGTGGTTCAATGTTGTTACCTATAAGTTGATACAAAAGTAAAAGCAACTTTTTTATCCAAAATAATTTCGTTATCAGTCGTTCCTAATTATATGTAGGTATTTGTAAGCTACTGGTTAAGACTTAGCAACGGCCTGCGCTGTAGCAAGAGCTCTTTTCAGAAGCCTGCTTGAGAGAGCTGCATGCTGTTATGCACTATTTGTGGAAGTACGGGGTTGTTGCGTAACACACTAACAGTAGCAATGGCTTTCATTTTGACAGTTCAACAACATTCATTGCGTTATTTACGTTGTTGAGCAGACAGTTTTTTCGAACATTTGAAGGAATGGATCAGCAATATCCTTCAAAATGATTCAGACTGTGATTGTAAATGTGTTAGGTACGCAATTACGGTGCAGTACATTGATAAATTTTATTTACATAATGATACCTATCATTTAAAAGGAGCGTTTTAGAATACCGTTATTCTAAACTTAATAAGCCATCCCTACTTAGACTTATATTTACAAAGGTGTGAATGAAAGGAATGCAGACATACTTTGCAACGAATCGTATTGACAAGACTCCGATTACTTCAAAGAGCAACATTACTCCCACCAAAAGTGGATCATATTTGTAAAAACAAAGTTTAAGAATACAGAGTGCTTTTTTGTATACTTAGGTACTTGGTAACCACAAGTAAATCGAGCGTTGCTTCGTGATACAAAAATAGTGTATCTAGTTAAAATTGATATAAAATATTAAGATTTATGGTCCCTTGAACCAGTAAAAAAATCCAGCTTGTAAATCAACGCAATAAAAAATACGGCCATATAGGTATATGGCATACTAGCTTCTGCCCGCGGATTCGCCCGCAAGGTATGTCGATTAAAACTATCGTATGTCCTTCCCCCGGATACAATCTATCTCTGCCAAATTTTATCGAAATCCGTTCAGTGCATACAGACAGACAGACAGACAGACAGAGTTACTTTCGAATTTATAGGTACATATGTCGCATATTTTGTCACTCAAATAAATCAAAGCCTATAGGATACTTCCCCTTTAATTATGAAAGGCAAGGAGCAAGGTCTCACAGCACAAATAAAGGGAAAAGTCCGAAAATCGGTCATTTTTAGTCTATTATAAATATTAAAATAGACATACTGCAACATCGGAACAGCTCTATTGTAATAGTCAGTAAGTTAGTGTACTCAGTGCCGGATTTACATATTTGCCGCCAGTAGGCTATTAAAATTTTGTGGCCCCTACGGACCGATCTACAATTATTTATTTATTTATTAGATTACAAGATCCATTAGTGCCTCGTTTTGTTGGTACAAAATACAATAATGTAGGTATCAGTTCCTAGATTATTTTTACAATTCAATAATTTGGTTGAAATAGCACAAGAAATAGTTTTTGGGTATATGTCTGAGCTAATCAAAGCTCAATCAGGCGGCAAAACAAAATGAGGCCGCCTCCCAGTCTTCTGAGTTTATACTCAGGGTGGCTTGTCATATTTGACGTATTCGTTTTAGGAAGTGTAGTGCAGGCGCGGTTGCAGCCCAAGATTTTGGAGGGTCACCATAATATGGGTGCTGAAGAATATTTTTAGGGTGGTCCTCGTTGTTCTAGCGGTCGCAAGCTTTACTGCTGAGCATGAGGTCCTGGGTGCGATTCCTAGGGTCGGGTAAAGTATTATTAGGTTTTTTCATCAACTCAGAAGCAGCTTCGGGGTTTAAAGGCGTGATGTTATGTGAATGTTTATGTACATATCTCCAGCTCCACATTAGGTACTTATGCTATTCAGGGACGACGCTTTTACATGGGGGGTTCTTAATAATGCTGCTAAATTGGTCTCAGCATTTTTTGATAAATAGTAGGTAGATTGTCATGGTGAGAAGAGCGAGCGAAGCGAGCTTGACATTTTTTAACAATATGGCGTTAGGTTTTTTTTATATTTTCAAACAGAAATAGGAGTTACATTGACGACTTATGCAGGCTAAGAAACTATGAGAATGTAGAATGCAAGAGCGAGCAAAGCGAGCTCGAAAATTTTAAACGAACTTGGATAGTTTAGATTTACTTCTGATAATTCCAAAATAACTAGGCTTGCAGTTAAGTTTTGGAATCTGGCTTTACCTTAGCCTTTCGAACCTTACGTATGAGCGGGGTGCCCAAATTGAATGGTTAGTATTACTGATCACTGGTGGCTTAGTTCAAGACATCTTTCCGATGACTTTTCCCTATAAGTCGTCGGAGATGTCTTGTGGATTGCTTGCTGCAAGACATCAGAAACCCGTTTGATTTCTGTAAGAACGTAAACAAAAAGAATCAGTCGCTAAATTTGCCGCCCATAAATTCTGCCGCCCTAGGCTCAAGCCTACTCAGCCTGCTGGTAAATCCGCCACTGAGTGTACTACTACTAGCTATAATTATGTGATGTGTGTAATGTATCTGCAAGTGTATCAAAAAAAAGCTTATAACAACCTATCAAACGCTGCAGCTTTCATTCATCTCTTTGTTGGGTCCCGTGGCGCTAGATCTCGGGAATATTACAAGGCTACTGATTTTTATTTCCTAACTAAGCTTAATAATCACTTATTGTTTCAGGAAGTAGTTACAGACACGTTAAGAATGAATCCACACACAATGCCTACTATATATACGAGTATCAGCGACGTAACAGTCGTAAAACCAAGGTTCTAAGATAACGTTCGACTGAGAAATTGAATGAACGTCAGCAACAGTCACTAGGCAGATGGCCGTCATCGTACGATTCGTAACGGTCGGTGAATTGTTAAATGAAATACAGTTGCGGAGGCTACCCTCCGCTGCCTGCGCACGGCGTGGCTAGCACTGACTGGCCAGGTAGAGGCACGTGTTCGCCCCAGGGGGTCCGGGTTTCTCCCGCCTACAACAATGTTTAAGTAAACATTTAAAGACATTGATTGACGTCGCTGTGCTAATAAAGTTTGTCTTGGAAGCGCGATTCTTGGAAGAACTGTTTTTTGTTGGTACCTATTGTTTTTGAGGTAAAGTCGATGGTGAGCTTTTAGATTCGTGTCTTGAATGTGTTAGATTTGACGTTTAAGAAGATATTTGCGAAACTATTTATTATCAACATGTTTAAGTTTCCTTTCCGTTATTTACATGAGAGTGATATTGTTTATATGATCGCGGAAACCGGCTGCCGGCAGCCGGTGCGCCTGTGCCGCGTGCCGGACCGTGCGGCGCGCGCCGCTGACAGCGCATGCGCGCCGGCCGCCACATGCACGCTGCAGTCGCGGCCACGCGCGCCGCAGACCACACGCACCTATGCATAATACAGTACACTAAATAACAATACATTTATCTAATAAAATTACGACCCAGCCAAAAGTTTTTAATCAAAATACATCATAACTATTTCAAAAATTTATTTACTAAAGTGCATAATAACATTAGCTGTAAAAATGTGCAAAAATGTTGCTATGGTGCCCATGAAGAAGAGCGTGGACTCAGGTGAGTTTGATAAGAGTTTTCACTTAGATTTACACGTTGTAATCGCTTGCTATAATATTAATTAAGTTTATGGCATTAATATCGTTTTATCCTTTAGTGATATACGGAATGTAACAGTTTTATGTTTTAGTTATTACCTTGTAAATATCGTGTGCGGTAGTTCCGTTTGTGTATAGTTGTATACCATACATCTAGGTGTTTTCGTCTCAGTATTTTCGCATTTCGTATAAGTAGGTACCTATTTGCAATATAGGTAGGTAGTAGGTAATGTTGTGACAATGGTGAAAATCAGGAATGTATTATTCCATGTTACAGTTTTCATACGCATCTACATTTTATTTCAGTTAAAATGTAAGCGATATTGATTTTTATTTATTATTTTTAAGTTCCTCTAGTATTAATGGTTCTGTCCTTCGAGTTAATACGCAGTAGGTTATGACAAATTTAAACTTTCGTCATTATAGGTCAAGGGGTAGTTTCGCGGGCTGGCCAATTGTCTTAAATTAGGAACCCATTTGTTCGCATTAAGTGTCATGTGGGACTATTAATCGTCACGTCGATAGTTGAGAGGCGCTGGCATTGATCCGCCGTGATTGGGGACGTTGAAGAAGAGCGGCGCGGAACAAGCACTTATCGGTCGAATTAATTCCAATGGAGATCGTGTGAGGACGGTGTTATTACTAATATTTCGCTGCGCTCCCGGCCGCCGCCGCCGCTCGCCGGCTCCGCAGTGCTAGCCCGAACATGCGCACAGCCGCACATATCAATGCACTGTTTCCTTTTAAAAACATCACGATATACGAATCGTACACATTCTTCAGCGTTCAAAAACAAAGTAATGCGAACTTCTTGTAAACGTTTTTATAGTGTGGTATTTTGATACGCCGACGAAGTGTCGTTGTAACTGATTAAGTACCTACTAAGACTTGATCCCGAACGTTTCCAGAAAGATGAAGTTGCCGAAATTGGATCTGTGTGAGTCTAAATTACGACTTGTAATATTATAGAATATTATATTAAATTTGTGTACTGAATGTCAATATATTTTATGATTTATGCACGTGTAATGTAATTGCACTTTTACGCACTATTCAAATGAACAAGAATAATAAAACATTTCATGAACTATAAAGTACAGTCATGTCACTGGTACTTGTACCTACATGATTTGTTTTTTTTATTTCCTATATGTAGCTGTTTTACGGCTATCTTTGCATTTCCTGCAAGCGTTAGGAAAAACTGAAACGTTTAGGTATTATAACAAGCGTTTTATCGTTTTTTCAGAAACCGCAACATTCTGGTATGAATATTTTCGTAACCTTGTTATGAAAATAATCATAACAGGTGATGCAAGGTTAACTACGCGGACATAAACATCCATGTCCAAAACGTTCGTAGACATGAGTACAATGTGGCTGCCATCAGTTCACATCACAGTTCACACGTGACACTGTCTCTCAAAAGTTCTTTGTTGAACGTGTCGCTCGTATGTTTCAAGGAATTGTAACTTCTTAGAAATAACTCACATCACTAATAGAAAAAATACAGGATATGTAGCTGATCATATTAGCGGACTGTTTATCTCATTGCTGCTGTAGATGTTCCTACGCACAGATCAGATCTGTCCGTCAAAAATATATGTGCCGTAGTTAGGTACATAGTTTAGTAAATACGATGAAAAATATTATTTGTAGCATTCTGCAGTTCATATAATTTCTGTGTCAACCGTGTTATAACGCGTGTAATTTGTGTGTCTGTGTGTTAATGTGTGTATCTGTAGTGAAAATTAACTATAGATTATAATATCAATCCTTCTCAAGAGTTATCTAAGGCGCACTGGTCGTCGAACGAACCCAAAAATATAATAAAACTAGCCTTCTCATGGAATTTCATGACCAACCAAAGTTCTTGTTAATGTCTGACCGAAGATTCGGTTTCGATTTCGGCGAGTTTCGGCCAAAAAATCAGGTTTCTACCGCAGTTTCGGTTTCGAACAAAGAGTGGCCGAATATTCTAGCCAGACCAGGCCAGACCAAAACTGGCGAATGGCGTTCGTGAGCTGTCGGTTTTGTAGAATACGAACGACTGACATCTGTCAGTTTTTCCACACTAAATCTGGCTTTTTTTTTTTGGATAATAATAGATACCTGATATTTACAATATCAGCCCTTAATCAAATTATTTTTAATAAATCTACGAAAACGTTTTATTACAAATAATTTCATTTAATTAACTAGTTTTTCCTTAACTTCATAAGTTTCGGTTTCGGCTGAAAATCGTGTTTCCGTCGGACACTAGTTCTTATCAATTTTAGCTAACTTTAAAGTCCAAATATCGTAATACAAAACTCTTTTGTGATCCTTTGTTTTGTAGTGGGGAAATCCTCATAAATACCCTCCGTTTAAGGATAACGGAGGCTTACATCGGAGTCCTACCGACTAAAACCCCATGGTTCCTACAACTTCCATAGCCCGGGAGATACTGTGTAGATAGCCTCTACAATATCTAGACTCGTACATACATTTGCACTCACCCCCGACAGATATCAACCCGCCATGCTTAGCGGACCCCACGCGTTTGTGAGCCCTAAAGCTTTACAGGCAGTATATTCGCAACCCCTGTCTACCCGCGGGGTATTTCAGTGATTTAAGTCAAAGGTGACAATGTCACCCCGGACTAGTAGGTAGTAAAAAAGCTGAATTATGTTAATATGACCTTTGTACCGTGTTAGTTGAGTAAAGGTAGAATACACTATAAGTATTATGATACGGTCGGTCGGGTAAGTGTTACTGGATTTAATTAAGTACGATTATTTCCTTATTTTATATTTTAAAAAATCCAACGTCATATAAATCATAAACCATTAATTCTCAGTAAAAGGCAAGTTTGAACTGCTTGAAGTGCGTAAAGTCGCTCAGCACTTCGCGCTAACCCAATAACCTAGAGATTGCGCGAACCTTTCAGCAAACTTCGTTTGCGCGTCAATTTGCTCCGGCAACGCTTCCTGATGAGATTCCGTCCACTCCTGAAATCTAAAATCGAATGAAACTGGAAATTGCATGCGTTTCCAGAGTTTGTTTACTTTAAAAAGTGAAATGTATATCTACTTATAAGGAGGTATTCCACTCAGAGCACTGACTTCAACAGCACTTGGACGAACGGCACCTGAGCACTTCCACTAACCGCACTGAAACAATACATACCTACCTAAAAACTAAAAACAAAAACTCCGACTGCAAAAAAATAATAATATTTATTGTTTAAAACAAGATCACTTTTCAAGCAGTCAGATGCAGTCAATGACAGCAATTTTAGTTCAATCTCAGATTTGATCCGGGTAATAAATGATTCTGACCTCTGCTTTCTGAATGCCTTTAATTTGTTCTGTTCGCAATCGCATATTAGGTACTTTTATGATTAATTGGATTGATCAACTAGTCAGCATTTTTTTAAAGTCAGAAAGATTTGTAGTTATATTTTATTAAAAGACAACATGAACATTGTTGATAATACATTACCAACAATACCATGAGAACGATTATTTTGTATTGAAAAGATTGTTCTCGTGGTATTGTAAGTAAAAAAAATAAAGACGGTATTAAATAAAATCATTAACAATATGTGTGATAAAAAGTACAATTTGGGAAAAACAAAAATAGCTAACAAATGACACAATACAATTAATGTAGAACTACTTAGAAGGTATAATTAGTATTTCAGAAGATATAAATTATTTTAAAACTTCCTTAGAAATTTGGTGTAGGAACAGGGTGACAGTAAATAACTGACACTATATTTATTACTTTTTTAATATGATTTGAGTTACACATAAATCATTCTTCATCAATCAGTACCTACCTACATAATGTACAGTCATAGAATATAAGTGTGTGTAGCTACTTTTATGACATCGTAAAATAAATAGCCCCTAAAACGTAAAGGCCTTCCGATAATGGTTTAATTACCTACTACACATTATGTGTTTCATAAATCAATACATGGGCCATAAACTTGCGCTTTTTTCCCGAGTCGATAGATAGAAACCACCAAACGCACACATGTAATCATAGTAGGGATAAAATCCAGGATTTATACTGAGTCATCAAATGGATCGAGAAAATATTAAAAAGGAAAACCACATTTCAACAAAGACACTTCATCTTCTCAATAAAATTTATAGTTTTATATCCATAAGGACGCCTGCTCTACGTGTTGTGCTTATGCTATACCTTTTTTTTTTTTTTTTTTAGGATGGGAAATCATCCAATGACTCCTCCCGCTCTGGGTGGAGCGGAAGGGAGTGTCAGACTCTTACTGACTAAAACCCATCCGTGTTCCTTCCTTAGCCCTTTATGTTCCGGGGCAGCGGTAACCCTTTCGGACAATCCCGCTGCCCCGGCAGGCTTCGGCCCTAACGGGCCCCTCCGTGTCTGCTGACAGCTCTTTGAGGCGCGCGTGGAACACATACGCGCCGTCCGGCACGGGCCTGGTCCTGATCGGATGGCGAGCTACCCATTACTCGCCGTCCGCAGGCCCGCGCCTACGGTGGCCGGGAGTCGTCACGCGGCTCCCGACGCCCGGGGCGTCTACCGCGCCGGCTGGGACGGGCGGCCCTCTCGGCTCTCTCCCTCGCCCATCCCGCCACCTCCTTCGCTAGCATGACTGCTTCGCAGAAGGAGGTGACTGCCTCCCACTCCCTCTCGCTCCGGACCATGGTTTGAACCAGGGCCGGGCGCGAGAGGTCGCCGCTGCTGCCGATCGCCTCTACGAGGACACGGCGGTGCTCCGCCCAAGCGGGGCAGGCCTCCACCGTATGCTCCACCGTGTCCTCTGGGCGATCCTCGCAGTGGTGACACCCGGGCGTTTCCTCCCGCCTGATGATGTGCAGGAACCTCCCGAAACATCCGTGTCCGGTGAGGACCTGCGTCAGGCGGTAGGTGAAGACGCCGTGACGCCTCTCTAGCCACTCCTCAAAGAGGGGCCTTACCGCCGCTATCGTGGCGTGCCCTGCGCTGGGTTGCGACAGTCGCTCTTTCCATGTCGCCATGAGATCGCGCCGGAGGTCCGTCCGCTCCGCAGCAATTTGCCGCGGAAGGGTTTTCCCCCCGGCGTAGTGCCTCCGCGCGCCACTCATACAGGCGCGCGAGGACTATCGCCTCCAGATCCCATGGCGGCAGTCCGGCAAGGAGGCTTGCCGCCTCGCCCGAGATCGTGCGATATCCCCGGATAAGCCTTACGGCTACCACCTTTTGGGGCGCGTTCAGAAAGTGTGCGGCTCGTCGCCGCAGTGAACGCGCCCATACCGGGGCCCCATATAGGGCCATGGACCGCACGACCCCCGCGTAAAGCCTCCGGCAGGAGGCGTTTGGCCCCCTCAGGTTGGGCAAGAGCCGCTTGAAGGCGGCCCCGGCCCGTTCCAGTTTGGGGGCCAAACGTCGGAAGTGCTCGACGAAGTTCCACCGGCTGTCGAGGACGAGACCCAGGTATTTCATCGTTGTCTCGACGCCGATGTGAACCCCTCCTACCGTTAATTGGGATCCCGGTGGTGGCCCGTTCCGAAGCCCATGAAAGGACATGGCCTCGGACTTGTGCAATGCCACCTCGAGACCCAGTTGCCGGATCCTCTCCACGACTGTCGCAACCCCGCGTGTCATCGCGTCGGCCGCCGCCTGATGCGACCTCCCCTGCGCCAGGACCAGCGTGTCGTCAGCGTAGCAAACCACGCTGACGCCATCAGGGAGGTCGGCCCGCAGCACCCAGTCGTACCCGATGTCCCACAGGAGCGGCCCCAGAACCGATCCCTGTGGGACACCGCACGACATCTCTCGCCGGTTCCATTCCCCGTCGCGACCGGGGTAGATGACGGCTCTGTCCGTCAGATACGCCCCGACTACTCGACGGAGGTAGGTCGGCATTCGGTGATACCGGAGTGCCTCCCCAATGCAGCTCCAGGGCAGGGTGTTAAACGCATTAGCGATGTCGAGTGACACCGCCGCGACGACCCCACCCCGGGACACCGCGTCCCCCGTCGTGAGGGCTCTTACGCGCATGATGGCGTCAACCGTCGAGCGCCCCTTGCGAAAGCCAAACTGACTATCCGCAAGATCCGGCCCCGTCCTTGCCAAGTGCCCGACGAGGCGGCCTGCAATCACTCTCTCAAAGAGCTTGCCGACCTCGTCGAGCAGCACGATGGGCCGGTATGCGGACGGAGAGTCCGCAGGGCGCCCTGGTTTCTGGATGAGGACCAGCTTCCCCGTCTTCCAACGGAGTGGGAACTGGCCCCTCTCCATACATGCGCTTAAGAGCGCCTCCAGTCGAGGCCCGAGAGCCCTTGAGGCCAGGACCCAGGCTTTACCTGGCAAGCCGTCGGGTCCTGGGGCGGTATTTGGCCTTTAGCCTACCTACCGCCACTCTCAGATCTACCCCGGTCACTTCGGGATTGTCGTCGTCGTCCGCGTGGTCCGCTTCGGGCACCGCAATTGGCGGAGCCATGGGCGGGGGAGTATGCTCCCCCCGTGAAGGGAACAGAGCGCTCACCACCTCCTCCACCAGCTGTGGCCGGAGACTCTGCGTCAGCGGGGGGGCCCAGGTGCGGAGTTTATTCCGCACCATTTTGTAAGGGCGCCCCCATGGATCTCTGTTCAGAATCTCCAGCATCTCCTCGCGGGCCATATCTTTGGCCCGCTGTACAGCCTCTTGGAGGGCGGTCTTCGCCGCTCTGTACCCCTCGTACAGCTCCGCCTCCGTGGCTTCCGCATCCGGAGGGCGAATGCGGAGCCTGCGGTGCCTGGTGTACCGGTGTCGCGCGTCGACGCACGCCTTTCGTAGCGACTCCACCTCCTGCGACCACCAGTACACCTGACGTCGGGCGCATCCTGGCCGGACTCGGGGCATTGCCACGTCGCATATCTCGGACATGGCCTCCCGGAACCACTCCGCCTCATCATCAATATCGTCAGGCCTGTCTGGTGATGACACCCAGGCCTGCACGATCGAGGCTTCCAGGAGGAGCTCCCGGTCCAGCTGTTTCAGCGCCCACCGCGGACCACTCGGGGCCTGTTGGACCGGCGCGCTAGAGGACTGGGCGGAGACGTCGAACCGAATGTACCGATGATCCGAGTATGTCTCCACCTCCTCCAAGACGCGCCAGTCAATGACACGTTGTGACAGAGCGGGACTGGCGAACGAGATGTCCACCACGGACTCCTCCCGCATCCGCACACACGTGGGAACAGAACCCCGATTTAGGACGACCAGGCCTTTTTCCAGTGCCCAGTCCTCCACCATCCTGCCCCGCACATCCGTGTAACGGGAACCCCAGGCCAGATTCTTGGCGTTGAAGTCCCCGAGCACTAGCACGGGGAAGGGATGGTTTCCGGCGACGACGACACTCAACTCCGTTAAAGAGTTCTGGAACTCGGCGAGAGTTCGGCTCGGAGAGAAGTACACTCCCACTACTACGATCTCTCCGAACCGTGCTGCTACGCACCCCTGTCCCTTCGTGACACCTTCGAGGGACGGGGTACCGGCGGCAGCCGACGAAATTATGGCCACTGAGCCGCTCAGGTCCTCCACCCAGTCATCCCTGGGCGGGACAAAGTACGGCTCAGCGACCACGGCGATGTTAATCGACCACTGCGCTATGCTCTGGAGCAACATGTCCTGAGCGCAGGCGCAGTGGTTGATGTTCGCCTGGAGGAGACGTAATGGAGCCGTTACTCCTCCATTGCAGTCTCCTCCCGGGCCTCTTGTGAGGGCCCCTCAACGGTGGCGGCGGCAGGAGGCCGTCTTTGGTCCCGGGGCCGTCCTGCCCGCCAGAGGGGGGCGCAAGACTATACCCTCCAGGGCGGAAAACCGCGCCTGGAAGGACGCTAACTCCTGACGAACCAGGGTCAGAACCTGGTTCTCCACCGGTGGTGCGGGCTGACTTGGCTCTTTTGCCTGCACGTTGCCGGTGACCTTCAGCCCGGCCAGGTCTGCTCAGAGCCTCTTGTTCTCCTCTTGAAGAAGCTCCATGGCAGCCGTCAGGCGGGCAACCTCTGCCCGCATTTCCGCCACTTCGCTGGCCGCAGGACCAACGTAGTTTGCGGCCTCCGCTGCCGCCATGATGGAGGCCGTTGCCGAGACTATGGCCCTGTTCTTAGAAGAATATAGCTTCTTCAGGGACACGCCTCGGAATGCGGCCTCCACGACCGCCGCAAACTGAAGTTTGCGGTTCGCATCGGGGCCGCCATCAACCGCATCGACCTCGTCGCTTGAGGGCTCCGAAGCGACCGCGCGACCGGTCCGCCCCTCCTTTGCCGGCTCCTCCGCTTTTTCTGCCGCTTCGCGGGCAGTCATCCCCCTCCCCTTGCCTCGCTGTCGGGCTCCTCCCCGCCTACTGGTGGGGATCTTCCGGGCCATCTCCCAGTCGGAGGACGACCTTTGGCCGTCTTCTAACCTTGGCCGCTTGCTGAAGAACTTCTTCGCAGCGGCCACCTCCTTGGCACGGCTAGTGCTCCTTGAGCCTCCCGTGCTCGCGTCTCCAGATGTGGTATCGGACTCCGACTCCACATCACTCCTCACCTCTTCTTCTGTTTGTTTGTGTGTTTTAATAAATTCCATATTTGTTCCCACGAGTGTTTTTCATGTTTTATTTACTCAAATTAAAAGTGGTTCGCACTAGCGACTAAATCAAGCTACCCATTAGCCAAGCTTACTACCTCCCTCACGGTGCGCCGCCGCTTGGAGGTTTGGGGAATTTTTTATAGAGGTTAATCTTCCTCGCGGTCCGGGCGGTTAAGCCAAGACCCTCGACCCCCTTCAACAACCAGAGACATGACCTTAACTGTCTCCAGGGCTTCGAGATTCGCGGGGGCAGGGGGGGGGTGTTATCCCTCCTGCCTGCCCGGCGGCAGGGTAAGTGCACACCGGGCCCGCTCTGACCCCACCACCACTGCCGCTCTGCTACGCAAAGCGACGAGTGTGGAGTGATCCTCCTGGCAGAGTATTAGCATACGGACAGCGGGATCCCACTGGGTAATAATCCCAATGGGAGATCGCTGTCCGCATCCCAGGATGCACCGGCCCAAACACTGGTCTTCCCCCCGGACGTATCCATAAGGGAACTCCAGTCCCCGGGCACACGTGGAGGTTCTCTGCCCAAGCACCCCGGTTATGCTATACCCTTCCTCAGAGTTTCAAGTCATCTTTTATAAAGATCGATTGAAGATGGGGAGTGGCACAAAACCAACATTGAGTCAAAGTTTCAGTAGAAACTGAAAAAAACATCCTGATCTGTTGCTATGTACCTCGTCTCCGGGGCGTTTAGACATTTACGATATCGAACAAATCGACCAATTGTTATAATGGCCAATAGATAAATCAGCAATGACTGCTAACTCTTTTTCAATCGAAAATATGACCCTAGCAACAAGCAGCCACAATTACGATGAATTTAATAAATATTGTCAATATTTTCAGTCTTCAGTCAGTCATTTTTTGGCTATTGATTTGTTTTTATTTTGTCGTTTTATAATAACAACGTAAGTCGCTACAGTAATTTTAAACAACATCCTGAAATTCAATCGCAATGAAGGCACCTGAAAACAAGTAACGGTACCTACAGAAGAATATTAATTTGATCTTATGATCCAAAAAACTTATTTCCAAAATAAACAACCGACTTCCAAAAAAGACACTACAAAGTGAAAAATAACTTTAATTAGGTAGGTACGGAAGTCGGTGGCAAACAACGAATGTGCGAACCCAACGAGACCGAGTTCCGAAATTAAAGTTATTTATCACTTTGTTCTTAGTCTTTTTTGAAAGTCGGTTGTTTATTTTGGAAATAAGTTTTTTATTTGTAAAAAAGAAATTATTTTTCACTTTTAAGTGGTACTTACCTCACACAAAGTCATATAACACTACTTGCTATGTAAATATCAGTGACAGGAAGTCATCGTAACATCAGCAATAAAAACTAAGTGGCAAAAATACAAATTATTGAAGCTAACTCAAAAACTGCCCAAGCAAAGTTAGTAAAATGAATAAGACTAACCCTGAGGCACATCCTATCCATTAAAAATTTTTTTTTTAAATCGATTTACAATTGCCGGAGATATCGCGTAACAAACATACCAAAAAAACACAGTCAAATTTAGAACCTCCTCCTCGTTAAAAAAGAACGGGGGGCCTTAAAAGGCCACTTGGCAGAATCATAATAGTACATTATGGTACAAGTGTGTAATGTTGGTGATTACCGCTGAGGCGCCATTGAGACCCGAGCCGTCAGGTGAGGGTCTTAAGAGAGCCGAGGACGGTAATCATCAATACACACGTGTATCATACGACGTTTTTCAACACACTTGCGAGGAAAAAACAAATATGTATTGCATAAATCGTTTAATTATTAAAACAATTGGTGAATGTACAATTTTCAAAACGATATTGGATTGTTTTTGATGGCAATTTCACAGTTTGTGTTACATTGGTACTTGCCACTTCTTTAGTACCTTCATTTACTTCTTGTGTAAATGTCGGCGACAAAGGTAAATCATACAAATTACTGGAAGGAGAGGGCACCAAATAACTCACGCTAGTAGATGTACATGGTTGTGGTTCGGGGCAAAACTTTTTTGCCTTTGGCTCCAAATTAATGGCTTGCGTTATTTTGTCATTGATTTTTGCTTTGTTATGAATTGAGTCTTCTATGTACGATTCAGCGATTGCGTCAGAACGCCATCCACCATGTCGCTTCAAAGTTAGTATATCAGCCCCCGAATCAGCCAACATTGTAGCCGACGTTCTTCTAAAACTGTGTCCAGTGTAAAAATCGGCCTCAGGCAAACCTAAATACTTCGCTATTTCTCTTGGCATATTACCAAATTTGTTAATACCGATTGTTTGTGCAGTACATTTTCCTTTCTGAAAGTTTTGGAAAAAGCGGTCATTCTTTGTTTTTGTTGAACGGAGATCTTGGTATTTTTTCACTATTTCACGAAACGTTCCTTGGATTGTAAAAGATCGTGGAATCTTGGTTTTAGTCTGGGTAATTTTGACAAGAAGCATATCTCCGTGGATTTCTACATCTTTTGTTGTAATATTGTACAGCTCTTGTCGTCTACAAGCACCAGTAACACCGAATATTAAGGCAACCTGCAAAGAAATCAATTAATTAGTTCTAAGAAATTATGCTAAAGTTACACACTTGTATATTGTAGATTCGTTTCGATTAAAAATATGAAACGTACCTTTGTTGCTAGATACTGACTATCCGGAGCCTCATTCAAAAACTTTTCAACGTCGGCTGGTGACAAAACTTTAGATTTCCGACCAATATATCCATCCGAGCGTCTCTTCAAAAATGCCATCAGGTTACAGTACGTTTTGATATCAACACCATGTTTGAGCTTAACCATGCTTCTTAACATGGAATAGATGCACCACAGGGAGCTAGGTTTGTATGTATTGGCGAGTTCAGAGAAATACGCCAAAAACACATTTTCAGAAAATGACTGGGTTTTTTTGTTGCTCTTCCATTGCAGGAAACTATCGTAAGCAGCTAAATACTTTTCTCTAGATTTTGCAGGTATTAGGCTTTCGTTTGCATTTTGTGCTGCATTTAGTATTTCTGGCGGGGTTAAATCAATCAATTGTTCATCTTCTGTACTAAAACCTGACATTTTTATAATTATTTACCACACAGCAACAAATGCGATACAAACAAAATATGAAAATTAGGGGAAAATTGGGAAATGGCGCGCAATTTTTTTTTTTGCACGCGCCAAATGTAAGTTGATTGATTACAGCCATACAGCCTACTTCAAAATGATAATTTTTGTGATAAAATGCAAATATTTTATAAGAAATTATTGTGAATTATAAATAATTTGATAATAATAAATGTTTTTTCGTCTTAATTAGGGACACATTTATTTATTTCAAAAATGTAAATAGATTTTCGGTGGCATAAAACCTCTTTGTTGTTACAAAAAAAAAAAAAAACTGTATTACCCGGTTAAATTGAAAATGCTCTGTTTACTCGCATATAATTTGCAGTTAGGTACTAACTTAACTTTGTAGGGATCATTCTATTATGCACTAGTGTGTAATATTATTATGCACGTGTATGTTATAGTTCGGTTTATGGCCCTAAGAACGATATAATAAGGCTCACTTTACGAGCAAGTGTGTTGAAAAACAATTAATATCACGCAATTCATCTGTTTGACAGTTTCACACCTATATATCCCTGAAAATGCTACAGGTAGGTACACCTCTGCCTAACCCGGCAGCCAGCCTGCCTAATCTCCATACAAAACTGTCATACAGATGAAATTGCGTGATATTAATTGCTTTATGATTCTACCAAAGTGGCCTTTTTAGGCCCCCAGTACTTGCCTTATATTTCTGTTTCTTTCAATACTATCTCTATTTATATGTTTGCGTGATCTTTCTTTCCAAAATAGACAACCCTAAAATCTGACACCTAGTGGAACGTTAAAATATATTAATGTTTGATTTAAAACTATAATATTTCTCCATTTTCCATGGTTACAGAAACAGCGATATTAAAAAAAATGGACCGCCGGTAAAACAAATCATCAACTGATTTTGAAAAACAAAATCATGCTAGGTATATTACAAAATTAATTTGAATTTGGAATTCTAAATGGAATGAAAGATATCGATCTTCACAAGTATCATAAATCGGCAATTTCATAGATAAAGACCTAATATAAACTAACCGACTTAAAATAATATTAATAATGTGTACAATGTGTACATGTATATAAAAAAGAGGGAATAGATTCATAGGGCATCAAAACATCCACATCGCTGTCAACAAGAAAAGTGCCCAAAAGGCTGGCAGTTTTGCCACGTTGTATGGCGATGCTGATTCTTTAGACAAAAAATTGGCCAGCCAGTGGTCACGTAAAGAGTCGACCAACCGCTTGGCTAACGTTAATTGTCCAGTAAGTAGTATTTAATGGATTAGTATTGATAACATAGCATCACGCATGTATTCGCCGGTACACAATTGGGTGTACTAAAGGTACACTTCTGCCTAACCCTTGGGGAATTCAGGCGTAATGAAGTATTGCTCCATATTACGCTTTTACAATAACGTGCAGCCAAAGCTAAAGATGACCCTGAACATCAAGCTTGAAAAATAGCTTGACAGATGTTTAATATGAGGAGAAGCCTTATAAGGCCTCGCATTCCGTAATTTTATGCCACTCGAAATGTTATCCGGCACCACTAAAGTCTCTGACCGTAACATGGCACCAAGTTGAATGACCTGCTGCCAAGTATACTGGAAAGTATGCCATTTTTTTGACGTTGGTGTATGCATCGTTACCGACACTTTTTACCTTATGAAAATACGCACAGATATTTCCTAGAACCAAATTAGAGTTTTTTCCGCAAATATTTTACTGCTTTTTCTATTAGTATTATAGAATTCGTTTCCAAACCTCGTTTCCCCGAAAAGTCCTTGTACTAATCAGAAAGGTATTTCTTGAATCAACTTAATTTCCTTCCTCGAGGGCACGTCGACATGATTCGACCGTTCGTTGCCAACGGCAGTTTTTTGGGGTTATTGTACTAGTTAGAAATTCTCGGCCCAAATGAGTATGACGGTAAGTGTACATTGACCTTACCTGGAAGCTTGTTAACGTCAATTGATTATTTAACTCTTCGCATGTCGAGCGTACAACATGTGTACCGATAAAAATAAAATTTCTATTGTGTCTGCTAATTAGACGCGCGACGGGTTGATGATATAATAAGGATCGATATGCGGTGGCTCTATCGATATGCAGTGGCCTACAAAAGTTAGTTGACATTTTCCATTTCAGCTGTGACATACTCACCCACATTGTGATTCCTGGTGATCCAAATGTTTGAACTGCTATATCGTTGTTATTGACTAATTCAACTACCTTTGACTTATCATAAAAAAAAAGCTTGTAAAAGTATAACATGGCATCACATCCAAAGTAGAAAAATGTCAACTAACTTTTGGAGGCCACTGTACTCGTGTGCGCTGCTATGTATGGTAACGACTTTGAAGGGTAGAATGGTCGGTTCTGAGAACAAAAACATTCATTATTCAATACATCAAGCCTCACACTCAGTAGCATTTTCGAAATTATTACTAATTGTATTCCTACGGTCACTACGACCTTTTAAGCAATATCGATCGTCTGAATGAATTAAATCATACATCTCACTCGATAAAAGCACCTGCATCTCCCGTTATCAAGCTATCACGTAACTGAATAACTGTAAACTAAGAACATGACGTGTTAGACATTATTGGTTCTACACGGGCGCGGGTGAATAAGCATTAGACCCTGTACACGGCACAATTTTTTTACCGCGCTTTACGAAAAACGTGTCTATCAACAAGCTTGAATGTCATACAACACTGACGACCGTGCCTACTTACGGCGAATAAACCGTAGTTTTTCACGGCAAGAAAAACGTGTGCACAAAAGGCCTTATACATCCACGTGTGCGCTCCTCTGTGCGTGCTCACAATTGTTCGGGACGTCTGTATGAAACAATCATATTATCTTGATGATGATTTTATGAACAATCGTCATCATATCTATTAATATGATCAGAAAATGATGATTGTTTCTAAGGATTTAATTTCATACGTTTAATATCCAGGACACTTACAACAGCATCTGCAAGGCCACTTTTGCGCCATCTTGTAGTCAGAATTTCCAGTAACACTGACCTCCGCATTAATGTTATGTGCGTACATAATTTCTTGCCTCAGCTGGAATTTGCCATGCCAGTAATTCTCTTCGTCAATAACCTTGAACACCTAATTTCACTTTCATTAATTGCTGCATCGATCACACAAGCTTGCAATTTTGCTAATAACTATTTAGGCAGCTCATCGTCTACAAGAACCTTATTATTACTCACTTCTTTCGGCGCGTCATTCTGCAAATCATTGACTCTTGCCCTCATCTAGAATCTTCATCCATCTTGTTCAAACTGTAACAATTTCTTTCTACATATTTAATTGTTTTTAATCTCTTCACTTTGGATCTTCTTCTTCAATCTTTTCAAAGTTGCTTGGGAGCTCTTCTGCCTCTCTCCTCGTTGTCAGTCAACGTTAGTTTTTAAGGTCTCTCTGTTTCTCTGGTTTTCAAGAATTAAATCACAAAATGAGCATTACCTTTACTGACTTAATTATTTAAAATAGACGACACTCACAATTTGCAGGGAATGCTTGCAAAATATATTGCAATTATCATTGTTGCAAAGCCCTTTGGCGTGTGTTTACTAACAATCGATTATGCAGGTCAGTTCAGCGGTGGCGGTGACGGGTCAACGCTAACTTATCTAATTAAGACGGTCACAGCTACCCGCACGATGTAAATCAACCGTAAACCGTTTTTTTTTTGTATTAAGAACGTTTACGCCGTACGGCATTTCATACAAACTTTCAAGCCCTTGTTTTTCGAAATGAATGAACGGATTTTAATGAAACTTTATACGCATAAGCAGGATACAAAGGTCTAAAAAGTTAGCAGATAACATTTTCGAAAAATTGTGTTACAGCCAAATTAGACCGATTTTAAAGTTTCCATAGAAACAGAGATTTCCAGTTATCTTTTTTTAAATAAGACATTTCGAAAATTTCGAAAACTTTTTAGACCTTTGTATCCTGCTTATGCTTATGAAGTTTCATTAAAATCGGTTCATTCATTTCGAAAAACAATGGCTTGAAAGTTTGTATGAAAATCCGTACGGCGTAAACGCTCTTAAGAACCTCATATTCATATTTGCTCTGAATTGGTTGTGTAATTAATCGTTGTTCTACACTCACACCTTGAGACGCACAGCACCGCACTTTGTAGGTACATTCGTTATTTTGATTTAAAGTAAGTATGTCATAGTGTCACTTAATTTCTTTAATGAAATAAATTTTTATTTTATGTACGTTAGCAACATGTTTTTATACAGTGTGAATTTTTGAAATGGGCTTGGATGGCCAAATCCGGAACTATGAGGAATAGCGAAAAGTTCTCAAAGGAGGAAAAATGCGTCATTGGATTTTTGGAAAATCAATATTTCTAGCCAGGAATCGAACCCGATCATTTGAAAAAAAAAACATCCTGTATTGTATTGTATTACACCATTCGATAGTGTCCCTAATAAGGATCAAATTCTGGGAAATAATGACATAGGTACGGCAAACTTAAGGAAAATGTTGGATTTAATAAACTGCTTCTTATTTTAAAGTATCCATATCTAATACATTACCTGTACTGTACCACAGCCTTGTTCGGAATGATGCACAATATTTTTATTAACACACACCCGCAGCGCAGTCACCTTCAAAACATTATGTTCTAAATTCAAATTTTTATTACGATCTTTGGAAAATATTCTAATGGAATCAATAATATTGTAATGCTGAATGCAGTACAATCCTTGAGACATCGAATCCAGCTATGTATTGAAAACAATGGTCATCATTTTGAACAATTAATCAGTTAAGGTTTAATATAGCATGATTTTTTTTTTTTTTTAATGATTTCTTTTCTTTATTTTGCCTTATGTCATTACTTCCCTGAATTCGATCCTAGCGACACTATCGAATCGAATGGTGTAATAATACAGTGTGTTTTTTTTTTTTTTCAAAATATATATGTTCGATTCCTGGCTAGAAATATGATTTTTCAAAAATCCAATGATGCAATTTTAGTTTTCATCAAAATCGAGCCCGCGACTCCTTTGAGTACTTTTTGCTATTCCTCATAGTTTCGGATTTGGCCATCCACGCCCACTTGAAAAATTCACTCTGTTTAAATTCATGTAATTTGTCTTCCTTTAATTATGCTTTTGTGTGTTGTTCTGTCTTTTGTGTGCACTACTGATAGATAAACAATCAATGGTTTATCTATCAGTAATCACATGAAAGGAGAATATTATATCAGTTACTATGTATTTGTAGCGATGCAGATGCCCTTGTTCAGGATTTAACGACAATCTGGCTCTTCAGTTTAAAGGTACAAACTCATTACTCAAAATTGACATATTTTTGTATTTTTGCAAAAAGTACATTATGCGCTAATGGTGCGAGCAAGGCGTGTCATAATTCACGATTAATAACCGTGGTCGCCGATAACATTAACTCATTTATAGACTAATGTTGTACAGCTACCTACAGTCTTGATGGATCCAGGCCCCGGAATATGCACAAAACACATAGGGAAAATACCTATAGGTACCTACAAAATTTGCAATTTGTGTGTATTCACATTTTTGTCCAATCATGAATAACTTCATGTAATCAATCACATGTGTATACAAATATTTACGTACATGCGGCATTGAGCCTATAATAGAATATGCAAAACAAGGTGTAATATATACAGCGTAGCGTGCATAAACAATATAGTATAACATTTTTTCATAACAAACCTAAATGGTATATTATTACCAATTCATTAGCTTCTTCATAGCAACACAACACGACACAGCTATGAGATCAATAATACTGATAGTTTTAAAATAGTGTATTAAAGAATCTAGATTCAATACAGGTGCTCATATCTATAATTCATTGACTAACCTCGGCTAGTGCGGTGTAGGATGCCCGAATAAATTGCTACTTAGCAGTACTAGGACAACATAGGATGTAGGAAATAACATGGAATGCATTACAATAGCATGCCCGTGACTATACAAGGCGGACGGCTGGCGTCTGCCCGCCGTCTAGCTCTAGATAAACAGTTGTAAATACATTGTTGCATCTATAAATATTAATTCTCGTCTAGTACATTTAGTCGTGAATGGCTTATGCCATCTGTAGGTATAAGTAAATAACTATGAATGATTGTTCCATACTTTATTAATGCATGTGAAGGTAGGCAGGAGAAATGGATGTATGAAGTACAATAAACCAGTCTTTGCTCAACCACCGAGTTTCAATGCTGTGTCCCTGTCTCCAAACATAACATGGCGCAGCCGGTAGCTAAGTACATGCCGTTTCTAAAATAAATAAATAAAATAAAACTAAAACAAGATAGAAGTAAGCTAAACGAAAAACGTAGATGACAAGTAGCAGTGATTCCGAATCATTTGAAGAAGCAGAAGTAATATTACAAACGAAGCACACAATGGAATCCATTTTACAACCGCCGCAACCGTTCGTTTTTGAAAATGATATAACAAATGTAACATCAGGAAACTTAAGCAAAGGATGGGAAAAATGGAAAAAGGCGTTCAAGATATATTATGAAGCTTGTGAACTACATCGTAAAGAAAAAATAGTGCAAATCAACATATTGTTACATATCATTGGAGAAAAATGTCGGGAGGTATATGAACAATTTACACGCGAGTACAAAACTATAGAAGACTTGCTAGCTGACTTCGACTCATTTTTTTTGCCACGTAAGAATATAACGATAGAAAGACATACATTTTTTACCCGGGACCAACAAGATTTAGAATCAATTGAGCAATACGTATTCGAACTGAAAAATATAGCAGCAAAGTGCGAGTTCAAAGATTTATGCAGTGAGTTGGTGCGTGATAAAATGATTTGTGGAATTAAGGACAGTGGACTCAGAGAAAGACTGTTAAGAGAACCAGACTTATCCTTATTTAAAGCTATAGATATTTGTAGATTAGCGGAAGTATCTCGAGCTCAAGCGAAAAATATAAAAAACGAGAATCAGGAACAAACTCATAATGTACATGCAGTTACCAACAAAGAGAAGGAAGAAAAAAAAGTACACTATGCAAGAAGTTCGGCGCCGCGTCATAGAAAATGGCGGTCATCCGGGTCCAGTGGTAGTGATGCTAGGACCTTCCGTCAGGATCGTGACCAGCGAGATGGACAGAGGTCAGGAGGACACGTACATGAACATCTAGGAGAGGCTCGTCGAAGATCACGTGCAGTATGTGGAAAGTGTGGAAAAAGCCATGACAAATATAAGTGCCCAGCGTATGGTCAGCGATGTAGTCAGTGTAGAAAAATGAACCATTATTCAAGAATGTGTCGTGTGTACGAGGTACGAGAAGACTCCAGCGATCAGGTAATACATGCTATTGATAGTTATTCTAGTAATGAGTGGACGGTAGCATTATGTATTGGAAATAAAAATGTCAATTTTAAACTGGACACTGGAGCCGACGTCAATGTCTTGCCAAATAAATATTTAAATAAAATTAAACTAACGAAAGATGAACTAGTTCATACGACAATGAAGTTACAGGGCTATTCAGGTAGTCAGATTAAAGTTATCGGTAAATGTCATCTCAAAGTACAATATAAAAACAATACATACATTTTACAATTTATAGTTGTTGACACTAATTCACCTCCCATTTTGGGTAGGAGTTCATGTGACGAATTAAAACTATTGAAAAGAGTAATGACTATAAAACAAACAGCTAAAACGTGTGCAAATATATTGGATGAGTTTCCAGACATATTCACAGGAATGGGTTGTTTACCAGGCACATATAAAATACAATTAAAAGATGGCTACAAACCTGTAGTTCATGCTCCACGTAAGTTACCAATCTCGTTAAAAGAACAAGTAAAAGAAAAACTAATGGAAATGAAAAAACAGGGTATAATTGCAAAAGTTGAGGGACCCACCGATTGGGTAAACAGCATGACGGTTGTAAAAAAGCCAAACGGAGATCTCCGCATTTGTTTAGACCCGCGTGACTTAAACAATGCAATAAAGCGGGAACATTTTAAGTTGCCTACTCTTGAAGAAATAACCCACAACCTATCCGGTGCCAAATATTTTAGTACATTAGATGCTAAACAAGGATTTTGGCATGTAAATTTACACCCAGACAGTACAGACCTCTGTACATTTAACACAATCTTTGGAAGGTTTAAGTTTTTGAGAATGCCATACGGTATATCATCGGCGTCAGAAATTTTCCATAAACGTTTATATGAACATTTCGATGATATAGAGGGTGTTATATTGTTTATTGATGATCTACTGATTTACGCAGAAACAAAGGAAATACATGATCAGAGATTACGTGCAGTCTTGAAACGGTGTAAGGAAATAAACATAAAATTAAATAAAAGTAAATGCAAAATAGGTTTAAGTGAGCTAACGTACTTAGGCCATAAAATAACAAAACACGGCATCTGCCCCGATGAGTCACAGGTATTGGCTATAAAAAATATGTCAAGACCACAAAATGTAAAAGATGTAGAAAGATTTTTAGGTATGATAACCTATGTTAGTAATTTCATAGCAAATTTTTCAGAAAAGACATCTATTCTTCGCGAGTTATTAAGAAAAGACGTAGCTTGGCACTGGGATCATACACATGAGCAATGTTTTGACATGTTAAAAAAGCAGTTAACCAGTCCACCCGTGTTGAGATATTACACACTGGAGAAACCCATAGTCATCTCAGTAGACGCGAGTAAAAATGGTTTAGGTGCCTGTTTAATGCAGGACAACAATCCCGTATGTTACGCTTCGAAATCGTTAACAAAAACTGAACAAAATTATGCTCAGATTGAAAAGGAATTATATGCCTGTGTGTTTGCATGCGAGAGATTCTATACCTACATATATGGCCGTAACGATGTGACGATAGAAACAGATCACAAGCCATTAGTGAGTATTATTAACAAGCCTTTGGTGAATGCGCCAGCTCGCCTACAGAGAATGTTAATGCGACTACAACCATACTCGTTTACGCTAATATATAAACCAGGTAAATATCTATACATAGCGGACGCATTATCACGAGCGGCGTTACCACATACCGATAATATAACTACACGCGATCATCTCGAAGCACAAGCACAAGTGTGTGCCATAACAACGATGAATCCACTAACAGACTCACATTTTTTAGAAATACAAAAATGGACTAAGGAAGACAATGAAATGCAGGGACTAAAAAAAATTATAAAGAAAGGATGGCCCATGCATAAAAGTGAAATTAGTAATGAATTAAAACCTTATTGGGATAGCAGGGATGAGTTAACAGTGAATTATGGACTTATATGGAAAGGCAATAGAATCATTATACCAAACTGTATGCGTAAAACAATGTTACAGAAAATACATATAGGGCACTTAGGTATAGAAAAATGTAAGCTTAGGGCTAGAGAAATCATGTATTGGCCAAATATGAATTCACAATTACAGGATTATTTATCACACTGTCAGGCCTGTTTAACATATAGAAAAGAAAACACAAAAGAACCGTTAATTCCGCATGACATACCCGACAGAGCTTGGTACAAGATAGGCACGGATATCTTCCACTACGGCACTAAATCCTATTTGATAGTGGTAGATTATTATAGCAAGTTCATAGAAGTAGTAGAATTGTGTTCGACAACATCCTCAGAGGTAATTAAACAAATAAAAAATTTATTTAGACGTCATGGAATACCACAAATGGTTATGTCAGATAACGGTCCGGAATTTTCTTCTAATTTGTTTAAAGAGTTTTCATTGAACTGGAGTTTTCAACACATAACATCTTCTCCTAGGTACCCACAATCAAATGGACAGGTCGAAAGAGCTGTCCAGACAATTAAAAATATGATGAAAAAAACCACGTTTCAAAATAGCGACTTCAGTTTGGGATTGTTAGAATATTTGAATACGCCGATAAGTAATGAATTAAGTTCACCAGCCGAGCTGTTATACAACAGAAAATTAAGAAGTATTATTCCGTGTTCTCCACATCTTCTTCAACCGAAATTGCAGAGAAATGTATCAAATAAACTAAAAAATCGACAATTAAAGCAGAAAAAATACTTTGATATAGGATCAAAAAGGCTAAAACCATTAATAATAAATCAAAAAGTAAAAATTAAAATGCATAATCAGTTGACTAATGGAGTTATTCAACGCGTGTTAACAAACCGATCATATTTAATAAAAATGAATACAGGACAGGTTTTAAGACGTAATAGAAAACATATAAGTATTGATTCAGATAGGCGTAATGACGAACAACAGCATGAACACTGCAGAAATACATATGACGATATAATTATAGACAGCCCGCAAAGTCGTACCATGCCCGTAGATGAGTCACACAGCGGCTCCAGTGCTCCAACAACGACACACGTAAACCATAACAGCTGCACCACTAATTATTATAAAACTCGTTCCGGCAGGACAGTGAAACCACCTGATCGCTGGGGACAATCTACCTGAAGCACTCAAAAGTCAAGCAGCTGAAATAAAAACACAAATTTAATAAAAAAAAAAAAAAAAAAAAATATATATGTATATGTACATATATATATATATATATATATACCTACACATATATATATATATACATTAAATTCGTACCTAGCTAAAAAAAAAAAAAAAAAAATTATATAAAAATAATAAAAAAAAAATATATATATATGTTACACTAACCCTAAACTTAGATTGTAATAAAAAAAAAAAAAAATTAAAATAAAGGGGATATACGCATGTAATATGTTATAAGTTCCTATTATTATATATTGTGTTCTTAGTCGTGAACCTACATTATGCTAATGTACCTAATTCAAACCCAAGTGAATAGTTTATTTTTATCTCCTTTCATTTTTGTTAATGAATCTGAAAATAGAAAATATTTAAATAAGTAATTACAGGTACAAAAAATTATGGAATGTAAAACTAGATTCAAATTAATTAATAAGGGGGTTGTAGGTATAAGTAAATAACTATGAATGATTGTTCCATACTTTATTAATGCATGTGAAGGTAGGCAGGAGAAATGGATGTATGAAGTACAATAAACCAGTCTTTGCTCAACCACCGAGTTTCAATGCTGTGTCCCTGTCTCCAAACATAACACCATCTATACGTACACGTTATCCGTGACCGATGCTTGTACTTTACGCTACATTCATAAAATAACGCTTATCATCCCTGACAGGTTTAACGGAGTTTCATTTAGATCTGTGGTTATTACGGAGACAGTTTGACAACCGGCTGCCGCTTTTCAATATGCCTCTTGATCACATTGATATAATTTTGCCTCAGTTGATTGTAACTACCTAAATACAGGTTGGTAGGAACATCGACGCGCAACCTTTTATGGATTCAATAAGTACATGATTCTGGACTGGAGTAAATGCGAAGAACGCAGGGGTCTTTTCGCATTTACTTAAAATACAATTAGCTGTTCCATACATTTTGACCATGTAGAAATTACACTTTTGTATGAAACAGCAAATTTTTTTTTATAACCGACGAAAAGTATCTACTTATGCTATGATTGTGTACTAAATTCATGGTTACAGTATTCATGTCGATGTCCCTGCTACACCTGTATACTTACTTCCCAAGTTCCCGCTCAATGTTTCAAAAGTATATTTAAAAAATTTGAATTCTGACCGGGATCTGGGAACAACCAGTGATAAGAATTATGCGATATAGTAATATATTATGAAGCTCCTTATGAATAGGTTTTAGGTATCTCAAGTATTCAAAAAATCTTTCATTGACTACCTACCTCTTTCTGAAATTGACAGGATCTCCGTAAGAGTATACCTATATATGTTCTGTGGTCAGTAGGTATTGGCCACAGAGTGATAGAGTGAGAATGGCACTTCGAAGTGACATTGTAAAGCATTACATAGAGGAAAAATTATGTTCATTATTGTTGGTTGAAATCATCGAAATGTTGAAATAGAGCCAGTTTTGTAATTCTCGTGGTTCAAAAATAAGACACAATATTGTTTGAAGGTTCTAAGTTGATCGAGTCTGAAATATCTATGAAAGTAGCATGGGGCAGTATAGACCGATTAGTTACAAGCGTGTGAACTACAGTGTGTTCTACAGGCAAGCATCGATCGGCGCGAGCTGAATGTACCTAAACTTGAATTAGAACAACAGCTACGGTATGGGAGCTGTATTGATGTCCTGTGTGAGGCCAGATCACTATCACAAATGACAGTGGCGGCCACCCGACCGAGACGGAATCTCGCTGGCTGTTTTATTAGAACGAGGCTGAAAAGGTTCCATTGATAAACACCGTGAATTCGCATTCATAATAAAATTAATTCATACGAATTAAATGACGACTATTCATTGAAATATAATGGCTTTAAATATCTGTTCCACGCTGCCACAGCCATAACATTTTATTCTTTCAATGATACGCATGCTACGCTTCTCGTATGCCGATGCAAAAAGCACAGATATGATTATTATCTCAGTGGCACATAAAAAAGGCATATTTTTTTTAACATATGGCTTCAGTTGTCTTACTAAATATATTAAAGTCACTCATAATGATTACCCTCTTTATTTAATTTCAAAATAAAAAGGCCGAGGAGCCAAACATCATGCGGCGAAGATAGCGGTGAAAGCAAAAGAAAGATGTTGCAGGAGCCGCCAATATAATTGTATGGCCCAAGTATTATGAGAGTCTCGGCGAGCTCCTGTTCGGTCCCTCGCGGCCTTGAGTACTAATTAGTGATTATTCTGCGAACAGTTGGTGCGCCCACTCGCTGCTCCGGCCAATCGACGCAGGTGGCTCACAATTTGTTGTGCGTTGACCTCGCTCACTAGACCCATCATAGATATCTACATCAATTAATCTTGGACTCTTAATCTCCTCTCCTGTAATTCATGAAGCTGATACTTGAGTAGACAACACTGTATTCATTGACTCATTACCGTTGCACTTACCTACGTCAACATTAATACACTTAGGTATTTATGCGCTTATCTTGTTTGCCGATGCATTGCTCATATAAATCTCGAATAACGTTCCTGTTACTTTCATTTTGTTATCTATTCAACTGATTATACTGTCCAGTCATGAGGAAGACATTTGATCTGATTTAAACGTTTCTGCATTGAAAGGATCGTTGTTGATTATAGCGAAGTGTTCCCATACGTCGTTATCGCAACATCGGACCACATAACGTATTCTTAATTAATGCCTTTATTGATCGCGTGCAAAATATAGCCAGCGCCGCATGGTCACGTGACCACATGCTGCATGATTAGCCATACAGCAGCATTTAATGTAACTAACGGAAGTTCTGAACATTCGTCATTCTTATTTTGTTTGATGAAAGCTTTTTATATAGGTAACTTCATTTCAAAGAAGCTCGTAGGATACCTAATACCGTTAACCGTGTCGAGGTGCTGCCCCCTTGTGCTTGTAAACGAAACACATCGTCGCCTATTAAATATATGAGAAACGAACGGTAATAATATAGACGAGGTGCCTATTTCATAAAATCGATCGTCCACCACTCACGCAGTTTCATTGAACGGTGGTACAATTAGAATTTATGTCACGATTCATGTATTAGTCTGTTGTCAACGTATAAAAACTGGCAGAGTTTAAAGTGGTACTAATTTATAAAATTGCTTTTTGGATATAAAACTACTTAACCAAGTGCCTACACTAATGTCTCCTGTGGGGAACTCAGGTATTAGACGCGTTCAGTACACTTGGTAAGCGGTTTTAGTGCGCACATGACACTAACCTGAAATAAATGTTCGCTAAGTACTGAATGTTAACTTTTTGTTAGATATACTTTCAAGACGTAGGACTCCTTGGTTAGTTTTAGACACCGTTCTAACATCCAAGCTCTTTTGTTACGATATTGATTTCGTCTTTCAGTAGGTATTTAGACGCGGCTGTATTTCAGTATTGGACACGAATGGACTATTGTTATACCCACAGAACAGAAAAAAACAGCTGTAGAACATAGCGCTTCATTACCATACATACTTCATCGGAACCAGCGTACTGTTACGAGCTTGGGGTTCGTAATAATTAAAAACTGCCGATTGAATAACCAAAAAATAGACGCTTTAATTATAAACACCAATTACAACTTCACACTAATTATGAAACACAATTGCACTACTGATCACTTCTAAGTCGCACTTGAAGATCGCTTTCCTTTCGATGTTTTCGCTTGTATCGCTTATCCAAGACTGTGTCGGCTCGCGGAGCATTCCCGCCTTATATAGGCCTCACATTGTTCTAGAACCTTCTATTGTAGAAACATCTAGAATGTTCGAGTACATTCCGGCCCCAACTGACCAGATGTCGATAGTTCTAGAAAGTTCTATCATCGAAACTTCTAGAAGGTTCTTGACACTAGTTCTTCTACTCGATACTAGATGGCGCTAGTGGTAACAAATATTAATTGTGGCGCGCAACACTGCCCCCTCCTAAGACATGCTCGTCCCGAGCATTATTGGTCCCATAATAACGCGCCAGTCGATCCACATGGACGATCTTAGGAGTACCTCTTGCACCTTTCTGTATCCGGTAGGTTACGTCATTGATTTTTGTCACAATCCGGTACGGTCCGTCCCATTTAGCTTGAAGCTTAGGAGATTTCCCTTTGCTGCGGACTGGATTGTGCAACCACACTAGTGAGCCTTCGTCGAACCCTTTATTGTTAATTTTTCGGTCATAACGGGTTTTCATCTTTTCAGACATTTGCTGGCCCGATTGCCTGACATGCTCATAAATGTCATTCATTTTGTTCCGCAAGTCATTCGCATAATCGGTTATACTGCGTGGGGCATCAGGTGGTATTCCGGTGATCAGGTCTGCAGGCAGCCGTAATTCTCTTCCAAAGTTTGCGAAAGCTGGTGTCACCGATGTACTTTCGTGAACAGCACTTCGATATGACAACAAAAACGGTTGTATGTGCTTGTCCCAATCTCGTTGCCGATTTTCCACAACTTTTGCCAGGTATCTCTCCAATGTCTGATTAAATCTTTCCACCATTCCATCCAATTGTGGGTGGTAAGAAGTTGTTCTAGTTTTATGAGTACCCATAACTCGACAAGTTTCCTGGAATATTTGGGACTCAAAATTCCTTCCTTGATCACTGTGAATCTCCAAGGGTACTCCAAAACGGCAGAAGACTTCATGCACCAGTTTATCTGCAACTGTTGAAGCTTCTTGGTTTGGAATGGCGAAGACTTCCGGCCACTTAGTGAAGTAATCCATCACAACCATGAAATACTTGTTACCACTTTCACTTTCCGGAAAAGGTCCAGCAACATCTAAGGCTATTCTCTCCCATGGTGCACCAACATTGTACAATTTCAATGCACCTCTACTACGTGTCTGAGGTCCCTTTACAGCTGCACAACTTGTACATTTACGACACCAGTCCTCGACATCGTCCCGACAGTGGACCCAGTAAAACCGTTCTCGTATCTTCAGTAGAGTCCGTTTTACTCCCAGATGACCTCCTGAACAACCATTATGGTACAGCTGTAGAACATCCGGCACTCGAGCTTTTGGGACAACCATTTGCAGATGACAGCTGTCTCCCCGAGCATTTTCCCATTTACGGCACAAGACTTCATCCTGAATCACCAAGCTGTCCCATTGGGCCCAATAGCTTTTTGTGATCGAACTCATCGCTGAGACGTCACTCCACTTGGGCTTAGGAGCTCTGGTTTTCATCCACTCCAGAATCGGCTTAATGTCCGAATCTTCCTGCTGTGCACGTTGTAGGCTTTCCTTCCACTCGTTGCTGAGGTCGGTCCTGAGCATCCTCACAGGTACCACCTCCTTACCCTCTTGCCTTGGACAATGCTTGCAATCTTCAGGACAAGGTCTTCTTGACAATGCATCGGCGTTGCCATGAGATTTCCCGCTGCGATGTTCGACCACAAAGTCGTATTCCTGCAGTAGTTCAATCCATCTGGCAACTTGTCCTTCTGGATTTTTGAACTGCAATAGCCATTTCAGTGCAGCATGGTCAGTTCGTAATTGGAATTTCCGCCCCAGAAGATATTTGCTAAAATGCTGCAACGACTTTACCACAGCAAGCAATTCCCGTCTCGTGACGCAATAGTTCCTTTCCGGCTTTGACAACGACTTGCTGAAGTACGCTATCACAACCTCTTGATCACCATTCCGTTGAGACAACACACCGCCAAGTCCTATGTCACTTGCGTCTGTGTCAACTATAAATTCCTTGCCTGCATCAGGGTACCCTAAAATAGGTGTTCTGCACAGTCGGTCCTTTGACTCCTGGAATGCGATGTCGCAACTTTCATCCCAGCAGAAATGTCGCTTCTCCTCGGTTAGCTTATGCAGGGGTTTGGCTATATCCGCAAAGTTCTTAACAAATCGCCGATAATAAGAGCACAAACCCAAAAATGCTCTGACCTGCGTCTTGTCTTTTGGAACTGGCCAATCTTTGACAGCGGCGATTTTCTCCGGATCCGTGCGGATACCTTCCTCCGACACTACATACCCCAAAAAGCTAACTTGTCGTTTGAATAGTGAACACTTCTTCGGGCTTAACTTGAGGTTGGCACCCTGGATCTTCATGAGCACGCGTTCCAGGTTTTGAAGATGTTCTTCAAACGTACGACCTACGATGATGATGTCATCCAAGTAGACCAGGCAAGCATCGCCAATTAGCCCGGTAAGTACAAGTTCCATCAACCTTTCAAACGTTGCCGGAGCATTGCACAATCCAAACGGCATAACTTTAAATTGCCACAGCCCTTTTCCTGTCGAGAATGCAGTTTTCTCCTTGTCCTTAGGATCTATTTCAACTTGCCAGTAGCCACTCTTCAGGTCCAGCGTGCTAAACCACTTTACTCCAGTAAGCATGTCCAGCGTGTCATCAATTCTTGGCAAAGGATAGCTGTCTTTCTTCGTAACGTCGTTCAGACGACGATAGTCAACACAAAACCGCATGCTGCCGTCTTTCTTTCTTACCAGCACGACAGGTGAACACCATGGACTAGATGAAGGTTCAATAACACCATCCTTCACCATTCCCTCAATCATGGTTTCCACTTCCTTTTCACGTGCTACCGGCAATCTCCTTGGCCGCTGACGGATAGGCAATTCTTCTCCTGTGTGTATTTTGTGTTGAACTAAGCCAGTCTTCCCGATGTCAGCATCGTTTGACGAGAAAACATCGGCGTACATGAGTAACATCTTCTTCGCCTTGAACATTTCATTTTGAGACAGAGCGCTGCGGCAGTCCTCTAAAAGCGTTGACACTCTCGTTTGTGCATCCTTGCTGAGGGTCCCAGTCGATAGATATTGGCATCGACGCAACCAGTCCACTTCCTCGCAAGTACCAACTAGTGTGCCTTTTTCTATAATCTGTTCCTGATCACAAAGGTTCAGCACACGTACCCCTGAAATGTCGGTGGCTCTGACCAAAGTTCGTGCCACCTTCCATGGAAGGTCATTGTCTACCCTTTCCACGAGTACACAACGATGGGTTTGCCCAGGATTCCGAGGAAGACTAACCGGCACAATCGTTTCCGATCTCGGCGGAAGAACAATCTTCTTAAGGCTGTACACATTCCCTGGTAACGCCCCTTCCACGAAAAGTTCCTCTTGTCCACATTTCAAAACACCTTGCTTGACGTCAATCTCGCAACAATTCTTCCTCATAAAGTCAAGGCCCAGGATGCAATCGTCCATTATATCAGCCACGATGACATTATGCAGGTAGATTCTGTTGCCTAGCTTCAACTCCATCTTCTTCTCTCCCTGGACGGGTATGAGCTGACCGGTGGCTGTTACCAAATTAATGCGTTCTCGGTTGTATGCGGAGTCTCCAAGGAACCGACTTATAAGTTGGGAACTGACGACCGTACGAGAGGCTCCAGTATCTATGGTCAGCTTACACGGCGTTCCGTTGACCTCGCCCTTGATGATTAAGCTGTTCCCGTCATGGGTTTGTGTGATCGAAATCCTTGGGGCTCTTTGAACATCAGCCAGCACCCGCCCCGCAGTCCTGGCTATTACTCGTTTCCCTGCTGCTGCTGGGTGGTGCTGTTAGCCGCACTACCCTCTGGAGACCGGTCATCTTCCCTTTCTGCAGTTCGCTTAGGGCAACTGGATCGAAGGTGGCCCCTTTCCCCACAGCCGTAGCACCTAGGACTGTATCCTTTATTACGATCGCGAACTGTAGCCGCTGCAACCTCCCTGACGCGGTGAGGACGATGATCCTGCCGCACAGCTTCCACCTCCAGTGCATGGGCCAAGGCATCCTTAAGCGTCTCGTGGTGACCGAGCCTCACAGCAGCTCTAACCTCAAGGTCGCGGATGCCGTCGATGACGATCGTCTGCTTTACATCAGCAATAACGTTATTAAACTTGCTGATCTGAGTTTCAGCTTCTGACAGGCGGTTGTCATGCTGGGAAACCTTCTCCTTCACCTCCTTTAAGTCTTTCCCGAAGTTTGCGTGAAGGTCCTTTATGAGGAACATCTGCTCTTCCTGGCGGTCTTCCAATCGACGGGCCTGTTCCTCCTGTCGGCGGGACTGTTCCTCCTGTCGGCGAGCCTGCTCCTGCAGCATCATCATCAGAGCAGCAAAATCTGGTACTGATGATGCTGGAGCAGCTGTAGATGGGCCGGCCTCCGTGGTCGGTAGCTGGCCCTCCGACCTCTGTGGTGGTGTTCCACCGAATCGCCTCTGGTCCGTCTCCTGCTGGCGTTGACTCCGAGTACGGATACCCTCAGTGTCGTCCTTGGGTAAAATCGGCATGATTTTTATCCTTGCTTCTGACACCAATTGTTACGAGCTTGGGGTTCGTAATAATTAAAAACTGCCGATTGAATAACCAAAAAATAGACGCTTTAATTATAAACACCAATTACAACTTCACACTAATTATGAAACACAATTGCACTACTGATCACTTCTAAGTCGCACTTGAAGATCGCTTTCCTTTCGATGTTTTCGCTTGTATCGCTTATCCAAGACTGTGTCGGCTCGCGGAGCATTCCCGCCTTATATAGGCCTCACATTGTTCTAGAACCTTCTATTGTAGAAACATCTAGAATGTTCGAGTACATTCCGGCCCCAACTGACCAGATGTCGATAGTTCTAGAAAGTTCTATCATCGAAATTTCTAGAAGGTTCTTGACACTAGTTCTTCTACTCGATACTAGATGGCGCTAGTGGTAACAAATATTAATTGTGGCGCGCAACAGTACCTACCCAAACATATACAGGGTGAAATTAAATACATGCGACAAATCGAAATGGGAGATTGTACTCATCATTATGAACAACTTTTACTATGGGAACAAAGCTGAAATCGCAAAAAAAAAACTGCTGTTTCCTACATTTATGTTCGCATAACTCGTCAAAATGTAGGGAACAGCTGTTTTTTTTTTCGCGATTTTAGGTTTGGTCCCATAGTAAAAGTTGTTCATAATGATGAGTACAATCTCCCATTTCGATTTGTCGCATGTATTCAATTTCAACCTGTATTAATATACAGGTTAATTGTATTTGGTGTGATTGGTAGTTTAATATTGAATGAAAGTAGGAACACACCTTCCAATATATAAATAAAAGGAATAATAAACGTATAATTGAAATCCTTAGAACAGTCTTTCCTTTGGTGTTCTTCCATTAACCCTTACAGAGGTCAGACGTCGCTAATTTAAAAATAAACCCTAGTTAAATTCGATAGAGTTGTATTGTCTACTTCTTTTAAAGTAAGTATTTATTACCTTTTCCATTTAAACTGCACACGGAATAGTTTAAGTAGCAAGACACACTACCCGCCGCTAGATGTCACTATAATAAATGCAGCTGTATTTCGTTACCATTAAAATTGATATTTACGTAACGAGGTCATTATTATTCGTCCTCCTCTATGTACCACTGTCGTTGACTTATTATCGACATTCCGTTTTATTTTCAAACAAAATACAGTTAATAACAAATATGTATTTACTGAATTATAATCATTACAATCATTAATACCTACATCCCTCTAAATTAGATTAATGTTTTCAAATGTCATGATTTCATAAAAAAGTCATTCAATAGAAAATTAGAATTTCACGGGCTACCACTGCGGATCTACCATAGGGTAGCTAGAATCTCAGAAGAATCGCGGTACAACAACATAAGTTAAGAAACCAAAAATTACCAAAAAAAATTACCAAATACATATACAGATACAGACAATTGCCATATATAATTATATACCTACTTGAAAATGTATAAATTTTTGTTTTGGCACTGCTGTGTAGGCTAGGTATTTTTTCTGCTTTTAATTAAAAAATCTACTTCTACGACGAAGTGATCTGAGCAAATTGTACCTACTAGTTTTTGCAGGAAACCAATTTTGCCTTCTAGTCGCTTCAATCCATTTTTCTTTCATGTCTGGATTCTTAGTAAATCTAAAGTCACAATACGAAAATACGAAACACACTTTTTTATAGGTTTGAGACTTTGTGAATTACATTTGTTCGATGAACTTTTTCTACTTACGATTTTCTGTTCGATGAACTTTTACTATATTCATGTTTTGCTTAAGTATTTCAAACTTGGATAAGGTAGAATTAGAAAAAAGGTTTAAACAATTCAAGAAATGTTTCGATTACCTACTTCTATCTACACCAAAAAAAACGATATATCAGAGAACATTGTAGGTTTAAAATATCGATAACTCATTATCATTATCGATAACGGTAATCACTAAAGTCTAAACGAGTAGCTGACTGTGACATGTGCATAGTTGGAATCTTCGCCAACAATATTTTTCAGTTTAAAAGAAAGTAGACTTTAAAATTAACAACATAAAGTCAACTTTTACTTGTTTAATAAAATACCTAATGTTTTTAAAATTATATCGAAATAAAATTAATTATATTTTTTTTTCGATAAAATTTATCAAATGTACCTCCATTTGATAAATTTTTGGTTCTGCTATCGTGTCTACATTCTTAAACAGCACAGATAATGGGCATTTTTGTAATTTTTTTTTCAAGTTCTTTTTGCCGTGACGGTTGTAACTAGACTGATGTGCGTGATGTGTGCGCTGAAGCAGATACATACGGAACTCCGCAAACCTCGGGGTACGCGGGTCCCGCCTAACTGCGACTTCTACTATTTTTTTCTATGTTCTGTGGTTATACCTTAGAGTTGCACTTACTGATGTACCTCCTCTTTACTGTAGCCATTCAAAAGTCATGCAAGCCAGCGATGCTGGGTCGCATGTGGCAGGCGAGCCGCCGCGCGCTCAACCTGGAGCATGCGCCCGCGTATCAGTTCGCATGCAGCCAGTGGCAATCCAGTCCACATCCCTCCACAGCGTACCTTATATACAGGTTAGTTTTAACAAACCAAGTGTAACGTGTATTATGTGAATCAAGACACCTTTCTTTGTTATCCAATAACTAATTAGACTATCAATTCTGTTATCTGAAAATTGTAACCAATAGATCTCCCAATTTTGAAAACCATGGAGCCTAATTCTGGTTCTTTTTCATACAAAATAATAAAAATTAACCGTGCATAATGTCAAACTTTTCATAAAGTACTACCTACTTGACAGGCACGTATTTAGGTATGGTTTTATGTAAATAGCACTTGAATCTTTGAATGCGATGGAACCCATAAATTTTTCTATCTAAATAATTGTGCACTTTTACGATTTATTCCGGTCTGATCCCCCACTCGATCCCCTTACGTCATATTCGAATATTTACTGTCCAAAAAACCAAAACTTTAATATATAAAGTAATATAATATATAACACCAATGTTTATTTGCTTCGGAACAGATGGCTGTTATTCCTCTCGGTGCTATCAATTGGCGTGGCGAGCTTCGCGTGCCAACGCCTGCCGCGGCTGTACGACGGGCCGAAGGTCGAGCTCAACTACATGAAGTGGTTCATCTACTTCACCAACTGGGGCTACTTGCTGATCGCGCTGCAGGCAGGACTCGCCCTCGCTGTTGTACACCGGTACAGAGCACAAAAGTTTGACTCCCGTAAGTTTCTGCTTTCCTGGTATAATTTTAACAAGACGCTAATGGCCTTGATCACTAATACATGGCCAAAAAATGCATTATTATTTCGAAATTCAACTCAAGAGTATCCAAGTTATCCAAAAATGCAACATTACTCTTAAATAACCTGTCCGAACTATTCAAACTTTAAAACTGCATTCTTACAAGTAAATGCAGTTTGCTACAATGTAAGACAGTATACCAACTTACCAAGTTCAATGACTTACGCTAGACTTTAGATCCACTGAGGTTACCATGACACCGCATCACAATGAGACAGTGACACAAAAATAATTAGTAAAGTTTTTTTTTTTGTAGTGAAAGTCAATGTTCTAACACTGGCTAAACTATCGAATTGGCATGGTTTCATTTTAGATGAAACTAAGATATAAAATATGGTGCACTCAAATTAAATAGTCTATAATATAGCTCTTGAAAACACATGAACAATCGAAGCTAATAATAATATATCTAAGTACTAAAATGTTGATAAAAACGAGTTACATTGTGTTGATTGGGACAGAATTCCAGTTAACTACTCTAATACTCAGAATCTTTGATGGATCTTTTTTATACAAAGCATATGTACTTATACATATACCTAACAAAAAAAAACTGAGTGACAGGAAAACATTGTGAGGACCTTTTTACCGGAAAGTGGTGGCAAAGACGATAATCTGTTCACGTTTATCATCACACTTGTTTCATCAACCTTGATAAGCAAATCCGTTAGTGGTAGCTGGAAATCCGTCGACATCCGCTGCTGAAAATGAAGCTTACGCCAATGTTAGGTTATTATCAGAGGATATAATTATAGCGTATTACTATTGGCATATGTGGATGCCGTAGTCCTGAATGAAGTATTATGATTTAATCGCTTAGCAGCGTTTAGCAGCACCCCATTACAAAAAAGAGCCACACAGAAGCATATACCGAAAATAAGTGCAGATGAGTGACACTTGCCTTAGACAATCAAAAACTGAGCCCTGAAATCTTGCTTGTTTGTGTTGACTAAATGAAACACCTGTAACCATGCAACGTATACGTGTAGGTACAATTGCTATGTTTAGTAAACACTCTTGCTGAACACATCAACTACCGTTGCGAGATGTAACTCCAGAAGTAAAAGAGTATGAATGACGTTGGGTTTCTTATTTCTGTGAAAATTTTGTGCCTAACAGAAAATCTGAACTTTGCTCACGATTGTGCTCTAAACACAACTAGCAAATTTATGTCTCGTAGTGTGACCTAGATACCGTGTAATGAGGCCATTACTCGTGTTTGCCCAATTAAAAGTCCAATAACCCAGATCCAGCTTAGAGCTCATTGTCAAAGTTGTAATAGAAAGTGCCGAGCACATTCCGGGCAGGTCGAGTTTGCAAATGTCAAGTGCCTTGCGTGGGTGCGTTTATTACACAAAACGGTTTCCTTGGACGACGTAACTCTTCACGCGAATCAATTAATCTGAATCATTGAGTCGCATGTTGTCGTGCACATCAAAATGCTCGCTGGGGATCGATTCAACACGTGTTTTGTCTTTTTTTGTCCAATACAACCTAACGGTAACGACACAGTCTAGACTGCTCATCAATTTAGATGAAAACTCCTAATAACATCATCATTGGTTTGCTCACGTTATGTCCTGGCGTATTTATTCAGCGATATGAGCAGTGGTGGCCCAGCGGTAACGGCCGCGACTTACGAGTTGTAGGTCGTAGGTTCGAATCCTGACAAGCGCTTCACTTTGTGTAAAATATTTCAGCACCACTACTCTCAAAACGTTGAAGTAACACATCATAATTCGAAGACATGTAACATCCACCAAGCTGCACTGGGCCCGTGGTGAATTACGGCCCACTCCTTCACACAGAGAGGAGGCCTGTGTCTCAGCAGTGGGAACATTATAGGCTTATGTATTTGTTCGCATCGATGCTAGTCAAGGGCGTTTAAATTCAAATAAAGACATTTGGACAATATTTAGGTGCGCGCTATCGACAGAGGTCACGAACGCTTGATTGGTAACAATTTCGCGTCAATTAAGATCACAGTGGAGCGGGTCCGCTGTCCATTGTGCTTCAAATTATCCTTATTGGTTCCTCATTCCAACCGAGCCGAGCTCAGATGGAGTGGGTATTATTCCGCAGCTATTGTAAAAAATTGGAGACGTCCACCACTTCCACAGCGACATCCACTTCAACAGCAAGTGGCGGACAATTGTGTGCGATATAAAAAGATTTATACAAAGTTCACTTTCGTTAACTCGTCCGGACACTTAGCTTGGGATAGATGAATGATGCATTCACACATTGACCAGCGTATTACATGCCTTTTTTTTTAGATTGGTATTGTATCGTTGCTTGATGATTGACAGGAAGACACATATACAATGTGCAACAGAATAAACGCAAGTCCTGAAAGTAGTTTATTCATAATTGACTACTGAATCGATATCAGTAACTTTTAACATAGGTATTTTTTTCAAAAATTATGTAGGTAGGTATATCTTGCCATACTGACCAGTGATTGAGCCAAAGATAATTAAATCTTATTTCATAGTAATAAGACTCAATTTTAAATGCATAAAATAGTGTTCGGATCAACACAATTTTCTTAATAATAATAGATTAGAGAGAAAAAGTTTTAGCAATTGTATTGTGCTTTTAACTCAATACTCTAATTGGGGTTTATGAGGTCTTGCGTTAATAATAATTATGTTACACATATTATATAACATAACTATCCTTTTAATGTTTGTTTGTTTGTTGTGGATGTTTTCTTACGTTAATAATGTTGTCCTAAAACATTAGGACTAGTAAATTTGACCACCGATATCTTAAATTTAATCATGCAATACTGATACAGCCATTACAGCTAAGTTTACCGAAACGAACGTGCTCTAGTGTAACATTTTAAATTTTAACAATTTCAAAATTTAATATCATCCGACTTCCTTAAAAATCAATCATTCTAAGTAAAAGGCATCAGCTGTGACGTTAAAAAGTGAACTAACCTATGATTAATAACCTACTTTGAACCTTATTACAACCACATTCTAAACTTTATCTCTTCATGCAGTCAACCTACGTTTTGCAGCATGCGAAGAGGACGAAATCCCGATTCCACTAGGTCGGCGCGCGCGCACGCCACTGCTGTGCCGCGCCTACTGGCTCTCGCATAACATCGCCACCGACCTCGCCTTCGTCATCTCGCTCGTCTACTGGGCACTGGTCCATGATCCTAGTGAGTGAACCTTTATAAATTTAGATATAATATTTGGTCCCGGCTGTCATTCGTGGATCTTTCACAGTCGTTACTGGTCATCAGAAGCCCGAAAGTCTGACAACCAGTCTTACCAAGGGGTGTCATGTAACCCAGAAACTGGGTTTAAGCCACGAGAGCTGCCTCGAAATGACGCGGAAAAAGAGAGGAGGGGAGAGGAGGAGCCTTCGGGGAGGCCTTTGCCCAGAAGTAGGACAGTGAGACAGAACTATGGTTTAGAGAAAAAAAAACATATCTTACAACAATACACTTACATGAAGATGGCCACACATCATATTGTTCTACTATGAGTGTTATCATTAATTTAGACGTAGCATCTATTTCACACAAATGTTGTAGTGTTGTGTGTTGTTGTTGTTGTTGTTGTGTAAGTGTTCTTGTGGTGCTACCAGTATTTGCATTAGTGTTTTGTTATTATAATAACACTAAAAACAGTTGTAATTGTTTAAACCGATTCACAGTCCCATGAACTACATATAGATTATGCTGATTGTTTAACTTTGTGCTTGTCGGGCACTGATTCTGTAAACAATGCATCACAACCGCCACAACGTTTTTGAGCGCCTATTGAAATAAACATAGCATCTAAGTTCCAAGATGGTTAACCAACTAATTCAAATAAGGAGCTTATGTTTTTGAAACTGCATTATAATCAGATCCCTCTAATATACCTACTCGTATCCCATAGATACCCACATCCTATCATGCGGCCGTTGCATTTATGCATCCGTTGCATTTTTTAACCTAGTTGTTTAGGGATTTTCTTTCTAAACTAGAACACGTAGTAAGTTCCTACACAATAATATTTAAAAAAAAGGATTTATGATAATTTCAATATGTGTCGCTCCACAGAGATCCACGAGGTCAACACCCTGAACGTGCTGGTGCATGGCGGAAACTCGCTGGTGATGCTGCTGGAGCTGGCAGTGACGTCACATCCGGTGCGCGCCGCGCATGCGCTGTACAGCGCCGGCGCAGGCCTCGCGTACGGCGTTTTCAGCGCCTTCTACTGGGCGGTGGGGGGAACTGACAGGATTGGACTGCCAGCTATATATCCAGCGCTGGATTGGAATAAGCCTGGTAAATGATTCTGCCCAAATCTAGGGTTAAAGCAGTAGCTGCCAGGAGATCAATTCCCGTAATTAAAAACGTTCAAAAACTAATCCCAATCTCAACTCGGCGACAATCAATGTTAAAACCTTGACAAAAAAAAATGAAGGGATATTCGAGATATTTTTGACAAACTGAGACTGAGACTTAGTCATGCGACCTCTGGTGGCAGTTTTATAAAAACATCCGAGAGTCGAGTTGAATCGCATGCGATTGGAAGCCTATTAATTGCAGTAAAGAAAACAGCAGGAGTTATTACTATTAGCCACAGTGGATTTGGAAATCGTTTATTATTTTATCTACACCCATGCCATAAATCCTCGATAAAAGTTCCTAAAACAGTTAGCTTATTGCCAACATTAAAACAACCAGTGTCATAGTAACCATAATATCATCCAAAAGAGTGTTATAATGTTGTACAAAATTTCATTATGAAACTCCTTTTCAAAAAAAGAACATTCGACATGCACGCGCGTTTCACTACCACAGCGCGGCAAAGCCGTAATTTAAAAAAAAGAACTTGTTGATTATTCGAATTCACGTCGTATCCCGTCGGCCGCCATTTTCGTTCGATAATAGTATTGCAAAAAAGTGTTTCAGAACCTCTTATAGAGGATTCATAAATCATGGGTGGGTGTAAAGTCTTGTATGCAACTGTACATAATAGGTATTAAAACACTCATGTGATAAACCCGCATTCGTGTTTTTATACCTACCCCTTATTATACAACAGTTGCATAAATAACTAATAATCTAATCTATGATAAGAAGTGAGACGATAATGTGTTCTTCGGTCATTCACCTCCTACCATTTAAGATAAAGACTGGTTTAACTAAATAATTAATCGGTTGTCGGAAAGTTGTCAGAAGGAAGCTTGCATCCAACATTCTCACCTTATCCTACTCTTTGAGTCTTTGTCAAATGTCTAAACGCCAACCGTATGACAGAAATCAGGATAATCTCTTTCGGCTGTCAAAATGTCAGACCGAGAACTGACAGTTTGACGGGCTCTACGAAGGATAGCCATAAAATACGATCTCTAATTGAAACAAAAATCTTTAAATTATAAGACAACCTTAGTATAGAGCTTATTACTATAAGCTCGCCCCTATTATATGGGACTCAAATCTAACTGACGGAATGTAGGTGTTACTACACACCTCTGCCCAGCCCTTTGGGAAATACCGGCGGGATGTTACCTAAGTCAAAGTCAAAGTCAAAGCATTTATTTCAAATAGGCACATAAAAGGCACTTTTGAACGTCAAAAATTACAATGAAATAGAATTGATTCTAGTCGCCCTTTCCAAAAGGTAGTTTTCGTATGGAGAAGAATGGGCAAGAAAATCCACCGTTACTCTTTTAAATGTTTTACAATATTTTGCATACATTAATTATATAATAAAATAATATGTGAAGACGATGCACCTAAAATAAAATTACTATACCACAATAGGTAAAAGAATTAAAAATGAAACCATGACATATAAATTAATAATCTGATAGATACATGGTGCTCACATATTTACAAAAATGGAAAAAGTAAACGATGTTCAAAAAAAAAATATATATATATATAAAAGCTATTTTAACAAGTAATAAGTCAGGGTGTGAGTTAAGAGTAATTACAGAATGTAAACAAAGTAAAAAAAGAATAAATTTACAATTAAATTAGCAACCAGTTTGATTTTGTCTAGACTCTAGATTGTCCTATGGAGCAGGACCAGCATGTTTCCAAGCGTTCTTATCCTGGATATAATCTTCTAATTTATAGTATGCTTGTTTACTAAGTGTACGTTTAATGCAAATTTTAAATTTTCTTTCATTTAATTGCAATATATCCCAAGGTATTTTATTGTAACATTTAACACAGTACCCCATAAAAGATGTATGTACTTTGGCTAACCTGAAAAATGATTGATGTATTTTATCTTTATTTCTAGTATTAAAATTATGTCTATCGCTTATTTTATTAAAAAGATGTAGATTTTTTCTTACATACATAATATTTTCATAAATGAATTGGCAAGGTACCGTCATAATATTAATCCCTTTAAAAATTTCCCTGAGAGATTCGCGGTGACGTAGATTATAAATGGCTCTGACAGCTCTCTTTTGCAAAATAAATATGGATTCAATGTCAGCAGCTCGACCCCATAGTAAAATGCCGTACGACATAATGCTGTGAAAGTAGCTAAAATAGACTAAACGCGCAGTTTCTACATCTGTTAACTGTCTTATCTTTCTAACACCATAAGCGGCCGAGCTAAGCCGCCCCGCAAGAGATGTTATGTGAGGTCCCCATTGTAATTTCTCGTCTAGCGTGATTCCCAGAAAAACCGTTTGATCAACGAATTCCAGTTTTTCTCCATTCAGTATGATATCACATTAGGCAATTTAAATCTAATGCATTTGGTTTTCTTTTCATTTAATACCAAATTATTTACCGTAAACCAATCTTGGACCTGAAGAATAGAGTTATTCACGTCGTCAAGATTTTGTGCCCGTCTGTCTATCTTAAAGATCAATGAGGTGTCATCTGCAAATAACACCATCTTCGGTTGATTTTGAAGTAATTGGGGTAAATCATTAATGTAAACTAAAAAGAGGAATGGACCCAATATCGAACCTTGAGGAACACCCTTTGCCATTTCAGACCCTAATGAGTTTACGCCATTTACTTGAACTTTAAGCTTTCTATCTTTTAGGTATGACTTTAGTAAATCAAGAGCTAAATTCCTAACCCCATAGTGCTCAAGTTTCAGCAGAAGTGTCTCGTGGTTTACGCAATCGAACGCCTTAGAGAGGTCGCAAAAGATTCCAATGGCATCTTGTGCTTCTTCCCAGGCGTTAAAAATGTTCTTTATTAGAGTGACACCGGCGTCAGTGTTACAACGCCCTTTGGTGAAACCGTACTGTTGTTCATGAAAGATGGAATTTTTATTAAAGTGACGTAACATTTGATTGAGCATCAACTTTTCAAACACCTTACTGAGAACTGGCAGAATTGACACAGGCCTGTAATTGTTGGGTTCTTTACTATCACCGGCTTTAAACAAAGGAACTACTTTACTGTGTTTCATGAGATCCGGAAAGACTCCTTGGTCTACACTGATGTTAAATATGAAAGCTAAATAGGGCGCCTACTTTATGTAAACGCACTGACGATGTAGAAATAATCATAGAATGATACAGTATGTATTCTCCAACAATAATAAAGTATTTGTTTCACCAGGTTCAGCGTTCGGGTTCGTGTCGCTGTGTGCGGTGGTGATGGTGTTCGCGCACGCGCTGGCGACGAGCTTGGCGTGCGCGCGCGCGCGGCTAGCGCTGCGCATGCGCGCGCGCCCGCACGCCGAGCGCCTGGCGCTGCCGACGCACTGATCGCACGGCAAGCTGCACTAGCATCCGATCTCACCGCACATACCGCGCTTGGACAAGACAAGTGCTCGAACAATCGGACATAAACAAAAGCAACGCTTGCGTCGGTCGCTTTTCTCGGATGCAGTGTACGCTCATTCCCAGTGACCTATTAAGAAGTACCTACAGATTTGCTTTGTTTTGCCGATAAATATTAATAAAGTTTTCATGCGATTTTATTGATCGATAGTGGCGCCCAACAAGGCTTTTCAGGAACCTACTAATTTTCCAACAAGTTTTTATTGTAGCATGTTGGTCGATACCATCGATCACTAATATTGATTGTAATTTTACTACATATTTTTCTAATTGGTATCTAAGGACTGTTGTACCTTGAGTTTATTGACAAACATTAAGCAAAAATTTGCAGGCGTATGTACCGATAAAATAAAAGCTAGCAAAATTGTTGCCTAATTCGTTGGTATTCCTCACCAAGTTGAGCGGCAAATGTTTTTAAAACACGAGGTAACAAGAACTCAATTACGTGTAACATTAGACTTTAAATATAGTCTAGTAGTATGTCTGAGTAATAATTTGTTTCAATTTACGAGTTTATAGATGCAAGAACATCTTGAACTATCGTGTTTACTCCACATTTTGTGAAAATGTTTTCCTACTTTTGAAGTAGTTTATCTTATAGACGTGGTTTTTACATAAAAAATTGCGAGCATAATATTAATAATATCATCATTCTCAAAATAATATAGCATTAAGCTTAGTTATGAAAACTAAACGGCTGTAAAAAGAAGCTTTGTCTCAAACAGTGCATCGGTCTTCAGCGCTTAATTGCTCAGTTCAAACATTCCTCATTTCGAACAAGATACATCATTCAGCTGTATAAGTGTATTTAAGACGTGTGGTTATTTAAGTTGCAATGTGTTCCATAAACACGAGCATCTTCTTTATGCAAAGCGAAGCGTGCATCGATATTCGGGAGTACCAAAATACCGACGGCCGCAAAGTACAAAAAGGAAACTGTGGACCCTGCAACATGCTCCACCTCGCACAATTTCACTCGGTATGTAACCTGCTAGAGTAAAGTTTTGCAGTTTGCATCATTTAGCTGTGCAATAAAGTACATCTCGCATTAGTTATTTTGTACTTTGCTGTCTTCGATACATAGAGTAGGTAAGGGTCGACAGTGATCGTTGTAACTATAGGGACTGCATGCAAGCAATAATATTGCAATTATTATAGTGTTTGTGAGTCGTTTTAGACAATGTCGAGCGAGCGAGTAGTTAACACGGTAACTACCTTTAATTTAAATGGTCGACTTACAAAACATTCCTATTTTTCCAAAGAAACGTAGCAGTAAGTCATTGGTATGTGTTTTATTTTTAGTAAAGTAGCACCTGGTGTAACATAGTGCCTATGGAAATGCACTTCATGAGCATTTTGTCTTCATTTCGTTTAAAGACCGTGTTTATTTTGTGATGACGATATTTTCTCGATGTAACCAACAGCTCTCAAAAATGAGTACATTTTCTTTAATCTTCTTATTAATATGTGAAATGCCCACTTTCAATTTCAAAACAACAAACAGGAAGGAAATTGCAACTTTTTTCATGTATCCACAATAAATGTAATAAGAAGTGGTTCGAAAAAGACGTTTTCAGGACCTCTGAAAATCCGAGCCATTTAAAAGCACGGTGTATAAAACCGTTTTGTGTAATTGGAAGGGGTTAAAGGAGCTAACCTCATTTTTGTAACCAAATTCAGGTGCATAATGGAAATAACAATTTTATGGATCAGAATAGCGTGACTCTTCAATACTTAATGCCGAAACTGTGAAACTTGTTACAAGTATACAAATGATAAATGTGCCATAATATCATAACACGTCTATTCTGTTCTAACAGATGTTGGTCCATTCTGCACCCTCAGGGTGGCGGCTGGCTTATAAACATTAATAGTGAAAATTTACATTATGTAGCATTTACTCGAATTGTGATATTTGTGTATTTATCATTTAAATAGGCATTTTAATAAAATTCGTATCACTAATTTACAATCACTGTAAGTGGCCGATGGGTACAATCTCCCAAAAGTGTTTTCATTTCTCATACTCGGAAAGTAATGTTGTTTGATCCCAATAGCTTGTGGAAGGGTGGGAACCTTTGGGCGGTAAAGACTCATAGTAATTGCTTCCCTCTCTAGAGCGGAAATGAATTTTAATAATAAAAATAGAACTAAATTTGGTTAGGGAGTCAGCTACGAATTTTTTTACATAATTAAGAAAAATGCTTCGGTCTTGGGAGTGTATAAACAGCCAGTGTGAATTAAAAAAAAAAAAAAACTATTGAACGGGACGGCCCGCGGCGGTGACGCGATGTGTTCCATATGTAAAATAGACTATACCTAGTATAATTTGCGGGATACTAACTTTGTAAGCTGTACCGAAATTCAAAAACTTTGTTTCATAGACTAATATTTGATTAAAAATTACTTCAAGCGATTCTGAAATGTTGACTCCAGATTCAGTTAAAGACGAGGCAAATACAGTAATTTAAAATCTTTTGCCAGAAATTTCAAAAGCCAGATAGGTACTTAAATACATACAATGATTTTATGAAGTGACGAGTAGACAAGAAAATAATAAATATTTTAGAAAAACTACTATTTTTTACTTTCTTTATATTCGAAATCAAAACTAGAGAGCTTAATACGGTGAAAGTCATCAATTCCTTTCGACCCTTGTATAACAATCTACTATTCCCGTACGGGCCAAAATGTAAAAAAAAAAAATCCGGTCCCCTGAAAGGCTAGTTTGAATTTATATTTTAAGGACTTTTAAAAGAATTTAAACCTAGAATGAAACGGAGCACCACCGTTCCCACCTTTTGCTCACTCCCAACAATGGGGCTATCTTTATGGGAAATTGTAGACTGGAGACAATTTAACGTACTATAGTAAATAATTGTCATGATTGTCCCCGGAAAGACTGATTGTGTTTGTTTTTTTTATTCATCAACTGTCAGATCAGCTTGTAATTATTATCTATGAAGGCAGTATTACCTATATTGTACAAAACTTTGTCCTTAACGCGTAGAGGTGTAGAAACTGTTAAAATAGTATCTCTATCACCCTGGCCCGTCAAAATCGTTTAATATAATGTTATGGTTGTATGTATTAGTGCATTGAATATTATTTTATCATGTTTATGTCTTTGTTCGCCATACTCGTGTTGTTGCATTTAGAAACTAGGAGGAGCAGCCGCGGGAAGCAAAAAGTAATTTCTGCATTTCTATAGGAATTAGTAAATGTGAATTACCGTACCGTTGTTGTAAATACTCGAGTGTAAAATATTTATTGCATACATTCCTGCCTTGCTCCAAACTTAAGTAGGCTCAGCATTTATTTAAGCGAATATCTACGTAGAGAATATTGTAGGAGTTATTATAGTGATATGAATCGTTCCTAGCCCTAATTTAAAATCGGACAAAATGCTGTGATGCGATGTTTCATTTAATGTATTATCTACTGTTAATTAAACTAATAAGCAATAATGTAATCTCGATCACATTGTAAGCAATAAATTAATAATTATGAAATTATAATGGACTGTAATCTCACTTCAAATAAATATTGTATCTTTTAAGTATTAAAATATGAGATCCCAGTATTCTGGTATATTTCGGAAATTGGCCGTGAATTTATTTATTTCTAACATAGTTTTCAATTTTTAATCTCAATTTCACGAACCTTGTAGAAAATATATCCTAAGGGATCTGGTCATATCGTATTATAAACAGTGTAGTTAATCGTGATAATAAATAAATAAAATATTTTTTCCCAGGTATTTTATGTTTCTTTTACTCATTCTCCATTCTTCTAAAGTTCAAACTGACCATGTCATTTAAAAAATAAAGTCAAGGCCCAAAATATTGCATAAAAAGTGTGATCGGAATCATCCATGATGCATGAAGGATGATTTTATTTTTAACTGTCGAGTTAAGCGCGATCAGAGACGTTCAGCACGCGTGTGATGGTACGACCTCATGCGTGCGCACAGCATCCCGCGCGCAGCCGCACTGTAAGAACCTTAGAACACCATTAGTCGCGCGGCACTCGCGCGCTGCAATACGCGCACCGCGTGCTCACCACAAAAAAATCTATACTATAGAACCGTGCAAACTTATGAGTTATCGTAAAAGCGCGTCGTTCATAGAAAACATATTTTATTAACATTTTCAACAATAACTGTGTCTCGTCTGTGTACAAAATAAAATATAAGAGGTATGTATAATAAATCACAACAATTCATGTTTTGAAATACGCACTCGTCGGTTTTATTTGTTTTTCACGGGGATATAGAAAAAAAACTAAAAGTTTCTGGAAAAGAATCCGCCTACTTGTGGTTATTGGCTACTTGCAATATTATTTCATGCCTGCACATTTCAGATAATTTGACAATTTGATCATTTGATTTTATTGTAATAATTTGACATCTCGTAAACATTCATTACTGAAAATGAGCCTTTCAATGGCATAAACAATAAAACACTAAAAGGCTGTATTTAATAGGGTGCTACGAATAGCTACGAGGAGTCGTAGCCATTCGTAGCACTAATGAAAAACATCCCTTTATTTTCCTACTCATTTATGTATTTTACTATTATTTATGAACATAAATCATAATAATTATCTCCAGAACTTAAATTAAATTAAAAACCTTTATTTAATCGCCGAGTAATTAAATAGCTGACGTACTACATTGCTAAGAAACAGCGTCAATATTTCTTTCGCGATAATAGTAATGACGTTACTTCTTAGCAGACGGAAATACCATTTTTACATACTAGCCACACTAGGTACATAGTGTACATGTTTCAACTATTTACATAAGCAGTACAGTGGCTTAATAAGTAAGTAGTTGTTCTTTGAAAAAACCTGAAGTACCTATTTACTTAGTAACGTTTATGTACAAATATGATAGCGCGCCATAAAATTTCTGTTAGTAATTACTCGATTAGGTATTCTCGGTCGCATAAAAAATATCAATAGCTTGACTAGCACCTAAAGAAGAAATCCTCGATCTGATCTATGCAATGGCTGGTTACAAGTAGGTACCACTCACCCTTGTAAGGCAAGTGACCCGAAAGGGCATTAAACCTTGTACACGTTATTTGGTGTGGTTCATCGCCATATTATTATTATTTTAATCATTTAGCTCTAATAAATATAGCAGTATGAAGATGCATCGTGTAGGTCAGGAGTGTCGAATATGATAAAAATAGGTCAAGAGAACATTGCACTGTCCAACTCGTTCTGGCCCAAGTGCACTTGACGACATCGCGTCATGATCGATATAAATATCTTACAAACTGCATGTATGTATAACTAAAATAGATCTGGAAATTATCAGGTGCACTAGGATCTTGGCGCATCTCCCAACGACCCGCCTAGATAATAGCTGGCAGCCCCAAATACGCTCCAAGACTGTCAGTCTACTCGTAACTCGTAGACTGACAGTCTTAGAGCGTATTTGTAGAACGTAATCATTTCAGCTGTACGTGCAGCTGCCTGCTAATAATAGTCTTGTCTTTTCACGAGGAAATCATGAACCTAGATATATTTTAAAGAAGTATGAAAAATGAGTAGGTACCTACAGCTGGTAACATCGCATTTCTAAAACATCATTTCGAGGGAGGTTGAGAAGGTTATAAGGCTGTAATTCTTCGTAAACGCAGGAACTCTCTTAATTAAGAATAAAGGAACTGGTTAAGTGTTTGCAAGCACGATCACACGAGATCCTTCAAGTAAGTGATGGCAACCCTGACAACATCAGTTTCTAACCTCGTTCACACATCGTGGAAAACGAATACATAACCCTCTTTCCTAAACTCAGTGATTAGCCGGCACGCTATGCTTCTATGGGTGTTACACGCTGTAAGTTGATATGTATGTATCGTTACAAATATTACAATAAAAGCAGTTCACGGGTGAATCGGACGTTTAGAAACACGCGAACACCGGTAGATGGCCATGTTAGTACCTTATCCTTAATGTTATTACAAATCGTTCATTTATCGACACTGACGCGCATCCTTAAGGTTAGGATAATGAGCGAACGTTTTCCTCGGTTTCTAATGCCCCTGAAATGATTTTCCACGTAGTGAGCTCCTCCGCAGTCGACTGCCTTATAGGTTGTTGTAGGTCGGCGCACAAGTAAATAACAAACAATCGGCTCAACACAAATAGTATATTTTATGACGTTCGGACAAAGCGCCTTAACGAATTAAGCAAAGCTGGTGTTGACCCATAGTGCGGCTGATTGTGGAAACATTTGCAAAATACTAAGAGTTCAGTTACATGGTATTGTTCACCAATAGGTTTCACGTCGTTCTATTAATTTGACAATACTAAACAATACTGTGTTGGACTCTTATTATTACTTATTCGTAGGTTGGACTATTGTTGCAACGGACGCGGGCTTCAAAACAAAAGGTGAACTATTCAATTAATTTATTACCAAGTGAAACAATTGAAAATTTTAGAATTATACAAGAATTATTTCTGGTTCTTGAAGAAGAAACAATGTTAATTTGTGCTTTTTAGTTTGTTGTGCAAGTTGTGCTTAAAAATAATTTGTTGTTTTGGCTGTCAAATAGAATAGAATATATTTATTTGCTTTATGCTTTCATTATTTCAGAATTAAGCAGGTAGTTAAGATAGTTAAATTTGCATCTAAATCTACCTTTTAGAAATCTTTAGTTCTGCACATCATCTTAGATTAGGCAGGGATACAAAAGTGGGATCAGCGGTAAGCTCCAGACTACTTATCGGTAATTCTAACTGACAACTCCGCATCCCGTCTAGTGAGAGATACCTGTATATTTTAGAGTTAGACAAAACGTTAGACTTTCAATCGATGACTTTTAACGAATACTATACATTTTTACTTAAGAGTCAGGGTCGACGGCTTGCTCTCCATTCATGAAGGGGTCTCGAATCTCGATGTGAAAATCCTAAACACTTATTATTTTATACCTGCTCTTGACCGTGGCTAGCGCTATTCAACCTTGTCAATTGATTGATACTAGATATTTCAAAGCCTTTCAAACACGTGCCCCCAAGTATCAAAATATTTTATTACTAGCTGTGCCCGCGACTTCGTTAGCGTGCATGACGAAAAATGTTTTATTTTTTTTCGCGGACCCTATTTTTTTTTCTGAAATAAATGTATCCTAAGTTGCTTCTTTTTACGTCAGCTATCTGCCAGTGAAAGTCCCGTCAAAATCCGTCCAGCCGTTTCAGAAATTAACCGGAACAAACAGACAGACAGACAGACAATTTTTTTTTTAAATGTTATTTTGGTATATTTACCTACCGTGTATACATCCATGTGCATTTAGTAAAACGCGGTCATTTTAATATTACAAACAGATACTCCAATTTTATTTATTTGTATAGATTGTATAGATGAAGTTGGCTTCTTAAATTCTCCAATCAAAATAATCATCACGTCAAAAATGTTGTTCAATGTGTTCCGAAGTTTCTGCCTACTCGTAAGAACGTTTATGTCAAAAAAATGATGTTATGTTTATGTTGTATTTGTCAAAAATGTTTTTCAACTGATACTGTCAAAAAATGAACGGAAATATAACTTTTGGAAGGCAAATAAATTATCAATCGCAAATATAGGAGACTCGTAAAGTAAACGTTTGACTAATCCATATAACTAATAGTCTCCTGATGATATTTACCCATGCTTTTAGGCAGCACGTTACAGTCAGGAAGTCGAGCCTTCATCCGCGTATTTTTCTTAGTAATGTTAACTTACCAAACATAACAACACCAACTAATGACGCGGAGTGCGTGGTGTTTACTTCACAGTTCGGAGCCCACGACTTACATTAGACCTTCATCAAATATTATAATATTATTCTAAAATAACAAAATTTACGCACATTCATTAAGTTTAGTTACTAATTAATCATTAATTATCGAATAATAAAATGGTAGCTGTGTCTTGTAAGGTATTGTGACCTCTAAGATATCTGAAAACGTACATATGTGTATTATGCGTATTAAATCTAGTAAAATGTTATGGTATATTGCCTGACATGCGTTAACAGTCGTTCATTCATAATAATTTTTAGGCGAGTCAATTCGTTCTACGTAGGTAATAATATATTATGACCTACATAATATATTATTACATCAGGTATCAGGTATCAGCGCCTGCTATCAACTACTATCAACGATCCGTTGTACTTGAACTTGAAGTGTGTTTGTTTATATAAAATTCGTGTAAACTTTTGTGATAATATTGACAGTCCTTCTAACTAATAATTTTGATAAATGTCCTGGCATTATGAGGCTATGTAAATTCGGTAATCGCGGTAAAGTAACGTTTGTCATTAAAATGCGTTTAAGTCTTTTCAATGACAGCTGACAATAATGATGTACCTACCTACTTAATATATACAGCGTGAATAATGGCTTCCATTGCCATTATTCACGCTGAGAGCGTAATTTTGATATTTTTGTGTATTTCTCGTTCTAGTCAAATATGTCGTTATACAACTACTTTCGTTTTGGAGACTAAAAATATATTATACACTGGCAAATTTTAAGGTGATGTATAGAGCCAACGTAGATTAGAGCGCGGTCCAGATCCGAACTGCTGACCTATTTTGTGCGAAATTTAAGTACACAGTAAAATTTATAACAAAAACTTTATCTTGAAAATATTTAAATTAAAGTTTTGACCTTAGACCAACTTTGCTCCAGACTCAGACAGATAGTTTTAAGTACAAAAATGTAATTTTTCACATTAATTTTAATTACTTTATTATTTTTATCCATTATGTATTTATTATTTCTTTATTACATACTTTCAGGTTACTTTTCGTTTTTTTTAAATCTTTTTTTCTTGATAACGTCTACCACGTTTGGTGATCAACAGTTCACCGGACCGCCATAATACTAATTGGTGATCCCTGGGTTAGACTATCACAACGGCTTCTATCCATATGCCTTTTCCACAAAAGTCGAACTTCCACAAATTGGAAACTGATTATATGTTACCAATGGCAACTGGAGAGGCAGCCATTGGTTTATGTTTTCATGTTGTTCATACATTTCGCTCTCTTTATTTATTTTTTCCGATCCTTTGAAGCTTCAATTGGACCCATTTTTGCAAACAAGAACCAACCCACAGCAGATTACTTTCGAGAAAATGAAACTTTTGTAAACAAAGTGTGCAAAATGCATACTTAGTATATTAATGAATGATTACTTGTTGACCATATGTGGCATACTGTAGGCTATCTAGGAATATCAGATTTATACATTTTATGAAGTTATGGTATAAAGTAAATCGTTAAAAACCCGGTTGGTTCTTTCTAGCAAAAACATATTTTGTTGCTTAGTTCCTACTTGCAAAATGGACGTAAGATTTAATTGTTGTGATATTTCTAAAAATAAAAGTAATTACTTATATAATATACTTTTTAATCATTTTCAATACAATATTACAGAACAATGGAAGCAAGAACCCTTAAAACTAAACATCAGTATTATCATCATCGCCTTCTACCTCAAAATCGATAGGCCCGGTAATGCCATCGATATCGTCTTCTATGTCTGAACTTGTCAAGGTTTTGTAGAAATCTGTTGCGTCGTTTGGTATTAGATGCAGAATACTTTTTATATCTGATAGCTTAGCCTCAGATATGGCTTTGCCTGTAGGCCAAAGTAAGTCCATATCACTTTTGGTTATCACGGTCCTGCTTCTGATATTTTTCTTTATATTAACTTCCTTCAACTCATCGTCCAGATTGTTTCTCATAAAAATAGAGTACATTTCTTCTTTTTTAAGCACTATTTCTTTGGTATCCAGCCAACTTATTTTAGATCCATCTACTGCCTTTTTTCTGTTTGTGATTTTTGTCTCTAAATTGCGTGACGACAAAAAGTCTTCTTTGGTAAGCCTGTCTACAATCATTGGTTTAATTTTTCTACAGTTTTTCATGATCTCTATGTAATCATCTGGGGTGTACAATCGTTGCTGGTGTTTAAGAGAGCACTCTATCCGTCCAAAATCCGAATGCTGCTGAATTTTAACACCATTAAGAACTATGCTACATGGTTCCTTCAAGACTAACATAATTTGCATTATGCAAACAAGAACCAAACTCTCTTGGTTCTATTTAGTTATAAAAATATTATAACTTTTTATGCTAGATGGAACCAACGAACATTGGTTCTGGTTTGCATAATTAAAATGCTTAAGTTGAAAAGGTACCAAGGATCATGGGTCTGTTTAACAATTAGTTTTAATAAGTGTTTAGGGGACCATGCCGTATAGTTCTTTACAGTTTATTAAAAGGTGGCCAAAGTGGGTTGGTTCCGCAAGTGACAGTGTTGTATCTCTGTTGTTAGTCGGTGAAAAGGAACCATTTTTTTAGAGAAGCTAGAATGCGTGATTTGAGCGCCATCTATGTACTAAACTCAATTTCACTCAAACTGTGGGTTGGTTCTTGTTTGCAAAAATGGGTCCAATTTCCAGGTAGAAACAAACGTACTTTAAATCTTTGTTTCTTAAAGGACAGCTGCAATAAACAGTCAATTTGATTGCAAGATAGATAAAAACATAATAAATATAAACGATTAATATTGAACTTATACTTCACCTTGACTTTTCTTTTGTTCGTTGTTAGTCGGATACAAAACGCAACAGATATTTTTTCATTGAGAATATAATTTTTTAATAATAAAATAGCCCTTTAAATGCCTAGCAATTATTAAAGTCATACGCATTTAAAAATATAATTAATAACACACATCATTATCATCTTTGTAACATGTGCGGCACATACTATTGTTGCTTGAAAAAATATTTTTATTTTGTTAATTTGGTATTTTCTGTTTCACGAACTGTGTCCAAATAAACATTTTTTTCTTTCTTTCTTTCTTTATTTCATCTTGTTGTTCTTCTTATCGGTCCATCAGTTATTCGAAGGTAGCTTACATCGTAGCTGAGATGTTGGCGCTTTTAATTAATAGGCTATATACTTGTTAAAATACTCTACAGGCAGTGCACCCCAATCATCAGACAATCTCAATGCTCTATCTCGCCGAAAATTCCACTTTAGAAGAACTTTTACGAGACAATCAATCAATATTTTAATGAAAATACCACCCTTTTGCATGACGTTAACTTTATCTCTAAATCTTATCGCGAGGTAAAAATGCATAGCCTTTAGCCACAATTTGGAAACCGGATATGGAATATATGTACTTAGTTGTTTAATTCATTCAAGAAACCGTACGGTCTACACGTGATTCTTGAACTCACGTGTGTTATGTGATGGTCACTATGTGATCCATGATGGTTCTAATTCTAACTCATTCAGTGGTCGTCGCGGACTCACGTCCGGCTACAACAACCGAATTATGAATTTATTCACCTTTATGGTAATCACGTGAATTCACCTTGTTAAGTCATATTATTTTAACATAATACCACTTTACAACGTACTTAATATTCCAATTTTTGTCCTTGTTCACAGCTACACAAACTTACTGGAGGCTCACTCAAGATGTTATAAGCAAACAAAACCAACACATTATTGAGTATTCATTATTCAACGACAGATCAGTCGTTAAACAGACACAATAATGCAGTGGTCCTGGAGGCAAGCGTTGTATTGCATCACAGGGATCCTTGGGAAGGAAGAAAATGAGACGAGTGAGCCGTTCACACGATCATGTTGCGGAAGGATCTCGCCTCTGTACTGGAGGGTGCCCATCCTCGTGTGGGCGCTGATCGTCCTGTTCTGCTCCATCTCGTTCTTCTGGGGCCCCACAGAAAAGTTCTTCCTGTACATGACACACTGGGGCCTGGCGTTTGTAGTACTCGAGTCATCATTCGGGATATTCGTGGCTATAGGACGTAGAGGTTTAACAGGTAGGTACTTTGTTGCATTTTAATTTCTGCATCTGCTAATCAGGTTGTAATGGTCGTTTTCCGAGCCGGTCGGTGGTGCGTCACTAATGTTGCGGTGGTTGCTCCACCTCATGTTTCACATAGCATCCTGGCTGGCAGGCGGTGGCCGTCACTGGTGCAAGTCCAGCAGGTACCTGCACTCGATAGCTTGACAACTACAACATTCTTGTATCGTATAGTAATAGATTCGCGCCACCGACTTAGTCACGCGTGCATGAATCTTTCGCAAAAGAAAACTACTAAACTGGAAATTATTATTATATTTATTATTATGTTCAAATATCTATTAAATACTTTAATCAAAACATTGGCTCATACACGACGTACATTTTCATTATGAGCTTTTAATTTTGTTTGCATGACATTAATATTTTACATACCTACATTATATTCTTGTGCAAGTTCATTGTTATTGCCATAATTAAAAATAATAAAATTAACTAAGATCACAATAAAGTAGTATAACTTGCATCGTGGGAACGTTAGATCTTGATCAAACAACAGATATAAAGAACAATCCGCGAAGTATTTTCCACAATTTACTCAACTAGACACAAACAAGTGCAGTTTCAGCATCAAAACACACACACCTTATGAGATGTTTGTTTGAAAACCATAGGATTAAGTGTCACATTGTGATGATAAGTCACCAAGTCTCACTAACCCCTATGGTTTTTACAAGAATGTAACTGAACCAATTTATATTACAATTCAATCATACTATGCAAGAATAAAACCTTAGGTAGCGATAATACACTAGGTACATACATAACTTTGGTACACAACACACGATACAGGAAAATTATCAAGTGTGGCAGGGGGAATGTGTAAAAAATTCAGGACCGTCAACTAATAATTATGTATCGCTAACATTCTGACGGTAACCGCATTACTGATACTTTAATCCATAACAACATCATTGTTTAAAAGAACGGCTAGTTAATATTTACAAGACACAATTATGCTGAAAAGAAGTTAACTAGGTGCAAAAAATCGGCATTGCAAGAAGCGATTAAAAATCTATGTCGCAAGACCTTGACGATACAATAAGGAACAAGTTCATTACAGACAAAGTTGTTACAAGATCAAGCCGTCCTCACGCTTCACTGCTTGCAGCATATTTTCATTGCTTAGTTTATCACTAACTATGTACACGATCGGTCCTATTTAACGCTGCAAGTACTGAGCCGATAAAACTAAGGTTATCATCGCAATCTATAATAGTGAAGGATCAATGCGATCACGCGCTGAACAAAGACTGTCTGGAAATGCGGTTAGGAAGTGATTGTGTACAGTGTTCTTTGTTAGTATTGGTGAGGTGCGAAGTGTTCGGTTGTAGTGAACCATGCTGTGCTGCAAGTGTGCGCGGGCGCAGTGTGGGTGGCGCATGTGCCTGCTGGAGTACCCATCGCCGAACAACTTCTACGTGAGCTGCTGGCAAGGCAACCGCTCGGCCGCGCCGCTCTTGCTGCTCAGGGGTTTCCTCTTCCTGCTCTCGACGTGCGTGCTGCTCGCGTCTATCGCTGTGCCCTTGACATTGAACACTCATTTCGGCTACTGGTTCATATACCTAACGCATTGGGGTTTCCTACTAATCGTTCTCAATACGGGCTTCGGTACTGCTGTATCAGCATATGCTTACTTTAATAGACCTATTGGTACGCTGTTTACTATTCCTTTTCTATGTTTATCTAGACTCGTGTGTGATAGTACCGATAAAACTGCACGTGAGCACAAACCTTGTGTTTGATAACAATATCAAACATAAGCTTGAAAACAATCTATGATGACTCTACATTTGCCGGAATAAAAACCTTGATTGACACAGTTTTTAAGGAGATGGTTTATTGTTTTAAATCATGTATGGGGCCAGTTCGTGTCACGTCAAAGAACAATATGTGGCACGTGGCTGCGGAGAGGATCACGTAGTAATGCGGCCGCACGACCTCGCGCCGTACGCCTGAGGTCTCATAACATACTGCCTCCACATTATCTCATCTACTACACACTAACGCACTATCTTTATTATGCATATTTAAATAACCAGTCCATGAACCTGTATTTGTAAGCTAATACACTTGTTATTTATATTTACCGTTGTTTTGGAGGTCACGAATAACCTTCGAGCGGATGAATTTGTTATGTTCCTCTGCCGCCGTGCGACCAATGTTAGCGGAAGATGAGAACATTACATTCGCAAAATTATACATTCGTAGTACGTAGGCTTCATTGATGACCGGAAAGTTAAAGTCGTTTCCAAACTGCATGATAAGTCTGGTATTGGCCAATACGTTTACCAGTAATGTGGTAAACGGTAGTAGTTTTTTTTTTATATCCAATAGCCATAAACGGCAAGGTTTAGTGGTTTTAGTTCACCTCGTCCCACAATTAGAAACATTTTCTTTAAATTCCAAACTTACCTACACTTTGACATTGAAGCAGCTATCGACATTTAAATGTATCTTTGTAATCAGAGCTCAAGGTTCCCTTTTCGATTGCTATGATTTATGATCTACAGATGCAACGTTCGGCCTGCCATGGTACGTGAAGACCTACTGGATCCTCTACAACATCACCATTCCCGTCGCCTTCCTCATCACAGTGTTCTACTGGGGGATCTTGAGGCCTTGTAAGTTGAAAACGTCTTTTATCTACTACTTTCCAACATGTAAAATCTCGCTAAACATTGGAAGTACCGACCCCTCGTCGTAGTAAGTAGTCGATCGCCTTATAGGTATTTCGCTTTTTTCTAGACATTATTTAGTTTTAGAAATAAGGTAGATTTTCCTCCGATCCACCGAATGGTTTTTACAAGTTTCCAAATAGTGGGTTTGATTTCACCAGATACAGCCTAATTTCAAGACCCTTTTGTTTTCCATTTCTGTTTCCTCAATGACGATAGCCATCAGGCTAGCTATCGAGTTAGAAAAAAAACCAGTAGGTCGGCCTTGCGACTATCTCGTCAAACAGAATTTTTGAAAATGTACAGACGTCAGCAAATCAACCTACTACAATCTGTCAAATTTCTTTAATAGATTTTCAACTTTATCACTACGTCATAAGGTTCAAGGTTGATTGGGAAAATTTGACAGTTTGGTGTACCTTGATGTGCTGGCGTCTGTACAACGATTTCATCGAAACAAGCGTCGGTAATATTTGATTGACAGTTACGAAATTGTGTTCATTTTGGTTTACTAAAATAAAAGTTTGCAATGATTGTTTTAATTACCGTTAACGATTTTATACTTGACTATAATTTTTAACATTTTCGTAACTCTGTCAACATTCTGCTTCATAAAACGCACGTAGAGAGCAAAAAGGCGCGGAAGTAAACTTTATAATTAGTAAATCTAGATTTTAGCGCTCACGGCTCACGCATTTGCTTACCTAGATATTGGTTCCAAACTAGCGAGATCTTTGTGTTCATCTGTGTAGACGTAAGTAGTATTAGCGACCGTGAATGTTACCGAAGGCCCAACACAAACAAGCACTCTCAAAAGAGGGCCAACACACTCAATACCTTCTGGGCTCAACATTGATTTACCAAAGTTTATAAAAAATAACCATCTCTACCACATGAATGTTTCCTCGCCAACTTTTCCGATAGCGACAGGGCTTTTCAAAACAAACATGATTATCTTCTCTTAACCCTTCGTATGCCGTGAACGTGGATCCACGCGAGACACAATGGCTTTTTAATAATTGTTAGTGTTTTTACGGCATTCGTGTGTTTTCCAGCGGCTAACACGTTGAACTTCGCACCGAACCCCGTTCTGGACGTGATGCTGCACGGGGTGAACTCCGCGGTGATGCTGGTGGAGCTGGTCTGCTCAGCGCACCCCTCCCGACTGATGCACATTATGCAACCGCTGTACTTCGCCGGTGCCTACATGCTCTTCAGCGTCATATATTACTTCGCTGGCGGACTAGACCCGTGAGTCAATCATATTTACTACTTCTAGCATCCCATCCGACCAATCTTGCCAGACTGCCGCTCATACAGGGGCGGTCCGAGAGGGGGGGTCGTGGGGTCATGACCCCCTCCAAAATCATTCAAGCTGTCGAGAGTCTGAATGATTTATTTGCCTTACTACTTTACTTGAGCCACGAAAACCCCGATGGGCATAATATACAAAAACATTAAGGACATAGGCAGACATGGGGAATTGGGGACTGCCGACAGAAGTAAAAACTATGAAATTACAGTGGGTTTTTTAACGCGCCTAAAAAGTTTTTTTAAAAAGCTTGTTATAAAACATAGAATCTAGGATGCAAGAGCGAGCGAAGCAAATTCGGGATTTGGGCACCCCGGTTGTACGTAAGGTTCGAAAGGCTTAGGTTAAGGCCACATTCCTAAACTGCTGTAAAACGAGGTTTAATTTTTCGTCATAATTCGATGAAGTAAGTTCTCTTTCTGTATGAAGGTTAAAAGAAAACAGAGACTATTCAAGGCGGGGTGACTAGACCAACGTGGATATGTACCCCTCTTAAAATATTCCTCGGCACCCATCGTGACCCCCCCCCCCCCCCCCCAAATCTTAGGCTGCGACCGCGCCTGCGCTCATATGAGCGACAGTCTTCTCAATCACAACTTGGATCTGACAATGAATGCTTGGGTGAACAAGCGATCTTAGCACATTTAGAGCTTGTTGTACCATCATTTACACGCTGGCAGGGACATCGATGCGCACTCAACCTTCGTGTTGTTACATAGATTCAGTACACGATTCCGGACCCTGCGAAGAAAATTCTCGTCGGTTATTTAAAAAGAAACTTTGCTGTTTCATATTCATCCATTTTGACCGCGTAGGTAGGACTCTTCTAGAAAACAGCTGATTCGTTTTTAATAACCGAAAAAATTTCAACGCAAAGGGTTCCAAAATCATGTACTCAATCCATAGTAACGGGTTGTGCGTCGATGTATGCCACCTTGTATTATATCAAAATGACATTGAAGAGAGTCCTTTTATTTACGAACTGTTTGTTTACTGAAATTTTTTATTCCAACAAATATTTAATGGTCTAAAATTTGTAATGTATTGTTATAATAATTATTAACTATTGATGACATGCATGTAAACTCACTTTATGTACCTACCTACATTTTATTGTACGCCCTAAGGGTAGGACATAGCTGTTCGCAAAACACTAAATTAACACCAGCTGTATTAGGTGCAGCGCAGACGACAGACTATCCGTGACGCACTTTTTAGTCTGTGAAAATAGAACCTATGCAATTATATATTATGCAGTAACGCACACGACGCGTAAAAAGTCCGGCACACAAAAAATCCGTGTAATTCGGGCAGACCGCACCGCGCCAGCCGCGCCGCTCGGCACAAAAATGTGTGAAAAAAATTGAACGTTTGCTTCAACGCGCGCTAACGCAGACGGCGCACACTTTAGTCGGCAATCTGCATTTGCTAGGGGTGGACGTAACGCACGCAATCTATTATCATGACGCCAGAGGTCGATGTAACGATGTTAATTCAAGAAATACAAAACAGACCAGCAATTTATGATACTTCTAAAGTGTGCCTTTTTTTTTTTTTTATCAATGGCATCTCGCAGTTCATCCTTTATGAGGATGGCTACTGCTTAACCGGACTTTCCTGTGGATGCCTCGAATTAAGGCCTCCAGCCAGGGCAAACAATAACTTAAAAACTAAGCGACAGCGCTAAGGGTAACCCCCTGCGGGGTTCGGACCTCGGCTCAGGGCGTCGCTGGAAGAGGACAGCAAGGGACAGGCTGGATCGGTATTATTATTAGTGTTTAGGGGCGAATTTAAAACTACAGGCTCAGCTGCGCGGGCTGGCTCGAGCAAGGGTCGGGGCGGGCACGGTGATGGTGCGGGACGTCGCGACGGGCCTCGGCGGCGAGGACGGAAGGACGGATGTCTGAGCTTGTGTTTGTGATGTCGTCTGAGAGTACTAGTGGCCTTACTGCTCTCCTGGAGGAGGGTAGTGGCGTCGTCGGGGATAGTGAGGGTATGCCTTGGTCGGCGAATCCTACTTATGCGGGAGGGAGTGTATCGGGAGGCCGCCGCAATCAGGGGATTGGGGTGCTTTATGGCAGAGTCAAAGAAGCGCTTGGAGAGGCGTTTCATGAACTGCTGGATGGTGGGGATTCTGAGATCTAGATGCAGATTCACATTTCGGACATAGAAAGGGGCTCCCGTGACCTTTCGGAGGAAACGGTTCTGGAGGGTTTGCATTTTATGCAGAAATCGCGGCTTGGCGTGTGCGAAGACTACGCAAGCATAGGTCATGATGGGACGGATGACCGCGGTGTAGAGGCGCAATTTGCACTTGAGTGACAATTTGCTGCGGGCAGTTATCATAGAGTGGAGCCTACCGAGAGCGAAAGAGGCGCGCGAACGCGCCGTCTTTATGTGCTCGTTGAAGGTGAGGTTGTGGTCTAGGATGACACCTAAGTATTTGGCTCGCTTTCCCCAGGGGATCGGCTTGCCATACATAGAGATCGGGCGCGGGAGGGGGGGGGGGGGTAGTTTGCGCGGTTTCGAGAAGATGACCGCCTGACTCTTATCGGGGTTGACCTCGATTCTCCATTTCCGGAACCAATCGCTCAAGGCGCTTGCGGAGGTTTGGAGGTTTCGAGCTATGGATGACTGACTAGTGAACAGGGTGAAAATGAGGGGAGATAGAACGGAACCCTGGGGAGCTCCGGCGCGGATGGGGTGAGGGGGAGAGAGAGCGCCCTCGATACGGTAGCGGAAAGTGCGGTCCGACAGAAAATCTCGTAAGATGAGCACGAGACGGTCTGGCACACCTAGCAGGTACAGCTTATATAATAAGCCATTGTGCCAGACCTTGTCGAACGCCTTCGCTATATCGAAGAACAGGACGCCTGTCGAAGCACCTCGCTGAAAAGCAGCGCTAATGTGCTCGACTATGCGGTAGAGCTGGTGGATGCACGAATGCTTCGTGCGAAAACCGAACTGTTCGGGGGGGATGAGGCTCTTTGCTTCGGCATAGTCTTTGAGGCGCTTATAAATAAGCCTCTCGTAGACTTTACCGAAAACATTGAGCAGACTGATGGGGCGGTAGCTGGAGGGCTCAGACTTGGGCTTGCCTGGCTTAGGGATGCCTATGACTGTGGCTTCTTTCCACACTTGGGGGAAGATGTTGTTGCTCAGGGCGCCATTGAAGATGGCGGTCATGAGCAGTATGAGGGGGGCGGGGAGGAGTTTGTACACCCTATTGGTGATACCGTCCGAACCGGGGGCTTTGCGGGTTGCGAGCCCTTTTATGATGTCTTGCACTTCGTCGGGAGTGACGGGAGGCAGAGGATCATCAGGGTCTTCGACTGGCGGGAGGGAGGCTCTCCGTTCGACTTCAGCGTTCACCTCGTCGAGGTGCGCTCTGTCTACTGGTTGAGAGCTGGGAGTGCATTGAGCCTCTAGGCTGTCGGCTAGGCATTCGGCCTTTTCGAGGTTTTCGAAAGCGACCGTTTTGTCGGGGCGTGTGAGGGGAGGAACTGTGGCCTCTTCAGAGGAGCGGAGCTTCCTCTGGAGTTGCCAGAAGGCGTGGTGGGTGGGCTCGAGTTCGCCGATCATCTTATCCCATCCCTCGGAGCGCCATTCCCCAATGCGTTTCTTTACAGCACGCTGTAAATGACGCATGTGGGATTTGTTCGCGTCGCAGGGAAAAGAGTCGTAGGCACGAATGGCAGCGTTCTTCTCGGTCATCAGCTCACGTACGTCATCGGGCAGTTTCCAGCGATGGTCTTCCATCACTGGAACTTCCCGTGAGCAATCCGTCAGTACGGATTGAAAGTGCTCTGTGAACGAGTCGATCGCCCCAGTCGTGTGTGCGACTGAGATAATTTGCTCGGGGATGGAGTCTAGGTGGGGAGACGTGGTGGATTTCAGTCTTTCGCTTACTTTCCTCCAGTCGGTGACTATTTTGGTCTGGGGGGGCTGGTTGGGGTCGTGCGGGAGGCCCGAATAGGGGGCCAGGTGCAAGATGACCGGGCGGTGGTCAGAGTCAAGCTCTTGTACCGTCTCGATAGACTGCAAACGGAGGTTTACATTCTTGAGAAGCGCTACATCGAGAACGTCAGGACGTTGGGCGGGGTCGCCCGGGAAATGAGTGGGATACATCGGAGCGATGATATCGAAATTGAGGGAGTCGCCTAGCTTGTACACGATCCTACCTCTGGTAGTGGTCGTGCTGCTATTCCAAGCGGGATGTTTGGCATTGAGATCTCCCGCCATGATGACGGAGTCACTCGTACCGAAGAGGGTAGTGAAATCGGTAGAGAGAGAGATGGGATCCTCCGCACCATTGGTGGGCGGGATGTAAGCGGAGATGATAGTGATTGAGGGGTGACCGATCATGCCGAGCCGACAGATAGAGATCTCTAGCTGAGAGAGGAGGGCGGGCGGGTCTATCGGGATGCAATGGAGGGACTTCCTATAGTAGATGAGGGTACCGCCCTTGTGGCAGCGAGACCTGTCATTGCGAACTATCTTGTAGTTGGCAATGCTCGGGTTCCGCAGATGGGGCTTCAGGAAGGTTTCCTGGACTAAGAGGACATCGAGCTGGTGATCGCGGAGGTACGCGGCGATCTCTTCGCGTTGTTTTTTAATGCCGTTTGCATTGAAAAACCCTAGTCTAAGGGATCGGGGTTTGGTAACGCTCATTCTTTGTAAAGCCATTGGAGCTTTTAGAAGTTGAGGGTTTGCATGACTTGCGTAATCTGAGGATACGCATTGAAAATCTCGGCGATGCGCCGAGGATTGCCATTACAGGCTTGGATCTCCGCTGCCATGGCATTTGCGGGGGCAATAAAAGCTGCGTAAGCACCGATTATTACCTCCATGCTGCTAGGCTGGGGGCGGGAGGCGGGGGTCGGGGCGGACCTACTGGGACCAGCGGGAGCCCTGGGCGCGGCGGCGGGAAGGGCTACCGGTGGGGCTACTGGGACCGAGGGGCCTACTGATGGCGCGGGTTGACAGTTGCCATCAGCGCTGGGATAGTCGGGGGTGGGGGGGGCACCGAAGCTGCGGGAGCTTTGAGGTGGTTGAGGTTCGCCCATGGGGAGGGCCTTTGGGGACTGAGCCTATCGGGCATCTGGGAGGAAGGGATCGGGATCCTCACAGAGGGGCTTTCCCTTTGCTGACGGTCGCTCGCGCGCTTCGTCAGTTTGGGAGAAGAAGACTTGGGAGCCTTGGGGCAGCCTCGGTAGTTAGCCGGGTGTCCGGATTGACCGCAAAGAACGCAGCTCGGTGGCTCTGAACACTGAGAGCGATCCTTGGGGCGGGGACAGTCTGACGTGCCGTGGGCACCTAGACACTTGACGCATCTAGGTGTCGCGTAGCAGTGGGATTGGGAATGGCCATACAGTTGGCACCTGTGGCATTGTCCGATGAGGTTGGACTTCCTGGGTTTCTCGATAGAGATACCCGAGAGGGAGCAGACTGACTTCACCTTGAAGATGGGGTGATGTCCTTCAGTAGGGTCGCAGATGACCAGGACCATGTCGTAGACTAGGCCCTTCCATGCTTTGTGCAAGCGATGGACTGCTGAGACGGGGATGCCTTGTGAAGCAAGGTCTTCTTTGATCTCCTCGGTGGGGATCTCTTTGGGGACGCGCCTGATGATTACGCGGGTGGGGACTTCCTCCGGAAGGGAGTACGTGTGGAAGGAGTAAGCCCTTGTCTGGAGGAGACGGGTAAGGTCCCTGTAGTCCGAGGACGAGGCGACCGTTACCTTTATACCCTGTTGGGTTGAGCGGGCGTTCGTGTAGTTGATCTTTTGATCAACACACGCTTTGGAAATTTCAGTCCATTTGGACTTATCCTGGACATAGACGGGGGGCGGGGGTCTTGGCTTCTTTGCGTTCGAAGCGGGAGGGGTAGCCGAGAGGCTAGAAGCGGGATTGGCCTGCGGTGCGGCGGAGGGTGGGGTGGGGGGGCGTGGGTTAGAGGGGTTTTCCGCGACTGACTTTTTGGCCTTGCTGCCGTGAGAGGAGGCGTTCTTCTTCCTCTTGCCTCCCTTTCCGACGACTATATAGTCGTCTTCCGAGGACGACGAAGAGTCAGAGAGGGCTTCCTCTGAGTCGGATTGGGATTGGGGTACGGACGTGTCCATACTCTCTGGAGTATCAGCTGCGATAGCGGCTGGCACGGAAGGTGCGGGATCGGGGACTGGCACGGACGGTGCGGGTTTCGGGGCGGACGCGGGGGGAGCGGGTGATGGGGCTGGCACAGAGGGTGCGGGTTTTGGGGCGGGCACAGAGGATGCGGGTTTAGGGGCTGGCACGGAGGGTGCGGGTTTTGGGGCTGGCACGGAGGGTGCGGGTTTTGGGGCTGACACGGAGGGTGCGGGTTTGGGGTCTGGCACGGAGGGTGCGGGTTTGGGGGCTGGCACGGATGGTGCTGGTTCGGGGGCTGGCACGGAAGGTGCTGGTTTGGGGGCGGCGGCTGGCACAGAAGGTGCAGGCGAGGGGGCTGGCACGGAGGGTGCGGGAGGGGGGGCGGCGGCGGCCTCGGGGATTTCGCCTGAGTTTGGCGGGAAGAGGAGGCTGACTAGCGCGTCGCTGAAGTCAATGTCGATGACCGAACCGGGAGGGCGTCTAAAATTTATAAGCCGATGGGCATATTGGTTAACGAAAGAGGGGTCCTTGAAGAGGACCTCTTTAACGAACGCCAATATGACCGCGTCAGCCATGATCGGGAAGGGGGCGGGGAGAGGGAAGAACCATAGGGGGCGTGAAACCTAGCACCCCGGGTGGATGGGCCCGGGGGTGTGAGATCCTACCCTCCCTGTCGGGTGTGAGACACGGGGTGAGTACCTGAAGTGAGCCCTAAGCTTGTGACCCGTCGCCGATCTTATTGTGCGAACGGGGCCCTAACCAGTCTGTGCGATGGGTGTAGACACCCTAGACCGGTTCTAGTACGAAGGGGTTGACACACCCAACCGTACTAGACGCGAGCTGTGGACAAGGGATTAGTTACGAAGCTAGAGCTGACTAGGAGCCACCCCCAAGGCCAAGCTTCTAGCTCCCGATTCCAATTAACTGCCTCACCCTGATGGTGCTCGGCGGGTGAGATTGAGGCACCACCCCCTTGGCTTCGTTGGCACCGTGAGGTATCCACCAAGGACCACGAAACTGTGGTTTTTACCCGGAAGGGGCCAAAAACCTCGACGACGTGTTTTTGACGTGCTACTGTCACAGAAACAACTTCTATCAACCACGCCTTGAAAAGGGCGGCTATTGACAGGGTGCGGGCGTAGTCCGGAGACTACTGAGCTCGTTACGGCTAGCGTAACGAGAGCGGGCGGCGGCGGGGCGGCGAGGCGGTGGGGGCGTGCAGCGAGCGAGAGCGGGCAGCACGACCGTCCACGGCGAGCGTCGAACGGCGAGTCGACAAAAAGTGTGCCGTCTGCGCTGCACCATATGTACACTTTCCTATGATCCACAATAAAGATGAATTCAATTGAATTGAAAATATGACATTCATTATTAAAACTCAGAACAAGGGTTCTAAAATCCCGGAAATGATCCAACATTGAAATATAAGTGGAAGTTCAGAGGTTATCTGAATAATTCCGTGGAAAGTAATTTATAAAAGCCTTATCTGATAAATCTAGAAAGGGACGCAATGGTCTATGTGCCTATTTACATGACCGGACGAGAAATGTATACCTAAGTAGGTACTTATGTAGTTCGGATTTACGATCCAATTTCCGGCCGGTCTGTCTCGTTAACCGTTTTCACATGTGTGAAGGATACCTTCACACCAATTTATAGATCAATGCTACCTTCAAAAGACCTTAACAAGTATTTGATAAACATTATTTGTTATGTCGAAATAACACGCGATCTACATAATTTATTAACTCAATATGATCTCAAAATAGCATATATTTTTACGAATTATAAAAAATGAAATCATCAGAAGGTTTAAGTATGGACTCTTGTCATACATCAAATATTTACTCAAATGTTAGAGCAACAACTCCTTATAGTTATATGCAAACATTAGCTCTTCATAATATTATGCGTGTATTCCCCGAAGGGTAAGGCAGAGGGTGTACCTATAGTACACCCACAATTTCGTCAGTTATGTTTAAGTCCCTTATAATAGGGGCCAGACTCTATTGCCACCAACCGGGCTCAAATCTAGACTGCTCAAATCCGGGCTGCTTTTGAAAAATTACAGCTGGAAAAACAAATAACACTTTGCCCGACAAGGGAATCGAACCCAGGTAGCGCAGTAGCGCTTGCGACCACTAGACCAAATATCAAACTCTAATATTATAACATTACAGAGATAACTCTCAAATCAGACATTTTCGTAACCATGTTATTACGCTTGCATCAACGTAAAAGTTCATGATCAAAACAATGTTCTAATTGATTGTTCCGCGGATAGATCGGAGATTGTTTATTTTGATGTCGTAACGTTAGAGCCTCGACATCTAACTGACACATGACCAATATACCCACTGCGACGAGAGGTCGATGGTCACCCAGCCGAGCAGCCGAGCACAATATTCAAGTTCATAATTATTATGTGACATTTTTTTTTTTGGAGGCAGCAATAAAGCATTTAGTCACCAAAGTATATACCGCCATAATACGCAAGGCCGAAGTGACACATTTGTACGAATTTATGTTACCTTAGAAGACTTACCTTAATGTTTCCAATTTCGGGGACAATAAAACAAGGAAACTAACAATTCCAAAAAACCTAATTTAGTATGCAGAACTTGTACATTCGCATGACATGACATACCATTTGAGGACATCTACGACGATGTTACCGAATACCTTTTAATAGCTGCCAGTTGGGTTTAGATAAGTTATGTCCCTACCTATGTATATTACTACATCAGATAAATTCTCTTAGATTTATTCTCAAATTATGATGGGCTAACATTGTGTTTCTGTCTATATTTCTCAAGAGTCGAGAAGAGGAAACCATTTAAAGCGCGGTAAGAAGCATTTTTTCAGGTAATTGACAACAGCGCATCGCGGCAAAAAATAAGGTTCAAAACAGCGGCGCGTTTGATGTTAGTTGAATCGAATGACCACCAAACTAAAAGTAATTTTGCAGTTTTAATTAAATCACATAATAATATAAAGGCGAAAATTTGTGAGTGTGTGTGTGTGTGTGTGTGTGTTTATATGTTTGTTACTTCTTCACGCCCAAACAGCTGGACCAATTTTGATAAAATTTTGTATGGAGGTGGCTGACAACCTGGATTAACAAACATATAGGCTACTTTTTATCCCGATATTCCCACGGGATCGACACTGGTGAAACCGCGGGGCGCAGCTTGTAAAATATAAATGTATCTACGGCATTGAAATAATTTTTAGGTATTTCTTTAGTTTGATTTAATTTCCTTTATTATCATTACATAAAATATTATCTACGCTCTAAATTTCAAGAATTATACGATGAAAAATATTTTCTGAGCTCTGTTTTACGATTGTTTTATCATGATACTATTTTATTTTTATAAAATATTTTTTGAATAAGTATTTTCCTTGAACATTTGACAATAAGTACACCCAATTTTTTCTAGCTCGTAATGTGTACCATTAAGGCTTCTTCAAACAGGCGCTACACGCGACGCGAATCGCGAGCGGTGCCTTTGCGTCGCGTGCGATTTGCGTCGCATGTCGCGCCTGTGTGTACGAGCCTTTACGCCTAACACTGCGACAAAAAACTAAGCGTTTTACGGTGTCCTACATTTGGGCAGCGCCTTTATTTTATATTATATTTCCTACATAAACGCATCATTGGCTTGCTTCACTCGTAAATGAGACAACTGCTAATAAAATGTAATCGCAATAAATCGTATGGGAACGTAAAACTTTATTGTGATCAATTCTCGCCTCATGCATGGTTGGAAAATGTTCGTAACAAAAAGCTGCGCGTGGCGGAAGCCACGTGAGAAATACGCACGATTTTCGGGCAATAAAATAATGGGGAATAAAGGGGAATATGATACAAGTAAATACAATGATCTCACGTTAAGTATCCGGTCGGTAGATACTCATTTAACGTCCGTTTCACAACTGAACTGTGAATAAGAGAATAACAATGAATATGTGATGTTTAATATCCCACGAACACAATAAAACATTGTTGAGTGTGAAACTGTGAATTTGATAAGATGAGGTGTTGCTGAATACTGACCTGAACCCTTTATTCATAAACGTTGCTTAATGTTAAGTAGGAGGGAGAAGAGTATCCTGCCACAGTTTGCAACTACCTACCACCAAAGGAGAATCTCCCTGCAGGGTGTCACCTCCCGTAGCCCACTTGGAAGTCTCTGAACCGTCTCCGGACACAAGTGGGAAGATGTAAGTCCAACCTGGTAAAGTGGGGCTACCTTGACGGAACGGCAGAAGGGTGTTATTGCGGAGCTATGTCACAAACCATGCTCCACCTCTATCCTGCCCTCTGTGTCCCAAAACATGCAGTCAAAGTGACCTCTGCGCTGCCACAGACAACGCCGTGGAAGTGGCAAAGTTTTGGAAAACAAGATTTAAAATCAGTCGTGCCAGCGACACGAAGAAGAAGAAGAATGTTAAGTAGTGATTAGAGACCGTTTAACCATATATTTTTGACGTTTAGTCGTTACTTAACTTTAATCATCGTTTATAAATAAACCCTGTAAAGAACTCACTCTTTCGCCTTTTGAACGCTACTAATAAATAATATTGCAGGAAACCTACTTGTAGATCTATACGGCCTGCCTAGATTATGATTGCAGATGAAAATAAAAGAAAACTCCTATTTTGTATCTACTATAAAAATCAAATAAATAAAAGAGACTGTTTGTTACCAAACCTACACGCCAATTATTATAATACTTATTCATACAAACATCATGCACGGTACCACAGATAATATAATACTCTAGGCGGTACTCAGTTAAATGTGAACGACCGAGGTTGTGCGCTCGCGGCGTACTCCGAAGATACGCATGTGAAGCCTTGGCTATATTTATCAAAACCGTAAACATGTACCCAAGTATGTATACCCTAGGTGTGTTTGCTAAATACAAACAAAGCCCTTTGCAAACGCAGATCAGTGCAACCAATGGCATTTTGTAGAACAAATAAATAGGTAATAATATCAGAATTTAATATTTTCCTACTCTTTACAAACGTCGGACTAGCAGCTGAACAAACAGTTAATTTATTTTATGAGTATACAGGTGACTTAATTTAACGTATACCTTCCAAATTTAAAAAAATATCTATAGGTGTGTCCATTAAACAGTCAATAAAGCTAGCAAAGTTAGTTTTTCTTTGTACCTCGTTAGATAGCTGATTAAATGAAGATGTCTTCTCAGCAATTTGTCAAAGTTCATGTACGTAGATGATTTTGGAAAATGGTTAATAAACTTCTTCCTTGAACTTATAACTGTTTGATGTTTTGGAAAATATGGTACCATCGAAAGGAACGTTAAAGTATATAGATACCCAATGGAATAGCAATGAAGGCCTTTCAATTAGTGAATTTACAGAAAGTGATATTTAGTGACGAATTAACGAACGGTCATACTATCACGTCCTGGAAGAAATAGGTACGTCAAAATACAAGTCACCCTGTATAAATGGAAAGACAGACTTTTATGCATCTAACTGTACTTATTATCACTACTCTGCTTGACCTTTTATTCGATACTTCATACGTAGCTCTCATTGAAAAAATCCATGTCATATCCCATATTCGCGACTTATTTGATTTCTGCTTCATAATGCCATTAAATTATGAGTTGTCCCTAACTGAGAAATACATCTTAATTTTAACAACTCGACAAAACAATTTTGAAAATAAATATAAAATAAGTAAGTAATTAACCCCAATATACAACCCCTGACTCTACCATTATTTTGAAATTTGAGATAAGTAGGTATACAAAGTACGACAATTTAATACAGAACTACTATTTACTAAACAAACCGTACTGTGTTCTCTACTAAAAAAGGAGATAAAATAAATCTCACACCGTGGGAACGACCTTGCTCGGTGTTCGGACTGAGATAGTATCTGTACTGACCGAGATCCTTATCACAAAAGACGTGTTACTGACACAATAACCACCAAATATCGTACTGCATATACTTAAGTAGACAATAAAGCTTTATAAATGGACGTTTTAACATGGTTTTAACATACAAAATATGATATGGTATAAAAACAATAGGGTTTGGGGCGAAGATAGATTCGTAAAATTTATACACCGTCAGATGACACTTGTCAAAAAAAGTGTGCGTCAAATATTTATAAAAGAAGCTTTTAGAATGTTCTAGAAACTTCGACTCACACTCATTGGCCGGGCGGGAGCGAGAAGCGTTTCCGCCAAAAGCGCGTGTTTTTTTAACCTTGGTTGTATCAAGAAAATTTATTTGAAAACCTTTTCAAAGTTTCTGCATTGAAAGAAGCCCAAGTGGTCTGGGTGTCTACAGGGCCTTAAAGCTTTAGAATAATTTAGTTCAAAGATACAGTGTGGCTATTTGTCGCGGATTGATACGAAGATCTTTTTGATCGGAAATTATACACAAGCTTATCTATAGATTTAGTCAATCCATCCAACCCGAATCACAATCTATCGATCCAATCCGTTATCAGCTTATCAAATTTTCCGAATAAAAATGACCCCAAATATCCTTAGATATCTCGTATTGATTTGAAGTCGCTTATTTACACAAAACCGTTAATCAAGTTATGGTATTTTTCAGATGGGGTAACCCGTTCATCTACCCCGTGGTGGACTGGTCCAAGCCCGAGCAGACGATGGTGGTGATCACACTAACAGCGCTGTTCCTCGCCCTCATGCACCTGCTGACTGTGGGCATCGCCGCGGCACGAGACGCCATCGCCAAAAGACGCCTCGGAGAACCCGCAGGGGTCTACAACGACGCCTTCACACCTTAACATAACGCACACTGACCTAATAATGTCTACTAGATTATAATCCCTCTAGCAACACTGGCCATAACACCTCCCAAGGATAGGCTGTATGACAACTTCCCTTTGTAAGGGTTTCATCAAGTGAGAATGTGTGAATAAATAAACTATTCTGGGTGTGTAGTGTATTAAAATGTGATATAATTTAACCAAATCAAAATATTAGGTAGTTTGAACTTTTAAGGGAAATGTGTAGGTATGTTCTTAATTAGCGCTAAACAGACTAACATTTTGTAAATCGTCTGAATGATTTATGTAACTAAAACGTAAAAATAATGTTTGCTTATATTTTACTTGTAAAGGTAATATCATATTTTTACTTTTATAATCAAAGCGCACTGTGATTTTAGTTATTTAAGATTTGTAAGTAGGCTATTTTCCTTTTATAAAATGGTTTGTAAATAACTTAGTAGGTAAGCACAGAGTCGAGAGATTTCTGTGTTTCAAACTCTAAATGACGTTATAAAAACAGTTTAATTAAATATGTTAATGTGTTTAAGGGATATTATTTACTCCAGGTTACCTATTGGCACCTACTGACTGCATTAAAATCCATAGATATATTTTAATGTGTTAGAAAGATAAAACTGGATTTGCGATTTGTATTGTCAGTGCATCAGTTTTGGTCATTCGTAACAAAAATCTCCCATATGTGGTGCGATTGTAGGTATACCTATCATTCAGTGTGAGAAGCCCATGTCCAGAACAAACAAGTGTCGACAATTTTTTTTTTTGGGTTTTCCATATCGCAGTTCAACCTAAGAGTTTATCGCTTAACCGGACTTGGAATGTGGACAATGATGACGCACCTCCCTTTACACCAGCAAAACAATGTTCCAGTAATAACTTCCTTAAACTTTTTCATTGACTAAGGTTTAATCAAGACGTCATTGTTCTATTGATATCTACTAAAATATATGGATCATCGATGGCACACAATCACGAAGTAATCACAGATAACAGCGCCGCCGCCCGGTCCGCAGTCCGCAGTTGTCACGCTCGCTCGACATCGACTCGATAAATTAACTCAAATAAAAAAATGGCCGAAAAAATTAAAAGATATTTCAAAAAGGAGGTTCGATTACATATGTTTTCATTAGAACATGAAGATTTAACAGACTTTTATCTTAGTTCTTGGCAAAGGAGTCGTTCATGCTGGCCTTTGTTGTTTATAAGAACTTTAATATTTATAGGATGTTTAAGTACTTCAGTGACCTCGATGGTCCTCATGACTCGGGCACAAATGAGTTTCGGACACTGGTTTATTTTCATGACACATTGGGGGTTGGTTTTTAACACCATATGTTCAGCATTGGCGTGGATTGTTTCCGTCGTGGAGTTCCTCAAAGGACCGGGTAAGTCCAGAATTTTGTAACGATAACTATAAAAAGAAATAAATTGAGATTGAATAATCTCACAATGTTTTCCGCATAAGAAGTATATTTTTAGAATACGTACGGTACGTATTCGTAGGGGAAGCCCAAACGGTTTTTGAGCAGGCATATGCAGAGCACAACATTGATAGCTTAGTAGGTGATGAGAAAACACTAAAACTTACAGATTTTGAAAATCGACCAAAAATAAAGTGATTTTCAGAGCCTTTGATTTTGGTATGTCGTTGTATATCGTGTGCGGCCAAACCCATAATGATATAAATAGGCAAATCTGATGAAGAAATTGTGGGCTTCCGACGACTTTGAAAACTCAGATTTGGACAATTTTTAAAAGGATTGTTTGTAGTTGGGTGGTCATTATAATGTATGATATTTTTGTAATTTATAAGACAAATATAACTGAACTGAACTGTGAATAAAAGTTATTCTGTGCAATAATGTATCCTGATAGTGAATATATAAATATCTTCTAATCTATAATAAATATAAAGATGGAAAACCACAATTACTAAAATTAACGAAAACAACCTAAACTAACGCCTTGTACGTCGTAATACTTTTCTATTCAAGGTTTTATTGTAACTCCGAATCTCTGCACTCGATATCATTATATACAGAAGCCCAATTCTCGTAATTTAAAACGTTCAAAATCTAGTCTCAATCTCATCTCGGCGACGACAAATAAATGTCAAAACCTTGTCAAAATGTAGGGAAATTATAGGTATTTTTGACAGATTGAGACTGAGATCAGACTGTGAACGTTCTTAAAATTACGAGAATTGCCCCACTGATATCGCCCCGAATTCTTAGTGACAGTTCGTTTTTATCAGTTTTGTTAAATAAACCTTAACACTTCGGCATAGGCCGCCAGCTACAAGTTAACTAGATTAAATGAAAGTTCATGAGATACAAATTTATTTTTAACCGACTTCTAAAAGGTTATCAACTCGTCTGTATATTATATACAGGGTGAATGTTTCAAATCAGCATGGATTGCTAAATCCGAAACTACGGGTAATAGCGAAACATAGACTGGGCCGCAATGAAAACGAATCGGTTATAAAAATGCTATAACTTTTAAAATATTTTAGCAATCCTTTTAAAATAAAAACTGAATTAAAGTTTATTTCATTACAAATATAGGAAGAAGTAAAACGTTTTTATTTATTTTTGGTAATTGTATTAAAAACAGCCAGACTTGAACTACATCGAACATGCCTGGGACGAACTAGTACGACGTGTACGCCAGCGAAATTCCTCCCCAATCACGCTTCGTGAACTAAAAGATGCACTGATAGAGGAGTGGGAGAATATTCCTCAGCATCGGCTCAAAATCTGGTGAAAAGCATGCCAAACCGTATAACAGCTGTATTAACAGCTCGTGGTGGTAATACAAAATACTAAAATGTTTAAAAATTGCATATTTTATACCGTAGCACATTTTTCGAAATCTAGTGAAAATGGTCCTTTTTTTTTAAGGATGTGAAATCATCATATGACCCCTCCCGCTCTGGGTGGAGCGGAAGGGAGTGTCAGACTCTTACTGACTAAAACCCATCCGTGTTCCTTCCTTAGCCCTTTATGTTCCGGGGTAGCGGTAACCCTTTCGGACAACCCCGCTGCCCCGACAGACTTCGGCCCTGTTGGGCCCCTCCTTCGATGCTGACATCTCTTTGAGGCGCGCGTGGAACACATACGCGCCGTCCAGCACGGGCCTGGTCCTGATCGGACGGCGAGCTACCCATTACTCGCCGTCCGCAGGCCCGTGAAAATGGTCCTAAGGGCTGATTTTTCTATATCTTTTATTCGAGGAATAAAATTGACGTTCGACAGTTTTTGTATGAAATAACTATCAAAATTTCAAAATAATCTTCGCATAAAGTTACCAGAAAATTTAAAAATCAGCCCTTACTCTTCTTAAAAATAAACTTCATAATCTTAAACTCTTATGACATTGATTTAGGCACTATAAAATTTTCATAATACGGACCTTATTTCATAAAGCTAGCTCCAATATGTTGGATGTTATTAAGGATTTTGTTACCGACCCGCTTTCTTTGCGGCCCAGTGTACTTAAAGGAGTCTAGTGGCCAATTTTTATGAAAATTAAAACTGCATTATTCGATTCTACATAAACCAATTTCACTAGCTAGGAATCGAACATTTTGATTTGAAAAAAGAAAACACCTGAACTGCACCGTCCGGTGGTGTCTCTTAATAGAGCCTTAAATTAAAACCCTAACCTTATTAGATTCAAATTTAGGGCTTCGTTTTCATGTCCTTCCAAAGTGAGGGAAGGAAAAAACTTTTTTACAAAAAAAACAACCGACTTCCGAAATAAAAGTTATTTATCACTTTGTAGTGTTTTTTTTTTTGGAAGTCGGTAATTTTTTTTTTGAAAAAATGTTTTTATTTTTCACTTTTTAGTGGGAGAGTTTGTAATTTATCTAAGTTACAATAGCCTAATGTCAACTGCTCATCACCTTTTACAAAATATTGCTTTTCCCGATGCTGGGACGTTAATTGTTGAGCAGTTCTCCTGGTAAGAACCTGGAGAACTCCACCACCGCACGCATTGTGACGAGCATAAATTGTTTAGCAACCATATTAAAGAATCGAATCGCAACCCGTGAAATATTTATCATGATTAGTTCTGATGGCCGTCTGTGGTCTTCATCATCAGCTCCACTTTACCAAATGATGATTTCCGAGAGCAAATGCTCAAGTTACTCTAAAAAATATCCAAATCGCTATAGGTTTGCCAATAAAATTTGAGGGTTTCCCTCGATTTCCCTAGGATCCTATCATCAGATCCAGTAACCTGATGATCATGGGACCACTTGGGAAGTATACCCTTTCAAACAAAAGAAAAAATTTCCAAATCGGTCCAGGCGTCTTCGAGAAATCGGGAAACATAAATAAAAAAAAAAAGATTCCGACGAATTGAGAACCTCCTCCTTTTTTTGAAGTCGGTTAAAAATCATTACTAAAATAAAATGTATTCTTAAAAATGAATCATAGTGATAATTTTCACAATTTCTAGACATGGAAGATTACATGGATTGTATTCATTGCTGATAAAATTTTAATAATCACAATGACTAATCAAGAATGTTATACGTTACGTATCTTTAATTAAGTCAATAATGTGTGGGTATTTAACCTAAGTCAACGACTCATTGTGATTCTTAAAAATTCCCGTAGAAGTACCTATAAACTTGAGATATCTGGGCCCGATCACACGTAACACAACCACACCACAACGACAAGACGACGACAGCCGCTAATTTGTACGAAAATGAATAGTTTATTCACACGGACCACATTTGGTCGTCGAAATCAACCGTGTGGGCGATACCGACCACATCGAGGCCTCGTTGCAGCCACAATGTAACCACCACCGAGACCGCGCACTAGAGGCCGGCCACATCACAAACACGACGCGACGACGTTGCGTTGACGTCTTTCTCTACGAAAAAAGCCGGAGTCGATCTGCCTGTCTGCAGACACTAGCCACAACTTAACCTCATCGAAATTTTGTAGTTACTACCACGCAACTGCAAAAAGCTGCAGCAACACTATGCACACGTAACCTCTGCTTCTCCACATTTTGTCGCTACGATGTGGTATGGTTGTGGTACGTGTATTTTATTTCCCCGATTTTGGGTCGATACAAAGCAAAGTTTTAAGAAAAAGATCTTTGTCCCGCTTATACCTACACTCGCCTGGGTATTTCTAATAATAAGGTTTCTTTTAGGATACTGGGAGCACAAGCCTAAAATTCAGACTCCTGTTCGAGTAATTGGCAAAAACCCACAATGACAAAAGATAGAGAATGATGTTCATACACAAATATTATAGCAACGAAAATTTAAATTATCTAGCAGGGTAATCAGCAAGATTATGTACTGTACATTATCGTATAAACTACAACCTCAGGATAGTATCGAAATGGATTAACAACAGTCGAATAGCTTTATCAATACCAATATATTTGGGAACTTCATCTTGTAGCAGTATCTACAACACCACATGCGAACTACGCGTCATAATGACGTGACGCAAAATCCTGCATCTCGCAAGCAGAGTTTACCGCGCAACTAGCATATTATGTACAACGGCCTGACATAAATCATCGGGCAGTTGCCCGCCAGACACAACACCCGTCTGGTCGGAGGATCCTCCTTTTCATAGAGTATGAGTGAACTTTACACCCTGTTCCTCACACCTCTATACTGGTGACCCCGAACATGGACGTCAGCGCAGCCTTCGTGCACCTACTTTAGCGTGACGTCATCATCTTTTTTTTGTTATGGATGGGGAAATCACCAAATTACCCCTCCCGCTCTGGGTGGAGCGGAAGGGAGTGTCAGACTCTTACTGACTAAAACCCATCCGCGTTCCTTCCTTAGCCCTTTAGGTTCCGGGGTAGCGGTAACCCTTTCGGACAATCCCGCTGCCCCGGCAGGCTTCGGCCCTGACGGACCCCTTCTCTGATGCTGACATCTCTTTGAGGCGCTCATGGAACACATACGCGCCGTCCGGCACGAGCCTGGTCCTGATCGGACGGTGAGCTACCCATTACTCTCCGTCCGCAGGCCCGCGCCTACGGTGGCCGGGAGTCGTCACGCGGCTCCCGACGCCCGGAGCGTCTCCCGCGGCGGCTGGGACGTGAGGCTCTCTTCCTCAACCATCCCGCCACCTCCTTCGCTAGCATGACTGCTTCGCAGAAGGAGGTGACTGCCTCCCACTCCCTCTCGCCCCGGACCATGGCTTGAACCAGGGCCGGACGCGAAAGGTCGCCGCCGCTGCGGATCGCCTCTACGAGGACACGGCGGTGCTCCGCCCAAGCGGGGCAGACCTCCACCGTATGCTCCACCGTCTCCTCTGGGCGATCCTTGCAATGGTGACAACCGGGCGTTTCCCCCGCCTGATTATGTGCAGGAATCTCTCGAAACATCCGTGTCCGGTGAGGACCTGCGTCAGGCGGTAGGTGAGAACGCCGTGACGCCTCTCTAGCCACTCCTCAAAGAGGGGTCTTATCGCCACTATCGTGGCGTACCCTGCGCTGGGTTGCGACAGTCGCTCTTTCCATGCCACCATGTGATCGCGCCGGAGGTTCGTCCGCTCCGCCGCGATTTGCCGCGGAAGCGGAGTTCCCCCCGGCGTAGTGCCTCCGCGCGCCACTCAAACAGGCGCGCAAACTTGGCACAGCATACTGCAGTTTCGACTGGACCACAAGCAGAGTCTTAAAAACCCTCTTATGGCGACGCTAGCAGTCCCCCTCAACCCGGAGCTGTACCACATTCGACGCACTGGAACATAAGACAGCGCCACCCCGACTCACCGTGAACTACGCGGCAACCACAACAATTTTTTTCGAACTAATAGCAATGGATTAGCAATCCTTTAAAGTGATTCAGATTGTGATAGATCGCCATACTTAGTTATTATCTGAGTGTTGGTGATTTCATGCCAATTAATAGAATCAGCTTCCTCATTATGCTTTCCTAGACCATACTATCTAAGATTTTGATACTGAAAATAAATCACATGAAGTAATATTTTTCACCGAACGAGCTAAGAAACTACGCCGTCGTCGCTAGGAGATTGATGAAACCATTATTGTAGCTAAACTACGCCGAGTTAAAATATATACCGGTCAATATAAGAAGTCAAAGTCAAACACTACATTATATTCATAGCAATAACTATAAGTGGTACAGTTGACCCGCAAGTCATACAAAAAAAAACACAAAGTGTTGCATTTGCAGCCTTAGTTTGAAGTACGAAATAAAGTCATGGCTCCATGATTTCAGATTCGAGTCCGACAATGCTGGTGAAGTTGTACTGGTCATTCTTCAACGCCACCATCTCTATAGCGTTCTTCATCACAGCTTTCTACTGGACCATGCTCAGTAACGTGATGGGTGAGTGCTCCGATTATTTTTCAAAATCATAATTAAGAGTTATGTAGCAAATACGTAGCTACGGGCATTTGAGCAACCTTTTACGCCGACTGATTTCTTAAAAACGTTGCAGTTGTGTAACTTCCATGGCAAAAGTATCGATGTAGATTATGTACTACACACATGTGTTTTGAAGGGTATTACAAGTACCGATGTAGGAACATATGTGTAGGTATTTGGTAAAAGGTCATGAACACATCAACCCAGCATTAGTAGTAAATAGACAAATCAGTTACTGACAACCAATTATGACTTTCGTTTTTAAAACCACAGTTTGTGATAAAGATCCACGAAGGTACAAATGCTTTTCTTCCAAAAACATATCGAGTTATTAACCAATTGAAATTTTGTATTACTGTAAATAGCTAAACTATTAAAAATCCTTGAATTGACAAATTGTCTTATGTAGTTCTGTGTTTAAAAACCAATGACGAGAGCTTCAATTTTCCAATTGTAGGGGTTTCAGAAAATCACATTTCGAATTAGTTTGGCCGGGTTCTGAGGTACAGTCTGTACGACATAATTTTAATTTTAGACTATTTACATCGAAAAATAAATTATTGTAGCAAGTAGACGGACTCAATGCTTAGGATGCGTGGGTGAGTCCTCTACTACAGTAAGTTTTCAGAAGAGCCACTTCTCCTGCCATCAAAGCCGCGTACGCGGCGCGCCACGAAGCGTATTGATAATAAAGCATGCACGTTTGAATTCTGAACCACTATTATGATCATTTTCAAATGCCGTAGTCGATTTTTTTAATGAATTTTGCCAGCCACGCTCTATTGGTACATAGTGTAAAAGGCCCTGGGTACTGGACAAGTTGTGGTTTTAGCCCTTAGTCTGAATTCTGTAGCTAAACAAAGAGTGCCTTAATATTCAGTATTATTATCGCCTCTTCATCTCTCTTATCTCAGTGGAAGCCGACTACGCCTTCGACCCCGTGCTGGATGTGTTCGTGCACGGCATCAACTCCGTGATGATGTTCTGTCTGCTGATCTGCTCGCGTCATCCCACCAGGCTGCTGCACTTCTACATCCCCCTCATCCTTGGAATTGTCTATATGCTCTTCAGCATCATTTACTACTTCGCCGGTGGGCTTAGTCCGTGAGTACCGTACCTACATTATTTATGTAGAGTCATTGGAAATTATTAAAACAACTGTTAGGGCTGGTTAGTTGTAAGGAACCATGCCAAAGGGAAACTACAGTTGAGAGTATCAATCTCATTACCAATCAATAGAACCAAATAAGATAAGATAAGGTTTATTTTCTTACCACAACATTACAAAATAGATATTACATGGTATCAGATTCAGATAACATTTTAATATTGTGGGAGACTAGTGCCTAAATTAGGCTCTAGGCCTGTACTTCAGGACACCTGAGAGGCAATTCTCGTAATTTCAAGAAGGTGCACATTCTGATCTCAGTCTCAATCTGTCAAAAATACCTCTAATATCCCTACATTTTGACAAGTTTTTGACGTTTCTTTGTCGCCGAAATGAGATTGCGACTAGATTTTGAACGTTTTAAATTACAAGAATTGGCCTTCAGGTCTCCACTTTTTATAAAATTATACATTTTATTTTAATATGTACTTGTACATGAAAATATTTAAATGATTAAAAATATTTGCTTCCTAAAAGGTGAGTATCTGACTAGAGCATTTACTTGTACCAGAACATCGAGTATTCGCCATTTTTAAATTTTATCGAACCGTACTTGAACACGACGCTCGATATTTTGTTACAACCTGATTTTAAAAACCAATGAGCGTATTGGTATAACATTTTATCGAGCAAAGGCATGACTGCGGGTGACGTGAAGTGAGGTACGTGGGCCGAGGACAGGTCGTTACTTGTTCAACTTCAATGCAAGGTAGAAAGAACTGTTACAAGTAAATACTCACTCGTCGTGACCATTGCGTCGAACGCAGCGTCGAGCATTCGCAGGAACGTTACATTACAGAAGGACTTGGAACTAGATGTACCTATGCTTTAAAAGAGCATTTTCTCGAGGTTTTCCATGTCATGGAAATGCTCGAGAAAATGCTTCTGGTATATACTCACCTAAAAAGAAACAAAACACAAAGTTGTAAGTACCTAATTATACAGGTTATCAATTAACACACCTATATACGTATATAGGTACCATTAAAGCATATCTAGTTACAAGTCTTCACGAAAAAACCATTAGGCACCTTTTTTTTCTTTTGTTGCAATCATCATACCTAGATACCACTGACGGTGTTTTGAAGGATTTATAACTAACATTGAAAAATTTTCTTTGTTTAGCTTTGGCACGAACTGGATATACCCAATGCTGGACTGGTCAAACCCTGGCGCCACTTTACTATTGGCGGTGGGATCAGCGTTCCTCATCATTGTGATCCATTTCATCGTAGTCGGCATGACGCTCTGCAGGGATGCCCTCACCAAGCGATGCAGAGTACCCTTAGTCCTGTCCATATCCGAACAAAATAACGGAATGTCCAATAATTATTACAGATAAACAAATTGACTGAACGTATACAATGTACCACTCAAATACTCAAACTGTATGTTTGATTCTATTAGAGGGGGAATCTAGCAAAATAGCCTATCTTCAATTTAATTTTTCATGAAATTGATAAGATAGGCATAAAAATAATAAACATAATGTGAGTAAATAACTATTTCACACTTTTTATGGAACAGAAACAAAATATTAACATTTTCTCGATAAAAAAAACATTACGACAATGATATTATAAGTAAAACCTTTTTACTTATAATAGGTATGATTGCATCACGAAGTTACCTCAAATTTACGTATAACTTAGGTAATAATAATTATGCTAATGAGCTAATGACTAATAGGATTAAAAATTTATGATTATTTGTATTAATACAAGGCAAAAAAATGTGTGCATGTGTTTTTTGAAATTCCTTTTATTTTATTTTGGTTTTATTCAAGCTTTTAGTACTTACGACGTTCTTGATTCGTGAAAGAAGTCATCTTCCGTCACACGTTGTGGGATCGTTGCATATTTTTGTTTCAAAATCAGTCACCAGTATTTTAGAAGTGCTCTGTCAGTCACCCACACAGAGTACTTTTTGATAGAGTGAGAGTCACCCACCATCGCTCTGTTGAGACGAGACGACTGCGCTCAAATTTTCGGCCGCGCTGGTATATCATTTATTTGCGTAAATAATATTTTCGTAATTTATCACATTTTAGAAAAAAAACTGTGAAATAGAAAACATGAAAAAACCAGTAAAACCACTTCCGAAACGAGTATTTCAAACGATAAGAATTGATAAAGTAAATAAAACCGTGGCTAAACTGTTAAATAAAAATATTAAAATAATTCAATGTTGATATTTAAAAACTCAAGATGACACACTCAGAGGAAAAATGACACACTGGATTATAGCCAAAGAGTATTAACTATCTATAGATCGTAGTCTATGATGACACATTTTATTTGACAGATTTTTGGCGGGTACAGTACAACTAGCGCCATTGCGCTGCATTTCGGTCAATTTTCTTGCGGAGTTATGTACAGACGCCAGCACATCAAGCTACTACAATCTGTCTTTCTTAAACAGGTTTTCAACTTTATCTCTAAAGAATAAGGTTCAAAGTTGATTGGAATTTTTTTATAGTTTCGGGTAGCTTGATGTGCTGGCGTCTGTACAATACAACGTTCATTTGAAAATTCGTGCTGGAGATTTTAGATCTTAATGCAATCAACTGAGGATATAATTTGTCTACTCCCACTTTTTTTGACAACTCCATGTCATGTAACCCATTTCGAGCGACTTAATTTGACCATCCTCTAAATCTAGTTGAAATCAGTCAAATCAAAATCAAATCAAATTATTTATTTGCTAGAATGCAGGTAAGTTTATAAATAAGGTCGTGAAGAATTAAGTTGGAGCCATACATTCTGCCCAAGATTCGACATGCAAAAATTTAAATGAAAGTATACGATGATTTAACTAATTTAAAATAAGAACATTTAAACAATTATCAGATAAAAAAGTAACAGTTCAATACAATTAAAAGTACATAATAGCCTATATAATATCAAAATGTCAGAATAAACTTAAAATGTCAAAATACAATTATAATGTCAAAATACAATTCAAATGTCAAAATACAATTCCAATGTCAAAATACTATTCAGATGTCAAATTACTATTCAGATGTCAAAATACTATTAAAATGTCAAAATACAATTCCAATGTTAAAATACTATTCAATGGCAAAATACTGTTAAAATGTGAGAATACAATTAAAATGTCAAACAAAATACAATAAAAAGTCATTTTACTCAAAAAAACTTTATAATATTCAAAATTCAATTTATTAAATGAACAAAATTTCAAGGTCTATAATAATTGGTCATTTAGAAAGTCATTAATGGAGTAGTAACATTTTTCCACTAGAAAAGCCTTAAGTTTGTGTTTGAAATGTCGAAATGTGTCATTTTTTAAATATTCCGGTAATTTATTAGACCCAGTCTTACTCGAGATCCTCGGACAGGCTTCTGACCCGCATTCAATACAGGTTCTGGCGCACTTATGTTTTATTCAAGTATACCTATTTAGTTCGTACGTTGTTGTTACCTCAATAAAATATTATTTAGTTCAATATCAGTATAAACTAGTTTAGCATACAGGTATTATTAGTAATTTATTTTCTACAGATTTTCTCAACTCATACTTTCAAGTAACAACACTACCACTTGAGCTGACCCAATTTTTTTTTGTCAAATCTTTTTTCTGTCTCGTTTAGATGTCGAGACCCATCACGCCTGCAGAATTTCGCTAGACAATTTTATTTGACCCTGTAGAATTCTTTTATCGATGAAGCCGACAATCCTCTACTTCTTTTGTACCGAACTTGGCCTCTTTTTCAGAAATGTTTCCAGCGGGGACTTTTTCTACTCTAAATGATTTATTATATTCGCTTTCATATCGTCAAAGAAACTAGTTTGTTTTCATCATGATTCATGATGTAGTAGTCATCATCATCTGCCTGGCCTTTTCCCAACTACATTATAGTATGTTGGGGTGGGCTTCATGATAAGTAAAACTTTGATGGCACTGCTTTTGCTATTTAGATTCCGTACCTCAAAAAGAAAAATCTAAACCCTTATACAATCACTTCGCTGTTCATCTGTCTGACCCTTTTTCACAGGTATCAAGTTAGAATTGATATCAAATACTTAGGTCTACGGTCCCTTGGAGCTGAAAAAAATCGAGCCTCGAAGACGTTGACTTAAAAGCTGGCATAAATTGGCAACATATTGTTTTTTTTTCTGATAGTTAAGATTATCACTTGAGTGAAGCCGCGGGCAGCCGGCACAACTTTGAGAAGGAACCCTCAGGCCTCAGGGCACGAGTTCTGCTCGCACTTGCGCGTTTTTCTAGTTAATATCTAACTGCCAAACAAACATCAGAATATACTTAAGATAATAATTATGTTCAGGTAAATAAAAAACTTTAAAATAGTAGCCCACCAGCGTCAGTAACAGAGATTCACGGACGTACAATATCTAATATTGAATAATAAACCTAGGTACATGTACACATCGATGATATACAGGCTGGGTAAAAAATCGAGGATCAAACGAAACAGGGCGATACTTCTAATAACCCCAACTATCATCCTGTAGGTATAGGTACATTGAATAGAGCCGTTTCATCTGATTATTTTGCGTATACTTAATACAGAAGATTCAAGTTCATATATACGCCGGGCGAAAAGTTTTTGCTGCGGGAAGGGATTGTGTTTGGTTTTCGTCGTGTTTGATGAGAGGGGTAGTAGGCAAGAAGGCGCGGGTAATAGTAGTAGTAGTATTAATACTACCACATAAATCTTAATTTATGTGGTATTATTGTACTACTACTTACGTGTGTGTTAACGAAATAAATTATTTCTACTAGACACAGTTTACTCTAGTTTGGATCAGCATAGCTATTCACGACCACTCGGTACGCTTCCGTACCGTATCGAACATCAATCAATGTCGTCGTAGGAGTCCTCTAAACGCTGTTCACAAGTACAAAACCCGAAAATCTGGTCTGTTTAAACCAAATAGCTATTCTTCCGACGGCTGCAATTTGTTGTCGGGGGTGTCGAAATGTGTCACTTTGGATACGATAGCCTGTCGGATGATTGTAAATATGCAGGAAGGAAAAAGCATTAGGTACAATAGTTTGTTACCAGGCGGAAACTCCTAAGTTCTGGACACAATCTCCATTCTGCGCTGCCTTGTAGCTCACACGTTTGCAGTTCGTGCATGGTTCACACCCAAAGTGTACCTACACACATAAAGCAGTGACGGTACATACTACGATAGCATATATTTTGGCACCGCGTTTAGATATTTTTTAAAGTGAGTCAGCGATAACCGTCCGCACGATATCGATTATCAGTTCCGTGTTATCGATAGCGTTGGGTGTGCTGCATTGACATTGGTGTGCTGTGTAACTGTGTTTCTGTTAGGTACTACAACAATATCAAGATGAGTGCAATAAAGACTTATTTTGATCAAGAAGTGAAAAGGAGTATGCTCACGTTGGAGCATCACAATCCGACTGATTTCTATCTCAGTACTTGGCAAACGACACGGTCGGTCGTACCGCTTCTAATTTGGCGGGCGCTGCTGTTCCTCACGTCACTAGGAATAGTACTAACCTCTGTGATAATATACATATTGAATGGTCAATTCACATTCTGGTTTATTTACCTGACACACTGGGGGTTGACGAGCATCCTCCTTGCCACGGGATTCGCAACTTTGGTGTCAGCGCGCTGCTACCTTTACGGTCCAATAAGTAAGTAGCCAACCTTTTTTAGTCTGAATATCTATATTAAAATGTCATAAATATAAGTAAATCCAATGATTTTAAGTATGTAATATATATGTCAATGAGCAAATCATTTTACAATAAGCCGGTCGATTCTGTTAGAATCTCACCGTGAGAAGTTAAGTGAAGTGAGCTGTCATTCCATCTGCAGTGCGATTCTGTAACCATCTCACCGTGAAAACTTAGGTGAAGTGAGCGTGGAGTGAGCTGTCATTAGTGTAAATCCCTATAGCATCAGATAGAATGACAGCTCACTTCACATAACTTCTCACGGTGAGATTCTAACAGGATCGACCGGCTGATTCTACAGGGATTGACACTAATGACAGCTCACTTCACCTGAGTTATCACGGTGAGATTTTTACAGAATAGCACTACTGGGCTGATGTTTCAATCAACTGATAACTTTATTCGAAGAATCATTTTGAAATTTTGACAGTTATTTCACACAAAAACTGTCAAGCAACAACTAGCGGTTTTGTAAAACACCTTAGGGTCTCCCCACATTTATCGACGCGGAATCGGCTTAAGCCGAGTGCGTATTATCACCACAATACTCGACAAATGGCTTGCTACGCCGTCGGCCGGCGTCGCGACGCGTCGTTCGAGCCGAGCCGATGCGAATGGTATTAGTAACACCCTTATTACGTAGACATAAAGGCTTTTTTGACCGGTGTTATCCGATTCCGCGTCGATAAAAGTGGGGAGACCCTTAGTCGACAATCCATCTGTGAAACAAACACTACTATAAAGTTACAAATTAACAACGCCTGATAAAATATTGAAACTTCACTAAGTAATATCTTTCGCATGAAATCCGTCAGGCACCGAGTTCAGGCTGCCATGGTACGTGAAGACGTACTGGACGCTGTTCAACATCGCTGTACCAATCGCTTTCATGATCACAATATTCTATTGGACTGTACTATACGAAGGTTAGTCTTTTTTGTGCTATAATTATGTTCTTTATAAATTTTTGATTTTCAAAAATCTCATACTCGATACTTTATTGCATTCCATAATGTGTACATGATAGTTGATATGTTAAAACATAAAACATCGAATCAATTATAGACCCTGTCGGGCACAGCAAAGTTAATTTAAATAGGATCTCATCTTATTTAAATGGTACCTAACGTTCTCCAAGAACCTGATTTTTTCTAAGTTTATCTCTCTGCTGATCTTTCCTACTTTGCGCGAGTCTCATTCGCAAATTATTAACATTCTGTTAATTGTGTCATCAGCTGGTATCGAAGAGGAGCTGAACCATGGCCTGGACGTGGCGGTGCACGGCCTCAACTCACTTGTGATGTTGCTGATCCTGGTCAGCGGTGCTCACCCTGTCCGACTGCTGCACATTTACCAGCCCCTGGTCTTCGGCACAGTCTACATGCTGTTCAGTGTCATTTACCACTTCGCCGGTGGCACAGACCCGTAAGATTGCTTTTATACTTACATAGATCCCGACTACCTCTTTCATAGACACACGAAACACAAATTCGATCGATTCGCACGAATTGACTCGGCCGAAACGAGCGAATCGTCACTTTTATAGGGACCCCTTCATTCATAGGGAAACCCTTCATTCCTTTCTTCTGGCTATCAATTATTTTCTTGATAGTGAATTTTTGTGAGTAATGTAAACTTATCACAAAGATGTAAACTCTCTGGACGTAGATCCTGACTACAGTCCGGTAGACCTGACAACCGATGCGAATATACTTTCAAAGGCACACGGAAAAGAAATATTTTTCTCATACACAACTCCTTACACGTGTAGCCGGTCATTGTGTTTGGGCGAAGCTAGGAAAGGGATGGATGACTCAAGATAGTAGGTACCTATGGGAGATTATAAACCCGCTTCCATATATTATGTCACACGCAAGATGCAAAGTTCATACGTAATTAAATTCAGGTGCAACAATTCTCATTAATAAAAGAGGTATTTCTTCAATAGGTAATATTTGTAAGCTAGGTATGTCCCTCGACAATTATCGCAATTACGGAATGTATTTAGATCATTATTTTCTAGATTATCTGTCCAGAATAATAAGAAAAAAACGAATCGACTTAAAAAAAACTACAAAGTGAAAAAAAGTGAAAGAGTTTGTAATTTATCTAAGTTACAATAGCCTAACGTCAGCTGCTCATCACCTTTTACAAAATATTGCTTTTCCCGATGCTGGGACGTTAATTTGAGGAGTTCTCCTGGTAAGAACCAGGAGAACTCTTCAAAAACCACTCACCATACGCATTGTGACGAGCATAAATTGCTTGGCAACCATATCGCAGCCCGTGAAATATTTATCATTGAGTACTTCCGATGGCCATCTGTGGTCTTCATCATCAGCTCCACTTTACCAAATGATGATTTCCGAGAGCGAATGCTCAAGTTACTTTAAAAAATACCCAACTCGATATAGGTTTGGTAATAAAATTTGAGGGTTTCCCTCGATTTCCATGGGATCCTCTCATCAGAAAATAAGTAAATAAAAAAACATACATAAAGTCGAACATATAACCTCCTCCTTTTTGGAAGTTGGTTAAAAAGATTCTATTTGAATCTCACTTTTTATTAGTACCAAAATAAACTACGTAAACGCGGCTAGGACGCAATGCGCTTAGGCTGATCTGCCTAATGGATTAGCTTTTTCTGAGAAACTCACATACCTCTGGACCATATAAAGTCGAATAAAATGAGTTCAAAATGCGGCGTTGGAGGTGTTTGCACGCGTAAAAGTCCTAAAAATAGATCCTGTGTGCCAGCCTGTACAATCTCTATTTATAGTCGAAACAAGTTATGACACTGTACCTATTATATGGATATAGGGTCAATGATGTACAGGGTGGACACATACAAACCACGTACAAAGATTACTTCATAGCAAAAACAGGATCACTAAACAAAAGAACAATATAATATAAAGACGTACAATGACACAGCACTTTTTAACCGACTTCAAAAAAAGGAGGAGGTTCTCAATTCGGTTGTATGTTTTTTATTTTATTTTTTATGTTTGTTTCCTCAGTACCTACGCCGTCATTTATGAACCGATTTGAAAAATTATTTTTTTATAAACAATCTTATTGAATTGTTCACTACCCAAATTGAGAAATTGCGTGTGGAATTCACTCATGCCTCATTTGCCTCTAATGTGTATTATCTATATAAAACGTATCCCGAAATTCAACGATAAGCAATACGTCATCAACTACTATATTACTTTTTTTAGACCTTTCTATTGCAATGGAATAGAAATAAAAATTGGACTGCAAATGTAAAAATTTTATACAACATTTGGTGTAGGTACGTTAAAACCAGAAATTAAACTAGCTGCTTCATTGCTAATTGTTTCTGAGATTAGCTACTCGTAACGAATGCTAATCATACATTATTATTTTAAATGTTTCTTCTGAGGTTTCCTCACAGAACAACTCATCCAATTGATATGAAATCAAAACACTTAAGAACTATTCATTATTGTATAATGTTTAGTTTAACATGATTGAAAGTTTTTCTTTTTATTTCAAAACATTTTCTTGCCTTACTGATTCTTGCATAATAACATTATCTATCCTACTATGAATGATACTGACGACACACAACTTACAGTAAGTATCTAGTTACAGTATTGGAACAGTTTATCTTCCATTTATGTGTGTGCACACACAAGCATCACTCAGGTGCATCATTCAAAACTCACTATATAATAATAATAATAAAGAAGAAATAACAAAATAATAATAATAATAATGAAGTCTTTTAAAACCTTCATGTTTTATATTGATAACGATGTATTTACTGCAAATAAAAAAAAAACAGTCTAGAACTAACTTAACGGCAAACAGGTAAATGATGTTGTGATGTGTGGTGGAAAACATCAGAATCGTTCCAGCAATATAGGAGATCAAAGGAAGCATGCAAACAGACGTGTACATAATTGGTTTAACTTTGTTTGTTGTACATTTATTACCACCTATGTATAGGTATGTAGATAGTGGTGCCAAGGACGTTTGTTAACATTGTAGACGCATCCATAATTACTTATTCGTGATAGTTAAATACTATTATAGAAACATGAATCGTAGGTACATAATAACAGTTTTGTAATATTCTAATATCTAGTTATATCAAGTATTCACGTCATCAACATAAAATGTGCCTAAACCTGGTCTGGCAGTAGTACTACGGATAACTATTGCTAGCCGATACCATTACGGTTCCAATGATATTATAGTAGGCACACCAACGTTCATTAGCCGACAACAATATTATGACGGACAACAATATTATGACGAAACTAAGAAAAATATACTTTTACGCCTCGGTACTGAAGCTATACCTACTTGCATCGAGCTCCAACGCATTTGTGTGGAAGACGTAAAGCCTATTCCGCCTATTCAAACCTAAGCGGTATTCGCTGCCGCTGTGGGTAGAGATACATACCGCGCGGGTTTCGCTCAGGTATTTAGTATCAAGTTTGAACGAAACCCACGCGGTATTAAGTACCTCTACCCACAGCACAGCGGCAGCGAATACCGCTTAGGTTTGAATAGGCCTTTATGAAAAGCTTCGATGACGTAGATCTTGAGTTGCTTCTCAAACAGTATTCGCAGAGATTTATCGCTGGTTTGTATTGTATGTATCAAAACAAAAACCTTATAGAATAATATAATTATGAATTATGTTTCTAACAATCCATTTCAGTACTTCACTTCTGGTGTGCCACAGGACTTTATTTTATCCCCACTTCTTTACACTACTGGAATGACGTCTTTCGAAACTCTTACTCATTGTTTCTTTACCTCAAACACAAGAATTTTGTTTCAGAAAAGGTAACGCCTACATTTATCCGGTGGTGAACTGGTCGGAGCCGAGTACGACGATCCTAGTGGTGTTGGTGACCGGCTTGCTGCTGGTAAGCTTGCACTTGCTGACCCTGGGCCTGTCGGCTGCGCGCGACGAGGTAGCCTCACGCTGCGTCCGCAACTCCGGTCCTGTGCGCGCCGACGAAGGCATGCCTCTGCGACAACCCGGGAGGATGAACGCGTAAACGAATTTTAGGCTGTTTTGACGGAACTGGGGACAGCGGCGTGTAGTTAGGTGTTTTGGGTCATACCGTATACGGCGATGCACCGGGCGTGTGGGAGTTATAATGAGGATTTTGAAAAATTCAACAATATAAATCGGGTTTTTACCTTTTCGCAATGTTTTTAACTGTTTTAGGTAAATGTAATTTGTATTTCCCCTCATAACCACGCCCGAAAACGACGTGAGTGAGATGACATAGCGCGGCCGCTATTTAAAAAATGCATACTTGCCATTTGAGTTGTAAAATATGAAGAACACGAAAACACGGCTCATCTTTACTGTCACCGAAGAAGCGATGTTGACGAATAGGTTAAGATTTATTGATAAAGAAAATGTAACTAAATATTTACACTAGATACTAAATTAAATGGCTAACTAACATACTATACAAATAAATACAAAAAAGGACACTTAGGCGTCGAAATACTCGTCCGCATCGCTGTCATCCGGAAACGTGCCCAGAAGACTAGCTGGATTGCCACGTTGAATGGCAATGCTAATTCTTTGGCCAAAGAATGACCCAGCCCTCTGGTCACGTGAAGTGTCGACCAGTCCGCGAGAAATTTCCTTAAAAAAGAGACGCGCACTCGGGCCCCATGACCCGAGCGTTTCGACCTGTAGTTGCCCATAAGCTGTAGAAGCCCATTGAGTGTCTTGATGAAGTAGGTAGTTAAGTAGTAAAATTTATTTGTATGGGACCACACCACCTAATACTTCTGTGAAGTTGTGGGTATATCCATACATTGTATAGAACTGGAATCCCAAGGTTTTTGTTTATGCTTTTTTCTACCAGCCTTCTGAGGATCGGCATTATAAATAGCATACAGTACGCACATACAACTTATGTAAATGTCGAAATTAAATATTAATTAAATATGTGATGTGGTCTGGCTGGTTACGAGAACGATTAAACGCGCGGGAATTTCCCTGCTCGATATTTTTCCGCCATATAATCAACCAGAAATAATTTTATCAGCAAACGGGACTACCTGTAGGTAATATAAGCTTAAAACGTATTATGGTTTAAATATAATAATAACTTATATTGTTTGTAAGTAGTAAGAGAGGACAATAAACTGTTGACAATAAAACGTTTAAATATTTATTTGTGTATTTATTTTGAGGAATAGCACGGGACAGTCCAATTTAGGAATCCCGTCACTGACCGGCCTTTGTGGCATCCTGCTGATTTTAAACTGACGACTAGGTAGGTAGGTACTCTACAAAATAAATAACTCGTACGTAACGTCTACTTGTACTCGTTAGTTCACTGTATGCCCTGTTTTACATTAATTTGGGTCAAAGCAAGCACGCCAGGATTAGTTCATTGGTACAAAAACCTTTTGGTAATTTAGAACCGGCAGCGATGCCCCTTGGCCCGCGATGACCTGGCAACGACGACACTCACTGAGCCATTCCGTCTAAGTGGGCTTGTTTGGGCAGCCTCAACACAGACCACTGACCAAACATGACGTAATATATTCTGCGGGTAATACTTGGCCGTATAAGCGACCTTGACTGGCCTATACCAGGCCATGGAAGACACCTGCATGTTTGTCCGCCCTAAACATAATAAAGAGTTTTCTTATCCCGTTGAGTTTTTATGACACACTCACTCAGTCTATCAAAAAGTACTCTGTGACACTTACTGTCAATCCATACGTCAACATGACTTGATGGTTCAGAAATTTCATCAAAAAGTACTCTGTGGAAGTTTTGCAAAAAACACCTATAACCATGTGTATCAGAAATAAATATCGTTAATTCGTATTTACGCTATGTAAACAATGACTTATGAACTACTTGATGATGTTATTACGTAAGTACCCCTTAATTACATAATTATGTTCATGGACAGGACAGGGTATTAAAAATGGTTACGGTATTTAAGTTTATACCGAATTCTTCTAACATAATAGGTACTGCATAAAAATCAAGGTTATCTAGTTGGTTTTTCCACAATTTCCGACAAATACCTATAGCTGATTGGACTTCTCAAAGATCACTTGAAATTAATCTAATATATAAAATTCTCGTGTCACAGTTTTCGTTGCCATACTCCTCCGAAACGGCTTGACCGATTTTGATGAAATTTTTGTGCTTATCCGGTATCTATGAGAATCGGCCAACATCTATTTATCATACCCCTAAATCAAAACTTACGCAGGTGAAACCGCGGGGCGCAGCTAGTATATTATAAAGTTTATTTTGCTAAATAGTTTAATGCTAATGGTTACATATCTAAGAACTAGAATACCTCCTAGGTAATACTTAGTGTAATTCCGTAAAGCACTAATCGCGTTTGTAGCGCGTAAACTCGGGTTGACGGCGCGTAAAAAAACGCCGTAATAGTTACTAATAAGATTTTCAGTGAAATCTATTTCATACTATATTTAAGTAAATATTGAGATATATAGAGGCAAGAGACTTTATAAAAGAGCAATAAAAATAACCACGGTTTCAAAACAATTATAAAAAAGTAGGTACCTACATACAGATTCTGAGCTTAGCTGCCTTTAGTTCGAAATTCAGCTCCGACATTCATGCCATAAGCTTAATCATCTACTTAATCAACATGACTGGTGGTTTTTCCATAGCATAATTACCAGTTCACCAGATGTGGCAACAAACCGTTTACAGCTCAGCTACCTAGCTACACAGACATGATTTCTACAGATAAATTCTTTAAAAACTAATTTGATATTTCGAATCTTATTACGTAAGTAAGTACCTATCCGGATTTTGAGTTGCGTCGTTCTTAGTATTTCAAAGTGAAAATAAGGAGTTTTACCTTGGCCCGTAGGTCATAATAATCTGACCAGATTATTATGATTACTGATTCGATTAATATTAGGAATAAAAAATCTTTTAATTTTATCTTCAGGCAGTAGATAGAACGTTATCCACACAATAGATAGAATAGGCACACAATGGGTTCCATACTGTTACGAGCTTGGGGTTCGTTACAATTAAAAAAACGCCGATTTATTAACCAAAAATAGACACTTTAATTAAGAACACTAATTACAACTTTAACACACTAATTACAAAACACAATTGCACTACTGATTCTGACTTCTGACTGACAGACTGACTTCTAAGTCGCACTTGAAGATCGCTTCCGATGTTTTCGCTTGTATCGCTTATCCAAGACTGTCTCGGCTCGCGGAGCATTCCCGCCTTATACAGGTCTCACATTGTTCTAGAACCTTTTATTGTAGAAACATCTAGAATGTTCGAGTACATTCCGGCCCCAACTGACCAGATGTCGATAGTTCTAGAAAGTTCTATCATCGAAACTTCTAGAAGGTTCTTGACACTAGTTCTTCTACTCGATACTAGATGGCGCTAGTGGTAACGAATATCAATTGTGGCGCGCAACACTGCCCCCTCCTAAGACATGCTCGTCCCGAGCATTATCGGCCCCATAATAACGCGCCAGTCGATCCACATGGACGATCTTAGGAGTACCTCTTGCACCTTTCTGTATCCGGTAGGTTACGTCATTGATTTTTGTCACAATCCGGTACGGTCCGTCCCATTTAGCTTGAAGCTTAGGAGATTTCCCTTTGCTGCGGACTGGATTGTGCAACCACACTAGTGAGCCTTCGTCGAACCTTTTATTGTTCATTTTGCGGTCATAACGGGTTTTCATCTTTTCAGACATTTGCTGGCCCGATTGTCTGACATGCTCATTAATGTCATTCATTTTGTTCCGCAAGTCATTCGCATAATCGGTTATACTGCGTGGGGCATCAGGTGGTATTCCGGTGATCAGGTCTGCAGGCAGCCGTAATTCTCTTCCAAAGTTTGCGAAAGCTGGTGTCACCGATGTACTTTCGTGAACAGCGCTTCGATATGACAACAAAAACGGTTGTATGCGGAGTCCCCAAGGAACCGACTTATAAGTTGGGAACTGACGACCGTACGAGAGGCTCCAGAATCTATGGTCAGCTTACCTCGCTCGTTCCGTTGACCTCGCCCTTGATGATTAAGCTGTTCCCGTCATGGGTTTGTGTGACCGAAATCCTTGGGGCTCTTTGAACATCAGCCAGCACCCGCCCCGCAGTCCTGGCTATTACTCGTTTCCCTGCTGCTGCTGGGTGGTGCTGTTAGCCGCACTACCCTCTGGAGACCGGTCATCTTCCCTTTCTGCAGTTCGCTTAGGGCAACTGGATCGAAGGTGGCCCCTTTCCCCACAGCCGTAGCACCTAGGACTGTATCCTTTATTACGATCGCGAACTGTAGCCGCTGCAACCTCCCTGACGCGGTGAGGACGATGATCCTGCCGCACAGCTTCCACCTCCAGTGCATGGGCCAAGGCATCCTTAAGCGTCCCGTGGTGACCGAGCCTCACAGCAGCTCTAACCTCAAGGTCGCGGATGCCGTCGATGAAGGCCTGCACCAGGTTCCCATCAATAAGCGCAGGTACGGACTGGTAAGCTTTGCGAACCAGCTTCTCCACTTCAAGGGCCCACTGCTGCAGGTTTTCGCTGCTGCGTTGCACGCGATCCTTGAGCTGCGCACGAAACACGTGTTCCAGGTGAGCGTCACCATACCGAGCCTCCAATGCCTCAAGGAGCTGCTCGTAAGTCACTTCCTTACCGATAGCTTCCAGAACAGTTAAGGCCTGGTCGCGCAGGCCTAGGGTGAGGGCAGTCATGGCCTGGCTTTTATTCCACCCGTTCGCCTTCATGACAGCCTCGAACTGTATTTTGTAGGCCGACCAGGAAGAAGTTCCGTCGAATGGTGGCACTTTGAATCCACGTAGCGAAGGTGTTGTAGCTACGGCAGCTGCGATTCCATCCCCAAGTTTAAGGTTACCCAACTCCTGCTTTACATCAGCAATAACGTTATTAAACTTGCTGATCTGAGTTTCAGCTTCTGACAGGCGGTTGTCATGCTGGGAAACCTTCTCCTTCACCTCCTTTAAGTCTTTCCCGAAGTTTGCGTGAAGGTCCTTTATGAGGAACATCTGCTCTTCCTGGCGGTCTTCCAATCGACGGGCCTGTTCCTCCTGTCGGCGGGTCTGTTCCTCCTTATCGCGCTGGAGCTGTTCTTCCAGCCGACGAGCCTGTTCCTCCTGTCGGCGAGCCTGTTCCTCCTGTCGGCGAGCCTGTTCCTCCTTATCGCGCTGGAGCTGTTCTTCCAGCCGACGAGCCTGTTCCTCCTGTCGGCGAGCCTGCTCCTGCAGCATCATCATCAGTGCAGCAAAATCTGGTACTGATGATGCTGGAGCAGCTGTAGATGGGCCGGCCTCCGTGGTCGGTAGCTGGCCCTCCGACCTCTGTGGTGGTGTTCCACCGAATCGCCTCTGGTCCGTCTCCTGCTGGCGTTGACTCCGAGTACGGATACCCTCAGTGTCGTCATTGGGTAAAATCGGCATGATTTTAATCCTTGCTTCTGACACCAATTGTTACGAGCTTGGGGTTCGTTACAATAAAAAAAACGCCGATTAATAACCAAAAATAGACACTTTAATTAAGAACACTAATTACAACTTTAACACACTAATTACAAAACACAATTGCACTACTGATCACTTCTAAGTCGCACTTGAAGATCGCTTCCGATGTTTTCGCTTGTATCGCTTATCCAAGACTGTCTCGGCTCGCGGAGCATTCCCGCCTTATATAGGTCTCACATTGTTCTAGAACCTTCTATTGTAGAAACATCTAGAATGTTCGAGTACATTCCGGCCCCAACTGACCAGATGTCGATAGTTCTAGAAAGTTCTATCATCGAAACTTCTAGAAGGTTCTTGACACTAGTTCTTCTACTCGATACTAGATGGCGCTAGTGGTAACGAATATCAATTGTGGCGCGCAACAATACCACCTACAATGTTCAACAATATATTTCTAAGCACCCTTCAATTTTTAACTTTATTTTATTGTAATCATTTGTTGTTATTCTCTTCACGTGTGCAGCGGCAATAGAAATACACACTCTGTAAAAATTTCAACTGTATACGTATTACGGTTCATGAGATACAGCCCGCTGACAGACAGATAGACGGATAGCGGAGCCTTAGTAGCATTTATCATCATTTATAAAATAACAATATTAATAATCGATAAACAACAAATAAAGTGAACCTGGTTACTGATTGATTCGCAAACAAAATACCTAATTATTTAACGGTAAAGCGTTGACACAATACAACCCAGTTTGGGTTTAGAAAACAAGTAATTGCATTACATAAGTGAGGTTATAGTTTACGCAAGTCTAGCGCGGTGTTGTAGGTGCGTCGCGCTCCGTCGTCTTCGCCGCCGGTCGCCGGCCGCACCAGTCTGCATCTGCGTCTCTGCGCGCCTGCGCTGCGCTCGCGCAACCGCACCGACATCACGCGCGACCATTTCGATTTATTACAATCAAATAAAATCCTTTAATTTTATTAAAACTATGAAAGAGCTCTCTAAAAAAATAGCCTGCTTTATTACGTTTCATCCCCAAAACCCAATTTTATTTCTATTTGCCTAAAATCAAACTTTATTTATTTGCACTCTAAGAGTTAATTGTAAGGTACACATAAGATTAGATTAGTCTTAAGATAACAGCCCATCGGCAAAGTTTCTGCTCACTCTCTTGAGACGGCGACGGCGGTTTTCAGCTGTGACATTACAAAATAGATTACTATCTAAAGTGATTGAACTTATCTTAGTCTCATACTAGCCGCATAACACTGTCGTATGCAGGGAAATGTGTAAACTGCTATTATAAAAGTGATTGTGTTTATTATTTAAGTGGTCAAAATGGTGAAAATTTATAGGAAAAGTGTGTCCCTTTCGGCCCTATGGGTGTCTTCGAACGAAAGGCTGAGCGATTTTTATGCGTCGTCATGGCAACGAGGAGAGTCGCCGATACCGATGCTGGTGTTCAGGATGTTGCTGGCGGGAGTGGCGCTGGCCATTCTCATGTGGTCGCTGGTGGAAGCGCCCAACCCTTACTGGCTGATATATCTCACGAACTGGGGACTGTTGCTGCTCGTCGGCATGCTCATGTGTGGAATGATTGTCTCATTCGAGGCTATTTACAATAAGCCATACGGTGAGTTATTACACTTATTACATATTAAAATTCCTATACTTTTAACTATAGTCTGTGTCAACCCTCTTATAATTATTGACCTCTTCGATATGAAATACCTTGGTAATTTAATTTTGCAAGGATATGTAGCTTGCCAGCATCAAAACTGAATATGGCTGTCGAAGTCAAGCCTGTTAAATCTGAAACTGAATTATTGATCTCCAAGCAGCTGACTTTATGGAAGGAAATCTCAGTTTATGTCGATAATCATCATGTCGCGACAATATCCGATCTGTCCCTCTTTTCCTTTATAACATAGTCTTATCGGTTCCGGCAAGGATTAAAATTAAAATTGGACTTAAAGTCAATGTCCTTTAACTTAGGTTTAGCTACCAACTTTACTAACAAGTAAACACCTACCTATAATAAAGAAATAAGACGGGAATATTTCAAACGATATTAAGGGGTAAGGTAAGCTTTAATGCCGGGGCAGCCGAAAGGGATTGTCCGAAAGGGTCACCGCTACCCCGGAACATAAAGGGCTAAGGAACACGGATGGGTTTTAGTCAGTAAGAGTCTGACACTCCCTTCCGCTCCACCCAGAGCGGGAGGAGTCATTGGATGATTTCCAATCCTTAAAAAAAAAATTAAAAAAAAAAAGGTAAGCTTTAATAAAAGACCCGCACCTAAATTGCATAACACACTACAGCTAAAGCTACCACTGTTAGTGCGTTACGAAATTACCCCACTGTTATCAATTACCCCACTGTTATCTCCTTTAATCTGGACCTTAAATGGTAATAAGAACCTTTTCCATAATATAGGTCTTACTATATTATGTTCTTTTATTAACAAAATGAGCCTTTTGCTAACCCTAAGAAGTAATACAGTCATAAAACAATAAATTATTTACATTTATCAGCAATGAGCAACAGGACATTCCAGGCGATTTCAATTTTCATCATACAAATATAAATATTTTCTGTTGTTGAGTAGGTACATGAAGTAAAACAAAACCGTCACCGACAATCAACATACTTAGGTATTATTAAAATATTGATTGAACTCTACCGCGCTCAAATCGACAACTGAAGTTAATAAAATACAATCATGGAAGACCAAGTTCATTTCCCGCTGTCCCTCAACTGTGCAATATCGACACACGTTTATAAATAAATAACCACTTAGCCCTTTTTTGCCGCTTGCTCAAGAAGGCGATTTATGTTTTGACGGCCAGCAGATGCAATCGCAAATATACATAACACGATAGATATCATCCGCATACTATTTAATCACCACTCGCCAGTAACTTGATTAGTCCTTTGTAAAACAAAGCCACGATTGTTCGTGTTACACGCAATTCCGCTCATTGTTAGCAAACTTCTAAATCAACATTCAATAAAGTTATTTTATATTAACGCTAACCTATTGTCACACGAGGGCTGCGATGGGATTTTAAATATTGACACATATTCACTTAGAAAGGAGGAGAACTGTTTATATCCGGTTATTCCTGCTGGTCTTATTGTTTTCGGCTAGAACTAGTCGTGACGTCACGGTAACCGGTGGGACATGCCTATAAAAGTAGTCGAAAATTAGATTAACTAGAGTTTATCGGCGTCTGTCTTCGTTAGAACGACGGTTTATTTATGTCACACTAACCTTTTCTCGGCGTCGCGCGAGTTAGATAAAAGTAAATATTTAGAACAGACTGTAGCAAGATTCAAGTTACACAATATGCATTGGTGATAGAAGTAGATGTCTTCTGGGTTACCTATTTGGCCTAGATTGTGTTTATGCAATTTAAAAAATAACTATGCAAATTGAATTGCTGTCAGAAATAGTAATTTCATTTGCATTTCTTATAAATGCAGTAAGTATTCAATTCTTCTATTATTGTTTTTTTTATCTTTATTTTAATGTTGTTATTACATGTTGTGTCCATCGCATAATATTATGCACTAGTATGTTGGCTTGTATTAATAGGTTGAACAGTGTAACAATTGTAGAAAGACAACAAATAAATAACAAGCGCCTCTCCCGTAGCCTAAATTGTGGGTCAATCAATTAAAGATTAAACCTAAGCTTGGCGAAAATGGGAATCGTCATTCCCGCAGAATTCTCTAAATAAGTCTTAGTTATTTATGTACCTAAGACGTATTTCCAAGGGATAGATTAATTATATACAGAGTCTTGTCCTGTTGTTCATTGCTGATAAATATAAATATTTGTTGGTTTATAACTGTATTGCCACTTAAAGGGTTAGCAAAAGGCCATTGTTATTATAAGAACAGGGGGCCTAAAAAGGCCACTTTGGCAGAATCATAAAACAATTCATATCACGCAATTCATGTGTTTGACAGTTTCTATATATCGCTAAAGGGTTAGGCAGAGGTGTACCTATAACATTTTACGAATCTCCATACAAAACTGTCATACAGATGAAATTGCGTGATATGAAATGTTTTATGATTCTGCCAAAGTGGCCTTTTTAGGCCCCCAGATAGTAAGACCTATAGGTATAAAGTTCTAGATTATGTTTCGACCGTTCCATTCTCGAGCCGACTAGGTACTTACTAACTCTAATGTTTTCAGATTTTTCCATACTGCGATCTGTACTAGAATTACTTGACAGATAGATGCCGGATCCATTTCAATAAATCATCGTGTTTATTTATCGTATTTTGTTGAAATCTACAAACAAACGGCACTGTTTTATGTATCGTTTCGGTTAATGCGCGCTATAGAACAATAGTATCGCATCTGAAATAGAATTATACTTACCCACGGAGTAAATTACTCCGTGTACTTACCTATAAGCATCGTAAACCCTTATAGGTACCATTGTGTTTTTAAACATTAAAGTATTATATATTTATTATTGTATATTTATTATATTAATCATATTCGAAATCTTATCGAAAGGCTTGTGTTCTTTTTCTTGTTTTCGTATTTTCTGAAAGAAGTCTGATTACCTAAATCGAAAATGTCCTACAGGACAATTAGCAGCTTCTTCTTAAAAAAAAACTGAATTGTCGGTACTGGTACCCAGGTGACTTATATGTGTAGGCATGTATACATGGCCACGTATAAACCTACTTTATTTTCTACAGGTGCAATAATCTTACTAAAAACTCAATTGCCGGCAGAGACGCAGTTTTATGTCGTAATTTCCACGATGTCGACGTCTGGTTGGACGACCCCATACGCAACATAGCATTATGTCTGACGCAACGATCACCAGCCATTAACATTCACTACCAACCATATTATGCCCCTTAACATTACCATTCGTACTTGACCTTGTTCCTTCAAAACTTTTCTAGAAACTTGACACAGTTTTTCGTTACGAATCCAATATTAAGACCCAATTTCACCAAAGCACAGATTACTGAATAGTTACTACGACCAAAGTCTGAACATTAAATATTAAACATTCTGACGGACTGTTTTGCGTAGTGAAACAGACAAAAGGTACGGCAAAATGCTCAACCCCGTAACCTAATATCGTCGCTCGCATGACTAACAGTCCTATGTCATTATTGTATTTTTTTTTTTGCTCATGTGAATTAGGACAACTACATTTTTCTATTCGTGATTCTTTTCATTTTTCAGTATTTAGTTATTTAGATCTCAAAATATATCCCATTTTGAAAGGCAACAAAATGTAAAGAATCACGAATAGAAAGATGTAGTTGTCCTAACTCAAATCAGCTAAAAAATGAGATAGGACTGTTAGTCATGCGAGCAACGATATAATCGAGCGTCCGCGTCGCGTCAACACGCGATCGTCGCGTTCATTTTGTTTGAAGAACCCAGGCGCTCGACGCGCCGCGCCGGATGGTCTGCTGGGCCTTCCCGTTTGCCGAACAAACGCTCGCGTATACAGGGTGGCACTCTCATCGACGCGCAAACTGTAGCCATGAATATTCAGCACATGATCACCCTAGCCTAGACATTATTCGTCGGTTTCAGGTTCTGGAGGTTCAGAATCATGTAGGTACTCAATATAATAATGGTGACAGGCTGCATGTCGATGTCCCGGACAATTTTGTTATTGAAAGTACCCGCATTCAGATTTTTTTTAAGCATTTGGGATCCAACGGAAATAGTTTTTGGGATTCAACGGCAATTCTCTTGCATTTTTAAAATTCGGGATCCAACGGAAATAAAAAATAATGTTTTGTGGGATCCAACGGCAAAAATATTAAACTGGGATTCAAAAGTGGGATCCAACGAAAATATATCTTAGTAACTAACAGAGACATTTAATAACTAACGGAGTAAATATGGCGAAACTGGAAAAATGTGGGAATCACCGAAACTCTTCCTTATAATATGCACCCACTAATGTCGACAGTTACACATTGTCTATCATCATCATCTGCCTAGCCGTTTCCCAACTATGTTGGAGTCGGCTGGTTACGCATTGTCTATACTAACAGAAAATAATTCTCGTCGCCACGCTGCAAAGTAAAAGGAATTATGATAGCAATAATTATGTCGTCAGTAGAGCACAGAATAATGCTGTGGCAATCGTACATTATTTTGCTCTAAACTCTGCTCATATTATAATGTTACGTAAATAACTAATTGGCAGTAATTAACACATTTTTGTAGATACCTGTTTAAAACTACAGGTACGTAGGTATTCACTTTCTTTTCTCTCGCTAATATAACAATAGTAGGTAACGCTTATTCCCACCTTAGGATACTTCTAAAGAAGTGCTGTGGGGAATGAGCGAGTTTTGATTCCAGGGTGCTTACTCTCGAATATAATTCCGATAGATCGACATTGGAATTATCAGTCAAACGTCTGGGATTGGCTGGACTCACTGAGTCTAGCCAATCCCTGACGTTTAACTCTACCAACTGACGTTTAACCAATGTCGATCTATCGGAATTATATTCGAGAGTTTGCACCCAGCAATGTCGTACAAATAATAAAACAAGGTAAAAATTATTTGCCGTAATGTCAGTGCGACTGTATCTCTAGAAATATAAATTCTGGTGGTTTTACCTACTACGTAATGGCCTAAGCGCCTGCCACTGAACGTGCCCAATCGTAATGTTTTATCGTAGCCAGCAAAACACTTAAATTAAAACTGCTTTATGTATGTAAGTATAGTAGAAAACTTACACAAGATGTCTGCACCTACGATAACATTTTTAGGGTTCCGTACTCAAAGGGTTAAACGGGACCAGCCATTACTAATACTCCGCTGTCCGTCCTTCCGTCCGTCTGTCACCAGGCTGTATCTCATGAACCGTGATAGTTAGACAGTTGAAATTTTCACAGAATGTGTATTTCTATTGCCGCCATAACAACAAATACTAAAAATAGAATAAAATTAATATTTAAGGGGGGCTCCTATACAACAAACGTCATTTTTTGTTGTTATTTTATATTTAGTGTTTAATGTTGTATGGTGGTACGGAACCCGTCGTGTGCGAGTCCAACTCGCACTTGGCCGGTTTTTTCTTTCTAAACATGACATGTCCTGTAATTCATAAACTATAGATAGAATTATAAATCGAACGATTATGTTCTCGAACTCACAGATTACTATGCTTGAACTTAATGAATCACAACATCTACATGTATTTATACATACATTACATAGTATAGTGTTAAACAAAGTCCCTTTACGTGTATGTTTGTGTGTCCGCTTAGATCTTATATACTACCTACACAATTTTGAATGCTTTTTATTTTGGGAATGGCATCTCGCAGTTCTCCTTTAAGGTTGTCGTCTGCTTAACCGGGACGCCTCAATAAATTAAGGTCTCCAGCCAGGGTTTAAAAAACTTAAAATCTATGCGACTACACGCTAAGGGCACCCCTTGTGGGGTACGGACCTCGGCTTAGGGCGTCGCTGGAGGAGGGCAGCAAGAGACAGGCTAGATCGGAATTATTAATGCGGTTTTCACTATCATTTAACATTTATTCCGTAAGGTTTGCCTACCAGATACATTTCTTGTTGGCAATTTCCTACCTACAGCCTGTTGCGTAACCAGTATCTCTTATATTTTCAGATATAAAGGAGTTGCCATGGTACGCGAGCTTGTACTGGGCGGTGTTCAACATTGCCGTCACTCTCTCCATCATGATCACCTCGCTGTACTGGCTGCTATTGTATAACCCTGGTAAGTTTATTACCTAGCTTGTTTCACCTCCTACCTCCGTACCGTGTTTCCTTAACAGAAAAAAACTTTAGCTTAGTAACATGCGTCTGTAACCGAGTATCAATCATCATTAGCGTCTGCGTTTCCTGCCATCAATAGTGCAATTAGACAGCCAAACTCCTCAATTTTCTGATAAGAAAATTGAGGAGTTTGACTGCACCCTGTTGCGTAACACACTACTTATTAATCTCAATCTAAATCATTTTGAAAGATATTGGTATTGCTTTATATGATCTAAAAAATTGTCTGCTCAACAACGTTAATAACGCAAAGAATATTTTTGAACTGAAAATGAAAGCATTTGCTACTGACAGTGGTGTTACGCAATTACTGCGCTGGAGTTTACCTATGCTATGCAAATAAATGAATTTGAATATGATAATTTTTTGCAAATGCATTATCTACACTCTTAAGAAGTAGACTTGATGAATAGCTGACCATCCATGACCTGACTTTCCGGGTTCAACTTAAATAAAAATAAAATAATATGGGCAGTAGACACAAGGCTGTTGTTCGAAATACAGCTTCGAACAACATCACCTAATAACGGAGACTCGCACCTCCCCGCTATGGTCTTCAGGATGGAATTGGAGCTCTCCCGCACTCTGCAGCGCAAAGAGGCAGATTTCTGTCTGACGATGGCGTGGAAACCATCGACGTGTACTTGTGCAAACATACCTGATGCACTGCAGAACCGGGGCAGCCCCATCAACATCCTGAACCCGTTACCTATTATAGTGGACCCGTAAACCATTTATAAAAATAGAGAACCATACCTGGAGGCAAGGACTTCCACTTATACCGACAAAGAACGAACAATCGAGAATTAATCACTGCTCTTTGCGTTTATGTGATTACGGACCGTATTTTTGGTGATTACAATAGACCATTTTAAGTTTAGGGTCCACAATGCCATGATCATTAGCTAAAATCAGTAGGTACTTATAATAATAGGTGATAATAATTTAATATAGACAACTATAAATTAAAAAGACACATTCGAGCTTGCCCAGTTCAAATCTTGGGATCCGCGACTTCGTATTTGACCAGCAGAACCTTAAGCCTTTATTGTTCCGTTTTTGTCGATTACAGAGTTACGGGAAGAGATGGGTGTGCGTGCGTTCTGGCTGGACGTGTCGACGCACGGCATCACTTCCTGCGTGTGCATGGCCGAGCTGCTGTTGTCGCGCACGCCTGTGCGCTTCCTGCACGTGTACCAGCCGCTTGGCATGGGGCTGTGGTACGCCGCCTTCTCTGCCATCTTCTACGCGGCTGGCGGCACAGATATGTGAGTAGTAGTAGTCTGCGGGGTCACACGCTATCACTAGCAATAGGTTTCATTTTGACATCTCAACAACATTCATTGCGTTATTTACGTTGTTGAGCAGACACATTTTTCGAACATATGAAGCATTGGATTAGCAATATCCTTCAAAATGATTCAGATTGAGACTGACAGTGTGTTACGCAATTAGGGTACAGGTCGTAAGTACTCGACGTAACGTTTGGCGTAGCGATCGATGTAGCGTACGGCATGGCATTCGGCGTAGCATACGGCGTAGCTTTCGGCGTAGCACTCAGCGTAGCTTTCGACGTAACTTTCGGCGGAGCACTCAGCGCAGCGTTCGGCATTACGATCGACGTAGCGTTCAGCGTGGCGTTTGACGTAGCGTTCACCGAAACGTACCGAACGAGTTGGATTCGGCCTCTTTCCCGCAGTTGGATCTACCTAACAGGGCCTATAACTGGACAGTTTGTCCTAGGTAAACGTAATCTTCTACAACTTCGTGAGTGAAGTCTGCGCTCCTCATGGGAATAGTGCTCACATGGCTTTATCCTTTTTGGACTAGATAAAGTTTAAGTAAGTATCTAGTCCAAATTCATTTTAAGACCCACTCTTTCGGTAGCTCTACTGAAGTCATCGAGCATTGTATGATCTAAGATTAGCCATCAGTAATTGTTGTACTTAGTAGCAACTTCGCTCTTTTATTGACACTGAATAAGTACCTACCGAAGGCAATCGAATCATTTGGTTTTAATAGGTTTTATATTTTATTTATCTTTTTGTTAATTATTTTATATTTTGTAAATGTGAGAAGTTTGTGGGCCTTGTAGACTTTAGATCTGTAGACCATTTTAGAGTTCCATACCCAAAGGGTAAAAACGGGACCCTATTACTAAGACTCCACCGTCCGTCTGTCCGTCTGTCACCAGGCTGTATCTTATGAACCGTAATAGCTAGACAGTTGAAATTTTCACAGAATGTGTATTTCTGTTGCCGCTATAACAATAAATACTAAAAACAGAATAAAATAAATATTTGAAAACATAGTTTCTTGCCGGCTCTTCTCCATAGGAAACGACCAATTGGAACCGTGCACCTAGCTTCTGACGTTTCATAAGTGCTCATGTAGGTTTATGTGAATTAAAATATTTTGATTTTGACCCACGTATTATATCGTTCCAGAAACGGGAACCGCTTTATTTACGACGTGCTGGACTGGTCGCATGGTAAACGCGCAGGCATCGTGGTCGCAGCGTCCATGGCAGGCCTTATCATCGTGTATGCGTTCATTTGGGGAATCGCATTGTGCAGAGACAAACTCTCCACGCTTCTGATACGTACGACCAGTCACGACTTGCCTGCCGCGCCGCCAGACAGACATACGAGAATCGTGTGAATTAACTTATTTATTAAGATTTAAGGAATCAATATCGAAACCTCATTTGAGAGCAGAAACCAAAAACATTGCGATGAAACTATATTCAATTCATTTTATAATAACTATTATGAATAGATACCTACTGGTACGTTTTAACATTTCGCTACTGTGACTGGTTGTGGTTGATTTTTCACATCCTTGACTTGTTTTTCGCTCAGTATGTATGCTTTTTCTGATTATACAGTAGTGTATATTTTATTAGAGATATGACATTAATGCACACACAACATTAATATGTGTTCAGGATTAGGCAGAAGCTCAACTAATAGTTCTTAAGTAGGTTATTACAATGAAGCTACAAAATGTAGTACAAAATATATTTGTTTCGGCCATTTTATACAAAGCGGCCTTTGATCAGATAATACTGGTTTACTTAATATTATAATGATATTATGGTCTTACCAAGGGGTATTGTATTACCCAGCAACTGGGTTGTGGAGGTCAGATAGGCAGTCGCTCCATGTAAAATACTGGTATTCAGCTGCATCCGGTTAGACTGGAAGCCGACCCCAACATAGTTGGGAAAAGGCTAGGCAGATGATGATGACTTAATATTATGATACTTACGATAAGTCCTTCATTCAATTTTGTAGAAAAAAAAAATAACCGATTGGCTTTTGTATTAACTCTTTAGGAAACATTATGTAGGTATATTGTAGTATACATTAAAGTTTCTATTTATTTAATTTAATATAAATATGGCTTATAAGAGTTACACATAATAAACCTGTTTGTATGTGAAATGTGTTATACCTTATTCCAGAGTTTGGATAATGTAAGTATAATAAGGGTCAGCGCAGACCGATGGAGTGGCAGCGAAACGAGCAATTATAAATTATTATTATTATGTTTATTTATTTAGTTAACTTATTTTCTCACCTGAAATAGTGTCAATATTCAAGAACTGGTATAATAGTCAAAGCAATAGCGTGAAGTGGGTTGGCTCGCACTCGGACGTGTATCGGGTGGAGTGCGGTGTGAGGCAGGGGGGGGGCTCACCTCACCCCGGCTCTTCAACCTATACATGAACCAGCTGATCCTTGAACTCAGCAGCACCAAGGTCGGATGTCATATTGACGGGGTGTGCATTAACAATATTAGTTATGCTGACGATATGGTGTTGCTGAGCCCATCGATCGGTGCTCTGAGGCGACTGATCGCTATTATTGTATGTGAACATTATGCGGTGACTCATGACCTCAAATATAACGTCCTAAAGAGCACTAATGATTTTTAAAGCAGGCAGTGCGACATGTTCTTGTATTCCACATGTCACTCTGTGTGGATAACCCCAGCGAAGGGTGGACAATAGTTTAAATACCTGGGCCACTGGGTCACTGAAGACCTAAAACACAATTGTGACATTGAAAGGGAACTTAGGTCGCTGGCTGTCCGTTATAACATGCTGGCCCGCAGGTTTGCGCGATGTACGAAGCCAGTTAAAGTAACGCTATTCAAAGCTTACTGTCAGTCCTCCACGTGCAGCCTGTGGGTCAACTTCACTCAGCGGGCATCAGCGACCTACGCGTTCAATATAATAATGCGCTGAGAGTACTGCTGCGGCTGCCGTGGCGTTGTAGTGCGTCAGGGATGTTTGCGGATAATAAATATTAATGGTTTTGCCGCCATTAATAAGAATAGATCTGCATCCCTGATGACGCGTGTTCGCGCCAGCACCAACAGTATTCACAGACCGATGAATATCATTGGTCGCTAGTCGCTACGACCGCCACGGGGATTCCCCGCAGGCGGTGTACCTACCGACCGCGTTATCGACTTTCATTAGTCATTACCCCGCATGCGGGGATACCAATACGTTATCGACTATTGGCAAACCGCTTAATTGAGACCTTGCCTGCGGGGTATAGGGGCGCGGGGGTAAGATGAGAACGGGGACCGGGAGAAGTTCGGGCGGCAGGCGCATTCATTTCAAAATTGTCAAAACTCAGTTCGCTACGCGGTTAGCGATCGCACGTGTTGACAGTTGCAGACGCTTTGTGAGTTATATATATATCTGGTAAGAACCAGGAGAACTCCACTCCACCACCACACGCATTGTGACGAGCATAAATTGCTTAGCAACCATATTAAAGTAATCGAATCGCAACCCGTGAAATATTTATCTTTGATTAGTTCCGATGGCCGTCTGTGGTCTTCATCATCAGCTCCACTTTGCCAAATGATGATTTCCGAGAGCAAATACTCAAGTTACTCTAAAAAATATTCAAATCGCTATAGGTTTGCCAATAAAATTTGAGGGTTTCCCTCGATTTCCATGGGATCCTCTCATCAGATTCCAACTTGCTGACAATGGGACCACCTTGGGAGTATACCCTTTCAAACAAAAAAATAATTTTCAAAATCGATTCACAATTGACGGAGAAATCGGTGAACTTACAAAAAAAAACACAAAGTCGAATATATAACCTCCTCCTTTTTGGAAGTCGGTTAAAAAACGAGCCATTATATGGCTTTCAGATTTGCCCAAATAGTTCAAAAATGAAAAATAAGTTGTAACTACCTATAGACAATTAAAACACTTAGCGGGGTTTCAAACAAAGATTATAAATGTATTACAAAAAAAACATTTATTAGGTACTAATGTATAGCAAAATCTACAATTAAACACAAAGCAACCAATTAAAACTATGATTAATATAACAAACTAAATAATTGATATGTGATTAATTTAAATTTGACTTAGTACATCTATACTGTGCGGACTGTGTTAGCAAATATTACACTTATTCATGACATATTAATTAATCAAACAAAACAAATATTAACAACCAAAATAAAACTCGTTTATAAAAATAATTTTGAAATACATCTAAATCCATGAATACAATTTCAACAAAAGATATCATGATCATAATTTGGACAACAGTCTCAAAAAATAAGCAATCTCACATTTACCTTGTATATCCAAAAATATAACTTCTTATATACAATCAATAGGTACATTGTAAGACTAAATATGAGCTCATGCATGCAGGCGACGGTAGTCCCAGACGCCCGGCAGACATATAGCTTAATATTTATTATTGTTAGTCGTCAAGAACCGCCGCCGCCTGCGCACGTCGCAAGACACTGCTGGGTTTACTCGGCGCCAAGCGCTCGCAGATAGTCTGCATACACGTCTATCTCATTCGCTAACACGTGTAATATTCATTCAAAAAGTATTTGAGAAGGTCAATAATTTTTTCTACATCACAATAGTAAGAAGTTTTAACTATGTAAGTAACATGCTCCGGTTAATAAGACCGTGAGTACTTTACATCTAGCAACATTCAACTGTCTCTTTGTATAGTATCAATGGCTCTTCCATAAACACTCTATATCACAAACATTCAGTATTATACTAATATTCTACTCAATTCTTAAATCTAAAAGGCATTTCCAGAGATCATAACTTACTTTGGAAAATTTCGAGTGAGCAAAGTTACACAAATTAGTAGGTTAAAATGTAGTATCGAAACATCCTAAACTTTAAGTGAAGACATAAATATTTAAGAATTATGAAAGGGAATCGTAACTACGGGATTATTATGATTAAACGTCGTCACAATAATTACTCAATGTATGGATACACTGCTAAACCTTACTAGATTTGGTTTTATGCGTTACCGTGCGCGTAGCATCTTTCCTATCCATACATTTACCCCCTTACTAATAAACGTTGTATAGCGTCTGTATAGTTAACAAGAAAAACGCTTTGTCTTCTTTCGAAAGTCAAATTACTGACGACTGAACGAAAGAAATCGGTGTGTAACTATTTATCTGATATAATACGTTTATTAGTAAGGGGGTTAGCAAAGATCTACTTACAAATACGAACAATAGAATTGTACATTTTGATCCTTGTATTACTTAACTATTTTATAAAATGCTCACTTTATCCGGAAGCTAACACCAAGCCTAAAAAAATTGGCTCAAGTTCAACAAAGACACATTAAAAAGTATTATTAGTAGATATAAAATATTAGATAGTATTGCACCCTAAAAATAAAAGATAAATCTTGTCTTTCGTATTAAGATAGTATACCGTCAACACATTTACGGCATATTTTAACATATTTGAGATCATCGAATAGTTGACAAATACATTCAGACTTTGTACCACAATGTTAGAAGAAACATTAGCATCTCATACTACTAATCGTGTGATGCACATGTTATGTTATAATAGTTATTAAATTTTGGCGATAACAAAGAACTGATTCAGTATAATAACTCCGATGAAACACTTACTGAACTGTACCTGACAACAGTATCACTCATAGTGATATAATAGACTAACATAATATAACAATGACTCGCTTGTAGCAGCAGTTTATGTGAACCTACAACGTATGGGCCACTTAGGCGAGCTCCTCGCCATTCATGAGAAACACCCTGAACGAGGACTCGTCCGCAGCGTCCTCATACATCAACTCCTCCTAAACAATAAGGACACTTGTCAAGCAAAGCAACAAGCAAAAAATACATTTCCCGTATCTTAAAACCTGATGAAGCCTCAGAAATAAGCTACACAAAGATGTTAAGTCAGTAAAACACACACCTGCAGGCAAATGGAAATATGTCAGTGTTTGCATAACTGTGCGGACAAACGACTGGGTAAATCGACATTGGAATTGTCAGTCAAACGTCAGGGATTGGCTAACTGAGTCTAGCCAATCCCTGACGCAAGCAACTGACATTTGACCAATGTCGATCTATCGGAATTATATTCGAGAGTAAGCACCATTGAGATAGGAGAGCATGGAGATGCCCCATTCTATTATAGAAATAATAGCTAAACAAATATCTGTCATATCGACACATCACATCACACATGTCAAAAAGCGTTCTGTTTATTTTTAACTAATCAAGAGCTGCATAAGAAAACATCTAAATGTTTGTCAAGTACTAAAGGCAACACTTTTGTGTGACGTCAATATCATGTCTATGCGTGACGGGCCGCCATGTTGAGTGCCGAGTTTTATGAATGGTTTTGTGGTAGATGTGCTGTCAAACGGTTGATTGCTCAAAATATCTTTGTTGTTTTCGAGAGAAATGCGTCTAGAAACTAGTTGTTTTGGTGTCCATTAATAGGAAAATCATGCCCTCGTGTTGTATAAAACAGTGTGGTGCGAGAAAAAAAAAAGAACACTACGAAAGGCGGCCATCTTTAATGCCCGATTTGTGTAGGTATACACGCTAATTTTGTAAGTATGCTCAGTCCATAGGTTTATGTAGTCATTGGTAAGCACCCTGGTTAGAGATATTTTTTTAGGATGGTAGTATAAATTACGATAAGAACTGATGCTGTATTATGACATTTTAATGGCAACATGATTCTAGTGCGAGGGAGAGACGGAACTATGCATGACCGATAGCACCATCCTTTTTTCGGACTGGATTCATGATGGCATTAAAACTTCATAATACGGCCCCTGTGTTGTTTATTAGTTGGATTATACTGAGTCGTCATACCTGCATGAGATCAATGGTCGGGCGCGCGTCGATGAGGCACCAGTCCGCGTCCATCGCGCCCGCCTCGCCCAGCGCCGCGCCCACGATCTGCCTGCACACGACATATGCAGTAGTCAACTTGAGTTTTGGATGACCATTTGTAACTAAATAAATTGGGTGCAATGGAATTTGACCTTTGTCGTGTATTACATTGAGTTTGTAGTTCAAATGATGAAATATTTGCATTCAAGTTTATAGACGTCAAAAGAGTCGCGTGTTTAATTCCTAGTGTCAGATAGGACTCACTGGCTATCGTCATCGATGGGCACGTTGCCGTGGAGGAACAGGTCGCTGCGCACAGTGTACACGTCGCTAACGGAACCCTCTGCTCGTTCCACCTGGAATTGCAGTTTTAGGTTTATTCGGCACTATTATGCGATCTGCCACAGGGAAGTATGAGATTCTAATGATATTTTCCTTTTGACAGTTCTTCAAAAGTGGTTCGTGCTGGCCTTTTTGGTGTAATGAAGATTTGAAAATTCGCATGACCTTAAAAACGCCTTAGAAGTGAAGTTATGAAGGCATGGTAGGTCTAATAACTTACATGCACATCGTCATCCAGCACGTAGTGCGCGTGCGCGGCGCGCGGTAACGGCCACGTGCAGTGCGTGCGCGCCGCGTGCCACTCCGCGCCCCCGACACACTCCGCGCCGACCGCAACGTCCGCGCCCCCTGCGCCCCCTGCACCCCCTGCGCCCCCTGCGCCCCCTGCGCCCCCCGCATCCTCTCCGCCCCCTGCGACCTCCGTGCCCTGCGAGTGTTCACCCTCGAGCTCAGCACTCACTAAAGACGCTGCCTTAGAATCTTCCTCTTCTACCACGACGTTATCCGGCAAACTGACCTGTAATTTGAGGTATATTTATATTGCTACTAACAAATAAAATGTAAATTCACAGATGACTGCTAAAAGCTAAAATATTGCGCCACAATCATGCCACATTCTGCTGATTTAACAATTAATATAGGTAGTGGCAATAACATAAAAGCTCTCCAGTATAAGAAACCGGTGCACATTACACAAAGTACTATTTGGTGAACACTCACCAAATATACATAATCTCCGTCTTCACCAACAGTCGCCGGCGGACCCTCGGCGGCGGCTGCAACTGTCACTTCTTTAACTTTCCTGTGAACCTTCTTCATGTGCATGTACAGGGTGCTCATGTTCGTAAAGGATTGCTCACAACCTGAACAATAAAGTGGAATATTTCAAGAAGAGACTTTGTTACCCTATACGCTAGCCTAGCATGAACGTTTTGACGTATAGTAATTAATTATGTATCAGAAATATTTGTTTCGCACATTATACAGGATGTCCCTTAAGTCGACGTCAAGCGGGAATCGGGTAATAGGCCTAATCATAATAGCTATCAGAAAAATATTTAAAAAATCTAAGGTGTATATTTTTAAAATAATTGGCATTTAAATGTCACTTTTTGTTCAACCAAATATTCAAAATTAATACTTTGCCAAACTTTGACTGACTGTACTGAAAAACAAATGTACTATCGAGTTTAGCAAGTAGGTAACATTAAAAGTTGGTGCATTTAATAAAAAGTAAAAAAAAAATGCTTCATATTTTGCAATAAATTAGTCATCGCGCTTCTCTTTCTATTTTATGCAGTCCGACAAAGACCGCCGCTCACCGACCGCTCATGTAGCCGCATTAATGAACTTGTTTACAGCATGCAGTCACCGCGACGCTTCTTGCGGATCACGGACGAAAACAAGCGACGTGCGCGCGTGTCACTTGACGCAAGTTGCGTCCAGTCGCAGGTCGCATCGCTCGTCTATGCACGAGCCTGGGTATCTTCATCAAACCCTGGTTTGGCTTGAGGGACCGTGGACCGTAGCTTTGAGTAATGGGAAGCGGTAGGAGATTAGCGGCATTGACGCAAGCACATTCCCGGAACAACAATGTTATATAATTATCAAGAGTATATTTTTGGATTGACATTTTTGAAGAACATTTTGTCTGTAAGTAGGTACAGAGTTAGAAAATCGGTGCATCAAATTTATTTAAAGGTGCTTAACACGACTTTCGCTTCTAGAGGATTTTCTTTCAGCATGTCAGTAGTCGGAAAAAGTATAACATAAACATGGCGCAATCCTGTTCATTTCATGAGTGTACATAAGTGTCGCTTCTACACGGTTTTCTTACTCTATGTCATTGCCTAGTTTCTACTGGCCATCCCTTATACCATTATTTAGTTGCCAACGACCCCCATGGGATATTATGGGTCGGTCCTTCGTTACATGAAAAAATTTTTTATCAATTTTTTTTAAATATCAGCCGAAACCGAAACATCGGCTCCTCTTATAGTTTCGGCCGAAAACGAAACCAAAACTAATGAAGTTTATAAAAAGTGAGTTAAATGACATTATTTTCTGAGACGTATTTATTACGTATACATGATCATAATAATACGTCAAAATATTCGTGCCACGCGTACAGGCAGTCCTGCAGCCTGCGCGTGGTACCTGGCTGCGTGCAGACGTGCGCGGTGCGCTGCGCCTGGTGGTGCCGCGCGGCGTGGTCGCGCAGGTGCTCGCGCCGCATGAAGGCGCGGCCGCACGTGGCGCACGCGTGGCGCCGCTCGTCCGTGTGGCGCCGCGCGTGCCGCACCAGCTTGCTCGCCGAACGAAACGCCCAGCCGCAATCCTGCACGACACATTCAATAAAGGGAATGCTTGTTCGTGTTTGAATAGATGTATTTATAACGCGCAAGACATGGCAACAAGAGCAGGGATTAAAAAAACTGCAAAATGCTTGCAACAAAACAAAAATTTGGAAAAAAGTGCCCGAGATTAAAGATAAATATTATTTAAATACTTAGTTGAACCTTGTTTTATTTCTTAAAATAATTTTATGGGGTATTTGTAGGGAATCAGCAGACTTTGCTCCCCAAATTGGGGAATTTGACTTAGATTATTGGGGAATTTGATAAGCATTGGCAATTCAGTGAGGAGGCGCGGGGGAGGGAGTCGCGCGTTACTGTCTTGATCATTCATAAAAGTCGCGCGCCGTCCTACCGTACCGTGCCGCCCGCTTAAGAGCGTTTACGACGTACGGCATTTCATACAAACTTTCAAGCCCTTGTTTTTCGAAATGAATTAACCGATTTTAATGAAGCTTCATAAGCATAAGCAGGGTCTAAAAAGTTAGTAAAGAACATTTTAAGAAACAACGATTAATTAAAAGCCTCGGGTACGTGTTCCAAAGGTCCAGGACCCTAAAGTCCCAAGAAATGTCAAAAACGTAATAAATAATAATGTCGTTGTTGTATATCCAGAAAATTCGAGATTTCGTATTAATTACGTCTAGACAGGACCTGAAATATGACTCAAATAAAATTATTATTTTAGTGGGATGTCATGTTTTGCAATATGAGGAGTACTCATTGCTATAAAGAAGAAATTGGTTCGAAACATATGTGCCAAAGTGATTTCAGATATTTTTATGTTGCCAGTGGGATGTCACATTTTATCGCAATATAGATGAGCGGTACTGATTGCGATATAGAAGAAAACCCTAAACATTATACTGTCAAGTTTTCATGCAGCCAAAGTGATGTCAGATATTTTTGATCACAACAAGAAGACCAATTCCCGTAATTAAAAACGTTCAAAATCTAGTCGCAATCTCATCTCAGCGACAATCAATGTCAAAAACTTGTCAAAAATGTAAGAAAATTAGACGTATTTTTAACAGATTGAGACAGATCAGACTGTGACTCTTAAAATTACGAGAATTGCCCCTCGGGTATCACATTCTTCTGAATTTAACTGAGTATGTAGATATTTATAACGCAAGACAATGGCGCCGATTCCCTTTATCATAATCCGTTTGCCGTCATCTTGACGACAGATATTAATGAATGAATCATGAAATCATATATCATTGACGAGCTGTCCCTACTAATATATTTATGCTCGTGATTATAATTTCTACAAACGATGGCGTTGATCGCGTAAGGACGTGGGGTTAGGGTAGGCTTTGTATGGCGCCGTGTGGTTACTTACGGGGTATCGGCACAGATAAGGCCGGTCGCCGGTGTGGGCGCGCGCGTGCTCGCGCAGGCGACACGGCAGGCGGAACACGCGGCCACAGCCCGGCCACGCGCACGCTAGCCCGCCTCGCGCGCACATCGACGTACCGTGCGCGCGCAGCCCCATCGCCCAAAAGAACCGCCGCCCGCATACGTCACACCTGCTCATCAAATTACACCAACTAGATACAACACACCCAATAAAGCTGTCCTCACATAACCATTATGGAATTGAAGATTTTTTTTTATATGTATTTAGTATTTTTATATAGCTTAAATAGAGACCCGCCCCTGCCTCGCACAGTTTTTACGACTTGACAAAACTTCGAGATTTCTTTATTATACGTAAGTTTAATGGTTAATTGAATTTAGTTAGTTTAATTCTATAGTTTAGACCGAACGGTATGTCTTTATTTCCATGGAAGGTGGGTAGGCCTTTAATACGGGACGCAGTGTCGATACTCTTGCGCCATCCCATCTTCGTGGCTCGGCGTGCTGTGCTAGCGCTGCTGCTAGGGCAGCGGTAAACTTCAAGCGGAGAAAGTATAATAACCTTATCGGAAATTATATTTTAGAGCCTTTTGGGATAGAAACCCTCGGGCCGTGGAGTCCGAGTGCTCATGGTCTTTTTAAGGAAATTTCGAAACGGCTGATTGACACTTCCCGTGACCCAAGGGCTGGCTTTTACCTTGGCCAGAGGCTATGCATTGCCATACAACCTAGTAATGCCGTCAGTCTTTTGGGTACATTACCAGTCGACAGCGATACAGATGAATCTTTCGATTCACGCTATATTTTATTAAGTATTAGTTGCTTACTTATTACTTTACAGAAATATATATCAATTTTTATAAAAAGATTATGTCAAAGTTTAATAATAATGTATTATACAAATAAACCTTTCGGAATAAATTCACTAAATAAGGAATTCTCCACATCAAAATCCGTTGGGTAATTTAGAAGAGCAACGCGGTCACACTGACAGATACGAAAAACGACTTTAATTTATAACATTAATTATTACTTATATAACAATTTATTTCTTATTATCTATTTGTAATTGTTTGTCTATTACAGACAAACAATTACAAATAAATAATAAGAGACCAATATCTATGGGGCTAATCACAATCTATTCTATGTCTACCTGTGCGCGGCTTCTTCCAGCGTATGGTCCTCGTCCAGATGTTTGAGCAGATCACCCCTCACTACAAAGGTGCGCGGACACTTCTCTTCCACTCCATCTGGGGCTTTCTTTTTCACAGGACACTCATAAGTTATCTGTGTCTGAGTTCGATATGCCTGCCGTTTGTGCGAGTTTTTGTGCTTCTTCAGCTTCTCTTCACTCCAAAAGCCTTTGTTGCAATTAGGTTGATCACACTGCAAAAGTTAAGTTCCTTGTGCTAACCAATTCAATCAACATCTTGCATTTATTTATAAAGGGTTATTTTAAATTGACTAGCTTAACTCCGCAAACGCGATGGGATCGATACCTAAACTCAATAAAATATAAAAAATTTAATGATTTTTTGGGAGGTCAACAACCACTGTTAGTGTTGTTACATGAAATATAAGTTGAGAAAAACTGTTTTCTTATGTTATATTGTGTTTAGATGTCGATCATGTCTGTGAAGTTAACACATTTAAAAAAAAAACATTTTTTTAAACTGTTATGTCAAGTAACTACAGGTATACAACAGCAGTTGATGGCCCCACAAAAAAAATCATAAACTTAATTCATTTTTGTTTAGTCATGTTTAGATAACTTAAAATAACCCTGTATGTACCTACTGTGTTCAGCAATAAAGATATGATTTGATTTAAAGTAAATGATCATAATTTAATGTAAGCATCATGATTCATACATTAAATTTTACAGCTCTATTGGAGTAGTTGACAGGTATGCTTTGTGTCGGAGTTATTGCAGCGGCCTGATTGTGTACTTCCTCTGGTTGTTGGCCTGGTACTGGCTCAGAAGGTACCACAATTACTGAATCTATTCTTTCTTCCAAATCCCCCAACTGATGCTCCTTATCTGTAAAAGTATTATTTTTTATCTAGTTTTTTTTGTCAACTGGGCCTTAGCTTTTCCGTGTGTAAATGCCCCTTTTATATATGGGGTGCAGTTCAATCATGCATTCAGATTTAAAAACGCATGAAATACCAGGAGTAGCCAACCACAGAATCCTGGTGACAGTTCTACTATTTAAATGCCATAACTAATTACACTGGTAAAATAAGAACAAAACAATGGTGCCGATTCCCTTCTTCACAAACTAAATTTAAGTTCAGTGCATCTTTTTCTTTCTATTTCATTAAAAAAAGGACAGAAGATAAATTTTAGTTTAGTCCTGACATATTAATCAGCGCCTGACACTACTCCATACGAGTATTAGACGTGATTATTTAAAAACTTGCCTACTAAAATTACGTCAATTTACGTCAGGCATCGTTTAAATTATTTGTAAACAAAGAGATTAAAGAAACATAGAGAGGCTATGCAAAGAAATGTCATAGAAAAACTGAGATCCCATGTCTGAGTGCAGCCATCTAGAGTAAGATAGCAAAATTAGAACGACAATAAAGCAAACATGTATTCAAATATATTATTTTATTCAGCTATCGCTCGGTAGGTGGCCAGTGTTGCCAGATCCGATTTTTTATCGGTAGATTAAGCCTGAAAATTCTAATAGAAGACAAAATCGGGTAAATAAATATCGAAAACTAAACAAATTAAGCAAAACTTGTCTCAGGCAGAAAAAATATTGTAGAATTCTATTCGCTATTATTCATTGTCCGTGTCACTCTCACCGTCTATGACTGTATCAGTTTCAGTGTGTGTTTTTATGTAGATATTATGTACATTTTTTTAATTATAATAATTTTAAATGTGCCTGCTTTGACGCCGAATTATGCTTTTTGTTGTGTTTTATATTTTCTTTTGTGTAAAGTAGACATTGCGTTTCGTTTTTGGCAAAATTATTTTTTTACACTTTTGTTTGCAAATATTTGTAATCTTATATCGCTAAACGTATATCCGAGGCGAGGTTCAAAATCCGTAGATCTATGGATAAATCTATAAATCTGGCCGTGGGTCAGTAATTTGATGACAAGACAGTAATTAGTCATTGCTCAATGTTTTTGTTGTAAACTTATATTATCCTGTATTTCATTATAAATATCATATTATCTTCTAATAATTATCATTCTCTTTTACAAAATCTATTTAAAATGGATCGATTTTGAACTGAATGTTACTTGAATGAATCGATTAATTCGTCACATCACTATTTAAATTTCGTTAAAAAGTGGCAACACTGCTGTCATTTCACTGGAGTTAAAGTAAAGCTACTTGGCAATAGAGAGCGTTTATTACAAAATTGGCAAATTTTTTAGATGTTATTAAGAAAATTATTTAATTCAGTAATTACTAAATATAAATAATACATACGAAAATAAACTGAAGTTAGGTCCAGTCGTTTTACCATAACGAGAGTTGCAGTATCGTAATGCGCAACTCGGCATATTTCCTTAGAAAATATTTTTTTTGGTAGACTCGAATGACTTGTCACGCCGACTTACCACACTAGACTGAGAGACTTTTGACCACCAGGGCATAAGTTTGGGATCACGATTTTGTTCGCTATGTCCCATCTATTGTAAATAATAATTTAATGTCTTTGAACTATCCTAATCTTAACTTCCTATCCTAACTAACTAATATTATAAATGCGAAAGTAAGTTTGTTTTTACCTTTTCTCGCCTACACCACTAAACTGTTCATCCTGAAATTTTGCATATTATCCGTTGTCTTGTCAGGTGTACAGAAACGGACATAGGGTACCTTTCATCCCGAAAAAAAGTGCTGTTCCCGAGGAAAACAACACTAACGTTATTATGATGATAGATGGCGCCACGTGTCTTTTGTCTTGATCGCAGACGAAGTCGCGGGCAACAGCTAGTGGCAAATAAATACGAATTCCGGGAATCCATGCAATATAGGAAGGGCACTAAAGTCTCCTCCAAATACACTAGGTTTGGTTGTGACAGCGGACTTTTCGTTTGGTACAGGGCGCCCTATATTTCACGGCATGCTCCTTTCCAGGCATAAGTGAGGCCAAATTGAAGGCTTCTTTCTTCATAATTTTCAACAATTTGTATACAACATGTCATTAAAAATCCACTTCTTGCATTCGCCATTTAGATTTTTTCCCAGATCTTGGTGCCGTGTCTAATGAGCATGGTGAGAGGTTCTACCAAGACATTGCGCACATGGAAAAAGATATAACGGCAAGTGGCCCAGCAATGTCAGCTGATTTTTGCTGGGAATCAATTGTGAAACAGCAGATAAAACTTTTAAATGAAAGCAATCTACCAAATAGTTGTTATTTTTTTATGTTAAATACTTATTAGTATTTTCATTAATTTAAGATTTTAATTTATATCATAGAAGTCACTTATGATATTTTTCCTTTTTTTAAATTAAATGTATTTAAATCAGTATTTTTGTAATGAAAAAATCTCAAAAACTAGATGTGATAGAATAAATCTGTGAACAGATTTGGATTCAGCACACTAAAGTCAATTAAAATCACATAGGTAGGTAACAAAGTTCTTGCTCCCGATTTTTTTTTTTCGACCAGTGTTAATAATTCAGAATTTTTCTTTTCTTTTTATTTCTAATATTTAATTGTTTACTTACAATTATTTATTATAATGTCCATGGAATTGTTAGTTATATCAAAGCACCATTTTGGTTTAGCTTCAGAAGTTTTCTTTTCTGTTGATACAGTGACATCATAACCCATAGGCAGGTCCTGTCAAAAAAAACAGAGTAAACGGAAGTTGAAGAAATTTGACACAGATTACCTCTTATAACAGAATGAAAGAGAGATAAGTGAGAATCGTACCTGTCCAATACTGCCTGCACTATTGATGAAGGATTCAATATTCAGTGGGTTCTGTTCCAAGCTTTTACCTTCACCTGAAAACAATTATTTATTTATTTAAATTAAACAATATTATTTAGTTACTACCTCACAAAATAACAATGTATCCAGTGTTCTTAGTTGTCTACAGCGCACTTAAGTCATGCTTTAGTGTGACGGAAGCAGTAGATTTTTACACAGAACTTAAGAAATGCTTACTTAAGTGCAGGTTTAGGTCACAAGCTATAAATAGTATACAATATTCGTGAATGTTAATCCAGGCTGAGCAATAATAGACTACTTAAGTCACACATATCATAATGTACTATTTCATTAGTGCTAAACCACAACTTATTTTTACATTACCACAATTTGGTACCTGTTTTCTGAGGTTATGGTGCAAACACTATTGAATTAATACTATTACTTACTTTTGATTTCTGTAGTTACAGATGCATTACTATTTAAATTGGCATGTATATCAGTCTCCTGAGATTTGAGTAAATTATGTTGATAATCTTCACGATCTGCTAATGATAACCCCCATACTGTTCCTGTTACATTTGCTAAATTATTACTTCCTTCCAGTTTTGTGATGTTGTCTAATTGTTCAGATATGTTTGTTTCCATGTGTGAGGTGGTGACTAGAGATATTGCTTCCAGAGATTCATTAACGTTGGTGATGTTTGCTTTAGGAATAGAAGCTTTACCTTTCCTTCTGAGAATATTAGGTTTCTGAAATGATTTTTTGGCAAATTTTTTTTCATTTGATGCAAACATTGTTCTTAGGGTTTTCTCTTCATTGGAATGCAAACCTGGAAATGATTAGTATGTCAATAGGTAATATGGGCTGGTGTCCGCAACTCCATTTCAATGCACATATTTTCCATACAAATGGAAAAATTGATTATTCAATCCTTCCCAGGTCCCTCATTTCAAATGAGGAAATGAGAAAATAACCACTTACAATATTACACACAGCAGGCAGCAAGACACACACACACACAAAAACCAAACAAACTTAAAATGTAAACATATAAACATTTATTCTTTGTTTCATTTCTTTCTTTAAACAAATTTGGGCACTCAAAACAATAAAATTCACAAATAATTCACTCAACCATGTGTTTTCAATAACACATTGACAGGAGAATCCTAGATGAAACATGTATGGCTTCATAAGCTCTATGCATCATAATATTTTGTTAAACATAACTTAGTCAAGACTTATCAATATCTTCTCAAACAGATCTTTATGAACCAGTACTTAGAGACTGTGGCTAAGTAATAACAGTTGACACCGGCACACATCACCACCGGTTGACATCGGCTCAATTGCCCAAAAACTAAAAAAACAGCTGCACAGGTAGATCAATCAGGTTAAGCTACGCTTGGTTGGTCCGTGGATGGGTGACCATCTTTACAAACCAAGACCCCTCCGTGCTAGGTTCGGAAAGCATGTTAAGCCGTTGGTCCCGGCTGTCATTTGTGGATCTTTGACAGTTGTTGCGGGTCATCAGAAGCCCAAAAGTCTGACAACCAATCTTACCAAGGGGTATCATATTACCCAGTAACTAGGTTGTGGAGGTCAGATAGGTAGTCACTCCATGTAAAATACTGGTATTCAGTTGCATCTGGTTAGACTGGAAGCCTAGGCAGATGATGACTTGGGCAGATGGGAATCAAATAAAACAGGATAAGATAAATTCCTACGCCGTGAAAACATAGAAATCACAAAACTTACAATTTTATCAGAATTCTTAAAAAGAAGCGTCAATAAACGTAAAAATAACTCTTCCATTTACTCCAAAACACCCTCACGGCTCTCCACCAAATTTAGTTTGCGATTGCTGTAATTTGGAACTTGGATCACTGTTCTACCTTTACAAAACCAAAGGGAACATTAGTGTACATGATCAAAAGGCAAGGTAAGTTTGTCTGTGTGAATTGTGAATCTCGTTCAAACTCGTGGTCTGCTCCGTTTTTCAACCAGATTCTGTGATTTCATCACAACAGCTGCAATATGTCCAAACACCTTGTCTCGGCTAGGAATATATCTTATTAACAGGTGCTGGTGTTCTGGGGTCGATAGATTTCGATTTATCTAGCTTTGATTTGGATAAATCTTTGTGTTCTTAGTTCATTACATGGCGGCGTTGCTTGCTCCTTGCTCAGCTCATGTCAAATGAATGTCAAATCAACACATCAAGCAAATGTCGAATTGCCAAGCATCAGCCTGCCTGTCAACATGTCAAATTCGCTAAGGGGCCGCCATAGAGGAAACTCCACTTTGCCTCCACCTCTCGGACACAGAGCATATATGTAAATGTTCGCTAGAACTTATTGTTCTTTGGTGTTCTGTGATCTATCAAAAAGTCATGGAATTAATATGTACTTATGTACAGAGACCAGCACATCAAGCTACCCCAATCTGTCAAATTTCTTTTTTTTTTTTTTTTTTTTTTTTGTTTTGTGTATGATCTGCAATCGGCTTATCTAGCCATAATCAGATGTGGTTTCAGCGAGTTATATATTTTTTTTTGACAATGTGGCTCCATTGAGCCGACATCAACACAAAGCATGATAAGAGCTATTTAGTCTCTCTGATCTAGGTCCAGTATATGCCATCTTTTTAGGCGTGTTGTGGTTTGGTTATTTAGGAGGTTCTTGGCCAATTGATTGGTATGCTCTAGTAGTCTTTTCTTATATCGCGTGCAGCTTTTGTTTACTTCTTCCTTTACCGTAGACATCTTTAGGTATTCATGGATTTCGGAGTTTCTCACGAACCACCCTGCTCCTGATATTGATCGTAAGGCTATGTTCTGAAATCTCTGTAGGATTTCTATGTTGGAGTTACTGGCAGAACCCCACAGTTCTATACCATAAGTCCACACCGGCTTTATGATGGCTTTATAGACCAGTAGTTTGTTGTTCGGAGATAGCTGTGATTTGCGTCCCAATAGCCAAGAGAAGGTCTTGTATAGTATTGTTGCCTCTTTTTTCTTTGCCTTGATGTGGTTGGCCCATGTTAGTCGCCGGTCTATATGTAGACCCAAATACTTTACACAGTTAGTCGTGCGCAATTGTTTTCCTTCCATATAGACTGGTGTACATTCACCTTTTCTTAGGGTAAAGGTTGCGTGCACAGATTTGCTTACACTAGGCTTTATTCTCCATTTTTGAAGCCAAAGTTCTATTTTGCTAATTTGTGTTTGCAGCTTTTGTGTAGCAACGTCGGGGTCTTTGTCACTCGCAAGGCATGCAGTGTCATCCGCATAGGTTGCTGTCGTTACCTCTTCAGTGCCTGGCAGATCCGATGTGTATATGGCATACAGTACTGGGCCAATCACTGATCCTTGCGGGACTGAGGCAGCGATGTCATACAGGTTGGAGTACTCGTCTTCATATTTCACTTGAAACTTTCTTTGGTGCAGGTATGATTTTATGAGCATGAAGAACGAGTTAGGTAGAAGCTTTTTGAGTTTAAAGAGTAGTCCCTTGTGCCACACTCTGTCAAACGCCTGTTGAATATCTAGGAACACCGCTGAGCAATATTCCTTCTTCTCTAAGGACTGCCTGATTTTGTGCACCACTCTATGTATTTGTTCCACTGTGGCATGATTCTCTCTAAACCCGAATTGGTGGTCGGGAATTATTTTGTCTTCCTCTAATATTGGTTTTAATCTTCGTAGGAATATTTTCTCAAACAATTTAGATAAAGTTGGGAGAAGACTAATGGGTCTATATGAACTAGGATCAGTTGGAGGTTTCCCTGGTTTGGCCATCATACATATCTGCGATATTTTCCATAGCTTAGGAAAATAGTGAGTCCTAAATATAGCATTTACAAGCATTGTCAGAAAGACTATTGTTTTTCTAGGAAGTCGTTTGAGTATCTCGCCAGTGATAAGGTCGAAACCAGGTGCTTTTTTGTTTTTTAGATGATTTATGGTCCGCTTCATCTCTCTCGGCGTCACTAATTTAATTGGTAGTGAGAGTTGCTGATCACTGTTGATACAATTATCCAATTCTTTCTCAAATTCAACCATTGTAGATGGATTGGGGGTAAAAATATTTCTTAAGTGTTCTGCGAAGACCTCAGCTTTCTGATTTGGCTTCCTAGCCCATGTTCCTGTGGGCGTTTTTAGTGGGGGTATAGAATTGAGTGGCCTCTTGAAATTCTTGGTAATTTTCCAAAGAGAGTAGTTATCTTTGTTCTGAGCCGATAGTGTAGACAATTTCTGTTGAAAAGTAGCATTTCTGTTCTCAATGATCATGTCTTTCAGTTCCCTAGAGATCCTATTAAATTCTCTTCTGTCATAATCTGATCTGCTTGCATGAAGCCGCCTCCTCGTTTTACGTTTTTCATCGAGTATACGGCGTATTTCAAGAGGTATGTTATATTTATTTAACAGGAGTTCCAGGGTCGGAGTAGTACTCCATGCCGCCACCTGTATAAGGTTTGTGATGTAGAATGCTGCATCGTCTATTTCTGCCTCTGTTTTGAGACTCACTTGTAGGTTTGTTTCCTCTTGTAGGTATTCGGTAAATGCATTCCAGTCCGTCTTATGATTGCTCAACTTATAGCTTTGTTCTTTTTGTATTATTGTTGCACTAAGTGTCAGCAGTACAGGTGAGTGATCCGATAAGGTGTCAAGAGACGATTCTACTTTTAGATATATGTTTGGGAGCCCCTTCGTAATAAAGAAATCGAGTAAATCTGGAGTTCGGTACGGATCTGTTGGCCAATAGGTTGGTTCGCCTGTAGAGAGGGTTATTAATCTGTGATTATCGACACATTTCTTTAGCTCCCTTCCTCTAGTTGTTGTCAGTCTGCAACCCCAGTCTGTGTGCTTGCTATTCCAATCACCGCCGCAGATATACCTGCAGCCCAGAGTATCAAAGTACTTAGAAAGCATGTCCTGCTTAAGTTTATGCTTGGGCGGACAGTATACAGAGCTTACGTTGACCGGACCAAATTTGTCTTCTATAGTGACAGTTGTAGCTTGCAGCCAGTCTTCCTTAAATTCGCCATGAAAGTAATGTCTAATGTTATTCTTTACAATTACCGCTGACCCTCCATGCGATGTATCGTCAGGGTGATTTGTGCAATATACACAGTAGTTGTTCATTTTGAATGTCTTTCGGTTATTGAGATGAGTCTCCGATATTAAAACTATATCTATTTTGTTTGCCTGAATCAACATTTCCAGCTCCTGTTTATTTGGTAGTAAACCATTGATATTCCAGGTGGCTATTCGCAGTGAGGTCATTGTGGAATTTTACTGATGAGTGATGTGATGAGATTCATCATTATGCTCATTTGTGAGATAAGTACATCCATCCTTTCGGTCTGTTTTAATATGAGGGCTTCTAATTTAAAAGTATTTTCATGCAGATTATGTTCTACATTTGTTCTCTGTGACTCTGTAGGGTCAGCTTTATTTGTGGAAGTAATTTTTCTTCTAGTGTTCTCTGTCGTAGTAGTATTATTACCTATAACTACTTCGCTATATTTTTTATTACTATTATTGTATGTTTGTTTTTTAGGTATATTTGTCATATTTATGTTGTTTGCAGACTCAGATCTAGTCAATGCAAGTACATTTAGATCTAGATCTTCTATCGGTTTTTGTACTTTTGATCTTTGTTGTTTCTGTGTCTTGTTGGTATCTTGCTTCCTGGAGAGGATTTCCTTATAGATTTTACAACCCTTATAACTGGCAGGATGGCTTCCAGAACACAGAGCACAAACTGCCGGTGTGTTCTGATCTATAGTACACTTTGTGGTATTGTGCGACCCTGCACACTTCACACACCTGTATGGTCCCATACAGTTGTTTTTTGTGTGTCCATATTGTTGGCATCTGGTACATTGGACTATTGTGGTTTTCCTTCTTGGGTCTTCAATTATAACCTTTTGGTTGTAAATATACTTAATTTCTTTAACATACTTGTTGTTATCATGTGGAAGTATGTTAACAAAGAAAATATTTGAAGGCTGCTTGGTGCCTCTTTTACGAGCAGTTACTATTTCTCCTTTCACTTGGTTTCCTGTTTCCTCTATGGCTTCCACAATTGCTTCTTTAGGTGTGCTATAGTGTAGATGCTTGATCACAATTCTCATACATTTTTCATCTTTTTGAGTAAATGTGTAGCCTATTAATCCTTTGCTTCGGACGTGTTCTATGAGAGTTTTGTATTTTTCAACAGACTGGGAAGAGATTATTAATTTATTTCTAGACACCACCTTATACGTATAGTCACTCTTTTCCATAACTTCTTCAATAAAACTCGTTAATTTTTGAAGGTCATCTATACCATACAGTATAATGGGTGGAGGTTTCGAGGGTTTCTTTGGTCTTTTGTCTGGAGTAGGATTTTGCTCTTGACAATCAACACTTAAAATATTAAAACTATTCGATGTCTCTATTGCTGGTGGTGATATCTGGGTAGTGTTATCTGTGATAATGCCTCTACGATCACTCAAGATTTGTTCTTTCAGCAAGGTTCTTTTTGTCATCTTTGATGATGCTCCCTTTTCATCAGGGGATCGGTACCTCTTCTGCCTTTGTTCAGGAGCTCTTGGCACCTGGTTTGAGGTGGAATGATTGCTCTCTTGCTCCTTTCTTAATGTATGACTAATAGGCATTCGTTGCCAAGAAGGAGGAGCAGGTGCAAGATCCTCTGTACTGGGGATCCCCATTTTTTCGGGTTCTGTTTCTGTAGTAACGTGTGTAGGGATATTTCCTACAGATGAAGATCTGGGTCTTGATATAAACAAGCTCGGGTGGAATGCTTGCTGGACTAATTTTTTGTTGGTGCTGCCAGGAGCATTTACTGACACAGGGGCCTGGTCACCCACCCCTGTGGAGTCTTCGGTAACAAATTTCACACTCGCAGGCCCGGGTACCTGCGAGCGCCGGGGGTTAGCCGGAGCGCATGACAAAACACTCTCATTATTCGACATTTTCATATTATTAGGTTGGAAGGTAAATATAACACTTTTCCAAGGTGCTATAGCCACACTTTTGGAGGGCATTTAACTTCTCCAGGCTTGTGGTAGCCAAGTACAGGTTACTTAAAAAAAAATAAAACAAATTTCTTTGATAGATTTTCAACTTTATCACAAGGGAATAAGGTTCATATTCAATTGGGAAAATTTGTCAGATTGGGGTAGCTTGATGTGCTGGCTTCTGTACGTAAGTACATATTAATTCCATGCAAAAAGTAATCTGCACAGAGAACATTATAATATACTCGTAATCTGTGCTGTGTCCGTAGCACAGAACATATATACCCTAAAGGGAAGATTAACGACTCCGTACTTTAGAAGGAAATTTTTCCTTACCGACCTGCGCCATCTATATTCCGCCCACGAAAACTAGAGAGTAAAAGCTAGGGCGGGAATTTCAATATACAGTGCATTTTACAGATAATTTGTATTGCATTTTATGCACAAGTACAGTGCGTTTCTCGATAGTTTCCTACAAGATGGCCAATTTTTGCTCAGCAATAACAGAATCACTATCGAGAAACACAGTGTACTTGTGCATAAAATGCTAAAATTTATCTTTAAAGAGCAGTCTAATAAAACAAAGATTAGTACTCGACTTTTTTATTTAGCATGTTAATAATTATAATTTCCATAACAGATTCATTATTATATTATGACTGATTTTACATGATTAAATAAATGAGTTACATATTCATTCCTTCCACCTTCTTGTTTTGAAGACTAGAACACATACATTCCTGAATTGGTCGGAGTGATAATGTTTGCATTATGCTCTCCTAAAGGATAAATTCTGAATGAACCGGCAACAGGTTCAAATACGGCAGTTTGATCTGGCTGATTAGAAATTGTTGTATCCTGAAAATGAAAAGTTGATTAAAATCTATTTATTAATACATTTATTTAAAACTAGCTTCCGCCCGCGGCTTCGCCCGCGAGGTATGTCGATAGAAACTATCCTATGTCCTTCCCCAGGATGCAATCTATCTCTCTGCCAAATTTTATCGAAATCCGTTCAGTGGTTTACGCGTGAAAAGTTAACATACAGACAGACAGACAGACAGACAGAGTTACTTTCGCATTTATAATATTAGTTTATTATGGATGTTTACATGAATTGCATTAGAATGGATTAGTAGGATAAACTGGTTATTTATAACATTTCCTTAAATGACATGTTAACAACATCATCAGTCTGCTACAATATAAATGTATGTATGTATGTACACTTAACATAATGTCTGTATTTGTCTGAAATGTTTTATATACACTTTTCAAGCGTTAATTGTACTAACCTTATGGCTTTGAATACCAGATACAGTTGTTCTGAACAACTTCTTCTCATTAAAGCATGTGCTTTTAAAATGTTTGCTGCAAAGCATCTTATGTTTATGATGGAGTCCATCCTGGAATTTTGGTGAAGGTCAGGCTTCGTTTGGGAAGCAATACTTTGCCCATAATTCACAACTGGAAATTAAAAAACATCAAAATTACACACCATTTAATCATATTACAAATTAAGCTATATCTAAATAAAAATCTAAATTTTCTGTATTCGCATCGATTGAAAGAGATGTAATATTAGATAAGGGAATGGTGTAAGCAAGAAAACTTTTCATAGTAAGTACCTAATGATTTTTGGCAACGAAAGTTGGGACTTTAGCAAAGGGTATAAAGTATATTAAGTACGTATGTGTACATGTAACGTTATTTTGTGGTAGTTAGAAGCTGGATTGTATGTGGTCTAAAACGAATAGCATGGAAAGTACATAGGTGGGTACATACCGCAAAGCATTTTTTGAGCCAGGTTTTGGAAGCCGATGCAAAATGATGCTGGGATCTTTAAAAGGTGAAGATCCACACATGCAGCAAATTCTTGTGTTTTCTTTTTGCGAACTCTTCGCGAAATTAAACACAAAATCAAACAAGTCACTGTCTCAACACAAGTCTTTAACTCACAAATACACATTTAATCTCACCAAAACACAACAACGAAGGAGCAAGCTCGGCTCAACGTTATCAATGTATGTAAAATTAAATGGAACTAGTTTATTTATTACAAATAAACATAATACAAGATAAAATGGTTCGCAAGCGGCGGCAGACATTTTTCTTTTTCTTGTGACCTTGTGTGACGTCACGTCGTGCGGACACTAATGTTGCCACATATTATCCTCCATATATATATTTTTTAATATCAATTGTATATTCTTAGCAAGTTCCCCCACAACCGAGTCTAAGGCGAGCGGAACGTTATAAAAAGGCGGCGTCACTTGGACTCGGCTCTCAGATAGGAAATGCCGGCTCCATCAAGCTTAAATAATATAACAGTGATCCAGCCTGTCCCTTCTTGCTGCCCTCCCCAGCGACGCCCTAAGCCGAGGTTCGTACCCCACAGGGGGTGCCCTTAGTGCGTAGTCGCTTAGCTTAACGTAGTTAGTTTTATGCCCCTGGCTGGAGGCTTTGAGTTTTTCTTAAGGCAACCACAGGATAGTCCGGTTAAGTAGTCACGACCTCTCAAGGTCAACTACGAGATGCCAATAGGAAAAAAAAAAAAAAAAAAGGACTCGGCTCACTTTACGTGCGGTGCTCGGATGCGACGGACGTTACTTTGGTAGTGTGATTATAGTGCACCTCTATATTTTATGTTCTATTGTGTTAATCTAATTATTATTGTGTTGATTAAAATTATTTTGAAGTTAAATAAAAGTGTTAGGTTGTTGTAGACCGTTATTTTTTAAACGATTTTCACTTCTGGTTTGTAAAAATATCTTATATTTCTCAATAAAATATATTTGTTTGGCATCAGAATAATAGTTAAAGGTATTTTCAAGGGTAATTTACTTTAAAAAACAATTAATAAGCTCATTAATATGGAGAATACGAAATTGTATTTTTGGTGGCTACATTATATGTTCATCTCTTTTACTCTGATGTCGTTGTCTCTCTCTTGTTTTCTAACCCACCTACATACAGTTCGTAGAACAAAGTTGACACACTGGACCGTAGATCACTGACCTCTATTAAACAAGTACGCTGGACTAACTATACTCTACGAAATGACAGTAGTTCTGTGTGCCGATTTAAAGCGCCCCTCTCGAGGTACTCAGGAACTAAAATTGGCACTTTCTTTCAAATGGACGTTGAGTTGTTTGCTCACTCCTCTATTAAAAAGTACTCTGTGGCTCACTCTATCAAAAAGTACTCTGTGGTTGTTTGGTTCGTCTCTGATGATTTATGTATAAATCGTGGAATACGACTATTTTTGTGTATTTTGTGTTCATTACGTGATATTTAGAACATTTTTATTATGAAAGTATGCGCATTTTGTAAAACTCGCTATCAAAAAGGCAGCGGAATAACCTTGCACAAGTAAGTCAATTTCATTTTGACTACACATAATTGAAGAATTGCGTTTCTGTTGTGCCCTTTAATAGTTTCTGAACATTTTCTAATATTTTCTGAACATTTTCTGATGATATTGAAACTAATAAAGCTTGAAGTAAAAACTCGTCATAATTTAACTACAAAAGTACTTATTGAATGTATTTTTTTTTTCTGTCAACACTGTTTGGAAGACTAGAGCAGTCATTTTAGTGTAACTACTGCGTTTTTATGATTTTCTGCATATTTAATAAATATTTTTTGTAAACATGGAAGCCTTCAGTAACGTTACTATAAGGAAAAGCCGCATACCACGTTCTCTCTCTCGTTTTTCCAATGAATCTATTGACAGTTTAGCATCAAACTTAAGCGTCAAAAGTATGATGGACCTATCTACACACCTAAAAACTGATGAAACCATACACTTAAAAAACACAGTTGAGAATCTTAAGGAGCAGATCATGAGTTTGCGTATTGAAATAGAAACACTGGGCTTAGAAAATACTTTATTAAATCAACAATTAGCGGACGAAAAGCTTAAAACTGAGCACTTCAGACAATTGTACACTACAAGCACCAATTCCAAAACTACCTCTACGTGCAATACAAGAGTCTCCAAAAAATATTTACCTAACAAAAGCAAACTATCCGCTAGAAAATTAGACCTAGACATCGACTTCCATACGCCTGAACCATCTTCTATGAGAACTGTTACTGATATACTTAGAAAAGAAAACAAAAATGAAACTAAAGAAACCGACGCGAAAGATATTGATTCAGCAGAGGGTTTCATTGCAATTACCGAGAAGAATACACTAGAGTCGGTCTCACACGAAGAACATAAATACAACCAACAAGTTAAAATAAGTAGCAAACCTGGATATGGAAAGATACTTATTCTGTCAGACGACCAAGGAAAAGGTATAGTTCAAGGGCTACTAAAGCAGAAAGATGAGAATAAATTTATTATAAATAAATATGTCATAACAGGGATTAGGAAACCAGGTGCAAATACAGAAGAAGTCTTGTGGAGTTGTAGTAAATTAACTGAAAATTTTACAAAAAATGACAATGTGATTATAATGACCGGTAGAAATGACTCGAACCCTATTAAATTTATGGCTGAAATTTCTGCAGCAGTTAAGATTCTGAAAGATTGTAATATCTTTATTGTAAATGTTAAGTACAATGCATTTCTGAATGAGCGTAAACTTAATATTCAATTAAAACTGCTTGCACAAAACTATAAAAACTGCAACTTCATCGAAGCAAATAGCTACAATAGTGTTATAAAACAACTAATACACGAAATAAACGTTGTACAATACTACAACAAATATCTTGTGTTCAACAATAACATAGGTTTAAATGGAAAACCAAAAGATTCAGAACATGCATCAGTAGTTCCAAATAAAAATGGTCCATGTCCCGTAGTCAATATTAGTACGATATCGGTTGAATCAATGAATCAACCCAAAAAAGGCACTATTCCTTATTATTTTGGTAAAGTTAATATAACACAAAATAAGTCTAAAAACGTGTCCGCGGAGAACATACCGGCAAGTAAAGAACAATTTTTTCGTACACAATAAAAAAAAAAATAGTAACAGTAGTTTCTCAGTTCTACATCAAAATATTGCTGGGGCTTTAAGCAAACTTAATGATATAGATCTGACCATCAATGATATGCGTGAATCTGGTATAAATATAGATGTGATATGCTTAAGCGAACATTTTGTCGTTGAAGGGGAAGAAAAGTACTTGAAACTTAATAATTTTCATGTTGGTGCCATTTATTCGCGGCCTGATCAGCGACGAGGGGGAACATGCATACTTTGCAAAAATCACCTCCAAAGTACTGAATTAAAGGAAATTAATGAATTTCGTATTGAGAAACACTTTGAGATTTGCGGGCTTGAAATCAAATCTATACATATAATCTTACTATGCGTATATAGAACACCCTCATCTAACATAAATATATTTTTTGAAAACTTAAATAAAACCCTACTAAAACTACAACATAAAAAAAGGAAAATAATAATAGCAGGAGACTTCAATATAAACCTTCTACGCAAAGATATAAATAGCACAAAATTCAAAGAACTAATTTCAAATTATGGAATGCGGTGCCATATTCAAGAGGCCACTAGGATGAATACATGTATCGATAACATCATCAGTAACATTCCAAATGTAATAGGTAAAACTTATAATGTCTGTTTATCTGATCATAACACAGCACAGGTTGTTAAATTCGAATATAATCAAAAACCCATATCAGGTTCTTACTTCATGTACTTAAACGACCTAAGCAAAGACAATGTCAACAAATTCATTGAACACATAAGTAAATTATCTTTTTCTGAAATTTATAACTTTTCCGACACGAATAATGCCTTTGAAACATTTCACGACACAATAACTTTATTCTATAAGTTGTGTTTTCCGCTTATCAAAGTAAAAAAACAATTCAAATGCAGTAAATTAAAATGGATAACCAAAGGGATTAAAATGAGTAGTCACACTAAACGTCTATTAAGATATAAATATTATTTAAGCAAAACAAGTGACAATAAAGCAAAATTTAAGGCATATTCTAATTTGTTAAGAAAATGTATAAATAATTTGCAATCTTTATGTAATCTCAAACATATTGCATACTCAAGAAATAAGGGTAAAGCATCATGGGATATTGTCAAACGGAGCACAGGTAACGTAACATCTCGTGAATATATTAATAGCATAATTGAAAATGGTATTACAACTACATCAGGCTCTGAAATCGCAAATTTATTTAATAACTTCTTTATTGATATTGTTGAATCCAACACAGCCTTACAAAATAACACTAACAACCAAAGTAGTATAAAAAGCAACGACAACAGCATATTTCTAAACCCTACTAATCCTACAGAAATTTTTACCATATTAAAAACATTAAATAATACTAAGACATCCGGTTATGATGATATTACTACAGACTTGTTAAAACATATCGCTCAATACATTTCAGAACCACTTTCATATATCATCAACTTATCATTAGAGCAAGGCTGCTTCCCGGATAAACTCAAAATATCTGTAATAAAACCACTCCACAAAAAAGGCTCTAAATCAGATAAAAATAATTACCGACCTATTGCTCTGATACCAATCCTATCGAAGGTCTTTGAAAGAGTTATGCTCAAAAGACTTCTCTCTTTCTTTGATAAGTATAATGTTCTTGCTAAAGAGCAATACGGATTTAGGAAGAACAAATCAACTTCACTAGCAGCGTTTAACCTAGTTAAATCAATTTTAAATAATATTAACGCTAAAGTTACAACATCAGCTCTGTTCTTAGACCTAAGCAAAGCTTTCGACTTTGTTCATCATTCAATTCTTCTCGATAAATTGAATAAAATCGGTATAAGAGGTCCAGCCTTGGAATGGTTCAAATCATATCTGTCAAATAGAAGTCAAATCACGAGGATCACCAAATTCGAAGAAAACGGTAACAGTATCATCAATTTCGATTCCCAACCTCGACATAATTACTTTGGCGTACCGCAGGGAAGCATTCTAGGGCCACCGTTATTCCTTGTGTATGTTAACGATCTTCCCCAAGCAGTAAAACAAGATTGTGTACTTTTTGCTGATGACACGACGGTAATTATAGACTGTAAGAACGTTGAAACGTACGAGTCAGATATAAATAACACATTAAATAACATCATCACATGGTTAGATAACAATGCTTTAAAAGTTAATATAGATAAAACGAAAATATTAAATTTCAAAACGCAAAAGAGTAAATGCCTCCAACTTAAAATATCCTATAGAAACCAATTAGTCGAACAAGTACACAAAACAAAATTTCTGGGGATAACACTCGATGAACACTTCACCTGGAAAGAACATATTGACGAAATATGTATGAAAATAAATAGATTTGTTTATGCTTTAAAAAAAGTTAAGGATGAGACATCTAAACGAACTGCGCTGATGGTGTATCACGCCTATATTTGTTCCATTATTCGGTATGGTATTATTGTTTGGGGAAATTCCACGGAAATATCTAGAATACTAATAGCACAAAAAAAATGTATTCGTACAATCTTTAACATGGACTGGTCTGAATCTTGTAGACCAGTGTTTAAATCACATAACCTTCTTACCGTTCCTTGCATTTACATTTATGAAATCGCAAAATTTGTTAAACTTAATTCTAAACTCTTTGAAGCCAAAAATAATTTTAACAAACGAAAAGTCACACAGTATTTATTGAAAATCCCTGTACCTAGGATAGAACTATTCAGGCGCAGCTGCGTGTATATGACGCCACTAATATATAATTCATTACCTATCTGGATAACAGAACTACCTTACAAAAAATTCTGTGTGATTTTGAAAAAATGGTTGATATCGCATAGTTTTTATTCTGTAGGAGAATTTCTGAACAAAAAATCTTGTCAGTCCTACCACTTCAGAAATGCATTGTAATAGTTTTTTAATTATTTGTTCCTATGTTAATTCAGTTAACTACGTTATTAGTAAAATATTACTACATTTTGTTAATACAAACCTACCTACTTCATGTATTAAATATTTGCATGCCATCATTACATGGCGGAATGTGTCTTTGCACTACAATTTTACATATCATCTTTTGTACCTACCACATTTTAAGCAAATAAACGATTTTGATTTGATTTGATTTGATTCATGACTTTAAATGTTTCGATGGCTTGTGTGAGCATTTTTAATACTATTTTATTTTTAGAATAAATGTTTTCATTAATATCTCATCATATTTAGGGCACAGTTTTCACATTTATTGAATACAATCATTTAAGTAGGGTTGTAAATGTTCCATGTCGATAATTTTCTTCAGACAGTGAATAATTTTAAATTTAAGTACGTGTTTCAAATTGAAATTTACTCTCGCCAGAAATTTCTGCAATTTGATTAGGCAATACAAATGAGCAAATACTAGTTTCTAATTTCTAAAGATTAATATTATATGTAATGTATATTTGTTTCTGAAATAAAGACCGAACATCGAAATAAAACTTGCCATCTACAATGTACTGTATAGTTTAGTCATTTTTACTTTAATTAAGTACTTAATTTCAGATTTCCCACCAACTCAACTATGCAGATATGGCTGAAAAACATGAAAATGGAAAATTGGAGTCCTGTTTCGACTGTTTCTTCTCCATACGACCACTACCTTTTGGAAGGGCCGACTAGAATCAGTTCTATTTTAATTTGAAATAAATGATTTGATTTTTCACTTTGTTATTTTTTGTGTTTTTTTTTCAATTAGTATGCACGTTATCCAAATACCCAATAATGAAAATGGAATCCCTCTTCTTTCCGCTGGTAATGACTACATGGTAAGGTAATGTTACACGGTTCACTTTTGGCATTCAATTTGAGTGAATTGGATTGAATTTGCATGGACGCTGTTTGTTGAATGGTTAACTTTTTTGTTTACATGGTTCCATTCTTCCAAATTAAACACCAAAAGTAACTATTATAAGCAGTGATCGGAAAATCGGATGCATATTTACCTAAAGTTCATTTTTGGTTAGGAAATTATGGAAGCGGCTTCTTAAAACATATTTTTTTAAATATAAATCCCGGGATTCCAGAAAATTCGGGAATGCGAAACTAGTCTATAACATGGTAAGGAAACATCGTCTTTAGCATGTGGTATATATTAAAAAAAAAACGGGATTACATAATTATTAATGTATATTTACCTACTTGAAGTTAATTTTAAGCTCCTCATCAATTTATGACTTTGTTGAGTGTAAATATACCTACACACGATTTGATTTTATAATAAAAACAGTATAAATTTGTCGATTCTGGATTCCCGGGATTTTTTCGATACAAAAGTGCATTCCATAATAGCCAACACCTACACTTTCAATGATGTATAAAACTATAGATACGTTGTCCGCACTCTAAAATGGCAACATGAAATGAAGCCAATTGGCCACATTCATTGCGCTCAGTCACGCACCAACCTGTCGCGCGACGCTATGCCTGTTTTTAATTTATCGTGTGAAAACCTGTGCAAAACATAAAGAAAACATGCCGTCGTGTGTTTTCAGAGGATGTACAAATTATACCCCAAAAGTTAAAGACAAAAATGTGTCATTTCACGCGAAAGTTTACAAAACTTCATTATTTTATTTTATTTTGTACGACGCTGCGTCTAATGGCGGCCGGCGCATGAAGTTAGTAGTCACGTGACGTCGCTCATGCGTTCGACCAATGAGCATGTAATTTGACTCATACTTATCCTGTGACGTAACTGAAGATGTTTATTTATCTCCCTCTAGCAACAGGCATCCCGCCGTACGGTGTCATATTTTCTTTCCCTTTCTTTACGCGTATAAGTTGTTATCTAGTATTTTCGCTGTTTTTAAGCGCCGAGATGTTGGTTGATAACGTGTCTATATATAATACGTCATTGTACACTTTAGGTAAATATGCATCCGATTATCCGATCACTGATTATATGTAATGGCTATTAAATAAATGTAATGCAATATATCTCACGAAGAATACAACTGCCATTTGATTTACTAGGATAGAGCGAAATGGCAACATAATAGCTCAATAGTTCTTAGTTCACTTTGCGAACTAATGTGACCCCAGCTTAGCTTGTAAAAGTAGTGTAGTTGAGCCTGGAGACATTAGTTCAACCATAGTAGTTTTTAGGCTAAGTTTGAAGCCTATCCTCATATTTAAAGCTTGCTGATCTGACCGTCATGCACTTTACTAGGACTCTATCCACTAATTTATAGCTTGCGATCTGGCCACGCCCTAATGAATTTTCAGTTAACCTTTGCAGAGCAATTATTCTATTACTTAAAAATTAAGCATAAAAATAACTGGGAGTGATTCGATATTTTCCTCTTAAGTAATAAATTATTCTCCGTGGTTATAACGATCGATAAAGTTTATACAATTTTTTTATCGAAGGATAAGTCCCATCTCTAATATTAGTTCCACAGTACCTCACGTTGCTATCAGCGCCAAAATGTCGAAAATCAAATGTCTTTATGTTGTCATCGATACTATGAAGTCCAGCGTACTTGTATAATAGAGGTCAGTGGGTGTCTGTGATTAAGTTCTGATGGTAGAGAGCCTCCACGACACTGACCTCAGCATAGCTATTCACAAAGCTACGACACGGTTTGGTACCGTATCGAATGTCACTGTTATCGACGAAATCCTATAATCGCTATTCACAAATCCGAAACCGTACAATTTTGACAGTTCACATACGGTATGAAGACATCAATTCTTCCGACAGGTATTTGCTGTCGGAAGTGTTATCGAATAACAAAATATTGTTTTAAAAAGAATAATCTAAGCAATAAGTGTCAAAACACGGCTCCGGGCAAGGTCCTCATGCCCTTGCATGAATGCAAAGAGCATCTGCCGCTGCTCCAATGACACTCTTTTCTGAAAATATTTATCTTTTATAAATATATTTTCAATATTAGGTACCACGTTTTATAAAATGAAAATGAGGAAATAGTAATTTGTTTAAATACCGATAAAATACATACAACCATTTTTCTGTTTAAAAAAAAACTAATTTTTCACTCCTGAATTATTTTTTTTTATTATTTTTTTAATTCGCCCAAAGGGCAGGCTATAGTCTTTCGACCATACCGCCTTGTCTTCCGAGTAGTTCTCAATTATCTCTATAGCTCAAAACAAGATTCAGAAAAATAATTATTCCAGATTTCCTGGTTTGACAGAAAGTTGAAGTTTACAAAGCAAGTTTAATAGAAATCAGGTAAATTTTATTTATTAATAAAATCATTGCTTACTGTTAATTATTTGATAATAGTTACTGAATGCATAATCTATAGTTGCCCATAGTGAAATACTCAATAAAAATCATTTATGTACCACTTAAAATTTTCTACCACGAATATCTATTTACTACCATTTTGTAGCGTTCCCCGTATACACACCTAAAAAAAAACCCTTCCATACGGATCTGTGAATAGCGTTTTGCCGGTCCTTCGGTTCAGAAATCAGGTTATCGAACAAGTGTCATTGTCGATACGATAGTGAATCGTATGTTTGTGAATACGGGTGCAGGTCAGTGCTCCACGAGCATTGACTAACGGTGCGTTACGAATTGGGAAAATAATCGATGTAATCGATTTGAGCGTGCTTAAGCCTGTACCGAATTAGCGTGAGCGCGATAACGATGTGATGTGAATCGTCATAGATGACGTCATGACATCTACCATCTTGCGATAACGCCGACCATGCCTTGTAATAATATCACCGTGAGCGCTGTCAAAAATGACTGTGTGTGTGTGTGGTGTGTGTGAGTGAGTGTGAGGATGAGTCAGTGTGTTTTGTTTTGAGTTGCATCATATCTTTAAATTAAACTAACGTGGCATTTTAAAAATTGTGCTTCTGGCTGACAGTCGCCACATAACCAAACAAGAAGAACAGCAGTAGAAATGTGGTGTTTATACAAAGAAATACTGCTGTAATATCATTTTGACATTGAGTAAGAACTGTGAGCGCGTTCACGAGCGTTCCGAATTGTTGACAGTTCTCAGCTATCATTATCGTAATATCTATTATGGAACGCATGTGAGACGATTTAAGTGCAGAGAGCGATTATAGCCAATTCGGAATGTGGCCTAAATATACCTATGGATGGACTGGGCATACCTACAAAATTAGCGTGTATTCTATTGAGATAGGAGAAGCATGGAGACGCCCTAGTCTACTATAGAAATAATAGATCACAGATAAGATATTAGTGTAATCTAATATATAAAATTCTCGTGTCACAGTTTTCGTTGCCATACTCCTCCGAAACGGCTTGACCGATTTTGATGAAATTTTTTGTGCTTATCCGGTATCTATGAGAATCGGCCAACATCTATTTTTCATCCCCCTAAATCGAAACTTACGCGGGTGAAACCGCGGGGCGCAGCTAGTTAAAAATATAAATTTTAATTTCTAATGCCAAACTGCATTCAGTGATAGATTATTCATTATTAAGTAGTTTTAGTAAACAGATAATTGCTTCATATTTTGCAATACCTAATTACCAGCGTTGTGTCATCGCGCTTCTTTTTCTTTTCTATGCAGTCCGACAGTGACCGCGCTTTATATCATGACCAAGAAGTAAGTTTTATCCTTGAAGAAGTAGCACACCACATCGCCTTGGAATCATGAAGGTCATGAGAACAACGATGCAGATAAGAGCCAGCGTACAATGTCCTAAGTACAATCTATCGTAAACAAATGTGGCTATTAGTCATCATACCCTTTTAAAAACAATGCTTCCGACTGCATCAACAACAGTGTCCACAGGTCAACAGTGTCAGCCTTATCTCGGAAATTACTTACTGCAGTTACTGCACGGATTTGGACACAGTTTGCAACGTTTTCACTAACTTGCAACGAAAACTAGGTAATTCCGTGTATGTGTAAAACGTCTGTCGATCGCTAATTTCTTTTAATTAGAACTAGTAGATTATGGAGAATACGAAATTGTATTTTTGGTGGCAACATTATATATTCATTTCTTTTACTCTGATGTCGTTGTCTCTCTCTTGTTTTCTAGCCCACCTACACAGTTCGTAGAACAAAGATGATGAAAAAAAATCGTTTCTGGTTTAATTTAATTGTTTTTTTTTTCTTTGTTAGTTATTTTTATGTTTTCTTAATTTTTTGTTGTTATTTTAGATAATTTCATTGTCACTCAGATGTTGTACTAGCTCGTATTCACATAAAAACTTCATGAACTTGTATGCACTTGTTATTTTTTCTTGTAGTATGTTTGTTTAGCGATTACGACGACTGAAAGACATGTATCCATGGTCATGAATAAAGATAAAAAAAAAAAACATATGATCCTAACCTCAGAATTTTTCCTCTATGCTCCAAACCACACTCCAAACTAGTCACAGAGTATCTATTAAAAAGTACTCTGTGCAGAGTATTTTTTGATGAAACTAGTCGAAACCATGGAATTAATATGTACTTACGTACAACTGGAAGGCTTACTGGTGAAATTTTGTCAAATTAAATTGAACTCTATTTATAAGAGAATATCGTCGTTTTTAGAATATCCAAATACACAGTAAAAAACGGTCTCGAGAGAGAACAACTTAAGCTTCGTTGTGTCTCTTTCGCACGATTGCCATGTAAAATATGTAATTCCTTTAGTAGAATAAAATTGTGTGAAATGAAAATTAAAACGTAGTTACTTTATTTGCAATATGATAAACTTATGTGGGTACCGCTTATGAACTAAAACGAATTATTTTTGCATAAAGGTTTACTTATTATGAACAAAAATATTTCTCACAATAGCACCGTAGGTAATTTAGTAAATATTATAAATTTGTTACTAGCAATACCGCCAAATTTGGTTGTCATGTCAGCTGACGTAATTTAATGGCGTCTCGTTCGTTGTTGTGTGTTTTATTCAGAAGCTTTTGATGCGATTTGAGAATCGATGAGACTGTTGTTTTTTGAAAAATGGTGAATACCTTCTGTGCTGTGAGTGGGTGTCATAAAGAATTTTACCCTGGTTGTGGAATATCCTTTCATAGGTGAGTTTATGTTTTGTTTATGTTTTTGTATTAAATAGGGTGAACATAATAAATGTAAAATCCGAACCTAACAAATAATTTTTTTTTCTAGATTGCCATCGAATGCCGAAATAAGAAGAAATTGGTTAGAGCTTATTCCTGGAAAGCTGACCGATAACTCCGTAATATGTAGCTTGCATTTCAAACCCGAAGATTACCTGACAGAAGCTCGGAAAAAATTGAAACCTGGAGTAATACCATCTGTTTTTCCTAAGGTAATATGTTGGTTTGTAATTGCTGTTAATTTTATGTACTTCTTGTTTGAAATAACTAGATAAAACTAAAACAGGATAGATTCCTACTTGAATATTTACCAGTGGAGCTTGGTTCCATTTTATATATGTACCTACCTACTGTACATCACTAGCATCATCATCATATTTTTAGAATCTGATCACTTGATCAGTATTCTATAAATCCACCATCAGCCCTACAAAAATATTAAATTATTATCTACATATTACAAAAAAATATAAGTATTATTATTACTACTTATAACATTTGTACAGTTTGTACTTTAAGGTATAAGTGATTCCCCTTAAATTAATATTATTTAATTACTGTGTGTAATTTTTATTCCAGATCTTATCTGAAAAGAAAAGACTACAAGTTTTGAGTGTTATTCAAGTAGCTTCTTCTGATGCTGAAAATGTTAAACCAGGAAGTTCTCAAGGTCCACCGACTAAGAAAATAAAATTACTAGTAGATATATCAACCCAAACACCTTCATCGTCTGTGTCACCAAGAGAAGCGGAGTTAAAGCGGGAGGTAAAAATTATGAAGCAACGTATCAAAAGAAGAGATGCAAATATTAATAATTTAAAGTCACTTCTTAATATTTGTAAACAAAAATGTAACAATTTTGAAGAGGTGGAGTCGGTAATAAGCAATTGCTTTTCAAATATTCATGAACAGTTAAATACAATAAAATCTGACAAAGGTGTGAGATTTAGTGATGATGTAAAATCTTTTGCTCTCACTTTGTATTTTTATTCTGCAAAAGCATATAGATATCTAAGGAATTATGTATGCATCCCTCATCCTTCTACTTTGAGAAGGCTCTTGTCAACTCATAACTGCAATGTGGGTTTTATATCAGAAGTTATAAGTTATTTGAAAAATGCAGCTAGTGAAAATAGCAATTTAAAAAATGTCGCACTAGTTTTTGATGCAATGTCCATACGAGCTGAATTAAAATTTGATTCAAAAACGGATAAATACTACGGTTACGTTGATTATGGTGGTTTTGTAGTGGATGATTCTGAGACATTGGCTACAGAAGTTTTAATTTTTCAAATAGTGTCATACACTTCCAAATTTAAATGCCCAATAGCATATTTTTTAATTAATAAAATATCTGCTCATATTCAAGCTAATTTACTGCTCGCTGCCATTAGATATTTGGGAGATATAAATATAAACGTTAGGTCTCTAACATGTGATGGCACTGTCACAAATTTGAAGTCCTACGAACTTTTGGGTTGTAATTTTTCATTACAAAACATGAAAACATATATCGATCATCCTCAGAAAAATTATAAAGTATATTGTTTATTGGACCCACCTCATATGATCAAACTAGCTCGAAACGTTTTTGCGGAAACCAAAATGAGTTCTGAAAAAGGAGATATTAATTTTAATTTTATTAAAAAACTGCATAAACTCCAGGATGACGAAGGCCTAAAATTAGCAAACAAGTTATCTAGCACTCATGTTAACTTTCATGGAAAAAAAATGAATGTTAGGCTAGCTACTCAAGTTCTGAGCTCATCGGTCGCCGACGCAATCGATTTTTTAAGGTGTTCGGGTGATCCCAATTTCTTAGGAAGTGAGGCTACCGTGGAGTATATAAGAATATTAGATCGGATATTTGATTTGTTCAACTGTAAGCAACCTTTTGGAAATGGCTTTAAATCTCCAATGAGCATGGAAAATATTGAGGTGTGGTCAAATATTTTAGAGAAAACGAGAGTTTATCTTAGTAACCTCAAAATAAATGATTGTCCTAGTTTGATGCACCGTCGCAAGACACCATTTCTAGGTTTAATTATAGACACATTCAGCTTTGCTCAACTTGCCCTAGATTTACTTCAAAGTGGTATAGTTAAATATTTTCTAACTTACAAATGCTCACAAGATCATTTAGAAATGTTTTTTTCATGCTTGAGAGCTTCAGGTGGACATAATGACAACCCAAGTGCATTACAAGTGAAATATGCATTACGAAAATTATTATTCCGAAACAGCGTTACTCCAACTGTTAACGCAAATTGTTTTGACGCAGACTTCGAAACTTCGCCAATATTAGAGTTTAGAAGTCCCAAATCCTTTATTAACGACCCAGATACCATACCCGAACAGAACGAGGAACAACAAATAGATTGGCTTCTTCAACTTATTGAAACTACCAATTTCTCAGAATTTAAAAATAATATTTTATATTACATATCGGGCTATATTGTAAAAAAGTTTTTTGAAAAGAGTGTATGTGAACATTGTAAAGCTGTGCTAATAACCAATAAATATAAATGTAAAGAACACGATTACGCTGTCGACATAAACAAATATTCAGCCTTTACGTCATTTGTAGACAGAGGTGGCCTAAAATACGTCTCAAATTTTGTTTTTCTTGTGGTACAATATACAGAAAGAGTATATATATCAATGGCTACAGATTCTTTGTTGAAAACTAAAAAGAGTAAAATTATGATTTTGATTCAGCAGCACTTTTATGACAAATTAGATACGCTAATTGATCCTCCACATCCCGTTACTTCTGTACATACTGAAACTAGGCATGAAATAAACCTCTTGAAATTTATTGTAAATAAATATTTAACTATGAGAATGTCATCACATGCCAAAGATTTATCTCTCAAACTGATTGGCTCCTCCCGAGCTACTTTACGTCATAAACTACACAAAACTATATTATTTAGCAATGTTTAATAATTATGTCCACTTGTGAGGGTCGAGGGTTTTATTTCCTAGGCGTGAACATATTCTGTCATTCAATAAATACTACGTATGTTTCTATATATTGTCTATTATTTTATTTGAAAGTGTACAAATATCCTTACAACCCTATGTTCGCACCGACAACAAAAAATGTTCCCTACAGCTATCTAGCGCAATCAAACCCTCAAAGAGTGATAGAAATAGATAGCTGTTTAAAACATTTTTTGTTGCTGGTTAAACATGTTGAAGGAAGGGCTATGGGTGTTGGGCCCATCACCTATCGCATTGAGACGATCATCGCGTTCATCGCTATAGGTAGGGGCCTCCGTTGGAATAAAACACGTCACGTCATAAAATATACTTAGTAGGTGCAGACAGAAGCACTTATTAGCATGTTTTGAATTATTTCTCAAATTCCCACCGACAAAACACCCTTGGTGGGGATTTAATGTTTTTCTTTCCTGAAATCCCCACCTTATAGCAAATTTCAAGAGGATTTCAGGAATATAAACATGAAAAATCCCCACTAGATAATAATGCATATGCAGGATATGTAGGTATGTTGTAAACATGCTAGTAAGTGCTTCTGTCTACACCTTATAATTTATGACGATGGGAGAAAAGATGGAAAATGATGACGTGAATGATCGCTGTAATTTTAAAGATATACCTAGTGATTACGATTGAAAATGTCATGCTACTAGGTGCTGATGAAAAGTTATGTAACATAAACAGCATCAAGAAAGGTGGCCTAATAAAATCCGATGTATCGACCTATTACATAAAATATGGTCACCCTACTTAGACAAGGACGGGTGAAGTTTTGTAACCTCTCTTTCGGCTCGCGTTTATAATCAGAGTGAACCTTCCAGTTGTACGTAAGTACATATTAATTCCATGGTCGAAACCTCCCGTGAGCCATAGACACAAAGTACTTTTTAATAGAGATATAAAAGTACTCTGTGCCCATGCCCGTGTGAGAGTAGTACATAGAAAATTTTATACATTCCTTGCTCCCCAAACCCCTATCAAAAAGTACTCTGGGCCCCAAACTATGATTAGTGAAGACATTAAAGAATTTTTAGACCGTCAGTATAACAAGCAATACTAAAAAAAATATTTTTTTTTTTTTTAAATGGAATTCGGTGATAAGATATCGCCCGTCAAGAAGAGACAAAAAAATATTCTAAGAAAGGATGAAGATTCACCGGTGAAGACAAAGCGGAGAGAGGAGGAGTCTGACGATAATAATATGAAGATAATTAATGATGATGAGTTACCAGTGCAGAAGATAGAAAAGCATATAGAACTCGGTGATTTATTACAGGATATGGATGATTTAAATGAACCAGCTTGTATGGATAGAATACTGATGTATTTAGAAGAAATCAAAGATGAGGATTATTTTTTTATGGAGGTAACTCAAGTTAATATTGAACTAAACCGCTACCTAATTAAAACTTAGAGTAAACTTATCAATCATTAAAAAATGTGCTTACTTAATTTAATATTTTGCAGCATCTTCAAGTTTTATAGTTTAAGCAAACCTTCAGGTACTATGTATTACTATTTAATGTAATGTCGGCCTGTGTATACAAAACCCCCCAGCTAGGGTGTGTTGAATACTTGGTGGACTTAGGGCAAATCTACCCCTATTACTACCTCACTGTGTAGAAATGAACTTGGATATCATGTCTATTATAGTAAATAGTTAAGAAAAGCATTACTTACAGAAAAGAAAACTGCGTTTGTGGACATAATTAATTAATTAATTTAATAAATGTATTCTTTTATTTCAGTTATTAGTAGCCAGATTGAAAGATGAGAAAATTACATGGGAGCAACCTTGGTATCAACAATCAAATTCTCTTTCAAGGCCACTCAAAAGTGTTGATAATGAAACTCATCCTCAACCTTATCTTACAGACACCATTTGCAAAGCTGAATGTGATAAAATACAAGAGAATTGGAATGAATTCATGAAGGTATAGTAGGTGCACAGTCACCCCATGAGCTCTCAAGTAGTATGAACCAATTTTGGTTACACACAGTATTTTTTTGAGGCTGCATATCACTGGTCAGTTTCCCCCAGTCATCAGATTATTGAATTCGGCAGTTTCGTTGATTAGTCAGTTTCACTGATTGGTCAGTTTTATTGATTAGACAGTTGCGTGAAACTCAACAGTTTCCAGTGTTTGCCAGTTTTCGTTGATACAGTCAGTCGTCGTTTGTGAATATACATAGGTATATATATATAGGTAGTTATTTAATTCAAATAACTACCTATATAAGTTGAACATTATTAAAATTAATGAAGTGAATTGAAAAATTAATTTTTCTAATGATAAATAAATCTTTTCATACAAGTTCACTTACATAATGTAGCATACAATAAGAATCTTTTTTGGCAGCTATATGATGTTCCTGATAAGTTAATATGTTTAGCTCGGTGGAAAAATAAAGTTAAAAGCAGATTACCTAATACACCTGAAGAACATGCAAGACGTTTTGTTGTTGCTTTTTTGGCTCGTGGACTACAAAGAACACTGTTTCAAGTATTCAGGCATGTTATGACACATTTTGGAGGCTCTGTCAAAGGTCCTTACTCTGCAGATGAAGAAAAAATCATGAAAGTGTGTTTCAAGCACAAACCCAACAATTCAGTGACATTATTATCAATGGTTCTGAGCAGAGAACCTAGAGGAATATACAAAAGGTTACAGCAGCTATTTAATGGTGTGTGCATTATAATCATTATTACAAAAAAATAAAATAAAAAAAAATGTATGTAAAAAAAATATCTTTTTTAGGAAAACCAGAAAAGAAGAAAATTAAATGGACATTAGCATTAGCAAGTAGATTTTTAAGGCTATTACTGAAGTATACACAACTACCTTTAGAAGAATTAAAGTATCGGAAAATAGATAAATCTGTTTGGTTGAAGCTTGAAGAGAAATTTGATCAGCATTATATTTATTTGCAAAGCTTTTGGTATGCAAGTCTCCATGTTCAAGTTTTTGTAAAAGAAAATTTAAAAATAAACAAACTAAGAAAAAGAGTATTTAAAAGGTTGGTATTTACCCGACTGTCCCAGGAGGGTAATCTTCTTAATATATATAAATTACGTGTCACGATGTTTGTCCGCGATGGACTCCTAAACTACTTAATAATTTGAATCAAATTTGTACACCGTGTGCAGTTTGATCCAACTTGAAAGATAGGATAGAAAAAAAAAATATATATATATGACAAAAACGTTAGCCACAGCAACGCGTGGCCGGGTCAGCTAGTGTTTTATAAATACAAAGATATTTCGCAAACTATAAAGTTGTAAAAAAAAATACACTGGCCTAGTGCATGTCGGACCACGCACAGTGAAGGGGCCCCACACAATTTCGCATACCACTAATTGCTGTCTAAACAACAGTGACAGGAAGTTATAACATCATCAAAGCGGATTAAAGAAAAAGAAAGAATAAGAAAAACCGAAAAACGTATTATAAGCTAAATCAAAAACTAGCCAAGCAACGTTAATAAAATATGGGGACCACCCGCGCTTTTTCTACCAAATGAAAAAGAATCACGTAAATCGCCCAGTAACACCAAATGCAAACTCCAACTTTTTTTGAAGTCGGTCAAAAATGTTATTATTTCATTTGTTGTTGTAACCTATAATATCTCTATTATCTCAAAACTTATTGCCAAAGTCACTTAGAAGCATCCTAATGATCTTTGTAATTAAGGCATTCAATAGTACCTACCCCACACGCGTTGTTTCTCTTTCTTCCTTCTGTTACATGAATGGGGAATGCCACCTTTACTTATTTTTCTCCACCATTGTTTAGCGGAAACCGTTGCACCATTGTTTAGTCATGAGGAAACGTGTCCTAGAAACGAAAAATTCAAAGACATGTGACATCTACCTACCATGGCCCCTCGTGGTGGACCGTGGAGTGGACAGTTACAGCCCACTTCCTCACACTGAAAGGAGGCCTGTGTCCCAGCAGTGGGAACATTATTGGCTGATTATTGTTTAGCGGTGCACAGTAGGTACTTATTTCCGATTTTCTTCGATATAAGTACCTAGTGCTAATAATCCCCAAGACTCCCGAGTACTTACCTACTTATTGACTTTCGGACAGACGGACATGACGAAAATATATGGGTTCAGTTTTTACATTTGGCTGTGGAACCCTAAAAACCACACATATATATTTTCATGAATATTGCTTTAGTTAATTGAGTTTTTATTAACCAATTTAGTATTTTCAGTCTTAAGTCATCATCATATCAAGTTTGGACTGACATTCGGTGGAAAGATTTAGTGAAGCAGTTTTCTGATGGGTTAACACACAGATTTTTATACCAGATAACTAGCAGTGTTGTCTGCAAAATCCCAGAATATTTCAAAAAACCTCTATCGGAGGTTGCAGATCAGGCGTTGGATAAACTCAAGAATCACCCATATCGTAAACGTCGTTTGAAAACCTTACAATTTAATGAGGATGGAGACCTAGAAGCAGTTAGACGTGATTCTTAAGAAACATACCTAAGTCTGAAGAATCACGTTTAACTACTTCTGATTGACTACTTTTGATTTATTGATGGAACTACTTACGAAAATAAAAATTCGATTGTTAAATATTAGTTAGTTTATTTTTATTTATCAAGTCGTTCCTTCCTCTATTTGAATAAGTAGATATTTTAGATATTTGATTACTCAGCTTTCAAAAACTACATTTTATTTACAAACAAAAATCACATATGGAATTGTGTATTCGTCATTTACAGAAGTGCACAGCACTAGCACATGAGTAGTTACTCATGTGGCAGTAGCACAGAAATTATTAGTACACACGGCTACACAGCTAGCTATACATAACCAGTATATAACCCGACTTCTGATTGTACGAAAAACTTATACAATGCGAGGTCAGTTAAAACAGGAAATATATAGCCGTGTGTACCACGTACAAGATATCGTTAGTTGAATTACATATCACGCTAATATTATAAAGGCGAAAGTTAGTGTGTGTTTTTAGGTTTGTTACTTCTTCACACTCAAACGGCTGTACCAATTTTGATAAAATTTTGTATGGAGGTAGCTGACACCCTTTTTTTTAAGGTTCCCGCTCTGGGTGGAGCGGAAGGGAGTAGGGGTAACCCTTTCGGACAATCCCGCTAGCTGACACCCTGGATTAACTTATAGGCTTTTTATCCCGATATTCCCACGGGATCGACACTTATGCGGGTGAAACCGCGGGGCGTAGCTAGTAAGTTATAAAATAAAGTAGAATTAAAATTAAAATGAGAAATGTTCACAAATACGATCGAAAATATAAAAATATATTTAAAAAAAACAACAAAAAGAAGGCTGGCAGGGAAGGGAAAGGAAGTACTTATGTACACTGACTGACCTGTGTAATATACAAGTGTTTAATAGAGGTCAGTGCTTATAAACAATTATTAACGGGTGGCTCATGTCGCACAAACGACTCGAGACTCCGAACTGCACCCTAATTGCGTAACACATTTTGTTTCTTATTGCGATTCCGAACTTAAGCCAACTCCAGTCGTAATCGATATCATAGATCGGTATTGCGTAACTTCTTAAGATCCAAATGAAGTACAATCGTATAGAGATGTACATACAAAAAGGCCACAGTTGGCTTCAATTAAAAGTTTCGTTTTATCATAAATGAATTATTTGTTTCCGAATTAATATGCTATAATTTAATTTAGTTTTAATTACAACTGATGATCTACTAACGCTTACAAATGAAAATGTGCAATGTTTGCCGAAAAATTAAAAACCAATTTTTAAAACACTTTCTACCAAAAACTACCATATTTGAAATACGTAACAAAACGTATTTGCATCTGAAATTTTTGTAGATTCTAGTTCTGTGGCAAAAGTTGCATCTGACATTTTTGTAGATTTTAGTTCTGTGGCAAAAGTTAACTTCTTTTTCCGCCGTTGAAAAACTTTTATTGTAAATTGTAATGTTATCTGAATTATGTAAGTTATTATCAATTTCTTACTGTAAGATGAATTTAAGTGGTTATAAATATAAAGAGAGTGTTTGTTGAGTTTGGTTTTTTAAATGAAGTATGTTTCATGCTATTACATTAGTTCTGTTGATCTATTTTTTCAGAAATGCCTGCAACCAAAAGTTTCAGAGCGGCAGTAGGAGCTGCTGCTCCGATTTATGGAACTAATTTGCCAAGGGATCCTGGGCAAGACTAACAACAGAGCAGTTAGCAAAAGGAAAAACATTGCAGCCCGCCTCAACAGCGAGGGCGCGGGCTGCAATAAATCCCTGCTAATCCTGCAAAAAAAGCGAGGAGTAAGTGTAAGGAACAATTTATTTATTTATTTATCCATCCATTTATTTCAGGCATCAAGGCCCATATAAACACATACAATACAATATTAATATAAGTAACTTAAAAATACTATAAATACATACAACATTATACTAAAAAAACTAACACTAACATACACGAAGTGTCTGCGTCGTGTTTCGCTGACTGGTGTGATGTAGCTGGCCACGAAACCGGCGGTACACAACACCCACAATAATAATTATACTTGTGAGAGTGTGTGAAAAGGTGCATGTCCGTACGACGACATTTAATATCAATATACAATTCCAGTCTATGCTGCTTTTACTGTAAATTTACAACTTGACATCAATTTATTATGGCAACAAGTACGAGTCTTATTTTAGGCTGGTAGGCCTGTGCCTAGTGCATGTGGTATGAGACTGATTACAGAAATTAGATGAATTTATTCATCATAATAATTATTGTCAGGGAATCAAGTCAATTTTGGACAGAGAAAGTTCATTAGTGGCATACCACCCTTACTAATTAATACTAATACCACAGCTAATACTGCTAACAAATGTGCAATTTTAAAGTAAGCATTTTTTTTTAGATTATTGTTTCAATATTAATATTTTTACTTTGCTAGTATTGGAACAAGCAAAAATATAATGCCCGAAAGAAGTCATTGGGGCTCCAACAGCAAGCTTTGGCAATGGGAGGGGGTCCTCTGCCTCCCAAATTGGCCTCCCAGCTGTGGTGATGGTGACACGACCAGCTGGTGCAACAAGAGGGAGAGGAGGCAGAAGAAGAGGTACATACATTTAACCTTATATTAAATCTATGTTAGATTACTAACTGCTGCAGTAATTACAAATCAACATAATGATGTCGCGATGCTAGTTGTTATGCTGCATAAATCTTAGCTGTTGTAAAGAGTATGTTATAATGACATGTCTTTACATCTATACATATCATAAATTGAAGTAGCTTTTCACATTTGTTTGTTGAACCGTGTTGTTCTTCTAAACTATGCAATGGATTTTGATGCAGTCTTCATCATCATTGAGAGCATTCATTATGGAAGGTTTATGTGTTACGCATTAATATTTAACATAATAATAATATAGACTGACTCGTTGATCTAGTGATTGCAACTACTGCCGAGCATGAGGTCTTGGGTTTGATTCACAGGGCCGGGCAGTGTTAAGTGGGTTGCTAGTTACATCATTATATAATCATACTTGTTTTGAACAAGAGCATGACACCTTTCTTTATTGTTGATTTAAACAGTTGTTTTATTTTCAGAAAGTAATGCTGTAGTCTATAAATGGATGAGAGAATGAAAAATAAAAGCTGGCGCCAACAAGTCAATGTATGTGACATTTACTCTCAGAAAAGATGACTGCCCACCTGTTAAACTCAGAGATGACAATGACTGCCACATGGGACATCAGCTAAGTACCTTGGCGTACATCTCGACAGGAAACAAACATGGAAATATCACAAAGAAAAAACTAAACGAGTTTAACATCCTACTCCGAAAACTAAACTGACTCTTGGGAAGAACATCACACGGATCACTGGAAAACAAAGTTCTCACCTACAAAGCAGTATTAAAACCTACGTGGACATACGAAGTTTAGCTTTGGGGCTCTGCAAAGAACTCAAATGTGGAAATTCTCCAGCGACTTCAAAATAAAGTACTTTATTGAATAAAGCCTGAACAATTTTGAGAGACAGATTCTTCGATGGAAGAATGGACCTCAGCAGTCAATATCCGCACAAAAAATCTGCTATTGCTTTACAACCGATTGCAAGATAAACAGGGCAAAAAAAATTGATCTGCTGGCCTACTCCAATTGTCTCGATGCTTCGCTGAGACCATGTATGTGTTACCTATTTATTTTATAGATTGGTAAGTTACAATGTTACCAAAAAAATAATCAAAATTTAATTATTATTATTTCAGATCATCGTGTGACGCCTGCCGCTATGGATTGGGTGGTCCAGTTGGAGGGGAGGAGGCTGGTGACTGACCAGGGCATTGCTGCAGCCCTGCAGAAGCTGAATGTGACCCTCCATGATATGCGGGTGGCGATGGAGGCGGTTGCACAGAGCCTGTAGGGCATATCTAGACTCATAGCTCTGCATCTAAACTTTTATCTTATGTATGTTTTATATATGTTTATCTACACCCATGCTATAAATTCCTCTATAAGTCTGAAACAGCTTATTGCCAACATTAAAACAATAGTATCATACTAACCATGATATCATCCAAACGTGTTATAATGTTGTACTAAATTTCACTATGCAACTTCTTGTCAAAAAAAGAACATTGTCAAGTACGCGCGTTTCCCTACCACAGCGCCGTATTTAAAAAAAAAAACATAAAGGTTATTCAAATTCACGTCGTATCCCGCCATTTTTGTTGGTTAGTAGTATTGCAAAAATGTATTACTTTGTTGTTTACAAAAATGAGTGATACAAGCTTTGATTTCTAATGCAGCAATAAATAATTGTATTATTACCTCTACATAGTATGTTTGTATTAGATACTGAGCAAGTAAACTTTCCATGAATTTACATAGTTCTTACAACACTGTACAGCACCCTATGGTTTCAGAACCTTTTAAGGATTCATATCATATGTGTAGATATGTGTTATGTGGGTGTGTGTGGTGGTGTTGGGTGTGTGGAGGGGCCCGTGGCTAAATAATAACAGCCGCACAGGTCGATCGATCAGGTTAAGCTAAGCTTGCCGCGGTTGGTCTGTGGATGGGTGACCGTCTTTACATATCGAGACCCCTCCGTGCCTCGGAAAGCACGTTAATTCGTTGGTCCCGGCTGTCATTTGTGGATCTTTGACAGTCGTTACGGGTAGTCAGAAGCCCGAAAGTCTGACAACCAGTCTTACCAAGGGGTATTGTATTACCCAGTAACTGGGTTGTGGAGGTCAGATAGGCAGTCGCTCCATGTAAAATACTGGTATTCAGCTGCATCCGGTTAGACTGGAAGCCGACCCCAACATAGTTGGGAAAAGGCTAGGCAGATGATAATGATGATCATATGTGTAGATAAAGTCTTGTATGCAACTGTACATAATTAGGTATTAAAGCACTCATGTGATACTATTATTACACTCGGCTTCGCCTCGTGTGATAACCCACATTCGTATTTTAATACCCATTACTTTACAGTAGTTGCATAAATAACTAATATCTACCTTATGTTATAGCGATAAAGTTGAAAATTAATTAAAGAAATTATACAGATTGTAGTAGCTTGATGTGCTGGCGTCTGTACAACATTAAAAAAAATTTGGTGAGGTCGGCGTTTCCTATCTGACTACTCTGAGAAGATAGGCCGAAACAAACAGAGGTCACAGTCTCTTTTAAAGTGCAGACGCAAATCTTGGTCAGAGCATGTAGATTGAAGTCTGAAATGGACTTTTGATATACAACCACACAGATTGAGTGGACCCACAGAATACAATATAATGCAGGAGAGGTCCAGTCAGTGCACGTATTTGTCAGTAATCGTGCAGCACAACACAACTTGTTATCTAACTATGTTAAAATATATTTTGTTTTCAGAATCGGAACCTATTGTTTTTATTTTAATTACCTATCCTATCTATGCAAACAGTAGGTATAATTAGTCACAACAATATTATTATTAGGTACTTAAGATCAGTACATTCAGTCTATGTAGAAGCGTAAAGGCGCGGGCCCACTGCACTGCACTGCCTGTGCACGGGCACGCGGCGTACTTTAGCTGCGTGTATTAATTTGTTTGAAAACGTGGGTCTACGTTTCCACACGAAGACTCACGACTATGTATAGCGTGCCACGGCGCACGGAGAGGCTACGCACGTGCCACTGCTATCCACGGACACGGGTTTCACTGCGAGAAAATGCGCTGCGATAAGCGAGCTGTACGTAGTCGTGGGTCGTATTCGTGTATTCCAGTGGAAACGTAGACACACGTCGACAGCGTTGAGCTATGTAACCGCCTATTCGAGCAAGTCACGCATGTATCAATGACGTCAATTCATGCGTAGCCTCTCCGTGGGTTGCAGTTGACACAACCACATACATTTTCTTACAAAGTGAAGCTTAATACACGTGCGTAGCCTCTCCGTACGCCGCGGTGGGCCCGCGCCTTTATGCTTGGAGTAACTTATTACTTTTAAAGTTAGTACTTCCCGTTAAAAATGGCAAAGCGGAAGCTACGATTGACTACTGTTTATTTGAGAATTATGTTACGCAAGTAATACTGAACTAATAAATCCATAGTAATTTAGATCTAAATTTTTTAATCTTACTGTAAAACCTTAAATCATGAACATTTATCGATACCAGAATTACCAGAGGGCAGAAACTGGACACGTCCTTTGTGAACTTATACTTTATTGTCGCTAGTGTATAAGCTTTCAGCAGCTAAGTGTATGTTTGAGTATTGCCTGGGAGGGATAGAATAAATAGAAAATGAACAAAAAATATGTGATTTAGGATTTATTTATTTATTTAAACATTAGCTTATTATTATGATGTATAATTACTTAATAAAATATTTCCTTCGTTCGTTTCGTTTTACTAGATGTCTCGGTGGACACTAGTAGGTTCCATGCGAAGCAGTCGCCAGTGCGAGTAAGGGGCCCTCGGGAACGGACGAATGACTTCTTGTCATCGGACCATTGGCCTTCCTAATACCTATTTCCTTATGACATGGATGGCCTTGACACAAACTGCCTTTGCAGTGAACACTAAGCAGTCACTGTAATGTGTCCTTGCATACCGAACCAAAATCAATGCAACCTAAACCCTACGACTACGCCGTAACCTGTCTACGACACCTTGTCTACCCTCATCAGCAGAGACATGCCCTTTGTGAGGAAGATATATGTGTCGCGAGATTTATATATTGTAGTCAACGGGGAAGCGTGCATTATTGACTAAATTGTGCAAGACTACACACGCATTTGCAAATCTTCTTGCTTTCACAGAAGAATAATGCTATACCCTATGAGCCAATAAGCACAGCCAGCGAGTCTTCAAAACTTCAATGCAGCGTTCGACTACAATGCGAGTCTGGACATGACACTGCGTGTAGTACTCCTCTGGCGACTCCGATGCAGCACGAAAGATAGGCGTCATCAGAAACCACCTTTGGGCGTACCCGGAGTCTCCTGAAAATGAAAAAAATATAGTGGATAAATTATTATGTTAGTTTAAAGATGCATCTGTTTTGATTTTATTTACATAATCAGCCTATAATGTTCCCACTGCTGCGACACAGGTCTCCTCTTACTGAGAATGGGCCGCAATCCACCACGCAGGCCCAGTGCGGGTTGGTAGATGTCACATGTCTTCGAATTTTTGGTCCTAGGACATGCCGGTTTTTTCACGATGTTATCCTTCACCATTTTGAGAGCAGTGGTGATGAAATAATTTACACAAAGTAAAGTGCCTGTCTGAGTTCGAACCTGTGACCAACAGCTCGTAAGTCGCGGCCAGTACCACTGGGCCATACTCTCTATTCATTTTTTATAAGACAATAGTTATTTTATATTATACTTTTTTAAGTAAATAATTTTTTTTTTGTTACCTAGTAGCCAGCACACTTCGCCTTGATGATGTAAGCGGTGCATAAAATTATGAATAGGCCACTGGTTCCAAATACGGGAATCATGGCTGGCCCCCCCAAATGACGCATCAATATATTGAATGCAGCATCACAAACCTGAAAGTATTGTCAATGTTTTAATTACTTTTTATATATTAGTAGGTGAGTTTTGGTGCTGAGTGCAACTATAGTCCTATTACTTCTACCATAAGTTTTAATATAAATATAGATAATTTAAACACTGATCTAATATATTTGTTGGTGGAATTCAAATTTTAATTAGTTTAGTAACAACAAGATTATTATTAGGTACTTACAATCAGTACATTCAGGCTATGGCTATAAACAGTTTTCTGTTAAAATAAGTTTCCTAATTTTCATCCACCCTGGATTATAGCAACATATTGTGTACCATCAATGCATCCACCACACCGAGAAATTGAAATATATCCATAAATCTGAAACAAAACAATTAGATTAATTTAATCATCATCTGCCTAGCCTTTTCCCTATGTTGGGGTCGGCTTCCAGTCTAACCGGATGCAGCTGAATACCAGTATTTTACATGGAGCGACTGCCTATCTGACCTCCACAACCCAGTTACTGGGTAATACAATACCCCTTGGTAAGACTGGTTGTCAGACTTTCGGGCTTCTGACTCCCCGTAACGACTGTCAAAGATCCACAAATGACAGCCGGGACCTACGGCTCCGAGGCACGGGGGGTCTCGATATGTAAAGACGGTCATTCATCCACAGACCAACCGTGGCAAGCGTAGCTTAACCTGATCGATCAACCTGTGCGGCTGTTATTATTTAGCCACGGGCCCCTCGCCACGCCACCACGGCCACGGGGGTTATTAATTAGATTAATTTAATAAATAATTCAAATGATATTAATATTGAAAGAACATTTTTTGTGTTAAACCAATAGAAACAAAGGCAAATTATAGTCATAGATCTTTAAGCCTTGTATGTTTAATACTCTTGTACCCATGGTTATACACTTTACGTTTTTACAGCATCCTTCTCTTCCTGTATCAAAGGAAATTTAATATATTTCTTTTTTAAATAGCTGTTGTTGAGAACGTCTGTAACCTAAAACAAAGAGAAAATGATGTCAGTAAAGATTTGTTAGTACTATTATATAGAAATAGTTAGTAGTAGTATTACTTCGCATAGACAATCGTGTAATGTTTGTGACAGCCCCAGATGGTAATATGCACCAATATTTTTCTGAAATGCCCCATTGGCATAAAATGCTACTGCTGCTAAGACCTGTAAAATTATGTTATTTAATTAAGCACAGTTTTTGAAGACACTTGCTTAGACTTTGTAATAACTTGATTTTAACAGTGTCCTAAGTGTCCATGGAGTTTCTTGACCGTATTTCTGCATTAGAATCTATGTTTTGGAACGGGCAACTAGCTTTAACTTTCTGACAAACTGACTGACTCCTTGTCATTTAAAAAGTGCCTGTTTGGTTTTATTGAAATATAATGCTTGTATTGACCAACCTTTAAATATATATGATATGACAGAAAAGTTACCTTTAGGTCCGGACGTGTAGCAGATTTACGTCGTGGTTTCAGAAATGGAAATACTTCCTTAGCCTAGCCTAAAGTGGGCCACGAAGTTATTCGTTGGAAAATCGAGCGTTGCTGGGACTCCTCAAAAGTCTGCGGCTTATCATAAACCCGTCTTTGAGACGTTGATCTTCCGCAATATGCAACAAATAACCTTGTGACATTGTGGAAGCTGAAACAATAATAAAACTAAATTAGGAGATAGCCAAAAGTGATTTTTATTAGCACTACTTACGTGCGGCTGCCTAGGATATTGCCGGTATCTAAAATACCAAAAATATAGATTTAATGTTGCAGTTCTACACAAACACACATTCACAATTTATCTAAAAGGTGTTCGCTCACCTAATTTCGTAATAATTATGGAGATTTTATGAGTAAATCCCAAATTAATGTAGAAAGAAAAATGAATGCGGGCAGTATGTTGCCTTCGGTATCGGAATCAAATTTCTAGTTGGTTTGAAACCAACTGACAGCTGTCAAAATGATTACGCAATTCGAATAATAGCCTCTATAAGCACAAATCGTTCATTCTTTATCGTTTCATTCCAATGAGAAATTGGTATCAGACGATAGTTAAGTTACGCAATACGAAAAGCGTAAAATGAAGCCAACTGTGGTGGAAACTAAGCCGATCAGTCTGAATCATTTCCAGATAATGTGTTACGCAATTAGGCTGCTGGTTAGAAGTTTCGAACGGAATTAGCGCCCTTCACACGTAAAGTTCGGACCGCGGGAAACAGCACGCGCCGTTCCATCCCTCGCTCCGAACTGTACGTGGTGTGGTCTAACAGTCAGCAACAACAGGGGGGGGGGGGTCACCATGGGTGCCAATTTGCCAAATTGGTCGTATGTATTAGAACCTACCGTTCTATCATGTAGGGTGGGGAGAGCGAGCGAAGCGAGCTCAAAAATTTGAACAACCTGCCTCGGTTTGGTTAGGTTTCATTTTATATTTTCAAGCTGAAATGGGACTTACGTTGTCGACTTATACAGACAAGCCCAAGCAATTAATAAAATGTAGAATACAAGAGCGAGCTCGAAAATTTTACACACTCGGGCTAAGTTCGATTTTCTTTCGATCATTCCAAAAGGAAAAAGGACTAGGGATTACATGTTTTGTCGACATACGTAGAAAAGCTTGTAGTGTGTTAGGGTAGGTTAAACCTATTAAAAACACTACTTTAGAATCAATTATGTTTAGTCACAATTAACAACATAAACTAAAACAATTAAATGCGCGGCGAGAGTTATATATATGTCGCAGCCAATTGGTTAAATTAGCCGTTCAGTTAACTGCCTAGCCTTTCAACTAAACTGTGATCAACCGCGTTCGAGCCGAGGGAGGAAGCGAGGCGAACACTACTTCTAAAGGCTAGGCAGTTAACTGAACGGCTAATTTAACCAGTTGGCTGCGACATATATATGAGACGACATGCATTCGCCGTAAGTGTGAAATTACAGTAGGAGCGACGCGGGTAGCGGAATCCGCTGGCGTGTAAGACAAGCACATACTTGTGTACCAAGGTGCACCAAGTACGGGCGGGGCGGGCGAGCGGGTATCGCGGCGGGAGAAGCGTGTGTCGCGGGCGGGGCGGGTGCACGCAAGTCAGTTTGCGATTGCGTTTTCCGCTCGGTTTGTTCAGACGTCATGCCGTTGTCGACAGAAGATTTAATAAGTGCCGTATTGGCTCGGCCACCTTTGTGGAATAGTAGCGATTCAAATCATTCGAATCGTCAAATAATTAAAAAACTATGGGAAGAAATACAAGTAATAAGCGGAGATTCTGATGGTAAATAAAATTTATTGGTTATCTTGATGGTAATTATTAAAGTAATCTTTAAAGTCATTTCGTATTGCTCTAGCTCTCACCGTGGAACTATTGTTTTGTCTTGTACTTGATTCTAAGTTTTGTGAAGCTATTTGATTGATTAAATGCAAATGGCGTTTGGCGTAAACATCTTTGGCCATAGTAATGTTATGAAGCAAACAAGCAGTTTTTATTATTAAACGTGCATGTTTGACATTTGTTTCTATAGATTTATTAAGTATTCGCCATTTAGCACATAGAATTCCGAATGCACATTCAATGCACTTTCTGGCCCTTGACAGCCTCTTGTTAAATGTGTCTTTGTTCTGGTCAATATTTCGTTGGGGATATGGGCGCATGAGATATTCTTTTAATGGGTAAGCTTCATCGCCAATTAAGACCATGGGTAGCTGCTTGTCGGTGCTTGGAAGCACTTGAGGAGGTGGCATATTGAACGTTTTGTTTTCTAGTTGTCTATTTAATCTCGAGTAGTGAAACGTGCCACCATCACTTTGTCTGCCTCGACCACCAACTTCAATAACGATGAATTTTTTATCAGCATCAGCAACTGCTTGAAGCACTAAAGAAAAAAACTTTCGGTAGTTAAAGTATTCAGATCCTGAATGTTTAGGTTTCTTTATACGACAGTGCTTCCCGTCAATTGACCCAATGCAGTTAGGAAATTGCCATTTTTCATAATAGTCATTTGCAATTTTCTTCAAATGTTCCATTGTAGGTTGAGGCATGTGTATATGTACTAACTGATCCCAGATTGCTTCACATGTAGTATATATAATATTTCCAACAGTAGTAGCTCCTAGTCGGAAGGAAAAAGCTAGTGATTTGAATGACATCCCTGTAGACAAGTACCTGCAAATAAAACGTACAGTTAGTTACAGACTAAATCATATTCATTTTACCATTCTTTTTACAGTTAATGTGTTGAAGAGTAAATGGAAGAACATTAAGGACCACTACAGAAAGGAACTAAAAAAAATTCCACCAACTCGATCTGGGGATGCAGCTACTGATTGTGTATCTACTTGGAAACATTTCCGCCAAATGTCTTTTATGAAAGATCAAATACAGCCTAGCCGAAGTGAATCTAATATCACTACTCATCTAACTAGTGACAGTGACGAAAATGACGACACGCAAGACTCCATTATAAGTGATATAAATGTGGCATCGCCTTTATCGAGCATATCAGTATCTTCACCAACACCATCAACATCGGCTCCATCAACATCCAGTCGAGGAAAAAAGAGGAAATCAGCTAACGAACTGCGCTCTGAATTCTTGGAAATAGAAAAAAAACTACTTTTACTACTTCAGAACAAAGAAAAGACGCCTGCACAAGAACCTCCAAAATCAGATGATTATCATTATTTGATGAGTTTACTCCCACAAATGGAACAGTTCAAAGGAATCCAAAAGATGCGAGTGCGAAACAAAATAAATTCAATTATAATGGCCGAGATGCAAGCAGGAAGTATTTCAGATCCATATAGGTATTATGACACAATATGGTTATCACAGTGCACCTCCAGATAATATAGATAATTACTGATTAAGTACTTTTTATGTCTGGCATTGTTGATTAATAATAAAAATTCATTGATGATTGTTATAGTTTTGATTTCTTACCTCGAGAGTCAACAAAAGTTTCTGCGCAGGAGATATTGTTAAGGCAATGATGTTAGTTTCGAGTTTCGATAACTGTGTTTGTACAGAATTTAATATGTAGTCAAAAGTTGTTACGGTCATTCGAGTGTATTCATAAAATGTATCTTCATGGTTTCATAGACTTTCGTATAAAGTATGAAATTCACCATGTCATGACGATTGCTTTTAGAAAAAAAAGGTCCCACTTTATATAGGCGCTAGCTTCCAAATAATCGGACATTTTAATTTAAGCAAATATTAATTGCACACGAAACATAAGAGAAACGTCCAAACCGCTCAAACGCTCCGTTGCTACTGTGTTCATCTATTGAAATGAGCGTTTTCCGCTCGACGCGTCACCCGCTCATTCGCCCCGCCCGCTGCCACTGTAATTTCACACTCAAAATGTTTGTAGCGGACTAGTGAGGGCGTCCGAGGGGCGCGGGAGACGCAGCGGTGCGGGCGGCGGCGCGGCGATCCGATCGTGTCGTTCGATCGATCGATCTATCGGCGTGCGGCAGTGCGGCACAGCTGACAGCGCTGGCGCAGGCCCGCGCAGGGCTCCGCTAGCCGCGGCGCGCGTAGCGTACGGTCGAGCGGTAGGTACTTAGGCAGTAAGGCGGTGTACAGACAAGTGAAATTATTATTAATTTAGTGAATTTGTTGCCAGATTAAGCGACATTTTGACATGAAAAGCGACATTTTATTTCGATTTAGCGACAAAAATAATTTAGCGACATTTCTAGCGACTTTTCTAATTTGGCAATAATTTATAAAGTATAATTTAATTTAATACGATTTTATTATAACTGACTTTGTAAGCGCGCTACTTAAGGTGGTAGCCCGTGAAATTCAATTTTTCTTGCGTTTTTTGCAATTTGTAGGTCAGTGTCAGGTTGTATCTTGATCAAATCAAAACTATAGAAAGCCGGCCGCGCTGGCGCGGGCGCCTCCACTTCGTACCGTCCGCGCCAGGGGCGCCAGTCGTCATCCCAAACGTAATTCCAATTTTTTGTTCGTTGATAACAGTAATTCGTCATAAAAACTACTTATACAGGTTGGCCCATAAGTCCTTAGACATGTAAATAATTAATAAAAAAAAAACTAATAACAATAAGAAATATCTTTTTATTTCGTATTAACCTTTATAAAATGGGAATTATTTTTTTAAAATGACATCATCCAAATGTAACCCGTTACGATCACGGCGCTCCTGTAAGCGACGTCTAAAACTATTGACGACTGCGTCCTGTATAAGTAGTTTTTATGACGAATTACTGTTATCAACGAACAAAAAATTGGAATTACGTTTGGGATGATAATGGCCACCCTGTATACGTAAAAAAAAAAGAGCAATTATTTAATATTTAAGTATCGTAATATATATGGTAATAATATTAATAGTTATGGTATCTAGCGACATCTGGCGACTTTTGACTTTCTGTCTGGCGAAATTTTTGCTTTATTCGAGTTGGCAACACTGCTAGTGCTGTGCGCTAGCGCAGAGTTGTCACTTTTGTTTTTGCTAAATTTTATCAATATTCATTCTCGAATTCTCGTTCTGATCATCCTTTACAAGTGTTGATATTCATTAGAATGAGAAAGAATCGAGCAAAAAAAAAGTCTAACAGTTTAAAAGACATACTCGATAGTGATGACGAATTACCATGTAAGCATATTGACTATTTCAAATAGGTACATTAATCTATTGTACAAAATTCATTTATTCATGTACATTTTGATGCTTTTTTTTTGTTATTAAATATTAGACGTACCGTACCTACTATGCTTTCAGCTGAGTACATCGACTTACCTTTTGTTCCTGCCTATCAAGTGGATAACCGTTTTGAATATAATATTGTAGAGAAGAAAGTAGACAAAGAACAAAACAAACAGAAGAAAGAACAGTCGGAGCGTCATCTCAGTAAGGGCGGGCTAAGTAATGGTCGAACTGTGGTAGCCTGTGGATATTTAAACAAGAAAGACAGATTCTGTTTTCAATGTCTTGAACCTAATACTGGTAAAAAAACACAACAATGGTTTTTCAAATTTCTTATGATAAAGGATCTACATGCAAGTTACACATTCCTCACAACCTGTTTAGTTCCTAGTTATGGTAATGATTTCTCTAGTTGAAATATAAAATCCTTCAAGGACTGTAAGGATAAAATATGGAAGTATAAAATGGTAAAATAAAAAATAATTTTTATATAAATGATTTTTATTAAACATTGAACAGTTATTAATAAAGTTTTACACTAAAAATATTTTAAAAAATCTGTTCAGGCATTTAAAAGTTATGGTGGAATAAAGAAACACATACATACATCAACCCTGAATACATTACACTCCTTTTTGAGCAGTCATGTAAAAATGACTAACAAACAACTGATCCAGTAAGTATAATAAATCACCATGATTTAGACTGAAAAACACAATTCTGTTCTATGAAGCTGATATTATTTTTGAAATCACATCACTTCTGCAAGCTTTCCAAAAATCCTTTAGAACACCTTAGTGACTGCTGGTAACACTTCTCAAATCCTATTGAGTCGCTATCCTGAAAATTAACAATAATATTATAATGTACCCTAAATACATGATCAAAGTGGATATGTAAGTACAAGTAAGAACATACATAATATGGGTCTCTTATAATTCTTTCACCCTGAGGATCAAAGTCTCCGAAGAGAAGGAGTTTTGCTTTACTTCCTTTTGGAGCTCTTTTACTAAGATCCCTCATGTTTGCTTCATCCATTCCAAATATATAATCATAATGATTAAAGTCCTCTGAAACAATCTGAAAAAGTCAAACTAAGTTAACAGGTTCTGGTGCGGTAAACAAGACACAATAGAAGTTTATTGTTAAAGATGACTAAAGCCGTACAGTCTCCTTGAAACTTATTTTAAAAAAAAGTATATACCTTTCGCCTTCTACTGTGATGAATATTTTGTGAACAGATACAGGAATTAATATTTCTATACAGGTTGTAATTGAAAACATGCGACAAATCGAAATAGGAGATTGTACTCATCATTATGAACAACTTTTACTATGGGACCAAACCTAAAATCGCGAAAAAAAAAACAGCTGTTCCCTACATTTTGACGAGTTATGCGAACATAAATGTAGGGAACAGCTGTATTTTTTTTCGCGATTTCAGGTTTGGTCCCATGGTAAAAGTTGTTCATAATGATGACTATAATCTCCCATTTCGATTTGTCGCATGTTTTCAATTTCACCCTGTATAGTTGGTGGAACAGAACATAATTATTTTCTGTGTGCAAATTGAAAGCCAACAGCCAGAACAGTTTATACCTGTCTTGCATGGTTGCTATAAGGAACATCATGCTTTTTCATAGTGTCCAAAGCTCTCCAGTCTGGTGGATTACCCACATGCCAGCCTCCTATAGCCGCACTGTCGATTTCCCATTGATCACCCAAATTCAAGTCATTCACAGTTTTTTGAAACACACCTTCTGCTATTGGTGATCGACAAATATTACCTGTAAGATAGACTTATTAATACTTATGTACGTTAAATACGCGCATTGACGTGCGAGTTGCGGACACAACACAAGCCCGTATTATCTATTATTATTATTACTTCTGACTATTAAGACTTATTGTTTAAATTTTCTAGGCTTATTAGGACCCTGGAGGTAAGTAAGTATCTCAGTTATTTTATTCCGCCTTTACTATGGCGAAGAAGAGTACCATCGACACGAAAAGAAGAAGATAGTACCTAGGTATAACTATTCAGGGTGAGGTAACCGCTCCTCAGACAGTTTTTTACCAGGCCTTTATGCAGTTTTATGGTTTATCTCAAAGTTAGTGAAGAGATCAGCTGCCTCAGCAGGTAGTGAATTACACTAGCAAGTGTCACTCGCTTATTTCGCAAAGGCGGATTTCGATAAAAAAAAATTATCGATCGAGCAAGGCGCGCACATGAGTACAAATTACATAAAATTTAAACCTTCATAGTTTATTTTCTTGTAATATTATCATACCGAGGCATATAAACAGTGCTTTTTTAGTTCCTCCTGACATTGTAGGTTTCGTCCACAAGCACAACACAATGCAAAAATAAAACCAGTTAGATTTATTTATCGCTAGACTAATAAAAGGTCAAGCTTGGTCTCAAGTTCCAAGCTGCAAGCTTGTGTGTGATAAACCGAAGTCAAAGAGAATGTAAACACTACACTAGCGTTTTATATACCGAAGCTGTGGTGCACAGATAACTATATACAAGCTGTGGTGTGTGAACCGAAGTCAAAAAAAAGTACTCTGTGAACCGAAGTTACCGCACCACCCAGAGGCACCACCGCGCACCGCAGTGCTTATCACCGCTTATCACTATTCCATAGAGGAAAAATTTTAATATTCAATTCTACATATTAGTAATCTGTGTATTCAATAATATCACTGACCTACTATTACACACTTGTTTATTACAGGCACTGACCTCTATACGCCAGGGTAGCCCGCTAAATTCAATTTTTTTTACGTTTTTTGCATTTTGCTGGCCAGTACTAAGTTTTACGTTGATTAAAATATGATTCGCGGCCGTAACTAATATGTATTTACAGAATTATAATCATTAAAGTCATCAACACAACTCTCTAAGACCAAGTAATCCTACCGAATGACTATTTCATGAAATCTTGACATTTTAGGATTACACTAACATATCAAGTTGTATTACTAATTGTAATGATTATAATTCTGTAAATACATATTTGTTACGGCCGCGAATCATAATTATTGTAGTCAACGTACAACTTAATACTGACCAGCAAATTGCAAAAAACGTAAGAAAATTTGAATTTCGCGGGCTACCTTAGCGCTTCTCCCTTAAATAATATAGTTCAGTTTATGGTGCTTTTTTTTTCAATAATTTAATGGCCTTGTCTAGGGTCACTGACCTGTATTATACAATGTTTAATAGAGGTCAGTGGTCACTGACCTTTAGATAAAATACTAAATGTACATACAGAGCCCAGCACATCAAGTTACCCCAATCTGTCAAATTTCTTTGATAGATTTGCAACTTTATTACAAGAAAATAAGGTTCTTATTCAATTGGGAAAAATTGACAGGTTGGGGAAGCTTGATGTGCTGGCCTCCGTACATACAACTTCAGTGACAGGGTGACATTAGCTTGCTCTACGAGGCTACATATTAGTGATCTGTGGGTGACATCAATGAAAGGCGTAGATAGAGATAGGCATAGATTTTAGATAGAGAATAGTACATACTCTATCTACGGCGTAGAAGAGTAGCCCTGTGGAGTCGGTGTACATCACTGACCTGTATTATACAAGTACGCTTGTTTAATAGAGGTCAGTGGCGTAGATAGATACTGTATCTACGATGAGAGGTGAGACTGCCGAGACTGGTGAACTTAATACTATACACAAAGAATTGGGAATATAATCGATTTGAGCGTGCTTAAACCCTTACCGAATTTCCGTGAGCGCGATAACGATGTCCCGTGAATCGTCATAGATGACGTCATGATATGCGCCATCTTGCGATAACGCCGACTATGTATTGTAATAATATCACCGTGAGCGCTGTCAAAAATGACTGTGTTTGGGTGTGTAAGTGTGTGGATGAGGATGTGTCAGTCTGTGTTTTATTTTGAGTTGCATCATATCTTTGAATTAAACTAACGTGGCATTTTAGAAATTGTGCTTCTGGCTGACAGTCGCCACCTAATCAAAGAAGAACTGAAGAAGAAATATGATGTTTATACAAAGAAATACTGCTGTAATATCTATTCTATTCTATTTTTCTTTATGGCAATGGTGCCGATGTCGACAATTCTGCCAATGTCAGATGTGATATGAGAAAACGTAGTGATTTTTAGAATTATAACAAAAAAAATAAAAAATAAAAAACTAATATTTTACATCCATGATTATATCCAAAGAAAATAGTTGAATTTAATGTGAAACTTGTTGAAGAATATTAATAAGTACACTGAAATAAATAAATAGAGAGAAAAAAAAATTGTTATGTTATTAAAAAATAATATACATATTATTATTTACACAGAAATCATCATAATTTGATGTCATTGACGCGGATAAAATACATCAAAGCTTCAAGGAGCTTTGGGGAAGAATATGTTAACAGGGATGGAAAGTTAATTGGGACAGGGATCTTTAATTTATAGAGATGGCTATACAAGTCATGGGCAGGGTTATTATTGGAGCAGTTAAATAATAAAAATCATTTATCATTTAAAAATCGACGCGCCTTATGGTTCACATATCATGTATGACAGCTTTTTTTTTTTTAAATGTAACTAAACCTGGCGCGAAATTTTGTGCAATGGCGTGGTACGGCTTCAGCCTAAAAGGTTTTTCTTGCTATTGGTAATTTTAGTTTCATTTTATTTTATGAGCATATTGCAATAATTGCAATTTTATGGCAATTATTACAATATGTTCGAATAAGTTAAAAATGGAATGTTAGGGAAAAAAAAAAACTTTTCTTACTTTAATTTCTTTTTATTTTTTAATTTTGTTTTATACTTACTGAAAGTTTTTAATTGCATCAGGGGCAACAATTTCTTTTCTAGTCTGAAGACATCTGTGCCTTTTAATATTTTATTAATAACATTGCACCAATTAAATACTGCCAATCTTAAAGTTAATGCGAAAAAGCAGTCAGAAACAGCATCCATATGCAATTCACAATTTATGAAGTCAAACACTTAGATTTGATACGATTTTTAATTCCTTTTTTATCAGGATTCCGTTCAGGTTGATTTTCTAAGTATTTGTTCGCTTCTTCCATGATGATTCCGAAAAATCTCACAGCATTATCTGAAGGGTAGGTCAATTTCTTTTCTTAAGTAAATGGTCTTCAACCCTCTAAGGAAATCCAATTATGTGCCGTATTTTTATAAAGAAACCTCTTCTCGAAATGATTTCGACACACAAACTGCGAAGTTTTTGGAAGCTCAAGCTTCGCAGTCTTTCACAGTTAATGCACTGTAAAAATTTTTTGAGTCCTATCTCACTTTTTGGAAACATGAAAACTGCCGTCCTTTCGTCTACTAGCACAGTTTACAACACAGCACTTGTTGTACATACATGTTGCACGATAATATTTCAGCTACAAAAATTGAGAGGTTATGTTACGGCAATAAATCCAACTGAAACCACAGACTGAAACTGTAATAAACTTCAAGAGACAGATAGCAAAATGGCGGAATGACGTCATACAGACAGAAGTACGGAAGGCGGGAGGGGAAGGAACTGTCAAATGAGATATGTGAACCATAGACACAAGGTTAAGATATTTTACTTGAAGATTACCTGCCGTGGTAAGCACTAAGCACTGTGAGCGCGTTCACGAGCGTTCCGAATTATTGTTGACTGCTCTCAGCTGTCATTATCGTAATATCTAATACGGAACGCATGTGAGACGATTTGTTTGTGTTGTGTGCGATTATAGCTAATTCGGAATGCAGCCTAATATTAGTGAGAGAGAGCTCGAGTGTCACGTCACTGTCACTCTGTCTGACTGTCACCAGTGTCACTGACTGGCTGACATAGAGTAATCAGTAAAGTAATATATCGGCTGGCTGACATCGGTGATGCCGGGGTCACACCAACGAGAAACGCCGTTGATTATCGCGATGTTGGACGTTTACCGTAGGTGTAGCCACAATTTATCGTGATAATTTTACATCGGCATCCACACTGCCGATTGACGTTAGGCGATAACTCGGGTGCGGTATTTTTTGAGATCAAAGAGATTCACCGCGAGAATTATTTAATTGCCAATTGACGTTGACTGTTCAAGTGTGGCCACTCAATATAACGCGTTAATTATCGGATTACCGCGGTTTTTACGGCGATGATGGTCATTGACATTTTCCGTTGGTGTGGCACATCACAGCAGTGATAAGTGGTGGTAGCTCTATTAGAGCTAAATCAATAAATCGGCTCCAAAATAAAAAAAAAATTTGCCATTCATATACATGAAAAAAAAATTTTTTTCTTTCAAAATTTTAAGTGTAGAGTCTGACCAACGAAAGCTGACCAAGAAAAAAGGCGGCAATTTAAAAAAATCAAGAACTGTTACCCTAACTATACACTGCGTAAACATTAATACTATTTATTGTTCATTGCGAATTTATTGATTTATTGACATTGACAATTAAGATTGACAGTCCTAAAATGTCTCCATTCTAAAAGTTTATAAAATAATTCGTAGTCAGCTTTCGCTGGCCAAACTCATATCCGAATTTCATGCAGACCAAACAGTAAATTAATTCCATTGGGATAGAAGAAGCATGGACACGCCCTATTCTACTATAGAAATAATAGTTACACAAATATCTATCATATCGACATACAGCAGGGGCCCGTGGCTAAATAAGAACAGCCGCACAGGTCAATCGGTCAGGTTAAGCTACGCTTGCCGCAGTTGGTCTGTGGATGGGTGACCATCCTTACATACCGAGACCCCTCCGTGCCTCGGAAAGCACGTTAAGCCGTTGGTCTAGGCTGTCATTCGTGGATCTTTGACAGTCGTTACGGGTAGTCAGAAGCCCGAAAGTCTGACAACCAGTCTTACCAAGGGGTATCGTATTACCCAGTAACTGGGTTGTGGAGGTCAGATAGGCAGTCGCTCCATGTAAAATACTGGTATTCAGCTGCATCCGGTTAGACTGGAAGCCGACCCCAACGTAGTTGGAAAAAGGCTAGGCAGATGATGATCGACATACACATGTCAAAGCATTCTGTTTCTTTTTAACGATCTAAATGTTTGTCAAGTGTAAAATTTGGCAACACTTTTGTGTGATGTCAAAATCATGTCTATGCGTGACGGGCCGCCATGTTGAGTGCCGAGTTTTAAGAATGGTTTTGTGGTAGATGTGCTGTCAAGTCAAACGGCTGATTGCTCAAAATATTTTTGTTGTTTTCGAGAGAAATACGTCTAGAAACTAAGTGTTTTGGTGTCCATTAATAGGAAAATCATGCCCTCGTGTTGTATAAAACAGTGTGGTGCGAGAAAAACAAAAATAACCCTACGAAAGGCGGCCATCTTTAATGCCCGATTTGTGTAGGTATACACGCAATTTTGTAGGTTTGCGTAGTCCATAGTTTATTTAGTCATTGATTAAAACTTCTGGACACTTTTAACGCGTACGTATATTTTTTTTTACATCGTTCTCATATAATTATAAATTCAACATTAATGATGTAACTAATATTTTTATAAAATATTTTTTTTTATTTGAAATGGGTTCGCTCTTGACTCTAGTCTAGGTCAGAGGCAAAGGTCAGAGGTTTCATACTAAATTTTTTTCCTCTATGGTCAGAGGTGACAGAGACAGAGTCGACGATGGAGTGAGCTTACCCAGAAGAAGCCTATTCACTCTCACTTTGAAGAGATTCGGGTTTTATGCGCTCGGAAACACAGACGCAGGTAGAGAGTTCCACTCTTTCGCTGTGCGTATTAAAAAAGACATTTGAAAACGCTTAGTTCGAATTTGTGGAATAGCAACTTGGCAGGGATGGTAACTTGCAGTGCGTCTGGATGTCCGAAGGTAGAAGGGGGCCGGTGGAATGAGGTCGTGGAGTTCTTGGGCACACTCACCGACTCACACTCACTCTAAATATAATTTAAAAGAGTGTCCATGGAGTTTCTTGCCTGTTCTTCTCCATAGGTACAGACGCCAGCACATCAACCTACTACAAACTGTCAAATTTCTTTAATAGATTTTCAACTTTATCACTACATCATAGGGTTCAAGGTTGATTGGGAAAATTTGACAGTTTGGTGTACCTTGATGTGCTGGCGTCTGTAGGTACCTACGCTTTGGAATGGGCAACTAGCTTCATATTTTCTGACTGACCTATTGACAATTCAAAAGTGCCTGTAAATGGTTTAATTGAAATAAATGTTTTGAGTTTGAGTTTTTGAACTAAGGGACTCCCCGTATTGTTTTATTTAGTTCGTTTCATTTAAGTATTTCGTTTTGTTCGATCATTCATTCCTTGATTTTGGTGTATGTATGATCGTGGTGAAGTACTGTATTGATTATTTGTGTAGTTGTATGTACAGAGGCCAGCACATCAAGCTACCCCAATCTGTCAAATTTTCCCAATTGAATATGAACCTTATTCCTTTTCAATAAAGTTGAAAAAAATTTACTTTTAGGTAAGTGTAGGTATTTATACTTATGTTAAATGCCGGCTGTAGCGAAGCCGGAAATAGTGCCACTCAACCTACCACATCGCTCGATGTCCAGGTGAGATGTCCCCATTGCTCCCAGCCACGCTTCTTTAAAGGAGAACGGGGGCTACGGATACACTATGGCAAGGTTCACAAACCTCATAGTGTACCTTTATGCCCCCCACCCACATCTCCAACATCAACATCTTCAGATCAAAGTTTGTGGAAAACGTTGGCAAAAGAGAGTTCCCCGGGGCGCGAGGCGGTCTGTTGCATTGAGTTTGGCACATTGTCTCCGTCTTGCGACCCAGGAGAACTCAGAAAGTGCCTGGGAGCATTTACTCACCTTCCCTTATAGGATTCTGCATGTTCAAAAAAACTTGGCAACGAAAAAAACATTGACAACCCAAATTAAAGACAACTGCAAAAACTAGACTCCTATTTTAGATCCAAAATTACCTGTTTTCAATAACCTTTCAGGAAGAGGGTTATGTTCATATGTAGAATCCAAATTAAGCGAAGGTGATATCAGGGGAGCGGCCAGGCTACTTTTCAGTAGCGATGTGGTGGCGCCCTACTCTCCAGAAACCCTTTCAGCCTTGGAGAGTAAACATCCTGCGCCTGCGGAGGGTCTCACCTTTCCCAACCCCCCCCCCCCCTCCCTCTCGACTCGGATTCAACACCTTTTAATGTTACTGCCCCCCAGTTGATTGCAGCCGTGAGCTCCTTCCGAAGTGGTTCCGCCGGTGGCCTCGACGGCCTGACTCCTCAGCATTTAAAAGATTTATTGAGTTCAGGCGCCGGGGAAGCTGGTGAGTCGCTTTTGAAGGAGCTTGCGGCTCTAATTAATCTGATGCTTAACGGCGGTGTGAATGATGCCGTCGTCGATGTCTTGTACGGGGCAAATTTATGCGCCCTGCGCAAGAGAGACGGCGGCATTCGTCCCATTGCCGTTGGGTGCACCTACAGGCGTACGGCAGCCAAAATATGCTGCAAATTGTACGGCGACATTATGTCTAATAAATTCCAGCCCCTACAGCTTGGCTTTGGTTCCAAAGGGGGCTGCGAGTTTCTGCTGTACATGCCCTCTCAAGCTTTTTAAATGCCAATAGAGGTGAGGTCATCCTCAAGGTTGACGTTAAGAACGCCTTCAACTCTGTCAATAGGGACACTTTGTTGGCTGAAGTAAAAAAGGAGTTACCAGAAATTTACGGTTTCATGTGGCAGTGCTACAGGAACCCATCAAAATTATTGTATAAAGACAACGTTTTAGAATCTGCAGTCGGTTGCCAACAAGGTGATCCTCTCGGGCCAGTAATTTTCAGTTTGGCTATCCATCCCATAATACAACAACTAAATTCAAAATTCAATGTGTGGTATTTAGATGATGGAACTCTAGGAGGTGACATAGACACAGTTCTAAAAGATCTTCAATTCCTAAAGCAGCAGTTCCAATCCATCGGCCTTGACCTCAGCGACTCAAAATGTGAAATTTACATTTGTGACAATACTGACAGACAATCGACTATACAAAAATTTAACATAATAGCCCCAGACATCAAAGTTTTGGAAAAAAGTTCATTGCACCTCCTAGGTTCCCCAATTTTAGAAGACAGTTTTTGACCATTCATCGACGAAAAAATTCAACATTTTAACGATATTACGGATAGACTTTCTAAAATTAGTTTACATTCGGCTTTCACCCTTATCAGATATTGTTGTTTCGGTCCAAATTTTATGTATTTTCTCCGCTCTCCCTCTTTATGGAAGCAGCCACACCTTTTGGACAAAATCGATCATATTATTCGCAGTACCCTTACATCCATTTTAAATATGGCTTTGGATGACCGCGCGTGGCTGCAAGCCACACTACCTATTCGTTTTGGTGGGCTTGGCGTCCGCAAAATTTCTAGTGTAAGCTTACCGGCGTTCCTATCCTCGGTCCACAGCACAGAAAAGTTAACCACACAAATCTTAATTCCTGCTCAGGTTGACTCTGAAGTGCCGTGTTTGACCGATGCGGTGAATGCTTGGAAATTGGCTTGCCCGGACACGGTTCAGCCCGAGAACCCGTCTTCCCAGAGACAGTGGGATGAGCCGCTCTGCAGGTTGGTACGGAATAAACTTATTAATACGTCCACCAATACTGCTGAGCGTGCCCGCCTGCTGGCTGTGGGTGAATGGGAGACGGGCCTTTGGCTTCAGGCGCTACCGTGACTCAACATAGGCACTATGCTGGGTGACACCACATTCCGGCTCGCTACATGTTTGCGTATGGGCGCTCCTTGCGGAGCTCCACATCGCTGTCATTGCGGTGTATCAGTCGACTGCCTCGGACACCATGGTCTTTCCTGCAGCAAGAGCGCTGGTCGGATGGCACGGCATGCGAGCATTAACGACATCATCCGTCGGGCTCTTGTCACCGCCGGGGTGCGAGCTGTTTTAGAACCTAATGGCTTGGCACGCGACGATGGGAAGAGGCCAGATGGAATGACTATAATGCCTTGGAAGTTGGGTAGACCTTTGGTGTGGGATGCAACCTGTGTCGACACCCTCGCGCCATCCCATCTTCCTAGCACGGTGGGCTGTGCTGGGGCGGCTGCTGCAGGAGCAGAATACCTCAAACGGCGCAAATATAACAACCTTATTGGGTGCTATATGTTTGAGCCGTTTGGGGTTGAAACACTAGGGCCTTGGGGTCCGGGTGCTCACCGAATATTTCGGGAAATCGCCAAGCGGTTGGTTGACTCTACGCGTGACCAGAGGGCTGGACTATTTTTAGCCCAAAGAATAAGCATTGCCATTCAACGTGGCAATGCTGCCAGCCTTTTGGGCACTTATCCCATTGACAGCGATGCGGACGAATTTTTTTATGCCCAATGAGCTACTGCCTTTTTCTTTTCCCTTTCTTTTTTTTAACACTTGTATATAGTATAAATATATTTTAGAACACAATTATGGTTAATGAAGTAAATAAATGCATCATTTTTAATAAATAAAGTTGAAAATCTATCAAAAATATTGACAGATTGGGGCAACTTGGGCCGCCTTCCGAATTGGCTAATATCGCTCACAGCACTCAAATCGTCTCACATCCGCCCCTAAGGCTACCCACTGACCGAGAGCTGTCAACAATTCGGAACACTCGTTAGCGCGCTCACAGTGCTTACTCGGTGTCAAAAAGATATTACAGCAGTATTTCTTCATATAGACACCACACGTTTCTTCCTTTTCTTTGTTTAGGTGGCGACTGTCAGCCAGAAGCACAATTTCGAAAATGCCACGTTATTAAAAAGATTATGATGCAGCTCAAAACAAAACACACACTGACACATCCTCATCCTCACACACACACACTGTTATTTATGACAGCGCTCACGGTGATATTAGTACGAGGCATGGTCGGCGTTATCGCAAGATGGCGCATGCCATGACGTCATCTATGACGATTTACGGGATTTACGGGCGCTCACGCCAATTCGGTACGGGTTTTAGCACGCTCAAATCGATTACATCGATTATTTCCTCAATTCGGAACGCGCCCTTGATGTGCTGGCCTCTGTTGTACTTAGTGCGAATAAAAAAAAATGGTATGTACAGACGAGAGCACATCAACCTACCCGAAACTGTCAGATTTTCCCAATCAACTTTGAACTTTGTGCTTTAGCGATAAAGTTGAAAATCTATCAAAGAAATTTGACAGATTGTAGTAGCTTGATGTGCTGGCGTCTGTACCATGGCAACTTATGATGTGGAAAACTCAGGACTAAGCACAGCACAAGACACTAGAATTAGTTAATTTGACACACAATTTCGATAGTTCTGACGACGTGTAATCGTATTTTTAAATATCTCTATTATTAATCCAACAAGATAATAATAATAATATCAGTGTTAAGTTTTTCTTTATCAATAATTAAAATTTTGATTTTTAAACTTTCTTTTATTTAAGCTCTTTTTTCCCCAGAAATATGACTCTATTTTAGCTCTTTTTAGAAGGTGATCTAAATCTCTTTAAAAAATTTAGTTGGCGACACTGCATATGACATGACAACTTGACAAGACATCAAATCAATCAATCAAACTGTTCTATGTAATTTATCGCTAAGTGTTTACATTCTCACAGAACATATATACCCTGACGGGTACATTCTCTTTGCTGAACTGTTGATAAACTATAAAGTGTTACATGCTCTGTCATGTGGTGGTCTGATGGATGCTGAATGCTGATACAAATTAATACAAATACCTATACAATCGCCGGAATATTCATGTCGTACTAACTCAAATTTATTTTTATTACTAAACAAATAGAAGGAATGCTGAATGTTTGCTATTGCCACTGCCCACTACTGATACGTTGTGTATCAGAAACTGTGAACGCAATATTCTATGAAATAATGTAAAAAACTAACCTCTTCATGGAAAATTTTATTTGAGTTAAGGTTTGAGCCTTGGACCTTGAAAAGATAACAGAAGTAGGTCTAATAATCTACCTCTTGGATCATTAATCAACAAGTTATCTTAGTGAGAGACAACAGTGTATAAGTGGAGAAGTCAATAAATTACAAGACTTGCACTAAATATGAAGCATGAATTTGTTACACTAAACCATGTGCAAACACATATAATAACTTACGGGGATCCATTTGATTGTGATGGAAAAGATGTTATTGTTTGCATTACTGGAAACCCGGGAATACCCGATTTCTACACAGAATTTGCTGCAGAGTTACACAAATCAACTGGATTGCCTTTGTGTGTTATAGGTAAGTTGAACTTACAAATTGATAACCTTATCAAATAACATATTTTTTTTTTAAATGCTATTGTATATGAAGTGAAGTGGGTCTGGGCGGGCCACACCTATAGGATGCATCCATACAGATGGGCCAAAGTCGTCACACAGTGGGTACCTGAAGACGGGCGTCGTCACCGAGGCAGGCCTAAGATAAGAAATGCTGGCGTGACGTGACAATTTGGACTCATTTCTAACCGATTGGATGGAGAAGGCACTGGACAAAGATAAGTGGAAAAATATGGTGGAGACCTTTACCCAGCAGTGGGACATAATAGCTTAAGGGAATAAAAAAACTAATTGAGGCATTGACTCCACTTGAGCATTTTCACAAAAAAGTGTACCCCCAACTTTTCGGTTGTCCCTTGTGTTTGAAGTATTACTAACAAGTAATATGATATGATTGGTGAATATTTTAATGACTGTAAGCATTAAACACATTTTAAACTACTAAATGAAATGCCACAAATATGAAAAAAATTGAGAGCAATTAAAATAATGACCAATTTAATCAGCAAGAAGTCAGTTTTTGACGTGTGGGGGACACGTCAAAAACTGACTTCTTGAATTTCTCGATGTTAAAAGCTATTCTGAACATATTTTGTACATGATACATTGACTTTTTGGTACGGTTTGAAAGCACTGACTCATAGCTATTGTCTCCGATACTTTTTAATTTAAACCTAAAACAAACAGAAACACAATTCAATTTCCAACAAACATGTAAAAAGTGGTACTGACCGGACATGACAGGTTTGTCACTGCTAAAACTGCTATTTAAATAATAAATAAGGATTCTTTAAGTTCTGAACTGGCAACATTAACCGTACAGTCCACCGTTCGAAATAAAAAAAAACCGGCCAAGTACGTGTCGGACCACGCACAATGAAGGGTTCCGTAGTTGGAATGAATTTATCCCAAGAACAAACTTAACATTGTAGTTGAAAAACATTTTCTCCCATACATTCCAACTGAAAATGTAAGTTTGTACGCTCAATATTGAGAGATTTACCATGTTGTTTCAAGATCATAGACTTCTTATTAATTTTCCTGTAATCTATAGGTATAGAACTATTTTCTGTATTTTTTTCAAAATTTAGACTCAGTAGTTTCGGAGATAAGGGGGGGGGGGGAATGGTAAATTTCCGTCTATTGTCTTAAATAACTTTAATACAATTTATTTTAAAATTATGAAAAAAATATATTTGAGATCCCCACGGTAAGCCCTTTCATTTGATATGTCACAAGGTACAGATTGCGAAATCTTTTTTTTAAATTGTCTATTTACCCCTCAAAAATGACTCCCATTTTCAAAACTCATTTATTTACGTTACACGTCTGTGTTTGGGTCACAGAGATTCATATGTGTACCAAATTTCAACTTAATCGGTCCATAAGATTCGGAGCAAATTGGCTGTGACAGACGGACAGACAGACAGACAGACAGACAGACACACGAGTGATCCTATAAGGGTTCCGTTTTTTCCTTTTGAGGTACGGAACCCTAAAAAGACTAGTTGTGATACGCAACCGAGTAAACAATACGTATATTTTGTTGTGCCACGAACGTCAAGATTTCGTGTGTCGGATTTGAGACACAATAACTGCTGATTCCGATAAGTTTACATCATTTCACGATATTTAAAAGATTAACAATTTTATAATGTAATCGTAATATTAATATAACAAATTTTGTGTAAATGTTTTTGTTAGAATACAGTTCAAAATATTGTAAGGGAAGAGAGCGTCACGTCAGTTTTGCGACATTTTATTATAGTAATACTTCAAACACAAGGCACAACGGAAAAGTTGGGGGTACACTTTTTTGTGAAAACGCTCACTTGCATTGCATGACTGAAATGCAAACCTAGTTAAGGAACAATAATTCTCTAATTATAGAGAATTACTATGCATATAGGGTAATCTTTTGCTTGCTTACGTGCCACTGTTGGTTCTGAGCATGAGGTCCTGGGTTTGATTCCCGGAATGTAGGGAACAGCTGTTTTTTTTTTTCGCCATTTCATGTTTGTTTGTTCATGTAAAAGTTGTTCATAATGATGAGTACAATCAGTGGAGTGCATTGGTTTTCAGAATAGGTAGGCACTAGGCCAGGTCTAGTCTAGGCAGGAGACGCGGTCACTAATCAGAAACATAAAACAAAAGTATCTATTAAGTACCTAACAAAAAAAAGTTTTACAGCTGCCATCTTGAATTTTCATTTTGACTTTATTTACGGCTCCAACAACCTCCAAAACCATGAAAACGACACCCATGATGAAAACTATAAAAAAAATTACAGCCGCCATCTTGGATTTTCATTTTGACCTCACTATCGGCTTTAGCGCCCTTGAAAACCATAAAAACGACACCCATGATGAAAAAAAAAAAAATAATACAGCCGCCATCTTGGATTTTCATTTTGACCTCACTATTGGCTTCAGCACCCTTTAAAACCATGAAAACGATACCGATTATGAAATATTAAAAAAAAAATACAGCCGCCATCATAGATTTTTATTTTAACCTCTCTATCGACTTTAGCGCCCTTGAAAACCATAAAAACGACACCCTAGATAAAAATTAAAAAAAAAATACAGCCGCCGTCTTAGATTTTCATTTTGACCTCACTATTGGCTGAAGCCAATAGTGAGGTCAAAATGAAAATCTAAGACGGCGCTGATGAAGTGAAAACGACAACCATGATGAAAAATTTTTGCAGCCGCCATCTTGGATTTTCATTTTTATCTCAATAACGGCAATCTCAATATCCATCCCTTTCTTCGCACGGCCAAATTACGAACGAATTACAAAATTACGATTTTAACATTCATAGTTTCATACTCGGTTGGTTAATTGAATAGGCATGCCTACTTAGGGTGATAAATTGCGAAGGTCGAACATCATGTCATGGTATTATGCGTGAGACGTATGTATTTTTAATTTCGTCGTATTAACTTGAACGAGTAAAAACTTTTTTACTTAGTCTGGGGTAAAGACCAATGAAAACGCGCGAATAGTATACGGGAGCCGAGTAGGCCGTCTGGCTAATAATATATAAAAGCCTACTGCCGCGCGTGTTTATAGGAAGATTTCGTATGATAATTTACTGTGGGTAAAAAATACAATTAAGTATACTTAATTAATTAATTTATAATTACACTAATATGTAATTAACAGGTTTATGGTAATTTATCGAAGTAGGCACTGCTTTTATGCCTATATGCAATGCACGCCACTGAGTACAATGACCCTGTAAGAGGATAACGGTGATAAAAATTTCATCCTGTATATAGATAATGTTTTTTTCTAATATAAAAAAGAGAGCCGTCCAGTTAGAGGCAGCACATTAAACATCTCTATCGCTTATTTTACTATTAATTAATTTGTTTTCAGGACATGCTGGTCATGATGTAGTTCCAGATGAACAGTCCAATGTTCTGAAAGGTCAAGAGCATTTGTTTCATCTTGACGGTCAACTTAAACACAAGCTTGAATTTATCAATAATAATGTAGATAAGCAAAGCAAATTACATTTAATTGGCCATTCCATTGGATGTTGGTTAATTTTAGAACTACTGCGAGATAATGATAATTTAGCAATACGACTTAAGTCAGTGAATCTATTATTCCCAACATTACAAAAAATGGCAGAAACCAGGAATGGAAAATTCTTAAATAACTTTCTCAGAAAGTTCCATAGTTTTATAATATTTCTGTACCTTGTGGTAAGTCTATTGCCAACTGCAATAATCAATTTCTTAGTGGGAGTATATTTAAGAATATATTTATTGCCTTCACAATATTTGCAATACATTCAAACGTTTCTGAATCCAAAAGTTGGGGAAAAGATATTATTTTTAGCTTATGATGAAATGGATACTGTTAAAAGTTTGAATAATGAAGCATTATACAAAATTAAGCATTTAACTAATATTATTTATGGCAGTAGAGATAACTGGGCTCCAGTCTCGTACATGGAAGACCTGCATAAGTACCAACCAGAAATCCCAATGAAAGAAGTACATATCGACCATGCATTTGTTTTAAATTCGTCAGAAAAAGTAGCAGAAATGGTGACGCAGTTTATAAATACGAAATTATAATAATTTGATAATGTAAGAAATAATATTGGTGCATAATAGAAATTATTGACACTGGGTGATCAAAATAATTTAAAGAAAAATGGTTTTATTTTGTTTTATGTGTAATTGGCACATTAGTAAGTCGTAGAAGTAGTAGACGCGGTTATAGGACATGACACTTTATTGAATTTGGTCATAACATTGCCTCAAAACCCACCCAATTCGACACATAATCTGTAAATTAAATACAGGTCGTTTACACCAATGACTACCTATGGACTGAGCATACCTACAAAATTAGCGTGTATACCTCAAGGACGTAATTATACCTAATGGTATACCCATGGACTTAATAGTTAGTATATTACGTCCATGGGTATACCTCACAAATCGGGCACTAAAGATGGACTAAAGAGGGCACTAAAGATGGCCGCCTTTCGTAGGGTTATTTTTGTTTTTTCTCGCACCACACTGTTTTATACAACACGAGGGCATGATTTTCCTATTATTGGACACCAAAACACCTAGTTTCTAGACGTATTTCTCTCGAAAACAACAAGCATGATTTCGAAGAAAAAATATTTATGAATTCCTACTCACTGGAGGCCTATGTCCCAGCAGTGGAAACAATATAGGCTGATTATGAATTTTATTTTTTTATTATTTATACAATTATACACATTAAAATACATAGGGATATGACATACTTAATTATAATTTGCATTGCATTTACATTTTAATTTAAATGCAGTTTTTGTCCTGTGATTAGCTAATCAAACATAATAAGTATTAGTATAATGCCATAAGATTACTTAATGTACAGACGGAAGCACATCAAGCTACCGGAAACTGACAAATTTTCCCAATCAACCTTGAACTTTATACTGTAGCGATAAAGTTGAAAATCTATTAAAGAAATTTGACAGATTGTTGTAGCTTGATGTGCTAGCGTCTGTACGTAGGTGGGTAGTTCAGTTTACTGAATAGCTACAGGGGTAGCCATAAGTAGTATTCTGATTAGAAAGGTCAAGGAAAACACTATCGTCATGTAGATAAGTTTTGTCTGCGTTTATAATGAGGTAGATAGGTATTATGAACTCTGGTGTGATTTCAGGGAAGAGATTAAATATAAAACACTTTTATCCAACCATTCCGTGTTTGAATAAGTACCTGCTTAACCTGTTGAATGCCGTAATTACAGACACAATTAAAAAGTCATTGTATCTCGCGTAGATCTACATTCGCGTAGATCTACGAAGTGTTAAAGATAAAAATCCGGCGTACCACCGACCGGCCGATTCACGCGGCTTAATTTCGTAAATTATGCGGCCGTTAAGATAGGCCCACGCACGCACCTGTGACCAGCTCAAGGAATCGCCACATCGACGAAAGACTGATCCGTCAGAAGGTAGATGATACTCTGTAGTATAGTCGCGTACAAACTCTGTCCGCGGCTTAATTAATATGTTTAGTAAATGTCTTTTCATAAACAATGACAAGAGCATTATTTTCTTGACATTTTAGTTTGTATAGACCTGTAGGATAATCATCGAAAGAATGCACTATCCCTGTTTACACAAAAACAATTCGATATACTTCATAATATATACAGGTTGGGTAAAAAAATCGTGGATCAAACGAAACAGGGCGATAGTTGGGGTTATTTACAGTAAAACAAAATAATATATATCATTACTACAAAAGTGCTTACAGTGGTTACCATGATTTTCAGTATTTTAAATTTTTCAATATTTTTTAAGTCTCACGAAAAATTATTTGTAACTTTAAAACCTTACTGCACATATTATATATGTCGCAGCCAACTGGTTAAATTAGCCGTTCAGTTAACCGCCTAGCCTTTTAACTAAACGGCGGCCGTTCAACTAACGGCCTGAATAATATTCAATTACAGTTTAGGTTGGAAGTCTGTAACCAATCACGCGCGAGCCGAATTGGTCGCAGTAACTAAGGCACGGCACCCCGACCAAATGGGTTAGGTTAGAACTGTGACCAACCGCGTGCGAGCGAAGCGAGGCGAGCACTACTTCTAAAGGCCAGGCAGTTAACTGAACGGCAAATTTAACCAGTTGGCTGCGACATATACACTCAAATTGTCATAACTTTTAAGAATATCAAGTTAGGGCTCTACCACAGATTTTTTTTTTTACTGCATGTGGCCCAGATTTTTTGCCCATCATGTATATTGAAGTGGGCAGGCTCGCATTTCCGCCTACCTGCAACGCCCCGGTTAAACCGAAACCATTAGAAATACAGAATACTAGATACCTACACAATAATGAACAATTTGAGAATCCTCCAAGCTTTTTTTTTTCCTTTTTAGCATGATCTCTGTGAGGTAATTTACTCATGTCAGCGGAGCCGGCGGTGACTGGTCGCAAGGGTGTGCCCTGTGACCCTTACAGCGGAGAGCCTTAGTAATAGGGTCCCGCTGGCAGCCTTTGGCTATGGATCACTAAAAACCTTTGCAGAAACCTTATCTAAAACCCTTTGAACGGATAACCGAAATGATCACTGCAGTTAATCAATGAAAACTGCTCGAGCAACTTGCTGCTGTCTGCGCTGACGCTCCAAAGGAGAGATCATACTTCCTAGTATTTCCTTATTCCTGCTACCTTTGGTTTATAATTATTGCGAAGACGTTTGCGCGCTGTGTTGCAACCGCGGGTATATTTAGGAAGGAGTTGACCTACCTACCTACCACTTAGATACCAGTGACCCCAGTGTGACGACCAGAACAAACTGGATTTCGAAACCTGCATTATCCGCGTACCGAATTGTTATCTGCCCGTCGTCATGGAAGAAGACTTCTGGCTGCAGGACGTGGCGTTCCGTCGCTTTCGCGGACAAGTAGGTACCACAGAACAGCACAAGAACAAACTAATGAAGTAAATTACTATCTATATCTATACTTATAATAAATCTGTAAAGTGAAAATTCTGTACATTGAAAATTAAAAAAAAATTAATGGCAGGGGGTTTTACTAGACCGACACCGAACCCAAAAATGTGATTAAAAAAACTTTTGTCTGTCTGTCTGTTTATTCAGGCATCACGCAAAAACTACCGGTTCGATTACGATGAAACTTGGTATAATTATTCTTTAATATCCTGGGCACCACACTGGGTACTTTTTATCCCGGAAAAGTATATACAATAAAAAACAACCTTAATTTTGCGGTTCGATCCCTAGACCCGACTACTGTACCAACCGCAAATAATAAGTTTGTCGTAGGTTACATCACCCGCAGTGGAGTTCACTAAGGGGCACTGCACACGGCTAAGATACTATAATATTTTATCTTAAGATACAATGTCGCTCGCCATACAATTCAATGGACTATCACACACGATGAAGATAATACTTAAATAATATTTTCGTATCTTAAGATGAATTTGTATGGCGAGCGATATTGTATCTTAAGATAAAATATTATAGTATCTTAGCCGTGTGCAGCGCCCCTAAGTTATGCTGTAAATGTAGTGCTGAAGGTTGAATTTGGCTTGCACCGTGCGCAGCACACGCGTGGCGCGCGGCCGCCACGGATCGGAGTCTGAGCGCGCGCATCATACATTTTTTTAACTTTGATTAGAACGGACGTGTCGAGTGGCGAGCGTTCGTTCTTATTAGCATTCTATAAATTGTATGTTTTAACTGCTACTTGCAATTCTAAACCGTGCTTTTCAGTGCGACCTTTTTATTCCTTTTAGTTTTTACTAAGTACAGTTTAAGGTAGAGTTATTTAGGTTTATTTTAATAAGTCGTAGGTATAGATTTTAATTTTAAAGTATGGGTATTGTATTTGATAGTGTACATAGTGACCGTAGGTATTTTATAATACTGTTAGGTAGGAATAGTCATTCGTATAGATATTAGTTTTTAGGGATTTTGCTTATTTATTGAGTTTAGATTAGTTATCATCAGAAATAGGTTTATTTAGGTAGGTAGGTATTTTATCTTCTGTTATTGAGTTTTTTTTTTATTATGTAGGTAGGTACTTAGGTTTACTTTTATAATCTAATATATAATTCAAAGTCCTGTGATCCTGTCTGACTGATTATATCAATGCACAGCCTAAACCGCTGGTCATAGAGACATTATTTTTGGAGAGTGTGTTCTTTGTTAAGTGGTTTTTCGAAATTCCACTCCTAAGAGGGTGAAATTTCACGCGGACGAAGTCGCGGGCAGAAGCTATTTTTATAATAAAAATATGTATTTTTAGGTTAAGGTATTAGGTATCTATCGGCCTGCGTCGCCTGAAATAAATGAATAAAAATTATCTAAGGTACCTAGTTGGTAAAGTTTAAGATACTTAATAAAATGTTAAGGTAAATACCTACCTATGCACCTAAGTATTTAATTCAGATTCAGATTGATTTATTTGCCAACAATGTAGGTACCTACAGGTATAAGATCACTAAATGTTTCCGCTACATTCTACCTTACGGCATGCAAAGTCGTAAAAAACAAAAAAAAAAGCCGCGGCTTTAGTTATTATATTCCTTACCGAGATAATAATATAAGCCTGCAATTTTGTTTTTTTTTTTAACCAAAATATCTGGGTACTCAAGTACCTTTAATGATTTAATGCATTGACTGCCAACGCGGTCACCGGTGACCGCGAACAGATTTCTATTGTGTCTGTTGCCTGGCAGCCAACGTGTTAATGTAGGTAGATAATAATTTGAAATATCCTAAATAATAGACAATATTTATTTTAGATATGTGCAATTTAATTAGTTTATTAAAAAGTAATTTACCTCTTATTTTACAATTTAGAGATAAAATTTATATATAATCATAAAATAGCTGTCGAGTCGAGACCAACTAAACAACTCCATTGCCTGTACATTGTTAAATCAAGTAGGTACGTACATGTATTTTCTATTAATTGGACGCGTACATAACGAGTAAATCATCGTTACACACGCTAGCTCAGAATAGGACTGCCATTATCTAATGAGTAGGTATACATCATTATTCATATAATATGCTTATTATTGAATGCAACAGAAGAAAGCTGCTAGAGAAATGCAGGTACCTAAGTGTGAACAGGTTTATGTACTTACATTAAGTATTTTTGGCGTAAGTACATTAATTATGTATCCATCGAAAGTGGTGACGTAATCATTACAAGATGGCAGATCTATCTTGACTTTGTGTTCAGACATTATAGCAATTTAATTCATGAGGTAATGGCACTAAGATGTGAATTTAGTTTTGGGCCCTAGGTAAGTGTGAAGATATTGAACTTCATTATTACTACTTATATCATTCTAATGTACCTATATTACTTTAGAATGGTACAAGTTCTTTAGTACCTACATACATTTAATTAATAATTACCAGGACCTATATCTATAAATCATACGAATGTAGGTACACCTACATCGGCGTCGTATGATTCTATACCCTAGCTTTCCTGTTCGAATCAGTTTAGTGTGCCTATTTCCATTAAGTTCAAATTATCCAAATATTGTGTCAAATTGGTATCTTTGTAATATACATTCTAAGTACAGCCAGCGACAGAAGTCGATTAACACTTCAGTTTTTTAAATCTTAATTATTGAGCTAATTTATATTTAATCAAAATCGGAACAGAAGAATATGGACGAAATGCTGAAATAAAATGTGTCGACGAATTTTGAGTCAATTTAAATGATGTGTAAAAGTAGCAGTATTAATGGACTTTTGTCGTCGATCGTATAATATCTATGTATACCAGGATACATTTTGTAATGCGGTTCGCTAACAATAACAATATATTGTTTATAGTTGACCAACATTTTTTATTATGTAAGTATAGCTTTTATGATAGGTATTCAGATTTCTATAACATTTGTGTTATATATGTAACATAAAAAAAAAACTAGGTACTTATCAGATCACAATACTTTGCTTGGTCAATAATCGCCCTTAGAAGAATCCCCACACAGTTGTAGGTGAGATTGGAAGAGGGCGATTTGGATTGAGTTTCAACATCGAATCCTAATCCTAACAAATTCTGTTAGTCTCGATCCATGTTACAGAATTATGCAGACATTTAAATCCCAGCTCAAACTATATTTAAAACATTAAGTACTGGTTTTATATATTTTTTTAAATAATTACAGAAATAATGGATACAAATTAATTTAAGTAAACAATCGAAACATACTTATTTATTTAATGATGACATAAAAAGAAAGACTGCAAAATGTTGGCAGGTTCCATTACTGTCGACTACGTGCTGTCACCGAATTCGCATAACACATCTAAGGAGCGGTTCTGCACTACCTACATCCGATCAGAATACGAAAAATGCCGGTGCAGATCCGCTCTAACACAGATGACACAGATGTTTTGACATGTCGCTATCGCCACATTAGTAGATTGCACCCGTGTGATGCAAGGGCGATCATCTATAAATAAAATTGAAGTATCTGTTTATATGTCAAAATAACAGCTTTTTACTAAATGCATATGAAAGTATATACGGTACTTGTAACAAAAAAACATATACACATTTTTGTCTGTCTGTTTCGGCTATCTCCGAAACGACTGGACCGCTTTTGGCGGGACTTTCACTGGCAGACAGGTGATGTAATAACATCAGGCAGGAGGAACTTAGGCTACTACTTTTATTTAAGAAAAAAATTAGGGTTCTGCGCAACAAAATTAAAACCCATGCCGACCTCCACGCGGGCGAAGCCGCAGGCTTTTATCCAGATATTCCCACGGGATCGAGACTTAAACTCGCCTTTAGAGACTTGCATAGGACTAAAATTATTATGATGAAATTAAAATCATGAGGGGCTTTAGTCTGCCAGGTCAATGTGATTCAATGTCGTTCTAGTTTCACCGTTGTTACCGAATTAGCCGCACACTTGGATAGTCTTTACTTGGATCCAGCTTAACCGCTAGTAAGTCAATTTTCGAAAGACTCTTAAAATAATGGGCTCAGCGGGCCAATTGCGTAACACACTAATAGCTGGCTTTAATTTTGACAGTTAAACAACATTCATTGCGTTGTTTACGTTGTCGAGCAGACAAATTTACCGAACATATGAAGCAATGGATTAGGAATATCCTTCAAAATGATTCAGGTTGTGATTGATAATGTGTTACGTAATTAGGGTGGTCTACACTCAGTGGGTAGGTAGTAGGTACTCGTTCTTTCACTGACAAGTTTTCTCGCCGCATATTGATACATTAAATTGACTTTAACCTAAGTACCTATTATCTTATTGGGTTGCACACGGTACAAATTAACCCTCAATGCTCAAGTTTTGGCTTGGCCAGTGCATCGTTGCTGATGAACCTCTTGGTACGTCCGGGCGTCCGCCTGATTTATTCGATCACGCGAGGAAATTCTAAGCATAGCCCTATAAGTGGCTTTAAGGCTTAATGTAAGCGACCGCGTTACAGCGATGTAAGTCATCACTGGTCTAATACTTGTCTTGAGACACTCCGGTATTTGGGACGAGTAAATATTGCGAATTTCTAATTTAGAATTGATTTATGAATCCATTTGTAACTGAGATCATGTTTGATTCAGAGAAATTAACCTCTTTTGAAATAAAAAACTCATGTTTTTTTAAAGTAGAAAGCTGTGATTTTTTTTATCGAAATCGGACTACTCTTTTTAAAGATATGCGTGGTCATACATTAAAAAAAAATATACGCGTCGAATTGAGAACCTCCTCCGTTTTTTCGTCGGTTAAAAAACCATTCACATTCATTTTCAAAACCACTTTTACTATTCCAATAATTTTCGAATTATTCTCATAATTATGATCTATAAAAATGAACGAATATTCGAATAACGAAATTGACGAATAAGCGCTAGTAGACAAAAAACTATTAAAATTTGATTGAAGCTCCGATTGAATAGTAGTGTATTCGCCCTTAACCTATCCTTGCGCGTAACATTTTATTATTTTATTTGAATATATACTTAACGCAAAATAACGTCCATAAACAATGTACCTACCTACATTGTTTAAAACTGTTTGAGTAATTGTATATAGCTTTTCAAATATTATTAACGCATTACTGAAAAATCAGCTAGTTTGATTATTATTATTACCTACTTGTTTGTGGAATGTATAGATAGAAAGCTGATCATGCCTATTAAATTGATAGGTAATGATTTAATTTTCCAATATTGTATAATAGATATTCGAAATTACAATCTGATTTTGATTTAACAACTATAAATATGGTTACTTCATATCTAAAAATATTTACATTTTATGGAAGATGCATGGATAGGTGAAAATATGTAAGAGATCTACCATCGTATTGTGCGTTGAGTTCTTGGTGTACAATACAAAATAATGTTATAGGAACTGGATGTACAAAATTTTTCGGATGCTACAATAACGGTTTTAAAAATGTAACTACAAATTAAACTATTTATTTTAAAATACCTTCAAATGATGCAGAATTTCTAATTACGCACAACCTCCCGAAGTAAAAGATAATTATACAATATTCATGAAAAACATTCATATTTATCATATCATAACACGAGCATACTTTTTATATTTATCAAATATTATGATACAGTACAATAATAAATTTTGAAATCTTAATCACTAAAGGGATACAAAATTCGCACTAATAATACTCATACATCAAAAGGGACAACACACACCGTACACAAAACGATTCTTCCCTACCAGCAGACGTGGTGGCGCGGCCCATCTTCGTGTTGCACTACCGTCGTCCGTCACCTTAACAGGTTGTCTCCAAAAGAGGATCGGCGAGCTTTTTCACTCGGTCACCATCGACCGAGGCGCATATAATCTTCTGCGAGGCAGACTTATAAAGGCGTCGCGGACGATCTTCGTCGTCAGAAAGAGCTCGCGGAGGTGCGCGCGGGCGCAGGCGAGCGGGCGACGGGCGCGGCGAGCGTACTGCCTCGCACGTGCATTGCGCGCCTAGCGAGCGGGCCGCGCGCGCCTGCCGCGCCCAGCTGGTGCGCCAGCACTCGCAGCTTTCGTTACCACACGTCTCGCATACTACTGGCGATCGGCGCTCGAGCTTACCTCGTTTAAAAGAAGACACCTCTCGTTTCTGCTCCGAGTCAGACGACGCCCGAACTACGTCCTCTCGGGATGAAAGTTGCTCACTTTTCTTATCGGAACGCTGAGTTATAGGGTTTTTCACCCAGGGGTCGAGCGCTCCGCGACCAGCAGCTCGACCGCGGCTACCGGCTGCGTTCAAATCGACTTCGCTCATTTTGCGCCATGGATTTCCCAGGACGGAAACGGCGTCGCTGCCAGAGCGATCGCGGCTCCTTAAACGAGGTTCGGCGCCATCGTTGAGTGCATTCGACGACGCATCGGGCGAAGAGCGCTCACTGCGCACGATGCGCGGCCGCAACACGTACGACGTGTTCGCCGGCGACGGCGGGGTCGCGGGCGGCGGCGTGATGGTCGTCGGCGATGGCGCCACCACGTGTGATGGAGACAGCACTCGCGGACGCTCCGAGTGAGAACGAGCTCTCGGAGTGAGCACGCGAGAAGCTGGAGTTACATCGCTATAAGATCGAAAATGTATCCGCCTTCGCACGCATGTCGGCGAGCTTGTGTCGGTCACGTTTATGCTGATCTTAATGCGCGTGACTGAGGGTTTCTGGTCGGCAGAGCTTATTTCATTATTGTCTGTTTTATTGTTTTCCTTGTAATTGTGTGGACTCACAGAGCCGTTAGAGTTCGCTGAGTTTTTGTTGGGGCCGGCCCGGCTAGGCCCGGCCCCCGCTAGCTAGAGGAGTCTCTCTGTCGCTGAACTAGAGGTGCCGGAGCTCAATGTAGATGCGGGATTTTGGTCGTCACCTATAATGCAGAAATTTAATTAATTGAATGTGTCACGTTCGTTTGTAGTTTCTTCATGTTATAAAAAAAAAAAAAGAATGCATTTATTTCAGTATGTTTTAAAAATACGTATATAATATTTACCTTGAGTTGTCTGGCCTGGGGCCGGCAGTCTTTGTCAGTTGAGCAATTCCACTGAAACGAAACGCTTCAGTCTCTCTAAATATTGGTTAAAAAGTTCAACATCATTATGCCCAGCGCCCTGAAATTAATAAGACTGAGATAAATAAATTGTAATTGCAAATATAATTTTAAATGAAAAATTAGAAGTATTTTATTCTATTTTGTTACCTCCACCCATAATGGTTCGACAGCACGGGGACAGCGTTCATATATTGCTAATCCGTGTGAAAAATCTATTACCTCATCTTCAGTTCCATGAATAACAAGAACCGGAGAGGTCACCTTGGGAATTTTGTCGATACTGCAACGAAAAATAATAGATTCTAATTTAACAATCTTGTCATAAGTTCTAGGGTTCTATAAATCTATACCTAAACGATAACAAACGGTTTAATTTTAAAGGGGCCATCATCTGTATTTTACTCCACTTTCTCTCGTCCTTACTCCCGACATCTTCGAAATCTAAATTATTGACTGACATTGTTCGAAAGGAATAGGTTGGAAATTGACCCTAATTCGAATGAAATACCATTCAAATAAGTATATGACGTTAGGACTACCTAAGCCAGCTGTTAAACTTTTCACTGGCACTTGCTGGACAGCTCTCTGATTCTATGTATGCGGTGCCTGCATATATTTTGCCATGTCCATTGGCCAATTGTCTATTCTAGACTGTCCACTTAAGATGATGGCAACATACAATTCAGAATTCAGGTGTAATAAAAAAACTTCCCCAAAATGTTCAAAGCAGCTGTTTTTCTTTGAATATTCATTAGAATTCATGGCACATGGTAAAATCAAGTCATTGATGTAACAACTACAATCATATTACGTGGTATAAATCATTAGCAATTCAACGCCTAATGGTTATTGAGGGCTGACAGCTGAACATGTAAGCATTACAGTGAAAGCAAATAAGTGCAGGGCAATAATAACAACAATGATTAGGTACTTAATTTCTTTTGCAATTAGCAATACATACTGAATTAAATCAACTATCTTTAATTAACTACAATTAAAAAGCCAGTGAAAAAAAATGTATGGTGCAATGGTGCCTTTTTTTCTTAGTGGCCGTTAATTAAACTTAAAAAAATGACTTGACTTGATTGCTAAGACTTATCTATCTATACTATTATTATAAAGAGGAAATATTTGTTTGTTTGTTTGAATTGAATAGGCTCTGAAACTACTGGACCGATTCCAAAAATTCTGTCACCATTAGAATCCTACATTATCGCTGATGAACATAGGCTATAGAATATTTTCAAAAAAGTTAGGGATCCGTATGAAAACTTCGATAATGTAACCGAAGGTGTGTAAAAAATACAAAAAAAAAACCTTATATCGTGTAAGCTGCGGAAACTATTGTCATTGGAGCAAAGTGATTTAGTACAATTTTATAGAGGACATCAATAGGTATCTTCAAATTACAGCGTTGTGTCATTGCGCTTCTTTCTTTTCTATGCAGTCCGATAGTGACCGCGTTTTAGGTCATGTAGTCGCCTTAAAGTAATTATGATTAGATTTAAAAATGTGTAAAAGCTTCTGCCTGAACCAGGATTATGCCCCGAGGCTCCATCTCAAAAATCACTATGAATTAACTGATTTAACTCGGATGAGACAAATTTTGAAAAGACAAAAAACGCAAGCCTTTCGAGATTTGCGCGGAATTTTTTTGCGAAGTATTGAGGCAGGTGGCAGGCATTTTAAGCATTTAAGGCGACTACATGACCTAAAACGCGGTCACTATCTGACTGCATAGAAAAGAAAGAAAAGCGCGATGACACAACGCTGGTAATTTATTGCAAAATATGAAACAATCATCTATTGTTGATTTATCAAACACCAAACAAATAAAAAACCGTATACTAAAATTCGGGGAATTAAATTGTCTTTTATATGGTGAAAGTTTTATAAAAATACACCCGTTAGTGTTTGCGTGATTATCGTTTTTATGTCCGCGGTAGACATTACTTTACAAATTAATTACACTATGTTAAAAAAATATAATTGCAAATATTCACATATCAAAAAATTACGAAGCAAATGGTCTAGTATATTTTTTTTTTCCATTGAAATCAGTCCAGTTGATTAGACGTGATGTTGAATTTAAAATCATTAGAAGTCGTATATCTGCGCCTTAATGTAAAAATACCTATTAATAAATGATTATTTATGATATTTCTGTTGTTTTATTTATCACAATAAACGTAAAAACATAATAATGATTAGTATAATTTAATTGCGCTACCTGCTTTTAATCTTTTTACCTAACAATCATAAATTATTCTCGTTATAAATCGCAAGAATGTGAGAAAAGTTATTTAAAATGGATGAAATAAATTTCACCATTTTTGACTGCTTCAACTTTGAGCTCCGTTTTCTAGTAAAAATGTCCTAAAGTACCAACTTTTTTGTATTGTTTTAAGAGCTAAGGAACCTATAAGGTTTTTAAAATTATTTACAAGTCATTAAGTGTAATTTTTTTTTCATGTTGAAATCAAGTGTGAATTTCTCTCAAACAGAAATTTTAACTTTGTGATCAAATTCTGAGCTACTAGAAGTTAGAATTTGGGTGTTTTGTGTTTTAGTACATTCTAGCTATAATACTGACGAAAAAAATCTCAAAGAAACAGCAATCAGAAAAAGTTATGACTATAACCACCCACAATAAAAAAATATAAATAAAAAAAAACATCGTTCAACATCACCACTGAACCAACTGTTATGAAATTTGACAGATAGGTAGCCTGGGACCTGGAGGACGTAGGCTAGTTTTCATCCTGGATATACGAGGACATACAAAATTCGTCCAGACAAAGTCTTGAACAACTGTTAGTTTATTATAATGTACCTATGATTTCAGAGATAAGTACTAAACCACTGTATGTTTAAAGCAAATACTTCATCACAGTCCTATTGGCTCTCTACAGTTTGTCAGTATGAACAATCTTGTTGTACAGAGGCCAGCACATCAATTTACCCCAATCTGTCAAATTTATTTGATAGATTTTCAACTTTACCACAAAGTAATAACGTTCATATTCAATTGGGAAAATTTGACAGATTGGAGTAGCTTGATGTGCTGGCCTCTGTACATAGGGCGAAACTGGCCAATGTCTTCCTCTTTTATGCAATTTTGACATTTTCTCAAGTCCTATTGAATGTATCATTATATTTTTTTTATTAAAGGTCCCATGGTTGGTGCTATGTAAGGTGGCAATAGCGGTCATTGTTGTTTTCTTGATTAGGATGGAATCTGAACAACAATCTCTGTATTGATTTTCATTTGTGAACAACAATAGGCTGTATTCATTCAGGATACCTATTTATTACAGGAATTTATTTCCATTTTTGTACTAGACTTTGTAACTACATGTTAATGGGCTATTTCCATTTCCACCTTATATTGCAGCAACTACACCATTTTCAATAAAAAATAATAAACATTTACCTTGTCATTTTTAATAAAAAATAATACCTAGCCCCAAGACTTATTTTGGAAGGAAATACCATGTGATGTGTGATGGGCAGCTCTAGTGCATAAATTCTTGTTAAATCTGCTTTTTACAGTAATTACAAAGATATTCAACTAAGTCTCTCAAAGTGGTGATTTGTTATAACATACAATAGTTTTTCAATAACAAATCTGTTCCATTCAATAAAGAATCCATGAAAAGCAGCACAAACAAATATCCTGATAATAATTACTGCGTAAATGATGTTATCTCTGATATGTAGATAACAACTAGGTAATAGGTATTTTATATAATCTTATCAAGCCAAAATCATGACCAACATCCAACATCACTGATAACTGTAATGATTCTAGGTGAATGACAATTTCAATGTTCTTAAACCCATAGGAGAATACAAATATCACGTCTATTACTCACAGTGCAGTGGGGAATTTCAAGAATCCATAGAGTTACATATTATTATGTTTTCATGAAGTAATTATTCATGGGACTTGTCACTTGAGCCCAATTGACTTGTTTATCAAATATATTATGTACTTTGTATTAATAAAAATAACCCTTCCGGACAGTTGGGTAAAATTAGTTGTCAACAGGAATAAATTATTCTTTATTGTATAGATAATGAAGTTGGTACATTAATATTTTTAATTATGTTGCACTAAAATCTGAATTGATAATAAAGAGCACAATGCAGTTATAAAGTTGAAAGAAGAAAATTTTAAAACAATAATATTTATTAATTAATCATTACAAAGTCAAAATAACTGATCAGTTTAAAACACCTATTGACTTTATTTAAGGCAAACAGGTAAAATATGGATTAAAATGGAATACTTTAATTATCTATTGAATTCTTCCTGCAATAAAAACTAGTGCTGTTTAAGTTTAGTGAAAATCAATACCTACTAGGGTATTGCTATTAATGATTATTTTATTTTTTTTGCATACCTGTATTGTTAACATAGAATAAATAGACTCTTCCTATATTGCAAACCTAAATTAAAGGGACAAAATTGTTGTTTGTATTAAAAAAAAATTTAATGCAAAAGCGTTTACTTCCCACATATTTGTGCAATTAACTAATAATGACTATGTCAGCAAACATTATGGCACTTATTCTAAAATTTTAATTTAGGTCTAATTCAATTACATATGTATCAATATGGCAACCTATGCATCATACTCACAGATGAGTCACCAAAACATCTATACATGGTCAAAACATAATTATTGAACAATGCTATGACAATAACACTTACCTTGGGAAAGCATCAAAGAACCATGTTCTTTTAGTGTTGGGGAAAGCAACTCGCATACCAGACATGAGAGGTGAGTGCAACACAACGGCTCCCACCTCATAGCGAGCAGCCAAGTCCACTGTTGGTACTGTTCCAATGCTTTGTCCATACAAAATTATATTTTCTGGGCTGATGCCATAGCGAGTTCGCAGCGCCTGCCATGCAGCATCAATGTCCGCATACAAATTCTTCTCTGATGGTTTTCCACCACTCACACCATATCCAGAATAATCATAGCTGAATATATTACAGTTTATTCTAGTGCCTAACCCTAAGTAAAAACTGCTCATCTGACCGAGATCTACGGCGTTTCCATGCGAAAATAATATCGTAAAACGAGCATTAGGACTACACCGAACAAAGAGGCAAGCTATTCGATTGCCTCTTGTAGTTCTCGAGTAGAAGCCTTCGATGTTCTCTTTTTCTCGTTCTGAATATTGCCATTCTGCTCTTTCGGTCAGCGTCAATGAGAATTTCGATCCTGTTTCGTCAGGTGTGAATGCATACGTAGGTTCTGGAGGCAGAAACGCGAGCTTAGCCGCAATTTTCCCCGGGCATGGTGGACAACAAAACAGGCAACAGAGTTCACTGAAACTTAACCCGTTCATGATGAATTTTTGCTAATACTCATGAGAAAATTATTAAACACTATCCATTACAAAACCACAACTCACAAATTTCTATTCCTGATCATGGCGAAAATAAAAGATTTCACAAAATTGACAGATAGTCAACAGTTTCGTTCAGCCATGACGGCAATGTTGCCAACGTCATTAGTTTGATTAGTTACGATTTACAGTTTCAATTTTTCGTGTTCCGTGGTTTCAAGTTTCATTGGTACACACGGCTACACATCAAGCTATTTTAACCAGTATAAGCTGACTTCTTATTGTACGAAAAACCTATACAATGCGAGGTCATCTAAAACTGGAAATGTATAGCTTGTATAAAACGTGTGTAGTACAGACGCCAGCACATCAAGCTACTACAATCTGTCAAATTTCTTTGATAGATTTTCAAGTTTATCGCTAAAGCACAAGGTTTAAAGTTGATTGGGAAAATCTGACAGTTTCGGGTAGGTTGATGTGCTGGCGTCTGTACATAATGCTCGTTACACATGCAGCGGCTTTAGTCACTGGCGAATGGCGACAAATCTACAAATCCAAAATATACAGATTTTGACAGTCGCTAACCGCCTAGCCGATTTGTCGCTCGCCAGTGATTTCGAAATCTCACGCCCACACACAGATTTTGACATCGCTAGCGAGTCTGGACTGAAGTCCCTGCGTATGTATCTAGCATAAGGTCCTGCGAGCTGGGATACGACGATGACCCAGTACGTATATCTTTACAACTTAAGGATCACATGGCAATTTAATACTGCATCTTTGTTTTTACCGCATGAACCTGTTTAATTACTAACTTCGTAGATAATTAACGGGTGATCCCAACATTCAGGGAGCATTTTAACTTCCCGCCTGAATCGTAGGACCAATGCACTACGAGGCAAGGTCGCCGTGGATGTCGTAGGGGCAATGCACTGCGGGTGCTTAATTATTATTACTCGTAAGTAATAATAATTAATAAGCCATATTTCGCTGAAGCAAGCCACCTCTCCGCCTCTATGTGGGAAAGTGCGATCCAATCCAGACACACACTACTCGTCCGGCACTGAAGAGTTTAATTCAAAAATTTTAAGTAGCAAATAAAAAAAAAAATTAAAAGAAGTTATAAGACCTACCTATTAATTGAGGATGATATGTTATAGTTGAGTTTGGTTCCTACTCACGGTGGTGGTTTCCTTCTGCGAAACAGTCATCTCACAGATAGGCTGCGGAAATCTCTTCGACTCACCTGGCCCTCAGCAGACGCACAGGGCGTCGACGGAGGGCGGATAACGCCCTCTTCCAGCCCCCCCTAAATGGTTTCAGGGACGACGGACTCGGGGACGTCCGTCGCCCCCCACACATCAGGGGGTCTACTCCCTAAGCACGAAGTCCGTCGTTTCGGCCTTCGTTACGGGCGTTTCCTACTCCCTATGCCCTACGGACGGATGATTCGTTCGGGGCCCGAGCGAAGAATGAATGACAACGCGATTTGATAGTTGTCCCTTCCCCCGATGTGTTTTAGCCCGTCCGAACAATTGAAGATGACACTGGTTTTGACGGATATTTATGTCAGTTGATACGACACCAAAATAGTTCTCGTGCTGTCGACGAAAGTTACCAATTTAAAAGAATTCAAACTAAGTATGGCTGCTTTTTTAAATATTAAAGAAGCTTTACAGGAATTTGAGCGTGCCTAAACCCGTACAGAATTAGCGTGCGCGATAACGATTAGATTTTCTAATTAAATCTGACTATTTTTAATCGCGACTAAAAAGGTGTGGAGTAAAATTAGTTGGCACACCAACAAAAACAGTACTGTATCTTTTTTCTTTTCTTTTGCTTATATCTCGAAAACGGTGTGTCCTATCGTAAAAATAATGAAAATTTCGACCCCCTTTATAAAACCCGTAAACCCCTAAAACTCAACACGTAGATAATTTTTCATATTTTCCATACAAAAAGAGAAAAATTCCATATAAAAATTAAATATCTTCTAAAAACAAAATAAAATATTTTCCACGTGGTGTCGCGATTGTCAAATTCGATTTAGTTGTGTCAAAATTATTTTTAAATGTAGAGGTATTTTTTTTTTCTTCTGGCTGACAGTCGCCACCTAACTAAAGAAGAAGAACTGAAGAAGAAATGTGGTGTTTATACAAAGAAATACTGTAATAATATCGTTTTGACATTGAGTATCACTGTGAGCGCGTTCACGAGCGTTTCGAATTGTTGACAGTTCTTAGCTGTCATAATCGTAATAACTAAATCGGAACGCATGTGAGACGATGAGACAAACTAAATTCGGAATGCGGCCTTTGACATTTCATTATATTTCCTTCAAAAAAGTAAACAGGCAAAGGTATAACAGGATGATGCCAGTTTCCAGACAAAAATGGCAAAAATAATTCAATTCTATATTTATAGACATAATAAAAGGTATATTTTTTAAATGTGGTCATTTTCTAACGACAAAAGTATTAATTTTTGTTTAATAAGCTAGAAAACTACAAAATAAGTAAACCGGTAATCAACCGGTAAAATAGTGCAACTGTATCGCCATGCGTCGTTCGTTCACGAATATTGTCTATGATTCCGTTTGAAACTGATGAGTCCGAAATCGTTAGGGAGTAGGGTTCACACCGTCGTATCGGGCTACTGTCGGACGGGCCGACGGACGGACGGACGGAGTTAGGGAGTAGACCCCCTGATGAGTTCGAAATCGTTAGGGAGTAGGGTTCACACCGACGTATCGGACTACTGTCGCACCAGTCGCACGGGCCGACGGACGGACGGACGGACGGAGTTAGGGAGACCCCCAGGACCCGAGGTGGCGACGCGTAGTATTCCACGCGCGCCCCTCTTAGACGTCGCGGGGGCAGTCAAACACCTCACTCTCCCCCAGACCCGAGGAGGCCCGCAGTAGCGGGCCCGGCACCAGTCGGGGGTTGCGGAAGGATCGTACGTTCCCGCGACCCCCGGCGTAGGTGTGAGATGGAACACCGGGGTAGCTTTTAGTCAGTATCTAAGAGTCTGGCACTTGACATTTTAGCCCCTCCGCTCCCATTCTGAAGCCATTTTGGCAATTTTGCAAATAAAAACCATTATTCAAATTATACTTCTAATACCTAAACATCAGAAATTATGTCAACATAATAATTACTATAACGGTCGTCATTAATCGACATTTCTATACGAAGACCTCAGACCAAATAAAAAACCAAGACAGAGCGCTAAGAACGATGCAGTGAGGCATGCCAAAATTACGTCTCCGCTCTGTGCATACACGCCCACACGCACACATTTACAACTATTTACAGTGCACACATATTTACGAAACCGGCTTCACTTTATTGTTGACATCCCTCTGGTCTTGGTTTTTTATTTGGTCTGAGACGAAGACGTTATTTTCCTCGTATTCCTTATCACTCAAGTTAGGTACACTAGGTGGCTCAAAGCAAATAATTTCATTTGGTCTGAGCCACAGAGCATGTAACCTTTTAGTCTGAGCCTGCTGGAACCAACTTACTTTCTTCAAACAACTTATTTATACTTATGTAGTACGGTACTTTTGTAAAAACCTATTCGAGATTTTTCGCATAGCTGGTGCAGGCAGTGATTGAACTGTGATCTTTCTACGAGAACTTCGCTCGTTTCGAAAATTTTAGCACCTCGGTTAGGTTAGGTTGCGTTTGACTATTCAAATTCATACAGTACCTAATAGCTATTATGAGTTGCTTTCACAGAGCACTTTATAATACTGTTGCTTTACTTGCTTTGCATGCAAGAAAGTCAAGATCGAGCTCGTGCTGGGAAAGAATCTTGCCAGCACGACCTGTATATTTATGATAATTGAGAGGTACCTATAAAATTTATAATTAGTGGTATAAAATAGTACAAATTAAAAGGATTTTATTACCATCTGTTATAATTAATACGTTCATGGTCGTGCTACGAAGTACAACACGATTTTGAACTCTCGGTGTTGAGCCGAGCATTGAGAGTCCAACAGAGAGTATCCCAGCCAAAAAAAAAATACACTGTTGGATTTTCAACTCTCGGCGCTGAGTGATGCGTTGAAAAACCAGTGCGCGAAAAATAATCACCGCAGGAAAAACGCGCCCGTGTGTACCTAGGCTTACAACTGTAGAAATATTTTTTCAAAGTTTGAGAAATACTATGAAATACAAACTTATTTTTTCGGTCGATAAAAAGGGTTCCGTAGTAAGTAGGTATATGAATAGAATAGAATAGTGGATGAATATTTTCATGTGTGGTGTGTACATACGTGTAGTGCGAAACGAAAGCACTTGGCCGGTTTTTTACATAAGTAAAAGGAAAAGGTTCTCAAGTCCACGTGTATTGGTCCCGCCACGTAAAAAGAACGCTGGCGTTTACCTGCGCACTGAGCGATTTAACGATCAAACTGGTGGTATGAAGGGAGCGTGACGCTAGTAGAGTAACTATTATGATTCTACAATAAAACAATACACTTATATCTATAAAAAAACAATAACCTAGTACTATATGACAAGACTGTACCCGTGGACCGCAGTCACACCCGCCCCCGCCACTGTCGCCCAGCGTTCTTTTTACGTGACGACAGCTGTATACAATGTATTACTGAATTAATGCACATTATGTATGATAGTAGTTTGTTCAGAATCGTTTACTGAATCGATTTCTAACATTTTTAGGGTTCCGTACCCAAAGGGTAAAACGAGACCCTAAAAAAAGTCAAAAAAGTCAAAAAATATAATAACAACAAATACTAAAAACAGAATAAAATAACTATTTATGGGGGCTCCCATACAACAAACGTGATTTTTTTGCCGTTATTTTATATGTAGTGTTACCTAAATGTTGTGTGGTGGTTACCTTTTTGCTAGTGTTAGGTACACTAGCAAAAAGGTTAATCGAGGTTGAAACTGTGACCAACGCGCAAGCTGAGCGAGCGCTGCATCCAAATTGGTCGCATTTACTATGCCATTCAGTATTTTTAGGACCACAAACTAGGAATTATTTGAGGTTCACAAAAAGAGGCGCAATCATTAGTATAAATTAGAGTATTCAATAATATTTTTAGTAGCGCAAAATGAGAATTATCAAAGGTTTGATTAATTACATGCTTTCTTTTGTGAAACTCAAATAATTATAAGTTAAAAATCTGTCGTTGGTCCTGCATTTTCGTTTATTGACACCGACTTCTGAAATTAAAGTTATTTATCACTTTGTAGTTTTTTTTGGAAGGCGGTTGTTTTTTTTGTAAAAAAGTTTTTATTTTTCACTTTTTAGTGAGAGAGTTTGTGATTTATCTAAGTTACGATAGCCTAACGTCAACTGCTCATCACCTTTTACAAAAAATTGCTTTTCCCAATGCTGGGACGTTAGTTGTTGACGAGTTCTTACCAGGAGAACTCCTCAACAACCATTCACCATAAGCATTGTGACGAGCATAAATTGCTTAGCAACCATATTAAAGTAATCGAATCGCAATCCGTAAAATATTTATCATTGAGTAGTTCCGATGGCCGTCTGGTCTTCATCATCAGCTCCACTTTACCAAATGATGATTTCCGAGAGCAAATGCTCAAGTTACTCTAAAAAATATCCATATCGCTATAGGTTTGCCAATAAAATTTGAGGGTTTCCCTCGATTTCCCTGGGATCCTATCATCAGATCCTGACCTGATGATCATGGGACCAGTTTGGAAGTATACCCTTTCAAACAAAAGAAAAATTTTCCAAATTGGTCTAGGCGTCTTCGAGAAATCGGGGAATATACGAGGTGCATTCAATAAGTACCTAGCCTCATCGCCAGAGGGCGCTGTAGTTTCAAAAGAGTTTTACCACATTCTTTTTTAATTCTTTTTTCAAATTTTCATTCCACTTTCTTCATTTGTTTTAATTTGACAACTTATGGAAGCGAACGTGTCGATCGGTTTTACAAAAATGGAAAAAGAGCAATATCGTTCGGTGATTCGATTCCTATTTTTGGAAGGGAAAACGCGCATCGAAATAAAAGAGCGCTTGGATGCTGTGTACGGTGACTCTTCTCCATCGATGGCCACCGTCAAGAATTGGTTCAACGAGTTTGCACGTGGCCGTACGTCGGTTTTTGATGAACCACGTCCAGGTGCACCGAAAACAGCTGCTACGGAGGAAAACATTAAAAAAATCCATGATCGGCGATCTGCCAATACGATGGCAGATCGCCGATTGAAGGTTCGCGAGCTAGCTGAGACTGTAGGCATTTCAGAAGGAACAGTGCATCATATTCTTCACGAGGAACTCGGCATGAGAAAGCTGTCGGCGCGATGGGTGCCGCGTTTACTCACACCAGAAAACAAGCGCAACCGTGAGACCACATCGGAGACGTGTTTGGCGCTGTTTAAGCGGAATCCAGCGGAGTTTTTGCGTCGTTTTGTGACCGTCGATGAAACCTGGATCCACTGGTACACACCAGAGACCAAGGAGCAATCAAAACAATGGATTCAGACCGGGGAACGCGCTCCAAAGAAGGCGAAAACTGTAAAATCGGCCGGAAAAGTTATGACTACCGTTTTCTGAGATTCACAAGGTGTGATCTACATCGATTACCTTGAGAAGGGTAAAACAATTACAGGGCTTTACTATGCCGATTTATTGGGCCGATTCGACGCCGAATTAAAGAAAAAACGACCCCATCTGGCGAAGAAAAAAGTGCTGTTTCACCACGACAACGCACCGGTTCACATGTCTGCCGTTGCCATGGCCAAATTGGTCGAATTACTCTACGAATTGCTGCCCCATCCACCGTATTCTCCAGATTTGGCCCCTTGTGACTTCTTTCCGCTTCCTAATCTGAAAAAATCACTCGCCGGGAATAGATATGGATCAAATGAGGAGGTCATCGCCGCCACGGAGGCCTATTTTGCAGAGTTTGACAAAAACTATTTTTCGGACGGGTTAAAAAAGTTGGAGCATCGCTGGGCTAAGTGTATCGAACTAAAAGGAGACTATGTTGAAAAATAAATTGCCACTTTTCCAAAATTTTCGTTTACTTTTTGTAGGCTAAGTATTTATTGAATGACCCTCGTTCAGACGCCAGCATATCAACTTACCCGAAACTGTCAATTTTTCCCAATCAACTTTGAACCTTATACTTTAGCGATAAAGTTGAAAATCTATCAAAGAAATTTGACAGATTGTAGTAGGTTGATGTGCTGGCGTCTGTACATAAAAAAACCTCCTTTTTTTGAAGTCGGTTAAAAAGAGACTCAATTACTTAAAAAAGTGCATCATTAGTACGCAAAAAGTTTTTAGGGGTTCATTAATTTCAAGTGTCCACCATTAGCAGGTCAATAAGTTTTGAAAGAATAAGTTAAATATTTATTTTTACTAAATCAATTTAATTTCCTCACATAACTTTTTTCTCCAAGTGAATTCAGACATGCTGTCTTAGGATTAATTAAACTACTCAATGAGGACAATAAAGATCAACATAGTTCATAATGCTACAATTACTTAACTTTTTTTCTGGGTACAGTCTTTGTCCTTTGCTTGACAAAGTTGTTGGTAAAACTTCACGTTTTCTACTGTAGACCACAGAGTACATTATAAATTATATGAGAAAAACGCGTTGCATCAAATACAGCTGCACACTATCAAATAATTTTACGTCTTTGTCAAATTGTGGGACAAAGATCCAAAGTACTACGACAGAATATACGTCAGTGACATTGATATATTAAATATAGGAAAATAATATATCAATGGTCTGTTACGTCGCCGCCGTAGTATTCTGGTAAATCAAAATTTTTTGATGTCCGTTTTAGACGTTTGTCGCAGTGCGGACTAGGCCTTAAGCGCTTATTATACTATCCAATTTTTAGGAAATTTAATTAGGAACACTATAACTAGGAAGTCGGAAGCTTGTGATTACACTACACTAAATTGGATTCTAAATCGGACAGACGACGTATTCGTGAAGAAGGATCGTACTGAGTTGCACGTTTCGAATTTTCTATCGATGTCGTTTAAAGTCGCGTTTTTTGTCATAGTTTTCGTCTTAGAAGTAATGTCTTTAAAGTTGCGTTTTTGTCATCATGTTTGTAAACCAATAAGACCTTAATTAAAGCCTTCATCGCGTAATGACTTATTAAAATATTTTTTGTCGTTTTTATTATAAGGATAGGGCATTTCCCCATACATTTCTATTAATATAGTTAAGATTTGTCCGACTAGTCGTTCTAAATCGTAGAGCCGTGATTACACTGTCCTAGATCGTGTAGTAAGTAGAGCGGTTGGACCTCCAATTTACACTAAATCGGATCCAATCTGTTCTAACTGCGATTACATTTGCCGATGTCCTAATTAGCTTTTATAAAAATTGGATAGTGTAATAAGCGCTTTAAGTTCTGCCCATACCACTTTTTCGTCACACCTCATGTACGAAGCAGTAACACCTGCATCCGCATCAACACCTCCCCCGTGCCCCAAAAAATAAACAATCAATTTTATTGTTTGCTCCATTACCTCACAATTTTAGGGCCGAAATCGATATCCGTGGCCGAAACACATAACCGCGTTGCGGCGCCGCGCCGCTAAAATCGCCGCCATGCGGCTCATATTCCAGCGTTATGACGTCATACTTATTGACAATGATTTAGTTTGTTTCTATCACTCTTGCAAACAACACGTGTCAACCCGGAAGCAGTTTTAAAATTAAAATGTCTGACGTTGACATCGATTTATTTATATCTTTGGTTTTTTTTCTTTGTATTTTCGAGTAAAGTACTCACCATCGGGATTCATAGCCTTATTAAATGGATGTATCCAGTATCTTCTTTGTCGTATATTTCAAACAGAGTAATGTCTTCTTAATAACAAATAAGGAATAAGTAAGTTTCTTACGACGCGACGATCCATGGCACATCCACAATCAAAAATCACGAGGAACTGGTTACCCTACCATACGACAAAAAAACGCTCTTTTTCGCGACGCCGCAACGCAAACTGCCAATTTTAGCGTTGCGGCGTCGCAACGCGGTTATATGTTTCGGCCCTTATTGCTTTTTAGGGTGTCGTTTTCTCCATTTGAGATAAAGGAACCTATAGGATCACTTTGTTGTCCGCCTGTCAAGACCCTTTTTCTCAGGATCGGGTAGAGGTTCACTGGTAGAGGTATCAAGTTGAAATTAAATACTAAGGTCCCTTGGATAGATGAAAAATTCAAGCTTCAAATTCAACGCAATGACGCAGGAATCTCAAGGAGCAAGAGTGAGTGGGCCCAAGAACTCCACGACCTCATTCCACCGGCCCCCTTCTACCTTCGGACATCCCGACGCACTGCAAGTTACCATCCCTGCCAAGTTGCTATTCCACAAATTCGAAGTAAGCGTTTTCAAATGTCTTTTTTAATGCGCACAGCAAAAGAGTGGAACTCTCTACCTGTGTCTGTGTTTCCGAGCGCATACAACCCGAATCTCTTCAAAGTGAGAGTGAATAGGCTTCTTCTGGGTGAACTCACTCCATCGTCGACTCTGTCTCTGTCACCTCTGACCTAGACTAGAGTCAAGAGCAAACCAATTTTAAATAAAAAAAAGCAAGGTTACACAGTGCTTAGGTACTAACACTGTGTATATAACCTTGCTTTTTTGCAGAAAAAATGCATGCAGAAAATTATTAATTTGTAGTTTTTTTATCACATAAAATATTAGCTTTTGTTATTACAAACTAGCATTTGCAATTAAAGCATCGACATAGAAGAAGAGAAAACCAGATCTATTAGAAGAAGGAATAAAGTTGTATCATGATAATAAGCTGATTCTGCCATCTAAGTATCTACATCTGACCGTTAGTCCGTTATAGATCATGCATCGTTTGTTTCAGTATTTATGTATGTTCATGACGCGTCGATACGCACCAGTGCGCATCAACACAACAGATGTTCTCCCAAACCTCACCAAGTTAAAAGTTCGGTAAATTTACAATAACTCTCTATTTATATGGTTAAGCAACCTTTTGATATGGGGTCCATCGGACACGGCCGTCACGGAACATTTGTTACAGCTCAAAAGTTTGTAGGTACAAGTCACCTTAAAAAATAAACGATAATTTTAGTTTAAAAATGGTTTATTAATTCATTATAAAAATTATTGAATGACTTTCCTTTTAGTATTAATATCAAATAAAATAAAGGACATATTTGTAAAATAATATAGGTACTCTAAGAGGGCGAATTGCACGCACCTATGGAATCTGGCACCTCATCAATTAGAGTTTACGATGACTGCAGGGTATTCCGATAATTAACGGCTAACCTTGAATTAGATAATAATATAGAAGAAATTACGGTCGTTAAAAAGGGAAATAATCTCAAACACGATAATTGCTAAAGAGGCAATTTACTCTCTTTTTTTATTTCTTAAACACCACAGCCGTAAATGAATTAATTTGGATTGGCTGTATGATTATGTTTACTGACTAACACATAATTTTTTTTTTTTCAAAGTCCGTGTTTATATATGTAAGCCATTTCAGGGTTTTCCATTAATTACCGAACACCCTGTATGTTACAGTCAAAACTTTAAACGGGTCAAAACTATCTTTGGCTGGTTTCAGTCAAAACCTTCATAACTTAAAACGCGTTTCTCGTTCTCTATTTAAAACCGCTTATACGTAAAGCTATAGGTATACCAAGACTCACAACAAAAAAGTGTTGCTTTAAAAAGAGTCACAAAACAAGTCTACTATTTCAAAAGGTTTCGAAATTGTTATTAATGTTAGTAATTGACCGGTATTTGTAGGTAAAAACTTTTTGACCGGTTAAGAGTTCTGACTGTGACATACATCACAATGAGGACTTTTTCATAAATAAATGATTGCGCGATCGGATCAATCTCAAGTTTTTCTTATTATGTCTACCAATGTCATAATTCCGAAACAGAAATAATACTTGTAAGTACCTATTCAGAGTGCGCTCGGGGTGCGGATTAGCCACCTTAGCCCTAACAGTTAAAAGTTAAACATAATTTAGCTAATTCTCAATATATTATTATGCATAAGTTCACATTGATTTGATTAAATGATGCAATTTAATAGTATGTCAGTTGTCTTTTTTATCAATATTTTTAACATCACACACTTTCGTCTTTCATTATAGTAGGTAGTAGTAGCACTTAGCTTAGCAGCCATATTTATTTAAATAAAATGCAATTTTCATGTTAAACAATTATTGAGAAATCATATCACAGTAAGGATAAGGATTAAAAGCTGAAACTAGAATAGATCATAGCGCAAGCTCTAAAAGTTGCAGTCACTACCTAAAATAGGTTTTTAGTATATTACAACTTGAAACGTTAATCATATTACAAAAGGTAATAAACACACGGCGTTATCATTTCATTATCAGACTCCACATTGGTGAAAGGTAAATACCTCAACATTGTAAACTACCTTCCAATAGAATTATTTCAAGATCAATTTTGGTACCTCTCTTTTGGTACCCAGAATTCCAGAGCTGAATCACAAGTGCCGACCACTAAAACGCCGTTCAAGTATCGTAGCTGGAAATGAAAGAAAGGATAAATTAAAACATGACTGCTGAAATCATTCATAATTGCATAGACAAGTTGGTAAGGCATTATTTACCTGTGTTACATCAAATGTACTACTCTTGACATTTGTATATTCTTGTGGAGGATGGCAGTTGTACATGAATTTGATTTCACCCCTGTCTGAACAAACAATCATGTTACCTGGACTTTGATGACAGCCTGTTATCTTACTGGATGGCTTTATAATAGGTGGCTCAGGCCATATTTCATGTGTTCTCACGTATGTGTGGTCTTCAGGATTAAAGAGGTGCAGACAACCTTTAGAGTCTCCAATATACAAGGCAGATTGACTCCAACTAATGCATACTGGGTAAGCTTTATCAGTTGGTATCTTCACATCACTCAACAAGAGTTTTCCAGCTACTCTGTCCCACACAGCCATAGTTTTATCCTCACTTAGAGATGCAACCATATTATTATACGTTTGAAGTGCTAGAACAGGTCCTTTGTGTGGTTTGTAGGTGTAAGTTGGGCTAGGTCCAGAACGCAAGTCAAACGATAGAATCTTTTTGGAGTATAATCCAGTAATAACTTCATTACCAATAGTAACAACAGACAATGCTGACATGCCACATCTGAAAAAGGATGTTTTTTATAAGCTTATTTCAATATAAGTACTCAGAAAAGTCGAAAGGGAACAACAGTAGTTTTTTTGTTTTATTAAGATTAAAACTAACCGAAATGTTTGTTTACATTCAAATCCAGCCTCAAGATCCCACGCTTTCACAGTGTTATCCCATGAGGCGGAGTATATAGTAGTAGCAGAATCTATGCTGTCTGCAGCCAGGTCCCAAACCCAGCCAGCGTGGGCGTCGTGCCTGATTTGCTTTGGCTTGGCGTCAGTAAATGTGGTGATATTGTCACTTTCGTCGTGAGGACTAATATCCAGAACATTCCACAACGCCAACCCGCGGTCCCTACCACCCGATATACATAATTCGCCATTCTGGAAAATAAGTAAAGCATGAGAGAATAATTTGATCACTTAGACAAATAATATGATTTTTTTTTAATATTTTTCAGAAAGTGCATAGCATGATAGTTTCGTTTCATAATAATTACTTACATTAACTAATAGAACAGTATCCACAGATGCAAAATGTACATCTTTAACAACAATATGTCTTGTTGTGTCCTTAACATTGGTCCATTTCTTCATCTCAACATTCATTTCTACACAAACGGCTTCCCAGTCCATTTGTGTTTCTTCCCATATTTTCAGGCGAGGCAATGTAGGGAAATTGCCATTAATTTTACTATGTACCCAATACTTCCATAGGTGATCATCTGCTAATATGTCGTCGAATCGCTGACATACTTTACTCAATGTGTATTTTAAAAAATGTGCATCCAAAAATGAGCATATTTTTAAAAGTATCTGAAAATATTTAAAAAAAATTCATTAATTTCAGCCAAAAGACATCCACTGCTGGACATAGGCCTCTCAAGAGCAACGCCATTTCGACTGGTTTAATTAAAAAAAAATATATTCTTGGCAATTATTAGTAGATTAAAAATTCACCCTATTTTAACAAATGTTGACTTATCAACAGTGATCGGATAATCGGATGCATATTTACCTAAAGTGTAGGTGTTGGCTATTATGGAATGCACTTTTGTATCGAAAAAATCCCGGGAATCCGGAATCGACAAATTTTGTTTTTTTTTTTACTATAGAATCAAATCGGGTGTAGGAATATTTACTAAGTTTAAGGTGTTGGCTAATATTATGGAATGCACTTTTGTATCGAAAAAATCCAGGGATTTCGGAATCAAAAAATTTATACTGTTATTACTATAGAATCAAATCGTGTGTAGGTATATTTACTTACACTCAACATAGTCATAAATTGATGGGGAGCTTAAACTTAACTTCAAGTATTACCCACTTGAAGTTAATTTTAAGCTCCCCATCAATACACATTAATAATTATGTAATTCCCCTTTTTTTGTTTTAAATATCACAAGCTAAAGACGACGTTTCCTCACCATGTTACGGACTAGTTACGCATTCCCGAATTTTCTGGAATCCCGGGATTTATATTTTAAAAAATATGTTTTATAAAGCCACTTCCATAATTACCTAACCAAAAATGAACTTTAGGTAAATATGCATCCGATTATCCGATCACTACTTATCAATTATCATACTGCTTACTGTTATTATACAAAGTGGACGTTCACATAGGGGCGTTAATAGTCTGGTTATTAACTTACATTAATAATCAATTTGATACTTTCTCTGCAAAAAATATAGCTTATAATCTGGAGGGTCAGACATAGGGGCTTGCACATGAGCACATCTTCAATAAAATTTCTTAAGTGTGGCAATAGCGGTCACTGCCCTTTCCCTAATATCTCTTCATAGGAACGCAAAAAACGATGTATGGTTTTCGTTATTGGATCATGTTGAAGATCACAATAGATATTGATTCAGGACTTTAATGGTCTTTATTTTCAATTTTTTAAATAGAGAATGCTAGAAAATGTTGGTAGGACAATGACCGCTATTACCACACTATAGCAATTCGGGTATATTAAAAATGTATCATACGTCTAAAAGAAATCACATCACAAGTATTTGCACAACAGACTGTTACCTGAAGGGCTGAGGCTCTATATATTTAGTGAACTTGTATGACAAAAATAAACTTACCTCAACAGGCATATCCAATAATGAGGGTTTACTGCTGTCATACATATTACAAGTCTCTGTATTTGTTTCAAGTTCATTTTCAATTTCTGTCAACTCGTCTTTGACTGATTGAAGTATATCACACATGTCAGCTAGGCCTGCACGCCTGACTGTGGAGACCAAAGAAATTCAATGAAAAAAAATCAACACAAAACTTTATACTTTCATGCAATGCACATAAATATTTTTATTAGAATGCCAATGGAAATTTTTAGATGTAGTTTGTATATTCTGTTGTGTTATTTTAAGCTTATCTATTTAAGAGATTTAGGTCAGTCATTAACTCTTCGCATGTTGAGCGTACAACATGTGTACCAATAACAATAAAATTTCTATTGTGTCTGCTAATTAGACATGTGACGGGTTAAGAGCGGGAATATTATTGAATGCCAGGTAGAACTAATGTAGGTAATAGAATTAGCTTTCCATAAATCCATTAGTTTATAAGTTTATAATAACATGGACTTTAGTATTTTGTATAATGTAAAGATAGAATATAGTTTATTGTACACCAAAATTGTAACACAGCTTTTGTACTAATCCTAAATTGAGTATGCCTATTGTGTTCAAATAACCCTGTTCTGTATAATATGCAGAGACCCTACATGTAGCCTGTTTGAATTAGCCATTGTCATCAGCAGGACAGTTTTAGACAAAATTAAAGAAAGGAGTGACAGAAAAGGAAAAATACTAGTTGTTGTATTTTGCTTTTAATCTGGACCGCTAGATTTTCGTAGTTATAAATGGATACTGCAATGTTTATATTTTTTATACAAACTTGTAAGCTACCGAAAAATAAAAAATGACTTGGTGAAGCTGTGTTTACTTCTGCATAGCTAGTAGGATTAATATAGGCCAGAGGGTCAATATAGGCGATACGAAACGCTGAATTAAAAAAAAAACAAAGACCTCTCATTTAAGTACTTAAAACGTTGTACCTTTGAGTATATTTGGCATCATGATTCACTTCTAAGAACTATAATGCGTAACAACAAAAAACATATGTTTACCGTTTATCGTGAATTTATTAAATCCTATGGTAACAAAGGTTTAATCAATTATAATATATACTTTTTAATAAAGTAAAATATTACCGTTTTGTGCTCAAATACAGATCTCAACTACAGATTGCTAGAATGCTTTAAATTTTAACTATATCTTAGGGGCCACTGTATACTATTTTGGTAAAATTTAAAACAAAACAGAAAAATACAAGTCACACAACTCACAAAGCAGAAGTGTAATTTTTTTATTTTTTTTATTCTATCCTGTATCAAACCAATGTTTTGGTATGTGGGTTTTTCATCTACGTTTTTCGCTGTTTGTCACAAGTTTGTCAAATGCTGCTCGACTTCACAAAAACAGATTAGATAGCTAATAGCCACAATAATATTATTGGTAAGTACCTCTAACGTTTTGTCAACTTCGATTGACTTTAGGTCACTGGTATTAATGCCAAACTTTCGGTTGACTCATGGGTTGACTACACATTAACGCTGCTTCCCAATCAGGGGCGGCCCGAGCGCCGCGTGTAGGTGGCTCTACGTGGAGATCGTGCGATCGCGTCGATCGGTGGCCCTATATGGGGCCCCGATCTAGGCGACTGACCTGACGGCCGGTAGCATCGCAGTTCTGTGAAAGCCGCAGAGAGCGGAGCCATCAGAGTCGTCCGAAGGTATAGCACGATCTCCTACGAGGTGGCCTGCGTACTGGCTGGATCCCCGCCATGGGACCTGGAGGCGAAAGTACTCGCGTCACTGTAACGGTGGCGCGACAAAGCGCGCGGGCGCAAGGTGAGCGGCTGATGCAGCGCCATATGGAGCTGCGTCTATCTCAGCATCGCGAGGTCCTGGTGGCGGAATGGCGGGACAGGCTTTCGCCCTACCGCCGACCTCGTCACCATCGAGGCGGTCCGGCCGGTACTCGAGCGCTGGCTCTGAGGAGTCACGGCTCGCTGTTGTGTTAGAAGACGCAGATGCTCTCGGAGCATGGTGCCTGGAAGTACCTATGTCGCATAAACAGGGAGCCGGACGCCCGGTGTCACCATTGCGTCGACTGCCGGGAGGACACGGCGTGGCATACGCTGGCAGAGTGTGCCACTTGGGAGGAGCCGCGCCGCGCCCTCATTTCAGAGGTAGGCAGTGACCTGTCGCTGCCGGCCGTGGTCGAGTCGATGGTCGGCAGCGAAGAGTCCTGGGATGCGGTGGTTATTTCTGAGAAACAGTCGTCTCGCAGAAGGAGGCTGCGAAAAGGGAGAGGGAGATCTCGTCCACTCACCCGACCCGCAGCAGGTGCACCGGGCGTCGGCGGAGGGCGGAAAACGCCCTATTCCAGCCACCTTAAATGGGTCCAGGGGCGACGGGCTCACTCACAAAATACATGAAAAAAATGCGTTTTTTTTTTACATTTTCTTAAAAAATAAATTGAAATGTCATCTATTCACGTAGCCCTAAAACTCACGTAGCCCTAGCAAAATCTCACCATTTCGTAAAATGAGAGCCTATATCCAGAGCCAGTGAAATTACTTTACGGCAAAAGCATTTTCAATTCTGTATAAAAAAGTGCAAAATATTATTGATCGAAGGTGCAAAACAAAATCATGGAGACGGCATATTCTAGTGCAGAAATAATAGTTATACAAATATCTATCATATCGGCACGCAAATGTCAAAAAGCGTTCTGTTTCTTTTCAACTAATCAAGAGCGAATGAAAAGAGAGACATCTAAATGTTTGTCAAGTATTTTTGGCAACACTTTTGTGTGACGTCAAAATCATGTGTATATGCGTAACCGGTCGCCATTTTGAGTGCCGAGTTGTATGAATGGTTTTGTGGTAGATGTGCTGTCAAACGGTGGATTGCTCAAAATATTGTTGTTGTTTTCGAGAGAAATACTTCTAGAAACAAGGTATTTTGGTGTCCAAAAAGCAAAATCATGCCCTCGTGTTGCATAAAAGAGTGTGGTGCGAGAAAAAACAAAATCAACCCTATCAAAGGCGGCCATCTTAAGTGCCCGATTTTTGTAGATATACACGCTAATTTTGTAGGTAGTCCATAGGTTTATTTATGTGCAAGAGACAAGTAGTGATGATTATGACAGTTTAAGGTTTTATCAAGGGAGTAATTGGGCAGTCACCTCCTTCTGCGACAGTCACCTCCTTCTGCGAAGCAATCATGCTAGCGAAGGAGGAGGCGGGATGGGCGAGGGAGAGAGCGGAGATAGCCGCCCGTCCCAGCCGCCGCGGTAGACGCTCCGGGCGTCGGGAGCCGCGTGACGACTCCCGGCCACCGTAGGCGCGGGCCTGCGGACGGCGAGTAATGGGTAGCTCGCCGTCCGATCAGGACCAGGCCCGTGCCGGACGGCGCGTATGTGTTCCACGCGCGCCTCAAAGAGATGTCAGCAGACATGGAGGGGCCTGTTAGGGCCGAAGCCTGCCGGGGCAGCGGGATTGTCCGAAAGGGTTACCGCTGCCCCGGAACATAAAGGGCTAAGGAAGGAACACGGATGGGTTTTAGTCAGTAAGAGTCTGACACTCCCTTCCGCTCCACCCAGAGCGGGAGGGGTAATTTGATGATTTCCCATCCTAAAAAAAAAAAAGGGAGTAATTGGGTGCGTTCCGAATTGGGGAAATAATCGGTGTAATCGATTTGAGCGTGCTTGATCATGATGATGATGATGAAGGGGCTCCCTTTTCCGCACTTAGACTCTCATTCGGTCCGTTGTGCGTGGGGATTCTGGCTAACAGAGCCAGCCTAGCTCCGCCCAAAAGCTCAGAAGCTTCCTGGGAGCTTCGCAGGCTTCGCGGAGCGACCTCATTGTTCCGAGGATTTCTGCACGTTGAGAAGCCACGGCCTCGCATTCCAGGACAACGTGGGCGGCTGATTCCTCGGCGTCAAGGCATCCCCTGCAAAGGGGGCTGTCTGTGGCGCCTATGTTGAAAAGATGTTTGTTAAGGAGGTTATGGCCCGTAATTGTACCTATTATTATTCTAAGGTTATTTCTACTCAAGCTGAGAAGTATTTTGGTTAATCGCGGGTGTATCATTGGTAAAGCCAATTTTGACTGTCTACAGTCTGTTGCCCGTGACCATCTGTTGTTATGGAGTTCGGTCGATCTTTGGCGCATCCACGCACGAAATTGTGAGAAAGGCAGAGGAAGAAGTGGGTACGGGCCTAGCACCATCATCTCAGAGCCTCTCTTCGCAAGTTCATCTGCAGCATCATTGCCCAAAGATCCGCTATGCCCTTTGATCCACTGGAGAGTAATACGATTGAACGTTCATAAACTTTCCAGAGCTAGATGGCATTAAAAAATTAGTTTGTTGTTAGTTTGTTTGCTTCCTAAAGCTTTGAGCACAGATAAGCTGTCGGATAGGAATTTGATGCCGTAGTTCCGTATGCCTAAGTGCTTTACTGCTGTTGCAGCTTGTGTTAAGGCAACACATTCGCATTGAAAAATCGAACTGTGTGCGCCTAGTGGTATGTGAATGTTGATATTGAGGTCAAGGGAGTGTACGCCAGCACCTGAACCGTTTTGTGTTTTTGATCCGTCTGTGTAGATTCGCACTTCATTGGCTCCTGACTGATCCCTTACTTCCTGAACAGTTTGTATAATATAGTTTTTGTTGAACATTGGTTGTTTTGGTGTTCTATCACACGGAGCAGCGATGAGAGGCTGGTACTCAATCGCCCGGTCCAGGATTTTAGCGTGTGGACTGGTATGGTTTTTTCCCCATATGCACAGATGCATTAGTCTGATGGCAGCTAGCGCCGCCTTCTGCTGTATATACAGGTCAAGAGGAGTTAATTGAAGGGCTATCTCCAAAGCTGCCGTTGGGGTGGTTCTCATGCAGCCTGTGGTAGCTGAACAGGCCAACCGTTGGAAGCGTTGTAGTAGAGGTAATGGTGGTCGAGAGTTCAGTCCTCGTCCACCAAACCAGAGCGCCATAAGCCAACATCGGCCTGATCAGCGCTTTGTATATCCACAAGGTAATTTTCGGAGAGAGCCCCACGTTTTGTCTAACATTTTTTTACATTGGTAGAGTGTAATTGTGCTTTTGTTAAGTTTGTAGTCAAGATGCTTGTTCCAGAGCAGTTTGCTATCTAGGATCACCCCCAAGTACTTAAGACTTCGTCTTTAAGCGTTAGTTCTGTGTTGAAAAGTCTTGGAAGCCTATGGGCTCCAAGAGTTCTCTTGTTGGTGAACATTATTAGTTCTGTTTTAGAGGGGTTAACCGATAGTTCGTGCTTTGTGCACCAACTCTCGATAATTTTGAAAGCCTTTCTCATGAGATCGCATAAGATGCCCTCAAATTTCCCCGAGATTAGAATTGCTATATCGTCCGCGTAACCCACCGAGTACAGACTGCAGGCGTTTAGCTCTACGATAAGCTCATTCAAGACTAAATTCCACAGTAGTGGTGACAGCACCCCACCCTGTGGGCAGCCTCTACTCACGATACCTCGTGTGGTGGTGTTCACGGTAAATTGAATAGCACGGTATTTTAGCATGTTATTAATCCATTCTATAAGTGTTCGCGCAACACCGTGCGTGGCAAGTGCCTGTTCGATGCTGACGAAGTTAGTTTTGTCAAAAGCACCTTCTATATCAATGAAAGCGCCTAGAGTTGGGTTTTTTATGCGTGTGACTACGCTATGGAGTGCTGATTCAGTTGATTTGCCTGCACAGTAGGCGTGTTGATTAGGATGTACAGGTCTTTGTACCGAAATTTGGGATCTAATCTTCCTATCTCCCAGCCTCTCCAGTGTCTTCAAAAAGAACGATGAGAGGCTTGTAGGTCTGAAAGACTTAGGCTGGGTGTAGTCGCCCCTGCCTGGTTTCGGTATGAAGATTATTTTTACTTCCCGCCATTTCAAAGGAATGTAGCGGTGGGCCAGGCAGGCCCGGAACACCTTCATGAGGTAGTCAGCCAGTAAATCCTGGCTCCACCTGAGCAGGGCCGGGAAGATGCCGTCCAGTCCTGCTGCCTTGAAAGGTAGAAAGGTGTTGATTGCCCACGTTACTTTGTCTTTGTCGATTACTTCTAATGCCACGTCCCAATCTAGGCTGCTCGTGGCCCTTTCCCCATGCGGTTCCCAGCTTTGCTGGGTGGCAATCTGACATCCTGGGAAGTGGGTGGTTAGAAGTAGTTCGCTTGTCTCAGCGTCGTTTGTTGTGTAAGTGTTGTCAGGTTTTTTCAGGCATCCTATTGAGTGGTCTGCCTCTTGAGCAAGACAGGTTTTGACCCTCATTGCCTGGTTGTTACTTTCAATGTTAGTGCAGAACCGCCTCCAGCTGTTTTTCCCTCTGAGGCCTATCAGTTTTTTATATATTTTACGAGCTGTTGTATAGTGGTCCCAGTCTACTGGCGACCGTGTGTTCCTAGCTCTGTTGAACAGTCTTCTCAACTTGTGTCGGTGTCTTTCCAGGTCAGGACTCCACCAAGAATGGCGAGCTCCCTGCCTAGGTACCGTGAGGGGACAAGACTGTTCATAGCTAGATAGAAGGATGGATGTGATGTTGTTTACATGTTCGTCTAAATTGGTTACTGGTATTTTAGCCGGAAGGGCGAGTAATCTTCCTAGTTCCTAGTTTGAGCGTGCTTAAACCCGTACCGAATTGGCGCGAGCGTGATAACGATGTCCCGTGAATCGTCATAGATGACGTCATGGCATGGGCCATCTTGCGATAACGCCGACCATGCCCCATACTAATTATCACCGTGAGCGCTGTCAAAAATGAGATTGTGTTTGTGTGTGAGGATGAGGATGTGTCAGTGTGTGTTTTGTTTTGAGCTGCATCATATCTTTTATTCTATTTTTTCGAGGTTCTGGCTCCATCGGTAACATTCGATGATTTTGCCAATGTCAAGGTATGAGAAAATAATATTATTTTTGGAATACTTATAGTAATGTAAACTGTACCAATTTATATTTTTTTTAAATCAGTGTTTGTAGCGGTGGCAACCATGGATCCCCATGCTAAAAAAGGACAAAACAATTTTTTGATTAGTAGATGCATATGTAAAACGTCACAAAATAAATGTTAGAACACTTAGAACATTCAGTAAATATATAATAAAAAGTACATATAAATATCAACTATAACTGGATTTTATTAATGCTAATGAATTTATAAAGGATTTTAACTGCAGGGGTATGGGCTAAAGATAATAGAAAGGGAATGTTAATTGGGCGGGGAATATCAGAAGGGAGTATGTCGTAAAGGGGAGTGATTAAGCGAGGACAGGAAAAAAACAAGTGTTCCAGAGTACCCTCCTCCAGACCGCATTCACACAAAGAAGAGTCCCTCACATGGATTTTGGCCAAAAAAACTGGTGTGCAAACAAACCCAAGTCGAAGCCTAATTATAACAGAGGTGGCTATTTTACTAGTAAATTTTTGTTTACTGAACCAACATTTAGATGGAATGAATGGTTGGATAGAGCCATAAAATCTTCCCTTCAATATTCGAGTTTTTTGCCAAAGCTCATTCCAATCCTTCATCATTTCGGGTTTAACAAGACAGTGCAGATCTCGGGGATAACAAGACGGATGAGATTCGATCCCGTTCCGAGTAGCTAGCTTGGCAATCGAATCCACATTCTCATTATCTACAATTCCAGAGTGGCTGGGGATCCAAGCCAGTGCTATCTCTATGCCTAAGTAGTGACATCTATACAAGAGTTGTTTTATCTTTAGGATAAGGGGAAAATTTTGGCGAGACCGAAAAGGCGATTTTATTAAATCCTGTAGGCAGCTAAGGGAATCTGATAGAATAAGGCTTTTGTTGAGTCCGTGTGATTCAATGTAGGAGACTGCCTCCCAAAGAGCTATTGCTTCCCCTGTGAATATAGTGCCAAAAGCAGGACTACGGAAATTAAGAATAATTTTGTATTTTGGTATCCACACAGCTGAACCGACATTGCTATTATCGGACAACTTAGAAGCATCTGTGAATAACGTCAACCAATCGGGCCAGTCCTCTGCCAAAATCCTATTGAATTTGACATTAGCAGCAGGGTCATGTTTGGATATACCAAAGTTAAAAATAACTTTTGGTTGGAAGAGCAAGGAATCAAAATTTACTTCAAATACGGGGTTTTTATCTAACTGGACTAAGGAAATGTGCAAATCATTGAATTTAGTGAAGCTGTTAACGAGAAGTGGAGGATTTTTATGAGACCAATAGCGAGATGTTGGGATTAACTGGGAAAGTGAACGAAGAGAAGGGAGAAGAGGATGACTTTTATTCTGAATGACTTTATAAAAAAATCTGTCACATAGATATTGTCTACGTAAGTGGAGGGGCGGCTCTAAACATTCTACCTGAAGGGCATTAATAGGTGAGCATTTCATAGCCCCCGTGATAATGCGCATACATTTGGATTGAATCCTTTCCAGTTTGGCCAGGGCTATTTTGTTGCATGGTTCCAACAGAAAGGTTCCATAGTCAAAGTGACTACGAACTATGGCGTTATATAGAATTTTCTGAGAAGTTGGATGAGCTCCCCAGCGAACTCCAGAAAGGGCACGTAGTACATTGACGCCTCTTTCGCATTTTTTGAAGATGTAATCCAAATGATAGAGACCAGATAACTTTGAGTCAAGAATGAGGCCAAGAAATTTTACTTTGTCCCGGACCAAAATGGGTTCATTTTCAACATACAGTTTAATAAGGGGAATATTACGCTTGCGGGAGAAGACAACTGCATTGCATTTGGAGACTGACAAACTTAAGCCGTGCTCAGTCAGCCACTGGTTTAAGTAGTAAAGGGCAGAATTTAAGCGAGAAGAGGCATCTAAAAGAAAAGCTGAGTTGAAGTAGAGAGCAATGTCGTCGGCATATTGTAGGATTTTGCAGAAACAACTCACTGAAGACTCCAAATCATGTGTGTAAATATTATAAAGGATGGGGCTTAAGACCGATCCCTGGGGTAGACCCTTCCACACAAGACGGGATGGGAAGAGGTAGTTTTGATGACGGACAGAAATAGAGCGAGACATAAGGAGACTACAAATGATGTTGACCATCCTCACAGGGATACTCAGCTGTAGCAGCTTTTGCCTGAGTATTGGAAGTTGGACATTATCATAGGCTGAAGCTATGTCTAGGAAAACACCGAGAACGCTTTCATTATTGGAAAAGGCTATGCGGACATCAGACATGAAGACACTTAGGCTATCTAGGGTTCCCATACCTCTTCGAAAACCGAATTGAGAACTGGATAAGATGCCTTTAGTTTCTAAGATCCATTCAAGTCGATTCTTGATGAGATTCTCCATAATTTTAGCCAAGACAGAAGAAAGGGCGATAGGACGGTAGGAAGAAGAATCTTTTGGGTCTTTCCCATGTTTTAATATTGGGATGATTATTTGGGATTTCCAAGACTCTGGAACTTGGCCAGTAACGAAAAAGGAATTAATAAGATTCAGAAAGATTAGTTTACAGTTGGTAGAAGATTTGGAAATAAAGGAGTAGGGTATACCATCAATCCCCGGAGCAGAATCCCGAAGATGATCTAAGGCACAAATAAGTTCTGAATAAGAGAAAAGATCATCAAATCTATCAGACGAAGAGGGAGGAGGAGGATCTATAATGAGGAGGCACTCGGAGCTAGGAACAAAAGGGGGGGCTAATTTGGAAATAAAGTCCTCCAACCAAGTACTGTGGTCATTGGTAGAAACTTCGGGAGAGAGGTTGTCACAAGCTCTGCGGTAGATTTTAATTTTTTTCAATACAAGGGAAACTGGAGAGCGTGGAGACAGTGACTCGCAAAACTTAAGCCAGCCACATCTTTTCTTCCTTGCCAATAGCCTACAAGTAGTTGCAGAAGTCTTTTTAAAACTTAAATAATTGGGCATATTTATACTAGAGGAAAAGGTGACTTCTGCTTCTTTACGTTTACGGACGCCATCAGTGCATTCAGCATCCCACCAAGGTGGAGAAGGTATTAGGAGACGGGCAGAGTTTTTTAAGGGGATTGAAGAATTGGCCGCTCTCAACAGACACTCAACAAAATCACTGTAGAGAGTTAGGGAATTGGATGAATTTATTTGGGGAAAATTTTGAAGTTCTGCATCCAGATTGGACAGGAACTTAGACCAGTCAGCTTGGGATAGGCGATATTTTTGTAAGGGTAGGATGGGAGGAGAACGTGGATGAGTATTTGGGAGAGAAATTAGGATAGGAAAATGATCGCTCCCATATGAATTAGGGAGGACAGACCAGGAAAGAGTTGATACTAAGGATGGGGAAGAGAAAGTTAGGTCAGGAACACTAATATTTTGGTTAGGGGAAACTCGACGGGTAGCAGATCCATCATTAAGGACACAAAGGTTTTGGTCATCTAAAACGTTTAGCAGAAAGCTGGAGGAGGGGTCATTACAGTGGGAGCCCCAAAGGGTGTGACGGCAATTAAAATCACCTAACACAATCAAAGGGCTAGGAATAGACGAAAGGATAGAGTTAAATTCAGACAAAATATTAGCATTGGGATGAGGAATGTAGGCAGATACATAGGATATATCCATGGCTCTAATGGCCACAACATGTAGACCAGGATCATGATGGGGCAGAGGAATCTGGGAAAAAGTGATAGATCTGCTAACCAATAGGGCGCAACCCGCCCATCCGTCATCTCTATCGTCCCGAAGACAAGAATAACCGGGAACCCTAAAGAGAGATCCAGGCCTGAGCCACGTCTCCGACACAGCAAAGACAACGGGTTTATGTCTATTTATAAGATAAATTATGTCGTGTTTTTTCCTGCGGATGGATCTACAGTTCCACTGAAGGATTTTTTCCATTTTGGCGAATCCATGTTTCGAGGAGTTGTTGTACTAAAATAATGACATTGTCCGGTATTGCGTCACTAAATTTAGACAATATGTTTATGAGGGAGCAAGTCAGGAGCTCTATCAAATTGTCATTAGGAGTGGGAAGGGGAGTGGTTTCAACATGAGGGTAATTCAGAGCACATCCATTAGGCTGAGAAGAATTAGGGGTATAGACCATCGATTTATGGGCTTGAGTATCATAAGACTTGCCCAATTCTGGCCTAGGTCTTGGGGAACGATAAACTGTCTTGGTATAGGAGGTTTTAACAGGGGATGTATATGGAGAAGAAGTAGGAGTGTTAAGAGGGGACGAAAGAAGAATGGGATCAGAAGGATAAGCTAGAGGAAATTTAGATTGGGAGGGACCTGCTGTAACATTAGAGTATGGCAATTTACAGGGACGGGGAAACCTTACTGAGGCCTCACGGTAACTTAAATTTTCTTGTGACATTACCATTTTTATTGACTTCTGTCTTGAGTGTTCAGGACATTTATTATCAGTAGCCTTGTGGCTACCACCATCACACAAAAGACATGAGACCTGTGAGTCGGGGACAATACAGCTATCTCCAGGATGAGGTTGAGCGCAACGGTAACAGCGGGGCTTAGATCTGCATTGAGTACTTATATGGCCAAATCGTAAGCAGTTGCGGCATTGGATAGTGGGGAGTTGGTAAATAGAGACAGGAAGAGAAACATTGTAACAGAAGACCTTCTCTGGGAGAGTTTGACCAGAGAAAGTAAGCACCACAGTCGATGATGGGGACCAAGAAACGGAGTCCTCCTTTTTGTTTTTAAAATTAAGCCTTCTTGCCCTAATAACTTCTCCACAATTGCGTGGGGTTTCTATACCGAGGACAAGCTCCTCAAGTGTCCAGTCCGTGGGAATATCCCTAACAACTCCCATGCGACTTACATGGAAGCGAGGGATAGTTGCCGAGTAATTGTATTCAGTTAGGATGGGATTGTTCACAAAGTTGTTGGCATCACCTAATGTCATAAAATCAACGGACATCCTGTTACGGCCCAAAGACCTGACACTGCCTTGGACAACACCTTTAAAACCTTTATTAAAAATGAATTGGGCAAACTTAAGGGAGTTCAAGGTTAGGCCTTGCTTAGGGTCAGTTTCCACCCTTGAAACAAATACCGTGAAGGGAGCTCTGTCACTCTCACTATAAATTAGTTTGGAGTCATTCTCAAAACCTGGTTTAATATAAACGGACTGAATTGAGTCAGACGGCGGCTTATTTCTTTTCGCATCAACAACGGAAAACTCAGGGTCTCCTGGGCGCTTTCTAACATCGGGTCTCACGCGATCAGTATTTTGGGAACACTCCACAACCTCCATAATATCTGGAGGAATCCCTCCACCCCCATCAGGGGGTTCCTCGGCACTCATTTCCTTAGGAAATGAGTGCCAAAAAACTTAAAAGTACCAACCTTATAAACAAACCAGACGACACAAAACAATCACAACAATATGAACAAACAAACAGATTTTGATATAAAAAAAAAGTATGAGGTTAAGAATCGCGTACTTAATCTCACCAAGACAATAGCAAAAAAAATCATCATATCTTTTAATAACGAGGCATTTTCAAAATTGTGCTTCTGGCTGACAGTCGCCACCTAAACGAAAAAAAGGAAGAAACGTGTGGTGTTTATACGAAGAAATTCTGCTGTAATATCTTTTTGACACCGAGTAAGCACTGTGAGCGCGCTCACGAGTGTTCCGAATTGTTGACAGCTCTCAGCTGTCATAATCGTGATATCCAATAAGGAACGCGTGTGAGACGATTTGAGTGCTGTGAGCGATATTAGCCAATTCGGAAGGCGGCCATTATGTTCCTTGGGTTTTATGTTCTGTGGTTGTAACTTGTGTCTTTTCTGTTTGTCCACAGGACCTGCTCATTTAGCGAGACTGGGTATCACAGACTACAGTTACATTCTGGGTATTGTTCAAGACAACAAATATACAAGTTGCAGTATGGCTATTGGAAATGTTGACCACATGCTTTTTGACTGTCCAAATCATAAGTTACACAGACTGATTTTAGCGAGTGAAATAAGTGAATTGTCTAGTGAAAGTGTTGTGTTAAATAATACCTCCCGCCGCTTGACCGAATTATTAAAAAATAAGACTTGCTATAGAGCTATATACAAATATATCAAAAACACTTTCGAAGTTTAGTGAAGTAAATTACTAAACCAAATAAAGACTTGGCTAAAAGGTCCCAGCAACCAGGCCATTAAAATAAACAGACACAGAGTACTTCACTCTATTAAAAAGTACCACAGAGTACAGAGTACTTTTTAATAAAAGTACTCTGCTAAATTTTTTTCCTCTATGGTACTCTGTGAGTAGAGTGTGAGTACTTCACAGAGTACTTTTTGATAGAGTGATTCTTTCATCTTTTCCTCCTCGAGTTTGCAATGTGATTTGAGAGTAATTGAGACGTAATCACAACATATCTCTAAATAGTAGCACCTGTAAGTGGCAAGGTTTGTTTAAAAAGTCAGGGGTATGGAGCAATACTAAAGAACAAATTAAGGGAAGTTTATGTAAATGAATTTCACCAACTGTAACATAAATATTTACACTATTGTAAGCAAGTAAGTAAATATTCAAGACGCTTAATTTTCACATTCCTAGCCACCCATAAAATCATTTATTGCACTGAGAGTTCAGCCGACTGAGAAAGGAAAATAAAATTCAACATGGATTTAGAAAAAGATTTGACCAGTAAGTTTTTAAGCGGTGAAATGTCATTTGCTGAATATTCCAATGAATGGTATAATATCGAAGATGAAGAGGATATAGATGAGGCAAGCAAAAGAAATGAGGATGAGCCGTTTATGTTAACTGAAAAAGGATTGCACAGACGCCGTAAGTATGCACGGCTGCCACCAGGCCTCCTGGGCTTGATGGGTGAAGCAAATTTGCGCTTTGTCAGAGGAGACAAAGACACAGCTGAAAAGATGTGCCATGAAATTATTAAGCAATTCCCAACTGCTCCAGAACCATATCAAACTCTGGCTCAATTATATGAACATGATACTGAGAAGTCACTACAGTTCTCCTTGTTAGGGGCCCACCTGAGCCCTCCAGATGCGGAAGAATGGCTAAGACTAGCTGCTATATCTAAACAAAGAGAGGATTATAGACAAGAGATGATTTGTTACACACAGGCCATAGCAGATGATCCATACATTTTAGACAGTCATTTAAAAAGAATGGAGCTTCTTGATAAATTAGAAAAAATGAAATATCCAATTAATACTTTACATATCACCAAACTTAAGTGTTATCACAAAATAGTAACCTCTTTACCTCCATCGGAAGGAGAAACCATTATGAAATATGCAAAATTGGCTGTAACGCAATATCATAATAATAATGAAATGGAGCGTGCACTTGCAGTGATGAATTCAGCTTACAAAAAATGTCCATCACTGTTCAATTTGGAAGACCTAAATATATTTTTGGAGTTGCTTATTGGTCATAAACAATTTCAGGCATGTATTGAAATATTTGTTGTTAATGCTGGAGTTGAAATTGAAGCTGAAATACAAACTGTAAAAAATGCTGAAGGCAGTATAGAGGAGCAAACTAATTACTTGAATTGCTCTCTTCCGAATTCCTTACCTATAGATTTAAAGAGCAAGTTGTTAGTATGTTTCATACATCTTGGGGCTACCAACTTAGTTCAAACATTGTTGAATGATTTTTTGAGTAATGATGTGGAAAAGGCTGGAGACTTATATATGGATATAGAAGAAGCGCTTTCTTCAACCGGACACCATGAGTTGGCAATACAACTTTTAGAACCTTTAGTGAGAAATAATAGCTTTGACCTTGGAGCAGTATGGCTCAAACATGCAGAATGTTTGTATAAGTTAGGTAGAGAAAGTGATGCCATAAACTCTTTTTATAAAGTATTGAAACATGCACCACAGCATCCTGATGCTAGGAAGAAATTGTACTCCATACTTGAGAAAAAAGGCCGTATTGATGAAGCCTTGCAGATGTTAGAACAAGATTTTAAATATGTAGTCAATGCTAATCTGCTTTATGAACAATGTTTAGCTTTGAAGAAGTACAATAAATGGATTAAATATTTAGAGGTAGGTGAAGCCCTACTCTCTAAATCATTTGTTAGGTTTAGACACCAAGAAGAATTAAATATGGCATGTAAAGCAAGGTGTGGAATTGATCTTATCCACAATTTCCGCACAATGCGGGGTGAGAGCCAATACCATGAAAACGACATTCACTTTGATGAGGATGAGACATTTAAATTCACTCCACAGGAAGAATGGGATTTTTTTCTTGAAATGCTAGATACGGGACGTAAATTAAAAAATTATTTTGCAATGCAAAGATTGACCTTTGGTGCAATGATGTCTAAGAGCTTATCTCCACATCGAATGGACATTGAATTTTATTGTTTACAAGCATGCCTCCTAAATAATGATAACCATAATGCATTTCGTTTCATAAGAGAGTTTGCTCAGAAACACCCTAGTGTTCGCTCTTGGAACTTGTTAAATCTTGTAATTAACTACATTGATAGAAATACACATTCAAAATTCTTGTTAAGATTATTCCAGAGAGATAGTGGTAATGTTGTGAAGAACCTATTTCTGGGAAACAACTTTCTAATATCAGGGAGATACTTGGTGGCACTGAAGTACTATTTAGAATATCATGAAAAATGTAGGGATCCTTTGTCTGCATTTTTAATTGCTGTAACTATTTTGGTAATGGCAGCACAAAGAACTGTGGACAAACATCACAATCTGATTCTGCAAGGAATGGCTTACATGCAAACTTATCGGAATTTAAGAAAATGTGATCAAGAAGCTAACTATAATATGGGAAGGGTTTATCAAATGTTAAATATTAATAATCTTGCCATTGAATACTATGAAAGAGCACTTGCTTGTGAGTACATTACGAAATGTGACCAGCATGGCGTCATTGATCTGACAAAGGAAACTGCTTACAATTTATATTTGCTTTATAAAGACCATTCACCAGTGATGGCCAGGAAATATTTGTTAAACTACCTTGTTATCTAATAAATAAATGTGATTAAAAAATACCAAGTTTCAATTTTAAACCTTAGTTTTAGACAAAAAGTAAAAACTTTTTTTTTACTTCTGGTTCTGTTAAGTTAATGTTTACCCCCTAAGAAGAAACTCCTTTTATGAACATCATGGAAAATAATAATAGGAACTACCTGTTCTAGTAAATGTGACTACCTTACAATTTAAACTTATTATACACCGTGGTCCGGACGATATACATAAACTTCGACCAAATGTTCAGACCATGGAAATAAGCATTTTTCATTATGGACACATTATGAATTCTTATCATTTAATTTTTTGTTCATTTTCATACAAACTAAATACCTTGACGTAAATCACCCAATATGCATGCCTCTTTACCCGAATTGACAATGACGTATTTTCATTCATTAGATTTGGCGGGCTGAAACTTGTCAAAACTAAGTTAAGACTCTTTCATACTGCATAAATCAATTAAATTTCATTAAATGAAATTACAAATATCTTTGTAACGAAGCCTTTTTAAGTACTACTTCCTTTGTTAAATTTAATTTAGAAGCGTTTGACAAAGTTTATGCATAACGTGAAGAACACGTTGTATAGTATCGGCCTTAGGCTTTCCTTTTGTACATTGATGTAGTATAGTTGGTTTCGTAATTGGTTTACCACATACGGTTGAATGTCACTTGCATGTCCAAACGAAAATTTCTATTTTAGTTTCAAGACCCTATAAATTTATGAGAAAATTGGTATAGCATTCACGAGGATGAATAACCACCTCAGCTTTTGTAGATTGTACATATAAACAAAAATTCAAGCTCTGAATTTTTTTTTTTGTTTTAGGAGCCCACAAAGTTCTTTAATTTATTATCATGGCTAATGAAGTAACGCCAGCAAATGAAATTAAGTTTGAAAAACTGTGTAATCTCTTAGAACAATTGCACAGGAAGAAAAAGCAAAAGCAAGAACAAGATAAAATATTGGGAACTTTTATAAATGATTTTAAACTGGATGCATCGCAAGTAGTAGGCCAAAAGGTAATGACTATTTTATTTAAGACTACATTTTCCCTTTACCTACACCCATGGGAATTTATGCATGCACCTCTTGATAATAGACATGTACTGACTCCAGCCCATGTTGTTATTGGACTGTGGTACCTACCTACATGATTGTGAATAAGTTGAGGTTTCGACGGTCTATCTCTTTCGTCTAATGGTCGTTTTCGTTTGGTCAACAGGTGAGGTCCTGGGTTCAATCCCGAGTCAGTTTTTTTTCTTTTTAAGAAAGTCTTAAGAGCGTTTACGCGTTTACGCATTTTTCGAAAAACAAGGGCTTGAAAGTTTGTATGAAATTAAACGCTCTTAATGAAATCATGGAGTTTGGGCTTGTTTGGAAGGTTATGAGAATATTATAGATAGAGATAGAAATAGGCTCGCTTGCTTGGGGGGCGGGCCCCAGATCATTGAACTTAATATAACTGGAAAATGATTCTTAAATTAAGGCGTGATGCGTTATAAGATTGTGTTTTCTACATTTCCAGAATCCCAGTTTCTTTCCTATCCTGAGGCTGCTGTTGCCTAAACTAGATAGAGAAAGAAATGCGTATAACTTAAAAGAAGGCAAATTGGGCTTTTTGCTGGTAAAAGTTCTATCGCTCTGCAAAGAGTCACGTGATGCGAAGAAGTTGCTGAACTATAGGTCAGTCAGTAACTCACAGGACAGTGATTTTGCTGGTGTAGCATATTTTGTCTTTAAAAGTCGACTTAGCCCAAAATTTGATGAATTCACTGTTGGTGATATTAATGACATTCTTGATAAAATCTCTTCTGCTGAAGTTGGAAAGAAGGCATGTAAGTAATCGTGTTTCTTACTAACTCATGGATCAATATCCCAAAAAGGCGAGCAGTTTTAAATTAGACAATGTATACAACGGCGGGCGGAAACCGGGTGTTGTGGCAGCTTGGGAAGGCCTATAATGTCCAGCCGTGGACTGCGATAGGATGAGTCTATTTAATGTACAAGGTGTAATTGAAATAACTGAAAATCTCTCAAAGGGTCATTGAACACACGAAGACATTTATCAAGCTATACATTTCCAGTTTTAGCTGACTTCGCATTGTGTAGTCTTTTCTTAAAATACAAAGTCAGCTTTATCGTCGTGTGTACAATGACCCTTTAAGAGGTTTAGTTACTCATCATTATGAACAATTATTCTTAAGGGACTAAACCCTGATCCCTGAAATAGCTAAAAATAATCAGTGTTCCCTAAATTTGCTAAGTACCTATGTTCCCAACGAGTCACACTGTAACATGTCACAGTGTGACTCATTGGGAACAATCGGTTAGGTTTAAATTGTGACCCCTACCCAGGAGCTGAGCGAGCGAAGCGAGCGGCGCCGCGGCAGCGGCCGGCGAGTACCAGAAACGACTTGCGCAAATAGAAAAAAAGAGCTAAAAAGAGAAAATTGCAATTGTTCCCAACGAGTCGCACATGTTACAGTGTGACTCGTTGGGAACAATCGCTTTTAGTTGAATTACTTAAGTGAACATAAATGTATTGAGCAGTGAGCAGCAGTTTTTTTTTCAGGATTTTTTATATTGCCCCATAGGTAAAGTTATTCATAATGATGAGTAAAATGACCCCTAAGAGGTTTTCAGTTATTTCAATTCCACCTTGTATAGCTGCCTATGTCTCTGTCCAGTCCTTCAAGGATTACGCGCAAAGGACATTTCATTAAAATATGTATTAATCTACTACTTACTCATATTTTCAGCGGTACTCGATGACATGTTTAGTCATGTTATAAACAAAGTGACCGCAGAGCAACTGAAGTGGTTTCTCAGATTGATCCTGAAAGATCTCAAACTGGAAATGGGAAGCACGCGCATATTGGGGCTGTTTCATCCTGATGCTCCCGAGTATTTTGAATCATGTGGTCTATTATCCAAGGTAAGCATTAACTACCCTGCCCTTTGCGTTTTTGGACTGAATGTTTCACCTTGTACCTTCATTTTCTAAAAACGCCATGGGTAAGGTAGTCTTTGGTCTTTGACCGAGAGGAGCGTATAGCACAAGATTTTCTGCTGACATTGAATAACAGACTTTATTATCAGTGACATAAAGTCCAAATTATAGACGAAACGGGCACCCGAGAAGTGAGAAGAGAGTTTGATAACTGCGTTGATTTTCGTACAATTTTGAACAGTATGTCTCTAACAACAAAGTTTATTATTCAGTTTTATCAGAAAATTGTCTGATATTCGCTGCTCTCGGTCTGCGCAGTGCCCTTTTGACCACACCTGAGGAAGACAATAACTGTCCACACAACTTACAGTGTCAAAGAGTAAACAAAGAAACTTCTTTTACACAGGTGTGTGAAGAGTTGGGCGACGGTGACGCTCGTCCCTTGGAGCTGGGAATACAGATGTTCCTTGCTATAAGCCCGATGCTTTCCGAACGACTCGACGTCAAACATATAGTCCGACAACTATCCATCGACAAGACGTATCAGATAGAAAACAAGTTTGATGGTGAAAGGTTCCAGGTTAGTAGATTTTTGGTATTTATTTTATTTATTTATTTATTTTATTTTATTCTGTTCGGGAACCTTACAGCTAACTTAAACAGTGCTCTTAAACAATATACATTTGAAGGCCATTTACAAGTTTCCGCTGGTAAACACATGAAACAAAAAAGACAACAAAAAAAAAGGTCAGTACAAAATATCTCTAACATAAATTAGGAAACAAAATAACACGGTCGATTACGAGGTACAAACCAAAAATCATTTATATGCAGACAATTACTTCCCCATAAATAAGCTTTTCACCAGCAAATGCTAAACACTGGTATTAAAAATGTCCAAATCATGTTCACTAATTATTTCATTATAACTTCTGCTCGCACTCGTATGGTAGGATTTCCACCCCACAATGGCTATTTCTATTGCAAATGATCATCATCAGCTGCCTAGCCCTTTCCCTACTATTTTTGGGGTCGGCTTCCTGTCTAACAGTATGCAGCTGAATACCAGTATTTTATGAGGATCGACTGCCTATCTGACCTCCATAACCCAGTTACTGGGTAATACGACACACAACGCCCCTTCGTAAAACTGGTTTTCAGACTTTCGGGCTTCTGACGACCCATAACCACTGTCAAATATCCACGAATGACAGCCGGGACAAACAGCTTACTTGCTTCCCGAGGCACGGAGGGTTCTCGTAATGTAAAGACGGTCACCCATTCACGGACCTACCTATTGTCTGGTACCTATAGAATTACCTTTTCAAACACTAGGTGGTTTAATAAGTATGCATTATTATTGACAAAAAATTTCAGATGAGTTGAGGAACCTGAAAAGCTTTGACGAGTAGACTTTTAGCATTCCTCGGTTCTTGTGCTATGAAATGCTTTATTTCTTTGTTTTATTATTAGCTGCCATGTGCTAGAGGCTAAAGGTACCTACTGTATGCGCATTTTTAACCGACTTTAAAAAAGGAGGTTCTGTATTCGACGTTTATGTATGTATTTTTGTATGTCCGCAATTTTCTCAAAAACTAATCAACCAATTTTGATAATTCTTTCATTGATGCGATCTACATACTTTCAGGAAGGTTTTAGTATATAATGCGTTAGGTGATTATTCTTATACGAAGTTTGATGATTCTTCTAGTCGGTGTCTTCAATTCTTCAATGCAATAGTGTTAATTGAATTTGTGTAGGGTAGGTACAACTAAAAGTGAAAAATAAAAACGTTTTTTTACAAAAAAAAACAACAGACTTCAAAAAAAAACACTACAAAGTGATAGATAGATATATAGATAGATATTTGCACACCTATTAAGGTAGGATATGGTTTAAAGAACTGCTGTAATTATGTATCACCTCATGTACCTACCCATATTCAAGCAAATAAATGATTTGATTTGATAAATAAATTTTAATTGGTGTCAAAAAACGAAAATGCGGAACCAACGAAACCGACTTCCGAAATTAAAAGTTTATCACTTTGTAGTGTTTTTTTTTTTTAAAGTCGGTTGTTTTTTTTTTTTTTTTTTGGAAAAAAATGTTTTGTGTTTTACTGTAGTTACTGTAGTATGATACTCGCCTACTAGTATTAGGGTCTTAGGTTCGATCTGAGTCGTGCAAAGAGGGTTTGCCATTAAGGAATGCTCGGGATTAGTCTGCAGTCTGGATTTGTGCCCTGTTGATAACAATAGGCTGCCGATGCGTGTAATGTGGATATATCCATACTAATATTATAAATTCGAATGTAACTCTGTCTGTCTGTCTGTATGTTACCTTTTCACACCTAGATAAACCACTGAACGGATTTCGATAAAATTTGGCAGCGAGATAGATTGCATCCCGGGGAAGGACATAGGATAGTTTTAATCGCCATACCTCGCAGGCCAAAGCTAGTTGCATATAAACACCTCTGTCTGTCCCTTCTGCTATCCTCATATGATGTGATAATATTATGCTGAAGATGAAACAATCATCTATCGTAAAGTCTATATCTTAAAACAGATGCACATGGAGAATGGAAAATATGAATATTTTTCAAGAAGAGGTTTTTCATTTACTAAGAACTATGGAAGTACTTATGATTCTGGGTTGCTGACTCCTTACTTAAAGAAAAGCTTCTCATCGGATGTCACCAGCTTCATTCTAGACGGCGAGATGATGGGCTGGCATAAACAATACCAATGTTTTGGGTCTAAAGGTAAGTTTCGTTATTTATAAATACAACTGTGTGATTTATGATTCGATATCAATTTCATCACGGTATGGCAACTATACAGGATGAAATTGAAAACATGCGACAAATCGAAATGGGAGATTGTACTCTGTAAATGTAGGGAACAGCTGATTTTTTTTTCGCCATTTCAGGTTTGGTCCCATAGTAAAAGTTGTTCATAATGATGAGTACAATCTCCCATTTCGATTTGTCGCATGTTTTCAATTTCATCCTGTATATCTTGTTTTTTTTTTCAAGCATTTAAACCTCATTCAATGTTTTTTCTTTATTGAGGTAAGCATGGGGCCTACCTCAATCTGCCCTACATTCTTCCTATTTCCATCGAACAAAATATTGTGTGGGCATAATTTTGTGAAGTTTATGTAAATTGATTATTTCAACTTTATTGTGTAGGGAGCGTTCTTAGAGTTTTCGTAGGCAATATTCATGCAGTTCGATTAAGTATATAGTTTAACAGTCATGTCTTATTACAGGAATGGCATTCGACGTTAAAAAGATAACAGAGAATTCAAAGTTCCGACCTTGTTTCTGTGCCTTTGACATACTTTACTTCAACGGTAGAACTCTCGTGGGCCCCCCAGAGAAGGGGGGGTTGCCCCTTAGCGAAAGACTTCGTATCTTAGATAAAGTATTCGTAAACACACCCGGAGTTATACAGCATAGTGCACGACAGATAGTGGCACAGAGGTAAGTAAACAACTACATTATACAGGGCGTAACAAGACCCATCTCATAGTCATCAACTACGCATTCTGTGCATCAAACTAAGTAATATTCCACACAAATAATTGATGGGGCAAGACTTACATAAGTGAGAACAATACTAATTATAATTTAAAAAAAGTTCGAATTCACCAGTTACAGACCAATCAACATTTATTCCGAAACCTGACCAACCCAACGCATTTATTTCTTCAGAACTTTAACATACTGGCTGAGCTGAGTTTTAAATGCATTGAATACAGTACATTTCTTATCCGTGAGGGACTGAGGCTATTTTATTATACTGTTTTTTTTTTTACCGGCTCGAAATTTTTACAGGTTGTTCTACGGTTCTTACCCATGAATATGAACAACTTTCATTACGGGACCAACTCTGAAAACACAAAAAAAAATGGTGTTTCATACATTTTGGTCTAGTACTTGGGTACCTATTGAATTTTTGTATTAAACAGTTGTTTTTTTTTTGTGGGATTTCAGAGTTGGTCCCATAGTGAAAGTTGTTCATATTCATGGGTAGAACACCCTGTAAAAATTTCGAAACGGTAAAAAAAAATCAACCGGTATAGTATAGACTAGTTTTTGGTGTGATAAATCGTTGTAAGCAAAACATTGTGCTTATGGGTGCATGCAACGGTACAGGGGTCGTGGGATACGTCCTTGCAATTCACAAGTCATGTGACTCTTATGTCATTGTAATAAGGTACAAAATTGCAATCATTGACGCGCAAAATGTTACAAGTATAACTTGAAGACTACGTATAACTGTTATTTCTAGGACATATATACCGTTAGTTTTTTGTTTTCTTTCAAATGCTTGCTATTCGCTCTTAGACTGAAATAATTAATAGATTTCCTATATACTAGCTAAAAACTATAAAATAGTTTTTATTATTTAATAATAACTTTAATTAATATTTCTGTGACGGTTTCACAAAGGTCGATTTATACTGAAATACTGGAGGCTTTGAACAAGGCCATCGAGGACCAAGACGAAGGCATAGTGGTCAAAGATGTGGAGTCCTACTACATTCCCAATCGACGAAACGCTGGATGGTACAAAATTAAGCCTGAGGTAATAGCACCAAGTAATTGTTCGATCGTTATTATTTATACGTTAGTATGTATTTTTTTTTAGCCTGTGTTGTCCATCTGCAGGGCAAAGGCCTCCCTTTCTTCTTTTTATTGATCTATTCTTACAAAATTTGTTAATCGATAAATGATAATTAAATTACCATGGCCGATCTCTCAAGTCTGATCAAGTTGCTGAAGTAGCACCTTTCAAATTTCGACTCAATCATAGAGTGCTTCAAGGATCTTTGGCGGTTGAATGACATTGAAATGTTGTGTGTGAAATTGTATTGATAAAACAACTTGGCGAATGGCTTAAGTTCCGATTTTGGTCACGCTCCAAAAGCATCATGTAGTGTTGTACTAATCAAGTGATGTTAGCAATGTTGTATCATTGTAGTACACGGACGGCACTATGAGCGACCTCGACCTGGTGATCATCGGGGCTGACGAGGCAGAGAACAAGAGACAAGGACGCGCCAAGAGTTTCCTCGTAGCGTGTGCAGACGGCGTGGTTCCAGGTGTGTAGATCTTATTAAGAACCATCCAAATATAAGTTTTAGTTCAAAAAAAAAAACGAAATCTGTTTGAATCTTAAAATGATCCACTGACAGACAGCGCACATCCTCAACTGCTGGGTCTAGAAACGTGAAATTTTGCAAACGAGTTCCTTTCATAACGAAGGTGAGCACTGAGGAAGGATCGCGGTAAAATAGGGATGAAAGTTTGAATGGAAGTTCGTTATTTTTGTCGATGGGAAATCCCATGGGGCGCAGGGCTTGTTCCCAATAAAACATTAATAATGTGACTGAGTTCTCTGAATCTGATTGAGCTCAATCATTAACGAGTTATTGTTCTGTAATATCCAATCATAACACCCTCGTCTTCAGTTTATAAGTAAGGTCTATCTGAAAGTACCAAACAATGATTGTACCTATGTGTCAGGTAAAATGCCGGAGCGCTGGGTGTCAGTAGGGCGCGTGTCCACGGGCCTCACGTTCGACGAGCGTGAGAGTTTATGCGCCGCCCTCGAACGACACTGGACACCCTACAAACAGACGCCTGCGCCGTCACACTTGTGCTTCAACAAGGAGAAACCAGACTTCTGGATCCCTCCTGAACATTCCGTGGTTTTAACGGTAAAGTCCTAATACGTCTTATATCATTTTAGCCATCGTTCTATCCTATGAAATGGTTGTCACATTGTACACAGTTCACAGCCTCGTTAGACTAATGGTTACAAGCGCGACTGTTGAGCATGAGGTCCTGGGTTCGATTTCCGGGTCGGGAAAAGTGTTGCTGGATTTGTGCCCGATTGATGCCAATAGGACCTCCCCAAAAACATGGGACTTAAAAATAACTGAAATGTGGATGTACTTTAAAATAGGTGCCTGCCTACTCTTTCGCGGAATACATTTTTATTAGGTAATAGTTCTCATATTTGTATCACACAGGTGCGTGCGTCGGAGTTGATCCGTAACTCAACCTTCGGCGCGGGCTACACGCTGCGGTTTCCACGCGTCACGAAAGTACGAGATGATAAACCCGTTCAGGACGTCATGACTCTGCAGGAGTTCGAACAACTTTGCGCCGTAAGTACCTTTCTATACCCGCATAAGGTGGGTCTCTGCGATAAACGAAGGACCAAGTTGTCACTGTTTTCTCCTTGATTTTTGCACTACTTAAATAAATGTTTTATGCATCTATCTTTTTGAACAGAACAAAGGCCCAGTAGTGAAGTTGAGTACCAACCAAATAGATGGTGATCAAATAATGGAAGTGAAGCCACGAGCGAAGCGAAAGACCCAAGCGCCGCAGGTCGCAGAGCAGTTCCAGATCACTTCCACAGGCGACGTCGAGGTAACCTCGAAAGCTCTGCTCGGAAGAAAACTGTATATACTCTCTGAGGATGACGACTGTAAGAGACCGGAACTCGGCAAGATTATCGAGTCGCACGGAGGAAAGGTGGTGGCTAATATTGGTAAGTTAAGGGGGCTATGTTGAAAAAAATTTGGTTTTTCTATTTCTTGTAACTTGTTAAGTATGTGAAATAGGGATTTAACATTTTGGTATATGTTTTTTGACTCTTTGGTTTAGTATCGTGTAAAAGGAATACAAGATTTCTATTTTTCTACTTTTTTCGACATCACGGCGTAACGCTTAAGAGTTATTCAATGGAATTTACTTTAAAACATAAAGAATTATAATATCAAAGTTTATTCAAAGTAATTTTTTTAATTCATTTATTTTGTTAAAAAAGGAGTTAATTCTTTTTGGCACATACGTCGTTTTATTCCGAGCACACGCACATTATAGCCATCTCTCTTCTTTTGCGTTTCAAAAGTAATTGCATCACTTTCGCTCGCTGAGTAGGTTTTCGAGAATTTTAGATTTTCGAGGTATAGCCTTAAATAGGACTTAAATCACAGTCGTGTGTTAGTCGTCGTGTGGTAGGCGATTTAATTGATGTTCACTGTGGTAATATTACAGCAAGTTGATATGTTGGAAGCTTTACCTACTTGTAAGCGAAGAGGTTGGTCAACGTTTTTCAATGTTTCGTCTCTTTAGACCGCAGAGGCTAGGCCTTATTAATGTCGATACACGTTGTGACAGACGTAGGCCACTGGTTATTCTGACTGTCCTGACGAACAATTGTTGTACAGTACAAAGACAGTATGTGTAGAAAGATATAGAAAATCGTATCACTTTCCTTTAGTATGGTGGTGTAGTGTTGTAGTGTCCAGCCTCAGAAGCCTCTCGTATTGCACGCCTCCGTTATCCATTTAATATCCGCGAACCCCGAAGATTGTTAATTGTCGTTATCTAGCCCGAGGATGTAAAAAGTACATAAAGTATTCACGAAAGTTATCTCGTCAAAAGGTTCAGACACATGGTGCAGCGTAGCTGGTAAACTCACATCGCGCGTCCGCGCAGTGCTGGCAGCAAACAGCACTGACGTCATCAGCACGTCGTGGCTGCGCGCGCTGGCGGGCGCGCCCGCGCCCGCGCCGCTGGCCCCGCTGCACCTGCTGGCCCTCGCGCCCGCCACGCGGCTGGCGCTCGCCAGGCATTACGATGCCTTTGGGGACAGCTACACTGAACCCATTGATGAAGATACCTTGAGAAAGTTTTTCGAGAAAATGAAGGCTGATGTAAGTGTTTTCTATTTTTTTCACTGCAACTAGCATTATTAATGTGAAACATCTATTGCGGTGGGTTTGGGCTCATAACTCTGCGACTCTCTTCCCGATCGGCGATCCCCCGTCTCTCTCACCGCGCTGAACTCGTATACCTAGTTATAGCGTATCTTCAAAATAGTTACGATTTTTCACATCTGCCAAGCGTCCCGTGACGGCGGATTTAAAAAAAAACTAATTGCTAACATTTATTGATAGATCTAAAATTGGCCGGCTCGTGAATTTCATCTTGCTCAACTTAAGAAAATACAGGGTGAATACAGGGTGTCAGCTACCTTCATACAAAATTTTATCAAAATAGGTCCAGTCGTTTGAGCGTGAAGAAGTAACAAACATATAAACACACACACATATACTCACAAACTTTCGTCTTTATAACATTAGTGTGATAACCGCGTTGTTTAAACTTGGCAATCTCAATCTTCGGAGCTGGAGCCCTTTGTTTTCTTCGTCAAAAAAAAAAACTTGCATTGATTTCCTCTAGAATACAATAACAGATACTTATGTGTCATCCAAAACAGGTACCAATTTACCTCACGAAGCAAGAGATGTTGGATTTGGACAAGGAAATCTTTGGCGAAAACAACCCACACTCGTTCCTGCGACCATGCTGTATTCATATACCGAACCAGGAGAGTATAGCCGCTATACTAGCTCGCATGTACGGGGCCACTGTACTTGACAGTGCCATTAACTGCACTCACGTTGTAGTGCCCAACACTACAGAAAAGACTGAACTTGATAATCTTCGGGAGTTAACTAAGGCTTTAATAGTTAGTGAAGATTGGCTAGATGCCTGCTTTTCTCAAAAGGAGTTAGTTCCGGAAACAAAATTTGTTATGTGCTAGTCTATATACCTACCTTTATACCTACCTACCACCTCTATACCAATCTGCTACCTTTATAAACTTGTACCTAAGTTTTTTATGAGGTAACCTCAAAAGAGTATAGTCAAATCGCTAGGCAAGTAGGGATATATAAGTTTAGCTAGCTTATTATTACTTTTATATTTTAACGTAATTGTCCAAATAAAGTGTACTTACGTGATAAAATACTAGATAAATTAAGGAGCAATCAAATTATATTACAGTATTGTTAAACGTTTAAAATAGCGTTATTATTTAAAATACTATATTGTACGTTATACCTATACTGAAGTAGCTAGCTACCTGTTGTTTTTTTTTCTACATAATAAAATTATTAATAAAAAATGCTTTCTCTATTGCTAAGGTTTCACTATGAATTGACAACAATGTTTTTTTATGAAATTAAAATTAAAATATATTTTTATTAAAATAAAATACGGTTTTAACTTCTTGTCCTACCGGTGAAGATTCTACATCGCTTTTGTATCTCAACAACCGATAAACACTCCTATACGGTCTACCTAGCTGAATCGTTCCGCGACTGTGCTAAGTGCTATAGATAAGATAAGGAGGCATAATCTTTGCATAAATACAATTCCAATCTAAATTGACTAAATAATCAAGTAGTGTGACTGAAGGTACCTTATGACTTCTACCTTCTTAAATTCTGAGTTGAGCTGCATGATTACTGAGAAATGCGTGCACTGACTGCACAGGTCCATTCAATCTATGTGATTATTTCCTCAAAATACCATTTCAGACACCAATCTACATGGTTTTCACATGATCTGACCATGATTATGTCTGAACTTTAAAATAGACTGTGACCTACGCGTGTGTTTCGCTCTTTTTTTCTCGGAGTAGTCAGATAGGAAACGCCGACCTCATCTAGTTTTTTAACACACTTAGCGCCGGTGTATACTTAACTATACACCGAGCCGAGGTACCTCTTTTCCCAGGCTGGTGTATCTTTAATGATACACCCAGGTACCTTATGTTCACGGGCCGGTGTATAGTTGACTGCACACCGTTTCATACATTTTATAAGGCGATTCGATAGGGCTGGCTCTGGAGAACACGCCAATTACCTTATGATCACGGGCCGGTGTATAGTTGACTGTAGGTATACCGTTTCATACATTTTATAAGGCGATTCGATAGGGCTGGCCCTGGAGAACACGCCAATTACCTTATTTTCACGGGCCGGTGTATAGTTGACTGCACACCGTTTCATAAATTTTATAAGGCGATTCGATAGGGCGTCCTGGAGAATACATCAATAATTGTGGGTTGAACTTTTAGCCTATATAACCGTTGGCGCTGATATGATTGACATGTAAAAGTGTTTGTACAAACCTACTTACAGAAATAAAGTAATTTATCATTATAACGTACACTCACATTATTTTAACTATTTAAGTATAAACATCGAATGATGGGCAGGTCTGCACACGCCTTAACATATCTAAAGTTATAATTACAATAAAAAGATGCACTGGTTTGTTAGCACTGTATATTGTACAATTAAAGCCAGTGGGCCGCATAATGAATCGAATGCACGCGTGTCGGTAGCTGGTACAGCGACACAGACACGCTTTTGTTTTGTATACCGCCACCACAGACCGCTTTATGCTCCGAAGTAACCCACGATTACGGCTAACAAAGATACTTTGTGCGCAGCTATTATTAACTTAATACTTCGTTAGCATAACTGTATTAAAGCTGGTAGTAGGTACCTTCTTGTTGTTATCTATATCTATGGATATGGACTAATGCACGTCGATTTTGTATCTAGTTACCTTCCTATATCTCTTTAAAGGATTTTTGAGGAATAACTCCAGGCTTGCCAGCGTCATAGGCTCCTACAGTTAGGCTATAAATCAGTGGCATAAATCTTGGCATTATAGACTGATACAGGAAATTCCAGAATCGTTCTGCTCTGCTTTACAAATAAAAGTACATATTGTACACCTACCTGCATGATGTCTAAGAAGATTTTGGCTATTACAAATAATAACAATAAACTGACCACAAATTCATCGAATATTATCATTCAAGCTAAGAAAGCGGTGGAGGGTCATCGGTCACACAATAACGGCTGTCCAAATACAGAAAAAAAACTGGCCAAGAGCGAGTCAGACTCGCGCACGAAGGGTTCCGTACCGTTGTCTATAAAAACGGCAAAAAAATCATGTCTATTGTATGGGAAAGGTCCTTAAATATTTGTTTTATTTTAATTTCATTATTTATTTTTAAAGTTAATATATAATAACTAAATATTCTGTAAATATTTCAAGCGTCTACCTGTTGCCGTTATCAATACCGAGCAAAAACTAACAAAAAAAAATCACGTTTGTTGTATGGAAGCCCCCTTAAATATTTATTTTATTCTGTTTTTTAGTATTTGTTGTTATAGCGGCAACAGAAATACATCATCTTCATCTGTGAAAATATCAACTGTCTAACTATCACGGTTCATGAGATACAGCCTGGGGACAGACGGACAGCGGAGTCTTAGTAATAGGGTCCCGTTTTACCCTTTGGGTACGGAACCATAAAAAGGACCTCCTCCTTTTTAGGGTTCCGTACCCAAACGGTATTATCAATTCGGTTGTTTTTATTTTAATTTTTGTTACCTTAAAACTCCGTTATTTATAAGCCGACTTGCAAAATTCTTATTTAAAAAGATATACACACATCAAAAGTGTCTAGGGATCAACATATATTTTTGCAATAACTTTTCTCCTGATTGATATTAATTAAAATTTTCTTTAAGGATTCATCAAATAAAGTGTTTTCGTTTGTCACAGTAACGATAAACCAAGTCACCTTTGCATTAATAAAGAAATTTGCCATTTTCCTAATAAAGGGATTTTTGACATTTGAACCACTAACACAAAAGTTCGAAAAAAAGACTGAAATAACAGTTTTCTTTAAAATTTTATTGGGTAACTTAAACAATTAATAATCCGTGTTTCTACCGCGAACACTAACAACACAAGAACATCGGTTTGGCATACTCAAAATGAGTTCATCCAAATCACGCTGTGGAATGGCCGCCCATGTTCGTTGCAACAACAAAAAAAGGTCTTCTTGCGACTGGATACCCTCCATATTCGGCAGAGCTCTTCTCTGTAGCATATCCCATGCATGCTCAATCGGGTTCAAGTCTGGCGACTGAGCAGGCCAGGGCAGGACATTGATGTTAGCTGCGGCGAGAGTCTGTCTTACAACTCTTGCGGTGTGCGGTCGTGCATTATCATGCATTAACTGAAATAAGGGACCGATTTGCACTTGTAGAGGAACGATGACGTCTGATACAATCGTCTCAGCATAAATTTGAGCGTTGAGGTTGCCTCTGATCCAAATCAACTCAGTTCTTCCGCCGATCCAAATACCCGCCCATACCATGATGGTTCCACCACTATAAGGATGGACTTCCTGGCAGGATTTTAATCGCTGTTGGCGTCCAGGGGTTCTCCAGTGTCGTATACGTCTTGTATCCGGTCTCATACCAAAACGAGACTCATCAGAAAAGCACACGAAACGCCATTGTTCTTCTGCCCAATTTCTGTGTTCAAGAGCCCATTGATATCGAATCCTACGATTGTGCATTGCTATAGGTGGTACCCGTAGCGGTCTTCGGGAATGAAGGTTCACTTCATGCAAGCGGTTTCTGACTGTTTGGTCGCTAATTAAGTTCCCTGAAGAGTGATGAAGCCTCACGGCTAACATCATGGCGGTTATTGTTGGAGCTCTTCGAGTTAAGATTTGAATGTATCGGTCTTGTCTCCGTGTGGTGCAGCGATACCGTCCTCCATGGCGCTCAGCCACGGTACCAGTGCTTCGGTAACGTGTCCAAAGTCGACTGATAACACTCTGACTTGTATTCAGAGCTAAAGCCACAGTACGTTGCCGGGAACCAGCTTCTATCATTCCCACGGCTCTGAGCATTTCTTCCCTGCTTAAATGACGTCGCCGCTCCATAATAACGTTGGTTTTAATCAGTAGTAGGGAAACAGTAGCACTAATAATGTCTTCAATGCGTTGTATGTTTTTATAGGGAAAATATTGACAGCTGATTTTCATCTTTTACTCGAATTTGATTCACAGTTCCTGATTCAAATTATGAAATGCACCAAAAAGGATCCATATAAATTTATAAAATCATAAATTTATTACAAAGCCACATCTCAATCTCAAGAAATCCGCATAAAAATGCTTGATCCCTAGACACTTTTGATGTGTGTACTTTCAGATTGGTCCCATAGAAATTTCATCATCAAAATCAATTCGCCATCAAATCGGTTTAGTAGTTTGGTTTTTAAACCAAATTTACTGGTAGAAATTCAAGTACCTAAACGACATTGTTTTTGTATGTATGTTACGCGATATCTCCGGCAATTGTAAATCGATTTCAAAAAAAAAATTTTTTATGGGTAGGGTATGCCTCCGTCCCTGAAGTGACCGGGGTAGATCTGAGAGTGGCGGTATGTAGGCTGAAGGCCAAAAATACCGCCCCAGGGCCCGACGGCTTGCCGGGTAAAGCCTGGGCCCTGGCCTCGACGGCTCTCGGACCCCGACTGGAGGCGCTCTTAAGCGCATGTATGGAGAGGGGCCAGTTTCCACTCCGTTGGAAGACGGGGAAGCTGGTCCTCATTCGGAAGCCAGGGCGCCCTGCGGACTCTCCGTCCGCATTCCGGCCCATCGTGCTGCTCGACGAGGTCGGCAAGCTCTTTGAAAGAGTGATTGCGGGCCGCCTCGTCGGGCACCTGGTGAGGACGGGGCCGGATCTTGCGGATAGCCAGTTTGGCTTCCGCAAGGGGCGCTCTACGGTGGACGCCATCATGCGCTTGAGAGCCCTCACGACGGGGGACGCGGTGTCCCGGGGTGGGGTGGTCGTGGCGGTGTCACTCGACATCGCCAACGCTTTTAACACCCTGCCCTGGAGCTGCATTGGGGAGGCACTCCGGTATCACCGGGTGCCGACCTACCTCCGTCGAATAGTCGGGGCGTATTTGACGGACAGAGCCGTCATCTACCCCGGTCGCGATGGGGACTGGAACCGGCGAGAGATGTCGTGCGGTGTCCCACAGGGATCGGTCTTGGGGCCGCTCCTGTGGGACATCGGATACGACTGGGTGCTGCGGGCAGACCTCCCTGATGGCGTCAGCGTAGTTTGCTACGCTGACGACACGCTGGTCCTGGCGCAGGGGAGGTCGCATCAGGCGGCGGCCGACGCAATGACACGCGGGTTTGCGATAGTCGTGGAGAGGATCCGGCAGTTGGGTCTCGAGGTGGCTCTGCACAAATCCGAGGCCATGTCTTTTCATGGGCTTCGGAACGGGCCACCATCGGGATCCCAACTGACGGTAGGAGGGGTTCGCATCGGCGTCGAGACGACGATGAAATACCCCAGGTATTTCGTTTCTCGTTTCTCGTCCTCGACAGCCGGTGGAACTTCGTCGAGCATTTCCGACGTTTGGCCCCTAAACTGGAACGGGCTGGGGCCGCTTTCAAGCGGCTCCTGCCCAACCTGAGGGGGCCAAACGCCTCCTGCCGGAGGCTTTACGCGGGGGTCGTGCGGTCCATGGCCGTATATGGCGCCCCGGTGTGGGCGCGTTCACTGCGGCTTCGAGCCGCCCACTACCTGAACGCGCCCCAAAAGGTGGTAGCCATACGGCTGATACGGGGGTACCGCACGATCTCGCGCGAGGCGGCAAGCCTCCTTGCCGGACTGCCGCCATGGGATCTGGAGGCGATAGTCCTCGCGCGCCTGTATGAGTGGCGCGCGGAGGCACTACGCCGGGGGGAAAACCCGCTGCCGCGGCAAATTGCTGCGGAGCAGACGGACCTCCGGCGCGATCTCATGGCGGCATGGAAAGCGCGACTGTCGCAACCCAGCGCAGGGCACGCCGCGATAGCGGCGGTAAGGCCCCTCTTTGAGGAGTGGCTAGAGAGGCGTCACGGCGCCCTCACCTACCGCCTGACGCAGGTCCTCACCGGACACGGATGTTTCGGGAGGTTCCTGCACATCATCAGGCGGGAGGAAACGCCCGGGTGTCACCACTGCGAGGATCGCCCTGAGGACACGGTGGAGCATACGGTGGAGGTCTGCCCCGCTTGGGCAGAGCACCGCCGTGTCCTCGTAGAGGCGATCGGCAGCGGCGGCGACCTCTCGCGCCCGGCCCTGGTCCAAGCCATGGTCCGGGGTGAGAGGGAGTGGGAGGCAGTCACCTCCTTCTGCGAAGCAGTCATGCTAGCGAAGGAGGTGGCGGGATGGGCGAGGGAGAGAGCTGAGAGAGCCGCCCGTCCCAGCCGCCGCGGTAGACGCTCCGGGCGTCGGGAGCCGCGTGACGACACCCGGCCACCGTAGGCGCGGGCCTGCGGACGGCGAGTAATGGGTAGCTCGCCGTCCTATCAGGACCAGGCCCGTGCCGGACGGCGCGTATGTGTTCCACGCGCGCCTCAAAGAGATGTCAGCATCGAAGGAGGGGCCTGTCAGGGCCGAAGCCTGCCGGGGCAGCGGGATTGTCCGAAAGGGTTACCGCTGCCCCGGAATACAAAGGGCTAAGGAAGGAACACGGATGGGTTTTAGTCAGTAAGAGTCTGACACTCCCTTCCGCTCCACCCAGAGCGGGAGGGGTCATTTGATGATTTCCCACCATAAAAAAAAAAAAAAAAAAAAAAAAAAAAAAGGGTATGCCTCAGGGGTGATCCCATATCCATTTTTATTAACTTTGCTTGTGTAGTTTTTGAGTTAGCTTCAATAATACGAATTTTTCCCACTGAGTTTATATTGATTGATGATGTTTTAATAGCTTCCTGTTACTAATATTTACTTAGGAAGTGTGTTATATGAATTTTTGTGGGGTTCATACAACTATAAAGTGTTTTTTTTTTTACAAAAACGAAACAACCGACTTTTAAAAAAAACACAATAAGTAAGTAACTTTAATTTAGGAAGTCGTTGTCAAAAAACGTAAATGCGAACCCAACGACACTGACTTCCGAAATTAAAGTTATTTCAATTGTGTACCTATACTGGTGAAAATTATAGATTTTCATGACAGCGACGGCGACGGCGTTTCTACTCTCATGTCGTTTTCATTCAAGTAATAAGTTATAGGTATTAAGAAAAATTAATAAATATCATGATAGAATCACAGTAACCGAAGCCGAAGCGTGGACACGGACAATTGAAATATGAGAGCTAATTGGCAATCGCCGTTCGAGATTGAATATCATTTTCACGTTACTATTGTCGATTAAATTGTTACGTGTTTTAGATTTTTTGTTTACTTGAGGCTTTCAGTTATTTTCCTATGTACCTACCTATTGGTTCAAGCTATTCTAACGTCTTTTGCTCAGAAAATGTCATAAAATGCCTTTACTTTTACCCCTTTTTTTTGCCTTTTCTTTTTTTATGCCTTTGCTTTTGCCTTTTTTTTGTGTCTAGAAAGGTGATATCTAACTCTTGGTTAACTCTAACTATTGGTTATAAGTTGGTACCTAGATAACCCAGGTAGATACCTACCAACTTTGAAACTATTTAGAACACAGTTCTATTGCAATGTGTCAATATAACTTTTAACTAGGAGGTACTTACTTATATATATCTATTTAAAATAATATAGCTTTCATAGGGAAGCAATAAATGAAAAACAACAAAGTTACTTACGTATTGCTTTTTTACAGTTTTCGTTATGATAATGTGCCTTTGAGAACGTTAAAAATATGCACTACAAACACTTAAATATGACCCAACAAGCGATTAATGTATCATTTTGCTACGAAAAATAAAACTGTTTTACAATAAATACAAAAACGTTTGGTGTCGTGCCGCCCGCCCACACCGAGTCTCCGCCAATAGAGAGGCGTGCTGGGCGGAGCGACGGCTGCCACTGAACTTTTAAAACTTGAAGCCCACTTTACAACCGTCAATCTCTGAAACGATATTTCAGCGTCAACATGACTCGCTGTCGCGCCTCTTTCATAATTTAGTAATCCGTGGAATCGGTTCGAGTAACATGAATTAGTTGGTGATTGATATTGTGGTTCGCTTATAAATTATTTGGGGTGAATACAAAATGCAAAAGGAGGGTGTGGGTGAGAGTGAAGGCACGGGCAGCATTCGGAAGGCGCTGCGAACTCCGAAGTGCGCGCGGTGCCGCAACCATGGAGTCATCTCATGTCTGAAGGGGCACAAGAGACTGTGTCGCTGGCGGGACTGTCGCTGCCCTGGCTGTCTGCTGGTGCTCGAGAGACAACGTGTCATGGCCGCACAGGTATCGTACGAACTTTATTTATTTCATTCGATCGCGTAATGGAAGCAGATCAGTAGGTAGGTACCTACTTCGTGACTTTCATTTTAAGCTTCGGATTTTGAGTCTCAACTGAAAAAAGTCAAGTAAAATCATCTGCTTTGAAACTATATAGGTAGCATTATACCTAGTCAGCTGCTGGCCATGTTAAGGCTTAGTCGCAAAACGTCGCTTTCGCAAAATGTCTAGTCGTAATGGTTTCTTTGTAATGTCGCTTTCGCAGAATGTCTCTTTCGCAAAATGTCGCGTTAGTAACTTAGAACAAAATTTAGCTAGGTTTAATTTTTTTTTGTTTTTTCCAATTTCTTATTAAATTTTTACAAGTTTTTGGAGAAGAGGTATCAAGTTGAAATTAATATAAAATTCGCAGGTTTACGGTCCCTTAGAGCTCAAAAAATAAAGCTTCTAATTCTAAATCAAAGTTAATAAATACTCGCCAATAAATCACAACCTATAGGATAGGTAATTTACGTTGACCCAGAATCATGAAATAGTTATGGCAGTAAGCAAGGTCTCACAGCACAAGTAGGTAAAGGAAAAAATCTTTAATTTGTAGTTTCATCATATAAAAAAAAAAATGCGAATACAAACTTACATTTGCAGTTGGAGAATTTCCCGTACCGTAATAGGTATATCAGAATAGGTATATGTACGGAAGATTTTTTTTTCAACTGCAAAGTTAATTTCATTCTTGTGATAAATTCATCCCAACTACGGAACCCTTCATTGTGCGTGGTCCGACACACACTTGGCCGGGTTTTTTAAAAATAACATTGCTTATAAATAAAACAGCATGTAACCTATGTATCTATCACCTATGTGCCTATATTATTTTGCACCACTGACAACCCCATTTTTTATATCCACGCAATCACTGTCCATTCAAAGGTAAGGCCCATTGTATGTTTTGTATTAATAATCGTATTTTTTGTTATGTATTTTCTAATGTACAATAATGTATATAATTATAAATAAACAGCCTAGAGCTTCGATTTCAAGGTGGTTGATTGATGGCAATTGGCTTGCCCCCTATTACGTGGGTCTTTAACATAACTGCGAATGAGTGTGACTATAACCTTCTGCGTAAGAAGCGCGTGCGTGTGCATTCGAGAGATACAGATAAGGTATTGCGTTTATGTAGGTAAAACTGGATGTAGCAAGCAGAAAACAGAGACAGAGATTATTGGAGGTCTATACCACGGAGTAAGAGGGGCCATGACCTACCTATACAGTAACATGCAAAATGCATAACCAGCATGATAATGTTCCCATTGCTGGGACACAGGCCTCCTCTTGATGAGAGGAAGTAGGCCGTACCTAATCCTCCACGCGGGCCCAGTGCGGGTTGGTAGGTGTCACGTCTTCGAATTTTTGATTCTAGGGCATATCGGTCTCCTCACGATGTTACCTTCAGTGTTTTGAGAGCAGCGGTGATGAAATTATTTACACAAAGTAAAGCGCCTGTCTGGGTTCAAACCTACGACTTACAAGTTACAACTCGTAGGTCGCTGCCGTTAACAGTGGGCCACCATTGCTCTCGGTACAGTAACATACCATCTACTTAAGTATTAAATATTTATTCTTGTTAAAAAATTAGTTTTGGAAGTAGAGAGGCTTTTATTACATCCGCGATTTTGTTTTCAAAGGTGGCACTGCGCAGGCAGCAGGGTGCAGGCGGGACAGACGCACGGGACGGCGAAGCGGCGGCATTGGCAGCCCGCAAGCGCGCCTACCGCGCCCGCTTGCGATGCATGCAGATGTCCAGGTCGTTCCCAGTGCAGCCATCCATCTATGGTGAGTTATCTTCCAGCTAGCCGGCCTAACCTAACCAAACCTCGGGGTGCCCTTCGCTCGCTCTTGCATCCTACGTCGCCTATCGACTGACCGCAACCATGCAACCGATGTCACCCGAAGTACACACGAACCGCATGTGACCGGCCGCAATTCGGCTATGAGCCGTGACATATGCACACTTAGCTGTGATAGCAGCAAAATCTCTGTTTCTCCTAACGTAAATGCTTTGTAATATTTAACTAATTTTTGGGAAAAAAATACATTTACTTACGTCGATGTTTCTCCAAATGAGCGATATAATACCCTATACATTTTGACTACCTAGATTTTCTCATGACAAAGTAGAGTTATGCATGTGTAGATATATCTAAACGGTTACCTATTTTAAAGTGTAATGTATACGGTGACAGCGAGCAGGGTGTCGTCCGACTCTGCACCACTCCGCTGCTTGTTATTGTAGTAACCGAGCCGACACTGTCGAGTGTTTCCTTTCTCATCCGTGAAATGCTAAATGCGAATTAGCTGGATAAATATTTATTTTGGAACAGTGGGAGCGAGTTAAAATTGAATACTTTGGTGAGCTCCTTTTATCGGCAGTTAGTATGTTTTCCCGAAGACATACATAAACCTCCCAAGTTTATTTAGGGCTATCTACATCAGTCAATTAGAGACTTCAAATGATTTTTTAACAGGCAGAAATATACTGAATGATCTACAGTTGTGAACTTAATCTCTACAATGAAAATCTTCACCATGGTCCTCCTATACATACCTTCTAATTGCGACGATTAAATACTACCTACATTTTTGAATTATATTGCATCTGATTTGATCGAGGTAGTAGTAGCTGGTTTATTTTGATTTAACACTTTCGACTCCGCCCACTTTTCATAGAGCTCATACGCCATGCCGCCATACATATTGCAAATGGACCCTCCAGGAGGGTCACCGGCATTACGTTTGCGCTAAAGTGAACCCTCGAGGAGGGTCGTCGGCATTAGGTTTGAAACCGTATTATAAAACACTGTAAAAAGAAGTAAATTAGTGTTTTCGGAACGTCTTGTTGCTATATTTAGTATCTCTGGGGGTATTTACATGTGCTAGTGGGGTGGAGACGAGAAATATAAAAAATAAAAATATGAAGAAAAAGTATAATCGCTCGCTTTGATCCCGTGACAGGGGTGTCCAACCTCTTCTGAAATTTTCATGCAATGTATTTTTTTTTTCAACAATTACAATATGCAATAAGTATTAGTAGTTTTTTATGTAATAAAAACGTTATTATTTTGTAACAGTTTATTAACGTTTAGTGTTCTATTATTTACTTGACGTTCATGATTCACTCTGGAATTATCTACTTTCAATCGTTATTCATATATAATCAATATTTAAGAAAGTACGTATAAATTAATGACGAAAAAACTCCGATTGAGACAAGAAAAATTTATGTCTTAACTACTTTTACCTGTAGCTTCGCTCCCGTGCTTCTATTGCCTCTAATTAGCATAAGTTCTTTCAGCTATACCTATACTATGACTACAAACAGCACGTCACCGCGTCATTCCGTAGGTAGCTTCATTACGTGAAAGAAGACAAACGGAAATCACACACTACCTATTGGTGTGATACACATACAAGGCGTAACAGAATAAACGCAAGTCCTGAAAGTAGTTTGTTCATAATTAACTACTGACTCGATATCAGTAACTTTTAAGGCGAAAGCGCCAGGGTAGCTCGCGAAATTCTGCGAAAACCTTAACGCTTCCCCCTTAATATTAGTACATTACTGCAGCGGCCAGCAAAAGAGGCATTGAAGGACGAACGTGTAAATGTGGGCCGAGGCGAAGCCGAGGCACACATACGTAAGTCCATCAATGCCTAGTTGTGGCCAAGGCTTGTATAGTACTTTTCTCAAATAATGCGCGGAAATTAAAATACAATTACTTTTCAAAATCAATGAAGAATAACGCACAACAATATTTTTTCCCGCGTTAAAGTGTTCATTTGTTTTTTTTTTACTTCCTTGCTTGCCATTTTTCGAAGTAAAAGATCAACACGACTTAAATGAGTTTACTATGTAATTTGTTTGGCCGCTAAACCAGGACAGATATGGATTTTCATACAACTTTTGCCAGCCGCTGCTCGCATGTATGTGGCCAGTACAGCAACTTCGATTTATCTCAAAGAAGGTTGTCAAAATAATGCTCAAATTTCCAAGCATGTTTGAGAACGAAATTTTTTTTTTTATTATTCGTTTGCCATACTGACCGGTGATTGAGCCAAAGAAAAATAAAACTTATTTCAAAGCAATAAGTCCATATTTTAAATGCATAAGTTAGTGTTATGGTCAACACGATTTTCTTAATAATAATAGAAGTTAGCTTTAAAAAAAAAAGTTTTGGTTCTTGCATGCTTTTAACTCAATACTCTAATTGGGGTGTATGAGGTCTTGCGTTAATTATGTTACACATTGTATACATGACCACAGATAATATAAAAAATGACAAAACAAAACAACTTGTATGTAGCGAAGTATGTGCCTGAAATGAGCAGCTGTACAAACGAACGGACAGACAGACAAACGAAGTTGCACCATGGGTGTTCGTTTTTACCATTTTGATACGGAACCCTGTAAAGCTTCTATTTTTAAACTCATCCTCTTAATTTATAATCTCAAAATAAATATTTTTATTTTTAGTGAATATTTGTACCTACCTAAACGAAAAACAGTTTACCATCCCTGAAATACGGGCATCCTAGCTCCCAATTATTTTTGAAAATAAAAATGCTTGTATTTGAAAACCAACGATTATACTAATAAATCTTGTTAAAATATACGACTAATTTTATTTTCAAAGTCTAAAATGCTATATTCGCTAAGAAAAACGTACATTTAAAGTGAGCCCTCCGCGAGGGCTCCCGGCATCCCATATGCGATTTGAGTGAACCCTCCAGGAGGGCTCCCGGCACTGAACGTGTTAAAAGAGTGTCCGTGGAGGTTCCTGCCCGTTCTTCTCCATAGGTACTTACCTACTACGCTTTGGAATGGGCAACTAGCTTCATTTTCCTGACTGACCGACTGTACCTTATCAAAATATTTGAAGTTATCTAAGGTATCTAAACAACACCATAATCTCCTGATTTGTTACAATTTTGTTTAGACTAATTGCGTTGTCGTCAATGTGCGTCGTTCTATGTTGCACACAAAACATCTTCAAAGTACAAAAATAGAGCATCACAGTCGTAATAAAAAATCTGAACGACTCTTGAAAATGTCCCCGCTTCATTACAGAACAAAAGCTGTCATCCAACACTCGGCAACATTTCACTGTCTATTAACACAAAAACTACAATTTCTTTTAACTATTTTTATGGGCTCTAAAAAAGTGTGAAGATTGTTTTACATGAGAAGGCGGAGGCGGCTCTTTGTCGGGGTGTCGGGTTACACCTTACAGCAATACTGTTGACTGTAAACATGTCTTTCCGTTCTGTTGAATGATAGCTCCGCGGGTGCCAAAACCATCCTCACACAGTATGACATCTAGCTAGTACTCGTTAATGTGTATCTTTATGAGCTGCTTGATAAAACTAACAGGTTGTACCGAATTTATCATCATTCATACAGAAACTAAAATTCTTTAGATTTTATTAATTATTGTAGGTACCTTTCTTCACGGTATCTAGTAGCTAGACCAACGAGCCAGGCAGCCAGCTTATGACTTCTATACTATCGGTAAGAAAAACCACAAGCGAATTCTATGTCTTCCGGTTAGGTATTTTGTCATTACCAGTCACAAACCCAGGCGTCTGGATTTAAACGTGGTTAGTGGCAATTAGGTACATCTCCTAAATGCTGCATGAGTGGCCTTACTATACAAGTTTTTAATACTAATCTTGCACTAGGAGTAAACTACAAAAAAAAAAACGTGTCCGGTCGTGGGACCCCCGTCAGTAAATCGAATGTTATCATATATAGTTAAAAGTCTATGATAACATTATCTATTAACCGCTCATCCAAACTACCTACTAACTAAACATAACGCTATCTGTAATTTGCACACAGGTAATGATCGGGTATTTTCAAGCGATCCAGCGTGGAACGAGCGCGTGCGCCGGCGTCGTGCCTTCGCGGATGTAGAGCTGGAGCGTGGGGCGGCGCCCTTGCCACCCCCGCCGCCCGCGCCTCCCGCCGCGCTTCTCTGCAGGAACCTCCTCGCCGCACTACTCACGACTTATGCACCTATACCACCACAAACCCAGCCACAACGACAAAAACTTTCATTCTCCATCGAATCCATAATAGGAGTTCAGTAAATCCCTCGGAACAGCTCATAAAATCAAGCACTGCGAATCGGTGACTGTTTGCGCTATCGTGATTATCCGAATGCAAGTAGGGCGATTAATAGTTGTTTCAAATAAAAAATTAAAACATCGTCTTCGAACAATGAGTGCTTTATTAACGAAATGTATGGTAAAAGAATGTCTATTGTGAGGTCAACTTATTACAACCAGAACTTAGATTTAAACAATTGATTGGTATCTGGATATATTAACTTTTACAATTGAATTTCTTTTTTCTTTAAATAAAATGAGTACAGAATTTTTATTTCAAAATTGAGTTATACAAATATATTTTTCTAAAATTATAATTTATATTGTTCATTTTGAACATGACGCCTAGGGTTAGGTCTTAAAATAGAGGTAGGTAGTGTCTATTACAAGATGCATCGATCTGTACTCACTTTATGTAAACAAACAACATATGTAATCAATATTTATGGTGATTGATGTGTGATTTTGTACCGGTTGACTTATAGCTGAAGTTATGTATACAATACAAACATTACAGTTGCAACAATTTCATGTTTTTTTATTTTATGTAAATAACTTACACATTTGCCTACAGGTGACAAGAATTTACATTTAATTAGTTAAAAATATATTCATTTTCATACACGATACAGTTTGCACGGATAGATTTCCTATTGCCATTTGCAAGAGGACTAATGGTAGTGATTTGTAAATAAACTAGTGAAATAATATGTGTAATAAAATATTAGTACATATTTAATATAGGTTTATATAATGTGTTTTAAAATAATAAACAAATAATTATATAATTAAATCGAAAAAATGGCAAAACCAAAAATGAGTTTTTTTTTTTTATAGATGATTTGTAAAAATATCACATTGTCTACATTATGTTAAGATTTCAAAAAGTATAAGTATACTAGATTTCGGTAAGCGGAATGGGAATGACCAAGTAGAAATTTAAACAAAGCGTATAAGATATAACTTTATATTTCTATCGCTAAGCTTACATTGGTATTTATGAATTGAATAGTTAAGTAATTTGCAATTTTGAAATTAATGTTTAGAGTAAACTATTTAGATTTTTTTAAATGAAAATAATCTTATTAATTGTAAATTCCGCAAAGCAATTTTACCTATTCCAAGAATTCCGGGGTTACTTAAAGATGAACGCGCATTGGACCGAATCTTAAGACCAGCACACAACGTATTTTTGACAGTTGTTAGGGTTCCGTACCTCAAAAGGAAGATCACTTCGTTGTCCGTCTGTCAATCAGTTAAGACCCTTTTTCTCAGGAACGCGTGGAGTTATCAAGTTGAAATTAATATCAAATACTCAGGGCTGCAATCCCTTGACGCCGTGAAAAAAAACAAAATTTTAAGTCAACGCAATAAAAGATATAAGGAAATTTAGAAAATAATCGAAATAAACGGGAAACATGTTCGAGACAAGACTCACGTGATAAACTATTTACATAGCTATAAAGGACGATGGGACTCAGCGTCCCCAAAACTTAGTCAACAGACTTGAGACGTAAGTAGGTATCTCATTTAAAAGGTCTAGGCTTACTGATAGTACAAAATATGTTTGATTATTAATAAATAAGTGAAAATCGTATTGGTTTTTACTTAAGGTACTTCATATTGTATTCAATTTTCCATGGAATAACATATTCAAGCTTGTATAGGTAGGTAGAGATTGTGTACCTACAATCCGGATTCAAAACATAACCAACAGACTTGAGACATATGTCATTTAAAAGGTATTGGGTTACTGATCATTCTTTACTATGGCGACAACCGTCAAAAGTATGGAGTTTTCAGGGAAAAGAAGGAAATGTAGTGGTAGAACTGTAGTACAAAATATATTTGATTATTAAAAAATAAGTAAAAATCGTATGTGTAAAAGTCGTATGCGGAATATAGGCGTGATGTTTTGTTTTTTGGAACATTTTGGAACATAAAAGTTCCATATTATATAAGTTGGCAATTTCCCGATTAATCATTATTTCCAAATATGAATAAAAGAGATAAAACGTAGGTAAGTTTTATCTCTTTTGCTGTGACGAAAAATAGAAAACATCCATCTATTTTCGTTACATAAATAAAACTGAAACATGATTTTTTCAGGAAACCCCATATATTTAAGACTTGAAACAAACGGTTTGTTGTTTTGTAGCTCGTAGCGAAAAATAAAAGAATAAAATAATGTCTGTTGGATCAAAATTGGCGACAGGGTCTATAGCACTAAGCCCATCGTCCTTTGTAGGTACGGAACCCTCGGTGCGCGAGTCCGACTCGCACTTGACCGGTTTTTTTTAGGGTTCCATAGTCAACAAGGAACCCTTATAGTTTCGCCATGACCGTCCGTCTGCCCGTGGTTTAGCTCAGAGACTAAGTGGTGATTATTCTTAGCCCGACGTTGCTAGACCGGTCCAGTCCGTGATTCCAGCAATGCCGTGACGCGACCAGTAGTTAGTACTAGAAAGCTGTAATTTGGCAATGAAATATTAAGCTTTAGTGCTAATTTTTGTAAGAGTCAAGTGTCCCCCTCCCAGGAGGAGGGGCCAGTTAAATAAATGGTTGATTTTAGAATTGTGAAAAAATTCACGACAGTGGTAAATATGAAGAAGATAAAAGGAAAACTATCACAGAACGAGTAATAGTCTTTCAACTTACATTTGCAGTTGGAATGTATGGGAGAACATGTGTTTCAACTACAATATTAAGTTTGTTCTTGATATAAATTCAAATAGGTACTATGGTCTTTATCAAGGTAAATCTAAATATAAGAAGTAATAACAAGAGTTTTGGCGGTAAGAACCTTAGTGCGCGAGTTCGATTCGTACCTCAGGCGGTTTTTTATTTAAGGGCTGTAGTATTACTTACTTGCCTGAAATGCAATATAAAAGGGACGGTAAAATCTTGATGTTCGACGAATTCCAGCGAATAAGTCGTCAGATTCGCCACGGTCGAAGCGAACGATAGGTACGGTGCGATTTATGGACAGAGCAGACGACAAAATAAATGCGACGCGTACAGTGAATTACACACGTTTGGCTGACATTTACGCCAAATTCACTGCGTGATGTACATTTGGCTCTCACAGTATACGGTATGTGTGTTCACCTTAAATGGATTGCGGAAGATGAGACAGGACGTCTCCAAAAAAAAATGCATGGGATACCAGCCTATTGCAAAAGCTATCACATAAAATTATATTTCTGTAATTAACTCAATACTGACTATTATTTATTCTATTATAATCTGTTGCGATTTCAGTGTTTAACGAATGTGGACAATGTGATTTATTTAGTATTATATTCATATGCATAAATAAATAAATAATAAGTACAAAATATGTACTTTTTGACAATAATGCACGACACAATAACACAATTTAACGCGACACAAACAACCTACATTTATATCCACAATGCATCACAATTAATGTTCGTCCAAACACAATACAACTATAATATTTTTCATAAAATACTAACTATGCCTCAAGGAAGGGAGTGCCTTACGAATGCCGCCTCACTCACACATACACGCACGCGATCACTTATCCAACTATTATCACGGTTTTTTTAGGAAAACAAACATCTACATTAAAAAAAAAATCATGACCATAAAATCTACTAACCTTAAAAATAAATTACGAGGCCACCCGTAACATCGATTTAAAATGGATTCTACTTAAAAAATAAACAATGTGTCTCAAATTTATCCGAAAGGTAGCTACAGTAATTTAATGTTCCGACGGGTACCGAGACGTGAAACAGGTACCGTATCGATGCGACCCTCGGCGCGGTCTGCGCCTGCGAGTCGTCCGGGCTTCGTTGGCACGTGACACGGGATGGGACTAGACAGGACTCGGGAAAGGAACTCACTGGGTCTCAGGGATCGGGGACTTCGCCTACTCAAATAAATCACAATGTATATCTAAACTGTAGGTACAAATTTAGCAAGACGCAACAAATAAATATATAATATAGTAACACTCGAGAGTGAAATTTTAGTTGTGACTGAGCCAAAAGACAGAATTTAGATTACGGAATGTTTCAAATTTCTTTATATCCCCGAAATACCGTATTTTATCGACGCTGTACCCTATGCTACGATTGCAATTTGTAAAATACACTAAATGTTCATTTGAACTACATAATTTCAGATCCCCGTATCTGAAAAAAACTAATTGATATAACAAGAGTGTTTAAAGTCAGACTTTTAGCTTTTATAAAACAAAAAATAACAATTTTACTTGAATATAATAATAATATACATCGCAATATGTATTTACATAGACATAATATTACTTTAATTAAATATACACGTAAATAGTACTTTATATCAATCATACAAGTTGACCAGACGCATGGACAGTCGCGGTCACGACGCACACGAGTACAAAATGTGTAAATATAGCTTTGTAAGATGTTGCACGAACTGCGTACGCGTCGCTGCGCAAGCGACCACGCACGCGGCCAACTCACACATACAATTCCATTAAACAATAATATACAACGTAAAAATACTATTTGGTATATTATATAGCAGAAATCTAGCCGTCATAAAATCTATCAAAGCAGTATATTATATCTACACTGACACAGACATATAATTATCATACACATATATTAGTCAAAAAAAACCAGTCACAAATCACAGTTGACATAAATTCTCGATTTTACTAAGTCTTTGTAATTTATATAAAATAATAGTTAACGCATCAAATTTAAATATCTATTAAAATATATTTGCAAATCTCTAGTGGGTGTAGATAAATGCTATTGGATAAATTCAATTACCATAACTATGACTCTGTTACTTGAAATCCTCTAAAACAAACCGCAACGACGCTGTTTTGATGTCAGTGAATTGTAAAATAAACACGTGCTGTATCTGTATTGAGCAGTGAATGGCATCAGTCAACTTAAGCTAATCTAATACGAGCAATAAGGCAAACGATGTGACTGGTGATCGAGTGCCCGCGTTCAAACTATCGTCTGCTCCGAACCGTTGCAAGCAGCTCGCGACATGAATATTGTTTACCTTATATTGTTACCAGTATCAGCTTCGACGTTCAACGATATCAATTCGACACGAAACAGTAGTTTACTATACTAACGTTTCTTTTGGTAATTTCTATGATGAGACTGATGATTCGATGTGTCGTTATAATCTTATAAAGATTGAAAGTAAAGAACACAAATTTTGCATTGACAAAAACAAGAATCAATCTTTTTTTTTTTTTAATAATTACATATCAAACAGAAAAAAAACTCGTCTCATCTTTTAAGTTATACACTAGAAACTATCTCTAAATTTCATGCAATTACAGTAGATATTCCACATCTAACTCGATAATAGTCACTGCGTTACAAAATTTTGTGAGTAAAACTACAACTAGAAAGGGCCAATGAATGTACACTCGCACTTACGATGGTTGAATAGATGCGCACGTAAGCATGCAACGTGCAACATGCGAGGTAACACGATACGAGTAGAAAGCCTAGCACCCCACGTATACGTGTGTACCGGCCCCGCCCTGTGCGTTGTGCGTCTGATCGTGTAAGCCGAGCGGAGCGGTTTATAACCTGCGCGTCCCCAAGCTACTTACTATACACTCGGTGCACAATACACTCATTACGATTAAGTGATTACGCCGCTTCTAAATGTACGTCTCGTCGAACGAAAAAAGATATAATTTTCAGGTACAAACAGAAGAATGAAGTGTAACAATTTACAATCTAGGTTATATTCTCTGTCGATAGGTACAAATGTGTAAATATCCTCGCTAGTGTAGTGAGGTCAGTGTGTTGGCACAATACGCGGCGGACGAGCTGCGGCCGCCCGTGCATGTTCCCTACGCGCGGTGCCGCCGCCGGTCCGGCGCGAGCGACACCCTCAATGTCTTCCCGACCCGTGCTGACATTGGTTCCCCTGCGGACAAACACAGCGTTAGTAGTAGTACTGGCCAAGCGACGAGCGACGACGCAAGTACTACGGCAGGGCGGCGTACCATGACGCAGTGAAGACGTCTATATCCCGCACATGGCGGACAGGCGTACGCTAAGCTGCACGGGGAACTGGTCGGTGAAGTGGCGCCAGTTCTCCTCGCCGACCTGGTTCTTGAAGCCGTGCAGGATCTTGGTGAACATCTCCTTCAGGTCGTCTTTCGGGTGCGACCACGACGCCACCGCGTCGCAGAAAAACATGAAGTCCTGCACCACGCCGGCCGGGTTCACCTGGATCATCTGACAGATGCCGCGGAACGCAGAGTCCTTCTCGTCGTTGTCGCGGATGTTCCGCAGCGATGTGCACCTGATACCAAATGACGCATTGTCAGAGAGTGCTCAATCGATCACAACTCATGATCTTTAGATGATATCTCTTACTTGTAAATAAAATGGCTCAATACTAAAATACTGTCAGAACTTTATTAAGAAAAAAACTGCTTTTTTGTACATGTTGAAATATCATCTATAAGTAATTACTGTTCTAAAATAATTTGATGAAAATTAATCAAGCGTAAATAAACTGTATACTGTCAAAGGGAAAATTGTGGAAAACAAAGGAAAGGTTATTAATGTGAATAGCAAATATTGAAACTGGCACACGAAAGTATTTGTATGGATATTGGAACTCTGATAATTCCAAACTGTAAGCAAATTACATTAATAAAATATATAATATTAAATGGAATCATTCAGTCATACTAATAAATAACGAATCATTATTCAATAATATGAGCATACTATGTTTGTAACCTGAGAAGTTAGTCAAAACAATTTATTTGTCTTGCAGTTTGGTGTAAATAAAAAATAGTTTATATTGTTTAGAAAGCGGATGGTGTTCAACACATATAAAGTACAGCACTGAAAATAAAATGATCAAATAGGTAGTTTCCACCCAACAAATCAGTTTCCCTCAAAGTGTGGCCGTACTATTAATACATAGAATTAATATTCTCATGCTTGGTTCAACTTAAATCAACAACATATCATATAAAACAATAATATTAACAAGCCATGGACAAACACCATCCACAATCGAAATAATACCGGTTAATAACTTATTCAATATTAAACGTAATAGTAATAATATAAAGTAATAATAAAAAAAATGACTACAGACCACTGGCGTACAAATTGATGTAAAACGGGTGCGACGTCGTGGGGGCACACATAACCTAGCCGACCGATAGTAATCGCTACACGCCACGACATACCGAGAACAAAACCAAGAAAACAAATCAACAAACCATTCAAAACATATTAAATTACATAATTCAACAGCAACAAATTAGTGTTACAAATGGAAAAAACGTGAAACAATCGTATCTGCTAAGTAATCCATCAAATAATATAGGTACCGTGTGTTTGACGAAAGATGGCCTAGAACTGTGCCGCGTTAAACATTGAGTAGTGCTACGATGTAGAAGTAATGAATGAATGAACAAGTACACATGAACTCATGCAAGCTGATGATACAATACTGCGGGATCTACGCCATCTTTAACGTCCGGCACACGCTTCAGATTTCGGCTCTACTTTGATTTTAACTGTATTTACATTAACCCCATAAACAAAAAAAATATTGATGTAAGGTAAATGAGCTATGGCCTGAGAGTTCTACTGTTTGTGTTTATATAACGTGAAATATATTGGTATGCAATAGAATACATGTTCATAAATATTATGTTTTGTAGTGTAGAAGTGGGATACAATATAACAAAGAGTTGTTTAGTACTGAGTTAGTACACATCAAATAGGTACTAGGATATATATTATATGAGTTCTGCCAGGTACAGATAGGCAGGGACTACTACAGCGAACATAAATGGGGTATACAGGTAAACATGAACATCACAACAACTCAATATAAAACATTGAATAGTAACATATACATAATAAGTATACATAACATGACTGCCACCAAGAAAAGTCACTGATTGGATAATTATAGTTCTAGCAAATTATAAAACATTACTGATTAGTTATTCTCACTTTTTTCAATAAAATAATAGTGTTCAATATAAAAGATAAACAAAATAATCACTTACCTGTATTTTCAAGTAGAGTCTTAGGAGTGTTAGGCCTGTTGATAATTTCAACTAAATGATTCAACACTAGAGGGATATACTTTGATGTTTCGGGCCCTGAAATGATTATTTATTGAAACATGGGTAGCAAACAAGTCTTCAATAGCATCTGGAAATAATACCTTTCATCACTTACCCAATTTTATGCTAATTTCGCCGATTGCCCAGGTGGCATTATTGCAAACAGAAATGAGTTCGGGATTGAGGTTCATGCCAAGTATCGGCAGAAACTCGGGTATGTATGGCAGGACATGTTGGAAACACGCCTTTGTCAGGTCGCCCAGCAACGCAAACGACGACTGACGCACCTGATGGTTATAATCGCAGTTTAAAATTATAATTCTATATTAAAACGAAAGAATCCCATCGCCCAATACGTGTTAGTTACTGTTACATGGTTGTTGCAAGATATACAATGAGTATTAATGGTTTTGTGGGTGAAATAAATGTAATATCCTTCAACCTTAGACCAAGATGAGAAAATGCGAGACAAGTTGCGCGATCCAAAGAAGAGTACCTTGACGACACAAGCAACAAAAAAATAAGCAGGTTTAAATAATAAATATGAGTCTACATGGGCCTCTGGGTGGCCTATGTGTACACTTTGTAAACAAGCATACTATAAATTAGAAGATTATATCCAGGATAAGAACGCTTGGAAACATGCTGGTCCTGCTCCATAGGACAATCTAAAGTCAGCACAAGATCAAACTGGTTGCTAATTTAATTGTAAATTTATTCTTTTTTTTGACATTGTTTTTTTGAGATTGTTTTACATTCTGTAGTTGCTCTGACTCACACCCTGATTTATTTTTTTCATATTTTTTTAATGAAAATCGTTTAATTTTACCATATTTGTAAATATGTGAGCACCATGTATCTATCAGATAATTAATTTATATGTCAGGGTTTCATTTTTAATTCTTTTACCTATTGTGGTATAGTAATTTTATGTTAGGTGCATCGTCTTCACATATTATTTATTATATAATTAATGTACTTATGCAAAATATTGTAAAACATTTTAAAAGAGTAACGGTGGAGTTTCTTGCCCATTCTTCTCCATACGAAAACTACCTTTTGGAAGGAGCGACTAGAATCAATTATATTTCATAATAATTTTTGACGTTCAAGTGCCTTTTAGCCTATTTGAAAATAAATGCTTTGATTTGACTTGCCTAGGGTCTGATCTGCCCGATTATTATACTCTAAACTTTGATTTTTAATTTGCTAGACTAAAATGACGGCTGCAACCAACTTTTTTTTAATGTAAGCATTGCAGCTGTCATTTTGGTCTAGCAAATTAAAAATCACAGTTTAGTAATCAGGTTTAGGACAATTCCCAGTTGCTTTAAGCAATTTATGAAAATTTTATCTTCATAGTGTACATTTTTGCATGGTGAATAGCACCCACTACGTCCATAGCATACAATATTTCTACATGTATCTTCAAGTGGTGAATATGGATGATGCAAACAGCAAACCATTGAACACTATAGTCTGTTTTAAAAGTATCTGACGAAAGTGTAAACAATCCCTGTTCAGGTTAAGCAACCACTCACTGCATGCATCTGTATTTAGAAAGTTTCAACTTTATATCTCAACTATTTTTCTATATTATTGTTTGAATAACATTGTTAAAATGTAATTCAAAAATCGTCAACGAAAATTGAGGTATTTACAGAATTATAGTCATTAGACTCATTAACATATCTCTTTACGTTACATTTGTTCCATAAGCACTTTTCCATAAGAGATTTGTTGTTATGGAACAAATCTAACTTAGAAAGATGTATTAATGTTTCTAATGATTATAATTCTATAAATACGTACCTGTTATCGTAGCGAATCATATTTTGATCAAGATACAACCTGACACTGACCTGAAAATTGCAAAAAACGTAAGAAAATTTGAATTTCGCGGGCTACAACTGCGCATTCAATGATCCATTTGTTTACATTTTCATCAGATTTTCAGAAACTTTGATCTTTTAAAAAGATCATAGTTATATTCATTGGATTGACTTGCTAAAACGCACTTTTCAAACATCCCACATCCAAAAATGGATGCATTTATACACTAATATTTTCAAGCAAACAAAAAATAAAAAATTTGGACAACGCAACCAGTAAATATAAATCAACAATATTAAAAAGCTAATTAAATTAATAATTAAATACATTAAAACTCCATAATACCTTGACATTACAAAAATGCCCTATGCACCCTTGTCCCTGTGAGTAGATAAGCATGAGTCACATACAAGATATACCTCAGGCATCGGATCCTGCATGCATTGGTAGAGTAGCTGCATGAGGTTGGAGTTGAAGACGAGGTGGTCTATGTGCCCGTCCAGCCCCTCCGCCAGGCCGCTCAGCAGGTCCAGAGCCACGATCATGAAGTCTTTGTCGGGCGCTTCAAATTGCTCCGGACTCTGACTGTTTGCCTGGAAACATTGCAGTGTTGGTATGACACCCACATGTTTGCCTGTTAGAAATTCGGCAGTCCCCTACGAATAAGTTAGTAACTTATTCGTAGACAGTCCCAACTTTTTTAACCGACTGCGCGACAGTAAGGACAGTTATGTTTTTTTCACGCGTATCTCTGTATGTTTAAGGAATGAGTTATACCGAAGCATCCTAACGGCCGACGGATTTTAATACATGATGTATCTATTGACTAGTCTAGGTCGCGCGATGGTTATAGGCTAGGCTTTGTTTTTATAAAATTGAAATGGCGGATTTGGGATGTCAATAAGTAACTACAAAAAAAAACATTTATAGTACCGTACTCATGTGGGGTATCACAAAAAAGGACTTGAGGAGACCACATTAAATGGTTGAAAATAATATATTGAAAATCCGAAAAATGAGCTTGTTGTAGGGTGGTGGCGTAACTTCGTTATCTTTCAGTTAGAACATTCGACGCACTAACCCATCAACAGTTGAGTGTGTAAGGTTGAATGTTTTATAATCGACTTGTCCATTCTGGTAATAAGCAACCGTTATAGCGATTGTTATATCGATAGAGATCTTTAGTAGATCGGTAAAGCCTGCGCACTTTGCCCGCAGGTCGCGTTCACACCAAAGCGTATAGTCAGCTGCAGACTGTGAGCGTCCAGTAAAAAATGTATGAAAAACAAGTTTAACCCCCAACTGACTGTCCTGTTTTTCAGATATTTTCACAGTCGGCGGCCTACGCTTGATGTGAACGCGGCTGTAGGGTTGAATAAAATAAGTAATGACCAGTAAGACGCATGAGTAAACCGCAATTTTACCCACAAGCTTCCTCATGATAAGAGATATTTATAGAGACAAAATAAACATATACACGAAACTATGGAAAGGAACAGTGATTCCTTAGTTCACTCGTAATTCGTGTACACATTGTCGACATAAATTGTTACCAAATTAGAAACGCTGATAAAAATATATAACGATGTTTGTACTTAACAAAGTTAGTGACTGCTTCTCAGTTTTCCTTCTAAATAAAATATCTACAAAGTGCGTACGTGACACGCCCTCGATATGTTTTATAACATTTTGTCTGAGTACCACTTTTTTTGCTGTTCCCCATCAGAGGAAAGTTCTATTTCGGCTTGTTGTATGTTTGACTACATTGTGCGACCACTAGCCTTGTTTAAGTTTTTTCTCTATCTATTTTTACCTTCCTTTTTTTACAGTAAGAATAACTGTGATAATATGCTGACATGTAAATGGTCTTACCTTGATAAGCTAAAAAATTCATATTTAAAACTTCGTATGACTGTTATATTTGTTCTTATACTTACAATATTTTGATTTAACGTCTGTTCTATTAATGATACACATCTCCTGAACACTGGTTCACAGTACGGCAAGAATCCTGACTGTAGGGCAGTTGCTACAGATGAGAGGCACTGTAAACAATACTTTTATTAGTATCTACTTAAGATTGTTACATCATGTTATATTGGTTATACTCATACCTCTAAAAGAGGGAAAAGATCTTTATCTTCATCCTTCAAAACATTCCACTTATTGATAAGTGGAGGCATTAACATGTTGATATATTCTGGTTTATTGAGGTGGTGTCCGACAGAATCTGCCAGTGTGCCGATGGCGTCATACAATATGAGTAGGTTCTTGTGTTGGTACTTGCTGAAGGCGTACACGAGCGTCTGTAAGATGAAGCCGAGGTAGGGAACGAGCTCTGTGCACGCTTCTTCCTCGAGTGTGGCGAAGGCCGAACACGCCGCCTCTTGTACGCGCTTGTTGTTGTCTAGAACGCGCTTGAGTAGCTGAAATATAAACATTCAAGTAAGACACTGAACTCACACTTTATAATTTACTAGCTGCGCCCCGCGGTTTCACCCGCATAAGTGTCAATCCCGTGGGAATATCGGGATATACCTGAATTAACATATAGCCTATATGTTAATTCAGGGTGTCAGCTACTACCATACAAAATTTTATCAAAATTGGTTTAGCCGTTTGAGCTTGAAGAAGTAACAAACATATAAACACACACACTCACAAACTTTCTCCTATAAAATATTAGTGTGATGAAAGGTCAAAATACTATCACGTTATTTTAGTTGTGAGTCATATCCATTTACACAAAAGAGTATTTCATCGAGAAAAAAAATTGTAAAAAATTAGTAACCTCAGTCATAACCGGCTTGAGGTAGAGGTCGTGCGACTGCGAAACGATCCAGTGTGAGTAGCGGCTAAGCGTCCAGCACGTGATGGCGCGCACGAGAGCCTTACGCTCGGCGAGGCAACACACCAGGTACGGCACCAGGTCGGGCAGGTGCGGGACCATGCCGCCCATGCAGCCGTCTGCTACCGCGCCCAGAGCCAGGATGCCGCTCTCCTGAGGACGGACACGACAACATTACACCAATATATGGATAAGTAGTAAAGAAGAAGTGCTATGCAGATACTGTAAAAGGTTCAACTAATAATAACTAAACGGTTAATTGCTGCTACCATTAAAAATTTTTTACCATTAGGTAATCAAATTGGATTCTTGAGGGAGTGCTACAACCAGCTTTGGAAGGCTTTCAAATATGACGATACAGAGTAACATAACATCATGCCTGTACACCCCACAGTTAGCTGCCTAACTGTGGGGTGTACAGGCATAATGTGCACCTAAGGCAAACCTACATTTTGCCAGTTATGAAGTAAGTGTGTAGTATTAAAATTTATTATTGTTGTTTTATTAGTAGTAAGTATTAGTAGTAAGTAAACGAGTTTAATACTCAAACACATTGAGTATAAAACTCGTTTAACGCACCTTAATGACCCAATCCTCGTGGAACAGCGTCTCCTTGAGTATGGGGAACAGCACGGGCAGCAGGTCGGCCCCGAACACGTTGGCGAGCACGTCGAGCGCGGCGGCGCTACACTTGCGCAGGTTCCAGTCGGACAGCGAGCCGTCGTCCGCGTCCGCGCCGCCGTCGTCGTCGTCGTCCGACTCGCCGCCGCCCGACATGTTGCTGTCGCCCGCACCCGCTGTATAACACCACACGATTATAATTTCTTTATTTCATCAAAAACAATATCCTTATGACTAAAAACACAAAAAGCATACAAAGGTAAAAAAAAAAGGTTATAGGTCTATATTTAAATACTCTAGACTCATAAACTAGGTATAAATTCCTGTGTGTCAGTGATTTTAATCATATCCAATTAGAAGTAGAGTGCTACAAGTATCTTGCGGCGCCTGCATGACATTGACATTGGTGTTCTTTTTTTTTGGGAATTGCATCTCGCAAATTAACCTAGAAGGTTGTAGTCTGTTTAACCGGTCTTGACAACAGCTTCGAATAGTGCTGTCTCTTATAAATCGTGGCCTAGTGCATCCATTATTCAAGATACTTTTGTTTTCTTACTAATACTGGTTACTACTTTTGAGTTTGAAATATTAGCTCCCTATTTTACCATTGTGTTTGACGGTGTGTGAGCGCGGTTTGTGGAACCGCGGTCGTATGTCGGACTCCCGATCGGGCTCCGCATCGTCTGCGTCATCGTCGCGGTCCCCCCGCAGTAATATCACGTCCATCTCAGAGTAGCGCATTCCGCGGACCAAGATCGGCAGCAGGGCGGGTAGTCGGGGGCCTAGCACCTTTGAAATTAATTACAAAATGTTTACTTGTGACAGATCATGTGGCTAGAAAGGGGGTTGAGTACCGAGATAATGGCTGACATGCCATGCCTGAAATAAATTTGGCGAAGAACAAGACGACAATGATCATACCTACTTAAATCAAAAATTTCATCAGCTTTATTTTTAGGTTATCATTTATTATTTATTAGCCTTGTTAAATGAATTACATGTCCAATGCAGGCACAATCTTGATTGCAAATTATAGGTACACACAGATACACATCAAGCTATACATAACCAGTTTAAGCTGACTTCTGATTGCATGAAAAACTTATAAAATGCAAGGTCAGCTAAAACGTAAAATGTATAGCTTGATGTGTAGCCGTGTGTACATACTTTGATTAATGATTATGAAGATAAGTAATGGTGAAACAAGACAAAAATCTTGTAATGTTATCTACAAAATAGTGTTATCATTGTTTATAGTTAATCAAAGTAGAAAACAATACTACTTACCTCACGGCAGACATTCTGTTCTGCAAGTGAAAGCCAGAACTCGCAGGCCTCCAATGCAACACCCTCCTCAGGATCTTGTGTCCGCACCAGCATGTACTATGGAACAAGACAAACTTGATATAAAACAAACAAAAAGCACAAAGTTGCAAGAGTTGGTCCACATTACATAGAATAAGAGTGGAGAATGCAGTATCATCAAAATTAAATAAATCACATAAATAATTTCTAAATTTTGTAATGTTGCATACCTCAATGATGTTAGGTAGATGGGGGATGAGCCTGTCCAGCCGCACCTCCAGTAGTAGTACTAAAGCATGACAAACATTTTTCCTGACATCTGGGTCTTCATCTGCTGCTAAGTGGAACAAGTTCTGGGAACAAAACATCATTTTATTAATCAGTGTAACAAGAATGACTTTAATTGTAACATCAATTCTTTATCATCACCACATTTTAAAGCAGACTTGATAAACCTTTAACCCCGCAACCGTTCACTGTACAACAAGTGTACATAAGAGAAAATGCTTGAAACGTCAATGATACCAAGGGGTACACAACTATTTTCATTGTGAAAACAATGACTTCACTGCGTCCATTCAACTACTCCAACACTTGGGGTGTGTCGACAGGTAGGCGGGAAAATGTGTGAGAGGTTAAAATAATAGCAAATAATTATTCATAATAATAATCTTACCTCAATAAAAGCATCAATATGCAACATGAGAGCTTGAGTCCGGCCCATGATGAAGTAATTGACACAAGCAATAGCATGGCATCTGATTTTAGGAGATGAATGTCGGAAAAACTGTAGGAATTTAGGTATTAATACATTCAAAGGCCTGTTCAGCGCATCACTGTCCAGGATTTCTGCTGTGTCTTCACATATCTTCTGTAGTGCTCCAAAGGCACCCTAAAATAATAAAATTGTTTTGTTCAACAACAGATAAACTTAATTTTAAAAACTTTTATTTATGACAAAGAAACGTTTTTATCAATATCAAAACTTCTAAAACAGAGATCTAGACAAATATTATCAAATAATATTTATTTATTTTATACTTATGTGCTTACCACTAAATAAGACTTTTCCTTATGGATAATCATTTTAAATTATTAAATGCTTAAAATTTTGAACTTATTAAATAATAACAAATAATATTTAGTATGAGGTCATTTCAAAGTTATCAATTTTTTAAACAAGTAAGTATCTCAGATCTTAGCTTTAGAACTCTTGGATATTTGAGAATATACTTATAAATCACAAGAATAGCTGAAATACAGAAATAATAAATACCTCACAAACATTGTAGTCTTGGGAATCAAGCATCTGACATAAGGCTGGCAGCAGCTCAGGCCATGATGTTAGTTCACCCTTGCTAGCTATGGTAGTGATGATGATACCTACAGTGGCCCGAATCAAGGGTGATGGATCTCCTACGGCTGATAGGCATTCTCGCTTTATAAATTCAGCCACTTCAGGCAAAAAGCTGTTGTAGTGAGCTTTGACATTATTTTTCAAAATTAAACCACTCAAAGATCTTGTAGGTTCTTCTTCAGTGACAAGTTTAGTCAAAACGAAAATCAAATAATTATTGAAGTCTGGATACTTGTTCAATTCTTCCAATTTCTGAGATTACATTGTTAAGAAAATAAAGGCTGTCAATGGCTGTCATGTCGGAAAAATCGATTTTATCGCAAGCGTCTAGATGAAACAAATAATTATTGTAGAGGCATTACGACCTAGTTTTAAGTTAAATTGCATTGAAATATGAAAACATTGATAACGATTAGCACGTAAATAAAAAATAAAGCGGTTATAGTTACAAAAAATATCCACGCCGATAGCTGTAAAGATGTGAAAATTATGGAAAGGATACTTGTTGAACGGCCCTCTGAGTTGCTGTATCTGGTGATTGAGACTCTTTGAGAAGTGTTAGTATTTGTCTTAGTCCTTCTTGTTCTGGTTTCCACTCCATTTTCATAATAATTCTACGAAACGGTTTTATTTCACTCGGTCCCGTAAAGATCAACCATGCCAAAATTTTAAGAGTTGCCAGATAAAACTATTACAATTGAAAGCAAAATGTGGGTGTCGTAAGTGAATTATTGAGAATATCCGCAAGTGTGACTGGCGCTAGTCGATTAATCGATACATTTCTGTGATGCAAAATTCAAAAGGCTTTGTTTCGAACATGAAATTACAGAGCTAAAAAAAGTTAAATAAGACAGCGCGAAGCATAGAGTACATTATACATAGCGCCCAAAGAGTACTTTGTATATACGGAAATTGATACGGATTGATAGCGCCACTAAATTTTTTTCCTCTATGCATAGCGCGAAGCGCGTGTTTTCATTTTGTGGGATATTTTCTCATAAAATTGATATAAACATATTTCCTAAAGAAATTTTGTCAAAATGCCTAAAATTAAATCTGAAAAAAAGACACGAGTGCATAATGAAATAGCCAAACAAGGTAATTGGTGACTAGGTTATAGTGTATTCTGCTTATTTGAATGTTTGTGTGGGAGAAAATATTACCACCATCGTTGTTTACAACAAAAATACAGGATATTTTCCTTTATTTCAGGGATCCAATTCAACAAGGATTTTGGCCAACACATATTAAAAAATCCGCTAATAATCACTTCCATGCTAGATAAAGCTGGCCTTCGGCCTACAGATGTTGCTCTTGAGATTGGTCCAGGTACTGGTAACATGACAGTCAAGCTACTAGACAGAGTCAAGAAAGTTGTGGCCTGTGAAATTGATACAAGGTATGTAAAACAGTCTTTTAATTAAATAGTGTTTACTCATTCATTTAGAATTAAATACTCTAAATACTTTTTGTTATAGATTGGTTGCTGAACTGCAGAAGCGTGTTCAAGGAACTCCATACCAAGCTAAACTTCAAATAGTTGTAGGAGATGTCCTCAAAACAGAATTGCCTTTCTTTGACATTTGTGTTGCCAATGTCCCATATCAAATCAGTTCCCCTCTTGTCTTCAAATTATTGCTGCACAGGCCATACTTCAGATGTGCAGTTCTCATGTTTCAAAAGGAGTTTGCACAGAGACTGGTAGCAAAGCCAGGGGATAAACTATACTGCAGGCTCTCTATAAATACACAGTTGTTGGCTAGAGTTGATATGTTGATGAAGGTTGGTTTAGGATATCATTTCTTTCAAGAACATAAAAACATGTACTGCTGTTTTTTTCATAATTAAAAAAAATCAGTAAAATGTATTCAGTCTAAGCCTTTTCATGCTGATCCATGTAACGAGAAACCTCACCCCATCATACAGGATGTCCTAGTTCAGGGGTTGAAATGTCACTGATTTAATGTGCACTGAAGATTTGGAAATAAATTAATATTGTATTCTGTTCAATGAATAAACCATTACTGTTTTATTTACAGGTTGGCAAAAATAACTTCAGACCACCCCCTAAAGTGGAATCAAGTGTAGTGCGAATTGAGCCAAGAAACCCACCCCCACCTATCAACTTTGTTGAATGGGATGGTTTGACAAGAATAGCATTTGTAAGGAAAAATAAAACATTGGCAGCTGTTTTCAAGCATGCTACAACTATGGCTGTGTTAGAGAAAAATTACAGGGTGCACTGTTCTTTGCATAATAAGGTAGGGTTGTTCCATTCTCAAATTTTGTGAGGGTCATAAAATGCCTTGTGAAACTCCACTTTTTTTATGGATGTATGGGCCTGCTCTTGACCTCCATCACTTTGAGGACTTATCACATGCTTAATGGAACATTGACCCATTAATAGATAGGTCAGAATATTTCCGGATTTTTTTTAACTCAGATCTCATCAATATTTAATCATAAGTTCAAAATTCAAGCATTCATGATTATTAAACTCATCAAATTAAATCAGTTTTAATTTTATGTGTTAACAAGTAGGATAAGTCCTCATAGCGAGATCTTCTTTTGCGCTTTCCCAAAAACTTCTGTATTGAGTTAAGTCAATAGACTCGTCATGCATGAACATCACGGCGCTCGAAAACAGCGTAAATACTATATGTAGCTAGATAGAATACTTAAAGCATGCATTATTATTTGATTGGTTACCAATACTTACCTACATTTCTTTTTAGGAGATACCTGAAGACTTTGACATAAAAGAGAAGGTTCAAGAAATATTAACAAAGTCAGAAATGGAACAAATGAGAGCTAGAATGATGGATATAGATGACTTCATGAAGTTGTTGCATGCTTTCAATTCTGAAGGCATACATTTTGCATAGTATATTTTGTAATTTATTATAAGAATAAAACACATATTATTATTATTAATTTACTTTTTCAATAACTATTTTAGTTTACATTTGTAAAACTAATAAACAACAAATATTTATGCAATGGCAGGTGGATAATCTTGCATTTATAAGAATTTGTATTTATATGTTAGCTTTTTTGAATCCTCTGTCGGCATAGTCATCAGGTTTACGGTCTGATTTGAAGGGGAACCCTGGTTGTCCTGGCAAAACCATTGGTTTTGAAACATGTACTCTCCAGCCTCCTTTCTTGGTCCAATCCTGAAATTATAATAACAGATTAAATTGATGTTATTGTTATGAGGTATGTAGGTACATAATTATGACGAAACATCAAGCTATACATTTCTAGTTTTAGTTGACCTCCCATTGTATAGGCTTTTTGTACAATGAGAAGTCAGCTCATACTGGAAATTTTGACTTAGACTTGATATGTTGTGTATACAAGCAACAAAAGGATTTTTTAAAATAAATAAAACAGATTGCAAATTGGCTACCCATCACCTTTATTTCAGCCCAAAATCTTCTGCTGCTGAGTGAAGGCATCTTATGTTTCTACCACTCCATACCTCCATGCATACCTAGTTGAGGTGTTTCCCATAACTTTAACAATGTTGCCAGGTGACTGACTTCTAAAGCACCTATTGCAATAGACAACGAATTTGTACTTCTCTTCTTTAACCTGTATCCACCCAATGCTGGGTGTAATCAAATTTTTACTTACATTTCCATTATATTTAAAGTAGTAGTGAGTACAAAGAATCCCAACACCAATTAAGGCAAATTTTCCAGTTAGGTATCTATAATCGGCAGCACGTGACGCGCCCTATAACAATTACAATAAAAGTTAGTTTATATTGTTCTTTATAGCATTGTATATGTTGCAGCCAACTGGTTAAATTGGCCGATTAGTTAACAGCCTGGCCTTTGGAAGTAGTGCTTGCCTCGCTTCCCTCTCTCGGCCCGCACGCGGTTGATCACAGTTCTAAACCAACCTAACTCATTTGGTCCGGGTTCCCTGGCTTAGTTACTGCAACCAATGCGGCTCGCGCATGATTGGTTACAATCCCAACCTAAACTGTGATATTGAATATCATTCAGGCCATTAGTTGAACGGCCGCCGTTTAGGTAAAAGGCTAAGCGGTTAACTAAACGGCTAATTAAACCAGTTGGCTGTGACATATAGACCATTCAGGTTACTGTTATGTAACCTCACCAGCATTGGCGTAAGAGCAGCAAAAATCTTGTCCAAAGGCGCGCGGTAGATGCGGCGGAATATATTAGTACGTTCTCTCCAGTATTCTTCTACATGTACTGGTTCATTTGGAGCCAAGACTTGGTCTTTCAACCACTGCTTGCGCCAGGATCTCTCGGTATCGGTCATGCCCAGACATCTTTCACGTTCAAGTGCCACACGCCCAGCAATGGCCATAGGCTTAACGCCCGCAGTTTGAGCCATGTTCGCTCAGTATTCTTTTTACTTATTGTGTCAACCGTTCGTTCTTTACCAAAATCTATATTTTCATTTCCACAGGACCAAAGCAAACTGCGAAGGCGAACAGACAGCTCTGACAAACAGGTGACAATGACAACGACAAGTGACATTCATGATGAAAATGAAAACTGCCAACCCTGAAGAATGGGATATAATGCCACTTGCTCACACTTCAGCACCTGTATTCACAAACATACGATTCACTATCGTATCGACAATGACACTTGTTCGATAACCTGATTTCTGAACCGAAGGACCGGCAAAACGCTATTCACAGATCCGTATGGAAGGGTTTTTTTTAGGTGTGTATACGGGGAACGCTACAAAATGGTAGTAAATAGATATTCGTGGTAGAAAATTTTAAGTGGTACATAAATGATTTTTATTGAGTATTTCACTATGGGCAACTTTAGATTATGCATTCAGTAACTATTAACAAATAAAAAACAGTAAGCAATGATTTTATTAATAATTAAAATTTACCTGATTTCTATTAAACTTGCTTTGTAAACTTCAACTTTCTGTCAAACCTGGAAATATGGAATAATTATTTTTCTGAATCTTCTTTTGAGCAATAGAGATAATTGAGAACTACGCTGATGACAAGGCGGTATGGTCGAAAGACTATAGCCTGCCCTTTGGGCGAATTAAAAAAAAAATAAAAAATAATAATTGGGGAGTGATTTTTTTTTTTTACAGAAAAATGGTTGTATGTATTTTATCGGTATTTAAGTAAACAATTTACTATTTCCTCATTTTCATTTTATAAAACGTGGTACCTAATATTGAAAATGCATATTTTCAGAAAAGAGTGTCATTGGAGCAGCGGCAGATGCTCTTTGCATTCATGCAAGGGCACGAGGACCTTGCCCGGAGCCGTGTTTTGACACCTATTGCTTAGATTATTCTTTTTTAAACAATATTTTGTTATTCGATAACACTTCCGACAGCAAATACCTGTCGGAAGAATTGATGTCTTCATACCGTATATGAACTGTCAAAATTGTACGGTTTCGGATTTGTGAATAGCGATTAGAGGATTTCGTCGATAACATTGACATTCGATACGGTACCAAACCGTGTCGTAGCTTTGTGAATAGCTATGCAGATGTCACTACTATCCATCCAGGCGTCTAAGAATTTTACAGTTATTGTAGCTGTTGAGAAACTGCGAGAGAAAGCTCTCCGAAATAAAAATTGTAATCCGATATTTCATCGATACTGTGCCACGTATCCTTTCCTTTCTAAACCTAAAGACTTTTATGAGAGAAATTCTGTTGTGAAATACTGAGTATTGCAATGTTAAAAATTATTTTATATGGTTTGGTGCATGACAACACCAACTTCCTCTTCCCTTTTTCTGCAACGACGCCACTGTGTTTGCATGTTCTTTTTGTGTGTCCTATTTTCTACATTATTAAAACAAGTCAAATAATACCTGGGACTCTTAATTATATTCAATAACCACCATTTGCAACAGGTTATGGGCCCAGAACCCGCAGTTCCAAAGTATTGTTTTTTTTTGAGAAGAACATTGGTATTGTAAAGAATTTTGAGGTTATGAAAAAACCGTCGTGGTCGTGGTGACTAGAAATAAATTAAATAGTCACCAGTTTTATGAAGATGGACAGCACACAGCACAGTTTGAGATTGAAAGGCGGTGAGAATTGGGCGGTCTGGCGTTTTCAGACGGAAGTTCTTCTAAGAGGCAAGGGATTATTTGAAATTATTACGGGTGAGCGAGTTAAGCCAGAAGATGCGAAAGCCCTCACAGAATGGAGGAGCCACGATGCAAAAGCTCAGGAGATTATTGTTATGAGGATGGAGCCAGGGCCACTGACACATTTGTTAACATGTTCAACTGCTAGTTCCATGTGGAGTAAATTAAGGTCAGTCTATGATAAAGAGTCTGTTGTCAGTGTGCACCTACTGCAGCAAAAGTTTTTCCTGCTACAGTTTGAAGACAGTTCCATGTCTGTTTTTCTGTCTAAATTGGAGGATGTAATTAGCAAACTTAAACAAGCCGGTGAAACTGTGTCAGAGAAGATGACAATGACTAAGATTCTCATGAGTTTGGCGGAACAGTACAAGCATTTCCGTTCTGCGTGGGAGTCAGTTGCACATGAGAGTCAAAACCTGGGAGAATTGACATCAAGATTATTGTTGGAAGAAGAAAGATTGGGTTCTGAAAATAAGGAAATAGTGGCATTGGCTAGTATAAAGAAATGTTATAGTTGTGGTAAAGAAGGACATATTGCTAAAGTGTGCAGAAACAAAAGTACTCAAAAAGAAACCAGGATGTGCAATTACTGCAAGAAGAGAGGTCACATCATGGAAAATTGCTACAAGCTAAAGAATAGGAAAGGAAACACCACAAACACGAAGGAAAATAAAGATTCAAAGAACAGTGAAGTAAATGCATTTATGTGTTCCAGCACCAGTGGTACAGAACGTGGAACTTGGTACATGGACACTGGAGCTAGTGAGCATATGTGTTGTGATAAAACCTTATTTGATTCCGTAATTGAGGAGTCTTGTTCCTCTAATAAAGTAAAGGTTGGTGATGGCAGTCTTTTAGAAGTTTATGGTGTTGGGAATGTAGTAGTGTATGCCTGGAATAATTGTACGTATATAAGAACTATTTTGTCAAATGTGTTGTACATTCCAGACTTAAAATTCAATTTGTTTTCTGCAGGATATGTTTTGGACAAGGGTATGCGTTTAGTGTCTAATAATAAAGTTTGTGAATTTATAAATAAACATGGGGAAGTTTGTGCAACAGCAAATAGATCTTGTAAGCTTTATAAGATGAACTTTGTTTATGATAATCCTAAGTATATTAATGCCCCATTAACTAAAATGGAACGCAATTCTAATGTTTTTGAAATGTCATGTTGTCATTTAACTAAAAAAGTAGAAAATATCTCAGTTTGGCATAATAGACTGTCTCATCAAAATTTAACTCAAATCAAAAATATATTAACCAGGAATAACATTAATTATGCAGACAACAGTGATCTTACTATGTGTGAAAATTGTTTGCGTGGTAAGCAGCATAGACAACCTTATCCTAGAAGTGAAAGTCGTGCAGTAGAAAAACTAGATCTGATCCATGCTGATGTTTGTGGGCCTATGGAGAATGCCTCAATTGGAGAATCAAGGTATTTCTTGTTGCTTAAAGATGATTGTACGGGTTATCGTTTTGTGTTTTTTATGAAAAGAAAATCTGAAGTTTTTGTGTGTATAAAGAATTTTGTGGCAAAGGTAGAAAGGGAATGTGAAAGAAAAGTGAAAGTTTTGAGAACAGACAATGGCTTAGAGTTTATGAGTAATGAGTTGAAAGTTTTTCTGGATGAAAAAGGTATAATTCATCAACGTTCAGTAGTGTACACCCCTCAACAAAATGGCAGAGCTGAAAGAGAAATGCGAACACTGGTAGAAGCTGCCCGTGCTATGATTTATGGTTTGAGCAAAGTTTTTTGGGCAGAGGCAGTAAACACAGCCTGTTATACATTGAATAGAACAGGTCTTAGCCCAGTCAAGAATAAATCCCCATATGAGTTGTTTTATAATAAAGATATTAACCTGGATTTCTTTCATGAGTTTGGTTGTAAGGTATCAGTGCATATACCAAAAGAAAAGCGTCTAAAATGGGATAACAAGAGTGTAGAAGGTATGTTTGTTGGTTATGGTGAAAACGTAAAGGGGTATCGCATATATTTTAGTGATAATCATAAGGTAGAGGTACACAAGGATGTCGTGTTTTTACCTAACTTGTGTAAGATTGAATATGTGGAAAAAGAGAATTCAAATGTGTGTGTACAAGACCAGGAAAATGGTGTGTCAAGTGATGATGAGACTATTCAAAGGAAAGAGCAGGAGGTAGACACAACCGAAAGTGAGCATGAAATAAATGAGGAACAGAGCAGTGATGACATAAGTCATAATGAAGCAAATGGTAGATTGCAGCTAAGGGACAGAAATAAAATAAAAATACCTGATAGGTTACTTGATTATGATTTGGGCTTGTTGACAGTTTGTAATGAAGATCCTGTAACATATGAGGAAGCTGTGTCGAGTAGTGACAGTAACAAATGGAAACAGGCAATGGAGTTAGAGATGAAAGCACTTACTGAAAATGAAACATGGATATGTGTAGAGAAGCCAGAGAATTGTGATATTATTGACTGTAAATGGGTTTTTAAATGTAAGAAAGATGAAAAAGGGAACATTGTGTCCCATAAAGCAAGGTTAGTAGCTAGGGGTTTTAAACAAGATTTATCCCTATCCGAAATTTATAGTCCTGTAGCAAGGTTAACTTCTGTAAGGTTATTTTTAGCTTTCTGTAATGAATATGACTTACCTATACATCAATTAGATGTTTGTAGTGCTTTTTTGTATGGGGACATTGATGGCGATGTTTATGTATCCTTACCAAAAGGTTGTTATAATGAGAAGAAAAATTCTAATGTGTATAAGTTAAAAAGATCTCTGTATGGTTTAAAAGACTCGCCCAAAAATTGGAATAAAAAATTTCATGATGTTATAACTAAACTAGGTTTTCTGAGATGTGATTATGAATATTGTTTGTATGTGAAAATAAATGCAGAGTGTAAAGTATACTTACTCTTATATATTGATGACCTGTTGTTAGCATCTAGTGTTATTAAAGAGATAGAATATGTAAAGCAATTGTTAAATGAACACTTTAAAATGAAAGATCTGGGTCAAATTAGTCACTATTTGGGAATGCATGTAACACAGAACATAAGGGAGGGTACAATAATGATAAATCAGAGTACTTACCTCGAAAAATTGCTAAATACTTGTAATATGTTAGATTGTAAAGCAGCTGTGACCCCGATGGAAGAAAATTTTGATCACAGTGTGTTAAAAAGGGACAAGTCAGAGAATCCTGAAATAGAGCATAGGTGTAGAAAGGTAATTGGTTCACTAATGTATGCAATGTTGTGCTCCAGACCTGACCTATGCCTTTCCATAAGTATTTTAAGTAGATACCAGTCTTGTGCTAGTAATGATTTATGGGTAGCTCTCAAGCGAGTGCTACGATATGTAAAAGGGAGCTTACAGATAAGCTTAGTTTTTAAAAGATGTAAAATTAAGAATATCATTGGTTTTGTTGATTCTGATTGGGCAGGTGACAAAGTTGATAGAAGGTCAACTGGTGGTTATGTGTTTCAAATTTATGGTTGTACAATTTCATGGGTTTCTCGCAAACAGACTACAGTTGCTCTGTCATCCACCGAATCTGAGTATGTAGCTTTAAGTTCTGCTGTTAGCGAAGCATGTTGGTTGAAAAATCTTTTTGAATATTTTGAAGGTAAAACTGGTTGTGTAAAGTTGTTAGAAGACAATCAGTCTGTAATTAAACTTTGTAAAAATCCGCAATTTCATCATAAAATCAAACACATTGATATTAAAGTAAATTTTGTACGTGATATGGTAAATAATAATATTGTAAGTGTTGACTACATCAGCACAGGAAATCAAGTGGCAGATATTTTAACTAAACCTTTGGGTAAAGTAAAGTTTGAAAAATTCAAAGATTGTTTGGGATTGTGTTAATTTGTTTTCTTTTTTTGTTCAACAAAATTGTAATGTTGTAAAAGTTCTATAGAGTTTTAACATTGAGGGAGGGTGTTGTGAAATACTGAGTATTGCAATGTTAAAAATTATTTTATATGGTTTGGTGCATGACAACACCAACTTCCTCTTCCCTTTTTCTGCAACGACGCCACTGTGTTTGCATGTTCTTTTTGTGTGTCCTATTTTCTACATTATTAAAACAAGTCAAATAATACCTGGGACTCTTAATTATATTCAATAACCACCATTTGCAACAAATTCGTATACAGACGATGGCGATGCTCCCAAGAGAACTAAATCTGTTTTCATTCATTGCATAAATTATAAAAAGATACAGCTGTGTGTGCTTAATATATTAGATCAATGCTATAGTTAACTTTTCAAAAGTTTTTCAGTCAAGTCTAGAACACAGAGTACTTTGTATATACGGAAAGTCTAGAAGACACAATAATGAATAATGACTTTCCGTATAAACAAAGTACTGTTTGGGCGCGTTCCGAATTGAGGAAATAATCGATTTGAGCGTGCTTAAACCCGTTCCGAATTGGCGTGAGCGCGATAACGATGTCCCGTGAATCGTCATAGATGACGTCATGGCATGCGCCATCTTGCGATAACGCCGACCATGCCTCGTACTAATATCACCGGCCGCCTTCCGAATTGGCCAATATCGCTCACAGCACTCAAATCGTCTCACATGCGTTCCATAATGGATATCACGATTATGACAGCTGAGAGCTGTCAACAATTCGGAACACTCGTTAGCGCGCTCACAGTGCTTACTCGGTGTCAAAAAGATATTACAGCAGTATTTCTTCATAAAAACACCACACGTTTCTTCCTTTTCTTTGTTTAGGTGGCGACTGTCAGTCAGAAGCACAATTTCGAAAATGCCGCGTTATTAAAAAGATATGATGCAGCTCAAAACAAAACACACACTGACACATCCTCATCATCACACACACACACACTGTCATTTTTGACAGCGCTCACGGTGATATTCGTACGAGGCATGGTCGGCGTTATCACAAGCTGGCGCATGCCATGACGTCATCTATGACGATTCACGGGACATCGTTATCGCGCTCACGCCAATTCGGTACGGGTTTTAGCACGCTCAAATCGATTACATCGATTATTTCCTCAATTCGGAACGCGCCCACCGTGAGCGCACTACTAATCAAAAAATTGTTTTGTCCATTTTTAGCATGGGGATCCATGGTTGCCACCGCTACAATCACTGATATAAAAAAATAAAAATTGGCACAGTTTACATTACTATAAGTATTCCAAAAATAATATTATTTTCTCATACCTTGACATTGGCAAAATCATCGAATGTTACCGATGGAGCCAGAACCTCGAAAAAAATAGAAAATAGAGTAGTGCGGCCTACGCTTTGAAACAGCTTGCTGTGGTTCTCAACACAGATGCGCTAATGACTGCTTATTATGGATTAGCTGAATCAATTCTTAGATATGGAGTCATGTTTTGGGGGAATAGCACGGACAATGACATAGCGTTTCGGGCACAGAAAAGGTGCATTAGATCGATGTTTAGACTGCAAACAACGGACAGCTGTAAATCTTATTTTATAGAACGTAAGATATTGACATTGCCCTCATTATACATCCTGGAAACAGTAATGTTCATTCAATCCAATCCTAATTTATTTCAGCGTTTATCTGATGCTGTCCCTAGGAATAGACGTGATAATTTCAAACTCTGTGTTCACGCCGCTAAAACAGCTCTTATGCGTAAGAGCATCTTTTGCATGGCTCCGACTATTTTTAATAAATTGCCCAAATCATGGAAAACATTAAATAAATCTGCTCTTAAAAGTAAATTGAAGAGTTTACTAACTGAAAGAGCATATTACAGTATAGCAGAGTTTATGAAAGAGGACAATTTTCCTCGTTTTTGAGATGACAATGTTGTATCTTTTGACATGTTATTGAGCTATAGTATTTTTTGGAATAATAATTTGGAATTTAATTTTTTTTAATGACTGTAATTCATATTTATTATTGAACAATCTATTTAAAGACTACTTTGACATTGAATTGTATCTAAAGATATACTAATTGATTTGTAATTATCCCTAATCTTTAATGAATTATAATGACGAAATGTAATGTTGATTAATATTGTCACGGTTTAAGCACTATCTTTCCTACCAATTTGTACGCCACGATATGCGGCTAAGCATGAGAACTTTCTGTATCCCATTATTATCTTGCATGCAATGTATACCATGTTTAAACAAATAAAATTTACTTACTTACTTACTTACAATTCGGAAGGCGGCCCGAGTAAGCACTGTGAGCGCGCTAACGAGTGTTCCGATTTGTTGACAGCTCTCAGCTGTCATAATCGTGATATACATTATGGAACGCATGTGAGACGATTTGAGTGCTGTGAGCGATATTAGCCAATTCGGAAGGCGGCCTTTGGTAATGACTAGTGTCTATCTACGGGAATGACAGAAATTAATAGAATGCTTTAATCTCTATGGCCATAAGTCCATGCTATGGATATGGCCCAGCCACACTGACAGGTTGTTTAACCTTTGGTATGCGGAAGCACTGATCAGTGCTATACTCGTTGTCTGCTTAAGCACTGATCAGTGCTAAAGTCGCCTTCGGCACTTTTACACGATTTTAATATTAAATGCTTTATATTAGGGTATAAATCGTATTGTATAAATATTCCCGAAGAATGGACGAACCACAGAGAACCGTTTCTTCTTGAGTGAAACCCCTATAACAGATGATACGAACATTTAAATTTGAACACTGATGAATGAAGGACCAATGAGAAATAATCTCTTTTTCTTGATGTTTTTCTAAATTATTTTGTATTGGTCGATTTCTAGACTTAACGTGTTTGGAAAGCTCATTTTGTATAGTAAAACCCACAATCATTTCCATAGAGTACACAGGACTCGTAGATCTTAAAATTTGCAAATGAAATAACTAACAAAACTAACCTAACAAATCGTCTACAATTTTGATAGTTGGTTAAAAAATAGGCTAATTTTATAGTTTATTTATTATTTGCACTTTATAACTTGAAATTAATATATTTTGAACTAAAAACAATAGTTATTTACCACAAATACTACCTAATTCGTTGTTGGAAGTAAATTAAAGTTTGGTTGGAAAAAGAAAAGTGCAAAATGGCGATTTTTTTTTGAGTAAAGGTGATTTTCATAATAGTATTTATGACTTATTTTTTACTAGGAACGTGGTGTTTTTTATATAAGTAGATAGCCTTGATAATGAACTAAGAGGTATAATAACTAAAATAATAATAAATCAAAGAATATATTGTAAATATCTATCTATTGCTACAATAGATGAGAATTTTGACGTTTGGCTCGATTGTCTGTAAAAAATTAAATTATAAAAAATGTTTTAGTAATAAAATATAGCACAACAAGGTACACTGGTATTCCAACTATCAAATAAAAAAGTCAGATATATGCCTACCAAGCATTTTTTATACAAGATTCAATAAATTCTAAACACTAGTCATTGCGATAAATAGTCGCGCCATTTTGCCGCAGACGACAGGTACAGTTTCGCGACCCCTTCCCGCATACCAAAGGTTAATAGAGGTCAGTGGGCCCAGCCCACTGAACAGAATACTAGTCAGTGGCCCAGCCAAACACTATAATTGTTTTATTATTACGCAAAAAGTTATTTGTTATGGTAACAGAATCACAATAGTCCACAGTAAGGTGAAAGTTAAGGTGAAAGCGCCAGGGTAGCCCGCGAAAATCAATTTTTTTTACGTTTTTTGCAATTTGCTGGCCAGTACTAAGTTTTACGTTGATTAAAATTATGATTCGCGGCCGTAACAAATATGTACACACATCAAAAGTGTCTAGGGATCAACATATATTTTTGCAATAACTTTTCTCCTGATTGATATTAATTAAAATTTTCTTTAAGGATTCATCAAATAAAGTGTTTTCGTTTGTAACAGTAACGATAAACCAAGTCACCTTTGCATTAATAAAGAAATTTGCCATTTTCCTAATAAAGGGATTTTTGACATTTGAACCACTAACACAAAAGTTCGAAAAAAAGACTGAAATAACAGTTTTCTTTAAAATTTTATTGGGTAACTTAAACAATTAATAATCCGTGTTTCTACCGCGAACACTAACAACACAAGAACATCGGTTTGGCATACTCAAAATGAGTTCATCCAAATCACGCTGTGGAATGGCCGCCCATGTTCGTTGCAACAACAAAAAAAGGTCTTCTTGCGACTGGATACCCTCCATATTCGGCAGAGCTCTTCTCTGTAGCATATCCCATGCATGCTCAATCGGGTTCAAGTCTGGCGACTGAGCAGGCCAGGGCAGGACATTGATGTTAGCTGCGGCGAGAGTCTGTCTTACAACTCTTGCGGTGTGCGGTCGTGCATTATCATGCATTAACTGAAATAAGGGACCGATTTGCACTTGTAGAGGAACGATGACGTCTGATACAATCGTCTCAGCATAAATTTGAGCGTTGAGGTTGCCTCTGATCCAAATCAACTCAGTTCTTCCGCCGATCCAAATACCCGCCCATACCATGATGGTTCCACCACTATAAGGATGGACTTCCTGGCAGGATTTTAATCGCTGTTGGCGTCCAGGGGTTCTCCAGTGTCGTATACGTCTTGTATCCGGTCTCATACCAAAACGAGACTCATCAGAAAAGCACACGAAACGCCATTGTTCTTCTGCCCAATTTCTGTGTTCAAGAGCCCATTGATATCGAATCCTACGATTGTGCATTGCTATAGGTGGTACCCGTAGCGGTCTTCGGGAATGAAGGTTCACTTCATGCAAGCGGTTTCTGACTGTTTGGTCGCTAATTAAGTTCCCTGAAGAGTGATGAAGCCTCACGGCTAACATCATGGCGGTTATTGTTGGAGCTCTTCGAGTTAAGATTTGAATGTATCGGTCTTGTCTCCGTGTGGTGCAGCGATACCGTCCTCCATGGCGCTCAGCCACGGTACCAGTGCTTCGGTAACGTGTCCAAAGTCGACTGATAACACTCTGACTTGTATTCAGAGCTAAAGCCACAGTACGTTGCCGGGAACCAGCTTCTATCATTCCCACGGCTCTGAGCATTTCTTCCCTGCTTAAATGACGTCGCCGCTCCATAATAACGTTGGTTTTAATCAGTAGTAGGGAAACAGTAGCACTAATAATGTCTTCAATGCGTTGTATGTTTTTATAGGGAAAATATTGACAGCTGATTTTCATCTTTTACTCGAATTTGATTCACAGTTCCTGATTCAAATTATGAAATGCACCAAAAAGGATCCATATAAATTTATAAAATCATAAATTTATTACAAAGCCACATCTCAATCTCAAGAAATCCGCATAAAAATGCTTGATCCCTAGACACTTTTGATGTGTGTATTTACAAAATTATAATCATTATAGTCATAAACACAACTCTCTAAGACCAAGTAATCCTACCGAATGACTATTTCATGAAATCTTGACATTTTAGGATTACACTAACACATCAAGTTGGATTACTAATTGTAATGATTATAATTTTGTAAATACATATTTGTTACGGCCGCAAATCATTATTTTAATCAACGTACAACTTAATACTGACCAGCAAATTGCAAAAAACGTAAGAAAATTTGAATTTCGCGGGCTACCTTAGCGCTTCCCCCTTAAGAAATTCCATGATAATCTTCGTTAGGCTCTACCGCTCTACCATCTACATTATAGTGTTTATATTCTGTGGCTCAGATACTCACTCATCAGCTCATCAGTCAACAGTTCGTTCACTTTTGTTCACTTCCTCTCGTTAGAGTTGGCAAAATTGTCGACATCGGCACCATTGCCATAAAGAAAAATAGAATAGAGGTATCCTGAGTATTACAGTGTTCATGTTCAGCAAGTGTTTGTTCACTTGATTCACTTCGTTGACTTCGTTCATCACTCTCATTCAGTCAGGTAAAAAAAATATTGTTGGACGGACGGTGTCAAAAAGCAAAAAGATAAATTCCATAATCTTTTTCTCTTAGCATTTTGATTTAGGCAAGGCAGTGTGGTGGTTATAAATATCCTGAAGAAGATAACAAGATGCCTCGGTACCATAAGGTGGAAATTAATAAAACAGAATGGATTGTCCCGGAAAGATATCAAATGCTTACACCTGTGGGATCAGGTGCCTACGGACAAGTCTGGTATGTGTTTATGAATATATTCGGCAATATGCCAGTAATTATGTGTAATGAAAGTGCTGCATTTATTTATATCAATAAATTCAATTGCGCAAAATCTATGTTCGGCAACAGAATGTGAATTAAGTAGGTACATTGCCCTTACGTGGGCGGGCAATACATAAGCTGTTTGTCTATTCTTGAAATGAACAACAATTTGTTTACAGTTCCGCAATCGACACTCTGCATAATATGAAGGTGGCAATTAAGAAATTGGCCCGACCATTCCAGTCTGCTGTACATGCCAAGCGGACTTACCGCGAACTTAGGATGTTGAAGCACATGAACCATGAGAATGTTATTGGTAAATATGCCAAATTATTACCTGCCTACATGGTTGGGTATTAATTCTGAAAGAATCTCACCAGAGACTTTATTCAAATAAAATATTGTTTACGCTGATGAAGGGTTATTAGCCTGATAATCACTGCACTTTATTATGCTAAGTTATCTATTTAATATGTACAGGTTTGCTGGATGTATTCAGCCCTGAAAAAACTCTGGCAGAGTTTGAACAAGTATATTTAGTTACACACTTGATGGGAGCAGACTTGAACAACATTGTTCGTACTCAGAAACTCTCTGATGATCATGTCCAATTCCTGGTTTACCAAATTCTCCGTGGTCTTAAATATATTCACTCAGCGGGAATCATTCACAGGGTATGTATTTTAAATAGTTAACTGTACCTGTTTTCTACTTGTGTTGACATTCAACAGAAATTGAGTCATTCACATGTTGTGTCCATTCATTACATCACAAGGAAAAATATAGATCAATGAACTAATTCCCTAATAATAATCACAAAATTATTTAGAACCTAGATAATTTGCATGGTTTAACTTCACTTGCCATTTCTTTGTGGCATTTCATTTATTTAACACAAATATTAATATTGTAGGATCTAAAACCTTCTAACATTGCTGTCAATGAGGACTGTGAGTTGAAAATCTTAGACTTTGGACTAGCCAGGCCAACTGAGACAGAGATGACTGGCTATGTAGCTACAAGGTACGTAGATAAAATTTGTTTCTTTATGATAAACTGCTACAGACCATATTTACTTTTTAAATTAACACTAATATACTTCAGTCAAGGTCAAATACTATGTCCATAACATACCTAAAAGCTTAGTTTAGTAAAAGTAAATTTTGCTCTACTTAAACAAACTTTCTTCAATCTACTTGATAACTCAAACCTGAATTAACATTGAGGTTATTTCTTGGTGACTTACCGTCTTTTTACAAAATTATGTCTAACTTTAGTTCTAGTCTAAACCTTTGAGCTAGTATTTGTATTTCGAACTTGATTTTGATTTAAGCTACGTTCTTAATACTAAAATGACAACTTAGCACTGAAATAAGCTGTCATTTTTTTGTATAAAGAACTAAATTTCTATAACATTTAGGTTCTTAATTCAATAACTGGCTTGGTGGTTTAAATCTTATCTAAAGAAAAGCCTTGTTTTGTAATAAGGGGGCTTAGTGTTTTTGGCCTTATAGCCTCTTATTTATAAACTAAAACTTTGCAGATGGTACCGTGCCCCAGAGATCATGCTCAACTGGATGCATTACAACCAGACGGTTGACATCTGGTCAGTGGGCTGCATCATGGCTGAATTACTGACGGGCCGGACATTGTTCCCCGGTTCAGACCGTATCCTTTTATTTCCAACAGACTTTTATATCTCTGAATGTCTAGAATTTTATGCATGCATTATATTTCCTGCTAGGTTTTTTTTTTTGTATATACTATGGGGCCCTGTTTCATCTTTGTAATAAAACATAGGTTCTGGTTTTAGAGTCCCTGTAATAAAATGTTATGTTTAGCCAATGTTGATTCATTGTTTCGTGTACATAATATTATGAGGAGGGTTAACAGAAATACTCCGAAACCCATTTTGCTAACTCTGGAAAGTAAGTGTATTTGTTACATAACCATACAAGACATTTTTCATTAGCCACTGTTTATTCTCAACTTTTCGTCATCTGCATTTTTTATTAAAAAGCCTATTCGGTTCTTTATGATAGTAATTTATGTTTCAAGTGATTTACATTATATTTACAGCCTAGCTTTTAATTTATTATTTTTTGACCCTCAATGGCTTTCACCTTAATGGATGAGACAGATATCCATCAATTGAATTTGATCATGGAGGTACTTGGGACACCTGCCCAGGAGTTCATGACGAAAATATCTTCAGAGTCTGTAAGTAGCTTCTATTCATTGTTGCAGCGGTGATTTGTTGTAAAATTAAATGTACATATCATTATTATGAGCATTAGCCAATATAGCTTCGCCATTAACTCGCTTAATTTGATGTTGTTATGTCGTGTCAATAAATGGCTTGTGTAAGTTTGGTGCTTGTGTAACCTTAACATGCGTGTACTCAGATATTGATCACCTCACAAGAATATTGTTTTTGTGTGGAAGACCTGATCAAGAGACTATTGACAAAATAATTAGTGAAGAGGTGAGTAAGGCAACTAATCATTTAATTTTTTAATACACTTAACACGCCAGAAGTTAATGTTGGTTTTGACGCTTTCTGTTACGCGAAACAACACAATATTACTGAAAATAAATATTTATATTAACAATCGCCAGTTCTTAGGCTTTCAACAATTATCACGCCGACTTTGTAAAAAGTGTGTCTTGTTTGAATAGATGTAACGTTTAGCATTGTAAACCTCTAATGAGTGTTATTCAGAAAAGAAAACATGGTGTATCTTGTATATTGTATGTTCGTGGCGTGCCAATTTCATGTGTTCGTCAATTTGTGCTTATGGCAATTACGTTTGTATAGAATGAGTCATCATTGAAATTAATGCATAAAAAGAAATCATTTTATAGGTCATGTTTGTCGAACCAAATATCCTGGTGGTAGCGCATTAATCACTTTGTTTATTAAAACGAGTGGTGCTATGCTGTCAGCTCTTATTAGTGCTGACATCATTGCGATACTGGTTCATTCACGTAGTGGCATAAGTCCTTCCATTTATCATCATCTTCTCAGCCGATAGACGTCCACTGTTGGTCAAAGCCCTCCCCAAACATCGGAACGATGTACGGTCCTGCAATGTGCGTCTCCCGCATCCAGCGGATTCCCACGACCACCACACACACATACACCTCGTACACATACACCTCGTGGTGTGGGTGTGGGGGTCTACCCACTGTGCTTTTCGGTAGGTAGACGGTCTCCACTCTAGAACTTATTGACTCCATCGGGCCATCCGTTCTGCGACATATTATACTATATGTATGTGCTGCCCCACCCGCTGCCTTACGTTTAGCAATTCGTATGACTTCTTCGTAGTTCAGACGTTATTCTTTCTGAACAAAAACAACGTGATTCAAGTTTTTGTGTACTTCTTTTGTGTCTTGACCTTTTACTCCTCGTTGAAGCATTAACTTTTAATCACAATTTAATTTATCGCTCATTTTCATAACAACTCATAATGTTCAGTTATTATTATATTCATGTTTTAACTGCCTACGTATTTTGATATTTTAATAACGAAATGTAACTGGAGCAGTTATGATTATTTTACATACTGGGTTGAAAGTTGTCGGAAACCGAGGAGGGGAAGTTCCCTAAATATTGATGCTAACAATTTTTACTCAATAGAAACACTCGATTATTTTCAAAACTAAGTAAAACTGCTTTCAAATATTTTTGAACATTTACTTGAACTGGGAATCGAAGCACATCAAATGCGAAGAAGTAACCACCTGTCTTTTATAGCACCAACCGATTGGGTCAATCATAATGATAAAATTATGTCCGTAAAACATCTGTTTTTTTTTTCGCGATTTCGTTTGTGAGTTAAGACTCTCAAACGAAATCGCGAAAAAGCCATAACAGCTTTTCAGTAACTTATTTCAATTACCTTGTATTTGGTTTATTCATTGCCAATGAGATTATTATTTCAACAAAGAACCATATAGATAATAATTATACATCATAGGTAATGAACCTGAGTCAATGCAGAATAATATTAACCTTAGGTATAGCCATATTTTTACCACACACGGAAATTGGCGCTCACTACAACTTCAATATTTATGCACCTACCTACCCTAAAAATATCGAAAATATTAGCGCTGATCATCCCGCGCTATGAAGAAATAGTTAGAACGTAAAATAATGCAGTCTTGTTCATAATTTTTGAGATAAGAATTCCGTTTATATTTCAGAGACATTTTATTACACGTCTAAAAGAAATATCTAAATCCAATATCTAATTATAATCGTACAGACGCAACCATTGTGTTTACCCCTCTGGTACACACGTTACGTAAATTCCCGTTGCTAATCTTGTCGGGGACATTCCCGCTTCTAATTTTGTGGTATAACGTGTGTTGGTGTTGTCATGTTCCAGGCTAGGAACTACATTCAGTCTCTGCCGGCACTGAAAAGGCGTGATTTCCGCGAGGTGTTCCGCGGGGCGAACCCGTTGGCCGTCAACCTGCTTGAGCTGATGCTGGAGTTGGACGCTGACAAGTAAGTTGTCACCATCATCGGGAGAATTGTTCCACTCACCAAGTAAAGGTCCCTTTGTGCCATGCTTCCTTGGCCTGTAACAGTGGGTGTGGTCTAACCAGAAACCGGAAGAAACTAAAAAGTTATCATAGTATTGCGGTTAGATACACGCGTATGGCTGCACCATAGATAGATATTATAGGGATCGAAAAAAACCGGTGTTTTATGAACACAGCAGCGCCCCGCGGTTTACTCGCATAAGTTTCGATCCCGTGGGAATATTGGGATAAAAAACTTATGTCCTTTCCCGGGATTCAAACTATCTGTATACCAAATTTCATCTAAATCGGTTTATACTTTCGCATTTATAATATTAGTATGCGAAAATGCGTCTGGGTTATTCTTGGGTTTGGTAACTTGTAGTTGTTGTGGGCAGCAGTTTACAAGTAAAACCCGTTCTCCTTCCTTTACCTTAAAGGGTTTGAACAAAAATGAATATCATTTTGAAGAAGTTTATTCGTACATTTTAAATATGTACAGGGGGCCTAAAAAGGCCACTTTGGCGGAATCATAAAACAATTCATATCACGCAATTCATCTGTTTGACAGTTTCACACCTATATACAGCCCTGATGGGTTAGGCAGAGGTTTACCTGTAGCATTTTACGAATCTCTATACAAAACTGTCATACAGATGAAATTGATATGAATTGTTTCATGATTCTGCCAAAGTGGCCTTTTTAGGCCCCCAGATGGACTTAATTTGATATGAATGAAACACAAGAAACTAGATTGCTCTTTGTAGGGAGCAAGTTTTGGGTGTTTTATTCCTTACGAGTTTTGGTGCAATTCAGTTGAGCGAGTTTGTATTTTACGTTCACAAAGTTCATTGCCTATTTGCTTATTCACTATTATTGTGTTGACTTCCTTCATACTCCTTTCACGTTAATTTCTTATAGAAACGACATATCCTTTTATGTAATCCTCCTACCCTTTACGAATTCCGTTGATAATATTATTGATGTTGGAGTTTTCTATCTCGCAGCATTATGCTGAGAAGCGAACCTTTTCAGATCTCGTACAGGTTACATTTTTACCGACTTCAAAAAAGGAGGTTCTGTATTCGACCCGTATGTATGTATGTATGTTTGTATGTCCGCGATTTGCTCAAAAACTTATGACGCAATTTTGATAATTCTTTCATTAATGTGATCTACATACTTTCAGGAAGGTTTTAGTTTAGAATACATTAGGTAATTATTGTTATGTACGAATTTATATGCATAAATGTACTGCATCTCGGGCATTTCTATGCGAATTTTGATGATTCGTCTAGTCGGTGTCTTCAATTCTTCAATTGAATTTTTGTGGTGTAGGTACAACTTAAAAGTGAAAAATAAAAACTTTTTCACAAAAAAAGACCGACTTTAAAAAAAAATCTACAAAGTGATAAATTACTTTAAGTAATTTCGGAAGTCGGTGTCGTTCGTGGTTCCGCATTTTCGTTTTTTGACACCGACCTCCGAAATTAAAGTAATTTAACACATTGTAGTGTTTTTTTTTTTGAAGTTGGTTGTTTATTGCTGTTGCTTTGAGTATCCAGAATAAACACTTATTTCTTATCATTACTCTTTGCTCACGACCAATTATTGAACTGTTTCAGGCGTATCACCGCGGAGCAGGCGCTTGCGCATGAGTACTTGGCGCAGTACGCCGACCCGGACGACGAGCCCGTGTCCGCGCAGTACGATCAGAGCTTTGAGGATATGGAGCTGCCCGTCGACAAGTGGAAAGGTACTTAACCTTCCCTTAAAAATCGCGGCTTTAGATTACCACAAATAATCTTTTGTCTCTGGATGACGGAATTAACCCAGATCATTCGCGAAACTTGCACATTTTTAGTGTTTTTCATTCGCGTATATCGTATGGTAAAATAGATTGTTATATAACATGCTAATTGAGCTGTTAAAAAACGTTATCAGTACGTTTTTATAAGAAGCGTGCTGTTTACGCTTGTAAGCTTTCCTTCGACCAAATGCACTCTTACCCCATTTCCTAATAAAAGCGATCATCGCGTGACACAGTTTTCGGCGAACCCAAAAGCGTCTTCGTATCGACAGGCGTGTCCGAGGTGCTATACACTTGTTCGAGTCAGCGTGTTTCTATATTCAAAATATACACGATTTTGCCGCCCGGCCTGTGCCGAATCATGTCGACTCGAATGTGTGTAGCACCCTCTGACAGAAACGATCGCGACGATGGCTTATATTAGGACACGGCATTACGCGTTATCGTATCTACTAATATAATAAAGAGGAAAGTTCTGTTTGTGGGCTGGGGTGGCTTATCTGATGGATTTGATGCGATAATTATACCTCTATCAGATTACTGACAAACCGTGTTGATAATTGCGATTTAGGCAAAGCGCTTAAGTATTGGATTTTCCTAAAGCTTGCATTGTTAAAATGAATGAATACTTCGAAGTTGAACCTGGAAATAGAAGCTTACGTCATTCATTAAATTCGTAAAATAAGTCTTGATTGTGTTAGACACCAGTGTGTGTGTGACAAAAGCTACTATTAAATTACATTTTAGTACTATTACAAAAATATTCAAATAACCGTGTCTTTTTACAGAACAAGTATGGAAAGAAGTGGTGGAGTTCAAGCCCCATCCACAACACATGAACACAGTTGTAGAAGTGACCCCGTCTTAAAGTCAATATGTTTCATTTAAAACTATCATCGATTTACTTGAACCTTGCTGTTCCAACACCGGCGCTTTCATCAGTGGGTTAGTACAATCCAGGGTAAATAATAATTAGAATTAGGCACACTAATAAATACTTTTATCTTGTATAAGTTAGCAAAAAAGCATCAGAGTAGGCAGATAAATCTTGGGAGAACAGAAAAACACGTAAAATCATAAATGTCATAGTGAATCATAAAGTTGTCGACGCCGGGGGTATGTTCGTTACCTTACAAGCGTTTTGTTCTATAATGTAATCAGCAGCACTCAAGTACGTGTTGTATGCAGAGGTACCTACTGCTTGTTTGTCTATGTATGCAAGCTATTGTTTACCCCTTGACAACTGCGTTGACGTGAATAATGTAAGTAGGGTATTTCATTCTACTAACGGATAGAAATATCTTATTTTGATAATTTTGTACATTCATGGTGGTAGGGATATCGACGCGCAACCTGTTGCCATGGATTCAATAATGATTCTGGATGCCCGTGCGCTCAAATTTTCCGTCGGTTATAAAAACATAATATCTGCTGTTTCATACAAAAGTGCCTACCTATGCAGTGAAAATGTAAGAAACAGTTGTTTTTTTTTTTTTATAAGTAATTGACGTAATATTTCAACCCTTGCGTTAAAATTTTTCTTCCATAATCATGAACTGGTTGCGTGTCGATATCCCTGACATTGTATTATTATATTACACTATATCAATGCATCGTGTCAGTTTTAAGTAGGTGGTTTTAAGGGTAATTGTATGATACAAATATGTATGTACAGAGGCCAGCACATCAAGCTACCCCAATCTGTCTAATTTTCCCAATTGAATATGAACCTTATTCCTTTGTTATAAAGTTGAAAATTTATCAAAGAAATTTGACAGATTGGGGTAGCTTGATGTGCTGGCCTCTGTACATGGATTTTAACCTCAGATAATAAGTAAATTAAATACAAAGTTGTACTTTATAAAAATATTTATAATATTTAAAATCGGTTTTAGGCACAATATTCAGACAAATAGTTACTAATGATTGAAGTCGAGTTATTGCTAAAACGAGGCTCTGTCAGGCATTTATGCTCTACTGTGATGTAAGTTTTTGGAGAGTACCATCAATATAACTTAGGCACTATTACAGAATGGCGTGTATATTCAGTGCGTAAAGCCTCACATGATACGATTTGTCGGCGCGAACTTACTTGTCGCACAATCCATACTTATCTACACTGCTAGTAATATTATAAATGCGAAAATAACTCGAAACTTAAATATGAAGCAATGGCAATAAGCAATTTTATCACACACAATTGGGGTGCTGTGTCCTCGAGAAGGACATAGACTAGAACCCTAACCTTTCGGGGAAAAAAGGCGTGATGTTCGTAATTTTGTATTTAAAAAAAAATACAAAATACACGAAGTTGGAAAACTGCAAGAGCTAATCGTAGAACACTTAAGAATGGCTGGACCGATTCGGCTAACTTTTTGTTTAAAATTGAAATTTTACTGACAAAAATGGGAAAAGTTTTCCGGAAAATCTTCAAATTCAAGAAAAACTGAACGTCCTTTGTTGTATGAATTATTTAAAATTTGGACAGGACAACGTCAGTTGGGTCAGCTAGTAACCCATATTTGTGCTCATGTGTATATGAGCTTTGCGCGTCTTCGCTTGGACGATGTCACTGCGGCGATGTGCACCTTTTACGAGCTTGCGTGTATGTGTGTGCTTGCCCCAGCAAGCGCTGGGGCAAGCACACACACATACACACTGAAAACACGCCCAATTTCATATTGGCCCTATAATATATCATATATTTTTAATAATAAACTGTAAGTATGTTATTATAAGTCACTTGTTCAAATACTTAAATCGAGCCTTCTTTAAAATGTAATAGTGATAACGAGACCAATATACTTCCTGCATAAGTATAACAACGTAAATATATGTGCTCGCCATTTTAAGTAAATGCTTTTGTAATTGATGCCTTGCAAGCTGTACAATAATGTCGTGCAGACACGTCGGTAGTCAGTACACTGTGTTAGCCGTTACTAATTGGCTTAAAATGCTGGTGCTAACTAATTTGCTGCTAATAATGATTAGATAGAAGTAAGATTTATGTATAGCGAAACAAGGATTAGTATAGTCTGTGAACTAATATAAAATTCAAATGCTTCGTAGTAAAATAATTTGTAGTTTAAGTGGCTCTACTTATTACATAGACCGCCAAAAATTGATGACAGTGAAAATTGACCAGCCGTCCATCGAGATGAGACTTTCTTTTTGCTCAGTTTACGCTCCATTTTTTTTTTTTTTTTTTGAAATTATTGCTTTATAAAAGTAACAATGTGGAGAAAGAAGAGGGGTTTTAGGCAAGGATGTTTATTTTTAGATTATGAAGTAATATCATATTATTTGCCATGTATTACGAAAGTTGCGACTAATACGCGAAAACTGTTATGGCCTACTGCACCGACACTATTGCATTCGGAAAATTCATAAAAATATCTAGGCGCCCATACTGCGTTAACACAAAATTAAGTTTGTTCTATTGCCGTCAATTATTAATGTTTGGGGCAAGCAAATCTGTTTACAAGCCCATGCTTTCGCTCATAACAAAAGGCCCTGCCGGACCTCAAACTAAATAGATCATCAAAATTATAAAGCACTTTAATTATACTTTTACGCGTATTAGGCGTAGCAAGATAGTTATATATACATATTTTTAAAATATAATCTTATATTTTAATACAGACTACGTCAACAATTTGTAAGTATTACACAAGGATAGAATATGTAAAACTGTTGAATTGTAAGAGTAAAAATTTTAATAATTTAGAACAATTTTTTATTTTTAAATTTTTCTCGAGGTATTTTTCAACTCCGATTTGGAGTAGCATTTAGTTTCCTACGGCCGAATAAAAAAAATTAACCCTTATTTATATGATCACTCGTGTGTCTGTGTCTCACAGCCAATTTGCTCCGAATCTACTGAACCGAGAAGAACGGTAATTTGTGACCCAGACCCGACACGAAAGAGACATATATCTCAGTTTTTTTGTTATTTTAAATATAGCAAAATATTTTTTTTTTATAATCGAAATCAATGGCTAACACCAAAATATTGCTTTAAGTTTTTGTTAAGATATGCAAAAAAAAAAACAATACTATGACGTGTGCGCAACTTCCCAGCGCGCAATTTCTAATTTCTTATCAGTTATTTTATCGGATTAAATAAACAATCCAAATCGAGACAATATTATAACATCGAAGATATGGCAAAAAAAGTAAAGCAAGGTCACAAACGCTACTCAAGAAATATAAAATTGAATAACATGAAAAATATTAAAGATATATAGATGGGTATATGCTCGGATATACTCGGAAAGCACGTTAAGCCGTTGGTCCCGGCTGTCTTTCATGAATCTTTGACAGTCGTTACGGGTAGTCAGAAGCCCGAAAGTCTGACAACCAGTCTTACCAAGGGGTATCGTATTACCCAGTAACTGGGTTGTGGAGGTCAGATAGGCAGTCGCTCCATGTAAAATACTGGTATTCAGCTGCATACGGTTAGACTGGAAGCCGACCCCAACATAGTTGGGAAAAGGCTAGGCAGATGATGATACATTTTTCATGTATATTCAGAAAAATAAGGGCGGTCACATGCCCTTGGGCCGCATTGAGTGTTCCACTAGGAATATTTTAGCTCTAACACAAAGAATTGACAGTCATCAAGCTGGATGATTGTCTATTTTTGTGTTTGACTGTTCATTTTAAATAGATATAATTGCTATTCAAGAAATAATTATAAAATATTTTGCCTAACCAAAATCAAATGATTTAATTTATTTCTGTTATCCATACTATCCTTAACTATACTAATATTATAAATGTGAAAGTGTGTTACCTCTTCACGCTTAAACCGCTGAACCAATTTAGATGAAAGATGTAGAGGTAGTTTAAGTCCCGGGAAAGGATATAGGATAGTTTTTATCCCGATATTCCCACGGGAAACTTATGCGGGTGAAACCGCGGGGCGCTGCTAGTATTATCGGACAGGGTTTTTGTTACATACTGTATATAGGTATTATCGTACGACGCCATTTTGAAAAATAATCAATATGGCGAACCGGGACGAGGCCAGTCTCCATTCAAAAAAGTTCGATTCCCTTTCATGATTCTAGGTCAACGGGAAGTACCAATAGGTTTTGATTCCCTTGCGAGTGTCAAAATATGCGGCATAAACGCCCGTATCTTTTGATTGCGTTGACTTAGAAGTTTGATTTTTTTCACTGCTGCAAGGGATTGCAACCCTGAGTATTTAATATTAATTTCAACTTGATAACTCCACGCGTTCCTGAGAAAAAGGGTCTTGACAAACGGATAGACAATTAGACAGACGGACAACAAAGTGATCTTATAAGGGTTCCGTTTTTCCTTTTGAGGTACGGAACCCTAAATTCGCGTATTTCGATGAATATGTGCATTACGTTTTAGAAATAAGGGTGAATTTGCTATTTTATCTTTTAGAATGAAGCTTAAGACTCTACGCTAGTATTCTGCGCTTCTCTAATGAAAACGTGGCTTAATTAAAAGGTAATATAATATCACGCCTGTATTCCTTGAAGAGCAACTGTAGACCTGGCCGCGTCGTATGTGGATGGCCACACGCTGAAGATGACTTCAGCAGTTACAAACCGAACACCTATTAAGAAGAATAGATAGCGAGAAGATATAATTAAAAATTAAAGATAATTTTTACATCATTTTATTTGGCTTTACCAGTAAGATACAGTATCATTGTAAAAACCTTAAAATGGCCACTTGTAACAGCAACACTTCTCCACCACATCTTGAGTTCTGGCTAATGCGAAAATCAGAGGAATCTATACACTTGTTTTTATACTAAAGACTGTTCCTAAAGCAAAGATAGAAATTAATGCACATTTTAATTATCCGAAATTCTGTAATCTTGTTGTTGTCGCAACAATTTCTCACAATACGAAAACAAAGATGAAATAAATTTTGTAATAAAAAAAACATTTCACTATACACGGCATTAGATATTTCACAACTTATTAATTGATCATTACTATTAATCGAAATTCTTAAATTAAAAAATCATCCATAATCTACTTAAATACCCGTATTTTAAATAAAAATAATGAAGTTCCCTATTGAACATAGTGAAAATGTGGAGTGGTAGACGTAATATTTAATTTCGGGCTAAATATGAATTGCTGACATATAATTATTTATAAAACTGCATATTATACTAAAACTGGGAAGAATAAATCAAATAAATAATTCATTTTACTGAAGTCAAAAGTGCTTGTAGAAGTGCTATTACAAATATACCATGCAGTCTTCAAGTGTTTCACTCAAGCAACTTGCAGTAATCTAAATGTGCCACTGATAATATAGGCAATTTTTATTACATTAACATATTTTTCGGACAACCGCTACATGCTAAATATTTTGATTGAACTCCAGAATATATCCAAACTTATTGTACAAATAGTTATCTATGATTTACAGTCACAACTGCTTTGGTTTATTATTTTCTAATGACACTAATATTTCCCAGTAATTTGTTGAAAATAAAATGCGACTGAATCAATACTTAAGTGTAACATTAATGGTTTAACTTTGAATAATTTATATTTATCACATTCATTATAATTTTTACACGACACTTCATGACGAAGAAAATGGATTTAATTTCTGTAACGTAAGATTCAGTGGTAAGTTGTCTTCAGAATCTGATGAAGTGTCCGGTAGGCGCCGACTGGTCGCCGATAGTTCGCTGTGACCGTTCGGCGACTCCGCGATACCGGCCCGAGAGTCACTAGCAGCTGGTGTCGATTCAACGTCAGACCTGTTTTTAGTAGCAGTCACATTTGACAAGTTACTGTAATTTGCACTCGAATTTGATTCATCAGTATTTTTATGACTATTATACATAACATTAACAACACTTCTCAGTCTTCTGTTCTCGCGGCTGTCGCGCCGCTGTCGTTTCCATTCCTTCATTGCTTTACGTTTCTCTCTATCCCTCTTCGACGTGCCGCTAGTGCTGGGTTGATCTAAGGCAGGTAAAGCCTGCTCGGCGGGAACTGAGTACTCGTTATTACTAGTTTTATTCGACGACTTCACGCCCTTTCCCGAGTAAGACTTTCGCTTGCTTCGCTTATCCTTTTCCGAAGACTGATTCTTCTTTTCTTTGTGATGCGAATGTGACGACCGTTTCTTGTTTCTCCTCCGATCTCTACTAGACGTCGCACTCTCCTTGCTCGACTTCTTTGATTTTTTCCTAAATAAATATTTGGAGTCATCGGTGTCGTCGTCGCACGAGGAGGTGGGCGCGGTGGAGGGGCTGGGCGGCGAGGAGGGCGAGGAGGGCGAGGAGGTCGCGGGCGCGGCGCGCGGCGGCGTGGAGCGGCTGGTGTCGGACGTGTCCGCGGAGTGCGCGCGGCGGCGGCGGCGCGGGGGAGGGGGGCGGTAGGAGCTGTCGTCGCTGTCCGACGAGCTGCGCATGTCGCCGCCGCTGTCGCCGGCGCGGTGCCGCTTCAACGTAAGCTTCACGGATGGCACGGGCCTCTGCTCTTGGGTCTCTGCGGGTTGAGCCGGCTCCGGCTGAGGAATGTCCTGTACAATGACGTCGCTGTCCGATCCTAGCAAGTCAACGATCTCGGGAGTCCTCTCCTGTGGAGGTTTGATGTAGCCCACGACCATCACTTCAGAGGAGTCGTCGTCGGTGTCGGATTGAGATATAGTTTCGATAGGAATGACGCTATTAGCAGTAGGCTGTGATATATAACTTTGTGGGTAAGCAGGCACTGGGAACCTCGAGGGCCCCGGAGGAGGCTCGGCTGGCTCCGAACTGGAGACCATGACGATATCAGAATCTACACTTGCTTCAGAGTCAGAACTCGATATCACCTCATTGACCATTGTAGATATTCTACTGTCTGTGGTATATTGCACGTTGCGATCATAGCCAGTCATGTCGTAAGGGGTAGAGGCGAAGCAATACAGCTCATGCAGGAAGTGTTCTGTCCTGTCTCCGAAATATCGATGCAGCGCTTCTCTGAATTCGGATGAATTGATATGGTGTTGTGGTAGCAATTCTAGAATCCGGGCCATGACGTAAGATATGTGGCCGATATTCTCATTCAACAAATAATGTAGTTCTCTGTTAAGCCAAGGAACCAACCGGTGCATTTGTGTGTCGTTGTACCTTCAAAGACCAAATTTTAATATTTGAATGTGTAGGGAATAGTAAGATAACTTGCCAAGTGATTGTAGCAGGACGGAAATATTCGAACAGGTATTCAGGACATTTGCCCCATCTAATTGGTTCATATTATAATGTCTGTACCTGTAGAATTCTGGCGTGCAAGTCCGGAACCTGCCGGTGAAGTCGGGCAGCGGGCGCGCCCAGAGGTTGTGCCGGTACACGGTGCGCCGGAACGAGGCCGGCGAGCGGCGGCGCCGGGCCGGCGGCGCGCGCGTGGCCGGCGGCGGGAACATGTCCGCCATGAACGGGTAGTGGCGCAGGAGTTGCTGGATCGCGATCGTCTCGCGCCGCGGCAGAGTCAGCGTTGTCCTGAGTACCATAGTAACATACTACATCTTCATGCCACATTATTTTAAGAAATAGCTGAAATTAAACTGTCCTAGGACCTTTCGTTAAAAAAAAAATAATTAGCACGCCTGCAGTCAAGGCACCATTCAAGGAAAAAGTCTATTAAAAAAACATGAATTCATGCTTTTTTTGTGAAAAGTATCAGTAAGGTAGTTTTCACGAAAAAAAAACATGAATTTGTTTGAAAAACTCGAAATCATTTGATAGATCTGTAACGGATCAGCCAGAAGTGAAGTGTAGAAAAAAAAACACCCTGTAATTATCCAGTGTCATCTGGACATTATCTTATAAATAAAGGGGAGGCCCATACTGTACCGTATCACGCAGCGGGGCGCAGGTAACGCACGCGCGTGATTTTTTACATACAAATTAAATAAAAAACGCACTCACGCGCGTGGAATTTGGCTCCCGTTTCCCGCACACCGCTGCGTGAAACGCAGCAGTATGATAATCAGGCAAATATTTTTGTGTTAATTTCGCCAGGGTCGTATATTTACGACCAATTACCACAGCTCTTTTAATCTGCATTTTTATTTAGGTAATTACGCTGTATTCTATCAGGTATTTTTAACGTTTTTTTTTTCGTGCGCTGGCGGCTTGAATTTGAAGTCGGGCGGTTCAATTAAAAGGTTAAGTGTGTATTTGATTTGATCATTTCCATCATTGAAATTATATTAATTATATCCATTTTACTTCCTCCTACTATACTTAAACACTTGAATCCTCAGGTTTAACATACTTTAAAGGGAATAGATGGGCTCCCTTCTACTTTAGTTCTTTTTCTTCATGTCACTGGCACAACAGTTATTAAAAACTTGTTGGCCCAAAACTTCGCGTTATCGGTGGCAGCTCAGACATCACTTTGGCTACATGTTTTGAAGTACAAAGGATAGGATAGGAGGAAGGCTTTATGTTACTGTTGCCATTTGTTGGTGCGCTTTAAAAAACTGGGTGCAAGTTGTCTTACTCAGACATGGTTCATGCTATTGTTGAGGTGAACTAAGCCACGGTATAATTATCTTTACAGTATTCTATCTTCACACAAACGGTCGGAATTCGACTCATACCTACGCGCCTAGAGTTCGGTTTACACTCGGTTAACAAACATTCTCGAATGCTCCGCAGTAACGAACGGACGCCTGACGATGTGATGGTTTTGTAAGCAGTACATAAGAGTGCGATTTGTGATAAATATTAATTGAAATAAGTACAAGTATTTACTTAATATGGCAAAGAGCAATTAAAGACTATTTTGTGCTGTTTTTGATTGTTTGAATTTGTCAATGAGTTTTTTTTATTAAATCTACTAATCAAAAAACACAACATGTATTTTTTATTGAACTCTTCCTATTTCATTCACAACGAATTTCATTTTTTTAAATAAAAAAAATTAATTTTTACCTATACAATCACAAAACTAGAAAGAAATTCAAAGAGGTTGATGAAATTAAAATACTGTAGGTGGGAGCGCTTTCGCGTGTTTACGTACCGCGCGGCTGTAGGTAATTATTTCTAGAACAGGGCAGACTCACAATACTGTATAAATAATTATACCGTGCCTAAGCCCTCACACACACATATTGACATATTGCACAATCTGGAAAATTATTGAGCAATTTGTTATTATCACCTTAAAATCATGACTATTCAGTATTTGCATCATCATTAGCCTATTTTGTCACGCTGCTGGGCAAAGGCCTCCCCCTTATTCTTCCATATTTCCTTGAGCTGTGCTTTCTCCGTCCAATCTGTTAGGAACGAGTCCAGATCATCTACATCAGTTATTTATTTTCTGAGAACTGGGAAGGACGAGGAAGTGGGGTCCCACTGTAATGCTCAGTGTGATGATTATACAAAATTTTATGCTTTATAAAATTTCAAATACATACAAGTCCAGGCCCACCACTGTACCTGTATCTGAACCTGTGTGTTGCTGCGGTGACTCTGTCAATGTCAATCCTGCTGATTGCAGGAGTCGACTCCTCACTTTGCCGCTGAACCACCAAGTACTCCTCATACTGGTGGTTGGAGCGCACATTGTGAATGATTGATCTGAATGCTTGCTTGCAGAGTGGGCACTCTGCTTTAACCTGGAACATTTATTTATTTATTCATGATGATTTTATCAAAGCTGTGTTCCAAGTTTGCAGATAAAGGTAAATGCTCCTTAAATTTTTTTTTTGGGCATAACAAACTTCTTCTGGAACTCAAAATACTATACTCACAAAGAGTTGAGACATTTTTAATCTCAGTAACTTTTTTCTTTTCTATTATGGTTAATAATTCATTACATCATCTCTACTGCAATTGGATTTGAAATAAAAAAAACCGGCCAAGTACGTGTCAGACCACGCACAATGAAGGGTTCCGTAGTTGGAATGAATTTATCCCAAGAACAAACTTAACATTGTAGTTGAAAAACATGTTCTCCCATACACATAATTAGCCTATAATGTTCCCACTGCTGGGACACAGGCCTCCTCTCTGTGAGAGGGAGTGGGCAGTAATCCACCACGCGGGCCCAGTGCGGGTTGGTAGATGTCACATATCTTCGAATTTTTGGTTCTAGGACATGCCGGTTTCCTCACAATGTTTTCCTTCACCGTTTTCAGAGCAATGGTGATGAAATAATTTACACAAAGTAAAGCGCCTGTCTGGGTTCGAACCGACGACCTACATCTCGTAAGTCGCGGCCGTTGCCACTGGGCCACCACTGCTCCCTCACTCCACTCTCCCATACATTCCAACTAAAAATGTAAGTTTGTACGCACAATATTGAGAGATTTACCATGTTGTTTCAAGATCATAGACTTCTTATTAGTTTCCTGTAATCTATAGGTATAGAACTATTTTCTGTATTTTTTTTTTAATCTTAGGCTCAGTAGTTTCGGAGATTGAAGGGAGGGGGGGAATGGTACATTTCCGTCTATTGTCTTAAATAACTTTAATACAATTTACTTTAAAATTATGAAAAAAAAATATTTGAGATCCTCACGGTAAGCCCTTTCATTTGATAAGTCACACGGTACAGATTACAAAACTTTTTTTTTAAATTGTCTATCCCTCAAAAATTACTCCCATTATCAAAACTCAATTATTTACGTTACACATCTGTGTTTGGGTTACAGAGATTCATATGTGTACCAAATTTCAACTTAATCGGTCCATAAGATTCGGAGCAAATTGGCTGTGTCAGACGGACAGACAGACAGACAGATACACAAGTGATCCTATAAGGGTGCCGTTTTTTCCTTTTGAGGTACGGAACCCTAATGAACTCATAGTGTGAAGTGAATTAAACATGGACCTTTGATATTTAAGTATGTTGCTCTAATTATAGAAACGGTTGTAATCAATTTTGTTATGAATCAGCTAGCAGTAGATGCTCACCATATTTTTGTTCCAGTTTCCATGAATCGGAAACACCAAAAACATATTTATTCTATAACTGCAAGGTAAAGGTGTTTAAAAGCTCACCTTACTCCAAGTTAGAAGACATGAAAAGCAGAACTGATGTAAGCAAGAATCAGTGAAGGATTTGTTCTTGCAAGTGCCAAGACATATAGCACAGTTAGGTGGAGGAGAGCCTGTGCGACTGTCAGGTCGCGGGCTGCTGTCATCACTCTTGACACTACTGGGATTTGCACCAGAACTGTCATCTTGAGCAGCAGAGAGGGTCTCCATGGCTGGTTATCTGTTGATGTTGTATTCATTTCCATTGAAAGTCTTTATAAACATAAGGAAGTTAAAATATCTAACTGCAGTTATTAATAAAATTTTATAAATTGAGATGGTCATGATTCAGCGTGGGTGGAATAGGTATAGCTAATGGAAAAAGAATGATTTTATGATAAACTCCACCTTTTATATAATTATTATGGTTCTCTTCAGAATATAAGAAATACCTCTTGTTTTTGTGTAGGCATGTAAAAATACAGTGACTTATTATGAAGTAGGTATTTTAAAATGATTAGGCTCCAAAAACTGGGTTTCAGGAAATGTATTAAGTACCTACCTACCTACAGATTAGGTACTTGCAATTCACTTTATATAAAATTAGTAAACGGATGCTGACATTCCTCCACTAACTATAATACTTATTTGAATTCAGGACAAATAGGTACTGTAAAATATGTTTGATCACAGGTGTGTTTTACTTACGAATCGTCTGAACACTACAAATTGTCAGCTACTAATGAATGAGTACGGTGCTTAACATATTTTCCTTATAAAATGGAAGCTCATGAGATGATAATACTCACGTTCTGACAATGTGTGTGATCTTGACAGATTTCTGGTGTGACGTGACGATGGACGCAGTACCTGAGTTCGATCACTGAGATTCGATTTCAACTAAATAATATTAAATCTGTAGTAAAATTAACTTTTAGCACAAGAACATATCCCTAAGATCATGATTAAAACAAATATATTGGTCCTGGCTTAAGCTATTTCCAAAAGCAGGCCTCCTAAAACACAAATCAACTCCGAGTCTGCAATCACAGAGTACATTGAATATATAGAGTCTGCAATAGCGCATTATAATATATTAAACACGTTCGCACACATGAAAACTGTGGAATGGAAGTCTTGTACATAAAGTACCTACTTATATATTATTGAGTATTCCACCATCTACATTTTATAAACATGAATTCAATCAAAAAGTACTCTGTTCATGAATTCATAGAACAGTATCATAGAGGAAAAAAATTTTGAACAGTATGAACGAACAACGAACGAAACGAAATCAGCACAGAGTACTTTTTACGGAAATCAGTTTTTGGACAGACAGTACAATCTCTATCTCATCCACAGATTACTAATATGTAGCAAGCTAATCTCATCTATAGAGGAAAAATTTTCTCTATCTATTTATCTGTAAAAATGGCCAACAATCAAAAAGTACTCTGTGATGGGCATGGCCAACAGCCGTTTTTCTCTCATGGAAACAATATCCAATAAGTCTACACACAGATTTTTTTATCGCTAGCGACTCGATGAGTGTGTCCGAGTGTGTCCAAGCAAGCATTATGTCAAAGTATTATGTTCTGTGGTCCACAATCGGTGTTTTACCCGTGGAAGTAGTAAGTAGTATTGTATGTACCTATATCCTATAAGTAGATTGCCGTTTTAGGTCAACGCTATCTCTTGACCGATAGTGGAATTAATGTAATGACCAAAACAAACAAACAGACGGACAGACATACTAACAAAATTGTTTTGTTGTCATAAGTACCGTATATTTAAGTACACACGGCTACACATCAAGCTATACATAACCAGTATAAGCTGACTTCTGATTGTACAGACGCCAGCACATCAAGATACTACAAGCTATCAAATTTCTTTAATAGATTTTCTTTTCAACTTTATCGCTATAGAGTAAGGTTCAAACTAGATTGGGTAAATTTGACAGTTTCGGGTAGCTTGATGTGCTGGCGTCTGTACGAGAAACCTATACAATGCGAGGTCAAGTGGTCAACTCAAACTGGAAATGCATAGCTTGATGTGTAGCCGTGTGTACCATATTATTTTATACTTTCGTATGCATTTAGTGAAAAGCTGTTATTTTGACACACTTCATTTTTATTTATTTCTAAAGATGTATTTTGTACCAGTTCAATCTAGTATTTTACTGACTCCAACCGCATAAATTATTATTTAAGGCAGCGCCAACCGCCACTGCCAAATAGTGGCACCCTCATAGTTTGTTTGGTTATTTCTTTTATTTTTAATCCGAAAAGCGGATAATAGTGGCTACTATTTTCCGTTTCAGGGATTATAATAAAACTAAACAATGTAAAACTACCGTTTGTAATAATATGAGCGTATATTCTTGTGGAGCACAACTTAACGTTTCGTTCGTTTACGTTCGCTAATTTTCTGCATTTTCATTCTAAAATAAAAGAAATAAACAAACAAACGATGAGGGCGCCACTGCGTGGTCGGTGTTATTAGAGGTTGATCAGTGGATAGGACACTATACTTACTCCAAATCTAGTCGGGAAGTTGATTCAGCCAGAAAGCAAATGAAAATACGCCGGGTCCATTGAAACTGTTTTTATTTATAAAAACATAACACTCAATGTTCGTCAATTAGATGAAACGATTATAAAAGTATAATTAGATTTAATTACCTACATGTCTATTCTATTTTTAATTATGGCAAGTAAAGCCGATGTCGACTATTCTGCCAATGTCAAAAGTGAATTGGAAAAACAAGTGTGCATTATTTTGAATAAAAATAAAAACGATAAAAAACTATGATGCTAGTTGAACTTAATGTGGACTTGTGGGGTTAGTACTGAACTGAAACAAACAAAAGAATAAAATTACATAACATATTATAGTTGTTAAAAACATTAAACTACACATATATACCACATCCAAACAGGCAGAATATTTGAGTAAACAAATCATAATTTTATATTATTGTGGCGGATGAATATCATCAGCGCCACAAGCAATTCTGGAGAGGGATATGTTAAAAGGGAGGGGAAATTAATCGGAAGAGGGATCTTAAATTTGGGGAGACTGCTATACAAATCTAGAGGGGGGATGTTTTTGGAGCATTTGAAAAATATGTGATCCAGGGTGCCCTCCTCCAACCCGCACTCGCAAAGGGAGGAGTCACGGACATGGATCTTGTGTAAAAAGACGGGAGTGCAACAAAAGCCTAGGCGGTACCTACATGTCGTTCAGCGAGAGACAGAGAGAAGAGAGCTTAACATTATCTGTCATAGCTGCCTGATAGTGACAGTGACAATCTACATAGAGTGCGTTCAAAGATCCTAAATATTAACAGGTGTTTGGTCGCCGGTCGGCGCTGTCTTAAAATGGTTGTGCTGTTGTGCATAGTTGGTATTTTATTCAATGATAGGTTTGAAACGATTTAACTACTTATTAATTTAATTTTATATATTTTCAACCTCAAATAGCAAGGTTAAATGTAGACTTTGGTTGTAATATTCAAAAATTTTACGTATACGTTATTTCCCCTTAGAAAATAATATGTCTTTTTTTCTGGCTTGACTTTAATAAGTACCTATGAATTGTATTTTCTCCGATTGTGACTGAAATAAGAATGCAAAACGTTATTAATACGGAAATTGCCCCCGTGGTTGTGTTGTAGTTACCGTTGGGTGCCGAACTTCGGCATTACCAGATACTAGTGACAGTGACTGGTGGGTTGGTTTAGTAGTAGTGCGACTGTGCAAGTGCTGCCACTGATATGCGGATGATGTGTACACACGGCTACACATCAAGCTACACATTTCCAGTTTTAGCTGACCTCGCATTGTATAGATTTTCAATCAGCATAGCTATTCACAAAGCTACGACACGGTTTGGTACCGTATCGAATGTCAATGTTATCGACGAATTCCTGTAATCGCTATTCACAAATCCGAAACCGTACAATTTTGACAGTTCATAATTATACGGTATGAAGACATCGGAAGTGTTATCGTATAACAAAATATTGTATAAAAAGAGTAATCTTAGCAATAAGTGTCAAAACACGGCTCCGGGCAAGGTCCTCATGCCCTTGCATGAATGCAAAGAGCATCTGCCGCTGCTCCAATGACACTCTTTTCTGAAAATATGCATTTTCAATATTAAGTACTACGTTATAAAAAATTAAAATAGTAATTTGTTTAAATACTGATAAAATACATACAACCATTTAACTGTAAAAAAAAAAATCCCTTCTCAATTATAATGTTTTTTTTTTATTATTCGCCTAAACGGTAGGCTGTAGCAGGGGGGAGACAGTTAGAACAAGCACCACTTAAGTAAACGAAGAGTCGCCATCTACTTTACTTAACAAGAAACTATTAGTTTCATAATTATCCATAGATGTCTCTGCAATCCCGATTTTAACAAAAAAAAACTTAGTTAACTAATTTAATGTAAAGTATTTTTCTAGAGAATAATTGTTATATATTCCATCAAAATGATCGCATTATTATATTTCATACTGTCCAGTCAATGATATAATTGCTGTCCAGTATTGTCCAGCGTTATCAATTATGGAAACCTTGTCACGGAAATCCATATTGTGTGTGACATATTCTGGCAACATCATACATTATGGCCGCCGCGACTTGCGTCTGCGCTTGTTTGTGTTTGTTTGTTTCCAATAAATGTAGCTGTCGAAATTCAAGTCAAGTTTTCTTGTGTTTTTTGCAAATAGACGCTGTGTTCACATCGTATGTTGATCAAAATGCGATTCGCTAATATAACGATGACTCGTTTACTCACTGAATCACGATCATTAAAGTATAAATATTAACTCTTTTAGTTATTAAATTCTAATGATTGTAATTTAGTAGGTAAATGTATCATCATTATATTCGCAAATCGCATTTTAATCGACATACGACGTAAACACAGCTGTTATTTGCAAAAAAACAAGAAATTGCTATTGATCACATTTACATATTGTACATCTATAAAAAGAGTACTAAAACCTATACGTAAGTAGGTATATATACACACATCAAAAGTGTCTAGGGATCAAGCATTATTATGCGGATTTCTTGAGATTGAGATGTGGCTTTGTAATAAATTTATGATTTTATATATTTATATGGATCCTTTTTGGTGCATTTCATAATTTGAATCAGGAACTGTGAATCAAATTCGAGTAAAAGATGAAAATCAGCTGTCAATATTTTCCCTATAAAAACATACAACGCATTGAAGACATTATTAGTGCTACTGTTTCCCTACTACTGATTAAAACCAACGTTATTATGGAGCGGCGACGTCATTTAAGCAGGGAAGAAATGCTTAGAGCCGTGGGAATGATAGAAGCTGGTTCCCGGCAACGTACTGTGGCTTTAGCTCTGAATACAAGTCAGAGTGTTATCAGTCGACTTTGGACACGTTACCGAAGCACTGGTACCGTGGCTGAGCGCCATGGAGGACGGTATCGCTGCACCACACGGAGACAAGACCGATACATTCAAATCTTAACTCGAAGAGCTCCAACAATAACCGCCATGATGTTAGCCGTGAGGCTTCATCACTCTTCAGGGAACTTAATTAGCGACCAAACAATCAGAAACCGCTTGCATGAAGTGAACCTTCATTCCCGGAGACCGCTACAGGTACCACCTATAGCAATGCACAATCGTAGGATTCGATATCAATGGGCTCTTGAACACAGAAATTGGGCAGAAGAACAATGGCGTTTCGTGTGCTTTTCTGATGAGTCTCGTTTTGGTATGAGACCGGATACAAGACGTATACGACACTGGAGAACCCCTGGACGCCAACAGCGATTAAAATCCTGCCAGGTCCATCCTTATAGTGGTGGAACCATCATGGTATGGGCGGGTATTTGGATCGGCGGAAGAACTGAGTTGATTTGGATCAGAGGCAACCTCAACGCTCAAAGGATGTGTTTTTTTTTCGGCCAAACTTGTACCGAGGTACAAATTACAAATGAAATTCCTTGCAATAAATTGTGATAGTAGCAGTATTTAAAATCCTCCAATATTCGATTGATTAAGAAATAAGAGAATGTAAAAAATCACTACCTCACATCGTAACTGCGTTCAACGAAACGTTCATAACAGCAGTGACAGCTGTCAAGTGTCAAACTATTCCAATTGTCAAAATAAATATGATTCCGGCCTATAAAATGTTGTATGACAGTCCAAGGGACCTAAAATGTGTATTTGTTCGTTCTACATACCCATTCCATCTACTCTTTGATTCTACGATAAATACACGTTAAGTATCTGGTATTCAAGGGCTCTGCTCATCAACATTCAAACCGCCGTTTAGGTATTAAACAGTTGGTTTATAAATGTCAAACTCCTTAAGGAAAGAATAGCCAAATCAACAATTATGAAATCACACACGAAATAGCACTCCAAGAGATGGGAAACCAACGAACGAGCCGAGGAACCGAAACGGAATTATGACAAGATGTTATTTATGTAAACAAAACAACTAATTAAAAAAAATAGATAATTATCGGCCTTGGAGCACAGTCTTTTGGCCTTTCAGAAAGCTATCCAAAAGCATACAATATCTGAATCAATTAATGTCTTCTTTAATTCTTATTCACTAAATGTTTCACAAAAATAATGTTTTATATAACCAAAAAAACTTTTTTAATACAATAATAAGATAATATTCAATATACTTTTAGGATAATTTCTTTATGTTACTTGTATAACATGAAGTAACGAAACGCATCATCCGAAAAATATAAAATGAGATTTCCAAATTAATTCATGGGTTGCAAGTTATTAATATCTTTGAACGACAATTTCATGTGGTACAAATGTATAAATAAATCCAATATATTTTTTTTCAGAATCTGCAATTTTTTTCCTGTATTTCAGTACTTTTGTTCTTAAGGTACATTGTTTGGCCACAGTTGTATGAAAAAAGAAACACCTCCTTTATGCTGAGACGATTGTATCAGACGTCATCGTTCCTCTACAAGTGCAAATCGGTCCCTTATTTCAGTTAATGCATGATAATGCACGACCGCACACCGCAAGAGTTGTAAGACAGACTCTCGCCGCAGCTAACATCAATGTCCTGCCCTGGCCTGCTCAGTCGCCAGACTTGAACCCGATTGAGCATGCATGGGATATGCTACAGAGAAGAGCTCTGCCGAATATGGAGGGTATCCAGTCGCAAGAAGACCTTTTTTTGTTGTTGCAACGAACATGGGCGGCCATTCCACAGCATGATTTGGATGAACTCATTTTGAGTATGCCAAACCGATGTTCTTGTGTTGTTAGTGTTCGCGGTAGAAACACGGATTATTAATTGTTTAAGTTACCCAATAAAATTTTAAAGAAAACTGTTATTTCAGTCTTTTTCTCGAACTTTTGTGTTAGTGGTTCAAATGTCAAAAATCCCTTTATTAGGAAAATGGCAAATTTCTTTATTAATGCAAAGGTGACTTGGTTTATCGTTACTGTGACAAACGAAAACACTTTATTTGATGAATCCTTAAAGAAAATTTTAATTAATATCAATCAGGAGAAAAGTTATTGCAAAAATATATGTTGATCCCTAGACACTTTTGATGTGTGTATATTTATAAAGAGACATTCCTGCCTTAGTTCCCGTTAAGAAATGCAGGTGGCGACTCATCGAATTTGGATGCATCGAAATCGCACAAGAGGGCTCTCTTCTCCCGTATTATTATTATCCTCTTTGGGCTGTAGTCTTTCGAGCATACCGCTTTGTCTTCCGTGTAGTTCTCAATTATCTTAGCTCAAAACAAGATTCAGAAAAATAATTATTCCAGATTTCTAGGTTTGACAGAAAGTTGAAGTTTACAAAGCAAGTTTAATAGAAATCAGGTAAATTTTAATTATTAATAAAATCATTGTTTACTGTTTTTTATTTGTTAATAGTTACTGAATGCATAATCTATAGTTGCCCATAATGAAATACTCAATAAAAATCATTTATGTACCACTTAAAATTTTCTACCACGAATATCTATTTACTACCATTTTGTAGCGTTCCCCGTATACACACCTAAAAAAAACCCTTCCACAGGGATCTGCATAGCTATTCACAAAGCTACGACAGGGTTTGGTACCGTATCGAATGTCAATGTTATCGACGAAATCCTATAATCGCTATTCACAAATCCGAAACCGTACAATTTTGACAGTTCATATACGGTATGAAGACATCAATTCTTCCGACAGGTATTTGCTGTCGGAAGTGTTATCGAATAATAAAATATTGTCTAAAAAAGAGTAATCTAAGCAATAAGTGTCAAAACACGGCTCCGGGCAAGGTCCTCATTTCATGAATGCAAAGAGCATCTACCGCTGCTCCAATGACACTCTTTTCTGAAAATATGCATTTTCAATATTAGGTACCACGTTTTATAAAAAGAAAATGAGCAAATAGTAATTTGTTTACAACCACTTTTCTGTAAAAAAAAACAAGGTTTTCACTTCTCAATATATTTTTTTTTTGTAATTCTCCCAAAGGGCAGGCTATAATAGTCTTTCGACAATACCGCCTTGTCTTCAGTGTAGTTCTCAATTATCTTTACAGCTCAAAACAAGATTCAGAAAAATAATTATTCCAGATTTCCAGGTTTGACAGAAAGTTGAAGTTTACAAAGCAAGTTTAATAGAAATCAGGTAAATTTTATTTATTAACAAAATCATTGCTTATTTTATTTGTTAATAGTTACTGAATGCATAATCTGTAGTTGCCCATAGTGAAATACTCAATAAAAATCATTTATGTACCACTTAAATGTTTTTTATTTGTTAATAGTTACTGAATGCATAAACTATAGTTGCCCATAGTGAAATACTCAATAAAAATCATTTATGTACCACTTAAAATTTTCTACCACGAATATCTATTTACTACCATTTTGTAGCGTTCCCCGTATACACACCTAAAAAAAACCCTTCCATACGGATCTGTGAATAGCGTTTTGCCGGTCCTTCGGTTCAGAAATCAGGTTATCGAACAAGTGTCATTGTCGATACGATAGTGAATCGTATGTTTGTGAATACGGGTGCTGGTCAGAATAGCATTTTACCGGTCCTTCGGTTCAGAAATCAGAGGGGCAATTCTCGTAATTTTAAGAACGTTCACAGTCTGATCTCAGTCTCAATCTGTCAAAAATACCTCTAATTTCCATACATTTTGACATTTGTTTGTCGCTGAGATGAGACTGCGACTAGATTTTGAATGTTTTAAATTACGAGAATTGGCCATCAGGTTATCGAACAAGTGTCATTGTCGATACGATAGTGAATCGTATGTTTGTGAATAGCTATGCTGCTGAAATCAGCTTATACCGGTTATGTATAGCTTGATGTTTGCCGCGTGTATGTATATACAGACGCCAGCACATCAAGGTACACCAAACTGTCAAATTATCCCAATCAACCTTGAACCTTATGACGTAGTGATAAAGTTGAAAATTTATTAAAGACATTTGACAGATTGTAGTAGGTTTATGTGCTGGCGTCTGTACCTGGCATTTTGGAACAAATCAATTATTTACTGTTCAGCTGTCAAACTGATGACAAGGGAGCATGGTCCCTGACCCTAGCCTGTTCCTCAAGGAACAAATGAAAAATGTTCAGCTGTAGGGTGCGTTTCGAATTGGGAAAATAATCGATGTAATCGATTTGAGCGTGCTTAAACCTGTACCGAATTAGGGTCAGCTCACACCGAGACGCGACGCTGCCGCTGCGCGCACATTTTAATAGAGCGACTCAAAATATAACTTGATTTACTACACGAAAAGATACACATTTCATTGTGAGAATTTAGAATACGTTGCACCACGCAGCGCTGATCACTGCTTCTTCCAGTATCGTCACGTCGCATCGCATCTCGGTGTGAGCTGGGTGCTTACTCTCGAATATAATTCCGATAGATCGACATTGCTCAAACGTCAGTTGGTTGAGTTAAATGTCAGGGATTGGCTAGACTCAGTGAGTCCAGCCAATCCCTGACGTTTGACTGACAATTCCAATGTCGATCTATCGGAATTATATTTCAGAGTAAGCACCCTGACCCTAAGCGTGAGCGCGATAACGACGTCTCGTGAATCGTCATAGATGACGTCATGACATGCGCCATCTTGCGATAACGCCGACCATGCCTTGTAATAATATCGGAGTGAGTGAGGATGTGTCAGTATGTGTTTTGTTTTGAGTTGCATCATATCTTTATATTAACGTGGCATTTTCGAAATTGTACTTCTGGCTGACAGTTGCCACCTTAACAAAGAAAAGGAAGAAAGGTGTGGTGTTTATACAAATAAATACTGCTGTAATATCGTTTTGACTCTATGTCAAATGTAAGCACTGTGAGCGCGTTCACGAGCGTTCTGAATTGTTGACAGCCCTCAGCTGTCGTATTCGTAATATCTAATACGGAACGCATGTGAGACGATTTGAGTGCGGTGAGCGATTATAGTCAATTCGGAATGCGGCCGCCGTAGTGAGGTGACAGCTGAACTTTTTTTTTTCAGTGTCAAGAAATGGCTAAATAAACCTATGGACTGGGCATACCTACAAAATGAGCGTGTATACCTACAAAAATCGGGCACTTAAGATGGCCGCCTTTCGTAGGGTTGTTTTTGTTTTTTGTCGCACAACACGAGGGCATGACTTTCCTATTATTGGACACCAAAATGCCTAGTTTCTAGTCGTATTTCTCTCGAAAACAGCAAAAATATATCGAGCAATCAACAGTTTGTCAGCACATCTACCACAAACCCATTCATAAAACTCAGCTCTCAACATGGCGACCGGTCACGCATAGACATGAATTTGACGTCACACAAGAGTGTTGCCAAATTTAGTACTTGACAAACATTTTTAGATGTCTCTGAAAATAACACTTTTTGACATGTGTGTGTCGATATGATAGATATTTGTAAAACTATTATTTTTACAGAAGAATATGCCGTCTCCATGCGTGTCTTATCTCAATGGTGTCAAGTGTCTAACTACTACATGTGCTCTGTGTGACAAGCTGAACCCTTTTTTTTTTTTTTTTTTTTATAAGTATGGGAAATCATCAAATGACCCCTCCCGCTCTGGGTGGAGCGGAAGGGAGTGTCAGACTCTTACTGACTAAAACCCATCCGTGTTCCTTCCTTAGCCCTTTATATTCCGGGGCAGCGGTAACCCTTTCGGACAATCCCGCTGCCCCGGCAGGCTTCGGCCCTGACGGGCCCCTCCGTTCAATGCTGACATCTCTTTGAGGCGCGCGTGGAACACATACGCGCCGTCCGGCATGGGCCTGGTCCTGATCGGACGGCGAGCTACCCATTACTCGCCGTCCGCAGGCCCGCGCCTACGGTGGCCGGGAGTCGTCACGTGGCTCCCGACGCCCGGAGCGTCTACCGCGGCGGCTGGGACGGGCGGCTCTCTCAGCTCTCTCCCTCGCCCATCCCGCCACCTCATGACAGCTTCGCAGAAGGAGGTGACTGCCTCCCACTCCCTCTCGCCCCGGACCATGGCTTGGACCAGGGCCGGGCGCGAGAGGTCGCCGCCGCTGCCGATCGCCTCTACGAGGACACGGCGGTGCTCTGCCCAAGCGGGACAGACCTCCACCGTGTGCTCCACCGTGTCCTCTGGGTGATCCTCGCAGTGGTGACACCCGGGCGTTTCCTCCCGCCTGATGATGTGCAGGAACCTCCCGAAACATCCGTGTCCGGTGAGGACCTGCGTCAGGCGGTAGGTGAGGGCGCCGTGACGCCTCTCTAGCCACTCCTCAAAGAGGGGCCTTACCGCCGCTATCGCGGCGTGCCCTGCGCTGGGTTGCGACAGTCGCGCTTTCCATGCCGCCATGAGATCGCGCCGGAGGTCTGTCCGCTCCGCAGCAATTTGCCGCGGAAGCGGGTTTTCCCCCCGGCGTAGTGCCTCCGCGCGCCACTCATACAGGCGCGCAAGGACTATCGCCTCCAGATCCCATGGCGGCAGTCCGGCCAGGAGGCTTGCCGCCTCGCGCGAGATCGTGCGGTACCCCCGTATCAGCCGTATGGCGACCACCTTTTGGGGCGCGTTCAGGTAGTGGGCGGCTCGAAGCCGCAGTGAACGCGCCCACACCGGGGCGCCATATACGGCCATGGACCGCACGACCCCCGCGTAAAGCCTCCGGCAGGAGGCGTTTGGCCCCCTCAGGTTGGGCAGGAGCCGCTTGAAAGCGGCCCCAGCCCGTTCCAGTTTGGGGGCCAAACGTCGGAAATGCTCGACGAAGTTCCACCGGCTGTCGAGGACGAGACCCAGGTATTTCATCGTCGTCTCGACGCCGATGCGAACCCCTCCTACCGTCAGTTGGGATCCCGATGGTGGCCCGTTCCGAAGCCCATGAAAAGACATGGCCTCGGATTTGTGCAGAGCCACCTCGAGACCCAACTGCCGGATCCTCTCCACGACTATCGCAACCCCGCGTGTCATTGTGTCGGCCGCCGCCTGATGCGACCTCCCCTGCGCCAGGACCAGCGTGTCGTCAGCGTAGCAAACTACGCTGACGCCATCAGGGAGGTCTGCCCGCAGCACCCAGTCGTAACCGATGTCCCACAGGAGCGGTCCCAAGACCGATCCCTGTGGGACACCGCACGACATCTCTCGCCGGTTCCATTCCCCATCGCGACCGGGGTTGATGACGGCTCTGTCCGTCAAATACGCCCCGACTATTTGACGGAGGTAAGTCGGCACCCGGTGATACCGGAGTGCCTCCCCAACGCAGCTCCAGGGCAGGGTGTTAAACGCGTTGGCGATGTCGAGTGACACCGCCACGACCACCCCACCCCGGGACACCGCGTCCCCCGTCGTGAGGGCTCTCACGCGCATGATGGCGTCCGCCGTCGAGCGCCCCTTGCGGAAGCCAAACTGGCTATCCGCAAGATCCGGCCACGTCCTCACCAGGTGCCCGACGAGGCGGCCCGCAATCACTCTTTCAAAGAGCTTGCCGACCTCGTCGAGCAGCACGATGGGCCGGAATGCGGACGGAGAGTCCGCAGGGCGCCCTGGCTTCCGAATGAGGACCAGCTTCCCCGTCTTCCAACGGAGTGGAAACTGGCCCCTCTCCATACATGCGCTTAAGAGCGCCTCCAGTCGGGGTCCGAGAGCCGTCGAGGCCAGGGCCCAGGCTTTACCCGGCAAGCCGTCGGGCCCTGGGGCGGTATTTTTGGCCTTCAGCCTACATACCGCCACTCTCAGATCTACCCCGGTCACTTCAGGGATGTCGTCGTCGTCGTCCGCGTGGTCCGCTTCGGGCACCGCAATTGGCGGAGCCATAGGCGGGGGGAAGCTGAACCCTGTGGTCCTGTGCCAAAGAGAATGTGCTCTGTGCCACAGACGGTGTTGCCAACTTAGCACTTTCAGTGCCAGATCTAGCAATATTTTCATTAGTCTAGCACTGAAAGAAATCTGACATTTAGCACCTAGCACTAAATAGAAAACAGCTGATTATTTTTTTCATTGCTGCAGAACAAAACGCAGTTACACGAGCAGTAATCAAACGCTTTGGCTTCATAGTTTGCTACATTTTGCCTAAAAAAGTGTGATTTCCCGTAAGTAAACAAGACAAAGACGAAGTAATGAATGTCTGGCTTATTGCTTTGAAAATTTCAGTTTCGTATTGACTATCACAACATATTATGCGTAATAAATACATTAAAGAATATGAAAGATTAAGTTTTTAGTGCTCAGTGAGTTAGAAAAACTTCGAAAATTGATATTCCTGTAAGTAAAAAAGTAAGTTACGTTCAAAGTTACAAAAAAGAGTGGGGGAACGATCCTAAATACAAAAAAATCTCATTTGAAATTATGTAATAGCCTAATTATGTGATTTTATTATTATGTTGATGGTTATTCAAATTTAGCACACTTTTTGGATATACATAGAAATCTAGCACTTTTTGAAGTTACGTTTAGCACCTAGCCGTAGTATCGAGTTGGCAACCCTGGCCACAGACTGACTGCATATTAGTAATCTGTGACTGACTGCACTGGATTGCAGGGTTGTTTTGATTATCTAATCGTAAAAAATGGGACTACTGAAAAAGGTAATGATTTATTTTGATTTAAAGAAGCTTAGATTACCTCGTACAAAATAAATATAATATCAATGTAGAACTATCCCTTTGCTTCTAGTTTCGCAAAGAGTACCTTATTCAATTCTTGATAGTGTCTGGATGGGATTCAATGTGGATAATATTATTTATTTGATCATGAAGATTATCTATGTTTTGTACCATTTTAGAGTACTGGCCTTGTTGGCATGGCTGTTGCTCCAAATGCTCATCACACCCTCGGTTCTCTATATGGAAAAATATTGAGAGTCCTGCAAAAGATGCCCGAAAGTGCTGGTTACAGAAAATATACTGAACCAGTTATTCGTGAAAGAGCTGCCGTGTTAACTCAGGTAAAACAATACACTTTATTTATTGAAACTAATCAATTGATATTATTTTACAATTAATTAATTACATTTTGCAGACTAAAGATGTTTACGAGATAGAATCAAAAATTAACTGCGGACAAGCTGAGGAACTGATTATTCAGGCCGAAAATGAATTGAACCTGGCTAGAAAAATGCTGAACTGGAAACCATGGGAACCCCTTGTTTCTAAGCCACCCAAGGGCCAGTGGGATTGGCCTCCTACCAAGGCTTAATTGTCAGAATATTGTTAGCACCATTTTTAGTGAATATAAGTAATGATGTAAATAACTATTTTTGTTTGTTAATTCCTCAAAACATAGTCCACTCAAATAATAGCTACACTGGGGTCTATTTATGAGATCTTAATAATAAATAAAAATACAGTGTTCATTTTTCATTTTATTATAACTAACATGATTCAGTTCAATTAAATATAAAAAAATAATAGATGGAGCAGTGTTATTTGGCACAGTGCGTAAACCATTAAGTATTACAAATAATGTTTGTAACATTTCATTTATATCTATTTTTTTTAGTAGGTATTTGAATTTACTGAGCCATAACAAGGTGTGGTTTACCGTACTAACTGTTTTACTCTCATACATTACTATATCTAGATGTAACTCATTGTTACAGGCATAGAAGTATGCATAAATATACAAAAAAAAGTAGTTTTCTGCTAAAGGATTTGTGAGTAAAGCAGATAGTATGATTATAACCAATTCATAAATTTTATAAATTCAAATGTAACCACTAATAAATACTTAACTAAGTAATTTTTTCCATGACAATTACATGTTATCTTTTTTTTTTTTATAATAACTGCTGATGTAAATGCAATTATTTCGTATAAAAATATGTCATTGGTAACTCATTAATATAAATACTTTGAAATGCCTCTTAGTAATTCGCTGTACTTTGTAGGACAGTTATATACAAAAGTTGCACAATTAAACAGTAATACAAAATACTCTACAAACTAAAACTTACATAGAAAAAAATAAATAACATTATTATAATCACTTGTCATAATATAATACTAACTCAGTGCTCCCTCTTAACATCTTAACTCAAAATTTCAAACAACATCCCAATTTACTTATAAACTTTACCATTACTTGAGGCTCTTTTACTTGTTAAATGAATTGTAATATTTACATTGACTTTAATATGTTGGTGTACAAAATTACTGGAATAGGTGCAAATAGGAGTAATGTTGATCATGATATTTATTTTTTATATTACAACATAAATAGGCTTCACTTAATATAGAGTTTAAAAAAGTTTTAATTCAATTTTCTAAGACATTCTCAATTTATACCTGGTAACCTCATTGAAAATATCATGTCGCAATCACATGTATTATAACTTAAAATAACTTATTATCATACAAGTGGGTGGTTATTGGGTCAGTTTGAAAGCAATGGGCTTGGATTATAATAATGGAGAAAATAAAAGAAGGTAAGATGCCTCGAAACTGTCTCATAACATGCCAAATGTAATATTAGTCTGTTATAGTTACAAATCAACCTGAATGAGATATCAACCTTTTTTCTACTTAGGGCCAACTTTTCAATCATCAAATGACTTTTATCTGAAGAATAAAAATTGGAGTTTGACAGCTGTTTTGTAGATTTTTTGTCAAATCACAATAATTTTGTTCTTCAGATAAAAGTTATCTGACTTTATACTACATGTACATTCATTTTCTACTGGATCATTTTCATTTCATAAATCATTTAATGAAATAAAAGTTATTTACATAAAAGTGGGGTCCAAAAAGTGACATTCTTAAAATTATTATTTACTTGAAATACACATAATAATTATAAAGATGAACAGTACAACTTAACATTCATCTTGGCCTGGCAAAGGAAATGGATAGTCGTAAGTATGGCGTTTCCCTGTGTACCACCTCGGCCTTTCCCGCCTGATTACTTAAAAGAAAATCACCTAAATCCTGCGGCAGCCCAAGCTACACCCCTTAAAATTTTCGCATTCCTATCATGATCACGCAATTAGTTGCAACCTGCATTACTTAGTGAGCAGTGACGCATCAGGTGTACTCCTTTTGTGAATTTTGAAAGCAAAAATGAACTAAGTGGTGGTCAGGCAGCAGTGTCCGTGATAGTACATGTTTTCAATTGATTATTACTCATTTCAACTTATCTTGCAAGATACCTTTAAGCTCTTTATCTATTCTATAAATGTAATAAATAAACAGGTAAAACCTCAAAGTTATTACAAAACTAAATAATGTTTTTATGTAAGATGGTTTATAACAAATTGTTTTATGTAGATGTGACACCTTTCCTTGCTACTAATAAGCTTAAGACGGGATGTTTCTTTATATAGCTTACTGCTTTTTTATGGGTTACCATTGTAAAGTCATAGCCGTTGCACTGTAAGATTTTGTCATGCATCCTCAATCCAGATTTTGCTGCAGGACTTCCTTCATGAACTTCTGTCACATATATGCCCTGAAAGAGCAATAGTATAAAATATTGGCTGTAGAGCTGCTATATCAACAAATCATTTTAGGTTTTACTTTATAGATGATTATAGCCTTACATTATCAGTGTATCCTTGAGGACTTTTGCGATAATCCTGATCAATTCCGCCGCCAATTTTAAAACCACATTTCATAACTTCTCTTCCTTCTGAATCAACACCAGCTTCTTTCTGGAGTGTTATTGGTATCTGTGAAAGGTTACATTGTTTATAAGAAAAAAGGCCAACAAAACAAACAAAACTGGGAGTGGTCTTCTGACTTACACTTAGACACTCCATAGCTGTTCCAGCTTGGTGTTGAAATGCCATTTTCGCCATGGTGACTGGTTGAATACTATATTCTTCGGGTGAGTAATCTTCAGTGGTAGTATATAGACTAAAAGCAATAATTTTTAAACTGCAAAACAATGTGAAACTTGTCTAAATACAATAGCACAATAGTGATGTGCAGGGGGGAGACAGTTAGAACAAGCACCAATACGGTAAACGAAGAGTCGCCATCTACTTTACTTAACAAGAAACTATTAGTTTCATAATTATCGATAGATGTCTCTGAATCCCGATTTTAACAAAAATTAGAAAATTAAATAACTAAGTTATTTAGTATAATATCAAGTGTTTTTCTAGAGAATAATTGTAATGTAATTAATCAAAATGATTACATTAATATATTTCATAACCCCGTCCAGCATTATTAATTATGGCAACCTTGTCACGAAAATCCATATTGAGTAACATAATCTGGCAACAACACACATTATGGTCGCCGCAACTTGCGTCTGCGCTTGTTTGTGTTTCGTGTGTCCATTTTGTGTTTAATTATTAGTTTTTGAGTGTTTTATCTACATCAGACGTCGAGTTGAGTTTCTCCTCCGTCCTGTTGTTGGATTACTACCCGGAACCTAATAATTTTCAGCCGCTACGTTGAGTTAGCAACTTCACAAAAATTGTGAAAACTTTTGTTAAACTTATTTAGTGGAATTTTGCGAAAAGACGCTATTTTGTGCTGTGTGTGTCCATCAAAATAAATACAATGCCTCACCGTTGCGCTTTTGGATGTAAGGGCACTGGTAAGTATTTTTTACATTATGTACCACAGAACACTATTACTCCTATCGTTATGTACTGCCATGGCGACTGACACGGCGAACTTACCGACTTACCGTACCGCCTTGAATTATTTTCTTTTTTTTCTTCACTTTTCCCATGTTTTAATAGTTATTCTGCTATTCGGGGAGGATAAAAATCCAATAAATCAAAAACCATAAAAATCGGTCCAGCCGTTCTTGAGTTACAAATGGTGTCACTGAGCCGACTTTGTTGTAAAGAAGATTTAATATTTCGGCCCGCTAAAACAGAACTCTTCTAGACGTACTCCCATAGACGTACGTCTATGTGATAACCATGAAAATCCTTTGTGCTCATATTTAATAACAATCTCAAAATATGATATTATTAAAATATGCTTTTCAATAAACATCAAAAAGTCTAGATTTCGTTTATGTACCTAGATTTAACAGCTATGTAAATCGATGATGACTGAAATGATGTCCTCCTATGCCAACTGCCAGATGACAAGCTAATATTCATCGTCTGCCTTTTTCCAACATATTTGAATGAATATTATTTTGCATAGAGGCCCGTTACTGTAAATTATTTTCGATGTACCAAAGCAGTTACATTTTATAACAATCTACATACTTTTTAGGAAATATAGTTCAATGAACAGCCTTATCACATTCAGCAATCTCTTAAAGGCAACCTTAAGATGAACAACATAGCGAAAAAAAAATTATAATATTATTTCCTTTGGTTTCAGGCAATGTGATGCATTCATTTCCGAATCCTGCCAAATTTCCTGAGCGTTTCAAAGCTTGGGTTAATCTTGTTGGATACAATCTGAAAACATTAACAGACTATGACATTTATAAGAAGAAGAGAATATGTGACATTCACTTTACTGATAAACACCGTAATCGCTTCATGCGTCTAAATGCATTGGCAATGCCAACTCTTTATTTGCCAGGTGAGTTCAATATTAAATTACTTCATACAAAACACAAAGCAAGGAGATTTGCTTATGCCAGATTTTATATTCATTTTTAGGGTTCCGTAGCTCAAAAGGAAAAAACGGAACCCTTATAGGATCACTCGTGTGTCTGTCTGTCTGTCTGTCTGTCTGTCTGTCCGTCTGTCACAGCCAATTTGCTCCGAATCTTCTGGACCGATTAAGTTGAAATTTGGTACACATATGAATCTCTGTGACCCAAACACAGACGTGTAACGTAAATAAATGAGTTTTGAAAATGGGAGTCATTTTTGAGGGGTAAAAAGACAATTTAAAAAAAAAGATTCGCAATCTGTACCGTGTGACATATCAAATGAAAGGGCTTATCGTGAGGATCTCAAATATATTTTTTTCATAATTTTAAAATAAATTGTATTAAAGTTATTTAAGACAATAGACGGAAATTTACCATTCCCCCCCCCCCTTATCTCCGAAACTACTGACCCTAAAATTTTGAAAAAAATACAGAAAATAGTTCTATACCTATAGATTACAGAAAAATTAATAAGAAGTCTATGATCTTGAAACAACATGGTAAATCTCTCAATATTGTGCGTACAAACTTACATTTTCAGTTGGAATGTATGGGAGAACATGTTTTTCAACTACAATGTTAAGTTTGTTCTTGGGATAAATTCATTCCTACTACGGAACCCTTCATTGTGCGTGGTCCGACACGTACTTGGCCGGTTTTTTTCTTTTTCATTTGCCTGTGTAACACAACACAATGCGATGTAAATTATTGTTTTTGGTCCCTGCGTCTGACATCAAGCAATGGACAAAATAGTCGAACCTTTATTGCTTTAGGAAACTTTGCTTATGTGTATTTTATGTTTTTTTTTTTTTGTAATATGCGTTTTGTTTGTGCTGAAAAAATAAATTTTCTTTTACTAACACTAAAAGTAATTACCAGAGAATAAATCAAAACATTATACGGTTCCTCTATTCTAAACATGTTGGTTTTTTGTCATTTATCAATAAACTCAGTGTTTACTTAAATGATATCTACATAATTATACTTAATTTAATCATACTTTCAGGAGAAAGTCATGGCATCACTGCTACAGCTGGACAATCTGAGGCTAACATAAGTTTTAGTCACCCTACCACTAGCATTTCTCTTCCTTCTATTTCCACTCCAGGTAAGTTTTATCAAATATTAATTAGGTATGTGTCTTTGATATTACCGCATTTGGTAAACATTCACTTGTGTTTGTGCTGTCCGTGTGGTGTCAGATGCAAATAGCACCACCCCATCTCTTCCCATTGGTGTCTTAAACTGGACATCAACAGTTTGACAAAATTATATTGATCAAATGGTATCGGTTTTCGTAGCCATCTTTCTAAATACCCATCAGCTTTGAGAAGAATAGGATTTTTATTGTGTCTGCTAATTGCTAATCAGAAACATCAAAGCTATTATGTAACTTGACTAGAAAAATAATACTAGTATTTAGTATATTATTAAAATGTAAATAAAGGGTTCCTCTATTCTAAACATGTTTGTTTTTTGTAATTTATCAATAAAATCGGTGTTTACCTACATGAATATCTACATAATTACACTTAATTTAATCATTCTTTCAGGAGAAAGTCACGGCATCACTGCTACAGCTGGACAATCTGAGGCTAACATAAGTTTTAGTCACCCTACCACTAGCATTTCTCTTCCTTCTATTTCCACTCCAGGTAAGTTTTATCAAATATTAATTAGGTATGTGTCTTTGATATTACCGCATTTGGTGTACATTCACTTGTGTTTGTGCTGTCCGTGTGGTGTCAGATGCAAATAGCACCACCCCATCTCTTCCCACTGGTGTCTTAAACTGGACATCAACAGTTTGACAAAATTATATTGATCAAATGGTATCGGTTTTCGTAGCCATCTTTCTAAATACCCATCAGCTTTGAGAAGAATAGGATTTTTATTGTGTCTGCTAATTGCTAATCAGAAACATCAAAGCTATTATGTAACTTGACTACTTACGATATATTACTACTTATCGTATATTAATTAATATGTATAATTTTTTCAGGTGAAAATTACGGCGTCACTGCAAAAACTCAGCAGTTTGAGGTTATCAGTGTTAGTTATCCTTCCACTAATACCTCCCTTCTTGCTACTTCAATTTCAGGTACTGTAATTATTTGTTTGTGTTCCATCAACATGGTGCATTCTCTAGCATACTAAATTATTCATGTACTGTGTATTATGTTTTCAGATAAAAGTTCCTGCTCCGCTGCTGGAAATTCTGTGGCAATGGAGCATAATTATAGCGCAATAAGCAGACTCGAACAAAAACGATTACCCAAAGGTAATTTATCTTCAGTATTATAATGAAAACCTATCACAGTGCCGCTGTTGAGCTTGGGCCTGCGCAAATATTGAAGTTCCACATGACTGATTTTGATAATCAACAAACCACATAATTTATTCGTGTGGAAACAGTTTTAAATTACAGTGATTGAAAAAGAAAAATTAATAATTATGTTTTTGCATTTTTCAGATCCTTGTGAAAGGAGTGGGGTGCGGTTCAATTGCATACAAATGAGACCACTCCAGAAAAAAATGAAGTATCTTAAACAGGAAATAGGTCGTTTGCGCAAAAAAGGACAGTCATTCAAAGCACGATTGGCTAATGCAGAAAAATTGTCCAATAAAGTTGCATTTCAACTAGTGACAAACAATATGACGAAAGCAGCACAATTGTTTGTTAACATGCAACTGCAATCTAAAAAGAAGTCCAAGGGGAGACGGTTTTCAATTGAAGAAAAAGTGATGTCCTTGTCACTCTTCAAAAAGAGTCCCAAGTGCTACAGGCTGTTGTATAAATATTTTTCGTTGCCATCAGCAAAAGCTATGAAGCGTTTGCTGAGCCAGATTAAATTAGTACCGGGTATAAATCCCATCATCTTTGAAAAGATTAAAAAAGGGCTAACTGAAAAGGATGTGCCAGATCGACTCTGCAGCCTCATGTTCGACGAAATGTCAATTACGCCACAAGTTCTCTATAATGCACATAAGGATGAACTGGAAGGGTTTGCATCAAATCAAAAGAACTCATTTGCTGACCATGCCCTTGTATTTATGGTGAAGGGTGTGAAAAATAATTTTAAGCAACCAATTGCTTACTACTTCACAAACGGATTAAAAAAACTCGAACTAGAAATTTTAATAAAATCCGTGGTCCAGCATGCATTACAAAATAGCCTCATCGTAGTTAACACGGTATGTGACCAAAGTCCTGTAAATGTTGGAGCTATAACCGAATTGGTTAATAAAACTAAATCCGCCTATCTTCGTAAAGGCAAAGAGTGGCGTCGTGAAATGTTCAGATGTAATGGTCAGAGCATAATCCCCCTATATGATACTCCTCATTTAATAAAAGGTCTCAGAAATAATTTGCTGACCAAAGACATGACATACGTCACATCTAACCAGATAAAAACTATAAAATGGGAATATTACCAAATGATATATGCTGCCGACAAATCCTATGGAGAGTTACGTCTTCTTGATAAAATAACAGAAGAACATGTAAATCCGGAAAAAATAAATAAAATGCGTGTGAAATCGGCGACACAAATATTTAGCCACAGTGTTGCTGTTGTGACCGAACATTTGACAGCAAGGAAGGATCTTCCCGATGAATGTCGTCAAATAATAGACATGACTATATTAATAGATAATTTATTCGATTCTTTAAATGTTAGCAGTATGTTTATACCAAATGGTAAAATTTATAAAGGGCCTGTGAAACACAATTCGCCTCATCATGTACTATGGCAAAAAGCAAAAAAAGTTTTTAGAACTGTAAAATATATTAAAAAAATTAAAGTTGGGAACAAAATCCGTCTGACTGAGACAACTATACCATCTGTGACAAATCTAATTAAAACTATAGAGGGCATGGAATCTCTTTGGACAGTGTTATCTAGTAAATATGGTTTAGATGCAATGTTGACACGGAACTTCAACCAAGACCCTGTCGAAAATTTTTTTGGGAACATCAGGAGTTACGGGGCTAGGAATATTGCACCTAATACAGTGGCTTTTGAAGGAGCATTCAAAGCTCTGCTATTAAATAATTTTAATTCTCCTCATTCAAATAGGGCAAACTGTGAGGAGGATTCAAATGAGTGCCTCCAGACACTGGATTTTTTTTTAAGAGAAAATGTTGATACTTCCGACGTTCCTGAGGAAAGCGAAATAATTCATTATAATAGTGAAATTTGCTTTAACAATTTAAATACAACTGATGCTGGTCAAAGAAATTATGTCTGTGGTTGGGTTCTAAAAAAATGTTTAAAAAATGTTGTTAAAAGTTGTCAAACTTGTAAAAACATATTACTAGAGAGCACAAGTAATGCAAATAATGTATTCATTAAAGCTAAAGAATATCAAAACAAAAAATGGCTTTGCTATCCCAGCAAAGAAATTGAAAATTATTTCAATGAAATTCAAAATATTGCAACGTCATGCCTAAAGAGAAACGTGCCCAAAAAACGTGTGAAACACACAATAATTTCTTTTACGGATATGTTTGGGGATTGTCCAAATAAATGTCCTGCTCATATTGACATATTTAAAAAATACTTTTTAAATGTGTCATTAAATGTAATTATTTACAGTTGGTGTCGATCAGTCAATCGAATTTTGGTCGGAAAATTAATTTATGATGGTGAAGACGAAACCAAAACTGCAGCCCAAAAATACTACAATAGGAATAAACATTATAAAAATAGAAAATAATTGTGATTCTGACGCTGACAATAAAATATAAAAATGTTTTTTTCTGTTTAATTTCATAAAGTAATGAGCTATTTTTGTTTAGTTGTTTATTTTAATTTGTACAATAATAATTAGTTTCCCAGATATGTATCATTTTTCTCTCTTACACTTGATTTAAAATATATAACATAATAGTTACAAATTACAATGACTTACTAAAACAAAATGGTTAATTACTGTAACTGCCAATTCTATTCAAATATAAATGTATCAGGCGAAATTCAAATTATCTTATGTGTTTTGCAAATAGAAGCTGTGTTTACATCGTATGTTGATCAAAATGCGTTTCGCTAATTTATTTAGTGATGACTCTATTTACTGAATCACGATCATTAAAATATCAATAATAGCTCCTTTAATTATTTAATTTTAATGATTGTAATTTAGTAAATGTATTATCATTTTATTCGCAAATCGCATTTTAATCGACTTATGACGTAAACAGCGGTTATTTGCATAAAACGAGAAAATTTGAATGTTCACCTATACTTATAGGCAAAACCTATACGTAGGTAGGTATCTATACTATACGTAGAGTATCTATACATACGTAGGTAGGTATATATACGTCCTGTCATTGAGCCTTAGTTCCTGTTAAGAAACGTAGATGGCGTTTCGAATTTGGATGCATAAAAATGGCACGAGAGGGCTCTCTTCTCCCGTATTATTAATATACTCTTTGGTGATGTGTCTTTGTGTGTTGCTTTGCCTTGCCTGAGTCTACCAAAAAAAAAGTACTCTGTGATCAAAAAGTACTCTGTGCCGTCTGTGAAATTTTTAGTCACTTCCTTCCTTCAGTGTAACTTTAGCCTATACTTACTTCACTTCACTCAACTCTGAAATAGATAAGATTGATCAAAAAGTACCATGTTCACAAAATCAGAGAATATTCGAGGCATCGACATTTTTTTTCTTCATAGATTTTATTGTATGGCACAGCCCCTGACAGTGTTGCCAACAGGGCCAGGGACAGTGAGAGATTACGGGGCATTTTTTTCAAAATGCGGCATCTCTTATCACCATCCAAAAAAAATTGTTACTTTATGTTCACACAGATGGCGTTACTATCGTTAAAATATAATTTATGACAAAAATAAACAAAATATTTAATTTAAGTATAACTTCAGTACATACTACATAATAATTTAATTAAACACGTATTATAATTATTTTTAAATATTTGTGTAGATAACAAAACCTATGTAATAATTACGATTGCAACACCCCGAAATAAAGATTTGAAAATACGACTGAAGGACATGTACAGAGGCCAGCACATCAACCTACCCCAATCTGTCAAATTTTCCCAATTGAATATGAACCTTATTCCTTTGCAGTAAAGTTGAAATTCTATCAAAGAAATTTGACAGATTGGGGTAGGTTGATGTGCTGGCCTCTATACATAGTTAAAAAAAAAAATTTGATGAATATTGATTGCAGGAAAAAAATTAATTGATTGTCTTGTCAGGTTACAAATATGGTGATTGCTCCTTGCGTTAACGCTTATTTATTGTGTGAGTTGAGCTTTTAGTTCCTCAGCCTTTCCAGATTCCAGTGCAATCGTTTTTTTGCGACCGGACGCTTTGTTTGTGCTGTTTCTTTGCTATATAGACGCTTGTGATTTGTTTGTATCATGCCTAAGCGGTGTGCATTGGGATGTTCGAACAGTAAGTGTAATCATCATTTATTATCACTGCCATCCTGTCTCTCCCATAGATTTCCATATTTACAAACTTATTAGGTAAATAGGATGGGATTTACATTATGAATGTACCACTGCAGTTATCCGTGTTTATTTTTGTACGTAGAAGACAGTGTTCAAAGTTTCGAACAGTATAGCTTCATAGGTTTTTAGAAACACTACTTAACTCTGGTCAGCCTGGGATCAAACAAAATGTGTCTCAAATTAATATTATAATGAATTCAGTACCTAATTATTGTAACTACCTAGATTTTTGTTTAGCCTTTTAAAATGCTTTTCCCAGATATACAGTAAATATCCTGTGTTATTCATGGATGTGGCATAACTCTGCGTAATTTTCATAATTTTTATGAGATCATTTTCATAGCCAAAGAGTGCCAGCGGGTCCATAATACTAGGGCTCCGCTGCCTGTCCATCCATCTGTCTGTCACAGGGCTGCCTTTTGAACTGTATTAGGTAGACACTTGAAATGTTCACAAAATGTTAAGTTCTATGGCCGGTATAATAATAAAATAAAAATAATGGAGATCCCCTTACAAGAAACATGTTTTTATTGGGAATTTTTGTTAAATTATTTAAAAAAAAGGTTGTGCTATGTATTGTACAGTGGTATGGAATCCTTCATTTATGAGTCCGACTCAAGCTTGGCTGCTTTTTTATAATATTAGTAGGATCATTGGCTAAGATGTCAATATCCTTACAGCTTGGGAAAAAAGAGTCTGACGCGGTGACAGTTGGTACTAAAAATCGACGATTGTGGCAAAATTGCTTTACTTGTCAACTGCTAGTACATTCTGTGTCAACAGTGCGTATATCCTAGTCGTTTTTCATAGATTTATAAAAATTACCAACTTTCGTTGCATAATTAACTATTTAAAATGAATAAAACTGTTCGTAGTAGTGGCAGAGCAGTGATTTACCGCGTCTTTTCGCGGTGTTTGGCCGAATCTCAAGCGGGACAAGTTTTGTCCGATATCGACAATGTTTATCAAAGAACTGCCGATATGACAGGTATTTATGTACCCTAAATCATTGTACCTTAGATAACTTTTTATAAATGTTTTCAATGCGTAGTTTTGTTGATATCCAAATTTAAGTAACTTTTAGTCTTGTTTACAGAAATTGAAAATTGAGGTTATGTTTTGTAGTTTGACAAGTTACGTATACGCTAACCTCCATGATTAATACTTGAAAATAATGAACATGGAATTAATAATAAAATACTGTTTTTTTTTTTTTTTGTTGTTTTAGGTATATCTGTCAACACAGTAAGAAAAACAGTTGAGGAAGGTGAAAAAAATAATGATATTTTTTCAACACCCGGAAAACATCGCAAAGGTCGCCCGAAGAAAGAATTAGATGATTTCGATTTATGTGCAATTAGACAAAAGGTTCATTTCTTTTACACTGTGAAAAAGCAGGTACGTTTTATCCTTACACTCCCGATTTCATGAATTAAAAAAAAGCAGATAATATAAAACAAAATACCATGTTTCAGGTGCCTACACTGAGAAATTTACTGCCGGTAGTTAGAGAGGACTTGGGTTATGATGGAAGCCGCGAACATCTCAGAAAGATATTACACTCTCTGGGTTTTTCATATAAGAAATGTAAAACAGACAGATCGTCTGTAATAGAGAAACCTAACATAGCAGCAAAGCGGGAGCAATATTTGAAAATTATTATAGATAACAGAAACCTGTCTCCAGAACTACAAAAAGAAATAATATATTTGGATGAAAAAACGTGTTCTTTCATTATCCCTGTAACCAAACTAATATCGTCAATTCCTTACAATCCCCCTGTAAAAGTGCTCTCGGGGGCATGATTATCTGTCTGTGGGTACCTACTGCACCGCTTTCGTGCAAGGCTTCAGCGCCCACTATTAACGTTGTTAATACTGGACATTGAAGCCTTCCATGGTGTTTGTGTAGCGTCGGAGGGACTGAACTACCCACTTGGAATTGGGATCTTATCCCCAAAAATAACAAGTATCAAAATCTGTTGAGTCGTAGTATTTCGGGTTGCCACAGGTGTGATACTGGCGACCTCATTTATTCCACACTCTTTTTTGCCAAGCTGTACACATCAATATTCTTTTATTTCAGAGAACTCCTACCATCAATTTCCACATCCAGAAATTCAGAGAACTCCTACCATCAATTTCCACATCCAGAAAAGAATCCTGACCGTTTCAAGGCTTGGGTTCATATAGCTAGTGGGAAGTTAAATAATCAAGCTGATTATGAACTTTAAAAGAAGAAGGTTATCTGTGATATCCATTTTACAGACGGATAGAAACCGTAATAACCGGTTGAATTTTAAAACTTATTTTTAATAATTTTAACTGTATCATGGTGAGGATGAAACTAAAATACAAACTTATAAAAATAAACACAATAAGAATATTATATAATATTGTAAAAGAAATGTTGTTTTTCTATGTATCCATATTTTTTTTTTTTAAGGATGGGAAATCATCAAATGACCCCTCCCGCTCGGGTGGAGCGGAAGGGAGTGTCAGACTCTTACTGACTAAAACCCATCCGTGTTCCTTCCTTAGCCCTTTATATTCCGGGGCAGCGGTAACCTTTTCGGACAATCCCGCTCTATCTCAATCTATGTATCCACTGTGTTCCTTTTAAAATTGATACTTCCTTACTAATTTACTTGTTTTCAAGTTGTATTTTCTCATTATTAACAAAATCATTGTGAAACTTGATAATACAACTTGAAAACAAGTAAGTAAGTAAAGAAGTTAAAGTATAGGCAGGGTATTATTGCTTCGGTAGTACCTGTGGTAGTAACTAAAGCTTGGCTATACCTAAACTAAGTGCGGATGGCGATAATAGATGGCGGTATTTATCCGATCAATTGACATTAGCGGTCTTTAATAAAGTCTGCAAGGGGGCTCTCTATACCCGATATATTACTTTACTCTACATTGTTGCCAACTCGACTAAAACAAATGTCGCCTGACAGAAAGTCAAAAGTCGCCAGATGTGAGCAGACCGAGCAGACTAGGTCCGCCGGACTTTAGGATGCAGGGCGTCTGTTTTTCCCATGAGCAATAAATTGTATGTGGCATGCTCACGAAGTCACGAGTATCCAGCCCACAAAATCTTCATGTTCTAGCAAAGGATGGCAATACCAAAAATGTTGTTTACAAAAATGTAGGCATGTCGATTCACTTTAAAAAATATCGATCTCCGATTTGATTCAAATTGAACACACGGCTACACATCAAGCTATACATAACCAGTATAAGCTGACTCCTGATTGTACGAAAAACCTATACAATGCGAGGTCAACTCAAACTGGAAATGCATAGCTTGATGTGTAGCCGTGTGAACATAGTAGAATCGATTCTTGTTTAAATCGAGCATTAAAAGTTCGATTTTCGATTAATCGCGCCAATTTCAAACATGCCTAATTGCTTAATATATGTAGATACAGGACATTATTGATGGCCATTTAACGCAAATACAAGTAATTGGATAGAAGTATTATTAAATTAATAAACATAATATCACGTTTATATTCCTTCGAAAGAATATGTAGAGGTGGGGATCGAACCCAGGATCTTTTGCTCAGCAGTAGTGCTTGCGACCACTAAACTAACGTGGCAGTTTTTGATTTTGTCTAGAGTTCTCAGTTTTGGCCAAACATTATTGTACATTTTGGCTGTTGCGAGGATTTTTCTCCAACGCCAGATTAATAGTAAAACTCTTTACAGTGACAAACACTCCTATTTTTTTTTGTATTTTTCATTGATTGTTCTCTTTAAATGAATAAAACGAAGGTTTTTAGTACCTTGGGAATGCGACTTTTTACTTATCCATCGTATGATCGTACGATCGCTTATTCATAACGTCTGGCAACACTTATCCGTTATGTCAAATGTCAACGAACAGTGTCCAATTTGTAATTTTGTATTTGAATATTTGATTTGATTTGCACGCTGCGCTGGTCAGCTGATTCTGAAAAACGAGAATCCCAACGTAAAATAAAAGCCACGAAATAATTCACATTTGGAAGGTAATATTGGTCTCACCACTAACATGATATCCAGATTATGTAAATGTAAAGTGTTTGTGGAGCTGCGTCATTAAAATTTGTTGTTTGCATTAATTTGGCAAATACCCAACTTAGTTCACTGTTATTCTATATTTTTATGGTCGTCGTTTCATGTTTTCAGATGTCCGGTCAACATAGAAATCTGTGGAGGATTGTTTTCAGAAATTTTATTGACTCATTGAGACCCCGCCCGATAAGAGGGAATGATATGGGTAAAGCAAATAATATCACGCTTGTTCGTACATGAACCTCTACAGATTTAGCCCACATTCATCCTTATTTCGTAGGTTTTCAGTCAAGAAACTATTTGACAGAAATATAAATTATCAATAATTGGCAATTTAGTGTCACTCAGCACTCTGTACATTGTACCTACATTCATCAATAAAAGTTAATAGGTATAAGTTTGTGTTGTTGTTATATGGCACTGACATTTATCTGGCAAATAAGGGGTAAATATTAATATGTAGATAATTACACCTCACTCTTTGGCGGATAAAGGCATGATGTTTTGTTTGTAGGTATAAACCAATTAATTACAGTTTTAAACATGCATGCATGGAAATTCCCTACAGAATATGTAAACATATTGTAAGTTTTTGAAATAAACCCTTTTTTTTTTTTTAAACATCAGATTTTTTTTCGTGATTTCGGAGTTGGTCCCGTAATGAAAGTTGTTCTCATTCATGGGTAGAAGACCCTGTAAAAATATCGAGATGGTAAAAAAAATCACATATATGTTGGAGAAACACTATTCATTTCGACATCGTCATTAGTGGTCACGGGTTTAGTGGGCGTCATCGCCTCATCTGGGTAAAATGTGAGCACAAAACAAGGTATTCACTGTTACGTATAATGTAATGAAAAGTTTTACAATAATTAGTCACTGAACTTTGCAATTATGAATTAAAACGCTAATGAAACAATCATGTTCGAGCAGCGGGTTGTCAACACCAATCTTACTTTGCCACGAATAAACAATACTCCTTCTAAAATTATGGACAATCCAACTCGATTTTCCAAGAGGTCAAAATATTCCCGCTCTGCCAACTCGCACCGCGCATGTGCGCAATCTGTCAAGATGGCGATAGCGCCTCGACCTTCGAGGCGTACCTCAGCTGCGTAAAACTACACACATCAAAAGTGTCTAGGGATCAACATATATTTTTGCAATAACTTTTCTCCTGATTGATATTAATTAAAATTTTCTTTAAGGATTCATCAAATAAAGTGTTTTCGTTTGTCACAGTAAAGATAAACCAAGTCACCTTTGCATTAATAAAGAAATTTGCCATTTTCCTAATAAAGGGATTTTTGACATTTGAACCACTAACACAAAAGTTCGAAAAAAAGACTGAAATAACAGTTTTCTTTAAAATTTTATTGGGTAACTTAAACAATTAATAATCCGTGTTTCTACCGCGAACACTAACAACACAAGAACATCGGTTTGGCATACTCAAAATGAGTTCATCCAAATCACGCTGTGGAATGGCCGCCCATGTTCGTTGCAACAACAAAAAAAGGTCTTCTTGCGACTGGATACCCTCCATATTCGGCAGAGCTCTTCTCTGTAGCATATCCCATGCATGCTCAATCGGGTTCAAGTCTGGCGACTGAGCAGGCCAGGGCAGGACATTGATGTTAGCTGCGGCGAGAGTCTGTCTTACAACTCTTGCGGTGTGCGGTCGTGCATTATCATGCATTAACTGAAATAAGGGACCGATTTGCACTTGTAGAGGAACGATGACGTCTGATACAATCGTCTCAGCATAAATTTGAGCGTTGAGGTTGCCTCTGATCCAAATCAACTCAGTTCTTCCGCCGATCCAAATACCCGCCCATACCATGATGGTTCCACCACTATAAGGATGGACTTCCTGGCAGGATTTTAATCGCTGTTGGCGTCCAGGGGTTCTCCAGTGTCGTATACGTCTTGTATCCGGTCTCATACCAAAACGAGACTCATCAGAAAAGCACACGAAACGCCATTGTTCTTCTGCCCAATTTCTGTGTTCAAGAGCCCATTGATATCGAATCCTACGATTGTGCATTGCTATAGGTGGTACCCGTAGCGGTCTTCGGGAATGAAGGTTCACTTCATGCAAGCGGTTTCTGACTGTTTGGTCGCTAATTAAGTTCCCTGAAGAGTGATGAAGCCTCACGGCTAACATCATGGCGGTTATTGTTGGAGCTCTTCGAGTTAAGATTTGAATGTATCGGTCTTGTCTCCGTGTGGTGCAGCGATACCGTCCTCCATGGCGCTCAGCCACGGTACCAGTGCTTCGGTAACGTGTCCAAAGTCGACTGATAACACTCTGACTTGTATTCAGAGCTAAAGCCACAGTACGTTGCCGGGAACCAGCTTCTATCATTCCCACGGCTCTGAGCATTTCTTCCCTGCTTAAATGACGTCGCCGCTCCATAATAACGTTGGTTTTAATCAGTAGTAGGGAAACAGTAGCACTAATAATGTCTTCAATGCGTTCTATGTTTTTATAGGGAAAATATTGACAGCTGATTTTCATCTTTTACTCGAATTTGATTCACAGTTCCTGATTCAAATTATGAAATGCACCAAAAAGGATCCATATAAATTTATAAAATCATAAATTTATTACAAAGCCACATCTCAATCTCAAGAAATCCGCATAAAAATGCTTGATCCCTAGACACTTTTGATGTGTGTATATACAAAACTTTTAAAGAATTAATACGATTTTACACAATAGCAAAATGCATCAAAACAAATTAAATTAAGAAGTATAGACATCTAGTGTTTTGAAACCAACAATCATCTTGATTCTGAATACATCCTCAGACATATATTTTTTTAAGTTTAGCCTATGCTGTCCGAGGTAAAGGCCACTCTCCCAAATAATTATTAAACACATTCTTTAATTGCAGGTAAAGACTACTTGGGAAATGCCTACTTTGAAATTCCTGCTGATCCTAGTGTTGGTAAAAGGAAACCCTCCCGATGGTATAATCCACCAAAAGAGCAAGACTTCCAAGATCCTATTCCTGCAGAATGGGAGGCCTGGTTGAGAATGAGGAGGTATGTGAAGAAACCCTGCTTCATTTAGTATCATTATACACCATTACATTTTGATCGTTTTTATCCTTAAAAGGGGTCATTGTACTCATCATTATGAACAACTTTTACTATTATGGGACCAACACAGAAATTGTGAAAAAAAAAAACATTTTGACGAGTTATACGAACATAAATGTAGGGGACAGCTGTTTTTTTAAGGATTAAAATGATCAAAATGTAACTGTGTATTATTAATGTAATACATAGTTTTCATCACAATTTTGGAAATTGAGGGCATTGGATGATTATGACACTAGTGTAAAATGTTACTATATCATCATAATTATTTTTACAGACCAAACCCACCCACAGAAGAGGAAATTGCAAAAAACCTTGCTGTCGCTCAGATGAAGAAGATAAATGCAGCAAAACTTGAAGTTAAAAGGTTGGCAGAAGGAGGTGCCCTGCCTACAGTACCAGTAAGAGGAGCCCAGTCATTTCCTGTATATGCTGACTTTCAACCTGGAGACCCTGAAAACAAATTTAGCAAGAAATAGGCAAATTATTAAAATTAGCTAATGAGTATGAGACAAGCACACAAATATTTTTATTCTCCAGCTGACATATAGTTAAGCACAGGTTATCTTGCAGTTACAATAGGCATCATGTACATAAAATAAATATTGTTACATAAACAGCTATTAAAAATTATGGTAATAATGTGTGTAGGTAGGTACTTATATTAATATTTTTTTACCATGCAATATTATGTTATTAGGCATTTAAAAGATTTTCTATGTATTTTGTTTTTACATAGTCCACTTTACTTAAATCATGTATGAAATTTATGCCAGCAAAATAACTGAGGGATAAGAAACCTGTCTATGGTAGCTTAGCTATGAATTCAGTTTTGTTTCTTACAACCTACTCAATAACTTAGCAATCTCTCCAGTGAGTGAAGCAATAGTTATGTTTCCCAGTGAGATACATGCTTTTTCGTGTGTATAAATAAATTGTTTATTAATTAATACAATGTTTAAACTACTTGGTGCTGAGGTATTTTGTAGAAACTATTTTTTGACGTGAATACGTTTTTATAATTGCTTCCATAGTGGGTGGCAAGTAAAAAAAACCAATGATAACAAAATCGGGGGATACAGTTTGACGTTGCAGCTTCATATCTATCGTCTCCATCCTAAATTCGATTACAACATTGGATAGCTAAAGGATCAAAGAATTCATTACAAGTGAGGACTGTGTCGCATCGCGCGCGGTGGAGGGAGAATCGCGGCCATTTTGAGAACATTTTGCTGCGTATCGGGATTTCCATTTAGTATCTATATAACTTTTGACCAAAGAGTACTTTGTATAAGTACTTTGTATATACGGAAATAGAGAGCCATCTTGCGCGATTTGAACGATAACATTAAAAAAGCGCCCTCTGCGATTAAAATACTAAACTACATCCGTGTCAGTATTATAATCGCGCGACCTAGATCCATTCATGGTCCAACTGTTTACTATAACAGAGATAGTAAAATTATACCGATATAAGTATTCAAAATCTGTTTACTACAACATATTTAGATATTATTTAAATTACACACCCCCTTACTAATAAACGTATTATATCAGACGAATAGTTACACACCGATTTCTCTCTTTCAGTCGTCAGTAATTGTGATTTTCGACAGAAGACAAAGCGTTGTGTAACTATACAGACGATACACAATGTTTATTAGTAAGGGGGATTTAGGTACAACGAACGATCACAGCAGACAACGAACGATCACAGCATTCACAGCAGAACGACATCAAAACAACAACAGCCATTTTTGTTTATTACTTGCCAGTGCTGCCAGAGCATATATTTAAATATCTCTAAATTCTTACCAAAGTATGTAAGATCTTTTTATTTCAAAATTTTTTTCAGCAAAAATGACTTACCATCATGGACACGTATGTTTATATTTAATTTATTCTAACGAACCCTATATTTACAATAAACACTCTTTGCTTATCTCCAATAATAGAACTAATCAAACTTCTATGTAGCAAATAATGAATTAATTATGGCAACACATTCTTAACAGTACTACTAATATTATACCATTTATTTAGGGAGAACATTGTAAACCTTAGTGTAGTATTATATTTTGAATATTTTTTATTTTCCTATATTATACGCCACACTAGCGCCTCTGATTTTACAATACTAAACTAACAGATTATTATACTACGAAATTGTAAAGCTAATAACCAGCTGGAAATATATCTTTTGTACATGTCATCTGTAATAAGTTGGGTTATCACAATGCTGTTGCAGGGTTTCTACGAGTAAGATTGTAAGGCATGCTTTTGACTTGGAATTTTCGAAAAGCTACGACGATCGTTTAAGTTTCAATCGTCAGCTATCGTCAAAATCTATCGATTGTATACAAAACATAAGTGTAAAATACTAACAGTGAATATAATGTGTTAAAATAAAAATGATATCAAAAATATATAATGTCGGCCTATCAAAAATATATAATAAAAATATCAAAAATATATAATGTCGGTCAAAAAGACAAATCCAAATACAGAGATCGTATACGGTTGGAAAGGGCTTCTTAAGAGCAATCGCAATCGAATGATACCAGTAAAACCATATGACCGAGTCAAGCACTGCCGGGAATGTAAAAGAATGAAATGCGGCCGAGCGGATCAACCCCGTTACGTAAACGTATTCACGTACAACACGCGCCTAGCTGTGTCCATGACACAGCCACACCCCATTTTTTCTTTATAATATTTACTTAGGGACTTTTCTTGTTGTATTTGTGTATTGAACAAATTAAAAAAATACTCTCTTTTGTATTGTCTCATCCATCTTAGATTACCTATAGTTATGAGCTGTGATCATTAGTGGGTAGTAAATTATGTAATTAAAATTGTTTTTTATTTAACTACCTACTTCTGCATCAACATATATAACTCTATCTTCTTCATTTTTAAATCATCCTATCTTCTTGCAAGCTTTTGAGAGCGGAGTTGCTTGATGCCTCTATGATATTCTCTCACTCAATGTTAACTTTATGAAACTTGGAATAAAAAGTATCATTCAATGGCCATGTGCTCAAGATTTGAACTCGTCAGCCACTCCACGAGAGCCGAGGCTTTATTTCGACTAGCGCTTTTTTTTAACAGTTGCAAAACCGTAGGTGTTAGTTTTAGACCCCGGGGCTCATGCATTTTGCAGCACCCGTGACCCGTACACTTGCCCAAAATGCTAGCTGCTGTTGGTTTTGCCAGGAAATAGTCTCTCCTAACGGCGCAAACTATGACAAAAGTTCATGCCGTGGTGAAAATACCCGTCAGCAAGGTTTCAAGAGTCGCGCCGTAGGTCCGTACTGGCATAATCAGCCTATAATGTTCCCACTGGTGGGACACAGGCCTCCTCTGGGTGAGAGGGGACTGGGCATTAATTCACCCTACCGGAGCCAGTGCGTGTTGGTATATATCAAATGTTATCGAATTTTTGGTTGTATCTAGGATATCCTCACGATGTTTTCCTTCACCGTTTTCAGAGCAGTGGTGATGAAATAATTTGCACAAAGTAAAGCGTCTGTCTGTGTTCGAACCTACGACCTACAACTTTTAGGCTGATTTCACAGCTGTCCGGGAGACCCGTGCGTATGAACGCGGAGAGACACATGAGGCACTTGAACATCGTTTCACAGCGACGCGGATTGGTCCGTACTCCATACGCGACCTGCTGTCTAGTGGTAACGGCCGTGCACGGTGCATGGGCATAAAGTTGAAATGCCTGTACCGATCTAGGTACATGTATTTAATTTACCTAGCACCACTCGTGGAGGCTTTAACAATGCACCGGCAAATAATGAAGTGCCTAGATACTTACTTAGTGTTAAGGATTATGTGTAGGTACCTAAGTACCTTACAACACATAAACCATAGCTACCTGCGTATGCGCAGACAACCTAGAGGATACAGATTACAAAAAATGGGTAGGTACCTACCTAGGTACTCGTCTATCCAATAGGGGTTACCGGCCATTACAGACTTCAGTGAGGTAGGTACTTAGCTGCACGCGGGCATTTCATAGCTAGTGTGAATGGAAACGGGAATTCGACGGCATTTTAAGTGCGATGAGTTGCTCGGAGGAATGCCGAATTGCTATTGAGTAAGTAGATAAGCATTATTAATTAATATGACTAGATGATCGACGTAGGTAAATGCAGTGTATCGAAAATAAAATGCAGTGTAAGTAGGAATCGAATCAATTAACTTCGTTACGTTAACTTACTTTCGTTGCTGACTGTACACACGGCTACACATCAAGCTATGCATTTCCAGTTTGAGTTGACCTCGCATTGTATAGGTTTTTCGTACAACCATAAGTCAGCTTATACTGGTTATGTATAGCTTGTAGCCGTGTGTACCTACCTATTTCGTTCACCGTTCAAGCATTCGGGGAACCATTAACCATTTTGCCTCGTTGATTTAGCAAGAGCCAAGACTTCTAGATCATATATTGGTTACTAAGCGACCCTGCATAGCCTGCCTGCTGGTCTAGAGGTCAGCCAAAGCCGCAATGTTATTATTAGGAGGCTTCATTTTTTGGAGCTTATAAACGCTACACTTTGCTATACGTACTACGACATGGAGTAGGTATTCGACAGATACCTACTCTCACACATGATGTATTTATTTGTACCTACATTTTATTTCAATCTACCTTGTATGAGTGACATAGACGGAAGCTCTACAAAGCCGTAATATACTTTTTACTAACTTATGTTCCTAAACTGCATCTTGTAAGTAGGTATAGGTATTAAAGCATGATTTCAACCTCCTAATTCAAAATTGTTAAATCACTTATATTTTAGTATCATGCAATGTACCGAACTGCTAGAGGACGGAGACCTGGTGACCTGAAACACAGGCCCTTAAAAGCCTAGCTTAGGCACCAGTCTCCCACAGTAAACTAAACCTAATAATATTATTATAATATGTAACAATGCCTGTAATGTTTATTGTGGTGAGAAAATAAATACTTAGGTATTATTATTATTATTATTTAGACTTTACATCTTGGCTGTCATCATAGGTAGATAGGTATTACCGTATTACCTACACATACACAAATTCACGCTTTCTTCCCATGGCGTTAGGCAGAACGCCATCTACTACGATCCTTACATTACCTAGGTACTCCTTTACGTTCATAGGTAGTACATCACGCACAGGTACCTAACACGCACGCCGGGTTGCTAGAGCTAACGCATCTTGCCTTTATAAAGAATAACACCATATAGGTAAGGTAGGACAACACATGTCAGTGAACTTAGCAGATCATTGTCCAGCAGATCAAAAATAAAAATGAGTTCTTTTCGCATGCAGCTTAGTTCTACAGTTCCTGATACTTTTTAGAAATAGTTCTGGCGTTTTTACCAAAAAAATTCAATTGGCAAAATGATCTGCCAACTTCCCGTAGCAGATCATTTGCAGCAGATCAAAAACAAATGTGAGTTCTTCTCGCATGCGGCTGAGTTCTACAGTTCCTGATACTTTTCAGGAATAGTTCTGACGTTTTTACCTAAAAAAAAGTCCAAGGGCAAAATGATCTGCCAACTTCCCGTTGCAGATCATTTGCAGCAGATCAAAAACAAATGTGAGTTCTTCTCGCATACGGTTGAATACTACAGTTCCTGATGCTTTTCAGGAATAGTTCTGACTAATTTACCTCAAAAAAGTCAATAGGCAAAATGCTCTGCCAACTTGCCGTAGCAGATCATTCGAAACGTTAAAAAGTCGAAAAATACCATATTCATCGATTCTAATCATAGTGAAAGGCTAGAACTCTTTAGTTTTTCACAGGTTCATATCAGAACTATAATCTAGAAATCGATTTGTGTCCAGAACTCACGTGTAAGTGCCAGCAGATCATGCCAGAAGGTTAAAAAGTGGAAAAATACCAAGATCATCGTTTCAAATAATAGTGAAACGCTGGAATCGCTAGAACTCTTTTGTTTTGCACAGGTTCGTATCAGAACTGCAATCTAGAATTCGATTATTGTCCAGAACTCACGTGTGAATGCCAGCAGATCATGCCAGAAGGTTAAAAAGTGGAAAAATACCAAGTTCATGGTTTCAAATAATAGTGAAAGGCTAGAACTCTTTTGTTTTTCACAGGCTCATATCAGAACTATAATCTAGAAATCGATTCGTGTCCAGAACTCACGTGCGAGTACCAGCAGATCATGTCAGAAGATTAAAAAGTGGAAAAATACCAAGTTCGTCGTTTCAAATAATAGTGAAAGGCAAGAATCGCTAGAACTCTTTCGTTTTTCACAGGTTCATATCAGACCTACAATCTAGAAATTGATACGGGTCCAGAACTTATGTGCGAGTGCCAGCAGATCATGTCAGAAGGTTAAAAAGTGGAAAAATACCAAGATCATCGTTTCAAAAAATAGTGAAAGGCTAGAATCGCTAGAACTCTTTTGTTTTGCACAGGTTCATATCAGACCTACAATCTAGAAATTGATTCGTGTCCAGAACTCACGTACGAGTGCCAGCAGATCACGTCAGAAGGTTAAAAAGTGGAAAAATACCAAGTTCATGGTTTCAAATTATAGTGAAAGGCTAGAATGGCTAGAACTCTTTCGTTTTTCACAGGCTCATATCAGAACTGCAATCTAGAAATCGATTCGTGCCCAGAACTCACGTCTGAATGCCAGCAGATCATGCCAGAAGGTTAAGGCCTGAGTTCACCAACATTCTAACCATCGGTTAGGTATTTAAACAGTTGATTTATGTCAAATTTCCTAAGGAAATCAACTGTTTAAATACCTAACCGATGGTTAGAATGTTGGTGAACTCAGGCCTAAAAAGTAGAAAAATACCAAGATCATCGTTTCAAATAATAGTGAAAGGCTAGAATGGCTAGAACTCTTTTGTTTTGCACAGGTTCACATCAGAACTACAATCTAGAAATCGATTTGTGTCCAGAACTCACGCGTGAGTGCCAGCAGATCATGCCAGAAGGTTAAAAAGTGGAAAAATACCAAATTCATCATTTTAAATTATAGTGAAAGGCTAGAATGGCTAGAACTCTGTCGTTTTTCATAGGCTCATATCAGAACTATAATCTAGAAATCGATTCGTGTCCAGAACTCACGTGCGAGTGCCAGCAGATCATGTCAGAAGGTTAAAAAGTGGAAAAATACCAAGTTCATCGTTTCAAATTATAGTGAAAGGCTAGAATGGCTAGAACTCGTTCGTTTTTCACAGACTCATATCAGAACTGCAATCTAGAAATCGATTCGTGTCCAGAACTCACGTGCGAGTACCAGCAGATCATGCCAGAAGGTTAAAAAGTGGTAAAATACCAAGTTCATGGTTTCAAATTATAGTGAAAGGCTAGAACTCTTTTGTTTTGCACAGGTTCACATCAGTACTACAATCTAGAAATCGATTTGTGTCCAGAACTCACGTGTAAGTGCCAGCAGATCATGCCAGAAGGTTAAAAAGTGGAAAAATACCAAGATCATCGTTTCAAATAATAGTGAAACGCTGAAATCGCTAGAACTCTGTCGTTTTTCATAGGCTCATATCAGAACTATAATCTAGAAATTGATTCGTGTCCAGAACTCATGTGCGAGTGCCAGCAGATCATGTCAGAAAGTTAAAATGTGGCAAAATACCAAGTTCATCGTTTCAAATTATAGTGAAAGGCTAGAATGGCTAGAACTCTTTTGTTTTTCACAGGCTCATATCAGAACTATAATCTAGAAATCGATTCGTGTCCAGAACTCACGCGTGAATGCCAGCAGATCATGCCAGAAGGTTAAAAAGTGGAAAAATACCAAGATCATCGTTTCAAATAATAGTGAAACGCTGGAATCGCTAGAACTCTTTTGTTTTGCACAGGTGCGTATCAGACCTACAATCTAGAAATTGATTCGTGTCCAGAACTCACGTGTGAGTGCCAGCAGATCATGCCAGAAGGTTAAAAAGTGGAAAAATACCAAATTCATCGTTTCAAATTATAGGAAAAGGCTAGAATGGCTAGAACTCTGTCGTTTTTCATAGGCTCATATCAGAACTATAATCTAGAAATCGATTCGTGTCCAGAACTCACGTGCGAGTGCCAGCAGATCATGTCAGAAGGTGAAAAAGTGGAAAAATACCAAGTTCATCGTTTCAAATTATAGTGAAAGGCTAGAATGGCTAGAACTCGTTCGTTTTTCACAGACTCATATCAGAACTGCAATCTAGAAATCGATTCGTGTCCAGAACTCACGTGCGAGTACCAGCAGATCATGCCAGAAGGTTAAAAAGTGGTAAAATACCAAGTTCATGGTTTCAAATTATAGTGAAAGGCTAGAACTCTTTTGTTTTGCACAGGCTCATATCAGAACTATAATCTAGAAATCGATTCGTGTCCAGAACTCACGTGTGAATGCCAGCAGATCATGCCAGAAGGTTAAAAAGTGGAAAAATACCAAGATCATCGTTTCAAATAATAGTGAAACGCTGGAATCGCTAGAACTCTTTTGTTTTGCACAGGTTCGTATCAGACCTACAATCTAGAAATTGATTCGTGTCCAGAACTCACGTGTGAGTGCCAGCAGATCATGCCAGAAGGTTAAAAAGTGGAAAAATACCAAATTCATCGTTTCAAATTATAGGAAAAGGCTAGAATGGCTAGAACTCTGTCGTTTTTTATAGGCTCATATCAGAACTAAAATCTAGAAATTGATTCGTGTCCAGAACTCATGTGCGAGTGCCAGCAGATCATGTCAGAAGGTTAAAAAGTGGAAAAATACCAAGTTCATCGTTTCAAATTATAGTGAAAGGCTAGAATGTCTAGAACTCTGTCGTTTTTCATAGGCTCATATCAGAACTATAATCTAGAAATTGATTCGTGTGCAGAACTCATGTGCGAGTGCCAGCAGATCATGCCAGAAGGTTAAAAAGTGGAAAAATACCAAATTCATCGTTTCAAATTATAGGAAAAGGCTAGAATGGCTAGAACTCTGTCGTTTTTCATAGGCTCATATCAGAACTATAATCTAGAAATTGATTCGTGTCCAGAACTCATGTGCGAGTGCCAGCAGATCATGTCAGAAGGTTAAAAAGTGGAAAAATACCAAGTTCATCGTTTCAAATTATAGTGAAAGGCTAGAATGGCTAGAACTCTTTTGTTTTTCATAGGCTCATATCAGAACTATAATCTAGAAATTGATTCGTGTCCAGAACTCATGTGCGAGTGCCAGCAGATCATGTCAGAAGGTTAAAATGTGGAAAAATACCAAGTTCATCGTTTCAAATTATAGTGAAACGCTGGAATCGCTAGAACTCTTTTGTTTTGCACAGGTGCGTATCAGACCTACAATCTAGAAATTGATTCGTGTCCAGAACTCACGTGTGAGTGCCAGCAGATCATGCCAGAAGGTTAAAAAGTGGAAAAATACCAAATTCATCGTTTCAAATTATAGGAAAAGGCTAGAATGGCTAGAACTCTGTCGTTTTTCATAGGCTCATATCAGAACTATAATCTAGAAATCGATTCGTGTCCAGAACTCACGTGCGAGTGCCAGCAGATCATGCCAGAAGGTTAAAAAGTGGAAAAATACCAAATTCATCGTTTCAATTTATAGGGAAAGGCTAGAATGGCTAGAACTCTTTTGTTTTTCACAGGCTCATATCAGAACTATAATCTAAAAATCGATTCGTGTCCAGAACTCACGTGCGAGTGCCAGCAGATCATGTCAGAAGGTTAAAAAGTGGAAAAATACCAAGTTCATCGTTTCAAATTATAGTGAAAGGCTAGAATGGCTAGAACTCATTCGTTTTTCAAAGACTCATATCAGAACTGCAATCTAGAAATCGATTCGTGTCCAGAACTCACGTGCGAGTGCCAGCAGATCATGTCAGAAGGTTAAAAAGTGGAAAAATACCAAGTTCATCGTTTCAAATTATAGTGAAAGGCTAGAATGGCTAGAACTCGTTCGTTTTTCACAGACTCATATCAGAACTGCAATCTAGAAATTGATTCGTGTCCAGAACTCATGTGCGAGTGCCAGCAGATCATGCCAGAAGGTTAAAAAGTGGAAAAATACCAAATTCATCGTTTCAATTTATAGGAAAAGGCTAGAATGGCTAGAACTCTGTCGTTTTTCATAGGCTCATATCAGAACTATAATCTAGAAATCGATTCGTGTCCAGAACTCACGTGCGAGTGCCAGCAGATCATGTCAGAAGGTGAAAAAGTGGAAAAATACCAAGTTCATCGTTTCAAATTATAGTGAAAGGCTAGAATGGCTAGAACTCGTTCGTTTTTCACAGACTCATATCAGAACTGCAATCTAGAAATCGATTCGTGTCCAGAACTCACGTGCGAGTACCAGCAGATCATGCCAGAAGGTTAAAAAGTGGTAAAATACCAAGTTCATGGTTTCAAATTATAGTGAAAGGCTAGAACTCTTTTGTTTTGCACAGGCTCATATCAGAACTATAATCTAGAAATCGATTCGTGTCCAGAACTCACGTGTGAATGCCAGCAGATCATGCCAGAAGGTTAAAAAGTGGAAAAATACCAAGATCATCGTTTCAAATAATAGTGAAACGCTGGAATCGCTAGAACTCTTTTGTTTTGCACAGGTTCGTATCAGACCTACAATCTAGAAATTGATTCGTGTCCAGAACTCACGTGTGAGTGCCAGCAGATCATGCCAGAAGGTTAAAAAGTGGAAAAATACCAAATTCATCGTTTCAAATTATAGGAAAAGGCTAGAATGGCTAGAACTCTGTCGTTTTTTATAGGCTCATATCAGAACTAAAATCTAGACATTGATTCGTGTCCAGAACTCATGTGCGAGTGCCAGCAGATCATGTCAGAAGGTTAAAAAGTGGAAAAATACCAAGTTCATCGTTTCAAATTATAGTGAAAGGCTAGAATGGCTAGAACTCTGTCGTTTTTCATAGGCTCATATCAGAACTATAATCTAGAAATTGATTCGTGTGCAGAACTCATGTGCGAGTGCCAGCAGATCATGCCAGAAGGTTAAAAAGTGGAAAAATACCAAGTTCATCGTTTCAAATTATAGTGAAAGGCTAGAATGGCTAGAACTCTTTTGTTTTTCATAGGCTCATATCAGAACTATAATCTAGAAATTGATTCGTGTCCAGAACTCATGTGCGAGTGCCAGCAGATCATGTCAGAAGGTTAAAATGTGGAAAAATACCAAGTTCATCGTTTCAAATTATAGTGAAACGCTGGAATCGCTAGAACTCTTTTGTTTTGCACAGGTGCGTATCAGACCTACAATCTAGAAATTGATTCGTGTCCAGAACTCACGTGTGAGTGCCAGCAGATCATGCCAGAAGGTTAAAAAGTGGAAAAATACCAAATTCATCGTTTCAAATTATAGGAAAAGGCTAGAATGGCTAGAACTCTGTCGTTTTTCATAGGCTCATATCAGAACTATAATCTAGAAATCGATTCGTGTCCAGAACTCACGTGCGAGTGCCAGCAGATCATGCCAGAAGGTTAAAAAGTGGAAAAATACCAAATTCATCGTTTCAATTTATAGGGAAAGGCTAGAATGGCTAGAACTCTTTTGTTTTTCACAGGCTCATATCAGAACTATAATCTAAAAATCGATTCGTGTCCAGAACTCACGTGCGAGTGCCAGCAGATCATGTCAGAAGGTTAAAAAGTGGAAAAATACCAAGTTCATCGTTTCAAATTATAGTGAAAGGCTAGAATGGCTAGAACTCGTTCGTTTTTCAAAGACTCATATCAGAACTGCAATCTAGAAATCGATTCGTGTCCAGAACTCACGTGCGAGTGCCAGCAGATCATGTCAGAAGGTTAAAAAGTGGAAAAATACCAAGTTCATCGTTTCAAATTATAGTGAAAGGCTAGAATGGCTAGAACTCGTTCGTTTTTCACAGACTCATATCAGAACTGCAATCTAGAAATTGATTCGTGTCCAGAACTCATGTGCGAGTGCCAGCAGATCATGCCAGAAGGTTAAAAAGTGGAAAAATACCAAATTCATCGTTTCAATTTATAGGAAAAGGCTAGAATGGCTAGAACTCTGTCGTTTTTCATAGGCTCATATCAGAACTATAATCTAGAAATCGATTCGTGTCCAGAACTCACGTGCGAGTGCCAGCAGATCATGTCAGAAGGTGAAAAAGTGGAAAAATACCAAGTTCATCGTTTCAAATTATAGTGAAAGGCTAGAATGGCTAGAACTCGTTCGTTTTTCACAGACTCATATCAGAACTGCAATCTAGAAATCGATTCGTGTCCAGAACTCACGTGCGAGTACCAGCAGATCATGCCAGAAGGTTAAAAAGTGGTAAAATACCAAGTTCATGGTTTCAAATTATAGTGAAAGGCTAGAACTCTTTTGTTTTGCACAGGCTCATATCAGAACTATAATCTAGAAATCGATTCGTGTCCAGAACTCACGTGTGAATGCCAGCAGATCATGCCAGAAGGTTAAAAAGTGGAAAAATACCAAGATCATCGTTTCAAATAATAGTGAAACGCTGGAATCGCTAGAACTCTTTTGTTTTGCACAGGTTCGTATCAGACCTACAATCTAGAAATTGATTCGTTCTAGCCTATGAAAAACGACAGAGTTCTAGCCATTCTAGCCTTTCCCTATAAATTGAAACGATGAAGTTGGTATTTTTCCACTTTTTAACCTTCTGGCATGATCTGCTGGCATTCACACGTGAGTTCTGGACACGAATCGATTTCTAGATTATAGTTCTGATATGAGCCTGTGAAAAACAAAAGAGTTCTAGCCATTCTAGCCTTTCACTATAATTTGAAACGATGAACTTGGTATTTTTCCACTTTTTAACCTTCTGACGTGATCTGCTGGCACTCGTACGTGAGTTCTGGACACGAATCAATTTCTAGATTGTAGGTCTGATATGAACCTGTGCAAAACAAAAGAGTTCCAGCGATTCCAGCCTTTCACTATTATTTGAAACGATGATCTTGGTATTTTTCCACTTTTTAACCTTCTGGCATGATCTGCTGGCATTCACACGGGAGTTCTGGACATGAATCGATTTCTAGATTATAGTTCTGATATGAGCCTATGAAAAACGACAGAGTTCTAGCCATTCTAGCCTTTCACTATAATTTGAAACGATGAACTTGGTATTTTTCCACTTTTTAACCTTCTGACATGATCTGCTGGCACTCGCACATGAGTTCTGGACACGAATCAATTTCTAGATTATAGTTCTGATATGAGCCTATGAAAAACGACAGAGTTCTAGCCATTCTAGCCTTTTCCTATAATTTGAAACGATGAATTTGGTATTTTTCCACTTTTTAACCTTCTGACATGATCTGCTGGCACTCGCACATGAGTTCTGGACACAAATCAATTTCTAGATTATAGTTCTGATATGAGCCTATGAAAAACGACAGAGTTCTAGCCATTCTAGCCTTTCCCTATAAATTGAAACGATGAACTTGGTATTTTTCCACTTTTTACCTTCTGGCATGATCTGCTGGCATTCACACGTGAGTTCTGGACACGAATCGATTTCTAGATTATAGTTCTGATATGAGCCTGTGAAAAACAAAAGAGTTCTAGCCATTCTAGCCTTTCACTATAATTTGAAACGATGAAATTGGTATTTTTCCACTTTTTAACCTTCTGACGCGATCTGCTGGCACTCGTACGTGAGTTCTGGACACGAATCAATTTCTAGATTGTAGGTCTGATACGAACCTGTGCAAAACAAAAGAGTTCCAGCGATTCCAGCCTTTCACTATTATTTGAAACGATGATCTTCGTATTTTTCTACTTTTTAACCTTCTGGCATGATCTGCTGGCATTCACACGTGAGTTCTGGACACGAATCGATTTCTAGATTATAGTTCTGATATGAGTCTGTGAAAAACAAAAGAGTTCTATTCATTCTAGCCTTTCACTATAATTTGAAACAATGAACTTGGTATTTTTCCACTTTTTAACCTTCTGGCATGATCTGCTGGCACTCGCACATGAGTTCTGGACACGAATCAATTTCTAGATTATAGTTCTGATATGAGCCTATGAAAAACGACAGAGTTCTAGCCATTCTAGCCTTTCACTATAATTTGAAACGATGAACTTGGTATTTTTCCACTTTTTAACCTTCTGACATGATCTGCTGGCACTCGCACATGAGTTCTGGACACGAATCAATTTCTAGATTATAGTTCTGATATGAGCCTATGAAAAACGACAGAGTTCTAGCCATTCTAGCCTTTTCGTATAATTTGAAACGATGAATTTGGTATTTTTCCACTTTTTAACCTTCTGGCATGATCTGCTGGCACTCACACGTGAGTTCTGGACACGAATCAATTTCTAGATTGTAGGTCTGATATGAACCTGTGCAAAACAAAAGAGTTCTAGCGATTCCAGCGTTTCACTATTATTTGAAACGATGATCTTGGTATTTTTCCACTTTTTAACCTTCTGGCATGATCTGCTGGCATTCACACGTGAGTTCTGGACACGAATCGATTTCTAGATTATAGTTCTGATATGAGCCTGTGAAAAACAAAAGAGTTCTAGCCATTCTAGCCTTTCACTATAATTTGAAACGATGAACTTGGTATTTTTCCACTTTTTAACCTTCTGACGTGATCTGCTGGCACTCGTACGTGAGTTCTGGACACGAATCAATTTCTAGATTGTAGGTCTGATATGAACCTGTGCAAAACAAAAGAGTTCCAGCGATTCCAGCCTTTCACTATTATTTGAAACGATGATCTTGGTATTTTTCCACTTTTTAACCTTCTGGCATGATCTGCTGGCATTCACACGTGAGTTCTGGACATGAATCGATTTCTAGATTATAGTTCTGATATGAGCCTATGAAAAACGACAGAGTTCTAGCCATTCTAGCCTTTCACTATAATTTGAAACGATGAACTTGGTATTTTTCCACTTTTTAACCTTCTGACATGATCTGCTGGCACTCGCACATGAGTTCTGGACACGAATCAATTTCTAGATTATAGTTCTGATATGAGCCTATGAAAAACGACAGAGTTCTAGCCATTCTAGCCTTTTCCTATAATTTGAAACGATGAATTTGGTATTTTTCCACTTTTTAACCTTCTGACATGATCTGCTGGCACTCGCACATGAGTTCTGGACACGAATCAATTTCTAGATTATAGTTCTGATATGAGCCTATGAAAAACGACAGAGTTCTAGCCATTCTAGCCTTTCCCTATAAATTGAAACGATGAACTTGGTATTTTTCCACTTTTTAACCTTCTGGCATGATCTGCTGGCATTCACACGTGAGTTCTGGACACGAATCGATTTCTAGATTATAGTTCTGATATGAGCCTGTGAAAAACAAAAGAGTTCTAGCCATTCTAGCCTTTCACTATAATTTGAAACGATGAAATTGGTATTTTTCCACTTTTTAACCTTCTGACGTGATCTGCTGGCACTCGTACGTGAGTTCTGGACACGAATCAATTTCTAGATTGTAGGTCTGATATGAAACTGTGCAAAACAAAAGAGTTCCAGCGATTCCAGCCTTTCACTATTATTTGAAACGATGATCATGGTATTTTTCCACTTTTTAACCTTCTGGCATGATCTGCTGGCATTCACACGTGAGTTCTGGACACGAATCGATTTCTAGATTATAGTTCTGATATGAGCCTGTGAAAAACAAAAGAGTTCTAGCTATTCTAGCCTTTTCCTATAATTTGAAACGAGTAATTTGGTATTTTTCCACTTTTTAACCTTCTGGCATGATCTGCTGGCACTCACACGTGAGTTCTGGACACGAATCAATTTCTAGATTGTAGGTCTGATACGAACCTGTGCAAAACAAAAGAGTTCCAGCGATTCCAGCCTTTCACTATTATTTGAAACGATGATCTTCGTATTTTTCTACTTTTTAACCTTCTGGCATGATCTGCTGGCATTCACACGTGAGTTCTGGACACGAATCGATTTCTAGATTATAGTTCTGATATGAGTCTGTGAAAAACAAAAGAGTTCTATTCATTCTAGCCTTTCACTATAATTTGAAACAATGAACTTGGTATTTTTCCACTTTTTAACCTTCTGGCATGATCTGCTGGCACTCGCACATGAGTTCTGGACACGAATCAATTTCTAGATTATAGTTCTGATATGAGCCTATGAAAAACGACAGAGTTCTAGCCATTCTAGCCTTTCACTATAATTTGAAACGATGAACTTGGTATTTTTCCACTTTTTAACCTTCTGACATGATCTGCTGGCACTCGCACATGAGTTCTGGACACGAATCAATTTCTAGATTATAGTTCTGATATGAGCCTATGAAAAACGACAGAGTTCTAGCCATTCTAGCCTTTTCCTATAATTTGAAACTATGAATTTGGTATTTTTCCACTTTTTAACCTTCTGGCATGATCTGCTGGCACTCACACGTGAGTTCTGGACACGAATCAATTTCTAGATTGTAGGTCTGATACGAACCTGTGCAAAACAAAAGAGTTCTAGCGATTCCAGCGTTTCACTATTATTTGAAACGATGATCTTGGTATTTTTCCACTTTTTAACCTTCTGGCATGATCTGCTGGCATTCACACGTGAGTTCTGGACACGAATCGATTTCTAGATTATAGTTCTGATATGAGCCTGTGCAAAACAAAAGAGTTCTAGCCTTTCACTATAATTTGAAACCATGAACTTGGTATTTTACCACTTTTTAACCTTCTGGCATGATCTGCTGGTACTCGCACGTGAGTTCTGGACACGAATCGATTTCTAGATTGCAGTTCTGATATGAGTCTGTGAAAAACGAACGAGTTCTAGCCATTCTAGCCTTTCACTATAATTTGAAACGATGAACTTGGTATTTTTCCACTTTTTAACCTTCTGACATGATCTGCTGGCACTCGCACGTGAGTTCTGGACACGAATCGATTTCTAGATTATAGTTCTGATATGAGCCTATGAAAAACGACAGAGTTCTAGCCATTCTAGCCTTTTCCTATAATTTGAAACGATGAATTTGGTATTTTTCCACTTTTTAACCTTCTGACATGATCTGCTGGCACTCACACGTGAGTTCTGGACACGAATCAATTTCTAGATTGTAGGTCTGATACGCACCTGTGCAAAACAAAAGAGTTCTAGCGATTCCAGCGTTTCACTATTATTTGAAACGATGATCTTGGTATTTTTCCACTTTTTAACCTTCTGGCATGATCTGCTGGCATTCACACGTGAGTTCTGGACACGAATCGATTTCTAGATTATAGTTCTGATATGAGCCTGTGAAAAACAAAAGAGTTCTAGCCATTCTAGCCTTTCACTATAATTTGAAACGATGAACTTGGTATTTTTCCACATTTTAACTTTCTGACATGATCTGCTGGCACTCGCACATGAGTTCTGGACACGAATCAATTTCTAGATTATAGTTCTGATATGAGCCTATGAAAAACGACAGAGTTCTAGCGATTTCAGCGTTTCACTATTATTTGAAACGATGATCTTGGTATTTTTCCACTTTTTAACCTTCTGACATGATCTGCTGGCACTCGCACGTGAGTTCTGGACACGAATCGATTTCTAGATTATAGTTCTGATATGAGCCTATGAAAAACGACAGAGTTCTAGCCATTCTAGCCTTTCACTATAATTTAAAATGATGAATTTGGTATTTTTCCACTTTTTAACCTTCTGGCATGATCTGCTGGCACTCACGCGTGAGTTCTGGACACAAATCGATTTCTAGATTGTAGTTCTGATGTGAACCTGTGCAAAACAAAAGAGTTCTAGCCATTCTAGCCTTTCACTATTATTTGAAACGATGATCTTGGTATTTTTCTACTTTTTACCCTTCTGGCATGATCTGCTGGCATTCAGACGTGAGTTCTGGGCACGAATCGATTTCTAGATTGCAGTTCTGATATGGGCCTGTGAAAAACGAAAGAGTTCTAGCCATTCTAGCCTTTCACTATAATTTGAAACCATGAACTTGGTATTTTTCCACTTTTTAACCTTCTGACGTGATCTGCTGGCACTCGTACGTTAGTTCTGGACACGAATCAATTTCTAGATTGTAGGTCTGATATGAACCTGTGCAAAACAAAAGAGTTCTAGCGATTCTAGCCTTTCACTATTTTTTGAAACGATGATCTTGGTATTTTTCCACTTTTTAACCTTCTGACATGATCTGCTGGCACTCGCACATAAGTTCTGGACCCGTATCAATTTCTAGATTGTAGGTCTGATATGAACCTGTGAAAAACGAAAGAGTTCTAGCGATTCTAGCCTTTCACTATTATTTGAAACGACGAACTTGGTATTTTTCCACTTTTTAATCTTCTGACATGATCTGCTGGTACTCGCACGTGAGTTCTGGACACGAATCGATTTCTAGATTATAGTTCTGATATGAGCCTGTGAAAAACAAAAGAGTTCTAGCCTTTCACTATTATTTGAAACCATGAACTTGGTATTTTTCCACTTTTTAACCTTCTGGCATGATCTGCTGGCATTCACACGTGAGTTCTGGACAATAATCGAATTCTAGATTGCAGTTCTGATACGAACCTGTGCAAAACAAAAGAGTTCTAGCGATTCCAGCGTTTCACTATTATTTGAAACGATGATCTTGGTATTTTTCCACTTTTTAACCTTCTGGCATGATCTGCTGGCACTTACACGTGAGTTCTGGACACAAATCGATTTCTAGATTATAGTTCTGATATGAACCTGTGAAAAACGAAAGAGTTCTAGCCTTTTACTATCATTAGAATCGATGAATATGGTATTTTTCGACTTTTTAACGTTTCGAATGATCTGCTACGGCAAGTTGGCAGAGCATTTTGCCTATTGACTTTTTTGAACTAAAATAGTCAGAACTATTCCTGAAAAGCATCAGGAACTGTAGTATTCAACCGTATGCGAGAAGAACTCACATTTGTTTTTGATCTGCTGCAAATGATCTGCAACGGGAAGTTGGCAGATCATTTTGCTCTTGGACTTTTTTTTAGGTAAAAACGTCAGAACTATTCCTGAAAAGTATCAGGAACTGTAGAACTCAGCCGCATGCGAGAAGAACTCACATTTGTTTTTGATCTGCTGCAAATGATCTGCTACGGGAAGTTGGCAGATCATTTTGCCAATTGAATTTTTTTGGTAAAAACGCCAGAACTATTTCTAAAAAGTATCAGGAACTGTAGAACTCAGCTGCATGCGAAAAGAACTCATTTTTATTTTTGATCTGCTGGACAATGATCTGCTAAGTTCACACACATGGACAACACCGATATGTCCTTCTAGGGGCGTTTCCGCTAACATCTGCTTTGTGTTAGTCGCCTTGCATTCATCCTCTCAACATGAGTACCAAACCATCTAAGCATAGATACTCTTTTCAATTTTTGTCTTCACAACTTCTTTTAAACCGCACGGTTGCTTTATCACATCTTTGCTCAGCCTATCATTCATAGTCACACACACCACACATGTAATGTGCGTTTTGTTTGTGCAGAATAAATAATTTTTCTTTCTTTTTTTCTTTTTACATGCTTCGCAAGGAACGCATTTCCACAGCATTTTATTCTACTTGCAAGCCTCTTTTGCCACACCCAACATTTACTTCCATACATACGCGTAGGCAGTAGGCACCAGCACACCATTGTGAACAGCCAGTCAAGCCTTTTTGGAAATCGACAGGGTGGTCACAGTCGCATGTAAGTATTCATATTATCTTCATTAATATTTCTATCTCTTGTATTCAAACAGGGAGTCTGTTTTAAATAGACAAACTCATTCACTTGCTCGTTGCTCCTACTACTAGTGCTACTACGGTGGATTTTCCAAAAAAAAAAAAAAAACAACCCTTCATACAAACCTTGTCCTAGCAATTTCGAAAACAACAAAAAAAAACAGCCACTTCGTCTGAGCCGTTCTTGTATAATATGATCTTTCATACTGGATGCAATTGATTTTTATTTATATAGATTACCTAATTCTCTGCCTAATTTTTATTCAACCTAATTTTAATTTTAGGGATATAATTATGTTTTTACCATTGCCACTCGAAAATAGTACATTATGATATAAGTGCGGTAAGTTGAAAATTACAGTCGAGGCGATATTGCTAGCCCGAGCCGTAGGCGAGGGCTACAACTACAAGAAAGCAGAGGCTGTAATTATCAAGGCGCACGTATGTCATACGAGGTTTTATAACATATTTGCGAGGAAATAAATAAAACTCTGAGTTTCCTAAACGAATAAATCTTTAATCACTTATAGAAATGCAAGTTGGAGTATGACTTGATATCAATAGGTAGGTACCATGTTTTGTTTTCACAGTGCTTTTTAGCATTGAATAGTAGCACCCCACAATGAGCTTGACTTATATTTTTGAGAAAGTTCCATGAAATAGGCTAAAAACACATTTTCTCAAAATAAATGTGCATCTTTGCTTGTTTTCCATAAGATGAAATTTTGATACGCTTCTAAGTATCTATAGGTCGATTTTTAGGGCAAGAGGTAGTAGAGTAGCCTTTTTCGCTGCCTCTGAGACTTCTGGCAGTGTCGAACTAATAAATTAATCATTACTTGATGACATTTTTAAATAAAAACAATACAGCGAAAAGAAAAAGCGCGCGGAATAATTTTTACTTGTTCACAGATAAGCCAGGCGCGCGCATCAGCGCTTTTTTTTAAGGTAATGGCACAAAAACAGCCAGTATTACTAAAAAAGTAAATTAATATTTTTGTGTTTTTGTAACAGATAAATGGTTGTAATTTATTGTCAAAATTAATTAAATTAAAGAATTAAATGTTTATTTATTATATTTTATCTCCCAAAGTAAATTTTATTCATAAAATGTCGACCACTTTTCTGACATAAAAACTCTTTGCTAAGATTTAAAAAAGTACCGTTCGTTTACGGAGCATCTTGATAAACCGTGCGTTTTACATTACAATAACGCACAAGTTCGTAATGGGATACAATACGATATTGAAATTGGTGCAATAAGACACCCTTTACGAGCAAATGTGTTATAAAGGACATTTTATTCATCGATAACAGTAAATAAAACTCTCTTTTAGTCACTGAGTGAATAAAAACATTTTGAATTTGGAACAAGCACGAATATAAGAATTATGTACAAAAATAAATAAAACGTGCTGAAAGTACAAAGTACAAGTAAAACAAAAATTGATAGAATGTTCGTGATAGATACGGCAAGAGTATCTACCTACGTAAAAATTTACGAAAAATATCAAGCTTTATCTACTACCTACTAGCGGCCCGCCCCAGCTTCGCACGGGTACAATTTTTTTTTCGAACAATTTTTTTTTCCTCGTATCTACTTCAAGAAATATTATAAAAAAATAATTTGGGAAATCGGTCCAGCTCCAGCCGTTCTCGAGATTTGCGCTTAGCAACACATTTAGCGATTCATTTTTATATATAAGAAGCCACCAAACAAGAACCAATTAACTTGGTCCCTCGAATTAAATTCCCTTTTTTTTCACTTGTTGTATAATCTACTAATCTTCCACTGAAATGTATTTAGTCTCGAAAACGTATCTATTAGTGCTCCGTGACTTTTCAAAAGTCACCGGTAAAACCTCTATTACTTACACTACACGATATATTTAGGGCCCGATATTTAGGTGATGTGTTTTTTTAATAAGGGCTCTTCCTTTCTTTTACTTAATTTCACCATAAGGCTTTTATTACCCAGTTGTGAAGGTTGTTCCGAGGTGAAGGCCTTTAATTTTTTAAGCCTGTTTATATCGTCTGTATAATTTAATCTAAGTACAATAAACAGGTATTTTTTATCTATGTACCTACCTAGTCGAGATAATTACTAGATGTACTTAGTATAAGTTACATATAAACAAACTAAGTAAACAATGAAACCACCAAATTCTGGTTCGGCTTTGTCAGGTCTGGTGAACGTGGAATAAAAACATATTTAGTCACAGTCACAGTCAGCATACCTACCACGAGCTCTTAACGCGATCCACTTTAGGACCTAAACTGGAGGCCTACCATGATCTATTTAAAAACGATTCAAAAGCAAAACATTTCAGTTTAGGTTCTTAAACTGCATCGTTCACAGTCGTACCATGACGTCCAATACACTCAGCGGCATTTGGATCGTCGAAAGTGAATGAGCGTTAAGAGCTCGTGGTAGGTATCCAGATGGCACGGCCTAAATTGAATCGTTAAACTGACGTCATGGTACGAATTAGCAGAACAGTTCAGTTTAGGTCCTAAAGTGGATCGCGTTAAGAGCTCGTGGTAGGTACCCAGATCTCATAATCTTTCCCCTGTAATAACTACATGTAACACAATATTATAATGTTGATGGCGATAAGATATGTAGGGATAATAATGAGTTTTAATATTCCTCTGCAGGTCATATAATATAATTTCTGAGTAGAATGTGCGGGAAAGATTACAATAGTATACGTAAATAGGTACAAATAGTAAGATTAATTGGATCCACGTGTGCAGTATGCATTATAATGCGTTTTAGGTATTTTAAGGACTTACTCACAGATAGGTTCTAGGAACTGATGATCGTCTTTCAAACGGTGCAATGATTAGATACTTTCTGAGTAAATCGGTACTTAATCGTTTCTGAGCTATAAACGTCACTTTCTATGAAGTTAATAGTTGGTCAGGGGCAGCAGTCTCGACATACGACCGAATTCGGTCGCAAAGTCCTGTCGATCCAGATGTAGCGATATTTGGTAGTCTCGACTCTGAAAGTCATCGATTGTCATCGGTATTTTACCGACCTTTGTCGCATTATACTTTACGATTTACGAATATATTTTGCGAGCATGTTTGACAGCCCGCAAAGTGAATCGTTATCATCGTTAACTTATAATTTTGGGGGTGTTTGCAAGTAATTATAAACAAAAATAATGCGAAATGGGCGTACTCGAAGGTGTGTCTGTACCTACCGATGATGTAGAGACTTGCGTTTGTCGTAAGCATCGTTACGGCAAGCGATTATTTTCGGTATTATTTAACGATCGGTAGTTTGCGACATCGTCGCTATCTATGTTCAGACTGCAGGGGCTGGATTGGCGTCTATTTGGGCGAGTGCTGGTCAATGCAAACACCATTATGGGATGGACGGTAAACTACATAGCTAAAACAAAACATCTAGACTAGCTTAAGAACCAAATTATCTGAGTGAGTGCTACGTACCTACCGGACGGCGGAGTACTGGAACTGACCAATTGAGGATTCAGACTGGGTCAGGGAGGGCGTAGGTCTAGGTACCTTCAATGCGTAACGGTGACCACTCTACCTACTGCTTTACTTGAACCGAGCGAGCACAGCGTGGCCCGTCGCAGCCGGTAAAGAAGTAAATCCAACTAAGGAAAGGATGGTTACCGAAATCTGGGTCAGGGAAGTCCTCCTGCTCTAGCAGGACATATCTACGTAGTTATAAGTAAGTTGATGTTTTAACATCAACTTACTTATAATTATGTAGAGGTATGTAATGTACTTTTGGAGGGAAGAGAGAGTGCACCGGTGGCTGAGCACTCATTTGTGCACTAGGTATATAATATCTCCCACGCCGAAGGCTAGTCCCGTTGAGATTGGCCACCGTGGCCGAAATATGGCCTGGATTATTGTACTTACGAGAGTTTAATGATTAATTCGCGCTGACATTATTAAAACTAGTTTCTCTTAGAGAAAGAAGGCACCTAAATATGTATGCGAGACTTGATTGGCTATCAATAATAAAATTACAGCTACAGGTACCTTGATTATACCTACGTAATAGGTAGGCACAGTGACACATATTAGATTATGAAATGAATCAATACCTACACGTGTGACTCTAGATTATTTTAGTAGGTAGGTAGGTATGCAAAGATATTGTAGGTACCTATTGACATTATCAGCAATGCTAAAAGGGATTATAACTTGGTTAGGTGTTTATGGTAGGTACCTACTTGTAGTAGTTGTAGGTAATTGACGTAGGTGATAATAGTCCTTTTGTTACCTATGTCATAACAGCATCTGGAACAATAGGATAGACAATAACATTCGTTGAACAAATACGTTAGAAGTCTAATAATAGATAAATTCAGACTTAGGTAGGTACCTAGTTGGGTATAGCTTGTATCTAATAAGTGCGACTTGCACGCGATATACACGACTCTTAATATTAGATACCTACCTACCTACAATTTCTACACGACGAATTCGAGAAACTATGGTCGTGTCGTCGTGTCGTGTAGCCATCGTTTAGGATACGTCTATTTAAGGAACAGACACAAGTCCATTGACTTAAACAGGGTGAATCAGCTGTTCCCTACATTTTGACGAGTTATGCGAACATGAAATGTAGGGAACAGCAGATTTTTTTTTCGCGATTTCATGTTTGTTCCCATAGTATAAGTTGTTCATAATGATGAGTACAATGACCCCTTAAGAGGAAAACAGTGATTAAAATTTCACGCTGTATATTACTAGCATGAGTCAATTATTTTTATTTTACTAGGGACTATAATAATAATAACCCCATCGCCGTATCTCTACGTTGACGTCGTGGTGGGGCTTGCGCGCTCCGAACTCTAGGCCTGTGCCGGAAGACTTTACTTTGCCGGAACAGGTCTAAGGTGAGGAGCCAGACCAAGAGAGATACAGAAACCCGCAGGGCAGCATGTGGCGAGCTGTCGGGCAGTAGCGACCCCACGGACCCTACCTCCTGGGAGAAGTTTGTTCCTCACCTCTGGCTTGCCTTTATTGGCCGGCTGGAGTGAACAATGACGAGGAACAGAGCTCCCACCTCATTCTTGCCTTTATTGGCCGGCTTGAGTGGAGATTCGCAAGAGCAAACGTGCTCGGCGGAAGGAAGTATTCCAGTAAGATGCTGGTAGGGATCTTGACCGTACTTCCGGGATTGTCCTGATAGCCGTGGAATACCTCTCCACTCCTCTTAAGCACCTCAGGACATGTTGCCCCCTTGTCACTACGTCACTATGTGCTAGCGACCGTTTCCGGGGGCCCATTATTGAGTGTGCAAGTCACCCCCTGCCATTTTATCCATGTATATATAAAACATTGATCAGGCAGGGGTCATAGTTCTTCCATAGTTCTTGGTAACCAGCCCACTTTAGCCACCCAAACCCATAGTCCAACTTTATATTTTCCATATCCTGCAATAGTCCTACACCAACCGGGGGTTGTCCTTGGGTGCACTTGCATAGTGCGAACAAGGATAATCGTCGGTTGGTGCCTCATTTCATTGAAAACGTCAATGTAAGAAAATTAGATATGTAAATAAATAAACGAAATAATAATAATAATAATGGCAACACCAACGTCAACATATCAATTCGTAATAATTTTCAGATTAATAAAATTTTACACCAGTTTTATTGTAAAATTTTACCTGCATCCAAACTCCAAATACCCAATTTAATATAATATCAATAGAAAAGTACAATAAACCATGAATAAACCATAATATTCCAAACTTTTACTAAAAACTGCCGAATCGGAGGTGACATATGTCATGTCACCCCCGATAAAACGAAACAAATAATATGAAAATATGTTGACAAGATCAGCCGCAAGACGTGCACGCCTACCACCTCCGGACTCTTCGCTCAGCTCCGCCTCGCCGCCGCCGGTACCCAGCCCCACTGTGAACGCTGTGACGACACCGGCCGCGGCAGTTGCGTCGAGCTCGAGCGACGAGTATTTCTCTCCGCCCACGACGCCACCACCTGCTCGTCGACGGGGAGGACGCCGGCCGCCGGACGGCTTAGGACCTCGAGGCCCACCGGCCTCTGATAGGGTCCCAGCTCCCGGCGGAAGTGTGCAGCGCATGAGATGGACACGTCCCATCAATGAAAATGTCATGCGCTCATACTATGGGGCTACAGAGGGGGGAAACAATCTGACCGCGTACCGTGCTCGGATGCTCTCTCTTTTTCAGGTGCTTGAGCCGGCTGTCAACGTCTCGGCACAACGACTGTCGGATCAGGTGCGGGTTATCCAACGTAATCATATGTTGGATGACACTGTACTTGATCGCTTGCGAAGTGAAATGCGGAGTAGTCATGTCATCGCCCCCCAGTCGCAGACTGCTGCAATATTACAGCAGTCTAATACAAGACATGCAGACGAAGGGAGTAATGATAGGGCTACAAACGTAAGTACCCAGTACAATGAGGAATTGAGAAGTGCTTTGGAGGATGCGATTCAGGAATATCGCTTCATGTCGCCCGAACTTAGACCACGCTTACCTCGTTTGCCCATGCATAACAAAAATAGGGCGCTGGTGGCGGTCCTGGATTCGCAGTTGTCAAAATATTTTGATAACTGCGAAGACCTCACCGATACTCATTCGATTCTGTACTGCGCGGCTGTAGCGGCATGTCGTGTAGCTCACGTCAAATTTGCCAATGATTCTAGAACTACACGACCGAAACCAGCCGTACCCGCTTGGCAGTGCAGAATTGAACGCCGTATTGGTGGGGCCAGAACGCTCATCGGCAAACTAATCTGCTTCAGGGAGGGCAATACTCGCCCTAGAGTGATGCGCTTTGTGAGGCGGGCGTTCGCGGGGACTGATATCAGTCCTCAAGACTATATGTCTTGTGTCACAGAGCGCATCGACTTCCTGAAGCAGAAAGTGTATGCATGGGCGAACCGTATTCGTCGGTATAAGCGACGGGTAGAGCGATATACTCAGAATCGCACCTTCCAGAGTGATGAAAGGTGGGTTTATAGGGGTTGGGAACGACCGGACCAAGGTGTGGCTGAGACGTGCCTGCCGGATGATGATGCCATGTGTTCCTTCTGGCGCAGCATCTGGTCGGTGCCTGTCAGTCACACCGAAGGTGATTGGGCTCGGGAAATTGAGCGAGCTTGCGATCCAATACCAGAAATGGGGGCTATCACTATCTGCCCCCAAGATGTAGCTCGTGCAGTCCGTCCGTTGCCCAACTGGAAAGCTCCAGGGCCGGATGGGCTGCATAACTTTTGGATCAAATGGTTCTCAAGGTCGCACGCTCGCTTGGCATCTCAGTTCCAGACTGCTTTAGAGTCTGGTTCGCTACCCCAGTTCCTAACGACAGGAATTACCCACCTGCTCCATAAATCAGGTAGTACTGCGGAACCCAAAAATTATAGGCCGATCACATGTTTACCGACGGTCTATAAAGTTCTTACATCCATTTTGAGAACTAAAATTAACAAACATATAGACACCAACTCCATCATGTCTGCATCTCAGAATGGATGTAGGAATGGGTCCCGCGGTACTAAGGAGCTACTCCTCATTGATATGACCATTAGCCAACAGGTTCGTCGTTCCCGAAAGGATCTGTCGACATGTTGGATAGATTATAAGAAGGCCTATGACTCGGTACCACATACATGGCTCATGAGGGTGCTGGAGTTGTATAAAGTAGATACAACTCTGCGCACCTTCCTGATGTCGTGTATGGGGCAATGGAGGACAGTCCTTCGCTATCCAGGATGTCGAAATATTCAGAGGAATAGCGAACCGATAACGATCGAGCGAGGCATATTCCAGGGCGACAGTTTGAGCCCGCTTTGGTTCTGCTTAGCCTTGAATCCTCTAAGCACACTGCTGGAGGCTTCAGGTCTAGGCTATCGGCTGAGGAGAGGTGGTCAGGTTATATCGCACCTCCTCTATATGGATGACCTAAAACTCTTTGCCCCCAACAATTTACAACTAATGGAGCTACTGAAAGTAACTCAAACTTTCAGTAACGCCATTAGGATGGAATTTGGTGTGGACAAATGTGCGGTCATGCATGTAAAGCGAGGGGAGATTGTGGAATCCGTGGGAACTCAACTCTCGGATTCCACAAACCTTAGAGCCCTCTCCGCATCCGAAACCTATAAGTATTTGGGTATGTTGGAAGCGTTAGGGATCAATGGTACTGACATGAAGCAATCGTTGAAGGAGCGCTTCTTTGGCCGCCTGAAAAAAGTACTTAATAGTCTTCTATCAGGCGGAAACAAGGTGCGCGCCTTCAACGGTTGGGTCATGCCGGTTTTGATGTACTCTTTCGGCATACTCAAATGGACTCAGACCGAACTCGACGCCCTGGATAGGAAGGTCCGTACACTGCTGACTGAAAGTCGAATGCATCACCCACGGTCATCGGTAATGAGGCTGTATATCCCGCGAAAGTGTGGAGGTCGAGGCTTTTTAAACGCTAAGACTCTCCACAATCGCGAGATATGCAGTCTCAGGGAATATTTCCTAGAAACCGACGTGGGGATGCATCGGGATGTAGTCGCAGTGGACAATGGCCTCACCCCGCTCTCCTTGGCTAAAGAGAACTGGCGCAAACCAGCAGTGCTTGACACTAATGATCGCATGGAGGTATGGCAGAGTAAGGAGCTTCACGGACGCTTTTTCCGGGCCCTACATGGACCCGATGTAGATCTACTAGCGTCCGTAGCCTGGCTACGTTTCGGTGACCTCTTTGGAGAAACCGAAGGTTTTGTTTGTGCAATTATGGACGAAGTTATGATGACGAACAATTACCGGAGATTTATTGTTAAAGACGGCACGGTTGACATCTGTCGGGCATGTCACCGGCCGGGGGAATCAATTAGACATATCATCTCTGGGTGTTCTCGTCTAGCTAACGGAGAGTACTTGCATAGACACAACCTTGTAGCCAGGATAATCCATCAGCAGCTTGCTTTGAAATACAACCTTGTGGAATCGGAGGTGCCGTACTACAGGTACGTGCCCGACCCAGTTCTCGAAAATGGTAATATCACATTGTACTGGGATCGATCCATCATCACTGACAGGACTATTGTTGCCAATAAGCCTGATATAGTGGTGGTGGATCGATCAGAGCGGCGCGCAATGATTGTTGACATAACCGTCCCGCATGACGAGAACCTCGTGAAAGCCGAGAAAGATAAACAAATCAAGTATCTTGACTTGGCTCGCGAGGTTGTCGACATGTGGGATGTACACTCAGCAATCATTGTGCCGATAGTCGTAACAGCCAATGGATTAATAGCCAAGAGCCTCGACCAACACCTAAGGAGGCTCTCGTTGGGCAGCTGGATCAAGGGCTTGATTCAGAGAGCGGTACTTCTGGACACGGCTCGCATTGTTAGGAGGTTCCTCTCTCTGGAGCCCTGACCGCCGGTAGCTTGGACCTTGCTCCCGATACCGGTGGGCTACTATTTTTTGTATTTTTAAATGTTTTTATATCTATATATCATAATATTTAAAAATATAATTTATATGTGTATATATTGAAATAAAGAGATAATAATAAATCCGCAGGGCAGCATGTGGCGAGCTGTTGGGCAGTAGCGACCCCACGGACCCTATCTCCCGGGAGAAGTCTTGTACCTCACCTCTGGCTTGCCTTTATTGGCCGGCTGGAGTGAACAATGACGAGGAACAGAGCTCCCACCTCATTCTTGCCTTTATTGGCTGGCTTGAGTGGAGATTCGCAAGAGCAAACGTGCTCGGAGGAAGGAAGTATTCCAGTAAGATGCTGGTAGGGATCTTGACCGTACTTCCGGGATTGTCCTGATAGCCGTGGAATACCTCTCCACTTCTCATAAGCACCTCAGGACATGTTGCCCCCTTGTCGCTACGTCACTATGTGCTAGCGACCGTTTCCGGGGGCCCATTATTGAGTGTGCAAGTCACCCCCTGCTATTTTATCCGTGTATATATTAAACATTGATCAGGCAGGGGTCATAGTTCTTCCATAGTTCTTGGCAACCAGTCCACTTTAGCCACCCAAACCCATAGTCCAACTTTTTATTTTTCCATATGCTGCAATAGTCCTACACCAACCGGGGGTTGTCCTTGGGTGCACTTGCATAGTGCACACAGGGATAATCGTCGGTTGGTGTCACATTTCATTAAAATTTCCTAAAGGGCCTCTGCGAGTTGGCTTCGGCCCCTCGTACGCCTTCCAAAGGACCGGGACTCAATGGTCCCGAGATATAAAAAAGAAAATAAATAATAATAATAAAAATATAATTTATATGTGTATATAATTAAATAAAGGAAATAATAATAATAATTTATTTAAGTCAGACTCAGTGATCCATATTTATGTTAGTAAGAAAACTTAAAAATTATGTTAGTAACCAGGGAGTAAAATACATGCCACAATAATATTATTATAAATTATTACTATAAAACGTAGGTATCGCAATATTTCTGTTCTGTTAAAATATTTTGGTTAGCTATAGACCTACCTAAATAAGTATAATGTTGTCATTATTGGTCACATAAAAAAAAAGGCAAGTTATTTTGGCAACGACTTTAAAATACTTAGTGATAACAGTAGTAGGTAGGTATGTACGTATTGAGAGGGGTCTTGTCTACCGGGAAAGGCTGGCACTGGGGTGGCTTGTGGCCCCAATCAATCAATCAATTAATAAATCAGTAGCCTAGTAGAGAGTGCTAGAAAGTAGGAAAAGTACCTAGTTAGAGACTGATCATCTCCTACTTTTGAATGGAAAAAAGTCCTCATTTTATACATCAATGATTTCAAATGGAAAGTTCATAATTATATACTTAGCAAATTCCTGTCAACAACCTTTGATTATGATGAAGAATGTGTTGAGCGGGGCGGCGACGCTTGCCTGGCTATTGATATTATCAGTCTGGGGGGCCATATGACGTAATATCGAGACTCAATAAACAATCCATGTTGTACTTTTCCGACGGCGGCGGGATCTTTATTCAGTCATTGAACACTTTCGGACGCAGACACACATCTCTTGGGTTACCTACCTACCTAAAATATTTTACACTCAAACGCTATTTCAAATTAAAATATCAAACGAAAGGTAGATATTTCATCAGTATTCTGCTTAATTTCTTTCAATTAATCATTCATAAAGAGTTTATCTTACTTTGTTTACTTAACGGAATAATTAATTATAACTACCCATTCACAGACACATGAATGAAATATTAGTTTATAATTAAACCTCATTAACATTGAGTGAAAGATGAGTTTACCGACTCCTACATTAATAGCAAACCTTTGTTTATTTGCTATTATTGGCAACTGGTTTTGGTCTCATTTCTGTGATATTAAATCAATTAAACAATAAGTCAATTGTAAGTTTATCACCGGGCACAGTGTGTTTAATAATAAGTATTTATTTAATTAATATCTATGCGGAGACTGTAATCTAAGCTCTTTATTGTCTCATCTCAGAAGCGGTGGTATATAAAGACACATGTTCAACACGTTTCGTCATTATTGTAAAGATAGCGAGCTAGTATCAAAAAATTTATTCAAAGTATAATTTAGCATAATGTACGTATTTGTAATAAATTAAATAATAATAAAAAAAAAAAAGTTTTTTAAATAATAAAGTGGACGTGTTGGTTGCGAGGTTTATGATCTAGTTTTTCGAAGACTTCGTCTTCTAATTTCTTGGTCTGCCTATTTTAATTCATTGTTGTTTTTTTGGTGCAGCATGGTCGGAAAGAATAATCAGCTGTCGTCGCAGGAGATCTTCGCGTTGGAGGACAAGTACGGGTGCCGGAACTATGCCCCCGTGCCCGTCGCCCTAAGCCGCGGTGAAGGTAAGTTCAAAATCCTATTAGGACAGTGACCTAGGTGCTCTTTGATATCAGCCGCTTTAATAATTTTACGTGAATTGATGAATGCATTATTTGAAATTTATTTGTGCTATAATTTGTGTCGTAATCAACTAGGAAAATCTCATCAAAATTGAATTAAGCCATAGTTTCACCATACCATAATTTTTTTGCGTGATTATTCCAAATTACTGTTTTACCTATTTACCTACTACAAAAATTTTGAATAACTTTCATACTTAATAAGAAGTACTTAGATATAATTTTTTTAAATTCGTAACCGTTTTGTATTGGGCTTGGTCTCAAAAGTTTTAAAAATATCTACTTACCTAGGTACTTGAAGGGATAGTATTAGATTTTTTGTTGGGAAAAACCAGTGGTGGTGTTAGTAGGCGCGTTCATGTAAAGGTTCGCTTGAAATAAACGCAGTAAATAGAACGTTGTAACGCCCTCACTTCATATTCCACGCAATACACACATCACAGTACCTGCCTACCTATTATCAAATAGGTATGACGCGTACAGCGTAATATATTATATTGTTAAGTATTTATTGCACCTTGCGAAGTTATCGCATCGTAGCCGCTATAAAGATTAGATCGATAAGAATTTACGGGGTCAACAAGGTTGCAAAGTAGCGCGCAACATTCGCAATGATGGGACAATGAACAATCTAGGTACCTACGGTCGACAAAGAAAGTACTTACTTAATCGACAGCGACAGTTACTTTCACATATTGATGCAAAATTATTCGATAATTCGATACGTGGTGTATCGTAATCTTTTAGCATTTCATGTATTATGCACCGGTTTGTGTTATTTCCGTTTTTAATATTGCGTTAATAATATTGATAATTTAGAAAACTAAAGTGTTCATTGAATTCTGTTGCTGAGCATACACACGCTACGCCCGTTACTAAGCCCTATTATAAATAGTAGGACTGCTTTAGGTACACACGGCTACACATTAAATTATACATTTCCAGTTTTAGCTGACCTCGCATTCTAGAGGTGCAATCAGAAGTCAGCTTAAACTGGTTATGTATAGCTTGATGTGTAGCAGTGTGTACATAATAAATAATATAGAATTGCTCCTACCTGTGTGGCTTCAGCCTAAGCGAACTTTTTGAAAATTAATGCACCACCTTTATCACGCCATGGGTAGATTATAAACTTTACGTGATAATTTTAATACTTTTATAATACCTACCATAAAGATTCTTAGACGGCGGTAAATCTCGAAACTGGAACTATTGTTTATAAATTAAATTAAAAACGATTTACATTTTCTAATCTTTTAATTGCTGTAGCTGGGTTAATGGTAAGTAGGTAGGTACCTAATTCTCAAATACAAAATGGTACGAATTATACTTACTTAAAAAAATTAACATGTATACCTACAGTGCATACCTACAGTAATTTATATATCTGTGAGCAAATACTTAAGTAGGTAGATAAGTACTAATTGTTTATTTTCGTTCACTTACTAATGACAATTAACGACATAGACACATTAATTAGGCAAACCAGCATCGTTCCGTTTACGAACGGTTCGGACGTGTGGTGTGTTTTCTAAGAACTGAGAACAGCTACTAAGATTGAATAAATACTTACCTTAGGTATAATTTTTTTTTCAGGAGTCTTCGTCTGGGATGTAGAAGGCAAGAAATACTACGATTTTCTGAGCGCGTACTCCGCGGTGAACCAGGGACACTGCCACCCGAGGATCATAGCTGCTCTGAAGGATCAGGCCGATAAACTCACCCTAGTGTCCAGGTAGATAAACGAAGCACGGAACATTATTTATAAAGGTGAATTTCACCAATAAAAGTTCTGAACGTGATCATGGGGGCCTAAAAAGGCCACTTTGGCAGAATCATAAAACAATTCATATCACGCAATTTCATCTATAAGACAGTTTTGTATGGAGATTCGTAAAATGCTATAGGTACACCACTGCCTAACCCTTCAGGGATATATAGGTGTGAAACTGTCAAACAGATGAATTGCGTGATATGAATTGTTTTATGATTTTGCCAAAGTGGCCTTTTTAGGCCCCCAGCACACGCGTTCAGTTTCATTGGTGAAATTCATAGAATTATAATAGTCTTTGGTGAAATTCGTTCCAGGTTACGCGAGTAAAAATATGAAAAAAAAAAAAAAACTCCCTTAGGTGCCAATGACAATGACTTATTAAAAAGAAACCAGTTACATTCGTGCTATAAACATCGTTTTCCAGAGCATTCTACTCGGATCAGCTGGGTAATTACGAGAAGTTCATGACAGAGCTCCTCGGCTTCGACCGTCTGCTGCCGATGAACACTGGTGTAGAGGGCGGAGAGAGCGCCTGCAAGATTGCCAGAAAGTGGGCCTACGACGTCAAGAAAATACCCGACGGACAAGCAAAGGTAATCATTTTGATATGTTGCTGTACTTATGAGGAGAGCAGTGGTGGCCCAGTGGTAACGGCCCCTACTTCCGAGTTGTAGGTCGTGGGTTCGAACCCAGCCAGGTCCTTTACTTTGCGTAATTTATTTCATCACCATTGCTCTCAAAACGGTGACGAAAAACATCATGAGGAACCGGCATGCCCTAGAACAAAAAAATCGAAGACATGTGACAACTACCAACCCGCACTGGGCTCGCGTGGTGGATTACGGCCCACTCCTCTCCACTCTGGGCCTCCTTTCGGTGAGTCCCACTACATTACAGGCTGTACTTATGAAATAGTTTTTGGGTAGGTAGTTTTAATGTTTTGGTTTGACTATAGCTGTTGACCGAAGGTAGGTACATTTCTAAACCTGCAAACTTTACGTAAGTAGGTAAAATGATACTTATAGGGAATTAAGCAAATAAATTTTGTCCGATATTTATCTAACAACTTAATGCAAGATATTTATAGCATCTAATAAAAACAAAAGTAACAATCATATCAGCTTCATGCATATGCAGAATAATCTCGCACCATTTAAATCTTATCATAGTAATCATAACGTGAGAGTGATGTCAACTTGAACCTCTCTGCGCTAAAACATGTGGCTTCAAATGAGTAAAGTTAATGGGAACATTATATCGCTTATCGAGTGGTAATTTGTATCATGGGTTATCATAGAGTGGTTATTTTTATCGTGGGTTATCATTCTGCGTTGAGACTAGAAGAATCCGGTGCTTTGGGGATTGAGACATGAGAGTTGATAACGTTTACATGGGTCAGCAGGGCTCATTTATTTTCTTTTCACGTTCCGAGGGTAGGTACCTTAACAGGCATCCTTAGGGAAGGCGTTTTATTTTTAAAGCAAGTAAAATCCTACCTAAAAGTTTATATTCAATACACAAAGAAAATTCCAATAAAAAAATAAAATTGGTCATCATTATTTTTTCTCTCGGCACCTACGTCAATATTTTTTGTTTTTCCTCTAGATAATCTTCGCCGAGGGCAATTTCTGGGGCCGAACACTGTCTGCTGTATCAGCGTCGTCGGACCCCACATGTTACAAGGGCTTCGGACCCTACATGGCTGGCTTCCACTTGATTCCTTATAACGATACTGATGCTCTCGAGGTAAGCACATATTATTATTTTGGATCTACTAAGGAGTTCTCCTTAGTAGATCCAAAATAATAAATGTCATCTTAAACTCTTGCTTAAAAGACATGACGTGATGATTCCATTTTTAATTCGCAGAAGGCAATCCAAGACCCGAACGTGGCTGCGTTTATGGTAGAGCCCATCCAAGGAGAGGCAGGAACAGTGATCCCAGACGACGGGTACTTGAGGAAAGTGAGGGAACTGTGCACCAAGTACAACGTCCTATGGATCGCTGATGAGGTGCAGACCGGTTTGGGTAAGTCTGTGCATTTAAAAAGGTCAAGATAAAAGGTTATCGGGCTCTGCGTGTCTTCAATAGATAGATGAATGTGTTGAATGCGTTTATACCTATTTAGATACGGAGGATATAAATAAAACTTTTCCATTGTGATAGTCCCATTAAAGACCAGTTTAATTATATTTTGCTGTTTTTAAATCTTTATTTTTTGTTATTGTTTTTATGTTTTGTCATTACGTCATTAGTTTTTATCAGTGTTTTCAAATGGCAATTGACCTTATTATGGCACCGAATGTTTGCAATAATACTGTGTAAAACGTAACTTATCTACGCGTAATTATTGTACTGACGCGTGACGGTAGATATTCTATCTATTTTTCATTGACGAATTTGTTGTCATAGATAACGAGATTCTCGTGTACACGTTCACGCCAGGTAATCTTCGCTTATTTTTTTGGAACGGTAGGAATTGACTGGTAGAAATCGTCCGTCACGTCAAGAAAAAGCGTTATGCCTCTCCACGTGACTTTCTCTCTGTCTCTTTCTAATATATACGAGTGTATGCTGACAGGGGTCTCCCGACCGCACACGTTTTTTTTTGTAATTTTCCTAATGTCCCTGCATCGATAAAGCGATTTAAGTTTGTTTCCGCTCGTGGCCAAATTCGGAACTAACGCTACCATAATGTTATTTGAATACATTTCAAAGTGACATTTCTAACAGTTGTTGCATCATGTTTACCAACAGCCAGCCAACAGCCCCTCGTTCGAGCGTTAAAAGATCTTCGTAGCAGTGTACTTTTATGATTAACTTGATTGTCACGATGTTTGTTGTAGGACGTACCGGCAAGCTGTTAGCAGTAGACCACGAGGGCGTGAAGCCCGACATCCTCATCCTGGGCAAGGCACTGAGTGGAGGAGTGCTGCCAGTTTCCGCTGTTTTGGCCAATAACAATGTTATGGATGTAAGTTTCGTAATTAACACACACTTATATTAATTGATTAACCTGTATGCGTAATAAACTAATTTCATGCAGACGTCCTGTTGAGTTTGAGTTTACGACGTTTCGGTTCAACAATAGGGTTGTGGGGTTTTGTCGCTAAACTAAAGACTTGCGCTCGTACCCGTATTTATATTACATATAACATACGCGAAAGAACTAAAAATTGTGATAGGTACTAAATCATCAGAAGAACAATCAGTTACCTGCTGGAACTTTATAGTTTATTTGTTTCATTCTGCGTTTGGGCGACTTTCCAATTTTATTGCCGACCTTACTGATTGACAAAAAAATCTGATGGAATAGCTATCCGGTACTACACGTTCGCTTATAACAATTCACGTTTGTTTGCAGGTGATCAAGCCTGGTACTCATGGATCTACATATGGCGGCAATCCTTTGGCTTGCGCAGTCGCCACTGAAGCTATCAAGGTATAAAAACGTTCATCTCTTTCTTTACTCGGGCAATATTCCTTCTATAGCAGTCTGCCATGGTAGATGAGAAGATGATTTGAAATCCTTTTTTCTGTCACCAGGTGCTATTAGAGGAGAAATTATGTGAAAACGCGGAGAGACTTGGCAAAATACTGGTTGAAGAGCTGAACAAAATCCCCAAGAATAAGCTGACCACTGTGCGCGGCAGGGGTCTCATGTGTGCCATCGTTGTTCATGACAGTAAGAATATTTATATAGAGTAGCCGATACATACGAGAACTTCTAATCAGCTTCTGCTAGCGCAATATTGTTTGACAATCTCGTAAAAATCTATTACTCAGATCTCAATAGTCACTGCAATAACCAAAGAAATATCATATTCCGTTAAAACAAATCCATAAATTGGAGAATCTTATCAAAGTTCCTGCCTGTCTTAAAAATGAAGTATTTGCTTTGCAGGTATCTCAGCATACGACGTGTGCCTGCGGCTGCGCGACGCTGGTCTCCTCACCAAGACCACCCACGGCCAGTGCATCCGCCTGGCGCCCCCACTCGTCATCACCGAACAACAAATCCGCGACGGAGCAAACATCATCCGCAAAGTACTCGAAAGCTACGACAAATAAACTACCCGCAAAATAACTCCGTCGCAACAATATGGACAGCACGAAAACGCTGTGTTTACCACTTCTTTAGAATACGAAACTAATTTATTCATTCGAAAGTAAAATTATATTATACGATTGGTTCGAGATTGTTTAAAAATAATAAATCACTTTTTGTGCGGTAGGTATATTTTTATATTAACATTTAACAACCATCTCACAACACACTAATAATCACAGTTAGTTGAGGTAAATACTGTACTTTAAGTAACTTTTATAAACATGTACGAGCCGAATAAAGGTAAAATATCACAACGCATAATATAGCTCTTTTGTTCCGCTGGCACTTAGCATTACAATATAATTAAAGCAAATATTTTACGTATTATTATGTATGTGTCGCAGCCAACTGGTTAAATTAGCCGTTTAGTTAACCGCCTGGCCTTTAGAAGTAGTGCTCGCCCCGCTTCGCTCTCTCGGCTCACACGCGGTTGATCACAGTTCTAACCTAACGTAACCCATTTGGTCGGGGTGACCTGGCTTAGTTACTGCGACCAATTCGGCTCGCGCGTGATTGGTTATAGTTTCAACCTAAACGATAATATTGAATATAATTCAGGCCGTTAGTTGAACGGCCGCCGTTTAGTTAAAAGGCTAGGCGGTTAAATGAACGGCTAATTTAACCAGTTGGCTGCGACATACGTATATCTTTAAGTATTATGAAAACTTGGACTGGCTAGTATTTCTTATTGTTATAGTACTGGCATTAACATTTTGTTCTTTTAGTTTAGTAGTTCGGCTTCTAAGACACCTACTTGTGCTCGCATTGTGTCAGTCAACTTTGAGAGTAGAACAGTCTCATCCAAACTCATTTTCGGGCTTTCCAGCAAACCTGAAACGAAACAGCATATTATTATCATGTATGAGGGAGGACAAAGTAACGAAAACATTGAAAACACATTTGATTGCTCACAATCATAAAATTGATTGGACCAAGAAAACAAAAAACGAAATTAGCATTTTTCAGTCGTGACGTGACGAGGTAAGGCAACAAAGAGTTGCGTACTTATTTGCACATCTATATTGAATGACTACTTACAAACAAAACTAAGTCGTCGCAAATATCGTGCCTTTTAGGTTTGTGGAAGGTAAACACGGACTTGTTATTTGAAATTAAATAAAAAGGTGATATTGTAAGACCAAATGTTTTGAAAATAAAGCAGTTTGTAAGAGTGCAGGTGTTTTTGATTTCCTGACTGCGATCTGCGACTACTGGTTGCAATAATATTTTTGTAGATTTTTCCCACATTTTGTTTATGCCAGATCTCTTACCTTTATTGATGCAGTCCCAACATTCTTGTATCTCGTAACTGAGGCCCGCACTGTTGTGGAAATGGAACTTGTATTTTCCTTTGGGTAAACTCCATTCTGTGTTGTTAGCTGCCGATATTTGCAGTACCGTGGGACACCAGAAATAGTCCAACTGCAAATGAGAATAAATAGTAGGTAGAAACAATTATTATGATTTGTATTGGACTGCTAATTGGTTTGGTGGAATGTCGGTCTTGACATCTAAAAATGCACAGGTGTGGGGTGCAAAATAGCCTGCACGGGTGGCTCCAATATGTTTACCACTACATGAGCACGATCATCCGTAGTTCGTGCCGATACAAGAGAAAAGCTTGTAAGTGACAAGCTTTTCAATTATCTTCTCTTTTTTTGCTGCTCGGATAAATTCTGATGATGAAATAACGTATGTATTCCCCAAAGGGGTAGGCGAAGGTGCATTACAAATGTAAATGCAAGATTATTGCCAAAGTGGAAAAATGATTTGGAGCTCGAACCCAGGTTATCGAGGCAGAACAATTAAATCATCTGAAACGTAACGAAACCGGAAACGAAATTATGCTCACAGCAATAGATCCCTTAGTGCCGACGATTTCAGCTTTGTTGGTCATATTGGCCCTTGTATGGGCGGACAGTGTGGCGGTCCGGCCGTCCTTGTACTTGAGCGCGCACGAGATGGACTCGTCCACGCCGGCTTTGCTCAGGTGGCCCGTGCATACTATGTCCGTCGGGGGCTCCTTGTATATAAACTGCACCAGTTGCAACATGTATATACCCAAGTCTAGCACCGCACCACCGCCCAAATCTTTCATTCTGAAATCGACGACCGACATCAACAGAGAAATGATAGAGTTGAATTCAAGTAGTTTTTAATTCAGTAGTTTATGGCAGTGTTCAATTTAAAAGTTAAATAATAAATATCGCGTTTGTACAAGAAAGGGGTGATGATGGGTAAAGCATTATTATAATTATGTATAAGCAGTGAATGATAATAAATATCTTACAAGTTCCTCTCAATGTCGTTAATTTCGACCCCAAACTGTATGCTGATGTGATAGATGTTCCCAAGCCCGCCCGAAGATATGTGCTGATCCAAAGCGTCGTAAGCAGGGAAGAACCTCGACCACATCCCTTCTAGGAGGAACACTTTCTGTTCGCGAGCCAGGTCCACCAGCGATTTAGTTTGTTTGTAAGTCATGCCCATAGGCTTTTCGCATAGCACGTGTTTACCGTTCTCTAACATTAATTTAGTTATTTCGTAATGCTGCAAATTGAGAACACTCACGAATACAATGTCTGGAAACAAGAAAAATATTTCCGATAAATCTGAAGGCTTTGCCGACTGTATGAACATGTTGCATGTCGGGTCATATCGTGTTAGTGACAGACATACTGCCGTACCTTGCCTTGAAGTACAACCTCGTATTGAAACATTAAACGACTCGAGAATTTCTACTATTATGCGTATTCTAAGTTTGGAGGCAATCGCTGCAATGTCGAACGGAAAAGAGATGCAAGGGCGTTGGTGCACTGCACCCGTTTCGACTTCTATAAAATATCAGTCAGCGGACAATCGCACTATAATCTGTGCTACAGCTACATACGTTTGAGGCTTTAACTTTACAGTTTACGTAAGGCTATTTACACTTGAAGAAATAGCATGAAACAATGACACGGATGAGCAACAAATGAAGGATAAAGATAAAGGAGTTGTTTTCGAAGTTAACTGTCAGTTAGTTATTTTTTAGTTTAATTTAGCTGTGCTGTTACTTTTTTTGCAGTTGCATGCAAAGTTTTATTTAAGTAGTTTATGAAAAGATTGTATATTTTTTTATAAAACCTCTAGGTATGGATGTTACCCTTATTGCAACTTATCTGTCTACACGCGGGCATGAGTTAGTACCTACCTAGTATTACTACATAAGGCAACGCGCTTGATTTCAGAACGAGCAGAAGTGGTAGGTAAGTTAAAAACGATCTTATATCGAAGAAGCAAGTCTAATTCGCTAAGTTCATGGATATTTACATTTTGGAAACAAATATTTGGGCTGATAATAGATTACTTTTTGCTTGAACTGCCGTAACTACATGACCAGTATTGTTAATTAGGTATACGTCCAAAGATCTAATCATTATTGAAATCACGACAAGCGAGTAATTCCTGCTCTTTTGTTGCGTTGCCAAGCCTAGTAAAATAATGGAAACTATTCATTCGTCACATTTGTGTGACTACTAACTATCGGTCTTTCTTTTCGAGGCGAGTGTCGTTACGGACCACTAAGTGATTTGCTATCATGAGGTTCAGCAGCAGTGTCATACTACGATCATTGATATCGCAACATCCGCAAAGTATCGTAGATTACCGCTATGACACGAATGTTCATGAATGGTAGGAAGCTTTTAGGAGGCTATTGACTAGATTCTCATGGAAATGTGTGTACGGTGTAAGTACCTAACCACATACTTGCAAAATATATAAGAATTTTCAAGTCAGGCATGAAGCAAATCAGGCAGGTTAGTAGGTAGGCAGTAGGCAAGTTTTTCTCCATCACACAGTATTGTTAGGGAAGTGTCTCACTCAAGTCATTCGAGCGAGTGTAATGATTTAGCTCGTTATCTTTTGTTTGTGTACTGATGCTTGTCTTAACAATGGGACGTTTTGTTACCTATAGAGTCATCACGCGCGAGTGGCTCGTAGCCTTCATAGGCTGTGTTGATTTTGTGGAGCGTGGCCAATCTGTGCACACGGTCGAGATCTTTGCCGGCAACCGCGACGACCTTGTGCTGGGCAGCCGGTAGCGTCCCTAGCGCCGTCAAGAAGTCGTGAGCTATCATACCAACACCGGCTACACCCCATTTTAGTTGCAAACCCATCTGTAAAAATACATAGATAAAGTAAGTAGTTTGTAAACAACGTCGACAGGTACAGCGACTAATGAGAACAGTTATAGGTAGGTACTCTGAAGTGACGAAAATCAGCAACAGATTTTCTTAAGATAAGATTATCAATGTTGAATCGTATTACGTCGTAGGCAAGCCGTTATGATTAAAAATTGTTTTGGGCGATTTAAAAAGGATTTGTTACCTACGAAACTTTATAATCCCTGAGATAGAAAACTAAATTAAAAAATGTGTAAGAAATTCGATAAATCAATTTTATAGACTATACTGAAGTTACTTACCTAGCTGTTTGACGAGACCGTGGTTCAAATAATAATAGTAACGCCTACGTTTTTTTCTTAATATGACCTGCAGTAGTTAATTAGCTCACGGTTTCCCACAATAACACCTTATATTTGCCTATTCCACAGTCATATCAAATACTTTGTAATTCAATATTAATGTAGATACTTGAATGTCAATAAGAAACGCGACACTATGAAGAGACGTAAGTAACTAAAATGTATTTTTATAAAGGTGTACAAACATAACATTGCATTGGGTATTCCTTATCTTGTAAGATAATCACGTAAAAGGTACACAATGTAGTTATCGCGACTTCACTGGGACTGTACTGTGATTTGTCCTCACATGGAATATAATACCTACTACAACAACTTGCCTCTGCAGGCCTCTTAAATGTGTTAATTGAACTCAGTGTATGTATGACAGAGTTAGTAGAGGTATGTATGTGGAATAATGTGTCTATTGGCCAACTAGGTTGATTGGTAGTTTGTTAATGTTAGTGTTATATGAGACAGGAGATCATAATAATGTTTATTTATGTTCATGAGCACACACTAACAAGTACTCTAATAGATGCATGTTTGTCTCTCATCAGAAGATAGTCACGTTTTTAAATAGGATCAGGGCTGATTTTACCAAAGTCAGATATATTTTATTCATGAAGTAAAATTTATGTCTGCTAATAATAATATGGAAAAACTGTCAAAAATTAAAAATTTATACTAAGGATTATACATATTCTAGGTATAAAAGTTTGGTGGAATGCACACTTAATGTTAAGGGTTATTAAAAATACATGTACCTAATTATGATCAAAAACCACACAACCATTAAATTTTTGACAAACACAGAATTCTGATTTTCTGACTGGGCTCTGATATTAGGTATTTTTTAATTCCTGGGAAATGTTTCCAGGAATTAACATTGTACCTATGGAAAAATTGGGGTTTCCTTTGATCTTATTGAACATTTCAGTAAGTAGGTACTTTTACATTTCTTCTATTCCACTGGGCCTTGGTGAGCCTCAGTATTTTTTTTGTTTTTTTTTTGCATGGTGGCCAATGCTTGTGCCTTTTCTGTAAGTATGAGAACAGGCCTGTGCCTTGCTGTGGGACAGTTAATAGGCTGGTATATTATATTTTTTAAATTTTATTGATCAGAATACATGAATACCAGCAAGAGTTTGAATACAATTCAAAACATGCATGGTTATGCAGAATATCTACATAATGTGGACTATGCACCATGGCTGTAGGTACAATAAATTAAAGTTAATCAAGTGGCTGGATAGGTACCTACATGATTATTATTACTGATTGGATCAATTGGTACTTACATTTCCTTGATCAGGCATATTGAGAATACTGTAGCTACTTTATTGGTCAGTGGGTCGTCTTAGGGGCGGAGGATTTATATTTTAACCTGTACAAGTTATGTTCTATTTCATTAATAATAATAATAATAAGCTTGCAGTCCACCTAAAAATAAATATAAGTAGTATCAATTATATAGGTAGGTACATTAAGCTTAAATAAAAAAGCAATGTAAGTAATTAAACTCAAATCGAGGAAATTAATTAAGTAGGTATTTCATATTAATTATTTACTCTCATTGAGTTTATAACTAACAAAAAGCAAACGTTTTAGGATTTATTGCATCCAGTTTTTACCTACTTTAACATTATATTTATTTCTTATGAATGCTATTATGGTACTGGTTTTGTTTAAACTAAAAATTTACCCGCACAATGTCGATAAGAATAAATAGAAAACAACTTACTAAAAAGGAAATCAGCTGACTTGAACAGATGAAAATATCGCCTCAAAATAGTATTCTCCAGTTTTATAACCTAACTTCGTTATGCTATCCAATTAAATTTTGATGTACAGTACAACATTTGCAATTCCTTTTAAGTTACATAATTATCTCTTTATTATCTTATCAAAATTAAATGAATAGACGAAATACGAGAAGGAGAAACAGAGCACAAGCGCCCAAAGTATTACTGAATTACGAACAGGGTTGCCAACTCGATACTACGGTTAGGTGCTAAATGTAACTTTAAAAAGTGCTAGATTTCTATGTATATCTGTTAAATATAATAAAATTACGAAATATACATGAAAGAACACAGTATTTTAATATATATATTAATGTGACAATTTTAAATCAACAGTATCTTAGCAACCATACAAAAGGTACCAAAGACATATTAGTACATTAGCTCTGGTCTGCCATAGATACTTCACATCCTCGGAACTTTTTAAAAGAATGTTATGGTAATAAATTCTTTAATCCTATTGCTGAACTTAAATTATGCAGCCTGGGACCGAACAGTGGTTTGGTTAACATATCAGCAAACTGCTGATCCGAAGGAACATGCGTTACGTCGAGGTCTCCGTTGCTAACACATTCCCTTACAAAAAAATGTTTCAGCTTGATGTGTTTGGTGCGCTTGTGATATTCATATTTTGGGTTGTGCGCAAGTTTCACAGCCGATTCATTTTCCAGGTTCAGTACTGGTTTCTCAATTTTTATCAAGTTGTTAATAAGGCGATTCAACCATAAAATCTCTTGTGCAGATTCACTTGCTGCTATAATCTCTGCTTCAGTGGAAGAGATGGAGACTGTCGTTTGTTTCTGGCTTCTCCAGCTAATAGCAGCTCCAGAGAATAAGCACACCATTCCAGATGTCGACCTTCCAGTAGTTTGATCACCTGCATGATCTGCGTCGCTGTAGCAGACTAAGCGTGGAGGCGACTTTTTCGTATAGGTTAGCCCATTCTGTTGGGTCCCTTTCAAGTACCGGAAGATGCGTTTTACCAGCATGATATCTTTTTTAGTGGGTGCTCCGAGGTTTCGAGATGCGACACCCAGAGCATATGAAATATCAGGCCTTGTGCCTACTGATAAATATGCCAAAGCACCCACGGCTTGTCTATATGGGAAATTCGCGTTGACATCCTCTTCCTCTGCCGTCTCATTTTCTTTGATGATTGGCGTTGGTGCTGGTTTGCAATTGGACATTCTATATTTTTCTAAAACTTTCTTTGTGTAGGCCTTTTGACAAAGTGAAATGGTCTTGTCCTTACGGACATTAATTTCCATTCCTAGGAAATATGACGCAGGTTTCGTAGTTATCTTAAACCTTGTTTTTAATTCCTTGATAAATTCGTCTCCTGCTCTGATAGTATTATAAGCTACGAGTCCGTCGTCAACATAAAGACCAATAAAGACTTTAGATTGTCTTCTGATTCGAACATATAAGCATGGATCCGCTTCACTCTGTTGGAAATCAGAATTTCTTAAGAATTCAGCAATGCATGTATTCCAGCATAGTGGTGCTTGTTTCAGACCATAGAGGCTGCGTTTCAGCTTGCAGACTCGTTTGGTGCCATCCTGATAGCCATCAGGCTGTTTCATGTAAATATTTTCATTTACTGTGCCGTTTAGAAAGGCAGTTGAAACATCGAACTGATGTAGTTTTAGATTTTCTCGAGCAGCTATAGCAAGCAATGCTCGAACGGTGCTCAGACGGACCACTGGACTGAATGTTTTATCATAATCAACTTCGGGTTTTTGGAAGTAACCTTTGATAACCATTCTGGCTTTATACCTATCGACGGTACCATCAGGATTCATTTTTATTTTATACACCCATTTGCAAGGGAGGGCTTTTCGTCCTTTGGGTAAATCAACCAGATCCCAGGTTTGGTTTTCATGCAGTGAAGTTATTTCACTGTGCATGGCATCTTGCCATTCAGCTTTGGAAGGAGATTCCATCGCTTCTTTGAAGGTCTCAGGCTCTTTAGGCTTGTGAAGATTTTCGATTTCTTCAGCTGCTGCCAAAATAAAATCATCATAGCGCTTAGGAGCTCTGATATTTGACCTGTCTCTCAAAGACCTCATCTGAACGGACGTATGTTCTTCAACATCAGCATCATGTTCATCGGCAACGGTAAAAGATCCGGAAAGAGATTCGTATTCACTTTCATTATTCCCTGGTTCCATTTGTCGAACGTCGTCAGTGCTATCAACCAAACTTTGTTGCAGCGTTTCATCTTGATCATCTGCGTCATAATCACTGTCATGTTGCTGATCATCTGCTTCATGATTGTCAAGCTGAATATCCACTCGCTTGCGTGTTGTTTTCTGCGATGACGATTTATTAGGTTGTTCATGTGAAAACTCTAAATCAGTGAGCAGTCTGGATATAGCATTTTTATTAGATTCATCGTAGAACATAGTCTTCAATACCCTAATATCTTTTGAAATTATAATGCTGTTCTTCGAGGGTATGAATATCCTGAAAGCTTTAGATGTTTCAGAGTATCCCGCAAACATGCCAGGAATTGCCTTTGGTGCAAATTTGTGACCGTTTGTGCCTTTCATCAGAACGTAGGTCTTGCAACCGAACACGTATAAATGATTAATACATGGCTTCCTTCCAACCCATCGCTCGAATGGCGTTTGGTTCTGAACAGCGCTGTTTATACTCCTGTTTGATAGGTAGTTTGCAGTGAATACTGCTTCGCCCCAGAATTTTAATGGTGCCTGTGCGTCAATCATTATTGCTCTCGCTTTCTCCACAAGAGTACGATTCTTTCGTTCAGCAACTCCGTTTTGGTTTGGGGTGTAGGGTGCGGTGAGACGTCTCTGTATTCCGCAACGTTTTAGATAAGCATTGAACTCTTTGTTCACATACTCAGTACCGTTATCTGATTGTAAGAATTTGATTTTGACCCCAGTGTGCGTTTCTGCTAACTCCTTAAACTCTTTAAACTTTTGTAATACTTCGTTTTTGCTTTTGATCATGTAGACTCGACTGTATCGACTATAGTCGTCTATAAAAGTAACGAAGTACTTGTTTCCGCTTACTGTAGGCGTCCTGATAGGTCCACATACATCGCTATGAACGATTTCTAAGCGTTCTGTTGTTCGTTGAGTTGTTTTCTCACGGGGGGCAGGTACTCGATGAAGTTTTGCCTGGATGCAGATTTCACACTCTGCCAAGGTTTCAGAAGCATCAAAGTTCAAGCCAAGCAAATTCTCATTTTTGAGTGCACGTTTCAGATCTTTGGCGTTCATGTGACCAAGTTTTCTGTGCCAGTCGTTTATGTTTGATAAATTCGATTTATTTTTAGTAATTGGAATCGAAACGGTGTCATCATTATGATTGGCCAGATTGTTGCGCTCATGTTTATTTGGTGTGATGTAATATAGACCATCTTCTTGCTTAAATGCGGTGAGAGTTATGCCATCTTTTGGATTGTTGACCGTCGCTTTAGTTTTAGTGAAGAGGACAGAACAGCCAGCATCTGTCATCTTACTTACAGACAACAAGTTGGTGCACAGATTAGGTACGTAAAGAGTGTCTTGTAGTTGTGTAAGGGCTATGCCATTACCATTTTTTGTTACAAAGGAGACAGTACCTTTTCCTTTAATCTCTGCAGTTTGGTCTTTAGTTGCAAAGTTCAGTTTTCCAGATGTTCTCTCTATAGTCTTAAATAAGTCTCGTTGATAAGTCATGTGAGACGTACAACCGCTATCCAAAACCCAAATACAGTTTTCAGATTTTTTATGTGTAAGGAGGCATTGCATAGCAAAATTGGTCTTATGAGAACCGTTAGTGTTAGTGTGTTTATTAGGCTTCTCACTGTTTTTCTTCCAGCAATTGGTACAAACTTTGTGAGTCTTGCGTTTGAAGATATTACCACTACGTTTGCAAATTTTACAGGACGTGTATAAGGCTTCTTCTTGAAAAGAGGATTCAGGTTCGTTGTTATTAGTCATGTTTTGGCTATGACGTGCTTCACATTCTTCTATTATTTTAGTTTGAAGCTCCTCTGGCTTCGGAAGAGTGTCTCGTGATTCTATAGCGACTCTGAAGTTCTCGAATTCCTTTGAGAGACTGTACAACAGCAAGATTGTTAGCAAGTCCTCATTAATAGCTACGTCCATGTCTGCCAATTTGTCAACTGTATCCATGAACTTGTTTAGATGCGTTCTTACATCGTTTCCTTCTAATTTTGTTAGGATCAGTTGCTTTAATAGGGATGCCTTACGCGCAGGTCCCTTGCTGGCGTACGTGTCTTTCAATTTTTTCCATAATGATTTAGCAGTAGTGCAATTTTTAATTTGTTTAAGCTCAGAAGGAGCGATTATAAGTATGAGTTCAGATCTCGCCAGTCTATCGCCTTCTTTATCTACCACTTCAGTATCAGTTTCGACGTATTTCAATAATTTGTGTCGTACGAGTACAGCTTCAGCCTGTATAACCCAAGTGTCGTAGTTCTCTCTAGTTAGAGGGTCAATTTTAGTGCTCGACATTTCGGAAAGGTTAAAACATATTATTACGTACACGCTCTGCTACCATGTTAAATATAATAAAATTACGAAATATACATGAAAGAACACAGTATTTTAATATATATATTAATGTGACAATTTTAAATCAACAGTATCTTAGCAACCATACAAAAGGTACCAAAGACATATTAGTACATTAGCTCTGGTCTGCCATAGATACTTCACAATATCCAAAGTGTGCTAAATTTGAAGAACCATCAATGAGGGTTTTTGAAAAATGACGTTTACTAGATGGCAGCACTGAGACGTCAGGTCCGGCCACCTGTCACAAGTGTCAAAGCGCCTATAATTTCTTTAGTCGTGACTGAATGATGAACGAACGAATGAAACGAATGGTGATTGACATCATATATTTTATATTGGAAGACCTCTTGTCAAAGTGGCGCCAACTGGTGTCGTGAATTTTCATGAAAACCCTCATTAAATAGTAAAATCACATAATTAGGCAATTATATAATTTCAAATGAGAATATTTTTGTATTTAGGATCGTTCTACCACTCTTTTTTGTAACTTTGAACGTAACTACATATGTTGTGACAGTCAATACGAAACTGAAATTTTTAAAGCAATAAGCAAGACATTAATTACCTCGTCTTTGTCTTGTTTACTATTGTTTACTTGGGCACTATCAAAAAGTACTCTGCACAGAGTAAATTTTTACATGTGCTTTTCCCGTAAGCACATGTAATAATCACACTTTTTTAGGCAAAGTGTAGCAAACTATGAAGCCAAAGCGTTTGGTTACTGCTCGTGTAACTGCGTTTTGTTCTGCAGTAATAAAAATAATAATCAGCGTTTTTCTATTTAGTGCTAGGTGCTAAATGTCAGATTTCAGTGCTAGACTAATGAAAATAGTGCTAAATCTGGCACCGAAAGTGCTAAGTTGGCAACACTGATTACGAACTTATTACGATTATTACGAATGAACCATAGAGGAAAAAGAATGAACTGTGAATGAACCTGTTTATTAGATGTCATGCGTGCATGATCTTCAAATTAATGAATGAAAAAAAAAATAACGCGAATGAATGCTGTTTTCCCATGTTGCCAGTAAAAAGGGCGTCGTGTCTGCCCAATGACTAAATAAACCTGACTAAATAAACAAAAAATGGACTGGGCATACCTACAAAAATTAGGGCTCATGAGCAGTATACCTACAAAAATCGGGCCCTTAAGATGGCCGCCTTTCGTAAAGTTGTTTTTGTATTTTCTCGCAAATCATGCCCTCGTGTTGTATAAAACAGTGTGGCTGTTTTATACAACACGAGGGCATGATTTTTACACCAAAATACCTGGTTTCTAGACGTATTTCATTTCAACAAAAATATTTTGAGCAATAAACCATTTGACAGCACATCTACCACAAAATCATTCATAAAACTCGGCACTCAACCAGTCCGTGGCGTGGTCACGCGTAGACATGATTTGGACGTCACACAAAAGTGTTGCCAAATGTTTAGATGTCTCTCTTTTCATATGCAGCTCTTGATTAGTTAAAAAGAAACAGAACGCTTTTTGACGTGTGTGTCGATGTGATAGATATTTGTATTACTACACACATCAAAAGTGTCTAGGGATCAACATATATTTTTGGAATAACTTTTCTCCTGATTGATATTAATTAAAATTTTCTTTAAGGATTCATCAAATAAAGTGTTTTCGTTTGTCACAGTAACGATAAACCAAGTCACCTTTGCATTAATAAAGAAATTTGCCATTTTCCTAATAAAGGGATTTTTGACATTTGAACCACTAACACAAAAGTTCGAAAAAAAGACTGAAATAACAGTTTTCTTTAAAATTTTATTGGGTAACTTAAACAATTAATAATCCGTGTTTCTACCACGAACACTAACAACACAAGAACATCGGTTTGGCATACTCAAAATGAGTTCATCCAAATCACGCTGTGGAATGGCCGCCCATGTTCGTTGCAACAACAAAAAAAGGTCTTCTTGCGACTGGATACCCTCCATATTCGGCAGAGCTCTTCTCTGTAGCATATCCCATGCATGCTCAATCGGGTTCAAGTCTGGCGACTGAGCAGGCCAGGGCAGGACATTGATGTTAGCTGCGGCGAGAGTCTGTCTTACAACTCTTGCGGTGTGCGGTCGTGCATTATCATGCATTAACTGAAATAAGGGACCGATTTGCACTTGTAGAGGAACGATGACGTCTGATACAATCGTCTCAGCATAAATTTGAGCGTTGAGGTTGCCTCTGATCCAAATCAACTCAGTTCTTCCGCCGATCCAAATACCCGCACATACCATGATGGTTCCACCACTATAAGGATGGACTTCCTGGCAGGATTTTAATCGCTGTTGGCGTCCAGGGGTTCTCCAGTGTCGTATACGTCTTGTATCCGGTCTCATACCAAAACGAGACTCATCAGAAAAGCACACGAAACGCCATTGTTCTTCTGCCCAATTTCTGTGTTCAAGAGCCCATTGATATCGAATCCTACGATTGTGCATTGCTATAGGTGGTACCCGTAGCGGTCTTCGGAAATGAAGGTTCACTTCATGCAAGCGGTTTCTGACTGTTTGGTCGCTAATTAAGTTCCCTGAAGAGTGATGAAGCCTCACGGCTAACATCATGGCGGTTATTGTTGGAGCTCTTCGAGTTAAGATTTGAATGTATCGGTCTTGTCTCCGTGTGGTGCAGCGATACCGTCCTCCATGGCGCTCAGCCACGGTACCAGTGCTTCGGTAACGTGTCCAAAGTCGACTGATAACACTCTGACTTGTATTCAGAGCTAAAGCCACAGTACGTTGCCGGGAACCAGCTTCTATCATTCCCACGGCTCTGAGCATTTCTTCCCTGCTTATATGACGTCGCCGCAGTAGTAGGGAAACAGTAGCACTAATAATGTCTTCAATGCGTTGTATGTTTTTATAGGGAAAATATTGACAGCTGATTTTCATCTTTTACTCGAATTTGATTCACAGTTCCTGATTCAAATTATGAAATGCACCAAAAAGGATCCATATAAATTTATAAAATCATAAATTTATTACAAAGCCACATCTCAATCTCAAGAAATCCGCATAAAAATGCTTGATCCCTAGACACTTTTGATGTGTGTATTATTTCTATAGTAGAATAGGGCGTCTCCATGCTTCTCTTATCTTAATGGCGTTATCACTCACTTCACTTGGTCAGGTGCACACAAATCACAATGCATGAATCACAGAGTACTTTTTAATAGAGTGGCATGAATGCACAGAACATTATGGGTAGGTGACAGGTGTCGCAAATGTCACTTTTTCAAAGTCAATATTGTCAATGTTGTCAAATATGTAATCGAAATCGCAAGTTTTGTTTGCTTTGTTTTCATTTTATTATTTGCGACTAATTTGTATTGTTTTTGAAATGTCATTAGTATTGAGAAGAACGTATTTCAAAGCCAAGAATAATATCTTATCTTCCAGTAATGGAAACATTTCGATATCCGGTCCATTAATAATTGCGCCTCGAACGTTCAGTGACGACAAATCTGGCAATAATCCACAATTTAGCAGTAGTACAATATTAATAGAAAATGGATTTAATGTTCAAGAACTTCCAGTAGCTATAAAGAAGTTGAAAGATCTCTCGGACATCGAAATTAAGCCAAACGAAGAACGAGCAACAAGTGTGCACGACTCTCTTAGCTATCAGCTGATCCAAGAAGAGTTTAAACAATGCTTGGATCTGAGGGAAGTATTTTCCTTACTCTCAAAATGTACCAAAATAACTCCAAACATTGCGTTAGGTGCAATTGAACGAATTTATGACATCGAAAAAAATCCAGACTCTTTAAATTTAGATTCCAGAAGATTGCACGTCAATTTAGCCAAGGGTGCCATTTTGGATAAGCTTCTGAGGGTGGTCATGAAAACTGAAGACACACGCACAATACTGGATATATTGAACACAGTTTCATCATTTATGGAACCTCACAAATACAAGTTTCATGATGAACTTCTTCTGAGAGTTATTGACAACAAGTTACGCATTGAACAACTATGTGAGTTTATAACTTTTTTGATAAAAAATAAAAATGATGAGAAATATTGTGAGACCATTGACAAACTGTGGATTGGGTTTGTGGCTAAAGAAAATGATATCAATGAAACTAATATTGTACAGGTGTTTGGTATCCTGCATGGGTTGAAAGTCAGCAAAAGAATCATTTTGACATTGCTGGAACAAAAATTATGTGATTTGTGGTATAAAATTAAAGCACCTGTCATGCAAGACATATTGAGCTCTTTTGTGCTGGAAAAATATTTATCAACGCAATCATTTGGTGTTGTTGGGAGCTGGCTTAGTGCCAATATACATGCTTTAGATGAAGACTCATTGTTAGATGTAATTTCTAAGATAACTAGGCTTAAATATACTGATGACCAAATTGAGAAGGCTGTGGAAAAATATATGAAACTGAAAGGTTCAAAAATAGAGAGCCATGTTCTTATTGTAGGAATTTTAAACTTTTGCATGCAATTTCAAATTTACAATGAGCAGATATTGAATTCATGCAGCAAATACTTTCTGCTTAACTGGCGTATTGTGCCTCCCAGTTTTCTTAAATCTTTCATTTATCCCTATGGATATCTGCATTTTGATCCTGTACACAGTGCAGAATTTTGGACACTTATAGATGAAATATTAAATGAAAAGTTTGATAAAATCAGTAGTAGCGATCTCAGTTCAATATTATTGTCATTAATTTATATAGGAAAATATCCTTACACTTTAGTCTGCAGAATGCTAAGTCCAGAGTACCTGACAAAAGTGAGAAATCCTGAATTGTTGAAGAAGTTTTATTTAATTGATACTGCAATGACATTAGAATATGAGAAGTACTCAGGTCCTCTGCTACCAAAGGACCAGTGGTCAAAACCTATCTCTCAAGACTTTCGAATTAAAAATATATTAGAAAAAATTATGGAAACCTTGGTAGATGTAGCAGGAGGTCAGGACAAGTTATCGATGGCAGTGTCTATACCATACCTGCCATCTGATGAAACATACTTGTTGGATGTTATGTTACACTCGGCTGGTCTGGGGAGCAAAACATTCAACTGGAAATCAAAAACGGTTCGGAATGAAAATGTTGCCATCTTAATTCATCTGCCTGATCATTATTGTTCTGATAATGATCATTTGGTTGGTCCTCAAGTGATGAAAAAAACACATCTCAAAATTTTAGGAATGAAGATTGTGAGCCTGAAATATTCTTTACTTAGTCAATTTTATACATCATACAATAAAAGCGGATTGAAAAAGTACCTGATTGAAAGTATTAATAATGCAGAACAGTGTTTATAGATAAATTAGTCATTAACATATTTATGTAGGTAGGTATAGTGTAGCGATAAACTTTTCAGGGTTTATAGATTTTGTATGTTTATACAATTCACATACACACTTTTGGAAAATAGGGTTAAAACAAATTATTTTTTTAGACTTGTAGTCATAAGGGCCATCATTTTGATATCAGAATCTGTAAAGATACATACCATATCATCAGTATATTATTATAGATAAGTATCTGTTATAAAAACGAAAAAACTAAAAAACATTTTGTAACTTAGATTTATTATCTCCTTTATTTCAATAATACATAATTATAAATTATATTTTTAAATATTAGAATATAAAAATAGTAGCCTACCGGTATCGGCAACAGGGTCAATGCTACTGGCGGTAAATCTTGCCTGACAATGCGAGTCGTGTCCAAAAGTACCGCATTCTGAATCAAGCCTTTTATCCAGCTGCCCAACGAGAGCCTCCTTAGGTGTTGGTCGAGGCTCTTGGCTATTAACCCCTATTAGCTGTCATGCGGGACGGTTATGTCAACAATCATTGCGCGCCGCTCTGATCGATCCATCACCACTATCAGGCTTATTGGCAACAATAGTCCTGTCAGTGATGAATTGATGATGGATCGATCCCAGTACAATGTGATATTTCCATTTTCGAAAACTGGGTCGGGCACATACTTGTAGTACGGCACCTCCGAATCCACAAGGCTGTATTTCAGAGCTAGTTGCTGATGGATTATCTGGCTACAAGGTTGTGCCTATGCAAGTACTCTCCGTTAGCTAGACGAGAACACCCGTAGATAATTTGCCTGATTGATTCCCCGGCCGGTAGCATGCCCGACAGATGTCAACCGTGCCGTCTTTCTCAATTAAATCTCCGGTGATTGTTCGTCATAACTACGTCCATAATAATTGCATAGACAAAACCGGTTTCTCCAAAGAGGTCACCGAAACGCAGCCAGGCTACGGACGCTAACTGTAAATCTACATCGAGTCCATGTAGGGCCCGGAAAAAGCGTCCGTGAAGCTCCTTACTCTGCCATACCTCCATGCGATCATTAGTGTCAAACACTACTGGTTTGCGCCAGTTCTCTTTAGCCAAGGAGAGCGGGGTGTGGCCCTTGTCCATCGCGACTACAGCTCGATACATCCCCACGTCGGTTTCTAGGAAATACCTATTCCATGAGTCTGCATATCTCGCGATTGTGGAGGGTCTTAGCGTTAAAAAGCCTCGACCTCCACAGTTTCGAGGGATCCTATATCCCTCGAAACTGTGGAGGTCGAGGCTTTTTTACAGACTCATTAACGATGACAGTGGGTGATGCATTCGATTTGCTAACTTGGATAATTATATACTTAATATTTACTAGATCAATTTTAGTGTCAAAATGTTTTTGTATCTTTTGAATTGCGACTACTGTACCTAAATGTCGAGCAATTATAATAAAATATTTTCATAAAACCAGCATTTTGATTTCCTCGAGTCAGTCCTACATACAACTCTGCTTTTATCACAAACGTGTTAGTCTATTTAATATCTATCATAATTTGAGCAATTAAGCGCAGCATTTTAGGCGTTAAACGAACTGACAGAATTTCGAAACACCACGCTGCACTCCAAAATGGGGATGCTAGACGTAGTAGGCAAAAATGCTGCTAAGCTGAAATGGTATTGAGCGGGTCACGTCCGCCGCTTGCACAGTGATCGCTGGGCAACAGTCTCCACACTGTGGGTGTCTGAGGATGGTCGGCGCCCGCACCGCCGGGGCCGGCCCAGGTGGCTTTAGAAAAGGATGCCTGAAAGGAATTGGGGGAAACCTTTCCTCAGCAGTGGGGCAGCGCTAAGCAAAAAAAAAAAAGCGGTCAAGTGCGAGTCGGACCGAGGGTTTCGTACTTTGTAGGTATGTAACTACTTTACGGTTTTCAGATTTTTCCTTTGCTTGTGTTACATGAAATTGCTTCTTGCCAAATTTCATGATTCTAGGTCGACGGGAAGTACCAGGAAGTACCCTATAGGTTTTGATTTCGGAACATAAACGCCCGTAATTCTTTTGATTGCGTTGACTTAGCAAGTTTGATTTGATTTTTTCACTGCTTCAAGGGATTGTAGCCCTGAGTATTTATTAATTTCAACTTGATAACTCTACGCTTTCCTGGAAAAAGGGTCTTGACAGACGGACAGACAGACGGACAACGAAGATCTTATAAGGGTTCCGTTTTTCCTTTGGTGGTACGGAACCCTATAAATATGGTACGGTCTGCAACAAAAAGTCGATTAACACTGCTAGGTACTTTTTCACAGAAATTGACTCAAAATTATTCGATACACTGTCGGCATTTCCTATAAAAGCAAGCTAAGTATTTAGCCCGTAATGTGGAACTGCTGGGTAAAGGCCTTCCTTTCTCTTTTCCGCACATGTCTGTCCATTGCCATTGCGGGCCAGTCCTTTCCGTAGAAGTCAAGTTTGTCCCTCTATCTTCAGCTAGCAATAGCTTTTTTTTTTTTTTTTTTAGGATGGGAAATCATCAAATGACCCCTCCCGCTCTGGGTGGAGCGGAAGGGAGTGTCAGACTCTTACTGACTAAAACCCATCATAGCTGAGTTAATATTCTTTTAATTAATCGACCTCCAAAAAGGAGGAGGTTATATGTTCGACTTTATGTATGTATTTTTTTATTTTTATTTATGTTCACCGATATCTCCGTCAATTGTGGATCGATTTTGAAAATTAGTTTTTTGTTTGAAAGGGTATACTCTCGAGGTGGTCCCATTGTCACCAAGTCGGAATCTGATAAGAGGATCCCATGGAAATCGAGGGAAACCCTCAAATTTTACAGGCACACCTATAGCGATTTGGGTATTTTTTAAAGTAACTCGTGCATTTGCTCTCGGAAATCATCATTTGGTCAAGTAGAACTGATGACGAAGACCGCAGATGGCCATGGGAACTACTCAATGATAATTATTTTACTGGTTGCGATTCCATTGCTTTAACATGGTTGCTAAGCTATTTTAGTTCGTCACAATGCGTATGGTGAAGTGGAGCTGATGGTGACTCAAACATCAGCTCCAGTTCTCCTGGTTCTTACCAGGAGAACTCCTCAACAATTAACGTCCCAGCATCGGGAAAAGCAATATTTTGTAACAGTTGATGAGCAGTTGACATTAGGGTTTGAAAGGGTATGCTCTCGAGATGGTCCCATTATAACCAAGTCAGAATCTGATGAAGGGATTCCATGAAAATCGAGGAAAATCCTCTTTTGTAGGCATGTACAGTGTGTTAGTTGAACTCTCTCAAATCAAATGAAACCTATTGATGATTCAGGTGTTTGAGTCTGAGAGTCATCACTTAGGTAGGTACCTAATGCTACAGAGCTGTCGATGGTAGCCACAGCAGTCCTTAACTGTTAGGAGTTAGGAGATACGGCAATGTGTCGACAGAAACTACTTAGCAGTTTTTGGATAGACGTGGACTTGTAAGACAATCGTCTTCATCTTTCCATTTCTCATAATGATTCGATGTAACGGGACGAGCAGGTCCCGCATCCGATGATGGCAAGGGCTTGTAATTGTCGAAAGAGCATGTAATAGGCCTAATTAAATAAAAGTATTTGACTTTGACTTATCATCAGCTCAGCAGCATGAAGTGATGATTCTCAGACAACACCTATCGGTCCATTAGATTCGGAGAAAATTACCTGTGACAGACGGACAGACACACGAGTGATCCTATAAGGGTTCCGATTTTTTTCCTTTTGAGGTACGGAACCCTAAAAAGTGAAAAATAAAAAACTTTTTACAAAAAAAAAAACAACCGACTTCCAATAATTGTAAAAAAGTTTTTTATTTAACTTCTGTTTAGATTTTAATTAAACATTTAGTAATAACTAAGATATAAAAAAAAAACTGAAGTTTTAGTGGAATTTGGCGCTGAATGTACCTATTTAAGTGCCAAACAACATTGGCATAGATAATTTTCATAGGACAAAGCGGCATGATATTGACATACCTACCTACTTAATTACTGAATGCTGACTAACTTATCGCTCGACTATTATCCGTTACGTTTCTTGCTTCTTATCTCTTTATTTCTACAAAAAAAGTAAAAATATTTAAACCATTGTCGGTCTGAGTTAGCCGACGTTATCGTGACGTGTCACTCACTACTGTGCGATCTATACGGATACCTATATGTACACTAATATCTTCTGCCCGCGACTTCGTTGAAATTTTTCGTCCCGTCGTCGCATCGCAAATTCGCAAAGCCTGCCCGCGCTATTAGGTCATTCCTTTTCGCTCAGCGTTCTTTCTGACTTTTGTTTGTTTTTGCTCGGCTCCTAAACTTCCTAGCGTGAAGTAGCCTATGATGTTCCTCTTGGACTATCAAATGAAAAAATAATTTTAGTAAATCGAGAGATTAGCGCGTACAAACAAACTTCAGATTTACTAAAAGTATCTATAAGATCATCAGTCAAGTCGTATACTATAGGTACCTAGAATACCTATCAGTGTATCAACACTGATGATGATGCTGCGATCCGACCGATTTCGGCCAGGACGATTGCTTCTACTCCGCAGTATCTACCTAACTGTCGTTCGTGAGCTCGCATGTGGCTTATCAACACTACTCATGTAATGAAGAAGTTGGTTAAAAAGTTCCGTCTTTCGGAAGTAACAATAAAACCTACATAAATACCACCAAATAAAGAGAAGGCTCTGTTTCCATACTGTGCGATAGTCCAATTATGAATTGGAATTGGAACTATGCTTCTCGTACCTACCTACTATGCACTGGACGCACTGGTAAAATGTGGCACTCGCAGTCAGAGTTCTATTTTTATGTTTGTAATACTAAAATATAATTTAATCATGAATATAATTTTGCATAAATTTAAAACCTCTATCATGAAATGATTGTGTAGGTAATTAGGTAGGTACTTACGATCACATGATGGTACTTACGATCAGCCTATAGCTTTCCCACTGTTGGGACACAGGCCTCCTCTCTGTGAGAGGGAGTGAGCCTTAATCCTCCACACGGGATCGAAAAATTCGAAAACATGTGACATCCACCAACCCGCACTGGATTTGTGGATGTCACATGTTTTCGAATTTTTCGTTTTGGGTTTCTCACGATGTTTTCCTTCACCGTTTTGAGAGCAGTGGTGATGAATTAGTTTACACAAAGTAAATTGCCTGCAGTAGTCAGCAGTGGGTGAAGTCGGACTGTGGAAAGTGAGTGCTTGGGTTCGAACCCACGACACACGTAAATCGCGGCCGTTACTACTGGGCCACTACTGCTCTCCACGGGCACAATTATCGACAATATCAATCGATATTAGGTAGGTATTCGACATTATCACTGGATTTCTCCTGTACCTTTGGACCTAGAATGTTTTTCGGTACGTTAAGTAGGCATAATGTGGTACAATGAAATCCCATATACCTACCTGCCTAATTCTTCTAATTCTGGTTTACCTAATGGTACAAAACAAACATAATATGTATTAAGATTGTACTTATGCATACTGAAAAAAAAAAAAAACATATTTATCTGCAAATGAGTAGGATGCCAAAAAAGTAACCAGAAATGCATTTTTATTAGTTTATTTCATTATACTCGTAACATCTTTTTCTTATAATTACTCACTGACTAACTCTCTAGAATTATTATTTGAATATTTTAATAATTTCTTAAACAACTTTTACACTTCGAAATATTTTTCTATGAAAAACTCGTTCCAGATCAAAATACATAATATTTATAAGTTAAATAGCATACCGCCCAGCGATCACTATCTATATACTTTCGTTATTGCTCAATATCTTGAGATGTAGCATGATGTAGGCTATCTTTGTTCGCTTCATATTTCCAAGACCAAGAATAGTTTTGTTTCAGTAATAGACAATCTAGTTACATTTCTGGCTGTTAGACATAGGCTTTATAAAATACAATTTTCAAAATATCTTCAAAGTAGAGACAGCCTTGTTAGTTACATTTTCATTATGTTGTAGTTTGTAATTCGCAATAATATAGTCACAGACTACTTATTATGAGGCAAACATTACGAGTCGTACTCAAGTCATTAAAGGGGAATGAGACTTCAGGATTTTGTAGGGTTACGCGGATAAAGGTGCATCTACACATCAGTGAAATCACAGATAGAATATGGCGTTGAACGTATATCCACGTTTTCTCCCATTGTTATTCATAGCCAGAAATGACTACACTATAATTTTATAGCCATAATGGTGTATCACAGCAACTCTAGCTTGAATATTAAATTGTAAAGAATGTGTTTACGCTGACTCACAGCCTAAAATCTAAAATAGGTAATTTAATAGTTTTACATCAATAATTACTTGATAGGTACTCGTCAAGTACAATCGCCAAGCATTCATGCAACAGCGTATTCAGTAATACCCGTGCTTTTGAATACGTTGGCGACTGTAGGTACATTTAATAATTTTTAATGATTTAATTTTAATAAAGCTAAAATGTAACGACTGAAATTACGAACACGATTTTTAATCTATTTCGTGTAGGGTAGGTACTATGTGTGTGCATGTTGTTGAATTACAACTATGTTAGTAAACGTGACATAATGACATTTCTAACACATAACGTATCTCCGAAAGCTATTTTATTATTAATATTACACACATTACTGACAGTTCACTGAGAGATGATTTTGTAGTAATTCTAAAATGTAAGTAGGATGACCTACGCTATAGATTTGCCACCGTGTCATATACTCACTGAAATAATGATGTTTGGCACATGTATGACGTTATCGCGGGCATCAAACATTAACTAGTGTCCTACTTAATAATTTGAACTATCTACAATGTTGTTATCAAGTAAGATTTAAGTAGGTGTGAAGCGGCTTGTTACCGGTGTGGACTCATACATCGGATGAGCACAGTTCCCCGGATGTTGCTCCACGTCCGCAATGCGCTTTTTAATGTTTATATCTACACCTATTATAATTTGGTATGGGTAATGAGCCGTTAAATATACTAGACAATTATGTAAAACGGAATCCATTAAAATATAGGCAATCATACATTCTTACAGAACACAAACTATTTAGTTTCAATTTTCCAATTTCACAATTTTGACTTAGAGTAATAAATACCTAATAGGTATATTATAACTTTAATTTGAATAGTTTAGATATATAATTCAATACATTTAATTTAAATAAATTATCGTCCATTACCTATTAATAGGCATAAATAGCTTCATATGTAGATATATTTTTTCTATGTGAAAGGAAGATATGTGATCACTATTTCATTACATCCGTGTAGTATCACTAGGTGATACAGAAAACATTCACAAAATCATAACGAGCGATGTATAGTATAATCACGACATTGTTTTAAATTATGTCAAATGTTGAGTTATATATTAATATAATTTAGAATTATTTATACTTAATCTTATTAAGTGATTTAATTTTGGTGAATATCGCTATGCTTCAATGTGGTAGACAGAGTGTGCCGCGGGCTAGGTGTCTGGTTGCTAAGCGACTGAGTGCTCAGTTACTGCTCACTGGTATCTCATAGACGGGAAGTCGACAGTCGATTCATAGAATAACTAACATCTACGTACTTAATTTATTATTATGGCATCTACAACCATGACAAAAAGGAATACCTTCGAATTATTTCCTACTTTGTTCGTAACGCAGAGGAGCGCGAACTTTAAGTGACGTTACTTGTATTTGTGAGTACGAGTTATGAAAATGTTAAACTATTTTTATTTGAGGAAATCTTAAAAATATCAACTCTTGTACAAAATTCGAGTTGACGCTATCGTAAAATCTTAGAACATTATTTAGGTAATTGATAATTTTTAAAATAACAGTAACAGTTAAGTTCGTAATGAACATCAAAAAAATGCTGTCAATCTAATTTACTTATAAAGGTACTTAAATAATTTTGTGAAAAAAAGAAAATACAGTTATCTAACTATGTCGTCTAGGAAGTGTTGTTAGCTACTTAGCGTTTATAACTGTAAAATGTTTCATCAATATTTTCTAACTATAATTTATGATTTTTCATAAACGAAGTTATCATTATTGAGTAGATGGTAGCTCACTTATGGACTAAGATATTTTACAACACCGATTCCTATTTGGCAGTCACCTAACACTCTTTATACGAATAAGAAATAGTTCCTTAACTAGTGTGGTGTAACGGTAAATCAAAATTGACAAGTTTTCATCATGCGTACACACGCGCAAGGTGACCCTGAGAGTTCATTGTTGTTCACTGCTACAGATGTCTTTATTTCAAAATGAACTAATTACATTAATAGTGCTAAAGCAATATCCACGAAAACAAAAACATTTTCAAATGTAATTTCTGTTTGAAATAGTTGTTCTTAGTTATTGCTGGAATTAGTTAGGTATTATTGTTAGTAGCGCCATTATAGTATTCGTTCGACGGCAAGAGGGTAGTTTGCGAAAATATAGCTTTGGAGCTTTATGAGTCACGTGTTCTTTGTAAGATCGTGACGATTGTAGTACAATACCTTTGTTGACAACTTTAAGTGTTTCTTCACATTTAATGTTTTAATGACGCTCGTCATAAGGCAGTTCAATCGACGCTGAAAACGAGCGATTTGAGGCGTCTACTGATATATCAAAACAATTGAAGATTCTGCTGAACGATGCCTACTACTGAATAGTCCGGATATATTACCGCTACCACTTAAGTAAAACTAAAACAATAAAACTTTATATAAACGATCACAGTAAGAAATCATCTACCTACGCGAATGTGCGCAATAAGTTTTCAAGTTATTCTCTAAGTTAATTGCGACGGGGGATCGCGTTTAACTATTAAATCTTCTCGCTAATACTAAATACGAATAGTTAATAGTTACCTAGGTGTCCCTCTCCGCGCGTTCTGTTTGCTGTTCAATCTACTCACCATAAAAACTCGAGGGTTCGTCTTATGTGTCAACTCAATGACTTCTTGTATTTTTGGTATAACGAATTGTGTATGTATTAGATATAACTAATATCAAAAGTGACTAGAAATGATGTTCAAAATAAAATGTTTTCGGAATCTATCCGGTTAGCGTAAGTTCAATTTGTTAACAACTTCCTGCGTCAGTCCCACGGTAAGTTTTAAGTTGAGCAGATGTAAAAATCTTAGAACAGAATAATATTTACAAAATACATTTTTATATAGTTAAAAATCTTTATGGTTTTTAAGAAATGTATACTCTTATAAAGTATATCTACGTAGTGTTACAACTTTAAAAATAAAATGATGTATAAAAATTATACAAATTAACCTCTAAGTGCTAACGCCTTCACATTAAAATAAAAACTATATGGCATGTCAGTAAATAAGAGACCACTCGGGTGCTTAAAGTAACGCTTAGCTAGTCTATGTAATAACAAAACAACGAACTTAGAGCTAACGACCGACAGATAAGGCTTCTCATTAGATACATACGTCATATCCATAAATATCTATACAACAGTGAATAAATTTCAAAACAACGTCACTCTAAACAGCAAATTCAACAAAACGTATCGTAGAATTAAGCTAACATTTACAAGTAAAACGAACGCCGAATACAATCATCGTAAGAAAATACATACAATATTTATGAACGAACCGGAACGCGACGGTCGTGTCGGCAGTCTTAGAGATGCGCGGGTTAAGTCTTTCGATCGACGAGACTCGAGCCCGACCGATCGGAACGTTCCAAACCATAGCACTAACAGTTAGGAGACGCGCGCCGCGCGCTCACGAGTAGATCGTGATCACCTCGCGCCCGCCGCCGCGCACCATCAGCACCTTCTCCAGCCCCTCCGTCAGCACCTCCAGGAACTCCATGTCTGCAACACGACACGCCAGTTTATACACACAACATACCAAAAAAATTTAACTATCGTAGCAATTGCTACGCTGGGCCAAGCGAAGCAAGTGCTACGCTGAGCTACACGTCGTAGCAAGCTGTGCTACGACTACAAATCAACCAAAGCCGTAAGCTGTGCTACGCTGGTACTTTCGTAGCCAAGCTACGCTCACTCTTCGCTTTGGAACACATGCATTGGCTATAGTAGTCCTCTCGTAGCACATGCTACACTTTATTCAGTGCACGATTCCATAGAATCTTAGATTGTGCTTCGCTGGAACTTTCGTATCAAAGCTTGGCTAACCCTCGATTATATGGAATACACGTAGCATTTGCTACGATAGTCCGCTCTCGGCACATGCTACACTTTATTCTGTGACCAAAACCGAGGTTGTAACTACGCTGGTCCTTTCGTAGCAAAGCGACGTCCTACTCTACATTTTGGAACACGTAGCATTTGCTACGGTACTCCACATGTAGCACATGCTACGCTTTATTTAATAAGTGCTGCTACGCTGAACCCGTAGCCAAGTTTGAATGTCTAACCGATACTCGTTGGGGCGTCTTACCATAACACAGAATGATATGCCTTATTTTTATGAGGATAAAAACTATAATAGAGATAAGTAGTATCTTACACACACAAGATTACAAAAGATTATTTTTTTGCGTAAAGTAAAAAAAATATGCTCACAGTTGGACTCCCGGTCGATGTTGGTGTCGCGCGGCGGGCCCGGCAGGTTGAGGATGACGAGCTGCGCGTCGTGCGAGCGCGACACGATCACTTCGTTCAGCTTCACCGCCGTGTGCATGCGCCGCACCGTGCCCTCGTCACTGACACGTAGCACACGGACATTACATGTTTACTTTTATTATGGAAATATGATCATTAATTCTTTACAAAGAAGTTATCAGTTTCATTGAATCAAAAAGTTCTATTGAGAATTTAATTAGATGTATACATGTGACGATCGAGAACATTATCTTGTTGCATGCCGAGTGCTGCTATGCAACTCGGCTCGTAGCTGCTTCTCATGTAAAAAGGACGTTGTGATTTTGAGAACTAGAGATCAAAGTCACCTAAAGAAGTAGGAAGTGGTACTCACGGCGTGATGTCGGCGAGGTTGGGCTTGGGCTTGACGGCGTCTCCGTTGGCGCCTTGTTCCTTGTGCTTGCTGTCGTCGGGCGGCGGGCTGGCCTCCTCGCACTGCGACCGTTCATCGGGCGAGTCCCACATTGAATCGATTATGTGCAACAAACTACTTCGAAAGTCGTCCTATTCACCCCAATTTTGTAGAATTTCCATTTCCAAATTGAATTTTGAAACGCGATTTGTTTTGTTTGTGTTGCACATGACGGATTCAAGGCGAATGAAACACGGGATGTCATATATTATTTTAATTGTTAAACGATAACTCACTACTGACATTCAAATCTCTTATCTAATGTGGACAACGAAACAAACTAAAGTGAACAAATTAACGTGAATGAACACATCGCAAACATATGACCACCGTGTGTAAATTCGCTAGGACTCGTTGGTGACAATGATGAGGGTGGGGTATGATCGTGAGTAAATAAACAAAAAACTAAATAAAAATGACGGAAAATGGTTTGGAGTGCACTGTTTTGTAACACCAACAGGTATGACTACCACACTATTGCGCTGATCGATGTCGGCAGCCTAATCTTGCCAACGATTCGATTAATGAATTTATGGCCAGTTCATTTTCATCGCAGCACGTTAGTCGGCCACACCGAGATAAGTAAAAATTTATGAATAATAAAAATACTCTAGAATTAACTTATTTAGTCTTATTTTAGAACGTTTTGGTTTTAAAATTAATCTTATTATAGTAGATAACGAGTTTAGGCTGCAGGCAAAACTCGTCCTGAATCTGTCAGTGAGATTGTAAATCATGACGAGTTTGAAGAAGTCTAAATGGCTGTACATGTCTATAAATTCTTTATAGATATTCATATGCGGGTTTAATGCAAATGGTAATGGCAGTGTTTTTAGTATCAAATTATAAACAGATCATGAATAGTGTGCTAGCTGAGAAAATAAGAAGCTTGTTCATGTTAATGTATCATAATTATAGTCCATTTTATCAACAGCAATAATTTGAATAGTGTTGGGATTATCTACTAACATTTGTTTTTTTTTGTTCTAATTTTGGATTTCATACTTCAACATATTAGTAAAGTTTCTTTTAATTCAAAACTGATTGAGAATAATTGAGATTGAGTTTGTCCTTTCATATCGTGTTAATCTCGAAGAACATCTGATTTTATTTTGAATATTTCATTAGCACAAGTATGGGGTATCAACTGTATCTAAATGCAAACAGGTCGTATGTACAGGAGGCATGTTCACCTTGTCGTCCTTGTCCTTGTCGTCGGTGTCGGCGAGCGGCGGCGAGGGCGCGTCGGCGGGCGCGTCGTCGCCGGGCTCCGTGAAGCGCACCTTGCTGGCCGTGCGCACGTCCGCGTGGTGGTGGTCCACGATGGCCTGCACCTGCGCACGGACATACACGTTAAGGGGCTGTTGGGCTCATGTTCGTTGGCGGTTGTTGAGACGTCACAGTAGATGCTCTATTGTTTTTTATGCAAGAGTAAAGCCCAATTTATACGATGCCAGTTTCTTGCCCGCGGCATACAATCAAATTAAAACAACAAATGTCTTGCATCGTTTAAACACTGTTTAGACGGTATGTAAATCAGGTTTTTAGGTATTTTTATTAGCTTCATTACTCTGCCGTGACGTATCAGCATTCATTTGATTTGAAGACTATGCTCACTCGATACAATGACGATTTAACTAATAGGTAGCCGTGTGCTAACTTATAGAAATGACGACGAGCGCAGGTAGCTTCCAGCCGTAGATATGCGGTATGATTTTGTTTGGAAGGAATGGGAATAAAGGCACGGTTTTTTTTAAATTTTAATAGGTAAACAATCTAATAACTCTTAACCTATTCGAATTCATCTTTTAAACTCTGAAACCTATTAATTTCATCTGAATCAAAAAGACATTTATTAAAAAGTAGATACATATTTCTTAGAGGGTTGCATGCCATTTGATTAATGAGGATTTAATAACTTTAAAGGTGTCTACAGAAATCGAAAGTTAAAATATAGGTAAGTCAGGTTAGAAGGATAATGTTACGGTATATATATAACATATGTGCAAAAAGTGATTATAAAAGAGCATAGGAGTTTAGTGAAGAGTGACAAATAGTGAATAAATATAAAATGAAGACATGATCTAAAACATCAAAAGCAATATCTTAGTAATAGTTAGCCAAATTCACTTATTAATGAATTGGTGGAATGCGATGATGATAGAAATGTATATTTTGATGAAGAAGTGAACGTGGAAGATGTTAGCCACAAAGAGGACAACACTTAATCTAATATACACCAAGAATTCATTAAAGCTAAAAAGAAAACTCATCTAAACATTGCTTGGATCAAAATAACAGCAGAAATTAGTGTAGACTTCAAAATGCGGGAGATATTGTAACTCAACGAATAGCTAACAAAAGGCTCTTAAAGAAAATAAGTGGACTCGAATCAGGGTTAAGGTATCCACTTTACCAAAGGCAACTTCTCCTCAGCGTTTTCACGATAATCCACGAAATTTTGCATCTGTATATAGCGACAGACAAACATGTTAGTTCTAGGTCAGAGTAGAGTTATTAATATACAAAGCTTTGTACAGACATTTGAACATTGAATTGTGAACATTTTAATATATTTCATTGTTATGAAGAGTGTATGTTGTAAACTTACCATGCCCATGGTCTCCTTCTTGTTCAGCCGTAGTTCGCGTAGCATTTGGTTGCGTTGTTCCATCATCAGGGTTCGCTCGTAAGTGTAGGCAGATATGTCGCTGTCCGTCTGAAATATCATTTATAAATATGTCAATATAAATATTAAATATTAAGTAAATAATTTAATGTCTTTTATAGATATTACATGATGAAAGTAGAAATTTATCGTGAAATCCTTACGTATTTCTTGATTTTGTGACAAAAATTGGGATTAATTTGAACTGGCCATAAGAAAGGTTAAGGAAATGTACATTTCCAGCAATTTTGACAACGATTTCCAAATTATCCTTTATTAACTAAATAGGTATCATTATACGAGTAGATGGAACCAATTTCTTGTCTAAAATAACATTCTGGTTATCGAATTGGCCGTTTAAATAAAAAAAACTGTTCCAAAACTGACCATTTCCACAACTTCAACCTCGGCCTCAAGTCGCAGCTGGTAGAGGAACATCTTGAGGTCCTTCTTCATCTGGATGGAGTTGTCTTCCATCTGCGCGACGGTGAAGATGCGCATCTTGCAGTTCTTCCACGTGCGATGCTGCTTCAGCAGGAACGGCAGCAGCATCAGCATGCCGCCGTCGTGCACGATCCACCAGATGTCGATGTTGCCGGATACCTGTGGAGTGAGGATCGAGAGGATAAGACGGAGTGAACCATTGTTGTGGTAAGGTAGGTAGGTATAACGTTTTTTGAGACTTCACATCTGTGTTTTTGGATTTTTGATTTTTAAGCAAAAGTAAAATATTATAAGTACTCGTGCTGCTTCTGTTTTCAAGTCGATCGTGCGAAAGTTTTTTATACTGATCTATGTCACACAGTAAAATGAGATACGGCGTTGTCGTTTATGTTATGGCTTATTCGTTTGGGTAAAAGAGTAAGCTATGTATAAGTAGGTGTGTAACCTTACTGTGTCATGGTGACATTACCTTCTCCGTGGAGTCGGGGAAGAAGTTGATTCCCTTGGGCACGAGCATGGCCATGCGCGCGGCCGCCACGGCGCGCACGGTGTGCAGGAAGTGCTGCCAGCGCGGCCCCGGCCGCTCCGCCGCGCGCCAGCCGTACGGCCAGCCCACGATCACCGTGTTGGGCTTCAGGCCGCCCAGGCCGCACGTTTGAACCCTGCGAGTGCAAATAGCTATGTTAGGTATTGATCACAACAGGGAATATTCCAATGATCTGGACTAAGAAATTATGCAAGGCGTCGTCACCTCTAAACATCCGTTTCCAACAACTTGCAATAGAAAAATAAAGATGACGGCACTCAGAGAATGTCATCATTATCATCCATATCACAGCAAAAGGCTTTCCCTGTTTTTTTTTCCGAACAAACAAAATCAGAGGGAACTAGAAAATCAAAAAATCAAATGGATGACAATTCGCCAAAGAAGAAGTTTGCGCGCTTTGACCACGCTTTTTTCTCTTCTCAACTCTCCCACTCCTCCTTCTTATCTCGTGTCTCACTTCCAATATCTATGTTCTTCTCACGCTAAGAATTTGCGTTCTTCTAACAATCTTTTCCTACTTTGTCCTTCTCATACTTCTGACTTTGTTCATTCCTCCTTTCATATTCAGTCCATTCTTCTTTGGAATGCGCTTCCTCTTGATATCAGGACGGCTACCAGTCGGTATGCATTTAAGCGGAATTTGCAGAGTTATTTTCATAACAAATAGCGTAGAGTCATCTCAACATCTCTTTCTCTTGAATTTGTATGTATATATATTATAGGTATATGTATATTATATATGTGTATATAAACTATTTATGTATTTGTGTACCTAGTCTTAATATTTTTTTTAATCATTGTTCCTCAACTAAAGCACCTGCCATCTAATCTCTTCACCACCCTTGGTTGACTGGTAGAGAATGCCTAACGCATTAAGTCCGCCTTTGTACCTTTTTGTGCGAAAAGTTTAAATAAATAAATAAAAAATCAAAATCAAACGTCATATATTGAAACTCGGCTGAGAATAACACTTTTTGAACGCTTAGAATCTGCACCAGTCCCTCTCAGACCAGCCTCAATTATTTGAGAATTCAAAGGATAACTTACAAATGGCTAAGTCCTTCAGCGATATCAGGAGACACGAGCACGTCGACGAAGCCCTTGACCTTCTCCTCGTCCATGATGCGGCGCAGGTTGTGTCGCGCGGACGTGGCGTCGCCGGCGCGGCGCGGGAAGTCGCCGCCCAGCACCGACACGCAAACTGTCAGACCCTTGCCTGCGTGCCGATGTACGGATATTACACGAATATGTGCAGATAGTACATACTAAGGATGATTGTGACAATAAGCGTGACGACAGTATCAAATAATCAAGGATTTGATGATTTTAGTGGAAAAAACATGTTAAAAGGATTTAAAACACTGATTTAGTTTTATTTAAAAATTTGAGATTAATCGGATTTTCATTAAAATAAAAGATTAAAATACTGCAATCGGCCATTTTGACTGAAACAACAATCACAGCGCATGACGTCACGCCTATGTAAACATTGTAAACTTCAGTGTGTTCTTTCCTCTGACTGCGCGTAGACACATTTGACGTTTACCTAGGCGTGACGTCAAACCCGATGCCATGACACTGCGAGCTGTTTTCACGCACTATTGAAATAATATTTGAAAAATGGCTTTATACTTCGTTAAACTTTAGTTTATAACCGAAATAAAGGTTTTTTCGTAGTAAATGTGTATCTAAATTACGGAAGAGGATTTCAAAATATTTCGTCATGCCTATTAGATGAAAGACCTGGCCTATTTCAAGAATATTCAAGATGTAAATTCAAAACCAGAACAGAATTTATGAGAAACAATCGCCCAGATAAATTCACAGAGGTTTGTTCTGTGGTGGTGACGAAGTCATTAAAGATGATGTCCAGTTTAATTTTTTTGTCCATCCTGTCCATCTCAAGATTATTGGATCTTTACAAGTTAAATAATCGCATGTCTATCTATGTTTGAAACCGAGTAGTGGTGAAATGATGAACAAAAAAACTAACAACAAAGCTAGTTTTTTTATTGCTATTTTGAACTAGACTACGAATATTTTTGTACTCCAAAAAACCTTGTTCACCATAGTACAAAAAATCATTCTCACCAGCTTTCAGTTGACTGGCAAAGGCGACCATTTTCCTGTACGTCGGCATCAGCTCATTGTTCAGCTTGGCCAGCACCAGCACCTGCGGGCGCCAGTTCTTGGTGTGCGGCGGACCTTGCTCCAGGCGCAGCAGCGAGTAGCGCGCCGCAGACAGCGCCAGGCCGCGGAGACCGTCTCCCCATTCCTTCTCGGCTCTGGAAGGTGCAACATCATTTGAGATTTTGTATGTGTTTTTAGCATTGAAACTCTTTTCCTACGTGTTGTCTTTTCTATTATTTGGCGTTAAAAGAGCCAATACTTTTTTTCGATGTTTTTTGCAAATCAAAAAATCCTCGTTTTATGTGAAAACTGTTTGGAATAGTCACATTCTAAATGAACTTACCCACGATATTCAATGTACTTGTAGATAAGGCCCGCCATACCCATTGCGAGAAGAGCATAGAACCATGACGTCATGAACATGATGGAGATACACAGCGTCAGCCCGGCTAAAGACAGAGACCTGAAACAAAAAAGGATATAAAATATCACCTGTTTTTTCATAGACAAGAAATCTAAACCCTTAAGCATGGATGTTGGTTCCTTACCAGTGGTAGTACTTGAACCGAGGGCGCCAGTTGGGAGTCTTGAGGAGCGTCTGCAGTGCACAGGCGAGGTTGACGAAGCCGTAGCACATCAAGAAGAACATGGACAGTAGTGGCGCCAGGATATCAACGTTACCCAGCAGGATACCGCACTGGCAGATCACCATCGTCAGGAGCAGGGCCCTGGTGTCAGAAATAACAATCAATATTATATATTATAAGTATTTTTTTTAATCTACAGTTGGAGTTTGCTTAAAAATAATCGTACATGGAAGAGGCTTTTACCGACGGTTCGTGATATGAACTGGCAACGGTATTATCTTCAGAATACTTAACGCTGGCTTACCTTGTTGGTTCACCCCGGCTGGATGAAACGGCGAAAGGTGCCAGGAACGGTATGATCTCGTCCTTAGCGATCGCTTGCAGCAGTCGTGGGGCTCCGGTGAGGGATTGGAGACCAGCTCCCAGGGTAGACAGGAATGATCCGATCAGGATCACCCATTGGTTCGGCCACGCCATGTTCGCGACCACTAGCTTACCTCCGATGGATTGACCAAACCTAGAATAATGATGAATGTTGATGAGCACATTTTGTAGTTGCATTTATTTGTTTAGAAGATTTTCTACGTATATAGGGCTGTGATCTGGTTGCAATTTACTAAATTTTGAAAACTTATGAACAAATTGTTTTCTTCACAAACGAGATTTAGTGAATTGCATCGAGATCACAGCCCCATCATTGGTCCTTCGAGCCGGATTGGTAGATGATTAAAATGATTGCATAAAGGTAGTTTATGAATAAAAAGAATTGTGTTTATGAGTAAAAAGTATCAATTCCCCGGAAAAATATACATTCGTGATTCCTGAGCGATAGACTACGTGAGTGAAGCTACAGGTAGTCCAGAACATAGTAGAACGAGTCCTCACTTGTCCCTGAGCAGCAGGTTGTCGACCGTGCCCGCGAACAGCAGCACGCAGGACAGGTACACGGTGGACGTGGTGAGGATGGCGCAGATCGTGCCCACGGGGATGCTCTTCTGTGCGTCCGCCAGGTCGCCCGAGCGGTTCGAGCCCGCCATGATGCCTGCGGGGTGTGACGAACTGTGTGTATACTAGACACCTGCCCAACCCTTTTGGGTATACAGTCGTGAAGCAATGTTAAAACAACAATATTTTCTGTACTGGACGGAACACGCAATACTGTCTCATCAGAGACCAGTTTTAAGCAATCAATTTGTCGTTCATTTAAGAATTATTTACCTACTGTAAAATTATGACCTTACCAGTAACTGAAGGGAAGAATATTCCGATGAGGATGGTGAACGTCGTGGAGAGGTCAGCGTAGACTTGGTTGTAGGTGGGCCTCTCCATCTGCTCGATGTCATCGGGTTCCTTTCCGTATGCGATGTACTGGCCCAGTTGTAGGAACGAGTCTTGCAAGTTGTCGAAGAACACTCCGCTTTTCAGTCCCTAGTCATATAAGTAATGGTTAAACTCATTCAAAATAAGCAGTCCACAGTGAGAAGCTGAGTACGTTCAAGTTTTTAACCCTACCGCTAGAAAGGGTAATCTTTTTGTTACCGTATCTGCGGGTAGGAAGGATTTTAAGACGATAGTATAGTAGGCACTTGGTCTGAATGAATACTATCATAATATTTCATTAATTCAAAAGGGCATTTACGATCAATGTAAATAGTCTCCTTACCTTGATTCCCTGGACGACAGACACGTTGTGTGCTAGGTAGTAGGGATCGCACGTGTTGTTAGGGCAAAACAGTTGATGCAGCGGCGCCCCGATGTCCTTCGTGCAGTTGTTGATGTTAATGTCCTTTAGCAAACGCTTGCCTAGTACGCACATCCTAAAAATGTTAATTTAGCATTGAAACAGATCTTGCACTTAATCAAAGGACATAGGTTCTCAGTGTTTCTTAGTAGGTACTCACAAAAACTGTGAAAAGAACTGCTAAGAATATTCTTGGCTATACAAAAATAAATATATAATTGTAGAATTAAAAACATAGTCTTAATAAGGAAGGACATCATCAATCTTGGATTATGTCGGGTCTAATCATACTTTGAAGAACTTTTTCAGCGATAAAATGTTATAAAAGCAGGCTGATGTTATCTCTGAAATTTAGTATCTCGTGTGTGTCATTAACGCGACTATAAGAGACATGAGACTATCTTAGTCACGGTCTTACCCTACCCAGCCTTCGTGTTAATATGCGGGGCTGGTGTTTCTGTCCTCAATTGCCAAATTTTGCTCATTATGGCAAGCGTAAATTTCGATCCAGTAGCAATTGTCATTGGAAAGGATTTACATTTTTATTGCTCTTTCGTTTAACGTCGCATATTGTAGTATCTACTGATGTTTCCGCTAACCGGCTTTCTACACAACTAAAAATGACCAATGGGTCATTTTGGCAAGTATTTCCGAGTACGATACTTCAAGTTTCAATGTTATGATCTTAGATTTGATGATCCATAAAAAACCAAAGTATAAATGACACAAATAAAACATCAATATACTCACTGCAGCTTATCGTTTCCATTGAAGTTGACGAAGATTCCGACGTACACCGCAGTGATGGAGAGAATGACACAGGCAAGGGCGACGGTGGCGAACTTGTTGACAAACTTGACGCCGACGAACACCACCATGCCCATGACGAGCAGCAACCCGGTGCCATACACGCGAAAATTATTGTACATCGCCTCGGGGTCCTTCGTGAAGTCCCCGAAAATGGACAACCAGGGCGCCATGTATGTCTGTTGATAAGAGAAGATAATATAAGTTTTCTGTTTTTACGATTGACAAAACATCGTTTCTTTGAAAAAGTTTAATGCCCCTTAATTATACAAATAAACCTTCCGGAATAAATTTTGAAAACCGCATCAAAATCCGTTGCGTAATTTGATGAACAAAGTGACTTGATTTTATAATATGTATAGATATAGATTTCATGTTAGCATAAGCTACGCCTTCATTAATAGCTCATACCTTGGTCAAGCAGTCAGTAAACAAGTAGGTAACATAGCTGACTGCTCGAGAGCTCTGGACATATTTATGTCACACTTTGGTTATGGCTTCACTCGAGGAATGTAATAGCAAATCCCGACATAACATTTTAAAAGAGGAATAACAATTGCTATCGGTACTCTTGCGATTTTCCAGCATGCGTAATGGGGGATTTACCTAGTTTTAATCCCGTCGATTTTTACCATGCGGGTGGTCGCTTACCAGATTGACTCACAAGCCGAATTGCCACCCATTTACACAGATCGATAAAGATCGTAGGTGATTTTACATCAAAATGTCGACCTTTATGCGGCGTGCGATCACCTGCGACTGAGTATTTTCACGATCGATTTTAGTCACCCGTCGCATGCTTGCTGTCGCTGCACGAGAAAAGTCGAAACCTACTCTACCTTGGAACTTGCGATTTTTGTCACCTGCGGCCTACCCGAATTGCCATTTAGACAGCTATAGTCACCTGTGTGCAGCCTGCATAAGCAACAGCATACGCACATAGACTATAGGTACTCAGTCATTCTACTAACAGCGTTTGACATAAATAATGATTGCGATAGCTTGTGAACGCGAGATAGGTATTAACCGCAAGCAGAAAGCAAACCATGCGCTTAATCATTCAAAAGAGTAATTAGTGGCCTGATGAATATTAAAATCAACTTTAGGCCATTCTGCATCGGATTATCGTTTGTTGTCTACGTAATCTGAATTCTGTTGTGTAATTTATAAAAACCCTCTAAATGACTTCTTTTAAAAATGATAACCGACCAAGATAATGTCAGGACTATAAAAGAGACTATGATTTCTAAGTACAGTAAATAGCCAGCTTTAAAAATTAAAGCGCCGACTTTGTCAGTTTTAGGAACCTGGTTGACAGACTTTTCCCAAGGGTCGATGAGTCAGTTTACGCCTGCGTTGGAGTTTAGAGCATATGAATATCGGTATTCGGTATCACCCAAAACCCGGGATTTTTCCGTATTTTAATACATTAAGCACTTTCCGTAATAAGACCATCTCAGACATCGATCTACATGGTCTTCATATAACCTGACCAAGATTATGTCTGGACTTTAAAAGAGACTGTGACCTCTGAGTTTGTTTCGGCCTTTCTTCTCAGAGTAGTCAGATAGGAAACGCCGACCTCATCTAGTTTTATAAAAAAACTTTTTTACAAAAAAAAAACAACCGACTTCCAAAAAAAACTACAAAGTGATAAATAACTTTAATTTCGGAAGTCGGTGTCGTTGGTTCTGCATTTTCGTTTATTGACACCGACTTCCGAAATTAAAGTTATTTATCACTTTGTAGTTTTTTTTGGAAGTCGGTTGTTGTTTTTTCACTTTTTAGTGAGAGATTTTGTGATTTATCTAAGTTACAATAGAATAACTTCAACTGCTCATCACCTTTTACAAAATATTGCTTTTCCCAATGCTGGGACGTTAATTGTTGAGGAGTTCTCCTGGTAAGAACCAGGAGAGCTCCTCAACAACCATTCACCATAAGCATTGTGACGAGCATAAATTGCTTAGCAACCATATTAAAGTAATCGAATCGCAATCCGTAAAATATTTATCATTGAGTAGTTCCGATGGCCGTCTGTGGTCTTCATCATCAGCTCCACTTTACCAAATGATGATTTCCGAGAGCAAATGCTCAAGTTACTCTAAAAATATCCAAATCGCTATAGGTTTGCCAATAAAATTTGAGGGTTTCCCTCGATTTCCCTGGGATCCTATCATCAGATCCTGACCTGATGATCATGGGACCACTTGGGAAGTATACCCTTTCAAACAAAAGAAAAATTTTCCAAATCGGTCCAGGCGTCTTCGAGAAATCGGGGAACATACATAAAAAAAAAAAAGATTCCGACGAATGAGAACCTCCTCCTTTTTTTGAAGTCGGTAAAAAAATATGTTTGACGTGTAAAAGTGTTTGTGCAAACCTACTTACAAAATAAAAATCATTTATCATTTAACGTTTTTCTTCAGACTTCGATGGCTTTATAAATTACTTATCGCTTTTAATTATTTAATTAATGTTGCTTTACAGTGTTATTCATCATTATGTAAGCTAACAGTCTTAAAATAATAATAACAATACGTACATGTATATGATATGTGCATAAAGGAGGGGAAATATTTACTTTCAAATTTACAGAGCACAAGTTTTTGTATTTTTTTTGTGATATTTTAATATTTATTGTGATCTCAGAAGAAAGAATTGATGATTATTTACTTTTGTTTAAGTATTATGTATTGTAACTTGTATTTTTAAATACTTACATTATAAAGTGGTTTTATTTTGATAAAACATAAGAAAATAATGAAAAGACATGACATAAAGGAAGAAAAAAAAGGTTTTCACTTGAATTAATAAAAATAAATAAATAGGTACCAATAAAAATATTGAAATTCCATTGTTTTGAAATTTTTAACATCGGTATAATACCGGTATTGCCATGAAACCCAATATCGCATAGCCTTATACTAACAAACATGGTCATAATAATTATCCTCTATATCAGGATGGTAATAAATGTGGGGGATCATAAACAGTAGTGCTGTATTCCGCATATGAATTTCCTTTGTGGCTGCTCCACAAGTCTGCTTTAATTAGCTAGTAAAAATCACCCCGGTTTATGGCTTAGTCGAGAAATGTTTTATTACCTTCTTAATTAAAAAAAAAAAACTCATTTACTCTTATATTTCATGGATGCTCTGTGATGGTGTTAATATAGGAGCACATTTTATTTGTACTTGTATTATAGTGTCCAAAATAAGTCTTAGTAACTATTTATAGGATCTAATATCAAAATTAATAGGTACACTAGCTGCAAGGTTCTCATGTACCAAATTATGAATGCTGGTAAGAGGTAGAGTAAGGTCGGCGCTAAATGGCGTCCGACCGCATCCCTGTGTCGGGCCCCCGAGACCGGAGTGAAGTATGATCTGGCCGCTCCCCTCTACAGTGTACGTTACATCAACACTGCTTAGGACCAGCACAAACAGGCAGTTTTAGCTGCGATAGATTTTGTTTAGCAGTTTGTGTAGAAGTAACGTTACGGAAATTCGTGTGGCACAAGGGACCCAATTTTAATGGATGGTCAATACTCTGCAGATGCGAAACAAAATGAGTGTGTAAGGATCGTAGGTGGCGTTCTGTAGGTTCTGCCTACCCCCGTGGGAATTTGGCGTGAGTTTATGTATGTACTTTGAAGGATTCCATATACAAACTTGCAAACACCAGTAGGCATGGTTCACGGTTCACGCACCAGTTTGCACTTCTTGATCTTATATACCTACTTTTTTGGTAGCCAAGACTTGCCTAGTTTTGGGCCAATGTAATCTTAGGTAACCTTTGTAACCTTTCCGGCAATAAAGTTTTTATTATTACTAAAATCCCCAAAATTTTAATCAGTTTTGAATTGAATAATTGACTATTGATATATTGGTTTCTATATCAGAACAACTTAAAATAGATTTGACAGTTTATGAAAAGTCTTGATCTGTTAGGCGGAAGTTCAATCGTACCTACAAAAGTATGTGTGTGTCAAGCCTTACAATGTGCATATTGTCTGATAAACCTAGTAATGTACCGTGTAAGTGGTCTATGCAATTGTGGCGAGCAGAGATTCGGCCGCGCCACACCTCTGTACCGACTCACTTGTAGTGGTTTTGTGATCTAGTTGAGGTAACGTCGGAATTATCTTACTTGTACACTATCTAGTTACAGTGTAAACAATGTGTTGCTCATTATGAAAATAGTTTGTTCAGAATCGTTTACTGAATCAATTTGTGACATTTTTACAATAGGTAATATTTTATGTACTCTAAATATAGTTGTTGAAACCATGCTTTGCTTCTAAGCATGACACAGCATTGGTTTAATTTACCTAATAAAAACTTGTTGCTAACTTGCAAATTATAGGCATGCTGTGTTGCAGTTTTCATGATGGTTAAAAAACTTCAATTACTTTAAATTTGAAAGTGCAAATAATAAAGAAAACATGGAATCACCAACAATATTTCTAATAACTTATTCTACCTAACTCTCAGCTCATCTTGATATCGTTGCCCCTCCTGCTGTTGTCGCATACCTGTCGTTCTATAAGTGATGATAAACTTACCAGAACTATTTCAACAGCTCCGACGATGTACATGGCGGCTGCGAGCGTGGTGCCCGTATAGAATAGCATCCCGACCGCCCCGCCGCACTCGGGGCCGAGAGCGCGTCCTATCATGAAATACGACCCGCCCGCCGGAACCACGCCGTTCGTCGCGATCGCAGACATAGAAATAGCCGTCAGCATCGTCTGTGAAAACAAAAATGTATTTAAATAATGACCTTTTCACCCATTGCTTCAAGCTCGTGGTAAGACCAAACTATGTCTCCTAAACGAAGGCTTAAATCGATTTTCTTTCCAAAGCCTACTTTTGAATTCTATTAACACAACATATCAAACCCTGTTTAACATTTCAGAAGGAAAATGTACCCCTTGGCATATTACCTAATACATAGAACCAAAAGAAGAGGGTTGCAAAGGGACTGGACAACGACTCATAACATAAAAGTCACAATAAAGGTCAGACGCTCGATCCAATAGGCGAGGACTTTAGATTTTATCAAACTAGTTTAGTATTAGCAACAAATAATAATCTAGTTAGACTGGGTAAATAATCCAGTTAGCGTCTAGAACATTTAATAAGCCGTCGGCAAGTTAAATTAGATAAGTTGACGGATCGGGCTTTATTAGATGCGGCATCAATGTACCTGTAGAAACGAGCTTGGACAGACTCGGGGGAAATTCTACGTAACAATAACGTAATCAGGAGGAAATGTACACTGCGTAGGGAATATAATGTGGACGATGAGTTATTTTCATCCTCTCGTGTTTTTATTCCGTGGCAGGTATAGCGATAAGTATGTATAACCAATTGTATTTCGTCTTTCCACTTTATTTTCACACCATAAGTACTTATTGCGAATTCTCATTTGTGCGTCATCGCCTCCTGCTCGGAGGAATTTGAATAGCCACATGAAGTAATTTTATTTAAAATAACTTGTGGTTGAGGTAACGCTGATTATATTCATTACATTATTATTTACTTAAATGTGATATGTATCCAAGCTGGATGAAATAGGGTCGACACATACAGGGTGAAATTGAAAACATGCGACAAATCGAAATGGGAGATTGTACTCATCATTATGAACAACTTTTATTATGGCACAAAACCTGAAATAGCGAAAAAAAAAATCAGCTGTTCCCTACATTTATGTTCGCATAACTCGTCAAAATGTAGGGAACAGCTGATTTTTTTTTCGCGATTTCAGTGATGGTCCCGTAGTAAAAGTTGTTCATAATGATGAGTACAATCTCCCATTTCGATTTGTCGCATGTTTTCAATTTCTACCTGTATAAAAATAGCCCGAGATTACGCAAACCTCAAAAAGGGTAATATGTAGCTAAAATTAACGCCAGTTATAGGATTTGAAGGAGCTAGTACATAAAAAAATGGCCTTGACAAACGCTCCCACAGTATCATTTAGCGCTTGCCCCAAGAAATGCAGGCTAACGACATGGTGGGCCAACAATGTACATACTAACAAAAGACAGCGTAAAGTTGCGAAGACCTAAGAATAAAGAAGCATTAACATCATTCACTTACTGTACAGCAGCAAACAAGTACAATCAGGAATCCTTGGATAGCGCCAGCAGTTCCGACCACCCACGTGAGACGGATGAAGAGGATAACGCCGAAGATGTTCTGGATGCACGGCAGATAGACACCGATGAGCGTGCCCATGCGGGCCGGGGGTGCCGGCTTCACGTCAGGGTCTGCTGCTGATGCCGTGGGGATCGTGTTGGAGTAGTTCGCCAGGGAGGTGAGGAAGGTGGCCGCTCGGGGCCGGTCCTCCAGCTCTTCCTGTTGACAAGGAATACGGTTTTAATGGAACAGTTTTGAAAACTGAAATAAATATAAACCCGCTTCATGACCATCACATAAATTCCAGTGATGTTATATGTAGAAAAATTTTTCCACTTTTTTTTTGTTTTGTGTGTGACTAGCTGCTCCTCGCGGTTTCACCCGCATAAGGTTCGATTCCGTGGGAATATCCGCATAAAAAGTAGCATCCAGGGTGTCAGCTACCTCCATACCAAATTTTATCAAAATTGGTCCAGCCGTTCAATAAGAAGTAACAAACATATACACACACACACAGACACACACTCACAAACTTTCACTCTTATAATATTAGTGTGATAGTGCGTAACCGTACCTACAATGTGAAACAGTAACAGATTATTAACCGACTTCAAAAAAAGGAGGAGGTTCTCAATTCGGTTGTATGTTTTTTTTAAAGGTTAAGTCATAGTATCATCAACAGCTACACCTTGAAGCCCAGGTATTACAACTACAAAATATAGGTACTGCTGTTTTTAAACAAACCTAAATTAAGTTAATAATTATGTTACTATCGTGGAGGTAATTAATGTGTTGCTCCACGTATAATATCCCGCTGGGATAATATTGTCCGAAACGACAATATATAGCTGTAGCACATACATCTCCGTTCTACAGTAGCAAGCACATAACGTAATATACAACTGAAATGTTTATACGAGTAGTACCTATAACTTATACGCTTTATAGCATAATAGTATTACAAGCATAATATATGTAAAATACGAGTCCTATGTCGCGTTATCATGTAATAATAGCGATACATTCGATTTCGTGCACTTTCTCTTTAATCTTATAGTCGGCAGGCGGCCCACTTACCGAATATGTATCCAGTTCACGTAGTAGACTTGAAATATGTTTAACTTCATACGCAAAAATAAGGCCAGATCCCAACGGGTACGTTTCCACGAAGTCAGACTAACTCAAGGTTATGTAATCATTGTCTGACACCCGCCTTTTCCGCTATCGCAATCTTGAAAGCGGTTATGATAAAGCTAGAGAAAGTGACGTCTTCATGAGAACGCCCTTGTTGCTGAGATTGAGTTCTTTGTTATTTCCATTATGATTAGCGTCTTTATTTTAATGCCGAAAGCGGTGATTGTAATTGTACCTACAACCTTGTACCTAACAACGTTTTATTTATTTATTTATTTATTTAGTTATTTATTTATTTATTCATTTATTTATTTATTTATTTATTTATTTATTTATTTATTTATTTATTTATTTATTTATTTATTTATTTATTTATTTATTTATTTATTTATTTATTTATTTATCTCAGACATAATTCTAGTCCATAGCTTTACACTCATACAATTCAAATTGAGAGGAGAAGGAGGAGAGAAACTGTCCACTGCTCACCGCGCAGTATGCAAACGTATCCAATGGCGCAGCAGTGGAGAGTCCCACCTGTCCGCAAACACACTTATTATACTGTTGCTACTGGACCTAACACGACTCAACAGCGACGCACACTGCTTCCTTATGAGAGCATGAAACCCATTAGTGTGCGCTTCTGCGAACATAGTCGAAGCACTGCAGAATCGTGGTAGCCCCAGCAGCACCCTAAATGCGTTGTTGTATTGAACAGAAAAAGTAAAGAGATTAAGTTATATATTATATTATTAGCGTAATGAAGTTCTAATTATATAATTAATTTTTTTATTGTTTATGTAAAGAGATCAGCGATGGAAAATAAATATTTACCGCTTAAAGATTTCAGAGATTTGACTTAAAGCTAAAACCAATACGAAGTATAAATATACAATAGTCTGTACACAACAACATTCTAATAGTATGAAGAGAAAGGATTATCCTTTTAATTTTAAACATTATTGCTTTTGTATTTTTATTGCATGAGAGTAAAATTCATTATACATAAAAGTTCAAAGTGCGCAATATTCGTATGAAATGAGATTCAAATTGTGAAATATGATAGCTGGCATAGGAGTTTTTAATTTCACGTTTGTAATACGATATACGACTGCTGAGAGCCGAGAGACGAGGGCCGAGTTGCTGAAACCCGAGTCAGCGCGTTCGTCTCCTAAAGCTCGTATTTTATTTACGCGCCATTTGCATCGCATCGACGCGCACCGCTCAGTAACTTCGCGTTTCGAACATACCTAGGGCGTTACCGTCACTTGCTGGAATGTGACGCTTTCAGTGTTCCCTCTAGAGAATGTTGGTACGAGTAAATCAGGATTTACATCGCACACCATCGCAAAGGAACGAATTAGGTTATTCGACGTTGCTGGGTTTCGGTACTGTTTTCATTTAAATTCACACATAATGCTTCGTGACTTCATGTAATGCAATTTCTTCTTATACCTCTGTACATTACGAGGTAATATATCGATTCCTACACGATTGCACCATCGAATCGAATAGCGTTATTCAAAGTACTTTTTCGTTCATTGCAGTGTATAATCAATTATAACGCCCTGAAAGATCAAAGTCAAAAGCAAATCTTTTAAATAGCAATGATGGTCCTTAACGTCGTGTTGTAAATTATGTTAAGCAATAAAATAAAGGCACACAACACAAGCAATTTATCACGGGAGCTCTTTTCCTATTTGTTTTCATTTGTTCCGTCGCCATTATTCGGCACTTTATTTGGTATCCGGATGGCTCTCCGTTGGAATCGCAAGCGTAATGAAGTTCTTTGTTCATCCACAGTAGATTGTGAGGTTTTACGAAGTCAGCTCGAGAGGCCCTTGATATAATATTAACGTTCACCGATGACGGCGCTGTTTCAGCGATTGCTTTCATTCAGGCTTTGTTATTTTTTTAATGTTGTTAAATTAATAATAGACAAGCGACAGTTTTCAGTGACAAACTGAGTGAAGTTTTATAAATGCTGGTAAAGATACTATTTACCAGCATTTATAAAACTGTACAGTTCCTTATTCCAAAATGAGACCATAAACTTTAGCCGGCTTTAGTGAATTGCAAATGGGTGCCATCATGAGTTTCGGTAAGCTTTCGTGGCCCTCGGATGGTACCCTCAATAAATCCCTTACCCTATACGCGACATGCCAAGCCTGTAACTTGAGATATGTACGAAAAAATAATGTTCATTAGGTATTTGTGATGGTTTTTGTACGTGTTAGTACCTAGGTATGTACAGTCAACAAATGAGATAAGTATGCAGGATCGTCGGATATAGTTGAAGTTTAGTAAGAAACCGATGGATCTTCTCGAATAAATTTCATTTTTTTTATATTTTATTTTATTAATAGAAAACAAACCTCATTTATCAAATTAAATTTCAGTCGACAACAACAATCGGTTTCTTACTAAACTTCAACTATATCCGACGATTCTGCATACTTATCTGTTTTGTTGACTGTACCTATCCATAGTCTCATAACATACCTATAAGGTTATTTTGTGCCAGCAATACACAGTAGGTAGATATGCACATAAAGTAGAAGTAAACGATGCCAATTCAGGTTAGGTGCAGCTTGAAATTACAATATCAGATTTAACTACCCTTAAACAGCGCTCAAGTTGTTATAGGTTTACAGTCCATTGCCTAGTACTTTATTAAGCCATTTGAGTCGAGATTTAATGCCTTGAACACTATAAGGAAAATCTGTGATACGATAAATCTTTTAATAGGAAATAATTTAATTATTCTTTTCTAATCATTATTATCTCAAAAAACCATTAGTCTTTTTCTACTTGAGAAGAATTCTGTCGATTCTTCTTAGCAGTGGCACGTCAAAAAGTTGTTATATTTTAAGTGCCTGAGTTTCAAATTTAAAAGTATCATCACGGCCGCTATGATTATAAAAAAAACATGAACATATACGAGTATATGAAACACAATTACGATGAGGCAGCTTGTGAAAGTGTGGCAGCCTCTCAAGCCCCGTGGAGACGTTATTGAAGCTCTCACATTGATTTCGGTGGAGCATTCGGCTGCGGCCTTGTGCCGAGAGCGGCCTCGGCTGTAGGGTGCTTAGGGCCGCTTAGACAACGAGGCCGCGGCACCGCTCACCGTTATCCGACGGATATAGGTGCACGCTGTTTATTAGGCAAGCCAAGGCAATCCGAATTAAAAACCGTATAATGATATGATTATTCGGATATTATTCGGATTTCGCTGAAATGGTAAAACTAGGTGAAACGGTTAAAGTGTAATTTTACAATGACAACTTTATACAGCGTTTATAGTATGAGAAAGTTTGATTATTATTAAATTTTATTGTTTTGCTTTAATGGCTAAACGAATTTGGATGAAATTCGACATGCAGTTAGATTTTGACAACTAAGATATTTTTTTTTCCGCGTTTTTAAGTAAAACCGCGGGGAAGTGCTAATATAAACCATCGACATGCGAAGGAGATCATAATCTAGGATTAAAACTACGGTTTCAGAAAGTTTAATGAAAAATAAACCTTCGAGATAGTTAGTGCAGCTTTGTATGGTTCTATTTTAACTCGCCTTTTGTTAAAAGTTTCTTAAACTAAAGTTCTGTTCTTGAGCTCTCGGATTGTCACTAATCCATGTTTTGTTATAAGACGGAGGACTTTTTCAAGTTTGAAACTAAAGGTGACATTCATTTCGTTCTTGGCTCAGTTGGTAACATGACGAATAAGAAAGAAAAAATTGTAGATTGTTACAAAGATAATCTAACAAAAATAACATTAGTCGGTAATTATTTTATGTAACTACAAAAATTTTTAAAAGCCTATATTAATCGGTTTTCTTGGTCGGTTGTCATAAAACTAGATAGTCGTACCTGTATCTTAGGGATCTTAACACAACGTACTGTGTTATTTTCAAGTATTACAATACTTTGTATCAGCGTATTTTTGTCAAAGTATATATTTTAATAACAAAACTAAGTACTAGTGGCGAAGTCTGAATTATAAATGAGTTCCTATCTATGAGCGAGTTGGGTTGGATTTGCTCGCAAATAGAGCAGAGTAACGAAGTTAATAACGAATGGTTGTTAATTCCTAGGTAGAGTAATAACTAATTCATTTTAACACTAACTTTGATTCTCTGAAAAGGCGATTGGCAGTCATGAATTCTGCTTCCGATTTCATTCAAGTGTTTGAAAGTTACACATGATTCTGTTATCAATCCTTGATTGGTTTAAAAAAATCAATCAAAATTGGTTTTTGTTGATGTGTGATTTATAAAGTGCCTTTGTACAAAATAAAGAAAGAAATAGGATTCTGTTATTGATATTTACATTAGAGGTAGCTAGCTATCTACATTGCAAAAGTGAGAATAACTTTGACAATAATTCATATTTATAATTGGTACAAATTTCGAGAACACTAGTAATGTAATGTTCTTTTCACGACTCATGCTCTAAAAGTTCGTCTTTATGTTGTACGTAGGCGACATAAAGTCGGTTTTTATGCTCTAGTGCATAAAGTTATTTATTTTTCCAAGACTTAGATATAAATCGCTCACCTAGTAATATATTGGCACATCTACGTTTTTCACATTTTACAGAAACGAGGATCAAAGAATTTATATAAAATGTTAAAAATTTATTTATGGGTTTATATTACGTTTTTTTACTGATTTTATGGTTTGATTACTAGCATAGCGTTGTGCCGTTTTAAGACTTTTTAAAATTATGTACTTTTGAACACTTATATGGTAAAAACTCAATTTCACATTTTTTGTAGATGTGCCGATATATTACTAGGTGAGCGAAATCAGACCTAAGATCCGCCCACACGCACAATAAAACGTCGCAGATTGAAGTCATTGTTTTATTTCATTTGCTTTAATTTATATCACTTCCGTGTTATCTATCGTTAATTTAATAAAACCAGATAAAATAGTTGTCGTTGTATTAAAAAAAATCAAAGAAACGTTTTTATGACTTGGCAGTATGACCCAGGTCGAATAACGCATGTTGAAAAAGGCGGGAATTAGCTATATTCTCTTCTTAAATTTTGCAACATTTTTGAACAGTGAAAAGTCAAAATACTGTTATATATGCCTGTTTCATTTTCTCGCAATGGAAGTGAAAAGCAGAATGTATAACTCGGGCATGAACGAGCTATTTTGCCCCGAGCCGCAGGCGAAAGTTAGTACAATTTAAATTCCTACATGAATTTTAAGTTACAGTTTTATTTCCCACAAATATAAGTATCCATTAATTAGAGCCGGAGATAATCCATTACCTACGATAATTATGTTAATGGTGACGTTTATCATACAATGTAGTTAACGCTGCAGGATAAACGAGAACTAATTAATTATAGGTACTACAGTTTCATACATAATCATAATTAATGTAATTATTATGCAGTTAATTGGAAACGCCATGCGTTTATTGATTTGTGTGATAAATCACCAGTTAACTTGAAGCAGATATTAAACAGGCACATCTCTGATAGATAAACAAATACATTAGGAAGAAGATTATGAAGTTTCCATAAACTACTCTTAGAGACCAAAAGCAGAATATATTTAAAAACAAATGACTAAATAACCCACGAAGTTGTATTTCTTACAAGTTATTTTTAATTAGCAACAAGCACACAGGCTAACAATGAATTATATAACACGACCCTAGTCAACACTATAAATCCCTAGAAAATGTCCGTTGCATCCGAAAACCAAGCAGCAAACAGACCAAGCGCGCGTTGACAGCCTTTTTTTATAAAAAGAGTATCTAAGACTACATAATCTTTTTCATAGCTTGTCGATGGAAGTATGATCTATTGGGATAGATCCCATAATATCACGTAGGTATATAGAAGTAGGTAAGAATATAAAAAACCTCTTGTATATTTTATACCGAGCGCGCACGCCAGCGTGTTTTAAATATGACGAGAGAAGAATGCTTTATCAGAATGTTACGAGTCGCGCAAAAGTGTTCGTTACGCTGTATTATTTGTGTGAAAGGCAATGACTGTTATACATCAGAATTCACATCAAAGACATTCATTAAAAAGTGAGTAAACATAAAAATATATGTTTAAATAAGCATTCTAATAGCCGCGTTCGAGTTGCTAACGTATTTTGCGAAGACGTTTTACCCATCAGCTGATTTTGTACCTACATTCATAGCTAATAAATTGATGAACAAATTAACGCATTATGCAGGTATCTTCATTCTTACAGGATCAAAGAGCTATGCCGAACAGGCGTACAAAAATTCTATTGCCATCATCACACGTAATGGGGGCAGAAGTCACGCGGCTCGCAAATGGTGCGTGAATTATATAGGAGATTGCGCTCCTGGATTATTCCAGCCTACTGGCGCACCGCAGGTGTAGCCTCGCCTTTATATACTAAAGAGTTTTTTTTATTAAGGATTATTTTCATCACTTGAAGTTACTTGCGCTCGCGTTTTATGTAAATAACCATCTTTATTGTATTACGGAATACAAATGTTTTTATTCCCGTTCCAGTTTCCGAGCCGCGTATATTTTTAAAGCACATATGAAAATTTCTGGATTAAAGTATTTTACGAGCGAGACCAATTTTAAAATAAAAAAGCTAAACTGTGGCTCTAGAAGTTTATCCGCAAAATTCTGAAACTGCATCAAGAAACGTAACGAATGATGCGGGAAACTCGAGCCAATAGCGTAAGAGATTGAAGTGCTACGACCGCCATGTTACGAGCTACGAACTAGCTACGAGCGCTACGAGTGCTACGAGGACGCTACGAGCTATACGGGTCATCGAAAGCACACGTATATTCGCGCACTCGTAGCAAGGGTAATACGTTCCTAACTCAATTTCAATAAAGCGCTCAATTTATTTCGTTTCCTCCTCGGATACTACATAAGCCCGGTCTTAAATTAGCCCACGTAAATGTTATTTTAAATAATTTATGCTCGGATATTGAGTATTAATATTCGACAGGGGTTAATTTGATTACTATATGAAACGTTCATTAGAGTAAACTCAGGTCAAGGGTAATTAATGTGGAGAGACCCACCGAAACGAAACAACACGTAACTCGGTATGATTTTTTAATCTCGAGAAACCCGCTGGGATGGCGTTCGGTGGAGAAGATTAAATGAATTAATTATTAGGTAAGTATTATTTTTGTGATGAAAACTGTGAGATAAAACGTGGCTGCGGTGACGGAACAGGTAAGGTTCATTTCGTGTTTATTACAAAATGAAAACCATAGGGTGCTTTAGGAAATGAAGGTAATTTGTACTTGTTGACTTTTCAGTATATTAAATTGTATAAAATTTTGTATTCAGCTGGGTTTGATAAATACACTGTATCATAGCTTTTAAACATCATCATAAACTTAGTACAAAAGTGTTTCCCCAAAAGATAATAGGTCGGAGAACTACTAAAATGTGGTGGGTGGGTAGGCCGAAACATTCAAATTCAGTAGAGTTTGTAGTGTATAAAATAAATTCAGGGGCCGTAACTTTCTGAAGACATTCACGACAGTCTCGAAAGTGCTGTCTGGCTAAACATTTAAATGAGTACACCTAAGTAAGAATAACATGTTTTTACGTTAAGAGAACGCGTATATTTTAATGATGGAGAACATTATTATTTTACACGTCACGCAAGAATATTTTACTTGTTCATTGTAAACAAAGATGACTTAGACTTTAGGGCTGATTTTTCCAACGCCAGATAATCCAAGAAATAATTTTGATTTTTGAAAGACACAACAAAATACAAAATCTGTCTATCATCAATCCTAAAGTGGATCGCGTTAAGAGCTCGTGGTAGGTATCCTGGAGTCGAGTTTTCGTCCTCTTTACTTAAAACAGGGACAACATTTACATTACAGGCCTAGTCTGACTATGAAAAACAAAATCTTCATTGTGGCCCACGATGACCTTTTCTGGATCCATCATAACATAACATTTACATTTACCTAATTAGGGAAACTGGATAATACACCTTCTCTAGCAGATTTAGTCCCACTGATGAAGGGAGCTGATCTTCTGGATTACAGAAGGTGTACGCAACGCCACCGTCCAATTCATCTCCTGAATAATGAACAGTTGTTCCAACTCATCTTTGTACACAAATTACTGTAACTCCGCGTGTTTTCCGAGAAGACGGGCTAATCTACCTTATTTGCATTAAAACATGCTCACCACGCGGCGCGGCGCGGGGTGACCATGTTTTATGCTCCTCCAACATCGTACGCTCATTGATAATAGTTTGGCAGTAGGTACCTAACTGTATGGCGATTTTATTGTAATTAACTAGTCATTAAATATTTTTGGGACAAAATATAACATGGTGTAAAAAATATTGAAATCGATTCAGTTACTTATTCTGAACAAACTATATTCAGGTTTCGCATACACTAAAAATAATGTTGTATACATGTAAGTATATACTTAAAAGACAATCATAATTTTAAGTAAATAGTGTTGCTCTTGTAGATACCTACAACAAAATGAGTTAGTATTTTTTTTTATTTATGGCTTTTCGCAGGTCAACTTAGGAGGTTGACGGCTGCTTAACTGGGCTTGTCTGTGGTTGCCTAAATAAATGATGGCCTCCAGCCAGGGCTTAAAAACTAAGCGACTACACGCTTAGGGCACCAACTGTGGGGTACGGACCTCGGCTTAGGGCGTCGCTGGGAGAGGGCAGCAAGGGACAGGCTGGATCGCATTATATGAGTTACAGTATGCGGCCTCCAATATTTATATGGCACGTCGAGTTTTAGTTATATAAAATGTTCGGTTTTGTAAAGCGTCTCTTTCTAAAGCTGGCATGTTAATATTTAATAGAGTTTCTTCCTAGTTAAAGGTTTTATAAAGGTCTGGGAGTGTAGGCGTACACACGGGGCGGCACCCTAATTGATCACACAGTCTGAATCATTTTGAAGGATATTGCTAATCCATTGCTTCATATGTTCGAAAAATTTGTCTGCTTAGCAACGGTAATAACGCAATTACTGTTGTTGATGAACTGTCAAAATGAAAGCCATTTCTACTGTTAGTGTGTTACGCAGTTAACGAACCATCTGTTCGTTTAAATTGGCGTTAAACAGAAAAAAATCAAAATCTAAAGTCATTTATTCAAACTAGGCTGAGAATCAGCACTTTTCGAACGTCAAAATTACATAAGACAGTCACCCAAAACGCCCGCCCTTCACCACTTCCTAGTGCTTTCGCTGGGGAGAAGAAGTGGCGCAACAAACTCCCCAGAAGCAGAAGAGTCTTCGCTAAGCTCTGGGTGGACACCGGACAGTGGACACAAGCCAAATAAAGGTGTGGCGAAACATTTCGAATCGAATGCGACTATCGGTTTATTGATTCCTCAGCTTTTACAATGATATAAAGAAACAAACACCCCAAAATGGCATGAAAAACCGCCTATAAATCGTTGCCACTAAATGATAATAGAAAATACAATTGCAATTAATGCAGCGAAGACACTAGACACTGAATAATGAAGGCTCCTTCAATGTTTAATGTCCAGCGAAGTTGGGATAAGCCTCTTTAAGTTTCCACAGTACGTTGTGTATCGTGACTTAGTCGTTAAAAAGGTTTTACATAACTCTACTTAAGTAAACAGGTGTTCAAAACAAACTTACATGGTACAGGTAGAGGTTGGTGTCGCATCCTTTGTCCTTTTCTGTGGGTAGGCCATGTTCGTCGGTTTCACCTGGAAATAAAACAGAAGATTTAAATGATGTTTTAACATTTGTACACCTGCGTATTTTGAGGAAATGTCTTTGGGTGAAGCAGGACCATATTATGGTTTATCCACATATTTTCAATGATGGCAGTAAAAAAATGATTTCATGATCGTTTCCACTGCTGGGACACACAGGCCTCCTCGCGGTGAGGGGGAGTGGGCCGTAATCCACCACGCGGGCTCATTGAGGATTGGTAGATGTCACATGTCTTCGAAATTTTGGTTCTAGAACATTTTTCCTCACGATGTTTTCCTTCACCGTTTTGAGAGCAGTTGTGAAATAATTTACACAACGCAAAGCTCCTGTCTGGGTTCGAACCTACGACCTACAGCTTGTAAGTCGAGGCTGTTACCACTGGGCCACCACCAACATTGCTCGAAAAATAATAATAATAACAGTGAAATTGTAATACAGAATTTTGCAAGCACAAAACCAGTTTATTTTCTTTCGTAAAACCAACTCAGGTCTCTAGTGCTTGGGAACAGTACATTGAACATATTAATATTATGTACTAGGTAGGTACTTTGGCATGTGTAAAATTAAGTTTCGAAGGATAACGTCAACCTCGAACGAAATTGGTTCATACAAAATGAAATTATGATACGTGCAGTACCCTGCGGTTGTTACGTCACACCGTATGTAGGTACACCTGTAGTTATTAGGTTTCAATTCCATGTTCACTTTATAGCAACCGGGAAACGGAAGAAGACTTAAAAAGGACGCATTAGCGACAGGCAACTGCAAAGAGTAACAAAGTTGTTATCGGTTGTTATGTTATGGGTTTGGTTTCCGCACTTAGTCCTTCAGTGGACCATTGTGCGTGGGCCATGGCGGCCGTTGGCGGTTATTCCAACCAGCCCACCTCCCTCCAGAAGCTGATTAGGTCTCCTGGTCTTTTGAGAACATCTGTGTACGATCTGGGTGTCCCGAGGGTTTGTGTCCTGATCTGGGTGATGCCTGTGCACTCAAAGAGCACATGCGCAATGGTTTCATCAGCCACCATGCAAGCTCTGCACAGGGGGCTGTCCGTTATGCCTATAGTGTGAAAGTGTTTGTTTAGCGAGCAGTGTCCCGTGATGGTCCCCGTCACCAGGCGCAGGCCTTTCCTGTCCAATCGTAGTAAGCGACTGCTTAGCTTGCCATCCAGTGATGGCATAGCTTCCTTGGACTGCCTGCAGCCTGGTGACGACGTCCACCAGCTTTCTGCTTGTGTGTGGGTGTACTCCTGTAGCCACCTGCGTAGTTGGTTGAAGGGGATGGGCACGATAGGTTCCGGTCCACAGACTGGCATGCTCGATGCCCTTCTGGCCAGCTCGTCAGCTGCGTCGTTACCTAGCGATCCACTGTGTCCTTTTATCCATTGTAGTGTCACTATATTGCGGTTCAATACAGTTGCCTGTTCAAGCGCATTGTGACATTCTAGTATTAGTTTCGATGTGATGCATTTTTTATCTAAGGATTGGAGGACTGAGGCGCTGTCAGAGAGTATGCGAATATGGGTGTCCGCAACTCCTCTGGCTGCTATGGCATAAGCCGCTTGTGTTATGCCCACACACTCCGCTTGGTAGACCGTGTTGCGCTTTCCCAGCGGTTTGGATATTCTTATGTTGAGGTCGTGTGAGAAGACTCCGACTCCAGTTCCGCAGTCGGTCTTTGAACCGTCAGTGTAAATTCTCAGTTCCTTCGAACCTGAGTAGTCGCACTGCTCCTCTTTAAGCATTATGTTGTAGTGCTTTTGGAAGCAGTATTGTTTCGGGGCTTTGTCGCAAGTTGTTATCGGTATTAGACTGATAAAATAAACAATAAACAACAACGTCCCTGTAAACAATGATATTGTAGATTGTTAACCGATAGTTTGATGAATAACTAAGCGCTTCCATCAACAAGTCTATTATACACAAATATTTGGTACAAAATTCATAACCGGTAATATTTCGGGCACACAAAGAAAACATCGTAACTTCTGTTGTTTAATATTTAGGCACTTTAAACGAGGAAAGTTGCACGCACGCATTTTTGGGATACACGACAATTATCTTCAAGATTTTGCAACCGAGCAGTTCAAAATTTATATAGATATTTGATTCTAAAAAGCATTGTTTTACCCGTCTTACAAAACAGGCTCATATTTTAGGTACCGCATTATTCCCGTGTTAGTCGTAATAAATATGTAGAAGGTGTGCAAACACATTGTTTGTACAGGCCGCGTACGGGAGCGCGTTTGTTTAGCACGCATAACTGTACAGTATACACCCGCTAAGCTTTGTAATTACGTTAGTAATTGTGAAATAATGAGGCATTAGAATCAAGGCGCTTTAATTATTTCAATTCTGTTCTACGAAGGTAATTGATTGCGTACCTTGGATTTAACGCTTTGCTGCTGGAGTTGAATGTTTTATTATTTTATAACTTGCCAAAAACATGAAACAATTTATACTATTCACTCACAATTTACGCGCCATTTAAAACGCTAGTGTTTATATTCTCTTTGACGCCACTTATAAGACACATTTTCTTGATGAGGCTAAGGTACGAAAAACATAGATACATTAAAGATAGAATTCTCTTTATTATGTACCCCATAAAAACAACAGCCTACACCACACACAGCCACACACCAACAGCCTAAAGAACCGAAAATAAATAAAAAATATTATACGATATTGTGTTTTTTTTATCTGTGTAATTTATATTATTGGCAGTAGCGTTTTTTCCTTGTTCCTAGTGTTCTCAATTCAAAAATTCAAAAGGCATTCGCTGTCATCGTTGTTGGCGCTGACAGCGAATTATAAAGGAGTGAACGAGCACGTTGTCGTCACGGTAAGCAATTTCGGTATAGAGTGGTAATTAATTCACTTTCAGCCTACTGCGGCGTGTAGGTGTTTACTATTAGACGACGAATTTAATATACAAGTACACTCGGCCATGTCTAACGCATGTGCTTTCATTATCGCTACAATCAATTTGATTTTTCTTTATTACGTCGTTTTATATTGCTTATTCATTTAAGAGTATCCCTATATAAAGAAGAGGAGACGAGCAGTGGTGGCCCAGTGGCAACAGCCGCGACTTACGAGTTGTAGGTCGTAGGTTCGAACCCAGACCAGCGCTTTACTTTGTGTAAATTATTTCATCATCACTGCTCTCAAAACGGTGAAGGAAAACATCGTGAGGAAACCGGCATGCCCTAGCCTAGAACCAAAAAATCGAAGACATGTGACATCTACCAAACTGCACTGGACCCGCGTGGTGGATTACGGCCAACTCCCTCTCACCGAGAGGAGTGGTCCCGCCGAGTGGAGCTGTGTCCCAGCAGTGTGAACATTTATAGGCTACTTACATAAAAATGTGTATAGCTAATTAAATGAGTGAATTGAATCTACTGCAATCAAATATTTAATAAATGATTCGTTTACAAAATTGATTCGGTTAAATTCAAGTCAGAGTACAACTCGATCAGAAGGATATATTTTCATACAAGGCTGTATATTTACACGAATGTCAGGGCGCGACCTTTTAAATCACATTGTTGAATTCGATTTCATATGCCGTTCCGTTCGAAGATTCGTAGGTATGTACGTCCGCTTCATAATATTTACCTATTTCAAAGGATCTAAAGGTCACAAGTAACTTCAAAGGGCAAGAAAATCTTGTAAATCCGACTTTGGCACTTATCAAGCTAATGTTCACAGGTTCAACACTGGCCGAATATTAAATAACATAATGTTCGAAGTTGTTGGTATTAGCAGTTGTGTAAGTATCTGTTTACTTTACAGTTTGGTGGCTTCTTATGCCATTTAATCTGGGGTTTACTTCGGGATCTGCTCAGGATTTTGGCTTCACCTCAGCTTTGTATTTAGGTTAACCATTGCATAATATTTTTTTTGCACCTGAAAAGCATTAATGGCCGACTTCTATCATCTACGGACCGTCATTGTTTAAAATTGAGACTCGTGTATCTGACCAGCAAAGAAACGCATGGTAGCTTCCGTATGGAAGTAGCTATCACATCAGCTAAAATTAGCTTACGAATCTATTTATTTGCCCAGTTTGGCAATAAAAATGCTACCTTTGGCACGGTAATATTATCAGTACAGTATATATATATATATATGTATACGTGCCTTTGGTAAGCAAAACGATTCGTTTTTGTTTTCTAGGAATCGAGCATAAGTATTACACGTGGAACCAGTTCAGTATTGCAGATTTAGTAACAATGAGAAAAAATCATAAACTAAGCTTGAATTTAAGTAAAAATTGCTCCAGCTAATACAAATTCCTCAGGTTTTTAAAACAAATGGAACTCAAATTCGCAATCTAATTCGATTCTCTTATAATACAGTTACGTGGTTACCTAATATACTACGTTATCGGGAACAAAAACAGGTAGAAGTATACTTTATCGGAAGCCCGACGAAGCGTGGAGTGGGCGTATATTTGCGAATGCGGTTCGTATAATATAAACGACGCGTTCATTTGTGCCTACGAAAGCCGTGGGCCGCGCACGTTCCAATTCACACAGGATGACGAGTCTGTACGTACGTGCCCCGCAATAATTGAAACTTTTTCAATTGCTACCCTTTATATTGCACAACAGAACTATGCCTTAATTGCGAGCCTCTAATTGGTCTTAGGTACAGTACTGGCTTTTGTTTTGTACTCTTTTTTACGTGCATGACGAAACTCGTAATGCTTTTCGTTATTTTTCATGAATCTTTCGGACCAAAAATACTTCAGTAGGAATAATAACAATTTGAATATCGCAAACATTATTAATTCACAGCAGGCAACTGTGCACAGTTAGAAATTCTAATCCCACAATTTAGAAGAGAAGTTATTCCTATAAATAAATCCGATTAGCGAATTCAGAGCTTTAAAATTAGTGTACAATGTTTGTAATACCGGAATGACTTTAAAAGTAAAAGGAATTCTTGATTCCGAATTGAGTTTCAATATTTTTAGAAGTGAAAATTCCTATGATACAGCTGTTTGTACATATCTATGCTAAGCAGTTAGTTAACTTTGAGCTCAGGACACGGGCGTCCATTCCTTCATTATTAAATTACGCTAAACTTTTACGGCACCTTTACTTAATTAAAAATCCGAGGTGAAAGCTACCGTCTGCTTTTATGAGAACACGATAAGTTTATATTAGGTTTTAATATTTTCTTTTTAGTTATTCAGTGCTTTACGTACAGATCAATTTAATAAAAGCGGCAACCTTATAAAATGCTTTTCATTTTCAATCTATTAGATTAGATTAGTTACTTAACCTATTTAGGTAATTTTCTTTTTAATGATGTTCTAATAGAAAGATGAATACCTATTTAACGAAACCCAGTGAATTAAATTCAAATAAAAACCGCAGCGTTTTTTAATTCCCTTTAAATTAATCAGTGGCAAGTATTGGTAGATGTACTGTGTAGTTATACCTACCAGCCAATTAGAGACACCTTGATTGATGCGCCTCCCCTAGATTTAATTAAATGCTACCTACCATTTACCTTTGTTTGCGTAAACACCTTTAAACGCTATTGTTCTTCGTTTATACATATGTTACGTTTAGAAACCTATTTCGTTGTTTATCTGGTGATCGGTGATAGACGCATTGTCTTGTTCTTTCTCGTGTCAGCATGAGCTATTACTATAAGATATGTACGTCCACACTCGTGCGCCTTGGTCTTTTCTGAGTGAAAGGGTTGATAATAATTAAATTTAATTATTCTGTTGCTAGCAAGAGTCAACCTACAACCGTACGGTGTGGCGCAGAAGTACTAGGAGGGCGGACCCCAAATAAATTGATAATTTTACGTGATAACGTCTTATGAGATAGATGCGTCACAAGCCGAACGCTAAGGCTGATTGTGCCTCTCTATCGCTTGTACCGCGTTCTCGCTTGCACGCTCGGCTCAGGCGGAACGTGACAATGAGTCATGCTTTTTGATGAAAACAGAGTCAAATTAGAAGTACAACGCGGATATATATAGATACAAGATAGTTTAGAAGAACAACGCGGTCACACGTACAGGCAGTGGCGGCGTATCGTGAAATGGCTAGGTAGATCAGGATATGGCCATTTCTACGATCGGATGACGACTTGATCGTAATCTATAGATTACGTTTACCGAAATGAAAACCCTTCAGTTTGTTTAACATAGAAGCAAGAGTATGAAGTACGATATTCTCCTGCCAAGGATGCACAATGTAAAGTTGATATAATATGTGTGTAACTAAGCCGACAGGCGAAAATTACATTATTGGCTCCAAGCCAGGATAATAGCGTGGAAGAAGAAAAAACCAAACTCGGGTCACCCTTTATTTCATAGAAATATTTTTTACTCCATTTATAACTTGGGTGGCAATTTTTTTTCAACTCTTAAAATATGCAATGCAATGTGGTCGTCGCCATAATTTCAAGAGAAAACTTTCAGAGAGGTAAAATTACACTATTTTGGATCTAAATTCTATTAGACGTACTTAACCTCAGCAGAATGCTAGTCCATAACATATGCCCATGATACACACAAAGTAAGAGACATCAGTCATCCGTCGAATCCTAACCCGTTTGTCCGAGCTAAGCTGCGACCGATTCAATTAATATTCTAACGCCAGTGTGATCACTCGTGTGGCGTTCAATTAATTGAACACACAGAACATCAGTGTCCGATTATTTTCGTTCATTTGATTCATTCGTTTAGAGGTCCGATACTGTTCTAATTAATTTTTAATCAGGTTTCTCAACACAAAAGCTTGTTTAATGAGAGTGCGGTGGCTTCTATCAATACGAGGTTGATTTTCTTTTGTTTTCGCTGTATATTGTTCTCATAGGAGGATGTTTTGTTTAAGTTTGAATGCATTGGTATTATAATGAATGAAGTTCTGAACTTCATTCATTCTTAGCCATACGGCTATAATATAAAAATGTATAAATCTATATAATGGAACCTAACTACCTAAACATATATACCTACCCACTTTGTCTAAACCAATTTATCTCAGCCTGAAGCTATAAAATCCAGACTTTCTTTTATCTAGTTACGAAGTTTTTCTATCGTGCCAATTTTATAAATGTGCCATCATTGGCTCGGGGAGCGTGAGATCACAAAATTTTCGTCCCCGGGCGGCAATGGCGGCAGGGCTCGCCGATTCAGGCTAGTTCTGGTGCGGTTACCTTTATCAACGCATTACACGGCCGTGAGAGACGCACGGATGGGCCTTTATACGCAATCAAATGTGATTATGTCTTACGTGCTCTGCATTCAGAACATTTTATGATGTTACATAACTTCTGTATAGACTTAGTTGATGTAATCTAAATCGTAAAAGCAACCATGTGTAATTGTGTCAACTTGAGATAAAACGTTACATGCTCCTCATTACAGGGATCTGAGCTTTAAAATACATGTAGTGCGACCCTAAATAGTCGTCAAATTTTATCGATCCCACCCCGACTCTTTCAGGGAACACATTAATTTCAGCGCCTGTAGCTTTGCGTCTCACATAAAGCCGGTGATACCATAAATTGTGAGGCTGTATAAAAAATAATTCAATTTGCAATATTTTTTTTATAGGCGCCTACGTGGCTAGGAGGCTCTCTCTGTTTACATGTCGCGACCAGACTACCAACGATAAGCTTTATTGATGGCCGACCCACAAAATGAGAGGGCTGGGGACTTCTAAGTCTCCGAACAAATGGGTGAGTGGCGGAGCGCAAGATAGTGGCCGAATTCGTTTACACTTGTCCATCAGCTTGCATTGAAATACCAAGACTTCATTTAGTAGGAGAGCCTTAGATTTTTCTTTGTGTAGCTGTTTAGTCATCCAATTTTTCTTGTCTAGCTTTTCTGCTCGTATTTTCAACGTAAACTTTGTCTTCGGGCTTATTCGTTGGACCCGGTCAAAGTGGAAAACGTACAACGCAAAACGGACGTATTAAATAAAATTGGAGCAAAAACTGGAACACGTCATTATAAATTATTCCTTTCCTTGATTGTGCCAACGTAGAAGAGAAATAAATGATCAACTATAACGGAAGTGTTTTATTCTTTTATGTGTTCACAGTGTATTCTGTACAGATAGTTAGGTACGTAAATAGGCGGTGTTTTCCCGGAGGGTAGCACACCGACGCGCCACGTTTCCTGCGCTGCAGTACGTCATATAACTACTTTGTTCAACATTAGACAGCTTCGTACGACATGAAAGGCAGTTGTGAAATATATGTATCTAATAAAAATACTTTGCGACCGAATTTGTCAACGCTGAACAAAAGTTCGGAACACAGATGTGGGTTTTTTGGGGTATTCGGTCGCGGCGGTAGTATGATAACTTTTATTGATGACAATTCGGCCGGGCTAACATTTTGGCGGCTCGCCAGAAGGGATAGTTTCCTCTCACTAACGATACGGTTGTCGGCTGATTCATATTTTCACTCTGTTATGCTGTATATCAAATTTATGACGGTGACGTCAATATTAACAATATCTAATGTCACATTTGTATTAAGTAATGTGTTTGTCAAATATTTGTCGAACTTGGATCTTATTAGTTATTACTGTTAGTGGTAGGTAAATAAATATTCAAATGACAATAGTATGTGCGTTAACTTCGTAGTATTAATATAGTAGGTGGAACAAAATATGTACCTAAGTGCAAATTAGAAGCTAAAGAGCAGGGCTGCTCAACCAGGCCCACGGGCCACCTTGTGACCCGCCACACATTTGAGTCTTTTGAGAATAGATTTTAGGACTTCAAACAAGGTCTAATAAATATTTTGGTTCTTATAAACTCATTCTCAATTAGTCAACAATAAAATATATTTTCAGACTTGATTTTATTATCAACCTCAGATTTTTCGCCAAATATTGATAAGTTGTTAGCATAAAAATCTTTCAGTGTCAGTGAGTTTTTTTTAGATTATTCAAACTATGAGTAACTTAAAATTTTGTATAATTTTAATAGGTAGGTATACCATAACTGTAGGCAAGTTTTATTTATTAGGTGGCCCACTCGCTGACACGGAATCAAAATTATGGCCCACCTTCAAAATTGGTTGCGGAGCCTTGCTGCAGAGCAAACATATTGATTATCGTGCTTTGCAAATTAATATGACATTCAATTGATCAGTTAGTAGAATAACCAGTACGTTGCCCTAGAGTCCTAGACTAATTAGCAACGTGCTAAATAATTTGTTAGAGGTCGGTTAGTTATCATTTCCAGTCTGCTAATATGTTGCTACAAAGTATCAATTGACATAAATCTGCTAATTTAATGATATTATTATGTTCCGGTGCTATGTAGGAAAGTAGGCAATAATTGTTTTGTTACATAAACAAAATTCGAGGCTATTAATTCATTGCCACTACAGGCACTAGACAGCTTTACAGTAATATATTTATATTATTTAAGTTTCACAACTTTTGAAGAAAACAACATTTATCATAACAATCTGAATGAGTTATGTGTAGAAATAGTTTCAAAAGCATAGACGGGTTACTTCAGAAACGATTAATCAACAATGTTCCTTTGAGAATATTGTAGTTAAACATTTATCTGTACAGATGGATTAAAGCCTTTCAAATGACGTCCACTATTTGTGCCGTTTCGGTTGAAATCCCTCATCGTTGAGGCTGGGGTTTATTGAAGTGTGGCGCACGGAGTTGTTCGGCTGACGTCTGTCGTCCGCACTCCACACTCTTAAATCCCGAACATTTGCAATTTTCATTCTGTCCATGTAAGTACGGGGAAGTTTCGGATGCCGTCGTGACAGCAAAAGCCAGTCTGGCATGAGGGTAGACGAGTTTCAAGTAGGCAGTCTTTATTTACAAAGGAAAGTTTTGGGTTGTGTGTCCTCGCCGTATAAAATTAATGCGCTGAATTGAAACGTTTGGCTTGGACAAAGGATTGGGGACTGTAAATAAATTCTAGTACTTAGGTACTGAGCCATAGACATTTTGATTTTGTTTTGGTTAACTATTTCAAACGACAATTGCTACGTTAAACATGACATTAGATTTTACATTTTTAATTAGACGTCAAATAACGTGATTACTTTCCCTTTAGCGAATAAATAAATAATTTCACGATAGATTCCGAGCGAGCACTTCAGCTTGTCGTAGTTCGAGAGCAAAAAACTTTCGCTCGACATTCGCTGGCTGCTTTAACTAGGCACAAGTTTTAATTAGATATGTCCTTGTTAGTTAGTGGGAGAGGCAGAAGGCGCGTGTTGTTAACAAATGACCACACGCTGACGTCTCGACTAAACTGACGAAGTTTGGAAACAGGATGTCGGCTTGTCGCCAACTGTCTATGTGCATCTTACTAAGTATATGTGTATGTTTTTCTTGTTTGAAACGTGCCAAAGCTCTTTTAATTCGATCGTCAAAAGCAAGTCACACATTATGATTATACTAGGAGCTTATTAAAGGCAGAAAGCTGAGTGTTGTGGCATAACTTTCGCTCTGTAGTTGACTGTGATAAGCCCCCGTGATACCAGAGGGGCAATTCTCGTAATTTTAAGAACGTTCACAGTTTGAGTCTCAATCTGTCAAAAAACCTCTGAATTCCCTACATTTTTGACAAGTTTTTGACATTGATTGTCGCTGAGATGAGATCGTGGATGAGATTGCGACTAGATTTTGATGAACGTTTTTAATTACGGGAATTGGCCTCCTGATTGTAAATTAGAACGGTACTATTACATAACGAAAAAGTACCTAAAAGCCTACGGAATTTCAAGCCTTCAATCATTGTCCAAAGTTTGGTCTCTTCAGTATATCTAGCCAGTTGGGGCCCTATTCTGAATATTAATGAGAAATAAAAATAAATTGTTATAATATGCGACAATAATAATAATAATAGACTTAATTTCAATTTTTGTCGTCGGAGAACCGCCGAAGTTAATTTGCTTATAAATTAAATACAGTTTCAGTTATAAGATATTATTCGAAGATGTCATTTGAGTGAGGAATGTATTAAAAATACTTGTATTAGTAAGATATCTGCGTAAGTAAATTGTACCTATTTATGGGGATGTACTAAAGGTAAGATTTTGTCAAAAGAATTTTCGTAATAAAGTTAGCTGGCCAGACTATAATTCTAATAACATTTTACCATGGTTCATATAAATTATTTGGCTAAACAGGGAAGATCTTTAATTTTAGAGCAGAAATTGCGGCATATTTACATACTAGGCGTCCAGTGCTGTCATTCGGTTCAAAGTTTTCCATTTCCATGGAAATTAAAAAAATCCGTGTTGAGGTTGTTTGTTAGGGTCACGAAGTTGATCATTAACGTCAGTACATATTTATGCTTGTCTATTAAAAATAGGTAAAAATAAGTAAAAAGTTTATTGTCACAAGAAGCATTCACAAGAATTTGGTACATAGTTACAATATTTATTTATTTTTACTTAAGGTACTGAAACTGATATGTTACGACGTCAACCATACTTTGATTCTAAAAATAATATCTTGAGTAATGTTTATCCTCGATGATGTGTAAGAATATGATTACCTCAAGGTAAAAATAACAAAAGCGTGTCAACACAAATAAACACGGCGTAAAAAATCCGATATTTTGCGTGCATGAAGCAGACAGTAACGCTTTTTATCGATATTATGTTTGCCGAGGCGCTGAAGATCTTGTAGTATTTGCTCACGCGCCGCCTTCCTTATCCACCTTATCCACCGAGGCAGATGCCACCCATATAGATTTTATTTGAGGCAGAATTTGCGACATTTCCTTCTTTACTGCCATCTTTCCTTGTATTCTTGTTTAACATGCGTCTCACCTAGGTACTGCTTTCATCGAAAAAAATACAGGTAACGTGAGAAGGAATTCGAATGAGTTAAATTATAAGAACTTTCTTTTATGTATATTTTATTGTGTGGTCGTATTGTTTGTGTACAATATTTTAACTTTGTGCAAGTTAAAAATTGTGTTACTTAGTGCTGAGTATGAAAAATCATTACGTACTTAGTACTCAGAATAAGTTGCCTAAATAAGATTTAAACTCTACCCAGGAAACCAGCTTACGGAACTGCTCAAATTGTAAGTACTACACATCTACCTTCATCACATCAATTAGAAATTACAACACAACCCATCATTTAAAATGAAAATGAATTGTATAACTTTGTGCTTAACGTACGGTGTTCTATTACAACTTAGTTAAGTTATTATTCAATAACAGGTCTCATCTGCGTTACACAATAAGTACACGATACTTATGTATTCTAAGCCGCTAACTTGAAATGGAAGTGGGTAAACTTGGAGCCAGCTAATTGCCTACGTACCTCTAACAGAAATTCCTTCCATTAAGTCGGTTGTTGATTGTATTGTTCGAAACTAAGTTATCGTTCCACGAACCTACTTATGTACGTGAGGGATAGTTAAGTTAGAGTAAATTTTCGCATAGATGGAGGGCGAGAAATAGTTTTGGCCATCAATTACCTAAAGGCTGTAAAAACAAGGACTACATTAATGGGTAGCTGTTGTTGTTGTGCTGGTTTTTCAATGTATTTAAATTTTGAATTCAGATAATTATCTGTATTTGGCTTTGGTGGAAACCATGTGTAATGATGAATGGCCCAAATATCTCAGAATTTCAAAAGTTATAAGCAAATATGCAAAACAAACCATGTCCCTGAATATAATACGTACGAAAATAAGCGTTATTTTAACAACGAACGGGGAAAGCAAATACCTCGCGAATGAATTATGATAATAGGTACTATATTTATCTAGCGTTACACGAAGGCAGTGTGTGGAGGTGATTACGGCGGCGATAAATTATACCAATTAATTAGCGCTTCACACTCGTGATGGATCTCGATGAAATAGTAGAGCTTTTGCGTAAAATTCACTTATGGTATGTGGATTTAGATTTATCTTACTCAGTAATATTATAAAGAGTACTAAGTAAGTATGTATTTGTTCAATACGAGTGATTGGTAGTTAGTCAGCTTTTCCTGCGCCACGCCCGTGTTACGCTTATGCTACGCCCATGCTTCGCCCGTGTTACGCCGATGCTACACCCGTGCTACGCCGTAGCGCCTTGACGAATTTTGGTTGTATCCGATACGAATATAGAAGGACACAGAGTGTGCACACAGAGAGCAAGTATGCGTTTGTGTAAATCTGATTCGAATCTAACCTCAGTACGCGTTGTTAATAGCAATTTGCAACTGTTAAATGTGTTGAGACTGAAACCACGAAACAATTATCGACATATTTGATACTTAAAATCAGTAATTTAACCACTAATCACATAATCCAAGTTCCAAAATAAAGCGACAACCCCTTTACTAATTACATTATCAATATTACTATACTACTTGGAATCTGATCATTATCTAAGAGCGAACGAATCACTGCATAACAACTATTAATTTATGCCAAAACCAACAACAGGTAAACAATTTATGCCAAAACCAACAACAGGTAAACTTGTGATTTTCATGAAGTAATAGTTTATACAGACCACGAGCAAGTTTGCCTTCACAGATTAAACCGAGAAGTGCTTAACGTCAGCGAACTGAAAATAGCAAAGTTATTAATTCTTTCGGAGTCGCTATTACGGTTAAGAGCTAAAGTTTAAAAGAACGCTTTCGAAGAGGCTAATCAAGAGTCTATTGTAAAAAATTATGGAAGTTATCTCCTGATGGTGCAAAGTGCGTATAATTAAGAATTAAAGTGTACATTTTAAATTAAATTCTGAAAGCTTTGAGTACTTTTATAATTTTCGGTAATTTATTACGTAATTTACGCTTTTATAATTTCTAACGTGACGATATTAACGTGGATGTCCACGGCTTCACGAAAACACAGACAAGTAACATGTATGGACATATATGAAGACGCTTTTAAATTTCCGTCCATAATAACGTTATAACGTACACGTATTTCCATACATTTTATGGACGTGGATGTCCACGATAAAATCGTCATGTTAGAAATTATAAAAGTCCACATTACAGTCTCAAAGTAACCTAGATGGAAATGTATAAACTTTCCACATTTCGGAACAAGAAATTTTCCATGGTAAATAATATTTCCAAGTATATAATAACTTCCAGAAGGTCGAAACCATGGTGTCATGACCATAGTGCGGAGTTTTGGTCGAAAATAAATTAGAAAAGTTTCCAGAGTGCGGCCCTGTGTCCCTTTTAAATTAAGTTTTACGATTAAGACATGATCCAATCAGTGCCGAAATGTCTCAGATGACCAAGAATAAATTTTACGACATCAATGACTTTTCTTTTTAAAATTGTTTGTCATTATTAGGCAGGTAGGTACTGCATTTACATTCATCATCGCCATTCACAGCCCAACTTTACCCACTGCTGAGCAAATACCTAAGTTTTTTTGTGCCAATCCCCACGCTCCTGTGCCAGGCTCATCCAGGTTTTACCCGCTATGATAACAATATCGTCCGCCAATCTCGCCGCCGGTCGGTCGAATTCACATTAAGAGCATTTAATTAAAGAGTGTCTTTTATTCCGAAAAAAAGATACTGCCAGCCAGTACTACATTTGTCTAATTCTGTCAGAACATTGCTCTGCATTTAGTGAATGACTGAAATGTCTGAGTTTCTTAAGGAATAGGTAAAAAGTACCACAGATTAGTGACCGATAGACCGAATGGCAAGAAGTTTTGCCCAGCAGTTGGACAGTTCGGTTTATTTACAGTATAACTTACCACTTATTTATGTTAGTATAACTGTTATCATAACAACAAAGTGATAAAGTGGAGCATGTTCGAACAACGGTTACATTTTCTTGCTAAATAACTATATAATTTCCTTTTATAACAATCTTTCAATAACACGACAGGTTCCATTTTATTTTCTAAGTTCGACCACTACGTCTGCCGCCGAGGAAAGTTAGAAGACAGCAGTTCGCACTGACGTTAAGTGGGGCGGGCTCACAAACTTGCGAGTATGTAGAACAGAGCAATGGCGGCGCGGACGACATGCTCGTAAACTTGCCTTTGATGTCAGTAAGGGGACAGCTAGGTTATACATACCAGGCTGTCGATACTGAGCGATTAAAGCAGTTATTAACCGGTCTATTCTGTAAAAATGTCACCGTGAAAACTTAGGTGAAGTGACAGCTCACTTCACCTAAGTTTTCACGGTGACATTTTTACCTTACCTTTTTGACATTCCACCTGATGCTGGAGATTGACACTATCGATAGTTCACTTGAAGCTAAGCATACTTCACCTACCACTCACCACCACTTCACTTTACCTAAGTCTTCACAAAAGTGAAATAATTTTTTTACAGAATAATACATCGGCAGATATTTTATATACACAGAATTATTTTCAAATTTTTCATACAGAAACTGTCAGACGTATTTCCATAGATAATAAGAACAGCTCTAAGCCAAATAAAGTTTTATTAAAATAGGCACGAAAATTAACCTACTTTAATTAGTGATTAAAATTCTAAGCACAGTTAAACGGCAGTTATCGCTATTGTTTCATGTTTAAAAAATGTACTTCAGTAGCCCCCGAAGCATCGGTAGTAATTTACACAGTGAATAGGTCACAACGGACTACTTTGAACATCAAGTTTAGCTAAATGTCTCTACAAGTACGTGGTAATATGGAATTCAGACAAAAGAACTCAAACAAAGGCTTTCCGTCCTATTTTTCTTTTGTTTCTTTTTTCTTCAACAAAATGTACCTGAGGCCAGATATAAATTGTTCCTCTACAATAATTGATAGATGATATTGGCCTCTTCTCTCCTCACTAAGCTACCTTGGATTTGCATCGTAAGGTCCGTGCGAGGCGTACATTTGAAATTGTAATTGTGTATCTCTTTATTTTGCCTCACTCTACTACAAATTGTTTGTAAGTCGACTGAGGCCATTTAAATATTTATCTCATTCTTATGTGCATTAATTTGCAACATTTTCATATAAATTGTTGATAAAACGCTTACCAACTTAAAAGGACGGCGTCGTTTTAATTTTAACAGTGAAAAGCTCTTTAAAATGTTAAATGGAGATGTTAGTTTCACACACGGGTTTCACACTAACTGTTAAAATCTTTTTGAGTAAAAACCTCGTTTATCAGCGACCACAGACAGCCCAGCAATTGCCATTCATGCACTATCAATCATAAACCTACGTTCTGGCTGAATAAACTCCATTCACATAGCTTTATTTTATAAGTCAGAATAAATACATAGCGTCGTTCCAATTCAATATTCTTTCAAAGACTTTTCTGGTCGGATCTGGGGCTCCATTTGAAATTATAATCAGGGAAACGCTTTTTTGCTTGAATAAACGTCCAGCAGCTTGAAAGTCAACTGGCTCTGATAAATTGGACACGTTACGACAAACCGCAGTCCGGTGTTGCGACTGATTAGTTTGAAATCATAAATCAGTTTCGAGCAACGTTGGGTGAGCTTTTTATTCGAGCGGATTAAGGTTTTGGTTTCCAGCGGATTTGTCCCCAAATCCGTTGTAGGGCGGTTGGCGCACTTCCAAATGGCGTTCGACCATTAACCGCGCCCTAATTTTCTATTCGACTGAAATTATTTCGACCATGATAGAATCGAGAAGTTTTACTAAACCCGTTTGTCTATATGCAGTAAAAGTGCGTCTGAACCACTGACCTCTCAGTGGTCTGAACGAAGTGCGAGTGATTGTCAGTTGAAGTGCGTGCCAAAAATGTTTGAACAAGGAATGGCGGTACACGCGAAAACTTGTAGGTAAAAATTCTATGGAAAGCCGGATGATGCTAAGATGAGCAGAAAATTGTTAGTGGTTTAACGCGCACGTTGAGAGATTTTATTAATTTATTTATATGCCTCTTTATTATGAATTGTTTGTACTCTGTTGTATTTTGTTAAAGTATGTCTCTCAATTCAGCTAACCTCTTGGTAAAGGTGTCCTCTAGATGTTTCCACTGAATTCTATCACAGGCCACTCTCCTTCAGTTAGGGCCCGCTGTAAGTTAATCCTTTAGGAGATAATCCTTTTTTGTTTTCTTCTTTTCCGTTGACTATTTCTGGGATACCAATCAGTAATTAATTTTTCATGTGTCCAGTCCACCTCCATTTTTGCTGGTCAAGATGTCTGTTACTTTTGTTTTATTTCTTACATGTTCATTTCTTCTTCGATCCATTTTACTTGTTCCTGTCATACTTCGTTCCATAGATCTTAAGCAGTATTGTAGTTTATTTCTGTAATGCTTTGTAAGTGCCCATGTTTCGCATCCATATGTTATGCACGGTAAGGTATAGATAGTGCTATCCACGAAGACGCGCCCCACTCTTCTTACTAATCGCTAGTTAATTCCGCTAGTGTTTTTGATACACACTAATTACCCACTAATAAGTAATTACTCTGTATCGACAAAACTGAAAGACTAGCTGAATGTTGCACACTTTTCCTGTAAGCGATTAGGAAGAAGAGTGGGGCGCGTCTTCGTGGATGGCGCTACCTGTACATGTGTTGAAAACTTTTCTTTTTATGGCAATACCTAGTCCGCCTAATCTCTGGACTTCATGAAATTTTTCAATGACCATTATTTTCTCCATACGCGCGCTGGCTATAATTGTGGTTATTTCTTTATTTATTTGGTCTTTAGGAGAGACGTTGAGAGACAAAGCTCTGCGAATATGGATTTGTACCAGGCCTTATAGGGTGTAAAAACTATGTAGTAGGTAACCTGAGCGAAAAACCTCACGAATAGGTATTTCACAACGGTACAATAATAATTCAACATCAGAAAGTGTGATAGACTTTGCATTCACGATTATTAAATTATTTTATTAAACTATATTTTTCCCCTAGATTTAATAAAAACAAACAAAACGCAATTTAAATCTGTTCCAATGAAATTCGAAATTTTAAAGAAACTTCTCGAAAGAGATCTACTTAATACATTTGCAGATTTTTCTTTGACACTTTGCAGCTCTGTTCTTGATAAGTAAAACTACCAGACATTTATCGAATAGAACTTGCTACTCGAGACCTCGTTTTGTTTCAAGATTTCGCGATTGTTCTGTTTATTTACTCGTAAAGGCCACTGCTGTACAAATCTATGGTACAATTGAGCGTGATAAAGGAGATTGGCATAAGCCTAATGATACCGATGGATTGGTGATCGGTTTTGTTTCTATTAGCAAACACTAGGACGATTTCCACGTTCCGCTTGTTGGGATAATCCCTTCACTAAATAGATGGTTGGAAAGGGATTTAAGGCAGAAAATAAGCTATTATTCTATTTTTGTAATGTATTTTTAATCGTTCGGATGCCTCACTGGATTGGGTTATTCGCACTTCGTCCCATTCGCACTCCGTACCGCGTTCGCAGTTGGTCACATTCGCACTTAGTCCCATGCAAGTAGTTTGTAACGGAAGAGGTAGGTTTATGGACCAAAGTGTTTTATAACATCTTTTTAATTAAGTTGGCTAAGGGCTGATTTTTCAATAGTCAGAAAACTTTTATCTGAAGAATAAATATTACAGTTTGACATATTTTCTATACAAAAGCTGTCAAAACGAAATTTTTATTCCTCAGATAAAACTTATCTGACTTTTGGAAAATCTGCTCTAAATTTATTATAAACAAAAATGTCTATGGACTACTTAAAGAGTGAAATAATAAGCATGGTTTCCAGTGTGATTTCGAATTAAATTCTTATATATTCATATTTAAGACAATTACAGTCAACTAAATTGCCTTTAACTGCGTATAGACGTTCCAAGTTTCGCCATAACTTTGATTCGAAGTAAAATTAAGTTAATTCAAGGCAGAGATACCTACAATTAAATCATCAGGAAAATCGTTTTCTTAGAAAATATGTATCATCGAAGAAGCCTGGCCAACTCAAAGAATGTTAATAATATATTAAAATTATTTGTGCCCGTTTGTCGTTTGATAAAAGAAAAACGTTACAAAAGCTCATAATTTTTTTAAACAAACCTTGAAAGGGAGCGCTCCGAACAAAAATAGACTGTTTTGTGTTAAATTAGTTTCCGTTTCACGATGAAAGTTACGAAATACCTACTTCGGAATATGTAATTGAAGCGTCCGGTCTACAAGCTGGAAGCATTTTAAAATTGATTAGACGAAAACCCTATAAAAATAGCCGAAGAACTACGTACCAAAATACTTGATTTTACCAACAAAACGGTGGGACTTTTTAGATGTTTGATGTTGTTTTACCTGAAACAAAAATATATTTAATTTAGATGTGTTTCGAATCATATCCGTTACATAAAAGAAAATTAAAAGCATTTTAAACATAATTATTTCATAGCTAAAATTAAACATTTGAGCAGATTATGGTCAGGGTCGTTTCATGGCATTATTAATGTCAATTATTTTTCACTAGCTTCTGCCCGCGATGTCCTCCGCGTGAATTTTTTTGTTCCTCTGACCTACCCCATCGCATCGGCCTGCGCCGACCTGCCCGCACTTATGTATTACTTCGATTTTGCATAGCGTTCATTTTTTCTTTTTTCTCGGCTCCTGAGGGTTCTTGTGTGATGTCAAATAGCCTATATCCTCCCTCAAAAATTAGGCTATCAAATGCCAAAAAAAAAAGAACAAATCCGACTGGTAGTTCCAGAGATCAGCGCGTTCAAACAAAGAATAAAAAAAAAACAAACAAACAAACTCTTCAGTTTTATTATTAATAAAGAAGATTATCATTATCATGAACAGATTTCGTATGTTTTCGTGTGTTTCGTTTGTGTGTGTGTTTTGTGTGTTGTTTCAGCTGCATCCGGTTAGACTGGAAGCCGACCCCAACATAGTTGGGAAAAGGCTAGGCAGATGATGATGAGATTTCGTATGTAAAGCTGAATCAGTGCTAAGGATGCAGCCAAAAAATATTCCATTTCTAATAAAAAAGGTTACCAAATAGCTCGAACAAAGTCTCAAAGACAAGTATAGCCATTGAATCCGAAATAAGAACGACCTAAGAATACAAAGCGAAAAAATCGAATGGAATATTTCCAATAGGCAGCAGGGATTGTGCGAGTTCATTTATTTTCGAAGCACAGATATTATCTGGATGGATATTACAAAGACTCAATGTATTTTTGCGAAACTATTTTCCTTCTAAATAATAGCAATTACCATTCGTTACTAGGGAAATAAACGTGTCGTTACCAACCTTGTGCTATGGGCAAAGTGTCTCTAACGTCTTCTAATCACCCATTTCGCTTGTTATCTATGTGTGTGAAGAATTTTGGAGCGTAAAAGCATTACTTGAAACTATCTCCTCAGAAAATGGACCATAGTATGATAGGCTTTATAAATAAAACACTTCAAAGAAGAATAATGCGGTAATTAATTTTTTTTAGCTACTTTGTAACAATCTCGACTAAATATTCGGTCGTCAAAAGCTGAGTGCTTTCGTAGCTGCTAAGTGTTTGTTATACTTAACTAAGTGGTGGATGTACTAAAGGACTTTACTTTGTGGCTGTTGGGAAGGAGAATTTTAAAATATCTTGCTAAAACATCTTTTTTACCTTCTTTTTGTTAAAATCTGGCCAGAGCTTTTTTGCTTTGGAGGTACTTTATAAACCGAATGGTAATCATGAGTAGATTTATGGTCCGCCATTTTGAATATTAGTTTAATCTCCATGAATGGCACCTGATACACTTAATGGGTTTCATCCATAGTTATTATAATCATATATAACCCACAGCGTGCTAAACTCAAAGGTCGAATCTCCTATACTTAATCGAAGGTTTTAGCGCTTTAAACTAAAATTAATTTAGAGGTTGCCCTCAGAGGGCACACAAATCGAAGCGATTAGATTTGCATAATTATGACCATAACGGGACATGCAAGACTGTAAGCTATAAAGTAAGAATATTGCGAGAATTATTATGGCACACGTTACCTCAAGTTGGATTTTGAGCACTTTTTGGTGCCATGTGTGGTAAAGTAGGTACCTAATGGTTACTTCAGGAAAGTCATTTGGGGTGTAACAAATGGGCGTAACGTAACAGTGGTGTGTTATTGGTTTGAGAGTTTTGAAGCCAGTTGCCTACAGGCGGCAGTATCTACTGATTAATTTGTAAAGTAGTCACAGGGTAGGTCATTTTAAATTATAATATGAAACGCATAGAAACAAAAGAACTTCTGCTTAGAAAACACCAAGTAATATCTTCACTATCTCTTCAAACCTACGTCGTAAAGTGTGCTATAAAAAATCTAAATAAGGGAGCGAATCCCACGTTCTGAAATGCTATGCACGTGAAACACGAAGCTCTATTCCATAACATTTTTCTCTGAATTTCCATATAAGATAGATGAATTCAAAACCAATTCGTTCGTTCGACCGAAAAGCTTTAGGATATACCTCGTGTTAGCGCGTAATCTTCTTTCATCGCTTCGGGCATTTCTACTCAGAGAACTCGATGAGGTTTCGCTTAAGTGCGCACTTCTGAAAATTATGCTAGTTGGAATAACTCGGCGAAATTGCGTAGTCAACTCATTTCGGTCAGCACAAACTATGGAACAAAGTGGAATTAAGTTAAGTAGTTAGCGCTAGTGCTGTGTTTAATTTAGCGGTATTATATGAAGCAGAGCCTCTAATAGTGATCTAGGCGACGACGATTGCTTTTTATTTGTGTAGTTTTTGAAAAGTGTCACATTTTAAGATAGAGGACCGAGGTGTGTGTTTATATTGATAAAAACAAACGGTTGGACTAGCTCTGTGTACATAGAGAATATTGGAGCCGGGTGACGTCAGCACGTTCACGTGCCTGTTGGTAATACACGTGTCGCTCACGGATGTGTTTTTAGAACATGGTCAATATCAGACGATTAGTAATTACTTTAACTACAGCGTTTCCTTTGTCCCATTCATAGAAGGACTTGGGACTTAATATTTATTACTTCCACCACCGTTATTCTGAAGTGAAAAACACTTATTGTGATCATGCCCATGTGCGTGGAACTGGTAAAGTTTACAAGTCACTTACCATCACTATAAATCAACGTCAACCTCCTTAACATCACTTCAATTATCACAAACAATATCAAACTAGGTCAGCACCCAAAAATAAACTAATCTCATAAAAATATGGAGTACCAAACTCACTGCGCGACTCATAAAAGCGAGTTCAGCTGGTTACGCTCTAGGCGTCGGGATTAAATGCTCAGTGTGCGCTAATGCAGATCCGTGGAGAGCGGAGCTCGAGCACTTTTATAACATAACGAGCACAGCCGGCTTGCTCACGTCTACTTAGCTATAAGAACAATGCTTTTCTAACTCTTTACCTGCGAGTCGTGACTGCCGGCGAGCACTTTAATGCTGCCTTCATAATACGTAAATTATCATTTTTTTCGAAATGTAAATTCTCAATGCGGATGTTGATGGAGTTAAGGAACTTTTTATACAGTTGAGAACATTCAAGTGTAACCCCCATTCGCTCGAAATTTATCGGACGTGTATTTCACAATTTATACATACTTCAACAATACACAGGGTCGCAAAATTTTAATTGTTTCCTCTGTACCCCAATTCAAGTAGCAAATAACTCGAAAATAGATTTTGCCAAGTACCTATCAGTCAGTACGTCGCATAATTTAACCCTTTAACTTTAGAATATTAGCAATTGGCAAAGGCCCGGCCATTCATTATGTACACGAGTAACTAAGGGCAAACCCGAAGTTGGGCAAGCTAGAGGATTCGGATTCAATTTAAAAAGTTTAGAACGAGACTTGTAACTTCGACGACCCATCCTAAATGTACGCTTGGAACTGCGACGGACTTACAACAGCAAACATTAAGAAAGCAAGAAGTATTTGCCGAAGTGCCGTCTTTAAGCTGTTCCGATAGTTCTGAATTAGGAAGTTTTATCTTTGATGGGAGCTCGCCACCAAAACAAGGACGAGGTGCAAAATATATGAAGTTCTCTGTTGCGGATCAAAAAGTTTCCTGGGTTCTTCTTAGGCGCACTCAACATGAATGTGATTGTTTCGGAAGGCGAAGATACTCGACGAAATAATAGATAGTGAGTAGGACTCAGCGGGACTGACAAAATTATAAACAAGGTACCTTAGATACAAGACCCTAAAAAGAAATCTTTTTTCCTTACTATATTGCTTGTGTTGAAGTTTTGGCACGTCCTATTATCTCGGAATGGGCTAGCTATCGCAGAGTAATCTAACACGCGAAGTAATCGAATTATTTCGAAAAAGCTGGTGTTGGCACGAACACGGAGTTAGCTGCGCATTTTTACTTGACCAGTTCTAAGAGGATAAGCACGTTAATAAGCGAGGATGGTTGTGGCCACCGAGGTAATTTCCTCTATTGAGATATCTTTACATTTTCCTGTAAATACAACCAATTAGCGTTGGCTGGAAGATTTATATGAGCCTGTTTAACATTTTAAAGGCAAAACTTTGTAATTTATCGCTGGACGCTGATATTACATACGGCCTATTGAAATAAGTTCGCAATTAAAGGGCAATTAAGGTCAGTATGAATGTAACGTAACAAATAGCCGAGTTAACGCTGTTGGTAAAAGTAATAACTGGTTTAATATGACAGGGTGCGATTGTTTACTGCCGCTGGTATAACTTAAGTAAGGATCACATTTGAAGCTGATATTTATGAGTCGAAAATATTGATCAGAGAATCATGAATAGCACTTGGCAGTTGGACTGGCAGCAGGCGCGTTATTATGAGGATCGTAGACTACCACGAGTCAGGTTAAGTAATTCCGGCCTTGCCCTTTGAGAAAATTATTCGAGGCACGAGTACACGAACATCGGACAGACAATCAGGTCCCACGCACCGGCAGCGCTTCATCAAAACTCGTAACTGTTAGAAATAACAAGTGACCGTATATTGAACGGCCGTTCAATCCTGTCATTCATCCATTGTCGGCTTTGTGTGGAAAGAAAGGAACTTTAGCGTCAGCCGGGCCGCCACCGAGCCGCGACGGGCTAGATAAAATAAACTTTGACAATTGCTCAACGACGTGAAAAATTAACAAGACCCTTACGTTAACGCTTGCAGTTAAGTACTGAAACCATTTATGTGGGGCCTACGTTATTGCCTCCAGTTCATTCATAGGTTCGTGCGGCGAGAAAAATTGCTCGCGTATATTGCCCCATCATCGTTGTGTGTAATGAAAACGCTAGCGTACACCTCGTCTGAAGTCTTTAATATTGTATTTTGTTGAAATTCTAACAAATGTATTACAAAACATCTTGGTAATCATGGAAAGTAGGGACCTAGATCTAGTAAGGCTCCGATCGGCTACCAGACAAAAAACTTGGACTTGAAAACAAAGTTGGTGCTGTAACTTAAATTAGCCAGTTAAAGTAGGCTCCATTTAGATAAAATAGACCCTCAGCCGGATATTGATAGTGGCTACAAAACGGTCTGGAAAGGTCAATAAATGGACCATCCATTTGGTGAAGGATACGGTTCAACGTTACATGCAAGAGATTTACAGCAATTTTAGTTAAGGGCTTTTCATGATTTCTAAGAGTTAATCACTAAAAATGTATCACGATGAACGTTTCCATTTAAAATGGCATTTTCCAGTAAAATTGCCCAAGACGTATTATTATACGTCGCTCGCAGCGTAACGTTCGCGGAGCTCCGAAGCTGTCTCAATTTTCAAATTCGCAGGAAACCTAACATTCAATTTAACGTCGCAAGAAATCTAAGCTACGCTTCGCCGTACAGTTAGAAATGGGTCGAAAGGTCTCATTATATTCAGTAATTGGATAGGTGATTATAAAAACAGGCCCGACTAGGATTTAGATTGCTCTCCGTTCGAAAGCCGGCGACGCGCGACGGCTAGTGGAGCCGACGGCGCTGCGGCGCTCAGTTTTACCGAAAGTTTTCGATTTGATTATTTCATCTTCATTTATTTCGTAAAATACAGCCTTGCAGGGAAATATTATATTCGTAGCATAACAAAGCCGGTCATTTTAGCAAAATACCCATTTGATTCAGCTTTGCATATAGTTCGATTTTAAAAGTGTTTCACAGAGATTCTAAACTGAAGTATGATTGGGTGTAACAACCTAGTTTTTGTATAAACTCTAAAATACAGTAGGACACTTGGCAGACTTTGCTTGGTGACTGCAGATGAGGTAGATGCTCAACAGAATTATTGATTTTAAATGGCAAAATCGACTACTGGCAGAGTACCTAAATTATATAGGAGCAGATGATTACTGACGCAGGTTGTTAGAAAATTGTAGTTGCGATTGGCGTAAAGCAGGGAACCATGAGCCAAAAGGAAGTGGTTGGTAGAAGATTGTCAGTAACGATAAGTATCTACCTGATTCTACAACAAAATTAACTGAGATTAACAGATCTGTCTTTAGCTATTATCAAACCTGTCATTGTATATCAGGTACACCTATTTCCTGCTAACACTTTATCGCTGCTAAAATAATTTAGTTTCAAGTAAATCATGTAACATACCTACTCGTTATAAAATCAAACGTCTACCTAGATATAGGTGATTAAGCGTTATGATTGCATCTACGATTCTACTATATATAGCCAAGTTATCAAAGTCAAATCATTTATTTCAAATAGGCACATAAAAGGCACTTTTGGACGTCAAAATTACAATAAAATAGAACTGATTCAAGTCACCCCCTCCAAAAAGTAGTGTTCGTATGGAGAAGAATGGGCAAGAAACTTCACCGTGCCTCTTTCAAAATGTTTTAAAAGGTTTTGTATACATTCATTACATAATTATATGTGAAGACAATGCACCCAGAATAAAATTAATCTACCACAAAAGGTATCCAAGTTACATTCACGTTGCCTTACATAGCGCTAAGCCGATCGGGCTTCGACACCAAGGTGCGAAGCCGGTCAACTGTACCCTCTACTTACGGGTATATTTCCGTATAGTCTTTCCTTCGCCTTGCACTGAAGGGTTAAGGTTGCCTATGAATTATTGATTTCAAGGGCTCTTTGATTATAAATACGCGCAATTAAAGGTTGAACTTTCAGTAAGATAACATGTTAATTTAATTTGTTGTATTAGTGCTCGAGAAAATAGTTTTTGGACTTTCAGATATAATGGTTATAAGGTTCTATTTTGATAAGGTAGGTAAAAAGTTTATGTCCCAAATGAAAGCTTTCACATAAAGACGTTATACCGATATGATAGAACCTATGTAAGTATAGTATGAAACATTATCTACCAACGATAATGCTATCAGCCCGTATAACTTGCACAAAAGTGTGCAAGTAGAATTAAAAAATAAGGTTAAGGTTTAAGGCAAGCATTAGGTAGTGCCGTTGCTAAATTCGGTAGGAATATCGAGACAGAAAATAGAAATATAAAAAATAATTAGGAATATCACTGCACAATTACAATTACTAACATCAATAATCTAAATGAAATCAATGATATAAGTTGTTAATCTAGTCAAACATGAATGATGGAAGAATGATGGAATATTCACCTTTCTTCCCTGGGGAGGTGCAGTTGCTCTTGTTAGAAGGAGACTTGGTCTCGGCAGCCGCCATCTTCTCTTTTTCGGAAGCCATGCTAAGCGCAGTACACACTAGACGTTCGAATTTATAACACGGTCACTCCGCTGCTCATACCTGTCTTTACCGTAAAGCGTACGATTTAAAACGGGCTGCGTACGACCGCACCCAAGGACCACAGAAATGACTATTACCGATAATGAACGATGAGTGATTTCCGATGACTAAAATTGGCAAACAGCCATTCAAATATTTAGTTTAACGCATAAAAATCGACCGCAACTCACCTACTATGATATTTACATAAATTGATAGACCGTAATGTCGTATTGGGAATTTTCCTAGTATTTGTTGAGTGGTTGTCAAGTTTAACTTTTAAGTATTATCTTGTACGTGATGGGTTAATTGGTGCCAGATCACGTTGCGCCCGCGCCGTGACTCGCCTAGCCTGTTGATACTGAGCTGGGTACTGGAACTGCCAGCGTTTATCACAATACTAGATTAGTTAAACCGCGCTAATCGCACATTCAATATGTTACTTCTAATTAACAAGTTGGAAAAAGGTTAAAGTACTTACATACTGGCAAGGTATGTGTTGACACAGGTAGTTAATATGTAGTTCAGTCGTGCTTTTAATTGAGCATGTCAATATACGACCGCTACATTTTGTAGGCATGTGACCAACTTTGCCATAGTCGATTGTGGATCTTTTATGTGTTTGTTATACTTGGCAAATAAGTTACAGGACAGAGAAATTGAAATTAAATGTTTCATTGGGCTTTAGTTGCTTTAATTTTAATCATTTGCAAGCAACTGGTACTGATTTTACCATTTTATATGTAACAAAGGTTATTCCGACGGCAAATTTTCACTGTACAAAATGGTCATAAATGTATGTTAGATCGCAAGTGTATTCAAAGCTTAGATAAACTACTACGTGTGTGTCGCCTAGGCATGTGTGTATTCGTCTTTATAATATCGAATTATTTCGAATGACATAAACTGCAATAATATTGAAAGTGAAAATGGATAACAGTTTATTAATCTCAAGTACAGTTATTATAATGAAAGTACGTTTTATTTGTGAACTGAAATGAAACTCACCCACACAATAAAGTTAAAGTACAGTACAAAGAAAAACGGAAAACATGAATGATTTTTGATGAAAACAATTTGATAATGGCTGAAATAATCTCGAATGGAAATTCTCGCAGTAAGTATGATTAATGAATATGCTGAAGTAATTAATTTATTTTAATGTAATTCTTTTCATAGCGGTAAGTACCCTATACTAATGGCACTAACGAAAGACGGAGGATTTTAAAGTTTTATTTGTAACCGCTTAATTCGCCTGTTAGTGAAAGAGCATTTTATTTCATTCCTTTTTCGACTCTATCACTGCAGACTTTAAGCCGGAATTTCTTTAAACAGGTATGAAAACTACGGAGCGACGGACGGCTCGTTCTTGTAGACTACAGGCTATGTGTGTAGCAGCGCTCGTAGCTAAAATATTCACTCGCATAGAAGGACGTATTGAGATAAATTTCTCTTATATTTTAATTATACGCAACCTTTACAAGTCAGCGACGTCGCAACACAATAAACCGCGGTACAGCGTTCCTTTCTGTGACACATACGTAACAAGTGGAAACCTTCGCGGATATGACGATGAATCGGACGAGGGCCACTGACACACATAACCTGTCAATACGCACGAAATCTCTAACGTTACGTAAGCCACGATTATAACCTGCAACACTGGCGATTACTGTTATTGTTGTGGGCGCGAGATGAGATGCAGGGTATGTGGACCTTGGGCGTGCGGCTGACGGTGCGGCGGGCGCGCGGCGTGCGGGCGTCGTGCGGAACGCGTGGAGGTCGCGTGCGGCGCGCGTTCGGGACGCGCGCGTCGGGTCCCGGCTCGCCGGAGGCTGCGGCCCGGGCGGGATCGATGCGGGCGGCGGGCGGCGGCGGAGTGCAGCAGCTGGGAGGCTGCGCCGCGCCCCGCCCCCCGCACACCCGCGCCCCCGCTTCCTCGCACCCACGCGCCCCCTGCGACGCGCACGCGCCCCCCAGCTCGCGCCGCCGCCGACCCGCCGACCCGACGCCGCACACCACGTTTCAATTCCCTCTTCATCCCCGACTGATTTACGATACGTTCCATCTTATAATGATATTTTTTGTCTGCCAATTGCCTTTGATGAATTTTAACGTTGGAAATGTTTATTAGACCTAACCGCCTAATCAATGTTGTTGGGCACTTATATGAAGACACTTCTAGTAGAGCTGCCAACTGTGGCCTGTCAGAGAAGGCCTTTGTAAAAAAAACTTGAATGTAGGTGGAAACTGGATGCTATTACGAAAACTTCCGATTATTTTCGTTATTTATGAAATTAATCTAGTCAGAAGCAGATATCAGAACACTTTGAAGGTTGCAATTGGTTCCAATCAGATCCAGGGATCCACATTACATTTCCGAGTATGTCGTCGGCTACAATTTCAGATTAATCGTATAAAAGAAATGTTATGTAAAATGCCGAATGCCGCGCAAACTAGAAAATGCTGATCATTAAACATTATTTGTACATAAAATATAAGTCTAGAAGCTTCAAGGTGTGTTGTCAACAAGGCGGCTATTTTTGTAAAATTCCGAGATCATGCTCGGCGCGATAGCTTTCTGTCTGCCTGCTGTCTTGTTTGTCAGCTTAGTAAGAAAACATTTTCATTACGAGCCGTATTCTCGAGGCTACAGCCCTTAGGTACTGTGCTCCTAGAGTGGACGAACTCGACACTGCTGACTTCTGATCTCGATAGCCGCGTGTCTTATCGCCTTTAATGGAGGGTCCCTCTTCACTGCCCCGCGCGACGGCCGCCCCAGATGTCGGTCGACAGGTTGTTTTGTTAAGGTAGGTTCAATTATATAATGTACATATAGCATACATGTACACCGAACCCTCAGTAAGTTCCAGCGGAGTAATTATTTTAATGAAGGCTCTGTAGCTACCTCTATGTCATGTCTGGTATTATCCGTATAAATTACCCTCTCGACTACAGTAACTCTATTGATTCTTCTTAGTAATACAAAGTTCGTAGCTCAGGCTCATTGGTCTTGAGGGTCAATGGGTTTAAGGTAAACTAAGGTAACCTCTAAAGATGGCCATCAGCAAGGGTTAAGCGAGCCGCTTCTGTGTGTATTTATTAGAAAGACATTTCATCTACAGAGTGGCGATTAGATTATCCCATTAAGGGCTGATTTTTCCATCGCCAGAAAACTTTTATTCGAGGAATAAAATTGACATTTGACAGTTTTTGTATGAAAGAACTGTCAAAATTTTAAAATTATTCCTCGAAAAAAGGTATCAGATTATTGAAAATTCAGCTCTTAATAGTACAGAGGTTATTAGAAGTTGTTGTCAGTATGTTAAAGTAATAAAATAAACAATTTTACTAAAAACAGAAAACTGAATTTTTTTAACAAAATAAATAGCGTAGAAATTGGCACGAAATATACCACGTGTGGGGCGATGGTATCAACAATTCAACACAAACTTTATGGATTGTTACCAAATAATCACAAATTAAATTTAATATTGTTAAATACTACAACGAAAAAAGGTCCCTCAGCTAGAATGTTAATTGTTGTTATAAATTATTTTAATTCTGTGTTTTTAAAATACATAATGTAGAAATACGTGGTTTTAATTAATGTGATAACTTCATTTCCACCCTTTATATTCTCGTACTACTGATCTCTGTTATTCGATTTTGATCTGAGACACTAACGGATAAACTATAGCCGGCAATGCTACTTTATCAAACGAACACTATTGTCGCAATATCAGGAAGATATCAAGTACTAAGGCAGTAACAACTGTTTAAAAATAACCAGTACGTAATGAAGTCGTGTTTGTGACGAGTTTTCGATGATTCGTTCGATCATTTGCAACATCCGACTTGGGGTAGATTGTTTTATCTGTTGAAAACGTTTTATTTGAATAGTTTGCTTTGATCTATGTTTACATTAAAGCAATTAACTTTAGATTTAAGACGTAATATACAGGGTTAAATTAAATTAGCTAGCGAAATTCCGCAGACGTGATGGGTAAACTAAACATGATAAACAAAAAAAAAAAATACAGTTTTTTTTTGTGCACTTTCACTTGAAATATCATTTAAAAAAAATCTGTTTTTGTTTGCAAACTTCATACTAGTGATTGGTATCGTATACATAAATTATATATTTATATCTAAACACATTATTGTGTCTCTGTATTTTGTGCTTTAAGTAACAGCACTACTAGCGGTCGTTGACCCCTAAAAAACAAGAGTTTTTTATTTTCATTTTATCGTGTTTAGATAGATATCGATATCCATCACATCTAACAGTTTCGCTAGATAATTTAATTTGACCCTTATACTGAATTTGCTATCTCACTATGTCGGACTGCCTCTGGTGTGACAACCATTTTTAACCCACAAAAGCCTGTTACTTTCTAGTGAAGTTTTTAAGTTGAAACCTGTTGTTGAAATCCAAAGTTCTGGCTGCTTTGATAAAGTACGTCTCAAGTATAAATCTAATTGTAGTAAATCACGAGCGGATCTGTCGTTGAAAGTTCGTTGCACGTCCTCGGTTCAACTTCTCAGTTTGATTTACAGACAGCTCATTTGGAACTAACGATACTTTCCAAAGTCTTTGTACCGACCGAATTTTTGATACAGGTTTATGTATTTTACTGTAAACTGGGTTTTGCTTATGACTTTGTTTGTCTGGGAATTTAAAGAAAGCCTTTTTGGGGTTTTAAAGGCATACACAAATTTCGGAAATTCGCTGACGTAACATATATCTAAACAAATTGGCATCTAAACTACCCAAACTTTTTAAATATTTGTTTGGATAATTAGTATTTTAGTGTTGCGACCTTTTCAACAAATTAATGTAGGTAGGTAGTAGGATTTCATTGCGAGATTTTAATTAAAGGTAATTTCCAGCCTACCGTTGCTAATAGAATTTATTGAGAGATTTTCGGCAAAGTCTATAGACTTTTACTCAAAGTCTAGCGTTAGCGTAAGGCTGTATTGTACCTACTGAAGCGTTGATGCCGATGAACGGAAGTATAATAAAAATGAAATGTTATGAGGGTAACACCGCGGGCAGAATTAAGCGAAATTATAATTAATAAAGTTCGCTTTACCTAGCGTTATGCTGTTTACTCATTCGTAAAATGTTCATAAAACAATTAAAGTGAAAGACTGCTTGCTAAATAAATGTAAAGTATTACATAATAAAGTGGTCTGGTCGGCAAAAAATTTAAACCATTATTATTGTGAGAACAATTCTCCGGAAGGCGGGATTGGATGCTTAATAAATTGTGACACATTCACTTCGCGGCTTTTTCTGACGCTACGGTTTGGTTTCACCTCTGTGACATAAGACATAAACCGTTTGGTTTTGGTCTTTGGAATGTTCGTCTGTTATTAAGGCGACTACATGACCTAAAGCGCGGTCACTATCGGACTGCATAGAAAAGAAAGAGAAGCGCGATGACACAAAGCTGGGTAATTTATTGCAAAATATGAAACAATCATCTATTTACAAACTATTTTCAAACTACTTATGAATAAATAATCCATCACTGAATGCAGTTTGGCATTAGCAATTTCATGGTATATTTTTAATTAAAATTGTTAATGAAGGGATAAACTGCTTTTAAAGAAATGACAGAGGTGTATTTGAAGATTTTTTTGATTCATTAATGTACGTTTAATTGTGATTTGATTTCCATCACTGTATTAAAATATGACAATTTTTTTTTGGTCAAAATTATTTACAGTTTAAGAGATACACTGCTTTAAAAACCAACGTTTTGAAAATTTTTAAGAAACTTCCGCCTTAAGGGCCTTTTCTATAATTTCATTATAGTTCGACCAAGGAATACAAATGGTAGTAGGTACCTGCGGTGTAATTACGTATAACACTAACAGTAGCAATGGCTGTCATTTTGTCAGTTCAACAACATTCATTGCGTTATTTATGTTGTTGAGCTGACAAATTTTTCGAACATATGAAGCAATGGATTAGCAATATCCTTCAAAATGATTCAGAGTGAGATTGATAGTGTGTTTTGCAATTAGGATGTAACCTCTGTCTGACAAATGAAACTAATGCCCACCAATTCTAGGCTTGCACGAAAACTAACACCATATCCGCGTTAATTACAAAAAGAATAGAAAGAAACGCAAGTCACGTCAGATTTATTTCACATCTGGCATCATGTATCATTTCAGCAACAGAGCACAAAGCGAGAGAATATTTTACGCAACAAAAGCAGCATGTTTGTCCACTAAGAATTATTCGGGACGGCGCAAATCACGAAAGCTTTGCGTCCCTCACGTCCGCACCGTTGAATGTAAAGGCTCGACGTTTAAATTTTTTTTGGCGTTCCTTAACGCGTAGTGTGAAAACACTTTTTATTCGCAAACTGTGAACATTAAATGTACGGCATTTATTCACTTACACTAATAGTCAAATTCTGGCCCTGATTTACTTTTCTGTGTAGTGATGTTACCTGCAGTCCGGCCGTCGTCGTTCCTCTGACACCTGTCAGTTTCATACAAACGAATATGTGTTTTGCGAATTTGATCTTTATTAGCTGTTAATGTCGCACTGACACAGGATGCACAGGATTTATGGCGGAACCAAGGGTCAAGGGGCTAATGTTACTCGACTTCCATGCGAACGAAGTCGCGGGCAGAAGCTAGTAGTAAATATTTAATGCCGAAATGTTCACACGGAAGTTAAAATATTCATAACGACAGAAGTCGCCATTCGTAGCTCTAAAGACAAAGTTTCCAGTTTGACTCGTTTTATTCGGCTAACCCAGGGCTAACCACGTTTATTGGTTTTTAGATTTGACATCGAACTAAAAAGAAAAAGCGAAAAGACTTGAAGAGGAATTACTCCGGAAGAATTACGTAACATGCCTTCCGGGCAAGAAAATGTTGACTCGAATTTTTATCTCTCGGACTTTTAACTTATCTTAACTGAAGTTAAAGTTCTCATTCCTATTTTAGTTAAAGTGTTCTTCTACTTACTTTTTTTGCTTTAGCTAAGTACTTATTACAGTTCTTAACTATAGCATATCGCAAGTTTCTGGACTATGTTTTCTGACTAAAAATAGACAGAAATATTTATCTATCGAAGCTAGCCTGTGTTGTCCCACTGCAGAATAAATGCTTCCCTCGATTACGAAAAATAAAATAATTTTGAGATGTTGTGACTTTGCTGAAATAAGTAATTAACTAGCAGCGATTTTATAAAAATATGAACTAGTGCAAAGTGAATTACTAACATAGTCTAATTATTTTTCTATGGGCCTGTCTCGCCTGAAAATAAATAAATTTATTATATTAATATTATTTATTAATTCAAAACCTTATTATACTCGGTCATCACAAAAACGGCTATTTCAAAACATCCAAATATTCTGATCACTGATCTCTACTCTCCCTGCATGGCCAGAACCCGACCACATTACGTTCCATTCCGATTTTCAGGCAGTCACTTAACTGAAACCTTTTGACATGATGACTCGAGGCAGGGTTTTAGTCGATGCCTGGGGAATTATTGCGTAAAGGCGAGGGTCGAATCGAATCCGTTTCGTCACGTGACGTCACGCTTCCGTGTTCCTTGTAGTGTCGCGAACAGGTATTGGTATTTTATTGGAGGCGATGAGTCGATAGCGCGGGTCGATTCTGATGTATCCCAAATTGGGGTGGGCGATTTGGGTACGGATATTTTATGAGCTTGAGATATTATGTTGTTTCAGATAAATTGGACGAGCGTTCCTTTAACTTGTATTATGAAAGGTTTTAGTGGGGCACCAAGCTATATATTTTTAGGAAGTACCTACGCACATACTTAGATTGAAAAACAAATCTGGGGATTCATATTACGATTTTCCTGAGGTTATGATTGGAATTTTTGATAGCCGAAAGGAAGCCGATTTAATTTTTGATTAAAATTTCGAGTTCCTCGCTGAATTGATAATTAAAGAAAAACATTGGGACATCAGATGTTTTTGTTTCAAAATTTTGAGAGGCAACTGGACTTTGATCTAATAAGCTTTATTGAAACTTCGATTATTGCTGTTTAACATAAAATAAACTGTTTGCCACCAACAAAAAAAGTATAGTAACGCAAATCAATCCTCCCATATCAAATAAAGAGTACATACAATTACATCTACGAATAAATTGCTCACATAAACAGACAACATCAAGTCATTTATCAAAATGGAATAGGGAGGCGATAAAAATACGGTTCCGGTGGGGTTAAGGCCGCCATTGAAGCTGCGCGGTCCCACAATGGCTGGCGACGTTTACTTAGGCGCGGGAGCTGCTATTCCTGAATTTTTAATAGTCGTTTTGTTCCAGATCAACGGGAAAGACTAAAAAAGAATAAAAGATAAATAAACGACGGGAATACGAATCATAAATTGACGATTGTAAACTGCAAACATTAATATGTGTGACGGCGTTTCGTTGTTTTTTTTTTTTTTTCTTTAATACTGATGAATGTGGCTTATTTTGGCTGGTTTTCTTTGGTATTTTCTCTTTTGTAGCGAGGTCCCAGACTGTTAAATCTTATTGCCTGGGAAACACCTAGGATCATTACCGAGTTGATTTATAGTAGACGTTGGCGCACAGAAGATTCCGCAGTGGAAATATTATTTTATATTCCTGAGTTCTATTACATATTTAGTGGCAGGCAGATGATGAGAAATCAGGCAACAAAGAAAATAAATCGCCACTGTTTTGCAAGACAGAATTTAAATTGAATTAGAAACAGTAAGTTTTCAGTAGATCACAATGCATCAATGATAATTTTGGGTTATTTGTATTTTGGTATATATTTTGTATATGTAACACTATTTAAACCAACAAGTAATCAATGTCATTTCAATAATAACAAAATTAACATTACATATGTATAGTTTTTCAAATAATATTGTCCGCGGAACTAGAATGGGGAAAACAAAAGCCCGAATGTGATTTGCAGTGACCCATTTCGCAGTATGGTCGGCCATAAAAAGGAAATAGGATTAAAATTGGTTTACTTTTCATCGTCACTCCACTAACTCGAAACTAAGTTAGAATAACGATGGTCGACTCCGGAGACTGTGATATGAAAACATGATATTCTTTTAGATTTTTTGCTGGCAGCTACTAGTTTTTATTGTGGCTTTTTAATGAATCTTTCTGTATCTAAGTATATAAAAGTAGGGTGTTTCTTCTATTTCGACAGCTTTACATACACTAGTACAATTGGTGTCTAGAGTATCATTTTTTATAGCATAATCTGCCTATGTAATGTTCTCATTGCTGTGACACAGGCTTCCTCTCTTCGAGAAGGAGTGGGCTATAATGTACCAAGCGGCCCAGAGCTGGTTGATTTTTGGTTCTAGGACATGCCGACTTCCTCACAATGTTTTCTTTCACCGTTACCGATATACAATACAATGATACAATCATTGTCAATGTTAATCGACGATTTCTGTGAACTTATATTAATTAGGTACAGTATTTTTCTGAATCTTATATTTGTCAAAAAATTTATTAATTCAGACCTCTCTGGTAAAAAAAAAGGTGTGTGGCTGTGTCGTGGACACGGCCGTGCGTTGTACGTGAATACGTTTACGTAACGGAGTTGATCTGGTCGGCCGCATTCATTCTTTTACGTTCCCGGCACTGCTTGACTCGGTGATATGGTGTTTTATTGATACCATTCGATTGCTCTTGAGAAGCCCTTTCAAACCGTATACGATCTCTTTATTTTGATTTGGCTTTTTAACATTTTTCATTATTCATATAATTTTTCTTTGTATTTAACACATTAAAATCACTGTTACTATTTTACACTAATGTTTTGTATACAATCGATAGATTTTGACGAGAGCTGACGACGAACGTCGTAGCTTTCCGAGTCAAATGTTATACTAGGTGGTTATCTCGATACGCAGCATAATTACCTCAAAATGGCGGCGCTTCCCGCTCCACCAAGCGCAATACGTCACAGTCCTCACTTGGCGTTATGAATTTTTTGATCCTTTAGCTATCCAATGGTGTAATTAAATTTAGGATGGAGATGATAGATGTGAAGCTGCAACACCAAACTGTATCCCCCGATTTTGTTATCATTCGTTTTTTTGACTATGGAAGGAATTTTAAAGACGTATTCACGTCAAAAATATTATCATTAAAAATAAACGAAACAAATGTTAACATAAATGAAAACAAATGCGAATAACAGAATAATAAAGTATTTAGAATTAGGCATGTTATTGACCTTTATGATTTCCTCGACAAGTACGTCAATAACGGATACAGATTACATTATCTGTGGCGAATTATAGAAATAATGTCGACAACATTACGTAACCGTTGATTGAGGAAAATTATTAGAAGATCGTCTGTAGACGTCTTTCGATCAGGAGCTTGCTGATGATTTGATTGATTGAATCGACACAAGATTACAAAATTCTGTTTTGTCACATGATTTTTTTTAGTTAAATTTTTATTTGTAATGTACTTTTTTAACCAACGAAAACAAGGTTTTGAGAAACTCCTCCCTTTTTTTCAAGTATTATTTTAAGTTTAAAAAAAAACGGACTGTGACAGACATGGCTTTTGCAAAAACATAAACAAAATGTTAAATAATCTCATATATCCCTGTATATTTTTAAGGATTTAGGGGAAATATGCAATGGGGCCTCCTGGAATATTGTAATCTTAATTAAATGTCTCCACCGTTTATTTAAAACAACGAATCAGATTGTGAGCCTACAGAATCTACAGGCTATAAGTAGTTAAACTTTGCGGCGTTATAGGACAAGCAGAACTCCAAGTGGTAGAAACGTAGACTTAGAGCACTTGTTTTAAAATTGCTGAATGAATTAAGATAAGAAACCTTATCTGTTTCAGAGGGAATCATTAAAGGGAATAAAATATTGTATCAACTGAGTGAAAGATCAACTGTGAAATTTTGGTGCTTCTAAATGTTGCGCTACGCAGAAAGCAGAATCGGGAGTGGAGTGGGCGTGGCTGGTGGAAAGTGGCTTTGATGTATGGGCATATAAATAATAAATAAATATCCTTGGACATTTCACACAATGCCATTTAGTCCCAAGCTAAGCAACCTAATGCTTGTGTTATGGTAACGAGATGGCTGATAAACTACTTATATACATTTTTTTTTGTAAATACATACATATATATAGATAAAACACCCAAACCCGGAATAAATACTTGTAGGTCGTACAAATATTTGTTACGTGCGGGAATCGAACCCGCGACATGCTGCGCAGCAGTCAATCGCTCAACCACTGCGCGAACCGTGTCGTCAAGGACCGTAGGTCGTATATAAGGACAACGTTACACTGAAAGATTCGCGAAGCTACAGTCCGTTCACAGTTATTTTAGCTCTGATTTTGGATTACTGTCGAAATCACAGTGATCTTTATTCTCATTATAATAAGGTTGTTGCTAAGATGCTGCCACTGAAAAGTCTGTCAAGTCATTGTGATCTTTATTTTCGTTACAATAAGGTTGCTAAAGTTGAAGGTAAAATAACTGTCAATGGACTGTTCGCGATTCTGACAGCTGTCAACTGTCTGTGTAGTGAAAAGTCTTTTGACGATCAACAAACGGTAATTGTAATTATAAATATGATTCATCATCTGCCTAGCCTTTTCCCAACTATGTTGGGGTCGGCTTCCAGTCTAACCGGATGCAGCTGAATACCAGTATTTTACATGGAGCGACTGCCTATCTGACCTCCACAACCCAGTTACTGGGTAATACGATACCCCTTGGTAAGACTGGTTGTCAGACTTTCGGGCTTCTGACTACCCGTAACGACTGTCAAAGATCCACGAATGACAGCCGGGACCAACGGCTTAACGTGCTTTCCGAGGCACGGAGGGGTCTCGATATGTAAAGATGGTCACCCATCCACAGACCAACCGCGGCAAGCGTAGCTTAACCTGATCGATCGACCTGTGCGGCTGTTATTATTTAGCCACGGGCCCCATTCTTATTAATACTTATTATTCTTTGACCGTATCATGAATTTTGTATTTGATGGTGAGTTGACGCATATCTATACCTACATACAAATCTATCTTCTTCTATCTATATGTATCTATTCTATACATATCATAAACCTGTAGACGAGACGTTTCTGTACATTGAAAATATTTCCAAAAAAAATAGTTGGGGTGTTAAAGGATAACCAACAGATGCCATTTCATCAATTTTTGGAATTTTTGTCTGTTTGTCTGTTTGTCGGTTTGTCTGTTTGTCTGTTTGGATGTGACAGATTATTGATTTGAACAGGGTCAACGTAAAAAGTACCAAACCAATACGGTTACTTTTTATACTCAAATATGGTGTAGAACTCGGAGCAGTGATTAGTTTTTATTTTATCGCAATCGGTTCACTCTATCAAAAGATATAATCAATTTAAAGTATTCTAGAACAACTTTTTACGTTTTTTAGTAACACGTAACGACATCTATTAGCGCGATATAGTACCTACTAACGAAAACACATTGTTGTTGTGATGTGAATAATCACGTCCTATTAGTTTATGCTTACTTAAATGACGAAATAACACAGATACCTAATTCAAATTCAAATTCAAATTCAAAGCTTTATTGCATTCACATGTGTATTATAAAAGATCTTAATAAATGTTAAATGTTTCACATGGACCCTGTCGGGCACAACAATTTAGTGTAATAAGAAGAGTAGCATGCTTTAATTAATAAGTTGAATAAAATACATAACACACCATCTAAGGTCATTTAAAATTCAATTCATAAACTAATATAATAATAATATTGTTACAGATTAAAATGATACAAGAAATTCAATAAAAACAATAAAAGTCAAATAAAACAAAAGTCATAATATAAAAGATATAAAAATAAATTTCTCAAAATTCATAAATTCATCCCATTTGTCACCCCATTTGGTCATCATTAAAAAAAACTACTTATGTCTATGCTATTTTAAAAAGTAATGATTATGATTATAATATTAAACAAAATCGCTTTCCATTGATGGTTTATTTAGTGGCGCCTGTAGCGCTAAAATAATTTTAAACAAAAAGTGAGGATAATGTAAGATAATAATAATTAATGTGGTGTTCTGAGCGATAAAGAAGTTAGATAATTATTGATATAGAAAGTTGAGTAACGCAGAGCGTTTTTTAACGAAGTTCTTATATGGAGCTTGCGGTAGGAGTTCTAAGGGAGAAATCGTCAAATAACGAAAAAGCGTTACGCCTCATTTTTCAAAGTAATAGGTAGATAGAGAGACACACACACACACACAGAGAGAGAGAACTATTTTTCATGGTTTCCGAGGATCCTGACCCCGGTAAGTAAGGTCAAAAAGAAAATCAAAGATGGCGGTTGCCTAAATTTTTAACTTTTTCGTCATGGGTGTCGTTTTCATGGTTTTCGAGGGTGCTGAAGTTGAGAGTCAGGTCAAAATGAAAATCCAAGATGGTGGCTGCAATTTTTTTTATCATGTTTGTCGTTTTCATGGTTTTTGAGGGTGCTGAAACCAATAGTGAGGTTAAAATGAAACTGTAACGGCTTACCCACCGTCGATTGGCCCATGAACCGTTGGTGAACATTATATTTAAACCATTAACTTTTTTCCAAAGGACTTTTCACCCACGAACGTTTTGCCAACATAACTCTACGTCAGTGAATGCTTAACCCACAGAATGTTTTGACCAATAACTTTTCACCCAAAGAACAAGGCCAACAGGAAAGGTGAAAGTAAAATAATAATAAGACGTAGTCCTTTATTTCTGTGAAAAGGGTATAAAGTAACCTAACCAAGCCTAACCTCGGGGTGCCCTTCGCTCGCTTTGCTCGCTCACTTGAGCCGCCATCATCCCTTCGAACCCTACCTGTCCGAGTCGGGGTGCCCCAAGTCCCGAGCTCGCTTCGCTCGCCCTTGCATCCTTAGTTCTATTTGACATGGGTCAAATGTTCTTTGGGTGAAAAGTTATTGGTCAAAACATTCTGTTGGTTAAGCATTCACTGACGTAGAGTTCTGTTGGGGAAACGTTCGTGGGTCACAAGTCTTTTGGATGAAAAGTTAATGGTGTTGACCAACGGTTCATGGACCAATCGACTGTTGGTAAACTGTTTCAGTACTGGTTAAAATGAAAGTCCAAGATGGCGGCTGCAAATCGAAAAATTCGTAGTGTGTGTCGTTTTCATGGTTTTCAAGAGTGCTGAAGCCGATTGTGACGTCAAAATGAAAATCTAAGATGGCGGCTGCAATTTTATTTTTCTTTTTTTATCATGTGTGTCGTTTTCATGGTTTTCAATATAAACTTACACGACTTTGTGTGAAATAAAATAAAATACAACCGACTTAAAAACACACTTCAAAGTGCTTTTAAGTGAAAGAGAGAGAGAAGAAACCAAGACTTAGAAAACTAACTTCAAACTTCACCTACTAATCTCAGATATACTTTAGATAAAATGGTGATATGATTTTACAAGTTGGTATTCTAAGACAGACGCAACATAAAATGGACATAATTATGGCTGTTTGGTTACATAATCAGCCTCGAGCAGGCGCTTTTATTTTAATTTATTCTCAAAAATCAAAGTGACACTTCGTCGCATTGTCATTATGAACCATGAAGACGCAGTGATTGTAGTCGAAAGGGCCGTGGTACGAACCCTAGGTAAGGAAAGCGTTACTAGGCAAGATCTGATGATTCTTCCTGTTCAATGAAGGAGTGGCAATTACACCTTTCCTAAGCGACACATTACCTATTGTTTTCCGACATCCACGCGAACGAAGTCGCGGGCACAGCTAGTATACAATACAAATAAATAAAATTGAAGTGTCTGTTTGTAATGTCAAAATAACTACTTTTCATTAAATAAGTACCTATGAAAGTATATACGGCACGTATAACAAAAACAATTTTTAAATTTTTTGTCTGTCTATCTGTCTGTTTGTTCAGGCTAATCTCCGAAACGGCTGGACCGATTTTGACGGGACTTTCACCGGCATATAGCTGATGTTATAAGGAGTAGCTTAGGATTTCATTTTAGTAAAAGAAAGAAAATCAAAAGGTATTAATGACAATGTCAACAATATAACAGTAGCGCAGCAATGTGGCATTGCAGCAAACATCAAAAACTTGCAATGGTGCAATAAATAGCTTGTTTGCTGATGAAATGAACAGCCCTAGTTCAAGCCTGAACTCACAGGTGGCTCTAAATATCTCAATCCTACTTCTTAATATCCTACTTCCAACTGATATTATAAACGCGAAAGTTTGTGCGGACGGATGGATGGATGGATGTTTGTTACACGCAAAAACTACTGAACGGATTTTGATGAAACTTATAGCCTATAAATATCAGAATTACACATAATTATGATACTTTTTATTTCAATATTCCCACGGGTTCGACACTTATGCGGGTGAAACCGCGGGGCGCTGCTGGTTAATCAATAAACTAATACAAGTCATAATTATTTCCTGACAGTCAATGATTATTATTTCTTCAGCAAACCGATGATATTCACGGCCGCTTAGCAGATTATCGACGTAAACACGTAACCCCCGCGTACCGACCACGTGACTCTCAATAGAATTAACTTCACAGTGACAGGTTAAGCCAGTTACTGTTACGCCCAATTTGTTTGTTCACTTACAGTTCATGGTTGAGTATCTCTCGTTACCTAATGTTGACCATTCATTCAGTATAGTCACGTGAAATCGTAATTTTTATATGATACTACATAGCTTCTGCCCGCGAATTTTTTTGTTTTCCCGACCCAACCCGTCGCATCGCATCGCCTGCCCGCGCTATCACTCCATTTTCGCTTATTGTACTTACTGAATTATTTTATTTTTGCTCGGTTCCTTATGGTGTTAGCGTTATGTTAAAAAGCATATAGCCTTCTTCAAAAATTGGTCTATCAAATACAAAATGAATTTTTCAAATCCGACTGTTCGATCGTTCCAGAGATTAGCACGTTCAAACAAACAAACTCTTCAGTTTTATTATTAGTATAGATTGATTACACAGAAGGAAGTTCAAAATCGAACAATACTTTTTGAAATATTATTATTATATCTTATTTTATCTTCATTATTCATTATCTTTCGATTCTGTTTTGAAATCCAAATGGGGTGCTTAGCGTGGTATCTCAGAATTCCAATTTTTTGAAATAAAAGAAAATTGTTCTTGTATTTTACATAATTATTACGCATGTATTTTATGATAACGACACCATGCGTACCTATTCATTGATAATTCAAGTAAGTATTTGTTTGTATTGCCTCCTTAGCTGTTACAATACCTACTGTCATAACATAACTTAATACAAATAAACAGTCAACTTCAAACACCATTCATACGTCACACCTTGACCTTCTAACCTTCATATAATTAACGAAATGAAACTCGGATCATTACACGTTTATAATAAACAAACACAGGTAGGTATGTACATTTGGGGAAATGGGTATTTTTATCAAGCCGAAACTAATCTACTTTGCCGTTTGCCCCGTCGTAATCCGGCTGTGCCTCTAAAAAGACCACTTAAGCTAATTTAAGACCCGCAAAAACTGTTTTGCTTGGTAGGTACATAAGTATCTTGTGTATTGAATTTATTTTATCTTCTATCTGAGAGCGAATCGATGGGAAATTACTTTTTGTATCGAGTTAGATAGGAATCGGTACGTTGCTTTGTGGAAATAAATAACAACGCTTGGTGTTGGATATTGTAATAGAAAATGAGTGAGAGAGTTCTTATACTTACGTATTTGTTTTCGCGAAAAATGTGGTATAACACCGTCCAGCAAAAAATACTCTTTGGTCTGAATAAAATAGTCATGCAATGAGGTTGTCTCTGGCTGGATGTATAATATTCGAAAAGAGAATTAATTGATGTATAAAGAATTAATTTCGTCCGCAACGTAATAAATATTCTAACAAACCGCTGAGTTTCAAACTCAGCTATTCTGCATAAAAAGTAACGTTGTTGTTACGATGCATAATTAAACCGTTTCTGAAACTCAATTATAATATGATATTTACTCGCGTGGTCGGATATCCGGAACATGTTATTTGAAATATGCATACTCAGAATTAATACAGGCTGGGCGTGGATACACAGATTATATTAAAAGTTAACCCGTCGATTCATCCCTAGGTAACACTTGCGTGGTGGATGAATAACATTTTGCGCTAGTAAAAACTTCTCTGATTTAAATTCAACGCGCGATCCCTGGATGTATGTACATAGCGAGATTGCATGGTGTTCGTAAAAGGCAGATAAGTAGAGCATAGATTAAATGCAACATTTTTGTGTTATGCGGGAATGGGACAAAATCCTAATTAGAACGTTATAATAGGTCAGGAAAAAGTTTTTTCGTATTTTTTATACAAATTCATGACATATTTTTTCATAGTTTATTTACATTTAATTATAATATACAGGTTCCCATTACAATAGATGGACAAATTTTAATATAGCGCTCATTACGTGTAACCAAAGATATCCAAGCAAAAAAAAAAACACTGATTAAAGTGATTTTATTTTGACCTAAAATAATAAATTAGTGTATTTTCGTTAGCTGATTATTTTTCTTGTATCTTATACGTTTTTCTTATATATTGTTTTACCATCGTCCTTATGTTGGTGGTCTGAATGATTTCTTAAAGTTTGTCTATCTATTTTAATGGGACCTTATATTTATGTGCCATTTTGTTCGATAACTTGATGTCATTTTGTAGGTAGTGACATAATCCCATAGCTGTAGAAATTTTGGGACTTTTAATCAAAAAACTGCGACAAGTAGTTTTGACAGTCCTCTCTTGATGTTAACCTAACACTACCTTGATAATTCTGAAGAGACCAAAACAGAAAATCTGAGGGTGCAATGTCAGGACTATATGTTGGATGCATTAACACTTCCCAACCAAGCTCTGTAAATTTTTATGATGTGTGTGTGGTCTGGCGTTATCATGATCATGATAAAAGACCACACCTTTTCTGTAGACAAATTCCGGCCGTTTTTTCTCAATTTCTTGCTTGAGTCTCATCAGCTGTTGGCAGTAGAGATCCTAATCGATGGTTTTGCTCGGTGGTAAAAGCTCATAATGAACGATGATCTTCCAGTCCCACCATACACTCAGAATCACCTTATTGCGAGTTTATCCGGGTTTCGCTACAGTCTGTGGAGCTTGACTGCCCTTTGAACATGATCTTTTTCGCACGTTCTTGTCGTAGGTGATCCACATTTCATGACCAGTGATCAATCTTTTCAAAAATGGTTCGGTTTTGAGAATCGCAAATGACCACACGATTCATTAGGTTTCTTTCAGGGAGCTCGTGTGGCACCCAAATATCGATCTTTTTTGTATACCCAGACCTTTTCAAATGGGTCAAAACTGTTTTATGGTCAACCCCTAACTCTTTAGCTATATCGTAACTACAAATATGCCGATTTTGTTCCGCTTTTTCAAAAATGGCATCGTCTTTTTCCGTAACAGGGTGACCAGAGCGAGCTGCATCTTTAACATCAAAATTCCCGGACTGAAAATGCTTGAACCAACTTTGTGCTACTCTTACGGACACTGCGTTTTGTCCATAAGCATCACATATTTTTTTTGCTGCATGTGTCACATTTTTCCCTTTTTGTGTAACGAAACTTCAAAATGTATCGAATTTCTTCATTTTAGCGGAAAGAAAAACAATTGAAATGTGGCGGGAAATCGTTTTTACTTTATATTTTTCTTTTCTAAAATGTCAACTGTTTAATGGTATCAAAACCAGCCAGATATAAACAGTACAGCCAAAGAGATTTTACTACAACTTTTACCTATAAAATACGAAAAAACTTTTTCCCCGACCTAATAAACTCGTGGTTTGAGCTGAAAGTTCAAAATATATAGGGTAGGTGCTTTTTGTATTATTTTCGCTTATAAACAACCTTCATAAAAATAAATTAAAACAGTTTTCGGGTTGTATTTATGTAATAATATTTTCATTTCGTTTCGATTACCTGAAATAGCTTTTTTTTAGTTTTACGGTTTCCATGTTATAATTACATTTTATTTTCTGCTTGCAGAATTTTCTTTTGAAGTTATTTTATGTTTGCTTACAGGCTATTTCTTTTTGGATTATTCCGTATTTGCGATTCCACTGCCCAAATAGGGAGTGTTTTTAATTGTTGTGTTGTAAATTGATATTGAAAAAAAAAATAATTAAATGTTTTTCTTGTAGTGCTTGATCTAATTACCTAATATTAAAGTGTCCATTTTAATAAAGTGCCATAAAACTAATCTAGACACATTGTTTCACTAGGGTAAAATGTTCAATATAAAATCAAAGAAATTATTTGTTTATCAAATTATTAACGCTACATCTTCCGGTACGCGGTCGCCACTCCAGAACCTTTCGGCCCCATCGGCCATCTGTTCCGCGAGCAACTTTTTATCGTTACTGTAATATTAGTGGAGTCTCTGTTTCTGCGTAACTTGATTGCTAGATAAACACCACAGAACAGATTTTATCTGTTTTGTTATAAACACCCGTCAATTGAAAATTATATTATTAAGGCAATAAAGAAGGCGTGTAATTAATTCTTAAAATCGCTTGGATTTTGACAAAACCCAGTGACACAACCACGACTTGATTTATATATTCCCAAAGAGGCCCAATATATATAGGCCCTTAGCTACAAGTTCACTGCAAAAAATAATGTTGTAAAAATCTGTAGTAAAAACACGTTGTCCAAGAGATAACTAAAGCCTACATAAAATTCATATGCGGCATTCCTTTTAGGCGGGAGTACACCGAGCCGAGTACACGATAATCGTGCGAGTCCACGCTACAACATAGGGGGAGATATTACACACATTAGTGTCACGGGGAGATTTGTGGACACACGTGAAAGTACACTGCCGTGATATAAAAGTTACACACCGAGAGACGTTCACGCATTTTTTCTATAGTGTCAGTGGAACTATAATTTTCGCTTTTGGCATTATAATCTTTGTTTTCTGTTGTTATAGTTTTAAGGTGTAATTATTTTGCTGTAACGCCAATAAACGCATTTTTCTTTCTTTTATAATTTCAAACGTGACGATATTTTCGAAGATCTTTTATCCTCCCTTTTAAATTTCCGTCCACACTTCACTACCGCAGACGTCCACGATAACATAGTCATATTAGAAATTATAAAAGTGCACATTAGGTTTATCAGTTAGGTAAGTGCTAACGGTTAGTTTATTTTACATACTTTAAAAGAACTAGAAACATTTATTTCCTGAACATCTTAAGTCATTTTGCAGAATTGTGTTTAAACTAAACAGATGTGTTGTGTTATACTGAACAGGCTTTAAAACGTTTTTCTCCATGATAAGTGTTATGTGAAGCACGGTTTTTATTCTTGTGTTTTTGGTATTAAGCGACACGTTCTACAAAGTAATGTAAACTTTTGTCTTACACTCGCGTGGAGTAAAAATTTTAGTATGCGGATACATTTTCGTGAACGCGACTGTACAATCACTACTGCAGGCTGTAGATGGGATCCGGGAAAAATATACTGTAGTGTTTGTGTGTGTGTAGTATATCTCTGTTGTTCGGTGAAGTTTTACGAAATCTGTGTTTATCGTTGTCGATTATTATTTTACTGTAGATACGTAGGTTCTATCATTAACTAGCTGACCCGGCGAACTTCGTGCCGCTTCAGAATCAATAAGAACGAATATATAATAGAAAATTAATAATCTTTATTATTATTTGTTTCGTGAACTTTTCACATGTTTTAATAGTTATTCTGCTATTCGGGGCGGAGACAAATTCTTGAGTTATAAATGGTGTAACTAACCCGACTTTATAGATACTGAACAACGACACGTACACGGAAAATCTATTTAATTTGTTCATCACCTGCCTAGCCTTTTCCCAACTATGTTGGGGTCGGCTTCCAGTCTAACCGGATGCTGCTGAATACCAGTATTTTACATGGAGCGACTGCCTATCTGACCTCCACAACCCAGTTACTGGGTAATACGATACCCCTTGGTAAGACAGGTTGTCAGACTTTCGGGCTTCTGACGACCCGTAACGACTGTCAAAGATCCACGAATGACAGCCGGTACCAACGGCTTAACGTGTTTTCCGAGGCACGGACGGTTCTTGGTATGTGAAGATGGTCACCTATCCGCGGACCATTTATTTAATTTGTCCTACAGCAAATTGTATCAACTCAACTTATATATTACTAGCTGACCCGGCCACGCGCTTCTGTGGCTAACGTTTTTTTTTTTTTTTTTTTTTTTTCTTCTATCCTATCTTTCAAGTTGGATCAAACTGCACACGGTGTACAAATTTGATTAAAATCGGTTAAGTACTTTAGGAGTCCATCGCGGACAAACATCGTGACACGTAATTTGAATGATTGTTGTAAGGTTAGTCACTAATCGCAACAGTTGCAAACATGAGAGTAGCTACTATACTTAGACTTGTAAACATTTCTTGTATACTGGGTTTTTTTTAAGACTTACAAGACCGAATTATAACAAAAGCTTAAGCGCCGTAAGATTTCCGTTATTGTGCAGATACTTAGTACGATTTCCCGTCGAACCACCAAATGTCACATATCAACATTTTGCACCGAACAGTGTACCGCAAAATTGTTTCGGCAAGTGAGACAGCAACTGTCTCTATGGGGTGTTAAATACGTCGCGGCAAATTGGAATATCATTTATGGCGTGACGTCATCGATCTGCCGTGTTACCTCGAGAATTATGTCTGTTACAGGCCCTGTCGGTTCCGTGATAACGATTCTGTCAGACCGCGGTGAACAAACATGTACAATGGGATCTTTATTCATGAGATGATCAGATTTAATCTGAGGCGTATCGGTAGTATGCTTGTGGTTTGACTAACTTTTGAAGAAGGATTTGGCCTGTTAGTTGACAATGTGATACAGATAAGCTATGAATGTTTGTTTTTAAATCTGAAATTATCAATAGCAATTATAGATGTTTGAGGAGCAGGGTGTAAAGTTCACTCATACTCCATAGAAAAGGGAGAATCATCCGACCAGACGGGTGTTGTGTCTGGCGTGCAAATGCCCAATGATTCATGTCGGGCGTTGTATCTATGCTAGTTGCGCAGTAAACTCTGCTTGCGAGATGCAGGATTTTGCGTGACGTCATTATGAGGCATTGTTCGTATGTGGCGTTGTAGATACCGCTACAGCAATTAACAACAGAGGTACATACTGAGTGCACTCATTAACATTATTAAAATAGCACATTTGTGTGTACTTTTTTCGTAACTGTAGGTACAACAGTCAACATTATTGTGGAAAATTTATAAAGTTGTTTTTATGACAGCCATCGGGCGTTTTATTGGAGCATTAAATAAACAGTGGCTTCGTCTTGCCGAATGAAATCAGTTTCTATTTTTATTTTTATGTTCTATAAATGAATGAGTATTTCCTCTAATTCCAATAAACGAACCTGCTATTGAATTAATAAAGGCTTGTTTAAATTGTGTAATAAGTTGATTAATATAGGAATAGAAAATATCCGTGAAATTCGGCAGTTTTGAAATTCTAGCTGTTCATCAAGTTTGAAGTAGGAAAGTCAACATTAATATAAGCGTTAGAAGCAACGAGGGCCGCGCGCTGTAATTTTCTTTGTGTAAGACAACGAGTGTAATACGCGGGAGATAATAGTAAGTAAACTTTTGCGGTGAACGCGCGGCCATGATGTCGTCACGGTAATATAACATTACCGTGGTGTCGTGCCTTGATATGCGTTAAATTGGTTCACCTTGCAAATATTATCTCGAAGTTCCTGTTTTTCCCTTTGTTTAAAATGTTATTAATCATAACTCATAGGTAAGTTATAACTAAACTAAATATAGGCTAAACATTTTAATATTCTGTAGGTTTCATAATTATGTACGGTATGCTTACCTAATGTAGTTTTTGTTATGTTTTTTGTCTTTTCTCAGAGCACACAAGTAAATACAAGATTTCTATCTAACCTCATAATATATGAATTTAATGAATTTTGACTGCAACGTTATATACAATATTCATATTTCTGAGAACTTGCTTTGTCTAAACACTGAGAGCGTATTCAGAATATCCAATAACAAGCAATCTCATATCAGCTATAGCCTTCGATGGTGTGCGCCTATCGATCCGTTTGTGTAAACATAACTACTATTGAATTACGTTTGTGACACGTGAGCGAAGCCTCTAAGAACATCATCTCCCTTCATGAGCAATAATAATAATCCAAGCAACAACACGTCTACACCGTTTGACCTATAAATAAATCGTATTCCACAAGGTAACATCGTAGGCCCCGATTTAATTAAAGAAGTCCGGAAATGTCAAGAGTAATCGCATAAAGAAACAATTTACTTTCGATTAAATATTCATCTTATATTTAGATGAAAGTTCCAAAAATATCTCTGCGGAACGTTAACCAATTAGAGATAATTTTGCGCATTCCGTGTTCGGTCATCGTTTTAAGTATATATAATTTTCAATGATGCTAGACATTCATAATCGTCCCCGTTATCGATTTTACATCGCGATGCCAATCAGCTGGACTTGCGAGTGCTTCTTTTTAATTAAAGGGCACAGACGGAGTAGGCGGATACTGAGGTAAAGTTTTTGTAGCACTCTTCAAAGAGTTTCCGTTAATGAAGGTCCCATCTAAACAAAGGACGATATGGCGAAGTAGATGGCACTGGCTTTGTGGCAATTTGTCTCATTGAACGAGCTGGGCGGTTTAAATGTACAACTCTACTTAAGTACTACCATATATTCTTCTAAGCACCCGAGTGTTACTTCACTAAACTTACGTTGAAAGTGTCTGGACTTGCATTCAAGTCTAAGAGCTTAGAAGCCATTACTTGTGATGCTGTTATCTTACAATAGTGCGGGCTAAACAAAACTATTTGTTATGATTTAATATGTATGTTTATCTGGCCTTATTTCGGATTCACAGCATAAAACAGTGTTTCCATCAAATATTCTGTGTAAACGAAGCGTTCATAAAATATTTACGGACCTTGAAGCCCGCACCGCGTCTAGTTTATGCATAAAATTTTATTCAGCGAGTGAGTACTGATAATGCGCTCAGATACCGTGAAACATGGCGAGGAGACCCGGCACTTTCCAAAGTTTTATGGCAGAGAATGGAGAATAATATCTCATGTCCCGAGTAACTTATTACGCACGGTGTTAGTACCTAGGGTGATTAAATGTCTAGAAAATTTCTTCTAGATAGGTACACGGATGTTGCTGTTTAACACATTGAAGGACATTGAACGAGACACAATAGAAGCCTTATTGTTATAATGTCGAGGGGCGCAAACTGTTAACAGAACTGCAATGGATATTCGTCTATTGTCTGTCAAGTTATAAGAATAACATTATCACCTCAAGGCATTTTTATCTCCAATGTTGACCACAATGGAGACAAAAATTTGACAACCATTTTATTCTTCCATCAGTTCAGACCCGTCTCAATGTTTGGATCTTCTTTAAAATTCAATAAAATATTATTAATGTCGATATTGGCGTCCCGAACGCGGCGCAGTCAGCATTTTATTCGATTCCTGATTTTAATTTGATTTAGTATCAGGGTTTATTATGAAGTGATAATGTATTTTCGAGTTTTATTAAACTGTGGTGCATATCACAGATTTTTTTTAAATTAGGAAAACCAACTACATTTAGTTTTACATAGGACCTTAGTTCTGTGTTCTTAGAGTTCGTTGTGTGTTCTGTTTAAAACAAAAGAATGGTATTTTAGAGAGCAGAGTATTTCAGTGATGTCTTCATGCGGTTTTCATTATTCACATCTTCACATTTTTTTTATTGAAGGCTGTGCTCGGCAGTGCCAACATAGGATTTAGGTACTTGCCGAGCTCCCAGTTACAGCGCTTTTCTTTCAAACCTACATCAACAGCGGCATGCATGATTGAACTAGGCTTGTACGTAAGAATCCTCTAGAAGCTTTTGTTTTGTTACCTATTTTTGGAGCTATTTTTGAGGAGCGTTATTTTAACAGTTTTCTTTAAAAAATACTAGGTGTTTGACATAGTTCGAATTTACAAAAGAACTGTTTCAACCATAAAACTGTTTGATTCACGATTCTAGATATGCCATGACCTAAGGTAACCCAATATTATTGTATTGTTCTTAATACCTGAATTATTTAAAAAAATCGCCTCCTTTTCCTTTAATATTTATTTTGCTTTAATTAAGACCCTATTTTCCATGTCCTTTAATGTAGACAGAAACTATAAAACCAAAACTTTGTCGAAGTGACGTCATTATACCTCTCCCCCTCCTCAGTTTATTGTTTTAACATCAAATTCCTTCTCGTGTTGACATCTTGTCGTAACTTTGAAATATCACGCCAATGTTTGGATGACAACGTTTTCAATTATTTCGGTGTCCTTTAAACTAAAGGAACATAATATATTATGTATACGCTAATTTATCATGGGTGGCTGTGACGCTATATATTTAGGTACCTATGTATTATCTGCTTCCCCTATAATGCCTGAGTTTGTCAATGATTACACGTGACTCCCGCATCCTTCCGCAGTCCCTCTACGTATTAGGTGCAACAATTTAAAATGGTAATATATACCTATCCATGAGTTTAACCTACATACATGCAATGTAAGAACATATTATCGTTTCAAGTCTTTTCTGAAACTCATCAGTCTTGCAGCTATAAAATTTATGTAGGTATCATGTGCATGGATGAAAGAAATATTAAAGTTTTTTTTCTGGTTTGTTCATCATATTTTTGTTATAAGAAAATCAGAAGTAAATTTTTCACGGACAACTATGTATTATTTATTGATTAAGTAGTTATTAGTAATTGTTCTTTACTGGCTTAGGCACATTAAATTAGACCACTATGTAATCTGATGGGAGACCTAAAAAGTGTTACCGCATGTGTCCACATGTGGTTTCTTCTGTTTTCCTAAACTGACAACACTATTATTCTGAGAAATTACATCTACCATTACTCGCCCCTTGTGTCACCCCTTGTAAAATTCCTACATTTACGAGTATATCTGTAATATTTATGGTATACATAATAAAGAGTATTCTATTCTACTTTTACACTAAAATGATTAAGGTTACGTGAAAGCAATAAAAAACCTATTCGCGTACACAGCCAAAGTCATAAAGCGTCGAAACAGTATCTGAAAAGATTTATTAATCAAAACCTCAACTGAAACGGAACAGAACGCGCCAGCTCAAAGGACTCATATTTAAGTGGATTCTTACTGGATGTACCTACACCTACCTCGATGAAAGAACAAAATACTTTATTGACATTGTGTGAGGTTTCATTAAAACTCAACTTCCAACTTTCATTTTGTAACTGAAAGATGATTTTATACAAAGTAATTTTGTCTAGATGCTTTCGTAAATACTGTTAAAAAGTAACCTTTTATGCAGTTTAAAGTGGTGCTAGCTTTAGGTTTTAATAGGTATTAGTATGTTGCTTAACGCAGATTACTGTGGATGCATTGATGTGTGGTAACTAATCAGTTTAGTAAGCTTCGAGTAACGATTAAATATGTAATTTCTGGGGAAGCGTGCACCCATCCTCGATCGCCATATTGCTTATCATCAGGTAAGGTCAAACGGGAGCCTATACATTCTATTGCGTTGTTGTTCACTCGGCCGGGGAACCTAATGTCAATTTAGTTTCAGAAGTTGTGCTTTTTTATGTGAAACATCGTCACGTTCGCCACGCGCTCGGAACTCAACTCTCTCTCGCAATTAAGAAATTAATTTTGGTATTTTGGTATAATGTATTTTTTAAAGAAATAATATTTTTTCTTGAAAATTTTTGAATATTTTGTTTTTGATTATGCTATATTTATTTCCTTTCAGAAACCATTCTTTCATGCATATTTTCTACACAAAACAGTTTCGATGTTTCACATCTGCCGGGCGCCCGGGCGTCTCGCGATGACGGCTCATTTATTTTATTTTATTATTCATAGTGTACAAATTCATCTCATTACTTTTTTAGTCTGTCAAGAATGTTATAATATCCGTCCACAACTTATAGATCTCATTATTATGTTAACTTAGTCTGTAGTGTAATGTACACCTATTGCAAATCAGAAATTGTTTAGTAGTGTTGTAGTGAATGTTATGTTAATTGTATAATATTTTTATACGTCACATGTTTTTCTTGCTGTGTAAAACTATGGTTTATACGCCGTGTATAGACACTGTCGTCAGTCAAACAAAATCAAAATATTTTATTTCACATAAACCTACATGGGCACTTATGAAACGTCAGAAGCTAGGTGCACGGTACCCATTGGTCGTTTCCTATGGAGAAGAACCGGCAAGAAACTCCACGGTTACTCTTTTAAAAATAGTTTGCTTTTACAATGTTTTCAAGTTACAATATCTACGTATGGGAGGACAGCGTGTTGCATGGATCACTGGAAGCTTGTACATGAACACGTTTTTTGTTTACGGCGTGGTTTATACGCCGTACCGTTATGAAACAAATAAAGATTAATTAGTTATTATTGTCTTGCTGTCAATAAATCAAGTGACAGTTGCAAGTCAGTGAGTGATTAAACTGTAGGTAACCGTTTCACGAGCCGTTTGAGAATTCACCAGGGTTGCTCCATCACTTAGATATTTTGTCGCCATTACTGCGACGTCCAATGCTGCTAACACACGACCACTAGCCCAACGTTAAGTAGGTGGGCACTGACTACGAATTCTGTGGTAGATACTATTGCTATACGATTATAGTTTTTGAAAGAGACTTGCTAAGCAATTAAAAGTTTAATGTTCTTTTTAGGGTTCCGTACCTCAAAAGGAAAAACGGAACCCTTATAAGATCACTTCGTTACCGTCTGTCTGTCCATCTTTCAAGACCCTTTTTCTCAGGAACGCGTGGAGTTATCAAGTTGAAATTAATATCAAATACTCAGGGCTCCAAACCCTTGAAGTAGTGAAAAAAAAAAACTAACTTATAAGTCAACGCAATCAAAAGATACGGGCGGTTTATGTTCCGTTTATGGCGCATATTTGGAGACTACCAAGAGAATCGAAACCTATAGAGTACTTCCCGTTGACCTAGAATCATGAAATTTTAGCATGAAGCAATTTCATGTAGGTCAAGTAAAGGAAACAATCGTACATTTTTAGTTACATATCTACGATTTTGTACGGAACCCTCGGTGCGCGAGGCCGAATCGCACTTGACCGGCTTTTTATTTTATTTTTTATAGTTTTCATGATTTCGTTAGATTTAATATTCTTTTTTATTGTTTGTAAAATATGTCTTTCTTTCAATTCATTACAAGAGATACAAAAGTACAAACACTTCTGTCGGAAATTACAAAACTAATGTTCCGGTAATATAAATATTCATTCAACAAACCAGTGCTTGTAATATATTCCTACACAGTAAATTATTAGCTCTCACCGTATCTTGTGTTCTATCAACAAATGGGAGCGGTTCTCATATAATAAGTATAAAGCGAGCGCTGCTCGAAGATGTTATCCTAAAACTTTGTTACCCGCGCGTGTTATTCAGAAACCCTTTACAAGGTTAGCGCAACCGAAACCGGGCCACAAATGTGTAAAAAAACCACGTTAACTTACCGCTAGATGGGTTTCCGGCTTGCAATATTAGATTCGAGATAACCTACGTGAAATAATTCAGAAAAGTTGGCTCGAATTTGTTAATCCAACATGAATGTTGTATTCCGTGCTTCAAAATAGTCATGTCATGATTAACCATGACTATTTTTAGAGCATGCAAAATGTATTGCGTGTTTTGCTCTTTTTAGTCTGAAGAATTTAGACATTCACATTTTCCCAAAGGATTGTCCGTCCAGTAGTAAATAACTAGTTTCGGCTAGATAACGTTTACATCTTGCTATAAACAGCGCGGCACCGTCGCGAGAGTTATTCCCTCTCTTTCACTCCGGGATCAGCATAGCCGTCTTACCCATAAAAGTTAAATGGTGTTAAAGTAGGAATAATACTATCTAAGTAAATGGCTTAGAGCCGTCGGGAAGAGTTGCATGGTGCATTTACATAGACGACGCCCGCCCGACCCAACGGAGACGGTACCTACATATTTATTTTCGCGTTTAAGCGATTCAAGCTACGTGATTTTTTTTTGCAATAAATGTGTATCAGTGGGTGGTTGAAGAGTGGTTCTTTTAACCCGACTGCGCCACAAGGAGGTTATGTTTTTCGAATGTATGTATGTATGTATATTTTTTTGGCACGCTCTGTAGCATAAACGGCTTGATCGATTTCAATTTGAGGGGTGCCGTTAGATTAATCTTAATTGTGAGAGTGACACTGGGTATATCAAACTTGAAAAAAAAATAATTAAATGGCCGGTTTTTGGCGCCATATTTTGTCTTCAAAATTTTTTTTTTCTCGAAACCTATTGAGTGGGGTATCAAAATAAAGGGTTTTAAAAGGTGATTACAAAAAAATTATACAACTTATATGGTTAAAAGTAAATCGTCCGCGAAATCTTTCACATTTGTAAACTAAAAAGCTGGAAAAAAAAGTTATAAAAATAATATTACCATACCATTTTTATTATATTTTAAAATTCAAATGGGTCCCGACTGCTTCCAAATTTTATTTAATTCAAAATGGGCTTGTTTTTAGCTTTCAGTTTTTTTTTTAACTTTATTTTTTACCGCAGTCGGGTTTTTTATTTTTTAATTACTTTTTATTTTGAATTATTATTTTGGTCAAGCCAAAATCTAACCTATCTGTATGTTTATCCCAATTCGGTTTTTGTCTCCATTGGGTTGCGCAAACACTGCATAAGTAGTTAACTCCAAGAGATACAATCCTTACATATGACCTTTTAGTTTAAAAATTAACAGGTTGTTCAAAATAGCCCTCTAAACAACAAACGCAGTCTATTTGTTTCATTTATTCAAGTCGTTTGCGTTTCCTAAAAACAGACTTACTTTTATAGGTACCCACCCCATTACAATTAAAGCAAATCGATCTCATAACTCGATTTCCATTAATCAAATTATCTGGCTGTCCTTGAACATCATGCCTGCAAGGGATTTCCCCACAATCATCGTTAATGATTGTGACACATAAATTAATCAATCTATTTACTATTATCAGTTTCGCGCCCATAATCGTCCATACAATTGAAACTAACTTATGATAACGGTACTAATATAATCGGGGTTTCACTGAGGTTACATTAACACGTTGACTGCCAGGCAACAGACACAATAGAAAATCCATTGTTCACGGTCACCGGTGACCGCGTTGGCAGTCAATGCCTTAATTAACTGTTAATGGCGAAACATGTTTCAGCGTTTTTGAAAAGAAACAAGGGATTTTCTTATTATCAATAGGTAGGTCTACTTACATCTAAATTAAAAAGTTCTATCGCTCTCACTCACTCAGTGACTGACACATCAACGCCCAGCTCCAACCATTGGGAGTTAGTCCAGTAAGCCCAGGTAGCACGGGCGTGTTTTTCCCGCGGCGATTTTTTTTTCGTGCAAGGATTTTCAACGCTTTGCTTAGCGCCGAGAGTCGAAAATCCAAGAGTGTGTTTATTTAATCGCTGGTACGTACTCTGTAGGATTTTCAATTCTCGGCTTAACACCGAGAGTTAAAAATCTAGTGCGCGATAAAACGTGGGCTTAGAAAGCTAAACTTTTGCTCAGAGATTCCCTTTACTATGTAAATAATAAATAAAGCCCTACTTTTCGAAATTCCTATGGGGTAGTGAATGGGCTGATGAAGTCGTAAAAAAGAGCTAGTAACAGATAGATCTAGCTAGCGATAGAGCTAGTCTAGCTAGTCGGAGCTAGTGATAGATAGACTAATCTTCGTTTATTAGGGCAATTTATAAGCAGAACACGTTCATCATGATGTGGTTTAATACATATTTCTGTTTCGTTTCAAGTGGAGTGAGCTCGTTAACTCAAAATTAATAATGTCAGCTTGTTTCATCCGCGGGTAGGCTTCGCAGGGACAGGGAGGTGATTAACTTGCACCCTTCCACGCTCATTAAACTTAATACATTATAAACTGGGAAAAAGTTCTCGGAACAGATATCGGAGAATTAGGTTTTGGCTCAGATAGATGAATAATTTTAAGTTCTGTCATTCTTCATCGCAGAATGAGATTACGGTAACTAGTTTCAAAGTTAATGCATATTTAAGCAGGCGATCGCTACACTCCCTTCATTCCTTTCTGTGCTCTGATCATAAGTAGAGGTTCCAGTATGAAACACAATAAAAAAATATTACCATAAAAGTACGCCTGTGTCAATAAAAAAATCGAGGCGGAATCCATAAAAACGTAAAACCAATTATAGAATAAAACGTTTACGTAGCGTATCAGAACGATAAAGACCGATGTAACACTACCGGCGGTATTATCCCCCACCTTTTCAATTCGGTGAAATTTTCGCTTTTTAAATATTCACAGGCTGCCTAATGACATTCTTTAACAATGGAAGGGTTTTAACTGACGAAAGAGGATTCCTTATTTTCGATAAATTTTCGTTAACGAAGCGTTGAGGGCGCCGCTGTGAGGCAATGGACGGTAACATTCAATTGTTTGGGGCTGGTTACGGAATCAATGTTTCGGAAACTAATATCTACTGTATTGTAATGTCAAACTTAACCAAGGTTAAAAATTTGTAACAATTTTATTCTAAGGCGTGATCCAAGTTCTTAATAAATCCGGTAACAAAATGTTACTCACAGAGATAATATAACAGTTCATCTCTCAGATTAACGGTTCAGCTGTATCAATCATGTGCGCTCATACGAATACCCTTTATTCATCGATAAAATTGTCAACCAAAATGCTTCGACCGAAAGCCAGAGCTTACTGAAAATAAATCGAGTGTAAGCTTACTTAAATAACTACAAACTGTTAGTCTAGTTTTCGTTGGAAACTCCGCTAGTTTCGTCAAAGAACTATTCTCGAGCAATATTGATGTAGTTAGTTTTGCTTATCAAGCAATTCGTAAGAGGACTTACGAATCGCTTTTGCGTTTGAGTTAGAGCAGTAAAGTGGAATTTGCGAACTCTAAAATCCTTCAACTGTAATTTCGTTCATATGAGATTTCATTTTTACAGCACGATGTATAAAATCGGTATCAGGAGGTTTATTTACTTACGTACGGTATTGGTATGAAGTTCATCTTTGATGCAATGAGTCTGAAACCACATACCTGGAAAAGAAAATATAGCTGATTTAGATGATAATATAAAAGTATCATGAAAATTACAACGCCAGGTTAAAAAGTATTTATATATTTTTATCATACTAAATACTGGTTTACATTCCTACCTACAAATAAGATCATTATTGTCCTTTATTTCATTATTTACACATAAATTATATTTTTAAATATTAGAATATAAAAAATAGCCTAACAATGCGGGCCGTGTCCAGAAGTACCGCTTTCTGAATCAAGCCCTTGATCCAGCTGCCCAACGAGAATTCTCAGGTATTGGTCGATTCTCTTGGCTATTAATCCATTGGCTGTAACGACTATCGGCACAAAGATCGCAGAGTCCACATCCCACATGTCGACAACCTCGCGAGCCTAGTCCAGATACTTACACATCATTATTATTATTACCAAAATGAATACTTTTGTATAAGTAATACCTAAATGAGATATCGATATCAGAATCAAACAAGCTCAGAAACAAAATATAAGTTAGGAATGAGGTACCTTACATATTTACAAATCGTGAATCCAATATTTCTCGAAAAATATATTTTGGTATAAAGAGAACTTATTCCCTTTTCGAACACTAATCTTATTGGGTACTCAATATTGGGTTGTAAAGCCAACTAAATGCTAATGGATAATTTTCAATTAGATTCGTTCGAAACCGTCACTCGGTTTAATATCTAAGAATTAATTAAGATTCAGGGTTATTTAAATCAATTTAGGCATTGGAAAATAAAAGGTCTAATTGATAAAATAATATAATTAGGCATATAGAATTTTATTTGCTACCTAATAATCATTTTCAATGTGTAATATTCACTTTCCGTGGACTAAGGTCGGTTGTTTTTATTGCGTATACGATAGACTCCCCAAGGAACTCTCTGAACCAATGGGTAACAATAATATACAGTATAAACGCTAAGAGTGACGTAATCAACAGTAGTTTGTAAGCCCGTAGCGATCCGACCCAGTATGGGGCTCCAAGCGATACAATTGCGAACCACGTAACGTCGAACGGCAATTTTATTTTTCTTTAATTCCCGGAATAGCTTTCGAAACTTTTACTGCAGATTCTACTAAACGTTTCTTAGTTTCAATATTTTTTCGCGTACTGATTTTCTATCCTTATTCTACTTATTCTGGAAATAGAGTATGGGGAGGTCTTTGTTCAGCAGTGGGTGGCTAATAATAAATTCTACATATTTAGTTCAATTCTAGAAAATACAGTCATTTATAAATACCTAGACCATTGTGTCCTTCATGTCATTTACATTTATCCTACTATCCTAATAATATTATAAATGGGAAAGTTTGTGAAGATGTTTGGATGTTTGTTACTCAAACACGCAAAAACTACTGAACGGATTTGGATGAAATTTGGTACACAGATAGTTTATAACCAGGATTAACACACAAGATCCTTTTTATCCTGATATTACCACGGGATCGAAACTAAAGCGGGTGAACCGCGCGGCGCGCGCTAGTATAAGATATATTGCAAGTCGGCAGCAAAATTCAGTTTACAGACTGACCTACTGCAATAAATTGAAATGCCAGTCTCAGTTACTTTTATTTTGTTATGAAGTAAGAACGACTTGCAACGATGCACAAGACAGCACATTCTGAATTGTCCACATAAAGTAATTGGTTCCAACGTTGTATTCAGCAGCAAGTTGCTAGCTTTTAACCTAAGAACTCCATTTTATACTAGCCAATTACTTTTCACGATGAAAGAGGAAACTCCGAAACGAATTTTGTCATCCTAATAAAGTTATTGCCAGTAAAAAGGTAAAGTAATTCGTGTTACAGACGGAGAAATACAACGTACGACCCCGAAGCCGCATGGATGCCGTATTTATCGTCCGAAGGCCTTTGTGAGCGGGTGTTGTGTCGGCCATATTTTAATTGCGGTCGCGCTTATTCACTAGCTCTCAGTGGGCCCCATGCGGGATGTTGGCCTGACAGAGGCCGATAAATTGCTCACTTCGGCAGCGACCTACTCTGTATTGTACCGCTAGTAACAAAGCCCATTATCCTTAGCCATAAACAGAGAAATTCTTGTCCAAACACGAAAAACGTACACACCGACAACGGTCGGGTGCGAAACACCAATTTAGCTTTTCCGAGTCCAGAAAAACTTATTTAGAGAGTCAACTGGGCCGCACCAAGGCTGTACCTTTCTAAAGTTTGGGAGGGATAACTACTTTCTTCTCAGGTAAGTAGATAATCTGTTAGGACTTTGGGAAAACTCTGCTGAGGGAGGAAGATTACTCGAGGATCTACTTTTGCTACCAATTTGCTCAATAAATGCGAAAATTAAATTAAATTATACATCTGAATGCGTGGCTAAATCAGTTCACTAGTTAATTACATTAATTACAATACGTAGTGCATAATTATGGAACTATATTAAATTAACTCGGAGTTATTTAATTGGAAATTGTTGTCGTTTACTGAAATTTTTATTGATATTATGGACTGTGAATATAGCTTTATACGAAAGGTTATTTCTTTATAATGTCGATAACGATGCCTCGATTTTTATTAGATGATACATTCTTGACTGATTAAAAGTCCATTATTTATGCTTTTTTTTTTTTTTAAGGATGGGAAATCATCAAATGACCCCTCCCGCTCGGTGGAGCGGAAGGGAGTGTCAGACTCTTACCGACTAAAACCCATCCGTGTTCCTTCCTTAGCCCTTTATGTTCCGGGGCAGCGGTAACCCTTGTGGACAATCCCGCTGCCCCGGCAGGCTTCGGCCCTGACGGGCCCCTCCATTGATGCTGACATCTCTTTGAGGCGCGCGTGGAACATACGCGCCGTCCAGCACGGGCCTGGTCCTGATCGGACGGCGAGCTACCCATTACTCGCCGTCCGCAGGCCCGTGCCTACGGTGGCCGGGAGTCATCACGCGGCTCCCGACGCCCGGGGCGTCTACCGGCGGCTGGGACGGGCGGCTCTCTCCGCTCTCTCCCTCGCCCATCCCGCCACCTCCTTCGCTAGCATGACTGCTTCGCAGAAGGAGGTGACTGCCTCCCACTCCCTCTCGCCCCGGACCATGGCTTGGACCAGGGCCGGGCGCGAGAGGTCGCCGCCGCTGCCGATCGCCTCTACGAGGACACGGCGGTGCTCTGCCCAAGCGGGACAGACCTCCACCGTATGCTCCACCGTGTCCTCTGGGCGATCCTCGCAATGGTGACACCCGGGCGTTTCCTCCATTATTTATGCTTATTTGATGACTATTGGGGTAGAACATGTTCAAAATTGTACCATTCTACCCTTCCAAAATGTTAGAGATATATAAAATTGACAGTAAATAAGTACGTAATATCTTTGCTTCTTTGTTTCCTGTAAATATTTTACCTTTGCTGATGTTATCTAATGGTAATGTTTACATACGTACTGCTGTCAACATATACAACGACAACGATAAGAAAATATACAAGAAATGGTATTTACTCCCACATGAAAATTAGCTTTATAGAAAGGAAAGAATAACATAAAAAGATGAAATCAGCCGCGTGGCCTCGTTGCTTTATTCTCGTGTCGTCACCCTTACACTACATTACAAATTGTGTATATGCAGAAGCTCCACTCAGTAAAACAATATTTTCTCTGCTATAATGTGAAGTTTTTCAAAAGCTGTCCAAGGATTGGAAATGCGCATAAAAGGCGATCGTTCGGCAGCGAGATGGGCAGACGATATTATTTCCATTTGGGGATAAACTTGGATAAATGGGGCCTATTGCAATGATCGGCTAATGTTTAATAAAGATTGGCCCTTGGCAGCTCTGGAAAGAGAGAGGTGGAGGGAGAGTAGGGAGGCCCAGCAGTGGGACAGTAACGGCCAATAAAAACGGAAGAAGAAGAGAATAAAAACAGAGAGCTGACAGAAGTGAAAACAAAACACAAACAGAATACTATGCCATCACCGTGGCCATCACTCACTGACATATCGTTGGATATACATTAAAACCGAGTATATTCCGAGGACAGCCGAACACAACCGAATGTATCGCGGTGTCGGTAACAGTGTCGCGAAATCAATGGTTTTTCCCATCTCAAAAAATGCCCAACGTGCCTAAAGAAGTTTTCACTTCACAAATAGTCAGCAGTGGACCACGACCTGGATGATAATGACGATGACGAGAAATTGGCAGATTAGTCACCTGCCAATTACTTCGTTTTCGCTCACCATTCTCTCGGACTTATTCGTTTTGGTCGGCTCCTAAGGGTCCTAGCGTGACGTTAAGTAGCTTATAGCTTTCCTAAAGAATTGGGCTGTCAAATGCAAGATTTTTTCAGATCCGATTGGTAGTTCCAGAGATTAGCGTGTTCAAACCAACAGACAAAGCTGAAGAGCAGCTTTAGTGTAGATATAGACACGGTGTTCTTCGGAGTAGGCTTTCTGTATCTACTTGGTGTTTTAACTGGGCAACGAGCACGCATAGTTACGTCGAAGGGGTCTGAAGCCAAAGTAATCACACCCACCAAACATAAAAAATATGATTTTCATTTATATTCCACTCGCGGGTTTCAAGTCATGATTTTATAAATATGTTGTTATGAAAACGGCTATTTCCTTTTTGAATTTTTAATGCAAATGCGAGTCAATTAGGTTTCGGAGTTTGTGTAATAAATTAGCATAGTCAAGAAGTTCAAAATTGCTTGCATAAAACAAACGTTTAAAATTAGGCATCAGGTTCGGGGTTCTTACGAAGAGCTATATTAGCTTCCTTGTTTATTTTCACTACACAACATTTTTTTTTCAATTAACCTATGTTATCGCACTGCTGGGCATAGGTCTCTCCCATATTATTCCACTTTTCATTGTGCTGTACCTTCTCCGTTGAATCGTTCAGAAAAGAGTACAAATCGTCACGCTAGCGTGGCGTTTCTTTGGCCCTTTATTCTATGATAATTGCCCAACTCATAAATGATTTGTGAAATGATTTTTCGTTACCGTTCAATTTACGTCGTCATTTATATGTCAAGTTTACGATCTACGTTGCACTAAGAATTAAGAATACCTCATGCTAACGAATTACACACGAGCTTAACAAAATAACTGTTACGAACAAGTTATGAATAACGCTAACTAAGCCGCTGAATAATAAAGGTTGTTCTAAAATAGTGTAGCGTGTTAACCTTGGTACCTACGTTTTAGCAGGCACACTGCGCTGGATTGGACAATCCAGACCCTTGGGACCTTCGACTAACATTTTTTTGTACATTCGTATAACATAAAGTCCTACTTGTAATACTATTGCTTATTGCTGTACATTGACTTACGTGGGATCGAAATGGGCACTCCGTTTGCTGTTTTTTGGATTAGAACAAATTCGGGGCCGCGCTGCTGTACTTTTTTAACAATGGTATTTTTCACACTCGACATTAGCACATTATGTATACTCATGACTATAAACGTTCTTATTGTTTGGAGAAACATGAGCTATTAATAAATACGTGAATAAAATAAAATAACTAACATACGATATAGGTACCAGAGGGCTGGCCTATTCTCTTAGGCCAAAGAATCAGCGTTGCCATCCATTATGGATTTTGTTACTTTTTCCATTGACAGTGGTGGATGCGCTTTCCCTTTTTATATATTTTTACATAACATAAATAGTTTAAGTGTTAGCTTGTACATTGTACGTAAAGTTATTCGTCAAACTTGTACAAAAAAAAAATCTACATAAATGAATAGTTTAAAATTATTTTTAGTAATCCGTTTTTCAAAGAGAACATTAAAATTGCTAGGATAAAAAGCGTCACGGAAAAGGCTAGAACAACTATGGAATGAAGCTTTTAACATAATGTTAATATTAGTGAGGTAAACTGGCTTTCCGCCTGCAAATGACAGTTGCACCGTTGCATTAGCATATCCGAGCCGTCAGCTGCCAGCTTCCGCCCCTTGGGATTTCATTTCCGTGTGTTGAATGTCTTGGAGGCATCTTGTCGAATGGCTTAGAATTGGGGACAGTATCATCTGGTAAACTCTAGTGAGTTTAGGTAAATTAAACTCTCGGAGCTGATGACATTTACTTCACACGTTACAACCAATTCTCTAAAATTAAGCTCTATTTTGTTAGGTTGTCTAATAAGTTTAGGTATACGAATGCTTTTACAATTGTTAAAAAAAAAAAATGGGTTTTTTATAGATCATGTTGTCCGCAACAAAGTTTTTTATTTTATTTATAAAAGCCTTGCTTCGTGTCACGTGAACGTCGTCGTGTGACGTCAAAGTGAACAATAGAATAAATGAAAAGTCTTCGTTGTAATAAGTGCAGTTTTGTTTATCAACACTAGTCATAATTCTCCATAAGTGTTACTTTTTACTTACATACACTTAAATACACAGTTCGCAACAACAATAACTTACATTTAAGTATGTATAGTTAAGAACAAAAGCTTGTAAAAAGTCGTAAACTGTTTTAATAACCTTAGTTATTATACGTGCTGCGTTCTCTAAAGAATTGTTTACACTGCTAAAATGGAACAATAGGGGCTATATACGCCTGAAAAGACTCACAAGCAATTAGTTTTAATAAGAGCTATTTATTACCCGACTATAAATTAAAAACAAAATACAAATAACAATCTTGTAAAGAGCTGTTCTACTTTAGCTTCAAAACTTCATGAATAAAGTTTGCTAAGTGGAAATTTAAAATGAATTTTTTCGAGCGAGTGCGGATGAATTTTTAAATTCAGTTTATATTTCAGGGAAGAGCGAAGCTACACGCATGGAAGCCTTTGTTTGTATATTGATAGGTTGAATAGGATTTTCGCAGCGAGCTGTGAAATATGCAGGAATTTCCTATTTTTAGATGTTACGATAACCTAGTTTTCATGAATATATGGTAAATTTGCGTCATTAGCGAATAGTGAATAGTATAATTTGAAGGCTGTATACCGTTTGTGGCGACCTTATTACAAGCTCCCTAGCTGCTATAGGTAGCTCGGCTCGCCACTGTATCAGAAGGTAGGTCGGTTCTTGGCCTATATTCCCTCTCGCTTACTCTTGCATGTCGTAATATGCACCGTCTTGTTTCGCCGTGACGTCACGACGCAACCCCTCCGCGTGTGGGTGTGTGCGTGTGTTGATTATACGCAGCTTGTCTATGTGCGACGCTCCGTTGATTATGATAGTTCAATTTATAATATTTTTTTTCATCTGGTTGATTTGACTTTGCTATTAGGACTATTTATTATGAAGACATTTTTATTATTTAAATATTATTTTTGATGATCAAAAGATTCAATATGTTTGTTTTGAATCGAAAACAAAGAAATCTGGATGAATTCGGCACTAATAAATCAGTAAAACGTAAAGTTATTTCAATGTCCAAGAATTTATTACAATGACGACTAGGTATAAAAGCTAATTAATACAAAGACGCCTTTGAAGATTAACGTAAAGACAATATTGCAATCGTCAGGGGTGTGTGTGGGGGGCAGCGGGATTGTCTGAAAGGGTTACCGCTGCCCCGGAACATACAGGGCTAAGGAAGGAACACGGATGGGTTTTAGTCAGTAAGAGTCTGACACTCCCTTCCGCTCCACCCAGAGCGGGTTCGATTCATACATTCATTCATACATTCGATGATTTCCCATCCTTAAAAAAAAAAAAAAAGGGGGTGTGTGTTTTAGTAGCAGAGGAACATAATTACTTAACAGATGCTTTACCTTATTGTATCAGCTAAAACGATGTAACTCATCGAAGCGAACAGATTTTAAGGTATTTGAATCCATTTCCAATTAATTTTAGCTGGCTTTATGTTTCCGAGACTTTTCCCTTGAATAACTGTAGTACTTGGTTTGATTTACCCGAGTTTACGTCATATTATAATAATGATTTATTTTAATCGGTCTATGATGTTCCCACTGCGGGACACAGGCCTAGTAATCCCAAACGTTACACCCATGGACGAACTCACATCTTAATTAATTCAACTAAGGTAAATATTTCGACTTCATTTTATCCCAAACGTTCACCAAACAGGATTATTACTCGCAGCTTTTTGATTGTGATACAACGAAGCGCCCATTGTTCGAATTCACATACGTCATACCGTATCCAATTTATAAATTTCGATCACATAGTTGTCCGATTTTGTGATCGCTTTATACGTTGCAGTTTTGATTAATTTCGGTCATTTTTACATTCCCCGATCGGTCGATAGGTCCGCCACTTTGATTTGTCTATACAATGGTCGCGCTGAAGTTTCTGCTCTGTGGTGACATGGCCCATTTTTTCATTTTCCGCTCAGCGTTGCAATGAAAATATTGAAACGGAGAATTTTTGTTCAATATTCTGTTTTGTTTTCGATTGTACATGCTATGTGTTATTCTGATGTATAAGCTATTATTGCTGTAAAGTTTAATCCAAATCCGTTCAGTAGTTTTTGCGTGAAAGAGTAACAAACAAAACACACAAACTTTCGTGTTCTGTCGCAAACAAAGTGTTTTCTTTGTATTGTGTTGAAACTGTAGTTAGGCTGCTAGCTTTAGTACTTTTCGCAGAGGTTCTTTTAGAGGACAATGTTAGACTAAATGCTGACGATATCTTCACGGCTTAGCTTGAAATTGCACGATTATTCGACAATACTGTCTTTATCCAAACATGTATCCCAGGTGTAGTTATTATGATATACATAATTGTTATATATATTATAGCAGCTTATGTTTAATTTGAAGATTATTAGTGTGAAAGTGACTAATAACGGGATATAGTCGAACACGAAATTAGTGATGTGTAATCACATTCTTGGTAAACTAATAACGGATAAGATGAAAAAAAAAATCCTGATGGAAAATCCTTGTCCCGACCCGCACTTAATACTCGTAACGCGGTAAAATGCTGGTATTCAGCTGCATCCGGTTAGTCTGGAAGCCGTCCCCAACTTAGATGGGAAAAGGCTAGACAGATTGATATTGTTATATACAGCCGGTCGATTCTGTTAGAATCTCACTGTGTGAAGTTAGGTGAAGTGAGCTGTCATTCCATCAGTAGTGCTATTCTGTAAAAATCTCATCGTGATAACTCAAGTGAAGTGAGCTGTGATTAGTGTCAATACCTATAGCATCAGATGGAATGACAGCTCACTTCACCTCACTTCTCACAGTGAGATTCTAACAGAATCGACCGGCTGATACTAGGGATTGACACTAATGATAGCTCACTTTAAGCTCACTTCACCCTAGTTATCACGGTGAGATTTTTACAGAATAGGTCTACTGTGGTTTATGTTTCAATGATCGTTCCTACTCCGCATATTAATGATAAATGATAAATGATAAATGATAAATGATTTTATTTTGTAAGTAGGTTTGTACAAACACTTTTACACGTCAATCATATTTTTTATAAAAAAAACTAGATGAGGTCGGCGTTTCCTATCTGACTACTCTGAGAAGAAAGGCCGAAACAAACTCAGAGGTCACAGTCTCTTTTAAAGTCCAGACATCATAATCTTGGTCAGGTTATATGAAGACCATGTAGATCGATGTCTGAGATGGTCTTTTGAGGAAAGAACCACACAGATTGAGAGGACCTGTCCAGTCAGTGCACGCATTTGTCAGAAATCGTGTAGCTCAACTCAAAACTTAAGGAGCTCAACGATTCGACGAACAATACCAAAGAAAGGACATTTGGGTAGGCCACATAAATTACTCAAACTGCCAGACCTAGACAAAAACTAACACAACAGAGAGAATAATAAAAATTAAAAAAATGTGACCCACATTGTCTTCACATGCACAATAATTAAAATAATATAATACTTTACAAAGTAAGCAAATGTCATTGTTTAAATAAAATTCATTAATGTCAATGTGTACATAGAAACAAAAAAAAAATAATTAAAACATTCAAAATGTAAAAAAAAAAAAAAAAATTGGAAGCAGCTCAATCCCAAGCCTTTTTGTCCTCAATATAATCTTTAACGGTATAAAAAGCTTTCTGGCACAACTTACGTTTAATGAATGATTTGAATTTATTAAGGCTTAGATCTTGAACGTGGCTTGGTAGTTTATTATAAAAGCGTATACATTGGCATCTGAACGAGCTACCTATTTTCTTGAGCCTTGTTGTAGGGATAACAAATTTGTGTTTGTTCCTAGTATTTATATTATGGACATCACTGTATTTTTTAAACAATTTTATATTTTTATGGGCATATAAAAGATTTTCATAAATATACTGAGAAGGCACAGTCATTACATTAATCTCTTTAAATTTGTCTCTGAGAGAGTGTCTCGGACTTAATTTATAAATTGATCGAACAGCTCGCTTCTGCAAAACAAAGATGGTCTGAATATCGGCGGCATTTCCCCACAATAAAATACCGTACGACATTACACTATGAAAATAGCTAAAGTACACTAAACGGGCAGTCTCTATATCAGTTAAATTACGAATTTTTCTAACCGCGTATGCTGCGGAACTTAGCTTTTTTGACAATTTATCTACATGTGGTCCCCACTGAAGCTTAGCATCCAAAGTTATGCCCAAGAATACTGTGCTGTCTACAGGATTCAATTCCTCGCCCTTTATCAACACATTAGTTTTCACCTGCCTAACGTGAGGTAGCGTAAACTTAATGCATTTGGTTTTTTTCTCGTTTAGAAGCAAATTATTGACATTGAACCAATGGACTACTTTCGAAATCGCGCTATTTACATCGTCAGTAACCAACTGCTGACGTTTAAGTTTAAACAAAAGTGAAGTGTCATCTGCAAACAACACTACATCATGATTATCCTTTATAAGGTACGGCAAGTCATTAATATAAATAAGAAACAAGAAAGGGCCAAGAATTGAACCCTGTGGGACTCCCATTGTTACTATAGATCCGGGTGATCTTTTCCCGTTAACGTCAACTCTCTGAATCCTTTTACTCAAGTATGAAGTAAGAAGATCCAGAGCAGAATTCCGGATCCCGTAGTGGCGGAGTTTCCTGATTAACGTTTCATGAAGAACGCAATCAAATGCCTTGGACAAATCACAAAAGATGCCCAAGGCATCGCATTTATCTTCCCATGCATTATAAATATGTCCTAAAAGTTCAACACCGGCATCAGTAGTTGAACGACCCCTTGTAAAACCGAACTGTTTGCTATGTAATAATTTATGTTTATTAAAAAATCTTTGCATTTGATCTAAAATTAATTTCTCAAAAATTTTACTAAAGGTAGGTAGTACAGAAATAGGTCTATAATTAGTGGGGTCCGATGTACTACCTGATTTAAACAAAGGTATTATTTTACTATTTTTCATAAGGTCAGGAAACTCCCCATTGTCAATACAACTATTAAAGATAAGAGCTAGAGTAGGTGCTACAATGTCAATAATAGACTTAGCAACTTCTACAGAATTACCCCACAGATCTGCTGTCTTTTTTACATTTAAAGTGTGAAAGGTTTTAATTATATCTTTACAGGTAATATATTCAAAATGAAATTCCGAATCGCAAGCATTAACATTTTCCTTAAGCAAAGACTCAGCAACAGAAGGTGATGAGTTTAGGGATTTAGTAGTTGAAACGGGAATATCTGAAAAGAAATTTTCAAATGCCTCGGCGACTTGAGAGTCTGATTTTATTATGTTGTCATTAATAGACAGGCTGTAGTCAGTATTTCGGTTACTAGACCTTCCCGTTTCACTATTAATAATGTTCCAAGTCGTTTTGATTACATTACTGCTGGTTTTAATCTTTGAACCCAAATAACGTGACTTGGCCATATAGCAAACTTTTTTAAATAATTTTGAATAATTTCTAACATACAAATTAAATTCATCAGTTTTAACATAAGTCCTTTCATTGTACAGTTCATAAAGCCGAGTTCTACTTTTATGAATACCAGTGGTAGCCCAATCACTGAACGATGCATTACTATTAACCGAGATAGTCTTGGGAATAAAGGTGGAGTCAAATTGTTTACAGTATATATTAAAAAAATTATCATATAGATGATTAGGATCATCATGAATCGACAAAACTGGTAATTTATTATTTAGTTTAACTTTAAAAGCCTCCAAGCGACTTGCAGTTTTGGGGTTAACAGTGATATCCTTTTTAGCCACTTTTTTGTTTTCTTCTTGAATAGTTATCCTTTGCCCGCAATGATCAGAATCTAGTAAATTTATAATTTCTTTGTGGCTTGGTATAATATCTGTATAAATATTGTCTAAGCATGTGGCACTAGTAGGGGTTATTCTTGTGGGCTCTAAAAATAGGTTTACAAGATTGTAGGACTGGAACAGACTCAAAATTTTTCTACAAGTACCTGAGTTTTCTAATAAATTGACATTAAAATCACCACAAATGATAACGGACTTGTTTGAGTTACAAATCCTGTGTAACACTTCATCCATTACCTTTTCAAAGCAGTCATACAATCCTGAAGGGGGTCTGTACACACTTAATACAATAGAGTGCTCCAATTCTATACAGGCAATTTCAACTGTTCGCTCAACAGATAGGCTCACAATATCGGTACGGTCTTTAAATTTGAGCTGGTTATTTACTAAAATCAATGAGCCACCATGTATAGCATTTATTCTGCTGAACGAACTACCAACCTGGTGATTATTAAAATTGAACAAGAACTGGTGGCTTTTCAGCCAATGTTCTGTTATACAGAGAATATCAATACTATTAAAATTCATAAATAATTCTACTTCTAAATCTTTGTTCATAAAACCTTGAATATTTTGATGCACCAGGTTGATACTATTTACTGATTTAAAACTTTTTTTTGAATAATTCTGTACATTATAGCTAGAGGTTGCCTCTATTGTCTTAATTTCTAATTTAAATTATTAGCAATGTCACTAATTGTAACCAAATTATTGACAGAACTATTTAAAATGTCATTGCATTGCTCAAAAGAAGCAAGTTGTTTAGCCAAATTTTTGGCTGTAATAGAAAAAAAATAAGATAGCGACACAGCTATCTGTCGTTTATAATAGTTAGTAAGATAGTACATAACAATGTTATATCTATCTTTTGTCAAATAGAAATTATTACTAAGATAGTTGTTAATATCAACTAAATGGAACAAGTTATTATTAAATGTCAAGTTATGCAATGTCATATTCAATTCAAATCTTAAGCTATTTTCTTCCTGTGGCAAACTGTTACTATAAGGGAATGTAAACAACACAATTTTTTTTAAACTAAGGTTGCTTAATGTTCTATGATACTGGAGTAGTTCTCCTTTGTTTACATTTCCCCTATTACCCATAAAAATTAATAAAGTTGTATCCGGGGTAAAGTTACATTTAATAATTTCTTTCATAATATCAAGTAAAGAACAACCAGGCATACAGTAATTTATTATTGAGTGTCCCGGATATTCATCTGTCAACAAGTGACCTAAGTCCTTTCCAATCTCATCACAAAATAATACAATATCATGATTTGCAATTTCTTTACACGGTATAATGGAACTATTAACAGAGGGAGTTGTCAAATTAACACAGGGATGGGGTAATGTGGTGTTGCATGCTGATAATGAATGGTCTGGCGTAGGTACATTGGATGGTGTTTGACAGCATTCACAGCTGTTTGTTTGTGAGTTCACCAGCTCATTCATTGCCAACACATATTCCCTCATTAGATCTTCTGAGGTATTATATTTGTTAGTCATTGTTCTTAGTTTCTCATGTAGATGGTCAAGTTGAGATTGCAAATCCTGTGTGTCAGTGTTGTATTTTCTAGTACTTTGTTCCAAATTAAAAGAATACATATCTAACTGTTTAAGTAAATTTAACCTTTCCCTATTAAGTTTAACATTTTTGATGAAGAACTTTTGTCTTTTTACCATTCTTTGGGTTTTAACAATGTATTTATTAATTTTGATGTATTTTTTAAGTTTATTTTTACTAGTGACTACCCTCACTGAATTACATGATTTTGATTCATCATCACCTGTCAAGTCAACGGTGTAAGTAGGGTTTATGGTAGGAACCATTGACGGGGCAATAGACACCAACTCATTGAACAGACTTTGATTCAGCGAGGCGGTGATGTTAAGGTTTGTAGTCTCAAGTTGTGTAATCTGACTTTGAGCCTCATGTAGCTGGTGTTGTAATAAGTGTTTGTGGCTAAGAGCTTGTTCATACTCTGCGCTACACTGGCTGAACCCGTCCACAATAAGCTGAAGTCTATCCCGTTCTTCTATGGCATCAGTGTATTGATTATATATCTGAGCCATTTCAATTTTTAACTTCCTATTCGTTTCATGGGCATCAAAGAGCACCCTTTCATTGTCATCCAATTCCTTAATTAGTTGGTCACAGGACTCCTTTGACGCCTTTAAAGCGCTCAAAGCCTCATTGAGTTTGGACTCTCCGAGGCGAGCACGGGCGCTGCGAGTCATAATCATGATTAAAACTAGTAAGGAAGCGACAAGAAATTAGATGAGAGGAGGTTATTGTGACAGGAGTTGAAAAGATGATTAGTTTAAAAGGAAAAATGAAATTTAAATGTAAATAAAAGGAGTTCTGTCACCAAACATAAGTAAGGTTATGTTTACGTTCAAAGGTCATTGGCATCAAGTAGCCTTAATAAAAGTGAACAAAATAGGTAATTGCTGGTGAAACTGTATTGTAATACGTAAACAAACTAATAGCAAGTAAAATATAAAGTATTGTACCTGATATCAAGATGACAATGCAAATTCCCTTGTGCCGGTAACTGTCACCGATTTACATTGAAATATTTACTATTAATTTGCACTAGCTATGTGAATCTAACACAAAATACACATTATTATCCTATTTACTTGAAGAGTAATTGGAAATAGGCCTAAAAAAACAACGAAATTTAATATTTAAGATTAAAAAATTCAAGAACTAATTTTAAACAGCTGTTAGCTGTAGGGTTGCCACAGGAAAAAAAAAAAATAAAAAAAAAAAAAAAAAAAAAAATTTAAATTAGACGAGGCATTTGCCTTATTATTAAATAGATTTTCAGAGATGATAAATAAATACGAGAACTCATTGCAGGTTTTGGTTATTTTGTTAATTTGTATTGGAATCGTGAGACCTCGAATTCTATATTAGCAGTAAAATATTCTTTTGTAGATGGTCGAAATACCGGAAATTACTTTGTTTATTTTCCGTTATTAAAATACAAATTATATAGTTATTTTGCTTGAATCTTTTGGTAGAATCATTATGTTGATTTATCCATCAATCAGCCGGTCGATTCTGTTAATATCTCACCGTGAGAAGTTAAGTGAAGTGAGCTGTAATTCCATCTGATGCTATAGGGATTGATATTAATGACGGCTCACTTTAAGCTCACTTCAACTGAGTTATCACGGTGAGATTTTTACAGAATAGCACTACAGATGTCTGTTGTGTATGAAGTAATAGAAATTTATTTAATTATTTTGATACAGTAAATATTTCTTTGTTATTTTTTTTACATCTTAAAATTTTGTTAGTTCAGGGGGCCTAAAAAGGCCACTTTGGCAGAATCATAAAACAATTCATATCACGCAATTTCATCTGTATGACAGTTTTGTATGGAGATTCGTAAAATGCTATAGGTACACCTCTGCCTAACCCTTCAGGGATATATAGGTGTGAAACTGTCAAACAGATGAATTGCGTGATATGAATTGTGTAATGATTCTGCTAAAGTGGCCTTTTGAGGCCCCCTGCTCAGCAGTAAATATTAAAATTAATTTCAAACGGTATTTTATAAAACCTTTAAAATTATATTTTTTGTAACAAAAGCAGTTCGTATGGCTATCGTAAAGCTTGTAACCACTTTTATGCCATAATAAATGTTGACTTCAATTATGGCACGGGGTTTCAAAAGCGGTGTGACGTCATAGCGTAAAATATGAGGGTGTGTGTATGACACAAGATCAAGATTGATTGCAATGACGGTTTAAAAATCGATGTTGTTTGCTAAAAGAAATCCGCGGTTAATATGGGAGTTATACCGGATGATTTTTTATTCGTGATTTCAGAGTTGTTCCCATAATGAAAGTTGTTCATATTTATGGGTAGAACAGCTTGTAAAAATTTCGAGACGGTTAAAAAATCTTCCAGTATTTTCTTCAGTAAAAGGGACAAAAGAGACAAGGGACAAGGGGGGGGGGGAGGGTGACAGTGACATCGACGCGTAACCTGTTTACCACGGATTCAGTAAATAGGTACCTACATGATTCTGAAACCCCTGCGTTTAAGTTTTCCGTCGGTTATCAAAGAAATAGCTGTTTCATAGAAAAGTGCAATACTTACGCGGTCAAAATGTATGGAACAGCTGTTTTTCTTTAGAGTTCCGTACCTCAAAAGGAAAAACGGAGCTCTTATAGGATTACTATGTTGTCCATCTGTCTGTCTGTCTGTCAAGACCCTTTATCTCGGGAACGCGTGGAGGTATCAAGTTGAAACTAAAACCGTATAGGTACACAGGTATACAGTCCCTTGAAGCTGTGAAAAAAATCAAACTTCTAAGTTAACGTAAAAAAAGATACGGCCGTTTATGCCGCAAAAAACTTATATTTCGACACTCACAAGGGAATCAAAATTTATAGGGTACTTCCCGTTGACCTAGAATCATGAAATTTGGCAAGAAACATGTACTTAGCACAAGTAAACGAAAAAATCCGAAAACCGTAAAGTAGTTACATAAAAAGAAATCCCGTGATAAACTATTTACAAACCTACAAATTTATATGGAACCCTCACTTGACCGGTTTTTTAATAGGCGACGGAAAATGTACGTTTTTGTACACTAGCGGTTGCATGTGCAGGTTTGCGCGTCGATGTCGCTGCCACCACTCTGTATAATAGTTATAACCACGAAGTTACAACAATGCTGTTGTTTATTTGAAACATACCATACTACATATTACATACATACATATCCTTCACGAGTTGCCAGAATGTGCGCAACGCACCTTTTTTACAGCTATTAACTTTTTAATGTATTTTGTACAGTGTTTCTTTAAATTTAGAATAGGTTCTTTTATAGTTTTTTGTTCTGCTGTTTTAATAAATCAGTCTACCAACGATCATCGCGCCTTTCGCTTTATGTAGTTTAGTCTCATATAAAATAAGAAAAGTCTTAGAACCAGCAGTTGGTGATACAGACTCAGTCCGCTATATCGTGGTCCTTCGACAGCCAATCTAGTAGGTTGTGGTAATGGTCCTTAATCGTGCGGGTGCCAAGATGGGAGCTGAAGGGAACGCTGCGGAGAGGGAGCTGGAACTCCCAGGCCCCAGCCACTCATCCGCCGACGCGGCGGCCGCATTCCAGACCCCTTCGAGGCCCGTCTCCGGCAATCAGACCCCGCTGAGGCCCGACACTACCATCCAGACTCAGTCGAGAACAGTAAGTAGAACTTCATCTCGTTCTTCTGCTACAATGGTGGCTAGAAAGTTAGCCGCAGAGGCGTTACATGCTCGCCGTATGGCTGATTTGGAGCAGGAGACCGCAGAGAGGGCTGCCGCGGTCGCTGCGCGAGAGCGCGAGGCAGCCGCCGCGGTCGCTGCGCGAGAGCGCGAGGCAGCCGCCGCGGTCGCTGCGCGAGAGCGCGAGGCAGCCGCCGCGGTCGCTGCGCGAGAGCGCGAGGCAGCGGAGTTGGAACTCCGAGCGGAATTGGCGGCTATAGATGCCGATGCCAGTCATCGTAGTTCGTTATGCAGCCGTTCAGTCGATGACTGGCTGCAGAAATCGCAAAATGCTTTGAAAGCTGATCCAGATGGCATAACTGACCCCGTTGATTTTAACAAAATTATCTCGGTCGGCCCCTCTCGCCTGGCTCTAGTTTCCCCAGTCCCGGTAACGCCTATAAAACCGGCTGACCTAGCCACCACAGCTGCAAATGTTAACACGCATCTTTGTTCCAGTGATTCAGATCGCCTTGTGAAGTCGTTAGGCATTCTCATAGACAATGTCAATAAAGGCGCTTGCCACCGTAGGGGTGATAGGGATTTTCCATTGCCGTTTTTCGACGGTAAATCGCATCTTGAATGGCTTTCTTTTAAAAGAGCCTTTCTAGATACGATGGACTCGCATTCTGCAGTGGAAAATCTAGCTAGGTTAAATAAAGCGTTGAAGGGATGCGCGCGTGAAGCGGTCATGATGCTGCTGGCAACGGCGCGCGAGCCTGGTGTCGTGCTGCGCGCGCTCGATACGCGCTTCGGCCGCCCCGAGCTTATAGTGGCTCAGGAGGCGGCCGCAATGCGCGCTTTACCGCGCGTCTCAGGTGAAGGTAAAGACCTTGCTATTTATGCTAGTCGTGTTCGTAATTGTGTGGAAGCGATTCGGTTACTCGACCAGCCTCACTACCTAACATCGCCAGAGCTGATTCAATCGGTTATTTCTAAAATCCCCCCACTGTTACGAGCACAATGGGTGGCCTACGCCGGCGGTCACGCGGCTAGTGGTCTACCCATTCTCGACATGTTCGCCGATTTCCTGGCCGACATAGTCGAGCTTCAGTCCAGATTCGGTCTTCTCCCTGAATCGGCTGGCGTGCTGAATTCGACTCCCGCTGCCATTAGCCGAGTCAGGGATAAGGTGCACGCAGTCGTTGATGGAGAGAAATCTCGGTCAAAACCAAAAAATAGTTCATCCAATGCTGCTGCAGGCAAAATTCATTGTGTTTTATGTCAACAACAGCATTCATTGACGCAATGTGACAAATTTCTTTCCTTGTCAGTAGATGACAAGTGGCATTTCATAAAAAAGAAAAGAATTTGTCACAGGTGCCTCAAAGAAGGTTGGCATAGACTAAGTTTGTGTTCAGCAAAAAGTTTGTGCGACATTGGCGATTGTAAATTTCGCCATCATAGGATGTTACACAGTACTAGTGAGCGCGCAGCCGCGGCTCACATAGGCTTAGAAGAGGATGACGATCCTGCGCCGTCCACGACGAGCCTCGCCCCGTGCGCGTCGAGCTCCGTGCCTATAGTTTCTCTTGTTGAAGGGAAAGAGATCCTGTCCCACGCGTCAACTTCTTTTTCAGCTGAAAGCCCGGAGCGTTTGCGGAGTCTTCGTCCGTTGTTGAAAGTTGTTGCCGTGACTGTGACTGGTCCGTCTGGTAGTGTCGATACTCATGCCTTGTTGGACGACGGGTCGACCGCTACTTTTATTGATGCGGAGGTCGCTGCTAAGATAGGTGTCAAAGGGCCAGAAGGACACGTTCATGTAGATTGCATAGGGGGCCTTAACAAGAACGCCCTGGTCCGTTATGTCGACTTCTACATCAAGGGTCGTCACGCGAAAGATAATCACCTTATTCATAGGGCTAGATCTATTGGCGATTTAGGGGTATCGTCTCAGTTTGTCAACAGGGACGCCGTCACGAAATATCCATATCTTGCGGATCTTGCAGACGAGTTGTGTTACGGTGAAATTCACCCGATGCTCATCATTGGCATCGACAACTGGCATCTCACCGTATCTAGGGCCACACGTAAGGGGTCTAAGTCACAACCTGTCGCGATTCGTACTGCACTTGGTTGGGTATTATTCGGTTTCGGTTGTAGTTCAACTACTCAGATTGATGTTGTTAGTCACGCCACACTGTTTGAGTCCGCGACTATAGGCCAGAGCGACCGTTCCGAATTGGAGCAGCTTATTAAGGAGCAGTACAAACTCGAGTCTATAGGTATTTCGAAACGTGAGGCGCGCAATGCTGATGACGAACGTGCTGGTCAGATTATTGAACGCACAGCACGCCGCCTGCCCAGTGGTCGTTTTGAAGTAGGTCTGATTTGGACGTCTGACGTTTTATCGGTACCTGATAGTTATAACCTTGCCTTATCTAGGTTTTTAGGTTTAGAGAAGAAATTGTGTAGAGATGGTGGCTACGCGGAGCGGTATCGTGCCAATGTTCTCGATATGGTTAGGAAGGGCTACGCCGAGCTGTGTCCAGAGGCACCCACAGGGCCACGTATTTGGTACCCGCCTCACTTCGGCGTAGTCAACCCAAACAAGCCTAATAAGCTGCGGGTTGTGCACGATGCCGCTGCCAAATCTGAGGGTGTTTCGCTAAACTCGTTATTGTTACCGGGCCCCGACCTGCTTCAGCCACTACTGGGCATTCTTTTTCGCTTTAGGGAAGGCAAAATTGGGTTGACCGCGGACATTCGGGAAATGTTTCCGCAAATTGGAATCCGCGCTGAAGACCGCGATGCACAAAGGTTTTTGTGGCGCGATAGTCCGCGCGAACCGCTGCGCGTTTACCGGATGTCGTCGATGATGTTCGGTGCCGCTTCTAGTCCCTTTACGGCAATTTATATTAAAAATAAAAATGCTGCCGAGCATCAGACACGATACCCGGACGCAGCGCGTGCAATCATTTGCGACCATTATATGGACGATTGCATCTGCAGCCTTGACAGCGTGGATAAAGCAGCGAAACTGGCCGCTGATATTTACGCTGTCCACAAAAACGGGGGTTTTGAAATGCGTGGCTGGGCCTCCAACAGTGCCTCGGCCCTAACGTTGTTGCCTAAGGAGACATTGCTGGAGGCGCCGGTGACGTCACCCGTAGACCTGGGCCACCTGGCCACTCCTGTGAGGACGCTTGGCCTTATTTGGCAGCCCACTACAGACTGTGTCGGTTTCAATATCGGATTAAAAAAGGGTGGGCTTTCAAAAAAGCTTACCAAGCGGGTAGTTTTGGCCCACGTGATGCGGGTTTTTGACCCTCTCGGAATTCTTGCGCCTCTAGTAGTGACCGGTCGCATCATGTTCCAAAATGCGTGGCGCAAGGGTCTCGAGTGGGATGAAGAACTTTCACAGCAGGACAGTGCAGCATGGAGGCTATGGTTTCAGGATTTATTTGGGGTTGCAGAATTACGGATCCCACGCTGCTACTGCCTAGCCGACTGTGAAGTGAATCACTGCGAGCTTCATATTTTTTCCGACGCTAGCGAGTCTGCCTTTGCTGCAGTAGCTTACTGGTGGTTTGTGCTTAAGAATGGAGACGTCAAGCTCGCACTGGTTTGCAGCAAGGTCCGTGTAGCTCCCCTAAAGCCGGTGTCGATTCCGCGGTTGGAGCTGCAGGGGGCGTTGATCGCCGCGCGCCTCGCTTCAACAATCCGCGACTCTCATCGTTTCAGACCCGTCAGGCAAGTTTTTTGGTGCGATTCAAGGACGGTGTTGAGTTGGTTACGAAGCGAGGCCCGTTCATTCAAGCCCTTTGTTTCGCACAGAGTCTGCGAGATCCTGGAGTTAACGAGTGCCAGTGATTGGCGGTGGGTGCCTAGCGAGTTGAACGTCGCTGACGATGCAACCCGGTTAAAACGCACTACGTTAACCCTAGTCTCGCTGGATCACTGGTCCAAAATTCTTGCTTTCTTCTGACTGGCCTACTGAGCCTAGTAGTCCCTCAGAGTACCCAAGCGTAACAGAAGAAAGTAGGAATCCGGTATATACTATAGCAGCAGTTCACCTCATCGGTATTGTTGAGAGGCATGTGCCTGTCTCAGTTGATCCCAAGCGGTTTAGCTCTTGGCTGAGATTGGTACGAGCAACTTATAGAGCTCATAAATATCTAACTCGGATCAGAATCCATTCCTTATCACGAAGGGGGTTTCACGTAGAGAATTTAGTGCGCGAGCAAGGGAGGATATTAACATTTTCTTTTCAGCCGTCAAGCCCTTTTGGCTCTCCACACTCGACGCATGAGACAGCTGCCGATATGCGCCTGGCCGAGACGCACATTTTGCGCCAGGCACAGCTGGACTCATTTCCCGATGAGATGATGCGTCTGAGCAGCCTCCCACCCCTGCTCATACCTCGCACCAGTCGGCTGTTCCGGCTGTCACTGATTGTGGATGAAGAGGGGCTCCTACGCCTATCCAGCCGTATCGCCGCAGCCTCGGGAGTGCCTGAAGCCACAAAGAACCCCATCGTCCTTGATGGGAAGCATCCTGCCGTTCAGCTACTGGTAGACCACCACCACCGCCGAGCCGCCCATGCCAACACGGAGACCGTGGTCAACGAGCTTCGCCAGAGCTTCTACTTGCTCGGCTTAAGAAACGTCGTCCGCTCCATTGCCTTCCGTTGCCAGCTATGCCGCATTCGCCGAGCAGAGAAGTTCCAGCCGCCTACTGGAAATCTACCGGAGGCACGTTTAGCTCACCACAAGCGCCCCTTTACATTCACGGGGCTAGACTACTTCGGGCCAGTTCAAGTGACTATTGGCCGAAGACGGGAGAAGAGGTGGGTCGCTTTGTACACGTGCCTAGTCGTCCGCGCCATCCACTTGGACGTTGTTGGAAGCTTGTCGACGGATTCTGCTGTTATGAGTCTTCGGCGCTTCGTGGCTCGCAGAGGAGCGCCGTCTGAGATCTGGTCTGACAATGGCACTGCTTTCATCGGGGCAAGAAGAGAACTCCGCGCACTCTATGGGGGCGCAGCTTTGGAATATGCCGCGACGGAGAAAATCAGCTGGCGCTTCATTCCTCCGTCGGCTCCATTTATGGGTGGAGTATGGGAGCGACTGGTGAGAAGCGTGAAGACGGCACTCCGAGTGACCCTCACCGAGCGCGCTCCAACGGAAGAAGTTCTCCGAACCGTGCTGGCAGAAGCAGAAGGGCTCATCAACTCCCGACCACTGACGCACGTCTCGGTAGAGCCCGGCAGCGAAGAGGCGCTCACTCCAAATCATTTTCTCCTTGCAGCTTCGTCGGGGCGTCCTATACCAGCAACCTTGACGGACCGAGATCTGGTGTCAAGAAGCGGCTGGCGCAAAGCGGTCAGACTGGTGGACCACTTCTGGCAGCGCTGGGTTAAAGAATACTTGCCGAATCTTATTCCCAGACCCGGGCAAGGCGATGTGCCAGAGTTGGCTGTGGGCGATCTGGTCCTGGTGGTTGACGGCAACCTACCGAGGGGCTCCTGGCCGAGAGGACGCATCTCAGCGACTTACCCGGGCCGCGATGGGGTGATCCGAGTGGCGGACGTTAGGACTGCAGCGGGCACACTGAGAAGGCCCTTGAAGAAGCTGCTCAAGCTGAGGGCTTAACTTTGGGGGGAAGGAATGTGCGCAACGCACCTTTTTTACAGCTATTAACTTTTTAATGTATTTTGTACAGTGTTTCTTTAAATTTAGAATAGGTTCTTTTATAGTTTTTTGTTCTGCTGTTTTAATAAATCAGTCTACCAACGATCATCGCGCCTTTCGCTTTATGTAGTTTAGTCTCATATAAAATAAGAAAAGTCTTAGAACCAGCAGTTGGTGATACAGACTCAGTCCGCTATAATGTGCTTAGTTAATTTTATTACATAACAGTACACACAGTACAGTTTTTAGTAACAGTTATCTAGAGAAAAATATTGTAAGGTAAAATAAAATTAATAAGCTTTAAGAGGAGCAAAACTTTATAATGAAATACCTGATGATTTGTTTAACAGTAAGAGATGTTATACATGTAAAAAAGCCCTAGAAGAAAACGTTATACCGAAGTACTAACACCTGAATATCACCTATTCAATCTTTGAATTATGTTGTTTTGTATAACTGTATGTGATCACAGAGACTGTATGTACTTTTATTATATACTAGCTTCCGCCCGCGGCTTCGCCCGCGAGGTATGCCGATAAAAACTATCCTATGTCCTTCCCCGGGATGCAATCTATCTCTCTGCCAAATTTTATCGAAATCCGTTTAGTGGTTTAGGCGTAAAACGGTAACATACATACAGACAGACAGACAGAGTTACTTTCAAATTTATAATATTAGTATGGATTTTCTATACATTTCTCAATATGTAAGTGAACCGTAATCTTCTTTTTTGAGAAATATCTTTAAATAGAAGGTAATTATATTCAATTATTTTATAATATTATTTTATTAACTATATTAATTAAGTAGCAAATTTCATTGGTTTATTTCCTGACGAACTTTTAAGAAAATTAAGTAATTATCCCAGCAAGGCGAACATTTACAAGTCTAGCTATCACTATGTCAAAGTTACATCGTTAATCACTTCAGTGTCTGCGATTAACATTTATCAAACTGTATTTATTGGGTCAGCGTCTGTAATACTAACCAAAAATTCAGTGACTTAGACAGTGAATAGAGGTAGCCTAAAAGGTTTACAAAGTGATTCATATCAAGAATATGGGTACATAAAGGACATATTGGGGTTTTTTATGCTTCAGGTAACAACAGCTAATGCTGAGCATGAAGTCCTGGGTTTTATTCCCGGGTCGGTCAAAGTCTTATTGGGTTTTTCCATCTGAAATTTCTCAATAGCATCCCGGAGTCAGGATTTGTGCCCAGTTGATGGCAGTGCAATCGCCCGCTGTTACATGGGACTTAAACATAACTGGAATATAGGCGTGATGGCTTAAATTGTGTGCATTTAAACACAAAGAAAGCTTTCCGTAGTAAAAACGCGTATTTCATGTGATCGTAGCCCTACGAGCTACGCCGTAGCACCGCGCTACGTAGAAGCGTAGCGTATGCCATGTCGAGCTTTCGCCTTTAGTGGACGCTTTAAGGATGCGGCGAATATTAAAATAAAATCAGTATGACAAAAACAAAGTGCTCAAGGTAATACTTATATTCTAAAGTCGTAGCCGAAATAAAAATGTTATCTATAAAGCTGCGCACAAAGTAAGAGATGAGCAGCCTATTTTGAAAGAAAAGAAAGAAAATACATTTATTTAGCACAGACTAAAAGGTGCTGTGATAAGAAAGTATTTGAGGCTAAGTAATAATAGCAGCAAGGGTCGATCGAACAGGGTAAGCTACGCTCGCCGCGGTCGGTCCGTGGATGGGTGAACATCTTTATCAACCGAGATCCACCCTGCCTCGGAAACCACGCTAAACCGTTGGTCCCGGCTGTCATTCATAGATGTTTCGCAGCCGCTCTGGGTCATCAGAAGCCCGAAAGTCTAACAACCAGTCTTACCAAGGGATATCATATTACCCATCAGGCACCAGGTTGTGGAGGTCATATAGGCAGTCGCTCCATGTAAAATTCTGGTATTTAGTTGCATCTGGTTAAACTGGAAGCCGACCATAGTTGGGAAAAGGCTAGGCAGACGATGATGATAAGAAAGTATTTAAGGGGGAAGCGTTAGGGTTGCCCGCGAAATTCAAATGTTCTTACGTTTTTCTACAATTTGCAGGTCAGTGTCGGGTTGTATGTTCAACAAAATGATTCCCGACCGTAACAAGTAAGTATTTACAGAATTATAATCATTAAAATCATCAATACAACCCTCTAAGTTCATATAATCATTGAATGACTGTTTCCATGAAATATTAACCAATAGAATTTCGCGGGCTATCCTGGTGCTTACTTAATTTACCTATTCACGCGTTATATGAACGCGTGAATAGGTAAATTGGTTGCGATAACATTGCGTTTGCAGCGCGTTATAGTTGAGTGCGACATGCATCGACGGCGCCTGAAAAATCGTGGTGTGTAAGAGCTCTTATAGTCGAAATAAGAGATAGTGTGTTCCACGCCATGTTTAAGGCAGTCTTTTGCTTCACTAAGTTGCTTGAAGTCCTGATTGTTGAAATATTTCAACATAAAATGGGTATTTAATTTAATTTAATTTCAACAGAGGCAGGTCTTTTTTGCTCCTCTTTTTGGTTTTTACCCGGTATTTAGCCGCCATGTTTCAAAGTTTCCATCAACTACTTTTGGCAATAAAGCCCACCGAACAAACCTATTTTTAGCAAAAAGAACAGCCAGTAAATTAAACGGCTAGCGGTTTACTGCTGAATCGCACGGCGCCACTAATTCTTAACTTTTCGAACACAATATTGTTCCGGTTGTCGCAAAAAGGCGAATTTTGTGACAAAATAGAAAAAGTTGCTCGACTACCCTCATAAATGTAGGGGAAAACGATTTTTGAAGCGTCATCAGATTCATTTTCCGATAGTATCTAATTACTTATTTTTTCTACAGCTGCCTTTTTGTAGTTCCGATTCCATACTCTATTTTATTGCGATCAGAGTATTCTCGATCAAAATTAAAACATAAAACTTACACAGTATCCTTGATTTCGATCAAGGATATTAATCTATAGAAATAAATAAAATTAAAGTATATGTTTGTAATACCAAAATCAGTTTTTTACTGCATATGAACGTATATACGTACGTACGTAGACAAGAATTCAAACAATCTATTTTTATAGATTGTTTAAATTCGTGTCTGTTCCGGCTAATCTCTGAATAGGCTGGACCGATTTTGATGCGACTTTTACTGGCATATAGCTGATATTATAAGAAGTAACTTATTTTTTTAAGAAAAATAACAAAAATTAAAAGGTATTAATGACACACGAAAAAGTCAAGGACAGCAGCAGAAGGTAGTTAAAAAAAAATAACAAGTCGCGCGATGCAAATAACAATAGGACAGCCTTGCTGACTACACTTGGATAAGTAAAAAAACTCTAATTTATACAGCTAAAAGATCACAATGAGGCACATTCATATTTGCATAAAAGTTTGTCCATCTATTACAATGGGACCTTATATTTAAATGTTATAAGTATTATTTGTTATAGTTTGATTGCATTTTTTTATGATAACAATACTTTAATTCCTATTTACTTTATTTATTATGAATCAAGCTACTATCATCTGCCTAGCCTTTTCCCAACTATGTTGGGGTCGGCTTCCAGTCTAACCGGATGCAGCTGAATACCAGTATTTATTATGAATCAAGCTACTACTCATATTTTATTAAATTGTTGTGCCCGAGAGGGTCCATCTGAACTTTATAACTATTGTTAAGACCTTGTAAACACATGTTTTATGCAACAAATACATATTTGAATTTGAATTCATCTTTCGCGCAAAGTATAAGGAATTTAACTTGAAGCAACACTTCTTCTTCTCTCACCTTCCTTTTGACGCTTACACAAAATAGACGAAATAATAATATAGGTCATTTCCTCAACGCATTATTCTACAGCTCATATCCATCGCGATCCGTCACACCTTTCCGTCCCCCCTAACCCCGCTGTAACATAATCTACGTGCAAAGTAGCCCATTGTCTATCTGTCTATTTGTCTATGTGGGCTCTTATTTGTGGGTGCGTCTCATATTACCTTTGACGCCTGCGGTCGGAGGAACGATGTTTTGACAGACACCGCAATTGATTCTCAGGTGGTCGTGTTTTATATTATTTTGTGGGGGTACAATGATTATATTTTTTTGAGTTTTTTTTAATAGATATATGTGACATGAAGAATTGGAAGTAATTCATCAGAAGTTGATGGATATTTCAGACATACATTTCAGAGAAAAAATTTATAAATCTGCAATAACATAAGTAGAATATTTATTATATAACAGGTATATGAACCAGGTATATGATGGCAGTCACTCCGTGTAATATAATGATCTTATTCAGCTGCATGCGGTTAGACTGGAAGCCGACCCCAATTGAGTAGGGAAACGGCTCGGCAGATGATGAATTATATGAAAACAGCTTTACAGTTAGGTACCTACCACATAATTTATTGGCGTGATAATATATTGTTTGTCGTAAGTGTTTGTGAAACTAAAAATATGGTCCGCACATTTACCCTGTGTGTAAGTAGTCAGAAAATAAGAAAATGCGGGTAGTGTAGTGACCGCCTTAATGGCGCACACCGCGGGACTAGTAATATTCAATCATAGTGAACAGGAATACAGAGTAAATGTTGTTGCGTAGCTCTGATACAGGAATCTTATCGTATTATTACTGAAAATACAACTGCTTTTACATGAGGATTTTATTTATTCTCAATGTTTGAGAGCGAAGGGAATATTGCAATTTTGGACTCTCATTAACAACAAAAATCCAATTCCCTTCCGTCCATTTTACGAATCGGACGCAGAACCTCAGAATCGTTAGCGGTCCGAAGCTTGTTCGTTACTACTGAAGCCAATTAACAATATCGGTACAGCAATATAAAATATTTAAAACTGGACTTCGAAAAGGAAAAAGTTGCAAATTGAAAGAAAAATGCAGAGGAAGGAACACAAACAACACAAAAACTGTACAAGTTTACTTGGTTGCAACTTATCTAGTTAACCCATGTAAAGTCGGGTTATTTCTTACACAACCGCGCCCGTCAGCAGGCTAGACGTGCTTATTTACCGCGCGAAGGGTTAAGTTGATCATTAACCCTGCATTTGCTCGGAGTCAGTGGCCATTTTGTTTTGCAAGTTGGGTAGGAATGGAGACGTACTTGTGGACTTAACTATGACTTGCGGCGTGGACCATACATTGCGGAGTATTTCAATGAACTGTGTTTTTTCAATAGAAATATAAGAAAAAATCGGCTTTTTGGAATAGATTTGGCTTTTTGGGATGACCAGCAGAGCAGAGACTCAATAATTGGATAGGTACGACTGATGTAATGAAAGTAGCAGGAAGTAACAAAAGTAAGTGAGCAATTTTATAAAGTTATTAAAAAAATAACATTCAAAATAATAAGTTAAGTTGGCAAAAGTCCCTGAGCATGAAGATTTCCGATTGTGAGACACTTAACTAAACCTATTTTCATTCAAAATGGCGGCCACGCATGACGCCATATAAATCGATAGCTGACATCAATACAAACAAACAACATTATAAGACCAAACCCCGAAAAACTTTCAGTGATTATTTCAAACATCAAGCAACAAGATGTAGGCAATTAAGAAAAAAATAGGATGTCACGTGATCAACTTTGAACATCTCGGAAACGTGATACTTTACGGGGTTTGGTTTTATTATGTTTTCTGTTTGCATTGATGTCAGCTATCGATTTTATACAAATCGATAGCTAACCAAAGGTCTAACCAAAAATTTCATAGATAGAAATTTCTGGTTAGGCCAAGTATTATAAATGAGGTTGAATATGAACTTCAAGAAGGATTGATGACAAACAAATATCATGCAGGATTTGTTAATATTGCAATAGGTATGTAGTGCAACGGGTTGATATGCTCCGGAAGAAATGCGTTTGTTGTACCACAAATCACTGTATTAAGTGGCTCATGAAACTGTTACAGGCAATTTCCGGAACAAAAATATTTCATGACCGAGTCTACCGTTTACCTTAACTTTTTGTGACGTCATTTAAAGTCAACCGTTTAAAATAACCTTGCAAACCTTGCCTTTATCCTCATTGGTTTTTACTATCGCCGGGATTAATACAATCACCGATTTTGCTTCAAACGGAATAACAATTGAGTCGGAGGTGGGTCAGCTTAATTTGACAGGCGAGGGTTCCCTTTGTTGGTCGCTCATTAGGATACAGCCTCGCAGCGCTTTATACTTAGGGGTGAAGCGGCTGTTGGCACAAGCGACCGGTACGGTGTGATAGATTTAGAAATAGTATAGTCACTGGTGTCGGGTTGCCATTGAACGATTTTGTGTAGAAATTGTATCAGCAAACGCAACGGGCCCGCGTGCTAGACTACAGCCCACTCCTCGAAGAGGCCTGTGTCCCAGAATTTGGAACAATAATAGGCAGATCACGCTTAGTGGAATTTAGTCAACCATACGGCAGAGCGGGTCTCCCACAATTGGTAGGGTGAATCTATTCTTAGGGAGTGCAGCAACCAGTTCTATGGAAGTACGCTATTAAAAAAAAGTGTAAATAAACCTTTCAGAAACAAAGTAAAAGCTCTTCATAAGTATTATGTGCAAACCTACGTTACGTGGTATGAACTTTGAAACTAGGAAATTCCCAACAATAACTTGAAGTGGTACTTTATGTTAAGTATATCTAAGCGTATTGTGTGTATGTAATGCGATTATAAAACTATAGCCAGCAAGTCGGTAACTTACTCGTACAGAAACCAGAACAAAGGAACAAGGTAGAATTCACTGTTTTATACTTCAAGCATTTTTCATTCTGAAATACTGACTTAAAAGCAAAGAGTGGTTTCACGAAAATTTTATGAGAAAATGTAAGTTATTGATTTTGTGCGGGACGACTGTTATTTCTGCTCTACAACTCTTTGAGAAAGTAGATTTTCGGATCAAGAAATTATTATTATTAAGATTTCATAATTACATTTAAAATAAACTCCAGTGTAGCTATTATTTGAGTGGACTATTTTTTGAGGAATTAACAAACAATATACCGGTAGAACGGGGCTATTCGGATTTTCGGGGGTTATATTGACATAAATTCTACCAAAACACCATAGACATCTTTTTTATTATGTCAAAGTGTGACCAGAAATAAAAAAAAAGATGTCTATAGGATTTTGGTAGAATTTATTAAATTGTGATGTCAATTCAAATATTACAATTAATTAATACCAAATAACCCACACATGCCTGAAAATGGTGTCATTATTTTAAATCCGCAATGTAAGCATTTTAGGTATCTGTTAAAGCGATCTTAAATAGCATGAAATCATAAAACAAAAACCACGTGAAAGCAAACCTCATACGAGGTGGAATTACGAAGCATTAAAGGAGGAATCCACGCAAGTGGCGCCACTGACATGAGACGGCTGATTGTGGAACCACAATGTCTTTATGATGTAATTGAGTCGGCTATGATTCCAGAAAAGTCTGTTTGTGGGTATGTGTGTAAATGGGTTTCGTACGCACACATGTGAAGAATTAAAGTTATAATACCTAAATTAGATTCGTTATGTTGTACCCTAATTTCTAATTAATAATAATGAGGGCTTTTATTTCACTTCGCTATCAGAGGGGCAATTCACGTGATTTTAAGAACGTTTACAGTCTGATCTGTCTCAATCTGTCAAAAATACCTATAACTTCCCTTCATTTTTGACATTGATTGTCGCCGAGATGAGATTTCGACTAGATTTGGAACGTTTTTAATTATGAAAATCTACCTTGTGAAGTTTCACGATTATTTTAGAATTTTGAAACTTAGTAATTTATTAAAATATAATAACCTTATCGGAAATTATATTTTCGAGCCCTTTGGGGTTGAAACCCTAGGGCTGTGGGGTCTGAGTAAATTTCGAAACGGCTGGTTGACACTTCCCGTGACCCAAGGGCTGGCTTTTACCTTGGCCAGAGGCTAAGCATTGCCGTAAAACGTAGTAAAGCCGCCAGTCTCTTGGGTACATTACCAGTCGACAGCGATGCAGATTAATTTTTCGAAGCTATATTTTAGTTTCTGTATAGTTTTAGTTAAATTAGGATTTAATTTTGTTATTTTTATTAATTAGTTAGGTATGAGTTATTATTTGTATTAAAAAAAATGTTCATTCAAGTAATATATTAAAATCTAAAAATACCCTTATCATTTACTTTTCATATTACAGTATAATTAAAATTAGCTACATCGTGTTGATGAATAATGTACAAAGGATTTACTCAATTTTATACAAGTTATTTTTATATATACATGTTTTATTAATACTCTTCAAACACATTTCCGTGATGGCTGCGAGAGTTTCAACAACATTTTGTTGAAAAATATTTCGCCTGAGGCCCTCGGCAACATTCCAGACACTTTAGGTGTGCTTTTAATTATAAAACTGGCTTTACTCCTTTCTTAATTAAGGCGTGGTACGCTATTAAAAGTACATAATGTAGGTACGGTCAGGAAAGTTTATTGTTTATCAAATTGAAACCCTACGACAATTTGCCCTGTAAGTGTACATACACACGAGCGACACGCGTCGACGACTGAAACAACTGCAGCCGTCGACGCATGTCGCTCGTGTGTTTGAACTATTTCACATGCTATTTCACAGCTATTTGAAACGACTGTCAAAGAATGACAGTTATGATTTGAATATAACGACAATATAAATTGGAATAGTATTTACTAAACACTTTATTTCCCTGTCTTTACCTCCTTTTTTTCTCCAATGTTTCCCACATACCTAACCTTTTAAAAGGGATAGGCGTAAAAATATCGAGACGGTAATAATATCAGTCCTGGGAGGGGTAGATGTTGCAACCTACACAGTTTAAAAATAACTACGTTCTTGTTTCTTGCCCAGAAGACCTTTATAGTTGATCCTGTACTCAGCTTATGTTATGATAGAACTTCATAACTGCGTGGGATGGCCATCTATAACATTCAACGTCCATTGATGAGAAAGTTAAGTAGGTAATATGTCTATAAAATCCACATGTCTTTTTGGCACGTTTGGCAAGGTCATCGGTGATCATCTTTTATCCGTCCGTAAAAGTTAACTTCATAAAAAATGGTCCGTTGGTCATAATAACATAAAATTATTTTTTGAGTTTTATATATTTCTTTGGCTGCCCATTCCATTTGAAGTTTACGATGTCTATGAAAAAGAACCTCATCTTTAAACAGGAACCAAAGAATATCTCAAGAGTGGTTTCAAGAAAAATCTTATGTTATTTTCTTATTTCCAGGAATTTCTTCCGGAATCAATGTCACAAAAACGCCTAGTAATGTCGATCTCGATCATATTTTATATGACATAACGAACTTCCTTAGATCCCGGTCCCAAGGAGGGGACCCTTTATAATTTTGTAATTTCCGTTCGTAGACCTTTCGCAATTTCTCCCATTTTTTACCGATTTGATGAAGTTACGAGGAAGCGAGATGTTTTTCCAAGACAAAATAGACGTTGAAAAATAACTTGTACCAAATAAAATGAAATGAAAAACAAAAGTTGAGTGATAAACACACAGAATTGCTGACTTTTATTAGTATTTTATGCGGTAAGTAAGTACGACGGCGATACCTATCTTGAACAATTCGGTTGTTAGCAGCGATATCGAGTTTCTTCTCGAACAGACACTGACAACAAAGTAACCACAGCGATTACAGCGGCATGTTCGGCAACACTTCAAATACTTGCGATATTATTATTCAGGGAAGAAGGAAAGGCGCATTTTGAGTTAAGTGTGATCATCATCATAGCCTTTACCCCAATCTATAGGTTGGCTTTTACCATAGCCATATGTGAATACGAATAGAATGAATAGCGTGCTAGGGCTACAAATATTTTGGCTTTAGTATCGTTAACGTAGATGAATTATTTTGAATCGAAAATGCAGCTGACCTCACATTTTGGTCTCGGTAGCTAAAACTGACGATTTTTCTGTCGTGTGAGCCCTAATTTTGTTTATTAACTACTAGCTTCTGCCCGCGACTTCGTCCGCGTAAAATTTCTTGTTTTAACATAAAATATACCCTATGACACTCACAAATAATGTGGTTTTCTATTGGTAAAAGAATTTTGAAAATCAGTACAGCCTCACAAACTTTACCTCTTTATAATATTACTATAAAAGAACACTTAATCGGTTGAATGCCGGAATCACAGAAAGAATAAAAAGTCCATTGTGTCTCGCGTGGATCCACGTTCGAAATACGAAGGGTTAAACTTAGTTACAACCATCATTGGATTATTGGCAATATTGTTCTACGTTCTATGTTATGGGTTTGGTTTCCGTACTAAGTCAAAGTCAAAGTCAAAGTCAAAGCATTTATTTCAAATAGGCACATAAAAGGCACTTTTGAACGTCAAAAATTACAATGAAATAGAATTGATTCTAGTCGCCCCTTCCAAAAGGTAGTTTTCGTATGGAGAAGAATGGGCAAGAAACTCCACCGTTACTCTTTTAAAATGTTTTACAATATTTTGCATACATTCATTATATAATAAAATAATATGTGAAGACGATGCACCTAAAATAAAATTACTATACCACAATAGGTAAAAGAATTAGAAATGAAACCATGACATATAAATTAATAATCTGATAGATACATGGTGCTCACATATTTACAAAAATGGAAAAAGTAAACGATTTTGATAAAAAAAAAATATATATATGTATATATATATAAAAACTATTTTAACAAGTAATAAGTCAGGGTGTGAGTTAAGAGTAATTACAGAATGTAAACAAAGTAAAAAAGAATAAATTTACAATTAAATTAGCAACCAGTTTGATTTTGTCTAGACTCTAGATTGTCCTATGGAGCAGGACCAGCATGTTTCCAAGCGTTCTTATCCTGGATATAATCTTCTAATTTATAGTATGCTTGTTTACTAAGTGTACGTTTAATGCAAGTTTTAAATTTTCTTTCATTTAATTGCAATATATCCCAAGGTATTTTATTGTAACATTTAACACAGTACCCCATAAAAGATGTATGTACTTTGGCTAACCTGAAAAATGGTTGATGTATTTTATCTTTATTTCTAGTATTAAAATTATGTCTATCGCTTATTTTATTAAAAAGATGTAGATTTTTTCTTACATACATAATATTTTCATAAATGAATTGGCAAGGTACCGTCATAATATTAATCCCTTTAAAAATTTCCCTGAGAGATTCGCGGCGACGTAGATTATAAATGGCTCTGACAGCTCTCTTTTGCAAAATAAATATGGATTCAATGTCAGCAGCTCGACCCCATAGTAAAATGCCGTACGACATAATGCTGTGAAAGTAGCTAAAATATACTAAACGCGCAGTTTCTACATCTGTTAACTGTCTTATCTTTCTAACAGCATAAGCGGCCGAGCTAAGCCGCCCCGCAAGAGATGTTATGTGAGGTCCCCATTGTAATTTCTCGTCTAGCGTGATGAGTCCTTCAGTGGACCATTGTGCGTGGGCCATGGCGGCCGTTGGTGGTTATTCCAACCAGCCCACCTCCCTCCAGAAGGTGATTAGGTCTCCTGGTCTTTTGAGAACTTGGCAATATTGTATCAACCGAGTATCTCGCATTCAAAAATCATATACGTTTATAATATTTCGTGCTATGGTTACAGTATTTTACACAAAGCGAGTGCCATCCGACCCCAACTCAATTACTGCTGATATGTTGGTATAATTAGTTCGACTGAAAGTGACGGGTCAATTAGATTTCAAAGCCATTTGCCAGTTAAACGTTGCATCTAATAACTGGGTGCATTAGACCACAAATGATTGGACAGACTCTATCGCAAAGTCTATTAGGTTGTGTGTAATTAGTATAGAGTATTTATGGACATGGCTTTATGGACTTGTGATGGCTTGTTAATACTTAATTGAAAATTATTCCTCTAGTAGAATAATTATTAACTACAGCAAATGTTATGTCATTGGCTGTTTGTGAGTAGCGCATTCAGATCTTTGGAGGAAGCTAGAACTGAAAAGATTAAAACGGTTTATGAAAATACTAGCTTGTGCTCGCGACTCCGCGTGAAATTTCTTAGCATCAAAAATATAAAATAAATATATCTTGTGACTGTAGCTTCGCATTAGTGAAAGAATTGTCGAAATCTGAACCTACTGTTCAGATTTCGACAATTCTTCCAAAGATTGCCCCCTACATACAAACTCATAAATTTTAGATCTTTATAATCTTATAGATATAGATATACTAACCTAAAATCAGACTATGAATATGTATATACTGTTGTAACACTCATCATATAATACATTACCATACAAATCTCATGAAACCAGTATAATACTTTTTCTACTTTTTTGGGTCATTAGACTATTGTCTTATATCAGAAATGTATCAACAAAATCATGCGCCGAAGAAATATTGGATTAAAGATTTTTTATAAGATTACTAGATGGCGCTGCGTCTAGCCTAACGTAAGAAAAAACGCTCTGTTGTAAAATATATTTAAAAAATAGTATAAGTGTATCTATATGATTAAAAATAAGTGTACGGATAAAACATTAACCAATAACTTAGTGCCAGTGTTATTCAGGAGATTTATACATGAATACTGAAGTTATTGCTAAAAGTCTCTATTCATAAACCGTGCCATAAAATAATGTCAACAAAACAGTAACAAGTGACAAATCACTATTAACAATAAAAAATACAACTCGCTAATCATTCTGTGATCCAAATAATTGATATCAAGTGTTATGAAAATAATCACAGCAAAGAAAAAGAGCAAAAAGTGATTCATACAAAAACTTGAACTTCAACCGTCAAAACATTAAAATAAAATTAAAGACTAAAATACTAGCCTTCATTTCATCATCACGCATAGAAATGAGTAAATTTTTGCATTTTAAGATCAGAAAACTTACATTACGTGGACAAAGTTTCAGTGATAAGTGAAAAGAGTTTCGAAAAAAACAAAAACAAAAAGTGAAAAATCTACAAGTGTTGCGAACAAAGTCCAATCTAATAAATCCATAACGAACATTTTTGAATCTAACTTGATAGCGATCACTAATTTCACTTTATAAAATGAATGCATGTTGGCCACGCTTATTAAACGTGGTCTGGTGTGCAGGCGTTCCCGAGTTCGCGCCTCACCAAGCGCAAGTACTTTTTGTGTTTATTCCGTTGTTACCTGGCTTTATCATTCAGCTACGTAACAAAACAAAAATTACAACAGCGTGTAGCGGTGCCACATCGATGACAACAGCTACTCCAAATCAATATTAATAACGCCACCTAGTAGTCAAATTATATTGAACTAAGACATGTCACCTCAACCCACTACGTCTATTAATACTACAAATAGTGGCCGCAAGATGCCAGTACTCGTCGTATGTCACAAATGTAAAAAGCATGTTGACATAAAAAAAACTGCTCTATGTTTTGTCTGCAAGAATAGATATGAACTGGACTGCGATGGTTACCCGGAGCAAACATACCGGTTAATGAATCAGGAGTCCAAAAACAGATGGCGCTGCAAGTTATGTATTAGAAAAATGGCTTCTTGTTCTAAAGATGCATCTAATATAACCATGAGGAAAAAACCGGTTGTGTCTACAACGGAGTCGTCCCCGGATACACAAACAAAGCAAAGGAAAAAAAAATTATCTTCTACACAAGATTCTCACATCCTCACCGACGATGACACTTCCTACGAATCGGATACGTCACCGAACGTACTATCAAAAAGTGTAGACGGGACTACGACTAATTTATCATCATTTTCGGAGATGCAAGATATAATAGTCCAGCTGACTGCAAAACTAGAAAGTACGGAACAGGAGTTAGAAAATACTATATTAGAAAACAATGATTTAAATAAACAATTGAACAAGTTAACCACTGAAATTAAAATATTAAAGACGCTATGTCATTCTTCAACAATGATGGAAAGCAGCCCCATAAACAATGATAAAAAGAAAAAAACACACACGCTTCAGTCAAAGCTTATCATCTACATCGTCTTCGCCTAGAGTCACAGATAACGCCAACTATGCTTCTCATCAATGTCTGCAACATAAAATAATTACCCTAGAAAAAAACCTTCAAAACGCTAAAGAAGAGATAAAAAGACTAACTACTCAAATACAGCTACTGGGTCAATCCCTCAGCATAGTCAGCACTACACCAAAACCAGAATTGACGTTAACAACTTCAAACCATTCAACCAAAGATATTACGTCAGACCTACAACAGCGCTCACCTAGAAAAACAATAGCCATTTTCGGCTCGCAACAATGCGTAGGTCTAGCTGCTGCCCTACAACATTCAAGAAAGTCTACACAGTACGAAAAGTATGGAGTCTTCGCCCAAACGATGCCAAACGCATATAGTGACACAATAGTTAAGTGCTGTACTAAGGCTAACCTTCGACCTGAAGATAAAATCGTTGTATGTCTGGGTGAAAATGACCGTATCATCGGATCAGTGTTGTCTCAGCTTAAAAATGTACTTATGTCATTTCATAAAAATAGTATTATTGTATTAAATGTATTCAAAAATGACCACCTAAATGTCAACAAACTGAACAATAGTATCAAAAACATTTGTAAATACTACAAAAACAGTTATTTTACGAATAGCACATATTTCAACTTGCCTGACATTTGCAAATCAATTAATTATACAATAGATTGTGAAGACTACAATAGGAAATATCTAAATCCAGTCGAGATTAGAAAGATCCTTGCTAGTAGCAAACAAAGCTTTTTACCTAAAATGAAGTCAAACGCGCCCAAAAAAGGTACTATTCCTTTTTATTTTAAAATTATCAACAGCGAAGAACTTGGAGTGAATAATTTTACTAGTACACCGTCCGTAATACCTAAGAAAGGTACCATACCTTTCTACTTTCAACCGAACACAAAAAACGACACATTTTTTCGTGCCTAAAAACACAACGCCTAAATCACATAGTTTTAGGATACTACACCAAAATATTGCAAGTGTACTGTCGAAACAAGAGCTTCTAGAATTAACGTTACAGGAGATGAGAGACTTAAACAGTGCCCCACATGTGATTTGCCTCTCCGAAACATTTATTAAAAAAGGAGAAGAAAGCTATCTCAAGTTACACAATTACGAAATGGCAACGAATTTTTGCAGGGAAAAACATCGAGGAGGCACTTGCATACTGATCAAGAAAGGTATAGGATTTAAAGAATTACCATTAGAAGCGTATGCATCAGTAAATACTTTCGAGGCATGCGGAATAGAGTTAACTGAGGAAAAATTGGTAATTATTTGTTTATACAGAACCCCTCAATCTGACCCTAACCAATTTTTAGATAAGTTAAATAGCATTTTACAATACTTACTCACAAAATACAATTCGAAAACGCGGATAGTTTTAGCAGGTGACTTCAATATAAATACCTTAAAAAAAGGCAAAATCACACAAGACCTGCAAGACCTAGCACACACCCACAACCTAAAATTTCATATTGACGTAGCTACTCGCAAAAATTCTTGTATTGACCACATATTAAGTAATATACCTGACGCAATCGCACAAATACTACCACTTCATCTCTCTGACCACGACACAGCACAAATGCTAAGTTTTCCATTGCGAATCCAGACAAGAGCCGCAATAATTCATACATACAAAAGAGATTACAGTTTAAATAATATACATAAATTTAGAGAATGTTTACAAAATCTATCGTGGTCAGATGTATACGTAGATAACGTTGCAAATACGGCATTCAATCGCTTTCATGAACTAATATGCCTCTTTCATAATCTCTGTTTTCCAAAAGTAAGGGTTAGGATAAATGCAAACAATAATATTAAACGAACGTGGATGACTAAGGGTCTTAAAGTATGTTCTAAAAATAAACGATTCTTACGATATCAATATTATAAGAATAAATACACGACATATTCCAGGTTATTGCAAAATTGTATACATAATGCTAAACGGAATGCTAACATCAAGTTTATAAATAACAATAAAAACAAATGTAAAGCTACGTGGTCCGTTATAAAAAATGAAATATATAATATGAACTCTGGGGACAATATTGAATATATACAGATTGACAACGCTATACTCACAAAACCTGCAGATATAGCCTCTGCCTTTAACAATAATTATATAAACGGTTTTCCAGTACAAAATCGTATAAATAGTCATCGCAATAATAACATTATAGCTAATTCGATGTTCCTCACTCCTATGTCAGAAAGTGAGGTAAGGCAACTTATACTATCATTAAATAATACCAACTCTGAAGGCTACGATGAATTAAACACCAAAATCATTAAAGCATGTGCTAATGAAATAAGTGAAGTGTTGACATATCTGATTAACTTATCATTTTCACAAGGAATATTCCCAAACGCTTTGAAATTGTCTATTGTTAAACCATTGTTCAAAAAGGGTAAAAAAAATGATATGAACAATTATCGCCCCATAACGCTGATACCTATCTTGTCAAAAATATACGAAAAATGTATGTATCATAGGTTAATAAACTACTGCGAAAAATTTAATATCATAAGAAAAGAACAATTCGGTTTTCAAAAACGTAAATCTACTACATTAGCCATCTATTCACTTTTGAAAACCATACTAAATGGTATAAATAATAACCAGCTGGTAACGGGACTATATTTTGATTTATCAAAGGCGTTTGATTTGGTTTCACACGTTAACCTATTACAAAAATTAGAAGCTCTCGGAGTCAGAGGACTGCCACATCAATGGATATCTTCATACCTAACTGACAGACAACAGTGTGTCACTGTCACCAAAGTCGACGAAAATGGAGATATGTTAAGGTATACGTCTGAGTATAAATATATAAAATCCGGTGTGCCCCAAGGTAGCATATTGGGGCCCATCTTATTTCTCCTCTACATAAACGATATTGTTGATGTGACTAAGCACAAATGCTTTCTTTATGCTGATGACATCTCTATAATCGTAACTACTGACAAAAAATATAAATCGATTACTGACCATGAAATTGACATAAATAATACAATTGCTGACTTAATTAATTGGTTAAATAAAAATAATCTATCTATTAATCTTGACAAATCTGTATATATACAATTTAACAAATATTACAATAATAAATTCAATTTTAAAATGGACATACCAAAAATTAACCAGGTGACAAAAACTAAGTTCTTAGGGGTAGTAATAGACGAACATTTGGACTGGAAGGCACAGGTTGAGCATGTATGTAGCAAAGTTAATAAATTTGTATATGCCCTTAGAAAGATTAAGAAAATAACAAATATAAAAACGGCTTTATTGTCATATAGAGCGTATGTGGAATCCTCGTTGCGGTATGGAATAATAAAATGGGGAAATAGTACCGACTTTAATAGAGCATTTATCGCACAAAAGAAATGTATACGAGCCATGTACGGGATTCCATCAGATGAATCATGTAAACCAATATTTAAAAAGCTTGGTTTGCTACCATTGCCTTCAATATATGTATATGAAGTATGTATGTTTGTACAGAAACATAAAGAACTGTTCAAAACAGCGGAAGATGTATGTTCACGAAGTCGGCGTGACCAATTCAGGCTTGTACTAGACGAGATACCCAGGTGTGCTAAATATAATAAAAACTGTGTGGCTATGTGTGTGCGTATATTTAATAAATTACCAAATACGTTAAAATTACTAAATTGCAGACTTTTTAAAATTGAATTGTATAATTGGTTGAATGAAAATGGTTTCTATAGTGTTAAAGAATTTCTCGAACATAAAATGTAATGTATGTGTGTATTATAATTTTGCATGCTTTAATATTAAGCAAAACATGTTTGGACTCATTTTATATTGTAACACCTTTTAATACCGTGTTTTTTGCAAATAAATATTATTATTATTATTATTATTATTATATGTAAATGGTTAAATAAACAACAAACTAAGTCCAACAGCCAAATGAGTTCGACAAACAAGTGCAAGCCATTACATTGGATGTCGCAATCAGTCTGAAGCGTAATGAATGCAGCCAGTCGCCCGTGCAGTTATTAATCATAGGCGACACAGCTCGAGTGGCCTCGATAATTAGTTTCAACGATGCCGTACATTATTTGTGTATTATTTTAATGGTATTTTAATAAACATAGATTAATAATATTAAGGTAAAGAGGAAGACAGCGAAAACCGCATAGAATAGCAAATATTGGTGTAAGGATATATGTTTTCTAATTTGGTAACTAAACCTAAAAACGTTTTGTGTAACTACAAATCCTCAGTTTCATAAATAAGCAGTTAAGCTCGTGTGTTTGGTTTACCAAAATAAAAGCCAACAAACGAATCGACCATATTTAAAATTGAATAGGTTTTCAGTAACCAGGAGCTAACCGATGTCCAAAGCCATTTTAATTACGACCGCCATACAGCACGAGGTATAGTGTATATCGTCAAATGTCACTAAAGCGCACGCCGTGACAGCTAGCAAGCCCAACATATTACAAACACAATAACAGAATTAGTTGACGACCCCATTTCCCATATTTCACGTCAATTCTAACTTTTCAAATAAGCCTTCCTCCTGATATGTCGGTGCGTTATTGAATTCCTCAGTTTACTTGATATTTAACACCTATGGTCTGTTCGAAAAGTATCAGATGAAAGTGTAAACAAAACCTGTTCAGGTAAAATTCTTCTCCTGATACTTTCTTCTCACTTAGGCCTGAGGTCACCAACATTCTAACCATCGGTTAGGTATTTAAACAGTTGATTTATGTCAAATTTCCTAAGGAAATCAACTGTTTAAATACCTAACCGATGGTTAGAATGTTGGTGAACTCAGGCCTTAGTATAGGGTATTAGTTACACATTAATCTGTATTTAGAAGGATTCAACTTTGTATCTCTATACTTTTTCCAATATTATTTTTTGAATATCATTTACCTATTCAAATGTAATTGAAAAATCATCGACCAAAATTGTGGTTATTAAATTAATTTCACTTGTTTTCATTGACAGATTGAGGTGTTCAAGGTGATTAAAAATTAGAAATTCAATTTTTCTTAAGTTTTTTGCTATTTGCAGGTCAGTGTCAGGTTGTACTAGTAAGTTGAACAAAATATGATTCGCAAGCGTAACAAGATGTATTTACAGAATTAAAATCTTCAATACAACCCTCTGAGTTCATACAATGCCATTGAATGACTATTTCATGAATTAAATATCAATAGGATTTTGCGGGATACCTTAGCGCATCCCCCTTAAGTATTCAAAAAATAAAAATTAAAAAATAACCCAATCAAAGCACTCAATTTGTAAGTAGCACTACAAATTGTCATCTACAGGTACGTTTTTTATCTATTTGTTTACATTTTCATTAGATATCCCGAACGAGGTACACATTTCTTTGAGCCTAACCTATACTGACAAATGAGGTAGCGGCTTACTTTCATACGCTCACTTGATCACGCGAAAAATGCGTTATCTCTGTTATCTTGCAAATTAATAATATGTAGTGTCGGCCACTTGTTATTAAAAATTAATTGTGCAATGTTTCGATAAACGGTCTACATAGATAATTATGTATCTGAGACAAGGGCTTCTTTAATTATTATAGCTCTGAATGTATATTAACCTAATTTTAGGAACGGTGATTATTTTACTTGTGACTGTGGGAAGCACTAGGTGTACCAAACGTTGAAATCCATTGGTATCGGTTCTTCACTATGCGACAGAGAACGACAAGAAGAGAAACTGAGGAAATGTGCGCTTTTATAATTTCTAACCTGGCGATATTATCGTGGCTAGCTATCATATGGCAAATAATTTAATTGAATGTTCTGTGTCCTGTAATGTTAATTACATACTTTGCAGATCTAGTATTGTATACAGTCGAGTCTTTTATAACTGAACAGACAGCTGTGCTGCTGGGGAGTTTGTTGCGCCACTTCTTCTCCCCAGCGAAAGCACTAGGAAGTGGTGAAGGGCGGGCATTTTGAGGGACTGTCTTTTGTAATTTTGACGTTCGAAAAGTGCTGATTCTTAGCCTAGTTTGAATAAATGACTTGTGATTTTGATTTTGTGGACGTCCACGTCCACGTCACGGCATCACGATAACAGAGGGAAGTAAAATGTATGAACATATAAGACGAGTTTTTTCGTCAACGATAACGCTATGGAAGTTTTGTCATGCGTTTTATGGATGTGGACGTCCACTTTAATATAATATTTCTGGTGGTCGGCGGTATTATGTGCTGGTGTGTGCCACTACTCAGCATTCCCGCTCGACTCCATTTTAGTTATAGTGGACTATTGGTAAGTTGGTAAGATTTCTAGGAGATAAGGGATAGGAAGAACGATAAACAACACGAACTTGTTACCTTGAATGCTAATCCGAAGACATTTTTATTCGCAATAATTGTAAAAGGAGTGTCACAATGCAACTGACAGTAGATCTGTCAAGATGGCAGAAGTACAATGTTACAATGTGTAAATATTAACTAAAATGTTGCAACTTCCAACAATAATACCTAACGTTAGAAATAATTATAAAACCGCAAATAGGAATATAAAGAATAAGATGGAAGGTAGAATTTATAGTGAAATTATAATCGCAAAATGGTTATGTGTTCTGACTAGATCACACTAATAAAGAACTAAAACACAGTTCTTTATAAATAGTCCCCTTTATTCATAAACGTTGCTTAAAGTTAAGCGTCTGTTTAAACATACATTTTTGACGTTTGAACGTCACTTAACTTTAATCATCGTTTATAAATAAACCCCACATTCTTAGATCATTGTTTAGCTTAGATACAGTTTCTAACACGATGGTTTCTAAAAATGCTCAGATATTTGTAATATTATTGTGATTTTTGCGAATGTGACCTATGACTTCAGTGTATGATGATAAAATATTATCACAATGTTATACATAGATTGGCACATAAACAGAAGCAGTATTAAACTTGAATGTACAGTAAATATACAAAGAGAAAAGCCGCTTTTTTCTCAAAATATAGTCAGCAAAAATACATGAACATTTTATTTTATTTTTTTCAGGAATTATGTATGTATTGCTTAGTCCAAATATTGTGCTAAGCTAATTTAACTAGTACTATATTAATGTTATAGACGTAAACTATGTATCCAGTCTCGAATTATTATTCGAGTGTATTATTCGAGTATGTTATTATTCGTGTTTTCTATAGGTACACTTATAGGCCTACCCCTTCGGGGAATACAAGAATGAACATTATGAAAAAAAAAAATCTGAGGGATCACTGACCTCCCATAAGCCCTTGCTCAGCGGAACTAGATGCTCCTCCTCCTTCCTTATCCTGTCCCGATAACAACTTCATCGTCACAAACACAACCAATACTGTTCAAATCGATTAATTCAATGCAAATAAAATAAAACTGTCGGTTCTCTTGTAAATAAATCTTATATATACAGGTTAAAGTAGGTTATCCTTTATCGTAATAGATGCTCATGTGACTGATAATGAATGAGTAAACAAAAGAGCCGAAAAAACGTAGTTAAAAATGATTTGAAGTGTTTTGAACTGTGCGCAATCGAGTGCACCTGATACGTGAAATGTTTCCGATAATTCCAAGCACTTGTCATTGAAGTAGGTTTGATAATACAAAATGTGTTTTGATGGATTTGTGGGTAGACAAAGGGCAGACAGATAGCTGTAGATAGGCTGTAGACTACAGACGGAATGACAGTTAGATGATTATTCTTAAAATGTTCAAGAGTGGTTATTTTGTATTAACAATTGATTACGATTTTGTTAAATAGTAATGTACAAAAAAGGAGGGAAATAATCAAAGGGCATCAAAAGATTCGTCCGCATCGCTGTCAATAGGAAAAGTGCTCACAAAGCTGGCAGCATTCCCATGTTGTTTGGCAATGCTGATTCTTTGGCCAAAAAATAGGCCAGACCTCTAGTCAGGTGAAGTGTCAGATAACTGTTTAAGTACAAATAAATAATAATATGTATGAATGACTCATAACTATAGTGATTATGAATTTCGACATACATACATACATATATTCTATTTTTTAGAGAGAGGTTTAAGCAGGTTATCAATTCGACTGTTTTTTTTTTAATGTATGTTCAGCGGTATCTTCGCCAATTTTATTTTTTAAACGGATTTTGATGATTCTTTTTTTGTTTGGAAGTAGCCGTCAACGATTTAGTATTTTTGTTTTTTGGTCACAGACTTCCATAATAATTAATAGTTATTTGTGCAACAAGAGAGCAAAGTGGGTTTTTACTGATTTTGAATCCCGAGTAACCGAAGGATTCTAAAGTCCTCAACAAAAGTAAAAAAAATAAAATAATGTAAACTAAAGTAAAAAAAAAAAGTAAAGTAAGGTAAAAAAAAAAGAAAGTAGCGAAGAAGCAGAGGAGCGTAAGAAGGTAGTGTAAAGTTAGAATCCTTTATTACCTACTTTAGAATAACAATAGTTATAGTAGTAATTTTCTACAGTTATTAATAACACAATAATAATTGTAGTAGTGTATTAAATTAAATTAAACCCAACCAGAATGTTCTAGTCTATAAATAAAACAACTGTCACCCGCACCATGCTACAGCGCAAAGACTATAAGTGAAACTTTCAAAAAGTTTTTAAAATTTTGTTAATATTGTGGCGTCGACCATTTTGCCTAGTCAAATGTGATATTAGAAATGAGAGTGAAAAAAAAATGAACTAGTCTTTGAAAGCTAAAACACAATTTATGTGTATCTGTGTTACCAGTTAGTAATCATTTAAGCGCTGTTGTCATCATTAATTTTATGCCGAAGAGGGACGGTGGCAATAATTTATCGTAATAATTGACCTACTTAATATTTGTAACGCAATAATTCCAATACAAGCCACCGTAATTAAATTTGAAAGGTTTGCGTATTGAATTATTACCGGGACGTGCACTTGATAACAAATAATATCTCTTTATAAATGACTAGTTGTTAAAAAAAGCTAACTGGAAATCTCCGTTTCTATGGAAAATTTAAAAGCGATCTAATTTGGCTGTAGCACTATTTTTCCAAAATGTTCCTAACTAACTTTGTAGACCTTTGTATCCTGCGCAACTGCATGAAGTTTCATTAAAATCGGTTCATTCAATTCGAAAAACAAGGGCCTGAAAATTTGTATGAAATGCCGTACGTGCATAAATCATAAGGATTACCAGATGTTATCCCGAGGAAACCGATGTTATTTTGTTACTAGTAATTATGTTTTGTCTTCCCTTTTTAGTTGGCGTTTTTGTCGTAGTTGGATTTGAGTTTTTAACTTTATTTTTTATTTAAACCAGAATAAAGGAATGCTGGCAGAGAAGGCAGTAACAGTAACATTGGCGGTACTTTCTCGGACGAACTCTTTTAAAGGAAACTACGTACTAAATTATTATTGTGAACAAAAATTTACGACATTCAATGTTAAATAAATGGTAACTCTCCTTACAGGCAACGAAGTTACTCTAGATATTGCTTAAGATTCATTTTAGTTTTTACGTAAAGAAAAACAAAAAGCTTACCTTCGAACCTAAAAATTAGAGGGGTGAATCCGTCATTTGTTTTTTCACAACCATCATCCATTTGAATTCTCTGAATAACTTCAATATAGGAGCTAAGTTCAATAAACAGTAGAATATAAAAACAAGACTCACTCGAAAACGATAATAATCTGTTTACAGTATAGATCTTTATACAAGTTTAATATACTTTCTGTCGGTTCAACACGTTTACAGAACTGATACAAACGATAAACTGCATAGAAAATGCAGGATTTAATAATTTCTTGGTATCTAAGTAAATATTTATTTACGAGTTGCATGTTCTTTACAGTGATATTGATAAGCGGGACTTAATGTAAACACTAAGCTGTCATGCGCAGACGAATGCCAATGTACGGATTACAAACTGCACGGGCAAATACCTTTAGTTTATTTCAAAGTCGACTTATTTTCTCGTGTGTTGCATAAACCAGCACTTATCTTGGATGTCGAATAATTTTCGAGAAGACGGTTTTAAAAGAACAAAAATAATCTGCCTAGCCTTATCCCAACTATATTGGGGTCGGCTTCCAGTCTAACCCGATGCAGCTTTATAATAGTGTTACATGGAGCGATTGCCTATCTGACCTCCACAACCCAATTACAGGCGCGGTCGCAGCCCTAGATTTGGTTGTCATGACCCCCACGACCCCCCCTCTCGGACCGCGCCTGCCCAGTTACTAGGTAACACGATACCCCTTGGCAAGACTGTACTGGTTGTCAGGCTTTCGGGCTACTGATTATCCATAACGACTGTCAATGATCTATGAATGACAGCCGAAACCAACGGCGTAACGTGTTTCCCGGGCCACACGGACGATTAAAAACTATATACCGACAAAGTACAGTTTAGTATTTTTTTAATAATAGCTCATATCTACATAAGGGCCTGTTCATACATACCACAACCACACCACATCGCAGCGACAAAATGTGAGCAAGCAGTGGTTACGTGTGAAGTGTCGCTGCAGTTTCTCGCAGTTGCGTTGTAGATAGATACATAGTGCCTACTCTTTTGTCATTGGAAATGTCTTTTAGTTCGCTCCAGTGTAGGCTCCGATTTCACGAAAAAGTGCGATCCCCTTATATTTCGGAGAGTTGTAAAGATATGATATTCAAAAAAGGCTCAAAAGACGCGTATTCACGAGAGCTGTTAGGTGTAAAAAGAATTATTCGAGAAACTCAAAAACGAAAAAGTTATGGCCGATATAGAGAAAAAAAAAAACAATTTTTTCCGAATTTTTGATTTTGGCGCTCGATATTTTGGAAACGATGAATGATATCAAAAATTTGAGAAAAGCTCTTCTGGACAATTTAGTCAGCTGCAATTTGAGCCTAAAACAAAGACGATTGGGTTAAGGGTTTGCCCTGTAGCCTAACCTTTTTGAAAAAAGTCAAAAAGTATACTTATGTTAATCTAAGAATAAAATAATTATCATTCAACGTTGTAGTTTTATTTTGTAACCTTTTCCTTATCCCGACTTTCTCGTCGCTCAGCGACAACATTTTTACGAATTTCGTAGAATCATTTCCAATGTGCTCGATAGTCGTGTGAGGCACAAAATCTGTGATTTTTTCCTAATGCTTACAGCACAAGTGTGCAACATTCCGCTAACGTTTTAGTTTTTTCGAAACACACTAATTTTGTTAGCCACTACCTACTTGTAATAATAATTAGTGTGTATCGACAAAACTAAAATTGACTAGCGATAACCGCTAACGATTAAAGAAGAGCCCACTCTTCTTTAATCGTTAAAGCGCGTCTTCGTGGATGGCAATATCTGTAACTACAAATGAAATTAAATGGTCGACGCAACGTTGCTTTTGCGATGTGGCCGACCGCTAGTGGGCGGTCTCGCTGATGGCTGCGTTGTGGCTGCGAAGGCGACGTGTCCTTGATGTGGTCGGCATCACCCACACGGTTAATTTTGACGGCCAAATGTGGTCCGTGTGAATAAACTACAAATTTTCATACAAATTAGTATGTTGTCGTTGTGGTGTGGATGTGGTACGTGTGATTGAGCCTTGAAGTCCGTATTAATAAAACAATCAAATTTTAGTGATACTTGCTTTCTGATGTTTTTGGGCATGCCTAACATTTCTTCTCAGTGAGAGCGGTTAATCATCATCTGCCTAGCCTTTTACCAACTATGTTGGGGTCGGCTTCCAGTCTAACCGGATGCAGCTGAATAGCAGTATTTTACATGGAGCAACTGCCTATCTGACCTCCACAACCCAGTTACTGGATAATACCATATACCCCTTGGTAGAATGGTTGTCAGGCTTTCGGGCTTCTGACTACCCGTAACGACTGTCAAAGATCCACGAATGACAGCCGGGACCAACGGCTTAACGTGCTTTCCGAGGCACGGAGTGGTCTCGATATGTAAAGATGGTCACCATGTAAAATACTGGTATTCAGCTGCATCCGGTTAGACTGGAAGCCGACCCCAACATAGTTGGGAAAAGGCTAGGCAGATGATGATGATGATGATGATGGTCGCCCATCCACAGACCAACTACAACAGCTGTTATTATTTAGCCACGGGCCCCTCTCGAGCGGTTAATACGGGCTTAAAATAAGATATCAGACAGATTAAGCCCCTTATTGTACCAAGACATACCGGCCACCCCTTACTTTAATGGTGCCATAATGACTCATTATGTCCTAGACAATAGGCGTTCATCTTCCTCTGCCGTGTCGGCACGTGCTATAACAAAGGAAGGCAGTAAGTAGGTACCTACTAGTTTATTTAGCAGCGCACACAATAAAGTGTTATTAGATTGTCTGAAACTCGGTCCGTATTTATAGTCGTGTCTCTTCGAAATAGCAAGCAAGACACGGAATGGCTTAATTAAAATAATTTTTTTAATTGTATTTAATTGTACAATGGGTTCGATTTTTGCAGGAATTAAATATTTTTTAGACCGCCTCACAGTGGAACGAATGTATGGGAGCGGTTGGACGTAGACATGTCCGAAAAATAAGAGTAAAATTATGACAAACTAATGATGCCATCCTATTCGATTACTTAATGCATTCATAAATTGTGGTGATGAATTTCTTCATAACTCCCATATTTCGGGAGTAATTTGAGAAAATGTGAAATTTTACTATGAAAATGAGTGTATCGAGCTCTCTCCCTCCTGATTCCGGGCTTGTTTCAAGTAGCGGTCTCTAATATCGTAATGCTATTACTAAGAGCTATATTTAATACTAAGACACATAGTGCGCCAAATGTGCACTTTCTGGGATAAAAGGAAATGAAAATTAAAAAAAAAAAACGTTTTTTCCCCATTTGTATTTACTTTAAACCGCAGACAGACTTATTAAGAGGTCTATAAATATATTATATATATACAGAAATATATATTAACAAAAATATTCACAAGAACTGATGAGAGTATGACTTTTAAGTAAGTTGATAATAAATTACCTAGTTTCATTAAAAGTACAATAAATAATTAAGATGTAAGCTCTAATTTACTAAGTTACACATTTTAAAACAATAACATCATTTAATTATCTTCGTCATCATCATCATCATCAATTAATTCAAATTCAGAATCGATGTCCGCTAAATCATTTATGTTAACAAATTCGATATCACTTTTCTCAGAATCCGTAAGCTCATAAAATTCCTTAAAAGAAGATTTTTTTACAAACTTATTTCCTTTTGGACGGATACTTGTAACAAGTGGATCAGAAGACAGTAAAAGATTGTGCATAATATCTTCATTGCATGAGATACTGCTATGCTTTCGAGAATGCCCCTCTCTATATTTTCTAAAATCTTTATTTCTAGCCTCAGATGCCTCTTCGGATAGAAAACCAATGGGCACAATTGACATGTTCTGAACTATGTCTGGTCCATGCATTAAAATTTTATGAAGTGAAGAAGGCATATAATACCATGGGTATAACTCCACGTAAAGCTTAGCAGTATCAAAGCAGAACTCTCGGAATTTAGTTACGTTGATCTTCTCTCCTGATGAAATACACTGCAAGATCACACAGATTTTTCTTAAAAGCATAGCATCTATTCCGGTCAGTTCAGCAGATTTAGTGTAGTTTTCAAAAAATCTCCTTGCCGAGTTGCCATTGTTGGTGGATCCACTGCCTTGTTTCACAACATCGAGAAGTAAGCCCGTTTCTCTTCTTACAGCCTCTTGAACTCTTTTCTTCCTGTCATCAACTTGCCTTTTTGCTATATCACCCCTTACTTGCCATGATTTTATGTCTAATTTGTAGGAAATGTGTAATAAGCATTCCATTGAGCGAATCCAAGCGTGAAGGGTGCTTAAGCTATATTTATACATGTCCTCGTTTGCGTGTTTATCTTTGATTAACTCTAAATTATTCATTTCTTTTGGACAAGCCTTGCATATGTCACACACTGAAGCTGCTGTATTGGATATAATGGAATGAATTTTACCATCAATCATTGTCAACAGCAGTTGGTGTTTGACACTAATTCCATCAGTGATGGTGGATGGAGTTAAGGCTTCAATCTCTGCTTCGATTTCAGCCATCTCTCTCTGCACATTTTCTTTGGTTTCCTTTATAAACTTAAACAATATTGGCCGGCAAAATGAAGTGGAAGATGGTCGCTCGTTTTCCCAAATTGTTACACCTTTTGAGACGAGCCGCAGTGGTACAAGACTAATCATAAAATTACTAGCAAAATCGATTTGCTCATCTTCACTCGTCCTTTGATGATAAATGCTTTGGCTAGATGATCCGTCCAAACCCCATTTGCTGGTCAATACGAGCTGTTGATTGGGATCAACAGGGGTTTCTAACGACCTAATAAGTCTTCTTGAGGTTAAATCCATCAAGGCTTGTAATTTGATTTTTGCAGAGCTCTCTGTAACTGTGAGATCTAAGAAGATCTCACAGTTACAGAGAGCTCTGCAAAAATCAAATTCCGCCAAAGAAAAAAGGCCAAAGATGGCCGGATAGCACTTAATTTTTTCATTAACCAACATGTAGTAACTCGGGTATTGAAGAGCTCCTTCTTGAGTGTTGAAATCCCGAAGAGTGTTATAGCGCCATTTCGATAAGTTCATCGATACATAAAGAGCCAATGCCTTCAAAGGGGATATTTCCCGTACCTGAATTGATTTACCTTCAATGAAGGCTTTGATTTTTGAGGCCTCTTCTGGATTCTCCGTCAAGTATTTCATAACATAAGCTGTATCGCTTTGTCCTGCCTTTTGAAGCGCCCTTTCGGCCGAAAACATAATTTCAGCGCTGCTACTGCTGCATGAAAGACTATATTCAGTGCGTCTTCTTTTTTGCCGGTTACTAAGGTCCTCAAAAGATTTACGAGGACTAGGATGTGTACAAGTTGAAGCATCAGATTTAGCAGGAGAAATTATGGGCTCGATGACGTCACTTATATTTTCTGTAGAAGGTTCCATATTTTCATTCTGTAATTCCGGCCATTGAATTGCAGCCTGTAGCCAAATCTCATGTTTCTTCCGAAACTTATCTGTGCTTCTTCCAGACTGTGTCCATTTTGCATAAATGCGGTAGCAAAATCGACGACACCAGTCTTTTAAACTTGTTTCAGCACTTTCACATAACTGAACACAACTGTTATCTTTTAAAACACTGAACAAATAGTTAAAGTCGCGTAAATCTTTATGTGCGCGTGCGCATAAAGCAACGTGAATATCAAGATTTGTATTAAAATTTGGAAAATACATTGCGAGATTAGCTTGGATACAACGAGGTGTAAATCAACACTGATTTTAAAGTTACTAATAGTGACCTATTTATATAAAATCCAGGTATCCCAGGTATCCTTTGTTAAATATTGCAAGGTAATTAGTTATTGTGATAATTAGTAAATGATGCATGCTAAATTAGTGTATTAAGAGCCATTTAGTAATTAAATAATAGCAATGTTCTTATCAGTAATCATTAGTGCATCAGTTTTATATGTAAACCTTAAGTCCCTAATTATATATCCTAATTAGCTTATATCTTCTCTAATTGGCTGCTCAGAAATGTTATTGTAATAAGGTAAACCTTTAGAAAAACGGTTTTAATCAACAAAATAAACAAAAAATAAAAAAATTGTGTTATAAAATAAACATCACTCTTTATCCCAGAAAGTGCACATTTGGCGCACTATGTGTCTTAGTATTAAATATAGCTCTTAGTATTAGCATTATGATATTAGAGACCGCTACTTGAAACAAGCCCGGAATCAGGAGGGAGAGAGCTCGATACACTCATTTTCATAGTAAAATTTCACATTTTCTCAAATTACTCCCGAAATATGGGAGTTATGAAGAAATTCATCACCACAAGTTATGAAGGCATTAAGTAATCGAATAAGATGGCATCATTAGTTTGGCATAATTTTACTCTTTTTTTTCGGACATGTCTACGTCCAACCGCTCCCATACATTCGTTCCACTGTGCGCCTCGATGGTATAGTGGTCGTAAGCGGTACCAACTGCTGAGCATGATAAATGATTTTATTTTTGTAAGTAGGTTTGCACAAACACTTTTATACGTCAATCATATTTTTTTATAAAACTAGATGAGGTCGGTGAGACGGCTATAACCGTATCTCTTTAGAGCGTTGTGGATGAAATTTGTTTACGTGTGGGTGTGGCACACTTTGAGAGCTCGTACACCACTGATTTTTACAGTAATTCAACGTGATCTCAGCCTTATTGCTTTAAGCATAAAGTCTATACAATAAACAAATAAATTTTACTATGGTAGCCGTGTTTCACGTAGAGAAACAAATATACGGCTATCGCCGTACTGTCATTTCATAAACTTTTAAAATACGGTTACACCCGTTACCGCGCCGGAAGGTGCTAATTATGTGACTTGTAAGAATCCCTTACCAATAAACTACTATGACTATAACTATTATATTATGCTATAAAGGTGGCAGGGACAATGACGCGCAAACTGTAACCATGAATTCAGCATATGATTCTATACACCAATAGCATAGAAATTAATTAAATAAAAAAAATATGCTGTTTCATAAAAACGTGCCTACGCGGTCAAATCAAAATGTATGGAAAAGCATTTTTTTTCTAAATACCTAAGCTAATAAAATTTTTATCGGAGGGGGTTTCAGAATTTTGTATTGAATCGATGTGACAGGTTACGCGCCGATATCCCTACCATCCTGTATAGGTATCGCAGGAATAATAATTTTAGTATATGGAATAACGATGCTGAGTCGGCCATACTGTGTTTTGACTTGAAGATTCGCATTTGGCGGCGACTGCAGTGTTCTTTGCCCTCTAGAATAGATAACATAAAATAGTTTAACTTCGACTTTATATGAACCATCCGGACAGATAAGTAACAAAATAAAGGATTTTATCCTATCCAGATGAAATCTATTTATTTCGGGTAGTATTTCTAGGAATAAAGCCTGATTTACACTGTGATTTAATTGCCAGTGGCAGAGTATAAGTTGTAGCCACAATAAAAGCTGCAACGTCTAAATAGTGTATGGCGGCATCTACATCGCCACATGCGAACTACGCGTCACACAGACGTTAGGCAAAATCCTGCATCGCGCTAGCACAGTTTACCGCGCGACTAGCATAATAATTATGTACAACGTAGGGAAGTAGCCTACAAGACACAACACCAATATCATTCTACAAAAGTTACAGCCAAACCCGCGATCCCAACTAGTGATAAACAAAAGAGCATCATTAACATGATACACACGATAAGCTGCAGTCATGTGACGTGCAGTCATTGACCGAGTTTACTCACTCTGTGAACAAATTAAAATTAATTCAAATTCAAATTATTTATTAATAACAATCACAATTTACAAGAATAGAATAGTCAGTGACCCCCAAACTAGACATTTGCCTGTATCTTGGGAGTCAGAGTTCCGATATTGTCAAAGTGGTACATAGTGATTAATGCATGACAGGAAAACAAAAACTAAAATTAAAATTAAACTTATCTAAAATCAGTAAACTTAGAATATACATACATTGCCATCAGCGTGAGATCAAACTAATCAAAATAAAATCAACAGTATGAGATCAATTAAATAACAAATAATAAGTAATAATACCGAAACCAATAGGATATAAATCAACAAAAATCTAATCAATTATGTAAATCATTTATACAATACAGTGTAGAGTGTGAGCGTATGTGTTAGAAAGTGTGAATGTGTTAGGGTGTGTGTGTGTGTGTGTGTGTGTGTGTGTGTGTGTGTGTTTTTGTGTGTGTGTGTGTTTGTGTGTGTTTTGTGGACGTCAGCGAGAACGTAGGAGTACATTTAGTTTGTTTAATGTTGTTCATCTAAGTATAAATAATATTTTCTGTTTCATCGTAGGAGAGAGTGAAAAGCCATTTCTTTATTAGGTTTTTGCACAGGGATATTTTGAGGTCTTTTATGTTGCAGAATCTTATGGCATTGTTGTAAATGCGTGGAAATAAGTAGTTCGGGGAACGTCTAGCCATAAGGGAGTTTACCTGGGGAAAAGGAATTCTGATTGTGCGCTTTGACATTATTTCTTGGTAATCTGTCCTGAATTTTAGTTTTCCATGAATGTGAAGTATTGCGTTGAGGATGAACAGCTGTCGAACACGGAGGACCGGGAAGTCATTGTAGAGTTTGTTGGTTGGGTACAAGAAAGGCTTCTTGAGCATTACTTTAATGACGGCTCTTTGTGCTCTTTCGACTTCAATAAATGCAGTAGAACGATGTATATTGATAGCGACGATTGATCGCTATCTGAATACGTACTTATAACAAGTGCCTGCTTTTGTAGTTTATATTTTTATGATAGGTATTGTGACATGACACTATCATCTGTGTTAGTTATAACGTTGTTGATCTCTTGAGTGAGGACTTTTAGTGATTTTGTATCGAAAATACAACTATCCTAGACCATTTAGGTGCGGAAGGCGGAAGACCGGGAGAGGTCCAACAGTGGACTGCGATAGGCTAAGTTGATAGTATAATAATTATTATATGTAAAAGTATATAAAAAAGGAGGGAAAATAATCATAGGGCATCAAAAAATGATTCCGCATCGTTGTCAACAGGAAAAGCGCCCAAAATTGCTCAGAATTGCCAGGTTAAGCTGATTCTTTGGTCAAAAAATAGGCCTGCCCTCTGATCACGTGAAGAGTCGAGCGACCGCTTGTCGAGGTCTCGAAAAACTAATAGCGATAGTGATCACTTCAAGCACCAATTTGTTTGACAAAGTGTTTGGTAAGTGTTTAGGTATTCTTCAAGGTTGTAAAAGGCTTACGATCAGAAGTGACTGAAGTAAAGCTGTGTTTGACATTTAATATTTATCAGCTCTCGTCATCAGTTGTCATTCTAATAAGCCCTATAATATACGCCTTGACTGGTGAAAGTCAGCCTAAGAAAGTTACAACATCGACAGTAATTTATTTGATTGTCTAAAATTAGTGTTCCGTAATGCTGTATCACCTGTGCTTTATCCTTTCAAGGAAATAGCGTTATGCTACCGGATATTCCAACAACAACAATCCACGGCTGTGCTCATTAAAAGGAATCAGCGTGCAATGAATATGACGAGAGTGTTGCCAAGAGCTAAGGACATTAGGCACGCCGCCACTGCCATGTCGCTGATAATGGCCCATCATCTCATTAGCAGCATTCATTCAAACTGGACGGCTTTTGTTTTTATACTCTATTTGATGGATGGTCTAATTTATGGCCTGTTTATACTGTTTATGTAAATGTTTCATGCAAATTTGGAGAGCAGTTGTGGCGACCAGTGGTAACGGCCGCAACTTACGAGTTTTAGGGCATAGCGCGTAGGTTCGAATCCAGACAGGCGCTTTACTTTGTAAGAATTATTTCATCACCACTGCTCTAAAAACAGTGAAGGAAAACATCGTAAGGAAACCGGCATGTCCTTGAACCAAAAATTCGATGACATGTGACATCTACCTACCCGCACTGGGCCCGCGTGGTGTCCTAATCGGCCCACTCCCTCTGTCTGAGGCCTGTGTCCCAGCAGTGGAACATTATAGGCTGATAACGAGAAAGCAAGAACGAAGAGACACACATTAACTAGGTATCCACAAAGCTGACACAATAGATGAAAAAAACGTCAGGAGTCAAATAAAATATGTAAATGGAAGACACTGGTGAGTCACACTGTTAAACATGCAAACATCAAGCTTTTCCGCTCGACAAGCAGTTTATATCAGCAAACTATAACGCTATAGGTAGGTACTAGGGTTGATCTCGCTATAATAAACCCTATCAAGAAATAATCAATAGTATTTTATAAAGGAGTTCGTAAAATGGATAAATTTCAACCGCAATAAACGTTTCGACTTTGACATAAAAATACAGTGGTACGAGCAGAGTAGGTAGTATAGTTAGGTAATTCCTATAGGTAATTATTTTAAGGCTATGTAGGTACATAGCCTTAAAAGAATTATCAATAGCCCACGCTCATTGACTTTATTCTTTCTTCTAAATCTCAAAAGGCGATTACAAATTAAATAAATCTCCGGATCAAAGAATACCAGCAAATCAGTTCCCTAGGGCGCCGAAAGTGATTCCGGGTTTATTTGAGGTAGGTTAGGCAGCGATACCGTTCTATGATGTTCTGTGATAAGATCGCACTGAGAAATCTAGTTGCCCTAGGGATTTTGTAGGCCGAATAGTTATTGCTGTGTTTTGTATGAAGAAACTAGGTCGTGGACTTACTAATGACTGCATAAATGAAAATCAGGCTCAAAGCCGGTACTCGTTAGTCAAATTTCGTATACCATGTCCGAGTGAATAAATTACTCAAAATTCCATAGAGCATCTGTTTCCAGAGTGCAGACATTTGCAATTATGGTAAAGAAACATTTGTGACAGTGTGTCAGTAGACAAGGCGATAACCTGAAAACTAGGATGGCGTTAATAAAATATTTAGGTTACTACCAAAATATTTTATTAACGCCATCCTAGTTTTCAGGTTTCAGGCTTGTGATTACCAGGATCGAACAATTAACGTGATGTCCGAGACAAGGAAGTGTTTCACAAAATAAATGTTTTACTATTTCCGGATTGGCTGAGACAAAAGCAGCCTTACCTCGCACTGCCAGGGTCGCGGGTTGTTCGAAAGAGATACTGTGGCCCCTGGCACAGGCAACTGAAGGACCACGGGTGGGTTTTAGTCAGTAAAACTCGGAAGCACTCCCGCTCCGCCCAGAGCGGGAGAAGTTATTTGAAATCTCCCACCCAAAAAAAAAACCTTACCTCGCAGCTTCTATTTAACCTTCACTGTGACTTTACTAAACAACAACAGCCACGTTAATGGACTTATTTATAATTCCGTAGAACTAGTAAAAAGTCATGGCCGAAACCCAAACTCGGGCCCAAAGGCGTTAGTTAGGGGGAGCCACTATAATCCTGCCCAATAATAGGTAAGGTCAGTGAAATTTCTGATAAGAGCCGAGTTCAGCGCGCACTGAATACTAATGTTATTCTCTGCCAAATTGATTTATATCTGCACGAAGGCACCCTGTATATTTTCACAATATTCTATACGGATATGTAGGATGTGAGGGAAATAAAATTGACTAGCCGTGGTGAAAAGGCACCGGCACAAATTGAAGGTAGACTACATGAAATATAGTGTTCGTTTGACGGAAATGTGTCACGTGCAAATCTCTCAAAACAGAAATACCTTTCGTAAAATCAAGACTGTTCCACAACTGAACATTTTGCAGCGACTTGTACAAAGTGTACAAATAATTTTCAATGAAAAACAGATTGAAATACTGAAAGAAGAACAGAAATGTTCGACGAAGTCGACAATGCCGAAATTAATATCAATTCTTATAGACTTTAATATCAAAGTGCCAGATTCGCAAAAGAAAGCTAAGTGTTGGCGTATCAAATACTCGTATATTGCAAAATTAAATCACGTAAAGCTAATATATCTGAGCGTGCGAGTTGTACAAAACAGACGTGCACACACACATATACACAGCTTCTGACTGCGTTCGTGTGTACGAGTATGTAAAAGGTAAACGTTATTTGTTCACTACCCTACCCCCACTATTTTGTATCTGTGGGAGTGGGACAAAGGGTATATTGTATCCTGAAGATATGATTGGAATGTACTTTTTGTTTGAAAGTAACTATCATCTCTTTTGTGAAATACGTCAAATAGACTAGAGCTAACAAATAATATTGGCTCTTTCTTTATTATAGTCAATAGCTAGTCTGAAGAAATGAGACAATATCACAAGAAATAGTGGAAGAATATTTTCCTTTAATTTCTAACTTTTATAAGTTTTTTTGTGTTTACCTAATGGCATCCTCGACACAGATAATCTCACTGCCAGCCTACATAAATTATTTAGTTGTGTTAATTACATTCCTCTCAGGGGAAGACTACGTTTTGGTCGTCATCCGGCTCATAATATGATTATGATACACATACACACTGAAACATACACAAGGTACGAAGTTTATGAAAAAATTGAAAATAAAGAAGTAGTTGTACTTCAAAATATAATAATACAATCAATTACGAGGTACACATTTGTATACTCGGACCAGTTATTTGAACAGATGATAGTTTATTATCTCTGCTCCGAACAATCATGTACGCGATAGCCACTAAATTAAACTGTTATATAGCATAGCATAATCAGCCTATAATGTTCCCATTGCTGGGACACAGGCCCTATAATGTTCCCATTGCTGGGACACAGGCCCTATAATGTTCCCATTGCTGGGACACAGGCCCTATAATGTTCCCATTGCTGGGACACAGGCCCTATAATGTTCCCATTGCTGGGACACAGGCCTTCTTTCTTCGAGAGGGCTATAATATATCACGCGGGCCCAGTGAGCGTTGGTAGATGTCACAAGTCTTCGAATTTTTTAATCACAATGTTTTCTTTCACCGTTTTGAGAGCAGTGGTGATGAAATTACTTACACAAAGTAAAGCGCCTGTCTGGGTTCTAGACCGTTGCCACTGGGCCATCACGGCTCATTGTTTTTGCTCTTTGATTTTATTTATGATTTCATCTTGAAACTTAAACACAGTAAAACCAGTGTATGGAAATTACGCGCTGAAGGTAGGTTTAGAAAAGAAGCAAGAAACATAAATGATTTGTATAAATGAGATGAAATCCAATGGTCAAGCGAAGCCTGTTGTTGGCATTTATCGATGTACGTAAAGTGCGTCTGATGTAGGATACAGAACCCATTATAGAACTATAGAAAATACTCGAATCGTAGAGAAATGAGAAATACTTTTATGCTCTGAAGTACCTATTGTTGTCTGACCAACTGGCATTATTCTGTACAATTCTTTTATTGCAACGTTTCTGCTTCGTAGGCTGTGAAGAGGTATTTCAAATAGCAGAATTTTTAGTACAGTTATGAATGAATCTATCAAGCAATCAACGGAAAAGTGTCAGCGTCATGTTCTTGAACGGCGCCGTCAGAAGGCCAGTCGATTCTGTTTGAATCTCACCGTGAGAAGTTAGGTGAAGTGAGCTGTCATTTCATGATGCTAGTTAGTGACACTAATGACAGCTCATTTTAAGCTCACTTCACCCAAATTATCACGGTGAGATTTTTACAGAATAGCACTGCTGTTCATTTCTTAGCTGCCATGGTTTATTTTCATTTAATATTTGAATTGTTTTATTTTTAAATTACCGACGCTTTTAACGTTCTGCATCGTTATCACATGCATAATTTCAACATGAATAATGAAACCATATTATTTTGATTTAAAAGTTTCCGTGGAGTTTATTGACCGTTCTTCATTGTAGGTTCTGCGCTTTGGAATACCTACCTACTACGCTTTTGAATGGGCAACTAGCTTCATCTTTCTGACTTCTTGACAATTTAAAAGTGCCTGTAGTTAGTTCATTTGAAATAAATGATTTGAGTTTGAGTTTCACAAAATAGCCAAACTTTTTTTTTTCTCTCTGTAAACAATTTCATACTGTTTAGACAAATATTTTGTTTGCGAGAAAAGCTGCGGATTAAATATTGCATTAATTATTAGTTGATTTGTATTAGTAACTGAAGGTGACTAGTTTGAAGTTATTTGTCCTTTTCACTGATAGCATGTTATCTTAACTGAACCAATATTGGAAGGTGATATAAATAATGCACTAAATGGAGACAATTAAGTTGTTGTTTGAAAGTGTAAGATGCGGGTTATAGTTGCATTGTTGCTGAGTTTGGTTGCTGTTTCAGGTAAATAAAACATTTTAAGAAACAGAAACAGGACATTTCTAAGAGATATTAATTTAATATTCTCTAGAATGTTAAATTAATATCTCTAGAAATATGAGCCTCTAAGATTTAAAAGGGGGAGCGGGTTGAGCTAGTCTCCTTTAATAAAGATTGGTCCTTGGCAGCACTGGACAAAGAGGTGGCGAGTAGGTAAGCCTTTGCCCAGCAGTGGGATATTAATAGCTAATAATAAGAAAGGTTTCAAGAGATTGTCGTGAACCTTTTATTATGCCTTTGACAGTGTAATAGTATTCTATTCAAAAATAATTTAGTATTTTCAAAAGAAAATGTTTCGTAGATACATTGACGGATAAGCCAATTTCTATAAGATCTACAAAAAAGACGACCTCCCTATTTTGAGTAAACAAGAACGAAAGGCACCTCTTTCATTTGGGGTATTTTCTCGCAAAATTGTAAAGAGGCGATAAAGGAAAATAGGTTAATGTGCCGTTTGTAGACGATGAACCACTAACCCCTTTTTCTTGTCCTTTCTCACAAAAAACATTATTTACATTCTTTTGTAAAATCTATGGGTATAATTTACAAACTATTAACTATCGAATAAAAGGCGCTGGTTCAGTCGTAAAACAAAGTATAATATATGTCACTCAAAAGTAAAAACCATAAGGTTGAAAAAGCATAAACAAAAGGTATAAAAAAGTAAAATATCAAAAAGAAGAAAATGCCTTGCACACAAACCTTTGGCTTTTTTTCATGTATTAAGTCGAGGGTAGGTATATTTTGCAAAACGAAATCATTGCTACTGTTAATGTAATACGCAATAACCCCGCAGGTAACTGAAGGTTTTTGCATCCTTACGTAGGTGTATTTACCTTAGATATTTACAAAAGAGTCCGTTACCAAATTGTCTGTGTCTACCATTACTGAACACGGTATAAGTATTGATATAGGAGAGGTAAAGTTGAACCTTGAGGAGGTACTCAAGGTTCCACTTTACTTGTAATCTATGGATCATGGCACTTCTTATCGTTCACGCATAGAAGAGGTTCTAAGCTTATGAGTAGGCTGCTTTAAAGTATCAATCTTTAAGTGCATTTTACTGAAACTGTGTTCAGTTAGGGTAGACGCAGAAAAACAAAATAAAAACATTTTGGTAACGAACTCTTTGTTGAAATCCAAGGTTATTACGAGGGCGTCTGCCGTCGTCACATAGACGTCACCGAGAACGACATACAAAAGTAAAAAAACTTGTTGCCGATGAAACTTCGTAATTTCAGCAGAAGTTCTTCTCATCTTCAACTTGTAGTCAGTTACGGACATAAAATTAGTTCGGGGACGTAACTAATATTGAATGATTAAGGATTTAACAGTTGTCCTTACTCCCGATGTCTTTGTGCCCATCCGAAAAAGTTCATGAATCAATGGGAGTAGGGTTCATTAAATTACAAAGTATCGATCTACCTTTGGTTGGTTCCGTATCTTCGTTGACGGACTTGGAGTACGCCCCCAGAACCGCAGAGACTCTGCTCGCGACTTCGTCCGCGTGAAATTTCACACTAACCTCATTCAAATTTCGAAAAACCCTTTCTTAGTGGATACATACACTTCACAAAGAACACACCCTCCAAATTTCATGTCTCTAGGACCAGCGGTTTAGGCTGTGCGTTGATATTAGTCAGTCATGCAGGACTTTAAATTTTATATATCTAAATGTAAAAACACCAGCAGGACTAAATATGTCTTGTATTTTGTTGGAAAGGCCTATTTCCAGCAGTGGACTGTCAAAGGCTGATGATGCGTTGAAATTACCTGTAACAAAAAAAAAATCTTTCAGTAAACTTAATACGTTAAAGATAATAAAACGAAAGCCATGAAAACTGGTGATGCCTGAGATGTTTATAAAATGGATTTTATGAACTATAAACAATATCTTCATTACATTTTCTCGTAACTTTGAGCGTAAAATTTTATAATAGGTACGTGTTTTAATTAACACTTAAAGTAAAATCTTAAAACAGACTGGATGTCACGAAGTCTGTATCTTCTTCTTATATATAAAACTGAATCGCTAAATGTGTTGCTAAGCGCAAATCTCGACAGCAGCTGAACCGATTTATTTCGCTAATTCTTTTTTTGTTGTGTTCGGTATTGTCAGGACAAGGTTTGTATGGAAGCAAATAATTTTTTTTCGAAAAAGAATTGCACCCGTGCGAAGCTTGGGCGGGCCGCTAGTTTGTATAATAAATCTTTATTATCAGACCACAGTGAATCAATACAGTAGTGTTGGTAAAGAGAACTTAAAACTAATAGGAATAAAAAATACAACCGAATTGAGAACCTCCTCCTTTTTTTGAAGTCGGTTAATTAAGTGGAGTGGGAGGTATGGTGAAGTAAATAATGTCAGGCCATATCGTTCCGAATGCATATAATTTATTTATTTTTATTTATTTATTTAGGTTAGCCAACAATTGTTTACACAATACATTTTACAAATAATTTCCAAAAAAAGACATTTATAAGTGCAACAATTACTTAAAGGCTAACACAACATGCACCATTTACGGTTTAACATAATAATTAATACAAAGCCAAACTTTCAAAATATTACTTTCTAAATAATAAAAAAAAAAAAATAACAGATCAATAGGTAACAATAAAAAATTAAAATAATTAAATTTAATTCACATTCATATTAAAGTAACATAAAATAAAATTACATTAATAGTGAGATCATTGGTTGTAAGAATAATGCTCAGTAATGATTTTATAAAATTTTCCGATGCTGTCATGGTGTATATCCGTAACATCGCTGCAAACATTTATATTTTTACACATGCGTGAAATCGGTGAATTAGCACCCAGAACCGTTCTGCGCAACGGTGGGTATAATGGTGTGATAGGATTTCGCGGATATCTGGCTGGGGCACGAAATTTTAGGAGACTCAGTAGGATCGGGCAGTCAATTTTATTTCTAAGCAACTTATAAAGAAACAAGGTATCAGTAACTTCTCTTCGAGTTTATAACGAGTGCATTTTAAAATATTTGAGACGCGTATTATAGGAGATAAGCTGCTTACTTTTTCCTCTAGAAAATGCGAGGTGCCACAAAAACCGTTTTTGAATTCTTTCCAGAAGTAACTTATGTGTGGCGTAGTGTGGTCTCCATACAACACTGCAGTACTCCAAAACGCTTCGTACAAGGCTATAGTACAGCATTATTTTAGTACCGACCTGTTTAAAGCCCCTGGTGTTTCTAAGCACAAACCCTAACATTTTTGATGCTTTCTTAATAATATGCTCGATGTGGGGGACGAAAGTAACTTTTTTGTCGAACATTACTCCCAGATCCTTAATTGCCTCCACTTCTTGTATCTTTTCATTGCCTATGAAGTACTCCGAGTTTATTGGATGTGACTTTCTAGAAAAAGATAAATGGTAACATTTTTTAAAATTAAGTTCCATTTTGTTAGTCTCACACCATTCAACAACTCTGTTCAGATCCTCTTGAAGCAGCGCGACATCGCTCGATGATTCGATTCTGCGAGCAAACTTTAGGTCATCAGCGTAAAGAAAGCACTCGGAAAAGTAAAAACAGTGGAGAAGGTCATTTATAAATAAGATAAATAATATAGGAGCCAAATGCGACCCCTGAGGCGCACCGGAAGTCATGCAATAATTGCTAGCAGATCGAAAACCGTTAACAACAACATAAAATTCGCGCTTCGATAGATAAGATTTAAGCCATTTCAGCAAAGGACCAGTGACACCATACGTTGCTAGTTTGTGTATTAGTATGGAATGAGGAATTTTATCGAAGGCCTTGCTGAAATCAGTGTACAACACATCAAATTGTTTATTTGAGTCGATAGATTCTATTAGAGACTCTGAGAAAGACAGCAAATTTGTGGCAGTAGACCTTGAGGCAACAAAGCCGTGTTGGTGATCACTAAGATAAAGTCTGAAATGGCGTTGAATGTGAGGACAGATCATCGATTCAAATATCTTGGCAAACGCGGAGAGAATCGCGATGGGCCGATAATTGGAAATGGTGTCTTTTTTCTCCGACTTATACACAGGAACGACTTTGGCCTTTTTCCACTCGGAAGGGAAGGTTCCAGTGGCCAGCGACACTTCATATATTTTTAAAAGTGGGGTTACCAAGGCCGGTGCACAGGCAGCAATAAATAAGGGTGGGATTCCGTCAGGACCTGCCCCTTTCCTGGTGTCTACACTACGTAGCTTTTTGAGAAGGGAATCACTGTCCAATTCAGGCATTGTTAGGCACTGGCTATTAATTTCTAATGTGTTAAGAAAATTTGAGTCGTTCTTAAATTCTGTACCATCTTCAGGGGTGAACACAGATGCGAAATAATTGCCAAAAAGATCACAGATATCTGGACCATTTGATGTGATAGTTTGCCCGTCAGTCATAGTTAGTGGATATACACCAGACCCACCGCGCTTAGCCTTTACGTGAGTCCAAAATAGTTTAGGATTTTCTTTAATTTCTGATTCTAATTTTTCCATATATGTACTGTACAAGGATTTAGCCAGGATTTGACAACGTTTAGAGACTAATTTTAGTTCTAGTTCATCTAAAGGGTTTTTATATTTCCTAAAGCGCAATCTTAATTTATTTTTCTCTTTCAGTGTTCTTATAATTGTTTTATTAAACCATGGGGGATAATGGCAAGTCTTTGACATACAATCTGGTACAAATGTGTTTATTGCAGTATTTAAAACTTCATAAAATATCTTTAACATACTTTCCACATCATTACTATTCGCAAATTGTTGAAGCCAGTCATGTTCATTTATATAAGTTGTAATATGTTCATAATTTGCCCTATAAAAGTTTTTTCTCTTGTTGAGATTATTGTATGGGAGATTCGATTCTTTTAACAATGATATAGAAATATCAAGGGGAGGATGCAGCTTATCAACAGCGGTTAATGAACAACTAGATTCACACACTGTGCACGAAGATAATGTTGACAAAACTAGATCCAGAATTCGCGCAGAACAGTTTTTAACGAAATTGCACTGAGAAAGTCTACTAACGTTCATAAATTCCAACAATCTTAAACAAGTGATAGGTAGTGAACTGTTAACGGAACCGGGAGTCCAATCTATTTTGCCCAAATTAAAATCTCCAATTATGCAAATCGGGATATTTGTTGTCTCAAACACGCCATTACAGTGTTCCACAAAGTGCTCAATTGTTGAAAGACATACAGGTGGAGGAAGATAGACTGCACAGAGAGCTAGCTGTTGTGATTTATGTGCAGTCGATATATCGATGGTAACCCAAAGATCTTCGCATTTACTATGCCATTTATCAATGCACTTGGAACTGATTTTATTAGAGACAGCAATCAGAACTCCGCCACCATCTTTATGAGGATGGAAGCCTGTTGTCTCTCTATCTCTTCTGTAAACAACATACCTATTATCAAACAGTTCACTACTAAGAACACTACTATTCAGCCAAGTTTCGGTCAAAATGAATACGTCATAATCCATGCAACAAAGGTTACTGTAAAATATGTTAGTTTTAGTTCTCAAACCTCTACAATTTTGATAAAAGATAGTTAATTTTCTGAATTTTAAATATAGATAGGTACTAAGACTTACTTCTACAATAATATAAAATTAATTATTGGATTTTACTTAAGCTATTCGTGTTTTTGATGAGTATGTATTCTGCGCCATCGACTTTTCTCACAAATATTTTGCCATTTCTAACCCAAACGTACTTGTAGTTCATTTCCTTGGCCTTAATCCTAGCTGCAGCGTGAAGAGTTTTATTGGTGGGTGAAAGATGTTCAACCACATACACAGGTGCCTTTTGACCGGAAAATCCAAGATGGCCACAGTTAAGTTTTCCCTGCGGGTTATTTTGGTTGTGTTTTATAACGGACGCTAGGAGTTGATCGCGCAGCCTAGGCGAAGCCAACTGAACTACTATGGATTTAGGACGGGTACTGGATGGATTGTTTTTGGCAACTCGCGTACAATTCAATATATCTTTTTCTTGAACATCACAGTTGACAGCTTCCCCGAGTTGGGTGACAATTGAGTACAAATTCTCGTTTTTCGTTTCTGGCATGCATTGTACCTCAAGGTTACTTGATCGTGATTGCTGCTCTAGATTATTAATTCGCACATTAAGATTCGACGTAAATGTCTTCAGTTCATATTTTCTATTTCTAGCCTCTTTATGGTCTCGTTTGATGCTTTCTGATTACACTCAAAGTCCTCAAATTGTTTGTTCATGAATTGCATCGATTTAATCATCTCCTTCATTTCTGCCTTTACTGTTTCAAGTTCATTGTTCATAGTGCTGACCAGACTTTCATTGAATTGTGTCAACATATCACTAAATTCTGCCTTAATTATCTCCTGAATAATGGACCGAATGTCTTCTTTGTTACATAAAGGTGATGGCGGAGATGGAGATCCACTAGCCTGCCTCTTATTCCCTCTATTCGTAGACACATTACGGGAAGGGGTCGAGTCATTTTTAAAGATCTTTGATCGCTCCGCATCACTAGCCATAACGGTATACTAAATAATGCCACGTGAAACAGCGGTAAAAAAAAAAATGGAAACTGATTTGTAGAAAAAAAATAAGTGTAATTTATTTATCCTCCCAGAGGCAGTGTAAAGTAGGTCGGAAACACTGCACCGTCTTCGATAAATAATCTTTGGTGCGAGCGCTCGCATGCGTCACTGAGCGCGGGCGCACGCCGATTTGCTACTTAAGTGCGCTGCGCAGCCGCCAGAGTAGCTTGCGCAGTGCGTAAAAAGTCTTGTCATGCACTCACCGGTTGACCAGCAGTGATTCAAATTTTTTTAACAGTTCACAGCACAAATCGTTCCATTTACACACTTTTTGATGGTTCTGAATATGATAACACTTGTTAATGGAATGTTATTTTCACTTGGGACGGTTTTAATTGCAAAATAAGTCCAGAATTCGTTTTTATTTGTATTTAACCAAAGAGCAAATTCACACGTAAACTAACCGTTCGACCGCTAGGGCAAAGATGTTGATTATCTTGCATTGATAAGAGTTTTTATATTCTTTCTCTACAATGAAAGAAATCACCTGTGTCACATTTTGAGCGCGAGCTATGCGATAATAGCTCATAATTATGCAAAATGTGTTATTACCTAAGTAGGTTTCATCGTTCGAGGGATTTACGCATTCTCTAATGAACGATTCAATTGTTTTTGTCTACAATTTCAGCCGTCCCTGCAAATCCTCAAAGGATTGTGGGAGGTGATGTAACTACCGTTGACCAGTACCCAAACATCGCAGCGCTGCTTTACTCCTACTCCGGGGTAAGCTTCTATCAGACTTGCGGAGGCACCATTATCACTCATCGGTCGATCCTCACCGCTGGGCATTGTCCTTCGTAAGTTGCTATATTATTATACTTTTACAATAATTGTTTTTTCTACGGACTTATATAGGACAACTACTCAAATTAAAATAGGGCCCACCATTTTCTGTCTACCCACTTGAATTTACGCTAAAATTGACACTCGAAACATTGGCAAGGACCCATAAATATGCCAAGAACAAATTTCAGTATTTCACAAAAGCTCACCTAATTATTTATTGTATTATAAGTCCGTAGTCCGTAAGTCCGTTAAGGTCTAAAATTCGAAGAGAGGAATTCTTGATCTTGAAATATAAAGTAGACGATTTCTAGATTTTTAAGATTTTCTGTTCGAATAATGATTCACATTCACTTTTGTAAGATTAAGTGTTTCGAGTATCATATCATGAACATCAAACGAATGTGAGATCAAAAGGATGGATAACGGTTCAATGACTGAATATTTTTGGTATTTCTAATGTGGTCACATCAGCCTCAAGCATGATGACCGCTGGGTAAACAATAAAAGAAAATACGTTTATTTGCGATAAACTTGACTCAAGAAAGAACATAATTGCTAAAAGAACAAGTTGGGGGAAAATATGCGTCACATCTACGCAAAACGGCCATCGCTCAGCATAATGCTATGATCCTATGTGAGACAGAGCCCCAGCGCTACAATGGGTGCTTGAAGATGGACGGCGCCGCCGAGGTCGGCCTGGAAAGAGGTGGCGAATCGAGCTAGACAGTACCGCGAGGGCTGGTTCCAGGTAGCGCGGGAAAGGAGTTCTTGAAAGGAGCTGGCGAACTTTGCCAGCAGTTGGACAGCGTAGGCAAAACAATAAAAAATGGGGTATACTATAGCTAAATCTACCTTACCCCTTCCAAGATTACAGGCTTGATGTTATGAGTTCTAATAACAGACTTTCTCCTGTTCCAGTGGAGATTTAATCATCAAATGGCGTATCCGAGTTGGATCCAGCTTCGCCAACAGTGGTGGCATCGTGCACACTGTCATCGCCATCTTCGTCCATCCCAACTACAACCCGCGCACCATTGACAATGATGTCGCCATCTTGCGAACTACTGGCACTATTGTGTTTGTGCATGTGGTCCGACCCGCTCCTATTGCTGGAGTTAATTACTATCTCCGAGATAATGACACTGTCGTTGCGGCTGGGTGGGGCACTACTTCTGTAAGTTTCATATTCTTACAAATCCGTTTTTGATCAGAAGGCCTTACGAAATCTAGTCGCAATCTTATCTCAGTGACAATCAATGTCAACAAACATCTTGCCCTCACAACACTATTTCTACTAAGCTTCTTTTTACTAAACGGCACCGACTTACGAAATGTAGGTTGTGGGTTTCGTCAAAAGCTTGTCAAAAATGTAAGGAAATTAGAGGTATTTTTACAGATTGAGACTGAGATCAGACTGTGAACCTTATTAACCGTCACTTTTTGCCTTAATATAAAACGATTTCTAACTTTTGCCAGTTATTGTATTTTGAGCTTAATTCTCATGCTATGGGTTTGTTAATGATGAGATGTACAATGAATACAGAGATGAATCCTTTGCAGTCCGGTGGTGCATCTTCCGAGCAACTACGCCACGTCCAGCTGTGGACTGTGAACCAGGCTATCTGTAGATCCCGGTATGCAGTTCGTGGTTCTAACGTCACTGACAACATGCTGTGCTCCGGCGTGCTCGACGTCGGTGGTCGCGACCAGTGCCAGGGTGACTCCGGCGGTCCTCTCTACCACAACGGTGTTGTCGTTGGCATCTGCTCATGGGGTGCAGGCTGTGCCTCCGCTCATTTTCCTGGGGTCAACACTCGGGTGTCTCGCTTCACTAGCTGGATCGAGTCTAATGCTAATTAAAACAAACAGATGCCTGTGTTGGTGCGGTGGTGGGAGATTAGCTCTTGCGCAATGAAAAATATTTGCATGCTCTAGATATAGATTTTCCGGGTCAGTATGTGTGAGATTTATGATTCCAAATGCACCGATGTTAAAGGAGAAATTCTAAGAGTATCCACTTTCTTTTGTATAAATTAAATATTGGTTCATTTCTGAATTATCACTGAAAAGTTACTGTATAAAATAAAACTATGGTAAAATTAGTAAAAAAAATTAACATTTTGTATTTTTATAGAAGAGACTAAAAAATAATCGGCATCGCTCTCATGTTCATTACTTCATTAAGGTTCAGGAATATACTTGAAGGTATCATAGCAAACGTTTTAAAGATCTACACGAAAAATACCATCTTTCTTCTACATAATGGGCCGAGTTTCTAAATTGTGCGATATCCTAAGTTCAATGAGATTAATGTGGGCAACGAAACGCAAGGGTCCGCCATTTTGGAAGTAAATAAGTTATTCGACTCATGCTCCGTCTGATATATTCGAAACCGAATCTTTAATTTGTCAAAAAAACCTTTTTCCCACTATAGAAGAATATTTATTATAGGAATGTTTTTGTGGTAGAGGTTAGCATGTTTTATTTCTAAATTAGCCGACCCGGCGAACTTCGTACCGCCTCAGAATCAAAAAGAACGAATGTATGAGAAAATGAATTATCTTCAATCCTTTTTTTTTCCTGCGATGTTGATCGATTTAGTTTTTATTTTCTATTTTAGCGCCTGATCAGTTCATGATAAACATATATGCTCTGAAGTGAGTTTGCATTTTAATCAATATCTCGTTCACTGCCAATATCGCTTGTTGATAATGTAATATTTTATTTTTATCAGGCGCAATAGACGCGTTGAAATATTTTTTCACATTGATGGCGTACGCGGCTACTTATAGCCTTATAGTTGTCTCTTGTAAGCATTTGATAAATGATAAGCGATTCTGTAAGTAGGTTTGTACAAACACATTTACACGTTTATCATAATTTAATAATACCCCTCTGTTTTTGTCGGGGGTTAAAAACTAGATGAGGCCGGCGTTTCCTATCTGACTACTGAGTAGAAAAGCCGAAACATACTCAGAGGTCTCTGTTAAAGGCCAGACATAATCTTGGTCAGAACATAAGCAGACCATGTAGATTGGTGTCTGAAATGGTCTTTTGAGGAAAAATTCACACAGATTGAGTGGACTTGTCCAGTCAGTGCACACATTTGTCAGTAAACATGCAGCTTAACTCAGAACTTGGGAGTTCAAGGATTCGACGAAAAATACAACGGACAGAGAAAGGACATTTGGGTAGGCCGCATATATGTTACTCCACTGCCAGTAAATGATTAAAACTGAGAAGAAAAAAGAAACAATGCACAAAATAATATGCAAATGTTAAATATGAAATGTAAGAAAATCTTGTAGCAGTTTTTTCTTTTTCATGCACATTACTGCTTTGAAGTAAACTAACTTTGTTGTACCCGCGGGTGATTTTCGAGCATTGAGAATCAGATGTATGAATTCATCCCAGCGCGTCAAAGAAATATACTGTTGGATTTTCAACTCTCGGCGCTATGCAGTGCGTTGAAAATCCAGTGCGGGATAAAAATCGCCGATGGGTATGAGGGCTAATAATTTTAAATGTTAACCGAACTAAATTAATTTTGGGAACAAACTATTTTAGGGATGCAAGAAGAAGCCTCATCGTGTAGCGCAGTTTTTTCCGCCAGTTACTCAACTGAACCGAACGCTCGGCGCATCCTGGACAGTCACACCCAACACCTTATTTGACTGGCCAATTCTTCCCTTGCGGTGGTAGGCCTAACGCCTGCCTGGTTTGCGACCACCCTCCCACCGAAGTCAAGCAGCCTGCTGTGTTTCGTATATTAGGCATCTTCTGAGTACGCTCGTTCCATCATAGACCTCATCCATCACTTTCCATAAGGCGTGGTCGAGGTTAAGAGCGGGCCATTCAGCAATAAAAAAAATAAAAAGGAATTAGACTGATGTAGGTCAATCTGGCATTATTGGTAATATTCAGTTTTCATGGTTAAAACATCGTTTATCGATTGAGACACCTGCAAAGCTGTTTGTAACAACCTAAGAAGGTTAGATATGGGTATACAATTAACTAATAGTTATTTTATCTCTAGATAATCTACCTTTATCTAACATTGGTTAAATAAAACCGACGCATTAGATTTTTCATATAAATACAGGCAAAGTATGGACAGGTAAAGTTAGAATGTGTACGACGGAGTCATGATGCGTGTCATTGTTGCCCTGTTGGCTAGTGTAGCCGCTGTTTCAGGTATGTGTATTTATACTCACAATTTTTTCTTAGGGTGAATTCCACCAAACCTTTATACCTAGAAAAAGTCTTATCCTGATAATAAATTTTGAATTTTTGACAGTTTTCCCTTACTAGAACTGTCAGATGTCAATTTTATTCTCCGGATAAAATATATCTGACTTTGGTGAAATCAGCAGTAAAGTATGTTTTCTTGTAAGATGTGAAGGGGCACGTGGCTAAGTAATAACTGCGGCACGGGTCGATCGATCAGTAAGGTTCAGCTACGCTTGCTTCGCTTGCGAGACCCCCGTGCCTCGGAAATCACGTTACGCCGTTGGTCCCGGATGTCATTCTTGAATCTTTGACAGGTGTCACGGATTGTCAGAAGCCCGAAAGTCTGACAACCAGTCTACCAAGGGGTATGGTATTATCCAGTAACTGGGTTGTGGAGGTCAGATAGGCAGTCGCTCCATTTTTAATACTGGTATTCAGCTGCATGCGGTCAGACTGGAAGCCGACCTTAATATAGTTAAGAAAAGGATAGGCAGATGATGATGTTATCTTGTAAGTTATTGACTACTTCTTTGAATTGAGTTTGGGGACCGGCGAGGTAAATAAAATAAATAATAAACAGGTAAATAGGTAATTGTTTAACATACTAATAATTGCAATGACTTTCATTTTGAAAATTCAACAACTTTCATTGCATTAATACGTTGTCGAGCAGACGAATTTTTCAAACATATGAAGCAATGGATTAAGAATTTTATTCAAAATCCTTTGGATTGTGAAAGAAAGTGTGTAAATGGGGTACGGGGTTCATTCCCGAGTCAGCCAGTGTTATTGGGTTATTATATTAGGACTAATAGGACTGCTTCCCTTTCTAATAATGCAGGCGTTATTTTATTGAAAAGTTTTAATACAATTGCTTCAGGTAGGCCAACAAAAGGCACATAAAACGTCAAAATTTGATTTTGAAAATAGAGTTTTAATCTAGGTGCCCTTCTAAAAAGTAGTTTCGTATGGAGAAGAATGAGAGGGCAAGAAAATGCAATTTATTAAAATGTTTTAATTTTTTTTTTAATAATTATTATGTGAAGACGATGTCATATTTACTGTTGTTATTTCATTTGAGCAGTCGTGGCCCGGTGCTCTTAAAAAAGTGAAAGAATACATCGTGTGGTTGACTGGTAGAAAATGCCTTCTGTACATTTTTGTGCTTGAAGTATTGAATAAATAAATAAACCGGCATGTCTTAGAACCAAAAGTCGAAGACTTGTGACATCTACTAACCCGCACTGGGCCCGCGTGGTCGATTACGGCCCACTCCCTCTCACCGAGAGAAGGCCTGTGTCCCATCAGGTAGGAACGTTAAAGGCTGATTGTGCCATTTCATTTAATAATTAAGTGTTAATTACTCTGTACGTTACACTATCGGTTAATAAGTCATCTAGGCGTAAGTTGTTAGCACAAGTTCTAAGGGAATTCGATTTTTCGTGAATAAACATAATTTCGTAATAGGAGAAGCGTTGGCATACATCACAGTAAACCTTTACTTATCCCTTCTGTCAATACATATTCAAATAAGCTTTGAGTCGGCCGTTTTCATGCCTGCTCATCCGCGAGAGCGAGAGTTTCTGGTTGTTAGATATCATGTGGCTTTCTTTGAGGAGTTTGGGTTTTCATACATCGTTTCATTTTCTATTTATAATGTATCGTTAATTATATAAAGCGCTTAAGATTGAGGTTATGTTGTATTGTAACCCCCTTACTAATAAATTTTGTATAGCGTCTGAATAGTTACACAACGCTTTGTCTTCTTTTTTAGTAAGTCAAATTACTGACGATTGAAAGGAACAAATCGGTGTGTATTCATCTGAAATAATACGTTTATTTGCGGTAAAAATGACGCAGACAAAGAATACAAACACAAAAAAGAACACGTTGAGGGAAAATATGCGTCACATCCACGCAAACGGCCACCGCTCAGCATAATGCTACTTACAACCCTATACGAGACAGAGCCCCAGCGCTGGCATCAGCTGTATTTTTGTTTTGTAGACAGTTCAATAATACTTTATTTTAGACTGATATATTGAAGACAAATACAACATAGCATTTTTATTTTGTGTGTATCTCTAGTTTGCTTTTGCCCAACAGTGGGACAGTATAGAACAGCATGCCGGAGTAGAGTACGTCGAAATTGACTCATGTCGGACTACCATTGTTGTCGAAGAAGCATGTCGTCGAAGTCGCATCGTTTCCTAGTTAAGTCATGTCGAAGAAACGCTTTATCGGAATACAGTAGTGTCGGACTTAAGGTATTTCGAACTAAAGTATTGTCGAAATGAAGACGAGTCGGAGTACCGTATTGTCGAAATAAAATCTTGACGTATTACGGTTTGTTGAAATTCAGTTGGTAAGTCGAATCTTGGGGTTCATTCGATTAATCGAGTCTGGTTTAACCACGCTGGGATCGGTGAAATTTAGTTATTCATTTATAGAACGCAGTACATCGATGTAGAATACCAATTACTAACCTTCATCAGTCATGTTTCTACAATCTACACTTCTTCGTAATAAATCTACAACATATCATTGGTAGATAGTTTATTTGGGAATTACTAGTCAATCATTAAAATAAAAATCATGTTTTATTACACACATAAGTTTACGATATCAAAGGTACCTATAGAAAGGGTACGTACAGATAGGTAGGATAATATTAACTGGGTTGATAAGCTTCGATCAGACAAGTAATCATTAGATACCTAATGATTACTAATCTGATCGAGGCTAATGCATAATCAACAAGTGAGTGTCATATGCAACACACATCTGTGTATGTAACGGTCCGTTCTTGGTAATTTTGAGGCAGGTTTGCTATTGCTTTTTATAATTTGTATAGTTCTAAGTCGTGGCATGGGTTCGAACCCAGACAGACGCTATACTTTGTGTAATTAACTTACACCACATGCTCTTAAAAGGGTGAAGGAAAACATCGTGAGGAAACTGGCATGTTCTAGAACAAAAATTCGAAGACGTGACGTGTTTACCAACCCGCTCTGGGTCCGCGGGGTAGATTATAGCCTACTCCCTCTCGAAGAGATGAGGTCTGTTTTCCAGCAGTGCGAACATTAGGCTTATTTCATCACCACTGCTCTCAAGACGATGAAGGAAAACATCGTGAGGAAACCGCCACGACTTAGAACCAAAAACTCGAAAACAGTTGTCATAATCTACCAACCTGCACTGCGCCCGCGTGGTGGATTACACAGAGATCTCACAGAGAGGAGGCTTGTGTCCCAGCAGTGGGAACAATATGGGCTGATTATGCTATAATATTAGTTAAGATACACCAGTTACCGGTAATATTTCAGAATTCCTTGTTTCTTTTCCACAGCTGTCCCTGCGTTTCCCCAGCGGATAGTTGGTGGTGCTGTCACCACTATCGACCAGTATCCTACCATCGTGGCTCTGCTGTACTCATGGAATGGTAACTCTTTCGGGCAGACATGTGGAGGCACTATCCTCACCAACAGAGCCATCCTGACTGCTGCTCATTGTCCATAGTGAGTTCGTTATTGGTATCTATACATATTATAAATTAAAATCGCTTTTCGTGTATCTCTGTGACCGCATTATTCTTCTAAATCACGCAACGGATTTTGCTGCTGTTTATTCCAGTAGATTAATGTGCCTATTGCTTATTTATATAATTAATAAATCTCGATGTTGTGTCATGTCGTAAATATGAGGTATTCCACTCTGAGCACTGATTTCAACAGCACTTGGACGAACGGCACCTGAGCACTTCCACTAACCGCACTGACACAAAATCGCATGGGCAGGTCGCTAGAAGGAAACAAAAGATGATCTAACTATCATTTGTTTTTCAGCGGTGATGCACCAATTAGATGGCGTTTCCGCGTTGGCTCCACCTGGGCCAGCAGTGGCGGCATCGTCCACGCCTGTGGCTCCATCAGCATCCATCCTAGCTATAACACCCGCACAATGGACTCTGATGTCGCTATCATGCGTACTACCAGTACCATTTCCTTTAACAACGTTATTCAGGCCGCTTCCATCGCTGGTCCCAACTATAGCATTGGTGACAACCAGGTTGTATGGGCCGCTGGATGGGGTACAACTTCTGTAAGTATCATTCTTCTAAGGAACATATATTTTGGAAGATTGTGAATATCTAATGGATCGACTCTTACTAATTGAAAAATCGAGTCTTATTAATTGAAAAATCAGATGTGACTCTGTAACTGTTATTTTAAATAATGTTGATAATGAAAATATTATTTAATATCTTTGCAGTCAGGTGGTTCTGCCTCCGAGCAGCTTCGCCACGTTCAGATCTGGACTGTGAACCAGAATACATGTCGTTCTCGTTATGCTGCTGGTGATGCCAGCATTACCGACAACATGTTGTGCTCCGGCGTGCTCGACGTTGGCGGTCGCGACCAGTGCCAGGGCGACTCCGGCGGTCCTCTCTACCACAACGGTGTCGTTGTTGGTGTCTGCTCGTGGGGCTTTGGCTGTGCACTTCCTCACTACCCTGGTGTTAATGTTCGTGTTTCCCGCTTCGCCCCCTGGATCCAGGCTAACGCTTAGAATGTGAATCTTAATGAGAATTAAAACGATGTTTTTTTATGTCGTTATTAATTCCTTAAAGTATAAAGTATATCTATGATCGAAAAGTCTGTGTATCGTATGTATGAAGGAACATGAAATAAAATAGTTTGGTGATTATTTTTCATCGCGTGCATCTGCCATGCATCTGCTTAGCCTTTTCCCAACTATATTGGGATCGGCTTCCAGTCTAATCGGATGCAGCTGAATATCAGTATTTACCATGGATCGACTTCAAATCCGACCTCCACAACACAGTTGCTGGGTAATACGATACGACTTAGTAGGACTGGTTGTCAGACTTCGGAGCTTCTGACAACTCGTAATAACTGTCAAAGATCTACGAATGACAGCCGGGACCTACGGCTTAACGTGTTTCCGAGCCACGGTGGGATTTTGTTAAGTAAAGATGTTCGCCCCTTCGAACCAACCGCGACAATCGTAGCTTAATCTGAACGATCGACCCGTGCGGCTGTTATTATTTAGCCACAAGCCCCTCATAGATCATACCCAAATAATGAAATAAACGTAAACAAGCTTTGTAATAAAATTATGATTCAGCACTGTATGATAAGATAATGTGTGTGTGTAGTGAAACAACAATAACAGAATTGAACAGTATAATACAAAATGAAATTTAAAGCAATCATTGCGGTCGATGAAGCTAGCGAAACCCACTCTCCAAACCCATAATTTATTTATAACATGTAAAGCTTGGTTTATTCCAGACCGAAGTGTTTAATTTACCTCGCAAAGAGGTAATTTATAGCAAAAAGCTGTTGCTATTAATCGAAGCAAAGTGTGTAAGTAACAATGCGAAGTTTAATTACCGAGGATTAGGTGTTAAGTGGCCATATAAAGATAAATAAGGAACACTTAGGCTATGTTTCCACCAAAAATGAGCGAGGCGGCGGCGGCGTAGCGAGGGATGTGTGTGAAAGTAACGAATAACATCGCTTGATTTTCATAGCTTGTTTGCTAAGTTTTACGCACATCCCTCGCTACGCATCCTCGCTCATTTCTGGTGAAAACGCAGCCTTATTAAGGTGTTGATACACTGTATGCTTATGAGGAGAGAAGTTCCTTATCGTACGTTACTCTGCACTCTTGGCAAGTGAGACTGCGTCGTTAGTCTAGTGGTCGCAAGCGCTACAGCTGAGCTTTAGGTCAGGGTACGATTCCCAGGTCGGGCACAGTAATATTGTGGGATTTATTCCGGATGATTCTTATTACCGTTTCGAAATTTTTACAGGCTGTTCCACCCATGAATATAAACAACTTTAGCTAGCTAGGTATTGAACTTTTGTATTAAACAGCAGATTTTTTTTCGTGATTTCAGAGTTGGTCCCACAGTGAAAGTTGTTCATGTTCATGAGTAGAACACCCTGTGAAAATTTCGAGACGGTAAAAAAAATCATCCAGTATATCTTTGGCATTTCTCAGTAGCAATTCATGCCCGGGACTTAAATATAACTGGCGAAACATAGGTGTACTAGGTATAGGTACAGCTCTGTCCAACCCTGGGAATAAGGCGTAATGTTATGTAATGTAATTTTGGACGACACGACACTTTTGTTACGTACCAAGTGTGTAAAAGCGCAGGGAACGTCATCGTACCAAACGGATGTCCTACGACGCCTTTCGTTTTCATTAAGAGGAGACATCTAATAGACCGCAACTGATTCCTGTATTCCCGTTGTCCCCGTAATCTGTGTCTTCGTCACGGGGTCAACAGAAGGTCATAAAATTTCTTACCGTTGTCACCCTTATAAGATTTCATGTGACATCGAGAAGTGAAGATTCAATGAAGATTCAGAGTACATTTGCTTTCAATAAATGACTTATAAATTACTAATTCTAATCCAACAATGTGTCACTACTTTTCATATTCGTGTTTTCAAGTGTTGACAACCTCAGTGTCGACGATGTTTGGAAATGTTTCATCGCAAGTGGAAAATACTTGAATATAAGTGGCTGCAAGTTAGCACTTTTGTGGGCAATAATACGAGTTGACACAATTCTACGTAATGTATATTTCAAACAATTATCGCTATTAGAATTTACTTCAAAGTACCTATTGTCAGAAATGAGTGCAGTGGTGGCCGAGTGGAAACGGGCGCGACTTACGAGTTGTAGGTCGTAGGTTCGAACCCTGACAGGCGCTATACTTTGTGTAAATTATTTCATCACTCTGGGGCCGTATTCTTTGACACAATGAACGAAATCGCGTGAAATGAACGCGAGATTGGCGCGATTTGTTTTTGAATTGATGTGGTTTCGAAGTAAGGAATTATTGAGTGGTCATAGTAAATAAGGGCTTTCAAAACGGTGTAAGAAAACGTCGTGAGGAAATCGGCATGTCCTAGAACCAAAAATCCCAGATATGTGACTAGATGTCACATATGGCAACCAGCACTTGGCCCGCGTGGTGGATTAAGGCTCTCACAAAGAGGTAATAGTAATGAGAAGAATAAAGTGGCGAAAGGCAGAATGCGCCTTTCGCTGCGCAAATACGTGCACACACTATCTCCCGCGCCGATGGCTAGTTTCTGTCAAAATTGGCTGCCATGGCCGATTTTGGTTTGGATGACTAATATTGCAAGGTGCAATATTTTCCTTCTTTTCCTGGCTATTTATCCCACGTTGACACAGAAAGAAGCCAAGTTGAGGGGGATGCATTAAGCTAGCTTGCGAAATTCATTTTATTATATTTTTTTGCAATTTGCAGGTTAGTGTCAGTTTGAATGACGATTGAAATATGTTTCGCGGCCGTAACAAATAATTATTTATAGAATTGACTGATATTGACCTGCAAATTGCAAAAAAAACGTAAGATTGATCGAGCGGGCTACCTTGACGCTTTCGCTTTAAAAGTGGAATGGCAAAACAGATCTTAGCTTTTCTATTTTTTTTTTTACTCAATCAGCCAGATCGCGTGCATTGCTATGAGGAAAACACTTATCTAAATAGAAACAGAAACGCGGTGATTAGTAGAAAACAGTAGCTGCCATGCGACGACCAGTTAAATTGAAATTATCTATCAATAGATAAATCGAAATCTATGAATCACTGCACTCTATATAAATAATGTTAGCGAACTAGGAATGCAAGTTGGTGCATCAGTGGTCATAATGCGTGTAATCATCGTTTTACTAGCCGTAGGCTTCGCTGCCGTTATGGGTAAGTTCCTCCTCATATATCTTCCCATATATACGTGCTTGGTTGAGTCCATTCCTATAAATCAATATACGTAATGGAACTAAGATGGCACATCTCTATGGTGGTATGGTTCAGTCCCACCCTACCCCCAGGGGTATGGCCAGGGGTACGGTGGGTCCGACTCCATAGTGTCTTAAGCTTGGGTAGGCTGCGAAATTGCTGATTCTAATTATTGAAATTCTGTAAATCCATATTTGTTACGGTTGCGAATTATATTTGAATTAACATACAACCTTACACAGACTGAGGAAAATTGAGTTTCGTGGGCTACCTTAGTGCATTTAAAATGTAGTTTATTTCCTGCATGATAGTCAGAGTTAAATAATCGTTATTTTAAATGTTACTCGTACGTTGTGTACAAAAAAGATTGTCACTTTCAGAAATCAAACAGGAAAGTGATAATAGAATTGTTTGTGGACTTGAAATGAGAAATATTGCGGTAGGTAAAGTAGTGACATAAATATTATTGTAACAATCTATTGAATTTAGATTAGATTATTGGTTTCCTAAATAATTTTTAAGTTATCAGTACAGAAGCCAATCTGAATGACAACAGCGTTATTCTGAGAACTCCGTATAACTTCACATGATTTTTTTAAGTAGCCTATCTTTCGATCAATTTGACCTTCATTCACATTCACTATCTGTAAAGTTGCGCACTGAAATAGATAACATGAGTTAACCAAGTAGGTAAAGTCGGATATCGTAAACATGTACCTAATAAACAGGTATTAAGAACATCATCCATGGATTTCAGCCTGAACAGATAATTTGAATAACTAAGTCGAAAATATTCATCTTCGTTATTTGTATAGAATGTTGTATTAATTTTTACAACGCAGTCATCTTGTTGGCTTCACAAGCTGCTGTAAATGTTTAGTGGCATTTCTTCTAATAAATTTGGTGAGTGGTTCTGTAAGAAGTCCAGGCCTATGCTGCATTACCAAAATAACTCATTAAACAGAATTGGCATGAAATCCAGTTTCATTAAAACAATTTGTTTTTCTCAATCAAGCAGTATTCTAGCAAGTGTCATATCATTTTGAAATCCAGACTAAACACGCCATCTAAAGTCACTTGCCAAAAAAGCGTAGTACATTTTTTTGAGTACAGTCGTTTGAAATTGCGTGATGTAATTATTTTGAATTCAATTTTGGGCAAAAATCTAACATTTTACTTAAAATTGAGGCAGTTATATTTAAATTTTAAACTGTGATTTACAGAAGGATTATTCATGGTTACATTACAGAAAAAAATCGAAGAAAAGTTAATATTTTAGTCACAGGATTTGTAAGATCATCACAGGGTGTAATTTTTTTCCGATTTGTTTTTTGATACTTATAATAATTATAGGTGGAATCCGGGACCGCGGTCCCGGTCCCGAAATCCCCCCGACCCCTTATAATTTGTGAAGTACATGACTGAGATTTTTTAAATATTTTTCTGATAACTGTCATGACTTGGCATATTACCCGTTTCCGGCTTAACGTTGATTTCTTGGACAGCTTGTATAATAGAAATTGATTTTTTTTGTTTATTGTTTATATTTTAGTATGAGTGAGTTAACTCACTCAAGCCCAATCCGAGCAAAACCCAGTCTTGCATATTTCATCTCCGCAATAAAGAGGCGGCACGCAAACTTAACATCGTTTGGGGTGGGGTGTCCATTGAGCACAGCAACTCCCCTAAATATCTTGGTGTTACCCTGGACAGGTCTTTAACATTCAGCAAAAACTGCAAGAATATCAAGCAGAAGGTGCACACTCGCAACAGTCTGCTTCGTCGACTAGTCTCATCGAAGTGGGGTGCTTCACCTGACGTTATGCGGACTACTGGACTGGCGCTATCTTTTTCTGCGGGAGAATTCGCATGCCCCGTGTGGAGTCGTTCTGCCCATGCTAAGCTGGTGGATACAGCTTTGAATGAAACGTGCCGAATCATCACCGGTTGCCTTAAACCGACACCGGTACAAATGCTGTATCCATTAGCAGGAATAGCGCCACCAGTGGTTCGCAGAGCAGTGGCAAGCTCCAGCGAAAGATCCAAAATGGTCTCCGACACACGACACCCTTTGCACGACAATATCCTTGTGCCACAAAGGCTGAAAAGCTGAAACAGTTTTTTAAAGTGTGTCGTCCCACTCACTGACGAACCGTCACAACAAAGACTGAAGCTGTGGCGAGACAGTGCTTCTTTACCTAATCCGTTCGTTCCACCCGCTGAAGACCTCCCACCTGGACATGAGTTACCTTGGGCGACCTGGAAGTCTTTAAACAGACTTCGGACACAGGTTGGCCGAAGCAAGGAAAACCTGTTCAGGTGGAGATTCATAGACGACTCTGCCTTGGAGTGTAAATGTGGTGCTGTTCCACAAACGATGGGACACATAACATCGTGTCCTGCGTGTCCTGTCAGCTGCACGTTACAGGAACTGATGGACGCTGGTGACGGCGCCAAACAAGTAGCCGAATTCTGGGCCGAGTTCATTTAGATTGCTATCGACACGCTAAGAAGAAGAAGAAGATTTTAGTATGGATTTCCACAGACGCTTAGTTGAACCTTTTTTACAGCCGTTCCTACAAAACAATCTGTGATTGTTGGGGGGTCGTTAGCCGTTATCGGCCAGTATCCCAGCGTCGCTGGTCTGATGTACTCGACCAATGGCAACAACTTCAACCAAGCATGCGTTGGCACCATCGTCACTACCAAAGCTATCCTTACTGCCGGTCATTGTGTGTAGTGAGTATACATTACATTACTCCAAAATATTACAAGCGTTTTATGACCATAAAAGCCGTTAAACACGGGCCTTCTGATGAACCCTACAATTAACGGTTTAACACTTTGAAGACCCCGCTTGTTGTTACACAAAACTGTTTTTATTAGCGAACATAAGGACGTTGTTATTCGATGTCCAACCTCTTGACGTAATCACTAAGCTGCCAATTGCGTTACTAATAGTTATTTGGTCTCCTATTATTTGCTTGGACCACTAACATTATTTGCTTCCCTTTGTTTATAGCGGTGACGAAGCCTTCAAATGGCGTGCCCGAGTTGGATCCAGCTGGGCCAACAGTGGCGGTTCCGTTTACATCCTGAGCTCCATCGCCGTCCACCCCAGTTTCAACGTTCGTATCATGGACTTTGACATCGCTATCCTGCGCACTGTTGCCTCCATCGTTTATAACATGAACGTTCAGGCTGCTTCTATCGCTGGCGCCAACTATAATCTACCCGACAATCAGGTCGTCTGGGCTGCTGGATGGGGGACTACAGCCGTCAGTATTTATTATCTCCTTTATGTTACTATTTATATTTTATGTTTATAGCTGAATGGGCCTATTTTTTAATCTGTTCTTTTTGTTTTGCAGGCTACTGCAGCCCCTACAGAGCAGCTTCGTCACATACAGGCTTGGAGTATCAATCAATACACTTGTGCCTCCCGGTATGCCGTATTTGGCGCTAACGTGACTGAAAATATGTTATGTTTCGGTTGGCCCAACGTTGGCACTCGAGACCAATGTCAGGGTGACTCAGGTGGTCCTGTCTATCATAACGGCATCTTGGTTGGCATCAGTTCGTGGGGCTATGGTTGCGCTAATGCTGTATACCCTGGTGTCAATGCTCGTGTTTCGCGCCTTGCTACTTGGATTCAGTCTAACGTTTAATGAAATCTGCATAAAAAGGTTTGCAACGTCGGACAGTTGTAAAATCCATTTGAAATGTTAATAAAATGTATTTTTGTTATAGCATTTTTTTATTATTCAAAGCAAGTAGGTTTGTATTAATTATTATTTGTGGATCTTCAATTTTTTATTATGATTAAAGCTTCAATGTATGTACCAGCATAGTTGTTTTTTCATTGATTAGGTTATTCCAATTGGGTTTTCCATTGAGCTAACAAATTATCAAGGTATTAATTTAAATTGCAAGATAACCTATTAGTCATTAAGGATCATCACCCACCTAATCACACGCCTGCGCCACATATTGCGTGTGTGGCTACACGTGTTTAATATAGCTGCTTTCTGTAGTGTAAGGTTGTTTCGGGATGATTCCAGTCGTTGATACCACTATTGAGACTATTGTTACTCTATTAATTTTCCAAACTGATAATTTCTTCTTGTAGTTCTGTATATTTCCTGATTTTTTCGGTGATAGTTTTTCTATATTATTTGTGTTTGGGACTGCTATAAATAAATAAAATAAATAAATACACCGATGTGTTAAAATCTTGTCAGAAAAATGCTTGCAAACAGCAGCAACCGACGACAGATTATAATAATTTTCTACATTCTTGCATTCATATTTTTGTTACTTCTGCTACACCATCAATACATATAACATAGTTTTTATTGTCATTTCGTGTCGCGGTATACTTTATACCATTCAGGTGCCGCCACATCGCGTCTACGTCGTCGGTGACATGCATTGGGTGACTACCTTAACACGCCCATTACCAAAATTACGATAATACCCACTTACATGATTATCAACATCGATACCAACTATTATATCAAAATAGTTGAATAATAATAATATGCACTCCTATGCAACCATTATCTTTAGTAATAAAAAAAAAACATGTGATGATTGGATATTTTTAGTCCCATCTATTAGCAAATTCCTAGAAATTATGAGACAAACAGAACAGAGTCATATAAGATTCATTCACAAGTGTCACGATTATTTAGGTGATCTACCGTCGACCATCGCTTTTCAAGGGAAAATAAATATTCTACAAAAAAAAAAAAACAGAAGAGTTATTCGCAAATAGAAAAGGGGATGACAGACAGTAATACACACAGTTTACATAAACACAGTTAAGTTTGTACCTACATCACAATTTTTGGTTTAACCGTTGACCGTTAGAATCTCACCGTGAGATGTTAGATGAAGTGAGCTGTCATTCCATCTGATGCTGTAGGGATTGACACTAATGACAGCTCACTTTAAGCTCACTTCAACTAAGTTATCACGGTGAGATTTTTATAGAATAGCACTACTGTGCTTGTATCTTAGGTGTCGGAGTGCGAATGAGCAGAAATAAATAATTCGGTTTACAAGGCTTTAGACCAGAAAGTAATAATTCCGTTTACAAGGCAATAACAGTGTACCTACACACAGAACAATAAACAACATTCTTTTCTATTCTATGATTTATTGAGTTGTACAATATTTTGCATAAAATATGAGGGAACAGATGAACATACATACATACATACCGGTCAAAATCATAACCCTCTTTTTTGCTTCGCCGTAGTCGGGTAATGACACATGTTATGTAATGTATTTAATTGTAATTTATTTGGTTTTGTTTTGCAGTGTGCATGTCTGAAACATTTAATTTTATTTCAATCTGTGTACATCATGTTTGCAATTAACTGAATTGATATAATTTTGATTTGAACACAAAGTAAGTTTATGTGGATGACTGGACGATGCGCTTGAGCAAGACAACCTATTGTGTACCGAAGTCATTCAGTCATAACCCACAATAGATAGATAGATACTCGTAGATAGATGGATAGATAGATTACACTTTATTATGCACACCATATAATTTACAGACATAAATATAGAAACTGTACAAAGGGTGACACAATGGGTGGTCTTATCGCTAAGAGCGATCTTTTAAAGACAACCTTTGAATGGATTTAAAAGTGGAAGGACAGACAAATACTGTCTGTGGTGTACAAATAGCAAATTGTGTCATAAATAAAGTGGCCTCCAAAAGTTGGTTGACTATTTTCCATTTCAGATTTGACACATCATATTATTATGATTTAAAATTATAGTGATAAAAATGCCTGAACTGCTAGCTTATCATTAAAAAAACCGGTTAAGTGCGAGCCGGACTCGCGCACCGAAGGTTCCGTACAAATTTGTAGGTATGTAACTACAAATTTACGGTTTTCGGATTTTTTCCTTTACTTGTACAGAATTAATCTGTACAATGGTATATAAATTAAGTAGGTTCTGTGTAGGTACTAGTAGGAGTAGGTATAACAATTAAAACAGAAAGAAAGGAAACAGGCATAAAAGGAAACAAATAAAATTTTGTGATCGTAAAGCACGCTCTAATGCTCCGTTACATAATTATGTCGTGCAAAATTAGAATAAGAAGTGAGTATTCAAGGGGAAGTCTGAAAGTGGCATCGGTGACTGAAAAGTTGTGTGGAAATCGATTGCCATGTTATGGGGAGGAATGAGGAAAATGTCGTGAGGAGAGTTTTGAGTATGAATGTGGATGGCTATAAGAGTAGGGGAAGACCAAAAAGAAATGATAAATGTACTGTCAGAAAGAAGGTATGGCTAGAAATGGGGTGATTATCGAGATGACGACTAATAGAGAAGTATGGAAGAATACTATGTTTACTTGGTGTCGGCGCACACCAAATAAATTGGGATAAGGGCAGGAGATTATGAATGATGAGAGTAACAGTTTATCAGTTCTTTAGGTATGCATCCTTCATCAAGCTACTACTGGCTATTTTCAGTTCTTAGTGTATTTTCTTTTGTACTTAAGTACTCATAAGCCTACGTAGGGCGTATTCCACCAAACTTTTATACATAGAATAAGTCTTATACTGAGAATAAATTTAGATTTTTTTGTCAGATTTTCCTTTTTCATACTAGACGTTAATTTTATTCCAAGGAAAAAATATATCGACGGCGAAGTGCCAATAACACCTAACTGACATAGTCAAAAATTTACACAAACTGAAAAAAAAAAAAAACGTTAAAAAATAGACGCGTTGGTGTTTGGTTGGGAGGTGTTTTCACATTTTAATTTAATGCTGATGCAACTAAAAAATACACTTAAAAGATTTCACTAAAACATGCGAATAACGCCTTTAAATTTTAATTCAAAACGATAAAAAAGTTTCTCGAAAAATGTCAGTTAGGAGGTCTTGGCACTTCGCCGTCGATATCTTACTATGGTATATCCTATTTCTCTTTATCCTATTTGAATTTGGGATGGGCCTAAATTGTGTCATATTTTTTCATTGACAAGCAATTGTATGATAACGTGGCAGCTAACAGGAAAGTCATGTTATTTTTTATTAATTTACTCACTTTTCATTTCATTTCATCCTCTTTTCCCGCCGCCTCCGAATGACCGCCGTCGACGCGTCGGTGGCCGCGGTCGACAACATGCCACTCGTGTATTTTAATTCACGTTATCTACATGATTTCACAAGAAGTTATATATCATAATATTAATGATATTACACACTTAGTACCTATCTACTTTATACAGATTAATTTGGCAAGATTGGCAGAAACATGGAAAATCCGTTAGCCAAAGTCTGCTGATTGGGATTTTCCGGTTACGTTATACCACTACGCTCCGCTTGAATAGGCAAAAAGAAAAGGCTAATCTTACAAATAATTTGACTTGCATTATTTCGTCTTCTTGGAGTTTATTATTACGTCTCTGATGATATTATATCTCTGATGATAACAGATGGATGGGGTCTACTCGTTCGAAATTAAGGGCGTTTCTTACTCCGAATCACTTATGGACTTAAGATGTGTTCGGTCTCCGAACTAAGAATGAATGACAACACGATTTCATAGTTGTCCCTACGCCAGATAGGTATTTGCTCGTCGAAAAAGTAAATTTGACACTTGTTTTGACGGATCATCTACTTTCGGACGGGGCCTTATTTTCGTTGACGGACTTAGAAAGTAGACCCCCAGATATCTAATCGGGAGGAAAGCTTTTGTAGGACACTGGGATTAAAACGGGATCTTTTTGTGAGTTATTCCGGTAGGATCCCCTGAACTGACTACCTGCTAGTTATTCTTCTGTTTTAATCTTTGTCTTATCCACTGTAAACTTTCTCATTCCGGTCTGATCCCTTATAAACCACGAGACCAATGAACCTAATTTGCCTTTCCAAAAATGTATCCTGCTTCTAGGTATAAAGCACACATACCACACCCAGTGTAAGGCTGCCTGTCCATTGACGCGGAGAAAGGCTGCAGAACGGAGAAACGGAGATATATTACCCAATAGTAAATGATATTCGAGATTTTTATGCAATCCTGTTCTCCGCGTCATTGGACATGCAGCCTAAGTGTCCTATCGTTATCGTAACATTAGCCGAGGTTAAGACAGTTATAGGCTAAAAAAAGACCTATGCACGGTCTTGGTTACCGTTCAGTTTTCCTTATCAACAGGGAAAAAAGTAGAAGCAATCATTTATTTCTGATGTTAAGGTAAAGCAATTTAAATGAATGAACAATTATCCATAATCCGATAAGAGTATCTAAACAGTACGTGACAGTGATGGGTGTGCGTCGACCTGAAATACCTACTCTTAATGAAAGAATGAGCAGTGGTAGCCTAGTGGCTGGCATCGGCCCCGACTTACGAGTTGTAGGTCGTGTGTTCGAACTCAGGCAGGCACTTTACTTTGTGTAAATCATTTTATCATGCTGCTCTAAAACGGTGAAGGAAAACATCGTAAGGAAACCGACATGTCCTAGAACCAAAAATTCGAAGACATGTGATATCTACCAACCCGCACTGAGCCCGCGTGGTGGATTACGTCCCACTCCCTCTCACAGAGAGGAGGCCCGTGTCCCAGCAGTGGCATTATAGGCTTATGCTAATGAAATAATTACATAAAACATTAAGTATTATTTTGTACATACACTCACCCCTTATTGTTTTTTGAGAAATATGGGAGTACTACTCGTTTGCATATATCTATGTTGATTGTTGATGATCTATGATCACAGATCATTGATTTCAATTATGTGAATCATGTGAGCTTTGGTGTAATACATGTATGTACATACATAAATCCACGCGCCTTGGGGATAGGCAGAAACTACAAAACTGCACCTTCTTCGCCGCCTCCTCGTTACGTACTCTTTTATATTTCTTATTTTTCATAAAAAATAAGTTATACGAGGATCATATTTCTTATCCTTTCTTTGAAATATGATCCAAGATATGTGTCAGTGTAATATCCCCCTAAGTGCAGAATAAACCAGAAATTACAGGTATCGAAATTACTGGCATACAAACTGTAAAAAGGTTTATATTGGAGATAAGCCTGCTGGTAAAACAAGTGAAGATCCGCACGTTTAATCGATATCTGTAGTGCTATTCTGTAAAAAATTCAGCGTGATAACTCGGGTGTAGTGAGCTTAAAGTGTGCTGTCATTAGTGTCAATTCTTAGCAATACATGGAATGACTCAGCTCACCTCACCTTCTCACGGTGAGATTCTAACAGAATCGACCGGCTGCTTGTAATCATTTCATCGCCAAACAAACAAAAATGAGTTACTTTTAAACATTTTATTATTTAGGTAGATACAAGTCGAATGCTTAATAGGATTACCCACCGGCAACTTCTCCAGAGCCTTAGGGGATAAATTTCCAAAAAAACGACGAGATAACTTTTACTTATAAACAGAAGTTTAAGCCAACCACTACATGAATTATTTCGGTTGTGACAACTGAGACACTTAGCTCATTATCATTTTGACTTTAATTTTGATTTATTTGATTTTAATCATGATCTGGCAGTTTGAGTCATTTACGCGGCCTACCCAAATGTTCTTTCTTTGGTATTGTTAATAGTAATCGTTGAGCTCCTCAACTTCTGAGTGGAGCTGCACGATTTTTGACAAATGCGTGCACTGACTGGACAGGTCCGCTCAATCCGTGTGGTTCTTTCCTCAAAAGACCACTTCAGACACCAATCTACATGGTCTTCACTTGATGTGACCAAGAGTTTGTCTGGACTTTAAAAGAGACTGTGACCTCTGAGTTTGTTTCAGCCTTTCTTCTCAGAATAGTCAGATAGGAAACGCCGACCTCATCTAGTTTAAAAAAATATGATTGACGTGTAAAAGTGTTTGTACAAACCTACTTACAGAAAATAAATCATTTATCATTTATCAATACCGCTGGCACGCCGGCGGTGACAAGGTATCGACGAATAATATCGTTGATGCTGGCGTGCTGTGCTATGCGATCTTCGCTCCTGCAGCAGGACAGGCCATGGTGCCCGAGACTGTCGATAGCTTCAACGCAGTGACACCGATGCGGAGCAACACAAGGTGTGCCCAAGCGGAGACACGTAGCGAGCCGAAATGATGAGTCATCCATAATAGTGCCTATGGTGGATGACGGGAGTGCCTGAAGCCACAAGCCTGACTCCCATTCTCCAATAGCCAGCAAACGGGCACGTTCAATAGTATTACGTGACGTGTTTAAAGGGTATTCCGTATAATACTGCAGAGCGGCACGTCCCACCGTATTTGGGAGGACGGGTTGTCGGGCAAAACCGTATTGGGACAAGCCATTTTCCAAGCGTTCAACGCATCGGTCAAACATGGTACTTCGAAATCGACCAGTGAGGAAGACAAAATGTTCCAGGTTACTTTATCGGTACTGACTGTGGACCGAGGAGAGGAAGGCCGGTAAACTTATACTTGAAATTTTGCGAACTCCGAGACCGCCGTCCAGGGCCACATTTAGGATGGAAGTTAGTGTGTTTATAATTTGGTCTACTTTTTCTAAAAGTTGTGGATGTTTCCAAAGATGAGAGGATGAAGGCTATAGGTAAATTTTGGCCCAAAGCAACAATATCGAATGAGTGTGAAGGCCGAATGTGTGTTAATTTTGAAAAGTCTTACCGAGACATCGATGAACGTTGGAAAGGATTCGTAAAAAAATAGGGAACCTAGGAGGTGAAGAGAGTTTCTTTCCGTAACTTTGATATTTAGTATCATTGTATTAAATTTTGCTATGGTAGTCTGTCTGTCCGTCTTTTGAGGAAGACAAATTTCGCATTTTGACAGGTTTAGGTCTAGGCTAATGGAACTCGATCTTTCTATTAAAGACTGTCCACAGCACCTCTTACGGTTCCGTCATCCAAATACCAAACGTTGAATTTAGATGTCGAATAATTGGAATTATTGCCAAACTAAAAATTACTGGCCCAAGAGGGTCACCCTGTTGACATCCAACGGCTGATTTCAAAAGATTGTCTTTATAAAGTAATTTAGAGGAGTGCCTGTAACATTGATAGAGAAAACTGTAAATGTTGGGTATTTCTTTATGAACTTCTGCCAACAAGTTGTCCCTGGATACCTACCACGAGCTCTTAACGCGATCCACTTTAGGACCTAAACTGAACTGTTCTTCTAATTCGTACCATGACGTCAGTTTAACGATTCAGTTTAGGCCGTGCCATCTGGATACCTACGTATGCGTTCGGGAAAGGCTCGTTGGGAACGAAGTTCTTTACTTTTCTAAGTTTTAACGAACACTCGTTCAGGGGGCCTAAAAAGGCCACTTTGGCAGAATCATAAAACAATTCATATCACGCAATTTATCTGATCGACAGTTTCACACTTATATATCCCTGAAGGGTTAGGCAGAGGTGTACCTATAGCATTTTACGAATCTCCATACAAAACTGTCATACAGATGAAATTGCGTGATATGAATTGCTTTATGATTCTGCCAAAGCGGCCTTTTTAGGCCCCCAGTATTTATGTTATGCTCACAATGCTCGTCTGCTTGAATCTCAATACTCGCACGTATACACAATCGTATATATACCTATAATAGAAAGAGATAGAGAGCGAAAGACGCAGAGCGCATAACGCTTTTTCCTTATTTGACGATTTCTACCAGTCAACTCCTAACGCAAGCTGTTTATTTACCTTGTAAAAGCTGCCTGTTACGTGAGTATGTACTTGAAAATGCTTGGGGTTTTTATTAATAAAATTCTACTCATTCTGTAAACCTCTTTATGTTTGGAAATTCCTAAACATTATAATCTCCACGGATTGATAATTTGATAGTCAAACAGAATAAATGCTATAAATACCATACACTTATAACGAGTTACTACACTTGTCAGCGAGTAATCAACAACATGCGTTTCCTTGCTTTGCTAGCCCTTTGCTTCGCGGCTGTCTCAGGTATGTTTCGTTCTCTGTTTTAAATGTTTATCAATTAAGAAAGTAAACTTTATTTTTAAAATATTCCGAACTCTAATATTTTTCGTAACATGCATTTTCTGTCGAATTACTTCGTTTATGTTTTAATTTCGTATTTGTATTTGTACGTTACTACTGAAACGATTCCATCTTTAAAGTACTTAAAAAGTGGAAACTTTTAAACCCTATTTTTCTTTCCAGCCGTTCCCTCCAATCCCCAGAGGATCGTAGGTGGTTCTGTCGCCACTATTGGGCAGTACCCTACCATAGCTTCTCTCTTGTATACATGGAACTGGAGTGCGTACTGGCAAAATTGCGGTGGTACCATCATCAACAACAGGTCCATCCTCAGTGCTGCACACTGCACCATGTAAGTATTTTTTATAACAATAGCAATTTGCTTAAAGTCTTTTCTGATGACAGGCTTAACTATCATTTCAATTCTTCTACAGTGGTGACGCAGCTGGTAGATGGCGTATCCGTGTCGGCTCCAGTTGGGCTAACAGCGGTGGTGTCGTCCACAACGTTAACCAGATCATCAACCACCCTTCATACAACGCAAATACTCAAAACAATGACATCTGTATTTTACGCTCCGCCTCCACTTTCACTTTCAACAACAATGTCCAAGCCGCTTCCATCGCTGGCGCCAACTACAACCTCGCTGACAACCAAGCCGTCTGGGCTGCAGGATGGGGTGACCTTTTTGTAAGTTTACTGCCCATCTGGGAATTTTCTTGTTTCTGTTTTGTTTGTTAGAAGATTGATATTTTTTCTTCTTTGGAATGCGCTTCCTCTTGATATCAGGACGGCCAACAGTCGGTATGCATTTAAGCGGAAATTGCAGAGTTATTTTCAAAACTTATGACGTAGAGTTATCTCAACATATCTCTTTCTCTTGAATTTGTATGTATATATATTTTAGTAAATAGTATATATAACTTATTTATGTATTTGTGTATCTAGTTTAAAAAAAAATCTCTTCAACCTCGGTTGACTAGTAGCGAATGCCTAAGGCATTAAGTGCACCTTTGTACCTTTTTGTGCGAAAAGTTTAAATAAATAAATATTTGAATATTTCTGTTTCGCAGCATGGTTCAAACGCTGGCTCTGAGCAGCTCCGTCACGTCCAGGTTGTGACTATCAACCAGAACACTTGCAGAAACGCCTACGCTGTCCGTGGTATCGCTATCACCGACAACATGTTGTGCTCCGGCTGGCCCAGCGGTGGTCGCGACCAGTGCCAGGGTGACTCCGGCGGTCCTCTTTACCACAACGGTATCGTTGTTGGTGTCTGCTCTTTCGGTATTGGCTGCGCTCAGGCTGCCTTCCCCGGCGTCAACGCTCGCGTCTCCCGCTACACCGCTTGGATCCAATCCAACGCATAAGAAATTAATAAATTATTGAAATAAGCAGTTAATGTTTTAGTTTCTGTCAATATTACATATAATATTTATTTTTCAATAGATTTAGAAAGATCTATTAAATTACAAAAATACTTTAAAAAAATACAATAATATTTAATATTAATAATATCCTTAGACATTTCACACAACGCCATTCAGTCCCAAGCTAAGCAACCTTCTGCTTGTGTTATGGTAACGAGAGGGCTGATAAACTACTTATATACATTTTTTTTTTCAACTTCTTAAACATAAATTGAGGCAGCCCTAGTAAGTTGCAATGTACTTGTGTCGGAGCTGTCTCGCTCTTCCCTTAAGGGGTAACTTAACAATGATGAGTATTGATGAGGCGTAAAAGGTTTATAAAGAAAAGTAAACATAAAATGAAAAAATAATTTAGCAGCTCTCAGTGTGTATGTTTTCTTCTATATTGTATGAGTGTACATGATTTTTTTTTCTTCTAATTCTGGTCTGAATATTTTTTGTTTCGTCATGCGTTAGGGATCTCAACCATTCAGTTATTGTTTTTTTTACAATCGTATAACAACAGGGGAAATATATATAATTCACAGTTCAGTTTATTAAAGATGTAGGTGGAATCTGTAACATATTGACGTCTAGCAAAGGCAGTTCGAATCCCTGGGGAGTAGGCCACTATATCTCTGCGCCTTTTGCTTTGAAATGCTGAGTCAAAAGGAAGACACTTATGCAGGGTTAAGGATACGTATAGAACATAAAGTTTTCTAATTGAGAGCAAGTTGCTAACTCTACAGAGATCAGTTATAGGGTACCTAAATGGTTTAAAGTACATCACCTTTACAAGTGATCGCTGAGCTCTTTCTAGATCGAGGAATTTATTTTTGGTAGCTCCACCCCGAATCCGAATGCAGTAAGTTATTACAGATTATAATTTATAATAATAATAATTTATTTAATAAAAACGTTTACAAAAAGGTGTACATTTAGCCAAGAGGAGAAAATTTTCCATACAATTATAGTGCTTAAAATAAACTAAACTAAAATGTTTTATTACAGGTGCAGGGAGGATGGTTCGGAATTAGAGTGTTAGGTAGCGACCCACCCGAACTAAGTTTATTCAAACCTGTGTTTCAGGACATCACTTTACATTTACAATAAATTGGTGCATTAATTTTTAAATAAAACTGATATAAAAATAATGAATTAACAACTCAGAGAAAAAGCAGAGTGGTACATTAATACCTAATACTAAGTCTAAGTTAAACATACAATAGTAAATACTTAAAAGAGAATAAATTATGATCATGACAAAATTTCTAGAAGTTTTTCTGTGTCTGTGTAATTGAGTGTCGCTAAGTATTCTGATAACATTGTACTACATTGTGATTGTGCCAGAGCTATATAGATCTTGTTTATAAGTTGCGCGGATATAACATTTCGTAATGTTTTAAACACCCAAATGAGCTTCCTGATACTTTTAAACTGTACGCGCCGCATTTCGTAAAATGCTGTAGGTAGGCATTCGAGTATTGAAAAAATATCACAAATAAATGTGCGACCACCTTAAATTTGACATGATATTATTAAAGTAACACATTTTACTCTTAAATTTTTTTTACCACCTGAAAATCATTGGAATGCTCTGTTCTTGACCTTTTTGTTAATTATAATGTCAGTCAGTCTCAAATCATTGACACAAATGTTAAACAAACCAGAAAAAAAATACATTACTATGTATCGAAAAGTTAGTTTTAAGATAAATATTTATTTTATTATTTATGAACACATAGACACACGGATACGACATAATTAGTTTAGTACTGCTTATTTCTTAAGAAAGGAGAATGCCGATTTTAGTATGGAAGGTGGCGTCTTTTTTTTGTTTTCTCGCGGCCATCAACCAAATCTTGTTTTTCTAGCACACAGAATAGTGTAAACAAACGAAATGAGATATTGGCCAATTTTTCAACAGAGCTGTTTAAAGATTAATAAAAATAAAAAAACCAAATCTCCATAAAATTCAACGTCCTGTATGATTTTCGGCAACATCGCGCAATACGCGTCGCCAACGACGTCGAGTTTGGCGCGACGTTGCCAGACTTCGCTCATCATGACAGACGTATTCAATTGTGGAAACGTCACTGAGTGCAGACCCGTGTGCAACCACTTTGTCAACAATGTGGACTAACGATGTAGTGCTAAAACTAATAGAACTATTCCAGCCGAACGAGTGTTTATGACTTCGCCTGACGTCGCTACGGACATGAGTCGCGCGATGTCGCCCGGTTTCGCTTGACATCTCACCGACACATGTCAGTAATAAAGCCTCGTGTTCACTGGACATATGTCCTGCGACACCTGTCACTTGAAACGTTGGGCAATGTCTTGATATCTTGCCTCACGACCTTTATTATCGCTTTCGATGTTGCCAGACATGTCATGCGACGTCGCCCGACATATTATCTAGGGACACGCGTCGTAGGAAATTTTTCATCAGAGCCTGTCCGGCAGTGTACGATGCACTACGCAAAGTGATAGCGCTCTGGTTTGCACTTGAAACAAACCATCGTGCATAGTTCATGTTCGAAGTGTCAGGTGGCATTTTTTTGTTGTGTTCATCCAAAAGCGTTGTTTTCTTTGATTTGTCATTATAAGACTGTAGGTACCTATAATATTGGAAAAGAACTACATTGCAAAAAAAAACCTTAAGACGACACTCTGACCAAAAACTAGTTTGAAACAATGTAATAAATACAATCAAAATCTCGCTATGCCCGGTGTTTTTCCGTTAGAGCCTGAGGCGGTAGGTTCATCTGGTTGAATGGATTATAATAGTTAGGTACCTAGTTATCTTTGACATCTTATTATTTTTTTACGGTGTGGACCTGCTCTTAACCCTGACCTCTTCTGATAGAAAATGAAATGATAGATGATAAGATCTACCCAGAAGATGGCCGTTTACTCCTGATTTGATAGCTTACGGGTTATAAGTGGCACCAGACGCTGTTTGGTCAGCTACGATGGCAGAAAGTTAGGGCAGTAACCTCCTCTTATTTCACCATCAAACCAAATGCAGGACGATCAGCACAGAACCAAACGTTCTTGAAGTGAACAGACATCTGATATAAATATATATACATCTCTTCACAAAACATATCTTAATTAAAAGAAAACTACCAACTTCATTTGTTACTCGGAGCAGCAATTCAAATATTGGTGGGTATAGGTTTACTTCTCTATTATTTTGACAAGCTCGAAATGATTTTTATAAGTCTGCAATGAAGCAGGCACCTATTCTATCTCTCAGGAATCTCTTACTTGTTAAACGAGTACCTATCTTGTTTCCTCGTGCGAGAAACAAGTAAAAGCAAAATGGCCAGCATGAGAAACTACGAAAATAGCTTAAGCCTTATTTAAAAAAAAAAAAATATAAAAGAGATTGGGGACGAGTTCTTAACCATACCCCGTGAAGAGACTAATGATACAATATTTTAAAAATACTATCTACCTGTTATATCAGATAAGTGATAACAATTGCATATAATATAAAAAAGCATACACACTACTACTGGTGATGGCTTCGAAGCATTATTTTTATTCACTGTGTGGGGATTTAGGTATAAACTTATCTACGTTTCTTTGTATGCTCGAATTTATTAATTCGTAAAACCCAAAGAATCATAATAAATGTTTTGTTACTATTCTTTAACATAACAAAATTTGGAAAATCAGAGACGAACTTTCGATCTAAGAATGGCTGCATAATGGTGGACAAAAAAAAAGGGACAGCTTTAATGGCATACAGTTAACTAACATTTTTTTTTAAACATGTATGCACATGCTTAGGTCAAAAGTCCTTCGTAACCTATTTTGGGTATTTTTACAGCAATTCTTACACAGTCTCAAACCGCTAAATGTTTCCTATAAAATAAGGACTACTATACAGGGTGTAACTTTTTACGCCTTGTATAGTGGTCCATACCATCAAGAAACTGTCATCGACGCATTCTTAATTAACTTTGTGCAAAAATAATTGTTTGGAAACGACTTTTATTTTTTACATGATCTTTTCTCTTTTTTGCAGTGGTCATGCTGCTAATAGATGGCGCTTCCGTGTCGGCTCGAACTGGGCCAATAGCGGCGGTGTTGTTCACAACGTACAAACAATAATCAACCATCCCCACTACAGTGCCAACGCATTTGACAATGATATCTCTATCTTGCGATCGTCCACTGTCATCGCACACAACAACAACGTCCGTCCCGTTTCCATCGCTGGTGCCAATTACTTCCTGGCCGATAACCAGGTCGTATGGGCTGCAGAGTGGAGCTTGACTTTAGTAAGTTTATGTATTACTTGATCGCTTTCATCAAAATATTTTATCTTAATTGTCTTGATATTTACTGTTTTTATTTTACAGGAGTCTGGATCTCTTTCTGAGCAACGTCCAGATCTATTCAATCAACCAGGCTACTTGCAGAAGTCGTTACCCTTACCTTACCGACAACATGCTGTGTTCCGGTGTCCTCAACGTCGGCGGTCGCGACCAGTGCACACAGGATTCCGGCGGTCCTCTCTACCACAACGGTATCCAAGTCGGTGTGTGCTCCTTCGGTACTGGATGCGCTAGGCCGCAGTTCCCTTGTGTCAACGCTCGTGTGTCACGTTACACCGCTTGGATCCAATCCAACGCATAAGAAGTAATTTTAGGAAATAAAATTTGAGAAAAATCATGTTTTTGTTTTATACCCCTTTGTGTGTGAAATTGAAGTGAATATTAAAATATTTGTCAAAGTGATTAATAAACTGACTGAAGTAAAAAATTCTTTGTTCTAAAATATGAGTTATTGGACGGGCAAATCGTTATTCGTCTGTATTTGCACTAGTTTCGGGACCAACTACCGAATAACTGCGAGAAAGTTATCGTGAACATTTAGGGTTTTCTCTTGGTTTTTTTGTGTAAAATCCCTGAAACTATAACTATTTCCACTAGGTACTAAATTAAAAGACCAATTAACTAACTATATAAATAAAGACAAAAGGATTTTTAGGCGTCGAAGTACTTGTCCGCATCGCTGTCATTCGGAAACGTGCCCAGAAGACTAGCAGTATTGCTACGTTGAATGGCAATGCTAAATGACCCATAGACCAAAGAATGACCCAGCCCTCTGGTCACGTGAAGTGTCGATCAACCGACGAGAAATTTCCTTAAAAAGGAGACGCGCACTCGGGCCCCATGACCCGAGCGTTTCGACCCCAAACGGCTTGAGCCGTTTGCGTCGTTTGGGGTCGAAACAGTAGATATCCGTAAGGTTACCAGGCCAAAAAGCCCGTCATGCTAGGAACATGAGATGGCGCAAGGGTATAGACACAGGTTGCGTCACACATCAGAGGCCTACCCACCTTCCAAGGCAACAACGTCATGCCGTTTGGCCTCTTCCCATCGACACGTACCAAGCTGTTTGGTTCTAATAACGCTGGCACGGCGGCGGTGACAAGGGCTCGACGCCGGGGGGAAAACCCGCTTCCGCGGCAAATCGCTGCGGAGCGGACGGACCTCCGGCGCGATCTCATGGCGGCATGGAAAGAGCGACTGTCGCAACCCAGCGCAGGGCACGCCACGATAGTGGCGATAAGACCCCTCTTTGAGGAGTGGCTAGAGAGGCGACCCGGCGTCCTCACCTACCGCCTAACGCAGGTCCTCACCGGACACGGACGTTTCGGGAGGTTCCTGCACATCATCAGGCGGGAGGAAACGCCCGGGTGTCACCATTGCAAGGATCGCCCAGAGGAAACGGTGGAGCATACGGTGGAGGTCTGCCCCGCTTGGGCAGAGCACCGCCGTGTCCTCGTAGAGGCGATCGGCAGCAGTGACACCCGGGCGTTTCCTCCCGCCTGATGATGTGCAGGAACCTCCCGAAACGTCCGTGTCCGGTGAGGACCTGCGTTAGGTGGTAGGTGAGGACGCCGGGACGCTTCTCAAAGAGGGGTCTTATCGCCACTATCGTGGCGTGCCCTGCGCTGGGTTGCGACAGTCGCTCTTTCCATGCCGCCATGAGATCGCGCCGGAGGTCCGTCCGCTCCGCAGCGATTTGCCGCGAAAGCGGGTTTTCCCCCCGGCGTAGTGCCTCCGCGCGCCACTCATACAGGCGCGAGAGGACTATCGCCTCCAGATCCCATGGCGGCAGTCCGGCAAGGAGGCTTGCCGCCTCGCCCGAGATCGTGCGGTACCCCCGTATTAGCTGTACGGCTAGCACCTTTTGGGGCGCGTTCAAGTAGTGGGCGGCTCGTAGCCGCAGTGAACGCGCCCACACCGGGGCCCCATATACGGCCATGGACCGCACGACCCCCGCGTAAAGCCTCCGGCAGGAGGCGTTTGGCCCCCTCAGGTTGGGCAAGAGCCGCTTGAAGGCGGCCTTGGCCCGTTCCAGTTTGGGGGCCAAACGTCGGAAGTGCTCGACCGGCTGTCGAGGACGAGACCCAGGTATTTCATCGTTGTCTCTATGCCGATGTGAACCCCTCCTACCGTTAGTTGGGATCCCGATGGTGGCCCGTTCCGAAGCCCATGAAAAGACATGGCTTCGGACTTGTGCAATGCCACCTCGAGACCCAACTGCCGAATCCTCTACACGACTATCGCAACCCCGCGTGTTATCGCGTCGGCCGCCGCCAGAAGCGATCTCCCCTGAGCTAGAGGGGTACCTGTAACATTGACAGAGAAAACTGTAAATTTTGGGTATTTTTTTTTGAACTTCTGCCAACAAGGTGTCCCTATTTACGGAATTGAAAGCATTCTTAATGTCAACCTTAAAGATGACCTCACCTTAATTAATTAGATATTTGGTTTTTTATTGAATTTATGCCGATAAAAAATTATTAAGGATGATAAGTACATAAATCTATTATCGTAAGTGTAAAGAAGTTTTCATACAGGTTGTAACATCTTCTTTGGCATTTATACGCTTAAATTACAAGTCGTAATACTTGTTTTCAACAAGTTTTGTAAAACTGTGTCGTGTATTGTTGTACTGTACCCATTGTCGTTGTTTCAGACATTATTGTTAACTATTATATTATCGATTTAAAAAAAAAACCAAGTTTTGTAAACAACTAGTCTTTACAAATTGTTTTAGATGTAAGCGATAAACGAAAACAGTAGACACATCATGTAGATATTGATGAACATGTTTTATACCTTGATGTAAAAGCGGGGTTAGCAACATTCTAATTTCAAGATTGCCTTGTGGTTTGACGTATTAAAATTCTTCTTGTATGAGTTGCAATTAATAATTATCTATTGTCACGTGACCCCGGGAGCCAACTCGCATAAAGAAGTAAGAACTTTTGAACTACGCCAAACCAAACCGTATCCTAGGAACCCAACAAAATATCGCTCTTTTGGAGAAATATCGACGAAGCTGCTACTTTTTTTTTAAGTCTTTGCTTTCCTAACGTAAATACTCTTTTTAAATGCTTTGTCATATTTAACTCATTTTTGGAAAAAATACAATTTACGTCGATGTTTCTCTAAATGAGCGATAGGTATATAATAAACATATGCGGTCGCGGCAGCCTTCTTGGGAACGAAGTTCTTTACTTTTCTACTTAAAAACAAATATGTTTTAACGAACACGCGTTCAGTATTTAGGTTATACAACCTGCCGCGCACACTCGTATATAATATAAAGAGATAGAGAGAGAGAATGACACACAGAGCGCATAACGCTTTTTCCTTACTCGATGATTTCTCCCAGTCAACTCCTACCGCAAGCTGTTTATTTACCTTGTAAAAGCTGCATATTATGTGAGTATGTAGGTACTTGAAAATGCTTGGAGTGAATTTTAAAATGAAATGAGTAGAATTTTATTAATAAAATTAATAAAATTCTACTCATTCTGTAAACCTCTTTATGTTTGGAAATTCCTAAACATTATAATCTCCACGGATTGATAATTTGATAGTCAAACAGAATAAATGCTATAAATACCATACACTTATAACGAGTTACTACACTTGTCAGCGAGTAATCAACAACATGCGTTTCCTTGCTTTGCTAGCCCTTTGCTTCGCGGCTGTCTCAGGTATGTTTCGTTCTCTGTTTTAAATGTTTATCAATTAAGAAAGTAAACTTTATTTTTAAAATATTCCGAACTCTAATATTTTTCGTAACATGCATTTTCTGTCGAATTACTTCGTTTATGTTTTAATTTCGTATTTGTATTTGTACGTTACTACTGAAACGATTCCATCTTTAAAGTACTTAAAAAGTGGAAACTTTTAAACCCTATTTTTCTTTCCAGCCGTTCCCTCCAATCCCCAGAGGATCGTAGGTGGTTCTGTCGCCACTATTGGGCAGTACCCTACCATAGCTTCTCTCTTGTATACATGGAACTGGAGTGCGTACTGGCAAAATTGCGGTGGTACCATCATCAACAACAGGTCCATCCTCAGTGCTGCACACTGCACCATGTAAGTATTTTTTATAACAATAGCAATTTGCTTAAAGTCTTTTCTGATGACAGGCTTAACTATCATTTCAATTCTTCTACAGTGGTGACGCAGCTGGTAGATGGCGTATCCGTGTCGGCTCCAGTTGGGCTAACAGCGGTGGTGTCGTCCACAACGTTAACCAGATCATCAACCACCCTTCATACAACGCAAATACTCAAAACAATGACATCTGTATTTTACGCTCCGCCTCCACTTTCACTTTCAACAACAATGTCCAAGCCGCTTCCATCGCTGGCGCCAACTACAACCTCGCTGACAACCAAGCCGTCTGGGCTGCAGGATGGGGTGACCTTTTTGTAAGTTTACTGCCCATCTGGGAATTTTCTTGTTTCTGTTTTGTTTGTTAGAAGATTGATATTTTTTCTTCTTTGGAATGCGCTTCCTCTTTATATCAGGACGGACAACAGTCGGTATGCATTTAAGCGGAAATTGCAGAGTTATTTTCAAAACTTACGACGTAGAGTTATCTCAACATATCTCTTTCTCTTGAATTTGTATGTATATATATTTTAGTAAATAGTATATATAACTTATTTATGTATTTGTGTATCTAGTTTAAAAAAAAACTCTTCACCACCATTGGTTGACTGGTAGCGAATGCCTAAGGCATTAAGTCCGCCCCTTTGTACCTTTTTGTGCGAAAAGTAAAATAAATATTTGAATATTTCTGTTTCGCAGCATGGTTCAAACGCTGGCTCTGAGCAGCTCCGTCACGTCCAGGTTGTGACTATCAACCAGAACACTTGCAGAAACGCCTACGCTGTCCGTGGTATCGCTATCAATGACAACATGTTATGCTCCGGCTGGCCCAGCGGTGGTCGCGACCAGTGCCAGGGTGACTCCGGCGGTCCTCTTTACCACAACGGTATCGTTGTTGGTGTCTGCTCTTTCGGTATTGGCTGCGCTCAGGCTGCATTCCCCGGCGTCAACGCTCGCGTCTCCCGCTACACCGCTTGGATCCAATCCAACGCATAAGAAATTAATAAATTATTGAAATAAGCAGTTAATGTTTTAGTTTCTGTCAATATCACATAAAATATTTTTTTTGCAAAAGATTTAGAAAGATCTATTAAATAAAATAAAATAGATACTTTAAAAGCAATATACAAAAATATTTAATAATAATAATATCCTTGGACATTTCACTCAACGCCATTTAGTCCCAAGCTAAGCAACCTTATGCTTGTGTTATGGTAACGAGAGGGCTGATAAACTCCTTATATAAATTTTTTTTTTCAACTTTTCAAACGTAAATTGAGGCAGCCCCAGTAAGTTACAAAGTACTTGTGTCGGAGCTGTCGTCTCGCTCTTCCCTTAAGGGGTAACTTAACAATGATGAGTATTGATGAGGCGTAAAAGGTTTAAAAAGAAAAGTAAACATAAAATAAAACAATAATTTAGCAGCTCTCAGTGTGTATCTGATCTTGTATATGTATATGAGAGGGTGAGTGTGTGTGCGCGTGTATACAAGTGTGAGTGTACCCAATTTTTTTTTTCATCTAATGCTGGTCTGAATATTTTCTGTTTCGTCATACGTTAGGGATCTCAACCATTCAGTTATTGTTTTTTTTACAATCGTATAACAACAGGAGAAATATACATAATTTACAGTTCAGTTTATTAAAGATGTAGGAGGAATCTGTAACATATTGACGTCTAGCAAAGGCAGTTCGAATCCCTGGGGAGTAGGCCACTATATCTCTGCGCCTTTTGCTTTGAAATGCTGAGTCAAAAGGAAGACACTTATGCAGGGTTAAGGATACGTATAGAACATAAAGTTTTCTAATTGAGAGCAAGTTGCTAACTCTACAGAGATCAGTTATAGGGTACCTAAATGGTTTAAAGTACATCACCTTTACAAGTGATCGCTGAGCTCTTTCTAGATCGAGGAATTTATTTTTGGTAGCTCCACCCCGAATCCGAATGCAGTAAGTTATTACAGATTATAATTTATAATAATAATAATTTATTTAATAAAAACGTTTACAAAAAGGTGTACATTTAGCCAAGAGGAGAAAATTTTCCATACAATTATAGTGCTTAAAATAAACTAAACTAAAATGTTTTATTACAGGTGCAGGGAGGATGGTTCGGAATTAGAGTGTTAGGTAGCGACCCACCCGAACTAAGTTTATTCAAACCTGTGTTTCAGGACATCACTTTACATTTACAATAAATTGGTGCATTAATTTTTAAATAAAACTGATATAAAAATAATGAATTAACAACTCAGAGAAAAAGCAGAGTGGTACATTAATACCTAATACTAAGTCTAAGTTAAACATACAATAGTAAATACTTAAAAGAGAATAAATTATGATCATGACAAAATTTCTAGAAGTTTTTCTGTGTCTGTGTAATTGAGTGTCGCTAAGTATTCTGATAACATTGTACTACATTGTGATTGTGCCAGAGCTATATAGATCTTGTTTATAAGTTGCGCGGATATAACATTTCGTAATGTTTTAAACACCCAAATGAGCTTCCTGATACTTTTAAACTGTACGCGCCGCATTTCGTAAAATGCTGTAGGTAGGCATTCGAGTATTGAAAAAATATCACAAATAAATGTGCGACCACCTTAAATTTGACATGATATTATTAAAGTAACACATTTTACTCTTAAATTTTTTTTACCACCTGAAAATCATTGGAATGCTCTGTTCTTGACCTTTTTGTTAATTATAATGTCAGTCAGTCTCAAATCATTGACACAAATGTTAAACAAACCAGAAAAAAAATACATTACTATGTATCGAAAAGTTAGTTTTAAGATAAATATTTATTTTATTATTTATGAACACATAGACACACGGATACGACATAATTAGTTTAGTACTGCTTATTTCTTAAGAAAGGAGAATGCCGATTTTAGTATGGAAGGTGGCGTCTTTTTTTTGTTTTCTCGCGGCCATCAACCAAATCTTGTTTTTCTAGCACACAGAATAGTGTAAACAAACGAAATGAGATATTGGCCAATTTTTTTTTTACTACTTATTTCCCCTTTACTACCTGAAATATCATTGGAATGCTCTGTTCTTGACCTTTTTGTTAATTATAATGTCAGTCAGTCTCAAATCATTGACACAAATGTTAAACAAACCAGAAAAAAAATACATTACTATGTATCGAAAGGATTTATTTTATTACTAGCTTCTGCCCGCGACTTCGTCCGCGTGAAATTTCACCCATTCACCTTCTTTGGAGTGGAATTTCGAAAAACCCTTTCTTAGTGGGTACACTTCACAAAGAACACACTCTCCAAAAATGTCTTTACATGACCAGCGGTTTAGGCTGTGCATTGATATAATCAGTCAGACAGGATCACAGGACTTTGAATTTTATATTAGATTATAAAAGTAAACCTAAGTACCTACCTAATTAAAAAAAAACTCAATAACAGAAAATAAAATACCTACCTACCTAAATAAACCTATTTCTGATGATAACTAATCTAAACTCAATAAATAAGCAAAATCAATAAAAACTAATATCTATACGAATGACTAATCCTACCTAACAGATTTATAAAATAACCTACGATCACTACGTACACTATCAAATATACACACATCAAAAGTGTCTAGGGATCAAGCATTTTTATGCGGATTTCTTGAGATTGAGATGTGGCTTTGTAATAAATTTATGATTTTATAAATTTATATGGATCCTTTTTGGTGCATTTCATAATTTGAATCAGGAACTGTGAATCAAATTCGAGTAAAAGATGAAAATCAGCTGTCAATATTTTCCCTATAAAAACATACAACGCATTGAAGACATTATTAGTGCTACTGTTTCCCTACTACTGATTAAAACCAACGTTATTATGGAGCGGCGACGTCATTTAAGCAGGGAAGAAATGCTCAGAGCCGTGGGAATGATAGAAGCTGGTTCCCGGCAACGTACTGTGGCTTTAGCTCTGAATACAAGTCAGAGTGTTATCAGTCGACTTTGGACACGTTACCGAAGCACTGGTACCGTGGCTGAGCGCCATGGAGGACGGTATCGCTGCACCACACGGAGACAAGACCGATACATTCAAATCTTAACTCGAAGAGCTCCAACAATAACCGCCATGATGTTAGCCGTGAGGCTTCATCACTCTTCAGGGAACTTAATTAGCGACCAAACAGTCAGAAACCGCTTGCATGAAGTGAACCTTCATTCCCGAAGACCGCTACGGGTACCACCTATAGCAATGCACAATCGTAGGATTCGATATCAATGGGCTCTTGAACACAGAGTCTCGTTTTGGTATGAGACCGGATACAAGACGTATACGACACTGGAGAACCCCTGGACGCCAACAGCGATTAAAATCCTGCCAGGAAGTCCATCCTTATAGTGGTGGAACCATCATGGTATGGGCGGGTATTTGGATCGGCGGAAGAACTGAGTTGATTTGGATCAGAGGCAACCTCAACGCTCAAATTTATGCTGAGACGATTGTATCAGACGTCATCGTTCCTCTACAAGTGCAAATCGGTCCCTTATTTCAGTTAATGCATGATAATGCACGACCGCACACCGCAAGAGTTGTAAGACAGACTCTCGCCGCAGCTAACATCAATGTCCTGCCCTGGCCTGCTCAGTCGCCAGACTTGAACCCGATTGAGCATGCATGGGATATGCTACAGAGAAGAGCTCTGCCGAATATGGAGGGTATCCAGTCGCAAGAAGACCTTTTTTTGTTGTTGCAACGAACATGGGCGGCCATTCCACAGCGTGATTTGGATGAACTCATTTTGAGTATGCCAAACCGATGTTCTTGTGTTGTTAGTGTTCGCGGTAGAAACACGGATTATTAATTGTTTAAGTTACCCAATAAAATTTTAAAGAAAACTGTTATTTCAGTCTTTTTTTCGAACTTTTGTGTTAGTGGTTCAAATGTCAAAAATCCCTTTATTAGGAAAATGGCAAATTTCTTTATTAATGCAAAGGTGACTTGGTTTATCGTTACTGTGACAAACGAAAACACTTTATTTGATGAATCCTTAAAGAAAAAATTTAATTAATATCAATCAGGAGAAAAGTTATTGCAAAAATATATGTTGATCCCTAGACACTTTTGATGTGTGTACTACCTACCTATACTTTAAAATTAAAATCTATACCTACAACTTATAAAAATAAACCTAAATAACTCTACCTTAAACTGTACTTAGTAAAAACTAAAAGGAATAAAAAGGTCGCGCTGAAAAGCACGGTTTAGAATTGCAAGTAGCAGTTAAAACATACAATTTATAGAATGCTAATAAGAACGAACGCTCGCCACTCGATACGTCCGTTCAAATCAAAGTTCAAAAACTGTAAGCCAAATTCAACCTTCAGCACTACATTTACAGTGCGGGTGACGTAACCTACGACAAACTTATTATTTGCGGTTGGTACAGTAATCGGGTCTAGGGATCGAACCGCAAAATTAAGTTTGTTTTTTATTGTATATACTCCGGGATAAAAAGTACCCAGTGTGGTGCCCAGGATATTAAAGAATAATTATACCAAGTTTCATCGTAATCGGACCGGTACGTTTTGCGTGATGTCTGAACAAACAGACAGACAAAAATTTTTTTAATCACATTTTTGGGTTCGGTGTCGTCTCGTAACAACCCCTGCCATTTATTTTTTTGATATTTTCAATGTTCGAATATTTAAACACTACCAAAACAACTAATACCTATTTTATAAAATAACAACAAAAGAAATTCAAATAAACTATTTAAAGACTAAAAGTCGCGCTGATAAGCACGGTTTGTTAATATCAATTATTATCTGTCAATAAGGTCGAACGCTCGGAACGCATTGAATCAACAGCCAAATATTGAATGAAGCAGGCGCTTTTTTTTTTTGGACATGACCACTCGTAGTTGCAACTCGCTATGGTTGCCCGGACCTCCCGCCTTTTTATTATACCCTACCGCCACGACCCGCGTCGAGCGCGGCAACCGTTACACAAAAATAATCCTTATGGCATGATTCAGTATTCACGCGCGACGGCGCGATGGCTTATTAGCGTATTTCATGTATAAGTTTGGTGTTTCTATACCGATTACTATGATTCTTTTTTTATTGAATAGGTAATAATATTAACTTCTTTTAATTAGGGATGAGTGAGAGTATTATAAACGTAAGAGTAAACAAAATAATCAGAAAGATCCGAACTGCTAAGCTATCGGGACTTACACGTGTTATTGTGAGTCAACCATAAAAGATAGACATATGCTGTTGTGGGATATTTTTTAGATAATTTTATGTAGAATATTTCCGTCATAAATGATTTCTATCTAGCTTTAACCATTAAGGCTGCACACGCGACGGAAGCTTAAAAAATGGAGCAACTCCTCCCGTTTTCCCAACATTTCCTTTCACTGCTCTGCTCCTATTCATTCTAGCGTGATGAAAAGTATACTATAACCTCCCCAGGAGTATGGAGAATAATTGTACCAAGTTTCGTTAAAATCCGTCGAGTAGTTTTTGTTTCTATAAGGAACATAGAGACAGACAGACAGACAAAAATTTTACTGATTGCATTTTTGGCATCAGTATCGATCACTAATTACCCCCTGACAGTTATTTTGAAAATATATATCATGTACAGAATTGACCTCTCTACAGATTTATTATAAGTATAGATTACATTCGAACACGTGAAATTATATTATACGAAAATTATATTATATGAACGTTATTTCAAGTGATATTCTATTATCTGTTATAATGCCATATATTACACACGCGTTTTAAAGAGAGTCAAAGACCGTAGCCATAGCGCTTAGATAACGCTATCGCTATTACGAATTATATATTTACGTTATCTTACTCGGTCTTCCCCAATATTTTGTTTGTGTATAAGGCAACTAGATAAAGCCTTATTCACAGGTATGTTCTACTGTTTCTGATAAGAAAAACAAAATTTACGGAAAAGTACCTGTAACTAATTTAAGGAAGTATTTTATGACAAACCAAGAAACAACTCTCTTACAATCAACGACAATGACACATAGTTCAGGTAAGTATAATTATTGTGGGAGGCTGGTGCCTGACTAAGGAAACACAGGCCACGGCCTGTGTTTCAGGACACCAGGATCCCCCACCCCTTTACATTATCATTTCATAATTTATGTACTAAGCGTGCTGACAGAATGTAGTATCATTTTACGACATTTGTAGTTTTATTTATTTTGATTAATATCTAGGTTATGTATGCAAGACAAATGTTAGTAGATGTGTAGTACGGGTGATTGTGTGTAGGTATGTGGGTGTGTGAGAGTGTGTGATTGTTTGTTTAGGTCTTTATAAGATTGTTTTTAGTATCATTATAGTTTCATTTTAGTAGCCAGTCAGTTAGCCTCTTTTTGAATTGATTCTTTGTGAGATTAAAGATATGTAGTACCTTAAGAAAGACTTTGCAAAAATAGTTTTGTGACGTAGGTGATGACGCTCCAGTGGGTCATATTGTCTTTTCCCCCTGGACAGCTTTAGATTATAAACCAAGAAAGTATGCTGTTTCAACAGAATGTGCAATATAATAGACGCACTATCAGGACCTTATTTTATGTATAACTGTTCAGTGGGGTAGCGATACAGTCGAGAAGACGACACTTGCAGTATAGCTCTTTGGGTTCTTTCAATTACTATTAGGGTAGTTTCGGAGCGCCACCCCAAGAGGTGATGCAGTGGCATATTATAGATGGAGCAAGGGTACCTATTTCATAATATTTTTATCGACTACATGTCTCAGCGTTTTGAACACATATATAAGTTTCCGTAATCTGTTACTAAGGATGGTTATGTGGTTTTGAAATCTTAGTTTTTGTCGATTGTTATTCCCAGGTATTTTACATTCTCAGCCTTGGTAAGTGGTTCACAGTTACAACTATAGGTGAGTGAGTTTGTGCAAGAGTGAGCTACAATATTATTAGGTAATGTTTGGGAGGATTTACTTTTTTTCATGGAGAATGCTACGTAATTGGTTTTGGTTGTATTAAGGGTCAATAGATTGTCGCGTAACCAGTTGGATACCATATTAAAGCCTAGTTGTGCACGCTCATAGACATCTTCCCACGAGCTCGCACTAAATAAGACGGCAGCGTCATCAGCAAAACGAATGATTTTGCCATTGATGATAGTGAGCGTACCCAAATCGTTTATATAAATGAGGAATAGTAAAGGTAAAATACCTGACAATCGTTAACCCTACACGGCAACACAAAAAGGGTTATCATTAAAGACATGAAATCTTTAAACCTCTTTGGTTATCATTGATATGATTAATCATTTATAGTCTTTACTAGATTATCAATTTAAATTGGTATAAAAGCCATAGCTATTTGGCATTATCACACTTTTCTGAGGACGGTAAAAATGCGTGTGATTGCTCTGTTGACCCTTTTCGTCGCGGCTGTGGCAGGTTAGTTGATTTAAACAAGATTTTACTACGCGCCCGAGTTTACAGGATTTACAGTATTCATAATAAAAAAAATAACATTTATAAATAAATATGTGTTTAGTTTCATTCATCATCTAAAACAAAACTAGCGTCTACAGACATCGAAGCTCAAGAATCAAATTTAATTATTATGTTATTGTCATCTTCATTGTTCTATCATTTAAAGATGTTTAATAAGTTTGTTTTTTCTAGCGGTCCCAGCGAATCCCCAGAGGATAGTGGGTGGTTCGGTCACCACGATTGATCAGTACCCTACCATGGCCGCTTGCCTCTACTCCAGTAACCTGGTCAACTATTGGCAATCGTGTGGCGGTACCATCCTCAACAATAGAGCCATTCTTACGGCTGCTCACTGTACTTTGTAAGTATATCTACTGGTTATGATTTAAAATTGGTGGAGCGACATACAAAGCTGCCACAGTGCCTTCTGATTAAAAAAACTCTGTAACTCAACATTGCATACGTAAGCATAATCAGCCTATAACGTTCCTACTGCTGGGACATGGGCCCTCTCTCTCTGAGCGGGAGTGGGCTGTTCTCGACCACGCGGGCCCTGTGCGGGTTGGTGGATGTCACATATCTTCAATTTTGTTCTAAAATATTCCGGTTTTCTTATAATGTTTGCCTTCACCGTTTTGAGAAATCAAAAAATCAAAAGTCATTTATTCAAACTAGGCTGCGAATCAGCACATTTTTGGAACGTCAAAATTAAAAAAGACAGTCCCTCAAAACGCCTGCCCTTCAACACTTCCTAGTGAGAAGAAGTAGGGCAACAAACTCAGAGCAATGGTGATGAAATAATTTATACTAAGTGTTTGCCTAGGTTCGAATCTACGACATACATCTCGTGGACAACGTGTACACTGGGTCACCACTGGTGAACATATTTTAACAAAAACTTTCCTCTTTTTTGCAGTGGTCATGCCGCTAATAGATGGCGCTTCCGTGTAGGCTCGACCTGGGCCAATAGCGGCGGTGTTGTTCACAACGTACAAACTATTATCAACCATCCCCAATACAGCGCCAACACATTTGACAATGATATCTCTATCTTGCGATCGTCCACTGTCATCGCACACAACAACAACGTCCGTCCCGTTTCCATCGCTGGTGCCAATTACTTCCTGGCCGATAACCAGGTCGTATGGGCTGCAGGATGGGGCTTGACTTCAGTAAGTTTAAGTTACTTGATCGCTTTCATCAAAGTATTTTATCTTTATTTTCTTGATATTTACTGTTTTTATTTTACAGGAGTTTGGACATCCTTCTGAGCAACTCCGCCACGTCCAGATCTATTCAATCAACCAGGCTACTTGCAGAAGTCGTTACCCTAACCTTACCGACAACATGCTGTGTTCCGGTGTCCTCAACGTCGGCGGTCGCGACCAGTGCACACAGGATTCCGGCGGTCCTCTCTACCACAACGGTATCCAAGTCGGTGTGTGCTCCTTCGGTAGTGGATGCGCTAGGCCGCAGTTCCCTGGTGTCAACGCTCGTGTTTCGCGTTACACCGCTTGGATCCAATCCAACGCATAAGAAGTGGTTTTACAAAATGACATTTGAGAAAAATCATGTTTTTGTTTCCTTTTGTACCCCTTTGTGTGTGAAATTGAAGTGAATATTCAAATATATGTCAAAGTGATAAGTAAACTGACTGAAGTAAAAATATTCTTTGTTCTAAAATATGAGCTACTAGCTGTTGCCAACGACTTTGTCTGCGATCCAGGATAAAAAGTAGCCTTTCTTTCTCCAGGTCATGGTCAACCTATGTGTATATTTCAGGTATAAAATATAAAAAAACATCCCGAAAAAAAGTGCTGTTCCCGAGGAAAACAACAATACACGTGGCGCCATCTATTATCATTATAACGTTATTGTTGTTTTCCTTGGGAACAGCACTTTTTTCGGGATGACAGGCACCCTATGTCCGTTTCTGTACACCTGACAACGTATATGCAACATTTTAGGATGATCGGTTCAGTGTTTAAGGCGTGAAAAGGTAACAAACATACAAACTTACTCGTACTTTCGCATTTATAATATTATAAAAGTTAGGATTGGACGGGCAAATCATTATTCGTCTGTATCTGCACTAGTGTCGGGACCAACTACCGAATAACTGCGAGAACGTTATCATGAACATTTAGGGTTTTCTCTGGGTTTTTTGTATAAAACCAAAAAGCTTAAAGCTGTAGATACCCATAAGGTAACAGTATTTGCGTCGCTTGAGGGTTTCAGTAGCCACAGCAGCGGCGCCAAAACAGCCCGCCATGAAAGAAAAGAAAAAAGAAAGAAAATACATTTAATTACCACAGTCTAAAAGACACACAATAGGTACACCAGATCTATACATACACAGACAAAAAACAAAAAAAAAAAAAGATCAAATAAAAAGTGTAAGGTCCGATGTAAGAAATTTGCAGGAAAGTGTGCCTCACCGATACGCCAAAAAGGCCCAGTTCAGCAAAAATGTCAGACAACTAGTGCCTGACGCTGGGTTTCAACTGGACCTGATGTGTGAGGTGACGGATGGAAATCAGTTTTACACTGCAACGTGACGTGTGTATGCATACCTATGTAAAATAAAAATGTGTCAGACAAAAAATAGTAACGAATGTGTACTTACTACATAAATAGTGTGAGTTGAATAACATTTCAGAAATAACCAAAAAAAAAAATCGGGAAAATAAATGAGACGACCGCATGGTAGACCAAAACCTGTATAAACGAGCGGTCGCCTATGTTTTACGTTTTATTGATGTATGTAGAAAGCAACCTGTTCGCAGTCTTCTTTCTGTGCATGAACTAGAAAGGGCTTTATTTATTTATTTATTTTATTTATTTATCCATTTATTTCAGGCGTCAAGGCCCTTATAAACACTACAATACAATATTAATATAATTAACTTAAAAATACTATAAACTTTACTTACTAACTCACTACATCACTACTACTTTACTTTTTTTTGCTTCAAACTTTATTATATGTTTATCTCAACGTCAATCTTTTAAAAACTATATAACGACACATGGCCATCATCAGTCAATTCTGGATTCATTGCGGCTGCCGAGCTATCGTGGGTAAGCGGGCAAGGAGAATTAAAACCATGTGTTGAAGTTATGTAACGATACACGATTATTATTTTATCGAAATATTAACAGAATTGCAATCCACACTTTCAAATTAATTGGAATAAGGCGACGCTCCACCGAACACGTTTTGTTTGAGCGCGATGCAAACGGATCTTCGCTCCGTCTGCTGGCCGTGTGCAAAAGAGCCCGGGGTTGCGTCAGAGTGAAGAAACGTCAACCCGCGCTTGTCAAAATGTCCACTGTTATTCTTGACGTTTCTTGACACTCTCAAAACGTTGAAGCGCCGTCACGGCCGGACTGACATTCGCACGTCCTCGTGCGACTGCTCACGCCTCGACAAATCTGCAAAGACCAATTACAAAACTGTAGCACACCTTTGGGCACGCTCGCCCATCCCTGACTAGCTACCTATTTATGCTGCCTGTTTGAAAAGATCTCGATCTTCACCCCTCACATCTGAATTAAACCCACTGGGCGGACAACTGACCTCAGGCGCCCCTTCGACCACCCACCAACTCGCATGGTGCGGTGGACCGGACAACCCGTCAGCGCCCCTTCCACCAGTAACGAAAGCCACACGCAGCTGCGGCAATCAATTGGTCCGGAACGTCGACCCACATAGGCCAGTCCCGGCTCAATCTCCTGCACAAAAGAAGTCGTAGTCTGATCGTGGGCGTCGGCCCGGTTTAGGCCAGCCCAGTCGATCAACTACACAACATACCACGTAGGAAGACGTAGTCTGATCAGAGGCATCGACCCGGTTTAGGCCAGCCCCATTGATCAACCACGCCGCTCCCTACTGCCTATCCAGTGCCCTACGGTCTAGATCGATTCTCGCTAAAAGAACAGGATTTACACAATTGTTATAAACTCACCATTTTCTACTAACCATGTTCGGAGGCAGAGAGGGTGCCAGAGCTTGCGGTCAAAGTGTGTGAACTAGATACCGATACTGTGTCACTATCATCATCAGATGTTGCCATTCCATTCTCATGACTATGGACTTCCGCCGTCTTGGCCTCCTCTGCCTCGTTGGCTAACGAAGTAGCTACTTCAATCAATCCACTGTAGCCCCTGGGTACTGCGCGTAAGTTTTCATGGGCGTACTTATAGGTTCGGTTAGACCCATTAATGTCTCTCAGCTCATATCTATCGTGATCTAGTACCTTGATAATCGTAAAAGGACCTTTGAACTTTCGCTGTAGTTTTGTTTGGTTACGCTCACTACCCTTGATAAAGACAAACTCGCCTACACTAAATGGTCTCACTATTGCTCTCCCCCGGTTAAAGCGTTCTACTTCTGACAAAGCAGCTTTTTTGATGTTCTCGGAAGCATTATGCCTAATGGTGTCTAAGTCTAGACGGGGCTCTGGTTCAGCATGCGAGGATAAGGTTGACATTCCCAAAGACTTTGCTCGTATGCCAAACATCAATTCTGTAGGGGAGTAGCCTGTTACTCTGGATCTGGTACTATTCAAGGCAAGCTGAACTTCGGGAAGTTCGTCGCGCCACGTTTTGTTCGGGTCGTTCTCTACTATTGTGAGCAAGCATTTTAGAGTGCGCATTATGCGCTCAACTTGACCGTTAGCTCTACTGGAGCCAGTAGCGATGAGGTGAAGCTCTATACTATGCTCAATACAAAACCGTTTGAAATCAGCACTAATATAACACCTACCTTGGTCGGATATTATGCGCTTCGGTGCACCAAATAGGTGAACTGCCCTTTTAAGAGATTGAATTGCGCTAGCAGCATCGAGAGAAGGTGTGTAATCTAAAAGAACGTATTTGGTGAACGAATCGATAATAACGGACGCATATTCTTTCCTATCACTTTTACCGCTTAGTTTTCCCGTGATGTCTATGTGTATCGTATGCCAAGGTGTAGACACTTTAGGTATTGGATGTAATCGAACCTGCTGCGCTCCCGAACGTCCCTTTGAAGCCTTGCATACTATGCATGAATCTACGAATTTACGCACCTGCTTGCACATTTGTGGGAACCAGTACTGTTCATATATTTTGTCAAGCGTCTTATCAGCACCAAGATGCATAATTTCTGTGTGAACGTGATTAATGAGTGTCCAAGTCAGAGATCTTGGTACAACTGGTAACCAAGAGCTGGTTCTATTGCGTTCAATTTTCCTATACAGTATGCCCTTCTGCACGTCATATGTGTGTGCAATCGCTTCTGGCAACTCGTTGTTTTGATGTTTGCTGATAAGATCACAAATTTCGGTATCACGTTTTTGCTCTACAGCTAGCCAACCCTGATGTAACTCTATAAAGTAAACTTTCTTATTCCTATTCGTAGCAGTTAAATCATTTGATCCCTGCGAACTAGCTGTGGACTCCAAAACGGGATTTCTAGATAGATAGTCAGCGTGACTCATGCTAATGCCCTGCTTGTGAACAATATCAAAATCATACGCTTGTAGGAAAGCCCACCATCTGTGTACGCGTGGAGTTAAGTCGGTTTTTGATTTGGATGCTTTCAAAGAATTACAGTCGGTGAAGACAGTAAAATGTTGACCGTATAAGTAATGCCGGAAGTTCTCAACCGCACGGACGACCGCCAGGGTTTCTAATTCGTATGAATGATATCGCGATTCCGCGTCGGACGTTCGACGGCTGAAGTAAGATACCACGTGAGGAACATTATCTTTCCTCTGGATCAATATAGCCCCGTAGCCTTCTGAACTCGCGTCAGTGTGAAGTTCAATGGGCGAATCTTGATCAAATATTGTCAACACCGGTTCTGACGTAAGAATATCAACAATCTTTTTATGGATGTCATTGTGAGCGTCTGTCCATTTGATGGGCCCTTTCAATTTTAACAACGGGTAAAGAGGTCCTACTATACGGGTGAAATTTGGTATGAACCGTCTGAAGTAAGAAGCTAGGCCTAAAAATTGCCTGATATGTGTAGCTGTTTTTGGAGTCGGAGCGTCAACTAAAGCCTGTATCTTTCTAGGGTTCGGTGTAACTACTCCTGCTTTTATAACATAACCGAGGTAATCTATTTCCTTTTTCATAAATTTGCACTTTTTAAAGTTCAACGAAAAACCCGCGTTAGTGAGAGCTTTCAAGGTTAGGTCTAAACGTTCTAGCCCTGCAGTGACGTCGTTTGAATAGCACAAGACATCATCCACGTAGGCCAGCGCTACCTTGTCTTTTAGGGGACCTAGAGCTGTGTTTATGCACCGTTGATATACGGAACCGGCATTCCGTAACCCAAACGGCATCGTCAAATATTCGAATTGACCATCCGGCGTCACAAATGCCGTTTTTGCTACGCTATCAGGGTCAACGATTACCTGATGATAACCAGATGTCATATCTAATGACGAAAAATAATGCGCGCCATGGAGACGGTCGATTTGTTCGTCAATACGAGGCAACGGGTAATGCTCGGGACGCGTGTTAGCGTTGAGTTCCCTATAGTCTACGCACATCCTATCCGTGTTGTCTTTCTTCTTGACCAATAAAATGGGGCTAGCAAAAGGAGAACTGCTTTCCCGAATAACGCCCGCTTTTAATAGGGACTCTATTTTCTCATTGACTATTTCTTTTTCCGCGGGTGCTAACCTATAAGGATGCCTTTGCACGGTCTTATTTGGATCAATAAGGTCAATACGGAGAACGCCTGTCGTGACCCGCCTCGTTGGTATACCGTCTGTGAAAAACTCACTATATTTTTCTAAAATTGTAGTCAATGCTAATTTGTCATCACCTTGTAATTCCGTATCAATGTTCATGAAATCAATGTTACTAGATTTGTCAGAAAAATTAGCTTCTTTACGCTGAGAAAAAGTAACTTGATCGTTATCCATATGCACGTGTACGTTACACTCTAATATATCCCTACCTATTATAACTGGTTCAGCAATGGTGCCATCAGGTACTATGTGAAACAACACTGAGAGCGAGAGACCTTGAACATTGATGGGGCTAATTACCTGGGAAAAACATTCAACATCCCCCCTACCAATGCCCGTCAGATAAACTAAATCATTCTGCGCAGTACCTGGGAACTTCTCGGAGTAGCTGTTAGTTACTAATGAACAAGCCGATCCACTATCAAAAAGAAAGGAAACTGGCTCACCGGATGATGTAGTCAAGGTGCTCCTCGATGCCTTGCGTTCACACACTTGGACTTCTTTGATTCCCGCTGCTCCGCCGCCTCTCGCTCGATCTGGGCACGCCGAAGCCAAGTGTCCTGGTCGTCCACACACGAAACAGGTGATTGGTCTTGGTTTATCAGCGGCTCTGGATGTTTGGTCGTGCTTCTTCTCTGAAGTAGCAGGTTCTTCTCTTCGCTTGCGGCAGTCTATCGCTTTGTGACCCAAAGTACCGCAGCGGTGACATGTTCCCGTGAAGCGTGATTCGTTGAATCGGGACCTTTTCACGTCCATATCATGGTTATCGCTACCCTCATGCCTTCGTTTCAGTGAAATGCTGTTAAGAACGCGCAGAAGTTGACATCTAGTGGTCAGGTTATGAGAGTGGAGCTCGCGGCGAATCACGGCTTCCTTTTGGCATAAAACTGAAGATACGAATCCCGTTGTAATATCTTCGGACATCTCCATCCGCGGGATGCGTTCGATGATGTTCCACAGGCGCATGGCCGCCTCGCTCGCGGTTTCTTTAATACCAACTTGAAAACGTAGAATTTCATCGAAGTAATCTTGTGGCAGCATAGGTTTAGCAAACTTCGCAAGCAATACTTCTTTTATTTGAGGCCATGTCAGCTGTGAGGCCTGTAGTCGTGTTAAACAGGTAGCAGCTCGGCCTTTGAGTGCACGTGTAAGTAACAAAAGCAATTCTGCACCTTCTAACTTACGGTTGTTGACTACGATTTCTGTCACGTTGCACCAACCTTCGATGTCCGCTTCGTTGTCATCCGGATCAAACTCAATCAACTGGGTAGACGTGCTGCTCGAAGGTTGCGGCTGTGATATAGCCATCAACCGGGATAAAAACAGCTCCATCTGTTGAGACAGGGTTGGTTCTGATGCCGGCGCTGAAGATGTCGTCCGACTATTCTCCTCTGAAGCAAGCCCTTCACATCCCACTTCTGATAACGACACATGGCCATCATCAGTCAATTCTGGATTCATTGCGGCTGCCGAGCTATCGTGGGTAAGCGGGCAAGGAGAATTAAAACCATGTGTTGAAGTTATGTAACGATACACGATTATTATTTTATCGAAATATTAACAGAATTGCAATCCACACTTTCAAATTAATTGGAATAAGGCGACGCTCCACCGAACACGTTTTGTTTGAGCGCGATGCAAACGGATCTTCGCTCCGTCTGCTGGCCGTGTGCAAAAGAGCCCGGGGTTGCGTCAGAGTGAAGAAACGTCAACCCGCGCTTGTCAAAATGTCCACTGTTATTCTTGACGTTTCTTGACACTCTCAAAACGTTGAAGCGCCGTCATATATATTACTACTTATTATCACACCATTACCCAAGAAAAGTGAATTAAATAAGTTTAACGTTTTTCTAGACGAGAATAATATAATGCGGATTCGAGGTAGATTACAACATTCGGATTTTCCTTAATAATGTTACGAGCTTGGGGTTCGTAATAATTAAAAACTGCCGATTAAATAACCAAAAAATAGACACTTTAATTATAAACACCAATTACAACTTCACACTAATTATGAAACACAATTACACTACTGATCACTTCTAAGTTGCACTTGAAGATCGCTTTCCTTTCGATGTTTTCGCTTGTATCGCTTATCCAAGACTGTGTCGGCTCGCGGAACATTCCCGCCTTATATAGGCCTCACATTGTTCTAGAACCTTCTATTGTAGAAACATCTAGAATGTTCGAGTACATTCCGGCCCCAACTGACCAGATGTCGATAGTTCTAGAAAGTTCTATCATCGAAACTTCTAGAAGGTTCTTGACACTAGTTCTTCTACTCGATACTAGATGGCGCTAGTGGTAACGAATATCAATTGTGGCGCGCAACACTGCCCCCTCCTAAGACATGCTCGTCCCGAGCATTATCGGCCCCATAATAACGCGCCAGTCGATCCACATGGACGATCTTAGGAGTACCTCTTGTACCTTTCTGTATCCGGAAGGTTACGTCATTGATTTTTGTCACAATCCGGTACGGTCCGTCCCATTTAGCTTGAAGCTTAGGAGATTTCCCTTTGCTGCGGACTGGATTGTGCAACCACACTAGTGAGCCTTCGTCGAACCCTTTATTGTTCATTTTGCGGTCATAACGGGTTTTCATCTTTTCAGACATTTGCTGGCCCGATTGTCTGACATGCTCATAAATGTCATTCATTTTGTTCCGCAAGTCATTCGCATAATCGGTTATACTGCGTGGGGCATCAGGTGGTATTCCGGTGATCAGGTCTGCAGGCAGCCGTAATTCTCTTCCAAAGTTTGCGAAAGCTGGTGTCACCGATGTACTTTCGTGAACAGCGCTTCGATATGACAACAAAAACGGTTGTATGTGCTTGTCCCAATCTCGTTGCCGATTTTCCACAACTTTTGCCAGGTATCTCTCCAATGTCTGATTAAATCTTTCTACCATTCCATCCGATTGTGGGTGGTAAGAAGTTGTTCTAGTTTTATGAGTACCCATAACTCGACAAGTTTCCTGGAACATTTGGGATTCAAAATTCCTTCCTTGATCACTGTGAATCTCCAAGGGTACTCCAAAACGGCAGAAGACTTCATGCACCAGTTTATCTGCAACTGTTGAAGCTTCTTGGTTTGGAATGGCGAAGACTTCCGGCCACTTAGTGAAGTAATCCATCACAACCATGAAATACTTGTTACCACTTTCACTTTCCGGAAACGGCCCCGCAACGTCAAGGGCTATCCTCTCCCATGGTGCACCAACATTGTACAATTTCAATGCACCTCTACTACGAGTCTGAGGTCCCTTTACAGCTGCACAACTTGTACATTTGCGACACCAGTCCTCGACATCGTCCCGACAGTGGACCCAGTAAAACCGTTCTCGTATCTTCAGTAGAGTCCGTTTTACTCCCAGATGACCTCCTGAACAATCATTATGGTACAGCTGTAGAACATCCGGCACTCGAGCTTTAGGGACAACCATTTGCAGATGACAGCTGTCTCCCCGAGCATTTTCCCATTTACGGCACAAGACTTCATCCTGAATCACCAAGCTGTCCCATTGGGCCCAATAGCTTTTTGTGATCGAACTCATCGCTGAGACGGCACTCCACTTGGGCTTAGGAGCTCTGGTTTTCATCCACTCCAGAATCGGCTTAATGTCCGAATCTTCCTGCTGTGCACGTTGTAGGCTTTCCTTCCACTCGTTGCTGAGGTCGGTCCTGAGCATCCTCACAGGTACGACTTCTTTACTTTCTTGCCTAGTACAATGCTTGCAGTCTTTCTTCCTTACCAGCACTACAGGTGAACACCATGGACTAGATGAAGGTTCAATAACACCATCCTTCACCTTTCCCACAATCATGGTTTCCACTTCCTTTTCACGTGCTACCGGCAATATCCTTGGCCGCTGACGGATAGGCCATTCTTCTCTTCCTGCAGTTCGCTTAGGGCAACTGGATCGAAGGTGGCCCTTTTCCCCACATTCGTAGCACCTAGGGCTGTATCCTCTATTACGATCGCGAACTGTAGCTACTGCAACCTCCCTGACGCGATGGGAACGATGATCCTGCCGCACCGCTTCCACCTCCAGTGCATGGGCCAAGGCGTCCTTAAGCGTCCCGTGGTGACCGAGCCTCACAGCAGCTCTAACCTCAAGGTCGCGGATGCCGTCGATGAATGCCTGCACCAGGTTCCCATCAATAAGCGCAGGTACGGACTGGTAAGCTTTGCGAACCAGCTTCTCCACTTCAAGGGCCCACTGCTGCAGGTTTTCGCTGCTGCGTTGCACGCGATCCTTGAGCTGCGCACGAAACACGTGTTCCAGGTGAGCGTCACCATACCGAGCCTCCAATGCCTCAAGGAGCTGCTCGTAAGTCACTTCCTTACCGATAGCTTCCAGAACAGTTAAGGCCTGGTCGCGCAGGCCTAAGGTGAGGGCAGTCATGGCCTGGCTTTTATTCCACCCGTTCGCCTTCATGACAGCCTCGAACTGTATTTTGTAGGCCGACCAGGAAGAAGTTCCGTCGAATGATGGCACTTTGAATCCACGTAGCGAAGGTGTTGTAGCTACGGCAGCTGCGATTCCATCCCCAAGTTTAAGGTTACCCAACTCCTGCTTTACATCAGCAATAACGTTATTAAACTTGCTGATCTGAGTTTCAGCTTCTGACAGGCGGTTGTCATGCTGGGAAACCTTCTCCTTCACCTCCTTTAAGTCTTTCCCGAAGTTTGCGTGAAGGTCCTTTATGAGGAACATCTGCTCTTCCTGGCGGTCTTCCAATCGACGGGCCTGTTCCTCCTGTCGGCGGGTCTGTTCCTCCTTATCGCGCTGGAGCTGTTCTTCCAGCCGACGAGCCTGTTCCTCCTGTCGGCGAGCCTGTTCCTCCTGTCGGCGAGCCTGTTCCTCCTTATCGCGCTGGAGCTGTTCTTCCAGCCGACGAGCCTGTTCCTCCTGTCGGCGAGCCTGCTCCTGCAGCATCATCATCAGCGCAGCAAAATCTGGTACTGATGATGCTGGAGCAGCTGTAGATGGGCCGGCCTCCGTGGTCGGTAGCTGGCCCTCCGACCTCTGTGGTGGTGTTCCACCGAATCGCCTCTGGTCCGTCTCCTGCTGGCGTTGACTCCGAGTACGGATACCCTCAGTGTCGTCCTTGGGTAAAATCGGCATGATTTTAATCCTTGCTTCTGACACCAATTGTTACGAGCTTGGGGTTCGTAATAATTAAAAACTGCCGATTAAATAACCAAAAAATAGACACTTTAATTATAAACACCAATTACAACTTCACACTAATTATGAAACACAATTACACTACTGATCACTTCTAAGTTGCACTTGAAGATCGCTTTCCTTTCGATGTTTTCGCTTGTATCGCTTATCCAAGACTGTGTCGGCTCGCGGAACATTCCCGCCTTATATAGGCCTCACATTGTTCTAGAACCTTCTATTGTAGAAACATCTAGAATGTTCGAGTACATTCCGGCCCCAACTGACCAGATGTCGATAGTTCTAGAAAGTTCTATCATCGAAACTTCTAGAAGGTTCTTGACACTAGTTCTTCTACTCGATACTAGATGGCGCTAGTGGTAACGAATATCAATTGTGGCGCGCAACAATAATAAAAAGCACCCTATTCTTATTCAATCTAGTCATCCTTTTTCTAAGTTACTTTTTAATATATGAGCATAAAAAATTGTTTCACGCTGGACCCCAGTTATTGTTGGCGTCTATACGAGATACGTACTGGCCCATTCGAGGACGCAATTTAGCTAGGATGTGCTGTAAACAATGTGTTCGTTGTTACCGATATAGATGTAAAACTGTAAGTCCTATCATGGGAGTTTTACCACAGCAGCGACTTCTAGCAGGTTTTAATTTTGAAAATACAGGCTTGGACTATGCAGGTCCTATTCAGTCGGCTGTTCGTCAAGGTCGTGGCTGTAAATTAGTAAAAGTTTATATAGCTATTTTCGTTTGTTTTTCTACGAAATCAATTCATCTTGAATTAGTCGGTGATTTAACAAGCAATACTTTCATTATGGCCTTAAAGAGGTTCATTTCACGTAGAGGAAAGCCGCGAAATATTTACTCGGATAATGGCACCTCATTTGTTGGTGCATCTAATGACCTTTCTAAGTTTCTTAGGTCGAATTGCGATTCGGTGTCCGAGAAGATGGCCAAGGAAAGAATAAATTTTCACTTTATTCCGGCATATTCTCCTCATTTCACTGACCTTGCAGAAGCTGGTGTTAAATCAACCAAGCATCACTTAGTCAGAGTGCTGGGCCTTTGTAACCTTACCTACGATACACCATGATGGTTCAGGTTGAAGCTATTTTAAACTCCAGACCACTGACGCCATTATCGTCGAACCCCGAGGATCTGACGCCGCTCACCCCCGGATACTTTTTGGTTGGACGTCGTATGACATCGCTGCCGTCACCTGCTTATCGAGACCAGTCCATCAATTCTCTGACTCGATTTGAGCATATTGAGCTTCTCCGACAGCACTTTTGGAGTAAATGGAGCAAAGAATGCATATCGGAGCTCCAACTTCGCATGAAATGGCGAGCGTGGGCTCCTTGAAGCTGAATTCTTTGGTCCTATTGAAAGAAGACAACCTCCCCCCATTCAAGTGGAAATTAGGTCGGATCGTTGCTACGTATCCAGGAACAGACGGCGTAGTCAGAGTTGCAGACGTCAAGACTTCTAATGGTCTGTTACGCAGATCATTCAGCAAGATTTGTCCGTTGCCTTTATATCCGGAGTCAACTGAAGATTCTTAGTGGTTGAAAGGCAGGTTTTCAACGCCCGGGGGTATGTTCCCGCAAGCGCCTACAGAAATTCTCATACCTACAGATTTGTGTTGAGGCTATGTAGATTATGGCTAATCGTTTTTCTTTTCTTTAACTTTTTCGACCGGCTACCTACATCTGTAATATTGTCACAATATATTTTGCAATTCTTCCCGTAATTATACCTGGATCAATCCCGCACAATAAATGCCCATGCCAAATTTAACCTTAAGCCAACATTTTAAGAAACATAATGGTCGAAACGAGCTGGCTCATTCACTAATGACTCAAGCGATATGGAACAATAGACTATTTAAAAATTTATTGGTTTTATTTAATTACCTTTTATTTTTTTGTTTCATTAATTTTATTTGACACAAAATTTATGTCTTATTATAAGACAAAAAATAAAAACCTGATTACTATACATTGGTATATTAGTTATTGGTATATGTCGGTTATACCATACGCATACAGACAGTTTAGCGTTTGCTAGTACCCGACCGACCGACTCATTAATTTACGCACACATCACAGTGACAATAACCCGAATGAGAGACATCCTTCTGTTGTATACAAGCCGAATGCAGGCTATAAAGCGTAGATACCTTAAAGTACCTATGCTCAACTCGCGGATGTAGAAAGGCCCTTGCTCAGCATCATTATGATAATTATATTGTCTGACCATTTATAGAATAAAATAAACTAAATAAACTATGCACCATTGCTCCCATGTGCCTTTTTTTTAAAGGATGGGAAATCATCAAATGACTCCTCCCGCTCTTGGTGGAGCGGAAGGGAGTGTCAGACTCATACTGACTAAAACCTATCCATGTTCCTTCCTTAGCCTTTTATGCTCCGGGGCAGCGGTAACCCTTTCGGAAAATCCCACTGACCCGGCAGGCTTCGGCCCCAACGGGCCCCTACTCTGCTGCTGAGACATCTCTTTGAGGCGCGCGTGGATCACGTACTCTCTGTTCGGCACGGGCCTGGTCCTGATCGGACGGTGAGCTACCCATTACTCTCCGTCCGCAGGCCCGCGCCCTTGGCGGCTGGGACGTGAGGCTCTCTCCCTCAACCATCCCGCCATCTTCTTCGCTAGCATGACTTCTTCGCAGAAGGAAGTGACTGCCTCCCACTCCCTCTCGGTCCCGACCATGGCTTGAACCAGGGCCGGACGCGAGAGGTTACCGCCGCTGCCGATCGCCTCTACGAGGACACGATGGTGCGCCGCTCATGCGGGGCAGACTTCCACCGTATGCTCCACCGTGTCCTTTGGGCGATCCTCGCAATGGTGACACCCGGGCGTTTCCTCCCGCCTGATGATTGCAGGAATCTCCCGAAACAGCCGTGTCCGGTGAGGACCTGCGTCAGGCGGTAGATGAGAATGCCGTGAAGCCTCTCTAGCCACTCCTCAAAGAGGGGTCTTATCGCCACTTTGGTGACGTGCCCTGCGCTGGGTTGCGGCAGTCGTTCTTTACATGCCACCATGAGATCGCGCCGGAGGTCCGTCCACTCCGCCGCGATTTGCCGTGGAAGCTTAGTTTCCCCCCGGCGGCGTAGTGCCTCCGCGCGCCACTCATACAGGCGCGCGAGGACTATCACCTCCAGAGCTCCCATGTGCCTAAATGGATGTAAGACCAAGGTCACAAAATGGCTATTGACAATGAGTTACGATAAGACTGAAGATTTACTACATGTATCAATCGCTTAACTTATTGTAGCTGTGTATTTATAATTATATTTATACAGACTAAAGGCGCGGGCCCACCGCGGCGCACGGAGAGGCTACGCACGTGTATTAAGCTTCGCTTTGTAAGAAAATGTATGTGGTTGTATCCACTGCAACCCACGGAGAGGCTACGCATGAATTGAGTCATTGATACATGCGTGGCTTGCTCGAATAGGCGGTTACATAGCTCAACGCTATCGACGTGGGTCTACGTTTCCACTGGAGTACACGAATATGACCTACGACTATGTACAGCTCGCTTATCGCAGCGTATTTTCCCCGCCCGTTCCACCTCCCGCAGTGAAGCCCGTGTCCGTGGATTGCAGTAGCACGTGCGTTGCCTCTCCGTGCACCGTGCCACGCTATACATAGTCGTGGGTCTTCGTGTGGAAACGTAGACCCACGTTGTCAAACAAATTAATACACGCAGCTAAAATGTTTTCACCATATTTATCTGTCTCTCAATACATACACATACCCCCACATAGATAATTTAATAGGCTACATCATAATAGCATTCACTAGTAAGTAGTTATCTGTGCTCGTCCTACAACTACTACGATGCATAGTGTATAAGTAAATAAGTGTTTTTGTACAACTGAAGGTAGTAAAAATCTTTTTTTTCTTTCTTATATAGTTTGAGCCCAGTAGGTGGCTACGTTGGTTCCGTTCTTTAGGTCATCCGAGCTGCAAGTGTACGGGCATTTAGGACACTTCAACAAGTGGGGCATGGTCTGGTAAGAAGCACTGCACTTGCACTGGGTGTTGGATGGTCTGTAATCCCCCACTTCGACAAATTGTGTCTGCAGCGGCCTACTTGGGTACGCAAACGATTGAGAGCTTTCCCTTTCCATATAGGCCACTACAGGTCACGCCCGGGAGGCAAATGCTCCTGGGGCTTAAAGAAGTCCGGAGGTGGCAGATGCTTCTCTTACCACAATATGCTTATCTCCTTTGGTGGTTTGTCCGGGATAGCCTGCGATTTTTTTTAAATAAAAAAACAGCATTTTGTGCTATAACGTAGTATTCAAATTCTTTTAATTTGGTTTAGTGTTAATTTTCTATTTATTGTATGATGTACGCTAATTTACAGTGCCTTGCTTTCCTATAATTTAAACACATGCGAGATCAATATTACGAGTATGTCAACGACTCTGAGATAATTCTGTGTGTGTTTAGTTGGTAAGGCTTTATATAAATAAATACAATGCTTCGATTAGAGTCATTGCTGTTCAGATGTGAAAAGGGAATGGTGCTATTTATCTCGTATTCTCCATATTTTACATAGCTAGTTACTAGCAACATAGATTATCATCTTACCAAAAAGCTCGGTTTAAAACCCAGTTAAATAGTTTTAGCTGGCCAATGTACGACCCAAGAGTTTCCTAATAGACCAAGCCATAACTTACAATCAGTTCACTGTTATTTTATCTCCGATTATAAAACTGAGCGATCCTTATTTTTTGGAACTACTAGGTTTCTGTCATAGGTAAAGTGTAAACGGTCTGAAGGCGGTTTTGTCTTTTTTTCTGACAAACAACAAACAACTTATTTTACTATTACTATAACATTATTGTCTGGTCAAAATCACAAATTATAATAATATTTATGTTCCTAATCATAACAATTAATAATAGTAAATGATGTATCTCATTTTGTTTTCTAAATCAAAACTGAAGTTTTAAAGTATTGTGAAAGCAACGAAAACTAAAACATTGCTTGGGTTTACAGTTTATTTATTAGAAAAACATAACCCTAAGCACATTGCCACTAAGTCACTTCTTATGCGTTGTTTTGGATCCAAGCGGTGTAGCGAGAAACACGAGCATTGACACCGGGGAAGTTAGCCTGAGCACAGCCAATACCGAAAGAGCATACACCAACAACGACACCATTGTGGTAAAGAGGACCGCCGGAATCACCCTGGCACTGGTCGCGACCACCGCCGGACCAGCCGGAGCACAACATGTTGTCGGTGATAGCGATACCACGGACAGCGTAGTTGTTTCTGCAAGTGTTCTGGTTGATACTCCTTAGCTCGACGTGACGGAGCTGCTCAGAGGCGGAGCCACCAGACTGCAAAATGGACATAATATGCAAATATTAATCTCCGATCAAACAAAACAAGAAATATTGACGTTTTATAAACACGGGAGGAATAATCAATAAACTTACGGAAGTTGTGCCCCATCCTGCAGCCCAGACGGCTTGGTTGTCAGCGAGGTGATAGTTGGCGCCAGCGATGGAAGCGGCTTGGACATTGTTGTTGAAAGTGAAAGTGGAGGCGGAGCGTAAAATACAGATGTCATTGTTTAAAGTGTTGCCGTTGTATGAGGGGTTAATGATGTTTACGTTCACGTTGTGGACAACACCACCGCTGTTAGCCCAAGTGGAGCCGACACGGATACGCCATCTGTTGACTGCGTCACCCACAGTGCAGTGAGCAGCGGTGAGGATGGACCTGTTATTGAGGATGGTACCACCACACGCCTGCCAGTATGCGCTCAAGTTCCAGGAGTACAGGAGAGCGACGATGGTGGGGTACCGATCAATAGTGGTGACCGAACCGCCGACAATCCTCTGGGGATTGGAAGGGACGGCTAGAAAGAAGAAGATTCAATTAAAATGCTGTTCCAAGTTAAATTAATCATTAATTGAAATGTTTCAGCAAAAAGTAAGTACAAATAATAAAACTGTATGCACATTTTTCTAAAATAAACACCAGAACTTTATAAAAGCTTCCGATGTTTTCTTGACAAAAATAAAAAAAAACAAAGTTTCTTATGAACATACCTGCGACGGCCGCGAAGCAAAGGGCTAGCAGAGCAAGGATACGCATACTGTCAGTTACTCGACGATGAGTGATTGTAAATCGTTGTATGTGAAGGGTATTTATATGAAAGCTGATTAATAATACTATAACGTGTAAAGATTAAATGGCTTTAGTGTTATATTATTATCAATTTATCTTATTTTAATCTACACCAAAACTTAAAGACGTGTACAGATTAGATGGGAACAAATTAACGGAATTGTTGGTGACATTTTTAAAATCATATTTGGATGTTCTTTTTTTTATTTAAAACAAAGAATACAGTTATTTTCTTTACATTCCGAAATTTATAAAAGCAGAACCTTTCTAAGATATATTTTTTGTAAGCATTGTAGAAAATTTAATTTTGCCTTTACGTTTTAGGTCTCGGCGACGTGCACTAGAATTGATTTTTTTTTACAGTGACCATTGTATTTTTTTTTCTTTATAATGTGTTCAATCTTAGGAAAAAGTTTAAAAGTAACGCATCGTGTTTGGTTTTTTAAATATATTATTAATATCATGAATATATATATAGCAAAACTTATCGTCACCCTTATCTCTAGGTTTTTTAGGTAAAATTTTGATTTCAATAAAGTTATTATTACGATTGTAAAAATACTTTTGACGAAGCCGAGAGTCACTTACTCTTCCGTCATGATAATTTTTTTTGAGATGGAGTTAATATTTTTCGGCCAACGTTTCATTATTTTTATTATGTTTTTTAACGAAAAGAAGTTCTAAAAGTTTTGCCTGCGTTACATTACGCACTGCCATAATCAGCGAGTTATCATGTAAAAAATAAAAGTGTTTTCCAAACAATTATTTTTGCACAACGTTAATTAGTCTGATGTACAGAATGCGTCAATGACAGTTTCTTGATAGTATGGACCACTATACAAGGTGTAAAAAGCTACAGCCTGTATATATGTCCATATTTTACAAAAAAAATTAGCGGTTTGAAACAGTGTTAGAATAGCTGTAAAAATAACCAAAATAGGTAACGAAGGACTTTTGACCTAAGCATGTGTATTCATGTTTTCAAATAAAAAATGTTAGTTAATTGTATACCATTAAAACTGTCCTTACAGTGAATAAAAATAATGCTTCAAAGCCATCACCAGTAGTAGTGTGTATGCTTTTTTACATTATATGCAATTTTTATCACTGTTATCTGATATAACAGGTAGATAGTATTTTTTAAATATTGTGTCATTAGTCTCTTCACGTGGTATGGTTAAGAACTCGTTTCTAATCTGTTTTTTTTTTTTTAATAATTTAAGGCTTAAGCTATTTTCGTAGTTTCTCATGCTGGCCATTTTGTTTTTACTCGTTTCTCGCACGAGGGAACAACATAGGTACTTTTTTAACAAGTAAGAGATTCCTGGAAGATGGAATATGTCCCTACTTCATTGCAAACTTATACAAATCATTTCGAGCTTGTCAAAATAATAGAGAAGTAAATCTATACCATATTTAAATTGCTGCTCCGCGTAACAAATACAGTTGTTAGTTTTCTTTTAATTAAGATAGGTAGTGTTTTGTGAAGAGGTGGTATCAGAAGTCTGTTCACTTGAAAAAGGTTTGGTTCTTGAGGAGGTTACTGCCCTAAATTTCTGCCATCGTATCAAAGCTGACTGATCACAATCTTCGCGACGAAGCGTCACCAATGTAGTGATATAGTTTAGTTTATTCTTAGATTCATACGTAAATAGTGATCGCGATAAAGCGATAACAATATAGTGATAATAATAGTTTAGTTTCTTACCATAACTTAGGCCCGTAATAATAAACGCTACTCAGCCCAAGAGCTCTCACTTGATATCAATTTTGAGGTCATGATCGTTATTAACTCCCGAATTAAAAGGCGCTGGTTCTAGTAGTAAAACAAAGCATATAATATGTCACTCAAAGTAAAAACCAAAAGGTAGAAAAAACAAAAACAAAAGATATAAAAAGGTAAAATATCAAAAGGAAGAAAATGCTTTGCACAATCGTATTAATAAACATAATAATTTACGTACTCAAGTTACGGTTTGGGTTTACGCTATGAGCCAAGTGATGGACTGATTAATAAACGAAACTCTACACTTAAGTATACAATAGTGCGTGTACTCAAGATGCTTAAACCTGAGTGTAGGCAGTAGTGTTACCCAAATGCAAGACCAAGACGAGACTTAGCCAGTCTTGGTTTTGGTCTTGCGTCAATACATCAGAGGGGAAATTCTCGTAATTTTAAGAACCTTCATAGTCTGGTGGTCTGGAATCTTCATTCATTTTGAACTTCCTTCTGGTCTTGGTATTGCGCTCTCAGTCTTGGTCTTGGTCTTGGTCTTGGTCTTGCAGCAAGAGTCTCGCAAGTCTTGAAATTAGCCTATTGCTATTTATTAAAGACGTTAGTTTAGATCTTAGAACAACGTAACAGAGTAGGTACATTTTGAACTTAAATTTACATAGGCATAGTGAACCACCAAATTAGTAAAATTAACTCGACGATCAAACAGTATCAAAATAATGCTGTGGACTGTAGTACACTTATTTTCGCACAGTCTTTGTTAAAGCGGCGTCTTTGTCGGTAAATTATCAAATAAGTAGGTACATAAATAGTAACACCGACCGACCAATGGTTTATTCGCGTAACGTAATTTAGAGATAGACCATACCATAACATTGGCTGGCGCAAAAACTGTTAATATAGGTAGAGGTTGACCGTAAAGAGTAGAAAAAATTGAGGGCGCCACTATCATTTATATGGTATCATTTATAGTGTCACATAAATGTATTTGATACTTGAAATATTTTAAAGATAAATATTAGGAAGTTATGGAAGATCCATATTCATGTTAAATTTCTAAATAAATTTTCTAATTGGAAAGTAAACAAGCCTAGGAGATTTAAAACATCTATATTTTTATTTAATATATATAGATATTAACTAAATTATTATATAAATAAATACAAAAACGAAGGACACCTAGGCGTCGAAGTACTCGTCCGCATCGCTGTCATCCGGAAACGTGCCCAGAAGACTGGCAGCATTGCCACGTTGAATGGCAATGCTAATTCTTTGACCAAAGAACGACCCAGCCCTCTGGTCACGTGAAGAGTCGACTAACCGGCTAGAAATTTCCTTAAAAAGGAGACGCGCACTCGGGCCCCATGACCCGAGCGTTTCGACCCCAAACGGCTCAAAGCTGTAGTTGCCTATAAGGTTACAGTATTTGCGCCGCTTGAGGGTCTCAGCAGCCGCAGCAGCGGCACCAGCACAGCCCGCCGTGCTAGGAACATGAGATGTCGCAAGGGTATCGACACACGTTGCGTCCCACACCAGAGGCCTACCCCCCTTCCAAGGCAACAACGTCATGCCGTCTGGTCTCTTCCCATCGTCACGTACCAAGCTGTTTGGTTCTAACACCGCTGGTACGCCGGCGGTGACAAGGGCTCGACGAATAATATCGTTGATGCTGGCGTGCCGTGCTATGCGGCCTGCGCTCCTGCAGCAAGACAGGCCATGGTGTCCGAGACTGTCGACAGCTTCACCGCAGTGACATCGATGCGGAGCAACACAAGGTGCGCCCAAGCGGAGACACGTAGCGAGCCGAAACGATGAGTCATCCATCATTGTGCCTATGGTGGATGACGGGAGCGCCTGAAGCCACAAGCCTGACTCCCATTCTCCCACAGCCAGCAGACGAGCACGCTCAACAGTATTACGTGACGTGTTTATAAGGGTATTCCGTATAATACTGCAGAGCGGCTCATCCCACCGTCTCTGGGAAGACGGGTTATAGGGCAAAACCGTATTGGGACAAGCCATTTTCCAAGCGTTCATCGCATCGGTCAAACACGGTACTTCAAAATCGACCAGTGAGGAAGATAAAATGTTCCTGGTTAATTTATCGGTACTGTGGACCGAGGAGAGGAAGGCCGGTAAACTAATACTTGAGATTTTGCGGAAAAATTCTATTAAAAAAAAAAAAACTATTTTTATTATAATTACAATATATTTTTTAATCGCTATCTAAATTTTCTACACCTGACTTGTCCGATGCAAGCTCTTGATCATCTTCAGAATCCGAGCTGCTGTCACTGCTGTCCTCTCCAACACTAATTACCAGTCTGTCTATATCTTGTTAAAGTGTTTTTCCCCTTTCATAGTAACCTTCTTCTATTTTCTTTATGTGTTCAACACAATTATACCATGTTTCTGGACCAATGCAATTAAAAGCTTCCTCTGTTGCTTTTTGTGTCAATTGCTCCTACGTTACATGCAGCAACTTTTTGTTTTGCTATGCCCCAGATGAGCTCTATAGGGTTTAGGTCACAGTGGTACGGTGGCAGCCTTACCACTTCGTGACCATGTTCCCCCAACAACTCATCTATTTCGTACACTGGTTCTGGCTTGTGTTTTTTTTAAAGTATTAATATGTTATTTTCTACAAGCCAGTTTTATTTCATCTACTCGGGAAGCTGATGTCGGAGCCTTGTTCTGCACCACACTGTGGTAAGGCGCATTGTCCGTGACAATTATAAAAGCCTCATTAAGGTTTGGGATGAGTTTTTCTGTCACACACTTAGTAAAGTTATGAGAATTCATTTCTGAATGGTAATCTTCCATTTTGTTGGTCCCACTAAATATTAATAAAGCATTGGGTACAAATCCATTGGCAGTTCCAGCATGGACAATAATCTTTAGGTCTTTAGGTTTCATATATAATTATAACATAATTATGGGGTTTTTCTAAAATTATTAAGCCTTAAATTTTATTTCTGATGACAAATAAAAATGAATGAATTCAAGTATAACAAGCGCGCCTTTCGCAATTAAAACCAACTTATGGTGAAAAACAGAATTTGCACTGGAAGTTAATTAATATATAGTTCTAAGTTCTAACCATAATGAGCTGGACTCCTTCAACAAGTAGCAGCTTTAATCAGATAGAAGTGGAAAGAAAGTAAGGAGGTCTTTCCCCTGCAGTGGGACCTCACAGGTTGTTAATAATAAAAAAGAAAAAATACATAACCATAATGACAAACCAATATGACGACACGGTTGGCGCAGTGGTTGAGCGATTGACTACTGCGCAGCATGTCGCGGGTTCGATTCCCGCACGGAACAAATATTTGTACGACCTACAAGTATTTGTTTCGGGTCTGGGTGTTTTATCTATAATATGTATGTATTTACAAAAAAAAAAAAAATGTATATAAGTAGTTTATCAGCCATCTCGTTACCATAACACAAGCATTAAGTTGCTTAGCTTGGGACTAAATGGCGTTGTGTGAAATGTCCAATATTATATTATTATTATATTATTATAATATAAGTAATATCTGAACTCAAGTTGGATCACGCAAATTACACAAATAAGATATACTAGACCGGATTCGAAGTTAGCGGGTAGTTGGGCACAGCCATCCGGCTGATTGCTAGCTGTGTGAACTGCGGACAATAACTGGCCTTGTTTGGAACTGATAACTTCATACCACTTCCAGTTGGCGAAATCAGAGTTATATTAGCGTTTAGAAATATTTTACAGAGTGAGAAGGGTTTTTGTTTAACTAATTACCAGTTTCATTTATTTTGTAGCGTAGGTTTTTTAGAGTTTTAATTAAACATAAATGTAATATTAGGATAATTCATAGATTGGTTCAATAGACTATATTGATCTTGTCGTGCTTTCTTGAAATGAAACTTTCAGCATCAGCAATTTGAAGTGACAATGCGCTGACGTGATCCTTCTAATGACTGACGGTTACAAAGATCTATAATTTAGGGAGGTTAATGTCCAGCAGTGGCAGGGTTAGTTGATTTTTTTTAAAGTGTCGAGTATTCTTTTATAATTAAATACCGGCCACAACCACCGGTGGCTGTCGCTTTTTGCTGCGCTGTTGACAACTGCTGTAACGGGTGCCCGTCACACGTGTGCGACGAATTCATACAATACGTGTGGAAAAGCGTGTGAACTACTTGTCTAGCCTTACGCAGTGAACTCGCCGCTGGAGTGACATACCTGTAACAATAAAATTTAGGTGGATAATTGACTATCTCAACGTTGCTGGTTCGGACATAACATGAGCCATGGCATTGACCCTGTTTATTGATTTTGCAATTTAGAAAACCTGTGTTTGGTTAAAGTCAGTGTGTAGAATGTAAGAAAGATTTATTTTTGCAATGTTGAAGACGAGAACACCTAATTATTATATTTGTCTTCTTTTTGAAAATTTTGTACGGAATAGTAAACTATCATTCAATCCACAGCATTTCACTGAAGGACACTAGGCCACTCCCAGATGAGCCATTTAAGCATTATTCCACAAACAATGGACCATTAGAATTTTAACAGAAAAAATAAGGGTGATTATCGCATAACTAACACTAAGAGCGAGTCATAATCACTGCTTTGATGGTATAAGTGGTATTTACGTGATGAATTATTTAACTTGTTTTAGTCTAACTTTCCATCTGTTGTGGCTTGCTTGACGAATGCCAATGTCAGCGGCGTAGACACCCGAACGGTGGCGGAAACAGCCGACAACCTGGATCGATTTTTCTAGTTTAACTTACCGCGGTTCATGATTGTGTGCTGGCGTTCTATATGTGGTACTAGTTTAAGGCTACTATAAGGACAGGTTCTGCCCTCTATTTCGATGTACAATGCCAGGGTTTGTAGTCGATGTTCGATCCCAAACATATCATTTGTTTATTACCATGCTTCATTTCTTTGTTTAATCTAATCTGCTGATAGTATCGTTTAATTTGACTTGTGTGTATTCGCATTGATAATTAGGGAATAATACTTTTCGGCAGTTTTGGTAACACGTGCATTATTATCTAAACATTGATAACATCATTAATGAACTGATGTAGACACCAACTATACGCCTTACGTTTATACCGGATGATTTTTTTACCGTCCCGAAATTACAGGGTGTTCTAACCATTAATATGAATAACTTTCATATTTTAGATTATTTTTCGTGATATCGGAGTTGGTCCAGTAATGAAAGTTGTTCATATTCATGGTTAGAACACCCTGTAAAAAGTTCGAGACAGTAAAAAAAATCCGTGTATTCCCGTTCGTCCCATCGACTTCGTCCCCCTCGTGGGACGAACGCAGTATAATAGACACAGGTTAAGTTAGACTATTGCCATAATAATAATGAGTTCCAGTATATTTATGTCCCACTGCAGGGCAAAGGCCCCTTGTCATGGCATAAACATTGATGAACCTACAGTCTGTTCACATTTTTTCTCTGATTTTGCATCACTGTCCAAATCACAGTGATCTTCTCTTAAGGTTGCTGTTGGGTTGATGCCACTAACAAGTATGTCAAAAGATTTGTGATTTATATTCTCGTTACAATAAGGTTGCTGATGTTGCTGCTGTGAGATATAATAAATTGACTGAACGGGCGGTATTGCCACACTGTTTGTCAAAAAATCTTTTCTTTTATAACAGATTTTGGTCCAATCCATCTCACGTCTTTCTTATCCCACAGCTACCACACCGATTGTTTTAATATTTGGCGATCCTGGAATTGTTTTATTCAAAAATCTCCGCGGCAGCAATTTTGGGCTTAAAATCTTTGATGACTTATGAAAGACAACGCAGTGCGTAAACCGCTCTGGGTCTAGCCTGAAATTTTGCACTGGAGGTCTCCTGTGCAAAATTTCAGGCTTCTATTATAGCCTTATAAATATAGCGAAAATGAGCACTAACGAAGAATTTTTGAAAATTCACCCCTGAACATAGCAGCCAAAAGTTCAATTCTGTCTACAGCTCATAATTTTACTTGAAATTAATCATGACGCGCGTTAACCATTATCGCGTACGCAAGTAGCGATATGGATCGTTAAATAAGTATTACAGTTATCTTGTAGTTTTTATTTTATTTTGACAACAATAAGTACCTGTATTAATAATAACTATGACGTCGTAATTAGTCTGCAAAATAATGATTTGCACAACAAAAATAAGCCAAATGGCGTACGATAATGATTCTTACACCCAGTTTCTGAATTGAGAATTCTTAGTTGAGAACATCTTAATCTGTACTTAAGTATGACTTAAGTATGAAGTATGACTGTATTTGAGAATAATTAGTTGAGATTTGCTACTTTCTTCAAAACAGAAAACGGGTGTTACTGACTTAAAAATTAGTCTTTAGTACAATTTTCAAAATGGATATTTTGGTAATTGAGTTAAGTCCGGGTCTTATAAATAAAAACGAATTGTTTTGCTTACCAATGGTAACATTTATAGAATAGAATATAAACTTTTATTCAGAGAGGAGTCCATAGGGTTAGTAACAATTTTACTTAACTTCTAGTATTAATAGGTTACAGACACAGATAAACAATTCAACGTGAAGCTGCATATACCTCCGCAACATCGGGAAATCCCATAGATCTGCGAATACACTGAGAATACTGTTGGTGCTGGCGCGAACACGCGTCATCAGGGATGCAGATCTATTAATAATAATGGCGGCAAAACCATTAATACTATTATAAACATCCCTGACGCACTACAACGCCACTGCAGCCGCAGCAGTACTCTCAGCGCATTATTATATTGAACGCGTAGGTCGCTGTATGCCCGCTGAATGAAGTTAACCCACTCGCGGGAGCACTGTGAATGCAAATGGCGTCTGAATACATTTTGAATTACACGCGCCCGCGCTAGCACCCGCGTCCGCCTCCACTCTGAATGAGTACACAGGCTGCACGTGTAGAAGAAGCTTTGAATAGCGTTGCTTTAACTGGCTGCGTACTTCGCGCAAACCTGCGGGCCAGCATGCAGCGACCTACGTTCCCTTTCAATGTCACAATTGTCTTTTAGACCTTCAGTGACCAAGTGGCCCAGATACTTAAGCTTGTCCACCCTTCACATGGGCTTTCCACACAGTGCGACATGTGGAATAAATGAATATGTCGCACTGCCTGCTTTAAAAACCATTAGTTCAATGCATAGTCTTATAAAAAAAGATGGACTCCGCGCCACGCATATCGAAAGTGAAGTACAGTAAGGGTGCTGGGACCGCTTGTACAAACACCCCTCACGCTCACATTTACATCATAGTATGCTGACCGGCCGCCATTACGTGACACGACAGCGTCAATCGTCAATCACGCACACATAGATCGCTACGGTGCTTCACTTTCGATGCTATATTTGAGCCCATGAGTCACCGCATAATGTTCGCATATAGCGATCAGTCGCCTCAGAGCACTGATCGATGGGCTCAGCAATACCATATCGTCATCATGACATCCGACCTTGGTGCTCAAGGATCAGCTGGTTCATGTATAGGTTGAAGAGCCTGGGTGAGCTGAGCCCCCCCTGCCTCAGCCCACACTCCAACCGATACACTTCCGAGTGCAAGCCTACCCCCACTTCAAGCTATTGCTTTGACTACTATACCAGTACTTGAATATTGACACTATTTCAGGTGGTAACGTAATCTCACATTCTTGTTTACGCCACAAAACATCGTAACATACGGGTTCGAATGCCCTTGACAGATCCAGAAAACAAGCAAAAATAGGAGTCTTCCGGTCTATGTAGTATTGGACATAAACAGTCTGCTTGAGGCACATGATTGTACTCTCGGTTGACAGCCCAGGCCTAAACTGGGTGTCAGGTAGTTCGAGGTTTTTAGCTAATTGCTTGTCAAGCAGACTGTCAAAAACTTTTGCTATGACAGTGGCCAGAGAAATCGGCCTGTAATCAAAATTTCAGAGACATCCTCCCCCTTATTCCAAAACACGATCTAAATTTAGTACTGGGATTAAAACTAGGTTTAAACCATGACTAAACAAAACGTTATTACAAAATGAAGTTTATCACTAGTTCATGAACTATCTATGGTCCTAAAGTTAGTCCGCTGAGACCCCTAGTTTAACTATGGATTTGACAACAGTAGGGTAGGGAGGGGGAATGGCGTTCACTTAAGGAAAATACGCTGTATTTTTCAAAATATAAATTTAACTTCAAACTTTTAAAACATAACATATTCTTTAACTATTCAGGAATCAACATTTTAACACCAAACGAATTTATCTTTGACTCATAAGCATTAGGAAACTATTTAAAAAAAAACAGGTTTGATCGCCATTGCCCCTGACTTTGGGTAATGCCGCTCAGGCTATGGGGTAATGCCGCTCAAACATAATTTTGGAAAAATATCTAGTAAGATTCATTTTCATTGCAGTACTAAGCGTGAGATCAACCTTAAGTAATTAAAGTAAAGTCTACAATCACAAATTAGCATCAATTATACCTATTTGTACGTGAGGTAAGCCTTTGTATAATAAAAAAAAAATTGATATAATCTTCAATACCAAATTAACTTCAATTATTATTATTAGAGGTAATCACAATAAGGAATAGTAAGATTCTATCATTGGTTACATAAATCACAGATGTATCAGCCTATCCAGAACATATAGCATGAGACCACAGTCTGCAGGTGGTACAGCGACACCACATCTCGTATTTTTTTCCAAATTCTTCGCTGTTAATGCATTTCTTGTAGTCTTCATCCACCCACATTAATTTCGTCATCACTGTTGAAGAGGAGATGTGTCCTGAAATTACGGTCGTACTACAAGACTGCGTATCCCCAAGATGCTGGAGATTTTGGTTTAGACATCCCTTCTTCGACCGCAGTTTTAGCAGATCGAAGGGCTTCTTCGCTCCAAGCCGCTTTAGTGGTGATTTGTGGACGATTTCTGGGCATGTCTATAAGAAAAATAACAATAAGTGATTAAGGGGTAATGGCGCTCAGGTGAACGGTATAACCCCAAACGGTCGTTTTGTATTTAACTTGAAATTTATAAACATTCATGTACAATATTGTTCAAAATTGGTTACATTATCATAAAACTTTTTAACAAAAAAAACAACCGACTTCCAACAAAACACTACAAAGTGAAAAATAACTTTAATTTCGGAAGTCGGTGTCGTTGGTTCTGCATTTTCGTTTTTTGACACCGACTTCTGAAATTAAAGTTATTTTTCACTTTGTAGTGTTTTGTTGGAAGTCGGTTGTTTTTTTTGTTAAAAAGTTTTTATTTTTCACTTTTGAGTTGTGGTACCTACCCCACACCAATTCGTATACCACTACTTGCTAAATATATAACAGTGACAGGAAGTTGTACAGAAAAATTGGAGTCGAATCCCGAGTGATGTTAAGACGTAACATTTCCGTCTCTGAAGGACTCGTGAATGGACCTATGGGCATAATAAAAAAAATCAAATGGCCGGCCCTAAGGAGAGATCAATTGGAGGATGGGGAACTACCGGAAGCTGTGTACGTAAAATTTGATGACGAAACTATTGGTCTTAGGCTAAATGATAGTAACGGTTGCATACCCATTCCACCAACAAGCACTACGTTTCAGGCAGTAAGGGGTTACGGAGATGTGGAGCGTCGTATGCTGCCTCTAATATTAAGCTGGGCGGTCACAGTACATAAATTACAGGGTACCAACCTAGAAAGAGCTGTGATCGACCTTGGTAAAAAAAACTTTGCAAAAGGGCAAATATACGTCGCGCTAAGTCGTGTCAGAAGTTTGGAAGGTATCGTTTTGTCAGATTTGGATGCCAACAAATTATTAAAGCGACCACACGACGACAGATCATTGACGGAAATAATGAGGCTACGAAATCTGTCTTCTGACAATCAAAGCCACACTTAATGTACCTACGACTCAAGGGCGAAGATCTCTTTGGCGTCTTATAAAACAGTCTTCAGCGGTTTCATTTTCGAGCAGTAGCCTTCGAAATAGCTTCTCGTATCACATCTCCTGTATCATGTGGTTCGCATTTACTCGATAAGCCCAAACACGGCTAGAATACATTGTTTTATTACGATGCTCCGGTACGACCGGTACCTACCTTCCAGCTTCATAAGATCGGTTTGATGGTACCAGTTTCGTCAGAACTATTTATTTAAATTTGCTTCGTCATAGTCGCTTAACTATCTTAATCGAGATATCTTATCTCCACCCATGAAATACTTATAATCATTGAAGAGTTCCTGTGGCTATCTGTAGTCTCCTTCATCAGTTCCACTTCACCAAATTATACTTTCTGAATGCAAATGCTTGAGTTGTCGATGAAAATACCAGAATTGCTATATGTATGCCTATAATATTTGAGGAGTTCCCTTAATTCCTTATGGATCCCATCATCAGAACTGGATTTTGACAAAAATGGGACCAATCTGGAAGTATATCCTTTTAAATAAAAAAAATATTTCTAAATCGGTTTTGTAACATCATCTGAAATTGTCGTCTTGTTGTTTTTTCGCGGCCATCAACCAAACCTTGTTTTTCTAGTACAGAGTAGTGTAACAAATAAAACTTATTTGACATGCATATCTCTAAATGCAGTCCGAAATGAGTTATTAAGAAGTGTTATTTTACTGCAGCTAATTAAAAGTCGGAGTATAGGTAAGTGATGACTCTCGGACTCAAACACTTGAATCATCAATAGGTTTCATTTGATTTGAGAGAGTTCAACTAACACACTGTACATGCCTACCAAAGAGGATTTTCCTCGACTTTCATGGGATCCCTTCATCAGACTCTGACTTGGTGACAATGGGACCACCTCAAGAGCATACCGTTTCAAACCCTAATGTCAACTGCTCATCACCTGTTACAAAATATTGCTTTTCCGGATGCTGGGACGTTAATTGTTGAGGAGTTCTCTTGGTAAGAACCAGGAGAACTTGAGCTGATGGTGAAGTCACCATCAGCTCCACTTTACCATACGCATTGTGACGATCATAAATTGCTTAGCAACCATATTAAAGCAATCGAATCGCTACCCGTGAAATATTTTTCATTGAGTAGTTTCGATGGCCATCTGTGGTCTTCATCATCAGTTCCACTTCCCCAAATTATACTTTCTGAATGCAAATGCTTGAGTTGTTAATGAAAATACCAAAATTGCTATATGTATGCCTATAATATTTGAGGAGTTCCCTCAATTCCTCATGGATCCCATCATCAGAACTGGAGTTTGACAAAAATGGGACCAATCTGGACATATGTACTTTCAAATAAAAAAAAAAAAAAATTAAATCGGTTCATAAATGACGGCGTACTGAGGTAACAAACATAAAAAATAAAAAAAATAAAAAAAAAAAGTACAACCGAATTGAGAACCTCCTCCTTTTTTTGAAGTCGGTTAAAAATAGAATAGTTTTATACTCAGAAAAGTGATATCAATTGTTAAATAAGTATCAAAAGTCTGGACTTACCGACGAAAAGACCGAATCGAAAATTAGATCAGTCCGGCCGTATACGGAGAAACACACTTCACGATCACGTGCCGCGAGCTGACTGCACATACGCATCGTTACCTGTTAGAGGTCCCCAAACCCCGCGCTTTACGCGCCGCGGCGTGTTTCTATGTTTCATTTTGACAAAGTTACAGAGGTGAGCGCCATTACCCAGTGAGCGCTATTCCCCCTGCTTACCCTACTAATTTATTTGAGGTTAGCGTTTATTATTATTGTGTCTTTTTATTTACAAATCGTAAAAAAATTATATTAATATGATTGATTTGGAAGATTTGGATATGCTGGAGACGTCTCGGCGATCTTACAGACATCGTCATCGTGCAAATCCTTTTAAATTGAGTGACGAAGATTTTAAATATAAGTAAAGGTTCACTAAACGTTTTGGGGAAAAATGTTTTACGTGAGGATTTATTCTACCACCCTATATTCTTCCACTCTTTAGTTTTCTGCATGTTTATTGACGTGTTCGTGGACTTATCTTCTATTATGTGCTGATTGAGCAATAAGCTCATGTAATATTTCATATAATAATAAGAACATCCGCGTTATGTAGTCAAAATAAGATGAAACGAAGCACTGTTTACCGAATAATAATTAAACATTTATGTTTTACTAACTTTTACTTCGGAACTCCAGTTTTCACCCCTTTTTTTCTTTTGTAAGCCATTTTTTAGCTAGCTCACGATTCAATTGGACACAACCAACTCACGAACAAACCAAGTAACAGACTGTAGTGTTAATAACAGAAATACTAAGAACAATATTAAGAAGTGCGTTTGTTTATCTAAAAGGACGCAAACATTTGCTTCAAATAACGCGGCCTGTCGCCGAATGTAATTCACTCCATTTCAAGCTAGAGGTACTAAACAAATATGGCAACTTGATTATAAAAGGCGCGTCAAAAGTACAAGTTGTGCTTGTTCATTATATTGTAACCTAAACAAAGAACAATTTATGACATATTTTTGTATTCATAAATAATTATTTAATAATTTCAAGTGTTATTATAATATAAATATTTAGAGAAACAGAACGTTGCTTCAAATGAAGCCTGTAAGAACGAATGAAAGAATGCCTTTTTTGTTTCTTATCTGTGGATATTATTTGAACCATGGATCTTCTTTGGTACTAGCAGGTCCTCAGATAGTCTTCGTTTTGTAATCGGGACACATTTTGATCCTGGTACTATCATTAATACCGTCACAATCCTAGACCTTTTAGTCTTGGTTTAAACCAGTACTTTAGCATTTTTTTGTAATAAGACCGATGCCGAAGCAAAAAGGAGGGTTATGATTTTGACGGTATGTAATGTATGTATGCAAATGTATGTATGTTCATCTGTCCCCTCATAACTTCGCTACTTGTCATAATTAGACAATTGAGGTATCGTTAGAAGCGTCTTGATCGTCTGCTGGTTATAGGCTATGTGACGTCACATTAAATTAAACATGGCGCCCTCTAGCGGACATAAAGTCATGATCTAAAAAAAATCATGCCCTGTTGGGTATCAAATGAAAGGGCTTAAACAGCACATTTCAAAAATATACATATTACTGAAGTAAGCCCCAAAATAATGATGCTACCATAGCTTATAATATGTTAGTACAGCGGCATGCGACCACGGGAAGGTACCTAGTTTCTTGTTTCATCCTTTTCAGTAGTCAGTAGTGATATTCTGTAAAAATCTCACCGTGATAACTCAGGTGAAGTGAGCTGTCAGTAGTATCAATCCCTATAGCATCAGATGGAATGACAGCTCACTTCACCTAACTTCTCACGGTGAGATTCTAACAGAATCGACCGGCTGTAGTGCTATTCTGTAAAAATCTCACCGTGATTACTCAGGTGAAGTGAGCTTAAAGTGAGCTGTCATTAGTGTCAATTTTTAACACTAGATGGAATGACCGGCAGGTCTAGTAAGAGACGCCGGAATGCATTGGCTATTCCGCCGGCTCGTGTGCGCCCACCACACTCACAGGGGGTCTCAACTTTGGATTCAAACTATGTATTTGTTGATTTCCAAAATGATCCAAATTTCTTTCCAATGTGATGAATAGCTAGTTGCTTATCTTGACATAGTATTTCAAAAGTTTTTCTAGATTGACACATGGCGTGATTTTATGCTATCGCGGGGGCCGTTAGCCTATTGATTTGTTTCATTGATAATTATCAACGTACCTGTAAGGCCATTCTGTTAGCATTCATATGCTGATATTTTGAAAACAAAAAAAAACAATTAAATAATTAAACTTATCCGGTCTTATTACAAAAAAATGCTAAAGTACTGGTTTAAACCAAGACTAAAAGGTCTAGGATTGTGACGGTATTAATGATAGTACCAGGATCAAAATGTGTCCCGATTACAAAACGAAGACTATCTGAGGACCTGCTAGTACCAAAGAAGATCCATGGTTCAAATAATATCCACAGATAAGAAACAAAAAAGGCATTCTTTCATTCGTTCTTACAGGCTTTATTTGAAGCAACGTTCTGTTTCTCTAAATATTTATATTATAATAATACTTGAAATTATTGAATAATTATTTATGAATACAAAAATATGTCATAAATTGTTCTTTGTTTAGGTTACAATATAATGAACAAGCACAACTTGTACTTTTGACGCGCCTTTTATAATCAAGTTGCCATATTTGTTTAGTACCTCTAGCTTGAAATGGAGTGAATTACATTCGGCGACAGGCCGCGTTATTTGAAGCAAATGTTTGCGTCCTTTTGGATAAACAAACGCACTTCTTAGCAATTCTGTTATGAACACTACAGTCTGTTACTTGGTTTGTTCGTGAGTTGGTTGTGTCCGATTGAATCGTGAGCTAACTAAAAAATTGCTTACACAAAGAAAAAAAAGGGTGAAAACTGGAGTTCCGAAATAAAAGTTAGTAAAACATAAATGTTTAATTATTATTCGGTAAACAGTGCTTTGTTTCATCTTATTTCGACTACATAACGCGGATGTTCTTATTATTATATGAAATATTACATGAGCTTATTGCTCAATCAGCACATAATAGAAGATAAGTCCACGAACACGTCAATAAACATGCAGAAAACTAAAGAGTGGAAGAATATAGGGTCGTAGAATAAATCCTCACGTAAAACATTTTTCCCCAAAACGTTTTGTGAACCTTTACTTATATTTAAAATCTTCGTCACTCAATTTAAAAGGATTTACACGATGACGATGTCTGTAAGATCGCCGAGACGTCTCCAGCATATCCAAATCTTCCAAATCAATCATATTAATATCATTTTTTTACGATTTGTAAATAAAAAGACACAATAATAATAAACGCTAACCTCAAATAAATTAGTACTGTTGTCAAATCCATAGTTAAACTAGGGGTCTCAGCGGACTAACTTTAGGACCATAGATAGTTCATGAACTAGTGATAAACTTCATTTTGTAATAACGTTTTGGTTTCGTTCGTCATGGTTTAAACCTAGTTTTAATCCCAGTACTAAATTTAGATCGTGTTTTGGAATAAGGGGGGTAGAATTCTATAATTTTAAACTGCTGCACATTTGAAAATGTTGTGAAACATGTTCTAATTATTTATTTAATGCATGTCAAATACGAGCGAGAAGTGTATTGAACTGTGAAAAGTCCATACAAGACGAGTTCAATAGCCTTTTCTTAAATATGTTGGAGTCGGCTTGAATGAGCGAGTGCCTATCTGACCTTTACAACCCAGTTATTGAACTAACACGATACACCTTGGTAAGACTGGTTATCAGACTTTTGAGCTTAGACGCCGTTGGTCCTGACTGTCATTTCACAGCCGCTTTTTTAGCCTTCCGTAGCTACTGTCAAATATCTACGAACGACAGATGGGAACAGAGGCACGGAGGAGGCTCGATATGTAATAGATGGCCCATCTACGTAACGGCCGAGGCAAGAGTAGCTTAACCTTCGATCGGCTCGTGCGTCTGTTATCATTTAAGTAAAGTAATTTGTTTATACACTAAACGTCTTATCTTTTTATAAAATCTGGGATTAATAACTGAAAACAAAATATTGTTTAAAAGAGTAATTGGGAAAAACCCGTTAACATTACCTAGCTATTGATTAGTTGTTTAAATTGAATGTAAGCGCCTAAGTAACCGCCTAACTTAGATCTATTAACGCCAAGTTAGCTGTCTTCAAATATAAACTTCCCTTCCACACGCTACGCTTGCTGTATCTCGCTCTGGCGGATTCAGTCATAACCTATGGGCTAACTAGTTACGGACGTTCCTACAAAACTTATTTAGATAAAATATATAGACTTCAACTAAGTATACTCAAGTCTATTGTGCCAAAGAATATTAAACTTAAATATAAGGATGATGACTATGCATTATTTAAATATTGCAAAGTCGTGTCGGTCTTTGATAAATTCAGATCGGCGTTCATCTTGGACAAATTTAATAGTATTAGCTCCTTACCCTTAAACTATAGGTAGACCAAAACAGTTACGTACTCATGATTATTTGCCAACATATCAACTACCAATAACTGTAAATGTGTATGGCATGAGAACGTGGGATTATATATTACCTGATACTATGAATAAAATTCCTAAAACTGTGCAGTCAAATATTGTCACTAGTACATATGAAAAATGTCTACCTTAAAAAAAAATTATATTACTGGTGACATCACATCCTAAGTTTTTAAATATTTCGTTATACGTTTGTTTTTGTGTTGTTTTTTGTTCCGTTTGTTTAAGTTTACTTAGTAGATTAGTTTTTATTTTTGTAACTTTTGCAACTGATAAAATATGGCTGAACCTATTTCCCTAGATATGTATCACCATTTACCTACTGTATTTATTGCAAAATAAAAATCTTTATCTTTAAAGTACAGTATAATTGATAACTTCCTTATTGAAGTCGATCAACAAGTCAACTCGACACCAATCGCCTAAGTGGCTTCACTAGTTACAACCATGTATTATTCAAATATTATCAAGATGAGCGAATTCAAAAGTCGGAGTCAAAATTCACAAAAAGATCAATGTTCCCTACATTGATCATAATCAATCATTCATCTGCTTCATTTCACAGACACACAAATTATGTAGGTACTATCAGCGATAAGTCTATTAGTCTATCACACTAAACGTCTCAATTATGATGTATGTACCTACCCACTTGAGTATTTGTCAGTGTTTCTGTTTGTGAATGTTGCACGAAAATGTAGACAGCTGCTATAATACTATACAATCTCATTGCTGGGAATCGTTCATGTTCACGCTCGGCTCAGTTAGCTGGCTGATGTCCCTTGTATCCTCGGCCTGGTGGTTGTAGTTGCTATATTCGCGGCACTGCTGCGTCCCATGCGCAGATGTGAGACCCGCAGAATACAAGACAAACAAATAAAAATAAACGTTTAAATTCAACTATTGCATCGCTGAACTACGTTATGTTGCCTGGCCTACTTGCACGCGAATGAGACATACGATGTCGGGATGGCGCACTTTCACCCTTCCTTCAACAAGAGCTGGCAGTGTTCGAACCTCTGTACAGTTTGTGATTTAGCATCTGTACCTACTCTAGAAAGGAGACGGAAAATTAACAGTGATTAGTTTTCACATTATACAAGAATCCATGACGAGTTTTTTTTCTATTTTTATTACCGACTAGCGCTTACCTTTCATAGTTATATTTTTCGTTTATTTGTGCATGTTTTTACTTTTATTTCCACTTTCTCCAACAATGTCTAACTGTGTTTGGTTAATCCTAATGCAAACAACAGCTAAGACAAGTTCAAAACACATGAAAGTTGCAAGCTGTCCGAAAATAGTCCACTGCGATCGGCTGCTTGCAGCGTATTGCGCGTTATTCTTTCTTTCTTTTATTGTACGATTACATTACAGTGTACGGATTAATAAATTATTAGGAAAATGTGTTGGAACATGAAAGTTAGGCATCGTTTTTATTAAAACAGGTTATTGTTCTGACTCGTTTAGAAGAATTTCTTTATTTGCATAAGAGGGTTTGTATGCGGCCAGCACACTTATTTATTTATCAGTATTTTATGTTTATTATTGCAATATTACTCAATTACATAGTACCAAGTAACATGGGACAAGGGCAGGAATGATGACAGGTGATGCTAGCACGTGTGACCCTCCAGAATAACATACCTACAATAGATAGTTAATTGTAAAGACTTGAAAGTATGTACCTGTAGCCTATTATATGTATTTATGCAGGTAGGTACTCAGACTCTATTTTAAGAACACACAATGTTTACTTTATCGATCTTCGACGTTCTCACCAGCCTTGGATCGACGTAATAAAGACCCTGAAACATTGCCACGGTCAATTTAGATCGATAAACCATTAGTGAACACATGCCCGTAATAAAAGTGAGTTAATATGTTTTCCCAAAAACAAATCAAATCAAAAATGTTTGTTTGTTAGATAATGGTACAATATATGTTACAATATTGGTTCTAGCATATCTTGCCATAATATGGCGTACAAATATTCCTACAATTATATGGCCAAGAACTGATTACCGTTAGAGGTGTTCATAAATGGGGTGTCTCTTCGTTGTAAATCGATGGGGTGTTTCTTCTTTAATTTCATCACCACTGCTCTCAAAGCGGTGAAGGATAACATCGTGAGGAAACCGGCATGTCATCGTATTAGATCCAAAAATTCGAAGAAATGTGACATCCACCAACTGGGTCCGCGTAGTGGATCATGGGCCACTCCCTCTCATAGATGGGAGGCCTGTGTCCCAGTAGTGGGAACATTATAGGCTGATTATAGGGTTTCTAAAGAGGTTAATCGTCGAATCCGACGCGGCTGGGCAGCGTTCGGGAAGCTACGTAATAATATATTTTCGTCTCATATGCTACAGCGTCTCAAGATGAAAGTCTTTGACCAGTGCGTGATGACCTGTGGCACTAAAACGTGGTCACTCACCCTATTTAGAAGGCTGCAAGTCACCAAAAGGGCAATGGTTATGCGAGGAGACAACCAAGGTAATTGCCGGAAGGAGCCGGCAGGAGGAACTGCCGAACTTAAGTGGCAGTGGGCGGGGCACATACTCGTAGGACAGATGGCCGATGGGGCCGAAAAGTTCTGCAGTGGCGACCGCGTACCGGAAGACGTAGCGTTGGAAGGCCTCCCACAAAATGGACAGATCTGATTCAGTCTGTACTTCAATATTGTTAGATACTTATATAAAATTTATTATATGATTCACGTTTGCTTCTTTTTTTAAAACCAATGAATTTAAAATAATGTTATCTTCTGTCATAATAAACATCCTTAAACTAATCAACTGTATTCAGTTTGATAAATAGGTGCTTATTAGGATTATTAATTGATGGATCGTTGTAATCGATGTCTTAATACACACATTAGTATGAAAAACAGTGCAGTGTGACTTATTAGAATCTTTTTTTGATCGCTGATGTGTTTATAAAAGATTTTTTACCTACAGACCAGCCGTCGAGAAAATGCGTTCCTTACATACACCTGTCAGTGCGACAATTTTAGTAGCTTATAAAGATCAAATTCGTAAAACACGTGTTCGTTAGTGACGTTTGTTTGTGTGTGATTTCGTAACACACTTTCATTCACAATCCAAGAGTTTTGAAGGATCTTCCTAATCCATTGCTTCACAGGTATGAAAAATTCATCTGTGTAACAAAATAAATGATGCAATCAACGAAGCAATAAATTTTAATTTTAAATTTCAATATTGGAATGCCTTCAGCATTTTACGAAATGCGGCGCGTACGGTGCGGATGAAGTGTGCGAGGTTTAACGATTTCATACAACGAATTCTAAAATGCGGCTCGTACGGCGCGTGCGGCGCGTACGTTGCTGACAAAATTGTGCGATAAGCTTAAACAAGTACCTAAGTAGAATTTACTTATTTGCACTTAGAGAATTTTCACGGAATTGGTTCAATCCCCATGGTCAAAAAAAGCGTCATTATGTTTTTCTATTAGGAATATCTCACTAGCAGTCTTAAATCTGAAAAAAAAAAATCGAATAAAATGACCCACATTGTCTTCACATGTACAATAATTAAAATAATATGATACTTTACAAACCCGTAGAACACACCGGTTCTTCACGATGACGTTTTCTTCGCAATTTTTAGAGCAGGTCTGATATTTTTTTATCTGCATGATTATTAATTTTGTTATCATCATAATATTATTATTAATTCTGAAGCTGACACCAAATTCAAAATATTAAGTAGGTCCTGTAAGACCTAAACGCAAAAAACGCAAGTTTTAGAAACAATAAAAGTACCTATATGATCGACTACAGTAAACAAAATCAGAAAAATATATGTAATAAATTTAATAAATATAATAAATTTTATTTTGTACATGAATTTTTATTTTTAAATGTGAATATTTTGATTATTTCTAATTAATTGCTATTTAATTTGTAAATGATAAATTGATAATGAAATGTGTGTTGTGTTTTTTTTGTCTTATTTTTATTTATTTTTGTATTAATTTTTATTGATTGTTCTACCTAATGCTCTAAATTATGATATGATCCAAAGGTTGATTGAAATAAAGAAATTGAATTGATTTTTTTTTTTTTTTTTTTATAAATGGCATCTCGCAGTTCATCCTTTATGAGGATGGCTACTGCTTAACCGGACTTTCCTGTGGATGCCTCGAATTAAGGCCTCCAGCCAGGGCAAACAATAACTTAAAAACTAAGCGACAGCGCTAAGGGTAACCCCCTGCGGGGTTCGGACCTCGGCTCAGGGCGTCGCTGGAAGAGGACAGCAAGGGACAGGCTGGATCGGTATTATTATTGGTGTTTAGGGGCGAATTTAAAACTACAGGCTCAGCTGCGCGGGCTGGCTCGAGCAAGGGTCGGGGGGGGCACGGTGATGGTGCGGGGCGTCGCGACGGGCCTCGGCGGCGAGGACGGAAGGACGGATGTCTGAGCTTGTGTTTGTATTGACGTCTGAGAGTACTAGTGGCCTTACTGCTCTCCTGGAGGAGGGTAGTGGCGTCGTCGGGGATAGTGAGGGTATGCCTTGGTCGGCGAATCCTACTTATGCGGGAGGGAGTGTATCGGGAGGCCGCCGCAATCAGGGGATTGGGGTGCTTTATGGCAGAGTCAAAGAAGCGCTTGGAGAGGCGTTTCATGAACTGCTGGATGGTGGGGAGTCTGAGATCTAGATGCAGATTCACATTTCGGACATAGAAGGGGGCTCCCGTGACCTTTCGGAGGAAACGGTTCTGAAGGGTTTGCATTTTATGCAGAAATCGCGGCTTGGCGTGTGCGAAGACTACGCAAGCATAGGTCATGATGGGACGGATGACCGCGGTGTAGAGGCGCAATTTGCACTTGAGTGACAATTTGCTGCGGGCAGTTATCATGGAGTGGAGCCTACCGAGAGCGAAAGAGGCGCGCGAACGCGCCGTCTTTATGTGCTCGTTGAAGGTGAGGTTGTGGTCTAGGATGACACCTAAGTATTTGGCTCGCTTTCCCCAGGGGATCGGCTTGCCATACATAGAGATCGGGCGCGGGAGGGGGGGGGGTAGTTTACGCGGTTTCGAGAAGATGACCGCCTGACTCTTATCGGGGTTGACCTCGATTCTCCATTTCCGGAACCAATCGCTCAAGGCGCTTGCGGAGGTTTGGAGGTTTCGAGCTATGGATGACTGGTTGACACCCGAACAGTATATGGCAGTGTCGTCGGCGAAGAGCGCCAACTGTGCCTTTTTACTGTTCGGGATGTCACTAGTGAAAAGGGTGAAAATGAGGGGAGACAGAACGGAACCCTGGGGGACTCCGGCGCGGATGGGGTGAGGGGGAGAGAGAGCGCCCTCGATACGGTAGCGGAAAGTGCGGTCCGACAGAAAATCTCGTAAGATGAGCACGAGACGGTCTGGCACACCTAGCAGGTACAGCTTATATAATAAGCCATTGTGCCAGACCTTGTCGAACGCCTTCGCTATATCGAAGAACAGGACGCCTGTCGAAGCACCTCGCTGAAAGGCAGCGCTAATGTGCTCGACTATGCGGTGGAGCTGGTGGATGCACGAATGCTTCGTGCGAAAGCCGAACTGTTCGGGGGGGATGAGGCTCTTTGCTTCGGCATAGTCTTTGAGGCGCTTATAAATAAGCCTCTCGTAGACTTTGCCGAAAACATTGAGCAGACTGATGGGGCGGTAGCTGGAGGGCTCAGACTTGGGCTTGCCTGGCTTAGGGATGCCTATGACTGTGGCTTCTTTCCACATTTGGGGGAAGATGTTGTTGCTCAGGGCGCCATTGAAGATGGCGGTCATGAGCAGTATGAGGGGGGCGGGGAGGAGTTTGTACACCCTATTGGTGATACCGTCCGAACCGGGGGCTTTGCGGGTTGCGAGCCCTTTTATGATGTCTTGCACTTCGTCGGGAGTGACGGGAGGCAGAGGATCATCAGGGTCTTCGACTGGCGGGAGGGAGGCTCTCCGTTCGACTTCAGCGTTCACCTCGTCGAGGTGCGCTCTGTCTACTGGTTGAGAGCTGGGAGTGCATTGAGCCTCTAGGCTGTCGGCTAGGCATTCGGCCTTTTCGAGGTTTTCGAAAGCGACCGTTTTGTCGGGGCGTGTGAGGGGAGGAACTGTGGCCTCTTCAGAGGAGCGGAGCTTCCTCTGGAGTTGCCAGAAGGCGTGGTGGGTGGGCTCGAGTTCGCCGATCAACTTATCCCATCCCTCGGAGCGCCACTCCCCTATGCGTTTCTTTACAGCACGCTGTAAATGGCGCATGTGGGATTTGTTCGCGTCGCAGGGAAAAGAGTCGTAGGCACGAATGGCAGCGTTCTTCTCGGTCATCAGTTCACGTACGTCATCGGGCAGTTTCCAGCGATGGTCTTCCATCACTGGAACTTCCCGTGAGCAATCCGTCAGTACGGATTGAACGTGCTCTGTGAACGAGTCGATCGCCCCAGTCGTGTCTGCGACTGAGATAATTTGCTCGGGGATGGAGTCTAGGTGGGGAGACGTGGTGGATTTCAGTCTTTCGCTTACTTTCCTCCAGTCGGTGACTGTTTTGGTCGGGGGGGGCTGGTTGGGGTCGTGCGGGGGGCCCGAATAGGGGGCCAGGTGCAAGATGACCGGGCGGTGGTCAGAGTTAAGCTCTTGTACCGTCTCGATAGACTGCAAACGGAGGTTTACATTCTTGAGAAGCGCTACATCGAGAACGTCAGGAAGTTGGGCGGGGTCGCCCGGGAAATGAGTGGGATACATCGGAGCGATGATATCGAAATTGAGGGAGTCGCCTAGTTTGAACACGATCCTACCTCTGGTAGAGGTCGTGCTGCTATTCCAAGCGGGATGTTTGGCATTGAGATCCCCCGCCATGATGACGGAGTCACTCATACCGAAGAGGGTAGTGAAATCGGTAGTGAGAGAGATGGGATCCTCCGCACCATTGGTGGGCGGGATATAGGCGGAGATGATGGTGATTGCGGGGTGACCGGTCATGCCGAGCCGACAGATAGAGATCTCTAGCTGAGAGATGAGGGCGGGCGGGTCTATCGGGATGCAATGGAGGGACTTCCTATAGTAGATGAGGGTACCGCCCTTGTGGCAGCGAGCCCTGTCATTGCGAACTATCTTGTAGTTGGCAATGTTCGGGTTCCGCAGATGGGGCTTCAGGAAGGTTTCCTGGACTAAGAGGACATCGAGCTGGTGATCGCGGAGGAACGCGGCGATCTCATCGCGTTGATTTTTAATGCCGTTTGCATTAAAAAACCCTAGTCTAAGGGATCGGGGTTTGGTAACGCTCATTCTTTGTAAAGCCATTGGAGCTTTTTAGAAGTTGAGGGTTTGCATGACTTGCGTAATCTGAGGATACGCATTGAAAATCTCGGCGATGCGCCGAGGATTGCCGTTACAGGCTTGGATTTCCGCTGCCATGGCATTTGCGGGGGCAATAAAAGCTGCGTAAGCACCGATTATTACCTCCATGCTGCTAGGCTGGGGGCGGGAGGCGGGGGTCGGGGGGGACCTACTGGGACCAGCGGGAGCCCTGGGCGCGGCGGCGGGAAGGGCTACCGGTGGGGCTACTGGGACCGAGGGGCCTACTGATGGCGCGGGGATGACAGTTGCCATCAGCGCTGGGATAGTCGGGGGTGGGGGGGGCACCGAAGCTGCGGGAGCTTTGAGGTGGTTGAGGTTCGCCCATGGGGAGGGCCTTTGGGGACTGAGCCTATCGGGCATCTGGGAGGAAGGGATCGGGATCCTCACAGAGGGGCTTTCCCTTTGCTGACGGTCGCTCGCGCGCTTCGTCAGTTTGGGAGAAGAAGACTTGGGAGCCTTGGGGCAGCCACGGTAGTTAGCCGGGTGCCCGGATTGGCCGCAAAGAACGCAGCTCGGTGGCTCTGTGCACTGAGAGCGGTCTTTGGGGCGGGGACAGTCTGACGTGCCGTGGGCACCTAGACACTTGACGCATCTAGGTGTCGCGTAGCAGTGGGATTGGGAATGGCCATACAGTTGACACCTGTGGCATTGTCCGATGAGGTTGGACTTCCTGGGTTTCTCGATAGAGATACCCGAGAGGGAGCAAACTGACTTCACCTTGAAGATGGGGTGATGTCCTTCAGTAGGGTCGCAGATGACCAGGACCATGTCGTAGACTAGGCCCTTCCATGCTTTGTGCAAGCGATGGACTGCTGAGACGGGGAAAATTGAATTGAAGATATTCTTCAGGATATATGCTAGGTAGATAATGTGTTGTCGAGGGGCCCGTGGCAAAATAATAACAGCCGCGCAAGTCGATCGATCTGGTTAAGCTATGCTTGCCGCGGTTGGTCGGTGGATGGGTGACCATCTTTACATACCGAGACCCCTCCGTGCCTCGTCCCGGCTGTCATTTGCGGATTTTTGGCAGTCGCTACGGGTAGTCAGAAGCCCGAAAGTCTGACAACTAGTCTTATTAAGGGGTATCGTATTACCCAGTAACTGGGTTGTGGAGGTCAGATAAGCAGTCGCTCCATGTAAAATACTGGTATTCAGCTGCATCCGGTTAGACTGGAAGCCGACCCCAACATAGTTGGGAAAGGGCTAGGCAGATGATGATGATAGTGTGTTGAAAACATAATACAACTAATTTGATACGATAGAAAAAAATCATGAAGATACCTAAAAACTTTCTTTTTACAATAAAAACCATACTAATATGTATATTATAATAATCATTATGCCTTTTTGTCAGATTATTCAACATACTAAAGCACTAGTGTTTTAATTTTTTAGTCCAAACAATAGATTTTTTGTGAATAGATAAGTAATAAAATTGCTTAATATTTTGCAATAAATAGCCAGCGTTGTGCCATCGCGCTTCTCTTTCTTTTCTATGCAGTCCGACAAAGACCGCGCTTTAGGCCATGTAGTCGCCTTAATAGTTTTCAGTACCTACAGGTTTACTTATCAGTTATTTCATCGGTGTCAGTCGGGGATGTTTATTAGGTTAGATAAAAATGTATCATCAAGATTGAGGTAACGATCAAATAAATAGTAAAAAATAATTATTACAACTGGATTAGTCAGTTTTTACTACACTAGCTTTTCCCGCGGCTTCGCCCGCGTGGAGCTCCGAAATTATTGCACGGGAACGTTAGGATGTTCGAGACACGGGATAAAAATATCCCATGTGTAAAGCCAGGTTATAAACCATTTGTGTTGTTAGTTTCATCTAAATCCGTTCAGCCGTTTTTGCGTGATTGAGTAACATCCAAAAATACAAACTTTTTTTTGAAATATTTAACAATCGTTGTCATATCTCAGCCAATTTACACTAAACCTTTAATGAATACCTTTATACCTTCCTCATGAATCACTCCAGCCATTTATGAAAACCGTATGAAAATCCGTTTAGTTTTTTTTGAGTCTATCGCGTTCTCACAGACAGACGTGGCGGAGGGAACTTTATTTAATAATATGTAGTGAGTGATACTTAAATGCTTCGATAGTTTAATGCCTAAAAGGTATAAGTCCGCTTATAAAAGGTATCAGACCGCAATACAAAATACATTTGGTCAACCCTTTTATCCAGCTAACGGATATCGTAGGTAAGCGACGTCCAAGAATATATAATAAATCAATCATGATCAGTATTGGTAACATAATAAATTATATAACATGTCTACGCGACAAAATATTAGACTCATGTGAACGATGTTATGTCCCCTAATAAAATGACTTTATGGTTCTGAACAAAAAGTTTGGCTTATTAGTCGATTCGCACGAATTTACTCACCCGAAACGGGCTAATCGTCACTTTTAAATGCTATTATTTTGTCTAAAAAGTTTGTAACTTTCTCCTTCAACACAACTTAAAACTATTCATACTTTGAATTGTCTGAATGTGTAAAACATTATTGAAGATCTATTTGTTCATTGTACAACATCACACATCGATTTGCCCATGGAGTATCTTGTTACTCAGTAACTGGGTCGTGGAGGTCAGATAAGCATTCGCTTGGATTGAACATATAAAGACGTCACTAGAAATATGAGTGCATTATACCTAATGAGCCAATTATTCAAATAATTTCCTATGTAAATCATTGGTAAAAATATACATGACCTACGAAACTTTTTTTTTATTTTTTTATCGTGTGGAAATCCTCATGGATGTCCTCCACTCTGGGGTGAGTGGAGGGGTCTGTCAGACTCTTACTGACTAAAACCACACGGTGTCCTGCTGCTACCTTTAGCCAGGGTGCTGGAGTGCTTGCACATTTCGTCACGCTCCCCCGGCCAGGTGTTGGCCCACATGAATCCATGCGGACCCCGTCATCCTCAGCGGCCGCATTCGGCCACCATTCCTCTAGAGAGAGGCGCCCAACCTACCTACCATTCACCGGCAAAGTGGAATAACATAGCTTGTAACAATATGAAACATAATTAACGCAAGACCTCATTCTCCCCAATTAAAGTTAAAAGCATAATACAGTGACCAACGCATTTTTTTTAAAGCTATCTATTATTATTAAGAAAATCGTGTTGATCCTAGCATTACTTTATGCATTCAAAATTGAGTCTTATTGCCTTAAAATAAGACTTAATTTTCTTTGGCTCAATCGGCGGTCTGTATGGCAAAATACATGTTTTGAAAAAAAAAAAAAACCTATATTAAAATTTACTGCAATCGAGTCAGTAGTCAATTATGAAAAAACTACTTTCAGGACTTGCGTTTATTCTGTTACACCTTGTCTTAAAACTGCATAACAAAATGAAAACCGAGCATTTTTATGTGTAAGTAACATTAATCTTATTCGTACAGAAGGCTGCCAGCCGGAGCCATTTTTCAACACTGAATAATTTTATTCATTTAGGTTGAATCAGGGTCGTTCCAACACTTAATGAGAAAACATTTTTCTTAGAATTTTCTTTATTATCCTTTTTTTAGTTCAAAGGAACTAATTGCTCTTATGTTGGTAATGAGGGGCTTTATTGAGGAAAAACATTTTATTTTAGGAAATATAATTTGTTGTTCGTTTAGGAGGCCCATTATTAAGGTGAATTTCTTTGGTAAGCAGTCGCCTTTATGAAGCCGTGGTCACACACTCTTCCTTTGGTAATCCATGTTTGCCCTTTTCTTTGGTATTGTTCTTCGAGTCGTTGAGCTCCTTAAGTTCTGAGTTGAGCTACACGATTACTGACAAGCGCGGCCACTGACTAGGTGGGTTCACTGAGTTTGATATATCCTCCAAAGACCTTCTCGGACACTAACCTGCATAGTCCTCATAATGGCCTGACCAAGATTATGGCTGGATTTTGAAAGAGACTGTGATGTGACCTCTGAGTTTGCATCGGACTTTCTTTCGGAAACACTATCTCATTCAGTGTTAAACATCATTTATTTTTACTTGCAAAGGTGTTTTCTTAAAGCATATTATGGAAACAACTATCATTTCGTTTCTTATTCATATTATTAAGTAATTAAGAACAAAGTTATGTGTATTACAGCTTACTTGTTGTACCGATAACCCCTCAAACGCTAATTATTATAGATTTATGGCTCTAACAGGTCATAGTTTACATAAATAGTGCAACAGGTAGAGTTTGATAGACAGCAGAAACATTAGTAGAATCAAACAATGTTAGATCACATTTCTATAACATACTTAAATTTTAAAAAGTTGAAATCTCAAACTGCAATTCAAAGCAATGATAGGTACCTAAACCAGGTCGAAACCACATAGCGTAGCGTAGCAAACTTTGCTAACCCCTTCCCCTTACCTTCTTCGTTCGCGTATCAGAGCGAACGGCCAAGTTATAGAACTTGCACAAGTACCTCTGAACTTAGTTCGAAAACTTCACTCGCATTGGCCTGGATTACATATCACATATTTATGTTCTCTTATTGGGTCAGCCGGGTTGTTAAGTCTGGTGCATTGGCACTGCTCAGTTGCATCTTAACTAAGTTATTGAAAGTTTATTTCTTAGGTTCATAGATGCAACTCAGTAAGATATACTAGATAGGCGGACGATACTGTTGCTAACGCGGGTAAAACTTGGATGAGTCTGGCACAGGAGAAGAAAGAGAAGAGCAAAAGAGAGATGATGATAATGAAGTTAAAGCTATGATACCTGGCAAATATTTTGACAGATAAGATTAGGTAATTTGTTTATGTAGATGCCTAAAATAATGTAACCCGCAACAATTACACTTGAAGACATCTTAACGTGATGAAATACATATATGTTGTGTCAGTCGTTGAAAGTATGTAAATTCTCGCAAAATAAAATACTTCAAAGAGATAATAGTAGTTGTTAAAATATATTGTTACTAACATATTTGAGTCCTTTGTTACTTTTAATAATTAAATATAAATAAATAAGTATTAAGTTTCTTTTTCCGTTTATAAACTAACCTAATCATATGATTTATATTTACTAACGATAGTGTAGAAAACACAGGGGTATCAAACAAGCGATGAGTACACATACATAAACTCTTCCCATGGGGGTAGGCCAAAGGGGAAGGCAGAAACTACAGAAGCCCACCTCCTTACATACTCATTTTACCTCGTTTACGTTCATACATCTGGTTATACAATCACGCTCCTAACCTTTCTGAAAAACATCACCAATAAGGTACTTGTCCTCCTAGGGTGTCGGGGTCAACATCTGCGATGAGTAATAGATAAAAAATATCACATATTTACATAATCTCATTACTGGATGTCGGTATTGCGCTGACTTAAAACCATCCATCAGAGCTTTTTCATTTTAAGCTCTAATGAATAGCTAAATGCTTTAAAACAGCTTCCTGCGCTTAGGTATTCATTAGGACTCGACTTAGAAATGAGAAAAGCCTTTTTTCAAAGCAGAAAATCTTTTAAAGTTATAATAGGTATCGTCGTCTTATTTTAACAGAAAAATCTTTAAACGAACCCACTTTTTTTGAAAGCCTGTATAAATAATACTTCGACCCCTTATATAGTTCTAGATCAGTCACTAGTGTGATTGCCTAGCAGAGTATGTCCTTCATTGAAACATAAGTAAATGCCATAGGCCAAGACTTACCTTGACTAATACTGTTGTAGCCATCAGGGGTCATCAAAGGCGTACCTCCTCCGTCATACATGCTTCAAGGTATAAGTATCTTAAACAGGTAGGTAACAAAGGTATTCACATCACTTCCTTGTCACAGGTACATAATATTGTTAGCACTTATGTATAACACCATTTAATACATTCACAAGTTCTTGCGTGATGGTTTTCACGTAAGCTGATTGTTAATTTGAGAGACCTTCGCTGGACTGTGTTAAAATATGCCTACATTCCAATGTTAACATTTTTTGTTAGAAAAGTACTTAATTACGTATATCACATCGATATATATAATATATGTAATAATATAATATTACGTTATTGAATAAAAGCGTTTACAAAAAGTGTATATAAGTACAATTTCCCATACAATTAAAATGCCTAAAAATAAATTAAAACTAACATTTTATTATAGGTGCAAGTACCTAATGATGGTTCGGTTATATACAAACCTGTGTTTCAGGCCATATTTCCATTCCAATTAAATTAAAAGTTAAGGTAGACATATCATAGGTAATTAGCCCTTATTGTCCCAGTGAAGGGCAAAAGTCTACCTTCCCTTAAAAGTTAAACTGATATAAAAATAAACTATGAAAAAAGGTAAAAAAAAAAAACAAAACTAATTAAATTCGTTCTTAACCTTTAAAACTAGTAAAATATTAACTTGTCCTAAAACAAAAGGAAACTTTTAAGAACGAAACATCAGAACGCTATCTCAAAGACATGACTAAAGTTTAACATTCAAGGAACAAAATTAAAATGATAGCAGCTTCCAAAGAATATTTGAGAAGTTAACTAAGTTTATCTGCCGGGTCCAAGTTTATCCATAGAATTGCTGGGTCCCTCTTTACAATTTCATTACAGCGGTGCGAAGCCTCATCATAAATCATGACGAAATAGAGCCTCGAACAAAGTTGTTTACTGTAGATGTTTTTAAACAATGAGTTACTGGTTCAACAATATAATATTTAGCTTTAGGTTCCGATAGTCAGGCTATTAATATTGTCTTTAAAAGTGTATATAATTTTGATTGATTGCGTGGCAGAGATACATCGCATAATGACAGCATAATAGGTCTATAACGTTTCTATTGCGGGGACACAGACTTCCTCATTGAGAGGAGAGAGCCATAATCCACCATACGAGCCCAGTGCGTGCTGGAGAGCCATTTATTGCCGACCTTGTAAAATTCAGTCAATTGCAGACCAAAGGAGCTCTTCAGTCGTAGCCGTAGTTCTAGCGTAGCTTGTAAGGATGTAGGTAAATAGTTATTAGGATAGAGATGAAATTATCCAAAAAGACAGATTGCGCCATCCTTCTGATACATGTATGGGCAGAAGATGACGAGGTAATATCTTCATTTTTCTCATTTTATTGTTGCCTTATTCATAAAGGAATAACATTAAAGGCCTTATTACAAAACAAGGTTTATCTTTAGACCCAGGCTTAAACTATCGAACCATTTTTAAATTTCGAACTGTAATCCGACAAAGTTAAAGTTCTAATTACAAAAAAAAAAACAACCGACTTCCAAAAAAAACTACAAAGTGATAAATAACTTTTATTTCGGAAGTCGGTGTCGTTGGTTCTGCATTTTCGTTTATTGACACCGACTTCCGAAATAAAAGTTATTTATCACTTTGTAGTTTTTTTTGGAAGTCGGTTGTTTTTTTTTTTTTTTTAAGTTTTTATTTTTCACTTTTTTGTGAGAGAGTTTGTAATTTATCTAAGTTACAATAGCATAACGTCAACTGCTCATCACCTTTTACAAAATATTGCTTTTCCCGATGCTGGGACGTTAATTTTTGAGGAGTTCTCCTGGTAAGAACCTGAAGAACTCCACTCCACCACCACACGCATTGTGACGAGCATAAATTGTTTAGCAACCATATTAAAGTAATCGAATCGCAACCCGTGAAATACACACATCAAAAGTGTCTAGGGATCAAGCATTTTTATGCGGATTTCTTGAGATTGAGATGTGGCTTTGTAATAAATTTATGATTTTATAAATTTATATGGATCCTTTTTGGTGCATTTCATAATTTGAATCAGGAACTGTGAATCAAATTCGAGTAAAAGATGAAAATCAGCTGTCAATATTTTCCCTATAAAAACATACAACGCATTGAAGACATTATTAGTGCTACTGTTTCCCTACTACTGATTAAAACCAACGTTATTATGGAGCGGCGACGTCATTTAAGCAGGGAAGAAATGCTCAGAGCCGTGGGAATGATAGAAGCTGGTTCCCGGCAACGTACTGTGGCTTTAGCTCTGAATACAAGTCAGAGTGTTATCAGTCGACTTTGGACACGTTACCGAAGCACTGGTACCGTGGCTGAGCGCCATGGAGGACGGTATCGCTGCACCACACGGAGACAAGACCGATACATTCAAATCTTAACTCGAAGAGCTCCAACAATAACCGCCATGATGTTAGCCGTGAGGCTTCATCACTCTTCAGGGAACTTAATTAGCGACCAAACAGTCAGAAACCGCTTGCATGAAGTGAACCTTCATTCTCGAAGACCGCTACGGGTACCACCTATAGCAATGCACAATCGTAGGATTCGATATCAATGGGCTCTTGAACACAGAAATTGGGCAGAAGAACAATGGCGTTTCGTGTGCTTTTCTGATGAGTCTCGTTTTGGTATGAGACCGGATACAAGACGTATACGACACTGGAGAACCCCTGGACGCCAACAGCGATTAAAATCCTGCCAGGAAGTCCATCCTTATAGTGGTGGAACCATCATGGTATGGGCGGGTATTTGGATCGGCGGAAGAACTGAGTTGATTTGGATCAGAGGCAACCTCAACGCTCAAATTTATGCTGAGACGATTGTATCAGACGTCATCGTTCCTCTACAAGTGCAAATCGGTCCCTTATTTCAGTTAATGCACGACCGCACACCGCAAGAGTTGTAAGACAGACTCTCGCCGCAGCTAACATCAATGTCCTGCCCTGGCCTGCTCAGTCGCCAGACTTGAACCCGATTGAGCATGCATGGGATATGCTACAGAGAAGAGCTCTGCCGAATATGGAGGGTATCCAGTCGCAAGAAGACCTTTTTTTGTTGTTGCAACGAACATGGGCGGCCATTCCACAGCGTGATTTGGATGAACTCATTTTGAGTATGCCAAACCGATGTTCTTGTGTTGTTAGTGTTCGCGGTAGAAACACGGATTATTAATTGTTTAAGTTACCCAATAAAATTTTAAAGAAAACTGTTATTTCAGTCTTTTTTTCGAACTTTTGTGTTAGTGGTTCAAATGTCAAAAATCCCTTTATTAGGAAAATGGCAAATTTCTTTATTAATGCAAAGGTGACTTGGTTTATCGTTACTGTGACAAACGAAAACACTTTATTTGATGAATCCTTAAAGAAAATTTAAATTAATATCAATCAGGAGAAAAGTTATTGCAAAAATATATGTTGATCCCTAGACACTTTTGATGTGTGTATTTATCATTGATTAGTTCCGATGGCCGTCTGTAGTCTTCATCATCAGCTCCACTTTACCAAATGATGATTTCCGAGAGCAAATGCTCAAGTTACTCTAAAAAATATCCAAATCGCTATAGGTTTGCCAATAAAATTTGAGGGTTTCCCTCGATTTCCATGGGATCCTCTCATCAGATTCCAACTTGCTGACAATGGGACCACCTTGGGAGTATACCCTTCAAGTTACTCTAAAAAATATCCAAATCGCTATATGTTTGCCAAAAAAAGTTGAGGGTTTCCCTCGATTTCCATGGGATCCTCTCATCAGATTCCAACTTGCTGACAATGGGACCACCTTGGGAGTATACCCTTTCAAACAAAAAAATAATTTTCGAAATCGATCCACAAATGACGGAGAAATCGGTGAACATACAAAAAAAAAAAAAAACATACATAAAGTCGAACATATAACCTCCTCCTTTTTGGAAGTCGGTTAAAAACTGACTTTAAACCCGAGTCTAAGTTGTAAATTTTGCATTAAGATCTTTACGTTTGCCGGAATAAAGTTCAAAATAAGATTTAAGCTAGGTCTAAAGTTAGAACTCGTTTTGTAATAGGACTGTTTAAATTCAAATAAAATAAGTAACGTGACGTTATTTTATCGGGGCCTGTTGAATTTGTAAACAATGTTGATTTGTGGTTTGTCATTACCAAATAATGGTCGTTACCGAAAAATTGATATTATCTACTGAATAATAAATGTCTTCAATATTTTCAATGTTAACCTTGACATCAGTAACGTAGCAAATAGTTCGATAGATTACATTACAATTTACATACATGCCTATCAAATTATTTAGGTCTTAGAATGTAAACTCGAAAATTATGAAAAAAATATGACGATGATTTATTATTATTACAGACTTGCTTTCAAGTAAAGACATTTAAATAAGTGCTTATTCAATTATGTAATTTTTTGGCAATAACATAATTTAATTATGACAATCAAACGAAATAGACGACGTTGGACAAAATAAGAGACCTCTTACAAGTTTTTAAAGGCATGTATTTAATCTAATTTCAAATACAGCAAAATGGGAATCAATTTTGCTTTCTTGTGATTGTGAAACTCAAATAATTCCTATTTTGGGGTTCTGAAATTACTAAATAGCCAAGTAACTTTGATCAACTGTGAGAAAAGGCCAGAAATTTAAAAAGAAGCTCAGTTATTTAAAAAGTGTGCATCATTAGAAGGTAAAAAAGTGTTTAAGAGGTTCTAGTGTTTAAAACAGTGTGCATATTTAGAAGCGCAGAATGTGTTTTAGAGGTTCTATATTTTAAAAAGAGTACCTACATCATTAGATTAGCTCAATAAGTTTCCAGAAGATCGGTTAAATATGTAGGTAGATGCCAATGTATATGCTTTTATAATAAACTACCAAGCCACGTTCAAGATCTAAGCCTTAATAAATTCAAATCATTCATTAAACGTAAGTTGTGCCAGAAAGCCTTTTATACTGTTAAGGATTATATTGAGGACAAAAAGGCTTGGGATTGAGTTGCTCCTAATTTTTACATTTTGAATGTTTTTATATTTTTTTTTCTCTATATACACATTGACATTAATTAATGAATTTTATATAAACATTGACATTTGCTTACTTTGTAAAGTATTATATTATTTTAATTATTGTGCATGTGAAGACAATGTGAGTAATTTTTTTTTTTTTTTGTTTAATTTTTATTGTTCTCTTTGTTCTGTTAGTTTTTTTTCTAGGTCTGGCAGTTTGAGTAATTTATGTGGCCTACCCAAATGTCCTTTCTTTGGTATCGTTCGTCGAATCGATGAGCTCCTTAAGTTTTGAGTTGAGCTGCACGATTTCTGACAAATGTGTGCACTGACTGGACAGTTCCTCTCAATCTGTGTGGTTCTTTCCTCAAAAGACCATCTCAGACATCGATCTACATGGTCTTCATATAACCTGACCAAGATTATGTCTGGACTTTAAAAGAGACTGTGACCTCTGAGTTTGTTTCGGCCTTTCTTCTCAGAGTAGTCAGATAGGAAACGCCGACCTCATATAGTTTTATAAAAAATAGGAATGACGTGTAAAAGTGTTCGTGCAAACCTACTTACAAAATATAAATCATTTATCATTTATCATTAGGTCCAGTTTTTAAACAATATAAGCCCCATTGCTTATGTTCAAATATTTGTAACCTTTTCTTTACAGTCTTGCATTTATGTTCGTGTTGTTACATAATGGTGTAACAGCTTGACTTGTAGCATTATTTGAAATATAACACCAAAAAACCAGTGAATCACCATTATAAGATTACTAGTCTACCAAATATTTGGTTGGTGACACATTTATAAAAACACGAAATTCATTAGAACTAGGAATAAAAGGTCTCTCATTTTTGCAAATAATTTTTATCACATTATACGTTAAACGGTTTATAAGTTAACCTTTATTTTAGTGTTTATTTCAATCACTTTTAAATAAATTCACGAAAACTGGAAATTTCTCCTTAAATTTTTTACTAAGGTATTTTTTACGTTGTTTTCGCGGCGGCCCGGCACGTCGGTACGAGCCTGGTGGTGGGACTCCACTACCACCCCATGGCACCACAAAACCCACCACATAGAACTTAGAAATGAATGGAGTCGGCATTTCTATAACAAGGTACATTATGTTGGGAATATTTTTCGCTTCGTCATTGCGTTGTGTTAAGCAGGGTGTGATGTGTTTATTTTATCCATGAGTTTTACCTAATCATGGATGAGCAACTTAATAATATTAGATGGGAATTGGTGGTATAGAAAGCTAAGTTAAGGCACCTAACTATTAGCTTTTAAACCGTCAAAAGTTTTATACAAACGCTATGTTATCATTTTAGTGTAAAAGTAGTGATTTTAATATAAGTAGTTTAATTTTCAATGCAAATGCAAACGAGGATATACCAACATTGAAATGAAATACGTCGCCCTGCTGTTAGTTTGACAAGATTATTTGAACAAACTCAGTCGGTGTAGGTACTTGGTATGCGGAACGCAGCACGGCGTATCGTCGATAGCACTTTGACAAATTAAAGTTGTGGACTCCCGCCGGTCTCATTTGATTCATTTGAAGTTAGCTGGGAGTGAAATTAATCTATCTTCAACTTGTTTTTCTTTGGAATTTGGTTTATCCTTTTCACGATGAGGAATAACAGACAAACAAAAAGTTAAACTAAGAAACAAAATTTTTGACATTTGGATAACTCTGTCATTTTTCTAAATATAGCAATAAACCATAATCTTTCTCAGAACCATAAATAGTAGTTAGGGTCAGGGTAAAGCTCTGTCCATTCAAAATAAGAACCCTCAATAACATATTACTGGCTGAATGTCATTCATCCATGTAGACGTCTGACCTCAAAATAGCCCACTGAATTTTTAATAAGACATTGAGAACTTACTTTCATGGCTCCTAGTAATTTATGTAGTCGTAGTACACGGCCGTGACCGTGTCCATGGAACATTGCATGACAATACAGTATCGATTGCTTGCACATCACTCCTATATTTTGTTAGAGCTGCTTGTAAATTCTGCAGACCTGGTACCTTGCTTGTTTAATTGACTGGGGTATTAGTAATGCAATGTTCACTTATGTGGTTGGTCACACCCTGCTTTTGCATGCAATTCTTTGTTTGTTTATTTCGTTCAATAAACACTACCTTCCTTTGTTTGTGTCCATGGAAAAAACTGGGTGGACTAGGTGAGTCATCAGCGTATAACAGTTAATTGGCAAATTGGTTGAATTAGCTATTTACTTTTAAAACTGTGGTTTGCAGCTATGCGGCATTAATTTACCTGACAAATGAAGCACGTTTATGTAAATCTCTCTCTCTATCGTCTCATACCATTAGCAAAGTGAAAGTAACTTTTTAAATTACAAGAAACACTTTACTTACCTTGTGTACCCTATACCAATGTGCGAACTACGCGTCACATTGACGTCACGCAAAATTCTGCATCACGCAAGAAGAGTTTACCGCGCGACTAGCATAATAATATACAAAGTCCCGACAACAATCCTCGGGCAGTAGCCTACCAGACACAACACCCGTCTGGTCGGAGGGTCCTCCCTTTCCTATGGAGGATGAGTGATCCTGTTCCTCATAACTCTATACCTACATTTTGTTGAGTAGGGAGCAAAGTAGTATATTCCTATATGTAGTCATATTCATGAAGTTTGCACGAACATGGAAATGCTCGATAACCTACAATAATATTCCATGTTACCGCGTGTATGTTCAGCGTACATAATAATTTCTAAATTGTGTTTGAGCTTCGTGCAAGGGCAAGTCCAGTTATTTGCTGACCGTTAGATATCGCTTACCTACAAGCTTATGTAAACTGGATTGCGGTTATACAAAATGGTTATTATAATCTATCAATTTAAACTAATTAAATAGTATGGAAATGAGAAAGACTGAATGGGAAATGGGAACTATCGGCTACTATAAATATAAATAATTAAAACGCAGTGAAAAAGTCCAACGTCTATATACCAGGTGTAATTTAAATGGTGTTGGACCTGAAAAGAGGCCATTGTACTCATCATTATGAGCAACTTTTACTATGAGACAACAGCAGATTTTTTTTCGCCATTTCAGGTTTGGTCCCATAGTAAAAGTTGTTCGTAATGATGAATACAATGACCTCTTTTCAGGTCTAACACCATTTAAGCTACACCTTGTAATATACATGTTTGTATATTGTTGTAGTTTCTTGCCCGTTCTTCTCCATAGGTACCTACGCTTTGGAATGGGCATCTAGCTTCATATTTTCTGACTGACCGACTTCTTGACAATTCAAAACTGCCTGTAAATGGTTTAATTGAAATAAATGCTTTGAGTTTGAGAAAAATTCAGGTTCTATAGGTCAATTCTAGTTGAAAAACTTTGGGCTCGCGTGGTGGATTACGGCCCACTCCCTCTCACCGAGAGGGCCTGTGTCCCAGCATTATTGTAGGCTGATTATGATAAGTTGATTCTATAAAAAAAAACCAGAAGTCCAATTCTTCAAATTAAATTCGCAATCTCAAAAAAAAAAACAACTTGTCAAAGACTTGTCAAAAATGTTGGGAAATTAGAGGTTTATTTGATAGGTCGAGACTGAGAGTAGAATACGAATGTTCAAAAATACGGGAATTGTACCTCGGAATTACAAAAGCTGTCCCTACTTGTCTGGAGGACTAAATTATAATAATTTCATCATCACTCTCCTGACTTTATACCAATTTATTTAGGTTCGGCGCAACATGTCTTTTTCTTTCGTACTTTTCTCATCATCTACCTAGCCTTTTTCCAAGTATGTTGGAGTCGGCTTCCAGTCTAAACGGATGCAGCTAAATACCATTATTTTACATGGAGCGACTGCCTATCTGACCTCCACAACACATTTAAGTACTGGGTAATACAATACCCCTTGGTAAGACTGGTTATCAGACTTTCGGGTTTCTGACCACCCGTAACGACTGTCAAAGATCCACGAATGAAAGCCGGGACCAACGGCTTAATGTGCTTTCCGAGGCACGGAGGGTTCTTGGTATGTGAAGATGGTCACCCATTCACGGACCAACCGCAGCAAGCGTAGCTTAGCGTGATCGATCGACCCGTGCGGCTGTTATTACTTAGCCACGTGCCCCTCTTCTTTCATACTTATCTATTAGTCGTCATCTCGGTAGTCACTAAATGATAATAATTTATAAACTATTTTACTTGTTTTAATTTGTCGAAGTGGGGAATCACTGACCCATCCAATACCCAGTGCGAGTGCGGTGCCTCTAATCAGACCATGCCTCACTTGCTGGAGTACCCTAAATGCCCGTTCACCTGCACCTTGGATGACTTAATGAACGCTACTGTAGTGCTATTCTGTAAAAATCTCACCGTGATAACTCTGGTGAAGCGAGCTTAAAGTGAGCTGCCATTAGTGTCAATTCCTATAGCATCAGATGGAATGACAGCTCACTTCACCTAACTTCTCACGATGAGATTTTAACAGAATCGACCGGCTTATGCCGCAATCAACGTGCTCACCTACTGGGCTCAAACAATGTAAAATATCGACGAAGAGAACTTACCATCGACACGAAATTACTAATAAACCTAATAGGTACAAGATTATGATAATTCTCTAATCTTTATTTCCTAGATTACCTTAATCTCAGCTACTGTTTTGGACAAGAAGCCTATCTTAAGACGCGATTAATTTACGATAAGTGATAACAATCATTAGATTAATTTTATGACTATACAATAGTTATGACAGTATATTAGGTATGTGCAGACGTTGGCACCTTGGCACGTATTTAATTTTTAGCAGCAATTATTGCTTTATTTTTAATAGGCCTCTAATTCTTGCATGGGACTTATGTAATCGTAAATGACGAATCGTGGGTTGCCTGCTGCTTCGGGGCTAATAGGATGTCTATATTAGAAATTAGAGTGTTAAGTCTAATTTTCACAACTTTATTCACAATTTGTCATTTCCAATCACTAATTTGTCTTTGTCCCGATAGCAAATAGGTACCGGAAGAATGGGTCTTCGAACTGACAAAATTTTCGCGTTTTGGATTTGTGTGTATACAGACTTTAGAGAACCCTCTAGATAATATTGATTGATGTTCGATTCGGAATGGAAGCGTATCGAACAGTTGTGTACGCTGGCTATCTTTAGCACAGAAGCCAGTGCACAAAAAAATATGGATGCCACAAAAATCACTAAAAAACTTTATGCGCCTCATTGGCGCCAAGCCCCACTGTTTCGCAACAACATAGTAGCGAAATGACGAATGTAGGGCAAGCAGGGCTGGCCAAAGGAGGGGCGCACGCGATCATCTGATAAACAAGAATCTTCACGAAACTCGCGACCTGCGCGCGACCCCTGCACGTTAGACTAGTAATTTTGCCCACGATTATGGGAAAAGATGGCTGTTAAATAATCTGTTTTGCATATTTTTATGATTATGGTCGTTTTTCATTACGGAATTTGTGGGATGTTTTATGATAGACGTTCAAGGCGTAGGCTGTTATTTTCTGTTGGCACTATGCAAGTGCACCCAAGGACAACCCCCGGTTGGTGTAGGACTATTGCAGGATATGGAAAATATAAAGTTGGACTATGGGTTTGGGTGGTTAAAGTGGTCTGGTTACCAAGAACTATGGAAGAACTATGACCCCTGCCTGATCAATGTTTTATATATACACGAATAAAATGGCAGGGGGTGACTTGCACACTCAATATGGGCCCCCGGAAACGGTCGTTAGCACACAGTGACGTAGTGCCAAGGGGGCAACATCTCCTGAGGTGCTTATGAGGAGTGGAGAGGTATTCCACGGCTATCAAGACAATCCCGGAAGTACGGTCAAGATCCCTACCAGCATCTTACTGGAATACTTTCTTCCTCCGAGCACATTTGCTCTTGCGAATCTCCACTCAAGCCGGCCAATAAAGGCAAGAATGAGGTGGGAGCTCTGTTCCTCGTCACTCCAGCCTTGCTTGCCAGCTTGTTCACTCCAGCCGGCCAATAAAGGCAAGCCAGAGGTGAGGAACAAACTTCTCCCGGGAGATAGGGTCCGTGGGGTCGCTACTGCCCAACAGCTCGCCACATGCTGCCCTGCGGTTTTCTGTACCTCTCTTGGTCTGGCTCCTCACCTTAGTTAGACCTGTTCCGGCAAAGTAAACTCTTCCGGCACAGGCCTAGAGTTTGGAGCGCGCAAGCCCCACCACGACGTCAACGTAGAGATACGGCGATGGGGTTATTATTATTATTCTGTACAAATTTCACCGTGAAAACTTAGGTGAAGTGAACGTGAAGTGAACTGTCATCCCACTGAATGCTACGGTTTCACAGGTTACTTCAAACTCACTTGACTTAGGTTTTCACAGTGAGATTTTTATAGAAGTAGCGGTTAAATGAACCTACCTTCTAATACGTCCAACATAAAAATAAAATTTGATGTTTTAGAGAAATAACAAAATCTTTTTCAAAATTCTGCTGTTCCAAGGTAATAAGTTTTAATAACTGCAAGCAACAATCTACACGTGTTAATTTACCATTTTCATCAGTTTAATTTCATTAGGTACCTGATAGTATTATTATTAAAATTGAATATACGAATATGTGGTTACTAGCAGCGCCCCGCAGTTTCATCCGCATACGTTTGGATCCGGTGGGAGTATCGGGACAAAAAGTAGCCTATATGTTAATCCAGGGAGACAGCTACCTCCATACAAAATTTTATAAAAATTGGTCCAGCCGTTTGAGCGTGAAGATGTAACAAACATATAAACACACACACCCTCACAAACTCTCGCCTTTATAATGTTAGAAAGATAGAAAGAAAGAAAAAACGTTTATTTGCTGTGAACATGACGCAAAAAAAAAGAACATAAACACAAAAAATAAAGTAAAAAAAAAAGGTAGAGGGAAACAAGCGTCACATTCACGCAAAACGGCTGTCGCTCAGCATTAGTGATAGTGTGTGTGTGTTAGTGTGATTTGTTATGAGTTATTATTTTTTCAATCTCTTTTACGCAAAAAGGAACTTGGATTCAGAAAACTCTATAAACCATTAATAATTGTATTATAAAGTCCTGGCACGCATACCTTTCATTAAAAAAAATAAAGAAACCACAAATGGAACTCAACCCCCTGCAGCCATTTTCGTATAAGGTATTAAATTCACTGAGTTGCAACTGGCTAGGTTTTTCAACGCGTCAAAGAGAATTAGCGCTTCCCACTTCAACCACATGATTGGATTTGCGACTCACAATCCTCTCTGTGGTCTCACGTATTCCAGACTTGTCCCAAATAAGTTGTGCACGGGTTAATGCAATGGATTTACTGAGGTCTGAGTTTACCAGGAATCTGGTAATGCTATAAATTTCACTGAAATTCAGTTAAGTACACGTTTTGTTTGCAAATTAAGCCCTTTCATATTTTGATACCCCATATTTTAAGCTAGTTATCACTCTTTAAAATTTTAACACCCGGCCCCTGTTGCAATGAAAATAAAATTGGTACCTACTTTTTTCAGATAAAGATGTCAACATCATCTGTTCGCGACGAAGTGTCATATATTTTATTTAGCTTTGTTAAAACTTAAAATCGTTTGTGGCCGCGAATAACGCGTAACCAAGTAAGGCTTTGAATATAAGTTAAATTCAATAGAGTCACGTATTTTAAGTTAGAATAAGTACAATAAGTACTGTTTAGAGATAAAGGCTCGTCATATAGATTAGTTTTGTAAAAGTTTAGAGTCATTTTGTGGTCACGAATAACGTGCTACCAAAACAATAGGGTTTTATTTAATTTAGAGCCTCTTGATGACGATGCCTCGTAAATAGATTAGTCTTTTGTATTATCAAGTTAGAGTCATAGTTAGGTAAGTCCGTAATAAAAGTTTACGACACCTCTTTTATTGACCAACAGTGGTTGTACTACCTGTGAACCTCTGTTAAGTAGGCCGTATATTGTTTTTAGTGTCTCCAGGTAACCTAGACCGAGACCTAGCCCTGGGCCTAACTTATATAGTTTAGATTCCATAGAATACGCCTACTTAATTAAGTTCATATGTGGTAAAACTATTGTTGGATATTGGAAAAAGTATGGTCTTCTAATAAGACCTTCAGAGGCGCTTCACGCCCTGAAAACCTAGAATCTAGAAATGTTATTGTTGTATATCGTTAGAACCAACCGAATAGATTAAAGTTGCCGTTTATAGGGTGGAAATCGGACGACCAGTTTTCAGATAGTTTTAGCCTGAAAGATAGTTTTCGTGATTAATTAGTCCCTTTTTAACTTTTTGACCTGAAACAACCTTTCAGTAATAATAGATACAGGCAACATAGATACCTCATTAGACAGGTAATTTTATGTAAGATCTAACGATATGCAACACATTGGGATCAATTCAAAGATATAGGCATATAGGCCTATAATAGCGTTAAGTCGAAGTTCATTCATAAGGAAAATAAAGTTTTAAAAGGGAAGAAATTTCGGGCTCTCGTCAAGGTATAGTTTCGAGCCACTTAAGTAATCGTTTAAAAATAGTAATTTCGTAGTCGTCGGCAACATAATTCCTGAAGAAACCTGAAGAGTCCCGAAATCGCTTCCTGAACACTTATATGAAGAATCAACACAGTGTTTTAATTCAAGAAACCCTTCACATATGAACCCTACAAGATAGCTGCTAATGAAACGAGCCTTCAGTGCACTACCACAAGACACCACGTCTGTAGAAGATTCTCCAACAATCCAACCGAAAAACGTTCACTGCTAGACATAGGACTCCCCCAATCACCCCAAGCCACTTTGACCGTTATTATTACAGATTAAGATACTTAAGACAAATCTACAGTGGAGAGCATTACTTAATAGTTTCTGACATAATCAGCTATGACAGACAGGCAGACAAAAAAAGTCGCACACTATGATTGCTCCCATATCGAAAGGAATGTTTAAACGTACATAACATTTTACTTTAAGAAATATTAACAGTTATTTATTGCCTCACGTGTATCGTAGAACTAGAAATACATATTTCTAGTGCTAAATTATTAAATTTTTATTAAAATATGAACTGAATTTACGGCAAAATTTAGAAAATGTGTAATAACAATTTAAGTACTTAGTATATAAACATTGACCGTGGTTTTCACACACTGTATCTGCGACAACAATGTATTATTTACAAGTGCAAACTGTGATACTATTATACGGAATAAGTCTCGTTCGTGGCTTTTTCCATTTAACACATGAAGATTTCCGGCTTGAAAATGAACAGTCTGTCTATTTCAATATATCTATCCTCCGAAGTTCTCCTACAGATTGGATCGAGCAACCAGTCGATCATTTCAACAATACTGATTTACGTACCTGGAAACAAAAGTATTTCAAAATAATGAATTCTTGGAAACCAGAAGGACCGATTCTACTATATCTTAATGGCGAAGCACCTCTAAAACTATTCAAGCTAGAAATGACGTACTTGAAGGATTACGGTGGTGCCTCTCAATCACTTATAGGCCAGATAGCTGAAGAGACAGGTGCTGCTTACTTTATGCTGGAGCATAGATATTACGGAGATAGTCAACCATTAGATACATCTACCACTGAAAACCTGAGATTCCTCTCTTCTAGACAAGCACTGGCAGACGCAGCCCGTTTTCTGCTAACATTGAAGAAATCTCCAGAATTCAAAAATTCCAAAGTAATAGTCGTTGGAGGTTCTTATGCGGGAAATTTAGCAGCTTGGATGAAACTGTTGTACCCATGGTTGATTGATGCAGTACTATCAAGCAGTGCCCCTGTACTAGCCAAGAAAGATTTCAACGAATATTTTGAAACTGTCACTAATACATTCAGAACATACGGGTCACAAGAATGCGTCAATAAAATAACTGAAAAATATGATGCTTTTCATGAATTGTTACAAAGTTCTGAAGGGATTGAAAGGTTTAAAGAAGAAAACAACGTTTGTGAAGATGTCGATATGACGGTACCAGAAAATCAACAACTGTTTTTCTTTGTTCAAACTAACTTTTTCGCCGAAAAAGCTCAATATCATACTCCTGATGAAATTTTCTCAACTTGCCAGAATTTCAATTTATCAGAACTACAACACCGAAGTTCTTTTGTCTGGGATAATGACAATAACTGTCATGATTATAATTTTATTGAAGTCTTATTACTTATTCGTAAAAGGATACAGAGTGCTCATAGTCAGATGTGGTCCTGGTTTTATCAGACTTGTACAGAATTTGGCTATTTCCAATCTGCTTATTCGAACAAACAAATGTTCGGAAATGCTGTTCCTGTTGGTTTCTTTTTCAAAATATGCAGGATACTCTATGGAGAAGAATTCAACGAGGAGAGAATAGAGCAAGGTGTCATCAATACTAACAGACTCTATGAAGGACTAACTCCTAATGTGACAAATGTGGTGTTTGTAAATGGAGACATGGATCCGTGGCATAGGCTGGGTATACTGCATGATCTCTCAGCTGATGCGCCAGCTATATACATTAATGGCTCGTCTCACTGCCATGAGTTACATCCAGATCCAAGTGATACCGACAGCATAAAGGGAGCAAGAAAACATATTAAAAACTTACTGAAAAAATGGATAGGGCAAGAATAATAACTGTATGTATGTGTTTTGTAATACTTTCAGGAATATCTATTGGTATTTTTCGTTCGTTTTTACTAAGTACAAAGTGGGGTTTAAAGTAATGGTTTTCAATAAATCGATTCCTTAGAAGCCTATTTAATTATTCCTTGAGTATTATCATTTACACTACTGTCCGAGTTGTCGGTAGCCTCCCTTACGAACTTTTTTATTATTTATACGAGTTTTTACCTGTCCCTAATATACGGATAAGGGCTGTCCCCCTTATTTATCAACATTGCTTAAAGTTAATAGTTATTATGATAAGCATCTTATTATAGGGCACGCCGCGATAGCGGCGGTAAGGCCCCTCTTTGAGGAGTGGCTAGAGAGGCGTCACGGCGTCCTCACCTACCGCCTGACGCAGGTCCTCACCGGACACGGATGTTTCGGGAGGTTCCTGCACATAATCAGGGGGGAGGAAACGCCCGGGTGTCACCATTGCGAGGATCGCCCAGAGGTCTGTCCCGCTTGGGCAGAGCACCGCCGTGTCCTCGTAGAGGCGATCGGCAGCGGCTGCGGCGGCGACCTCTTGCGCCCGGCCCTGGTCCAAGCCATGGTCCGGGGCGAGAGGGAGTGGGAGGTAGTCACCTCCTTCTGCGAAGCAGTCATGCTAGCGAAGGAGGTGGCGGGATGGGCGAGGGAGAGAGCGGAGAGAGCCGCCCGTCCCAGCCGCCGCGGTAGACGCCCCGGGCGTCGGGAGCCGCGTGACGACTCCCGGCCACCGTAGGCACGGGCCTGCGGACGGCGAGTAATGGGTAGCTCGCCGTCCGATCAAGACCAGGCCCGTGCTGGACGGCGCGTATGTGTTCCACGTGCGCCTCAAAGAGATGTCAGCATCAATGGAGGGGCCCGTCAGGGCCGAAGCCTGCCGGGGCAGCGGGACTGTCCGAAAGGGTTACCACTGCCCCGGAACATAAAGGGCTAAGGAAGGAACACGGATGGGTTTTAGTCAGTAAGGGTCTGACACTCCCTTCCGCTCCACCCAGAGCGGGAGGGGTCATTTGATGATTTCCCATCTTTAAAAAAAAAAAAAAGCTTCTTATTATCTTAGCCTTAAATTTTTGACGTTTACGTAGTTGATAAAATAAATTTAAGAATATTCAGAATTTTGCTGTCTAACATTCCACAATTGTCATAATCTTTTAATAAATGCGACAAGATTTATCTTTTTAAACATTATACAACAGTACCTATAAGTCGATTAGCCTTCATTATAAAAACACAAGAGCAATCTGTTCATGTGATGTGTTTTGCTCTAAGAGTTGTAACAACTTTTATTCTTGTTCCACAAGTTCCAATACTTCAACAATTTCCTGTAAATTTTCAGTGACACAAGCACGCAATTCAACTAGCTTGGTATCGGTTCAAACGGCTAAATCTAACCGTATCGCTTTCTTGCAGCACCTACTTACTTGGAATTGGTTGCCTCTTTACACACCGGTTCGTCAGTACAGTGAACCAAAAACAGTTAAAAATGCCCTCTAATGTCCTTTTTCGTCACAAAATTATCCACAAGTTACTTTAAGAACAAAAGAAAGTACGGAGTTTGACTATTTTTGCATAGACATTATTGATGATACTATTGTTGATTCTGGGACCTTGTCGATATTTCGGTTAGATAATGATAATCTATACAAATCGTCGCCTTAGAGTGAACCTCGGGAATGCAATACCTCGTAAGTAGCATTTTATGCATTTCGGACATCCTTATAGTATCGAACAGTTCTGGATTTAAAAGCGGTTTAAACTTCCATATATTAATTAATAAGAATACAGAAAGTCCTTTATTGAAGTTGGTTAAAAAAAAACAGAAAAGACGCCGTACAAAAATTTTACAGCACGCAGTTTTTTCTTCTTTCTGAAAAGTTACTTCTTTTACACTTACGAGGTTTTCACTCTAAGGCGTCGAAATATAATTAATAAAGCTGAAGAGTTTGTTGGTTAGAACGCGCTAATCTTTAAAAGTGCCAGTCGAATTTGAAAAATTGATTTTAATTCAACATTTAAAATGATCTGAAAGGGCTTTGAAGATCCGTGGCATACTTCTTTCATATATCTATGGTGGCATACCGTGAACTTATGGACTTAACATACCTACTGTCGTGCCATTTTGAAAATGGCGGCTACGCATGCGACCTATATAAATCGATAGCTGACATCAATGCAAACAGAAGACAAACAAAGTTGATCACGTGACTCAATTATTAACTTCGAAAGTTAATATCTCAGAAACGCTGGGTCCACATTTGTATCATTACCGGTTAAGTCTAACCAAATGCAGCTGAATACCAGTATTTTTCATGGGACCACTGCTTATCTGTCCTCCACATCCGTAAGTAACATGATAATCGTTGGTAAGACTCGTTGTCAGACTTAGCCTTCTGACTACACGTAACGACGCGACTGTCAAAGATCTACGAACGAGAGCCGGAACCAACGCGCAACGGCTTAACGTGCTTTTTAAGGCACGGAAGGGCCTCAATATTTGTAATGAATGGTCACCCATCCACGAAATAACCGCGGCAAGCGTAGCTTAACCTCGATTGATTCGATTACTTGAAACGAAAAACAAAATATAACAGGCAGCAAATGAGGTTGTGTTACTTATAGTTACACATCTACCTACCTCTCAGTCGAAAAAAGTCGTGATTAAAATACCAGCTAGTGCATTATCGTTTTTTATAAAAAGTGCTCTTGATGGATGAACATGAACATAGAGTATTTTAAAGTGAGCTTGATGAATGAACGATCTGGCGCGGACAGCCATCTGTCTCCGCTTCGACAGGCTGGCGGAAACGTTTTTACCAGTTTTAGTTCCACAGATTTTGATTTGTTACATTGGGTTTTTTAATTTATATTGCTCAATGATTTTGAATTCAGGGCATGTTAAGGGTTGAAAATAGTCACTTTGTTACGTATTTATTTTGCTAGACAGTGCAGCAGTGATTCAGTGTGAATGGGGTGTGTGGCAGTGTAGTGTGGTGGAGCGTGCAGTGTGCATTGGTCTTTATTTCTAGTGTTAAAATATTTTTAAATGTCATCGCTCCGTATAATCATAAGGTATATCTATTTATACACTAAATATTTAAGAGAAACATCTTTAAGTGGTAAAGAAGCCATAGCAACAATGTTTTTTTTCTTAGTATTTTTTTTCTACGTAATTTTTATAATTTTAAAATTGCTTGATACATTTTGCATAAACTTTTTTTTTTTACTTTTCTCCGCTTATTCAAAAACTGTGTGTCAAGTAATTTTATGTATATATTTTTTTTTATACCTATAATAGAATTTTCTTTATTAGAGTAACCAAAACTCAAACAAGATTGTTAGTAGAACTTACGACTATGTTAGTAAGTACAGACACTAAACAAAAAAAAAACACAAAACATAACGGTGAAACATTTAAAAAAATCCTTTCTATGGTTTCATTACCTCTTTTGAGTGTATCTCTTAAAATATTTTGCGTATGAATAGATGGGTCTTTTATGAAGGCGTATATCGATGTAACTTCTTCATCTATCAACAATACATCAAAGTGCCACACAACAAACATTTAAGTAGTTCATTGAACCTAAACGGACTGCGTAAGCAAACAAGCACGAATATTGAACCAATACTGTATGCCATTCTCCTGAATGCCTATACACTGGCAATAGACAAACTTTGAAGCAAGAAACAGACCAAACCAAGCGAGTTTACCTCCAGCACATAAACATAGCTAACCCTAAACACGTCTTATTTGCATTGGACGGCAAACAAGTTCAGTGCATCGGAACCCTCGATCGCCGCTCCCTATTGATCCACTCAGCCGCGCCTTTAACCCTTTGCTCACCATTCCCAAAGTACACTGTTCACAAATAATGTAGGAGAACGTTAAAGTTTAGGAAAGAATCGTAAATCGTGTGAACTTTGTTTCGCTTTTACACTGCTGATGTTTAAAACGGGGCGTTATATTTGTTGATTTATAAGGGGTTCTTCTTTTTTTGTTTTGATAATTAACAATAGATGGAGTTAAACAGGTGGCTTCTGAAAAGTACACATGTTGTTTTATCATGGGATTCAATGGAAATAGAAAATGGGACCCATCATTAATACCTAAAAATGGGATTCAAAAGCGGGATCCAACGAAAATAAATCAGTAATTTGTGACTTGGGTTGAATTGAAACGTTTACGTTTTAACGTGCTATTTTTAAACTATAGTTTTGACGTTAGTTTGATTGAAGATCAATCAATCTGCCTAGTGTTTTCCAAACTTTGTTGAGGTCAGCTCCCAGTCTAACAGGATGCAGCTGGATACCCGTATTAGAATATAGGTATCCTGCTGCATCAGGTTAGACTGAAAGCTGACCACGGAGCGACTGCCTATCTTACCCCCAGAACTCAGTAACTGGGAAACACGATTCTCCTTGGCAAGTCTGGTTGTTAGACTTCCGGATTCTGTCTACACGTAACGACTGTCAAAAATTGAGGAATGATAGCTGGGACCAACTTTCTGAGTCACGTAGGGGTCTCGGTTTGTTATGGATGGCCATCCATCCACGGACCAACCATGGCAAGCGTTGCTTAACCTTGAAAATCGACCCATGCAGCTGTTATTATTAAGCCATGAAGGTATACGTACTTATTGCAACAAAAAACCTCTTAAAAAGTCGTAGATATCCAGGAAAAAAAAGTTTCATACAAAACGTACAAAATACATTCTGTGTTGGTATATTTACGAACTCTGAACTCTAAACATAACTGCTGGGTAATTATGTAACAACCTAACAGTAGCAATAGCTTTAATTCCTAATAGCTCTATTCCTGTTATGATAGTTGTAAGGTAATTTATAAATAAATAAATAAAACTTTGACAGTTTAACAACATTCATTGCGTTATATACATATTATATATACATATTATATATATATATATACATATTATATATGAAGCAATGGATTAGCAATATTCTTCAAAATGATTTAGATTGTGCGTTACGCAATTAGGGTGCTAGTTTGCCAGGCGCTCTGTCACATTACTTTTAAGTATTGATATTAAACATCTATGAAATAAGTACCTACGTGCAAACGTACTAATATTACTAGTTCAAATTCTTCCTCAAATGTGAAAGTCAATCTAGCTATACGTCGACCGTGGAGACAGAGACGGATTAAACTTGAATTTTTAATGCCGTAATTTTTTTGAATTTTTGATGGTGACTTTAAAGCTTGGATTTTTAATTTTTAATGTGGCTTAAAAAGCATTGTAACTTTCAATGAAAGCCTGGGACAATATTTTAAAGGTTTTTGTGCAAGTCCATAAATGTTAGGTACAATGTGTTGCTGTTGAATAGTTTAAAAATAAATGAATATTTAAAAAATATATGTCTTCTTTTTTAAAATTGTATTCTTCAAAGTATTTTTTATTGTGAGCCAATAAAAATCAACAAGGTAAATAGCATACTTTACAAACAATTAAACCAACAATAACTTAAGTTAAGGCTCCTGCAAACAGGCGCGACATGCGACGCGAATCGCACGCGACGCAAAGGCACCGCTCGCGATTCGCGCCGCGTGTCGCGCCTATTTGAAGGAGCCTTTAAGTAAGTTGGTATTCACTAGAACATAGTTTAATTAAGTTGGTTTCCTAGTGCAGCCCTGCATGACATCGTTCATGATAGGAACATTGGAAGTGACACGAGCCGTAGTGTACGAAAAATCTTCATGTCATTCCGAATTCCTCTGTGGCCTTTGTGGATGTAAGTACCTTCATGAAATGTAGGGAAAATGTAGCACGACAACACTACTAAGAGCACATGAATCTAACTGCATATCAGGTTAGAGACTATAATAAGTAATTATGTAATTGTTTAAGTGATCGTATCAGAAATGAGGATATTATCCGCAAGAGAACCAAGGTGACCGACATAGCACGAAGAATTGCCAAACTTACGTGGCAGTTGTCAGGGCACATTGCTCTCAAAACAAATGGCCGATGGAACCGAAAGGTTCTGGAGTGGAAGGAGGAGGAAGACGTAGCGTTGGAAGGCCGTATTTCGGAGAACAAAGATGCAGAGGATACTGACTTTGATGATATTAGTCATCAATGTCAGTATCTTCAGCATCTTAGTTAGGCACTTTTCTTTAAACACTTCGAAGAATAACACGTTTCAAAGTAAAAATAAAAGCGAGATAAGTTGCTAATACCTCTCTTCGTTGAGTGAGATAACAACAGCTGATTCCATTTATCTTCCACACCGAGATTACCATAGTAATACTTCAATAAAAATATCTAATTTTCTTGCATAATTTGCGGCTTTAGTAACATCTGGAAGCTACTAGGAGGCCGAATAAATAAAGTAATAGGTAATTCTTGCGACCAGCTGACGCGAAAAAGCTTCAACGTTACAATAATAATCCTTCCATGCCGTTTTCGGCTACGGCGACCGTTTCATCATCAACCTACTGGCGTCTATTATAGGCTCTCATGTGGCTAGAAAAACCACATTTGTTTACAAATATTCTTGCACGAAGTGGACACGTGAGAGCACCATTAACATAATTGTAATTGATTGCTAGTGGTCGGGCTTTTAGTTCGTCACGCTTCGAATCCAGTTTTGAAAGCCGACGAGTCTCAAAGTTAAAAACTACAATACAACACACACAATACAATACACGTTACAATATCTTGCGTCCTAACGAAAGTAGACCCTCTACTCTCTTAGTCCGTCAACGAAGATCGGGCCCATTCGAAAGTTCAAAACAAGTAATAAATATATTTTTGTCGGACGGCCAAAAACACATCGGTACTAGGGACAAAGTCAAATCATGTTGCCATTCATTTTTAGTTCGGGCCCCAAACTAATCTCCGACCGTAAGTAATGCGGAGAAGGAAAGGCCCGTAATTTCAGCCAAAACGACGGATTTCGTGCTTAGGGCGTAGACCCCCTGACGCTGCTGTGCATAAACAGGTAAAATTCTAGTTTCAATACGAGATAATACGTCGACAAAATTTAGTCGCGCTGCGCATGTTACAAAGCCTGTATATTTACGGCCTAAGTCAGGTAGATTACCTTCTGTCTCTGTTGAGTTATGGCCGGCTTATCTCTGACTTTTATTGTGTCGTAAGTAATCAGGTAGACTGCTCTCGCATGTATTTGTAAGATATATTGTGTGGATGGATAATGGATGAATTTTAATGTGTGGTGAGAAATTTAAATCAAGATATGTGATTATAAATGTGTATACAATAAAACGCTTAGCTGGTAATTCGAACGAAGGTAGAAGTAGACTGGTATAAAACGTCGCGTCAGAAAAAAGCGTTATGCGACTTTACATCTCTTTCTATTATATAGGGTTAGTTTTCAAAGACCAGCTAAATTTAAGGGTGTGGTACAGACCATCAAACTGAACAATTTTGTCCATGGGACCAACATCGTAATCGCGAATAAAAATTCAGCCGTCCCATACGTCGTCGTCGTCGTTTAGGTCGAGTAGGTATTGAAGTTTTCTATGGGATAGTTGATAAATTTTTCGCGATTACGATATTGATCCCATGGAGATAGTTGTTCAGTTTAATGGTCTGTACCACACCCTTAAATTTGGCTGGTCTTTGAAAACTAACCCTGTATACAATTAGTGTTTGTGTGTGCGTGCGAGTATAGCGTAAGAAACTTCGTTCTTAAGGGACCCCCCGGCCGCACACCTTTTTTTGATAAATAGTTCTTAGATCGCAGACGTCTGTAAGTCACACATGATAAAGCTGCTATTTCTTCTTTTGACATAAGTAATAATTCAACGGCACGGTTTTACTGGGTTTATCCATTAGGAATTTCTTAGTAACAGCCGGGAGGTTTTTTGCCTTTTCATCGGACTATGAGCGTGAGGGAAGAGAGAGTGTACCTGTGTCTGCGCAACTGCGCAAACACATGTGCACTATAATATCTCCTGCGCCGAAGGCTTGTCTCCGCTGAGATTGATCGCCATGGCCGAAATTCGGTCACAATGTAATTTTTTTTTACAGGCTTTTCCATAATCGCCAAATTTTCTCCAACGAGCTAATCAAAGTACAGGTTTCTCTGAAGAATAATCAAAAAATAAAAAGAAGTCATAATATATGATAATGTTAATAATTTCCGTATCAAAGTCCTTGAATTTAATCTCAGCCAGATTCATCTTACTCAAAATCACTTTGAAACCTCAGCCTTCATCGTAACAATATAATTGTATTTGCTTCATGTTATCATCGTAGATCCAAAGCAGTAAATTAATAATGAAGACTGTTGACTGGAGATAAAAGATATAATTGTTACCATCATTTGTTTTATTCATTAAGACAATACTGTTGCATGTTGTTATTCGTTTAAAATGAGTGTTAAGGATAAGAGTAATGTGAAGGAAAAATATGAAATAGTGGCTCCTGATGGTGGATGGGGTTACATGGTAGCAATAGCTGTGGTTATAAATATTGTGAGTTTTAATTCATAAATCAATAAAATAATCTTTGCTTGACGTTTAGTGGTAATCCTTTAAGATATGGCGCATTCTATGTGACACGACCCTATGGGAGACTGTGGCTGACACTTGACGTCGAGTTGTAGAGTCGCAACGATAGGCTCTAGTCTCACGCACTCGCTACTTGTAATAATAATATGAGTAAAGAGTCGCTGGATATTTATGACGTAACATGTTATATTGCGGCTTAGGATATGTCTCCACGACCTCCTTAGAAAAATGACAGTAAACATCTTGCCAAGTCTTTTTTTCGATATTTATGAGATATGATTTCGAAAGTTAATTCTATAAAAAAATATGAATAAAATAAACACAATTTTACTAAAAGCAGTTTAACAGCTCAAACAAATCAGCCAATACTGAGCAAAAAAAAAACCTTAAACAATAAAAATAATAATTCATCTAATAATGAGTGGTGTTCCTTCCTTACATTAATTTTCTACTATTTGTTCCATTTCAGTCAACATCAACGGCATTCATATCCAGCTATGGGCTATTGTACAAAGAGTTTCTACAAGACATCGGAAAGAGCTCCACAAATGCCTCCCTAATGCGAGGTTTAAGCGCGATATGTACAGCAATAGCAGGTAAATATAACTCCATTACAAATATTATACAACGAGTCGGATTTGCATTACAAATATTATACAACGAGTCGGATTTCCATTACAAATATTACATAACGAGTCAGTTTTCCTCTTTTACAATGTAGCCGATAAATCATGGCCCGGTCTGAACAAAGGGTGCTTCCATAAAGATGCGGGTTGTCGGGTCTGATTCCCTGGACAGATTGTTGCAGGATAATCTTTGGAAAGAAACGGTAACATGTTTTACCTTTTTCTTTATGTGTGAGCGCATAAGAAAGACCCGCACTTATCGGTACCGACTTGTCTTTACCGGGTACCCACTTTTTTATACACTCGCCGAACTTTCGCGCATGTACACTCACTCACACTCGCCTCATGTCACTCATCTTTATTCACAGAAACACTTTCACTACTTGACGCCATTTTTATTGTTTTGTTTGGCAGCGCCTCAGTTGGTAGAAAATAGAATCAGTTGAATCAATTCGCCTAGGCATTATGTACTTATACGGCGATTGAATCATCAATTGGGTTTCAAGGATTTTTAAATAATACCAAGGCATTATACATTTTGCCTTTGGTATTATACATAACGACCACAATATCTACAATGACGAATTATACAATCTGCCTTAAGGGTGGGAAATCATCAAATGACTCCTCCCGCTCTGGGTGGAAGTGTCAGACTCTTACTGACTAAAACCCATCCATGTTCCTTCCTTAGCCCTTTATGTTCCGGGGCAGTGGTAACCCTTTCGGACAATCCCGCTGACCACAATCTGCCTTTGACATCACCATTTTATTCCTAAAAAAAATATTTCGCGGCCTTCTTCGCAAATTTCGAACCGGCCATAATTCATCACCCGTATTGTACATTATTTAACCAAGGAAACAAGAAATCTAAACTTCAAAGTGTCTTCGACATTCGATATTTTCCCAGGGATCTTGGCCATGTCATCTTAATAAAATTATAATTTTTTGGGCCCGCTGTTGAATTTTGTTTAGTTATCATAATAAAGCCAACAGAGACAAATGGTAATATTCTAAAAGTAAAAACAGTATCATTCCTCTCTCTAACAAAATAAATCAGTAACCTTTTAAAACGAAGTCATTATTATTTAACCTCATCCATCGCTTTCCATCAGGCCAATTTTGCAATAAAAAAAGTTCTAGAACGCGGCTTGCGGTAGGAGTAAACTGCTAGAAATCGTCACGTACAGACGCCAGCACATCAACCTACCCGAAACTGTCACATTTTCCCAATCAACTTTGAACCTTATGCTTTAGCGATAAAGTTGAAAATCTATCAAAGAAATTTGACAGATTGTAGTAGGTTGATGTGCTGGCGTCTGTACGCTGTATAAGTTACATAGCGCCCGAGTTAACATCACACAACATCACGCCTTTCTTTACCAAAGTAGAGAGCAGGGATGTAAGTTTGTCACGAACGAAAAAGCGTTATGCCCCACGAAACTTTCTGTTATATATTTTATAATAGAAAGACACAGAGAGAGAGATAGTTTTCATGGTTTACCAGGGTGCTGAAGCCAATAGCGGGTGAAAATGAAAATCCAAGATGGCGACAACTTTATGAGAGCACACGTTTTTATTTCTCCCTTTTTTATGGAAACTTTATTTAGGTGTAATGGAATCCGTATTTCAAAGAATGCTTTGCTTTAAATTTTCAGGGTTCCTGACGAGACCGTTGCTGTCATTCATGAGTCTTCGAAAGCTAACATTATCAGCTACGCTGGTATTCAATACTGGAGTAATTTGTATCATGTTCGTAAAGTCAGTGTTCACTTTCCACCTATGCCATGGAATATTACAGGTAATTTCAGGATATTTACAAAGTAAAAGTTATTATTTACAAAGTAAGAGTTATTATTTACAAAGTAAGAGTTATTATTATTTAAAAAGTAAGAGTTATTATTATTTATTCAGTAGTACACTTACATTTAATACATTTAAGTATATAGACTATCTCGTCTGCGGACCAACTACTAATTTTTTTGTTGATTCCAATGAGAAACATCCAATGAAGGAAGATGTAAAAAAAATTAAGCTTGAACTGTTCATGACCAGCCTGCTAGCTGTTATTGACATTTAATAAGGAACATTTTCATGGCTAAGAAGGTCGACCTTTGGCAAATTATGTACCCCTTACTCGCAGTTACCGGGCTACCGGTCAGCTGTTGTACTTTAATTTAAGTTTAATAACAAATATCGGAAGCATTGGAGATCAGTTTATCATACGACAATGAACGCACGTAGTTTCAGTTGATTTGCAGTCGTCTACTAGTTGACCAATGGGTAGTCCGCTTGCCAACAGTTTGCCTCTACATGCATACTAATTTTGGATTGGAATGGCGATGTGTCATTTGATTATTGTTTTCATTTTTACCACCAAAAACAGCCTCGAATTGTATTGTTAATGTCTATGTAGCACGCCGAAATGAACTTTATAAAGAATCTTCCACGACATGTTCTGAACTATTTTTTGTGATAATTTTTCTTAGTTTAATTTCCTGAAATGATCCTTCATAATATCTATTTTTATTATTAGCCTGTATTTGACCAGACAGCTAGACTTCTTCAACAAAGACTGGTTTTTAGTCACCTTATATCGAGACAAGTGAAGAGAGGTGTATGATCTACAGTGGGACATAATATCTAATTTTCGTAATTAAAATGTTTCAATGTTTCAGGGACTTGGATTCGGGTTGATATATAATCTGTCCTGCACTATACTGAATGATTATTTCGTGAGGAAACGACTAATGGCAATAAGTTTAGTTCAAAGTGTTGTTGGTAAGTTTATCATAATTTATTATTATGTCTTAGTAATTTGCAATAGATAATACAAACATAAATGGCTATTTATTATTTTTATTTAGGCTTATAGGTTTTGCCTAGATCGCCGCACATTGCTCACTAAAGTCGCTCTCGGAAAAACACGTGATCAATAAAACACTCACTTCAAAACTATCATATGTATATTATATTATTCTTGTGTACATCTAATATACATCTGTCTTCGTCTTCTATAGTCTTCTCCTTAGAAATCAATTTCTTGCGTGTGTCCTTAGATGGTTCGCTAGACCGAATTTAGTTTTTTATATCCGGAGACATGTGACATCTACCAATCCGCACTGGGCCCGCGTGGTGGATTACGGCCCACCAAGAGGAGGGCTGTGTCTTAGCAGTGGGAACATTATAGGCTGATTCGCTTTCATTTAGACTTCCCTGTAGTGTTAGTACAAAGTTGCAATATTTTCTAAAGCTCTTTCATCAAAATACAATGTACAATAAACCTATTGAAACTCTAAAAAGTCCAATGTTTGTAATAGGGACAACAAAGCACTCTGTCAGCTGACGTCATCGAGTCCATCCGAATTGTTTGACACCTCATTCATCAAAATCTGCGCTTTGCGTTCACTTTGTTTATTTTGTATGGGACTTTTTTAAATGCTGTTTTAAGCGTCGTGTTTATCATGTTGTTGTTCGTGAATGGAGTTGTGTAGCTTTTCAGTTTTTAATCATGGACTTTGGCCGTTTAAAAAAAGTTTTCGCTTCATTAAATTGGTTCTTATTACTGGTACTATTCGATTGTTCGTTTGTCAGATGTTTTCATAGAATTATGGAATGTAGAGTAGAACAGAAACTTCATAGTTATCTTTCAGATAATTTAACCGATAGTACGTTTCCAAAGGTAGCTAAACAAGATAAGTAGCCGAAGCAAACCCAGCATGCACTCATTGGGGTTAACATACGTTTAAACCATAGAGCCACTTTTAAATTTTAAACTTCATTCCGACAACGTTAAAGTTAAAAATACAAAAACTGATTTTAAAACAGAGTCTCAGTTTGCCAATTTTGTAAAGGAAACTTTATCACAGTTGAAATGAATGTTCGAAATACAAACAAAAACAAAAGTTAGAACTCGTTTTGTAATGAGATGAACGATGTTCAAAGTGTTCTCGTCTGATAGCTCATGTAATACGTGACAGATGGCGCCACTTACTTATTGAGCAAGAATCTTTTACAGTGCATCATTACGTTCGGTTTCATGACATTCGTGCGAGATTCCTTACGATGTATATTTTTCTTTAGTAGTGATTCGTACGTATAAAACCGTCTGCTCCATGGAAAACTGGATCTGCAATAGTATTTTTTTATATATATATATCTATAGTATCTTTATATATATATATTTTTTTTTTTTTATATATACAATATATCCCACGATTGGCCGTAAAATGCTGAGTTTATACTTTAACCGAAACGAATTGTCCAGTGTCATCATCATCATTTCAGCACGGAATCACCCACTGCTGGCCTCCCCTTTCTTCTGGGCATACTTCCCGGTTCTGTGTGTCTCAAATCCAGAGAACCAGTGTACTAAACACCATCGATATCTATTCAATTACGCTGAACCAGTGGATTTAAAAGTGTGTTTCTTGCCTATCGACTTCATTGCTTTAAAATTAAAAACAATAAAAAATACTTTAACAAAGTCAAAACCAATCAGTAATTTTATTTAATATATTTAATTCCGCATGATCTACTTACTAAATCATCTCACATTTCTCTCCCGCGCATCGAACCGCTTCCAATGATCGTACAATATAATAAAATGATAATATTTCCGTCCCCTTACAATGTTATTTATTGCGAATGGATGTGCACGGCATCCACTCAACCGTGTCCTGTATGGAGACATTATGTCCGCTTAAGTGCATCGTGTCTTGAATTGATCCTTTAGTGAAACATTTTGTATAATAAAATAGAACAGTATACTCTCTCTTTGTTTTCTTTCCTTTTCTTTTCTCTGTATAACTGGCGAAATGTGGGTGTTCTACAGATACACTTGTGCCTAAACCTCAGAACAATAACTAAAGCATAGAAGGAAGCTAAATTTAACTAATATAGTCGTCACTGTTTTCTTATACACTCATAACAGCATTAGAAAGAGACACATGTAGGTTGCTCAAAATGCAAAACGTCACAAAGCAAACGTCAATTTTGTTACCTTGGCTACCTTTATGATACTAAGTTTAAAAGCTACTTCAAGTCTCAGGTTTTTGTCTATGACTTTGTTCATCGCATTTTTTCGTATAATGCTAGCAATAGTGCTTGCAAAAACTATCGATAGAATATCAATAGAAATAGCGTCATCTAAATTATTGCATTATATTTTTTTACACGTAGTTTTGGAAGGATTAAATATTTAAGAGTGAAATAAATACCTAAATACCTACGGTCTTGCCAGCGAATCGTACGTATGAGTAATGAAATGACAGTTGTCAAAAATCCGTGTGGCTCATGGTATAATAATTTAAAACTCATGTGTGGCTATGATTTCTTTTGTAATTTTCAGATTTCCCTTCGATATTGATATGAGATAAAATGGATCAACGCTATTGCACGTAACAACTGGGAATGGAAAAAACAACATCGTATTTGTTCCGAACATTTCAGCGATGAAAAAACGAAGGAGGTTCTAAATTCGACGCGTATTTTTTTTAATTAGTAGGGCCCGTGGCTAAATAAGAACAGCTGCACAGGTCGATCGATCAGGTTAAGTTACGCTTGCCGCGGTTGGTCTGTGGATGGGTGACCATCTTTACATATCGAGACCTCTCCGTGCCTCGGAAAGCACGTTAAGCCGTTGGTCCCGGATTGATTCGTGGATCTTTGACAGTCGTTACGGGTAGTCAGAAGCCCGAAAGTCTGACAACCAGTCTTACCAAGGGGTATCGTATTACCCAGTAACTGGGTTGAGGAGGTCAGATACAACGCTTGCTCCTCCTTATTTATTGTAGGTATTATTAATTTATCGATTTGTCGCCGCGCGCGCCAGGGGCACGGCATTTATATTTAGCCAAGATGAGCCAAGCGGTGAAAAGGTTAAACTGATGTAAAATATACTAAGTAATTTTGAGCCGGCGCCAAACAATCAATGAATGAACAAAGATCACTAAATCACTTTGGTGCCGACTTAAAATTACTTAGGTATACTGTACATCAGTTTAAGAACTTGATTATTAAGGTTAAATAAATAAGGTTTAAGTCTTATTTTTTGCTTTTCAGTTTTTTCGGCGGTTAAACTTTTTGTTAAAAAGTTTTTTTGTTACTCGTTCCGGGGCCAATCGCTCTTTTAAAATTATTTAAGTGTTCTGTTGGCAATTTCAATTTGTTAATAATTTATCCTGTGTTTCTATTTAAATAAGTTGATCAGATAGAAGTGAGTTCTTTATTTCATTTAGCATATTTAGATTTATTGTCATGGAGATGGAGCGATACCATAAAATGAGTAGTCGATATCGTTATTTATTTTATGCATAGTCACATCACTAGCTAATACTCTTTAGTCTATGACAGCGTACACTTCTAATGTCGTAAAGCGCCTTCTATGCTTTAGTTATTGTTCTGAGGCCTAAACCATCAGGAAAAGGAGGGTCTTTTTCGAGTTATCTATCCCTTATGTCGCACCCGCCATGTTTTGTCTTTTTCGAGTTATCTATCCCTTATGTCGCACCCGCCATGTTTTGTCTTTTTCGAGTTATCTATCCCTTATGTCGCACCCGCCATGTTTTGTCTTTTTCGAGTTATCTATCCCTTATGTCGCACCCGCCATGTTTTGTCTTTTTCGAGTTATCTATCCCTTATGTCGCACCCGCCATGTTTTGTCTTTTTCGAGTTATCTATCCCTTATGTCGCACCCGCCATGTTTTGTCTTTTTCGAGTTATCTATCCCTTATGTCGCACCCGCCATGTTTTGTCTTTTTCGAGTTATCTATCCCTTATGTCGCACCCGCCATGTTTTGTCTCTGCAGCACTCTAAAGTTGACTGGTAGAAAATGCCTCGGGTATTAAGTCCGCCTTTGATCCTACAGTATTTTTTACATGTGCATATAGTTTTAATAAATAAATAATTAAGGCGTGATGTTATGTTTTCTGTAAAATAGGTACCTATTCTTTATTATGTACCAAATCCGCACTGGGCCCCCGTAGTAGATTACAGCCCACTCCCTCTCGAAGACAGGATTATAGGCTTATTATGTTATGTACACCATAATTACATTACAGATAGAAATACTTTATTAAATGTAGAGAATTGTGGGAATCAAATGTGGTTTGATTTGTATGAGACGTTAAACGTTGAAGAGAAACATCATGAGGAAAGGCATGTCTTAGCTCCAAAAAATTTACAACTTCCCAATGCGTCATTTTCATAATTTTTTTTGTAATGCATTATATGTATGTTTATATGTAGGTATGACGTTTAGACACGAAGATTTTCCAAAATGTCTTGATTTTTCTCAACTTCACAGCCCCGTTCATATTACAAGAGTTCATTAATCAAGCTTAGTATTATGGTCTACCGCAAATGTCTAGTCTAAACCTTAACGATTACAGCCGACACTTCACCTGGACCTAAGATAAATGAAACAATATCATTTCTTGTGTTCCGTTCGAATAATTTTTCAAGTCATTTTATTACACAACTAGCAATTTCTATTCGTTTTCCTTATATCAGTTATTATCTTTGTGACAGGCAGTGGATATATGGGAAGCGCCATTGTAATGTAATACATCATTGGGTAACAGCCAGCAATTTATATTGACTATTGAATAGTATCATCTGTAGGTACACTTGACTTGTGCTAGTTAACATAACAGGTATGTGTTGCAACCAAGAACCTTACTAAGTCATGAAATAACTTGTATTAAGGGCAGTGGTACAAGCCCATATATACTTCAGTTTCATAAAAGAATTGCAGGCAGCACAAGTAGCAGAACAACAAACATAGTAACAGAACCGGTGTCAACTATATCTGTATCAAGAACTATACTTGTATTACGATACCTAACTACATTTTCTTTTTCAGCGGTAATATTAATTGTAGCACCTCTATTCGTAAAGTGGTCCCTAGTAAAATACGGGTTCCGTGATACAATCCTGATAATGTCAGGACTAACAATGCACAATTTCATAGCAGTTGCTCTAATGCAACCAGTCAAATGGCATATGAAAAGGATCGATCTACCGGAAGGCGGTAATGGTAAGTTTATTACATAATTAATACTTCTACAGATACCTATCTCATCACCATCGGATAAGATTTGACTGAATTATTTGGCACATCATTCCTAGAAGAATATATAGTGATGTCGCAGCCAACTGGTTAAATTAGCCGTTCAGTTAAAAGCCTAGCCTTTTAACTAAACGGCGGCCATTCAACTAACGGCCTGAATGATATTCAATTACAGTTTAGGTTGGAAGTTTGTGACCAATCACGCGAGAGCCGAATTGGTCGCAGTAACTAAGCCAGGGCACCCGGACCATGGGTTAGGTTAGGTTAGAACCTCAGACCAAATAAAAAACCAAGACAGAGCGCTGAGAACGATACAGTGAAGTATGCCAAAACTACACCTCCGCTCTGTACATACACGCTCACACGCACACATTTACAATCATTTACAATCAAACTACACCTCACTAAGTGCACACATGTTTACGAAACCGGCCTCACTTTACTGTTGACAGCGCTCTGTCTTGGTCTTTTATTTGGTCTGAGGTTAGAACTGTGATCAACCGCGTGCGAGCCGAGAGAGCGAAGAGAGGCGAACCCTACTTCTAAAGGCCAGGCGGTTAACTAAACGGCTAATTTAACCAGTTGGCTGCGACAGTGACATTACTAATGATATTCTTCAGAAAGGTCATGTGCGTAGTACTCGCAACTGGCGTGCGTGTATGGCCAGATGTAAGAACTTAAATGAAGCAAAAGCAGAATGTAAGGATCGTAGCACAGGTGGCGTTCTGTAGCACGCTACCTATAAGCAATGAATCTACCCAGCCTTTTCCCAACTTTGTTAGGGACGACTTCCAGTCTAACCAGATGTAGCTGAATACCAGTATTTTACATGGAGCGACTGCCTATCTGACCTTCATACCCCAGTTGCTGGGTAACATGATATTCCTTGGTAAGACTGGTTGTCAGAGTTTTGGCTTTTGACTACCCATAACGAGCTCGCAAAAAAAAACTAAAAGTACCTAAAAACTTTGTTATAGAAAAGTTGTTGCATGACAAGAAATTGAACGAAGAAGCCGGCGCCGTGCCAATTATAAAACTGACAAACACAGATAGCAATCTTTCCAATCCCAATGAAAAATTGTACTTAGCGTCCGAGGACGATGGGTCCGGTGGAATCAAGTACGTCACAAACATTACTTTTGAAAATTGTTGGTTATTGTGTAAAATATTCTGGTGTTTAGGAGTTGTAGAGTCCTTTGAAATGTCTTGTTCACTGCGATCTGGGTATATCTAGTACTTACAAGGGTTTTCTACACGTACAAGACAAAACTGTTTGTTGATAATGTATAATGATATTACACCGGGTGGCAAGAACCATGAATTCAGCGCATGATTCTAGACCCCCAAGCGTTTTTAGGTTTCCGTACCTTACAAGGAAAAACGGAACCCTTATAAGTTCACTTCGTTGTCCGTCTGTCTGTCCATCTGTCAAGACCCTTTGCTCAGGAACGCGTGGATTTATTAAGAACAACCATTGTGTTGCAGAGATCTGCACAGTCTGCCCTATTTTGTTTGTGAACGCCGTGGGTCAAATGTCCGAACAAAAGGCCCAATGACCTTTGTTTGTAGTTCCATAACTACAAATTTGTACGAAACCCACGGTGCGTGAATGAATTCTTTGATCCTTTAGCTATCCAATGGTGTAATTGAATTTAGGATGGAGATGATAGATATGAAGCTGCTACACCAAACTGTATCCCCCGATTTTGTTATCATTGTTATCATTTTTTTGACTTCCCTCCCACTATGGATGCAATTTTAAAGACGTATTCACGTCAAAAGATATTGAAATGAAAAAAGTAAACGGCTCATTCGGCTTTATTATAAAGTTTCAGAAAAATCATCAGTTCTTTAGTAGACAAATCCTTACGCGAAGAGTTTTTGATGTCATGCGTATGTGCTGGTCCAGCACTTGCTATGTTTGCTGATACAACGTACTCATCAATCCTGCCACAAGCATTGTTCACAGCTGGATGGGTCCAAGTAAGAGTATTGTTACTGTGTTTTTCAGTTTAATTTATCAAAACCCGCTTTCATGCAACCCGTGTTTTTTTTTTTTTAAACACTCAAAAATGAAATTGTGTTTTTCTTTTGACGCGATAACGTCTTATAAATCGATGAACGCCGGCTGCACGCACGAAAAAGCATGACGCATTGTCACGTTACACCTGAGCCGAGCGTGCAAGCGAGAGCGCGGAACAAGCGAAAGAGAGGCACTTCGGCTCGGCTTGTGACGCATCTATCTCTTATGACGTTATTACGTAAAATTATCGTAAGCCGACTTTACAGACAACAATTTTTTTTTAAACTAGATCTGCGTACGTACTCTAGATTATAATTTAAAAATGTTTGCTTCTCTTATCAATTAACAAACCTACAGCAAACCTATATCAAATACACCATAAAGAAATCTGAAAGTATTATGAAAATTGGTGAACATGTTCTTATTTCGGTCAATGACCTGTCCTCCGGTTTGTGATACCTGTGTCTTCGAATACCACGATACAAATCTTCCGACCATTGTAGCGCTGCATGAGAGAATCTGGTTTATTGTTGTAAATCTGGGTATCCACTATCCGTGCCGGGCGTGCGTGTCGTACTACGATTAGCCGAACATTGATTAAATTGTAGAGGCCTTTGTCCAGCAGCTAGATTTACCGACAACCTTAAAAAGGTTACTGGGACAGACTCGGTGCGGAAAGCTGAGGACAGGGTGTTAAGGCGCAGCCTGGGAGAGCAGTGGACTACGATAGGCTGAGTTGATTGACATCCAGCAGTGGACTGCTGTAATTTGATGATGTTCCAATATCTTCGCGTATCAACTATCCTTCGCGCGTATGCTTTGGCGTGGTGGCCTGTTTTATACATATTCAAAGGAGATGCGCAGAGCTAAGTTGTTGCGCACACAAGTTTAGTTATGAATATTAAAAAAACTTGTCATCGTCCCCACGTAACTGGAGACTGATTCTTAAGCTATGTTTAGATTTCAAAGATATTATTTTTCCACTTATTGCTTATGTAAATTAGAGTTTATCTATTCTATGTTATCTTTGGTTAAATCAGTCTTCTTATCTCATCTTGTCTTCTTAAATCAGTTTAATTTTGCAACCGATATAAGATATCTAAAATTATGCAGGTTGCGTGAGTTGCCATGGTTTCTGTGTTGTAAGCGGCGAAATCCAGAAATTGTTGGCTAGGTTCGGATTGTTTTCTTAATCGCTGAAGTTCAATTTCGAATCGAATCAATGAGAATCGAATTCGCTAATTATTATACAAGTGGTTCATAAACAGTAAAATACAACTTACAATATAACTATTGGGTTTTTGACTTCGTTTTTTATTAGAAAACTAGTTTATGCTCGGCATAGCCCTTCTTCTATTGTTAGTCCGAACCTTTTGTCGCGCTTACAACAATTTACCAAAGTTTCATCTCAATCTTTATCGAGTTTTTGCGAGACTATAACGAACAGCATTTACTTTTTATTTTATTTCAGTGTGTTCCATGTTATTAATGTTTACTGCCTCGAACAACGAATTACATCATATCTGTCCATATTTGATTTTACTACACCTACTAAAATAAAATATTATAGTTTTACACTATCAACGTCACAAACAAGATGAAATCTGCAGATGTATAATATAACTCGTAAATTGATATACTCATACCTAATACATAGTCAAAACCCAATATTTGAGTACAGTAGCAATCTATTTACCTATGAACTAAAAGTATCTTTAACGTAATTATTTGCTTGCAGGATAACATCGCATTGGCCCAGTCTCTGTATGGTTTCGGAGACTTGGCTATGCGGGTGCTGTTTGCAGGTCTAAGTAATTGGCTACACAAGTTGGGCAGTCAAGAGATTTATGTCCTCGGAGTTACTCTCGGCATAGTGTCAAGGCTCGGTAAGTCTTGAACGTTTGCAATACCTACGTCATATGAGGCCATTCTTAATTTTAATTGAGTCAGCTCGGTCTACACAAGCAAATACCGCAGTGACGTCGGTATAAGGACATGTCTTCGAAATTTTCATTCTAGAAAATTCTGGTTTCCTCACGATGTTTTCCTTCACGGTTTTGAGAGTCACTATTGTTTTCTTTAAAGTCATCATCATCTGTCTAGCATTTTCCCAACTATGTTGAGGTCGGCTTCCAGTCTAACCGGGTTCAGCTGAATACCAGTATTTTACATGGAGCGACTGCCTATCTGACCTCCACAACCCAGTTACTGGATAATACCTATACAATACCCCTTGGTACGACTGGTTGTCAGACTTTCGGGGGCTTCTGACGACCGTAACGACGTAGATACTTTAAAATGGTCGGGATAAAAGTCTTAAGCTCTTAAGAGCGCTTACGCCGTACGGCATTTCATACAAACTTTCAAGCCCTTGTTTTTTGAAATGAATGAACCGATTATAATGAAACCTCTCAAGAATAAGCAAGATACAAAGGTCTAAAAAGTTACTTAAGAACATTTTCGAAATGTCTTATTTTAAAAAAGATAACTGGCAATCTCTGTTTCTATGGAAACTTTAAAATCGGTCTAATTTGGCTGTAACACTATTTTTAGAATTTTTTTAGACCTTTGTATTCTGCTTATGCGTGTGAAGTTTCATAAAAAATCGGTTCATTCATTTCGAAAAACAAGGGCTTGAAGATTTTTGTGAAATGCCGTACGTCGTAAACGCTCTTAAATTATTCTTTCATTCCCAGGTATGCTATGGTCAAAGAGCTTTATAGCCATGATGGTCTACATAACGTTGGTGGGAGCCTCACATTGTGCTGTCACCATCCTCGTTCCTCTAGTGGTAGCTGATGCTGTGCCTCCTCACAAGTTCACAGCTGCTTTAGGAATGCTGATGATGCTGTCCGGGTTAGTGAACTTGGTTCTTGGACCTGCTATTGGTACGTGTAAACCATTCTGTTCTGTCAAAATATTAGGTAGTTTGATTTTACAAATAAATGTGTGTGTAGGTACTGTAGAGGCTATCTATGTAGCCTTACATTTATTGGTACAGGCTGGTTATAATTGAGGGCGTGTTCTATTCGAACATTCAAGCAGGTGTAAATTTTTTTTTAAGGAAATTGTGCCACAGATTACTTTTTGATAGACTGAGACAGTGCTAGGTATAACGTGGTAATGTTTAAAGTCTTTCTATTAATATATCGTGCTCAGTGAACAATCGTGCTGAAATCCTATCGCTGTTTAATTACATGAAGGGGCTCTTCTCTATAGTACCTACCTACTATAGATGCACCTCTGTCTAGCTTTTTGGAAAATATACGCGTGATGTTACGGTTTGTGTAATTAAAGGATTTTTATTCCATGGAAAAATTATTTAGCCCTACTAATATTATAAGCGCGAAAGTTTGTGAGGATGGATAGGTGGATGGATGTTTGTTACTCTTTCACGCAAAAACTACAGAACGGATTTGAATGAATTTGGTACACAGTTTATACCCAGGATTAATACAGGATACTTTTTTTCCTGATATTCCCACGGGATCGAGACTTATGCGGGTAAAACCGCAAGGCGTAGCTAGTTAACTATACATTTTAGTTGTTTCTAAAGTTTCCAAAGAGTAAAATCTCCGATTATATCGCATCATGTAAATCAGGCTTAAGTCAAACCATAAATGCACCAATTATAATAGATCGTAATACACGTACCTACCTGTAAATTGCACTAAAGCAAGTAGCTTGCATGACATTTACCCATCAGAAGTTATGAATATTATTATATTAATAAGAAGACTAAGAATATTATTTACTTGCAAGACACACCGTAATTTGACAAATACCTACACATTACAAGTTCCCGTCACATCAAAACTTTATTGCAGGTTTTTAGTTATCATAAGTAGTACGTACAGTACTTAAACTAAAAACTTTAAAAACAAGAATTTCAAACACAAGAACAAACATTTTTAAAAAGATCAAAAACACAAACGATTTTTTTAGTTAACCCCTAAACCCTAACCCTAATCTAAAAACCCTAATCTAAAAATTAAATAAAATGTTAATAAAAAAAATATAAAAATAATTGTCTGTTAGAAACTCGGAATACTTAGCTTTTTTTTATTAGAACGTTATTTAATTGTTTTTTAAACGCATTTAATTCTCGGTATGTGATTGGATATGATACAGTGGTATGCAAGCTACACGGTATCTATGGCAAGCTACTTGCTAGTGTAAATTACAGACACGTGCGCATTTGCGGCTTTAAATGCACGTCTCTTTAACTTTTTAGCTCTTGTTTTGACTCGACAACTGTGTTAAATAACAAACGCGTAAAACAAAAATGTCATAATTGAATTGCATTATTTTTATCATAAAAGGCTAAATCAAACGTGACAGATAGACTTGGTAAATAAGATACTTCTTATCTATAAGTAGTTTATGGTAACACGGTCTATAATTTTAAGATAAGTTTTTAAATGTTTTATGATGATACATCTAATTAAGATTATAGAAAAGCTAATTCATGCTGCCTAATATCGTCATCTGCCTAGCCTTTTACCAACTATGTTGGGGTCGGCTTCCAGTCTAACCGGATGCAGCTGAGTACCAGTATTTTCCCACTGACAGTGATGCGGACGAATTTTTTTATGCCTAAAAAAGGTCTTCTCTTCTTTATATATCTGCCGGTCGATTCTGTTACAATCTCACCGTGAGAAGTTAGGTGAAGTGAGCTGTCATTCCATCTGATGCTATAGGGATTTACACTAATGACAGCTCACTTCACCTGAGTTATCATTTTGAGATTTTTACAGAATAGCACTACTGTACATAATACCTATACAGGGTAGCTATCGACGCACAAACTGTTATCATGAATTCAGCACATGATTCCAGACGTAATGTTTTTTGTAGGTTATTAACAAAAAAACCGGCCAAGTGCGAGTTGGACTCGCAAACGAAGGGTTCCGTACCACCACTAGTTTAAAAAATATTATTAACGTGTAAAAGTGTTTGTACAAACCTACTTACAGAAAATAAATCATTTATCATTTACCATACAATATTTAACACTAAATATAAAAAAATGGCAAAAAAAAAATATAACGGCACAAAAATCACGTTTGTTGTACTGGAGCCACCCTTAAATATTTATTTTATTCTGTTTTTAGTATTTGTTATTATAGCGGCAACAGAAATACACATTCTGTGAAAATTTCAACGGTCTAGCTATCACGGTTCATGAAATACAGCCTTGTGCCAGACGGACAGTGGAGTCTTAGTAATAGGGTGCCGTTTTTACCCTTTGGGTACAGAACCCTAGAAAAGACCTGTTTTATAGAAAAGTGTAACACCTACTACGCGGTCAAAATGAAAAGCTATTTTTTTCTTACAATACCGACGAAAAATTTCAACTCAAGAGGGTTCAGAATCATGTACTGGTAAATGGTAACAGGTAGCACGTCGATGTCCCAGCTACTCTGTATATTATATTCTTAGATTGTATTTAGGATGAACCGCTATCATCTCATTACAAAAAAAAGTACAAATAAAATACCCGACTACTGAAAAGGCTTACCTATTCCAGTAATATTTATATTTTTGAAATGTGCTATTTACGCCTTTTTATTTGATACCCAACAACGCACTATCCCAAAATATTTATTTTTAAATTCATACATGTTAATTGAAAAATAATTTGGGAAAAGGGCAGGAGAATGATGATGACTTTATGTCCTGTAGAGGGCGCTTTATTGAATTTAGTGGGCGTTGCGACGACGAACCGTTTACAAAAACCGTTTTGCCTTCTGCAACGATGCAATCGTTTTACGTCCTGGGTTCAAACAGTCTTTGTTGCAAAAACCAGTCTTCGAATTACGTGTTGCGATTTTTTACTTTACGCCTATGAAAATACAGTCTAGAATGCAATGGTTCAACTCCATCACACTTGTCCGTTGCGACGTCGCGTCGTCTCTCGTTCCGCGTTCGTTTTCGTTTACAAAACAGTCGTTCAAAAACGAAAACCTCGAAAACGCAATTCTATTCCACGTTGGATAAGTTTCGTCCTTCAAACCAGTTGCAACGACGATCGTTTTCTGCAACCGTTTTCGTCGTTGGGAGAACGGTTGCGTTTCGTCCGTCAAAAATTCGACAATGACCCACCACTAGAATTTAGTGTGACGTCACATAGCCTATAACCAGCGGACGGTCAAGACGCTTCTAACGATACCTCATTTGTCAAATTATTATAAGTACTTTTGAATTTATGAGGGAACAGATGAACATACTTACATAAATACCGGTCAAAATCATAACCCTCCTTTTGGCTTCGGCGTAGTCGGGAAAAATATAATTAAATTTAAAAAAAAGCCGTAAATTTATCCTTTAATAAGTGGCCTGTAAAATATGATTGAATATGTTGAGAACGGCATTACAGTTTCTATTATAAGTAGCAGGGCCGGCCTTAGCCATCTATGCGCCCCGGGCGAGTCATGCCTCTGGCGCCCTTTTAGGTATTAAGTATTTCATTAAAATTAAATAAACTTATTTTGAATTTGTTCATAAATAAATAATTCGTAGGTAAATGATGGATAACGTACAGGTTTTCAAAAAAGCTTTTTTGATTTGCTCGTGAACTTACGAGTAACTGTGTAAAAAGTAAAGAAAAAAAAGTATGTATAATGCATGGGGCCTAATTAAATACGAGTTGCAATTTCTCGCCTGCTACCTCTATTTCGGTCTACATTATTTAGTGAGAGATACGACAAGTGACGAAATGACAGCTCGTGTTTGTTAGACATAGAATACTCCTCCTCACTCCTACGCGATAAGTCCATAAAAGTTGTTACGCTGAGTCTAGTTTTCCTTTAGATCGATAAAAATAGGTATTCAAACTAAGTGCTTAAGTTCAGCTTGCGCGCGCGGCGTCCTGTAGTACCTATCGCCCCGGGCAGCCGCCCCGGTCACCCCCCCCTAAAGCCGGCACTGAAAGTAGTTCTAAAATTTTTCCTTTTTCCTAAAAGGTGCAGTTCGAGAGCTGTCAGAAAGTTACGGGCCAGTGTTTTACCTCATCGAGTCCTGTTTCGCCATCATCGTGCTGTTCTGGTCGATAGAGCTGTGTTACAAGAAGAACAAGCACAAGAGATTGCAGCGGAGGGAATATTTACGACAAAAGAAATTAAATAAATGATTTAAATATTTATTTGTTTAGTTTTTCTCCTGCGTAAATTATTTAGAGTACGTGCAACAGCTGCAAGGTACTCGCTAAAGCGAAATATACTATTATAATCAAGACCCGCGTGTCTAAGACAAAATTTAAAGAATATTACCAAAAAAAATATCAAAAGACTGTGAGGCATCGCTGGTATATTTACAGTCATATATTATAGGCAATTCAACAATATTATGGACTTGGCAAACTGAAATTGCAAACTTAGAGGCTGATGATGGCTTAGGGTCTAATAAATAGATAGAATAACGTTTATTATCTCCAGTATTACAGTGAATACCAGGGAGTTGAAACGTTACTCAAAATAACGTTACGTGTAGTTCCGGTACCGATAATTTGATAATTTTTTCCACCAGGATCGTAACAAAATTAATTCCTTGGCTATAACGATACTGACAAACGGAACGAAATCTTAAACTGTTCACTAACAATAATTATCAATATATCGTTATTAGTATAACGATATACTGACGTTATTCATTTCGATACTCAATTTTGCCAGCTAAATGACTTATAAGATGACGAAAAATACGAAAAAGTGTGAAGAATAACGTTACAAATGAATCGGTAACGTTTTGCCTGTAACGTTATTACAAGCGGATAAGCTTAATGTTACTGATATCTATAACATTACTAATTACAATATTTTTCTACGAAAATTATATTCTTTAACATTCTTGTTTTGTAACGTTATTAATGTTTTTAGATTTTAGTATCGTTGGAAATTTTGGAACGTTTTACGATAACATTAGTGGTAATGGAACGAAATTCATTTCGTTTTCAAGTTTCTGATGAGTACATACACAAATATAATACCGGAAGCGAAAGGTTTAAACGTCAGCATTACCTTGCTCAGGTCTCCTAGCGGGTTGCTAAGTTTTCAACTTAAACCCTGACACCCGTATAAATAATTATAATATTTATTTTATTTTATCCTACAAAGTACAACTGTGCTATATTTTAAATGTTTTTATATTTTTTATATTCTAATATTTAAAAATATAATTTATAAGTAAAGTAAAGTAATAATGAAATAAAGGAAATAATAATATTTATTTTATTTTATCCACAAAGTACAGAGGCCAGCACATCAAGTTACCCCAATCTGTCAAATTTCTTTGATAGATTTTCAACTTTACCACAAACGAATAAGGTTCATATTCAATTGGGAAAATTTGACAGATTGGGGTAGGTTGATGTGCTGGCGTCTGTACAACTACAGTATACAGGTGTCACAAATATTCGATGCACTAGGATTTGTGGGAGTCAGGAATCCAAACTAGGATACCCTGTGCTATGGACTCCACAAAAAACAAAAGAGGTACATTTAGCAACAACGGATTAATATACTAAATGATAATTATATAATGGTCATACATTCTTCATTGACATGATCAGCGAGCAGTCCACTGCTGTACATAGGCCTCTCCTATTGCACGCCATTCAACTCGATTTTCGGCGACTCTCATCCAGCTACCAGTTCGTAAATTCAATAATATTAGTTAGAATAAAATATTTTTACTAGCTAATGTCAGTTTTTACAATAAGAACTTTAAACGACTGGAAATAAATTTCAAAATAAAAAAAACACTGGCTAGAAGATTTGAGCTCTTTAAAATAACGCAAGGAATATAAGCGATTTTTACGTTAATACTTTCTTTTGACAATCACATTGTAGACAATGAAACACTCACAACCAGTTTTTCAAGTAGGTACATACTGCTGAATATATTTATTTAGTAAGTAGGTATTATTTATTTCTGCCTTATAATGTTATTCAGTACAATATTTTAAATCCCTGGTTAAACACTGCAATTTAAATTACAAAATATTGTGTAATACGTTACGTAGTATTAAGGATAGGTATTAAGTGCTTAAAAAATCTTCACAGATGATAACTACTAAACCTGTCTTAAGTAGAAATAAAAGTGGTAATGACTTTATATAAGCAGATCAGAGAGAGATTCCGTTTCAATTATTTACCCATAACTTTAAATTGACTAGACTTGGATGACATGAATATTTACTTTGTAAAGTATTTTTTATTTTTTTTATTTAATTGTTGTGAATGTGGGGACTATGTGGGTCATTTCTTTTTTTACTGTTTTCCTTCTTAGTTAGTTTTAATCATGATCTGGCAGTTTGAGTACATTACGCGGCCTACCCAAATGTCCTTTCTTTGGTATTGTTCGTCGAATCGTTGAGCTCCTCAACTTCTGAGTTGAGCTGCACGATTTTTGACAAATGCGTGCACTGACTGGACAGGTCCGCTCAATCTGTGTGGTTCTCCTCAAAAGACCATTTCAGACACCAATCTACATGGTCTTCACATGATCTGACCAAGATTATGTCTGGACTTTAAAAGAGACTGTGACCTCTGAGTTTGTTTCGGCCTTTCTTCTCAGAATAGTCAGATAGGAAACGCCGACCTCATCTAGTTTTAAAAAATATGATTGACGTGTAAAAGTATTTGTACAAACCTACTTACAGAAAATAAATCATTTATCATTTATCATATTTGCTGGATTTCAGAGATTCAGTTTAAAAATAACACAATGGAAAAACTCAGGCATTGTATTAAATTCTGTAATTTTCAGATTCAGATTCAATTCTGTACTTTGTTATTCCATAAGTTGTACGATTGATTCGTAATTTTCAAAATTATATTTATTATAATAGACTGTACAAACTTTTGAAATAAATAGGTACCTATATATTTTTTTTATTTCGCGGTTTTCCTTAGCGTATCCCCCATAATATATGTATAAAAAAAATCGCTCTTATTAGTAGATAGGTACAGACGCCTGCACATCAAGCTACCCGAAACTGTCAAATTTTACCAATCAACTTTGAACCTTACGCTTTAGCAAAAAAGTTCAAAATGTATTACAGAAATTTGACAGATTGTAGTAGCTTGATGTGCTGGCGTCTGTACTTCAGTTCCACCGTGCAATGTTCTCAACACGTTGTATCAACAAATGTCAACTGTAGGTGTGACTGGCATTTCTATAGTAAAATAATCTCATCATAGAACAAAACCACTTATTACAAGTTTAAATACAATGCTTGCAGTAGATAAAGTAAGTAAATATAAGAATCTTAATAAAACCAGTGGCAGACAACGCTGGTATTTTGTTGTGTTCCATGCATGAATCAATATGGTGGATGAAAAGAAAGAGAGTTCAAAGTTGATGGATAAGAAGTACGAGCTAGTGGCACCTGATGGAGGATGGGGGTACTTAGTAGCCATCTCTGCTATTATCAGTTTTGTGAGTAAAGTGCTTTTTATAAGTAAACCAGTGTTCACAATTTAACGTGTGGGAAAATATACCTACAAAAGGGTGAGGGTAATAATAAAAAGGGTTTTTAAAGTGTTACTGTAGGACAATTCTCGTACTAGAGCCGAAAGCGTCGGAGTGGACCGCGAAATTTACAGGTCAGTGTCAGGCCATATTCGCCGATTCGCGACCGTATTTATAGAATTACTTATAATCATAAAAATCATGGCGGGCTATCTTTGCCCCCCCCCCCCCTTCAAAACGTTTAAATTCAAGTCGCAATCTCATCTCTCATCGACAATCAATGTCAAATACTTGTCAAAAATGTAGGTAAATTAAAGGTTTTTTTGACAGATTGTGACTGAGATTAGAATACGAATGTTCATAAAAATACGAGATAGCCCATTTGATACCGGATATACTGTGTGCGATGATTCTCAACCGTGGTTGGGGGAAGAAAATAAAAATCCAACTTCCTACTATCACACTTCACATCACGCTTCAAACTAATATTATAAACGCGAAAGTTTGTGAGCAAGGATGGATGTTTGTTACTCTTTCACACGCAAACTACTGAATTGATTTTGATTAAACTTTACAGTAATATAGCTTATACATTAGAATAATACATAGAATATTTTTTATCCCGATGTACTAACGAGATCGACCCTTATTCGGGTGAAACCCCGGAGCGCAGCTAGTAATATACCACGGACCCGATCTCCCGGGAGAACTCTTGTTCCTCATCTCTGGCTTATCTGTATTGACTGGCTGGAGTGAATATTGACGAGGAACAGAAATCCCACCTCTTGCCTTTTTTTGAATGGATATTCTCAAGATCGTACTTCTGGGATTGTCCTGATAGCCGTGGAATACCTCTCCACTCCTCAAGCACTTGAAGATTGTTGCTCCCTTGTCGCTACGTCACCATGTGCTAGCAACAGTTTATGGGGGGGAGGGGGATTATTGACTGTGCAAGTCCATTTTATCCATTGATACCTACAGTGGCCTCTAAAAGTTAGTACATATTTTTCCAGTACATCTATGATGATTGATTGAAAAATATAATTATTATGAAAGGCATAGGTAGTTAAATTAGTCAATAACAACGTTATAGCTAAATGAAAATGGAAGAATGTCAACTAAATTCTGTATATAAAAGTTGATTGATTGATTTCAATTGATTGAACAATCAGGGACTATAGTCCTTCCATAGTCCTAGGAACTATCCACTTACAAAATATAGGTAACAAAATAAGTATTAAGTAGAGAGCGATAACAAAAATAACTAAACAAATAAACTGTTGAATAGTCATAACTCCATTGTATACGTAGGTATTCATTCTGACATTTTGTTATCTATATTTTACGCAAATTCTGAAATTTTTAGCGGAAAACTCAACCATATTACTTATGTAGGTACGGCACACTCCTTTGCTCTGGGTACATTTAATTTCTTTGCTACAAACTGTACGAACACGGGCAACGTTTACGCTATACTCATCTTCTTTTGCAAGACGTGTACATAGCTCAAAGCACTAAAATGCAACCAGCAACCCAGGTAATTCTGACTAGGTCAAAGAAAGAAAGAAAAATAGAAATAAAGAAAAAAAAGAAAGAAAGAAAAATATACCAAAAGTTGCAATAAAACAATTGAGAATAGAATAGACTTAAATTAATTATATGTATAAAAGAGATAGGTATAGATACATTTACTTTCAGAAAGATAATGCTTAAATATTTTATTAACTGTTTTTCTTTCAGTCGACCACAACAGCGTTTGCCGGAACCTTCGGGATGTTATATGATGACTTTATCAACGAAATATCTATGAGTTCTGCCAGTGTCACATTGCTCACGGGAATATGCTGCGTTGCAATTGCATTAGCAGGTAAACATTGACTGCTTATCACACAAATTCAGTGGGAAACTCAGGTCAGACGGAGCGCTGACTGCACAGAATGGCTGGTAACAACTGAGGGAACTATGTCCAACAGTGAACTCCTTTATGCCGATGATGATCATTCTCAAGAGAGATAAAACTAAGTTATTTGTAGATGCTACTTGTCAACGAATAACATAATACTATAATCTTTACAAATCTGTATATATCGATACTAATAAATAAAGCTGAAGAGTTTGTTTTTATTTTCGTTTGTTTGAACGCGCTAATCGCTGAACTACAGGTCAGATTAAAAATATTTTTTGCAACTGATAGCCCAACTTATGACGAGGAGCCCAGCAAAAAAAAAAAGTCCGATAGAATGCTAAGTGATAGCGCGAGCAAGTGATCTGGGGAACAAGAAATTTTACGCTGACGAAGTCGTGGCCAAAACTAGTACAGACGACAGCACTTCAACCTAGTACAATCTGACAAATTTCTTTAATAGATTTTCAACCTTATTGCTTAAACATAAGGTTCAAAGTTGATTGGGAAAATTTTACAGTTTCGAGTAGCTTGATGTGCTGGCGTCTGTACCTACATAATAATTTCCGTGTCTAGAAATTTTTATTTTAACCTACCTATTGGTGCCATCTGCCTTTCTAAAAACCTCCGACAGTTTTTCTAATGTATCCACTATAGATAGAATCTAAAATCATTTAAAATCAAATGGTGTGCAATAACTTCTGTACCATGACTATTTTTATGATTTCAGGGTTCTTCACGTCAGCTTTGCTGTCAATAATGTCGGTGCGATGGCTAGCTTTCGCGTCTTCAGTCATATTCGCCTTTGGAACCCTCGGCACGGTCATCATGACTTCAACTCTAATGTTCTTTCTTACCGCGGGAATTTGTCAGGTAAATGAATTGAATATGTTTTTTAAAGGCGTAGTTGTTTTACTATTAGGTAAAGTAGACGTTATTTCGTTGCCTGCCCGTTTCCCTACTTAGGTATTACTACTCAGCTTTTTATTACTAACGGGCACCCGCACTGAGCCCACCACGTGGTGGATTATAGCACACTCTATCTCACAGAGTGGAGGCCTGTGTCCCAGCAGTCGAAATAGATTATGCTGTGTGCAACAAGCATTGTTGTTATTTTTTTTTGTTCTTTATAACTTTTTTTATTAAGTATCAGAAAGTAATTTTGTCAAAAAAGAAAGAGGTTCAGCAAAAAATCTATTAAATGATAATGATAAATGATTTTATTTTTGTAAGTAGGTTTGTAGAAACACTTTTACACGTCAACTCAATCAATCCAAAAATCTCTGTAAAGAACACGTTATTATTTATGTAGTTTAATATGTTCTGTTTTTATGTTTCAGGGTGTTGGCTTAGGGATAATGTATAACTTATCATGCACAATAATGAATGATTATTTCGTCAAGAACAGAGTACTGGTAATGAGCTTTGTTCAAACCGCGACAGGTGAGTTAAGGCAAACTGAGGCGAGTGCGCAGCGAGCTCACCGCGAGTTCGCAGCGAGCGTGCGGTGAACTCGCCGCAAAGACGCCGCGGGCGCGCAGCGAGCTCGCGGTGAGCTCGCTGCGCACTCGCCTCGCTTTGGACTCGCTTGCAAATTGCCAGTGTGATAAGGCCTTAAAGTAACAATACCACTTCAAACAACACTAAAAAGCAGCTCAGCAGTGGATGGAATTAGGCTACCAATAATAATAACGATGATAGTGATTTTTATTCTGCCTTTCCACCAATGATGTGCGAGGTAGCTAGCGGTGAGGCTAACCTACGGAACGGTCGGAGATGGAAATCAGAGCTATTTTGTGTAGCGTAAGACGTGCTATGAAGATGCGTTTGTAATAAAAAACTTAGCTTCGTTGGACCCTTTTCCACCAAAGGTAGCGAAATTAATAATCTTTATTTATATAAAAACAGATTGTATTTTTTGTATCAGTTTTCACAAAGTGGGTAGTTTTAAATCTTACGCCATGACAGTCAAACAATCCTGTCGGTTCATATCATACATATCCATCGCTACGCAGCTTAGCATATTTCTGGTGGAAAGGTCTTGTTGACTTTGTAAGATTCTTGATTTAAAACAAAACGTAATTACAGGAGTCAATGCAATGGTTGCTCCCATATTCGTGAAATGGTCGCTGGAGCAATACGGATCAAAAGGAACACTGCTGCTCATAGGAGGCCTTTCGTTGCACAACTTCGTGGCTGTGTTACTGATGCAACCAGTTAAATGGCATATGAAGAAAGTTGAAGTATTTGAGACCACTGAACTTAGTAAGTATTTACTTATATTGCACTAGCTTCCGCCCGCGGCTTCGCCCGCGAGGTATGTCGTTAAAAATTATCCTATGTCCATCCCCGGGATGCAATCTATCTCTCTGCTAAATTTTATCGAAATCCGTTCAGTGGTTTAGGCGTGAAAAGGTAACATACAGACAGACAGACAGAGTCACTTTCGAATTTATAATATTATTAGTAAGGAAGTAAGGATATTGTCTCCCATTGCAGCCGTAGCAGATATTTTTAAAGCACCTTATTTAATTCAGTCTAGCATCCAGTTTCAGAAAGGAGGCCTGTCTCCTAGCAGTGGAAAAATTATAGATTGATTGTGATTACCCAGTTACTAACGCTGTATTTTCCTAGATCACTCGCTCATTCAACAATAGCTAATCAAGCGTTACTGGATTGTTGCACTCGATCAAAATACTGGATCAATGACCCCTAACTATCATCTAATTATTTTACAGAACTTCTGCTAGAAGTAAACAATGATGTCAAGAAAGTGGATACACCAGTAATTAAGTTAACAGATATAGAAGGAAATCCCACAAAAGAAGATATGGCGAAAGCTCTCGACCTCCCTGAAAATTATGAAAAGAAGAGCGGTTTCAGGTACTTATTCTGTTTTTTTTATGTCATGGCTAACCATCTACATTAATATCACTATTATGTATTCTTTGAATTACAGGAAAATTCTGGAATCATTTATAGACACGTCATTAATCAAGCCGTTCCTATTATCTTGTGCAGCCCTTGGACCTTCCTTGTGCGCTTCTACTGATGGTTTATACGTGGTCATGGTTCCACAGTACTTATACTCTATGAGATGGAGCCAGGTCAGTTTTATTTTCCAATTTTCAAAGTAGGTTATACAACCATTTGAGACATTTCAGCTTTGGATTGTTGCCACCATGGACTTATAATACGGTGCTACAATCCAATAACTCTAGTATAAATGTCCATAGAGGTTGGTGTTTTCCAACCAGTAATATGAATAAATTAAAAGTAAAAAACTTTTTTAAAAACAAGCTTTTATTTAAATGCACTAAAAATAATGAGATAAACTTTTCCTTAATTTTTTTTACTATCAATTTATAACGTCATTACACAAATTTATGATACAAAAGCTTGTCGCGAGATTTAAGTTCTCGTATTTACTTAATCAGGTCAAGCTATTTAATTTACTTACTTGTTTATCTACACAGGTAAATCTAGCGACAAGCTTTTGTATCATTTAAATTTGTGTAATGACGTTATAAATTGATAGTAAAAATGTTAAAAGAAAAGTTTATTTTATTATTTTTAGTGCATTTAAATAAAAGCTTGTTTTTAAACAAGTTTTTTACTTTTAAATTATTTTGTAATTTTTAGTTTTTTTGAGTTATTCTCAGCAATCTCTTTCATTTCATACCCATTTTGTAGGAGTGCATTAAAAATAACTAGGTAGTCCGCAATCTTGGGTGTTCCGCCATGTTGGATTTAAAATAACGTCACATAGCTAACCATGCATTGTCATCCAAACTAAACGTGTAAGTATACAAAATTTCAGCTCAATCGGTTGAAGATATCTGCTTCAAAATTGAGTTGCAAGAGTCCACCCGAACTAACATAGTTACATACATACATTGCAAATTAAATAAAAGCTTGTAAATAAAAAAATTGTTTACCTAGCACTTTTTTTAAAACCCTGACATATCTTTCCAAATTAAAACAATTGACGAGTCTTATGGGCGTCGAGTAAAATTATCTAAACTAATATTATAAAGAGAAAAGATTTAATTTTATGTACGTTTGTTTGATACGCTTTTAAGCTAAAATGGCTGTACGGACTTGGATGATATTTACTAGATCTTTCCTAGAGTAAGCGAACATATCCAGAACATTTTTTTTTTAAATCTTTATTGAAAAGAAAGAGGATTTGATCATGCATGATCATGTCATCCCCATAGTTACATGTCATACATCTTACCTATTCACATCTTATCTACGTTTTAGGGCACAATCAACCATTTTATATACGAATCTCGCTTCCTCTGATAAGGGGATAGCAAGAATACTGTTACATACACCAGTGTCGTATAAGCTAATGCCGTAAGCAAGCCTAAAAGATAACCTCTCAGCTTCGTTCCGAACACATTCCACTAAAATATAGAAAACGTCTTCAATAAAATCGCAGTCAGTACAATTCTTAGCAGCAACTTTCCCATCAGATACGCAAAACTATTCAGTGGGATGTGTCCGGAACGCAGCCTCATAGCAGTTACTATGGTGTGTCTAGGCAGTTCGGAATTAACAAACCAAGGAGAACGGGACAAATTATTTTGGATTGTTTTATACCATATGCCTTTTACTAGAGAGCGCTCATCAAAATATTCCTTCCACATGTTTCTACATTTAATCCTAACCATTTAAAAAACGTCGGTATAATAGGGCAAACAAACCAGAAAATTGGTAAAAAAACAATAACTTATGTTTCAGGAGAACGTAGCAATGGCTATAACTTTGTACGGGTTTGGGGACCTGGCCATGAGGGTCATATTCACGATCGTCTCCAAGTGGATGTTCAAACTGGGAGTCCAACAGATCTACATTGTTGGAGTGGTTGTAGCGGTTCTGTCAAAACTCGGTAAAAATCATTTTGGTTTCTTTGAGTTAATTGTCTGTGGCTTATTATGCTGTAGATAGAGAACATTATTGAAAACATGACTTGATAATGCTGTGGATTTATGAGAGAAAAAGCCGTAATTATTATGTGGAGTGCGTCACACAATTTTAAGACATTGGCATTTCGGGCATTGTTAGACTCACATTATGTCTTAATAAGATAATATAATATTTGGTGCTGGTGTGTAATTGGTTTTTGGGTGACGTCTGTGAGTGTGCTGGGGAGTTTGTTGCGCCATTTCTTCATCCCAAGGCACAAGGAAGTGGTGAAAAGCGGGCGTTTTGGGGGACTGTAGCGGTATCTACAACGCCACATGCGAACAACGCGTCATAATGACGTCACGCAGAATCCTGCATCTCGCAAGCAGAGTTTACCGTGCAACTAGGATTAGTACAACTTCCCGACATGAATCATCGGCAACAACACCCGTCTGGTCGGAGGATCCTCCCTTTTCTATGGAGTATGACTGAACTTTACACCCTGTTCCTCATACCTCTATAGGGAATTAGGGGTGCTGATTCTACACCTTATTTGAATAAATGTCTTTTATTTATTTGTTTTCAAAAATAAATATATTATGTATTAGGACTTTAATAGAGACCATGACCTCTGACTTTGTTTCGGCATTTCTTCTCAGGGTTATGTCACCTAGGAAACGCCGATGCTATGTATTCCTAAGAGCGTTTACGACGTACGGCATTTCATACAAACTTTCAAGCCCTTGTTTTTCTAAATGAATAAACCGATTTTAATGAAACTTCATACGCATAAGCAAGATACAAAGGTCTAAAAAGTTAGTAAAGAACATTTTCGAAATGTCTTATTTAAAGAAAGATAACTGGAAATCTCTGTTTCAATGGAAAATTTAAAATCGGTCTAATTTGGCTGCAACACTATTTTTCGAAAATGTTCATAAATAACTTTAGGCCTTTTTATGCTGCTTATGCGTATGAAGTTTCATTAAAATCGGTTCATTCATTTCGAAAAACAAGGGCTTTAAAGTTAACGCTCTTATAATATTTACCATATTAGAAATGGCCTGTCAAAGTATCTTAGAAGATGTGCTTACAGTAATAAACATCTTTTCATTATTAACAGTAGGTAATCAGTACTTTTCGTCTGAATGATTTTCGAATTATATTCTAGTTAATGAAATGTCATTATGTGGGTATCGAAGAAGCCACGGGAACATAAAATCACACAGGTGGGGTAGTAGTATCATCAAGTAGGTACCCTCATAATATCTACATTAACTATTTAGTCACGCGATGTGGTTTGGCAGTTTATCACTTCAAGCTCTTTATTGAAGCCGTCGACCGTGGAACCCCTTTGAATGAACCTAGTTGAGACTTGCACAGACCAGCACTCTAACATCTAACACACTCTAAATAATTACAATCCGAAGATTTTGCAGGAAATTCCTAATCCATTGTTGCATAGGTTTGAAAAATTCGTTGATAATAAATATATAAAATTAACTAGCTGCGCCCCGCAGTTTCACCCATACGAGTGTCGATCCCGTGAGAATATCGGATATATCCTGGTTATAAACTACCTGTGTGCCAAAGGAGAGTGAAACGATTACATACAATTTTGGGCCTGGGTGTAAAAAGTTGAAAGTGGTGTCAATTAATAGCTTATATATTATCAACCTTTCATTGAAAATTCTGCGGATTTTGCCAATCTGAGAACAGATATATAAGAGATTAAAAAAAAGTGAGGTTATGTTACAATCTTTAACTAACAGCTGATTCCTGAAGTGCAAAATATGTTCTTTTGTATTAATAGTTATTATATTTAGTAGGAAATGATCGATAAATCATATGAATGAACTTCAATGACTTCAAGTCCTACCTATATAGGTATCAGGTATGGAGTTACGGCAAGGATGTCTAAAGTAAAATAAAAAACCATAGTGTTTTATTCGTCTTCTATCATAATTAAAATGTCGTCTAGGAATTGTGCGGTGGTGTGGTGGTGCTATATGATCTTGGTACCTAGCCCAGCTAAGGTACCAAATAATGCACATTATATGAGCGCAGCAGCCTACAGTTCGTCTCCCTACAATACAATTAGGCCAGCTGCCAGGATGGTAGCTGGTTAGATGAGGTTATATTTACTTACAGACAGGTGCAAGCCATTGCCGAATCACTGACAGAATTGTTTCATCGTGTAAGGGTCGTCGGCGCAGTGTATTGCAGTGACCAGTTGATATCCCACAATTCACACAGCGATCCATAGTTTGAACAATTTCCAATCCACAAGCCGGCGGTAAAATCCAAAATAACAATTCCAAATCAAACCTGTGAGTGATCTTCGGTATTCAGTGTGAAACCAAAAGGGTCGTACAAGGTAGGCAGGGTCGGAATCCGTAAAATACAAAGCAGTGGTCGTGAAAAATGACGAATAATCGGGAAAGCACTCAAAACGCATCGGAAAACACGAAACGAATCACAGAGCACGTAACCTTTTAAAACGAATGAGCAAACAAGAGCAGTCGGCAACTGTGTAGTTTCAATGTCAGTCAGCAGTCATGCCAGTGACATAGACTAAAAGTAGAAAATTGATTTTAATCGATATGAAATCGATAATCATTAATATTGGTTTTTCAGTAATTAATTGATATTTTATTTATTAATATGACTGTAATTATATGCACTATATTGCTTAAAAGTATAAATAGTGCATTTCATTACTTTCAGTTAATTATTTAGTGCAAAGGTTTTATATTCGTAACTTGTGTAATCGATTACTCAATTGATAATCTCACGAAAACTATCTTTGCATATTTCTCCGCTTCCAGATTGAGAATTGAGGTGGTTTTTCATATTCTAAGATAAAAAAATATGACAAATTTTTAGATCATATCTTAACTTATTAAATTTGGGCCCACCGTTTTCCATCTCCTTTCATCCAAATCTGTTCAGCCGTTTGTGCGTGAAGAAGTAACAAACATACAAACACACTCACAATCTTTCGCCTTTATAATATTAGTGTGATGTATGAAAAATATTGTAAAACATTTTAAAAGAATAACGGTGGAGTTTCTTGCCCATACTTCTTCATACAAAAACTACCTTTTGGAAGGGGCGACTAGAATCAATTCTATTTTAATGTAATTTTTGAAGTTCAAAAGCGCCTTTTATGTGCCTATTTGCAATAAATGCTTTGGCTTTGATGATGATGAATTATGTAATTACTAATTTCAGGTATGCTGTGGTCAGGTACCGTTTTAACAACAATGGTGTACTTCACATTAATGGGAGTGGCCCACTGTTCCATCGCAGTCCTCATTCCTATAGTCATCTCGGATGCTGTGCCTCCTGAGAAATTCACCTCAGCTATGGGCATCTCTCTTCTTCTTTCTGGGACGTTTAGCATTATCACTGGACCTGCTGTTGGTATGTATTTGTCTTTTGTGTTTCTTAACCTAAGTTTAACATTTAAGCTATGTCTCTCTGTCCATCTGACAGTTCGGTAATATCATAAGTCATAGCAAGTTTTTCTATAAAATTCCTTTAGGTTCTTTAAGTTAGGTACTTGAAAATATGTCCGAACAATGTTAATAGTTAGCACCTGTCCCAATGTGGAAGCTACTAGCTATCGACTATGTTTCGATCAAGAAACGCTTTGTCATTTGTTTCAGGCGCCGTGCGAGATTTCACAAATAGCTACTCAAATGCGTTTTACACTCTGATATCATTTAACGCATTAGTCGCTGTGCTGTGGCCGATAGAACTCATTTTAAAGAGCAAAAAACGATGAAAAAAATTACAAACAATTCTAAATCTAGTCAATTAAATAAATAATCTAAATGAACGTTTTTAGCTTATTTGTTTTATTTAAAATATTTACTTGTCGCTGCATACGAGTATATTCCTTGTACCTAAATATTTTCTTTGAGTAAGTATAATTTTAGTATTATTACATTAAATTATTAATATAATGCCCAAGTTTTTTTATTGCAACCGAACGCAGAGTCCATGCGATGCAATGCAGAATTAATGCAGTCACCAAACCGTTCATCGCCAATGCAAAAAGTATCGTGTTCTCTATTGGCCTTAGATCATTTTCTGTTGTAAAGTTTTTTCGAGTTCAGAATCCAACACGCGTTTAAGGTTGTCATCATCATTATCATTAATTCAGCCGTAAGACGTCCAACGCTTAACATAGGCTTCTCCAAGCATCGCCACTTCGACCGTACTGTGCTTCTCGCATTAGCGGATTCCTACACACTACAGCGGTCGCACCTCGAGAGCCTTTTGGCCCCATCGGCCATCTATTTTGCGAGTAATGTGCTCTGCCCACTGCCACTTAAGTTTTGTTATTATATGTCGTTTACGTATACCTTATGGTTCTCCTGCGGATCTCTTCACTTCTGATTCGATCACTTAGGCAAACTATCTCCCAATGCCCTTTGGGTGAATTTCAGCCTTCTAATGAGGCCCATTGTGAGCGACCACGTTTCAGTTTCATAGGTCATCACTCGCAACACGCACTGGTCAAAAACTATCACTTTGATACGCTGTGATATGTAAGACGAAAAGATATTGCGCAGCTTCCCGATGTCAATCCAGCCTATTCGGATTCGACTATTGTCCTCTTTCTCTTTAACTGGACAGTTTGTCAACATAATCGACCACAACTTCGAGTCTAGAGTCTCCAATCTTCATGAGAGTGATCATTGATGTTGCTTATCCCTTTCCAGTTCACAGACATACCCCAATGCAATTGTGAATAGTTTGGGACACATCATGTTTCCCTGTCTCACACTTTGCTGCAGGAGAATAGGTTCCGAGGTCTGGTCCTGCTGGTCCAGGAGTCGGACTGACGTAGTAGCGTTGTTAAACAGATACTTCAGCACCTCAATGTACTGATAGTCAATCTGGCACCGTTGACGAGACTTTATTAGCCCAAGTCTTGATCGAATCAAAGGCTTTCTCGTAGTCCACAAACGCTAAGCAGAGTGGCTGGTTATACTCTACGGTCTTCTGTACCTGCCGAAGCTTATATGGTGGTCGTCAAATATGCGCGCGAGACGGTTCGTGATGACTCTTGAAAACAGGCTGTAGACATCGCTCTAAAGTGAGATAGTCTTATAATTTTGCATTGTCGCCCTTTTTGAAAGAAGAATATCAACACACATCTTTACCATGCCTACGGCATAATGTTTTGTGGGATCCAACGTCAAAAATATTAAACTGGGATTCAAAAGTGGGATCCACGTTTTACCCCCAAGTATGACGGAATCAAACAGCTTCTGGAGGGCCTTAAGAACCAGTTTTTCACCGGCCTTCTGGAGCTCGGCAGTAATTCCGTCATCGCCACCGGCGCGGCGGCGCCTTGTTTTTTTTAGCTACTTCAGAGACATACTAATCTCGTAAAAGCTGACATCCGGGTTGTCGTCGGTATAGTATCGGGTCCGTCTATGTAGCTATTGGGTCGTTTGCCAGATTTGTACCAGGGTTACCCCGTTGACGTGTATAGAAACCACTCCATAGAACCTCTCGATCTCTCGACTTGTTATTTTTTTGTGTTTGTGTTCTTTTTTTGCGTCATGTTTATCGCAATTAAACGTATTTCCTTTCTTTTCTTTCTCTCAATAGTTCAGGTTTAGCAAGCTGTTTCGCAAGCTGACTTTGCAAGGTTGTCAAGGTCGCCGGTAATAATAATAGTAGGCGTGATAAAATCTCACACTATTCCATTAGCTTGCCCCAGGCAAGTTAAGAAATTAAATCTTTATTAATACGTTTGTAGTAATGTGTAATGATAGATTAATTACGTTTTTAATAACATTAACTGTCACTCATCATTACATGCCCACTCTTTATTTGTAGATACTGTCAGTAATTATTACACAGAGTGAATCTTTTAACGCGGTGCTATAAGTTTTATTTTGTTTGTTTGTTTGGAACAAATTATTATTTCACCAATCAAATATTCTTTAGCCTTGAAGCCACTTAGGTACTTATAAGGTTTCCTAGATAAAATTCGTTTAGTCCACTCTCGGCCCCTCGACCGCCAATAAATAATGTGTCCACTGGACCCCTAACTATAGTTTACACTCTACACTTGGGGGTCGAGAGTGGATTTAATTTTCCAGCCAAGTTTTAGTTTCTTCTCGACCCCCAAAGTACAGTTACGATGATATATATAGTCTACTCAACAGTTATATTTATTTATCTAAACTAATATCAGGAAACGTAGTACCCCATTAAAGATTTCAAAACAGAAGACGAACTAGCAGGGGATCGAGGAGGAGGAGGGGTTTAAGGGGGGGGAGCAGGGGATCAGACCGGAATAAATCGGCCAAAAACGTGTTTTAAATGAATTTTTGGTTCTGGCTGACGATCATTTTCTCTTTTATATTGCTGTACAGCGGGGTAATTGCCTAAAATACTATTCATTTTGACAGTTCAACTATTCAACAATATTAATTGCGTTATTTACGTTGTTGAGCTGACAAATTTTTCGAACATAATATGAAGCCATGAATTAGCAATATCCTTCAAAATGATTCAGATTATGATTAATACTGTGTTACGGGAACTGCAGGAGCAAGTCACCATAATTAGTTGTTAAGGATAAGAAGTAGAAGTAGTGTTATCTTATGAGCCTCACATATGGCTGGGCTCCTGATCAGAAGCTCGTCACATAAAGTGCTTTTTAATTTGAAAGATACTTTAATACCTACAATTGTGTTCGGTTTTCACAACACGCTATATCACTAAATTTCAACTGTAGATGTGACTGGCATTTCTATAGTAAAACTATTTCATCATAGAACAAAACCATTTATTACAAGTTCAAATACAATGCTTGCGTTAGATAAAGTAAGTAAATATGACATGATATTAATAAAAACAGTGGCTGACGTACGTGTAGTTTTGTTGTGTTCCATGTGTGAATCAATATGGTGGATGAAAAGAAAGAGAGTTCAAAGTTGATGGATAAGAAGTACGAGCTAGTGGCACCTGATGGAGGATGGGGGTACTTAGTAGCCATCTCTGCTATTATCAGTTTTGTGAGTAGTGTTTTTTTTTAAATAAGTCAGCGGTGTTAAATGGAAAAATATACGGTCGACTACTTTGTAGGTTATTGAGTTTTGACCATAGTTGGGAAAAAGAGATTAGTACTTAATTATTTAATTCTTTACTACAATTCCCAGTTAGTGTTTATACACACGAGCGACACGCGTCTACAGCAGAGGCACAGCCGCTGACACGCGTCGACAACATGCAGCGAATTGAAACTTCTCTAAAGTCAAAATTATCAAACTGTCGCGTAGAGCTTGTCATTTTATGAAGTGCAAGTGATACCCTACAGTATTATCCTAACGTAACTTAAGGGTGGATACGTAATTACAAGATTGACTGTTCATAAATCATTATGCAGTATACGTATCTGCATTATGGTGTTTGTGCCCTATATGATATATACTACACAAATGATTACTTGAGTAAATAAATGAAACATGTGAGAAATGATGTAAAACGTGTTTTGATACTGTAGATAGGACCGAAGGTACTCACGTGTTAGACAATAGTGTAGAAAGTCTCCGTTATATGAAGCATATAGGTCTAACCTTGTATCCCCCCATTCGTGCCTCGGAAAGCACGTTTAACAAAACCTATCCTATAGGATCTAGGCGCAAGTACAAACTATAACACAAATAATATACTTATATTATTAATTATACCTATATATTATTTCCTTTATTATACAAAATACATATAAATTATATTTTTAAATATATATATATTATACCTACAAAAACACATTGTTTTCACTCTAGATACGGGTGTTACACCTTGGACAGTATATTTTTTTTAGTTTATTTTTATGAGTAATTACTGCACTCTCTGGAAGTGTGTCCCTCAAAATCAAACTTCAAACTCATGTTCATACTCGAGCGACAAGCGTCAACGGTGGTACTGCAGTCGTCGACAACGCACCGGCACCCTATTGGCTACAGTCGCCTCTGTCGTTGACACGTGCCGCTTGTGTGTATAAACACTAACGCACTGTTGAACATGACATAACGAGGTAGCAGTATCTAACAGTACGGTACTATTTATGTACAATTTTAGATGGAAAAACACCCAAATCTTCTACAACTCCTGATAACTCCAAAACCAGTAAAGCTGCTTCATTGCAGATGTCGACGTGCGACCTCGCGACTTAGTAATTAACAAACATACACCCAAATTGCTACACAAAATAACGTAATATTAAGTATTAATGAGACAGATAACAATAATAGCTATTTAAATAATCTGTTGAATGGTCATAATTTAAATGTGTAAATACTAATTCTGACGTTTTGTTATCTTTATGCAAATATTGTAGAATAGTGTTCACGGAAAAGTCAATCGTACAGACGCCACACATCAAGCTACTACAATCTGTCAAACTTTAATAGATTTTCACCTTTATCACTGAAGCTTATAGTTCAAATTGATTGGGAAAATTTGTCAGCTTCGGGTAGCTTGATGTGATGGCGTCTATACCTAACAATATCAGATGGATACGATACAATAATACGACAATAAATTAAACTTCGTTCTAATGACGTTTCCAGTCTGCATACAAAAACTAACCTAAATACATCCAATAGTTTAGTCACTATAGCTAGTCCCATTGTCGGCTCATCTAATATTTATTTTTAACCGACTTCAAAAAAAGGAGGAGGTTCTCAATTCGGTTGTATTTTTTTTTTTTTTATGTTTGTACCTCAGTACGCCGTCATTTATGAACCGATTTGGAAAATTATTTTTTTATTTGAAAGGGCATACTTCCAGATTGGTCCCATTTTTGTCAAAATCCAGTTCTGATGATGGGATCCATGGGGAATTGAGGGAACTCCTCAAATATTATAGGCATACATATAGCAATTTTGGTGTTTTCATTAACAACTCAAGCATTTGCATTCAGGAAGTATAATTTGGTGAAGTGGAATTGATGATGAAGACCACAGATGGCCATTGGAACTACTCAATGACAAATATTTCACAGGTAGCGATTCGATTGCTTTAATATGGTTGCTAAGCAATTTATGTTCGTCACAATGCGTATGGTGAAGTGGAGCTGACGATGACTTCACCATTAGCTCCAGTTCTCCTGGTTCTTACCAGGAGAACTCCTCAACAATTAACGTCCCGGCATCGGGAAAAGCAATATTTTGTAACAGGTGATGAGCAGTTGACATTAGGGTTTGAAACGGTACGTCCTCGAGGTGGTCCCATTGTCACCAAGTCAGAGTCTGATGAAGGGATCCCATGAAAGTCGAGGAAAATCCTCTTTAGTAGGCATGTACAGTGTGTTAGTTGAACTCTCTCAAATCAAATGAAACCTATAGATGATTCAAGTGTTTGAGTCTGAGAGTCATCACTTACCTATACTCATACTCCGACTTTTAATTAGCTGCAGTAAAATGACACTTCTTAATAACTCATTTCGGACTGCATTTTGAGATATGTATGTCAAATAAGTTTCGTTTGTTACACTATTCTGTACTAGAAAAACATGGTTTGGTTGATGGCCGCGAAAAAACAAAAAGACGCCAATTTTAGTCATTTAAGTTACACATAAGCTGTCGTTTTACTGCAGCTAATTAAAAGTACGACTATAATGCTACCGAGCCGTCGATGGTAGCCACAGCAGTCCTTAACTGTTAGGAGTTAGGAGATACGGCAATATGTCGGCAGAAACTACTTAGCAGTTCTTGGATAAACGTGGACTTGAAAACAATCGTCTTCATCATTCCATTTCTCGTAATGATGTAACGGGACGAACAGGTCCCGCATCTGATGATGGTAAGGGCTTGTAATTGTCGAAAGAGCTTGTAATAGGCCTAATTGAATAAAAGTATTTGACTTTCACTTATCATCAGCTCAGCAGCATGAAGTGATGACTCTCAGACAATACCTACCGGTCCATTAAATTCAGAGAAAATTGGATGTGACAGACGGACAGACAGACAGAACCTCGAGTGATCCTATTACAGTTCCGATTTTTCCTTTTGAGGTAAGGAACCCTAAAAAGTAAAAATAAAAAACTTTTTTACAAAAAAAAAACAACCGACTTCCAACAAAACACTACAAAGTGAAAAATAACTTTAATTTCAGAAGTCGGTGTCAAAAAAATGCAGAACCAACGACACCGACTTCTGAAATTAAAGTAATATTTCACTTTGTAGTGTTTTGTTGGAAGTCGGTTGTTTTTTTTTGTTTGAAAAAATCATGGTTTCAAATTCGATGTTAGGATTTATTTTATAGTTACAAAATAGTCCTAAGCATGAGCATTGCCTGTGTTTTCATTTGCGGCACACTCCATTGCTCTGCTTTTAATCGGTTGGAGGTCACTCTGAACGAGACACAATAGATTTTAACCAACCCTTCAATCTTCTCTATCTTAATTATATATCTATATATAATTACTAAGCTCCCAGAAAGCTAAAGCTAAAATATTTTATTTGTTTTTCTTTCAGTCGACCACAACCTCGTTTGCTGGGACCTTCGGGATGATGTATAATGATTTTATGAACGAGATATCTATGAGTTCTGCAGGTGTCACGCTGCTCACGGGAATTTACTGCATTTTTTCTGCATTAGCTGGTAATTAAACATTGAATACGTAATTATGTCGTAATCGACTGACAGGATGATTTTTTAGGCGATGTTTGAGTTACATAGCAATGCAATATATAGCAAAGTAGAAATTCATATTTGGCCTCAATTCAGCCATGAACGAGAAGGTACCGGCCGTTAATTAAAATTTTGATATTATTGCCAATTTATTGTGTTTGGATTTACCTAATCAAAATCAACTGTGCATCTTCTATATCTTGACTGTTATTATGATTTCAGGGTTCTTCACATCTGCCTTGCTAACTGTAATGTCGGTGCGATGGCTTGCTTTTGTCTCTTCCGTCATATTCGCATTTGGGACCCTCGGCACGGTTATAATGACGTCAACTGTAATGTTCTACCTTACAGCGGGAATTTGTCAGGTATATTTTTTTAATCAATAATATCACCCTATATTATATTATTATATAATAAGTTAGTTAATATACCTATATATATTAAATAGAAAAAAAAAAAATAAGAACACATTATAAATAAATATTATGATAATATCACCCTACATTATTACAGCGACATCCTTTGTAGGGCAAAGGCCTGTTCTCGTACAGAGAAGCCACAAGCACTATTATCACGCTTACTCAAGTTGGATTGGTGATTTCAGCCTTCTATTAATTTTAAGTCAAGATTTCTTCACGATGGCGATGTTCCAAAATTTATTTAAATTGTTCGTAAAGTAGTACTAGCCGAAAATCCGTTCAGAGTAGTTTTTGTTTGAAAGATTAACAAACATCCATCCATCTATCCATCTTCACAAACTTTCGCGTTTATATTATTATTATAGTAGCATTGGATATTAGTAAAAAACACAATAATTAATTTTATCAGATAAATTACGCCAATTTGTTTGACAAATTCTATGACCATCAATCCGGTTAGTATAATAAAAAACATGGCATTATAATAGACGGAATTATTAAAACAGACTATTTTTATGTTCCAGGGTATTGGTTTGGGGATAATGTACAACTTATCATGCACAATAATGAACGATTACTTCGTCGAGAAAAGAGTATTGATAATGAACTTCGTTCAAACCGCGACAGGTCAGTTAAAATTAAAGTTTTTTTTTTTAATAATCAACTATATAGGGGAAGCATGCTACAAAAAGGTAGAATAAAGGCCTATTCAAACCTAATCGTTATTCGCTGCCGCTGTGGGTATAGGTCCATACCGCGCGGGTTTCGCTCAGGTATTTAGTATCATGTTCCACGGCTAGAGCGACCTGAGCGGTATTCGCTGCCGCTGTGGGTACAAGTGCACCTTCGAGAACGAAACTTCGAGAGCGAAACTCGAACTCTGTATTCTACCCCCACAAGGATAGCGAAATCCACTTTGGTGTGAATATTACCGCATACCCACTTGGTTTTCTCTAGCGCAGACGGTAGCGAATACCGCTTAGGTTTGAATAGGCCTTAAGGCCTAATATCTTAGCAGTGGGCTGGTAGTCGACAAGGCTGCCTGCGATGATGATGGTGAATATTACATTTAGTATCACCTAGGATTAACTACATGGCCAGTGCCATGTAGTATTTTGAGAGATAAGTGTTATTTTTTTTGTTGCCATGTATACTGGAAAAAAAGAAAAAAAAAAAGGAACTTGAAGTCATGGGGAGAGGCCTTTGAGCAGCAGTGGGATGATGCAGGCTAACAGTAACAATATACGTGCCCTAAAACACCGAGTCTTAGGGCACGTCGTAATGGCAAAAAAATACACTTATCTCTCAAAATACTGTGCTATGTGGTGAATCCTGGGTGATTTGGTTACGTAATTTTATTAATTTAGAAAAGTTATGTCATTTCAAGACGAAAAGATGGCCGATAGAGTAAAGCTGTGACCGAATGGTGGCCAAGGTTGACAATATCGTCAAAGTCGCAGGAAACACCTGGATGAGAGACGCACAGAACCGGGAAGTGTGGCAGACGTAAGGGTGGCCTATACCCAGCCGTGGGTGATTCCGGGCTGAAATGATGATGATGATGTCATTTCAGGGCTCAATGCCATGGTCGCTCCAATATTCGTGAAATGGTCGATAGAAGAATACGGATCAAAAGGAACACTGCTGCTCATAGGAGGCCTCTCGTTGCACAACTTCGTGGCTGTGTTACTGATGCAACCAGTTAAATGGCATATGAAGAAAGTTGAAGTCCCGGTGAGCACTGAACTAAGTAAGTATTACATACCTAAAGTTTCATCACCATGGTATTCCCACACAAATTCAGATTATCTTGGGCTGCTTCTGAGAAATGAGAAGTTACTAAAAAAAAAAATCAATAGCACTTTTCTCAACACGGAAGTGAACCCCAGCTCAGTTGTCCCGTTTGTACTCTAGACCAACGAGGTAATTAAAAAATTTCACTTAAAACGGCTGATTGACACAGACATTTACACAGATACTTACTTACTTACTTTACTTGACTTGATACTTATTTTTTTTTTACATTGATACAGTGAGACTGCTTCGATATTTGATCAATGCAAAGAATATTCAATTCAGTCCAGCGTTAGTTTATAGAGAAAAGGGCTTTGTGGCGGCATCTACATCGCCACATGTAAACTACGCATCATAATGATGTCACGCAAAATCCTGCATCGCGCAAGCAGAGTTTACCGCGCGTCTAGCATATATACAACGTCCCGACATCACCCGTCTCGTCTGAGATCCTTTCTTTGCTATGGAGCATGAGTGAACTTTACACCCTGTTCCTCATACACTTGTACATACCTGTGTCCCAGCATCGGGAATATTATAGGATGATTATGCTTATCCAGTTTCTAGATTTGAGTAGAGTAGCCGTTCATTCGCCGTTATTGTTGCACTCGCTGGATATGAATACTGGATCAATGTACATTAGCCTTACTGTCATCTCATTATTTTACAGAACTTCTGCTAGAAGTAAACAATGATGTCATGAAATTGGATACACCAGTAATTAAGTTAACAGACATAGAAGGAAATCCCACTAAAGAAGATTTGGCGGAAACCCTTGACTTCCCTGAAAATTATGAAAAGAAGAGCGGTTTCAGGTACTTATACGCAGATATTATTGGGATTTGAAAGCATTTTATGCCTTTTCGTCTGCATCAGGGGTTTGAATCGAATTTTTTCTAGCTGAAAACAAAATAAAAAACGGTGTCTTAATTTTCTATCAAAGTGCACCACAAGATCGATTGGATATTTTCAAATAAATCAACTGTTTGTTTTCTATTAATTAAATTAAATTTTATTCGATAACATCCATCGGTTTCATACTAAACTTCAGCTATATCCAACGACCCTGGTTACTTATCTCCTTTGGTGGTATGTTGCTGTTTGTAATGTTTTAGTTCTCTTGTTTAGAGCAGCAGTTAGTTAGCAGTTTGAGTAATTTATGTGGCCTACCCAAATGTCCTTTCTTTGGTATTGTTCGTCGAATCGTTGAGATCCTTAAGTTTTGAGTTGAGCTACACGATTTCTGACAAATGCGTGCACTGACTGGACAGGTCCTCTCAATCTGTGTGGTTCTTTCCTCAAAAGACCATCTCAGACATCGATCTACATGGTCTTCATATAACCTGACCAAGATTATGATGTCTGGACTTTAAAAGAGACTGTGACCTCTGAGTTTGTTTCGGCCTTTCTTCTCAGAGTAGTCAGATAGGAAACGCCGTCCTCATCTAGTTTTATAAAAAATATGATTGACGTGTAAAAGTGTTTGTACAAACCTACTTACAAAATAAAATCATTTATCATTTAGAAAACCAGCCCAAAGTACGTAAAAATACAGCATTTATTTATATTTATCATCAATGTATTTTTTACATGCAGGAAAATTCTGGAATCCTGTATAGACACATCACTTATCAAGACGTTCCTACTCTCTTGTGCTGCGCTTGGAATGTCCATGTGCGCCAATGCTGATGGTTTATACGTGGTTATGGTACCACAGTACTTATACTCCATGGGCTGGAGCCAGGTCAGTTTTAATATAAGCTTATTTTCATAACCTGTTTCAATGGGTTAGTAAGTAATTTTTATGTCCTATTATTACATAGGGCGAGTCTGTTGTGATCAACCTGATACTAATCCAGACTCCGGGCTGCTTGTGAGAAATTCTTGATGGAAGCTGATTTTTGTATCTTCAAAATAGTTTGCATTGCCTTTAGTATTGTAAATTTATCTACATATGCAATAGTTACCAATTATCATTCCCAATACCTCAGGGAGAGCCGCCTGCTTGGTCACCAATAAAAAAAAAATTGTTAACCAGCACTTGTTTAGAAGTTTTCCACATTATTATATGTCGGTTTATACGCCGTATCGTAAAGAAACCGTGCCGTGTACAAAAGGCTTAAGAATTCCCTGAAAATTCTAAAATATTCAAAACAATGTGGACTTAAACAGGAAAAACAATTGCTAAAAAATCAATAACTTATTTATCAGGAAAACGTAGCAATGGCTATAACTTTGTACGGGTTTGGGGACCTGGCCATGAGGGTCATATTCACGATCGTCTCCAAGTGGATGTTCAAACTGGGAGTCCAACAGATCTACATTGTTGGAGTGGTTGTAGCGGTTCTGTCAAGAGTGGGTAAGAATCATTTCGATTTCTTTAAATTAATGACGCAGAGTCGCGTTACGTCCGCTACGCGTAACGTCCGTTTAGGCCCTATTGTGTTCTTGAAGGTGATTTTTTCTCGGATCAGTCGTATTACAGCCGTTCTATCTAAAAGTACACTCAACGCTAGAAGAGCTTGTTATTAGAAAAAAAATCACACAGGCGAATAGCCTTATTAGAATATACTTTTTGTCACCCGCACGTTTTTATAGGTTTGTATGTTTGTCTATGCATTTCTCCGAAACTAGTAGCGTAGTATTTTAGTGAATAGGGCCATATCGGACGTTACGCGTAGCGGCCGTAATGCGAATACCTCAAATTAGACGATTACCTGTAGATTATGCTGTAGATAGAGTAACGTTATTGAAGACTTGCCAAAGATGATGATGATTAATTAATCTTTTTTCTAATTTCAGGTATGCTGTGGTCAGGTAGCGTTATAACCACGATGGTCTGCTTCACATTGATGGGCGTGGCCCACTGTTCCATCGCAGTCCTCATTCCTCTAGTCATCTCAGATACTGTAGCTCCTGAAAAGTTCACCTCAGCTATGGGCATCTGGCTTCTTGTTACTGGGATATTTAGCATTGTCCTTGGTCCTGCTGTTGGTACGTATTGCAACGTCTGTCTGTCTGTATACGTTAGTGCAGTATCCTTATCATTACATAGTATAAACAAAGTCGCCGAAATGTCTGTACACGCTGCATAATTTCCGAATGACGACACCAAATTGGAGAGTTATTTTTTTGTTGTTTTCGATATTGCCAGAACAATTAGGTTTGTATGAAATTTTTTTTCGGAAATTTGAAAAAAATAATCGCACCCGTGCGAAGTGCGAAGCTGTGGCGGGTCGCTAGTTTTTTATAAGTTATTTTCTAGGTTGTATGAGGGGCCCGTGGCTAAATAATAACAGCCGCATAGGTCGATCGATCAGGTTAAGCTATGCTTGCCGCGGTTGTTCTGTGGATGGGTGACCATCTTTACGTACAGAGACCCCTCCGTGACTCGGAAAGCACGTTAACCCATAGGTCCCGGCTGTCATTCGTGGATCTTTGACAGTCGTTACGGGTAGTCAGAAGCCCGAAAGCCTGACAACCAGTCTTACTAAAGGGTATCTTATTACCCAGTAACTAGGTTGTGGAGGTCAGATAGGCAGTCGCTCCATGTAAAATACTGGTATTCAGCTGCATCCGGTTAGACTGGAAGCCAACCCCAACATAGTTGGGAAAAGGCTAGGCAGATGATGATTTTCTAGGTTGTATGTAATATACATTTTTGTTATCATATTACCGATTTGACGGTGACATGTAACTGATTGATGACCATGGTGTTATTGTTGTTATTAGTAATAACTTGTTTATTCATTTTTACTTTGATGGTCCTAGTTTATCATTTGTGACTTCAAGTGACAGCTATGTGAACAGAACCCAGCATTGCATAAATATGTAAGTTGTCACGCCCTTTATACCTGGAGGCTTTTATTTAGGTAGTATTTTTTTTTATTTAATTTTTTTATTACTTTTTATTTAGTATTTTATGGTATTTGTTGGTATATTGGCGTGGCTAGCTTACATATGGCAAATAATTTTATTGAATGTTCTGTGTCCTGTAATGTTAATTAGATACTTTGCAGATCTAGTTTTGTATACAGTCGAGTATTTTATAACTGAGCAGACAGCTGTGCTGCTGGGGAGTTTGTTGCGCCACTTCTTCTCCCCAGCGAAAGCACTAGGAAGTGGTGAACGGCGGGCGTTTTGGGGGACTGTCTTTTGTAATTTTGACGTTCGAAAAGTGCTGATTCTCAGCCTAGTTTGAATAAATGACTTTTGATTTGATTTGATTTGATTGCTCTGATATTTGTTTCAGGCGCCGTACGAGATTTAACGAATAGCTACCCAAATGCGTTCTATACTGTGATATCGTTTTACGCATTAGTAGCTGTGCTGTGGCCGATAGAACTCATTGTAAAGAGCAACAAACGAAGAAGAAAAGTAGCAAAAAATTCGAAATCTAGTCAATTCAATAAATAATCTAAATTAACGTTTTTATCAGTTTTTATTTATTTAACAAATTTACTAACAAAGGCTCGTGCCTGCTTTACAAGAAGAGGCGTTTGCCTTGCATTATGACAATAACAGGCTGGTATTGTAGATATACCTTCCTCGTAAATATTTTCTTTCAGTAAGTTTACAAGTTTAGTTTAGTTTTCATTGTGCAGTTTGAAAACTATACTACTAACTATATACTCTAGACTGAATGGTGGCCTGTACATAGTCAGAGGCATCATTTATCAGTATAAGCAGGCTTAAGGGATACACACCTACACAATAAGCTAGGTCATTACCTACTATAATTATCCAGACTCTGGTATAAAAGCGATTCATACCCCATTGTTGGTTAAATTCCTCCTCTTTTCTTTCTGTACCTTGTCTCTATTATGTGCCGCTTCTCAACTTGCTTACGTTCTATACTTAAACACACTCAGGGTGCATATGTGTTTTTTCATTTACCATCATCATCATTGTTTCACAAACAGTCAAGTACAAGCCTCCTCCTTCCTTTTTGTGCCATGCTTTCCTGGCCTGTGCAAGTTTTTTTTATTGGGTAGCATTTTCAACGTGGTTAGTCCATTTACCATCTATTTGCAGCACTCTTCTCATCTATAATGCACCACGTTTTGTTTTTCATTACATCCTTTGAATCTCGTTTACTTTTTTCTTTTGTTGTACCCACCTTATAGGTACCAATCAGCATAACTATGCACAACCACTCGATACGCTACCCGTACCGTATCGAACATCAATGTTACAGTAGGAGTTCTCTAAACGCTGTTCTCAAGTCCAAAACCCGAAAATTTTGTCTGTTTATATGAAATAGGCGACTGCTGATCTTGCCGTCGCAAGGCAAGGCAAATCTGGTTATCGAAATGTGTCATTTTCGATACAATATCCTGTCGGATGGTTGTGAATAGCTATGTTGGTCCGATCCTCATCTCAGAGTTACACAGTCTAACAAACAAATGATAAACTACGTTTCTTTCATTCGCCAATGTACAGCATTCGTTTCAAACTGCACAATATAAGTCAACAAAGTTGTCGACCAAATAGCGCAAGAGCAAACGGAGTAAAACGTGGCAGTGGACTGTGGAGTCAGTTTATTTACCCGATGTGGTGAGGCTATTTACTGTGCAGTCACAAAGTACTGAGCTTCTTTGGACCTCACCGTTTTACCTAACAGCTAGCGTAAGAGAGAAATCGGTTTCAAAATTCGCAGTAGGTAGGTAGGTAACCCACTTCTTTGTGAGTGAGATTGTCGAAAATCCGGCGAGGCATTAAGTGCGACCGCCATTTTCTTTTTTGGCAGCGCGTTGTTTCGAGTTTTAGGGTTACTTTGAAAGGAAAAACTTGGAAACCTAACACGGTCATTTTGTTGTTTATTTCGATTGGGTGGGGCATAGACTTATAAAAAAAGATGGACTCTGTGGATCGAAAGTGAAGCTCAGTAACTATGCCGCTTGTACAAACACGCCTCACGCTCACATTTACATCATTGTATGCCGACCGGCCGCCATTACGTGACACGACAGCGTCAATCGTCAATCACGCACATATAGATCGGTACGGTGCTTCACTTTCGATATATGTGTCGCGGAGTCCATCTTTTTTTATAAGTCTATGGGGTGGGGTACTTTTCTTAAGAATGATGGTAGAAAGATAAAAACTATTTAGCAGTATCGAAACTAGCTTGCTACATATTAGTAATCTTTGATCGAAACCACCGCCCTAGATGGCAAAACTGTGTTGGGTGGTGTTCGGCGAATCACATTGTACGGAACAACAAAAGAACAAACCTAAGCACAGTTTTCAAAGTAAATGGCGCAGCGACAGATTTAAGTAAATCGACAGATACCTAATACATGTGGTAGAACAGTGAACGAAAATAAACACTGGACCCTTGTAAACCATAGATTTGTAGACCATTTTCTATTTTATTAAGTACCTCATACTTTTTCACAGGCCTGCGCTGTTCTCCCATACCTATTAACACTGTAATTTGAAAACATTGTAAAAGCCCTAAACTCATATTTTAAAAAGAGTAACCGTGGAGTTTCTCGCGTGCTCTTCTCCATAGAAAACGACCAATTGGAACCGTGTACCTAGCTTCAGACACTTCATAAGTGCCCATGTAGGTTTATGTGAAATAAAAGATAATGTTATTGATTTTTATTTTGGTTATTCATTAAATTAATAGTCTTGCATTTACTTTTGGAATGGCCATTGTTGAGATAGCCATATCTCTAATTTATGCTTCATTTATGCGAATTCTGCATTATTATTATTGTATTATTTTGCTTAACCTGTTATGAACTGCTCAGACACGAACTACTAGCATCAGCGAAGCCAGTTAGGTGGTCACACCTATATGTATGCATTTGATCGTTTCGGGGACCCTTCTCCATTTCAATCGTTTGAAAATGACTGAGACAGAATGAGTGAATGAATGAATGACATATATCTTTATATTAAAAATGTTTACTGTTTACCGCATTTAGTGATTTTTGGTGGAAGCTTTGGCTCTCATGTGTAAACTATACAATCCAGACCAATGACAGTACCAAATCAGCCGTTCTTCTTCTTCTTAGCGTGTCGATAGCAATGTAAATGGACTCGGCCCAGAATTCGGCTACGTGTTTGGCGCTATCATTAGCGTCCATCAGTTCCTGTAACGTACAGCTGACAGGACATGTAGGGCGGTAGGTGTCCCATTGTTTGTGAAACAGTACCACATTTACAATCCAAGGCGGAGTCGTCTATAAATCTCCACTTAAACAGGTTTTACTTGCTTCTGCCAACCTGGGTCCGGAGTCTGTCTATGGACTTTCAGGATATCCAAAGCAACTCATGTCCAAGTGGGAGATCTCCAGCGGATGGGACGAATGGTTTGGGTAACGCAGCACTGACTCGCCAAAGCTTCAGTCTTTATTTTGATCGTTTATATGGCACATAGAATTTAAGGAAAGTATCCGTGGCAAAAATAACTTTAATTTTGGAAGTCGGTGTCGTTGGTTATTTTTACTTTGTAGTGTTTTTTTTGGAAGTCGATTGTTTAATTTTTTGTAAAAAAAGTTTTTATTGCAGAATTAGAAGTCACGTTGTGACTATCACAGCGATACTCTCGCTCGTCTAGATGGCGCTTAAAGCTTGATTTGCCATACATATATGTTAACGACCGTAAATTGTACGTGTTCACAATATATTTATGTCATGGGACTACAATTTGGGCAGAACCCTTAGTTGTGCTGTAAATTTTTCTTTAACATAACTCTTCGCTGAAATAGAAACCTTCCAGGTCTACCTAATGTATCTACTGTTCTCTGAGCGTAATGAAAGAGGCCATACACAAAAGTTTACCTCAATTTTGAGGACGAGCTCACAAAACAATATTAATTTATGCTCAGCGGCTTTCCCGAGACGAGTTGTTATTGTTATTTACATGGCATCTCGCAGTTCATCCTTTATGAGGATGGCTACTGCTTAACCGGACTTTCCTGTGGATGCCTCGAATTAAGGCCTCCAGCCAGGGCATACAATAACTTAAAAACTAAGCGACAGCGCTAAGGGTAACCCCCTGCGGGGTTCGGACCTCGGCTCAGGGCGTCGCTGGAAGAGGACAGCAAGGGACAGGCTGGATCGGTATTATTATTGGTGTTTAGGGGCGAATTTAAAACTACAGGCTCAGCTGCGCGGGCTGGCTCGAGCAAGGGTCGGGGGGGGCACGGTGATGGTGCGGGGCGTCGCGACGGGCCTCGGCGGCGAGGACGGAAGGACGGATGTCTGAGCTTGTTTTTGTGTTGTCGACTGAGAGTACTCGTGGCCTTACTGCTCTCCTGGAGGAGGGTAGTGGCGTCGTCGGGGATGGTGAGGGTATGCCTTGGTCGGCGAATCCTACTTATGCGGGAGGGAGTGTATCGGGAGGCCGCCGCAATCAGGGGATTGGGGTGCTTTATGGCAGATTTCCCGAGACGAGAAAAGCGACCACATTTTATACTAAAATTAATTATTACAAAAATATCGTACACAAATTACTTAATATTAGGAAGCTAGATAATAATTATGATAATCAAATGTCTAACATATTTCCTTTAATATTTTGATGACGATGATGGGGGGTCACCATGGGTGCCGAAGAATATTTTAAGGGAGGTACATCTCTTCGTTGGTCTTGTGGTCGCAAGCGTTACTGCTGAGCATGATGTCCTAGCTGGGTTCGATTCCTAGGTTGGGTAAAGTATTATTGGGTTTTTCCATCAGAAAGTCTGGATTTATGCCCAGTTGGCGGCAGCAGGCTCGCCCTATGACATTTCACTTAATAACTGGCGAAATGTGGGTGTAAGTACTTTAAGCACCCTGCCTAACTAATGCTGCCAAATTGGTCGTATATGTTAGAACGGTAGATCTTTAGAACGGTAGAGATTACATTAACCGCCTAAGCAGGCAACCCCAAGCAACTAACAGAAAGTAAAATGCAAGAGCGAGCGAAGCGAGCTCGAAAATTTTGCACACTCACGGATAGGATCGATTTTCTTTTGATCATTCCAAAAGGACTAGGAATTACTTGCTTTGTCGACTTATAAAGAAAAACTCAAGAATCAACAGAATGTAGATTGCAAGAGCGAGCGTAGCGAGCCTGAAAATTTAAGCACACCACCTTGAATTGTTTCTGTTTTCTTTAACCATCATACAAAAAAAGAGAACTTACTTTATCGAATTATGACGAAAAGCATAAACTCGATTTACAGCAGTTTCGGTTTTGGAATCTGACCTTAACCTAAGCTTTTCGAACCTTACGTACGTGCTGGGTGTCCAATATCCCGAATTTGCTTCGCTCGCTCTTGCATCCTAGATTCTATATTTTATAACCGGCTTTTTAAAGGAAAAACTTTATAAGGCGCGTTAAAAAACTGACTGTCATTTCTTAGTTTTAATTTTAAGTTTTTACTTCAGTCGCTGTCCCCATGTCTGCCTATATTCTTAATGTTTTTGAATATGAACATTGGGGTTTACGTGGCTCAAGTCCAGTTTTAAGTTAGTAGGGCAAGTAAAATCATTCAGACTCTCGACAGCTTGAATGATTTTGGGGGGGGGTCATGACCCCCACGACCCCCCCTCGGACCGCGCATGTGATGACATCGACATCAACATTTCTAGAAAGGTGATAATTTATTTATTTCTAAAGGCGGACTTAATGCCATAGGCATTTTCTACCGGTCACAATTTTTTGGGTTATGCAGAAAAACAGTGGTAGATGGACTAATGAAAATTGAGGAATAAATATTTTTAAACTTGGATGTGAAGAAATAAAGAAAGAATTGGCCTCTAGGTAATCAAAATTTTGAAGGGGCAAACTGTATTTCATAGACAAAAGTTGCAGTTTTGTAAACTTCTAGGCGAATTCGAAATATAAATTAAACCAGCTTCACTGAATAGTTGCCGACTTGGTACTGAACCTGGCGGTGGCGGTGAAGGGAGCAAAAACTTTAAACTTAAAGACAGAGAGAGTTATATCTCCAGCACGTAAAATGTTTTCATTTCGTTTTAGAGCAGAGTTTAATTATTAGCCCTTCAATACAACTCCGTTAAAACGTGCAAAACCCTGGAACCAAGCATTGATGGTTGCTAAAGCCAATATTATTATATTTTTTTATTTATTACCTATTACACAACAAAACATTCCACAACAAGAAAATCAAGAACTAAACACCAATAATTTAGTTAGATTCAAGTACATCTAATCATAAAGGATTTCATTTCAACGCGCTATTTATAATTTTATCAAGATCGAGATAACAATCTGATCAGCGGTTGATGACAAAAACGCTAATGTTTATTTTTAAAATAGACAAACTAAAGTCAAGGATAATAAACTGGTTTGGAAAAACTTAGAATCTTATTAGTAATGGAAACATGTTGCATTGGAAAATAGACTCTGGCTGGAAGAAAAAAAATAAGCTAACACAGCAGGATGACTTGACTAATGATTTTGTTGACTCCCTATAGGATTTCTTAATCCTCGGGGTTCGATAAAAAAGGGCCTAGTATTGCCTCTCTATAACCTGCGGCGTAATTACGTAACACATTGACAGTAGCAATGGCTATAATTTTGACAGTTCAACCACATTCATTGCGTTCTTTACGTTGTTGAGCAAACAAATATTTTGAACAAATGAAGCAATGGATTAGCAATATCCTTAAAAATTATTCAGATTGAGATTGACAGTGTGCTACGCAATTAGGGTGCTATTCTTTGTCTGAATCAACAGTTGGATATTATAGCTTTAGGAAGTGCAACATAAGAGAATTCGCCGCGGGAGACGCTCCGGGCGTCGGAGCCGCCTGACGACTCCCGGCCACCGTAGGCGCGGGCCTGTGGACGGAGAGTAATGGGTAGCTCACCGTCCGATCAGGACCAGGCCCGTGCCGGACGGCGCGTATGTGTTCCACGCGCGCCTCAAAGAGATGACAGCATCAGAGAAGCGGCCCGTCAGGGCCGAAGCCTGCCGGGGCAGCGGGATTACCGCTACCCCGGAACATAAAGGGCTAAGGAAGGAACACGGGTGGATTTTAGTCAGTAAGAGTCTGACACTCCCTTCCACTCCATCCAGAGCTGGAGGGGTCATTTGATGATTTCTCATGCATAAAAAAAAATTATAATTAAGTACAGAGATTAGGTTAGGAGAGACATTATCATTTTTCTGTTCTAATGAAAATGTTTTAGAAATCCACCTTAGTATGTAATGTATACATATTTACTACAATGGTAGCTTTCATCGTGTTAATTCTTGGGGATTTATTCATAAACGTTGCTTTAAGTTAGGAGTTTATACATAAACGAGTTGATGTTTATTGCGTTAAACTATTTGTTATGTTCATTTTTTTTGCTGATAATAAATAAAATACTAATAAAGATAATATTGAGTTATTTTTCACAAAAACAAACTTTCAATTTGCATCAAATTTCGCAGCCAGCGACCCCCTTTTGGTAGTTTTCTATGGTAGTCAGCTGACATTTGCGATATTGTTCTCAAATCCGTCTAGAACTACCAGTGGAAACTACCGCTGTTTATTTGGTTCATGTATGTTTATATTAAATTTCAATTGTGGGACCTTCACCAAACACCTTGAGCCTTTTGTGAGCCCAAAAAATGTTAATCACGTTCTACTAAACTGTGGTTTTATTTAATTGATGAGGTCAAAGTGCCAATGGGGTAGTTGGATGATTCTTTTTCAAGTATTTGGATCCTTTCAGCTTTGGTTCGTACAAGCATGCAGGTTGAACCGATCCGAGCTCGAGCTTGCATCGAGCTGAGAAAGTGATAGTCATCAAGGGTTTTGAGAAGTTGGAAAGATCCCTCAAAGGTTAGGAACCTATTACCGAGGACATAACATAACAGGAAATCATAATAAGCCCACGTTTGCACGAACGTAAAACCCCGCCGCGAAACGGCGGGATTTTATCGCGCACTGGATTTTCAACTCTCGGAATTGAGCCTAGCATTGAGAATCCAACCGAGTTCATCCCAGCTTGTCAAAAAAATACACTGTTGGATTTTCAACTTTCGGAGCTAAGCAGTGCGTTGAAAATTCAATAAGCGAAAAAAATCGGGTTAAGGAAACAAGAACGACGATGATGACAACCATTAGAAACTGAATTTGATACCAATTCAAACTTTCCATGATAATACCAAAACGAAAGTATTCTAAAGTAAATACAGTACTTACGTGCTGTATTTACACGCAAGAGTTCATTGCCATCGGGACCATAGCATTAACTGTATTCAGACAACAATAAGTAAACTTTTTAACTAAATCAGGATCAATAATTTACATTTACCTTTTTTATTTTTTTGTTGTTTAGCCTATACCAGGGTTGGCGAACCAATGGCACGCGTGCCATTGGGGGCACGTGACACAATAATTTGAACACGGAATCATTTTAGGAATTTAGGTAAATTATTCATCTAGTTTGCAACAGCAGAAGTCGCACTAATTTTGTCATTTCAATTAAATAAATATAAAACTGTTAATATTAACATTAGCCCTACACCGACCGGTGGTTGTCTTTGGGTGCACTTGCATAGTGCGAACAGGACACGAACATAGCGGCCTCTGCGAGTCTCGAGCGAGCGTCTTTCGGCCCCTCGTACACCTTCCAAAGGTCCCGGACCTTTGGAAGGTGTACCCTAGGGTCCCGAGAAATTTCAAGAGAGATTAAAAATTATAATAATAATACGAAAGTACTCGTATATAGCTTTTTTCCAATAATCACTAAGCCATCATTGTTTGTTGACACGTCATGGCCGTATCAAATATTTATTTGGAAAAAATGGCCCGTAAGTATATAGAGGTTCATCATCCCTGGCCTATACTGTCCCACTGCTGGGCAAAGGCCTCCTAAAAATAATTCCAGGACCTCTTTCCCCGCATCCTGCATGCGGCTGATGTGACCCGCCCAATGACGTATGAGCCTGGCTGCCTTATACCCATTCTGGAACTTCTCACATTTACCTAAGAGTATAATATTCTAGCTTCTACTAGCCTGCAAATCTCATCTTTGTGTCAATTCAGTCAAATTCGTAAATTAATCACTGATGTAGTAACGTGAAAATGACTCACTCTTCACAGGAAAACGATTATAAAAATATATTATGAAAACTTTCCCTTCAATTATATGTATAATATTATTCAGTGGTGTTACAAGTGTACACTAGCATTTTTAAATTACCCCCTGTAAAATAAAACCTGTTTATTTGTGCCACCTAAAGTAAATGTTGACTTGCGGTTGCTAGAGATAAAATAATCCATTTTATAATGTAAGAGTTTTGTATTGGGTTTCCTTTCCGACCTTGCTGTTGGACGAAAACAGCGGCAAATTTTTATCTTTGCGTAATCTTTAGGATTTTAGCTATTCACGACATTAACATATGTTTTTGTTGGGATGTTTTCTCTGTATCTCAGTAGATTGGCTGTGTGTACGCAGTTTTGCCTGTCTATATGACGGTAGGATCATTATTTTAGTAGTATTAGGTAACCACATAGCGCCAAGGAAGTAACTAATATTTACCTTGTTTGACAATAATTAATACAATATCGTGCTTTCCTATAATTTAGATACATGCGAGATCTATATTACGACAAAGACTTTGGTTTAATGTTGTGTATGATTGTGCTTAGTTTGTAAGCTTTTAGAAGTAGGCACCTACAATGATATAGCCTGTTGTTATTTTTTTTAATATTTTCTTAATACACAATTAAGCACATAAGTAAGCATACTTAATGAACTAAGTATTCAAATAAATAATACAATATTATATTTGTAAGTTGTCTATTGTGAAATAATTTACTTAAAATTGTTTGAAAGTGTCTACTATTTCAGTATCTTCTGAAAAATACCTGCATGGAAAGAGAGTAGCAAACATGGACTGAAACTGACTGAAATTACTATTATTTTACATGAGTTCCACATAATTTTCTGCTGAAATATCACACAATAGTTACCTCGGGGGTAAAATCACCGCTATGTTGTTATTGCAGACTAGAGATCGGCATAAAAATATTACGAAATATTCCAAGGAACGATCGTATAATCCGTATTATAACTTACGTGCGACGGATTTTTCCACAAAAACAAAATAAGCATGGTATCTACTCTGATGAAAGTTGTTCGCGCGTGGGCTGTTAACTAGATAGGTAGGACGGATGAACTAATGAATAATAGAACATTATAGAAGCGCAGCGGATCCAGGTTGGCTGAAGCAAGGAAAACCTGTTCAGTTGGAGATTCATAGACGACTCCGCCTTGGAGTGTAAATGTGGTGCCGTTCCACAAACGATGGTACACTTAATATCGTGTCCTGCGTATCCTGTCAGCTGCACGTTACAGGAACTGGTGGACGCTGATGATGGCGCCAAACAAGTAGGCGAATTATGGGCCGAGTCGAGATAGAGAATTATTGATTGGGCTATTGGGATAAAGATTGTTATCTAAGAGATGTGCTCGTGGATATCCAGTGTTTTTTTAGTAGGTATCTAGGTATAATAATATTAATAGGTAATAATTAAGTGGAGACACGTGCGTGCCACGCCTTTTTGCATGCATGTGTCTCCTTTGTTATTACTGGGGGCCTAAAAAGGCCACTTTGGCAGAATCATAAAACAATTCGTATCACGCAATTTCATCTATATGACAGTTTTGTATGGAGATTCGTAAAATGCTATAGGTACACCTCTGCCTAACCCTTCAGGGATATATAGGTATGAAACTGTCAAACAGATGAATTGCGTGATATGAATTGTTTTATGATTCTGCCAAAGTGGCCTTTTTAGGCCCCCAGACGAGCTGTTTGTCTCCGTGTATTTTGTACTAGCTTCTTCAGAAAAAACAATTACAGTCAGAAAGAACGCTAAGCGAAAACAAAGTAATAGAGCGGGTAGGCGATGCTATACGACGGGCCCGTCGCATAGCATCGCCTAAACGCTCTATTACTTCGGAGAACAAATTTCACGACGAAGTCGCGGGCAGAAGCTACATGGTAAATAGATCAAGGACAGCTTAGCTTTTAGATAACCAAGCTCTGAAGTATCACGTGGTTAAACTACCCTACTAACTCAGCCTGCAGCGCAGCATGGCATTGGGCGCAGGCTTTATTTTTGTTTTATCTCAAAGTTGTAATTAGCAACCGTATCAATTACAACTGCTTGACAACAGATAGGACCATCTCGTCTAGACTTAAACCTGTCAGATGTAATGCAATTAAAATGCAGTATCAGTAGGAGAAGTACCAAAATTTATCTTGATAAGATAATTCTTTATCGTCGTCGGGAAAAAACTTCAAACACGTGTGGCAGTTTACTGTACATTTTACATTATTTACTTTGACATAATTTATCTATTTACCTTACTCTTTTAAATCCCCAAGTTATTTTTAAGATTACACGTGTTCCCCTTATCTTGTCCCCACTAGAATTCATCTATCATAAATTTAGTTTTTATAAGTTCGTCGTCAAGCAGTTTTTTTTAATGATTATACTGTTTTTAGGGTTCCGTACCTCAAAAGGAAAAAACGGAACCCTTATAGGATCACTCGTGTGTCTGTCTGTCTGTCCGTCTGTCACAGCCAATTTGCTCCGAATCTTATGGACCGATTAAGTTGAAATTTGGTACACATATGAATCTCTGTGACACAAACACAGACGTGTAACGTAAATAAATGAGTTTTGAAAATGGGAGTCATTTTTGAGGGGTAAATATACAATTTAAAAAAAAAGTTTCGCAATCTGTACCGTATGACATATCAAATGAAAGGGCTTACCGTGAGGATCTCAAATATTTTTTTTTTCATAATTTTAAAGTAAATTGTATTAAAGTTTATTTAAGACAATAGACGGAAATTTACCATTCCCCCCCCCCTTATCTCCGAAACTACTGAGCCTAAAATTTTGAAAAAAAATACAGAAAATAGTTCTATACCTATAGATTACAGGAAAATTAATAAGAAGTCTATGATCTTCAAACATGGTAAATCTCTCAATAATAAGCGTACAAACTTACATTTTCAGTTGGAATGTATGGGAGAACATGTTTTTAACTACAATGTTAAGTTTGTTCTTGGGATAAATTCATTCCAACCACGGAACCCTTCATTGTGCGTGGTCCGCCACGCACTTGGCCGGTTTTTTATCTTGAGGTAGATAACCATCACAATCAAGGAAAGATAAGCATCAGGCGGTTTTACACACTACCTTATTAGTTGTAGGATTTGACGAATAATTTTGTCTTTTATTATGATTATCGACTAGTTTCGCTGATATGGATAAATGGGCGCAGACACTTCGTGGGTGCCATAAAAGCTGATTGAAAGATAAGATTTATAAAAAGGTCTTGTTGTTTATTTATATCACAATAAAGCTGGGTGTCTGGCCCCGATTGGTAGATATTTTCGAATGAAGCTTCAAACAAAAATACCTATTTTTTGTTTGAAGCAACAGACGTTTTTTTACGTACATTCAGCATCCCACCTTTATTTTGCGAAGGGTTAGGCAGAGGTGTAACTAGTCGAGGGGTCGAAAGTGGACTAAACGAGTAATAAGTACATCCACATTTCCTCAGTTATTTTTAAGTCCCATGTAACAGAGGGAGGGCATATTGCCATAAGACATTTGACGTTTCTAATAAATGAATAATCCAATAATTTTATATTAGTATACAAAATAGGATTTAAATACTAACTTAGGTACCTCTTTACAAGCCTAAAGTTAAATTTTAACGCAAGTAGTTTGTATTATTTTAAAAGGTGAGCTACACAAACCAAGAGGCAGCAGGAAATCAATGTGGGTTTTTCAATTATCAAGTACCTCATTAATCTATAGAGTTATTAAAAAAGCTGAGTCGTTAACTATAAGACATGGAAGTACACTTTATTAACTAGCCATGATCTGTAAAATTACTTTGCTATACTAATCTGCAAATTGCAAATCAACGTAACAAAATTTAAATTTTGTGGGCTACCCTTCCGCCGCGGAAGGCGGAGGACAGGGTGTTGTCGCGCCAGTCGGGATCCCATTCACCAGTCCTCTAGGAGTCGAGACCAACGAAATACAGTCATGTAGTATTTATCTACCTAGAGAAAACTATCTTTCTGCCCTGATAGCATGTAACTTGGGATCGGTTGACGCAACATCTTTTTTTCTTCCATTCTCCCTTGTCAAAAGTCACCTTTACCATGCACTCCCTTTTCTTTAGTATCATCCCTTACACGATCCAACCATCTTTTTTTTTGGTCTTTCCCTCCCTCTACATCTATCAAGGGTAAAAATACAATAATGTCCGGGCCTAGTACCTACCTATTCATAGAAATTGATTACCTACAGGTTGAGACAAATTGTAGCTCACAGAAATTAAAGCAATAATCATACGGGCTCATTATGAGTGTAATCTTTAAATAACTATAAAAAATAATAGCTTTGGCAGAAAAAGAAGAATGCATGCATTATTGTATATTGCCTGTCAATCATCATAAATAATACCCGCAGTGTGTTGAGAAAAAGGCTAACTTGTTTTAGACCAGGAAAAATTAAACCACTGACATCAAAAGGGGTTTTATCTACTTTCCTGCAATTGCGGCCTCTGTGAGATTTGTGATAACACATTGCCTTGTCCTAACCCCGAAGCTAAAGAGCTTCTGATAAAGATCAGAACTTGACAAAATGTGAACTGGATCAACGAGATTGGCTTTAACCATTCGTTTACCGTGAACGTGGTTCCACGCGAGATACAATTGCTTTTTCGTAATTGTTTCTGTAATTACGGCATTCAACCGGTTATAAGGTCAATAAAAAAGTATGACACATGGAATATTACGGACTGGTGATACAATAAAAACAATGTCGTCTCCCCATGGCCAGGAATAGATAAGTATATAATTAGGTATGTACTTACCAATAATTTATTGTAATGTATTTGTGACAAGCTAAAAAGTAAACACCAAGCAACAGTTTTACATAATACAAACTCATTTCATAAGATTTATTGATAATCAAATGGATACCAAAATAAAACGGGTTTTTTAAAAATTTTAGACTTTTAGAATTAACTGCTGGTTCTAAAGAAAATAATAAAAATATAAAATATTTATATTTTTCGTATCTAGAGCAGTGGTGGCCCCGTGGTAACGGCCGCGACTTACGAGTTGTAGGTCGTAGGTTCGAACCCAGACAGGCGCTTTGCTTTGTGTAAATTATTTCATCACCATTGTTCAACAAACGGTGAAGAAAAACATCGTGAGGAAACCTGCATGTCCTAGAACCAAAAATTCGAAGACATTTGACATCTAGCAACCCGCACTGGGCCCGCGTGGTGGATTATGGCCCACTTCCCACTTTCCACTTTCCACTTCCCGGCCTGTGTCCCAGCAGTGGGAACATTATAGGCTGATTATGTATATTAAGATGTTCCACTGCAGTGCAAAGGCCTCCCTCCACTCTTTCCACTTCTCTCTGTATAGAGCTGCTGAGGACAAGCAGGGTAATTGAATAAATAACACAGTATAAGTTAGCAACGGGTTTCATTTTGACAATTCAACAACATTCATTGCGTTATTTACGTTGTTAAGGAGACTCATTTTTCGAACATAAGGAGCAATGGGTTAGCAATCTGCTTCAAAATTATTCAAATTGAGAGTAATAGTGTTACGCAATTAACGTGCAGTTTTTATTGAAGGAGTCCCTCATCCCGCCAGAGTGGTATGCTTCTTTTATGTAGTGTTGATATTGTGATAGGGGCTTCAATTTACCTGAAACAAAGAAAAATAATTGTTAGATCGTAGGTATTATCACACAAATATTATAAACGAGAAAATTTGTGAGTGTATTTGTATGTTTGTTACTTCTTCACGCACAAATGGCTGAGCATGGTGTCCGAGGCAGTCGACAGCTTCACTTACATTCGCAGACAGAGATTTGAGCTGTAAACTGTTTACCAACCAATCTGGCTATCTGAGTTCCTTCGTTAAGTAAACGGTAGTTTTGGTCCGTTACTTGGCAATGTAGGTATATCTCTGGCTTCATGCTATCAAAGGTGTCTAAAGAAAAAAATGGCATGGGTAGTTCTTATCATCATCTGCCTAGCCTTTTCCCAAGTATATTGGAGGCGCGGTCAACTTCCAGTCTAACTGGATGAAGCTGCTATCTACTGCAATCACCAGTCCATCTGACAAGCGTGTTGATGACGGAAAATTCGAATTATTCCACTTTGCCCCACCGGCCGCCCCACTGGTGGGGCAAAGTAGAATGCCTAAAATTTTGCAGTGGAATCTGCCCCACTAACACATTTTTGGATTCTAAAATGACATTCAATAACCTCTCGTCTACATTATTGACACAAAAATAAAGAAACAATTAAAAAAGCGGTCATAAACGTCAAGTTTTAATGAATTAACATTTGCGAAAACATTTCCGATGTCTAGCTATTTAATTTTCATTCTTCAATAAAAACGTAAAATTCAATTAAAAAATTGTTAACAAAACATTTGTTTTACAAAAATTGTAGATTTCCGTCCGGCTTTTGTTGTGAAACACAAAGAGAAGCGGAACTTTTATTTTATGAAACCGCAAAAAATGAAACCATTATTATAAACGTTGAAAGGCTAGGAGGTACGAATTCGAATTTACTTTTTTCAGGGCATACTGATATAGAGTTAAACGAAGGTATGAAAAGTCTAATTATATTCGTTCCTAGATTCTTAAATTAATAAATTTTCTAATTCCTTGTCGCCAGTCTGTATGAAGCCATCTGCTATCTGTTGTATACCTAGTCATGCCATTGTGCTGTGAATACGCAGCCTTCTCAACAATATAATCAGTCTATCGGCGCACTCGCTGTAAAAACCTAGGGTATTCCCAACAACCACGATATGCGCCTACGCAAACATTTTCTTTAGTAAACACTATTATTTTGTTAACACCTGTTATTATTTAATAGGATTTAGATAGCAGTGTTATAATGGTTTGAATAGATTTAACACGTAGTAAGATTCATGCTGGCATCATTACATAAACATCATTTTATGACTGCCCCGTTGATCTAGTGCTGGCAAGCGCTGTTGCTAAGCGTGAGGCCTTGGGTTCGATCCCCGGTCGGGCAAGTGTTATTGGGTTTTCCCCTAAGGATTCTAGAATTTCTCAGTAGCCGCTCGGTGTCTAGATGTGCCCGATTGATGGCAATAGGCTCGTTCCATATTAAATGGGACTTAAACACACATAACTGAACAAATGTACTGTGTATTATTGGCCATCTCTGCCTAGCCCTTCGGGTATTATAGGCTCCATAATAACAGTGGCTAAATAATAACAGCCGCACAGGTCAATCGATCAGGTTAAGCTGCGCTTGTCGCGGTTGGTCTGTGGATGGGTGACCATCTTTACATACCGAAACCCCTCCGTGTCTCGGAAAGCATGCTAAGCCGTTGTTGGTCCCGGCTGTCATATTATTCGTGGATCTTTGACAGTCGTTACGGGTGGTCAGTGGCCCGAAAGTCTGACAACCAGTCTTACCAAGGGGTATCGTATTACCCAGTAACTGGGTTGTGGAGGTCAGATAGGCAGTCGCTCCATGTAAAATACTGGTATTCAGCTGCATCCGATTAGACTGGAAGCCGACCCCAACATAGTTGGGAAAAGGCTAGGCAGATGATGATTATGTTACGTTGTATGACAAATATTAGATATTTTACTTCTCTTCATCCTTTCAATTTTATAAAATGTCTTCTTAAGTAGGTAGTTCCTGATAGGCTTTATAAAAATAACTATAAAAAAGGAGTTAGTAATGAAAATATATCAAACGCCAGATTTGTATTTCTTTCCTTATACCTATGTAAGAAAGAAAGAAAAAAAAGTTTATTTGGACACAGTTCGTGAAATACAAAATTAACAAAATAAAAATAATTTTTCAAACAACAAATAGTGTGTGCCTCACACCTGCGCCAAAAAGGTGTGCAGCGTGTAGGTACAGCATGTATCAAATGAAAAAAGTGTGGTCATATTTAAGGTAGCGGCATAAAACTGAACCACTTTCTCCATGGGACCAACATCGTAATCGTTAAAAAATAATCAGCCATCCCATACATTTGGGTCGAGTAGGTATTCAAGTTTTTTATGGGACCGTTGATAATTTTTTCCGGTACTGAGAATATAAAGCTGCAATTATTAGAAAAAGGTTGGCAAACTCAAGCATATTTGCTTTATTTTTATCGGCTTCCTCTTTATCACAGCGGAAATCCTTTATTACAGCACGTCTGTGTTCTTATTTTGGTTTTACAACTTGTTGTTTGTTTATAAATATTAAATAATTGTCCACCACGTGTTTAATGAACATGAAGTACTATTGTATACGACTTCTCTCGCGTACTTTCTAACTCATGTTTGACTCGCTCGGTGGTAGAATTTCATAATCATCATCATTATTATTATTATACATTGTTTTGCCCTTATTCCAATTTATTTGGGGTCGGCACAACATATCTGTTACTTCCACACTTCTCTATTAGTCGTCATCTCGGTAGTCAACCCCTATCTAGCCATATCATCTTTCACAAAGTCCACCCATTAATGCTAATAGTAATTTTATTTCCAAACTTCAGTACACGTTAAATCAACGAGGTCTCGACCCCTGAACTTGGACATCCTGTTTGACAGGGGTCGAGGTTTCTCCAGTTACATGGATCAGCATGAGAAGGCGTAGACTATATATATATGTATTGTATAAAGCGTGCTTTAAAGTACGCTATAATGGCGACATAGCGTATCGATGGCAAATGTGACAGGGCATGCAGCGCAAGATGGAAGGTGGGCCATTGTTTGTGGGGAGGTGGCGCATACGCACTTGAGATCATTATTTAACAGACGTATAGGTACGGTTTCACATTTTCGTTTTAGGAACATATTATTCAAATTTTAATAAAATGTGATTATTAATTTACAATTTTCTAAAATAGCACACAGGAGTAAAGTAACGGCGCAAGAGCGTAAATACTATGCCTATGCATGTGTATAACTTCATTTATTCAAACTAAAGCGCCTGCCTGGGTTCGATTCCACGACCTAAAACTCGTAAGTCGAGGCCGTTATCACTGGGTCATTTGTCGGTTTCACGAATCATAACATCGCATCAATGAAATTAAAACGAATAACGTAGGTACAAAGAGTAGGCCAATATACGGAAAGAGAGATTCCTATATCAGCAAGCGGCACAGGCGGTAGTTTTCAAATTATGAATTAGGTACTGCCACGCAGTTTCCCCCACATATCCCGTAGGCCTATCGGGATAAAAAGTATTTTATGTGTTATGCACTGTATGTGCTGTATGTGTAAGGGTGTGTGCGCGTGTGTGTATGTTTTACATAACGGAGTTGTTTTTTAAAACAACTAGCGGTTTTGTAAAACAGCGCATTCTACAATCCATCTGCGACATTAATAACACACTATTTTAGTACTTATGTAGCTTTTTAGGGGAAAAATTTAAAAATGATGTCAGGAAACTTATAGTAATAAATCTAAAATCAGATTTTTTATTTAACTAACTAATGATAGGTATAAAACCGGTTTCATGTGATATAACCTTATAAAGGTTATTTATAATACTTCCGGAAAACATCCGTACTTAGTAACAAAGTGTTACTTAACGTGTTTTTGGTATTTGTGTGATGGCATTTTTACCATAATTTATTTATTTTATTTAAGGTGACTACATGACTTAAAACGCGGTCACTATCGGACTGCATGGAAAAGAAAGAGAAGCGCGATGACACAACGCTGGTAATTTATTGCAAAATATGAAACAATCATCTATTGTTGATTTATCAAACACCAAACAAATAAAAACCGTATACTAAAATTCGGGGAATTAAATTGTTTTTTATATGGTGAAAGTTTTATGAAAATACACCCGATAGTGTTTGCTGTGATTATCGTTTTTATGTCCGCGGTAGACATTACTTTACAAATTAATTACACTATGTTAAAAAAATATAATTGCAAATATTCACATATCAGATTACGAAGCAAGTGGTCTAGTATAATATTTATTTTTTTCAAAGAAATCAGTCCGGTCGATTAGACGTGATGTTGAATTTAAAATCAGTAGAAGTCGTATATCTGCGCCTTAAGTAGATGTTATTATTCATGCTAATAGATTTATTGATGTGGTTATAATAAGTTATAGTGAACTTAGGTATTGGTGATGTTCTTCAGAAAGGTAAGGTTACGTAACCGGCGGAGTGTATGACCAGAGGGGCAATTGTCATAATTTTAAGAACGTTCATAGTTTGATCTCAGTCTCAATTTGTAAAAAAAAACCGCAATAATAATAATTTCCCTGCATTGATTGTCGCTGAGATGAGATTGCGACTAGATTTTAAACGTTTTTAATTACGGGAATTGGCCTTCAGATGTCTGAGTTTGAACATAAACGACACAAAAGGAGTATTGTAAGGATGGTATTCGTAGCTGGTGGCATTCTGTAGTTTCTAGCTACCCCATGGAAATAATGCATGAGCTTATAAATATAGGTAGGTACATAATTCAAACTTATGTTTCAAATTAATATTATTTCATGTTAAACAAATATCAACTTTATTTTAATGAAAATTAAGTTGATTTCAGAGTGCACTATCGAAACAGTTATTAAAATTTTTGAAGTTGTAGCGTAAAGTGAACTTTATTGTGAGGGATTTAAAGTTATTTTTCCATAAACTCATATTTGTTTACATTTTTGGCAAATAAATCGCAAATGCAGATTACATTAGTCGATATATTTTTACGATGAAACACGAGGGCTTGCAAGTACCTAATCATCGAATAAGCTTCCTTAATTATGTTTACCATAAATTAAAATACAACCTATTACCTAGTAATTGCAAAATATTATATAATAATATATAATATAATTGCCTAACATAATCCACACATTTTAATTTTTTAATTTAACAGCATAGTTAATTAAAAACCTATTACAACTACACGAACATTTTTAAATATTTAATAGGTAGGCACGAGTATCTTTTGTAACTGTAAAATTTCGCCATTTTCACAATTAACTTTGATTATTCAGTTAACAAAACTAAACTGAAATGTTCTTAATTCAAAACAGTTTAACCCTCAACCGCTGAGTCAAAACAGGAGTTGAAACATCAACACTGGGTATATTGTGTACCCCGAGGAATTATCTCGAAATCAACAATTACTTATTCAAATGGATTCCACAAAGCGAGACTGATTGACGAAAGCTTGTAATTTTCGCGAATGAACTTCATTAGTAGGTAAGTTATTTCGATTTAGAATTTGAAGACTGATGAATATTTTCCATATTTTTTATTATTTAAAAATTATTTAAATTTTTATGAATTATCAAAAAATCGAGGTTTGTGTATTATCCTACTATCCTACTAATCCTACTCCTACTAAAATTATAAATGCGAAAGTTTGTAGGGATGGATGGATGGATGGATATTTGTTACTTATTCACGCAAAACCTACTAAACGGATTTGGACGAAATTTGGTACACCGATAGTTTATAACCCGGATTGAATACCTACAGGGTACTTTTTATCCCAATATTCCTACGGGATCGAAACTTATGCGGGTGAATCCGATGGGCGCAGCTAGTAATATATAAGGTGCAATGAAAATTTCTGCCACGGCTTCAATGAGAAACACCGAAATTAGCTGACTACTATACGGTTTCATGCAACTAAATCAATTCAAATTTATACGTATTTTTTTTTTGTATGAAAAGATTCCGATGAATTGAGAACCTCCTCCTTTTTTTTGAAGTCGGTTAAAAAATGTATGACATAAGATCAATAATGTACGAGTATCTTTACTATTGTAATCTATATACAGAATACTGTCTCCCATTGCAGGCGTGGCAGATATTTTTATAGCACCTTTTATAAGTTTATTATTAAGGAGAGGCCCGTGGCTAAATAATAACAGCCGCACAGGACGATCGATCAGGTTAAGCTACACTTGCCGCGGTTGGTCTATTGATGGGTGACATCTTTACATACCAAGACCCCTCCGTGAATCAAAGGGGTTGAGTTTTAGGTTAAAATATATTTGGTCCTCGCGTCGTGCCTGTCTGCGGGAGCCTTTAGGAAAGATACATTTATATTTAACTTGAACATTGAACTATTGTAAACGGATAGAGGTGTGTGAGTGACTATTGCTTCGATTGCAAATAATTTACTTGGTCTACGTACGTTTTGACGTCACGTATACATATTATGTAAATGCTGATATCAAAATAAATACAGCCTATACTTACTGTTTTGATTTCATAATTTCCTTTTAGCAGAATATTGATGAACAAAGCGTAGGTATTTATTACATTTCATGAACATTCGTAGTTTGCACGTACCTATGTAACATGTGAGCCATTATGAGCCTACATTTCTTACTGTCGTTTATTTACTTACCCCTGTTTCGTGACAACAATAAAAAAAAACTCTTGAACAGGTTCCAATAATCACCAATTTATAACACTAAAAATCGTTTAATTCAACTCACAATTCCACAACAGCAACAACAAAAATAAACTGAATAAAATCGCACATAGCAACCTATATTTAAACCTTGCAATTAGCAACCATCCTTGGCATTAATGGGTAAACAAGATGCCCGATAAAAATAAAAACAGTCAGTGTTCGTGTCATTGGACTATTTAAATGGAATGTGTGTTGTAGCGTAAATTTTAAATCATAAATCGAATGCTCATTGAAACCGCGGTCGCAGCTCGTGGTGGCCAGCGGTAAACGACTACAAGACCAACCTCACCGACTCAGGAAGATAGCATGGCTCATCTGCTTCTGAACTGTTGACCAATTACGTCGTCTCAAATAAAAAAAAAAGTTTTTTTTTCTAAACAAAAATCGATAGTGTCGGTCTTTCAGGCGACGTGAAAAGTGGCGTGTTAATATATTATCACCTTGTTTGTCAATCGTGTTTGTGGGAAATCCGAACAATCTGTTTACATTCTGTACCCTCAATAAAGGTATTACATTTTGAGCTTCAAGTAAATAGCCTCCGTACAAATTGACGATAACATTAGATTTATAAAACCGCAGCTAAGGTGAATACGCGGAGAAAGAAAAGGATTCTGTGACAATATGAAAGTGAAGGAAAATAAAATTGAGTACGGAGATGTGGATAAATATGAATATGTGCCCCCTGAGGGAGGATGGGGGTACATGGTGTGCGTCGGACTGTCTGTCATCTTTGTAAGTAGAATTAAGTATATTTTGTTTTTGTCTTTTTATTTTTCGCGACGTCACGGTCCCATGATTGATTCCCAGATTATTTATCTGATTATTATTCCTTGATTCCCAGTTTATTTTTTTAATTGTTTTTTGTGCAAAAAAAAAAAAAAATTGAATCATATTTAACAAGAAACACTTCTGAGTGAGCTGAATAACTGCAAGTTAAGCTGCTGTTGCTGCTGTTGTGTTGCTGCTTAACTTCAAGTTAAGTCTAAGATCAGGAAAATAATGAAAGCTAACCCAAGTCTTTCAGTGTGTGTGTGTGCCTGTGTGTGTGTTTTTCACTTTGCCAAAAAACAATAATACATGCGAGCAGCGGCCGGCAAAAGTTGTATGAAAATCCATATCTGTCCTGTTTTAGCGGCGAAACGATCCTTTACTGCGAAACATGGCAACCAAGGACTAACTTATCAAATGACTTGCAAATAGAAAGCTTTATAAAAAAAAAACCGGCCAAGTACGTGTCGGACCACGCACAATGAAGGGTTCCGTAGTTGGAATGAATTTATCCCAAGAACAAACTTAGCATTGTAGTTGAAAAACATGTTCTCCCATACATTCCAACTGAAAATGTAAGTTTGTACGCACAATATTGAGAGATTTACCATGTTGTTTCAAGATCATAGACTTCTTATTAATTTTCCTGTAATCTATAGGTATAGAACTATTTTCTTTATTTTTTTCAAAATTTTAGGCTCAGTAGTTTCGGAGATAAGGGGGGGGAATGGTAAATTTCCGTCTATTGTCTTAAATAACTTTAATACAATTTATTTTAAAATTATGAAAAAAAAATATTTGAGATCCTCACGGTAAGCCCTTTCATTTGATATGTCATACGGTACAGATTGCGAAACTTTTTTTTTAAATTGTATATTTACCCCTCAAAAATGACTCCCATTTTCAAAACTCATTTATTTACGTTACACGTCTGTGTTTGTGTCACAGAGATTCATATGTGTACCAAATTTCAACTTAATCGGTCCATAAGATTCGGAGCAAATTGGCTGTGACAGACGGACAGACAGACAGACAGACAGACAGACAGACACACGAGTGATCCTATAAGGGTTCCGTTTTTTCCTTTTGAGGTACGGAACCCTAAAAACACAAAACAAATGAACACTTTAACGCGTGAAAAATTAATGTTGTTCGTTGTTGTGTCATTAATTTTGAAAAGTAATTGTATTTTCAAATTAAAAGTTCTACCCAGGTACTACTTAGTTTTAATTTCCGCGCATTATTTGAGAAAAGTACTATACAAGCCTTAGCCACAACTAGGCATTAATGGACTTACGTAGGTATGTGTGCCTCGGCTTCGCCTCGGCCCACATTTTCACGCTCGTCCAGCAATGCCTCTTTTGCTGGCTGCTGCAGTACATACCTAATGTTCTATTAACATAATCTTATATTAGCTATATTCTAATAATACACATATTTAGAAGCGTGAGATTCTGAAAATATACCACAGCAACTTTTACATTCACTCTCCTTACTAACAGTAATATTGACACAATAATAAAAATTAACTTTTAAAAACACACTGTCTTAACGTTGTGACCATAAAATGTATGAATATACATGAACGTTATAAGGTTATCGTAGACGGAAATTTAAAAGCGTCTTCACATTATTTCCATATTATACATTTTACTTCACTGAGTTATCGTGATGCAGTGACGTGGACGTGTATGTCCACGATAATATCGGTATCTTAGAAATTATAAGAGCACACATTGGAAACCTGTTACTACCGTATTATTAACCCATAACAATGGCGACTTACTTCCAACATCTATTGTTGCTTATCCAACCGTTTTTTATGCACAAATTCAATCGACAATTTTAATGAGACCACCGCACGCAAGAAGATGCTTCAGTACAATATATCCGTAAAAGATAATAAAACCAATAGGCAAATAAAATAGTTTCCACAATTTTTTTTGTCCGCGGTTAATGCCATTAGACATATTTATTTCAATTAGTTAAAAGTTACACTATGTTGCACCATATTTATCTATCTTACGAACCTGTTATATTTCGAAGGTTGACGTTGGCTCGTTGGGTCTTATTTCCGTCAATCAGTACAGTCCTAATTGCGTAACACACTATCAATTTCAATCGGAATTATTTTAAAGTATATTGCTAATCCATTGCTTCATATCTTCGAAAAATGTGTCTGCTCAACAACGTAAATACAGCAATGAATGTTGTTGAACTATCAAAGTGAAACCCATTGCTACTGATAGTGTGTTACCCTCGCAGGTAGTGTGCCTTTCATTTAAACGTGACTGTAGATTAATGTTAGGCTCAGTAGGTGATAATTGGCAAAGCTAGAGACGTGATTGAGGTATTGGGCTGGTCATATACCTCTTTGTTTATAAACGTCGTTTAAAAGTCAAAAATTTATGGTTAAACAGCCGCTAATCACTATTATCATTATGCAACGTTTATAAATAAAGGGAATAGTCCAGACAAGGACCTACATTTTGGGATACTAGATATTTTTGGTCACCATTATAAACATTTTTGTTGTGAAGTGGATATATTATGTGCCCGCTCCAGTCAGTAAACTTTTACTAAATTCGATGTTGCATCGCCTGAGACCAAATTAGTGTTGCACAACTATTAGGTATCATTCTTTTGAAATAGAATCTAATATATTTAGTAAGGTAAGGTAACTATGTTTTTTGTGAACACTCAAGTCAAAGATAGTAAGTTTAGCACCTGGTTTGCCTTTTCGGAGATCGCTAACTAGTTATTCTTCAAAACCTATCTTATCTAGATGATGATTATTGATTTGAATTCCAAATAGCAGTAATAAAAATGTTGATAACTTTACTTCACGTGCTGACGTTTTACATGACTGACCATGACCATTCCAACCTTTTGTATGTATAATTTTCTCTAATAATTAATTATTAATATTATGTATTTAATTTTTTTTTAATGGAATACTAAGATATAGATTTAAATCTATACATAGTTTCACAGCAATTTTTTTTTAATTGTTAATAATGTGACGAATGCACACATTACAATTTATTATAATTGGTGAATAAATTAGAGATTGAGCAGTGGTGGCCCAGTGGAAACCGCCACGTCTTACGAAATTTAAGTCGTGGGTTCGAACCCAGACCGGCGCTTCACTTTGCGTAAATTATTTCATCACCACTGCTCACAAAACGGTGAAGGAAAACATCGTGAGGAAACCGGCATGACCTAGTACCGAAAATTCGAAGACATTTGACATCTACCAACCCGCACTGAGACCGCGTGGTGGATTGCGGCCCACCCCCTCTCACAGGGAGGAGGCCCGTGTCCCAGCAGTAAGAACATTATAGGCTGATCGTGAAAAAATTTGTGTGTTTATCAAACTAGTCGGTAACATAATTATGCCATTAATAGATTGATATAATGTTAAAATTTATTGATTTCCTATTGTATCGTAACACATAGGTTACGCGTGGAGCAATTTATAGGGGAACCCGCATAAAATACAAAGTCATACAGACTGTGAAGAAAGTGAGACTGATAGAAAAAAATCACTGATAACGTCGTTGTTGTTGTTGTCGTTGTTGTCATTGTTCGTATGAACTCTAACATAATGATGTCCTTATGAGACTAAGGTTATTTATTCTAAGTGCGAATTAAAGCAGTTCATTGACCATCGTTTATTTAAGTCAGCGTTATAATTAGGTTTATTTTTTATTGATATTCTTACATACGTTGTCTACATCTCTTTTATGTACTTACTCTCCTATCGCAGGTATACTGGAAGAGATTTCTTTACAAATAAGCTTGTATAACGTGTTTTCATGGGAAATAATTTCGTAACATTGTTTCACGCAATATCAAGCGTTTTTGGAAACAATTTTCGGTAATTCCGTTTATTAACCCTAAGGTGGATACGCGGAAACGAAAATCAGGGAATCCACCCTACGCCTATGAATTCCGTTTTTCCAACTAGGCTTACGGACATACGTTGGGTGCGTTTTGATGACACAATTTATTATTGAATACCATACTGTACGCTGCGCATCGGTCCGCAGGTTGTTCTATTTTTGAGATGTGACGCCATTTTGTCTTTTTTCCAGATTGCCGGCACAGCACACCAGCCAGTATTCGGATTTATATATAACGACTTTTTGGACGAATTGGGAGTAGGCACAGCGGCGGTAACACTCGTTTTTGGGGTGTTTCAAGTCACATTGGCTGTTGCTGGTAAATATTAAGTAATTAATTTATTTACAGAGAGAATAAAATAAGTATAAAACAGCTATCGAGGAAAAAGGTACGGACACAGCCACTTAGTAAGTTGTTCAAAAAAACAGCCAAGTGCGAGTTGGACTTGCGCACTAAGTGTGCATACACTTGAGCGGCACGCGTCAACGGCAGAGGCAACTGCAACTATCGACACGCCTACGGCTGCCGTCGACAACGTGCCGCTCGTGTATTTGAGCAACGTACTCAAATACATGAGCGGCACGTTGTTGTACATAAGTAAATAAAAAAATTATGACGTCAATGAGCATTCCCCTTTATCTAGAAAAAAAAAACAAAATCGAAAACTAGTACCTAGTACAAAATTCAAGAACACGAATGTTGAAGCCAAAGGGATGTTGACACAGAATGCTTCGTGTATTTCGCTGAAGACTTTTTGCATTTCCGTAGCAAGCAACGAATGGCCAACAGAGTAAAGCCAGTACTTAGCTCTATGATGCAATTTTAAAACTCCGCGCCCTGTTCTAATTGTAACAGCTTTTTCTCTTTGTGTTTATTTACGGAATACAAAAAGAAGACTACATCAGAATTAAAGCATACATTGTTAATGTTCCAAAAACGGGTGAAGACACTGACTCCTGAGTCCTGTAACACAGGTACCAACTAGTTCAGGAGTCAGGGCTTCAAAATAAAATGTAACATCTTTTTTTTATGTCAATAAAACTTTTTATTATTATTATAATATTTATAACACATAACAGAACATAACATAACAACGCCTATATTCCCCTAAGGATAAGACGTCTGTCGGTCTGACGTAAAAATCAGACGCTGCATCATAAATGCATACATAATCAGCCTATAATGTTCCCACTGCTGGGACACAGGCCTCCTCTCTGTGAGAGGGAGTGGGCTGTAATCCACCACGCGGGCCCAGTGCGGGTTGGTAGATAAATAAAATAACATAACATAACATAAATTTATAATACACCATAATACACCTACCATTGTTTGTTTCTGCATCACCCAAAGGTTGACTGGTAGAAAATGACTATAGCATTAAGTCCGCCTCTGTACATTTATGTGCTTGAAGTATTAAATAAATAATAATAATAACATAACATACATAATTAGCCTATAATGTTCCCACTGCTGGGACACAGGCCTCCTCACTGTGAGAGGGAGTGGGCAGTAATCCACCACGCGGGCCCAGTGCGGGTTGGCAGATGTCACATGTCTTCGAATTTTTGGTTCTAGGACATGCCGGTTTCCTCACGATGTTTTCCTTCACCGTTTTGAGAGCAATGGTGATGAAATAATTTACACAAAGTAAAGCGCCTGTCTGGGTTCGAACCGACGACCTTCAACTCGTAAGTCGCGGCCGTTACCACTGGGCCACCACTGCTCTAATAATAATAAATGCCCTGAAAATACTTTAAGTGCGAAGACAATTTTAGTTACCACAAAAACATAATTACCAGTTTTGTTTTGTGATTTATTGATATGTTTTTATTATAAAATCATTATTCCATCGAAATCTTTATTGTACTCAAAATATCAAAGTTTAAACCTAACTGGTTATGAATTTATTATAAAAGCTCAATAATTGATAAACTTCAGTGGCTTCAGGACGCTTGGACGTATCGTGTTCAACAGAAATATTCTTTCTTATAACATAAATGTGTCTTCAGCAACACAGAACATAAAAAAAGAATTGATTGAATAATAGGTAAGAAAATTCGTCTTAAGTTGTGATTTTTTTTAATGAATGTATTTTAGTAACTGATTATATAAATTGGATCTGGTTACAACCAGTTACAACTCTATCAATGCTTGATGATTATTCCTTCCGTTAAACCGTAGGCAATTGACTGAAGTGTGATAATGCCTTAATATAACTTCAGGCGTTTTACAATTTTTCTGTCACAATTTGGATGGCCATCCAAATAAGTGCCACTTATTTACTTATTTCATATTTACAAGCTATTATTTAACTTGCTTTGTAGCCAGTATATATTGCCAAATCTTGCAAGCTGAATTAAAACCACTTCCTCTAATCCTACGGAGTTGAATTGCATGCAAATGCATGACCTAATTCTACACCCAGGATTGGCTCTAGACGAAGGAACGGTTTTACGTTTTTTTTTTGTTGCTTTCTATTGATTATGGGAACCGGAATTATAATGAAAAACCCGAGTTAACAAAAATGCTAGTCACGAAATCATATGTCGCAAATTTCATAATATTATTATGCTGATTACTTTTGAGAATACACTAGTGTCGATGGCTATAAAAGTAGGGGAAGTACAAATAAAGGATAAACGGCATGCTTGAAAGAAGATATGGCTAAAAAAGGGGTGAGTAACAATTCTCCAGGCCGAATTTCGGCCATGGTGACCAATCTTAGCGAAGACCAGGCTTCGGCGCGGGAGATAGTATAGAGAACAAGAGTGTGTGCGCAGATATAGGTGCCCTCTCTCTTCCTTCACTCTCATAGTCCGATGGGACGGCAATCTGCCACAACTGGAGAGACATCAGGCGCAGGACTAAAGGCTTAACGTGTTTGACTAATAGAGAAGTCAACCGTACTTCTCTATTAGATGGTTTATTATTATCTATACGTGCTTTTTTTTTAAATAAATCGACAAACGGGATAGACAGCTCGGAAACTATAAATGACGAGAATAAATAGGTACCTACTAATACATACATACAAACAAAATGAAGTAAAATCATACACTTTTGAGAATTTATTACTGTACAAAAACTACAAATATTAACGCATAACAACAGTTTGTTTCTACAAAGCCTTATTATCTCTTCTCGGTAAAAGAAACTGAGAATGGAAAAAGCCTTTCAAATCCAGCGGATTACTTTACTCCGCTCTCAGTAGCAAAGTTCCTAGAAAGCTTAACTTAGCTTTGTCTAGTAGAGAAATGTTTTACATTTTCATGATGTAAGTTTAAAGGGAAACATAAAACTTAAAAATCAATGGATTAATAAGTTAACGTAATTCATTCTGACCTGGTATTGACATCATTAATGATGATTGTTGTATGTGGGTGACGAGATATCGACGCGCAAATTGTAACCATAAATTCAGCAAACGATTCTAGCCCCAACCCCCCCCCCCCCCCCACCCCGCGTAGAAATTTTTATCGGTAACAAAAAAAAATCTGCTGTTTCATAGAAAACTGCAATACTGACGCGGTCAAGATGTATGGAACAGCTATTATTAGGGTTCCCTACCTCAAAATGAAAAACGGACCCCTTATAAGATCACTTCGTTGACCGTCTGTCTGTCCCTCTGTCAATAGCCTTTTCCTCAGGATCGATGGAGTTATCAAGTTGAAATTAATATGAAATACTAAAGACTGCAATCCCTTGAAGCAGTCAAAAAATCTAACTTCTAAGTTAACACAATCAAATGATACGGGCGTTTATGTTACATTGATGCCGCATATTTTGACACTCGCAAGGAAATCAAAACTGGTTACTTCCCTCCCGTTGACCTACAATCATGAAACTTGGCACAAATAAAGGAAAAAATCCGAAAACCGTTAATTTGTAGCTACATAAGTACCTATTCTACAGAACCCTCGGTGCGCGAGTCCGACTCGCACTTGACCGGTTTTTTTTAATAACCGACAAAACATTTTATAAAAAAGGGTTCAGGTTCTGACTGAAATAGACTGAGTTGATTGGTCAGACGAGTGTACTACGTGAGCTCGACAAATGGATGTGCGATTAACGCTTATGCGACAAAACTGTACTGAGACTCACCATAGTTCGAATGCACGCTTATGCGACACACTGAAGATCGACATCACGCTAGTGTGACAAACGATTGCGCGACAGTAGTTCGACACTACGGTAGTGCGACAGTACTGCAATTCGACAGCACGTTAGTGCAGTATTACAGACCCGGATAACAAATACGTGTGTCAAATGTTGATTATATAAATTATAATACTTTTTCTCTTGTTCCAGGATTCTCAGCAAACATAGCGTTAAAGAAACTATCCTTAAGACAAGTGGGTTTAATAGGAGCCTGCATATACACACTAGCGTCATTCCTAGCCATATTCGTAGTATCTACGACACAGCTGATCATAACAAATGGCTTCCTCCACGGCTTGGGAATGGGGCTACTCATACCTGTCTCCTACACGAGTTTCAACAGCTACTTCACTAAGAAAAAAGTGCTCTATTTGAGTCTTTGTAAGGCTTCAATTGGAATGATAACGATGTTTTACCCGTTGTTTATCAAGTTTACGATAACTGAGTATGGGTTTAGGGGAACGCTCGCGATACTTTGTGCGATATCAGCGCATAGTATATTCGGGGCTTTGGTCATGCATCCTGTGAAGTGGCATATGAAGAAGCAGCCGAAACCCTGCGAGAAAATAGTTTGTAAGTTTTTAATATCTATAGAGGGTGGTTTATACCTAACGGTTACTGTTCTTTGTGAAAATTAATTTCGCTTCGCGAATCTGTTCGTACTGTATAAAGTTGGGCTTATATTTAATATTAAACCAGAGAAATGCAATGTGGCTTTGAATTCTGGTACTGCTTTTTATTTTTTATTTACTTGGTGTTTCGAATTAATATTTCATCAAACGCTGACCTTATTTTATGATATTTATATTGCAAAATTTATTTGCTTGTAGTCGTATATAAACTTTTCCTTGAAAAGCCCTTAGAGTTTCCGTTTTAATGAAATATATCATAACTTTAAATACTTACTGTACATTAAACTTTCCAGTAATACCACCAACACCAGCCAAAGAAGATAACAAGGATAAATTCGATTTCACCAAAACCTTACCGAGAATCGATACATCAGAAAACGCGAGATCCGTCGAGAATTTGTATCGAATCAATCGATTGGAAAATCCCCAGAAAGGAGCCGAATTACTATTTGTGTCCAAATTAAGCGATTCCAGACGATTAAGCATACCAGTTGTCTTGATCCCGGCAGACGGAAAGATAGATAGCAAATTCAATTCGAGTGATCACGTGTATCGGGAGAATTTATACAAGGCTGCTTCGGTATCGAGTTTGGGCAACTTTGGAAACATTGCCGCGGAACCCATGCCGATTATAAAGAACAAGGAAGGGAAATGGTATGTTCTATGCATTATTTATTTTGAGTCCTGGTTTTTTTTTTGTTTAGCTTAGATTGTCCCACTACTGGGCGAAGGTCTCCCCGAAGTCCTTTTAGGAACTCTTTTTCCTCGTCACTTAAAATCTAATGACGTCTGTTGTACGAACTTTTTAGACTTCCTCGTTGGTCTAGTAAGCTACACTTGCTGCGGTTGGTCTGTGGATGGGTGACCATCTTTCCATAACGAGACCGCTCTCGGAAAGCATGTTAATCCGTTGGTCCCAGCTGGCATTCGTGGATCTTTGTTAGTCTTACGGGTGGTCAGAAGCCCGAAAGTCAGACAACCAGTCTTCCCAGGGGGTATCGTATTACCCAGTAGGTCAGATAGGCAGCTCCATGTAAAATACTAGTATTCAGCTGCATCCGCATAGACTGGAAGCCGACCCCAACATAGTTGGGAAAAGGCTAGGCAGATGATGAAAGAATTATTTTGTAACAATCTTGTCATTTGTTTTACAGGCAAACTGTAGCGGAATTCCTGGACTTATCATTACTAAAGGACTTAATTTACGTTAATATTATATTCGGACTGGCATTAACTTTCTTTTCCGACCTCACGTTTTTTACACTAGAGCCATTATTTTTGGACAAAAAGCATCTAAGCAAGGTAAGGTTCTTTAATATTTTCCCATCAGAATGAATTTTAATTTTAAGCGGAAGGATGGCTTTAATGTATTTCACTAAGATCATTTTTATTATCTTTGCCAAGCACTTTTTTTAGTAAAATTTGTATGTTTACATTGTGAATCATAAATCTTGGTGGCTTTTGTGAATTTACGATATCAAACTGCGGTAAAAGCTCTCGAAATATATTTCTTTAAAAAGGACTAAATAAAAGGAGTCTGAAATATAAAAAAAGAAAAGCAAAGAATTTAAAAATATACTCTGGAAGGATTCGCAGATGTTCGTTCACTGCATATGTATCCTGTATGCATAATTCTGATCTTAAACCACATTGCAATTCTATTCTCGAATACAAGCAGCACTGTGTTGCCACTTCAATTAAAATTTACGTTAAAACTCAACGTTTCTGGCTGGTAACACATGCGAGGAAGTGACAATAACAACTTCCATCGGTACATTGTTCCGGCTTTCGGGTGATACTGCTTGTAACAACGGCAAAATTTAACTGCTGTCTTTATTTTTTCCTGTGTTTACTACTGCATTCATTGTAGTAGTACAATGAATGCAGTAGTATATCCTTTTACACAGTAACTGTTATCATTGAAGAGGTAGAAAACATTCGTTCTTCTCCTTATGAACGCTTTTATAATGGGCAACTAGCGTCATCTTTTGACTGATCGACTCCTTGACAATTCAAAAGTTCCCGATAAATCCATTGAGTTTCAATTTCAATTATCGCGTTAAGGTATTTTGTTCTGTGATAGCAGTTTTATGTTATTTTAATTAAATTTTTCATGTTTTTTTTTTTTTAACTAAGCTGCCCTCTAAAATAAGCTTGTCTCGTGTGACGAGACCATTCTACCTAGAACAAATCTTTAAATCTTTCCTCTGCATACCTAAAGCTTAACAAAAAGTGTCTAAGGTAGATTTGGTTAGCTTGGTAGCCCACTGTAATTTGATCTGGAGTGTAGCCGAAACTTGACTTCATATCATGATTAGCTGCATAAGATTTGCTAGTTTCATAGACAGAGACTTAAATAGGCTTAAGTGCCCAAGTTTACAGCTTTTATTTGGGTAATAAATTTAGCTCTTTCATTTCCAAAGCGCAGAAAAGCCATCACTATTTTCAAGGCCATCTCCTAAAACCCCAGTAACTATATACACAGCGATCCTAATTATATTCTAACAAAACTGTTTGGCTTTCCAGGCAGAGATAGCGAACATAATTGCGGTGGGTGGAGCGATGGACATGTCAGCGCGTCTCTTCCTGGGCGTCGCCGGTCAATTCTTCAGGATGAACAGCCGCTACATGTTCTTCTGCGGAGCCCTATTTACAGCAATCTTTAGATTCGGTAAGTAAAATTCAGTTTCCTACTTAAAAGAGCACATATTATGTCAGAAAACAAAAGAAGGGGTTTGTGGCTAAGTAGTAATAACAGCCGCACGGGTCGACTGATCAGGTTAAGCTATGATTGCCGCAGTTGGTCCGTGGATTGGTGATCTTCACATACCAAGACCCCTCCGTGGTTCGGAAAGCACGTTAAACTGTTAGTCCCGGCTGTCATAATATTCGTGGATCTTTGACAGTCGTTACAGGTGGTCAGTGGCCCGAAAGTCTGACAACCAGTCTTACCAAGGGGTATCGTATTACCCAGTAACTGGGCTGTGGAGGTCAGATAGGCAGTCGCTTCATGTAAAATACTGGTATTCAGCTGCATCTGGTTAGACTGGAAGCCGAAACCAACATAGTTGGGCAAAGGCTAGGCAGATGATGATATTATGTCAGAAAACTAAACTTTCTGAACTAAGGATTTATTTTGATCAAGTTTTTTTTAATGGAAGCTCAACTTCTATTTGATAAACATAGTGAGCTACAGTAACTTCAGAATTCATCAAATGTCTACAAGGAAATTATCATCATAATTAAATCCATTTCCAAAGGTTCTTGAAACTGAAATATTGAACTGAACTGTTTATTGTATGTAGGTATATGCAAAATATTTAAAAGTAACAGTAAAAGCAACCATTTTGCAGTGATACGTCATATTATTGTTATAAAATATTTAAAAAGACTTGATTGTTATAATATATTTTCGTATCTACATAACTGAGAAACGCAAAATCGTCAGAAAAAAATCAAACTAATGAAAATAACAACAAACATCAGCACCTGCTTAGCTTTTCTCAAAAATGTTTGGAGGTCAACTTCCAGTCTAAGCGCATGTAGCTGAATACCAGTATTTTACATGGAGCGACTGCTATCTGACGTCCACAATTAAGTTACTCGGCAATACGATACCACTTGGTAAGACTGGTTGCCCGATTTTCGGGCTTCTGACGACCTATGACGGCTGTCAAAGATCTACTAAAGACAGCCTGGACTAACGGTTTAACGTGCTTTCCTAGCCACGGTGTAGTCTCGGATGGTCACCCACCCACAGACCAACCTCGGCAAGCGTAGCTTAACCTTCTATCGACCCGTGCGGCTGCTTTAGTCACGGAACCTTTAAAATAACAACAACCAGATAGACTTGTCACAAAAAGTATTTTCTGTACTGTAATTTTTTTACATCATATCTTTATCTTTTTCAGTATTTATCCAGTTCACAACATACATGCCACTACTCATCCTAACCGGTGTCATGGGTTCCTTGAGGTCACTGGTCCATATAGCCCAACCCATAGTGGTAGCTGAACATGTACCTATAGAGAGGTACCCACCAGCATACGGACTATACATGCTGCTGGCTGGAGGCATCAGTTTGAGCGTCGGGCCTATGATTGGTAAGTTCATCTCATTCATAGTAATAGGGGCCTGCCTCTTATGCACGAGGTGGGGTCGAAACTGAGCAAGTAGTCCGTTCCAAAAGTAACAGATATAAGTGTAAACAAACCCTGTTCGGATTAAATTCTTACGCAATCACTAAGTAAAGGGATTAAGTTATACATTCATCTGAATTTAGAAGATTTCAACTCTCAACACTTTTTCCAACAATATCATTAAATTGTAATTGAAAAAGAGGCTATAAAATTAACCTCAATTTTCATATAAAAAGAATCAACACAAGGTGATTTAAAAATGGAATTTCGTGTATATTTACAAAAAATGTAAAAGTAAACGACTTTCGTTAAAAAAAAAAAAAATTGTATTCAAATATTCAAAACACTCAATTTGTAAGAATGACACTACAAAATGGCATTGAAAGGTTTTCCACAGGCGTTTTCTGAAACTTTTTGGTCAGACAAAGTCACATTGGTACCTATGTACCAATGTGACTTTTTCAAACTTCAGAAGACCGGGAAAAGTGGAAAGAGGGAAGGGAGGCCTTTGCCCTGCTGTGGGATAACACAGACTTATAATAATAAATAATAAAGTACTGACACTAGCACCGAAGCTGTAAAATTTTCCTTTTTGTGTATATAGAGAAGGTATGAACATTCATTGCCACGCTTGCTCAGGACGAGTTGGCGATTTCAGACTTATATTAACTGGAAGTACTAGGTTTCTCACCAACTTAGCCTATTGCAGTCCACTGCTGGACATAGGCCTTTCCCAGGCTGCGTCACAACACCCTGTCCAGATGTTATACCCAATAATTAAATTAAATGCAGCTAAAATCCAAAATATCTATCACGTCACGGTGGCACAGTAACATCTCTAGTCAGCCCTTCAAAGTGTCAAACTAACCAGCATGACATTAAACACGTTTGCTGACTACTCAACCCGACTCAGCAATCCTGTTTAATCAATATCGTTCGCATCCGCTGACGTGCGTGTCCCTATTATGCCTGTCACTTCAATTTGTGTCTATCCGACGATTCAACTGAATATTCAATACTGTGAACACATTAATTTGACGTCATACCTTTATTGCAGTACATAAGTATTGTTGTCTGTTGAAATACCTGGAATTAATTTGGTTTGAAGCCTTTCTACGGGAACAATGAATTCTGTGAACTCGTTTGATGAATTCATCCTGAGCTTTGATGTTAGTTTTAGCTGGAATTTAATGATGTAGGTATCTGGTTTTGGTTTGTGGCAGCCGTACGTAATTTATACGTGATATTTACTAAGCTACAGTTTCCTAGAAAAGCGATGGTGTTGGTAATATACAAATAATAAACAGTAATACCATCTATGGTACTGTATAGGTTGTCTATAATGTTGTCAGTTATACTCTGTCTTCTTGTCTATGAATAAAAACTGTCTGTTCAGTTCAACTAACGAAGCCGTTTTATTAGAGATGGCCGCCTAATAGTGTCCGCACTTTACGGGCGAATAACGTCACTGAAACGTTATTTATGAAAGTAAGTCAAACCCCGCTGCCATAATTTTCATGACAGTCGTCACTGCGGCCATTGTCGGCCACCGGTCTACTAGGACACTGCAGCTTTGATGTGATTCAATTTACGATTCTCTTTTGTTTATATTTGGTCAACGGAATGTTTTTAATAACAAATGGGCTTTTAAATAAAATGTCCCTTTTATTTGTTTAGGTTTTGCAAAACGTTGAATTGTTGAGTTAAAATAACATATTCTGAATTCAATTAAAAACCAGTAAAATAAAGCTCTGGCGACACTGTGGTGAAACCGGTACAGGACGTGGGAGGCGACTGCGCTCATGATTAGTTAGGATCCACGCGGCTATTGGCGCACGTTTGAACACCTCTATACAAGCTAGTTGACATAAACGACGCTTGCGAATTTTGACGCGCATCCCGCGCGAGTTTCGCTTTAGTTCGGCCCGAGCTTAAAATAAATGTTCTGAATTTAATTAGAAACCTATAGAATAAAGGTTTATTTGCTCTCAATAATTACCTAATAAATTTTTTTCTTCCTTTTTCCAGGTTTCATCCGAGACTACACAGGCAGTTATGCCATAGCGTTCAACATTTTGTCAGTCTGCAACCTCTTCTGTGTCGTACCCTGGGCAGCGGAAGCCATAGCCAAATATAGGAAGAACAAGAACTCTGCCAACGACCTAAAGACATGAATATTCAAGCCATAAGCTTTAGTACAACACGAGTTCGTTATTTTTATAAAAGGATTTGGAACTCCCACCGTGACTTAAAGATATTCCTTTTACAGGATTCCAAGTCGATTAGTAGATTCTAAATTTACATGAATTGACTTAAATTGTATCAGGTCCTGTGGACCAGAAGCACCTCTAATTAATTGAAGTATTGTAGTATTTTGAAGTTATGTTTTATTTCTTATTTTAAGTTGATTGGTCAGAGATTTGCTCATTTTGTGTTGCTAAGAGCAACAACAAAATTTTTGCTGATAAAATTCTAATTTTAATGTTAATATTTTTGTAAGATTTAGAGATTTTGCATATTGATTTTGAAAATCACAATGAGTCTACGATTATTCTTAAATTGAGTTTAGAAAATTTGAACATTAATAATTTAGAAGATAATTTAAGTTTAGTTTATAGAATAAAGCTGCCAAAATCTTGCCATATTTATTTATATATTAGTAGTGGTGTAGATATAAGGAAAACAATAATAATTAAATAAGAACACTGCCAATAATTGTTAAGGATGGTCAATATTCTGGGCTCACATACATACAACAAAACAGTTTGGTACCTATACCTAAAGCCTAAAGGAAAGAAATACTTCATTATCATTTTTGAACTTCTGCATAATATTGCAGTAATTTTAACAATTGATAAATTGTTTTGTTGACTGTACGTAACGCGAGACGAGCTGGAGAAAACAAACGACTAGTGGTCCCCAATAGCCCTGAATCGAAAGGGCTGGAAGTCATGGGAAAACCCTTTGCCCATCAGTGGAATGAGGCTAACAGTAACGTGTAAATGCATTTCTGAAATGGTATTTTAGTAAATATATTGATTTAGTGTAAATATTGTACATATAGTTAAATATAGTTATTTAGTGTAAATACTGGTATTTATCTGCATCGGGTAAGACAGAAAGCCGACCCCTAAAAAAAAGTTGTGAAAAGGCTAGGCAGATGAGGAGTTATTTAGTGATAGAAGGTTTATAGTTTTATTTATAATATTATGTAATGTGTTAACTGATAAATAAACCTGTAAATGGAAACACGATTTCCTGAATTTTGTGACTGCGATAAAAAATAGTGAAACTGCTGATTAAATAATGAAATATAGATATTTTTTTACAATGTCACTTTTTTGTTCATTATTTTATTACTTATAGGCTGATTAAGCTTATGCTTTCTTTTTAAAGTATTGTCCGACCGAAACACGATTTTCAGCCGAAACCGTAATCGAATCTTCAGCTCCACTTTTAGTTTCGGCCGAAACTGAAACCAAACCTTAGGAAGTTAAGTAAAAGTGAGTTAAATTGACATTATCTCCTGAGGTTTGTAATATATAGTTAATGTGAATTAAGGGCTGATCTTGCAATATCAGATTCTTTTACTCAAAGATAAAATTTACATTTGGCAGATTGTGTAAAAAAAAAAAAATAGTTTAATTAGCAGACTTCTTCAGATGTATCAGCTACCTCAATTTTAAATACCTAATAATTTTAGCCAAGACTCCATAAAGCGAAGCGAGCACTGAAATGTATGAGCTTGCCATCGCTACGGAACGCAGAGTCAGTAAGATGCATCTGCTGTGATCCCTACTTGCTAATAAGTACTATAAGCAGCATGTCTGTTAAGAAGCAAAATGACTTATCACCACACCACACCACGCCGACCACTATTTTTATTGTATTTTGTACAAAATAGGTGAAAACTGGACCCCGTACGTAAGTCTACGCCGTCTGTATATCTGTCATATCACTTGTGCACTATAATTATTAATAACTGCCGCGCCAAAGGCTAGTCTGGAGGACTTTTTATTATAATCTGCTTTATGTATTTTTGCCTATCTATTCTAATCGAAACCGATAGCTAACGAACGCCACTTTTTGACCGAAACCGAAATTATCTGCAGTTGAAACCTGATTTTTTGGCCGAAACAAAAACCCCGGTAAATTCTGTCATACATCATATATGTTAGAACTTTTTTTCAAAAGCAATAAAGAAATTACGAGGTCGAATTACCTACCAAACCATATCAAATAGGTGCTGTTGGCATATCCGGAAACATTTAAAATTATGAATGTCACTGTACGGATATTATTCAAAATAACATCAATATAATCAATTGGCAACAGCTACAATTTATCTGTAATTATTATCTTGAATTATCGTAAGCAGTATGGAAAAGATCATTGCGATATCACGCGATTAGGTGAGGCTATCAGACAAATTAAGATTGCATGTTCAACTAAATACATGCACTGTTTATAATTACTTAGACATATTTACATCATTTAAAAAGCTACCAGTCTTAAAATAATAATTTATGTATATATTGTCTGTGTGTATATAAAAAAGGGAAAATAATCAAAGGGCATCAAAAAATACGTTGCCATCTGTTTTAATTAGAATTACTTATATGTATGTAGGTAGGTACAGTCAAGTCTAATCTTTGTCTGTTTTCAAATTTTTCCTTTAATAAGTCTGGTCACATATTACCTATTTACGCTACGGACGGCACTAAGCAGACTATTGCCTAAAAACTATATTTAATTACTTGATAACAAAGATCAAAACAGCATGTCACCTTTAACCTATGTCGAGACGACATCAATCTTTTTAAATTTTGTTTTTTTTTTTAAATGTCGTGCTGTAACTTTTTTCGGTCTGACATGTTGGTACCTAAAGAAGATGGCTGAATGTCATTCTGCGGTATTGAGATTACGACGCAATATAGGTAATGGGTTGAGTCGGTTATGCAGATATGATATGTAGTCTTTGATAGCCCATAAGGTGACAAAAATATTTTGGCTGTAACTGTAGGTACGGTGGGCTGCATCAATTGGGTACCCCACCACAGTTGCTAAATGCTTTCAAGGGGTGTACCCAATTGATGCAGCCCACTGTACATTATTGGATTTGTCACTCCCATTTGTCTATTGGTTATTTTGTCTATTGTTTTGGTTTTGTTGTTGGCTTTCTACTTACATAAAATATAACAAGCGTCACTGTGGAAAATGCCTATAAAATGTGCAGATATAACGTTTATAATTAATACATTAACATAATTATCTCATTTTGATTGGTAATTATGGATAATGATACACACTTCTCACTCTCTCTCTCTTCACTTCACTTTCAAAAACCGAGCGAGTCACAGGTCAACTGACCTTCACTTTGACACCTACAGACCAGACAGCATCAACCCATCTACAACCGTATTGTAACGAGAATAAAGATTAGGTACTTTTATTTTGACAGTGATGCAAATTCAGAGGAAATAATTGTAAGGACTGTAGTCTGTGTCAGTTGTGCCACATACCAAAAAAAATACAGATACCTACTGTGTAATGATAACATACAATAAAAGTACCGACTTATACCTATGTACACCACCCACTAAGCCATATATTTATAGAGTTGTAAACTTTATGTATATGTATAACCAATTCTATTGTGTATGAGCGAATAAGTGAACAAAGAAACATTTATCTGCGTAACATACACAGAGCGGTGTGCATGTGTAATAGGTACCTACAGCGCACATTATGCGACAAATCGGGAATAACGACTAAAAAGTCGCAGATGGAAATCGATGCTCCGATGAAATAAGCAATATATTGCGTCTTATATTGAGGTGAAAACATCTTTAGGCGCACTTTGCGCTCTTTCTGAACAGTGAACGAAACTCGAACAGTCAATCTTGGGGTCGGTGACGCTAAATCGCGTACACTCGGCTCATATAAGTGTTATTGAAAACTAAAATAAGCACACACCCTCTATTCTGTCTACTAATAGTCATTGAGTTACTATTCCTAAGGAAGATCTTTTAACTGGCAGACATTTTTAAGCAAAGGTATGGAGCGATTATATTTCTAATTGGAACAGAATAAAATAAATAATTTTACCAGAAAAAAAAAAGAATCTATCGTCGCTCGGGGTTTAAAAAAATATTAAAATAAATCCAAATCAAACTCAGCCGTAATTGTTTTCTAAATCTGAAACCATTCCGATAATTTCAACATTTTTCTACTTCTAATTGGTTATTTGAACAGCAGAATAAAAATACCGTCTCCCCAAATTGTAATTACTTTCTTGTTTACATCCAAGAATCCTCTGATTCTCGAAAGTAAATGCTTTTGCCGATTGAAATGAGCGAGCTTTAATTTTAGAGCGTTTCTAAAGATCCCAACAAAAGTAATCGTCATCAAAACTACTAAGTACAGTCAGGAAAATTAATTATTTATACAAATTTACTCACTACGTAAATTTGCCGTGTTATAGCCATTTATTTATATTATTATTGAACACACAGTGAAATGGATACAAATACGACATATATTTTGTATTGAGTACAAAGTCCATTTTATACTAAAAGTCTGAAAGAATGATAGTAATTGTGATTTTAATTTACAACAATTTGATAAACACTAATTTCTCTGACTTTCACTTTCTCCAGCCCCCTACATAAAAATGTGGCAAGAACCACACGCCGATTCGGGTCGGAATTCGAATCGGGACGATATTTTTTTAAAGTGATTTCATCTCCATTCACTCTTGCATACCTATTCACCCCGTTTGTAGATATTGTACCTACTGTTTATGTTTATCACCTTACCTAAGTATGTGTTATTATTTGTATTTATTGTAAACTAGCTTCCGCCCGCGGCTTCGCCCACGAGGTATGTCGGTAAAAACTATCATATGTCCTTCCCCGGTATGCAATCTATCTCTCTGCCAAATTTTATCGAAATCCGTTCAGTGGTTTAAGCGTGAACAGGTAACATACAGACAGACAGACAGACAGAGTTACATTCGAATTTATAATATTAGTATGGATTGGATGTACATAAATAACTGGACAAAAAACGATTTCATTTTATTTTTAATGTTTTTATCGCCAAAACCCACGGCAACAAAGTCGTCACGCACAATATGCGCCCCGCACTATTACAATCAGCTGTCAACTGGTAGAAAAACAAAAATAGAGCATGTGTTCTAGCCCTTAGACAGTACGGCAGCTGTTTATCAGCCGCGTCCGGTCGACACTCGACAACCAGACCAGTGCGCTCGCTACGCTTACCAAAGACACAGTGATACCGTGGATCATGAATGATACAAAGGAAATTAACCTCCATAAGGAGGAAAACATTTTGGACGAAGTTAAGGAGGAGCAAGTTTTGGACACAGTTAAGGAGAAGGCTGATAGGAATAGCTGGGGCTATGCTGTTGGATTTGGAACTGTGATAACCTTTGTAAGTATTAGTTTTTTTATTTTTTTTTATTTGGCGCCAGAATTTATTTTGTCTACATTGCCATCTGTTTTGTTTTTGTCTCGTCAAATTGGGTTATTTTAAAGGTCGCACGCTGAATGAGTCACTTACTTGTTTATTATTAGAGAAAGACGAAATTTAGATGATGTTGTTTATAAACAAGCATATTGTTAGGTTATTGACACCAAGAGAGTGTTGTATTGGTTCTGTCTATTTAAACAAATAGTCTCACATTCGGTCAGTCTGTTATTTTGGTAACTTGCAAGTTATTTCGAAATTTTATGGTGATATTATGTACATTTGTAGCAATTCTAGCTGTTTCCGAGTGTTTGTACATGTCAATTTAGAGTGGTTCTACATATACTTATGGGGGTTAATAACAAAACATTTGTTAAATGTTTGTTTACAAAGAAAAACAAATGTTTGTCAATAGCTACATACCTAAATCATTCACTCGATTCTAAGTAGAAGTCTCTCCATTCTAATACAGTCCTATCTGACGGTAATTTGCATCCACATTGACCTATGATTTCCATAATGTCACCGGCCTATCACTCCGTTGGATAACCACTTGTCCAATTTAGAAATAATTACATACCTAACGGCCTGAGTCCGTAAAGGGCAATCACATGATTTGGAGAAAGAGGTTTTATGTTTTCGACAACATTGGCTACACTATAGGTGACAAATCTATTGAGATTTTTATTGTTCTAGCTTCACAAAGTACATAATACAAACTTTTTGAGTTTAGCCTGTAAGTTTTGCCCAAGACCTGTATTGGAGCTATAGCTATAAACTGAACCCTAAATTGATTCGTTGCAAATGCTTATTCTTTAAGGTACCTATTGTGGTTATTAAGTTTTCCCTAAAACCTTTCCAAAAGTATCTCGCGGAAAGCATATCATGGATAGCGATGTCTCTTCTTAATAAGTCATATTGACAAACATTTAAAAAATGCACTTTATCGACACCATTTTTCTCAATCCCGCATTTTGGCAGAACAATAAATTTCCTCCTTCAACCCAGCCGTTCTCGCACGATTTCCCTCCATAAGTATACAAACAAAAGCAATTCTTACACAAAATTAGCATTAGGTATTTCTTGCCATTGCTTCCAATCCCACGCCAATAATGGCGTCTGACTCGTTTAATATTTACGTTGATAGCAAGAACACACACACCTACATGTACAGACGCCAGCACATCAAAGCTATCCGAAACTGTAAAATGTTCCCAACAAACTTTGAATCTTATGCTTTAGCGATAAAGTTGAAAATTTATTAAAGAAATTTAACTGATTGTAGTAGCTTGATGTGCTGGCGACTGTACCTCTAATAGCCATGGGCAAATATATCATGTTCCTATATAAATTCTTACATATTGCTTGTGCAGTGTTTAATTACACTACACCTATTTAATAAGTAAACACTGATTCTAGTTTGTATGTATTAATTATGATTAATGTGATTGTGAAATGCATCCTTGTTTTGATTAATTACAATGAAGCTACATTTATGTCTTAATAAATTATAATTATAATAATATGTCAGTAAAACTTTCTACATTGGTTTTAAATCTGATTTTTTCTTGTTATTTCTACTTTCTAGCACGAAATTATTAATTATTACTCCGCCCATAAAAGCATGGTTTTACTTAATTCGTTAGAAAGGGACATATTACCCTTGCCAAATTTTGCTAAGCTGACTCTATCATAGAAATATACAGGGCGGCAGGGACATAAAAAAAATCAGCAGTTCCATACATTTTGACCGCGTAGCGTAGGTATTGTACTTTTCTATGCTGTAGCGATAAAGTTGAAAATCTATTGAAGAAATTTGGTAGCTTGATGTGCTGGCGTCTGTACATAGGTTTGTTTTCATACTTATTACCACTTCGCAGACAAGGTTTATAATTCCCATGTTTGTAAGAATTATAAGGCAATCTACATAATTAATAGTTTATTATTTGCTCAAAAACCACCTAGTATGCGCTACCGGTAAACTCCCAACTAACACCGACCTCGTGATTTAATACAATGTAAACTTTAAAAAAAAACGATAACATTAAAACAAACGTTAAAAACTCTTCACGAAAAAAATATGGCGTCATTCGCTTGCAATCTCAAAGTCAATTAAAGTATTAACTAATCTTTCCGCGCAATTTACCGAAGTCAGTAGAAGAAATGAGTCACAAATTCAAAATGAAGCAATAGGCTGGAAAATCACAACTTTTGACTGAAATGGGCCTAATTTATATATTCTTAATTAGTCCTAAGGAAATTAACTAATTAAGAGACATTGAGGTGATTATGAACAGCGAGACTGTTAACGATAACTTTTTCAAATGTCATTAGTTCATAACCCACCTTTGATGTGAATTTTGTAGTTCAATAATTTCATAAAGTTAGCTTTTAATTTTATACACTTTAATGAGGTCTATAGAAAATAAAGAAAGATAAGTAATACATTTTTACATAAAGTGTTTTTGTGATTTTCCATCTGGAATTTCTTAGTAGCAGTTCGGAGTCTGGATTTGTGCCCGTTTAAGGTGGTCGCACATTTATCAGCATCGTACGCGCCGCATTTAGTTTTTTCAATATTGGAATGCCTTCAGCATTTAACGAAGTGCGGCGCGTACGGTGCGGATAAAGTGTGCGAGGTTTCACATGATTACATACAACGAATTCTAAAATGAGGCTCGTACGGCGCGTGCGGCGCGTAGGTACTTTGCACGTTGCTGACAAAATGTGCGATCAGTTATTACATGGGAGTTTTACATAACTGGCGAAAGGTGGGTGTACTATAATAGGTACACCTCTACCTAACTCGTGGGGTTACATTTATTCAGCACAGACAAAAAGGCAATCAAAATAAAATCTTGAAGACATTCAGCAATCGTGTAGGAACAATTTATACATAACAGAAAAATTATCATAAAATATCAACAGGAAATTGTAAAATCTGCTTGTCAAAGGCTTATTCTGTACTTACACAGTACTAGAGTATAGTAACGTCCCGTTTATAATTAACGTTGGTACTGAAGAAAATCCTTTGGTGCAACGATTTTCCCCGTAATTTTATTTTCATATAAAACCGTCACGCTATATTTTCAGAGCCAGTCCGATGAGGGTTTTTTTGAAATGGTGTTCACTAGGTGGCAGCACTAAGGCGTCAGGTCAAAAGTGTCAAAGCGCCTATATTTTCTTTAATCCTGACTGAAAGATGAATGAATGAATGATGAACGTCATCATTCTATACTAATAATAAAGCTGAAGAGTTTGTTTGTTTGAACGTGCTAATATCTCTAGAACTATCAGTCGGATTTGAAAATATGCAATCCATAGCCTAATTTTTGAGGAGGACTATAGGCTACTTAATTAACATCACGTATAGGACCCTTAGGAGTCGAGCGAAATGACGACGGGAACAACTTTCACACAGACGAAGCTGCGGGGAGGAGCTAGTATTTTATATTCATTGTCGAAATGGAAGACCTCTTGTCAAAATGGCGCCATTTGTTGCCGTAAAATTTCATCAAAACCATAATTATGAAACAGTAGGTATTCCATTAATCGAATTCCGTTCGCTAAATACCTAAAACAATGGAACAAAGAAACGCTCGTTTCCCAATATTGTAATTAAATTGTGAAACCGAATCCATCCGTTCTATCTAAATAATTTTAATTGATGTTGACTTTGATTAATCATATTTATTAATTAAACTAGCTTTTCCCACGGCTTCGTGTGAATATAGGAAAATATCCCACGGGAACGTACTACCGGGATTAAAAGTACCATGTGTGTTAATTTAGATTATAAACTATCTGTGCGCCAAATTTCAGCCAAATCCCTTCAGCCGTTTTTGCGCCAATCCGGAACATTCATCCAGACAAACAGACAAACGGACAAACATTTTTCTTTAGATACTATTTTATTGTATGTATAAATTAAATATTGAACAGCAGTGGCCTAGATATATTTGACTCTGCTTACAATCAGTAGAATCCTAATTCTTCGAAGTATAACAAGGATTTGTTTCAAAATAATGTCCTCAAAATTGGGTTAAATGATTTAAGTCCTCTTTCTAATCTCGATCGCACTTCGGTTATGATTCATCCAGGTGTAAAATAACGGATTATGGAATGGCACAATGGCTACCTAAATCTCTTCCAAACCCTATCTCATTTGAATTATCTAAAGGTGTTGCCAAAAGGGTAAATGGTAAAAATAAAAATTTTATATGAAATAAAAATATTCATAATATTTTTATGAAATTCATTGAACGGCACGTTGGTACAGTGGTCGCAAGCACTACTGATGAGCATGAGGTCATGGGGATTGTCTTGTCGATTCCTGGGCCGGGCAAAGTGTTATTGGATTTTTCCATATGGAATTTATCAGTTGCAGCACGGAGTCTAGCTTTGAGCCCGGTTGATGACAATAGGCTGGCTCCCTATTACATGGGACACATAACTGACAATATTATAGGTACACTCCTGTCTAACCCTTTGGGGAATACAGGCGAGATGTTGTGTTAAAGTATGTTATGCTCTAAAAAAACTGAATTTTTTCTATGTTATGTTATTTTTATGAAATACTAGCAGCCATGTGGTTTCACCCGCATAAGTCTCGATCCCGTGGGAATATCAAGATGAAAAGTAGCCTATGTCCTTTCTCGGGACTCAAACTATCTCTATACCAAATTTGATCTAAATCAGTTCAGCGGTTTAAGCGTGAAGAGGTAACAAACATACAGACAGACAGACACACTTTCGCATTTATAATATTAAGTATGGATTTACAGATCGCTGGCATTGGACATGTCAACTCGTTCGGGCTGATTTACAATGATTTTATTAATGAAACACAATCTACAGCCAAATCGTTAACTTCAGCACATGGAGTTTTTGCCATCATGTTGGCCATAGGAGGTAAGTTTCTAGAGATTAATTATAACATTATTGATGTTTAATTTACTTATAAATGTCGTATCCCTGGTTTCATATTTTATTGCATCTGGTAGTTTATTAAATACCTGTTTTCTGTAGGAACTATTGATCAATAATAAAGGATCATGTTTTGGTTAATATTATTTATTTAAATAAATAAACCCTAATATAAATTGCCATAGTTCAAGCAATCTGAATAATCAGAGTTTGGAAGTAATTTATGATTTATTCCATTTGGTTGAATCATATTCCGTCGCATAGAAAACGGTTTTGTCTAGTCGCAAAGTCGCGTCGTGAGCAACGATATAACAAGGTCAGCATTACAAGAAATATCTATTGTCATATTCATTGTTTAGATTTAAATTCTTATAACTAACTAGATTAACTTTACTATTTCCAGGTATAATACTCAACAGCATAACAAAAAGATATTCATTAAGATTCGGAGGCATTATTGGAGCAGTTCTCTTATCTACAGGATCTTTCAGTACCATATTCATAACTAATACCAACCAACTACCTATTACTTTCGGAGTGTTCCAAGGAATTGGCTTCGGAATGTTGGTATCGGTGTGTTACTCGACTTTAAACCATTATTTTGTGAGGAAAAGAACAACTGTCATGAGCATTTGTAAGGCTGTCCAAGGACTTGTATTGATGTGGTATCCTCAATTGCTGAAGAAGATAATGTCTCTATATGGATTCAGAGGAACCTTACTAATTCTGGCTGGAATGTCTTTGCATACATTTCCTGGGATGCTCGCGATGAAAACAGAATCCATAACCCCAGGAAAATTAAGAACAGCAAGTATTTTTTCATTTGAAATTGTTTTCTTTGTAGAATGCATTGTATATGAAATTAAACGTGGTTTCTAATTTGCAGGTGATATAGAAAATGGGAAGGGACACGAAAATGAGGATTTGTTAAAAGATATAAATAAAGATTCTCTGAAAGCGGATCCGTCTGGAAGCAGACAAGTGTTTGAGAAAATCAGGTAACAAAAATAAAAAGAAAGGTATTTGAAAAGATAATTTTTATAGGCAGAGTACTTTTGGGGTTGAGAAAACTGTGTCGTAAACACTACGTATAAGCTGCTTACATCTACCTATGTAAATACATATAACCTATTTCTCTCATTTTCTACACTCCCAATTGTATGTACAAAGTTTACCTTGATAATGATAACACAATAAATTTGCTCCAAATTCTCCTTGATACCTACAACACGGAGCTACGTTATAATGAAATACCTACTACAATTAAATACCTCGATTCAAAACTAGAAGCTGATTATGCTATTTTCGAATATAGGTATTTAATTAGTTCTACGTCCTAGCAATGGGAACATGATAGGTAATTTTCCCATTGAATACAGACCTCCTATCGGTAAGGGCGATGCCTCATTAGTGCGTTGCGTCGCTGCAACGGACCAATTTAACACATTGTATTATATGCCACACCTGCGTTGAGTCATTATGATATTATTGACAAATTTACCTAATCGAAATAATAATTAAATTGTCATAATTTAATTTATAGTCATTATTGAGTCAACGCTGCGATTTGAAAGTTTTCATACTAAATTGATGGAATAGTTGCACGTTTTCTTTTCATAACCATTGATACTTTGATATTTCTTCTTTTACAGACAGAAATTAGTGGAAATATTGAACTTTAAGATCTTGAAAGATGTTGTTTATTGCAACATTTGTTTGGGACAGAGTTTTGTCAGCTTCTCCGATCTCACTTTCTTCATCTTACAACCGATGCTGTTATTTCAATATGGCTATGATGGGGTAAGTTTTACATTTAATTTCTACCTTATATTTGATTATTTCAACTTAATTTGACGTGATTTTATTAGCACAGTGGTTACATAATCAGCCAATGACGTTCCCACTGCTGGGACACAGGCCTCCTCTCTTCGAGTAGGATTACGGCATATGACACGTCTTCGAATTTTTGGTTCTAAAACATGCCTGTTTCCTCACGATGTTTTTCCTTCACCGTTGTGAGTGCAGAAGTGATGAAATTATTTACATAAACAGTAAAGCCCCTGTTTGGGTTCGAACCTACGATCTACGACACGTAAGTTACCACTGGGCCACCACTGCTCCAAAATAATAGTGTCAATTTCAAAATTCGCATATAAACAATTACTATAATTTCCTTATATCAACCCAATAAATAGTTATACGAGCCCTAACGTAACAGTAATACCGTCGTTATTTATATAGGCCTATATTCGCATAAAGATAACATTAATATAGGCTGAGGTGACATTGTAGCGGTATCTACAACGCCACATGCGATCAACGCGCCATACTGCCGTCACGCAAAATCCTGCATCTCGCAAGCAGAGTTTACCGGCGGAGCAGGCTATGCGATGCGACGAGGTCGGTCGCGGGAGCAAGAAATTTCAAGAAGTCGCGGGCAAAAGTTTTGATTAATATAGGCCTGAAATATGTTAACTGCATGCAAGAGGCATCTTTTTTTTAAAAAAAAAGGCTTTTTTTCGCCAAAAAGAAAAAATCTTATAAAAGGCTGACTTTAAATTCATTGGCAGTTTTTTAGGGGCGACAGTAGATATGAATAAATGTGGCACTTACTCTGACTTATCGAAAAAATATCGCTTATCTATATCTTTACAGGGTGATGGCAAAATAGCTCTTCCATACATTTTGACCGCGTAGGTTTCGTACTTTTCTATGAAACAGCCGATTTCTGTTTTGATAACCGATGAAAAATGTCTTCGCTAGGGGTTTTGGAATCATGATCGTGCTGAATTCATGGTTACAGTTTGCGCATCGATGTTTCTGCCACCCTGTGTAATAAAAATGAATGCTGTTCTTTAGTAAGCGCATTACTATTCCACATCACAACTATTTTATAAAGGTATTATTTCAAGCTTATCAAAATAGGGAATATTTATAAGCTTGATATATATTTAATAGAAGAATATTTATTACTGTTTCAGTCTCAAGTGGCAATTTGTATCTCAATCTGTGCCGCGGCTGACGTCGGTGGAAGATTTGCCCTGGCCCTCATCAGCAGTATGTTCCATATCAACACAAGAGTGTTGTACTATGCAGCAACGCTGTTCACCTTCCTTATCAGATTAGGTATGTAATAATGTCAATCATTATTTTCTTATCTTGTTTGCTGTTTTGAAATTATAAATGGTATCTGAGGTATCTATGTTTGTTTAAGGTTTAAACACGAGTTTTCTATTTGATTTCGAGTGTAAATTGTTTGTTTTTTTCTAGACAAGCCAATATTGTTATAATGTGAGACATACCTTGTTTGTTCATTACAATATGGGTATATTTTTTTTAATTCCTCAAAGGAAAATTTACTCATGAAATTCTCGTTAAAAATAGCAACACTTATTAAGCTTCTGAAAAAATAAACGTAGTCTGTGGCTTTCATTACTCATTAGGTATGACCCAAAAAGTTACTCCCTATAATTTTAGTTGCCCTTTTCAGTTAAATGAACGTGACTTTCTTTACATGCTTATTAAGAAATCTTATTATGTACAAGTATATAAAAGGAAAAAGGGGAGGACGAGCTCATTGGTCATCAAAAATTTCGTCTTCATTGCTCTCAATGGAAAAAGTGCCAAAAAAGCTGGGAGCGTTGCGAGTTGCCACGTCGCATAACAATGATTCTTTGGCCTAAAAATAGACCAGTCCTCTTGGCTATTATTTATTTGTTTATTTATATCTATATATTCTCTTTCAGTAATGTTACAAATCACCCGATTCGTATGGATGGCGACAGTGACAGGAGCACTTGGGGTCCTTAGGGCTTGGCTCCATGTGGCCAGTCCCTTGCTGATCTCCAACCACGTGCCTCATGAGGACTTCCCAGGAGCATACGCACTCGCCATGCTAGCTACTGGCACTGTTAACGTTACTTTATCTCCACTTATAGGTAAGATATTATTTTCTTTATTTTGATTGTAGCCATTTTGTTTTCCACCATGCATTTATGGCGGCAATAGCAACTTGTTCAAAAAAGTGTCACCATTTCCCGCACAATGACACTAATGACGTATAGCAACTGACGGCTTTGAATATTTAGTCCGCGACAGAAGATGATGATGCACACGCATGCATACGCTCAACGCTCTCGGCCCTGCTGCCGGCGCGGCGTTTCTGTGATCTGTTCATACTACACACTATGCCAGAGAATTGACAGAGTTGATTAACAAATCAGTCTTGTAGACAAATAGACAGCGACCGTAAGAAGCAGGATGGCTACAGTAATTAAGAGGTGCGAAAGTGCATAATCTTGTAGATAATTATGACGCAGAGAGATTGCAGAATTCGCTGTTTTACAAAACCGCTAGTTGTTTTAGAAAACAGCTACCGACGACGTTTAGACGTAATGCAGAATGGATAATTTGCAGTCACTATGAGCGTCTGTCATAAAACTCAGATAACTTTTTTTTTATCAAATCATATTGATCTTTATTGGCGTTACAATAAGGGTCTAGTTGGGTTGCTGCTGTCAGAGATAAAATAACTGTGTAAGGGGTAGTGTTTCTTTTAGGCACTAACAAATTGAGTCAGCTTTATAGCAATAACGTTAGTTTAATTACCACCTTATTTTTCGCGGAAACACTGATCAAATCGAGCGCAAAAATGTCGGTTTAAACTTGATATCGATACGGTTGTGTGAAGGTGGATTAATTACGTTAACGATGCTCAAAGCAACGCTTCCCAGAATTGATCACGGCAACACGGCACACCAAGCAAAGGAAGTTTTCGACTTAATTACTCCGCGTTAGTAGTTACCGTTTTACGTGTAGTTTCTAGGAAAAAGCTGTATAGGACACCGTTGTTAAAAGAATCGTTTTCCTGAAATACAGTGCTATTCTGTAAAAGCACCCTGTGTAGTACAGGTGAAGTGTTCACGAGTAGGTACTGCCTTGATCGTGTATTTCTTTTCATTTTAGAGTTCCGTACCTCAAAAGGAAAAACGGAACCCTTATAAGATCACTTCATTGTCCATCTGTCTGTCAAGACCCTTTTTCTCAGGAACGCTTAAAGTTATCAAGTTAATTTAATATCAAATACAATCCATTGAAGCATTGAAAAAGTCAAACTTCAAGTCAACGCAATCGCAAGGGAATTAAAATCGGGTACTTCTCGTTGACCTATTCAAGAAATTTGGCTTGAAACAACGTCATATAACACAAGTAAAAGAAGCAATCCGAAATCCATCTGAAGCAGTAGCCGCGTCTCCATGTTCCGTGGTCTCACTAACAGAGAAGACCAGAGTCAAGACTGTCCCTAGTCTCCACAGCATAAAGTGATGGCCAGTGCGAGTAAGGACGGGCTTCTGACTTAGTAATAACAGCCGCACGAGTTGGTCCATGGTATATTAAGATGGTCACATCTTAATATACCAAGACCCATCCGTGCCCCGAAAAGCACGTTAAACCGTTGATCCCGGCTGTCATTCGTGGATCATTGACAGTCGATAAAGGTAGTCAGAAGCACGAAAATCTGACAACCAGTCTTATCAAGGGGTATCGTGTTACTCAGTAACTGGGTTGTGGAGGTCAGATAGGCAGTCGTCCCATGTAAAATACTGGTATTCTGCTGCATGCGGTTAGACTGGAAGCTGAGGAGTGCGAGTAAGTACAGACGCCAGCACATCAAGCTACTAGAATCTGTCAAATTTCTTTAGTAGATTTTCAGCTTTATCGCTAAAGCATAAAGTTCAAAGGTGATTGAGAAAATTTTACATTTTCGGGTAGGTTGATGTGCTGGCGTCTGTACAATAGTATGATTGTGACACCTAATCTACTTAAAAATTTTCCTTATCAAGAGAAAACAACAGGTAAATAAATGACATCATGTTTGATAATGGACTTCCATCTCTTCTACCGTTATTCTAATTTAATAACTTGTAATAGTGATATCTATAACTGTACAACATTGCAGTGACCTTTTCTGAAAAGTGTCCAAAATAAGTTTTAAGCCCTAACAATAAGATAAGAAATAGATAGGATAATTCTTTTATAATCCATCAATAAATACATTATCACCAAAATTTTAGGTTATTTTGCAATTGATAAAGCGTAGGAAATCATCTTTGAATTACCAAGGCCAGAATTCCTGTTACGCTGACGTCGGTCGCGTACAGTCAGCGTCGCAGTATGGTGCTGTATAGAACACAATGTATATTCACACGCGCGACCGACGATTCACGCTTAACAGGAATTCAGGCCTAACGCAAAATTACAACAACAACATTCATCATCTGCCTACCCTTTTCGCAACCATGTTAGGGTCGGTCTAAAAGGATTCAATTACTGGGTAACACGATCCTTTTGGTAACTGGTTGTACTCATCAGAAGGCCAATTCTTGTAATATAAAACGTTCAAAATCTAGTCGCAGTCTCATCTCGGCGACAAAGAAACGACAAAAACTTGTCAAAATGTAGGGAAATTAGAGGTATATTTGACAAGTAGAGACTGAGATCAGACTGTGAACGTTGTTAAAATTACGAGAATTGCCCGTCAGATGTTCAGACTTCTGGCTTTTGGCTTCTTCTGTTGCAAGAGTCACGTGTATCGTTTGATATCAGCTTAACAAAAGTTATTTGCTAGATCATTTTGAAGTTTTATTTCAGCTAACTTTATCGTTTTTTGTTTCCAGGTTTACTGAAAGACGTGTACCAAGACTACGTGCCAGCATTTTATGCTTTAACTTTATGCTGCGTGCCTTGCCTTCTCTTTTGGCCCATAGAATATGTAATTAAAACGAAGTGAACTATTTCTAACATTCAATAGTTTAAGAAAAACTTTACTTTTTGCAGCTGTATCACGATATTCGTGAAAAAAATTATTGTATTTTTAAATGCTTAGTTACTTCTATTTGTACATATTTATACTTAGTTTAGTATTAAATGCATTATTGTAACTTGATTTGTTTACTTATAAACCCATAATGAATGAGTGCTCTTAGTTATGCATGATAGCCATGATAGCTTTTGCCCAAAATTTCGGTCGTATGACATAAAATATAATATATCCTGTATTCCTGTGATTCTCTGCAATACTTCTTTCTTGTTTTTCATTAGTGACAGAATTTTCGGAACCGGATCAGTAGTTCCGAAGATTGTCCCCTCCATACAGACTCACAAAGTTTACCTCTTTATAGTATTAGTAAACAGGGTGGTAGGTACAGACTCCAGCACATCAGGCTATCCGAAGCTGTCAAATTTTCCCAATCAACTTTGAACCTTATGCTTTAGCGATAAAGTTAAAAATCTATTAAAGAAATTTGACAGATTGTAGCTCGATGCGCTGGCGTCTGTACATCGACGCGCAAACTGTAACCATGAATTCAGCACATGATTCTAGAGACCCCCTAGAGTATACATATTTCGTTAGTTATCAAAAAAAAACCTGTATCTTAAAAAAGTGCAATCAGGGTGGCAGTGCCCCCCTGATTGCATTCCATTGTTGTTGTGGTACTTGATTACATAGTAATTATTCAGCTGGTTCATGAACCTCATCCTTAAATTAAGTGGACTACTTACTCCCTCCATCATTTCATTTACGCAGATCTTACGTAAACAGTCTCCAGGTAAAATATTATCATTTACTTTTTCAGTGTTACCTCAGTATTACGTGGGGCCCTCTGAAGAGCCGTCATTATTAACCCTTAACGTGCGGGGTGCTTTAGAAAAGCCTTCGGCGAACCTTCGGCATCAATCTTTCTGACGCATTTCTTATTACCCTTTTTGTGGCTAATCGGTTTTAAACGTGTGAGGTTTTTCGAAATATGAAGGGTTCATTTCGTGGTCTATTTTTTGGAACGTATTCATGAGTTTTGGTTTAAAAAGGTAGGATGAATTATTTATTACAGAGGGTAAAAAATATATTATACACTGGATAAACTAAATAAACTAATAAACTATTATAAGTAAAATATAATAATTATACACATGATGGGGTTGGCGTGTCCATTGAGATAAAAACCCCAATTAATCAATAAAGATTAAAAAAATAATATATATATATAGGTACTAGCCTAACTAAGACTATTAACAAATTAAAATATGGCGTGGAAATATTACTCCGCATCGCTGTCGATTGGTAATGTACCCAAGAAACTGGCGGCATTGCCACGTTGTATGGCAATGTTTAGGCTCTAGCCAAGGTAAAAGCCAGCCCTTGGGTTACGGGCCAAACCAACCAGCGGTTTGGAGATTTCGTTGACCAAACAACAACAAAAAGGTTAACTGATACGGGCGTGTTATAAACTGCTGCAATCATTTGGTTTTAACCACAAGGGCTTTAGGGGATTGATTAATTAGTTGTGGTTCCTATAAATTCCATTTTAATCACGAGCTCTCCGAATTCTGTCTAATCATGGTTTGATCGAATGGCGGTTGATTTAGTTTAAATTGAGTATTAAAATGAGCAATTATTAGTTTAAATCTGGTTAATCTGAACCCCTCCATACAAAACTGAATTGGGCATACACAGACATGCCTTGAAGTAAAGAAAAAAGGAAGGTTTATTTTAATTGTCACCGAAACACGTGCGTATTAAAAGCAAGTTAGGTTTTGGTACTATTCTTAAAAAAGACAGTCACTACTTGACAATAATGCTTCTAAAATAAATTTTAAATATAACGTTTGCAACGCAATTAAGTCTTCAGAACGGGTGTTATTTGATATTGAATATTAAGATAATTGAGTCTTGATTACATTCAATAAATGTAATTTTTCATAATCATAATTTTTAATCATATGAAAGTTGTAAGCAAATAAACGTGTGTTTTTTAATACAAGTTAGTTCGAATACCTACTTAGTGAAACAAAAAAGTAAGAGTATTATATTCCATTCTACTTAGATCAAAACAAATATAATCAAAAGCACACAAAAAAGGTCGTGTGTCTATCTAGTCAAAGCATAAACATATTATGGTAATCAAAAGAAACCCACTGCATCATTCACCTCTTGCATAAAACAACCCAGCGACCCGCACATACTTGACTCCTAAGCAGATTATCGGCACATCTTGAAATGCATGGCGGAATCAGCTAAAAGGAAACCAGTCAAATTTATTCATGGGTTCTCGACAACTAAGTTTGCTTTCATCAGATAGAACGGGATGATAAAATAAAAGCTGAGCGCATACTGACTGTATGCGCTTCGCTTTTGTTTTGTTATCCCGTTTTATCGGGAAATTATTGCATTGCAGTTTTGCATAAACATCTTTAAGGTTCCGTACCCAAATGCTGCCAACGGGAACCTACTACTATGGCTCCGCTGTCCGTCCATCTGTCACAGGGCTGCATCTTTTGAACCGTAATAGGAAGACACTTGAAATTTTCACAGAGTGTGTACTACTATGGCTGTGGCTATATTATAACAACAAATATTAAAAACAAAATTAAGTTTACAATTTAAGGGGACCTCATATCAAATCAGCCTATTACAGTCCACTGCTGGACATAGGCCTCCCCCAAAATGCGCCACAATACCCTGTCCTCCGCCTTCCACATCCAGTCAACTCCAGCCACCCTCTTTAGGTCGTCCGTCCATCTAGCTGGGGGGCGTCTCACACTTCGCTTGCCGATACGCGGTCTCCACTGTAAATTCCATATACAAACGTGTCTTTTCGGTGTTTAAAAAAATACATGCTGTGTTAAATATTGTACGATGGTACGGAATCCTTCGTGTGCGAGTCCGACTCACACTTGGGCGCTTTTAATTTATTGCCTTCATAGTTTTTTCTCGTTTGGATAGTAGAATAGAATATGCAAAATATTGCATATTAATCTGGGATGGCAGAAAAATATATTGAACGTTTCAGTTTGTGATTTCAATAAATTGTTGATGGGTTTAAATGCAGATTTTGTTGCGCTTGTGGGTTATGGCGTAATTTATTAATTACAAACACGTCAGTTGTATGATATAAGAATGAACCACAATAGGTTTTTACTTCATGCACTTTTTCTATGAAGTCCTCCAATATAACTGACTCCTAATGTTTTGTAAAAAACCGAAAAAAAAATAAGCGCAAGGGGTTCAGAATAATATAATATACTGAATCTATGGTAACACACTATCAGTAGCAATGGGTTTCATTTTGACAGTTCAACAGTATTCATTGCGTTATTTGCGTTGTTGAGCAGACACAATTTTCGAACATATCCAGGAGCAATGGATTTGAAATATGCTTCAAAATGATTTAAATTGAGAGTAATAGTGTGTTACGCAATGAGAGGGTGGGTTACGCGTCGCCACCTGTATCACGTTATTGGGAACAGAAAATCGTTGTGGTCTCCATATACATATCTATCCATTTTAATTCCCTGTGTTATCGTGATGCCGTGACGTGACGTACCATCGCGGCCTTTTCCGCCTGACCAACTAAATTTGTTTTCGCCTAAATCCAGCGGCGCCGCCAAGCCACGCCCTCGCTATTGGGAAAGCGATAACGCAATTAGTTGCAACTTACATTAGTGGCAGCTTAGTGACGCATCACGTGTACTCCTTTTGTAAAATTTACTAGAGAGCGCTTCTATTTTTTGAGTGCAAGCAAAAATTTACTTAGTGGTGGTCAGACGAGTATCCGCGATAGTACATAATATCGTCAAGTTAGAAATTATAAAAGCGCACAATGTGTACAAAATCCTTAAACTGATGTTCTCTTTTAATTGCATTATCCGAATTCAGCTTCTAAGTACAGACGCTACTACCTACAATCTGTAATTTTTTATTTTTTTATTTATGTTCCCCGATTTCTTGAAGACGCCTATACCGATTTGGGAAGTTTTTCTTTTGTTTGAAAGGGTATACTTCCCAAGTGGTCCCATGATCATCAGGTCAGGATCTGATGATAGGATCCCAGGGAAATCGAGGGAAACCCTCAAATTTTATTGGCAAACCTATAGCGATTTGGATATTTTTTAAAGTAACTTGAGCATTTGCTCTCGGAAATCATCATTTGGTAAAGTGGAGCTGATGATGAAGACCACAGGCGGCCATCGGAACTAATCAATGATAAATATTTCACGGGTTGCGATTCGATTACTTTAATATGGTTGCTAAGCAATTTACGCTCGTCACAATCCGTGTGGTGGTGGAGTGGAGTTCTCCAGGTTCTTACCAGGAGAACTCCTCAACAATTAACGTCCCAGCATCGGGAAAAGCAATATTTTGTGAAAGGCGATGAACAGTTGATGTTAGGCTATTGTAACTTAGATAAATTACAAACTCTCTCACTAAAAAGTGAAAAATACTTAAAAAACTAAATAACTTTTTTAAATAACTTTTTAAATAACTTTTTAAATAACTTTTTTTAAATAACTTTTTTACAAAAAAAAAAAACAACCGACTTCCAAAAAAAAACTACAAAGTGATAAATAACTTTTATTTCGGAAGTCGGTGTCGTTGGTTCTGCATTTTCGTTTATTGACAACTTATAATAGATTTTCAACTTTATCGCTAAAGCATAATAAGGTTCAAAGTTGATAGGGAAAATTTGACAGTTTCGGGTAGTTTGATGTCCTGGCGTCTGTACATTGGCAGTGCATTAAGTTGATATTCGGGATAATTTCAGCAGAAAGCCTGGCGATAGCTAACGTGATTACCGCTTAAACTGCCTCCGGAATATTCTGGAACCGGAAAGTTCCTTAATTCCATGCCAAACGAGATTATGGATGTAGATTGAGGACAGGTAAGTGAAGACTGTCAGATAAGTCGAGAAACGAGCTCTATGACACTATATATTTCAATCTGAATAATTTTGAAGGATATTGCTAATCCATTGCTTGATATGTTCGAAAAATGTGTCTACTCAGAAACAAATAACGCAATGAATATTGTTGAACTTTCAAAATGAAAGCCATTCCCACTGTTAGTCTTTTACGCAATCCCGCTGATTCTACCCGAGATGGCACCAATATCGTCCGCCCAACGCCAATTGTAAACGCCGCCCCGCGGTTTCACCCGCACAAGTCTCGATCCCGTGGGAATATCGGAATAAAAGTAGCCTATGTGTTAATCCAGGGTGTCAGCTATATCCATACCAAATTTTATAAAAATTCGTCCAGCCGTTTGTGCGTGAAGAAGTAGGTAACAAACATACAAACACACTCACAAACTTTTGCCTTTGACCGTGTGGTATTACCTAAATACCTACATATTATGAAAAAACTTATAAAAAGGAACTTGTGAATTCGTAAAGGACATAATATTTCTGACATCATTTATTTACCGGAAAGAGACAGGCAGTACCTATATTTGATTTCTGACAAATGAAAATTGACGTAGGTTACTAAGGAATATAAATTTAATAACATTTTGTGTGAACGGTGCCGGTGGAGAGATTGAATGAAAAAAAGGGTGAATTTTAAAGGTCATGTCAAATTGTACGCTACTGTTTTCAAGCATAAATTGACTAAAATTTTGGGTCGAAAACTCATAAATAAAATGGTCTAAAATATGCTTATTTCTACCGCTTAGCTCGGTGTATTGTATACAAAAGTAACGATAAGGATATACAATTTTGTCTTTGTACGATAGGCGGAAATACGAGTACCTATCTCACGTAGGGCAGGTCATTCACACGCAGTGGTAGTGCCCTGCGAGTTACTACAGAATTGATAGGGATGTTCACAATAATTTACATGAAGTGGGCATAAAAAAACAGATGTAGATAGGCACTTTTGCTATCGTTCAGTTTTTAAAATAAGATGATACATAACAGGATGTACGTACACTGCGTTTGCGATTTAATTTCCAAACATGTAAACAAATACGCGTTTTTATAAAAATTTAATTTAAAAGCCACTCAAAGTTCAATTTGCGCTATAATTTCCAAACATTTTAATGACTTTTTCAATAACAGGTACTAATCAATCTGAAATCAACTTAATTTATACTAGCCTAAAGTTGATATTCGTATTAATGGAAATAACATCAATTGGATAAATGATGCTCAAATTAGTGCCTGTACAATTTCTAATAAATTATGTGAATTAGATTCAATAAAACAATGCTAGAACTTTCTGATTTAATGTAATAAATGTAGGTATAGGCACTAATTTGAGCATACCTACTTGACTTTAATTCTCATCTCTAGTCTATAGTTACTAGACAAAAGTAATATTTTTAAAGTAAAAAAAAAAGCAAAAATATTGGTCATTAGATTACAGATATTTTAATATTTATTTTGTCATCACCTACTACCATTCAAAAGCCATATATTTTCACAACAAAAAAAGAGAGAGAATAAGAACACTGATTTAAAGCACGACGTCTCACTGATTACAAATTAAAAGCCAAATATTTTATTTTATTTTATTTTATTCTGTTCGGGAACCTTACAGCTAACTTAAACAGTGCTCTTAAACAATATACATTTGAAGGCCATTTACAAGTTTCCGCTGGTAAACACATGAAACAAAAAAGACAACAAATAAAAAAAAAAAAAGGTCGGTACAAAATACCTCTAACATAAATTAGGAAACAAAATAACACGGTTGATTACCAGGTACAAACCAAAAATCATTTATATGCAGACAATTACTTCCCCATAAAAAAGCCTTTCACCAGCAAATGCTTAATATAAATAACATCATGCTGTATCAGACATGATGATTGACAGGAATACAAGGAAATTGTATTCAGATAATTCTCATATAAACCGCACTTGAAATTTATTTACTTTCGTACCTACATCAACCCCAGAATAATTTACAAAAAAAAAACACCTCACTCTCTTCAAACACCTTTTCCTCCCAAACGCCTAATTTACCAAAAATAATCTAGACAAAACACTCTAGAATATACAATCATAACTTGTGCCAGAGTACCTAAAGACCTACTTTGTACTGTGGCGCTTCCCCGGGCTAGCTGTATCGACCCGCGACCTCGAACATCCCGTATCCGCCGGGACCAGCTACTGGTATTGTCAGCTCAATTTGTCTTATAGTACGATGTCTGATGTCTAAATAGTGGGATTTGATGTCTAAATTGTAGATAGGTATGGTTTATTGTACATGTACCTACAGCTTCAGCTACTGATGCAATGCAGTTATGTTTTAAGGGACAAAGGTAGTAAAAAGTATAATTTTTTTTTATTTGCCGAATGGTGGAATATGGCTTAGCTCAGCCATATTCCACAAAATGGCTGGGCTTTACTGTATTACAACACCTATTATGTATTACCCATACGTGCAAAATAAATGACTATTCTATTTTATTTGAAGGCCTTAAAAAGATATACCTAGGTACATCGATAAGAATTAATTGAACTGTCTACAATTTTTGTTATATATGTATAATATTGTATAAAAACAAATCTCATAAGGAAAAGTGCTTATGGAACAAATCTAACTTAAAGAGATATATTAATAATTCTAAAGACTATAATTCTGTAAGTACATATCTAATATAGTCGCGAATCATATTTTGATCAAGATACAACCTGACACTAATATGCAAATTGCAAAAAAACGTAAGAAAATTTTAATTTCGCGGTCTACCACTGCGCATTCATCTTAAATATTTATAGCTAGGTAATTTGCTCCGGGTTTTAACAACTAACTATACTAATCTAGTCTGCACATCATATGATATTATGGCCAAAACGGTTCAATAAGAAAAGCGGTCAAGTACAAGTCGGACTCGGACACACGAAGGGTTCCGAAAAACATGTTTCTTGTATGGAAATTAATTGTATGTAAATTAAAGGAGTCCCCCTTTATTTTTTTTGTTATAGCGGCAATAGAAATACACACAGTGTAAAAATTTCAACTGTCTACCTATGGTTCATGAGATACAGGCCGCTGACAGATAGACGGACGGACAGCGGAGGCTTAGTAATAGGGTCCCGTTGGTACCCCTTGGGTACAGAACCCTACAAAACTAAAACATATTCTTTGTATGAGAACCAACGCAATAAACCTTACTATAGGTCATTATGGTGAAAAAATCCCAGGAATTAAGACTGTCTGAGAAGGCCGTATACAAAATTCCGGGAATTCAACAGTAATTTTCTTTTTGACTAGAAGAGGTGCTCAATCGAGGCGCTCATTTATGTCAAGTAGGTACTTCCTCACTTTGTTACAGCAAAATACGCGTAAAAATGTTAAAAGGCACAAAACATGTCGAGTTTAATTCATATAAGTGAACAAAAAACTCGGTAATATTGTTGTGTTGTATTTGAACAGTTCCTAGCCTACGCCGTTTTACATATTGGAGTAAAATATTTCACCTACAACGATAAATGGATTGGGCTCTAGAGTTATGGCCACAAAAACAGCGAAACGATGACAAATTAGATGTGATGGTTGTGTAGCCTGAAATGTGAGGGGTTTCGAACACTTCGGTACCTTTATCTCTGTTTTTATTACGAAGGTCACGCTTGTGAGTAATATCTACTTACTTAGCAGAATTTTCTCGTCTTTCAGGTGGTTTTGAGGAAATGCGGCGGTCGTTTCTCCATAGAAACGCTCTCGCTTGTTTTCTTTCTGGTTAATGACTATAAAGCAATGATTATTTACAGAATAATAAATAATAATATTAACTACTTGTGTGTCCCTATGTTTTCCTTCTTGATGATAAATTATTTCATCAAAAAGTACTCTGTGATTATTTCTATAAGCACTAGAACCAATGCCTTTTTACTTATAATATCATTGACTAGAACCCTCAAAAAATGCCGATTTAAACCGCTGTCAACAGAGGCCTAGTGTACAAAGACAACTACTTATGAAAAAAGAAAAACATAGGGACACAGTATATATCCTTCTTATTCAGTTTATGAAACAAGAGGAAATAAGCGAGAGCCGAGCCTCGAATTGTGGCTTTTTACTTAGACTTTTTCAAAAGTTTCTCCGACTGCATTTCCTCGGTGGCCCAAGTGGTAAAGGCCGCGACTTACGAGTTGTAGGTTGAAGGTTCGAACCCAGACAGACGCTTTACTTTGTATACATTATTTCATCACCACTGCCCTCAAAAAGTGAAGGAAAACACCGTGAGGAAACATCTACCAACCCGCACTGGGCCCGCCTGGTGATTACATTACAGCCTCTTACCGAGAGAAAGCCTCTATCTCAGCAGTGACATGTCTGATCATCTACTTAAGTTGTTAATTGCTGACCCGATGAGGTAAGGTGGGGTAAGCTCAGAACAGAAACAATACAAATTAAAACTTTAAGAATAAAACTTTATTTCGAATGTAGCTGTAAGCATAAGGTACAGTCCTTGCACAGTTATTTTATCTCTGACAGCAACCCAAGCACCAACCCACCCACCCAGCAACCTTATGTTCATAAGAATAAAGACCACTTTAATTTTGTCAGTGAAGCATAAACCGAAGTAAATTTTAAGAAAATTCGCAGTTAGAGGGACAATTCTCGTAATTTTAAGAACGTTCACAGTCTGATCTGTCTCAATCTGTCAAAAATACCTGTAATCGCCCTACATTTTTGACAAGTTTTTGACATTGATTGTCGCTGAGATGAGTTTTTAAATACGGGAATTGGCCTGCTGGTGTGTTATGGAACCTTTTTAAAGTACTACCTGCATGCAGATTGCCTGCTAAGTAGGTTGAATAAAGTATATTTTTGAATATCGCGGATTGGGAAAAGTGTTATTGTGTTATTTCACCTGGAATTTCTCAGTAGCACCCCGGAGTCTGGATTTGTGCCCGAATGAGGGCAATAGGACATGGGACTAAAGGCGCAGATATACGACTTCTAATGATTTTAAATTCAACATCACGTCTAATCGACTAGACTGATTTCTTTGAAAAAAATAAATATTATACTAGACCATTTGCTTCGTAATTTGATATGTGAATATTTGCAATTATATTTTTTTAACATAGTGTAATTAATTTGTAAAGTAATATCTACCGCGGACATAAAAACGATAATCACGCAAACACTATCGGGTGTATTTTCATAAAACTTTCACCATATAAAAGACAATTTAATTCCCCGAATTTTAGTATACGGTTTTTATTTGTTTGGTGTTTGATAAATCAACAATAGATGATTGTTTCATATTTTGCAATAAATTACCAGCGTTGTGTCATCGCGCATCTCTTTCTTTTCTATGCAGTCCGATAGTGACCGCGCTTTAGGTCATGTAGTCGCCTAGGCAAATGTAAATTCGGGGATTAAAGGCGTGATATTATGTTTTATGTTTGATGAGATTTATTTAGGAGGGTAAAACATATACACTGGATAAACTTCTGTTCCTACTAATATTATAAACGCGAAAGTTTGTAAGGATGGATGGATGGATGGATTTTTGTTACTCTTTCAAGCAAAAACTACTGAACGAATTTTGATAAAACTTTACAGTTATATAGCATGGACACATAGAATACTTTTTATCCCGATATTCCCACTTGATCGACACTTATGCGGGTGAAACCGCGGGGCGCTGCTAGTCCTAAATAAAATATTATCAAAATAAAATATAAAAAATTCCTCCACATCGCTATCGACTACTATGTACCCAAGAGACTAGCGGCATTGCCACATTGCCAATATTTAGCTTCTGCAGTAAAAAAAAACGATTTGTCCATGTTCCGAAGGCGGGAACACGTGAACCGATTGTAATACAAGTTTGTTCCCAAACCTATACCAAGTTTATAATACAATTTCAGCCGGTTCAAGTTATAACGGAATTTATAACCGGATAGACTATAGACCTTCGATAATATGGCGCTTTAATTCTTGAGGCGACGAAATTTTGTGGATATTTGTTTGGGAAGTATATTGGAGGGAGTGGCATATTTTGTGTTGACGACACATATTCAAATAACACTTGAGCAAAATGCTAAAAAAACTTTAACGGGTTTATTTATAAACTATGATTAAAGTTAAGTGACGTTTACACGTCTAAAATGTATGGTTAAACAGCCGCCAATCACTACTTAACTCTAAGCAACGTTTATCAATAAAGGAAGAAAGAGTTTCATTTTGAAACGGATAATGTTAGCTTAGCTTACGTTTAGCTTTGAATTAATCAACAAAATCAAACCAAAGCAGCCTACCAGCCTACGGTTGGAAAGACAGTAAGCAAGATTATTGCCCAATCTGATTCAATTACTAGCAGTTACATTGGAGGGACCGTCGCTCCAACTTAACCTTGTTATTAGTCTGTCTGACTTTACTGATAGAATATTATTGGGTAAAGATGCCATGCAAGTTGATGAAAACTAATTAGTTTCCAAGTATCCCAAACATTCCCAACTGATATTGAACAAATTCAATAACTATAGTCCAACATAACATTAGGTATTAAAAAAAAAACGTGTCGTTCGTGTATTTCAGTATGATTCTCAAATACACGAGCGCCATTTTGTCGACACATAATGCACACATAAAGAACTAATACCTTTATAGTCTAGATAACAAGAAACAATTCCATAGCATGTCTCAGATTCCTGTCAAAACATTATTATACCTAAACCCACTGACCCAAATCTTCAACAAAACCAGCTTACACACCAAAGAATATCCTTAATCATATACTCGCATAAATGTAGTTTTTCTCACAGTCTTTAGTCCGTGACAAAGATTTCCTTTGTTACTCGCGTACGGTCCAGTGACCACATAGAAAGTGTGAGGTAAATGGCCATTTTCTGCCAAGTTGAACAAAGCTCCGGGTGCAAACTGCTTGTATTCTCGCAATAGTTCGCTCTATCTTGGATTATATCTTGTTTAGCGATGTCGTGTTTACTAGTAATGTCATTTTAAATGTCGTTGATGTTGTTAGTTTCATTTATATTGTGTTTCGAGAAAACAGTACCTAAAATTGTCTTGGAGTTTCATATTTTTATTAATTACCGAGTATATTTTAGCTATTGAATTTTAATATTGTATGATGAATATAATTCGACAACAACATTAAAAAGCCAGAGTTCAAAATACAGCAAACCTTTTTTGTCCAAATTCAGAACACTCGACATAAGGCTACAAAGAAAATCTACTTATGCAGGCCATTCAAATACCAGCATAGCAGCAAATTAAACAAGCCTCAAGCCTCCTTGAAATCGCGTCAAAAAGTAAAGTGCTTCTCAAGTTTCGCGACAAATCGTTGAGTCGGCATAAATCATCGCCACAGTACATACACTACCGTGACTATGTTATGTTATCCTAGTACATTGGACTGAGTAGCTTGAACAATTTGATGATACAGTTTGGATTGTTGCCAATTCTGTTGTTCTATGTGTTAAATTTTGTTTCCGAAGGAATTGATTGTATCTTGGGGAGTTAGAAACTTCCTGTTTATTGTTTTGTTCACACGAGTCTGTTGTGAGCCGTCTTTGTTACTTATTTTCGTTTGATCGAGGAAAGAAAGAAAATAATATACCAAGCGAAACGGAATAACTTTGTTCATAAGTAGGCTTAGGTAACTCGTTCTTCGAAAGACTTTGGACAATGTTGTTCGACATAGCAATACCACAGTATAAAAAGATACAGTAGGACGACGCCTTTGATGTCGTGGTAAATGCCGACAACGTCTAGGTATTGTCGCGACAGCTAGGGTTGTCTCAAGTAAACAATATTAATTTATTTATTTGAGATCAACATCGTCATCAACATTATTATTATAGTGGGGTCAAAATCAAAATTCAGCGCCCTCAAAAACCATGGAGACGACAACAATGAAGAAAAATTTGAAATTTTCGCAGCCGCCATCTTGGATTTTCATTTTGACTTTACTATCGGCTTTAACATCCTCGAAAACCATGGAACGACACCCATGATGGAATATTTGGAAATTTTCGCAGCTGTCGTCTTAAATTTTCATTTTGACCTCATATTCGATGTCAGCACCCTCGAAAACCGTGGAAACGAAAAAAAAATGTGTAACATTACATTTTGAAAATAGTATCCCATTTTAAAAAAATTATACCATTTTTATAAATTATATTATTACGAGTACCCTGAGAAATCTCGATATTGACACCCATAAATAATTTTATTCAAAGAATGAATGTCCGCGATATAAAAAGTAAACTTTGAAACCCTCATGCTCTGCGACAATAATTTATACTTCCGCCATTTTGTGTAAGTTACCAATTTGGCATGACATGACAAAATGGAAAATATGTATAATTAATAACAATATTTGTTTACCTTTCATCCGTGCGCGGAAATTTTTGAAATCACAGATCTTTGTTAATGCGAGATAACGACTTCACAGCACACGTCGTATGCACCATTTTAGAGCTTAGTAGGCGTTTCGGCCGCTGAGTTTTGTCCGATCCGGTCGAAATAGGAATTTCATTAGTATAGGTAATATTTTAGAGTGGTGTTTCGGACGAATCCTTCTATAGAGTATTGTCGCTATTGTCAATTATTTTCGGTATTTTAGTAAAGTGATTGTTAATAGGTAATTGATATACAAGACGATTATCGTAATTTACATTTAATATTCATGTTGTACACATTTCAACTGATATAGGTAAAGACTGATTATTGTTAACATTTATAACTCTTAATGTACGCTTTTTAATTGATATTTTTGACTGATTATTGTGACTTACTGTTGATTGTTGTAATTGTATATTAAACTTTATCTTTTTGCAACGATTCCCCGACTTTTACTTAAATAATATAACCCTACCTAAGGTTTTTCTTTCCGACTGTACAAAATTTGCTTAAAAAAAGTATAATAATATGTAGAGATAAACTACGATAACATGGCGCGCCCCTCCAAAATTCAAAACGTTTGAAAGTATATGTGAAAGTATTTACAATGCACCACTAAGATTCACAACGCATGTGTGCGTAATGAGACGGCCGTCAAACAAAAATTTACAACTACATACAGACTCCTTCGTAAGGATGTCACTACACACATTGTAGCGAAATAAAACAAGAAGAAGATACACTTCGCTAATAAATACGTTTAATTTTGGTGTAAAGATAAAAAAATCCGAAAAAATATAGGAATCAAATATAAAAATAAAAATAGCAAGAAAAGTATATTTTCTGTAGGTACCCTTGTGACGACAGTAATACCAATTTAAAAAAATACTTTAGGTTTTGTAAAGGAAAAAAGAGGTGGATTTTGTCACGCGACGCGAATGCAGACGTGATTGCAATCAAGACACATATAAAGACTACATAGGTTGAAAGGTTAGCGCGGTCCAAAGAAAAAGAATTAAAAAAGAACTCACCCGCCGTATTTGAAGGATAAAATAAACGCGATTTCAATTGGGAAAATAAATCTAGACAATCTACTATGAGAATAGTGTGAAAAAAAGTATCTGTTTCAAAAAAGGGGTCTTCGACTTCGTTCACGGAATCCTTGTAGAATAATAGGGCAGCACAATAAACAGCTACTAGATCCGAAACAGCTACTAGATCCGCAACAGCTACTAGATCTGCAACAGCTAGCTGCGGCGCTCCTCAGGTGAACAGCATCAATTACTCCACGGGAGTCGGGTAGGGGAAAAGCCGAATGAATCGGCTTGCCGTTAGTTCGGGCCTTATCCGAAAATGAAAGAGAAGTCCTCACTCCGACATTTGAAATTTAAAAAAAATATACGTAGAACTCTTGGTAGCGAGGTACCTTATAGAGTAAAAACGTTATAATACAATAAATCAGATTCAATATTATAATTTATATAAACATTTTGGCGTAAATTCCAGAAGGAGAAGTAGCTCGTCACAAGGTTGTTTTTCAAGTCACCATGGTTACCATCAAAAATGCCATCTGACTTTTGATATTTTTGAAATTACGAATTGATTTACATCAATTCGTAATTTGAAAAAAATATCAGATGGAAGTTTCTGGATAGACCATAATAAAAAATAAGGTTGAATATGTATTTGAAAAAAGGATAAAAGTAAAAAAAAAAATATATATGCAGGATTTGTAAATACTGCAACATTGAAACAGTAATTTGGAGGGGCACGCCATGTTATCGTAGTTTATCTCTAGTCCGAAACATCACTCAAAAATATTAATAATACTTAATGAAATTCTTGTTTCGACCGGATCGGACGAAACTCTGCGGCCAAAAGGCCTACTAAGCCCATTTTAATTATTTATTATGCTTAAATAAAAACAATAATAAAATCAACACCGAATAGTCGAAATCGTCAACCCTGAAAGTCGTGTCCCGAACTACTAAGACTCCGTTCACACGGGAATGATCAGTACGGTACGGTATTTTTCAGTAAAAAGTTGTGATCACACGTCAACATCCCAATGTTCATACAGTTAAAAACAAATGCAGTATGAAACTGCCATGTGAAGTAGTGCTCGCCTCGGTTCGCTCTCTCGGCTCGCACGCGGTTGATCACAGTTCTAACCTAACCTAACTCAGTTGGTCCGGATGCCCTGGCTTAGTTACTGCGACCAATTCGGCTCTCGCGTGATTGGTTACAGACTTCCAACCTAAACTGTAATTGAATATCATTCAGGCCATTAGTTGAACGGCCGCCGTTTAGTTAAAAGGCTAGGCGGTTAACTGAACGGCTAATTTAACCAGTTGGCTGCGACATATAGACTGTGGTAATACGCTCAATGCAATGTAATCATAAACTCAACTACGTCTTGTGCTTTTTGATGGCCTAAGTTTCCAGCCAAACTAACTATCGTAGTCACTTGTATAATACAGGTCAGTGATCGTAGTCCGCTGGTCGAATTTTAACTCTATGGGTTACAGCGTAGGGGAGTCCTGCTATGTGTTCAGGTTATCATTTAATTTTATTGTCCTCTGGTTGTTATTGGCCATATCCAGAAGCTTATCCAAATTATAGGTTTTACTCAGTCACTAGATATTGTTTTTAATATAAATGCTTTTAATTAAATGAATGCCACCGAAAAATACAACTACCTACAGTAATTTTGTCGGTTATTCTTATTTGCAGGTCCACAGTCAACCAGCGCCACCTACCACAATTTTCCGAAACTAAATGTTAGCGCCCTCTAGTAGTAATACCGAGTACTACAATGAAAGGAGGAAACTGAAAATAGAGAAGGGTTCTCAGTGAGTTCGCGTTACTGAACAATGTCTTATCAGCAGTAACACATCCTTCTCATAGGTGGCGCTATTTGAAGTTTCCGGAGAGAACCAAGATACCCAAATGGAAAATAATTCATTTTATTTTTCCATCTACAAAACTGAAGAATGAATTAGGAGATTATTTTAGGGTCATATTATATTAGGTGCAATTTTTCCACCATTCAGGTTGGTTGGCTAAGATTGCTATACCTATCTATAAGTAGGTTTGTACCTCCGTGGTTTGTACAACTTATCTGACTACTGAAGAAAGGCCGAATCAAATTCAGAGTTCACAGTCTCCTTTAAAGTCCAGACATAATCTTGGTCACATCAAGTGAAGACCGTGTAAGTAGATTAGGTAATGCCTGAAAAAGTGTGTTCAGAAAACAGTATAAGAAAATTCAATATTTTTTGTTCATCACTTTATGCACTACTCGCCCTGACAACTCTTTCACAAGCTCTAATACTTCTGAAAGAACATTTATACCTTGATTATGTATGAGTTCCACATACTAACTTAAAAACTTAGTTCCCCAGTTATATAGGCCGACCATACGTTCAGAATTACAATTTACTTATCGATAAACCATTCTAGATGTCAGAAGTTTACCTAATTTATTAGTCATTAGAATTATTGCTGTTACTGGGAATATCATATAATAAAGTAGATAATCGTTTCCAATGTATACTGAAGTAGTTTCTGAGAAAAGTAGATTTAATTTAGTCCGAAATTTAGACGAGGATAATAATAATTTGAAGATCTCTTTTATTTTGTTTATTCTTGTCAATCGACTGCTAGGTGAGCCTCCCAAGTAGTTTAACTTTAGTTACTTACACGTATATCATTAATGTAAGTTTAATATTTTTGATGTCAAATAACTAAGTACCTAGTTTAGTACTTAATTTATATCTAACTAGCAGCGCCCCGCAATTTCACCCGCGTTAGTTTCGATCCCGTGGGAATATCGGGATTAAAAGTATCATATGTGTTAATCCTGGTTATAAACTATCTGTGTACCAAATTTCATCCAAAACCGTTCAGCAGTTTTTGCGTGATTGAGTACCAAACAACCAAACATCTTCACAAATTTTCACATTTATAATTTAATATAGTAGGATTTACATTTTAAATGTAAATGTAAATTATTATTATTTACATTTTTATTTTTTTATTTAGAACCAAAGTACTCAAATCAAACGAGCACAAACTCGATGGCGTTGTTTCGTTTTATTACAGACATCAATGCAAACAAAAAAAGACCAATAAGTGTCACGTTTTGTACACGGTACGGTAACTATTCCTAAGAATCCTGCGATCGCCTTATCGTAGAATTCCTAGGAATATAGTTACCATGATGAGCTACTATCTCCTCTACCTGCCTAATCGATAAGTTCCTTAGAATCACAAAGTTCAACCTCCTCTTCAATATTATGGTAATCGAACTCGAAGCAAACGTTTTGAAGTTTCTGCTCATCTAAAAGTTTTTGTAGATTGTCGATGTTTCTGCTAGCGGTATCGATAGTTCTGAGGTTTATGTTAAACTTTGTTATAATGGAGGCCTCGGAGTACCGCGGTTGGTATTGATTGATTTTGAAATGGTGTTTGCTAATATTTTCTAGCTCCACTAATGATTTAACGTTCAAGGAGATATGTATATATATTTTTTGGTATATCTGGTTTTGTGGCTCAGTAATAACAGCCGCACGGGTCGATCGATCAGGTTAAGCTACGCTAGCCGCAGTTGGTCCGTGGATGGGTGATCTTCACATACCAAGACCCCTCCGTGCCTCGAAAAGCACGTTAAGCCGTTGGTCCCGGCTGTCATTCCTGGATCTTTGACAGTCGTTACGGGTCGTCAGAAGCCAGAAAATCTGAAAACCAGTCTTACCAAGGGCTATCGTATTACCCAGTAACTGGGCTGTGGAGGTCAGATAAGCAGTCGCTTCATGTAAAATACTGGTATTCAGCTGCATCCGGTTAAACTGGAAGCCGACCCTAACATAGTTGGGAAAAGGCTAGGCAGATGATGATCTGGTTTACGCTGTGTTTTTGCTTCACGTGTTTTAGACAATTTATGTTTAAGCTAAGCATAACATTGTCTAGTAAGTCTCATGCTACTGGACCGGGTGGAAGTAAAACACGAATGCGCAAGAAATCTGTTATGATTAAGGAGGCTGTTGAAGGTAGCATGTAGCGACCGGTCCTCACCGCAGAAGACTGCATGACTTGGGGAGTCGTTGCTTATGGTCGGGAACCTCAGCAATGAGGTAACGATGAAGAAGACAGCTGTTTATTATGTAGCATAACTCTTCAAAATAAATATCAACAGTTAGTTCCTGAGATGGTAATTGTGAGTAGGTACAAGTTTTAACTTTTTTTTTTGTTAGCCTGTACTGTCCCACTGCTGGGAAAAGGCCCCCAAATCCTTCCAGGAACTCTTTTCCCACGCCACCTCGAACCAGCCCTCGTGGTACGCGTCCAGGTCATCTCGCCATCTCTTTCTGGGCCGGCCTCGAATGAAGTTTTAACTAAAGTATCTAAATTATGTTGCGAAAGTTATTTTAAGGTTTTTCTGCTTCTGTTATCATAACAGATAGAGGACTAGATAAAAGTTATCTGGTAGATAATGCCATCCATACCAATGGCATGAATTCCATCCTATTTCCCTATCTAGGTATACAAGTATATTTAAATAAATAAATACTATTCGATGGTCAGCGCATCACTTGAGAACGTCAGGACCAATTTTGTTAATTTTGTTTTTAATGTTCGCAATAGTTCGAATAAGGCTTATAAGGAAAGTAAAATATAATTATGAACGAACGAGGCACAAAAAAATGTAAGGAACGTACCAGGTGGCGTTCTGTAGTTTCTGCCTATCCCAATGGGAAGGAGGCGTGAGTTTATGTATGTGTATGTAATGAAAAATAGCACGGAAAATTCGGGAAAATCAGACAGTGCTTTTTTAATGAGACTTGGACAGGACAACGTTTATATCTAGTGAGCTAGTTGAGAATAAAATAAACAAATGCCTTAAAAAACTAAAATAAGTAATGTTTGAACTACAAAACCAACCAAAACTACAAATATAGTTCGCCAATTCAATTTAATTCGATGCCACGAGGCAGACGAAATCGACTGAAACCAAAAATACCCTACCTCCACACGGTCAGGGTTGATAGTTTTTCAAGGTCTGCTGGTGGACATAACAAGCTATATTATAACACAATCACTTTAGAAACGACAATAGACTGTTTTTAAGGACATTTTTTTTTTGTTTTGGGTTTTATTAATGACTAGCGCCGCGGTTTCACCCGCGTAAATGTCGATCCCGTGGGAATATCGGGATAAAAAGTAGCCTAGACGTTAATCCAGAGTGTCAGCCACCTCCATACAAAGTTTTATGAAAATAGGAAAATTTTGGGCGTGAAGAAGTAACAAACATATAAACACACACACACTCTCACAAACTTTCGCCTTTAATATTAGTGTGATGTATCAAAGGTACTAAACCTTTTTATGATACTTTATGCGGTGAGATCACTACATATCATAAAACATAGTCCCCCCGCTGCACCTGTCAGTCTGTCTGGACGCGATAAACTCAAAAACTACCAAACAGATTTTCAAACAGTTTTCTCCAATGAACGGAGTGATTCATGAATGTGATAATCTATTCGTTACACTGTATAGTCTTTTGTTTGTCTCAAATTTTTGTGAACAAGCATTGCCCACCTCTCATACTACATTTAACTTGGTCAAACAATGTAGAACCGCTCCTGAACTGCAGTCACAACAGACCACTGTTCAATGTCAATGCCGAATATAGAACAGCCCAGACATTGGGAGCAGTGCATCGGGGTCACTCTGATCACTACTGAAGGTTGAGCCGCCTAACCTTCTAGTTTTAACAAGGTTTTGTTTGACTACCTAACTACAAGATAGGCTTTTGTCTGCTGCTTCATTTGTGTGGATTTTTTATCCATCTCTTTTGACAAGAGAAGAGAATGATCTACGTGTCGAATATTATCGGTGAGACTAATCATTTTCTGGGTGATGTTTTGAGGTGTAATAGAAAGATTTCCATTTGATTGTCCAGCTGAAAACCAGCGTCAGGCACATTTTTGCCGAACTGTGCCTTTTTGGCGCAGCCGTAAGGCACTCTTCTAATTTCTTACATCGGATTTTATACTCTTTATTTGATTTTTCATTTGTTTTTTTCTGGTGTATTGTGTTATTTAGTAATAAGTCATTCGTATGTCGGGGCCGTTACCACTAGGGCACCACTGCTCTCTTCAATAATTTGTTGGATGAACGGAAAATCATCATCATCGTCCCTTCTTCATTGCTCTTTAGCTCTCACTGTAAATGCCTCGAATTCCTAAGCATATTGAACAAACAAAATTACACAACACAATACCAATAATGTAGGTATATAGAACGACAAAGCCTCAGGCTGGTACACACAGTATGTGTGAACGCGAACGGGTTAAATTAATTCTCAGAATCGTTATTACTGAGTCGAGCGGTAACTGTGGTGAAACGATTGTGGTTGGTTTTCATATCGATGTGGGTTTCAAAATTGTATAATTTACTTGAGCAAATAGAGGTATTTTTTTTTCTGTGAACAAGGTATTCGGATCTGGCTGCTAGACTAGGCTGTCGGGTAATTGCATAACACGCCGTCAGTAGGAATGGCTTCATTTTGACAGTTCAACCACATTCATTCCGTTATTTACATTGTTGAGCAGACACATTTTTCGAACATATGAAGCAACGGATTAGCAATATCCTTCAAAATGATACAGATTTAGATTGATAATGTGTTTCGCAATTAACGTGCTGTTCATGCATTTAGTTGAGTAGTTGTATTCTTTACAACTATATTTTCAGATACCTATTGACGTCAAATTAATGTGAATCTCACGTTTACAGTCAAACTCAAACTCAAAACTCAAACTCAAAGCATTTATTTCAATTAAACCATTTACAGGCACTTTTGAATTGTCAAGAAGTCGGTCAGTCAGAAAATATGAAGCTAGTTACCCATTCCAAAGCGTAGGTACCTATGGAGAAGAACGGGCAAGAAACTCCATGGACACTCTTTTAAATTATATTTTTACAAAAATATTAGTTACGTCATTAAATGTTCAACTTATAATAATTTATATGTGAGAACGACGTTATAAAATAAAAAAGACGTATGTGTTCAGAGCGTCCAGAGTACAGCAAATAGTACTTAACAAAACAACAATCTAAAAATAAAATAATTAAAAATAAGCCGAGGCAGCCAATTGATGACCAGTCCCAACTGACGGCGCCCGTTCACGAACAAGACGCATAGATCAGCACCATTCAGCTCAACCATTTTGAAGGGAGCAAAATGATCCAACACACACGCCACCGTCAGCGAGACATTTAATAGTGAGCATGACATACTATCAGCCGCCAGGGCACATTCAAGACAATGAAAGACATATTATTACCCGGTAACGTTCAGTTTCTTTTGCGATTTTGGTTTATGTTAAGACTGCTTAAAAAGAGCTCTCGATGTGTTTTCAAGACCGTTGTTTATCCAAATGGTTATCGTAATCGTTGGCCAATTGAATATAAACGTAGAAGGTAATGGCATGTACCAAAAACATCGTATAACTTGGACCTTTTCTCTGTCCAGATCCAGAAGGTCTAGAAACTTTCTCTGGCATTCCTTCATCTAGGCCAGTCGGGTAAATATAATTAACTTTTGGAGAGTAATCCTACAATAGATAAAATCTATTTCAATAGTATGGAACATTCTCGAAACTACCAAAGTAGGCTGACATAACAAAAAAATATTAGGTATATTTTCGTAATCGTGTCCTATTCAGAATTTCTTCCGGGTATCAAACATAATTATGGTTGTACGAAACCCTTTTAACAAATTTGTATGGTCATGTTATTCTAGTTGAGATATTTTTATTACGATTTTCGTCGATTTTCGAAATTGTTGGGGCTAGTTTAATATTCGTCATGTCTTGAAAAAGCAAAATAGGACCTACTACAGCCCCAAGAACTTTACCAACAACCTTTGATTTATCTGGAAAACAGCCTTTGTAATAGAATGAAATAAAAATCGTTTATTTGCGATAATCATGAAGCAGAGATCAAACGCAGAGAATAAACGTTTTTTCTTTCTTAGATCAAACACCAACAAAAAAATATAACTAGTTTTGGGAAAATATTTGTCACATCCACGCAAAACGGCCATCGCTCAGCATAAATGCTCTAAGACCCTATGCAAGAAAGAGCCTCAGCGCTGGATTTCAGCGACAGCCGAAGTTGACGTGATGACGTCAACCGGTGCAGCATACGATAACATAAAAAAACATCAATCAAAAATAAATATATAATAATCAGCCCACAATGTTCCCACTGCTGGGACTCAGGCCATCTCTCGGCGAGAGGAAGTGTGCCGTAATCCACCACGCAGGCCCGGTGCAGGTTCGAATTTTTGGTTCGAAGACATGCCGGTTTCCTCACGATGTTTTTCTTCACTGTTTTGTAAGAGGGAAATACAAATCTTCTTAACTGGATTTTCTAATCATCTTTTTAAAAGTTTAGGACTAGATGAGTGTCGTGGATATTTACAAAAATTCCCCAAAACTTATCATTAATAGTTCAAGCCCTTTGTGACCCAGATTTTAATTAAATTATACGGAAACCTCTTCTAGTGCAGGAAAATGCGTTCTAAAGAGAGTTTTATTTAGAATGTCTGTTGTTTTTTGGCCAATGAATTAGCATTGTCATTCAACGTGACAATGCTGCCAGTGGGCACGTTTCCGGATGACAGCGCTGCGAACGAGTACTTAGACGCTAGTGGTTTTTTTTTTGTTTTTTGTATTTATTTGTATGTTTAATTTAGTACATACCACACAACAAAAGTGTCTTAAATATGTAGACATTTTTATTTAATTTCAATAGGGCAATTTTTTTTTAAATAACGTGATCCCCAGACACATGTGATATATGTGTCGCAGCCAACTGGTTAAATTAGCCAGTCAGTTAACTGCCTGGCCTTTAGAAGTAGTGTTCGCCTCGCTTCCTCCCTCGGCTCGAAAGCGGTTGATCACAGTTCTAACCTAACCTAACCCACTTGGCCGGGGTGCAATGCCTTAATTACTGCAACCAATTCGGCTCGCGCGTGATTAGTTACAGACTTCCAACCTAAACTGTAATTGAATATCATTCAGGCCGTTAGTTGAACGGCCGCCGTTTAGTTGAAAGGCTAGGCAGTTAACTGAACGGCTAATTTAACCAGTTGGCTGCGACATATGTATCACGCAGATGATATTCTTTAGACTATTCTAAATAAAATTGTCTGGAAAATAATTGAAGTACAGCTTCGACAAAAACATCTAAAAGACAATGACATTTATTAGAATACAAAACGTTTTCTTTGTTTTCTCGATTTCAATAAAAGGAATGTCACCTTTTTGTGGGAACAGGCGACGCGGCGCTCGAAAACAATTTTCTAAAACAATGGCCTGCTTTTCCTATAAAGAAAACTTCGATCAACAATAAAAGAAAAGGAAAATTTGCGAGTTGAACTCGTACGCGAAAGGTTCCGTACCGGGATCGAGCAAAAAATTGCGAAAAAACACGTTTCTTGCTAGTTCAACTGTGGCTAATGAGACACAATTGAATTTCTATTGATAAAAATCAAATTTTGATTTTCGCGCAGTTGAAAGGGGGACCACCAATATAATTTTTAAGTTTATTTTTAGTATATATATTTTTTTATATTTGTTGTCATATATTTTTAAAATTTTTGAAGTGTCTACGTATTACGGTTCAAAAGATACAGCTCTGTGACAGTAGGATGGATGGACGGACGCACAGCGGAGTCCTAGTAATAGGGCCCCATTAACACCCTTGGGGTATTACGGATCCCTAATACGAACAAATAAAACGAATTTAAAAGTATAACGGCTATAACTCCTGCTAATATCATCTTTTGAATATTTGCAGTCTCTTCGTAACGAGATTTTGTTGGCACAGTTAAAAATGAATTATGCTTTTATACCTCGATGATTTTTTCATTTGATTGTAATTTTATTTTTGTGGCTCAGGGTTTATTTATTTAATACGGGGTAATGGCCCATATCTAATTATCTTTTGCTAAATAATATCATCGCTTATTTTACTTATTTGTCCAATTGTTATTTTTAAGGCGCAGATATACGACTTCTAATGATTTTAAATTCACCATCACGTCTAATCGACCGGACTGGTTCTTTGAAAAAAATAAATGTTATACTAGACCATTTGCTTCGTAATTTGATATGTGAATATTTGCAATTATATTTTTTTAACATAGTGTAATTAATTTGTAAAGTAATGTCTACCGCGGACATAAAAACGATAATCACGCAAACACTATCGGGTGTATTTTCATAAAACTTTGACCATATAAAAGACAATTTAATTCCCCGAATTTTAGTATACGGTTTTTATATTTTTGGTGTTTGATATATAACCAATAGATGATTGTTTCATATTTTGCAATAAATTACCAGCGTTGTGTCATCGCGCTTCTCTTTCTTTTCTATGCAGTCCGATAGTGACCGCGTTTTAGGTCATGTAGTCGCCTTACTCGCCTTTTCTCAATTATGTTGGGGTCGGCTTCCAGTCTAACCGGATGCAGTTGAATACCAGTATTTTAGATGGAGAGACTAACTATCTGTCTTACACAACCCAGTTACAGGGTAACACGATACCCCTTGGGAAGACTGGTTGTGGGCTTCTGACTACTCGTAACGACTATCAAAGATCTACGATTGACAGCTAAGACCAACGTGCTTTCCCAGGCCCGGGTCTCGATATGTAATGGATGGTCCCCCATCTTTGAACTGACCGCGGCAACCGTAGCTTAACTTTCGATCGACCCGTGCGACTGTTGTCATCTAGCCGTAAGCCCTCAAAAATTAAAAAGGGTAAGTAATGCTACATTTGTCCTTAATCTAGTTTAAATAAAATAGAATTTGATAAAACCAAATCATTTTCAATTTTAATCACGAGGTCCTAAATATCCCAAGATCTTGACAACAGGAGATTTTACTTTGAAACACGACTGTCGCGGTCCTGATAAAGTTTATTTCCTTCGACATCTGGAACCATAAATCATCTTCTGTCAAAGTTCGTCGATATCAAAAGATATATTAGAAAGGAGAGCTTTGTAAATGCAAGAGATATCTTGCGAAGTAATGTGGTTGTCTGGATTACCTGAAACAAAATAAATCTTGGTTATATTGTGGTTCAGCAGGAATTTCTTATAAGTATTTATTTCTATGACGGAAAATCATATACATAACTTATCATCATGCCTGCAATCCCCGAATAGTTAGGCAGAGGTATACAGTATGGAAACCACATAATATATGCAATAAATTATACAACATACCTACTTGATATCGCCTTTTATGACGATATACAAAAAATTAACGAAATCGGTCGCGAAAAAAAATCAGCTGTTCCCTACATTTATGTTCGCATAACTCGTCGTAAAATATGCCTAGGGAGCAGCTGATTTTTTTTCGCGACCGATTACGTTTATTATTTGTATATCGTCAAAAAAGGCGATAAAAAGCTGTATGGTAGGTTTAATTTTTGGAAAAACGTCGACGTAAATGTATTTTTCCCAAAAATTAGTTAAGTAGGTAAATATGACAAACACTTAGAAAGAGTATAAAAAAAGTAGCAGTTACGTCAATGTTTCTTTAAATGAGCGATATGTGGTTTCCATACTGTTTATCACACACACACATCACACACACCCCACATTTAGCCAGTTATGTTTCATCATCATCATCCACATCCTCTCTTTTCTTCTGCCAATCTTCACGCTCCTCTGCCAGCCCCCTCTAGTTATGTTTAAGTCCTATGTTATATGAGACGAACCTATTGCCAGAAAGAAACTCCAGATGGAAAAACCCAGGAACACTTTGCCCAACCCGGGAATCGAACCCACGACATCATGCTGAGTAGTAGCGCTTGCGACCACACGACCAACGAGACATTTGAGCTTCAATCACGTACCTATGTGATTCAAGCTCAAAATGTCTCGTTGGTCGTGTGGCCTAAATCAATTTGGAACCGCTTTTTCACTATAGTATTTTGATAAGACAGTTATAGGTATTAACATGAGAACGTACTTCGTATAGTATAATATAGTACGTAAATATAAAACTCGAAAAAGTGCAGCGAACATTTTTATTTAATTTTTTTAAATCCCTAGTAAAACTCTGACGCCCTAGTTAGGTTTTCCTCCTCCTGAAATCTCATTAAATAACTTACCCAGCAGAATCCTACTAAAATCCGCAGCATTTTTAACCGGAACGGGGACAGTAAAAGGGGTAAAAATAGTAAGTAGGTCTAGTAGTATGCATACGCCATTAAAATAATATAACGAGAGAAATTCCTTTAGCACTGCAGCGCAGAGCGTTCTCTTATCGTTCAAGTACCAAAAGCTAACCTAACCTTTACTTAGGGCTGATCTTTCTACAGTCCGATAATTTTTAATTGAGAAATAAATATTGCGGTTTGACAGTTTCTGTATAGAAAATATGTCATACTATCATAATTATTGTTCAGATAAAAGTTGTCTGACTATTGCAAAATCAGCCCTAAGAACAATATAAATAGGTGGATTTGCCGTTCGTCACATCTGTCTCGATCTGTCAAAAATGTCGGTAAATTAGTCGCATTTTTGACAGATCGAGCCAGATTTGAAAATACGAGAAAATATACTCTACCAACTGGAGTTTTAAGCGCCATTATTTTAATTCCTCGTAGCTGAAAAACTAGTTTGACGTTGATTGCCGCTGAGATGAGAATGCGACTAAATTTTAAATGAAATTTGTCTTTCTTATGTTAATTAAGCTATGATGCGCAGCGATGTTCATACTGGTCATAATTATTCTGAGATATAATATGGAATGATGTGATTAGCCGATGATTATGGTAGTATCGACTCTCATTACAGACCACATCGACCACAAGCGTAGTAGCTGCCTCTGGTTACTGGTCTATGAGCAGCCTTTGAGTGATGTAGTGATTAAGATTAAAGTTAGTTGCGGTAATGTTGGATTGTTTGGTTTTAAGAGCGTTAACGACGTACGACATTTCATACAAACTTTCAAGCCCTTGTTTTTCGAAATGAATGAACCTATTTTAATGAAACTTCGTACGCTTATGCAGGATACAAAGGTTTAAAAAGTAAGTTATGAACATTTTCGAAAAATGGTGTTACAGCCAAATTACACCGATTTTAAATGTTCCATAGAAACAGAGATTTCCAGTTATCTTTTTTTAAATGAGACATTCCGAAAATGAAATGTTCTTTAACTCTTTTCAAGCCTCATAAAATTTAGAACAAAATCCTGAAGTGATTCTCGAAACAATTGAGTTTCAGTTACTTACAATAGTCTATTTGCATCAGAGTATTCAATAAATCAAGGTACATACATACTACGAGTAACTTATTGTTAGAAATGAAACGCTGTGGAATAATGAAGGCAATCTCCGTCCTAGGAAGGAATTAAGAGACCTTAGACACTTGGGTTTTGTCGGTAATTTCCCGGTGAGACGACATTGCAGCGACCTCAGCGTGACGTTCTCACTGAACGTCTCTAAATTACTGCCGGTCGATTCTGTTAGAATCTCACCGTGAGAAGTTAGGTGAAGTGAGCTGTCATTCCATCTAATGCTAAGGATTGACACTAATGACAGCTCACTTTAAGCTCACTTCACCCGAGTTATCACGGTAAGATTTTTAAAGAATAGCACTAGTAAACCATTTATGTCGATGACCACAATTTGACGTAGTAATAAGTAAAACAATACAGTATCGACCTTGAAATCTCTAATTATGTAAAATGATAAGGTTCGACCTATATAAAGTGGAGTCCACAAGGTAACATTTATTAATATTAATTTTCCTTTTGTTATAACAATTTTAAGCGAAGTTTTTGGTCAATAAACGTTTTATTATGGTTATTACATTGACAGCACCTTTGTCTTACAGCGGTTTTCTCGCGGGACTGGTTTTCCTCGGTCAAGTGTTACTACTGCCATCCGTACTCATTTATATATGGTCGCCGCGTCCACACACCCGCTACGTTCGTTTCCTAAAAAGAAATTGTCTAGAAAACGCTAATATGTAACGGCCCTTAGTTGGGCGGAGGGAGGCAGGAGGTTGTAAGTCAAGAGGCTGCAATCTTGCCTCCAACTAGTCAGCAGTCAACAACTCCTTTGTCAATGCACAATCTCTAGTAATTAGGGTTTCAATTATTCTTCGAAGTGCGCTGTTCAGTAATTGCAGGTGGGTTTGAGGTATTGACAGGATTTCGTGTTGTTTGTGGATTTGGTGACGTCATATTTGATTTCAAAATGGCGGTTAAGCGTCCAGCTTTTGGACTGAAGGTAATTGATTAGATCTTTGAATATAGGGCATTGCTTTTTTAGGTTGGACCGGAATTAATTGTTAATATAGGGTGGCAATTTGGTCAATTGCATGCTTTAGGGTTTAAACTATGCCGGGGCAGCGGGATTTTCCGAAAGGGTTACCGCTACCCCGGAACATAAAGGGCTAAGGAAGAAACACGGATGGGTTTTAGTCAGTAAGAGTCTGACACTCCTTCCGCTCCACCCAAGGAGGAAGGGGTCATTTGATGAATTCCCATCCTTAAAAAAAAGGGTTTAAACTAAACATCCTAGCGAACAGACGTTTTCCTAACTATCTAACATCCTGTCACAAAAAAAAAAAAAAAATTGCAGGCATTTGTTACTCTAACGTGCCAGATGTGACCATAAATAATACTCCGTTATCTAGAGTAACAAAATTTAAGTACCTGGGTCACTCATGACCTGAATGATGACCTGGACATAGAGAGGGAACGCAGGGCGATGGCTGTCCGAGGTAATATGCTGATCCGCAGATTTGCACGTTGTACGACGCAAGTCAAAATAACCCTTTTCAGAGCATACTGCCAGTCTTTTTACACATGCAGTCTGTGGGTCAGGTATACGCTGAGGACATACAACGCCCTGCGTGTCCAGTATAACAATGTATTCAGGATGCTGTTGGGTCTACCACGCTTTTGTAGCGCTTCCGGAATGTTCACCGAGGCCAGGGTTGATGGTTTTCATGCCATTATACGGAAACGGTGCGCTTCTATTCTCGGTAGAATGCGTGATAGCTCCCACAGCATCCTGAATGTATTGTGTGATAGGTGGGACAGCCCCATGCTGGCTCACTGGATACGGCTGCACACATAGGTGTCAGTCGTTTCAATTTTATGTTTTTACTAACATTAGGTAAAGACTTTTACTAACAACATAATTTATGGATTCTAATCTGAAATAAAATTATTGTTATTATTATATTTTCTTTTCTTTTTCATATCTCGGGACCATTGAGTCCCGAACCTTTGGAAGGCGTACGAGGGGCCGAAGCCAACTTGTAGAGGCCCCTTAGGAAATTTTAATGTAGGACTATTGCAGGATATGGAAAAATAAAAAGTTGGACTATGGGTTTGGGTGGTTAAAGTGGACTGGTTGCCATGAACTATGGAAGAACTATGACCCCTGCCTGATCAATGTTTAATATACACGGATAAAATGGCAGGGTTAATTACTATTAATGATCATGGCTATCATAAAAAAACTTTTTTTTATTTTTTTTATATAATATATTCACTATCTGCCTAGCCTGGGGGTCTACTCCCTAAGCACGAAGTCCGTCGTTTCGGCCTTCGTTACGGGCGTTTCCTACTCCCTATGCCCTACGGACGGATGATTCGTTCGGGGCCCGAGCGAAGAATGAATGACAACGCGATTTGATAGTTGTCCCTACCCCCGATGTGTTTTAGCCCGTCCGAACAATTAAAGTTGACACTGGTTTTGACGGATATTTATGTCAGTTGATACGACATCAAAATAGTTCTCGTGCTGTCGACGAAAGTTACCAATTTAAAAGAATTCAAACTAAGTATGGCTGTTTTTTTAAATATTAAAGAAGCTTTACAGGAATTTGAGCGTGCCTAAACCCGTACCGAATCAGCGTGCGCGATAACGATTAGATTTTCTAATTAAATCTGACTATTTTTAATCGCGACTAAAAAGGTGTGGAATAAAATTAGTTGGCAAACCAACAAAAACAGTACTGTATCTTTTTCTTTTCTTTTGCTTATATCTCGAAAACGGTGTGTCCTATCGTAAAAATAATGAAAATTTCGACCCCCTTTATAAAACCCATAAACCCCTAAAACTCAACACGTAGGTAATAATTTTTCATATTTTCCATACAAAAAGAGAAAAATTCCGTATAAAAATAAAATATCTTCTAAAAACAAAATAAAATATTTTCCACGTGGTGTCGCGATTGTCAAATTCGATTTAGTTGTGTCAAAATTATTTTTAAATGTAGAGGTTTTTTTTTTCTGGCTGACTGTCGCCACCTAACTAAAGAAGAAGAACTGAAGAAGAAATGTGGTGTTTATACAAAGAAATACTGTAATAATATCGTTTTGACATTGAGTATCACTTTGAGCGCGTTCACGAGCGTTTCGAATTGTTGACAGCTCTTAGCTGTCATAATCGTAATAACTAAATCGGAACGCATGTGAGACGATGAGACAAACTAAATTCGGAATGCGGCCTTTGACATTTCATTATAAAATTTCCTTCAAAAAAGTAAACAGGCAAAGGTATAACAGGATGATGCCAGTTTCCAGACAAAAATGGCAAAAATAATTCAATTCTATATTTATAGACATAATAAAAGATATTTTTTTTAAATGTGGTCATTTTCTAACGACAAAAGTATTATTTTTTGTTTAATAAGCTAGAAAACTACAAAATAAGTAAACCGGTAATCGACCGGTAAAATAGTGCAACTGTATCGCCATGCGTCGTTCGTTCACGAATATTGTCTATGATGCCGTTTGAAACTGATGAGTCCGAAATCGTTAAGGAGTAGGGTTCACACCGTCGTATCGGGCTACTGTCGGACGGGCCGACGGACGGACGGTCGGAGTTAGGGAGTAGACCCCCTGTTCCCAACTATATTGGGAACGGCTTCCAGTCTAACTGGATGCAGCTGAATACCAGTATTTTACAAAGAGCGACTGCCTTTCGACCTCCACAACCCACTTACTGGGTAATACGATACCCCTTGGTAAGACTGGTTGTCAGACTTTCGGACTTCTGACTACCCGTAACGACTGTCAAAGATCCACGAATGACAACCGAGACCAATGGCCAACGTGCTTTTTGAGGCACGGAGGAGTCTGTATATATGGATCACCCATCGACAGACCAACCGCGGCAAGCGTAGCTTAACCTGATCGATCTACCGGTGCGGCTGTTATTACTTAGCCACAAGCCCTCTTTTTAAAGCATGTTTATCATAGTAATCGATAAATAGAAAACGTAAAACCGAGACTTGTCTCGATGAATCCTTAAAAGAAGCGAAGACTTTTTAAAGCAGTTAAATTTTATACAAAACCAGGTGAAATATATTTACATGCCGAAGCGTCAAAGAGCCCGGAGAATGACGGAGCGACGCTGCTGCAGATTATTTCAAGGAAATTGGATTTTAGAACATAGCCGAGTATTAATTTTCAATTACTTTTAGCGGAATTTTCAAGGTGACAAATATAAATGGAAGGGCAGACGACGACGCCCGTTTTTATATACAACTTCGTGACATCTAAAAAGTGATTAACGCGACTAGTCGCGTTTTCAAGTGTAATAACCAAATATCGAGGTAATTTTATAATAAACTAGTGACCCGCCCTTACTTCCACACGAGTGCAGTCTACTAATAATGTGAAGACATCTCAAAATATCAAGATTAATGTATTATTCTTCCGGAACAAATTGTCTAAATGTTTGTGAAACCCAACAAATTCCATTGTGTAGTTTAGAAGAACTAAGGTAACACACAATATTTTAGACAGTTTTATAGACAGCACACACACACACAGACTGCATTTATATAGACAGTAGGACAGAAGTTACGAACCATAGATGAATGATACAATGTTGCATTGGCAAAAATGGTGGACCTTTTCCGACAAGCATTTTATGATACTTCTTCTTTAGAGTCGATGGATTTGTATTAGAAAGAAGATACAAGAAATTACAAAATAAATAGAAATTGTGTGAGATAAAAATAGTAACAAATGTGAAACAAAACAAAAAACACTAATAAATAAATGAGACGGACAGACGCATGATAGACCTTCGTTAATATGTAAATAAAGAAATCCTTCGAAACTTCGCATTAAAAAGGTTGAACTCAGGTTGAGGTTGAACTCAGTATACTTGGAAACGAGTTAGGGTCTACTTCTTTAAGCAGAATAACCCAATCAAATACTTCAAGACCCTTTCTCCGTAATACACATAATCCCTTATACCATCGAAACCATTAATCATAACAGAACCAATTTCCACTTCAGACCCAAAATCATTCCCTGATTTCTACAACTGGTCACAAAACAGAAAGGTGCAGAAGTCAATCACATGTATGTACTTCACTTTTCAAACCTGCGCTCGGCGGTCGCGATGGGGTTGTCAACTTTGGCTTATGCACAAAAAACTATCGTGGTACTGGTACTCGTATCTAGCTGTTTAATTTATTGTTGTAAAGTTTTTAAGTTTACAGAACAAAAACATTAAAAAAATTACATTTGTCATCACTATCGAAAATGCCTAATATCTTCTAAACGGATTACCCTATTTACACAATTTATTTTGCCCTATCCGTTATAGACCTAAACCTTTAAACCTATCAAATGACACTAAAAACAACACAACACCTACACAAACAAAAAATCATGTTTTCAACTTACGTAATATTTGGGTCTCAAGCGGATGGCACTCGCACTGATCCCAACCGATCCCAGATATCGTGTCCGTGAGCGGTGTCTATGTGTGCGTTGCTCGAGCGCACTTTGTATGTATATTGCCTTCTGTACTCTCTGTATTTTGTGCCCTGGGCCCGAGAGTACCGGAACATGGTTTTCATCAATCATAGCCGTCGAACTTTGTCCCGAGTTGATCAGCTTTTAAGGGATCCTCTTAAGATGGCGTATATTGTCTTACTCAGAGCCTTTTAGGTGCTTGTGTGTTAATCCTTGAACTGTATATCGTACTTTGTAGTGGTAAGTTTGTAGTTTATTTGGCTGCTTGAATTACTTATGTGTGGTCTATTGCGGATGAGTATGCCAACCCAAATCATCATCTCGAAAAAAAACTATCTAGGACATTTAAAAATTTTTACTGCTACTGAAATAATCTTCATCAAAATTGTATGTTCTTACCAGCTTATGAGCGCATCATCTTTTATTTGGAAGTCTTCTCACTGCGCGCTAAATAGTTTAGTTTTAAATTTAAACATGCAGAACAATAGTTTTGAAATGATGCAAATGATACAGTCCTTTTACAATTAATTTGCCTCGGACAGCAGCAATACAACAGCAACCTTATTGTAACAAGAATAAGGATCACTGTGATTTTGACAGTGATACAAAATCAGAGGTAAAATTACTGTAGAAGACGGGAATGTCATTCAACTCAGGAAGCTTCATATCAAAATGAACAATTCAGACTTTCTCTCTTGCATCAGAACCGCTTATATAACTTAAAATTGTCACCTACTCGTATAGAACGAAATTTTACGAATGGGCACTAACAAAGACTTAAAAGAAACATTTAAACTAAGAAATGAAAAAAAAAAACCAGTTGCAGTAAGAGTATTTATTAGAGCAATATCGTAGTTAAATATTCTAGACTCGGAAGCTAACACTTAACAAAGCAAATCGAATAAAACTATGCCTCCCTTCAAGGTAATCTAATTTCCCTGACGACCGCGACATCCGTATTAGCAACATTAAATGGTGACGGTTTAAACTTGATTAATAACTTGAAACAAGTTAACACTTGTTTGTAACGGCACCCATATCATATTATTATAGTGAGGCCGGAAGTTTGATTACCTGTCGTGAAATGTGTATATAGTTTCCATAAGTTCCAGGTGGTGTAGGAAGTCGGGTAACCGACCAAAAAAAGGAGGAAGTTTTAAAATCGACGCGTATTTAAATAAAAAGTTAAGATCGCTTCGAAAATATTCTCGTATACTTACAACATAAGAGCAAAAAAACTGAGAAGAAAAAAAAAAACTCAAAACCAGGGCTGAGCGAATAAGTCTCATACTGCATTGTATTTAGGTACTAAAGCACTATTTATACCAAAAGTCTATTCAATGACTTGTTTCTATTTGAAGTTATTTCCAATAATACAAACATCAATAGTATGTCAATGTAAATAAAGTTGATTTCCTAATCTCATCTCATTAATGTTTTACCGACTGAATTTAAGGAGTGCCAATTAAAATAGTTTCCAAAAAAAAAACTTTGTTTACATTTTTGGAAACTGAGTCGCAAACGTAGTATAGCACTTTTTTTTTTTTAAGGATGGGAAATCATCAAATGACCCCTCCCGCTCTGGGTGGAGCGGAAGGGAGTGTCAGACTCTTACTGACTAAAACCCATCCGTGTTCCTTCCTTAGCCCTTTATATTCCGGGGCAGCGCACAGTGGAACGAATGTATGGGAGCGGTTGGACGTAGACATGTCCGAAAAATAAGAGTAAAATTATGACAAACTAATGATGCCATCTTATTCGATTACTTAATGCCTTCATAAATTGTGGTGATGAATTTCTTCATAACTCCCATATTTCGGGAGTAATTTGAGAAAATGTGAAATTTTACTATGAAAATGAGTGTATCGAGCTCTCTCCCTCCTGATTCCGGGCTTGTTTCAAGTAGCGGTCTCTAATATCGTAATGCTATTACTAAGAGCTATATTTAATACTAAGACACATAGTGACTGCTTGTGGTGACTGGTCGTCTTGCTGACCATGGTTTTATTGTTGTTATTAGTAATACCTAACTTGTTTATTAATTTTTACTTTGATGGTCCTGGTCTATCATTTGTGCCTTCAGGTGACAGCTATGTGAACAGAACCCAGCATTGCATAAATATGTAAGTTGTCACGCCCTTTATACCTGGAGGCTTTTATTTAGGTAGTTTTTATTTTTATTTTATTACTTTTGATTTAGTATTTTTATTTTAGCTTGAGTACGTATAGATTTTTATGGTATTTGTTGGTATATTGGCGTGGCTAGCTAACATATGGCAAATAATTTTATTGAATGTTCTGTGTCCTGTAATGTTAATTAGATACTTTGCAGGTCTAGTTTTGTATACAGTCGAGTATTTTATAACTGAACAGACAGCTGTGCTGCTGGGGAGTTTGTTGCGCCACTTCTTCTCCCCAGCGAAAGCACTAGGAAGTGGTGAAGGGCGGGCGTTTTTGGGGGACTGTCTTATGTAATTTTGACGTTCGAAAAGTGCTGATTCTCAGCCTAGTTTGAATAAATGACTTTTGATTTGATTTGATTTGAGTGCGCCAAATGTGCACTTTCTGGGATAAAAGGAAATGAAAATTTAAAAAAAAAAACGTTTTTTCCCCATTTGTATTTACTTTAAACCGCAGACAGACTTATTAAGAGGTCTATAAATATATTATATATATACAGAAATATATATTAACAAAAATATTCACAAGAACTGATGAGAGTATGACTTTTAAGTAAGTTGATAATAAATTACCTAGTTTCATTAAAAGTACAATAAATAATTAAGATGTAAGCTCTAATTTACTAAGTTACACATTTTAAAACAATAACATCATTTAATTATCTTCGTCATCATCATCATCATCAATTAATTCAAATTCAGAATCGATGTCCGCTAAATCATTTATGTTAACAAATTCGATATCACTTTTCTCAGAATCCGTAAGCTCATAAAATTCCTTAAAAGAAGATTTTTTTACAAACTTATTTCCTTTTGGACGGATACTTGTAACAAGTGGATCAGAAGACAGTAAAAGATTGTGCATAATATCTTCATTGCATGAGATACTGCTATGCTTTCGAGAATGCCCCTCTCTATATTTTCTAAAATCTTTATTTCTAGCCTCAGATGCCTCTTCGGATAGAAAACCAATGGGCACAATTGACATGTTCTGAACTATGTCTGGCCCATGCATTAAAATTTTATGAAGTGAAGAAGGCATATAATACCATGGGTATAACTCCACGTAAAGCTTAGCAGTATCAAAGCAGAACTCTCGGAATTTAGTTACGTTGATCTTCTCTCCTGATGAAATACACTGCAAGATCACACAGATTTTTCTTAAAAGCATAGCATCTATTCCGGTCAGTTCAGCAGATTTAGTGTAGTTTTCAAAAAATCTCCTTGCCGAGTTGCCATTGTTGGTGGATCCACTGCCTTGTTTCACAACATCGAGAAGTAAGCCCGTTTCTCTTCTTACAGCCTCTTGAACTCTTTTCTTCCTGTCATCAACTTGCCTTTTTGCTATATCACCCCTTACTTGCCATGATTTTATGTCTAATTTGTAGGAAATGTGTAATAAGCATTCCATTGAGCGAATCCAAGCGTGAAGGGTGCTTAAGCTATATTTATACATGTCCTCGTTTGCGTGTTTATCTTTGATTAACTCTAAATTATTCATTTCTTTAGGACAAGCCTTGCATATGTCACACACTGAAGCTGCTGTATTGGATATAATGGAATGAATTTTACCATCAATCATTGTCAACAGCAGTTGGTGTTTGACACTAATTCCATCAGTGATGGTGGATGGAGTTAAGGCTTCAATCTCTGCTTCGATTTCAGCCATCTCTCTCTGCACATTTTCTTTGGTTTCCTTTATAAACTTAAACAATATTGGCCGGCAAAATGAAGTGGAAGATGGTCGCTCGTTTTCCCAAATTGTTACACCTTTTGAGACGAGCCGCAGTGGTACAAGACTAATCATAAAATTACTAGCAAGATCGATTTGCTCATCTTCACTCGTCCTTTGATGATAAATGCTTTGGCTAGATGATCCGTCAAAACCCCATTTGCTGGTCAATACGAGCTGTTGATTGGGATCAACAGGGGTTTCTAACGACCTAATAAGTCTTCTTGAGGTTAAATCCATCAAGGCTTGTAATTTGATTTTTGCAGAGCTCTCTGTAACTGTGAGATCTTCTTTGGCCGGATAGCACTTAATTTTTTCTTTAACCAACATGTAGTAACTCGGGTATTGAAGAGCTCCTTCTTGAGTGTTGAAATCCCGAAGAGTGTTATAGCGCCATTTCGATAAGTTCATCGATACATAAAGAGCCAATGCCTTCAAAGGGGATATTTCCCGTACCTGAATTGATTTACCTTCAATGAAGGCTTTGATTTTTGAGGCCTCTTCTGGATTCTCCGTCAAGTATTTCATAACATAAGCTGTATCGCTTTGTCCTGCCTTTTGAAGCGCCCTTTCGGCCGAAAACATAATTTCAGCGCTGCTACTGCTGCATGAAAGACTATATTCAGTGTGTCTTCTTTTTTGCCGGTTACTAAGGTCCTCAAAAGATTTACGAGGACTAGGATGTGTACAAGTTGAAGCATCAGATTTAGCAGGAGAAATTATGGGCTCGATGACGTCACTTATATTTTCTGTAGAAGGTTCCATATTTTCATTCTGTAATTCCGGCCATTGAATTGCAGCCTGTAGCCAAATCTCATGTTTCTTCCGAAACTTATCTGTGCTTCTTCCAGACTGTGTCCATTTTGCATAAATGCGGTAGCAAAATCGACGACACCAGTCTTTTAAACTTGTTTCAGCACTTTCACATAACTGAACACAACTGTTATCTTTTAAAACACTGAACAAATAGTTAAAGTCGCGTAAATCTTTATGTGCGCGTGCGCATAAAGCAACGTGAATATCAAGATTTGTATTAAAATTTGGAAAATACATTGCGAGATTAGCTTGGATACAACGAGGTGTAAATCAACACTGATTTTAAAGTTACTAATAGTGACCTATTTATATAAAATCCAGGTATCCCAGGTATCCTTTGTTAAATATTGTAAGGTAATTAGTTATTGTGATAATTAGTAAATGATGCATGCTAAATTAGTGTATTAAGAGCCATTTAGTAATTAAATAATAGCAATGTTCTTATCAGTAATCATTAGTGCATCAGTTTTATATGTAAACCTTAAGTCCCTAATTATATATCCTAATTAGCTTATATCTTCTCTAATTGGCTGCTCAGAAATGTTATTGTAATAAGGTAAACCTTTAGAAAAACGGTTTTAATCAACAAAATAAACAAAAAATAAAAAATTTGTGTTATAAAATAAACATCACTCTTTATCCCAGAAAGTGCACATTTGGCGCACTATGTGTCTTAGTATTAAATATAGCTCTTAGTATTAGCATTATGATATTAGAGACCGCTACTTGAAACAAGCCCGGAATCAGGAGGGAGAGAGCTCGATACACTCATTTTCATAGTAAAATTTCACATTTTCTCAAATTACTCCCGAAATATGGGAGTTATGAAGAAATTCATCACCACAAGTTATGAAGGCATTAAGTAATCGAATAAGATGGCATCATTAGTTTGGCATAATTTTACTCTTTTTTTTCGGACATGTCTACGTCCAACCGCTCCCATACATTCGTTCCACTGTGCAGCGGTAACCCTTTCGGACAATCCCGATGCCCCGGCAGGCTTCGGCCCTGACGGGCCCCTCCGTTGATGCTGACATCTCTTTGAGGCGCGCGTGGAACACATACGCGCTGTCCGGCACGGGCCTGGTCCTGATCGGACGGCGAGCTACCCATACTCGCCGTCCGTAGGCCCGCGCCTACGGTGGCCGGGAGTCGTCACGCGAAACGTAGTATAGCACTTGGGTAAACGTTTTGTGTGCATTTATCCTATAACCATTTTCTACAACAAGAGTTTGCGTTTCTGTTTTAATAGAATGTCACTTCAATCGAAGTTCAAACCCCATTCAAATTACCTGTACCAAAAGTTTACTGAAACACGTTTTTGATCCCTGAGTCCGCACCGAAAATTGAATTTCACGAGCATAACTTTACCGACCACAACCCTCTTAACTTTGACCGCTACTCTCGATGTACCTTTTGGTCAAAAGTTGTACCAATTAAGTTATTTTCTTTTATACTTACATTTTTGTTGGCAAAAAAAGGATTTTGTTGCAACATCAATGTTCTATGTTATGGGTTTGGTTTCCGCACTTAGTCCTTCAGTGGACCATTGTGCGTGGCTGTTGTTGCAACATTGTTAGCTTCAAAGTCTGCTGCTGCCCCAAGATTTTGGACAAGGGTATTCAGAACTTCTGAGTAAACAGTGTTAGAAATTAGGTGAGTATACCCATATCATAGACTTTTGAAGAAGTTTTGATTAACCCGTGTGAAATTATACTCAAGTTGGCTATTGTTAATACTTGAAGGCTTTAGGACCTTGAAGTGTACGATATAATGCAACTATGGCAAAGATTGGGAGTAAGAAGCCTACAGCGTTGATTAGGGTAGCGGAAAATGAAGTGAACTAATTAGCAGCCTAAGACAGTTTTGTATTTCGTCGTTGAAAGGAGGAATTATTCCCTTTTGTCAGTATTCTGGATGGATTTAGCTAATTGGTTGACATGCTGACATATTTATATCTTAAAGCACAGGCTAAGAAATACGTACCTTATTTGTTTTACCATTTATGTACACACATATATAAACAGACAAGAAAAAAACAGAACAGAAAAATAGGTACAAAGGTGAAGCTTATTTCATAAGAAATCTCTTCCAGCATACCTGCGATTGGACAATAAATAATAATAGAGAGATGTACCTACCTTAGTACCTATTATCTATATTGTTAACCAACTATTTTGTTAGTAAAACCGCTTTTATATAAGGTCGGTTGCGTAGATTATTGGAACGAAGTTCTTTAACACGAATTGCGGTAGGAGTAAACTGAGAGAAATCGTCATGTAACGAAAAAGTGTTATGCCCCCTCCATGCAAATTTCTCTCAGTCTCTTTCTATTAGGTATAGAGACAAGGGGAGAGATAATTTTAAAGGTTTTCGAGGGTGCTAAAGCCCATAGTGAGGTCAAATTGAAAACTCAAGATGGCGACAACTTTATGAGAGCTTCTAAAAGTTTATACTAGACGGCTTTGTATTAAAAAGGCGTAATAAATTCACTTTTTTATGTTGGTAGTACGCACACATTGGTTATTTATTTTAGTTTTTCATTAATAACAATACAACACGCACACACAAACATGTATGTCACAACATTTTATTAGATTTTTTATGAGCTTTTCTGTAATATTATTTTTCATTTACAATCAGGCAAAATCGGCTAAACGGATTTGGATGAAATATGGCACACATACTCGTATAGTTTATAACCTCGATTAACACATAGGATTCTTTTTACACATTATGATAATATTTGACGAACCCGCGGCGAAGCCGCTGGCAAAATCTAGTTTCTTAATAAATCAAGCAATCATAACGAAGACGAAAAAAAATGGACCTCTCAACAAGTTTATGAAGAACGAGAAAAGTTAAAAGGATTCTTTCGCTGACGATAATCAGTTCACGAAAGCGAAGTTCGTTAGCGAACAATTTTATATCAACGAGTGAGTTAGTGTTTGGATAAGTTTGAGTAACCACAAGAGTTTCAGACTTGGTAAAGTTTCATTAAAATACGTCAGAACATCTCGCTTTATCCTTTGGAAAGCAGAGATTTTCTCCTCTTTCAGCACTAGCTAGAATATAGGCCCTTTGTACACACGTTTTTTTGGCGTGAAATATTCCGGTCGACGGTTAAGAGGAAATAGGGTATAAGCGACAAAAAATGAAATGTTCAGGAGAGACGTTCAAAGTTTTAAATTTTAGAAAAACTGACGTATTTTGTCATTTAGGATTTTTTTTGCTAGGGCATAAACGCCAAAAAAGTCATCGTAGAGCCATGGGAGTAAGCGCATTCGAAAGAGCGGAAAATTTTACGTAGGATGGCTGTATAACTCATTTTTGACCAAAATGTCGCTTATGCCCTACTTCCTTTTTACCGTCGCGGTATATTATTTTCATTCGGCAGTAGTACACACGTTTTTTTGGCGTGAAATATTCCGGTTTATTATTTTCATTCGGCAGTATTTCTCGGAGGGACCACGGGTAAAGAAAATCCCCATGGTACCTTTCAGGGACTACGGGTCACACACGCCTTGACTTCTAATTTCACTACAAACTAAGTTCTATTCTAAACTTCGTGGCTCAAATGATACACACATTACGTAAACATAGCGACTACAAAACTTGAACACAGCGACGAAGTCTAAACTTGGTTAAAAGCAATCTGTGAACTAAGAAATATGACAAGCGACGCCGACGAACTCTAGAGGTAATTTTGCGTAGGTAATCTATGTAGATTGTTCGTAATAGCTACATTAATCCCCACTCATTTTGATCTCGCTTTCATTTTTGTAGGTAAGACAATGTTCTTAAATTATTCTGTATAAGGTCTATTATGTTTCAAATCAATATTACTCGTATTTCCAGTTACATAAATATCATTTTATAATGTTAAAAATTAAGTTGATTTCGCAGTGACTAGTACTATTGAAAAAGTTATAAAAACGTTTGAAGTTGTAGCGTAAACTGAACTTTATTCTGTAGGCATTAAAGTTATTTTTCCAATAACTAATATTTGTTTACATGATTGGAAACTAAATCGAGAACGCACATTACATACATAAACTCACGCCTTTTTCCCATGGGGCTAGACAGAAACTACAGAACGCCATCAGCTGCGATCCTTACATACTCCTTCTGGCTTGTCTACGTTCATACATCGGTTGCGAGTAATACGAACCTAATCTTTCTGAACCAATAAGGTCACTAATAATAAGGTCAATGAGGTCTGTTTAGTGCGTCCACTTTCGGCGTTTCCCACATTCTCACATTTGCCATGTATCACTTTTATGAGAACTGCTACTTTACTAGAAACTTACCCACCCATAAAAGGTTGTTTGTTTTTTCACCCTAAAATAGCACAATAGCAAATTGCAAATGAAGAAACGGTCCAACTGTAGGAATAGAAAACGCAAAAAACCCCTAAATGACTTCCCTGTATTTAGCAATGTTTTCTCACTTCATTTTAATTCGAAAACCTGGATCTGGAAGTGAAAGCTATTGTATGTCGATATCGTCAATTTCGTACCGCATTATTCAGATATTACATAATCGAATTAACGTCAAATCCAATACCAAAACGGGCGAAAACCGAATCAGAGCGATTTCAAAGGGTACAGTCAGCTTCCGTTACTTTGGTATCCACTGGCGTTTGAGCTTTATCACCACACTATCTACTATTATAAAGGCGAAAGTTTTGTGTTTGTGTTTATATGTTTGATACTTCTTCACGCTCAAACGGCTGGACTAATTTTGATAAAAATTTCTATGGAGGTAGCTGACACCCTGGATTAACATATAGGCTACTTTTAATCCCGATATTCAAACGGGATCGACACTTATACAGGTGAAACCGCGGGGTGCAGCTAATCTAGTTCAATATATTTTACTTTTCCGGAACACATAATCTGTTGTCTGTCTGTCTGTGTGTGTTGTGTAGCCTGATGCTAGGGATTGACACTATTGACAGCTCACTTCACCTTAGTCTTCACAGCCATATTCTTGCAGAATAGATCGGTGGTACAATATAGAGTAAACTAGTCGCGAGCTGCATTGAAAAGCACGCTGTGTCACCTGGCTTCGTGTCTGATAGAGCTAGTATAAGTAATGAGCAATTAGACGCTTCTCACGCACAGAAACACCGTTCCGAACTGAAAGGCGCGTAAAAAAATTCGAAAAGCTCTTTGGAAAATTGAGTTTTATGAAAAAAATCACTTCATAAATCAATTATTTAAAATAAAGTTCATTGAACTCTTCAATAAGTGATCTTTGCCGGTACGGACTTGGTTAAGAAGCTTTTACAGTTCTTTTATTACTTATTTACTACACCCAAAGTTATGTTAAAAACAGCAAGAAAAACGAACCTTTATTATTATTATTTATTATTATTCGTTTATTTTACCCATAACAATTATTATATTATAATCACAATCACAATACTAACATTAAATTAAATTAAATTACAATTAAATCAAATTACAATTAAATTCAAATTAAATTCAAATTTTAAATTACAATTAAATTAGATTATTAAAATTAAATTAAATAACATAAATAACATTATAAATAACAAAAACAACATTAAGGGCGCATTCCATCAAACTTGTATGGGACTTGTATGGTAAACTTGTATTGGCTTATAATTTTTGTAATGGTTTTTTATTTTACTATTATGTTTCCGTACAGACAAAATTAACAATAAGTCAAAACGATTTCATGTTTAACTTTAGAAGTATGTACAATGTCAAACAGTGGCGCCATATTATTTCAAGCAGGCTTTGAGTGGAAAAAACATGAATGCCATGCTTTATACGCCAGTTCAGTTATGAATGAGAATTTTAAAACAATGCACAAAAACTCAGCGTTCAAGAACTGATTCCTAGCTTATATTGGAAAAACACATTTAACCCTAATTAAATTTTATCAACAAAAAAATCAGCAGTACTAACAAAACAAGGTTTTTACAGGCTTGGTGAAACATAACATTGCAGCGGTCGTTAGTTCGCCAAAAAACTTACACAGAGGGCGTTTAGTTTCATCTGACGCCAGACGGTGGTTATTATTCTCGTTTCAGAGTCGGTTACTCTAACATCCAACACAAAAAGTGACAAAATCACAAAATTTATCCAATTTTGTCTTATATTTTTTAACCGACTTAAAAAAAAAGGAGGAGGTTTTCAACTCGGTTGTATTTTTGAATTTGTGTGGGGTAGGTATATGGATAAAAAGTAAAGTTCTCGATTTCAGTGTTGGTCTCTTAGTATAAGTTGTTCATTTTCATGAGTACTACACTCCCTTAAAGTATGTCCCTCGTTTAACCTGACACACTGTTTATATAATCACGAGGTCAAAGCAAAAGACTCCATAACTGTTAATAAGAAAATTAATAACGCTTTCACCTTTCAAAAACTTCTTTAATTACTTCCAGTTAAATTATTAGCAATTAGAAAAGAAAACTTACAAAAGCTTCTTAGATTTTTTTTTCGATACTAAAGAGTTTATTAAATAAGGAAGAGAGAGGACTGAGTATTAAAATTAATTTGATGAAAACCATTGGGAAGATGTGCAAACCCACGGAAACCGCGAAAGCAATTATTAGGGGTCGTGTATACTTGATGAAAGGTCGAGGTCAGTGTCATAATTTTATTATTGGAAAAGGGCATGATCTGACAAATCGAACGAGATTAAAAAAAAAGCTCGTATCTCGATATTGTTGAATTCGTGGCTAAAATAATAACAGGCGCACTGGTCGATCAATGGTTGCCGCATTCGGTTCGTGGATGGGTGTTCATCCATAACAAACCATTACAAGGGATAACATAATATTTTTTCATACAAACCTTGTCCTGGCAATACCGAACACAATAAAAAAAGAAATATCCAATTTGGTGCAGTCATTCGGAAGTTATGCGCGTAAAGACATTTTGACGACCTTGTTTTATACTATGTAAGGAAGTTTTTCTTAGGTTTATTAACTGCCTTCAATATTGGGGCACTTTATCTCTCAACGGGGTTTTTCCACTAAATAGAAAATATTTTTATCTATTACTTTTGGGCCAATGTGTACAAAATCAATTATTGATGGACTTGTGAGTGCTTCCAGATAAATTATTGAGTAAACCTTCACAGAATAAGCAAGTTGAAGTAGGAATGGGCCGGTCATTTTAGCTGTAGACCCGATGACCGATGGAGTGAACGTGTTCTTGAGTGGAGACGTAAGCGACGCGGCGACAACGTGTCGAATCGGCAAACGTAACTAATTAACGTAACGTAACGTAGTAATGTAAGTTTTGGACAAATAAATTATCTTTATCTTTATGGTAGGACATCCTCTGGCTAGGTGGAGCGACGATCTTCAAAAGCTGGCTGGTGGCAGCTGTATGAGAGTTGCCAAGAATCGAGCTGACTGACGTGCAATCTGAGAGTCGTACCTATCTCCAGCAGGACTGCTGTGGGCCGATAGTAATGATGATGATATAGGGTAGAAATAAAAAGGAATGAGCCTTGATTACTTACAGTAATTTAGCGTACTTTTGCGACCAATTAAGTAAACATGTTATGTGAAGGTACCAAATAAAATCATATTTATTTAGCAGCACCATTATTTTCTTAACAAATACAGTTATTCAAACAAAGCTGAAGCCTTTATACTAAGTTGTACAAATTGTCGGGTCGGAAGGGAAATCATGTTATTTCAAACGGAGGTCTCCACCCTTTTTGACTTCATTCTTATTTGATCATCGTGTTACGAGTTTATTCGTATTTCACGCACAGGTTGACAAATACCAGAGAAAGACTAATAAGGGCTGATTTATTTCAGTAAGGACTGATTTTTCCATCGCCAGATAACTTTTATTCGAGGAATAAAATTGACGTTTGACACTTTATGTATGAAATAACTGTCAAAATTTAAAAATTATTGCTCGATTATAGTTATTAGGAGGCCAATTCTCGTAATTTAAAACTTTCATAATCTAATCGCAGTCTCATCTCGGCTACAAACAAATGTCAAAAACTTGTCAAAATGTAGGGAAATTAGAAGTACGTATATTTTGACAGATTGAGTCTGAGATCAGACACTGTGAACATTCTTAAAATTACGAGAATTGCCCCTCTGATGATTTAAAAATCGGCCCTTAGACAATTTATACAGAAGGTTACAAAACGTCAATACGTTGAGTTATACCTACATATTGACGGTTTGGGACCCCCGAATGTATGGGACGGTTCGCGATTACGATGTTGGTCCCTTCGAGAAAATTGTTCAGTTTGATGAGCTTATACCACATCTATATCTATACATATAATAAATCTGTAGACGAGACGTTTCTGTACATTGAAAATATTTCCAAAAAAAATTGTTGGGGTGTTAAAGGATAACCAACAGATGCCATTTCATCAATTTTTGGAATTTTTGTCTGTTTGTCTGTTTGTCGGTTTGTCTGTTTGTCTGTTTGGATGTGACAGATTATTGATTTGAACAGGGTCAACGTAAAAAGTACCAAACCAATACGGTTACTTTTTATACTCAAATATGGTGTAGAACTCGGAGCAGTGATTAGTTTTTATTTCATCGCAATCGGTTCACTCTATCAAAAGATATAATCAATTTAAAGTATTCTAGAACAACTTTTTACGATTTTTAGTAACACGTAACGACATCTATTGGCGCGATATAGTACCTACTAACGAAAACTTATTGTTGTTGTGATGTGAATAATCACGTCCTATTAGTTTATGCTTACTTAAATGACGAAATAACAGATACCTACTTATGTCTATGTTATTTTAAAAAGTAATGATAATGATTATAATATTAAACAAAATCGCTTTCCATTGATGGTTTATTTAGTGGCGCCTGTGGCGCTAAAATAATTTTAAACAAAAAGTGAGGATAATGTAAGATAATAATAATTAATGTGGTGTTCTGAGCGATAGAGAAGTTAGATAATTACTGATATAGAAAGTTGAGTAACGCAGAGCGTTTTTTATCGAAGTTCTTATATGGAGCTTGCGGTAGGAATTCTAAGGGAGAAACCGTCAAATAACGAAAAAGCGTTATGCCTCATTTTTAAAGTAATAGGTAGATAGAGACACACACAGAGAGAGAGAGAGAGCTATTTTTCATGGTTTCCGAGGATCCTGACCCCGGTAAGTGAGGTCAAAAAGAAAATCAAAGATGGCGGTTGCCTAAATTTTTAACTTTTTCGTCATGGGTGTCGTTTTCATGGTTTTCGAGGGTGCTGAAGTCGATAGTCAGGTCAAAATGAAAATCCAAGATGGTGGCTGCAATTTTGTTTTGATTTTTTGTCATGGATGTCGTTTTCATAGATTTCAAAGGTGCTGAAGCCGATAGGCAGGTCAAAACGAAAATCCAAGACGGAGGTTGCAATTTTTTTTTATGGGTTTCGTTTTATTGGTTTTTGAGAGTGCTGAAGCCAATAGTGAGGTTAAAATGAAACTGTAACGGCTTACCCACCGTCGATTGGCCCATGAACCGTTGGTAAACATTATCTTTAAACCATTAACTTTTTTCCAAAGGACTTTTCACCCAAGAACGTTTTGCCAACATAACTCTACGTCAGTGAATGCTTTACCCACAGAATGTTTTGACCAATAACTTTTCACCCAAAGAGGGTCACAAGTCCTTTGGATGAAAAGTTAATGGTGTTGACCAACGGTTCATGGACCAATCGACTGTTGGTAAACCGTTTCAGTACTGGTTAAAATGAAAGTCCAAAATGGCGGCTGCAAATCGAAAAATTGGTAGTGTGTGCCGTTTTCATGGTTTTCGAGAGTGCTGAAGCCGATTGTGACGTCAAAATGAAAATCGAAGATGGCGGCTGCAATTTTCTTTTTTTATCATGTGTGTCGTTTTCATGGTTTTCAATATAAACTTACACGACTTTGTGTGAAATAAAATAAAATACAACCGACTTAAAAACACACTTCAAAGTGCAATAGACCTTTGGTGTCAGAAGTCTGTAATTTCTTGCCGACACGCAACGTCTTCCCAAACTAAGGTTATTTTGCACTTTCTAGGGTTTTTTATGGAAGTCGGTTATATTTTTTTGTAATTATCTTTACAATTTTTTTCTGGTTTTCGGCAGTATAAGGTCTAAATCAAAATCATGTCTAAAGTTTTCATGGGTTTCATCTTCGTAGTTTAAATGGCGGCCGGTGTCAAATATAACCAAAGTTTAATGGGTTGTTTTTTACACGGGCAACTTTATGTAGAAGCTCTTACCATTAATGTATTCTTCCTTTTATCATCTAGATATCTCGATGCTTTATAAGGCATAATATTGGTAGGTATATATGAAATCTTCAATACCAAGTTAAGAAATTCTAAATTTACCACAGAGAAGAAACCAAGACTTAGAAAAACTAACTTCAAACTTCACCTACTAATCTCAGATATACTTTAGATAAAATGGTGATATGATTTTACAAGTTGGTATTCTAAGACAGACGCAAAATAAAAATTTTATTTTGCGTCTGTCTTAGAATACCATTAATGGATATAATTATGGCTGTTTGGTTAGATAATCAGCCTCGAGCAGGCGCTTTTATTTTAATTTATTCTCAAAAATCAAAGTGACACTTCGTCGCATTGTCATTATGAACCATGAAGACGCAGTGATTGCAGTCGAAAGGGCCTTGGTAAGGAAAGCGTTACCAGGCAAGATCTGATGATTCTTCCTTTTCAATGAAGGAGTGGCAATTACACCTTTCCTAAGCGACACATTACCTGTTGTTTTCCGACATCCACGCGAACGAAGTCGCGGGCACAGCTAGTCCTTAAATATGAGCACAACTTTCTGATACACGCTTTGTACCTCTGGAGCACAGAGCACGGAGGGGCCTGGCTGCTGCTAGAGACGACACTGTCAACACTTTGCATACAGATCAAGCGTGTCACCGTTTACTCACACTACGACAAAGGTGAAGGTATATAGGCTGACTGGCTTTGAATGGCGGTCTTGCCCCCCCGACCCTTGCTCGAGCCAGCCCGCGCAGCTGAGCCTGTAGTTTTAAATTCGCCCCTAAACACCAATAATAATACCGATCCAGCCTGTCCCTTGCTGTCCTCTTCCAGCGACGCCCTGAGCCGAGGTCCGAACCCCGCAGGGGGTTACCCTTAGCGCTGTCGCTTAGTTTTTAAGTTATTGTATGCCCTGGCTGGAGGCCTTAATTCGAGGCATCCACAGGAAAGTCCGGTTAAGCAGTAGCCATCCTCATAAAGGATGAACTGCGAGATGACATTGTTAAAAAAAAAAAAAAAAAAATGGCGGTCTTGATCACTTTTGGCGCCATGAATTCTGTTAGTGCTGCCGTTTCTAGACGTTTTCGGTGCTGTGATTCCGTGCAATAGTGTGTCCCACTAATTTAGTTAAGGAAGCTAGGAAAAAACAAAATTGGAGCCATTAAGAAACAAAAGAAGTCCGTTTCGAGAAACGGATATAATATGATATTTATTCTATGTGGTTTTATATAGTAAATACTTTTTCATATCTATACTATTAATAAAGCTGAAGAGTTTGTTTGAACGCGCCAGTCTCTAGAACTACCAGTCGAATTTGAAAAATTATTTTTGCATTTGAATGCCCAATTCTTGCCTATATATAACATGACGCTATGACCCAGGAGCCGAGCAAAAAAAAAGTTAGAAATAATGCTAATCGAAAACGAAGCAATGGCACGGGCGGGCCATGCGATGCGAAGGAAGTCGCAGGCAGATAGTCTCATCAATAATACACTAATATTAAACAGGCGAAAGTTTACGAGTGTGTGTGCGTGTGTGTTTGTGCGTGTGTGTGTGTGTGTGTGTGTTTATATGTTTATTACTTCTTCACGCTCAAACAGCTTGACCAATTTTGATAATAAAATTTGGTATGCAGTTAACTGACACCCTGGATTAACATATAGGCTACTTTTGATCCTGATATTCCCATAGGATGGAAACTTGTGCGGGTGAAACCGCGGGGCGCAACTATGAATACTAAAGCTCACTGCAACATCAGTCGAGAACTTTATTAGATTATTTTGGTTATAATCGAGTCTAGATAGACACATCAACCTCCGAAGCTTCTGCCGCTCTAGCCGACATAATCACATTTATAGCCACAGAGACGATAAAGGAGAAGCTATCAAACCAATATTGTTGCTTTATTATCAATCAACAATAGCTTTATCAAAGCAACGGTGCTCAAAGTAAATCTAAGTTATCCTGAGATGGTGTGACAGAAAGGTCTACTGTCTGAGTACGGAGTGCGGGCGGCAGGGACGCCCCGTCCGCTGATCATTGACTGGTCACACGGTTGCTAATATTTACATACGTAAGTACACATCAGCAAATTACTTAAATAATTTTTGTTAGACCTTGCAATCAGTAAAAGATACTAAATAACCCTTGTGTATAAAGTGTTTTTTTTTATAAGTGGCAAGCAAAGCCGATGTCGACTATTCTGCCAATGTCTAAAGTGAGCTGGAAAAACAAGTGTGCGTAAGAGAGAAAAAAAAGGACAAAAAGAACTGTGTGTTGTAAGCAAACTACATATCTGTCATAAGCTTTGTAGGGTGAATCACTAGCCTTATAAAGTGCCTAAATTTATCATCTGTCTAGCCTTTTCCCAACTATGTTGGGGTCGGCTTCCAGTCTAACCGGATGCAGCTGAGTATCAGTATTTTACATGGAGCGACTGCCTATCTGACCTCCACAACCCATTTACTGGGTAATACGACACCCCTTGGTACTGTTTGGGCTTCTGTCTACTCGTAACGACTGTTAAAGATTCACGAATGACAGCCGGGACCAAAAGTTAAAGTGCTTTCTGAGGCACGGAGGGGTCTTGGTATGTGAAGACTGAAGATTAGAAAGTTACCCATCCACGGACCAACTGCGGCAAGCGTAGCTTAACCTGAGTGAAAGATCCGTGCGGCTGCTATTACTTAGCCCCAAAAACCAGATATACCAAAAAAAATTATATAAGTATCTCCTTGAACGTCAAACCATTAGTGGAGCTAGAAAATATTAGCAAACACTACTTCAAAATCAATCAATAGCAGCCCCGGTACACCGAGATCTCCGTTATAACAAAGTTTAACATAATCCTCAGAACTATCGATACCGCTGGCAGAAACATCGAGAGTCTACATAAACTTTTAGATGAGCAGAAACCGCAGAACGTTTGCTTCGAGTTCGATTATCATAATATTGAAGAGGAGGTTGAACTTTGTAGTTCTAAGGAACTTAACGATTAGGTAGAGGAGACAGTAAGTAGCTCATCATGGTAACTATATTCCTAACAAATCCACGGACCAACCTCTGCAAGCGCAGCTTAACCTGATCGATCGACCCGTGCGGCTGTTATTACTTAGCCACAAGCCCCTCTAAAGTGTCTAAATTATAATGAGTTAATGTAAAATAGGATAACTGCATTTTATTTATTATTCCGTTGGCAAATAAAGATATTTTGAAATGAAAATGACTCCTTAAGCCCAACACTAATTATTGACGATTGTTTCATGCGAATCCTGTTCTGTTTTGTTTTTCATATTTTCTGATAAATACTTTTTATCCGGTAGTACTGAAACTGGCGATAATGTAGTAAGTAGGTTCAAATACACCAATATTTTGTAAAAATTGTTTTTTGGCTTCCTCGCCGTAAACATAGATTACTTTTTTCAAGACTAAACAGTAATTTAAAACGTTCAAAATCTAGTCGCAGTATGCCATCTCGGCGACAAACAAATTTAATGTCAAAAACTTGTCAAAATGTAAGGAAATTAGAGGTATTTTTGACAGATTGGCACTGAGATCGGACTGTGAAAGTTCTTAAAATTACGAGAATTGCTCCTCAGATCTCGTCACCCACCTGCTTTTCTTTTTTTTTTCTTTTTTTTCATTTTTCTTTTTGATGATTTTTTCTTCTTTTTAGTGTTTTCCGGTTATTTATACCTATTGATATAAACCTGATGTTTCCTTTAAAACAATTTAGAGCATAATCCGCTATAATGATCCCACTGTTGAGACACAGGCTTCGAGAGGGAGTGGGCTGTAATCTACCACGCGGGCCCAGTGCGAGTTGGTAGATGTCACATGTCTTCGAATTTTTGGTTCTAGGACATGTCGGTTTCCTCACGATGTTTTCCTTCCTACTATTTTGAGAGCAGTGGGGATGAAATTATTGAGGGTATACAAAGGACACTCGTAAGCCGGGCCGTTACCACTGGGTCACCACTAAATTAAAATTCAATTATTAATTAATTAATTATTTTTGGCTTACTCTCGTTATTTTGTTTAATTCTTGTTTTTATGTACCTTTTAGTTAGCGTTTGAGAATCACTGAGCTAGGACTGATCTAGTATACGTTTATTGGTCATAAACCTTCTGCAAATTTAATTTGAACACTTGTGTGTTGCTGCTTGATCTCTTATGGAGCTTCAGTGAGTAGTTACAGTCACGAGCATAAGTATGTATTGGCTTTATTAAAAGGCGATTGTCTCTTTTATTTTTGAATGAAATTTTATGTTATTACGAACATAGTATTCCTATATCTAATTATATTTATATAAAGTGTGGTATTTCAACGTTGCATTCGTTATTTCGCGAAGAAATCGCAATTGAAAGTTGCCAAGTGTTGACATATTAGCGCTCGTGAATGTACATAATTGTGTAGGTAATCTTGCAGGGTTGAACACATCATTTTTTTTGTTATCCTATACGTAACTGTCTCACTGTTGGGTAAAGGTCTCCCCCAAATCCATCGAGGAACTCTTTTCTCGCGCCACGACGAACCAGCCCTCGCTGTACGCGTCCAGACCATCTCGCCATCTCTTTCTGGGCCGGCCTCGGCGGCGCCGTCCGGCGTCCATCTTCAGGCACCCATTGTATGAAGGCTTTTGCTCATCGTGCATGCAGCTGATGTGACCCGCCCAATCCCATTTGAGCCTGGCAGCCTTCTACATCCTACATCCAGTAGGCCCGTTTTGAAACGCAGCGGGGTGTTCCGAATACTGTCCTGTCTTTTTACACCCAGAATGTTGCGCTCTTTCGCTCTTTGGCAAACTCCAAGACGAACTTTTGCGACTCGGCGAGCGAACAGTGGGGTCATTGCGTACCTAACACGCTAACAACAGCAATGGGTTTCATGGTGACAGTTCAACAACATTCATTGCCGTATTTACATTGTTGAGCAGACAAATTTTTCGAACATATGAAGCAATGGATTAGCAATATCCTTCAAAATGATTTTGATTGAGACTAATAGTGTGTTACGCAATTAAGGAAGGTACTGGTCTGAGCTAGGTTAGGACCGCCCCGACCCTCGCTCGAGCCGGCCCGCGCCACTGACCCTGTAGTTTTAAATTCGCCCCTAAATAATACCGATCCAGCCTGTCCCTTGCTGTCCTCTTCCAGCGCCCCTAAGTTATGCTGTAAATGTAGTGCTGAAGGTTGAAGTTGGCTTGCACCGTTCGCAGCACACGCGTGGCGCGCGGCCGCCACGGATCGCTACCGTATATAAGGACGGAGTCTGAGCGCGCGCATCATATAATACCGATCCAGCCTGTCCCTTGCTGTCCTTTTCCAGGGACTCCCTAAGCCGAGGTCCGAACCCCGTGGGGGGTGCCCTTAGCGCAGTCGCTTAGTTTTTAAGTCTATTGAATAGCCCTGACTGGAGGCCTTAATTAAGGCATCCACAGGAAAGTCCGGATAAGCAGTAGCCATCCTCATACAGGATGAACTGCGAGATGCTATTGTTAAAAAAAAAAGAGCCAGGTTAGGACGGGCAGGATATACATGTCTATGAGAATACATCCTAATAAACTTTTATAATTTAGTAAGTACTTAAAATAAAACGGCCTCGTTGATGTAATAGTTGCAAGTGCTACTGCTAAGCATAAGGTCTTGGCTACGATTCCCGGGTCGGGCAAAGTGTAATTGGGTTTTTTCCATCTGGAATTTCTCAGTAGCAGCGCGGAGTCTGGACTTGTGTCCGGTTGGTAGCGATAGGCTCCCCCTATAACAGAACTGGCGATATGTGCACACCCTTCGGTGACTACCGGCGTGATGTTCTGTTAGGTTGTGGTAAAACAAAACTTTGTATGGGTAGGTACCTACTTTGTTAATTTTTTTGAAGTATCCTTAACCTAGTTTTCGTAAACACTTATCTTTCAAACACAGTTTTCGTTCCTACTTTGTTAACTAAGCAGAGGTCATATGGTCATGTTTGGATAAAATCCAAGAAAACCAATAAAATTTGACATTTATGAAAAATTCAAAAGACCACTGAACGTACTACAACTCGCAGGTAGTTGTAAAGAGCCAATTATTTCCAGCACTCGGTGCGATAGACCTGCCAATTATATGGCATCGCCCAGACGTTATTGTATCACGAAACTATGTTCTAGTTGTAGCGCATATGTAGGTGTATGGAACATACATAGGTATGTCTATGAATAGGTGTTGATACCTAACAAAGAGGTGAAGGTACAAAGAAGATTGATTCTAGAAAAAAAAGGCCGTCACGGGCCGTAGATGGTATGGTAACAACGTTTTGTATCTAATAATAAGACGATATTTTGGTTTCTAGAGAGAAAAAGCTATCCAGTTCGTAACTACACTGGAACGTGGCAGCCAATAGCAAGTTTTCATGAGGTTACAGTATGAGACAAAATCATTAAGTAGTCAAAATCGAAAGTCATTTATTCAAACTAGGCTTGGAATCAGCACTTTTCGAACGTCAAAATTACAAAAGACAGTCCCCCAAAACGCCCGCCCTTCACCACTTCCTAGTGCTTTCGCTGGGGAGAAGAAGTGGCGCAATAAACTCCCCAGCAGCACAGCTGTCTGTTCAGTTATAAAATACTTGATTGTATACAATACTAGATATGCAAAGTATCTAATTAACATTACAAGACACAGAATATTCAATAAAATTTTTTGTCATATGTTAGCTAGCCATGCCAATATACCAACAAATACCATAGAATCTATAAAATCTATATAAAGGTACCTAGTAGAACCTCATTGCATAAGCATGCCGAGCCTACAATAGCCCATTGCAGGGACACAGGCCTCCTCTCTTGGGCTTGGAAATGAGCTGTTATCTACCACGCGGGTTGGTATATGTCACATATTCTTAAACTTGTATGGTTCTAGGACATGCCGGTTTCCTCACGATTTTTTCTTCACCGTTTTGAGAGCAGGGGTGATGAAATTATTTACACAAAGCAAAGCGCTTGCCTGGGTTCGAACCCAAAGCCTACAACTCGGAAGTCGAGGCCGATACCACTGGCCCACTTCCCTTTTTGGGTAACAATCAATCACAAATGTTCACATATTACAAATAACCCATGATTTCATAATCCTTTTGGGTACACTGCAATTGTGTTAATAAGACGGTCATGATTCTCGTATATATGTATATCAATTCATTCAGCAAATATCGGTAACAACAAATTGAACGAGAGTACATTACAATGTATATTAATCAATCAACTGAAAGAGGTCAGCAGAAATCCATAACACACTACGTCATACTAATTGGCATGGCCAATTAACAAATTTCCAGTACCAGCAACGACAAACCGCGTCCAATATACCGGTTCCAATAGACCGTCAATCATTTCGGCCTATACACTATTACAAAGCAATGAAGCCTTAGATTCCGAGCGCATACAACCCGAATCTCTTCAAAGTGAGAGTGAATAGGCTTCTTCTGGGTAAGCTCAGTCCATCGTCGACTTTGTCTCTGTCACCTCTGACCTAGACTAGAGTCAAGAGCAAACCCATTTCAATAAAAACAAAAAAGATTAAGCTCCTCTTGCCAAAGTCGGTCCGTGGATTATCCAAATGTCGCAAACCATGTCCCATACTGTCAAAAAATTCAGCCATAGCAACCTCTGCGACGATGCCACCGACGACGATGCCGTGGAAGTGGCGAAGTTTTAGGGAAACAAATGAAATTGTTTTGTTTGTCAAGCAGTGGTACACAGTGGTAATGGCCACGACTTATGAGTTACAGGTCGTGGGTTCAAAGTTAAAACCCACGCAAGCATTTTACTTCATGTAAATTATGTCATCACGACCACCCTCAAAATGGTAAAGGAAAACGTCTTGAGGAAACCGATATGTCCTAGAAACAAAAATTCGAAGACATGAAACATCCACCAACCCGCACTGGGCCCGCGTGTTGGATTATGGCCCACTCCCTCTCACAGAAAGAGGAAGCCTGTGTCCCAGCAGTGGGAACATTATAGGCTGATTATGTACTGTCTTCCCAAAGACACAACGAATAAGAAAATTACAAGAGCAACGTGGAAGTCCATTCACTAAACGCTCGGTTTGCGTCGATCTCGTAGCTCTATTAATTGAAATGATTGTGTTCGGTTCTCAGTTATTTGCAATAAAACGTCATCTCAGATTCAGTTAGCTTCTTAGCAAGTTAGCTGGTTCATTCAGCTATATAGAATTGAATGGTGCATAAGTTGTATTGCGGAGGTCTGCTTTAGCTGGGACGAAAAAGTGACGTAACATACTCCACAGCACACGTCTGTCTGTGCTAATAGAGAATTGTATTTTCATTTCCCTCAACAAATTCCTGCTCTGTAATTTATCTGATAGACGGCTAGGGAGATGTTTGATTTTCCCCGAGCACAAACAGAAATAAAAAAAAAAACTACTTGTACCTACATCCAGATCAATGCACTTTATACAGCGTGTACCGAATGAATGGAAGAACGAAGCTATACACCAAAGATAACGAAGGGGCATTTGCGGAGTGATTGCTTTCATTGTTTTCTCTTCGGACCAAAATAAACTGCAATATCATTGTGACATCAGTTGCACTCTAGCGTGTGTGTGAAATAAAACGAAATTAATTTGCAAGAATTGTAGTACATTATAGAACGGGTTTTTTAGCAGTTTCTAAAACAACTTGCTAAAACTAGAAAGCAAAATTATTGATTACATTACATAATTAAATAAATTAAGCTAATAAAATTGGTAAATAAATCATAGTTATTAGTATTTGTCGAATTATAATAGTAAGATCAGTGTGAATCTTCAAAGTCTAAATACTCATTCTCAGAATAGAACGATTTTTTTATATACCATTTCAATAACGCTGTTTTAAATTGATTGCTTGGCAGTTCTCATACGATTTTGATAGCTTATTAAATATCCATAACTATTGGGAAGCAAATTCTGAGACATAGAGCTTTTCATTGGAGAAATAATTAATTATGTACAATATTAAACCCTATATATACCTTAATCGGTACTTTAAATCTTTCGTCGAGAACGTGGATCTACGCGAAATATAATGGCTTTTTAATTGCTTCTATAATTACGGCATTCAACCGGTTGAGCAACGTTTATACTGTTATAGCTTTGGTTTCCTAAAAGAGTGGTGAACGGTCGCATAATAGAGGTTGTCCAAACACAATGCGTTTTTTTTTTGATATCTTAATACTCGTAATGTGAAATACTGGAAAAATTACAGCTGTTCAAGACCGCCGCTATAATATGACGGAACTGCTCTTCAAGGAAATCGTACGAGTAGCTATGCCCATATAATTTTTTTTTATATTTGAGCTGTTAAGTTTAAGCAACGTTTATACGTAAGGGTACGTGGATGAAATGAGATTTTAATTAAAGCATTCAATAAAATAAAAATAAAAACAAGATCGGTTGATTTTTTGGGATAGGTTACTTGTGAAATTGATCCCGATTTATTTGAATGCTATTTAAAATTATTGTTTTTCAATGTTTAAAACTCTATTAGGCATCCATTTTTAATTGTTATGTCAACATTAGATTACTGTAATCTTTCATCAGGCAACGTCAAACTCACAAACTACTGTAAATAAACAAGTTCAAAAACTAAAATGGACTACATAAATAACATGTTTTAAGAAAATAACCTGTCTAAAATCATTTTATTTTCTATGGTGGCTGTAAGTGTCACCTTAATTACCTACGTTATTATTACCAACCCTTCCTCCACCGTCTTATAAATAGATCGGTATAATTCATCCAATCTTAAGCCCGGAACAGAATACCGTCCGGTCTATCACCACAATGGTCCTAACCCAACGGGGTGTATAATTTGACATCCAGCTTAGCTTGGTCATGACAGTTTGGCATTGTGCCACAGAGCCGTTAGGGTCGCCAGGCTGCGAAGATAAATTGTATATTTTGGAGATATCTAGGCTGCCAGACAACAATCGATCTATCAATATGGGAATTTGTTTTGTGAAGGTCTATAATAGATAATACAGTTTCGTGAATTACTGTAATCCATACTAATATTATAAATTCGAAAGTAACTCTGTTTGTCTGTCTGTCTGTCTGTATGTTACCTTTTCACGCCTAAACCGCTGAACGGGTTTCGATAAAACTTGTCAGAGAGATAGATTGCATCCTGGGGAATGATATAGGATAATTTTTATCGACATACCTCGCGGACGAAGCCGCGTGCGGAAGCTAGTTTCTAATATAATCAAATTTCTTCTCAGGGCTGATTTTATTCGTGCAATAAAATTTACGTCTGACAGTTCCAGTATGGAAAAACTGTCTAAAATTCAAAATTTATTCTCAGGATGGTGGAATGCGCTCTCAGTAAGACATTTAAGCCAGCATTAATACAGGCATTTAGGAAGGCTTTTTTTGGCTATTTATTTTCATTTTTTTTTTTACTTTTGGGGTAGGTATTTCATTGTTACAGTTGCTGTCGTGTTTTTCTCATATCTGTACCCATACCAATACGAGTATTAAACATATGAATGTGTGTCTGTATGTCTGTTACATCTTCACGCTTAAATCGCATAACCTATTTAGATGAAATTTGGTACAGAGATAGTTTGAGTCCCGGCAAAGGACATAGGATACTTTTTATCCTGATGTTCCCACGGGATCAAGACTTATGCTGGTGAAACGGCGGGGCGCTGCTAGTTATACCTACAATAATTATTTCCCACTAAGTAGCTTCTGCTGCCCGTGAATGTCGGAAATTATCCCACGAGAACATGCTACCGGGACCAATAGTAACCTATGTAAGTACATTGGCTACTGTTGGTCAAAATTTGGCAAGGAGATAGATGGCATCCTGGGGAAGTCCCCAGGATGCCATCTATCTCCTTGCCAAATTTTATCGAAATACGTTCAGTGGTTTAGGAGTGAAAAGATAACATACAGACACAGTTACTTTCGAATTTACAATTATTATTATAGTATGCATTTAATCTTCCCTGCTATTCTGATATTCCTTAAAGATTGATCTCTACACGCTTAAAATGAACAAATCCCATGTATATTCAGTAGTATAAGCGGTTTTTTATGAAGTCGTAAAGTTGCTGTACATAAACTTACCCTAAATTGTAGTTAAAACATTTCATTAAAGTAAGTTTGCATTTAACTTCGTAGTTCAGGGACTCTCTGGATACAGCTTGTCTTGTCTTTCTTGTTTTAAGTGCTCGTATTAACTTTAACTGGCATAAGTTAACCTGTAACAGTGGTTTAATACTTCGCGTACTGTCGACCAAACGTCGATGGCAACTGATAACACTTTGACCTTTCGCTCGCCTAGCGTAAATTATATAAAATATTATTTATATTTTGTACATTGAATAAGTTAGAGGGAGATAAATGGGTTACATGGTTTTCGAGGGTTCTAAAGTCGACAATGAGGTCAAAATGAAAATCCAAGATGGCGGCTGCGAAAATTTTCGAATGTTTTATCAAGGGGGTCGTTTTCATGGTGCTAAGGCCACTAATGAAGTCAAAATGAAAATCAAAATTGGCAGCTGCGACAATTTAAAAAAAATCGTTATCGGTGAAAAATATGTCTATATAAAAAAGGCACCATATTTTACTATAGTGTGGTGTCTTTTTAAAAATCAGTCGCAGGAAAAAACCACCTGTGCGTTCATATAATCACAAAATGGCGCGACTAAAAACCGCAGGCGGTTAACCGAACCTAACCCTTACAACTTTCACGCGAACGAAGTTGCGGGCAGTAGCGAGTATAAGATAATTTGAATAAAGTCGGTTGGCATTGATTTTTTTGATGTTGTTTGTGTTTTCACGAGGGTGATCAAAATATATGTATTTGTTTTTAATATTTGTCAGCAACAAAAGTCGATAAACACTTCAGTTTTTTTTATTTTAGTTATAGAGCAAAATATATGTTCAAAATGGCAGCAGAAGATTTTTTTTGAATATAAACTCTGCTATTATGTGAAATACTAAAAAGCAATCTATTGAAAAGAAAAATGTTGTCAATCTAATAACATATAAAAATGACAGTGTTAATCGACTTTTGTTGCTGACTGTACCTACCTTTTTCCTTTTTTTTTAAGCATGGGAAATCATCAAATGACCCCTCCCGCTCTGGGTGGAGCGGAAGGGAGTGTCAGACTTTTACTGACTAAAACCCATCCGTGTTCCTTCCTTAGCCATTTATATTCCGGGGCAGCGGTAACCCTTTCGGACAATCCCGCTGCCCCGGCAGGCTTCGGCCCTGACGGGCCCCTCCTTATTTGCTGACATCTCTTTGAGGCGCGCGTGGAACACATACGCGCCGTCCGGCACGGGCCTGGTCCTGATCGGACGGCCAGCTACCCATTACTCGCCGTCCGCAGGCCCGCGCCTATGGTGGCCGGGAGTCGTCACGCGGCTCCCGACGCCCGGGGCGTCTACCGCGGCGGCTGGGACGGGCGGCTCTCTCCGCTCTCTCCCTCGCCCATCCCGCCACCTCCTTCGCTAGCATGACTGCTTCGCAGAAGGAGGTGACTGCCTCCCACTCCCTCTCGCCCCGGACCATGGCTTGGACCAGGGCCGGGCGCGAGAGGTCGCCGCCACTGCCGATCGCCTCTACGAGGACACGGCGGTGCTCTGCCCAAGCGGGACAGACCTCCCTCCTCGCAGTGGTGACACCCGGGCGTTTCCTCCCGCCTGATTATGTGCAGGAACCTCCCGAAAGACTGTACCTACCTAACAAAGGAAACAATAACAATAGAATATACAATCGTTATAAGTTTCAATGACATTAATAATATAAGTTGTAACACATCAGTCCGTGCATCAAATAAATGAGTTTTTTGACTCAACTTACATGTTTAATATCGGATCCGTAAAGTTTTGCGTACAAATGTTCAGTGTCATAATATAATATCAAGTTTCTCATAGTTTTGATCCCGGCAAACTCAGCTATCCACTGGGGATACATGATAATATAAGAACGTATTTCATGGAGAAAAAAAGATATATATGGTGATATTTTTCTTTTGTTTTATATTATTCTTCCTGCAGTACATCAAATAAGTTGTATCCAGAAATGAAATGGTAAAAAATAAATGTTTGAACTGTATTTAAAAAATATTTATCACTAGCTCTGCCCACGATTTCGTTCACGTGGAAGTCTTAAGATACCATAATATACTAATTAACAGCTACATTCCTGCTGGCACTATTAATTCGTTTTCATTAAGCGCTCTTACTTTTTTTGCTTGGCGCCTAAGAAAAAAATCAGCTGTTTAATACAAAAGTTCAATACCTACTTGACCGAAATGTATGAAACAGCTGATTTTTTTCGTGATTTCAGAGTTGGTCCCATAGTGAAAGTTGTTCATATTCTTGGGTAGAACATCCTGTAAAAATTTGGAGCCGTTAAAAAAATCATACTGTATGTGTACCTACTATAAAAAAAAATATTGTCTTAAAGTTACTTAGCATTATAAGATAAATTTAAATAACTAATTAATTATCTAATAGGCTAGATTGTAATGTGAAAAAAGTATCACCAACTGTGAATCTTATAAAGGGAAAAAAAACACTTTTTACTTTTGTAGTTTTATGGTGACAAAATTGTTCCTCAGATATAAAGATTAATTAAAAAAATTATAGATTAAAATTGTGTTCAGTGACTTTTGTTACTGAAGTAATAAATAATTTGAATCTCAAAGGAGAAATAAAACTTTTTCATACATAATTAAGACAAAAGAAGCGTCAGACAAATAACTTCATTTGGTAAAGGTGCCGTTAGCTGTTTATTTTATATTATTAAGACAAGAGTTTTTTTTATGTTTTCTATAGAATTCTTTTATTACTTTCATCAGCTTTTGGGAACAAAGCCATTAAATGCGAAAAGTAATGTTGCTCAGAGGCTGATTTATGTAATAGGCTTTTTCTACCAGTCGACTTTTGGGTACTTATGCAGACATTGCAGGAAAAAAAACGTGTTCTCTCACTCTTCATTGTTAAAATAAAACAATCTGCCGAGTATTTTCCTAACTATGTTGGGGTCAGCATCCAGTCCGGATTCGACCAGCAGCCTAACTGCGTAACCTATCAATCTCAATCCGAATCTTTTTGAAGAATATTGTTTCATAAGTTGAGGGGCCCGTGGCTAAATAATAACAGCCGCACTGGTCGATCGGTCAGGTTAAGCTACGCTTGCCGCGGTTGGTCTGTGGATGGGTGACCATCTTTACATACCGAGACCCCTCAGTGCCTCGGAAAGCACGTTAAGCCGTTGGTCCCGGCTGTCATTCGTGGATCTTTGACAGTCGTTACGGGTAGTCAGAAGCCCGAAAGTCTGACAAACAGTCATACCAAACGGTATCGTATTACCCAGTAACTGGGTTGTGGAGGTCAGATAGGCAGTCGCTCCATGTAAATATTGGTATGTGGTTATTATTTAGCCACGAGCCCCTCTCACAGGCGAGGGACAGGATGTTGTGGTGCAGCCTAGGAGAGTCTGATGTCCAGCAGTGGACTGCGATAGGCTGAGTTGATTGAAGTTATTAAGTCAATGTATGCAAGATTCGTAAGCAACAGATTTTGTAAATATAAGCCCCGTTCAATACATTGTTAGTATGGTTAGTTTATGTGGGCCAAACTCTTACCTTTTGGTGATACCGCTATGATCTCAACCCGGTCTGTAAACAAAATTAACACATTTATAACTAAGTAGTGTCAAAATCTCTCCTTTTCACCTTTTTCCGTCTGTTTTGATTAGATAATTCAGTGGTCAATAAAAATTGTTGCGGATTCCAACATAGTTTAAACAAGGAACGGTTTGTTTAAATATTGTCCTGAGTGTACTCACTGCACAGTGTACTGTGTGCGTAATGTACTGTAGATGTGAGTAATTTACAAAACATTTCTCACTAAATTCTAGCCATTTAAAATAAGAAGGGATAACATATATTCTCGATTTATATGTACTAACACTACCTGACTGACCATAACCTATGCTGTGATAAAGTTATGCCTTGTTGCACCCACCTCAAATAAAGTGGTACTTACATTAAATGGTGGTAAATAAAATAAAAAATAAATAAAATCATTTATTGGCACAAAAAATGTATAGGTACCTACACACAAAGTGAAGCCCTGACTGCGCTAGGTAACAACACCTGTGTTACAGGGGTCAACCGTCTGATGATCCGATGATGACCGGATAACGTAGTTTGGAAAAAAAAGTTCAACCAACAACCAGTCAACCTCATAATTGTGCTTTAAATTACCTGTGTCTGTTTGTCTATGTGACACTTAGATAATTTCAACCTTAAATTTAATGGAAACGCTCGGGCCATGGAGCAGTGCTGGCCTCGAACCTGAGCAGATGCTTTAGTTTGTGTAAATAATTTCATCACCACTGCTTTCAAAACGGTGAAGGAAAACATCTTGAGGATACCGGCATGTCCTAGAACCAAAATACTCGAAAATAATTATGTAATTAGAAATAGCAGGGGATCGATGAGGGGGGTGGAGAGGGGAGGGGCGCAGGGGATCAGACCGGAATAAATCTATCTAATTACACGCGGGCCCAGTGCGGATTGGTATATGTCATGTGGCAGCTACCAACCCGCACTGGACCCGCGTGGTAGACACTCGCTCTCATAGATAGAGGAGGCCTGTGTATTAGCAGTGGGAACATGGGGCCCGAGTGCGCGTCTCCTTTTCAAGGAAATTTCTCGCCGACAGCTCGACACTTCACGTGACCAGAGGGCTGGCTCGTTCTTTGGACAAATCATTATTATTGCCATTCAACGTGGCAATGCTGCCAGTCTTCTGGGAATGTTTCCGGGTGACAGCGATGCGGAAGAGTACTTCGACGCCTAGGTGACAAAAAAACATAAGATTTTTTTGTGAATAGCTGGTTACATATCACCCCAGACGGAACTATATGTAGGTACTAGAACTACACTACAACCCAAAAGTCTCTTACTCGTCCACAAAAACGTTTACCGTAATTTAACACCATAATGTAGGAAACTGCTGGGCTCACTCGACTCAGGAGGGTCCATCCATCTTCCTCCTGACACGTCTATGAGTTATGTGCTCCTGGTCCTGCACGCAGCAATATAATATATTTTTTTACACTCATTATTTCACTTGACGTGTCTGCGAAGCGATTAATGTAAGCCTGGGTTTTTGTTTTGTAATTAACAATGAATGGTGCTAATTTTGTGTCGGTATTGTTGTTTATTTTGGTTAGGATTTTGAGAACAGCTAATATCTATTTTTGAAACTGAACAGAGAGAAATGTGCTTGGTCTTTGTACTCCGGTACTATGTAGTTTTTACAGTAAAACGCGTTACGCTTAATTTTTACTGCCTACGTAACCGTAACGTAAATTTGTAGCTACGAGTATGGATCTCTTAAACCTAAGTAAATATTACGTGCGAAACGAGTATTTCGTTTTTAAAAATATGAAAAACTCGTTTTGCACAAAGCGTTATTTCTCAAATCACAAGTTCTCTCTCTTGTTCTTTCATTGGATTTACGATATCAAAAGCAAACTTAATACGGTAAACAGTTCAAATTATATTAGTAACTCTGTGTGTACCCACCCGCATCCGGTGACGACGCGGACGGGCCGACAAAATTGAATGATTGATTACCCAAACTAGCCCGAACATGACATGTAACGTTTTTATTATTTTTAGAGGATTTTAGTTTATCCCTGACGGTATAAAAAACCCTTTAGAGTGGGTTGTTTCACGTCCTTTACGCACGCATATATATACGTCAAAAATGGCGCTAACTATCGTCAAACCAAAAAAGCGTTGTTTCAAATTACAAAATTATGGCATTGCCATACGTCTTGCCTTATGTCAAATAGTAATGATACATAATCGTTATTATTTCACGTACGTATGTTCCGTTAACCAACAGTTTGAAGCAACCGGCCCTTAATGTAGCGTTTACGATACGATTTTCCATTTTGAGGGATACTTTCGGCGTTAGATTTAGTTTGGTTAAATTGTGTCTTGAAGATAACTTTGTTTCTGTTACAAGGACATATTTTTTTCCGGGTTTGTTCACCTTTTTGGCGGATTTTGTAAAGACATAAAAGCGTGTTCTTTTTAACTGGGATCATAAGGGGAAATCCTAATCCATACGAGATTGGCATAACAATTTTCTTAATCAATTTTACTCGTGTTTATGAACTACTTGCATTTGATAAAAAAAAAACAGTGGCACTCGTCCGGGAGTGCCGTGAAAACAAAACACAAACAGAATACTTTCCATCACTCACTGACATATCGGATATACCTACATTAAAACCGAGTACATGCTGAGGACAGCCAAACACATCCAAAGCGGTGTCGCTTACGGTAACAGTGTCGCGAGTTCAATGTTTTTTTTCCATCTCAAAAAATGCCCAAAGCGCCTAAAGAAGTTTTTACTTCAAAAAAAAAAATTGCTAAGATAGTTTCAATGGCAACGACACCGACTTCCGAAATTAAAGTTATTTTTCTCTTTGTAGTGTTTTTTTGGAAGTCGGTTGTTTTTTTTTTTTGTAAAAAAGTTTTTCTTTTAAAGGGCAAGCGCCAGGGTACCACGGGAAATTCATATTTTCTTACATTTTTTTTGTAATTCAGTCAGGTCAGGTTGGATATTGTACAAAATATGATTCGCGAACGTAACATGTATGTATATACAGAATCACAATCAAAACAATTAAAATCATCAATACAACCCTCTAAGTTCATTTAATTCTAGTGATTGATATTTCATAAAATTGCCCTTCAATAGGGTGACGTCGATGCACCATATTAAGCCGGGCACTGTGCCTATCTAGATTATCTACTAACAAAGTGATACACATCAACAGGAGCTCTGTATTAACTAGATGTCAATGTCCTGTGCTCCATTTGTAGTCAAAGCGTAGGTACATGCAGTCAGCATCGGAATAAGCCTATCATCGATAATTTTACAGCGACTGCCAGTTGTGCGAACTTGCATGCATTTGATCGAATACATTACAAACTCTAGTTTTAATACAGACGTACATTATTAAAGGCTACTTAGGTGTATTGAGCACAAAATTAGGGAGAGCTAGACCTTGGTCCAGCAGGAGACTGGAATAATTGTAAGTTGATTGACTGATAGAGTCGTCAGAAGCCTGAAGGTCTGACAACCAGTCTTACCAAAGGCATCGTATTACCCAGTAACTGGGTTGTGGAGGTCAGATAGGGAGGTGAAGTACTGGTATTCTGCTGCATCCGGTTTGACGAAGCCGATTCCAACATAGTTGGGAAAAGGCTAGGCAGATGATGATTGATTGATTGACAGATATAGGTGGTAACCACAATTTTCCGATGCTTATCTAATATGTTTGAAATTGATGTTATTTCAAATTATACAAAATCAACTTTATTGGGATGGTAATTAAGTTGATTTCAGTAAATAGCACTATTGAAAAAGTTATAGAAATGTTTGAAGTTGTAGCGTAAACTGCACTTTATTGTGTAGAAATTAAAGTTACTTTTCCATAAACTCATATTTGTTTAAATTTTTGGCAAATAAGTCGTGGATGCAGGTTAGGTATGAATTATTTAAAATTAAACAATTTGCACCAGTAAAGTTACCAAGCAAAAACCTTTAAATCCTTCTGGTCGAGGAGTTCCAAAACCAACCAGAATATTTGGATTAATTCCACGCTGAGCCCAATTTCGACGTGTTCCCTTATCGCCCTTAATTTCGTTCCCAAAATAGCATTGTGGGTACAGTCAATGTCGTTTCAATGAACATTTATATATATGTCGCAGCCAACTGGTTAAATTAGGCGTTCAGTTAACTGCCTAGCCTTTCAACTAAACGGCGGCCGTTCAACTAACGGCCTGAATGATATTCAATTACAGTTTAGGTTGGAAGTCTGTAACCAATCATGCGCGAGCCGAATTGGTTGCAGTAATTAAGGCATTGCACCCCGACCAAGTGGGTTAGGTTAGGTTAGAACTGTGATCAACCGCGTTCGAGCCGAGGGAGGAAGCGAGGCGAACACTACTTCTAAAGGCCAGGCAGTTAACTGAACGGCTAATTTAACCAGTTGACTGCGACATATATATTAAGTCAGTCGCCATCTGATTTCTTTTGTCTATTCTGCTATCCCACATTCATTATGTCACATTTTTATCCAAGTGACTTCTTCTGTTTAGTACAGACATCAGTCATCAGTCATCTTCATCATCATTATTACCGTTATGTGTGGAGGCGAAGGCCCCCGCCACTGCTGGTCGTACCATCAGCCAGGACTAACTTGCTGGGGAAAACCCCTCTGACTCGAGCAATTCGCACCATCAATTATATTCTGGTCAAATTGATATATTTACATGTCACTGGAGTGAATTCGCAAAAGTACTATTGTTCACAATATGTTACAAACAATGATCTTTATTTTTCAATTTTGTGTGTGTGACTTGGCTGTCGCATTAGGGTTAGACCAGACGGGCAATTCTCGTAATTTTAAGAACGTTCACAGTCTGATCTCAGTCTCAATCTGTCAAAAATACCTCAAATTTCCTTACATTTTGACAGGTGTTTGACATTAATTGTTTGTCGTCGAGATGAGACTGCGAATTGGCCTTCTGGTAATGATAGTTTTAAGGCATTAAATAAATAAATATTTCAGCCAAAAGACGTCCACTGCTGGACATAGGCCTCTCGCGAGCACCGCCACTTCAACCGGTTATACGTTTCTCGCATCCACTTATATCAATCAACCACCCCTGTCATACATGATGTCCTAGTTCAGGGGCCGAGACTTCATTGATGTAACGTGTACTGATATCACTGAGTTTTGGAAATAAATTACTATTACCATTAAAACCAAATTGCAGTAAAACCCAAAAGAAAAACCTTTGCAAGCGAAACTAACTCAAAGTCCTGAAAATACACTTCATCATAAATATTCTTGCCAACAGTTTTATCGTACACGAAGGGGGTGAATCGAAACTGACAGTTGCCCCAAGTATTTTGTTATGGGCGTTCTTGCTCCAAGTATGTGTTAATATCTATGTGTCCCGGTTTCGGGAGTTATAAATCTGTCAGTGAATGCCCCGACGTAGCTATAATGCCTTTACATACGTGTAAACGCTCAAATCGCGTCGGGAACGCCATGATGGATAGTAGGGCTAAATATTTTTGAGGAAAATTATATTATCAATGGTTGGTTTAATATGAATGTAATGCATGGTAGATATATCATAAACTTTTATCTCTATATTATGTTAACGGAAAAGTGTGTAATCCGTCATTGTATACAATTCCTAAAAGATAATAATTTTAACACAACATTCCTAAAATAGATAGGAAATCTATGATAAAAATAAGCGTCCAGGAAAAAAATAAGTAGATTCATTGATAGAAATGACTATTCTATATTAATATAAAATGCGACAATAATCAATTCTGGTATTATATATTGAACTCCGTATCGTAGTTATATTTTGTTCTTCAGTAGGAAATAAAAACTCAACTAAGTATACATAAATAACTCATTTCCAGGAATAACCACAATATATTTCAGATTTCTATAGACTACGTATAAAAAAGGAATAATATATTAAACTGGCTGTAGAAAATAATGGTCTTCACAAAAGGTCCTTCATTTTCTATATCTGTGATCTATAATCTCTGGTAAACGTTTTCAGATGATTCCGGGGCCGTATTACGGGATGGGTTTGAACTTTTTATCTTTTTGCTCTTAAAATGATGCGCGTCTTCTGTTAATATTGTGTGAATTTCGTTTAATGGCAGTACTTATTTTGTATATTTTTCTTATGTAATTTGGGAGATTAAATAATGATTGATTGTGATGATAATATTAATAGTCTTTGTTAACTTCTAAAACGATTAGGAAAAGATTTAACATTATGCTAATACAATGTTTAGTCACAACTTTTATTTATTTATTCATGTACGTATGTACACACAAAATATAATTTTAGTACCTACTTTATCGGTTTATGTTATTTTTACATTCAAAATGATTCGCCTAGCCCGTGTTGTACTCGTAACCAAAGCACTTGTCGCGCGAACACGTGACCATCGTCGTCGCGCTGTAGAGGGCGCCTTCTGGTTTCCCGAACAAATGAATGACATAATTATGAACGCGGCGATCGCGAATTCGCGCTGCCTATCACTTTGGTTCGTACAAGGGGTCAGACTCTGCTAAACTACGTTGCTTCCAGACAGTCACGAATTGTATTACCTAGGCAAGCTTGCTTCATCGTCGACCACATTGTCACTTAAAAACAGACAGTGGCAAAAGAGAACAGTTCATCTCATCTCAATTTTTCTACAAAAATAATGACTCTGATTTTGTTCGTGTGGAAGGTCACTAACACCTAACGCAGCGTTTTTCAACATTCAGTACAAATTATTAAGAGTTAAACAGTTTGATTTATTACAGATTCACTCGACCTCTACCCTTTTCTACCTACATTGTGGAATACTGAAAAATTTGAAGCTAAATGGATTTCACGTGTGTATATATAATATATTAATGGTTTATTGAATTCGTTATCCAGATTATAACAAGTCAAAGGAGAAATATAAGCACAAAATGTAGTATGAAAAACGACAAGTTTTTTTTTTTTTCATTTATGTGATAGATGCTCTAGAAATAAAAAAAATTATAATTTGATAACTACTTATTCAAGGCTATATGCAACATCTACCAACATAATCAGCCTATACTGTTCCCACTGCTTGGACACAGGCCTACTCTCTTTTAAGAGGGAGTGGGCCGTAATCCACCACGCGGGCCCAGTGCGGGTTGGTAGCGAGATGTCACATGTAATTAAAATTTTTAGTTCTAAAACATAACGGTTTCCTCACAATGTTTTCCTTCACCGTTCTGAAAGCAGTGATGATGAAATAAATTACACAAAGTAACGCGCTTGACTGTGTTTGAACCAATCAAATAGCCTCTTAATTTCAACAGGTTATGGGCTGAGCCAAAGGCTCTAAAAATGCCTAGAAGCAAGAACACAATAAATACGAGTGTCTTAAAAGAAGTCTTTGTATAATATATGAATAATAATATTGTAGAGTTAATAGATGTGTTCCATCCAAATAGTCTCTTGTATATCTAATGACGTTCCCAGTCTGCTTATGGAAATTCAACTAAATATATCCAATAGTTTAGTCTCTATACCTAGTCAACCCATAACCCATAGTCGGCCCATCTACTCGTATCTCTCTCTATCTATTTTAAATATGAAAAATACACTTTTTTTTAATTTCGATGCTAGGATTTATTTGATAGTTCTAAAATACGTCTATGCATTAGTGTTGCCAGTATTTTCATTTATTATCGTATTGCAGTCGTCTCCATATTGTATACCTGCCAAACCAATGTTTCCTAGGTTTCATTCCAACTTTATACCGACCTATTCCAATTTTATTCGTTCTCCAGTTTATATGAACGCATGCACCTTTTATTGGCTCTCTCTCTGGTTCACTCAAGGTGTTGATGGCTCCAAGGCTCATATGGTTTTATTGCGGCTATAAATAGTCAAACGCCATCCTTTAGCTAGTTTATTTGCTGCTGCTGTTATTGGTTTAATTGAAATAAATGCTTTGAGTTTGAGTTTGATATCAATACCTAGTGGTGTTTTACAAAGCTGTAACTTAACGTCTAGGCAAACAAAAGGTAACAAAACATATCACTGCAATTTACATTTTCCAAAGCATATAAAACACACCACAAAAAGCACTACGTAATGCCAAACTTTACAGGCGATTCAGGCAGTAAAAAATAACTGCGGTAGTTGCCATCAATATGTCAAGGAAAATACTTTATACTTTGCCGTAACCAAGCTTGTGGCATACTGTGCGCACACAAAAATCAACATAGTTTTTCCGTTGTATATGTCTAATAGTGTTACTTGTGTCAAAGTAGTGTTTTAAAGGATTTTGGACAACTTTTGAGCTCCTTATGTTCTGAGTTGAGCTGCACGATTACTGACAAATAAAAAAAAACTAAAAAAAGAAACAAACTGACTGACTGCACAGGTCCACTCAGTATGTGTGGTTTCTTCAAAAAACCATTTCAGACACCACTCTACAAGGTCCTCACATGATCTGACCAAGATTAGATATGTCTGGACTGTAAAAGAGACTGTGACCTCTGACTTTATTTCGGCCTTTCTTCTCACAGTGGTCAGATAGGAAACGCCGACCTCATCTAGTTTTTAAAATATGATTGACGTGTAAAAGTGTTTATAAAAACCTTCTTACAGAAATAAAATCATTTATCAACTGAATATTTTAATTATATAAAGCTGACTGAGGCGAATACTGCGCGGAATTCGGGACAAAATTCGCTAGCGCTGATTGTTTCAACTAAACGTGGTGCTGTTCTAACTGGCTTGAATAGTAGCGTGACTTCTTAATAATTGAAAAAATCGACGAGTACAGATGTGACTCCCATCTCGCACGGGATGTCGCTTCAGTGTGGCCGGAGCACCATCATTAGAATCATTTTTTTAAAGAGACATTGTTTGTCTTAAATATATTTTGCAAAGAAGTTTTCCAGTAAACTGCCACGTCATGCTACTACTACGCTGTATAAGTTGTAATTTGGTTCTTTATCAATGAAAACTGTTCGATCACTTGTTGTCAGTCTTGTCTCAGTCTGCACACAGCCTTAGGTTCAAACAATTACGTCGTTGGGTTCAAAAGTATCTGAATACCTTTGTAACTTGATACGTTTTTTTGACGTTTGAATGGAAATGAATGACGGACGGTTTGAAAAAAGAACTGTTAGTTCGATAAAGACTCGGTGGATTTTAAAAGAAAATTTAAAAAAGAATGTCCCGTGCATTTCTGAAGTCTGTTTTTGAAGCTTTCTGTGAAACTCGTTCACCAAAAAGTATTCAGTTTTCCGTTCGATATATGTATAATATTGTAATGTTTTTTGATTCTATAAAAGACGTAGGTATATCCAATATATTAACTTAGGTGTCATTGAAAAGAAAGAAAGGGAAATACGTTTATTTATCACGAAAAACGTGCATAAAAAAAGGTAAGTTAACTCGAATAAAAAAGAACAGGTCTAATAATCTCAAGAACAGAGCAGAAATGGTCGGCAGCTGTACGTCGTGATAGTGACAAGAAGGCTTCCACTCAGCACGATGCTGTGCTATGGGGGACCCACAGCACCACCACCAACACCAAACAGGTCACCTACTAAAGAAAAATCCTGCTAGACTTAACAGGCCATCCAACCTTTTTAGTTGGTACAAAGAAAATAACATCTTGTTACGACAGCTTGCTTAAAACCACGAAAACTTAACATATTCATTTCTTGAGGCGTAGCACCCGCCTCCGCATTGCACGGTTTTTACGATTTGACAAAACATTCATATTTCTTTATTATAATATGTAATGTTAATAGATACTTATTAATATAATTATAATAGTAATAATATAAACTTTCCGGAATAAATTCTCTAACCGCATCAAACTCCATCACATAAAAAACGCGGTCACGACACGAACTACAGTTACTTTAATTTTTAAATAAATTTATGTAGATATAGATTTCATAAATACAGAGACTTGGTTTATTGATACAAATCATGCCATACTTACGATCTAATACCAGCCTACGGAAATACATTAAAATCCAGATCGAAATTAATTAAACCAGATGCAAAATCCATCAAATTACGAATTAATTGCTCCAGATATGAAGCAATGCATGAACTAATGCCACAGATGGATGGATGTAACGAACTTATAACCCAACCTAACCTGGAAACTGTTAGGAAGGCCTCTTAATGGCGGAAGGGAATCGAGATAACTGCGAAGCCGCGTTTAGAAGTCTTTGAAGCAATATTTTCGTACAAATTTGGAAGAAGCCGTTTGCTTGGACCGTGGATCAATTTTATTTAACAGATGAGTGTAGTACATTGATAATAATTGAGGATTTGATATCGGTATTTATTTTGTTCCTGTTGAACCAAAAAATCAAAGACATGTGGCATCTACCAACCCGCACTAGGCCCGCGTGATGGTAGATTACAGCCCAATCCCTCTCGAACAGAGGAGGCCTATGTTCCAGCAGTGGGAACATTATAGGCTGATTATGTGTATTTATTTTGTTGGTAGATATTTTTATGAGTTGTAAGTAAATGCTATGATGTTGTTATTGTTTTGTACTTACAGAGGCCTCTAAAAGTTAGTTGACATTTTTCCATTTCATCTGTGACACACCACATTATGATTTAAAATTCTAGTGATCAAAATGTTTGAACTGCTATAATATAACATTTTCATTGACGTATACTAATATTCCACTATCTTTGACTTACATCATAAAAATAATCAAAGAGCCTGACCTTTAGGATTACCTGATTATTTTTAATTTTAAATCATGATGTGGCACCACAGCTGAAGTGGAAAAATATCAACAACCTTTTGGAGGCCGCTGTAATTTCTTTATACGAGTTAATGATTAGTATTTTAGTGCAGTACTAAATATACCCACATTATTAGTTTTTCAATAGCCCAGTGTGTTTTATAACTTATCTATAAAACCCTCGCTAAACTAACTTACTTACTTAGCTTTTTTGAGTTACTTAAAAAAAAAACAAAAGTCATTGAATTACTTTTGATTTTTTCTTCAGAGTTAGTTTAGCGATGGTTTTATATATAACTTATAAAATACACTGGGCTGTAGGGAAAACTAATTAGGCTGAAAATCAGCACTTTTCGAACGTCAAAATTACATAATACAGTCACCCAAAACGCCCACCCTTCACCACTTCCTAGTGCTTTCGATGGAGAGAAGGAATGGCGCAACAAACGTCCCAGCAGCACAGCTGTCAGTTCAGTAAAAAAAAATCTTGCTTCTATAAAATAGTAGGTATGCAAAGTGATATTACGAGACACTAACTGAAAATAGTCCCGTAAATGTATAGAAAAAAGTCAGTTAAACTGGAGTAGGTACCTTCTCTATTAAGCTCTATATACCTAGTTAATAAAGTAGTTCTAAGATCCGATAAAACCGGTAACAGTCGTTTTATTACAAAAGCTAGGGGTGTCGTTAACACTCACAATGAGCTCTATCGACATCGATTCAGCTCTAACAAATAAAGTGAAAACGTTTGTGATAAAAGCTTCGTGGGTGAGGGGGAGGAGAGGAGAGGGGTTGATAACAGATGAATGGGCAGCAGTGTTGGCTTGTGTATTGACAAATACATTTTAAAATCGGCGAAGGATAGAAATGACACGACAACTTCGGCTTACCTATTTATCCAACTACGGCAAAGCAATAGGAGGGTTATGATTTTAACAGGCTATGTATGTTCATCCGTTCCTTCATAACTCGTAAACTATTCGTCGTATTTTGCAAACGAGGTATCGTTGGAAGCGTCATGTTGTTGTCATGCCGGTTGTACGAAAACCGATGTAATTTTGTTACTATGTTTTGTTTGTACACACGGCTACACATCAAGCTATACATTTCCAGTTTTAGCTGACTTCGCATTGTATAGGATTTTCGTACAATGAGAAGTCAGTTTATCTCCCTTACTAATAAGCGTATTTATATCAGATGAATAGTTAGTTACACGCCGATTTTTCTCTTTCAGTCGTCAGTAATTTGACTTTCGAAAGAAGAAGACAAAGCGTTGTTTAACTATACAGACGCTATATTTACAACATTTATTAGTAAGGGGGTAACTGTATAGCTTGATGTGTAGCTGTACGTAGGTACCTACTACTTTATAGTTGACGTTTTTCTCGTAGTTGGGTTTTAGTTTATAACTTTTTTTTTACGTATTTGATATTACAATCGTTTATGGATTTTTAAACATTTCGTCGGTGTCTATTGGATTTCTGCAATCAGATTATCAACGAAACTTGTCAGATCATGAGTTGGTTTATCACATTATCCGTTGAATCCATTCACTGTCCACTTTAATTTGAAATGAAAATGAATGCACACTCCTACACAAATCTTTTGGCGCTCGAATGACTTTGAAAGGTAAAACAGTTGTTTTGTGAAATGTATTAAAAACAAAACCGGTCAAGTGCGAGTCGGACTCGTACACCGAGAGGGTTCCATACAAATTTGTAGTTATTTAACTACATATTTACGGTTTTCTGATTTTTTACTATGCTTGTGCTACATGACATTGCTTCTTGCCAAATTTCATGATTCTAGATCAACGGAAAGTACCCTATAGGTTTTGATTCCTTTGCGTGTGCCAAAATATGCGGCACAATCGAAATATAAACGCCCGCATCTTTGGATTGCGTTGACTTAGAAGTTTGATTTTTTCACTGCTTCAATGGATTGCAGCCTTGAGTATTTGATATTAATTTCAACTTGATCACTTCAAGCGTTCCTGAGAAAAAGGGTCTTGACAGACGGACAACGAAGTAAGGGTTATAAGGGTTACGTTTTTTCTTTGGAGTTACGGTTCCGATTTTGACCACGCGGTAAAAGAACTTTTTAAAAAGTTTTTTCATATTCGGCTAGCCTGTCCATAATAAAAAGTAAGTTGTTTTTTTTTTCCTACAAAAAATATTGAAAAAGTTTTTGCGATTTCTGACTTTTCTAGTACCTACTCAAACCTCAGTTCGGCCGATAGACTTTTTTGATCCTATAAGAAACAAGATCGATTGAAACCTACCCGTTTTCATGCTGACTGTAATATTTTTTTTTATCCTGAATACAGATCGAAATTTCTTAAAAAAGTTACGGAGTCTCTTAAAACCGTTTTGCAGTAGCATCAACAGTTAAGATACCTGTCCTGTCCCATTTCAAAAATCCACCCTGTTTAGTAATATATTTTTTTTATAGAAACATCACTGTATTAGAAGGAAAAGGCTCACATTAGATCAAATAAAATACCATTTTAAGCCTACTGAATTCCGATCATCTGAAAAGAGATTTAAGCCTCCACTTTGTATCGAAAGGGTCGATGTGGTTACACAAAGTGAAAGAGCTTGATTTCCGCAAGAACTACCGATGTTTCCAAGACATTAACGATTAAATTATCTCTATCTATACCAAGTATAAAGGTAGGAACTTCAAATAGAGTGGCTCGTGGGTCTAGCAGTCGCAAATGCGACTGGGTGGGGACGTGGGTTCGAAATACAGGTTGGGCAGCAATTTTTCAATATCTGCCAGCCTGTCTATTCTGCAAAAATCTCACCGCGAGAATTAAGATGAAGTGAGCTGTCATTCTCCCTTAGGGACCGATACTATTAACAGTTTATTGCACCTAAGTTTCCACGTTGAGATTTCTACAGAATGGGTCGACTGGAATCTGGATCTGTACCCGTTTAGTGGGTGTAGTTTTCCTGCACCTCTGCATAACGTTCCGGAGAACTCAGGCGTGGCGTTATGTGAACGTAGTGAATTAGAGGATCGAACGTGTGTATCCTAACATTGTTTAAAAATAAACAAAGCATATAGTATCTACATTTTCTGATCCGAAGCTTGGTTGCATAACGTCAACATTCGATGCACGTTCTAGAATTCGATGACAAAATGTTAGGGAATGAATTTGTAAGCGCTTTTCAGGTAAAATTCAAAAGCTGAATGCATTGGTTTTACCCGAGCTTAAATTGGTGGATTCGATGTTATTAAATGGAGTAATTAAGATAAAATTGAATATACATCACGTACGGCTTTAGGTTATGCATGTTCAAACATACCTATATACCACGACTAAAAAAGAATAAAATTACGTTAGCCTATAGCCAATTACATTTTGAAATATTAGAATATAAAAAATAGTAGCCCACCGGTATCGGGAACAGGGTCCAAGGTTATACAATTTTATAAAATTAGGTGTACCTACTTGATATATTATAAATCGCATGAAACAAGAAATGTTAAATAAAGATTGGCATAGAGAAGATTTTTCAAGGCCATCGTTTTAAAGAATTTGTCAAGCAAAAAATCAACGCGTTTATAGGTAATATCATAAAAGTACCGTATCTACTAAAGACGAAAGTTAACCTACTCACAAGAATAAATTGACTCTTCTTAAAGTTTCAAAGGAAGCCTAACTCATCATATCGACATGATAAGATCCCTCATCTACGTTTACAATAGCTTGGATTGAAAGAGAAACTGATAACAGCTGCCTAGTCTACTTTAAAACTAATAACATGATAACTTTGATAAGTTTCAATCTGAAGACCCGTTGTATAAGACAAAGAAAATGTAAAAAATTACTTGCGAATAACACTTACTATAGATATAAAAGAGAAGATTTCTATGACACTAACAGTAAGTAGGAATGGCTTTAATTTTGACAATTTAACAAAATTTATTGCGTTATTTACGTTGTTGAGCAAACAAATTTTTCGACATATTATTACATGAAGCAATAGATTAGCAATATCGTTCAAAATGATTCAGATTGTGATTGATACTGTTTTACGCTAGTAGGGTGCTGATTTTCACATAACAGTATGAAAGAGCAACCGTCGTGCGTAAACGAGGCAAAAGGAGTATGGGATGATCGTGGCAGATGGCGTTCTGTAGTTAATGCCTTCATGCCCCATGGAAAGAAGTGTTTATTTTTATGGTATGTATTTATTCAGATAGAATCATAAATATATGGAAATAAGTTTAAATGATATGTTAAAGAATATGTAAGTATATATATGAAGCGAAAAAGAGCTTGCCAAACCTAGCATCGGTTGGTGTCCCAGAACGTGCAGAAATGAAATCTTTGTAAAGGTACGGTACAGTATTTAAAAACCGGCCACGAAGGGTTCCGTACCACCGTATAATATTTAACACTACATATAAAATAACGGCAAAAAAATCATGTTTGTTGTAGGGGTTGTTATAGTGACAACAGAAATACACATTCTGTGAAAATTTCAACCATCTAGCTATCACGGTTCATGAGATACAGCCTGGTGACTTTTTTCTTTCTTTCTTTCAGATAAGTGATTTCGGTCCTAAAATTACAAATCAGTAGGTACTTTATAATACGAAAACAGAACAAATCGAAGCTACATTTTTGTGGCCATTAATTATGATATTTGCTAAATGCATAATCAGCCTTTAATATTCCCACTGTTGGGAAACAAGCCTCCTCTCGGTGACAGGGAGTGGGCCGTAATCCACTAGGTGGTCTCTTTCGCGGGTTTGTAGATGTCGCATGTCTTCGAATTTTCGGTTCTAGGACATGCCGGTTTCCTCACGATGTTTTCTTTCACCGTTTTGAGAGGGGTCTGGGTTCGAAGCTACGACCTATATAATTCGTAAGTCGCGGCCACTTCTACTGGACCACCACTGCTCATTATGATGTTTAATTTAAGCTAATTAATGTTAGCAAATCACGGTACAATAGTTGTAATACGTAATGATGTATTTTTCTATAGTAACATTTACTTTGACAAATGCCTTCCCACGCATGTTCTGCTAATGGCTTTATTTATTTTGCTTTAGGCGTATTAGGTCTGATTTTTCTCGCGAGGATGAATTTTATCCGAGGAATCATTTTGAATTTTTGACAGTTCTTCCATACATAATCTGTGCACGAATAAGAATTATCTGTCGATTGAAAAAGCAGCTCTTAATGTTATAAAGAAATAAACATTGCTAAGTCCTCAGAATAACGTTTAGCGACGTCATTCTTGTACTTTTCTAAGTGGTGGTACAGTCAACAGCTCATCAGTGCTGTGAGCCTTTATATCGTGGTAGTAAGGAAGATTTTTGTAGTGCAAGTTTTACCACTGAACTGCGGTTTGACTGTATATGAAGACAACAAAGCTACTAAGGTGGAGCATAGGCATCTCCTCATGACTAACATAGTTTTAAGATAATGTAGGTAATATATCATAATTTATGGGTTTTTAAATAGTCTGAATTAAACGAATTTTATTTTTATTTTATTATATACTAGCAGCCCGTCCCGGCTTCGCACGGGGTAGACAATTATTGATTTTTGGAAATTTGAATATAATTTAAAAACTATTTTATAGGTAGTTAAATGGTCTTGACCATAAAATAATTTATTTGGATAAGGATTAATATAAACACATAAATAGCATAGTTTGAATTTGGTTAGCATTTTCATTAATGTTTAAAATGAAAAAAGTTGTTGTAGTGACATAACTACAATAGTTGGACATATGCTACCGCGGAGTTTTTTGTAGACATTATGATGTTCTTCAATATTGTTGTACATTATTTTGTTCTATCGCTAATAGTTTCGGCAGCGCATTCGACGAAAGACATTTTAAGACTCATTTTTCTACACCTTCGGTTACATTGTTCAAATTTTACCAAGGATCCCTAATTTTTTTCAAAATGAAATGTAGCCTATGTCAAATTGGAAGAATGTAGCATTCTATTGGTGAAAAAATTTTTTTAATCGGCCCTGTACTATTTGAGCCTATTCATTACAAACATACAAACATACAAAAATAGGTACAAATCTTTCCTCTTTATAATATTAGTGTAGAAGTGTAGATGTAGGTCATCTAATTTCTGCTGGATATGTGGGTTATGGAAAGTTAGGACGAAAAATGGAAACACATATTACCGTATCCATACTACAGAGAGATATATTTAGGTCAGATAGGCAGTCTCTCCATGTCATAATCAGCCTATAATTTTCCCACTGCTGGAACACAGGCCTCCTCTCTGTGAGAGGGAGTGGGCCGTATTCTACTACGCAGGCCCAGTGCGGATTGGTAGATGTCAAATGTCTCCGATTTTTTCTTTCTAGGTCATGCCGGTTTCCTCGTGATGTTTTCCTTCACCGTTTTGAGAGTAGTAGTGATGAAATAATTTACACAAAGTAAAGCGCCTGTCTGGGTTCGAACCTACGACCTACAACTCGTAAGTCACGGCCGGTACCACTGGGCCACCACTGCTCTCCATGTAAAGTACTGGTATTTAGCTGCATCTGGTTAGACTGGAAGCCGACCCCAACATAGCTGGGAAAAGGCTAGGCAGATGATGATGATGAAGACAGATAGATTTAACAGTGGGCTAATTGCGTTACACACTAACAGTAACATTTTGACAGATCAACAACATTCATTGCGTTATTTACGTTGTTGAGCAGACAGATTTTTCGAACATATGAAGCAATGTATTAGCAATATCTTTCAAAATGATTTTTAGATTGTTATGCAATTAGAGTGCAAGTTTCACTTTTCTTTGCCAAAACATACTGCAAACGTACCTTGATTCCCATAAAATAATTTCGCCAAGATAGCGTTAGACTCAGTTATGATTTTTTCTTTAATTTCTAAGAGTGTTCCGTCTTCCGCTCCCAGCTCGTTTCCGCTTTAGACGGCAGTCGATTTAAGGGGTGGCTCCACGTCTTTGGCCTTGAAGCTTGAATTTTCTTCTAAAGCACAAAATATTTCATGAAATTTTCTCTTTCACTGACGCTTTTACTAGATTTTATTTCTTTTAAGATTTTTTGGATGCCTTTTTAAAAGAACCGTGTCGTTCCGTGGAATTTTAAAACAAAATGCGCTTAAGAGCGTTTACGCCGTACGGCATTTCATTACAAACTTTCAAGCCCTTGTTTTTCGAAATGAATGAACCGATTATGTCTAAACTAAATTTTAAAGATTAAAGATTTCTTTTTTTGTATGTTTGTTTGTTACGCTTTCACGCTAAAACGGCTGAACTGATTTGAATGAAATTTGGTAACCATGTACCAAAAATTCAAGATCGTGACCTGGACAAGGATACTTTTTATCCCGATATTCCCACGGAATAGAGATTTATGCGGGTGAAACCGCGGGGTGCAGCTAGTGTATGAACCTTACAAATAAAAAAGAAATCTCAATGTTTTGTCAACTCGCTAGTCGTGCGGAGCAGGGCGGACAGCTAGTTTAACTGTGATAATCAGTCTAGGTACAGTCAATTGAGTAAATTTTCATGGTTGACTTTTTAGGCCTAGTCCATCTTAAATCCACCATGCCGTTATTCCATTATAATAGTCAAAACTAAAATGATAAAAGTAAAAATTTACTGTCAAGTCAGTATGTTTTCCGTGTCGAGATCCGAGTTCGTGAAGCCTGGATTATCTGATTGACCCAAACAAGTGTCAGGCTCAGCGCAAAATCCTCAGTTGTAGGCACAGACGCCAGAATATCAAGCTACCCGAAACTGTCAAATTTTCCCAATCAACTTTGAACCATATGTTTTAGCGATAAAGTTCAAAATCAAATTGTAGTAGCTTGATGTGCTGTGTGATGTGTGTGCTTCTGTACCACAGCAGCCAAGTATCAAACAGTGTGTTGCCCTTTGCGGATCTCTCAGATGTCAATCTATGTTGGCTTTGTATGTTGTAGTGGGAGTTTTTAACCGGGCTATAAGTACACGAATATTTGAAAACTATGTTTATAGGTATTTTCAATTGGCTAGCTAAACTCCGCAGACGCGATGGGTTGATATCTAGATATGATAAAACAATACAATTTTTTGTTTTGGGGTCCTTGGCCGCAGTTATTTATGGTAGTCACTCACAAATCAGTTTTTTTTTTGTAAACTTCACTGAGGTGATAGGTACAAACCTATGACAACACACACAACAGTTTATCAATAACACAAACAGCGGTCGTTGGCCTCCCAAAAAATAATACAAGAAATCTTAAAAAAAAAACGTTTAATTTGTCATTTTTAGATATCGATAGTATCGATACCCATCGCATCTTGATTGGGGTGCACTGAAATAGCATCCACGAGTGGTGGTACTTCAATCTGTGTCCGGTGGACCCCGTTCAGCCCCGCTACCTCGTTTCTGACTAGCTAATATTTGTAACCATGGTATGAGCTGAGTTAGAGGCTTGTTTAGATCCAAGATTCGTGCCGGTATGGGGAGAGAAGTTAAGGAAAAATAAACAAAGTTAATCTCTTACCCGTTTTCACTAACACTAAGCGACACCTAAATATAATGCCTAAATAAAAGCGCATTAAGGGATTTTCGACGCTAGAGTCAATAATGACCCTAGCCGCTCAGCCGCCTATAGTCGGACTTTTAATTATCTGCAGTAAAATTACAGCTTAAGTCTTACTTAAATGACTAAAATTGTTGCGTCTTTTTGTTCTTTCGCTTCCATCAACCAAATCTTGTTTTTCTAGTACAGAATAGTGTAATAAGGGAAACTTATTTGATATGCATATCTCTAAACGCAGTCCGAAATGAGTTATTAAGAAGTGTAATTTTACTGCATCTAATTAAAAGTCGAGTATAAATCATTATTGCTTTGTTGGATTATTACATTTTCGCCACATCGTTATCATGAAGCTGTACTTAGTTTTATCTTATCTTCACGATAAAACTGCTATAAAAATACTAGTTCAAAGCAAATGATTCCTGAAAATTGTTCCTTTGAATCGAGAACAAATTGACGCACAACTATTCTCATCCAATGAACCGTGTACGACTGTACGTCTTTCAGGATTTTTTTTTGTGTATGAGACTCACTACAGCTGCGTTTACTTGACGACACAAATTGCGAGACAAGTGTCGGACACTAATTGCCGTGCTGTTGACGCTTGAGTGAGTTTTTCGAGTGAATTGATAGTAAGTAACTATGCTGAGGTAAATGGTTCATGAATTACTATGATGTCGTAATAGATGGCCAATTGAACATCAGAGGTAACACTTGCACTACGAAAATCACCCATTTTGCTACGACATAAATGCGCCGTCAAAGTAAAATTGGTACCACTGATGTATGTGTGGTTGACTGTAAAATCACTGACACTTGGTCACAATCAAAGATCTCCGTAGTATAGTTTTATCGGTTGATATTGGTTCGTTATTTTTTTATTTACTGAAGATACTGTAAGTGTTACCAGAGATATAATACAGGTTGACAGCGACACCGACACGTAAACTGAAACCGTTTCAGCACAATCATGATTTTAGAACCTAACCTTAAGGTAGATACTTTTCGTCGGTTATAAAAAAAAACACCGTTGCATAGAAAAGTCCAATAGAAAAGAAAATTGCTTTTTCATACTTTTTGACCGTGTAGGGTTAAAAAGTATGAATCGACGAAAAATTTAAGTTGATAAAACCAAGGTAACAGGTTGCGCATTGATGTCCCCGGCTGCCACCATTTATGTAGGTACAATTTTGCAGCGACTTTGTTTTTGAGCTACACGATAATAGCTCATGCTCCAATGGAAATAAGAGCCAAACCTAGTCAAGGTTTACAGAAGAAATTTCCAAGGACTAAGCTATGTAGAGTGACATTGTAAGTATTTGTCAATACGGGTATAATGTTTGTTCAAGAGTCTACCCATACTAACATTAATAAATGCGAAAGTAACTCTGTCTGTCTGTACTTTACTTTTTCACACATTAACGACTGAACGGATTTCAACTAAGGGCGTACCGGTAGACCATGACCTGGGTTAAGACAGGATTCTTGTTATCCCGTTAGTATGTTCCCGTAGGATAATTTCCGACTACTATCTACTACGAGGTCAAAAAAAAGGAAAAAGAAAAAAGTATTAACTATATTTCTTTATACATATTATAAGAACAACTTGTGAGTTTGTATGTAGGAAATAATCTCCGGAACCACTGATTCGATTCCGAAAATTATTTCGCTATTGGGAAGCTACATGTGCTAAATGTTATATAGGCTCAGGAAGGCCGAAGCAAAGAAACCCTTTTCACGTGGAGATTCACAGGCGACTCCGCCCTGATGTGTAAATTTGATGATGTGGTGTGGTGTCCCACAAACACACACACTACAGGAGCTGATGATGTCAAGCTCGTAGCCAAATTCTGGGCTGACTCTATGAAGATTGCCATCGACATGCTAAGAAGATATTGTATGTTAATAAAACAAAAACTTTCACGCGGACAAAGTCGCGGGAAAAAGCTGTTATTGTATTATTAAATTCTATCTATCTTATCGCATAGAATATTTAATTTTGATCTAATGAAAGACATAAAGATAAAATAATATTAATAATATGTACAGACTAGCACATCAAGCTACCCGAAACTGTAAAACTTTCTCAATCAACCTTGAACCTAACGCTTTAGCGATAAAGTTGAAAATCTATTAAAGAAATTTGACAGATTGTACTTAGTAGCTTGATGTGTTGGAGTCTGTAGCCGAAGTGCGGCTACAGCTAGTTTTAACCAAACGTCGACGGAGCCCTGCTTCGCGGGCATTTTATTTCTGTGTAAAGGGTTTAAAGTAACCTAACCAAATCTAACCTCGAGGTGCCCTTTGCTCGCAACCACCAGCACCACCACCTTCGACAGCAACCATGCAACCTATGTCACCCGAAGTACACACGAACCGCATGTGGCCGGCTGCACCTAGTTATACCCGGCTAAAACTAGGTGTAGCCGCACTTAGGCTATTAGCCGTGACATATATAAAAAGAGGGAGAAGAATCGCAGGGCATCAAAAATTCTTCCGCATCACTGCCAACTGGAAAAGTGCCCATATTCTCGTAGATTTGTGAAAGTTTTAAAATCAAATAATAATAATAATAACTTTACTTCCAATTTGCAATTTGCCTATGGCAATAAGTTAATTATGGCAATATTCTTTAAAATTTGCATAAATCACTGATTACTCCACTGGCACTCAAGCTAAGATTAAACTTGTGTTATGGGTGCCAGGGCTTTCTCTGTTAATACAAAATAATTTTTATTTGGTCGTTCCCTAAGGAGAAGAGCTGGCGAGAAACTGCACGGTTACTCTTTTAAAAATAATTGGCTTTTACAATGTTTTCAAACGGGAGAAAAGCGTAGGCCTGTCAGTAAACTAAGTTTAAACCCTCTTCCCTTTTTTTTTTTTAAGGATGGGAAATCATCAAATGACCCCTCCCGCTCTGGGTGGAGCGGAAGGGAGTGTCAGACTCTTACTGACTAAAACCCATTCGTGTTCCTTCCTTAGCCCTTTATGTTCCGGGGCAGTGGTAACCCTTTCGGACAATCCCGCTGCTTTCGGACAATCCCGCTGCTTTCGGACAATCCCGCTGCACCCTCTTCCCTTCACACTCCTTTTTGTGATACAGGCGAGACTACAATTTACAATTTTACGACCTATTGAGATTTCTTACTCGTAAGTCTCTCGAGACGTGTTTAATACTAAAACGTAATTCATTAAACAGAAAATGAATTACCTCGCAGCAATAAAAGTCAGGTTCTCTTAGAAAGTGTTTGTGGAATTAATTCTGCTACAAAAATAGTTTCAGACTTAAATTCACACGTAGCTACGGAGCAATAAAACTAGGACAAGAGTTGTTCTTAACTAATTGTCATTCATCATGAGGTTTTATCATTACGTACAATGCTATCATTCTCTTTTTTTTTTGTTGCTGGATGGCCCTGCTCTTGAACTAGATCACGCCTGATGGAAAGCGATTGATGAGGTCTATGATGGAAGGAGCGTGCCCAGACGATTCACTCTTCTTTGAAGGCAGATGGGTGAAATGGGAAAGGGAACACAGACGCTGGCAGAGAGTTGCACACTTTGGCTGTAAGCATAAAAAATGTGGAGGAGAAGCGCTGAGTACGACTGATCGGGATATCAACCAGCTGTTGAGGGTACCCTGCAGTACGTCTTGTAGTCTGGTAGTAAAAGAGCGATGGTGGGTTTAGGTGGTGGAGCTCCTGCACACACTCTCTGAAGTGCGGAGTCACAGTTCTCTTGCCCTTATGCCAATTTGGGGTCGGCGCAACATGATTTTCATACTTCTCTAATAGTCATCATGGCGGTTGTCATCGGGGTTTCTAGACATATCATCTTTCACATAGTCCATGCATCGTCTTTTTCGTCTCCCCTACTCATACAGCCATCCACAATCGTGCTCAAAAATTTTCCTTACACTTCCTCAGTCTTCCGCACCACGTGATCATACCATAACAACCGACAACACAACTTTTCAGTCACTGGTGCTTTCAGACTTTCTCTCATACATGTACTTACTCATTTTTTATTATATTACGTACACTCTTAATCAGTTTTTGTAACGAAGTTATTTAACTTGGCTTGCGGTAGGAGAAAAAAGGGCCCCAATTCTGTATGGTAATTATTATTCCCCTCAGGATCTTACCACGTGTAAACCACGTCAATATCGTGCATTTTAGAAACCTCTGTAACGGCACGGAATCGAAATGTCAACCCTAAGTGTCAACCATACGGACAACATGTATTTTGACAGTTCAAACCACGTAAACTTCGCGTTCATTTCACGTGGTTTCGTTCATTGTTGCATAGAGAATACGTTGAATGAATGGCAGATATTCACACTTTCTCTCTCTCTCTCTCTCTCTCTCTCTCTCTGTCTCTGTCTCTTTTCATTTAATAAGAGTGTGCGTGCATGCGAGTATCGCATGAGGAACTTCGTCTTCCGCCCGCACACGTTTTTTAAATAGAATGTCGCAAGGATATCAAGCAAAGGCTTTGAGAAAATTTAGCCCAGAGGAGCAAATTGTTGTAAGAAGCATCTAAAAATAGTCTAGGTAGTATTTTGAGATACTACCCACGAGAGATATGACAGGAGGAAGATACGCCCAGTATAAGACAAAAATAGGCATATGAAATATTTACTCTTACAAAAGAGGCTTTCGTGTTGACAATAAATAAATAGGTCAATGAAAACGCATTGGTACAAGCTTTTATTTTATCCTTTTGCTTGCGAATCCGTAAACCACCGCCAATTTCGGATGTAAAAAAAATGTTAATTACAGACTACTTCACAGTCTGGTGCAAACCAAGATACATATTTAAAAAGATTGGGACACCCGCACCCTTACTCTATCAAATTCAATCTGAATCATTTTGAAGGATATCGCTAATCCATTGCTCCATATGTTCGAAAAACGTGCCTGCTCAACAACGTAAATAACGCAATGAATGTTGTTAATCTGTTAAAATTAAACCCATTGCTACTGATAGTGTGTTACGCAATTACCCCGCCGGTTGGAATGAAGTTCTTTTCGATTTTCCACACTTTTTTACGTAATAAAAGTGGCGTGACGGTCAAGATGTTACACTTTTTTCAGTCCAGCTCTCATTCGCCAGTGTGCAGAGTGCGAAAAGGAACTTCGATTTAAAAAAAAAACGCAGTGTAATCGCTCCTAATTAGTAAAAATAATCTTGAAGCGGGTTCTATGCATTTCTGTTTCGTCTTTTTCATACAAGGCCCAATAGCGCAACCTAGACGCACCTAAGCAAGGTATCGCAGTTTCTAGATTGACTATCAACATAACGGATCTCCTCAGGAATTTCTCCTGGTTCAAGGATTCATTGATTTAACTAAGCTCAAGCTGCAGTTAGTTTCTAATAAATTACTAAATGCGTTTAGCGCTCAACATTCTACCAGCGTGCGATAAGTTGAGACCTAAACGCGTCGTGTCACAGTCACGTGCCCCTACAATACGAACTAGGACATAACTAGATTAAACCCGCGACATCGTCCGCGTCTTTTAGGGTTCCGTATCCAAAAGTGCCAACCGGACCCTATTACTAAGCCTTCGCTGTCCGTCTGTCTGTCATTGGGCTGTATCACATGAACCGTAATAAACTATGTGAAAACTACACTATGTGTGAGTATATTTCTATTGTGACTATAACAGCAATTAATAAAAATAAAATAATGTTTTAAAGGGATACCGTACAAGAAACGTGTTTTTTTCGTCGTTTTTTCCCTTGTGGTACGGAACCCTTTATGTGCGTAGGACTTGCACTGTGCAGGTTTTTAACATAGCCAATGTTTTTCGGGAACAGCGCAGCAATATATCTCAGGTGTCAACTTATCGCGCACAGGTATTATTTGGTGATTTGAGATGCACACACCGTGCACGTGCTGCACTAATAGATGCATAAATTTACACACTAGTATTTTACGTGTTCAGTCGACACATGTCGCCGTGATGACATTATTTCCGTTCAGTAATTGCTTTCAATCCGATTGAGCAAACAAGCCGGCTCGATTAGTCAAATGCTTGTCTGTTTGTTTGTTTGTTTGTCTGCCTGTTAATAGTTCACTATGTGTGTTTGGGTTTCAATTGTGTTAAGTACTCGCTGAAGTAGGTTATTGACATTAGAGATTGATTAATTATGTAATTGTCGTTAGGGAAGATCGTGAAATATACCTCGGATAAACAAGAAATTATGTATGTTTTTGTAAAAAAAATTGAAAGCGTAGTTCTTATATCCAATGTAGTAGTGTATTCCCCTGAAACTTGTTTTTTTACCTTTATTACCGTTTTTGTACGGAATCATAAAAAAACCTCACTTTTTTTTCTATTATCTGAATCACTCATCTGCCTAGCCTTTTCCCAACTATGTTGGGGTCGGCTTCCAGTCTAACCGGATGCAGCTGAATACCAGTATTTTACATGGAGCGACTGCCTATCTGACCTCCACAACCCAGTTACTGGGTAATACGATACCCCTTGGTAAGACTGGTTGTCGGGCTTTCGGGCTTCTGACTACCCGTAACGACTGTCAAAGATCCACGAATGGCAGCCGGGATCAACGGCTTAACGTGCTTTCCGAGGCACGGAGGGGTCTCGATATGTAAAGATGGTCACCCATCCACAGACCAACCGCTTCAAGCGTAGCTTAACCTGATCGATCGACCTGTGCGGCTGTTATTATTTAGCCACGGGCCCCTCTCTATTATCTGAATCACTGTGACTAATAAAAACTTCTGTTGAGAAATGATCGTCCTAATCATCTGATGATTTTATCAGAAGTTTTTAGACAGTAGACAGATTCTGTCAGATTACTGTAAATGTTACATAATCGGAGTACCTAAGTGATGTTAATGTTCTATGTAGATTGATAAGAGTAGGTATTGATCTATGCTCTGATAACTTTTATGTAAATAGAGGTTTATTGATGTTCTTATCAGTAGATAAGTGGGTACTAGCTTTGATATCTAATGTTGTGCGATACCTTATTTATCAAACAAAAGTTCCTAAACACGAGCCGTCACTAAATGTCTAAATAAATGCACGCTGTTGGACTGTCAACTTCGAAACACCTTTAAAAATCCGACAGCGCACATTTATTTCTGCATGCATTTAAAGGGGCTTCCTGAGCAATAAATTAACCTTGAACATTTGTTCCCTCTAATCAAATCAAAAGTAATTTTTTTTCAAATTAGGCTGGGAACCAACATCTTGAACGTCAAAATTACATATGACAGTACCCCAAAACGCCCGCCCTTCACCACTTCTCAGTGCTTTCGCTGGGAAGAAGTGGCGCAACAAACTCACTAGCAGCACAGCTGTCTGTTCAGTTAGAATAACTTTATTCTATACAATAGTACGTATGCAAAGTAATTTACATTACAAGACACAGAACATTAAATTAAATTATTTGCCATTATGTCAGCTGGCCACCCCAATATACAAACACCAAACATACTTTCGCACAGATTTTAGAATAATTTCTTTATAAAATCATATTTTGGTCTTATGAATATGTAATCTTGCAAAATGTTCATTATTGTATTTTCTATCCAATAATGTCAGTCGCAAAATTAAAATATGCTACATTCTCGAGGAGCTGCATGTTACTAATTATTATTTCTCATTTCTGTTGTTTCATTGGAAGGAGATCAAATAAACATTTACTAGTAATTACTTAAACATGTATTTTTGATTAGTTAATATTTTTTATAAATAACAAGTTGAAAGCTCCAGAAAACTGCACAAAAAACGGGTAGTATAGCGTTTTGCTCCGGGTCCTAGTTTTAGTTAAAACGGGTTTTAGTATAACGTTTGTTTGCATATATGCATTAGGTATCTACGTTCTTGTATTTCGACGTCACAAATTACTTTTTCTAGAGCAACCTTTTGCAATACTATAACTTTTATTAAGTTAATTCACTCAAACACATCACTTTTTGTTATCCGTTCTTACCCGCTTTCACTTGCAAACATGCTCCATAAAATATATATTCGTTGTGGATGCATCTTATCACAATTAAGAGACCTTTCTATCATCGTAGCTAATGATACAAAGACAGACATTCCACTTTCATTCAAGGCTATAAATTAACCCAAATCTTTTGTCTCCCTAGCCAAATTCAATTAAGTCGAAACCTTGTCTAAACATAGTTTAATACAACACTAACTATACAATTTAGCGCTCTCTAAACTGTAAATGGTTTCTTTGTTCCCGATAAGTTTTAGTTTATTACGCACTTTACAGTCTCTTGTTTACTCAAGCTTTGTATTTATAGGACTAAGGTTAAGCCATACGGCTAAAGTCTATTCAATTCCTTGTTTCCAATTGATGTTATTTCCACTGGAATGTTTATCAACTTTATATCAGTTTAAGTTGATTTCAGAATGACTTGAAAATGTCTTAAAAATGTTTAAAGTTGTAGCGCAAACTATACTTTATGTATGGTTTTTAAAGTAGATTTTCCTAAAACACATATTCGTTTATAAGTTTAGAAACTGAATCGTGATCGCAGTGTAGGTGCTTTGTCTATTGGTTAGTACTACGCTGGTCACTGCGTACTTACTGACATGCTCCTAGCGAAAAAGTATAACGAACCCTGTTTAGGTCACATTCAAACACATTCACTTCATCTGTATTTTTAAGGTTTGGACTTTTATTTCACCACTCTTTCCAAGAATTAATGTTTGAATAACATTATTAAATTGTACTTAATTAAAAATCATCGACGAAAATGTTGAGGTTAAAAATTAAACTCAGTTGTAAAATGAAAGACCTCTTCGAGGTGATTTAAAATTTTAATTTCGTGTTTGAATATTCAAAATAATCAAATCAAAGCTCTGAATTTGTAAGTGGCAGTACAAATTGGCATACACAGGTACGTTTTCTGATCCATTTGTTTACATTTTCAGTATATACTTTGCGTTACTCACCAAGCGTGGCAATACCAAGTGAACAATCTTATTAAGTGGCTACGGCCTAAACAATAAACATTCCTGTCTAAATATGTAAGGATCAAAATTTATCTTGAGAAATTAGCTTTAAGCGTGGTGAAGATTCGCTAGCTTTCCCAAGAGAGGTTGGCGAACAGTTTGTTGAGAGCCGCAATTTTTCGCGGTAAAAAGGGTAGGTGATATTTTACTTATACGAGTAGGCTGAATAAACTGACAGTGATACAAAATGTGAATACTTACACTCATAATTTATTTAAAAATATGAAAGTGATTGATCTGTTTGATACATTCGATGTTCAAGCTCTAGTCAGGAAGCTGGCTTGGTATCATAAGAAAACGAACGGTAAAAAAAAAAACGTGTGCGGTCGGGGGACCCGTCAGGACCGAAGTTCCTTACACGATACTCAAACGCACGCACAATCTTATACATAATAGAAAGAGACTGAGATTACACGTTTTTAATTCAAAGCCATCTAGAATACGTTTTTAGAGGCTCTTTCTTATAAAATTGTCGCTATCTTGAATTTTCATTTTGACATCGGTATCGACTGTAGCACCCTTACAAATCATGAAAACGACACCCTTGATGAAAAATTTTAAAGGTTTCGCACACTCCATCTTGAATTTTCATTTTGGCCTCACTATTGCACCCTCGAAAACCATGAAAACTATCTCTCTCTATAGATAGTAGCATGTAGGGGACATACCTAACACATTTTCGTTACGTGACGGTTTCTACCAGTTTACTCCTACCACAAGCCGTCGTTCCAACAAAAATTGAAAACACGGGCGAAGTCGCGAGCACAGCTAGTTCCACTTTAATAATGTTACGTGATAATTAACACGAGAATTGAACAAATAATTACTCCGACGCGAATCAAAGCCGAAACCTGATAAATGTGGCCCTGCCTGTAAAACAAAATACGTGATCAGGTGCCAACACTGTCAACAGATTCAGTAAAACTCTAGCATCATAATCTGCAGTCGGCGTTTTGTTTTTGTTTTTATTCTTATTTGTTTGTTGTCATTTGCCAGTGTCGCAACACAGATTAATGTGAATTGTCCTTGGTCTCTGGCCCTGACATCAAGCAATGGACAAAATTTACCTTTTATTGATTGCTGGTACGAGGCTTTTGGCTACTTTGTATGTGTGAATGAGTTACACATTATATTCAAATATCAGTTGTTAGATATTCTTTGAAATTGTATGAAATTGCTATAACACCGCAATTTTACGCAGTATCTCAATTTAATAAATATTTAATTCAAATTCATTTATTAAAACTTACACATGTTCACAAACATACAAGTATTAGCATGCTGTTCTAACCAAGAGAAAACTTAGACCGATTTAACTGCGGGTCCCAAACTAGGACAGCCTGTTTCTTGGTGACCCAAACACTGTACAAAGTAAAATTTCTATGACTGTACGATTTTAGTCTCACGATCATCATAATCATTTCAGCCGAAAGCCGTCCACTACTATATATAGGCCTTTTTTTTTGTTTCCGGGGTGGAAGATCCTCATGGGCGGTAGGGTCTGCCAGACTCTTAGTGACTAAAAACCAGCCCGGTGTTCCATCTCACACCTACTTAATGTCCGTATAGTGTACCACTTACGAAGTAACTATTTAGTAATCTGTGGTAGGTACCACTCGGGTCCAGTGCTGCATGAATGAGGAATGGCTTTCATGTTGACAGTTCAACAACATACATTGCGTTGTTGAGCAGCCAATTTTTTCGAACATACTCGTATGAAGCAATGGATTAGTAATCTCCTTCGAAATTATTCAGATTGTGATTGATAGTCGGTCGGTCGCTACCTCTCTGCGGACTGGCTAATATGTTTACCCCACCTTGAAGTATCTTTCTAAAAGTTTATTCCGATGCATGGAGATTAGTATCAACTCCTAGAACTTCAAAACAAACATCATCATCGTCTGCGTAGCTTTATCCCAACTATGTTTTGATCGGATTCAGCTGAATACCAGTATTGTACATGGAGCGACTGCCTATCTGACCTGCACAACCCAGTTACTGGGTAATGCGATACCCCTTGGTAAGACTGGTTGACAGACTTTCGGGCTTCTGACAACCAGTAACGAATGTCAAAGATTCACAAATCACAGCCGGGACCAACGGCTTAACGATGAATGATGGTCACTCATCCACGGACCAACCGCGGCAAGCGTTGCTTAACCTGTTCAATGGACCCCTGTGGCTGTTATTACTTGGTCACAAGCGCAAGAGAATTTCAAAACATACATTACCACTAATTCCATTATATAAAATTCTAAGCCAGTAAACCAATCTACCCAAATAACGGTGTGCACGATGAAATTTATCTTTTAATGTCCGTCAATTTACTAAATGAGTTCACATCTCACAAATGGCACTTCCTGCTGGAGACTCCTGTTTCTCTGACTGCTAAATATGTATGGGCTCATTACGTTTTCGAGTTCACTCCGAGGGGCGAAAAGAGGTCTTAGGCGGCGAAGTCTCTAAAAAGACCTTAGGAGGCCAAGTAGGTGCTGAATTTTCATATGTTTTAATTATGTTATTGTTATTTTTTCGTCAGAAAAGTATGTGTGAACATATTAGGTACTTATTGTAATAGTTAAGTAATAATGTTATTCTTAGTGTTAGAGTTAATTTGAAAATGTGTAGTTACAACAATACTCTGTTGCTAACTGTGGAGGCTTGTAAATAGCTTGTCGTCAATTACCTGACTACTACTTCTGTGTTTGATAGCTGTAAGCCACCCAAACACAATAAAATAAAATAAATAAATAAATATTGTATAATTCAATTATTGTTTCGGATGACATTTTTATTTTCTGGTTATATCAGATTGTATTCCATTTTATGTGTCATTTTTTTTTATGTTATCTTATTTAATTTGATTTCTGTTCATTTATGTTCGGCAATGGGTACAAATTACCTGAAATAAATGAATTTATTTATAATCGAACGCTAGTCATATATAAGTCTATTATCGCAAGGGAGTTTTCGGGATCGAGTTTATACGTTAGTCTGGCCCCATTTTCCGAATTTTACAAATCGTTTATGTCACCTTTGGGAGTTTTCAGTGTCTTTATATACTCGTAACCAAACTCCTTGTTAGCGACTCACTAATGGTAATTAGCAATTTTTTTTTTTGGTTCTATGTTTTTGTTAAGTTTAATTTGTGATCTTCCTGTGCGAGTCCCTACAAATACTGCTTTCTTTCTAGTATGGTACATTTTAGTACGCAACGTGTGGTTTTTGATGTTTTTTTAGGTATTTGTGCAAATAAACTAGAGTACCTAAACACAGAGATCGGCAAAAATGTCAAAGTTTTTTAAACGACAACTTTTTCGCCGTCATCGTCCCAAACAAACCAAAGAACTTTTAACCTTTTGTTATAATGTAGTTTAGTAAATTAACAGGCGACCCTGATCCTCACCCAAAAGCCTTTATACCTGCCTTTTTAAACCTACACAAAAAAGATTGGATCCATTTGTAATCCAACAGTCGAAGTGAGATAAACACGCTTCGATAAAAACTCACTTTTCACAAACAATATTCGGGCAAGCAGATCAACTGAACTGTATCGCAACTTCATTTCGGAAAACGAATTCTGTTTACCGATGGGCGAGTCCATTTTCACGGAATACTGAGCGATCGCAATCGCTTTGATCGGAGTATCTTTCTGATTCATAACAGGTTTCGCAAAAATTATGCATTATTTTTCACAATACATCGTGTTGATTAAATGAACTATTATACTATACTACCAATTGAGATATTTGGCAATTGTTTCTTGTTCAAATAATTGTTAGACGCTCTGAAAACGGGTTTGAACTATTGAGTTTTTGGAAAATTTTAAAGGTTACGTAGAAATATTTTTTCCGCCTTACTTGCACTGCTCTTTCATTTGATGTTACCGGAAGTGAAGAAAAGGTGAAAGTATTACCTGAAAACAAAAAAAAACAGTTTTAATATTGAATTTCAATAAAATGAACGGCTAATTACGAGGAGGGATCAAAAAGTAGTGAGAATGAGATAGAATATAATAAGTATAACTTAATAATTTATATTTCTACATAGTCCCTGAGTCTCTCTACACACCGAGTCCAGCGCTTTTCCAAGGCTTCAATCCCTTTCAAAAAAAAAGTTTTGTCTTGGCCCTGCAAAAAGCTCTCCACGGCATCCATCATCAACAAAGCAAACAAATGACTACATTCAGAAAAAAACAAAAGAGAATCGAAGTTTTTTTTCTTTATTAATATTACAAATATGTATCTGAGCTATGCCTGCCAGTATTTTTTTTTCTTACCAAGTAGTATGTCGTTCTCACTACTTTTTGAATTATAAGGCACAAGAACAAATCTTACTATCAGCCGGACCTGCAAGGTAATTTATAACACACTAACAATGGCATTTATTTTGACAGTTTAACTACAGTCATTGCGTTATTTACATTGTTAAGCAGACAAATTTGAACAAATGAAGCAATGGTTTAGCAATATCCTTCAAAATGATTGAGATTGTAATTGAAAATGTGTTACGCAATTATATACCTATAGGCTAGTAAAATTGGTATGTAGGTATTTGTTTCGTAGGAATCCAAACCGCGACCCACAGCGCAGACACTGATAGCTAATTAGCTACTGCACCATCAGGGACCAATTTTCAAATTATCAGTTTGAACAGAAAGCTTAAACAAATCCAATGATTCTTTATGAATAAAAGAAAATGTCTCACCGTAATTCTAAATGCTAAATTTATATATATTTACAGTCCATGACGAATAATTGAATATTTTGAAATGATATTTTTGTGAAGTGCCCTTCACAAAGGCAATTTCTGACGCGTTCATTAAACTGTTGTGTTCTAATTCATAAGCGGCAGCGATTTTAATTACTTATGATGGTATCCATATTGGCTACGGCAAAAGCAATCGTCGCGTTCATATGTTCGGCGAATCGGAACGCGTGAGGATACAGAGCAATGCATAACCGTGCTATACCTAATTCATTTGGATGAAATGCTTCCGTTGATAACCTTAACTGCTTCGCCCAATTAAGGTCTAAGTATAATTATGATGTTAGGACCTACTTTGAAACTTCATGAAATGCGAGCCTTTGTTGACGTGTTGTCCTGAATTGTGTGATGACTTTTACTTGAAACATGAAAGCTAAAGATGTCAAGATGTAGCTACACAGAAAATTTTTGTCTCCATTTTTATCAAGCAATCAAAGTTATTAAATTAATCAAGTAATAATAATAAAATGTATGTCCATCGACGTAGACGTCTTTCGGCTGAAATGATAATGGTGCATTCATTTACTATATCTAAAAACTTCGCAAGCAATGGGAAACTATTACTGCAGGCTGTGGGAGTCGACCTCAGGACGAATTGCTTTTCTCACGGACAGCTGAATGTCGCTTGCTCCCGTATCACCAGTCCTGACTTTCTGCATATTTTGGTTGCTGAGACCAAAACTACAAACGTAGTATTCAGAAATGTTTTATAAAAAAAAATTGTGCTGCTGTTATGTTTATATATATATATAAACATAACAGCACAATTTTATATATATTTTGTACGACTTCCACGTGAACGAAGTCACAAGCAAAAGCTAGTGATGAATAAAATGTAAAAAAAATGTCACAATTTGTTTTTGGTAACTTGGACCACACGCTATACCAAACACAAATGCTGAGGTATACGCTTTGTAAAGGCACCTTTAAGAAAATTGAAAAACCAAGTGTTGCTTTCATAAATCTTAAATCTTTCGTGTTTTGCAAATGTTTTATTTTATTACAACAAAGCCTTGTTTACTTTCGTGTTATTCAAAATGAAATAAACGACTTTCTAATGATATCTCACTTTTTGTCTGCTAAAAATCTAGTGTTCGCAAACACGACTGCTGACCATGGTTCCTAGGTTCGATCGTGTGATAGTGCGGTATGACAGTACAACAACCAGATTGCAACATAATTCCAAGGAAAACATATTCGCAACATTACATAGAATCTCTGATCCAAATTCGACAACATATAAGCACCAGAGATTACTGGCATACAAGTCAAACCATATCCCAGAATCCAGTAATCTAATTTCCTTGCATTTCCCTTGTTGTTATGGCAATTTATTCATAAAACGAACCATTTTCTACAAAATAAACAATTATAAATTAGACTCCTGAGCTAAAATGAGCCTCTCTCGAATACCAAATCATTAATTTCGATCACGTTTTGGTAGCGACGACCAAATCCGTCGCGGCCCTTAGTTTGATCAGGTTTCAAATTGTATGCTTTAGTATTATATTGGAATATAATAATTAATTTGAGTTCCTGGAAAATCTGAAGCTTTTGCAATGATGGATAGTTGTTTAGTCCTCGAAACCCTTGTATCGATTGAAGATTGCTTCTTTTACCTTAAGACACTTTATTCACTGACTGGACAGGTCCACTCAAATGTGTGTGGCTCTTTCCTCAAGAGACCATTTCAGACACTAATCTACATGGTCCTCACATGATCTGAACAATATTATGTCTGGGCCTTAAAAGAGACTGATCCCTGAGTTGCAGTGGCGTGCACAGAGATTTCAGACAGGGTATGCACCAAAAAATCGTGGCTGATTTTAATTTACTATTTAAACACACTTTGCCGCCAGCACAGGTCTCACCATCGCTGGAAACTGCCCGATGACGTACGTGAACTGGTGACCGAGAAGAACGCTGCCATTCGTGCCTACGACTCTTTTCCCTGCGACGCGAACAAATCCCACATGCGCCATTTACAGCGTGCTGTAAAGAAACGCATAGGGGAGTGGCGCTCCGAGGGATGGGATAAGTTGATCGGCGAACTCGAGCCCACCCACCACGCCTTCTGGCAACTCCAGAGGAAGCTCCGCTCCTCTGAAGAGGCCACAGTTCCTCCCCTCACACGCCCCGACAAAACGGTCGCTTTCGAAAACCTCGAAAAGGCCGAATGCCTAGCCGACAGCCTAGAGGCTCAATGCACTCCCAGCTCTCAACCAGTAGACAGAGCGCACCTCGACGAGGTGAACGCTGAAGTCGAACGGAGAGCCTCCCTCCCGCCAGTCGAAGACCCTGATGATCCTCTGCCTCCCGTCACTCCCGACGAAGTGCAAGACATCATAAAAGGGCTCGCAACCCGCAAAGCCCCCGGTTCGGACGGTATCACCAATAGGGTGTACAAACTCCTCCCCGCCCCCCTCATACTGCTCATGACCGCCATCTTCAATGGCGCCCTGAGCAACAACATCTTCCCCCAAATGTGGAAAGAAGCCACAGTCATAGGCATCCCTAAGCCAGGCAAGCCCAAGTCTGAGCCCTCCAGCTACCGCCCCATCAGTCTGCTCAATGTTTTCGGCAAAGTCTACGAGAGGCTTATTTATAAGCGCCTCAAAGACTATGCCGAAGCAAAGAGCCTCATCCCCCCCGAACAGTTCGGTTTTCGCACGAAGCATTCGTGCATCCACCAGCTCCACCGCATAGTCGAGCACATTAGCGCTGCTTTTCAGCGAGGTGCTTCGACAGGCGTCCTGTTCTTCGATATAGCGAAGGCGTTCGACAAGGTCTGGCACAATGGCTTATTATATAAGCTGTACCTGCTAGGTGTGCCAGACCGTCTCGTGCTCATCTTACGAGATTTTCTGTCGGACCGCACTTTCCGCTACCGTATCGAGGGCGCTCTCTCTCCCCCTCACCCCATCCGCGCCGGAGTCCCCCAGGGTTCCGTTCTGTCTCCCCTCATTTTCACCCTGTTCACTAGTGACATCCCGAACAGTAAAAAGGCACAGTTGGCGCTCTTCGCCGACGACACTGCCATATACTGTTCGGGTGCCAACCAGTCATCCATAGCTCGAAACCTCCAAACCTCCGCAAGCGCCTTGAGCGATTGGTTCCGGAAATGGAGAATCGAGGTCAACCCCGATAAGAGTCAGGCGGTCATCTTCTCGAGACCGCGCAAACGACCCCCCCCCCCCTCCCGCGCCCGATCTCTATGTACGGCAAGCCGATCCCCTGGGGAAAGCGAGCCAAATACTTAGGTGTCATCCTAGACCACAACCTCACCTTCAACGAGCACATAAAGACGGCGCGTTCGCGCGCCTCTTTCGCTCTCGGTAGGCTCCACTCTATGATAACTGCCCGCAGCAAATTGTCACTCAAGTGCAAATTGCGCCTCTACACCGCGGTCATCCGTCCCATCATGACCTATGCTTGCGTAGTCTTCGCACACGCCAAGCCGCGATTTTTGCATAAAATGCAAACCCTCCAGAACCGTTTCCTCCGAAAGGTCACGGGAGCCCCCTTCTATGTCCGAAATGTGAATCTGCATCTAGATCTCAGACTCCCCACCATCCAGCAGTTCATGAAACGCCTTTCCAAGCGCTTCTTTGACTTTGCCATAAAGCACCCCAATCCCCTGATTGCGGCGGCCTCCCGATACACTCCCTCCCGCATAAGTAGGATTCGCCGACCAAGGCATACCCTCACTGTCCCCGACGACGCCACTACCCTCCTCCAGGAGAGCAGTAAGGCCACTAGTACTCTCAGACGACAACACAATCACAAGCTCAGACATCCGTCCTTCCGTCCTCGCCGCCGAGGCCCGTCGCGACGTCCCGCACCATCACCGTGCCCGCCCCGACCCTTGCTCGAGCCAGCCCGCGCAGCTGAGCCTGTAGTTTTAAATTCGCCCCTAAACACCAATAATAATACCGATCCAGCCTGTCCCTTGCTGTCCTCTTCCAGCGACGCCCTGAGCCGAGGTCCGAACCCCGCAGGGGGTTACCCTTAGCGCTGTCGCTTAGTTTTTAAGTTATTGTTTGCCCTGGCTGGAGGCCTTAATTCGAGGCATCCACAGGAAAGTCCGGTTAAGCAGTAGCCATCCTCATAAAGGATGAACTGCGAGATGCCATAATATAAAAAAAAAAAAAAACAGCACAGGTCTCACATGTATAATTTTCCATTTTTTACAATAGACTTACTAAAGAATTACTCGTCAATCACTAACGTATAGCGCCAAGAAAAACAATATGGCGAAAAAAACTTTGCAATTTAATACGTTACGAACTAATTAGTCGGTCATTTGGTCAATCCGACTAAAAAAAGTCGACCCTCTGCAATCAACAATTAAGCGGTGCTTTTACGGGTTCCCAATTTGAACGGTTTGCAATGTAAGCTATGCTTCTAAAACTCCAACACGCGCACACATTTTGACGCACACAGTCACATTTTTACTGTGTACTACACGAGATGCGTTGTATGAAGAATAAGCAGTAGTATCGCTTTTGCTCACGGGAGCGCTGCCTGTGGCGGGTGTTCGCAGCTCCAATGAGTTAGTTCCAAAAAAAAGTAATAGATGGCGCGTAAGCTAAATTAACATGTTTTTTTTAATTATAGTTATTATCATTTAGATGGGCATGTATGTATGGGACTACAGGGTATGCAGAGCTTATTTGCATGTATATGGAGTGCTCGCCACTGCTGAGTTGTATAAAAGTGATTTCGATATCCTATTTACAGGATAAACAATTCCATTTCATTGGATCATAATCTCGATAAGGTAAAAATTGTCGCATTTTTTATCCACATCAGAACATGATTTAATCGCTAACATTTTTTATCACTACAATCCCAATTCTCATTCATCAACCCAAGTTAGCTCATCCCACTCACTCCATTTCTCAAATAATAAAGCTGAAGAGTTTGTTTGAAGGCGCTATTAGCTCCCTTCAAAATGGTTGAGCTGAATGGTGCTGATCGATGCGTCATGTTCGTGAACGGGCGCCGTCAGTTGGGGCTGGTCATCACTTAGCTGCCTCGGCTTTTTTTTAATTATTTTATTTTTGGATTGTTGTTTTGTTAAGAACTATTTACTGTACTCTGGACACTTTTAACGAGTATGTCTTTTTTTTTACGTCGTTCTCACATATAATTATAAATTCAACATTAATGATGTAATTAATATTTTTGTAAAAATATAATTTAAAAGAGTGTCCATGGAGTTTTTTGCCCGTTCTTCTCCATAGGTACCTACGCTTTGGAATGGGCAACTAACTTCATATTTTCTGACTGACCGACTTCTTGACAATTCAAAAGTGCCTGTAAAATGCTTTACTCGTAAGTTTGAGTCGAATCTCTGGAAATACCAGCCGGATATGAAAAGCCCAATTCTTGAGAAAGGCTATTTAGCATCACGCTAGGATCCATTAGAGCCAAGCAAAAAGAAAAAAAGGCAGGCGATGCGATGCCTGGTAGTGGGTCGGGGGGTCATCACGCGAACGAAGCACGGGCAGAAGCTAGTCAATAATAATACAGATTTATCCCAACAATGGATCTCTCGTCCGGCTGTCGAAGTCCGAAAGTCTGACAACCAGTCTTACCAAGGGGTATCGTATTTCCCAGTAACTGGGTTGTGGAGGTCAGATAGGCAGTCGCTCCATTTAAAATACTGGTATTCAGCTGCATCCGGTTAGACTGGAAGCTGACCCCAACATAGGTAGTTGGGAAAAGGCTTGGCAGATGAATGGATCTCCCGTCCATTTATGTAGCTATAAAGCAAGATATTGTGGCAATTATCTCAACGGCGCACAAAGCACGCTGCGCGGTCAACTTGATCCTATTACGTTCATCGCTGGATTGTAACCGCATTAATATTCAAGTTATAAATTCAAGACTGGATGGGACTTGTAAAGAGAAAGAACTTGGTTATGATATTATGGGAGTTCCATTTCCATGACAATTTTTTAGAGAAAAGTAGGTTTCCGGTTTATAGGTTCATAGGGGTTGCAAAAATTTTGAATTTAGTCAGGATACCTAAAATAGTTAGGTATGACAATAAATTTGTAAAGTGACTAGGGCCAAAATTAATTTGTTATATTACATACTCAATATAATTTCTAGCATTAGCAGCACTATGGTTCGGTGATCGCGATCATCACCCGTTGCAATATAGACGTTTATGACCACATACTACATAGAACAAGCTTAGTTTGTGTCCTTTTAGTATTTACAATTAATGTAAAAAAAAACTGTTTAGTTTATCCTCTTATGTAAAAATCTAGTCATGACAAATCAAGGCATACTATGCTACTTTTATTATAAGTAGGTACTTGGGATTGAGCTGCTCCAATTTGTTAACACTCAATGTTGATTTTTTTACTGACTATTTTTAGATAAACCTTTTATTTACGTACACTTTTCGTTTAATGAATATTATTTATATCACAATGGCGTTAAGTGTTTGTATCAACTTGCAAAAATCAAATCATCTATCATATCAACACCGAAACAAAAACTGAAACTGAGACTCAGTTATACGTATCTCTTCGTAACTAAACATAACTTTGTATTTATTACATTGATCGGCTCCTCCCCGAGGACCACCTAGCCAGAGCCTAGTTCCTAACTTTTGGGCCTTACAGCGTAACTTACCTATTTCCATTAAACTATTACCTACTGTAACTGAGAAAATTATTTTACAGGACAAAACATTAATTTGTTGGACTTATTGAAAGGCCTTTTGTTACGTAAATGGTATATTTAACTCGTGATATTTTGGTTTGGAATAATTTCGTTTAGTTATGGTACTGTGTGGAAAATTGTTTGTTTATAAATTGGTCATGCCTATAGTTGCAAACCGTTTTTGAGTTAAAATAAACCCTCGGGCAAGTGGCCAGGTGTCAAAAACCTAATAACATTTTGCCCGACCCAGGTATCGAATTATCGAACCCCGGGACCCCATGCTCATCAGTCGCGCTTGTGACCACGATGAGAATCTACTAAGTAACAAATACCTACGATTTGTCTTCAGTAGGCAAGTGAATACGCAAGAGGAGTTTAAGAAGATATTTTCTACGGAAAATTATATTCTTAAATGTTTTATGAAACGCTGTGCAACTAAGCCGGTTATTGTAATAAGAGGATTGTACCTAAGAGTATATTTAAGCGCTTCTTCATAACTAGTTCCTATAAAAGTAGGTACTTGGCCATGTACTTTATATATCTAACTTCTGCCCGCGACTTCATCCGCGTAAAATTTCTTGTTCCTCCGACTCAGCCCGTCGCATCGCATCGCCTGCTCGCACTATTACTTTGTTTTCACTTAGCGTGCCTTCTTGTTTTTTTTCTTTAGATCAGCTCCTAAGTGTCATAGCATAGCATATAGCCCAGCATAAGGATTGGGCTATCAAATGCAAAAAGAATTTTCAAATCCGACTAGGAGTTGTCGGACTGAAGTCGGCAACCACCGTAGAACATGTAACGAGACCAACGGGGCAGTCAAAACACTGACTATATTACGCATGTGAAGACCACAATCATAAAAGTTTCTGCAGAAAAACTCACGAATAAAACATTGCTCACATACTCATTTCAATGAGCTAAAGGTCAGGGGTCGTCTACCTTTTCCTTAGAAAAGCTTCCTTAACGAGGAATACTGTAAGGACCCTTTAGGAGACAGCGATCATATTGCAATAAGAAACCCATCTGCAAACAGATTATGACATTATTACACGGATAACTTTTTTTTCAGTGATAATGGGAAAGGGGTCGGTTATAAGCTGAAATGTATGAATATTAGAATATAACAGACTGGGTGAGTAGCAGCATATATATTTTATTTCTTTTTTTGCTTTTTGTATTTCATTTTATGCTGCACCAGCTGGCGACATCTCATCAACGCCGGCTGTCGCTGAAAACCAGTGCTGTGGCTCTGTCTCGCATAGAGTCGCAGCATTAAGCTGAGCGATGGTTGTTTTGCGTGGATATGAAACATATTTTCCCTGAAGTTGTTCTTTTTTGATTAACTAAATAAAACAATGTACATTTCGCCAACAGTAGTAAGATTTCCTAAACAATAATAGAACTTATACATAAACTTAAACATTTTTATTACAAGTGGAAGTAATGATGGTTCGGAATTAGAATGTTAGGCGTCTATAAAGAATGAATAGAGCGAGAATCTTAAGCATTTCACAAATTCAGCCCCCAATAAATTTTGTATCGACCCATAGTTAATGGGGTTCTAACTACTATGACAAGAATCTCTCCCAGAATTTATCTTAAAGATTAATGGATAAATAAAGGCGGTAGTCCCTTAAATTTTCTATGTCAGCTGTAATTTAGAAGGTAATTAAGCATCTGGATACACGGTCCTCGAGGTCGCAAAAGCGCGAAAGAAAGTGGACACAACTTTCGAAGGCAGAAAATTCACGTGTGGAAATTCATTGAGAAACTCCAAAGGAAAGAGTTCGTATAAACTTTGTTCTCCCTTGAGGCGAAAGCACCAGGTTAGCCCGCTATTTTTCACAATTTGCAGGACAGTATTAGGTTATGCGTCGATCAAAGTGTGATTCGCAACCGTAACATTAGAATCAACATACAACTCTTTAACTTAGAATTGACCTCAAATATCATGATTTCAATAGGATAATTTGAATTTAGAGTCTTATTGTTGATTTTAATGATATTAATGATAATTGTTCTGTACAATGTTTGACGGTCGCCAATCATGTTTTGATCAACAAACAACTAGAAACAGCAAAAAAACGTATTAGTACCAAAATTTAAATTTCGCCCCCTTGATGATGCGGTAGCACTCGGTTATTGTAAGGGAACATTGTCCTTTGTCAAGGTTTTTAGTGTATGTCATTGAGCTGTGAAAACGTGTGTGTTGGCCTAGCGAGTGGTATGCTTTCGATTATAGCGTGAGTCATTGTGCACCCATTTGTATATGGAGGATATTTAGATAACAGGAATGCTTTTTGAAAGAGCTAAGTCATAAATCTAAAAACTTTTTTGGAAAAGTTGAAATGAATTTTGGGCACATAGACGGAAATAATACGTATTACTATTGCGAGGTTAGAATAGAACGTGAGAAAATATAGAAAACAATGAAAAAAAAACATGTTTATTTGCGGTAAAAATGACGTAGATAAAGAAGACAAAGACAGACAAAGAAAGACAAGTTGGGGGAAATTATGCATCACATCCAATCACAACGGCCTCGCTCAGCATAATTCTACGACCTTACGCGAGACAGAGATCCAAGCGCTGGTTTTCAGCGACAGCCGCCGTTGACGTGATGACGTCGATGAGGAGCACCGATATTATTATTTGTAATCACCTAATGCCCGCTTGCTTCAGTATAATGAGTCTGCATTTCAACCAATTCAATGAATAATCAACTTTAAACGTTCATAGCGAAGACCTAGACTTCAACGTTTCCACAAAAGTCTAACGAAAAATTTGAAGCGTATCTTAAAAAGGTTATGCAAATTGAATAGTTTGGGCTGAGTCATGTCCCCTAACGATTTTATTCGGCAAAATAGCTTTCCAGTTCAAACTATTTTTATTTTAAAAAATACACACAATTTCTTCAGTAAACTTCGCTGAGAAGCAACAAGTCCTTAGAATAAAGTTCTTAAAGCTCTTTGTGATCCAAAAGTGTAAGTTTCATTGTTTAATCTCCTGTTGTCTAAGTTCGACTTGGAACTAAACAAATTGTTTGTGAGTTAAGAAATAATATTATAAATTATATTATTTCTTAACTCACAAAATAATATTATAAATTAAAGTCGCTTTATCGTGTCTAACCGTGTGACGCGTTGTTCTTCTAAACTAAACAAAGATTTGGACGCGATTTTCACCATCATAATATAGAATTTATTCTGGAAGATTTACGCGTAATACCAATTTTAAAAACTAGTAAACCACCAGTACCACCACTACCAGTTGTAAATACTTTTTCTTTCTTTCTTTCTTATTATGATGTTTAAAAATTTTGCATAGTATATTTTTATCTACTAACTTCTTTATTTTTTCGTGTCGATGGTACAGAGGCCAGCGCATCAACCTACCCCAATCTGTCAAATTTTCCCAATTAAATATGAACCTTATTAGTTTGTGGTAAAGTTGAAAATCTATCAAAGAAATTTGACAGATTGGGGTAACTTGATGTGCTGGCCTCTGTACCTACTGTTCTTCGATATTTTCTATTGCTTGAGCCCAGTAGGAGGCCACGTTAATTGCGGCATCAGTGGCATTCATTAAGTCATCACCTACTAACATTAACACTGTGACATATTGTAAGGGACAAGTATTGTAATACAGCGGGGTAATTGCGTATAATACACTATCAGTAGTAATGGCTTTAATTTTGACAGTTCAACAACAGTCGCACTGACAGGTGTCAGGAACGCTTGATTAATGTAGGTACCTATAGTTAATAAGTACCACTGTTAATGTGTAACTGTATACGTAGAAAACTTGGTAACGTAACAACGTCACATATCAGCGGCTAGTCAAGTGTAGCTGTACTGATAACGGCAAATAATCCATACAGATTAGTTCAACAAACGATATTCATGTTCAACAACGAACATTTACTGATAACATCATGACACTCGTGTTCACAGCCCAAAGAATAGAGACACCCACACAATTATTTACGTTAGTATAGTCGGCCTCGTAAATGCTTTACCAACCTAAGGTTGAATGTCACCTAAAGCACGTCATAGTACCAGGTCTATTTGTTTTATTCACAGAGCAGTGTTGGCCCAGTGATATCCGGCCCGACTTATGAGTTGTAGGTCGTGAGTTCGAACCCAGGCAGGCACTCTTTTTTGTATTTAATTTGATCACGACTGCTCTCAAAACAAAGCATCTGGAGGAAACCGGCATGACCCAGAATCAATAACTAGAAGATATGTGACATCCTCCAACCCGCATAGGGTCTGCGTGAACCACTCGCAGAGAGGAGGCCTCTGTCGGAGCAGTGGAAACATTATAGGCTGATTATGGTTATGCTTAACCTTAACCTTTTTTTTTGATGTGACAGTTAGATAATTTCAACCGTTTAAAGGATTCAGTAAATTGGGATTTTGTCAAAAGTGATAAAACAATTACGAAGTCGACTATACATCCATAAGTTATGTAAGCAAACATCTCAGTTTTCCCCCAAGGACGCCCCTTTTCCTTTTCCAAAGTATATACTGTTGACCCTCTTAAAATACTGTAAATAACTTCATATATTTATTATGTTTATCTTAGATCCCTGGGCTTTGGATAACACCGGCCGGTTTCAGCTAAAAATAATGAGCCAATTAGAATTCAATTAAGTTTTGATTTTGTCAGTTAAGTCTGTTCCATTTTGCTTTAGTTATAAACGATCCTTTGTGGTAACGGCTTCTATTTTAAATCAGGGCTAGAACTAAGCAGGTAGCTAGGTTGAACTGCATGTGGATGTATTTTTTTTTTAAAGGCTTCTTTACCGAGCTTGCTTGTGGGGCTTAAAAAACGTAAAACTAAGCGCCTACACGCTAAGGCCGCCCCCTGTGACGTACGGACTTAGGCTAATGGCGTCGCTGGGGGAGGACAGCAAGGGACAGGCTAAATCGGAATCATATGGGACGAATTTAAAGCTACATGCTCAGCGACGTTGGCTTTTTCGGACTGACATGGACTGGGGCGTCGCGGCGGGCCTCGGCGTCGAGGACGGAAGGGTGGTCGGATTTTGTACTTTCTAAGAGCACTGGTGGCCTTACTACTCTCCTGGAGAAGGTTTGTGGCGTCATCAGTAATAGTTAAAGTATATATGACTCGGTGGATAAATCCACTGAGGTAAATTGAACAGTCATTCCACTTGATGCTAGGAATTGACATTATTGACAGCTCACGTCACCTAAGTTTTCACGTTGATATTTTTACAAAATACATCGGCTATTGTTGCAGAACAACTTGAAAGATGCTTCTGAATTTTCATGTGGAAATTTTTATAAATACTTTCAGACCGTGGAAGGCGGTGAGTTAAAAGAATCTATATATTTAAAGATGGTGGCTGTTTAGGCAAGCTTGAACCTGTTAATAAGTTAGAGCTAGCGCTAAACATATTTGAAACATCGTACTGTTTCTGACAATCGTTTAAAAATAACTGAGACAGAATTATGCCCTTAGAGCCTCTCTTCTAGCCTCTAGCCAGCAGTGTAGTTAGTAATGGGCAAACATAATGAATTCGTGACGTAGACAAAATCTATCGGAAAGTTTGTACCGGAACAAAAATTTTATTGCAGAAAAAAAATGTCCTGTCTTCCAGTAATTGAATTATGTGATCCTCCAGTAAAAGTTTTGGACTTATATATCCTTCTAGACACCTCAGGAAGTTCCCTTTATTTATAGTAGAGTCTTTGGTAAAAGTATTTTTTTGGGTTTACACTTTTGTTCCTCAAGGTCAGCTTAACTGTACTACTCCTGAAAAACTGAAGGACAAAAAGTAATTTGCCCGTCTGCTGAATATAATATTTTTAGTGATGTTTACTCATGAAATATGTTTGACATAAGCCAAATAAATTACTAACATACTTACTACCTAATATTTTTTACAAAAAAAGTGAAATGAATAACTTTTTTAATTAGTGAGACATGAAAAGCTTTTTTAATTTTGTACGAGAAATGATTTTGTTTCTATGGACGTTTTATTTAGGGGATCGAGGAGGGGAGGTGGAGGGGGGTGGAGGGTCAAGGGATCAGACCGGAATGAATCACTTTATAATACTTAAGAAAGAAAGATAGGAAGAAAAAAAATATTTGGGACACGCACATGAAATACAAACAATAAAAAGAACATTCAAACTTTTTATCTAAGATTAAAACTATCAAAATTGTGAAAAGAAAAAACAAAGGAAGACCTTTGCGAGCCCAAAAGGCTCTTATCCCAGCATGATGACAATTTTGATATATAAATATTAATTTGAAAGATTATGTTTGAATAGACCTTACATAATATTTTCCTAACAGTGGCTACATTTCTGCTCTCACCTTGGTATATATAGGTACAAGTATCTAAAAATTACTCCAAAATCACCAAACAATCTAATAGCTTCTCACTTAGCTTCATACCTCAACAAGTAATTACTTAGAAAGCACTTGTATCAAAATAACAATATTATCGCTAATGGATTATTAGTTGATATTATTAGTACGGGGTAATTCTGCGAAAAGCATGTGCCAAATTATGATGCTCATTCTGACGTGTAGCGGCCTGATTACAGGGTAGTTCACACTGAATGCATTATTAAAATTTAGTCATTAGTACTCACACACACGAGGGACACGCGCCAAAAGCTAATGCCACTGTAGTCGTGACGCGTCTTATTATTTAAATTACTATAAACGCAAAACGCGGACTTTCCATTACTTTTATTTTCATTTAGAAAATCTCTCTATTTAACAACAAAAAATATCGATACTGAAATATCAATAAACGTTTCAGAGGAAATCGTAATTGTTTATTGATACTCCCATTTATACTGAAAACTTGTATAATTAAGGCTCATTTACACGATAAAAGTTTCTCGGCCATCGAGAAGCGAGAATGTATAATATGCAAGACTCGTTATGTGATTCCGCAGCATGTGGCTAAGAAAAGAGTTGTTCAACCAGACTACTCAACTGGGGGCGTACTCTCTTAGTCCGTCAACGAATATAAGGGCCTGTCCGAAAGCAGGTCGACACTTCGAAATGTACCCCACTCCCGATTAATTAACTATTTCGGAACGGAAAAAACACATTGGGAGCAAAGACAACTGTCCAATTGTGTTGTCATCCGTTCTTAGTTCGGAACCCGAACTATACTTGTGTCCGTAGGTGATTATTAGTAGTAATCGCCCGTAACTTCGGCTGAAAATACGGGTATCGTGCTTAGAGAGTAGACCCCTGATCTCTTGTCATTATTCGCCTATTTGACACGAGAAATTACCTACAGTTATGAGCTTTTAATTCAGTAACCTATTTATAACTTTTGTTTTGTTTTACTTATATCTTTTGATATACCGAATCAGTACACAACTGGAAATAATAAACGTTGGCGATCCTCGTTTATTTAATAATCTAAATTCAATCCCAATATGCAAATAGAGGAGATTGGAACTGAATAGATATTGCGTTCTAATAAAATGCGGCTATTGTTTTAGGAACTCAATCTGCCTAGCCTTTTTCCAATTATGTTGGGGTTGGCTTGCAGTCTAACCGGACGGAGCTGAATACCAGTATTTTCCATAGAGCGACTGCCGCATATCAAACGGCCAATGGGCCAAACTTACGACCCGCTGGGTCCATCCTGATAGCAAGCGATATCGCGGTAGGACCAGACGGCGATGGAGGAATGAGCTTGACTACTTCGAAAAAAACTGGTCCTTGGCGGTTTTAAAACCGCTAAGGACCAGTTTTTTGGACAGAAAGGAGTAGAAAGAGATAAGGGAAGCCTTTGTCCTGCGGTGGGACATACTAGACTAATAATCCATACTAATATTATAAATTCGAAAGTAACTCTGTCTGTCTGTCTGAATGTTACCTTTTCACGCCTAAACCACTGAACGGATTTCGATAAAATTTGGCAGAGAGATAGATTGCATCCCGGGGAAGGAAGTTTTTATCGACATACTTCGCGGGCGAAGCCGCGGGCGAAAGCTAGTATAATATAAAATACTTGAGACTGATGACAAGTATGAGTGATGCTCAAGGACAGCCGAAACTAAATCCGTTCACGGACTAACTAGCTTCACAATCGACTGCTCAGTTCCCTACGAAGCAGCGAATGTGTTGTAGCCTTTACATGACAGGTCGAGCAATCCAATTACAGGATTAGCGAACACTAAAGTGGGGTGAAGTGAACCGAGACAACAACGCCGGCGGACAATGTTCGACGATGTCCGGAGACGTACTCGCACCGGACAAATGAACATCGAAATTGATGTTTATGAATCCATTTGACTGACTGATGGGACTAGCCATTTTTCATTAGTACAGATTTACGTTTAATTTAAAACGCAACGCTGCCTAAACTTTGGGCCAAAGTTTGAAAGTTAGGTTTAAATTCCCCCGAAAGTAACTCTGTCCGCTGTCTGTCTGTTACTTTTTCACGCCTTAACGGCTGACCCGATTTAGATTAAATTTGGCACACGGATAGAATACGACTTACTTTGTGTACGTTCATTTCGTTTTACGTAACACAATAATCGCATTGCTCTTAACGAGCGGTGGTGGAAAAAACTTCTCAAATGAATGTAGTTTACATGCGTACGCCCTTTTCAATTACCGATGACTGACATTTCAGACAAGTGAGGGGCAATTCTCGTAATTTTAAGAACGTTCACACTCTGATCTCAGTCTCAATCTTTCAAAAATACCTCTAGTTTACTTAAACCCAATGACAAGTTTTTGTCATTTTTTTTGTCGCCGAGATGAAACTGCGACTAGATTTTGAACGTTTTAAATTACGAAAATTGGCCTTCTGCTATTCGTTGAACTTCACCGTCTCGTCTATACCAATTATAATTCACATTCATCCCTGCAAATTAAAAAACACAACGACTGTCTGTTTGTCTCTCAGCTTGTGACGTAGGAGTGCCTGGTACGATTTATGTGATTATTATTTAGATTTATAGAGCCAGGGCTTCAAACAAAGTTGTAAAAACTGTATTTGTATCAATAAAATTATTATTATTATAAAATAGTAGGTAATAAAAATAGTTTTACGTAAAATAATCAAACTGAACGCTAGTTTCTGGTATAGGTATTAATTTTTATATTTTTCAGCGCTCTTTATTTTTTCATCCCTGCACCCCGCAACCTCCCCCTTACGAGCGTCTGCTATTATGACTACCATACCACTGTAACTAAGTAGGTAATATTTGGATTTTGTGACTAAAATGTCCGGACTTTTATTGAAATGTCAGGCTTTTTGTCAGGACTTTTCAAATTTCTAAATGGTAACCCTAGTCGGTGGCCAACATTTCACGCTGACAAAGACGCTGGCAGAAGCTAATCATTCATTAACTTTTATCCTTAATCCTTGCACGTGTTTCAGTGTACACTGTAAAAATCCTATTAGGATTTTAATCGGGTTCCGCTTTTGTGATGGTACGTATAATCGGGTTCCAAGAATGCACTTCAGTTCACTTTTATTACACTTTTTTTGAAAATGGGACACAAAGTGAGCTCGGAAAACGTGTAGCTGCGAGAATGAATATTCAAATGTAGTTGTCGACAAAATACAGAATTAATAAAGTCTCATTTACATTATGCAAGTTTCTTAAGAGCAGTTATGGCCCAGTGGAAACGGCCACGACTTACGAGCTGTAGGCCGTAGGTTTAAACCCAGACAGGCGCTTGACTTTGTGTAAATTATTCACCACTACTCTTAAAACGGTGAAGGAAAACATCTTGAGGAAACCGGCATGTCCTAAAACCATAAAATCGAAGACATGTGACATCTACCAACCCGCACTGGGCCCGTGTGGTGGATTTCGGCCCGCACAGAGAGGAGGCATGGGTCCCAGCAGTGGGAATATTATATCTGATTATGCAATAAGCAATTCTCTTGCCTGTCTCATACAGTAAAGAAGCAACAAATTTTTATATCCCGCACCAACAATTTTTTTTTTATTGTTGCTTCAATTTATGGTACGTATGCCACTGTATATTAGGATTTTTGGTATGACAAAGACAAATAGATCGATTTCTGCTGAACACACTTATTTAAAGCGTACGATTTAGGTTCAAGTTTTGTTTGTCTTTCAATATAATAAAAAAAATAAAAATAAATGCGAAGTCAATTATAACAAAACAAGAAAGTCGATTATTCATCTCTTAGAAAAACTATACAATGGCGATACAAGACTCGATAATTATAATGGTATGCATAATCGATGCGATCAATCGTTTCTCACTCGATTATTTGCCACTGATCGTATGCTGTAGGGCTTCACGCTTTATTGCCTATACAGAGTAAACATGGCTCATTAACCGACTTCTAAAAAAGGAGGAGCTTCTCAATTCGGATGTTTGTATTTTTTTTTTATGTTTGTTCGCGCATAACTCCGTCTCTTACCAACCGATTTGAAAAATTCTTTTTTTGTTGGAAAGGGTATACTTCCCAAATGGTCCCATGAAATTTTTTTCGAAATCGGACAAGCGGTTTTTTAAAAATCAACAAAAATTTATAAGCAATATAGCAATATTTTGTAAAAGATGATGAGCAGTTGACATTAGGCTATTGTTACTTAGATAAATTCTGAACTCTACCACTAAAAAGTGAAAATAAAAACTTTTTTACAAAAAAAACAACCGACCAAGTCGGTGTCAATAAACGAAAATGCAGAACCAACGACACCGACTTCCGAAATTAAAGTTACTTATCACTTTGTAGTGTTTTTTTTGGAAATCGGTTTTTTTTTTTGTAAAAAAGTTTTTATTTACTTTCGATTATAATAAATAAATTATTAGTATTACTTAGCTGAGTTTTTTGGGCAGTCTAGTTTGTTTATGCAAATGTGATTTTAAATGAGAAGTCGAATCGTTTCGGTGGTCTATAAACTTTCGGTATTTTCGGGGCACCATTTTGTCAAAGATGCAGACGTGACTTTTGCTAGAACTACCCACTTGTAGTAAGTACACTTAAGTAACCGCATCAATCCGTGCCGTTACAGGGACATAGCCGGTCCGTGGCCTTTATTCACATTTACTGAAGCTCCATAAAAAGTATTGACCGATAACTTTTAGCCCAAGGCTTCCCAGGGGTCCCTGACCTGGAATATACGGATGTCTTCTTTCATGTGATTTGGTGGTAATGAAACAGGCGGGCCATCTGATAAGAGTAAACAGCGGCTAATGGACATCTGCATTATCAACGCCATCACATGTGCTTTGCCACTCCAATTACAAAGCTTGAACTCATGCGCAAATATGACCTTCAAGTCAGAATACAGCAAGGCTGCTTGGCGGATGATAATATAGTCATGTTAGTAGTACCTATCTCTCACGACGAGCTCCTTCACAAAGATAGAAGATTGTGTAGGTATGCTTATAATAATCACATTAATATTATAAAGGCGTAAATTTGTGAGTGTGTGTGTTTATATGTTTGTTACTTCTTCACGCTCAAACGGCTGGACCAATATTTATATTTTTTTGGATGGACGTAGCTAACACCCTGGATTATCATATAGGCTACTTTTTATCCCGATATTCCCACGAGATCGACACTTATGCAAGTGAAACCACGGGGCGCAGCTAGTAATAATATAATAATCAGCCTATTTTGTCACACTGCAAGGCAAAGGCTTCCCTTTTCTTTTTACACTCAAATCGATCCTGAGCCAAAATGAACCAAACTCATAAACCTAGGCGTCACGTTCGTTAAGGTACGCTTATCCCTCAAAATAATATCGTTTTAGCAAAGAGAACATTCCTCGCAAAATAAACTCTCGCTACATGGGGTAGGCAAACACAGGTGCTGTATTATGGAGTGCTTGCGTATCTCACGTATTAATAATAGAAGATGATAAATGTGTCGTATGGACTAAGGTTATTGATAAAATCACTGATACCTTTAAAATGTTAAAGTTCACTCTCTGAATAGATTTGTAATGCCCTTTATTATGCTGGTTTCTATGGTTGTTTTGTTGTCTATGCGCTCTGCTCTGTGAGAACTCAACTAAGAAGTGTAGACTCCATTCTTGTGTGTTATCTTTTTGCTAATAAACCCTGCTAAAACGGACTAACTGTGCTTCTGAATTTCTGCCCCTGCTTACATAAATGTACCAAGCGACAGTGAAATTTCTGATTCAGATGAATAAACGACATTCTAATTGTAAGTTGTTTTATTTTAAATTACCTGAGAAACAAAATATATAACAAATTCTAATTTTTTTTATAGTGCATAATATCGTGTTGTTAAAACAATTGTTTAAAATAAAAAGTTTGCAATTAAGTTCATTTAATTTCGTTCATCCTTACACCAACTCACTATCTTTTTTTTGTCAAAATCTGGTAACCCTTCAACTGCCAAGTTACTGAATACAATTAAAAGTCGTTTTAAACGTTTTAAAGCCATCATGATTTCAGTGAGAGAGAGACGGAGCTACGAGTATATGATCGATAACAGAATCCCTTTCGAACATCACGGCATTCCTATTCTTCATGTCGCTGGCATGACAGTTACTTAAATTTTATTGGCTCAATACATCGCTAATTCCACGACGTTATGGGTGACAGCGCAGAGCTCACTTTGGCTGGTGAGACTAAATTTTGGGGTTTGGCTCGCCGTTTGGGTTGGTTTTAACAAAGACCGGTTTGTGCCATCGTGGTGAAGGGAGTCACCTGGACTCTGCGTTACCGAGTGCTAGGTGTCCAGGTTGCGCCGGACGTTTGCTGGCAATTAATACCACATACCTAATACGGCCCCTCAATGATTCCTACAAACACCTTTTCCCAACAAGAAAAAATCAGCAACAATTTCACTTTAACAAAACTAAAAACACTCTCTTATTGGAAAACAACTCCCTCTAGTCTTTCCACTGTTAGTAAAACCTTGGCGCCCTGACAGTTACTAATAAGCCAGCGACCCGCTCCTAACTCATTAATTTTCTCGCGATGACTGACGACACAAAGCTGTTGCTTCTCTCTCAACTGGTATTACGACTATAACATGTAGTGGGTGAGTTGTGTCGTGGTGGAAATAAAAGTCATAGTGGTTTTATGTTTGTGGGTGGTGAAGAAAATAAAACTTGGTTAAAAGAAAGAAATAAAGATAAGTATGTATTGCGACTCGTACAGGAAGATCACGACCTAAATACAGTAAAAAATAAAAAAGTTAACAGGTTGTAGCGTTTTGCTAAGACTAATTAATCTATTGGTTTCATTAATGGGTCGCTTTACGAAGACAATGCTGTAAAATTGTCTACAAAAATTATGTAGTTCTTTAGCGTCTGCCTGCCCTCATGGGAAGAAGGTGTGCGTATGTAGGTTTACTAAAGTCGGTATTTTTTTTCCCAGCAGGTTTTGAAAATAAAAACTCATCACCGAGTTTTTTACGCTGCAGAGAGATTATTACAAGACGATGTATATAATTTATGTAGTTTTATAATTTAAACCAATAACCACGGATACTTAATATTTCGATAAATAATCTGTCATTTAAATATCCGATAAAGACGCTCTTAGAGATATTCGTTATAATATTCGTAAGGAATAAATAAGTGCAAATCACGCCCCAACCGGATCCCAAATGGCTCGATCCCCTCCATTTCCACATAAATATACAAATTATACCTATATCTTTTTCCAATATGTTACTCTCGGCACATAAATGAAAGATTTTTCAGTATATTCGGTAAATAATTCTGACCTAGTGATAAAATAAGTGGGAAATCAAATGTCGTGACTGCCACTGAGGGGCTTCGCGACGCGTCGGCGCCAATTACAGCCTTCGCATTGAGTGCCACTTAAGTAGCAGATTACGCACAATTGCATAATGAACACTTCTAGAAAAGTGAACCAAGAACGAGTTTAAAATGGCCGATTTTTGAAGTAGCTTTTACGCTGACATGAAAAATCTTTTCGTCTTAGGCGCGGGCCACACAGAAAGGACCTGAGACGCGGCCCTTAATAAAACACCATTCGTAAACCCTGTAAACAACCCTCATTAAGCGCACTATCAAAGTGTGTAACTATTTCCAGCGTATGTATTCCATTTCTTGAAAGACTGACAGTTCTTCACGATTGACATTTGTCTTGTCTGGATTGAATGGTGAAGCGGTACTGTGATCACTGGTTTTTCAAAACAAAAACCTAATACAAAAATTTTAAAGCTCATTCTAAATTCTAGTTATTTCACTGCTAGCCTGTACTAAATCGACTTCGACAGACGTTGGAGTCCGTCGTCGTCGGAGTCGATTGACTTTTGCAGGCAACCTTTACAGTACCAAATTACCTTCAAAGTAAGAGTGAATTGGCATTTTCTGGGTGTACTCATTCTATCGTAGACCTCATCCATCGCTTTCCATCAGGCAAAGTCGAGGTCAAGAGCGGAACCGTTCAGTAACCAAGACTTGCTTGACGATGAAGGATTTTTCCTTATTTTTTTTTACCATTGACATATCCTTAAATTTTCCTTCATCGTAACGCATGTCAGATTAATAATCGCATTGATTCTAACATTTCCAAGACACAATCGGTAACTATAGGATCTGTTAGGTCTTGATCCCTGCTGTGGAATAAAATAGTGGACTGTATCGATAAAACTGGTATATTACAATAAAATCACAATAGGTATAAGGTCCCGACAATCATCGCGTTCGTGAATCGTTACGTTACAGGGTGCGCGTGTGTCTTATTCGGGTTGTACGTGGAAGGGATCACAGACTCTATAGTCAATGATATTTTAAGTAAACTTTTTACACTTATAATATCATTGTCTATAGCATAGATAGGTAGGTAGATGTCAATCTCAAATTGTCAATGTCAATTTATTAATTTGTGTTGTCTTTGGTCCCTGGTCCTGACTTCAACAAGCAATGGACAAAATTGTCAACATTTTTTAAGCTTGAGTATGAGGCTTTTGACTACGTTGTATGTGTATATTTTATGTCTTTTTTTTATTTGTAATGTGCGTTTTGTTTGTGCAGAATAAACAATGTTTCTTTCTTTCTTTAGATAATAATTGTAGAGAAGATTTTTTCCCAGAATTCCTATTACAGTAATAAAGATCCAAGTTTTTATCCCGTCCCATATTCCAAAGCACATCGCCCACTCCATGTCACATAAGACTATCAGTCCCAACTGACAAGCATCTAACAGCCTTATCCCGACACTTCTGTAGACGATAAAACGAATAGACGAGACCAAATGGGCGAAAAACAGAATAAAATATAATATTAGAACTAGGATAATCCAATACATCACTGGGACATTAATGTCTTGTGAACGACTGTTATTCCTTCTGTCACTTTAGCGTGGGATGGACCTTTAGACACATCAAGTATCAATAATCTTCAGAAATGGGTCTCGATCCTTGGTGATAGATCTTAGAGATATGCAACCGGGGTCGTCGATTATAGTTGAAGTTTAGTAAGAAACCGATGGATGTTCTCGAATGGAATTTAATTTGATAAATAAACTGTTGGTTTTCTATTTTATTCAAAAAAATCCACCAGTTTCTTACTGAACTTCGGTCATATCCGACGACCCTGGTTACTTATCTCTTTTGGTCACTGTACACAATAAAATCGCATTTCCATAATATTATTATTAAATTACCCTTGGATGCTTTACAAAAGCTGCGCAATCTTCTTTTATAACAAAGAAGAATTCAATAGAATCATAATATCATTATCTACGTAATATTTTCTATTCGCAGGTTTTCTTGATGACAACGATGTTAATTATGCCGTCTAGCTTCTGTACGCTAGCCGGATAAAATTAAAATTAGGCAGAAACAAATTAGTTTAATTTCAACGTCAAAGAATATTAGATAGTCTCCAAAAACACCTGACCTTGAATTCGCCTAGAATAAGCTTAAAAAAAGCAATAAAAAAGTAAAACGTGAAAATGATGACACAAAATTTAAAATCTAATCGTTTAAGACCTTCAAAAAACCTCGATGACAATCCTAACAGCGTTAAATTTAATCAAGGTCGCAAGTTCGAAACAAACTCCCTCTAATTTTCCACTCTAAAAGATTAGGGCAGACATTTTCTTGTACCTTGACATCTCACAAAATGTTAAACGACTCTTACTCGTAGATCCGAGAACTTTTCATGTTAACCAAATGTTTTGAGTCTCTGAGCAACAGGACATGAACGTGGAAGTTTCCAAATTAAATTACATAGAAAACCTTTCAGGGATCGACAGAATTTTGATAGCGCAATCGGTTTTTTCTGGTATTTAGCTGCATCCGATTAGACTGAAAGCGACCCCAACATAGTTAGGAAATGGCTAGGCAGATGATGATGATGAATCGGTTTTAGACACGGGAACGGTACGACAGTAGTATGCAAATATTTTATTTTGAGTACATTCTAAATAGTTCTCAGCATGTATTCAGATAATATTCAATAGCATGAATACAGAGAATATTACGTTAACTGATAAGCACTTTGTGTCTGGAGTCGCATTAGGGGGATCGAATTAGGTTACCCTGATAGGTAGGCATTGACAATAAGTAGGTGTATTATGTGTGAAGATACCGTATTATATTGCTTGTACTCGTATATTGGTTTTGCTTGTGGCTTCACCCGCGTCAACTGCGTGGAATGGCTTTCTATTATACATTCTTATATCGGGCAACTACGTATATATTTCATGGAATCAAATTTATGTAGAACTATTCATTTTAATTTTCGTTACAGGTAGATTATAGGTTTATTTGAATATAGCAGTCGAGCTTTGAGACGCTTTTTTGTTTTAGTCAATAACAAAGTCGCTTTTCGTGACTGTGGGACCGCTTAGTTCCTTTAAACTACACAGTGAATTTTGATGCAGTTTTTCACCATCTTTCATTAGAGAATTATTCCCGAAGGTTTACTTGTATAATACCTACATTAATATTTGACTTAGATTTAACACCTAAATCTCGATGTTTTGACTACATCAGTACATAACATTGCACCTAGATTTATTTATTTTTAGCCTATGTTGTTCCACTGCAGAGCGAAGGCCTCTCTTTCTCCTTTCCACTCCTCTCTGTCTTGAGCTAGTGTGGATCAATCCTGCCTGTAGGCGTCAAGCTCATCCCGCCATCTAGGTTTAGGTCATTTAAAAGCTAATCATCATATCAACTTGATACGTTATACCCATGACACAGTGTCTGGCACAGTACGCGCCCCGATTTGAATAGGGCACATAAAGCTAGGTACATTGTACTGTGTACCTACCATGCAATGGCTCACAGCTTTTCATCACCCTAGTTCCTTTGTGAGGAGCACAAACACAAGCAAAATCAGGGAACGCAATCCTAAATTGCATACCCCAGTTTGTTCCACTCAAATATTTTGATAAAATGGTCCTGGATTACATATATTGAAGGATGGTTGGAATTTCACAGATATTATTATCTGGAGTCTGAGAGTCGTTCGAATTGTGGTTTCAGTATTTGTTCTGTGATTCAGTGCATTTAAGTTGGTTGCTGAAATTCAAAATGGTGGTAAACTTTCAGAATGTTTCCGAGATAGAAATTGTTGACGGAAAAAATATGATATCAACTCATATATATAAAAATACTAGCTTCTGCCCGCGGCTTCGCCCGCGTGGATATCGGAAATTATCCACGGGACAGTACCGGTGAAGTAGCCCATGTCCTTCCCTAGGATGCTATCTATCTCCTTGCCAAAGATACTAAGCATGCTGTTGACGCTGATCTTGGGACTATTCCGGTGACTCCGCTGCCCTTTGAGACACCACTATACTCAGCATGCTGTTGACGCCGATCTTGGGGCTGTTCCGGTGTTTCTGCAGCCCGTTGAGACATCAGATACTAAGCACGCTGTTGACGCTGATCTTGGAACTATTCCGGTGACTCCGCTGCCCTTTGAGACATCAGATACTCAGCATGCTATTGATGCCGATCTTGGGACTGATCCGGTGTTTATGCAGCCTGTTGAGACACCAGATGCTCAGCATGCTATTGATGCCGATCTTGGGACTGTTCTGGTGTTTCTGCAGCCCGTTGAGACACCAGATACTCAGCATGCCGTTGACGTCTAGGTTGACACTGTTCTGAAGTTTCAGCAGCTCGTTGAAATGCCAGATACTCAGCATGTTGTTGACGACGATCTTGGAACTGTTCTGGTGTCTGTCTCAGTAGCTCTGTGTGCGCCTGACGCACCGCCTGCTCAAACCTTCGCAGCTCAGTTTGTTGAGACGTCTCGTTAAGTCTAGCTTTTTTTATAGCTCGAGCTGTATGAAATATTAGACTTACGCTTTCGAGTCATTATTGTAAGTACTATTTAAAAAATCACAAAATCCGTAGTAATTTTCAAACTAACTAAAACAATTCCAATAGCTAATTATGAGGAAAACGAATCTATGTTCTTCCTACTTACAACACAACCTAAACCTATACGTTAATCTTAAACTAAAAAAAAAAAAAAAACAATTGTAATAATCTAAGTAAGTAATGAAATGTGATTTGATTTGATATTTCTTTTTAAAATATCTGCATAGCCTTTTCCCAAGTATGTTGGGGTCGGCTTACACTTAACGTGCTTTCCGAGGCACGGAGGGGTCTTGGTATGTAAAGATGGTCATCCATCCACAGACCAACCGCGGCAAGCGTAGCTTAACCTGACCGATCGACCTGTGCGGCTTTTATTATTTAGCTACGGGCCCCTCGGGCTCTTCTTAAAATATACTACCTAAAAATTATAATTATGCCTACTCATTCATTTCATTTTGGCAGTTCAACAACATTCATTGCGTTATTTATTTACGTTGTTGAGCAGACAAATTTTTCGAACATATACGGGCATACGGGTAAAGCGATGAATTAGCGATATCCTTCCCCCCCCCCCCCTTCCCCGCTCTGTGCGCCGCCGCGCCGCCTATTCCTATGGCGCTCTACCTCAGGTCAATCTTATCGTGATAACTTTTAAAGAATTTGTCCAAATTGCTTGGTGTAAAAGACAAAGTTTATTTACATTAAATACCGAAAGCGATAAATGTATTAATTTTCATAAGAATTAACTAAGTACTCTAAAACGTGCATTGTAAAAAAAGTATCCGATTTAAATGTATTTATGGATCACTATTTTGGATATAATGGCTTCCACATAAAAGGTAGATATATGCTGTCGCGGACTTTTATTTAGAACTATTTAAGACAAACAGTCCCACGATACATTATCTTCGTGTAGCTGTAACGGTTTAGGCAGCGCACGCCAAGATAGCTGTCAGAGGGCAGGAATTTTTCCGACTTACTTGATACTTATCGTATGGGCAAAAAAAAAATACACAAAATCTTTATAAATTGTAGCCTATGTGTTATTCTGATGTATAAGCTATATTACTGTGAAGTTTCATCGAAATCCGTTCAGTAGTTTTTGCGTGAAAGAGTAACAAACATCCTTACAAACTTTCGCGTTTATAATATTAGTAGGATGTGTATGAATCGAATAAATTTGATTTTTGTCAATGCAAGCATTTGTTTTGTTGACGTCAAAGGAAATGTTTCTGCTACTGATGTTGACTGCCTTTCATCAAACATCATCAACGGTGTGTTATTTGGTGTGAGCGAACTCTGAGTAGCTCAATCCCTAGATTATTGTTAAATGATTCAGGGAGTGAGCTTCTATCTTATTCATCTTCTTATTCGTGAAATATTTCAGCATTTGAAACAGAACGATGTTTTAAATTCTGTTAGCGCTAATAAGGTTGTAGTGATTTGATGTGCAGCAGCAAGCAGGCCTAGCAGGCCTAGGTATAAATTTCTATCTTTTTAACTTGTGTACATAATAAATAGTATTCTATTCTACGTATGAAAAAAATATCACACATTTGTGTGTGTGTGAGGGTGTGTGTTTATATGTTTGTTACTTCTTCACGCTCAGGGCTGGACCAATTTTGATAAAATTTTGTACGAAGGTATCTGACACCCTCGATTAACACATAGACATACTTTTTATCCTGATATTCCCACGGCATCGACACTTATGCGGGTGAAACCGCAGGGCGTAGCTAGTGATCCATAATCGCGCTTTTCAGTGAGTTTTCCGTCAGCTTAGTTTTGATAGCAGGACACAACCAATCACCAAACAAAGTCTAAACATTACAAGGCCCTCAAAAGCCTAGCTCCGCAACCCTCGATCGAAGGAGCCCTGACCTTTACCTGCCGGTATTAGGCACTGATGGTTACGTCAAATATGGTCTTAAGTCACTTTTATTGCTCTTCGTACTGTAACGTAACCGACATGAAATGGCGGTGTTGCCAGATAATAATAATAATTGTTTACCTTGGAAATCAAGTTTGCATGAGGAAGGCTAAGGTCAAAACCTTGGATAGATACTGAAATTGATAGGTACCTATTTATTTAAAATCCATTGATGTAAATGCGAAAGTGTGTCTGTCTGTATGTCTGTCTGTTACCTCTTTACGCTTAAACCGTTAAACTAATTTAGATGAAATTTGGTATAGAGATAGTTTGAGTACCGGGAAAGGACATAGGATAGTTTTTTTTGGAAGCCGCGGTAAAGAAGTTCAGGCAACAGTTAATGTTGACAATTGACACTGAAATTGTATAGAGATAAAGTAACTTACAGGTTTTCTACTTTTTTCAGTGACTTTCATTTTCTCACCAGGGAGAGTATGTAAATATCATAGCAGGTGGTGTCCTATACTTTCTGCCTACCATAGGAGGAAAGCGTGTTTATGTATGTGTGTATGTAAGGGCACCACTGTCATCAACACCGAATCATGCAATTTTGACCTATATTTAGAACTCAAAACACATGGCTCTTAAAACATCCTCACATTAACACAGTAATAACTACTAGATGTATTCTCAATCGTCAATATACCGCAGTTGCATCTGCGAACATTATTACGCATGGGTCGTAAAATACATGTTTTATAGCCCAGTATTCAGTACCCATTAGACAACGACTATTGACTATTAACTCTGTTCAGAGACGTTAGACATTGCTAGGTAATCATGATTTGAGTACTTCATCATTGTGTTTGCGGGTAATGTTCTAGAATTGTCTTCTAATAGGGTTAGTAGATGTCACAAGTCTTCGATTTTTTTTGTTCTAGGACATGCCGGTTTCCTCACGATGTTTTCCTTCACTGCGTTGAGAGCAGTGATGTTGAAATTATTTACACAAAGTAAAGCGTCTGGGTTCAAACCCACGATCTTAAAACACGTAAGTCGGGGCCGTTTACACAAAGTAAAGCGTCTGTCTTAGTTCCAACCTACGACCTAAAAACGTCGGGCCGTCACCACTAGGCCACCATTGCTGAAACTGAGAACATGAAAATATGGAAAACTCTCCCTTGGAAGATGCAGTCTCTAAACTAGGGAGCTGTCTTCCCTCTAGGGAGGTACGTTGACGCAAAGTATATCGTTAAATTGTCAGAGCTATTGAGATAACGAACGAACGTTATGTAATTATCAAGGTTCAATTTCAGATATCAGTAGCAGCCCGGATTATGGCTAAGTAATAACAACCGCACGGGTCGATATCGATCAGGTTAAGCTGCGCTTGCCGCGGTTGGTCCCTGGATGAGTGACCATTTTTACATACCAAGACCCTTCCGTGCCTCGGATAGCACGATAAGCTGTTGGTCCCGGCAGTCATTCGTGGATCTTTGACAGTCGTTACGAATCATCAGAAGCCCGAAAGTCTGACAACCAGTCTTACCGAGGGGTATCGTAGTAACCAGTAACTGGGTTGTGGAGGTCAGATAGGCAGTCGCTCCATATAAAATACTGGTATTCAGCTGCATCCGGTTAGACTGGAAACCGACACTGGGTCACTCATCTGAGTAGCAGCCCGGAGTCTGCATTAGTGTCCGGTCAATGACAACAATCTTGCCTTCAATTACATGTCACTTAACCATAAGGAGGGCGTCATAAATACCTGTTTGGCTTAATAAAAACGTATTTAAACCAAATGACACGATTAAAAAAAAATAAAAAACATGCATAAAGTCGAACATATAACCTCCTCCTTTTTGGAAGTCCGTTAAAAATAACTCCCTATCCGCTTTGAACAAACAAAATTATCGTGAATTAAAAAAATACACTAAACATAACATAGTAATTTGGCCTATTTTAGGGAAGCCGTAGAGGACTTCGGCCTCGGATTAATGAAGTAATTCCCTTCCGACGGTATCTGCAGTTTTGAGTGTCTCCCTAATCGTTTTACGTTTCATCTCTTAGTAATGAGATTTATTTCCCTAACCTGATTTTGACTGTGACTTTGTTACCTGTGTTTATACGTTATCAGGTACCTATATTATTGGTGGAACACTACATGGAGAAAAATCGAGGTAGGAAACTAAAATCAATCTGCCTAGCCTTTTCCCAACTATGTTAGGGTCGGCTTCCAGTCTGAAAGGATGCAGCTGAATACCAGTATTTTACATGGAGCGACTGCCTATCTAAACTCCACAACTTGTTGTCAGTCTTTTTGGGCTTCTGACTATCCGTAACAACTGCCAAAGATCTACAAATAACAGCCGGGACCAACGGCTTAACCTGCTTTCCGAGGCACGGAGGTGATGGATAGTCAGCCATCCACGGACCGACCTCGGCATGCGTTGCTTATCCTTTAAGATCGATCTGTGCAGCTATTATGATTTAACCACGAGCCCCTAATTTCTTTACTAAATGTTAATTCCAAAATAGTCAAACATTGGTAGCTTAGAATGTATTTTCTTTTGTATATTAGGTATGTTTCAAAACAAAACAATACTTCACTTCTTTTACCATCTGCCAAAAGCCCCACGACCCCAACAATCATCGTAAGCTGCTGCCGAAAACATTTGCTACGCAAGACTGACACAAAACCACGACATTAGATTATCGTATTTCTCTACACCCAGAGCTACTAACATGATTATACGCTTTTAAAAACATTGCGAAGGTAAATTTAACTTCATTTTTAACATCATAATGTATTCCATTCGTGTCAGAAGATACTGTAAAGATATCGGAGGGGCAATTCCCGTAATTTTAAGAACGTTCACAGTCTGATCCCAGTCTCAATCTGTTATCATAACCCTCCTTTTTGCTTCGCCGTTGTCGGGTAAAAATACGTCTAATTTCCCTATACTTTGACAAGTTTTTGACATTTGTTTGTCACCGAGATAAGACTGCGACTAGATTTTGATCGTTTTAAATTACGAGAATTGGCTTACAGGTACTAAATATGACAGGGGGTGGCGAACCCATGACATCCTATCAACAAAATGTCACATAATTTGTGTCGAATCATTACCTTCTTCAAACTCCCTATATTATCTGGATTAGTAACATATTCTGTAGTTAAATAATGTCCTTAATCAAGGCCTTTAAGGTGAGTTGAGTTCTTTAACTACGAGTATATTAGTAACAATCGATGGCACGCTGTGACTATTTTTCAATTTTTATCAGTTTCTTTGTTATGGCCCACGTAACAATGTTCGCCATCATAGAATTTTGAACTAGGTATTATGTTGGTGAATGTTTTGTTCCCCGATTTTATGAAAAGCTGCCAGTATTGTATGAAGGGTGTAAACAATATGATTTCTATTGATCTTTACCTTTCTGTTTAAACATAGTTTATTGAATACCTGGGAGCTGTCTATATGTACCTACAGGGTGGCAGGGACATCAACGCGCAAACGAAGCGACAGCGTAGAAAAATTACGTACGTCTTTAAAAAAAAAATGATGATGCTGGTTCAAAGAAAAGTCCAATGCGTAGCATTTACGCGATCAATTTAAAATGTATGGAACAGTTTTTTTTTTTTTATAACCAACGATAACACACGTGAATGAGTACTCACGTAGTGTGGGACACGCCCCAGGCCGTCCATCTAGCTGGGAACGGACGACCTAAAGAAAGTGGCTGGGACAGGCTGGGAGAGGCTTATGTCACTAGTCTGCTTAAACCAAGAATCGATCTAGAACATAGGTTCTCAACGTGTGCGATAACGCCCCCTCGTGGGCGTTTAAGGCTTTTAGTGAAGCAGTATATATCCCATATTACGACTATAATAATATTACACGTTTCAGATACGCGACAGATGGTATAAGTAAAAAATCGCAGGGCTCTAGAAAAAAAAAAACTCAAAGTAGGCGGTGGACAAAATAAGGTTGAGAACCTATGATCTAGAACAAGAAAAACATTACTTACATGGAAACTTCGTATCCAACTAACTGACGAACTACACTGTCGATGACGAAACCTACATTGAACCTAATCAAATAAAACGAACTCACATAACAGCTCCAAATAATTTGCTTTAGTTAATGTAAAAACTTTTGGAAACTCATCAAGAAACTTCGCGATGATATTTATATTAGGTTGGCCATACTGAGATGAGTGAGCTTACACATCCCGCATGGTACGATGGAAACGATTTCCAGTATGAATGAATGAAAAAACTATTAAAATTTAGTTCTGAAGGAAATATGACCCTCTTGGCAGATCTAACGATTTAAATCTTTAGCTACTGGACGTAATAAGGTACCCCAAGTACCTACTTATCTAGCTATCGTAGCTACGCAAGCGAAACGAGCGTATGTGGACAGAATGTACTGGCTCCTATGAATTATCCCAGGAATTCTGTCATTCTGTAAAATGCCTTATCTTAATCTAGCTCGTGGTCGTGATGTATGTTTATCCTATGATGATAAATGATTTTATGTCTGTAAGTAGGTTTGTATAAACATTTTTAAACTTCAATCACATTTTTTAAAACTAGATGAAGTCAGTGTTTGCTATCTGACTACTCTGAGAAGAAAGGCCGAAACAAACTCATTTTTTTTTTTTTTTTAACTATGGCATCTCGCAGTTCATCCTTTATGAGGATGGCTACTGCTTAACCGGACTTTCCTGTGGATGCCTCGAATTAAGGCCTCCAGCCAGGGCATACAATAACTTAAAAACTAAGCGACAGCGCTAAGGGTAACCCCCTGCGGGGTTCGGACCTCGGCTCAGGGCGTCGCTGGAAGAGGACAGCAAGGGACAGGCTGGATCGGTATTATTATTAGTGTTTAGGGGCGAATTTAAAACTACAGGCTCAGCTGCGCGGGCTGGCTCGAGCAAGGGTCGGGGGGGGCACGGTGATGGTGCGGGGCGTCGCGACGGGCCTCGGCGGCGAGGACGGAAGGACGGATGTCTGAGCTTGTTTTTGTGTTGTCGACTGAGAGTACTCGTGGCCTTACTGCTCTCCTGGAGGAGGGTAGTGGCGTCGTCGGGGATGGTGAGGGTATGCCTTGGTCGGCGAATCCTACTTATGCGGGAGGGAGTGTATCGGGAGGCCGCCGCAATCAGGGGATTGGGGTGCTTTATGGCAGAGTCGAAGAAGCGCTTGGAAAGGCGTTTCATGAACTGCTGGATGGTGGGGAGTCTGAGATCTAGATGCAGATTCACATTTCGGACATAGAAGGGGGCTCCCGTGACCTTTCGGAGGAAACGGTTCTGGAGGGTTTGCATTTTATGCAGAAATCGCGGCTTGGCGTGTGCAAAGACTACGCAAGCATAGGTCATGATGGGACGGATGACCGCGGTGTAGAGGCGCAATTTGCACTTGAGTGACAATTTGCTGCGGGCAGTTATCATAGAGTGGAGCCTACCGAGAGCGAAAGAGGCGCGCGAACGCGCCGTCTTTATGTGCTCGTTGAAGGTGAGGTTGTGGTCTAGGATGACACCTAAGTATTTGGCTCGCTTTCCCCAGGGGATCGGCTTGCCATACATAGAGATCGGGCGTGGGAGGGGGGGGGGTAGTTTGCGCGGTTTCGAGAAGATGACCGCCTGACTCTTATCGGGGTTGACCTCGATTCTCCATTTCCGGAACCAATCGCTCAAGGCGCTTGCGGAGGTTTGGAGGTTTCGAGCTATGGATGACTGGTTGACACCCGAACAGTATATGGCAGTGTCGTCGGCGAAGAGCGCCAACTGTGCCTTTTTACTGTTCGGGATGTCACTAGTGAACAGGGTGAAAATGAGGGGAGACAGAACGGAACCCTGGGGGACTCCGGCGCGGATGGGGTGAGGGGGAGAGAGAGCGCCCTCGATACGGTAGCGGAAAGTGCGGTCCGACAGAAAATCTCGTAAGATGAGCACGAGACGGTCTGGCACACCTAGCAGGTACAGCTTATATAATAAGCCATTGTGCCAGACCTTGTCGAACGCCTTCGCTATATCGAAGAACAGGACGCCTGTCGAAGCACCTCGCTGAAAAGCAGCGCTAATGTGCTCGACTATGCGGTGGAGCTGGTGGATGCACGAATGCTTCGTGCGAAAACCGAACTGTTCGGGGGGGATGAGGCTCTTTGCTTCGGCATAGTCTTTGAGGCGCTTATAAATAAGCCTCTCGTAGACTTTACCGAAAACATTGAGCAGACTGATGGGGCGGTAGCTGGAGGGCTCAGACTTAGGCTTGCCTGGCTTTGGGATGCCTATGACTGTGGCTTCTTTCCACATTTGGGGGAAGATGTTGTTGCTCAGGGCGCCATTGAAGATGGCGGTCATGAGCAGTATGAGGGGGGCGGGGAGGAGTTTGTACACCCTATTGGTGATACCGTCCGAGCCGGGGGCTTTGCGGGTTGCGAGCCCTTTTATGATGTCTTGCACTTCGTCGGGAGTGACGGGAGGCAGAGGATCATCAGGGTCTTCGACTGGCGGGAGGGAGGCTCTCCGTTCGACTTCAGCGTTCACCTCGTCGAGGTGCGCTCTGTCTACTGGTTGAGAGCTGGGAGTGCATTGAGCCTCTAGGCTGTCGGCTAGGCATTCGGCCTTTTCGAGATTTTCGAAAGCGACCGTTTTGTCGGGGCGTGTGAGGGGAGGAACTGTGGCCTCTTCAGAGGAGCGGAGCTTCCTCTGGAGCTGCCAGAAGGCGTGGTGGGTGGGCTCGAGTTCGCCGATCATCTTATCCCATCCCTCGGAGCGCCATTCCCCTATGCGTTTCTTTACAGCACGCTGTAAATGGCGCATGTGGGATTTGTTCGCGTCGCAGGGAAAAGAGTCATAGGCACGAATGGCAGCGTTCTTCTCGGTCACCAGTTCACGTACGTCATCGGGCAGTTTCCAGCGATGGTCTTCCATCACTGGAACTTCCCGTGAGCAATCCGTCAGTACGGATTGAACGTGCTCTGTGAACGAGTCGATCGCCCCAGTCGTGTCTGCGACTGAGATAATTTGCTCGGGGATGGAGTCTAAGTGGGGAGACGTGGTGGATTTCAGTCTTTCGCTTACTTTCCTCCAGTCGGTGACTATTTTGGTCTGGGGGGGCTGGTTGGGGTCGTGCGGGAGGCCCGAATAGGGGGCCAGGTGCAAGATGACCGGGCGATGGTCAGAATCGAGCTCTTGTACCGTCTCGATAGACTGCAAACGGAGGTTTACATTCTTGAGAAGCGCTACATCGAGAACGTCAGGACGTTGGGCGGGGTCGCCCGGGAAATGAGTGGGATACATCGGAGCGATGATATCGAAATTGAGGGAGTCGCCTAGTTTGAACACGATCCTACCTCTGGTAGAGGTCGTGCTGCTATTCCAAGCGGGATGTTTGGCATTGAGATCCCCCGCCATGATGACGGAGTCACTCATACCGAAGAGGGTAGTGAAATCGGTAGAGAGAGAGATGGGATCCTCCGCACCATTGGTGGGCGGGATGTAAGCGGAGATGATGGTGATTGAGGGGTGACCGGTCATGCCGAGCCGACAGATAGAGATCTCTAGCTGAGAGAGGAGGGCAGGCGGGTCTATCGGGATGCAATGGAGGGACTTCCTATAGTAGATGAGGGTACCGCCCTTGTGGCAGCGAGACCTGTCATTGCGAACTATCTTGTAGTTGGCAATGCTCGGGTTCCGCAGATGGGGCTTCAGGAAGGTTTCCTGGACTAAGAGGACATCGAGCTGGTGATCGCGGAGGAACGCGGCGATCTCTTCGCGTTGTTTTTTAATGCCGTTTGCATTGAAAAACCCTAGTCTAAGGGATCGGGGTTTGGTAACGCTCATTCTTTGTAAAGCCATTGGAGCTTTTAGAAGTTGAGGGTTTGCATGACTTGCGTAATCTGAGGATACGCATTGAAAATCTCGGCGATGCGCCGAGGATTGCCGTTACAGGCTTGGATTTCCGCTGCCATGGCATTTGCGGGGGCAATAAAAGCTGCGTAAGCACCGATTATTACCTCCATGCTGCTAGGCTGGGGGCGGGAGGCGGGGGTCGGGGGGGACCTACTGGGACCAGCGGGAGCCCTGGGCGCGGCGGCGGGAAGGGCTACCGGTGGGGCTACTGGGACCGAGGGGCCTACTGATGGCGCGGGGATGACAGTTGCCATCAGCGCTGGGATAGTCGGGGGTGGGGGGGGCACCGAAGCTGCGGGAGCTTTGAGGTGGTTGAGGTTCGCCCATGGGGAGGGCCTTTGGGGACTGAGCCTATCGGGCATCTGGGAGGAAGGGATCGGGATCCTCACAGAGGGGCTTTCCCTTTGCTGACGGTCGCTCGCGCGCTTCGTCAGTTTGGGAGAAGAAGACTTGGGGGCCTTGGGGCAGCCACGGTAGTTAGCCGGGTGCCCGGATTGGCCGCAAAGAACGCAGCTCGGTGGCTCTGTGCACTGAGAGCGGTCTTTGGGGCGGGGACAGTCTGACGTGCCGTGGGCACCTAGACACTTGACGCATCTAGGTGTCGCGTAGCAGTGGGATTGGGAATGGCCATACAGTTGACACCTGTGGCATTGTCCGATGAGGTTGGACTTCCTGGGTTTCTCGATAGAGATACCCGAGAGGGAGCAGACTGACTTCACCTTGAAGATGGGGTGATGTCCTTCAGTAGGGTCGCAGATGACCAGGACCATGTCGTAGACTAGGCCCTTCCATGCTTTGTGCAAGCGATGGACTGCTGAGACGGGGATGCCTTGTGAAGCAAGGTCTTCTTTGATCTCCTCGGTGGGGATTTCTTTGGGGACGCGCCTGATGATTACGCGGGTGGGGACTTCCTCCGGAAGGGAGTACGTATGGAAGGAGTAAGCCCTTGTCTGGAGGAGACGGGTAAGGTCCCTGTAGTCCGAGGACGAGGCGACCGTTACCTTAATACCCTGTTGGGTTGAGCGGGCGTTCGTGTAGTTGATCTTTTGATCAACACACGCTTTGGAGATTTCTGTCCATTTGGACTTATCCTGGACATAGATGGGGGGCGGGGGTCGTGGCTTCTTTGCGTTCGAAGCGGGAGGGGTAGCCGAGAGGCTAGACGCGGGATTGGCCTGCGGTGCGGCGGGGGTTGGGGTGGGGGGGCGGGGGTTAGAGGGGATTACCGCGACCGACTTTTTGGCCTTGTTGGCGTGAGAGGAGGCGTTCTTCTTTCTCTTGCCCCCCTTTCCGACGACTATATAGTCGTCTTCCGAGGAGGACGAAGAGTCAGAGAGGGCTTCCTCTGAGTCGGATTGAGATTGGGGTACGGACGTGTCCATACTCTCTGGAGTATCTGCTGCGGTAGCGGCTGGCACGGAAGGTGCGGGATCGGGGGCTGGCACGGACGGTGCGGGTTTCGGGGCGGACACGGAGGGAGCGGGTGATGGGGCTGGCACAGAGGGTGCGGGTTTTGGGGCGGGCACAGAGGGTGCGGGTTTAGGGGCTGGCACGGATGGTGCGGGTTTTGGGGCTGGCACGGAGGGTGCGGGTTTTGGGGCTGCCGCGGGGGGTGCGGGTTTGGGGGCTGGCACGGAGGGTGCGGGTTTGGGGGCTGGCACGGAAGGTGCTGGTTTGGGGGCGGCGGGTGGCACAGAAGGTGCAGGCGAGGGGGCTGGCACGGAGGGTGCGGGAGGGGAGGCGGCGGCGGCCTCGGGGATTTCGCCTGAGTTTGGCGGAAAGAGGGGGCTGACTAGCGCGTCGCTAAAGTCAATGACCGAACCGGGAGGGCGTCTAAAATTTATAAGACGTTGGGCATACTGGTTAACGAAAGAGGGGTCCTTGAAGAGGACCTCTTTAACGAACGCCAATATGACCGCGTCTGCCATGATCGGGATGGGGGCGGGGAGAGGGAAGAACCATAGGGGGCGTGAATCCCTAACAACCTAGCACCCCGGGTGGATGGGCCCGGGGGTGTGAGATCCTACCCTCCCTGTCGGGTGTGAGACAGGGAGGTGAGTACCTGAAGTGAGCCCTAAGCTTGTGACCCGTCGCCGATCTTATTGTGCGAACGGGGCCCTAACCAGTCTGTGCGATGGGTGTAGAGACACCCTAGACCGGCTTCTAGTACGAAGGGGTTGACACACCCAACCGTACTAGACGCGAGCTGTGGACAAGGGATTAGTTACGAAGCTAGAGCTGACTAGGAGCCACCCCCAAGGCCAAGCTTCTAGCTCCCGATTCCAATTGACTGCCTCGCCCTGATGGGGCTCGGCGGGTGAGATTGGGGCACCACCCCCTTGGCTTCGTTGGCACCGTGAGGTATCCACCAAGGACCACGAAACTGTGGTTTTTACCCGGAAGGGGCCAAAAACCTCGACGACACGTGTGATGACGATTCTCTCTTAAAGAAACAACTTCTATCAACCACGCCTTGAAAAAGGCGGCTATTGACAGGGTGCGGGCGTAGTCCGGAGACTACTGAGCTCGTTACGGCTAGCGTAGCGAGAGCGGGCGGTGGCGGGGCGGCGAGGCGGTGGGGGCGTGCAGCGAGCGAGAGCGGGCAGCACGACCGTCCACGGCGAGCGTCGAACGGAGAGTGAATGAAACAAACTCAGATATGACAGTCTCTTTTATAGTCCAGACACACCCAGTTTCTGAATTGAGAATTTGAAGTTGAGAACATCTTAATCTGTACTTAAGTATGACTTAAGTATGAAGTATGACTGTATTTGAGAATAATTAGTTGAGATTTGCTACTTTATTCAAATCAGAAACCGGGTTGATCGGCCACACTGAAATTCACACGTCAATTGTTTTATTCTAGTACCGGAATGTTTGATTCTAACAAAGTAGGTATGTTTAGACGCGTAGAGCAGAAAATGTTCATAGAAAATAGAAGGTTGAATAAAAACTAGAAGCGAGTGGATCTCACAAAAGCATCATTTCTGAATTCTGCGCAATGAATCTCATTGCGCAAGTAAATTGGATAAGAGATAGCATTTGTGATACGGGGAAATAAATATGGCTAACACACCGAAGAGTATTTAGTACTATTCTACAAAGTGCAATTAAAATAACTGGTTTTCAGTTATTCTCTCATTGTACTCATCATTGTAAACCACTTTTACTATAGGACCAACACTGATATGGCGAAAAAAAAAACATCTGTTCCTCAAATTTTGTAACATAAAATGTACGGAGCACCTGATTTTTTTTAAAGGGTTTCAGGTAGGTATTTCACACATTACACCTAGTATGGATAGAATAGAAAACAGCTATTTGATAAAGACATGACAGAACAGCAACACACGCACACATAACGCGATCGATATACATAGGAAAACAAACGATTATGTTCAGAAATCTCTAAGAAAATCTTTGCACCAGTAGTCGTCAAGTGAAGAGCTTTTGCAAGAAGTTCAGCTCAAAGAATAGCAAGTGAGGAATTTACAGGGTGTTAGGTGCAACGAGGGGCATACTTTAAGGGAATGATGTACTATTGAAAATTAAAAACTTTCACTATGTAACCGATTCTGAAATTGCAAAAAGAATCAGCTCCACTACAGCGTGACAGGGACATTGAAGCGCAACTTGTCACCATGAATTGAAATTATTCGTCCAACCCCCTGCGTTGAAAAAATTCGCCGGTTATTAAAAAAAATGCTGTTCAGCATTTTCACCGCGTAGTTATTGCACTTTTCTATGAAACAGAATTTTTTTTTAGTTTGTTTTTGCTGAATTCATTGATTATACTTTTCGCGACAATGTCCCATGTCCCTGCCACTCTGTATTTATGTTCCCAATAATTACTCGACAAAATGTATGGAACAGATTATTTTCCTACATTTCAAAGTTGGTCCCATAGCAAATTTTTTTTCTTTTCATGAGAACTTAACTCCCTTAAAGTATGTCCCTCGTTTATCCTAACATACTGTATACGCAATTGACAAAATATGAGTAAGTACAAAGCCACTTAAAGAGCGAGACCCCCCACCTCCCACACGTTTCCATACTTCATTGATTACTCGAACTCTCCCCTCATCTATATTTGTCTCATAATGATATTGGTGGAAAGTTGGAAGATAATTTAACTTTCTCTGGCGCAAGAAGCAACGAGAATGTTCGTCACGGTGATCCTGGCTAACTTTGCTCGAGCTGACTGACAACTACTTATGATAAAAACGTGTGACGTCTTCTCTAGGTGAGTAGTATTTTTGAGATTGGTATGTTGCTAGCTTTGAATAATGAGTCACGTCTACTACCGATTTTAAACATTTTTGTTTGCCGCAAATAAACATATTTAATTAATTTTTTCTTCTTTTTTTTAAGAGAAATAATCCGCCCTGGACCAAAGCCTTGGTTTCCTAAGAAATTGGTAAAAGGTCACACAATATCGGCTGTCGAAACACGTAACGTTCTTTGATACCTTTTTATGTCTAAATACTGTTAAAAGAGACAGATTTTCATGACGGCAGTTATAATATGACGGAACGGCTTGCCCAGGAACAGGGTGTAAAGTTCACTCATCCTCCATAGAAAAGATAGGATCCTTCGACCAGTTGGGTGTTGTGTCTGATGATTAATGTCGAGCCGATGTATATATGCTAGTTGAGCGGTAAACTCTACTTGCGAGATACAGGATTTTGCGTGACGTCATTATGACGCGTAGTTCGCAGGTGGCGTTGCAGATACCGCTACCACTATTATCATGATGCCTTTTATCGCAATGTCAATATCGATACCTGCTACTTATCAATAACGTTAACGCCTCGTTGGTCTTGCGACTGCTGAGCATAGGGTCCTGGGTTTGATTCCCAGGTCGGGCAAAAGTGTTATTCGGTTTTCCATTAGGAATTTCTTAGTTACAGCCCGGAGTTTGGAAGTTGGAGGTTTAATAGCCCCGTGCCTCGTAAATCACGTAAAGCCGTTGGCCCTGCGCCTGATGTCTCCCCGGTCGTGTCGGATTGCCGTCCCATCGGACTATGAGAGTAAAGGAACACACGAGTGCACCCGTGTTTGTGCACACACTTGTGCAATAAAACTCCTGCATACCTATACCATGCTAATCTCCGTTGAGATTGTCTACGTGACCGAAATCGGTCGGAGGGTATTATTATTATGTCTTTTGACATTTCTCGGGACCCTGGGGTCCCGGACCTTTGAAAGGCGTTCGAGGGGCCGAAGCCAACTCGCAGAGGCTGTATATACCAGTATATCCCTCAAATGACGAAACAAATTTCAAAGCAGAGGAGTTGCATAAAACAAACAGCATATACGTACAGTCAAATGTACGTGAGATAACCCTCGAACTACGAAAACAGTCCTTATTGCTACGACATAAAGGCGCTCTCAATATTGAATAGATTCCTAGGATGTGCGTTTGGCGGTACAATCGACAACTAGGCTGTGCATTCAGGCACGCAAGCTAATTCGAAGGATGCAGTCGGACTTTATTAGCAAATCCGACTCGCGAACAGTACGTGACGGAATATTGGACTGTCTTTATAAGTCAGGCTGAATAGTGGTGTTTCGAGCCTGGTTCAAACTCTCTATTACCTATTGTAAGAATAATACACTCGAATACAAATCATTATAATGCTACAAGTTTCATCGTCTGTAGCTGAGAATGGAATGTTTATTTTTTTTTGGGGATGGCGTCTCGCATTTTATATTGCCTGTGGGTGATTCAATAAATTAAGGCACGTGTGCGGAGTTTTGCTCGGAAATTTAAAATAACCCTGTATTCTGTTTTTTTTTTAATGGGAAATCATCAAATCACCCCTCCCGCTATGGGTGGAGCGGAAGGGAGTGTCAGACTCTTACTGACTAAAACCCATCCGTGTTCCTTCCTTAGCCCTTTATGTTCCAGGGTAGCGGTAACCCTTTCGGACAATCCCGCTGCTATTTGCTATGCTGGACTTTTCAATAAGATGGTATGCGTAACAGAACTACTCGAATTTTTTCCTAATGACTAGATGGTTTCGTGCTTCAAAATTGAATCGTAAAATAAATTTTTATTCCTGATAGTTAGAACTGCATTTTAACCGATATATTTATGATTATAATAAACAAAGGAATAAAAAAAAAGATACAACAAAAAGCTAGCTATCAGAAGACAAAACTCCAGTCTCTTTAAAATCAACTCCAGCCGTTCGTAATGCAACAGAATACCGATAATCTAAGAGAGTCGAGATAGCCCCCAAGTTTCCACCAATGAGCGGCGACAGCCTGTTGACAGTAGATAATGATACTTATAACAATCTTGGCGGACGTCCAAACATTCGAGATAAGAATCGAGATGGTCTGTATCCGAGGCTTGTCTAAATGTTGCAGCTGGATTGGACTGAGATCCCCTTAATTCAGACAGTGGTAGATTTGACGCAGGACAACTAAGTTAGTGTTTTATTGCAGGATTTGTCCATACGGATTATAAATGAGGTTTGTTAAAGTAATATAGTGTTATGGGAACAGACAAGTGTATCAAATGAAGGAAAATAATAATAACGATGAATATACATAAACCAGATTAAGTAATGTGCTTTTAAACCTAGCTGGCACCGGCACTTTGTCTGAAATGTAATTTATTATTTTCTTTTACGATTTTGTTCTAGCTTTTGTCCGCGGATTTGTGAACCCAAAAATGTTTTACTATTGTTCGTGCCTTTCTCTCTTTACCGCATTGTTTTCTGTTCATCCAAAGGTAGTATTTTTATTTTCCCTTAGTCCAGAATTTCTTTTCAGTTTGTCAGTACTTAATTAATCGTACCATTCGTTCGTTCGTTCGTTCGTATCGTGTCGTTCGTCGTCGTCTATTTGAATCGTTATTAATTGGTAGATTGTAAAGACAGCCCATTGTGTCACTCCTTATAATTTCTACATTTATAAATGTAATTTTTATGGTGTACATAATATAGCTAACAGAAGAATTCAGCTGGGCTGGGCAGCGTTTGGGAAGCTTCGTCGAGTCTTTTCGTCGCGTATTCCACAGAGCCTAACGACTAAGGTCTTTAATCAGTGAGTTGTGCTAGTTATGACTTACGGAGCCGAAATGTGGACACTCACGGTACGGCTGATCCATAAATTCAAGATCGCTCAGCGAGTTACGGAACGGGCTATGCCTGAAGTCTGTCCGAAGGATCTAATCCGCAACGAGGTGATCCGGCAGAGAACCAAAGTTATCGACACAGCTCACAGAATAAGCAAGCTGAAGTGCTGAATTTAGCCGTAGAACCGATGACCATTGAAGTAGATGTGTTCTTGAGTGGACTTCGTGAATTGGTAAACGTAAGGTAGTACGCCCTCAGGCTAGGTGGAGCGACGATCTTCTCAAGATGGCTGGTAGCAGCTGGATGAGAGTTCCCGAAAATCGAGTTGAACGGGTTGCAATAGTAGAGGAAGCCTATCTATGTCCAGCAGTGGATTGCTATAGGCTGATGATGATGACATAATAAAGAGTGTTCTATCCATCTATCTAAAGCTATAACTAGTCTCAACATTCATTTGGTTACGTCAATTAAAAAAATCCCCATAGGTACTCATTGTATTTAATTAACTATGTTTTGACGAATAAAATTAAGCCGAGCACGATCTTCTTAACAAACTATATGTCTACGTAAAGCTTCGCTTAGAAGTTTTACTTTCCTGCTTAAGCCGCTTGAACTAAAAGCGCCTCACCACAATAGTTCGACGAAGTTTGGATTTCTAACCACAGCTTGGAAAGGAGAATTTCAATCTAAGATGTCTTTGTCGTTTACTTATTTAACACATTTCTGAATTTTAAGTTTAAGACTTCTTCAGTAAGTAAGAGACAGCTGCGTCTGTCTCATAGCGTTTTTGGTTTGGTAAAGTTTAGTTACAATGCATGAGCTTGAATCTCTCTAATATTCTCACAAATATTAGAGACATTCATATCTTTAAAATTTCTAGGCATTGCTAGCATTGAAAATGTCTAGGCTAAATTCAATATTTATAAACCGGCATATGAAATGTTTCGACTCAACAAAATCAACGCATTTCAAACGATTCCAGTTACCTACATGCTTTTTCTGACTGATGTGACTTACATAAGCCTTTTCGAAATCGGTACACATAGGGACACATTATAACGTTCAGGCATATGCACTCAAACAATGGGACACTTAATGCCGTGTCCAGCGTGTCCTGTTGTCTGCACGTTAAGGTCCTGTAACCTGCAGACAACAACAAATTCTTCAAATTCAAATTCAACAAATTCTGGGCTGCCCGTATTTAGATTGCCACTCTTGCAAACAAATTTCGTCACGCTTACGCAGTTCTCAGATAAAATACCATGATCCCAGCATGACGATATATAAGCAAACTTGGATCATGTGGGCTTAGCGAAGACCACGCTTAAGTTGACCGTCGACCGTCCAATGCTACGTAGAATATGCAAGGATTTGCCACGTTAGCTGTGCGGTTCATTTGTTTGGCAACCCTGCACTCGTGCGGTCTTAGGTCGCAGTGGACGATTCCTCCTACATTTCCATACAAGCGAAGCTAAGTACACGTGCGCAGGTAGCTTAACCGTAGGCTCTGGTGGAGCAGTGCCTTAAGACCTATAACAATATGTGTAAAGAACTCATTTGAATTCAGTTATATGCGAAATGTGGCAAAGAATTAAAATTTTAATTGTGAATATGTTCGAAGAATTGTATGAAGTTACCTAGTAGGTACAATGTAAAGGCTTTATTTCTAAAGATGGTTCACGAACAGACAGGCATTGTGTTATTGAAATACAATATTAATATTGTGCTATTTATAGGCTATGTATTATACGAAACTGAGTTTCTTTGTGGGATAAAATCAGAAATGAAATTATCCGGAAAATAACCAGAATTAACGACATAGCTTGCAGAGTAAACAAGCTGAAATGGCAGTGGACTGGCCATGTTTGTCGAACGACCGATGCTCAGTGGAGCTGACGAGTCTTGGAGTGGAGACCGCGTATCGGCAAGCGTAGTGAGGGACGCCCCCAGCTAGATGGACCGCCGACCTTAAAAAAGGTGGCTGGGACAGATTGGATGCAGAAGGCAGAGTAAAGGGTATTGTGACGCAGCCAGGAATAGGTCTATATGTTTAGCAGTAGATGGGTGGGTTGATTGATTATCATAAAAAGATAACGATGATGAAAAAAATATCTACAGCCAGTGAAATACATAGGACCCTTAAACAGGTGATTAATATACCTACTGAGTTCAGGGGATAAGCCGGAATAACTCGTATTTATTGTACGATGGGACTTTCATACGCATAGCGGTCATAAAAGTCCGTAATTAAATAAATACTTTGAAACCAAATAGCCTGTATTTGGTTTATTTTAATTTTGAATTATCAAGGAGTCGGTCAGTCAGAAAGATGAAGGTAGTTACCCATTCCAAAGCGTAGTAGGTTCCTATGGAGAAGAAACTCCTATACCACAATAAGTTTGCATAGGCTCTAAAAACACATCAACATTGGTTCAATATTTACGGTCAAAATGAAAACAAGGTCCACTTCAGCCTTCAGCTGCCTCGTGTTTAATTTGAACACGCTCTATTAACAGATTTTCGGGTTAACTCAGTGTTAGCAAACATTACAGTAATTGTTGAACAGCTGTTTCAATTTCAGTATTTGAACTTACCTGTTCAGTTTAGATTTGGGTACCTATCGGTATACAATCATGGGTTTGTTGATTGGTTTTTATTGGTTTTGAATACCTAATTTTATGCGAATTCTTTTATAGCGATATTGATGCAAAAGTGTCCTACTATTATTGAGGTGCATGTGGCTGAGTAATAATAGTCGCACGGTTCGATCGATCAGATTAAGCTACGCTTGCCGCGGTTGGTCCATCATGTGACCATCTTTATATACCAAGACCCTCCGTGCCTCGGAAAGCACGTTAAGCCGTTGGTCCCGGCTGTCATTCGTGGATCTTTGACAGTCATTACGGGTGGTCAGAAACCCCGAAAGTCTAACAACCAGTCATTGGTTTGTGGAGGTCAGATAGGCAGTCGTTTCATGTAAAATACTGGTATTCAGCTGCATCTGCTTAGACTGGAAGCCCCGACATTGTTGGTAAAAGGCTACGCAGATGATGATGAGTCCTACAAATATTTGCCAGATCCCTATGAGGGCTATGGAGTGTGTTCTGAGTATCAAACTAACAGACCGGGTTAGGAATACGACACGATACGAAAGATAACTGATGTCACTTGGAAAGCTGCCATGCTAAAAAGGAATTGGGCTGGACACATCTGCCGCATGTTAGACGACCAATGGGCCAAACTTACGACCCAATAGGGTCCCTCTTAATGGCAGACCCAGACAGACATGGCGGGATGAACTGGACTCCTTCAAGAACTGGTCCTTAGCAGCTTTAGACAGAGAAAAGTGGAAAGAGACCAGGAAGGTCTTCCCCCTGCAGTGGGACATAATAACAATATTTTAAATGTGAAAGTTTTGATGTTAGTTGTGGTGTCACGCACAAAAAGCTTAACGGATTTCAATGAAATTTAGCACACGGGTAGACCATGACCTAGTTTAGGATATAGGAAAGGTACTTTTTATCTCGGCGGTACGTTCCCGTAGGGTCATTTCCGAGAAACGGTCATTTTCGCTAAAGCTAGTCTTAAATAGAAATCCCAATGTACATACTTAATAATAGGTAGGTACAAGAAACAGTTTAAAAAAATAAAGAACCGTTTTCCTGCGAGCATTCGTTGCAGGAACAAATATTCATTACGTAAGCTCGCGCAAAGAATGTTTGCAAAACAAATTTGTGAAGCAAATTCTCGCAATGAATACCGTCTATACACCATCTTGCAAAAATAACAGAACATTTATATATTGACACTTTCGATTAGTGTCCGTCGGGGACAGGGTGATGCGCCTGTATTGGAGTTGGGCAGTACATCTAGTTAGATGAGTAGATGGCCGATGAAGTAAAGCTGTGACCGAATGGTGACCAAGGGTAGGCCAAAAAAACCAAGGACTTCCAAAAGCGCGTTGGGTTGACGATGTCGACAAAGTCGCGGGAAACACCTGGACCGACGCACGACACCGGGAAGTATGGCAGAAGAAAGGGGAGGCGTCTTCGCTGCATGGGTGATTCCGGGCTGAAATTATGAAGGAAACGCAGGGAATAATGTCCTCTATCATCAATGCAGAATGTTACATATTAGCCTTAAAGCAGCAGCTACTGTAACGGATACTTACAGTATGTACACCTTTATTCCTTTGATCAGAATTTGGCAACGCTTAGCTAAACAGTAACATCAAAACACGTATGACATTGTCGTTAGAATTCTAAATACCTGTATAGCTGCGTGTTACATTAATACAGATATTACGTGTGTCTGATATAGATAATCTTGATATTACGTGACGCGCCCGTTTTGCTTATGAATAACATAATATTACTTTTTAAAAGCCTGATACGACGCCTAATACCTAGTACTGCATCAGTAGTTATTGAAAACAAAAAACTTTTTTGTGTAAAATTGACTCAATAAGAGCAGTTTTGAAAAATTTGGAAAATCCAAAAGTGCACGGCTCATAATGCTCATTTGATCGTATAAAAAACCAAAGATATATGTATTTAGTTAGTTTATTATTATTTATAATTAAACCACGTTGAATAAAATTGTATTTTTGGATTGGATAATACAGATTTGTTGTCGTATTTCGACCGGCGCAGGTTCTATAAAAACCCCTTGCTTAACTGGCTAAGCTACCAAGCCATCAACGTCCTGTATGTAGTAGCGATATCAAGTTGCAACATCATCCCCGCCCTTCGTTATCGCAGTCTCTAGAGAAACACTCAACTAAATCCTAGCTGTATAAGAAACACTAGCTTTCGCTCGGGAGTTTATCCTTCTATTAAGTGGAACTCGGTTTTTCATTGGGTTTATTTTCCAAAGAATTTCTGATTCGCAGTAGAAGAGTAGGTAATTGTAAGACATCGTCGAGTAAACTGAAACCATGAATCTAGAACACAATTTTCATTTTCATTTAATTTTTGGGATGCATGAAGAAGCCTCCTTGTGTAGCGCAGTTTGTTCCGCCAGTTACTCAACTGAACCGAGCGCTCGGCGCATCCTGGACAGTGACACCCAGCACATTATTTGACTGGCCAATTCTTCCCTTGCGGTGGTAGGGCTAACGCCCGCTTGGTTTGCGACCACCATCCCAACGGAGTCCCGGCGTAAGCAGCGTTCTGTGTTTCGTCGATGCGTGGGAGTTCCAGTGCCTTAGGCATCTTCTGACCATCATAGACCTCATCTATCAGGCGTGATCGAGGTCAAGAGCAGGCAATTCAGCAAAAAATTAAATATTATAGCCCCCTAAGGGTCAGATAGCAATTATAGACCTTATCTACTACAAAAAAAAGTCCACAATTCAGTGAGGTGGTATCTACTACGTCGAGCAACGCCGCGCGGCCCACCTCACTGAGTTGTGTGCCTTTTTGTGTAGTAGATAAGGTCTATAAATGTATTGCTATCTTGAAAAATGCGCGCCGCGTAGCGTCGCGGTGTGAACTGACCCTAAGGTAGAAATTTCACCTCGGTTATTAAAAAAAAAACTGCTGTTTCATAAAGAGCAATACCTACCCGGTCAAAATGTATGGAACAGCTAATTTTGTTTTAAATAACCGAAGAAAAATATACGGAAAATAAGGCGTAGTTTGTCGACGCCAAATTTTTGAATAACAGTTGGGAATTGTCTTAGTATTGTAATGGTAGAAGTTTTCAAAGGAGTATTTTCCTTTTCTCGCGTTAACTCGATAAGAATCACTCATGCGATAAGGTTGAAATGAGGCAGTCGGCAATGTTTATAGCTGAGCTGACTACCCAGGGTGCGTTTGACGTCACGCGTATCATACCTACAGCCAAAAGGCAGCTATACATCGAATTTCGTGAATAAAAATTCTATTTTTATACATCTAAATATAACATAACAGTACAAAAGATCATGACTTCAACTTGTGTAAATATATTCCTATAATGCAAATTCGGTACATTGTCCCGTAAATACTGAATTAACATGAGCTCTTTACGCATAATGACTTCATTGCGTCCAAGGTCTTTCAGACTGGCTATTGTAAGGTCATAGTCTTAATCTAAGTTTGTTCTAAAACATCACGTCATGACTTGGATCAAGTGGGCTTATACCTCGTGACCATGATGATTTGTTTACAAGATTTGTGGTAATCACACATTCCGGTTCAGGTTTAGTCGATCTCGTAATTTCTTTATCACTTTTGACAATTGTACTCATTAATATAAAACTTCACTAAGGTTTAAATTATCCATCAGTTACGTAGACAAACTATAGACCCTACGGCCTAGACAAATTTCAAAGCGTTTCGTACAGTCTTTTTACAGATTTTTTCCTCTAATTTTGCATCACTGTCAAAATCACAGTAAACTTTACTGTCATTACTATGAGGTTGCAGTTAGATTGCTGCTATTAGAGTTAAAATAACTGTAAAAGAACTGTTTTTTGTGAACGACTTTCAACATGATTGACATAACATTTTCGGTAGCTTATGTTAATCCAACACATTTTTTACTTTTCCATCATCGTTATCGCTGATAGAATGAAGTGCGGAAAAAATTAAAACTTAAGGTGGTAAGCCAATTACGAGGTCGACTGTACCTATGCTTATTATATTGCCAAAGTAAAACGGGTAGCAAAGGAAAGAAATAAATCCTTTAAACATTATCAAATAATAATATGCTAAATGCATGAGCTTGTTTTGAAAGGAAAAAGGTAAATAGGCAAAGGCCAGTGCTGATAGACAGTCTAATTGCAGTTTATTGCATTCATATAGCCTACTAGTTAATTAAGATAACTATGCAGAAATAAAAATAAATAGTATTTGAATAATGAAAAGTACAGTTAAGAATTTAGTAAATACAGGTTAAAAGACAATAATACTTTTGAGAGCAGTCGTGGTACAGTGGTAACGGCCCCAACTTACGTGTTGTAGGGTGTGAGTTCGAACCCAGACAGGCGCTTTACTGTAGGTATATCACCACTGCTCTCAAAACGGTAAAGGAAACCATCGTGAGGAACCCGGCATGTCCTAGAACTAAAACTTTTTTAATGAAGACATGTGATATCTACCAACCCGCACTGGGCACACGTGGCGGATAAGAGTTACACTCCCTCTCGAAGAGGGGAGGCCTGTGTCTAGCAGTGCAATGGTAAGCCGTGGGAACATTATAGGCTGATTATACATTATGCATGATGCCTTTGAGGGAGCTTGGCTGGTGAAAGCATTGCTTAAACGTGTAAAGGAAATGAGGGGCAATTTTAGTACCAGGCAGAAGAATATTTTGTCCAGAGTATTTTAACTCGGTCTGATGTAGCGATTGACTTCTACACCGTGGTTTTTGTTGTTGTTCATGTCAGTCAAAAAAAGCAACTAAGATACCTTTTTAAGTTTAATAGTTCACGAAAGTTCTAGGAAATTATTAAGCGCTAAATAATTCATGAATTAGATTACTAAGATTACTAAACATGCTTGAGGCAGTCATTTAGCCATCTCCTTTCCACAAAAACAATGACTGGACTAAATTAATACTTGGTGTTATTTAATACTTCAAGCACATAAATGTACAGAGGCGGACTTAATGCCATAGGCATTTTCTACTAGTCAACCTTTGGGTGATGCAGAGACAAACAGTGATAGGTGCAATCATGAAAATTGAGGAATAAATATTTTTAAAATAAAGATACGCATCTTAAACCTATTATAACTATAAATATAATATATACCTAATTACATATAAATATAAGCACAAATAAATATACATAACCACATGAATATAGATAATAAAAATAAATAAGACAAACAATGAGAAAATATTATTAAATTAGCCGTTTAGTTAACCGCCTAGCCTTTTAACTAAACGGCGGCCGTTCAACTAACGGCCTGAATGATATTCAGTTATAGTTTAGGTTGGAACTGTAACCAATCACGCGCGAGCCGAATTTGGTCACAGTAATTAAGCCAGGGGACCCCGACCAAATGGGTTAGGTTAGGTTAGAACTGTGACCAACCGCGTGCGAGCCGAGAGAGCGAAGAGAGACAAGCACTACTTCCAAATGCCAGACGGTTAACTAAACGGCAAATTTAACCAGTTGGCTGCGACAATGATACTGTCAGCTTCTTACTAATACTTGATGTTATTGTACGTGAGTTAGATTTTTTTATTTTGTAACTAGAAAATATGTAAGTAATGCGTAGGTAATCATCGCTACACACTCCGAAACAAATGATTTGTTGAAAGTTCCTAATGAAAAATAATTTACTATAATAAACACTTCGGAATTTGTTTATCAAATTATTTAAAAACGCATTTAATGCTCTAAACCTACGTCATTGCTACATTATAAACACTCGAACATACGCAGTTACAGTGTAAACCATAAAATAAAATCTAGATTCGTTATAGACCGATAAATCTAGGTAGCCAGCAAAAAATAGCATGATTTTAATCTTTAGGCATATTTTAAACTAATTTTGCCCGTGACTTCGTCTGCGTGAAATTTCTTACAAACTCTTCAGCTTTATTATTAGTATAGATATATTGTCTACTAGTAGCAGGTCAATGTACAGTCGCCAGCACCCCAAGCTACCCGAAACTATCAAATTTTCCCAATCAACTTTGAACCTTATGCTTTAGCGAAAAAGTTGAAAATCTATTAAAGAAATTTGACAGATTATAGTAGCTTGATGTTCTGGCGTCTGTACGCTGTATAAGTTACATAGCGCCCGAGTTAACATCACACAACATCACGCCTTTCTTTACCAAAGTAGAGAGCAGGGATGTAAGTTTGTCAGCATCAATGGAGGGGCCCATCAGTGCCGAAGCCTGCCGGGGCAGCGGGATTGTCCGAAAGGGTTACCGCTACCCCGGAACATATATAAAGGGCTAAGGAAGGAACACGGATGGGTTTTAGTCTGTAAGAGTCTGACACTCCCTTCCGCTCCATCCAGAGCGGGAGGGGTTATTTGATGATTTCCCATCCTTAAAAAAAAGGGGGTGTAAGTTTCCATCTGCCTAGCCTTTTCCCAACTATCCTGGGGGCGGCTTCCATTGTAACCGGCAGCTAAATACCAGTATTTTACCTGGAGCGACTGCCTATCTGACCTCCACAACCCAGGAACTGGGTAACACGATACCTTTTTGTAAGACTGGTTGTGAGACTTTAAAGTTCCACATTTCGAAAGTTATTAATTGTTACAATATTTTTATTTAAAAGAGTTTCCATGGAGTTTTTTGTCCGTTCTTCTTCATAGGAACGTACTACGCTTTGAAATGGGTAATTAGCTTCATCTTTCTGGCCCACTCCTTTACTATTAAAAGTTCCTGAAATTGGTTTAATTGAAATAAATGCTTTGAGTTTGAAATTATGTAATTACGTTTTTAAGAGAGGGCAAGACAGTCGCTGGGCACGGATCCATTCTCGGGGCTATTAACTATAATAAAAATTTCCTGGGTAATTGCATAACACATTGTCAGTAGCAACAATAACATTTATTGCGTCATTTACGTTGTTGAGCAGACAAATTATTTGAACATATGAAGCAAAAGATTAGTAATATCCTTCAAAATGATTCAGATTGAGATGGATAGGATTTAAAAACTCAAAAAAACTTTGCCAAACCTGAGGACAGAACACACGATCCAAGCTCAGTTTCGCTTCCGACTTCTATTCAGCGCGGTAGTAATTTATGCTATACTTAATTAATACAATCTAGAACACTTTTGCGGTCAACCTACGTGTGAATACGTTTAAACAAACGCATCTGGTTACATTAGACGCCGGCCCCGACATGTTTAGAAAATGGGCTAGTATAAAGTATTAGTTTATACACAGCTGAGTAGTTCCCTCTTAAAAATAGGCCAAGGTCTGTCCTTCTCCCGTGTCGTCATCTGCAACTTGTGGCTTCTAGTGTTTAAAGATAACTAATAGATGTATCGAAGAGGACAAACATAATTGTATGCTTTGCTCATTGTCAAATCATCAAAGCTAACTCTGCCAGTAAACTTATGACTAACACTGAATATAAGATTTCATAAGTTTACTGAAACAAACAGACCTACTATATTTGTTTAAGTACATTGTTTTATCTCAATCACAAACTCAGCCGAATATAGGTACTTCCTTTATCAACACGTGATTTTTTAGGAAGTAGGCAATAATACCGTTTTTATTTCACATTGAATCGTAAAGCTTTGTAACAACAGTCCAGCTAGCCAGTTTGATAACGTTATCAGAACAGTTATTACAATTGACGCATAAAAATGTAAAACCGCGGGGACTAATACATAATGTATTGTGTTAGGGCTTTGAACTATATAAATAAACAATATATAGGTTACAGAGTAAACAATAGACATGCATTGTTATTTATATGTTTTATTTCAGCTCGTTTGAGGAAGGATAATTAAAATGTATTGTCTTTAAAACACCTGTTGAATTCCTGAAAAATATTGCAACAATTTAAGTTGGAAATAGTTTTTCTTTGACTTATTTACACCTACAATTAAACACATAAGATAATTTAACATCACGCTTGTGTCCCACAAGGGTAAGCCAGAGGTGTACTTTTAATGCACCCTTTCGCCAGTTACGTTTAAGTCTGATTCTGATTCTTTGGCAAAAAAAATTAGGTCAGCCTTCTGGTCACGTGATGATTTGACCAACCGCTTGGCGATATTTTGAAAAACCAACTGGGCATTCGGACCCGATGGCACTAGTGTTTCAACCCCAAAGTTCTCGAACATTTATAATTCCCAATAAGTTTGGAATATTTTCGCAGTTTGAGATTTTCCGCAAAGAAAACTGCCTAACAACAAAAAAATCAGATGCTTCACTTGATTGAAGGTTCATTTTTGTTTAATTCCACAGTGCCGAAAGGAACGACGTTTCACTTCGAGTAAAAGATGCCGAAGGAAAGGCCTAAAATTTAAGCCTCTGATATCGGTTTTACAGTTACTAGAACTTATAGTTAAGTATTAGTTTTTTAAGCTTCCGTACTTGTAGGAGTAAGACTGGTTTTCCATAAATGTTATAGTTTGAATCCCAATCCATTTCACCAGCAGCTAGTCACCAATACTGACAAAATTAATTATCTTTACTAAAACCATGTATGTGTATTCGCTAGAAACGACTAAACTAAATAGGTACATACTCCCTCAGTTTATAACCGGTCTGAAACCAGTTGTGTGGTACTCTTTTATTTAGACAATCAGAGGGGATACTATAAGCAGGGGAGCGCCCGCGCGCCCGTCTGGCTGGGGATTATGACGCAAACGCGAGATCTTTTTGTATATGTTGGTGTGATCTCGTGTGATCGTAAAGGTCTTTACAAACGTGCCACAACCACAAGGCTTACTTCCATTTATACCTACGCTAAGATGTAGTCGCATGTGACGGGTGTCGCGAACGTGTGGTCAATACCAACGACATCCCGACCTTATATGCAACCACTCATGCCACTCACACGCAAGCAGTCGAGTGAAACGTTGTTGTTGCGACTAGATCGCTAAAGTAAACAGCCTTTCTATTCTGTAAAAACTTCACCGTGAAAACTTAGGTGAAGAGAGCTTGAAGTGATCTGTCAATAATGTCAATTTCCCTAGCATAAGGTGGAATGACAGCTCCATTACACTTAACCAAACACAAACAGGTCCACGATGGCGTACTTAGGTACCTATAGCTAAGTACGACATCGTGGACCTCTTCCATCGCTTGCCACTAGGTAAGATTGAGGTTAAGAGCGTTTACGCCGTACGGCATTTCATACAAACTTTCAAGCCCTTGTTTTTCGAAATGAATGAACCGATTTTAATGAAACTTCATACGCATAAGCAGGATACAAAGGTCTGAAAAGTTAGCAGAGAACATTTTCGAAATGTCTTATTTAAAAAAAGATAACTGGAAATCTCTGTTTCTATGGAAACTTTAAAAACGGTCTAATTTGGCTATAACACAATTTTTCTAGAAACAATTTCTCTTAAAGTTTGTATGAAAAGCCGTACGGCGTAAACGCTCTTAATTTAAACAAAATAAACGTATTACGCAACTTCAGGCAGCCGCAGCGAGACATCACTCGACCACTGCCAGGCCACATGTTTGCTTCTAAGGTGTAGGTGTGGTCTGCCGGGGCAGCGGGATTGTCCGAAAGGGTTACCGCTGCCCCGGAATATAAAGGGCCAAGGAAGGAACACGGATGGGTTTTAGTCAGTAAGAGTCTGACACTCCCTTCCGCTCCACCCAGAGCGGGAGGGGTCATTTGATGATTTGCCATCCTTAAAAAAAATAAAAGGTTTAGTTGTTGTGTGGTCCGTCTAAACAAACCTTTATCGCTAGATTTTTTTTTTTATAATTGTTACCTTTGATAATATTTGCATTGTAACAACGAGAGGTTTTTGGTGTCTGCGCGGCTGAGCAAGGTCTTAAGCTGGATGTACCTATTTGAAGAGGATTTTGTTCAAATGTTGGGTCGTTTTGGGAAAGTTTCGGTAGATTTTGTTGTAATGAATTAGGGCGAGACACGGACCCCAATATGCAAACTTTTTTGATCCGGGACTAGCAACAGCTTGGGTAACTAAACCTTGCTTAGGCTTAGAGATAATTCTAGAATAATAACTTAGCATTATCAGCGTTAGAGCCCGCATGCACCTCAGTTCATTAAATCCATACAGCAGCTTTTGCGCGTGTATGTCGGAAATTATCGCACCGAAACTTAGGTACAGCCGGAATGAATATCCTATGTGTCAATCCAGGTTTTAAACGATCTGCGTGCTAAACATAAAAATCCGTTCAGCCGTTTTTGCGTGATTGAGTAACAAACATCAAAATATACAAACTTTCACATTTATAATATTAAGTAGGATTTTAGTAGGAGTTCGTTTTATTAATGTCAATCCTTTGAAGGTGAGAGACAGGATTGTGTTTTTAATAGGCTTACCCCCTTTCTAATAAACGTATTATATCAGATGAGTAGTTACACACCGATTTCTCTCTTTCAGTCGTCAGTAATTTGACTTTCGAAAGAAGAAGACATTCAGACGCTACAGATAGAACGTTTATTAGTAAGGGGGTTAGTCTATATGTCGCAGCCAACTGGTTAAATTAGCCGTTCAGTTAACTGCCTGGCCTTTAGAAGTAGTGCTCGCCTCACTTCCTCCCTCGGCTCGCACGCGGTTGATCACAGTTCTAACCTAACCTAACCCACTTGGTCGGGGTGCAATGCCCTAATTACTGAGACCAATTCGGCTCGCGCGTGATTGGTTACAGACTTCCAACCTAAACTGTAATTGAATATCATTCAGGCCGTTAGTTAAGCGGCCGCCGTTTAGTTGAAAGGCTAGGCAGTTAACTGAACGGCTAATTTAACCAGTTGGCTGCGACATATATATTTAGTGTTCTGGTGGTGCAAGTGGACCTAAATCTCAATCTTACTGTCTGGACTAAAGCTTCCTATAATCTGCACCAATTAGAACCCCATTTGATGTCCACGCAGTCACTTTCCATTCTAAGGTTGCCTGAAAGATATAGCAGAAAGCGGTAAGGCCGCCATTGCATGTCTTTTGTAGTGATTAATTTTATTTTCTGTTAGATACGTATTCTGCTGTACAATAAAGTATACAATAAATATAATGACTCCTTTTTTCTAAAAGTCATTACCTACAATGCGTAGGTCATTTAATTTTTATGATCTTTTATCCAATCTAGTTTGATTTATCGCCATGACATCACACTCCCTGATTGTCACATAAAATGAAATCGCATTTACCTGCTTTGAAATCTAAGCTGCTTTCCAAGAACTAATATAATAGTCTGTGTAGCTACGAGTGCTACAGGAATATAGAACATGTTTGGTTCGTTGATATTCGCTATACGGGCTAACAGTTCCAACGCTTTGTAAATATTAAACATGAGAATGTTTCCCTAAAATAGTCAAAGGGATTAGTTTGAATTGTATTTTGATGCTGTTTTTTCTGTTACGTTTATAAAAAATTGTTTTGGAATTTATATCGCTGATTATGTTTGGTGCATTCAGAAGAAAATACCTACTCGTAACTTAGCAGTATTTATCCGAGTTAGGAATGGTAATGACCATAGGCAACATAATACGATTTTATTTTAAATCGCCTGTTTTTATAACACTTAAAACAAGTAATTTTATGTTAATATTTTAAGTTTAGGAAGAGCGGCGTCTCCTAACACAGGCTTTTTTGCTTAAAAGGAGACTCCAATCACTAGTTGTTAAATTTACTTGTATAACAAATAAGACATTTTTCATTTTTTTCATTTTTCATACGTTGGCCATAAAGATACCCTGGGACCTACAACCGCAATATCATCATCTGTCTACCCTTTTCCCAACTATGTTGGGGTCGGCTTCCAGTATAACCGGATGCAGCTGAGTACCAGTATTTTACATGGAGCGACTGCCTATCTGATGTCCACAGCCCAGTTACTGGGTAATACGAAACCCCTTGGTAAGAATGGTTGTCAGACTTTCGGGCTTCTGACGACTGTCAAAGATCCACCTTTCCGAGGCACGGAGGGGTCTTGTTATGCAAAGGTGGTCACCAATCCACGGACCGACCGCTTAACCGGATCGACCCGTGCGACTGTTATTACTTAGCTACTTAGTTACGCGCCGCGCCGTTGTCCACGCAAAACGGCCATCGATCACCATAATGCTAAGACCCTATACGAGACAGTGCTCCAGCGCTGGTTTTCAGGGACAGCCGGCGTTGACGTAAATATAAAAAAAACAATACAGCCGCATGCATGTGTCGAACGAAAGATATATTAGGCCATAAATACACCAAAACAATGATAAAACAGCAACAATAAGCTGACACAGAGTCATGTGATGCTGATAGCTTATCTATAATGTCATGGCCCGATGCAGAAATATTGACCCCTAAACAGACTTTCCTTCGTTTCACGACTGATAACGTCAGCGATAGCAGGACAATGAATAACGATGGGTTGTTTCGATGGGAATAGGGAGATGGACATTGATTAAGAATACGTAGCCTTTCATCCATTGTACTAAGCACTTAGTGGTAATTATGTAGGAGAACTATTCAACTGATTGTCTAAAAACTTACTAAGTAATTTTTTAAAGCATATCTTTAGGTAATTGACTATAGCGCATCGTGGTAACAAATAAAGTTCAAAACGTTCTGTGATTCTGATGTTAGTTCAAAGTCAAAGCATTTATTTCAAAATAGGGACATAAAAGGCACTTTTGAATGTCAAAGTCGTCAAGTAATAAAATACTCACTATATTTATTGTTTCCACATTTGAACGTAGGTGGTAGGTAGGTTTTACTATGATATATGATGCTTTTTTAATATGATAGATTACGCTAAAAAATTAAAGAATTAGGCGACGTTAAATATTTTTTTAAGCTGTTTTATCGTGACACTAATTTATTTTTATGAAATAAGTCTTCATTGAAAATTTCACGAAAAATTTATCTGGCTTTTAATATGTACCAATACGCCTAACTGTGCGACAAAAACCTCAGTTTTTTACGGTGCCCTACGTTTGGGCAGCGCCTTCAATAATTGAGCCTCTTTTTTACTTTTCTCACAGTTAGCCGCAGTAACCAAGCTAGGGAACCCCAATCAAACGTGGTTGGTCACAGTTCCAACCTAACCTAATCAAGGTTAGGTTGAAACTGTGACCAACCATGCGCGAGGCGAATTGGTCGCAGTAACTAAGCCAGGGCACCCCGACCAAATGGGTTCGGTTAGATTAGAACTGTGATCAACCGCGCGCGAGCTAGCGAGCTAAGCGTGCGGTGCCATGCCATTATGTAGGGCAAAGTCAACATTCGAGTTCGTCTGGATACGAATTTTAACTTCGACATTACTACAATACATTATAAACCTATTTGATGTTGATTAAAATGTGATGCCTTTATGTGGTCAATGGCCGTTATAGCTACAAAGGGAATGCCATCGTTGCACTTGTAAGACAAATTGGAGTACAAAAGGCCTAAGACCACTACATAAAAAAAATTGCTGATAATCTTCAAACGGCTGAACCGATTTTCATAGCTAAGAACACTCTTAATCAAATCACCTTTCAAACTTTTTTTAAATCAAAATCGGTTCAGCCGTTTTGCAGCTACGATGCGATGATGATGCCACAGACAGACGCACAGATACACAACTTAAACTTATAACACCCATCTGTTTTTAAATGAGTCCTAAGACTACTACAATCGAAGAAAGTGTTGTAATGACCACGCTTATCAGATGTAGGACCTTTCGTAAGGTCTTCGTGAGGTAAGGTGATTGAAGTTAAATTGTTATTAGAAAAATATTACTATGCGAAACTCGTGTAAAACTACGGAGCGACGATCTTCGCAAGGTGGCTGATAGCAGCTGGATGAGAGTCCCCGAGAATCGAGATAAATGGCGTGCAATTGGAGAGGCACATATCCAGTAGTGGACTCCTTAGGCTGATGATGAAATATTAGTTATAGGAGATAAGGAAAAGAGAGAAGGAAAATAAACCAACTACTTCGAATCAGAATCAATATTTACACAAGATACTGCAACATCAAAAAATGGAGGCATCTACCAACAAAATAAACAACATCTATTTCCATTTCACCAACCCACAAACATAAAGCGCCGCGGTATTAATAGAACTCACAGCCCATTGCACTTGAACCACAAACATCGGACTATAAGCCAGCGAGGTATACCGCAATGCCGACTTCTAGCCATTATGTTTATTTCTAGAATTATCGTCGACGTAGGACAATGTTCTGTGACAAGATATAAACTTGGTCAGAAGGTCCAACCGAAAAAAAATTTCGAAGTTTGTCGAATGATACAATATGACTAATGATTTTTTATTTCTGTAAGTAGGTTTGTCGTATTTAGACAAAACGAAAATGGCGGGACGAGCTTGACTCCTACCGAAGGGACTGGCCGGGACTCGCAAAAGACAGAATTGTGTTGAAAAGGGAGAGGGAGGCCTTTGTCCTGCAGTGTGACAGTACAAGCTAGTTAGATTAGATAGTAGGTTTGTACAAACACTTTTACACGCCTATCATGTTTTAAAAACTAGATCAGGTCGGCGTATCCCATCCGACTACACTGAGAAGGAAGGCCAAAACAAATTCAGAGGTCATAGCCTCTTTTAAAGTCCCGATATAATCTTAGTCAGATCATATAGTGTCTGAAATGGTCTTTTGAGGAAAGAACCACACAGATTTGATTGGACCTGTTCGGTCAGAAAACGAATTTTCCAGTTATCGTGCAGCTTAACTCAGAACTTCAGGAGCTCAACAACTCAATTAACAACACCATCAAAAAGACATTTGGGTAGGCCAATAATTGATGGTCTTATGAGTAACTGTAGACGAGTACTTGAGTAAAAATTTTTCATATTACAATCAAAACTCTTACCCGTTTTCAGTCAAAAGACGCGTATTCTCTATTAAAAACCGTAAAGCCTTAGATTTAGATTTAGTCTTTAAAAACAAATGTTTAAAAGGGTAAAAAACTGACTACAGTTTGTGCCAGAGACGATACGAGTATGTAGCTACTTTTACATAATAGGCTGGATAGCAAAATACAGAACAGATGGCCGATTGGACCGCAGGGTTTTGAACCCGGCTACCGGAAGACATAGCGTTGGATTGCCTCCTTCAAGGTAGACCGATGACTTTGTGAAGACCGTAGGAATCCGCTAGATGCGAACAGCATAAAATCGGTCAAAGTGGCGATGCTTGGGGGAGGCCTATGTTCAGCAGTGGACTTCTATTGGCTAAATGAAGATGATGAACTACGACCCCTTTTTCGGCATGTTGTTTTCTTGACTTCTACGCTATTCGCTAATATTTGATGTGACAAGCAGTCTGCGAACAACGCCATATGAATTTGATGAAACTCCGCAAGAAATGAAACTTCTGCATTATGATTGTGTGCTGAGCCATCATTTGCGTAAATTTGCATAATTTGGACATTATTCAAGTTTTATCCAGATAGGTATAATAAGTGACAAAGATAGTTACTTAAAAGCCGCGCGTAGTTTTGTCACAAGCCCTCCCAAGGGTCGGTTTAAATGTAAGTTTATGTAATTATATAAAATATACGTAGGTATGTAATGTTGTAAATTCCTCCCAAAGGAAATGTGGGATGTTAGATACGAAGCATATCGATTCCTAAGCATAAATCACTTAAGGCGAATTTCACCAAACTTTTATACCTACAATAAGTCTTATCCTGAGAATAAATTTTGAATTTTTGACAGTTTTTCCATACTAGAACTGTCAGACGTCGATTTTATTCCACGGGTAAAAGATATGACTTTGGTAAAATCAGCCCTTAATTTAAGTACCTTGATTCTCGTTCTTAATTAATAATTATTTTACCCTATACCTTTATTTATTCAGGGAATTATTTTCAATCCTCTGTCTTTTTGCAAAAATGTTAAGTTTAAGCTATTAAATTAAATTAATGATATGCATAAAATATTCTTATATTACAAAATCCATTTAATTTTTGTCAGAAACGTCGAAACATTCTTACATTACAAAATCCATTTAAATACTTTTTGTCAGAAATCCTTCCAACACTGTCAAGTTACACGCAAAATAAACGCGATCACCACATAAACCACGTTTAAGAGCTGTCAGTGTCATTATTTTCTGTAGAATATTATATTATTTGACACTGACAGCGTGAATGCTGTTTAGATGCGCTGATCGCGTTCAGTTTAATTGGTAAAATTCGCACTAAAAGTCCAAGTATGTAATGGTAGTTAACTCCATAAATAAAGTAAGTGCCAATATTGCCAATACATAATACCTACGCGGCTCGTACTGATTTTGTATGTATATTTTCCTACTCCATGAAATACGGAAAATGGATTACGCAATAGACGGTTGTATTAAATTATGGATATGAATCATACTAGTTTATTCTTGACCTTGTTGAAGCTATGAACTGCTTAATTTGCGTGTCACGCCAGTATTTACCGAGTTTTGTTTAATCTAAATATAAAAATATGTGAGAGTACTTAAGGTTTTGTCGGGGAATTTACATATGTTTGAAATTGCTGTGACTTGTAGGATTAGATGAAAATAAATAATGATGTAGCATTTGAACACGTTTTTACAAATTTTTTTAAACAAAGATTACAAATGTTACCAGCTGAATAAATACCTATCTTCTTTTATTATGTATTTATCAAATTATAAGAGTGCATACTTAATGTTATTACAAATCAAAATAATTTATATCAATTGATTGGTATTATTTTATGGACGTGTGGCTAATTAATAACAGTCGATCAATCAGGTTAAGCTACACTTGCCACGGTTGGTCTGTGGTGGTGATCTTCACATACCACAAGACCCCTGCGTGCCTCGGAAAGCACGTTAAGCCGTTGGTCCCGGCTGTCATTCGTGGATCTTTGACATTCGTTACGGTTCGTCAGAAGTTCGAAAGTCTGAAAATAGTATTAACCAGTAACTGGGTTGTGGAGGTCAAATAGGCAGTCGCTCCATGGAAAATACTGGTATTCAGCTGCATTCGGTTAGTCTGGAAGCTGACCACAACATAGTTAGGAAAAGACTAGGAAGATGATGACGATGGTATTATTTTAAACAAACGTTTTAACATAATTATATCTCTACATCAAACTAATCGCAGTAGATGGGACAACAACACATAAACGTCAGGCAATATTTAAGTACTTCTGCCATGTATGGTCTGTTTCAAAAGTATCTGACTAAAAGGTAAACAAATGGATCAGAATATGTACCCGTGGGTGCCAATTTATAGTGACACTAACAAATAGAGTAGGTACTCTGATTTGATTATTTCAAATGATAAATGATTTTATTTTGTAAGTTTAAACAAACACTTTTACACGTCAATCATATTTTTTATAAAACTAGATGAGGTCGGCGTTTCCTATCTGACTACTCTGAGAAGAAAGGCCGAAACAAACTCAGAGGTCACAGTCTCTTTTAAAGTCCAGACATCATAATCTTGGTCAGGTTATATGAAGACCATGTAGATCGATGTCTGAGATGGTCTTTTGAGGAAAGAACCACACAGATTGAGAGGACCTGTCCAGTCAGTGCACGCATTTGTCAGAAATCGTGCAGCTCAACTCAAAACTTAAACTTCAATACTTTAACCAGAAATTCTAAATTTATATCACGTAAAATTTTTTATTATTTATTTGACAACTGTCTGATCGGAGCATACTCCATTTCTATGGAGGATTAGTAAACTTTACACCCTGTTCCTCATAACCTCTAAGATGTAGAAGCTCTGACGGGTAAGTTATTTGCTCGTGGAACTCTTTGTGGAACAGTGATGGGTACCCCTATCTATCACACAAATTGAAAATGAAATGAAATCGTCGTCGTCTTTTAAGATAGATAGCTTAATAAAGTTTCCGAGACTTAGAAAACTGTATGTAGGTAAATTATTTCCAAAGTTTCGCGATAGAAAATACAAAAAAAAAGTTATCTTTTGTAAATATTACAAAGAAAATGTTCCTAACTTTGAACAAAATATTAAAAACAAAGTTTTAGACACAAATGAGATTATTTTCATAATAATAAAGACAGAACACGGACTTTTTATACTGACATCACTTGCTAAATTTTCGTTTGGCATTAATATAGCTTTTATTTCGTAGCAGTAAGGTCGATTTTCGTGGCTCAAGTGTAATTGATCATACCAGCGTTGCATGTCAACGACCTTTATGTTAGTGTGAACTCGCATTATAGTTTTAATGGGAAATTATGTAATGGCACCAGTCTAGCCATAATTATGTGAAATTAACTATTTTCATTTAGAACTAGGAACATCAATATACCTAACATAGAAAAGAATTTTGGTGTACAATAGGGTTCACACGTCTGCCTAACCGTTAGGGACCACAGTCGTTATGTTATGTTTATGTTAACATCAAAATATGCCTCGATTTGTTACATACACAAGTTTATTACTGAGCAACCCTTTTTGACTAATGAAACTATGAGAAATAGAGAAAAGTTGTTAAAAACCTTGTGATCGCGATTAGTTTACACGAAAATCAAACTGTTTTTGAGAGTAAACAGCTGATCAAAGGAAACTGCAGAATTTTCTTCTCAGAATTGGAATTCCTAGATTTTCCTAAGAACTGAAACGCAGTAGGTACCTACTAAGTCATTTCATATGCGAAATAAATCGTCAATACGTGCTTTCTGAACATGTTATACAAAAGAAATTACGTAAACAAAAAAATCAGACATTTGTTTTTCTGGTTTTCGACCCCTTCCCAGGGTCAATTGAAACATTTTCTGAAGGCTATTGAATAACTCTTAACTAAGTTACGGGTATATGAAGTAAAAACGCACTCGAATATTTTTTTCAAAATGTTTCAATTGACCTCAGTCTTTCCCTAGTTTCGTAATAAACTCAAAAGCAATCAATAGCATAAACTTAGAAACTCTCAAAGCATTACAGTGTCGAGAAAATTGCAGTAACAGAATCTTTTCAACAGATAAATGGCGGTAATAAAGGCGCTAACTAACTACGTACACCACTAGCATTTTTCACGAAAACGAAACATTGCAACAAGTTGAAAAGCCACGGAAGTGCTGAGCACGAGAAAAGTATTACCAATTCAACCAACTAGCGGGATGTAATCAACACACCGCGGGAGGAAGACGGAAAAACAGATTACGTAATAAATTTTTATTAATGTATTTATCTGTTTTCGTAGACTAGTTACTGGACCACGGCAAAGTGAGAAATTCCACATCAGTCACTTATCAAAATCTACTCATTTATTTTAATAAGGCAGCACTTTTTAAACGTCAAAATGACATAAAACAGCTCTAAAAACGCCCGCCCACACCACTTCCAAGTAATTTTATTTGGGAAGTGGCGCAACGAACTCCCCAGCTGCACATTTAGTCTGTCTGTTAAGTGTGTCATAAGTTCAATGTCATAGGAAGCGAGTAGATATATTTCCACACACGTCGATATTTTCTAGGTATTTAAAAGACCAAAATCGATAGAACGCACGGTGCTACACTCAGCAGTCACGCTTTCCCCCTCGTGCGACCACGAGGCCAATAAGCCAGTTTTGGACACACCAGGGAATGACTTTGACTTTCGGATGCATAAAGAAGCCTCCTCGTGTAGCGCAGGTTGTTCCGCGAGTTACTCAACTGAACCAAGCTCTCGGCGCGTTTTGGACGGTCCCACCTAACACCTTATTTGACTGACCAATTCTTCCCTTACGGTGGCAGGGCTAACGCCCGCCTGGTTTGCGACCGTTCCCACCGGAGTCCGGCGTCAGACAGCCTGCTGTGTTTCGCCGATGCGTGGGAGTTCCAGTGCCTTAGGCATCTTCTGAGAACGCTTGTTCCATCATAGACCTCATCCATCGCTTTCCATCAGGCGTAATCGAGGTCAAGAGCGGGCCCATACAACAATAAAAAAAAATAAAAAATTGTACCGCGCTCTCGCTTGCACGCTCGGCTCAGGCGGAACGTGATAATGAGTCATGCTTTTTCATGCGTGCAGCCGGCGTTTGATTATAAGACGTTTTTACGTCAAAAAGACTTCCTGGATGTCCGACGTAAGAGCATCCGTTATCATCAGAAAAGGGCTGAGTGCCAACCCTTGGCGCAAGCCGACAGCCACATTGAAGCTGCCAGTAGTGCTCTGTATAATACCGGACTTGGGCACTGCATCGACTGTGTCGAAAGAATCAACTGCACATACATCCAAGACATACCTTTGTCCTTACGAGCCCACCACAAAACTTCACTATTTTGTCCACTATCCATAATCTAATTAACGTATACAAATACGAAACCACTAAACTCAACACTTGAAACGTTAAAACTGTAACAGGCAAACAAGCGTAACTAAAATACATACTTTGGAAGTTATTGGATACTAAAATAACCAGTCGCCGGTTTTATATGTTTTATATACGGTGCAATATGGAACTTTGTGTGAAATATCGCTCAGAACGTTTTCTTGGATAGCTTTGACACAGATGAATGATTTCTATTACCTTTATAAATATGGCTATGAGTACGCTGAGTTTGTTTGAATGCACACTGCACTGCATTTCATCTTTCTGACTGACGGACCCCTTGACAATTCAAAAGTGCTTGTAAATTGGTTTATTTGAAATAAATGCTTTAAGTTTGAGTCGTTTACCTTTTCTTAATTCATTACCTACACATCATGATTGAACTTTTAACTTACATCATCATCATCATTCATCATCTGCCTAACCTTTTCCCAACTATGTGAAGGTCGGCTTCCAATCTAACCTGATACAGCTGAATACCAGTACTTTACATGGACCGACTGATATCTGACCTCCACAACCCAGTTACTGGGTAACACGATACCCCTTGGCAAGACTGGTTGTCAGACTTTCGGGCTTCTGATACCCGTCACGACTGTCAAAAATCTAAAAATGCCAGCTGGGGTCTCGGTACGTAATGGAGGGTCACCCATCCACGAACCGACCGCTGACCTCGCTGTGGTCCAAAAAAAATTTGTTTTTATGTTAGTACGTACCGTAATCTTAAGCGGCTGTCATCATTCAGCCACAGACCCCTCCGTGCCACAACGCATTTACCTATCCTACATTATAATTGTACTTTTACCTAAGTAAACGTAAATAAATAATTGCCTTGCATTGCGTCTATGACGTTTTGTGGGAGATCGCATAGGTACTTTGCTCGAATGAAAAAATCGATCAGCGATTAAACAATTTATTATAATACGAACTTATAATGAGCACTATTATTTACTATACCTACTATTGAAAAATTCACGAGTTTCTTCGAGCCATTATCCATGTAGGATGATATTAACTAGTCGTCAGACGGCCTCTCTCAAATAAATAACGCCCAGAAATCTTAACCAAAATGTCAGGTACTAAAAAAAAAAGTAGTGCGGAAACACGCGGCAGTGAACAGATAATTAAATAGAAGTAGGTACCTACCGAAACCAACTTGCCTACTTCTCCGGGTTTCGTATCGTAGGTAACGACGAACTGAAATTCAACAGAAAACTAAAATCATAATGGCATGGCCGCAATCAAGTCACCCTAGGGCTGCTACCGATATTTATCCATACTAATATTATAAATTCGAAAGAAGCTCTGTCTGTCTGTCTGTTAGCTTTTCACGCCTAAACCACTGAACGCATTTCGATAAAATTTGGCAGAGAGATAGATTGCATCCCGGGGAAGGACATAGGATAGTTTTTATCGACATACCTCGCGGACGAAGCCGCAAGCGGCAGCTAGTAATAAATATTTATAAAAAAAGGGAAATAAGAAATCCTCTAAAAACTTATTGATGAATTATGATGATAATGATGGCCAATGTTTTAAATTAAAAGGTGCCTCAAAAAGGCTAGAACTGTGACCAACCGCACGTAAGCCGAAGGGTTCCGCGGTAGCGGCCGGCAAGCGGAGCGCTACATCAAAGTTGATCACGCAATTGGCTGTTTAGTATTTTAGGACAATAACATGCCTAAAAGTTTTTTTTTTTATAATAGTTTCTGTGTCGTGTTTATCTAGACCATGAATAGAATTTATTGTTATGATTAGCATCAATCAAAAGTTATTTTGTTCATAGCCGCAACAAATATTTAACCTTGAAATAAACTGCTGCTGCTGACTAAGAAAGCCAGCAGCAGCAGTTTATTTTAAAATTGGATGTCAGAAATTATCCCACGGGAACGTAATGCCGAGATAAAAACTATCCCATATTTAACCCAAGTCAGCCGTAAAGGCGTTAAAAGGTAACAGACAAACGTCGTGCAAAATCCACGAGAACTACTGCCGACAAATTGCTTTGCAGTTTGGCAGGTGTTATGTTAAAATAAAACTGTATTAACATTATGAATTAAATAAAAAAAAAGACAGTTAGTTACTTAGTACAGTTACTTTCGCATTTATAATATTAATAATCTGTATCCCAATATCATCATCATCTGCCTAGCCTTTTCCCAACTATGTTGGGGTCGGCTTCCAGTCTAACCGGATGCAGCTGAATACCTGTATTTTACATGGAGCGACTGCCTATCTGACCTCCACAACCCAGTAACTGGGTAATACGATACCCCTTGGTAAGACTGGTTGTCAGGCTTTCGGGCTTCTGACTACCCGTAACGACTGTCAAAGATCCACGAATGGCAGCCGGGACCAACGGCTTAACGTGCTTTCCGAGGCACGGAGGGGTCTCGATATGTAAAGATGGTGCTTCTAGTTGTATTACCTATCCCCGCCCGAAATCTACCTATTTATAACAAGTTTGTTGACAAAACAACAAGATTTCGAGAGCTGAGGTGGATCGAATCGATTTTCTTACACGACCGCAAAATAAGCGCATTGACATGGATTTGCGGATACTAGCCCGTATTACCTACTAACTGTTGCCGGCGACTTCGTCTGCGATCCAGGATGAAAAGTAGTCTATGTCCTTCTTCGGGTCATGGTCTATCCATGTGCCAAATTTAATCCAGATCCGTTCAACCGTTTTAGCGTGAAAGCGTAACAAACAAACTTACTTTCGCATAAATTTATAACATTAGTTACTTAGGAAGTTAGGATTAATGCATTATACGCATAAACGTTTCGGAATAATAGCGAAAACCGCGTCAAAATCCATTCCGTAGTTTACAAGAACTCACACACACAGAAGCGAAAAGCGATTTTAGGCTTGACTTTTCCTTCCAGTTAGAAAAAAAGTTCTAAACCGCCGAGCAGGTCAAGTCAGACACCTTAAGAGTCATCCAGGTACGATGCTCAAGCTAACTAAATATAATAAAACGACACAATTCGATATTTTAGCAGCCCTAAGTCCAGTCAACTTGTCGGTATTACTCGAGCTTCGTGTCACTGCATAATTCCGCGTCGGTCGCGGGGTTTCTTTTTTTCTATTCCAGTATTTCAACATAGGTGAAACTCCGCTTTTCAAGTTTAAAAGCGCAAAACGTACCTTTCACTGAAGCATTGCACTGAAAGCCTCGCAAAGAGTCCGAGTTACGGGAAATGCGTCATACATTTAGTAGGAGTTATTCAGTTAGGGGTCGGCGGCCATTTTTTTTTTACTTACTTGCAGTGTTTGTTTTTAAACTATGTTTACAAGTTAAGTATTTAAATGTTAACGATGAAACTTTGGAATTGAAAAGGCAAAAAAGGCTGTAGTTTACATTGATAGTTATAATTTAAAAAATCATCATCATCAGCTTAGCCTTTTCCCAACCATGTTGGGGTCAGCTTCCAGTCTAACCGGATGCAGCTGAATAACAGTATTTTACACGGAGCGACTGCCTATCTGACCACCACAACCCAGTTACTGGAAGGAGTTAGGAAATATACCTACAATCCATAAATATCCATATACTAATATTATAAATTCCAAAGTAACTCTGTCTGTCTGTCTGTCGTCTGTTTTTATCGACATACTTCGCGGGCGAAGCCGCGGGCGGAAGCTAGTGTGTAATATAATTAACGCAAGACATCATTACACCCCAATTATTATTAGAGTATTGACTTAAAAGTATAATACAACTAGCTTCCGCCCGCGGCTTCGCCCGCGAGGTATGTCGATAAAGACTATCCTATGTCCTTCCCCGGGATGCGATCTATCTCTCTGCCAAATTTTATCGAAATCCGTTCAGTGGTTTAGGCGTGAAAAGGTAACATATAGACAGACAGACATACAGACAAAGTTACTTTCGAATTTGAATATTAGTATGGATGTCTAAAACTTTAATTCTTGAAAGCTAACTATTAGGTATTATTAAGAAAATCATGTTGACCCTAACATTATTTTATGCCTTTAAAATTGAGTCTTATTGCTTTGTAATAAGATTTAATTTCCTTTGACATTTGCGGCCAGTGTGGCAAAATATACAAAAAAACAAATACCTATCTATACCTATTTAAAGTTAATGAAATCGATTTAGTAGTCAATTATGAACAAACTACTTTCAGCCGGTCGATTCTGTTAGAATCTCACCGTGAGAAGTAAGGTGAAGTGAGCTGTCATTCCATCTGATGCTATATTGATTGACACTAATGACAGCTCACTTTAAGCTCCCTTCACCTGAGTTATCACGGTGAGATTTTTACAGAATATCACTACTGGACTTGAGTTTTATTTAATCTGTTACTGCACCTTTTATATAACGCAATATAACTTCTGCCGGCCAAAAATCTGAAAGTTATGAAAAAAGATACTGCAAAACGCTGTAGTCATGTTAATTAAGTATGATAAATCATTGCTGGCCAAAACTAAGCTTATCCTATGTACCTTTGTAGCTTTCAGCTTGCAGAAAGTGCTTTATTTATAATACTTATAGGTCATTGCCGCATTACGTAAGTAGATAACACGGCAAATAAATATTTGTTTTTCCATGATAATGTAACACAATAATATGCGAAGGACATCCTATTACAGTATTGTGGTTAACGTCATTTGTCCAAACTAGTTTGTCCGAATTAGGTCTAATAATTACCACGTTACCCAATCCTACGATTGTCAACCACCAGGAATTGCGTTAATTTACTGACAGGCATGTGTTCAGAACATTCTACATAATTATACAGGGTGACTCATGGATTCAATACATACTTACATGATTCTGGTCTCAATGGCTTAAATTTTTTCGTCTAAAATAAAAAAAAAAACGTTTGGGGTCGGGGGAGCCCCGGCAGGAACCAAGTTAAAAATGAAAATCCGACATGCACCAAGGAAATAAATTTAAATTTTCGCAGCCGCCATTTTAGATTTTCATTCTGACCCCACTATTGGCTTCAGCATACTCGAAAAACAAAAAAAACGACAACCAAGACAAAAAAAAATTGTAATCGCCATGCCCGAAATACAGTCTGTAGGACAGACTATATACCTACATACGGATAGGTGCACACGTAAATGAGATATGTGATAATTATGTCGTAATTAAATGATGATCAGTTCCTGTAATTCAGTTGCGGTTGATAAATTAGATGGACATTAATTGCATTTGGCGTGAATTGATAATTTTGGGGTCATCATTGACAGTTTCGGTGTATTGAATATTGGACAATGGGACACGGTTTCTGATCAATGGAAATGACTCTAGTAGCGTCGATTAATGTCGTTAATTTTCCACAGCTCGGTGATGAAACACAGTGTTGCGCTCGAAAACACAGATCGCCGACGTTACCCAAAAAGCAGCCAAGCTTAAGTAGGACTGAGCTGGACACGTTTGTCGTATGTCGAACGAGTCATGGTCAAATCTACCACCGTGTGGGTGTCCCAGGAAACTTCCGGCGACATCGAGACAGACCCAGGAGAAGATGGCGGAACTAGCTCGATGCCTACAGACAGGATTGGTCCGCAGCTCAAGACAGAGAGGAGCAGAAAGGAGAAAGCGAGGCTTTTTCCCTTCAGTAACACAACATACAACAACATAGGCAAAAATAAAATAAATATACTGAAAAGCTGCTACTGAAATTGTATCATTATTTGAAATAAGCATAATTATCAAGTTTTCAATTTTAAGAGTGTGGATCGTGTCAATATTTCCTGGAACGTCTGAACCATTAGTTTCCATATATTAGTTAGCAAAAGGAGTACGTATGTAAGGATCGTAGGAGGTGGCGTTCTGTAGTTTCTGGCAACCCTCATTGGAAAAAAGCGTGCGTATATGTAATTTAATCGTGTATTTTTTTGGCTCAGTCCAATTAAGCAACTGTTATCTAGCAGTAAAACAGTTTCAAGTTAAAGAAAGTAAACTCCAAATGGATGTTCTGGGCATCTATTTATTCCATAGAGATTATTGAGAAAGTTTTAAGTATGAATGTCGATGATTATAAAAGTAGGGGAAGACCAAAGAATCGGTGAATTGAAAGTATGAAAGATGATAATTATGGTTAGAAAGGGGGTGTCATACTACGATTAATAGAGAATTATGGAAGAAAAGAATGTTGCGCCGACCAGGACATTGTGATGGGATTATAAGCTGCTGTCCTGTTTACAAAAATACCATGTGTAGACACAAAACATAATAAACAAACTATTACATAGACATATCATACGGCCTACTGAATGTAATAATACCTTGCCGAGATGAATTTAACGCCAGCAAGCCTCCGTGGCTCTCATATTACATTCTCATAATGTTTTATTTGCATTTGTGGGAACAGTAATGTTTGAAATGCCTAGTTTATATTGCTGACCGAATTGTTATGAAATAGAAGGATTTATGGTGGGTTGGTGGTGATCTTTTATAGTCGTTATGGGTAGTCAGAGGCCCAAAAGTCTGACAACCAGATTTATCATGGGGTATCGCGTTACCCAGTAACTGAGTTGTGGAGGTCTGATAGGCAGTCGCTAAATACAAAATACTGGTATTCAGCTGCATCCAGTAAGACTGAAAGCCGACCCCAACATAGTTAGGAAAAGGCTTGGCAGATTGAGAAGGGTTTATGGTGGAAATCTATGAAAATACTGCCGTTTTAACAACAATAGAAAAAATCTTTATTGAAAAGCAAGCCGATTTGGTATAGCGCAGCTCTTTGCAAACCAGTAAAAGGTTGTTGTTGGAAAAAAACAAGTAATTCAATTTTACAGTCCTCTCACTGTTAATGTACCTCAGATTTTGCATCTCTGTACAAAGCACAGTGATCCTTATTCTCATTCTGATAAGGTTACATTGAGTTGCTGCCATTGACAAGTCTGATAAAATCATTGTGATCTTTATTTTCGTTTCGTCAAGGTTGCTATTAGACTGCTGCTTTCACAAGGTGAAAATACTGTGAACGGACTGTACCTCCGGCTACTGACGGTCTACTATTCTTTGCTTAAACTACCCTTCCCATGACCCTTCCTTGTCAGTATACAGATAAATAAGTCGTAGCTCCCTATGGGTTGTCAAGAAACCAACTGAAAATAAGACCTACTTACTGAATAGTTTATGGTTTCAGTGGGTCTACGAACGCGTGAAGCAAAACGTAACGAAATTACGAACAATTTTAAAATTAAAAACTCTCGTTTCGCTTAGATAAACATTTTAGTGTATCTAAGCGTTTCGCAATATAATATTTACTTAGTTAAACTTCATCATATCTATACATTTATATTACGTGTCATATCTTCTTATTGTGCCTATCGCAAAAATAAATGTATTTTCGATACAAAATCGTTCGAATTCACGTTACGTTTTCGTAGCACCACGTACAGGCCTTTGAACCTAAAAACTCCAGTTAAAATGTTACATAAATTAAACGTAACATATAATATATTGAGATAATTTAGGTTATCAAACAGTGTTTGGCCTTAAACTTCCAACTATAATAAACCAATATCAAAATTCACCAATAACTTTGGTAATTATTACCAAATATTGACCTAAATAAATGTCCTGTCTGTAGACACGACTGCGCAACTTATGAACATTTTCAATAGTGGGCATATATGAACAAACAAGGCAGGCAGCTTTATTATCGACAAACATTCGTGTTGACTCACGATACGTTATTAGTTGGCTTCGGAAAAATCCGAACGCTTCCGAGTGTCGTCGTGCAAATTCAGTTTTGATGAAGGCATAGAAGTCTAGTAGCAACATAAGGTAGGTAGGTAAGGGTTTGAAACACAATAATATCATGCACGTAAAATGACGCCTCTGTTCCTGAACGACTGAGCAGAGCTGTAGGGTCTCTAAACGAAAACAACGGAATCCATGTAGGATCACTTCGTTGTCCGTCTGTCTGTCTGTCTGTCAAGACCTATTTCTCAAGAACGCATGGAGGTGTCAAGGTGAAATTAATATCAAGTACGTAAGTAGATCTGCGGTACCTTTTGGAGCTCTAAGAAAATCATGCTTCTAAGTCAACGCAATAAAAAAACGGCCATTGATGCGACATTTTTTGATACTCGCTAATAAATCAAAACCTATAGGGTACTTCCCGTTGACCTAGAATCATCAAATTTCGCAAGAAGCAAGGTTTCACAGCACAAGTAAGGGATAAAGTCCGAAACTCATTAATTTGTAGTTTTAGGACATATACTTTATTTGCAATAACAAACTTACAGTTGCGCTTGGTATCTACACTTACAGACAATTTTCCACTCTGCAACTTTATGCACTTGTTTCGTTCCGATGACATTTTGTTTGCTACAGATGTCCAGCTGTGCTATTCTATAAACAGCTCACCGTGAAAACGTAGGTAAAGTGAGCTTAACGTGAGCTGTCATTCCAACTGATGCAAGGGATTGACACTAGTGACAACTCACTTTAAGATCACTTCACATAAGTCATCACGGTGAGATTTTAACAGAATAGTAATACTTCTATCACAACCTGAATTTTGACACGACGCGACGCGTCTATTTGCCTTATAATAGCCATTTCATCTAACTCTCAAAAAATTACAGTTGTGATTTGAATAAACGGACACAACAATGAAGTTCCTTCGCTTTATTTAATCCTTTTTAGGGTTCTGTACCTACCCGAAGGGTGCCAACGGAATTATATTACTAAGCCTCCGTTGTCCGTCTATCTGTCTGTCAGCGGGCTGTATCTCATTAACCGTAATAGGTAGAGTAGAAATCTTCACAGAGTGTGTACCTACCTATTTCTATTGCCGCTATAACATCGAAATAAAATAGAATTAAAAATTAAAGGGAGTCCCGATACAAGAAAGGGTTTTTTTATATATCTAGTGTTCATTTAATATAATACGGGGGAACGAAACCCTTTATGTGCGAGTGCGATACGCACTTAGCCGTTTTTATAAATACTAAAGTTAGGTACACAAAAAGACTTACCTTACACTTAGTTTTTATAGTAGCCTAGCCTCCTTACTTACCTATGAAATATGAAGCTAATAATACCGGCTCCACGTTGAAAACCTAGTGTTTGTTTGTTTGCCAAACCATTAACGAAATTGGAATTTTAGGAGACATTTTGCTTTGTGAAACTTTGATGTAGACGTAGGTGTAGCTTATTTTTCTATGACGTAACTAATTAAACCGGTTTTGTTTTTATTAATAGACTAGCGATCCGCCTCTGTTACGCACAGTTTTTAAAATTTGACAAATCATCGAGATTTCTTTACTATATGTAAATTTAATATAATTGTAATACACACACAAACCTCCCGGATTAAATCATCTAAATGATGGTGAAAATCGAATCAAAATGCGGAGTTTAGAATAACAACGGGGTTACACAGACAGACACGTAAAGCGACTTTAATTTATAATATTTAAACCTACAATAAAGCTGAAGAGTTAATTTGTTTGTTTGAAGGCGCTAATCTCTGGAACTACAGTCCGATTTGAAAAATATTTCTGCATTTGATAGCCCAATTCTTTATGAGCCGAACAAAAACAAAAATGGTCAGAAATCAAAAACTTTGTAAGAGCACGGACAGGTGACCCGATGCGACAGGGTGGATCGGGGGAACAAGAATACGCGGACGAAGTCGCGGGTAGAAGTTAGTGTACAAATATAGCAGGCTACTTAAAATTTTGGAACAGCTACGAATTTTTTAAAATTACTGGATCAATTTCACGAACAAGTTGCAAGGTAAAACATCCAGGTAAACTGACCCAGTTTCTCCCTTCATCACATTTAAGCTGTTCCGTTCTTCGATAGGAAGTCAATAACTAAAGGAAACGCTCCGTTCCGTTTATATGCCATTTCCTCTACTTCCTCTCTAGTTTTGAAGTCATATATATTTATATGCACCTTATCATATTTGTTTTGAAGCAGTTTATTTCTTCGATTTATTTTTCAATGTACGAGTATGTTGAGATTCAGTTTAGTTAGCGACTGAAATAATATCCGAGACTTAGGTATGTACTAGGATAATGTTTTAAATATAATGGGTAAACACTTAAATGTTTTGGTAAATAGTGGATTATCGCTATCACCGCTCACCAGTTTTATTTTATTTTATTTATTTGGGAAAAACAAACAATTGTACAATATGTTTTACAAAAAATAAAAACAAAATATATATTTGGTAAGACTTAAGGGTAAATGTTCAACAACGTTTCCACAGATTATAACTTGTGTACATTATTAATTAGATAGGTAAAACCAAAAAAGGTTGACTGGTAGAAAATGCCTGTGGCATTAAGTTCCCCTCTGTACATGTTTGTGCTTGAAGTATTAAATAAATAAATAGGTAAGTACAAATTACATTTGAATACTAAGTAGTATACCTTAAACTTTTGGCATAGTTACTAATCAAACTTAATTTTGTTTTTGTTTGACCATCGCACAAAATATCATTTTTTTTTTTCTTGAAACTGCTATGAGACAGAAAGAGGATATCGAAATGATAAAAGTGCTTATTATAAATTTTTACTAGTCGACGGAGTTGAGCTCGCTCACCAGCGTGGCATGCTCGGCTAGTAGTCGTTGAAAAAAGCGGGTAAGCACGCACCTCCCGTCTGATTACAGTTCTAGGCACAACATATGAAATATTATTAACTAGTTCGATACAGTTGTGCATGACGAGTGGTCATGCATGTTTATTCGAGCTATGTATGCATAATGCATAATTAGCTTATAATGTTCCCACTGCTGGGACACAGTCTCACGCCTCCTCTCTAAGAGAGGGAATGGGGTATAATCTACCACGCGGGCACAGTACGGGTTGGGTCTAAAGTCGCCCTTGAATGAATGTCCTACTACTACAAACAAAGGTTAGGCTTATTTGGTTAACAGTTTATGCAGACATTTGGGTAGGTATTTAAACTATTGACCTTACGAAGTTAACTGGCATTGACCTTCGCTTGTCTAAACATCTTATCGTTTTAACAAGTCAACAGAAGGCCTATTTCAGAATCTATACCTAAGATTGGCTAACAATGTTAATTCGAAACGCGTCATGTTTGTGAACGGGTGCCACTGTCTGTCTGGCCATTTAAGGCCATAATAAATAATTAAATTAAAATAAAACAAATATTTAAGGGGGGCTCCCATACAACAGACATGATTTTTTTGCCGTTTTTATAGACAATGGTACGGAACCCTTCGTGCGCGAGTCCGACTCGCACTTGGCCGGTTTTTTTATTTTTGCTCTGGACGCTTTTTAATGAGCACGCCTTTCTACGTCATTCTCACATAGTTGTATTTATAATTTCCACATCAACGATTTAGGTAACCAATATTTTTTAAAAAGAGACTCCTTGAAGTTTCTTGCTTATAACTCTCCATAGAAACCTACTACGCTTTGCAATGGGCAACTAAATAGCTTCCTTGACAATTTAGAAGTGTCTGTAACTAAATGATTTACCTTATTGAAATAAAATGCTTCTTTTTGGTTTTAGTTTCAACACGATACTATCCAAAGTTCAACTAAAAACGTGAATAACTTAAAATTTTCACTCTTCAATTCCGTATGCAAGGTAAGCTTTCATCTCTGAAGCGAGAAATAATGCATTTTGAAATAAACTGCCTGGTTTGAAATCCCTCGTACGATTTTCTTATATTCTTTTGAAACTGTGATGGCTATGCAAAGCGGTAAAACTGCTAGTCTCCAGAGTATTCACCTGCCGACAGCGAAAGGGGTTACTTCTAAGTTAAATTTTCATGTTTCAATCAATCAATCATTTATTTTGTTAACATAGGTATGGTTACAGATACTGTTGTTGTCAAAATTATGTACACTATGCTTTGCCAATATATATGGCGTACAAAATTAACATAAGCAATTACAATAATATTTATTTCCTAATTCGTTTCATTATTTGACTGTATAAGTTATTGATTTATGTAATAGACGTTTATTATGAGGAATTGGGTTACATTTTGAAGCTCGTCAATCATGGAATTGCACGCAAATCTTGGCACAAGGATGAACGAAAAGAATTTCTATTCAAATAAGTAGGTTTTCTCTACGAACCAGCATACGACTTATAATAATTGCGTAACACAGTTTTAATTGCAAAAGGAAATTCATAAAATATTGTTTCATATTCTTAAAAAATTCGTCCGTTTGAAAACGTACAGAGGCCAGCACATCAACCTACCCCAATCTGTCAAATTTTCCCAATTGAATAAGAACCTTATTTGTTTGTGGTAAAGTTGAAAATCTATCACAGAAATTTGACAGATTGGGGTAACTTGATGTGCTGGCCTCTGTACATAACCTTTTGAATGTTATTGTCCCATCAAAATTAAAAGCAGTGGTACCAAATTCTACCAAAAAACTTCCCTGTACTTATTTTATTTCTTATTTCTTACCTTATTTTACTAAGCGATTCGCATAAAAATATTTTGCAGTAAAACTATACATGGAAAGTTGTTCAGCCGACATGGGGTAATAATCCCGCGACACGCCAGTCCTGGGAAATACCGGTCATGTTGACAACACGTTTAAAAATATATGTAGGACAAAGGACCACTGCAGGGTTGTAATGGTTATGACTACAACAGCTGTCAATTCGCAGTTGTTTACAGAAATAAATCTATGGTTGTTTACATGTTATTGTGAAAATAAAATGGGAGTTGGAGTAGAAAATAAGATTATTTGACCTAGGTTAAGTGTTTGACCGCTGACGGAGTTAAAACGCCAAAAATAAAAATCCACGCTTGGACATGTACGATTCAGCACCGCCATCTGTGGCACCCTTTTGTGGCCTTGGGTGGTGCTGAATCCCGCATCTAAGCCTGGATATAGTTTTTTGCGGAATTAAAACCATATTCTTGAATAACATTTTACAGTAAAATTTCATACAAAGAACGTAGAGGACAACGAAAAGATATAGATAGTATTCTTTTAGATAAGCTTTATGTACAGCAGCTTAAGAAAGGGTGTTTTATTTAATTCAACGAAGTTCATTATGTCCACAATGACAGATCTGTCGATGGTAAAAAATGGGTTTTCTTAATTTAGGCACCGCAGTTTCCCTGTTTAACAAATAAACGAAATCCTTCAATAACTCTTGCATAATGTTTCCCTGTCGTTTTTTTGTCTTCTATACCTAAATAAATACCTATAGGACTACTTTCACAGAAAACGTTTCTCCGGGTGTCATTAGTGGCGTTTCAATGATTAAGTACTTAGAGCCTACTACACCCCCCCTTAACTGCCCCTACCTAATCTGCTGCTGCTCCTCTGTTGTTGTGCTTTATATTTTGTGCTTAGAGCATTCTCTTCGCGACATTCAAACAATAAACAAGTTCTCTAGAAGTTACTCGCAAATGAATGTTCGTTTCGTGAATGAATGTTCGTTACGTAACAAAAGCTCGCGAAATGAATAAAACGAATTTTTGAAGCGAATGTTCGGGGTGAGTAGGCACATGTTATGGTGAGTTTGTAACATTACGTGCTGGTAACTAAGGCAGGTATATTTTCTGAAATAATTTTGGTTGTTTCAGATCTTTTAACTATAGAATCATTTTGAAAAACGTAATCACTTACATTTATACGTATTTTGTGGCGTTGTAATTATGTTTCCAATGTTTTGTTGCCATGAGAAAAAGGCGTGAGTTTCTGTATGTGTATAATTATTTTACACTAGTATCTGTTCTTTACCAAAAGAAAGTCCAAGCACTCACTTCAAACTCAACCACAAACTAGGGTTGTCACATTTTATTTTTTGTCACACCACATCACTTAAGAAACGACTCAAAAACTGGATCCGCTCTCCGGATCCCCTTCAAAGTTAACAAAGGAATGTGTAGCGAGCTGGGGTTCTAGCAACCCTTATGTGTCTTACAATGTTTTATATGGAGTGCGAGTTGGAAAAGAAAGTGAGGGGAGTATTATGTTATAGAAACTAAGTACGAGGAAGAAAACTAGATTGAAATGTTGGAACTTCAATGTGTTTACAATAGTAATTTGCTTGAAAACTGTTTGTTTGCGCATATCGGTGACCCATTAGTAGATAGGTCAGAATTATTTCCTGATTTTTTTTTACTCAGATCTCATCAATAGTTAATCATACTTTCAAAATTCAAGCAATCATGATAAATTAATCTAATCAACTCCAATCAGTTTTAATTTTATGCGTCAACAAGTAGGATAAGTCCTCATAGCGAGATTTTCTTTGCGCTTTCCCAAAAATCTGTTTTGAGTTAAGTTAGTATTCCAATAGGCATGCGATATACCGGTTTTACAAGTTTACAATGCTATCCTAGACTAAGGTTTGATTAGCATGCCTTGCCATGGCCTTAATGATTACGGCAATGGTGCTAATCAAACCTCATTAAGGCTTAAGCCTTCCAAAAGTTGTCTTTAAAAGATCGCTTCTAGCCGACAAGACCGCCCATTGTGTCACCCGTTGTAAAGTTTCCTCATTTATATCTGCAATTATTTGGTGTACCTACATAATAAAGAGTATTGTCTAACGGCCGCAACTTACGAATTATTTCATCACCAGTGCTCTCAAAACGGTGAAAGAAAACATCGTGACGAAACCGACATGTCCTATAACCAAAAATTCGAAGACATGTGACATCTACCAACCCGCTCTGGGCCCGCGTGGTGGATTACAGCCCACTCCCTCTCACTGAGAGGAGGCCTGTGTCCTAGCAGTGGAAACATTATAGGGTGATTATGCTTATGTCTATACTAAGTCCAAACTCAGTAGAAACAAGGCTTAGACCAAACGAAGCAACCCAACATGTCAAAAATAGTTCATAGCTGTACTCGTACAATATGCCAATGGATGCAGCGCCGTTAAGTAACTTAATTACATGTAAATGAAGTAGGTAACAGTTTAATGATGCTTGGCTCCTTGCATACATGAGCACGTGATTTGAACAATTTTCCGCTCGACACGTTCAGATTGTATGCTCAAATAGTCCCCGACTGAGTGAACCGGTGTTTGTGTGTGGCAGGTCGTGAAAATGATAGGAGAATATTAGGAGCGTTAATACAGGTAATTGCCATGTACCACTTTGACATGTCACATAACATAACATCATGTCTGTAATCCCTGATGTTTTAGACAGGGGTTACTTATAGTACACTCACATTTCTCATGTTTAAGTCCCATGTAATAGAGGACGAGCCTATTGTCATCAAGCAGGCACAAAGCCAGACCCCAGGCTGCTACTGAGAAATTCCTGATGGAAAAACCCCATAACACTTTGCCCGATCTAGGAATCGACCGAGGCAGTCCAGTCCCACCACGTTAAGTGAGTTATTATCATATAATGAATACGCATTGAGCAAACAAGTAATAGAATAGATTTACATTTTATATTTCTTACCACAAATTATAGCTTAAAGTTAAATTATTTTTCTACAGATACAATTTTGTACTTAATTTGTGGAAGGCTGGTGTTTAAACTAAGTTTTTTACAAAACCTGTAAGTCAGGACCTGATTTATAAATATGGTAAACAAGAGCTTGGATTCAAAACAGTGTTTCATACTCAAAGAACAAGTATAGATCATTAATTAGCTTATATATCTCTCTTTGCAGGTCTTCATCAACCTTAGAACATGACTCATTTAATACCCACAAAAATCATATCTACACACCGGCTAATCTTATAATAGGGTTTATTCTGAAATAGGTAGGTACTTCCATATTTATGAGTTTAGCCATTAATAAATATACCATTTATAACTTGCTTTCAATTGAGACGAGCCATTAACAATAATAGGTTCTCAACAAGTTATTAAAACCTTTTAACTTTCTGCAAAAGTTAATTTTGACCACTTTCACGTTTTAATCGTTCTAATAGAAAATAATGGTATAAAAGTTTACTCAACAACTTTATAATCCTGGGAAAACATTGTTACAAATAAAATATGAAAAATTGGAAAGGTATTGAAAATTGGATTTGAAGCCTTTGTGCGATGCCAAAATTTTTGGAGCACACTTCATGCAACCTTCTTGCACACACAGTACAGCCTTCATTGCATAATCAACCTGTAATGTTCCCACTGATGGGACACAGGCTTGCTCTCTGCGAAAGGGAGTGATCTATCCATCATGCGGGCCCAGTGCGGGTTGGCAGATGTCACAATACATATCTTCGATTTTTTAGGTTCGAGGATATGTCGGTTTCCTCACGGCCTTTTCTCTCAGCATTTTAAGAGCAGTGGTGATGAAATAAATTACGCAAAGTGCTGAGCTTAAAAAGCGAAATGTTATTCTATAAAATCAAAGTCATTTATTCAAATTAGGCTGAGAATCAGCACTTTTCGAACGTCAAAATTATATAAGACAGTCCTCCAAAACGCCCGCCACTTCCTAGTGCTTTCGCTGGGAAGAAGAAATGGCCCAACAAACTCCCCAACAGCACAGCTGTCTGTTCAGTTACAAATACGTACCTATAATACATATTTCATACTTCAGTTAAGATTATTTTTCCTTTAAATAGCTATTTATTGTTGTTCCCACTCTCGATCTTTATTGTTCACGGTTCACCCATTCGCATCTTCAATTAGCACGGAAACTCATTTAAATGCAAAAATTATTTAAATGCAATTATTTATAAACATCAAGTTAATTAGAAAAGTGAAACTTTGAATGTTTATTTTATTTAGTCGATTCTTATATCAATTTTGCCGTAGTAGTAGCAATAATCTATATGATAATAATAAAGCTGAAGAGTTTGTTTGTTTGTTTGAACCAGTTTGAACGCACTAATCTCTGAAACTACCAGTTTTTTCGTCCGGGAAAACATGTGCGGACTTGTTAACTATATTTAAGATCTTTTATCTTTACTCTTCATCCCTAAGACGACCCACTGACCGAAAAGTGTTAGGCAAGTTATTCTGGAATCTTCATACAATTTCATGAATTTTCTATATCCGACACTCATCCTATACGTACCCTATACGTACGGAAAGAAACACCTTTTACAAATTTATAAGTATCCGAACATTTTAAGGCTTCCGCAGACAGGCGCGACGCGATACGTAGAACCATTTCCATCACGTTTTCATAGAAATTGTTGCTGTGCCCTGCGTCTGCAGGAAGCTTTACTCTATAAAATATCAATATTTTTCGCACAAACCTGAGTCGGGAAGCAGCTTCCCTTTCAGTTCCACGTCGCTCTCCGCCGACGTCGCTCCATAGTTCTTATAAGTTTTTCCCGAAGGCTCCTCAAACTTCGTCACTTTAAATCTTTCCGACATTTTCACTCAATTTTAACACTTATTCTAACACTTATAACACTGGTTTTACACTAACACTTGATATGGATATACACTGTTTCGTTAACACTGATATGTTTCGTGATACGTGTTGTGTTGGTCACTTATACATTGTTTTTCACTGTTTAGTCTTGGTGCTGGTGCTACTATAAACAACGATTTTTTTTTATATGTCGAATGAGACAAAATGGAGGACGTTTTTACCTAATAAGCAGTTGATTTGATTTGAAATTTCTTTATTTTAACATTTAAAAAAAACAGATAAAATGACATTCAAATCTTTTTCTTAAAGCATTCAACCTTATGATTGGGTGTTTTGGTTTTGTGCAGACTATGGCACCTTCATATTACATTTGCGTATACATAAATTATGTAATGTAAAAATCTTCTAGTTATGAATCAGAGATATCGTGTTACTTACGTTAATTAAAAATTGTGTACTGTTCAGCGCGATGAATAGACACAAACGCACTTTGTAACTATTTTTAAGATTGTAACAGAGTACAACATTGATAAAATTAAATTTTTACTTTGACAGACCTATAATGTAACTAAAATGCAAATGAACTTCGTGTAGTAGTGAGTGAGATTCGTTGTAAATCTACCTACATTTAGAGTCAACGTAAAAAAAAGTCCGGTCATGAAGTCGCATCGCAGCAAGTGATGTGGGAGAGGGTATCGATGATTATGTGTCGATATATTTTAAGTTTGTAGATCGGGTTCGACCAATGGAAGAAATAAGTGGGTTGTGATGTTAAGGGTTAGTTACTAGATTAAAAAAAATCTGAGTTTTGTAGTGAATTGTTTTAATGTTGGGAAATTTAATTGACTGTGTAAAGTTTTAAGATTTGTCCGTAAGGGTGTATTGAGTGAAGTCTTTATTGCATTGTTTTGCACTACTTGTAAATAGTTTAGTGTAATTACTTTCGCATGTGCTACTCCAGACCGGTAATGTAGGGTCTTTCAAGGGTTTTATAGATTTTTAGTTTGGTCATTGAGCTGACTTTAGATCGCCGTACCTACTTAGCAGTGGGTAGAACAAGCCTGCCATTGATGATGATGTTGTAGAATCAGTGAAAATTGATGTGGACTAGGTACCCTAATTTTCTGGGTTCCGTACACAAAGGGTGCCAACGGAACCCTATTACTAAGTCTCCGTTGTCCATCATTTCAAGAAACATATTTTTTTTTGGCGTTTTTTACCTCGTCGTACGGAACTCTTCGTGTCCGACTTGCACTTGGCCGGTTTTTAGGGTTCCCTACCTCAAAAGTTAAAAGCGGAACCCTTATAGGATCACTCGTGTGTCTGTCTGTCTGTCCGTCTGTCACAGCCAATTTGCTCCGAATCTTATGGACCGATTAAGTTGAAATTTGGTACACATATGAATCTCTGTGACCCAAATACAGACGTGTAACGTAAATAAATAAGTTTTGAAAATGCGAGTCATTTTTGAGGGGTAAATAAACATTTAAAAAAAAAGTTTCGCTATCTGTACCGTGTGACATATCAATGAAAGGGCTTACCGTGAGGATCTCAAATATATTTTTTTCATAATTTTAAAGTAAATTGTATTAAAGTTATTTAAGACAATAGACGGAAATTTACCATTCCCTCCCCCTTATCTCCGAAACCCTAAGCCTAAAATTTTGAAAAAAATACGGAAAATAGTTCTATACCTATAGATTACAGGAAAATTAATAAGAAGTCTATGATCTTGAAACAACATGGTAAATCTCTCAATATTGTGCGTATAAACTTACATTTTCAGTTGGAATCTATGGGAGAACATGTTTTTCAACTACAATGTTAAGTTTGTTCTTGGGATAAATTCATTCCAACTACGGAACCCTTCATTGTGCGTGGTCCGACACATACTTGGCCGGTTTTTTTTTTAAGTTACATAAAATAAATATTTCGAATGATTCAAGCAAGTACCTACCTAGGCACAAAAGTAAAATGATAAAAATTACAATTGAATAATTTTATTTCACGTGGGTCACGTCCCAATTTCAACAAATCAACATGAAAATAAACATTGATTTTCGAAATTAATTACTGCGAGTAAGTATTTGTGAATAATTAATAACAAAAGCAAAATCAACAGAAGACCGGGAAAGCCATTTTACGCAACCTAAATCAAAGTGAAAAAAACTCTCATTCGAATCCTTTAGGCAAAACTTTTTTGTTTGCTTTTTCTATAGAAAGTTTTCAACCTTAATAAAGCGGCCGGAGTTTGCCTGTGAGCTAGGTAATAAATGAGTACTAATGAGAAGTAATTACTTAACTCGGTTCAATTCTATGTACTATGTACACGTAAACAATATCAGGAAAATTCTAGTTGCCAGGCACTTTTTAACCGACGCAGAGCCAAAGGGGTACACTATGAACTCGAAAACTTCCACAAATGATATGTAGTAAGATTAGTGTATGCAATGAATTCTCAAGAAGGAGATAATGGCTCAGATCAGTAAATGAGTAACTGTAAAGTAAGCGCGAACATGACGTGTAAAACGTTTTTAAGTGCACAAGCGACAATATCCGCTAGCGCACTGATAGTATTGGATGACAGTGGTCTTCCTTTGAGGAGAGCTAAATATTATAAAGCTGAACAAAGGAAGTGTAGTCATAACTTCATATGACAACAAAATACTACCGAAAACGGTCGTAGTAAGTTTTTGTGTACGAGGCGTGTATTATGTGGCGAGGCGCTCCGTGGCGCGCCGACAAAAAATGTTCTAGGACATTCTGGACGACGTCCCGCACAGAGAGGGACATGTCAATTGTCAGTGGATAAGCATTACAATGATTATTGAATATAATTCTTTGGCCAAAAAACTAGCCAGCCCGCTGATCACATGCAGTGTCGGCAAGTCGACGAGAAATTTCCTTAAAAAGGAGACGAGCTCTCGGTCCCCATGAACCGTGTGATATTAATATTTAATTGTACTCATTTTAGAAAACGTTTGTCTCCTGATGGCATGGACCTTCTCGAACTTTGAGATGTTTATCCTGACAAACACATTTTGGTATTTCAATCCATTTCTTTACACGTAAATGCGTGCTAATGAACGAATGCCGTGGGTCCGCAACACTCGTAGAAAAACGCCTCGTAACTAACTGCAGTGAGTAAATTATGCCGATTTATACAACCCTTGATTATACGTTGAACTTAGAGTTATTCAATAAATAAACTTTAAGAAAAGTCGTAACTGGGCTACGAGACGATTACGATAGTTAGAAAAAAAAAATTGTGTGCCCCTTTTCTCTAAATTCTGGTTTACCAAAATGTCACATTCCAAAACCTTGTCTACCTAATTAATACTTAACAGTCGTTGGATACATAACTTCAAAAGCCTCCACAAGTGATACGTATGCTGCGCTTTAGCTAAAGTATCTCCACTATCAACATCATAAAATCTTCAACCATCAATTAATGCTTAAGATTGTTAGCACTTTACTAAATGTATGTGTAGCAGCCAACTGGTTAAATTAGTCGTTCAGTTAACCGCCTAGCCTTTTAAATAAACGGCGGCCGTTCAACTAACGGCCTGATTCAATTACGGTTTAGGTTGGAAGTCTGTAACCAATCACGCGCGAGCCGAATTGGTCGCAGTAACTAAGGCAGGGCACCCCGACCAAATGGGTTAGGTTAGGTTAGAACTGTGACCAACCGCGTGCGAGCCGATAGAGCGAAGCGAGGCGAGCACTACTTCTAAAGGCCAGGCAGTTAACTGAACGGCTAATTTAACCAGTTGGCTGCGACATATGTATGAGCATATCTACTGGCAAACACACAATGTTAACAAGCTTATGAATTGTGACGACCAGCGAATAAACTACCGAAAGAAAGTACCTCTACTACTCTATTTGCATGCAGCTTCCAAAGATAATTAAACACCTCGTGAAATGGAACGTTGGCAGTTCGGAATAGTTCGGTAAATTCCGGAAAAATCCCTAGCAAGCGGGACTATCCATAAATCGAATTAAAAAGATTTCTCTTGTATTTGATGCGAGCTCGGAGTGCTAAAATGCAAATGCAACAGTGTTTTGTGTTTTTGTTGGAGTCAAAATTAAACTATGCACAAGTGTAAAAGAATATGAATGGACTGTTCATTACAGCGTTCACTGGATCACGTGGAGTAGTGGGCGTTTAAGGATTGAATGTGATGATGATGAATGCACTAAAGGGACGTTAACAAACAGATGTAAGTAGGTACCTATAGAATAATATCTGCCTAGCCTTTTCCCAACTATGTCGGGGTCGGCTTCCAGTCTAACCGTATGCAGCTGAATACCAGTATTTTACATGGAGCAACTGCCTATCTGACCTCCACAACCCAATCACTGGGTAATATGATACTCCTTGGTAAGACTGGTTGTCAGGTTTTCGGGCTTCGGACTACCCGTAACGACTGTCAAAGATCCACGAATGACAGCCGGGACCAACCGCTTAACGTGCTTTCCGAGGCAGGGAGGGGTCACGGTCTGTAAAGATGGTCACCCATCCTCAGACCAACATCGGCAAGCGTAGCTTTACCTGATCGATCGACCTGTGCGGATGGCCGCACAAAAAAAAAATTATATTATTTTGCCACAGGCCCCTCCTACCTATACCCAGGAAACATTCATGGTGTTACTATGGTGTTATGACATCGATACCAAATATGTAGTACCAACCACTTGTTCTTCCCGGCGTAAGACAAGAGTTCCAATGGTGCTATCGAAACAAAACGATGTAAACGTTTAAGAAGCTGTATCGATATTTTATTCCTATTTATAATTATAAGCAATCACTTCGTAATATCTATGCACCTAGGTAGGTAGGTAACTAAGTACTTGCGTAAGCGCAGATATTAAAACTGCGAAATTAAACCAGTTTTTCCTCATTTATCTGCTTATTCATGTTTATTCTGTTTGGTTTAAACTCGATTCTACCAAGTTTTGTAGTTGAATTGCATAATAGGTAGGACTTGGAAAATATATCTTAAATTAGCCTGATCATTAGTCTACTGACAAAGACTACCTATATACTGACAAAGACACCTACATAATCTCATACAAGAATAAAGCACCCTTGTAGAAAGACAGACGACAGTGACAGTCGTTACGGGTGGTCAGAAGCCAGAAAGTCTGAGAACCAATCATACCAAGGGGTATCGTGTTACAGAGTAACTGGATTGTGGAGTTCAGATGGGCGGTCGTTTATGTAAAATACTGGTATTCAGCTGCATCCGGATAGACTGGAAGATAACCCCAACTTTCATGGAAAAAGGCTGGCAAATTTTTTTTTTTTTGATTTGGAAGAAGTATGAGTGTTCGACTTTCTACACGTGATGCCAATATTTCTTATTTATTTGTCGTATTGTATCCGTTACTTTTTCAAATTAAGAAAAGCATTATTGCTGACATTTAGAAGCCCTGCTTGGGGAAAAATATTTTTAGAAGATTCTTGAAACGTACCTAGTTTCAAGAATCTTCTAAAAATAATTTGAGTAAGGCGGCCGGCCTCTATGTAGTTGTTAAAAGACGTACATTATATCATATTGAATTTATTTGAAATAGTCTGTAAATAGTTCTGTCAAATTATTGATTAATTAATGAATAATGCAAGTTTATTTATCTATCGCGATTTATTGTAATCGGCCGCATCCACATCAGTCTTGTCTAGGTAGGGCTGCTCCATCATCGAAGCCAAATCGAATAACTTGGCTATTTGTGCCACAAATGCACATGCTAGTGATTCTTGATCTTAGCCAACCCATCACTACGCTAAAAGATCTATTCCAGCGGTAAGCGATTGCAACTCCAAGATGATTTACGAAGGTAGACATATGTGGGGCGAAGACTCCGTCAACAGATGCAACAAGGGTGAATGTCGCATTTCACAAGCGGTTGGATATTTAGTTGGTAAAAGACTAGGCAGATATTTTAGTGGGTACATTTCAAGCAAGCATACACAAGTTTAAGCATTGTAAAATGCAACAAAGAAGTGATCCAATCATGACGTCATCTAATCCAGGCATACACTGTTATCTGTTATCAAGTAAAGTATTAGATCCTTGAACATTTAGGCCAGTATTAGGCGAGGTGGAAACAACATATGAAACTGGTTCTAAAATTATTCTTGTATCACACTTATTAAGACAAGATCGGGCTTATAGAATATGCACTTGCAATCAGTATGATTATTACACTTTAATTTATACAAAGGTAAAACTCGTTTTTACTATTACTTTTTATTATTTTTTGTTAATAGAATTATCAGAACTGTAAATGGATGTTAATCTAAAAATAGTTTTGCAAGCAAATTACACTTAACCGTTTGATAAAATGCTGATGTCATAATTATGCAACAATTGATATTGAAAAACAAGTTTCTAGTGTACCTTATCAGAGTTTTTATTTAAGGTATTCAGGATAATCTATTTAACGTTAGATGATTTTAGTCACTACCGAAAAAATACATAAATTATACTTGGAATGCCTTAGGGAACCATTTTGGGCCTGTATTGTGTCAAAGCCATCTCTTAGTTGGAATTAAAATCATCTTCGTAATAATTTAATTTGATATTTCGGAAAAATATTTCCGTACCGAGTAGCTTATTACCTATAATATAGTGGAAAATTACCCAGTTCTACTTGCAAAAGACACTGTTGACTTCAAGGAAATTATAATTTTGAGAACATCTTTATTATTCACAATTATTTGGGATATAAACTCTAGCAAAAAATCTCTTACAGCTAGAGTGCTATTTATTTACTTTATTATCATTCTATTTATTTCCTAAATATGTATAAATTCTATTACACTTGAATACGTTATTGCTTACATGACATAGAAACATAAATATTGAAAACGATAACTTTAAACCGCCATTTTTAACAGTGTGCGTTACTGGTGTGTATCATAAACATAATTATGTATTATACTACATAAATTCACCATCATCTGCCTAGCCTTTTCTCAACTATGTTGGGGTCGGCTTTTAGTCTAACCAGATGCAGCTGAATATCAGTATTTTACATGAAGCATCTGCCTATCTGACCTCCACAACCATGCAGTTACTAGGTAATACGATGCCCCTTGGTAAGACTGGTTGTCTAGATACTTTCGGGCTTCCGAAGACCCGTAACGACTGTCAAAGATCAACGAATGACAGCCGGGACCAACACTCGTAGCATGACCGCCGTAGAAACGGGTTTTGTCGACGGAAGAATAGGCAAAGTTACAGATTGTAGAAATATTTGTACGCATTCTACGCGTCTTAGCATGGCAATGTGTCGTTTTGTCTATACTTCCGTCGATAAAACGTCGTCATGCAACGCGTGCAACGGCTGAACGTGCTTACCGAGGGGTCTCGATATGTAAAGATGGTCACCCATCCACATGACCAGCCGCGGCAAGAGTAGCTTAACCTGATAGTACGACTCGTGCGGCTGTTATTACTTAGCCACAAGCCCCTCAAATACATCAATTATGAAGGTTTAATCACAAAAACATTTCATCGATGGAAGTTACAGTATACAAAATGACTTTTCAATTCTGTATACCTACGGTTGGAACAGGAAAGTTCACAAAATCTATGTACTGACGACAAACGAACTACAGAGCTTGCACGAGCGGATCCAATGAATTTTTACGAAGCAACGGAGGTTGCAAATTGGAGACAAAATATGGTGCCCTTATTCTCTTCACTCACAAACAGACTAGAGATTTTCTTGAAATACTTTTGATGTTTGATAGAATGTTACCTGGAAAATATAGGGTGTAGATATTTTGTTTGAGTTTATGACTGTTTTGGGTCGGTTATCTTGGGAGAATCTTTTTTTAATGGTACTGACAGACTTTCGACTACCAAAGGATAATACAGCTTTGATACTCATAATAAGTCACATAGATGCTATAACAAAAGAACCACAAACGGGACATTTACTCTGTGTTAAAAATAAGAAATCAATAAAAAATCCCTGATACATGAATAACTAATTCAATGCTGTAACAGTAAATCGGCAACCATCATTTAAAATGTATAAACTCTAGAATCGAAACACCTTTCAGCCAAATTGACATTGTTATAACCTATGTATAAATTGTTTCAACCTAGGTATAAATGTAAAATAATCTCATCAAGTCACTCCGACGCCAGTGGCAACTTTTGACACTTATGTAAACAATGGTCTCAACTAGGCGGACACTTGGCCTACAAATGACATAGTTGCAGTATTGATAGATCCTCCTGTATATTATGGTCAATGCAAAAAAATCCACTACTAAATAAATGCCATTGATTCTGATTTCCATTTAGAAGATTTAATAAAATTTGGATTATTTGATAACTAGCTGTTGCCCGCAACTTCGTCTACGATCCAGGATGAAAAGTAGTCTATGTCCTTCTCCAGGTCATGGTCTACCCATGTGCCGAATTTCAACCAAATCCGTTCAGCCGTTTTAGCGTGCTTTCACGTAAATCAGCGTAACAAACAAACAAACAAAAAAAAATACTTTCGCCTTTATAATATTAGTTAGGATTACATTTTGGGATTATTTCTGTTTTATGCCAATTATAATTGGATATCCATACTAAATTATAAATGCGAAAGTGTGTCTGTCTTTCTGTCTGTTACCCTCTTCACGCTTAAACCGCTGAACCGATTTAGATGAAATTTGGTACATTTATAAACTTGAAAAAAAAAAGGTTTTCAATTAATCATAATTTCTATAGAAAAGTACCCGTCTAGAAAATTCTGAAGTTAAAAAAGAAATGAACCATAAAGTTGTTACTGAACTGAAAACAGTAAAGAAGTACCTATTAAAGAATCGAGAAAGACAATGATAGTAAAAACTTTTTCTCGACAAAACAGGATCGAACGACTTGGATCTTGGAACAAATAGCAAAAAAAGAACTTAAAATAAAATTTGTTTTTACCGTTTAGGAACATCCATAATATCTAATATTATAAATTCGAAAGCAACTATGTCTGTAACCTTTCACGCCTATACCATTGAACGGATTTCGATAAAAATTGGCAAGAAGACGAATGGTTTCCTGAGGAAGGACATAGGTTACTTTTTGCCCGGTAGCGGCGTTCCCGTGGGATAATTTCAGACATTCACGCGAGCGAAGCTGCAGGCAGAAGATACTATACAATATGATAATTGATTATCAATGGACACTCATTTAATTGAATGACATTTCTAATATCAATAGGTTCGGTGAGATAATGATCAAAAATTCTAAATATTTTGCATATTGCTGTATAGTGACTCATTTTTCTCAATGTCTGTTTGGCTTCTAATCTATTTGTAAAGTGTTTGAATAAACAGGAGTCCGAGTCAGTTACGCATATTTTCTTAATGAGTAAGTACCTATACTTAGTAATGAAACGGCACGGCAACATGTTTAGAATTGATTTGCAAACTATTGCTTAGCCATAAACTGTGCGCCTAAAATCTAAAAAACCTTGGGCAAAGTATACGCCCTAAAAATAATGACTTTATTTTTTAATGTCTTTAATTATATAGGTACACCATTGAAGCAAAGAATTAGCAGAAGTATGAAACATCAATAATATCCCGGTTGCAACAAGCAAGTAGGTACTCAATGTACAGTACAGCACAAGTTCTGGATAGGTAAACACTTTTCCTGGAAGTTCAAATTTAGTTTCCCATAATTGGAATTGGTATTAAATACTTTTATATTGACACAGATGAGCGCAAGAAATTAAAGGTGAAAAGAAGGAACACGAAAATACATAAATTTTTACGTTTATCTAAAAAGTAAAACACATTTCGGAACCACGTTCATCGTTCGTTACACTGAATAGTGTAATTACAAATGTTTTTTCTGTGTCTGTGTTTATCTTAGTCCCCAAACAGCTAACATCCAGAGTTTTCAAGTTTCGACTAAATAGGTTACTTCTAGGCAAGTATGCAGCAGCGTCAATCGCACCATCTCATGTCAACACGTCAGTTATAAGAAAAGCGCGAAAAATCGCAAAAGACATACATTTTGCACTCAAATCGTGCGTGACCAATAATGCCCATATCATGTTGTATGATGAATGATATGAAAGAAAAGCTAGTGAATGATGGCGTGACGGTTGTCAGGGGAGAATGAAAGATGAAAACGACCACAAGTAACATGGGGCAAGGGCACGAAGATGACGAGATGATGATCTGACATACTACATTATATCAACAAATGTGTACCATAAAATCACTGCGTACCACGAAATACAGCGTACTCGAGTGCACCAACAGAAGTAATTCTACTTATAAATATATCAGGTAGCAATCGGCCGATACCGCACAGTGGAACGAATGTATGGGAGCGGTTGGACGTAGACATGTCCGAAAAATAAGAGTAAAATTATGACAAACTAATGATGCCATCTTATTCGATTACTTAATGCCTTCATAAATTGTGGTGATGAATTTCTTCATAACTCCCATATTTCGGGAGTAATTTGAGAAAATGTGAAATTTTACTATGAAAATGAGTGTATCGAGCTCTCTCCCTCCTGATTCCGGGCTTGTTTCAAGTAGCGGTCTCTAATATCGTAATGCTATTACTAAGAGCTATATTTAATACTAAGACACATAGTGCGCCAAATGTGCACTTTCTGGGATAAAAGGAAATGAAAATTTAAAAAAAAAACGTTTTTTCCCCATTTGTATTTACTTTAAACCGCAGACAGACTTATTAAGAGGTCTATAAATATATTATATATATACAGAAATATATATTAACAAAAATATTCACAAGAACTGATGAGAGTATGACTTTTAAGTAAGTTGATAATAAATTACCTAGTTTCATTAAAAGTACAATAAATAATTAAGATGTAAGCTCTAATTTACTAAGTTACACATTTTAAAACAATAACATCATTTAATTATCTTCGTCATCATCATCATCATCAATTAATTCAAATTCAGAATCGATGTCCGCTAAATCATTTATGTTAACAAATTCGATATCACTTTTCTCAGAATCCGTAAGCTCATAAAATTCCTTAAAAGAAGATTTTTTTACAAACTTATTTCCTTTTGGACGGATACTTGTAACAAGTGGATCAGAAGACAGTAAAAGATTGTGCATAATATCTTCATTGCATGAGATACTGCTATGCTTTCGAGAATGCCCCTCTCTATATTTTCTAAAATCTTTATTTCTAGCCTCAGATGCCTCTTCGGATAGAAAACCAATGGGCACAATTGACATGTTCTGAACTATGTCTGGCCCATGCATTAAAATTTTATGAAGTGAAGAAGGCATATAATACCATGGGTATAACTCCACGTAAAGCTTAGCAGTATCAAAGCAGAACTCTCGGAATTTAGTTACGTTGATCTTCTCTCCTGATGAAATACACTGCAAGATCACACAGATTTTTCTTAAAAGCATAGCATCTATTCCGGTCAGTTCAGCAGATTTAGTGTAGTTTTCAAAAAATCTCCTTGCCGAGTTGCCATTGTTGGTGGATCCACTGCCTTGTTTCACAACATCGAGAAGTAAGCCCGTTTCTCTTCTTACAGCCTCTTGAACTCTTTTCTTCCTGTCATCAACTTGCCTTTTTGCTATATCACCCCTTACTTGCCATGATTTTATGTCTAATTTGTAGGAAATGTGTAATAAGCATTCCATTGAGCGAATCCAAGCGTGAAGGGTGCTTAAGCTATATTTATACATGTCCTCGTTTGCGTGTTTATCTTTGATTAACTCTAAATTATTCATTTCTTTAGGACAAGCCTTGCATATGTCACACACTGAAGCTGCTGTATTGGATATAATGGAATGAATTTTACCATCAATCATTGTCAACAGCAGTTGGTGTTTGACACTAATTCCATCAGTGATGGTGGATGGAGTTAAGGCTTCAATCTCTGCTTCGATTTCAGCCATCTCTCTCTGCACATTTTCTTTGGTTTCCTTTATAAACTTAAACAATATTGGCCGGCAAAATGAAGTGGAAGATGGTCGCTCGTTTTCCCAAATTGTTACACCTTTTGAGACGAGCCGCAGTGGTACAAGACTAATCATAAAATTACTAGCAAGATCGATTTGCTCATCTTCACTCGTCCTTTGATGATAAATGCTTTGGCTAGATGATCCGTCAAAACCCCATTTGCTGGTCAATACGAGCTGTTGATTGGGATCAACAGGGGTTTCTAACGACCTAATAAGTCTTCTTGAGGTTAAATCCATCAAGGCTTGTAATTTGATTTTTGCAGAGCTCTCTGTAACTGTGAGATCTTCTTTGGCCGGATAGCACTTAATTTTTTCTTTAACCAACATGTAGTAACTCGGGTATTGAAGAGCTCCTTCTTGAGTGTTGAAATCCCGAAGAGTGTTATAGCGCCATTTCGATAAGTTCATCGATACATAAAGAGCCAATGCCTTCAAAGGGGATATTTCCCGTACCTGAATTGATTTACCTTCAATGAAGGCTTTGATTTTTGAGGCCTCTTCTGGATTCTCCGTCAAGTATTTCATAACATAAGCTGTATCGCTTTGTCCTGCCTTTTGAAGCGCCCTTTCGGCCGAAAACATAATTTCAGCGCTGCTACTGCTGCATGAAAGACTATCTTCAGTGCGTCTTCTTTTTTGCCGGTTACTAAGGTCCTCAAAAGATTTACGAGGACTAGGATGTGTACAAGTTGAAGCATCAGATTTAGCAGGAGAAATTATGGGCTCGATGACGTCACTTATATTTTCTGTAGAAGGTTCCATATTTTCATTCTGTAATTCCGGCCATTGAATTGCAGCCTGTAGCCAAATCTCATGTTTCTTCCGAAACTTATCTGTGCTTCTTCCAGACTGTGTCCATTTTGCATAAATGCGGTAGCAAAATCGACGACACCAGTCTTTTAAACTTGTTTCAGCACTTTCACATAACTGAACACAACTGTTATCTTTTAAAACACTGAACAAATAGTTAAAGTCGCGTAAATCTTTATGTGCGCGTGCGCATAAAGCAACGTGAATATCAAGATTTGTATTAAAATTTGGAAAATACATTGCGAGATTAGCTTGGATACAACGAGGTGTAAATCAACACTGATTTTAAAGTTACTAATAGTGACCTATTTATATAAAATCCAGGTATCCCAGGTATCCTTTGTTAAATATTGCAAGGTAATTAGTTATTGTGATAATTAGTAAATGATGCATGCTAAATTAGTGTATTAAGAGCCATTTAGTAATTAAATAATAGCAATGTTCTTATCAGTAATCATTAGTGCATCAGTTTTATATGTAAACCTTAAGTCCCTAATTATATATCCTAATTAGCTTATATCTTCTCTAATTGGCTGCTCAGAAATGTTATTGTAATAAGGTAAACCTTTAGAAAAACGGTTTTAATCAACAAAATAAACAAAAAATAAAAAAATTGTGTTATAAAATAAACATCACTCTTTATCCCAGAAAGTGCACATTTGGCGCACTATGTGTCTTAGTATTAAATATAGCTCTTAGTATTAGCATTATGATATTAGAGACCGCTACTTGAAACAAGCCCGGAATCAGGAGGGAGAGAGCTCGATACACTCATTTTCATAGTAAAATTTCACATTTTCTCAAATTACTCCCGAAATATGGGAGTTATGAAGAAATTCATCACCACAAGTTATGAAGGCATTAAGTAATCGAATAAGATGGCATCATTAGTTTGGCATAATTTTACTCTTTTTTTTCGGACATGTCTACGTCCAACCGCTCCCATACATTCGTTCCACTGTGTACCGAAGCGATCCGTTGCAACAAACGCTCGGTCAAATGACACCAATTGATATGTATTGTAAAATTGATACTTACGTATTGAGAATTGAACGCCAGGGACACTTCATCGGTATTTCATTTAAGACGTTCGTCTGCGGTTCGATATTAGTTGGATTGATTTGGTGGGTCAGTTTTTTTGGCCGCTAGTATATACCCCTCCATACCACCACCACCCACCATACCATTTACCATTTTGTAGTGCCACTTTGAATTGTAACAACAGGCAGATGGTTTCTGACTGATCAGTTGCCATGGTATGTGCATGTGAAGTGGAAGAATGGGGGGACATGTCATGACCAAATGTCATGAACAAAGAAATGAAGGATGGATTGTAAAACATGGCTAGACAAGTAGTTAATATTGTGATGCCACCTCATCATGATGCATAGAAGAAGACATTTTGCGCCGATCCAAATGAATTGAAATAGATGAAGGAAGATAATATTCAAAATAAATTCAATAATATCACAAAGGAGGAAAATAAGACGGTTTCTGTCTAATAAAAATATTTCATTTCACATAAACTTACATGGGCACTCATGAAACATCAGACCTTGGTGCTATAAGTTTCTGAATTGTAACATATAACTTAATTGTTAATAAAATTTTAGGTGGCTGGGATGCGGACGGCGGAATACAGGGTGTTGTGGCGTAGCCTGGGAGAGGCCTATGTCCAGCCCAGAGACCAGTGGGAGAGGCCAGTGTGTATGGCCTGTGTCTGCGATAGACTGAGTTGATTGACCTAATGTGTTTGCTTATAACCAGATACTTTTATCTAATACTTTAAAATGATTTTCAAAGCTACATAGTATCACAGCCGCTCCCTATGAACAGTCACCCTTGACCCGGCTCTTCCCGAGTATTAGTGCCTTTTATGACACCCACTTCAAATCGCTGATGCTTCAAGTGCACTAGCAACAAGCACATCGATTTGTTACACTGCTTTTGAACACAGGTTTTTTTTTTGGATCTGCCAGTTTTGTGGACATGCTTGCATTAGACTTGATTTTCCACAATGACGCACACTTGTGTATACGCAAGAAGGGTCAAATTAAATTAGCTAGCGATACCTAACTCTCGATACCTAAACACGATAAAATGAAAAACAAAGAAGATTTTGTGTATTTTTTTTGGGGTTCAACGACCGCGTCTTGTTACTTCATTCACAACGGAATCTTCAAATTAATTTCTTTTTATTACATCGTGTTTAGATAGCAACACCCATCACGTCCGCTGAGTTTTGCTAACCAGTTTAATTTGACCCTGTATAGTCCCCTTCACCGTATATAATAATTTTCATTCCTCTTTCGTGAGCTCTGTGATGACTTGCGTATATGATATCAATTCATCGTCGATATAAAGTTTCGTTAGATTATAAAACTACGTTATTTAAACGATCCTCAGTTCACTGTATCTTTAATTAAATGTCAATAAAGTGAGAGTATAGTTCCATCAATTCTAAGAATGAATATGAGAGGAGTGCCACTCCTTAACAATAGAACCTAGATACGTAAGTATGGTGTAACTGTAGTCGATCTCGTTATTGTCGTATTTTCTTTATCGGTTTTAACAACACTAATCTTAGTAAATTGAAATTTCACTAAGGTTGGTTAAGCAGACACCTAATTATCTACTCATATTATTTCTATTGTTCATCATTTGGTGGAATGAATAACATTTGTACTACACAATGGACCTGACTAGACTACGTCATATAATATGCAGTGTGTCAAGTTAAACGAGGGACTTACTTTAAGGGAGTGTAGTACCCATGAAAATTAACAACTTTTACTAAGAGTCCAACACTGAAATCGAGAAAATAAAACCAGCCGCTCTATACATTTTATGTTCGCATAACTGGACAAAATGTAGGGAACAGCTGTTTTTTTTTTCATATTTTTGAGTCCGCCCCATATTAAAAGTTGTTCATTTTCATGAGTACTACACTCCCTTAAAGTATGTCCCTCATTTAACCTGACACACTATAGTATAGAGATTACTTACCAAGCAGTAGAATTAATATGTCCGAACAATTTGCTTATGGAGGACACGTTTTGTTCTTGTTTTAACTAATTTGCTTGTAACTTCAAACTAAGCAAACACCTCATTGTTTCTCATATTATTGGTAACTAGCTTCTGCCCGCGACTTCGTCCGCGTAAAATTTCTTGTTCGCCTGACCCACCCCGTTGTATCGTAATGCCCTTCCACACTGTCACTTCGTTATCGCTGAGCGTTCTTTCTTTTTTTTTTTTATTCCGTCGATCGTCCCAGAAATAAGCGCGTTCAAACAAACAAACTCTTGAGTTTTATTATTAGTATAATATTTGTAGAAGACAGGGTAATTCATAACATTTTGTACCTACTACTCAATAGCCCTGACCACATCATTTATATTGATATTTGAAGTAGAATTAATATGTCCGGTCAACAATTGAAAGGAATGTTTTGTTCTTGTTTTAAAATGAACTGTTCAACGGTTCGGTTCAACTCGCGTGGGAGTTTGGTGGTGATGTCTGAAGAAGAGTATTTGTGACTAGCTCAGCCAGCGTGGGTGTCGGAAATTATCCCACGGGAACGTGCTACCGGAGCAAATATTAGACCTACTCGTATGTTGCTCCTTATAACATCAGCTATCTGCCAATGAAAGTCCCGTCAAAATCGGTCGAGCCATTTCGGAGATTAGCCGGAATAAACAGAAAAAAATTTTAAGGACCGTTTTCAAATGCATTTATTAAAAAGTTGTTATTAAAAACAACATACAGTTTAAGTTTATTTATTTGTAGATGAGGAAGAAGAAGATAAGTAGGTAGGTATGTGATAAAACTCTATGGTAGGTGCTTATGTGAGCGTTGCAAGCAAAAATATGTTTTAGATCGTGCCCGCGACTTCGACCGCGTGAAACTTCTTGCTTTAACATAAATCTGTATATCCAGTGACACTCGGCAATACTATAGCTTCCCATTAGTGAAAGAATTTTCAGAATCGAATCAGTAGTTCTGAAGATGACCCCCCACAAACAAACCCACAAATGTAATAAGTACTTATAGATTAAAGTATGCTACTCTTTTATAATATGTTGCTTTTCAGTAGACAGTTATATCACAAGAATTGGAGTAGGTAAAATTTTGGTCGGTAGCCTAGTTCGTACGTAGCTGTTCTCATAATTTTATTATAGGGACAACACGAAGGAAGTATAATTCTGATAAAATATGAGTCTTTTTCCTCAACCTACGGTTCGGCTTCCACCTTATCGAGTACAAGAGTTGTATAGCGTGAAGTAACGTTTGATGACAGAATGAGACCAGCGGGGTAATTTTATTTTGACAGTTCAACAATATTCATTGCGTTATTTACGTTGTTGAGCAAACTTTTCGAACATATGAAGCAGTGGAGTAGTAATATCCTTCGAAATGATTCAGATTGCGATTAGTGTATTACGCAATGAGAGCGCAGCTCAGAAGAATCTACAAACTGTGGCAAAATATTGGAAAGGCCTGTTAGTTAGTATTCAAGAGTGGTAGATATGCTACATACATAATTAGGCAAGTCATTATGTAAAATGTTGCTTAAAATAATGTTAGGTATGGTCAGTGTCTTGCAAAAACTGGCAGATCAAGTTGAGTAAATAATGAAACCGTTTTCGTAAATTGAAAACGTTGCATTATATTTCTTCAAGTAGTATGTAACGTGCACAATGTAATCTTTCATGTAAGACTTGCCTATGGATAATTATATTAGTAATTACGTAACCAAAAAAAGGCTAAAACAGTAGCTAGACGCGCGAGTAACTATCCTCCTTTCTAGTCCCAGTAAAACAGAAAACGCGTGACTTATTATTGAACATTCGACGCGCGCCGCTCAAGCGTTTGTAATCTGAACTTGCCTTTACGAGTTTCGGGTCATACTCTCGTAAATGTCGATACATTAAACGTAGCAGACGTTTAATGTATATGTTCTGGAATTCTCTGGCATGATTAACGTTAACTTGTCACACGCCTTTCAGACGAGACGGTTTCAGGAATGTTAATCTAAGGGTTAACGCCCTTTGAGAATAATACGTCTACAAGCCTGGAGGTAGGTCCCTACTGAATAAGGTTTGTTTGTGTTTGGTCTGAGAATAAATAAGTACCTGCTGGGAATTTTTTAACTCGATGATCGAGAGAAAATCTTGGAAAGCGTTGAACACTTTGTCTCTCTCTAAAATGTGTAGTATTGGTATTTGGCTATTTATCTCTCCCACTCTTCAAGAAATATCGCCATGATACAGTATTTTTAGGATTCTGTATCCCAAAGGGAAAAAACGGAACCCTTATAGGATCACTCGTGTGTCTGTCTGTCCGTCCGTCTGTCACAGCCAATTTGCTCCGAATCTAATGGACCGATTAAGTTGAAATTTGGTACCGACACATGTGAATCTCTGTGACCCAAACAGACGTGTAACGTAAATAAATGAATTTTGAATATGGGGGTCATTTTTGGGGGGCAAATAGAAAAATAAAAGTTTCGCAATCTGTAAGTACCTTGTGACATATCAAATGAAAGGGCTTACTGCGAGGATCTCAAATATGTTTTTTTCATAATTTTAAAGTAAATTGTATTAAGTTATTTAAGAAAATAGAAGAAAATTGACCATTATCCGTTATCTCCGAAACAACTGAGCCTAAAAATAAAAATAAAAAATCAGGAAGTAGTTCTATACCTATAGATTACAGGAAAACCTACAAAAAGTGTGGTCTTTAAACAACTTGGTAAATCTCTCAATATTGTGCGCATCGTACGGAACCCTTTCCACGCGATTTCAACTCGCACTTGACCGGTTTTTTTTTTCTGTCAACTAATGTTATCTGTGAACTACTTCATGATTATGTTCACTACTCGGCATATCATGCCCAGCTGAAATGCAATGATGCTGTTGGGCTGAATCATGTTCCGGTCTCATACATATTTCTATAAAGTTATATTCTTATAATCGATTTTGCCGCTCGGCTGTGCCGAAGCGTGCCGACCCGAATAGTGAGTAGCAGCCCTTACACAACATGACAACAAGATAGAGTTCTAGTTCTTAGTTTAGCTACTGCGTCAATAAAAATACCTGGCGTAATTACTTTACATTAATATACAACTGCATTGTTATTAAATAATTAATCAACCAGTATTCACGCGTCGAACATATTATTAATAATTATTATTATAAGTTAGCGAAGCACCGTGCGAAGCCTCCTGCTTCGTACGGCAGATCATCGAGATTTCTTTATTTATTTATTATATACTTTATTGTACAGCAGAAAACATCATAACAAAAAAACAATTAACATTACAAAACGTACAATGGGAGGCCTTATCTCTTTATTATATGTATTTTTAATATCAATGTATTATACACATAATTCTTATGGAATAAATTCTCTAGTTGATGGTGGAAACTGCATCAAAATACGTTGCGTAGTTTAGCAGAACAAAGCAGTCACACACGAAAAGCGACTTTAATTTGTAATATGTGTAGATGATAATCTACTCACAATTATAGTGACTATAACCATAAATCAAACGTTATATTAAAATCATTGCAGAATGATATAATTATGCGTACTTTAATCTATCAATGGCCGTATTTATAATAATGTTGTCAGTCACTACTCAATGTTAATGAGTTTTAAATGTAATACAATATTATAAACAATAATTATGATTGTAGTTGAGGGGCCCGTGGCTAAATAATAACAGCCGCACAGGTCGATCGATTAGGTTCAGCTACGCTTGCCGCGGTTTTTCTGTGGATGGATGACCATCTTTACATACCGAGACCCTCCGTGACGTTTGGTCCCGGATATCATTCGTGGATCTTTGACAGTCGTTACGGATAGTCAGAAGCCCGAAAGTCTGACAACCAATCTTACCAAGGGGTATCGTATTACGAAAACATTGCAGCTTGCGAAATAATCCATTAATTGAGTAATTTTTTTTTTTAATAGATTCGTTTCACCCCTGTTATGAATCCGTTTGAAAATGGCTCTTTTATTCAAAGTAGTTTAATCATAATTAATAAAAAACTAACTAATGTCAAAAATGTATACGATAAAATAAACATTTATAACACATAAACAGTCGTGCACTTTTTTTTTGAGTCTTGTTGCTCGAAATAAAATTATTATTATTATAATTATATCGCCTGTAGGTTCTTATTCTCTCTATCAATGTAGTACTTGTACGGCTTGTACCACGATAATGTTTCTCAGGTCTGTGCATTCCCACGATTGTCACTACAAACTGGGATTTTCCCATTATAAACCCCTCTACCCTTGGACTTTTTTCAAAGAATCAAAACCACCCCACACTTGACAGCCGTATTTGATCTCAGACAACAAAGGCACCTACTATATACGTATATTACTTGAGCCCAGTAGAAAATGTCTTGAGGAAAATTTGAGTATGAATGTATGTGGCTACAAGAGTACGCGAAAACCAAAGAAACGATGGATGGACCCTCCCACCCGTTTTCTAGAAAAGGGGTAACTACCGAGATGACGACTAATAGATAACTATGGAAGAAAACGACATGTTGCGCCAACCCCAAATGAATTGGGATAAGGAGCAAGTTAATAACATCATCAATGTAGGTATGTAATTTTTATATCCCTGAGTATCTTTCGCCATTTCTTCTCAGGAAATGTCGACTCCACATTGCTTTTTTTATATGACATGTAGAAGTGATCTCGATATCCTATTATTACAGAATAAACAATTTCATTTCAACTCCTCAAAGGTGCAGGTGTATTATGGCCACTTGGGACACTCCAGCAAGTGGTTCATAGTCTAAGTTGTTAAGTATCTAAATTTATACTAATACAATAAAGCTAAAGAGTTTGTTTTTTTTTTATGTTTATTGTTTGAACGCGAAAATCTCTGGAGCTATTTACTATAGGTATGTCGGATTTGAAAAAATCTTTTTGAATTTCAAAGCCCAATTCTTGAGGAAGGTTATAGGCTATTTAACATTACGCTACGACCCTTAGGAGCCGAGCAAAGGGAAGGCAGAAATAACGCTAAGCGAAAACGAAGTATTAATAGCGCGGGCTGGCGATGCGATGCGTCGGGGTGGCTCTGGGGACAAGAAATTTCACGCGGTCAAAGTCGCGGGCAGAAGTTAGTCAACTATTTATAATGCATTTCGTCACTGGAAATGAGAAAATGCTAAAGCGCCATTTTGGCCAAAATAAGTTATTTTTATATCGTTGGATTAGTTTTTTTTTCTGCGTCGAGCTGTTTAGGTTGCAAGACAATTTGAGCTAATTTTAATTGGCTCAGATTGTCTCTGTGGATTGCGGCTATCGTTGAATCTAACGATATTATTATATAACTAATTTTGGCCCAGATGGCGCTTTAACATTTTCTCCTTTCCAGTGACGATTTGATTTCCCGGAGAGATACACAAGGAATGTTAGGACAGCTAAACAAATGAATACCGACTGCTAAAGCCACATGAATAAGTGAGATAGTGTCCTCAGAATTGGCAAGATTCCACAACTTTGATATCTTTACTCCGATATCAGTAAATTTAAAATAGATTTGGTTAAGCAGTTAAGTTAGGGTTAGGAATGAGTTAAGTGGAGCAACTTGCCACACTTGATTACATACGAGGAAACTGAAAAATATCTATAGGTAGAGAGAGAGAGGTATCTACCTACTACCTACATTTTATCGAGATACGTGAATATAGATAAATGTATGGAGCAAATGATATTTTTATTAAAAGTTGGTCATATGAATACAATGACTCCTTAAGAGGTATTCATTAATTTAAAAAATACCTCGCATTTAAATGTATTGAGCAAATGATATTTTTTTCGCGATTTGAAAGTTGTTCATAATGATGAGTAGGTACAATGACCCTTTAAGAGGTTTTCAGTCATTTCAAATACACCTTGCATTAATAAGATATAAGTAGGCATTATCATTGAAAAGATTCTCGTAAAACTTATGAATTTTGAGGTACGTAGGTAGGTAGGTACTTTCGGAGCAAATACCTACATGCAAAAATAACAATGTAATGTTGAACTTATAATGCAGTAACTCTAGAGCGAACTATAATAATTACTTATTAATAGTATCGATACTCATTTGTTTTGACTTTTTCTTTTTCATATCGTACGTAAAAATATCGCGGCGGGATTTTATCGCGCACTCGATTTTCAACTCTCGGTGTTGAGCCGAGCATTGAGAATTGAACAGAGCGCATCCGTCAAAACTTACTGAAAATTCACTGTTGGATTTGCATCTCTCGGCGCTTAGCAGGGAGTTCAAAGCCCAGTGCGCGAAAAAAAATCGCCGCGGGATAAACGCGAGTCGCGACCGTGCGTACCTGGGCCTGGATGAAGATGTAGGTAGAACTACATTATTTTACCTACCGAGATTATTATAAATAGGTACTATTAAGTAAGTATTGCAACAATACAGGCTTACTGACAAATAATAACAGGTAAATGAAATAGTTTGATGTTGATCAAGGAAATGTCATGTACAGTCAACAAAAGAGATAAGTATGCAGGACCGTCGGATATAGTTAGCTTAGAAACCAAAGGATGTTGTCGACTGAAATTTTATTTGATAAATGGCCTGTTTGTTTTCTATTAATAAAATTAAATTTTATTCGAGAACGTCCATAGGTTTCTTACTAAACTTCAACTATATCCGACGATCCTGTATACTTATCTCTTTTGTTGACTATACCTATCTATTTGGCAATATTATGTATAAAATTGTATGTAGAAATGATAATTTTAGAAAAAAGAAACGCTACCTATTAAAAACACAAGGTTCGCACCTAACCAAACAATTTAAAGAACGTAATCTACATAATATGCCTATTATTCACGCATAAAATTAATTGTTTTTGTCTCTATGTGAAGATATTGTGTAAGAGATTGTAGATAAAAAACAGTAGGTACCTATTAAAACCAAAAGACTCTCACCAAACTAAGAACTTGAAAGAACCTACAATTTGTTCTGCGTTTATTTTAACTTCTGTAAGTACCAACAAAATCACACAACCACAAAAACAACAATGTGGACATAATAAGTCAAAAAAATTTAAGCTTGAGTACGAGGCTTTTGACTACGTTGTAAGAATGTGTATATTTTGTGGTTTTATTTTATTTGTAATGTGCGTTTTGTTTGTGCAGAATAAACATTTTTTTTTTTTAATCAGCCATAAAACTGATAAGAAAGAATGTAAGCCCAGGCAACTTAACTAAGCAGGTATGCCTATTTTATTGAAGAAAGTTCATCTCCCTAAATAACGTAGTGTAAACTTCGTTGTAATTGTTCATTCTCCTACTCTTATCACAATTTATGTGGGATCGGCGGCGGCGTAACATGTATTTTTCTTCCATACAAGTTCTTTAATAGTCGTCATCTCGGTATTCAACCACTATCTAGCCATATCACCTTTCACATAGACCATCCATTGTTTCTTTGGTCTTCCCCTACTCTTATAAACTTACCTACTTACTATTTTATAAATTAATTAAACTATAATTAGTCAAAGTAAAAAAAAACAATAAACCGTTATTAATTTAAAACATTTATAAGTCCCTTTCAGCTCTCCTGAATATGAAAAACGTGTTTAAATTCTTGTTACATATTTTTGTTTAGGCAATGAAGTTTTATTGATAATCTGTAGCAATATAACTGTAACTTCGCTTGTAACTATTTAAGTATATTAATCATCCATTTATTACCGCCTACTTTCTAAAGCCCCACAAAGTTATTCTTTTACAACTAACATCACGACGAACATATTGTTTAATAACACCGGAAACCGCCGATAACAAAACATGAGAATTTAGCTACCGAGCGGGCCTTGAACGGCTGAGTCGGCTATGAATGAAACTATTATGAAACAGTATTTACATTATCCTCCAGGTCTGTCGCAGGCCTTACCTCCCTCCGTTTACATTACATACTGGCTTAGCGAATCTAATCTAATTAGCGTTGCACTACAGTGACGTCATGAAGCCGGCTCGAGCCGCGAAATGTAAGTTCAACAAACTTAACCTTTATAATATAAGTAAATCGCGCGCCATTCGTAAACAAACGCTGTTTATGGTAAACACACTTATGCACCTACAAACTTTTTTGTCACAAAAATTGTAGTTTTTTCTCAGAGAGTCGGCGGCACTTTGTGTATGTTTTCGTAAGTTGTATTTTTATTGGTTAATACGCACGACAGGTGGCGGGCCGCAGCGATACGCGGTCGTCGCGCGGCGGCTAGGACACGTCTGAACTCAGACTACGTTCAGCACGGTTGTGGGCACACCGCGCCGCCACTCTGCGCAATTCTCACCCAGTGCGCCGCCTGCAAGTGCAACACTGTACTAGCACGTTGTATCGCGCGTTCTAATCGCCCGATACGTTTACATGCAGCGTTTATTTACAGCATTTTGTAAAATGTAAACATTAAGGCATTCCAATCTTTGGGAGCATGATCATTGCCGTGTCTGTTTTGCTTTTGTATTCCGTATTAACGGTAGCTTTACGTAACAGTTAATTCAGTGCGGTAATAATTTGAATGTGACTGTTATTTATTGTTGATTTACCTGGCGCTATTTTGTTCCTTTTCACTATAAAATAATTAATGACTATTTTATTTAAGTACATTAGATACTAAATTAAATGATTAACTTATCTAATATACAAATAAATAAAAAACAAAGGACACTTAGGCGTCGAAGTACTCGTCCGCATCGCTGTCATCCGGAAACGTGCCCAGAAGAGTGGCAGCATTGCCACGTTGAATGGCAATGCTAATTCTTTGGCCAAAGAACAGAAAAAGGAGACGCGAACTCGGGTCCCATGACCAGAGCGTTTCGACAAAAAAATATATAAAAAACATGTTTTATAAGACATGTTTTTTTTTTTATAATATACCTAATAGTAGTGTATTAGTCATAGGTATAATATTATATTCATGGCAATCTGTGGAGTATATTAAGTACCTAATGTAAACATCACCAGAACAGCTTCAAACAAAGTCATTCTCCAATACTAACCTACCTCAACATTTTCAATTTTTATTTAATCATTTCATTATTTTCTTTTTAAATAAAAATTGAAAATGTTGAGGTCTGTTGGGTCACTGACCCGACAGACGTTGTCCTGTCCAATAGTTCTTACAAAAATCCCATAGAAATGAGGACGTCCAATTTGTCCCGTTTTTGTAAATGTTTCGGAAAACTTTTCAGACATCGATACCCATAACGTCTGCAGAATGTCGCTTGCTACCTAATTTAATTTGACCCTGTAGATAGATTTAATTCTCACACAATCTCCCCTTCAATTCCTCATATCTAAGTTAGATAACTACAATTCCCCTACTTCGGCACATTGGCACAGTTCGGAACCACCTGTAGGCATAAATGTGTGTTTGTGAAGAGCCGACAAGAGTCCCCGGTAACCCATTTATATGTGCCAAGCTATGAATAGCACACTTCGTTGCTTCCCGGAGCTGTGTAAGATGAGGCTTGAGGAGTTCACCAGGTCAATGGGTTCCGACACCCTATTATATCCTTGTTGGTATACCTACACGAATTTGTGACGAAAAACTATAAGCAAATTTTATGTAGGAGAAAAAAGAGTTTTGTGTTTGGAATTTCGAAACAGCTGTTTTTTAATTTTGTAAAATATGAAACGTTTATTTTCTCTTGACTGTACTTACCTGTCATAAAGAGAAACCTATATAAAATTGGATAAGAAAGATTTAAAAACAGAAGAAGAACTAGCAGAGCAGAGCAGGGTGGAGGGGGGGGACTCAGGGGATCAGACCGAAATAAATCTGGAATAGTATTATACAAAAAAAAAATTATGTTACCTTAAAATATAGTTAGTAGTCCTCGCAACCGGTGTGTATGTATGATCAGCTGATTTATGAACGAAGCAAAAGAATATGTGGGTGCAAAAGTGTGTCTTAACATGCGGCGTTCTGTAGTGCCTGCTTACCCTCATTGGTAAAGGCGTTAGTTTAATCTAACCTAACTAGCCTGTATTGTCCCAAGGCAGGGTAAAGGCCTCCCTCGCCCTTTTCAAAACAATTCTGATTTTGCGAGTGGCCAGTCCTTACGGTATGAGTCAAGCTCGTTTCGTTATGTGTGTGTGTGCACCTTTAAATGATTGTCAGAAAAAAAAGAAGGTAAGGCTGTTCAGAGGGGCAGTTCTCGTAATTTTAAGAACTTTCACAGTCTCAATCTGTCAAAAATACCTCTAATTTCCCAACATTTTTGACAAGTTTTTGACATTTGATTGACCTTCTAGTATCCAACACGAAACCCTATTGTTAGGTTTCCGCTGTCTGTCCATCCGTCCGTATGTCTGTCAGCGGGCTGTATCTCATGAACCGTAATAGGTAGACAGTTGAAATTTAAACAAAGTATGTAATTCTATTCCCGCTATAACAAAAAATAATAAAAATAAAGTTAATAAAAATTGAAAGGGGTCCATACAAGAAATTAAAGTGTTTTTTTGCCTTCTGTTACGGAACCCTTCGCGTGCGAATCCGACTCGCAATTGACCAGTTTTAAGGTCTTTAGATCATTAAAATACATGATACGTATTGTGTCCATAATTGGGGTGTACTAGAAGAGCCTTGGCTGTCAGCGTACTACTATTTAACCTCACCGGAATGCTCATTGTTTTTTTTACAAGAAGTTACAAAAGTTACGGTGTACCCAAAGTACCTATACATAGTTTGGGTACATCCAAAACCCTTTGGGGACTCAACAGAGCCTCCCCCACAAAAGAAGTCCCGCAGACGCGGCGCTACAGACATGTGACGGAGACATAAATCTTTATTTATATACTAGCTATGCCCGCGACTTCCTTCGCATGCATCTCGGAATTTGATAGTTTTTTTTTATTATTTACTAAAATAAAAGTAGTGTTAGTTTCCTTGTAACATCAGCTATCTACGAATAACGTCCGCTCAAAATCAGTCTAGCCGTTTCGGAGATTAGCCGGAACAAACAGAATGACAGACAGACCAATTTAAAAAAATACTGTTTTTTGTCATATGTACCGTATATAGTTTCACATGCTTCATTCAAAAATCTATTATTTTGACATTACAAACAGACACTTCAATTGTATTTATTTGTATATGGGTAGGTATAGTATAGATTAATCTACTAACACATCATCTGTACATAAAAAGGACCGCTCCGAGTCTCGGCAAGCACGTAAAGCCGTTGATCCCGGCTATCATTCGCGGATCTTTGACAGTCGTTATGGGTCGTCAGAAGCCCGAAAGTCTGACAAACAGTCGTACCAAGGAGATTGGTTTACCCAATAATTGGGTTGCAGAGGTCAAATAGGCAGTCGCTCTATTTAAAATATTAGTATTCAGCTGCATCCGGTTAGACTGGAAGCCGACCCCAACTTAGTTGGGAAAAGGCTAGGCAGATGAAGAAGTGTATATGTATATTAATCTCAACATCATATTACAGGCACTGATTAATAAAATGCACAATCTTTTGTAGAGAAAGGTGTCTGAGGTAAGTGGAAATGTTGCTAACTATTTAATATGCATTCGCGATTTATTTGCCAAAATGTAAACAAATATGAGTTTACGGAAAAATAACTTTAAATCCTACTCTATAAAGTTCAGCTTACGCTACAACTTCAAACATTTTTAAAACTCTTTCAATACCTAGTGCTAGTCACTCTGAAATCAACTTAATTGCTATTAAAACAATATTATATTTGTTTAACTTGAAATAATATTAATTTGAAACAAGTTTGAATAGACATTATTTTATAATATGTAGTTCCATTTATCGCCGCGGGACTTTTTCATGGGACGAACTCTACACCGACATTGCTCCAATCTTGTTTATTGTTTAACCCAGCACCCTACCTACATACTATCAATCTCAATCTGAATCATTTTGAAGGATATTGCTAATCCACTGCTTCTTAAGGTAATTTTTTTTTTCTGTTCAACAATGTAAATAACTCAGTGAATGTTGTTGAACTGTCAAAACGAAAGACATTGCTAGTTATCAGTGTTCATCCAAAACAATTAATGAATTAATCCTTCAATACTAGTATAAAAATACGGTATGAACTCAGGCTATAGATACCTTCGTTAATTACCGATTATTTTAAATCTGTAGATACTTACCTATTAGCGAACACACTATAAAAAATTAATAAAAAACACACATTTTCATGCGTAGTTTCACCCCCTGTAAGATTGCCAATAAATTGAAAGTCACCCTTACTAAAACTGCACATTAGAGTTTAACATCTATTATTTTTTATTACATTTAATTTTCTGCAGGATCAGAAAACCTCAAACGGCGCAATATAACAACCGTATTGGGAGCTATATATTTGAGCCGTTGTGGGTTGAAACACTATGGCCGTAGAGGGTCCGAGTCATCGAGTATTTCGGAATATCGCCAAGCGGTTAGTCGACTCTGTAAGTGACCGGAGGGCTAGTCTATTTTTAGGCCAAGCTTTTTAGGCAGTTTTCCCATTGACGGCGATTTGGAAGAATTGTTGTATGCCCAATGAGCTCTACAGTACATCACTACATATTATAAAACAAAGGCACCCGCCGCGTCTGTCTGTCTAAACGCAATAAACTCAAAAATTACTTATCAGATTTTCATACAGTTTTCACCAATGTAGGGAATGATTCATGAGGAAGATTTAGGTGTATATTGACTAAAATATAAGAAGCTTGTGCCGCGTAAATAGAGTTATAACCTAAATGAAAACAATCTATTACGGCATTATTGATTAACACATAGAATACTTTTATACCGATAGTACGTTCCCGTAGGATAATTTCCGACGACAAAAGCTAGTAATATTATTTAGACGAGTAGATATACAGTTGGTTATTATCATCTATATGTCAATTAAAATCTAGATGAAGCGTGGCCACAGTTATTAACAGTCGATGATAAAATGAATGATATCGGTCGAATTGATCCCTACTCATGCAGTATTCTGTAGACATTGTGCTGGACGAATACAATTCACACATGAAAATAATACAATACAATATTATGTATGCATATAAAATTCAAAGTCCTGACTGACTGATAATATCAACGCACAGACTAAACCGCTAGTTCTAGAGACATGAAATTTTGCGGGTGTGTTCTTTGTGAAAAGTAGGTAGGTAGTTCGAAATTCCACCTCTAAGGAGGTGAATGGGGGGAGAGTGAAATTTCATGCGTCGCGGGCAGAAGCTAATTAAATACAATTCACAATGTTAAATGCAATTGGGGTCAGAAAAGTTGGAAAAGAAGATCTCATCATCTGCCCAGCCTATTTCCAACTATGTTGGGGTCGGCTTCCAGTCTAACCGGATGAAGCTTAATACCAGTATTTTACATGTAGTAACTACCTATCTGACCTCCACAATTCAGTTACTGGGTAATACGATACTAAAGATTTAAAAATTATGTCAAGTACTTAATGATGCCAGTTTAATTTGGGGGATGAAACAGCTGGCAGCGGTACCAAGTGTCGAACTGAAGGACGTATCATACGTTGATCATTTTGGCAACACATACCACTGTTCAACTTAACTTCTTGGCACAACTTAGATTATTATTTAAACTATCGCGTTTTGTGTCACTGTTATTTAGGTACCTACGGGGTTTATTATTCGATACAAACCATCATCTTTCTAGCATTTCTCAACTTTGATGAGGTCGGCTTTCAGTCTAACCGGATTCACCTAAATATCAGTAAGTAACATAGAGCAACTGAATATCTGACCCCCACTACTCAGTTACTGGGTAACCTTTTGATAAGACTGGTTCTGACTTCCCGTAACGACTATCAAAGGTCTACGAATGACAGCCGGGACCAACGCCTTAACGTGCTTTCCCAGGCACGAAGGGGTCTCGATATGTACTGGATGGACACCCATCCACGGAAAGACTTCGGCAAGCGTTGCTTAACCTGAAAGATCGACCCGTGCGGCTGTTATTATTTAGCTACTAGTCCCTAATAGCCCTAAATAATACAAAAGGTACTATACGAATAGTACTTAAGTGTACGTAAACAAAAATTTAATTATTACCCAAAATGTGTATTATCGACTAGTTTATTACAGAGTATTATCTCATGCAGCAATTTGTATTATCGTATGTGCGTAATAATATAGGTATTTACAACGTGAAGCACATTGTTTGCAATAATAACTCATTAATATGTAAACTAGGTAGATACATGTATAGTATACATACATACATATATAAAACTACAATCACATTTCTTGAAATATACCTGTGTTTATTTGCTTAAAATCTAACAGTGATCGTTAAATCATATCTTGCAATGTTTGATGCGATTTAAAACATAAAGTAGGTACCATGGTACCTATTACAATAAAAAACTCTTTTTATCAAAATGTCAGATAGCATCGTAACTGGCAGTCTAGAAAAAGCAATTAAAAACCAATCAACATTGCGTTACATTCAAAAATAGAACATCAATAACAGCTGTCAATTTTTTTTTTTGGTTGGCTCGCAACGCGGGCGCGTCCCGTCTTATTTCTTAAATTATTTTTTTGTTTATTAATATTTAAAAAAAAACACAATGTCTTCGTCGAGGTTAACGGAGCTTACGGTCGACGATCTCGATAACATCGACATCACATTGATGACATTGAGGAAGCCTACAGAATTGAAAAAAGTGATCGATTCTGTGCCGAAACCTGTAAGGGCTGTGCCAAAAAATGGCTTGCCTCTATGGTACAAACTGGGGCTGGAAAGCAAGTTGCCTGTGCCAAAAATGCCTGTTGGAAAGGTTATATTTTCGCGCGGGAAGATTGGCGAAGACGTGAGTGTTACTGATATTATACTTGGTTTACATTGTAGTTGTTATTGTGACGTAACTCCTAAGGCTCGTTGCACATGGCCTTCTGTTAAACCACAAAGTGTTTTTCTTTACTCTAAAGTTGTGATACTTTTTTGCCCCAACACCTGTACGTGAACGTGCGTGACCGGTGACCTATTGCAAGGTTCCTATATTGAAAAATCAGTCTATGCTACATCCGTTCTTTACTCTTTAATCAACAATATAAATCCCACGAAACTTTTAAAATATTTATGTTGCATTGTCAGAAATTTCCACAAGTGCTCAAATTAATACATTTTAATCGTAGATCTTATACTTCACACCCTAAAGCCGAGTTCACAACCAAAATAACTCACACAAATTCATATTCGGAGTATTCAAATACCGACTTCCACAAAGGGATTTGGCTAAAACCTTGCCAATTCACTGGCGAAAACTTTGCCTTTGTAAATCTAGCCTAAGTCTCCGTTAACATCTTTAATATCTAAGGTTTAAACGCTTCGTTTTAAATGTTTGTCATGCAAATACCTACCATTGGTAAATGCGTGAATCGGGGTCTGAATGGGGGCCTTAGAACTCGTAAATCAACCGTTACTTTGCATTGAAATTGTTCCATTTCTTTATGAGCGTCTGGTAAACATTGTGGGCTTGGTTATATTATGAAATATTTAAAGGAGTTTAAATGCTTTGAATTTGAGAATACGGTCTAACAGATGTTTGAAGGTTTTTCTTGCTGATAAGGAAAAACAAACATGGCAATGGGTAATTGGCATAAAAACTCGAAGAAACCGTTATGAAATGAAATTAATTTATGATATTTTAACTGACATGCCTCAAATTGTAATTTTAATTCGTTTGCAATCAATAATGTGAATGCTGACCTAACAATCTCTGTCCTCATATATTTATTATTTACTAGCTGCGCCCCGCGGTTTCACCCGCGTAATTTTCGAATTAGGGGGATGAAAAATAGATGTTGGCCGATTCTCATAGATACCGGATAAGCACAAAAAATTTCATCAAAATCGGTCAAGCCGTTTCGGAGGAGTATGGCAACGAAAACTGTGACACGAGAATTTTATATATTAGATATACATATATTTATATGTACAGTGGGCTGCATCAATTGGGTACCCCCCTTGAAAGCATTTAGCAACTGGGGTAGGGTACCCACTAAGGGTACCCAATTGATGCAGCCCACCGTACACTTTACAAGTGGCAGAATGTGATGAGATCAGTGACTAAACTTGGATAGTCCATAAGATGAGGATGTTTTTCAAAAAACTGGTTTGTTTAGTGTCATAGTAAATTTTTAAAATGATCAACTCTCTTTATGGTGTAATCCGACGATGTTTTAATTTGGTTATTTAACTTTTAACCATTACTTTTAGATATTTTCAAACTTCTGAATTATACCGACAAATCTTCACTAAAGGGTCAGCTTCAAATTCTTATAGCAATTAAAGCTACTCGGTTGTCATTTCGTCATATTTGCCAAAAGGCTCCATCAATCCGTCAGATATTTATATATTCACTGTCAGGGTATGTAACACTATTGAACATGCACAGAGTAACTTTTATTCTCCCTGAATATCCTTTTAAAATTGTCCAATACGCTTTGAAAGTCGTCAAATTTGGGGAAAGCCCACAATTTCTTTATCGGATTTGCTTATTTAAAAGTAATTATGGGTTAGTAGGCCACACACGATTATATCAAAATCAATGGATCTGAAAATCATTTGGCCTTTTTTGAAATCTGCAAGTGGACTCCTGACCACAAGGCTCCTATCCGAAACTTGAAAATTTATACTCTCGGCGTTCTCTCATCATGCCGAACCTACTCAGTTATCAACTTCTCACCCTGCATATTATGCTTGCTCAAAAATCCTCTGGCCCTACTAATGTACAGACGCCAGCACGTCAAGCTACTACAATCAGTCAAATTTATTTAATAGATTTTCAACTTTATCGCTAAAGCATAAGGTTCAAAGTTGATTGCGAAAATTTGACAGTTTCGGGTAGCTTGATGTGCTGGCGTCTGTACCATGTTCTGACAAATAATGATCAACTTTATCATATGATTATTTTAAGTATCTTGCAAAAGTTAAATAGTTTATTTTCGTACATTAGTTAGAAATGTGGAAATAAGCTTGAAATGCGATATAAAACGAAAATGGTTTCTTAGCGTCTTTTTGTTCCATTGATGTATTTCTCCATAAATTACAGTTTCTACGAAATTATATTTAATAAGAATGGAAATATTCTCAATAGAATTAATGTGATAAAACGAAATCTTTTTATACTGTTTGCTATACAAACCAAATAAAAGCAATATGAACGATACAAATAATATTTTTCATTACACTTGTGGCAGATTTTTCCAACTCCAGGTAATTTTACCAGAGGAATAATTTTGATTTTTTGACAGTTCTTCTATAAAGAATCTGTCAGATGTCAATTTTATTCCACGAATAAGAATTATCTGTCGATTGAAAGAGCCCTTAATGAAACATATCATTCGCATCCCAATGCTGTTTGCCAGAAATTATATGAAATCCATCATTTTAAATTGGTCTCTTGATGATATTGTGTCGAAGGCATTCAATACTAAATTTGTTATACAAATTTAAAGCGATTTCAGTCCGTAACACTGTTTATAGGTATGTAAGTAATAAATTCACTTGAATGAACTAAAATTAACTTGGATGGTATTTATTACATACTAGTAGCGGCCCGCCCCAGCTTTACACGGGTGCAATTTTTTTTTTAAATTTCCATAATTTTCTGTCATGCAAACCTTGTCCTGGCAACACCGAACACAGCAAAAAAAAATCCAGTTTGGTGCAGCCATTCCAAAGAGTACTTTGTATATACGGAAATAGAGAGCCATCTTGCGCGATTTGAACGATAACATTAAAAAAGCGCCCTCTGCGATTAAAATACTAAACTACATCCGTGTCAGTATTATAATCGCGCGACCTAGATCCATTCATGGTCCAACTGTTTACTATAACAGAGATAGTAAAATTATACCGATATAAGTATTCAAAATCTGTTTACTACAACATATTTAGATATTATTTCAATTACACACCCCCTTACTAATAAACGTATTATATCAGACGAATAGTTACACACCGATTTCTCTCTTTCAGTCGTCAGTAATTTGATTTTCGACAGAAGACAAAGCGTTGTGTAACTATACAGACGATACACAATGTTTATTAGTAAGGGGGATTTAGGTACAACGAACGATCACAGCAGACAACGAACGATCACAGCATTCACAGCAGAACGACATCAAAACAACAACAGCCATTTTTGTTTATTACTTGCCAGTGCTGCCAGGGCATATATTTAAATATCTCTAAATTCTTACCAAAGTATGTAAGATCTTTTTATTTCAAAATTTTTTTCAGCAAAAATGACTTAACATCATGGACACGTATGTTTATATTTAATTTATTCTAACGAACCCTATATTTACAATAAACACTCTTTGCTTATCTCCAATAATAGAACTAATCAAACTTCTATGTAGCAAATAATAAATTAATTATGGCAACACATTCTTAACAGTACTACTAATATTATACCATTTATTTAGGGAGAACATTGTAAACCTTAGTGTAGTATTATATTTTGAATATTTTTTATTTTCCTATATTATACGCCACACTAGCGCCTCTGATTTTACAATACTAAACTAACAGATTATTATACTACGAAATTGTAAAGCTAATAACCAGCTGGAAATATATCTTTTGTACATGTCATCTGTAATAAGTTGGGTTATCACAATGCTGTTGCAGGGTTTCTACGAGTAAGATTGTAAGGCATGAGCCATTCGGAAGTTATGCGTGTACTTACATACATTCCGGCGATTCATTTGTATTTAAATAAAGTAGCGTCCCACCCCAGCACCGTCCTTCCAATACCTGTCTCTTTTACAAAATCAATTGAACTTTGATCGATTTTGAATTGAATGTTAATTGAATGAATCGATTCGCTTGTATATTTAAATAAAAAGTGGTAGCACGTAAGCTGTCATTTTACTGCAGCTAATTAAAAGGCTTAGTAAAGAATCATGTGCTGAATTCATGGTTACAGTTTGCGCACCAAAGTCTCTGCCACCCTGTATTTCAATTTACATATTAATGCAACTGCTATTTTAATGATATTCCAGTCATCGCATCAGTTAACAGAATCATAGCCCGATCTCTCTTTGTACCAAAAAGGGTATGAAGGGCGCGGGTGGTCTGTAATTCTCCTAGCCTTTGTTACCCATGGGCAGATTGTACCCTTTTAGTGGGATTAAGTACAATTACGGCTGTAGTACGAGATCATAATACGTTCCGTTTAATTTAACGTACTTTGTGGATGAAATGATTACTAGACTAGCTGCGCCCGCGGTTTCACCCTTGTAAATGTCGATCCCATGGGAATATAGGGATAAAAAGTAGCCTATATGTTAATCCAGGGTGCCAGCTGCCTCCATACAAAGTTTTATCAAAAATTTTCCAGCCGTTTGAGCGTGAAGAAGTACCTAACAAACATATAAACACACACACACACACAAACTTTCGCCTTTATAATATAGTGTTTATAATATTAGTGTCATTGTAAATTCTGAAATGGTTTATTTTGAAGTAAATCATCATTCTCCTGCCCTTCATCATTTCCAGCCGAAAGACGTCCACGGACACGGACGTAAAAATATCGCAGCGGGATTTTATCGCGCACTGGATTTTCAACTCTCGGTGTTGAGCCGAGTGTTGAGGATCCAACAGAGCGCATTCCTGCTCGTCAAAGCTCACTGTTGGATTTTCAACTCTCGCTGCTAAGCAGTACGTTAAACATTCAGTGCGAGAAATAAAAATCGCCCGTACGAACAGACGCCAGCACTTCAAGCTACCCGAAACTGTAAAATTTTCCCAATCAACTTTGAACTTTATGCCTTAGTGATAAAGTTGAAAATCTATTAAAGAAATTTAGCAGATTATAATGGCTTGATGTGCTGGCGTCTGTACCTGGGCTAAGGCATCTGCCCCACCGCCGACGAGGAAGCGACTAGCTATCAACGATTTTCTCGCTCAACAAACGTAGTCAAAAGATTGTAGATCCGTTATAAGTAAAGAGATACATAATGTATTCACAATAGTTATCACAGAGAGTAATCGTTTAGCAACGCTCGGTTTGCGAGCAGAACACTCGTTGATAGATTCATGCTTGGTTCATGCGCCTACCAACAAGAAATCGCTCGTCTCCGTCGCGCACTCGCCAACTCGTTTGTAGTTGCTAGCTCTACTCGCTTCTCGTTAATCGCGAGCAATGGGACAGGTGTCTAAGACCAATGAATACCAACAAGGAACAAGCTCGTCTAATTTATCCGGCATATTTGCCTGCAATATTGTCATATTGATCTGAATGCAGTTATGGTAATCAATATCTCAGTATGCAAGCAAGGCAAGCCTGATTTAATCAAGCTGTTTCTAATCTGTTGAGCGAGTTGCAAGTGTGTGCAAATTACCTAATAGGTAGTTAATATCGTTGTAATAATATCATCACTCTGTATTTGTGTCACTGCAGGCAAATGCTTTTTTGTCATACAAGTAATGTAATAATATTATTTAGTCTGATACTGAGATTATATCTAAGGGCCGCCTCCGCGAGCGAGAGAATCGCGGGATAGTCTCGCCGTGTCATCAAATTTTCGCGGCGATGCGATGCTATCGCCCCGTGTGGACGTGTGGAGACACGTTCTAAGAGATTATAATATCACCGCGATTCTCTCGCTCGTGGACTGATCAATGATCATCCATGATATGACTATTAGAAATAAAGAAAATACGTTTATTTGCGGCAAACATGACGCATCAAAAGAAAAAAAGTAAAGACAGTACTGGCTATAGTAGTGTCTGACTAGTAGTAATATCTAGAGCAGTGGTGGTCCAGTGGTGACGGCCCCGACTAACGAGTGGGTCGTGGGTTCGGTCCCAGGTAGGCGCTTTACTTTGTGTAAATTATAATTTCATCACCACTGCTTTCAAAACTGTGAAAGTAAACATCACGAGGAAACCGGTATTTCCTAGCACCAAAAATTTCAAGACATGTGACATCTACCAACTCGTACTGGGCGACGATGTATTATTTGTCCCACACTACCTAGCCACGATGTGTCCGTGCTACCCGCCAGATGGCGTACCAATCGACAGGTGTTCACATCCACCAGCCAGGTACACGCGGCCTGAATTTTTATTACTAAATTAATGACCAGCCTTATATAGCTGGTTAAAAATTTAAACCTAATAAAAAGAGCCTTTGTTCTTTTATTAATGAGTTGAAATCAAGTGGCTTAGAACTATACGTATTTATATAATTTTGAAACAGGCTTTTTAGAGTGAAACATAACATAATTTTAAATAAATAATATTTATTCATTTCTGGTTTGTAATAGATTGGGATTTGATTTGTGTTCGTGAAACTAATGTCGAACTTCCGTGAAACTCAATTATGTAAAACGACCCAACTAAGCATTATGTAGCGATTGTTTAGGTATTTATATCTATACCTTGAAATTGGACAGATTTGCTAGTTATCTGAATAGTCCCATTTAATAAATAAGCTTACACTTTAAGGGCCGGGGTTTGGCAGGAACTTCAGAACCTGTTATGATCCCTCGTTTATGTTCATACATCTGAAGGCCAATTCTCGTAATTACTAAAATCTAGTCGCAGTGTCATCTCGGCGACAAACAAATGTCAAAAACTTGTCAGAAATTTGAGGTATTTTTGACAGATTGAGTGAGACTGAGATCAGACTGTGAAAGTTCTTAAAATTACGAGAATTGCCCCTCTGGTTGCTAGTACTACGGATCTGACCTTTCTGACGAAAATCACCAGTAAGGTCACTATTATTTCCTTCTAGAGCGTTTCTATTCACATCTGCCTTGTAAATACCGTTAATAGTCGCCTTTTATTCATCCTCTCCACATGACCAAATCATGACCATACTTTTTTTTTTCAGTAGGTAATTTTTCTTTTAAACCGCAACGTTGCCTTATTATAATAATTCCTCATTGAATATCATCCCCATTTGCTAAGGCTACACAATAAATGTAAGTATTTATTTGTGCGTAAAGAAGTTTAAATCACCGCAAATGTTTCTTGTCGTGTACGACAAAGGTATACATTCTCATATTATTATCATTTTGTTTACGCTCATTTCCCATTCTTATGGGAAATGAGCTGATATCTTATGATGAAATATATAACAAGACTGTCAACGCGTGTCACAGTCATGCGGTGACAGTCTTGTTATATATATGTATAAATGAAGAGAAATAAAGCCTTTATTAACAATAGTTTGCTATGTATGGAGAGAATTGATGTTTATATTTAACGCTTATGAATATATTATTTATTTTAAAAGATTCTAAAGTTATTCGATATCTTTATCTACTAAATTAAATTCAAAGAAGTTATTAGTGTCATTTAGTTGCGGTTTGAACCAAACACAAAACGATATATTGTGGCAATAATTCACTGAACCAGCTCATGGTGATAATACATATAGGTCTTAAAAGTGCATCCCGAAATCGACTATAGTTAGTTATAAGGATATAGTATTTATTGTATTTGTTGGTATATTGGCATGGATAGCTGACATAATTATGGCAAATAATTTAATTTTATGTTCTGTGTCTCGTAATGTTAATTACTTTGCATACCTACTATTATTGTATAGAATCAAGTTTTTCTAAATGAACGGACAGCTGTGCTGCTAGGGAGTTTGTTGAGCCCCTTCTTCTTCCCAGCGAAATCACTAGGGAGTGTGAAGGGCGGACATTTTGGGGGACTATTGTCAAAGTGCTGATTCTTAGCCTAAATTGTATTAATGACTTTTGATTTTGAACTCATTGGGTGCCCAAAATGCTTGCTTATGCAAATGAAGAGTAACTAGTCAAAAACCGTTAAATTAATTTTGTATTTTTTTTTTTTCAGAAAACTATAAAAACCTTATAGCATAGTGTTTCAAAAGCCAAAAAAAAATCATATCCACGTCAATAACGGTTTTTATTCCGTCACTCCTCAAATACATTTTCAGTATTTTGAATGAAATGATTGACAAAGCATAGAACACGAAGCAAAAGGAGTTCCCCCAGCGAATGTTTAGACACACAACACTTGAAATCTGTTTTAAGAGTCTCGGCAGTTCTCATTGTGCTAATGCAAGCATTCGCTCGTTGAATGGCAGCGTGTGTCTCTGCACGGAGGGTTTTCGCGTGATAAATTTCCTTAGCACGCCCCACTGTTTGTATAAATATGTGGGTGGGTAACAGATTTGGAGTTGAGCTTGAGGTAAACTAGGATATTATACAAGAAAGGCTGTGATGCGGTTAATAGTTATTTGTGTTTGTTTCGATTCGTATAGTAGGTTTACGAGCATAGAAGCAGAACAAGAGCAAAAGCTTTAATTTACTGGTATTCTTGACATTTTGGTATGGTTTGACCAAGGAGAGAAACAAAAAATGCTCTATCCCTGTTAACATTAAAGAATTTCGTAGTCAAAATCAAAATATTTTATTTTACATAAACCTATTTATGGGCTTGGGCACTTATGAAACGTCAGAAGCTACGTAGACGGTTCCAATTCCAATTGGTCGTTTTCTATGGAGAAGAGCCGGCAATAAACAACAATTTTTTTTTTAATATTTGGCTTTTGCAGTGTTTTCGGATTACAGTGTTAATAGGTATGGGGGGAGGACTATGTTGGTGTGTCAACAAGTATCAGGTACTCAATAAAATAGAAAATGATATACAAATCCAGAGTCTAGAGAGAGGGAACAGAATGAACATCGGCAAGTTTGGGCTAAACTAACCTTTAAGGCACATTTGATGCAGCATGTACATTTTTAGCTTTGTCTGCGAGGTACCTAAAACATAATTATGTAGAACATTAATTAGATCAAAAAATATAAACCAAAATAAACACAAATCTTCATTAACGCAAAATGATGCAACCCGACCTAAATCCAGATCAAAACATCACTCTAAGCCCCAAAATACACGTGCGTGATAACGGTGCTAACGTGCAAAGTTTTCCGTGTCGGAGCGCTCGTCAGATAGCCTGTCATCTCCGGTAGAGGCACGTGCCGAAAGTGGACCGTGTCGACAATATACGGCAGGAAGGTAGCTTCAGTAGGTAGATAGTGTAGGTTATATCCACGTGTTATTTGTCAAATAGTAAAGGAAGAAGTAATATTTATTGTCACAGATCAGATACACGTGCATGATAGACTGGGTGTAACTGTAAGTACAGAATGATATAATGTGTTGTCTTTATATTATACCCTGTCAGATGTTGTAATCAAAAATACTTTTAGACCACGTTTTTCTTGCCGTGAAAAACTACGGTATATTCGCCGTGTGTAGACACGGTTGTCAGTTTTGTATGGATCACTATACAAACTTGTTGACGGACGTTTCTTTCCACGGCACGGTTTATACGTCGTACCGTAAAGAAACCGTGCCCTTTATAAAGGGCCTTAAAACATAAAAAATACGTTTTTAAATGCTATGCCTAGGTTTGGTGCCAAAGAACATAAAGAAAGGATTGTTAACATTCGTATCAATATTCGGGATTCAGTTTTGGTTTTATAATGAAGCAGCTGGCTGTGTCTTTGCTCCGATCACAGTTGTAAATCCATAACCTTAGATATGATAGGTACAATAACGCTTGTTACCTTATGCCCTAGGGATAAAATAGTGTAGAGCCTAAAGTTTGCTATAGTTTCTCAACTTCCATTTGTATTGACTTCAACAGAACATCTATTTGCTTTTGTAAGGCAACTGTCAATGTCATCCCTAGGGCATAACGTAACAAGCGTTACTATCTTGTTCTCACTCGGTAAGGAAAATGTGTTACTTGAGTTAAGTCACTTGATATAAAATAGCCCTACCAGAGCTTAATCTAGAGGTAAAATGTTATAAATGTTATGTGTATGTGTAATTTGTAATAAAAAAAAGATGATGAATTCCTAAATTAAAGCGCGCTGCAGGATTTTTAATTTTTGACGCTGAGCCGAGCGTTAAGAATCCAACATTGCAATAACATTCAGGCGTTTTTTATGCGTTTGCTAGTGTTAGATAATTTTGCTTTAGATCTCTCGTTCAAGCTTTAAATCTACCATATAGCTTAAAAACATGCTTTGGTACAAGAGCTAAAACGAGACTAAAAAGGCCATGTATATGGTTGCTTGCATGGGACTGTTACTCACCCACAATTTTATTTTACAGCCTCATTTCTTAATCATTTGCTTCCTCTATCCACATTTCAAAGAGTCCATTTTTCAGTTCAAGTACACTTCGCTTTAAAATGTCTGATACACCTATACATAGGTACCTTCCATTTGGTTATTACTTTAAAGCTTTATAAATTACCTCAATTGATGGTCTGATTTTGCCACGAGCTCTTTCGATTTCTTGTTGAAGAGTTTTCAAGGATTTTAACATTTAATCTCATTGTTAGCTGATTGAATTGTAATCTATACAATCAAAGAGATGCTGGGAAACGCTTCAGGCGTCGTCATGACCTTTTCTCTGTTTCGTTTGTAAACAAAAAGGTACCTACTTAACGTTATAAAAGACTTCATCAGGGAGAGAGACACAGAGATTAGCTATATTTTTTTTGAGAAATACAAAATATAGCTGATATCGGTTATCTCCTTTTTTCGTAGGAACATGAAAAATTACGTAAATGGCCAGTGGCTCAACGTGTTGCCATCTTGTTTCATATTATGAACTTTGCAATGAATGGATTGTTTATCGAGCGAGCGCTAAAATTGATACTTTCGTGTGCTTTCATGTCTGTCTACTTGAACGCAATTACGCAACGCGACTTAGTTTGCACTAAGAGTCTAAGACGATAAATTATTATTTTTTTTTTTTTCAAGAATTTAGATTTGAGAAATGAAAATTTTTAATGATTATGTAACAGTTTCTTTATCCTACTTCGAGTTGCCGCAAGTTGTCAATTTCATCCTGTATACTAACGTTAACATTTAACAAAATACGTCACCTTTCATTTTCGCTTTTAAACAGCGGGAATCACCTTTTAACGTCACTTAGCACGCTTCCGTCGTATATTGACGATGACCTTTTGTTACGCAGTGCACTTAATTACTTTGTGACGGGGATCACTTTGTATACACTATATTTAGCTACTCGTATATATATTAATGAAGTTTAATTTGGGATATTGTGTGTCAGGGTTTACATTATAGGCAGGTAAAAAAATTTCAAAGCCTTTCCCGATTTCCAATACGATCAGTTCTGTTAATATCAGTTTAGTAATGCTTTTACTCCCTTACTAAAAAACGTTGTATAGCGTCGGTATAGTTACACAACGCTTTGTCTTCTTCTTTCGAAAGTCAAATTACTGATGACTGAAAGATAGAAATCGGTGTGTAAATATTGATCTGATATAATATGTTTATTAGTAAGGGGGTTAGTTATAACAAAGTCAGCCTGCCTAGCCTTTTCCCAACTATGTTAGGGTCGGCTTCGAGTCTTATCGGATGCAGCTGAATACCAGTATTTAACATGGAGCGACAGCCTATCTGACCTCCACAAATTAGTTACTGGATAATACGATAGCCGTTGGTAAGACTGGTTGACAGACTTGAGGCTAATACCTTAATTTTCTTTTAGAGGCACGGAGGGGGTCTCGTATTGTAACGGATGGTCGCCCATCTACGAACCAGCCGCGGCAAGCGTAGCTTAACCTTCGGATCGAACCGTGCGGCTATTATCATTTAGCCACCGAGTCCCTTTATGTGTTTAACAAATTGTATAAATCTAACTAATCTGCATTCGCGATTTATTTGCTTAAAATGTAAACAAATATGAGTTCATGGAAATTTTACTTTAATTCCTACACAATAAAGTCCAGTTTACGCTACAGCTTCAAAATCAATATAAAGTAATATTAATTTGAAATAGACTTTAGCCTGTAGTGTTGTGACAGCAGGGCTTAGGCCTTACGCTCCCTTTTTCACACAATTTTGTCGATAGAAAGTTAAATTAAAATAAACAACATTAGCAATTCAAATCAAATGTTTTTGTATAAAACGCACACTATGCAGGCAGGCATATTATAAGTTAGGGGATTACATCGTTGATAAAGATGCCTGGCTCAATGCTGGTCCTGCTCCACAACCACAACTAATTGATTAACTCTTGAAAATACTGTTGGAGCTGTTGAAGATTGTAAGACTATCTTTGCATTGTATAAACTCAATTTCCTTTATATTGTATAATTGCATAGCACAAATGTGAGTTCTATGTACTGTAGTGCTACCATTTACCGGGTAATGATAATAATGTCTTTCATTGACTTGAATGTGCCCTGGCGGCTGATAGTATGTCATGCTCACTAAAATGTCTCGCTGACGGTGGCGTGTGTGTTGGATCATTTAGCTCCCTTCAAAATGGTTGAGCTGAATGGTGCTGATCTATGCGTCATGTTCGTGAACGGGCGCCGTCAGTTGGGACTGGTCATCACTTGGCTGCCTCGGCTTATTTTTAATTATTTTACTTTTGGATTATTGTTTTGTTAAGTACTATTTGCTGTAGGTACTCTGGACACTTTAACGCGTACGTATATTTTTTTTTTTTTACATCGTTCTCACATATAATTATATATTCAACACTAATGATGTAACTAATATTTTTGTAAACTATAATTTAAAAGAGTGTCCATGGAGTTTCTTGCCCGTTCTTCTCCATAGGTACCTACGCTTTGGAATGGGCAACTAGCTTCATATTTGCTGACTGACCGATTGACTTGTTGACAGGCCTACACTGCCCTCCCATACCTGTTTACAATGTAATTTGAAAACATTGCAAAGCCAATTTATTTTTAAAATAATAATCGTGGAGTTTCCTGTCGGCTGTTCTCCATAGCAAACGACCAATTGGACCCATGCATCTAGCTTCTGACGTTTCATATATGTGCCCATATTAAGCTCTCACTTGTAAATGCATTCGTACTATTGAGAATACAAAATAGTTTTCACCCTTTATCAAGCAAGAATTGCTACAAATTGACATAGACGGGATAGCCCGGAGGCAGACTTGTCCCAGCGGTGGGAATTTGCGGCACAGATTAGATTAGGCACACAGGGGATTTCCCATCAAATACCTACGTTCTAATATTGAACAGAAATCTACATTACCTATAAAATTTGATATTATGTAGATATTTACCTACTGGAAATGAGAAATTGTGGTTAGGAAAATATTAATTTCGTGGTATTTGGAAAGGACAAAATTATTAAATTTTCGTTTAATTTTCGTGGGATGCTACCGAAACTGTGTACGCAATTAGTTTCCAAACATGTAAACTAATGTGTGTTTTGGAAAATCAACTTTAATACTCACAAATAAATTAATTCCACGCTAGAACTTCCTAAATATATGACATTTTCAGTAGTAGGTAGGTAGGTACTAGTCATTATTAAATCAAGTTAAATAAGTAACGTTAAGTTGATTTTTGTTTAATTGGAAATAACATCAATTGGAATTAAGGATTTGAACAGCCTTTAGTTTTGTTTTTCTATCTACTTACATAGCAAATATCTGCGTGCCGCTGCGTTTTCATTTAACAATATGGTTAGCATGGAATAAACACAAACACACTAAAATAGTGTCTTCTCATCACCGCAGTTCAAAGGAATAATTTACTGTACATAATGGGTCATTCCAATTTATTAATTAGCTGGAATAATAACACTGATAATTGCAGCTTCCGGATTGGGATGTTGCCATCATTCTAGTTTAGTTTTAAATATGAAACAATTATAAATTTAACAGTGGAACTTGCTTTTGCTCTCTGATTTAATTTATTTTGTAATTTAAAACACAATTTATAAAAATTACAGCACTGCGAAAAATAATAATTTCCTATAGCTGTGTGTGTAATTGTTGATTAATTCTTCCGTGTCTATACTGATGCTATGTTTTTACATTTTCATACTAAAGGAGCCCTTTGAATCAAAATTCATTGTAAGTGTTTGTGCATGCCGCTATTAAATTCTCTAGCCCGGTGTGTTATCGGTAAATATAATTACAAACGTGTATAGCCAACACTATCCAGCAGAGGACACACGTTGTTTATGGCACTAGCCGATGATTTAGTAGAGTAGTTAATCTTAAGGATAAAGGATCAAATCCTGCCCTTCCTGCAGGATTTGGTATGTTTTGGTTTGTATTACAATATTGACCTTTTACCTTTATGCATCTTGAATCTAGACGCATGAAAGTCGAGAATTAGGTAACATGTCTTATACAGGGTGGCATACATCGACGCGAAACTGTAACCATGAATTTAGCGCATGATTATAGAGCCTCTACCGTAGAAATGGTTCGCGGGTTATCAACAAAAAAAAAAACAACTGTTTCATAGAAAAGTGCAGTACCTACGTGGTCAAAATGTAGGGAACAGCCGATTATTTTTTATTTAAAATGAAAATGATGACAGTGACAATGATTTAAATCGTTAGATTCGCCCTACCGCGTCAAAATATAGTCGCGTTTCTGTTTCGTTTTTACATTTCTGACACACACACACACACACACACACACACACACACACACACACACACACCTCTGACGCAGTGACTGGACTTGATTGTCATGGAAACGTTTACAATAATGTGTAAGTTCACTCTTCTCAGTATGGGCACGTTTTCGCGTGATCTATGGGCAGCGGGGTTTGCCTTTACGGTGTCAAAAACGCTCTCTAGGAAAACACACCAACTTACTTTCAGAAACAAAGTTTCAGTGACGTCATTCACTGGTACATTGCGGACGCTATGTGGGCGTTCATCGCTTTTCTAGGAACTAGGAACCCGTAGTTTAATACTCTGTGAAGTTTGATGTGTAACGTTTAATGTGAGAAGCCAACCGAAAAACTGTTGTATATACCCAGTTCTTTTGGTTATTTGCTAAGCTGTACATATAAGCTTTTCCATCACTACTCCGCATTGGGCCTGCCTGGTGGATTATGGCCCACTCCCTCTCACAGAGAGGAGGCCTGTGTCCCAGCAGTGGTAACGTTATAAGCTGATTAATTTTCTTTCAGGTTCGAAGAGTCGGCCTCGGTGTTACTGGCGGCCCCCCCCCTACCTTCGACCTGACAGATCCTTACTGCAACAATGTCTCATACGACTATGTGCCCATGCATGATCCGCACCTGGCGCACCATTTCTCACAGAAGCCAGCTAGAAACAGAATGAAGCAGCTGGGATACTGCACGAAGGACGGAAGGGCTGTTTGTTCGCTGAAGGAGTTCAATCAATACAGAAAGTATTTGTATAATCAATTCATGGACAGAATTCATGTGGAGATGAAGAAATTGGTATGTTATGCGATTTTTATTGATAAATAGCTTCTGACCGCGACTTCCTCCGCGTCGCATCGCATCGCCCGCCCGCGCTATTACTTCGTTTTTGCTTAGCGTTCTTTCTGTCTTATTAGGGTTCCGTATCTCAAAAGGCAAAACGGAATCCTTATAAGATCACTTCGTTGTCGTCTGTCCGTCTCTCAAGACCCTTTTTCTCAGGAATGCGCTTTTTTTCATTTTTGCTCGGCTCCTAAGCACGACCCTTACCGCTGTTACCGTGATGTTAAATAACAACTGGCCTTATTGGTATTTTTCGTCAGATCCGCGACTACTAAGCGTGACGTCTTGGGTTCGATTCCCACGTCAGGCAAAATGGTATTGGGTTTTACCATCAGGAAATTCTCAGTAGCTGTCTGAAGTCTGAATTTTTACCTGGTTGATGGCATTTGGGGCATGCCCCATTACATAGGACTTCAAAATATCCGACACAATGTGGCTGTACTATTGGTACATGCCTACCATTCTCTCCGCCGCCTACCACCTACCAATCTGTCTACGTTACTCATACAATTAAATAATCGATTACAAACAGGATGAACGTGCGAAAGACGACTTAACCCTGAAGCGAGTGGAGAAGGACGTAGCAAGAAGATTCCAGGTGTTCACGAGGTCAGAGAAAGCACGAGCACATCTAGAGAAGGTGGCACAAGAGCACAAGGACGAATGGGCGTCGAAGAAACGAGCGTATGTATTGACTTTCTATTATCCTACAAAAATTATAAATTGCGAGACAGCGCCACGAAAAAGCGCCCCACTATTCTCCCTAATAGCTTACAACACAAGTGTTCAACATTCCCCTAGTAGTTATTTTATTTTTGTCGATACACAGTAATTACTTATTAGTGGGTAATTAGTGTGTATCAAAAAACTAAAACACTAACGGAATTAACTAGCGATAACCACTAGCGATTAGTAAGAAGAGTTGGGCGCGTCTACGTGGATGGCACTGTCTATATGTTTGGATATTTGTTACTAACTCAAGCAAAAACGGCTGAACGGATTTGGATGAAATTTGGCACACTGGTAAACCATGGCTTGGATTAGGATACTTTTTATCCTGGTAGTACCTACGTGGCTTGGGATAATCTGACCTTTCTGTAAAGCACATATCAGACGTTTCACTTTTTGTTCATGTTTGTCTTCATTGATTCGAACGTCTGAACACAAAATTAATATATTAGTGAATCGAATGAACCGATCCAACGATATTGGATTTCAGCCCTCGGCATCTTTCACTCGCCCACCGTACCTATAATCGAAAAATGAAATGAAAGGAGCAGATAAACGTTCATTCTTAAGTAACTTTGTCGGTGTCTCGTATCGTGGAATGAAACAAAAATGAACGTTCACTCGAGTTGAAGCATAACCGACGTTCATTCTGCGATTGTGAACGAAACATTTACTTGACACTCTTTTTTCACCTCCACAACAGCTGTTAAGTCTGCATATCGCCTTTTAATGCTCCATATGCGATACTTCATACGCGCCGTGAAAATGCATGTCGTCTGTAGAGGCTTTACGTTTCAGCATTGCATTTCACGTGGTCGTTTAGAGCGGTTACTTCCCTAGCACTTTTTGAAAAAAAAAAATGCCTACATGTCTGACGACGATCGGTGAAACGTGTTTGCTTCAGATGTGTAGTAGGTAAGTTCATTGTTGCTTGCATTTAATAAGGGGGAGTGGCTTGGCGCCGCCGCAAGATTTAGGCGAAAAAAATATTAAGTGATCAGGCAGAAAAGGCCGCGATAGTACCATCAAATGTATTCCCATTAGTTTTACCCAACGAGTTTATCATAAAATTATTTCGGACTGTCTACTTACCCAACCCAACCTTGCATACCTAATGTACCTACACAATATCAATCCATGTCAACCCTTTGGAAAATTCCGCGTACATACTAATACGTTTTCTCGAATACTTCGGACAAAGCTATTCCTTGAATAAGCTGGTTGTCGGTGGAGTGCCCTTTTCCATATTATGTATATATTGTGTTATTTGTTCACTTTTTGGATGTTATAGCCTTGTTTGTCATGAAGATTTGGAAACGAATAGGTATGAGTAATCACGTGCTCAATTTTCAGTACGTATGGTTTTTGCTGTGAGTGATTTCAGTGACCCTAGGAAAACCCTCTTATTGAATCGTCATGAAAGGTAGTTAGCTTTGTTAGCTCTTTTATCCTGCTCGTATTTATGTATAGTGTCAACATTTTTATTAAAAAATACCGGCCAAGTGCGAGTCGGACTCGCTCACGGTTGGTTCCGTACCAAAAGGGAAAAAAACGCCGAAAATAATACATGTCTCGTATGGAAACGCCCCCTTTAATTTTTATTAACTTTATTTTATTTTTATTATTTGTTGTTGTAGAGGCAATTTTCTCACACTGTGTGAAAATTTCAATGCCGAACTCAAATGTCAGCGGGCTGTGTCTCATGAACCGGAATAGCTACCTATTATATTATACAGACCGCTGACGGACAGACGGATGGACAGCAAAGGCTTAGTAATGGGATTCAGCTGGCACCCTTTTGTACGGAACCCTAAAAAGATTAACCATTACGAAACGCAGACACATTATAACTACTACTTTGCCGAAAAAATACCAAAATCGCCTCCTCCATCGGACCTCCATTAACTTACAATAAGTTGTGGAGGTCCGATAGGCAGTCGCGCCATGTAAAATACTGGTACTCAGCTACATCCGGTGAGACTGGAAGCCCACCCCAACATAGTTGGGTTATTGCGACCTACCTTCTGACATCCAGACGCACTGCAAGTTACCATCCCTGCCTAGTTGCTATTCCACCAATTCGAACTAAACGTTTTCAAATGTCTTTTTTAATGCGCACAGCAAAAGTGTGGAACTCTCTACCTGCGTCTGTGTTTCCTAGCGCATACAACCCGAACCTCTTATGTGAGAGTGAATAGGCTTCTTCTGGGTAAGCTCACTCCATAGTCGACTCTGTCTCTGTCACCTCTGACCTAGACTAGACTCAAGAGCATTTCAAATAAAAAAAAAGAAAAGGCTAGGCAGATGATGATGAGATACGTGTAAATGAGGCTTTCAGTTTGTTTGGTTGTGTTAGAGAACCAATAAAAAATCAGTTACTCGGTACATTTATCTTAAGTTATCGTCGAATCAGGCTCACAAACTCGATATATTTCCTTCTATAATTTATTCCAGGTAGGTACCTAACTCCAGTCTAGGCTAAAGGGGTAATGTTTTGCAAAAATACAAAAGTTGCTCAACTATTGTCGGGAACTTCTACATATTTTGCCTGAGTTGTTGGGTGCTGAAAGTTAGGAACAAAGCTTAAACGTGTCTGGAATATTTCAAATGATAGTTACCCTCGTTTGTGAATGGTATATATGTTACCCGAGTTAGTGTGCCACCCGTCTGTGTGAAAGAGAATGCTTTTCAGGAAAATAATTAGTCCTTTATTTGGGTAGACAACTGATTATGTACATGGTGTCATACTCCTTAGTTTATCGTGCTTAAAGGCCTATTCAAACCTAAGCGGTATTCGCTGCCGCTGTGGGTAGAGGTACAAACCACGCGGGTTTCGCTCAGGTATTTAGTATCAAGTTCCACGGCTAGAGCGACCAGCATACCTACCACGAGCTCTTAACGCGATCCACTTTAGGACCTAAACTGAACTGTTCTGCTAATTCGTACCATGACGTCAGTTTAACGATTCAATTTAGGCCGTGCCATCTGGATACCTACCACGAGCTCTTAACGTTCATTCACTTTCAACGATCCAAATGCCGCTGAGCGTATTGGACGTCATGGTACGACTGTGAACGATGCAGTTTAAGAACCTAAACTGAAGTGTCTTGCTTTGGGCAGCGGGATTGTCCGAAAGGGTTACCGCTGCCCCGGAATATAAAGGGCTAAGGAAGGAACACGGATGGGTTTTAGTCAGTAAGAGTCTGACACTCCCTTCCGCTCCACCCAGAGCGGGAGGGGTCATTTGATGATTTCCCATCCTTAAAAAAAAAAAAAAAAAAGTGTCTTGCTTTTGAATCGTTTTTAAATAGATCATGGTAGGCATCCTGAGCGGTATTCGCTGCCGCTGTGGATAGAAGTGCACCTTCCTGAGCGAAACTCGAACTCGGTATTCTACCCACAAGGATAGCGAAATCCGTTTTGATGTCAACAGTAATATTACCGCAGACGGTAACGAATACTGCTTAGGTTTAAACAGGCTTTAAATAGAAAGAGAAGAAAAAAATGTTTCTTCTGCATAAATAAGACGCACAAATGCAAACACATAATTAGCCTATAATGGTGCCACTCCTAGGACACAGGCCTCGTCTCTGTGAGAGGGAGTGGGCCGTTATCCACCACGCGGCTCCAGTGCTGGTTCGTCTGTCTTAGAATTTTTGGTTCTAGGACATGCCGCCGGTTTCCTCACGATGTTTTCCTTCACCGTTTTGAGAACAGTTTTGATGAAATAATTAACAGAAAGTAAAGCGCCTGTCTGGGTTCGAACCTACGACTCGTTAGTCGCCGCAGTTACCACTAGGCCACCACTGCTCTCTAACATGTAAACAATTTTTACATAATGTAACGCAGAATCTTGTATACTCGGTGTAATTTTATTTTAATCAAAGATTGCTTATGCAAAATGCCTCCCAATTTCGGTCTAAGATTCTAAAAACTTTACATCTTTTAGCACATAATAACACAAATCACAAACACTTACATAAAATGATTACCTAAAATTGGATGACTGCACAGATTATAATTAATCTTATAACGGAGCTAAGACTCTCATGCATTTATTATCGCCTGCAAATATGATTATGTAAATCTACTCTTGCCTAGCCTCGGTTAAATTATTTTGCTTGTTACATACTACAGGCTTTTTTAAATTGCATGTGTCGTACTTTTTAGCAGATAACTCTCCTTTAAAATGTAGGTAAAGCCAAAGTCTAGAAAACTTCATAATGTCAACATTATCAGCATGCATGAGCTCATGCGGAGGATCCTCTGGCTTGTAGCACACTGTAGGTTTTTTAAATTGCTTAAGTCGCACTTTCTAACGGATGAGTCTCCTTTGGAACGTAGATAAAACCAAGGTCTATAAAACTTATATCATCATTATCAGCATGCATGCAGCAGAGGTAGGTATCGGCCGCGACTTACGAGTTGTAGGTCGTAGATTCGAACTCAGACAGGCGCTTTACTTTGTGTAAATTATTTCATCACCACTGCTCTCAAAACGGTGAAGGAAAACATCGTGAGGAAACCGGCATGTCCTAGAACCAAAAATTCGAAGACATGCGAAATCTACCAACCCGCACTGGGCCCGCGTGGTAGGTTACGGCCCACTCCCTCTCACAGAGAGGAGGCCGTGTATTGCCCGTGTTCCACCCGGCTAGTCCACCTGGGTGGACCATGGGCAATTATTTTTCCCGTGGTCCACCTGACATCCCTATTATGTTTTCTAGGTGGACTATGGGAAATTATCGTGTATTGTCCATGGTCCACCCGGCTAGTCCACCTAGGTGGACTAGCCCTGTGCTATGTTGGATTAAAGTGTACAGTCAACACAGCAAGTTCAGAAATATAATTCTTTATTTATTAGGTACTAAGTAAATAATGAAATAAAAATAATAACAAACTACAGAAATGTAACTCTTTATTTATTAGATACTAAGTAAAAGCAAACTTATTTGGGAAAAACCTCAATCATGTGGAAATAATGATAAATAATAATAATAACGTGCCTTTTACTTGTTGAAAGTGAACAGTTCAAGTCTAGGTAATTTTGATGAAAGCCCTTCTGTACTATTACATTTCATGGATATCATGTACGACAGTGTAAGAAATAAACGTATTTTCTTTCTTTCTTTACATGTTTCTTGGAGAAATTTTATATATAACATTGACTGTAGACTAGTGAAGTGAAGTAGCGAGTGTTTATTTTTTGAATTTTTAGCTGGTTCGATTCCCAGCTTAGGTAATACTGATGTTGTGCACACAAAAGAACTGTGCCTCTACAAATAAAGTTAAGTTCTTGCTCAGCGGACATCGCTGCAGTGTGATAGTAGATGAATTATTTATCAATTAAGTATAAATTGTTTGTATTATTACTTTGATAGTATGATTTTACATTGCAAACAAAACACATTGACGGTTTCATAATATTTTATGTCAAATGATCTAGACAGGCGGTAGCGTGTCAAGCCAAGTTCAAGCTAACAGAACTGGCGAGCTGTACCGTGTGTAATATTACAGGAACCATTTGGAGCCACTTTAGTCTATTTTGTTATGCACTATACAAAGAACTGAACTGATGAACTTCTTTATAAAATATTAGTTATTAGTATTTTGGCTTTACAATTTAACATAACTATTATTATTTCGTAATACTACGATAAAAACATATTATGGACTTTCTGGTGAACTATGGGAAATTATTTTTCCCATAGTCCACCTAGGTGGACTAGCCGGGTGGACCATGGACAATACACGATAATTTCCCATAGTCCACCTAGAAAACATAATAGGGATGTCAGGTGGACCACGGGAAAAATAATTGCCCATGGTTCACCCAGGTGGACTAGCTGGGTGGACCACGGGCAATAAACGGAGGAGGCCTGTGTCCCAGCAGTAGGAACATGAAATAATTTACACAGTATAGTGCCTGCTTGTGTTCGAACCCACGACCTACAACTAATCGTAAGTCGCGGCCGTACTCGTAAAAAAGTGATCTTATTATGTTCGATTTTTCTTTTAAGGTCGTAATGCTAAAAAACATTATGAAATACTGGCCATTCACAAGATTCGAATGGCGTTTACATTTTGACAGGTCCATTTAAAATTATGCTATTGAGTTGAAAAGAAAACATGCCTTTGTGTGCTTTATTTCTTAGTGCTTAAAGTTGATTCTTCTTCAAATAAATTAGCACAGGAGTCAATGGCAATCTTTCACATTCTTCTGCCATCCTCTCAAACACATTTCTCCTTCAGTCTAATGAGAGGTCCATTACTTAGCCCTGTAGACACAAAGGTCGTCCTTACGTAAGCCGAGGGCCCCCTGATTAATGTCTCTACTTATTTTCATTTAGTCCTTGTTTGTATGTCTACCTTTAGCCGGAAAACGTATTTCTTTATTTACTGCGTTATTTATGAGGTTATGTTGCTGCTTTAGCTGTTGAATTTTCTTGATATTTGGAGTGGTTTGTGTCGTTTTCTTTGACAAATCTGAACTGCAAAGCTATTCACAACCACTCAATACGCTTCCGTGTCGTATCAAACATAAATTCAATCAATATGTCGTAGGAATACTCTAAACGCTGTTCATAAGTCCAAAGCCCAAACATTTTGTCAGTTTAAACCAAATAGACGACGCTATTCTTCCGACAGCTGCCTGCTGTCGGGGGTAAGGCAGATCATGCTATCGAAATTTGTCATTTTCGATACGATTGCCTGTTGGATGATTATCAATAGCTATGCAGGTCTACCTTAGCTTTCTGTCCCAATAACCACTTCTTTCAACTTTACCTAGAGCATGTTTCGCGGAGAGAAAAAGTAATGCGATTTTTTTACGCAATCGCTTCTAAATAACTTTATTAAAATTTACCTAGCTCTTCAATCACAAAATATTACTTCTCCTTTCGCAGGTCTGCTGGAAGAAATTTCTTAAGAAGTAAACAGTACCTTTGTACTCAAATTGTAATGATGTCGTATCCCTTTGTATTTTACTGTGTGTACATAAATAATAAAATAAATAAATATTATACATTTTTTTCAGAGGGTAAATCCTCATGGATACCCTCTGTATGGGGAGAATGAAGGGTTATGTCGGACTCCTACAGACTAAAACCCCACTGTCCCTTCTACTAGGAAAAAAAAATACGACGACAAGACCGCCTATTATATTAAACTAGCACTTTGCCCGCGACTTCGTCCGCGTGGGTTTCGTACTTTCCTCAAAAAAATTCGAAGGCTGATTTTTCAATCGATAGATAATTTTTATTGACATCTGACAGTTTTTGTATGGAAGAATTGGCTACGTGAACATCTAAAAATAGGAAACAGTATGTATCCAGAAATATGCGGGTTAATGGCTATAACAAAACAATTAAGTTTTTATAATATTTCTTTATAGACTACATTCTTGGTCGTTCTGGAGGGTGTTACCAATATTACCAGGCTGCAAGATGAGCTCACACGAAAGCATGCTACGTAGAACTGACCATGGGAGAAACAGGGCTGTCGCAAGTCAACTCCTGCAAATTTAAGGGTTTGACCCTGTGATTTATTTATAGTCATCGCAAAGCAAACTTTTAAAGGGAACTGAAGTCTTTTGAATTCGAAAGGGAGATCGTTCGGGATTAATGGAATACGTGGAATGAAGACTGTTTCTCCCTGGGAAGACCCAGTTAAAATGGTAGCTTCAACAATATTACAATGCAAAGCTTTTACTTGTAGCCTAGTACCGTTGCATAGTTACAGGTGTGCCCACGCGCATTGTTCGTTTATGATATGGAAGTCCGGCTGGATTAATAGTGTTCAGAAACTCAACCGGATAATGGACTGCTTCGTCTGTATTTACCACCGTGTCTATTGAATTATATACCATTTCTGTGCTATCAAATGATTTCAGCAAAATATCATTAATTACTGCTGCTTGGTCATTTTTAGGTGTCATTATAGCTCTTTCACGTAGCCATTCTAAAGGCTTGTCCTTTACCTATTTGAGCTACATCTGGATACATTTTTTCTATAAGGTCTTTGACTGTAGTTACTACACTACATAATTCATCTGTTATAGCTATCAACCCGTCTGTTTCTGGATACATGCCGTTTCCTATTTTAAATAGAAGGTCTGAAAAATGGCCAGCAGAGACGTCCCCTCTCAGATGCACTGTCATATTTTTAGTCACTTTTAGAATTTTCGTAAAGGGCCATAAATAAGATCTTTTAAAGCATGCCTTAATTTCATCAGCGCGCGTTCCTTTTGGTATTACCGGTAAAGTTTGACGAAAATCGCCAGCTAGCAACACTGTCATACCACCCATTAAAGAATTGTTGTTTCTTATGTCCTGTAGAGTCCTATTTAACGCTTCAATAGCTCTTTTGTGCGCCATAGTGCTTTCATCCCAGACTATTATTTTTGCTTTACGCAAGACTTCGGCAAGATTGCTTTGCTTTGAAATGTTACACATTGGAGTTTCTACGTTAGACAAATTAAGGGGTAATTTCAAAGCAGAGTGCGCCGTTCGACCTCCTTCCAATAACGTAGCGGCGATCCCGGAAGACGCGACTGCTAAGGCAATTCCAAGAGTACTTCTAATCTTTGCCAAGAGTAAATTGATGAGGTAAGTCTTACCAGTCCCACCTGGGGCATCCAAAAAGAAAATTCTTCCCTCGTTTTCATGTTTACTTGAAATAATTTCATTGTACACTAACTTTTGTTCCTCAGTTAGTGAATTCTCATTTATATTGACAAATGATTCTAAGGCAAACACATCGTAGTTAACTTCATTAATATACGCTCCAAATTCATTTTGAAACACTTCTGATCTACTCGGTTTCGGTAAACCGTATTCTTCTAGTGCACATCCTCCAAGTGCCAAACATGCTCCTTTTATTTCCAACAGACACTTACTAAAAATCTCATCAATGAGGTGTTCTACTCCGCTTTTTACCTGCCTCTCAATCTGTCGTTTAAAGTCTTCCGACAGGTATTCTTTAAATTCATCCCACAGACTGAACGGATCTGCCAGTTGACAAAAAACTAACATGATCGTAAAAAGCTCTCTCATCATGTGCGGAGATTGACACAGGGCTGCCTCTTGTAGTGCTGTATGCCAATGTTGATCATCTTCAAGTAACCCCAAAGTCTTGCAAGCTGATTTGAAAGTCGGTAGTACCACACCGTTGACTGTTTTTAATGCTACAAAAGATAACGGACTCCGGATTTCATGTAAAAGCAAACGAAGGTGGTAGCACTCAACATTATTTGGATGTACCGTGTATACTCTGCCTAAAGCGTGGTCTCTTTTAATGCCTGGCCACCCAGCTACATCTACCCCTCTTTTCCTCCTTTCAAACCGATTATTGTTCCAAACATAGTATGCAGGTACTTCGCAATATAGTAGGGTTTTTGCATAGTCATCTACTTGACATAATTCGAAAAAAGACATGAGTGTCGTTTTTGGTGGACAGGATACCTTATCAGCTAAGTTTTCTGGGTTGAAGTACACTCTTTGACCATTTTCTAAATGCACAGCGAGATGAATTACCGTAGGAAAACGCTCATGAATAGGAAACCTTTTCACACCCCCTCAACCCCTCTCAGGAGGTAATTTGGAAAAACAAAAAATGCCAAACTTCATAATTTACTTAGATAGATGTTCGTGCCAAGTTTCATGTTTATTAACACAAGTAATAAGATTTTCCATACAAACAAAATTCCCCCTTTTCACCCCCTTAAAGGTAAAATTTCCAAAAACCCCTTCTTAGTGCTCCCCTACATTATAATAGGAAGCCGTGTGCAAAATTTCACATTCCTAGCCCCAGTAGTTTCGGCTGTACGTTGATATGTCAGTCAGTCAGTTCTCCTTTTATATATATAGATTTCTACATATAGATCTATAGTTTCGCACGGTGTACATTAAAAAGAGTAGGTACGAGTATTCTATTGATTAACACGTAAAATTCTTTAAATTAAAATGTTACACCACGCAGAATAATTAAACTAAAATCTAGCTCCTAACATTCTACAACTACAGAAAAATCTCATTAATCTAATGATTAAAAACTACGCTGAACATTGGATTAAACGCTGAAAGAAATGCGCGCCATATTGGCAGCTGCATTTTCATTTGCTACAGCACTCTGCTAAAATGTAATTACACGGTGAACACAATATGCTGATATTGCATCGACGTAGCGAGGATACGGTGCGATCGGATACAAGGATTAATCAGCAAATGGAAGGTTCGGTTCTGCGAATATTGACGGTTGAATGCAGTTCGAACAATGCGGTATGGAAGAATAAAATAAGCAACTTTGAAAATATGAGAAAAAGGTATTTTCTGAGATTACAACACATACCTACGCATCATATTTGATCTACTTAATTTTTTATCACCATCCAAATTTTTACAGGCTGTTCTACCCGTGAATACGAACAACTTTTACTAAGGGACCATCTCAGAAATTACGAAAAAAAAAATGAGCTGTTTCATACATTTTGGTCAAGTAGGTATTGAACTTTTGTATGAAACAGCTGATTTCTTTTTCGTGAATTCAGAGTTGGTTATACATAAACTACAGAAAACCACCTGCTATTTTATCTAGGCACTTCGTAAGTAATGGCACCAATAATGTCATCCAATGTTATTTCTAAAATTAAAACAGCGTAAATGCCGAAGACACACAGTGTCATACGGTCTTAAAATAACCTTCAATCCAGTCTGATAAGCCGTGGCTTAGTTACAGTACTTTGACTATTGTTACTTCAGTTGCTAGTTACTCTGTGGATGAACCACTACTATTGGGTTCAATCAAAGCCCGATAAACTTCGAAATTGAGAGACTTCAGCACGTTGGTTTCTATCGATTAAAGTACTTGAAACTTGTCATGCTTATTACTTGATAGGAGAGTGGTAGGTTTCCTGTTATTTGGTCTGGTAGAAAATTCTAGTTTCTCCCTAGTTTAATCCTAAGTTTCTATAATAAATATCAGACTTTTGTATCATAACAAGACGGATAAGATCATGAAGAGAAAGACTTATAAGAGATCAACTCCCCTAGATAGCGAGCCAAGACCGCCACATGCGAACTACGCATCATACCTACTGATGTCACGCAAAAATCCAGCATCGCGCAAGCAGAATTTGCCATGTACTTGCATGGCAAGTTCTGCTTACGCGATGCAGGATTTTTTTACATCGCATTTATATACATCGCCCCGATATCAAACGTCGCCGCGTCGGGTTCACCAGACACGACACCCAATACAATAAAGGCTAATAGGGATGCCTGCTACGCCGATCCCAAATAAATAGGGAGTAAGATCATAGCAGGATCAGCGGACAATTGTCTCTCAATACAGGCAGGTAGAAAGTAAAGACCGCGAGGAGGTGGCTTTTGAATAATCAAAGAAGAGAAAGTGAACAGCGTGTAGCAATCGTTTCTCTGATACCCGTGAATAATCACGAACTATTAACCTGATGAGAGTGTATACTGCGTTCGCGGTTTAGTTTCCAAACTTGTAAACAAATCTTTAATACCAACACACAAAGTTCCGTTTGCGCTTCAACTTCAAACATTTTATGACTTTTTGATTGTAGTAGTCAATCTGAAATCAATTTAGTGGAAATAATAATAACTGGAAACAAGAATTTGAACAGACTTTAGGAATAAGAGCACGTATCATTATTATAAGTGTTATACTAATTTACCTAATCATAACAATATACAGAATATTCAAGATCGCAGAACAAACTATATTACGCTGCTCCTAACTGCCTCGTGTTCAATTGATTGGATTGATAGTCTAGTCTATCGCAAGTCGCAAGCGGGATCCTCAGGTCGGGCAATGTGCGATAGTTTTTTCCATTAGGAATTTCTCACAAGCAGCCTGGAATCTGTACTTATGACCGACAAGCTTCTGCCCGCCACTTCGACCGCTAGAAATTTCGCTCCCGGACGGGGTGGCCCGTTGCATCCCATCGCCCAACCGCGCTTTTACTGCGTTTTCGCTCAGCGTTCTTTCTTTTTCTTTTTGTTTGGCTCCTTAGAGTTTTACCGTGATGTTATTACCCTATAACCTTTCTCAAGAATTGGGCTAAAAGAGAGATTAGCACGCTCAAACAAACAAACAAACTCCTTCAGCTTTACTGTATTAATATAGATTGATAGCAATAGACTCGCTACCTACACCATAACTGCCGAAATGTGTGTGATGTGCTATACACCTTTGCCAAACACAGCACAGAATACAGCGTGATAATATTTTATATTATGCCAATGTCTCCACAAAATACTTTGCGTTTTCCAATCCCTCTCGAGAACCATTGTAACAACATAAAACATTTTCGGGTCAATGAACACAGACTCCCAAATTTTATCACTACTTCAATTTGTCTTCTTCGTCTGGTCGTTTTATAGTAGGTACACTCACAAAGTTCTCATCCGAGGTAACTATCGCCAGACTAATTAGACGCATCTGCTAGATGTAGATAGGACAGGGTAACCTTAATTACTTTAGATATACAACAGGGATGTAGGTAAACCCTTAGAACTTTGAAGGGATGAATTTTACTTTATAAAATTAAGGACTAAAATATTCATACAGTGAATTGTTAATTTATTTGATTTACTTTATTTACAAAAATCAATCTAGTCGATTCTGGAATAATCGATATGTTATAGGTACTTATTTTAAAAAAAAAAACTTTTATCTGTCATCTATAATATTCTTTACTTCGTTTGTTTGCGCTCTAGAAAATATGGACGTATAACCTTCCTAGTGACTTTTAATATTGACTTAGAATATACTTCTAGTTATAAAAGTCTTTAGCTCGTTTTCTTGAAGTGCATTATCCTAGTTTTCCTATATGAATAAGATTATCTTTTAAATTCAAGGAAATAAAATACCTAAATGGTAAAATGTAAAAAATCCAGGTTTCTTCACAATTTAAAAATTAAAATGTCAGCAATCCTGCGGAGTAGGTAATTGCTTAAACACTAAAATTATCAATGGCTTGTATTTTGACAGTTCAAAAACATTCATTGCGTTAGTTGCGTTGTTGAGCAGACAAATTTTTCGAACATATATGAAGCAATGGGTTACCAATATCTTTAAATTCAAAATGATTCAGATTGTGATTGTAAGTGTGTTACGCAATTAGACTTGTACTAAATATTTTAAGTCTAAAATTGCCAATCTGCCTCGAGCAAGCATGGTATTCAACGCTCATGCCTTCTCTGCACGATAAGAATAAAAGTTGACAAAGCTCCCTCTGCATAAAACAAAGGACAGTTTGTACGTAAACGATCAAGTACATATAAATCGTTTATCCATTTGCTCAATAAAACGTGCTGCTCGTTGACTCTTTAACACAATCTGGGCCCCTTTTTTTTTTTTTTTTAAGGATGGGAAATCATCCAATGACCCCTCCCGCTCTGGGTGGAGCGGAAGGGAGTGTCAGACTCTTACTGACTAAAACCCATCCGTGTTCCTTCCTTAGCCCTTTATGTTCCGGGGCAGCGGTAACCCTTTCGGACAATCCCGCTGCCCCGGCAGGCTTCGGCCCTAACGGGCCCCTCTATGTCTGCTGACATCTCTTTGAGGCGCGCGTGGAACACATACGCGCCGTCCGGCACGGGCCTGGTCCTGATCGGACGGCGAGCTACCCATTACTCGCCGTCCGCAGGCCCGCGCCTACGGTGGCCGGGAGTCGTCACGCGGCTCCCGACGCCCGGAGCGTCTACCGCGGCGGCTGGGACGGGCGGCCCTCTCGGCTCTCTCCCTCTCCCATCCCGCCACCTCCTTCGCTAGCATGACTGCTTCGCAGAAGGAGGTGACTGCCTCCCACTCCCTCTCGCCCCGGACCATGGCTTGGACCAGGGCCGGGCGCGAGAGGTCGCCGCCGCTGCCGATCGCCTCTACGAGGACACGGCGGTGCTCTGCCCAAGCGGGACAGACCTCCACCGTGTGCACCACCGTGTCCTCTGGGCGATCCTCGCAGTGGTGACACCCGGAATCTGGGCCCCTTACAACATCTTAATCAGTATCACATCAGCATCCATCTTAAAGGCAACTCTCGTTTCGAATTGACAATATCCATCACTAACTTTTTGATGTGGTTTTGCCTTGGCATTTTTGTCTGTATGTACGCAGTTGTTGTTGTTCGTTTTTTTTTTTGTGGTGGTCTGTTGTTAGGCGGCGGGTTTTACATGATCTATTGCACAATATCATGAATTGCGCAATGTTTTTTTGCCGTCTAGGGTTATTAGTGAAGATTGCGCAATTAATGAACAAATGTTTGAGCGAGTTAATGTTTATTGCACTACATATTTTCATTGCTCCGTGTAGTAATACGCAATATTTTTAAGCCTGGCTGGAAAGTTGATGTGGTCACGAAACACTTGCTCACGCGAAAACATTGACGCTTTTGAGCCGTCAATGTATTTACGTCACTTTATTTGATCTTGAATGCAATAGTTCAGTTTTATTGCCGAATCAAAGTATTGGAAACATCGTGAGGAAGAAACCGGCATATCTTAGAACCAATAGTTCGAAGACATGTGACATCTACCAACCAGCACTGGGTCCGCGTGGTAGATTAGGGCCCACTCTCTGTCACAGAGAGGAGGCCTGTGTCCTAGCAGGGGGAACGTTACAAGGTGATTATGTATGTAAAAAATTCCCATAAAAGTGCAATAAACAAACGACTTCTCCCATTATCATCCAAGTTAATACTATGTAAGTATTCAATATTTGTATGCAGCGTTTGTCCTTGTTACACAAGTCGGTGCATCTTGCACTTGAGTTGCCGAAACTTGGCTTAGTTGCATTTACATAACCTATTTAATGACGCCATTCGCCAACTTCTGCTAACTGCTCGTTTGTTAGGCTAAAGTTTGTGCTACATAACTAGAATCTGTATTCTCTTCTGTATCTGTATTTGTATTTACCGTTGTAAATACCCTTCAAAATCATAATATCATACTAAAAAAAACTGAGAAAAACTGAGGACTTTTTATATTATCCTAAATCAAAAAGTCGGCATAGACAGTATTCCTGAATTAATTTTCACGAAGCAAAAGGGGTATGTTAGGCTGCCTTTCCACCAGAGATGAGGATGAGGATGCGTAGCGAGGGATGTGTGGGAAACCAACCAAAAACATCGCTGCATTTTTATAGCTTGAACGAAGTTAAAACAGTTCAAAACAATGTTTATCAGTTGTTTAGGCTAAACAACTTTTAAACACGACAATTATATGGACTTTGACGTAACACTGACATTAGACACCCGTTGTACAAGTGTTTAAGATTTTATGGTAAGACCCTGAGATTTTTATTCTATACTTACTTACATAAAACTCAAATTGACTATAGACAACTAAACAACAAATTACGACAATTATCAAGCATAAATAAGTCAAAAAAGTAAACCGTGCTTAAAAATTTCGAGCCCGTTTCGCTCGCTTTTGTCAACGTTTCTCTTATTTTTCTGGTTATTCTGCATAATACCCTAGTCGACAAAGTTGCTGTATAAATATTAATGTGTTTTTCACAAAAACCTGCCAGAATAAATGCTCTAATGATGGTGAAAACCACATAAAACATTTATTGCGAAGTTTGAAAGATGTAAGTGGGTTACACAGACAGACACGAAAATAGACTTTGTTTTATACCATGAATTATAATACACATATTATTATTTTAATATTCCACACACACACATATTTTAATTATAATGTCACATTTATAAACCACTTCAAGACTTGCATCAAGTAAATGCTTACAAACATCCTTCCGGCACGATTCCTTAATTGCTTCGTGCAGTAACCACAGGAGAGTCAGCCATGCGTCCTGCGGCCTCAGCGGCCTGAATACACTAACTCATTAAGTCTTACCCTGGGGGAATGGCAACACGATTTACCCTCTTCTATATATTATTATGAGCTTACATGCTCGTAGTAATTACAACATTAACGAAACTAGCTCTGGATTCTCATTTATTTTCTATATGTGTCTGGTCATTACCAGACAAGACCCATTGGTCCTTCTGCCCTCGTCTCATGTTACTTGGGCTCGGCGTAACATGTCTCCATTGTCCCCTGTCAGCCGTCACTCGTATCATTTACTCATTTTTGAGGGTTCCTTATCCAAAGGGTGCTAACGGAACCCTATTACTAAGCCTCCGCTGTCCAACCGTCCGTCTGGCTGTCAGCGGGCTGTATCTCATGAACCGTAACAGGTAGACAGTTGAAATTTTCACAGAGTGTGTATTTCTATTGCCGCTGTAACAAAAAATAATAAAAATAAAATAAAGTTAAACATTAAAGGGAGTATTCATAGAAGTAACGTGGTTTTTCGGCATTTTTTTCCTAGTGGGGTACGGAACCCTTCGTGTGCAAGTTTGAATCGCACTTGGCCGACTTTTCTTTCATATCACAGATCATGCATTGTAGAGTCGAGTAGGTATGCTACTTGTTAATGAAATCAGCAGTTTTTGAAGCATAAAACGACAAAATTTCCTCCTTCCTTTTCTCTCACAATTATAACTGAAAGCTAACGTAACTCATTACTCGACATTAAAATAAACCACCGAAGAGTTCTCACTCCGTGTGTGTTTAACTCAAACGTCTCCCTATGTATGTGAATGAAAAGTGTAGGTTTTAATTAAAAGAACATGGCTTGCTTCTTACCGCAAAGGGCTCGACACGAATTAATAAAGATGGAGGAATTTCAGAATGTTCAAGTCTGAGTTTCTGATGGGGTTAAGTTTTTAACCGACTTCCAAAAAGGAGGAGGTTATATGTTCGACTTTATGTATGTTTTTTTTTTGTATGTTCACCGATTTCTCCGTCAATTGTGGATCGATTTTGAAAATTATTTTTTTGTTTGAAAGGGTATACTTCCAAGGTGGTCCCATTGTCAGCAAGTTGGAATCTGATGAGAGGATCCCATGGAAATCGAGGGAAACCCTCAAATTTTATTGGCAAACCTATAGCGATTTGGATATTTTTTAGAGTAACATGAGCATTTGCTCTCGGAAATCATCATTTGGTAAAGTGGAGCTGATGATGAAGACCACAGACGACCATCGGAACTAATCAATGATAAATATTTCAGGGGTTGTGATTCGATTACTTTAATATGGTTGCTAAGCAATTTATGCTCGTCACAACGCGTGTGGTGGTGGAATGGAGTTCTCCAGGTTCTTACCAGGAGAACTCCTTAACAATTAACGTCACAGCATCCGGAAAAGCAATATTTTGTAAAAGGTGATGAGCAGTTGACGTTAGGCTATTGTAACTTATATAAATTACAAACTCTCTCACTAAAAAGTGAAAAATACAAACTATTTTCCAAAAACAACAACCGACTTCCAAAAAAACCTACTAAGTGAAAATAAATTTTATTTCGAAAGTCGGTGTCAATAAACGAAAATGCAGAACCAGCCCTACATTTCCCCACATTTTGACGAGTTATGCGAACATAAATGTAGGAAACAGCTTTTTTTTTCGCGATTTCAGTTTTGGTCTCATAGTAAAAGTTGTTCATAATTATGATTACAATCTCCCATTTCGATTTGTCGCATGTTTTCAATTTCACCCTGTATAATATTATTATACATTATGGATCTCAATGAATTTACTTAATAATATTACGTGGTGCACGCAGGACACTCTCGTCACCTTATTTTACATTCAAATAAAAAGATAATTTCATCTGTTTCATATATAGGATACAATAATCAAATCGAGAAAAAAGTAAAAGCTTCTGGGTACCTACATCAATATTCATCGAGGGCATGGAATTGGTACACGAATTTCATTTGAATGTTCGCACATTCACAAATTATTTTTGGAAGCAGAAACGGTGTTTTGAATGCTCCTGCATAGCTTAGCTATTCGGAACCATTCGACAGGTGAAAATTATACATTTTCGGTTACCCACCTGATTTGCCTAGTACCCCCGACAGTTATTAGCTATCGGAAGAAAGGCGGTCGTTTACTTGATTTAAACTGTTGAAATTTTTGGGATTCGGATTTGTGAACAGCGTTTATATGACTCTTCCGATAACATTCATTGATTGATGTTCGATTCGGCACGGAGCGTATCTAATGTTTGTGAAGCTATGCTGTGATGAAAGTATGAACGCCTGCCTGCATTGATTATTGAAGCAATCCGACACATAGTCGTGTCACTTGTCACGAGTGAAATGAAAGGATTCTGTCATTTTGTGCTTACATTATCAGATACGGTATTACCATAATATTATAAAATAATAATCATCATAATTTTTTATTTATCTCAACACTAGCTGTTACCTACACTTACACCGCGTAAAACATGTTCTGACGATCTTTAAATAATTATTATTACAAACTCTTATAATAGTAATACACCCTTCTAAAATGTTTCATGTCTCGACTAAACTTCCGTAGCCCATACCAACATTTTAATTATAAGTAGGTACATCGTCGCAACGACATATAAAATGCAACTTCCGTAAAATCTAAGTAACGCGAAGTTAAGATTTTTAATAACGTATCTGTTAGCGACCAAGTATAAGGTGTATTATAAAGTCTCCGCTGAAACTTCTCAAAAGTCTCGACCCATATGCCTACTCTCCTTTTTTCGACCAAACTTTTATAAGTAGTATAAGTTTTTACTGTGAATAAATTTGGATTTTTTACCGCTTTTCTATACAAAAACTGTCAGACGTCAATTGTATTCCACTGATAAAAGATATCTGACTTTATGAAAACCACCCCTAACTCGGATATTAAATCTTTCAGTGCCAAAGAACAAGAAAATAAAATCCAAGCTAGGATGCAATATTTACAAGAATTTAACGAGAAACAACGAAAAGAGCGCGCAACGAGGGCCTATGAGAAACAGAACAGGATCAAGCAGAGGGTCCAAGCTGCTAACGAAATGGAACTCCGGCGCAAGATCACCATGATACGGCAATGGCGAGTCAATGAGAAGAAGCGGCTTGCTAGAGTGCGGCACGATAGAGAGTCGAAGTTGAGACGGCTGGAGAATGAGGTAATGTGACATTCTTTAACTATTTTGTTGATATGATAATGCTTGGCGGTGCTTCGGTTTCGAGCAACAACTCGGCTCTTATCTTAGACAAACAAACAAATCTTTCCTCTTTATAATATTAGTGTAGATAGTGCCCATTTGATAAATCTATATATAAATATCAATTGCCGTGAGTTACTCATCCAGAAACTCGAAAATGGCTTGGCCGGTTGTGATGAAACTTTTGTAAGTTGTTATGTGTGCGCCGGGGAAGGTTCCTAACAAAAAAATGAAAAAGGCACTGCAACGCATTGCCTAGTTTTCAATAAAAAATGGACTATAAAGACCCATGTTATACGATAGGCCAACATAAATTCAAGCAATATAATCGCTAGAATATTTTTTAATATTTCGAGATCTCAGAGGGTTGTTACCCATCACTACTTATTTTATAAAAACAAAAAGCATATACGAACAAAATAATAACAAAAATAAAAGTAAAGTTTTCCAGTATGTCAGAACTCGATATCAGCTTCGAAATACTTTTGAGTTTTTTTTTTCATTCACATCGCAAGCGCACAACAGCAATATTTAAAATGCGTGCTCGGCTACCGAGAAATTCGATTTCTGGTTGAATTTCGTCCCTATAGCGATGACAATGAAATGCAAAATATTTTTCAACGTGAGATTCCCGTAGGATTTTTGCATTTTCTGGCAGATTTCAGAAAGCTGGTGCATACGTAACTTAATAGCTTTTGCTCGTACTTACCAGCGCATAATATATTTTATGCTCGTGACTGCACTATCAACTTGCTCTGTTTGTGCTAATATAACATTGCCAATGTTAAAGTCGTGTCAACAGCAATGAGGTTAGGTACGTGATCCAGTCCTAAGTAATTAGAATGTGTAGATAGTCGTCAGAATTTTAATAAAATAGTTTCGTTACTGCACCTACCACTGTTTGTCTCTGCTTCACCCAAAGATTGACTGGTAGTAAGTCCGCCTCGGCTCTGGACATTTGAATAAATCAATAATAAATAAATAAAATAATTTTCCTGATAAATTACCAGGAGGCCTACCATGATCTATTTAAAAACGATTTAAAAGCAAGACATTTCAGTTTAGGTTCTTAAACTGCATCGTTCACAGTCGTACCATGACGTCCAATACACTCAGCGGCATTTGGATCGTTGAAAGTGAATGAGCGTTAAGAGCTCGTGGTAGGTATCCAGATGGCACGGCCTAAATTGAATCGTTAAACTGACGTCATGGTACGAATTAGCAGAACAGTTCAGTTTAGATCTTAGAGTGGATCGCGTTAAGAGCTCGTGGTAGGTATGCTGGAGCTTTAAGCAGGATGTCGGCGTCGTGAGACAAACCATGAATCTTACTCTTCCTAAGTTATCCCCAAGTATACGTCAAAATAGACACGGTAATTGTTCCACATTGCTTCTAAATAAAATACCCATTACTCAGCTGTGCCAAATTGTTGAAGTAATTGGTTTTCGTATATATACCTATAACAAGGCTGGAGACGTGTTGTTAAGCCAAAAAACCGAGACTGGGTAGGATTTGGACTAGCCCGACTGTTTGATACCGCAAAGCATAATTAGGCATAGCTTTAGCGATAAACAGGGAATTTTTATCTAAACTTACTAATAATAAAACTGAAGTTTTTTTTTGTTTGTTTGTTTGACCGCGCTAATCTCCGCAACTACTAGATCTTTTGCATTTTATAGACCAATACTCGAGGAAGGCTATACGTTATTTACCATCACGCTATGGCCCTTAGGAGCCGAGCAATAAAGATGATAGAAAAATAGACATAGCCTAGAAAGGGAGTGACTACCGAGATGACGATTAATAGAGAAGTATTGAAGAAAAAAGACATGTTGCGCCGACCACGAAATATACAACATAATTATGATTCATCTACTATAGTTCGCTTCGCCTGGAACTTAATGCGTTTAAAGACAAAGAGGGCCAACAGGTCTTCATCACTGTTATAGCTGTTTCATTTCACGAAACCATGTCAATACGCGCAATTTATTTCTTACTAGCTGCGCCCCGCGGTTTCACCCGCATAAGTCTCGATCCCGTAGGAATATCGGCATTCAAAATACCCTATGTGTTACTATATTACTGTAAAGTTTCATCAAAATTGGTCCAGCCGTTTGTGCGTGAAGAAGTAACAAACATACAGACTCACAAACTTTTGCCTTTGTTATAATATTAGCGTGATAACAATGACATAAGAGCCACATGACACGCGCTCGGAAATTGCTAGGACTATAGATACTTAGTGCGGATTTCACCAATGAAACTGAACGCGATCAGCACATCTAAACCGCGTTTAAGAGCTGTCAGTGTCAATATTCCACAACAATGTTGACACTGACAGCTCTTGAGCGCGGTTTGGATGTCTGAACGCGTTCAGTTTCATTGGTGAAATTCGCCCTAAGTATATTCCTAGCAATTTCCGATATCATGTTGAAAAAAATGGGGTTTTTCTATTTCGTGTAACTTGATAGGGATTTCACATTTTGGTACCTATATGTTTTTTGACTCTTTGGGTCTAGTATCATGTATAAGGAATACACGATTCAATGAATTTTTCTCGATACAAAAAAATTGCAAAGTTATATCGATTTTTTTTCTTTTTTTCAGTGGACGTCTTTCGGCTGAAATGACGATGATGATGACTGGAACTATCATTCAATACAAACTTTGTTAATATTTCAGGCGAACAACAAATGGACAGCGCGCGTGGAAGCTCAGAACATGAAGATACAGGAAGAGCATCTGCTTCTGCAGCTGTATACCGACGACATGAATGCCGGGGCTAGGAGGAGAGCTAAGTAAGCCAACTTTGATTACTTGAACTTTGAGTCAGTATCTATGTTATCGGAGGGGCGCGTGGCTAAATAATAACAGCCGCACAGGTCGATCGATCAGGTTAAGCTACACTTGCCGCGGTTGGTCTGTGGATGGGTGACCATCATTACATAGGTACCGAGTCCTCTCCATCTCTCGGAAAGCACGCTAAGCAATGGCTTAAAAATTTCACGACCAACGGGTCCCGGCTGTCATTCGTGAATCTTTGACAGTCGTTATGGGTAGTCAGAAGCCCGAAAGTCTGACAACCAGTCTTACCAACTGGCATCGTATTACCCAGTACTGGGTTGTGGCGGTCAGATAGGCAGTCGCTTCACGTAAAATACTGGTATTCAGCTGCATCCGGTTAGACTGGAAGCCAACCCCAACATAGTTGGGAAAAGGCTAGGCAGATGACCTATGTTATCGGCACCCCAAGTAGCCCATTGCACGTGGCACGATACCGACCATCCCTGGTCATTCCAACCAACCCAGTGCCCTCCAGCAAGAAGCAGACTAGGTCTCCTAGACGGAAAACATCTTTATAAGATCATGGGTTTCTGTTCTAATTTGGGTGACGGCTTGTGCATGGCGCAGGCCGTCTTGTCTAGGCGTACCTAATCTAATCTAAAGCGTTTGCTCAGCCTGATATCCAAGAAAGGCATAGCTTCCTTGATCACATTCAGCCTTTAAGGTGGTAAAGGAGTTACGTGGTTGACATTTTTTTTAAAGTGAAATCTTTTTAAGGCGCTTTGGGCATTTTTTGAGATGGGATAAAACCATTGAACTCGCGACACTGTTACCGACACCGCGCAACATTCGGATGTGTTCGGGATGTAGTCGGTTTTAATGTATTGATATGTCAGTGAGTGATGGCAAAGTATTCTGTTTGTGTTTTGTTTTCACTTAAGTTCTTTTCTCACAGAAGTTTTTTTTTTGTCGTTAATTGCTCAATGCTGGGCAAAGGCCTCCCTACTGTTTCCACCCCTATGGTCGACTTTATACACGAGGACAAAATAACAAGCTATACATTTCCATCATAAGCTGGCCTTGCATTATATAAGCTTTGCTTACAATGAGGGGTTAGCTTATACCAGCAATGATATAACTTCATATGTCGTCGTGCGCACAATGGCAAATCTTCTGCCTTATAAAATGATCTTGGTTTTAAAGACGTTTTTTTTTTTCATAGGACAGCTGTATTTGTCTTAGTATTTCTAAATGGAGTCAGTAAAGCATCAGACAGAAGAATCAGTCAGATCGCATTTGCGATAAGACCGCCCATTGTGTCACCCTTTGTACAGTTTCTCTATTTATGTCTGTAATTTATATGGTGTGCATAATAAAGAGTATTCTATCTATCTATCTTAAGTACCGTTTGACGGCTATTGAGGTAAAGCTTCTGACGTACTCACTGATTGGGCACTCTAGTACAAAAATAAAAGAGATAGCATTTAGGTATCAAAATAATTCGTCACGCGAAAATCAGAAAACGTTTTCAAACAAAATTTTACGCTGTTAACTCGTAAGCTTTATCAAGCATTGTGCTACGCTATCGAATTTAAAACAACAGTTTCGAATTTTCGATGAAATCCAATTATTATTTTGAACTAACTTTGCTAAATCAATTTTGGAATTCATCGAAAAAGCACTGCAAAAGAAAATTTTAAAATTTATCGATAGGTGCCATGTTGAAAGACTAGATATTTTTGTCGCTATTAAGATACTTGAGTACATACAGGAAAAAATAGGAGACAGAAAAATAATTATGAATTAAGACACCAAAAAACAGTTTGTGGTCGATTGATCCCCGTCAGGAACGAAGTTCCTTACGCGATGCTCGCACGCACACACACTCGTATATAATATGTAGAAAGAGACACAGAGAGATAGAGGGACAAAGTGTGAATTTAGTACGCGTTTTTAATACACAGCCATCTAGTATAAGTTTTTAGAAGATCTCATGAAGTTGTTGCCATCTTGGATTTTCACTTCGACCTCACTTTTGGCTTTAGTACCCAGTCGGATAAAAAATACGAAATTCTCGAGAAATGGATCACTATCTTTACTAAACGTTCCTTGGTCATGTGTAACTTTGACAATTACTTTTCCATATTGGCGAAGAACGAGCGACAGTCGGTTGGTTACCTTTATAGAACCAATAAGTCTTAATATAAAGCCATTCAATTTCCAGAACGTTGATACAATAAAGGTAAATCCACACATATTAGGGCCGTGTCCGGGACGTGACAGAACCTACTTAGCAGTGCGTACCTTAGCAGTAATCTATAATTTTTTAAGACTGTTACTAAGACTTATTACTAAGATTGCAACTTAGCAGTGATATAGGCCTACCTACGCATTCATTACCTACTGTGTAAGCAATATTTGTCCGCCTTGCAAGGCAGCACATAGTGACATAACATATTATCTTTTTATGATCGATCTTTGTGATCGACTTCATGCAACCTGGGCTGTTACCATGGATTCAGTACATGATTCTGAACCCCCAAGCGTTTCAATTATAGTTAGGTTATTTAAAAAAAAAAAAAAGGTGTTCCATACATTTTGTCTGCGTAGGTATTGCAGTTTTCTATGAATCAACAGATGTTTTTTTTTTATGACCGTCGAGAAATTTTGAAGCAAATTTGAGAGTTTCTCTCACTTGTCTAGAATCATATGCAGGATTCATGATTTCAGTTTGCGCGTTATATTCCTGCCAACCTGTATAATATGTACACATCGATGGGTATTTTTGAGCCCCTGACGGAGCACGGTCCGTCCACGTACCGGGCCCGGCCCAGATATGTGTGAATTGCCCTTAAGCAAGTATCTAATCCTAATTTATGTTGATTCATTTCGTACTTTATAGCGGCAGATTACTGAGTAATTTAGTCCTGATTGTGTTCCGAACGACATCTAAATTGATTTTGTAGGAGACACGTGAGAGCTAATAAACTTAGGAAACTTCAAGTGGATGAAACAAATAAGTGAATGAAAAAGCAGGAATTGTTGAATTTGCTTTAAAATAATTTATTTACTTGTAGTTAATTAAAATGGACAACACCGATTACATTACTTAACAAAGAGACAATTATTACGACGACAATTATAATTATGTTGTATGTAATTTAATTTATACTTTCACTCACAGAACACCAAACATACCTATTCCTAATTTCACTCAATTCATCTGCAGACAAATCACATTCAGGTTTGGCAGTCAGAAGGGCATTTAGCATCTTTAGAGTACGACCGTCTGGGGATTCGGGTCTGGCTACAGTTTTGGACTGGCAATTGTGGCAAAATGTAACAGTTCAAAGATTCTGATAGAACCTCTTCTGCTATTTTTCGTCAGGGCTGCCGTCCATAAAAACTAGCATTTGAAATCTCAATTTGGAATCTGAGGGTCAGCGCAGATAGAACAGCAAAATTCTCGAGAAATTTTTAATCGATACTGAACTTGATAAACACTATAACAAATACCAACTAGGATTCAGTTCAAAATAGCGTGCTAGAGTAGAGCTGATTGCCTGATTTCTTGTGGCATGTGTTCGCGCATGCTCGCGTATATTTTCACTCAATTGGCAGCACAGAACAGCAGTTTGTTGCTTTGTGTTGATGTAAGACGTTGGACGCCACGGATTTCTTTCACATACTAATAATACCAATGTCAATAAATTTTCGACCAAAAATAACCATTATATCATTCCATTCTTTGCCAGGAAAGCAGAAGTTTACGCGTACAACACAGACCTACAGTTGCAGCGCATCAGGCTAGCCAACTGGAAACTGATACACGGAAGCGAATCGCAGAAGGCCAAGCTCGTCAGGAAAATGGGCATAGAGTTCGAAAGGGTAAAATATAACGAGTATTTTGAATTTCTCTAACTTTGACTGCTTCATTGATCTATTCTGCTAACTTTGATCAACAATTTTAGGTACTAGATCTGATGAATGCATCAAAAAGGGCGAAAAAATTACCATAAATAATGTTTTGTATTTTCGAGAATTTCTCAGTTAATTGCAATTGGCAAAGCCTCATTTGTAAAGATGTGGTAAAGGTCTGACAGGGTTTTCAATTCTGTTTTATGAGAATGGCTACTATTAAAACAGATATCGGGGTGCTGCTAGGGAGCTTGGGCTTGTGTGTTAGCTTCCAAGCTAAAACACTAAGAAGTAGCGGACGGGCGTTTTGGAGGACTGGCTTATGTAATTTTGACGTTCAAAAAGTGCTGATTCTCAGCCTAATTAAAAGAAATGACGTATGATTAACAATTTCCAATTACAGCAAGGATCACTCATTATTTGGACATTTTCAGTCGAAGCGCGGCGCCAAAGGAATGAGTCCCGAACTGGCCTTCAGGATAGCCAGCGAAGCGATGTCGGGTGCACTGTCCACGGATGGCGATGTGCTGATGACCCTGGGGCAGGCGCGCGCCAGGATGGATGTCCAGACCGTGCTGCCGATGGCACCAATTCGATTACTTGATGAGGTAAGTTGTAAAGTCAACAATAGCACCATAGCTTGTCCTCCGTGGTCATCTCTTAGCTGCCAGGTAATATATTTGATTTTTGTTTTAATTGAAATTTCTTCATTTTGGCCGCTTTCAACGTGCACGTCTTTCTACATCGTTTCTTATATATAATTTCAATAAGAACCATGGAACTATTATCTCGGTAACAATATTTTGGTTTAAAAGGTGTCCATGGAGTTTCTTGCTCGTTCTTTTGCAGAAACCTACTAAGCTTTAGAAATGGGCTTCATCTTTCTGACTGACTGACTCCTTGACAATTCAAAACTGCCTGTAATTGGTTTACCTAACTGAAATAAATGCTTTGAGTTTGAATTTCGTAATTACTCCAACATCTAGGTCGCTGAATTATGTTCGGCTCAGCTCGACACAATTCGAGTAAAGTCGAGCGGCTTTTCTCGGGACATATTTCTACATTATATTCGATTTTGCCGCCCAGCTATGCTGAATCATGCCGAGCCCGACAAGTGTGCAGCACTCCTATTAATTTCAAGCCGTTTGCTTAAAATTAATCAAATCCTCATCCATCTTTTGTTAATTTTAAACTCGATTTCGTTATGACAAACAAAGTAACTATTACAGTATTTTTATCTTACGAAGCGACTCGCTTTGGTTGTGCTTACTTTATGTGAATAAACACGCTGTGAGTGTATGAGTAAGCGCAGGAGCTCTCGGTAACGTCGTCGTCGGCGCCGTACAATGATGAAGTCTGAAGTGTGTGTATATGTGAGTGTGTAAATATATACATAATCTGATTTCCTTATGAATCGTGTCGATCATGAATGATTAATCAATTTCTCAATTTGGTAAATAGAATCATAGCCGGTTGATTATGTTTTGATTGCGTGCTCATAAATTATTTATTATACCTATAAGTTATGTAGGTAACCACATTTATTGCAGCTAGCCGATTATGAGTTAGAATTCGGATAAATGAGACGAGAATGAATTAATAATTGCGAATAAAACATCACTCGAGTTTACTATACTTTTGATTTATATTTGAATTTTTTATATTTTATTTGTCACTATCAAGCAACACACTATTTAAATATATTGCGATGTTATTCACATTTCAAACAGCACCCTCATCACGTAACACTTCAATCACAGTCTGTATCATTTTGAAGGATATTTTTTAATCCATTGCTTTATATGTTCGAACAATTTGTCGGCTAAATAACGCAATGGATGTTGAACTGTGAAAAAAAAAACTGTCAAAATGAAAACCATTACTACCGTTAGTGTGTTCAAAACCTGAATCTCAATTTATATTTATTTTTCTGTTCATTTGTTTTTGTCTATTAAGGGTGTATAAATGCTTAAAGTAAATAACAGTGAAATCCTTCCCATCCTCCAAGAATTTTTTCTATTCCATTCTGGAATCCAATGAATATGTACTCTAGCTTGAAACACATACTGCCATCTTTAATTGTGCTATTGTTATATTATACAATAAAATATGTAAAAACTTAAAATATTCTCGAATGTAAAACTTACAAGCTAACTGTTTTTTGTTTTTATAGTACCTATATTGGTTATATATTTCCGAACTCACTAGCCATGATAAGCCATCAAAGGCTTCTGTTTTTTTTAGATAATGATTTAAACTCCTTACTGCCGACATATGGGGCCTATCGTTTTGACCTCTCTGTCAACAATAAACCGGAGTTTATACGAACCTTTTAAGAATATTGTGCACTTTGATTACTTATTTATCTAATATCAGACAATGTTGATTGAATTAAGGCTGATTATTCAATCGACATATTATATTTTTAATTCGTGGAATAAAACTGACGTCTGATAGTTTTTGTATGGAAGAACTGTCAAAAATTCAAAATTATTCCGCGGATAAAATTATCTGGCGTTGGAAAAATCAGCCCTTAGTAGGACTGTTACGAAATTTTTTTCCTTTTAAAAGCGTTATTTGTCCAGTACTTAAAACTACAAAACTGTCTACTACCCATAAACTTATCATCATCACTTCAACTGAAAGACGTCCCCTGCTGGACATAGGCCCCCAAGCTTCGCCTCTTCCACAGTGAGGTAATTGCGTAACACACTAACAGTAGCAATGTCATTTTGACAGTTCAACAACATTCATTGTGTTATTTACGTTGTTGAGCAGACACATTTTTCGAACATATTAAGCAATGGATTAGCGATATCCGAAATCATTCAGGCTGTGATTGAAAATGTGTTACCTACGTAATTGGGTGCAGGTGTTGTGCTTATTATACCTATCCAGCAATTTCTACGACCAATACTCGATCACTCAATGATATTGTAGCGGTGTCTACAACGGCACATGCGAACAACGCGTTTTACTGACGTCAAGCAAAATCCTGTATCTCGCATGCAGAGTTTACCGCGCTACTAACATAGGTACAAGGGCCCGACATGAATCATCGGGCTGTTGTCCGCCAGACACAGCACTCGTCTGTCTGGTCGGAGGATCCTCCCTTTTCTATGGAGGATGAGTGAACTTTCTGTTCCTCAAACCTCTATACTGGAGAAAGTTATTCATCTCTGCTCTTTCTCGTAGATGCTGGAATCCGCGGTTATGGAGTTCGCCCGTCGTCGCGTACACCTGCTCTTAGGTGACGTGGAACGAGAGGTGCACGCTCGAGCATCAGTCGTATTCTTCCAGAATTACAGACCTCCGGTCGGCACCAAAAAGTAAGTATCGTTCTTAATTCCTAGTCCAAAGGACCTGATCTGAGAGCCTAGACAAGGTAGGAATCGCTTTCAAAGCGTTTCGAATTTCTAAAATGAATTTCAAGAGGATTAACATAAGCTTTTCGGTAGCACCTTCTATGTCAGTTCCCTACAATTTATAAAAAATAAAATAAAATAAAAATATTATACTTTTCCATCGTCGTTCTGGTCCATTTGCGTAACTTTAAAGCCTGGAGGGTGCAGGTAAAATAAGTTTTACTTTATAATCTTGTGTTTATTTTCCTGACAGGCCTAAACAGCCGCGTTGGTCTGTCCAAGTGGCGAAGGAGTTGACTCGTCTGTTTGTGACCCATCGCGGCGACAGCATGATAGGTTTCGGCGAAACTACCAAAATAGCCGCCGAAGAAGAAATAGACTATGAGCCCAAGAGCTCTAGGTACAGACCACCTACACCTGTGGTATGTGATCTCTGTGTCCTATTAAGTATTATAGTATTCTTTGAATTATATAATAATCATAGCCATTTATCGGTAAGAGATTCTCATAACGATGTCCACTAACGATGTCCTAAACAAGGTTGGTAAATGTCTAAGCAGTTGATCGTTGAACGTTCTTTTAACCGCCCGACTTCATATCAGAAGGCCAATTCTCGTAATTTAAAACGTTCAAAATCTAGTCGCAGTCTCATCTCGGCGACAAAGAAACGTCAAAAACTTGTCAAAATGTAGGGAAATTAGAGGTATTTTTGACAGATTGAGACTGAGATCAGACTGTGAACGTTCTTAAAATTACGAGAATTGCCCCTCAGGTGTCGTGCAGCCAGCGCCCGAAAACAAAAAATAATATACTTGATAGAATACAGCGTAATTACCAAAATAAAAAAGCAGATTAAACGAGCTGTAGTATTTGATCGTAAATATGCGACCCTGGCGAAATGGACACGAAATTATTTGTCGCATTAATCCGGCGTAAGCGGTTAAAAAGTAAAAGCAAAATAACTGAACAGCATCTCGAAATTTATCTCGCTGACGACATCAACATCTCTTTTTTCATGGTATCACTTTTTGCTCTATCCTTTAGTCCTCCTTTCATTGACATGGATTTTTGCCACCAAATTAATAATCTTTACTAAAATGAAAATTATCAACAAATACGTCCTATTACAGCCGTCGAAAACGAAGTTGGCAGAGGTGACTTTCGCGGACAGGGCGGAAGACTTGCCCGATCCTGTGGCCATAGCCAGTTACCTTCCTGAGAGAAGGAAATTACTCGAGGTAAGGTGTTTTGACGGTTGAAGAGAGTTTAGAAAGAAATCCTCCTAGAGGTTATGTAAAGGCGCTGCCATTGTACTGTAATGTAACCATTCAAGATTCGATTTTGAGCATTATTTTGAGCATTATGTTACAATACATAGTAGTATAATCATAATAAAATCTAAAAAGTTGGTTGAGAACATTTTCGAAAAATTGTGTTACAGCCAAATTAGACCGATTTTTAAGTTTCCATAGAAACAGAGATTTCCAGTTATCTTTTTTTAAATAAGACAATTCGAAAATGTTCTCACCTAACTTTTTAGACTTTTGTATCCTGCTTATGCGTATGAAGTTTCATTAAAATCGGTTCATTCATTTCGAAAAACAATCGCTTGAAAGTTTGTATGAATTGCCGTACGGCGTAAACGCTCTTAAAATCACACAGTTAGTCGAATAGTAAAGTATTGTAATTCTGAATGTACGTTCAATGTTACATTCACTATTTCAGCCCATCCATTTCATCCGTTACGGAAAATAGACCAGTTTTTACGCTGCTGGCGCTGATACAGGGTGGCATCGACGCGCAAACAGCAACGCTACTTTTTCGTAAAATTTTGCCTCATTTATCAAAATGGATTTCGAAGAGACGGCTTTGTCTGTGCGTTTGTTCTAAGAAACTAGCTCGCTGGCAACAATTTTTTTCGTCGTACGCGCACTTACATTGCAACCAATAGAAGAGCGACAGTTGCGTCGTCGGCCTGTCTCCGAACCCACGGACAAAAACGTCACCCAGCTGTCGCATTGCTACATGATGATGTTGCGGAGAAAAATTTGTTACGGAGACGGAAAGTTGTTCATGAGCACCCCTCCCTAAATGCATAGATATGCTCGTTGAAAGAGCAGAAGTTTCTAGACCAACTTTAGTCAAGTGATTATTTATAATGTATCTGCTATAGATGGTGAATGCCTCAGCGAAGCTCCTGTCGAGGTCAGTGAGTCAGAAGGTGCAAAAAGGCATGGACCTGACCGTAGGCAAGGTGACCTTGCCGAACATGAGGCACCCCAGTAAGTTATCAATTACAATATTTTATATTCTTTATTAAATGGATAGAAAGGATTACAAAAAAACTGGTATTCAGCTGCATTCGGCTAGACCAAAAACCTAGATAAAACGCTAGGTAGTTTATGATGAGGAAGGCTACAAACGTGCGCGGTCGGGGGACTCGCGTCAGGAACGGAAGTTCCTTACTCGATACTCGCACGCACTCACGCACTTGTATATTATATAAAGAGACAGAAAGAGAAATTCGCATGGTGGGGATGTCGCAGCCAACTGGTTAAATTAGGCGTTTACTTAACTGCCTGGCCTATAGAAGCAGTGCTCGCCTCACTTCGCTCTCTCGGCTCGCACGCGGTTGATCACAGTTCTAACCTAACCTAACCTATTTGGTCGGGGTGCCCTGGCTTAGTTATTGCGACCAATTCGGATCGCGCGTGTTTGGTTACAGACTTCTAACCTAAACTGTAATTGAATATCATTCAGGCCGTTAGTTGAACGGCCGCCGTTTAGTTAAAAGGCTAGGCGGTTAACTGAATGGCTAATTTAACCAGTTGGCTGCGACAGGGACATAACGCTTTTTCCTTACGTCCGATTTCTACAAGAACCTAAGTACTATAGTAGGGTACTGTCTAAGCTCAGAGGCGGACTGCTCTTGGAGGATTTAAATGATGCAACACCTATCCTTAAAGTTGTTCATACGTCATGTTAATCATTGAATCTACTCCTTATTTACCCGAATACCGGCTGCGGCGAAACCCGAACGGAGGTTATGTAATATTTTGACTAAAAATGGTTTAAACTGCCTTAAAACTTGGAAACTTTCTGGGGGAAAATTCACCAGAATTGTATCGACAAATGAATAATACGTCTCTGTTGCAGTGGAGTGGGGTGAGGCGGTGGAAGCTCTCTCGAACGCGGTGGTGGACAACCGCATCAACGTGGAGTGCGGCGACGTGCGCCGCGCCGGGGAGTTCCTGGCGCACCGCATCCTGCGCTCGCTGCAGAACGAGATGAAGATCGAGAAGAAGGTACGTCATAGTACAACACCATACCTTCATCTTCATTATTCTTATAGAGAACGGTTCTGTGGACGTACAAGTATTCTCGTCTTATAAAAACACCCCGAAGGTCTGGGCAAAGATATACACATATCAACATTTCGCCAAGTAAAGGTCCATGTATTAGGGGCCGAGTCTTTGCCATCAACCGGGCACAAATCCGACTCGGCAAAGACTCCCGGCTGCTACTGAGGAAACACAATAAAACTTAGCATGACTAAGCAGTAATTTAAAATAAGTCTGAAAGCGCCAATCCGTCTTGAGTAAGCGTGGTGATTAATGCTCGTGCCTATTCCGTATGAGAAGCAGTTGCAGGCTGATATTATAGGGAACGCCGCGATAGCGGCGGTAAGGCCCCTCTTTGAGGAGTGGCTAGAGAGGCGTCACGGCGCCCTCACCTACCGCCTGACGCAGGTCCTCACCGGACACGGATGTTTCGGGAGGTTCCTGCACATAATCAGGCGGGAGGAAACGCCCGGGTGTCACCACTGCGAGGATCGCCCAGAGGACACGGTGGTGCACACGGTGGAGGTCTGTCCCGCTTGGGCAGAGCACCGCCGTGTCCTCGTAGAGGCGATCGGCAGCGGCGGCGACCTCTCGCGCCCGGCCCTGGTCCAAGCCATGGTCCGGGGCGAGAGGGAGTGGGAGGCAGTCACCTCCTTCTGCGAAGCAGTCATGCTAGCGAAGGAGGTGGCGGGATGGGCGAGGGAGAGAGGACTTGGGAGACCGAAGAAGAACCAACGTCAATACGCACTGGAAAATGCTACATAAAACTGGCATGTGCTAGACCCACATGTTTAAATACATTATGACGTCCACTGCGCATTTGGCCCTCGTGGCGGGGGCCTGAATTCCAGCAGAGGGAACATTATAGGTTTATGATGTACTAACAGAAGGCCAATTCTCGTAATTTAAAACGTTCAAAATCTAGTCGCAGTCTCATCTCAGCGACAAACAAATGTCAAAAACATGTCAAAATGTAGGGAAATTAGTAGTATTTTTGACATAATGAGACTGCGATCAGACTGTGAACGTTTTTAAAATTACGAGAATTGCCCCTCTGGATGTAGGTCGTAGGTTAGAACCCAGTCAGGCGCTTTGTGTAAATTATTTCATCACCACTGGATCTCAAAACGGTAAAGGAAAACATCGTGTGGTAACCTATGTCCTAGAACCAAAAAAATCGAAGACATGTGACATCTACCAACCAGCTCTGGGACCGCGTGGTGGATTACGGCCCACTTTCTCTCACTGATAGGAGGCCTGTGTCCCAGCAGTGAGAACGTTATAGGCTGATTATGATGTACTAGCAGCGCCCCGCAGTTTCACCCGCGTAAGTGTCGATCCCGTGGGAACATCGGGAATATAAAGTATCCTTCATATGTTATTCTGACGTATACCTAAGCTACTGTAAATTTTCATGAAAATCCGTTCAGTAGTTATTGCGTGAATGAGTAACAAACATCCATTTATATCAATCCTCACAAACTTTCGCGTTTTTAATATTAGTAGGAAAAAAGTAGGATAGGATTGAAAATATGCTATAATGTGAGGGTAGCGCTAAAAACATCACCCTGCGCCCTGTGACGGTAAATCGAGTGTCACTGGTGTTTTTTTTATTAGTATTGTCTGTCTTTGTAAGTTTTTTTTTTACGTTAAACAGGAAGCGAAGCTACGACAAGTACATATTGAAGAACCTGTAGAAGAGCCTGTAGAGCCTGTAGTATCTGTAACCAACCCTGCAGAAAGTCACATAAGTCGTACAAGTGCCAAATAATAGAAAGCAGATATTTCGTCGCAGGAATATATTGGTGTGTTTTTTTTTGCGGTTCTTTTTTTGTATTTTGTTTAATTAACTTTGTTTCAGTTTTTTTTTTTACGTATTCCACATTAGGCACCCGCTTTAATGATACCTGACACACAGCGGCACATTCACTCAGGTGCCATTTAAGCGGGGGGTGCCCAATCTGGAATACGTCTTCTTTTATTTTATTTTTATTTTAATTTGTGAATCTTTTAACATGTTATGGAAACCCAAAAATATAAATGTTTTATTGTCATTACTTATGGATAGGTTCGGTGGTAGGCCTCGAAGAGAAAGCCGTTGGCTCTTTGAGAGTCGTTACGGGTCGTCTGAAGTCCGAAAGTCTGACAACCAGTCTTACCAAGGGATATCTTATTAGCCAGTAAAAGGGTTGTGGAGGTCGGATCGGCAGTCGCTCCATGTGAAATACTTACTGCTCAGATGCATTCGGCTAGACTGGAAGCCGACCCCAACATAGTTGGGAAAAGGCTGGGCAGATGAAGAGTTAGCGATAGATTCCCGTCACGTCAGAGAGGGTAGAGTCGTGTCGTCGAGTTTGGTCAGAAAATTTAATTTGGGCGGCCCTGGGGTAGCAAAAATTTCACTCATCAATTTGCGACCCCTAATGTTGCAGGTAACAGGTTGCTTTAAATGCTCCTCCAGTTTCATTCTCTTCATAAAGTCTCATCATTTGTAATTTCAGAAGCAAAGCGGGTTATCAGATGAAACGAAGCAGGACTTCTTTTACGTGCCGGATGAAATTAAGGAAGATATGTCCTTGAAGTCTCAATGAGAAATTCTTTCTTAGAGAATCTTTCTTGTAGATTGTATATCTATATTTATAAAATAAATAAAATTGAAGTGTCTGTTTGTTATGTCAAAATAACAGCTTTTTATTATATGCTGAAAGTTTATACGTTTTACCTATCTATTACAAAAAAAAAACAATAACGTTTTTGTCTATCTGTCTGGTCTGTTTGTACCGGCTAATCTCGGAAACGACTGGACCGATTTTGATGTGACTTTTACTGGCAGATAGCTGATGTTGTTAGGAATAACACATGTGCTTTTGCAGTATCGTCGCGTCGCGTCGCGGCTCGGTGTGAACTGAGCCTAACGTGCAAAGAGCAGGTGTATTGAAGAAAAGAGAAAGCCCTATGTCGGCGAGCGGCGCAGGCAGTAGTTTTTTTTTTAATGGTGTTGTAATTTTTATAATTACTGGCCACTAGCCCTACTCGTGTGTTGAATGAATGTCGCCATTTTAGCGGCACGCTGTATAACCTAACCCACTCCTATTTATTTTAATAGGGTTATTATTATTTTGTTTTATATTCACTCACTTATTAAATAAATTTTTAAATATTTTGTATAAATGATTTTTTTTATAGCCATCATTTGTATGAGTATTTAATTCATGAAAATGTTCGCTTGCCTGTTCCGTGTTCTTTGTAAAATGTACGTCTTTATTTTTTCATAATAAATGTATTTTAACCGGCGCATGAATTTTTAATTTCATTTACTTAGTAGTGAATATACAAGTGGAAAAACAGGATAATAAAAAAAAAATCACTTTCGTTGCAGCGATGTAAAACAAAAATCATTGAAAGGACAGGGAGGCACTCGTTTCTGGCTGTTCAGATACTAGTATTTACGTAAAAAAAAAATTGGTCCAATTTATTCAAAACTACGCAACCAATTGAGTTGGAGATACTTAAAGCTAAATGAGTTCCAGCATCTAGTTACTTGTTGAATATTTGATTGAATTCTACGAAGACTCCGCTCTTGAGACAACGTCTTTTACCATTTATGTACACACATATATAAACAGACAAGAAAAAAACAGCACAAAAATAGGTACAAAGGTGAAGCTTATATCTCTAACCTCTGTCTTACATTTTTAACCGACTTCCAAAAAGGAGGAGTGTGTTCGGCTTTGTTTTTTTTTTTTAATCCGGCGGTTATTACGACGAAGTGTCCGGTACTTGCCCGTGCTTCCCCAGTCTTCATCATGTCAATGCTAATACTGACCTATCATTAAACCTGTACTAAGTAAATATAAACAAAAGTAGGTACTTACATGATAATATTTTGCACGTATCCGTAAGTGAGTCACGTGTAATGTTTTGAATCTGAGTAATCAACTTATGTTAAAAAATAAGTACCTAGGCTACTAGTACAAACAGTACCTAACAGCCTCCGTATCATAAATACATATTTCACGTTGGCATTAGTCCCAGTAGTTTCTCAGCTGTGTGTGCGTTGATATGTCAGTCAGTTTCTCCTATTATATACGTGTTTTTTTTTAATATCCCATAACTCTAGGGGGTCATTGTATTCATCATTTTAATATGGGACCAATACCGAAATCGCAAAAAAAAAATGGTGTTCCCTACATTTTGACGAGTTATACGAACATAAATGTAGGGAACAGCTGATTTTTTTTTCACGATTTCAGGTTTTGGCCCATAGTATAATTTGTACATAATCAAGAGCACAATGACCCCCTAGAGATACGGGATATAAAAAAAAACACATTGTAGGTATCGGTATAGATAAACTAGACCACCACACTATCTAATTTAAGTAAATAACAATCACCCATAAAAAAAATAACCACTGCAAATGCAGCCCAACACCCAGCACATCTCCAAGTTAGCCATTTAGCCAATAACCCCTCATTCAATGATACAACAATAGACTTATATTGGCAATTTTCCACCAAGAGGGGCTGGCTTAATTCCGGAATACTCTCGAACCCAACTTATTCTTTGAGGGTGTAATTTTGGTCAAGCGCTGCTACGTGATCGGAAAGCGATACACTACACTTATCTTACTCAAGTTCTCGTTAAGAGCTCACCGGCCTCTTTGGGATGTAGATATCACGAAATAACAATTTGTGGAGTGAATGTAAGGGCCAAAGCACACACGCTACTTTTAGCATCGGCGATCTGCGATTTTGCGACTGTATCGATGCTGCGTCGCGTTTTGGAGACGCGTTCCATCGCGCGATTTGGAGATTCTATCGATGATGCATCGCAATTTCACGTCTTCCTGCGTTCGGACGCGGTATCGGAATCGCGCGTTTTAGCGACTGCTCCGATGCTGGATCGGGTCGACTGTAGTGTTGCCGATCGTGTTGAAGGTATTGTTTACAAATGATACATTTGAAAATCTAGTGCAACACTGAGTCATGTTCCGCAGATGCCAAATCGATACGACCGGCATCCGAATGTGTGCGGAGTGTAGCGTTCAAGCGCTGTGTCGAGCTTCCGAAAAGCGTGTTTGGTCGCTGCATTTAGCAGCTGCACCCCTTTCCTCATGAACGCGTAGATGTATTAAATTGAAATTAATATCATAACTATGACTCGATTGTCGTGATGGGTGAACTTTTACTTATATACCTACAGGTTTGGATATAGCATAGATATTAGGATAGATAGCAAATAAATGATTTGATTTGATTTTGATTTGATTTGATTTGTACGGAACCCTCGGTGCGCGAGTCCGACTCGCACTTGGCCGGTTTTTTTTATTTATATAAATAGAATTTAATAACTTAAATAGATAGTAAATAAGAAAACCTACGTATCTATACTTGACGTATGGTAGATACTACAATACTGGTATTCAGCTGCATTCGTTTAGACTGGAAGGCTGTGTTTCCGAGCGCTTACAACCCGAATCTCTTCAGAGTGAGAGTGAATAAGCTTCTTCTGGGTAAGCTCACTCCATCGTCGACTTTGTCTGTCACCTCTGACCTAGACTAGAGTCAAGAGAAAACCACTGACCTCTAACTTGTATAATACAGGTCAGTGGAGCAAACCCATTTCAGATAAAAAATAAGAAAGGTCAACCAAAACATAGTTGGGTTACAATAGGCCTATTGATTGACTTGTGTATGTGGTACTTATATGGTACCTTTTTACTAACCTGCGTTCTGGATTTTCGGATACCATAAAGGTTTTACACAAAGAAACTAAACCAGCCACTACTCCAAAAAAAAACAAGCCACACATTTCAAAATCGAAACGTCACACAATGTCAAAATTCCAATAAAATGTGAACATAAAAATCTAATCACCACAGCAAGATAAAAAAAAAAAACAGCAGTGATGCAGTTACTACACGAAAACACGACGCTGTTAATGTCTGTACGGGAAAGAAATATGAGCACTAACATGGGTGTGAGAGAGTTGTCGGATAACTTGGAGGTGAAGGAGAAAAGGTCTTCGGACGCGTCGTTACTCATGATGAACCCCGTGGCCAGTGGTGATAATGTTGCTACCGGGCTCAACTCCACTCATAGGCTGAAGGAAGAATTGCCGCCGCTCGTGCCCTGCTGCGAAGGGAGAGAACTACAGGTACAATTTGATTTAAAATTGCAGATAAGAATTGCAGATATGAGTAGCTAGATCGTGTAGACAGCTTATAACTAGCTTAGTGAAATGAACGCTCTAGATCTAGAATTTTCTCAACCGGCCGCACTGCGCGCTTGGCACCTCTGCATCGAAGGCTGATTACCTGTCTGAAAGAAAGTAGACCAAACATTGTGTCCTTAAAAATTATTGAATATTTAGCTAATTTTAGTTGTTTTCTCTTGTTATGAACACCTAAAAGAGCTTAGGTAGGTACAGAGGTACTAATAGATCCTAAACTCGGAAACATGACAATAACATGAAAGAGAGAATGAATTGATGTGATTGGTAGGTAGGTAAAGTCCGGGGCACGTAACTTGGCAAGGTTTTGGCGAGTATGTAAGTGGGAACATCAAGAAAATGGTCACTTTTATAGCTTGTCATTATTCTATGGTAATTGCCATAATTTAATTTAAAATATGTCTGTTTAGAAGAAATTTAAAGAAAGGACAAAAAGCATCTCACCGTTCTTGCCAAGTTACATGCACGACTATAATATGTACAAAGAAATTCTCACTGCAAAATCCCAATTGAAATTGTCTGGACTTAAAAGCGTACATATGTACATTTTGAATCGCGAAACGTTTAAAAACCATTCGAGTCAAAAACATTAATAGTTCTAGTGGTGCCCTGAGGGAGGCAATCTTTCATATTGCTCTTGAAGACTATGAAAGCAATTTTATCCCAACCCTCTCGGGACAACCCTCCCTAATAGCATTGATGGCACTCTTCACGGATTTCTTGTTTATATTAAATGTTATTAGTGTTACTAAAAGTGTTAGGAGCTCTTAGAAACAAGTTTGTATCTTTTTTCCTTCTTTTATTTCTTGTTTCCAAACTGTTTTCTTTTGGAAGAAAGAATTGACGATTGAAGTAGGTAAGTCCAGATAGGTAATTTTAACTAAGGTTAGGAGTGTTAGGACCCTAACTTTTCATATATTTATATTGTTTTTTTTTTGTTGTGTGTAGAAACGTAGGTACCTACATACTTTGGTCAATTTCAATTCTTAAGAAATCTAAGTACCTATAGGTCATCATCTGCCGAGCCTTTTCCCAACTTTGTTGGGGTCGGCTTGGCTTCCAGTCTAACTGGATGCAGCTGAATACCAGTATTTTACATGGAGCGACCGCCTATCTGAGGGGCAATTCTGGTAATTTTAAGAACGTTCACAGTCTGATCTCAGTCTCAATCTGTCAAAAATACCTCAAATTTCAGTACATTTTGACAAGTTTTTGACATTTGTTTGTCGCTGAGATGAGACTGCAACTAGATTTTGAACGTTTTAAATTACGAGAATTGGCGTACTGACCTCCATAACCCAGTTACTGAGTAATACGATACCCCTTGGAAAGACTGGTTGTCAGACTTTCCTGACTACCCGTAACGACTGTCAAAGATCCACGAATGACAGCCGGGACCAACGTTCTTTCCGAGACATGGAGAGGCCTCGGTATGTAAAGATGGTCACCCATTCACGGACAAACCGCGGCAAGCGTAGCTTAACCTGATCTTTCGACCCGTGCTGTTATTATTACTTAGCCACGGGCCCCACAAATCATAAGTATAGGTATGGTATCATAATATCGCTTTAAAATCCTGAGGCTGGCACAAGAGCGTGGGGATTGAGATACAAGAAAAGAGGAGGCCTATCACAGATAAGTATAGATAGGAGCGGGAGGTCTATCTATATCTGTGAGGCCTATGAAGTCAGAGGCTAAGGATTGTTGCGGTATCTACAACGCCACATGCGAACAACGCGTCATACTGACGTCACGCAAAATTCTGCATCTCGCAAGCAGAGTTTACCGCGCAACTCATAGATATGATACGACGCCACATGTAATACGACGATCGCATTAAAATAAGGTGCCGGTTATGTTCAAGATGCTATCCCTCGAACCTAAAATAAATACACAATGCTACAATATAATGCGAGTTTCTTCCAAGAAATAACATCGTGTTCAAACAAATCGATAAATGTATCACCCGCTAAGCCCGCAAAACAATCGCAAAGATACTTTCATATATGTAAACACAATTTAATATTCCATTATGAAATACATAACGCGCCCTGGTTGTAAATAAAACTTTAATTTTGTTTGATATTTCGCAAAAGTGTCCTCCCGTCCTAATTTAATTAATTTTATTCGATAATCCAATATCTGTCGGTAACGACTTTGATTAAGCGGTGAGTAATTAAATCTGGATCTATAATTAACTGGGCGCGCCTTGCCTAATGAGTATTCAGCTCAGAAAATAGGTCAGGAAAACGCTAGAAAGAAGTATTTTTTTCTTTATTTAGTTCGTTTATTTTCATTTCGTTCGTTTGTTTTAATCTTACTTAGAATTGATTAAAAACGTCGGTTGATATTGACCGCTTTATTCCAGATTCATTTTGTTTTCAGCGCTTTTGCTTTGAGCGATTATTGCGCACAGTCAATAGGGGTACCTATATGATGAGTTAGTCTTTGACAGCTTTTAAACTTTGGACGTTTCTGCCAATTTAGTAGTTGGGTACGCTATCGGATGGTTTTCCTCAGTTGAATGTAATATTAACTAAAAACTTTGCTATAATAAAAATGCCGATTCACCTCTCATTTCTACTATCGCGGTCAAAACATTCAGGCTATCAATAACTCACAATATTAAAGTTTGGGCCTTGTATCAATGAGTAAGTACCTACGGTCCTGTCTCTCTCTGATTGATGTGGTCCAATATACCCGGGTCGCGGCGAGGCGCGGGTTCATTCTCAACCTAGTTTATTCAACGCGAACATTGATTCAATATCAAACAGCGTTTCAAAGTTCATGTCCTTAATAAAAGCTGGTTTGTACAAATATTGGTTGGTAGTGGAACTACTTAGTTACCTACTATGTATTCAGTTGCATTTCACGTAGTTAATTAGGTACCTTTTGAGAAGCACTAACATAGAATAGAATACCTACTTTTTGTTATGTACACCTTGCAAGCAATGCATAAAAGCATTTTAAAGACAAGCATTTAGCTACGTTTTTTTTGTTTAGTTTGAGAGTGGGCTATACCGTATAGCACACTCCCTCTCGAAGAATGGAGGCCTGGTGTCCCAGCAGTGGGAACATTATAGGATAATTATTACTACCTACTTATAAATTTCTTGATAACAATGTAACAGATTAACGAGGACCTGGTACGCAGTGGACTCTCAGCAATCTCCGTGAAGCACGACAGCGTGATACAATGTTTGAGCATGTCACGCGCCTGCGAGAGGATGCAAATACCGCCTGGCCTCGTTAAGGTGACGCATTTACCTACTTATGCAGATAGAGATTTCCCGTCAACTCCTGTAAACCTAGTTAGTGATGTGCTTCACCTATCGAGCTTTCCTATCTAGATACTGAACACAGAGCACGGAAGCGTTGCGCAGGTTGCACTGACAGCGACTGTACCTACCTAGGTAGCCTACCAGATAATATTATTTCAGGATGGCAAGGTCATCGACGCGCAAACTGTAACCATGAATTCAGCACTTGATTCTAAACACCCTAGGGTAAAAAACATCATCGGATATTTTAAAAAAATCCATACAATAAGTAGGTACAGACGCCAGCCAGCACATCAAGCTACCCGAAACTGTCAAATCTTCTCAATTAATTTTGAACCTTATGCTTAAGCGATAAAGTTGAAAATATACTATAGAAATTTGACAGATTGAAGTAGCTTGATGTGCTGGCGTCTGTACTTACATTTTGACCGCGTAGGTATTGCACTTTCTACGAAACAGTGGATTGTTTTTTTTTTGTAATATTTTTCCTTTTTTTTGATAATGTCTATTTGTGTACCTACGTGCAAGTCTTCATTGAGGCGGTTCTAAAAAGTGTCGGGCATCGTAATGATATTTTCTAATATAAAAACTAGCACCTCAATTTTACTGCTCCACTAGATTATAATCTGTGCCTTTGTATCAGCATCGAAACTCCTTCCGGAGTCTCCACCGTCCTGACTTGAAGCGTGTTCCGTACCTGCGTCGCATGTCACCTAATGAACTGGAAACCTTGTTCCGTGGGTACGCCGACTTACCCCCCAAAACGATGGTCAAAACTGGTAAGTTTTTTATGTGTCCTGAACATGAATAAAAACATTGTGAAAAAACCGGGCATTTCTTAGAACCAAAAATTCGAAGACATGTGACATCCACCAACTCTCACTAGGCCAGTCTCTCGCAGAGAGGAGACCTGTGTCCCAGCGGTGAAAACATAAGCTGATTATGCTATGCATTTTGACAATACTTAAGGTGGATACCTACTTCATAATCCATGGAATATGGATCCCTTATAAGCAGCTAGAATAATAGAGATTTTTACTGACGCAATCAGCACCTATGGCAAATGAATTGATGTTTTGCCCTGCAGTGGGACACAAAATCCTATTTCAGGACAATGGTCTCCCTTCCACTTATTTCTAACTATTGCTACATCTGAATCTTGAAAAGAGGATGTTGCCCTATCTACATTAACTCGAATCTTTGGGTATTTTATAGGTAAGTAGGTATTCAATTTTAGAATCAATTTCAGACTTTCGAGAGGAAAAACCAAAAACACCATTGCCACCCGATGAAAATGGTCAGGAAAAGGAAAAAATTGAAGCCAAAGAAACCTGCAGACCCGACGAGGGTGCGTATGTCCTGGTTTTTATCGTTTTTGTTGACCCTTTTTATCAGTGTTAAGTAGTTTTTTTTTTACTTTTGTCAAGTTCGATTGTTCGTACAATGCTATAACTGCTACAAGATTCTTTTGGCGCGTGGTCAAATTCATCTTGTTTCATCAATATAATTTCTGTGACCATTTCATTAATTATGTTTACCATCAGCGCCCCCCTGTCCATTGACAGGGGGCGCTGTCATTTCATTTAGGCGCCAAAAGATCCTTGTAACGCTCTACTTAGGTATGGCTGAAGATTTAAATAAATCAATGCCTCATCAGTTCTTTTTAGTTTTCAAAGTGAAGGCTTCTTTGAATAAAATGTTCTATTTGAAACATTAACGAAATGTAATAAATTGTCGAAAATAGAATATTTTACATGGCAACGTTCTTGCCGATACGAAAGAATAATTATTTAGCTACGGAATTACAGATTTTTTTAATTATAGGTAACGGAGTAATCCCATTGCACCCTATCCTAGAAAATCGATCGGGGGGCCCCGAGGACGTACCGGCTGGTATGAGACTGCATGGCACTCGCGCAAGGCTGTATACCTCCGTACTAGCCGGCGCTAAAGCTGGCGATCAGCCAGAGTGAGTGTTGCACATGTGTTCCTAGCCTTTAATAATGATATCTTCTGCCTTATTGGATAAAGAGGTAGGTAGGTACATGTGGCCACTTTGGTAACACCCCCGACATACATGTCGTAGGTCGTGGGTTCGAAGCCAGGCAGACACTTTACTTAGTGTAATTTATTTAAATCACACACACCATAATTCGAAGATGTGTGACATCCACAAACCTGCACAGGGTCCGCGTGGTAGATAGAAATAGAATATATATATATATTGTCCAGCAGGGCAATTGCGCAACACGTTATCAATCGGAATCGGTTTAATTTTGACAGTTCAACAACATTCATTGCGTTATTTACGTGATGAGCAGACAATAATTTTTCGAACTTATGAAGCAATGGATTAGCAATTCTCTTCAAAATGATTCAGATTCCGATTAATAGTGTATTACGCAATTAGGGTGCTGGTAATAAAGTAAGCAGGTTCACTGGTTAACAGAAAGTTATGGCGACATAGTAGCTTATAATATTACCTACAGCTTGGTTACAAAATAGTATTAGCTAGTGAGCCCCGAACTAGACAGTTCGTCTGTATCTTGGGGCTCGGAGTACGAATTCCAGAGAGGAGACTACAGAGTTGAGTAAGGTATGGTATTATACGTGTGTGTGTGATGTTTGTGTGGTGTGTGTGCGTCTGGTGTGTAAGTGTGCGTGTTTGTTCCATTGTGCATCGTTTGATTTGGTGTCAGGTCAGGGTCTGCAAGACGAATTAATTCAATTCTCAAGGTTTCTGTCACCTTCCAGTGTTACGTTGTGTTAATTTCAATAGTAATTACCTACTTCTCGTTTTTTGTATTTATGTACTTACTCATATATTGTTTTGAGACTGTTAGTCTATACATATATTAACCTGTTGACCGCCCCTGTCGGATTAATATAACGTTTTGGTATGCCGTTTCAGTCATATTCATACGACTGAGAACCTATGTTCGTCTTTTGTTTATTATTTCATTGCACGACCCTATACACCGTAGGTAGGTATTGGGGGCACGGCATTGATATAAAACCAAGCGCTTAATAGGGTAAGAAAATATGCTGCATGCTGTGACCTCCTAATATAAGTGAAGGAGTAACCCTAATCCCATTATTAGTTAATTATATCTTTTGATAGAGATCCTAAATAAATTTCTTGTTTGTAAATAAAATGATTTCAATAAGATTTTTTCTCATTTCAGCGGCATATCGACTCAAGAAGACTACGACACGCGTGTCCCCGATGACCCAGTTCCAGACGAAGAAGTGCAACTCAACGAAGAACTACAAATTATTCTGCCCCCACGCTACGATGACGCCACTGCAGACTCCTCCATCGCCGCCTCCACAGAAGAAAGCAGTATTAGTTAGACCCAATACATAACCTTATCATTATGAATTAAGGTTAAAACTTTAAGAAACCTAATTATTAATGAAGTTTAATCGAAAAATTAATATTGGCTCGAAAGCACGTCGAAAAATGACGAGGCTAATGAGACTCTCTAGGAAAAAAATTGGTAGAATTTTCATGTATATGGACTGGATTATTAGTGATTTTATTCAGAAAATTTGATTTATAATTTATTTCCAACCAAGTCTGTACTCAAGTATAAATTTTTTTTCTATTTAATTTTATGGTTTTCCTACTTAGTACATACTTTTGATAGTTATTTCTGAACATTTTTCGTTTGATAGTTGTATTTTGTAGGAATAAAACTAGATGTTTCACGGGTGAATTTATATTGAATTTATCTTTCTACAATATTATACAATAGGCTTTAAATACCAACGCTTTCCTGCGCGATGCACTCAGCGGTACATTATCATACAAATAATAACTATTTTTACATCTCCGTGCAAAATAATTGCTAGAAATTTTAATTGCACTTTCAAGTTCAAATGAAAATTGATTATCAAAGGTATATCAGTTCTAAAGTTGATAGATCCATGACTTATTGTATACTGTCATGTTTTCGAGTATTACCATCGATCATTCGAATATTCTAGAAAATAATCATACATTATAAGGTTCTATGAAATATATTTAAGTATATCACAAAGTATGGGTGAGTTTCAACAGAAAAAGATATAGCTTTCATCGTAGTTTACTCGCAATTACAATTCAATAGGACATCTAAAAGTAGGCAAGAAATCAGTACAGAATGCGGAAGATTGCCGAAAATGTAGACAATGGACCTGGAAATAAGAGCTAATTTTGACTAACATGTGTTCCTAGATTACTTATTATGAGGAACGTCCTAGATCAAGTGCTGAAATGAGGCGCAAGACAGTCTTGTTTTGTTTATATTATTGTCTCACGTACATTTTCATTCGAACGTTAACACTCCAATCCTTCATTTGCACTGAATCTGAGGAATCCCCTATAATCGCACGTTAGAGGGCGGAAAGAAACTAATCTCTACTGCTTACATTTTTTTTTTATTTGCGACAGCCTGTATTATGAAACCCGAACCCTTTTTTTTTTTTTTTTTTTTTTTTTTTTTTTTTTTTTTAAGGATGGGAAATCATCCAATGACCCCTCCCGCTCTGGGTGGAGCGGAAGGGAGTGTCAGACTCTTACTGACTAAAACCCATCCGTGTTCCTTCCTTAGCCCTTTATGTTCCGGGGCAGCGGTAACCCTTTCGGACAATCCCGCTGCCCAAACCCGAACCCTCAAGTACAGATATTTGAAACCGAATTTCAATGTCTATCTAATTAAGAAATATTCTAAATTTGAAATAAAGAAAGAAAAACTATTTAAAAAAAAAAAAAAAAAAAAAAAAAAAAAAAAAAAAAAAAAAAAAAAAAAAAAAAAAAAAAAAAAAACACAGTAGTGTATTTAAATACAGTAGTTTATCAACGTCTCAAGCTCCGCCCTATTTTGCGCACACTACCACTAAAGACAATATTATGGACCACTTTTACCATCACCCGTCAACTTAATCGAAAGATAAACAAGACGATCTGGCCCTTCTAAAGAATGTCTGCCAAACCGCTATTTTATCTGTTGGTAATCAGCTAACCAATGACGGTGAAACTTGTCCTAAGTCTAACAATAACTATCTATTACGTCATTTCCTAACATTATTATCAACCAAGTCGATGTTCCAACTTGCAGTTTCTAATTTCGTTGAACAATTTTGCGTTATATAATCTATATCGTATCATTGGAAAATCTGTTTATTGCTTTATTTCTATGTACTTTCTTTACTTTTTGCATATAATATCGCAAGTTTCTTCACCTAACCATTGATTAATTAACAATCACGGAGTAGATTAGCATGGAGTAGTTCGAGGTGCATATGCTGATGTTTGGTGGAAGAATGGCAACGCGTCGTACGCTTAAAGCGGTCTACACACCAAAGCCGCTGACCCGGCGGCACGGATCGCCGGCCTTATTTTGTACAATCATGCCGCCGGCTTGCGCCCGCGCGGGCAAGCCGGCGGGGCAGCATGCCGATGCCGACGGCATCCCTCTCCACTCACTCAGTCAGTTGCCCGCCGGCTTTCATAGAGTAGTGACGTATCACTTATTCATTCTCTGTTGTTGTGAAGTGTCGGCACTTTTATTTTTTATCAACTAACCAATATGGAGTGGGACGATGCAACAGTTATAAAACTAATAGACCTCTATCATTTAAAAGAAATATCTCTACGAATATTTGGCAATTACTAGAACACCACATGCCGCGGCTGTCGTGCCGCCGGCATTGCCGCCGGCAAAGTCGTTCGGCTTGGACATTCTGAAGCCGCCGGGTTAACCCGCCGGCACTAAGCCGCCGGGCTGTGCCGCCGGGTCAGCGGCTTTGGTGTGTAGACCGCTTTAGAGTCTGAATAGTGACAGTTCTTGATACAGCTGGTCGTAGCTGTTGATTCAAAGTTCAAAATTGAGTTTGTGAGTAAGCTTCAAACACAGATACATTTATGTTTTCCTAGTCTGCATGTAAATCTTGCCTGCCTCTGCCCTCGTTAACACTCCATTCCTAACCTACTCTTAAATAAACAAGCCTGAGTATTCTAACGGAGTTTGCATCTATAATCAGCCTTGTATAAGCGAATCACCCTTTCGGCAAAAGCCCTCACGAAACGAAGCTATAAAAATTAAATAATTCGCTAGAAAATCTCATTTCAAGGTCCATTCAAGAGCCGTATTTACAAAATCAGATGGTCCCCGAACTGACTAACTAATGGCATTGTTGACATTGGACGCTTTACTAATGCATGCTTTAACAGCTTGGAAATAAGACTGATAATCAAATAACTACCTATATTTTTAAACTTATATTTACTGTCAAACTTGTCTTTTATCGCAAGTTGTAGAAGTTAAACCGCCTAGCGTTCGGAAGACTGGACGGTCAGCCAATATGAGTATGTTGTATTTTGACAGCGAATTAGGTTTTTGTCTCGATTCACCCACAGTACAGATTTAAATTCCTCACGTATAAAATATTAAGCATAATGTACACAGATTAGTCTCAGCATTTAGTAAAGCGCCCATACACCGCCCGCCAAAGAATCACATAGAAAGCTGAAAGCGATACATCGTACATACATAGTAGATTTTTGTCTTAAAAAAATTCGCATACAAAAATCAACATTCAAACAGCGACAGTAATAAAAATACTCTTCAATATGTACATACATTGCTTTAATATGTACATTGTTGTATGAGGGTAGCTTGACTATTGTTATGAAAAATGAGGGTATGTCAAAGTTGAAAGTGAAAAACATACAAAGAAATAAAGGATTAGTAGACATTTTCACGTAAGTAGTAATTACTCATAGGGTTCACGTATTATTAGTGAAAAACTAATTAAAGTTTACATTATTAAACATAAATAATTATAATATAACATAGTGATGTTTCAATATGTCAAGTTAATGAATGTCCATACATACAAATTAACAAAGGGTTATAATGGTCAATAATTTGTGATTGATTATTTTCCGTTACCCCTTGGTCTGAAATGTTTCCAGCAGATAAATACTAACTATAGTCAAGCCACTTCATATAAATGACCTACGTAGCGTGCATGGCTAACACGTAAATATCCATAATAAAAAATATTACGACCGTCCACACATAGTCCTCGGTTACCCACAATAATGCATTAGAAACTTTATTCTACATTACTATACAAAGGAGGTAAACATTTAAACTAAATAAAAAAATCATTTTACTTTATGTAATAATTCTTTAAATAACATAAAAAAATAATCAAATATCATTACAACAAAACTTTTTAAATTTGTTTTTACTTTTTTTTTAAATATGGAATAATTGATTTTGTGACAAGCGATCGCTTGCTTGCTATCTAACGTTGTGTTCACACGGACAGTCTCTTGCACCTCACTGGAGCGTTTTTGTCTGTATAACCATTATATAGAATCAACACTGGTATTCACAATGACGTTGCTTGATCCGGCACACGGGCGCTTACTTAAATTAAATGGCATCGACATCCTCACCTGAAATTAGAGAAAAACATAACGTTAAACAATATCACAATTCCCCGCGTAATTTTACTACGAGACAACCACGAACGGTTGTCAAGCGTGGTATTTTGATAGTTCAAACCACGCCAACTTCGCGTTTTTTCGAGCGGTTTCGTTCATTGTGTCATAGAGAATACGTTAATAATAGCAGATGTCGTGATATGGTAAGGAATTGACGTGGTTTTGAAGTAATCGTTAAATGGTCATGGCCCTGATCCCTGATTCTCGTGTTGTATTGTTCCCACATTTTATGACCACGCCTCCCCAGAAAACACCAGCGATTAGTATAGCAAGTTAGCTACGTACCGTGGCGGGCGCGGCGGCGCTCGGGCCGCCTACTCTGCAGCTCATAACTTATGGTTGCTGGTGAGCCAGGTGAGCCCCTCGTACAGTCCGTCACCGGACGTCGCGCACGACGGCTGCACGTACCAGTTGCGGTCCCGGATGCGCGTCAGCCCCAGCTTCTCTTGTATCTCGTGGGGTTTCATTGCTGGAATTGCATAGATTTTTTTTTATTAGTAGGAGTATGTAAGGCTCGTATCAGTTGGCGTTCTGTAGTTACTGCCTACCGCCATAGGCCCCATGGGAAGAAGGTGTAAGTTTATGTATGTATGACATATTATTATTATTTATTTATAAGGAATTTACAATAGACTTGTACTTAATTTTTTTTTCCACAAAGCCGTTTTCACGGTTTTTCTTGCTGTGTTTGTGTTTCAGAATGTGTAAGGTCCACAGATATAGATACACCTAGATAACGCAAGAGCAAATAAATCGCGTGCCAAAAATCGCACCAGCTTACGTACTAAAATCGTTAGCCGCCACTTTCGCGCTCAGTCCTGTGTACAGCCGGTCGATTCTGTTAAAATCTCACCGTGAGAAGTTAGGTGAAGCAAGTTGTCATTCCATCTGATGCTATAGGGATAGATACTAATGACAGTTCATTTTAAGCTCACTTCACTTGAGTTATCACGGTGAGATTTTTACAGGATAGCACTACTGCTGGCTGGGTGAGCGCTGCACGCTGGCGCTAGACCCCGGGAGTGGGGCGAGACGGGTGCCGCACGCGGCGGCGTCTTTGAATCGATTTAAGGCGCAGATATACGACTTCTAATGATTTTAAATTCAACATCACGTCTAATCGACCGGACTGATTTCTTTGAAAAAAATAAATGTTATACTAGACCATTTGCTTCGTAATTTGATATGTGAATATTTGCAATTATATATTTTTTAACATAGTGTAATTAATTTGTAAAGTAATGTCTACCGCGGACATTAAAACGATAATCACGCAAACACTATCTATCGGGTGTATTTTCATCAAACTTTTACCATATAAAAGACAATTCAATTCCCCGAATTTTAGTATACGGTTTTTATTTGTTTGGTGTTTGATAAATCAATAATAGATGATTGTTTCATATTTTGCAATAAATTACCAGCGTTGTGTCATCGCGCTTCCCTTTCTTTTCTATGCAGTCCGATAGTGACCGCGTTTTAGGTCATGTAGTCGCCTTAATCCCAACACTAAATAGTGTTTGTGACGTCATAGTAGGTAGTCAAAAATGCCACGCTTGGTTTTCATACAGATCGTGATACTTGCGTTATCTAGGTCTATCTATATCTGTGATAAGGACAATATATTTTCAAGAAGTCTTATTGCATACCTTCCCTACTTCTATTTAGTCCTTCAGTTCAGTTATTTTACCTCCGAATTTGCATTACTGTCAAAATCATAGTGGTCTTTATTTCCCTCACAATATAGTTGCAATACGGGGCCTAGAATAACAGTTGAAGCGATTTGTCTTTCTACCATTGCAAATTATACCTACTAGCCCAAGTGTTTGATATTGTGCCAGTAAAAAGTTCTATGATCTAATTAAGTATCCTATACATATGATAAATAGTAACAGAGTCAAAACTGCACTTAGAATATTTTTACAAAAAGTAATTGCTACCTACGAGGTGTGAGAAGAGTTTGTCTGGATGTATGTTCCAGTTTGGCGCAAAAACGGCTGAATGGATTTGGTTGAAATTTAGCAAACAGTTTATAAGCTGGATAACACAGGGTACTTTTAACCCCGTTAGTACGTTCCCGTGGGATATTTTCCGACATCCACGCGGCAGTAATCGCGGGCAAAAGATAGTATTATTTTAAATAGTAATCAATGAAATATAGCTTTAAGTAAATAATGGAGTAAGGAATGAAAATAAAACTTCACAGTGCACCTGCTTTTTAAATAGCGCAAAATTTAAGGGTCAAATGATGGTCAAATACGTCCGGACCCTACAACCTGTTACTACTTATGCGTAAATGCGACCTTTGGCCGAACAATTAATGAATAGCTAGCACCATTTCTCGTAGCTGAATGAATGGAATGGCGTGCCCTAGATTTCTTGCTACTTGAAGAGAGTTTCTGTTTTGTTAGACCATATTTATTATCGATGATATCTCTGTGCTCAAGCATCATATTCACAAGGACACAGATGACCAGACTTCGGAAATTCCCGTATTTTTTGGGAACGTTCGCAATTTAATCGCAGTCTCAATCTGTCTAATTTACCTACATTTTAGGGTTCTGTACCCAAAGGGTAAAACGGAACCCTATTACTAAGGCTCCAGTGTCCGTCTGTCTGTCTGTCTGTCACCAGGTTGTATCTCATGAACCATGATAGCTAGACAGTTGAAATTTGCACAGAATGTGTATTTCTGTTGCCGCTATAACACCAAATACTAAAAACAGAATATAATAAATATTTAAGGGGGGCTCCCATACAACAAACGTGATTTTGTTGCCGTTATTTTATATGTTGTGTTAAATATTGTATGGTGGTACGGAACCCTTAGTGTTCGAGTCCAACTCACACTTGGCTGGTTTTTGACATGCGGCTAGATTTTTAAACCTTTTAGTTACGGGAATTTACCTCCTGCAATTCCTTTTGCTTGCGACATCACCGTGCCAAGCTCGACATGCCTGTGGACGAGTGTCCCACGCGACATAATGTCATTGCGACATTTCTAGTGAGGCGTGTCTTAGTACATTTGTCGCCTACTCAATACACGACCTTTTTGGTCAGGAAGTTTTTAGTAAGAGATCTTGACTATTTTAATTTACTACAACTTATGTGAATGTATAGACTCGTCTGCACTGGGGCACATTTGTATAGCGACATGGGTATCAGCACTAGTTATCGATAGATGGTCCTCTGATACAAGTCGCAACATACAAGGTCATTGGCAATTGGGGTGCATTCCTTGAAATGGGTTATACCAGCAAAGTTAATTGCAAAAATTTTTACCGATACCTTGGGGTCAAAGTTTGGATGTTCTCTCGTTTCCTCCCGTCTGAACGTTAAATTGATAGTTTTCTGATAACTCATGAACGAATGAGTCCATCGAAAACCAATATACAAGGTCAAATTAAATTAGCTAGCGAAACTTTTCAGAATCTAAACACGACAAAATAAAAAACGACCGACATCGATGCACGTCAGTAAAGTTAAAAAAATAAGATATTGTTTTAAACAGATATTTCAAGTGACTAACTACACTAACTGCGGTTGAAGATCCAAAAAAAAAAAACATTTTTTTTTTTGTTTTTATCAATATTAGATATCTGTGCCCATCACGTCTGTGGAGTTTCATTAGCTAATTTAATTTGACCCCGTATAAAGTACCAACGGAAATTAAGCGTCGTAAAGTTCATAAAAGCATCCAGAAAAATGCCGAGAAAGTTTAGATTGGCGAATCCCAGAGGATGAAGACGACTTACGAAAGTTTTAATGTCTAAGTATAATAATAACATACCGTCAGGCAAGTCCTGTTTGTTAGCGAAGATGAGTATGATCGCGTCACGCATCTCCCGGTCGTTGATGATCCGGTGCAGTTCCTGGCGAGCCTCGTCGATACGGTCCCGATCCGCGCAGTCCACCACGAATATTAGACCTTGAGTGCCTGGAACATTTTAATTAGGACTTTAGAATTTGTGAGGAAAATGGTCTTAGATTAGAGATTGGACATTGATCCCGGTAAACATCACTTTCGCGTGTATCAGTGTTCATAATATCAAATAATTTACATTCTATCGCAACTTATATAATCAGTTAAGTATCTACTTTAGTAAAGTGTATTCTAAGTTGATATTTGAGTGCCCATTTTTAACAAAAAGGTCCTACTAAGTTTTTGGTTGCAATGGAATTTGAACTTTGTTAAGCATGACATTCAGTTTGTTGTTCCATAACTTGAAAATTTTCTCAAATTCTTAAGAGCGTTTACGCCGTACGGCATTTCATAAAAAATTTCAAGCCCTTATTTTTCGAATTGAATGAACCGATTTTAATGAAACTTCATATGTATAATCAGGATACAAAGATCTAAAAAGTTGCTTGTAAACATTTTCAAAATGTCTTTTTTAATAAAAAAAGATACCTAACTGTAAATCTGTTTCTATGGAAACTTTAAAATCCACTATTTTTTGAAAATGTTCTTAAGTAACTTTTTTGACCTTTGTATCCTGCTTATGCGTATGAAGTTTCATTAAAATCAGTTCATTCATTTCGAAAAACAAGAGCTTGAAAGTTTGTATGAAATGCCGTACGGCGTAAACGCTCTTAATTCATAAATAGGTGACTGCAAGATTATTTCAGGAGGGAATAGAACCATCTCTCATGATAACAACAATCAGTGATCACCCATCAGTATGTCAAGAACCCAGACTATGGTTGAATTTCTCAACGATCGTATTTGCGGCTGGTATCTAGTAGACCGTACTGACGTTTACAGACAGCATTCTCATATGCAATCAATCAACAGGATTCACAACCATCGCTCCAGATACAGAAAATAGCTATTCTTGTGTTCAACATCCTGCTTGCCTTTTAATTAAAAACATTCCCAGTCTTTTGAAGAAATATTATGATCAGCACTTGTCAATTTGATCAGCGTCAATTCATTAAAAAAAAAATACACACCTGTATAATAATGCCTCCATAGTGGCCGTATTTTGTCCTGCCCCCCAACATCCCATACGTTGAATTTGACGTTTTTATACGTAACAGTTTCTACGTTGAAACCGACCGTAGGTATCGTTGTGACTGACTGACCTAATTTTAATTTATATAAAATAGCTGATGTTTATTTTAAGGAATTACTGTTCTTTCATCATGGTGGTGTCACAACAAATTTATAAGCAAAAGGACTATTCGTGTTGCTAGATAAAATATTCAAGATATTAAGAGATAAGCAGACAAGTAAATGCTGATTTACAGTGAATCAGTATCTCATAAATTCCAGTGCTGAATACTGTATGCTTTAGGTACTGGATTAAAAAGTATTTAATATTGGTCAAATATTGATCCAGTTTCTCATAAATTCATTAGCATGCAAGTACTTCTTGCCTGCTCGACTCTTCTATACTTACCTATATTATAGAGGTAAAAATGTAAGTTTGTATGTAGGGGGTATCGCGTAATCACCGTAGCTACTAATCCGATTCTAAACATTTTTTCAGTGACAGAAAACTACGCTATTGCCGGGTGCAATAGGATATGTTCTATGTTAAAACACGAGGACGAAGTCGCGCGTACAAGCTAATCTATATTTCTATACTTAATATTATAAATTCGAAAGTAACTCTGTCTGTCTGTCTGTTACCCTTTCACGCCAAAACCACTGAACGGATTTCGATAAAATTTGGCAGAGAGATAGATTGCATCCCGGGGAAGGACATAGGATAGTTTTTATCGACATACCTCGCGGGCGAAGCCGCGGGCGGAAGCTAGTCTTGAATATATTGGAATAGAGTTGCCGCTTGGACTTTCTGTATTTATTTTCGTGGCTTCATACTACGGCCACAACTATCTGGCGATTTGTAACCTCGATTCTGTAACGTTCTTAGTTACATGAGGCGTGTTTATAGCGTTATAAACGGGGAGTATCGATGGCGCCATAAAATAGAAACGTAGCCATTAAACAGTTAAGTTTCCAAATGTTTACTGTACAAGATGGTACTTTCGCTTCCCTGCTGTAAGTATTTATTTAAGGGAAAAGGGAAACGCTCCAAAGTAAATCATCTTGACTTACTTTTATAAAATACTAGCAGCGCCCCGCCGTTTCACCCGCATAAGTTTCCCGTGGGAATATCGGGATAAAAATTATCCTATGTCCTTTCCCGGGACTCAAACTATCTCTATACCAAATTTCATCTAAATCGGTTCAGCGGTTTAAGCGTGAAGAGGTAACAGACAGACACTTGTTTTGCAGAGGCTGGAGTCCCAGCAGTGGGAACATTATAAGTACGCTGATTTCAACATTTAAAATAACATGGTGGTACGGTACTCTAATTAATTATCCTATTATAATTAACCCGTATAATTTTTAAAAAATCCTGGAAGGATTACGGGGAGGCCTTTGCCCAGCAGTGGGACAGAACAGGCTAACAAATATAAAAAAATATTATTTAAATTACTACAATAGAATTTGTTACTTGCTTGTTGCTTTAGCTAAGACAAGGATTATAGAATTTATAACCTACACCATAAATACTTGGGCTTTTTTTAAGATGGGAAGTTATCAAATGACCCCTCCCGCTCTGGGTGGAGCGGAAGGGAGTGTCAGACTCTTACTGACTAAAACCCATCCGTGTTCCTTCCTTAGCCCATTATGTTCCGAGGTAGCGGTAACCCTTTCGGACAATCCCGCTGCAAACGCTTGGCCTGGCCATAGGATTATATATTCGACAGCGAATTGCCTACGTCACTGTGGAATGTAATAAGTCCGCTCTGGTAGCGGCTGTTGGATTATTCCTGTTGAAAAATATTAATAATTTCGATTTTGACAAAGGATACTAGTCTTTCCGGCAGCATCGAGTCCCAGCATCAATATCCTCATCTCCTTGTTACCGAAGATTTTTGACAACAGCTTCCCCATTGTGCTGAACTCGCCTCAACCGCACAACTGGAAAAAAAAAAGCGGAACATTAATTTTGTAATTATCGAGTAGGGAATGGCCGTACACGACTTAGGAAATGGTCAAAAAGTCATGGATGACCTGGCAATAGAGAAAACTACAGATAACTTTAAAACAGCTGGCTTCGATACCCGAAATAACGATTTAGGTTCTAAATTGAAAGCAAATGTGAAGAAATATACATTAAGGCAATACCGATTTGAAGATAAAGTTGAATTAACAATTCATCGCATCGCCTAAGATCTTCGTCTTCAATAACCAAAAATAAACAAAAATCTATTTCGAAGACCAGACACCCACTATAGGTCCAATTATATTTTCAGAAGAACAAGCATAAAACCATTTAACAAAAACGGAGCTATAAAACGAAAATAATTCAATTTATTGTTTGTTCAAGAAATCAATTTGTACGAGAGACTTAATTTAAAAACTGAACCATCGGTCCGGAAGCTGGTACAGCACTCGAGAACTTAGGAATTATGGAGTTGAGGGGCGCTTCCAGGTAAACAAAGTCAAATAAATCCGTTGTTCAGAAATTGAGATTGGCCTGACATTTTTATAATAGCTATCGATATAACGAGGCTTTTGTGTGGTTTTGTAAACTGAAAGGCAATTAACTAGGAGATGTTTGACAATACTACATAAAATAACATGCCTGTAATCCGCAAAGGAGGGGCCCGTGGTTATATAATAACAGCCGCACAGGTCGATCGATCAGGCTAAGCTACGGTTGCCGCGGTTGGTCTGTGGATGGGTGACCATCTTTACATACCGAGGTCCCTCCGTGCCTCGGAAAGCACGTTAAGCCGTTGGTCCCGGCTGTCATTCGTAGATCTTTGACAGTCGTTACGGGTAGTCAGAAGCCCGTAAGTCTGACAACCAGTCTTACCAAGGGGTATCGTATTACCCAGTAACTGGGTTGTGGAGGTCAGATAGGCAGTCGCTCCATGTAAAATACTGGTATTCAGCTGCATCTGGTTAGACTGGAAGCCGACCCCAACATAGTTGGGAAAAGGCTAGACAGATGATGAATCCGCAAAGGGTTAGGCCTAGTACCTGTAGGAAATGTGGTTACATTTCGCCAGTTATAAGTCCCATGTTATAGAGGGCGAGCCAATTGCCATCAACCAAGTACACATCCAGACTATACTAACCGAATAGGAACTCGGAATGTATTGTAGGAGTATCGTGTTACCCAGAGGCAGTCGCTCCATGTAAAATACTGGTATTCAGTTGCATCGGGTTAGACTAGAAGCCGTCCCCAACATAGTTGGGAAAAGGTTAGGCAGATGGTGATGATGATATTCTGAATGTATTTGAAGATTGTGAGAATATGGATGAGAACAATTTATGCTCCATATATATACATATCGATGGAAGAGTATGAAAACTTAATAACAAGCTATCCATTCAATATATATTGCTCATTGACAATCATTGTTCTTGCTTCGATGAGCTTCAACTCGGTTTCGAAAAATGTGTTCCAGATCGAAAACATAAGATTATATTCATAAGAACGAACCAGCGTTATTATCTTCTAACTGCACACAACTTTTTATCTCGCGTATTCCATTTTATGAGAGAAAAATATTTCACCCAAAAGATCATAAGAAGAAAACACGAAAGCCACGAAAGTATCCCAGAAAGATATATTTTACGAGTCACGCGTTATCGACGAGCGAATCAAAAAGTTTGAGAGCAAACTAAAAAAATATTTACCAAGAGCCTTTGTACCAATTTTGCCATGATGTGTATACAGTCCAAGTTTAATTTAATTTGTTGGTGGCACATAAGTACCTAATGGTTTTGAGGACATATTGAAATCTTCTCATCATAGAAACGATTAAACTGATTCGCAATAGTGGGCGTTTCGTCCTCAATTTGAGTAAGGATTATGTAAATAGGTCTGATGGAAACGCCCTCATCCATTACTACAGAGTTCTAGGCAGGGATAAGGTGCAAAGCTTTATTCAGCCTTAAAAGATCTGTGTTCCACTTCCACACAGGGATGACAAATTGCTGGTCCATTGTACGGAAACCAGACCGCTGTAAAATAGAATCTTTGTGCAAAATATACTTTTCAACATTCTGCACAGCGAAAACATGACCTATAACAACATCCGTTAAATTGTTATTTACAGATACGTATCAAATATTTCGCACTCTTTCGTTCATTTCAAAAGTAACCCTTCCGTCGCCGTTCTCAGGTTGCAATTACCTGAGATTACAGTACAATATACGCTAGCGAATCAGATCTTTGAAATCGATCTCTTTTCTGGAAATACCCCCCATTTGAATCTCTTGGAAATGAAGGGTTGTACTTAAATCATTACAATTTCAGACGTTGTAAAGGTGAAGATTTTGGGAGATGAATTTGGGCAGAAGTTATTTTGTTTAAGTAATTTTAATTAAAATAAAGGATTCGAGAAGAGATATTACAAAAGGATAGAATATAATAAGTTGTCAAGAAATATGACGAATATCTTTATGCTTACAGTAAAATAGTAGTTTCTTGTACTTTTTATGTAGAATAATTGCAGGATTATTTATTTTATCATTGTTTTATTTCACCTACACACAAAATCTATTACACCAATAAATGCTGTCTATTCCAACTGTTAAGGATCCCTATAATCATATCTTTACATCGAACATAATGTTTTACGTCACCATATCAATGATCTGCGCTAATGCATCTCGCTATCATCAATCAACATAGAATCGGGGCGACGGTTTGTTATCGGAAACCGTCTATCATAGTGAACACCCTCGTTTATTTAAATGGTACATGTTTAATGGGGTAAGCGCAGAACATGCGATTTGATTTTCAATGACTTTTGAAATTATACTAATTGTTCCAGCCAAACTATTTAAAAATCTCACCGTGAACACTAAGGTGAAGTGAGCTGTCATTCCATCTCGGGCTTGACACTACTGACAGCTCACTTCACCTAAGTTTTCACGATGACATGTTTACAGAATAGACCGACTGTTCTGGGTGTCGATCGCTTATTCTCATGAGCAGTGATCGGAGAAGGAAGATTGATTTTTGGTACTTGTATCATAAATGCCTACAGAAAGAATAACATGGATAAGCCATTTTCCCCGAAAGTAATTCCGGTATTTCCGGATGCAATTAAATATTATTAATGTTGGTAGTGATATTATTATTACTCAATTCAAAATTTAAAGGAAGGTATCAAAACTTAATTAATTTGTTCATTTAAGCCATTTTCCCTGAAAGTAATTCCGGTATTTCCGGATGCAATTAAATGTTATTAATGTTGGTAGTGATATTATTATTACTCAATTTAAAATTTAAAGGAAGGTATCAAAACTAAATTAATTTGCTCATTTTATTACAATTTCCCAGACAGACGGTGAAGGTCTCCAAACGGTGAAGGAAAACATCGTGAGGAAACCGGCATGTCCTAGAACCAAACATTCGAAGACATGTAACATCTACCAACCCGCACTGGGCCCGCGTGGTGGATTACGGCCCACTTCCTCTCACAAAGAGGAGGCCTGTGTCCCAGCAGTGGGAACATTATAGGCTGATTATGGCATGTTATTCCAATTTTTTTTTTATCAAGCTATTCCGAAATTCCGGAGGAATGTCCATATTAATATATACGTTTCGGATCAATGTCCCCAATTCAATCTACCTACTCCGATCACTGCTCATGAGTGAAGATGTGCTCGCCATCATCAAATGCAATAAGAAAGTCTCTCACCGCGCCCGCGTGCCTAATATGAACACTCAAAATATGATCTTATGTTTGAGTACGCCGCGCCGCGCCCGCCCCGCGCTGCCTTTCCGGCCAAGCACGACTATCATTACTTTTTGTAAGAAACATTCGTGTTTACTATTGTTTCTGATGTAACTCACAATTGATATCGTCAACAATACAAACATTAATACTATAAGAAACCTTTGGAATTGAGTACCTAACTAGTTTATTTACATAGTATAATTTATTTATTTCTAGAATATCTACATTACTCAAAAAGCTAGCTGTGAGGCATTCATTTATTAATCTCAATGAATTAGAGAACCTTCATTAATTAATTCATACACCTAATTCGAATAGAAATTTCGTATTTTCTTCAAAGGCTTCCACAACGCGAACCTGGTTTACAATCCTTCCTTTAGTCAACTAACAAGTCAACTTTAGCATAGAAATGATTAATCAAGACTGCCATTTAATATTCAAATCACAGAACAGCATTTACCTCGAACGAAATATTTAGATACGGGCGCTAATAACAATGTTCTTGCAAGGAAACCAGCTATTACTTCAACATCCCACATGCAACACCTACCTGCAAGATATTCGATGACCTAGATAGTTACGCTGTGCTAAATATATAGAGAGCCCTTGGTCTGAAATCTTAAGTCTGTCTGCAGTTCGATTGCCATTTAGGTAACAGTTCTTGTTAAGTTTGCTGAAGTCTTTGTTTTGTAGGATGACTTGAACTTTAGCAAGAATAATTTAGCTAAAATACTGCTTTCTGTTATACGCCTCCTCAACGCACAAGCAAGCAAATCATTCTGAGGACCTATTTAAAGACATAATTAACAGTTTGCCGACGTTTCAAGCACTCCCGAAGTTTCTAACCCACTTGCAATGCGCTGTAAATTCATATAATTCTTTGCCTTCAAGGAACCTTGCAACAATTTCAGAAGAGTGCGTAAGCGTAGATCATCGTAATCGGTCTATATTGTTCCCACTGCTGGGACACAGGCCTCCTCTTTTCGAGAGGGAGTGAGCTATAATCTACCACGCGGGCCTAGTGCGGGTTGCTAGACTTGCTAGATGTCACATGTCTTTGAATTTTTGGATAATACATGGCGGTTTCTTCAATATGTTTTCCATCACCGTTTTGAGACCGTAAATGCAGTAATAGTATTAAAGACACCTAACTATTTCCAGTACAAACCTAGATGCAGACAGGTCCAAGACAATCGTTAAAGGGCAGATTACATCGTCTAACAAACAACCCGTTCTGAAAGGTCAGAATGATACTGAAAGGTCAACATTACTTCTTAGACACGTGTCATAGAATCAAAGCTTTAACAACACACTTGAGATAATAGAATGTCTTTTCAACCTCAAAACAGTAAAAAGTTGGCCAGAATTACAGAATATAATAATATGAGGAGAAAAAAACAGCAATTGCCGGAGGGGAATAGGGATAAAACGCGTGAAATGAACTGCCAAGCCGTTATTTGTCACAGTTATTTTTATCTTCTAGATAAATAAATCACAGTAAATTTTTGTGCAATTGCCTTAGTGCGAATTAGGAACATTACACACTGTTAAACGATTAGAATCGTGAATTAACGTTCTTCGGTCCATAAAAGACACAGCAAAATATATTTCCCAAGATTTTTAAATTTTATTTAGGTACTTTAAAAATTTCAGCTCAATCGGTTGAAGATATCTGCTTCAAAATTGAGTTGCAAGAGTCCACCCGAACAAACATAGTTACATACATACATTGCAAGTTAAATAAAAGCTTGCAAAAAGAATGCAGCCAGTAAAGTTTCTAGCAACATCTGCTGCGCGCTCGGTTTGCCAAAGGTCAATAGTAAGTACCTAACATTGAGAATATTCTTAGTTCAATCACTGCAACTCGGAGAAAACTTTTAAAAAGTCCTTACTTATTACTTTTGCATTGACAGAAGTACGGCTTACCATTTAAATCAAACGGTTTACTACACGTTTACCATAACGTAAGGGGTCACCATTCACGTGTTTTTGCACCGTGTGCGAATCATGCACATTAGTCAAATACGGAATATGTTAGAATTTAATAACCTAAGTACGGCGGTAAACATTCTATTTTTTTTCTAGATGCGAGTGAGCTAGCTAGCTGACAATGTAGTGAACAAAATGGAAATATAACTTAAGATAAAATATAGTTTTCACGGGTACCTCCACTACATGATGAAATAAATATAGTCTCACATTATAAAATACTAGATTGTCCCCAAGGACGCTTCAATTACGTTATATCTTTTCATAAAATAAAAACAAAACAATATCTGTAACATATTTCTACGATCTAGCTAGAACATTCTCCAAACTGGACCCAGCTTCTAAAGGAAACGGAAGAATTCAAGCTACGGTAAAACATTTTAGTCAACCTAACTGAATTCTGAATTTATATACGGGAGATATTATATAGAAGGAACATAAAAGCACAATAATACAAAGGCTTTCATTACATACTATATAGTTACGTGTTAACACACGTATTATTTACTTACGCAAAATGCTATAAATGTTATGCGGTTTCGTGATTCTCGTAAATAAGATAATGTCACAGAAATGTGTGAATTTCCCTTCTGATTTCCGAATAAAAGTAAGTAAATGCGACAAGTATAATACTTATTTTTTATATGAGAAAATCGAGCGGAAAAAGAGAAAGAACGCTACTCAGTCACACATATGGATAGTAATCCATATGTGTGACTGAGTAGCGTAATTGTGTCATTCGTAATATACTATACTAATAAATAAAAGCTGAAGAGTTTGTTTGGCCGCGCTACTCTCGACTACATGTCGGATTAAAAAAAAACCTGTTTGCATCTGGTAGCCCCATTCTTGAAGAAGGTTATAAGCTGTATAGCATCACGCTATAACCTTAAGAGCCGAGCAAAAAGGAAGTCAGAAAGAACGGTAAGCAACAACGAGGTAAGTAATAGCACGGGTCGTGGACGATGAGGTGCGACGCGGTAGGTAAGGGGATGAAATATTTCAAGCGGACGAAGTCGCGGGCAGAAATTAGTTTTATTATATTATCCTATATCGAGATCAGAATCTTTCATAGTTACCAGATTTCATAGGCACGATTCTTAAAAGTTGGTTGAAAATAAGATAAATATTTAAGCGTAGGAAGGTAGAATCATCCTGATCAATAAATTACCTGTAATAGGTAAGTACTAATGTCATTGCTAAGAACTAGAGACATTGAATCGTCATGAATAAACCTTTTCAATCAATTGTATAAAAACATAATTGATCCATCTATACTGAATGAATAGATCCCACGCTTCGACGAAGTAAAATACTTCTACGTTTGAACGCTATCGCCACACCATTGACGCGTGTTTTTACAACCATTCAAAATATTTAACAGAATTCATGGAAAAACGATTGCTATTCATATCGTACCTTTTTACTTATTACACAACATTTCAGTCTCGTCGAATATAAGAAACTCATGAGACGTGAATGATAAATAAATAAACATCAACTAAATTAATGTACGCACGGAAGGAACAGCGGAAATGGAGTAAGAAATACATATTTTGTCATTATATCTCCAATACCGTAGTATGCTTTCTTATCTTTGAAGGCCGTACGTGGAGTTTCCCAATCTGAATAAAGCGAACAAAGTCCAGTTTGGCCTGAACGGAAACGTGGATACTCTCAAATTTCGATAGAATCATTTCAGCCGCTCCGTATGCCTAAATACATAGCGTGGGTTTTTATCCGGTTAGGTGAACCTGAAGGTACAGCGGATCGTATATTTAACGACCTTTTATCAAACATAAAACTTCACTAACCTAACATTATCCTAAACTATTTTAATAAATTTTAATCGAATGACTGAGCCATTTTAGCACAAAGAAATCTAATTTGGACTAAATTAAAACGCAATTTCCATTCAGGGAAAGCAAGATTCCAAGCAAAACTAATGCTAATTAAATTGCACCGGAATTAACACATACAGTGGAGAAGAGATAGCATACTGACAACACAAATACAAAAGTCGACCTTTCATCAGAATTTGTTACGAGGGTCATTCAATAAATACTTAGCCTACAAAAAGTAAACGAAAATCTTGGAAAAGTGGCAATTTATTTTTCAACATAGTCTCCTTTTAGTTCGATACACTTAGCCCAGCGATGCTCCAACTTTTTTAACCCGTCCGAAAAATAGTTTTTGTCAAACTGCAAAATAGGCCTCCGTGGCGGCGATGACCTCCTCATTTGATCCATATCTATTCCCGGCGAGTGATTTTTTCAGATTAGGAAACAGAAAGAAGTCACAAGGGGCCAAATCTGGAGAATACGGTGGATGGGGCAGCAATTCGTAGCGTAATTCGACCAATTTGGCTATGGCAACGGCAGACGTGTGAACCGGTGCGTTGTCGTGGTGAAACAGCACTTTTTTCTTCGCCAGATGGGGTCGTTTTTTCTTTAATTCGGCGTCGAATCGGCCCAATAAATCGGCATAGTAAAGCCCTGTAATTTTTTTATCCTTCTCGAGGTAATCGATGCAGATCACACCTTGTGAATCTCAGAAAACGGTAGCCATAACTTTTCCGGCCGATTTTACAGTTTTCGCCTTCTTTGGAGCACGTTACCCGGTCTGGATCCATTCTTTTGATTGCTCCTTGGTCTCTGGTGTGTACCAGTGGATCCAGGTTTCATCGACGGTCACAAAACGACGCAAAAACTCCGCTGGATTCCGCTTAAACAGCGCCAAACACGTCTCCGATGTGGTCTCACGGTTGCGCTTGTTTTCTGGTGTGAGTAAACGCGGCACGCATCGCGCCGACAGCTTTCTCATGCCGAGTTCCTCGTGAAAAATATGATGCACTGTTCCTTCTGAAATGCCTAGTCTCAGCTAGCTCGCGAACCTTCAATCGGCGATCTGCCAATACGAGATCATGGATTTTTTAAATGTTTTCTTCCGTAGCAGCTGTTTTCGGTGCACCTGGACGTGGTTCATCAAAAACCGACGTACGGCCACGTGCAAACTCGTTGAACCAATTCTTGACGGTGGCCATCGATGGAGAAGAGTCACCGTACACAGCATCCAAGCGCTCTTTTATTTCGATGCGCGTTTTCCCTTCCAAAAATAGGAATCGAATCACCGAACGATATTGCTCTTTTTCCATTTTTGTAAAACCGATCGACACGTTCGCTTCCATAAGTTGTCAAATTAAAACAAATGAAGGGATTGGAATGAATATTTGAAAAAATAATTAAAAAAGAATGTGCTACACTGTGGTAAAACTCTTTTGAAACTACAGCGCCCTCTGGCGATGAGGCTAGGTACTTATTGAATGCACCTCGTATGTTGTGGTTAGAATGTAGTGGTTAGTTAAAAATGCAAAGGAAGTTCATATTAAGGAGACTACAGGACCTAAACGGAAAAAAAACGCAAGTTTTATAATGTGATCGACTACAATAAACAAAATCAGAAAAACATATAAAGTTCTTCAGAATATATGCTAGGTAGATAGTGTCTTGAAAACAAAATACAACTATTTTGATACGATAGAAACCTTTAAAAACTTTTTTTTTACAATAAAAACCATATTATTATACAGTCAATCAATCATTCTGATTTTTTGTCAGTTTATTCTACAAACAATAGATTTTTTGTAAATATGAAGCAATTATCTTTTTTGTAAATAGATAATTGCTTCATATTTTGCAATAAATTACCAGCGTTGTGTCATCGTGCTTCTCTTTCGTTTTTTTCTATGCAGGCCGTTAGTGACAGCGCTTTTGGTCATGTAGTCCTCTTAAGACTGAAACAACTCATCTAGGTAGGAATAGGAAACGTGATTATTGACATTGATCAGGCCGGGCCGGAATGAAATCTGGCTGTAACTAGAACAAATATAAACTGCCGTGTGTGTACACCGTCCTGTAACCGCCGACCCAATTCAATTGATAGAAAAATATTTGAACCACTCCCTAAAAGGAAACTGTTGGAATTGAAATGATCTTGAAATATGAGCCTTTGTTGCTGACTGATCAATGTAGAATGATCATATTCATTCAGGACTGAAACTTCTAGGAATGTTTTTAACAATGAAGTTTAGGCAAGTCAGTAAACCTGCTAGTCTAAACTGTTAAAGTCATCAACTGATGGATGCTATTTTAGAGCATGTTTGAGCGAAGAGCGTCGTCGCTATCTCTAAACTCGTTATAGGAGCTTAAGGCGGTATCGACGTACTTAATACTGAATCGCTTACTTTGCATTAAAGATTCAAGCAATAGATAAGCATGCCATGGTTGATCTTAACATCCCACTTCTAAAGCCCGAATCTTTAAACGAGGCGGAAGTTACGAAGCTTTAAAGAACAGAACTGATGAATAGAAAAACGGTAACAGCTACAATGCATAATTTATCAATCTATGGAAAACTGCTCGGATGAAAATCGGATTAATCATAACGAAATAAAGGGAAAAGATACGATTGACGCAATACCCACTATAGCTATTTAGTCGACAAACAGAATAAAGGTTTAACGGCGTGCCTTGGTATCATAAAAGTGGAAACGAGGGTTTGCCCGTGTTCTGCACACGGAACCCTGAATTGGGTCGCTCCGTGTATCTATAATGTCACTACGTTTGGGAGGTCGTGCTTTAATAATGATGCTTCAAGAAACTTCAAGGACTCTAAGAGGAAGACAGTTACATATATTTTTTGAGAAGAATGGGGACATTTTTATTATTTAAATAGTTACAGTAAACTTGTTTTACCCTTGGCTTGCGAAACGTGTAAGTAGTCGTTTGTCAAATCTTTTAGTATACCTTATCTTAGTGTCACAACTTCTAACTTTTGCTTCGCAGACATGTTTTCAAGCTAGCTAAACAATAAAACAGTTAAAAGTACAAACGAGATTTTGGCACTGTAGGTACGAACACTACGAACCCGTGGTTTAAGCTCAAAACTTTAACGACCCGTAAGTCGTAACTTATAGCAGTTTGAAAACACACATTTGTAAAGTAATTCTCGTAATTTAAAACGTTCAAAATCTAGTCGCAGTCTCATCTCAGCGACAAACAAATGTCAAAAACTTGTCAAAATGTACTGAAATTTGAGGTATTTTTGACAGATTGAGACTGAGATCAGACTGTGAACGTTCTTAAAATTACCAGAATTGCCCCTCAGGTGGTCTACAACTGTGCTAAAGCCTGAATTAAGCACACACGAACCAATATTTTTATTATAAAAGTGTTATTTTTCTGAAGCTAACACGTTTTTAGTATAAGATTTCAAAGGGCACTTCAAAGGTTTCCAAGATCAACTTGAACTGACGCCACTTGACGGAGTGAAAGGTTTTCGACAATCCATCGAGGTTCAGAGTCGGTAGCCTCTCTCTCTTTGTTCTAAATATAGTGCCTTCTGTCATATTTAGAACAGATCTTATTTCAAACGGAAAAACCTTCATCAGCAAATGGAAAAACGAACGTCTCGTTTGTGTTACTGCCAATAAATCCGGTGATTTCAGAAAGGCTGAAAATATTTCGAATCTTCAAAGACATCATGAAACATTAAAGCTTGAATCTGATGTTATCTTCGGCAAAAAACAATGTAATTTTGGATCGAATGTTTTCCACGCTGCTGCCGCGATGAAATATTACTTCAATTACGTACAAAAAAGGTAGGCCTTTGAATTGTTGATGCATCGCTGAATAAACTATCCGTTGAGCCTCCGAAACAGTGCTGTGACGTAACGTAACATTCGTAACGCATAACTCAACGAAGTGTAACATGGCAACGAATGAAGACACATTAGTGACGTAATCACCCAGTAGTCAGGAATGAGGAAGATATGGACAATTAAAAGTACTCACAAGTTTGTCTACTGGTCTAAGTTTGTCTGTGGCTCGTTTGGGAGTTGGAAACTGATAAATAAGTTGTCTGCAGAGATTTTCTTATCATTATCGCTTGGATAATTCGAAGTCCAAATCCTTAATGACTATTTGATGACCCTTTCACAGATTATGATGATTGTGCTTAAAATATTAAATTGAAGATAGTGTAGTCTCTCGAAGTTTGGCGTAGGCGACATGAAAACAGCCCAAAAAATTACTTCATGAAAATCAATATCGTATATCGTCAACCCATCGCAAGATATCATCACTTTACCGAAGCAGCCCCATCTAACCCCAAAATAAGGGTAGCGCCACACCGTCACGGGGTCCAGAACCACATCGGCAGCACGAGCCGTTCTATTTCCGTCGGGTCAAAACGCCTAGGGCGTTAACCATTTCCACGTCATTTCCCTCGGAAAGCCAATTGAATGGTACAATAAACAGTGTGTACGATTGACTCTTGTTTTGCAAACGTGATTAGAGGATTTACGACGACGCGTTTATGAGTAAAGGGTGTAAGCAGTTTTGTGTCGCACGTGGTAATAATATAAATCGATTCACACGTTTTGCCACGAGACATGTTGAGGGCATTTGCTTAGTGACATCCGGATTTAGAGAGAGTATTTGTGGTCCTTGGAGACATTTGTCGAAAATTCCAAAGGCGCGAGTTGAGCGCCATCTTTTAAAATCGTTTCGCCAATGTATGTTACCGGCAGTGTCATAAAAAAGCTTACAGTTAATGTACATAAAAATAACGAAACTGAGTAGGTTTTTACTTGTTAATAACTTCCCTAAAACGTGACTAAGCTGTGTTATCAACATTTTCTAATCTATTGTAGAGTACATCCAGCGGTTCAAGTGTTATATCCTGTACAGAGTTCATAATAATAGCATTGTGGTAAATACATATAGGTTTTTCATCAACATTTGATAAAACAGACATCATTGTGATAGATTTTATTATTTAAAACACCATCACTTGATTACTTGGCCACTATGCTATTGAAACAAAAGAAATCTATCTACCTACTTAATAAAAATCTCCTCTTCTCTCTCTGAAGGCCTTTTTTTTTTAAGGATGGGAAATCATCCCCTCCCGCTCTGGGTGGAGCGGAAGGGAGTGTCAGACTCTTACTGACTAAAACCCATCCATGTTCCTTCCTTAGCCCTTTATGTTCCGGGGTAGCGGTAACCCTTTCGGACAATCCCGCTGCTCTCTGAAGGCCTCCCACAAGGTGGACCGATGAACCTGTGAAGGTCGCAGGAATATGCTGGATGCGGGAAGCACAGAACCGGTCGATGTGGCGGTGCTTGGTGGAGGCGTATGCCCAGCAGTGGATGTCTTTCGGCTGATATAATGATGAATAAAACTCTTAGTCATTCATTAATTCACTAAAACACACACACACATGAAGTTTTGCAAATGAGTTCCTTATATACCTACTCAAGGTGAACACTAAGGAAGGATTTTTGAAACGTCATCCCTTGAAGGGGTTAAGCCGACAAAATTATAAAGCCCTTATGGAACGTAACGGCACACAAACTATTAGCTAATGAAGAAGAAAAAGATACCGCTGGAAAAGTAAAATATAAGCTCCACCCACGATATGTTTTTTCCTTGGAGAGAATACGTAATCTCTCAAAGCAATAAAATTATGAAATAAGTTCTTTTAAGCGAGGACCTTAATTATTCGCCCTATCCCGTGGGTCTATGTTCATCCCTAGTACTAGCCCACAAGTTGGATCTATGCCAAGTATCCAGAGATCTTCTGAAACACACTCATTCATCTTATCAAATATTAGGTTGCATGCTTAGGAACACCTCGTATTTTAGATCTAGTTGAGATTATCATGTAATTTTAATTAGGAATTTAGGATATATCCCGAAAACATTTTCTTGGAGCAGAAGGGTTTTGTTTTACCGCAGAAGCCATGGTAAAACATACCCACAATGTGCATGCATGCATACATGCATTCGACTATTATAAAAAGGTTCAGAAATCGATCGATTTTAATTTTAAGACGATTATTAGGTTCTCGATCAATGTTAAAAACGTATGAATGCAAATAGCAGTGTAGTTACACACGAAAGACGTAGATGAATTACCTGGCTATTATATCGCCATTTGCGTAATAATCATCGCCAACAACTAACTTGTGGAAACTTTAAACTATGTAGATGCGGTGAACCGGGTGTTGTACAGCAACGGCAGGAGTAATAATTAAACATCAGGTCACGAACCTGCCACTTACGTATTGTACTTTTAACGAACCCTAACTGGAATTTCACAAAACCTCGTTATAAAAAGACTCATACCGTTACGTGGAGTACCAATTTGTTATTTCGCTTTTATGAATACTTTGAAAGGCTTATTTTATAACGTGTGTGTCAGTCTTGCATATTCTAGTTCATATAACATAACCTCACGCCTGTATTAAGGGGGCCTAGTCAGAGGTGAATTGATACATCGACATTTCGTCAATTTTGCCATCAAAAATGCAGAAATTAAGGCTTCTTATTGCTACTCAGAAATTCTTGATGGCAAATACCAAAATAGCATTCTGCTTGACCCGGAGATCGGGCCCATTGCCCAGTCATTTTAATTCCATTCTAGGCATAAATTAGCATCACAAATCAGTTTGAGGAAGGGAACAAATGTGTTAAGATGATGTCAACGCATTCGATGAATCAGAAATAATTACAACGTATAACAAACGAACGTGTAAAACTCAATAATTATTTTTTTAAGGTCAGCAGGTAATTGTGAGTCAAGTGAGTCATGCTTTGCTTCGTTTTACGGCAAATTGATTTGAAATGGAAAAGTGCAACATTAATGCTGTCACTAGGAGACTTTTAGAAAGGATAAAGTCACCAGACTTTAAAGAAGGAGAAGTAAAAACAAAGAAGACACTCAACAATTACAATGCCGCAATTGAGTGAGAGCTCCTCAAATGAAAGTCCAGCGCACCCTGAGATCTCAGCTTCACTATCATTGCTGTCTAATAACATTTTTACATATTAAAATTATTTTGTAACAATATAATTTAAAAGAGTGTCCGTGTAGTTTCTTGCCCGTTCTTCTCGATAGGTTATACCTTCTAAGCTTTGGAATGGGCAACTAGATTCATATTTCTGACTGACAGACTCCTTGACAATTGAAAAGTGCCTGTAAATGGTTATCGTGTGAACTATCTTCATTTGGTTCGAGTCTATACGAAAAAAGAACCGTCCACAATGGCTTGCTAGTCGACCAGTCCAATCTAAAACTTCTCCAACTGATTTTTAAATTCATTCCAAACTGAAAAACCATGATATTGTTTGTCGGTGCACCCTACACAAACTAATCTAATATATAAAATTCTCGTGTCACAGTTTTCGTTGCCATACTCGTCCGAAACGGCTTGACCGATTTTGATGAAATTTTTTGTGCTTATCCGGTATCTATGAGAATCGGCCAACATCTATTTTTCATACCCCAAATCGAAACTTACGCGGGTGAAACCGCGGGGCGCAGCTAGTCAGCTTATAAAGCCCTTGACAGTGCAAAATGGCGGCAAAGTGCATTATCTACTGTCCTCAACACAAACTGAATCGACAAATGCACTTCTAATAAAGGTAATTTGTTGAAATAGACCTTGACATGCAGTGACAACGAAGATAATCTAAGAATGACTTCATACTCCGCAAATGACAATTTTACCAAGAACAAGCTAGCAATCAAAAACTTACAAGTCATCTTTTAGCCGTGATTAAAATGATTACTAATAATCTAAGCATGGTGGTCATGGTAAACAAAAGTTGTACAACGTTGCAGCAAGTCATCTTGTTACTGACAGCACTACAAGCTAAAATGAAGTGTAAAACGATTTCAGAAATACATAACATATTACGCCTTGTTTTCCCGAGGGGTGGGGCAGAGGAGTACCTGTAGTACAATCCACATTTCGCTAGCTATGTTTAAGTTCCATGTAACAGGGGGCGAGCCTGTCGTCATCACTCGGGCACAAATCCATACTCCGGCGGGGCAATTGCCTAACACATTATCAATTGGAATCGGTTTCATTTTGACAGTTCAACAACATTCATTGAGTTATTTACGTGTTGAGCAGACAAAATTTTCGACCTTATGAAGCAATGGATTAGCAATTTGCTTCAAAATTATTCAGATACCTACCGATTGATAGTGAGTTACGTTACGCAATTAGAGTGCGGGCTGCTACAGAGAAATTCCAGATGGAGAAACCCAATAATACTTTGCCCGACCCGGGAATCTAAACCAGGACCTCATGGTCAGCAGTAGCGCTTGCGACCACGAGACCAAAAAAGCAGTCATGCTAAAAGAGTGAAAGTAAAAACTAAAATAAATCGTAAACTGTTTTCAGAAGCACAAAGACATGCTGCTGCATTAATGCGCCTTTTGGTTACAATGAATACAAGACCTTCATATCTTGAAACCAAAATGGCTTCTAAATTAAAAAAGTTAAGACATCGCGCATGTCTTCATCGTTTAATTTCTTTGCTAAATTATGGTGCACCAAATTACGTGAATTTCAGAAAACTTTTTAGTTCTACGAGTTAAGGACATTTTGGCGATTGTAGTTTGGCTGGTGGCCAGCCAGTAGATACGTGCAGTATACAGACAAGTCTAATGAATTTATTGAATCATTTGTTTAACTATCTACACTGCAGTCATAAATAATGTATAACATTTGAAGCCATACATCAGAATTACGCCTGGTTAACTTGATGACATTACATCAAATATGAATGCTTTAGTGTTCACCATTTATTAATAGTTGCATGTTTGTTGTGGTTGAGAGTAAACTAGCCTAATACACTATTCATATCAAACCCCAAATGCAACTCTTACGTAGGTATATCAATATGTCTGATAACCTACAAAAAAGTTAACCTGAAAATCTAATACAAAGTTGTGATTAAGTAATTAAAAGTTGTCTAATAAAGATACATGGTCTGTAATCAGTAGGTATGTCCAAACGTAAATGAAAATTCGCCAAGCGTTAACAGCACTGTACGGCCGGCGGCGCCGAAACGGCTGCAAAGTATGGACACTACGCATAACAGCTCCAGCTCGTCCCGCCATCTTTTACGGGGTCTGCCGCGACGCCTTCTAGCTGTGTCAGGGCTCCACGTGGTGGTTATTTTGGCCCACAACTCATTGGGCATACTGAATATATATATATATATATATATATATATATATATATATATATATATATATATATATATATATATATATATATATATATATATATATATATATATATATATATGTATATATATATATATACTTTAAATATTCAGTTAGCACGACAACAACGAGTAAGCTGTGCCAACATCATTTTACGCAGGACTTTTTTATTAGTGTTCTCTGCAAGCTCCTTTCGTGATTAAATTAAGTGAGATGACATAAGTACATCATAAAATGAACAAATCTTTACACATAGTTCTCTTATATGTATAATTATAAGATCAATATTAATGATGTAACTAATAATTTTAGTTACTTACATCAATAATGTTGAATTTATATTTGTGACAATATAATTTAAGAGTGTCCATGGAGTTTCTTGCCCGTTCTTTTCCTTATGAACCTTCCGCTTTGGAATAGGCAACTAGCTTCATGTCTCTGTATGACCGACTCCTTTGACAATGTCTAGTGGTTGTAAATTGTTTAATAGAAATAAAAGCTTTGAGTTTGAAGTAACAGAAATGAGGGAATAATAAGGACCAAATCGCAAATATGGTCCTTATGTAAACTTCATATCCATAACAAAACAACGTAGAACATTTCCATTAATGACCAAAATATTATTAGAGATGAAATCTCATATTACCAAGACAACAGACGCTTAAAATACATCTTTAAATACATTATACTTTCGAAATGAAACTTGACAGCCCAGAAAAAGACCCTTTACCAATAGAAGTGTAACTACACTAAGCAAGCATCTTCACGAACTAGAAGAACCTGTCTGCTAACATGATTCCTTAGTAGGTTACTGAGAAAAAAATATGCATTCAGAGGCCGTGACTGCCGCCGCCTCGGCCGGCTCGCTAACGGTACACCATCCGACTATCTGCTTAGACTCGATAATGGCATCTCTTGATATAGTTGAATGGAGACTTTTTCAATGAATATTCTAGTACTAGTCAAGTTGGACAAAATTGTGACAATAGTAGTGGTAAAAATATAGCTTGATATTTTTAGGATTGTATTTTAAACAGTGCTCAGAGAAAAGTCAGTTGGAAAATTGGCAGTTCTTGACGAAGGTAAAGCATCAACGATTCAAAACCCTTTCAATACTAGTAAAGCCAACCCACATCCAAAATAGGATAGTACAAAGCCGCCAAAAATAAACCATAGCTGGAATCACAGACAGATGTTTCGTTTTGCTTTTAAAATTCACGAGTCGGAACAGACTTTGGGCAAACAGTCTCTCGCATTTATCGGATCGTGAAACTAGAACAATAGTCGTCCGATTTATACTGCTCTGTTCTAAAGAAGGACAAGGAAAATCAAATATTCTATAATCGGCCCAGCAGGCGTAGTCAGGACGTTATTAGAATTCTATTGGAGAAAAGGAAACAGTAGTTTGATAATAGAGGAATAAATGCTTTTAAAATAATGAATGAATAAAATATTACGTTTCTACTAAATATATCAAAAATTTACTGTTATGAAACCTAATGAAATCGTAATCTGAACAGAACAGTCGTTTCAATTACGGAGTTTCGTCCAGGGGCTTTCTTGGGATTATTTCCAATTAAAATTGTCACAAGCCGTCGGATCCCTTACGAAGTAGCTCGAGCAGTATTTCTCATATAATTAAGTATTACGTTCACATGACATAGCTCTGTGGTATTCTCATAAGCAATAACAACGGGCTACGACAACTCATGTCAAAACCGCAGAATTGCAATATCTATTTGAAAGACGACGAAAACGGAACATGTGGCAACTATTTCATATCTAGAGTTACAGCTTCATTTGTTGCATTTGATATTCTTACTTCTTAGAAGTTTTTCTTCACACATACTTCGACAGATGGTTGTGATTTCAATGTATAACCGACCTAAATATCAGCAAAACGCTTTCAAACAATGGTCAAATTCAAATTTTAACGTGTAAAATGATTTCTGACACCATCAATGCATCACTAGAGTCAGGAAACGTCGCCATAAAATATTTTATAGCTCTTGTATTTTATAACCTCTCAGCGGAAAGCGGGTGCAGTAAGTTGTACCGTCTAGTTTGCTACATGACAGAAATCGCGTACGTTTGAAAACTTAACACTTTCTTCGAACTCTAACCAGTTCTTGGGTCTTGTGGATCTAGCACACTTAGATACTCCACATTTAACAGTGCTGGCAGAGTGGAGGGGTCTAATTAGGGCGGTAATACTCGTTTCGCTGAAGTGGGGAATAACTTTTCGCGGAAGCAAAGCGAAATTTTGGCTTCGTGACTTGGGGATCCTTAAAAATTTCGAATGAGTCTTTGGATTTAATTGGTAGTTAATACTTAAACATTAGTCATTTTGCGTGCCTTCTATTTCATTCCCATAATACTATCCGAACGTTATTTTTTGACTTACCTAGCTTACAGTAACAACAAAGCCTTGTCAGCCAGTTTAAGCCCATAGGTTATCCTATTTTACGTAGGCACGTTACGCGTCGGCGTACCATCAACCTGGGGTTTACAACCGCGTTCGATGCAAATTGGCTTCGTCAGCGGTTTCCATCCGTCTTTCCGAACAATAACCCGTAGCCATCCTTTTTTATTCTATAGAATATCCATTAAGTACTAACGAACAGTGCAACTCTGCATTTCGTGATCCGATATTTTGTTATTTTTATGGGCAATGAAGCTGCGCTTCGATATTGCGGTAGTAAATATTATAAAGGAAACTTTCGTTTTGAAACAAGTTTTGGGAGCAATTTTTTGTAACTCTGTATAAAAATAAATAATCATAAATAATTCTGAAAACGATTCTTCGCAACTCTAATTTAGGTAGGGTGTACACAACCAGGTCGACAAAAGCTAAAGGAGAGGAACCATCTGAGACGATGCTTTATGATGCGAGCAACATCGTAACGACCGAGATTGCGGTTGGGGAAGCCACGGTGACTGTTTAAGACATTATAATATGGATGCGCACCATGTTATAAAGTAGACAAGACATACAAACGAAATGTTACTTAAACGTGAAAGAATCGATACCATTCATGATTTACAGAAAGGAACAGAAATAAATACAATTCCATTTGAAATACACACATCAAAAGTGTCTAGGGATCAAGCATTTTTATGCGGATTTCTTGAGATTGAGATGTGGCTTTGTAATAAATTTATGATATTATAAATTTATATGGATCCTTTTTGGTGCATTTCATAATTTGAATCAGGAACTGTGAATCAAATTCGAGTAAAAGATGAAAATCAGCTGTCAATATTTTCCCTATAAAAACATACAACGCATTGAAGACATTATTAGTGCTACTGTTTCCCTACTACTGATTAAAACCAACGTTATTATGGAGCGGCGACGTCATTTAAGCAGGGAAGAAATGCTCAGAGCCGTGGGAATGATAGAAGCTGGTTCCCGGCAACGTACTGTGGCTTTAGCTCTGAATACAAGTCAGAGTGTTATCAGTCGACTTTGGACACGTTACCGAAGCACTGGTACCGTGGCTGAGCGCCATGGAGGACGGTATCGCTGCACCACACGGAGACAAGACCGATACATTCAAATCTTAACTCGAAGAGCTCCAACAATAACCGCCATGATGTTAGCCGTGAGGCTTCATCACTCTTCAGGGAACTTAATTAGCGACCAAACAGTCAGAAACCGCTTGCATGAAGTGAACCTTCATTCCCGAAGACCGCTACGGGTACCACCTATAGCAATGCACAATCGTAGGATTCGATATCAATGGGCTCTTGAACACAGAAATTGGGCAGAAGAACAATGGCGTTTCGTGTGCTTTTCTGATGAGTCTCGTTTTGGTATGAGACCGGATACAAGACGTATACGACACTGGAGAACCCCTGGACGCCAACAGCGATTAAAATCCTGCCAGGACGTCCATCCTTATAGTGGTGGAACCATCATGGTATGGGCGGGTATTTGGATCGGCGGAAGAACTGAGTTGATTTGGATCAGAGGCAACCTCAACGCTCAAATTTATGCTGAGACGATTGTATCAGACGTCATCGTTCCTCTACAAGTGCAAATCGGTCCCTTATTTCAGTTAATGCATGATAATGCACGACCGCACACCGCAAGAGTTGTAAGACAGACTCTCGCCGCAGCTAACATCAATGTCCTGCCCTGGCCTGCTCAGTCGCCAGACTTGAACCCGATTGAGCATGCATGGGATATGCTACAGAGAAGAGCTCTGCCGAATATGGAGGGTATCCAGTAGCAAGAAGACCTTTTTTTGTTGTTGCAACGAACATGGGCGGCCATTCCACAGCGTGATTTGGATGAACTCATTTTGAGTATGCCAAACCGATGTTCTTGTGTTGTTAGTGTTCGCGGTAGAAACACGGATTATTAATTGTTTAAGTTACCCAATAAAATTTTAAAGAAAACTGTTATTTCAGTCTTTTTTTCGAACTTTTGTGTTAGTGGTTCAAATGTCAAAAATCCCTTTATTAGGAAAATGGCAAATTTCTTTATTAATGCAAAGGTGACTTGGTTTATCGTTACTGTGACAAACGAAAACACTTTATTTGATGAATCCTTAAAGAAAATTTAAATTAATATCAATCAGGAGAAAAGTTATTGCAAAAATATATGTTGATCCCTAGACACTTTTGATGTGTGTATTATGTTTCTCATAAGAGTCGTATCAACTCCAAGAACCTTTATAAAAGCAAAAGTGACCCTCGAATCAAGTCACGTCTTTGAAAATGCTAAGCACGTTTAATCCATGTCTCGGGACACGGTGAAATATCGTGTGTTTTAAGCAGGTGCAGGTCTTATCGTACGACCGAGACGACATTTAATATGAAAAATAATGACGAACATTAACCAGCTAGACTGGAACGACGATGAAATTGATATTAAATGAAGCTGGACTTGAGGAGGTTAATAACAATTTTATGTCTTTTATAGGTGATAGAATCAGTGGTGTTAAGATAGCAAAGATAAAATTCTCGCTGAGATTTTTATAAAGCGGGAACAGAGACGGGTATCTGCATCTCGTAAAACTTTATATTACAGTCATGCAGTCTACATCACGTATGGAAACTAATTGGAAATATTTCCATTTAAAAGAAATACAAGCATCTGAGGCCTTGAGGATTGTTGGTATACAGTGGCCTCCAAAAGTTAGTTGACATTTTTCAACTGCAGCTTAGACACAAATTATGATTTAAAATTCTAGTGATCCGAATGTTTGAATCACAATAAAGTGTTTATTGACTAATTCGATTACCTTTGACTTTCATAAAAATAATCAAGTAATCGCTTATGAGTAGGTACCTGATATTTTTTTTACTTTAAATCATAATGTGGCATCACAGGTGAAGTGAAAAAATGTCAACTAACTTTGGAGGGCACTGTACGTACTAATATTGACAGCAAGAGTAGGTACGACAATTGGTCCTCGGATACCTGAGAATAAAAACAAGATCAACAAATGTCCCCAATATATCTCCTTCCATTCCACAACACGCAACACAACGCACCGTTCAACAAATCAGTTATGGCTTACGCTACATAAGCAGTAATGCTATCATCGGACCACTGTCTTTTATAGCCATGGACGTTTTGAGCCCCTTGAAACAACACCCTGACGGCTCCACACGATTTATGGGAAGCAAGGGAGAACATATTGGGGTTGTTCATACAGCAGACCGATCGGGAAATCAGGAAACAATAGTTGCGAATTTCGGTATACATATTGAGGAGATTTTGGTTTAAGATAACGTCAGCTTGGACCAGACTCAAGATTAAATTACGATGCATTGGTTTGAAGATGCAGTTAAATTTGATAGCATTAAGTAGGTATGCATCTGAAACATATCAATGATTGATAGCAACCAAAAGCTCATTGAACTAACCAATGAGATTGTACTTGAACTCATAATTCTAGCAAATATTCAAGCGAGGTCAAAATGAAAGTTTTATACATGTGCTTTAACCCTGTCTTAAAAGAACTTATGACTGTTTCAAGGTACCGTAATAAAGCGCAGAAAGCGGTTTTAATAAACATACAAATAGCTTTCGCTGCTCATATTCAGCGTTTGAAGAGATTTCCTCTCGTAGCAGAAAGTGCAAATCTCTTGACATGCAAATTGGTGAAGCAACGGCTTGAACATTTCATATTAGGATGGGTGAAGTTAAATTTAATTTTGCCGTGAAATGTTCATTCACAAAACCAGATGAATAGTTTGGTAAATGTTGGGAATGAGAACGAGTTATGCAATAACTGAATGCGAACAGGTATTCTCATAGGGATCAAAGTTAGCCTGCATCACAAATCAACGATGGTTTCAAAAAAGTTTGTTCAGCGATTTGTAGGTACCCGGTATTCGTGAATATACCAGGAAACTCGGATAATCCACTGCCTTATGTGACTTAAGTATTGGGGATGAAACTAGGCCGGAACAGATAGAAATGGGGCCGGAACTGTGAGTTGTGGGTTGTGTGTTTGTGTGTTGTGTTGTGATTCGCCAAAGTGGAGCCAAAATGGGCGAAGCAAATTGATTGATTTGACGAAAATACGATGAAAATCTAGCAGCAGACGATAAATACACCAACAAATAAGACGATATTTTAAGAAGCTATCACGTTTTACTACATCTAAAATCTAAAAAATACTAACAAAACCTTCGTATATTATGTCATGTACTAGATAAGTACTCCGTACTCCATCAAGTGTTTCTAGGCGGAAGATTTAGAGCCATTTCCTTGCTACTGCACTCCGTGATAACGTTCACGAAGCCTCCATTTATGTAAGACCCTACTTACAGCCTGTACATGTTATACAAACATTGTACATATAAAGACAAAACCGACGCAAATGACGCACGAGATCCTTTACTGATACCGCTAATAAAGTCTGCGGGCGGAATGTCATTCTACAAGTTATGGCTCCCTTCACAGATTTCGCCATAGTTTTGATTTAGTTTAGCCATAAATTCGCTTTAGTAATACAGAAATATATATTCGAGTAATGAGTTTCAAACTTATTGACTTTAAACGATTTTATGGCTGTAGCCTGGCTCTCAAAACGGTGAAGGAAAACATCGTGAGGAAACCGACATGTCTTAGAACCAAAAATTCAAAGACATGTGACATCCACCAACCCGCACTTGGCCCGCGTGGTGAATTATGGCCTACCCCCTCTCATAGAGGAGGCTTGTGTCACAGCAGTGGGAACATTATAGGCTGATTATTTTATGGCTGTAGCAAGAACTATACAATTCTGATATGAATAAAACTATAATCAAAAAACTGGTTTGGATCGCATAAACAAATGAAAATAAACATCAACATGTTACTTTTAAGGCGACATTCAATAACAATGAGGTAAACAAGAATATAAAATGTCCTCTTATGTCCGTCGGTGGCATCGCAGGGGACCGAACATCGGAACCTCACGGCAGGCCGAGAAACAATTTATTGAATCCTCTCCATCTCGATCACTGAATACAATGATGCGTATTTTATCAAATTGAGCTTTGACGTGCCGTGACGACTGTTCCCAAAAGATGGATTTATTTGAGACTTTGTTACTGGAAGCGTAGCGAAATGCGTGTGGTTTGTATGCTCACTAAGTAACATTGTATTTTGATATTGATTTAGGTAATCTCTAAAAGCATGTTTATTAGTTTCAGAAGTTTCATGTAATGCTCAAAAAAACCACAGTACCGAAAACAACGCGCTCCCACAAAGCAAAACCTTTTTATTACTCTTTGGGCCAACTTTCTCGCTCTCCGAGCCGAACTAAGCCAGCTTTATCATGAAACATTATATAAAAGTAGTGAAAAATTCCAGTTTCCAGTCTATGCCAAAATGGTTGTAGTGCATTGCAAACTCCCACTTGCGGCTGTGAATGTGACGGGAAGCCCAGATGTGGCCGATGACAAGCGCTTACGTAATCTGATTAAAACGAATTTATGTCACGATGGTTTATAGACATAGTCATAATAAACTTCATCAGTGTATGCTCTATGCTGGCTTTTAACGTGTTTTCTTGGAAAAGGGGCTTATGGTTCAAAATTGATTAGTAAAGACATGATCAGCTCCAATATTTCAAAAATATATCGGAGAGGACTATGTTCAGTAGGCCGAACGACAGTGATAACACTTTGACCTTGCGTAGTACGAAGTTTTAATAGTATACGTGGGGCCTACCGTAGATAATATCAGTGAACATTATAACTCCTGATACGATAAAGATTGCTTGAATATCGATAATCTCGGTCTGATACCATAACAACTACTGTTTACTGAGCATTAGTGTCTATCAAAGACCAATGAGAGAAGATGCTGTATATTTCAATATCCAAGTGTTTAATAATTTCCTTAAGGGGGAAGCGCTAAGGTAGCCCGCGAAATTCAAATTTTCTTACGATTTTGCAATTTGCTGTTCAGCGGGCCTAAAAAGGCCACCTTGGCAGAATCATATAACAATTCATATCACGCAATTTCATCTGTATGACAGTTTTGTATGGAGATTCGTAAAATGCTATAGGTACACCTCTGCCTAACCCTTCAGGGATATATTGGTGTGAAACTGTCAAACAGATGAATTGCGTGCTATGAATTGTTTTATGATTCTGCCAAATTAGCCTTTTTAGGCCCCCAGTATTAAGTTGTACGTTGATTTAAATATGATTCGCGGCCGTAACAAATATATTATGTATTTACAAAATTATAATCATTACAATTAGTAATCCTAAAATGTCAAATTTCATGAAATAGTCATTCGGTAGGATTATTACTTGGTCTTAAAGAGTTGTGTTGATGACTATAATGATTATAATTCTGTAAATACACATTTGTTACGGCCGCGAATCATATTTTAATCAACGTAAAACCTAGTACTGGCCAGCAAATTGCAAAAAACGTAAAAAAAAAAATGAATTTCGCGGGCTACCCTGGCGCTTTCACCTTAAACTATGCCCCATGAAACATATAAAATCAATAACAAACTTGCTTGCTTCATAAAATTGGCACCCGCATTGATTTAAAACAAGGGAAAGCTCGCAATCGATTGCCCTTGTGACCTGATAGAAATAAAACGTTTGAAGATTTCGACAAAGATAGCTCAATCAATTACATGGCACACTTGATTTACCGTTACAATTCAAATAAAACCCGTTTTTGTAAACACAGTCTGCTAGGCTGAAGTGGGATTGGGCGGGCCATGTTTGTAGGATGCATCAGGACAGATGGGCCCATGTCGCCATGCAGTGGGAACCAGAAGATGAGCGTCGTTGCCAAGGGGGCCCAGGGAAACTGGCACATTACTTAGAGGCGTTTAAGGGAAATTGGCCGGAGAAAGCAACACACAGGGAAGAATGGAAAGCTTTAGGGGAGATCTTTGCCCAGCAGTGGGAGAACAGGAAAAAAAAAGTTCAAGTTTTGTCTTAAGACTTGTCAGTCTCTCAGGATTTATCAAGAATGTGGTGGTGCCAAACAGATTAATTGTCCCTTATCTGCCTTAAAACGCCCACAAGACCAGATACTTACTATTGTGACCTAAATTCAACCAATCTGAGACCGCACATGTAATATTTGCGATTATTCTACCAACTAGTTAGCTGATGTACATTAAAACAATCGCAAAAACCGTTGGTAAACTGAGAATTATCAAATTTTTAACATTAATTACATCCGGACCGATAACCCGGCCTTCGGTCGACCTAACCGCCAAATACAGCTTTTTAACGAGTTCTACAGTTTAATTCCGATTATTTTTAATTCTATCCAAATCCCTGCCATACATGTTTCATGATTTAAAAGGGTAAAAGTACCCAAATATTCTTTTTTTACTTAAATTTCATGAATATTTAATTTTGGTCGAGGTGTAGGTACAATCCAGGCGGTGTCGAATGGTGATTTATAAAATTTTTAATACGTTTAAATCAATCAAAATATTTCATTAAGAATATTAAAGATGAGTTTTATTAATAAAGTAGATAATAACAGAAAAATTTTCAACAGATCCCATAAACAAGGACCAGTGTTTTAACAACTTGAAAGCGTGACTACGCATCAACGTTAGTACTTACGTTCAATATCATAACGAATATGATACCTACTCGATCTTTTCCTTAATAACCGACATAACCTTTTACCCATCAAACTTTACCGTCACCTTCATAAAATAAATTGTTTCGCAGTGAACCCTAACCCAAATTGTTGAATTTCCGTAGATAACTTTAAAATTTTCAGCCCACTGAACTTCAGTACCTACCGATTAGCACCATCATCCTTCCTTTGTAAAAAGTACTTGATGATTTGATACATGTTACAATTCTACGGTATATTTATTCAGGTTTAACACCTTATAAGTAAACACAATATATGCAAATAAATAAAATAGAAGTGTCTGTATGTAATATTAAAATATCAGCTTTTACTAATTGCATATGAACTATTAAAATATCAGTATGTAATATTAAAATATCAGCTTTTTAATAATTGTATATGTATACATATATACGTTACTTATAAAAAAATAAACTTTTTTGAATTTTTCGTCTGTCCGTCTGTCTGTTTGTTTCTTCTGGCTAATCGCCGAAACGGCTGGACCGATTTGGACGGGACTTTCACTGGCGAATAGCTGATTTTATTGAGTAACATAAAGGCTAGGCTTTTTGTCTCGGTAAGTAGTACGTTCCCGTGGGATAATTTCCTACATCCACGCAGACGAAGCCGCGGGTATAAGCTAGTATTTTATTAAAACCCCGCGATCGAGGTTTCGCACTTCTGTACAATACGCTCCGTTCAATCCTTTTGTATCGGTAATCTTTTGAGGCTTCGCGTCTCGTTGGTCAAAGGATATGGAGCCTTTGTGATCCTCTTGGAAATATTTAAAACCCAGCAGAAGCTTGAAATTTCATTTCTAGTACTTTTTAAAGCCGATTTTTAGATCTAGGTCGGAAACTGAACGGTTACAAAGTGTGCTGATATTATGTAGAAATACTCTCTGATGATAGTTTTTAGACCTTTCTCTTCAGCTGTGCAAATTATTAAATAAAGTGGTAACATACAATCTTGGCACTTATATTTGGAATTATTTTTATTTTTTCCTCGAGCCCCAAAATACAGACTGTCTAGTTTGGGGCTCGCAGTCTAATTATGTATTGTAATCTATCTGTGGAAAGTATTTTAAGCTACTCATGTTGTCTCAACTTGCTGTTGACCTGTGAACCTGCTTACTGTATTACTTAGACACTAAAATAATTTACAATTTCTTTCTATATCTTATGAATACCTACCCGAACCTATACTGCGTGATTAACGTTTAAGCTTGTTTTTATGACTTGGTGTAAAACTAGATGTTGACGTCACCAAAAGAATAGAGTAGGTACATTTTACTCCACACAGTCTATGTTTTCAATTACAAACAGGTATTAAACCAACGTTTACAGCCACCACATTATCACGTACTTTTATTATCCAACTAATTTATGCCAGTTGCGTGGGAAAGCTAACATAATGCACTTTCCATTTCTCCCATTCAAAAACCCAACATTAACAGGTTTTGGTACAAAAGTTTTATTATGAAACCGACCATCAATCACGAAAGAATTATTATAACACTAGCTGCACCCTGCGGTTTCACCCGCATAAGTGTCGATCCCGTGGAATTATCGGGATAAAAACTATCCTATGTCCTTTCCCGGGACTCAAACTATCTCTATACCAAATTTCATCTAAATCGGTTCAGCGGTTTAGGCGTAAAAAGGTAATAGATAACACTACGCCTGTGTACCCCGAATGGTTAGGCAGAGGTGTACCTACAGTACACCCACATTTCTCCAGTTACCTATGTTTTAGTCCCATGTAATAGAGGACGAGCCTATTGCTATCAATCGGGCACAAATCCAGACTCCAGGCTGCTACTGAGAAATTCCAGATGGAAAAGCATAATATAATTTTGCAAGTTTGCACGGTTTGGGATCTCATACTGAGCAGGAAGTAGCGCTTGCGACCACTGGAGCTGCGAGGCAGTAGGAACGAAGAATTATTATGGTAAATGTTTATTTCAAAAATTACAGTAGGTAAATGGTACATCTTTTGGTTCTAAGTTCTGGAAGGAATGTGTGTGTCACGGCCGCTAACGACGCTGGCGGACCGCAAAAATGTTATGCGATCACGAAAATTTTGAATTTAGACTTGACTTAAGTTGATGGGCATAAATTGTAAAACCACATTAACTGAAAATTGGGTACATGTCGCATTAGAAAGTTTGATATCGATTTGAAGTAAGTTGCGGTGAAAATTTGACAAATATTGGCCAACCAGACGTGTATTTTGAACTGTATTTGAGAAGCCTAATGATAGTCTGATGATCTGAGCGCAAATCAAACACCTGTCACTTTAACAAAATTTGCTGAGAAAGTTCTTACACTAAAGTGCACGTTTATAACGTTATCGTAAATGGAAATTTAAAAGAGTCTTCATATATGTATTTTCATACATTTTACTTCCCTATTATCGTGATGCCGTGACGTGGACGTTGACATCCACGATAATATCGTCAGGTAAAAAATTATAAAAGCGTATTTTTCTATAATTTCAATATATTCCAAGTACCACCGTTCAGAAACTGCATTGATGATATCGATTGCTCCTGTTACAATATTCTTGCAAGGAGAAACAATAAAAGTTATCCCGTTGAATTTCAATTTAAAAATGGTTGAGAATAACTGGTATCGAAGTTGGAAAGTATGGAAATGCTGTACTGGACACTTGGCAGTCGGGTTGGGGTTCATAATAAAGACAACAGATACACCGGGGGCCCGTGGCAAAATAATAATAGCCGCACAGGTCGATCAATCATCTGTGGATGGGTGGGTGACCATCTTTACATACTGAGACCCCTCTGTGCCTCGGAAAGCACGTTAAGCCGTTGGTCCCGGCTGTCATTCGTGGATCTTTGGCAGTTGTTTGGTTGTTCAGAAGCCCGAAGGTCTGACAACCAGTCTTACCAAGGGGTATCTATCGTAGTATACAGTAACTGGGTTGAGGTCAGATTGGCAGTCGCTCCATGTAAAATACTAGTATTCAGCTGTATCCGGTTAGACTGGAAGACGACCCCAACATGGTCGGGAAAAGGCTAGAGGATGATACACCAATGCCATAAATGTTTGTGGTCTACAAAGGCTCAATGCGTGTTATAATGGCTGCGTAATGAGAATAAGGATAGCCAACAACATATTTTAATTAATAAAGTAATGTTTCCACCTGCCATTTTCAGAGGAAATGGACCGGATTATCGAACCTAAATGTGGTAGGGTCAGATGTGAAAATATTATAAGAAATAATTAACATGTGTCTGTATTAATAATGCTGTACTTCAACAGATGACTAAAACCATCCTCGAATATGTGTTTTCTGGGGGAGGTCAAACTCAAGACCCTTAGCATTGAGGAATGCTACCTAACGAGCAGAAGCATACTTCAAGTATCCGTCGAAAGATCTGACATCAACTGTCTCTGGCCAGAAAATCCGTCGTTTCATTATGAAAATGTAAAAACTTGCTACTTCTTCAAACAACACATTTTTTTCAGGCAACTATCGTGTCATAGCCATCCTCAAAAATGTGTTTCCTGGGGGAGGTCAAACTTAAGACCCTCAGGATTGAAGATTATTACCTAATGAGCAGGAGGATAAACTTCAAATATCAGCCGGAAGATCCACATCAACAGTCTCTGGCCAAAAAATCCGACGTTTCATCACGAAAACGCAAAAACTTGCCGCTTCTAGAAATCAGCGCATTTTTTTCTAGCAACTAATGTGTCGTAACCGTGAAGATAAACGGAAAGTCTGATCGTATGCATGTAGATTAAACAAACACATTGTGTTAGACAATTAATTAGCCATTGACCTTGTTCTTATTATACGATCTCGCAACAGACGATTGTTCTATTTCATCTATTTAAATACACACGAGGAAATCGTGTGTACGAGATAACATTGTAATGGGTTCGGTAACCGCCGCTGCCATAAACATTTTACGGATGCGCGTTTATCGTGCAAATTATTTTCGGGTTTCTCGAGTTTTTGATTGTAATTTGTACGTTACGATTGTGGGGAGATGAAATAAACAACGTAATTGACGGCTTCAGTGATTTTCATTGAAGTTTAGCGTGACTGGTAGCGACTAGTGTTTTTAGATGTGCATTTGAGTGTGGTCTTTAATATTGATTTTAGAATCCGACATTAGATTCTATGCCAAAGATTTAATTGTAAAACTGCTAATAATACAGCAGCTACTAGCTACGGTTATCTAAAACGGTGCGGTGCGGTGGCCGCCAGAGATAACGACCGCAGTGAGGACGGCGTCAGCGGAGTTTGACTTTTACAGTGTCAAAAAATTTAAATAACGTTTCAGTGACGTCAATCGCCGGTAAATTGCAGACGCAATGTGGCAGCCACCGGTCTTCTCGGAAGCCGTAGTTAGTGACAACGGACCCAGAGACAGAAGAGGCCAACTTGTTTGTCAAGGCATTTCTATATTTATTGCCCGTAATCACGAACTTGTCGAGTTATTTGGATACGCGGCATCAATTAATCATTTTTTATTTTCATAATAGCCGCTGTTAATCACAATAGCATATACCAAAGTGACTGCTGGCGAGGTCAAATAACTCCAACAATGTACTGGCCAAACACTACACAAGTTAGGTAAATTAATATTTCATTTACTTAGGCAACCTAGCTCAAGCCACGGCGGGTGAACTGACGAATAGCTTGATTATAACTTTAAGAAAACAAGTGGCTTGGAACTTCTTACCTTCAGAGTTCGAGAAAGTTTAATAAGGAGAAGTTTGTGAGAGATTGTTTGTTACAATTTTGGACTCTCGACTTGGATCAAAAATATCAAGATGTACTTTTAATCCAGTCTGAATTTCAGGTTTTCATATTATCACAACTTTTATTTCCCACAATACTTAGGGCAAAAAATACATTTAAATAAGGATTAAATATTATCCTTTCGTTGTCCGTAAAAAACCTTCAAAAGTAAAAACCACACGTTGGTTTAACAATTGAGTACGTAGATTGCATGTCGCTTTAGCACATGTGTGGGGTGAACAAACTTTACTGTAAGCGTCCCCTGAAGCTCGTTCAGTTGATGTAAACATCACTTGTTTGAGCACAACTAGTCAGGGTTGACTCCTTTGTCATCACCACTATTTTTAGGTTTTCACACTTGCTATAAAGCATGAACATTATCCGCTTTAATATACGACCTAGCATTTAGCAACCCTGCATGACTAATACGGCAAATCCTTTCGGTTTGATTAATGCGATCAATTTGGCGCCGCGTCCACTTCAGTATCGATGTCGAGGAATGTAATCGATCATAATCGTTTTATTATCGATGTTAAATTAAGTCGATAACTTAATAATAGCCTTTTCAAGCTATACATAAACCTAAAGCTTATGGGCTTCTAAGTTATCTCAGTGAAAGCCACGTTATTTCCTAAATTCGCACGACTTTCTTAACTGGCCTAGACATCGAACTATAAGGAACGAATTTTTCATAAGAATTGTTAATTGAGCACTCGTGCGGCTCCGAAATAATATTCGACACCTGGCGAAAACAAATTAGCCAACACTTATTACGCCAGGCCCCTTTACGAAGCCGAAAAATAAACAAGGCGGCAACACAAATCTTGAGTTAACCCCAACATTTTTTAAACTGAAATATTATCACTCAAGGAAATCGAGAATCGGAATCGAGGAATAAAAAGGAGGGTAATTATTTCTCTTAGTACTATGTACTTCTAAAAGTTGATATGTGCCCGCTAGGTTGTCTGGAATATTTCTTTACCTTGTCGTTCCTCGAGTGCACATAGTCAACGCGGCAACGCTAGAATACCCAAACGCCAATCTCGAGCCGTAATATAATAAATCTAAATTCGAAAGCAAGTCTATTGTCCGTCAACCTTATTGGCATGTACCACGGCTGAAAGGAGCTGTAAGGCCGTTGACAGGCCTGCGACACACGATACCGTCACTTCATTAACGGCTGTTGCTGATGACCTGACGAAGTCGGACGCGTTTAGAATACCGCCTGATTGTAATAGACAACCCCTTTGTCTCGCAAACGAGATTCTAATCAATCCAATTGGTCGGTTCTGCTGTTATTACAAAGACAGCGATCTGTCATTACGATTTCGTAGACAATGGTGAATGTAAGCTAGGGGTGGGAAAAGGTTGTTTGAAGACTTCCTTTTTATTATAAATGTAGGATTCATGCTTATTTGATTTAAAAAGATAAAAAGATCAGCGACTGTTTTCTGTAGACATAATCTATGTGTTATTATACAATACCTTCCTCAAAATTCCTAAATTACTCTTAAAATGGGAACAACAAATAGCAAGTTTTTGTGACATCATGAATTTATGAGTAATTCTGAAATAATCGGCATACTTAATTACATACTTGTTGCCATTTTTGACGCGATAACGGCTAAATATTTCTGTCATTATCCTCATATTACATTGTGTTTAAGGCCGAGGTTATAAAATTATTGAAATTACAATTTAAAGAACAATTATTAATAATATAAAATCTTACATAGGCAATATTGGAATAATTAAAAACACATGAAAATGGAATGAGTGCTTACGTAATTCAACACGGTCTGCAGAGCCCATTTGGCGCCCAGGAAAAAATAACTCCTATAAGTAAATTGGAACGACACAAATGAATAATTCCCAATTATGAGTCTCATTTTCGAAAACCTTATCGTATCCCAGATCAGAAACTGTTCCCAAACCAGACAATTTTGTTTTCTGATGTGTTGACCATACCACTTTGGTTGTCCATTCATCAGACTTATTAAAATGAGGTTCTTGAGAAACACCTAGACGAGGGGCGCACAGAACCGGGAAATATGGCAGATAAAATACGGCTTAAATACCCATCAGTAGGCAAGTAGTTGATTCCGGGTTGAAATCACGATGATGATATCGTTTTTGTGAACCCAGGTCAATCTCCTGGAAGCATTTAAGCATTTGATTTCGCAACAAACACATCAGTTCAAACGAGTACGAACCAAGAGCCTCAAGATACTGTTAGAATCGTACGGGGAATACATAATATTGATTTCTTCATAACGACAATTATGCACCGGCGACATCCGGGATAAAGGGGACTGGTGCTGTTCACATTCAAATGAGCCTGTTCGATGTTCACGTAATGTCGTTAGAGGGACAATTATTAAAACCTTGTGGCAGGAATGGGGGAAGAAATTATGTTTTTCTACGTGAGGTAACGTGAGTAGGCGTTCGAGAAAGGAAATAAACTATTCGACAGGCTCACCCAACTGAAAACTTAACCTTAACCATAGATTAGATTCTTAGATTACACTTAAATTGTCTGTTTATAATAGTCCATCATCTTATCTTATGATTGCTGCAGTTTTTCTTTCTTATCTTCTCGGCTTTTGTAAAGGAAATTATTCCCCAGAATATCAGCCGTCTCATTACAAAACGAGTTCTAACTTAAGTCCCAAGCTAAAACCTTCGAGCCCATTTTTGTACTTTGCACTTAATGCTTGCTTGCAAAAACTGATTTAAGAGCAAGGTCATTTCTTTGCAAGGTCGTAGTCAATTTTGATTGAAGTAAGCAAGTACTTTACATTAGTTGGAATAAAGCTCGAAATTAAAAACTGACTCGAAGGTTTACGCTTGGACTCAAATAAGAACTCGTTTTGTAATGAGACATTAAGCAATACTTGAAGAAAAACTCCTTAATGTCATTAAAAATCTATCTCACGGTTAGAAGCAATACACAAATAAGGGGGAGAAGCCCGATTGAATCCGTTGCCAAGAGCCAGTGTTAACATTATCAATACATTTATTCCGTACAAAGACTGCTGGTTGGATACAAGTTAAGCGGTCGAAGAACAACTGTCGACATAGCCGCCACGAATACTAATTGGTTTATCGTGAATAGTTAAACGCAAACACCGTTTATTAAGTTTGAACCAATATGTTTAAGCGCTTAAACAGCTTTGGGGAATACTGTTACCTTTAAATCTGAAGCGTTATAATTTAATAATACCAGGCTTTTAGTGTCCCACTGCAGGGCAAAGGCCTTTTCTCATACAGAGAAGGCATGAGCATTGATTTCCACTCACCACGCTTGCTCAAAACGGGTTATATTAACTACATAGGTTTCCTCACGATGTTTTTCCCTCACCTAGGATAAACTCAGAAAGTACCTATATAATATGAATTTAAAACAGTCACATTGGTATTTGCCCGGATAATGCGGTATAATAATAATTACGAAATATTGGTTCATGAAGAACAGGACTGTACAAATACTAATCATATGCGAAAAATTACATAAGTACAATAGTCGGAAATATCAACACAAATATGCACAAACACATCATGTGGCAATTATCCTGCCAATGAATATCGTGTGAAGCAAGCTTATTAAGTATCTTTAAATTTTGCTGGGAGGTGGGCGGGCAAAGTCAACGAAAGGGAATACTTTATTCGGATAACTATTCATAGGCGATGTACAAACAGCGTCTCGTTATTTATGCCTCGTGGATTATTATTATTATTATTATGCAAAAGCGTCGAATTATAAATGATACAACTCTATTGTATGTTTAGATCCTAAATTACTGCTATAATAATAATAATAAACCAAAAGGTACACAAACGTATAAACTACAAGCTGAACACAGCTGAACGCAGTCTTCGGAGGCAGAAAAGCAACTCCATTTTGTAATGTTTGCCTTTTTAGTCAGCTGGGGTGCCAGTAACCCCATTACGTCTCCCTTTCGTCAGTAACGACCCCAATTTCTACAGCAATTATTACTGCGTGGACTTCTTTAAGTTCATTTGCGATAAAAAAATTGGGAAATCCCGTGAGCTGTCTCGAAAGCAATACATGATGTTGCAAAATTTTCGGGTGCGGAATTTTAGGCAGGGCAGCGATGATTCATTTGAGTAGTTAACTAATTTAAATTCATATGAAAACAACTCGATACTGGTAATTAACATGATAACTACGGACATTTACATTCGTCGAAATCTGACGGGTGTGATTAACGGTTGTGGTAACAGAGGCGAAAAGTTACAAACAGATGAGGAAGATTTTTTTAAGTACTTCCCGAAAGTTTGGGCGCAAAAACTACTCTACCCTCTTTTAAAATAGTGAATAGAAATATAATATTCTTCCCTATAGTTCGCTTAAAAACTTAGTAATCATAAGAAAAATATACAAAATCCTGTCAAATGTCCCGTGGTACAGACGCCAGCACATCAAGCTACTACAATCTGTCAAATTTCTTTATTAGATTTTCAACTTTATCGCCAAAGCATAACAATCAAAGTTGATTGGGAAAATTTGACAGTTTCGGGTAGCTTGATGTGCTGGCGTCTGTACGTACGTTAAACAAACTTAGCACGACTACATCCATCAAGGCTGCTTGCATAAAGAAGCGGGTTTTCGGGCCCAACTCCCGGTAGGTACAGATCGCTGAAGGCTCACCGAACGGTACAGACTTCTCTTTACCGGGAACCCGATTCTTTAGGAAATCACCCTAAGGCTAGTCATAATAATAACTACACAGGCGTGAACATGTTACTCGTATTGTACACAGACATATCGATTAAACGTTCACCTCGGTGATATGACGCGAAGCATTATGTTAAGCCTAGGATTGTGTGATCTAGGTACGTGAAAGAGTGTCAATGTTCCAGTATTGGGCTTCTCTGTTGGAATTTTTATGTTGGGGACATTTGGAGGACGCATATGCAAAGGACAAACAATGTCTCGCATTCAATGGCCTGCAGGCCTACCATGATCTATTTAAAAACGATTCAAAAGCAAGACATTTCAGTTTAGGTTCTTAAACTGCATCGCTCACAGTCGTACCATGACGTCCAATACGCTCAGCGGCATTTGGATCGTTGAACGTGAATGAGCGTTAAAAGCTCGCGGTAGGTATCCAGATGGCACGGCCTAAATTGAATCGTTAAACTGACGTCATGGTACGAATTAGAAGAACAGTTCAGTTTAGGTCCTAAAGTGGATCGCGTTAAGAGCTCGTGGTAGGTATGCAGTACTCGTTAATATTCCTGGAAAAAATACGGTGTAGTGTTTTCAGAATTTATCGAATACTAAAAGGCAGAACTTAGAAAACTCAACGCAGTAGGCAATCCAGGGCGGGGTCTTCAGAAACCTTTTGAATAATTTAAAAAGCCAAGCAAGAATCTGACGTTACATAAAGTAAATCTCTAGAATGTAATTCCCAAAGTCGTTTACTCAAAAAGAGTACCAAAGTGCCAAAACGTCCCCGGAGAACCTTCAGAAAAGGCATTTTTTATCGGAGATAGAAAAAACATTTCGTCAAATATTCCCAATAGGCCGTTTACCGTTATGACTTATGGTTATGAGTCAAGAACTTTGCTTACAGAGCAACTACAGGTGTAGAAATTCAGATAACCATTAAAGTTTGATCGAAGCACAAGAACATACAGGTGAAGTTGGGTCGAGAGCGAATTTAATAATTCAAGCTCAAGACTTTGGGAGTCGTTCGATTCATGTGCCCAGACATGCAAGTTCTCTTAGGACAGGCAACACATCTCTTAAAGCCACTGAGGTAATCTAACCCTGAATATTGGATCGAAGATAAATTTGTTTTCGTATTGTATCGAATCGGCAATCGATTCAACTCGGAAAACTACTGTTATTTTAGAACGTGATGAGACTAATCAATAGATTGTGTCTTCTGTTAGTTTTGTTCAACCAGTGTAAATTCTTTTCGCTGTACTACCAATTGAAAATAATTAGATTGTGTCTGAGACCTAACGATGTACATTCTCTTTCAGAACCAATTCGAATCACACATAAAAATCGAATTACAAAATCGTTAAAACCGATTCTCGAATTGTACGTTCTCCTAAACTGTATTATAACTTATTAAAGAGGGTCAGTAAGCCTTGATCTCGGGACAACGAATTACTAGAATGTAGTATCTTACATCAGGCGAAACCTATTTGGAGTCAGCTCCCGGGTTCGGGTTACTTTCTTGGATTCGAATCTGCATTTTTAACGCTCAGTTAGATGGGTAGCGAAAGTAGGCTATGGAAATTCAGGAAATGGAACGGTCCAGGAAAACGGCTCCCTTGTTGTTGAGATAAACATGCGGTTTCTTTTTAAACCTTGAATTATTAATTCTTTCCAGTATTTTATTTTGAAATTACTTTCATACTATCAATATTAACGTCGATTTACCTCATGAAATTGATTACGGTGTCGTGTCACGCCAAAATTGTCAGCTTCGAAGTTGTAAAATAAAATGAGTCATCTGTTTCTGATAAAATCAAAACCTGTTTGAGTTCTTATTGATATTGACTTGGCAATGAACTTCGTTACTAAGCTGTTAAATACTTTTAAAATTAAACGATCGAATAAGGCGATATTGTCTTCAAAATATGTCCAACACTGCACGAATTTAATATTCCCGAGTGTCTCTTAATGGATTACTTGCTCCGATTGCAATCTTGTCTTCTACTTCGTACTTCAATCTGGACATTAGTACATATACTCAATACACAAATAGGTTAACAACTTACATCAACAAGACACCGCCAACACACAGGAACCATTCCACACTGTTGGATCACTTCAACAATCCCACCACACTGTTGCTTATCTAACGGCACGCACACATAACCTGAAACAATGGACAAATTGTGTTAAACAATTGAACAACACGTGGTAAACACATTCCAGGTACAGCTGGCAGTAGACAATAAAGAATATGAAATACACGTATTTATTGGACACAGTGGAGTTACTATAGTCCGGCCGCCGAGAGAATGTGTTCCTGACACCTGTCAGTGCGACAATAAAATTCTAGTAGCTAATAAAGATCAAATTCGCAAAACACGTATTCGTTTGTATGAAACTGACAATATCCAAAGAGGTGTATCTTGTATTTAACCGTAGGCGTCCTTATAAAATCTATTCGAAGAATTTGACCCAAAGATTGTAATTCGAATGAGGAAACTTTGGTCAAATGCTGTGATAAAGTGTTCGGCATAAAGCTATCTGGAAAAGCGGCCTTTGAAATCGTCATCAAAGACAACCTAGTAACCATTATCTAGTAACATGATTCGAATAACATTATTTATCAAGATCATTATGCATAAACTAATAATAAATAAAGGCTTAGTCGGTAATAAAAATAATCTAAATCAGATCATCATTTAAATCAAATTACCACAATCAAATAACAAGGTAGAATCCAGTATAATTAATTTTTACAGGTAGGTATTCAATAGAAATACATTAACAAGATTAATTGGATCGGAATTTCGAAGTAATGAATCTACTAACAATATCCTACTTAATAAATAGCAATCAATATAAAGTTGAAAAGTAATCACGGTGTCTACCCAATTTATTAAACATCAAGGAATCTTGTTTCTAAGAATGATCAAACAAGAATGAGGAAAAGACGAAATATTCCTGAGAATTTATTAAAAGGTTCGAAATGAAAAACGTGGAACATGACTCAGCTTCTGGTACCTGATTGAGTGGAGTCTTTAAAAGTGCTTCTCAGGTGGATGAGGGCATTCGAGTCAAAGATACTATGGCAAAAGAAATTTAAAGTGAATGAAGTTCTCGTTTTGTAGAAAATGTGTGTTCCAAGCGACGAGATTTATAATAAATTCTCACGGTTACGATAAGAACACGTTATCAAAAGGTTTAACACAGTAACATAGTAAAAATTGTAGACTGTAAAATAAAGTTAGTATGGTATTGATAATATACTAGGATGCAATCAATTGAAAGCAGAACCTGCTTGGCACCTGACCAAATTGCATGGGATTGAAATTAAAAAATGCGCCCGAACTACGGAAATATTTTTCACCATTCAATTTGTTTCGATGATGAATTGAATGAATTCAATCTAGCAATATTCAGGCTTGGGCAATCAAAACCTCGTATTTAAGAGGTGTTTCTGAAGATTCGACAGGATTTCATATATACCTAGAAATGTTTGGATAATTTCATGCTCAAATGAATACAAATTGGTAGTTTACGAGTATACCTACGTTGATTAAACAAAACTGATTGCATATTTAAATGTCCCGTGAGTGTTATTAACGGTGAATATTTCAGATTGGAGGGTAGTAGTTTCCACCTGAGCAGTTTGTTTGCAGTTATTTCAATCAATAAGTTGCCAACTTGCAATTCAAAAGAACTATCCATGTGCTCACATTTATTGTATCTCTTAAATTCTGATATTTCCGGTTTGCTGGTACATAATCATCGAGATTTTACCAGCTTTTATTAGTATTATATCCTCCGCCAATGTTCAAAACTTCTTCAATGTAGAACGTCTACTGCTACTAGAGGTATAATTCAAGCTAAAATTAATTACGTATCACAAGAATATGATTATGAAGGGAAAGAGCACAGCCAAAGATGTGCTCACACACATACAACTTGTACTTTCGTCAGTTGTGATTAAGTTTAGTTTACAAAGAGATAACCGGTGTTCTGTTCAGCGTTTACTTTCACTTCTCCGTTACCTGCGGCAGCCATATGTATATTTATCATTTAGATGCTTCCACGCCTTTAACGTCTCTCAAGAAACTTGCAGTATACATTCTACCTTAATTCCTCCCTAAAAGTAATTTAAGATTTTAACAGCTGCTGTTTTTTAGAGGTTAACAGCCGGTATGGTTAGGAAAGAAGTTGAAATATCATCACAATGATATTGCATCATCATATTCAGCCTATAATATTCCCACAGCTGGGACACAAGTCTTCTCTCTTCGAGAGGGAGTGGGCTGTAATCTACCACTGTATTGCCTGCCTAATACTATTATATATGCAACTCTAATGGATGACTATCCAATGCCGTTGTCGCGATTTTGACGTTTTGCCACAAATTGTTAATGTTACCTTGGCAAGGAATCATTGAAAGTGAGAGGTCATATCGGTAGTAATAATTTCAAATAGTCACGTTTCTGCTTTTGTGCAGTAATATTTGACACGATTATCTTATCCGCATTGCATAATATTCAAGACTTACTAACGAAATCCAAGGCATCGTTGACTAAGGTAATAATTTCGACAAATCCGTCCACAAACAGGCAAGCAGATAATAACTAATAGTACACGTTGTCTTACTAATTATCTTCACACGTGCTTCAGCACCTGTCACCCCAAATTCAATCATAGAAACCATATACGCTAGACATATTGTGTATGGTACCACTACCTACTTAAGCTGGCATATTTTTCAATTAAGTAAGATCTTACTTGACAAGAATAAAGTAAATTACAAATGAAACCTTGGACTGTCTTTCCGCATAGCAAAAGGCTTAGAACGTTATGATAATGGCCACACGCATTTATGACGTATGAGAACGACTGTTGCTATGCGAATTCTTCGTGAAGAACCTTGGTGGTGGAATCGGGCTTTGGCAAAACGGAGATTCAACCCTAAATATGGCACTGAAGCTAACATATCGCAAAGTACTGTATATGAGCAAAATAGTAAGTATTGTTATTAACGCTAGTAGCCTCAATGAATCGGCTGTTGACAATGAAAAATGCACAAAGGGAACTTTAAAAAGTGACTAAACAGGAAAAGGCATTCCCTAAACGACACATACTTAATTACTACTTTGTTGCAAATGACATCATGAAAATGTGGCATTTACTTTACATTTTAGGTTAATCTAATAAATGATTTTATTTTTGTAAGTAGGTTTGCACAAACACTTGATTTTTCACGTCAATCATATTTTTTTTAAACTAGATGAGGTCGGCGTTTCCTATCTGACTCTCTGACAAGAAAGGCCGAAACAAACTCAGAGGTCACAGTCTCTTTTAAAGTCCAGACACAATCTTCAGACCATGTAGATCGATGTCTGAGATGGTCTTTTGAGGAAAGACCCACACAGATTGAAAGGATCTGACCAGACAGTGCACGCATTTGTCAGATATCGTGCAGATCAACTCAAAACTTAAGAAGCTCAAAGATTCGACGAACAATACTAAAGGACATTCGGGTAGACCACATAAATTACTAATAAACGTCAAAATGTCAATTTACGCTAAAAACAACGAACTCTATGATATTTAAAGTTAGATCTAAAAATACAAAACCAACGTCTAAAACTGTACCACACAGGTCTGTGACAAATCAATATTTTCGTACAAAATTGCCGTCGCGTGTATTTGCCCATTTAAGGGCAAAGGCGACACATAACCTAAATATAAACTTTCCCACGTTCCACGATGTCATTTCAACGGCCTTAAAAATATATGATGGATAATATTGTATTCTATTCTGTCCTACTTAGAAAGGAAAATATTCCTTAGCATGACAGAATAGACGGGCTCATTAGAATATTACGTAAAAAAAAGGTATAAAGCTAGAATATTAGATCTACGATGCCATGTTATAATAATTATTATTATACAAAGGTCTAAGAGCGCTTTCAATTTAGACGTTTCGTGTCGGACCGCTGCGGTGCCGAAGCGGTGCGTTTGTCGTATTGCGTACGGACGGTCGTTTGTTTTCATACAAAGCGCGCGGTGCGTGTTGTCGAGCGTTCGCGGTACCGACGCCGCACTGTTGCCGCACCGCGAGCTTTGTATGAAAACAAACGACCGTCCCGCGTCCGTGCATAATACGACAAACGCACCGCTTCGGCACCGCAGCGGTCCGACACGAAACGTCTAAATTGAAAGCGCCCTAAAAAGTTACTTAAGAGCGTTTACGCCGTACGGCATTTCATACAAATTTTCAAGCCCTTGTTTTTCGAAATGAATGAACGGATTTTAATGAAACTTTATACGCATAAGCAGGATACAAAGGTCTAAAAAGTTAGCAGAGAACATTTTCGAAAAATTGTGTTACAGCCAAATTAGACCGATTTTAAAGTTTCCATGGAAACAGACATTTCCAGTTATCTTTTTTTAAATAAGACATTCCGAAAATGTTCTCTGCTAACTTTTTAGACCTTTGTATCCTGCTTATGCGTATGAAGTTTCATTAAAATCGGTTCATTCATTTCGAAAAACAACGGCTTGAAAGTTTGTATGAAATGCCGTACGGCGTAAACGCTCTTAAGAATATTTTCGAAAAATAGTGTTACAGCCAAGTTGGACCAATTTTAAAGTTTCCATAGAAACAGAGATTTCCAGTTACCTTTTTTCATAAAACATTTCGAAAATGTTCATAAGTAACTTTTTAGACCTTTGTATCCTGCTTATACATATGAAGTTTCATTAAAATTGGTTCATTCATTTCGAAAAACAAGAGCTTGAAACTTTGTATGAAATGCCGTACGGCGTAAACGCTCTTAATATTGTGATGACTTTCAGTATCAGAACCGTAGATAACTGTTGCCTATTCAATGTTCAACACCTGTTTCGCCAAACATCAAGATAAATGAGAAACTATCTATAAATATATCCTTGCCTTACTAACCGTACGGTACGATACGTAGGCAAAATTATTTCTGTTAATACAGCAAGATCATCTTTGATTCATAATTCATTATTAAATGTGAACGGCATAGCTATTCACAACCACTCGATACGGTTCCGTACTGTATCGAACATCAATCAATGTTATCGTAGGAGTCCCCTAAACGCTGTTCGCAAGCCCAAAACCCAAAAATTTTGTCAGTTTAAATCAAATAGACGATCGATATTCTTCCGACAAGTTGGGGGCAAGGCTATACCTTCTTATATCTGTTTCTTCGCTCTTTTTCTTCTCTATAGCCATATATTTCGGTAGAATACACGCAAGAAATGTTATCATAAATCACAGGGTTTAATACTATTATATCCAAGTCAGTGAACTGTAAAATTGAAGCCTTTTCAAGTATCTGGTCACGTAACATAGCTTTATAACTTGGTTTTGACAAAGTATTTTATTCTGCTAACGTTGTTCTTGCAGTCAATTTGGTCAAGCTGTGCGATATTGGAAACATCTGCGTCTATTCTGCAAAAATCTCAGCGTAAAAACTGAGGTGAAGTGAGCTTGAAGCGAGCTGTCATTCCTCCTGATGATGCCAGGGATCGCTGGGGATTGACACTATTGACCGCTCACCTAATCTATGTTTTCACGGTGAGAATTTTACAGAACAGATCGTCTGTTCTTATGATAATATTTTCTCTTCAAACACAGGCTGATTCTAAGGCATGAATACATTTTTGATCAGAACATATTTGAAATTGGATAAAGCTTTTTCTTTTAAGTAAATTGGTACTTAAACAGAAAGCACTTGAACAAGTAATCGCATCTTCAAGTAAAGTACAAAATCAAATGAAAACATCAACTTAAGAGATGCAAATGACATCAGAACGACAACATAGTTCGAGTAATACCAAATGAGGTGTGTCCACTGCGGTCTAGGAATAATAAATAGCTTCCTGTACCTACTCATTGTCAAAGACTAAATAAGAATCATCGCTTGCAATTGATACGGCCGTCAATCTATCAAAAGTTCGAGACACGAGTATAAAAACTATGCAACGAAGAATATGCAAAAGCATTACACACCTCAAATAAAAATACTACTCCTGAATAAAAAAACTTCACTTTTAGCACAGGCCACAAAATTTCTAAATCACAGAATCACTAATCACCACACAAAACTCCCACATTCCGAGTATTCAGTACCCCCTCTCCGAACCGCACTGCTGGTCTGTGAACGCGGTAATCTGCGCAAGAGCACGCAAGCTTCCGTCCGTAACGCACACCCACCACAAACTAACTGAGCAAAGTATGAGCGAGCGAGGAAGCGGGCGGCGGCGATTGAAATGTTCCAGTTATCCAGTAGATACTGCCTGGCGGAATGTAGTCAATGTAGATGTTGATTTCGCGTGATTGGAGTCCAAAATAATTATGCTCCGAAGTTATCGGTAGAATTACTTAGATAAGGCACAGATTTCTGTATAGTTATGGTCCATTGATTTTAGAAATTGGTTTTAGGACATGGCTAAATGGCTCCGATTTTTTATGATTTAACGAACTACATATTAAAATAGCTATTTGAAAAAGTCTGTAGTAAGTAACAATACTACGATAATTTAAAATCGGGCTGTGAAAAAAATTTCGCCCTTTTAGTTGCGACTTTCAGAATAGAAACTGTCATTGGGTTTTTCTATAAAGTCGAAATAATCGGTACTCGGAAATAGAGCAAATAGAAAGCAACATTTTTTTTTTCAAACTTTTTAAAGAGCATAGTTTCAATACTTTCAATACACAAGAGAGAAGAGATGATAAAAATTACGGTAGAAAAGACATTTTCAACTAAAGAAAGAAACTAATAGTTTTGGTTTTGCACAAACAAAAGTTTACTGCAGCGCCCCCTGGTGAGTTTTCACCGTAACACTTATCTAAGATCATACACCAATCAAAAAAGAACCGATCACTGAAAACCGCATTAAAATCGGACTAGTAGTTTGAAGATAAATTGCATGTTTGTACAGAGGCCAGCACATCAACCTACCCCAATCTGTCAAATTTTCCCAATTGAATATGAACCTTATAACTTTGCGGTAAAGTTGAAAATCTATCAAAGAAATTTTACAGGTTGGGGTAGCTTGATGTGCTGGCCTCTGTACAAACAAATGCTTACTGCAGCGCCCCCTGGTGAGTTTTCACGGTAACACCTATCTAAGAACATGCACCAATCAAATCCAAACCCATCACTGAAAACCGAGTCAAAATCGGACTGGTAGTTTTGGAGATAAATGGCAACTTTGGTTTGCACACACATCCTCTCACCCCAAACGCAAATACCGTCTCCGAACCGTCTCCGTACCGTCGCCGTGGATAAATGAAAGGAAACTGATTTGCCTGTTTTATTGGAACATAGAGGGATAACAACATTACTTTGTGCCAAGACGGTAGGATTATGATATTTCCTGCGTATTTATTGTATTCGTCATTGAGACCAATGGTCTAAACGCTTGTTACTTGCAACGGATTCCACGTATCGGTTGCCATCCGCCGCAGTCATGCCGTCGCGCATGAGTAACGAGGTCCCGCCACTAAGTGTAAATGGGGATAGAAGGTCCAGGCCAAATAGCCACTATTAGGGTCACTCACCATTTGCCAAAGCTTAAAAGTGATGAAAAACGAGGACATGAAAATCTAGATGACATCCCAAAGTCGGTGTATTTGACGAAGGTCTCGATATTACGTGGAAATTTCTTGATATTCCTATTCTTTCATGTAGGTACAGGTAAAGCTCAATATCGTGATAAAGATGAAAACGTCCGCAAGGTGAGTAGTAAGGTTGGCTGCGGATACTCCTGAATCAATCATGGAGGCTCTTTTAACAAATAACGCGAATTAATTACACTTGAAACAGTTTAACGAAGGAACTGAACCGAATGACTGAGCAAGGATAGCGACAAATGCTCACGAGTTTATTGAGGTGATATCAATGCATTGAATGAAGTGGATCTCCTGTACGTACCTGTCTAGTAAACCTGCGCACACGCACGACACAGAACTAACAATGATATGCTCATCGCGTCCAGATTTAGAAGATGGTTTCATGGATAAGCCTACGCTGGGCAGCGTAAGCCCATTTAGATAATCTAAGTTTATAAGGAAAATAGAATGAGGTTGTCTTCTCAATGAATTTATCCTAGACATAGTTTTGTGTATGTAAAGTTATTGTCAATTCAAACAAAATAGTTTTGTTAGGACTTAGTTTAAAAGTGGTCAAGCAGTTAGTGGTTCCATTATTCTGACTGATTGATTCCATTATTGAATTTTGAATTCTTCTAGAATGCGAAGACAGTTGAGACGTCAAAGGCGACAAACAGTTCATCCCCCAACTCCATGATACAAACAAAACTTCTCTGTAACTTGGAAAACAAACGCAAAAGAAGACCCCTTAAATTGGAGCATCGGCTATTTGACGGCAATTATTCCGTCAAGTGATACACTAACAGCAGCTACACGATATCTGGAAGCGAACATTCACGGTTTAACTAATAGGAGCACGTGATAAACATGACTAATCTGCGTACAAGTATCAAATTTTAACGCGGATCCCAGCGATTAGGATTGACATGCTACTGTCCTGATTAAAACTACAGCTTTTGAGCGAGAGCGTTAAATTTCCTGAAATGAAACGTACCTCTGCATAAATTGGAAGCCACAGACGTGGTGGTACCAAGAGACAGACCAATTCGTATTCATAATTTTAAGAATGGATCCTTCAAACCAACTTTTATTTCATCCATAAGATTGGCTTGTCCATACACATATTCAACTACTCTTGTTGCGTTTGACGACTTCTTTTTCTTTATAACCTCAAAGTTTTAACGTTACGAATACAACCACTATCATGATTGACTGTCCAACTATCTATTCAATACCTCGTGCTTCCAATTCAAATTCAAATCGATTCAATTTGATTTCTCGCACAACGTAACGCAAAACGGATGCAAATCCGCCTAGAGGTTATTGATTAGGCTTTCTTGCTTGATGAAATAATCTCTTATGTTATTCTGAGCCGAAACTAGGAACTATGATAACAATGCTAGAGTAAAATGAACTTTGATATTCTGAATTTTGAGAAACGACATACTCATCGAAAATAAATTTGAAACTAGTTCTATCTTTTTTGAATTTGAGCTGGGAATGGAAGGAAAAGTTCAATAAGATCGCCTTTTATGGGAACAAAGGCAAGTCTAACCATATTTACCAAGATCTTCGTTACAACAAAGTCTCTATATTTTAATCTTTTGAATTTGATTTTCTGCCACCAAACCAACCTTAAAACATCTCATAGTAAGATACGTAAAAAGATGTTAGATTTGGATTTCTTGATGACAGTTTTTTTTAACTTCTGTTTATTCTTCATTAAAAAGAACCTTAAAACAGATGAAGGTCAAAAGCAACCGCATGATTTTGTCGTAGAGCCAAAGGTCATGATAATGAATAGTAAAACTAGACGACATTGACCCTGAAAGGTCACAGTCATGGCCGCTTTTTCAACGTCCGAAGTGACACTTCCAGTTTCCAAGCTAATTACGGAAATGAGGATTCGTGTGAATAATGTTAGAGAAAACAAAATACATGCCTAGAATTTATTGAGCATTCAGCATTGATGGTAATTTTTTACGACTGCCGTGGCTCAGGTTAGGAGAGGCCTATATTCAGCAGTTGACTGCAGAATACAATCATGACAATGAAGATTCAAACACTATACAAAACAATATTAATGCTCCAAAAAATCACTTTAGAAGTTTATATGACTATGACTATCTTTGGATGTGAAACTACATGAAGTCCAACCAATTAGGTGGAATGCACCTTTTTGTCTTCACATTCTTACACGAGGAGTTCCGAAGACCAAGATACACAAATACCTGTGTTATTTATAAGTCTTACGAGTACAACACAAGGCACAAGCTTAGGAAGCCACATACAGCAATAATGTTACGAGTTTAGCTCGCAATAGTGCGTAACAAATAATACAATGTAGATGATAAGATTATTAATGTACAGTAACTAACCTACTTTCTTCGATTTGTTATTAAAATTCTGATTTATGATAATGACTTGAATAACAAGTATTTTCTTGGGTCTAAATGGCGTAAATGGGTCTTCACAAGTGTGGACGAAGTAAATGAAGAGGAGAAAGCAATTGGATACGATAACGTACAGTGATAAATAGCAGCATTCCTAAAAACCTCTGCATCAGTGATCTAAATTTTGTCGAGTTTTGAGTCTGACCAAAGGCTGTACCAAGGAAGGTTAAAGCCTGTCAGGAAGTTATGCATAAATTGAGAGCTAGCAAATGCTCAAGTCAGTCTACTAGTCTTTTGAAGTAAAGTATCTGAAGGCCAATTCCCGTAATTGAAAACGTTCAAAATCTAGTCGCAATCTCATCTCAGCGACAATCAGTGTCAAAAATGTAGGGAAATTAAAGGTATTTTTGACAGATTGAGACTGAGATCAGACTGTAAACGTTCTTAAAATTTCGAGAATTGGCCCTCTAGTTTTTATTACCCATCGCAAAATCAACTTTCGGGGGAATTAATTTAGTACCTACTTATAAGATTATAAAAAACATGACGCGTTAATTTTCCGTATACATTATTAATGTACAAGGTTCAAAAAATAATGTTATCTGAAATTCTGAATGCTAACAAGGAACTGATAAAGCGGAGTGCGACTCTCGAATGGTTAAACTCATAAGTGATGATGTAAGTATGTATTACGTTATCTATAGCAGCCACCATAATTAATACTAATTACTTTTCGTGTTTAGGGCATGACACTACTGTCAGACATGATAGATTGAAATTTTGGTGACTGCTTTCAACTTTTTAACTAACCGTCTTTCTAATCACAATTCCAGTACCTAAGTGAGAGAGAGAGAGAGAGAGAGAATAATTGAGAGATAATTGGTGGAACATTTTAAAGGACGTAAAACTTTTGGGCCGTTTGCTTATTTTCCGTCAAAACTTTTTCATCAAAACAATTTATCCTTTATCTTTAAAGATTCCAGGATTCTTCTCATAAAAGTAATAAAAAAAAAAAGAAATTAATAAGTCAAACTCAAGTCGTCGTCAGTACACAGATGTTTTGTACCATCCTCGTCCTAAACCACAAGCCCTTTATCTAGTAAATCTAAGCTTAGGAGTCGAAGTATCTGCCAAACCATGCGAACAGAGGAGAAAGGCAAAACCAAAATTGCCCGTCTAGTTGGAATCTGTGTTCTCGTAAATCAAAGAGACAAGTCAATTGTACTCCACACAGGCTACCAACAAAATTAAAAGTTAAGGAAACTGAGCCAAGAAGCACTCAAACATTTTCTGGTCCAAATTACAAGAGCTTTCATGAATTATTTTAACGACTTCCGATTCAAATTATATCAGAGCCGTAGAACATGATATTACGTTCTATTTTTACCGACGATTAGGGAAGCGACGGAAGAATGTAATGATTCGATGTCATCATCAAAGCGTTTTAAGACACACCCAAGTTATTGAACCCCACGAAAGGAAGTTTTGGCGAAAGATTTTTCGTCCACAAAATTCAAAGACGAAACTTGTCTATCAAACAAAATTGTTTTTGGTACTAAAAAGAGTCATGTCATATTTATAATCAATAGAAGGCAGTAGCCAGCGGTTAATTGTAAGTACTTCAACGCCTGCTCTGTTATTAGGCAAGACCTCAGACCAAATAAAAAACCAAAACAGAGCGCTGAGAACGATGTATACAGTGAAGTATGCCAAAACTACACCTCCGCTCCGTGCATTCACGCTCACACGCACACATTTACAACCATTTACAATCAAACTACACCACACTAAGTGCACACATGTTTACGAAACCGCCTTCACTTTACTGTTGACAGCTCTCTGTCTTGGTTTTTTATTTGGTCTGAGGGCAAGACTAGTTTGTACGCCCCTTCACCCCAGGTAACTTTAAATTTCTGTTTACTTCCCTAGTTGTATTTCAAACGATACTTTTCATCAGCTTGAGGCTTGAGGGCATCTAGCCTACCTTGGCGACTGAAGAATTTGCCCATTTTGGGTGAGGTTAAGGGCAGGAGGGAGTGACATGCTCGAGTTGTTTTAGGCATAAAACACTGGCAGCGAAAGTTTAAAAGACAGCTGGAAGAGTAATTAACACCATTAGCGACATGCAGCAAAATGCTGCTACTAATAAAAAGAGAAATAACGATGTTAGCCTAACTGTCCTATCCGCTCACTTTCGCACTACGAGACGAGGCGAACAAATAAAAATTTAATCGGAGCATCAATTTTGACGCTCGCTCCAACCGAACAGAAAAGCCGAAAAGTATTATGCCCCTTCTTAGTAACGCCGTTCTTATTACGCAATGTGGAAACATCGGACACATGTTTCTCAAGCAAATTGAACAGTTCGGCGGTCACATGTGGACGTAAGGCTGGCTAATTGGCGTCAATTCTCACTTCATTGACCCAGGGTGAGGGACGTATAGTATCGAATGTCGAACGATGTCGATTCGGTAGGCTGGCGATGATAAATGCCGCGACATTGATGTTAGACGGTATATTTTACGTCTAAGCGTAGAAATGTCTCGTTTGCCGTCAGAATTGGGGGTGCCGGTACCAAATTCGAAAGTCTCTTACATTCAGCTCAATAATGCTGGCTTGGGAGTTGGGACGGAACACACAACACGGGCTTGCTTTATTAGCCACAAGAGTCAATTCATCCTTTGATATTGGAATCGAAATATTATGCTAGTTTCCGTGGTTCGCTTGAAATTGGTTGTGGTTTGCTTTAGAGTCGGTACGAGAATAATTTTCGGCATCAATAAATCAATAGATCCTTGGGGATAGTATTAAATCTGCCCCTTCTGTCGTTTTGTGGGGTCTTTTAAAACCTCCCTTCCTTTGAAATGCTTAGGGTTGCATGATGAGTTTTGCGTACACTTTTCACAAAAGATCATGGATTATTTTTTTCAGAAAGGTGTCTTTCGGGTAGTTAACATTTTTTTTGCTTGCCGTTTTAGGATTCCGTGCAACATTACAATATTATTATTACCCAAAACCTAACAAAAACCTAAAAATATGTTTAACTATTTTGTCAATTGACAAATGCTGTTAACTAACCAAAACTTTTGGTTTAGGTCCTAACCAGATCCATTTGAACCCATTGACAAACATAGGAAGAAAGTCATTTATTGAAACTAGGCTGAGAATCGGCACTTTCTGAATGTCAAAATTACATAAGACCTCCAAAACGGCCGTCTTCACTAGTAATACACCACTTCCTAGTGTTTTAGTTTGAAAAAAGAGGCGGCGCAACGAACACCCCAGCAGCACAGCTGTCCGTTCAATTACAAGGATAGTCTCAACCTGAGTGTTTTGAGAAAAAAGTCAGTTATTTCTCAACAGCTATAGTATCATTCAAAAGTGGAAAATTAAATGACTAGGATAAAATGTTAATTTTACTGAATAACATATAATATGCACATTTATTATCAGAGAATAAATTATTTGACTAACAATAAGTCATTACATGAATAATAAGAATATGCTATGAATCTAAGTAATATTGATACTTGGTATTAGAATGTTCTGGAAACAATAGTTGACAATAGAGAATAGTGGCCAGGATTTATTAAGTTATTATTACAGTTTTAAAGGTTTTTATCCTTTTCATAGAGGTCAATGGAGATTGACTTACCAAATTGTACCTATTAGGGAGTATTTTAGAAAATTTATACAGGTTGTAGTTTTAATAAGAGCCAATTAAAGGTATTAAAAAATATATGAACAAGTAAACATAGGTTCAGCATGATTAGCCTATAATGTTCTCACTGCTGGGGCACAGGCCTCCCCTCTGAGAGTGGGTTGTAATCCACCATGCGGACCCAGTGTGGGTTGGTGGATGTCACATCTTCAAATTTTTAGTTCAAGGACATGGCCGGTTTACCTAATAAGTATATGTTTACTGCTGGATAAATAAAATTATAAAGTTACTGCATACTTTCTGCTAATTTTGAGACACAGTGGTCATTCTAATTAGTAATAAAACATGCAAGTTATGGAGCTCTTGCAGAGAACAAACTAATTGGCAAAATATTATGTTTCGAAATTAAAAAATGTTTTAGTTATTAAGTCAACCGATTTAACTTGACAATGCATGAGGTTTAGCAGAAAGTAAAAATATAATTAGTTTAGTAAGCATAATATTTAAGACATAAATTAAATAAAACCATCAATCCAGTCCAATCAGTTATGTTGAGTATGATTTATGTACATAATGAAATGTTTTAAGTTTTCAAAAAAGGTTTTTCTAAATGACAGTGATTCAAAAACCAGTAGGACAAGTCTGTAGGAATAATTTGGTATGTATGTGAATCACTACTGGAAACTATAGGGGTAATTTGCATGATTAAAACACATATAAAAGTTAAGTACTTTAAAAAAACTTAAGATTACTTAGTCTAAAGTTTTTAAAACACACAACTACATGACATTTTTAAATGAAATAACGAGTCACTCTTTCCCATGTGCAGTATCAACAGATATTGCAGTGATTCATCGGCGGGAAGTCGGCATTAACTTTGGAAAACTGGTTACTACATGGCATCGAGAAGATACAAATTCGAACAAGGTTAGGTCACTGGAGTAAATTTAATTATAGATTAAACAGCCAACAATGTTCACGGAGACACGTATTTCCTCGTAATAATAAAAGTATTGTCATAAATGTCACGTTTTGCTGCAAAGGCGGAGCCGTGCCGACAAGCTTGGGCGATGGCGGTCAAGTAACGGCGACTTCATTTTCAAACTTTAAATCACATTTCAGTCGCTCCAACACCAAGTAAGGAAATATTTAAGCGATTATTTAGATAATAATTAAAACTTACCACATGACAACGATAGATTACATCAATTTTCGACATTCACTCACAACACAAAACACTTGGCATCCACGAATCACGATTCAGTTTGACAATGACAGGTAGTCACTCGCTCCGATACTAGCGCCACGTATTGGACATAAATGAAGTTAGTAACATATTACAGGGCTACCAACATGCAGCAAGTGTGTTCGGATACAACAAGTCTGATTCCGAGCCCGCTGATATTCTCGTCTCTTGCTCTAATTTGGCAGGCATTCAACTAAATATTTATATGAATCACCTTCTGCCTAGCCTTTTCCCAACTAAGTCGGGGTCGGCTTCCAGTCTAACCAGATGCAGCTGAATACCAGTATTTTACATGTAGTGACTGCCTGTCTGACCTCCACAATCCAATTACCTACTACGTAATATGATACCCCTTGGTGAGACTGGTTGTCAGACTTTCGGGCTTCTGAGTGTCTGACGATCCGTAACGGCTGTCAAAGATCCACGAATGACAGCGGGGACGGGGCATAACGTGCTTTCCGAGGCACGTCTTGGTATGTGAAGATGGTCACCCATGCATGGACCAGCCGCGGCAAGCGTCGATCGACCCTTGTGGCTGATGTTACTTCTAGCCACTTTCAATCATACATATACCTAAACCAAGCTAATGCTTCTTTCCAGTGAGGCTAAGCACTCACTCCAAAATCAGCTGCTACGGTCTTATAAACTATTTTTGTTTCATCTTATAATTGCCGCAGCCAACTGGTTAAATTAGCCGTTCAGTTAACTGCCTGGCCTTTAGAAGTAGTGCTCCCCTCGCTTCGCTCTCTCTTCTCGCACGCGGTTTATCACAGTTCTAACCTAACCTGACCCATTTGGTCGGGGTGCCCTGCCTTAGTTACTGCGACCAATTCAGCTCGCGCGTCATTGGTTACAGACTGCCAACCTAAACTGTATATGTATATTATTGTGTATATTATTCAGGCCGTTAGTTGAACGGCCGCCGATTAGTTAAAAGGCTAGGCAGTTAACTGAATGGCTAATTTAACCAGTTGGCTGCGACATAATAACAGCTGGTCATAACATAACATAGATTCTGATATGCTAACTACGCAATACGCATGATGTTAAATTGTTATCTGTTAGTGATAACACAAAAATGTATATACCTATTCTACATGCATGGAACGTGCACACGGCACAACCATGTTTCACCAGAAGTTACGTTTGTTTTTTTTTTCACAGAATATGTCAAGTCACAACCATGGGCCATGGCAAAAGTACGCGAATCCGACTTGGTCGACTCGAATACAAAATCGGTCTATTGTCGTCGTTGTCGATAATCTCGCCCTATTTTTTTTTTGAGCATGGCAATGCTGGGGTTTTAAATGTCAAAACAATATTTTGAAGAACATTTTTTATAAATCAGAAAATTGAAAATTTATTATTAGCAAAATAACTTACAAAATGTTATTCCGGCAGTACATTAAAATTGCTAGTACTTCAAGATCGCTATTGCAAAATACTATAAAGCTGAATAGAACATATATAGTGGCTCCATGTTTACATAATTCTTGTAATCTTCACGCGGCTAGGTTAGGATGATATTTTGAGCATTTATTGATGTTCTGTAATATTTTTCTTACTTCAATTTAATTTTGCAGATCAATAGGGTCGTCTGTACAATCTCGACTCGCACATAAAAATGTAGATAAGCAACGTTCGCCTCAAATATTCCAAGACTTAGCAGTGTCTGATAAAGTAAGGAGCCCGGTTCTATCATCACAGGATATACTTGAAAAATACATAACTGGACTCAGTACAGACATATACCAGAAGAACAGGGTATATAAGAATGATTTGATAAGGGTATTAGCTAAAGTTAAGGAATATAATTTTTCAAAAAAGAAACAAGCTTTGCTTCTGATTCGATGCTGTGGTGAATTGTTGCCTGATGAAACTGCATTGAGTAGAATGCAGTTGGTAGAACAGGTGTGGAACACACTAAAGTAAGCTATCATCTTTCAGTGATTTTATTTTGAGCCTTTTACCATATCAATCTTGATCCACATTAACAACAAATTTGGGTTATGATTAACACATTGCATGGGGTTGGGTTTGGGTTCGGGCTAGCTCCAGCGGCATCCTGGGGGCATTCGCGCAGAGGTTCGATTGCCAGTACCTGAACCATTGCTGTATGGTTCACATACTAGGCAATCGAGATATGTAATATGTGTTGTCTTGTTAATATTGTATGTGTTTTTTGATTTATTTTGGTATTTTTGTATATGATCCACTGTTGGTCGAAATAAAAGATTATTATTATTATTATTATTATTGCAGGACTCTAAACACCACTAAGACGTAATTATTATTAAATTTCTATTATGTCTCATTTGAGTAAGAGAGTCTCCCTAACACAGGCTTATCTGCTTAAAAGGAGGCTCTAATAAGTAGCTATTAAGGGTTACTTGTTACAGTAATAAACCAATTTACATTAAGTGTCCTTCAACCAATTAAATGTTATCGCAACTCTGAAAGTCCGGTACCTAATACAAATTTATGTATTTTCAGGCCGCACACAAAGTTTGCAGTAGAACATTACAATGAGTTGCTCAAAGTATACATCGCAAACAACAGAACTATCACAGTCAGCAACTTCATCAGTCAGATGGCTCCAGTTAAACCTACAATCACCACTTATGAGCTAATTCTTAGAGCTTTAGGGGAGGTTAGTATACATGTAGTGTCAGTATTCCTGGTCACACTTTTACCCTTGTATTGGCAGAATCTGCATAACAGACTTGTCAAACTGAGCAAATACTGCAAAGGATGTGGGACGTGACTGTGAGCGGCTATTGTTTTATTATTAGGAAGTCGCACAACTATTCAAAGCAGTATTAGCACCTCCATACCAGTTTGATGATATAATCATTCCAAGTGAATTTGGTCCCGCATCCCATGTGGACCGTGGTATTCCCTTTTGAATAGCTTGCCATATGGTAAGAATATTTCAAGCCAGCAAGATTTTGATTCACACTCTTGAGTATCAGGTAGTGTCAATCTGCATGATGTCTGGACCTTTGAAAGAGACTGTGACCTCCGAGTTTCTTCTTCAGAGTAGTCAGATAAGAAATGCCGACCTTGTAGTTTTAAAAACATGATTGATGTGCAAAAGTGTTTGTACAAACCTACTTACAGAAATAAAATCATTAATCAATGATCACTTTATTAAATGGTTACATGCAAAATCTAACACTTGCTAAGGCTGGAAAACCAGAAATGACCCAAGACAGTGCAATAAGGATAGGGATACTAAAACCTAACATTGTATTAGAAGAAAAAAAGCAATTTGAAGTATGTTTAACTCTGTTGTGTGTTTTTAGGCAGGTGATATAAATCAAGCTACAGAAGTGATATCTAATATGAAAACTCAAGGACTTCCTGCAAACGAAAGTATATTCAACTCCCTCATCATTTGTCAAGGAAAGGCTGGGTAAGATCATACTAAATAACTTATCGTGTTCTATTTTTCCATCTGAAATCACACTGCTCTGCCTGTATATGCCTATTAATTCTTAATTGAAATTCAATGTTTGAATAAAGTTTTATTATAAAATGTGTTTCTTACTGAATGTTCTTAACACTTTGTGGGACACTAAACACCACCGCACCACACAGACATGATAACAATAAAACTTATTTTATGTCTTCAGCAAAGGATTAATATAATCGTGTGCCATCAAAATTAAAACTAATAAAAAGAGGTAATCACTGGAAGTACTTACTGACAAAATTATAGAAAAATCGTTCACTAATAGAAAACTACATTACTGGCGTCTGCCATATGATGTCTATTTCACGCTGACGAAGTCACGGGCGGAAGCTGGAACATAATACATTCACAAGGTGCAACCTTCTAGCTCACTAAACTACCTTCTAAACTTCCAGTAATTTCCAAAACATACAAGAAGTGCTCACAATGATGCGGTCACTCAACGTTCAACCCTCAATAGACACGTTCACGGCTACAGCAAGAGCTCTAGCTTGGAACAAGAAGACTGACCCCATGCTACATGAAATGTCGAAAGCGCAGAAGAGAGGCTTCCATTTCACAGAGGCACATGTCATGGAGATTGTCAAGACTTTGGCTCATGTTGGACTGTATCCGACTATTCCTAAGGTCTGTATCCTAGACTACTATTTATAAAGCTTACTTTAAGCGCTTCACACACAGCAGCTTTAATATAAAGATGTATATTATAGCACGATACATCTCATTACATCTTTCTGATCTTTCCATAGAAATTGTCAGGAGACCACACACAACAGCTATAATTTATATTCAATTATAAAGGCTGTAATGTACATTAATATACATTATATCTGCTGTGTGTGAAGCACTTTGTGTAAATTATTTCATCACCACTGCTTTCAAAACGGTGAAAGAAAACATCGTGAGGAAACAGAAAGTCCTAGAAAAAAAAAAACCAAGATATGTGACATCCAACAACCCGCACTGGGCCCGCTTGGTGGATTATGGCCAACTCTATCTAACATAGAGGAGACCTGTGTCCCAGCAGTGGGAACATTATAGGCTGATTATGCTTAAGTATGCTTTATTATTTCAGGTCCTATGTTTCCTACCAGATGTAGTTCTAAGAACGCCATCAATTTCACCTCTCATGCAAAGTGTATCCACTCAACTGGTATTCCAAAATCATCCATTGGCTGCTATAGAGATTTATAAATGCTTGCCGCTGCCTTCATTTGGACCTAAAGACGACCAGGGACTGCATGGAAGGAGTCTAGTACGCGATTGTGTTAAGGCTGCCATGGTACGTAATAGCTTTAAAATATTCTTTTACTTTATATTAAAAAATAGCTGAACTAAAGAAAAAAATAATTGGTGACATTGACAAGAAAAGATTGCATCCGACGGCTGGACATTGCGGCAGCATAGCAAAATTAAAAAGGAACTTTGGCCAAAAAGTTCATGTAACAAAGTATTAAAGCGTTCCTCAATTAATATAGTGAGGGTTAACTTTTATGTGTGGTCTGCACAAAGTGAAAGTGGACCATTATATTTGGTTCTTGAGTTGTCTCCAGTGAAGATCTTCCCTGTATGCATGCACACTTTAAAGTCAAATCATTTATTTCTATATAGCTACAGTCGCAACACTTCGTTTTCGTTTAGCGTTTTTTTTAGAATTTTTTTTTTTCCAGAGATTAGCGCGTTCAAACAAACAAACTCTTCAGCTTTATTATTAAATAAAATAAAATATAGCACTTGAAAGGCACTTTTGAACGTTAAAATTTTCAACAAAAAAAAATTGACTCTATTCGCCTCTTCAAAAAAGAGTAACGGTGGAGTTTCTTGCCCATTTTCCTCCATACGAAACTAGATAGTTTCGTATGGAGGAAAATGGGCAAGAACCATTACTCACCGTTACTCTTTTAAAATGTTTATGTGATATTTTTCTACCACTTTCAGCCATCAAGTATAATAGGCCTTATTACCCAAGAGCTGATGTCGTCAGGTCGAAACCCAATAGCCTTACAGAACGCCTGTGAAGCTGCCTTACAACTGAGCAAAGTGCCCCTAGCATTAGATCTAATGACAAGGATGAAACAATTGGGAATTACAATACGCCCTCACTACTTCTGGCCAATACTGCTGCACAATTCGAAGACTTATGGCGAGAAGGGTAAGTTACCTACTTTTAATTGATAATCTATTTTGTTTTGGCAAATTAAGACGGATCTTCTTATTAAATCAAAACTTTTTTTAGAAGGCAGTACTACAAACAGTCCCTAAAAATGTGTCACTTAATTTTAATTCTATATCGCTCACTTGGAGACATATCGATGTAACTGGTACTTTTTTTTTACGTCTCTGCTTTCCAAACGTAAATATATTCGCTTTATAAGTTCTTTGGCGTATTTAACTAATTTTTGGGAAAAAATACTTTTACGTTGATGTTTCTCCAAATGAGCGATATGTGGATTCTGTGCCACCTGACTAGATTATAATTCTGCTAGTTTCTATTTGCCTGTCTTTTCCTACTAGAAAATTAGTTTAATAACATTATCAATGATTGACATTCTATGCCGAAAATGGAAGTTGGCGGAGGTTGCCATAAGCACGATAAAATTCTAGCAAAAAAAAAATACATTATGCTCTTACTTCAAAGCAAAGTCACTGCTGGTAATTTTCATGTATTCGTCTTCAACGACACAAACGGACGCAGAGGCGGTATTCAACCGCACAGTAGTGTGACATTGGCAGTATTGTCGATATCAGCATTAATTTCCATATAGAAAAATATAATAGAACTACAACACAGTATCAAGTTAGTTCTGCGATAGCTTAACTCATTTTGTTTCCCAGGAATAATGAACACATTATCAATAATGGTACAAATGGAGGTGAAACCCGACTACGACACTATAATGGACTATACTCTACCCTACGTCAGCTTCACTTCGCCACAGAATTTGATGAAGAAGTTCACAGAAACTGGGTTGGCGGTGTCGACTGTGCTGACGCCTATGATGCAGACGTTGTTGAATACGGGACAGGTTCGAGCGGCTAGTGAGTTGTGTGAGTATGAGGTCTTGATTACTTTATTTTTTTTTCGGAAAATCGTGTACTTTTACTATGTTTGTAAATATGTGAGCACCATGTACCTATCACATAATTAATTAATCTGTCATTGCCTTTTTTTTTTTCATATAACCCAATGATTTAATTGGCACTTTTGAATTGTCAAGGTTTTAATTCTTTTACCTATTGTGATATATTCATATTATTCTAGGTGCACCATCTTCACATAATATAATTTTATAATTCATGTATACCTACAATATATTGTAAAAGATTTTAAAAGAGTAACGGTGAAGTTTCTTGCCCATTCTTCTCCATACGAAACTACCTTTTGGAAGTGGCGACTAGATTCTATTTTATTGTACATTTTGATGTTCAAAATTGCCTTTCATGTGCCTATTTGAAATAAAAGCTTTGACTTTGACTTCATTTGTAAAACTTTAGTGCTTTTATTACACCGGGTTTAAAAGCCTGATTAAGTCTGTGAGCAATAAAATTGCTGCTCGAATCTCGTAAAGTGATAATGTTGGTTTAAGTACTGAAATAATAACAGCCAATCAAATTATGTCAGGTTACATAAGTAAATATGAAATTGTTTAAAAATTAAAATTGAATTTGGTCCCAGAAATCAAGGGTTGGTAACTTTAACTTTTATATAAGTTAGTTTCTCATGGTGCGTAAAAGGCCGCTAGCAGCAGTCATAAACTCATAATACCCCCTGTACTAGTTGATACTGTGTAACAGTGGGGTAGGTGTATATAGGTGCGTAGTAAAACTTAGTAAGTAAATAAGTAAAGATCCAAGAAACCGTCATAATCATCTGAAGCCTGATTTTAGTACGTTACGCCCTGAATATCAAGCAATCTTCTAATTCCTTCTACAAAATTTTGGTAAGTATCTAATGAGCCACCTCGTAGGCATCTGTGAAATGTGCGAAACACAGAAAAAAATAACAATTTCTGAAAGAGGTCGTCCAGTAAAATGCATATATGTGTTGTATCGATATATCTAAAAACCCAGAATGCACAAGCTACATCAATTGATTTTTTCATTAGTTAACTATTCACCATAACAGTTGCAAAAGCTCAGCTTCCAAAAACTTCGGAAAACATTTCAAGGGCCCACCAAATGCTATCCCCGAAAACCACATTCCTATACAAAATTTTATAACTTTTTTTACAGGCGAGCTTTTCTCCGGAAAAATCGACTCGGAAAGGTTACTAAAGCCCCTTATAAAGGGTTACCTTATAAGTGCTGATATCAAATCAACAATACACATATTGGAGGACATGAAAAATAAATCTATTGAGAGTAATAAGGACTGGGTTGGCAGGTTTCTGTGCAAATTCATGGCGCATCCTAAGATTAAGGGTGATATCAGTGATGTTATTAATTTGTTGAAGGTAAGTTTAGCAATTTATTTGGAACAATACTTATCATCTGCCAGCTCTGACCTTGGCCAGTGGCTAGCTATTGCCATACAACGTGGCAATGCCGCCAGTCGCTTGGGTACACTGCCAGTCGACAGCGATGTAAAGGAATTTTTCGACGCCATATTTTAGTTTGTTAAAAGTTGTAGTTAGGTTCGGACATTATATATTTTTATTTTAATAGTTTGTTAGTTTAATTACGTCTGATTTTTCAATAGTCAGATAAAATCTAAGAAATAAATTTTGCATTTTGATAGTTTTTGTATAGAAAATATGTCAAACTGTCATAATTATTCTTGAAATAAAATAGTTTTTGTATTAGAAGTTTCTAATCTAATCTAACTAGCCTGTATTGTCCCGCGGCAGGGCAAAGACCCTCTCTCTCCGTTTTCCACACAATTCTGTCTTTCCTTAGAAGTTTATCCAGTGTATATATTTTTTCCTCCTAAATAAAATTCGATTCGTTTTATTGATATCGATCCGGTAGTCTGTCTTAAATTGTCACTGTCATATCATTATTACAAAAAAAAAGTACATACTCGGAAAGTTTCCTTACTATCTGGACCTGTTTTATGGAGTATTATGCCATCATTTTCCCAGTGCGAAAGAGAGACGGAGCTATACATGACCGATAGCACCATTCCTTTTTCGCATCAGAATCAAGAGGGCATTAAGAGCGTTTACGCCGTACGGCTTTTCATACAAACTTTCAAGCCGTTGTTTTTCGAAATGAATGAACCGATTTTAATGAAACTTCATACGCATAAGCAGGATACAAAGGTCTAAAAAGTTAGCAGAGAACATTTTTGAAAAATTGTGTTACAGCCAAATTAGACCGATTTTAAAGTTTCCATAGAAACAGAGATTACCAGTTATCTTTTTTTAAATAAGACATTTCGAAAATTTTCTCTGCTAACTTTTAAGACCTTTGTATCCTGCTTATGCGTATGAAGTTTCATTAAAATCGGTTCATTCATTTCGAAAAACAACGGCTTGAAAGTTTGTATGAAATGCCGTACGGCGTAAACGCTCTTAAGAGGAAACGCGGTCACGTGGTCGTTCATTCCGCACTAACGTATTCCTTTGTTTTCTCCCTGGTTTGTTTATGTATAATGATACTGGTCTAAATATTTTTTACCGATATAATGTAATGTAATATACTACTTTTGTCCTCACTAACTCTAGAAATAGAGCTGGTAGAAAGACAGTAGTTGGTCTTTGCCTAGACGCGGGACAAAAATGGTTGGTAAAAAAAAACTACCACTGTCATGTCCCTGTTTTGTTTTTTGGCGTAATTATAATAACTATGTACATTTTCTAAAATTAATAAAATAACGCATACAAAAAAAAAAACCATTTCCTCTTATTACTTCATAATACGGCCCCTGTACTAATCAGATTTCCCCCGCTCCAGGCTATAAACAAATATTCAAATACAATCAAAATCTCAACGCTAGCTGCAGACTACTGCCTGACCCGTCTCCCGGACAATCACGAACCGGATATGATAAGCCAGTTCCGCGATAACATCATATCCTTGACCGATGAGCGACTTATTGATGAGGGAGATGTCTTTGATCAGCAGTTGCCGAATCCGGTAAGTGACGTCATTTGAATCGAAAGCGACGGGTATATTAATAGCAGTTTTGGGGGATACCAATTCCGAAGTTGTTTTTTTTTATGGAAGCAACATTTTTATGACGATGTTTATGTTTTTTGATTGCTTAATGTTCGTTATGACTGACACAGTAAGACATTTTTTACTGGAAACTTAACAAACTTATAGACGTATGAGGAACAGCACCCTGATAATCGTGTAACACATCAATCACATTCTGAATCATTTTGAAGATTTCCTAATCCATTGCTTCATATGTCCGAAAAACTTGTTTGTTAAACAACTTAAATAACGCAATGAATGTTGTTGAAATGTCAAAATTAAAAGACATTGCTACTGATTTGTGTGTTACGCAATTACCCCACAGGGTGTAAAGATCACTCATCACCTATAGAAAAGGGAAGATCCTCCGACCAGGCAGTGGTGTGTCTGGAGGGCAACTGCCCGACGATTGATGTAGGGACGTTGTATTTATTATGCTAGTTGCGCGGTAAACTCTGCTTGCGCGAAGCATGATTTTGCGTGACGTCAGTGTGATGCGTAGTTCGCATGTGGCGATGTAGATGTCGTCACAGACTTGAAACACGCAGGTGTGATAATTTTATGATTTGCGAAGATATCACAGGCGCTTGTAAAGATCAAACATTTCTGCGTCGTGCTTTACATTCTTGAAAACCAGTTCAAGCTCTTTTTAATCATAAATCCTTTACAAAAAACCATTAAACCTTCAGAAACATATGAACGAAGAGAATCTACGCGCGCATTTGTCGGAGCTCGAAGCTAAAGGCATGAACACACGAGGGACACTCAGGAGACTGCTACAGCAGTATTGTAGGGAAGGCAATTTACATTGTGCCCGGGAGATCGCTGCAAAATGCCAGAAAGAAGGGGTGAGTTAGTCGAAGGTTTCATCATCGAAAATAATCGATTTCCTTTGAAATACTGGTTACACGCGAATATAGCAATGGATTTAAAATTATTCAAAATTATTAAACAGTGTCTTCAGTGTCTTCTTTGACGAAACGACAAAATGGAACTTATCTCCCGGAAATAATATTCATAATTCCGTGAAAGATTTTAGTTAATGTGGGTGTCTGCGGAGTTTGGCGAGCTCTTGTAGTAGCAGCATTGGTGGTTTTGTTTAGTTGTTTAATCGCCAAGCTAAAGTGGACCTGCAGAGCGATCAGACCTAGATTTCTTTGAAAACATGTGAGCTCTTCAATAGAAGCTTTGTACGACTTGAATTTTGAAGTAACCTTGGCCAGAGGCAAATCATTGCTAAACAACATGACAATTTGCCTCCAGTCTTTTGAGCACATTGCCAATCGACAGCCACTAGTTTTTTTTTTTTTTTTTTTAATTGATTGTCTTTAAATTGTTACTAAGTTAATTAAGTAGATATAAGTAGCTTACACAATGCATGTATTTTTATTAATCCAATAAATAAACTATTCATTTTTAAATAAATTCTGTATCATGTTATGCCTGTTTGACATTCTAACACATTTTTTATGACTCCCCAGGTATTTCTATCAGCCGGTATGAAAGCAGCTATATTCGACCTCCACGTGAAACTCGGCGAGCTCGACTTAGCAGAGATCGCATTGGCTGACCTGAACAAAACATCCCCTAACTTCACTTTAGACGAATTTAAAATCGTCGACTTTGCTACCCTCATGGTGTATAGAAAGAAGATTAAGCAAGCTTTTGAGTTGATAACGGAACAGTCTAAGAAACGGTAAGGAAAATGTTATTACTTACTAAGTTTTGTTCGGTATTTTGAGCTCTATTTCGAAGCCCACAGCAGTGTCTTTAGCTTGATATAAAGAAGGACCAACGGCTTAACGTGATTTCCGAGGCACGGGGGTGTCACACCGCCAACTTCCAAACTGTTACTAAGAAATTCGGAATGGAAAAACTCAATAATACTTTGTCCTACCCGGGAATCGAACCCAAGACCTTAGCTCAGCAAAAAACAGCAGCGTTAAGCAGCGTTGGTCGGCTCGGATTGCCGTCCCATCGGACTATGAGCAGCCGTTGCCGAAATACGGTCTAGAGGACTTTATAATAAAGAAGGAATAATGAGAATGTCACGAGGTATTCAGTTGAGACGTAAAAGTTTCAGGGCTTTGGTTCAGTAGCAGCCCAGCCTAATTAAATAATTGTGATTTCAACTAACGTGAGCCTTGAAAAAAGGGTTTTTTAATATATTTTTTTTTGTTTTTTATCAACAACTGCTACAACTGCAACTACTAACATCTTAATAAACATCATACGTAATTGGCGAAATTTGGGCATATAATACACCTTTCCCAACCATTCAAGAAATACAAGTACTTACCTAAGTTAATCTGCGTTCGCTATTTATTTTCCAAAAATGTAAACAAATATGAATGAATGAAAAAATAACTTTTAATTCTTACACAATAAAGTTCAGTTTGCGCTACAACTTCAAACATTTTTATAAATTTTTCAATAGTGCTAGTCACTCTGGAATCAACTTAATTGTCATTGAAATAAAGTTGATTTTTGTTGAACTTGGAATAAGGTGGGGCTGCTCACTTTTACTATATTTTAGTTAAGTTACACAAAAACCAATTTTTTACAGAAACGTAACAGGTGGTCGTAGTATAGCATTGAACTGCTGGCGGTTACTCGACGCGACGGCGGCTCACGGCTCTCACGTCGACGTACACAAGATGTTCGATCTACTCACTTCGTATAAGTACTGCAAGCCTACTAACGTTATGCTGGGACCGCTGATTAGAGTGCATTTGAAGAAGTGAGTCATAAATTGAATATTATTTTTAACCGACGAAAAAAAACGGAGGTGGTTCTCAAGTCGACGCGTATTTTTTTTTTTATGTATGACCACGCATAACTTTTTTTGGCGCCGACTCAAAATTACTTAGGTATACATACATTAGTTTAAGAACTTCGTTATTAAGGTTAAATAAAAAAGGTTTATTACTTTTGTTAAAAAGTTTTTTGAACACACTTGCTCGTAAAGTGGCTCTTAATGAATCGCTTTTAGGTCCATAATGGACTGTATTAAACACGCGTGCTTTTTACTTTATGTTTCCGCACTAGTTCGGTAAGGCCACAGATAATTATTATTTACTAGTCGGAGATGTGCGCTTTTTAATCTCGTCAAAGAGACTTCATGACAAAAGGAATCCGCGGGCCATATTTCACTTTTTTTTGAATAGTCAGAATTATTGTCCTTGGTCCCAAAATGGACTAAAATGTATTACCTTAAATTGTCCGTGGTCCCTCTCGGAACCAAACGGAAAAGACCCTGACTGGCGTTCTATTATTGCGGATTCTCACTGAACTAATGTAGATTTCTCTATGCCAATAGTACTTTCTAATTCCATACTAACTAAACTACAATTTGACATACGACAACACTACGATCAGTCTAAACATTATTTTGTGTTTATTATAAATATTTTTATATAAGTAGGCTATTTAGCGGTTTTGCCAGTGCCTTTACACCTGCGCGCGCATCGCTAGCGCGGCGCGTGAAAAAAACAAAGCCAGCGCGCCATTTTCTATAAATATTCGTTAAATAAATTAATACAAGTCTGGTTTTTATCGCAAGTGTGTTGAAAAACGTCTTATGAAACGCGTGTACATTGATCATTACACACACGCAACATAGCACACATGTATCATAATGTACTATTATAATACCTAGCTGTGTCGCGTGGAATATGGACTAATCATTTTTTATAAATTTTATTAAATAGATGTTTTGGGCGAAAATCGCAAGGTGGAGACCATGCGCTTTATTTTAGAGAAACCTAAAACTACTGTTAAGTTTTCTTAGTGGTATCGATGATTCCCTTTCATTCATTTTTATAATAAGCTTCGACCAGAGTTTGGACAATTCGACAGCGTTAGCGTTGGCCTCACAAAGGTCTTTCATGGTGTTTTACACAGAGGGCATGACAAGAGGTGAGGCATCGTTTGTGCTGTACCTCCACAGTCGCACTGGGGCTCCCCCACCTGACTAAATTGTACCTGCAGCGACCCACCTGGCTTCTCAATCGATTAGGAGATTTCCAGGTTAGCCGTGGTAGTATCGAAACTGACGTAAGAGAGTTATCAGATGAAGTTTTCGCTGCTCCCACGACAAAGTAACAGTGAAATTGTGTGAATTCTTACATTAAAAAAAATAACTCTATTATAATCATCTCCTTATAGCGACAACCTACAAGAATCAGTAAACGAATTCGTCACTCTAGCCAACAAATACAACAAAACTCCTTTGAAACACGAGCTGATGTGCAAGATCTTTACCACAATGAGTGACGGGCAGACTGAGGAGAACTTTTTGACCAATGAGAAGGTCGGAGGTAACGGGAGGTTGAACAAACTGGTGCAGATCGTACTTAATATTGATAAGAAGGTGCATGGACCAGGTGATGTTCAGGTAAATATAAAAATCTGTTTTCTTCTGCTATGCGTTGTTATATTTGTCAGTAGCAGCCAGGTGCCTGGAATTGTGCCCGTTTATTGGCAACTAGCAGCGCCCCGCGGTTTCACCCGCATAAGTCTGGATCCCGTGGCAATATCGGGATAATATGTATCCTATGTCCTAATCCAGGTTATGGCCTACCCATGTGCTAAATTTCATCCAAATCCGATCACCCGTTTTATCGTGAAAGCTTAACAAACAAACATACAAATAATTTTGCTTTTAAAATTAGTTTAGATAAGCTCCTCCCAATTTTTTCATGTAGCAACATAGAGATATAACTACAAGTGACAGATTTTTTTATTCATAATCTTTTTAATGTTTTTTCTTAACAGCTAACAGTGATCGCAGCCCTAGCCGAGGTGGGTTACAAGAAGACGCTTCGCAAAATGTTCCTAGACCCCTCATTGAAGGTTCACCCGGACGCTATCTTGCGCCGTTGCGATCGATTCGCCGACGAGAAGAAAGTGAATGCACTCGAAGCTATCGCTGAATGCGCAAGAGATCTAAGATTTATCGATACTCTCGAGATTTATGATATGATTTTGGATGTTTTACGTAAGTAATTTAGTATTTTTTTTTTATAATTAGAAAATTTTACGAGTAGTTACTTTGGTAAACTCCTCAGCCAGTTTTTGTATTTAGAACCTTATTCCGATTGAGATAAAGTTCTTAATACAAAATTAACAACATGTCCTGTGTCCTATTTAAAAGCGATCGTCGCGTGCATGTGTCACTGTTTGTTCGGTAAACCTGGACGCGTGGTCGCGCCGTCAGAGGGCGCCTTTCGGTTTTTCCATTAGGATATTCCTCCTGAGAATATCCTATTGGATTCCGAAGGAATTTATGCCAGGTTAATTGCAATAGGGTCGGCCCCTAATGCATTTGATTGAATCAACTGGCGAATTATTGGGAGTACTGAAAACATCTTTCCTTACCCCGCCACGATGTTCTGTAATTAAAATAATTACCATAAAAATAAGTTAATTCCGTATTTTGTTGTATTTTTCAGAACGCGACGACAACTGCAACGAAGCCTTAGCACTATGGGCAAGAATGCAAGACGCTGATGTGTCGCCCTCGCAGAAATTTGTCAAGAACATAATATCTATGATCAAAGCGAACAACAGGGATGTACCAGCAGGACTGAGTATGTTACTCGATAGAAAATTTACGAAGAAAGATAAACAATAAATAAGTTAACAGTAAAAAAGACCATAAATATAGCACGTCAAGTTTCAGACAAAAATTCGGTTTTGCACAGCAGTTGCACTACGAAAACCACCTTTACTGCTACAACATAAAGGCGTTGTCAATGTCAAATTGTTATACTGATGTGCGACTATACAATGTCGTCTCTCTCGTACTTGTATGACCATCTCTTTCTAAAGCTAGTTTGTGATATATTTATGGCCAGTTATTGTCGTACATATTCATTGCACTTGTAATAAAGAATTATGATGAAGAGATTATGACGTCATAACACAGTAGTGTCGTCACGGTCGCAGTCCACCAGTTTTAATACTTGTTAATGTTATTAGCATATTAAATTTGTTCCTAGGCAATGTTTTAATATTTCTAAACCATTCATTGGGTATCAAAGATGCGCAACATTGTTTCAGCAACATGTTTTTATTTTGCTGAAACATATTGCTGGCATCATGGAATGTTGCAGTGTTGCTGGCAACATGCATGCTAATGTTCCTTATTCATGATTTTCAATAAAAAATACCACTAGATTAAGGATTAGGAACAAAAACACATCGCTCAAGTGGCCACGATTGCATTTATAACTTGATTATAAACCTTAACTTTCAAACGTATAGCTTATCACTTGCAATATATTTACTACTTTGATTGAAAAGTAAACGTATTTTTTAACCAAGAACAAATATAATATGTATAGAAAAATAAAACAATTTCTAAGCAATAAGGTTGCAAAGACTTGTTATATTTCCGGCCGCTTTTGATGCGGTAATCGAAAATCTAGCACCATTGTTGATCGAAGTTCATAATTGACAAAGTCTGTCCTGTTTACAACTTTGTTTCCAATGAATATGCGGCTTTATAAATCAACATTGATTACCCTAATATTATGTATAGTATTACTGATAAACCTTTGTAGGTAAATACCTGTATATTCCTTTGTATATAGGTACCTCGCATTAGGGTCTCCCCACATTTATCGACGCGGAATCGGCTTAAGCCGAGTGCGTAGGTATCACCACACTACTCGACAAACGGCTCGTTTCGCGTCGGCCGGCGTCGCGACGCGTCGTCCGAACCGAGCCGATGCGAATGATATTAGTAACACCCTTATTACGTAGACATAAAGGCTTTTTTGACCGGTGTTAGCCGATTCCGCGTCGATAAATGTGGGGAGACCCTTAAACTGTTTTTAAAAAATTGTTCTAAGAAAGTGCCGAAACTATTCTGCTTTCTCTCGGCACTAAAATTATCCTGCTGGTAAGAGCTTAACAAAAAAACAAACAATTCAATGTATTGTGGACGGTATTTAGTGCGAATTCAGCGCTGTAGATTTTTGAGTAAAATGTCAATTTGAACTCTATCGCTTCTACGTAAATTCGAGTTTCATCTGAGTCGCACTAGTCCTTATTTGTATATATTTTTCCGTTTTGTAGTTAGTAAGTAAATTGTCTAGTTTATATTATACAATACTTGATTTTATTCAACTGTGATATTAAATTATTGAAGTAATAAACTGATAGGATTTTTTTAACGTGCTGTGTTTAATTTAACGTGATGTGTTTAATTATTTTATTATCATTGTTTTTCAATCAACAGATATTTTCTATTTGTGGAATAAAATTGACGTCTGACAGCTTTTGTATGGAAGAACTGTCAAAAATTCAAAATTATCCCTCCGATAAAATTATCAGACGTTGAAAAAAACAGAATTTAGTAAATTGTCTCCAAAAAACATCATCTCATAGTAACAAAATTATATTTCTCCTTCAGAAACGTATAAAATATCAATAAGATTTAACACTGTTCAAATCCTCAATAATCTTCTTATTCAACGTGGCTAACTCTTCAATCGCCTGCTTCTTCAGTGGTTCGTAGTCTGCCTTCAATGTTATAGAAGCTATGTCTTCTTCTAGAACAGTCTTTCTATTCTCCAGTTGAGCTAATTGGTCTTCCAAGGCGTTTAATTTCGCGTACATTTCGTTTCCATCGAGATTTGTCTGAAAAACAAAATAATATATATTAACGGCCTGTTTTACTAGCTCTGAAGGCTGCGTTTCCATAAGAGATGAGCGAGAATGCGTAGCGAGTAATGTGTGTAAAACTAACCAATAAAAACAGTTTAACCAATGAAAATAAACCGATGTTATGTTATTGGTTTGTTTCACACAAATCCCTCGCTAGCGCTAATCCTCGCACACCTCTGGTGGAAACGCAGCCTAATAAATTCTAATATGTTCGTATTCGAATGAAACGCTTGCAAACATTCGATTATAAACATTACATTATTCGTATATGGACACTACTTTCATTTTTCCAAGGTTCACATTAGTATCGCATGTTTATTTTACTTAGTAAAACAAATTCAAATTGCGATCTGTGAATCTTCCCCTGGGTGTTCTAACTAAAGTGTTCAAATCGTGAAGTATAAAAACATTAAAATTGGTAAGTACCTAGTAATATTTATTAAAAGAATGAGGGGGAGAGAGAGAAAGAGAGAGCTAAGGTTTTATTTATTTATGCGAGCACGTAAATTTTTTCATGTTTTACTAGCAACTGATGTTATTTTTTTGAAGTTATGTGTTGAATTTATGAGTGACGTTTAGCAACAAGCAAGTGATATCAAAGTGTTGCCTGCATAGGTAGGTAGGTACTTATTTTCCCTTTTTCGCCCTTACGTACCTGTAATTTCTTCAACTTATTCGTGGCTTCAACCACAGCACTTTCTGTGGGCGCCAATTTCTCCCTGAGTTGTTGCAGTTCTGTCTGCAGCGCTTTCTTTTGCACTTCACCTAAAAAACAGAGAAGTTTAATAGGTATTTTATTCTTGAAGCAAGCCGCATTTACTAATTGACTTAAGTAATTAGTCCATTTTTACACAGAAAAGTGTGACTGTAAGTGCGGGTTTAAGTCACACGAGCTATAAAATTTGTATACTATAAGTCTACACACACACACGGCGGTTTTCACGGCGTTTAGGCGTTCTAATTTCACGCCGTGCAATAAGTACTATTTTAATTCATATAGGTAGGGTTAACAAAACTAGGGGCAGGAGATGACGATAAATGCAATGTGGAATACCATCATCTCGAAGTTTTTCCAGATCTGATAATGTCACTAGTTCTTCTTGCATTACTTTAGTCTTCTCTGGCAATGTTTGCAGCTCTGTAGCCAGACGTTCTCTTGTTCCTTCTGCCTGTAAAATCAAATGATTATCAGTTATCAGCATCTGGTTTTCAAAATTAAAGGTTTTTTTTTTGACAATGGCATTTCCAGTCAAAGTAACTAGTCTCCTAGAATTTCTACATTTAAGTAGGTATTTTCTATTTATTTCTTCTTACCTTTTTCAAATTACTCTGGAACCTCTCGTAATCCTTCATCAAAATATCAGCAGACTTCTTGCTATCATCATACTGAGAAGTGTATCCTTCTTTCTGCTTCAAGGAGTCTATCTCGCTCAAATCCAGATCTATGTTAGAACTGCTATGTTCTAAGGAAAAGACGATATCTCTTTCTAACTGGTCAATCTTTTCTTGTTCTTTTTTGAGATTTTCTTCGTAAGCAGCCATGAATGTGTCCATAGTTTCTTCTCGCTTCTTCAGCTCACGGTACTTTTGATGGCGGTCTGAATTTCCCTCTTCTAGATCCTGAAAGTTACAATTGAGCCCTTTTAGCATTTTGTTGTCATAATTAATTTTTTATTGTAAATAGTCATATGAGTGGGTATAAATCAAAATAGTTAGGTGTGTGAAATAAGTATACTCTAACACGACTCTAACATCTAAATTGCTTACTTGTTCAGCTTGCTCAATTAGCTCCTGCACTTTCTTAATTTGTTCTTTCAAATTCGCAGCGTTACTATCCAATGAAGCGATTGCAGCATTATCTTCACGGACCTAAACAAAATGCATACTTAAAGCTTCTTGTAGTTTCTATCATACATTTTTCTTTATGTTTGTAAACGCAACTATGTTACGTTAGAAGTTCCAAAGTACTTTTTGTAAATAAGGTATGGGTGTCTGACGTTATACCTGAAGTAACAGCTTCTCCCTTTCCTCTTGTGGGTCTAAACGATTGTTCATCTCATTCTTCATGTTGTCTCGTTTTTCTTCAACAGCCACTAGTCGACGATGTAGCTCCATTAGATGGACTTTTATCTATAAGTACGGTTAAAAATACAATTTTATATGTGGCAAGCATAAAATATAGATTGTTGGGTTTCTCATAAATTCTAATATTTCAAATTATGTGCTATTTGCCGTCATCTGATAGAGAAACGTCAATATTTATCAAAGGCAGTGTACCTTAATTAGTTTATATTTCTAACTAGCTGACCGGACAGCCGTGGTACTGCCCAAATTCCAATAGTTCATACTAAAATCCCATAGAAAAATGGACGTTCAGTTTTTCAAATTTTTATTTCAATGGCCTTACCAACGAACAGCATTGCATTTTTATTTTAAAGAAGATACGAGACTATAACGAATATCTACCTGAGAACCAGATATCTCTTTATTGAATTCGTCCTTCTCTCTATTGAGATGGTCAATCTGTGTCCTCGCTTGTTCCACCTCTTCTCTTAGCGCAGCTGCAGTTGACTCTAGCTCATTGTACTCGTCTTTCTGTTCTTGAGTCATTTCTGCTAGCAACTTTGTGATCGTTGATTGTTCCTGAAATACGGGAAAAGATTTTCTTTTATCATTATTATCAAGCATTCTAGTAATTTATATTGTAATGGTTAGATATCCCAATTTCTTGAACCAAACCCAACTATGTCAGAAAAATATTTCAAAAAAACTGGACGAGGAGAATCACCTTGTCCATTTGTTCCCTCAACTGCCTCAGCTGATTCTCTTTTCTCTGTTTCTCCATGAAAACCTGTTCCACTTCTTCTTGCATCTTTTTATTGCTTGCTTCCAGGTCCTTTGTTTGTTCTTCTACTGACTGCTTGTTTGCTTCTCCATTGGCTATGCGTATTGCTGTGTTGTAGTCTGCTAGACGCCCTTGTAAGTCTGGAAAGATACATTGGGCTTAATTGACTATAAGGCGTTTGACACTCTGCTGCGTTTCACGCAGCGGTGTGCGGGAAAGGGAGCCAAATTCCAAGCGTGTGAGTGCGTTTTTATTGAATTTGTTTGTAAAAAATCACGCGCGTGGGTTTATTATCTGCGCCCCGTTGCGTGATGCGGTGCAGTGTGGGCCTCCCCTAAGTTGTTTTGTTCTGTATTTTAAGTTCAAATTTTGATGGGTTCGATCCGCATAAAAGGCTGTGTCATTGGATTTTTCCACAAATAATTTCTCCGTTGCGGTTCCGAGCTGCTACTAAGAAATTCCTTCTAGAGAATTCTAGATTTGTGTCCAAATGATAGCAGTAGGTTCGCCCCGTAAGTACCTACATGAGATTTAAACGTAACTGGCGGTATAACATATATGTACCCTTACTTACCCCCTTCGGGAAATATTTACGTTACGTTAATGTTATCTATGTCACCAGTACTCACCAGTCAGTTCCAACGCCAACTCCCTCACCCTCTTCTCGTAATGTTTCTTAGCGGACCTCTCTCTTTCTCCCGCATCTGCCTGCTCACTCAGCCTGGCTATCTCTGCCTTCATCTCTCTGACCTTCACTTGCATCAGCTCTTCCCAATACCGCTTATCTTGGAGCTGGCGCGTACGGAAACCTCGGGCGGTGCCTGTGCGTAGGCCTGATATGCCTTGCTGTGTTATTGGTCTGTCGATCTGTCGGAATATTATTAACATATTTTTTTTAAATATGTACCTATGGATGGTAGGTACCTATGTATTTAATTTCCAAGTCACGTCATTATTATCATGTATGGTCTTTTACATGTATTTTTTTTCTGTTGTAGGTAAATCTAATAGTAAAACTTTTTGGAAAACATTGACCAGTCTGTTACTAGTATCTATATTTTTCAGATTCCTCATTGACAGCTTAGAGCAGTGGTGGCCCTGTAATAACGGCCGTGACTTACGAGTCGGTCGGTCGTAGGTTCGAACCCAGAGCTCACACAGGCGCTTTACTTTGTGTTAACTATTTTTCATCGCCTCTGCTCTCAAAACTGAAGAAAAACAGTGAGGAAAAGCACATGCTCTAGAACCTAAAATTAGGAGACATGTGACATCTACCAATCCGCACTGGGCCCGCGTGTTACATTACAGCCCACTCCATCTTGAAGAGAGGAGACATGTCCCAGCAGTGGGTACATTATAGGCTGATTTTGCTTATTATGCTTATGCATCATTGTTAGTTTTCCCAGTGGCATGGCAAAACATCTTTACGATTTAAGGCACAGGTAAAACGACTTACCATGGAAAATCCAGTCATGGCGGTGGACTGCCTGCCGGCTGTCGGCGGCGCCGGTCCGAACCCAGCAGTGGACAACCGTGACGCTGTGCTTCCTCGATACGCTGATGTCGGCCTCATCGTGCTACTTCTGAAATGATAACTTGGTAAGTGGACCAATTTTTTTATTCTGAAGGATTGACAGTTCTTTTTTGTCTCTGACACTTGATTGTCTCTTACAAAATATTAAAAGGCCGCGGTGCCCTACGAACACTGACCTCTATTATACAAGTACTTGTTTAATACGAATAAGTAAAGTAATACTTATTCGTAGGCGGTGCCCACTCCATGACAAAGGCCCTCGCTCTAATTAAAGCTACTAAGGACCAGTTTTACTGAAGGAGTTCACTTTATTATGATCATCATCATAATTCCTACCATTGCGCGGTTAATAAGTGGCGGTGTGACTGGTTTCCACGTGTCAGGTTTATAGGACGTGAAAATTAAGATATTGATAAAGTTTTGAACATTTTACCGCGTTATCAATAAAAGCTAGAAGTTATGGCTTACTGCCAAATACAGTACCTATTTAAGCTAAATAATAGTTTCATTCATAAAGTACCGTTATATGAAGGTATTGAAACTACGAATATTAAGTAGTATTGAAATGAACACAAAGAAAACTACTCAAAAGGCACCCGAAAGTAACTAAGTATTAATATAAAAAAAAAGATAAATTAGTCATAAAACGCACTTCACATATCACATGCATTATCGCAAAATAAAAAGCAAGATCTATCTAAAATTCAAGCTAAGTACTTAAGTAGCACTAGGACTTACCTAGACACAGCTGAGCCTGTATTTGTGTACTCTCGATAGCCTCGTCTGGATACAGGCCGAGGGGCGTCTGATCTCTTACACCCCGCGCTACCCTCAGAAAAATCCATAACAATACCAAGTAATTAATTATTTTTTTCACAAACCGGGTCAAGTGTCTCGAATTGTCGACCGGCGCATTAGATTTGTTGTTGATGTGTTGCTATGGTAACGAGACGACGACGTGCGGCGGTGTCAACCATTTTGGATTGTGTGCCACTCAGTGCTAGGTACTTCATGGAGGAATTATAAATGAATATTGATAGGTAAATTATCTTTGTGCATATTTTGTGACAACATAGGCATCCCATTTGTAAAAAGCAACAATACCTAAACAGACGCTATATGTATATATAGCGTCTGTTTAGGTATTGTTGCTTTTTATACATGTATATGTATTATACATACATATGTATTAGTTAAAGCTTCTGTACCTATATTTAGTTACACAACGCTTTGTCTTCTTTCGAAAGTCAAATTACTGACGACTGCAGAAAGACAGAAATCGGTGTGTAACTATTCATCTGATAAGTTGGTATAGGTAATATCTACGTTTAAGGGGGTAACCCGGCCCCTTACCTACTAATAAGTTGGTATAGGTAATATCTACGTTTAAGGGGGTAACCCGGCCCCTTACCTACTAATAAGTTGGTATAGGTAATATCTACGTTTAATGGGGTAACCCGGCCCCTTACCTACTAATAAGTTTGTATAGGTAATATCTACGTTTAAGGTCGTAAACCGGCCCCTTACCTAGTAATAAGTTGCTATAGGTAATATCTACGTTTAAGGGGGCAACCCGGCCCCTTACCTACTAATAAGTTGGTACAGGTAATATCTACGTTCAAGGGGGTAACCCGGCCCCTTACCTACTAATAAGTTGGTGTAGGTAATATCTACGTTTAAGGGGATAACCCGGGCCCCTTACCTACTAATAAGTTGCTATAGGTAATATCTACGTTTAAGGGGGCAACCCGGCCCCTTACCTACTAATAAGTTGGTACAGGTAATATCTACGTTCAAGGGGGTAACCCGGCCCCTTACCTACTAATAAGTTGGTGTAGGTAATATCTACGTTTAAGGGGGTAACCCGGGCCCCTTACCTACTAATAAGTTGCTATAGGTAATATCTACGTTTAAGGGGGCAACCCGGCCCCTTTTTTTTTTTTTTTTTTTTTTTTTAGGATGGGAAATCATCAAATGACCCCTCCCGCTCTGGGTGGAGCGGAAGGGAGTGTCAGACTCTTACTGACTAAAACCCATCCGTGTTCCTTCCTTGCAACCCGGCCCCTTACCTACTAATAAGTTGGTACAGGTAATATCTACGTTCAAGGGGGTAACCCGGCCCCTTACCTACTAATAAGTTGGTGTAGGTAATATCTACGTTTAAGGGGGTAACCCGGGCCCCTTACCTACTAATAAACGTATTATCGTAGTAGCGTCTGCTTATAATATGCTTTATGGCACTGTGTGATCTAAACCTGCACTTAAGTCACGCTTTTCTGTGACTTAAGTAGTCCACTTTTACACAAAAAAGCGTGACGGCGCAATTTCACGGCGTTTAGCAATTAGGTACACCGTGCAAAAATTAACTACTTATTGAAATCACACGTATTGTAATATACTATGGCTGCCTATTGTGCGTTTTATACAATATTTATATTTCATACATATTTTTAGTAAAAGAGGTGAAAGACACAATTATACTAGAAATAGGGACCAATATTCAGGCTGACTATAGAAGGCCCATCTTTCATGGGGTACTGTTTAAAATGGTACAATAAAATACCTCCCCACATACCTACTCCAACTGAATGAAACAAAATTTAAATCTCGCCTAAATCGCACACTATTCAGTCAAGCATATTATAAGTGGGGGGCTTACATCGCTAGCAAAAATGCTTGGCTCCACACTGATCCTGCTCCTCAAGGGCGCATAAACGAATTGATTAGAATTTGAAAATATTGTTAGAGCTGCTGAAGATTTTAAAAACTATCTTTGCCAAGTATAAATTGTACGTTTGTGTGTCTACATACGTTAAAGCTACACTATACTATACTACATATACTATTCTGTGTACATCTTTAATTAACTTGAATGTGTCCTGGCGGCTGAATGTATGTTTAGCTCCCTTCGAAATGGTTGAGCTGAATGTTGTTCTAATCCATGTGTCATGTTCGTGAACGTGCGCCGTCAGTAGGAGCTGGTCATCTCGTACCTACCACAACTTATTTTAATATAATTTAATATTTGAATTGTCGATATTTTTTTTATTACGGACGGTTTTGACGTTCTGCATCGTTCTCACATGCATAATTTCAACATGAATGATGTAAGTAACCAATATTTTGTAACCATATTTTGATTTAAAAAAATGTCTGTGGAGTTTCTTACCCGTTTTTTTCCATAGTGAAAGGGGCAACTACCTACCTACATCTTTCTGACTGACTAACCCCTTGACCATTCAAAAGTGCCTGTGATTGGTTTACTTGAAAGTAATGCTTTGGGTTTTGAGCTATCATTACCGCCGAATTGAAATATTTACAGCACAAAAAAATAATTCTTCGTATTCTCCTGACAAAGTTTAATAGTCGTAAAATTATAAGTATTTTTTAATCCTAACCTTAACTGCAGTTGATTGCATTATCAGACGTACTACAGGAGAGACACAATCATTCGTTTGAATTTAGCACCCGCATGGGGGTCTAGTCTAGTGATATACAAAATATGCATTACGCTCGCTCCAAATAGCATGCATTTTTGACAATTACACAACGAGCTCACAAAAGCCAGTAATCATTGCACGCTGCGGTTGCAGACAACTGCGGCCTCACTACAATGTATTTAGCCGAACTAAATATTATACTATCTTCGTGTTTCTATTTCTCAAACGCATTCGGAATATCAGGTCTGGGAAATGGATACAGATTCTTGTTGAAAGAACTATCCTCTACGGTAGGATTGCTAGACGCATCCCCAATTACTAAAATGTGGATCGAACAGCCGTTAGACCATTTTAACGAAACCGAGGTCAGGACGTGGAAGATGAGGTATTTCGAAAGACTTGAATTCTGGAAAGCAAAAGGACCAATATACTTGTTCATCAACGGAGAAGGTGCAGCTAGTGAAGTATTTCTTCAAACTGGAATACTATATGAGCTGGCAAAAGAAACCAATGGCGCTATGTATTTAGCCGAACATAGATATTATGGGAAAAGCAAGCCTTTCGAAAAATTAAGCACAGAAAACTTGGCTTATCTCAGTTCTAGACAAGCTCTTGCAGATATAGCAAAACTACTTGAAGAAATTCAAATGTCGCCGAAATACAACGAATCAAAAGTTGTTGTAGTAGGAGGCTCTTACGCCGGGAACTTAGCAGCTTGGATGAGACTCCTCTACCCTGAACTAGTCGATGCCGCTGTCGCTAGCAGTGCTCCAGTTCTAGCAAAGAAAGATTTCTACGAATATTTAGAAAATGTTGCTGATGACTTCGAACAACACGGAACGCCAGGATGTTATGATAAAATAACGGAAGTATTTAACAGGTATGACAAATTATTTAAAACCAGTGATGGTATTGTCCAGCTTAAGGAAGAGGAAGAGATTTGTAAGAGTACAGATATGAAAAAACCAGAAAATATGCAGTTATTCTTCTTGGACAAAACTTCTGAATTTATGTATGAAGCTCAATATGGTACCCCTCAGAGTATTAAGAATTTTTGTGACGACTTATTAAAAACTTTACACGTTAATTCTTCGAAAGATGATGAAATTGATTTATGGAGCAAGAAAAACAGTTGCTTTAATTATGATTTCGATGAAATGATTGAAGCCTTTAGAGACATTGACTGGGTTATGTCTTGGACTTACCAAACTTGTACAGAATTTGGTTACTATCAAAGTAGCTCTTCAGAGAAGCAGCCGTTCACCAATAATATTCCTGTGGAATGGTTTTACAGTTTGTGTACTAAATCTTTTGGTGAAGAGTTTGATGAGAGAAAAATTGATGAAAGCATTGAACGTACTAATAACATGTATGGCGGATTGAAACCTAATGTTACGAATGTAGTTTTTGTTAATGGTGACTTGGATCCATATCACAGACTTGGAGTGTTAGAAGACGTTTCATACGACGCACCAGCTAAGATTATACCTTTATCGTCTCATTGCAGAGATTTGTTTTCCGATAGATCTAAAGATCCTGAAGAATTGAAAGAAGCTAGAAAGTACATTAAGTATTTGATTAAGAAATGGATTGGTGCTGGTGAATATAAAAAGTCTTAGGAGATTCAAACAACGTATGAGACTATTGTATTTTCTGGTAGGTATTTTGATGGCATTCAAATTATGTTAAGACTTTCAGCATAGTTGATATCTTTGTAGCTGTATGAATATTGTAGAATATAAAGCATTTCTCATATTTTGTGATAGATATCGTTAAAGTGGATCATTATAAAACTGGTAAGATTTTCCAATGAAACGAAAGTATTATTAAAATAATTGTATATTTACTCATAAACGGTCTTCCTTATGATAGGTTACTCGATAACCAACACCCAATGCTACACAATACACGTGGATGTTGTTGTTATATTACTTAAATTCGTAATAGCAGCAGTATTTTACATCGTGCCAAAGTTAATCGTCTCTTCTAACAAATCACCATCCGGTGTATCAATAAAAAATGCTGTACTTATCTAATTGAAATTGTCTGTAAGTTCTCGGTTATCTTTGTAATAATGTACATCTTCTCAATAGGTCATAACTATTTAAAATACTTTTATTTTATTAATCGCCATCTCTTTTCCTCTATCTTTGATTTCGAAAAATACTAATTTTTTGACGTGTATATTCTCATCTAAAAAGTATGTATCATTATAATTATCTACAATAATGCATAAGATACAATATTTTATGGTAACCTGTGTAGCACCTCCGAATTTATGTAGCTACATATCAGTTTTAGAAGCGGTTAAAATAAGATCCAGTTAAAAGAGCTATGTTTTGTACACAACTTAGCTCTTTTGGGGATATTATTTTAGAGTTACTTTATATCGGATAACATTATAATAATACTAAATGTGCTACGAATACAAAACGTATCTAAATATACAAAAATATTAAAATCTTAAAAATAGTTGTGACAATAAATTACATTTAAATTGTCAACGTAGTTGTACATAGCTAGATCATAATTATTATGATAATTGAGTATTGGAGAAATATATCAGGAAATACATGGATACAGAACTTATAACAATATTAAAGAAGAGATTTATTTACAAAAGTATTTATTAAATCTAAAATTGAATTCTATTTTAAACTAATCATTAATTAGAATTCAATAATATGCCATTTACATACAAATAACAAATATTAACAATATGTGATGTTTCGAAAGGCCCATATATCGTGATGCATTTGTTTTTAAATAAATATTGCGTTTTATTGCCAGAAAGAAAAGCACCCAGTAAAAAAATTCGTGCGTGAAGCGTGAGTTTATGTATGTAGGTAGGTATGTATGTGATTCTGCTAGTAACTTGCTTGAAGTAGACCATGCACTTCTTTTTGATAAAAAATCGTCTTGAAGATCGCTACAAATAAAATAACAAAAATATCTCAATCTCCCTAATCGTTTTAAAATTTCCCAACCCTGTTTTGACTAGGATTGCCACTTAAATATTATAAAAAAGAAAATATTTTAACGACAAGACATTGTGATGACATTGAACATGTAAATCGTTAAATATTGGCAGTGATAGTTAACTTATAGGTTTAATTAATTTAAACTAAGTTTTTTTTACAATATTCAGTTAAATTAAATACGTTATAACTAACATGTTGGTAAAGTTGATTACTAAATTATATGCTAAATGTATCACTTAAATATAAGTTGATTATAGAATTACATTAAAATGTATACTAGAAATCTCGATAAATCGCAATACCTCTTAAAGCAATATAATCCATTGCTTTCCTCATACAAAAGTAAATAATTGTATCATCGATATAAACACAATTTTAAATTCCTTTTATTTTACAAATCTTTGAATATTTACAACATTAAGTAAGGTTTTTTACAAGATACTGTCACATCGATTATTAATTTCAAGGTCTTCATGCACCCTTAACCAGTACAAAATACACTTCAATCTTTGGTTACATGATTCCGTTTTTCATTTGACAAAAATGATGTAATGATCCTTATAAACAAATCACACCAAATGTATTATGACTTCACTATTTCGATTTGACAGTATACTTTACTAAGGTCTAAGTTAAGTTGCCAGGTGTCGGGTGATTCGCACTCTAGTCCCACTCTCCAATGAACATGTGACGCGCGTGCGGGGCGGGAGGTGGGGGGAAGCCACGTCCAGGCATGGGCAGGCGACCGTACAGCGCGTATGGATCATAGTGTTGCTCTCCGTCTGCAATTAATATCATCACCAACGTTTTAGACGACTGATTATTTATATACATATGTTTAAATTAATTTTGTTTAAGAGTCTGCTTGCCAGGTCCTCCTTTATTACTCAGCACTATTCAGGGAACTAAATTGTAGACTAACATACAATAATCGTGCTTAGCGGAGTTAGTAGAAATGTTACAAACACTTAGGGATAAGCAACGGGGTGGGTTATTAAAGAAACGACATAAATTAGTTTTAGTTACAATCACACATAGGGGATCAACGCGGCAAGGGAGTATTTTCCTAGTAGGTAGTTCTTAAATCTGCTGCCTAATCTGGGAACCTAGTGCCTCTGCAAATTACATCTAAGGATGATAGCAAAGCTTTCGAAATGGAAATTTATTTGGAAGTATCAAGATTTGACAAGATTGTCAAGAAAGAAGTATAGGTATATATGACAAATACTTTTGATACTTAGTGAATATGGGAGATGAACTCAGAAGTGTAGAAACGAAGCTTACAGGCGAGTTGTGCTACCAAGCGAAGCGATCTAATATAACAAAGTTTAAATACCAAGATTGGAGCGAAGAGTCCGCGTTGAGGCGGTGGAATTAAAGTGCGGGGTTAGTCTGTATATACACTAGCGCGGCTGCTGGATCACGAGGGGTCGCAGCCGTTTGTCCCTGTTCGGATAGAATTGGAACATGAGCTTCTCTTTTTTGGGGAGACGATCGTACGCACCGATTCCACTCTCGTAAGAACGGGCGTGCCACAAAGCCTGTGGCGGCATAGGAGCGTGCGCAAACGGCGCCATATGTGGCGGGAACGGGCCAGGGTGAGCGTGAGCCACGCTATAACGCTTGCTGGGCACTGGAGCCTCCTTCAGAGTCAGACGCTCAGTCATCGCCGGTAAGACTTTCGCGCCATTAGTCTTCACGAAGTTTGGCACGCGCGCTCGCAGACCACAGTAGTAAGGATCATCTGAAAACAAAACAAAAAATATTGGAATCACATTACAAGCAAACAAGCACCAATAGACGTGTTAGTACCTGGAAACGAGTCTTTACATAACATGGTTATCGTTTACCTATTCCTATGTTGGAAACTGCGAACACATTCGCCTATAAAACGGAACGTGTGCACGCTCCGTCTTATGTTCCGCATCCTACGCCTGGCTCGTTCCAAATACCGACGATTCAAATATCAAGGATACGCCGAAATGCCAGCCGGCGGTTGCGACACCGGGGCATTGTCTGCTTATAACCTCTGCACTGATCTCTTCTTATGAATGGAAAGCAAGTGCTCTCAAATTAAAACGTGCGAATGCGGACCAATAAACGTCATGTCCGATCAGCCGTATCGGATGTGGAATGCGTCAAACGTGACTCGACATTGAGAGTCAGGAATCCGTGAACGGAGAACAGAGCTACCTATGTATCTGATACTGCGCGAAATTCATTTGCATAAAGCTTCCAAATTCGCACTTATTTGTGTCTACGTCCTTTTATGTTAAAGCATAACTGTCTAAAGTGTATTCAAACGTAAACTGTGCTCATATTTCAAAAGAGACTTCGCTCTTTGTCGGGTCGATATAACTCTTTAATATTTTAAATAGTATGTACTCCTTTTAAGACGGTGCTTGTGGTGTTTGAGTAAGTGTCCCCTTGTAATCTGTGATGTATGGCCATGCTCTTGATACACTACCTAGGCACTCGCCTGTCCTTTTGTGAACAAAAAGTTTACTAGAAACACAAAATTCCACTTTGGAGGCGTAATTTCTTTGGCGACTAATAAGCGTACTATTAAGAATTTACATCATGAATTATCTTTCTATTTAGGCGTATATTATTTTTAGTACTGTTCTTTGAATAGCTTACTATAATTAGATCTTCAATACCTAATAGATACTATAGAGATAAAGTTAAATAAAAAACTATCCATGTTAGTTTGCTAACTGTCTACTATTGTACATATACAGAATCTGTTGCTTTCCATATCAGCAATCTGTTCAAGAACAACCCCTGTATATCAGTTTTTATCCCAAACCCATCAAAAAGCATCATTCATTTCAGTTCATTGTGCCCATAACCTTAAGTCCATATTCCATATTTTATAAATATTGCTTTAAATCACTATGTGCGTGGACATGGGTTTATAAATGATGATCCGGCTAGAGATGTTGATATAAAGGTTCACACTTGCAAGTACTTGCAACAACGTCGCTGTATAAATTGCGACTCGCATTCATAAATCCATTGCATTGTCAACTGTGCCGTGTTCAAATGGACAGCTGTGGTCGCAAAGGACGGTGATTGCTTGACTAATATCACTAGTGGTAAATAATATCTTCGTGATTGGACGTTGTGAAATGTAATAGAAAGTTTTGTAATTTAGTCGCAGTGTGGTAATGAATTGATAAATGTGTTGTCGACTCAAATTATATAAAATGCAATTTCTAGTAAATTCAGGTAGTTGGTGCCGGAGATTTAGTAATACCTACATGATGATGCTCTATTGAGTTAACATTTGTAATGGGCTGATAAATCAAGAAAGCAAAAAAAAACAACAGTAGAGCGTCGATAGGAAATTCTAACACAGACAGAAAAAGGACCCACAAAAATTTGTCTGCGAAAAATCACTAAGTAGCCGCACTCTACTATCAGTTGAACTTATTTGTCCATTACTGAGGAATTATGACCAAAGTAATGACCAAACTCGGCAGGCGATCCGCAGGCCGCTCTCAATGCAGGCGCCTGCACCTCTGCCTTTTAAATACTGTTATTACCCATTCAGCAAGACAGAACATCGTGATACTACCTAGAGAATTTATATTGTCCAAGCAATTAATGCTGAATTTTGTCTGTTTTTTTATCGCCTTTGTTTCAAGAATGGGAAAGTTAATTGAAGTCTGGTAAGTTATGAACGGGCCAACTGAACGTAATTAAGACTCTTGTAGTGTAATGGAGAGATTTAGTGGACTTTAAATAGTTTGGAGCTGAAGTAAAAGTAGGATTGTAGTTTGTGTCTTGATTTCGTCGTTTGTTGTATTATTTACAGTGTCTATTTATTTATTTATCCATTTATTTCAGGCATCAAAGTCCATATAAACACATACAATACATATTAATATAAGTAACTTATAAATATTTACAACATTATACTAAAAACACACACGAAGTTTATTTATGTTAGACCTTTTGTCAAATTGCTTCTGTTCCTTAATTTTTTGCAGTCAATCTTTGAACATATTTATCGAAGTTGTTTAACATAGAACAGTAGGTATGGTACCACTCACCGTATTTCTTGTTGTCTTTGCCCTTATCTGATTTGCCTCTCGGGAACTGTGTTGGCACGCGTCCATCGTGTCCTTCTATATCGTCATAATCAGGCTGTGAAACAAATAACGAACATATATGATTAAAAATATACAAAAGGGCTTGTATCATACATTCTTACTTAAAAACAGTGAAATATTTAAAAACCAAAAATATTTTCATCATGTGCATGTGTGTGTGTGTGTGTGTATGTCCGGAATAAATGTACCAGCTTCGTAAAGTTTTGAATTAGATATTCTAAAACGTTTCTGGCGACATGAGAGGCAGATTGCGCCTAGAGGAACACCCAGAACGCAATTACATTGTAATATGTCCACTAAACAACACAACTTGCGCCTAAGAACATGTAAAAGCAAGTAATTCACGAATAAAACACGAAGCAAAAATCAGATGCAATAATATGAACGTGTGGGCGCCGTACAATCTTTTACCTTGTAACGAACCAAAGATGGCATCAAAAAACAACAAATCATGATATATAAAACACATAGGAACAGGATCTTATCAAATGAAGGTTATGGAAACCACCCTGGCAAGACATATCGGTTCACGCAGTATATTTTCTTAATAAACACCTAGCAGGTATACAACTGAAGCTTAACAGACACACAAAGGACATTGTTCATTTGTATGGTGTCAGAAGCAAAGACTAGGTAAACCAATAAAAGAGTAACAGCCGATGCGACTGTACTATGTAGACGCTATCATTTATCTTGGGAGGCGATGAGATGTGAGATACGTCAGGGTTATCTTTCCCGCTGGGCCGACCATTGTCCACTCCACACAGTTGCGATAGCGTATGTCCACAATTATCTGACAAGAAGTCGGAACCGACAGGCGTTAATCGGATTGAACTTTCACCCCCCTCGATGTTTATATCTTTACAATTGTTATGATTTGAGACTTGATGCAATGATGGATGAATACATTTTGTCGAGGAAGAAAGAACTATTGGAGTGAATAGATAAGTACAAGACAGCCACCTTACAACCCTGGATTATTATTCGATGTGTGACTTACATTGTAATAGATAATATTGGTTACCTATTTATTATTGGACAAACAAATGGTGCTTCAAATTGTTCTAAGAATTTGTTGGTTCTGCATGAAGCGATGATGGTGTATTTCAATTAATTTATTACCATTTGATTCGCATTATATAGAATTTGTATCCACTAAGCAATCTATTGTAAACACAATCAAATGATAAATGTGATCTTTTGTGTTACAGAAAAAGTCAATTTGATGGTGACGGGAAAATAAATAACTTGCAGAATAAACAAGTAAATACGAAAAGAGACAATGAGCCTAATACCGAAGGTAAAGAAACCTAATACGGAGGGTTGCTAAATCGATATATTTCTAAATCGAGCAGATATTTAATAGCACTTAATGAAATAAAGGATTAAGATAATTGGAATTCGAAATTATCTGGGGATTTTAGCCGTTGATTTAAATATTTTTTATCCTTTTACGTGCACTTTATTATAATTATTTTAGAATATGTTTGAGAATGTAAGATGTTAAGCTGACGTAAGATCCTGATTTGGTCTTGATTGATAAAGTCGTATTAAGGAACGAGACATATTTCTCATGTGACTTATTTGCCGATTACAGTCGTCATCCATTATTTATACGGAGACATTTTTGCATTTCAATTTGCATAAATCGTATCTTTATCATTTTGTGCGCCTTTACATTCTTTAGTTTTGTCAAATGTGCATTAAGGGTTTCAATTTGGTTGACTTATTCCTTATCAGAGTTTTGGGAATAATAAACATAAATTATGGGTGCTGTGGTTTATTTCGCACGGAATTATATATTCTGAATTTATAAAATATTTTGATACTATGGAAAAGTAATAACATAAACATCATAAGAAACGATTCCAGCGCATACAAGTTTAACAGACTATATACGACAATTATTGTTAAAACATTTTGTCGCGGCCAACACTTGGAGACGACGGAAATGTACAAATTGCTTTTAAAAAGAAATAAAAGTCAAAATAACATCTAAAAGAACCTGAATAATCAGCGACATAAAATATACAAAGATCACAAGCGCAGACGCAGGCGGTAGGATGTTTATTATAAGACGAGAATTACATGTAAATTATCGTAATAAAATAGCCATGCCATCTCAAAAGTACCCTTGATGCACAAACTTAACAATGAAAAAATCATTTGTAATGCAATTTTCACTTCGGAAATTACTTTGTCGATGCGCAACCGCACCTTACCTTTATATTGAAATGGAACTTGAGGGTTCAAGTTTATTATTATTCAATCATGAAACTGTAGGCCTCGTAAATCATATCCTATTAAATTAATTCACGAAGGGCGCAACTTTTAAAATAAGCCAATGGAAATGGAATTATATACACGTGTCCTTGCTACCGGTTTTTGCAGTGACTTCGCGTTTTATGTTGTTTTTTGCAATAGCTGAGGGGCATTTTTTCGAACGAAAATTATCGTAAAATAAATGTGGAAAATTGTCAACCGCGCGTAAGCTGCTGCCATTGGCTGTTGATAAGTCATTCAACCAATAACAGCAATTTACGCGCATTTGAAAATTTGTCACATTCATTTTGCGATAATAATCGTTCGAGAAACCGGCCCTATGTATTGGCTACATGTTTATTGACTTTAATTTTACCATCGCGTTGATTAAATACATTGTGCTCATCATAGCTGCCCATAAAAGTACACTTCTGACCATATAGCATACAAGAAAACCGCAATAAACGGTCATAAAGGGATATTGCTTTACTGCGCTTCGCAGGCATTAATCGAAGAAGGTATGTTGTTGTAACCAGACAAAAGACTATTGCTGTTTACATCAAAGTCGTCTTTGACGATACCTACGGGAGCAAAATCAGCTTTTTCTTCATCAAATACCGCAGTAACTATACAGGCTCTGGCAGGGACATCAACGGGCGACCTGAAGGCCAATTCTCGTAATTTAAAACGTTCAAAATCTAGTCGCAGTCTCATCTCAGCGACAAACAAATGTCAAAAACTTGTCAAAATGTAGGGAAAATAGAGGCAGTTTTTGACAGATTGAGACTGAGATCAGACTGTGAACGTTCTTAAAATTACGAGAATTGCCCCTCTGTTATCATGGATTCAGTACATGATTGTTGTAAGGTTGTTATGATAGTTGTAAGGTAATTATAAATAAATAAAATAAATAAATGATTCTGAACCCTTGAATTGAAATTTTTCGACGGTTATAAAAAAATTATGCTCATTTTGACCGCGTAGGTGCAAATGTGTGGAATTTTACTTTTCTATGAAAAAAATATATTGTTTTGTAGGTAATCGACAATAAATTCTACGCTACGAGGGTTCAGAATCATGTAATGATTACAGTTTGCGCGTCGATGTCCCCTGTATTAACATAATTTGGTATAGCTATTCTGTCACGCATTGTAGTACAGGTTTTCACTTCTCGTTCCTGAAACTTCTAAAAGTGACAATTTAAACATGCAAGGTGCAAAGGCATGCAAAAGGTCACCAAAATCGATAACTCACTTTGTATCCACGTACCTTGGGAATATCAGCAGGCCCATAGCCATTCTCCCTGGGTGGTAGCTTCGGAGGCTTTTCTCCTCTCCTCTGTCCCATTTGCATCATCAGCTGTTCCCTGGTGGCGGCTACCACTCCGTGTCCATTGTTGTTATTGATGCCGTTGATTCCGTTGTGTCCATTGACACCGTTGTGTCCATTGATTCCGTAGCCTCCAGAACTACCGCTGGATCCTGAACCGTTGGCGTTGGAGCTGGCGATGCTATATGGGTCTTCATCTGGGATTGGAATGCGAGGTCGGTTCTTGATGTCCATCAGTCTTTGAACTGTTGACAAAGAATGCTTTGATTAGAAAGTTCTGATGGGAAAAAATGGGATTGACGATAGGGTCATTAGGGTGCCGCAATTTTTAACATAGTTAAAATTCAAAGTTCGCGTTATTACAAATTATAGTCCTTGTAGGTAAATGTAATATTCAATTATAGAATCGTATATCACCGACCTGGGATTCGTCAAAGTTCGTCAAAGGTCAACCAATCCTCATCTCCGATATTAATGAAGCAATATAAATTCTATCGAAACATTTGAAATATTGTATAATAACAAGTTTCCAAAAGATTATCCAACAGTTTGAACACACAACAATTGGAAACATTTAGCGACGCTTGCACAACACGAATGTAACTTCGTGATGTTCAGATCGGATGGCAATCACTCCTCTTCACGACTTGGAACAACCTACGGTTATTAATGTGACGTTAAAGGTCTGGTGTCTTCATTCCACTTCAGTTCACCATTATTCGTACCTTCGTCTCTAATCATAAAAATAAACGAATCGTCCGCGATTAACCAACTCGTCTATTACACCGCAAGGTTGAATGCATAATCTTCGAACAATAAATGTAAATTCATGCGAATATTGGCTCTTTTAGTTGCGAAATATTAAAGTGCCTATAAAATTTATTGCATGAGCGACGGTGCGGCACAAAAGAGGAATAGTGACAACTGCATCTATCATTCTGTAGTATCGGATTGTCTACGTACTAAATGTTTGTTTACACTTCAGGCACGTTAAATCATAATGAATGATCGAGCGGAAATGATTTGGAATGACTTGCGTCCATTCAGACGCCATATAAGGCAATTATATTAAAATGTTATTCCTAATTGTGCCCTTTTATTACGATGATTACACAATTTTAGACCACTTATAAAAACTGCTATTACGATAATCTAACTAGGCATTAAACATTATTGTTAAATTGAAATCTAAAAGCTCTTCCAGATAGTAATTATAGCAATTTTGACAAGGAAGTAGAGGTTCTTTTGAAAAGCATTTCATAGATTTTTAGCGCCGATATGATATAGATGTTGTGGAAACGATAAACCTTTGTTTCGCACATAATCTTAGTTTAAAAGATATACATGTGTCTGGAAATACCGTAGACGCCACGTCGCAACGGGATTAGAATCCAGATTAGTTCAGCCAATGAGGTGAATACTAATAGCCGAGGTACATACACCGACTGTTTTAAATGCTGAGGAAATTACGTGTGTCTATGTACAAAAATAGGTTTTATATTCGGTTCGGTAGGTATGCGATGTGAGTCAAGAGCGTCTGACCATAGCTCCAATTTGAGTGGAATTGTATAGTCTTCGCCAGATTGTGATAAGATAAGACATTTTCCTCCTCGAAAGCGTACTCTCAAAATAGGTACAGGATTTTAAACTTAATTTGTGTAGCTGTTGATGAGTCTTTTTCTCTGATAGATACAATTTCAGAACCGACATATTCAAGAGACTTGAAGTTAAGAAACTTCAAATCACCAAGGAGTTATCTTAATCCGTACGTTTTGAAATAAACTGTACCAAATTCTGCAAGTAGAATTACATCGCAACCACGTCCGTACTCCGAATTAGGGCTACTAAAATCTGTATAATGCACAGATCACTTTCAGTCAGCATGCTTCCTATTGTCGTCGATTCGAGTTTTGCATAACGTTGGTCACGATTTACGTTTGTTCAAAACTTTAATGATTCAATTGGCGCTCGTTACAAATTCAAAGTGAATTTAATGGGTTTATGGGCAATGCTTACCTACATTCGTATGATCTAGTTACAAAGTATGACGACCTTCGTTATGAAATCGAAATTCGAAGGTGTGATGTGAACAATGAAGTACGTTTGAATTGCTCGGACAAGAAACATGTAAGCTATGCAGATCTTATCGTATGCAAAAGTACTGGATTGCTAGTTGCTACTCCACCAAGTATATCTAAAACGATTAACAATACATTCACATTAGTTAATTATGAAAATAAAGCATGGCACGAACAAAATAACAATGTGCAAGTACTTCCATGACACGAAGGTTAAACTTTTGATGCTATATCGGCAAAAGCGACCAGTCCCCACGTTTAAGTGTCACGACTTCCATACAGAAAACATTAGCTACGTTACTCAATAGATTTATTTGAGTTCCTTAACAGATAAACAGTGGCTAGACCGCAAACCACTGCAGAAAATCTATGAACGCATCTTATCCGTGGTGGAAAATCACGGGAATCTCGCGGTGTGGTTTCTTTCCCATAGCTTCACTATGATTTGTGCAAAACCAATATTAGATGTTGAATTGCTGTTAACTTGCCTAGATGGGGTTAGTTAGAAATTTGCAGTATGGTTTGAGTGAAATGAGGTGCAATACATCTTGAGATCGATGTAAGATTGCATTGTTGCACAACAATAAGCAGGCTACTGAGAAGTGAGGCTCTGCATAGTTGATGCGGTTGCGTGCTATGGGAACTAAATCAGATTTGAAAATTATCTATATAATAATACCTCGATTCACACTTGCTGCTTATTTCAAAGGACGTGCAAATTACTCGCTGTAATTCAAATTCTACTCATATGAATAAAACAGGAGTGGAGATATCTGCACCGAGACGTTATGATGACGCACGTCTAGTAGATACTGATATTGGTACAGACAACAAGGTGATAAACTTCCGGAAGTCTTTTTGGGCAGTCAATCAAGTACATTATTACTGGCCGATCACCTTGCTACAATGAAAACCGGATCACTTTTGAACGAGTCCACAATAATTACAACAAGAATATAATTTCTGATGATCCTGGTCTTAATGCCATCTCCAATATGAGAACTCTGAAGCATATAATCAATATTTATTTTCAGACTGACTTTCCGCACTATTAATTTTTTTCTCTCCTACTTAAAACTTCAATAACCTCAAGGTTACTACAACTTCGTTAAACGTTCTCAGTTGCGCGTGAGAATATTACTGTGCATTATAAGAATTTAATTTTGTATATTCGTAAGTTAATGATAAGTGTAGAGGTCGTCCCATTGTTCCATAATACCTGAGGTTTTGTCCCGGAGGTCTAAGACAAGGTAACTGTAACATTGTCAGATCTTTGGGTGCCTCTAGTCATCGTCTACGTATGCATACATGTGCCTATTCAATGGTAATTACTGTTAACGTTGATGACGCGTGACTGATGTTCGACAGCGGCCTTGTGACCGATGATATTATGGAAAGACTTAAAATAAACATTACAGCAAATGGCATTATTGTCTTAAATGTTAATGGTGACGGTATCGATGAGGGAGCGACCATTACAGATGTACACTTAAAGAGGCATCATGGCTCCCACGCAGGTTCAGATTTAATAAAATACGGTTCGCAATGGAATATTTTTATGTTTTGAGATAAGAGGTTGAGTAAACTCTTCACTAGCCCCATGAATGTGTCTCTGTCCATGATATCGGTGTTAGGCAATTTATTCGCTATGACACGTATTTATGTCCCTTAATGCTGCTATTGCAATTTTTCTGTTGATCTTGCTTGTTTTCTCTGCTATTGTTGCGACCAGCGTGAAATCGTTTGCTGCCTCTGTCAACCTTAACGATGCGACGTGGCCGGTAACAGATTTAGATTATTTAGGACCGTGGCCAGCAGGTTCATTTATAACTTAAGTTTTATATAAAAAGAGAACATGAACAGAAATGATCATGAACGTTTTATAGGGCATTCGAATAAAGGTAGTGTAAGGTTTAAACCATTTGTTTTAATTTCGTATTTAATAATGGGCGTACATTTCTCTCTAAGGTTATATTAAAATATTATTTTTACTCATTACACCAGTTACGATAAGAGTGTAATTATCTAAATATGCGGAACGTAGATCACGTATGCTTATTAGACATTTAATTGGTTTTGTGACCAATTTGTAAGTTGTATAGGTGGTCCGAAGTAGACAAAATTATTTCCTGTGTTTTTGCTGGGTTTAATGAAGAACTATTGATTGTGTTTATTGAAGAGTGTCTTTGTGTGGGTTTTTCGTAGTTGATTTAATATACTCGTTGGAAGTGCGGTGTCATTACAATTGGTACAAAAAAACGACTCTTTATTTTCAGATTTTGGAAAATTAATGCCTTTAATAATGTTAAAAAAATCTTTGATGAATTGTAGATAACTATATTAAATAACCATAAAATACATTGTAAGGTCAGGACAGGCATGTTAATATAATAACACATTTACAATCATATTTATTTTAAAAAACTTCTTAAATAAATTGACAACTCGTCTCTAGCCAAAATACAAGGTAAGTAGGTATACAATTTATCATCCGGACCCCAAAATTAATAGTATCTAGTATCCACCAACATAATTTTCCACGGCTATTAACTGACCTCACCACAAATAATTTTCCAAATTCGCAACTCACCCACCTTGACCATGCTTTACTTAATGAAGCCTATATTTAAAAAAATAAGACAAAAACGATGCGTTGCTCATGCGCAGGTTTTTTAAGCATCGTGGCTACCCACACTAAATAACTTATGTGATGATATCGCAAGGTTTTTAGTACGGAAGTGTTTTTATTATGAAGTTACTATAAAACATTGCGTTTCATATAAATATTTCGACCGTATTTTTTCTGCTTATCATGTTGAAGTTTGTGGTCTTAACGATTTGGGGCGTCTTTTGTTTTAGTTTAGTAAGGGCATTGTTTTTGGCCAGTAATCGTGAATTTTAGGGCTTTTAATAATTTAGTTAATTATTCGAACCTCTTGTATTTACATAATACTCTCTCTGGCCCCGTATTTATCTCAGGTTCATCGTCTGCTCAATGGTCACTGCTAAACGCAGGTTCTCTGCCCTCTCCGTAAGTGAAATCAGTGTGACGAAACGCCCACAGCCTATTCCAAATCTCTCCACATTAAGCTTAGATACAACGTCTCATAGTGCATAATTATATAAAAAGTAATTGGCCTCCTATGTATGAACCGTAATGGTTCGTGGGAAACACATCCATCATTTTTATCACACTCCATCCTTTGTAGGCAATTAGTTGCCCAACCTACCACTTCTGTATGTACCTTCACACATAAGATTAGCTTTTTGGGAGAGTAAATTAATGAGTTCTTTGTCACATCTCTTGATATCAGTTTTTACGTAAATAGGCGGAATTATTCTGGTTTTACTAATCTTTTGTAAGTACATAAGAAAATGTTTGTTTTATTTTTTAAGAGTTATAATACTTTTCTCATGCAGTTTTTATTTTGCATTAAACTTCCAGCAGAGCTAACATTATCGTACATGGTTCACTACTTTCTTACATTGTTTTCTCTTGTTTGACTCCTAACACAAAAGCAACCAATCTAACAACTAATATATTAAACGACAGCTCGTTTACATATTATGTTACATCAGTAACAATATTATATAACAATGTTCCTACTTCAACATAATCATTAATTTGATTTAACAAAACGGCTACATCAATTTTTATCACCTTAGCATTTACAATATACTTAGTACCAAGATTATATAAGATATGATCTGCAAAGTGCAGGCTTAGAAAGTGACAGTGAACATTGTTCGGCCAAGGTCGGCAGCTGACGTGACAACCGGATTCAAGCCCTTGTCAATGTAGATAGTGAGCAAGTTGGTATTGATAGTGTTAATTAAATTACAAACGGTGTGGTATAGTGTTCTAAATAAGAGACTCGAAGAGTATTTGAAGTGGAAGAAGCAGAGGGAGGAGCTTTACACGAAGATAATTTCAGAATAAATTTTGATTGTAATTTTATTGCAGATTTGTGTGAATTGCATCAATTTTCCGCTATAGATGAAGACGTCGATTGTAACCATAAAGAGATTATAATTAAACTCGAAGTAAAAACTTCATAACGTTGTGTTAATTTGTCTCGCTGTAATAAAATGTTATCAAGACTTTTTCTGACCAAAATAATTTACTTTTTGCTCTCATGTGATTCACTAAAGTGCATATTATCGCTAATCCTAAAACCTGCATTGTTTTTTGTAACTTTTTGTGCCCTCAGTATAAAATCTTTTGAGAGGTGTAAAAACCGACCCACTGCATTTGCATTTTATGTTCCTGCTGTAGGTATGTCCAGAAATATTTTTACATTGGGTTTCGAATTTTATGCCATTGACATTTTGTATATTAAGATACCATCGCATTTTTAACTGTAGCAATTCAAAACTTTAGATTTATTTAGCTTATTAATAATTTTAGTTCATTCATAAAAAGCATTGACTCAAATTTCATAATAATGAGTTTGATGCACATTAGCTTTTGAAAATAGATAAAAATATTAATTACATAGGACGTCATTATGCAAGGACAAGTTAATTTGTGTTCACTTAACTGTACTGTTTTTATTGGTTTTTGTTTATATCTATTTATAGTGTTATATTTTGAGTGTAACACTTTAAATATTACATGAGTTTTATGTTCATTTCCTAACACAGCTAGTGACCAAGACATCGTTTTCAATAGCGTTTTCCCTTTCGTATCCATAAGCATTGTTTATTTCTTCTCTCGCCTCAGTATCAGCTTTTGTCATGGTAAAAGTGTTAGCCAGCTACTCGTGGTGGCTATTCTAATGCACCTTGCTAATATCTGTATTTGTATAGAGAATCAAAAATCATCACTCACCCGGTGGCAGCTTGGACTTGAGCATATCCATAGCAACGACGTTGATGATGAGTACCCAGATGGGGCATTCGAGGAGATCTGAGTCCGACTTGACGAAAGCAATGGCACTGAGGCACTGCGTCTCCAGCCTCCTGCGGTCAGGGTATGAGCGGCGCAGCTCTCGGTTCACGTTGGATTGGAACTTCTTCATGTCAAATAACTGGAAAGGAATAAAACATCGAGATATAATTTCTAATAATATTGTTGAAACAGATGAATTCCAAAAGGTCACTTAAAAATGAACATAGTCTACCTATCGCGTAAGTAGATAATAGAGTAAGAGATGACATGGTAATCTAATATTATGAATTCAAGTAAGTAAGTAGTAAACTTCTTCATGTCGAATAACTGGACAAGAATAAAACATCAGGATGTCAAAATCTACAAAATAAATATAGCTTTTTGCATATAACGCTCTAAGTGAGGGTGTTAATCCTATCTCCGTTAAAAGTAGAGCGGCTAAACTACCTGTTGAGTTTTCTGATAATGTTAAGTATGCTTCTTAAAAGCATAGATATTAGGGCAAAAGCATTTGAGAGAGTTAGATAGTTTAGTACAACTATAGACACGATTCGATAGTTATTTGGCGTGGAAGTAATATGATGAGATATTAAGATAAACAATTGGTAGAAAAAATATTATGTTCAGCTAGTGTGACTCATAATAACGATAATTTAAAAGATGAGATAACACCATTCAAGTTATAATAAACAAACTTAGAGTAACAGACAGTTACAAATAACGCGTAGATTTTTTATCTTAATTAACACGAGCGATGATCTAAAACAAATTGTTGGACGATCGATTGAATGCGTCTAAATTAGAAGATGTTATCGAATTAATATTACATAACAAGCCTTCGTTCGATAATGAAAAGACAATCGCTCGATCAAACAAAAATTTTGCCGACGTCATGTATGGTGCCCATCTCTATAATGAAAATGTCAAGACCGAACACTGTTAAAAAAAATATATAAGTTCCTTAAAATTAGCTAGTACATATGTTATTTAATTTGCGTTGGTTTGGAAAGCGTCTGATGAAATCTCAATTTCTTTAACACGTTTAAATTCACCAGATACATAAATCATTATTGCGTAATTTTTCTTACCGTTTTTGACTTTCTTTTTACATTTCATAAATTCTTTCAAAAATCAAAGTCACGAAACTTAAAATCCCAGCACGACGTGATCTAAATCTATTAAGATAATCTCAAATACTCCAAAAGGTTTCCGATTCGACTGAGGAACTCCGAGAGACAAACGAAAATGCCGAGTCAGATGCATCGATGAAATTGAATGAGGCTTATAAATAAAGTTGTTACATAACCAGTGCAAGCTGTTGTCGAGTCCCTCCGTGAGTTCGGACCAGTAGACTATATAGATGGTATCTTTAAAAACTTCGCCGACGTTATTCGTAAATCATCAGACGGCTACTCAAAAAGCGTCATATAAGTACATAACACAAGTCAAATTGATGCATTTTAAGAATTCTAATTAAAACTGTAACATTCCATTGTTGCAACACAAGCTCGTCTAGTTAATTGAGAGCATTCTAAGATGTGAATTGTTTGACGCAATTACCAAATTGAAATGGACGATTTGACGTAAATGTTTTCTTCCGTTCTCACACAAAGCCTTGATGAAAATGTAGAAGCTATTTGCTAACATGTTGTATAACATTGCGAAGTTAATAGCATCAATAGAATAATCTCGGATAGATCATTTATTCACCAATAAAACTGCAATAGTGGTAGTCATGATGTGTGAAGTGGTTGAGAATAAATGTCACAACATTTCCAAGTTTATTGTACATTGGAAGTAGTTTAGATCTATTTAAAAACTGTAGTTGACACTACTGATAGTATTGTTTTAAATTAATTTAGTCACAAGGGAATTCGGTGTGGGAAACGAGCCGGATCGCACAGAAAAAATCCCAGAGATCATACAGTTTCAACACTTGCCGGTATTGTTTCGAGGAAATTGGAGTCTTTTAATGAAGACGTACATTGCAGTGCAACGAGTCAAAGAGTGACCTATCAAGACATTTTTTGAAATGCTTTGAATATCTAATTCGTCGATTGTTTATGTGGATATTATATTGAATATATTAAAAATCATTTCGACCTATTTGTCTCAATAGATGGTTCATGCTTCGGAAAACACGTTAAGTCGTTGGTCCCGGGTGTAATTCGTGGATCTTTGAAAGTGGTTACGAAAGTCGTTGCCCGAAAGTCTGACAACCAGTTTTACCAAGGGATATCGTATTACCCAGTCACTGGGTTGTGGAGGTAAGATAGGCAGTCGCTCCATTTAAAATACACCGGCTAGACTGGAAGCCGACCCCAACATAGTTGGGAAAAGGCTAGGCAGATGATGATGATTGTCTCAATAGATGGTTCATAATTACAATAGCGAACGGAACTGACCTATATTTTGCAACGATTATCGAATAATATATAACAATTACATGACATGCAATAAATTGCTTCTGATAATAATAGTTAGAGGTGTAATATTTCTCACAATAGCCATTAATTGAGGCATCACATTGTTTCGGCGGCGCGCTGAACACGGACAATGCTCTACTTTCTGCGAATTCGCTTTCATTACTCCCAAGGAAATAGAATAACATACAAACAAATATGTGAGGCAATGACCATTCCCTCCCTTGCTTAATGGTGCTATCTTCTCTCATTGTTTGCTGCAGACTTACGTAAAACCTTGTAGGTAATGGTGTATGAATTGGTAATGAATCTTTCGGATGCTAGGAAGTGAATTTTCCATTGTTTTGTACCACTTCTTGTACCCATATTGTCAGTTACGACGAAAGTACTTGTACAGCAGTTGAGTCGTCTAATTTGTGACCGAAGTTAGCTATTATATTTACACTTGCGTTCGCTTTGTCATTAGTACCGTATTTACAAATGTCATGGCCCGTACAAGTTGAATGGTATTCTTGTTGCAAACAATGTACAACTTCACTGGCATATAGTCTTATAAATACTTTAATGAAATAATTGGATAAGTGTATGTTTCAAACGAATTATACGAATAAGAGTGACCGCCTTCTTACGAAATTCTGAGTGTGTTCACACTGGTTTTATGTGCTAACAATAACCCATCTTCAAAGTACAAAATATTTCGTAACATTAAAATGTTGATAAAGTGAAATTACGTGGGCAATGTCATGGTCAGAGAGAATCGTGCTCGGACACAATCTGTGCAGTCGTGATGCACCACAAATGACTGATGCACTAACGCAACTCGCATTAGAGTAATGCCTTGCCCTCTTAATTTTTTTTCTACGATGATTATTGTCTTTAATAACGATGAACATAAGGAAATTATGGAGCCAGAAGCAGCAAAAGATGAAGTAACAGACGAACAATAGCTGCTTATTGTGTGTGACCGCGTTCAAAAAGACGTGAGTGAAAATTTTTAATCGGTATAAATAGAACTTTTATGCTTACAAAATGAGAGAGAAAAAAACAATGTTTGAGTTGCCGAAAAAGTAATTTCCAGTGATGATCGGCCCGATGATCATCCATAAAGCAATTTAGATCATTATGTGGGCAACCATGAAATTAATAGGCAAATGTTACGACATCTTATTTCGTAAACGCATCCATCTTGACGGAAATAACTACTGACGCCCGTTTGGTATGTTCACTACGAACCAGTTTACCTTGCTTGCCCATAAATTAGACTTTTAAATTCATATTTCGATAGCAGTAAAGACTAGAATTCTGATTTAATTTCCTTGGACGATAATTTTGTAAATAACATGTTGGTGGTTGGTGCAAGAGGAAGGATAAGCTAGCAACGTGTAATTAGATGCACCTATGTATTGGACTTGGTACAAATTGCGGTTGTAAGTTTATCAAAGCAAGGCCCACTAATGATGTTATTTTATTCTGCATTATAGAAACTAATTACGGTACAAGGTTTTTTTTGGTTAAGAGGTAGGTGCTATGGTAATCGGGAATTTGGTTTGTTTATTTAAATAGAGCTGTGCTGGTATTTGTGTAGCTTTTATACATATATAATATCTAAATATTCTTGTTTAAGAATGAGTTCATTGAATTTTACTATAGATATACAAAATAATATGTTATCATATTTTCAACAACATTGCTTCAATTTTTTTACCTGACATTGAAGTTAACGTTTTTGTAATAAATTGTTAAACCACGTTATTTGTAACACTTAAAATAATTACGCCTATAAAGCCTTTTTCATTCTTTGATAAATGGCTTTTGTTTAAATACAATAAACGTTGCGAGTTTTATATTTGTTTTTTATTAATTTTATTAATAGCACATCTGAGTACTTTAATTGACCTACATATATTTGCTTAATATCATAATGATATGATATTATACAACAAAAACATTAGAGTAGGGATAAAATTGGTTTAACTATAAATTGGTATATTTTGTCTTCTGCCGGAACAATCATATTGATTCCTTCTTTTATTTGACAACGTATACTTTATATGTATCCTTTATCCTTTACACATCTTTATAATTAACTATTTAAAGAGTCATCAATCGTCAACAGCCTATCATTATCATGAACCATCGCCTTCTCGTTAAAAGCTTCTCCCTCAATATGTTTAATTATAACAAATTCTTTGTTAGCTATTACCTTAAATATCTTCTCCTGTTCTAGTGAGTATCCAGGTAGCTTGACTATGTCCTGCCCTATAGCCGTCTCTTCGTTGCTGGTGGCCGCCGTACTCTTCACAAATACATTACTCTTGGAGTAGCGTCTGATGAGTATGTTGCCGGCGTCATCCATTTTGATTTTGACACCCTGTTGACAAGGAAAAACAAGTTTAGGTAAGTTAAGGTTAACTATTTTAATCTACTTTCCTATCGCAGGTATGCTGCTGAAAGAGTTTTCTACAGATATAAGCATCACCTTTGTACGTACTTTTCTGTTCTTTTCTTTCGGTTAAACGGTAAAATAAATTTTAAAAAGGTTATAATACGAGTAATATCATATTGCCACCATGTAGTGTCTTCCTCAAAAAAGGAAAAACTGGTTTTGCAAGATTTGTTTGAAATTACATTTCATTGGGTCTAATTTTGTGACGTTTTCTTAGCAGTAGGTACTATATTCTATATATATTTAATTCTGTGTGATATTGTGAAACTCTGTTTCAAATCAAAAGTACCATAGCCAAATTGCATTGCATTCATACGCAATTTTATGAGTTTTTAATAGAATGATATCAAGGTTTAGTTTGGAGGTTACATATGATCACTTGGTTTACTTTTGTGGTTTCTGTACTTTTCTCGACATATTAATTAACCAGTAAAAAATGTATTTTATCTGTAGGAATTCCAGTATTTCTTCTAAACTTTACTTTTAATTTCAAATTGAAATTTGTCATTTACATTCGCCTCTACAGAGCTTATCTAAACATCATTCCATCTTCTAAGTAGTGTCATCTACAATCTAACCACATGCCTATATCAACCACATCTTGTTAACTTACACTTTAATTTTATATCTTAGCGTTAATGAACTTTGACTATGCACGTGCAGGTATTTTGTCATTATGTCATTGGAAATTAAATCCAATTACATCGGTTGTTTGGCAGAATGCCATATATGACCTTTTCTGCAGTCGCGACCTCAGTACAAGGATGTGTCTGTGACTGGCATATAAAGATTATATCGGTCGGATGCTTCAAAATTGAGCACTGTCAAATGCAGAGTATGAATGAAAAGTGAATGTGAAATAGCCCAAGGCTCTATTGGCACCAGTTAAATATCTCAGTACTGACAATTTTCGTGGACTGTGCGATTTTTGGTTTCATGTAAGCTTTGTAATAATCTTTCTTAAGCCGATATAGAAAATCATTTAAAAATATATTGCCATGATCGTTACACGATCTTTGATAAGCGAATTAACTATTGCAGTATGAAGATGTTGATAAATTAATTACTACCTTCAGCAATCACCTGTTGTATCTATGTGATGGTAAATTCTTTGTGTTGTCGAAACTAGGATTACAGTATCTGGCTTGATCATCCTGATACTACCAAGGTAACCGTTCTCAAAAATTAAATATTATTGTAATAGTGTCACTTTGATAACTTTCATTAAAATCATCATCTATATTCATATACAAATCAACAAACCTATGAAAAGGACAGTCACCTCTAAAACAAACGCCTGTTACGTTATGACATCACAGTTCCTGCCCTTATCTGCCACCAACAAGGTCATTGCCTTTGCCATAGTTTTAACTTCTACCATTCATCTCACAATGATTTATGGTACGACAAAGGTGATTAACAATAGGATAGGTACCAGTATGATCTATGACATCATAACCCCTGCTGCACCGTAGTACAGAACGGTACAGAAGGTTCCTTCCATACAACGATCGAAAACAGGCACTGGCACACAGACGCGTACGTATGACGATTTCAAACAAATGCCAGTCGCGAGTGCGCTTGCATTCTCTGTGCGTGAAGCGTGTCTATGGTTGTGTGTGTTCTCGCTCGTTGAATGGAGCCAACCTTCTGTACTATTCTATGACTGTAGGGAATAAGTGCATGTCAAACTATTGTTATAAATATTTGAATTAATCAGCATGCGGAAGATGGGTCATGATTGATAGTAAAAAATATATCAAAATCAATTAGAGTTTAAACGTGTGAGAACAGAATTTTTTTAATTGATTTATTACAATGGTTGTTTTTGTGGACTTGATAATAATTAGGGGCCGATTAATAGGAATAATGTTCTTAGCTTATCCATATTATGCATGCTTAATATCAATAATGACTTGTTTGCGTCGAATGATATTTATTGATGTTTAAGATTATTTGATTGAAACCATGTTGGTAGCTTTAAAGATTTCTTATTTGTCTCTTCTGTTTTGTTTTACATAATAATTATATTAATGTGACCAAAAAAAAATACAGATGCAAACATAGGTATTTTGATGACAATGATTGTCAATAATACTTAAAATAATCTTTACTTCACAAATTCTAACAAATTCCTCGAACAGTAGTAATAAATCCATGAGAATCAGTGTTTTTAAAATGCCAGCGGAAACAGCTTACATACCATCAACATTATCATTACAAGATGACCAAGATATATACATGAATTTTATTGACAGATTCTGAAAAATACACGGCAATACATTAAAGACTTCAAAAAAAATTAGACCCATGACAGGTAACCTTTATACGACCTTGTCATTTGGAAAGATACAGAAAGCGAATGTTAAATACACGAACTAGCGTTACGTTTGTACTGATAGGAATCTAGTAGAATATGTAATGAGACTGAAGCTTCCTTGTCTAGTACGTTCTGTTTTATGTTACTAATGTTTTTACTCTGCTTGTTATTTTTTAAGGAATTTTGTGCATATGTTTTTTTAAGTACTGCTTCCTTGTTTGTACCTATGATAGCAGGGTTCTTTTTATTAAAGGATGTTAGCTTCACGATTTTAATGAAGACGTCATCCTAAATTGATTAGGTTTTGTCGTTTTATGGCAGATAAAGATGTCAGAAATAATTTATTGCAAAAAGATAGTGCACTTTTTTAGACCTTGAACGAAATTAATTTTAAGCTTGATTATAGTCTCGTCTTTAATCAAAAACCTGAGAAATTAATTAAGTAACACCTGGCATTATTTTAGTTCCTTTTTAAAACCAAATTTGTTTCTATCTATGATAGAGTCACCTCTTGACATCTTTCAATTACTCAATAATTTATGCTTGTACTTGGTCTCATCTTGCAAATCGGCTGATTTATCCTGTTAGTTGTACGTTCAGAATCGCTCCCATTTCCTTATAGGCCAACACATTTCCTCCATCCACATATACAATGAAGGAATACATTAACATTTCATTACTAATACAACCGGTAGTGGGAAGTTGCATGTGGATTGACGAAACGCATATAATTGTCGCGCGGTAGAACCAAATTCCTTAGGGCCAGCGAGCCGTTGATAATTCATGCTTAAGTCAGTGGTTTTTGTATATCGTTACTGATTTTAGTGAAGGGGTAAGCAGGAGTTAAGGTAGTAGATAAGTTGAATTTTATTTTATCCATTTTAGTACTCTACTCGTCATTCTCCTATATTCTAATTGTCATAAGCAACGAACCTCTGATTTTTTATTTACTAGACTAAAATGACAGCTGTGATCGAACTTTTTTGTCAACATGATACTTACTATTTAGTAATTAGCTGTCATTTTGGTCTAGCAAATAAAAAATCTGAGTTTACGTATATTCTATCTATACTCTTATAATACATATAATACATTTTTAATAGATTTTTAAAACATTCAAAAGAATTAGCTGTTAATTCATACATCTTTTTTCTTTCATTACTATTCGCCTGGTGTGCGGTTTTAACATGTGCCGTAACAACAATGACTGAGGTTAAAGATCAAATTTTTGCATAAGCAGTGACAGGTACATACCATGCCGCACAGTATATGATAATTCGTCTCTCAATAATTTGTCTGTTTTGAAATCAAGATATACCGTATCTAACTAATCTCAACTCCAAATATTAGGCCGGATACAGACAGATCAGTCTGACCTCACAGAAACTTATTTGTTTCAAGATCATGAGTTAGATACGGGTAATAAAAGCTGCTGACCATTTTCTCATTAAGCTCCCGGCCTTACTGAAGCCTATTAGGATCACAATTGTATGTTCTATGTAATCAATCGAGGCTACAATAATCATGGTGATTATATCGGGTTTAAATTTGCTACCAAGGTGATCGATAGAATTGTTTTTTTTTGAGCAAATACAATTTGAATTACTTCTAGGCCGATTTGGACATAATGGATTATAGTTCTACTTTGTAACAGCTAACAAATTACCAAAATACACGCGCCTCGTAGCAGTAACGCTAAAACTATTTATTTGTATTATAGTTGCTTTACTTATGGGAAGGAGCCCAAAGAATACAATAGTACATAATTATGTCTAGATATATATGTACGTGATTACAATTTTTGTTTATCTGCATCGACCTTGCTTTGGACAGCTCGATGCCGCATCTGATTTATATCAGGATTTTTGTTCCTATTGTTTGGGTCATTACATTTATTTTCCACAGCTGTATGTATCTACTTGTCGAATTAGATATTAAAATGTTCTACTACATCACTTCCTTGCGAACAAATTTTGTTACTGTTTGTAGTAGGTACTTTGTTCATCGTCTATTATTATTCTTGCTTTACTGTTAACGTGATAGAAGGCGTATTGATTGACAGCAGTTTCTTCTATTATTTTGACTATGTAATGTTATGGTTTTTGTCTTGATGTTTTATCTTGTATCCTGATTAGTAATGAAAATCATCGTCGCGGTGGGTGGCAGGAGTTACGATCGAGTGACGTTTATTGATGTGTTCATTCATTGTGTATAACTAGACAGGTGGCGCTATCAATCACAGTGCTAAAAAATAAAATTAATTTCATTTCTAAAATTGAAAAAATGTCTTCGATATGAATAAGCTCGGTTAACCTCGATACCGCTCCTAATATTACGGGTTTGGTATATTTCATTAATTTCATAATCAAATCATCATGATTATCAATTTGAACGCTAGCTAAAAACGTCCGATTCGTTCAGCTCATCTCGTAAAGTAGTTTCTGTATTTGCCTATTTGGTTGTGAACTCATCACAGTTTTTAGTGTAGGTGTCAACGCTCATCAGTTGACGGTATGTCAGTGTCATGCGTGGCTACATCATTAGTATTAGTTCTACGTTGACGTATCTGAGATCTAAGACAGTTATCTGGCTTGAATTTATATACACATTATGAGCCATTTACCATAAATGTACATGTGTGTATTTTTTAGCACAATGCTCTGTCTGGGATGGTCACAGTAGTATATTATAGATATGTGGATAACTTACTTGTCCTATGTGTCTTCTTACTTCTTCTGACTTCTGATCTCTGTGTGGGTTGTCAAATCCGCAAAGACCGATTCTGGAAAGAAAGAGATACAACCGTTAGGCATATAAAGATACAAGAGAAATAATCAGGATTTCGAGATAAATTATGAAAACAATATTTCAATAAACGTGTACAAAATTTTAAAATAGTGTTAGGTACATAATGATAATGTAAAGATGGATACATCATTTAAAAGATGCAATAAAAGCTGCTAGTACAATATAAAGTAATTTGTATGCAGTACACATGGTCTACATTTTTTGATGCGATGATTTTTGCATAGCTGGAACTTTGCCAAGCAAATTTAGAATAACGTTGAATGTGAAAAAAGCAATTTTAATAAATAACATTGCATTGTTTATAGGCATTGGCAGCCGCAAGCATAATTTACATGTTTCTATACCATCATTCATAATATTGGTTTTTACAGTGGGTGGGTTTCTAAGAACTGCATTTTTATCAGCGCTCCTGATGCTAGTGTACTTTGGAGTTGTTTTATTATGTCCTTCTTTGTAGATTTTTCTTTTAAAATTGAGGACATAGATGTTTTGATGCTCTTGAGTTTCGTCTGGTCATAAAGTACTACAATAGTTTATAAGTACTGATTTGGAGCATTATTTTTATCGTTTCCATGTTCCTTTGTTACGTATACAAAACTTAGCCCAATGTTCGGTTCTCATGTGTCGAATTGAATAATAACGACATAGGAATTTGTCCTCCATTTGTATTTTGTCAACGTACCATCGGAATATCGTTTTCTCAAAACCGTTCCTTGGCATTGCCCTGAGAATGTCCACATTGGTTTTTCATTGGTATTCAAGTTCGTTACCAAGGTCTGGTATTGTTTACTGATCGGGAATTTCTATTTGATTCATTGGGTAATGTGTATATGTTGATTTCTATTCAATGGGTGAAACGATTAAGTTTGATGGTGGTTTGAACGATGGTAAAGACAACGTGTACGGTAGTTTCGCATCAAGAATTTATATTCCATTATTTGACGTGGAAAGTGAAACGGAGTCGCTTTATGGTTTTTAAGTTTATAGAAATGGTACGGTGTGGTTTGGTATGTGTTGAGGAATTTCTTTCTCTAGATCGTTTACTAGCGTGTGAAATAATTTGGCTATACACCAAAACAGGTGAAAAATTGTATCGACATCATTACATGTCCAACACATAGTTACAGGTAAGGGAGACGTTATTTTCAACTTTGTCAAATAGGCGTTTTCTATCTTGGTTTTTTCTTAGTGTATATATTTAAAGTTATTTGCTACAAAAGCTTTTTTTAGTTATGTATTATCATTTTAAGAGCAGTATTTTTTTTATATTTCTATTCTTTGACATACATAGACGACGTTATGATTGAAGGTGATAATTCACTTGAACACAATGACACGGTACGCCTGTTGTACGTGATACAACACCATATTATTTATCAATAAACGTATATTTTCATCTGACCTTTGTTGTATAGCGTGTTTGAGAAAAGAGATGTGGGTCAAGTGTCTTTGTGGCTGATATTATCTATAAGCATGTTGCTAGGTTCTTTTTAATTAGTATTTTTGAGAGATAATATAACATTTGTAATATTGAAAAACGTCTGTAAGGAATGATGGAGACTACATAAATGGTACTCAGTAACTTCGAGTGAATTTACGTTATCATGAAATTGAGTGGATGGCCCATACATTGAATGTAAAAATAACCTTTTCAGAAGAATTCTTTTGAAAACCTTTTATAGGCATACAGAACAATTCTGAACTTTATGTACCTGTTTATGTATTCAACAAATGTGTCTGCTACATTTTATATTCAAATTATTTTATAGCGAAATTTTATTTCAAGGAGTGCCTTGTCGAATTGAAATTTTTGAGGTAAAAGTACCTACAAATTCTGCCCAAATGTGTCATAGTATTTGACGATGACCTTTTTTATTGGAAAAACCATGTTTTTTCACATAATCTTGTGTTGCTTACCAAATTCTTTAAGGACTTGTGGTAAATATTATTAAAACACTCCATTAGCAACTTCTTGCTGAATAGTCAGGTACCTACATCAGATATGTTTAAGTATGTATAATTAAACAGTTTTAGCAACTTACTCACACTTATTTCAATATTATTATGTTCTAGACCTTTTTCAACCTCTTCTTTAAAATATACAGCCTCAGCCTTTATTTAGTATTACTCCTAATAAAACGTTAAATTAATTAAATCACAATATTGAACAGATCGGTCATCGAACCACTCTGCGCAGGACTTGAGCGGTGAGCGGCGACCTTGGCGTGCGCAGGCGCGTGCCCCGTCACCGGCTACTGTGTCATTTCTCGCGCATGCGTGCTGCCGCCCTCATTTTTGATTTGATGTTTTGTATTAGCGGTAATTGCACATCTTAGTATTGTTAATAGTGGGTGTTTTAATGGGCTAATAGGGTAAGTCTTTGATTTAAAAGAATTGATCGTTCGAGGTTACAGACTGAAACACCACAAACATGTTAACTGTTTTGTTACATTATGGGGAACTAATAGAAATAATAAACAGAGCCGAATAAGCTCGTTCATTTACGTACATACATACCTACACCTCATTTACGCCTTTTACGTCATTCTCCCATATTTTGAGCCATTCTTTTCCAAACAATCAACATATACTCTATTACCATGTAACCAACCTATCCCCATTTCTAGTTTCTAAGTTAATTAAAAAAACGTATTGCCATAAAACTGTCCTTTCATTCTGTACCTAAACATCGCATCAATATTACACAGATAAGAGTAATTCTCCTATAAAATCTCTTAACAATACTTAAAACACCCCCACACAAGTTTTCTATATTAGGACATTCGTGACTTAAACCAAGGCCATGTCAATTGTTTTAACGAAATGCTATCTTGTAACGATTGATACTGTTCCGTTATCTAATTCAATTATGTATTATTTCGTAATTATGTTCAGTCACGAGTTACTTGACGTTGAGTATGGAATGCTATGTTAATTATAGTGTACTTTGATTAGGGAACACAAGTTGATATGGTCAATAATGAGGCACGCATATCTCTGTCGTTGATTTCATAATTCGTATCATTTCTTGTAGGCAAGTATGTGATCGGAGTATTGCAGTAGCAGTGAATAAAATAGCTGCGTTGATAATATCAATATTCATTTTAAATACAAATAAGACGTATAAATAAAAATTGGAGAGCCTAAGGATGAAGAACACTGATTTTGCTTTCAACATTTATCTAAATGAGAGTCTACTTGAGCTACAAAGATACTTCTTACAAGCAAAAACAAAGGTTGACGAAAACGGAGATAAAAAAAACAAATGATAAAATAATATTGATTTAAACATTATTTTGTGAACAAATAAACGCTGATAATGATGATGAAGGAACAGAAAAGGTATAATTTCGTGAAGCCGTGTCAAATTCGGAGGGTGTGAAAAATTGGCATCGCTTGATGTAGTTTTTGCGTTAAGTGATTCAGACGGTCAATGGATGTACTTGTCACTATGGAATAAAGGGATTTTAAAATTACAACAGAATCTCAGACAATTTTGTGATAAAAGGAAAGAAGAAATGTTGTTTTTAAGAAAACAATCACGAACTTTACTGTGGTATGTGTTTTTGATCAGAAAAGCAAACCAAGTTAGGAAAACATCGAAATGTTCTAATTATTACAACAACGTATTTAACATCCTCTTTGATAAAAAACAGAAAGTGAAAATTCTCGCTATTACAGCACAATAGCGGTATAACATATCATCCAGATAGACAAAAACAAAACAATTTTCCGACAGTAACAGGAAAAGCCTTCATAGAAACAAATAGATTTTTGCTAAGAACAATGGCTTCGGGAAAGTGACCAAGTGTCCATGCCCAGCAAGTTCATGGTCCAAGGTGTGGCGACGGAACTGAGGTTCAGCGTGCACTGCGAATCTGGTGGAAAGCCATTGTTAATTCCAAGTAAGTGAAAATTTAATGTGATGTTCCAATTGAGTAACTTTCTACTGGAATTTATTATGGAGAGTATAGTGGCTGAAGAGATAATATCTTCTAAGCAATTTTTCACTGTCTGACATTCGACAGTGATTGTCGATCAGGAGGCTGGTATAATACGTGACCCAAAAAGTGATAAAAAGACATCCCCATTAGAAGCAGGAAAATCGATGTTAATATTGTTTCGATTTTGTATTCAGACGTCAATAAAATATAATATAAAACAAGATGTACTTGTTATTGCTTCCTAAGTCTGACCTTTAGGCATTTTTAGAGCAAAAACGATTAAGTAAAACAATTATGATGTTTTTTGTAAAATTATGATCATTATGAGAATCCCTTGTTCTAAGTAGCCAATATGGTATATGCTTGGCATGGAATTGCACCTAGTATGGGCCCATTATATGCAACAGCGATAAAAATAATCGCTTTCATTGTTAAATCTGTTTCCACATCGATAAAATAGGAAAAAAGTGAAATTTTACGTACAGGCAGATACTTATTTCATATAATAGGTATAGTCAGCAAAAGAGATATGTATGCAGGATCGTCGAATATAGTTGAAACCGATGGATGTTGTCGACTGAAATTTAACTTGATAAATGAGTTGTTTGTTTTCTTCAAATAATAATTTTATTCGAGATTTCGAGATAATTTTATTCTTACTAAACTTCAACTATATCTGACGATCGTGCATACTTATCTCTTTTGTTGACTGTACATGAAACACACGTCAAGTGTTTGAAGAAGAAAGTTTTGCTGTTATTGATCAGCATACCCGATGATAAACTGTTGTTAGTGGTGAGAATATGCCGTTCGTGATTATTATCGATGTTTTGCGAACATGTATAGGACATTAAATTTAATTTTATCGATTTTGTGTCAATTAATTTACTGCGATTAGTAATTACTGTTATTACGAAATCATTAGGTTTAATCATATTTTTTTAAGGATTCAATTAAAATATGACAGAGTTAATACTTCTTGAGGTTTCTGAGAAAAATGTTTTTGAAAACCGTTTTTTAAGTGTTTTATTTACGCTTCAATAGGTTAGCTCATAGTCTACGCAAAATAAATAGTGACCACGCTTTTTATCACGGTTTTACTAAACGCGGAACTGAATTGGATTTAGTGCAAAAAATATCGTGATCAATTATTTATAGAAAAGGTTTTTGGCTCTATAGATGGAGTCCAAAAAAACCATAGTTACGAGTATCTTATCGCGTTGACTATAAAATATTAGTTTTAGCCTGTAACGTATTATTATTTGTTACTCAAGTATGGTTCTGATTACAATCTAAGTGTATGAACATCTTTGCTTAACTGACTAGACAAGCAAAAAACCAAGTAAGTATTTTAAAAATATTAGATCGGACGTTGGAAGTTATTTTAAAGGGGAAATAAAATAACTATAAAAACCATCACGATTTGCTCTACATTCATTGCCAAATTGAGTTAGTCATGAAGTTTTTCAAGAAAAATAAAAGTTAAAACATATTGTCGATATCGATAAAAAATCCGCTGCAGTATCATAGCACTTCGTTCGCGGAAGCAACGCAGGCGCAGTCTTATTGAAAGTAAAAGCTGATTGGTGGGTACCGGATTTACCTACATAAACATAGTTTACATTCAATCAGCCGCTGATATATCGCTGGTTTTAATCCTTAAGTTATTTTGCCTAAGGGACATGTCACTTTCTTTTTTAAGTTTTGGCTTAGAGTTTTAAATTATTGCTATAATGACTTTATTGTTGTTTTATTGGGAAGCTCTCTTGAATCCTGTTTTTTTAACGGTTTTTAAAACTAACCACTAGAAGCCATAGTAATTTGATTCATAATCATCTTCCAGCCTTTCTCCTGTCATGTCACTTGGGGTTGGCGCAACGTTTTCTTCTTCCATTATCCCATGTCAACCGTCACGCTATCATTCACTCCCTTCTCTTTCAAATCATTCCTCACACAATCCATCCATATTTTTGACCTTTCTCTTTCTCTCTCCATTAATCAGTATTTATACTCATCACTCTTTTAGTCGCATGGTTTAATTAACATCCCAATATTCCACTCTTGTGGCAGAAGTATCAATTCTGAAAATCATCCACATGAAACAAGAAGTAAATAATCATGTATCCGCAACGATGTCCCCCAATCCTTGGCATTTAATTTGAGTTTAACTACTAATTAACATTTACGATACAACATAAACAATGCTAAAGCTTTAACTGTTAATAACTTTGTTTACACAGACGAAAGGTCACCTCCACTCACTTTGTGATACTTGAATCATGGGATTATCTTTGTTTAACTAAAATTATTAACAATGACGATTGATCAATCACCATAATTATTGATAAAACTGTGACTGATTAAGTAATTTATGTTAATTGAATATCACCTTGTGATGAGTGTCAGAATTTAATAAGTTTTGATTTAGAAGTGAACGTAAATGATGATGATAATTCTTGATGGTTGTTTGATGATGGATTTGATTTGTAGAATATGTAGAAAGATAAAGTCAGATCAGCACCCTAATTGCGTAACACACTTTCAATATCAATCTGAATCAAGTTGAAGGATATTGCTAATACATTGCTCCATTTTCAAAAAAATTGTTTGCTGAATTACGCAAAAAAACGCAATGAATGTTCTTGAACTGTCAAAATTAATGCCATTGCTACTGTTAGTGTCTTACACAATTACCCCGGAACAGGGTTAGCAATTTGAAGATGATTTAAAAATAGACAAGAATATCTCAGTTGCATATTTAGACTGCTTACTGCATGAAAATCGATTTATTTCTAAAGTGACGCAAAAATGAACGTTAATCCTATATTTCATGTTAGTACATATGTATGGAAAGTAAACGATTCACCATGAATGGTAATATCAATAGCTATTCTCGATTCTTATGTAAACTTCTTGTTTGTGGCTTGTCTTATTCACGTTCCATAGAAATGGCTGAATACAACGAAGTCCCTTTCATATTGTCCGTAGCAAAAATATGCGTTGATTTAGATGCAATATCTTTGAACAAGGATGATGTTCAATTTTATGTTGCTAAGAACTTCTTAGGTAAAATGAATACAATGGCTGATACGCAATTATATCTAAATGAAATAGTATTTGGTTTCCAGGTTTCAATATTAAATAATGATGATATTGTAGTTAGATCAGCAGCTGGAAATGTATCAGCTGCAATAAGTTCTCAAAAAGCTCAAAAAGGTCTGAACGTTTAAATCTCCATTTCGGAGAGCGATGAACCACCTTGATCTGCAGATGATTAACGTAGGCACTCAGTGGGTGCTGTTATCTATCCCATTATAAACTATTAGTGACTAATCCGACAGTAACTATTGTACTGTAGGAGTCACCTCGGAACCTAGTGGGTGTCATCGGAAGTGATAGCAAATAACATTCATTAAACTCCTCCCAACATCAATCAGCCTGAAGATGCTGTTTTATGACGTCATAAAATAGGTGATGATGGAAAGTCTAATAGAAATTGTAAAGATACGAAACTGTCTACATAATAAAAGAGTGGCTGTTATCAATAGCTTTCTTCGACATAACAAATCTAAGCGAGTTATAAAACAAATGGCCGCAGGGCTACCAAGCAATGAATCTAATATTATCTTTGAGCAGACTTTTAACCATGTCTACAAGCCAATTAAGATATATTTAGTAGAAGAAAGTATGATAGTAATTTCAGTTGCTGGTAAGTTAGTTTAGTAAGTGCAAATATCTATTACGCCATACATTAACGCTGTGACAACTTAATCAGTTTCGCTATTAATTTGATTAGTGAACAGGTTTTGGTAGGTAAAGAGAAACAATTTTTAATGGGGATCCACAAAGTGTTGTCGATTACATCTCGTGCGTCAGCTAAGTTTAGATCAAAGTATGAGTATTACTTTTACATCATCATCATCACCTTTCTCCTGCCCATATCCCAATCTATTTGTGGTCGGCGCAACATGTCTTTTTCTACCATACTTCTCTATTAGTCGTCATTTCGGTAGTCACCCCCTTTATAACTATATCATCATTCACACATTCCACCCATCGTTTATTTATTATTTTTACATTAACCCAGGAGCAAGTAGTTACACTGTATCAACATGAAGCCATATATTAGCTTCTTTATGCCTAAAATTCACATTTAGTAATGTGGGAACGGCTCGCAAGTCAACAATACAAACCTATGTTATACTTTTTATTATGTCCCATTATTTTGTATGTTTACTAACTTCCCAACATAAAACCAACGATCCATGTATTCCCATCTCACACAATGCAAATTCGATATTAGCATTCCGGGCCATTCTATCGAATGCCCTCCACAAATCCACTCTTACGCATCATAAAGATGCTCGTTGTAGGTCAACATTGTCTATGGAACAACAATAGGGCTTGTGATGTGATCCATGGAAGTGTATTCGTTCTGTGCCAAGGACCGAGGTGATCGGATGCGCACCGCTCTGTCGCCTTGCCTTCGAAATCGGGTCAATTGAAGCGATTGAGATGCGCACGAATATACTCGTATATAGATGAACATTCACATTTTTGTAAAGTTGAAAGGAAATGTTTCATAAATCTTATTGCATGTGTACGTACGGTAATTTACGTGATGTAAGAATGCAAAATAGTTTCATGTAAGGTAGGTAAAGGTGAAATTCAGGTATCGGATGCTGTTGTTGCTTTGGATGCATAACGATTTCCATATCATTTTAATACATTCGTAATGCAATTGACTTTAGCATCTTTAGACATGACAAAATATCGGAATTAATTGATTGATTCCACAATAAAACTAACATGTACATAACCTACTCACACTCATACAATAAAGTACAAACACATTTCAATGAATAGCATTAGCAAAGAAAACGAATGTTATTATATTAGTTAACAAGAAAGCATACTAATTTATGAAATGAAACGAACCATTGTAGCAATTTGTTACTATTTATTTACTTCCAGTGAAAATGGATTAAGAAGTGTGTTCAAATTAGACTCTATCACCAATAAGAAAAGATTGAAAATTGAATGTTGTTTGTCAATAATAGGATCGTTAACAATAAACGCTTCCGTTGTGAAGCTTTCTGTATCCCGAGTATCGACAATCGATTACATATCATGCGTAAAATCAATTGATTACAGCACGAAGAATCACTTTCTTTTTATCAGTTTCATTATCTGTGGCATTAACAACGGTCTGTTTATTTTCTGTTGTAGTCTTATTTAGAGCAATGTCAATATTTCTACTTTCTTTTTCTTTCATTTTATTGGTTTAAGTATCGTTTAATTTTGTCCCTTTTTCATCTTTCTATTGGTTTATCTAGTTTTTTTTTTAGAGTTTTGATTATTTTTCCATTTCATTGTCTGTTTTCATTAATATCTAGAAAGCTAGGTGGTCATGTGTAGTGTCCATGGAGTTTCTTGCCCGTTCTTCTCCATAGGTACCTACGCTTTGGAATGGGCAACTAGCTTCATATTTTCTGACTGACCTATTGACAATTCAAAAGTGCCTGTAAATGGTTTAATTGAAATAAATGCTTTGAGTTTGAGTTTGTATTGCATATGTCAGATCTTCGCGCAATAATCAAAGATTAACATCATTTAACATTCCTCCATATTACTTAACGTAATCATTATTGCTGCTAGGTTTCTCGTCGTTTTGTAAGACCTAACTGATCCAGTACAAAGCTATGTGTTCCAACCGTGCCACGCTATAGGCTAACTAAATTACCTTGGGCCGAAGTATCTAAGCCTTCCTGTTTAAGGTTTGCCGGAGAAATACTTTTAATTCAAAGAGTTTGAATCATGGTTTACTTTAATGGAAGGCGTAGAGGTGCTGGTTCTAATTATAGACGATTTTTAAAATAACTATGAGAGAGTAAATTTTAGAAGTAGGTTCTTACTGATATCAAATTGGCAGAAGTGTAATTATGTTAAAATTCCATATCGTCAAACAGCTTAGATGAAAGATGGATATAAACTATTAGAAGAAATGGAAGGAATTGTCATCTGACCTTGATAATTTTGTTGTTAGAAAGTTTAAGTTTCCACAGATTGTTGATACGTATCTCGCTGTTGTATTTTAGCGTCAAGCAAGTTTGCCGAGTTAAGAGGTTTTTTTTTTAATAATTTATGCAAAAATGTGACACGGCGCCTAAACTTATAACTGGTTTTACCAAAGTGAATAAAAAAAGTTTTTTTTTTTTGTTGGAAATACATATTATGTCAGTTCTAGGGTTTTCCTGGGTTTAGCATTTTTTACATTAATGATAAAATGGTATTCTTTTGAGTTTACCAATATTAGGAAATTCGATGCGAATTTATGAAATAAGTACGCATTAAGATATTTATTCACTTTCGATACTAGGTAAGTCTTATTCATCAATATGGTCTAGTCTGGCATTAGCCAAGATTATTCTATGAGTAATGCCTCAATAATTCATTATTCTTACCAAACATTCAGAAATCTAGCATTTCGAACAATTTAGTACTAAAGTTCAGGACAGGCATAAATTATGGAAACTGCACCCAGTTATTTGTGATTTACTGGAACTAGTATAGATTTTGGGTGATCGATAGATGATAGTTGTGAAGTAAAAGTAAAGTTCTTTCACAGTTATTTTACATTTGACAGCAGCAACCTTATAAGAATGGGAATAAATATCACTATGATATTAATAGTGAAGCAAACTCAGCTATAAAATAACTTTGAAAGGACTGCAAATCAATATTAGTTAGAAGAAAACATTAGTAGATGATGCAAGTGTCAATATCTTATTTTAACCTAACGTTTTATTGACGAATTGCTAAGATTTGGTTTTCCTGAAGTAGATCTGTATGTATATGTGTATTAGTAAAGCTATGGCTAGTTCCTTCATCTATTCTATGACACCTAATGCTTTGGTGGTCACCAAAAGAAAGAATATGAGCAGGTACTTATGTGGTCATATCGATATACCTTTGGACAATCTTAGAAGAGACAATACCCACACAAGACTTAAAACCTCTAGAATTCTAGAACCTAAAGTTAGAGAGGATTCATCTTGGAAATAAAAATAAAATAGTCAATTCGAAAATAGAACCAAATAACAAAGTAAGAACTTGTCTCACGTCTGGATTAGCATGTTTGTTACACATTGCCAAGTTCTAAGCCAGATACAATGGATTCTCGCCAATTATTCATGGGTAACGGATAAAATGTCATCATTAATCAGCATGAGACCATGCTCCGGTCATTCCAGTCGTCTTGATTTTTTTTTTACAACGTAACATTAAGCCTGTATTCCTTGAAGGTGTACTTATAGTAAACCCACATTTTGCCAGTTATGTTTGAGTCCCATGTAGTAGGGGGCGAGCCTATTGCTATTAACCATGCACAAATCCAGACTCCAGGCTGCTACTGATAAATTCCAGGTGGAAAAACCCAATGCCTCTTTGCCTGACCCGGGAATCGAACCCAGTAACTCATACTCAATACGTTTATTGCATTCCACAATGTCAACTTAGGTGGTAGGTACATAAGAACAGCAACATGCTCAACAGTAGCGCTTGCGAATACTTGACAACGAGGCAGTACAGTGAATATTTTTTTACTTGATTATGTTGAGACATCTCCATTTTATATGATGTCATGTAAGTAATATATGTCATAGAAAAAATTTATTGAGAGATACAAGGTAAGATGTTTTGACACGTTCTTCCGTGATTGCCGATGACAGATGACATCTTGTGCCGAAATTAGATGCAAATTAGATTTTAAGAATTTGTATAATCTTACTAGCGATCTTTTTTGTTGCTGGTATTGTTAACTTGTAAATTTTGTCAAGTGCTTTAATAACGACACTATCGACAATGTCATCTTTAAATTTAGTTACATAAAAATTTATTATTTAAATATTTACTTCTACAAGGACACCTATAACAATTGGCAATTTTGACTGTTTAACCTGCCTTTACCGACAATCTCATAAAAGGTGACAAAAAATAAGAGAAAACAAGATAGACAAGCCCGCTGTCTAAGAATGTCATAAAAAGTGACAACAAGAGAAAACAATTTGATAACACAAGATAAAAGCAGCGGCAGCGTCCTCTTTTCTACATTCCTCAACAAACAGCGATCACCAAACCGTTTGCCAAGCTTACTTAGTTAGGGTCTCCCCACATTTATCGACGCGGAATCGGCTAACACCGGTCAAAAAAGCCTTTATGTCTACGTAATAAGGATGTTACTAATACCATTCGCATCGGCTCGGCTCGGACGACGCGTCGCGACGGCGGCCGACGCGAAACGAGCCGTTTGTCGAGTAGTGTGGTGATACGCACTCGGCTTAAGCCGATTCCGCGTCGATAAATGTCGGGAGACCATTATTGTGGCATTCTTATTTTTCTTTACTTACAATAATGGTTTAGTCCACTCTCGACCCCTCGACCCCTAAAAAAATATTTGTCTATTTGTTTCCTCTCAACCCTTAAACATAGTTCACTCTCGACCCCTAGGGGGCGAGACTGAATTTTCATACAAAGGACAGGCATACCTCGTCCACTTTCGACCTCTAGTTCGGTAAGTACCTAAAATTAATATTTTGGTACAGTAAGGTACAAAAAGGTAAATAAACGACCAATTTTAGAGAACACTTAATAGAATTATTTATTACCCTACTGCACCAGAAGGAGGGTTATGTTTTTCGAGTGTATGTACATATAAGCATAGTATATTTATTTGGCATGCTCTGTAGCCTAAACGGCTTGATCGATTTCAGACTGAGACGTGATGTAAGATTCGTCTTAATGCTCACAATTAAGACGAATCTTACATAATAAAATAATATAAAAATATATAAATAATATATATATATATATATAAATAATAAAATATAAAAAAATAAAATGGCAGATTTTTTTTCTCAAAACCTATCGAATGGGGTATCAAAATAAAGGATTTCCTATATAGCTTGTAAAAATTTACGCAACTTGTATGTTTACATGTAATTTGGAATGAAAAATGCTAAAATAATAAAAAAAATACAACAAAAAATATTCAACGTTACAACATAAATAAACTAAAAAGCTGGAAATAAAAAAATGTAATTAAAAAAACCTAAAAACCAACTGCGGTAAAAAACTTAAGTTAAAAAAAAACTGAAAGCTAAAAACAAGTCCATTTAAATTAAATAAAAGTTGGAAGCAGGCGGGACCCAATTGAGTTTATATCATTCGAACATTTCTATCACGATTGTAGTTAACTAACACTGCGTTGCGTTGTTGTTGTCGTTGATTTTAATAATCACTGTGATCCTGTTTCAGTACAAGGTGGATTTCGCTACCTAAACAAGAAAGCCTTATTTGATTTTCTTGCAACCTGCGACAAGGCGTTATTGACGAATTGTTGTGAGTTTTATTTATTTATAAATCAAGACAAGTTTATACTCCATGGAATAGACTTTCAATACAAGATCCCAAAGTTTCAACAAAATCAGGCGGACCACTTGTCTATTATTATAATTCGAAATGTGTGTTAAACATCTCTGCTCACCTCTTCGGGTGTATAGACATAGATACATTTAAACTATAACATATGAATAGGAACCTGGGGGCTCAAAAGGCCACTTTGGCAGATTCATAGAATAATTCATATCACGCAATTCATCTGTTTGACAGTTTCACACCTATATATCCTTGAAGGGTTAGGCAGAGGTGTACCTGTAGCATTTTACGAATCTCCATACAAAACTGTCATACAGATGAAATTGCGTGATATGAATTGTTTTATGATTCTGCCAAAATGGCCTTTTTAGGCCCCCTGTTGTGGTTGATGTGAATGCTTTTTGTTTATATAAAAATCATCTTCCTGACTTGAACAGAAAAATGGCTATATCTCTAAAACTAGGCATAATTTTTTTTTGCTCCCATATTAATTTTCAATCAGCATGTTACAGGCTATATTGTATAAAAATTTCAGCCAAAATCACCGAACGGTTTCTCCATACATTTTGTGCGAGGTACTTTTGTTTCTTAGCTATTTGGCTAGTTTAAGCTACATTAACGGGCCCAAGCCAAGTCAATGTAGCGTGTATGTGGTGTTTTTTTTTCCTTTTTTATGAAGAATTAATGTTACGAAGAGTGATTTCATTTTCGTCAATTTGCATGAACTTTCTAACTATTCTGCAGGTATTTAAAATTGCGGTTTTTTGGAGTGTTATATAAATTGAGTCTCTTAGGTCTATTTGTTTAAGACTGTGGTGAAGGTCATTGGGTATAACACCCGTCGTGGAGACAACAATGGGTACTACGTTTCATGATATTAGTTTAGATAAATAAATAAAAAATATAGTAATAAAATACAACAAAAATAAAAATAACTATAGGGTAAATAAATATAGCTGTATAAATAAATATATATATAAGTATATGTTGGCGGGAACGTGAGCGCAGAGATAGGTGGGTCGTCTCTCTAACCCTGTGGTAAGGGTTCCATAGCGTGGGTTACTCAGGCAAAACAATATGATGCAGTGGTAAGACTTTATTACTAAAGAGTATACAGGAGTAATCACTAGGTATAGGTACTGTGAACTTGATGGGTTCGATGATAGCGTGCGAGCTCTCGATCCAGTCTGCTCGCACACCTAGTCACCTACCAAGTACCAACGACCCCGTCCACGTGCGACGATCGAACGATACTGGCGCCACACGGCGTTCATTGTACGTACTAAACTAACAACCAATCAGAGCTAAGCTATGTAATTTGACATGTACTCAGAAATCAACTGAGTAACTTATTAAAGCTAAACTTTCGTTAGTGACGACATATAAATAAATAAATATAACTGTAGAGTAGACTGATGATTTATCATCGTAACTGTACTTTGGGGGTCGAGAGGAAACTAAAACTTGGCTGGAAAATAAAATGCACTCTCGACCCCCAAGGGTCGAGAGGAAACTATAGTTAGGGGTCCAGTGGACACATTATTTATTGGGGGTCGAGGGGCCGAGAGTGGACTAAACGACAATAATTAGGAGGCACATTTTCAGGGATAATCAAATTTCTATCCTTCTAATTCTATAACATACTAGCTTCTGTCCGCGACTTTCACCCTCCCCCCATTCACCCTTGTAGGGGTGGAATTTCGAAAAACCCTTTCTTAGTGGATACCTACTCTTCACAAAGAACACACCCTCCAAATGTCATGTCTCTAGGACCAGCGGTTTAGGCTGTGAGTTGATATATCAGTCAGTCAGAACTTTAAATTTTATATATATAGATTACCTATAACATAACTCCTTTAATCCCCAAAGGATTAGACAGACGTATCTAATACAAAATTCCTTACAAACATAACTTTCCTTGTCCCAACAGTAGTACTATTATATTTCACTATATCAACAACATGTGTATGAAACCAAGCGTTGATTTTACCGGTCGACCTTCGTCACACCTACTGAAACATTGGCACCAGGATGTCGGCTGCACGACATTTTCGTCTCAGATTTGCATTCATTTGCTGTGTACAGAGACGCCACTTTTTGTCATTGCAGGAATTTAAGAAGTACATATGGGTGAAACAGTTTTATAGGTCATACTATGAATCATCTCTGCCTAGCCTTTTCCTAATCATGTTGGGGTCAGCTTCTAGTCTAACCAGATGCAGCTGAATACCGGTATTTTACATGGAGCGACTGCATATCTGACCTCCACAACTCAGTTACTGAGTAATACGGTACTCCTTGGTAAGACTGGTTGTCAGACTTTCGGGCTTCTGACTACCCGTAACGACTGTTAAAGGTCTATAAAGACAGCCAGGACCAACAGCTTAACGTGCTTTCCGAGGCATGGAGGAGTCTCGGTATGTAAAGATGGTCACCCATCCACAGACCAACCGCGGCAAGCGTAGCTTAACCTGTTAGTTCGGCCTGTGAGGCTGTTATTATTTAGCCACGAACTCCTCCTCTTTTATCTTTACTATAAATATTCTTTTAAATTCTCTCAAAATATTTTACTTCTATTATGTAGACATTGATTGGTCTGCATTCTCTCTCAGATTACAATGTAAGTCATAGATTTTAAACATTATTGATGTTTGAAAGAAGCGCTTCGCAAGCCTGGTATAGGTACCTAACATCTCGCCTGTATTTCCCGAAGGGTTAGGCAGAGCTGTATCTATAGTACACTCACATTTCGCCAGTTACGTTTGAGTCCAATGGAAGAGCGGGCGAGCCTATTGCCATCAAATCCAGACTCTGGGCTGCTATTGAGAAATTCCAGATTGAAAAACCCAAAAACACTGTCCGATCCGGGCATCGAACCCAAGACCTCATGAGCAGAGCAGACCAACAAGACAGTCCACTAAAAACTTTAGTGATACTGATGCAGCAGTCCGAAGCCGCGACGTAAGCTAAATACGTACGTGACTGCTAGGATCCACTCGGTTAATGATATAACTTGATGACCTTCTTACCTGTAATGAAAGATAAAAGATTATAATATTTTTGTTTATGTAGTTTTTTTTCTAGGTCTGGCAGTTTGAGTAATTTATGTGGCCTACCCAAATGGTAAATTCTTTGGTATTGTTCGTCGAATCGTTGAGCTCCTTAAGTTTTGAGTTGAGCTGCACGATTTCTGACAAATGCGTGCACTGACTGGACAGGTCCTCTCAATCTGTGTGGTTCTTTCCTCAAAAGACCATCTCAGACATCTATCTACATGGTCTTCATATAACCTGACCAAGATTATGTCTGGACTTTAAAAGAGACTGTGACCTCTGAGTTTGTTTCGGCCTTTCTTCTCAGAGTAGTCAGATAGGAAACGGCGACCTCGTCTAGTTTTATAAAAAATATGATTGACGTGTAAAAGTGTTTGTGCAAACCTACTTACAAAATAAAAATCATTTATCATTTATGAACATGAATAGTAAGCAACAATTGAAAAATAACTCAAATCAAAAGGACAATAATATAATTCAAACATTCAATTAGCAATTTCCATAGACATCGTAAGTCATATTGATAAAAGGTATAATAGAACAGCAATATTTAACAAACTCCTTAACATAAATGCCTCAGTCAGATTTGTATGCACAAATATCTACATAACCTCGGATACTATTTACTGTCTAACAAACAAGTTACCTAAGTCAACAACATTTACCATTTGTCTGCAATTAGTTCTTAATTTAGGCCTGAGTTCACCAACATTCTAACCATCGGTTAGATATTTAAACAGTTGATTTATGTCAAATTTCCTAAGGAAATCAACTGTTTAAATACCTAACCGATGTTTAGAATGTTGGTGAACTCAGGCCTTAGACTTTAACATCCCGCAATCGGCGAATTAAAGGCATTAGAGGCAACGAACTCAAAATGTTTAAGGCAAAAGGTCAAGTATGCAATTTAGAGGGTCCGACACGATATCATTTCGACACCGATGGCTCATCTCGTCATGATTTAAATGAAATTGAATGTTGTGAAGTGAACGTAATTTAAGTGCTTAAAAATAAATAAGACCAAAGGCAATATGATAAAAGATGTTGGTAACAAAAACTACTACAAACATTTTATTACCAATATCAGAGGCGCAATTCTCGTAATTTTAAGAACGTTCACAGTCTGAGCTCAGTCTCAATCTGTCAAAAATACCTCTAAATTTCCCTACATTTTGACAGGTTTTTACATTTGTTTGTCGCCGAGATGAGACTGCCATTAAATTATGAACATTTTAATTTACGAGAATTGGTCTTCAGATTTCGATGCAGTGCTTTTACTTTAGTGTGGATGGATGTAGTTAGTCAAAAAAAACTGTACAAAGCCCGAGGCATTTTCTATCAGTCCACCTTAGGGTGATGCAGAAAGAAAGAATGTCAGATGCAACATAAGGTCTATACCTTAGTTATTTTCGTGTTATCTATAAAACACGAAAATAACTATAAAATATATGAATAAATACTGATACATGCACTTAACTACATGGCAATTTAGTCATATACCTATTGCCGTATAAACCAGTGAAACTTTTAATTTTAAAAAGTGCAGAACATAGATACGTATGAAAAAATTAATTAAAAAATTACAAAAGATGAATGGAAGGTTAAGGAACATTTTAAAAAGTAAGCCTAAATATTCAATTTGAAAGATAATGGTTGCTCTTGAACATTTGGCAGATAAACTGGAACAACAAAACAATGAAATGTAAAAGTAAATGGGAGGGCTTCAGAGACTAACATCGACCTATCACGATTATTACCTAAATAGAACGTCAGACATCGTCTTATAAAATAAATATACGATGACGAAGAGAATATTAAAATATATTTAAACAAGGTACTTGGAGCAGTTTTGATATGTGAGTGGAAGAATGGGATTTTTAATAAAGTACTTAATGTTGATTCGTTTCGAAAGGGAATGAAATTATTAGAAGTAACTTTTAAAGAAAAATATTTCATTTTAACGCACAATAATACCTTTTTTTAATACTCTATGAACTGGTAAAAGAGGATGTTGAGATTTGATAATAATCAAATCTAATAATTATGTATCATTATTGATAAAATTAAAATCGATAAAATCACTGGTTTAGCACAAGAAATAAAAATTAAGTTTCGTTTTTCAATTAACTTTAATAATTTATAAATGCAATAAAAGTTTAAAGTCAGTTAAGAAGTCGTTAATATTTAATATTAATTAAATGTTAAATATTTAGGTCATGAGTACTATCTAAATAATTATGTGGTTCCGCCGTCAAACAGATATTTCGTGTTTTTTTTATTTTATTATTAATATCCTAGCTTTGTTGTATCCTGGTGCCATAGTTCCATTCAGAATTGAACATTCTGCCAAAATTCTTATTATCCTTTTCCACAGATAATATCAATTCATTTTCTCCTTTGTTTCAGTCTCTATAAAAATATTTTTTTTAAATCTAATTCCGATACAAAAAATGTTAATGCATTCTTTCAAAATCGCTACTCGCCCCGCCTCTCTAATGCATCAGCACCCAAGGTCGTTCAAGGCCTTCATATATTTACTTCACGCCGCAGGCTGTATATGGCGTGATACTCTTGCATTTTAATATCTAAGCCGTTTTATCATCAAAGTAAATTACCTACCCATTATTGTAACACTTTAATAATTGCTGGGAGTTTCAAAATAATGTTTTTGGTGTTTAGTCTGACTGTCAATCAAAGTTGTACCGGCAGAGATGAAAAATATTTGATTTTTTGATTTCTTAATTTTGACAAAGGTTTTATCAAGCTGTTTGAAGTGCATCTCAGATTTGAAGAAAATATTGCGAATGTAGATCAGATAAGTTAAATTCTTAAGATTCTAAGTTAATCTTCTCTGATTAACTTAGAATTTTAAGAATTTAACTTAAAGAACGACTCAACTTCTCAGTTGAGTCGTTCTTTTATTTGAAGATTTCAAACAGTCGGTTTCCAAGGTTTGCTGTAGGCTGGTCTAGAAATCATTATTTATCTTAGCTTATACCTATCACTGACATGATCAAAGTTGATTTAGGCTTCAAAGAAATCGTTAATTATCTATAATAACACAAGCTATGACCTAAAAATCAAACTATGATTGATTGCGAACCCGAAACAACTACAACAACGAACAACTTCAAAGAACAAGGTCGATGTATAATCGAGTTCAGTAATCGATATTGTTTCAATGCATCGATTGTCTGCTGATGATCTTACCTAATTGATGTAGTTCAGGCAGGAATGTTTTGGATGCAATTATTAATAGTGTTTGTAATAATGGTTTTAATGAGCCTGTATTAGAAGAATAGGTTAGAGCTGTGTCTACTGTTACTTCATTCGAAGACCGTACTGTGTGCCTGTTTCCTGTGAATCTTTCAATAACAGCAACAGTAACATAATAATGCAATCACATCCAACATTTGACTACAAATATCATCATCATTTGCCTAGCCTTTTCCTAACTATGTTAGGGTCAGCTTCCAGTGTAAACGGATGCAGCTGAGTACTAGTATTTTACATGGAGCGACTGCATATCTGACTTCCACAACCCAGTTACTGGGTAATACGATACCCCTTGGTAAGACTGGTTGTCAGACTTTCGGGCTTCTGACAACTCTTTTTATTTCAACATTTGACTACAAACATTGAAGAGCCTGGAAGAGATCGCAGAAAGCGATAAGGCCGCCCATTGTTTATTTAATGTATACATAAATATAATATAAGTGTTTATAACCATGAATATGCATTAAAGTAATGACTAGATATTTCACCATTCATCTTCCTTTTACGGAAACAACCTTAGCTATCAAAACACGTAAACCAATCTCTCAATTTACCACAGATTATCAAAACAGCCAATTACAATTAACACTAATCAATAAGATTTAGTCACTATTACACAATAGGTCGCACGTTTCGCTTCGCGTGCACATTTATCGTATAAACCGAGATGCGCCTGAGATCCCCAGATTACATTGTCACTGCGTAGGGCCCACTTTCACTTCGTCATTTTCACACCGTCTCTGAACGTGTACAGACGCGTTGATACCATCTTTATTGCCTGTGTAACACGGAATTACCTAGTTCTATGGGTTTTTTATTTGCAGAATTAGATCAAAGGTTAGTTTTGTAATGGTAGTTAGTAAAAGTTTTTGGAGGAGATGGAAAGGAAACCGCTGTCGTGCATGAGTAGATTTGTTTAGAATATTTCTTTCAGCTGCATTCATTTATGTGAGAGTCCTAGCAATTTTATAGCTGTACGCAAATATCAACTTATATTATAATTAGAAGCACCCTTTTTGCCTAACAAAAAAAATCTATCAACTCAAATCCCTAAGCAATAAACGAGAATTTGAAAATCTAACTATTCCTAACAAAAAAACAGCTAAATTCAAATATAAAACACCACCAAACAAACAATATAAATTTAATGTCACAGTTGTAGCTCATGTCAAATTCATGATGGCGGACGCAAAGCGCGAAATTCACATCAAATAGCAACGTCTAACAAAACATGTGACATTCATCTCTAAACAAGCGACTAGCAACAAGAAATACGAGTTCATGTTGAGGCAAATACACAATGTATTGCTGTTTCTATGTTGGATATCGCGATAATGGTTTTCCATAATACATATTTTGGTTTGAGAAATACAGGAGGGGCAATGCTGGGATCCTGAATATGAATATGCTGGCTAGACTCTTTTGTATTCCGATTTTGATGGGCTTGTCTAATTAAGAGGTTAGTGCATCTATTACGAGATCCTGTATTTTATAAATCCCGAAATAATCACTAGTTCTACATCATTATCTTTTCACAATGCAAATTGTTGGAAACTTTAAAGTTGTTCTGCACCAATTTCACACCAATTTCAATTTCTAGTCTACAACTTGTGAATCACCGTTTATACAGGAACAGAAACACGGAACGCGCCTCCGTGGGCCGAATCAACACCACTAATCTTTTTATTAAACGACAGAAGCGACTTAAACTAACCCACGTCCGCCCGAACATCAGATATGCGATATATTTGCATATATTGACAGTTTACATCAGCGTAGAAAAGTCAGTGTACTGGTCCACACATCAAACTGATTTGTTGTTCGAATTTATACGTTAAGTACACGCTTTTTAATTTATTTTATTCTTTACACACATTTAATTCTAAAGATGCAGAAATTGTTTTATTTTTCTCGTGATTATCTTTGATGTCATCGGGAACCCGGTGAAACGCATCCAAAGATGAATTACTTAGGATTTTTAACATTACTTACATTTTATTAATCTTATCTACATTTGTATCATCTGTTACTTTAATTGTTGCTCTACCAAGTTTAGAAGGGATCGTGATGTCTGGTAGCCGTAAGAGGCAATTAAGTCAGTGTCAATCAAAATATTGTGAATGTTGTCTGGCATCCTCTGCCAGAGACATTGATGAATAGACGCAACAGCAGCAGCATATGTATGTCCGACTGGATAATTGGTGAGTCTGGTTACTATTCTCAACGATTTCACTTTAGGGAAAACTTGGAAAATTAAATCGAATTTTACTTTACTGTGATAATAGAATTGAAACTCTTTTACCATTAAGGTTTACTGTGAAGCGAGATTCGTCGATCGCATTCTTGATACGTATCACTTTTGTCTTTTCTATTTACATTGAAATGCTGTTTGTCCAGTATTATTTTTAGTTAATCGGCATTAGGCGTCAAGAAGCCAGCTCTAGCAAGTTTAAAATCTTAATTGAGTTCTTACGAGTTGTTAGAATTGGAATTGCTTGGCGGCCATTTTTATAAATTAGATCTAGCACGCGAGTGCGATTTAAGTAAGTAAAGTGGATAATTTAAATTGTTAAAGGTCGATTAATGAAAGTGAGCCTTTTCGTGTAAAAGGAACTGGTTTAGTTTGTAAAGCTGCTGGACTTAGGAATATAAATGTTTGCTAATTCTTGCAGGTGGGTACTGCATACTATAGCTATTCTTACTAGGTATCTAAAGGAATGGTGAATTTAGAGAGATTTCAACATCGTTTCTTGGAGATGTTATAGAATTGCAGATTTCGTTATTTGGCATGAGTAGCAAATACAAATTTCAAAGGGAATTTCGTTATTGAAATCGTTTAGGAGGCCTATATATAGGGATCTTTTATCCAGTGCGCAAACGGTAACCATGAATTCGGCATATGATTCCCCTTAGCGTAGAAAGTTTTCGTCGGTTATAAAAAAATATGTTAGTTGTTCCATACATTTTGACCGCGTAGATATTGCACTTATCCATGAAATAGCAGATTTTTCTTTATATAAAATAGAATTAGGTCTAGAATCATTTAAGCTGAATTCATGGTAACAGTTTGCGCAACGGTTAAAAATGTATCCTGAATAAGAGTACCGATATTTTTTTTGGAATGAAATATTTATAAATTAATGTATTACATATTTATCTTTAGATAGTTTCTGATACAAACAAACCTATAAACGTATTATTTCAGACTCATCCAATCCAAATCCAGACAAATCCAATAATACGAGCCAAGACCTAAACATATCCTCTCGCGCCCGGCCCTGGTCCGGGGCGAGAGGGAGTGGGAGGCAGTCACCTCCTTCTGCGAAGCAGTCATGCTAGCGAAGGAGGTGGCGGGATGGGCGAGGGAGAGAGCGGAGAGAGCCGCCCGTCCCAGCCGCCGCGGTAGACGCCCCGGGCGTCGGGAGCCGCGTGACGACTCCCGGCTACCGTAGGCACGGGCCTGCGGACGGCGAGTAATGGGTAGCTCGCCGTCCGATCAGGACCGGGCCCGTGCTGGACGGCGCGTATGTGTTCCACGCGCGCCTCAAAGAGATCAATGGAGGGGCCCGTCAGGGCCGAAGCCTGCCGGGGCAGCGGGATTGTCCGAAAGGGTTACCGCTGCCCCGGAACATAAAGGGCTAAGAAAGGAACACGGATGGGTTTTAGTCAGTAAAAGTCTGACACTCCCTTCCGCTCCACCCAGAGCGGGAGGGGTCATTTGATGATTTCCAAACCTTAAAAAAAAAAAAAAGACCTAAACATATAATAATAAAGCGAGGATTATTCTATCAGATGTTTATCTCACAGCAATGAATCTAAAACTTCCTGAATCCACTATCAATTTGTAAACACGCAATAAAATTATAAAACCTTTTCAAGAACAATGGTTTCTTTTATTTATTAATAGTTTTAGAACGATCATTATCAGTTATCGGAACTCTAGTTTTGCAAGATAATGTTGTAATTGATATATTTATTGTATCAATTATGTTTTTATTCATTAGTACCTAATGATGTTTTATGGTTCGGATGGAGTTCCGAGCAGTGTTTGCTATGGGTTAGTATTTGTCATGAACAATAATGTTTCGTTGTGATCAATCTCTGATAAAGGTGCCTAGGACCTGTTTGAGTTTGACACATAAAATCACGCTTGTAATCTCCGAAGGATTAGGCAGAAGTGTACTTATAGGCTGATTATGCAATTGGAAGCGAGCATTTTGCCATAACCGGGCACAAATCCAGCCTCTACTGAGAAATTCCTGATAGAAAAATCCAATATCTTTTGAATTTGTTCAGTCCTCGTATCAAAGGACCACAATGAAAATGGGGTCGATAAAGGATTTCTTGTTGACAATGTCACTAAATGTTCGTACTGTAGAGATTTTGTTCCGCATGGTTTGTGGCATGCAACCTTTTTGATGATTATAAGATAATGGCATAACATTATAAGATAAACGCCAATACGAATTGAGAAGGCAAAAAACAGTAGGCGTCAGATTTGGCTAACAAGTCAAGTGAGAAGGAAAAATATGTAAAAACCTTGAAACGATTCCGTAATAATTTATTAATTATTTAACTGAAAGATATTGTTTCATTGATGTACCTCTCCTACTGTAGGTATGTACTGTTGAAGTACTTACACATTTCATTACTAATGCCGCGATATTGATTGATTCGGTGTTACAAAGTTTTTCTTTTGACGTCAGATCTGGTCTGCCAACTAATCTAGTAAATCATAAAATCAAGGAAGCAATGATAGTTCTAGTCAGGATTATTCAGTCTAGATGCCATTTATGATTTCTCTTATTCCAAACTAGGCTTGGTTGGTGAAAATAGGTTGAGTTAGCACAACCATGTTACGCAAAAGCTGTTAAACCACATCTTTGGTGTAGGTCTACCTAGAGTATAAGACAAAGTCTGGGTGACGTAACTATGGTATAAGACAATACATAATCAGTTACCTACTTAAAGTGGTTTTGTAGGAATTATAATATATTGACAAGCTTAGCCTGAAGCAGTGGATTAATTATTTCCAATAAATAATGTAAAATCAAACAGATGAAAATATTTGAACAATTACAAATTGTAGTTTTGAAAATAGTTTAAATAAATTGGAAGAGACACTGATCCAAGACCTTAAAATCGCTATCTTAGCATTATTTCGGCTGTTTTATTATATACAGCTATTGAAATGAGGATGAAATCTTCATAAATACAGATTGCACACAATAACAGAAACACTAAAATCAGCATTAAGCCGCCATTCAATATTTACAATATCTTTCGATTTCCATCTCAATTTCGTAATCTTTTCACTTTTGCAACGGATTTTACAATTATTAAGTGATATTCAATTTGTAAAAACATAACTGCACAAACGTTTGTGTAATATCTGAAACAAATTCATTGACACTGACCAAAGCGATCTCTTACAAAAGCCTACCTCAATGCCGCCCTACTTTCCAAACGTATCTACAGCTACAATTATGTGGACAATATAACAAACAAACAATTATATCACATAGTATACCACGTTACATTTGCTATCCACTAACTCCAAAACCATCCTTAAATCCACACACTAAAGCTCAAAATAGAAAACCATGAGGTTTCGAAGCAGCAAATGTAGTTGTTGCTATCGATGAAGACAATAGAATCGAGGACATTAAGTTCGTGCAAAATGTTTCTGGAATGGCACATGTTCCGGTCGCTGAATATTGTAATGCAGGCCTTGGTGGATTCGAAATAGAGTTCAGATTGATTTGTAGAGTTCAAGTATCAGGATATAGGACTAGTCGGCGCCACAATGTAGTTTTGGTAGTTGCTATTATGAGGACAATTACGAAACTGAAGTAAGTGGGCGTTGGATCTGATCTAGATCTACGGTTACAGGCAATTGAGCTAAATGCTAGTGGACTGTGGTAGATTTGTCTGTCATTATAAAATTACTGGTTCAGAAGTTACAACATTCTACTTGATTATAGTTTGTAACAAAGGGCTTCACAGAGTTCTGCAGACTGGAATTGAAATGGTCTTTTTTCTCACAATCATAATCACAAAGAATATGGGACATTGTAAAAAGTTTATTAAAGTTATCATTGGCATAATTCACTAATTGTGGGTTGATTTTGCCGTACCTATTTTACTCCGATTCATATGTAGTTAGGTACCTACTGCCATATTATTATATCCATGCAATCAGCAATAACGCACTGGGCTAAAAGATTGTAAAACAATTTGACGACAAATTGCTATTCAGCTGTCTGAAGTAATCTGATGTCTCATTAGTTTTTCGTTGAGAATGGGCCTGTTTGTTGGTATTATAATAATTCCTTCTAAATTGCCAATAAGCCATTTAAACCAAATCTATCAGTCTAAATATACTTAGGTACCTACTGAGAAAGAAAAAACATTTGTGTTTAATTTTAAACCAACTAGGTCTGTAATTTTTTTGCACCAAATTGCGCCACCTCTGTGAGGTTAAAACTACAAGAACGCGACAAATGAAATGAAAAACGGTAAAACTCACTATTTCTGTAGACATATTGTCCCAAAACCCGTTCATTTTATGAATATTGTCAGTTGTTTGGTGAAAAATAAACAATTTCATGTGTTAACCGTTGCTTTTAAAAAGTTTCTTGCGAATTGGTCTACTCCTTGATCTATAAAATGGGCATAATGTTACTCGTGTGGGCATTGACCATTTCATATTTTATATTTAAGGATAAATTTGCGCATTTGATCGTGAAATATGATGTAAGTTTTTATGTTGTTCAATTATTACATTTACTATGGCTTCACCTATATAATCTAATAATTTAGTCAATTATTTTACGTAAACGGTTTTAAATTAACCCATTTTAAATGTCAGAAAAATATTTTTTCATGGTTTACGAAAAAGTGGTCCTTTCGGTGATTACTAATCTAACCTTATCAACAAACATTTTTAGAAACATAGATCAGCTGATCTGTCCTGCAAACACTTACACACTTAGGTGAAGTTAGTGAGCTGTCAACAGTGTCAATCCCTAACATCAGGCGGAATGACAGTTCGCTTCACCTACCTTTTCACAGTGCGATTTTTACAGAACAGACCGTCATGATGTTCCTTAGGAAATCAGAAATAAAACTTAATTGATATTACTATTTAGCTTCGAATAAATAATACCAGATCCTTATCCACAAACATGACCTACCCAAAAGCATAATATGGTTCCACAAAAACCAAGGTTCCCTACCCATTGTGCACTGACACACTGGTTCCGTATAAAGAACATATCGATAAGAACACAATAAACAATAACGTTCGTGTATTGCGATTACAACACTGTTATGCGACTAACGATTGTATAGGATTGTTCGGACCTGCGATTAAGCGACTTTTTTTCGATGTTATGTCAGAATTTCTTGGGAGTAACTGAATAGAATGGTATGTTTGGTGCTTGAGTTATGTGTGAAAAACTATTAAGAATTTTTAATCTTTCTTGAAATATCAGTGTTCATAGACATTGATCATCGATCTAGTACCTAGATGATAACGAAAAACAATTAATTTTCAGAGAAAACAATGAAAAATCAATTACAAATTAACCATCATAAAAAAATCAACGAATAAATAAAGATCTTAAAACGTTTACAGTTTATCAAAATAAACAAATCAGTCTAATGCGACAAATCGAAGCACACGATGAACGACCGCTCGTTGCAAATTATGATCGTAATGGTCGTGTGGGCAGATTGACGATCTAGTTTATCGACGGGGCGTTCTACGGACGGATGACGGGCGTCGTCGGTAACTAGGTCGAAGAGCCAGGTGGGTTCGTTGGTAGCGGCATTTGGCAATACTGTTTGAGCCAATGACATTTAAGTACTAAGTTAATTTTTGTGGTTTCACTTCTTAAAGTAAGAGTGAATGTGTTTACTTTCGATTACATTTATTTCATTTTCGATTACTTACTTGTTTATAGGTAGTAGTAAACAGGTAAATGCTGATTCTATGGACTTTGGATTTCAGCATTTATCTAGTCTGATGATAATATCATTAACATCGGCTCTATCTTAAAGTGTTGTTATAACTTCGTTCAAAAGTTAGTACTTTATTAATTTCAATCTCTGAGACCGTTGTTAATGTCAATTACTTTAATTTCATTTGGTACATGCAAAAGACTAAATCCACGATCTAGTAATGTAGGTAATTTCCTTTTCTTCAAAAAAATATCATCACAGAAAAGCTCAAGAAAACTTTACACGTAAATAACTCACGCATAAACGTCTTTATCATACAAAATCGTGATATCCACCAACTCATTCAACGCCCAGATACCGTGTGAGTCATTTTAATCTATTTTTGCGTAAAATGCCACGACAACGGAACCCATTCTTTTTCATTGAAGTAGACCGATTGTAAGCCTTAAAAGCAGCTCTGATTTTATTTATCGCCTGTTTTCTGTAAAGTTGTTGACAACGTAGCAATTCCTTGTTCTATGTTTGATTTTGTATAACTTCGATAGTAAATTGTTAAACAGGCCTTATTACTTCATCTACTAATACCAATTGAACAGCTAACGCCTTTAAAAACTTTGAATATTTCCAGAGATTTATTATAATATCTTTACAAATAGTCATTTCTCCGTCCGCGTCAAACATCTAAGTAATTTTATAGTTGTTAAGAAATAATAAATCAGCGAAAGTCTACGCGAAATCATAATCTGGAAGATTAAGTAGGCAAATGAAAACACGAATTTAAACATAAATCCATCCTATACTTTATCAAAAACCTATCCCGTCTTCAAACAGAAACATAACAATTATATCTACCGTCACAAATAATATAATGCTACCGTTTTTACTTTTATTCTCCCAGCCCGGTAGCACAAGTGCACAAACTCCACTTCCTACAAGATAGCTCCAATTAATTCACATAAAATTAGAAGCCGGCTCACTATCTGTGGGCCGCAGTCCTAATTATTAGAGGGAATGTTCGATCTTTATTGTTCCCTGTAAGCCCGGACTTACATTAGATCTGCACTAATTAAATGCTAGTGTAAGAGCCTGGTTTCATTAAAATTGCGATTTTCGTGTGTGTGGATCTGATAGCGCGTGCGCCGAGGGCGACACTTCCTACTTGTAGCCGGTGTAAAAACTGGAGGCGCAAATCTTGCTTTAAATAAATCCTGGATTAAACGGAGTGCTGAGTTTTGAGGTAAATGTTTTAAAGAATTATGGTTGGTGATTTACGCTTAAGGAAATGTAACTACATAATTATTATATTCTTGTGGATAGTGATTTTGGAAGGACTTGTTGGTGATGCCAAATTTTTGGTCCTTCGTGTCGCGATTTTGAAAGCAGCGGTCAATGCACACATAGTGCTTTGATAAATATAAGCATACAAGATTACTTTCATCAAACAGCTGATCTAGTTTATCATAAACAGGGATCAAAAGGACCAAATTCCTCCCAACAACTCAAACATACACCCAACATTCCAAAACAACGCAGACTTCAACACAAAACGTATAGCATTACTGTAGAAAATCATAGCGCAAACAGACTAAACAGACTTCGGACACAGGTTGGCCGAAGCAAGGAAAACCTGTTCAGGTGGAGATTCATAGACGACTCTGCCTTGGAGTGTAAATGTGGTGCTGTTCCACAAACGATGGGACACATAACATCGTGTCCTTCGTGTCCTGTCAGCTGCACGTTACAGGAACTGATGGACGCTGGTGACGGCGCCAAACAAGTAGCCGAATTCTGGGCCGAGTTCATTTAGATTGCTATCGACACGCTAAGAAGAAGAAGAAGAAGAAGATAGCGCACACCGACAGGGCACGATGATCTACGACGCGACAGACTTCCGTATCATTACGGGTTGGAGGGAGAGCGGCACCGGCGCGCGCGCAGATCACATCGGCACGCGCCACCACTTTTATCATCTTAATTTTATGTATTTATTCAATATCCAGTGAATAGACTAAGAATGAAGGACTCATTATGGGATTTGTTTTTAGAATATATATTTTTAAGAGATGAATCATGTTTTTTGTTCAACTTAGGTAATTTGACTTTTAATGATGTCTAAATGAAGAAGAAAATATTTACCGACTTTTTCTGAGTAAATTCAAAAGAAATTCTTTGAAATCATCCGCCACATAAGTATGCAGAAGTTATGTGGGAACTGAACTAGAGCGTGACGATTGACATACATTCCTAACAACCTGGGAATTAAAAGGGAAATGAAATTCAGTGCACATTCTTAGCATTTATGTGGAACTTGTTTCTGCAGTGAAGAAAGGAGATTATATAGTAACTACACAGCCTTTAGCCATGACAATATTAAAGGCAGTGATGACTGAAAATTTAAAAAAGATAACTACAGCAACTAATTTTACTAACGAGCGCAATAAGCATGGGAAACGTACAATATTTGGCAACATTACGCACAAATATTGCCACACGAAAATATATTTATTACCAACCATTAAAACGGCTACAACCGACTCTAAATAAACCGCAATCATTTGCTTTTCAACAGCTCAATCTGTTATAACCCCATGGAAACATACCGTATCTCGAATTTCTACTATATCAAAAGCTGGTTAGTAGCTGGGGTCACGAACTATTAGTAGTTACTTGGTCAACTAGTTAGTAGATCACGCATACACTTAGTTGGTTAATGTCCGGTGACAGCTTAGCGAGGAATGAGCGAGGGCGTTGCTGTTATTAATAAGTATAAATTGGTAGAAGATCACCTATCTGTACACACCAAGTATGGTGATTTTAGTACTGTTTATTATAGGTTATGCTTTAGGCATGGTAGCAATATGACTGCGTAAGTGTATGGGCTGAAATTAAGTGATAACGAAAATAAAAGCAAGATATTAGTTCAATATCACAATGAGCCTTGGTGTCGACCTAATTGAATTGTCATTTTGTATCGAAACAACTGTTTTCATTAGATTTTTCAAAATTCGTTCCTAGCTCAAACAATAATTTAGCCAAATAGGGTTGTTCAATACCGTTTTCGTTATAAGATAATCTAAGCTCAACTAAGCTATAAACAGCTCTTGTCGAAACCTGCCGTTTAACGTATCAATCTAACCTCAATATGTGTTGGCCACACTGTTGGGCAATTGATTGCCATAATCAAAACGTTATCGACGTTTTCACACGCGAGGTTGCCTAATGCTTTACTGCCATAAGGGATAGGCGAAACTATGATAATTTACGTAAGGATATTGAAGGGTTTACAATTACTGATTTGGTTGAACAAGGGGCTTGTTACTGTGGAGTTCATATACTAAGGATAATTGGACAATCAGTGCGCCTGAAAGGAGTATGGGTTTGTTTTCAATGATTATAAGGTAGATAGAGACTAGTTACTGCTTGGGTATTATTGCGAATTTTGTGACGTCACTAAATATAAAGTTAGTTTCAAACCAATTAATAGAGAATGTAGTATTTTTGGAGAAGAAAACGAGCTCATAGACACAATAAATATTAAGTTTGTTTGAACAAAGTTTCTGTTATACGAACTTAAATAATTTTATTAAATTTAGCATCTATTTAAAGTCGTTCTTGTATCTCTCCTCCTATTTATCATAATTACTATTTATCTCATGTTTGTTCAACACCTACTCACAGGCCGAAACTTTCACTATCACGCGAACTGACACGAATTATGATCTTGATAACATTTTATTCTTTAATAAAACAGGTGAAACTACAGTTAGTATCGTTGTCGTAACCTTGCTTAAACCACGCTTCGTTGACTTCGTGTCTTTTGTTAGCGGTTACTTCGGTATCTATATATAATTCACACCATTCATTGGCTTTTAAAAAGTTAGCGTTATTGGCTTTGTATTAATGTTAGAAATACGCATGTTTGTGGATTTTAGTATTTGTGTGATTTATTGGAATTTTGTTAATAAGCGTTAAATTGAAGTACTACGTCATATCATAATTTGATTGAATAAAACGATAATAGAAACTATAACAATGATGGAAGGAAGTTCATAATTATTGCTGTAGTACACACGGCTACACGTCAAGCTATACATTTCCAGTTTTAGCTGACCTCGCATTGTATAGGTTTTTCGCACAATCAGAAGTCAGCGTATATTGGTTTTGTATGGCTTGATGTGTAGCCGTGCGTACAAGATTTTATTTTTAACGTAGGTATTAAATCCGAGAAACCTGCATGGAAATGGAATAAAGTTTGGAATCAACCTTGAAGGGCAAATGTAAAAACGTTTGACCATAGAATATGATTAGACAGAGTCATTGAACATTGAATAAATGAACAACTTATTTGACCTAAGACCAAATTTGATTATTTCTACCTCCAACTATTTCCTCATTAATGCTACTCCTACAAATAAGGTCATCCATCACGACAACTGACGAAAACGAATGACAAAGCCGCATCCACACTGGTAAAATAATGAGCTGACTGTCTCATTCTAATCGATAAGCGCTATGTATCACGACAACGTGACTCTAACAGGTCCTATTTTAACTGAACCAGAAATAGTTACACAATAGTAAATTAAATTGAGTAACGATATACCACAACGATAATGGTGAACAATTAAAAATACAAGTAGCTAATCCCATTGGCATGGAAAGGAATTAAAGTAATTAACTTAACGAGGTTGGGAGGTTGAAGAAATGTAATAGGTAAGTGAAGGCTATGGACAATCATTTTAAAATATAATTGAATTTCAAGTTGATAAATAGAAATAACAGGCAATTAATAAAACAATATACCCAGTGACTATAATCAACAGTCAACATTGGCGGTTGGTTGGTCTTGAGATTGAAATAGGACAAAGCAATATTTGAATTCAATGATCAAATGAAACAAGCTAGTCAAGACAATGAACTGACAAATAAATTGCAACCAACAGCTGTTAATTAAGAAGTGCTACAATATAAACCCAAAACTATAGAAGAAATTGTTATCAGAAACGTTAACCCGACAGTTATCGGTTAGGTACAGGAAATTAATATGTTCGCAGTTAATAAACGGGATTGTACAGAATTTAGAGCACCCACGTGCCACAATGGAGTCGGCCAAGCTAAAGCTAAGTAGTTAGCAATGCAGACATTTTGCAATAATGCTTAGATTAGTTTCAAGTTGATTTATAATTAAAACTTGGTGCGTTTGTAAACTAGATTGAGAAATATCTGGGCGGCTGCGTTAGATATTGGTTTGTGTAGGAATTGTTGGAAATTCTATAGAACCATTTCAAGATTACGATTGAATTTGGATTTGTTGTTCATGAGTAATTTTAGAAGTTATTCGGGTACCAAGAATGGTAGTAACATTTAGTTTAGTTCCTGTATTGTTATAGACACACTTCTCAAAATTATTGTGGGCGATATAGGAGAATGTTCATCATCTATATTTTGGCGATTAAAAATATTATTCATATTCATTTTATTTGGTTGTATTTTATAATTATATCCTAGAATATGGAAACAATTTTTTCCTTTTCATTGTTGATAGTATTACAATTCTTGAATAATTAAGTAGCTTAAAATTGCTATGCGGTATGTTAAATGTTTCCTTACCTCATGCCGTCAAATCCGTCATCTGACCCGTTGATAGTGAGCACAGGCGCACGCGCATACGCTTTGGCAACGCGTCGGTTCCTCTCGAACACTATCACCTTAGCCCAAATCTCGTCGTCTATCTGTGTCCATTTGTCCAGTACTTCCTGTATGTGTTCCTGTTGACAAGAAATTAGGGCTTAGTAAAGAATCATTTCATCATCTAATAAACTACCAGATTTACTGCTGAAATTATTTATATCATCTTAATGATTTTCTACAAAGATTAAAAATAAAGATAGTAAAATTATGTTTTCAAGATCTTTCTCTCGGTTACTTTAAATAATACTTGTGGACCTATGATTTGAGTCTGATCAATACTAAACTAACTTTACTGTGTTCAAGAATCATTGTTTTATCCAATTTGACTTTGCTGCAATTTCAGCTTTAGCGTGAATATAAAAAGTCAAAAGAAACCTCACATTTATCAATAGCATGTTACGAATACATAAACAATATCATTCGTAAAACAATTAAGTAGGTCTTTGTCAGTTTTCTATTTCCTCGAGTCCACAACCTTCCTCATAAAAAAAATCATGACTTTACACGACCATAGTTTCATTACACACAATTTTAACAGCAGTTTCATTATAAGCATTTACCAAAACGTTTTCATTCATATTGTCTTGCAAAATACCTGTTTAAGAATGACCTTGCTTTGCGTTACTTTTGTAAGGTATGATTACTGAAGTTTAGATATTAATCCTAATGTGGCAATGTTGTTGCAATCAGATGACATCGTCGCAGGCGCAACGTGAGTTCCGCTCTACTAACCGACTCTGTTGTATGTACTTGTAGTGTGGTTTAAATGTACATGTTGTGTGGTGATTTGTGTCAAACATTTAATCTTGATAAGCCTCCTTGGAGGTGATGATGTTTGTTTTAGTAGCTTTGAAGTTAGTAACCAAATTAATAAATGTATCAATTAAAAGGTAGGCGTAAGTCTGCTACGTGATATATCTAAAGATATAAATGTGATGGATAATATTTGTAGAGGGGCCCGTGGCTAAATAATAACAGCCGCACAGGACGATCGATCAGGTTAAGCTACGCTTGCCGCGGTTGGTCTGTGGATGGGTGACCATCTTTACATAACGAGACCCCTCCGTGCCTCGGAAAGCACGTTAAGCCGTTGGTCCCGGCTGCCATTTGCAGATCTTTGACAGTCGTTACGGGTCGTCAGAAGCCCGAAAGTCTGACAACCAGTCTTACCAAGGGGTATCGTATTACCCAGTAACTGTGTTGTGGAGGTCAGATAGGCAGTCGCTCCATGTAAAATACTGGTATTCAGCTGCATCCGGTTAGACTGGAAGCCGACCCCAAAATAGTTGGGAAAAGGCTAGGCAGATGATGATGATGGATAATATTAGTAGAAAATCTTTAGTCATTATTTTTTAAGCTACTGACAGTTACTAAGAAGAACTCGGAACTTTCTTACGATCTTAAAACAATCTCAGGTAAGAGAAGAACCACCGATGTCTGCATAACAAATAGATATAAACTCAGTCTTTGTGCTAGACTGAATTTTTAGGATTTCCTGGGTCTATATTTATATAATAATATGAACAAGCCAAGCAGGTGTTAATTTATCCTCTTCCTAGGGCAGAGTGCAAGAAAAATATTTGTTCGTGGCTTCAAGCCATTGACTACAATGTAACAGAACGTTTATTAAAACCCTTTTTTTTTTTTTTTTTTTTTTTTTTTTTTTTTTTAAGGATGGGAAATCATCCAATGACCCCTCCCGCTCTGGGTGGAGCGGAAGGGAGTGTCAGACTCTTACTGACTAAAACCCATCCGTGTTCCTTCCTTAGCCCTTTATGTTCCGGGGCAGCGGTAACCCTTTCGGACAATCCCGCTGCCCCGGCAGGCTTCGGCCCTAACGGGCCCCTCCGTGTCTGCTGACAGCTCTTTGAGGCGCGCGTGGAACACATACGCGCCGTCCGGCACGGGCCTGGTCCTGATCGGACGGCGAGCTACCCATTACTCGCCGTCCGCAGGCCCGCGCTTTTATTAAAACCCTTAAGGTAACATTTACTAGCATAGATGGATATACAATTTACATAATTTATGTATCCGTCACACCACTACTCTCACCCTCTTTTTTTTTTTTTTTAACAATGGCATCTCGCAGTTCATCCTTTATGAGGATGGCTACTGCTTAACCGGACTTTCCTGTGGATGCCTCGAATTAAGGCCTCCAGCCAGGGCATACAATAACTTAAAAACTAAGCGACAGCGCTAAGGGTAACCCCCTGCGGGGTTCGGACCTCGGCTCAGGGCGTCGCTGGAAGAGGACAGCAAGGGACAGGCTGGATCGGTATTATTATTGGTGTTTAGGGGCGAATTTAAAACTACAGGCTCAGCTGCGCGGGCTAGCTCGAGCAAGGGTCGGGGGGGGCACGGTGATGGTGCGGGGCGTCGCGACGGGCCTCGGCGGCGAGGACGGAAGGACGGATGTCTGAGCTTGTTTTTGTGTTGTCGACTGAGAGTACTCGTGGCCTTACTGCTCTCCTGGAGGAGGGTAGTGGCGTCGTCGGGGATGGTGAGGGTATGCCTTGGTCGGCGAATCCTACTTATGCGGGAGGGAGTGTATCGGGAGGCCGCCGCAATCAGGGGATTGGGGTGCTTTATGGCAGAGTCAAAGAAGCGCTTGGAGAGGCGTTTCATGAACTGCTGGATGGTGGGGAGTCTGAGATCTAGATGCAGATTCACATTTCGGACATAGAAGGGGGCTCCCGTGACCTTTCGGAGGAAACGGTTCTGGAGGGTTTGCATTTTATGCAGAAATCGCGGCTTGGCGTGTGCGAAGACTACGCAAGCATAGGTCATGATGGGACGGATGACCGCGGTGTAGAGGCGCAATTTGCACTTGAGTGACAATTTGCTGCGGGCAGTTATCATGGAGTGGAGCCTACCGAGAGCGAAAGAGGCGCGCGAACGCGCCGTCTTTATGTGCTCGTTGAAGGTGAGGTTGTGGTCTAGGATGACACCTAAGTATTTGGCTCGCTTTCCCCAGGGGATCGGCTTGCCATACATAGAGATCGGGCGCGGGAGGGGGGGGGGGTAGTTTGCGCGGTTTCGAGAAGATGACCGCCTGACTCTTATCGGGGTTGACCTCGATTCTCCATTTCCGGAACCAATCGCTCAAGGCGCTTGCGGAGGTTTGGAGGTTTCGAGCTATGGATGACTGGTTGACACCCGAACAGTATATGGCAGTGTCGTCGGCGAAGAGCGCCAACTGTGCCTTTTTACTGTTCGGGATGTCACTAGTGAACAGGGTGAAAATGAGGGGAGACAGAACGGAACCCTGGGGGACTCCGGCGCGGATGGGGTGAGGGGGAGAGAGAGCGCCCTCGATACGGTAGCGGAAAGTGCGGTCCGACAGAAAATCTCGTAAGATGAGCACGAGACGGTCTGGCACACCTAGCAGGTACAGCTTATATAATAAGCCATTGTGCCAGACCTTGTCGAACGCCTTCGCTATATCGAAGAACAGGACGCCTGTCGAAGCACCTCGCTGAAAAGCAGCGCTAATGTGCTCGACTATGCGGTGGAGCTGGTGGATGCACGAATGCTTCGTGCGAAAACCGAACTGTTCGGGGGGGATGAGGCTCTTTGCTTCGGCATAGTCTTTGAGGCGCTTATAAATAAGCCTCTCGTAGACTTTGCCGAAAACATTGAGCAGACTGATGGGGCGGTAGCTGGAGGGCTCAGACTTGGGCTTGCCTGGCTTAGGGATGCCTATGACTGTGGCTTCTTTCCACATTTGGGGGAAGATGTTGTTGCTCAGGGCGCCATTGAAGATGGCGGTCATGAGCAGTATGAGGGGGGCGGGGAGGAGTTTGTACACCCTATTGGTGATACCGTCCGAACCGGGGGCTTTGCGGGTTGCGAGCCCTTTTATGATGTCTTGCACTTCGTCGGGAGTGACGGAAGGCAGAGGATCATCAGGGTCTTCGACTGGCGGGAGGGAGGCTCTCCGTTCGACTTCAGCGTTCACCTCGTCGAGGTGCGCTCTGTCTACTGGTTGAGAGCTGGGAGTGCATTGAGCCTCTAGGCTGTCGGCTAGGCATTCGGCCTTTTCGAGGTTTTCGAAAGCGACCGTTTTGTCGGGGCGTGTGAGGGGAGGAACTGTGGCCTCTTCAGCGGAGCGGAGCTTCCTCTGGAGTTGCCAGAAGGCGTGATGGGTGGGCTCGAGTTCGCCGATCAACTTATCCCATCCCTCGGAGCGCCACTCCCCTATGCGTTTCTTTACAGCACGCTGTAAATGGCGCATGTGGGATTTGTTCGCGTCGCAGGGAAAAGAGTCGTAGGCACGAATGGCAGCGTTCTTCTCGGTCACCAGTTCACGTACGTCATCGGGCAGTTTCCAGCGATGGTCTTCCATCACTGGAACTTCCCGTGAGCAATCCGTCAGTACGGATTGAACGTGCTCTGTGAACGAGTCGATCGCCCCAGTCGTGTCTGCGACTGAGATAATTTGCTCGGGGATGGAGTCTAGGTGGGGAGACGTGGTGGATTTCAGTCTTTCGCTTACTTTCCTCCAGTTGGTGACTATTTTGGTCGGGGGGGGGCTAGTTGGGGTCGTGCGGGGGGCCCGAATAGGGGGCCAGGTGCAAGATGACCGGGCGGTGGTCAGAATTAAGTTCTTGTACCGTCTCGATAGACTGCAAACGGAGGTTTACATTCTTGAGAAGCGCTACATCGAGAACGTCAGGAAGTTGGGCGGGGTCGCCCGGGAAATGAGTGGGATACATCGGAGCGATGATATCGAAATTGAGGGAGTCGCCTAGTTTGAACACGATCCTACCTCTGGTAGAGGTCGTGCTGCTATTCCAAGCGGGATGTTTGGCATTGAGATCCCCCGCCATGATGACGGAGTCACTCATACCGAAGAGGGTAGTGAAATCAGTAGTGAGAGAGATGGGATCCTCCGCACCATTGGTGGGCGGGATATAGGCGGAGATGATGGTGATTGCGGGGTGACCGGTCATGCCGAGCCGACAGATAGAGATCTCTAGCTGAGAGATAAGGGCGGGCGGGTCTATCGGGATGCAATGGAGGGACTTCCTATAGTAGATGAGGGTACCGCCCTTGTGGCAGCGAGACCTGTCATTGCGAACTATCTTGTAGTTGGCAATGTTCGGGTTCCGCAGATGGGGCTTCAGGAAGGTTTCCTGGACTAAGAGGACATCGAGCTGGTGATCGCGGAGGAACGCGGCGATCTCATCGCGTTGATTTTTAATGCCGTTTGCATTAAAAAACCCTAGTCTAAGGGATCGGGGTTTGGTAACGCTCATTCTTTGTAAAGCCATTGGAGCTTTTTAGAAGTTGAGGGTTTGCATGACTTGCGTAATCTGGGGATACGCATTGAAAATCTCGGCGATGCGCCGAGGATTGCCGTTACAGGCTTGGATTTCCGCTGCCATGGCATTTGCGGGGGCAATAAAAGCTGCGTAAGCACCGATTATTACCTCCATGCTGCTAGGCTGGGGGCGGGAGGCGGGGGTCGGGGGGGACCTACTGGGACCAGCGGGAGCCCTGGGCGCGGCGGCGGGAAGGGCTACCGGTGGGGCTACTGGGACCGAGGGGCCTACTGATGGCGCGGGGATGACGGTTGCCATCAGCGCTGGGATAGTCGGGGGTGGGGGGGGCACCGAAGCTGCGGGAGCTTTGAGGTGGTTGAGGTTCGCCCATGGGGAGAACCTTTGGGGACTGAGCCTATCGGGCATCTGGGAGGAAGGGATCGGGATCCTCACAGAGGGGCTTTCCCTTTGCTGACGGTCGCTCGCGCGCTTCGTCAGTTTGGGAGAAGAAGACTTGGGAGCCTTGGGGCAGCCTCGGTAGTTAGCCGGGTGCCCGGATTGGCCGCAAAGAACGCAGCTCGGTGGCTCTGTGCACTGAGAGCGGTCTTTGGGGCGGGGACAGTCTGACGTGCCGTGGGCACCTAGACACTTGACGCATCTAGGTGTCGCGTAGCAGTGGGATTGGGAATGGCCATACAATTGGCACCTGTGGCATTGTCCGATGAGGTTGGACTTCCTGGGTTTCTCGATAGAGATACCCGAGAGGGAGCAGACTGATTTCACCTTGAAGATGGGGTGATGTCCTTCAGTAGGGTCGCAGATGACCAGGACCATGTCGTAGACTAGGCCCTTCCATGCTTTGTGCAAGCGATGGACTGCTGAGACGGGGATGCCTTGTGAAGCAAGGTCTTCTTTGATCTCCTCGGTGGGGATTTCTTTGGGGACGTGCCTGATGATTACGCGGGTGGGGACTTCCTCCGGAAGGGAGTATGTGTGGAAGGAGTAAGCCCTTGTCTGGAGGAGACGGGTAAGGTCCCTGTAGTCCGAGGACGAGGCGACCGTTACCTTTATACCCTGTTGGGTTGAGCGGGCGTTCGTGTAGTTGATCTTTTGATCAACACACGCTTTGGAAATTTCTGTCCATTTGGACTTATCCTGGACATAGATGGGGGGCGGGGGTCGTGGCTTCTTTGCGTTCGAAGCGGGAGGGGTAGCCGAGAGGCTGGACGCGGGATTGGCCTGCGGTGCGGCGGAGGGTGGGGTGGGGGGCGGGGGTTAGAGGGGATTACCGCGACCGACTTTTTGGCCTTGCTGGCGTGAGAGGAGGCGTTCTTCTTCCTCTTGCCACCCTTTCCGACGACTATATAGTCGTCTTCCGAAGAGGACGAAGAGTCAGAGAGGGCTTCCTCTGAGTCGGATTGAGATTGGGGTACGGACGTGTCCATACTCTCTGGAGTATCAGCTGCGATAGCGGCTGGCACGGAAGTTGCGGGATCGGGGACTGGCACGGACGGTGCGGGTTTCGGGGCGGACACGGAGGGAGCGGGTGATGGGGCTGGCACAGAGGGTGCGGGTTTTGGGGCGGGCACAGAGGGTGCGGGTTTAGGGGCTGGCACGGAGGGTGCGGGTTTTGGGGCTGGCACGGAAGGTGCAGGCGAGGGGGCTGGCACGGAGGGTGCGGGAGGGGAGGCGGCGGCGGCCTCGGGGATTTCGCCTGAGTTTGGCGGAAAGAGGGGGCTGACTAGCGCGTCGCTAAAGTCAATGTCGATGACCGAACCGGGAGGGCGTCTAAAATTTATAAGACGGTGGGCATACTGGTTAACGAAAGAGGGGTCCTTGAAGAGGACCTCTTTTACGAACGCCAATATGACCGCGTCTGCCATGATCGGGAAGGGGGCGGGGAGAGGGAAGAACCATAGGGGGCGTGAATCCCTAACAACCTAGCACCCCGGGTGGATGGGCCCGGGGGTGTGAGATATCCTATCCCTCCCTGTCGGGTGTGAGACAGGGAGGTGAGTACCTGAAGTGAGCCCTAAGCTTGTGACCCGTCGCCGATCTTATTGTGCGAACGGGGCCCTAACCAGTCTGTGCGATGGGTGTAGAGACACCCTAGACCGGCTTCTAGTACGAAGGGGTTGACACACCCAACCGTACTAGACGCGAGCTGTGGACAAGGGATTAGTTACGAAGCTAGAGCTGACTAGGAGCCACCCCCAAGGCCAAGCTTCTAGCTCCCGATTCCAATTGACTGCCTCGCCCTGATGGGGCTCGGCGGGTGAGATTGGGGCACCACCCCCTTGGCTTCGTTACTCTCACCCTCACCGATACACACCCACATATACTCACCCTCACCGACACACACTCACTCATACTCACCCTCACCGACACACACCCACACATACTTGCTACTTTTACCACCAGAATTGTTTTATTTTACTTTAGTTTTTATTTTCCATGTTTTTTCCACTTATGTTGCACTATTATTAATTTGTAATAATGTTATATAGTGTACCTGTATGTTAAAGTAATACTGTCATAGGTCAATCAGTGAGTTGTCCGATGGAGGGTAAGCCTGGTGATCTGTGATACAGGTTTTACCTACAACAGTTTCCAGTCTCTATTAAGTGTTACCTTGGCTTTGTACTATGTTTGTGATTATGAGAGAACAAAGTATATTTTTCATTAGTGGAAGTTGATTTATTTTTGATTTGAAATTAGGGCAATTATCAAGAAGCAATCATGTAAAAAAATCTTAAATTGTATAATGTAAATGTAAAGTTTCACAGTTTATAGCATTCCATATAGTCGTGGGTGGTAAAATCCGGATAATAAATGGTTTGATTCTTTTACAATATTCACGAGAATATGAATGACTCAAATACAAAACAAGATGACGGATGAGCATTGATAAAATGCTCGTAATAACTGAAGGCCAATTCTCGTAATTTAAAACGTTCAATATCTAGTCGCAGTCTCATCTCAGCGACAAAGAAATGTCAAAAACTTGTCAAAATGTAGGGAAATTTGAGGTATTTTTGACAGATTGAGACTGAGATCAGACTGTGAACGTTCTTAAAATTACGAGAATTGCCCCTCTGACTTCGCAAAAAACCGACACAAAGACTCCGATGACGTCATTATACAATCAATCAATATTGCGATGAATTATAGTAAAAATATCGAAAATATACAAGGAAGAAGAAATATGGGAAGCTGTTGGAAATCAAAGGATTTCCTGCCTTATTGTTGGTGATTTTACGGTCAATTTCCCATGAAGTGTTTAGTTGGATTTTCTAACAATTTGAACGGGCATCAGCCTGTGTAAACGTGCCTCTGTTTTTGCTCACATGTAACAATAACTAGGCAATTTTGCTGCTAAAAAGCAAAAAGCTGCCTCTAAATAGACCGTTACTTTTATAAAAAGTATTGCAATGATTCTGGCAACCGCATTCACTAGTTAGGGTTGGGAGGTTATTAGATTTTCTTGCTAATTGGTGCATTATTAGATTGTTTTTATTGCTGCTTAATGTTTTTGATTTGAGTTAGTTTTTATGTCTTGAAACATCGTGATCAAGTGATGACAATTTCGTATGTTAGTCAATTATTAATAAACTCCTAAATCTGTGTTAAAATTATGTTTGCTTTATTAAAATAAATGGTCGTCTTATCTGTGTCTAATGTTATTATTAATCTAGAAATAATTAAAAACCGGTTGTCGGTTTTGCAATATCTATCGAAAAAATAGAAAAATAACAATTTGTACTGTGTAGTTAGTAAGTACAGTGCGGCCAACGACAGAATGCGTTCTTTATACCTGTCAGTTTCATACAAACGAATACGTGTTTTGCGAATTTGATCTTTATTAGCGTCTAGAATTGTAGTACTGACAGGTGTCAGTAAAGCATTCTCTCGACGGGCCGGATTGTAACAAAAAGATATCGGGAAAATGCTCTAGTCTATTTGAATACCTACATGGCATAATAGTTCTGTTAAAACGCGGGAAATTTACGATTTTCCCGCTAATCGACAATCCTAATCACGAATATTGAATAAACAACGGCTATAGCCATATTTACTATTGTTTTCTTGTGTAATAATGACTATCATAGTTTATACTTTTTTAATTTCCGCAAACCATTAGAAGCGAGTCGGATAGCTTTCGATTTCATATGAATGCGATGATTATAGCAATTTTAACTGTTTTATTGTAATAGCGGTATCCCGTCTTTACTTTCGATTTTATTTGAAAAGTTCTTTGCTACTTATATTTATTTTATTTTTGTGGAAAGGAGGAAACGTATTTGATTAAGTAGATATTTTTGTTTTAATAGTATGTATTATAAAAGCTTGTAGTCAACACAAACTACCAAACCAATTTGCCTAACCCTTCGGTAAAAAGCAAGGCTGATGTAAAATTGTTTGGCCAAAAATGTGACAAAAATATCACAAAAGGGATTAGTAGGCCCTTTTGGACACCGTCTATTGATTAAATGCCTTAATGAGACAACATCAACATCTAAATAACATAAGCAACCAGACAAAATAAAAAAGAAAGCTAAATTAACTCCTTACATTGCTACCTTTGTGTAGTCCAGCTTAGCTATTCACCAACTCAAAACCATCTAAAGCCATCAGCCAAATGATCCAATTACTGGACGTCTTCATATAATAATGCCTCACTCTAACGACTTATTCAGCGTACTAAATCAAATTCGCAATCACTACTAGCTTTCTCTTCATTACCGTATCTTTACATCAAATCCTAATCAGAATCAATCATAATGTATATGCAATGCTTTGCCATTTATGGGAATCGTAACGAATCAGATGTATCGATATTAAACTCATTCGTTGTATCGATAAACTTTCTAGCATTGGAATAAAGTTATTCATAACTAGATATACAAAATTCAGAAAAAAAAATCGCGATCTTGAAAGCGGATATAGTTTATTAAAATGCTCGTACCAATTAATTGTTTCCAAATGTGTTGACATTGAATAAGTTAGTTTTAGTATCTAAAAGAAAATGAAACTTATGATTTTTTTTTATTGAATTTTTTTTTATTCACAGCCTTCTTCCAAAAGCAGCGATATGAGCGATTCCATCAAATTATTTTCTATTATCTACCATTATCGATATAATGTTCAAGTCCCTAGCCCATAAATGCTTCTACAATGTGTACTGTAATGTACAATTCGTGGCGTCATCCTTCTCATAATCTAGCCTCATATTGTCATATTCAGTTCGTTATTTGATCTGAATAGCCTTCGTTAGTGCCATTTTGTATTTATTCGCAAATGGACAGTCAGTCATGCTTAATCATTCGACTGATTTATAGCCCAGGATAGCATATTGTTGCAGGTTTGTAAAGTTTTAGCAACGCTCACTAGATGGCGTGACGTTGACATTTGTGGAAGCACAATGGTCACTAAATGATATAGAGAATGAAAGTAATGGTGAGCTTCAGAAGTTATGACAAGAAAATTCCAATATTAGTTGCTGATTTGTTTTTTTGTTGTCTAAATGTATTGACTGATTCGATAACAATGAGTAGATAAAAGCTACTGAAGAAAACAAATTGATGATCTGTCACAAATACCCAGGGAGCAAGCGTGGTGATTATGCTTGTTTCTTCTATGTATGGGAAGAGGCCCTTCAGTGGGTCATTGACAGAATAATTGCAGTCATCAGTTCAGTTCATTTAATTTTTTTTATTAACATACAAATCATCAATCATCATCATTATCCATATAACGTTGGAAGGATTGATCTCAGCAATATTTCATATGACATTGTTGTTCATTTTACTTCGTACAAGCACGTCATCTGTTCCATTCTAAGAAATCTCTAAACTATGCGCGCCAATAAACTCAACGCTTATATTAGCCTCTGCACTTGATTTAACATTTTAAATATGGTAAGGTGCGAACAACGGTGTCGACTATGCAAGGTTAGCCACACCTCGATCGCCTTAAGCTATTTATGTTTCTACTGCATCGGCTACTTGCTTAACGTCATATTTATGTTGTGTTAAATCCTTATGCACTTGTTTGAAAATGAGAGCATCTAATATTTGGAGTGTATGTAATATTTAAATCGTCGTTTTCCATTGATGGATATATTAACATCATCTATTTTTACATTTATGACTAATACAAGATTTTAGGATAATGTTTTTCGTTGAAAGCTTTTTAAATTATTCTAATTGTATTGTTGTCGCAGTTTTATCCATAAACGCAGCCGTTAAGCTGTTGCAATTATTATCTTTTTTTAGACAACCAAGGATGAAGCTGTGAAGTAATTTTTTCTTTATTTAGTTAGACAAACAACCAAGTGGTTGATATGGATTAGTGCAATAATTCCAATTAAGTAGCGAAAATATTATGTTCTAAAGTTTCCATTAATTGTATGATGGGGCTCTAGGATCGGTTTTCAGCTTTTTACATCTGTATGTAAAAAAATTGAAACCGCTGGAAGCATTGCTATCAATGTATTTATTTGCTTATTAATAACGAAAGTGAGTACTCCATTGAGTTATAAACTATACAGTATCTACACAAATACACGAGTTTAGTAGTTAGTAGTTTTTGTGATCACGATGTACATTTCGTAACAGTTACGATATCGCATGTTATCGTTTAGCGTGCTTAACTTGTTTAGTTGAGCAAAACACTACTTATGTAATTAATAGGCTTTATTTAACGTCTGCTAACATCATCATTTACATTTTAATTGGCATTAATACGATTAATCTGAGATTGTGAGATTACTGATTTATCTCAATCAAATGGTAGAAATATATAGAATAGAATCTTTTTGTTTTGAACAAGACGATTGTTTTTTTTAAAGCTAATCTTAAATATTCACAGGTCATTCCATTGATAAACCTTATTGATGATCCTATTGCAGGAAATAAATAAAACTTTGGGTAAAACACTACCTTTTGATTGATTCACTTTCATTCGTACAATTTCGTTAAACATTTTATAAGTACCATTAATTCTTACATTTTAAAGGGGCAGGTGAATGACCATTGGTTTCAAATCAATAAAGGACACTTTTATCAAAAGGACGATGATGTCATTCGGTAACATTTCTAAATAAATTTCGAGATTATTTAGTGTAAGCACCAAAACGTGAGATTTCTACCTGAGGCTTGCTTTTTCCTTAAATTTCGGGACGATGACCTCTAAAACTTTTTATTGCCAACCAGAACACTCTTTCAGCTAAAGTAAATTGCTAAAAGGTACAAAAAAATATGTGCTATAAATCTTACATAATTAGAGTACGTCTAAACGCCTTTTTACAATTTCATTTTAAAATTAGGATGCCATAATGCCTAACCGTTAGGAGATTACAGGCGTGATTTAATGTTATGAGTCTATTATAGATGCCTTTGTTGATCATGAAAGTAAGATCACTTCATCCAAAACAAAGTTCTCATCGATACGTACAGTAAGATTTTTGCTAAACTAATGTAAGTAAAAATGCACATAATGACAAGCATTTTTTTTTAAAACAGAAAAAGAAAAAAAAACAGTAAAATGTAAGTAAGTAGTCAACAAAAAAGTGTTAATAAAAGACGAATCAAAACTTCAATGATTTTGAGGTGAGATAACTAAGCTAACCTAAAAGAAAAACTCAAGCAATGTCCCAAAAGTTCTAAATAAGAAGAAGGTTAGGTCACTGACGAGACTGGAAACAGCATCCCGCTGAGAAGAGACTTTAATATTCATCCCGAGATGCCAAAAAGCGGCCCGAACCAGAATTAAATATCAAAAAATTAAGGCTCAACAAAAACTTTATTTTAAGCAGTGTAGCATACACCAAAAAACAACAAAAAGCCTGTTTGGGAATATTGTTTTTAATAAAAAAATATAATAAATAAACAAACTTGGTAGGTACTGAATAATCTCATTATAACCCTTGAAATAAAAAAATTAAATATGAAATACTTTATCAAGAAATTAGTATATTCCATTCCAACGTGAAGCCTAATTTAAAATAATTTCAAGACTCAATTAAAATGCTACCGTGTCGTGTTCACTTTGATGTTTGATTGAAACGATGATGAAAATAACTACTCGAACAGTCTTATCACGAATTATTGAGTAATGTATATCACTTAGCTGTAATACTAAGTTGCATAAAATGCGTGTGTTGGACCATATACAAACAATCATAAATTGCGATACATAGCCAAGCCACCTTGTGGAGATCGAAAGTAAAGCATTGTATAAGTCTTGTATACATTCTTCACACTACGGTTTAGTAGTAGCATTCCTTGCTCTTGCTTTGGTATAAATAATATAATTAATGGAGAACGTGGTAAGGTGGTAGAGGTGTGGTGTAACGTAGATGTAAATACTAATGAATAAGTTAAAATTATTAATTATTTATAATGTAAATAATTAATTAGGTGCGAACCCAGACGGGTGCTTCACTTTGTGCAACTTATTTCATCACCACTGCTCTCAAAACGATGAAGGAAAACATACTGAGGAAACATGTTCTAGAACCAACAATTCGAAGATGTGTGACATCTACTAACTCGCACTGGGCTCGCGTGGTAGATTACGGCCCACTCCTCATAGAGAGGAGGCCTGTGTCCCATCAGTAGGAACATTAGAGGCTAATTATGTTATGCTATGATAAAATCAAGACAAGTACATGAGGGTGTGGTGATTTTTGGGGGAAGCATATGTCTAGTAGTCTTTTCACTGGAATGCAGATGATGATAAGAAACTAGTGAGGGTTTCAAAACATTGGAGGTTTATTATAGTAAGTACTATTAGTTATTCTGTGATTGTCAAGTCTTCATACTAAAACAGTACTAAGCTCTTACTTGTTTTTGACCTAAAGCCACATTATAAACATCAGATCTTTCTATGTTGCACTTTCAAATATACAGTTTTTCATTCAAATCTAGCCCTTGAATTCTTACAATTAAAATTCACAATTGTATTGCACCGGTCGTTAGTCTACATACGCAAGTAACAGTACAGCGGCCTTGCAGGGTCATGTTTCCTGCATTCTTGAATATACTAGTCCTAACTGACAAGTGGAGTTTTAAATGTCGAAGTAGGTGCTGATAATAATAAAAATAGGTTTGTTGAACATAATTTCGATGTGAGTGATGACGGTAGACAGAAACCAAATAGTGACGTTAAAAAGAATAATATTAGTACTGATACATATTTAAATATCGATTCAGAATAATTTTCAACCGAAAATATATTTTAACACCCAAAAATAACGATAACTTTAACAAATTCAATAATCATTATTCATGCAAATACATAAAAACACATAAAGTCAATTTGCAAATTGCCTAAGTGATATATTTATTGTATTTGGCAATTTATTCCTCAGCTCTCACATTTGTATGTATTCAGTTGTCATAATAATTTTCGATGTTTCGTTTTTTTTGTCATGTTTTCTAACAGCCCGGTTAAATTGTTCATATTTATAGTATATTTTTCGCTTGCATTAAAGTTATTTTTGTCAGTAACGTTAAAAGATTCCATTTCATTAATAATGTCGATGATAAATCTCACTTTTGGACCGACGTGCGTATCTTGGAAATTTGTATCTTTTTTTATTTATATTTTGAAGTTAAATTCAATTTCTGTATGTTTCGTCTTGATCGTGTTGTGAAACATTAACCCTTTCTGGGAGCGGTTCTTCGGATTGTTAATTAACCTTAACTTTTTTAAGATAAAAGGGTTCTTCCCAAGGTTGTATTCTGATTCTTTTCTTTTCATTTTGGTAGTTTGAAATCCTAACCGCTTTTATATTTGACTCGCTTTTAGGATGCAGAAAGTTCAATATAAGGTTCACAGATTTGCATTTTTTAGTCAAAATAGCTTGTATAAATAAATTAAATTCATGAACAAAGGAGCTTTAAGAGACATTGTTACCATATTCAGCATTACATCTTATACCAATAAAGCTGCAGGTTCAGCAACTATAACCAGTACCTACTGCTAAAGACTTAATCCTATATGAAATTAATAAAACACCAACTAACATGTCGTCTGCTTAATTGCGTTGAGCTGATTTATTCTGCCAACCTGCAGCTATGTGGAGCAGCCTTGGTCATCTCTTGTCGACCTTTGATAGAATTCAAACCGTTTACGATAGTGAACGGCTGCGTTGAGTTGTTGAGCTTTTCTAGGAAAACGTAGGCTTTAGAGTTAACTTTATGATAGTGTCGATGAAGGGAATATGTATGGTTATTATAATGTTAAGCTTGGATTATGTCCAATAAATTTTGTTGAAGGTTTGCTTAACATTTGCGGTTTAGGATCTTTAAATATTAAAATTATATGTTGAGCTGTTCGGTGTTAATGAGTTTGACTTCTTGAAGGTTTCTGTTGTTTTGAACCTCGTTTTTCTTTTGTATTTTTTTTTACGTTTGAATAGTGATTGATGTTGCCAGTCAGCTCTTAATAAGCGAGCACACACACGCACACACAGCGGCTACATATTCGAACTTATCTTTGATTTGTTTGCGTTTTATTTTTGCATCGATCTTGATACAACGATTTTATCATTGGTGACCTTAGTAGTCAAAATTATGTTGGCAATCAAAATGATCTAGTTACCGTATTAGGTTACAACAATGACGCAAACTCAACACACATTTCAAAGTTTATGAACAAACTCAAAACAAACGATAGATATAAATCTGTATAATCTAATTTAAATCAGAATTTGATTTAATAGACCGCATGTAAAGCAATAATATAATGGCGTGCTCTGACCTCTGACGGCGTCGAGTCACGAATCGCCAAATGTAATAAATTCTTTGATTGAGTCGCTATTTTATTGAAAGTGAACGTTATACGAGTGTTGTCTTAGTTATAAATGCAGGATACAGTAATTTGGGTATTGGCTAATTTGTTTATGAGATATGCCTAAAGCCAAGTCACGGTTCTCCGTTGAAATAGTTATGAAGGTAATATAATGGCCAGTATGCCAAAGAGCCACATTCTGGCAAAAATTTGCCATATTCTGTAGCAGTTATTTGGGTTCAGAGTCAAGGTTCATCAAAAGAATTTGCTGAAATAAATAAACAAGGTATTGACATAATAGCTACAAATTCCACCTAAATCTAGACTGATAAACACAATAACTTTCATTACAATTGCCACTAAATGTCTCGATATAATCTAAGAATTCTACAACAGAAAAACTTGGATCGAAACAATAAAACTTTTTCTTTTTCAATAAAATTTCATTACAGTTCCGTGACTCCTAAAGTGAGAATTTACTAAAAGGAAATAAAAATGAGAACATAAGAATTAGAGATAAGTAATCTAACATCGATTGCATCGTGAAAAGCGTTACAAAAAGAAATAAAATTGTGCTTACTGAGATGTTGCATTTAATGGCTGGCACGCACTTGGCAGGTTGCGTAATAATTCATTCAATTGTTTGAAACTAAATTGCCATACATATTAGATTAGCCAATAATAAAGTGATCCAATTTTATACTTACTTACATAAGTAATTGAATCTTCAAGATGAGTCGTCATTTTAATTTAAGTAAGTTGTTCATGCAATATTTTGTCCTAAGGCATATTTGGTGTTGCCAATTGCGAAAATACATTTGTCTTTTATCTATAAAAATAATCCTGCTAAATATAACCTCGTACGAATCATTTTTGTCATATCAGTAGTGGTAGTTGCTAAATTAATTGTCCATCTCTAAATTACTGTAGACATTACTGGGATGATGAGCTGGTACAAAATTACATCTGTAGTCTAAACACGGGCTAAAGCTTCACACTTTTGGCATACCCAACATAACTAACTGTCTTGCTCAAAGAATTGTGACATTGTTTCGTCATCATTCATTTTGAGATGAATGACATAAGACCATTCATGAATTTAGACCTTAACAGGTTGTTCGTGTCACTAACACCAACTGTACATACCTTTTCCAACAACCTGCAATTTGATCTTGGAGTTTGAACCTTATGTAGATGGCCGAAGAACTATTGAATTTGAAGGGATATTAAAATGTTGCCACGCTATTTCAATAAAAGATACTTGATCTTTAATAAATGAGTCAATGGTGTCATGAGTTTGTATACGATTAATGATTAGGAGTCCAATGATTAGGATGATCACAATGACGTAAAGCTTAATAAATAACTATTAAGTAATATGTTTTTGGGCGTAATTTAATTATTGTAAGCTTGACACGTCTATTTTGATATCTTCCTAGGTAGGTAATTGATATCGTGTATCTCTAACAAGGACATTCATAAGTCTAACTTTAAAATGTTGTTTCAGTAATTTTAATGAACTGATTTTTTATCTTTCATCTTATTGAACTTTACAAAAAATCTTCGCTTCAACTACTAAACTATTCACATTTTCAAACTTCAAACGATTTAATTGCGTTCTTGAATAATTACCTACGTCTGTGTGGACCAAGAACGGCTTGAACATTATCTCCAATAGGCACAGGAACAAGTGTTTCTGTCTTGTAAAAATGCCACAATAGTTGATTAATTGCCAGAATGACAAACCAGCTGTACCTGACAAACTACGTGACTGATGACTGACAGAACTTGTTTGGGAGTGTCTGTGTATTTCCGGTACTTTTCAAGTGCGTGAGTGATATAAAAATGTGGTAAAGGTTCCTTGTACGGTTGTATGATCAAATAGAGCGGATCAGGATATTTTTCATGGAGCTACAGTAGTAAGAACTTAGAAAAAGTTAGTTTGTGTCTATATGACATTGAGAATGGGGCATATATATGTAATCAAAATAAGCACTAGATAAATACCTGAAGTTACAGTCCAATTTGTATGCAACTCAAGATGTACAACAAGTAAACTTATCTGCAGTTGATAATGCATTATTAAATGCGATCACACAGTATCTAGTAACTTATCTCATAAAGCCTATGATGAAACATAAACCTTACCAAATTATATAACAAATTTCAAAGATAGCGCCACTACTGTAAATTATCTTAAACATCTTCCAACAATAAACGTCGTCGTGTGAGAATCTCTACACACATTACAAACACGCACAGTCGTGAGCGAAAGTCTATGAGGAGCATTACGTAAAAATTTAGGCGTTGCTAACCATATAATTTGAATATATTATACTTTAGCCAAATTAGAAACAACATTTTGCAAGGTACAATAAGGTAAATAAGTGTGAAGGTCAGAATAAAATAAGTAGTACTCGTGGGATGCCACCGATTGTTTGGATGTATCGTCATAGCCATTGATCGTACTCAATGAGTACATCTTTATGCACTACAAAACCAAATTGCTTAAACACCATTCGAAGTCCTACATAAAGGTTAAGTGGTAATTTTAAATAGCCTTAAAAAATATTGGCAACAATTTTGATGAAAATGTACTAGCAGATGACAGTCAAAATTACAAGGTACCAAGGTATCCTTCACAAAATATTCATAGTCCCCAATCCCGACCTATAAAAACCATAAGAAACACCCATAAAGCGAAAAAAGAACATGAATTGCAAAAGATCACTGACCATCATTCAACCGATACTTCCAATCGATCAAAAACCAACTTTATCTTATTACAAACTAAGTTGACTATCAATTGAGATAAAAACTGCATATAAAAGCTGCAGAACAAGACAGGTGCGTGAAAACGAAAGTTGTTCTCTTCCTGCTCACCCGTTCGCCTCGACTTGAAACCAGGTATTATAACTATTTAGACTTTGATATGCAAGGACGATACAAATATGCAGTAAAAGATCAATGATAAAGATGTATGGAAAAGTAACATTGTTGATGTTATTATAGATGAAGTCGTGATTGATAATGCTGGCTGTGATGAATTACAGATACAGTGTATTGCGAATGTGATTATGATCATTAAACCGATACATACATTTTATTGGCTATTAACACAAACTTTTGGAAACTTTGTTGTTTTTGTTTGAAAATATGCAATCTTTGGAGCGATGCAGATTCGAATATTGCTTTAAGCTTTACTGATTCCGGAAGCGTGAATAGTATCAATATTTAAGTAAAGTAGATTAAGAGACACGTGGTAATGTCAATTTGATCGGAAACAAGATTAACAAAATTAAGACCTGATGAATGTCGCAATCAATTTCCCGTAAACAATTAAACCATTAAAGAAAGAACCATAATAAATACAACATGATACAGGAAACATTTTAGATTGATTTTATAATTTTATGACACAGCACGAGCCATACGAAAGGAAGAGTTGGGAGTTCGAGTTAACTACTTTCACTGAACAGACGCTAAAAAGTGAAACTGGAATCGGCGTAGGCAACGGAATGCTGGCTAACCGTGATAATGATGACGTAAAAATTATAAAGAATTGTTAATATGTGTTGTGGAAAGTTTTGTCGTGGTAGCGTATACTATTCTATACAGATTTAGCTCTTGTATAAACATTTTAGAGTGAAACTATTATTAATTGCGAGACTAAAAAGACAGCTGATGTCTTCGATCAATAATGTGCTATTATTGATCGAATGCTGATGTATATCAAAGATATGGATAGAGATCGGGAGACATAACGATATCCTCATAGTTAACTTGCAAGCTGTTTATACTGTAGTATACCTCTTGAAAAACTCGATTGTAGGGCACATATGCTTAAGCAAAAAGTTGTCAATACATACATTAAAGTTGCAAAAATAAACTAAAATGAAACAGCTGCTGACGAGAAGTTTGAAGGTCGTCCAGTTAACGTAATGAGGGAAAGGGAAGGACGTAAGGATATAATTACAGCACATCATGCAATTCGAGAACCTCGATTTGAAAATCAACAAACTGTTAAATGAAACGCAAACGACCTAATATTCGATTTAGCAGTTGAAGATCGGATCGTTCACATTATATTCCACGAATTCGGTATAAAATGGAACGTAATTACCAATATCTAGATACTATAATCGAAATGAAGGTTGAACTTTGCAAAGAGGTCGGAGTTAACGAAATGTCAATTGGCTGCAATGCCGTGTTGTTTGCACTATATACAGATTTTCGTGAGATTGATCCTAATCAAACATTTGGTAATTACACAAAGTATGAGTAACGTTGTAATTAGGTTGTTTGTTTTAATCTCCGAGATTAAGTACGATTTGCAGGGCCATGTCCGAAATCGAGTCACGATGCTGGAGCAAATGAAAGTGGGCGTTTAGAATTACAACAGGAGTAGCATTTTATTGCTGAAGGTGTGTAGGTACGTATAGCCACGATCAAGCCCATATATGGAACTTACTAAGGATTGGCACAAGTTGCGCAAAATTAACCTACTATTAGGGCCACGAATTTTTATGGTCACATAAGGCTTTCATTATCTTATTTTTGTATCGGCGTTACTCAGCTTATTTGATACAATGCATTTAGAAATAAATCATGACATTATTGCAAATAAGCAGACAGTTCGAGGAATGAAAGAACTTTGATGTCTTAAGGATTGGATGTTAAAAAATACTTATCATTCTGTGGGTCGATATTTTATGAAGGGTTTTAAAAATAAGAATCGATTCTTGCAATACGTGTATAATGAATTTCAATTCAAGTTTGCTCTGCAGTGGAACAATTACTGTCTGATAATATTATAAGCTTACCAAAAGAAAATACGATAAGTTCCTTGAGTGTGAAAACTACAATTCTAACGCGTTTTATATTATTGTTCCATACAACTTTGGGTTATACAAATGCACCTTGCCTACTTTGTAAAGCTACCTGTATATAAATAAAATCGGCCTGCCGGATGTGGGGTGCATTCGAGTCTTTATTTTCAAGGACAAGCCGAAAACCGGCTGTTCCCACGTAAAAAGGGCATCGGGGAATCTACCGCTTTAAATAGTCTTTTGTTTTTTGGGGTTTCCTTTATTTAGGCATGTTAATTATTATTGTCTTCTTCATTTGAGCAAGATGTTTTGTTGCCTAAATTCAAATCTTGATTAACTTATTTAGACATGAACACAATTATTAAAACTTCTGTTTTTTTTTCACTACATCATCATCAGATTAAAACTTTATTATAAATAAATATTTTCTTGTAAAACACGTTGCAACACTTTTGTTCATAAAAATGAGAAGCCTAATTGCTAACCGGGGTGTTGCAGTAACGATGCAAATCTATCAACCTATGCAAGACCTAGCATGGAGCAAGATACCTACATCATTATTCTCAAACGCACGACAATCTAATCTTCAATTACTACCACAGTGACCTTTTCTAACGCGCAATTATATTGCACGCATCTAAATATCAAGCTTACAATTGACAACTGTAAACTTTTGTAAGACTGGTTGGCAGAGACCAAAGACCAGAGACGTTACGTCATTTCTCTTTTAAACGCTTGATTTAAATGTCAAATATTGACCCATGACACGCATTCCGCCACTCGTCTTATTATCCGTCAAGATTCCGGAGACTAGCAAAAGTTCTTTTGAATTATGGTAATAAATGTCATTTGATTTGACAGCATTTTCTGAATTTTGCAATACTTGTCACTGTGTAATGAATTTGATAGAAATGTTGATTGTGTTTCATATATGGTAGCGATTGCGCCGATTGCTATACTAATATAAAATTAACGAAGCTTCATTGATGTGTATTGTTAAACAAATGTTACGTCTCACAGTTATTGGTGCTATGGATCGTTCGATAACATTATTGTTATGAAATTGGCATGTCCGACTTTGTTGCACGAAATTAACAATGCAAGATGAAGTGAAAATAATTGATAGCGCTTTTATTGCATTTACTGAAATGGCATTGGCACTAAGTAACTCTGCAAAAAATTCAAAAGCGATTGTGCCTACTTTTGATGTTATAAGTACAAACTTAGGAACAAACGAAAAATAAGCCGTAACAGGAGAACTAGGTACTTACAGTTGTATCTGTTTTAGACAACGATAAATTCACTAAAGCAGGTAATTCTGAAAACGCAGCTAAGTCAAATCACTTAATTATTATAACAGAAACTGAACCCCAAGACAAAATGCAAAAAAAGAAGAAACTGCTCATGTCTTTGTTGATATTATTTCTAACTACACGTTTTCACTTTCGTTACATACGTACGTAGTGTGTCGTGTTCGTTAGATCGTTGAACGTCACGCGGATCGTGATCTCAGCACAATTAAAGTGTCTAAAACAATTACTATCACAGTATGATGATGAGGGAAATGATGGTTATGTTATGTAAAATGTAATGTGGATTGAAACTTAGAAGATGGTTCTAGAATTTTGTTTTGAATTGAAAAGTAGCGCTGTTTTTAATAAGCAACTTTTGATGAATACAAAATTAAAATCAAAGTAAAACGTCAAAGCATTTATTTCAATCAGATCATTCACAGGCACTTTTTAATTGTTAAGGACTCGGTCAGTTAAAAAGTTGAACCTAGGTGCTCGTTCTAAACCGTAGATCTCTGTACAGAATAACGGGTATGAAACTCCATAGTCAAATAAAAAAAATCAATCTAGGAGTCAATCAAAATTCTACCAATAAATATGAAACAGAAATTAAATACAGCAAACCGGAATAACTAATCCACAAATAAAAATAAACACAAAATATTTCTACAAATCTTGTGCAATACATCAAACGCGCGACGTATCTATCGAACGTTGATATGCAGTTCATAATTTTTGTCGTAAAATCATTACAAGACAGACAGCTGGGTTGGCCAATAACAGGTGTCAAGTCTTGCGACATTGCGCGAACGCAGGCCTCTGTAGGCCGTAATAAAGAACTGTTGTATAATTGCACGCACAATCGGCGACTGATTAGAGCCTTCTTGTAATGCGATGTTTGAAAATCATAAAACTATGAGAATTTTGTGTACAGATAAATTATTATTAAGGACCTAGACGCACTATTGATGTAGATAAAAAGCCCAGATTTGCAATGCAAAATACCAAAGTTAACTTAAACTAAAACAAAAAAAAAAGACAGTGACACATCTTATCTAATCACGAAAAATATTTATAAGTTAAAACTTTAAGCGATGATGATTAACAAGCTCATCAAATTACCACAAAATAACAAAACAACAGATCTTCAAAAACCAAACAATAAACCTGACATAACAAAACCAAACCAATTTTACAAGACGAAAGGAATAATTCCAACTTCGAAATCACGGCATTTTTACATTTCTGTGAAAGAATCGCTGAAAGCGTAATTCGCGGTGACCTTGAACCACTTTAAAGTTGCATTCGTTTCTTAATTTAGGTACGGTTTTTGGAGCCTTGATATTAAAAGCAAAAGAGCCAGGTAAGACTCGTGACTATATTGTAATGCACTTGCAAAATGTTAGAGTTATGCAAATGGTACAGTCAGGTTGACCAATGATGGCGGATGATAACATTTTTGAGATTAAAAAGGGTAAGGCGAGATCTGTTACTAAAAGGGTAATTTATATGGATCCTGTTGATTTCAAAGCATACAAGGACAGTATTCTAAGAAATGATAATTATAATTTTCCAATAACTACACACAGTTTTAATTATCTTTATCACGTTAAATGAAAGGTAAAAGAAAAAAAACTGCTATAGAAATACACACATCAAAAGTGTCTAGGGATCAACATATATTTTTGCAATAACTTTTCTCCTGATTGATATTAATTAAAATTTTCTTTAAGGATTCATCAAATAAAGTGTTTTCGTTTGTCACAGTAACGATAAACCAAGTCACCTTTGCATTAATAAAGAAATTTGCCATTTTCCTAATAAAGGGATTTTTGACATTTGAACCACTAACACAAAAGTTCGAAAAAAAGACTGAAATAACAGTTTTCTTTAAAATTTTATTGGGTAACTTAAACAATTAATAATCCGTGTTTCTACCGCGAACACTAACAACACAAGAACATCGGTTTGGCATACTCAAAATGAGTTCATCCAAATCACGCTGTGGAATGGCCGCCCATGTTCGTTGCAACAACAAAAAAAGGTCTTCTTGCGACTGGATACCCTCCATATTCGGCAGAGCTCTTCTCTGTAGCATATCCCATGCATGCTCAATCGGGTTCAAGTCTGGCGACTGAGCAGGCCAGGGCAGGACATTGATGTTAGCTGCGGCGAGAGTCTGTCTTACAACTCTTGCGGTGTGCGGTCGTGCATTATCATGCATTAACTGAAATAAGGGACCGATTTGCACTTGTAGAGGAACGATGACGTCTGATACAATCGTCTCAGCATAAATTTGAGCGTTGAGGTTGCCTCTGATCCAAATCAACTCAGTTCTTCCGCCGATCCAAATACCCGCCCATACCATGATGGTTCCACCACTATAAGGATGGACTTCCTGGCAGGATTTTAATCTCTGTTGGCGTCCAGGGGTTCTCCAGTGTCGTATACGTCTTGTATCCGGTCTCATATCAAAACGAGACTCATCAGAAAAGCACACGAAACGCCATTGTTCTTCTGCCAAATTTCTGTGTTCAAGAGCCCATTGATATCGAATCCTACGATTGTGCATTGCTATAGGTGGTACCCGTAGCGGTCTTCGGGAATGAAGGTTCACTTCATGCAAGCGGTTTCTGACTGTTTGGTCGCTAATTAAGTTCCCTGAAGAGTGATGAAGCCTCACGGCTAACATCATGGCGGTTATTGTTGGAGCTCTTCGAGTTAAGATTTGAATGTATCGGTCTTGTCTCCGTGTGGTGCAGCGATACCGTCCTCCATGGCGCTCAGCCACGGTACCAGTGCTTCGGTAACGTGTCCAAAGTCGACTGATAACACTCTGACTTGTATTCAGAGCTAAAGCCACAGTACGTTGCCGGGAACCAGCTTCTATCATTCCCACGGCTCTGAGCATTTCTTCCCTGCTTAAATGACGTCGCCGCTCCATAATAACGTTGGTTTTAATCAGTAGTAGGGAAACAGTAGCACTAATAATGTCTTCAATGCGTTGTATGTTTTTATAGGGAACATATTGACAGCTGATTTTCATCTTTTACTCGAATTTGATTCACAGTTCCTGATTCAAATTATGAAATGCACCAAAAAGGATCCATATAAATTTATAAAATCATAAATTTATTACAAAGCCACATCTCAATCTCAAGAAATCCGCATAAAAATGCTTGATCCCTAGACACTTTTGATGTGTGTACTTGAAATTTTGCATCATCATTACAGGATTAAATTTTGTACAACAAAGCAAAAATTTTAATGAACCGTAAAACTGCAATCAAAGCCTTTTGCTGAACTGAACCAGTTAAGGTAAATTTGGCTCTCCCACTGTCATGTCAGATCAATGCCCTCAGAAATTTCCGGCAGTACGTACTGAGGTTGATATAATTATTCACACTTCAAATGAAGGATGTTAAGGAAGGAATTAATAATTTTTTGACTCCCAAAGAACAGGACAAAAAGTTAAAGATGACGGCTTGAACATAATTCTGATGTTGAGAATTTAAAAATGAAGTTACGCAATTTCATATCTTAAGCGATTGGTAAACTTCGTAATGAACGTTATCTTATAAACTATATTCATTAAAAACTGTCTTGCTAAATTTATCGTATATGCCATAAAGACTTCGTTGATTCCAATACCCCTGGTTAAAGTAATGTGAGCAATCTACAATATATCACTTGCAATTTGACATTGTATAGCTATAAGGTCAAAAGTGTACGCGACCAGATGTTTTCCGGCCAATTTACGATGCCTTAACTTGTTCATTGTTAGTCATCGGTCACGATCGCGTTCAATGGGTCAGAGTTGACCGTCCAACGATTGACAGACAAGCAAACATTGCAAAAGGATCTCGTTGAGTAATGTTTGTTTTGCAAATACTTTGGCATTAACTAAATGGCAAGCGAAGTGAAGTTTCTTGAGAAATGTTAACCATAACTTGGAAACCTGTAATTCTGGTCGATGCATTTTAGTACCTACTTCGTTTTACGAAATGCAGAAATGAATCTAGCATCATCATTAAAGTTTCAAGAAGATCTAACAAATTAAGAGTAAACCTTACGATAGTCTGCGGTTGTTTCCATTTAGGATTACATAATTAGTTATCCATGGCGTAACTGCAGAAACAACGGCATTCTGCGATAAAATCACAGACTCTGAAGATAACTATTGTTGATTTGTTCCATAGATTTTGCATACAGATAATCAAACAGATGGTATTGATGTAAGAGATGAGAAAGAAACAACAGTGACTGAGAAGATAAAAGGGAAAATCAAAATACACTTTCAGCCACAACCACAGGAATCAATAGAAAAATCTATCAATAACAATGTTTTGATTGAATGTGGCATTCGTGCTCCTAGGCTTTCACTATCAACCGCAGATATTATATCCGCGAAAGCTTTAACAAAAACTATAAATGGAGGAGGCATCGAACAAACAGAATTGTGAGAGCCAATCGAGACACTATTGTGTGGCTGTTACGTCAATTGACAATCAAAGACATTTCAATACAATGCTACTGAATTTAGTGCACGCGTGAATGCTAACTGTTCTCAGATGTCGATGGATATCGAAATAGCGATGCTATCGCTTGTGATGTTAAAGCTAAATGAAACGTGGTAAGTGTCAGAGTCAGTATACGTACGGCGTGTTCTCACGTCCTTAATAACTGTAAGCAGTCGGAAACGGTTACAAAAACGTAACCAAAGACAAAAGAAAGGAAAACGTAATATGTACGCGGAACAACTATGGGAGACAGTAGTGTTTAAGTTGCAAATTAAATTAATTAATTTCAATTTGTAGTGGCTGTGTAAGACAAAATTATGTAGGAATTTAGGTGCTTTCACGGAGATCTCTAACCACAAAAAAAAAAACTTTATTGTGGAGTACAGATGAATGAACAAATTCCTCGACAGCCAAAATGAAGAGCAAGATAAAATTGCATACCTTTATATAATGTTATAATTCAATATCTACATATTGTTGAACATAACACTTCATAAAACAATCTCAAGCAATATCACTTGCGAAGCTATAAGAGGACACACGTATAGGTCCTAATTTGTGGAGTCAAAGATTTCACTTTGACAATTTGTCATAATGTTGTGGTTTCTCCTATGATCTGTCATTCGCTGCTATTATAGCAGTAACTGTGTGAACTGAGTCGTGAACATTACTTACATCGGCTCGACGACCTCGTGATTGATGCATAGAAAGTTTAAATACCAATTTGGGTATCGTTCGCCTATTATGATTTGATTGCCTACTCATTAGTCTTTGATACAATGGCAGGAAACGGTTTGGTGTCTGTAAAGTGGAGGTTGCGCTTTTAGGAAGCCGAAGAAAAAAGAATCTACAGAATTTTTAGGTTTATAGCCATCAATTTTCAGAAATGTGGTACTCCAAATAAATCTTAAGGATATTAAAAGTTATTTTATATTTGCTTGTCCTCAATAATGTTTATTTACTTTTTTTTATGCGAGTCCCATTATGTTGGTCCCCTTAATTAATTTAGGTTAGTTTTAGTCTTGCAATAGTCAATCTATCACTTTATTATTCGAATTCACATCTCAACGGTGAGGAAACAGACAGTCATAACATTTCAACAGCCGTTGTAACCTCACGTTTGTAACATCATCAGAATTGCTATGAATGCTTACACTGTAGCTATCAAAGCAACTTGAAACTATAGAAATCTTGAATCAATATTAAAACAACTAAAGAAAGCTAAATTGCAATCAAGCACTAAAGTTATATCATCATCTGCCTAGCCTTTTCCCAACTATGTTGTGGTCGGCTTTCTGTCTAACCGGTTAGACAGAAAGCCGACCACGCATGCAGCTGAATACCAGTATTCTACATGGAGCGACTGCCTATCTGACCTCTACAACCCAGTAATGAGATACACCTTGGTAAGACTGGTTGTTAGACTTTCGGGCTTCTGACTACCCATAACGACCGTCAAAGATCCACGAATGACAGCCAGAACCAATGACTTAATGTGCTTTCCGAGGCACGGAGGGGTCTCCGTATGTAAAGATAGTGACACATCCACAGATCAACCGCGGCTAGCGTACCTAGCTTAACCTGATCGACCTGTGCGGCTGTTATTATTTAGCCACGGACCCCTACCAAACACTAAAGTTATATCAAAACTATAAAATAAAAGGACCTGCATGACTATATTAAAATTAACAATTTCAATAAATATTTACAAACAGATTCGATTAGCGGGTTTCAAAACATGATTTACTCTATGAAGTTCTCCAAGGTTAAAAATTAGGACCCAAATACTTTGGGTCTGCGTGGCAACTCTAACCATAGTTACTGGTTCATTATCCACTATTTGTTTCTCATAATCAAATAGTCTAGTTTCTTATTGACTTACCTTATAAAGTTTATCTTTTTGATACCACACATCCTCCTCTTCCTCTGGCGCTTCGAACTCCTGCGTCAGATTGTCGCGGGAACGCATAAGTATTTGACGTCGAGACACCATCTCGCCACCCACTGCCGTCTCAAACGGGACTAGGCTGAAACAAGGAGAATCAACTATAACATATTTGTAGGTATATCATTTATAATCTTATAAACTTGAATACTTTATTCGTAGTTAATATCATAAGATTGAATAACAGCTGTTGACCACTGTTTGAGTTACCAAATACAGCAAGCACTAAATATGTTAACAATTGAAGTACATTTTATGCGGACAATTATAGATATTTGAGTCTAAAACGCCTTAGTCGATCAAGATAGTAAAAATATATATTTATTGATAAGTAGTGCCCCTATATTGTATCTTTGGATGGTTCAGTCTCATCATCATCTGCCTAGCCTTTTCCCAACTAAGTTGGGGTCGGCTTCCAGTCTAACCGGATGCAGCTGAATACCAGTATTTTACATGGAGCGACTGCCTATCTGACCTCTACAACCCAGTTTCTGGGTAATACGATACCGATGGGTGATACGATGGTTCAGTCTAGACATAATATATTTAAGATACTGAAATATTTATGAGTTATAACGTTAATATAAAAGTTATGTAGTTATTTAAATTGAATTCATAGGAATTTGGTTCAACCGGAACAAATTCCGTTTACAATACAATAAAATAACATTTATCAAAACACGTAACTCAATATTATGATTATATCAAAACGAATGATACGATTGTTGAACTTTCTATAGAAGATTAAAGTTATACTTATGAGTGTTATGAAACAATAGATGCAGCGAAAGCTTATGTTGCCTTGTTTGTATGTCTTTTAGCTCTTCATTGATGTTCATTCATAGTTAACGACATCACATTAGGGGTTAGAAGCCTTGTTTCAATGTATATTTAAGTTTATCTGAGGCATTTAAATTCATAGAAGGATATTGATGGGTCTGTAATGTTCGAAGTATTTTCGTCTTCAGAGATGAATGTTCGATAAGTGAGTGTATTTTTCCTACACTTCAAATATCCTATGGCTCTCTATTACGTAAGGCTTTGCGTATTTACAATAACTGTGATCTTTACCTCGTCGTGTGTCGTTATTCTACGTTCCTTACCACATCTTCATCATCATAACATTCAATGATATATCAATGATCACTCGCTTCTAGGCCATCATTATTCTATCTTTCATCCATCTTCAATTACATATATACCTCAAACAAACACACAAGCACCTAAGTTTGAATTTAAAGATGTCAAATTCATCACCTACTTCTAAACTACCATTACTATTTCCACCATCCTCTTCCAATTATCCATTTATATCAAACACATTCACAAAAACATACTAGCACCTAATTTCTCCAACCACACAGCCTACCATCTTATCTGGGCTCTTAACAGTACACAAAGCGTCGGTTCGCTTGCTTCCTTCCGACAGTTAACAATGTGTGGCATTGGATTCGACATTGGGGCTCGTACGGCGTGTCTAACGATCACCTCCGTCTGTTCCTCCCATTCATTTGATACCCACTATGTTTGTTTTACTTGGGTGTTAAGACTTTGGTTCGTATTTTAAATATTATTCACAATTAGTTTATTTTTTCCTGTATCTTTAAGATTATGTTTAAGTTGTCAGTGTAAGTCTTTAGCGATTGATTTTATCAACACTATTTAAGAAAAATACTTACAAATGCGGTATTGCAGTTATTGACTACTAGACGAGAATTGCAATGATGGTTTACTTGTAATGGTTACCCGACAAACTCTTAGGCCTGAGTTCACCAACATTCTAACCATCGGTTAGGTATTTAAACAGTTGATTTATGTCAAATTTCCTAAGGAAATCAACTGTTTCAATACCTAACCGATGGTTAGAATGTTGGTGAACTCAGGCCTTACTGTTATATTGTTACGTCTTTTGATATTTCTCGGGACCCTGGGGTCCCGGACCTTTGGAAGGCATAGGTACCAGGGGCCGAAGCCAACTCGCAGAGGCCCGTTAGACGTTTTTAATGAAATGAGGCACCAACCGACGATTATCCCTGTTCGTGCTAAGCAAGTGCACCCAAGGATAACCCCCGGTTGGTGTAGGACTATTGCAGGATATGGAAACAAAGATATTGGATTATGGGTTTGGGTGGCCAAAGTGAACTCGTTATTGAGGACTATAGAAAGTCTTTATAGCCCCTGCCTGACCATTATAATATTCGTTATTATATATCTTATTTCACCACACTCTTGTTAACTCTTACATGTAGGTATTGTATGCAGGTAATATACAGAGTTCTTATCTATCAATCAATTTGAATGAAATGGCCTTTAGCTACCAATATTGATCAGAAGTCCTATTATTTCTAAGCGTATGTGTATAGTGAAGTACTTTCTTTATTTTACGGTATAATATCAGTAAATCCATTGAACAGACCGCAGCAACTCTTAAACCCATTAATATCAATTGCTGGAAAGTTGAAAGTAGGTAGGTACTTAGTTTTCTTCACGCAATTTTCTCTGAACTAAAGTTATTAAGTCTTGGTTGGAGACGAATTATCTATTGAAGCTGGATTTATTCATTCGTTTGTGTTTACCCTTAAGCATATTTCATTTGATTTATTTCTTTCGGTTGCTTTATTTGTGAAGTCTTTCTCTTGTTTTCAAACAGATATAATTCTAGTAACTTAATTAAAAAAAAAAAAAACATCTTAAAACAGGTTAATTCATCTTGTTAATCTTTCTTTAGGACACGCAGTTTTTAAAGTGGTCTGCTTCTGGTAAAAGCATTCCTTAGTAAAATCAAGTACCTCTCAAGTATTGACTTTTACTTAGTTGCAGGAACTTACATAACTTACTGTATTTAACTATCCTTTTAACACATTTGCGACAAAACCACAAAAGAGCCGCGTAATCAGTAAAAGTAAAAAAAAACAGTCTTAAGTTCGTACAGTCAGTGGGTCAGTACTTTCACACTTGATTTACGTTGCTCTAAATCAGTACCGCAATGCCTGTTACGACATCCGATCGAGATACGTTTGTTGTATCTCAAGCGATTCTGAGATACGACAACGCAACCGCTTAGTATAACAGATAGAATGGTGTATTTCATGTTATCGATTCCTATCCACAGAAATCTAGAACGTTTCGACATCGACGTGATAAATATTGTAACTCCTGTATTATAAATTACCTTCGCTCACAATCTTACAATACTAATAAGTATTTTATTTTTCTTTTTTAATTTAAACCCGTAAACAGAACGCACTTGAAAAAAATATGATGACATTTAGAATTTCGCGCGCAAATTAAATCATTTTTAATTCTGACAGTGACAGCACTTTGTATTATGTCTGTAATATCAGTTTTGTAACAAGTGCTGAACTTTATTGTTCCACTAAATTAGCACTGATAGACATTGATTTATTCGGGCTTTATATATTTTTTCAACAATTACTGTTGACTTGTATCGAATGCTACGCACACGCTTTGGCATACCTGGGCAGTCGTTGATCGTGTCGCGTGCTCGATTAGCAGTGGTTGAATATCTTCTTATTGAACTAAAGATACTAATCATTTCATATTTATATTCCTCCTGCCTAAAAATATCGTTTCACTGTTCGCCATGCCAATCAATTAGTCCGTGTTTACGAAACAACCATTTAATCATTTTGAAGTTCGTCCAAATGATGGGTAACATCGTCATTAAAGTACCTAAATGAAATCCTGAAAGCCGTAACTTAATTATATTTTTTTTTTAATTCAGTTCCAGTTACCTAAGGACTAATATATAAATATTAGTCCTTAGGTAACTACTCAGATGCCTACCTTTCCAAAAACCTTTTTCTCGTTCTTACACATAATAATTTTCCCACGACTTCATAAATACATGACGTAAGAGTCGAGTGCAAACGTCTGACATAATGCATCGTAAAGGATGATCATAAAACGCAGCACCTGCAGACGTCACAGGACCCGTTTATAGCGCGCTGACCCATATCCAGGGGTGAACGCTTGAGGGACAAGTGTTGCGATCGGGAACTTATCGATTTGGAATGATTATTTTTTTGAATCGAATGAAATTATTATTCGCGAATAACATTTTACTGAGTATCAAGTAAGAAGATATGTCTTTATTTTGTTATTGATTAAAATTATTACGCTTGGCTTAGTTCCAAAAGGAAAATTTTGTAACTTAATCGAATGATTTGAAGACAGGACCAATCTAGTGGGTATTAATATTTGTGTTGAAGATGAACCTAATGAAGAAATACTTCTTAGCTAGCTATTACGATTTAACATCTTTTCACTGCGGTCATAACTGACACGTGCGTTTTTGTTCTAACTTTAAGTTTGACATTTTACGTAAGCACTATTTAGTGGTGGCCTCTTACCACACATGCTAAGTAAATACCTACTTACCTAGAATGTGGGGTACGTAAAAAAATTGACATTGACATGTCATACTTATAATGACGTATAATCGATTAAGTAGAAACTTATTACATTTAAACTACATGATTACCTTCTAAGTTTCCGCATTCCTAATTTAAAAATTAGAGTAGTTATTTTACCAACAAAAAAATTATTAAAGTTCATGGAAAAAAAATCGTTTGCATAACTTGAAGTATCGATTTTCTTATCGATATTCGCTATCGATATCGATAGGTTCCCGCTAACCCGCTAGAGCTAGTCATTACGGGAGTCTCTTAGTAGAACGGGTTTACACTTTTATTTTCTTTTTACATACGTGAAGGCATCCCCGCGCAGGCGCAATTACTACGGTACATTTAGGGTTGTACACTGTTTGAGTTTCTGGAGAGAATTTTGAAAATAATTTTGTGAGTATTAGAATAAATGTAACATGTAAAGGGAACTAAGATGTGCTCTACCACATGCCAGACGCTATTTTTACTGCATAATAGTACTTTTAGCTCTAGACAGTTTTTATCAACATGTTTTTACATAAATTAAAACCAATATTTTAGATTTTTAGATTAAAAACTAAGAAAAGAAAGTTTACTCGTCTGTTACCACTGCGGAACGTGCGCGCCTGCTGGCTGTGGGAAGGTGGGAGTCGGGTCTTTGGCTTCATGCACTACCTTCGTCGAACATAGGCACTTTGTTCGACGATACTACTTTTCGCCTCGCTGCTTCCCTGCGACTAGGCACTCCTTGCTGTTCTCCTCATCGCTGTCACTGTGGCGAAGATGTCAACAGCCTCGGACACCACGGCCTGTCATGCAGCCGAAGTGCGGGTCGCTTAGCGCGACACGCGAACATTAATGACATCATCCGACGAGCTCTTGTTACCGTCGGCGTTCCAGCTGTATTGGAACCCAATGGCTTGGCACGCGACAATGGCAAGAGACCGAACGGTATGTCTTTATTTCCATGGAAGGTGGGTAGGCCTTTAGTGTGGGATGCAACGTGCGTCGATACTCTTGCGCCATCCCATCTTCAGCGGCGAAAATATAATAACCTTATCGGAAATTATATTTTCGAGCCGCGTTTGGGGTTGAAACCCTCGGGTCGTGGGGTCCAAGTGCTCATGCCCTATTTAAGGAAATTTCAAAGCGGCTGGTTGACACTTCCCGTGACCCAAGGGCTGGCTTTTACCTTGGCCAAAGGTTAAGCATTGCCATACAACGTGGTAATGCTGCCAGTCTCTTGGGTACATTACCAGTCGACAGCGATGGTTAGGATTTAAATTTGTTATTTTTATATGCAAACTATGTTAAACATATATTATTTCTTGATAAATAAAATTCCGTTAATTATTCCTGGAAAAAAAAAAAAAAAAAGAAAAGAATGATAAATATTTACGTTAAATTAATGTTCTTCATACTAGTTCCAATACTGAACAATGAGTTTAGAACAAATATTCAATATTGAAACCTGAATAAAAATCAAAGTGAGGATGTTCAGGGTCAACCCTGGACGCGTTACATCAGGATAGCACGCGCCGTGATGTAATCGCTTGATAGTTTGTTGACTCGCAACCGTTCAACGTAATTGTTGTTTATGAGACAAAATTGTGAGCTCGCTTTATTTCACTGTGTTATTGATCTGCGTATGGTGGGGTTAAGAGAGATTTAGATCTGAATATGAAATACCTAGTATTTGAGTGAGGACTTTGTGGTGAAGGAAAATTTGTGCATGATGAGTGTTCCTGGCTAAATAATAACAGTCGCACGAGTTGATCGAAGGTTTAGCTACGCTTGCCGCAGTCAATTCGTGGATGGGTGACTATCTTTACATACCGAGACCCCTCCGTACCTCGGAAAGCACGTTAAGCCGTTGGTTCCGGCTGTCATTCGTAGATCTTTGACAGTCGTTACAGGTAGTCAGAGTAACTGGGTTGTGGAGGTCAGATAGGCAGTGGCTCCATGTAAAATACTGGTATTCAGCTGCATCCGCATGCTTGCTGCATGATAAACTGGAATCCGACCTCAACATGTTGGGCAAAGGCTAGGCAGGTGATATGGGTATTAGAGATGCCAAATTAGTCCGAACTTGGAAGTTTGGCGTTGTCCAGAAGAACATAACCGTCATAATTTATACCTAATATCGCCACCAAGCAGAACTGCTGTTTTGATTTGTAGGTTATGTTTGCAGTATAAAGTTAAGCCGTTGGTCCCGGCTGTCATTCGTGGATCTTTGACAGTCGTTACGGGTAGTCAGAAGCCCGAAAGTCTGACAACCAGTCTTGCCAAGGGGTATCGTATTACCCAGTAACTGGGTTGTGGAGGTCAGATAGGCAGTCGCTCCATGTAAAATACTGGTATTCAGCTGCATCCGGTTAGACTGGAAGCCGACCCCAACATAGTTGGGAAAAGGCCGGCAGATGATGATGATGTTTGCAGTATAAAGTACATGATTATTATGGATTGGAAAAAAGAAAATAAAAAGCATTGTAGCAGCAGATTTTGAGAATATTATGTTAAAATATAAAAACCCACCTGCCCAAAACTTATTACTTATATATATATATATATACAACTTTTTGACTACATAATTTTCAGAATGGCAAACAAAATTAAATTACCCAAATTACGCTTATTTGTCATTATGATAATATAATCAAAATTAAGTTTTACAACACGCACTAACTTAATTGTAAATTAAATTAAATTTGCTCCCAATTTGCTGTCGCCATGTTTGGTGTGAAAACAGTAATTGCGGGACATAGGACCAAATATGTTGATGCCATAACTAACAAATGTTGAAAAAGCTACTTGATACATTTGATATTAATATTTTATGCATTATATTCTAGTCTAGACTTATATACGAATAACTTATAGCTAGAAATTTTTTTGACCAGATTCTGATATTGTTTTGTCTCAAAATATATAGTTTAGTTGTAGATACAACACTATGTATTACAGTTACTAAAGGTATTACAAAATGTATTGTTAAAAACTCAGTAGAAATTGTATAGTTCGCATTCTTCTGAACTGTTTACCAAGTCAAATGACAACGTGGTCGCGATTCTAATTACATGTTACTATTATGTGGCTTGAAGACAAAAACGAACATCTCAGTTAACAAGCGAACATCTTCAGTTTCATTAATTCTTATGTTCTGAACGTTAGTGTTGAAAATGCTTTGGTTTCTGGTCCATCGAACTTGTTCCTTTCGTCACCGTACATTTTAAAAGGTTCGCCCCTATTAATGATTTGATGCGTCCCATTTTTGAGACACGTTCTTGATGGACAAAACATTTTTTCGCAATATGTTTCGTGAATGTGTTCTTGGCAGGTCGAGCTGTTATTAGATGTTGTGAAACTTCTCATCTCGGTGTTAATGACTAAATTAGTCATTTACATACGGACATAAAATCACGCCTTTTTCCCATGGGGGTAAGCAGAAACTACAGAACGCCACCCTAATTGCGTGACACACTATCAATCACTATCTGAATCATTTTGAAGTAGGTATACCTATATTGCTAATCCATTGCTTCATTATGTTCGATGTTTACTCAACAACGTAAAGAACGCAACTGTCAAAATTGTTATTGTCAAAATGAAAGCCTTTCCTACTGTTAGTGTGTGCGCAATTACCCCGCTGCTACGATCCTTACATACACCTTTTGCTTCGTTTATGATTAAACATCTAGTCACACACATTAGTTATTTAGTTTGCGAAAAACTCCCATATGACACGTACACACAGAAGGTGACTTTAGAAATAAACCCACCAGGTGACCCAAAGGACCAACAGGACCAGGATACCTACCACGAGCTCTTAACGCGATCCACTTTAGGACCTAAACTGAACTGTTCTTCTAATTCATACCATGACGTCAGTTTTACGATTCAATTTAGGCCGTGCCATCTGGATACGTACCACGAGCTCTTAACGCTCAACTTCACTTTCAACGATTCAAATGCCGCTGAGCGTATTGGACGTCATGGTACGACTGCGAGCGATGCAATTTAAGGACCTAAACTGAAATGTCTTGCTTTTGAATCGTTTTAAATAGATCATGGTAGGCCTCCAGCTTTAATTCCCAACCTGTTACCAAGAGACAAGACTACAGAAGTTTACATAACAATTAATATTACGTAACTGCAAGTGTACGCTACTGGCCTTCCTAAGCCACATATACATATATATTTACGACTAAGTCTAGACCTATCACTAACAACAATCACTAAACTGTATAAATTAAATTAATTATTAGAAACCTGTATTTATTATTAGGTTTTCTGCTCGCGACTTCTTCTACGTGAAATTTCTTGCTCCCCCGACCCCTTCTGACTTTTTTTGTTTTTGCTCGGCTCCTTAAAGCCCTAGCGTGATGTTAAGTAGCCCATAGCTTTTCTCAAGAATTGGGCTATTAAATGCAAAAATAATTTTTCAAATCCGACTGGTGGTTCCAGATATAAGCGCGTTTAAACAAACAAACTCTTCAGCTTTATTTTTAGTATAGATATAATAGATTAGAAACTTGTATTTCTTATGAGTGTTGACAATCGATCATTTAGACGAGTTCTAATTAGGAGAATGCGAGTATTCGACTAAATTAACTCGCGATTATTATCAGAACTTTCTCTCACGCGAAGTTTTAGGAGCTCATTTATTTTATTTATTACGTAAGTATATATGTATTTTATAATTATATTACTGTCTAATAATATAATTTAGAGAAAGCTGCATTTGTATGCTGTATGTAAGCTGTATTTTGTATATATAATCATGGAAATTAATCAAGCAATGATAACGTGGTGTAGATGAACTGGGCGAATTTCAACGGTGAAATTCGCCCTATGAAGGTTGGAAAACTGACTCACACCCTGACTTATTACTTGTATTTTTTTTTTTTTTTGCATGAAAATCGTTTAATTTTACCATATTTGTAAATATGTGAGCACCATGTATCTATCAGATAATTAATTTATATGTCATGGTTTCATTTTTAATTCTTTTACCTATCGTGGTATAGTAATTGTATTTTAGGTGCATCGTCTTCACATATTATTTGTTATATAATTGATGTACTTATGCAAAATATTGTAAAACATTTTAAAAGAGTAACGGTGGAGTTTCTTGCCCATTCTTCTCCATACGAAAACTACCTTTTGGAATGGGCGACTAGAATCAAATCTATTTCATAATAATTTTTGACGTTCAAAAGTGCCTTTTCTGTGCTTATTTGAAATAAATGCTTTGACTTTGACTTTGGAAAACCGATCTTAAAATAAACTAGAAATAAACCACAGAAGAACAAGCCATTAATCGTCAATAATGCATAACATGCACATTACCAATTAAAATTCTACTCATAAAGAGAAAACCGCTAACCGAGCACACACCATTCGATTTCAATGTCAAAGCATATCGATAGTCGATTATGTATCGAGTTGCGTGGGCGCCTACCTGTTAGAAACGGCAGTCGTTCTGATTGAATACAAAGAGTTCGACACCCACATGCCACATGGCTAAACAAATCATTAGATAAGTTGGTATTCTGCGAAACTTTCTGGTAAACCTACTTTCACAGAACTTGAGGATTTTGATGAAGATGGTTTTGGCTAAAAGCATCTGGACATTATTTATTACTAGCTGCGCCCCGCGGTCTCACCCAAATAAGATTCGATCCCGTGGGAATATCGAGATAAAAAGTAGCCTATGTGTTAATCTAGGGTTTCAGCTACCTCCATACCAAATTTTATCAAAACTGGTCCAGCCGTTTGTGCGTGAAGAAGTAACAAACATATAATAATAATAATAACTTTATTGACATAAAAATATTACAACCGTACATGTGAAGCCCCTGACTCCCGTGCTAGGCGAACCTGTGTTACAGGAATCAGTGTTCTCCGCCTTACATCATAACACATTTCAATTTTATGTAATAAAATACAAATAAAAAGTTGCACTATTAGGTATTGAAACAGTAAAACTAAACAATAGAAGAAACAATGCGGGCGCGTGATTGCGCGTGTGTGAGGTGTGAGTGAGTGTGTATGTGTGCGTGTGTATGTGTGATGGTGAGTGAACGTATTTAGGTGTACATGAGAGTGTAAGTCTCTTAATGTATTATTTTTGCAAATTCATCTTTTATGATACAGATAAAATTAACTTCTCAGTGTCGTCATAACTTAAGGACTGAAGCCAAGGTCTTAGTCTTTTTTACCTTATATAACGTTAGCTTATAAATCGAAATACATTTATTAACTCGGTTGTAGATCTTTGAACTTAACGAACAAAAGTGTCTGGACGCGAGAGCAGTGCGACATATAATACTAATAAAAATATAAACACACTCACAAACTTTCGCCATTACAATACATAATTAGTGTGCATGCAATGATTGATTTGTTTACTTGAGTATTCGTGTCGCACCAATGTGTAACATAACACATCATCCTCGTAATCTTCGATGAGTTAGGCAGATGTGTACTGTACATAATACACCCTCATTTCGCTGTCTTTGTGCCTATGTGAAGAGTAGATAAAATTACTGAAGCATCGGTAAATGTTTTTCGTTCGTCTTTTATACAGAGTATACACATAAACAGATCACGCCTTGTTTCCCCGAAAGGTGAGGACGAGGTGTGTGTTTATAGAATAAATATAAAAAATAAATAGAATAAAATTACTTATGGAAGTTGACGACAATAATTTTCCGAAAAAAAAAAGTGTTTTGTATGTCTAAATGTAACTTTACAACGTTTAACTATATCTACAGCCAGAAGTACTGAACTGTGACTGTAACCTTTTTATATGTTGCATGGTCGCTGACATAAGCCATTAATCTAACGATATTTTTATTGCAAGCTTGGTCAACGCCATAGGCACCTACCAAAATAATAAATCATATCACAATAAATTGCATAACAGACCTACTAAATCATTTAACCGATTATCAATATACGACAATACTTTATAACTGTACTTATATGCAGTTCCAATAACGTGTTGAGCAATTTAACCCTTGGTAATGTTACGTTACGGGCGGTTATCCAATCTGTGTCACAATGTGTACATTGGGAGTTACGAACAACCATCAGAACATGTAAAACACACGTATGGACAACTTTGTGTGGTTTGCAACGTGTTTATTCACGGTGTTTGGCTGTTGTATGCAAATATGTAATTTAAATATAGTTATTATGAGGCTGTGATATTTAACGGTTCAGTAAAAGTCTGGCGTGACAGCGGTGAGATGAAAGTGGCGCAGTCTTGCTATTCATTTATTTTTTCAATGTTGTTAAGAAAATGTATTTCGTCAGTGTGATAACCAGTAAGTATAATTTATAGAAATTCAGTTCGATGATTGTATAAAATGTAAAAAGTCATTGACTGAGAAGAGATATGATAAAAATAGCTGAATTTTCCGCTATTTGCAAACTCAAAGCATATATTAGGCACATTTGATTTATCAAGAAGTCAAGTCAGAAAATATGAAGCCCATTCCAAAGCTTAGTAGGTACCTATGGAGAAGAACGGGCAAGAAACTCCATGGACACTCTTTTAAATTATATTTTTACAAAAATATTAGTTACATCATTAATGTTGAATTTATAATTATAATGTGAGAACGATGTAAAAAAAGAAGTACAACAAATAGTAACAATATAACAATCCAAAAATATAATAATTAAAAATAAGCCGAGGCAGCTAAGTGATGACCAGTCCCAAATTTCATTTTTGAGGATCTGAAAAACGCTACTGATGCTGCGATTAACGTGAACATCTACTGAACCCGACATATTATAACAGAAAAAGAAGAATTTCCCGCCCTAGCACGGCAAGGTACAATTTTCTCGAAGACACCCGAACCTAGCCGAATCAGACATTCGTAACCCCATAGCCTAAGTGGAAATGATTCCCCTATCATAAAATTGTATGACAAATATTACAAAAATATCATAGTGATCTAACATTAAATGTATGAAGGTAACTAACCTTTTGACGTATTTAAAATAAGCACCTTTGCAGGGAGCCGTGTGGGTACAGAATTACGTAACTCAAAGGTCATTACGTCCAAGTGTGGGAGTACCACCATAATGTTGGTTACCGTAATGTGTTGTTAGTAATAGTTATAATAGCTGTTCATTATTGTATTGCAACGTTCACAAGATGATCGTAACTATATCTTTACCCTCTGTTACTGTCGAGGTATGTATGGAACGAATATGTGCAAATATGTTACTAATTTTCACCCATCAATTACAAAACTTCCGATCTATTCTGTACAAATCTCACTGTGAAGACTTAGATGATGGGAGTTTGAAGTGTATGAGGGTGTAAGTTTGAAGTGTAAGTGTATCAGGGTATGACAGCTCACTTCACCTAAGTTTTCACGGTGATATTTTTACGGAATAGATCTTCTGATATTTGGGTGAGGAGAGGATGGATATTCTATGTAGAACGAGTGTCGACGCCGTCGACGGCTGCAGTTGCATCTGCAGTTGACGCGTGCCGCTCATGTGTATGCACACTTAATCTCAAAATCTTGGGAGACGTTAATGGAACTTCTTCGGGTCATGTCCAAAAATATAAATGAATACCATTTTGACCTCATGAATGGCACAACCAAACTAACACCTACGCTAACACCGATAAGGGAATCTTTTAAACAAAACACAGTACCGAAACACGAAATACGGTCATATCTGACCAAAACCTTGCCTATATTATATCGCCCACTTATGTAGGTCATTCCATTTTCAGCTCTATGAAAAGGTGATAAAACACACAATGGCATGTCCTACTTTGACTGATGATATCTATAAAAGCGTAGCCGAAATATCGTCTAGACATGTATATCTGGCTACTTAAACCTAGGTTGAAACAATTGTCGGACTTCTTAAGATCTGGTTTGGATATGTGCTATGTTTAAAGCGGGAAAAGTAGACCAAAATGGGAGATAAAAAACTAAAGATCTAAATTTCTGCGGTTTTTTACTTCCTTATTGCTTTGAGATCTACTGCAACCGCAAAAAAAGAAATTTAAATATTTTTTTATGGAGTTAGCAAAAAAGTAAAATAGTAGCAACTGAAGTTACCCACACCAAAGATGCTCTTCTGTCTTTCTTAGAACTCAGAAGGGAAAGAAACAGCCACAAACCGCTTATTCGCTAACAAGCAAAATTACGATCTCAAAAACTAACCCAACAAAACAGAGTTTAAAAAAAATATTTCGCTTATCGCTCGCCGCGCATCGCTTATTAAATCGCAATATCATGGTAATAAAATAAAACAAGCGACATACGCTTATAACGGTACAGCGTACAAGTCATATCGCTTTACTTCGCATGACTAATGTACTGGATGTTACACAGAATACTAAGGCACATAACGATACAGAAGGATCAAAAAACGAGCGTAAACGCACGCACACATACACAGATTCGATTGAGGGTGACATAAAAATATGTTTTTCCAAGATTATCTTTTATTTAGAATGTTGTTCGCCAAAATTTTATGAATCAAAATCAAATCAAAAATGTTTATTTGTTAGAACATGGTACAATAGATGTTACAATAGTGGTTTCAGCATATCCTGCCATAATATGGCGTACAAATATTTCTATATACTTATATAAAAAAAAGCTTATATTACTGGCCTGTTACTAATTAAGAAAATAAAATATGAATCTGTAATAGTTAGTTAGTTAAAATCGTCTTTCTTTGAATAAAGTTACATTGGACATAGATATTTGACCAGTGGTAAAACCAACCCAACATAGACTAAGATCGCCGATTTCCATGTCTATGTGTGCGTGAGCCGGTTTTCGCTCGTTGTATGAAACCGACCTTCTGTATAACTATTCTTTGCTCGTGTCCTGGATCTTACTAAGAATACTAAGGATTCCGTTCATCTTTAAAATGTCATGATGATGATGACCTATGAACGGTTACTTCGGGATTTTGAGGACGTGATTTGGTTGCAAATGGTGGTGATTTTCCTAGAGAGAATAGTAGGAGCGATGACCTATGGGTCAAACTAAATGGTGTAGTAGCATCAATGTCTTTGTAATTGTTATTTAATTGTGTGAATGATACAAATGGAGAGCACGTTTACATACATTCACACGGTGCTCGTAGAAGTGAAAGAAAGGTTGGCGATATTGTCCATATGCTGGACGCACCAATGGGATCATCATCATCATCACTTCTGCCGCTTTAATACGGACCGCATTAAAGACGCGATAGAGCGAAACAAGGGCTCCAAGGACTTTGCAAGAAATCTGGCTATTGGGCAGAACCAGCTTGCGAAACCAATGGAATATTTCAGAAAATTTTCATTGAAAACGTTTTAAAAGAACCAGTTGAAACTCACATGGAGTAGAAGACATCTAGTGCAACAAAGACAGATCCAGAGAAAAGACTGTATAGCAAAGAGGTTATAACTGTCCCCAAAATATAAGAATTTGATGTCAGAATTTCCGTCCGTTTTACTAAAATTAGTGATATAAACGAGTGTAACAACAAACCGCTATACGATACTAAAACAAACCTAGTTACGTATGTAAGCAGCTTTTATCTGCCGTTAACATCGGATCACATTCTGTGGCTTGCAAATTTTTTATGCGTGATCCGTTTCTGTCCCCAAAAGTAGTGTGCGCAATTATCTAAAGTACTTTTGTTGTAGTTTGCGATAAGACGGGAAATGTCAATGGTGTGTGGCTTTGTGACGATGAAATATTTCGTGGACATGAATTATTAAAGTAACTGTATGCTGATGGAGATAAAGGAAATGACAAAATTATAAAGGCAGAAGTAGGATCATAGAAGGAATAGTGAAAATAAAACAAAGACACTGATGACGTAGATGAAGACGGTTCAAAAAATTTGCAGTTATTAATTTAAATGATGATAAAGATTTAACAACTTGGACAAAATCCAACTAGGATTGATTCTAGAAGTGCATCAAAGCCATCAGAAAATCAAGGTCTCCAAGTTTGAAGAGTCGTTCAAAAAGTTTGCAGTTATTAATTTAAATGATGATAAAGATTTCTCAACTTGGACAAAATCCAACTAGGATTGATTCTAGAAGTGCATCAAAGCCATTGGAAAATCAAGCTTTTCAAGTTGAAACAAAATCACAGGACTTAAACTCGAAACTAAACGATCTAAATTAAGTCATAGTAGATTCAAGTAAAACCCAATTGCGCTAGACCGCGTTAACTTTAGAAAAGCTATCTTAACTCTCAAGTGGCCATGCTATCAAATCCAAGCATCATTCTACCCCATTCAACTACCTCTACAATGTCATACAGAGATTAGAATATACACTTGACACAGTTTCATGTTTTTTTTCATTTAGCATCCAGATCTGTGACACTTTCGGACTTATCTTTATGCGTATTGCCTTTAGTAGAATAAGTAGAGTACAAAGCGGTCGGTAGATAAGAAGTAAGGAACTGTGTCACCAAGTGTAAAAAGGAAGTACCAGTAGCATTTAGTGTCAGATAGTTGTAAATTATAGACAATGATCTTCAGAATCAGGTTTTTCTAACTGAACAGAGAGCTGTGCTGCTGGTGCGTTTGTTCCGCCACTTCTTCTTCCCAGGTAAAGCTAAAGTAGCAGTGAAGAGCGGGCGTTTTGGGGGACTATCTTATGTCATTTTGACGTACGAAAAGTACTCTAAATATCACCTTGTTTTAAAAAAATATGATTGACGTGTAAAAGTGTTTGTGCAAACATATATTTACAAAAATAAAATCATTTGTCATTTACTGTTTTTTTTTTTTAAATTATGATGTCATCAGAGCCTAGTGTATATTGCAGCATCCTTTTGTAGATAGACCCAATTTGAGGATCGAATAAAAAATAGATGCTTCGTAGTAACTCAACATCATATCATTAAATCTTATAGCCTTTTCTCTCTCATGTAAGCACAAACTACTTGAAAACAGCTCAGTTGGGTATTTGCGTAACACACTATCAGTAAGAATGGCTTTAATTTTGACAGTTCAACAACATTCATTTCGTTATTTACGTCGCTCAGCAGACAAATTGTTCGTTCATATGAAGCTGTGGATTAGCAATATCCCCCAAAATGATTCAGATTATGATTAATAGTGGGGTGCCGTACGTTAAAAATATTAGTCATTCTCCTCAAGGTTGATAGCACTGGCTGATGACACTTACATTATACTGGACACTTGCATCGTCTTGAACTGTTTCAATAAACAGATGTTGCTACGTGTAATGGTTCAGTCAGACAGGCCAATGACCGACTGAATCAATATTTAGGTAATTGGTGACATCCTATGTACCCGATACTCGTTTGTGAACTTGAAAAAACTTCCTTTTCAGATACTACAAAAAAGTCACCGAATACAAAACCATTTATTTAATACACACAGATTTAAAAATATCCTAAAAATTTATACAGTTTCCGCTGAATGTTATCACATTATTTCTACATAAGGCGCAAGATTGTGCGACTAGGGGGAACATGCCGTTCACGCAATCTACAATTATACCCAGGCCGAAAGCGACTTCTGCCTAAAATGGACATTACCGACTAGGATTGTATTTTTTTTATCTTACATGGTCGTGAGAACTGTTTAAGAGTAAATTAAGCTGTTTATTTTAAGTATTAAATCAATGTTGGTGGTTCATTAGTGGGTTTGGTTGAAAGAGAAGACGTTGAGTTTTTGTCGACAAATCTGACAAGATAAAAAACAGAAGTCAAAATGGGACAGGAGTTTAAATATAGTACTTAGTTGAAATATAAATATTGTACATCTATACTCACTAACATTATATAGAGGTATTTGTGAGTTTGTAATCTTCGGAACGACTGATCCGATTCCGAAAATTCTTTCATTAATGAAAAGTGACACTAGGTACTCCATACAAGTTTAGACGTGATTAAAAACTTGCGTACAAAAATTACGTCAATTTATTTCAAGCGCTCGCGCTGATTAATTTGACAGGACTAAACTAAAAGTTATCTTCTGTCCTTTTATTAATGAAATATAAAGAAAAAAAATGCACTGAACTTAAATTTAATTGAGTTTGTGAACAAGGGAATCGGCACCAATTATGTTATCTAAAATCTTCAAGAAACATACCCCAAAGGTCCTATCTTAACAGTGTATAGATAAAACAAATAACAAATAAAACCTAGTCATTAATGACAGCTGGTGGAAGCGGTTAAGTAAGTAATTGCCAGACGTCAATTACACAATTATCTAACTTGTAAGCATTAAGATATCTAAGCATGCTAATAGAATAAACGGGAAAGTTAGTTTGTTTGTTGTCACGGTCATGGTTTGAAGTTTAATTTATAAAAAACACACGAAAGTTGCACCCCTTGGAATGGAAAATTATCATGAATTTCATTTCAAAGTTTTTTGGAAAAAACATTTTCCTATTTATATTTTTTATCAGTTTTTAGTTTGCTTAAAATATCTTTCTATTTGGCTTTTATGCGCCCTGCCTTTTATTTGCGATAAAACTCTAGAGAAAATCGCCAAGTTTTTCTTTATCTTTAAGAACTTGAAAAGTGGGACTGGTTGTTATTTTTTTTATTTGTCTTGTTCTTCTACATACTAGCATGATTACGGGCAAATACACGGCTTAAAGCTTGTTAATCCAATGCGCTTACGTAGAACGTGGCTGAGTAAAAATGAGGCGGCGATTGTTGCAACATGCTTGTGAGAACATTTTTTATTGAGGAAACATCTTGTATTAGCTTAGCTTTGAAGTGTCAATCTTTTGCGATGTTTATTCTTTTTTATTCACACAAAAGAGCACAGCTAATTTGTCAAAAGTACTTTTTGCGATTGGTAGAACTACCTACATGCTTTTTACACAAGTGATACAATCAGCGGATAATTTGTTCTAAATCACGCATGCCTGTTTAAGTGTAAAGAAAACGTTTTAACATAAACTTAAATACAGGAATAATGGCGTGAAATTATCTTCACGCTATTATTCCCCGCAGGGTTAGGCAGAGTTGTACTGTAGTACACCCACATTTCGCCAGATATCTTTAAGGGGATTACAGGACCTTAACGAAAAAACGCAAGTTTTAGAAGCACTACAATCAACTACAGTAAACAAAATCAGAAAAATATAATATGATATTCTTCAGAATATATACTAGGTAGATAGTGTGTTGAAAACATAATACAACTAATTTGATACCATAGAAAAAAAAACATAAAGATACCTTTAAAAAATAAAAACCATTCTAATATACATACAATCATTCTGATTTTTTGTGAGATTATTCTACAAGCAACATACTAAAGCAGTAGTGTTTTAATTTTTAGTCCAAACAATAGGATTTTTGTAAATAGCTTCATATTTTGCAATAAATTACCAGCGTTGTGTCATCGCGCTTCTCTTTCTTTTCTGTGCAGTCCGACAGTAACCGCGCTTTAGGTCATGTAGTCCCCTTAAGTCCCAAGAAATCGGGGCAAGCTTATTGCCCTCAACCGGGCACAAATCCAGACTTGGGGCTGATATTGAGAAATTCCAGATGGAAAAGCCCAATAACACTTTGCCCGACCCGGGAAATGATCCCAAGACTCAGCTCAGCAGTAGCGTTTGCGACCACTAGCCCAACGACTAAGGAGGCAGTCGATTGAAATAGAATATATACTTTTTGCTCAAGTCATAAAATCATAGGATAATTTGTTCTAAATCACGCATGTCTATTACTGTTTATGTATAAATAAAACGTTTTATTACGAAGTTTACTGCCGGAAAATCGAGGAAATTGGAGCTAATTAGGCGTTTTAATTGCTTATTCGGTATCTAGGCCTAGATATACCTGTTGGGGATTTCACATTTGCTTTAAAAGAAAAAACGTGTAGGTGTCAAACAGTTATCACTAAAAACCGAACGCTATATTTGGGACATTTAATGATTACTGACCTTTTCATATTCTAATTATGGAAACAATTTCCTCACACCATATGTCACAGATATCATCAAAAGGAACTGAATTGGATAAATCTAAAATAATTCCCACATAGATTGAATTATTTATTATATTTTATATTATATATTAATAGATTGAATTATTTTTTCCCATAGACATTAAAGTTATAATGAATATTTGAATTTATGCAAATCACATTAAGCCTTAACATTTAGAATCTGATCATTTTTCATCTTAGTTTAAAAATATCCTTCAACTTATTTAAAACGTTGATTTAAAAATGCATTAGTGGAGACGATGTGTTACTTGGTGTTGAAAGTTTACTTACTAAGTTATTAAATTAAAAAATAACGTCATTATGAAATAAAGTAAAGGAAGATGAAACTGCATTTGATGATATGAATATTCTTAATAGATGCTCTAGAAAATAAATACTACCAACCCACCAAGAATACTTACTTTAGTTTTATCAAATGAATAAATAAGATTGTACCTATTGAAATCAATTTTATGATTGACAGCTAAACAGCCAACTACTTTCTGTTGCGCTACCGTGAAAGTTAAAAGTATACCAACAAGATTTTTGGTGTTATTCTATTTATTGAAATGGTTCATCAAATAGGTAGGTTATTTTTAATTGTAGTAGGTTCAGTCAACGACAAAAGTCGATCAACACCACTATGTTTTCACATCATATACCTACTTATATTGACACATAATAATTCGATACATTGCATTTCAACATTTACATAACCGTTAAGAGTTAATACTTTTAATTTTACTTCTGTTTCGATTTTATTTTATATTTAGCTGAATATATTTATAAAACTGAAGTGTTAATCAAATTTTGTCGCTGACTGTACCAAGATGAACTTTATCAAATATTTGAAAATTAAAAATGTTAAATGTAAGGTAAGCTTTCGGCTTTCCGAAAAGCTTATCTTACCTTTAAGTTTTTTTTCTTCCCATTGGAAGAAAATAATCTGACATGATAAATAAAAGACTTGATGAGATTGTCCAATGAAAATCTTTAAAATGCCTAATGCTTAAAGTCTTGTCTAAAAATACATTCAGATTTTGCATCCCAATATAAAACAGATGTATAGATTATAAATAATTTATTCCGATAACTTTTTCTAAATGTTTAAGCGAATATTAAGTAGGTGGGTACCTACTAAGTCAAACTAGTTTCATCATCACATTTGTTTCACCAGTGTATCACTAATCACGCGAAAATATCGTGAACTAAGGAGTCAAACAAGTTCATGATCGACATGTTTATTATGTCGCCAAATGTCATGATTTATATTAAGTAAACGAGTTTCTGATATAAAAAAATTGCTTCAATATTAATTAGTTATTAAAGTGTTAAGGTTGTGACATATAAAGTGGATGAATTTATACTTATTACTAGCTACGCCCCGCGGTTTCACCCGCGTAAGTTTCGATTTAGGGGTATGAAAAATAGACAGTGGCCGATTCTCAGACCTACTGAATATGCATATAAAATTTCATAAAAATCGGTCAAGCCGTTTCGGAGGAGTATGGTAACTAACATTTTGACACGAGAATTTTATATATTAGAAGAAGAATAATAAGAAGATAACAAACCTGAAGAGTTTATTTGTGCACCGCGTTAATCTCTGGAACTATCAGTAAGATATGAAAAAATCTTTTGGCTCCTGATAGCCCAATTCTTGAGGAAGGTTGTTGGCCACAGGAGCCGAGCAAAGCGAGAAAAAACAAAAGTCAGAAGGGATGCTAAGCAAACAAAAAAAATAATACAACCGAATTGAGAACCTCCTCCTTTTTTTGAAGTCGGTTAAAAATAAGCAACGAGGCTACAGCGGGTGAAACAGCGGAGCACCAGTTTAAGAATAAAAATTAAAAAGTCTGATCTCAATTTTGTGCCTAACGATGGGTTTTTAGATTAATTTTAGACAAAGAATAGTTAAGAGATTTTTTAAGTGTGTTATATAAACTCATCAAATCGTCAAATAGACATCATTACCTGCTGCGCTGGCTTCAAAATTAAAGCTTTTTATTAAGTTAGGTAAATAAAAATCGCCCTTTTGCACATGAGGAATTTTACTTAGATCAATTTATTTACTTTTGAATAAGTAAAATGTAGAGAAAGACAGGTCATGACAGTATGCCTACTAAGGGCCGATTTTTCATAATTCAAATAACTTTGACTGAGGGATTAATTTTCATATAGAGAGTTTGACATATTTTCTGTAAAAAAACTGAAATTGCAATATTTATTCCTTAAATAAGAGTGACCTGACTAATTGAGAAAAACCGAAACTTCTTGTTTGCATCTATCAACTCACACACACAACACTCATATCACCGGGCATACACTCTTTTTTACCTACTTAGGCCTGGATACCTACCACGAACTCTTAACGCGATCCACTTTAGGACCTAAACTGAACTGTTCTTCTAATTCGTACCATGACGTCAGTTTAACGATTCAATTTAGGCCGTGCCATCTGGATACCTTAAGTATCAAGTTCCGCGGCTAGAGCGACCAGGATACCTACCACGAGCTCTTAACGCTCATTCACTTTCAACGATCCAAATGCCGCTGAGTGTATTGGACGTCACGGTACGACTGTGAGCGATGCAGTTTAAGAACCTAAACTGAAATGTCTTGCTTTCGTTTTTAAATAGATCATGGTAGGCCTCCTGAGTTCACCAACATTCAAACCACCGCTGCACCGGTTAGTTATTTAAACAGTTGATTTATGTCAAATTTCCTAAGGAAATGTTTATTGAGCTGATTAAATATTTAATCAGTTGATTTAACCCGTCGCGCGTCTAATTAGCAGACACAATAGAAATTTTATTGTTATCGGTACACATGTTGTACGCTCGACATGCTAATAGTTAAATGTCGGTGAACACAAGGCATAAAGTTTAAAAAATGCACCTCTTTTATACAAAAATTGTTAACGGAATGATCCTTCGTTCCATTAACAATTTTATCCAGGCTCCTGTCTAGATCTCAGAAAACAGGGAATCATAGTGTGAGGTCTAGTAACTCAATCCACTTGAATGCAGTCTTAGTAAAATAAATGTACCTATTCTTTATAAACTAATTAAATACACTTGCTTCTCTAAACACACCTCTTCGATTCAACACAATGCATGTCAATCATCACTGTCATTGTCATATTTACATGTAGACAACATTTCAATACTAATTAATATTGATATAACGAGCACTTATTAAACACTAGCTGTTGCCCTCGACTTCGTCTGCGTGTATTTTGTATGTCATAATTTTTTTATACAAATATCCAGGATGAAAAGAAGCCTTTGTTCTTTTACAGGTCGTAGGCTGGTTTGAAAAGGTAACACATATACAGACAGAGTAACTTTCGTCTTCATAAATCATCCCGACCGGGATAAAATTCCTGTCATACCTAAACCAGGTCATGGTGTACTGTGTGCCAAATTTATAAAAAAAGCGTGAAAACGTAACAGACAGGAAGATAGACAGAGTTACTTTTGCATTTATAAGGATAGATGGATGGATACACAAACTAACCTTGGAGTAGAAACAGACGAAGATCGCGACAAATTCGGCTTCTTCTGCTTAAACAGCTTATGATTCCTCAAATCCATTTTTTAAATTTCCAAATTTCACCAGATAAAGTATAAAAAACTAAGCACAATAGACACGACCACTCACAAACCTCTGACACTGGCAACTAGCATATTAATTAGAACATACTATTGCAATCTAATTATCATAAAATTTCAGGTTTTAGCCTTAACGAAGTCGTTAGAAACGAATTGCATTGTAACTTTGTTGGCAAATCTTACTCCGGCGGCGTGTCGGCTATTCATATGAGTAACAGAGACGGGTATAATGCTGTTGGAACGAAGGAGAGACAGTGATGTGTCGTAACTTTGCTGTCGTAAGCACATGCTTCTATTAATTAAAATATGGATTTTAGTCGTAACCAATGTTTGGTTTTGCGGATTTATAATAATTAATATGGTTAGTGGTTATAATTATTTTGATGGAGATGTTATGTCAGAAATTATCTCGCGAAAAAGATGCATGAATGAAGATAGAGGGAAAAAAGGAGGAAGAAAATATTTAATAAGTATAAGTAATAAATATATCTAAATTATAATTTTATGATTTTGAAAGATATAAAGTTGGAATCTTTCAATGATACCTACCGAATTTAAGTGTTTAGTGTCACTGCTTCAACAAGCATTTGCCAATGTTATTATAACGTGTTTATTGCTGACAATTAGCAATGCAAATATAATTTCGCAAAGGTCACCGAAAAAAAAAAACAGGAGTTTTTTTTTCAAACTAAAAACAAAAGCGACACGCCATACGATAAAAAAATTACGAATACAAAAATATAAAAATCTAAAAAATTTTATATCACTCACGGACAACGCACGTCCTAAACCGTTGGGTCTAGAACTATGAAACAAAAGTTCTCTGTAACGAAAGTACCCCGATTCAAACTTTATGACGGGTCGGAACATGAGATGAGCCGCTGCGCAGTAATAAATTCACCTGTCAGCGGGGGTGAGGGTGAGGTACTGCGCAGCAAATAGCGCACTTCAGAGCCGTCATACAGTTTTGCTAAATTAGGCTGTAAGCACTGAGCTAGGATTCGTGAAAATTCATCCGTTACAGGGGTTAAAAAGTGGATGAAATTTCGTATGGAAGTTAGACATTTTTGCTGATGCGAATATCCATCGGGTGCAAACCTTGTACACTAAACTTCTCATAAGTTAATTATTTCTAAACACTGTATAGATATATCATATATCTAATTTATCTATACTAATAATAAAGCTGAAAAGTTTGTTTGTTTATTTGAAATATTTTTGTTTTTGACAGCCCAATCCTTGTCGAAGGCTATTTAACATCACGCTACGACCCTTACGAGCCGTGCGAAAAGAAAAAAAAAGGCAAAGAATTTTAAGCGAAAACACAGACACTTAAGTAGCCAGATCACTTTTCAAAGGGACCGCACGGTCTTGCGCACTGTGCACAGTTTACTTTTGGTTTGAAATGTATCAAGTTATGCAGTGATACAACCTATAATTGAAAAGTAGGAAATGCGCGTGAGTTGATCTGAGAGATCTAAGGCCGTGACATTAGTGCAGCGGGATAAATAAAATTAATAATTTAATGCCATTCAAATTAATCATAAGGCACCGATTTGACGGTTTTGGCAATAATAATGACGGGTTAATTGCTCAGTAATTTTGTTTTCTATATTAGATTTTAAATTAAACACGCATTAGGATGTCTTAATAGGTGATAATATTATAGCTACAAAACATTTTTTTTTTCTTTGTTACAATCACATCGCTCCCTCTTCCGCTTTTCCACTGTAACCTCACCCTTACCTAACAAATAGAAGTTAACTGGCGATCCTCGTCACTGATACCCGTCGGCGAGCGCTTTACCGTGCTCCGTGTGACGCGCAGTTTAATGTAACCATGCGTTTAGAATATCCTAATACTAGGTACTGTTACTGTCGCAAATACTAACGTTATCGCAAAAATTATTGTTGCTACGTAGACGTACAAACTATGACCCGGTGAGATTTTTCCTTGAGGGGTTTGTGGAATTGTAAGTTAAGTAAGGGGCTTTGTCTGGAGCCAGCCAAGACTGCACTTATGCGCAAAAGTGTTTACTGCATGGCACCAGTCATTTATAACAAATTTCCGAAGACATGGAAAGAGCTTCCGCTTTCATTATTTAAAAAGAGACTCCGAAGCTTTTTAGTGGCGAAAGCATATTATTAATTGAGAAAGAGTTTTTAAGCTAGTGCATAATTATGTATAATTAATAATAATACATTAAAATTTTATTTAGTGTGTAATAATTTTAAAATTTTATTTAGTTATAAGCTGTTATTTTTTAAATCTTTTGCATGCCTACGTGATAGAATATGGCTGTACTATTATATGTTTTTGTCATCGTTTGAGGTTACCCATATTTGCAAAATAAAGTTATCTTTAGCTTTATCTTTAGACTTCGTAGAAAATTACAGTTGTACACCTTTTTTTACGTGGGGATATACTCATGGTAAAAAAAAAGTCAAAAAAATATCGTGAGGTGAATCACATCATGCCTTATACAAGAAACTAAATGAGGACCACGACCGTTCGGACAAGAGTGCTACGAAGAAGAACGACTCCTACAGACTAAAACCCTATTGATCCTTCTATGGTAGTATGCCTCGGGGGCCCGTACATTCGTCGCACCTCCAACTGGTATCATCAGCCCGCCGCTAGACTCATCAACATGGAACAGAGTAAATTTTTGACGACCTTTAAGAAAACATACCTAATTCTATTTTTGCTTTAGTACCTAAATCCAAAATTAATTTTTTCAATTTAACATCTAATAAAGACATTCTTGCATCTTAAACGCGCCATAGTTTTTACATTTTGTTTTATTTTTCAGCTATATCTACATAGTTTCACGGCTGAAAAGGTTGTTTTTTTTTTTATCAAAAAGTGAAACGTTTAATGGAATTCTAATAAATAGCAATTTCGACTTTGTAATTTACGTTTACTATATTTCAATTAACTATTGCACAACGTTATTATTTCGGCCTCAGTTCACTAAGTTTCAAAATAAAACAAATCAAGTCTATTTATTACAGTTCAGTACGCAAGTAGATTGAGTTTTTTTTTTTACAAAGAATTACTTTGGGTAACGTTGATGTAATGAAAAAGAGTTTTTATTTATGTAATGAATATAAAATAAAATGAATGTTTAAATATTTTGTACCTGACTGTATTTGGTCATTTTTGCGTGTACTCGTAATGTGATTTATTCGCTAGATGAAGGTGGAACTTTAATGTTGTTTAAACTAGCTTCTGCCCGCGACTTCGTCCGCGTGAAATTTCACCCTTCTACCATTCACCCTCTTAGGGGTGGAATTTCAACAAAGCCTTTCTTAGTGGCTACCTAAGTGCTCTTCACAAAGAACACCCTCCAAATTTCATGTCTCTAGGACCACCGGTTTAGGCTGTGCGTTGATATATCAGTCAGTCAGAACTTTGATTGATTAGAAACTATTTAAATATACTGCCGTTTTTTTCATGAAGATTACAAAGGACATAAACTACTGTTATTTCTGAACAAGATAGCAAAATTGACGAAAGTTATTTTAAGGCACGAAACATACTTTAGAATTTATATAACTCGTATTACCCTTTTTATAATAACTACTTTATTGAACATAACTCCAAAACAAAATAAGAAAAACTCACGCCTTCTTCCCATGAGGGAAGGCAGAAACTACTCAGAACACCACCTGCTACGATCTCTACATAGCCTTTTGCTTTGTTTACGTTCATACATTTGGTATTTATTTCATATTTTTTTCTGTCTCATACAAATTAAAATGATGAAAGAAATACCTACCAAAGATGTTTCCATCTAAATTAATTAGGGGAACCCTTAATAAAGTCAAAGTTTTTGTTAGTCTAGTCTAGAGCATTATAACATGTTGGAATTTACGATGCAGTATAAATATCAACCAGTTGCTAAATACGTACGAACCTATTTCTCCTTGACAACAGTTGTCAAGGGCATCTCAACTATAGTAATAATTGGTGTAGGTAAAGATGTTAAGTTTTTTCTCAAATGTTTTTCCTTTTTATTGCTTGGCGCCAAAAAAAAAACACAATGTATCCGTTAAATACCCATAGGTATTTTACAGGATTGAGGAAATAACGTCTTTAGCAGAGTTTTCAAGTTACCTCTTTTTTCTCCATAGCTGTGACTGTATTCTACAAAAATTATGCATACCTAGTCTAGTATAATATATAGTCAGTTTTATTCTTTATATTTATTATTAGGAACAAGTTGATAAATGATAAATGATTTATTTTCTGTAAGTAGGTTTGTACAAACACTTTTACACGTCAATCATATTTTTTTAAACTAGATGAGGTCGGCGTTTTGTTGAGCCGAAAGACGTAAACCTGTCCAAATAAAATCCCATAGAAAATAGAACGTTTAGTTTTTCTGCTTTTGCGACGAAATTGCGAAAGTTTCCCGAATTTATAAATTTTCCGGGAAGCGTGCAATTTTTTTCCATAAAAACATAATTAGGACTATTACGAATATTTTTAAATAAAATATAGCCAAATCGGTCTCGCCGTTCTCACAGAACAGCATTTCACTTTTAATTTCTACTATAAAAATGTCGTTGTGGCTTGCGTATTATTAGCTTAGGTAGATATATTATTATTCTAGGTATACTGGTAGAATATAGATAGATCTTTCAAAGAATTCACGTGTGGTTTTAGATAAAAACACTAAAACAAATATGTATTTTTTTTAAGTTTACAGGCCATTTGCATAATATTATCATATATATTTTAAGTTTTATCACTTTAATTCGTTGCCCCACACAAAGTTATTTTCTGTAATAACGTCGGTAGGTATATGGCACCCAGACACTTTAATTTTAATATTTTCCCTATTCTACCTTTGGCACTACGTACATAAATTATTTATCGATAGTATTTGAAACGGTAACATACAAACAAAACTTGGGCAGTAACTGGCGCGGGCGTGACGATTCGGTACCGCACCGTTAGCGCGCGCGTGTTGTGCATTCGTAATGCGACCATTGATAGGTGACTATTGAACGTAACTGTACTTCGATTGTACCTGGATTTTTTGTGAATGGAAATTCGATATTATTTTTGTGAAGAAAGGATAATAATTATGTAGAGTAAAACTTAGTGAGGAAACATACTATAGTATATTCTAGAATCATCAACATGTTGAACCAAACAAGCATCTTGATCAATTCTTCTTCAAATAAGAATAGGCTTTGTTTAGCGTTGGTGCAATGACAGGCTGGTAATATTTAAGGCAATAAGAAGGTTTGCAACAAAGTCGAAAAAAAAAAATGCAGTCGAAAACCCTTGCAAATTAAGCGTGTTGAAAAACCCTTGGCATAGGTGCTGGGAAACAAAACAGGTTTCAATGTAACCAGGACTTCCCAAAAAGTACAACTACGCTTAACAAGTGCTCAAACTACTGTAATTGCTACGTCATTAATTTAAAAAATACTGACCTGCGTATTGGGGGAATATTTAAATATTCCCCCAATACGCAGGTCAGTATTTTTTTCCAACATTTTAAAATGTATTACCAATGACCTTGAATAATGTACTTTCCTCCTACAACATGAATGAGTGCAGATCACGTGTACCTAATTACTTAGTATTAAGTATTACCTCAACCGATGACATTACTGTGAGCTATTTACAATGGGAACCATAGCAAAGAATGTCGCCGATGTATGACCTCATAACACACATAGCATTATAGTGATGTGTTGAGAAAATAGGCATTACAAGTGGAACACTTATTAATAAAGACATGACTTGTATGTAGACGTTTGTGGAAAATATGACTGATAGTTTACGTCAAAGTACAGTTTGTCCTGTGGTGCGTTTATTGCAGACGATATAATTGTTGAAGGCAATCTGGCTTTGCATAAAATCATTAGAAATATTGATATAGATTACAAGCTTGCCTCCTGAAATTTCTTGTTTTAACATAAAATATATCCTCATTTAATATGACACTCGGTAATACTGTAGATTCCCATTAGTGTTAAGTTTTCGGAATCGGATCAGTAGTTCCGAAGATTACTCCGTACTTATAATTATAAGCTCACGAATTTTACCAATTTATAATAATATAGTATTCTCGTACATGATGCCTACTGATAATGTTTCCAGCGACTATGAAGAAGAATGAGGCGGTAATAAGGTTGAGGATGATAAATATGGAGTAAAAGAACTAGGAATCTTTTCTATATGGCTGGATGCTTATGATAAAGAAGATTCTTATGATAAAAGATACGAAGCTTTTAGAAAACAAAAGAAGGTACATAATGAGAATGCTTTAATTATTTATATCATATAAATAAAATGGTTATGGATGGAGAGGGAGAGGAAGCCAAAGAAAAGATGGATGGATTGTTTGAGAAATGATATAAAAGAGAAGAGAGTGAATAATATCGTAACAGATGCGTTATCAGGGGAGAATGGGTGAAGCAAAAAGGCTTGCACCGACCCCAAGTATCATGGAAAAATGGCAAGAAGATGATGATGTCCGTAGTAAAAAGTAGTGAGTATCCACGACCTAACATCATTGAAATGTAAAACAAAGTCTTCAATTTATTATGTTTTAATTCAAACCACTTCATTTTTACATCTCTAGTACCTACAATATGTACCTAATGAAGTTGCACCACTGACTTTTAAATAGTACCTACTTCCATTTTTATCACCAATGAATTAACTCCTACTTTGCCGCCTACAGATTTTTATCTTGCCATTTCGGATCGCGTGGAGACATCAGTTCGAATAAAAAAAAAACGTTGATTGTACTTTTAGTAGGACGACATGTTGTATCTGTCGTGTCGTCTAGATAAATGATTGTATCAATTGTGATACACGCCAGTGATTAATCTTGATGAGGGTCTTCTGCGGCTGATAAATCTGGGAGTTGTTTGTCACGGACAATTTTTTTTTCAGAAATCTTTAACACCTAAGAAAATACATCACAACTGTTTTAAGTAAATACTTGGACCTTGTATAATTAGCGTCTTTGAGAGAAAAGGTGACTTTTAATAATGATGTACCAGTATCCCAATTGCGTACCACGCTTCCTTTCACAATCTGAAGGATTTTTTTTTATTCTTGGCTTCATATGTTTGAAATATTTGTCTGCTCGACAGCTTAATTCACGCAGATAATGTTGTCGATGTTAGTGTTTTACGCAATTTCCATGCTGGTTCAAATGATGCCGATTTATTTGAGCTAAGAAGTGCAAAGGGTCATTTACAAAAAAACACAAAATCTAGTTCGTTGAAAAACCTTCTAGTCATCAATATCCTGTTAGGTATCGCCTCATTTTTATATATAACACAAATTTCACCTGATTGCCATGCAGGAGGCATATAGACACGTGTGTTTGTGTGTGTGCGCATGCTTGTCACGTCATCAAACACATACACACACATAGAGTTAGATAAGATTCCATATTGTAACGAGTGACACTTGACCATCAATGTTTTATTTTTCCTTTGGGTTTTTGGCAAAATATTTAATTAATATTTTTCTAAATTTTGACGTTGATAACTCAGTTCATAATTCTAACACTAATTGATATAAATGCATCGTAGTTTTTTTGTGCAGATGCGGTTGTCTATTTTCCTATGTCAAGTCAACATAACCAACACCCAAATCATCAACATTCATCCGTTCTTCACATCCATCCGTTATTCGATTCAATTTTTTTTATCACCTATAGTATTTTCGATTCCCCTCGTAAAACCGCAGTTGCATTCGTATACGCGACTGTACTTCAAAGTGCAGTCAAACACACAAGCCGTTCCCCGAACTATCTGGACATACGACTTTATTATTCCGAGTGCATCGGTGCATCGATATCGGAGGGCTCTTCCCTTTGGCGGCCATTTTTGTGACACCACAGGTACTTCCTTAGTAGCTAGTGTTACCATTATTCTGAGAAAAGGTGATAGGTACCTGAAACAAATGAAGGGAGTTCATTAGTATTTTGTTGACGAAGTTGTAGTGATTGACGTTTATTACAGAGCACGTTATGTTTATAAATTAATGATAACCTAGTATGTCATCGATGTATTAATAATAGGTAAGTTAATTTAATAACGGTCGCTCTAAAGAAAACCAGCGGAATCTTTCAATTTAGTAGTAAAAAATACTTTAACTACGACAGATAGAACCGGAAACTTATACAGACATCATAACAAAAGAAAAAAGTAAAACGGAAAAGTCGTATAGTAATATAAATTATCAAATGTCGTATCTACAAATACATCAATCGTTATAAAATGCTAATAAAAACAGAACGCAGTTGATAGCCGTAAATCCTTCGTATATTATTATGCAACGAAGTATCATAACGAAATTATGTTCATGAATCGATCAGAAGATACTTTCACCGCAGCACAGGCACGTATTTGGTGTGGGGTGTATGACAACCGATTATAAAAATGCTTATGTAATTCGGAACATGGCTTATGGCTTACTGCAGAGACAGGGCTAGAGACCATGAAAACCATCAATGTAGTTAATGATGCACATTATGCTGTTTCAGATACTATTTATAATGATGAACTTATGCAACATAACTACTAAAAGCATTTAGCTGATAAAGCTGCCTTTTAAAATTATAAACTTCACCCAAATTCCTGTCTGTAACAGCAACAAAAATTGACGCTTCATCTATAAACCGGACAATTTGAGATAAATAGCTTATCGTACACCCGAAAACAGTAATCAGGTATCATCTCAAACTATCCACTTGTTATTTTTTTTTCTCATAATGGTGTCCATCACACGTCACGCCTGGCTATCGTATGATTTATTAAGGGCCCTTATCAATCAATTATACACTTTGTGTATGTCAGAATAGGGTTTCAATTCAATTGTTACATTTCCGATTAGATGTTTTCGTATAATAGTTCGATAAGTTTGATGTGTGAGATCAATCGGGCCGTGAAAGCTGGTTCGATTTCTTTTGGGTTATTTAAAGTTACTGTGGCTATGATTATGTTGATAATTTTCTCACATCCTAATCTTGAAACAGCCACTACCTTCATCTTTCACTATTTTCTTCTTTCTTGTATTGCATGGAAAAATCCATGGTTATAATTATTTATAACCATGGATTTTTCCATGCACGTTTGTGTTTCTTGAAAGGTTGGACAGGGTTATCCCTGTCCAACCTTTCAAGAAACACAAACGTGATGGTATGTTATAAAAACCATGTCAACACTCATCATCTTTCACCAAGCCTTTTAAGAAATCCCCATCTCAATGCTCATTTTTTCTGATAATTCTCCAAGCTTCACCATAGAAACCATTCATCACAATCCCAAAACAGTACTTTCTTTCATCACAGGCTGTGTCCTCAATTCCAACAATAGCATCATGGTTCCGAATCATTCCCACCGCAGTCACGTCGATCATGACCCGAGTTTAGTTCCGGCGTCCACTTCCTCTATGTTGATTGACATTACTTAATATACCATTGATTATTGAGTCTTCAATTATTAGGTGAAATGCCATACAGAAATGTATTATTACAATATTGTATGGTTCTGTGATTAGAGTTTTGTAATCAGACAATTAATAAGTCATCTATATATACATAGCTAGATACACTTCGACGATGTAATATTTGTGTTTATGCTTTTTCTGTCTTCATTCATAATATAATAGGATTCAAAAGTTAAGGCAAAGATACAGAAGGTAGAGATACAATAAACATATTTAAAAGCTGAAGAAGTGGTTGCCTGTAGTTGCATTTGACTAAACGCCAAGGCGTGATCTAAATCAGAACATGTTCACTTCCAAAATCCTTCTTGTTTCAAGGATTCAAAAGTATTGAAATAGGAAATGCTTTTCCCACCAAAATATGGAGAAGAATGACCATTCCTTGTTTAATTATATCTTAAAAAAAAAGCTGCATTACACGTTGGGTACTTACGGTATTGTTAGAGTTTAATATTATTAATAAAACATCAGCGCATGTCACTGACGCAACTCTCCCGACAGACGGTCAGACAAACTAATCCCTCACTGACAAATCGGCCGCCGCCGTCTCAAAGCCGATTAATAAATCATTATGAACGGTTTTTGGTATGAAAAAAAAAAACAGAATAACCATTTTGTTTATACAAATATACTTTTTGATTATACATTTCTATTGGATAGTAAAATAATACATAGATGCTTGTTTCATTATAAGAATGAGTGATGTCTTTCTAGTTGTGGTTTCAACCGGAAAATATAATAGCCAGTGCATTTTATTCTCTATTGGCCCATCAAACAGAACAGTTTAATCACTTTCATCATTCATCCTTACCCAAAACGTCAGAATTGCTATATTTTTATCATAATCGAAATTTGGACCATCTGCATCGTGCCTTTTTAGAGCATGTCATAACCGATAAGCCAAAAGCGTGTTTAACTCAGAACTATAATGTTATAAGTCAATATTATGTCACAAATGATTCACAGACACAATTAGGTACAGTCGCGGATTGCGTAAGGATGCACCTTTCACCTGTACATGCAGTTCTTCGTGACTGTACCGACTGTTGTTACAGTTAGGTACTCTCAGGTCTGATGTTTAGATAGGATTTTATGAAATGAAACTTATTGAAATGTTAAACTTTTTGCATATAATTATGCAATGATGTATCTTGTTGTTTCGATTTTTTTAAATGTATATGGGTCTTGCGTAATGCTGAGCATTTACTATGGTAAACTAAGCAATTTTAAATTGTAAAAATCTGGACTAACTTTGAATATATTTTCATTAAACAATTATCGCTAGCCGAATTCAAAATATTGTACAAATATTACAGTGGAGCAGTGGTGTCGGCCGCGACTTACGAGTTGTAGGTCGTAAATTATTTCATCACCACTGCTCTCAAAACGGTGAAGGAAAACATCGTGAGGAAACCGGCATGTCCTAGCACCAAAAATTCGACGACATGTGACATCTACCAACCCGCACTGGGCTCACGTGGAAGATTACGGCCCACTCCCTCTCACTGAGAGGAGGCCTGTGTCCCAGCAGTGGGAACATTATAGGCTGATTATGTTATGTACAAATATTGAATAGTATACCTACTTTCAACCTCAAAATACTAAGTAAATGCGACTGTCTCCAGAAAATCCAAAGAAAAAACTAAAAGACCAAACACTACATTTTTGTGCATACCAAAATGTTCTCAGTAAGTGAATCACAATAGCTTTCTTCAAAAGGATGAAAGTGTCGACACAATTGGACACGAGCGTGTCATGTCGACACAGTGCACAGTGGGAACTTCTGACCGTTTGAAAAAAGAATTTGTCGTGACCAAGTGTCACATTTTGTGACATTTTTTGCCGGTCATCAGGTCAAGATTCTTCTCAATGTGCAGTGGAATAATTTCTATTCAATTGTGCTAATAATTTCTATTACGAATGCACAATCTTCAAATTAATTTCATATTTTCCATTTATTAACAAATTCAATCAACTTTATAATGTAATTTTGATGCATTGCACCATTAGATATAAATGTTATGTTAAGAAAATATTTACGTACCGACATTTAAATTCGCAATAAAATAATAATTACCGCTTACATATTTTTAGACTTTCTTGTTTTACGGTCTTGGAACTTCATATCAAATTTCTACTCTATAACTTGGTGATTAAGGTTTGAAATTATTTGTACATGATCGTTACGGTTTATGCGCCCATACAACACGACATTTGTATTTCGACGTGAATTTCTCGACTTTTCTCTTACTTTCCAAGTTGAATAACCGTGGTTAGCGCATCTCACATAACTAAGTCTATATGAATATTTATGTCAAATTAATTTTATACGAATATTATGTCACGATTATGTGCGATTTCACTGGCATATGAACTCATTTATACGGTTTAATTTGCGGTTTTAATGTGTAAATTAATTACTGTATAGATTTATTGACTAATTAGTTTTTTTTTCAGTAATGGCCGTGTTTGTACAGCGGGAGGCAGTATCCTCTTGTTTATTGATTTTATATAGAAACAAATTTATGTCATATTTATGAATCTTTTTAATTTAATAGTGGATCCCAAATAGCAAGAAACGACTAGTCGTGTGTGGCAGCCCCAGAAAGAGATGGCGGGATGAGCTGGACTCCTTCTTAAAGGATTTGCCCACAATCGCAGTAGACCGGGAAAAGTGGAAAGAGGGAAGGGGGGAGGCTTTTGCCCTGCAGTGGGACAACACAAGCTTATAATAATAATAATTATAGTCCTAAAATTAAACGCATTAGGCCCTTCTCAGAATACAATTCTGTAGCCAAAAATTGCACAAAAAAAATCTTTTATTTTCAATATTATGTAGGTATAATAATTCTAAAGTATAATAACTACAACCATTCTTTTAGGTTGTGATTAATACTATTTTCCTCGTATAATGAGTTTTTTTATTACTTTGTGCATCGCTTTTTACCGAGTAATATTTTTCACAAATTGTATTTTGCGAATAACCTATATTGGATGTTCTTTTTTACTGTCTCAAAATTAGTGAAAGTTGTTCATATCCATGGGTAGAAAAGCCTGTAAAAATTTCGAGACGGTAAAAAAATCATTCAGTATATAAAATTGAAAGTCCTGACTAACTGATGTATCAACGCACAGCCTAAACCGCTTGTCCTAGACTCATGAAACTTGGAGGGTGTGTTCTCTGTGAAGAGTACCTACCTAAGTATTCACTAAGAACAGGTTTTTCGAAAGTCCTCCCCTAAGAGGGTGAATGGGGGAGGGTGAAATTTCACGCGGACGAAGTCGCGGGCAGAAGCTAGTTATCCTAAGATTTTAGTCCATCATAATACAAATTAGACCACAGTGCATCAACTAGTAATCTGAACTGATCAGATGCACTATGTCAAGGCGGCTATCATACATCACCGTAACCGCAGTCTAACCTTTAAATCTAGAACATCTGAATATAGTAACATACTACAATCACTTTTACATGCAAATAGTTAGATCTAAAGTGCGCTCTAGAATTGTGTCTTTCAGTGATTTTAAACAAATGAATGTGAGGAGCAGAGAATTCCATTTTTTCGGACTTCACTTGTTCCATTGTGAATTATTTCAATTATTACATTGGCAACATTTTTGTTTGGTGACATTTGTGTGACACTTTTAAACTGTATTTTGCACAGTCTTATAAGAGCCTGAAAGTGTATAGCTTTTTGTTTTATTTAAAAACTATAGTAACTATAAATGATATATATAGTAAGACACATTATTCTTGTTTTTAGTTCAAGAACAACCGAAGAAATTTAAAAACATTTATATTGATATATTTCTTTCACATTTTAAAACGGAAGTATTTAACTTTATAAAAGTTACCGGAAATAGATGGTTACGAAAGAAACATAATTATTGACATTTAAAAAGTGATAATAATTTCTGAACCTCAGTTTTATTATGACTTTAGGCTATTCTGAAGACATGAATATTTGATATAAATATTTATTATTATTAGATTGTGATATCCCACTGCAGGACAAAGGCCTCCCTACTCTCGTTCCACTTCTCTCTGTTCAAAGCTGCTGAGGGCCAGTTCTTGTTGAAGGAGTCCAGCTCATCCCGCCATCTCCGTAATTTAAATATTAATAATTATATAGTCAAGAATGGCTTTTATTTTTATATATTTGGACTCGAGTATTATTATTTCCTTTGTTAGGCTCACGCATGACACCCGATACTAAAACGTGACAAAAGACGGAACTGACTTTTTACAAACCAGCTGACTTTTTGACCAATACTGGGCCAAATGTTGGTACCTATACAAAACATAAAAAACCCTATCACACGCAGCCAATAAAAAATAGGTCCAACATTGGTTCCAATATAAGCTTAATTAAAAAATATCCGATAGTAGCATTCCGTTTTACAGGCGACCGGAGGCCGCGACAGAGGTCGTCAGGTGTTGCCAAAATAAGAGTAACGAGTTCTTAATGTCACACAGACATAAAATTGTTCGATTCATTTGAATGGAGAACCGTACCGGTGTGTGACACCTAGCAACAAATCTTTTTTGTATTAGGAACTTTTTTTTATTATTAAACTAGCTTATTGCAAATTCAGCACATAGCAATTTTTTTTCTGCATCCTGCTTCAAATAATCAAATTAATAATGCTTTTGTTGGCGTATAAGACGTGTGTTCTTTACTTTTTAGTTTGTAAGATATAGTTTTTTTTGTCGCTGAATGGGCCTGCTCTTGCCTTGACCTCGAACACGCCTGATGGGAAGCGATGAATGAGGTCTATGATGGAACGAGAGTGCCCAGAAAATGCCTGTTGAATCTTGCTTTGAAGGATGCTTCCACTAGACAATTCTGCATTGGATTAATGTCCATAGGGGACATCAATCCAATGCAGAATTGTCTATGCCATCAAATTGGCCTGTGACGATTATAACACTTATTAACAATGCAGAGTGACTGTGTCATACAGTTGACATTTAACTAAGGATAATGTAGTTTATTTTATTTCTATGAATTATTATAATGTGTATTATTCAAAGCAACTTTTTTATTAAATAGACTGTTAATGGCGTGAGTTTATTGCTATTCACTATGTTAACAATATATTAGCGTCCAATGTTTTATTATAATCATTTATTACCTACTCATTCAAAACTGTGTTATTATTCGTTTTTTAAGTTTTTACAAAGTTTTATTAAGTAACAATAATATATAAAATAAACAATTAAGAACATGAAGTATATTTGTCATAAAAACAAAATCCGTTCTAAACACGATACAACTCTGTCTTGTTGCACATAGATTTCTCTTTTTTTATTGATTAATTTTATGCTGTTTATTGAAACAACATAATATTCATGAAGAATAATGTTAATAACATAGTAATAATGATAACAAATCTAAAAACTTATGCCAAATAAAAAACCAAGACAGAGCGCTGAGAACGATACAGTGAAGTATGACAAAACTACACCTCCGCTCTGTGCATCCACGCTCAGATTTACAATCAAACTACACTTAACTAAGTGAAATTACGAAACCGGCTTCACTTTACTGTTGACAACCCTCTGTCTTGGTTTTTTATGTGGTCTGAGTCTTAAAACTTAATTTCCTTGTAACTTTCCATTCATTAAAATAACTTCAAAAATTACTAATCATTGTATTTTTTTTTTCCTGACAATTAATATATTTCCAATTATTAATCACATCTAATGTCTTGTCTACAAAACGAAAACGATTCTTTTCGTTCGAGCCCGTAGGCGTATTGGTTTGAAATCAAAATCTATACATATTATAAACTAAAGTCACTTTTCGTGTCTGTCTGTGTGACAGTGTTGTTCTTCTAAACAACGCAACGGATTTTGATGCGGTTTTCAACATCATTTAGAGCATTTATTCCGGCAGGTTTATGTGTAGGTACAGTATATTGATATTATATTTACATTTAATAAAGAAATCTCGATGTTTTCTCACTATATTATATTATGAAAAGATTTGATTTTTTGCATGTTTATTTGTTACGTTTTCACGCTAAAACAGCTGAACGGGTTTGGATGAAATTTGGCACATGGACCATGACCTGGATGAGGACATAAGATACTTTTTATCCCCGATAATCCCACTGGATCAAGACTTATGCAGGTGAAACCGCGGAGCGTAACTAGTCAAATATATGTTGACAATCGCTTTCGTCATAATAAGGTTACAACTGGTTTCGTAACGTGAGCTTTATTTATACATTTGATTAATTACAATCGAATGGACATGTAGGTATCGATGTTTCGGGATCAACTTTTAATTGAATATTGATTTCGATACTTGCATTTGTGTCGTCAGCTATGAAAGTGAAGATAATATTAGTTACCGGTGGATGCAATGATTATCTGATCTACCTACTGAATGTTGGTCTTAACTGTACTTTAACTTATTTTTTCTTGTGGTCCCAAAATTCTACTCAAAAATAATTATTGTAATTATAGGCGGAATCCGGGACCGCGGTCCCGGTCCCAAAACCCGTATTGTTATGTTATTGAAAATATGGAAGGAAAATAATTAATGAATTATATTTGTTCGTTTCCTTTTACCATGTTTGTAAATATGTGAGCACCATGTATCTGTCGGAAAATTAATTTAGGTATATGTCATGGTTTCATTTTTAATTATTTTACCTATTCTAGTAATATAGTAATTTTATTTTAGGTGCATCGTCTTCACATATTATTTATCATATAATTAATGTAAGCAAAATATTGTAAAACATTTTAAAGAGTAACGGTGGAGTTTCTTGCCCATTCTTCTCCATGCGAAAAGTACCTTTTGGAAGGGGCGACTAGAATCTATTCTATTTCATTGTAATTTTTGACTTTAAAAAATGCCATTTATGTGCCTATTTGAAATAAATGCTTTGACTTTGAAAAATAGAGCAAGGATAATCTGTACAAAGACATGAAATAGAAATCAGATAAAAACGAACCAAAACCAGAACCTTACCAGATTAAAAAATAATGCCACTATGTTTAAAAAAAAAACAATGAAATATCGAACAAATTCTTGAGACGCATGATTTTATGTGAAATTATGCTAATTATGCCAAAGTTCGAATCATTTCGACCTGTTTATGTGAATCCTATGCCAATGAGATCATTATGTTAAACTGAATACCTACTTACTTATAAAAATCTCAAAGAGCAGTAGGTACCTAATAGATGTTTAATAAAAAATCTATACTTATAATAAATCTGTAAAAGTGAAAATTCTGTACATTGAAATTATCAAAAAAATAAATGGCAGGGGGTGTTACTAGACCGACACCGAACCCAAAAATGTTATAAAAAAATGTTTTGTCTGCCTGTCTGTCTGTCTGTTTGTTCAGGCATCACGCAAAAACTGCCGGTTCGATTACGATGAAACTTGGTATAATTATTCTTTAATATCCTGGGCACCACACTTAATAATAAAAAACAAACAACAACAACAATTTCGCGGTTCGACCCTAGACCCGATTACTGTACCAACCGCAAATAATAAGTTTGTCGTAGGTTACGTCACCCGCAGTGAAGTTCACTAACGGGTGCTGCACACGGGTAAGATCCATACTAATATTATAAATTCGAAAGTAACTCTGTCTGTCTCTCTGTATGTATGTTACCTTTTCACGCCTAAATCACGAAATGGATTTCGATAAAATTTGGCAGAGAGATAGATTGCATCCCGGGGAAGGACATAGGATAGTTTTTATCGACATACCTCGCGGGCGAAGCCGCGGGCGGAAGCTAGTCTCAAATAAAATAAAGAATATTTACAAAAAGTTGAAGTTAAATCAAAGTTTATCCGAATGTTTCTATACTAGAGGTAGTATTTTTTGGAAATTTGAAAAAGAAATGAAAAAAAATAGTCGAGCCCACGCTAAAATATATTGTGAGGTATCGGGAGTGAGAAGGAAAGAGGGTTCAAGAAACGTAAAAATTTCTGTATTTTTGAAGGAGGTGTGAGGTTTTAGAAGGAGGGCGTCAAACTATAATGTTTGTGGTTTGTGCCTAGAAGTGACTAGTGAAGAGTGGATAAGGAGTATATAAGAGAGTGTGAGGAGATAGGTATTAAAGAAGCTGGGCGCCAAACCAGTCAAATATGACATCAGTAATAATAAAAAAAACTTCTCGCTGGCTTCAATTGGTTCCTTTGAGGTGGGAGGTAGTTAAGGAGGAGGTCCCTCACCGTCAACCGAAGCGTCCCTCGCCGTCGACCGAAGCGTCCCTGCAGCAAGTCCGTGAAGGATGTGGTCGGAGGACTGACGGGGCCTAGCCAAGCTGGCGCAGCAAGTTTATGATGTAGGAGGCCGCTCTTCAAGCTCCCTCCAAGGAGCGCAGAGCACTCCCAAAGATGTCAAAGTAGAGAGACGGATGCAGACTTAGTATTTATTGAAATTAGATTTAATAGCACAACATATAGAACTCGACTGCCCTGAACGAACTCCACTGGACTCGACTGAACTCACAGCACTTCACGGTTTAGAAGCTGGACCTTGACTGAACTCCAATGGAGACAGCCGCTTTTATAGTCTCTGAGTCAACATTCCAGAAGAAACATTCAAAGATTCAAATATAATTTAAAGTATTGACTGCCAGAAATAATAAAAGCGGCTTACAATGAGAATCTGACCTTAAAATATAGTGAAGACCTGGCCTAAACAAGTAACCTCTATAGAAAAGTAAAACTGACAGAATGACGACAATATTTTTGATGAATAGGTATGTCAAAATATGAAAATAAATAAAAATATCTTAAGATAAAAGGAAGAACCTAATAGTATGAAATACAGATTTGTATGTTTGTTTTTCAGGTAACAATGTACAAAAAGTGAGTAAAAATGAGTGTCATACAATTTATTCTAAAACAGATTTAGGCTTTTTTTATGCACAAAACTATATTAATACTCCAAAAATGTCGCCATCGTATCGAAGGCTGTTTAATGGTCCAAACAAGGACTGGTTTCGAGATCCGGGTGACGATGATTATAAATAAAAGTATCTTCTTTATGTATCTGATTTATAATATAATGTAATAATTATGTTATAATTTATTCCTAAGCTTTAATGTAATCTAAATATTTAACTAACTTTTTTTAAATATTTGAGACTGTTTTCTTGGCAGGTACGTCATTTTTATTTGTAACGGTTTACGCATTTTTTACAACATTCTTAGTGTTTTTTAGAGCCACAAACAAATTAAAAAAAGAATGTGTACAATAGAGTAAACCTTTGCCTAATCCTTCGAGAATAACAGGGGTCGATATTATGTTTTAATTTTTTCACAAGTCAAAATGGAACACTTTTAAGACCTATTTATGCTCGGACAATGTTATTCCCGGATTAAAAGGATGAAGTTTCATCAAAAGCAGATCAGTAGGTAATTTATTCGAAAACGAACCAAACAGACTCCCAATAACACTTATATGCAATATACGTAAAGATCGAGTCATAGAATCACCTCAGAAAAAATCGGCCAATCTATTTCACACATTTCATTGTCGCATGTACCCTACAGTCACCAAAGGAGATGAGTAACCGGGGTCGTTGGATACAGTTGAAGTTTAGTAAGAAACCGATGGATGTTATCGAATAAAATTTTATTTTATTAATAGAAAACAAGCAGTTCTTTTATCAAATTAAATTTCATTCGAAAACATCAATCGGTTTCTTACTAAACTTCAACTGTATCCGACAACCCTGGTTACTCATCTCCTTTGGTGAACGTACGAAATAAACAACTTTATGTTAATAGTACGTTCAATTTCCTTACACGACACGTTACAGAATGTTCAAGATCACTTCAGCTTCCGATTTATTTAAGTTTAGTTCCTAAATCCAATAATTTACGTGTCATTTTGGAATAATGGTTTTATTGAAGTGTTACAGTTCAATGTTAGTGATTTTAGATTTGAGAATTGTTTCAATGATATTTGATATTGGTGCGTGAAGAATTATATTCCGCATGCCCAATGAGCCAAAACAATCACTATGCGGAGCCTTGAGACATCTAAAGGGCATCGAGACCTTAAGTTTTCTGTTTGTGTTTTCCTTTATTTTCATGAGATTTTATTAATTAAAATATTTTGACGTTGACACACAATCCATAGAGATGTAACTAGCTTTTTAACCGAAAGTTTAATTCGAAATACATTAACTAACGTGGTGTAGAGCCTTATAGTTATAATGGCTACAAAGCTATTTTAATTAAAAAACGATTGCTTCCCACTATTTCAACACGAGTAGCTATCGAACTATTAATTTCTAACGATTGTAATATACTTTATGACGGTGACTATCCAATATAACTATTTTGTTGTTATAAAGTTATTAAAGGCACTTGTGTTTTTCGAAAACGTTTGAATAGAATTTGATGATGAACAAACATCCATTTACTGATTATTTGACAGTATAAACACTTATTTATTTATGTATTTAATTTGTAAATATTTACATAATATAAGCTAACATTTAAAATAATAATATGTACATTTATATGAAAAAATAAGCATTAGAATCATGGAGCATTAAAATCTTCGTCCGCATTGCTGTCAACAGGAACAGTGCCCAAAAGGCTGGCAGCATTGCCTTTGACCAAGAAATAGGTAAGCCCTCTGGTCACGTGAAGAGTCGACTAACCGCTTGGTGATATCTCGAATAACCAAGTGAGCACTCGGACCCCATGGCCCTAGTGTTTCAACCCCAAACGGCTCGAACATATAACTCCCAATCAGGTTGGAACATTTTCGCCGTTTGAGGTTTTCTGCATCTGCAGCAGCCGCTCCAGCACAGCCCACCATGCTACGAAGATGGGATGGCGCAAGGGTGTCGACACATGTTATTTGACTTGAATTATTTTTGTTTATTTTACCATTTTTTTTTTGTTACATTAAATAAGCATAATTAAATCAAATTGTTTATTCTGTAAGTAGCTACTAATAGTTAAATAAAAAAATAAGCCAGATGGCTTTGACATTTCCTATCTAGCTACCCCTGAGAAGAAATGACGAAACAATCTCAGCCTCTTTTAAAGTCCAGAAATAATCTTGGTCAGATCATGTGAGAACCATGTAGATTAACTAATCTATATATGTGTGTGTATAGCATATCTACATAAATAACCACCAAAGTCGGGTTAGTTACACCATTTATAACTTAAGTACGGCTAGACTGATTTTATAATCTTTGATTTGTTGGATTTATCTCCGCCCCGAATAACAGAATAACTAATAAAAAATGCAAAAATTTACGAAAAAAAATTAAGAACATACATATTCTCATACATTCGTTCTTATTGATCAAGAGACGCGAACTTCGCTGGGTCAGTTTTAACTAAAATATGCTAATCCTAAAAGAAACTTGCTAAAAGACTTAAAAATTATGATTTCAGCTAAAATGTTAGAAGAAGTATACAACTACATTTTAATACTTCACAATTGAACAAAAAACTATTACGTTCAAAAAGAACATTGCATGTTACGGCCATTCTTTAGAAAAAAAGGGTGTGAACCTTAAAAAATGCTTACAAGTCCCCATCAAAAAACATTTTATCAGCAACATAAAATGCAAGAGACCGAGGTTTACACAACCTACGAATATTTAAATATGACACGTAAATGTTGCGCTTTCAACGCTCGGGCGTCGTCGGCAAATGTCGTCAGTCCTCGGTTTCGTAAGCGGCGCGCGCGACGCTAATTGTAATGGCGAAAGCAAACATGTGTCTACTGTGTGTTTTATTCATTTATATACAGATGCTAGGCTTCATCTATTGTACGCAGAATTGACAGCTATAAGGGCTTATGTTTTTATTTTTATTTTTTATGGTTTTAGGTGTTGACTTTTGGTAGTATGTGCATGTGTCAGGATTTAAATTTTTATGTGTTTGTTTAAAGTTGTATGTTTTATATACAGGAGGTGTCAAATAACACCTTCATTGACACATTTTTTTAACAGTTTACGATTTAGTCAGCCTGTATTTTTATAGTATTGAAAAAAAAAATTCAAATTCCTGAAATAGTTGTTTTTATGTTCGTATACAAATTAAGTGTTCATTTTCTAAAGTGTGTCATGTATACGGTATGTGTGTCATCTCGTGCCTACATCACGGAAATCTGCGGTACGGCACAAAAAGTGTCATGTTCATCAAGCGATCTTTAATCTTATATAAATTACTGGTTTCATAGTAACCTACTTACATGTTTATGTGAAAAGTTACAGGTGCTACTTTCTGTATGTAAATTAAGAATTTTATCACTAGTTTTTTTTTAACTATCAAACTTCCTACTATAATATAATAATAACATTATAAACGCGAAAGTTTGTGAGGACGGATGGATGTTTGTTACTCTATCACGCAAAAACTACTGAACGAATTTTGATAAAATTGGGCACACAGATAGTTTATAACGAGGATTAACACATAGGATACTTTTTATCCCGATATCCCCATGCGATTGAAACATATGCGGGTGAAACCGCGGGGCGCTGTTAGTCGTATATAAATAGTTTTAAGCACTCGTATAATTATGACACTGGATTTTTCATGTAATGTAGAAAATAAAATGCATTAATAAAATAAACAGAACTTTTAAGTTTTCGTAAGTCCGATTGACAAACGGAAACCTTACAGGATTACTCGTGTGTCTGTCTGTCTCAGCCAATTTGCTCCAAATCATGGTAGAAAAATATTCATCGTACGGAACCCTCACTACGCGAGTTTAACTCGGACTTGTCGGATTTTTTCTGTCTAACCGTAACTCACAGACGTAAAAGATTGCGAAACAAAACCGAAACACAAGCGTTAATTAATTACATTTTATTACAACTATTTTCATATCCAATTTCGTTGTAAGAGCAACAGTAATAATCTAGCAAAACACATTTAACGGTTTTTCAATTAACTTTAGTTGAGCAATTCTTACGAATATTGCAAAATAAATTTGGTTATCTTTCAAAATGTTAACTGGCATATCATTCTATGTAAGTACGTGTGTTAGACCGAAAAACAGCGGTTACATTGTTGCTAACTAGTAGAGCCAAACTAAGGTCGAAACTCGAATGATAAGGTAATAAACAGATAATATTAATGTTAAAACCAATATACAACATGCAACACTATCAATCAGTAAGTTTCATAAAAGGCAATATTAATTTTAAAATAATCAATTTTCATCAACACTGGAAGATCAACCAAACCAACTTCACACACAGTTCATTGATTTATCAGAATTATAAAAATATTTTATATAATGTGATAAGGTTGAATTTTGTCTGCCACAAGATCTTGTTCATTATATCCTACCGGAATGAGCGTTTCTAGCGAATCGGAAAAGATAATGGCTGAAAAGATATACAGAAATAATGTTCTTCCGTCGGCCTTAATACTTGTATTCGGAAATGTTCGGGCAAAACAATGCGTGTTCGGGTACTTAGTACGGTCAGCAACAAAGGTCGTTGAACATAATTACGATGTCTTTATAAAAAACTTGATCACTACATCTCTATTAACAATTTTTTCTAACATAAGAAGTAATATTTTGAGAATTAGTGGGTGATTAGTGAAAATCAATATTGATGGTACCTTAATCACTAAATATCTGATTAAGTGGTGGCCCAGTGAGGCACGTGTCCCAGCAGTTGGGAACATTATAGGCTGATTATGCAACCTGATTAAAATAACAATAATATTCGTTTGGTCAGCAATTATGACAATAGTCGTGAAATTGCCTCCTAGGTGTAGTGGTGGCAAGCGCTACTGCTAAGCATGAGGTCCTGGATTCGATTGCCAGGTCGTAAAAAGTATTAAAGGGGATTTTGGTTGATGGCAATAGGCTCGTCCTCGCCCCTTATTACTTGGGACTTACACATGACTGGCGAAATGTGAGTGTTGTTCGCGACTATACGCATACCTGTACTTCACCCATCGTGAAATTAATTTGCAAAAAAAAAATACTTTGAATTATGTTGTTGACAGTACCTACATGTATTATTGTATTATTTTGTTAAAATTAATGCCGAAAATATTTGTTTAAATTGCTAAATAACGTAATAGTGGAGTTAATTGTTTGTATTACAGAAATATGTGTAAATATTTAATAACGTAATTTATAGTAATCTAACAACAATTTTAGTTCAAATACATGCATCTACTTTCTTTGATTTTATTATTTAAAGTAATTTATTTTAAACTATTTCATGCGATATCCAAAATAAACAGATTGCTTGAAATAATTAACAGAAGAGGCCAAAGTCGTCAAAGATTGAGATGACATCAAAACAACTATCATAATATCAAGTTTACATAGCAGAGCAATCTATGGTAGATAGACTATTTCACAAAATATCGAAATCAAAATTTTTCAATAGCCATAAAAACATTAATTCATAGACAAACAAACAATCTATTGACATAAGCACACAGTTACTGATCTATGACGACTGACGAGTGTTCACATGGCTACTGTGTGTGTGTGCAAGCGTAAACACACTCACACACCCTCTTACACATGTGATCGTGTAACTCAACCCGACGACCTGTCATTGTTGGAGTCAACAATATGGCACAAGGATAGGGTTGACAGTAACAGTTAGTGTTTTTTTATGGTTATTCCTTCACTATATCAAATAGGTCGATAGTTGTAAAATGTTAATGTGAAAATTAATATTCTATTTGATAGAAATAGTAATAATATTTGCATAAAGCATGGTATATAAAGTTATTTTTTAAATACATTATATACCATACATGTTTTGCTTATATATTATAGGTTACATTACAAAATGCTTCCCGTAAATACTATTACAGCCGAGAGAGCGGTGACGAGCTTAAGATAGTTGAACCTGCGGTAGAAGCTCACGTTATCTTTATGCAGTTAGGTGAATACCTGTCTTTTAAGCTAGTTAAAATAAGTCCTAAAAGGAAAGGTCTTCGCAATTTTTCACGAAATCTTAACTGTGACGTTTTATTTCTCACAAATGTTTTTGTTACTTTAAGGGGCCCGTGGCTAAATAATAACAGCCGCACAGGTCGATCGATCAGGTTAAGCTACGCTTGCCGCGGTTGGTCTGTGGATGGGTGACCATCTTTACATATCGAGACCCCTCCGTGCCTCGGAAAGCACGTTAAACCGTTGGTCCCGGCTGTCATTTGTGGATCTTTGACAATCGTTACGGGTAGTCAGAAGCCCGAAAGCCTGACAACCAGTCTTACCAAGGGGTATCGTATTACCCAGTAACTGGGTTGTGGAGGTCAGATAGGCAGTCGCTCCATGTAAAATACTGGTATTCAGCTGCATCCGGTTAGACTGGAAGCCGACCCCAACATAGTTGGGAAAAGGCTAGGCAGATGATGATGATGAAATGTTTTTGTTATTTTAAAGGTTAGTTCAACATAATACAATCACATCAACAAAAATAAAAACGCACTTCACAAATAACTGCAAAAAAATTACAAACACGGTTAAAATTTCTCCGATCGTCATCCCTAAATAGTAGCTTTATTTGTAATCCATCACAAAGCAGTTAACCGGACCATTAGTTCTTTTGTAATGTATAAAATTATAGCTTGAACTCTAAAGTTACTATTGTGATAATTTTTTTTGTATAAAAAGGTGATATGTCGACATTTTTTCGGACTGGGTGCAGCGTGGAACCACTGTGTGAATTTATCAATGGCCAGATTCTGTCCCCTGTTTTATTCAATGACACAAAATTTGCATTAAGCGTGTCGAGTGTAGCGTGTATATTTTTTTTGTCCAGAAAAACTGTGAAGTTGCAACACTGTGTTTAAACTTTCTTTCATGTTTTTAGACGTTAATATTTATTTACCACTTTAAGTACTAAGCTGTCAAAATGTTATATTTTTTAGATACAATAAAGAAATCACCGACAGATTAAACTTCTAATACTAAATTAACTAATAAACTAACCTAACTAAAACTATAAACTAACATAAAATTACTTTTTTTTAATATTTTTTTTTTTTTAATATGTTATTTGGATAGCAATCCAAGATAGATCCATGTCCACGTACTTATATCAAGTTTGGCTGTCGTAAATCGAAGTTAATACTCGTACATCCAATATGTTGGTGTTTAATCAAAACATTGCATCAGAAATGATTGCTTCTTGTACGGCGCAAGAGTTTTATATGTAGGCATTTGGAAGCTTTAATTAACTACCACATATTCAAGACAAGTCTGCATCATTTCACTGAATTTAAAAAGAATTTTGAGCTGTCAAATAGCATCAGGGAAAATTACAGCTGACTTCACCTAAGTTTTCACGGATAAATTTCACCACAATAGACCGGTTGTTTTTCAGTAGATACTGATTTTCAATAATAAAATATTGATTTTACTAGGAATGAAACCGAGACAGTGAGTTATGTATGTTCCAATAAACCGCATTACAGTTGAAAAAAAACTTACAATGATAATATTGTAACGACTTCTAAAGCAAGTTTTTTTCTACATTGAATTGATTCAATAAAAACTATAAGATTCAATTAAACATGTTTTTCTACACATTAATTAAATTTAATCACAATTTATTACAAATCAAAGGAATCTATAAAGCGAAGATGACATAATCTTTGAGCCAAGTTTCCTAAGACCTGTCGTAACGTTTTGGGAACCTTGACGAGTACATACGCACTGCATACATTAAACAATACATTTGCATACTCCTAAACTCAAGTAAATCTGAATATTTAAGTAAATAGCAGGTAGGTATAATTATTTCCTATGTTTGAAGTTACTTTATTTTTTAGATCATGTAGAGTATTTAAATAATTTAAAACTGTTTGCTTTTATGTAAATTAAAGTAACCAGATTTATGTATTATTATTTTTTTTTTTAATTTATTTAGCATATGTGGGTGAGCTAAGGGTGCTCTGCTTAACCCTTTGGGGATTAAGGGCGTTCAGTTATGTGTGTATACAGATGAAGAGATTCTACCCGACTTTATTTATATTTAGTTCAGCGATGAAAAACATTTCTTTCAAGCGTAGGCTACACTACCCTATGTACAGACGCCAGCACATCAAGCTACTACAATCTGTCAAATTTCTTTAATTGAGTTTCAACTTTATCGCTATGGCATAAGGTTTAAGATTGATTGGGAAAATTTTACAATTTCGGGTAGCTTAATGTGCTGGCGTCTGTACAAGTGATAACGATAATGATCTTGTGGAGGTATTAGAAACTCGCGATTTGTAGCCGAATAAATTAATACATAATGACTTGTATAATTTTATTGATTGTTTTTACAGCAATTAAACGTCTTTGTACATTTTACGACCAATAAAATTGTATGTTTCAAAGTATGCCATGTAACTTTGTCTCTTTCGGTTGTTTTAAGTGTCAGCCCTAAAGAGCCTTGTGCAAGAATTAATATTTAATTCGTTAAAATGGCGAATTTTACGGATCTCTCCAAAAGAAACCGCAATTAATTTCAACCATTTTATCCTCTTGTTCAACCTTAAATACCTAAATGCTTAACGACTAGCGGTTACATGACAAAATTCTAAATTGCCTACAATAAAACTTGTATTGTGCTTATGTCTGATCTCTACGAATCCTTTTTGCCTAGAAAAAAGAAAACTGTTTGCAGGATTTTCCATTTTTTTCACAGTAAAATAAATTATTTAGTTTTTTTTTTTTATCTGTCTTTAAATCATTAAATAAATAAAAATGTCGGAAAGATCTTAACATGATCTCACGCAAGAAATATTAATACAAGAGAATGATAGCATTGCGTGCGGGATCGAGAAAACGCAACGAACGGCGACTCAGTCGTAATACCTATGCGCAAGCGCTACACTTTCGTAGCTCCGCGCTTCGCATACAAAAGATATCAACGAGGGCCTACAAAATGTGCTGGTAATTATTTTCTTCGTAACTTTTACTAAAGAAAATCCGTCTGCGAATTCTTCCGCGTAGTTTATTTTTAAGACTGTAAAGGCAGTTCCTAAAAGAAACGAAATTACGAAACTGTCTCCCCGCGAAACGAGACAACATTGTGTAACACACCAAACTGCGAACAATTACGCGGCGTCTGATTAAAATAAGCGAAAAAACACTTACCAGTTGCAAAAACTGTTTGGTTACAAGTGAAAGTCGCTCCCGTGGTCGCGACTAGAGGGGGTGGTTCAACACTTTATTGGCACACAACACTGATTTAATCACTTTTGGAGGCATATAAGCACACTTTAGGGGGAATGGGGGTTAAAGTTCATTGGTCCTTGGGTTTGAATTTGGCGCGTTTGTGCGCTGACCGGCGCGGGCGCTCGAGACGGCTGGCGGCAAGAGACTGCGCGCGCAACTCCCACCATGGCCGCCCGAAATACTAATCACCTTGCTATCGAGACTGTGATTGAGGTAAATGTGATAAGAGATAGCGAGTGAAAGATATAAGAAAATTGAGTTGTGAGGCGGGTTTTTCAATGGAAACCCCATTGATTTGGTTAAAAAGTATTACAAATCTTAAGTTTATATGTGTGACTTCCTGATTAATGCATATAGGCGGCTTAGTGCGTTCTACTATGAGAGTTAGTACACTAATAGAGAGCTATATTCTAACAGAAATAAACCAAAGTATGCTATTAAGATAAAAAAACTTCTAACATAACCACTGTTTTATTTAAATAAAAAACGCTTACTCGCAAAAATACATACAATTTAACAGTACCAATAAACGTAATTAAATAATTATTATTATCATTTGACATTGAAAATCTACTCAAAATTACAGACAAAAACTCTTTTGATGAAAAAATAAAACGCTATCACCGAAATAAACAAAAAACTATCACTAAATCTCTATCACCTATCCTTTGTACCACACCACACAAGGTGAGACGGATCTAGATACAGCGTGTCATTTCTTCAACAACCACAACACATCAAAGGCTGGCCATCTGAGGTCGAGGGGATAGGAAACCGTGACGTCATGACCCAGCATCCAATGCCATTGCCGTATTCGTCATTTACCAGTATTAGCTGGAATTAGGGGGGTTGACATTGACAGAAGATCTTTTGATGACGAGTTTTTTTTTTTTCATTTTTACGTGCAGTTCGTCAGGTGGCATATTTTTGTCAAATTCTTGTGACCACAATTTGAAGTGCATCGTGCAATCTGATAACGAACTATCTTTGTTTTTCGTTCATATTTTCTAATTTCAGCTGTGAAATTGACTTTAGTATTTCATATTCTTAAAACAGCTACACATTTTCCCATTAACCCTTCGTTTACGACCGGAACGTGGATCCACGTGAGACACAGTGGCTTTTCAATTGCTTCTATCATTACGGCATTTAACCACTTACGGCAGATTTTTCCATCGCCAGATAACTTTTATTCGAGGAATAAAATTTACGTTTGACAGTTTTTGTATGAAATAACTGTCAAAATATCAAAATTATACTTCGAATAAAGTTATCAGATGATTGAACGTAAAATAGAGCAGCTCGTTCACCATCTATATTATTTTTAATTCACCCATGTTTATTATCATCATCATAACAAAAGGCACCTAAAAAAATATATATAAATATGATATATCCTTAATGGTGAGTGAGGGGTGCCTACACCCTTTACCTCATACCTCTTCTTGTGATCACATGACATATCTCAGTCACGTGAGCATGATAAAAGATCATTCAAGACTAGTGACGAAATGATAGATTGCAACATTTTGCTACATCACATTACAACTTAGTCATTGACAGCTATTCCAAGTTACAATTTTACTATCAAAGGTCGAGGATACAGAAACCATTTTGTGACGTCACAAGCGCTATTGCACTCGTTTCCAATGTCGTGTTGTTCATCGATTACCGATTTCTCTGTTAAATAATTCTGACTTGGGTATATTTTGGTGACCTTGCATAAGTACCGAATATCAATGTATAACAGAGACACATTTTTTTGGGTTTTTGACACATTACATCACGCTTGGTATTCCCCGAAGATTTATGCTCCTATAGGAGATATTGGTGAAGGTAACACCTATATTTCCCTAGATATATTTCCCCTATAACGTTCAAGTCCCAAGTAACAGAGGGCGAGCCTAATGCCATAAAAAATTCAGAATCCGGAATTATACTGAGAAATTCCTATTGTAAAAAACCAATCACACTGCCGCAGTAACGCTAGCTACCACTGAATGAACGGGGCAGTCTGGAATTGGATTTTTAAATATCCTATTAGCTGCGCCCCGCGGTTTCACCCGTGTAAGTGTCGATCCTGTTAGAATATCGGGATAAAAAGCCGGGAGAATAGCCTATATGTTAATACAGAGTGTCAGCTACCTGCATACAAAATTTTATCAAAATTGGTCCGGTAGTAACATAGATATAAACACACGCACGAGCTCACAAACTTTCGCCTTTATAATATTAGTGTGATAATGTGATATCTCCAAATCGATTAGTTTACATGAAAATCACAGTTAAATGTTGCTAAGGTATAGCATAATCAGCCCATAACGTTCCTACTGCTGCTCGTACACAGGCCTCCCATCTGTGAAAGAAAGTGGGCCGTAATCATCGTAACAGTGCTGTTTGGCAGATATCATATTTCTTCGAATTTTTGGTTTTAGCGCATGCCGGTTTACTCGCCATGTTTTCCTTCGCCGTTTTGAGAGTAGTGGTGATGAAATAAATTACACAAAGTAAAGCGCCTGTCTGGATTTTAACCTACGACCTAACCGACCGACCGATTCGTAAGTCATGCACTGGGTCACCAGTTCTCTCCCTAAGGTTTACGCCATATTAATAGCTAAATAGAAAACTTAGACTCAGCACTTCACTAATGATAAAAACAGGCCCAATGCTGATGATCAATTAAATAATCATTATGAAATCAGTGACTTGTATTTACAATCACAGTAGATACGTATGTGTATTACAAGCTGTTTATAACCTATTTATTTATGTACCCATTTTTATTTATAATTCAAAATTTTTAATAGTTTTTTTTATCATTGTCGGTCTCAATAAAAGCACCTGCCATCTAATCTCTTCATCACCCTTGGTTGACTGGTAGAGAATGCCTAGGGAATTAAGTCTGCTTTTGTACCTTTTTAGCGGAGAATAGTTTAAATAAATAAATAATATCGTAGTCCACTGAGTTACTGATTAAAAACCACCCAGTATTCCATCTCACACCTATGCCGGAGCTCGCAGGAACTTACGATCCTTTCGCAACCCCCGACTGTCCCAACCAGCTGGGGTGCGTCCCACACTATAGGTTTGTCGATACGCGGTCTCCACTTCAAGACTCGTCTTTTCCACCGGCCATCGGTTTACTACACTGATACACTCTAATGTCGAAATAAAATTGATCTTATCAACTAACAATATTATTAACAGACTGACAATGACAAAAACAGTTAACGCTTGGCCGAGTTCAATATAACAAGGGATCAATTTTAGCAACACGTAGGTGTTCATACATGCATAACGTACATAAAAGAGACAATGCATAGGTAGATGACAAATGATAGACAAATTAAAAGGATTTTTTTCTACTGCTTCCTTGGTATACTAGTAATTGCAGGTTTGATTCCCGGCGGGGTAATAGCGTAACAAACTAACAGTAGCAATGACTATAATTTGGACCATTCAACAAAATTTATTGCTTTGTTTACGTTATTTCTCAGACAAATTTGAACATAATGATCCGAAGCAATGGATTAGGAATATCCTTTAAAATGATTCAGATTGACATAGTAAGTGTAATTCCTTTTTCTATCTGAAATTTCTCAGTAGTAGCCTGGAGTCTGGATTTGTGTCCGGTTGATGGCAATAGGCTCGCCCCCAATAACATGGGACGTAATCATAACTGGCGAAATATGGGTGTACTAGGCACATCTCATCTCAGCTTAACCCTTCGGAGAAACAAAGCGTGATGTTATGTTATTTATTTTTTGTTCGTCTTTTGTTTTGACGAACCAATAAACTGTTTCGTTAATGTCAAGGCGAAACTGTCGTTTGATGACAGAATGACAGCTTGATTACCTTCATCATGTGTATTGTAGCATTGAAAACTACACATTTCAACGCGTTTGACAAAATCGATTATTTGTAGCCTACGTTTCCTGATTGTTATTGTTGAAAAGGCCTTTGATATACCACGTAGTTTTTTTATGTAAAAATAATCATTATATTTTACTGGTTGTGAGACTAAAGCCACAAAAAAACAATAGTTCCACCGTCTAAACAGTGTTTAGACGATGCAAGGCATTTGTTGCTTCAATTTGATTGTCTGCCACGGGCAAGAAACTCGCATCGTGTAAATACGATGCCATTTTCTTGCCCCTTTCTTTTTTTACTGCTGATTGGTCTACTCTTGACCTTGATCTCACCTGATGGAAATCGATGGATGAGGTTTATGATGGAACGAGCGTACCCAAAAGATACCTGTTCACTCATGTTGTTACTGCTTCAACTATTGCACCATGTAAACCTGGCTTAAGAAATCGTACCTACATAGCCAAATTATATAAGTTACAATGTAGCTTAAATATAAAATAACAAAAGCAAATATAATATGAGATCAAAGAGTCAAATGTCACGGCCTATGTCCTAGAAATATATGCACGCATTGATACAGGAAATCCTAATCGAAATCCGTGTGAGTGCACGTTTGCAAAACTATATCATTATGAAGGGTAACTCCCAGAGCTATTGCATAGTAGTATGATAACTATATAAATATTTGAGGAATTCTTGATAGTAGAAATCCAAATCCAGTAGATTTTACCCATTGTTTTTTTTTTTTCCTTATATCGAAACGGGGAAACTTCACGAAGGTTCGTTTCACCGAAACATAAAACCTTCCATCTCTAAACTAGTCTTTAAAAAACTTCCAACGAATCAATGAAATGGAAAAGAAACCACAAATCATCTGAAAGTAATAATTTCCACACAATTGATTCATAGAATCTGATTCAACTGACGGCGAAATTGCACGGACGATTCATTTGAGATCACAAAACAAAACGTTGACCTCGTTTTTCGAAACCTTGACCGACTAACCTGGACTAACTAACTTCCTCAACTTTTAATTTTTTTCCAAAATCAAAATGTCATAAATAAATTCTTGCTACGTCGTTGAATCATCATTTGCTATTGTAATTATTTCAAGAAATGGTGTAATTTTATCGTATGTCTACGTGGCATGGCTTTCGTAATCTTGAACACTTTCTTTTTGAAATAGGTGATGTAAAGCTTAAAACCCGTATTAAAAAATTTCAGTAGGCCATTTTTTTATTCACATGATAATAACATCTGGGGGGCAATCCCCGTGTTTTTTTAGAACGTTCGCATTCTAATCTGACTCAAGCTGTCAGAAATACGTCTAATTTCCCTAAATTTTTGAAAAGTTTTTGACATTGATTGTCGCTGAGATGAGATTGCGACTAGAATTTGAACGTTTTTAATTACGAGAATTGGCCTTCTGATCAAATTCCTCGGCTTAGGACGCAGTACGAGCCGCGTGACGACTCCCGGCCACCGTAGGCGCGGGCCTGCGGACGGTGAGTAATGGGTAGCTCGCCGTCCGATCAGGACCAGGCCCGTGCCGGACGGCGCGTATGTGTTCCACGCGCTTCAAAGAGATGTCAGCAGACATAGAGGGGCCCGTTAGGGCCGAAGCCTGCCGGGGCAGCGGGATTGTCCGAAAGGGTTACCGCTGCCCCGGAACATAAAGGGCTAAGGAAGGAACACGGATGGGTTTTAGTCAGTAAGAGTCTGACACTCCCTTCCGCTCCACCCAGAGCGGGAGGGGTCATTGGATGATTTCCCATCCTTAAAAAAAAAAAAAAAAAAAAAAAAAGGACGCAGTATACTCAAACGTTGTGCCTGAAACTACCTGTCGTATTTGTTGCGTTTTGGAGGACTGTCTTATGTAATTTGACTCTAAAAGAGTGCTAATTCTTAGCCTCATCAAAATATAGGTAAGCAATGACTTTTGATTTTGTGTTTCGGGTTTGTTTATAATTTCTCGCAATATGTCTTGTTTTCAACGCCATTGCCATCCAACGTGGCAATGCTGCCAGCCTTTTGGGCACTTATACCATTGACAGCGATGCGGACGAATTTTTTGATGCCCTATGAGCTCCTGCCTTTTTCTTTTCCTTTTTTTTTCTTATTAAAGATTTATAACTTATCATTTAATTAGGAGACCATATCAGAACATTTTTTTTACCTATAGTATAGTTTTGGACAAGACTGCACCCCACGGCACCCGCATAAGTATCGATTCCGTGGGAATATCGGGTTTACAAAAAACCTATATCCTAATCTAAGTCATGTGCCTTCAAATCCGTTAAGCTGTTTTATCGTGGAAGCGCAATAAACAAACATACAAAAAATCAAATATTTTCTCTTTTTAATATTAGTTTAGATTTACAATAATTGCATCCTTGGGGTCCCAAGTATGCAATTATTGTAAAGACTGATTTGCGCACCTATTTCCAAACGACCGAATAGGTATAATGAAACCATTACCGCAAAATATACCTTGGTTTACGTATGATACTACATTTACTTATTGCCACATCTTAACAAAATTGACGTAACATTATCATTACTAAAGGCGCTGATAACGCGTCAAAACGCACGTAGTCTGGACGCGTCACGTATCAAGATCATTACGTATTACAAACACGAAGTTATTTATGAAAGGTTAACTGCAGTATTGCCCATTTCCTCGACCCTTGCTACTTGGGATCAATTTTCTAACATAACCATTCGAATTTTTCAAAATGAACTTTGAGAAAGTTCATTTTGAAAAATTCGTGCTGGTCCAAAGTCAAATGACTCAACATAGCAGCTGTACGTGACGTATGACGCGTCACTCGATTTCTTGGTACATGAAAGTACCGAGATGAAATCAGATTTTTTCCATTCATAGTTTAGTATGCAAGTTTCACAATTAAGTCAAAACCTATGGTGTCCTCGACAAGTTATGCCAAAGACAGCTTTTCGAGCGACAATCTAATAATAAAAACATGTTATGGACATTTAAATATTTTTGAAAGCAGCTGTCTTACGTTAAAGTGCACAAGTGAATCCGCTGCATGCGAGAAGCGCAGAACTGGTCGAAGTGGCGATTCTTGGGGGGAGGCCTATGTCCAGCAGTGGACGTCTTTCGGCTGAAATGCTGACACAAGTATACACAGCCTTAACAAATATGATCGTCGAATCAAGCATCTGTAACTACCTTAAGTTTATCAACGTGCTCACTAGCGGCATTGACCCACATCTTAGTATCGATATTCGGTTACAACACTAGCACTCGGTGACGAATAACGAATACACCTCTATAATTAACATGTCATATGTATATTTTAATGTTGAGAGGGGCCCGTGGCTAAATAATAACAGCCGCACAGGTCGATCGATCAGGTTAAGCTACGCTTGCCGCGGTTGGTCTGTGGATGGGTGACCATCTTTACATATGGAGACCCCTCCGTGCCTCGGAAAGCACGTTAAGCCGTTGGTCCCGGCTGTCATTCGTGGATCTTTGACAGTCGTTACGGGTAGTCAGAAGCCCGAAAGTCTGACAACCAGTCTTACCAAGGGGTATCGTATTACCCAGTAACTGGGTTGTGGAGGTCAGATAGGCAGTCGCTCCATGTAAAATACTGGTATTCAGCTGCATCCGGTTAGACTGGAAGCCGACCCCAACATAGTTGGGAAAAGGCTAGGCAGATGATGATGTATATTTTAATGTTGTACTCTGTGCCCTCGACATTAATGAAGCAGGTTTGAATCTTCTTGATTAGAATTTGAATTAAAGTTTGATCTTTTGTTTGGGAATAATGAGTTTAATTAGGACAGTTAGCGAGATAACAGCTGACATTTTAATCAGACAGCCCGCTAGGCAAATAACAACTTTAATATTGAGGTGTAAGGTTGGAAACAAGATGTCTGTTTTACTGTTTTGTGCTTCGATAGAGGAAGATACTAATCGATCATTTGCTTCAGTGGAAGATGTACTAAAAAAATCGATTTATGCCATGGTTATAACTAATAACAAACGATTTGTTTGCCAAAAATATAAACAAATATACCTACTCTATAAAATTCAATTTACGTTACAACTTCAAACATTTTTGTAACTTTTTCAATAGCGCTAGTCACTTTAAACTCTACTTAATAAGCATTAAAATAAAGTTGATATTTGTTTAACTTGAAATAACATCAAATGGAAACATTTTGAGTACACTTTAAATCAATGAAGTCATTGTAAAAAAATTAAATAGTATCAATCTGGTGCACCAAAATATTCAAGGATTTTTGAACAAAGACTTAGAAGTAGAATTATTCCTGAATTGTTACAATATAGATAGTCTTTGCATGACAGAACATTGGCTTAAAAGCCACCAGTTCATGTTCAATTTTAGTAATCACCAGGTTGGTAGTTCATTCAACAGAGTAAATGCTATACATGGTGGCTCATTAATATTAATAAATAACCAGCTTAAATTTAAGGACCGAAAGGATATTGTGAGCCTCTCTGTTGAACGGACAATTGAAATAGCCTGTATAGAATTGGAGCAGTTCATCATATTAAGTGTGTACAGACCTCCTTCAGGATTGTATGATTGTTTTGAAAAGGTTATGGATGAAGTGTTGCACAAAATCTGTAATACAAACAAGTCCATCATCACTTGTGGTGATTTTAATGTTAATTTGTTAGAAAATTCTGGGTTAAGTACTAAAATTATAAGTTTGTTTCTGTCATACAATCTTGCTAACCAATTTTTGGAGCCCACTAGAATAACTCCTACTAGTGCCACATGCCTAGATAACATTTATACAGATGTTAGTCCAACCCACAAAGAAATTATTAACTTAATAAACTCAGATCATTGCGGACAATTGATCACTATTCCAAATCAAAACAAAAAAGTTACTAAAAAAGATATCACTGTTAACCCAAAAACAACTAATCGCTTGGAAACATTTAAAACCAAACTCTTGAGTAAATTACCACTTTTGTTGACTAATGATGACCCTAATCAACAATATAATGATTTTTTTAATATGTATTGTACACAATTTGATAACACATTCATTCCAAAGACATTATCAATTAATAGTAACGCTTCTTTCGGTGACTGGGCCACCATCGGTATACATAAAAGTAGAAAACGACTTTATGAATTATATGAAGAACGGATTTGTATAAACACTGCTGAATTTAATTTGTATGTTAAGAATTATTCTAAAATATTTAAAAAAGTTTGTAGTATTGCCAAATCACGTTATTTGAGTTCCAAAATTAAAAATAGTAGTAACATTATCAAAATGACTTGGAATGTCATTAATAGCGAAACAGGAAGGTCATCCAACCGAAGTAGTGACTACAGCCTTGCTATTGATGACAATATAATTAAATCAGATTCTCAAGTTGCAGCGGCCTTTGAAAAATTTTTTGCAGAGATTCCCGTATCAACTACTAAATCTCTGAACTCATCACCCACTGCTGCAGAGTCTTTACTTAAAGAAAACGTTCCAGTTTGTAATTCTGAATTTCACTTCCAGTATGTAACCTGTAAAGATATAATTAAAACCTTTCACACGTTAAATGTAAAAAAGACCGCAGATCTATGGGGTAATTCTGTGGATGTTGCTAAGTCGATTATAAACATTGTAGCACCTACTTTAGCTGTTATATTTAATAATTGTATTGACCGTGGTGAGTTTCCTGATCTTATGAAAAACAGTAAAATAATACCGTTGTTTAAATCGGGTAGTACATCAGACCCTACTAATTATAGACCAATTTCAGTACTACCTACCTTTAGTAAAATTTTTGAAAAACTTATTTTAATTCAATTGCAAAGTTTTTTTAATAAAAATAAATTACTGCATTACAAACAGTTCGGTTTTACAAGGGGTCGTTCAACTACTGATGCCGGAGTTGAACTTTTAGGACATATTTATAATACATGGGAGGACAAGTGCGATGCTTTGGGCGTCTTTTGCGATTTGTCCAAAGCATTCGATTGTGTTCTTCATGAAACTTTAATCAGGAAACTGCACCACTACGGAATCCGGAACGCCTCTCTGGATCTTCTTACTTCTTACTTAAGTGATAGGATTCAGAGAGTTGATGTTAACGGAAAAAGGTCACCCGGATCTGTAGTAAGAATGGGGGTCCCCCAGGGCTCAATTCTTGGCCCATTTTTATTTATTATTTATATAAATGACTTGCCTTACCTCATAAGGGATAAACATGATATAGTGTTGTTTGCAGATGATACTTCACTTTTATTCAAACTCAAACGTCAGCAGCTGGTTACTGACAATGTAAATAGCGCCCTTGCAGAAGTAGTTCACTGGTTTAATGTCAATAACCTACTTCTTAACGAAAAAAAAACGAAATGTATTAAGTTTACGATACCCCACGTTAGACAAGTAGAAACTAGTGTTCTCATTAAGGATGAAGAGTTGAAACCCGAAGATACCACAGTATTCTTAGGCATAACTTTGGATGCCAAGCTTCAATGGGGCCCCCATATAGATAAAATGTCAAAAAAGCTTAGCTCTGCGGCATACGCCGTTAGGAAAATTCGTGATTTAACTGATTTAGAGACAGCCCGTTTAGTTTACTTTAGTTATTTTCATAGTGTGATGTCGTACGGTATTCTGTTGTGGGGAAATGCCGCCGATATTCAGACAATTTTTATTTTACAAAAAAGGGCAATTCGTTCCATTTATAAATTAAATCCCAGACACTCCCTCAGAGACAAATTTAAAGAGATTAATATAATGACTGTGCCTTCTCAGTACATTTATGATAATCTTTTGTATGCACATAAAAATATTAATCTGTTTAAAAAATACAGTGATATCCATAACATAAATACTAGGAACAAACACAAATTTGTTGTTCCTACAACAAGGCTCAAGAAAATAGGTGGGTCGTTTAGATGCCAATGTATACGTTTTTATAATAAACTTCCTAGTCACATTCAAGAACTAAGCCTTAATAAATTCAAATCTTTTATAAAGCGAAAACTATGACAGAAAGCCTATTATACTGTAAAAGACTATATTGAGGACAAAAAGGCTTGGGATTGAGCTGCTCCAATAGGTTTAGACTGTAATTGTTGTTTTTATTTTTTCATTTTGCTATTTTACACTTAATTTTTTTTTTTTTCAAAAAATATATATTTTTCTTTAACAATGACATGTACATTTACTGTATAAAGTATTATATTATTTTAATTATTGTGAATGTGAGGACTATGTGGGTCATTGTTTCAGTTTTAATCATGGTCTGGCAGTTTGAGTAGTTTATGCGGCCTACCCAAATGTCCTGTTTTTGGTATTGTTCGTCGAATCGTTGAGCTCCTTAAGTTCTGAGTTGAGCTGCACGGTTCTGACAAATGCGTGCACTGACTGGACAGGTCCTCTCAATCTGTGTGGTTATTTCCTCAAAATACCATTTCAGACACCAATCTACATGGCCCTCAAAGATTATGCCCGACTTTTTATATACACTTTGACATTGATGATTTTTATATATACAATGACATGAATATTTACTTTGTAAAGTATTTTTTATTTTTTTATTTAATTGTTGTGAATGTGAGGACTATGTGGGTCATTTCCTTTTTTACTGTTTTCCTTCTTAGTTAGTTTTAATCATGATCTGGCAGTTTGAGTACATTACGCGGCCTACCCAAATGTCCTTTCTTTGGTATTGTTCGTCGAATCTTTGAGCTCCTCAACTTCTGAGTTGAGCTGCACGATTTTGACAAATGCGTGCACTGACTGGACAGGTCCGCTCAATCTGTGTGGTTCTTTCCTCAAAAGACCATTTCAGACACCAATCTACATGGTCTTCACATGATCTGACCAAGATTATGTCTGGACTTTAAAAGAGACTGTGACCTCTGAGTTTGTTTCGGCCTTTCTTCTCAGAATAGTCAGATAGGAAACGCCGACCTCATCTAGTTTAAAAAAATATGATTGACGTGTAAAAGTGTTTGTACAAACCTACTTACAGAAAATAAATCATTTATCATTTATCATTTATCATTAGGAGCTAAATTGTGCCTGTGGGCTTTCATTATTTGAAAGTGTCAAAGTGTCCATCAATTTTTTTGATGTTGATGATGTTATCATCATCATCACGAGGTTTTACTGCCGCGGGTAGGCCTTAGCCTGGTCAAGTATATTTCTCCAATGTGACCTATTTCCCGGTTTTTCTCTCAAATTTGTCACTACAACAGGAAAAGAAGCTAAAGGAGTATGTACGGATCGTAGCTGGTGGCGTTCTTTACATTCTGCCTATCCCCATGGGAAGAAGGCGTGAGTTTGTGTATGTATGTATGTTCTGCGCCATCCATCCATTTGAATTTGAGTCACCCTCGAATTCACCGACCATCTAGTTTACAAATGTTTACTTGATATAGTTTGGGTGCTCTGGTCTCGTCCATTCTTGCGACATGTCCTGCCCATGGAAGACCTCCTATTTGAATGGTCTAATAACATTAGACTTGTCGTACATCTTGTAGAGTTCATGGTTGTACCGCGTTCGCAATTGCTCGATTTCCAGCACTGAACCGAATACGCGCCTGAGGATTTTCCGTTATTTGGTGATGTTGTAAGCATAGTATAATCAGCCTATTATCCTATAATGTTCCCACTGCTGGGACACAGGCCTCTTCTCTGTGAGAGGGAGCGGGCCATAATCCACTACGCGGGCTCAGTGCGGGTTGGTGAATGTCACATGTCTTACAAATTTTTGGTTTTTGGACATGGACACGGTTTCCTCACGATGTTTTCCTTCACCGTTTTAAGAACAGTGTCTGCCTAGCCTTTTCCTGTGTTGGGGTCAGCTTCCAGTCTAACTGGATGTAGCTGAATACCAGTATTTTACATGGAGCGACTGCCTATCTGACTTCCACAATCCAGTTACTGGGTATTACGATACCCCTTGGTAAGACTGGTTGTCAGACTTTCGGTCTTCGAACTTCCCGTAATGACTGTCAAAGATCCACGAATGACAGCCGGGACCAACAGCTTAACGTGCTGTCCGAGGCTCGGAAGGGACAATTAAATACACAAAGTAAAGTGTCTACTTGGATTCAAACTCATGACCTACAACTTTTAAGTCAGGGCCGATACTGGCTACCACTGTTCCTGCTGCTGATGTTATGTTTGAAAGAAATGTTTAATTATTCTTTAAGCAGTGATAGAAAAAAATAGACATTCCTGAAAGATTTACTAACTAAAAGATGGCTAGGTCATGCTTATTCTCAATATCTTACATAAAATATGACGCCGACGCTCAAGCCTTATAATGTGTAAATAATGATGTCACGGCTATGATCTCATATAAAATTCGGTTAATGTCACAATTTTTTATAGGGCGAGTCCACTACCTCATGAACCGAAGTCCAACGTCATTGGCATGCCATAGTTAAACACCGCAGGCGATATTACACACAACATAATTAAAGAAGAAGGCTCAGTTCGTATAAATGTAGTAAATAACTAGTTCCTTTGGCCGAGATCTATAAACGTAAGTTAGCACGTGCTTTGACTTAGACATGTTAGAGTCTCTATCTTGCACTTTGTAGTTTGACAGTTGGGTGACAGTGACAACACAAACACATACCCGAAGTATGTGCTAAATAGCCTCTCACACATATGTCCGCCTTCTTGTCGAAACACCCCACGCGTCGGAGTAGTTGAATGGGCGCTGTAAAGTCATTGTTTTAACAATGACAATGACAATAGAACAATGACACTGTTGTGTACACTTGGTGTACACTTGACGCTTGAGAGGGTAGGTAACGTTTATAAATCTCGGCCGTAGTTTTCGGACCGTCCATGAAATAAGTTTTGGCAAAAGTTAAAATGCTGCACCTACAGTACCATTCTCGAAAATTAATTAATTAATTTTCTTCACTTTGAAAACACTTGTATATTAGGTATGGTATACTAGATACACAAAAATATATATAAGGTTTAAGGTTTAATCAATTGATTACAATATCTTCTTTTGCCTTCTCGCGTATTTAACCTTTTAACCGCTTACGCCGGATTAATCCGACAAATATTTTCGTGTCCATTTCGCCAGGGTCGTATATTTACGACCAAATACCACAGCTCGTTTAATCTGCTTTTTTATTTAGGTAATGACGCTGTATTCTATAAGGTATTTTTTTTTTCGGGCGCTTGGAGCACAACAGCAGCTGATAAGAAGTCGGGCGGTTAAAAGGTTAAACGTCATTCTGAAAAGCGTTAGTCTTTTTGTTATGCCCACTGCTTATTTCTACACTGTGTCATGAACCTCTTACGCTGGGTTAAACCCATTCAGAAAGTACTGTGACGTGTCCATCACAAGACTGGACATTACGACCTAAATCGCAATATAAAGCTTATAGTTGAAGTACAAGGTTTATAATCGCATGTTTTTATGAGGAGGAACATATCGACCTTGGGTAATGCTTTGTAAATCGATACTTTAAGTACAGTCATAGTTTATTTATGACGATAATTGAGAAGGTATCTCGTAATTGGTCAGTAACTATAGACTTTGAACAGTTATTTATAGATTTCTACCGTTTGATCATGTTTGCCAATTTAAAATGTATTGGAAAGTAAGAGTAAATCAATTTGCGGCAGTAGACTGTTTTTTATTTAGAAACCAGTACTATCGGAGTCTACATTACTACAGGTGATTGCTTCTTGTTATGTTTAAGACACGATTTCATTCATTCAAGAAATGGACATGTATAAAATTAAATTTCTCGAAAATAACTTATTTACATCGAGTGATAGCAACTGACTTCCTTTAGACGATTCTCAGAACGTCACCATCATAATCTAGTTAACCTATTTTAAGCTGACAACATTTTCGATTAGTTAGGCAAAGCCCCATTAGCCTTATAACTCTAAGGTTACACCTTAGACCCTTTGTTGTACACTGCACGGTTTATTTACGGTTCGGTATATGATCCATGCTGTAGAAAAACGGACGTTTGAAGTTCTGCAGTGTCCTCGACAAACTGCCATAGTCATCCAATAAACCGTATTTTTTAACGGCAAAAAAACGTGTGTGTATAAAGGCCCTTTTTTGAGTCGTTGGTTAAACAAGTCTGATACACACCTTCCCATTTTCCAGATAGTATCCGGAGTTCTGGGTTGTCTACATCAAAATAAAAACCCCCTACTCAACTGCGGTGAAGGAGGCCTATGTCCACTGCAGGACATAGGCCTCCCTCACCGCCACTCGGCTTCAACATTAGGACCACGAAATTTGTAGTTACACAATATTTTTTTACATCGTAAATATGACATCACGGTCCATTTTTTATTGGCTCCTTAAGGTCCCCGGATTAAATGGAAATCCAGTATTGGGGAAGTACCGCGGATGTCCGAATATGGTCGATAAAAAATGAAGTATTAAGGTTAATGAGGTAATATTATATATAATACTAGCTGTGCCCTGCGGTTTCACAAAAAAAAAAGTCTTATAGTCCTGTTTTATTGATTCCCTTTACAAATTTCCACAACCCTTTTTTACACCCTTAAGGGATAATTTCTGGGATAAAAACTATTTATTATATATCCTTCCCCACGACACAAACAATCTCATACCAAATTTCATCTAAATCGGTTTAGCGGTTGGAGCGTGAAGAGGTAACATACAGACACACTTTCGCATTTGTAATATTAGTATGGATATATATGTAAAATACTGGTATTCAGCTGCATCTGGTTAGACTGGAAGCCGACCCCAAAATAGTTGGGAAAGACTAGGCAGATGATGATGAGGTCATTTTGAAGGAACCGGTTTATAATACGGTTTTTTTTAAATCACTTAACTTGAAGTTAATTTCAAACACTTCAGCCTTTTAAAGTTATTCCTATTGTGCTTACAGTACCTAACCTCCGCAATATTTTTTTATACTTATGTTACGTTTAGTGATTCAACACATTAAAACACATTCAGAAAAGTGTCTAAATCATTGCGCGGTTCCTAATATAATATTCTCTTTTCTTCGTTTTGTCACTGGCAGCGTAGAGGTCACCATGTTTGCATTTTTTGGGGCATAGAGGGCAGGAGGGCATAGGTGCTATAGCGGAAACTATGTCCCACATATTAATGTGGGACATAGTTTCCGCCATAGCACACTAATTGCGTAACACTATCAATCTCAATCTGAATAATTTTGAAGGATATTGCTAATCCATTGCTTCATATGTTCGAAAAATGTGTTCGCACAACAACGTAAATAACGCAATGAATGTTGAAATGAAACCCATTGCTACTGATAGTGTGCTACGCAATTATCCCGCAAGTCCACATCCACGTTCCACACCCTAACCAACCTAATTTTATTTCACAACTTTGAATGAATGAATGAATGAATTGCACCGATCCCAACATTAAATAATTTATTTAATTTATTCAAGAATACAACTATCGTATTCATCAATCAAACTATCATTCCAAATCTAATCACAGAACTATTCTAATTGTATTCTAATTGTAATCATACCAGCCATTTAATTCCCATTCAGATAGGCAACCCATCTAATCAGCAATTGAAATCGAATTAATGAAATTGAGACCATCGTTACTTCTCGATACCTAATTAGTGACGTAATTTTATCGATAAACGGGATTTAATGAGGTTTCGAAATGTCGTATATAGGCTAATGAGGAATTGAAAAGATGACAAGTTGATTTGGTTCTCGATTTGAAAAGTTGTTTGATAGTTGAATGTCAATGATGATGTTTGTAATACACACGAAATTATAAACTCGCTTTGCTTGCAGCGTTGTCTATGTGTATTTGTTATTTCTTCCGGGATGCAGAGCCACAACTCCACACTTATCTATTTATGCCAATCTCTTCTGATTCGAAAATTTAAATTCCAAATGATCTACAGACAAGCTTGAAAGCTTCCTTTTTCATTAACACTATTATTGAAGTGAAAACTTCTTTAAGCGCGTTGGGGATTTTTTGAGATGGGAAAAAAACATTGAACTCGCGACACTGCTACCGACACCGCGCTACATTCGAATGTGTTCGGCTGTCCTCGGGATGTACTCGGTTTTAATGTATATGCGATATGTCAGTGACTAATGGCAAAGTATTCTATTTGTGTTTTGTTTTCACTTCTGTTTTTTTTTTTGTCTTTTCGAAGAAGGCGAGTTTGTTGCGAAACTTCTTCCCAGCTCAAGCACTATAAAGTAGAGAAGGGCGAGGCATTTTGGCTGACGGGGGCCGTATTCTGCAGTACTAGCAGCGCCCCGCGGTTTCACCCGCATAAGGTTCGATCCCGTGGGAATATCGGGATGAAAATTAGCCTATTTGGTAATCCAGGGTATCAGCTACCTCCATACAAAATTTTATCAAAATCGGTCTAGCCGTTTGAGCTTGAAAAAGTAGCAAACATGTAAACACACACACTCACAAACTTTCGCCTTTATAATAGTAGTGTGATAGTCATCATGAATCCAGTCCGAAAAAAGGATGGTGCTATCGGTCATGCATAGCTTCGTCTCTTTCTTTTATTAGAATCATGATGGCATTAAAACGTTATAAACGGCACTTGTCTTATATAACTTTAACGTTCAAAAGTGCTTCAGCCGTGTGCCGTGTGCCGTGTGTTGTTTTTCAGCCTAATTTGAATAAATGACTTTTGAAGTATTTCGTGATGTGAGATACAGCTTACCTAAATCACTGGTGTAATACGCAAATAATAATTAAAAATAAGGTTTGCGTGAGGAAGCAGTTAAATTAAATTCTTAATGATAAAAGTGAACGTTAATTTTACCAATGAATGTTTAAATAAGTATTTATCGATATATTTGCAATCGTAAACCTCTTTACGTGATGTCTGCTAAAATTATACAGAGATTTATCTTTCTTATGCAATTTGGCAGTTAAATCTTAATATTTCCGGAATTTAACTGTGAGCTGTCGTTATTCTGCAACTAAATGGTAATTAACTAATTTTGAAATGTTAATGCATCTACATGTACATAAATAAATTCATAACCAAAATAAATCTATTGATATTACATGTAACGGCGCAGGATAGCCTCTACCAGTGGGCATCGTATTAGTGGTTCATATAATCAGCCTATAATGTTCCCACTGCTGGGGCACAGACCTACTATTTGTGAGAGAGAGTGGACCGTAATAGATAGATAGATAGAAGATAGAATACTCTTTATTATGCACACCATATAAATTACAGACCTAAATATAGAAACTGTACAAAGGGTGACACAATGGGCGTAATCCAGCACGCGAGTCCAGTGCGGGTTGCTAGATGTCACATGTCTTCGAATTTTTGGTTCTTGGGCATGCCGGTTTCTTCACGCTGTTTTTCTTCACCGTCTTCAGAGCAATGGTGATGAACATATTAACACGAAGTAAAGCGCCTGGCTGGTTTCGAACCCACTATCGACTCGTAAGCCGGATCCGTAACCAGTGGGCCAACACGCTCTCAAGAGGTATTAGTATTAGTGGCTCAGCAGCTTCAATATCATCAGGATTGGCCGGAATATAGCAGTCGGTCGTGGACTGCGGCACCTGAGATCATAGACTGTACCATAGAGGAAACATTTTAATAGACTATACACTATATCCTCTGATATCATCTGTCATCAGAAGACAGCCGCCCATAGAGGAAACTAGGAGTAACTGTCATCAACCAGTGACACTCTTATCCGACCTTTTCGGTGATTCTAGTAACTTCGTAACAAAACTAGACGGAACGCGGCGCCACTTGCTGCGCCGTCACATAAATACCATGCTTTAAAAAAATATTTGCACAATAATATCCAACTTTGGCCCCAACATAGAACGGACGTATTTTGGAAGGCACCAACACAGCTATGGTCGCTTTTATGGTACTATGTGGGTACTTCACTATGGCAGTACGTTGACCCGTTAGTCGTAATTTACCTTTTTTAGTAAGTGACGTCACGCGGTGTGTCCTTAAACCGTGAATTTTAATGCGATTTTGCATACTTATTTTGTGGAACCGTATTAGAGACGTGACGATTATCGACATAGTTTATCAGTAAATAGTCTAGAAAATAATAAGGTTAACTAAGAATTTTAATAGAAATAGAAATAATTGACACTTCCATACAACACACCATTTTTGAGACATTAGTGAAAAACCCAAAAGTGGGAACTTTGTGCCCCCGCCCCCATTCTGGCTGACCTCCTAGACGTCAGACGGTCTATTCTGTAAAAATCTCACCGGGAAAATTTTGGTGAAGTGAGCGTGAAGTGAGCTGTCGTTCCACCTGATACTAGGGAATTGACACTCTTGAAAGCTCACTTCACCTAGGTTTTCACGGTGAGATTTATACAGAATACCTCGGTAGGACTTTTAGTATGTTCAGTCCCTAAGCACCCTGAACAAGTTTCTGAAGGAATCGCTGAAGTGCCTGCTCACGCAGCCTGCACCCATTTCAGACCATTCGTTGACTGGACTAATACATTCAAAAACAATATTAAGGAACAGTATTAAACACATTATTCTGCAAACAAGCAACGAACAACTAATGTAAAAAGACTTAATAATGAACCTAAAAAAAACCTTGAAAGAAGGATATAAGTTATAGGAGAACTGAAAATGACTCAAAAACTTGACGTGTGAGACGAAGCTCAAAGCTCTGCTCAAATTTCAGTAACCTATAATCTACAGAGTATTTAATATGCCATCTATTTCGCAATCCTATTAGGCACCTAGATTTATTTTAGGAGCCAAACTAACATTAGCAATTCAATGTGATGAATAATATCGAACAGCAGTAGGAATATTCATAACGCAAATATTTGCACAACACTATTTAATGCATACCTCTTTGGTAGACTCGCAAATAATGGAACAGCAAATAAACGTGTTGCCATAGAAGCAAGATGTTTTTCCTTTTAAAATCGGTAGCAAACAAGTAAAGACTTGGATTTAAAACTGACTTCCCTAGCACGAACGCTACGTAAACTCGAATGACCTTTTTGAAGTGAAAACTTCTTTAGGCGTACTTTACCCTCTTTCTGGAGGCCTACCATGATCTATTTAAAAACGATTCAAAAGCAAGACATTTCAGTTTAGGTTCTTAAACTGCATCGTTCACAGTCGTACCATGACGTCCAATACGCTCAGCGGCATTTGGATCGTTGAAAGTGAATGAGCGTTAAGAGCTCGTGGTAGGTATCCAGATGGCACGGCCTAAATTGAATCGTTAAACTGACGTCATGGTACGAATTAGAAGAACAGTTTAGTTTAGGTCCGAAAGTGGATAGCGTTAAGAGCTCGTGGTAGGTATCCTAAATAGTGAATAAAACTGAACCATCACATTCTGCGGGGCAAAGACTATTGGCTATTGTAACTTAGATAAATTACAAGCAGACCCACTAAAAAGCGAGAAATGAAAACTTTTTCACAAATAAAACAACCGACTTCCTAAAAAATCTACAACGTGAAAAATAACTTTAATTTCGGAAGTAGGTGGCAAAAAACTAAAATACAGATCCAAAGATACCGAATTCCGAAATTAAAGTTATTTTTCACTTTACAGTCGGTTTTGTTTAAATCTAAAGAAATCTCGTAAAGTTTGAAACTTTCCACGAAAAATATATTTATAAGAGGGATACTTTCAAATAAACTTTACAAGATGCTAATAACTGATAAGCCTCTTAAAATTAGCCCTTGCTTGAAGAGCCGCAATCAAATCACCGAGAAGGCGTTGCTTTGATTCGCTGCGCGTACGCACATAAATCACAATATCAATTAGAACTTTCTTTAGAAAGAATAATCAGAGGCTCGTATAAAATTTAATGTCTACAGTGTTGTTGTCTGCTGTTTTTAAGTGGTCTGGGCTCAATGTTGCTGTAGATGATAATTATTTCCGCTTCTATGAATAACTATTGTTTGTTGCATACTTAAGCCCAAATAAGCTTGCACTACAAATCACTAAGTATGCTCACAGCAGAGGCAACTGCAGTCGTTGACGCGTTGGCGGCTGCCGTCGACAATGTGCCACTGTGTATGCGGAGCGCGGTACTCAAATACACACTAAGTACGTTTAGCACTAAAAAACATATTTAAACCGTAATTTTGTCTCTGTCATCTTCAAACGATTGAAAGAAACAGAGCGAGTGTAAATGTATTGATAATACAATTAGCGGTAAACGTATTTAGTGATTTGTAGTGCTTAGTAACTTCCATGAGCTGTTACACTCTATGAAAAAATAAATAAGCCGGCTAAATGTAGGTCTAAAACTACATGAAAAATAAAAGTTTTTAAAATAAAATTATACTTAATGATTTTTAATTTCTTCAGTGCAACTTATAAATGAATTTCCGGGCGTTTAGAAAATGACAAATACCTTAAAGGTCCTGAGCGCACGCACTTTATATGAGAACCGTTCGAAATTGGAATACATTCGAGGTACATCGACATTCGGGTAATATATGACCGCGGCGGGAGCGCATTTAAAAACCTATTATTCTTAACACGATTCCCAAATGGATCCTCAATTTGTTTAAAAAAAGAACGCGGAATCGATTAAATCATTTGAATTTGGGATATACATTATTAGCTTATGCTCCCTGCAGCATTGCAGCAAGGGCTATGAAATACCTCCTAGTACAATATATCTACACAATGTGTCAAAAAAATTACAGTCAGCTAGAATGGTAATGGGATGAACTGTCCAGCCGTTCTTAAATATTGTTTCTCGCCATATGTGTTGATGATTATCGCCATAGGTCTTCGTACCAAAACTTTATAAATATCATAATTTTGTCTGTCACCGCATAATACCAACAAGAAGACAACAGTTTCTATAAACACCCTAATTGCTTAACACACTATGTATCACAATCTGAATAATTTTGAAGGATATTGCTGTTCCATTGCTTCATAATGTACGAAAAATTTATCTGCTCAACAATGTAAATAACGCAATGAATGTTGTTGTCAAAATGAAAGCCACTTAATAATCTCATAACTTTTCTATGTGCAAGTCCGTGTGCAAGACCAAAATAAAATTTCAGTTATAAGATTTTTCCTTGAGATAAATGATATTATAATTATACTGGTTACCTTCGGGACATCGTAAAGTCCGTGATGTAACGTAGTATTAATATGCCAAAACATTATTTGATCGCAAATAAAAATCGCACCAGCTCCATCGATCGCGATGAAGCAATATTTCGTTATTAATATTCCTTTTATTTTGTGTTCACATAACAAATTGTAGCGTTTAATTTTGTTACTTTTCTGCTCTTCAGCAATCGTTTATTGATGTTTTCCTGTTCAATAATAAAATCTTAATAAATTGACAAAATAAAAACAAATTGAATGAGATGGCAGATAAATTGGAAACCACATAAAAAATCAGTCAATGTTACAAAATTTCAATTCACTGACAGACAACGTGCAGCCTAAACTGCTGGGTTCAGAAGCATGTATTTTTGCACAAGAGTTTCCTTCTTAACGAAATGCAGAAATAAGGAACAATTCTTCCCCTAAAGGGGTTAAATAGTGGGTGAAAATTTGTAAGGAAATTCGTCACATTTGCCGATGGGCAATCCCATCGGGCAACGACTTGTAAAATATTATATCTATATAATATATATAATACCGATACTGCAGCGCGTCAGGGATGTTCGCTGAAGCTCACGTTGACTGCTTCTACACGGTGATGCGGAAGCGGTGCGCATCCTTGGTCCGTAGGGTGCGGGGCAGCGCCAACAGCTTCCTGTCTATGATAGCTGGCAGGCTTGATTGTGCGTTTGTGAACCACTGCTGCAAGGTTTCGGCTGGGCCTGTCACCTTGCAGCAGTGATGTCACAATCTGTTTTTCTACTTTTGGTTTTGTTTTTGTCTTTGTAAGTGTATTATTAACATAGTTTGTAAGTACTTCGTTACTAACACTATGAGTCTTGTTGCTCGAAATAAAATTATTATTATTATTATAATAAAATAGTAATAAAAATGAATAGGAATAGGATGATAGGAATAGTGTAATAAGGATAATGTTTGTCCGATTGTCTGGATTGGCGCAAAACGGGCGGAACGGATTTGGATGAAATACGGCACCCAGGTAGTTATCCACGGGAACGGAGCCGCCGGAAAAAGCTAGTTAATATTAACTATAAGCTGACTGCTTAACTGAGACGTTGGCTGAGGTAGCAGCGCGGTGTGGGAGGGGTATGGTGACGTGATACGAGAGCTCAGTGATTCGTCAACTTGTGTCAACTATCAACCCTACCGCACCGCACAGCTATCACCGGCAACGTCTCAGTTAAGCGGTCGGCCTATAGATTTTAACTAATAAAGTAATGCCGAAAATTATGGAAGAATTCACATGTTGGTAAATAACTAACCAATTAGAAGAAAAGAAATACCTACACATATTTTCTTCTTAAAATTAAACTAAAACAAAAAGTGTGGGTGTTCCGAACATTGCAGTACTTACGAGAAAGCGTTGCTTCGGGCGATAAACTGACATCTCACAGGATTTAAATCAGTGCGAGCAAATACTTCGCGAGCCGAAGCCGACTGCCGATGCTTCCGCAAATCATCTGTCTTCCTCCCAGAGCTGATTGGGTAGGGTTGATGCAGATTTAAGCTGGATTATTTACGAGTAGTAACGTAGGATAAAAGAAAAAACAGGGTCTTTGAAACAAATACAGAATAAACTGATACTAACTGTGAAATTCGAATCGAATATTTAAGACATTGGGTTGAAGATATTAAAAAAGAGGAAGAACTAGCATGGTTTCGAGAAGGGGGAGGGGTGGAGGGGGGGCTCAGGGCATCAGACCGGAATAAATCAGTCTTATTAGGTACTGACAAGAAATAACAGAAGAACGCCTAGAAAAACGAGAGGAAAAGGTGTTTATGACCAAACCTTACGTAAATGAATCGGCACACTAATTGCGTAACACACTTTCAAAAAATCTGAACGATTTTGAAGGACACCACAAATCCGCTGCGTCATGTGTTTGAAAAATTGGTCTGTTCAACAACGTAAATAAGGCAAAATTGGTCTGTTCAACAACGTAAACAACGTAAAAATGTCGTTGAACTGTCAAAATGAAAGCCATTGCTACTGTTAGTGTGTTACGCAATTACCCCAATGGTTAGGGAAGCGCAAAAAAAATATTATAATTTGTGCATATTTTACAAAGGGTTTGTTCCGAATTATCTCTATAATATAAAAATGAATCGCTAAATGTGTTGCTAAGCTCAAATCTCGAAAACAGCTGAACCGATTTCGCAAATTCTTTTTTTGTTGTGTTCGGTATTGTCAGGACAAGGTTTGTATGAAAGAAAAAAAAATTGTTCGAAAAAAAAATTGCACTCGTGCGAAGCTGGGGCGGGCCGCTAGTATAATAATATATCTCTATTAGTCACCATCTCAATAGTCACCACTTTCTAGCCAAATCCTCTTTCTCACAGTCCATCCCATCCACCATTTCTTTGGCCTTCGTTCTCATACCTATAGACATCTCCATTCATACTTAAAACTTCCTGACAACATTGTCCTCATCCACATCACATTCCCATAACAACCAACAATCGACAAACCCAACCTCATGACAATCGATTTCCACACAACTATTCAGCCACCGATGTCACTTTTAGAGCATTATCTTATGCTCTAAAACACCGGAACAGTGGCACCGGTATCAAATGACTGCGTGGATGTCGGAAATTATCCTACGGGAACATGCTACCGGGGCAAAAAGTAGCCTATGTCCTTCCCCAGGATGCCATCTATGTCCTTGTCACATTTTGTGTGCTTTAGTCGTGAAAAGGTAACATACAGACAGAGTTACTTTCGAATTTATAATATTGGTATGGATTTACTCTGAACACGTCTATGTTCTCCGTCCATATTCATTACCATTTTCTCAAAACGATACCAACCCTGAATTTCGCGACACTGCAAAACAAATTGCGTACAAGTTCTTAGAACCTCAAATATCAGCCGAAAGAAAGTACAGTCATAGTAATTAATTATTATCATAATATTTATCATAAATAAATATTTATTGATGACGTGTCTGAATTTATTGACTCTTAATACAGCAATTTTGGTGCATAATGAAGATATTTAAAATGGATTGTAAATCATATATTTCGTACACGAAATAATTTGAATATTTATTCGGGACTGCAAGTGTTGCCAGAGATTGATTAGCGGGTATTTTTAGCTGACAATTTTGGACTGTTGATTAAGTTTTAACAGACAGCTTATTGTGGCGGTGCTTGGGGAAGGCCTATGTCCAGCAGTGGACGTCTTTCAGCTGAAATGATATAATAAGATAGCTTATCGATTTACTATCAGCGTAGCGTGTCTTCTTTTTCCAAACATCTGTATCAACTTCAGTCATCTTTGTATTGATCCCCTTTCCCACCACATTAACTCTGACACAGTGTCTTTGACCTTTCCTACTTCAATTAATTCACATTCCAATTCACAAAACAACCCAGATTATTATGAAAATAATAATACATAATTTTCTCGAAAATTGCTAATAACAATACGATAATTAACCACCTGACATAATACCATCAAAAATTCTGTGAAAATGCCGACTTCGGGCAAATGCCAGTAAAAAAGGACGTTTATTTTCCTCACATATTAGGCAAGTAAACACAGGGAATTTTATTGTATGCTTAACGGTTCATTGTTCAAAAACGTAATATACAAGACAAATAAGAAATTTTTGGCTCCGTAATGTAGAAGGCAGGATTTTTGGGATGAATCTTGACAATCTTAGCGATGCTGTTGACACAACCTTTATCATCATTAAGTTAAGGTTGGTAATTGATGATGTTGGCGATAAAAGTAATGTGGCAGAGAAGTTTATTTGTTTATTTATACGGAAATGTAGTATTCGGTTACAGGCGCGGTATTTTGTGAGTCTTTGTGATATTATTTCGCTGGTTACCGTTATTGAAGGTTGGCAAGTTGCGAGATTTGCTGACTATTTATAGAAGGTTAAATTTAAACCAACGTTTAATGTTGCTACTGACTGAGATACGACCGTTCAAATTAATCGGCACTTGAAGAGATGAAGGAAGATGGAGAGGTGGCTATCTGGGGGCCTAAAAAGGCCACTTTGGCAGAATCATAAAACAATTCATATCACGCAATTTCATCTGTATGACAGTTTTGTTTGGAAATTCGTAAAATGATATAGGTACACCTCTGCCTAACCCTTCAGGGATATATAGGTAGGAAACTGAAAACAAACCTGAAATCGCAAAAAAAAAAAGCTGTTTCCTGCATTTATGTTCGCATAACTCGTCAAAATGTAGGGAACAGCTGTTTTTTTTTCACGATTTCATGTTTGTTCCCATAGTAAAAGTTGTTCATAATGATGAGTACCTATAATCTCCCATTTCGATTTGTCGCATGTATTTAATTTCAACCTGTATAATAATTTTGGCATTGTTATTAACGGTTTTAACATCAACATTATGATTCTAGTGTTGACGAAGCCAATCACAATTATCTATTGCGTTAAGGGACACTTGGTTCAAATTCATTGGCGCCCATCTTTTACCTTGCGCCACTAAGGTGTGATTTGTATGTTAATTACAAAACTGCATAGTAGGAAAATGTTAGATTCCACTTGGTTGTAACTTTCAAACAACAGCGGCAACTCGATGCATGCTTGGCATCCAACCAAATGCGCGGCTTCATGTCTTAAACATGTGCGTGTGTTTACATATTATCTGAATTCTTGCAAAACATTGGGGCTATTGACTACCTTACTCTTCATTTTATCATCAAATACGTCAGTAACTACTGAATGAATACGATGCGATGAGATGGGGTGGGTCGGGGGAACAGGAAATATGAAGCGGTCGAAGTCGTAGGCGAGCCTGTAAATGATAAACTACAGATTGTCTTCAAACTATACTTTAACTAGCTGTTGCCCGCGACTTCGTCTGCGATCAAGACAAAAGACACATGGCGCCATCTATTATCATAATAACGTTTTTGTTGTTTTCCTCTGGAAAAGCACTTTTTTTCGGAATGAAAGCTACCCTATGTCCGTTTCTGTACACCTGAAAACGTATATGAAAAATTTCAGGATGATCGGTTCTGTGGTTTAGGCGTGAAAGGTAACAAACAAACTTACTTTCGCATTTATAATATTAGTTAGGATTTCACTTTTTAACGTTAGGATTACCACCACCAATTAAACTGAACGCCATCAGCGCATCTAAACCGCTATCAAGAGCTGGCAGTGTCATCATTTTTAGGGTTCCGTACCTCAAAAGGAAAAAACGGAACCCTTATAGGATCACTCGTGTGTCTGTCTCTCTGTCTGTCTGTCCGTCTGTCACAGCCAATTTGCTCCGAATCTTCTGGACCGATTAAGTTGAAATTTGGTACACATATGAATCTCTGTGACCCAAACACAGACGTGTAACGTAAATAAATGAGTTTTGAAAATGGGAGTTATTTTTGAGGGGTAAATGGACAATTTAAAAAAAAAGTTTTACAATCTGTATCGTGTGACATATCATTGAAAAGAAAAAGAATCAATGAAAGGGCTTACCGTGAGGATCTCAAATATATTTTTTTCATAATTTTAAAGTAAATTGTATTAAAGTTATTTAAGACAATAGACGGAAATTTACCATTCCCCCCCCTTATCTCCGAAACTACTGAGCCTTAAATTTTGAAAAAAATACAGAAAATAGTTCCATACCTATAGATTACAGGAAAATTAATAAGAAGTCTATGATCTTGAAACAACATGGTAAATCTCTCAATATTGTGCGTACAAACTTACATTTTCCGTTGGAATGTATGGGAGAACATGTTTTTCAACTACAATGTTAAGTTTGTTCTTGGGATAAATTCAATCCAACTACGGAACCCTTCATTGTGCGTGGTCCGACACGTACTTGGCCGGTTTTTTGTTTTTTGACACTGACATCTCTTGAAGGCGGTTTAGATGAACTGATCGTGTTCAGTTTCATTGGTGAAATTCGCCCTTGGATATCTAATTTTCCTTTATTGTACTACTATGCGGAGGTTCCATATAATTAATTTTTTATAGGTCATCTCCATAGCATAGCATAATGTTCCTACGGCTGGGACACAGGCCTCCTCTCAATGAGAAGGAGTGAGTAGGCAGTAATCCACCACGCGCGATCCAATACGCGCTCCCGATACGGGTTGGTAGATGTCACATGTCTTCGAATTTTTGGTTCTAGGACTTGTTTTGAAAGCTGTGGTGGTAAAATAATTTTCACAAAGTAAAGTTCCTGTCAGGGTTCAAACCTATGACTCGTAAGTCGCGGCCGTTACCACTGGGCCTCCACTTCTCCTCATCATCTCCATACTCCACATTGATTCTATTACCTCTTTTATCATCCTTAATTCCCGCTTTTTAGCCATCTTGCGGATTTGAGCCACTCATATCAAATACACGGTCGATATTATCTGCTCATTAAACCATATCATCTGAAAACGGGTCAGCATCAGAAAGATTTATATATTTATCCTTTAAGTACCGTAACTTCGTAAGTTGGTCAGAGTGTAACTGTGCCATACCACCCGGGGATCGCGATGTACGATCCCGCGAGACTAGTCGTAAATCCCAAACGTTCCCGGTAACGTAATAACAGTATCTGAATGAGTCCGAAATATGAACTCGGACTGGTTGTGTGTTTTGTTGCTGGGGATCAAGGTGGTTCTTGATTTTATTGTTGTATTGTCAAATGAAGGTTTTTTCGGTCAAAGTTTAATGAAAACTTAAGGATTCAATGGTAATGTTTTCTTACTGTTTATCTTATTTGGTTTTAGTAGGTATATATTTATGTATTTCTATAATTATTTGTGCTTATATTTAGATATAATAAGATATGTATAATATATTATCAGTTTTATAGGTTTTTGTATAAAAAAAATACTCCTCATTTTTCAAAATTGAACCTAGGTACCACTGTTTGTCTCTGCATCACCGAAAGTTTGACTGGTAGAAAATGCCTATGACATTATGTCTGCCTCTGTTTAAAGTAATTGATACATAACATACATACATAATCAGCCTATAAAGTATTAGATAAATAATTAAAATTAACGATAAAAAAATCCTACATTTTCCTAATTCTGTATACTGCCAAGGTGGCATCATGACAGTTTACCTACTACAATTAGGGGTCCGATGCATTGTTTGAAGTGTTTGCTTTTAAATTAAGTCTTTAAATATTCCGGGAAGAAAAGTGTGTGTGTGTTCTTCTAGATGTTATTCCACTATACATAATCAATTATATTTGATATTTTGATCTGTTAAGGTTCGCTGGCCGCGGTTGATCCGTGGATGGTTCACCATCTTTATATACCAAGACCCCTCCGTGCCTCAGAAAGACGTAATGTCATTGGTCCCGGCTGTCATTCGTAGATCTTTGACAGTCGTTACGGGTCGTCAGAAGCCTTAAAGTCTGACAACCAGTCTTACCAAGAGGTGTCATATTACCCAATAACTGGGTTGTGGAGGTTAGATAGGCAGTCCCTCCACGTAAAATACTGGAACTCAGCTGCATCCGGTTAGACTGGAAGCCGACCCTAACATAGTTGAGAAAAGGCAGATTTTAACTGCATATAAATAAAGAACAAAACTGAACACGTTATCTGAAATTTTAAATTCAACTTGACCTCTCAATGCTTAAATAAATTCGCGAAAAATAAACATGCAAAATGATCCTTAATACTGTACTGTATCCGTATTCAGAAAAACATCCCGTGACCAGTAATCGTACTCCAATGATACAGTAACAAGATTACGGTACCTTAAATATTTATCACCGTCTTAATTTCGTTTAATAATAAATAAACCCACCCTTAACTTCGTGACTCTGAGGCCCCGGCTCACTGTCAAAAGTATTGATTAATTTGACAGGACTGTACTTTAAATAAAACATACTAATGTCATGTTACGGGAAAGATTTGACATTGCATGTTTGTGAAGAAAAATATGAGGGAGCTTTTTTCAATTGACGTTTTTGAACATAGAAACGCAAATTAAAGTAAATGTATTCGTTAAAAAAGTATTCATAACTTTAACTTTTTTCAATGTATTTAATTTAATACACAGTGTAGATAAAATAAAAAAATGCATAAAATCAAAACATATAAAATTATAACTGATTAAAAGTTTTGAACTTGGGGTGACGTAACGTTAACTTAAATATCATTATCTTCCAAATATATCCTTTCCTTTATCCTTTTAACCTTTTTATCCTTTTAACCGGTATCTGTAAGAATGGAAGTGACATGACTTCGACGAATTAGGAATACATAATAATGCATGTAATTACGTTGCCGATTTAGCAAAGTAACGAGGATTTTAATCAAAACGGACCGATAACGGTCAGGTATGTCCCAATTTTAGCACGATTAAGTACTTTTTGCTGAAATCTTGATAAAAACTGGAACTGAAGTAATAAACTTTCAGATTGATGACTTAGAATTTTAAATAAAAACTTGACTGGAAGACTATCAGTTACAAGTGACTGAACTTAGCAAGGCAAAATATACAAAAGTAAACAAAAAGAAAATATCATAAAAAACTTTAGCAAACGACAAGACCTAAATAATAATATTGTTAAGTATCCTAACTGGCTTGAAGTGAAATGTATCTAAAGGCCGACAAAAAAAAGGAATCGTTCTCAAAAATACTTCGGTGGGCCTTCCTAATCTGAAGTTATACTTATTGACATTTAAAAATGGCAGGCTAAACATATTTCAAATATCGAACGCGAAGGTTATTGAGAGCCTTGCACGAGAGCAAGTCTTGCAGAGTCATTAAGGAGCAGTGTTGTTTTTGTTTCTTTTATGAAAAGTATTTTCGGCAAAATTCCATTTTTGAGAGCCTTGCTCGTGCATGCCTTGAACGGAAATTTAGAAAGTTGTGCTTTTTTTTAACAAAAACTATGATATATGTGATGAATGATGATTATGATGATTATTATGACTAAATGATGATTATGATCATGAATGATATCATCTTGACCAATAAGGTTTATTAGGTATAATATAGGTGAACTAGTAAGAATATAGTGTTAAGGCCTCTTTGGCATGCTACAGCTGCAGTAACATAAAAAAACATTAGATCAGTGTGTCAAGTGAAACAGTCACCTTGGTTCTCCGGGTCGAAACTGAGTCGCTGGCAAATTGTAGCTGCGCATCGTTTGAGGTCAGGACATATTCCACTAAACAACTTTGCTTTTCTCATGCGGAAATCGGACTCTCCTAACTGTGAGGTGTGTGGTACAGTAGAGGATGCACAGCATGTGTTGGTGGAATGTGTCCGATATACTAACAAAAGAAACGCACTTCTCAACTCTTTAAAATTTTCGAAAACGGATATTGGAATGTTTCATAGTATTTTAGCCGAACCTACTTCTAAAGCAGCAAAAATATTGTATACTTTCTTATTAGATAAGAAATTAGATTAAGAATGGTATGACTAAGATTAATTTATTTGTATGTTTATTTTTTGTATTTTTTTTTATATACTTTGTAAAAGCACGATGGGATTGACATAGTCGCATAAGCGTACAAAAATCCCTTAAATAAAACAGAAAAAAAAAAAAAAAGTGAAACAGTCAACTTGTTTTTTTCTAATCTATTATTTTTATTCTCTTTACGACTTCCATACTATTATTTTATTTTCCATTTTAAAAGTCTTTCACTAATTTTTTATTTTTTTTTTATTTTTATTTTTTTTTTTAAACAATGGCATCTCGCAGTTCATCCTTTATGAGGATGGCTACTGCTTAACCGGACTTTCCTGTGGATGCCTCGAGTTAAGGCCTCCAGCCAGGGCATACAATAACTTAAAAACTAAGCGACAGCGCTAAGGGTAACCCCCTGCGGGGTTCGGACCTCGGCTCAGGGCGTCGCTGGAAGAGGACAGCAAGGGACAGGCTGGATCGGTATTATTATTGGTGTTTAGGGGCGAATTTAAAACTACAGGCTCAGCTGCGCGGGCTGGCTCGAGCAAGGGTCGGGGGGGGCACGGTGATGGTGCGGGGCGTCGCGACGGGCCTCGGCGGCGAGGACGGAAGGACGGATGTCTGAGCTTGTTTTTGTGTTGTCGACTGAGAGTACTCGTGGCCTTACTGCTCTCCTGGAGGAGGGTAGTGGCGTCGTCGGGGATGGTGAGGGTATGCCTTGGTCGGCGAATCCTACTTATGCGGGAGGGAGTGTATCGGGAGGCCGCCGCAATCAGGGGATTGGGGTGCTTTATGGCAGAGTCAAAGAAGCGCTTGGAAAGGCGTTTCATGAACTGCTGGATGGTGGGGAGTCTGAGATCTAGATGCAGATTCACATTTCGGACATAGAAGGGGGCTCCCGTGACCTTTCGGAGGAAACGGTTCTGGAGGGTTTGCATTTTATGCAGAAATCGCGGCTTGGCGTGTGCGAAGACTACGCAAGCATAGGTCATGATGGGACGGATGACCGCGGTGTAGAGGCGCAATTTGCACTTGAGTGACAATTTGCTGCGGGCAGTTATCATAGAGTGGAGCCTACCGAGAGCGAAAGAGGCGCGCGAACGCGCCGTCTTTATGTGCTCGTTGAAGGTGAGGTTGTGGTCTAGGATGACACCTAAGTATTTGGCTCGCTTTCCCCAGGGGATCGGCTTGCCATACATAGAGATCGGGCGCGGGAGGGGGGGGGGTAGTTTGCGCGGTTTCGAGAAGATGACCGCCTGACTCTTATCGGGGTTGACCTCGATTCTCCATTTCCGGAACCAATCGCTCAAGGCGCTTGCGGAGGTTTGGAGGTTTCGAGCTATGGATGACTGGTTGACACCCGAACAGTATATGGCAGTGTCGTCGGCGAAGAGCGCCAACTGTGCCTTTTTACTGTTCGGGATGTCACTAGTGAACAGGGTGAAAATGAGGGGAGACAGAACGGAACCCTGGGGGACTCCGGCGCGGATGGGGTGAGGGGGAGAGAGAGCGCCCTCGATACGGTAGCGGAAAGTGCGGTCCGACAGAAAATCTCGTAAGATGAGCACGAGACGGTCTGGCACACCTAGCAGGTACAGCTTATATAATAAGCCATTGTGCCAGACCTTGTCGAACGCCTTCGCTATATCGAAGAACAGGACGCCTGTCGAAGCACCTCGCTGAAAAGCAGCGCTAATGTGCTCGACTATGCGGTGGAGCTGGTGGATGCACGAATGCTTCGTGCGAAAACCGAACTGTTCGGGGGGGATGAGGCTCTTTGCTTCGGCATAGTCTTTGAGGCGCTTATAAATAAGCCTCTCGTAGACTTTACCGAAAACATTGAGCAGACTGATGGGGCGGTAGCTGGAGGGCTCAGACTTGGGCTTGCCTGGCTTTGGGATGCCTATGACTGTGGCTTCTTTCCACATTTGGGGGAAGATGTTGTTGCTCAGGGCGCCATTGAAGATGGCGGTCATGAGCAGTATGAGGGGGGCGGGGAGGAGTTTGTACACCCTATTGGTGATACCGTCCGAACCGGGGGCTTTGCGGGTTGCGAGCCCTTTTATGATGTCTTGCACTTCGTCGGGAGTGACGGGAGGCAGAGGATCATCAGGGTCTTCGACTGGCGGGAGGGAGGCTCTCCGTTCGACTTCAGCGTTCACCTCGTCGAGGTGCGCTCTGTCTACTGGTTGAGAGCTGGGAGTGCATTGAGCCTCTAGGCTGTCGGCTAGGCATTCGGCCTTTTCGAGATTTTCGAAAGCGACCGTTTTGTCGGGGCGTGTGAGGGGAGGAACTGTGGCCTCTTCAGAGGAGCGGAGCTTCCTCTGGAGCTGCCAGAAGGCGTGGTGGGTGGGCTCGAGTTCGCCGATCATCTTATCCCATCCCTCGGAGCGCCATTCCCCTATGCGTTTCTTTACAGCACGCTGTAAATGGCGCATGTGGGATTTGTTCGCGTCGCAGGGAAAAGAGTCATAGGCACGAATGGCAGCGTTCTTCTCGGTCACCAGTTCACGTACGTCATCGGGCAGTTTCCAGCGATGGTCTTCCATCACTGGAACTTCCCGTGAGCAATCCGTCAGTACGGATTGAACGTGCTCTGTGAACGAGTCGATCGCCCCAGTCGTGTCTGCGACTGAGATAATTTGCTCGGGGATGGAGTCTAAGTGGGGAGACGTGGTGGATTTCAGTCTTTCGCTTACTTTCCTCCAGTCGGTGACTATTTTGGTCTGGGGGGGCTGGTTGGGGTCGTGCGGGAGGCCCGAATAGGGGGCCAGGTGCAAGATGACCGGGCGATGGTCAGAGTCGAGCTCTTGTACCGTCTCGATAGACTGCAAACGGAGGTTTACATTCTTGAGAAGCGCTACATCGAGAACGTCAGGACGTTGGGCGGGGTCGCCCGGGAAATGAGTGGGATACATCGGAGCGATGATATCGAAATTGAGGGAGTCGCCTAGTTTGAACACGATCCTACCTCTGGTAGAGGTCGTGCTGCTATTCCAAGCGGGATGTTTGGCATTGAGATCCCCCGCCATGATGACGGAGTCACTCATACCGAAGAGGGTAGTGAAATCGGTAGAGAGAGAGATGGGATCCTCCGCACCATTGGTGGGCGGGATGTAAGCGGAGATGATGGTGATTGAGGGGTGACCGGTCATGCCGAGCCGACAGATAGAGATCTCTAGCTGAGAGAGGAGGGCAGGCGGGTCTATCGGGATGCAATGGAGGGACTTCCTATAGTAGATGAGGGTACCGCCCTTGTGGCAGCGAGACCTGTCATTGCGAACTATCTTGTAGTTGGCAATGCTCGGGTTCCGCAGATGGGGCTTCAGGAAGGTTTCCTGGACTAAGAGGACATCGAGCTGGTGATCGCGGAGGAACGCGGCGATCTCTTCGCGTTGTTTTTTAATGCCGTTTGCATTGAAAAACCCTAGTCTAAGGGATCGGGGTTTGGTAACGCTCATTCTTTGTAAAGCCATTGGAGCTTTTAGAAGTTGAGGGTTTGCATGACTTGCGTAATCTGAGGATACGCATTGAAAATCTCGGCGATGCGCCGAGGATTGCCGTTACAGGCTTGGATTTCCGCTGCCATGGCATTTGCGGGGGCAATAAAAGCTGCGTAAGCACCGATTATTACCTCCATGCTGCTAGGCTGGGGGCGGGAGGCGGGGGTCGGGGGGGACCTACTGGGACCAGCGGGAGCCCTGGGCGCGGCGGCGGGAAGGGCTACCGGTGGGGCTACTGGGACCGAGGGGCCTACTGATGGCGCGGGGATGACAGTTGCCATCAGCGCTGGGATAGTCGGGGGTGGGGGGGGCACCGAAGCTGCGGGAGCTTTGAGGTGGTTGAGGTTCGCCCATGGGGAGGGCCTTTGGGGACTGAGCCTATCGGGCATCTGGGAGGAAGGGATCGGGATCCTCACAGAGGGGCTTTCCCTTTGCTGACGGTCGCTCGCGCGCTTCGTCAGTTTGGGAGAAGAAGACTTGGGAGCCTTGGGGCAGCCACGGTAGTTAGCCGGGTGCCCGGATTGGCCGCAAAGAACGCAGCTCGGTGGCTCTGTGCACTGAGAGCGGTCTTTAGGGCGGGGACAGTCTGACGTGCCGTGGGCACCTAGACACTTGACGCATCTAGGTGTCGCGTAGCAGTGGGATTGGGAATGGCCATACAGTTGACACCTGTGGCATTGTCCGATGAGGTTGGACTTCCTGGGTTTCTCGATAGAGATACCCGAGAGGGAGCAGACTGACTTCACCTTGAAGATGGGGTGATGTCCTTCAGTAGGGTCGCAGATGACCAGGACCATGTCGTAGACTAGGCCCTTCCATGCTTTGTGCAAGCGATGGACTGCTGAGACGGGGATGCCTTGTGAAGCAAGGTCTTCTTTGATCTCCTCGGTGGGGATTTCTTTGGGGACGCGCCTGATGATTACGCGGGTGGGGACTTCCTCCGGAAGGGAGTACGTATGGAAGGAGTAAGCCCTTGTCTGGAGGAGACGGGTAAGGTCCCTGTAGTCCGAGGACGAGGCGACCGTTACCTTAATACCCTGTTGGGTTGAGCGGGCGTTCGTGTAGTTGATCTTTTGATCAACACACGCTTTGGAGATTTCTGTCCATTTGGACTTATCCTGGACATAGATGGGGGGCGGGGGTCGTGGCTTCTTTGCGTTCGAAGCGGGAGGGGTAGCCGAGAGGCTAGACGCGGGATTGGCCTGCGGTGCGGCGGGGGTTGGGGTGGGGGGGCGGGGGTTAGAAGGGATTACCGCGACCGACTTTTTGGCCTTGTTGGCGTGAGAGGAGGCGTTCTTCTTTCTCTTGCCACCCTTTCCGACGACTATATAGTCGTCTTCCGAGGAGGACGAAGAGTCAGAGAGGGCTTCCTCTGAGTCGGATTGAGATTGGGGTACGGACGTGTCCATACTCTCTGGAGTATCTGCTGCGGTAGCGGCTGGCACGGAAGGTGCGGGATCGGGGACTGGCACGGACGGTGCGGGTTTCGGGGCGGACACGGAGGGAGCGGGTGATGGGGCTGGCACAGAGGGTGCGGGTTTTGGGGCGGGCACAGAGGGTGCGGGTTTAGGGGCTGGCACGGATGGTGCGGGTTTTGGGGCTGGCACGGAGGGTGCGGGTTTTGGGGCTGACGCGGGGGGTGCGGGTTTGGGGGCTGGCACGGAGGGTGCGGGTTTGGGGGCTGGCACGGAAGGTGCTGGTTTGGGGGCGGCGGCTGGCACAGAAGGTGCAGGCGAGGGGGCTTGCACGGAGGGTGCGGGAGGGGAGGCGGCGGCGGCCTCGGGGATTTCGCCTGAGTTTGGCGGAAAGAGGGGGCTGACTAGCGCGTCGCTAAAGTCAATGACCGAACCGGGAGGGCGTCTAAAATTTATAAGACGTTGGGCATACTGGTTAACGAAAGAGGGGTCCTTGAAGAGGACCTCTTTAACGAACGCCAATATGACCGCGTCTGCCATGATCGGGATGGGGGCGGGGAGAGGGAAGAACCATAGGGGGCGTGAATCCCTAACAACCTAGCACCCCGGGTGGATGGGCCCGGGGGTGTGAGATCCTACCCTCCCTGTCGGGTGTGAGACAGGGAGGTGAGTACCTGAAGTGAGCCCTAAGCTTGTGACCCGTCGCCGATCTTATTGTGCGAACGGGGCCCTAACCAGTCTGTGCGATGGGTGTAGAGACACCCTAGACCGGCTTCTAGTACGAAGGGGTTGACACACCCAACCGTACTAGACGCGAGCTGTGGACAAGGGATTAGTTACGAAGCTAGAGCTGACTAGGAGCCACCCCCAAGGCCAAGCTTCTAGCTCCCGATTCCAATTGACAGCCTCGCCCTGATGGGGCTCGGCGGGTGAGATTGGGGCACCACCCCCTTGGCTTCGTTGGCACCGTGAGGTATCCACCAAGGACCACGAAACTGTGGTTTTTACCCGGAAGGGGCCAAAAACCTCGACGACACGTGTGATGACGATTCTCTCTTAAAGAAACAACTTCTATCAACCACGCCTTGAAAAAGGCGGCTATTGACAGGGTGCGGGCGTAGTCCGGAGACTACTGAGCTCGTTACGGCTAGCGTAGCGAGAGCGGGCGGTGGCGGGGCGGCGAGGCGGTGGGGGCGTGCAGCGAGCGAGAGCGGGCAGCACGACCGTCCACGGCGAGCGTCGAACGGAGAGTCCAATCATGAGTCTTTCACTAAAAAAGTTACCTTCATTTTATAGTATCCAAGCTATGTACACTTTTTTTGCCCAGGGACCTTTTATTATAAGGCGCCACCAATACCTTACAAAACTCAAACCCGAACATATCGAGTGCAAGTTTATAGACGGCCGCACGGCACTATCAATCCGCATGTCGCACGTAAGTAAGTAGGTGTCGAATCCACATATCGCGTTATTTATTACATTATAAACGATATCGAGGATCGCGCGCGTTTTGGACGCGCCCCGGGTATGTGATGACGTATCTCATATTTATGGGGCATACGCGTATTGTCCCGGCGTGTAGGCCGTGATGCATGGCCGCCGGTGCCGATGGATGTTACTTACCATGTGGCACCCTAGAGTGGGTGTGGACGTGGACTTATAGTAAGGGTTGGGAATGCGCCCTTTAGGATTGGAGGAATGTTAGAATATTTCTTCGTGTTTGCACCGGTATGCGGAAGTGTTCGATTTATGTTTGAGAAAGTTCAGGAAGTTTCTGGGCTACTGCTTTGGTTACAAACCATTTTCTATTTTCGTTCTCATTTCCATCTGCTTGTCGGTTCAGGTATTTCCCTTTTTTTTTAATATCCAAAGTGCCTAAATTATCAATTAGGTTCTTAGGTAAAACGAGAGTTGATTGGAGAAATGCATCAAAACTAACGCAAAAAATAGCTAGAAATTTAAAAAAGAACAATTGTAACGCTTCTTTTTAAACTTTTCCTATCATGTCATTCATAATTCTACACGTCCCATCACCACTACAAATAATCTTAACCTAGAAAATTAAAAAAAAACTTCGTAACATACTACATATTTATAAAACAAACAGCAAAACCAACAACTATATCAATCGAAACTGAAAGCACACAAATAAGCTAACGCTTTGCATAACCGCGCGGTGTTAACAAGGGACTTCAAAGTGCGCAGGCGCGGCGATTCAATACGATCGCATACAATACAGCCGCATTCGCATGCCGTATCCAGTTGTCACTTGCACTCATTGAATGTATGTCGCTGATGGACAATGGTTATTCAATGGGAGTTATTGGGTGCTGGGTTGAAAGATATGGGTCAGTTTGTCATTAATGGTGCCACAATTTATGTATTCAACCGATTTATTCTATAAAAATCTCACTCTTCACCACAATCTCACTTAGGTGAAGTGAGATTGCAGTGAGCTGTCATTGAACCTGATGCTATTGGAATTGACACTATTTACAAATCACTTCACCTAAGTTTTCACGGTGATGGTTTTTTACAGAATAAATACATCGGCTGTTCTTCAATTCTGTTCACAATTTTTTTATCCTTTTTTTTTATATTTTTTGTACATTTAATAAATTATTTTCACCGACTACACGTATCCTTTAATTATCAAATTGACATTTAAAACCATTCGATTTTTATTTTTATATTTGATTCCAAGTAAAACAAATAATAACAACAAATTTTTCAACGAAGCGAACAAAAACAAGTTATAGGCAACAACCATCTAATATGGAAAATATCATTACCATTGAATTTCACAAGCATTTCGATCAACAAAATTGTTAAGCCACAAAAGGCGAGCGAATAAGTACAAAAATCTAAAATTTATTCCACATTACCTACTTTAAATACTTTTTATCTGAAGTTCGGAAATAAATTGAAGCGCTCGTGCCACCCAAGAAACAGAAAACAAACTCAATGTACTGTCGTCGAGCCAGATATTCTATACACTAGAAATATTAACCGCGTCGCTACGAAAATGCTCCTCTAGAAAAGATATAAATAGATGGATAAAGTCGAAACATATTCAGCTTATGTTACGAATAAACAAGTCGTCACAACTAACCTCAATTATTTACATAATACGAGTACGTTAGTTGTACCTAAATTACAAAATAAAATCAAATAAAGACATTAACGTTATCATCCCGTGATATAAGCTAAGTTTGTTTTTATGTCAAATTCTAATGTCAAAAATCTTATCATTAACTTTTTGAAACGAAGTTCTTTAACGCGACTTGCAGTAGCTGAAAACTGGTAGAAGTCTTCACATAACGAAAAAGCGTTATGCCCCTCCATGCGATTCTATAAGATACTTTCATGGTTTTCGAGGGTGCTAAAGCCGATTGTGAGGTCAAAATGAAAATCCAAGATGGCAACAACTCCTTCTCACTTTATTTTATGTACGAGTGTGTTTGCGTGCGAGTATCGCGTAACGAACACGTTTTTTTTACTATATTGTCGTCATATCCCTCTCAGAGCGAAACCTAACCATGTTTCTCTTAAGTCAGCTTCTTTCAGTCCGCAGTCGCAATCCGGTCTATTATATTGTCAATTCGGGACCTCCATGCACCGTATACAATTACAAGATGTGTTCATTCTGCCGCAATCTGTCAGTCGGAACGGTCGTCTCACTATAAATAAAGTGAATTTATTAGCGTGCACTTAATTTATAGCTATTTTGGACACAATGTAGCGATGTGATATCCTACTGTAGGAGCAAGTGCGGGCATTCAAGTCCCAGGAGTCTGCATTGTTGGCGAAACATATTGGAAGTGCTTTTTGTTAAGTTTTGTAAGAAAAGAGGTAGCTTATAAAATCAAGTAGGCAATAACAATTTCAAAAGGTTTATTGTCATTTGCAGGTTGTACAGCAAGATGTAGCTATCTTCGAATTTAAGAGGCAATGCAAGATTATTCGTTGATAAAATTGCAAGCATGCTGCAATTGAAAATATTGGAAAGACTGCTTAACAAACTAAGTACCTATATATCTTAGTTCAGTTAAAATAGATAGATAGATAAATACTCTTTATTATGTCGACGGTTAAGAGGAAATAGGGTATAAGTGACAAAAAATGAAATGTTCAGGAGAGCCGTTCAAAGTTATAAATTTTAGAAAAACTGACGTATTTTGTCATTTAGGATTTTTTTTGCTAGAGCATAAACGCCAAAAAAGTCATCGTAGAGCCTTGGGAGTAAGCGCATTCGAAAGAGCGGAAAATTTTACGTTGGATGGCATATATAACTCATTTTTTACCAAAACGTCGCTTATGCCCAACTTCCTTTTTACCGTCGATGTATATTATGTACAACATACATACTCAGCTTTTATGTTCCCACTGCTGGGACACAGGCCTGCTCTCGGTAAGAGGGGGCAGTAACCTACCACGCGGGCCCAGTGCGGGTTGGTAGATGTGATGTCTTCGAATTTTTGGTTCTAGTACATGCCGGTTTCCTCACGCTGTTTTTCTTCACCGTTTTGAGAGCAGTGGTGATGATATGATTTACACAAAGTAGAGCGCCTGACTGGATTTGAACCTATGACCTACAACTCGTAAGTCGCGCCCGTGACCACTGGGCCACCACTGCTCTATATACACCATACAAGTTACAGATTTAAATGTAGAAATATTAAGCAGTCTTTTAATAAACACTCTTAATAATAATTTCAGTTTTCAATAAACACTCTAGATCCTGTCGGTGAGATACTTATAGCTACGGTCTTGAGGGTGCTTTGACTACCATAAACCGCTCCGTATCCACCATTTGTTTGATGTTTTGGAAGATGGGCTGTATTCCCCGAAAGGTTAGGCAGAGGTGCATCTATAATACACCCCCATTTCACCAGTTATGTTTAAGTCCCATGTAATAGGGGGCGACCCTATTGTCATCAATCGGGCACATATCCAGACTCCCGGTTGCTACTGAGAAATTCCAGATAAAAAACCCAATAACACTCTGCCCGACCTGGAAATCGAACCCAAGAGCTCACGCTTCACTGTAGCGCTGATAACTGACGGCTGCTGAACTTATTCGTGAATTAAAAATAGCCTCCGTAATGTAAGCCGTACAACCAGAGAGACATTTTATCAGCGATAACGATGGAAAAGTCAAAAATTTATGAGACTGACACAAGCTACCCAAAAGCTTATGTCAATCCTGTTGAATGATGTTGTAATAAGCTGATGTGCTTTGAAAGAGATTGCCACTTGTGAACCCTTCTGCCACATAACAGGCGAGCAAATATTTTTACCACAGGTAAAATGGGCTATTTGAATATAATTTGTGCCTATACGAGGGCGAGGGGAGAAAGATCCTTACATACTCCTTTTGCTTCGTTTACGTTCATACATCTGAGTATATAAGGATTGGAGCAGACGGCGTTCTGGAGTCTCTGCGTATCGCCATGTAAAGAAGGTGTGAAATTCTATATGTATTTACGTAAGTGGAAAGACATTGCTGTCCACCTTATTGTACCTTCCTCCTAATAAATAGACAGACTTTCCGCCGTATTGGCTCGAACAACTTACCACTCAACACTTACAATCAAACTTTTGACACATTCTTTTCTTTATTTTCACGCCAAACACTAATGAATTCAATCAGGAACAAACCAAAAATTACCATAATCGACTTCCTAACTACCTATTAACATTGATAAATACCTGATTATAACTGTTACATATAGTTTACACTCCAACGAGCACGTTAGTAACACTATCTGGCCAGTGATTTAGTGCACTCGCCTGTCCACTGGCGCGGTTTACTGGCGTGCCAGTGTGTAATGACTTGAGATGTAAATATATTAAATTGATTTGTTGGTTTCGGCTTTGTAAAGGAGAAACAATGGGTGTTTGTTTTCTATATCGTATGTTATTTAGAGTCAACTGAGATTAATGGGGGGCTTGAGAGATGTACGGCTTTGAGTATCATTTTGTCTGGCCTGTAATGAATAGTGAGCCTTATAGTCTGTGATGGATAGCATGCAGATATTGCTTATTAATCGATTCGCACGAATTCACTCGCCCGAAAAGTGCGAATCGTCACTTTTAAATAATATTATTTTTTCTATAGGCGACTCGCACGAAGTTAATTTATTTGTGGGCGAGTCGACCACTCCAGAAATATGTGAAGACTCACTCCAGAAGTGATAAGATTTAAATATTATAAAACGTGCGAGCTTAACCCGGGAGCTTCTTTTACGGACAAAATGTATAAAAGAGAAACGAACTGGGGATAAGGACATCGAGCGCAATCTGTCACCTGGATTCAGCAAATGATTATGAACAATGGTCCACAGAAATTTTAAAAAAATTGTCTGTTTCGTAGAAAAGTCCAATACTTACGTGGTCAAAATGTATGGAACAGCAATTTTCTTTTTTAAACTCACTAGAATCATGTTTTAAATTCATGGTTACAGTTACTGCGTAGATGTCCCCTGCCGCCTTGAATTCCTGTTACACTGACGTCGGTCGCGTACGTCGGTCGCGCGTGTGAATATACATTGTGTTCTTAGAACCATACTGCGACGCTGACGTCAGCGACGCGAATGTTGGTACTGACCGTACGCGACCGAACCGACGTCAACGTAACAGGAATTCAGGCCTTATTTTCACAGTGCTTTCGGTGCACTTTACTCTTCCTTATTTTTGTATTCCCATAAAAAAGTATTTCAGATGTCTCTGATGTCTCTGTCTAATTTAAATTAGAATTGAGATAAAAGCTTGCAATATATACCTAATCACTATTATCCATAGAGAGATCACAACAGACATTAATAAAAATCATTATCTCTGCTTACAAACAACTACCATTCTATCAATTATAATTAAAAACCATTGTTCCCTTTTATCATATACAAAAGAAAATAACAAGAATTTGACCTCATAACTCAAAAGAGTTGCAAAACATTCAGCACATACATATCTAAGGGGTGTTATCCATGTCGCAAGATGCTTAAGCCGGCGCACGCGCCGAACTATAATGGAACCATAAGTCACGATCTTTCTCAAACGATGCTTACCTGAAACAAATGAAAATAGACCTTGGATTTTCAGACATAAGATTGAAACTTAAAGTGTCGTGTATAATGTAAGACTTATTTGCCCTATAAAGAGTTGGTTCAATAGACTATTGCGAATTACAAAATATTGAATGGCTGCTGTTTAAGTTCATTATTTCTTTTCATGATAGAATTTAATTTTAGTGCTTTAGAGCTTAATCGCTTCTTATGTTTCTTTATTAGCCTTTAAATAGGTCGTGATTGTGTATGCAATTATTGATCTTGCAATCTTTAAAACTTAATTATTTTTATATCTATCGTTATAGGACTATAATTAAATGACTTCAGCCTTGCGAAGGGTGCCATAAAAGTCATGAGCTATAAAAGTCATAATGTCTGTTCAGTCACCATTTTACGATATTTCTCCCAGATAATTCTGTAAAAACTACTCAGAATGTCTCACCACCTATTGCTGTTGATGTTATATAATATATTGGCTAACCCGGAAGTCTTTAAACAGACTCCGAATCCAGGTTGGCCGGACCAAGGTGAAGATTCATATATGACTCCGCCCTGTAGTGTCAATGTGGTGCTGTTTTACAAACAATGAGACACTTACCTAATATCGTATCTTGGGTGTCGTGTCAGCTGCACGTTACAGGAACTGATGGACGCTACTGATGGCGTCAAACGCGTAGCCTAATTCTGGGACAACTCCATTTTGATTGCCATCGACACGCTAAGAAGAAGTCTATGTAGGATGGTCTTCCAAGAAGTACTTTAGGTACCAAAGATTTCACGTTGCATGCCAACCTTATACGATTACTTAAAATTTTAAGCCTACCGTAAATTCGTGATCCAATGTCAAATTAGAACAGTAGACTGGTCATATTCTTTACTATATCGGATGACTTTTTTTCCCGTCTCGAAATTTTCACAGGGTGTTCTACCCATGAATATGAACAACTTTCATTATGGGACCAACTCTGAAAACACGAAAAAAGAATCTGCTGTTTCATACTTTTTGGTCTAGGTATTGAACTTTTGTATTAAACAGCAATTTTTTTATTTTTTTTTATAAACGGTAAAAAAATCTTCCGGTATATGATGGGCCACTTCCAATCCAAACTATGGGCACTTAGCATTCAGTCCCTAAAAAGGGTCTATTAGTCAGTAATGCATCGTATGATCGGTATCACATTTCAACAATAGGGGCAGAGTTCATATTCCACGGAGGTGACATTCACACAGTCTCTGACTATGACTATTGTTGAAATAGATTGAAACACTAGATAATTATTTAACATGGTATATTAAAAGTGAGAAGCAAACCATTGACAGGACATGTTATCAAGGAGTGACAGATAGAAGAAGAAAAAACTAAGTCATTCACAAAGGTTTAAGTTTGCATTCCAACTTATATTCCAACAACTATAAAGACCAGTAATTGTACATTCAGCCTTATGAAGATATATACGTGTAGTTATATGAATCATGAAGGAGTCCACATATTAGGTATAATATGTCGTGCCTAGAGGCATGCATGAACATTACATATCTAATATATAAAATCCTCGTGTCGCAGTGTTTAAAACAAAACTCCTCCGAATCGGCTTGACCGTATCTTATGAAATTTTGTGTGTATATTCAGTAGGTCTGAGAATAGGACTTTTTGCAAAACGTTTGCGGAGTCAGCTAGTTTTAATATATAAAAATCACGTAGTACGCTAATCTATCAACCGATTTCATGAAAGTTTTGTGAATGTGTATTTTTGGCTCCAGTTTGAAAGCTATAGTTGTGGACCCGATAGGTGGTGCTCCATCCGAAGCAGGGGCGGGCCACTAGTGCTCTATAAAATGTTTTATCTATGCAAAGGTCCAAATCCAACAGGCAAGGTATTTTATCAAATAAAATCTTCTTTTGTGTCATAATTTTCTGTCTGCCCTCTGGCCAAACAAAAAAATTTTCTAAAAATTATATCTGGAGATACCCACCACTATAATATTGATCTTTTCAAAAAACCTCTATTTACTCGAAATATTGCCTAGATCTAAGCACAGACTCCTTTGTAGACCCATTTAATTATATTTTAACTTTACAAAATATTTTAAGTATATCCGATGCACGGTAGGTACCATCTTGCGACGAAAAAAGATCCTATGACCATGAGCTCAGCAAATAAATGCCTTATAGGTTTTTAGGATATTTTGACATAACGTAGACCTTAGAACCTTTTAGACCCTCGAAAGATTAAAAGTGAAAGTACTAACTGCTTTTCTACAGCTGGTTTTCCTCTAGTTCCAAAAAAAATAATACCTAATATTGTAAAGCCGATATAAATCTCTTATATACAATATCATAAAGTTGCTAAACTTGTGTTTAAAAGATTGCCACCTAAGCTAGGTCTCCTCATAAACCAACATCACGTCTCCTCATAAAACAACACTACGTCTCCTCATAAAACAACACTATTTTGACCTTAAATCAGAAAGCCTATACCCATCAGCCTTCTATGTGTCAAGGAACACAGTAATATTAATCAAGACTCTATTCTACTTTTTTCACCTCATATCTTTACCTTTTGTAGGCCTATGTTATAGGCTTACAAGCTTCTGGCCACGGCTTCACCAGCGTGGAAGTCGGAAATTATCCTAAGGGAACGTGCTATTGGGACAAGAAAAAAGAAGCCTTTGACCTTCACCAGGATGCCATCTATCTCCTTAACAAGTTTCATCGAAATCAGGGGGCCTAAAAAGGCCACTTTGGCAGAATCATAAGACAATTCATATCACGCAATTTTATCTGTGTGGCAGTTTTGTATGGAGATTCGTAAAATGCTACAGGAACACCTCTGCCTAACCCTTCAGGGATATATAGGTGTGAAACTGTTAAACAGATGAATTGCGTGATATGAATTGTTTTATGAATCTGCCAAATTGGCCTTTTTAGGCAACTTGTTCAGTGGTTTAGTTGTCAAAAGGTAACACAGACAGAGTTACTTTCGAATTTATGATTAGATTTAATAAGGTGCAAAATATAACATTTAACTCCTATCAAGTTAGCAACACTTAACCTACTTTACATAAATATCAGTGCTATTGTCTTTCAGTATAAATACCATATAATAAGTCAGTGAGAAAGGTGCCAATAGAATTATAGGGTTAACATTAAACAAATGATTTTCAACTCTAAACGTGGGACTTTAAAGTTGGATTTCCAGTGTAATGGTTTGATTTAACCCTTTAAATAAAAAGTGCGCCTCAAAAAGTATATTTTGCGCTTTAAGTTTGAAGTTATCACTTTTATTGCCCATAAAGTGTGTTAATGGCGAGTTAACCATAGTAAATCCCATTACCTTTTTAAAGGAGAAGTCGTCTGAAATTACTTTTGTATGTGATGATAACATTTGTAATGTTTGCAAGTGAGGACACCGCCTCATATTTATTGAGATCATTTTGTTTTATATTTATTTATTGTTGAGAGTTGTTTTTATTTTAATGTGGATTTTTTTTCTCCGAGTGTATCGAAAGGTATAAAAATCGCTCAGTATAAAGTGGTATAAATCACTGCAATATTTTGTAAATGTTATTTGAAATCCAAAAGAGTCCAATTTAGTAGATACACCGAATAAGATGTGTAACATGTTGTGTCCAGAGCTTTCCCAAGTTTCCCAAATTTGAAAAAAAAAGCAAAAATGTTAAACACATTCAAACAAGGGGTCCAAGACCTAATTAGATACGAGTAGAACACCTTCCACCGAACTAAAATCTAAAAAAAGCGTCTTGGTAATGACTGGAAAAACCTCAGAATGAACCAAAAATATCACGCATCCCAGTAGGTAAATTTGGTGACATAAACACAAAAACCATTTATAACGGTCCACGCCGACCAAAACCACAGGGCCACAAACGAAAAAACTTTGAGGCAACAGCAAGTGGCCACTCCATCTTCTGAGATAAATGAATGAGATTGTCCTAACAGCTGACAAACTTTAGGTACACCTACCCGAAAAGTGACAACCCTATTTTGCATATGCGAAAACTTTTACTTCTCAATTTTGAACCTTATCGTTGTAAAATAGGGTTCAAGTTCAGTGGTCAGTGTATTCAATTTGTTTGCACAGATGGACAACGCCCCGAGATAAGATCAGCAAAATTTAAACAATGAGATGTTACTCTGTAAGCTTGTTCTTGCTCGCCGTTATATTTGGTGCGGAGTCCTTGAAACATTAAGATATGATGCAGATCTGAATATCGTCGACGAACGAGATAGTTTTATGGAGAGCTCAAAACCCCAGACTATAAGACTCCCTTTCCACCAGCGATGTGTATCAATCAACTCAGTCTATCGCAGTTCACTGCTGGATATAGGCCTCTCCCAGGCTGCATTACAACACTCTTTCCTCCGCCTTCCCGCTTCGGTATATCTAGCTTGGGGTCACCCGGTCACCCCACACTACACTTACCGATACGCGGTCTCCAATCCAGATCTCATCTGCTCCACCAGCTATCAGTCCTTCACAAACATAGCCAGCCCACTGTCACTTCAGCTTGCTTACTCTGCAAGCTAAGTCGGTAACTCCGGTAGAGAAATGTGTGATTTTCAAAGCGTAGCTCGTAGCTTGGTGCGCTAGCGCTGGTGGAAAGGGTTCAACGAAGTTAAGCTTTTTTGCATACGTGCAAAGCGCAACTTCAGCATGTCTTACCCGCTCCGCTCCTACTAAGATCTGATGGAAATACTTAAGATACATTACTTTTGTAACTAGGCTGCCTGGCATGTCTCTGGTGAAAAAGTAGCATAAAAAAACTACAAAACTATTTTATAGTAATCTATGATATCGATGTCTTTCTTCATACTCCTTCAGTAGACTACGATAGACATCCATACCAACAAAAATGTTTAAGAGGTTTTTGGACAGAATTGGAAATCGTTAATTTACGATAAAAATGTCTAGAAAATTCTTAATGATATAAGTACGCCACGAATGATGAGACTTGACTTTTATCTTAAACTTTATTATTTCGTAATAAATATTATAATAGGTATTGTTAAGAATTTTAACCTAAATTTCATCGATAAATCCCTGAATAGATATACACATTATGGGTAACTATTTCGTGCACGACTTACCTGCGCAAGCTCACCACCTGCTGAGTTCGTCAAGTCTCATCTTTCGTGGCGCGTATTAAACCTACCACCCGTGCTTTGTAGTTCTTAGGCAGGTTAGCAGTGACATATATTTGAACAGTCATCCATTCCAATCAATGTTTGGTTTTATGTAACCATTCTAAATGATACTAAAAGAGGTCAATGGTCTGGAAGCTATTAAGTTAATGATGATTCAATACAATAGCTACCAGATAAGTCACAGGTACCTAATATATCACAGGATTCTCATCTAACGGTACTAAAGTTCTTATCTAAATATATGAGCCAACGGGTCTTGTTCCCTATCGACATCATTTGTTTGGTGACAAACTTATTTGATAAACTTTTTCCTTATGTTGTGGTTTTTAAGAATTTCCGGCTAACGGGCGCAAGGTTCTCTGAGGGACCTGTTTGACATGTTAGCTCATTTGTTATATCATTTAAAGTACCTACACACAGGATGGAAGGTACCTATTTTCTTCTATAAATAAATATAATGTGATGTCTAACCTTTCGGGAATTCCAGGCGTGATTTTACATAAGTTAAACTTCGTAGCAAAATTTACCCACAAATAACTGGTTTTCCCCGGAGACGTGTAACATATTGTAGGTAACAACAAAGATCTCTAGACTCCTACTTAAGATATTTTGACCACAGAACCGCCATTTTTATCAAAATCGACATTATGAAACCTTTTAAATTCTGTTTAGATGACTCAATAAGGATAATCGCATCAGAATTTTATTCTTAGGCGTTTTAATATTTCCCTAATGACTAGGCGCGGTTTGTTATTTAGGGACCTGACCACTTTTCCTAAATACCTATACTAGATTCTAGGCACAAAAATATTGAAATATAAATATATTTCAATATTTTTACAATGGAAGGTAAATACCTTGCATTGTAGCGATAGAAAATTGTCTTATGTTACCGCAGAATCGCCACGCCGCCGTCACCCATTAATTGGACCTCCGAAAGACTTCATCAGATCTACACCTTTTTGCCATCACCAAATTATAAACCGCAGCAATCCGTAGGATGCGAGAAACAACCGGTCGAAGTGACGGTGCTTGGGGTAGGCCTATGTCCAGCAGAGGACGTTTTTTGACAGAAATGATGATGATAAAATTATAGACAGTTTAGACGGTAGGTAAGTACTCTTTCAATTATAGGAATGAAATCGGTTCAGTTACGATGACGGAAAAACAGAGGAAGGACTATGGATGTTTAACTCCAAAAAATTATACGCGTCGTATTGAAAACTTTCTAAAAAGGTTTTATTTAAATTGAATTCCAAATATATCCCACCTTTTTATATTATTTTGTCAAAAAGAAAAAAAACACATTGGACCGTTGCCCTTCGGTTCTTTGACCCTTTCGTTAAAAGTGCTAACTTTAGGCTCTGATATGAAGCCTTCAGGTCATCAGACAAATTGAATTTAGTTTTCGTTTAATTTGCTGAAACAAATTTAAAATTAGTCACACCTTTATTTATATCTTTAATTAATTGAACATTTATTTTGACTTTCAACTTGTGTTTCAGAGGTATTGATTATAATTGTTAATTTCTTTCGATCGTTTCATTGAATAATGACCAGACACGTTTCATACAAAGTTGTGCCTAAAACCAAAAGTACTTTCAACTTACAAAACAATGCTGAAGGAATGGTCGTACAAATTCGGCACAATAGTAAAAAATTATAAGGAGGACTTCCCCGACCAGGGTAATACAATTTGATCGACAGACCAGGCAGTTTCGCGCGTTTCAGGCGGTTTCGTTGGCAGGCCATTTTGGATTTTGGCCCCAATAGGGCTGATCTCCTTTGTTTATTTGCCTCTCCGGCCGCTGAGAGAACGCGTTCTTGACACCTGTCAGTATCATACGAAAAAATTCGTGCTTTTTTCGATTTTGATCTTTATTAGCTACTAGAATTGTCGCACTGAAAAGCATTTTACCTTTTTGTAACACTCACTATTGGTTTTTATATTCTTAAATCATTTAACCCCGACGTTTTCTCGTCCTTCCGAGAGAGAAACTCTAGAGTCACACAAACCACAAGGCTCATCATCGAGAGATGATCACATTATCAAAATTAACAAAAGGTTTTTTTTTAAATATAAAGTGACTAATTATTATTTAAGTATGTTTTTTTTTTTGTTTCAGGCGTAAAATCCAGCGTTAGACAGCATTGTTCAAGGGGAATATTTACAGCACTAATATTATAATTTATTTCACCGAAAATCATACAACTTACACATGCTTTTAGGCATCTGCCTACTTGGTAGTATATATCATGGGAGCATCTGTAGCCGAACTAGGATGAGTCCTGTATCTCGGCATATAACAGCGCCAGACCTCTCAAAGCAGACAAGAATATAAATTAGCCCTGAAGGAGATCTAACGCGATGAATCGTAAACCCACACTGCCTTGCAAAAACTTCCAAAAATCAAACATAATTTAAACAAACAAAGCATTTTTACAGCCATGAATATTTAACACCAAAAAAAACAGACATTACATAATTTTCGCACATAAATCTCTGCTTGCATACAGTTGACGAGTTCGTAAATAAACAGACGCACTCCGGAATTCCGTCACGGAGTCTTATGTCATGCGAAGAATGAGGAAATGAAGTGTTTATTGGTTTAAATCTTTTGTGTTTTTTTTTTATCGTGAATTTCTGTTTTAGGATATCAACGACAAATGTAAGTTGGAAATGTGTGGTAGGAAAATATTAGAATTGGGTAATAATGATGTGATATTCACCAACCCGCATTGGGCCCACGTGATGCCCACTTCCTATCACAGAGAGGAGGGATTTATTTTCGTTATATCCCAGTTTTAGATCCCATTTTTAGGTATTAACGATGGGCCCCATTTGCTATTTCCATTGAATCCCATGTTATAACAACATGTGTAGGTACTTTTCAGAAGAAAAGTGATGAACCTTTATCAAACATTTAAAAAGTAGCGTGTGTTCGGCCCACCGACTATTATGGATGAATGAAAGACAGAAACATGAATGAATTCATACTTTATTTGCACCTAAAGACATAGGTCAGATCAACTTTTTACACTAAATTCGAAGATTTTCCAAACACTACAAGGCTGTATCGTGTCCCAGCAGTGGGATTACTTGGTTTATGCTTATAATGGTGACGTAGAAAAATCGATGTAAGAAGTGGAGAACTTTATCCAACTGTGATGCTCTCGGCTGAGAAGATGTTGATGAATGGTATGTGGTGTGGTGTGGTATCAACCTTAGATTCGCATGACTGTGTCTTCGTTTCCATTACTTTGACCCCCAGGTATTGAAAGAAGCAGCTTAGATAAATACAAAAAAATTGGTTGTCTGTAAATCGGTTTACGGACGATAATTTTACGTGATAACATCTTAAGAGATAGATGCGTCACAAACCGAACGCTTAGGCTGATCGTGCCTCTCTATCGCTTGTTCCGCGTTCTCGCTTGCACGCTCGGCTCAGGCGGAACGTGACAATGAGTCATGCTTTTTCGTGCGTGCAGCCGGCGTTCATCGACTTATAAGAAGTTATCACGTGAAAAAAAAATACTAAGTAATAATAAGTATGTTATAACAAGGAAAGATTCGATCATTTCTTTGTAATAAAATTTGGTACCTAAACCTTGAAACAATATCCTTATATACCCTTACCTTACGTTACGTAACACACGTAACGACAGTGTCAATAACTGACCACGACCAGTAGGCACCTAAACTGAAGGACGGAATTTCGATTCTTAAAACATTTCGTTGAATCTTTGTTGACATGATAATATAATTCGATGATGCGTGGAAGATCGTGATTTTAACAGAATTTTATATATCATTTCTTTACCAAATTAGAATGGAGGACTATTAAATATGTAAAAAAAAAAATTTTTACGAAGGTACTAATTACCCATGTTAACTAAATAACTAGATTTCCTTTTTTTTAATGTAGCAGACAGAAGATATTTCTGTTCCGGCAAGTCGTATATGAACTTGAGCTTGTCTGAATCTTTTGATTATTTTTGTCTACATCTATAAAGGTCTAAAATTCTGCTTTTCTAGGTCCTATTCTAACAAATCTGCAACAAATTATATTTAATCGGATTAGGAAAATCCTTAATAAAGCAACTTTTTATCAAAATTAGCCTGAGTACAAGTTTTCCAACGCTAAAATCAACCCTGTAGTTGCCCATTAGTTATTCCTAGCACATATTCCCCATAAAAACAAAAGACTCTCAATTGGCACTTAATACAATACAGTCCTTATCACAAAACCCGAATACCATTCCAAAAAAACATAGCACACGCAATAAGTGCACTTTTCCAAAAACGCGTCACAAAAATAAGAGAACTGCAGTATTAAAACATAAATTCTCACTTAAGCATTATCTTGACTATTGTTCAATTATCAGCTGTTATCTGACCGCCAATTAAAAATTTGTTAAAGATAGCGAAAGTATTGATAGTTTTAAAAGCCCAGTGTTCATTAGGCCTTTTCTTTTCTAGGTTTTTATTGTGAACGCATCGGTATTTGGCGTAGGAGTGCAAATTCTTTGATTGTGCCGGTAATATTTGGAGTATGCTAAGTGGGTTACATTTAGAGTTTAAGTGCTAGGTAATAAAGGCAATCAATTTGTTAAGGACTCTATGGTATTTGAAAAAAAGTTGTATAAAACTTAGGAGTAGGTACACACGACGACATATTTGGCTATACATTTCCAGTTTTAGCTGACCTCGTATTGTATAGGCTTTTCATACAATGAGAAGTCAGCTTATCATCCTACTTCTTATCCTACTATCCTACTTCCTACTAATATTATAAACGCGAAACTTTGTGAGGATGGATGGATGTTTGTTACTCTTTCACACAAAAAGTAATGAACGGATTTTGATGAAACTTTACAGTAATAACACATAGGATGTTTATATCCCCATATTCCCACGGGATCGACACTTATGCGGGTAAAACCGTGGGGCCCTGCTACTACTGGATATTTTTATCTTGATGTGTCGTCGTACTCGTCGTGCGTACGGATCAACTATATTTTGTTTGAACTAACTTAGTTTTGCTATCTCTTCCCAGATCATCACCATCATCATCATCATCATTATCATCATTATCTCATCATCTCTTTCTTTCATCATCATCAACATCTTCGTGTCCTTGTCCTATGTTACTTGTGGTCGGTGCAACAAGTTTTCTTCTTCCATTCTCCCCTGTCAACCGTCACGCTATCATTCACTCCCTTCTCTTTCATATCATTCCTTACACAATCCATCATTTTTAGGGTTCCCTATCTCAAAAAGAATGACTGAAAAATTTTAAGATCACTTCGTTGTCCGTCTGTCTATCCGTCAGTTAAGGCCCTTTTTCTCAGGAACGCGTGGAGTTATCAAGTTGAAATTAATGTCAAATACTCAGGGCTACAATCCTTTGAAGCAGTGAAAATCAAAGTTCTAAGTCATTAGTCATAATTTAAAGATTTACTGATTTAACGTTTATGTTCCGAAATCAAAACCAATAGGGTACTTCACTTTGAAACATGATTTATACGACGTTTTTACCTTGTGTGCGAGACCGACTCGCACTTGGCTACTTTTTATCTCATATAAGCCATTCGAAAAATAAATACCAAACATTATCAACCGTACTCGAATCGTACGATATCGTTAATAACCGTGTATCGAACAGTTCTACCTACTTGTACCTGTGCCCACGCAACCGCTAACTGCTTGCGCAACCATTTGCAAGTCTGCAACCGATTGCTTCGCCGTTGTTCGCTGTAGATGGACATGTTGCTGAGGTATTTATAGTAAATCCTAGTGGCAAGAAGGTTGTTGGAAATGTAGGGATTTAATTTCCATCAGGTATGCGAAAGTTATGATTCTAGCTAAGAAGAAACGTTTTGGTACCTAAACCAACACAGCTAGATCAGACCTTCTAAACCAAAAATATAGAGCGTATGGTTATGTAATGGACCTAAATTCTGTCTAGCTTTTTTATACCGATGGTATTATTTCTATGCCCATTAGAGAAATCTACGAATTAACCTGCATGGGGTGGTCCATCTTCAACGAAGTCTTCGGACTAAGAACTTAACATTTCAAAGAACCCATTTTTGGTCCATAAAACCCAACGTTACCACCCCTACCTCCAATTTTTACCAACTAACTTGCAAATTACAACTGTCAACTTAAGCACTCCACACACGACACACATTGACATACACTTACCAACAACATGCGAGTTGGGACATGAGGGGTCATGAATGAAGCCATCGCCGTGTTTCCAGCCATAACTAGCCCCCATAGTCGTAACGTGGGAGTTGCCAACATGTAAAATACTAATATAGTGGTATAAAGGCTGTTTATTGAGATTACGAGCCTATATGTTCCGAAATCAAAACCTATTGGGTACTTCCCGTTGACCTAGAATCATGAAATTTGGCAAGAACAATGTTATATAGCACAAGTAATAAAACCGTAATTTTCTTTTACATTACAAAAAAAAATTAAAGCTATTTACATATCTACAAATTTGTACGGAGCCCTCGGTGCGCGAGTGCGACCCGCACTTGACCGGTTTTTAGGAAAATGCATGTGGTCGAAGGACCATTTGATAAATGGTAAGTGATAGGTAAATATGATTCTTGATGAAACAAACCTGCCTTGAAAGAGGCAAACTATAAGTTATAATTTGTATACGAACTTCTACTTTTAGCATACATACCTTTCTTTACTCACGCCTGCTTCCCACGGGGATGGGCAGAAACTACAGAACCTGCTACGATCATTTTGTCTCGTTTACGTTCTTACACCACACCACCACCACCACCACCATGGACCACCCACCATGATCAACCACCATGTGTTCTCGCCATACACTTTTAGCATTATTTAGCAAAAACCCATTGGAGCTAAAGCTATTGGAGGTCCAAGCAGTTTTATTTTTTCCCAATTATACCATGACATAACACGACAGTTAATTAACGTCACTTCAGTCGCAAATTAACGTGAAAATCTAAACATAATTAAGTGTAATATGTTCTCATCACGTCTCTAATATTTTGCGTATTCAATATGTGATGTTCTGATGTCATTAATATTCCCACATTATAAGAAGAATTATATGCCATAAACGTACAAGTTTTGCATTTAAAATGTTTTTGGTGAGACAATTATTTGATACATGGGTAGACAAATTGGCTTACTTACCTATTTTTAACCGACATCAAAAAAAAGAGGAAAAAAACAACCGACTTCAAAAATAATACTACAAAGTGAAAAATGACTTGTCGGTTCCAAAAAACTAAAATACAGAGTCAAAGACACCGACTTCCGAAATTATTACTACATTGTACAACTAGTGCATAAAAGAAGCCATTTTACCCCGAGACGTTCATGTCCACCAGAGCCGCAGGCGAAGGTGGATAGTTAAGTCGAGGGGTAAAATGGCTCGTTTATGTCCGAGTTATACACTCACTTCGATTGCGAGAAAATGAAACAGGCATCAAGTAATTCAAAAATTCACTGATCAAAATTGAAGAAGAGAATAGCTAATTCCCGCCACGAAACTTTTTAAAACTTTTTCTTTTCAACATGTGTTTCATTGCATTCGATTTGGGTACTTCATACTGCTAAGTCATAAAAACGTTTCTATGCGTTTTTAAATATTAATGACAACTATTTTATCAGGTTTTATTAAATTAACGATAGAAAACATGGAAGTGATATAAATTAAAAAGTATTTAAATAAAATAACGACTATAATCTATGACGTTTTATTGTGCGTGTGGCTGTTGGGCCTGACAATCTTAGTTTTAGAAAAAAAAATACTTTATGCACTAGAGCATAAAAAGCGACTATAGGTCGCCTACGCACAACATAAGGACGTACTTTTAGAGCATGAGAAGTGAAAAGTTTTTTATATTTCTTTACGAGAAATATAAAAAACTAAAATATAGAATGCAGATTCTACGTGTTGTGATAAAAAAGTGATACATCAACTAACTACCAATAAAAGGCATCTACATATAATAAAACGTGATCCTCAAAATGCCATCAAACGATCAACAAGTTAAGTTGACATTTATACGCTGCCTGACACTGCAAGGTACTGGCTTAAAATATTACTTGCATTGTTAAGTGATGCACCTCGCACACAAACTACAACCCAATTTAACTCGATCATCGTGATTTTATGACTCGATTCGATCGCTCAGTGAATGCTAATAGAGAAGAAAAAAATTGGGAATTTTTGGCTGTATTCGGTGACTCAGCGCGATATGTGTTTGTTTTAATGAAGCGACAACTGGTTGGTGTGTGACATTTTTTTTGGACTATGCGTAAAACCCACAGGTAACGCGTGTTCTGCCAAAAACCCATAGATAATATAATAAGTACCGTTCGTTCTACACCCATATAAGAAAAAATACTTTGACTATAAATTGTGTGACTTTGACTGGAGAATAGAAGATGAAAACGTGTTGCGCCGACCCGAAGTAACATGTGACAAAGGCAGGATGATCATGATGATGATAAAGTGTGACTTTGACAATTATCATTCAGATGAATAAGAAAACACTAGGTATCACGGTATTTACCGAAGTATGCATGTGGTTACAGTGGAGCAACATAATAAATAATAATCTTAGGTGCTGAGGTTGCCAACCCCATCAGCGTGTCGCATTAGAAAATTCTGTAAAAATATTTTAAAGCCGAAAAAAAAATACGTTTATTTTCGGTGAGATGTGACGCAAAGAAAAAACACAAATAATGACAAGTTGGGAGAAAATATGCGTCACATTCACGCAAAACGGCCATCGCTCAACCTAATGCTACTACCCTATGCGAGACAGAGCCACAGAGGAGGGCGCGTAAAAAGGCCACTTTGGCAGAATTATAAAACAATTCATATTATCATATTCATCTCTATGACCCCCTGGTTTTTAACGACAGCTGGCGTTGACGTGACGACGTAACCGATGAAGTTCTAAATCTGTAATAAGTAGCAACATAATATCAAATAATCATATTTAATATCAGCTTATACAGGACAGAGATAGCTGTAGGTACAAGAACTGCCTTGTGCCTAAATCCTGTTCAAAAACCGTGACTTGTATTCAAAAGGTACTTTTTCTCGCCCGGATTGCAAACTTATTTCTGAAACATATCGTATATCACACAACTTCCTGGACGTCAAACAAATAATAACATATTGTAATCGATACCTTTCAAAACAAATCTAATGACCACTCAACATGAACAACAATTATTGATTAATTACACTGGTAATTAGAGCTGTTCTACCTTGAACCCTGTCAGTCCTAAATGTAATATGTCTAAGCTTGAAGATAATTTGGTTCGTTTATTGAGAACTGTTCCGTATTGTTCGATTGACAGTGACGGAACTTTATGTACGATATTAGAAATATTTATTGCAATTAGTAGAATATACAACTGATTTACTATTAAATAGGTACCTTCGCGGCCTTTTCCGCCTGATCACTTAAAAAAAATTTCGCCTACATCCTGCGGCGGCGGCAAGCCACGCCCCCTTAAAGTTTTCGCTTATTAGGAAAGCGATAACGCAATTAGTTGCAACCTGCACTGCGCAGCTTAGTGACGCATCACGTGTACTCCTTTTGTGAATTGTACCGACGAACTATTTGACCTTGGCGCGCTTACTAGCCTGAGCTTTTATTTTTTGAGTGCAAGCAAAAATGAACTTAGTGGTGGTCAGGAGCAAGGGACCGCGATAGTACCTATTGTAAGGGTTGAAACGAAATTTACAATTTATATGGTCCACTTATCTGAAAGAACTATAGTTTTGTCAACCTAGATTTGGCAAGTTTTCTGATTTAAAGCGAAGGGACTTAATTATTTGTAGGGGGAAACTCCGGCAATTTTTCTGGGTTTTTTAGTCTAGCAGCAAAAACAACATAGTAACGAAATAGAAAATCTCAATACAGAATCCCAGTACCAAAAAAGTACCTATTTCTAATGGAAGTTTGCCAATAAATAAAGATATAGGTATATGTATGACAGTGTTAGTAGGGCGACAATAATAAAACACGACACACATACAATATTACACCTGTATCCCGAAGGGTTAGGCAGAAGTGTATCTATCTTTAGTTAGACATCAATCGGGCACAAATTTAGCCTCCGGGCTGCTACTGAGAAAACTCAGATGGAAAACCCCCAATAATAAAAACCGGTCAAGAGCGAGTCGGACTCGCGCACAGAGGGTTTCGTAACATCATAATAATATGTTTTTAAGTTTTAATCGGCGAGGCCTTTATTCGTCAGAAAATTTTAACACTGCACGTTGCGGTGTAGAATATTGCAGTTTTAGACTAGCGCCATCTCTTGACCGATAGTGGAACTAATGTAACTTTTGTGGATGATTTCTGAAAAGTGTGCTATGTGTAGTCATCGTTTTATTTTTCCTGTAATCTTTATATAAACTTCTATCACATAGAATAATTTCTGATTTTTCTCTATGCAAACTTCGGAGATAAGGGTAACGGTATTTTTTTTACATTTTTCATTTGCCGAAAACTATAGGGCCTAAAAAAAAATATTAATGTTTAAGAATGATCAAACTGCGCTCTTTCAAACGATACCCCACATGCCCTAGTAGCCTCCCTTCGAGTTTTTCAAAGCCCTTTTCATCACTGTTGCATAAATTTTTATTTTTCTTATTTGCAAAATAGTTGGGCAAACGTAATTCGTTCTTGAGATATTCAGCTGTGACAGACGGACAGACAGACACAGACTTAGTCGCACCATACGGGTCCCTCTTTACCATTTTGGTACGGAACCCTAAAAATAGAGTAATTATGTACAGTATCATAGCATCACTTCAGAAATCGACCCATTAACCGCTTCCCAATCCATCAGTATCATGAGTAACGTTCTGCCTAATCTCCAATCGTATTGTGCTTAAAACTAATTACTTTCCAGCAAAAACATAATTGAGTTACATCTTCTGTATGTTTTATAATTAAGATGCTAATAATGCCTGTCAGTTACTGCCCAGATGTTCGTAGATATCCTGGTCAGCTTAGTGTTACTGACCTTTTAAACATGGCAAAGATACGATTGACTAATCGTCATAAAAAAATTTGCTCAGAAATCCATCATAGTGACAATGTGTGTATTATATTATTGATCTCTGCGTATGATTTCTTCGTATGGCACAAAAAAATAATATTCTGATATTCTCACTAGCTGTCTGCCCGGTAGTTACTACCTGTATTTGTGGCCGGTTGATAGCAATGGGCTCGCCCCTTTTACATGGGAATTAAACATAACTGGCAAAAAGTGGATGTTTTATTGCACTTTTTGCCAAATAAATATCATTATTTTGTTGTATATCTTAACTAGCTGCGCCCCGCCGTTTCACCCACAAGTCTCGATCATGCGAATTATCTTAATAATTATTATCTTTTTCGTGAATTTTTCCCATGTTTTAATAGTTAATCTGCTATTAGGTTCGGACACAAATCCAATAATAAAAATCGTTTCAGCTGTTCTTGAGTTATAAATGGTGTAACTAACCCGAGTTTTTCTTTATATAGATGCTTACTTACATAATATTTTTACAAATAAGCGCGAGATTCTGTTAGCTATTTTAAGGGTTTTTTTTATGAAGACTAGCTCCCTTTGTGATCGCCAATCGATCCATACGTTCCTTCTAATTTCCCACTATGATAGCGCTGATAGGGCTCTACGGTAGTACCATAATCTGAGGGGTAGTTTCAGTGTTCATTTAGACAACTGGATAAGGTTCCCAAATAAAATAACTCTAATGATAAAAAAAGCCAAAGTTTACCCTACCCAAATTTTTCATTGCACTATTGCTGTAATTTGAGCTAGTATAAACCAACGCCATCTACCGTTAGACGGCCGAACTATCTGTCAAGCATCAAGTGTAAAGTAAAAGTGAATGTTGCATTTGATTCACAGCGATCCCGTTAGTTTAGTAGCGGCGCCGCAGTGCTGCGCGGGCGCTGCTGTTAATGAATATTTGCTAATACTGTTATTTTCAATGAAGAAGTGTACTTAATGCAAAAAAGGAAGAAAAATAAATACATTTGCTGAAAATGAAAATTGTTACAGGTTTTTCCGGTACCTACTGGCACAAATCTTGAAGAAAGAGGTGGGGGGGGGGGGGGATTTCTACTATACCTGGCCACTAAGGGCACTAAGCTTAGTGCCATTTGAAAACCTTAATAATTTATATCCAACAGAACCAAGTTATTTAACCCCTTAAATACTTCAAACAAATTCTTAGAAACCCTAATCAGTGACATTCTAACAGCAATAACAACTAAGTATAGAAATGTCAAAGATTTATCAAATTTGCATTGACATAAGCTACCGAAACGCTTAAGCCAATCCTGATGAAAGTCGTTGCAGAAATATCGCTTTGAAAGCGATTGCCTTCTGGTCACACTAAGGATCGTTCTTGCGCCCATGTTTACTATACACTAATAAATCTGCATGACCTAGAAATCGAACCCAGGACCACATTTTAGGTAGCCAATGTTGCGATCATTGTGCACACGACGACATGTCAAGCTTTACATAACAGTATCACCAGACTTCTCTTTGTACGAACACCCATACCTCAAAATAAGGTCAGCTAAAACTGAAAATGTATAGCTTGATATGTCGTCGTGTGTACAACCAAAGCAACATCAAAAGAAAGAGAAAAAAGACATACCTTTCCCGTTTCTTTCTCTTCATCGTGCTGGTCCCCTTGATGGTTCTGTAGAGGGTCATCATCTTGACAGCAATTATTACAGATAACACTACACAAAACACTATAATAATACATCCACACAATTACTATTATGCACTATTAACACTTATTATTAACGTTATTTAACACTTAACGTACCTGCGTTCTTTTCACTTCACAAGAATATAAACTGGAACAAAAAGAAATAAATGTGTTAAAAATGTACAATAAATTAAACAATCATATAATAACAAAATGGTGGACAATTATGTCAAAGAAGTCTTCTCATAGAGAGAAGGAAGGAACACTGTTCCCTATCATAATCATCTGCCTAGTATTTTCCCAAACAGTTGATTGCAGTTTAACCGAATGCAACTAAATACCATTTTAGATGGAGCGACTGCGATCACTGTTTCCGACTCTAGACGCCAGCACATCAAGCTACCCGAAATTGTAACATTTTCCCAACAAACCTTGAACCTAATGCTAATAGCGATAAAGTTGAACATAAATTAAAGGAATTTGACAGATTGTAGTAGATTGACGTGCTGGCGTCTGTACATACATAAACTAAAGTAAACTTAAACCGTGAATTCAGCACGTGATTCTAGACCCCTATCGTAGAAATTTTGGGTAGGTTATGAAAAAAAATATATCAGCAGTTTCATACAAAAGTGCAATACCTACGCGGTCAAAATATATGAAACAGCAATATTTTTTTTTAAAAGCTGGCTACTATCTTCAATGCAGTTCAGAATAATGGACAGACAGACGCCAGCACATCAACCTACTACAATCTGTCAAATTTCTATGATAGATTTTCAACTTTATCGCTACACCGTAAGGTTCAAGGTTGATTGGGAAAATTTGACAGTTTGGGGTAGCTTGATGTGCTGGCGTCTGTACTGAATCCAGGGTAACAGGTTGCGTCGATGTCCTAGCCATTCTATAAGTATATGAAACGGCGAAAATGGACATCAAAACAACCTTTGGTTTTTTTTTTTTTGGATAACTAGTTAGCAATTCGGGTTTCACCATCAAGGAGTACGCACGCACCAAAGTCAAAAATTGGGCACGAACTCCATGCACTCTCGCTTGCCAGTAGGTATAACGCTATTTTAACCGTTGGGCTATTGCCGATCATAAAAAAATTAAGATTTCGACACAACCCACGCGCAACGAGCAATTGCTTTACGAAACCCTAACAAAGTTACCTCAGTATTTTTATGTTCGATTATAACAACCATTAAATAGCTTATCTACAGCTGCAAGCTGTATAATTGCAGCTTATTACGCTGTTATATGTTTAGTTGCAAAACCAATACTAGATATAATGGTGGTTAGACTACATAATTTGGTGTTTGAAATCTTAATGGATAATGAAAATCATTTCATTGACATACATTCTGAGTTGTTCAAAAATTGGATACTTGGCTGGAGCTATATGAACTTACATTCGAAATTATTCTGCAGTAGAGAACAGGACCACGATTTATATTCCACACAACTTCACGCCTTTATTTCCCGAAAGGTTAGGCAGAAGTGTACCTACAGTAGAAAATATGCCTATCAGCTGTTGTGGTGTCATTCATAGTCCTTAGATTATCCAGCAGTTATTTGGAAATGTTGGAACAAGCTGATTACAGTCTTAGTTGGGAAAAGCTGAGTTGATTGTTTTACAAGACCAAGCGTCGTAGAAACTAAACTAGACTGCAGGTTTAGGCTGAATAAGAAATAAGTAGATAGTAGGGAAAGGAGATCCGCCAAATTGCCCCAAAACAAAAAAAAATGCCCCAAGCCAAAAAAAAACGCCCGAAGCAAAAAAAAAAAGCCCCAAGCCAAAAGAAATGTATCTCAAATTTTATGTAATGGTCACCCATCCACGGACCGACTTCGAAAAGCGTACCGTAACCTTCGATCAACCTGTTATTATTTAGCCACGGGCCTATCTCAATTTTGCAATATCATCAGTACTGATAAGTTACCTAGCGTGGCTTCAAAAAAAAGACGATCTCTCGAACACGAAATTATAAGAATCGATTTGGAAAATACGTTTTGTTATTGATCTAAGAATCGAAAACTAGACTGTTGAGTTTCATCATCTGCCTAGCCTTTACCCAACTATGTTGGGGTCGGCTTCCTGTCTAACCGGATGCAGCTGAATACCAGTAGTTTACATGGAGCGACTGCCTATCTGACCACAACCCAGTTACTGGGTAATACGATACCCCTTGGTAAGACTGGTTTTCTGTCTTTCAGGCTTCTGACGACCCGTAACGACTGTCAAAGATCCGCGAATGACTGCCGCAACGGGGAGGCAAGGAGGGGTCTCATTATGTTAAGATGGTCACCCATCCACAGACGAACCGCAGCAAGCGTAGCTTAACCTGATCGGTCGACTTGTGCGGTTGTTATTATTTAGCCACGGGCCCCTCGAAAGTCAGAATTAAAAGCTAATGAATTAATAAAAGTCATAGAACAAAAGTTGTTTTATACGATGTTAGTAATAATATAGTCCTGAGAGGTTGTTAATGTTTTACCAAAAACCCTATGTATTTTTTAGAAATTTAATCTTAACATTGGAGACCGCGAATAGTCAAACATAGGGTTAGGACGCCCTCAGGCTAGGTGGAGAGACAGTCTCCACAGGGTGGTTAGTAGCAGCTGGATGAGATTTGCCGAAAATCGAGTTAAGCGGCATGCAATAGTAAAGGCCTTTGACCAACAGTGAACTGCTGTGGGCTGACCATGATAACATTGATTAGGTTTAAAACAATAACAATCGATGAAGTAAGTAAAGCATGCCATTCAATCTTCTTGTGCCTTAATAAGCAACACGTTATCTCTAGATTTAGGTAACTATATTCGAAAGGTGAGAAAACTCGTCACACACGATCATCAATTCCTTATACCATCATTAACCAAGCTCTATAAACGTAAAAGATAAGACTTATGAACGTAAAAAGATCGTAAAGTCGACAACTAGGTACTCGTTTAATAGGAGCGCGTTAGTAGGGCGGTCTGACCGACCCGACCGGTCCTCTGACCTACTAACCGAATGCCTTCTGATTTACATATGGAGTGTTCATATTAATTTGTTAATGTTGAAAGACTTTTGCTTTCGTTCAAGGTGTTAAAATTAATTAGATTGTTTATGGTAATTTGGGCGAGTTTTTGTATGAGTAATAAAAAAATGCAGGTTCTGTGTTGTGATTTGATGAACTCGTTTTTTTTTATTATATTAGTTCATACTCGTAGGATTACGAAATTCTTTCTTAATTTCCAATAATCCGGTCGTTTCGAATAATATAAGGATTTTCGCAAAGATGCAATTAGGTATTCCAATTACAATACTATGAAGTATAAATTGATAGATAGGGTCAACTGTGACACTCATTTCTGAACAAATCGTTTTGCTTACCAATGGGAGCATTTTTATTGCCAATCTGGGCATATAAAAATGTTTCGTAAGCTAATTTTACCTGTGATATCTATTTCCATGTGTGATGTGGGAGTGTCTGTCTACTATGCAAAGCTTGGTTCATTATTGGTAAAGATACAAGTCTTAATTTTAACCAATAACGGTTTAATAATTAGAATGGTTTCCATATAAACTAATATTTTTTTTTTTAAATTGACTCAATTATTTATTTTTTTTGCAAGCTACTATGTTTTCAGGTTTCACAATTTTTTTGAATTTTTTTATAATTTTTTTCGTTTCTATTGCATTAAATCAATTTTTGAAAAGAACAGAAATATTCTCCATTAAATTATCTATACAATGGTATATAAATTAAGTAGGTTTTATACTAGGTTTTGTACTAGCAGGAGTATAACAATAGAAACAGTTGCAGAAAGGAGGCAAAACAAATTTTTTTTTTTTTTTGATCGTAGAGCACTCTCTAACGCTTTGTATTATGAGTTAAATTGTGCAATATGGAAGCAATGTAAATCTTCCCATCCGTTACTCATACCTCAGGATACAAGCTTCCACCTACACAAAACAAACTCAATATCCTTCCATCAACGAGTCATCAGCCCCTGATTTCATAATTTCCCGTCACACCTCTCACTAACACACGTCGCTCACACATAAGCACCTCTCACACACAGCACGTCCTATTACCGTGTGTTTATAATTTAATATTGCATATCCGTTGCATTTCACTTATAAAATATTCATTCAAGCCACCTGAGAGTAACAATCACAGTGTGGCACAGTTAGGTTACGTTATGCGATGTTGATACATAATTAATGACTTATTACTTACTTACTTAATTTATTTACTTTGTGCATTTAGCTAAATTCGAGGATAAAATACCTAGGCCTGTTCCACTAAATACGGATAAATTCAGTGTTTTTGGTGAGGAGCAGTGGTTATTCGGACATTCTGAAACAGCAATCTAATTGCGTAACACACTAATCAATCTCAATCGAATCATTTTTAAGGAAATTGCTAATCCATTGCTTCATATGTACGACAAATGTGTTTACTCAACAACGTAAATAACGCAATGAATGTTGTTGAACTATCAAAATGTAACCCATTGCTAATAATAGTGTGTTACACAATTACCCCACACTAACTAAACTGTAATTTAATATCATTCAGGCCGTTAGTGGAACGGCCGCCGTTTAGTTAAAAGGCTAGGAACGGCTAATTTAACCAGTTAGCTGCGACAGAGACACAATCATACATAATCACTTATTGTTCTAAAAATCTCAGATTCGTCTGAGCTAAAAAGGTGAAAAACACTTCGGTAAAGTTAAAAATACAAAGACTGTACAACCAGTTCTATATCTTTATTGCTGAATGGGCCCGCTCTTAACCTCGATCACGCCTGATGGAAAGTGATGGATGAGGTCTATGATGGAACGAGCGTGCTCAGAAGATGCAAACACTGTAGGCTGCTGTACAACCAGTGGACTAAACTTAGTAAAAAGATACATAGAATATACATAATTTAACTCTAAACCTTACTGTAGCTTGACAAAACCTTTGATCGTTTTCTCTAGATCTATCTAAGCTTTTTCATTGGAACTACCTACCTTAATCAATCGTTTTCTTCTCATGTTTTCCAATTTTGATCAAGAATTACCAATAACCTCCATGATATTCAAGGATAATCCCCCATCTTGAAGCAACTGTTAAGACTAAACAAAAACAAAAGCTAGGGAACTCAGACCAAATAAAAAACCAAGACAGAGGGCTGTCAACAGTAAAGTGAAGCCGGTTTCTTAGTGAGGTGTAGTTTGATTGTAAATGGTTGTAAATGTGTGCGTGTGAGCGTGTATGCACAGAGCGGAGGTGTAGTTTTGGCATCTGTCTTGGTTTTTTATTTGGTCTGAGCTAGGGAACTAATGTTTCATGTCACACAACCTAAGCATGTCGAACTGCTAACCGTATAGCGCGTACGATCAATGAAATAAGAAACAACGCGTTCTCTGGTGCACCGTGCATGTACTGTTACACTCTAGCGATTTTATCGTATCTCTATTAATAGGTAAAAGTAAAAAGTTAGTTTAGTATGCTAATTAGTTTTCACTATGGTGATCTGTGAGATTTATCTTGGAGCATCGCTTACAGAGATAATTATTCTATCATGAAAGAATGGTGTTAAATTGCCGCTTGTTTCTATTTTAGCTATGAATGTTGAGATAATTGGTTTTAGTTAATTTGCGATTTGCGTTTTGGTTGTATCGGAAATTGGAGCAAGAATGTATTGAAGGATCTTGGTTACCTTCGGCCATAAACGAAAATTCCTACTGTAGACCCTTCACAAACTAATATTGAGACTCATTGGGAGCAGGTCACCGGTTCTAAGCCTTTGAACCTGGTGCGAAGATTTAAAACATATGAAATACGCTTTTTGAGGGTTCTGTACATAAAGGGTGCCAACGGAACCCTATAACTAAGCCTCCGCTGTCCGTCTCTCTGTCAGCGGGCTATATTTCATGAACCGTAATGCGTAGACAGTTAAAATTTTCATAGAGTATGTATTTCTATTGCCGCTAAAACGATAATTAATAAAACTGAAATAAAGTTAAAAAATAAAGGGTCTCACAAGAAAAGTTTAACCCTTCATGTGCGAGTCCGATTTGCACTTAGCCGGTTTTTTATTAAATATCTTAACCCTATTCACACACCACTATACCACTTTATTGTTCTATGCTCTGTCTTTCTTCTGGTCTTCTTAAAAATATTCTGGACTATTTCAGGATATACTTTAGTGGTGCTGGTATTCAGCTACATCACGTTAGACTAGAAGCCAGCAGAAGCAGTTGGGAAACGATTAGGTAATAATAAGTACTTTAGTTATGATAGGTTCTAAACTTTTCAACTGCCAGTTGATTGGATGTCAATTTGACATAATAAAAAAGATGTCTGTGGTGTTTTGGTAGAATTTATGTCAATTCAAATATTACAATTAATTAATTCCAAATAAGCCCCGAAATACAAATAGCCCCGTTCTACGGTACTCAAAATCAACGGTACTTATCAACAAAACATTCTAGGTTACCGAGAGAACCGAATCGAAATCCTCAAACAATTAAAACTGCAGTTACAAAACTTGCAAACATTCCAGCCGTTCCTATAATTACTATAAAGCTAGGTATTCAATGTCGTAACGGACTGTCAGTCAGTCAATGGTCAAACCGGTATCCGGTGACGTATAGCTGCGCTTTGTCTTTGAGGTATTGATTTCCGTGAAGTTTATGATTTGGCTAGAAATGGGCTGAAATATTCGGTGCGCGTTCTAAATATTGGGCTTGTATGAATATTCGTATATACCCAATATACGAATATTCATACAAGCCGAATATTTTTTATTCATATATATATTGGGTACGTTCATGAGAAAAATGAGAAATATAGGTTGGGGGATTAATATTTAGAGTGGTTTTTTGTTTGAATGGCTAGTAGTGTGCGTATTAGAAGAGATGAGGAACGACCACAATGAATATTCGGAATCGGAACAACTTATGTCCAGCAGTAGACTGTATATCCCAAAGATAATTAGGCTGATGAGTGCAAGAAAGACAATATTTAAATTTAATGAGATGAATAAATACATCATACCTTATACGGACAGTTGTAATAAACATACTTACCTAAAACTTCCGCCTCATGTCTTAAAGATAGTTAAAATATGTATTCAGTAAATTAGAATACTACGATATTTCAACATTCAAGAGCCTAATTGAGTGGTTTCATAAAATTAAAAATTACTTAGAACGGAAATATTATCTTCCAAATAATATCATAAATTAATAATTGTTATTCCCTAGACGAGCAGTGCTATTGAATTATTAATTTGGTCTTTTAAAAAAAATGTTTGGTCATTTTTGTCTAATTGATACATTTAGGCTCACCCACTTATGCAGCGGGTCTTAAACATACTATAGACCGACCGCTTAACTGAGACGTTGCCTGAGGTATATGCGCGGTGCGGGAGGGGTGATAGTTGTCACAAGTTGACGAATCACTGAGCTCTCGCATCACGTCACCAAACCCTTCCCGCACCGCGCTGCTACCTCAGACAATGTCTCAGTTATGCGATCGGCCTATAGCAAATTGTGGGTGTACCATATACCTTTGCCATTTTGGCTTAATACAGACGTGATGTTGAATCATACTGTTTCAATTAACTCCGAATATTCGGCCAACATTAAGTAAGAATGAAATCATCCAACCAATAATTTTCAAGTTTCACACAGATTTGAGGTCGTCACAGCAAGGTATGTAAATATTACAATGTTCCTTTTGGCTCGGCTTGTTAGTTTTAGTCTAAAGCACTTTGGCTAGATATAATATCCGTACAATTTAACTCTTGGATATTTGAATACTGTTAGAACTTTCGCTCCGCCTGCATGCAATGTCATCATCGGATTATTACCGATCAAGGACTCTATATTGTTTGTATTTTAATAACTGTGAATAAATATCTCCATTATAAGAATTTTCTTTTTAACTAAAATTATACGGCAATTCGTCGTGACCGGCTAAGACCTCACCTCTCATGTACGAGTTTGTGAGTTCAAATCCTAACAAGTGCCAATGTGACTCTGTCAATTCATATGTACTTTCTTAGTTGATCTTGGACATTACCGACAGCGGTAAAGGAAAAAAATCGTACAGAAACCTGGGACTTATAGTAAAGTTTGAAATCACCAACCTGTCTAAAGCAAGCATGGTGATCAATGCTCGTGCCTTCTCTGTGTGAGAAGAGTCCGTTGCCCTGCATGGGGTACAAGGCTGATTTATTTTTTTAATTTAAAATTATTCACCCGTATTTTGAAAATTTTGATCTAAAAAAAAATCACTTCATGATGTCAAAAATCTGTAAATGTTTGATTCCATTTCTCACAAACCATAGCTAAACCAACAGTTATCCGATTGCTGCATGCTACAAGACTATCATCCCATCTGTTTATAATACTGATGACGAAACAATTGACGCCACATAAGTGCCTCATAAGTTCGTATTAAATTCTGAATATAATGCCAGGTACGGGGGACCACTACCGATCACGTTTGGCATGTTTATGTATTAGTAGGACCTTTTATCCACACGACAACAAGATATTGTACCTATAAAGCAGTAATTTTATTCATACTTTGCACAGCCCGTACTTCTAAATAAATCAACAAAATTACTGATTTGGAGAATCCTAACATCCGAAATTTTTCAAATACCATAATCAAATCATTTCTACTTCAAAAGGATCAATATTTAGTAGTTAATTCATTAGAGATTAGAGGTTTATTTATAAACGTTGCTTAAAATTATGTAAAAGTAGAAGAAACCTACCTAACTGTAAGAAAAGTCTGCAAATAAACCCCCAGTCTCTAATGACCTACTACTAAATTATTGGTCCTACTGAAGAAACCGATACTGTCGATCTATCAAACATTTCAGTCCTTTTTCAAACACCAAATTCTGCGTAAATTGGTGGAAGGTAGTGTTAATAACATTAATCACTTTACGGAGCGTAACGCATCGATCATTGTGTTGATACACTTAGCCGATAAACACCTATTTTTAGCCAATTAATTGGATCATCATGCAGAAAAAATGCAGCAAACAATGTTGCCAAACAATATTTGCAATGTGCTGGTAGCCGTTTAAGGTGGCACTCTTCAAAAGTGTTGGTACCTGCTTAGTCTTTAGGCATGGAAAATATAGGATAATAATGAAAGAACATTTTTTTTTTCGTAGAAGTCGTCAGGAAAGTTTTTGGTAAGGATTTTTAAGAGTAGGGGAAGACCACCGAAACGATGGATGGACTGTGTGAAAGAAGATATGGCTAGAAAGGAGGTGATTACCGAGATGACGACTGAAAAAAACGACGAATGAAAAGTATGGACGAAAAATACATGCTGTGCCGATCCCAAGACTTCCCGAATCTTTTACGGGTGGAAAAAAATGTTTCGCTGTCCTTTCAAACGAAACAGCAGTGTTGTTTAAAGACAAAAGGTACTTAGAATATCCGATTTATCATACAAAGTGGACTAGAGGTCCAATCTTATGATTGTACTAGTGTGTGTTGTGCAGCTATTTCTTTTGTGTGCATTAAGTTAATGGTTTATCAATCTATCATCCAGGAAAGATAAATGGAGAGAGATAAATGGATAGATGTTGAAAGGACTGATAAAAGAAACAACAACCAGACTCACAATGTTACAAAGATTGCAAAATGTAACAGACTTGAAAGCCAGCCAACTACGCTAGAATACTACCGATCCTAGAACGTACAAATATCGTTAGTCACCCTAACATGCCACAGTTTACACCACAATTACCAAAATTGCATCCAACTATTTTAACCCTTTCGTAACTGCAGTGAGTAACCAAAGTTTTGCAAGAAAGTGGCCACCACATGGCCACCATGACTCACGAACAAGCCCGAACCTTACCGGACCTTACCGAATCCAAAATGATAAAATATCGACAACATTATTACTCAGGTATTCGCAAAATTCTACTGGTTTTGCCGGTTTTTACGATATTTTATTCGACAGTATTTTTATAGATGTCGCGCCTAAATGGGGGCCAATGTCCTATAATGTGATGCATGCGGAAGATAATTTTAATATATGGATAAATATGTAATTTGTGTGTAAACTTTTTGTTGTTACACAAAGTAATTGGTGATCATATGATTTTAATACTAGTGTAGTTCATCACTACATATTGGAAAATAAGATTCCTGATTTTTGATTCAGTGCTTTTTTTTTTAACCAATTTTGAGGGCTCTTGATTATTTTGGACATCTGTGTTGAAAATATTTCTTAATGTGTAGGTAAGTAAATTAATTATTTCAAAAATTCTGATTAGATTGTAATTTATTGCTAGAAAGCTGTGTAAAATATACGTTTGTTTTCACAAAACGAAATTGTGTTCCACAACTGAAATAAACTTTTGTCTGAAATTTATCTGTGCCTTAAACTGAGCTCAGACACACTCTCCACGGATAAATATTGATTCAATAACAAAATAATATTTAAATGATTAATGCTTGACAGTTTATCCCAATCCATCGCCTGAAGCAAGACCCAAAACATTTGTTACCATCAATTTATCATACACACCAGTAGTGGGCGAAATATCAGATATGTACCTACTCATCGTGTTATTGACCGAAAGTTAATGCCAGTGACCGCATAGCTAGAAAACAATACTATTACATACATGCATACAGAAGCCATTTGTACTGGGAACCCTCAAATAATTGCACGTATATAGCCCTAGAGGCCAATTTTGTATGTCGCTTTTATAATTCAGCACACATCCTAACCATGATTGGAATATAAAAGGGCCAGTGTCCCTTGACCTGCCTTGTGGACAAAAATAGTGTTTTTGGCAGGTCTTGGTATGTTGGTTGGTCGTTGCATCATGATTGAAGGAAATGAAGGTTGATTTTTTATAAGTTAAGGATATTGCCGGGTGTTTTTGTAATAACTCATAATCCTGTTGAATTCATTAGTGTCGCGTAATTATTAAGTGCCTAATTAAAAGAGGTTTATTTATAAACGATTATCAAAGTTAAATTAATTAACCTTAAAAAATTATATATTTACCACACATGCATACTAATTTTATCAAACTTTAAAAAAAAATTACAAACAAAATACACTCACAAATCACCTTCAAACACAAAACTCACCACTACCATACGGATAGTATAGAACTGCGTTCAGTTAGGACTTTGTACGGAAGAAGAACTATTCAGTTTGAGGGAGCGCAGCTTTATAATAATTAACCGAAAGAAATAAGAGATTGTTCATCAGTGAACATTTTTAAGAATAGGTTAAAGTTGTATTTGGCTAACCAACAATAATAAATCATTACTATATTATGTACTCGATAGATTGAACGACAATTATGTTTATTACTTAAGATATTTCGTTTAGTTTCTCATATTTAAGTGAACTAAGTATGTTCTTTTTGAGAAATAAATTTCTTTAAACCGAAATAACGTTTAAACGTCAAAAATGTATGGTTAAACAGTCGCTAATCACTACTTTAAGCAACTTTTATGAATGGGTGAGTATGGGGGTTTTATTAACATTGAGCTAGCAATAATGGTAATTTGGGTATACCTGATAACGCGGAATGAGCATCCTAACGATCTTAGTTTACTACTATTATGTGGTTTTCGACAAATAAGTAAGTAATAGCTCTTACAACTCACCTTCTCCTGTGGCAATCATAAAACAAAACTAAGAGATAAGTCTGAGTTAATTAACCATTAACTAGCGCAAGCGAAATATGGTCAAAATAATGTACTAGCTATATCATACATCTGTAGATCAGGTCTCGTAATTTAAAACGTACAAAATTTTGTCGCGGTCTCATCTCGGCCACAAACAAATGTCAAAAACTTATCAAAAATTTTGAGAAATTAGAGGTATTTTTGACAGATTGAGATCAGAGTGTGAACGTTCTCAAAATTACGAGAATTGCCCCTCAGTTGTGACTGCGGTATTAAAACTTCTTGTCTAACAGCAGCTAAAGCACCAAATAAAAAATAAAACATAAATAAACTATCCGTAAGTATCCCTACCGTAATAAAACAACCTACTTACGGTTACAAGATTACCCCAATCATCTTATAAACTGACAAACTAAACAACCACACGCAAATTTTCGCTTTCGACATCTCCACCAAATTGCTCGTAGGTAATGTGTGCATATGGCAAATAAATCGCTGTCATCTGGACGATTTCGTAGCGTTACGTACGGATTGCAGCGTCAGTCGCGTGAGCAGACCAGTTTCAGTAGGCCGAAATATATAGAAACTATTTGTGCACACGCGATCTATGTACCTAGCTTATGATATGGGATTTGGTGAGGTTTTAGTTACAGGTGAACTAGTTTTATATAATTTATGAAATAGAACACAGATAATAAAGTAGTAGGTAATAGTACAAAACATGACACGCAAGGACTAGCAAATTGTGCCACCAACGCACATCCACACATCTTTGAAGGAGGAATAATTCTTAAAATGAGGAAAATGTCGTGAGGAAAGTTTTGAGTATGAATGTAGATAGCTATAAGAGTATAGGAAGACCAAACAAGATGGATGGGCTTTGTAAAAATAATATCGCTAGCAAGAAATAAAATCATTTAAGTATCAATAGAGGAGTATTGATGGAAAATACATGTTGCGCCGACCTGTTGGTATACGGGCAGGAGTATATTTTATCTTTTATCAAAAACCGTTTAAAACAGAAAATTACTAATTGAAATACATAAATAACAAAAAATTATATAACTGTTGATCATCCTCGTAATTTAAATGTTTTAATAAAGCACTATTTACCTTTACATGTTTTAATTGTAAGACTGCTTTGTTAGCTAAATTGATTTCTACCGAGAGCACTTATTGGATGATTTGATTATTATTTATAGTTGAAAACTTTAATTATCGCGTGTTTTTAGTATTTAGATTTTGCCACTTAGTTACGATAGTAACCTCATCATAATTCTCTTGCCTTAATACCAATTTATCTGGGGTCGTCGCAACATGTATTTTTCTTCCATACTTCTCTATAGTCATCATCTCGGTAGTTACGGTAGTAACATAGGAAAAGATTCTTCAGTGTTTTAAGTAGGTACAACACGTCTGTATTTCTGAAAAAATACCTACTAGCTTTATTAACTTCTAAAAAACTACCTATTGATTTTTGTATTCAAGGAAGCGAAAAACGTTTTAGATAAAGAAATAATCGAAAGTTTTTGAAAGAATAATATTGAAATCGATTCGATCGCAACAAGATCGATAACCATTTTTTTGTTTCAAATAACTACTTGCATTAGTCCATTACGTAGATTACTATGAATTTCTAATAGAAAACGGAAATCAAAATTCTAGGCTACCATGTCGTGTCTTAGATTCTAAACCGAATTCAATTAAGGACGCAACTGCTCAGTCTAAATAAAACTAATGAAAGTAAGTGCGAAATAACCATCAAAATTAATTGGCTAAAACAAATCCAAAAAATAGGCTTGCACAAAATAAAAATAGTGATATATTTTACTCTACAAGCTATCTAGCAAGTAAAATAGAAGCAGACGGAAAGGTAGCTGGATGTGGATGAGGAACTGTGTCGCAAAAACCGCGATGCAGCTCCTGTACCGCCTTTGTTGGGACACAGAAGGATAGGTCAAAGTGACCTCTGCACGGCCACCGATACCGCAGTGGAAGTGGCGAAATTTTGGGCCAACAAGATTTGAAATACGGTCGTGCCAGCGACACGAAGAACAAGAATAGGTGCTTACAGTGGAACGAAAACCCTCGAAAATAAACAATGAAAGAAAGAATATGAAAAAAATTAAAGAAAGGCATATGGTTTCCTTAGTTTCGTGGTATGGATGAGCAATGCGGAATAATGCAGTGGGAAGTTGACACATTAATTTTGTTTATAACATACACTAGATCACTAGTAGAGGAAATTGAAACCCAAATTAAGTAAAAAATATCGACTACTGGGCCATCACTGCTCTCAAAATGAACAACAGGACCCAAAACCTGACTCATATAAGAAGACAGTAGCAAAAAACAAATGAAAGGAGGGAAAGAAGGCTTTTGTTTTACAGAAGTATAATTTCAAGAAGGTGTAGACATCAATAGAGGTACTCGTATCATTTCTCCTTCTACAAAGTCGCTGACAGCCATTTAATCACAGAATGCATGAAAGCAGCACCACTTGTTCATCAAGCATGAAATGCCGTAGCGACATGGATAGATCAAACGTTCATCGCAATAACTGTCTCATAATTAACTATTTCGTTCCGTGAGGAACTAATTAACAGAGTAATGTTACGTGTAACAAAGTAATTAAATCCTTTAATGAACCTGTAATACGTACTGAGCATCGGTCCCACGCCCACCCATGTATTGCTACAAGCATGCCTGCGAAACGAGGTTCTAGAATCAGCAGACAGACCAGACTTAAAACGGAATGAAGATCACGCAGAGTAGTCATTGATTCCAAAGCTAAAAGTTGGAAGAGACTCGGTAGGAAAAGGATATTAAGGGAGATGGAGGAAAACATAAGAGTAAGATATAAGAAGTAAGAAACGCTCGAATGAATTATGACTTGAAACCCTCTAAATATGTACATTGAGCATTGAAAACGTCTGCAAAGCCTATCCCGTCTCTCCGTCTATCTATCGCAAAGGCTTTATATTTTTAACATTACATATAGGTAGTTAACGTAGGTAGCCGAATACGTTTAACCGGAATACTACATGGAAAATAAAAATAAGTTAAATTCAAGGGGAATCCCCCCCCCCCCCTTACGAGAAACCATGTTTGTAACATATCTTGTTCCTGGTCTAATACCTACATAGTTGCTAATCGTATATTCCTAGAAACAATCTTTTACAAAGTCATCCTTGAATCAGCGACTCTATTTTGATTCAATAGTAGACTGCACACAGCAAAAAACGGCAATTACCCACAATATTCTACGAACATGAATCACTGACGAAAAAATCTCTAAACCTATTCCCAAATTAATATAAAGCTGTATAGTCGACTTCTTAAATGCTTTACCACCCTAAGGTTGAATGTCACTTTACGTCATAAAAAGACAACGTCTATTAGTTTATGTGACGGATAATTTGAACCTGAGTGAAGTTTCAATTTATAATTAATTGTACAAGGCTCTTTTTGCGCGTGGCTAAATTCAGTACTAACGCCGCCATCCTGTTTTTACACAATTTAAACAGCTTTTCAATGTCAGTGAAGCGCCAAAAGATCCTTGGTACTAGAAATAATTGTTTTCAAAAGTGGTAAAGCAATTTCGAGGTCGACTATACATAACAAACATGGATTTTATACCGGTGCAGACGGTACATCGTCACGGCAGCTCATCGTCGGTCACTTTCGATGTTCATCTTGCGCAAACGCATCTGTTCGAGCATTCCGTACGTTGTCGTTTCGTACCATTTTCTAATTCGTCATGTGCAACTGTTGTTTGTTTAAATGTCAGCTGTTAATTGTTTAGTGTGAAGTTTATGTTTTTTGGTGGTTTTTCGGTTTAAAAAGAACTGTTTTCGGAAGTTGTGAAGTTTTAAATGGGAACATACTTAGTATGATTGATTTAGATTTTATTACTTTAGTAATGTACTATTTGTAGTTCTTGCATACTGTTACGGTCTGTCGATTAAATATGTTTATAATGATTCAATTTTAAAACAGTTTGCTTTGTTAAATTATTATATTTTATAACAATAACAAAACAATGTGTTATTTTAGCAAAATATTGAATTTCCACTTTCCAAACACATTTACAGTGTGGTGACTTCACGAGAAATGACTCACCTGTCATTTCGCTCATCATACACAACCACCTGCACCTTCCAGGATTTGAACGAGGCAAATAACAGAGCTATACAACCTACGTAAGCCTACGAAATGGGCTGGCCATATTAGAAGTAAAACCGATGAGCGTTGGGGTAGACGTGTTCTTGAGTGGAGACCGAAAAAAGGCAAACGTAAGGCAGGATAGCCTCGGTTAATCGATACGAGAAAAAGACGGCATTTAAAATTTTTATCTAAAAAGAAAAACTTTACTTGATAATCGCTCAAAAGCAAACGGTTTTCTGAGAAAAAGATTATTTAAAATAATTAAACTCTTCATAATATCTAAGTTTCTGCAAAATTCTCCTTGAAGCCCAGACACGACTCATTTAATATTTCAAAACTCAGAGTGACCCGGCCTTGGTTTCTATAGGTATATTTGCCAAAGGCAGTGCCATACTCGTACAGAGGCATCCTCAACAATTTAGGTAAACAGTTACACGACGATATTCGTTAGCTATTCAGTGATACGGTGATACCTGTCAAAAGATGGGGGTACTATTGTAGGAAAAGTCACTTTTGTATGACTTTTCACACAGGCTTTCTACGAATGGATAATCAACCTATAATTTTCCCACTGCTAGGACACAGGCCTCCTCTCGGTGAGACGGAGTAAAATATAATCTACCACGTGGGTTCAGTGCGGGTTGGTAGATGTCACTTGTCTTTGAATTTTTGTTTCAAGGACATGCCGGTTTCCTCACGATGTTTTCCTTCACCGTTTTGAGAGCAGTGGTGATAAAATAATTTACCCAAAGTAAAATGCCTGTCTGATTACTGTCTGGTAACTCGTAACTGCTTCACCGCCTGGTTTCTACGAATAACGCATTTAAAAGTGTAATTCTGAAGAAGTCATTAATAAATGCAGTGTATTGGATACTGTACTAGCAGATTATTTCTTTTAAAACTAAAATATATTAAATATGATAAAGATTTGAACAGTTATGTACATTAAAATAAAAACATTAAAAAAAATTCTAGCGTGAAACCCGAGTTGTATGAATTAAAATATTAGTTTGTTCTTGAATATGCGTTGCTGATGAATTCACGATAAGTGATCATAAAATATGACGTTTTAATCGTGACTAGCTTTTCTGTAAAAACTCAACTACCTGTGACATAATTATTTATGTTTTTATTTTTAGAATTATTGTTTTTGTTTCTAATGCGTTTTTCGTTATAACCAAATTTGTGTGACTTGTATGTGTCAATCAATGTACGTAGGGCGGGCGTTTTGAGGGAGTGTCTTATGTAATTTTGGCATTCAAAAAGTGCTTATTCTCAGCCTCGTTTGTATAAATAACTTTTGAATGATTGATTGATTAAATCCAAAAGTAGACTAGTAAGAAAATGACAGTTACCACCGATGACAGTTTTTCACCCCAATCAGTACAAACGACATTTTAGTGAGTTACAACTCACTTTTACCAATCGAATGCGTTCCATAGTAACTTGGTCACACTGTTTACATAGTTTCGCGGTCATGTTGTAATGGTCACTCTTACACCAGCTCATACATTCATCTTTTAACTGTAAACTCTTATGAGCTTGACACATATATACCAAGCATATCGTTAGTGCGTTTAGCGGATTTAGAATGATGAATTCTTTTTTATTTGTTATTCATTTATTTAAAACATATTAAGTTTACAAGCTTTTTGGCTTCTTGTATTTTACGGCTTTGACAAAGTCAATTATGTAATTTAGATGACTGACGACGCCTGCGTAGGTACTTATGAGCATAAGCACAATCAGCATATAATGGCCCCACTGCTGGGACACAGGCCTCCTCTCTGCGAGAGGGCTACCACGTGGGCCCAGTGCGGGTTGGTAGATGACATATCATGACTTCGAATTTTAGGTTCAAGGACATTTTTGGACAAGTTATTCTTCACCGTTTTGAGAACAGATGGACCATGGTAATCATGAGGATTTTCACGACAAACAATGTATTACATTACATACCTACATGCCTTTAACTTTTCGCTAGGCCTTGCGTACAAAGAACTTTACCACTGAAGTTATGGTTAAGTTAAAGCTTAAGTACTGTCGCGTGATCACGTCTTAAGAACCGGAGCTAACCTTTTCATTAGAATCACGCTAGCAAGGAGTTCGTCACAATAGTTCAACAGGGTCGGATTCGGTCACGATTTTCCAATAGCGCACAAGCTTGTTTTGATCTTCAACTTTGTTGATGTAAGTACCTACTAAGATGATATTGGTAGTATTAAGAAAACTGTTGACTTAAAAACTCTTTCATTATCAGTCTTACAGATAAACTAATTTAGACTCGGTTAAATGTCAAACGATGCATTACAGGAAAAGACGGCAGACCTTTCAAAACCAAGTGTTAGACTATACCCTTACTACATACCATAAGGCTTAAAATTCTTTGCATTAAGCTACATCATATTTTATTCCAAACTCATATTGCACAGTCTTCAAGTCGCTCATTTAAATTAGCTCTTTTTGTTTTCAACCCATCCTATTTCAGGCCACTGCAGCTGGACGTATCTGGCCTCTCTCTCTCTCTGGTCTCTTACAACACCCTGTCCTCCGCCTTCCGCATCCAGTCTGCCCCAGCCACCTTCTTATGGCCGTCGAAACATAATTATAGCATCTTAGTTCAATTACAAATAGGTACCATGTTCCCTATTTTTTTTTTTCGAATTCTGTGAGAAATTAAATATTCAAATGAGCCAATAACCTATTTTCAGTCTGTTAAAGACAGATGAAAATACTGATGACTGATGGTAGCTGGTATAATCATAACGGCCAGTATCATATAATCATACAGATCTCTACTGATATAGATTATTGGGACGTTAAAACCAGAGATAGATAGGTTTTTCTACCTCCACTATGTCAAAAATGGTGATAGATAGGTAATTGGGTGCGGCCGTTAATGGAGAGAAAAGCCTAGTGTCTATTAATTTCTACAAACATTGTAACATGACTTCCTGCGCTTACGCAAGCAAAGTGATATTGTTTAACGATGGAGTCATACGCTTATTAGCGAGTAATTACTAACGACCAATTTTTGATGGTAACTTTTACTTGTAGATAGTATGCGTCATAACCATAACACTATCTACTCCAGTTTAATTGAAAACTAGACCATTTCCTAACGTTATGTAATTAATGGGTTTATCTATGTGTGTAAATCATTTATTAACTATGTCGTAAAACAATATTAATGATTCTATATGGTGTAGCCATAGACTTATAAAAAAAGATTGGACTCCGCGCCACGCATATCGAAAGTAAAGCACAGTAAGTATGCCGGGACCGCTTGTACAAACACGCCTCACGCTCACATTTACATTATAGTATGCCGAGCGGCCGCCATTACGTGACACGACAGCGTCAATCGTCAATCACGCACACATAGATCGGTACGGTGCTTCACTTTCGATATGCGTGGTGCGGAGTCCATCTTTTTTTATAAGTCTATGGGTGTAGCTTTAGAAATATTTCCTTTTGGTTATTAATTTTTGCAATAAATATTGGTCCTGCAACTTTCTTTCTACAAACGATTTAATCATCGTCATGATGCAGTTCATGGAAATGAAAAGTGGCACCGAGTGATGACACAGAATGAATACGAGCTGCATAAGTATTAAGTAGGTTCTAAAAAAAGATCCAACATTAAAGTTTTTTTTTTTTTATTGTTGGTTATTGTCCTGCTGACCTTATCATAACTTATTTGAGGTCACCACAGAATGTGTGTTTCTTCAATACGTTTATCAACCAACCGGATCTGTGTTATCATTTTGTGAAATGGAACTGTGTTCTTTCGAAGTAAGGCTTGTAATTTTGATCTTACGACTAGAGGGTCAAATTAAAATAGTTAGCGAAACTCTGTAGACGAGATGGGTAATTGGGTATCGATATGTAAGCATGACTTGAAGTATGAGTTGCAATTTTTTTTTATTGTGTTTAGATATCGATAGCCCACGTCTCTATTAAGAAATAATAATTTGATTAACTGATATTTCTAGTTAAACTACACAAGCTACGGTCTTTGACCCAAAACAAAATCATCAAATCGTTTCTTTTTTGTTTCACCGTGTTTAGTTAGCCATACCCATCACGCCTGCGGAGTTTCGCTAGCTAATTTGACCCTGTATAACGTCGTCAATGTAGATCATGTTAGATTAAACTCAATACAAACATAGAAAGTAGAACTATTTCACACTCCTCCGTTATTGAGCCACTGACAAACATTGCATCGTCAGTTAGATAACCAACGATCAAGTGATGATCACTTACCTAATGACATGATTGATTCCCTGCTAATTAGCTAGGCGCAGTTAGGTAATGTGTTACTATGTAATGTGTGACGTTTAGTCTTCTAATGATTGGTTAAATTGGATTAGAAAAGCGATATCATTTGGAAGGTTAGAAGTTCAGTTGATTTAAAAAGTTTACGATTTAGTTTACTATTACTTATATTTTAATTAGCCAACTAATTTAAATATTGTAAGTAACAATTTTTTACGAAAATTAGTACATAGTTTCACAAAATATTTAGTATCTACTAAATCCCTTTTCGCTTTTACGAAACCTACTTAATTTTTGATAGACGTAGCACAAAATCTACTCTGGTTAGTGACACCAGAAAGCCAATTCCCGTAATTATAAACGTTCAAAATCTAGTCGCAATCTCATCTCAGCCACAATCAATGTCAAAAACTTGACAAAAATGTCGGGAAATTAGAGGTATTTTTGACAGATTGAGACTGTGATCAGACTGTGAACGTTAGATAGATAGAACACTCTTTATAATGCATACCATAAAAAAAATACGATAAAAATAAAATACATAAAAAAGAATTAAAAAATAACGAAATTAATTTAAATTTACGAGATTTGCCCTACAGATATCTTGGATTTTCTGACCATGTGCCGCCCTGCTGTTTTACTTAGGGCTGATTTTTCAATAGTCAGAAAAGTTAGTAAAACATTCTCCGCCTTCCCTCTCTAATCTTACGTTAAACCTAGGGTTATGAAGAAAATAAAAAAAAAGGTTTTCTGACATCATATCAGTAGCTATCTTTACCAAAAAAATTACCAAATACTAGATATTACCTGCGATAATTTAGTAAAGACTGATATTACGATAATTTCCATAATTTCTACAAAACTGCACACGTCGTCACACTTTATTTCACATACCTCATGGGAATTGTAACATAAAATGATAACACTTACCATAATAGATATACATACGAGTTATATATGTCGCAGCCAACTGGTTAAATTAGCCGTTCAGTTAACTGCCTGGCCTTTAGAAGTAGTGCTCGCCTCGCTTCGCTCTCTCGGCTCGCACGCGGTTGATCACAGTTCTAACCTAACCTAACCCATTTGGTCGGGGTGCCCTGCCTTAGTTACTGCGACCAATTCGGCTCGCGCGTGATTGGTTACAGACTTCCAACCTAAACCGTAATTGAATATTATTCAGGCCGTTAGTTGAACGGCCGCCATTTAGTTAAAAGGCTAGGCGGTTAACTGAACGGCTAATTTAACCAGTTGGCTGCGACATATACACAATATAGACTTGTGTTTACATAACAATCGCGCTCAATGAGAGTGTAATATCTTCCGATGTGACAACGTAACGAGAAGGATAGTTTATAATGGTGTTGATGACTTAAGCCATCATGGGCTCTAAACATAACACAGAACATAACATAACACCTCTATAGGACACCCTCATTTCACCAGTTATGGCCCGTGTAGTAGGGGTTTTTTCTAAGGATGGGAAATCATCAAATGGAGGGTCATTTGATGATTTCCCATCCTTAGAAAAAACCCCTACTCCCGCTCTGGGTGGAGCAGAAGGGAGTGTCAGACTCTTACTGACTAAAACCCATCCGTGTTCCTTCCTTAGCCCTTTATGTTCCGGGGTAGCGGTAACCCTTTCGGACAATCCCGCTACCCCGGCAGGCGTGTAGTAGGGAGTGAGCCTGCCATCACGTGTTTTGAAGTGATATTTAAAAGATACTGTTAAAAGAGAGGTCGTTAATATTAGGCACAAAATAAAATTGCTTGTTAATTGGCTCAGTTATTTTGGCCATTATAACAGTAAAAATAATTTTATGTAATCGTATCCATATTCTATATTACAGTTGGTAAAATTTATAACTAAATGTAAAAGAAATGGAAAGGAAATAACACATAGCTAAGGGCTGATTTTTCAATCGACAGATAATTTTTATTCGTGGAATAAAATTGACGTCTGATTGTTTTTGTATGGAGGAATTGTCAAAAATTCAAAATTATTCCTCCGATAAAATTATCTGGCGTTGGAAAAATCAGCTCTAAGATAAGTAATGTAATTAGAAAAAAAATTGTTGCTGGGGAGGTAGGTGTTTCAGTAAGTGCCTACCTCCCTAGCAACTGTTTTTTTTGCCATTGAAATCGTGATTTTATCGTCGAAAATATGATTGAATGAATCGGAAAACGTGCTTGTTTCCTTTGAGATGCTTAACTTTTTTAAACTGACAAAGATCGGACGGAAAACTGCAGATCATGGTCAGTCACAATGTGTTAAAACTATGCAAAGTATTTTTTTTAACACATTTGTTTCTAGAAGAATATTACGAATTATACTTTTTCACACCCATTTTTGTTCAATACTCAATATATTTATTGCTTCCACATGTGAACTTAGGTGGTGGCTGTTCACATAATACCTAATCAATAAATACATCCATTACATTATCTTAGTTTTTATTGGAACGAAGTCACTTGACGAAAGAGCTAGACCGCAAAAAGTGTAACATTTTGACCGTCACGAATAGAATAGAATAGAATACTCTTTCTTTATTATGTACACCATACAAATTAAAGACATAAATATAGAAATTTTACAAAGGATGACACAATGGGCGGTCTTATCGTTAACGCTAAGAGGGATCTTTTAAATACAACTTTTGGATGGATTTAAAAGGGGAAGACACAAATACTATACCTAGGTAGTCTGTGGTGTTTCACGAACTTTCGTTCCAACCAAGTGGCCCTTGACAGTTTTTAGTGTAGTGTAGTAACTTGTAGGTAATACGAGTACTTACGTACAAAAATATAGGGAGTGGCATTATTATTTTATAGTCAACAAATCTAGCAAAATTTCGGTGACCTCATTGATTAGGCGTCTAGACCTTGTCGTAAATAATAATTTCAAAATTTAGGCAAAATACTGACTCATTAATGAATACAAATCACATCTGAAACCATAGAAAAAGAACAAATATGAAAATCTTTAACAAAAGGATCATAAGGAAGTTCAATTTTGGCATAAAACCTTTAGGATTAGCATAATCGATTCGCATAAAATCACGGCGTTTTATCCGAGGTCATACTTTATTTGACGTAACATCTTGTTAGGTTCTGTAACTAGGTGTATTTTAGGAGTGACTCACTTATGAAAAATATTTAAATAATGGTAAAGCTAATATAATTAGGTATGTAAAGAATTTGTTGGACAAATCGCTGTGTGTGCCCGTAAGACGGATGGACTTATATGTTAAAAAAGGTAGTTGGATTAGATTAGATGAATTTAAAAAAAAGATATTTCAAAAGATTTGGGAGAGGTGTTTTTCTAGCAGTAGGTAGGTAAGCTAATTTAGACTGTTTGTGCGGTTTCCAGATTATACCAGTTGTCATGCGGCTGTACCAACCACAATAAAACTAGATACGAAGATTTAGTCCATCTATCTGTTCCGTTCCTAATTGAGTAAGTAGCTTATCTGAATCATTTTATAGGATATTGCTAATCTATTGCTCCATATGTTCGAAAAATTCGTCTGCTCAACAACGTAAATAACGAAACCGATGTTGTTAAACTGTCAAAATGAAACCCATTGCTATCGTATATATAGTGTGTTTCGCAATTACCCAGCTGTTGGTTTTAAATAGAGGTCTAAATTATTTCTGGTAAGTGTCCTAATACTTTTTTTTTATTATTATTATGATAACAACTACACTTCCTTCTGTCTAGACAGAGAGAAGTGGAAGGAGAGTAATTAATAGACTCTTTCATCGTCTTCTCCGTATCGCTGGCACAAAACTTATTTAAAGTTTGCTGGCCCTTCGCCACTTCCACAGCGTTATCTGTTACAGCGCAGAGGTCACTTTGGCTTCATTTTTTGGGGCACAAAGGGCAGGAAAGGAAGTGGAACGTATAAGTTTATGATACAGGTCTTAATCCACACCCTGCAGCCCTTGAGTCGAGGTACTTTACAAGGTTCAACTTACATCTTCTCATCTCATTTTCATAGAGCCTACTAAGGACGAGTCATTATAAAATTTGTACGCCGTGTATTCTGTAAAAATTTCACTGTGAGATCTTAGGTGACGTGAGCTTGAAATGAGCTGTCATTCCTCTTGAATTTGATGACAGGTATTGACACTGTTGACAAAATTAGATCGGCAGCTCATGTCGCCATCTCCGTCTTAATGGTTCTAAAGGAGATAAGCTTTACCCGGATAAGAAAGCAAAAGACATAGGAAGAGAAGAACTGCTCATCAATACAATATTATCGAGAAAGTAGATGATTAGCTGCAGACATTATCGTAGTAATATTATCGCATGCAGATTATGTTAAGCTCGAAGCTTTTGAAATAAATATACTTATTATTCAGATGCATAAGGTTCATTACATTTTTGTGAGGCTTTTTCACTCATTCAGTTGTCAATGTAAATGATAATCGTCTTTTCAACGCAATAATGTTGGTATATGTTGGAAGGTACCTATATTAAAAATATTATATTTATTTATGATTGAGCAAATTAATTTAAAAATTTAATTAAATTGTAGAATAGCAAAACCTTTGCTACTTTCTCTTCTAGCATACCTTCACAAAATCATTTAGATTGTGCGTATAATTAAATCATACAAATTATTATTCCATATTTATACAGTATTGGTATGTTAAATGTTTAAAGGTATTATGTCAGACACTAAAAATAAAATTCTTTTTGCCGAAAATGCTAAGCTAAGCTTTTTATTCAATCGATGTTTTCCATGTGAACATGTGAGGTTTTTATGGCTAATTAGACGATTATTTGTAAACAACGTTGGTTGGACTATTCACGACTTATTAATTCGTGATTGTATAAAAAAAACGTTACTGTAAAAAATCTTATTGATTTAGCTTACCTTAGGAATCGTAAATATTTTACAAATTGCCATAAAATTATCATAACAAGTAAGCATTTTATTGGTTCAACAACCGCACAAAAAAGAAAATAATATTGATAGAAATTTAAAGAATTTAGATTCAATTTTTAAATTCATGTTTCAAACCAGAAAAAAAAATAAAAAGGAAATTCAAAATTTCCAAACAATAAAAAGGAAAAAAAACTTACAATAAAATCCAGTATCCAATAAACTTCAATACGTCCTCACAATTAGGAAACCCAAAAACATCAAGTTCACCGCACTATTTGTTCACTCACACAAGAAAATTCGGAAAACTTTCGGTAAAATTCACACAAACACTTTAAAAAAATATCGCAAACTCAAGTCTATAAAAAATCGAGGTAAAATGAGCTTAGTTGTGAATGCTTTATGGTTGATATTCGCTCGTTGTAGCGGTATAGTGATGTCCGCGAATGATGCGTGTTTACGGCGTGGTGTATGCCGCTATTTTGCGCGCGCGCACCTGTGCTCGCCCATAGCCCCGTAAGTGGGTGACATCGAATTCATGTAAAGCCAACAGGTTTAGATTTTGATTATGATTTTTTACACTTATAATATCATTGATGATTTTTGGAGATTTTAGAAAACGACAGCGCATTTATTTTTCTTCAGTTTTTGCTTGTAAATAGTTTTTTGTCTGTGGCGGTTATTCAGTAAGTACCTACTGAAATATGACGAAAAAGCATTAGCAACCTTCGTTTTCACCTACACCAAAATAACTTGTCCCACTTGCGTAAATAAAACTGTCAATATAGGAAAGTTGGTACAGTCCACTGAATCTACACATGCACACACAACATTACATGACAATTTTCAGCACCTATTCCCATTTCTCATTTGCCTACTACGTTACAATAACCGTAATTGTGGCGATATCTTTTACCGTAAGTAAGTCTAATAATAAACATAAGGGTTGAATATCTAATTAAGATAATTACTTAATAATTAACGCAAAGCCAATTATCCAATTATTATAAAGTATTATTAAGAAACGCTTTCTCAATATTTCCCGCAAAATACGAAACCACACTCGCTGAAAAATAACTTTCTGTCAATGGTTTAAAATAAACATAATTGGTTGGTTTAGGAAAAGTTGTTAAATACAAATTCTCCTAAAAACGCTTACAGTAAACATCTTTGTGCCGGTGTGCGAGCACAGAACAGACCTTAATTATGCGCTTGTGCATTTAACTTTCACTCATTTTTGACAGATTATGCTCATCTCCACATTTTTTTGGTAAACGGCGTTGATAATCGTTGTCGCTCACCAAACGTAGGTCAAGACTGGCTCTTATTAAGGCTCTCCACATAATTACTTAATATTATTAATGCGGTATATGAGCAGCGATGGCATAGTGGTAACGGCCGCGACTTACGAGTTGTAAGTCGTAGGTTCGAACCCAGACAGGCACTTTACTTTGTGTAAATTATTTCATCACCACTGCTCTCAAAACGGTGAAGGAAAACATCTTGAGGAAACCGGCATGTCCTAGAACCAAAAATCCGAAGACATGTGACATCTACCATCTCGCACTGGGCCCGCGTGGTGGATTATAGCCCACTCCCTCTCGAAGAGAGGAGGCCTGTGTCCCAGCAGTGGGAACAATATAGGCTGATTATGCGAAAGTAACTCTTTTTGTCTGTTACCTATTCACGCCTTCTAGGCGTCTTCATGGGTTAGGACAAAGCATACGTTCCCCTAGGAAAATTTCTGACATCCCCGCGGATGAAGCTGCTGGCAAAAACTAGTTTTCCATGCTTGGGATAACATTTGAAGTAATAAGCGATTTAAATAAAATAAAATTACGTTTTCGTCAGATAAGCCCAAGGAACATAATTACTCGGATAAGCCCCACAGTTATAGCTGCACAGTTCTCTTAAAAAATCTTATAGTAATTAGATATAAAAGAGATTTCAGAACGAAAATTTCTGTTTTCAGGTCATTCGGACTGCAAGACTGACTAAACATGTGCTGGCTAAGTACCTTCAGTTTCTGAACGTCATATAGGTACTACTGACAATCAACACAACTAATACTGGTAATTCACCACCACAACTAACAAGAGATAATTAGACTTTACCGTGTCATTAGGTACAAAATGAGTTCTGACTTCTTGTATTTTGAACCTTAATTCGACTGTTATGAAGTTCTTAATGAAATGGATGCCCTCACTAAATTGACATCTTGAACTCGGGTATAAAAACAGTTTTTGTTTACTTAGAACTTACCCCAATTTATTTGTGGTCGCCGCAACATGTATTTTTTGCCATCCTTCTGTAGGAGTCGTCATCTCGGTAGTCACCCCCTTTCTAACCATATCATCATTCACACAGTCCATCCATCTTTTATTTGGTCTTCCCCTACTCTTATAGCCATCGACATTGTCGAGGTGAAGTATTACTATTATTTACATTGGCAACAGGTTATGCTGTTAGCAACTAGGTACTGATGTCTGTTACTAACGCCATACTTTAATCAGACTAACGAACGTTTCAGTGCGAAAATTTACACTTTTTAACGTCATAATTTACAAAAGGCTCAAGGTACGACTAACTCCTTTCTTAATGCTAGAGTTTAACAGCAATTCTTATGAAGGTAGGTACCTACAAACGTACCCCTTGTGATTCTAACACAGAGCCACACCATGTGGGATTTAGAATCAGCAAGTAGTCACAAGTTGTATAACATTATTTTATTCCGTGACCTCCGGGCGGCCTCACACCTACGACTAGTTGTAATGCGCTTTTACAAAGTCAATGCTGCGAGCTTTTTTAATAGGATTCTATGTACTTAGCAGTTGGTAAATTGCGATATAAAATAGTCATTACTGATGAAATAAGATGGTATTACCTACATACAGTCCGTTTTGAAATGATGTTATGATAATAGTGAATGACATCAAAAAATATTAGGTACATACTTCTACGTAAGTACATATAGGTACGTAGATTTGATGTCATAAAAACTACGGGTTATTCGCCGTGTGTAGGCACGATCGTCAGTCTTGTATATTGATCACCATGGAAGCTTTTTGACGGACGCGTTTTTTCAACGGCGCGGTTCGACGCCTTACCGTAAAGAAACCGTGCCGTTTACAAAGGGGTTATTACGGTAGGTACCTTCTTTATTACATAGCTTTTTCAGTTTTCAATATCTCTAACAGTGATCCTACGCTATCCTTGTGTTGAAGACATTACCGATAATAATTACGAGTACGAGTCTCAACTTATACTATCTTAAGCCTTTGTAGATCTACGCGAGACACAATAGCTTTTTAATTGTGTCTGTAATTACGGCATTCAACCGGTTAAACCTTAGGTACAAATGAGGGAAGGTAAAACCAAATTCGCGTAGCATAAGCATAATCAAATCAGCCTATAATGTTCCCACTGTTGGGACACAGGCCTCCTCTATGATAGAGGGAGGAACTCGTGTAGAATACTCAAAATTAACCTAAAAGAGTAGAGCACTTTCATTCCAACCCCAGTTTCATTCAACCCAATTAGCTTGACAAATCACCCATAAAAAAGAAATCACCTGGTCTGGAACCCAGCACTTTCGTCGTGTACTGACCGTGGCCACCTCGCTGTTAACGCCAGCATACTTTCGATATAATTGCTCGACAGTGTACAATTAGACACATGTAGGTACACTGGATAGATTAATGTGTTCTGTATTAGAGATCCTTAAGTAAACATTAGAAGCAGACGTGGTTTCGGTCGCTAAAAGGCTAGATTTTTTAAAAAAGCCTCTCCAACTCCTTTGTCTTGAGTTAGTAAGCGCATCAGCTTAGCTTGGGATCTTGGGTTTAATTCCTTGATCAAACAAACTTTCTATACCGAGGGAAATTCTCAGTATCATTCCGAAATCTGAATTTATAGGGCGTGGCATATTAACAAAACCGACAGACGACAGGTGACGGGCGACAATTTATTTATTAAAACTTTATGCACAAGTAAAAACTGTACAAAGGCGGACTTAATGCCTTGGGCATTTTCTACCAGTCTACCTTAGGGTGATGCAGAGACAATAAACCGTAGGTGCAATAACAGAAACAACTTAGTAAATATTTATAACTAAAATATAAGAATAAGTACATCACAATCACAAACAACAATCACACAACAACTTCCTCAATCAATCTCCCTCACAATTTGTTTTCTCTTAATTTACATTTTTATCACACTTTTCTGTTTGATTAAATAGCACGTGTCTTGAAAATGTGGCAACTGTGACATTTTTTGCAAAATATGTTGCATTGTCAGTTATATTAATAGGGCCCTGTTAGCTATTGACCTCTGCGTCTGGCTTCCGTTCCAAAAATACTTGCGTGAAGGATAGGTTAATGTTATGTAAAGCGTTATTACCTACATACTTATTCATCCATCAACTGTTTGATATTTATTGATGATTGCTATTGGTACCATCATACATTCATCACTTGACATTCGTTTGGAAGTTTTTGGTACTGTTGGTACCTACTAAAATAACAAATGAACGACGACCTTTTAAATTACTCGAGTTCAAGAATCTTCGAGAACCTTATTGAAACGATTTCTAAAAGTTAGGTAGAGAAACATATTTTAACCAGAAACATAAAGATGAAATATTTTACCTGAAATTGACCGCCCGAATAGAATTAATTAACTAAGTAATATAATTTCTAGAAAGTTAAGCGTCCGACTGTTTTACTTTCGGTCGTAAAATAGTAAAGTTGTTAATAAACTGCTCGTGGTTTGTAAATGTCATAAATCGAATTTCTCACGATGCTTGGAAATTTTCATTAGAACCTGTATTTTCCCTAATTATTAAAACTTGGCCACTCGAGAAACCATCAACAGCTATTGTAAAAGAAGATCAGAACATTTTTATAATCACGAACGATCTTGCCAATCAACTTGATCGGTACAGTATGTTGTTTCTGCCGACGAGAGAATGCGTTCTTGACACCTGTGAGGTCGGCTGCTCTCGACAGCCGGACTATAGTAAATAGCTTGCGGCTACACCAAACAGTAAAACAAACCCCTTAAAATAATATTATTTATTACGCTATCCACGATTCTTAGATTATGATAATCTGCCAGGAACCATAAAAAAAAACAGTTGATAGAAATTAGGTACCGGATAGTAGGCAAAACACCAGAATTCTTTTCACAATTTGATGCTGCCTAAGTATGTTTAAGTATGTATATGCCTCCCTCTCTCCGAAAGGAGGCCTGTGTCCCAGCATTGGGAACATTATAGGCTGATTATGCTAGTAGGTATGTTAAGATGGCGCCGACCAAACGCCGACCGCGCAGTGGCGCCCTCATCGTTTGTTTGTTTATTTCTTTTATTTTAGAATGAAAATGCAGAAAAAAACACGTTAAGTTGGAAACGGATAACAATGGCCACTATTTTCCATTTTTTATTATTATAATTAAACTAATAATAACAAAAAATAACTAATATAATAATACTAACGTATAATCTTGTAGAGCAGAACTTAACATGCTTATTTTCTGCATTTTCATTCTAAAATAAAAAAAAATAACCAATCAAACAATGAGGGCGCCAATAGACGTTCGGCGTCGCCTTAATATGATCTGTTGACTAACTAAAAATATGATCTGTTGACTAACTAAAAATATGATCTGTTGACTAACTAAAAATCAAATGAAAAGTGACTACCACATTCAATTCTCAATGTAAAAAATACCACTAGATTACGAGTAAACCACAAACAACAAATAGTTTACTAATCGATCCGAATCTTATTCTGCTACAAATACCAGGTCGGTAGTACCTACATACGAGTACATAGATACCTATTGCACACACTGTTCCGAGTCGTTAATTAAAATTGCATCCAGTTTTTAAACACAAGTCAAGCAAAAACTTGTCTGTTTCAGTCTCTTTTGGTACGTGTAGGTTGGCTAGACGCCCGAAATTATAAATTTTAAGTGTGTGACATGAATTAGTCTCACAAAAAAATAAGTAAATATAGGATCCGTTTCGAAAGGAAATGGCGGCAAGAGTTTTTGCATCACAGAATTAATCTTTTACCAGGTCTTTCCCCCCAAAGCGCCAAGGTTCAAAATATCTGTGTGTCTAGAATACCTAAATTATGAGTAATTATAGACACTATTATAAATAGATAGGTACCTACCACTTAATCTATTTTCCTTTTTCATTCACATTACAATACAAACATCGATGACAGGCTTAGAAAACTCAAAACTGGTTTTTAGACATAAACATTATAACTGACCCCAAAATATGACACAGCCATTTATTATCGATAAAACTTAACAAAACCGCTTAAAAAAACCATAATATATACCAGACCAGGCAGCACTTTACTCCAGAACCTACTCTAAGCATATCACCCAAAGTTCATATTTCCATGTAGGCAATTCCAGTTCTAATCGATTCAAATAGTTACCATATCAGACCATGAATGGACGTCCATCACATTGGTAACGGGAACAGATCCTTATTGGGCCGGTGAACGGTTGGTAGCTGCGCGTGCGCCGACCTGCGCGCTCAATATTTATTACTGACGGATACTGCACAAAAACTTTTTATAAACTCATAAATCTGGGCATTCTAGGTTTAAGGACATCGGCGACACTACCGTATAGAGGACAGGACAGACCCAAATTTTAGGCGCGTTCTGCATGGCATTGTGGCACGTATTGCAATAAGTGGTTAGCTATAGCGACCTCGACAATTGATCATTCTTGCCTGAGCAACCGGCAGCAAGTTCGTCATGCTCCCTTAGATGTCACTGCTTGCGGTAGCGTCGGGGGTCGGGTTGCCTTCTTCCTTCAAATACGGCAAAAATGGGAATGGCTGATCTTAGTGTTATGGTCGTTAACGAGTGCTGTTTGTGGTGACTGCTTGTCTTGCTGACCATGGTTTTGTTGTTGTTATTGGTATGTGCTGCAGAGTTAAATCTCAGTCTCTCAGAATTTCCCGAGGTTTAGGTAGAGGTGTATATCGCTTATTTCGCCAGTGATTTATAACTCTGATGTAAGAGGGGGTGAGGCTATTGCCATCAACCGGGCAACCTACGAGTAATAACATTTTGCCCGACCTGAGAGTCGAACCCAGGACCAAGCACTGCAGTAGCGCTTTCGACCACTAAACCAACGAGCCAGTATCTGAAATACCTAAATTAAAAAGCACCTGATCGTCAGAATTAAATGAGTTCTATGATCTCATTACGCCATTGAAGAAAATGAGCTACAATTGCTCTCAAACCCACTATTACAGTATCAACGAGATGGAATCTGTTTAAGATACAAACAGTTGGTCACTTTCACTGACCACAGTGACCACCCATTATCTTACCGTGTGGTCACGCAATCTTCTGGTTTCAACTTCAAAGTAAACTTGTGTCTATGTCTGGGAAGGAAAGTATAGTGTCCTTTGAGTAGAACTGTAGCCTATAATATTTGAAAGAAAAAAAAATACCTAGGAAAGTAAGTAATTACTTAACTGTATGTTAAAAATAACGAATGTAACAAATGTTTTTTGTAGTTTTAAGCATGTCGTGGTTTATTCTATGTATAATTCGTCAGCGCCATCATCATTATTTCAGCCGAAAGACGTCCACTGCTGGACATAGGCCTCCCCCAAGCACCGCCAGTTCAACCGGTTCTGAGGTTCCCGCATCCAGCGGATTCCTGCGACCTTCATACATTATTCATTTTGTCATTATATTTAAAGTTTCAATTTTATTAAGTAAGTAGTTACAGGTTCCATACTTCTCAAATACATGCTTAAATGAATTAATCAGTACATATATTTAATACAGAGCAATACATGACAAAGTATTGTAAAATAGAGAGAGAGAAAAAGATAAGAGCGAGTGAGTAAGGTAATCTTAAGAGTAAACCAGTCGCGCGCTCGAACTCACTGGTGGTCATGGCTAAAAAGCACTCTGTCTCTCCTAGCTTCGTGTCTGACAGAGCTAGTATCAATGATGAGCAGTTAGACGCTAGTCTACATGCGCAACGTCTAGTTCTCTCGCACAGAATCACCGTTCTGAACTTATAGGCGCGTAAAAAAAATCGAAAAGTGCTTTGGAAAATCGAGTTTTATGAAAAAACCACTGCATAAATCAATTATAAATGCAGTTTATTGAACTCTTCGATAACTGAGCTTTGTCGGTACGGTTTTAGTTTTAAAGATTTACAGGTCTTTTACTACTTATTTACACCCAAAGTTACGTTAAAAATAGCAAGAAAAACGAATCTTTGTTGGCTCATAACTTTTTAATGGCTTTTTATTTTAATATTCTGTTTCCGTACAGACACAATTAATAATAAGTCAAAACGATATCATGTTTAACTTTGAATGCACAATGTCAAACAGTGGAGTAATACTCTCCCGAAATTTGTATGGAAAAAATATTGACTAGTGGCGCCTTAAGGATGCGTTCCAGATCTCACAATACTGAAATGCAGCTACGCAGCTACATGGAATAAAAAAGGGGGAATAAATAAATAAATATTTCTAAACGAGCTTCTTTACAAAGAACCTAACTACTTACCTACAAAAAACATAGGAAAAAAATGCAGGATATTGTTGATATTTAATAATTAAAACCAACCTAATCACGCAAGGCCTACATTAAATTAACCGATCATCATTTACGACAATTACCTACAAATAAAATCAAAACCGTTCACAATGAAATTTTTATTTAAGTATAGATACTTCATTAACCAACAATTAACATTGATTTAACAACTACAAAATTAATTGGAAAATCTGCACTAAAATGATTAAATCATTCGGAATACCTACTTCAGATTAATACTCGTTGACCTCAGTCAATCAGAATTTACATTTGTTTTTAACCAAGACCAAACTAAATGCGTTAATTGATGACACTGCGTGATTACTAAAACTGGCTCATCAATGTACCTAGTTAATACAAATAGGGTGAAAGGACACCCAATTACATAATTTTGAGCGGCCAACTGTTTAAGGCATGAGTTTATGAACAGCTAAGCGGGGACTGAGCAAAAAATAGACTGTAGCCTAGCACAGCTAACTTTAAAAACCGGCCAAGTGCGAGACAGACTCGCATACTAAGGGTTCCATACCACAAAACTAACATGTGATAATTGACCTTCATTTTATTCTACGCTAAAAACAAAAAATGCCAAAAAAACACGTTTCCTGTATGGAAATTTCCCCCTTTAATTTTTAACTTAATTTTATTTTTATTTACAGCGGCTACAGTAGTACCTACACACTCTGTGAAAATTTCAAGTGTCTACATTTTACGATTCAAACAGCCCTGTGAAAAACGGATGGACAAACAACGGAGCCTTAGTAACAGGGTTCCGTTGCAAGCTTTGGGTACGAAACCGTAAAAATGGTTCCTTAACGCTAAATCACCCAGAAGATAGTCACAAAATTAGCCGTTTCTTACTGATAATGATGCTTCCCATGACAAGTCAAAAAAAAAAAATGGTTCAATCATGAACTGACGAACCATCGACAAGCCTCATCAGATATATCGGATAAGTTGAACCGGTAAGAGATTAAAACCGTTTATTCCTGTAATACTTTCTACTCTTGGCTCATAGTAAAAAGATTAATCATCTGTGGTGATAAGCCATTGTTATGCTATAATATTTCTTTCTTATAATATTGTGGACCAAGTGGTTTTCCAATAACACCAATATCTAAAAATATATATAAAATTGTCAACACTAAACAGCGCTACACGACCATATGGCTTTTCGTACTAACTGAACTGGCACCTTTACAGCTAGAATTCATCAACGAATTATGGAAACTTGAATGACCATCTGTGGATTTCGTTAAAACACTAAAGAGCACAAGAGATTCCAACCTTTGAGTACTAAGTTGGACAATCCAAAACATGCTCAACTTGCCTAGTATTACAGTCAATGCTTGCAATTGTAATAAAAGTAGGGACAGACTGTGTGAAAGATGACATAGCCAGAAAGGGGAGGGGGGACTACCAAGATGACGACTAATAGAGCAGTGTGGAAGAAAAATACATTTATTTATTAAAATCTCCCTTAGAACTATTATCGTATTTTTTGTTATTTATTTTCTGGTGTACAATAAAGTATATATATATAAATAAATAAATAAATAACTATAATTCCAGGTGTATGTACGCAATGCGAGCAGTCATTAAACGAATCTAAACTAACTTAGGTATTATTTACAACTAGGTGACCCGGCGAACTTCGTACTACCTCAGGATGAATGTATGAGAAAATGAATTATCTTCAAAAATCATTTTCCTTTCGTTTAATTTTCAAATAATACCTATTTTAATAGTTATTCTGCTACTCGGGGCGGAGACAAATCCAACAAATCAAAGATCACTAAAATCGGTCCCGCCGTTCTTGAGTTTTATATGGTGTAACTAACCCGACTTTGTTTTATTTATATATATATATATATATAATTATATAGATTTAAACATAATATAATAAAGAAGTACCACTATTTTCAAAAAGTAAAAGGAACTTTAACACGATACCTTATAAGCAGAATACTCAACACAATAATATGATAAAGGACTTCCTACACTAATCTATAATATAACAGGTTTCGCCGACCTCAAATAAATTGGAAGGGCTGGAGAAGAATAATAATAACAATAGCAGATCTTTAACAAGTTTCCAAGTCCAAGAAGGAAATACATGAAATTCTCAAGCTCCCTTTTAGTTGCAAAGGAAGCTAAAGTAAATGAGTCTTATTTAGCTACCTACATCGAGATGTGTGCATCACAATTAGCATATAACATTAGTCAAGAGATGCGATTACTACTACCTACTTGTTTTTGTCTTGTTTACATCGTGACTCAACGGGGATCCCACGTTTGTACTTCCGTTAGTATATAAAATGAGATTTAATCTGCCCTTATATCTAACAGAACTGAAAACGATTTTATTAAATACATGAGGTATCTTGCAATACTTTTCCTGAAAAAAAGTTATAGTTCATTAGGTGAATGGGAACAAGAATATTGATGAATGACGAAAAAATTACAATATATCCGACGATGGTAACTTGCTTTCAGAGTCAAGTGCCTTTCCCGTGTGGTCCGTTGTATATCGCCCGATCAACGGGCGGCTCTCGAAGCTCTCTCCCTCGCCCATCCCGCCACCTCCTTCGCTAGCATGACTGCTTCGCAGAAGGAGGTGACTGCCTCCCACTCCCTCTCGCCCCGGACCATGGCTTGAACCAGGGCCGGACGCGAGAGGTCGCCGCCGCTGCCGATCGTCTCTACGAGGACACGGCGCGGCGGTGCTCTGCCCAAGCGGGACAGACCTCCACCTTATGCTCCACCGTGTCCTCTGGGCGATCCTCGCAATGGTGACACCCGGGTGTAGCTGACACCCTGGACTAACATATAGGCTACTTTTTATCCCGATATTCCTACGGGATCGAAACTTATGCGGGTGAAACCGCTGGGCGCAGCTAGGATTGAATAAAACCAATAATATATTTTTTTACATTGGCCTTCCCTTCCCGTACCCATCGAAACTTCGTTTTTATAAAAGTTATGTTATTGTTATATAGAAAATAAAACTTCTACTCCCATTCAATCTTACACTAATAAATTGCCTACCTTAATTGCCATTATCATTCCAAAACAGAATCTCAACACATCACAGAAAAAAAATCTTTCGAAATTCCATTTAGAAGGTGCAAATTATAAATAACATTCCTTGTTATTTAACAGGTTTTCTACCTGACATTGGGACTGCAAAAAAAAATAGGTTCAAAGGAATGAAGACCCGATTTGGATCTAGACTTGGCCGACCTTTGCAATGTCATGACCTAGACACAAGTCGGGCAAAAAGAGTGTAGGTATTGTTTTTTGTTTTATAATCTGATGCCATCGGTGCATCCGTAAATAGCTTAAACTTTAATCTGAATGTCAAAGGTTATACATGAAACTGTTAGGTATAACAAAATATTGATTTGTTCCTATGTGTTTGATATTTTTTAGATCTATGGTAAAAATGTTCCAACGTGGTAAAAAACTGTTATTTTGCTAACCCAACACGATTATCAAAATAACAAAAAAAAATAGGAATACGACGGTGCTTTGGTGAACATGAGTAATTGAGTACTGATGATATTGCAATTTTTTATTCATAAATACAAGGCACAGATCAAAAGTGATCTAGCTAAACACTGATTATTACCAAATCCGAAGTAATCTATCTATACTAATATAATATCTCTAGTACTGGTCGGATTTGGAGATTCTTTTTGCACTTGATATCCCAATTCTCAAGGAAGAATAATACCTACTTAACATCACGCTTCGACCCTTAAGAGCCGAGCAAAACCCAGTCAGAAAGAACACTAAGTGAGAACGATGCGTGATGCGATATGCGTAGAAATGTGTAAATCTAGTTACTATTTTCATTCCGTTTGCAGATACAAACTGAATTTACTTCTGGTAAATACATTGGTTTTAGAGTTTTCGTTAAGTTTGGATTAAAAACCTCCTACTTGCCTAATCTTGCAACTGTTACTTACTTACTCAACAAAAAAAAAAATGTAATCGAATTCACATTCACAACGCTGCATTAACTCTTAATAAACACCTCAGTTTGCCTATGAATGGAACAGTTTCCGTTAATTAAAACATATCAAAGAAGATTTAATAATTTGTGCTGCAAAAGTATTGATTTCATTAAAAGATTTTTATGGCGTCAGCAAGGATCTTCACTTAATCCTTCATAATAAGATGGCATACAACTTAATATCATACAAAAATATCGATAATCTCAACCCACTGAATTCTTTTAAAATCGATTGCTCATTATCCAATATCATAATCTTTCCAATTCAAAATTACGTTTGTATCAAATAATCCGTTTAAAGGTCGACGAAAAAATACTTCCGATATGTATTTGAAATTTCAGCTAATCTTTTAACACACTGTAATTAATTTGATAGAAGATATTAAAAAATATTTATAATGAAGTCAGTTCATCATCTGCCCACACAAGCTCAGACAATGGTTGTGATAATAGATGTAACCTACCTACTTATGGTGTCAAGGTGAGTTGACTAGTGATTTCTATTTACTTTGGCAAAACTAATTGATGTACCTATCCTTAATTGTTATTATATAAATCCGTTTGGAGAAATAAAGACGATTTCTTTTAAATGTAGGTACAACAACTCTAGCTCGTCTAAATTGCAACTTGTAAAAGGTAACTAACTGTAAAAAGCCGTGAAAAGTTGCAGATTCAGATTCCGACGTTTAAGAACGTCCTAGGGTTTCCAGATCCGGGATTTATACATATTCCGCAGAAAGTTGGGTCGTTAAAAAGGTACAAATAAGAACATAAAGAACTAAGTTAGAGATGTCTGTTCTATTCAGCACCCTAATTGCGTACCACACTATCAATCTCAATCTGAATAATTTTGAAGGATATTGCTAATCCATTGCTTCTTAAGTTCGAAAAATTCGTCTGCTCGACAACGTAAATAACGCAATGAATGTTGTTGAAATGTCAAAATAAAAGCCAGTGTTTCATATAATGGCAAGCAAAGCCGATGTAGAACCATTTTGTCAATGTCTAAAGTGATTTGGGAAGCAAGTGTGCATAATAAAAATTTTGAAAAGAATAAAAATATTGCAACTGATCAAAACTTTCGATGATACAGTTGAACATAGTAACTGGTTTACAAAACCGATATCGGAGTTATTATAAGAATGTTAATTAGATTTTATGCCTACTGAAGACATACAAATAAGTACCGGCTTTGCGGATGGATCTATTAAAAATCTATAAATATCAATCATGATTACCTTTTTTTTTTTTTTTTTTTTTTTAACAATGGCATCTCGCAGTTCATCCTTTATGAGGATGGCTACTGCTTAACCGGACTTTCCTGTGGATGCCTCGAATTAAGGCCTCCAGCCAGGGCATACAATAACTTAAAAACTAAGCGACAGCGCTAAGGGTAACCCCCTGTGGGGTTCGGACCTCGGCTCAGGGCGTCGCTGGAAGAGGACAGCAAGGGACAGGCTGGATCGGTATTATTATTAGTGTTTAGGGGCGAATTTAAAACTACAGGCTCAGCTGCGCGGGCTGGCTCGAGCAAGGGTCGGGGCGGGCACGGTGATGGTGCGGGACGTCGCGACGGGCCTCGGCGGCGAGGACGGAAGGACGGATGTCTGAGCTTGTGTTTGTGATGTTGTCTGAGAGTACTAGTGGCCTTACTGCTCTCCTGGAGGAGGGTAGTGGCGTCGTCGGGGATAGTGAGGGTATGCCTTGGTCGGCGAATCCTACTTATGCGGGAGGGAGTGTATCGGGAGGCCGCCGCAATCAGGGGATTGGGGTGCTTTATAGCAGAGTCAAAGAAGCGCTTGGAGAGGCGTTTCATGAACTGCTGGATGGTGGGGATTCTGAGATCTAGATGCAGATTCACATTTCGGACATAGAAGGGGGCTCCCGTGACCTTTCGGAGGAAACGGTTCTGGAGGGTTTGCATTTTATGCAGAAATCGCGGCTTGGCGTGTGCGAAGACTACGCAAGCATAGGTCATGATGGGACGGATGACCGCGGTGTAGAGGCGCAATTTGCACTTGAGTGACAATTTGCTGCGGGCAGTTATCATAGAGTGGAGCCTACCGAGAGCGAAAGAGGCGCGCGAGCGCGCCGTCTTTATGTGCTCGTTGAAGGTGAGGTTGTGGTCTAGGATGACACCTAAGTATTTGGCTCGCTTTCCCCAGGGGATCGGCTTGCCATACATAGAGATCGGGCGCGGAATCATGATTACCGAATCATGATTGATATTTATATATTTTTAATAGATCCATCATCAGGAAACGAAAATTGCTCATTTATTATAAAACTGACGACGTGAAAATCATTGCTTAAAGCCGTTTGTTCGCACTTCACGATCAAAACAGAGTTTTAAATTATAAAATTACGCCCAGGACATGATTTAAGGAATTTAATACGTTTTAATTATAATTTTGGATGATTTATGACTTCGTGATTAGGAAAAAATGTTTTTTGTAACTTAGCATCATTAATAGTGGGAGGTATCTATGTAATGATGGCACCTGGTCTATTTTGATATAGGCGGGAACAATACTAAAATATTTTACAATGTTATACGTAAATCAGAATAGGATATTTGTGTCTTGGTTCTATACCCGTTAGAGTCACGACCTAAAATAATTTAATAAGTAGGTCGGTAATAGTAGTTTTCGTCATTCGAATCTTTAGAATTAGAGAGAAGACAGATTTATTTTAATATTTAACTTTACAGATTCTTTAAAAAAAATTCCGACCACGTTATAATCTAATCCTTCTGACTCAACATTCCGCGACACAAAAAATTACCCTAACAAAGTCGCGTCGCATCCAATATTAGAATATCTAAATAATTCAGTTCATTAACTTTCGATTTCCACGTGTTTTGGTCTACAGAACAACGACTTAATGCGCCTCCTACATAAGAATTAACCAGGGTCCCTAACATCGGGCTAACTATCCTTGTGTAGCATGCTAATGTATCCGCCCACGTAAGAGAAATAACTAAACAAATGCTAAACTAATTGTGTGAAAGGGAAATTCGAGATTAAACTGTGGGGTGGTTGAATTTTAATAAATCGCTGTTTTTAGGGATTGTTTTTTAGACTACCGGTGGCTTTATTGGCTAGAAATAATGACGAACTGAGAATAAGTATGTCTAACCACGGTTTTATACAAGATTTGTCCCCACCGAACCTGATGACTGCAGTATACTATTTACAGAATACCAAAACTCAATAAATTTATGTACAAATAAATACAAAAGTGTACGCAAAATACGCGCATTGACGTGGAGTTGCGGACACCAGCCCGTATTACCTACCTATTAAATACAAAAGTGAACCGTTTTGAAATTCAATTAAAATACAGGTTGGCAGGGACATTGACGCGAAACCTTACCATGGATTTACATAATTCTAAATACAAATGTGCTGTTCCATATATTTTGAGCGCATAGGTAGGTTTTTTTCTATTGAACTTTTCTATAAAACAGCAGATTTTGTTTTTGATAACCGACGAAAAAGGGGGTCTAGAATCATTTGTGCTGAATTTATAATTTCAGTTTGCGCGTCGATGCCTCTGCGACTCTTTTTTTTTTTCTAGCCTGCGCTGTCCCTCTCCTGGGAAAAAGCCTCCCTTCACTCCTTCCATCTTTCGCGACTCTGTATATTCTAAAAAACTGGTCAAGAACGAGTCGGACTCGCGCACCGAGGGTTCCGACCAAATTTGTAGGTATGTAAATTATCACGGTTTTTTTTCATGTAACTACAAATTTACGGTTTTCGGATGTTTTCCTTTGCTTGTGCTACATGAAATTGCTTCTTGATAAATTTCATGATTCTAAGTCAACGGGAAGTACCCTATACATTTTAATTCCCTTGAGAGTGTCGAAATATACGTTTTTTGCGGCATAAACGGCCGTATCTTTTTTTACGTTAACTTAAAAGTTTGATTTTTTCACAGCTTCAAGGGACCGCAGAATTGAGTAGGTATATAGTTTTAATTTGAACTCGATACCTTCACCCGTTCCCAAGATAAAAAGTCTTGACAGACAGACAGACGGACAACAAAGTGATCGTATAAGGGTTAATTTTTTTCCTATTGAGGTACGGAACCCTAAAAACAACTGTCGTCTTGAACCAAAATCGAAAAAAGTTAAGCAAAACCAGTTTCTATAAAAATTGTCGAAAGAAAGACATTTGGATTTCCCATCACCAATCTGTCTCATTTTATTATGTTACCTCATTTGCAAAAAAACTATAATAACCCGACCACAACCGATACAAATTAATTTATTCTTAACAATATAATGTGAGAAACATTTCATATTGTTGTAAATCAGCGGACATCCTGATCAAAAATTGATTTGGGTTCGACGTTCGGTCATCGATATTTTACATAATATTTACCACAACCTTGGTTGGCTAATTAGTTTATGGACTTATGACGTCACTAAATGACAACGTTAATACGAGCAACGCTCGCTTTATTTTTCTTCTAAGGTTTTCGGTTTTTTTTCGCATTAAGATGATATACTCATAAGGGGTTTTTGATGTACTGGTTGCAAATCGTGACGTTTAAAATCTGACGTCTTAAGTACCTACACATAAGTCAGTCTTAGGTACCTTCCGAAGCACCTATTATATATTATATTGCTATCTACAGAATAGACTCAAACCGGTGCTGGATATCAATAGAGTAATTGAGTCTGACGACTTTGAAATTATTTGAAATAACAATGTTTTTTTAAGGGCTGATTTTTCAATAGTCAGATAACTTTTATCTGAAGATTAATCATGGCAGTTTGACATATTTTCAATATAAAAACTGTCAAACCGCAATATTTATTCCTGAGATAAAAGTTATCTGCCTATTGAAAAATCAGACCTTAGTCGAGCATTAAAACTGAATTAGGAAATCGAACTCTATGCCTATCCTTCGAAAAAGGATCACGTGACAAAGAAACAACTTCAAAAAAAAAAACCTGGTGGAAATACTATTATTTAATGGCTGCAAAAGCTAATTTAACAGATGACATCAAATATTAATAATATAACTCCGCTATATGTTATTAACCAATGTCCCGTGATAACTGCGAGACTTTGATTAGTCATCCGTCTGTCAGGGCCAGAGGTCATCATGAGAATAATGCTTTTAAGCGTTTTGTCTTTTGAGTAAAAAACAAGTTTTTTGACACATTCCTCGGATAAAGAATCCGATACTTCCATACAATTATAAATGCGAAAGTGTATCTGTCTGTCTGTTACCTCTTCACGCTTAAGCCGATTAACCGATTTAGATGAAATTTGGTATAGAGATAGTTTGAGTCCCGTGAAAAGACATAGGATAGTTTTATTCCGATATTCCCACGGGATCGATACTTATACGAGTGAAGCCGCGGGGCGCTGCTAGTTTATTTATAAATATTGCTTTGTTCGCTCCCACTCACAGAGGGGAGGCCTGTGTCCCAGCAGTGGGAACATTATAAGCTGATTACTTATGCTGTTTTAAGTTAACAAATGATTAACGTTTCCTTAAGCATACATTTTCGATATATTAACTAACTTTAAGCAACGTTTATACAAGATACATTTTTGAACCAATGCGCAAACTGTAACCATGAATTCAGCATATGATTCTAGAAACAATTCTAGATCTAGAAGTTTTTCGTTGGTTACCAAATAAAAAAACAGCTGTTTCACAGAAAAGTGCAAAACCTACGGGGTTAAAATGTATGGAACAACAGCAAATTATTTTATTATAAAACCGATAAAAAGATTCTACGCTAGGGAGGTCGTAAAGCTAGGTCTAGAATAGGGTTGTAACGGAACTTCGCCTCCGCCTCCGTCATTGCGGAAGTTCCGCAAGAAATCGTGCCTTCGCCTCCGCCTCCGCCTTTGTAAATTTTTGCGGAGTTGTAACAGAGGTTTATTTACGTCAAAAATTCATAATCATAGAACAATAACGCGCGAGCATCGACGCTCGACGATGACTCACATACACTTTAACCTCCGCCTCCTCTAAAAAGGCCTCCGTTACAACCCTAGTCTAGAATCATAAGCTGAATTCATGGTTACACTTTGAGCACTGGTTAAAAATGTATCGTTTAATTAACCCCTAAATGTCTTGGGTTAAATTGCTGTTAAAAACGTTTAGCTATTTTTCTGAACTACACGTAGGTAGATACGCATAGAACATCACGCCTGAATGAACAGTTTCTCGTTTTTGTCTGAACTGATTAATAAATGTAAGTTATTTAGCGCCTACAAAGACCACAAGCTTTTTTGTCTTGCAGTTCCTATGAATAGACATTTTCTATTCCTTTGTTTCCATATCAATACGGCCCATATCACAATATGATCCGCATACCGAGATCGAACACCATACGACAGTGTGAAAGCTAAACTAGAAAATAATAATCTATTCATAGTTTAATGATCAGCGAAAGTTCGATCCATTGTGGTCAATATATTGATGACGTGATTTAATGAAGGTCAGAAGGTCACTGGCAAATGTCAAGTTAAATCATAGATAATTTTCGCCGTCGGCCATTTGTTAAATCTTTTAGAGTGACGCCACACGGGCGTTGCGTCTCAACGCTCCGTGTGGCATGTCACTGTGGTTTGTATGACTAGATATGAAGGATGCTGTATCGTCACGGCTCAGGCATCGCAACGCGCCGGCAACGCATCGTGTGGCTTCGCTCTTAGTCTCTTCATAATGATGAGTCATCCCAATAAATAAAATGTTCACACATTTTTTGTGTAGATTTTGTTTAGGAATTAGGCATGTGAGTTCGTGAAAAGGTCAGTTCAGTTTTGGGATATGATTTCAGTTCTTGTGTGATTCATTACAGCGTAGCATTAGTAATCTGTTTTTCTGTAATTCTGGTCAACGGCTCGCTTTAATTAAGGCGCTGTCATTAATTAAGTGCGTGAGAATTTAATACAATGAGATCTAAATTAAATTAGATATGTTGGTAACAATCTTTTGCAGGTATAAAACCAGGGTGTAGGTTTTAGTTTCGTAGGTTTTTAGGTAGGTTTTTGGTAAGGACTAATATTTCAAGTAATACGTGCCTTGAAAAACATGAAAAAATTTCCATGAAATTAAAACGAAACAAACATTCAATATCTTTTATTCTCCTTAATCCTGAATAAGAAAACATTTACAAGTTATATTAACTGAAACTTTATGAAACACAAGTTTATTGGACCGGTAAATCTGACTTCTCGACATCTAGATCAACACAATAAATGTGTATGTAACTCAGTTATTGCTATTGCGAAATATGTGCAGTTTAATGATGCAGCTAATTATAATTCAGCTAACCAGTTTACCCAGAAGCACAATTTTTATAGACAAAATGTACCTTCCTCTTTGAGAGAAAGAATATACCGAGTTACTTTACTACTGCAGAACGATTTGTCACACAAACACTTTAAATCTGCAATAACAAAGCAACTCCTGCCAGATTCCATTTGGAGGGTTTGTCCTTGGTCTTCAGGTTGAAGGTCCACACGTAAGTAGGTCCTCGGGTACGAGTCTTGTATACGGGACACTCATACATGTTTCTAAGGTCTTGCTTGTCTTGCGTTATAGCCTGAAACAGAATTTGTGAAATACATTAACGTTTCAGGCTACTTGGAGCTACAATCTTCACAGAGCAGCTGGATGAGCAAGTAGCCGAGGAATAAGTTTAATTGCGAGCGATTGGAGAGGCCTACATCTAGCCGAGAAATGAATGAATTCGAGCATTTCTATGATTCGGATCGGATGTAGTGCAAAACCGCTCATAAAGCAATGTTAAATTGGGTTTTCTTTATGGCATCTTTCAAAAGTCTCGAGGATTTAAGAACTCTCAAGAGGTTTCAAGCATAATTCCTTCTAAAGGACAATCAACTTACAGTGGAAGGAAATATGTAGGCACGAAAAGGTCTAAAATTTGCCACTGCCTCTTACTAAAACATGAGCTCTTTTTGTCTAGAAACTACACCACACTAGAGCATTTTCTCGAGCATTTCCATACGAATGGTACAATACAGGCAAAAGCACTTCCAAAAGCATTTCCATGTAATGTAACGTTTCTGCGAATGCTCGACGCTGCGTTCGATGTAATGCTCACGATTAGTGAGCATTCACCTGTGACATTTCTTTTTACCTTACCTTCATTGTTGAAATGTTGGACCTACAGGTACCGGTCGTGCCTTTGCTCGATAAAATTGTACACCAATATACTCTTTGGTTTTTAAAATCAGGTTGTAACATAAAATAGAGCGGCGTGTTCGAAGAGCGGTACGACAAAGTTTAAAAACGGCGAATGCTCGATATTCTGTTACAAATAAATGCTCTAGTCTATACTCACCTTTAAGTATAAACAATATTCACCCACTTACCCTAACATTAATCACGGGCATAGGCGGGAACAAATCTTTTAGCTTCGAGTCCATAATGATGCCAGCTTGTTGGTCCCACCGAGCTCCTTCCATCAGCAGACCATGAACGAAGGCTCCGTCTTTTGGTGCTGACCGAGTGTCCGCGATCCTATAGGAAATGAAGAGTTAGAGAGAGGAAAGGAAGAATTGGTGATGGATGGTGAACTCTGGTCTTGAGCTGCAGTTGAAGCTGCTGGATAGCAGGGTTTTACAAACTGATAAACGGAAGGTCCACAAATAAAAAAAAAACACACGAAGAAGAGTAAAGGCTCCCGCAGAGAGGCACGACGCAACTCTAGTAGAACAATTTCTACGAAAACTTTAGGAAATTGTTCTACCAGAATCGCGTCGAATTGTCGCGTCGCGCCTATCTGCGGGGAGCCTAAGACGATGCGTTAGGATACATAATATTTATTTTATGAGTAAGTGAGTAAGTATCGTGACAATCAATTGTGGATAGCAGAAACTAAATCAACACGTTTGCTGTTTTCATGCTCTTTAGCGATATGGGTAGATAATAATAATTCTCATACTTTTTATTATAAAGAAATAAATAAATTCCATGAAGTATTGATAAAATCTTATCAATTTATCATAGGAACCTTCAGTAATTTCCTCATTGCTGTGACTTCATCATTAATTTTAATAAATCAAGTCTCTCTTATTCTAAAACTATTTTATTACGAGTTATATAAAAGCTAAAGACCAGAGTTCATTACGATGGTGATGAGTATTTACATATTACTTAAGGGGTATGCGCTAGGTAGCCCGCGAAATTCAAATTTACTGGCGTTTTTTTGCAATTTGCAGGTCAGTGTCAGGTTTTATGTTGAACAAAATATCTATGATTCGCGAGCATAAGAAGTATGTATTCACAGAATTATATATAACCATTAAAATCATCAATACTACCCTCTTAGTCCATTTAATCTTATTTGTTGATATTTCATAAAATAGTCATTCAATATGCTTATATGAACTTACCTAGCGCATGCCTCTTTTAATAATTTAACTTGAAACCAATTTACAAATCTTACATAGAATAAAAGCGTATGATACAATGCTGAAACCCATTCTGTTCTAAGGAGGTTACCAGCAACACCAAGTTAGATAAGATAGAGTCAAGCCTGGGAGAAGAAAGGCAGAAGAAATGAAGATGAGGTGGATGTATTCGTTTAGATAATACAGCATTCGTTATACCTTACTAGATATTATACAGATTATATTTGCATCTACCATACGAGTACTATTCATCTACTTGGTCTCACCTTTTATTTCACATATTTATGAATATTTAAGAGATTGTGTGATTTCTATATTTACCTACCCTACCTACATAATTAAACAGGGTGACATGTGATTTGACGTATTTCTTCCAGGACGTGTTAGTGTGACCTATTTTCAATAATTAAGCACCCCATAAAACCTATTCATGAGATTCGAGAAAATCCAATATTTAATTATTTTTCAAAATTTCCCAGAATTCGTCACCAAGTATCGCTTTTCTCTAAACTCTTGTTGACTCTAAATTCTGTTTGGTAGCTAATACTTTAACAAACCGTTCGATGTAACCAAATAACCAAATTTTTCTAAAACATCAAACAATTAAAAGTTAGACATTTTCAAAGATCATCTACGTACATGAACTTTGACACCAGCTATCTCAAAATGTTACTATGGTATTAAGCAAACATCTGTACCTAGTTCGATAGGTGATTAAATGAAGACTTTTCGCCTGTAATTTGTACGCTTAATGTCATAATACAATTTTAAGATAAACGGTGTCCAAGGTCATGCTATTAGATGATTTTAAAAATTGTAAACTAATTTCTTGTTGTATCTTCGAACTGTTTGATGTTTTCAACCAAATAAAATAGCATTGATATCTATAGCTATTCAATTCGAGAGTTTGGAGAAAACTGATACGTATTAACGCATTTTGGTAAATTTTAGTAAAACACTCACTAGTCTTGGATTTTTCCGTATCCCATAGATTTTTGCCACGGCTATATCATCATCCTCATCCGCCTAGCCTTTTCCCAACTACATAATATGTTGGGGTTGGCTTCCAGTCTAACCTGATGCAGCTGACAGTATTTTACATGGAGCGACTGCCTATATGCGGTGGTTAATTGTTGCAAAAGGGTCATACTATTATCAACTCCTGGAAGATATACGCTGAATTACAAATCAACCTGTATGCTAAGTACACAGCGTAATCCAAATAAATTTTTAAGTTTCAAAGAACCTCAACAGCAGCCGCTTTTATGTACAAAAAGCAAGTAGTACACTCTTTTTAAGCAAAGTGGTACCGCCAAAAAGACTGGAAAACGACTAAAAGGAAGATACATCGTACTCTCTACTGAAAAAATACATTTCACCTTGTTGAAAGTTTTTCTACCCCGATTTATATTCTACTAAAAGCTCTCGCAAGGAAAAATCAATGTTACAAGTGTTACAAACACTTGTATTCTGAACTTCAATCTACCTGTAAAATACCTTGTGTGCTCTTCATATTTGTCATGCTTGTGATTTTTATGTCATTTCAACCAATTATTTGTTAAGTCTACAAAGGCATTTAAACCGATTAAGTGCTAATACACTCGAGCGACACGCGTCAACGACAGAGGCAATTGCAGCCGTCGACAATATGACGCTCGTGGATTTGAGCACCGTACTCAAATACACGAGCGGCACATTGTCGACGGCAGCTGCCGACACGTAAAAGACGGGCGTCGAATAGTGTCGATGGCTGCAGTTGCATCTGCCTTTGACGCATGCCGCTCGTGTGTATGGACACTTAAATGTAATACTTAGAATCCCAATTTTATGAATGTAGCGTCGTAACTCACCAGTACCTATGAAAAGTACAAAATAATGAAGAAATGCTGATAAAATTAAATTAACCACAGATAAGTTTAAAATCAAAAGTGTGTCTCATTTCCCTTATTTATTTCAAACCGAATCGTTAATTGATTGATAGTAATTATGATTCGATAAATATTTTATAGAAAATACTCGAATCTTATAAAACCCGAAGAAACAGTTTGATTTACAATTTGTAGATGAATAAACTGCGTGGCTATTTTTCCTATATGGGAACATCTCGCTATTCCTAAACGTTGTGATCAAGTAATTTAATATACATTTTTTTGTTTTTAAACATATCTTAACCACCAGTACTCACGTGAATTCTTCCTTCATCTTCTTAGTGACGTCACACTGCAGGCACATCTTGTCTAGAGGCAGTTCATACTTCCTAGCAGTGCTCTGCATGATGGCCGTCAGTAAACTTTGAGGGTTGAAGAAACCACCAAGCCATACTGATGCTGGCAGCTAAATCATGCAAAATAGAAGTGAGTACTCAAGTCAGATAGTTAAGATGTTTATCTTTCGGGTCCAAAGTATTCTCAGAAACCAAAAGAAAAGAACATAAGGAAGAATAAAAAAATTAAGATAACGCTTGAAAAGAAAAACACTGCCACAAACGAAAACACCGAGAGATAAACATAAATGAAAAGATATAAAACATTAAATGTTTACAATTCAAAAGATCGAATGGGTACAAAGGAATTTATTCTTACCACAAAGTCTGTAGCCCAAGTTTCAAGTTCTCGTAACCTCAACGTAAGATCCACGAACCAAGCAGACAGACCCAACAACGATGGGTATGCACGGCTCGACCAGATCGCAGGTACCTGTATAATAAATTAGTTATACTGAAGTGACATATTACTGGATAAACAGTAACAAACATGGTTGGTACTAATGTACAGAAGCAAAAGAGAGATCAGTGATGGCCCAGTGGTAACAGCCGCGACTTACGGTACCCTTTAGCCGTCATAATCCATACAGGCACTTCACTTTGTATAAATTATTTCATCGCCACTGCTTCCAAAACGGTGAAGGAAAACATCGTTATAAAATTAGCATGTCCTACAACCAAAAACTAGAAGACAATTTACATCCGCCAACCCGCACTGTGCTCGCGTGGTGGATTACGGCCCACTTCCTCTCACGGAGAGGAGGTCTATGCCCTGGCAGTGGAAACATTATACGTTGATTATTTATGGGCCAGAACCAGAAATTACCATTAGTTTAGTTAAAGGACATGGCTCCCGCATACAGACTCATGATCCCTATTGTAAGATAGTGTTAAATTCTATGAGAAAACAGAATTAAATTCACTCAACACGCACTATTTTACAATATTTCTCTTACTTACTTGATCCAAAAACAATGCATTTTCCAATTCTTCCATATCTGATGTAATTGTTAATTCACCCTGAAATATGGGAATTAACATTAACGTTTATTTTAGCCCTTTTTTGTCAATTTTCAGACAAAGCTTAATATAAAGAGAAAAGATTTGATTTTTTGTATGTTTTGTTTGTTATGCTTTCACGCTAAAACGGTTCAACGAATTTGAATAAAATTTGGCACATGGATAGACCAGAACCTGGAGAAGGATATAGGTTACTTTTCATCCTGGATTGCAGACAAACACGCGGGCAACAACTTGTCTGTAATAATTTACCTTTAGGCCCAAGTCCAGTTCCCTGAGGGATCTCTTCATCTCCCCCGTCAGATAGTTCATCCGCTCACATTCTTGGAAGGCCACGATTACATAAGGCGTCCTCTCTTCAACTTTTCCCATAATTTCTGTCATGTTAAACTCTTCAGGTAACTTCTCGATTATCTCATCTAGCATTTGTTTTACCTGAAATATAGGTGTCAGTTGAGTTAAACATTAGAAAAAAAAGAAATATATTTTATTTGGGACTCCTTTCCTGTGCGAGAATGAAGTATATAAAACTAGAAAAATTATTTCTCTTTAATAAACTAAACAAAAAATCCTGTGCAAGGCCAAAAAGGCTCCTATCTCAGCATAATGCTGCGATATTAAAAAAAGCTTTTTCCGATTTCTATTTTTCTAGTACTCAAACCTCAGTTGGTCCGATAGAGTATTATGACCCTTATATAAAACAATAACGATTGGTGTATCAAAAAAAGTTTTTGTGGAGATTGCAAATTTTCTTGGTGACTGTACAATTAAAAAAACACTGTGAATGCAGATCAAAATATCTCAAAAAGTTAACGGCAGTCTTATAAGATACCCGCCCTTACTGCCCCATCTCAAAACTCCAACCTGTATGTTTTTACAGAAAATCTGACTAACCTTTTCCTCTCTAGTCACAGTAGCAGCTCCAGATGCCTGAGCATCTCTCGGCTGCATCTCAAATATAGTCCTAAATAGATTTTCAGATGTAGTAGTAAGGAAGCCTATCTCAGCATTAGGATGTAAGCCGTAAAGGTAAGGGGACTCTGCAGGCATGGCGTCTTCAATATACTGGTGGTAGCCCACGTAGTCTGTGTTAGGAGGGGCGGGGAAGCCAGGGGCTAGTTGTAGTTCACCGTCGACCTGGTAAATGATGAAAATTAAATTAGTTATTACAATCCCGCTTGAAAAAACGAAGCTGGCATACTCGTATATGACATCACTAGCATACTAATGGTAACTTACCCACGCCTCATAATTTATTTATGTGCTTTTTTAAAACTATATAAAAGTGGACTTCCAGCCTATTTTTATTATAATCTTTTAAGGATGAAAATGATGTCCTATTTTCGAAATTATTAAAACCAAAGAGGTATACTTATATTTGCTTTTAATATTTTTAAGCAAGTTTCTAATACATGAACGTACTAATTCAGGCTGCATCAACTCTTCCAAGTAAGCGTTGCATAGCCTCCGGTCCCAATCATCAGTGATGTGCCCTCCGTACATAATCTCTCCGAATAGGTACCTGAGATCCTCCCAAGGCACTCTAGCATTCGCTTCCAAGTAGTTGTACAAGACGAACACGCTTATTGTTAGATCACCTGAAACGAAGCACGATGACGTCATCATCATCATCACTTCAGCCGAAAGACCTGACCAGTCCACTGACATAGGCCTCCCCCAAACACCGCCACTTCGACCGGTTCTGTGCTTCTCGCATCCAGCGGATTCCTGCGACCTTCACAGGGTCCGAAGCACATGATAGCATATAGCATATTTAGGAAAGTGAAAAAACTATGCCACCACTGTTCGCTACAACACACACACACTATTTGAAACACTTATTAGGATAAAGGAAAAAACGTATTTGTAGATGATGGAGGTCATAAACACATTCTACATTGACACTTTTGTGAGAAAATGTGAGAACATTTTAAGAAAACTCCTGAAATACACACCAACATTAAACGGATAAATCTTGTTCCATCCCTGGGGTCCGAACTTTCGCCTCTCAGCCACGACAGCGTGGAAGTAGCACAGAGCGAATAATATCGCTTTGAACTCAGCCTCCTTGCCACACATCTCAAGCGTTTCTTGATTGAAGTTGTCTAAAGCTTTGTGTATGTTTGCCTATTAGTATAAAAGCATATTAAAAATATTAGTAGCAAGTGGTGGAGGAGGTAAGGTAAAAATGTTTATTTGAAGGCAAGACAAAAGTTGACTTGGATTTTATCTATTAGCAACAAATTCGAAACACTTGACTTAATTTTAATTAATCCTAAAACTATAACAATTTTTCTCTTATTGTGTTCTTTGATGTTTTCTCTCTCAGAAGTTTTTTTGGACAAAATCACATTAAGCCATTTAACACTGTGCTGCATAGCCGCATATATAAAAGAAAATATCGTGTCGGTTTTCTGATTAGACGTATTAAATGACTCGATGGATGATTTCGTCAAGACTATAAAACAACTCACCTGCATTCCCGTAGGAGGTTCATTAGTAATCTTGATGCTAGACTCCAGGATTCCCTGCGGTATGATATGAGCCGCAGCTGTAGCCGCCGGCTCAGCCGACATAAACAGTCGGAAGTCATCGTGGCATCCGTTTGCGAAGCTCTCCATCTTCTTCTCTAAGCTTGGTAGCCATTTCTTTACTAAGTGAATGTTCTGGAAAAGAAATTTTAAGCTGTTCTAAGGGATCCTTTTGCTTATCGAAACTACTTGAAAAAATCTCTTTAAATTCAGTATCAATTACGTTTTGTTTTCTGGATTTTTGTAATTCAACGTTTGCATACACGCGCGTGCGCGTTTGCACTGAGCACATCCAAATTAGCAGGAGTACGAACATATAAGGAATTTCGACATTTTCAAGTAAATTTTCATACTCGAGCATGCAACATGGTCGGTAAGTTAGATTAGTAAAAATCTACATTTCAAACACTCATAATTATTATTTTAGGGAAATTTTCAAATTGTAAGAAAATTGTTTTAGAAGATGTATAATCTAATTATCAATTATTATAATACTATATTCCATATACCTGCAATACCACCCAATGCCCCTTCTGCAGTCCTTCATCCATAGCCTGCTCAGCCACAATCTCCTGCCCTTGACCCAGCGACACATTATGGAAGTTCCCATTATCGGCCGTAAATCCCATGATCTTGCCCAAAGCCTCCACGTCCTTCAATGGGTTGACTCCAGGAGATAGAATGAAGAATATTGGCGTTGTAGGACTGGTCTCTTCGAAAGACTTGCTGAATTCTACGGTTCTATTTTCTACGTATTTGGCGCCCATTTTTTCTTCAATGTATGCGCTAAAGACAGTATTTTTTATACATCGAGAATTTCGAATTTGAGTTAGAATATTACCAATAGTATTTTTAATTGTATTTTTAATACTTACGCTACTGCATACGTCATTCTATCTGGTCTTAAAGCTCTCATCATACACAGTCTCTGAAGAGCTGTTTTTTTGCTCCATTCCTAAAAATTTCGTATGTAAATAAATGTCAAAAAGGACACAATATTTTGGAAAAAACTGAAGTGTCTGCCTTTAAAGCATTAATTGCTGGTTTAAATAACCCACAAACTAACTGACATTTTGGTATAGATTAATATTATTAATTAGACAATTAAAACGGTAAAACTCCATACCTGAGGAAACTTTTCTCTCTCAGGACAATCAGATTCCACAATCTTCTTCCATCTTTTAGGGGATGTCTCTATATCTCTATCCAAGTTCCTGAACTCTTCCTTACCAGCCAGGGAACAGATACCGCCCCAACTCGTGTTAGATAAGAAGTCCACTGGACTCGTTACATGAGGTTTTATAGGAAACCGGAGGAAGAAATCCAACTCCACCGATGATACTTCTTCACTCATGAGGAGCACCTAAAAGGAGGTTAATTCCACATCATGTAATTTTTATTATGGATTCGTTCCATCACACGGTTAGATTTTTAGAATATAATTATCTGTAGAATATTTAGTCTCACGTGCTGATAAAAGGTAATGTGGTATAAAGTAACATCAGTAAAAAAAATAAAGTTGTTAATATTGTACTAAGTAGGAACAGACCCCTGAGGAACACCATCAACAGCAGCATTTGTTATATTTTTTTTTTTAATAATGTCCTTGGACATTTATCCTTGGACATTTCACACAACGCCATTTAGTCCCAAGCTAAGCAACCTAATGCTTGTGTTATGGTAACCAGATGGCTGATAAACTACTTATATACATTTTTTTTTTTTGTAAATACATACATATTATAGATAAAACACCCAGACCCGGAACAAATACTTGTAGGTAGTACAAATATTTGTTCCGTGCGGGAATCGAACCCGCGACATGCTGCGCAGCAGTCAATCGCTCAACCACTGCGCCAACCGTGTCGTCAAAATCTCTATATCAAGGAACACATCAAAGGCTTCGCCATGTCTCTCAATGGTCTCGTTTAGCAATGCACAAGAAGATCTCTAGTTGATCGACCACGGCGGAAGCCACACAGATGGTCACAGAGGAGCTCATTGTCTTTCAGGTATGTTAGTAACTGATTATTAAGTACCCTTTCCATCACTTTAAATGTAGTTGTATGGAGGTTATGGCGATTGGTCTAAAGTAGACAGGATCGATACGGTTATCCTTTTTCAGCACTAGCTGCACAAATGTTATTTCAATTACTTGTAACTCCATCGCTTACCTGAAAGGTCATTTGGGAGGCAAATATAAGTTTGTCGCACTCAAACAGTCCGCGAGAAGTGTACTGGTACACGGAGAAGCTGATGCAGTCGATGAGGTTCTTGATCCGAGGCCCGAGCCCCTCTGCAGGCTCCGCGCGAGATATCGCCTTTTGGAAAACTACGCTGAATGCCTAAAAGTGGTCTTAAGGTATGATCATGATCACAAAATCAAAGTTTTCAGAAGAAAGTATTCAGGTAAGTTAATTTGGTAATATCATGCTTTAGAATATGACTGTTACATAGGTTATGTACGGGTAGCAGAGAAAGCAGCTTTGTAGACACAAAATCCAACTCATTCTAAAGCTCGTTGGTGATAATTACGCCCACGTAGTGTAATACTTTTAACTTTAAAACAAAAAAAAACTCAATTCAGATTATAACTTGATGACTGATGATCAAGATAGGTAACAAGAAGAAGAAATAAGATAAATAATAATATTTTATATAGTTAACTAATAAAATATGTAGGTAAAAAATAAAAATACCTTCAAAGAGAACTGGTAGATAGGATTGATTGTGTTCAGATCGTTCAGGATGAAGTATAATAAAGACGCTCTGGCTGAAGCCGGCCGGTAGAACTCACGAGCCACATCAATCTCTTTTGAAGTTATTTTTGCTTCGGCCACCTAAAACAAAACCACACCAAGCGTTGTAGAAAAATGATAAAATGATGATAATGAAAAAAATATATGGTCGTGTTCAGTCCATCCATCGTCCAGTTTATTTTTAACAAATTATATTATCAAGTTACCATACTGATTCAAATAAGTTTTATCTCACCTTTTTCTCAATATCTGCTGCAGTTCTTTTCGTAGTCTCCAAATTCTCTACCAAAGCCGTATCACCAAGAATATCATCACCGGCCGAAGACAAACGCGAGAGCAAATCATCTTCAAGCGATTTTAATTGAATCTTGAATTGATTCTGCTGTTTCGTTAACTCTGCTTTCAAGTCTTCTAGATCTGGTCTTTCAGCTTTTACTACTTCAGCTAAAAGTTGGTCTTCTAGACCATCGCGAGTTACTGTGAAGTTGACTAGAGTTGTCTGAGCTTGCATCTCTGGTTTATAATGTGGGTTAGCTAGTTTTGTGTGTAGGATTAGTCGGAAGTTTGGACTATATTCTACTTCTTTATCGCCCATTTTGATTGCTCTGTAAGTTTAGAAATCAATGTTAATTTTGTCAGAATAGTCTTCATTATTTACTTCATAATCATCATCATATTAGCCATAATTATGTCGTCTATGAGACATATACTTACTCTAAGAAAAGCCACAATCTCCTTGATAATATAATTGGATTTTAAATCTTACCTTCCCTTCTTTATCAAAGTCCTTCCAAGTAAAGGATCTAGCACAGGGTCAACAGTTTCACCAATGTTTTCAAACAGAACAGTTTCTCCCTTTATTATCGCTTTCTCTATGGCATCCAAATAGCCTCTCTGACCTAACCTTATCACTCGCAGTTTGTCACAGTACTTTTGTTTGATCCATTTTACACCTTGTAACTGTAAAGCATGCGTAAACGTGATAACCTTACAATAACATGGACTAACAGAAAATACTCTATTTCCAAATATCAGTTACAATGCTTACACTCACGAAAGCTACAAAGACAATCAAAATATTTAGGTTGATTTTTTTTAAACTTGTTTAAATATTCACATAATATGGAAATAGTTGAGTATGATTAGAAGCACGTCAGTCATCTTGTGAAGCCGATTGCAGCCGGTTATTTCTGCAATAATCTCACCGAGAAAGCTTAGGTGAACTGCACTGCGCTTGAAGTAAACTGTCATTCCACCTAATGCTGGGTATTGACAACTCACTTCACCTAAGTCTTCACGGTAAGATTTTTATAGAATCCATCCGCAGATGTCCACTGTAACATCAAGCGAACCACATGCTTATTTGCTACCCAGTCTCAAAATAAAATGTATATCTTACCTGAGGATCAATCATAAGCGGCCACCGATCAGAGTTAGACAATATGGTCGCATTCTCAGTACTCATTCGGTCTGAAGGCAAGCCTTCGTTCTGCCACATCGCTATCGTCGTGTCATCTGTTAGCATCGTTAGTGGATCCAAGCCTTCTGTTATAGGTATAGGTGGCTAGAAATAAAATCAAAAGTCATGCCAGTCGGTCATAAGCATACACAGCCTATAATGTTCCCACTGCTTTGGCGCAGTCCTCCTCTCTGTGAGAAGGAGTGGGCCATCATTCAGCACGCGGGCCCAGTGCGGGTTAGTGGATCTCACATGTCTTCGATTTTTTTGGCTCTAGGACATGCCGGTTTCCTCACGATGTTTTTCTTCACCGTTTTGAGAGCAGTCAGTCATACTTAGGACAAAGAGAAGCGACTTGGCAACGCAACAACTGTTCACACACATAGGTTTAGGATATTATCGGCGATTTTTGCTTTGCGACATCACGTCGCTTTGATGTCTCAACCCTTAGAAATCATCAATAATTTTGTTTGTATTTGAAACTCTAGTGTAAATGATTCAAAATGAAGTCGATTAAAAATCATTTTGTTCATGAAAATTAATATTATTTTCTGCAAACTCATTGAAAATTGGCAAAAGCAACAAGTAAATGCCGTGTGGTGGATACATAATCAGCCTATAATGTTCCCACTGCTGGGACACGGGCCTCCTCTCAGTGAGAGGGAGTGGGCCGTAATCTACCACGCGGGCCCAGTGCCGGTTGGTAGATGTCACATATCGTCGAATTTTTTGTTCTAGGACATGCCGGTTTCCTCACGATTTTCCATCACCGTTTTGAGAGCAGTGGTGATGAAATAATTTACACAAAGTAAAGTGCCTGTCTGGGTTCGAACCTACGACCTACAACTCGTAAGTCGCGGCTGATACCACTGGGCCACCACTAATCGCGTTTGGTGGATAATAAACTTTATTAGTAAACATTATTGACATTCAGGTTATTTTAATACACACCTCTAAAGTCTTCAAGAAGACGAGCCAGTTCTTGTGCATCAGGTCCAATCTGAACTGTTTAGTGAAACATCCAACATAAGATATAAAAGCACACACTAGAAGTACGTCTCCTGGCATTGTTGTACCCTGTTGCTGTAGACTGGAAGATTGAAAAACAATGTCAAAAAAAGCACCTTTTCTTCTCTCGTCTCGGCTCAAACTATGTAAGAATAACTAGTTGTCCTGTTGTACTCAAATTGTGAATCTAAGCCATACATAAACCCACTCAAACATACAAAAAAATTATCAAAATCGGTCCAGCCGTTTAGAAGTTCAGTGACATAACACACGTACAGAAGAAGAATTACATATCTAAAGAAGATAGTCCATTTCCTGATTTGAAATATTAAAGTAACAATGGGGCAAGCAAGGTCTTGCAGCTGGCTGCCCAAAATGCACCGAACACACAATTGAGAATCGCAACAGTATTTTCATATTTTAAATGCAGACATGACGACTGAGGACTTAACTCAAGCAAAAAGAACTTAGTTTAAGAGCGTTTACGCCGTACGGCATTTCATACAAACTTTGAAGCCCTTGTTTTTCGAAATGAATGAACTGATAATGAAACTTCATATGCAGGATGCAAAGGTCTAAAAAGTTACTTAAGAAGATTTTCTAAAAATAGTGTTACAGCCAAATTAGACCGATTTTAAAGTTTCTATAGAAACAGAGATTTCCAGTTATCTTGTTTTAAATAAAACATTTCGAAAATGTTCTTAACTAACTTTTTAGACCTTTGTATAATGCTTATGCGTATGAAGAGCTTGATAGTTTGTATGAAATGCCGTACGGCGTAAACGCTCTTAATAGTCACCGTTAAGGATTAAAAAAAAAATCTAAAAAGCAAAAAAAAAATTTTTGCTTTTAAGAAAAATAAAGGGAAATACACTCCCCCGTCCCCAAATCCCCCTAGGTCCCTATTAGGTCTTCTTCTTTGATGATAACAACTATAGTGCTATGTACCTAGAAACAGCTTCAGCCCATCGGACATTTTCACTAGCCAGTCCATTGACCAGTCTGTTAGCAAGTTGTATAATAGCATTAGTGGCATCTGCTTCCTTCTGACACTTCATCTTTTCTGATGTTGCCTTTTCGAAGTCTGCCGTCAGCGTCGCTAGTTTTTCTTCCAGTGACTACAATATTATTAATATGGGTGATTGATATTTTTGGTTCAACAACTTTGGGGCTGTTCATTTATTACGTAAGACAACCAATTTCTGACCCCCCCACGTAAAAAAAAGACTTGAATGAACCCCTCCCCCCCTTTGAATCTTACGTAAGATCAGTATCTACCAAAATTGCAAAGAAAAAATAGCATTATCTTTTATAAATTTTGCTTACTTTTGTGATCTTACGTAAGAATAATCTAGAGCCCTCCCACCACCATGCAAGAAAAAGTAAGACTTTTTTGAACCCCCTGCCTCCTCAAATCGTTTTACGTAATAAATGAACAGCCCCTTTAATAAAGTTAAGATTGGTGCACATTGGACCCCCGGGGTTTGTGAAACAATAGTGTCTCATTAGTCGAGGCTAGATAGGTTAATGCCATTTTTAACATATTTCAAATCAAAATATTTATAAAGACGAAAACAAGTACTAAGTAGCGTATATTTTTAGTACTAACATCTATAGGTACCTCAGGACCATTTGTTCCAAAGTCTACATAACTTCAGGTTTACTTACCATTACTTTGCATTTGATAGACCTTAATTTCTCAGTAGCTGCAGCTAACTCGGCGTTAGCGGCTTGCAAAGCTTTTCTTTTGGGCTCAACATCACAGAATACTTCGTAGAATTTTATAATATTGATCACCCAAGCGCAAAGACCAGCAGCGGCAGCCGATTTTGATCTTATGAACTCTAGAAATAAAGTATAGTTTTGATTTTTTCACCTTGAGCTGGAAACAAATGGTGTGACGTAGTTTATAACTGACCAGGTTCAAATTCAGCATCCTTCAAGTAAGGTTGAATGGCTTTGATAACGTCAGGGTGAATATTTTCTTTGTCATATTGTACAAGACAGTCGAGGAACACGTCCACTTTGGCCATCACCACCTGCGAAGGAATACTTCTAATAGTAGATTATACACTAAGGGGGTAAAGCAGTGTCTTATGTCACTGGCGCTGTATTAAATCCCGAACGTAACGAAGAATCGTAACTTTCAGTTAACTTTTGAGCAAAGCGAGAGAATTAAATACCATCCTGAGGAATCATCCTAGGAATTTCAGGCATTCTATTTTCGAATTAGTAGTTAATGAAACTGTTAAATAATCGGTTTAGTTATAAAAAATTATAAGAGCTAACCTTGGCGGCTTTCCAGCTTCTATCTTTAGGTATCTTCCCACCCGGTGCTAGCAAAACCATGACCGCTGCAGTGACGTTGGTCACAGCCCCCGGCGGCGAACCGAAAGACTTCAACTCGGTAAGGTTCGCTTTATTAAGCGTATTCAGCGCTTCTTGAGCAGCTATTAGCGCTGGTTCAGCTTTTATCAAGTCTTCTTCACAATCTTTCTGTTTTTTGGATACTTCTTCGGCTATTACTGCTACTTTTTCTTCCTCCTCATCGGCTATAAGTTAAATGACATGTCTACTGTAAGTTAAATGTTATCAAGTTTTGAATGTTGATGATGTCATTGTGATTGTTTCATAATTATTCCTAACGACCCGCCACCGCTTCGCACGGTTTTCATGACTTGACAAAACATCGTGATTTCTATGTTACAGGGACAAAATAAATTAGCTAGCGAAACTCTACAGACGTGATGGGTACCGATATCTAATAAGATAAAATAAATATAAAAAATATTAGATTTTATGTTTTTTTTGCGGTCAACGACCGCTGGTAGTATTGTTACTTCAAGTATGAGTTGAAAAAATCTATTTTCTTTTGATTTATCGTGTTTAAATATCGATACCCATCACTTATGTGAAGTTTACAAAACAGATGGAACATTATAATATTGATAATACAATACTGGTATGGTTTATAAAAAAAAAACATTTGTTTTACAAAGCTGAATTAAATTGAGTTCTCTTGTGTGCACTCGTTAGGAGGAAAATACTAATAAGTATCACATAAATTCTTACCAAGTGCTTTCTCGCTCTGCACTTTAGCAGTCTCAACGCCGACCATCTCAATAAGTTTGTCGGCTGCCTCATTCTTTTGTTGTAACTCAACTTCTTGTACGGCTAACTTTTCCTTCAATGCGTCCACTTGACATGAGGTGCTAGCCAGCTTTTCTAAACCATTTTCGAGCCTACATAAATAAAGCGGCATTAGTAAAAAGAGAATGTGGAAAAATTTTAAGACATGACGTGGCTTCCACAAACCCACACTGAGGTCAAAAATATGAAGGATAAATCCTAAAAAAAAAGGCTTAAAAGCCTACTCGCTCTCAGAAGGAGTGTATTTGATATTTGATTATTATCAGCTATCCATTTTCCTTTAGGGGCCGATTTTTCAATCGTCATATTATGTAACTTTTATCTGAAGAATAAATATGGCGGTTTGACATAATTATGTTCTATGCAAAACCTGTCAAACCGCAATTTTATTACTCAGATATGACTTGCCTGAAGATTGAAAAATAGCCCCTTATACTATTTAAGTTTCATTAACATTAATGAACAACATACCTTACAATCTTAGCACGAAGTTCATCAGTCTTATTATTGACCAGCTTGGCGTACAAGCTGATCTGTTCCAGGTAACTCTTGGGTGTCGTATAGTTGTATCGCCTCTCATTGGCTAGGTAAGCTTTAGACATCGTGTTCACAGACGTATGGACGTATGCCATAAATCTGGATATCGAGTCTTTGAGTGTTATCTGGAAAAAAATGCAAAGTTATAAAGGTTTCTTTAAAAACAATAATCTTTGTTCTCTTTTGAATAACTGACTTGAGCATTTGAGAAAATATAAGAAGGGTCGGTATAAAAAAAAAATCAAGATTGAAATTCTTCACCTGTCGATCAAAATCCTAAATATTGCCAAAATGTTTACTTGCGAAGGCAATAAATCGAAAACTTTTACCTTTGAGCCTAAAAAAAGTTATATTCTATCAGCGATAACAATGACGGACAAGTAAAATATGTATTGGATTGCGATTAGCTAAGATTAGAAAGTTGTGGAAATATGAAATGCTTTGAATGCCGTTGCCACTTGCGTAGGCCCTCTGATCTAACCTAAAATCTAATTAGTTTAATATCTATCAAAAGTAAACAAGATAGAGATGGGTAATTATTTACCGGGAGATTATGGAGCTCCTCCATGAATCTCATGGCCACAGACACCAAGGCTTCCTGAGGCCACTCATGGAACCAGTTGATAGACGTACAATTTATAAGCGCGGGGAACTTTCTAGACCTCACTCTGAGGGTTGAACCGACGGGAGAGAAGCAGAGAACCACTTTGAGCTGCTTACGAACTCTGTCTATAAAGAACTTCCAGCATGTTTCCCTTGTGTCTGGTAGACCTGCACCTTTTACCTTAAATTATAGTTCAGTAAGTAAAATAATATTCAGTTGTATTGACTTTGCATAAATCTGTTGGCAGCATTATTAAAAAAAAAATACACAGGGTTATATAGATAACCACGTCACACGTTTTGTAAAATTTTTATAAGCTACTTTATTTAAATTTTATTTCTTCATTTTAATATTCACCAAATCCGACTGTTCTTAATGGCGAAAATGACTGTTCTTAATTTGCTACAGTAAAAATAAAAAAAACGTTTTTACCTCATTCCTCACACCAGCAATAATATTCTCCATTTCATCATCAGGAAACAAGTCAGCCACTTCGCCTGATGCCAGCAAATCGTTGATCAGTACCAGAAACTGTTCATTGGCAACCTGAGCGTCCGTCATCAAGAACATTATGCCGACGTTCTTTAGACCGGTCTTTATGTATAACTGAGATAACTCGTTCTGGAAATAAGAATTAATGGTTGTATGATTCACTATATTATGGTTTAGAAAATTCATGTCCCATGTTGGGCGGCAAAAAGTATTTGGCGCCCAACATGGGACAATTTATTTCATATTTCACGAACAAATTAACTTGGAACTAATATTAGCCTAAGTCATTATTATAAAATATATTTACTTTTAAGTCAGAGACTCCGTATCCCTTTTTGAGTTGTATCTGGAGGACTTCCAAACTTGATATGAAAGAGGCCAGTCGGGACAGTGACTGTTTTCCGGAGCCTCCTACACCCACCAATAAAGCGCTACCTCTAGGACTTTCCAAAATACGAGAGATTCTACAAATAAATAGATGGTCAAACAAAATATATCAAAATAGCGTCTTATAATGCAGTTAAAAAATCAATTGCTTCAATTATTTCTTTTTTAAGACGGCTTGTTTGTATTTTTTTTTACTTTTTTGTAACTGCAGCTTCGATAAAGGAAATGATATAGAGCAAACTGTTTTTTTTATAACGGTCAGACCTTAAAAACGCAAAAATAGAAGATTTTGCACACGAGTAAATAAACTATATGTAAATCACCTGCAAATATGCATCATAGCATCCTCAAACAGCACCAAGTTCATGGCAGCGATGAGATCGTTGTAACTGGCCATAGCTTCAGTGAGCAGTTTGTTCAACTGTTCCCAGTTCTCGATGGGCATGTATTTCGGCTCGCCTATACCGCCCGCAAAGTGACAGTAGATGTTGGGACGCTCAAAGACTACGCCCTCGTCGATATCCTAAAAACAAAAGTTTATTATAAATTAGAGAGACATTCATGCGATGGGTGGTTATATTATTTTCTACGGTTTTTTTATATTCTATTTTTATAAACGACGAGTATCTAGGGCCGTCATGAGGTTTGAGATGTATTTATGTCCCATGATAATCATAATTAAAAAGTTGATTTCTAATGTAAGTGTACATGAGAAAGCAACTTATAAAAAAAAAATGTAATTGACGCACAGTAACAGTTTTGACAAAAATAAAGTTTTCAAGAAATTATCTAAAGTTATCTGTAAGGTAAGTGACAATAATTTAACACAGCCAAAACGTTAACATACACGGAGCACGCCTCATTAGCTAAATTAATTAATTACAATGAGAATTACCTCAAAATTCTTTTTGCATAGATCAACTTGAACTTTCAAAAAAGCATCGATATCTTTTTCTTCTGTGAGTTTGTCGCAATACACTCGACTTGTTTCATGCAGCCACAAACGAAGAATATCTGATGTGGTTTCTATACATTCATTTGTACTGAACAAGAAGCCCTGTAAAAGAATCAGTCCTTATTTACCAAAATATGCTTCATTAAAAACAAGAACTCATTTGAAAGTAGGTATTCAGGTTACCTGAAAAACGTTTGACAAATCTCTCAAGTTGAATATGTAGTGAAATTTGATCGCAGTAGGTAAAAATACTTGAGATATTTTGTTATGTAGAGTTATTGTCGCCATCACAACGTTAGCTGTAATAAATAAATCATCCACATTTAAAATGCTGACATTATCGTTGACATTAATACAAAAAAAAAACCATGTACCACCACCAACTATGTTAACCATGGAAATCTAGTAAGAGCTGAATAACAAAAAAACAGTTTACTCACATGCCAATTTCGCAATAAGGGGGTTAATCCTTAACTCCGGATTAGCTAAATGTTGGCTCAAGATCGAATAATAGATATTGTTCAGAGCCTCAGTATTAGGAAAACTGATCGCAAACACACAGAAATGCCTCTGCAATCTCGGGTTTATGGTAAAACTGCCTGAAGTAGGGTTCATACAAGACACATATTGTGTGTTGTGAATGTCTTTCAAGGATAATTTTGTACGATCGTACCAATGACCATAGTCCATGTGTTGTCGAATTATTGTATGAGGCTGGACGGTCCCGTAAGCATCTACTTCTGGCATATTCATGTCGTCAATGAAGTATATTAAGGTTTTGTTTCCAGGAGGTCCATAGTTTCGACCAGCTTTTTTCTCTAAAGGTTTTTCTAGGATTTTCTGAAGCATCTCTGATGAAGTATAGAAGTTGAACGGTACAGATTGAATGGCGTAGGCTTCAGATAAACTGAAACAAAATAACAAAGAAATGAAATAAATTAAACAAACCATACACACATTGGTCACATTGCAATACAGATATAAATAAGATTACACAAATGATGAAATAGGTTGGTAGGTAATAGGTATTGCTTACCCTTGTAATTTTTCATTAACTAGAACAGTTTTGCCAGAGCCAGCGCTGCCAACTAACATTACAGGATGCTTGTTCTTCATCAACAGGTCGAGGAAGAATCTGATCCTTATCGTTTCTGCTGTTGGTACTAGCACAGCCTAAAAATAACAATTATCATTTTTTTTGTTTCACTTTTTTGCTGTTGTACCCTAACCCACAGAAATTCGTACTTGCTATAAAAATATCAGTGGCAGAAAGTTATTATACCATCATCAAGAAAAAAATCGTTTTATTGAGGGTAACTCAAAATTACCGAAGCAAAGATAATAAAATTAGATCATATAGGACACCGCGCAGCTGAGATGAGAATGCTAAGAGGGATGTGTGGTGTTACACGAATGGATAGAATAAGAAATGAGTACATAAGAAGAAGTTTGAAAGTGGTACCGGTGACTGAAAAGTTGTGTGGAAATCGGTTGTCATGGTATGGGCATGTGTTACGGAGAAATGAGGAAAATGTCGTGAGGAGTGTTTTGAGTATGAATGTCGATGGCTATAAGAGTAGGGGAAGACCAAAGAAACGATGGATGGACTGTGTGAACGATGATATGGTTAGAAAGGGGGTGATTACCGCTATTACGATTAATAGAGAAGTATGGAAGAAAAAGACATGTTGCGCCGACCCCAAATAAATTGGGATAAGGGCAGGAGAATGATAGGACACCGCGCAAGCTTCCTTTACCAAATGAAATTGAATGAATTTTCAAAATCGATCTACAATTTGACGAAAATATAGCAATCGTATTTGTTATGTATTTTCTGGTGTACAATAAAGTACATATAAATAAATATAAATATAATAATAACACATTTTAAAATATACATAATTATATACCATAGACCACTTATGTACATACAGACGAATTATTTAGAACCTAATCTTTTTTATGTAATCAGTTAAAAATAAAAACAGTGGTCTCAAAAACCAAAATAATCCTTAAAAAAAACTACATACAACGATTATTTCCAGCGTTACCTGTAAAGGCATATCCGAGTCCAACTCAAACTTTGGTATTTTCTCAGTCCACGGAGTAAACTGTTTAGTATCGTGATCGATATAGTAATCGAACACAGTCCCACCAGCGGGAAATTTGACGTTCTTAAACTCATTGTTCCACCATTTTGAAAATTCTGCAATACATAAGTAATAGTATACTTATAAGTTCAAAAGATTCAAATGCAGCTTTGTTTTCTGTTTCAAGTTGTATTTATTTTGCTTTAATGCCAATAAACGCATTTTTCTTTCTTTCACCAGATTGAACTATATCAATACAAAGAGCGCATAAAAGAACTTCAGTGTAATTTTCTATAGCCAACAGTTAAGAATTTTCATCTTACAATCATCCAAATATAATAAAATTAGTATCTTAATCAAACTTACCAATCCTATAATCAACGCTACCCTCATGAAACATGGCGGATCCAAAGGCCCAAACACAAGCAAATACAAAGAATATATCATGCCACTCCTTCGGACATTCCGCCGGCGTATTCTCAGGTACAAACAGACAGTTCAGTAGATGACATAGCATTTGAACATGAGCCATGTCTACTATGGGAGTGATCTTTTTGAAACGAGTCCTCACTGTTTCTAAGCATGATGGAATATATTTGTCAAAGAGTACGACAAGGTTGGACTTTTCTGCTGGTATCTTTCTTGTTTCTACCCAGCTTGTGACATAGCTGGAAATAAAAATATTACTGTAAAGTCAGAAAAGGCAACTTGTAAAACTAAATTTTGTCTGATACAGATGTTTATGAATAATCATGACTATAAGTATATAGTCATGATTATTCATAAACATCTGTACTTCTTTATCTACTGTCTGTAGAATCTGTATCGGGCAAAATTTAGTTTCAAGTTCACTCTCTTCAAGTTTTCATATCACACCAGTAGGTGTTCATAACAAATAAAAACTTGAAGAGAGATCTAAAAATAAATGTACGTAGATACTTACGGATTCCATCCTAAATCCTGTGAATTAATATATAAAATACCAGCCCTAGAAACCGTAGCTGGGGTAGCAGTACGCAAGTTAGAAATCTCAAACATCAGCCTCATTACTGGTGTTAAAGCTATTCGTTCGTTACTAGCCAACGTCAATATCTTATTATCGTCCATCACGGTATTCAAGGATTCAATCCACATCGGATCTATGTCACCATCAAGGACTATCCACTTTGGATTATCACCAGCTAAGTTAGCTTGATCCCTCATTATAACCGACAGCAAGCCATCTTTCCATTCCCTAGTAGCTGGGTTTATAATACCAAACAATTCGTCATTGGTCACTGCTTTGGGATTTAAATCGTTAAATATAGGTTTCTTCCTAACATTTTGATATGTTTTGAACAGTGTTTTCCATACTTGAGTCTTTCCAGTACCAGCGTTACCAACTATGAAGACTGAATGTCGAACTTCTAACAATTCCTCTAATTGAACGACTTTTAGAATGAAATTATCTTCTGGTTGTAAAGACAGATCCATTGCAGCTTGTTTAACAGTCCTTTCGAATTCTAGATCACGTTTCCTTGGTACTTCTAGAGCGGGAAATAGATCACCGATAAGTCCCATGAATACAGGCATGTCATCTGACACTATCTTTGGTATGTTGAAATCTCGGAGAGTTCTCATGAGTACTTCCTCTTCAGGCCTTCCTGGATCACCTCTCTATATAAATAGACGATGCATTTTCATCACAAGTTTTGTAGATAATCAATTATCACTAATAATCAATCGTTAATTTTATGATTTTACTCTTACAAAAACGTTAATCGGTTAATTATCCATACTATTATTATAAATTCGAAAGTAACTCTATCTGTCTGTCTGTATGTTACCTTTTCACTCTTAAACCACTGAACGGATTTCGATAAAATTTGGCAGAGAGATAGATTGCATCCCGGGGAAGGACATAGGATAGTTTTTACCGACATACCTCGCGGGCGAATCCGCGGGCGGAAGCTAGTATTACATGAAGATAGATATTTAAAAAAAGATAGACATCATATTTGATTCGACATTAAATTCATTTCAACATGATTCTACAACTAAGTCTCTTTCATAATATTTTACCTTTAAAGACCCAGCAACAACAAGCACAGATTTAATAGCTCTCAGCCCCCAATCATAATGATCCTGTTTCGACAGCAACTCCTTACACAAAGTATACAGCGTAATAAACTTCCTAGCCAATATCTTAGCTTCTTGAAACCCTTCAGCGACCAACATGATCTCGCAAATCAGTTCAAAGTCAGGCACCACCATAGCACAAGGTCTGAATAGAGCCTTTAGATTCTCAGGCAATTCTGTACGACCAGCGTAACCTGGGTTCATAGTGATGAAAATACCCACAGATGGAGTTAGGCATATTATTTCTCCCATGAAGTTGAATTTTTCTTTCTTGTCTCTGAGGGTGGAAAAAACATTTGTTTTATTTTGGCACCCGCAATAACAAGACAAAGGAATTTTTGATACCTATAAAAAAATCAAAAATGTCTGTTCTTTGAATGATAGCATGATAAAATCGTATGTATGTGCAGGTTCTTATTACTTAGTTGATTTACCTGATAGCATCCTGAACAGATTTCACTTGCACGGCGACGACAGACAACACCTCCACTGAGATCCGGTTGAACTCATCAAAACATCCCCAAGCGCCCGTCTGAGCCAGTCCTTTGTATATGTTGCCGCAAGACTGTACAAAGTAACACAATTAAGTATTGTAGTAATAATGCTTCCATTTCTATAGGCATAGAAAATACACAAGAACAAGAAATTATCCGGTTGGTAAATGACCTGATTGAGACTAGTTTGGGTGTTTAGTGACAAAGGCGATAAATTTAAGTGTAACTTTCATCCTTTTAAGTTAAGGATCTTAGAAAGGAATCTTGTAAATTTGAGTCATACAATCAGCTGGAGCATTGTACCAAAAAGGATTGTGAATCGAAACACGTCATTGCCGACAAACGACAAAGTTAACGACCAACTTAATGTTATCTTTAACTGCAACCATAAAGTTAGCAACACAGCGAACCTGTTATTTCTCTTAGGGAACACAAAAATAGTTTCCTTCTGTCTCATTACAAAACGATTTCTAACTTTGGTCCAAACTTGAACCTTCGAACCCATATTTGTATTTAGGACTTTATCTTTATCAGAAAAAAGTTCAAAATACAAAATCTGGCTCAATGATACAAATCTGATCGAGAGATAAACTTTGTTTTGTAATAAGGGCGATAGAGTTCATTTTTCCGTGAGAATAGATTAATTTATCATTAAATAAGTACCTGATAGTCCATTTGCTCAGAACAGTTGAAGACATACACCATGATTCCCAGAGCTCTACCCAAATCTTTTGTGGTCTCAGTCTTGCCGGTACCAGCTGGTCCTGCTGGACCTCCACCCATGATAAGATGTAAAGACTGAAAATAATATACTTAAAATAAAGTGGTGGAAAAGAGTCTTAGTGCCAGCCTGGAAGCCTTTCAGAGCCTTCAACTTCAAGCCTAGAAGAGTATCTTGAAGAGGATGTAAAAACAAACGACCTCAAAGGGTGATGACCTTTCAAGCCCTTATTTTCCAGGAGACATTTTTTTTTAACTCGTGTATGTGAACAAACTCTCTCACTTGAGTCAGTGTGATGTAGCACCGATCAGTCAACGGCGTGATGACCAGCCTTGGAGTATTTCCCAAGTATTCATAACTGTACGTAAATTGAGCATCGCAGATGTTCGCAAAACAATGGTATTCCTTCTCGCCCCATCTAAAAACAATTGCGATCGTACATTTCGGAACATATTTCACAGTATTTTATAGCTACTATTACTTGAAACTAAGATCATAACACATAGGCATAAAACCTTGTTCCTAATTGGTATAAAACAGGAATTAATGTTAGATTTGGTGAATGATAGTGATTAATGTTGCATAGTTTTCACTTCGAGGCACATCGTTGTAAAACTAGCCGTATATGTAAGAATCGAATACCAAACATTACATGATTCAAGCTCGTTAATTTGAAAATTATTACATGTAGGAGATTCTACAAAAAAAGAAAAGGAATTAACACCTTAGCGGGGTAATTGCGTAACACACTATCAGTACCAATGGGTTTCATTTTGTTCAACAACATTCATTGCGTTATTTACGTTGTTGAGCAAACTCATTTTTCGAACATATGAAGCAATGGATTAGCAATATCCTACAAAATTATTCAGATTGAGATTGATAGTGTATTACGCAATTATGGTGCAGGTCATGTCGAATTTACAAAGTGATGAAATGATTCTGAAAATTCAAATCTCTCTCTCTCTTCTAAGTGAATTTAATGCAGGAAGCAATCAAGGAAATGCAATGAAAAATATTTGGTGAAACGAAGCCTAAATATAAATTAATGAAAGTGATTCCACCTGATGATATACAAGTAAGTGCAGATGATTCAACATATGTATATCGCAGCACCTGTGTCTAAGCTGAGACTGCCACATGAACGCCGACCCCGCCTCCACCTTCGCTTGAATCATCTTACTCACAACATCTCGTGAATGCACATCTATGGTACAAATCGTCATGATCTTCTGCCTGTCTTGCTTCGTCAACTCCCCAATCAGCAAAGAAATCAACGTACTAAGTTGAGACAACTGTTTCTTATAATAATCTTTCAAAGAATTGTCGTATCCCTCTTCTAGTCTCGCGAAAGCCATGTTGACTTCTGTAGTCCACCAAATTTGGGAGCCGCAAAGCGCTACTTGAGCCATGAAATCGAATAGCCATTGTTCTCTCGGCTTTTCTTCGTAAGATATCATTGATTCTCCAAAATAGTGTCGGATGGCAGATCTCATCATGTCTTGGAGTCTGTTGAGCCAGATTTCGACCTGAAATGTGATGATGATATGGAATTATAACATTCTACTTAACCTGATGGCGAATGGATTCTTATTATGTGTATGTGTAGTGTATGTTTTTGCACTCACAGCTCCAGTACAGTCGCAAGTACCATGAAACAGGACAAGTTCTCCATCTTTAGCTATCATCCCAGAAGCCACTTTCTCTCCTGGTTTTTGATCATCTATGAATTTCAGCTTTGCGATCGAATCGAAAAGTTTTGTTAAATGCCTGAAAATGTTACAATTATTGTTCACAACTTCCTTGAAATAAATTTGAATAATATAAAAGCAAGCTTTATACTAAGTGACTAAATGTGTTAGCTTTCTAGTAATGAGTAATCTTATTTAATATGCAACATCTTTTAAACAAAATATCTTACCTGATAACCAAATCAGCTTGATTCCCGTTGGACAAAATATCCAAGAGATCAGCAGAGGACACAAAATAGAACCTTGGGAACGCTAATCTCTTTGTTTCCAAGTACTCTGCCAAGGCCTTTTCACAAATGATAAGGTCTTTCTGTATGCTGTCCAAATGTTCAACCAATCCTTCTTTATTGGTACCTTTTACTACATTTGGAGTTTTGGCCATTTCAGTGGACAAAACCTGGCAACAAAAAATCAACTAATCAGTATATTTTGACCACTAACAAGAATTTTCAATGGGTTTCTACCTGTTAAGACTGTTTGCTTACCTTGAATTCGGCATCAATCCTATCAAATCTAGCTGAATCCTCAGGTAGCTGTTTCCTGATATCTTCTGAACTCATAAAAATGCTCTCCAAATGAGTCCAAGTCCTTTGAACTTCAAACCATACTGTGATAACTTGGTCTGCTATGGACAACTTTTGTTGCCATCCTGAGACTTCCTCCAAGAAATATGCTATGTATTTTGATGTCATCAAGTTTTGCAGTTGGACCTGAAACATCATAATGAATTATATAAAAGAGTTACTCATGTATGAAGCAAATATTAGGTCCTTACATATGAAATTGGCGTGTTGTACGGGAGGAATATAAAGTAATTTTTTTTTGTATTATATATTTAATTAATCAAAGTATGCACCGTTGTTATCTATGCACTTTTGCCATCTCATAGGTAGTTCATTGATCCCTTTACTAAAAAAACATGGGGGCGAGAATCAATAAACTCTTTGAAGGCGGTTTGTACTGCCGCATCGGAGTTGAATTTTTTTCCTTGTAAGAAGTTGTCCGAATTCCGGAATAATCTGTTGGAGCAAGGTCCGGAGAGTATGGTGGATGTCGCAGATATTCCAATTGTAGCTCATCTAACTTAGTGGTTGTTTGTTGTGCAGTGTGTGGTCTTGTGTTGTCGTGAAGCAGCAGCGGCCTAGAGCGATTGACCAATCTCGGTTGTTTAGCAGCTTGTTCTTCCTTCATGGTTTGCAGTTGCTGACAATAGATATCTGCCGTAATCGTTTGGCCAGATCTTAGAAAGCTGTAGTGAACGACACCGGTGCTAGTCCATATAGTATTAATCCATACAGTTATATCACTTACCCCGAAGCCTGCAGCTATCTCTGAAGTGCTTTGTGATAGATCCGCTTCCACAATAGCATTTAATTCTTCATTTTCCACTTTGTTCTCCGGCCGTCCACGGGGTTGGTTCTGGAAGGTCGAAATTTCCAGAACGAAAACGTTGAAACCAAAAACGTACCATGCTTTCTTTTGCGACATCAGCGCCGTATACATCATTAATCCTTCGAGCTGTTTCTGCAGCACTGGTGCCACGGTAGAACTCGTACTCGTAAATATACCGATATTTCATGTTTTCCATTGTGCGGTAATAAGCGACGCCAAAGAAAAAAATAATAAGGAAAAAACAAATGAATGACTGTTTTAAAAACTCAAATGTACCAGCTAAATGAATTTATAAATTTGAATTTGGAATTCTTTACCAAAGAGGAGATATTTCAGATCAAAGTGGTCAGTACGACAAAACGCTAATTTCATATGTAAGGACTTAATACTATGGAATCACTTATTCTACTTTTTTGTGTAGTTACCTGATTTTCTTCTAGTGTTTCAATAAGCTCTTCACTAGCTCTCAATAATGTACACTGAGTCCTTGTATGTACCTCTTGTTCAAACTCCAAGTGACTCCACGTAGTATGCAGATCTTTTAGTACTTTCTCCATGGACATCTCTTTTACCGCTTTGTCTACAATATTCTTCACTTCTTCCTCGCATTCGTGTAGGTTAAGGGCAAGTAAATCAGCTAGCGTTGTGTTTAGATCCATTACAATTCTCACCTGTATTATTACAATGATATTTAAAGAACGATCTCAAACGACTTAGAGAAACGGATATTTATATTAACTTGATAAATAAAGTAATAACGTTATGTCTACGAATTTTAAGTTAAACTTTTATGTCAATTGTTAAACTCGTGTTAAATACTTACGTAAGTGTAAATTCCGTGAAGACAAGAATTAAATATTAAATTTTTGTGTAATACAAACTAATAATTATATACATAATGTATATGACACATATTCATACGCGCCGCGCTACTAACACGAAGCAGTGTCTTAGAATATAAAAAAATAAGTGAAAATGTCCAGGATAACAAAGTAAATATTGAAAATAATATTATGCTTAAATAATACCAAAATAATTATTATACACGAAAAATAATATGTACACTATACACACCGCGGCATTGTCATACTTACAGTGAGCTCACGTGGTAATGCTGCTAAGCTCTGTGAATCACAAACATATTTACATTCGCATAACAATTCATTCAATGCATACTTCAAACATTGACATTGTATAATACAAAACTCAGGCAATAATAATCTGTACAGTTATATGTGAACATTTCATCCAAAGCAAATGCATGCCGCATTCAAACGGAGAGTTACCATCACCATTTTACTTTTAAACAATTTCATCGTATTTTTGCACTACTACGAGTAAGTATTTCAACCAAATATGCTGAAACTTTAACTCTTTTGATAAATTCAACTCTAGGATTATCCCGGACAAATGAAATGATAACTCTAAACGACCATGCAAAATGCGGTAAAATTCCAAACCCATCAGCTGATTTGCAATCCTGATCTCGAAGGTGCTAACACAACATTCATGTTATATTTACATTTTAGTATATTTATTTGTTTACAATTTTAATTATTTATTTTGCCCGAATGTTACAAACTTCACCTTTGTTGTACTCATGAGCGAGTCCCAATGCCTTTCTCTGATCGCTGGGTTTTGTAGCTCACCCACTGCTCGTAAGGATGTTAGCATATTCTTTACTGTGGCTTCCAGGACGACGTATGTATCCCAACTAAAACCGTATGATATTAAAGCGTTATTTTCTAAATGATCAATACTGCTTATATTTTCTGTTGTGCCTTCAACTTACCTTCTCATTTCCTTGTCAAGTAATCTGATCTCTTTAGCGAACTTTTTACATTCAATGTCCATGTTTTCAACATCTATCTTTCGCCATGGTGTCGTTTTCCAATCTTCTATGCTCGTTCTCACTATGTGTACGTAATCCCAAAGTTGCTAAAATTTTATATTAAAATTCATCAATTCCAACACTTTTTCTTTACGCTGTGCTTTTTCTTTGATATTATTTTGCATTTAAAAGTACTGTACCTTTAACATTCTCAATTCCTTTCTGCATTGCTTCAAAAGCTTGAATTCTGGTACGTTCACTTCAAATAATGACCCTGACTCCTGTATACCTCTCATCTCTTCTTCCAAGAGCAACAGTTCATGGTCTACTCTAGACATTACTTCATAAGCATCTTCACAGTTATATTTGAAGAACTATAAAATAATTAACCTTTTAACATGCATCATCATCTGCCTAGCCTTTTCCCAACTACGTTGGGGTCGGCTTCCAGTCTAACCGGATGCAGCTGAATACCAGTATTTTACATGGAGCGACTGCCTATCTGACCTCCACAACCCAGTTACTGGGTAATACGATACCCCTTGGTAAGACTGGTTGTTAGACTTTCGGGCTTCTGACTACCCGTAACGACTGTCAAAGATCCACAAATGACAGCCGGGACCAACGGCTTAACGTGCTTTCCGAGGCACGGAGGGGTCTCGATATGTAAAGATGGTCACCCATCCACAGACCAACCGCGGCAAGCGTAGCTTAACCTGATCGATCGACCTGTGCGGCTGTTATTATTTAACCACGGGCCACTCTAACCTTTTAACATGCATGATCATAAAATTCTGATGATGTTTTTCAAGCCATAAAGTAACAAAATTAATGATCTTACCTCGTATCTCTTAAAAACTTCTCTATAGTAAGTGACGTGGCTATCAAAAGCAGATATCTTCTTCCTAATGCCGGACACTTCGGCCGCTTGTAGTGGTGCTACGTGCTGTTTCACTGTTAATGCCAGCTTCTTTGTCGCTTGCCATTGTTCTGGCAGTTCCTAAAGGAGAAGGTGTTTGATGAAAAAATTTAAAGGAACCTTTATAAATTTTGCTATCGCAATACAAAAAAATTTAAAGATGTACTTTATTCGTATCAGCTAATAAACACCTAGTGAAGGCAGATTTTGATTCATGAGAAATAGTTACAATGAATAGTGTCAACGCGCTAGTGTGACGTTGGAAAAAAATCAAGAATCAGTTACAAGAAGTTGTAAGTGCTCCATCATAGCAAGTATTAAATTGCCTTTAGCTTTAATTATCTTAATCTTACTAGACTGATCTCACCGCAAAATAACATCCACATATTTCACAGTACCCGGGTTATTCAATAAACAGCAATTCTTTAACATTTACCTGCAGCAACACATTAACTTCTTCAGGTATATCCATGTCATAGAATTTCAGTAGTTCAATGGTCTCAGTCAGTGGCTGGAACATGTCATCTGTTGTTACAGTCCTGTCTTTGACGTGCATAAGATATCCCATTATTCTAACAAGAGCTTCGTAGTCACCTTCTGGTACTGGTTGAAGGAGGCCTGAAGGACATTCGTTGATTACTTTTGCTATCACTTTGAATCTCCATAACACAACTTTCAAAGTAGAGTTCCAATCGTTAAATTAATATTGCCACTTCCTCTCTAAGATAATTTTAATAAATAGAAAATGTTATCAAAAGCCTCGTCCTGAGTTATGGAGACGGCTGAATTTTGATACTAGAAATATTTTGGAAAGATGTTGCCCGAAGTAGGAAAGCATGGGCTATTGAAAATATTTGGAAAGCTGGGGTTGATGTAGGTAGGTGTTGGGAGAAACGAAATGACAAACGATTATTATATTAATTTACAGTCAATGCGTAGATGATTATTTAAAGTAGTAACTACCTTCATCTGCATCACGTATAAAATTTCCAAGATCACTGAGACTAGACGTAACTTTGTTGACTAGATGCTCCTTGTACATGTTGCCCCATTTCCTAACTGTATTGAGTAGAGCTTGCCTGAATGGTCGAATATCCACCTATTGTAAAACGACAGTGTTCCATTTTTAATAAAAATCTGTTTATATTTAAAGCCAAATAAGGTTATTATATCATGAGAATTAAAAATTAATATTAAAGTGAACAACTTTTACCTGAAACCAATTATTAAAGATTTTATAAGGCTGCATATCTTCTATTTCCATGAACAAATTCTCATAATGATCAATTTGCTCTCTAAATCCATCCATTTTAGGTTCGCAAGGCACCGGGGCCTCTCCTTCTACTCTATCCTTTTCATCTAAAGCGAGCTTGTCTACCTCATCAGGGGTTAATATCCTACCATAAGTGAGGAATATTTCCATCACTGCATCTCTTTCTTCAAGCCACAAGTAGGAGTAATTCTCGAAAGTTTTGCAAAATTCGTTGGCATCTTCGATTACCTGAAACAAATAAAGGTCCATAGTCTTGGAATTTGCTGTGATATGTTTTTTTTTTAAACTTACATAATTCATAAGTTAAGAAATGGGTATTATTGAATTTAGTTGTCATAGTTAACAACGAAATATATAAAAACCGAATCATCCTTCATCGTCATAAGTTACCTTTTCAATCCCATTTAAAATTTCTTCTTTCATCTCAATAATATCATCACTGCCAATGAGATTTTCTTCATACGTGTGATCTTTCTGTTTATCAATCCGTTCAATCAATGTAGCCATATTCATCACATCGTCAATCAGGCTCTTTATCAGAGCTGTGAATCCCTTTTCAGCGGTTGGGTCTAGACTTGGAGCGAACACTATGTCTGGGTCAAGGAGTTCCATTTGAGCTTCAAACAGAGGAGCTAATTTGTTTTTGGGATTCATATGTTCTGATATATAGCCCAAACTGCAAAGAAAATAAATAAGTAAGAATATTACTATTTTTACAAAATAGATAATTAAATAAAAAACGATAATTGTAGGCCTGTTTTAAGAAACAGGTCTGTCTGGTCAGAGTATCGTTTTTAAACTATGGGATCCGGCCACACCATGGTCACCCCCATACACTACTATTCACAGAATAAATTTAAAAAAGTTAATGTTAAGAATAAAATTAAATAGATTTTATTTGGAGATGATGAAAAGGGGTAAGTCATTAGACTTTAACTAATTAGAAAGCGTCAAATAAAACAAAAAATAGACGCAAAAGTTACTACCTGCACGCAATAGTCTTGAAAAGTGCTTCCTCCAACAGCGAGTCAATAAAAGCAACATAGTTCATCCAAATCTCGCTGTTTTGGTTATCCTGCATGTTGAACAGTTGCATGTTTTCATTCAACAACTTATTGATTCGATTAGCCGTAGTCACTATATCACTGTAACGTTTAGCTTTTTTATCTGGACGATCCTCTAAATTCATCAATGTATCCTACGAAAAAAGGCATACAAGTGAGTTACCAAAATTGTCATAAATAGGTACTTCTGGATCTTTTAAATATTTGCGAACCTTCTTTCCCTCCTTTCTTTCAAACAATGGCTGCACCGACCAGTCTTTCATAGTATCTTTGATTTCTACTAAATTGTCTTGTATTTTCGACATCCTCTCGTACAGATTACCCACTAATCTATGTAGTTCTTGCAAGTAGTTCCAGAGATCTGAAAATAAACAATTAAATTTGCAAACAAGAGTTTTCAGGATTTAACTTTCAGTTTCGTCAATATACCAATTAAATTATACCTAATGTATATATTATTTCACAGTAAAACTAATAATAATATGAAAAAATTATCAATAGCAATGGAAAAGGAGTCACCATCAGAATTCCAATTAAGTTTATTCTGCGCCATTTCAATTCTTTGATCAATCGCCTTTATCTCATCTTCCACTAAGTCGAACTCCACTTTCTGACTGTTCTTCCTAATTTGGTTATACCAATCGATAGTTATTCCCAAATTAATTCGATACTGTCGGTAAGTTTCTGTTTTCTCAAATATTTTTAAAGCATCTTGTGGTAGGAAGTCTTTGTACTCTTCGTTTGAGCGTAAATGATGAACTTCCTTCAGAATGTCGAGGAGCTGCATAGAAACGTTGATACAGTATTCATTTGTGTAATTACTAATAATAATTTATCGCAGATACGACTAACGCAAATGACGAGTATTTTTAATCTGTTTATCAATATTCAATCGGTAAACAAAATTTAAACTTACCATTGGATGAAAATTCAACACTAGATCGCAGCCCTGTCGTGCAAGTATCATATTGTTTGTCGTGTCCTCAATAATCTTCGAAACAGTCAACGTCCAGTCGTGGAAATATTTTTTCTTGAACGCATTGATTTTTTCAATCAATTCCTCATATCTTATGAAGATTTTTTTCGCTTCATCCGTACCCTTTATCCTGAGTTTTGAGAAAATATAATCAAAAGTGCTTGTTTAATTTAAATAATATAATCAAAACTAATGGAAAATTATGGAAGAAAATGACATGTTGCGTCGACCCCAAATAAATGGGATAAAGGCAGGGAAATGATAATGATGATGACTTGATAAGCAATAAATGTACAAGATATTCATAAAGTGCAAGAAGTAACTACGAATACAAAACACCGACCGTGAAGAAGTTTCGGCACTAAATCTACGAAATCCAAAGACATGAAACCTTAGAACATGGAATATTGTAAAGAGTATGGATGAGTGTAAGCCAGATAATCAGCTTTCGCAATTTGCCCCACCCAGGCTGACTTACGGGTGCGGCAAATTGCGAAAGCTAGCTACAGGCTTGGTTATCCTCGCAGCTAGCGTGCTCATGAACAGCAGGCCGCCGGCGACGGGAGGCAGGTAGGCATCCACTTCCATCATGCCGTACCTCTCCAGGCGGTTGCTTTGTTCAACGAACAGTTCCTGAAAGATTGTCTTAGTTACACCCAACTTCTACTGCACAATACAATAGACTGTTTTATCGAAACTCCACTACATATCCACTGTCAAGCCCCGCCGTGCGCCGGTCAGTTGAGTGGATATTTAGAAGCAGATACAATACAGGGTGGCACCCCTGCCACCCTGTATTGTTATTAAAAAATATTGCTGTTCCATACACTTTGATCGCAAGGGTATTGCACTTTTCCATGAAACGTTTGTTTTTTTTTTACAACCTACCTTAAATATCTACCCTAGGAGGTCTAGAATCATGTATTGAATCCATGGTAACAGGTTGCCCGTCGATGTCACTGTTACCCTGTGTAACTGAAATAATATTTTCCAGTATTGACTGGGTGAAAAGATGTACTTACTTCACAAGTATTAATTTCTTCTTCAAGCATTACAATAATCTCAACGTACTTTGCTGTAAATTCATTTCTAATTAAAGGTCGATCCAAGACCGAACCTACAACATCGATCAGCTGAAATAGAAAAAGATTATTGATATCGTGCGATCACTCGATTAATTGTGTAATAGAGTTTTCATTGTATAATCTAATACAGACATGCAATCGTATTACCTTGAAAATTGATTCTAATGTCGTGCAATTATCGAACGATTCAACCAAAACGGTTGAAAGTTTGAGATCCAAATCGATAATGTTCTCTTGGAAGTCTTTGAAGTCAATGTTGAATGTATCGTCGTCTGGGTCTAGGACATCATAGGACTTTGATGCAAATCCAGTGAAATAGGCGTCAAATTCTGCTGATATATCTCTTATTTGCCCTCCCAGAACTCTGCCTTTCATTCCACCAATCTCAATCTTCTCCAATTTTTGAAATTCCAATACTGTTTTGAAGAACCATTGTATGGTATTCATTCTGTCCAAGAATCTGTTGAGTCTCTCAAAAACAACGTTGGGATGGAATGTCCAGGGAATCACTCGTCTGTCTACGAAGTATTTGGGCAGGTTTTCTTTAAAGTATTCGAAAGTGTTTTTGAACTTCTTCATGATATCTATCGTGCATTGAATACGTTGTGTCGCTTCGTCTATGTCGCTGTGGAACAACGTAGACGGGTCGAGACATTTTTTGGCCTAAAATGAAGATTACAAGTGTTAAATCATGTTTTTTTTCACGTTTTCAAACCAAAAGACTTTGATATTTTGCAAATTTTCTTTTGTCACTTAACAATCCATGTCTAAAAAGAACATATCTGCTGACGGGTACATAATAATATATAGAAGGTTAATCTTCTGACTATTACATATTATTTTTACCTATAGGTAGGTACTCAAGTCGGCATGTCCGATGTCAACGGCCAAATGTCACAAAATATTAAAGACCACTGTTATATAAGTAGCTCCCGCGTGTTTTGTGCCTTCGTGATAAGTCACCAGTTCGTAAATCGTGAATTTATTAACTCCATACCTATTTTCGTTGTTTGTGAACATTGGAAATTAATAATTCATACGTTTTCCTATGAAATATCTAGGGACATTATTTTAACAATATCGCGAGCTGGTACCGGTTTATTTGTAAATCAATCAATCAAACAATCTAAGCAACCGCATGTAGTCCATACATGTAGGCATTTAAATATTGAGCAAGTTTTAGTAAGCATAAGATACCTACTTATAGATTTACGTATGAGTTCAATTATTCAAGAATGTTGAATATCTTGGGCGATTAAATTGAATGGACTTAATTAAACCGCAATAAGTTATTTAGCAGATCCTGTCTTATTAACTCTGCCTAAAATAGTATGAGCCCGAATTATCGTAATGCAAGTTGCAAATCTTGTTTCCAACTTTGGTACCTATAAAGCCCTATGAAATGTAATCCCCGTGTTATGTGTTCGCATGCGAATTAAACCACCTGCACTCATGTCAGCCAGTACAATGAATGATTGGCAGCAGCTCTTCACGACTAACAAGATATATGCCGTTGCAATTTACTTAGAAAACTAGTTGCCAATCAGTTTCTACGATTTGAAACTTTCGAACCATACTTAGTGTAGTACCTGCTGAACACTAAATATGTAATTGGTACCTACTGTTCAGTTGCTACCATAATAATATGGACCACATTTACGGGGTGCATTCGGTGTTCTCAGTAAGTATTAACAAAAACGACTGAACAGGTATTATTGAATGATAGTAAGAACACTCTCGATCAAGTCACCTTATAATAATAAAATATGAAAATCTGTTCAGCCGTTTAGGAGCTAAAATGCCGCAGACAGACACACATATACACACGTTAAACTGTTAACACCCTTCTTTTTCTGTCGGGAGTTAAAAATAGAAACGAGTATGGCATATTTTTCTTATAGTCCGGTCGCCTTTCACGTAGATTTGTGATAACAAAAGGCGAAAACTTACTTTAATTTCTCATTACCACCAGATTTTTCAATAAAGTTCACTCTACAAACAATCGAATAATAATCAACCCAGAATTTTATTAAAGAATATCTTACCTGATAAATAAGCAAGTTGGATATCTGCCTCAACAACACGATGAGTTTAGAAGAGTTGCAGTAGTACTTGGAATCTCTCCAGATCATGCAGATCACATGGAACAGTGGTCGGAACAATGGCTGACATTCCATGAAGTCAATCTCTTCTAGACCCTGAAAATGCTTCTCTAATGTTCGCAGATATAGGTCTATTTCACGGGCTTCCGCTAAAGCTGTAATTTTAATTTAATTTGCTGATGGCAGTGGCTGTTTATTTTATATCGTTCTGGGAGACTTAATTTTGATCAAAATATTAACAACTAGCTGTGCCCGCGACTTCGTTCGCGTGGATGTCGAAAAACAACAGGTAATGTGTCGCTTAGGAAAGGTGTAATTGCCACTCCTTCATTGAAAAGGAAGAATCATCAGATCTTGCCTGATAACGCTTTCCTTACCTAGGGTTCGCTACCACGGCCCTTTCGACTGCAATCACTGCGTCTTCATGGTTCATAATGACAATGCGACGAAGTGACTTTGATTTTTGAGAATAAATTAAAATAAAAGCGCCTGCTCGAGGCTGATTATCTAACCAAACAGCCATAATTATGTCCATTAACGGTATTCTAAGACAGACGCAAAATACATTTTTTATTTTGCGTCTGTCTTAGAATACCAACTTGTAAAATCATATCACCATTTTATCTAAAGTATATCTGAGATTAGTAGGTGAAGTTTGAAGTTAGTTTTTCTAAGTCTTGGTTTCTTCTCTGTGGTAAATTTAGAATTTCTTAACTTGGTATTGAAGATATCATATATACCTACCAATATTATGCCTTATAAAGCATCGAGATATCTAGATGATAAAAGGAAGAATACATTAATGGTAAGAGCTTCTACATAAAGTTGCCCGTGTAAAAAGCAACCCATTAAACTTTGGTTATATTTGACACCGGCCGCCATTTAAACTACGAAGATGAAACCCATGAAAACTTTAGACATGATTTTGATTTAGACCTTATACTGCCGAAAACCAGAAAAAAAATTGTAAAGATAATTACAAAAAAATATAACCGACTTCCATAAAATACCCTAGAAAGTGCAAAATAACCTTAGTTTGGGAAGACGTTGCGCGTTGGCAAGAAATTACAGACTTCTGAAACCAAAGGTCTATTGCACTTTGAAGTGTGTTTTTAAGTCGGTTGTATTTTATTTTATTTCACACAAAGTCGTGTAAATTTGTATTGAAAACCATGAAAACGACACACATGATAAAAAAAGAAAAAGAAAATTGCAGCCGCCATCTTCGATTTTCATTTTGACGTCACAATCGGCTTCAGCACTCTCGAAAACCATTAAAACGACACACACTACCAATTTTTCGATTTGCAGCCGCCATCTTGGACTTTCATTTTAACCAGTACTGAAACGGTTTACCAACAGTCGATTGGTCCATGAACCGTTGGTCAACACCATTAACTTTTCATCCAAAGGACTTGTGACCCACGAACGTTTCCCCAACAGAACTCTACGTCAGTGAATGCTTAACCAACAGAATGTTTTGACCAATAACTTTTCACCCAAAGAACATTTGACCCATGTCAAATAGAACTAAGGATGCAAGGGCGAGCGAAGCGAGCTCGGGACTTGGGGCACACCGACTCGGACAGGTAGGGTTCGAAGGGATGATGGCGGCTCAAGTGAGCGAGCAAAGCGAGCGAAGGGCACCCCGAGGTTAGGCTTGGTTAGGTTACTACCCTTTTCACAGACATAAAGGACTACGCCTTATTATTATTTTACTTTTATCTTTCCCGGCGTCTGTTGGCCTTGTTCTTTGGGTGAAAAGTTATTGGTCAAAATATTCTGTGGGTAAAGCATTCACTGACGTAGAGTTGTGTTGGCAAAACGTTCGTGGGTGAAAAGTCCTTTGGAAAAAAGTTAATGGTTTAAAGATAATGTTCACCAACGGTTCATGGGCCAATCGACAGTGGGTAAGCCGTTACAGTTTCATTTTAACCTCACTATTGGTTTCAGCACTCTCAAAAACCAATAAAACGAAACCCATAAAAAAAAAATTGCAACCTCCGTCTTGGATTTTCGTTTTGACCTGCCTATCGGCTTCAGCACCTTTGAAATCTATGAAAACGACATCCATGACAAAAAATCAAAACAAAATTGCAGCCGCCATCTTGGATTTTCATTTTGACCTGACTATCGGCTTCAGCACTCTCGAAAACTATCAAAACGACACCCATGACAAAACATTTAAAAAAAATGGAGCCGCCATCTTGGGTTTTCATTTTGACCTGACTATCGACTTCAGCACCCTCAAAAACCATGAAAACGACAAAAATTATAAAAAAAAATTGCAGCCACCATCTTGGATTTTCATTTTGACCTAACTATCGACTTCAGCACCCTCGAAAACCATGAAAACGACACCCATGACGAAAACGTTAAAAATTTAGGCAACCGCCATCTTTGATTTTCTTTTTGACCTCACTTACCGGGGTCAGGATCCTCGGAAACCATGAAAAATAGCTCTCTCTCTCTCTGTGTGTGTGTCTCTATCTACCTATTACTTTGAATAATGAGGCATAACGCTTTTTCGTTATTTGACGATTTCTCCCTTAGAACTCCTACCGCAAGCTTCATCTAAGAACTTCGTTAAAAAACGCTCTGCGTTACTCAACTTTCTATATCAATAATTATCTAACTTCTCTATCGCTCAGAACACCACTTTAATTATTATTATCTTACATTATCCTCACTTTTTGTTTAAAATTATTTTAGCGCCACAGGCGCCACTAAATAAACCACAATGGAAAGAGATTTTGTTTAATATTATAATCATTATCATTACTTTTTAAAATAACATAGACATAAGTAGGTATCTGTGTTATTTCGTCATTTAAGTAAGCATAAACTAATAGGACGTGATTATTCACATCACAACAACAATATGTTTTCGTTAGTAGGTACTATATCGCGCCAATAGATGTCGTTACGTGTTACTAAAAAACGTAAAAAGTTGTTCTAGAATACTTTAAATTGATTATATCTTTTGATAGAGTGAACCGATTGCGATGAAATAAAAACTAATCACTGCTCCGAGTTCTACACCATATTTGAGTATAAAAAGTAACCGTATTTGTTTGGTACTTTTTACGTTGACCCTGTTCAAATCAATAATCTGTCACATCCAAACAGACAAACAGACAAACCGACAAACCGACAAACAGACAAACAGACAAAAATTCCAAAAATTGATGAAATGGCATCTGTTGGTTATCCTTTAACACCCCAATTATTTTTTTGGAAATATTTTCAATGTACAGAAACGTCTCGTCTACAGATTTATTATATGTATAGATAGAAGATAGAAGAAGATTGGCAATATTATGTAGGTAAATCAGGTATACAAGACATCAGCGACATCGACACGCAAACTGTAACCATGAATTCATTACGTGATTCTAGACACCCCTAGGCCTATAGCGTAGAAATTTTTCGTCGGTTATCAAATAAAAATCTGCTGTTTCATAGAAAAGTGCGATACCTACGCGGTCAAAATGTATGGAATAGCTTTTTTTATATAATTGGCTATAAATTTCCACGCGGGTGTCATGTGCTGTATCCATGGTAGCAGGCTGCGCGCCCTGCCACCCTGTATAACTGAAAATAACGCGATGTTATTGGTACCCAAGAAAAAGAGATGCAAGTTGGCTAGCTTCATCAGTTTCCTCCTAATTTATCAGGATACTGCCTAGATTTAATTTGCTAAAAGATCATGGAACTATTATTATTGTTACTTTTAACGTAAACTCCATTGTCTCAACGACCCAAGGTGACACTTGATTGTCAAAATCTAATGAAAGATCCACATCCACACAAATAAATAAAATTTTAGTGTTTCAGTTTGTAATGTCAAAAAAAACAGCTATTTACTAAATACGTATGAAAGTATATGCGGCAATTATATTTTTTTTTTATGTTTGTCATTAACTTACTTTTGAAAAAAAAGGGTTCCTCGCAAAAAAGTAAAACCCATGAAATTCCGACATTCAAGCGAACGAAGCCGCGGGCATAGGGTACATCTAGTAATAATAAATTTAGACAAACCTGAAACAATATTCTTGAACAGTCTGCTAAAACAAGGGTAGTAGGCTGATGTTGTTTTCTCGAGTATTACTGCCATACACCTTACTCTCTCAGTACGCAACTGATCGTAAATATAGTTCAGATTGCGCAGTCTTGATTTCCAAAACGCCAGTTCTAGGAAAAAACGTAACATTTTAGTTCTGTGATTCCAAAGCTTTAATTTTGACTGAAACAAAGGAATGGCATAAAGAGAGGATATTCCCTGTAACTTAATTCATCCCACTGGCTTTGTAGTAAATTAACTACTAATAATATTATAATTTTTTTTTTTTTTAAATACTCAAAATATAGTTACGGCAATCTGACAGATACAAAGACATGAAAGATATATCTAACCCACACTCGGCGCTGGATTCTGTCCATTATCGAAGGCCTGCCCAGAGTCTTCCATCATGACGTCATTGATCTGCTGAGCCCACTTGATGACCACACCTTCTATAGCACTCTTCAAGTACAAGTCTACTTCTTTCCCTCGAAGCAATTCTTTTTCGGCATCGTGGACTAATTCTACACCCACTGGCATTGGTAGGACTGTTTGGCCGTTTACTTTGCCTTTTACCTAAGCATGAGAAGATTTCGTATGAGGATACTCAGTTGCACAATACCAATTAGGAGTAGGTATCAATCTGCCTAGCCTTTTCCCAACTATGTTGGAGTTGGCTTCCAGTCTATCCGGATACAGCCGAATACCAGTATTTTATATAGAGCGATTGCCTATCTGATTTCCACAAACCAGTTACTGGGTAACACGATACCCCTAGGTAAGACTGGTCGTAGACTTTCAGGCTTCTGACTATCAACCGTAACGACTGTCAAATATGTACAAATAACAGTCGAGACCAACGGCTTAACGTGTTTTCCAAGACACGGAGGAGTCTCGATATGCTATGGATGGTCACCCATCCACTAACCGACCGCGGCAAGTGTCGCTTACCTTCAATCGACCTGTACGGCTGTTATTATTTAGTCACGCGCTCCTCCTTAGTTCTTATACCCACCAATAAATACTATTTATGACTGAAGTCACAATTTTTCTAAGGTAATTTATCGTAGCTAGAAAATATTTAAGTACTTAAATTGTCTCTTGTCTCACCTCATACACAGTGCTCTTGAGATTGTGGATTTGTTTCAGAATATCTTGGGAGACGACAAGAGGCCAGCCCTCATGGTTCAGCGGATTTGATAGCAGAGGAACGAAAACTTCATCTACTAACGCTGCTAGTTCATCTATTAGTCTTGGTGCCAGGTCACCTACAGGAAAAATTTAAATTGATAGGACCCTTAGCAACAGCACTAAAGAAAATCAATTATAAATAACGATTTAATGATGATTGAAATTACTTTATGCACAAGTAAAATACTGTACAAAGGTGGACTTAAGGCCAGAGGTATTTTCTACCAGTCAACCTTAGAACAATTATCTTAGAAATTAAAGGGTCTCCAGTGTAATGTTTGCTTCTAAATGCGTACCTATTACCAAATCCAACAACACACTCTTACTCGATTCCTTCGAGCACTGAAATATTGCATAATTGGTATGAGTGACAACTGAACAAAAATTAAAGAAGACTTACCAAATATGACCATCTGCGCACAGTCCTCTTTCGGGATAGCATCGGGCTTTTTCTTGACATAGTAAACAGCTTTGTTCTTCAGGTAACATGGGAACGATATGACCGGTACCAACTGCAATGCATTCGTCAGGACCACCACCAGAAGCATGGGAAAGGGTTTGTCCACAAAGTCTTTCAATGTAGACCTGTGTTCTTCCACACCCAGCACCCTCATCCATTTTTCCGGCTTTAATTTTAAAGATTTAACTGCGTAAGACCCTATAAAATCAAAGCGAGGGTCCTGATTGGACGATGATGGAGCAGCTTGCTCCATGATTGGAGAAAGTGCCTAAGTCATTTTGAGAGGTACCTTCTGCTACGCCGGTTGGAACATCTTTGAAAAAGTAAGGACTGCGAAAGGTAGAGGCAAATGGCAAGTCACGCGAGTCCCAACGGCATGCCATTATGGAACGATGTCTCCTTTGTAACGAGCATCGGCATCGCTATACTAAAATAGATTAAGGGTAGGGTGTACAGAAAAGAAGGTTGAAGTTTAGGAGTAAGTCAGTTTAGGTACCATTGTTTTTTTTTTTTTTTAATAATCATTTGTGGCTGTTTTAATCGAATATTAACCCACGCTTAATACGTAGGTATGTGTTCAATAGACAAACAATTAAAGATGGTCCGTAATAGCCATCAAAATTGCGGCATTATATTTCAGGTAACATGACTGGTGTGTATCCCATATTTTATACAATAAATGTTATTAACTAATTAGAATCTGTGCGATACACTATGACTTTATGCGGCCTAGCTTTTAGCCATATTTCTGAAAGTCAGTCTTGGCTTGATCACCTTTGTCATCAATATTAAAGTAAATTATTAATTTCCTAATGAAATCAACTGCTTCTGCTACTAGTACACCTACCTAAGTGGGCAGAAGCGCGTACCAGGCAACCAGCGCGCCGCCTCACGCCGCCCGCCAGCAAGATGACACTCGCGCGACGTCGCCCAAGAATAAGGTCAACTGTCGCTGTTAAAACCTTCGTGTGGTGCCAGTGATAAGCGGGAGCGAGTTGTAGAAAGTCTTGGTTGAAAAAGGGGTGATTCTGACGAAATTAATTTTCCCTTAGAAACTCATACACCTCATTGACACAAGAAAATGTCTGGACTTTAAGAGACCTCTGAGTTTGTTTCTGTAGGTATTTCTTTTGAGAGTAGGTAGTCCGATAGGAAACACTGACCTCATCTAATTTAATAAAAAAGTTGACGTGTACCTAATAGTGTTTCTTTCAAAAATAGATCCTAATGGATAAAACCAATTTACAGATTAAACATCATATTATATTAATCCTAAACTTCTGTCCTCGATCCTCTAGTTTAAGAGCCGTGTATGTACTACCTACCTACATTATGTACTGATCGACACCAGTGTCGGTCATTCTTAGCTGGAGAAAATATGACCTGTAGTAGCTTATGGTTTGTTTCACAGTCTGAGCAGCCACACTGGGTTAATCGTTCCATAAAATTATAGCTTTAGGTACCTGAGTTTTAAACTGACATGAAATGCTTCTTAATTTATTTACCTTTCGTTAAATTCCTCGGATCAACCTTGCTTTTACTTGCGTTTAGATCTTACTTTTTGATTGATATATTTGATGTACCTATTCCTTACACGAATTCGTAAGGTAGGTAGTCTTCTCTTCATGTGCCTCGGTGATAGGTATATTTTATTTTTATTTAAATATTCCTATATTATTTTGTAACAAATTATTATTATTAGTTTCCTTTTTACGATACTTTTTGGCGCCGATTTCTGATTTGACTGTCCATTTTTTTTGTTTTCATCATGATCTGTAACAGTGAAAAGTTTTCAGCCAATTTCTTTATTTTTTACTAAATAGTTTTGATTCTGAATTCTACTTATACAGGGTTTCTCAAATATCCATAATAATACTACTGTCCTCTAATACTAAATACTACCTTCTGCTTATATTATTTACTATAAAGTTCTTATGAAACTTCAATAATTTATCTACACTTCATTACAAATTTCATAGACATGGATATATCAATGACCAAATTCCTGGTAATATTGAATGTACGGACCTATATATTTTTTGTTAGGCAAGACAGGTTATTCGTGTCACAAATAATTAAAATTATATTTCCTTTACTACCCCATCACCTCTTTTTGAACAGCATGCGAGGCCTAGGCTGGAATTCTGATCAACTAGTAGTTTTTTCCAGAAAACTTAATATTTCTGGCTTTTATGGGTTTAATTCTGTAACAGCTAATGTGGAGTGTGCCACATCCATTTAAAGATGTACTGAGTTCTATCTATTTAGGGGTATCTACTAACTACAGGAATAAAATACAAAAATAATATTTTATAATACATTTATTGATAATGACAGCGATGGTTGACTCGAACTTGCTACTTGGCAAAAATATTTCCACTAGAAGTGAACTATTTTTGTATTTAAATATTAAAAATCTCTTTATTATGCATTATGTGTATAGTAATGAAAATGCAACCATCTATGCTACAAAGTAGCTGCCTATTTATCACAAAAAGAATTATAAATACATACATTACTTTGTCATTTACCTATTTATTTTACACTTTCCAATCTGGCAAATTAATTTACTTAATAGTATCTACGCTAAAATAAAATCCATGCAAGTCACAATTTCATAAAATAATAATAATTACATTCACATTCGTAAAAGCGTGTGATATCTTGAATTGACTGCGAATAATACACACAATTTTCTAAAATGAAACAATAATTAACAACAAATTATTTCAATTACCTAAAAACTATTTGTTTAAAACAAAAGCACAGCACATGGTCAGCTTAATTTCTAAAAATTAAATTAGGACCTACGAGACGCTGCTTTTAAGGTCACTATTTGCCTAAAACTAGGAGCTCTAGTGCACACTCCGAGACACCTGACCCGACCTGACCTCTCCAAGGCGTCGTACCTGCTTCGCTTGACAGCTAGTCCTTTGCCCGTGTTCTACCAAACTACTGGACATAAGCACATCAAGAGTTTCAAAGACACATCCTACTAAGTATATTTGAAAATACGTATATTTCATTTTTAGATTTTTTTTTAACGTCGACTACACATTGAGCTGTCCTAGTTAGGGCCAGATTTATTTATTATAATGGTAAATATACTTTTACATTCAAAGTTAAAATCGTAAAATGCAAAATAAACGCCGTATAAGTCGCATTCTGTAGTTCAAAATCTAACTAATCACTGATAAATACTACTGAACGTTTGCTAGAACGATAAATGTATAGAAAAAATGGAATGTTTAAGTACGACAGTCTAATAAGCATTCGATAAAATGTAAATCTTGATAACTCTATGTATGTGTGACAAATATGATGTCAGTCAATGCTTACAAATTATTTGAGCCGCAGTCCCATGACGAGGAGTCGAGTGACGTCATGGCATCACCGTTGGCAATACAAACGAGTTGAAAGTAATCGTTGCGAAGAATATGATGCCACGGAAGGGTCGCTATGGAATCGCGGCCCACTAAAAGTTGGCATTAAATTCTCGAGTGCATACTTTTGAAACAGCTTGTTTTAATATTTTTGAATAACATTTTATATTAATAACTTACATTTAAATGTAAATATACATATGTTTACAGAGGTATTCGTTGACGTCACATGTTAGAATGCATCTCAGCGATGTATGCGACACACAACACATTCGATGATACGTTCGGCGCGTGACGTGAACTACAATGCTCCACGATGTGACGTCACAGAATGGCCCTCGAGGAATGGGGGCAAGGTGGCGGACTATGAATGAACGCTGAAAGTGGGACTTACAAACACTAGTAGATAACCTGGCGTGTTACTCTATTTTGTGTACTCATTTAGTGTACTTACGAACGATTACGTTACTAAAAGGATGGAATATACATTAGGTGATCTAAGACTATTGCCCCGTATTACCACGGAGCGAACAATGTGGACATTACCTAATACGATTACACGCGCACTATGCCGCTACAATACATCTTGATAATTTATCCAATTTAGGCTTTATTCAAAAAATTAAACTTTATGTCTTCATATTACTATAATGGAGAGAACATCGATTAAGATTTTCGTTTCACTAATTACAGATAGATCATACCTCATCGATTTATTGTTCGAATGTGGATGGATATAATAAATTGAGGACATTTTTTTTAGTACTGACACTTTAATTTACAGAATGCCGATTCACGACTACATTTACATAAATTTTCGAATATACACAACCTAAACGATATAATGTGTGTGGCGCAAGAGATGAGTGAATCTATGACGTCACATCTGTCAGAGTTGACAGCATCTACTTGGCAAGAGGACCTCGTCGCCACAAAAATGACGATGGGTGCTTATTCGATAATTAAAATTTAATATTAGAATAGAACCGATTACTAGTACTTTTTATCGAATAACAAGCGTTTAAATGGCAGTATTGATTACATGCTGGTTCGCTCACCACTTGCGCCGTACATCGGAGCGTCAATGTCTGGACTGGAGTTTACCGTCAGTGGTTGTGTGTACTAAGTACAAAGTCTTTTACAAGGACGAAGATGTAACATTGGACGATTTCATAAACTACTTGAGATACACCTTTAACTAAAAGGGGCAAAAGCAGGCGTCGAAATAAAAAAATAATGTTTTTTTTTAATAGTTAGGTGGCAAGATACTATCACAATCGAAACTGGCAATCGTGTGTCGAACACAAAATGCACGTGAGCAGTATGAAGTATAGGTTAGAATATTATTATAAGTGATAGGGTGAAGCACACAATTAGCGCTATGTATCGACACGTGCAACACTCACAGGTATCGAACGGAGTTCCGAAATAACGTTTTCTTTATTTACTTTGAAAATCCGTTCGATTCTAATTTAAATAAAGTTTAACGACCACTCACAAACGCGGACAACGATCGCACACTTCACCCTAACAATAAAAATGTCATATAAAATGTAAGAGTGAAGAGAAACAGTAAAACGTCAAAATCACAGAAGTTATATTCCCTGTGCAGAATATAAAACTGTGCGAGTCACAAGGGGGTAAGCGATACAGTGGTCGATGAGCTACACATACATAAATAAGTATACATTACCGTAACATCTATCACCACAAACTATACATTAGAAAGAATTTATACAAATAACTTAATAAACGATATTCAATCATTACAAATAATAATACACACGCAAATCCACATATTTACAGGAATTTCTCAAAAATGATAAAATTAAATCACATTATAATTCCATATTTATATTTACAAATATTTGAAAATAATTTCATTAAATTCATTAATACAATAAAAACAAAACAACTAGTACAGTCGGCTACAAAAGTGATACTGTTCAAAATAAACACCAAATATTAGATGCAATTGGATCTTATTAATAGGATATTTGACTACATTTCCTTTTTAATATTAAACTTTATTAAATATCACGATCAAAGTGAAGAACCTCTTAATTTTATAGAGGCAAAGATATTTACGTGTAACATTTGTTGAAAACTGACATATCACTTCTGTAATTTACTGTACTCACATCTACAGGGCGGTCAGAACTCCCGATGACTTCGTCCTTTAGGGCATCGGAAGTTGCACATTCCGGAAACTTCACATCTTCATATTTTATTGAAATGTTCAATAAAATCGAGATAACAGTTTCCCCGTTTTCTGTCCCTGACATAATGAAAACGAAGGTGAACAATATTGCTTCAGGGGTAGTAAATAAACATCTACAATACATATAAGCACCATACAAGTTACATGACTGCAACGAAAAAATGCGGATTCTATGATACAAGTAGTTGTGGGACGTTAGTATAAATTCGGTCCGATACATTGCCGGCTGTGTCCGCGTTCTGTCAGAGTGTTGCTGGGTGGAGGCGCGATGTACGCCGCGCGCCGGTGTGCCGTCTATTTGCTATTCCTAGTTTTGGTGCCGACGGCGTTTATGCTGTCGCCGCGACTCCGCGATCTGTGTAAGTTGTGTAGGCCTTCTCCTGGAACAAAGCGGATTCCCTCTAAAACCTGAACTATACAATTTTGTGTTCTCTTATGATAACACCAAGATCTAGTTTTGCTTTTAAGCACATGGGCCTCATCGGCCACTTTACACCTCGTAGAGCTTCATTTCATCAATCAGCCAACAATGTGACGTAATGTTTAGAAGTGTTACAGCAGCGTACCCTTGCTCTGCGCACGCTTGAGCTCGTTCTCGCGGAAGGCGCGCGCGCTGCGCCCGCGCCGGTCCTGCACGATCTTGTCGGGTCGCACGAAGATCCCGTGCCGCGCTCGACACTCGAAGTACCGCTGCCCACCGACTGACCCATCGTTTTTGCCTGATGAAAAACAAAAAAGTATAGAGGATAAAAATTAAAAAAAAAAGTATCGAGGAAAAAGAGAAAAAAAAAAAGTATTGTGGATAAAGTTTTTTGTTGTAAACATGTTGTAGGAACTCCCATATAAACTTTTAAGGTTTGGTGATACTTTTTCAAAATTCATTCCTTCGTGCTTTCGTTACATACTCTGAACTTCGGAATTCTTCTACAAAATTGCATACTTCTTTCTAGACCCAGCGATTTAGGCGATTTAAGATTTTTATAAAACAGATATCAGTGGTCGAAATAACCTTATGAAAGGCATTTGTTCAATGAAAACTATTTTTCGCAACAATTGTACCACTGATATTGTGATGCTGATGTTGCGAGATGTTCTTTTGTTTATCATTCGCTTGTTGCCACATGTTTCCCGCAACACAAAAACATGTTTTTGAAATAATGTTGCGCAATTTTGTTTCCCAACGAATACGCGGCTTTAAAAGGTAATATATTATATTAAAAGCCTGTGATGTCCCACTGCACGGCTCCATATTCTCTTTCTACTACTCTCTGTTTAAAGCTTCTGAGGACCTGGAGTGTTATTCTGTAAAAATCTCACAGTGATAACTCAGGTGAAGTGAGCTTAAAGGGAGCTGTAATTAGTGTCAATCCCCATAGAATCAGATGGAATGACAGTTCACTTCACCTAACTTCTCACGGTGAGATTCTAACTGAATCGACCGGCAGTTCCTGTTGAAGGAGTCCAGCTCATCCCGTCACATCCGTCTGTGCCTGCCGCGAAGTCGCTTGTCATTAAGAGGGCCCCTTTGGGTCGTAAGCTAAAAGGTAATATAAAAGAAAATTAACATACCAGTAGGAGCATCAAGTTCGATGCCGATCCACGTGCCGTGCGCGAAATGCGTGGGACCGGCGTACGCGATGATGCCGGTGCTACTGCTCAGCCGCAGCTGCACGCTCTCGCCGACTGTCATCCACGGTTGCAGCATCGGGGACTCTGATGAATCGTCTATTTTGCGAATATTAGAGTTACGTTAAGCAAAAAAAAAATAATGTTCAGCACAAAACTTATAATTTTAATGGAATAAACGTATATCTTTGCTGAACTCCATGTCCATAAATACTTACGCCATTTTCCTTAGGCAGTTTGTCTCGTTTTTCGATGATTTAAATGTATTGTAACCTCACACAAGGATACCTTGGTATATCGTGAGATCCGGTTTTCGTAGTTGATGACAAAAGACATTATAAGTGAGCTTAGCAGCACACAGTTGGGTTCTAGTTAGAAATCATACTACCTACCTCATCCAAATAACTAACAAATCTAACACAGCATACCTACTCTATTATTAAATAAACTAAACTCCCTAATTTCATAGTAATAGATAACAATACTTTTATATCTACAATAATCATAGCACCTCCTACTGGTCACTACAAACAGAAAGTGTAGAAAATGTTAGCCTCTTACCATCTCCGATGCGTTCGGCAGACGACGCAGGAGTGTCGTGCAGCGCAGGCGCATGCGCAGAGCGCGGCCGCGCGCCGGGCAGCGCCGCACGCGCCGCGCGCCGCCGCACCACCTGCCGGGGAAGCTACCGTTCTACAATATACCAGTTTTGTAGATACAGGAGGTATTTCTCGATTTGCATCAAATTGCTTCAACTGTTAGCTATCAAACAAGTTAGTGAACCCCTCAAGTAAGTGCTCAAAGACACGAGCGACACGCAACGACGACAGAGGCAACTGCATCCATCGACAACGGCGTGTCGCTCGTGTATTTGAGTACGGAGCCCAAGTACATGAGAGGCATGTTTTAGATAGCAGCCGCCGACGCTTCGACGGCTGTAGTTGCCTGTCGTCGTCGTGTCGCTCGTGTTTAAGCACACTAACACTTACCTTGCCAGCAGGTAACTGCGTTTTCACAATAGGCTGGTCAGGTCCGGTCGAGGCGGAGTCACTCTCGCCGACAGACGAAGCTTCCCGGCTTCGTTCCGCGTCGTGACTCGACTGTTCAGAGCTCACTGACTCCACTTCAGCTTCACCTGTTACAAACATGGTCGCATTAGAATATCGTAAAAAGAGGTGGTGGTGGATGGTAGGGGAGCCCCGAGCGTTTTTGAACAAGCATAATGAGGGGCGAAAAGTTGATAACTGAGGTGCGACATGAGAGAATAATTATCGAAAATATATTTGAAAAGGCGCGTTAGCCATACTGTAGAATAATCGTGTGAGCTTGTATATGATTTATATGACACAGCAAACCACCAGACGACGCATACAGCGACGGCGCCGTGCTATAGTGCCGCCGTGTCAGACCTACACTAAGTTCGTCAACGAAGATACGCTCCCGCCAGAAAATAGTTCCGATACTTCGGAATGAACCCTGCTCCCGATTAATTAACTTTATCGGACGGGCAAAAGCACATCAGGATTAAGCACAACTGCCAAATCATGTCATTCATTCTTAGTTCAGGCCCCAAACTAATGTCTGAACTATGTATAAAAACGTTCTACTTACCGAACGACGTGTCATGCGACGCGTCATGTGACACATCATTATTTAACTCATGCGTCGTATCCCCATTCACTTGCGTATTCTCAACGCTCTTACTACTGGTCAACACAGCACTCTTAACTGGAATGGCTCCCAACGGATCTACCATTTGACCTTTAGATTCTTCCTCTTTGGCTGCCTCCTCGCAATCCCTTAAGAATGGATTAATACGGTTTCTTGAACCGGGAGTAAGTACTGGCGTTTTTGCTTTCTCAAACAACGAATCATCTAGTTCATGTTTTGATTCGACAATATCGTGTTTCAAGTCGTTTATATCGTTCCGTAGTTCAGTGATTTCGTTCCGGAGGCCTGCCATAGAGTTCTTGGTTCTACTAAGGTGGGTGTAGTCCATTGTTTTGTCGAAATCTGGTGTCTCGTCGACTGACATGCTTCGGATTGAGAGGGTGTCGTCGTTCGTCAGGTTTGTTGATGATACTGCTTGTGAGCCTGGCGGGTGAGGAAATGATTGTATGGTACTTGAGTTATCAATGAAATAACGAACAAAGAAAAAATCTGAAAGATAAAACTGGTCAAGTCATGGTACAATTCCAATAAAATTTTGTTTTTGCAAAAGTAACCGAAAGCTCGCTTAATTTCGTCAATCAAGGAAATAACTGCCTATATCACGTCCGGATAGGCCCTATCGACCCGATAAGTTGAATGAAACTTAGCGAGAGGTGACAAAAAAGACCGTCATTGTCTTCTTTCACATACAAATTCACTAAGGCATTTATGAAACGTCAAAAGTTAGGTGCGCGTTTCCAAATTGATATTTCCTATGGAGAACTCCGGAAGAAATCCACGGTTACTCTTTTTAAATATAAAGGCACGTCAAACCTCTATTATACTCTCCAGCTCCTAGTAACCTGTTACAGTTTAACTAACTGTTAACACCTTTCTTTACTTACCATAACCGCTGGATGATATTGAGGGCGAGTTCTTGTTGGGAACCCGTTCGCAGGCCAGCTCATGTAGCGAGTCTAACGTCTTCGATGTCGGCAAGAAACCACGGGAAGTGGCGCGGCTGCGCGTGCGCTGTTGATGCAAAATACATATTATTTGTATTTGGTTTGTATATTCAGGTTAGAAAAAAATAGCTTAACGCCTGTAACGGTGAGGAGAAGTTAGAATTATTAACCATTCTGAAGTTTCCAAAAAAATATCGTTATCTAAATTTAATTAATTTTAAAACACAAAACAGACTAACAGTACAGACGCATCCCTCAAATAATTAGAGTTAAATTATAACTAGCTCGGAATTGAAAGTACAGTCAAGTGGTAGTTACTTTACTTACATGTGATCGTGGCGTAGTTAGTTCATCAATGGGCGCCGATTCAGGCTCAGAATGTGAGTCCTCATCGTTTCGCCTTCCCGGCTCTTCGTGAAGCGTAGTCATGCGTAACCCAAGCTTGCCACTTGCCGGAGACGCTGCAATATTTATACTCAGTTTATTATTATGTACTAAGTAGAAATATAAGTGACTGTCTTCTCGTAATAAGAAAATGGTCAAACTAACAAAATTATAGTAGAACTTTTGAGTTATTTTCATGTTTAGTTCAAAAGAAATAACAAAAGTGATGGTGTAATTCAAATCCATAAATCTTTCAATTCGTTTTAATTATGATACGGTGTAAAAACATGTGGTAAAGAAGTTTTAATAGTAGTACTTCAAGTAAAATAGCTTGTGTTCAAGAAATAAGTTAGTATAAAGACAGAAAATTTGCCCCATCTGGGCGCCAATAAAAAAACAAAATGTATTCAAGTTAAACAGCTTGCTTTTCAATATTATCAAATAGAGTCAAACAATTAACAACAAACTGTGCAATTCCCTTAGCAGTTTACCAAATAGCGAAGTGCCTAGCTTATTCTAAAGAAAGTAACGGCTTAACTAATTAGGTAAATGATTAACAAACCATGAATGAGTTAAATTTAACATAAATAACATCATTTAAATGAACGCTTCCATGCTTGAGATTGTACAATGATTGAGTCATGCCAATGTTTCACTATACGAACTAACTAACTCACTATGAGATGTAGCAAATAAATAAAAATTAAAACTATGTTTAACACTTAACGAGGCCTAGTTTCTTTTCAGTGTAGATAAATGCAACATCATCTGTCGTTTTTTACAACAATATTGTCACCTCTAACCCCAATAGAGTGACAAGAATCTCTATTTCACGCAGAACGGTTGTCATCTGACTTCCGTAACCCAATTAGTGTAACGATTTTCTTTGCTTAAACACTAGAGCTTCTGACTACCCTCACTAATTATTGTCTGTAGTAATTAAATTTACTCTTACATAAATATACGTTCTTATGAACCGGAATCAACGGCTTTATGTGCTCCGGTAGACACGGAGGGCTCTCAATATATAAAGAATAGTCTTCCTTTAGGAATTGACCGGGGGGGGGGTTATCATTTTATTTTGCCTCAGTGTAGATATGTGCTATACAGAAATTACATAATGCACGTAAATATACATGGACGAAACAATGCTAGCTTTTTGTCAATAGATTGATCTCATGCAGCAACATTTTTCTGATATCTCGATCGCTAGTGACTTATGACTAGCGATCGAGATATCAGAAAAATGTTAGCGGTAACATTTCGTTCATAATATTCGAATACATGCTATGTAAATCATGTTCCAAAATAATACACTGAAAAGATTATACAATGAGCTTTACAAACATTTAAAGAAAACCGTCAAAAAACAAGCGAAACTAGTGATTCTACGACTTAATAACTGGACGTACACTTGTTTGGCGTCTGCAGTCGCAGAGAGTTCAGGTTCAAATTCAAGTTTAGGAACGTGGGCCGGGCTGCAATAAAAATATCAATGTCTTCGTCAATACAAACCTTTAACACATCACACACATTTAGGGACACCTTACGGAATAACAGTTCAGGACTAAAAGTTAAGTTAATATCTAATACATAATATCTCGTCTTAAACATAAAGGAAATGAAGAGACTAATACATTTTAATCAAGAGTATATTTGGCATAAAATTAGGGACAATATTAACACAATTTGGCTCCGAACTTAGAAGCTAAATTGAGGTCACTATTTTCTAATATTGTTGATCTATTGTTAAACTACTTTACAATATTATTCTTGTATTTGAAATTATTTATAATGCAATATTTATTAACAGAAACATTGCTAGATTTTGTACACAGCTTTAAAGAGAAAAATAGTCACACACAATGTATCTAAATCATTTCAAAATTAAAGGATACGAAATATCAAACCTACATTACAATGTTTATTGTCTAGCACATGCGTTTTACAATATCTATCCACGAGGTATAATTTTTCAAATATTTGTCTACATCACATGCACAGTTTCACCTAACACACACACAAACCTACATCCAATTTCATTGGTCTATCACTACTATACATTACTACAAATACAAAGATAGGACTGCTTTTCAAGTTTTTACGCACAATTTATCAAATGTACAATTATCAGTATTTGGCTGATTTTACAGAACCCCTAACACATATAAGCAGTATTCGTTGTCTAAACTGAAAGCGTCGTTCGTTTTCCGAATCCACAGCAGATAGATCAACGTCAAGGAAGTGGGAAGGAGTGGAAAAATCGCAGGTCATGCTGGTCCATGCAAATGAAAGAGACACGCAAACAAACAGACAGTCAACACAACGACAGAAGCCTGATGCTCGAAGCTTGCTTTCCTCTAATAGCCAATACAGGGTCTAATTTTATCAAAATGAACTCAGCATCGTATTTGTTCTCACTCAATTTCGATATGCCAATAGTTTCAGATGATACTTTACAGCCAATCAATGGGTAACATACAAACAAAAATTTCTTATGAGTAACAATGATCACAACACATCTATTAAGTGTTTAATCGTTCGGTTGCATTCGTCTAATAATTTCGCAATACAGTTGCCATTCCGATTTAATACCATATTGTTTTCTCTGTTTACCTGATAGGAACGAGCCTGAAGGTAGCGGGGGTTAAGATACAGAAAATATAACGTTAGTTGCAGTCTGGGAATCATTTTCGAGGCCCTATTCAACCTTCTTCTTTAAGATCTGTGGTAATGGAGCCCAATAAAACGTGCAAATTTAAATCGAGATGTAGAAATAATAAAAGGAAAATTATATTAGAAAAGCATTCAATATTTTTGAAAACATCGAAATCTGTTAACAAACACTTGGGGTATTCGACTCCATTCGCATTCAAAAATATCTCAAAGAAAAAGATGGATTATAGAAGAAATATTAATAAAGTTATAACAAGTCACATCAAATAATATGACAGTGGAAGAAGTAAGTAGGGGTAGAGACAAAAGGGGAAGTTGTTTGAGCCATAGCATCGCCACAAAGCAATTGGAAAATAAAATAATGTAATAGTGAGATCATGAAGAGTGGATGTTTTAGTTCTGTCGTGACAATTTCGTGAATATGAATCGCCTGATATCTCTTTAAATAACTTTCCTATTTAATGTAACTATTAACTCCAAATATAATACTATTCTAGATTGTCTATCGTGCATCGATATCTGTACATACTAAATCAAATTTAATGTTACCTATTCTACTGAAATGCACTAAAAATTATATTGTTTGTCTACAATACGGTTTACAACTTGATGTAAGCCTATGACGTAGTTAGATGCGCTATGTGTATGCACATGGTGCAGATACTGCAAATAACGTTTTTTATTAGAAATTATATTTAAAAAACTGTTAGCATGACAATGTTTATGAGTGGTAAAGAATGAATATATCGGAAATAGGAGTGTGTTTGTTGTACTGTAAAAAAATATATATTTTAGTTCACAAAATGGAGGAATATATCAGGTTTTTTTATATATTTTGTAACTTACCGAGTCCGAATGGTTTGGTAGGTGTTGGTATTTCGGGGTCGTTGTGTGACGGAGCTGCGTACGAGTGGCGGTGCACGGAGCGACGCGGTGTTTCGTCTGCTAGGTCGGCCATACTGCCGGCGCGGTTTGATGCGAGTCCAGCCAGTGACTCGAACGACGAGTCCAGGCGCATGAGCTGGAGAATGTTTAGTGATATTAACGCCTCATAAGGACACACAGATTAGTAACTTGTGGGGTAATTCGAAAGCAACATAAACAAACGAGAGGTAACAACAAACATTTGTCTGATATATGGCACACATTAAGCTTATTAACATTGAAAGCTTAGATAAAAATCTTAGATTGGGTACAGAACACCAAAGTTTGAAATCGTCAGCTACTAAACATGGTGGCAGGGATATCGAAGCGGGCAGCGGGATTGTCCGAAAGGGTTATCGCTGCCCCGGAATACAAAGGGCTAAGGAAGGAACACGGATGAGTTTTAGTCAGTAAGAGTCTGACACTCCCTTCCGCTCCACCCAGAGCGGGAGGGGTCATTGGATGATTTCCCATCCTTAAAAAAAAAAAAAAAAAAGGGACATCGAAGCGCAACCTGTTCCCATGGATTCAGTACATGATTCTGAACCTGCGTTGAAATTTTCTTCAGTTATTTAAAAAAAACACATACACATACATTTATACATTCTGGCCGTAGTACCAATACTCGTAGCCTATTCAAAATTATGTTTCAAATTAATGTTATTTCAAGGTAAACAAATATCAACTTTATTTTAATGGTTATTTAGTTGATTTCAGACTGACTAGCACTATTGAAAAAATTATAATGTTTTTTGAAGTTGTAGCGTAACCTGAACTTTATTGTGTAGCATTTAAAGTTATTTTTCCATAAACTCATAATTGTTTACATTTTTTTGCAAATAAATCGCGAATGGGATTAGGTATTGCATTTGTCTATGAAAAAGCAGTTTTTTTTTTATAACTGGCAATAAATTTCTACGCTTAGGGGTCTCATGTGTTGAATACAAAATTACAGTTTACGCGTCGATGTCCAGGCCACCTTGTAAAGTAACAAAATATGCTGACAGTTTTACTGAATATGGTAAACACACAATGAATATTATTTACAAAATAATTTTACAGTTAGGTACTATGACATACTAAACGTACGTGAACTAACTACGTGACAATAAGGTGAACAGCTTAAAATAATATCAGTGGCGAATAAATTAAAAAGGTAAGTATAAAAATTAAAAGTGAAAAATATGGATATATCGGATATGAATATTTTAACCTTGAGACATTTTCCAATAACATGATATTCGAACGAAAGATAGAAAAGAAGAACATTTTATATTTTCACGTCAGATAACCACAACTATCTTATTTTTACATTACAAAGATTTGATAAGATTATCGAGAGAGAAGCATCGAATACAATTTAAACTACATATTTTACAACTTGTGACAACACTAATAAGAATTGTTGACTACCAAGATAAAGTTACAAATCGCTTGTATAACGAGCCAGAATTTAGCTCCTTTACAAGTATGTAACAATGAATATAAACAGACGTCTTGCAACTTACCATCGAAATATAGCCTTACACCGTGAAGTCTCAATTCGGTAGTGAAAACAGGACCATAATAATATTAGGTGCCAACGAAATGAAACTACTAAATTAGAACCTTATACCGTGCAGCATAAAGTCTAAATTGGTTTTGATGAAAACAGGACTATAGAAAAAAAAGACCTTAATCTGAACCTCCTTTTGAAACAGGACCGCATATACCAAAATGGAAATACTAAATTTAGAACCTTACACCGTGCAGCATAAGATCTTTACCGGATTTAGGTAATAGGACCTTAAAGAACAAAACTGAATAGCTAAATTAGAACCTTATACCGTGCAGCATAAGATCAAAACTGGCTTGTGAAACAGAATGGAACTAAGTAAAAAATGCGTGTCTTTCGGCCATGCTGTTGACTCACGTTGTTTCCGTTCTTGGCGACGCTCTCGAGCGCCTGCGACAGCTGCGGCCGGTGCGTAGCGACAACACATAGGTTAGCAAGCGTACACACTGCTAGAGACTCGGATGGTGTTCAGGGTTGGTGAAAATAGCCGCCATTTTTATTAATTACGCTAATTATTTAGAGGCAATATTATTATTTGCACTTGCGGTCATAAAACGTGCGAGTAGGACGATGAATAATTGACTCGGGTTTTTTTTTAAATTCTTTATTAAGTCTCTTGTCTTTTCGCACATTTTATAACAGCACTTGCTTCTGATAATGGCGTTTAGTATGATGGGGAGAGATAAAACCTGCTTTAGCAATCAATGGTGTAGTGATATTCCCATAGTGATGTTTTGTTCGTTTGGAACAAATTTTTTAAACAAAAGGTTTTGCATATTCTCTCAATTATTTGATAAATGGTCCATAAACGACGCTCTGTGTCTTTCATAAATATATTACATGGCATATCACACGTCCCCTGAACAGCAACCGATTCTATACTATATTGCCTATTCCTAATGTGTTATGTTTATTTACATCGTGATTTATATAACTGTACTTTTGTGTGTTAAGAGCGTTTACGCCGTACGGCAACTCATACGCAACTTCACGCCCTTGTTTTTCGAAATGAATGAACAGATTTTAATGAAACTTCATACGCATAAACAGGATACAAAGGTCTAAAAGTTACTTAAGAAGATTATCGAAAAATAGTGTTACAGCCAAATCAGACCGATTTTAAAGTTTCCATAGAAACAGAGATTTCCAGTTATCTTTTTTTAAATAAGACATTTCGAAAATATTATTTAGCAACTTTTTAGACCTTTGTATACTGCTTATGCGTATGAAGTTTAATTAAAATCGGTTCATTAATTTCGAAAAACAAGGGCTTGAAATTTTGTATGAAATGCCGTACGGTGTAAACGCTTTTAATGGCGACATCGGCTTTTGAACATTAAATATGACTTGTGTTCGTTAATTTGGTGTTTATTCAGCTTCAAAGCTTTACAACATCTATAGTATAAATTAACTTACAGATAGCAGAAATCGCGCCTGGAAATTCGTAACGTTATCATAATGTTTTTCATTATTGTACGTATCTTACATGCTTTCAACAACAGTCTAACCCCCTTACTAATAAACATTGTATATCGTCTGTATAGTTACACAACGCTGTCTTCTTATTTCGAAAGTCAAATTACTGACGACTGAAAGAGAGAAATCCGTGTGTAACTATCCATCTGATATAAAACGTTTATTAGTAAGGGGGTTTATGTTTGTGTCCGAATTACTTAAATTGGCAAGTCATAGCATCAAACTAAGACCACAGTTTGAATTTGCCTTCAGCAATAATTATACTTTATTTAGACTTTCATCAAAAGTCGTTTGAATATAAAAACTCATAAATTCTCCGCGAGATCGCGCTTTGGGCCTCGTTCAACTCACAATTTTTACAATTACCTCGTAGTTTTTATTTCATGTGCATTAATTTCAAGTCTATGTGGCGTGTACCTAAGTGCTTAAACTAGCTTCGACTGTACGTGTGTCTATTTAAAACAGTGTTATATTCTGACATCTTTGTACTACGTACTATCAACGTTGATGGTTGCAAATAACCTCAAAAACAACTACAACCCTTGCGAAATGCTTTAAATATTTATTTAAACAAACCAATTATAGTCAAATTCAACTAAAAATATTTTTGAGAATAAGGTCTTCAGAGCTAAAGAATGTCAATTTTTGGGTTCGCCACAGTCGTGTAAAAGCTGCATTTTGCAAAGAATTTAGCTGACTTCTTGTATTTGCAGTCATAGATATCCGTCCTAACTTTTAATTAGGTATTATAATTTTTTATTTTCTTGCCCACAGCTGCCTAGTACGTAGTACAAATCCATCATTATTTCTAAACCAACATAAAATAGGTGTGCTAGTACCTGTGAGAAGTTCGGCACGGAGGCAGTCTTGCGCATGGTGATGGGTTGCCCGCGCGCCTGCTCCAACTCTTTGACGGCGACGCTCTGACGCAGGCGGTCCAGCGTCAGTATACTCTCCACTGCGCTAACACCTCGCGTGTATTTTTCTGCAATATTATTATGTATGTATTTAGTAGCATTCTATGAAGCTAAGCAGCTAACTAAAGTAAGCTAAGTATTTCTGAAAGAACACAGTAATACAATAATTCATCATACTAATTTGCAGTTCTGAAGTAGGCAACAAATGACAGCGCAGTGGTCCATATCTATACTAAAGATAGAGCGGCAAATGTACGTCACGGGAATTGACATGCTGACAAGACTTTTATCCAATTGAAATAAAGTTTAATTTTCTAATTCTAATAATTTTAAACATATAGCGTCAAAAGTGTGAGAACGAATATTCCTATATATTTCAATATAAATGTACAAGTTGGTGTATCAGCCCGCTACGGCAACTTTTAAAGATATCATTACAGTTCATAGGAACTCCTTAACCATTCACTCACTCACTCATTTATAGGCATTTTAAACTAGCTTCTGCCCGCGACTTCGTCCGCGTGAAATTTCACCCTCCCCCCATTCGCCCTCTTAGGTATTTCGAAAAACTCTTTCTTAGTAGATACCTATTCTTCACAAAGAACACACCCTCCAAATTTCATGTCTCTAGGACCATTGGTTACCTACAACAAACCTACGACAAACTTATTACTTGCGGTTGGTACAGTAATAGGGTCTATGGATCGAACCGCAAAATTAAGTTTGTTTTTTATTGTATATACTTTTCCTGGATAAAAAGTACCCAGTGTATATATATACTTCTACTCCTGGTGCCCAGGATATTAAAGAATAATTATACCAAGTTTCATCGCAATCGAACCGGTAGTTTTAGCGTGATGCCTGAACAAATAGACAGACAGACAAATTTTTTTTTTATCACATTTTTGGGTTCGGTGTCGGTCTAGTAACACCCCCTGCCATTTATTTATTTGATATTTTCAATGTACAGAATTATCACTTCTACAGATTTATTATAAGTATAGATATAGATTAAACAATTCTCACCAATATAAGTTTCGCCATCAGCCGCACTAGCCTCCTCTCCAGTCGCAGCGATCTGCGCCAGACTCTCCCGTTCCTCTAACTCCTCAGAAGCCTTCGGTATGTTGGAGACGACCTCATACGTCACGCCGGTGTGCGTCAGCTGGTCCGTCCTGTCCACGTAATAACTAACAGATTTGTATATTACGTATATCAACTTGTTTAGGTGATTGATATTGTATGGTAGGAAAAAGAAGAAGTTGTAGTTGAATTACTTATTGGTGGCAAAAAATTATTATAACTTTAGAGGAAATCAATTAGAGACTAATCAATACCTGAACAGATTCTCGTCAAGTAAGGTCGAAAAAGAATTTAAAATCTGATACCAAACGAAATTGGATAGAACAAAGATTAATGAGTTATTTCGTACTTATTTCAATTATTTTAGTATTATTATCTATCATTTTACATTATTTTTATCCAACACCAGTAGACAAATAAGTTACGAGTGCAACCCCTCTTTACCGGTCAAGCTTGTAGTTAAGCGTACGCGCATAAATTTTTTTTTTTTTTCAATTCTACCACCCAACCCACAGAAAGAAAGCGAAGTCACCAGCTGGTAGACGACTAACCTGACAATCTTCTTCCGTATCCTGTCGGTTAAGCTCTGTCGCTTGTAAATGTTTAACCCTAATCGTTTCCTAAGTATGAGATCCATGGGGGCGGGGTGTGACAGGCGCACTGTTGTCTTCAGTATCAGGTAGACGCGTTCGTTTGCTGAAACACAATTAATAAAAACTTATAGAATTCGAACAGGGAACTTACTTTATTCGTACAGTCAGTATGTCACGATATCTAGCGATCTCTACGAGCCCAGTAACCGCAGGTGAGGCTCGCTCAAAAACGGGATAATATACTTGGCATTGGCGAAACTACACAGACGTGATGGGTAAAGTCTACAGTGCCTTGTGGCAATAATACAATGCCTTGTGGCATTAAGTCCTCCTATGTACCACAACTAAAAGTACTGTACATAAAGTTTCAATAAATAAAAAAAGGTTTGACCACAATTTCAAACACAAAACGCGATGACGGTCCGCCCGTTATCAGCTGTGTACGGAAATTTACTATTTTTTAAGGAAATCTTTTATTTTCTGTTGATTTTGTTTTGTTTTTCATATTTGTTGTTTTGTTTTTGTTTCATGTTTCATCAACCTCATATCACAACAAAGATGCTTTTCTTTACCTTCAGTGATCCGGTTGAGGTACTGCGAGTCGTGTATAGACGAGTCCCAGGAAGCCACCGCAGACACGTCCTTGTCGTGGTGGTGTAATAACTGCAGCTCATAGAACTTGTTGCCGTGTTCTTTTGGTAAGATCGAGTGTAACCCCGCTACTGTGACCTCTTCACCGCTCGGGTGCGTTGTAAGGTCGTCCGCTGTTAACAAGAGGCAAGTTTTTCAGTTAAATAACCCCTCAAGCATACACTGTTCATTGTTATTGTGAAAACAATGACTTCACTGCGTCGATTCAACTACTCCGACACATGGGGTGTGTCGACAGGTGCGTGGGGCAGAAGTTTGAGAGGATAATGAGGATCGTTGGCGAAAACATGCCAAATATGAATCTGGATGTCTTCAGTGAGAGGTAGACAACACAAAAGATGGGTGAATTGTCTAAAAGAAGATAATTATGGCCAGGAAAGAACACTGAGATGATGGTTCATAGAATTGTAAGAACAAGGAAGTCGCGCCATAAAACAATGAATTGTAATTAGGACACGAACGACGTGATAAATGAAACTCCTGCAGATATCTTAAAGTAGTCTTGAGTACCTGAATTGAATCCTCAATTTTGAAACTGGCAATTCTTACAAATAGGGTATTTGACTTCTATCAAAAATATACATGAAATAGGACTTATTTTAAAGATGTTACTAAAAGAAACGATTTGAAAAAATAACGAAAACGGTTTTGAAATTATTCTTCTATCCCTGTCACGCAAAACGATCATTGTACTGAAAAGCGAGACGTTACTATGGCGGCCCTATGATATGATTGTAACGTCAGATCGCAGCAGTGCTGTTTCTGTTTAGCATAGACTTTAAAACGCATAAAACTTCAAGACAACTATTCAAACGTTTTTGTGCCTAATCTTTTTTCAAGGTTTCAAAAACAGAGTAAAAAAAAGCCAGTCATAATAGTAGACCCTATTTAATAAACACCATCAATAAATAATGTTATAGGAACTTACCGTTGAGATCTAGAAACAGCACAGGTATGTGTTGTTCCATTCCCAATGGCGGGACCCAGGCGGCCGGAGCGCCGGGTATAGGACTGCCCGGACTGGGGACCAAAACCTGGACAACGTAAAATAATAGCAAGGTTGTTAAACTGCACCAACCATGAAGATCATGATCATACTGCGAAAATGTCACTTGCGGAGATATTTTTGTGTAAGTAAAAATATATATATATACACGCGTCGAATTGAAAGAAAGAAAGAATAAAGTTTATTTGGACACAGTTCATGAAACACAAAATACAAAATTAGAAAAAAAAAACAGTTGAAAAATTGAAAACTGAAAATGATTGGAAACTGATTGTTGTGAAATTGAGAACCTCCTCCGTTTTTTCGTCGGTTAAAAACTGAAATACATGATAAATGATGACAAGTGCTTTGGCATATTTATTTTTTTTTGGGAAAAAGTACATTTACTTCGATGTTTCTCCAAATGAGCGATGTGTTTTAATTCTAACGTATTATACACATAAAACTTTCGAAATAAATTCTCTAAATGATGGTTAAACCGCACCAAAATCCGTTGCGTTGTTAAGAAGAACAACGCGGTCACAGACAGAGACGCGACTTCAATCTTAATTAATATAATAAATGCGAAATAGAGTTTGTTTATTACGCTTTCACGCTAAACGGCTGAACGGATTTGGATGAAATTTTGCACAAAGATAGACAAGGGCCTAGGCTTTTTCATCCTGCACCCAGAATGCGTAAAACACTATCAATCTCAATTTTAATCTTTTAGAAGAATATTGCTAATCCATTGCTTCATAAGATCAAAAAAAAATTGTCTGCTCAGCAACGTAAATAACGCATTGAATGTTGTTCAACTGTCAAAATGAAGCCCATTGCTACTGATAGTGTGTTACGCAATTACCTACCCCGCTGAATTGCTGACAAAGTCGCGGGCAACAGCTAGTTTATAATATGTAAGAGATGTAAAAACAGCTCTACTCACAGCGTTTCTCTCCTCGGTGAGCGAGACCCACTGTTCAACGAGGGATTGTTCTCGTTCGTTGTCGCGATCATTCTTCATTGCCGGAGACATGTTCACCAGTTTCTGTGCAAATATAACAATAAAATTATCAATAAAGAGCCGAAACCGTTTTAATTACAAAAAGCTTAATTTTCAAATACTATGATAATAATTATTTCTAGGACTGAATTTGCTTGTCAAAGTCAAATCATTTATTTCAATTAGGCGCCTCGTAGCAGGCTTAGCGGCAAGCACAGCGTGGTACACCTCACAGCACAGTTAGATGGACCGACGACCTTGAAAAGGTGGCGGATACGTGATGCGGGAGGCGGACACGGTGTTGTGGCGCGGCCTGGGAGAGGCCTATGTCCAGCTGTGGACTGCGATAGGCTGAGTGAATGATTGAGGCACAGAGAAGGCACTTTTGAATAACAAAATTTATAAGAAAATAGTATGAGGAACGCCTATCAAAGATAATTGTAGATGGCGTGACCATAGCTCGGTCCATATACTGAATATCACATTTCTTCTATTCCATTTCGTGTTCATTCACGAGTTTAGTTTGTTTTTCCAAAAGGCAGTTTCGCATGGAGAACAAGAAACTCTATAGTTACTCTTTTAAAATGTTTTAGAATATTTTACATAAATTTTGTCCTAAAATGGGAAGAAACCGGCTTTGTGGCGCAACTAAGATTAGTTTGGTAATTGATTTGTTTTAGGTGTTGCCATAACGTAAAGTTTTACCTGTAACTGTGCGTGTAAATGTTGTCGTCGACGGAACAGTGCGTCGCTCCACCTTTCACGTAACACCGCCAAGTCTTCGTCTTGATAAGAGTCTAGTGGCATTTGTAGGCGTGACCTAAACGACAAACAAAGGAGCCGTATTATCGAATTTCATTCATATCATATTATCGATTTTCATTCTTGAAAGATTTTGTTAGTTTACATTTGATAACCTATGAATATGCATTAAATTAAACCTTGAGCTGCGCAAGCACTACTTGTACACCACCCCTCGGTTCGTTATAAAGACTGCGGCTGTGTGTATCAAGACCCGAACGTATGAAAATGTTAAACGTTATGTTTTCCCCGAAGAGGCATACATTTTCCCACTGTATGTGTGTGTACCAGTATGTCATGTCGGACATACCTAACGCTAACGGAGCCGACTTCAATGCTGAGTATCTGCTGACACACGAGCGGCAACGTGCCGGAGTTAAGCGCAGGCCGAACTCGCACCGCGATGCGTCGCTGTTGACCCTGACGGACCTGGTATACGCCGCCCGTCCACACGTCGTTACGTTGGACCACCTGCAGACACAGAAGATAAAGATTATTTGAATTAGGAACACCCCTATTTGTAAAGACAGAAAACCTAGAAATCGCGAGATCATAGTTTCCCGCCCAGTTTAATCATAAAACAAATGAAGATTTCAAAATCATTTATGAATAGAAGAATGCAGTGCGTGCGCAGTTTCTTGGCCTAAAACGTCCTATAAGTAACATCTCTAGGTTCTAGTGTTATTCAAGATGTACCGTACGACCTGACGTCTAGCCAGTAGGTATAGTCAACCGCAAATTGGTAGTAACAATATTTTTTATATTGGCAGAAGCTTTATGTCATAGCAGTAAAGTTTTCGTAGTTTACTGTAAATTGACAGTATATTTAATATCTTACATTCGTAACCTTTATTGACAGTTGCATACACTACAGTGGATTAATACTGATTATCTATACTTATAATAAATCTGTAGAGAGGTCAATTCTGTACATGATATATATTTTCAAAATAACTATCAGGGGGTAATAAGTGATCGATACTGATGCCAAAAATGCAATCAGTAAAATTTTTGTCTGTCTGTCTGTCTGTCTGTCTGTCTGTCTGTCTGTCTGTCTGTCTGTCTGTCTGTCTGTCTGTATGTCTGTATGTTCCTTATAGAAACAAAAACTACTCGACGGATTTTAACGAAACTTGGTACAATTATTCTTCATACTCCTGGGGAGGTTATAGTATACTTTTCATCACGCTACAATGAATAGGAGCAGAGCAGTGAAAGGAAATGTTGGGAAAACGGGAGAAGTTGCTCCATTTTTTAAGCTTCCGTCGCGTGTGCAGCCTTAATGGTTAAAGCTACATAGAAATCATTTATGACGGAAATGTTCTACATAAAATTTTCTAAAAAATATCCTACTACAGCATATGTCTATCTTTTATGGTTGACTCACAATAACACGTGTAACTCCCGATACCTTAGCAGTTCGGAGCTTTCTGATTATATTTGTTTACTCTTACGTTTATAATACTCTCACTCATCCCTAATTAAAAGAAGTTAATATTATTACCTATTCAATAAAAAAAAATCATAGTAATCGGTATAGAAACACCAAACTTATACATGAAATACGCTAATAAGCCATCGCGCCGTCGCGCGTGAATACTGAATCATGCCATAAGGATTATTTTTGTGTGCCTGCCGGGGCAGCGGGATTGTCCGAAAGGGTTACCGCTGCCCCGGAACATAAAGGGCTAAGGAAGGAACACGGATGGGTTTTAGTCAGTAAGAGTCTGACACTCCCTTCCGCTCCACCCAGAGCGGGAGGGGTCATTGGATGATTTCCCATCCTAAAAAAAAAAAAAAAAAGGATTATTTTTGTGTAACGGTTGCCGCGCTCGACGCGGGTCGCGGCGGTAGGGTAAGGGAGGTCCGAGCGCGAGCTTCATTCAATATTTGGCTGTTGATGCGTTCAGAGCGTTCGACCTTATTGACAGACGATAATTGATATTAACAAACCGTGCTTATCAGCGCGACTTTTAGTCTTTAAATAGTTTATTTGAATTTATTTTGTTGTTTTTTATAAAATAGGTATTAGTTGTTGTGTTATTAGACCGACACAGAACCCAAAAATGTGATTTAAAAAAAATTCTGTCTGTCTGTCTGTTTGTTCAGGCATCACGCAAAAACTACCGGTTCGATTACGATGACACTTGGTATAATTATTCTTTAATATCCTAGGCACCACACTGGGTACTTTTTATCCCGGAAAAAAATATACAATAAAAAACAAACTTAATTTTGCGGTTCGATCCCTAGACCCGATTACTGTACCAACCGCAAATAATAAGTTTGTCGTAGTACACGACGAAGATAATAATAATAGGCGAGCGTTCGTTCATATTAGCATTCTATAAATTGTATGTTTTAACTGCTACTTGCAATTCCAAAACGTGCTTTTCAGTGCGACCTTTTTATTCCTTTTAGTTTTTACTAAGTACAGTTTAAGGTAGACTTTATTTAGGTTTATTTTTATAAGTCGTTTTTATAAGTAAGTATAGATTTTAATTTTAAAGTATGGGTAGTATATTTGATAGTGTACGTAGTGACCGTAGGTTATTTTATAAAACTGTTAGGTAGGATTAGTCATTCGTATAGATATTAGTTTTTAGGGATTTTGCTTATTTATTGAGTTTAGATTAGTTCATCATCTGCCTCATCTGCCTAGCCTTTTCCCAACTATGTTGGGGTTGGCTTCCAGTCTAACCGGATGCAGCTGAATACCAGTATTTTACATGGAGCGACTGCCTATCTGACCTCCACAACCCAGTTACTGGGTAATACGATACCCCTTGGTAAGACTGGTTGTCAGACTTTCGGGCTTCTGACTACCCGTAACGACTGTCAAAGATCCACGAATGACAGCCGGGACCAACGGCTTAACGTGCTTTCCGAGGCACGGAGGGGTCTCCATATGTAAAGATGGTCACCCATCCACAGACCAACCGCGGCAAGCGTAGCTTAACCTGATCGATCGACCTGTGCGGCTGTTATTATTTAGCCACGTATCATCAGAAATAGGTTTATTTAGGTAGGTAGGTATTTTATTCTCTGTTATTGAGTTTTTTTTTTATTAGGTAGGTACTTAGGTTTACTTTTATAATTTAATATAAAATTCAAAGTCCTGTGATCCTGTCTGACTGATTATATCAATGCACAGCCTAAACCGCTGGTCATAGAGACATAAAATTTGGAGTGTGTTCTTTGTGAAGTGTATATAGGTATCCACTAAGAAAGGGTTTTTTGAAATTCCATTCGTAAGAGGGTGAAATTTCACGCGGACGAAGTCGCGGGCAGAAGCTAGTGTATTAAATAAAATCAGCGGGAGTGCCGACAGAAGTGAAAACAAAACACAAATAGAATACTTTGCTATCACTCACTGACATATCGGATATACATTAAAACCGAGTACATCCCGAGGACAGCCGGACACATCCGAAGCGGTGTCGCTTACGGTAACAGTGGCGCGAGTTCAATGGTTTCTTAACATCTCAAAAAATGTCCAACGTGAATAAAGAAGTTTTCACTTCAATAATAAGAACAGTACTTACTTCAACAGGTGCATATTCTCCATTGTCATTGAGCTCGTGTATTTCAACCCACAGTTCGATCTTGCGCGTGAGTTCTGTCCACCTATCGGCCAATGAGCGCGCTTTAGCTAGTTGTTGTTGTTCCACTTCCCAGTTGCCGCGCGCGCGACTGAATCCGGCTGAACGATGGCCCCAGACTTCGATTGATAGGGCGCCCTCTGGTGGGATGAAAGGTAAAGTATAATTTGTTTGTAAGTAGGCAATGGGCATTGTTCATATTTTTTTTAATGTTGTAATTGAAAAACCATTTCGAGGAATAGCGTTACTAATCATTATGGACTAATTAATTTACGAAAAATATTAATATTTATTGATATTTTTGATAAAATACGATTGACCTTCTGTGCCCTTCAAACTACGTCACCTGCGACCTTACAGTTTAGTATCGTTACCTCAAAAATAAAATAAAAAGTAAGTGGCAAGTATTGTCTACAATCCGTCAGTGTCAAGTGTAAAATTATAATATGTCAAAAATATATTAAATTTAAACATTCCGACTTGCCTCTTATTCATCTCGTTTATAAATCTACATTGTTTCAACAATCGACAATATTTAATATATCGGAAGAGCTATGGAATACAAAAAAAAATGGAATGAAATGCTATGGAATGAAAAATTTTTATAGATTGATACTTTGACACTTTGATAGGTGTGGTTGACAGATTGAATTTTTTTATTTCTGTACTAGTGAGGCAACAGCACTTAATCTTTAATGTCACTGATGACGTAACCTACCTTAAAAATTTAATTTTTTTAAATATTTATAAAAATATAACTATTGAGCCAACCATCAAAATATTCAAATTAGTTTCTCAAAATGCTCTAAATTTTCAAAAATAAAATAAAATCTAATGATTAGAAATTTTGGACAATCCCTATTGTTTTTCGTGAGTGTTGTTATGAGTAAAAGTTGGAAAATTATCAATGACAAAGTTCCGAAATCAGTAAAAAAATATTACGATGCATATCAATGATGCTGTTTACTGTAGCAACATTGATGTTTCGGGTTTGACGACCCGTATTCAAGGTAAACAAAATTTTTAACAAAAAAAAAACGATATTGTCAAAATAAAAATTAAGTTATTGGCAACACTGCAAGCAGTAAGTATGTGTCGTAATATGTTTCAGAAAAATCTGTCGCTGCAATAATGTTACACAACTTCTGTTCAGCATAAATGCGGAGCAGTGTGAGTAGTTATGTGTAAAGATAATATTCTGAAGTACGACTAGTAGTCTGTAGTAGTTGTGCACTGACCCGCACAATGCTCGATAAACTCTTCCGTCAGCGGTATAGTGAAGTCCTTCTTGTGGTCGAAGCGGAAGGTGACGAGCGACTGCTGGCGCGGCTCGGCGGGCGGCGCGGGCGCGTCCGCGCTCACCACGGGCGGCACCACCACGGGCTCGCCTGCGCATGCGCCGCCGAACACGGAGTACTGGCAGAACACGAAGTGCGACAGCGACGGCGGCAGGCCCGTCGCTTGCTTTATGGCGATGCGGATTGTCACCTGCGAACATAATATAAACGTTTACATGCATGATCAAATAACGATTCATAAATAACAATAAATGCCTTATTTACAATAATAGATTATTGACTGCCGAAAGGCAAGAATGTAAGACTAGCAATTTATCGCACTCAGGATGTGTTTACGCAATGTTCACACGAAGTATAAACATTTTGTCAAACACATGTGGTGCCGTGACCAGGATTCTCGTCATTAAATGTCTGATTCACTTCAATGCAACGAAAAAAAACTACATATGGGTTTACTACAAACAAAATACAACGATAACACACATTAGGTCAACGGTCGAGTAAATCTCCTCGTGTAGCATAAGCATACTTAATTAACCTATAATATTAGCTTACTTGTTGCGTGGCAGAATCAACTGGGTCGTCATCATCTCTCATATCACCAGAACTGTCTGAAGCTGCTTCACAAATTCTGTCTTGAGGAAATTGACCCGCCACGCGACTTATCTCAACCTGAAAAAAAAACATAACCAATTAAATTCTGAACTACACATCCAGTCATACATTTGTCAGCGACATAGTGAATGATACGAACACTAATTTGGATAACAAAACAGATCAAAGAATTAATTACACCAACTGAGGACTGTGACGCATCACGCGCGGTGGAGGGGGAAGCGCCGCCATTTTGAGGCCATTTTGCTGCGTGCGTATCGAGATTTCTAATTAGTATAACTTTTGACTCGGAAAGGCTACGACGTTCGTTTAAGTTTCAATCATCAGCACTCGTCAAAATCTATCGATTCTATACAAAGCATTTGTGTAAAATAGTCACAGTGAATATAATGGGTTAAAATAAGGAAAAATAATATCAAAAATATATAATGTCAGCGTATACGCGTCAAAAAGCCAAATCCAAATACAGAGGTCGTATACGGTTGGAAAGGGCTTCTCAAGAGCAATCGAATGGTACCAATAGAACACCATATGACCGAGTCAAGCAGTGCCGGGAACGTAAAAGAATGAATGCGGCCGAGCGGATCAACCCCGTTACGTAAATGTACACACGACCGTGTCCATGACACAGCCACACCCCATTTTTTTTTTGTAGTCGTCTTCAATACAACTTTATTTTTAGTATATGCGAAAACCGAGACACGTGTCTAGTATTTTTATGTAAAGAATCTATGTACAAAATTTCAAAACTGTATCATGATATATCACAAAGTTATAAGCTTGTTATGTTACCTGGTTGTCCGTTCAAAAACATGCTCACGACGCGGCGCGGCGCGGGGTGACCATGTTTTATGCTACTCCAGCATCATATCCTCATTTGTTAATTTCTGCTCAGTTTGGCAGTAGGTACCTAACTGTACGGCGATTTTTTGTAATTAACTAGTGATTAAATATTTTTGGGACAAAATATAACATGGTGTAAAAATTATTTAAATCGATTCAGTTACTTATTCTGAACAAACTATATTCAGGTTTCGCATATACTAAAAATAATGTTAATGTTAGTGTATTGTTTTTAAATTTTATGTACTTATTTTTTTTTTCTCTGTCTCCTATACTCTTTCACACGCTGTCTACATCTCTCTATTTACTTTCCTATCGCAGGTATGCTGGAAGAGATTTCTTATGAAATAAGCATCACCTTTGTACCTATTTTTCTGTTCTGTTTTTTCTTGTCTGTTTTATATGTGTGTACATGAATGGTAAATAAAAAATGTTGTAGTAGTAGATATGACAATATAAATTTGAACATACCTGTAACCTGCCAGCCACTTCGCCCTGCTGACTGATGATGGGCGTGTGATAGTCCAGAGTCACGTCGTGAAACAAAGCCTCTAGGAACACGTTAGCTACTCCGATCAGGTTGTGGTTCTCTTGAGACTCGTAGAACGGATCTAAGGCCATCTCTGCCGGTTCCGTCTGTAAAGGTGAAATTTTTACATATAATTATCTAACCTATATTTATAGATATATACAGGTATGAGGAACAGGGTGTAAAGTTCACTCATCCTCCATAGAAAAGGGAGGATCTTCCGACCAGAGGGGTGTGGTGTCTGGCGGGCAACTGCCCGAAGATTCATGTCGGGCCGTATGCTAGTTGCGCGGTAAACTCTGCTTGCGAGATGTAGGATTTTGCGTGACGTCATTATGACGCGTAGTTCGCATGTAGCGTTGTAGATACCGCTACAGATATAATAAATCTGTAGAAGAGGCTGTAAAGTCGGTTTACGGACGATAATTTTACGTGATAACGACCTAAGAGATAGATGCGTCACAAGCCGAACGCTTAGGCTGATCGTGCCTCTCTATCGCTTATTCCGCGCTCTCGCTTGCACGCTCGGCTCAGGCGGAACGTGACAATGAGTCATGCTTTTTCGATTTATAAAACGTTATCACGTCAAACATTTTAGGCATGGGACCAAAACATATCTGGCGAAATGCGATTGTGCGGGTTAGGCAGAGGAGTACGAACATGGTATCTACTATGTACGTCCTGCTCTGCCTAACCCTTCAGAGAAAAGAGGCGTGATGTTGTTAAAACAGTTGGGGTGTTAACGGATAACCAACAGATACCATTTTATGAATTTTTGTCTGTCTGTACGATACGTCTGTATGCCTGTTTGATTGTGAGCGGCACGCATCGCGTAAAAAGAACCAATACGGTTTACTTTTATACACAAATATTGTGAATAACCCGGAGTAAGAGTTCACACTTTATCAAAAGATATATGCAGTTCACACTTTATCAAAAGATATATGAATTTAAAGTGTTTAAGAATAACTTTTTACTAGTATGTATTCTCCTCGGAGATAAAGGTGTCTTCGTCTTAATCGAGTTGGAATTCTCTATAGCGGCCGTGACATAAGACCCTACTTTATACCCTTGGTGAATAGTGTACTCTTTCGTACCTCTTCAGTGTCGTCGGCTCCTGCACGTTGCTGCCTCCGACGCCAGTCGTCGTACATGTCGCGCATGTCGACCAGCTTGTTGTCCAGCTTCTCCATGGACCAGACTTGACCATTCCGCCCGGGACGACGCACCATTATAGCTGGCTCTGATACGAAGGCGCCGCGCTGCAATGAACATACGATTACAAAGTATCAAAAAAAACTACGAAAACCTCTGATCAAATTTAAAAAAATAGAAAGCACATAAACAACAATTGTTTTTATAACAGCTCTTATTAATCACACTTCGAAGAAAAAGGAATTTATGATCGCAATTTGTGAATACTTCTAAAAGGACGCCTTTTCATCGCCTTCATGAACACCATTGAATCCATCTTTTTTTGCTAGGATGGCGCTTATTAGCTCTTAAAATAAGTAATAATGTAAGTCAGAAAGATCATTACCATTACCTTTCTGTTAGGACTAAGGTTCTGCGGCGGTATCTGCAGCGTGACACTGAACCGTGTGTTCCTCCTCATCTCTTCGGCTAAGAAGTTCGCCTCTTGAACCAGCGCGTTGGCTCTCAATATGTCTGCTTTGAGTCGTCCGAGAGAACGCTTGAATGTGTCGTCGCGTTCAGCTGCCCAGCGTTCTACGCGGGCCGCTGTTGTTGGTGTGCACGCTGTCATTTTGCCTGAAACATACATTGAATTTGTAAAACACATACCAAGACTTTTTTGCAGTAAATCAACCGTACGTGTAACTACCTCCTTGTATTTGTGAAAAATTGCAGTATTGGTAGAGACATATTTCAGGTATTCCTATCTGTTACGTTACAGCGACATTCGCTTGCCACTTGCAACACGATAACACCAAAGGATGATGACATCGCAACCTAGAGGCGACCTTGTTAGATGGCTTATGAACTCATTTCCCCCATTCAGCCTTATCACAAGTGTGATTGAGTTAAAAACTGTGAAACTTACCTAGTTTGAGAGGGTCATACGCGTACGGCGGGTATGGCGTTGAAGGCGACAGTATATTTCTCAGCTGTTGGAACTGGCGCTCATACTCTTGTCGTTGTTTCTCTAACGCCACTGTAAAACAAAGAAGTTTATTTGAATTAATCTTTTCAAAACTCATTTCCAGATATTCAAAAACTGTACTTATAACTTTACAAATATGTTTAGTTTAATTAATTTAGAACGCCTTTTAAAAAAATTGATAATTTAATTTTTTTTTTCTGTATCTTTGTTATCAAATCCCGTACAACATGAAATCAATTTAATTTAGTAAATTACCTTGTTTATCTTCCTCATGTTGTTTCTCAAGCCTGGATATAGCAGTCTGTATAGGATCATTACTCAGTTCGTTTAACATAATCTCGTCTCTCGCGAAATTGTAGTCGATCGGTTGCGCAGGAGTCTGTGGCTCGGACGCCGCCGCTGTGGAGTAACCAGAATCTTGTTCTACAACGTGACGTTAGTAGAACAAAATGGGATGTCAAATAAAAGCGAATAACAGCAAAATAAGTAAGAAGTTGAATAGGCAAAATTAGAAGTAGAAGACATTACATATTTAGTTGTTGAAAGAACAAAAACGTATGTAGATAAGCATATAATATTAATATAGCATACAAGTTTCATGGTTATAATAACTTGATAGAAATAATATAACACGATACACTGCAGCACCTAGAACTTGTGTTGTCATTTGACATTATGCTGAGCTGAGCCGTTTTGGCATTATAAGCTTTGTTTTCTGTTTTTTATAGTTTTTAGGTGTCTTTTTGCTGTAATGCCAATAAACGCATTTACTTTCATTCACACTTTAAGATGTTGACGAAAACATAAAACAGTCGAAGAATTGCAAAAAAGAATTACGCGTCTTGAGAAAGTCCTCCCTTTTCCCGTCGCGGTCGGTTAAAAATAAAATATTGTCAAAATTAGACCACAATACATTTATGCAAGCGAATGTTATAGATTATTGCTTACACATGGATTACAAAAGCATGTTTCTTTACCTGTAGCCTTCGGACAGTTAACCCTGAAGAAGTGATGGTTTCCCCACAGTATCCTGTCGGCGTGTCCGAGCCTAACCCTGGACACTACAGGCGTGCCGTTGACGAAGCACCGCGCGGCACCTAAGGGCTCCATGTGTAGGCCTCCGCCCTCAACTAAGAGTTGGCAGTGCTGGGGCTGGATGCCTAGGCCGGAGAGTTGGATGTCTGCTGCACTTGAGCCGCCTACGAGCGTGCGGTCCTGAAAGAACACATGGTTTATATTGATGTTATTGTATTGTCCATTTCGAGACAGCCCCGTATAATTAGAGAGACGGATTACGTAGATGGAGATATTTTTTTAAGGTAACCAGGAAGTTAAAATTACCAACATTCACCTGAAAACTGACTTTAACTTATAAACCTCTAGTTTATAAAATCCTCCACAAATCTGCTTTCGTTTAGTTTGTTGTTTCTGCAGATTAACCAAAACGAAAAAGGAATTAAATTAATTGGCATTCGATTAAACGACACAGACTTTCAGTTTTTTTTTTTTTTTTATATCTTGCAGCTGTCTATGAGAGGTTCCACGTTTAATAGTTGGTGCCAAAAGCAGTAAGTAGACTTACCTTGAGATAATAAACAAGCAGCTCGTTGAGCGACGGATCCGCATTGAGGTTGACGAGGTAGTATTTGTTCTTCTCCACCTTGATGCCGCTCGCTTGCACGCTGATACCCATCTTTTCTAACGCCTGCTGACGCTCGCTTTGTATTCGGCCTGTAATAATAAGAATATTGTTTTAAGTCTGATTTTAGAGGCTTCTTAAAGATCTGTTACAGTGTAATTCTAACTTTTAACGTACATTGCTCTGGAACTATCATAGAACTAATTCGAAATGTTACCAATGCAATACTGCATGTAGCACTTTATTCCAAATTTACATAAACCATTATGTGAAAGAAACATTAAGGGTTGCTACTGAAGGTCACGTCATATTGCAAAAAGCATAATTCAAAGAATGAAATCACAGTCACCTCTACCTTATAGGTACTCAATTTCTGATGAGTTATCTAGAGCAAACTGTTACATGTAACAGTTTGCTCGTTTTCTGATGGGAGCTAACGAGTCTATAGCGTGTAAATTACATCGACAATACAGTGTAACATAATGCGCAAAAAATGTTAACTATAAATAAACTCTATTATTGTAAGTGTGGCGTTTACTTTACTTTATTTTTGCAGAAGTATAAAAATAATATCTAATTAAAGCTATGCTGTCGCTAACACAAATGAATGTTTAGCTACCTTTCTGCGTGCTGGCCGGTTATTGTAAATAACCATAGATATTTTGCAGCTTTTTCTTTTAAGTTTACTTTTGGAAACAGCATTCGGTGTATTTTTATATTACGAAGCGACGCGCGCTTTACTCGTGGTAAACAAGTGTACGAACACGCTGTGAATGTGTGTGTAAGGTCAGGAGTTTTCGGTACCATCCGAGACACGGACGAAGTCGGAAGTGTGTGTGTGTGTGTATTACGTGCTGTCGCTACTTGTCTTCACACACACACATTCACAGCGTGTTTGTAAACTTGATTACCACACGTATGAACTAGGACTGATGAATAACATACCGGTTTCAACGAGTTTCTCCTCCCACGTTCGTGACATTTCCTTCAGCAGGTGGTCGCTTTGCGCCAGTTTTTCGTGAACTTCTTCACCCACTGGAGAACCCTGGAAAGATATTTATACATTTCAATTTAAGATAAAATAAATATCTGCTAAATATTGTGCACCTTCTTAAAAATGAAAATTCATTAAGTCGTTTTGTGTAATATTAGTGGTTATGTGATTTGAATCATACTTAATTTTTTATGCTTTAATAATTGCCAACGGAATGTTGATCAAACACCAGTACACAGCAAACCTTTAGGTAATTAATTTCCAGCAAAGCCCCAAGGATCCTTAACAAGAATACTAATCCTTCAGGAAAACAGATCGTAAATTACGACTTCGCCCGCCCCTTTGCTATCGGAAAATGAACAAGTTCGGCCAGAGAATTTAGACCTTGTTTTAGGCACAGTATCTGTAGATATAGGGTAGATTAGACTATTAACGAATGAAAGATTGCCCATTCTAAACCGTTATTTTTTCTAAAGCTACACTTTAAATATTATGAAAGTCGTTATTACAAATATATCATATCCTAAGACCTTAGAATACGAACCGTTGGTCTTAACAAAAAATATCGATTTTCTTCTTCATAACGTATCGAGGGCAATCTAAATAGACTATTAAGGCCTGTAAGACCCAGAATTCGGCTACGAGATTGGCACCTTCAGTACCGTCGTTAGATACGTTAATAGTATATCCTCAGAACCTTTGAAAAATATTGCTTCCTGTAAGCAACAATGAATATGAAATTCATCAAGTCATTATAATACTTTGTCATGACACGGTTTAGGTCTCCCTCGAGCGTATCGATCCCTCGAGCTAAACACGTATGCGGCAGATCGCATGTGATATGCACATTTGTAGAGCACATGGTGTTCGTTAAGGTCGTTGAGCCGCCTTGGATCATAAACGGTAAGACCTTGTTTTCTTTCCATTATAGATGCATTGATATGGCTTTGTTCAAAATTTTGTTCCTCGAAAAGGGCAGGAAAAGCTTTAACTTATTATGTGTCATATGACCCCACTTTGAGAATGTGCTTTATCAAATTCAAGCATTAACACATGTATGGCCCTACAAATATGTTATTTTCTATACCCTAAGATTTTAAATAAAGTATGTATGTCCCACGTTTCTAGCACTCCCAAAAATATTAGTAAGAAAATTTAGTCCTACTGCTCTGCCGAAAAGATTCTTATATACTTTTAAGGGACCGTTTCTATGAGGCGGGGATGAGCGGAATAGAGAAAAACTATGTGCAGGAACCGACCGATCACATAGGTTAAAAACCACCCAAAGTCTGACATGTTCTTGCCGAACATTCCACATATAAGTCCTCAACCATGCAACTTAAAAAAAACCCACACAAAATGCGAGTACAACTTACCGTGCCACTTACCGTGGCATATTTCAACATTTCTTTGAGGGTCTCGACTTCCTGCCTCAACTCGCGAATGATACGCGCGTTCGGGTCTTCGTTGACCACGGCGTGGTTGACGATGCGTTTCGCTCGGTCGGCGTACCGGAGGGTCGATAGCGTTTCTTCGTAATTGTCAGCGGCTGGTGATATTGTGGCCACCTGTGAATGGGATACAGTTTTTATAAACAAATGAGAATCAACAACACAACTTGCCCAGAAACTATAAGTAGGTAGGATCAATATTCATCAGAAATTAGATAATTGAAAACATAAATCAACTCCAAATGTTTGTATTTGTATCGAAGACGACTGAAAGTTCTTTGTGTATTACTATTTTCTTGGAAATTAGCCTTGGAATGAGAAATTGCTTCAACCATATACATTAATCAATAACTAAGTAGGTCTTATTTACCTTAACCATAAACATAACCCTTTTACAGAGAGGAGGCCTGTGTCCCAGCAGTGGGAACATTAAAGGCTGATTATGCAGTATTAATAACATAGAGATACAAAAGGATTATTATTCTTAAAAAAAAAAATACCCTTGCAAACATGTTGATTAGTAGAATGCTTTTAAAAGCTTATATCATTACCGCATTTCATAAAATAAATGCAAAAATAAACAAAGCTAGCTTTACTCCATATAATATTCACATGAAAGCCAATCAGACTAAAATCATCCTCGTTTACAATAGAAAACTGCTTACAAACAAATGGTAGGTAGTGGAGGTACACACGGCTACACATCAAGCTATTCATTTCCAGTTTTAGCTGACCTCGTATTGTATAGGTTTTTCGTACAATCAGAAGTCAGCTTATACTGGTTATGTATAACTTGATGTGTAGCCGTGTAAACTCGTTTCAATGTAGACGAGGTTCCGTAGCATTTCTATGCGCGACGACGAAGCCTGAGTGTTTTGTGTTGGGTGCGGTGACTCAAAGGATGCGGCGCGGCGGTCCGTGGTCGGAATTTGAATTTATTTCAAGTCTGGGGAGACCCCATTTGCATTATCTTTCCGCTTGTAAAGGTTTGCTAAGTGCAAATTGATTGAGTTAGTTAGTGTTACAGTTTCTTTGGAACAGTTTTTGGCAACTTTCGTTACAAAAAAATGCAGGATGGCAGTGACATTGACGAGCAACCTGTTACCGTGGATTCAGTATGATTCTGAACCCACATCCGTTGAATTGAATTTTTTTCTAGGTTATCAAAAAAAAATCTGCTTTTTCACAGAATGTATTAAACAGGATATAAAAAAAATCCATACTTATTCGTAGATACTAATATTATAAATGCGAAAGTGTGTCTGTCTGTTACCTCTTCACGCTTAAACCACTGAACCGATTTAGATTAAATTTGGTATAGAGATAGTTTGAGGTTTTTTATCCTGATATTCCCACGGGAAACTTATGAGGCGAAAACACGGGGCGCTGCTAGTCTTAAATAAATAAATAAAAGTCCAGAATCAATCAATCTCCTTAGCCTTTTCCCAATGATGTTGGGGTCGGCTGCCAGACTAACCGGATGCAGCTGAATACCAGTATTTTACATGGAGCGACTGCCTATCTGACCTCCACAACACAGTTACTGGGTAATTTGCTTTCCGATGTACGGAGGGGTCTCGGTATGTAAAGATGGTCACCCATCCATGGACCCACCGCGGCAAACGTAGCTTAACCTGATCGATCGACCCGTGCCGCTGATATTACTTAGCCACATGCTACTGTATAAAAGTCCAGAATCATGTGCTGAATTTATGGTTTTAGTCAGCGCGCCGATGTCCATGTATAAAAGTAAAATTTTGTTTTTGACAGTTCGTAACTTAACAAAGCTAAGTTAAAGTATATCACAAAAACTACGTCTTATACCGAGACATGAGTACGGTGGGCTGCATCAATTGGGTACCTTACCCCAGTTGCTAGATGCTTTCAAAGGGGGTAAGGTCTTTTTATTACGACGTAACAATAGTTTGAATTGGTCTGTTGGTCTTCAGTTTCATGTCCTCATTGACATGTTTACAGCACACTATATTAGTTTTCCAATGTCAATAGTAACTCAAGCACGTATTGATTACTTTTTGAAAGAGTAGGAGTAGACATATGAAACCCGCAACTTACATATAGGTAAGTACATACAAATGAATAAAATCGAAGTGTCTGTTTGTAATGTCAAAAACAACAGTTTTTTTACTAAATGCATATGAAAGTATTTATGGCATTTATTACAAAAAAAAAAAATTTTCAAACGTTTGTGTGTCTGTTTATACCGGCTAACCTCCGAAACGGCTGGACCTATTTTGACGGGACTTTCACTGGCAGATGGCTGGTGTTATAAGGAGTAACTAAGGCTACTTTTATTTTAGAAAATAAAGAAAATCAAAAGCTTATTGTCACGCGAATAAACGCGCATCCAGCAGCTAGTACGTTTGTGTGTCTGTTTATACCGGCTAACCTCCGAAACGGCTGGACCTATTTTGACGGGACTTTCACTGGCAGATGGCTGGTGTTATAAGGAGTAACTAAGGCTACTTTTATTTTAGAAAATAAAGAAAATCATAAGCTTATTGTCACGCGAATAAACGCGCATCCAGCAGCTAGTACATAATAAGTACAGTGAACACATATCACTCTCCGTTTTAATATAGATAAAGACCTGGAAAACGTCCACACTAACGGACACATGTTTCCAGTATAGAATGGCGTAAACTTGCGGTCTGTATTAGCTAGTTATTAGACACAGGTGTATCCTATTCCTAGCACTCTTCATATGACACTTTGGCATGTAAGTTTTCACAAGACTCGGGAAGTTACATAGAACACTATTCTGGACATAATAATATAACATTATCTATTTACTGCAGGGCATTACTCAAAAATATTTTACCTAACCAACTGACGGTTCTTCAGGCTAACAAAAATACATAAACTGAGAAGAACACAGCTTTTTTTTTTGTCACTGTTTTTATGTTAAATTATTTTTCTAGGCTGCGTTGTTCTTCTCCTGGGCAAAAGCTCCACTCTTTCCATCTTTCGCAAGCCCGTGCGCCCTTCCAGTTTTGACGGAACCTATCCAGTTCATCCCGCTGAAATCCCCAGGCGTGAGTTTATGTATGTACTAGCTGACCGAACTTCGTACCGTCTCAGTTCAATTTCAATCATGATTCGAAAGACACGTGGCGCTATTATCATAATAACGTTATTGTTGTTTTTCTCGGGAACAGCACTTTTTTTCGGGATGAAAGGTTCCCTATGTCCGTTTCTGTACACCTGACAACGTATATGCAAAATTTCAGGATGATCGATTTAGTGGTTTAGACGTGAAAAGGTAACAAACAAACTTACTTTCGCATTTATAATATTAGTTAGGTTAGTTAGGATGTAATAAAATTTTAGTACTCACCATAACAGTCTTGCTGTTCCCTCCAAGGTTGTCTTTGAGCAGCCACGTGAGTACGGAGTCTCTGTATGGTACGAATTTGTCCTTGTTCTTACTGCCAGAAGACTGGTCTGCTAGCTTCGATATTACTAGCCCGAGTGTTGTTAGGGATCTAGAACAAAATAGAATCATTTAGAACCTGTAGGTACTGTTAACAATTTCGGATCAACTGCAGCTTGCTGCCTGCAGCATCGCCTAGCATCAGGTGAGGTATTATCGAGAGTCCACATTTAAAAAGATCTTGGGAAATCCTATCACTACCATAACCATTTGTGAGAAACACGTAGTTTATTTATATTTGCCTAGCCTTTTCCTAACTATATTGGGGTCGGCTATACGATACCCCTTGGTAAAAGTGGTTGTCAAACTTTCGGGCTTCTGACGACCCGTAACGACTGTCAAAGATCCACGAATGATAGCCGGGTTTCAACGTGCTTTGAGAGGCACGGAGAGGTCTTGGTATATAAAGATGGTCACCCATCCACGGACCAACCGCGGCAAGAGTAGCTTAATCGATAGACTGGTGCGGCTGTTATTACTTAGCTAGAATTAGTTTATTCATATATTATGTAGAAATTCCATGTCACAGAATGTAAGAAATGCGGGAGATTCTCGCATCCCATAGTTGGACAAGGAACAACGCTAGGTTTATGGAAGTAGAACAATTCCACGGAGAGTTGAGAGTCCAACAGTCGAGTTGGAAAGTGGAACAAACTCACTATCACTTCATAATGCATTCGTATTCCGTTTGCTTTCAGTTTTTGAAACAGGTAAGTAGAGCAATATTGTAAAGTGATAAATATAAAGACGTTGCACGTGAGTTTCGAAGCCACACGACGACACCGAGGTTGAGGGACATGAAGCGTTATTAATATTTTAGGCCTTCAATTCAATCTTACAACATCGCTTATTGTTATAATGCTTCCTTCGTAGAGGTTCGTTAATATTTTATAGAATCGTACTCGTTTAACAGGAAACGTGGCTTTGCTGTTTTGAAAATGAAGCGTGTTAGCGTGTTTCATTACGGAGCCCATGAAGTAGATAGTTACACAAGCAATACCCTCTTTTACACACTTCTTCAGACAGAGCCCGACTTCACTGCCCTATCAGACTGTCTGGTTGACCAGCAACAGTCGTGTGACTTTCTTAACAGAGAAACGACTTCATACAGCTAATTTGAAGGCAATACGCTTGTTCTCAGGACAACTTACTTGTTAATATTGGAGCTGTCTTTCAGCCGTTGGCCGACAGCACCAGTATTTGCTTTTCAGACCCTGTCAGATTAACGAGCGACAATCGTGCACCTTTCTTACCAAAGAAGCGACATCATACATCTAATATGAATACCGACAATTCTTTTATTAACCCCAATACTTACTTGTTAATATTAGAGCCTTCTTTCAGCCTGTCGCCGACAGCGCCCGTCTTCACTGCCCTTTCAGACCCTGCCAGATCGACAAGCGACAATCGTGCGACTTTCTCGCCGGAGACGCCTGTCGCAGCGTCAGTTAGGGTCTGAGTTAGTACTACGCTGAAGACTGCATGAGATCGTGATGATTCGCTGTTCATGTTAGTCGCAGCAACTGTTCTTGATTTGTTGCCTTCGGTCATTAGGTTGTCGATGTCCTGTTGGCAAGAAAGAAATTAAATTAATTAGTTGTATTAGAATTTAAACTCGACTCGAATTAATGTAAGGACACGCCTTACCTACTACAGTAAAATCCCGATAATATAGGTATTATAATATTTGGTTCAGTGTTCATTTCTATTCCATGATCGACTACGATCACATGCAACAATATAAAATATAATGTACAAGGGATTCCACTCGGATATTTTATCAAATAATTTATGTGCCTAGAATTAGTAAGTAAAACTATCAGTCACATCAAACACCGTTGTAAATCTAAAAGCTCCAGGGATACCATTCAAATGGTGAGTGACTCCGCAATATAAAACTAGTTAAAACTTTTACATCTACGTAACAAAAGTTTGCACATCGCGATGTCAAAGTGTCTACGGGTCAGCTGTTTCGAGAATAATGCAGTTACATCGACAGAATGGACGCGTCGAATAGAAGAACAAAAGTGCGGAACTTTAAATACGATATGCATAGGGCACGTGTCTGAAATCCTACTTCATCTGTCTTATCAACGTTCTTAGTGTATTTTTTAAATGTTTCTTAAAATAATTACAAAGGCCCAAGAGCCCCTTTGTACACGCGTTTTTCTGGCCGTAAAAAACTACGGTTTATTCGCGGTGTGTTTAGGCACGGTCGTCAGTCTTGTATGAATCACTATGGAAGCTTATTAACAGACACGTTTTTTCTACAGCGCGGTCTATACGCCGTAGCATAAATAAACCGTGCCGTGTACAAAAGGCTTTATGGTATTCTCATGCACTATCCTGCATAAACTATTTAAGATTCCATTGAGACTAAATAATCACTAAATGCTGCAATAGTTGTAGTCCGTGCAAACTGGCCAAATGCGGTTACCCACAGTTGTGTCTATAGCCGTTAGTAGCCTTTCTGGCCTGTATTGCACATAGCCGGCTCTGTATATTTAAGCTGGGCTTATTACATACTGCTATGTTAGTCTAACGCTTATGCATAAGCACCAGCCTTTGCTTGCGGCTTACTACAATCCTCTTGATATACGTACACAGGTTCGTTATGCAAAGAGACCTAAAATACGACTAGCTAGAATAAACTAATTAACAAAGTTCACAGAAATGTTTTGATTAAAACTGTAGTGGAATATTTAATTCTATATAATCCGAGCATACATAGTTATACTAACTGGAAATAATGATGGAATTTCTGCTACAATATCAACTGATGGAAAGAGGAATTCTTCGTTTGTTTTGTTCTCATGGAATAAAAAAAAATCGTTTATCAGATTGATGTGAAACGGTCGCTCTATCGGATTATGGCATCCACTCTGTTATCCTGATTGAAATCACAGAGGGTCTCTTGTCTCCAAAGGATCCTTTACTTTCCTGGTTTTTCTGTTTTACTCACAATGTTTAGAAGTAGGTATAAATAATACCCCCTTCTATTGTTCGACTGTGTGCTAAAAGACCAAGTGAGTTCCATGGATCGAAGCAACAAGAATAATGTACCTAGGATTTTGAATTGCTGGGACACAAGCCTCCTCTCTGTGAGAGAGTGGGCTGTCCACCACGCGGGCTCAGTGCGGGTTGGTAGATGTCACATGTCTTCGAATTTTTGGTTCTAGGACATGCCGGTTTTCTCACGATGTTTTACTGTTTGTTTTAAAAGAGCGTCCTTTGAGTTTCTTGCAAGTTCTTTTCCATAGAGATCTATGCTTTGGAATGGGCACTTCACACTAGCTTCAATTCTCTGACTAACTGATCGACTCCTTGACAATTCAAAGGTGCCTGTAAATGGTTTAATTGAAAAAGAAATAGTTTAAATTTAAGTTCGAAAAGCAAAACTGCGTCAAAACAAGACGAAATGACGAGACGAGCTTGACTCCTACTCAAAGGACTTTGGCTTTAATATAGAACAGAATATTTGGAAAAAAGAGGGTAAGGCCATAATCATACAGTGAGAGAATCCAGGTTAGATAGCAGATAGCAATAGAATAGAACCGCAAATTAGCAAAGCCAAAACCCATGAATTGCTTCATTTGAACCAATCCGGAGGGAGAAATTATTTCAAACACGTTTGCGCTAATATCATCCCGAACTTGTTTAGTTACGGCCTCGGCTGATACTTGGGAATTCAAGTACAGTTTGAATTAAACTTCATTTATTGAACGAAGTTACTCTGCGAGTAGGGTTGACAGATACAAAAATACTTTTTGGAACAAAATAACAGGTTTTAGTCCTAGATTCCGAGAATTCCTAACTTAAAACTTTTGGCAGTATTTGTGAATTTTGTAACGGTAAATAACTTCTGAAGAGAAGAAGAAGAAAAGAAGTGTAAATAACTTCTGAAGAGAAGATTGCGAACGTTTTTTTTAAATTGTCTATTTACCTCTCAAAAATGACTCCCATTTTCAAAACTCATTTATTTACGTTACACGTCTGTGTTTGGGTCACAGAGATTCATATGTGTACCAAATTTCAACTTAATCGGTCCATAAGATTCGGAGCAAATTGGCTGTGACAGACGGACAGACAGACAGACACACGAGTGATCCTATAAGGGTTCCGTTTTTTCCTTTTGAGGTACGGAACCCTAAAAACATGGTAGATAAAATATTCATCGTACGGAACCCTCTCCACGCGAGTTCAACTTGCACTTGACCGGTTTTTTTCTATTCATACGCCACATTATGAAGTCTTCAATTACTTGCACCAATAAAAGAAATAGACTACCAAACGAACTGAATAGTTCTTGCAAAAAAGTCCTGACCCAAGTAATGTGTTTTCAGCTTTAACCCAACCAGTCCACAATTACCTGCCACCCTTACCCTCTACTGAGGGCGCTGGTAATTCATCCACGATTGTGAGCAACAAGGATAATCCAAGAGGCGCGCATGATTAAACACTTGCTCGACGTTTCTACGGCACACGTATTAACTGTAATATGATAAATTTTTAAATGGGGAAAGGTAAGCTTTCAAAGGTCAAGAGATTCACATTGGAAAGCGTTTTGTTGTGGGTTTAATTTAAGTTTTAAAACTATGTTGTGAAATATTTACAGGTCGTTCGTTCATTCGTGATTCCCTTTAAGAGGCATTATTAACGGCGATATAGTTCCCTTTTATACCATCAGCTTAACCTTTCCTAATTATTTGAGTTATAAATTGTCTATACCTGTATACAAAATTCATATCGTTGATTAACTCTCCTCGCGAAACTCACAAAATTCCCATACATAAATCATAATACCGCAACGGATACCGAATCAATAAAAAGAAAAGTTGTAAAAATGAATGTTAATTTTAGGTAAGTAAAGAAATACACATGAGGAGCAGGCATCCAATCACCTTCCGGCGAGGGTTGTTTGCGCCGCGTACAAAAATAAAACCGAACACAAACACACCAAGACATTCGTACTCAAATTGTGTTAGCAGGGCTGCCAGATGACCCTCTGCGGTTAGCGAGTGTTTAAATATGGACCGGATGAGATAATACAAATAATGAGAAAGAGCTGCTAAGGTAGAATGGTGAAAAAATCTTTGTAGGTTCAGGAGCAGAATACTTAATGAGTCTTGCAGGTATACAGCACTTAGTACTTGACACATCGGGTTTTAGAAATACCTCTCACCTGTCATGTCACTAGGGTATAAAGATAAAGACAACGCTCTATGAAGCCAACACCTTTTCTAAATTTAAATGTGCGGCTATTTACGACTACGATACTAGGGAAAATATAGTAATACGAAAGCTTACCCCTATACCTGAGACCTATGAGCGACCTGGCAACCCTGCGGGTTGCACGGTATCGAAATTCAATTTGGTCGGAAATGTTTGTTACATCTCTTTTTATTTGGCTTCGTTGAAAAAAATGGAATACGTATGTATGGAATTAGACCTATTTATTCATCGCAAACCGTAGGTATCAAGTACTTTCATTCAGTCAATATCTTGAACGCTCTGTCAGATATTCATCGTGCAATATTTCTGGCAGCATTTTGTTTATTAGTAATTCTGTGCTTGCAACTTCATCGAATGAAATATTAGGCGTAACATAAGCATAATCATCTTATATATGTTCCCACTGCTGGGACACAGGCCTCCTCTCTTTGAGAGCCAGTGAGCTACCACCAGCTAACACGCGGGCCCAGTTCGGGTTGGTAGATGTCACATATCTTCGAATTTTTGGTTCTAGGACATGCCGGTTTCCCCACGATGTTTTCCTTTACATTAGGCGCAATTGATCGAAATTAATTATGTGAACCTGCTTTATGAATGTAATGACGTTTGTCTTTTCAAATTGGTTTAAATTATGATCTCACATGCCTAAAGGTAGATATTATGCGATCTCTTCCTCTCTCTACAACCACGGTTTTCTAGTGACTAAATTCGAACATCCGAAAACCGTCTTTTCAACCAAAAACTTTACAAGCTTAGAAAGCAGGACGACGCTTTCAGAAGCTAAGTCAATCATGTCCTACAAATGTAGTACAACTGGTACTCGCTTAATAGCAAGTAGTTCGACCAACAACCGATGATGTGACAAAGCATTAGTACTCTCCCCACGTACACTGGTAGGAACAGTATTAACATATTGGCTCGCAGATCACAGCAACATGTGATAAATTAGGCATACGACTGCTGCAAGTCTGAACACGGCTTAATATTTCAATATTCAAGTGAAACACTCGAAGCAAGGGCTTTGCTGGAGCGTAGAGCACTATTTCAATACAAAGCTGGTTTCAATTTTACAAAACGGGAGTTTATTTTCCGCTTCATCTGATTTTTGAGGGTTGCAGAGGGTAGGCATAGTTTAACGAATGCTAACGGAGCTAAAGTGTAACGCGTCTTTGTAACTGGATCTTAGGATTTAGCATTCCTGAACGCCTGAAGAGTCCTCTTTTATGCTTTTTTTTTTTTCAGTACAGGAGTCTGTTGAAATTTGAGGAATATAGTAGGTACTTCTATTTACAGCAGTATGTACTGAAGGGTCACATCAAAACACATCAAATCATTTTATTCGTTTACAAACATGGGTATTTAGTACATAGATGTTTTATTATAAGAGTCCTCCATGTCATGTGTCTACTTGCATCTCACATCTACAGTGACGATGCCTAAATTCATTTTGACAGTTCAACGACTTTCTTTGATTTATTTACGTTGTAGAGCAGCCGGTCGATTCTGTTAGAATCTCACCGTGAGAAGTTAGGTGAAGTGAGCTGTCAGTCCATCTGATGCTATAGGGATTGACACTAATGACAGCTCACTTTAAGCTCACTTCACCTGAGTTATTACGGTGAGATTTTTACAGAATAGCACTACTGGTGCTGATTTGATGATGTCAAAACACGGATGTCAAAAAGTGCATTCGGTTAAGGTTTTAAAGCAGACAAATCTATAAATATACAAGACGAAGTTTATTCAATTGTAGTCAATAACATATCGGACTGACTAACATCCGGCCGCGGATACATTGGCTTTGGTCGTAAACTGCCACCATTGTAGTGATTTCCAAACAATATATCCACATGTGGCTTCCTTTCGTTTTCTGAGGACCATACCTTATTCATATGTAGTGTCGTACTTATGGTATAGCCAAATATCCCGGAAGTCGCGAAGGAACAATGATAAGAAATAAAACCTTTCATCGCTTGTAAACACAATGGAGGTTAGGTAGATTGGTGCGAAGCCACAGTTCTTGGAATAATGTATCACCATCAAGCATCGTGGTCATCCATCACGCAACACTACTGTGTCTATCACATAAATTATTTCACAAATATTATGTACAGAGGCCAGCACATCAAGCTACCCCAATCTGTCAAATTTCTTTGATAGATTTTCAACTTTAGCACAAAGGAATAAGGTTTATATTCAATTGGGAATTTTTTACAGATTTAGGTAGGTTGATGTGCTGGCCTCTGTACCACAGGACATCAACGTCTATAATACTTCCAAAGTCAAATATATTTAACTTTATCGCGTAGCCCAAAATCAGTATTTACATCAAAAACGGTACAATTTTCTTAAAAAAAAAAAAGTTGAATAAAAACGGTCTATCGCATACATAAAATAACAACCTCTTCCAAAGTGTCAATGCCCGTTTACCCAAAATAAGGCAATCGCATTAAATAATCGAGCTTCCATTAGGATTGAATTGACAGCGCAACTGACAGGTTCAAGGTCACCACTGACGTTAACGAGATCACTAAAACCAGAAGGACAAAAGCACCACTTCACGCCATACGCGATATTGACCTCACCTCACACTTCAAGACATGAAGAGAAACAAAAGAATCGCGTGCAATTGGAACTGCAGTGGTTTTGTTCTGTCAGAGCCTAAAGCCGCACTGCAGGTAGTTTGCTTAGTGTTCATAGCTTACGTGCCAGGAAACTGGCAAGGGCGCTAAGCACGCAGGTCGGCTAGTACCAACGAATATATCTAGTACGTCAGCTTTTCAAATAGTTATTCATAAATAGGCCTTATGGAAAACGCAACACTTTGCAATATTGCCTGAACCTGTGCATATTATAAAGCCCTTTCTGGGAGTAAGCCTACTGTATTCATCTACTTTATGCTGAAACCCTCCAACGACCCCAAGTCGCCCGAGCGGGATTACAGTAACGTCGAGGGCAAAATTCTGTCAAGAGCTAATGCTCTTGACAGAACTAAAAAACTATCATAGGTTAATACCTATGATAGTTTTACTGAGAGATTTATTAATGCTCGGTTCCTATAAGCAAAAACGAATCGTTTTGCTTACCAATGGTAGCATTTTTGATTGCCAAACTGGGCATATAAATAGATTTGTAAACTAATTTTACCTGTGATAGCTACTTCCAAATGGGAGGGTCTACTGCGCAAAGCTATGTGGTCATTGCTTCATTATTAGTAAAGATACAAGAGTTTTAATTTTAACCAATAACGGTCCGTATATTATAGGAATCGGCCATTAGTGGCCACAAAGGACAATAATCTTGTGTCATGTTTAGCCTCTGAGGGATCTGGACTGACATATGGATAGTTCAAATAAGATATACTCCATATATCAATCAATATACCAGTACATCAATCAGTACTGGGTGATACAGTTTCGGAGAAAAAATAAGAGCACAGACAAATGGCAATTAATGTAATAACTAAAAGTACAGAAGATGGCAATCCGTCTTGTGCTTCTTATTATTACTTATTAGAAAAATACTTATTAGAAACTAAATTACGCTGCAATAACAAAGAAATTATCTTAGCGTTGGAAGATTTGATGCGATCCTTACTGTCCCAGTTTTCCAAGAAGTGCGGCGGACTTATACAGAGACTGAAGTAATTGTTTAGTAATTGTTACAGAAAATGTCTTGTTTCCAACTCAGAAGTAATCAAAATCAGGCTTGGAAAGGAACTTTATAATCAGCCACTTATGTGTTGTATAATCAGCCCACTGCAATGCTGGGACATAGGCTTCCTCTTTTGAGAGGGAGTGGAATCGACCACGTCGGCTTAATGCGGAATTCCAGATTGGTGGATATTGTCATAAATATGTATTCGAATTTTTGGTTTTAGAACAAGCCAGTTTCCTCGCGTAAACCTATCTTTTGTAAGGTTGTAGTTTACCAAACAAACAATTACAGAGATCAAAAAATTACGTAACACGATCATAATTCCTCATTAAGCTGAATGGATAATTGGACACACTGAGCTACGACGCAATCACCCCGTCGATAAAACCAAACTGATTCTGTATCCGCGCAATACAAGAGCTTTTAATCAGGATTATGACAATGAATGTAATAACCGCCCCTACTGCGTTTGATGGCCAGCTAAATTTATTTTGATGGCTTTATGTTGAAATGATTGAAAAGATTACCATTGGATTCAGGAAGATTTTAAACGTTGCTAATAATGAAATATGAAAAAGGGCGAGGGCGGTTTTTTTGGCAAAATTGTATTCAGAAGCCTGGTCAAAATAATTGCTATCTCAGAGATACTTTTGGAAACGGATTTTTTTTCTCGGAATCGGAGTTGAATCCTTATCCTTACTAATATTATAAATTCGAAAGTAATTCTGTCTGTCTGTCTGTATGTTACCTTTTCACGCCTAAACCACTGAACGGATTTAGATAAAATTTGGCAGAGATAGATTATATCCCGGGGAAGGACATAGGATAGTTTTTATCGATATACCTCGCGGGCGAAGCCGTGGGCACAAGCTAGTATAACATAACGCCTGTAATCCCCAACGGGTTAGGCAGACCTGTACCTCTATAGTAACACCCACATTTCGACAAATTATTTGCAGGAAAATTAAATGTAGCAGGTCATACAGAGTGCTTGTCTACTGGCTAGTAACTGCTAGTAGGACTGGACAATTATTTCTACTTACAAAACTTATTTGAAAAACTTAACCGCACTATCTCCCGATTGCAGCGGTCCTAAAGAATTTCATATCTTTTCGTTTTAAAATCGCAACATCCATAATATTGTCTCTGCTTTGTTTAGTTTATGATTTGAATAACAAAACACTATGGATAAAACATATATGTAATTTAGTCCACAACACGATGGACGTAGAATGACGTAGATAGACTTAATAAATTATTCGGCGAAAACATTTCGATTCTAGAGAACATATAAATCGCATAGATTTATGCCTTCATGAAGCTTGAATCTTATAAACGCATCATCAGCCGTGACCCTAGTCATTGCGTGTAATCCATCACGCGTTTGACCTGTAGCCATTCACAATATGATGTATAGCTCCGTCTACATGTCTGTCGGCGAAGTAAACAGGGGAGAGAAATGATTGAATACTTATAGTTGTAGAATATTGTACGGAATATTCCAAATTTAAATTTTTTTTTTTACAATTATTCAGCAGATTTATTCTATAATAATCTCATGGTAAAAACTTAAGTGAAGTGAGCTTAATGCGAGCTGTCGATTGTGGAAATCCATCAGGTGGAATGACAGCTAACTTCACCATGTTTTCACGGTGAGATTTATAGAATTTTAGTGAAGTGACTTTTCATTAAAAACAAAAAAGGTTTACCAGCGTTAATTATTTCCAAAAGTGTGTAAGTTAACGAATCTGCCATTGTTTTCCATTTACAAATGAAAACAGGATCTTTTTGATAATTATAAAACAAAGCTTTATGTTAAATTAAATTCAAATACAACTTTTTAAAGCTGGGAACAAATATTTTCAAACAACAGTTTTTAGATAAGTCAAGAGGGACTTACGAGAAACGTTTGAAGGTAATTTTCGAGGCGATGTTATTATTCACAGAGAACGTGTAGGCGTTGAACTGAGCCGTGTTAATTGAAAACGAAACAATACCAACAATAACTCAGCTGGTTACAGGAATATTTGAAGCGTTGGCATTAAGGGTGAAGCGTCTGGGTAGTACAACAAGTACTACAATTGATTGATATTTCATGAAATATCAACCAATAGGATTATATGAGCTGAGAGGGTTGTGAGTGTTTGTGTGTTTATATGTTTGTTACTTCTTTACGCTCAAACGGCTGGACCGATTTTGATAAAATTGTATGGTAGTAGCTGACACCCTGGATTAACCGATTTTAATGAAACTTCATACGCATAAGCAGGATACAAAGGTCTAATAAGTTAGCAGAGAACATTTTCGAAATGTCTTATTTAAAAAAAGATAATTTAAAATCTCTGTTTCAATGGAAACTTTAAAATCAGTCTAATTTGGCTGTAACACAATTTTTCGAAAATGTTCTCTGCTAACTTTTTAGACCTTTATATCCTGCTTATGCGTATAAAGTTTCATTAAAATCCGTTCATTCATTTCGGAAAACAAGGGCTTGAAAGTTTGTATGAAATGCCGTACGGCGTAAACGCTCTTAACCAGAAGTCATTCATTTAAAACTAGGAGCTACGGATATTTGTACAAATAATATTCTTGAAGGAATATCATGGAATAAAAGAGATGCTCTCGTAGAATTCATTCTTTCGGAATTCTTGGAAAACTATCACAGTTCCTGCCGGAAAAACATATTTCTGGTACCTACCTATATTAATAAAAGCATTTTTCTCTCGTGTATATATACTTTCCGGAAATTGGAAAGCAAAAATATTCTTTCTTGGATTGTATGAAGTATAAACATATATTCTGTATTTAGATAGTATCGTAAATCTTTTTTGGGCCGCATAGTTTCAGATTTTTGATGAAAAAAAAAAAAAAAAAAATTGAATAACAACGTCTACAACAATGCTCTTTTTGAACTGTAAAATATAAAAGGAACATACTTAAGAAACTTTGTAAGAAATTAATTCAAACAGCAAATGTAGCATTTTCTATTGAATTCAGTTCGGTATAGTTCAATACAGAATATCGATCGCTTCAATATTGAATAAGCTATAGGTATCTACTGCCTAAACTAAAGAATCTGCCTAAATAAAAAGTTTATTGGAAATCAGAGAAGCGAATTTAAAAATTGATGTTTAATTAAAGTTTTCTAAATGAATCTTTTCAGGCAATGAAAATATTTCACAAGGTTTTCGCAATTTCGTCGTTCTTTGTAACTACCCGTGAGCTCAGCAGCGGACGTATTCAAGAGTCGCTGATGATGATTACTTCCTATACACAGCGTAACGTAATGTTATGTAGCACTAGCGACCCGCCCCTGCTTCGCACGCTTTTTTCGACTTGATAAAACATCGATAATATTTATTTTATGTAAGTTTAATTAATGTTTTATACACATAAAAGTTCTGGAATAAATTCTCTAAATGATGGTGAAAACCACATCATATATAGTCCGTTCCATCATATTCAGTTTAGAAGAACAGCGCGATCATACAGAGATACATGAAAAGCGACTTTATTTTACAATGTGTATAGATTAGAGCACTATGGCAAAAATTTTGAAACCAAACTACACATAAGTAACGGAGGTACAGAATTGAGTAATTTGTGGTAGGCAAATCAATTTACTTACGAAACCCCAAGTTTTGATATTGCAATATCGAGAAACATTAACATTTGATCGAACAGTACCTACCTGTCTACTTTCACGAAAATGGAATAGATAGTAGTCTTTGATACTCAACGGTTTGATTGCAAATGCCATCTAGCCTGGCTGGTCCCCAACTGTGAGATGGGATTGTCAATTCTGAGAAATATATATTTGCTTGGTATTGAACCGTCAGTATTGTTCTAATACTTTCTATTCCAATATATTTATACAGATGACATTGCTAGATTCAAATAATAAAATATTTTATACCCAAGCACTTTAATTTAATCAGGCAATTCTTCTGATGCGAAAGTCCAGCTGTTACGCTGTTACCCACAACTGTTAGACACTAACTGCGTTCGGAATAAACTTTCCGCGTTAAATAACAGTTTCTCAGTTTTAAAAGTGGTAAAGATGAGAGTAGAATCAAAATATTTGAATTATTATGAAAGACTGGCATGAAAACAACGAACGAGTTAGACACACTAAACACTTATTTATCCAAAAAAATTGCTGGTGAAATACCAACAGCATTGTTGTATATCAACAGTATAGAACCCTAAAAACAAATTAATCTCCAGCGAACTGTGGCCGACAAAAAAAAATTAATCTTCTTATAACAAAAGTAAACTTCCGAATAAAATACTGAACCTCCGACAAAATTACTAAGTTACCGAAAACAGAGGTTTTTTCCAAATGATTACATTAAATATATACACGGGGCTACGTCGACTTAGGATGCAAGATTGAGCGAAGGGCACCCCGAGGTTCGGTTTCATTAGGTTACTTCAAGCTCTTTACATAGAAATAGAGCGAGCGAATGAGAATACAAATACCTTTACCTAGGTATATATTAAAATGTAATTGAAGCTGGTAGAAAAGTATTAAAGCAATAAATGGTCATGTTTATTTTTTGAAGATTTCAGTATCTCATTCGGTCGTTTCGTCATTTTTATTCGGAAAGTTAGTATTTTATAGGCATTAAATTTAATATTTTGAGTAAGCACAATTCTTTTTTTTTTTTGTCGGAGCTTTTATTACTATTCAAATATTTATATAGGCTACCCCAAATTTCTAATCAAGAAAGTCATACAAGTTAAATATTAGCTACCAAATAACCCTCTGCAAACCATAATGGATTTATTTCACTCATTCACTCATCAAATAAGCTGATTTAGCAGAACCAAACCCTAATAAATGACAAGACCAATAACTCCCACAATAAAGCAAAACCGTATGATTGACAAATGATCAATGAACTTTACTGGACTATAAAATTGGAGTCGACTTGTATAAAAGCCGTTTAGATTCACGATCCTTCAAATTACACTGACTTGCAAAGTTGTTAGGGCAACCATGCAAAGTTGCGCACCATCGACTTTGATAGAAATTGAAAGCGCCAATCTGAAACGATGAACAGAGGATGTCATGGGAAGCAACAGCGATTAAACGTTAAAGAACGTTAGTGATCTGTAACAGTTTAAATATGGTGCGTTTAAAGTAAAAACTGTGGGTAATTCACGCGTTGTAGAATTAGAAGAATCAAAAATAAAGACTAAGAAGAATCAAAATCTTCATTAGTATCTACCTGGCCTTTTCCCAACTACGTTTGGGTCGGCTTCCAGTCTTACCACATGCAAATGAATACATGAAGCGATTGCCTACATGACCTCTACAACCCAGTTACTGGATAAGACGAACCTTTGTTAAAACTAGTGAAAATCAAAACCAATTATGTATCTCAAATAGAATTTCGGATAAACGAGCACCTATACCGGAAGAGGGCAAAAAATTATTTAATAACAGGCAAACTCCATTTTCATTTTTACAACATTATTAAATTAGCCGATCGTTTCTATACGAAATTGTCGGAGAGAGGCGGAACGGCGTTGGGAGTAAAAGCAACGCAGCCCCTCTGGCGGTTCTAAGCAATCTTAATGAACATGTCAAAAAGGCTAGGCCATTTGGCTAACAATCTTTGCCTTTGCTGCCAATGATCAACTTCTCATTAATTTTTTCATTGCATTCTCATATAAATCAAGTTCTCCTATCAATATTACAAGCAGCGTTCATAAATTGAACTTTTCATCGAATTAAATCATCTGGAAAACTGTTCATAAAATTATTTTTCCATTTCATTAACATTCAATAAAACAATATTCTACAGTAAAAGATGCTAATGCAATTCAATACGACAATCTTTCGAATACATATTAGCCTGCAGCGATCGAGAAATACTGGGGAGTCGAGAACTTTTCAAAGTATTTTATGGGTCAATGAAAATTTAATCTGGGAAAGGTAGAGCGAGTATAATGAGCGACAGTGGATCGCAATTACGGGTAGAAACGAGCCCCGACCTTTCGCCCCGTACACAATTAAGCAATAAAAATACCACTATAACACTCACTGAGTTGATTTTTGTTTCGACGAATAATGACCCAGTCTATCATTAGCGTTTTATAGATACACAATGGATCAAAATATACTTTTCAGTAGCAGTCGTAGTGTAACCAATTAAAAGCTCGAAATGGTTTGGTTGGGTGATGATAAACTGTAACACATTTCAATACTTACTAAATATAACAGACTATAACTCAATTCAGTGAAACTCCATAAATGGTCCAGAACCGCTATTTGCTATTTCGTTCGGAAATAAATAGCATTATAGTCTTCGCAGTGACGTCAGCGCGACCGGGAGAGCATCAATAAGTCGTTATTACGAACTATTACTCGATAAAATGTATTGGCTGAGAACAAGAAATACCCTTTCTGATAACTTAAGTAGCTGTTCTATAAACAGTGGATCTAAAAATAGTAGCAAGTTTTTCCCGCATTCATAATGCTCGTGTTTACCGTTCTCGAACCACAAACTTCTTCATTCTTTAAGTAATCTTAAAAGTTATTACTTCACGTTATTTTCAAAACACTGCTGCCGAAAGCGTTAATTGAAACAATTTCCAAACTCAATGAAAATGCTTTTAGATTCTTTGAAACTGAAAACTTACCCATTTAGTTCTATCTTTATATGTATGTCATGTATGTATGTATAGAATCTAAATATCTCGTGGGCGAAAGGAAATCTTTTGTAAAAAAAAAAGGACAAGGTTAAGAATTTAGCGAGAAAAAACTTTTCTGGAATAATATTCCATCGTTTATGAGATAAGAGCTACGATGAACCGTAAATATGGAGTTTAGGCAGGTGGGCTGCGAGTGAGTACTTTCTGCTGAGGCATTCAGGATGAAAAGTGGCACTGTAAGATGATACGACGAGACCGTAACGGCAGAAAGATACTTCAGATTTATATTTATGGTCGTTCAGTGAGGGTTCATCAGAGTATTGTTAAGCCGAAGAGTGTCATTCATACGGAATATTCTAAGCCTTTTAACAAGCTTCTCTTTTATGAAAGTGTTAAATGGTAACCGTAAAATTTAATGGCAGTACCTAATGTCTGACTCTGAAGTGAACGGGATTAAAATTGAACTGTTATACCTGGGACGTTTTACGACCAATATGGAAATCCAGATTAACCAATTGCAATACTAGCTTTTGCTCGCAGGAAGTTCGGAAATTATCCCAAGGGAACGTACTGCCGATGCCGGGATAAAAGTATCCTAATTATATCCTAACCCACGTCCTGCTCTATTTATGTGCCAATTGCCCATTTCATCGAAATCCGTTCGGCTGGAAAACGGCGCCGTATAAAGAGCATGAATTTGGATCCGTTAAACAGTTCTTGCAACTCTGCACTCATCAAATAAAATCCTTTAACCCTTCAACATACCTGAAAGGAAGTAACAGCAAGCTGCGATAGCCCGTCCACGTAAGGTCCGAGCACGGCATGCTCACGCACGCGCAGTGATCGCCTCGTCGTCTCGGGATCTAGCAGGTCGTGTACTCGTTCGTTGTATATTTCCATGTATGACACCTCCACCTGGTGGAAAAAATAAAATTATAACATTGAATATACAAACACGGTGCAAGGGACACGTGATTCACCAGCACTACAATTTTGAGTTTGGAACAGCAGTTTTTTTTTTAAACCGACGAAAAATTTCAACTAATAACATGTAGTACTTCTTTTTCGTGTCGCTGGCATGACTGTATATCAAATCTTGTTGGCCCAAAACTTCGCCACATCCACGGCTTCGTCTGTGGCAGTGCAGAGGTCGCTTTGACTGTATGTTTTGAGACACAGAGAGCAAGATAGGAGGTGGTGCATAGTTTGCGTCATAGCTCGACATCCAATCATGTACTAAAATGGAAAGTTTGCGCGTCAATGTCCCTTATACCCTATATAATTCGTCTCTTTTATGAAGCCTGTTCTATAGAGGGCTAAGACCAAGCTAATATGGAAGACTAAGGATGGCATCAAACCTTGCTAGAAGAGAACTAATTAGTCAGAAACAGAATGTCTTGATTAGATCACCTAGAAATGACAAGATAAAGGCTTGTGGGCTTCTAGTTTAAGCAGATCCTATGGCAAAAGTTCATACGGTCATCATACCAGAACGTCATAAGGATTAATGCGAAGACTACTGACATCTTAATAACGTACAAGGACATTGCTTAATCTTTGATATAGCAATTACGTTTGATAGTCGCTATTAATCCAGTGAGGAGACAGATTGCTAGCCCATCACCTGAGAACGTCATAATAACGCGTTCTGTTAGTTGACACTTCCAATTAAGGCGATAACAGTATATTTGTAGGATCTGTATAGGCTATATAAGAGGTCCCTTTGTCACTATCGGATGTCACGAAGGAATTGAATGAAGATGAACAGGAAGATCTATCACCATAAATACTGCCAAGAATAATGGGATCATTAGTCCTCTAGTAAGCTAAGCATAATGTTCCCACTACTGGGATGCAAGCCTCCTCTCTGTTAGAAGTGAGCCATAATCCACCAAGCGGGACCAGTGCATGGTTGGTGGATGTCCTATTATTTCATCGAATCTTCTAGTTAAGTGCTTTGATTATGGGGAGCATAAATTTATACTATGTGTGTTAAAATAACAAGTTGTATTGTGTAGACCGAGTAATTGGCCTCATTTAATTAATTATACGACCTTACCTTATAAGTGAGTGCCGGTGGTGACTGTTGTACTTTGATCCTCTCGAACAAAGAGTCGCATAGCCGTGGGATGATGCCACCTTCATCAGCCCCCGGCGAGCCCATCATCGTATATGATTTCCCTGAACCTGGACAATAAGAAAATAATCTGTTAGAACAATAACTGGCTAACAAAACTGATAAAAATAAATAAGTTAATTATATCCTGGAATTTCTCATGAAAACTGCTGTCATGTGGTATTTTTTGCTGGTTTCTTAAGCTCTGCGATGTATCCTTTAAGTGAGAGCATGAGTAGCTTGCACAGATCTTAAAGCTCGTGCTTTCAATGTAGTGAGAACCGGACCCTTCAAATCGTAGCACGAGGCATTCCGTAGTTTTGCATAACCCATGGGAGTCGTGTGAATTTATGTATCCGGAGCACTACTCGTACTTGCTGGTACTACGATTACGTGTCTTCCGGGATGACGATAATACAAGCATTTGAACACAGACTTTCGAAACGGTACTATTTTTTCTGGATGATTTTGCTGTTCATTTTACTTGTACATCATATCTTTTGGAGATTCCAGTTTACGAACCCAAGGGAACTTTGAAAGTGTTCATGGTAGACTACCTCTTACAATTTTCATCAATTTTCTTCAAAACATAAACTGGTAGGTATATTTTTGTCGCTACACAAGCTAGATTTTATCATCATCAGCCTACAGCAGTCCACTGCTGGACACAGGCCTCTCCTATTGCACGCCATTCAACTCGATTTTCGGCAACTCTCACTCAGCTACATTATATGACGATCCAGAATCAACATAAAGCGTCGCAGAGCGGTAACAGATACCCTCTACTTTAAAATTTAATTACGTCAATTGTCCACTATGAATGAACCAGGTGAGTAAACCCAAATTGAAACTGCACGCACTCTGCTCTTTCAATAAATCCGAAACGTTGCGCTCACTAGTCGTGAAAGCGCTCCGTTTGTAAACAAACCGGCACGTTACACTGAAATTGTATGTTCCATAACAAACTATTATTTTGAATCATAAATCAATGGAGTAAGAGCCAAATTGCTTTACTACGTTGAAAGATCTGAAGTAGTTAAAATAAACAAATTAATGTTCGTTTATGTGTGTAAACACGATTTCAAAGTATTGCGCTTCTGAAGATTTAATTAGTCGTTAAAAATAAGTTCTGGGTTATTCGATTCGTTCTCACGAAAAACGACGACCATGTAACATTTAAAACCAGTCAAGCACTAAGTACATACCTATTTCTATTTCAATAACTTTCATAAATTTAGGACCCAAACTTTCTAATTTAAATCACAGAAAAATACAATCTGGACTAACAAATAATTTTAACTTTACTAACTGAAACAAATAAATTGTTTACTCCCTCTGATTCAATGAGAACTGATTGTTAGTCTAAATGTTTATTATCATAGGCCCAGAACAATTTCGGGAGTGCTAAGTTGTCCATAGATAGCAGTTTTGAATGAGAACAATACAAAGTTCGGTAAACCTAGTACACAACTACATTATGTTTATAGATTACCAAACAGCGAAATTACTAAGTTTGAAGAAAGTTTGGGGCCAACGGTAATATAATTTAATCAAGTCGAAATTAAACTATGGATGAATTACTCCAAGTTTGGCGGTATCGGAGCTAATTGTTCTCCTGTGGCCTAACGCTTAATAAGATACACAATATGAAACTTGGTAAACTCAACTGGTTTACCCTCATGGCGAGCTCCGTTTTTGTATCTATAACGTCGACAGACAAAAAGCCGTATCTAAGTCTAATTTGCTGATAGCAGTTCCTTGCTATCAACTAAGGTGATTAGTCGACCAAAATATTAATCTATACCTGCTAATAATAAAGCTGAAGAGTTGGTTTATTTTTTATTTGTTTGAACGCGCTGATCTCCGAAACGGAGTCGGATTTGAAAAAATATTTTTGTATTTGTTAGCCTAATTTTGGAGGAAGATTATAGGCTATTTAACATCACGCTAGGACCCGCAGGAGCTGAGCAGAAAGAAAGAAAGTCAGAAAGAACGCTAAGCTAAAACGAAGCAGGCGATGCGATGCGACGGGATGGGTCGGGGGAACAAGAAATTTCACGCGGACGAAGTCGCGTGTAGAAGCTAATCAACTTATAAAGTCTTTGATAGCAGTACCTAAATTTCCTGTCAGTTACAAGAAATAGAACACGCAATATGATCAGGGAGAATAATTATGCTTTGAGTATTTTCCATTAGCACTTTGAGAATACGCAGCGATACTACATAATGTATTTTCCCAGTAAAGCTAAATATATTTCCGCAGGACAAGATCAAAACTCCCGTATCAATATCAACTACGATCGACTTTCTCACAAGTATAAGTAACGTCATATCAAGTAAATAACTTTCCCTCGCGGTACCGTAATAAACTTCCAAGAAACATATCTTACTGACAATAAATAAAGACATAAATAAGATACAACAGGAACGTTAAAGACATGCTTCTCCCAACTTCTAAACCAAGATTAAGGTAATCTTAGATTGAATAGAATATAGCTCAAGTTTTAACTGACATTATTTTATCATCTACAGTGACTACTGAGATGCCGACTAATAGAGAAGTATGGAAGAAAAAGACATGTTGCGCCGACCTCAAATAAATTTGGATAAGCACAGGAGAACAATATATACTTTACGTATATCATCATCACATAAAATCAACAGCCCGCCTGATTGTTAAAATTGAGTTAAGCCGGATTCACACTACACACTAGTGTGTTCTGCATATCTATTCTGTAAAAAACTCATCGTGAAAACATAGGCGAAGTGAGCTTGAAGTGCGTTGTCAATCCACCTGATGCTACGGATTGACAGTATTAGCAGCTCACTTTAAGCTCACTTCACCTATGTTTTCACGATGAGTTTTTTACAGAATAGCACTGCTGTTTGCGACGTGATGGTTCTGATGCAGTGTTGGCCAATCAAAACTCGTGAGTTGACTACAGTGACGTAGTCCTGAACGAATTTGTTTGATTGGTGTATCCTGCGTCACGAGTCACGACACAACACGACATAGTAATGTGTCGGTGACTTTAGGCTTTTCCTACCTCATTCCATTTAATGCGATCCTATACGATCCCTTTTGTCCTTTTTATCCCGCACACATGTTCCATTTCACTGCGCGCTCTCGGTCAAGGTTGGGTGGTTGGGTTCCACATGTCACGAACTCTACCTATACTATAGACATAAGTACTCGTACTTTCAGTTTATCTTACTTACGTAGATCCTACCTACGCGGCTACGTAATGTTATAAATGTGAAATTTTGTACGTTTGTTTACTCAATCACGCAAAACCAGCTAAATTAATTTGGATGAAATTTTACAGAAACAGATATTACCTAGATAAGGATCGCAGACGAAGTCACGGAAAACAGCTAGTAAAAAATATTATTGAAGCCGATATTAAACACACGTTTTGAGATGACTTCAGATAGTTAAATTGAAAAATGTTTAAAAACTTAAACAAGCGACTTCATTAAATTTATAACAGTGTAGTGAAACAGACAGAAAACTGAAGTAAGACTCATATCAATGTCACATTTCGTGAGACACGACGTGTCTGTATTTACACGCAATGTCAGACAACGCTACTCTCTATATTTCATAGTCTTTGACAGAGTAATACGAAACTTGAGTACAACCTCTGTTATTTTCTGCTCCCGTAGAGATACGTCGAGTTTTTCACTGTCATTCGTTACTGGAGGAAAACGTTATCGAAATTCTTTTACGTTACTCAGTTAATAAAATGAAGGGAAACTTTATTGGCAGCACGTGTAATGTGTTATGTAAGAGAAAGGTAGGTAGGTAGGTAGGTAGGTAGGTGAATATGGCAGGCTCCGGTCGGAAATTACTTAATAAGATAAAATACGCGTTTAATTTTCTCGTGGCGTATCTGATATCAATTGACAGGAATGTATGTGCGAAAGTCGTTACTTTTTGGATACGATAAGTTCTCGCTCCAATCGAGTATTTTGAGAATTTTTTAATTCTCTAGTGGAATATCTAGGACAGGGAGGATCACATCTATAGGATGCATCAGGACAGATAGGCTAGAATCGTTATACAGTGGGGTGCCTGAAAACGGGCGTCGTCAACGAGGCAGGCCTCTAAGAAACGCTGACGTGACGATTTGGACGCGTTCCTAACCGAAAGAACGAAGAAAGCATAGCACAAAGAAAAGTGGAAAAATATGGAAAGACCTTTGTCCAGCAGTGGGACAATATAGGTGAAAAACAAAATGGGGAAAATTACCTTAAGGGTGTTTTTCCGCTAAAGATAAAAAACAGTCAACAATGGCGGAATTCTAACTACAGAATGTGGTAAGTTCACAGAGCCAAAATTCCGGTCATTCAATATTACAGGCCTCGATGGACGTGCTGCATTACAAAGGGAATCCCTAAATATCAATATTATCTGCCTAGCCTTTTCCCAACTATGCTGGGGTCGGCTTCCAGTCTTATCGGATGCAGCTGAATACCAATATTTTACAAGGAACGACTGCATGTCTGACGTCCACAACTCAGTTACTGGTTAACACGTTACACTTTAGCAAGACTGGTTGTCAGACTTTCGGGCTTCCGAGTACGCGTATCGACTGTCAAAGATCAAGGAATGACAGCCGTTACCAACTGGTTAACGTGCTTTCCGAGGCGCAGAGGGGTCTCGGTATGTAATGAATGGTTATCCTCCCACGGACCCACCTCGGCATGCCTTGCTTTACCTTGAAGATCGACCCGTGCGGGTGTCATTATTTAGCCACGAGCCCTTTTGGTTCCCTATCTGCGAGCAAAAGGCGAAGGCGACTTGAATTTACATCCAAGCCCATTAGCACAGATAATATCACAAAATAAACGAAACGTTACCTCCCTAATCATTTAATTTAGCATACCCGATTCCGACAAACAAAAACAAAACAAACAGACATAAGTAAAAGGAGTGACATTTTATTAAACAGAAATGTCTTGATCCAGGTCGAACCATAAATATTTTCCGTAAAACACGGAAAAGGGCTGACACCTTTCTCTTGTCGGCAGAAGATTGTCTATATACAAATCAGAGAACGACATGCAGAGTACCCACGTAGAGATTGAATATTCAGATCGCGTGTATCACTTGTATAAAGAAGAGGAAATATGAGGGATTTGATATGTAATATATTTTGGATTTAGACCTCGAGGTTCCGTGAAGTTATTACTTAGTTTAGTTTTACAGTGTGACAGTATAATTTTCTTGATTCAGTACCTATCTAAGTACGAAATAAATGTAAACAAATTCTAATTAGAACCCACTATAACTTCTAAAAGTTTGTTTCAAAAGTATCTGAAGAAAGTTTAAATAAACCCTGTTCAGTAGAGTCCGACGGATTTTTTTTTTTTTTTTTAATTCAACCGAAAACAAAATTCGGCCTGATTATCGGCCAAAATTTTCATCAGATTCTTTTAGAACAGACCATTTCATAAAATGACAATGACATATTATAATGAAATGATATTTCATTGTGAAATAGATAAACATATTATCCAAGAGCACTCCAACATCCCATATCTCTCAGCTGAAGTACAGTTTAACAGAATCCTCGAACAAAAAAAGACTGAACGTCACAATCGGTCCAGTTTCCAGCTCCAAAACACGGAGCTCAAAAAAATAAATCACAGACCAACAAAAGGACGAAACACCATGGATTACGGGGTCGCATGAAACATTGTGCTGACATAACTCTCTCCGACCGCTCGCTATGGGAATGTCAACTTTTATTTGAACACATACTTGTACGGTTCGGAAACGATTTTGTTGGAAAAATTTATATTGGTGGCCGGTGGATTTTATTGGTATTGCTGTTATTTTTTTTTTTTGGTAATAATATATGTCAAGTACCTAGCTAGCGTAAATTTGAAATTATAATGGTAAAAAAGGAAGGAATATGAAATGAAAGTGACCTCTCTTTTAAAAAAAGACATAATAAATTACGAAAGGCAATAGATATTAAGCGCAGAGGCTGCAAAGAGTGCCAAGGAGGAGGAGTTGCTCATTACCTTATTGATAACTGATGAATGATCGACTATTCATGAGGAAGGCCTCAACACAAGACCCCTATACCAGTGACTAATCTTAAGACTATAATAATGTACCATATTCTGACAAATAAATGATTATACACACCACACTATACACGTACATATAAATTAAAAATTCTTCAATGCAAACCAAAGTTCCTATGATAAGCCTAAATAATTATGGAGAAATTCTGTTTTATAGGCCTAGTCATATCAATACGGACACTATTATTCCGTGAAAACTATATAACAATAGAAATTAATGCACGACTATTTGACTTAGAAAGATGAAAATAATATTTTCCTTGGCATTTATGTTCTTCCCTTTGCCTCTACACTCATTCATATTAATACTACATTATATTTTATTGAGGTCTTCGCTCAATTTTTTTTTTCAGTTGCCTGTAAGAAGTTCTTCTCATAACAAGGTTAAAAAAAATTGGTTTAATAATTCTACGAAGAAATCAATTGAAATTAATACAGCTTTCAAATAGCACCGGCGGCAGCTATATTCAAATCAGTTCGCTTCAAATCAATATTTTGTATTATTCGTTAGTAGCCAATTTGGTAGGCGCACGAAATTGAATTATAACTTGGATGTTGACTGACTAAACACAGATATATTAGTTAAAATGGCACGTGTTCTATTTGACCTAGAACCCAAAACATGACTGTCTATTGTTTTGTGATTCAATTTAGCAGGTTTCTCGAAAATTATATCAATCAAATTAATTTATGATGAATTTATTTTCAGGTTCAAAGCTGTTAGCAGCTGTAAGATCGATAATTGAGTTGGCAGCCAACACTTTAGCAGTTTAGATTATAAATTAATTGACGTAGGTACTAATTAAATGTTTATGGAACCTGTCACCACCGTAACTTTGATATCTTTTTTGACGTCAAATACCAAAGCCTCGTTTAAAATTGTATTATTCAAACAGATTTCCAAGAAGGACCATCAATTTATGGAACATAATTGAAAAGCAATCTGTAATTTTCCGAAACAAAACTGAAGTCGTGACTATAACACAGGGAAAGGCATTATCAACCCGCTGGCGGTCGTCCAACACCAGAATATGACGCGTCAGCATAATTCCCGACACTGTCATGTATCACAACCACTCCCAGAATTAAAAGTTGTAGGTGGAAACCATCTTTCGGTACCTACACAAATAATTTTTTATTGAAGTCTACGGATTCGTACTTGTTACTTATCATGTTAGGTAGTCATTGGTCCTTCAGTTTTAAAACTCTAGGATCAGGAGTGACGACATTCAATGTCATTTCATCAATAATCTTCTTGCCCATACGAGAGAAAAAGACTATAAGAACAGTAATTTCCAGAACCTCTTTTATAAACCCAAAGGAGATGTTTCAAAATGGGCCAGGTCTATGTACAGTAACTAAAAAAAAAGACAAAATTCCGTAGAGTTCGGGAAAAATACAGATAATTCAATTAAATGTATACTGTTGTGGGAGTGAATTGATATTTATCAATTATTTTTATCGACTTTCAACATGGCGTCTCATCGATTTAGTTACTCTGTGCTTAAAAACAATGACAGTAAACCATAGATCATAGAAAGAGAACTGTCAGCTGTCACAACAGTGTCATTTTACTTTAGAACTATACATGTCAAACGTCATTAATGACAGCTTACCACCATGACGGGTTTTTGTTGTGTTGCAATTTCAAGTGTAATTTCTTATGTTTACCAGCAAACCAAGCCATTTTAAAGTAATTCGACAGTTGAGAACTGTTTTAAATAAATTTCCCTATTTTTAAGTATAGTGTACAAGGACCTGGCCCAGGCTCCATACATTTTGGAACATCTCCTTTGTTTAACCTTTTGAACGCCAGAGTATAAACGTATCGCCGTACCCCTGACGCCAGGCCACTTTTCCTGTCAAATGAACATCTACTTTTAAAACAACAAATTTCTCGATATTGGTGGTTTATTTATATTAGTTTCATGCAATACAATAAAGACGGAAGCTTAAACTTTTAAATTATATAAATAAAAACACACAAAAGTAATGATTAAATTGTTTATTTCATGATATGGTGCGAGTGGTGCGACGTGTATTTTGTCATATATTTGTGACGTTGGCGTTCAGGGTAAGATGTCGTTTGTCACATATATCAATATATAAAGGTTAAACAAAGTCCCTATCACACGATGCAAACCATAAGAGGCTAAAATTCGGAAGTCCGGCTAAATGGACGTAACAAAGTTTCAATCGTTAGTGTAGGCAGTAGGCGTAGGCAGGCACACAGGGGATGATCAAAACTCTGGCAATCGTCCAAATCTTCAGAGCAATGCGTCAGCGTCATCGGGGGGCCATTCATCAAGGAGCCTGGACGTATATCTCTTAAAAGATACATAATGTTTGTATTAAAAAAAAATTTCAAACATCAAAAAGTTTAACAAACGCGTCAAAAAGTTTAACAAACGTAAAATCTTATGAATAATGGAAATACTTCAGTAATTATAGGAAGTACAATAAATTCCTCTCGAGTGTTCGGACTATAAAAACAAAGCCAAACTTTTGTTGTGTGCGTGCATGTTCATCAAAAAGATAAATGTGTGGTCGCATTGGAAATGTCGTAACCGAATTTCGCTCCAAATTAAGTATTTCCGATCTTGCTGGTCTATTTTCTTTTATTATACACGTGCAACATATACTTTAAATCGTATGTTTCAACACACAACAGTGCTGATTCTTTTCCATGTGCGTGCCACATGCTGTTCTATTTAATTTTATCCTTATTCCCACATCAATCGTGGTCGCTGATGCAAGCACAATTGACGGACAACGCGCGGTGCTAGCAATCAGCTTATTACATCTAACTACTTGAAGACCGGTCTTGACTAACTGTGAAATATGAATACATAAGACGAGTTTATAAAGTGAGATACTATAATGCTTATAATCTCATAATGCAGCCAAAAACCTTTTGTTAAAGAGAAATAGGAGCCTTTGCTTTAAAAGAAAATACTAGAACTGCCTGAAAACAATTTTAAGCATCCGAAATTCTTAGAAAATACTTAGCTTAGTACGAACGTATAAATTACCAGTTTCAAATTACCTAGGTTCTTGTGAATTTACATAGCCCCTTCAAGTACAGCGAAATTACATTTGAGCTTAATGTGCTTGAGACGTCGCCCTCGATGTTCCTGCACTTAACGGAGCTCGAGAATGTGGAATTATCTCACGTGGGTGTGTACTTATCTGATATCGATCGTCAGCTAAGCTCCGCGCCTTAACAATTAACGAGCGCAAACATCGAATAGTTAAACTTGGCACCTAAGACAGGAACGGTTAGCGGGTACGTTAATTTGATACCTAATGTTTTTTTTTTTTAACATATTTTGTGTAAAAATTGTATGTAAGGGAGAACTGACTAATGTTGCTTTTATAATTATGTATCTATACTAATAATAAAGCTGAAGAGTTTGTTTTTTTAACGCGCTTATCTCTGGAACTACCAGCTGGATATTGGCTATTTAACATCACGACTCTTGGGAACCGAGCAAACAGAAAGTAAGAAGGAACGCGAAAACGAACTAATAGTGCGGGGGCAGGCGATACGATGCGGCATTTTGCGTGGATGTGACGCATGTTTTCTCCCAAATTGTTTATTTTATGTTTTTTCTTTTGATTCGTCACGTTTGCCGCAAATAAACGTATTTTCTTTCTTCTTTCTTTCTTTCAGAAGCTTTAGTATATAAATAAAAAACGGTCAAGTGCGAGTCGGACTCGCGCACCGATGTTTCCGTACAAATTTGTAGGTATGTAACTACAAATTTACGGTTTTCGATTTTTTTTCTTTTAGTTGTGCTACATGACAATGCTTTTTACCAAATTTCATGATTCTAGGTCAACAGGATGTTCCCTGTAGGTTTTGATTCCCTTGGGAGTGCGGCATAAACGCTCATATCTTTTGATATTAATTTCAACTTGATAACTCCACGCGTTCCTGAGTAAAAGGGTCTTGACAGACCGACAGACAGACAGACAGACGGACAACGAAGTGATCTTATAAGGGTTCCGTTTTCCTTTTGAGGTAGGGAACCCTAAAAATGAAATGCTGTAATGCTGTCCGTTGGTAAGCACATCACTTGAGAACGTCTGGACCGATTTGGTCTATTTTTTTTTAACATGCTTTTATTAGCTTCACTCTTGTTGATTTAAAATGTTCGTAATTTAACAAATTCCGGAAAAAACTGAAACGACTTTTTTCTATGGGATTTTTGTATGAACTATTGAATACAGCACGGACAATTGACCCATGTTTTTGTATTGCTGCGTGACCATTCTGACTGATAAATGATTTTATTCCCGATTTTGATTTTGATTTTATGCCTGTCGGGACAGCTAGTCCTCTAGTAAAACAAGAAAGAATATGACGATTTCCAAATCATATATTCTTCAATGAACGAAGAACAATGTTATATAGATAACCAGCTTCTGGAACGTTAACGACGAAAATTTCACAAATGCCTAAATTATGTCTTAAAGGAATGCTCCTTCATCTGTGAAGTAGAATCTTCCCGACTGGTCGAACGCCAAAGCGAGGGAAATGCGATGGATCCAATCTTGAACAATATAGATAAGGACACAGGGAATTTCTTCAATTACCTAGCTATAACGCATAAAGTGTTCATACAATAACTTTTATGAGTAACATTCATGCTTATGGAATCTATGAGCATGAATGCCACTCCATAATATGGATCAATACGGTTTTATTGATGTGTACATTTTGGTTTATAAAGAGGTCATGAATAAGAATCGATAATCCGAAAGAGATGAGCATACCCGAAATATATATGTAGCGAAGTAGGTATGTTGGCGCACCACATATGCGTGTGATTGACGGCAAAAAGCGCGGGGTTCCGGGGTACCGAACCCGTACACGATGCCCCTGCGCGCCCTCCACACCACTCAGCTCACAGATGCGTGCCACAACGGACATTTCTTTGTACTATTTTCTTATACTCTGATTATTGTAAATTATGGTATTACATCTATTTTAATACAGTCCACTACTTCTTATATTACAAAGTCCGATTGAGCCCATTCAATGGTCTTTCGAGCCGGATTCACAAAAATAAACCCACACAATGTATAAATAAAATATGTTAAATCTACCTGTTTCACAAGGCCACCAGTAATAAGTTTTCGGTATAAGTCAAAGTTTAATGTCAAAGATTAAACTATCAAAGGGACAAAAGGATCTTTGGATTAACCCAAGCCCAGACTCACTAAGAGTCATATAGTCTTCCATATTATGATATGAAAGTTTATATAACTCGTAGTTTAATTAATTCTACCCAAAACTCTGTTATCAAAATGACTAAAGGCTTATTCCTATTAATTACAAACCGTTACTGATTAAAATTAAGACTTGTATGTTTAATTGTTTACCAATAGTGAAGCTAAGACCTCATAGCTTTTCATAGTAGATCCCTCACATATGGAAATAGCTATCACAGGTAAAATAAGCTTACGAATCTATGTATTTATAATGCTCAGTTTGACAATAAAAAGTACCATACCATTTGTGAGCAAAACGATTCGTTTTTGTTTAAAGGAACCGCGCATAAAACCACTTGCATTTTCTAACCAACTTGAACTATTTTTTTACCCAATCGCATCACAGGACACGTTCGAAAAAAAATGCAATACGCGACATTAACATTTCTGATCTCTTTTATACGTTTTCCGAACCACCGCTGTCAGTTTACCGTTTGGACCCGACAGCGCGACACAGCTCTGGCACCTTGCAGCTGGCACCTGCAGTTTTAGGTCACCCGAACGCGGCACCTGTCCCAGCCTCTTTGTTCTTATTCCTGTCCTATTTGTTACGTAGGTGCAGCCAGATAAGTGCTCCGTCCCACGTACAGTAATTACTGAGTGCTCTGGTTTAAGGCTTAGAAAAATAAATAGCAGCTTGGAGTGTTTTTGTTGCACGCGCGATGTTGTCTTGTTGGTTAGGTGAAAAGATCGTCTGATATTTCAAATAGCTATATGGAAAATAGCTAGGTGGAATTTAGTATATACCTATATTAAATTCCACCCAGAAAAATCTCTACCTTACATACACTAATTCGGTCTAACATTCAGGACATAGAACAAATCAGATTGCGGAACTGAATAAAACAAGATCAAATGACTATGATGTTAGTGGACATTTAAGGCTAAGTTTTACAACGTCATTGCTCAAGCAAGACCTAGCTCATGTTTTATGCTAAGTCATAAAACTGTAAAATTTTCGCTTGCCAAGCGATGGGCAACCACCGCAATACCTCATTTTTCAGTCTCAGAAGTACCGACTTTTACACCAACGCTACGTTCGCTACGGCGTAGCAACAACGTAGCAGGTCGGCTACGAAACAAAATATTACGTGGTGCGAACGTACGTATATCGTACCTACAATCAAAATTGAAGGTAATATTTCAAGGAACAATATAAATTCCAGATGAAAATTTATGTATAGAGTTGAGCAATAAGCCCCGCTTGAAAGGAGCTCGCTCGAGCAAGTTTCAGTGCCACGCCAATACAGGAACCCTTGCAAATTCACGGTGCTAACTTCTCGCCTATATTTGCATTGCTAAACACTTCTAGTAATGTAAATACGTGTATTGAGCGGAGCACTAATAAAATAAGCGTTAATGTTGCGACTTTTGCTGGTAAGTACCTATAATATTTAGACATTTGTGGTTTGTTCTTATGTGGGTGTACTACAGGTACCCCTCTGCCTAACCCTTCGAGGATTACAGGTGTGATGTCATGTTATGCATAACAAAGTGGTGACTTTTTTAAGAGTAAGTATGTTTTATAGATTTTTTTCATTTACAGTTTTAAAACTTGAAACGAGAATTATGACCTACAATCGTAAACTGTTAGCAATTTCCTTTACAGCATGTGTTCCCACTATTAGTTACAGGTTTTATTGAAAATTCTGCCGATAATTAAATTCAGTTCAAACTTTGCGACTAAGCTAGGGCCCAGATGCTCTTGCCGTCGGGGTTTTATTAGTGGCCACACTAAGCTTTTATGCAAAGCTCACGAATTAACGTCACGCTTATGAAAGGTATTTCAACGTAAAATTTTGATAAAGTAGGTATTTATTTAAACATAAATAAAGGTGTGGTATTTATTGTCTTTCCTTTTAGGAAAATAGACATAAAACATTTTCCAAACAAATCGCGGCTATTCGTATGGCAAACATAGTAAACGTCTTTTTTATGAAATGGGATTTTTATACTAATTAAAATCGCGTTTTCGTAAAAATTTCCTTTACGACGATAGATCAGAGCTCGATAAATCTACCGGGAAGAAAATTTCTCACCGCATCCTCATTATAAGGGAAAGCGCGTAACTTCACACGTCACACGGAACGTAACAGAAGATGGAATCCTATGTTGACAAAAAGCAACACACACAAAGCAGCACAAGCCTGACGAGGGTACCGTAAACACGCAAGTTATCGTAAAATGGCGTTTATATGACCACCCACGTGACTGGCTTAAACGAATGAGAATAAAAACGGGTAATAAGAAAATATAAGCAGGCACGTCTGAGACATCTGTCTTTTGAGACCCGTGTTTGAGACCGACTGAGAAGTTTTTTAATGTTTCTGGCGATTAAAGCAAAATATAATTATGGACATAATATATTTTACTGTGGAATACAAATGCTTGATGCTCCACCCTAGCACAACTGGCGGTACAGTCAGCTTTTCGGCACGGGCGATAATCTTTAAGTGTCCTGGGTCCTTTTCTCTGACGCTGTCTGAACATACGTCTGACTGCGTTCTTTATCGATAACCAATAAAACAAAACTGGCACGAACACGCTCTTAGGGCCATCATAGCGATGACAGTATAAATGACACACGGTCGAGTAAATATAGCAATGAAAATAGTATTTGCATATAAATAGTGTTATTTAGAGAAGATCAATGGAGCAAATAAAACATAGTTTCAAAACTAAAATCCAAATAATTGAGATTTGTACGAAGACTGAACAATCGGAGCAGGTACTGTCCTGAAATGGTCCATGAAGATGTTTATTTCTCTAAAGTAGTTGCTTGTAACAAACAAACACATTTAGTCGCTGCAAGCTACACATATTAATAATATTTAGTGTTCAAATTACCTAATAAATAATAATATTGATAGAATGCTAGGCTTATTTATCAACATGAAAGCTATGAAAACACGGAATCCTCATTAATTTGGGCCGCTAAATAACCTGCCAAGTGCGTGACCAATAACATGATTTATTGCTTAAATATACATTTGCTGTTAATGGATCAACTCGTGCTACCAAATGTTGATGATAACAAACGGGCTTCCTGCATCAGCATAACTATTTTGGAGTTTACACACAAATTGTTGCACAGCGTTCCAAATGCGGTAAAAGAGGGCAGGAGCGTAGGTAATTCTCATGATGTATGAAGGCAACATTTTTGCATGGCATTTATTTTCTGCGCCCTATAATACTCTTTTCATAAAGTAAAGGTGGCAATCCACACAACAGAAGCCACAATAAATACAAAATATAGAATAAAAAGCACATATCAGCATTGTTGAGCGTGGGTTCGTATCATGGGACCTGTAAGTTACTTATACCACAAATCATGTAAGTACCGAGCCATAAGTCAGCCCTCGACGCTCGTTCAGACACCGCAGCTCAACATCCGAGGAGATAGCACGAGTCACGACCTATGACCTAGATTTCTCCTTTTTTACTTTAAAATGCAATCAGCCGTTGCATTAGAGGCGGACATTATGTGGTGCGTACCGTGATTGATTTTGCAGCAAGAAGAAATGGACTTTTTGGTTTTGTTTTCAGACCAAGGTGCTGGATATTTTAAACTGCTGTGCTTGATAGATTTTTAGATCATAGACCATTAGAAATGTATAATGAATTGCTCAGTTCTTTCTGGAGCACTGGTGTGGCATAAATCCCTCGACATTTTGCAGGGCAACATAACATTTGTGCATTTACACATCAAATAAAACGGTATGTACGGATACAGTTTACGCAAGATAGCACCCCAGTAACTGTATTTGTTACGTCCAAATAACATAACGGAATTAACATAAAACATTTCAATATGTAATCAAGTCAAATAAAACTACATGAATACATGTATTGTACGAACATGAATGGTTGACGGACCGTTAAATCCATAATTCCATTCGAGATTCGGTCTTGCGTGCACGTGGTTGTAAAACTTGGAGAATATCCAATGTGAGTCAATTTGAAGCGTCTTACGTGTCCAAAAAATCCTCGAGAACCGTATAACTGAGGTCTTAGGAAGTAATATTCGGGAGTTGAGACCATTATGCGTGGCGTCATGCCAACTTGTGTGCGTAGGCATTAACTTACGAGCGTAACAACAGTTGTAATACAAGTTCGTGCAAATAGTATTGTTTGCTCGTAGACGCTGTATTTTATACTGCAGCGCCTATAATGAAGGAAGTTTTGGACTGCTCATATTTCGCTGTACCGCAGTAGGAGGCACTATTGTTAAAATGAAATTGAATTTTCGCTTTATAATGTATGATCATAAGCTATAAAGCTCTGCTCATGAATAACGAAAATAAACCAGGGCCGTCCCTCTACAGTTTGGTAAAATCGAGGTCTATCGAAATCCATTCAGACAATAAAGAACAATGCGTTCCAAATTAAATGCACAGCAAATTATCGAATCGAACATCGACAACATCCGCGTGGATACTCCAAATTGTTCAGATTCAATAGAATCATTGCAGACATATCGCAAACAATAAGAGATACAGAATGGCTCAATAAATAGTACAGATGCAGCGGAACCACTCAAAAGCGGAGTGTACACAGATCGTTATTGGAAAATGTCGGAAAACCACGTCACAGCGGGAAACATATTATTGTACATACAGTAACAATATGAGGTTTCCAATACGTTTCACACATAGTTTACGACCGTGGTAGTGCTGTTGAAGTATGCTAATAACTTCGGTAAAAATGCTTTAACGGCAATAATGTTTCTGGCTTTGTTATGGTAATGTTTACTTTAATGCGTTTGTTTTGAATTTCTGTGTTGTTAAAGATATTTTGATTTGGTAAACATGGTGATATTTTCAATTTTGCTTTAGGTACAAAATGTTGTCATTCTACAGATATTCAACTTTCTTTGTACACTTTAGAATTAATGCAAAAGAAGTGCTGGTCCTTGGAGCCGGATAGTATCAAAAACCTTATTTTGGCTTAAATGCCAAGCTGAGTGAAGCTATCCTCTGAATTTATGCATTCACTTCCTTTATCCACCTGCAACGAGGCACACACTCAGTTTAACCGTTGAAAAAGCATGTAAAGCGTAGTAAACCTTGACTGGCATTGATTGCAGCGCGTGAATTGATGGCGCGAAACACAAAGGGTTAGTGACGTATCTAGGTGAGCGGCCTGCGGCATCGGCTTTTGTTCGTACCTCATGCCGGCGAGAACGCAAAGCGTTAGAGGATAAACGAAGTGTGTGGGTGCTGGCGTGGTAGATGAGTGTGTATAGGGTAATTGGGGACGGAGCTGAAAGATTTTTCTAAAGAGCTTTCCTGCCGCAAACTTTCTTATTTCCGCAACAGATTTGTTACTTTTCCTCGAAGATATCTAAGTTTCGATGGTGTTTACTAACGGAAGAAAATTGTAAACAAGCATCAGCGTGCTTACTCTCGAATATAATTCCGATAGATCGACATTGGAATTGTCAGTCAAACGTCAGGGATTGGCTGGACTCACTGAGTCTAGCCAATCCCTGACGTTTAACTCAACCAACTGACGTTTGATCAATGTCTTTCTATCGGAATTATATTCGAGAGTAAGCACCCAGAATCGTATGATAATGGCACAGACCATAATCTTTTGCATTACAGTATTCATATTAGAATTACGATATAACTGTACTCTCTAATGTAATCATTCACTCTACAATGATGATACTGGAAAACTTGAGTAACTTATAAATGCGTTTAAAAACTGATTTGTTAAAAAAATGCCAGTTTGATAGTTTTCCGCAATGTCAGTGAGGCGGCCGTTCCGCTGAACGGCTCTAGGGACAGTTAGAACGTTAATTGCCGCGTTATAGCCGGAACGAAAGGCTATGGCTCCCGAGAGAATAAAATCTAAGTTAGGGTAGGTTACTTAACACTCTTGTTTCATTATGTTCGACAAGACGATGGGGCTTAACTACAACTTGTATTAGGTTCTTGATTAAGTAATCAACTTTGAAATAAAAAACATTTGAGTTCTGTAAATTGTAAAATAATATGTGACAGAGCAAAAACTTAGTATCTGCAGATCAAGTAAAATTAAAATGAAAGACGAACATATTTTACAGGTTTTTTAACCATTAATACCGCAGTGAAATAAGATTCCATCAACAAGAATATCCAATTCATAGAGGCGACCAACAGTTTGCGGGCAAAAACCGCCGTACAAATACCGTTTTTACATGAAAACTCGAATAATCTAGCAACGTAAATAGGGTTGTCACTTTTTTCGCCATACTTTTGCTAATACTTCTTGATAAAACTTCCAACAGTACACGGTATTAAATCAAGAGAGCAAGTTTTCCCTTGGGCTGTACTGTTTACTCAGAATTGGGAGGATTCGATCGTGGGCTTAACTTGAGGAGCTGCGGTCCTGTCCAGTAAATTACGGCTTAACTCTGTGAAAGGCGTTCGGGCCGTTGAGACCGGAGATTTGACCGGCACAGCCAGACCCTAGTCAAATGGAAGTGACAGCCCTAGTAGCTGGCTCAGTTATTGGGTATGAATATTCAAAGTTATTCGCCAAACGCTCGGTGCGTACTCTCATAGGAGCATCCAAACGCATGGCATTTTGGGTAATGAAATTTTGAGATGGCATAAATATTTGGCGTTGGTCGAATGCTATTGGAAAAACATTTTGGAATCAAAACGCCGGCGAAGGCAGTTTTGAAACCCAACATTAATGAGTTTATTTACGATCTCCACTTACCTTATTAAACCAGCTAGAAATTTGTCTCATTGTAGAGCAAAAGTCTCTGTTCAAAGAGAGAAGGAACACGCATTGATCATTACGAAAACACTGCTCGTTTGTTATGTATTGTTCGTTTGCCTAAAAAAGTTTTCTGCGTTAAACCCCGAGTCAAAGTTATGAACATAATCCATAGCATTTTCATTAAATCAATTCCCCATACAAGGATTCGCTCTACAAACTCTACGTAACACGCAAAGAACAATTTGTTTCTAATCCGTGACGTCACGAAGGCGAACATGAATATGCACTTGCGCAACTCGCACTATCGCACTGTATACGTCACTTCGATGTATGTGATAACCGCTAATAAAGTTGATTTACGTACTTCTTGAATGTTATGTAAATGAAAACTGTTTATCGGTATTGATTAAGTGGTTTGCTATTTGTTGACATTCAGTTAAATTAATTACACCGAGAAAATAGGAACGTAACTATCTCCGTAAATTTTATGCAATGTTTACATAAATTATTAATGAGGAAAAGTTTATACGGTATAAAAGTAATAATTGAAAGTTCTTGACTAACCGATGAAATCTGGCGTAAAGATCGTTAAAATGCCGGACGTACATTTTCCTATAAAATATAACCTACAACGTAATATTAATGAGACATTCCACAGCCTGTCAAAAATTATAGAGCAACACGTTAACAAAGAGTGGATATTAATTAATGACAGCATGAAACGACGTTGTTTAGCAAGGCGTCCCGCGGTATTTGACATGTACGACGTGCGTTCCTAATTGGCCCGCCCGCTTTCCCTGAAAACGTTCAATAGAGGCATTACAACGGAATATAGACGCTTTTAGTAAGTAAGTAAGTAAGTAAATCATTTATTTGCGTAAAACATGGTATACATTGATGTTAATATTATTACAGTAGGTCAACATGTTTAAGCAACGCAATACTCCCGTCGGGATAAAAAATTATAAAAAAACGGGCTAGTTGGACTCGCACACGAAGGGTTCCATACCACCATACAATATTTAACACTATAGTCTTGGCGCTGTAGCATGGTGCGGGTGACAGTTGTTTTATTTGTAGACTAGAGTCTAGAACATTCTGGTTGGGTTTAATTTACTACAGTTACTGTAGTAACTCTACTGTAGTACTGTGTGTGTGACTGTAGTAAATTAAATTAAACCCAACCAGAATGTTCTAGTCTACAAATAAAACAACTGTCACCCACACCATGTTACAGCTCAAAGACTATAGATATAAAATAACGGCAAAAAAATCACGTTTTTTGTATGGGAGCCCCTAATTTTTTTATTCTATTCTGTTTTTAGTATTTGTTCTTATAACGGCAAACTGTCTAGATATCATCGTTCATGAGATACAGCCTGGTGATTGACAGACAGACAGACTGACAGACGGACAGTGGAATCTTAGTAATAGGGTTCCGTTTTTACACTTTTGGTACGGAACCCTAAAAATTAACCCACCCTCCACTGCTTGTTGCATACACATTTCAAATGTTTATGTGTAGAAATTTTAGTGGAGGGGGGTACAGTTTTATAATGGTTTATCTCTACAAGGATATTTCGTAGGTATAAATTACGGTTCTTTATGTAATTTCAGGAGTCACCTCGAGCACAGTGTAGTAATTTGGGCTCCATATGAATTGAAATACAGCGTCATGATGGAACGTGTTCAAAATAAATTTTTGAGACACTTGTATTTTAAATTATATGGAGTATACCCTTTCTACCCGCTGATGTACCCTACACTATTCGTATTGGGTATGGTAGGGTACAATCAGCTGGGTGTACGGCGGGAGTTCACTCTTGTTGGTTACATAATTAAACTACTCCGCGGAATACAAAATAATCCGGAAGTACTACAGCGGTTTAGTATTTGTGTACCAGACCGCTACGTGTGGAGGCGGCGGCGTCCACCACTGTTGGTGGTACCGCCAGCGAGGACCAACTTACTGGCGAAAACACCTTTAACCCGAGCAATACACACTATCAATAAAATTCACCTAGAAATTGACGTATTTACGTCTACTAGGAGTGAACTCGCAAGGGTACTATTATTTGTACTATGCTACCATTGATATATAAAATATATCAATGTATGCTACACATAAGTTGTGATAGTTTAGGCAAAATATGTTTTTGTATTGTATTTAAATGTGTAGTATTAAGTATTATATGTTAATAAGTTATATAATAGTGGTTATTGTTATGTATAAGTATATATAATTGTTATGTATAACTATAAATAATGTAAAAGTTCCTTATTAGGGTAATTTAATATTGTAAGTATATAAATACCACACCATCGCATTAGGTTAATCCTGTTATGATAGTTGTAAGGTAATTATAAATAAATAAATAAAATAAATAAATAAATTTGAAACAATAAGACCACGCGATATTTTAAACTTTATTTAAGCCTTTAAACTGTTTGTACAGTTAGTGTTTCATAGCACCCGCTCAGAATCATTACTTTGCGATGAAGACAATGGTTACAAAGTTAAGCCATGTTAAGCCTAGGAATACCTATGGTTTAGTTTTTATGACTATACTAGCTGCTGCCCGCGACTTCGCCAGCGTGAAATTTCTTGTTCCTCCGATACACCCCGTCGCATCGCATCGCCTGCCCCCGCGCTATTATTTCGTTTTCGCTTAGCGTTTTTTCTGCCTAGCAAAGAGCTTAGCCTATTGCCTTCCTCAAGAATTGGGCTATCAAATGAAAAATAATTTTTCAAATTCGACTGGTAGTTCCATAGGTTAGCGTGTTCAAACAAACAAACAAACTCTTCAGCTTTATTATTAGTGTAGATAAGTTGATTACTTGATTAGTTTTCCTCCATTTGCTTTGAGTTTGTATCGAGGTCGTCACTCGTGGCACAATGCAATAAATAAGGGTTTATAAGGCACTAAGGAAACAAAGCAGCCTTCTGAACTCAGAAAAAGAATAGTCAATTTAAACCAAAACACGGAATAGCACCAACGAGTAAGCTTATTAGCTCCATTTTCGAAATACGTTCATAAAAAGCGAAGACCCAAGCAAAACGTAATCAAAATTTATTACTAAACAAAACGAAGCAAAAAAATAAAGCGTAATTCAAAGATAAACAATCAAATTATGAAGATGCGCAAACAAAATTAGAGATATTGAATAAGGTAATACATTCAGACTAAGCTTTACGTAACGCCTGGCTCGGTAACGAAATGCAATTTTAAAGGAAAACGATGTCATTAACTCTGAAACACCCGAAAAGGGGAAGGCTCAATTCATAAAACGAAGACGAAGAACTAATATACGAGTATATTTGTATAGACAAATCCAAACACAAACACAAATCAAAAAACACACACAAATCAACAAACAAATCAAATGAACAAACCAACAAATCTGTTTGGATAATCAAATAGAAACTCTCAGCATGCTTGTGTAGCGGTATCTACAACTCCACATGCGAACTACGCGTCATACTGACGTCACGCAAAATCCTGCATCTCGCAAGCAGAGTTTACCGCGCAACTAGCATAGATACAACGGCCCGAAATGAATCATCGGGCAATTGCCCGCCAGACACAACACCCGTCTGGCCGGAGGATTCCTCCCTTTTCTATAGAGGATGAGTTAACTTTACATCCTGTTCCTTATACCTCTATACTAGCATTCATCTTTTGAAGACCTTCAAATGTCTATTGAAAGCGTCCATGTTCTGGGACGCAGCTCTCCTCTCTGTGAGAAGGCGCGGGCCGTAATCCACCACGCGTGGGCCCAGTGCTCGCGATCCACCAACCTGGTGGATGTCACGTGTCTGCGAATGTTTTGTTCTAGGACATGCTAATTTCCTCACGATGACTGATGAAATCATTTATACAAAATAAAGCGCCTGTCAGTGTTCGAACCAATGAACTACAACTCGTGTCGCGGCCGTTACCACTGAGCAACCACTGCTTTATTTATGTGTTGTTCTTTTTATTTCCACCACTATGAACAGTTCATCAAACACGAAGTTCAGTTGCATTAATCCAGACGGGTGACGGCCTCCAAAATTATGTATTAATTAGATAATAGCCAGCTCGTCGCGTCCGCTCATCGCTTGCACTGCTTGCCGATTGAACGCCCAGCACTGCAGCATTAACGTTTTAAAATCAATTTCCCGACGGCTTCCAATCCAGGCATCCCGTCAGGAAATTACCAAGAGGACATCGTTCCAAATTTTCATTCAATCTATACCAGGCTGAGGACCATTTCAATATGATTTGACTGAATTATCTGAAGCGGTAGTTAGAGATGTAGTGATAATTGTACACTAATAATTCGCTTTTGATTTTTGAGAGTCTAAATTTATCACCATTTTACAATACTTAATTAAAATATATTAAAATTATTAAATATTAAAATATAAATATTAAAACATACCCCTTGGTAAGACTGATTGTCTGACTTTTGAGCTTCGGACTACCCGTAACGACTGTCATGCTCTAAGAATGACAGTCGGGGCCAACGACTTAACGTGCTTTCATAGGTCAGGAGGGATCTCGATACGTAAGGATGGGTGGGTAATGGATGGTCACTCATCCACGAACCGACCGCAGTAAGCGTAGCTTAACCTTCGCTCGACCTGTGCAGCTGTTATCATTTAGCCACGAGCCCCTCCCTATTTGAACCAATGGAAAAGAAAAAGCTTTTTATTAAAAACATCGCGTTTTCCCCACTTGCTTTTATTATAACCTGTTACGCAGCTCTCGTGTCGGCTTTAATACCGCAATTCAACGTTCATACTTTTAATTGGCTTAATGTATGTTAAAGGCTTTTTACCATATTTTTACACGTTAATTATAGCTACAGGTTAATGTATCATATAAATATAGACACTACGGTTCCTATGGGTGCTGTGAAATAACAATAGAGTTCTATGAGGAGAGGGATCCAATTGTGTAATGAATTCATTATGTGATCATAAGTTACGTTTCCTGAGCGTGCTGTTTATTGGAAGAAATCTGGTTTATCTGTTACGGCAGTCACAGAGGAATTTTGTCCGGCAATAGACATTGAATTGGTCGTTTATTTGTCCCGCGGGGTAATTGCGTAACGCACTAACAGTAGCAATGGCTTTAATTTTGACAGTTCAACAATATACATTGCGTTTTTTACGATTTTGAGCGGACACATTTTTCGAACATATGAAGCAATGGCAAGCATTATCCTTCAAAATGGCTCAGATTGTGATTGATAGTGTGGTACGCAATTAGGGTACCGATCGTTGTAAGTTGTAAGCTAAAAATAGTTTTAGGTCGCCCAGCGCATTGGCATGCAAACTCAGCATGACATCTGGCAAATTCCAATACTAAGACTCACTTGCAATAAGTAGTTGCAGTTCAAATCAATAAATGCATTTATCTGTAAATGTATTTAAAATATCATTCTGTCACTGTCATATTCAAACGATTGACGGATGTTTTAAATTCGCGTAGCGTTAAATGCATTTAGTGTAGTTACCTCTTTTTTTTTAAGGATTGGATATCATCAAATGACCCCTCCTCCCGCTCTGGGTGGAGCGGAAGGGAGTGGCAGACTCTTACTGACTAAAACCCATCCGTGTTCCTTCCTTAGCCCTTTAAGTTCCGGGGTAGCGATAACCCTTTCGGACAATCCCGCTGCCAGTGTAGTTACCTCTACGGCATTTCTTCTCAGAATAGTCAGTTAGGAAACGCCGACCACATTTAGTTTTTAAAATATGTATGTAAAAGTGTTTGTGCAAACCTACTTACAGAAAACAACATCATTTATCATTTAGTGGTGCAGGTAGGCCTTAATCTTTGTCCTCCGCAATTTGTAAAGCGTCAGCTACGTCAGTAATTACTACACATATATGCAGGTAGTTACACACATATATGCAGGTAGTTACACACATACATGCAGGTGCTAGACTAACGCTACCATAAGTCAAGAACCACGGCGGAAATAGTTTCAACCAAATAATTAGAGTTCAGGACACAAGAGGGAGTTTAAACAAGTTTTCCCATACAATCAATTACCTGCAGGTGTATAACATTGTACACACAATTATTCGGTTTAATCACACGATAAATTTAACAATTCATTCGACGAAAACACGAGTTCGCAATTAAACGAGCAGGGTGAAGACGACGCTTGTTCACAATGTTCACGTATGCGCTGAAAACGTGGAGATGGGAGATAAAAACTTGCTCTTGTTGACTTGCCGTGTTCAGGACATTTATTCAACTTCGTAATAAAGTATGTATTGTATCTTGGATCAGTTAGCTGTTATATGTTCAAATAGGAGATCAATGTTTTGCAGTGTCAGAACTTCGAAATGTAGCCGTTTACGTAGGTAACCCATTCCAAAACTAGAACTGTTGACATTAGCTCTCTATGAGCCCGGTTTATGGCATTAGGGTCGCCCCCTATTAAATGGGACTTAAACATAACTGGCGAAATGTGGGTGTACTACAGGTACACCTCTACCTAACCCTTCGGGGAATACAGGAGTGATATTATGTATTATGATAATAGAACATGATGGTGAAAATTACGGGCTGAAAAAAGCTCAATATCAATCAATCTGAATCCGATATCCCAAAAAATCGCTATTCCAAATTCAGAGAATGCTCCAGCAATTTACCTACTTCTATCTACACATCTGACCCAACAGTCAGTGGGAAATTTCACGGTCGGCAGCCTAGGGCCTATCCCAATTAATCTTATTCACGCTATTCAGCTACATTTGGCATCGCGAGAATGTTCGCCACTTCGGGGGCCACTGGTTTCGAACACAAAATAGAAGATTTATTTCATGAGATATAGGTAGCTAAAATTCGATCATCATTACATAGTCTATACTATAAAACAAAAATATAGACCAATTTCATTGTATACAGCACGTTTAAATTCTGCTGCAGAAGAGTTTTGTATGACCCTTTTGCCCTTTTGGGGTTCTTAAAAGCAAACCTTCTGCATTTCCTTTGTACTATGGCGTTAAAACCCAGACAGGATGTGCCGGGATCGCCAGAGGTGATCAATCCAGGCCGAAGTGTGCGATTTTTCATTCTTTCTTTGGTTACCGATATATTTTAAAGAAACACGGGGCCTTCCTATCTGCATACCTACGTGGGTTTTCGTAAATCTTAGGTTTTATCTCAAAGTACTTTTTGTTGTTTACTTTCTTAATTGAAATCTGTTTAGTATGCGTATAAATTCATCACCGCTATATATATAAAAGTCTAATTTATCTTCTGAGATTTACCATCGTAAATATTGGAACATCAGCATTAATTAACCTGATTAGGTTTTTTAAGATAAATAGAAGCATTTTCATTTATTTCTTTTTCCAACGTATCAATTCACGATATTTGTTCACCCCAATAACAATTTATTGATCAACTAGGACTAGATGACATGGTAAGGTAATACAATATATAGCACAAGCTTAAAGTTTATTAATCTAGTGTTAGTGGGTGCCGTACTGTCCTCCTAGATAGGTTACAAAATAACCTGTGTTTAGGAGAAACAGTTTCGATCCCCGTCATAAGTGGTTTACTTAAAACATTTCCCTTAGCGTGGAGCGCAAGGGAATGTTCCATTGCTGTTTTTCTAGATAAGGCATAAATTCACAAAGAATCCCACGGGAGCTGTGGGGTATAGGCTAGCAATAAAGGCATATCTTGGGGGTAACGTTGTATTGTTCTTTCTCAGAAATAATTTCACTATTCGAATATTGTTTCAATATTGTAAATATCATTGAATTGTGTCAACGTGCCCAAAGCTGGGCTATAAATCTAATAATGATTCATAAACATGAAATATTTAAGTATTCATTTCAGTAAAGTGACTATCTATGTTTATTGTAGATCTTAAATCCTTTATTGGAATCAAAACATGTTTGAACAAGGTTAATGGATATATTAAGAAAGGTACTCTCAAATCAATTGAAAATTATAGACAATATAAGAGATTTTATTAACTTTTGGCTGTGCTTATTTTCTTCTTGTCTATTATCGTTGAAGTTTCGTGCAAGCAAGAATAACGCAGAAAGGTACCTACTTATTAATGAGATATAATTACATATAATTACATGAGAATATAATTACATGAGAAAGTAAGACGTAACCGAATGTCTATTTGAAGGTCAAAAGAAGCCAACCAGCGCTAGGGCTCTGTCTCGCATAGAGTCGTAGGATTAGATATGCTGAGCGATTCAGCGATGGCCGTTTTGCGTAAATGTGACGCATATTTATGTTCCCCCAACATGTAACGTTTTGTGTTTGTGCGTCTTGTTTACCGAAAATAAACCTATTTTCTTTATTTCCAAAAGGTTCAGAATCATAATAGAAATAATCTCTTACTTTTAGGTCCATACCAATAATTAAATTATAACACCCAGAACAAACAAACATAATGTATCTTCCTAAAAATGGAATAATAGATTAAAGATAATGGTTAAAGCGAGCGCTAGAATTAGATTATCAAGCTGTAAAGTGAAAACGTATTTATCAGGGCAGACATTTCAGTAGCCAAATTTGAGACAATTATGTGACGCAGAAACAGTAAATTTACTGAGAAGGTAACTAACGACGCATTTAAGTGACGTCAGCTGAGTGTGTGAGTTAGATACAGACGGTTTAGTTTCTAAATGTCTTCATTGTAGACGTTAATTACCGTAGTTTGGTCTCATTGTAGCAGGATATTTTGGGTACATTGAATGGATATCATTTATGAATTTAATGATGAGTTTATTACAGTTTTGGCTAAAGAAGGCTTTGAATAAAACAGTCAAGAGTGCTTATTTCACTTTTGAATGAGGTCATATTGTTACAATTAAGCCTTGCGAATGCAACTATTTATCTATAGAAATAAATAAAATTGAATTATCTGTTTGTAATGTGCAAGTATATACGGCACTAATATTAACAAAAAAAATTTTTTTCAATGTCTGGTTGTTCCAGTTAATCTCTGAAACGGCTGGACCGATTTTAAAACGGGACGGGACGGAAGTAACTTAGGCTACTTTTGTTTTAGAAAAAGAATTAGGATTCCGTGCAAAAAATTAAAACCCATGAAATCCAATTTGTTTTCTTTCCGTCATGCACGTGAACGAAGTCGCGGGCACCGCTAGTACGAAATAGAAAACATCTCATATTCCATTCAGTAAATATAGTTACAGCTTATTGGTTTCAGTAACATGCCAAAGGACCAACACCGAACAACAGCACCCTAAACCCATTCAACTCTAAAAGGTTATAAAAACCACATTCATACTTTTACTACCAGCTTAATTCAGTATCAAGTCACGAACCATGACACTCTGTATAATTACGGAATAATAATTAGACTTTTTATTAAAAAGCTTAACCGCTACAAGACTGGAGGGTACTGTTACTGGTTAATTTAAGTAAAACGGTATATCCGAAGAAGGTCAGGGTAACAAAGTATGAAACAAATGCTTAGTCATAACAGTACGGACTATGTCTGGTGTATTTATGGGTGATGCGTGTGGCATGAGTTATATGTTTAGTAATAAGCTAAGCTATCAATAGGAAGTAATTTTCCAGTGGAAGTAATTTCTATGTTACTTATTAATTCTTTAGGTTCTTTAGTGCTTGTACTTTGGATACAGCCCTTCCTTACCCAAACCGTTCGTTCCACCCGCTGAAGACCTCCGACCTGGACATGAGTTACCTTGGGTAACCTGAAAGTCTTTAAACAGACTCCGAACTAGGATGGCCGAAGCAAGGAAAACCTGTTCAGGTGGAGATTCATAAGACGACTCCGCCTTGGAGTTTAAATGTGATGCTATTCCACAAGGGACACTTAATATCGTGTCCTGCGTGTCCTGTCAGGACGTTACAGGAAGTGATGGACGCTGGTGATGACGCCAAACAAGTAGCCGAATTCTGGGCCGAGTACATTTAGATTGCTATCGACACGTTCAAAAGAAGTGTTTGTAGACTACTTCACTTTTAATCATGAATGGCCTCTGTCATCATCTTGGTGATTTTGTTGAGGTCACTTAAAGAGATGGTCTAGATGCTTCTAAGGAAGCCTTTAAAATAGTATTTTTCTGTTTTACATCATCATCTTCATCATCAACGTCATTTTCCTACCCATATCCCTATTTGTTTAGGGTCGGCGCAACATACAGTATTCTTCTTACATACACGTAGGGCGGCGTTGGTAATTACTGACATTAAATTCGATTGAGGTCCAGTAGCCAGTCGAATTTCTCAACACATGACACAAATTCTATAGTGTACCTAATACTAAGAAACTATCAAGTTTTCCATTTCTTTGAATTCTCCACTAAACAAGTCAACAACATTAACAGGAATGGTTACTGCAAAAGTTAATCGAGGGGATCGAGTGACGGTTCTTAAACTGTAATATATAGGTTTGTGAGCTAAAGTCGTTAAAGAAACCGCTTTGGCATACAATTGTAAATTATGCGAGAACATAAATGTACGGTACGCTTTTCTTTCATCACCAGATAAGCACAAAATAAAAGCTGTTTTTACTGAAAGCTTTGCATTATTTATTTTTACGACCCCTGTGTACATACATTTGTGACCGCGAGTAGTGTATAATGTTGAAAAAGTAGAGGAAATACTAGTGTTCTTTTTAGTCAGACCGAAGCCATTCATACTCATTCTCGTCCGTAGCAAAGGATATTTTTTCCTTCAAAGCCTCCACAAAGAAAGTTTTCATCTTTTTATTATTTTCCAGGCTCCGTTATCTTGTCTCTAGGGAAATAGGATAGAAATTGGCTACACACATGAAGTATAACGCCTTTTAAGTTTAAATTATGGACCATTATTGGAGGTTCCAGATTTAATATTTAGCTTAACGATTTATTATTCAAGTTCCTTTGACTATCATAATTTATATCCTGATAGCTCTCAGCTGGGGCTGCATTATGGAAGCTGTCTAGCTTATTACATTTTTAATGAAAGCGCAAGACAATTTTCGAGGGAAAGTAACTATTTTGCTATTAATTCAGTTTTAAAAGACTACGTTGATTGAGTATAAAAAAAAAAAACGTAATTCTCTAGCTAGGTACAGTCCAATTCAAATTTTATGGCGGCTCGGAACATGAGGCGAGGCGCTGCGCAATAACAAATTCATCTGACAGCGGGGGTGAAAGGTAAGGTACTGCGCAGCGAGTAGCGCACTTCAGAGCCGTTATAAAGTTTGAATCGGGCTGTAAATGTAGACGTTTAGATAGTGTGACGGTTGACAGGTGAGAATGGAAGAAAACACATGTTGCGCTGACCTTCAGTCACATGGGACAAGGGCAGGAAGATGATGATGAAGTGGGTACATGTAGAGCTTTAGGGGTCAATATTGACTGAAGCGTTTGTAACGATATGGATAGTTTCTTCAAAACACGTGTTGCCTAAATTTAAACCATTATTGTCCTACAATCTACATTCACAGTTAATTAATCCAACCTCATGAGACCAATTAGAGCTTGTTAGACCGATGATGCAGACCAGAACCGAATTGATTATGTTATGCAGTTTTGTTGTTGGTATCGTATTAATTACTGTCGTCACTGCGATAATACATATTTGGGATGTCCAAAACAATTTATAAAGAAAAACCTTGGATGTTATCTTGATATCGAACCGATAATATTGATGACGTGTTGCAATTTGTATTTTGCATAACTTGCATCCCTACTTCCCTGAGCTTCATTGTGTCCCAAATTGGAATTAAGTATTGGAACTGTAGACTCTACAGTTTTTGATAGAGCTGTTGTGTAAGATAAGCGATCGATTCTAGATAAGTAATTCGTTTTAGATACACTACATTTACCTACCGATATATCCCTTGAAAGCCTACCTACACCATAAAAATAATAATACATAGCCGGAATTTTACGAAGAAGCGTAACGTAAAATACCGATGTTAGTATTTTTAGTCTGTAAAAACGAACCTAAACTTGAGCCAGTTTCAGCTCAACACCTAAAGAATAGAGATATGGCCCCAAAAATTATTTAACATCACACTTCGCTTACATTTTTACGCCATTTGACTTGATACAGTATACGTAAATTGCACATTTTGGTACCACAAAATTACTTCGCCGACGTTCCAGCGTTAATATATTTTATAGTTATTATAATGTAGAGGTGCGAATTTTGGTTTTATCAAACTGGCGATTTGTGAGCGTTTTTCCAGCGACGCGATTGGTAAATGGGATTGCCCCGTGTGCCCGTGTGTGTGCAGGTTATTCGCCGCGTGGGCTCAATATTTAAAGCTTATCTGGCTCTCTCTGTACACTCGTTTCAATCGCTCACGTTACGGATACGCGACGACCCTGATGCGTATACGTCGCCGCGTCGACGCGACAACTGTTTCTTTGAAAAGACACTCATAAATCGCCGAGTGTAAAAGCCCTTACTTATGAAAGATAATGTAAAATGTTCTGAGTCTATTTGATCAGTTAATGAATGGGCTTTTCTTTGTGAATTTTCTGTATCGTATCATACAAGAATGGTGTTTGTGGTGTAATAATAATAGAGTTCTACTAGCAGCGCCCCGCGGTTTCACCCGCGTTAGTTTCGATCCCGTGGGAATATCGGGATAAAAATATATCCTATATGTTAATCCTGGTTATAAACTATCTGTGTACCAAATTTCATCCAAATCCGTTCAGTAGTTTTTGCGTGATTGAGTAACAAACATCCGAACATCTTCACAAACTCTCACATTTATAATATTAAGTAGGAAGTAATGGAAGTAGGATTCCAAAATGCTGTATTGAATTGTCTTTTTCATTATTTAAACTCGTAGGTACCTTCTATTCATGATACACAATTAAGTCGATACGGAAGAGCCAGTAACTTCATTTTGAAGCAACAATTTTGGAAACCTATATGTCAGGTCACTTCCAAATATGACATTACCATACCAATTTCATGTCCAATAACCGGTTATTTCAACTCCTCCAAATACACAAACGTTGGCCTCGCTGACGTCACTATTTCCATATATTATGCAGAATCCGGGCATCAAATATTGATCGCCGATAAGTTTGACTGGTCTGCTGGATTTGGGACCCGGATGTGACGGAATATATTCGTACAGACAGTGTATTTTTTGCAGTATTTTTGATACTTAAATTAAGTCCTCCAAACCGTATTTCGGCCACGGCCGCCAATATCAACGGAAACTAGCTTTCGGCGCGGGAGATATTATAGTGCACAAGTGTGCGCGCATACACATCTGTGTCACTCACTGCACTCTCTCTTTCCTCCCTCACTCTCATAGTCCAATGGGACGGCAATCCAGCACGACCGGAGAGAGATCAGGCGCAGGATAAACGGCTTAACGTGCTTTCCGAGGCACGGGGATATCACACCGAACTTCCAAACTCCGGGCTGTTACTAATAAATTCCTGATGGAAAAACTCAATAACACTTTGCCCGACCCGGGAATCGAACCCAGGACCCCAAGCTCAGCAATCGCGCTGGCGACCACGAGAGCAACGGGGCAGTTTTGATAAATAAAAAGCGTACGAAACACGAGTTTTAACATCACTCATACACTGAACTAAGAATTGACGATTGACGTTGAGCTTAGTAAGAAACACCACGGTATGAATTACATGAACATAACATCATGCCGAAGGGGTATTCCCCGAAGGGTTAGGTAGAGGTGTACCTTGGTCCCATGACTCCCATGTAATTGGGGGCGTACCGTTTGCCATCAGTCCAGACTCCGGGCTGCTACTGAGAAATTCCAGAAAAACATGAAAAACGACGTCGAAATACCAAGTACTATATTAACATATTATCCATTTTCCCAAATATTTTATCTCAGTACCCCATAGTTTAGCAAAGAAAAATTCACTTTAACGATAGTCTATTTCCCATAAATCCCTCAAATGTGACACAAATGATGGATGGCAGAGGTTCGAAGACGTTGAACTAAGCTTTGACTTTATTCTGTACTATCAAAATATTGTCTATCTCAAATCTTTCAGATTTCACGCGGGATTTACTTCTTTTGGTAGTCGATTTACTGTTGGATACTTTTTGTTCTACGTTAAACGAAAGTGTCCTTTGAAAGTTTCTGTAAGTACTGAAAAGCGATAGAGTGAAAGTAATTTCTATGATAAAATGTTTTCATACCGTAAGTACACGTGGAAACTATGAGAACAGGGAGGGGTTCGTGGCTAAGTAATAATAGCCGCAGGGGTTGATCGATCAGGTTAAAGTACACTTGCCGCGGTTGGTCCGTGGATGGGTGACCACCTTTATATTATCAAATCCCCTCCATGTCTCGGAAAGCACGTTAAGCCGTTGGTCCCGGCTGTCATTCGTGATCTTTGGCAGTAGTTACGGGACGTCAGAAGCCCAAGTCTGACAACCAGTCTTAGCAAGAGGTATCGTATTACCTAGTAAAAGGGTTGTGGAGATGAGAGCAGTCGCTTCATGTAAAATACTGGCAGTCAGCTGCATCCGGTGAGACTGTAAGCCTATCTCAACATAATTACGAAAAGGCTGGGTGGATGATGAAATACCCTACACGTGTAAACATTGTGTCAGTTGAAGGTTAATTTTTATCTTACGTAACTAATAATAGGTAATTTCTGAAAGAAAAACAAAACTATCCCAATAATTATATTACTCCATAATATTGTCTACGATATTTTTCTGTTGACATCGAAGGCGCTAAGATTCCACCGGTCCTACAAAAATAGATCTTGTAAACATTAACGTGTAATTTATTCTCTATCGAGGTCGGCTCGAAAGAAAAACACGTCTAAATATAGATAGTATCTCCGTGGAATTGATCTGGTACTTATTAAATGAACGAAGGACTAATAAGATAACGATCTATTTGAAACTTCTCTTGGCACCACAGTAGGTACTTACTGTTGTAATCCCTTAAACCTATTAAACACGTCACTAAGTACCTACGCCAGTTATATGACTTGACAAAGGCGCCAGCTTATATTGATTTCTTTATCCATTCTCATCACCTTAATGAATTGTTTCGTAGAATCGAGCCATGTCGGCTACATACTAATTAGCACTTCCTATGATTGACGACCGCCTAACGAAACAGGCTCTCCGAATAACTAAACAACAGCTGCTTAGAGTTACAGTGCCTTATCTAGCCACGGGTCATTTAATAAACACTTTTTGGTCTGTGTAGACCATCCACTGTGCTGGGCCTGCACAGAGGATGACGAGATAGCAGCTCATGTGCTTCTTAACTGCCCTGTGGCTTCCACATACAGCGCAAAGTACTTCGGTAACCCAGGTACCCTCAGTGAGATCGTCAGTCACAACAAGGCGTTGTTGGCCTTCCTTGAGGAGCTGGGGTGGCCCGTCTTACCAATTACTACGGAGCACGTATATTTTATGGACATTTCTAAAGTGTGGTGGCAGTTAGCATATCTAAGCACAGACGAAAGCTGTTACAACCACAAAGTACGCGTTGGACGTGATCAGGTGACATGCTATATATGCTTATTCAAATAAACATTCAGAGCAAAGCATTAAGTTTTAATAAGGGGCATAATTTAAAACTGCCAGCGAACTCCTTGCTAACTCGTCGAGTAGCACGTATTCGTTTTACCTTTGCGAGTATTCCAGTAATGATTCTTTGAATAACTGAAGCACTGTTTGCATATGAAACGTTTGAGGGTAAAGGATTGCGTTTTGTTATGGGAATAAATTACAAAAACCTCATGTGTTAATACTGTAAGCTGCTGCCATGCCATGGTGCTCAGCTGATCGATTTCAAACGATCTCCACAAAACTCCTGTCAGTAGGTACCTACATATTTCACGCTATATGCGCTTTTATCATTTCTAACGTGGTGATATTACCGTGGACGTCCACTCTACGTCAAGGCATCAAGATCACGTTATAAAAATATGATTTTTGACATTTTCAATCTCAAATAGCAGCTGAGGGGTCAATTGTACTTTCGCTGTAATAGTAAAACATGCTGAAAATGTAATAGTAGGTAGGTACTTTAATTTTTGGGTAGAAAATCGACACTTGAATGATGTCCTTTCCATACATGTTATGGAAGTGGACGTCCACAATAATATATCGTCACTTTAGAATTTATAAAATCTCACTATGCGTCACAAAAAACGCTGAAAATGGTCATACACATAGTTGTTTATTGAATCTACAATCCAAAAAACATTCCAGACATAGAATGGTTCACATTCCACATGGAAAATACATTTGTACTCCAAATAAAACTGACCGTTGAGCAATTTTTATTGTCAATAAAAAGCACTGAGCCATATTCAGGGCGAAGTTTTGAAATAATCCTAACCTTTTCTACTTACTTTAGTATGAAACTGAAATTGCTCTCCACAATTTGAACAATTTCTAAAGCACACATTCGTGGAGCGAAGCGAATAATTAAGTGCGAGCCCGTAATTAAAGCCTATTCAAGTGTTGCTAAGAATGTAGGTTATACAAAGTCAGCGAGTAATTTGCATTGCTTAAGCAACTGATAAATTCAAACGAACTTGGGACCCGACCTTAAATTCACACTTAATTTTACAAAGATAAAGGACATTGCCTAAAGTATGGGCGACTGCCCTAAGCGTGTGCTCGTAATATTCAAACATTTATTCATTCATTATTACGTGTTTATTATTCTTCTAGACCTTTCGTGAACGAATCAAAAAGTTTTTTACATATTAATTTTTTTGTTGTCAAGGAGAATATAAGCTTTTGAAGTTTCATTTTACGAAAAAGTGGACAATAAACCTATACTTTCAAAGATATTTGCGTAAGCTGAAATAAACAGTTTTGATTATTTATTATATTATTTATTTTTGTACCTCAACACTTCTCAAAACGTTGATTTTAAATAATGTAATGAAAAGCACAATCAGCAACAATATTGTAGATTCAAGCAAAACGTTAGGACGTATTTAAAATAAAAAAGTAGAGGCACATAACCCAAAAAACAAAAGGCGGTAATTATTCCCAAAAGTTTTCCACAAACACCCACCGAGGAGCAGAGACATTGTTCAGCGTAATGAGCTCAGAAATAATGTTTATACGCGAAACTGTGACTCGCGAGTCTTTCATACGACGCGACTAGGCATAAATGTTTGGATATCATTAAGTTTTCGTGTCAACCATGAAACGTGCTGAATAAGGTCATAAGGAATAAAGTGAAGGTAGATTTAATACAAGTTAAGAAAAAGCTCTATGAAATATAGCGTCGATCTTTGCTTGCTCTCGAATTATTAGGCATATTTTGATATCTATGGTATTTTCAGCGATCCAATATCAGATATAGACTTTTATGAGCCCATCAAACACACCTCTTCTTATGCTCTCTGTGTAACAAACCTACACTATAAAATACTTTTGCAATACCAATGCTAACCTGTTCGACGTGGCCGATTTAAAAAATTCGTCTTTCGGGTCTGCCTGTATGATCGCGCTGTTCTGTCTAAACTACGCAACGGATTTTGATATGGTTTTCGCTGTCATTTGGAGGAAATACCAGGAGGTTTTTATATATAATATTTAACTTACACATAATAAAGAGATCTCGATGTTTTGTCAAGTTTAAAAAATCGTGCGAAGCATGGGCGATTCGATAGTATAAAGATAAGTGGAATCATCGATACGACCAAGAATAAGATGAGCTCATAATACGTCAAATACTCCCAAAACATGCCAACTATCACAAAGAGAAAAAGGACCACCATGTATAAAATTCAACAGTGGCAACATATCGGACGAGTGTAACTGTCTCGTACGTGACGTCACGAACTCAGAGCGGTGCGTGTACAAATCCCTTCACGGTCGGCCAGGCGCCGGCGCACGTTCCACCCTTCGCGAGCCATTTGTGTCCACGTGTCGGAATTTTTAATAGAACCGGAACACCGTCCATCCGGTGAGTGAATCATGCTCAAGCTCGTACGGAATTGCATGGACGTTTTTGCTGAATGCGTTTTCGTGTAATGTGGTTTACTATTTTTATTAGTGTTTAGTTGCCCTTCGGAAGTTGTTTGCGGTGAGGACCACAAAACCTCACGAGTTTTTAGTGAATTATCCTATCAGCAGAATTATTAAAAAGGGCATTTAAAAAATAAGTCGTGTCATCAATCAGTTGTTTGGATCTGTCTGTTTTGAAAACTATCAATTCCTACATTATTTCTAAGATTATAAATTTTTATTATCTAATAAATATTTAGGTACCTACCTATTAATTTATTCAATTTGCCAATCTTGAAACAAGACACTTAGATTTGAGCTTTACATTTATATGCATTTATTAATATAATATTTGTCACGTAATAGGTACATCCGGTGCTTTCAAAGAACTCAATAAATATCAAACAACAATGTAACCTTTTCTGAGAGGAAAAAATTTCCTACACCACTCCGAACTTTATAAATTATGCTCCGAATAATTGTCCATATCTTCGACTGAATTCAGATATCCTTTCACACTACATAAACTTGATCTCTAGGGAATAAAACCTTCGTAGAGGCGATAGAAACCCAAAAATCTCGGCGGGCGGGCACAAAAAATTTCACATAAATAATTCAGCAGGCAACATTTTCAGCAGAAAAACAAACGAAATCCAAGCACAGCAAAAGAATTATGGGCGTTATTTCTCAAATTTTGAAATAATCCTAATACATAAGGAAGACATATTCTTCGTCGGCCAAGAGCGATAAACAAGATTAAAATTACAGGAAGCGAAGTTGGCGAGGCTGGGGCATAGATCTGGAAGGAAAGCTGGAGTTGAATGGCTAGTTTATAGTACAAACAAAACGGTCAAAAACGAAACACAAACACTTGAAACAATGAAACAGCCACCAGGTTACGCTATGAATATCTAATGAAAGAGAAAACGATACTGCGGAAAGGGTATCATAAAGCTGAGAGGATAATGGACAATGGAAGTTCAAGGCCGCAGACAGATGCTGTATGTTACAGATACAGGACATGTGCTATAATATTAAAGATTACTCTCCCTCACATACGGTCGTAAAATTAGTACCCGTAGACAGTCGTAAACACGACCATGATCAATAAGAATGAACGGTAAATATTGCCAGGTTATCATTTTGTTATGAAAGTAAGAATTCTTCGCGGCCAAAGCATAATTACGAAACATTATTAATGTTGCAACTTAATTTAAGCTTCTGAAATTAGCTGAGAAATTGCTCGACAATAATAACCAAATATATTTTATTTGGCTGTAGCACTGAGCTTAATGTTTACATTCCTAACAATATTATCATTATCTTACTTACTCAAATATTTTCTCACACACATTACTAAAAGACTTTTAGTTGCAAAAATATTAAAATCGAACATTGTTTTCGAATTTGTTCAGCTGGAAATAAATTTCGATCTAACAGAATATGCTTCGGGGATTTCAAACTGTCATTTCTAAATCCTTTTAGTAAAATTACATTATATTACAATAAAGAGGTGTTTAAGAAAAAAGGTTCCCAGAATAAACCTTGATATGTAAGGCTTACAAGAGAACGTATGAATTAATATGGTATGGTATATTCTACCTTAGTAGGAACTAAGGTAGAATAATGAGTATCTACACAAGTACGTAGGAATAGAAAGTCGATAACGAGGAGAGCGAAAGTCTACATTTAATTTAAATAATATATTAGCATTTTTTATTCCTGTCTATAAAATTTGAACTCTGTTCGGTCAAAGCCCTTTCTGACATAGGAAACCCCTCTTTGGCCAGCATTACTGCATGGCACTTTAAAACCCTTCAGGGCATCAGTTTATCTGGCGAAACACTAGCCGTTCCCAGGCCATTGCTCTTGAGACATAAATTAACATTAACTAGACAAGTCTGGACTGGCTGTTTTATATAACAAAATATATTCCATTCCACAATGTATTGTTTGTTTATTTGTCTCAAGGGAGAGAGTATTTTACAATAACAACTGAGTAAGGACATGCATAATGCGTTGTTGTTTAATTTATTTTTCTTCGCCTTCGTCTTATATTTATTTTTGCAATAAATAATTAACCATCGACATTTTTTCAGCACGAACAGTATCGACGGAATGGGGATTGTCCAAAATTTCTAACCATTAGATTTTATTTTTTTTTTTTAAATTTAGAACATTTTGGGAAACTAATTTGAATATTTTAATGGCTGGCTCAATAGTTATTTTTTTATAAATATTTAAAATTTTTAAGGTAGGTTACGTCATCAGTGGCACTAAAGATTAAGTGCTGTTGCCTCACTAGTACAGAAATAAAAAATTTCAATATGTCAACACAACGTCATCCACACCTATCAAAGTTTGAAAGTTTTACTTTGACGTATCAATCTATTAAAAAATTTCATTCCATAGCATTTCATTCCATTTTTATTGTATTCCATAGCTCTTCCGATATATTAAATATTGTCGATTGTTGAAATAATGTAATCAGATTTATAAACGAGATGAACAAGAGGCAAGTCGGAATGTTTAAATTTAATATATTTTTGATATATTATAATTTTACACTTGACACTGACGGATTGTAGACAATACTTGCCACTTACTTTTTATTTTATTTTTGAGGTAACGATACTAAACTGTACGGTCGCAGGTGACGTAATTTGAAAGGCACAGAAGGTCAATCGTATTTTATCAAAAATATCAATAAATATTAATATTTTTCGTAAATTAATTAGTCCATAATGATTAGTAACGCTATTCCTCGAAATGGTTTTTCAATTACAACATTAAAAAAAATATGAACAATGCCCATTGATCAGCTAGTCGATTCTGTTAGAATCTCACCGTGAGAAGTTAGGTGAAGTGAGCTGTCATTCCATTTGATGCTATAGGGATTGGCACTAATGACAGCTGACTTTAAGCTCACTTCTTTTGAGTTATCACGGTGAGATTTTTACAAAATAGCACTACAGCATAATTATCATCTTCGCCGTCCAACATCCCACGATTGGTCATAAGCTTCGACTTTAACATCCGTCTGTGCACACTCGCATAAGTATGGTAGGTAGGTATTATAAGAAGCCCTATTACTTTGGGAAGTTCGGAAGTACTTTTTTAAGTTTTTTCCACGAAACAAACTAAGCCTGTCGAATACAGTTGCCAATATTTTTAGTTGCTAGACGATTTCTGAGAATATTGGGCATGGTTCCCGGAATCTCATAAGCTTCATATCCTAGAGCGGTGAAATAGTGTCGTCGGGCAGAAATATGTTAACGATACAGGGAATTTCATAACATAGCGAAATGCGTAAATAGTTTCTGTATGTGAGCTGTTATGTTAAAATTCAATTGAGTGATCGCGTACATTTCATCTTTTGTTGAATTGACTTTGCATTCGTTGTTTGGTTTTGTTTGATACATTTTTGTAAGTGGCACTTCTTCCAAAATCAGGCAGTGATTTGTGTCTCATGTTATGAACGCAGTTGAATGAACATATTCTACTGTTCAGTGACATTTATGCTACCGTATGAAACGAAAATGAATGACCATAGACCTAGATAACAATATACAATGTAAAGGGCAGCTTTTAAGACATTCCAGGCGATTTATTTAATTGTTTCTTAACATATATGTAGCATGATCACTTACCTGTTTGGCCATAAGCGAAGATACAAGCATTGTACCCATCGAATGCATTGTCGAGTATATCCCTGCCAAGACATTCGAATACTGTCTTTTGAGATGCAAAATGAGGCAGGGATGGGTCCAGAGAGTAGAAACAATGGTCGAACGCAAATGTCTTTGGTTGTCTTCTGAAAAGAAAGAAAATATTTCGTTAGTTATGTCATCCATACTAATACTAATATTATAAATTCAAAAGTAACTCTGTCTGTCTGTATGTTACCTTTTCACGCCTAAACCACCGAACGGATTTCGATTAAAATTTGGCAGAGATATAGATTGCATCCCGGGGAGTGACATAGGATAGTTTTTATCGAGATACCTCGCGGGCGAAGCCGCGGGCGGAAGCTAGTACTAATATAATCCATATCCTACTTCCTACTCATATTTTAAATATGGTACACTGATAGTATAACCAGGACTAACACATAGGATACTTTTCCCGATATTCCCACGGGATCGAAACTAACGCGAGTGAAACGGCAATGCGCTGCTAGTAATATTATAAATGCGAAAGTGTGTCTGTCTGTTACCTCTTCACGCTTAAACCGCTGAACCGATTTAGATGAAATTTGGTATAGGAGAGTCCCGGGAAAGGACATAGGAGAGTTTTTATCCCGATATTCCAACGGAAAACTTACTCTGGTAAAACGGCGGGGCGCTGCTAGTAAATATAATAAAAAGAAAAAATAAAGATTGACTGAACGGATTCCGATGAAATCTGGCGCATGGGTAGATCATGACCTGGATTAGGACATAAGATACTTTTTACATGGATAATCCTACGGGATCGAGACTTATGCGGGTGAAACCGCGGTGCGCAGCTAGTGTCATATATTCGGGAGATTGCAGTTGATTGCTATTCGTAGGAGTCTTCTGAAGAGATCGGACACGTTCCTATATGACTACACCTTGATATAATTTTTGATTTCGAAAATGAACAAGCCTGTTGTGGTGCAGCACATCTCGCAATAAATCGCTTCCACAATGAGTCTAAAATGTTATTATTTAAACATAATTTAATATTTTCATTGGAAGAAAACAATTCACAGAAGCTGTACCTATAATACTGGGATTATAACACAACTCCAATAAAAACTTTTCTGAACATGAGCACATTCGGTTCGAAAGTCGTGTTTAGTTTTGAAACAGCTACTATTCCCTACTTTAGACTAGGTTTAACCTACACGAAAACAGAACGATTGCGTAAACGCCTCATGGACGGGCAAAGCCCACATACGTGGGTCGTCTAATGAAACTCTGCTAATGGCAGTAAGTTTAAATTAATTTCACGAGCAGCCAGACCTTTACTGAATCCTACGTTTTTGAAAACACACGAAACTACCATGTATGTGAACAACGCATTTAAATTTAGTTGATAGAAAGTTAGATTGGGCACGTTTTTGATAAGGGATTCAATCATTATGGGTTGTTATAGTTTGGATACGTGTTTGGTATTTCCGGAAACGGTCTGTTATCTTTATTCTTAAAATTTACAATAAAAAGATAACATAACATAATCAGCCTATAATGTTCCCACTGCTGGGACACAGGCCTCCTCTTAGTGAGAGGGAGTGGGCCGTAATCTACCACGCGGGCCTAGTGCGGGTTGGTAGATGTCACATGTCGTCGAATTTTTGGTTCTAGGACATGCCGGTTTCCTCACGATGTTTTCCTTCACCGTTTTGAGAGCAGTGGTGATGAAATAATTTACACAAAGTAAAGCGCCTGTCTGGGTTCGAACCTACGACCTACAACTCGTAAGTCGCGGCCGATACCACTGGGCCACCACTGCTCTCAAAAGATAAGCTTCATAAAACTCCCTTTTTGTTAAGCGGTCGTGGCAACTAGTCTTTGGTAGTGTCCTACTTTGTGGAGCATTTATTAATCCTAAAATGGTTATGCTTAACCTGAAAACATGTCAAAACGGCGGAGTACAGAACATCTCGTTTTCCGACAACCACGGTCTAGCCAGCTCTACATAAATCGAAAACCGCAATTTTTATACTATTGTTCCGAGTATAAATGGTTTTCAAGGAAAATATTCTAAACGCAGTCATGATTGTTTAAGAAGATAATTATAACCGTCCATTTCTACATCCTTTTATAACTTTATGGTGATTAAAAGGCTAATGAGAGCAGTGGTGGCCCAGTGTATTTAATTTCATCACCCTTGCCCAGTTTGCCCAGAAAACGATAAAGGAAAACATCGTGAGGAAACCGGCATGTCCTAAAACCAACAATTCGAAGACATGTGACATCCACCAGCCCGCACTGGTCCCGCGTGGTGGATTATGGCCCACTCCCCTTCGCAGAGGCGAGACCTATGTCCCAGCAGTGGGAAAATTATAGGCTGATTATGCCTGGTGAAAAGGCTAATGTCGTTCTTGTCTACATAACGAAAGAAAGGAAATAAAAAATTTAATAAACTCCAATCGAGAATAATGGCAATAAAATCCGATCACAGCATGACACGAGCCAATAACCTTCTCATAATATATTTTGCTAAAGTTGAATCACTATAATCCCCTCCACAGCTAAATACGAGCTGCAGAAATTTTCAGCCAACTTAAAGCTCCCAGCTGAACTTATATTTCCGATCCAATATATTCTATCCCGTACACCCAATCGCATATAGAGAGGGACAGAAAAGGAATAAATTCCCTCAATACTTTTCGTTTGGATTGGATACGGGTAGCGTGCCAAAAGATAATGTTATTACTTCGATTTATTGACCTAATTGTTGTTTCTTAACGGTAGTAGGGTGACTGTTAATCCTACTAGATTTCTATCTGGACGCCTCATTAGTTCTGACTTCTGAAGCTATGTTTTGCTTGCTTGTTTCGTTTTAAGTTCAGTGACCTCAGTTTTGGCGCATTTGCTAATACTAGTAACGTTGCTAATATGCTAATGTGTCCTCGTAGCTTAAGTTATTAGTTAAAATTAGACGCCTGGTGTTTCTGAGCTAACAGGTAATTTCGCTTTATTAAAAGGGTATCTTATTGGTATAAATTTTAGTTAATTAGAGATGTTTTAGGCCAACATTATGAAACAGGATTACTAAGGCATCTTCCTGTAATTTAGCATCACTTTTTTTTTTCTAAGTCAAATGTTCCTGATTTGCAAAGCCAGTCTGTGCCTGCATTCTTCGGTCAGTGCCCCTAAGTGTAGAAACCCCGTCCACCCACCGGCCACCAAGCTAACGCGTGTTAATGGGACGTTTAACACGTTAAACAGGACAGCTCGTTGCAGGACTAGGAAGCTATACCTTACTACTGTTTACTCCAACGTTCGAAACGCTCGTAACTTGCTACTTTCCTGCTCCTGGCAAGTCTTCAAACGACAATGACGTTTGTGACGTCATAATAAAATTTATCTTCCTACATATACCTCAATACGCGTAGGTCGAAGTTCAGTAAACAACAAAGAGTATTTCCAGTGCCCTGGAGCTTGGATTTATTTGTGGACTTCTAGAACTTTATTCGAGTTAGGTACCCACAACAACAGAGTGTATTGCCCTTTTGATACAGTTGCTCGTCCTCGTGGAATTTCATTTGAACCCTTTTCACGTTTCTAAGAGCGAAATTCTCAAGTTCCCATTCTGATGAGAGACGATACTCTTCCAAATTTTCGATTAAGTTTATAAGTTGAAACCGAATTGTACGATAAAGGGCGAGTAGAAGTTTTGTTAAATATTCGAGATCTACCTAATTATAGTCACTTTCCTGTAACACCTTTAATTTCGTCGCAGTGCTTAGATAATTATCATCTTCATGTCATATGTTTCGACTTGTTAAATATAGAATGCACAAAGCATTTTTTTTTTGAAAATCCCAAACATAATTACATTTTTGGATCCACGACAACGAAAACTTTTAACCAAGAAGAAACACAACAAAATTCATCAAAGCGAACGTCACTACGGTTACACACAACATGCAGGATGCAGGTGGGTATGACAGAATTCAATTTACCAAAGCGACTACTACGTCACTCCTACGAGCATGCACGGGATAGTAATCAACGCCCAGACATGCTTTGCCAATTCCAGCTCAGTATTAAAATTATGCAAGGCAAGGAAACCTACGCGAAAGGGAAAATTGCGACACACGGCAATAAATAGGCCTCAACTGATAACTATGTGCAAATGCTTGTTACTGTCTGTGTTTGAGACTTGTGTTTGTTCAGCATGAATGTTAATTTAAATACTTATTTTTGTGATATAGTAGATAGAATATCATTACCACTTTACGGATCGTAATTAGTGAGACTCAGTCATCTGGTGCATCTAGATTCCACTGAGCAGGAGATCCTCGAATTTTAATAAAATAAATATGATACCTACAAGAGACTAACAATACAGTATAACAGATCTATGTAATCCGAAAAGCATTTATGGCCCAACAAAATACCCATTCAGAACCAGAGCATTGATTCACTCCAAAAGGATTGATGAAGCAAAACTCATTTCTACCAGATTCGGAACAAACATAATTTCAGTTAGTTTGTGCAGATCGCACTGAGATTAAAGTTGCTAACGAGCATCGCTATCCATACTAAGATAGAAATCGACGACCCGCTTGCAAGTAAGGCAATAGGGCTAAGTTCTAATGACGAAAGCTGACGGACGTTTGATGAACGCGAGTTTACAACGTCTAATGAGGGGTACGCCTTTCTAGGTGGTACAAACCGTGAGTGTGTAGTTATAAACGGGAGTCAGGCGTTTGCCGTCTGAACTTAGTCTGTCTCCGGAAGGGTAAAGGCTCCTTCAAACAGGCGCGACACGCGACGCGAATCGCGAGCGGTGCCTTTGCGTCACGTGCGATTCGCGTCGCGTGTCGCGCCTGTTTGCATTCGTCCTAAAGTTGTAGTTTCCATATGCAGCCGAGACTTGGTGTTCCGATTTCGGATGCAAGTGAGGGTCTGACATTTTGGACCGTTGTTGTTGGGAGTTTGGAGTCAATAGTTCCTTCCGCTACACTTTCGTGCTGTTATGCTGGAATACAAGATGTTATTAAGTACCAAAATGTAGTGTAATTTAAGACTGATGTTTGTGCAGAAAAACTGCTGTTGTCAAAAACAGAGATACAAAGACGTCTTGATACAATTTCATTAGACTACAACGTGTATTACACTTCTCGTATTCTCACGAGATAACACTGAACGAGAAAACTTTCAAAAGACATACGCTTCGAATGAACAAAGTTTAATAAAAAACCAAGTCAGCCGGACAAAATGTAAGTCGTATTGTTTTGAATATCCTACGTTCGATCTGAACGCAGAACAGGCAGCAAACTTGCAGTTTTGGTAATAATACCTTGTGTTTCGACTATTGTTGCAAGTCAGACATTAGTCTTGTCAATTTGTCACAGCTGCGACTATACCTACCATTCACAGGGCTATTAATTAGAAAATATGTTTATTCTCAGTCAGTAGGCTAAAGTTGTTGTGTGCATTCAAACAGAAAGGTAATAAATATGTTATCGTAAAATTATAATGGAGTTTTCTTCATTTTCCTCTTAGAACGTCCACAGTACCTATTATAAAGTTTTGATTGATTTATTGGTTTTCTCCTAACTCCATACTTTCAAGAGCCTAATATCGTTAATGTAAAAGTATGTGTGTAACTTTTCACTTTAACGTGAACGAACAATAGCTTTTCAGGTATCGAATACATTATCAAGTATTACCATATGCAACAGTTGATCCAAAATTGCTACGATTAAGACTATTAATGTCTGTTCTAAAGTCGAAACCCTACCTTACGTCTATGCCAATTCCCTAAAGTGCTATCCACAACCGCAGAGCATACACGAAATGGTAGTTCAATTCCATTAAATTTAACAGCAATTTTGCTTATAACCTTGTAGATAAACATAGTTAGACCACGGACAAAGTCCTGTCTAACTTTGGATGCAACTGAGACTGGCCCGCCTGTTTTGCTAGCAACACAGGAGCCGCAAGACATCTAAGTAATCACTTCAGGCAGAAACAAGACATACTTACTACAAAACTTTAATGCACAAGAAGTTTAAACGCAAAAGCTTCTAAAAAACCGACCAAGTGCGAGTCGGACTCGCACGGATACGAAGGTTCCCGTGCGTGCCAGAAGGCAAAATGGTACGAAGAACCCCCTTTAAATTTTTACTTTATGTTATTATTTGTTGTTATAGCGGCAATAGAAATACACACTGAAAATTTCAACTGTCTAAATATCACGGTTCATGAGATACAGTACGCTGATAGTCAGACGGACGGACGGTCGGCGGAGGCTTAGTTTAGGGTTCCGTTAGCACCCAGCAGCAGTAGGGAACTCTAAAAAACGTAGGCACGATTTTCAAGTCGGTAAAAAGAATCAATACCTCAATGTTCGTTTTCGCGCAATTTCCTGGGATGTCTTCAAACAGTTCGATACGTTTGAGAATTGGCTCGCAGTCAAATAAACCACGAGCATATCAACGAGCGCAATAATGGCGAGTGTATGTCGAAGCGGGAAGACCGTGGCGGCAGGACGCCGGAAGGCTCTGCAACGTTTGCTATAAAATAACATTCCCTGGCAACAATCCAAATGCTTACTCATAATATGGATGCGACGGGATCGCAAGACACCGCCCGTCAAAAACCTTTCGCAACACAAGCAGTTTCTGAAGGGTTTTATGACGACGACTTGGTTCAACGGAGTCAGCTAAGCTTAGCAAGGATTCAGGGATCATTTAGGTGCAGACGTAAAATAGAGTTCTAAGGGAATGAAACGTTTCATGTTGGCGGTAAAGCTTTACACGTGAGACACCTTTATTTAGATTACTACCATTTTGTTTACAGCTCACTTGACAAGACAGTAGAAAATTCGCTTCACCTGTTAAACTTGAAAGGGTTTGTTTTTTTCGTTAACACAACAATTTACCTTGGCAAAGGCGCAGTTTCTGAACAAAGTGTAAAGTACATTGCTATCTAACTCTAGAAGTATTATCCGAGTCGTTCCAACATCGGTAGGTAACAATTAAAATTATAAATAACATGCTCGAGCTCAACACGAACGATTCGGACATAACTTCTTCTACTTCTATAACTTTGAAGTTTTAGCTGAAACGAGCTACGAGAACTGAATAAGTACTACAAACTGTGGGCTCGTTAAGATATTTATGATAGTGCTAAAATCGGTGTTTTGCGGATAAACGGCCACTATAACTTAGCTTAATCGAGAGTGAAGCTAATAAAACTGGTTTTTGAACCTGTAACTTTGTTATCGCTGCAGATTTAGCTTTGATTTCTATTCCCTTTCTGACCTCGTATTAACTTTCTCAACTTGGTTTAGGCTATTCATGAAACTTATAACTTCCACTGTTATTTATCGTTCGGCTTTAATTAATACGTAGAAAACAAATCATAACTTCGTTAAGCCTTTGGTCCCGGCTGTCATTAGTGGATCTTTGACGTTACGGGTAGTCCGAAGCCCGAAAATCTGACAACCTGTCTTACCAAGGGTACAGAGTTACTGGGTAATACGGTATGTATTACCCAGTAACTGTGTTGTGGAGGTCAGATGGGCAGTCGCTTCATGTAAAATACTGATATTCAGCTGCATCCGGTTAGACTGGAAGCCGACCCCAACATAGTTGGGAAAAGGCTTATAGGCAGATAGATGATATGACTTCGTTATCATCTTCTCTCGTATCTACGAGCATAAAAACAACAAGACAGGGTTGTCAATCAACAAGTTTAGGTTGCGGCAAATGCATTTCCGTATCATATCTGGTGGAAGTTGTGGAGGCTATTTTGCTTAAAGCACACGGTGTCATTATAAGACGTTAACTGGTAAATTAGACAAATAGTGGTGATCAAATCAATAGCACAAACAAATCGAATAAAGAAATCATCGAAATGTTAAAGGCATATTAGCACAGCTCAAAGGAACAAGGGACGCACTCAGCTTGGAGAATGCAACTGTGCATGGATGTAAGCACAGTAAGTTTCCAGTTCACTGAATACGAACGAGAACCATTGACTCTTGATAAATTAGAACTATTGATATAATTTTCTAGGTCCACCAGTCTCAGGCTGAAATTGAAATTATTATGAGTCTTTGTTGTATCACTGCTGGGACTGCCTCCCTTCCCTCCTTCCTATTTATTGCTGTATGTGGACTGAAAATATGTATAGTAGTAAAAATATTATAGCGCCGAGCTTGTCTGTTGACAGTCAAGCTGACAGTTTTTCGGAATTGTTCTACGTACATTTTCTACGTAGAGAAAATGTCTTGTTAAATTACTTACTTCTTTTGTTAGGGCTAGTCTGTTAACGACAGAGAGGATATTGTTCACCCAGAAACTAACTCTAAGTTATTGTTGGTATACATATCAGGTGGAAGGCAACTGCCTATTTGTCTGGGTCGAAAAAGTAATTCCTTATTTTGTTGGCAGAAATATGTAAGTGGGATTGGCAAGATCTAATACTCATTCTTACAAAACGAACTTACAAACCATACGTATTAGCTTTTGGAGACGCAGTCAAATAATTTACTTAGCTTTATGAACATTCATCATAACATAATACTTAACTTCATTAGCAATTCTTAGATTTTAACGTAGCTTTTAAATTATCACACTAATATTATAAAGGCGAAAGTTTGTGTGTGTGTATGTTTGTTACTTCTTCACACTCAAACGGCTGGACAAATTTTGATAAAATTTTGTATGGAGGTAGCTGGCACCCTGGATTAACATATAGGCTACTTTTTATCCCGATATTCCCACGGGATCGACACTTATGCAGGTGAAACCGCGGGGTGCAGATATTTAATAATAATTGGCAGAAACATGTTAATAATGATGTATTCTACAGCGTAAGTAATAATCGTTTTTGCTCTCAATTCCCAGAATAGCCGTAGGAAAACGAATCGAAAAGAAAAACCATTTTCTCTGCTTTCTGAACATTTGTTGAATGTTATTATTTCATTAGCAATTCTTAGAACTTTAGATATAAGTACCAAATCGTATAAGACAGAATTTAAATAGAGTTTAAACATACGTATGGAACGCTAGAATATTTAAGTACGTTCATAATTATGGGAAATAAATTGAGACGGCTCCCTAGTATTTCATTCAGTAGTATTGTTATATATTCTGCAACATTACATTACCATCATGACGTGTCCCAGCCAAAAGTAACCAAAAACCCTCATCAACTTTAGAAACGTATTTTCATTTTCAGCCTGAAAACCTGGGTTTTTATTTTTTTACGGTACTTAGCTGGCTCTGACACACGTAGTACGTCTGAAAAAAATGTGAACCGTCGATAAATATTTACCCAAAGCTATTTCTGTAGTAACTCCAAAATTCAATGCCGGAATTATTCACGTAACATATAACACAATCTTCTGATTTCATGGAAATTAAACCCGTTTTATGTCTCAAACTCAATGTTTGCAGATCAGGATAAGTCGCATGGCGAAATTAAAATATAGGTACGTAGTAACATTAAATTTTATCTCTACGGCCCTCTAAAGATATACCTTATAGAATCAACTTGAGTTTAGGCAGCACGGATGGGCAGCGGGATTGTCCGAAAGGGTTACCGCCATCCCGAAACATAAAGGGCTAAGGAAGGAACACGGATGGGTTTTAGTCAGTAAGAGTCTGACACTCCCTTCCGCTCCACCCAGAGCGGGAGGGGTCATTTGATGATTTCCCATCATAAAAAAAGGCAGCACGGATCCTTTTACATCTATGATCAACGATATAGATTTGAATAGCCTCTAAATCTATGTCGCAAGCTCAACGGTTTTAGAAACCTACATATCACTTTTATTACACGTTCAGGCAAGCAATAAAAAGAGGTCCATAAAATATCTCTACATCTATGAGAATCGTGTTGGATATATACACTCAGCGGCACGGAATCTTGGCCAAGCGTTTATCTCGCGATAGCAAAAGTTTTAAGTATTTCTGATGAATGTTTGTTGTGCAGGTATGTCAAAAAATGTTAACTTTTAGTTCAAGAGGGTAATCCATTATGTTTAAGTGCACCACGACGAAACTTTTAATTTACAGTTGAATCGGGTCATTTGAGCGACTAAGTTCACGTTTTAAATTTGTGTGTTGTGAAAAGTTTACTGTTCGGTTTTTGAATTATTGTGATTTTATGCTTTTAATTCAATAAGTAAAGGTGCTTTAAAAGCAATAAAAATGCCTCTAACACCAACACAGGTTTCACAAGCCGTTGCGTTAATTAACCAAGGGCTGACACAGCGTGAAGTTGCTATTGCTCTTAACGTACCACGGTCATCAATTCAGAATGCCCTTAAAAGATACCAGGAGACAGGCCAGTACACCCGCAGGACAGGCAGTGGAGGCGTAAGGTGAACATCGGCCCGAGACAACCGCTTTATTGACCTGGAGATTTTGAGAAACCGCTACCTGACCGCTGTTGAGATACGCCAGCGGCTTCAAATTGTGAGAGGCGTTAATGTTAGTGAGCATACGGTGAGAAGACGAATGGAGGAAGTCAATTTAAAAGCTTGTAGACCAGCACGAGGTCCAGAACTTCTCAGACAGCACCGAGTAGCTCGACTTCACTTCGCACGAGAACACGTTAACTGGACCCACGAGCAATGGTCTAGAGTACTGTTCACAGACGAGTGTCGAATAGCTTTACGTTCTCCAGATGGACGAGAACGAGTGTGGCGAAGAAGAGGAGAGCGGTTTTTACCCATTACTACCACTCAAACAGTGAGTTTCCATGGAGGCTCAATAATGGTATAGGGAGGAATAAGTTCCGACGCACGTACAGAGTTGGTTATCGTCGATAATCGGCTAACAGCTATTCGATACATCGAGGAAGTTCTTCAGGAACACGTAATGCCATATTCGGGGTTCATTGGACACGACCAATTCCTCCTAATGCACGATAATGCACGCCCACACGTTGCACATTGCGTTGAAGAATATCTGGAAGAGGTTGGCATACAAAAATTGCAATGGCCAGCTCGTAGCCCAGACTTAAACCCAATTGAGCATATCTCGGACATGCTCAAAAGAAAAATAAAGTCCAGCTCCAACCCTCCGGAAACTCTAAACCAGCTCCGAACTGCAGCGCTGGCCGCTTGGCGCAGTATACTGCAAGTTGATGTCCGAAACATCATCCAAAGTATGCCAGATCGAATGCAGGCAGTTATCAAGGCTAGAGGAGGAAACACCCGATATTAAAACGTATAGACAATAACGAAAAAGACCTTAATTTTTTATTTTGTAGTGTTTTTAAATTTATAGTGAAAAAATCCTAATTTCAGTGAAAGTGCGTGATTTTAAAAACTGATTTATTGGTGAGGTAATCTTTTAATTTCTACGTTCTTAAAGCATAAGAGACACGTAATAAAGCCACTTACCTTTAATTTATTGTCATAAAGGCAAATGCAAATTTTTTTATGCAAATAATTAGCAAAATCACGAGTGGCCAAGTTTCCGTGCCGGTGAGTGTATAATATACTAGCTGCGCCCCTCGGTTTCACCCGCGTAAGTTTCGATTCCAAAAAAAATCTGGCGAGGGCCACCCTTATCACTTAGGGGTATGAAAAATAGATAGTAGCCGATTCTCAGACTTACTGAATATGCATATAAAATTTCATAAAAATCGGTCAAGCCGTTTCGAAGGAGTATGGTAGGTAACTAACATTGTGACACGAGAATTTTATATATTAGAAGAAGAAGAAGATATATAGACTGGCTTCTGCCCGCGACTTCGCCTGAATAAGATTTTGGCCCCCGAACCACCCCGTCGCATCGCATCGCCTGCCTGCGCTATTACGTTCCGATTTTCTTTTTGTTTTTCCTCGGCGGTTCCTAAGAGTTCTAGCGTGAAGTTAAGTAGCCTATAGCCTTCCTCAAGAATTAGGCTATCAAATGAAAAAATATACTCTTCAGCTTTATTATTAGTATAGATTTAGAAGATTCTTCAGACGGAACACAGTAGAATACATATCTGCCTAGAACTAGAGACACAGCTAAGCTTATCAAACTGTATATTAGCTGTTTGAATGGCAGCAGAATCCCTATAAACGTAACGGAACAGTGAATGTAAATAAAACAATAAAATTGGAACACGCTACATTTCAAATCAACAGCTACAACAACGATACGTATAGTGCTAGACACAGTAGCGACATTTTGATCCGACAGAAAATCGATGACACACTGTGTTTTATCTAAATTGAAACCGATATACAATACCATGTTGTCAAGCCAAAGGTCAGTAGGCAATTATTTACTATTGAGAAAACAAGAAACTCTGCACCTTAAAATAACATGATTGAAAACTAAATTAGGCACAAAAACGTTTGCAATTAGATTTAAAGAATAAGAAGATGAAAACGCAGACAGGGAAAATAAACACAAGACAAACGTGTGAGAGGGAACAAATTGAATTTAGTATACATTTACATAAATAGATCTATGGCCTTTTGGGAACAGGTCCAACCACATGCGACGAAATCCCTTTTTTTCTTTTACAAGACTCCATAATTCAAACTCACTCAAGTAATGTATTTTAATTCTTTACAATTCATATTAAACCCCCATTTTCTAAAATACATTAAAGATAAGATTTTCGCTGGCGAAATTGATTAAATTAAAAATAAACTACCCAACGAGGGTAAAAATATTGCACCCATTTTGCAAAAGCTGATGTATGAAAAGGAGGGTGTATCCAATGCGCGCCAGTCGAAAATATTGGGGAAGAGCAATATGGTCTCCCCTTCTAGTGTTAATCTATCGTTTCTGTAAAGTTACACAGCGATAATACGGGCGATATTGCTCCCCCTGAAGATTATCATGTCTGGCACGTTGGAGGTACTTAATACCAAGTGGGTAAATAGGCAGGTGAATGATGTAGCGAAGGTTTTTGAAGATAACATTGAAATCCCGGTTTTGTGTAGACTAAAGATTTTGCTGAACTAATTTCTGTGAAAATTCTACATTTTGACGAGCTTGATGCTTACAGTCAGGGTTAGGACACACTAGCTCAAGACAGAGAGGAGTGGAAAGGAGAAAGGGAAGGCTTAGACCTACAGTGGGATAACATAGCTAAAAATAAATAAATACATTTTGTGCAAAGGAAGATGTTTTAAAGTAACTCACTTCAATAAAGATGACATTTCATTGTTGTGTTCGCAAGAAGTGAACGTTTTTTTTTTTATATTTTGAAATGAAACTCCTTTGACAGTGACCAAGAGCAACAGTTTTCAAAACTTATAAGAATGAAAAGGAATGAATTGAATACTCCGTGAGTAAGAGTTGTTTCACTTCCTCAAAGTTCTCTATGATGCTTTTAAAAACTTTCATCCATTTGGGACACCGCATACCTGCAATGTTTGGATGCCATCCATTTTTGTCTTAAGAAATCCTTGTCGGATTTCAGTTTTGTTACGTTGCTGGAAAGTATTAAAAAGTTTTAAGTTTCTTATTTCACGAATGATATGGAGGATCAAAAGACAAACAACAGCCTATCGTGCTATGTACGTACTCGAAAAGGCTTACAGTAATCTCTCTGAAGGAAAGATTTTAGTTCAATATTCTGCAAGGTAGGTCTAGCAGCTGTTGGGATGCATTTTCCGAAAGACATTAGTTTCGTGAGAGTAACGGCCGCGACTTACGGTTCGTACGTAGGTTTGAACCCAGGCAGGCGCTTTACTTAGTGTACATTATTTCATCACCACATCAGCCTAGATGTCTCAAAACTAAAAATTCAAAGAAATGTGACATCTGCCAACCCGCACTGGGCCCGCGTGGTGGATTACGGCCCACTCCCACACCGAGAGGAGGCCTGTGTCCAGCAGTGGGAACATTATAGGCTGATTATGCAAAGGCTATAAGTTTCGTAAAATCATGGCTAACAATAAAGCAAATATTTTTATACAATACAATCTCAACGTTATTAACGCTGGACTTTGTACGTTCATAAAGTCCATAACCACAATGGCCACGTCAGAAGATATTATCATCATCTGACCGCAAACGATTAGCCATCCTTTTGTAGAAATAGAAATCACAATAAAAAGGTTTTAGTTGCGTTAAGTAAGAGACAATAGAGCACAAAAAGTATAAAAGGCCACTTTCTAATGATCATGACCCGTGGCTTGCGCAAGCGTCAACCATGACGTTCAGTTAAAAATGTCGTTCCTCGTTTTCTTTTAATCTGATAACATCTCGTTTCCTGTTTGATATTGTTCAAAGTAGTGACTATACAGATCCTTTGAAATAGAAATAATTTGTTTACTGATGTAGATATACAAATAAGTTGGGTTTTTCATGATAATAGTACAGATACATTTTACCTTACGGCATACAACATTTTTGAATAATAGAATTTATATAATTATAGCAGGATTAAATTAAATTATTTTTACGTCTCTTGACGTTCGTCGGGACCCTGGGACCTCGGACCTTTGGAAGGCGTATGAGGGGCCGAAGCCAATTCGCAGAAGCCCGTTAGAGGTTTTTAATGAAATGAGGCACAAATCGACGACTCTCCCTGTTCGCACTATGCAAGTGCGCCCAAGGACAACCTACAGTTGGTGTAGGCCAATTTTCAGGGTATGCAAGCAAATTTATTGGATTATGAGTTTGGGTAGCTAAGCTAAACTGGACTGGTTACACACTCAATTATGGACCGCCGAATACGGTCGCTTGCACTTAGCATCGTAGCGACAAAGAGGGAAGGCAACATGTACCTACTACCTACTTTTTTTGGGTGGGAAATCATCTAATGACCCCTTCCGGTCTGGGCGGAGCGGAAGGGAGTGTCAGACTCTTACTGACTAAAACCCATCCGTGTTCCTTCTTTCGAACAACCCGCGGCCCTGGCAGGCATCGTCCCTAGCGGACCCCGTCAATTGGTGCTGACTTCTCCCTGAGGCGCGCGTGGAACACAACGCGCCGTCGACCCGGGCCTGGAACATGTACCTAATGAGGTGCTTATAAGGAGTGGAGAGGTCTTCCACGGCTATCAGGACAATCCCGTAAGTACGGTCAAAATCCAGCATCACAATCGAAAAAAAAAACAATATTATTATTAACCCTTCTCCTACGGTATTCAATAAAGACAGTAGGTAATTTAATATCTGTGTCTTCCGTGTGTTGTTCTTTAAGGTACTTACAATATTGATCCTACTCTAATAATGCGCACGAAGTGGTAGACAACAGTTAGTCTTCCATAAACGAAGTATTTTTGAAGTTAAATATAAGTAAAGAACAAAGACAAAATAATTTTCTCGTCTGCTAAATACGTCAAACGCAGTATTAACAAGTTATCTGTCTTACCAAAGTCATTTGAATACGAAATCATATTTCTAATAAGTTTTCTTTGCAAAATTGGCATCTCGATTTCATCGAAATACGTATTTTATTTAGACACCGACGGTTTAAAAACCAGATCAAGGGACTTATAATTTTAAATCTCAATTTCAAAGTTAGCCAATTTAAATTAGGTATCTACCCGTTATCAATTATTCAGCCGTCAATATCACAGTCAAAACAGATAGGGTTCATGTTTTAAGGTTTCTTCAAAATATCTTCGGAGAGAAACGCGATAGTACAACGACACAGTGACAATGATTATGATAATGACTCGGACAAAACTTACGAAACTTGTAATGGGATAAGTTTTCAGTAAAAGATCCGCATACAAATGTTTGTATGCCCGTGACAAAAAGAAAAGATATCCCTTGGAGACGAGCCTTTTTAACTGGAAAACTTTGTGATCTTTTATTACGGAGACGTTGTACACTTCTTTATTAAAAGTTACTTACAAAATTCACCCAATTGCTGAGAATGGAAAAGCCGTGTAAAGAAATTCCAGGAAAGTAGAAGTTTGCTTCCGCTTATAAAACTATCCAAGAATATGCAGACTGCGCGTTTGTTAGCCACAGTATAACATGAAATAAGCGTTTCAAGTCTACTTAAAACACAATTTGCGTATTTTACAAAGGAAATTCATAAAAAGATACCTTTTCGAAATAAGCAGTTCTACGTTTAGGTATATTATACTCAAGCAACATGCACGAGTTATGGATTGATCTCATTTTCTGTTACCACGTCGACCCACCCACCAATATGGCAAAATTAATGACCATCCAAGTTGATGACAAGTCCTTAAATAACATTAGAAGCAGTGTAGGCGAGTCATCGCAAAGGCTAGCAGGCTTGTGGGTAGCCTTCCTCAGCTTCGTCTATCTAAATCTGGATTTAATATTCGTCAATCCACATCATGACATCATGGCCTCGCCGTACGAAGAAGATGAAGTTAGATCAGGTTCTGGAATAAACGGTAGGCGTCAAATAGTGGCACACGTCAGGCCACGAGCATGGCAAACATGAGGCTCGTGTTTACCCTATATTAAGGGCCGAATGGGCTACAGGCGAGGCGATGACGTCACGGGGCGGCGCCCCCGTGGCTCGGCGTGTTCCAACTGAGCTCGCGTTGAAACTCCGCCGAAGAGACGGTGAATTGTGAATATGGCGCGAATTTGCATCTGCCAAAAGCAATAACGTTGAATACATTGAAAATGAATACATACATGCATTCATGAATTTTATTCGTGCAGTTGAAGAACGTGCTAATAAGAAGGCTGATGCAGTCGCATTCATTCAAAACATAGAATATGGCCAAAATGATTTAAAGAAACCCAATCGGAACACACACACACACACACAACAAATTTAAAAAAACTACTACATCTACAGCTACACTACTTCCCCTACATAGAAAAAAAACGTGCGATGACTCATCATATACACTATAAAACTGTACACAAAAGCTGACATCATTGATAACCAGCTCAATTTATCGCGACACGAAAACATTGTGAGTACAAAACAATTTGCTTCAACTCTCGGCTGATTGGATAATAACTTTGTCGCTAAACAGTTTTGTTTGCGTCTGTCATCTCATGTTTAAGACAACATCATGTCTGACACACAAGAGCTTAAAGATGCGAGATGTAGACGATATTTGTGGTAGAATTTTCCTGCTTTATATTTTAGAATCGATGCAAGCATATCGACGGTAAAAAGGAAGTATAAGCGACATTTTGGTCAAATATGAGTTATATATGCCATTCTACGTAAAAATTTCCGCTCTTTCGAATGCGCTTACTCCCATGGCTCTACGATGACTTTTTTGGCGTTTAAATACCCAAAAATAATCCTAACTAAAAAAAACTTTGAACGGCTCTCCTGAACATTTCATTTTTTGTCGCTTATGCCCTATTTCCTCTTAACCGTCGATATGTAGATTGCCGCGCGTCATTTTTTTTTACAAAGATAATATTTTATAATCAGTACGGTCACGGCCAAGGTTAAAATAAAAATACTTCTTTGGAAGATGCAGTGGATTTATTCAGTCATGAATTTGTGAGCAACTCCCGCATCCTATTCCAAGCGTGTTTATTGTTATCAGGCCCTTGTGTTCCAGTCCAGGGCAAAGGCCTTCCTTCCCTCCTACCACTTATCTCTATTTACTGATGTATGTGGCCTATATAAAGTTCTAAGGGTTATGGTTGGAGTAATAACCTCGTGGTTTCAATGGATGAATTTCGACGTAACCCTTCTCATTCCCTCGGCCCTTGGCGGTTAGTCCACATGTGGATTTCCCCAGGAATAAAGGGTTATTCACCTATGCGTAGTGCATAACCAGAGCGTCCGCGCACAAGCGCATCACCTAATAAACCAAGGCAAACAAGGGGTGGTTCCGGAAACAAAGGAGCTAAATACGTGTTGTTTTAAGACCGATAATAAAATTTTTAATCAATTTTATGCATCGTTCTGATACATTTTCTGTCCTAATCTACACGGAAACGCCTAAAACAACGCCATGTATGCATTTTTTTGTAAATCATGAGTCAAATCCTCTCCTTACATAAGATAACCTACCTACATAAAACACACTAAAAAAATATGAGGTTTACAAACAGAAACCACAAAGTGAATAGTCACTAGTTGTGACCGCACGACCACACGAGGTCTGTTTGTCCTTATTTAGTCAGGGTTTGAAAAGCTGTGACCTCTTTTCCCCTTATAAGTTGGCTTGTATTTAACATTAAACGGCCTAAATGTGATCTTCGCCATAATCTATGTTATGTATACCTATTTATTTTTTGGATTTTACTGTAGACGCTACAACATCAAAATGAATCTCATTATGCTAGAATATTTATCAGAAGTCAACTGAGTATTGTTTTGTTTTCTGGCTTAAAACTCATAATGACGCTCCATTTCAATTGTAGAGTTTCTCTTACTAATGAAGCCACGACTTAATTCTTTTCAGTGAAGCGTGTCGCGGCTTTAAACCAGGAAACCGCTTTAGGGCTAAATAGGGCATTTTAACCGTCTGTAAGGCAATTCGAAAATGAAACGACACGACAACTAAGTAAACAGACACATTACGTTACGGTAATTGATATTAAAATTTGAATACACAAGTAATAAACCCAGCAGTGGAAACATTGGAAACGTTATTATCGCTAAAACGTCTTCCGTACGTGACACTTCATAATTAATAAAGAGGAAGCGTCGTAAGTAACCAATCCCGCTTTATTGCGAGCAAATTGACAGTTTGCCTAATTTATCTGGTGTCGTTATTAAACGTTCTCAAGTGTGAAGCGAAGTTGTCGAAAATTGTAAATGGTATAAAAATTGAGCGAGAAATAACATTTTGAACAAGAAATTCAATGAAAACCGACCACAGGTGAAAAAGACCAACACATTCTTTGTTATTACATAAAAATGGGGCCACAATTCAGGCTCTGACAAAACAATAAGAGAGAAATCGTGGAACATCTAGAAACGGAAAGTAATACTAATTCAGAAAGCTTGATTAAGTCAGAAAATCTGGGGTGAAATCTCTTCTCAGTGATAAATTAATATAACAAAAAAAAAACATAAACGTTGAGATTGACCACACATTTAATCGAATACTGAATAGGTTTAAAAACTAAGGAGTAAGTGCAATCTCAACGAAAGATAGTGCACAGACTCAGATCAAATAAAAAACTATTTATTTGGTCTGAGTGCACAGAGAGAGTGTTTCAGCACAAGAAACATGATTTTAGACAAAACCCTACCCTTTTACTGAGAAGAGGAACAATAGAATGATAAACGACATCCTTACGTCATAACGCTGCAAACAAGAAAGACAACACTAATTACTATCAGATAATGCCGCAATTTATCACAGGGGAGGGTAGTGAGAAGCTCGCTACTCAAATTAAAGGGATAAATAGCTCGTGATGGAGAATTTGCATTAATTTTCCAGTTCGTCGTCATATGAAAATTCTAAGATGCTTGAAAAACATAGTCGAGCCGCCGCGCGCCGGTGCAGTATGTGGGTTGAGCATATGAGGGGAATTCGCGACGCATTTTGGAGAAAATAGGTCACATTTAAGAGATTTAAGACCTCTAGACTTCCGTAATGTGTTTGCTTGATGGCAATTTTGTGATGAATGATGTTAAAAATCAGGTAAATAAAGTTAGGAATGTGAATTTAATTTAAGGTCAACTATCTGTGCCTGCGGAGTTTTGGTCAACGACTTCGTTCACTTAGATGTCGGAAAACAACAATGTGTCTCTTTACTAATTCTTTTTCTAAAATAAAAGTAACTTATAACATCAGCTATCTGCCAGTGAAAGTCCCGTCAAAATCGGTTCAGCCGCTTCAGCCGTTTCTGAGATTAGCCGAAACAGTCAGGCAGGCAAATATACATTTAAAATGTTTTTTTTTTTTTTTTTAATAAGAACTGTATTATATTCTTTCATAATTATGCATTTAGTGAAAAGCTGTTATTTTGAAATAATAAACAGAGACACAATTTTATTTATCCATACTAATATTATAAATTCGAAAGTAACTCTGTCTGTCTGTCTGTATGTTACCTTTGCACGCCTAAACCACTGAACGGATTTCGATAAAATTTGGCAGAGAGATAGATTGCATCCCGGGGAAGGACATAGGATAGTTTATATCGACATACCTTGCGGGAGAAGCCGCGGGCGGAAGCTAGTTTAAATATATAGAAATAGATATAGATTCAGTGTTCAACCCATGCTCATTTGAGACATCTACTTCGAAGAGTTCCCGGGAAGAAATCCGCGTGGGTAGTATGGGATCTGCCTTTCGTTTGAGAATATGAATGAAGAAGCAAAGTTTGCTTTTGTAACAATACATGGTAGAACTTAGTTCATTATTGCCAGACTTTATTTATAACCTACCAACACTTTCAGTTTCCATTACCTGATCTTATTGGCCCTTTCCCAAGCGAATCTAAACAATAAAGACGAAGAAGAAAATGTAACATTACTCCCTCTCTTGCTTATTGAAAGGATTCTAACTTATGATATTACTTTGGCAAGTTATTTTAAAATTCTCAACAGTAATATAAGTTAGATAACGCTGTATACACACTTTCCCGTTTTCAGTCAAAGTTAGGGAAATAAAATTTAAAGGGTCGCTTTTACAATGGCAACATAAAAGCTAACTCGAGGACAATTTGATTCGACTACTTTTAACTTATTCAGTCAAACCAAATACTAGGCCAAGTTAACTCGAATTAATTTAATTAAACAATAACGGATTAATTTAACAATAACTTTGTGAAGATGAATGAATTAGTAACCACAATCTTATAGTCTTACTGAAATTAGGGTGCTTAGATTACTTCATTGAACGACAAGCCTTTCATGCAAGTCTTATTTAAGACACAATTTCAAGACAGAGCTGAAATTATTTTAGTTAAGAATATGAGTGAAAAACTAATCGTAATCTGAATTGCTTCTACAGTATAATGTTTAGAACAGTTTAAACTGCTTAATGTATCTACCTACAGTTAGCTTTCCATAAAATGTGCCATATCATCTAAACGCCTCTGTAATGTTGATGTCTCATAATGGCGGGAAAGCGATACAAAACGCAAAATGGCGGCAAGGAATAGTTATCAGTGTGAAAAATCGCTACGTATGTTAATGTGGCTTGATGTTTCTTTAATTTCAGGCTTGTATAAACATTGTACCTAATAGGAAATGAAGTTCACTGTCTCGACAGAAAATGCTACAACGCAGATTTAACTTATTTTCTAGGAATATCATCTGCCTTTTCCCAAATATGTTGGGGTCGACTTCCATTTCCTGTCTAACCGGATGAAGCTGAATACCAGTATTTTATTTTATTTGGAGCGACTGCCTATCTGGCCTTCACAACCCAGTTTCTGGGTCATACGATACCCTATGGCAAGACTGACTGGATGTCAGATTTCGGGTTTCTGTGGCACGCAGGGGTTTCGATATGTATGGATGGTCACCCATCCACCGACCAACCTCGGCAAGCGTAGCGCAGGAGCGCAGAATAGCATATATCGACCCATACATTTTCTAAGATAATATTAATAAACAATGCGATTCATATGGCTTCTTGAAATTGAAACAGTTATTAAATTATTATTTAGTTATTACTTTTTCTTGTACTTATCTTCTTTTATATCAATCCAGCCTTATAAAAATGTTCTATTTACTTCATAATACCAACTTCCTATTTACTGTAGGTATACCGTTTTTACTTGTTTAAAAACCAAACTCCCGGAAAATCCAATGATTCGCATAAACTAAAACAAAAAGAGCATACCGCCCAGTAATTCGGCGAATTTCCACCAAAGCGTGGGTAGGTATTGCACAAACGCTACGGAGCAAACCTTTATGGGAATGGCATAACATTCAGTGTTCCAAATAGTTTCAATTACTCTACCTCTGAATACTAAGGTACCGCTAACTAGTTTTTAGAAACACTGAATTCTGCAGAAAAACTGAAAATGGCTGAATAAATTCGTTTCGTTTTAATTTTATAGGAAACTTGGATTTTTATATCACAAAAAGGAAAACTAGTTTCATTTTATTTGTGCTGACTTTCATTTGATTATGGTAGCAAATTCTGTTTACAAAACCTCGGTACCTACAGAAGATTTCTCAGAACCTACCTACAAGAAATTCACTTATATTTGAAGTCTGAAGTGGCTAACATCGACTTATTGCTTTCAATTCCCTCTCACGTCCTTCAGAAACCTTGAAGCTCCAACCTTGAACCACGTCCTTGGGCTTAACCTACTTTTCCATGAAAATTTTCATTCAATACAGCACTCAAAAAAACATCATTATAACAACTGGAACATGATTAATATTGGCTTATCAAACGTTAGCACACAATGCGATAACGGTCACGTGCTGAATGATATTAAAAATGGCGATACGTTTATTAACTGTAATGTGTTGAAGTTTATTTAGAATTTTGCAATGCATTGTAGCTCCCGCTTCATCCTGTTGCTATTTTAGAAACTTCCCTTTCCATATACGGGTCTTTATTTTACAATGATATATAACATTATCAGCCTATAATGTGCCCACTGCTGGGACACAGGCCTCCTCTTTGTGAGAGGGAGTGGGCTATAATCTACCACACGGGCCTGCCCAGTACGGGTTGGTAGATGTCACATGTCTTAATATATTATGTATGTTATTAAATACTTTTATAATAACTTCGCGGAAATTCCTGTGTAAGTAATTTTCCGCTGAAACTGAAGCGAAAATTTATCACGTTCTTGCTATTTGCGATACAACGTAGTAACGCGTGTGAATGCTTGTAAATTCAACACGTGTATTTACTTCTCATGTTGATGTGAGCATCTCCATAAATTAGGAGAGTTTGATAGTTTATCTTACTGACAGGATACCTGACTGAAACTGAATGAAGACATGCATCTAGTGGGAAGGTTACAGACATAGATACAAGAATATGGTTACAGATTATACAATAACATGGCAATTTCATAGATCACTCTCACGTCAACAACTTTTTAAAATCTTTATATTAACTTGTTGCGATCTTATGTGTTGTCCTTATGCCTTCCCGTGCACATTTCACATTTTATATAGATTTAATTTTAGGTTTTTGTGTATGAATCCTGTTAGGGCACTGCAAAACAGAATGTTTTTGCTGTTGAGTTAATGAACATAAACTTATCAAAACACAGGATGGAGTAGATATTTATGTAGTCTTAGGTGTTTCAATCCATAGGTACTAATATAATAAATGCGAAAGTGTGTCTGTCTGTCTGTCTGTTACCTCTCCACGCTTAAACCGCTGAATCGATTTAAATGAAATGTGGTATAAAGATAGTTTGAGTCCCGGGAAAGGACAGGATAGTTTTTATCCCGGCATTCCCACGGGATAGAAACTAATGCGAGTGAAACCGCGGGGCGCTGCTAGTAGTCTCATAACTTTTATCTGAGGAGTAATGATTGACGTTTGACAGTTGTTGTATAAGTAGTAAATATATCAAACCGTCATTATTGATTTTCAGATAAAAGTTATCTGATTATTGAAAAATCAGCCCTTACAAAACAAAAAACGATTTTGATGATGAACTTTAGCCGTCTGTTTATAAAACGAGTTCTAATTTTAGACCTAAACTAAACCTTAGAGCCAGTTATTGTATTTTGAACTTTATTTCGAAAAACGTAATATTCTTAATGCATAATACTTAAGATTCGGGTTTAACGTCATTTTTTGTAATTAGAAATTTAACTATGTCGGTAGTTCGAAATGGCTCGATGGTTTAAACCTGCGTATAAAGATATAAACCTTGTTTTGTCATAAGGTCGCTAAAGTGTTTTCTGTGTCGCAAATCACATCACTGCCTGTGTTTTACTTTTGATATTTGTAGAACAAGTATATTTATTAATAAGAGTACTGTGGAGGTTATCTGTCAAAGGGAACCTAAAAGTTTTGCAGCTGCACAAAGTGGTGGAGGCGCTCACAGTATTTAATTAGTACATAATTATTACTATTTACAATACGAAAATAGACACAACATTCTGCTACACTGTAAAACACTAGTAAGTACAGTCAATAATAAAGCACACACAATGTAAGTAATTAGCTGAGTCGCGACGTAACAAAACAACCCGCAATATGTCTTTATTATTTTAATTTGACATTTACTACTTACATAATGAATGCTCTGTCTATTAACGCTATTAGAATAGTGTGCTATTAATAGGTGTGTTCACGCAACATAATAGTATTAAATAATCATTTTGATAGAACCGCCTAAACGCTGTTTCGTAGTTTCGTGTAAGTGCCAAATCACAGTGGATGAAAACTTAGTTGTAATCGAGTTTCAGCTGTGTATCTGTAACCATGGTTACAAAGTCTAAACCGATAATGCTACCTAAAACCAAATTAGCGATAAATATATTTTTTCCCTCGAAAAAGAGAGATCCTTACGCTCTGAACCGATCTACATAAAAAGCAAAACTTCGTTATCGTTCAAATTGAATCAACATAATGGATCTAATGACAAAATCAGATTATCAGAATTTTCCTTTTTTTGAGAGGCTCGTCCCCTTCGTCTGGTTTTCAAGAAATCGTTAAATAACGTCTATAAAGGTCGAAATTGGAGGCCAATAATTAAGAACAACTCAGCTACACTACTAAACAAAACTTTGCCAGCCAGCATCAAAGAAAGCTTTGTGAAAAGTTTCTCCAAAGGACCTTTAGGAAACGGCATCTACCCGCAAAAAGCAACGTCCCACAAAAGACAATGTCCCGTGAAACTCAGCGTCTTAAAATAGAAGACATCTTGAAAAACTTCATTACGTAAGGCAAGGATAATGTGCTGCCCCTGAAGGGTTTGGTCCTTAGTTACCTACGAGACATTTCTATTACAATGTTCAAAAACCTACCAAAAATATTTTAACATTAACATGTGCAAAATTAATTCAAGACAAGCAAAAGCAATTATATTGCCTTACTGGCATCCCTGAGGGAGTTTTTTTGTTCGAACTTGACACCTCGCCACTCAGTGGCTACGCAGACTGAATGCTAATTCTACACGCTCCCTTATAAGGGCGTCGCATAAAATACCTTTAAAGATAAGTACGGTACATGGAAACAGAATATTCTTATGTTTATGAAATGACACCGTCAAACAAAATTGGGCCGAGAATGCGTGTATTTTTGGGTGTCGACAGAATATTGCGACATAATTCGTCTTTGGCGTTAACCCTTACATTTTTTCCGAGACTGTAAGCTTTGTGGATGTTGCAACGCTACTTTACGCTGATTCAGCAGATTTGGAAAGGCGTAGGTAAATAAACAGTGATATATAAGTCTCATCTTTAAAGCTCTTCTACTACATATTGATCCAAACTAGGTTTACTGTTCTGTACGTTGCTCCTGGAGTTAAAATTTTTATCATTTTTCTATTCAGTCAACAATGAAAATATTGCGTACCTATTCAAGAATATTTGACAGCATTAAATGAAGGAAAACATTTTTCTTACATTAAGATAACTAAAATGTAATTCAGAATTTTTTATTTTGGTCTTCAAATAGGTACTTTGAAATATTTCATCATAGTTTCTAAAAAAAAACACTGATTTAACAAGCCTGTCCCAATTTGCGCTACTATTGAAGTTTTATTTCAAAGAGTTTCTTTGATATTTTACTAATTGCCCTAATTGGTGTACCTATAGGTACGGTTACCCATAAATTGCATCGAAATCCGATCTCCATTCCGTTCTGGCAGCTAAACATAGCACGAAGGATTTCAAGGGGTTCTGGAGAAGTACCAACCGTCTGAGGATACGCCCTGTTCTTCCCGTGAGTGTTGACGGGATGAATGATTTGAAGGGTATAGCTGATAGGTTTGCAAACAGCTTCACTGTAAGGTCACCGTTAGGATCATCTTCGTCTCTGAGGGGGGGAGGGGTGAGTGGGAAATATGTTGATACCAGAATTTCAGCCAGGGATGTATCAATGGCGGTAAAATCGATTTCCCATGGGAAATCTCCTGGTCATGATGGATTAGGTGTGGAACATATACAGCATGCTGGGCCTCATATGTTCAGGGTGCTGGCTATGTTCTACAATTTTTGTATTTCACACTCATACCTGCCTGCTGACATGTTGAGGACTATTGTAGTGCCTGTAGTGAAAAATAAAGCAGCGGATTTGTCAGAGATATCTAATTACAGACCGATTTCTCTAGCAACAATAATTGCAAAAGTGTTTGACGGCTTTCTTAATACACAATTAAACAAATACATAAAGTTGCATGATAATCAGTTCGGGTTTCGGCCGGGACTGTCTACAGAAGCTGCAATAGTGTGTCTTAAGAGTGCTGTTAAATATTATACCGATAGAAAAACATCTGTGTACGCTTGCTTCCTCGACCTTTCCAAAGCCTTTGACCTGGTCTCATACGACATCTTGTGGAATAAGATGAGATCATCCCAGATACCGTATGAACTTATTAACATCTTTAAGTATTGGTATGGGAACCAGGTGAACTACGTGAAGTGGGCGGGCACGTTGTCGGACCCATATGGGTTGGAATGTGGGGTGAGGCAGGGGGGGTTGAGCTCTCCCTCCATTTTTAACCTGTATGTGAATGGACTGATCGAGGCGCTCAGCGAGCAACATGTCGGTTGTCACATAGATGGCGTCTGTTTTAATAACATCAGCTACGCGGACGATATGGTGCTGCTGAGCGCCTCGGTCTGTGGACTCAGGAGGCTGATGAGTATATGTGAGAACTATGCAGCTGATCACGGACTGCGATATAATGTAAAGAAGAGTCAGTGTATGGTTTTTCAGGGTGGGACTAGGAAAGTGCTGGAAATGCCACCTATAAAGCTGAATGGCTCACCATTGGAAAGGGTGGACATTTTTAAGTACTTAGGACATTTTGTGACTCCTACCTTGAAGGATGATGCGGACATTGAGCGGGAGCGAAGGGCGCTGTCGGTCAGAGCGAACATGGTTATACGCAGGTTTGCACAGTGCTCTAGGGATGTTAAAATAACGCTTTTTAGAGCCTACTGCACTACACTGTACACGTGCAGCTTGTGGACTGACTATACGCAAAAGTCGTACGGCGCCCTTCGTGTCCAGTTCAACAACGCGTTCAGGATGATGTTTGCGCTCCCCCGCTATTGCAGCGCATCGGCTATGTTTGCGGAAGCGCGCGTGGATTGCTTCCACGCCACTATGCGCAAGAGAAGCACGTCGCTGGTGCGGCGGTTGCGGGGGAGCGCTAACAGCATGCTGGCCGCGCTCGCGGTAAGGCTTGATTGCTCCATCATCTCCCACTGTTGTAAGCGACATGTGGCAGGCTGATGTGACTGACAAACCTCATTTATTTATTTATGTTTTATGTAAATTGTTAATTTGGTTGTGATTATTGTTTTATTTAGGAATGAAATTGAATATGTAGTGTTGTATATGTAATGTGACTGTATGAGTGTATTATTTCTATTATGAGTCAGTGATACTTGAATTAAATGATTATTATTATTATTAAAAAGCGAAATTATGTACCTGAAACAAATAATTGGTTTATTAGTCGGTTGGTTCGTAGAAAATTTTCAGCAAAAACATCGATGTAAAAAGTAACCAGTTTCAATAGTAACCTCTAAAAAATAAAACCAACTTCTTCCATAAACACACCAGTGGGACATCTAAAAGTTTTATGTCCAACGAAACTTTATGGGAATGTCTAGACCCAGAACTTTACTGATACATCATAAAAACTTTAAATCCACTTCAATTGGAATTCTGCTCAGCGACTTTCAATTCACTGAATTCAATAAAAGAACAAAAGGGGCTCGCTCACACTACCATTGAACGTCTCGGTTCACAATACGAGCTGCACAGAGGAAGTGCTACGCCCACAAAGAAAGCCAAAGCCCGGATAATTTTCAAAGTAAACCTACTTAAACGTTGTAGTTTCTCCTATATGTTACGACTACGAGGAGCAACAAAACGTTGTCAGGCTCGGAAATAATCAGATTCGAGAAACGTAGTTTTTGCGCTAAACGATTTACTTTGTTCTTCTTCGGGCCCAATACTAATTTTGTATTGGATTTATCGTGACAGAATAAATAACAACCAATCTACGATAGAAAGAACAATACATGTTAAATTGACTGTAATAAAAGTAAATTGCCATTCAAGACAATAATTTATAGCACGTCTGATGTTATGATTATTAAACACAGATTCATGAATTGATATAACATTGGCAGTGAATTTATCGTTTGCAATGTTTAAGACATTTAAAATTTAAAACAGAAAATCAAAGGGTTGAAGAAGCAAAAACGATTATTCGCCAACCTATCGGTCTGCTCAAATGTAAACTCGCATCATTAACGAATCGAATCGGTCACCTTAGAAACGGAACGTAAACATTAGTGACGTGCCAGCCACGTCCGCGCATATCGATTCGACCGAGCACCGACCTCGGAGACGTCACCGTGTTGATACTGATACAGTTACTTGCCTATTAAAGAATACATTACGTTATCTTATCGATACTGCAGGATTGTTATCGTCGGGCCCAGATAACTCGGATCGATTTAGACTGAGTGTTGGGTTTGCGTTTACGTTATTCCACGTAGTTCGTTCCACGTAGTCGGTGTTATTTTGGCTTTGTAGATTCGGGCTTATGCGATTCCAACAACAGTTACTTGATTTTTCAATAAGCCCTTAACAGATTTTCGTTTAGAATCCAATAAAGACATAAAAGCCTAGGCAGGCATTTCTAAATCTTGGGATCAAACGTTCTTCTCGTATTTAAAGCCAATTTGGTACGGCATTTAGATGAAAGATTTGACTCACATTTAACATCACAATACTTAATACAGAAAAGAGAGAACAGAGAAACCCCAGCTGAAATTGTTTTTAAGATAAATAAGATATCATCTAAAATGAAACTAAATATTCAAATGACGTAGATATTTATTATGCTGAATTGCCTAAATTCAAGCGAAGGCCGTTAGTCTATACAAAATGAATGAATTTATTGAGAGGCCGTGTCGAGGTCACTGTCGAACACATGGACCACGTAGCCATTGAATTCAAGACTAACTAGTGTAATAGATGGATTCAATTTAGATCTATTTCCCACTTAAATGGCAGTCTTGAGAGCTGTTCTAGGTCTAAATGAACAGATTCACAGAGAGAAATAGTTACTGACTGCCACCGTTTTGCGAAAAAAGTGGCAATCATTCTAACCGCTGAGGAATCAATGGCAATATAAACGCTTTTCAAGTTGTGTCAAAGCAGAATGAACTTCTTGTTTACTTAATAACACAAACAATTTTTAACAAACACAAAGTCATCATGAAAACGTCACACATTGAAAGGAAAATAAAACATTGGACCTTCCCTTCAACTCCCAGAGGAGCGTATGTGCCTTACTCTAGCAGTAGACCCTAAACTAATTCCCCAATTTAATCGTGCACAACAAATCGATAAGAAGTAGCGGAAGGGCGAAAATTTCCAACAAAGTTCGGTTAATTTTCGACACTTGTTTTGAAAAGGAAACCGCGAACATTGAGATTTCCTAGCAACCCTCAAAGTTCACTGATAAATAATCAAATTCAAATGCCGCTAGATGGGCGGATGAGACTGTTACCATCGCGAGTAGAACCAGGATGAGGTTGGCACAGGAGCGTGGGAATTGGTACATGAAAAGAGAGGCTTAGCAGTGGGTGGAGTCGGGCTGTGGATGGCGATGATGATGATGATGAATTAAATTCTTGCGTGAATAAATATTTGGTAGGTATTGATTTATAGAGGTATGAGGAACAGGGTGTAAAGTCCACTCACCCTCCATAGAAAAGGAAGGATCCTCCGCCCAGACGGGTGTTGTGTCTGACGAGCAACTGCCCGATGATTCATTTCAGGCTGTTGTATAGTATATGCTAGTTGCGCGGTAAACTCTGCTTGCGAGATGCAGTATTTTGCGTGACGTCTGTATGACGTGTTGCTCGCATGTGGCGTTGTAGATACAGCTACAGATTTCCACGGGCTACGAGGTGTGGTCGAAACACTAGTCTTGTACAAGATTAAATGTAAGAAATTGTAAAGGTAATCAATAGTCTTTTTCTGGTACAACCGCAATCGTATTTGGTAAAATTACCGCAATCGTATTTGGTAAAATTACCGCAATACCGCACTGAATTTGAGAACATCAAAACAGCTCATTCACGCAAACCATTATGATAATGTAATTAACTCAGCAATTTATTAATTGCCTTTAGTTTCTACCTGTTTTTACCCTCACTTGTTCCTGACAAGTCATGAAGATATATCGTTAGTTTCAGGCGGACATCTTTTTCCTCAGGAGTAAAGTTATTCTAAATTTTTTACCTGGACATTGATTGACCGAAGCATTTACACAACTCCTAACAATTTAACTAACAGCAAAACGAATTCGTTAGTCTTATCAAATATAAAACCTCCTTTTTTGAAATGGGTTCAAAAAAGAAAGCTGTTATTAATGTCTCGTGGTGAATTTAATAATAACAGGGCGGTTGGGGAAATTCCCTAAAAGTTTTCTTCCCCAAGTAAATGACTAGTGGGAATAAAAGTATAATTTCATACTCTTCCCCCCAAATAGGGGCGGCATTTTCTAGGGTGCGGTGTCTACAAAATGCTGACTTGGAGTCACGAAACAATCCCTGCAAACCAAATTGTAAGTTATGGAGTCCATTTCTCCTTTGACTTTATTTTGTACTTATTTTTGGTAAACGCGATCGTTTCTGTCTTCGTTACTTCGTATTTCTCAAAAAAGGACTTCTTCGCAAGATTTGTAGCGTGCATGACGAAACAAATAATAATATCATAATAATAATGTACGGTACAAATACATTGATTTCGATTCCACAGAACGGTTCCAAAACAATCATTTAGCGTATTAATTGTATCGTAAAAATCATTCTTCAATCACAATATTAATTTAACATTGAAACTGAAAACATGCATTCATTGAATAAATTAAAGCAAAATTGGCGAGATTCCAGTAACAATTTTTCACGGAAATCTATTTACGTATTAAATACAAAAGCAAAAAAAAAACAAAAAAAAAACTCAGACCTGTTCGCTACGTTACTACTTGTATATTAATGTAGGATTCTCTTTGAGGAACCGATAGATAAAGGAGTGCCGTTTACATAATCATGCTCATTGTATGTCTGGTGTACAAGAAAACGAACATTTTCATCAGAATCTATGAACATTTTCGTGTGGACCATTAAGATTGAATAACGCAACGCCATGCGCCACTAGATTTCAAATCCATAGGACATTCTCACATCGAGCTCGCACTTCGGGGATCCTCCTTATTACCCAAAATGGTAATGGCACACTATCAAGCCACTACAACTGTTTCCACAACTGCTTTGGGACCATGCGGATAAACAAACCAAGTTACAAAATGCTGCAGGATGAAAACAATCATAACCAACCAAGGCATAATAACTGGCCCAATTGCCCGATATACATAGATAGAAAATACACCAAATGATATGACAGGAGTATCACATTGAACAACTCTACTAAATTTTATATCCAGAGGACATCCTCAAATAGAGCTTCTAAATGCTACACTATAAAGCCACTACAACTGTTTCACAATCACTGCTTTGGGATCCCAATGCGGATCTCATAAACAAACAGTAACCAAAACCAGTAAGATAGGAGTAATCATAACCAAGGCATATTAACTGGCCCGATGGCCCGATATAGATAGCAAATACACCGACGATATGACAGGAGTATATTTGATGGGTGCGGGCGACAGCCTAATGAAAGCCAAACACGCGAGCCTCCACCCTGCACGCACCCGAATATTGTTAATTACAATAACATAGCTTACTACTTGTGACAGCCGTACTATGAACTTATTGTATGTGACAGGAATGTTTGTTTTCTTCTTACTGAAGACATTATTCTTCTATTAGTGGGCAATGTCTGACATTTCGTTCGGAATGTTGTTGGTTTGATTTTGACTATTTTCTTTGATGGTGATTCTTGGAAAATTCCTTTGTCTATGTCTTATACATTTCAAAATATAAATGATATCTGTTGATTGAAATATTTACTCTGATAAGATACGAAATTGTTGTAACAATGCTGTCTCTACTTCTCCCCTCTAGTCTAGATTCCTACATTTTTTAGTAGATCTAGATTAGATTTACTCCACACAAAACGTGGAGTCATTGAATTTTTTAGTGAACTCGTTTATTTAATCCTCTCCTCACCTAGCCGAAACCCATTAGCGTCCCAAGTCCTAACTCGACGCCTAAGTTCCAACCAGTGCTAGCATGAATATAAAATTCCCGATTCCAGCACTGAACAACTGAGTCGTAACTCTTGTATCTCTCAAAGCAAAAAATGTGATAATAATTTCCACGGTCGTTACTATCAAATTCTGTAAGATCCTTCTTCCATTTTATTTCCTTACATATATAACAGCAGCAATGTGCTCAATGTTCAATACTATGTACGTGTACATCGTATATAAAAATGTTTTTGGACGAACTTCCATTCCAGGCCAATTCACATGTGTGTCGGAACCTCGGAACACAATGAATCGAGAGCGTTTTACCGCAACCGGAAAAAATATACAAAAAAATGTCATCGAGTTCCACGCCCACCCCAGTAACGGCGGCAGTTATAGTATTGTTTTTATACGTCTCATTGCAAAAGGGAGAGACAAGCAGACGCGTTTTGTAGTCGGCGTTAAATAAATAAGCAGCATTCTGTACGAGAACGACCTTCGCCATCTGTGGCCGCTCTAAAAATACCACCTCGCCACGGACCGGCGTGTTTTACCTCAAACATCCCTCGAATTTCTGAATAATTAAAGGATCCTGTTAAGATTCATGCCATTAATTTTTATAGCACGATGTAAAAATTAGCCAGGACAATTATTAAGATAAAACAAGAAAAAAACCTATTGTGGTTTTTGCAATTACACAAATAGGTATGGCTAAAACTGTAGACACCCCAAATTGACTCTGTTTATAAATATAACTGGACGGACAGGTGAAGCCAGCACAACATACACTGTTAGAGGTACTTTTAAATTTACACGAGTGGTAACTTTAAATAGATTTTCGATGTTAAAGCTCTGTTTTTGAAATGTTGAATAAAGTTCAATTTATAAAGCAAAATGCATACCTAATTATTAAACGTAATATATTTAGACAAATGCGTTGACAGAATTAATTTCATACTTAGGCCTGAATTCCTGTTACGCTGACGTCGGTCGCGTACGGTCAGTACCAACAAGGAAGAGAAACTGTTTCCAATAATTCATTCTGTTCCTCTGGTTAAGAATCCTTTGCGGGAATGAATCGGGTTGGTGAATGTGCAGGCAAATAGTAATAGCCATTCACGAGCTAGCCGAGGTCTCAGGGGACTTCGCGCAAGAGAACGTTACTCTCTTAGCACTTGGAGATTTCATTTGGAAGCTGTACGTGATGCCGCGTCGAAATGCGCCCCTTTCCAGAGGGTCCGCGATTTAGATAGAAACTCTTTCAAACTTATTCAGACGAACGTTCGTAACAATACCCCAGCTCGTTGCTACGGAATTGAAATTAGGACCGCTACCATCACGCTACACTGGGTAAATAGAAATGTTCCAATATGGGATTCAATCTCACAAACAGTATCAATTCGACACACGGTCGTGGATCCGTGACCTCGGCCTTGGGTGAATTACGTATCCGAATATGTATCTCAATCGCGAAGCCCTTACAGAGCTTACACTGTTCTCGTTTGACACGACCTTATATAGCGTAGAACAATGAGTCAGTTGTTGCTGGGCAAGTAAGAATCATATCGAGATGGTACAATGGCACAACCTTGAGAAAAGAAATCTCAGTTGCAGATGTCAGCACTGGAGTGCTCCCGTGAGAACAATAAGGTTGGTCGGATTTGTTGCGACACGTAGCGTGTAAATTTGCAAGCACGTGCGTCACTCTATTATATAGTACACTGTACACCGCATAGAGATCTACCGTGTTTACTCACAACGAGGTCGACGACTACAAAAAGAGATTACATTATGCTAACGTTCTAAGCACCCCACGACAATTTCTTGAAAGTGGCCTCTATTCAGCTAATTTACTTTCATAAGCGCAATAGAATGATCATATTATGAGCACAATACATGCTCGTACACAATTTAAAATGTGGCAAAGAAATACTTAACAAGGCAAATATTATGCGGGATGGGATGCCCAGTTACAGAGTAGAAAGAACGTTTGATTGGTACCAGGCATAAATAGTATTGTCACGTAATTCGTAATTTAAAACTTTATGAATACAGTATATCGGTATTTTGAACTTCGAAGTTCAGGGTGCTTGCTTACTTACGAATATAATTCCGATAGATCGACATTGGAATTGTCAGTCAAACGTCAGGGATTGGCTGGACTCACTAGTCTAGCCAATAACTGACGTTTTAGAGCGCCTTCACTACGCGGCGCAGGCGTCGCGTTGTCGCGGCGTCAGTACAAGGGTAAATGCATACGCTACGTTAGCGCCGCAAGTGCGCGACGCATGCGCCGCGTATACGTTTATCGAACGCCTACGCTGGACAAACGCTAGTGTGAAGGCGATCGAACTCAACCAACTGACGTTTGACCAATGTCGATCTATCGGAATTATATTCGAGAATTAGCACCCAGTATGACAGTCCGTACCAACACCTAAAGAAGCATAAAAACAACAAATAAAGAATAGTCCGATAGAATTATGTAAAAACTATACTTATAAAAGACACGCAGGATGTCGCACAAGAATCGTGGGCCGGTAATATCTAAGTAGGGGATCGTTGACTCAGCCACGTTTGCGTAGGCAGACTTGTTATGTGCACCATTCTACAAAATGCAGTAACTTAGAAATACTGCAGAAAACGTTCTTATAGGGTATGGTAATGAAATGGTTACAATGTTTAACCGCTAAGTGAACTGCAGGGAAAGCAAACAGCAATTTCAAAGAAATGAACAACTATTCGTTTGAAACACTAGCCACAAATAAGGTTAAGAAAGGAAGATAAGAACGTTATAAATAGTTGGGAAAACTTGTGTTTTTTCCTCAGAAATCCACTTGTTTCAGCAAGAGCAAGACCAACGTATTGTTGAAGTTTAAATCCCAACATAACATCATATGTCTTGAAAATCTCCGTTGGCATTTCATCGAGAGCTAAATTGGACACGAGTACAGCGTTTACGGTCACATTTAATGCGACTTGAACTTGAACTCTATTCTTCACACGTGCGGTCGTGCAAATCCAATATAAATGGAATTAGCGCCCATGTTTGGTCAACATCGTTAACTTGTCAGCTATGATATGCACCAAGATTTGCGAAGGCGAAATCAGAAGGCCAATTCTCGTAATTTAAATTGTTCAAAATCTTGTAGCAGTCTCATCTCGACGACAAACAAATGTCAAAAATGTCAAAATTTAGGGAAATTAAAGGTATTTTTGACAGATTGAGACTGAGATCAGACTGTGAACTTTCTTAAAATTACGAGAATTGCCTCTTTGGTCTATTCGTTCGCGTATCGTTTACGTGTGGGCGAAGTGAGAACGAAGCAAATTGACTTAAAGTAAAAGGGATTGGCGCGTCGAATCTTGGTTTGAAACGATGTCATCTCTTTAGTTGCATTATGTAGTAGTTTACTTTGCTTGTACATACATACTTCGATCACAGCTTATCTGGCGAAACTGCCCCGTTGGTCTCGTGATCGCTAGCGCGACTGCTGAGCTCGATTCCTGCTGTGGTCCTGGGTTTGATTTCCGGGTCGGGCAAAGTGTAATTGAGTTTTTCCATTAGGAATTTCTTAATAACAGTCCGGAGTTTGGAAGTTGGCGGTGTGATAACCCCCGTGCCTCGGAAATCACGTTAAGCCGTTGGCCCCCCGGATCTGTCTCCGGCCGTGTCGAATTGCTGTCCTATCGAACTACGAGAGTGAGGGACGAGAGAGTGCACCTCTGTCTGCGCACACACTTGTGCACTATAATATCTCCCGCGCCTAAGGCTGGTCTCCAATAAAATTGGTCGACATGGCCGAAATTCGGTCTAGTAATAGTTTGAAAGCATCAACAAATTACTGAGTGTTATTTACATAACAGTTTCGACCCTGTCAAGGTAAATTCCCACTCATCGTTTGCTACATCCTGCTTACAAACATTTCTAAGTCCCGACAGGCGCAGACGGTAAGTCACGTGTCGAAGGCAGTTTCGCCATTGTGGCTGGTATACACTTGCGCAAGTATCACGAGGCCTCCCACGTGGCGGGAGACAGGCTGGCTGAGACTCGTGAATCACGAGCTTTACCCGCCTTTATATGTATTACACAAATTATGTTTGCATTCACACTCAGTTTAGCATGAGCACAATTATGGAGGACCTTGCATGTGCATAGCAACGGATTTAAAATTATCAAGGTTTGTTTGTATGTATATTTTTAAAACGATGCAAAAACGAAAGTATTTATTTGAAGGAGACTCTAAAATAAAATGTATTTAAATGTATTCTAATTTCATATTTACAATTCTCTCAGTTATTCTAAATTATAACCACAACGAGTGTTTCATTTGGATTTCAGTCTGGCAGAGAAACCCTACAAAAAGCTACTAAATAATACTGCCTTGGGATTCATGACCGCAAACAGTGCAGTCCCAAATCACAGAGTAGAAGGCAAAACCAACTAACTTAATTACGATTTTACTTCCAAAATGTAAAAGTTTGGAACAAACATTAATGGAAGTTTAGAAGGAGAAATGAAAACAAGAGTTAATCCGGTGGTAGCTGTTGCAAACACGTTCTACCACCTTCTAAAATAAACATAGTTTCCTTTCCAAAACTGGGAATTCACGAGGGCAATGAAAAATTCATAAGAACAGCAACAACACAAACTGGACAAATAAGTGACAAGTCTGCAAAACTAGCGAAGAATAAACCTACAAAAAGCGACTCTCATTGAAGATAAGTGATACAAAGTATGCAGCTGTGTGCACAGTATAAATGGGTGTTAAATATTTATTAGCCATTGATACACCGAGCGATCCGGCGTGACGGCACCTGATGATTGGACGCAGTAGCTCAGAAATAATCGACGTCATTATTGTGAGCATGGTGGATTCATACGACAAGTTATGTTTTTAATATCTTTTGCAGAAAACGTCTGGTGCTAAGCTTTTTTAAATGATCAAAGATGGTTGGTTGCGGTTGGACATTGGGGAAATATTGTATCAAAAAAGGTGTAGGTATATTTTGTTTTAAAAGAATGAATGACATCATCTACCTACCTGTTTAACATGTTTAATTCCATCTCCGATAATGAATGCAAAATATTTACGATCCATATGTAACCCAACAAAATCATCTTTCTCCAACTTGCTTAAAAATACAGAAGCAACTTAACAGCTCATCCGTTATATTCTTGGTTAGCTTAACAACTCAGTAGAACAGTAAACTTTGGTAGTTTACGCCTGTTTTATTAGCTAACTATTCCCCGTTAAGACGATGCTAACTCTTTAGTGTGTTGATGTTGGGGATTTGGCAACGGCAATTGTCTTCGATAGGTATCAACATATCGTTGTACCTGATGCATTTTATCGCGAATTTCGAATTGAAAACAGCCAGCATTTGCGAAGAAAGGGATGAACGTGAGTATCTCTAACACAGAAGATAAAATATAATACAATTATACATGTGTATATATCAATTGAACACGGGCTAATAACACGGAAACGGAAGGAAACTGGAGAAAACCTTAACAAAACTCCAAGGCTTATTATCAAAAGAAGTAAAAATATTTTCTGATACACAAGCGGGCACTTTGATGTCAGGGATCAAGTGCCAGGGACGAAATGAAAATCCACGGAACTGTATTGATAATGCCAATCACAACGTCTACGGTCGCGTTCGAATTGTATGGGACCCGATGTTCATAATTCTTTTCTCTGCCATTCAGTCTACGATATTGCGTAATGAAAATTCGTATGTCGCCAAACGTTTGATTTCAATCTGGTTTAAATGAAAATCGCTGTTTGAAAGGAACATAGTCTACGGGGGAATATTGCACATCTGATAACCCGGAACAACTACAACTTTGCTCATTGTTCAGTAAATCGTTTGTTCAAAAACTGGAAACGAGCGCGCTCCCGGCAGATTTTGCGTTGTAGCATGAAATGGTATTGAATTATTAATCTAGTTTAGATCCCGGATGCAGTAGTACTGCCAGTATCTAAGCTTATCTGATAGAGTTGTTTGGAGAATGGTGTTCCATTATAGTTTTATTGAACAGTATTTTTTTGGCAACTTTTCTGTGTTATTTTTAATTTTATCCTTTGGTCCATTTACATTCAGTATTGATCGAACCCAATATAAAAAAAGAAGGAAGGATAGATTTTGTAAAAGATGGAGTGACGATATCAAACAAATAGCCGGAGCCTTTTAGCTTAGACGGACAAAGGGCAGAGCCACCTGGAACGGTTTGGAGGAGGCTTTCACCGCAAAAGGCGGCCCTTACACCGAACAATACTAATCATATTTAGGTACAAAACTAACAATACTAATACATAAATAAGTACACAACACAAAAACTAGATGGTAGGGAATAAAATAAAGCTAATAAATAAAGTAAATTGATCGAACCCTTGCTTTCACCTGACTGGAACTTGGCTTTCATTGCTTTTAACTTTTCCGTGTTACCTAGGTCCTAGCCATAGACTTTTAAAAAAAGATGGACTCCGCGCCACGCATTTCGAAAGTGAAGCACCATACCGATCTATGTGTGCGTGATTGACGATTGACGCTGTCGTATCACGTAATGACAGCCGGTCGGCATACTATGATGTAAATGTGAGCGTGAAGCGTGTTTGTACAAGCGGTCCCAGCATACTTACTGTGCTTCACTTTCGATATGCGTGGCGCGGAGTCCATCTTTTTTAGGGTTCCGTACCTCAAAAGGAAAAAACGGAACCCTTATAGGATCACTCGTGTGTCTGTCTATCTGTCCGTCTGTCACAGCCAATTTGCTCCGAATCTTATGGACCGATTAAGTTGAAATTTGGTACACATATGAATCTCTGTGACCCAAACACAGACGTGTAACGTAAATAAATGAGTTTTGAAAATGGGAGTCATTTTTGAGGGGTAAATAGACAATTAAAAAAAAAAAGTTTCGCAATCTGTACCCGTGTGACATATCATGAAAGGGCTTACCGTGAGGATCTCAAATATATTTTTTTCATAATTTTAAAGTAAATTGTATTAAAGTTATTTTAGACAATAGACGGAAATTTACCATCCCCCCCCGTTATCTCCGAAACCACTGAGCCTAAAATTTTGAAAAAAATACAGAAAATAGTTCTATACCTATAGATTACAGGAAAATTAATAAAAAGTCTATTATCTTAAAACAACATGGTAAATCTCTCAATATTGTGCGTACAAACTTACATTTTCAGTTGGAATGTATGGGAGAACATGTTTTTCAACTACAATGTTAAGTTTGTTCTTGGGATAAATTCATTCCAACTACGGAACCCTTCATTGTGCGTGGTCCGAAACGTACTTGGCCGGTTTTTTTTTAAGTCTATGGTCCTAGCCTAAGGTAGTATGAAATATTGCAGTAGTTTACGTGAGTAAATCACTTTGGTAAAGGCTCTACAAGATTTAAAGATGTCAATGTCACTGTGTAAATCCTTAAAGGTTGATGGAATAATACAGTTAATACCTTAACATCAAGTTTGTATATGTTACCGCTAATGTGCGTAAATCAATTAGAGTGCAGATTAACTGGTTGAGTCCGTTAAAGTGGAAAAAAATGTTTGTTACGGGCCAAACCCGGTTCCGGTTTTAGGATGAACTAGTTTCGCCTAGGCCAAACCAGTTCTCCCTACACGGGGCTGCATGGTTGCAGTCGGTCGATAGGCGACGTAGGATGCAAGCGAGAGGAGTGCACCCAGAGGTTAGGTTACTTTAAACCCTTTACACAGAAATAGGAATCCCGCAAAGCAATGAGAACTGTGGCCTAGGCGAAACTAGTTCATCTTAAAATCGGGTTTGGTCGGTAACATATTTCACAATTTAACGGATTGTACCCGGTAATTTGCAGATTAACTAGTATTCTGACGGTAACATTGATTCAGCTGTCGACGTGGCGAGTAAACAAAAATGTTAATACCTATTCTTGAGGTCGCGTAGAACAAGTCGGTTTGTGACGTCTTGAGGTTATATTTAAACACTTCAAGAGAATAATTTAAAATGTTTTGCCATTTTTTCTGTTAGCGTATTTAGAATGAGAGAGAGAAGTGCATGATATAAGGAAAATCGAATAGTATTAATAATTAATTGACTTGCCGTATTGCTAATTTCGAATCCAAATAAGGTGTCATCAATTTAAATTATGACGTCAACTCAGTACGTTCGAAGAATAACAATATTAAATATGAAACAGAAAATTTACATAAAATGATGAATTCATTGTTTCAAAGTTATGTTAAGGAAATGATAATACTCACTTTATCGTTATTCAATGAGCTCATATTATGCGTTTCGTCTATTGTGTATCGATATTCATACATTTGCGTTTTATACAAGCTAATATTTTCAAGTCATTGCAGGATATTTTTTTTTAAATATTTAACGCTATGATAAAATTTTATTAAAATGTAATGCCTAGTTAAGACCAAGATAAAAACCCGCTGAAATATCAATAGGTAACTATAAACAAGCCCAGCACAATTTTGCCACAAATCCCTGTAAGCCAGGATCAACAGTAAGATCGAACAATGACTACGAACAAAGAAGCCTTCCCGGCGAACGATAATTCTGTATTGTTCAAACATAAGTTGCTTAGTCCGTCCTTACTTCCCGCTGTACAAAGAACAAATTCCGAAGGACACCCTAAACGGCAAGGAGGTCCGCTGTCTGTAATAAGGAAACGGGTTTGCGAAATTACAAGTTGCCAAACAACCTAAATTGCAGAAACAGGCACCTCTTGAGAATACCGGGAACGGGTTACTCCGTTCTGATAAGTTAGTTTCACACCTCGCGTACTGTGCGTAGAATTGAGTTGAAACGCAAATATTTATCATCTGGGCCTCGGGCATTATCAGAGCGGAACCTACCGCAGCCTTGGTTGATGCAAATGGCATGTTTACTATATTGTACCAGATCTCTCTTCACACGTAACCCTTTATGTGAGGGAAATGTGCATTAGAAAACAGCAATGGGTTTAATTTTGGCAGTTCAACAACATTGATTGCGTTATATACGTTGTTGAGCAGACATATTTTTCGAACATATGAAGCAATGGATTAGCAATATCCTTTAAAATTATTCAGATTGAGATTGATAGGGTTACGCAATTAGGGCGCTATTAAGCCACTTTCCACATTAACATGCAAAACTTCCATCACATTTCAACTAATTTCAAGCCTGTTAAGTCTAAGCCAATTATAGGTACGGATGTCAAACGAAATACAATGTCACATTACGAACAAGTACATAACCTTACAAACATGTTAATGGATGACTCATGCTTTCCAGCTCGGTGTAAAACATTGTTAATTTTTATCTCGACATTGGTGTTATGCAAAAATAGTTCTTCGGTTTAAATGGTTTTTGTGTGCGCATGTGTTTCCTATATGCAATGACCTTTTCGTAAACCACTTGTATTTTCATTTCCATAAATTATGTGTTCGGAAGTTGTATTTACGTATCGTCATACTGATTATGGCTTAGGGATGTGTAATTTGTGTTTTTTGCGATTATGTATTGAAACGATCATAATGATGGCTTTGAAATGAGTTTTATATTAATGATAGGACAGTTCTAGGGAATATTTTACAGAAACCGTAAAGTGCACTATTATACAGACGCCAGCACCTCAAGCTACCCAAAACTGTAAAATTTTCCCAATCAACTTTGAACCTTATGATTTAGCGATGAAGTTCAAAAGAAATTTGAAAGATTGTAGTAGCTGTGCTGGCGTCTGTACATAGCCTAGCTTTTAGTTTTCCAATAATTATAAAACAAATAAATAAGAGAATAGTAGATATTCGAAAAGACAACAAATTCGAAACGAGCACTGATAAGTAGGCATCATTTATAATTAAGTAATTATACTTCTTTTATAGAAAGACAGAATTGAAACACTAACACCACTTTCGACCTTCATATTCAGGTAAGTCACCCAGGTTACGAAGCAAAAGTAATTATGTTCCAGATCATCTAGATCTTTATCTACGTTCTTCGATCTAATTATTCGAGAGTCTGGCATAAGAGCAAAGGTCGTGGATTCAATTAAGGACCGAATAATGATGCTTCGTTATAAAAGTATGCTGGTCTGCTACGAGAAATAAATTGCTTTAAAGAATCTTGAAGTGGAATGATTGAAAAACACGTTCGCTTTTAAGTTTACTTGGTATAAATGTAAAGGCAATACTTGTTCTCATCTTAAAACTGGGAGAAACTATCTGACGGAAGCGGAGAACCGAATTTTTTAATGCAACTTTTATAAGACCATGTCATGCAATTGACTGCGATAGATTGAGCTGAAAACTTAACTCCCCTTGTGACTATAATCCTTTAAAACTGTTCTTTAAACGAAAGCCTTTATTGGCACACTTCCAAAGCCGGTTAAGTTTAAAAATTCTAGTCGCATGCTAGATAAAACTCTCCTACTAACATGTCGAACCGCCCTCACCCATTGCACCCTTGCTTTAAAATCCGTCGCCCATTCCTCTTCCGATGAATAAATAACCACTAGTTTTATCCAAATGATAAGATATCATCATTCTAGCTTCTGTGTACCACCACTTTCATCCACTCACATCCCACAACACATTTATCCCGTGCACATCAGTACTAAATCACGGGACATGCAGTTCAATCCTGTGGGAACGGTAGGCGACCATGGTAATTCATTCACTTGCTCCTGACTTATTGATACTGGTAGTCTCAACGGATAATTGTGTGCGACAGGGACTTGTGAGACCGTTATTGTGCGTAATCTGTTTGAAATTACAATAGTAAAGGAACAGCTTCTCGAACTAGATCAAAGAGTTTTGTACAGAGATAATCACGATGAATGCTACGGGGATCTCCAAAGGATTCCTCGTAGAGACACAGACCTTTTATGAAATCAAACTTAGCTGCACTGCACAAATCATAACATACTTTTGAGAGAGGCTAATTAGAAAACTATTTGTGAAGTAAGTAATCGCTCCTCATTCGGTAAACATAGTAATAAATAATAAGACCTAATTACATCGATCACGTTTTAGCCGGCTTAAATTTCATATCAGCAAAGAGGTTATCGAAAAGTGAGGAAGACTTGACCCCAAATAGGTAACATAAAAATCAAGAAACCAACTGTTACTAATGAGGAATTCATCAAGTTCAGCCCATGACAATCATTTGTCTCTATAGCAAATGTTTAACCTTTGCTATAGAGACAAATGATTGTCAATATAAAGCAGTGGAGGTTATAAATAAAGTTGTTCTCGCCAACTGTATTTATGGGAATTGTATTACTCATGATGAGTATATTTTGTAACATTGTGTCCTAGAACCTGACCGCAACTAGGAATTACGTTATTGAGTTACATCACATGTCTTTATCTTGCTTTTATAACCAACCTTTTGTGTTTGAATCGTAATCATGTAAGTAAGGACTTCAAAGCTTTTGAACCTTTTTTTTTTATTGCTGAATGGGCCCCGCTCTTGACCTCGATCACGCCTGATGGAAAGCGATGGATGAGGTCTATGATGGAACGATCATGCCCAGAATATGCCTATTAACCTGCACTGAAAACAATTTTGTACGCACAGCTACACATAACCAAAGCTGAATTCTGATTATGCGAAAAACCTATACCTATTCAATGCGAGGTCAGCTAAAACTGGAAATGTATAGCTTGATGTGTCGCCTACCAGCAATACATTGCTTCTTGAACTAGAGTTTGTTTTTTTTTTCTGGCAAATCAAATGTAACTTACACAACACAGAAAGAAGGAATCTAATATAAGGGAGATCTATATAGAATATTGGAGGCTCGACCCGTATCATTGTTGGTTATAAAACTTGTTCCGGACGAAATCGCTCACCTAGTAATATATTGGCACATCTACGTTTTTCACATTTTCCAGAAACGAGGATCAAAGATTTTATAAAATGTTAAAAATTGATTTATGGGTTTATATTACGTTTCTTTACTGATTTTATGGGTTTGATTACTAGTATAGCGTTGTGCCGTTTTACCACTTTATAAATTATGCACTTTTGAACACTTATACGGTAAAAACTCAATTTCACATATTTTGTAGATGTGCCGATATATTACTAGGTGAGCGAAATTAGTAATAGAATGAAATTAATCAAATTCATACACACACTAACTAGACTTTTTAACAACGAACGTCAATTATGATGTACGAATCAAATTCGGTGAACCACGTTCGTCAATTCTGATGAATCGTTAGGAAAGTAAATAACGAGCGTACGGAGCTTCTGAATTTCCATCGAAACTAACGGCCCGCACATCTACTGCAATGGCCAATTAAAAGTACAAAAGATAAAAGATCAATATAATTGATCGAAGGTTGGTTGACGGTTGGCTACTTTGTTTAGTCAAGCGAGACACAAATCTTAGAATAGAATAGAATACTCTTTATTAAGCACACCATATAAATTACAGACCTAAATATAGAAACTGTACAAAGGGTGACACAATGGGCGGTCTTATCGCTAAGAGCGATCTTTTAAAGACAACCTTTGGATGGATTTAAAAGTGGAAGGACTGACAAATACTGTAGGTTAGTCTGTGGTGTACCATTTACATAATACAATAAATACATACATAAAGTATATTAAACTAATCTAAATAAATATATACATATAATAAAAAGAAAGAAACAGTAGCAAAGAAAATATAATGATGAAGTTTAAGGAGAGAGGAAGTGCTTTTTTATCATAATTTTAAAAGTGTACAAAGGTTGAGCACGCCTTACCGACACGGGCAAGTCATTCCATAACCGTACTGCTTGAACAGTAAAAAGATTTGTCATAGAAACTGGTAGAATGCATCGGCATCTCTAGCCTCAGGTTTTCCGATGACCTCAGATATCTATTATGTGTGTCATGAAGGAACTTGAAACGTTCTTTAATCTTCAATAGGAAAATCAGAAATATTAATAAGCTTCAGTAATTTTAATTAGTCTTGTACTTGTTTGAACAAGCTGTAATTGTAGTTCCTAAGATAAAGTACTTAGTTGTATTTGTTCGGAATCTGTGCTTATTTTCTGCTTGCCATCTTACTGAGATTCAATCATTCAAGGTTGTAGGCGAGCCTTGTTAACGAAACTTTTTGATGACGTCCCAAAGGCAAATAAATAAACCAAATTGATAAATCGGATCACTGGCGCGTCCAATTATTGGTCTCACTCTTATTGTGTACAAGAACAGTTATTTTATTTCGATATAAATTCTGATGTTGAAAATACAGGACTGGTAAAAATCCACAAATTTTAAGAGATACATTGAAATTTTTTTTTTAACCCCTAAGCCCAATACCAGATTTTACGTCTAAATAATCATTTAAGTTTAAGTAATTTCTGTCCATCCGCGTGAAATTTCATGCTTCCCCGTCCCACCCCGTCGCATCGCATCGCCCGCCCGTTTTTGACTTTTTTTATTTTTGCTCGGCTCCTAAACCTAAGGGCCGTAGCATATTAAATTGCCCCTTCCTTAAGGATTGTGCTATAAAATACAAAAAGATTTGCTTAAATCAGACTGGCACACAAGTCTGATAAAAAAAAAAGATCTTTGGAATTATCCAGAGATTAGCGCGTTCAAATAAACAAACTCTTCAGCTTTATCATTAGTATAGATAAGTATAGACAGATACCTCGTTAAGAGTCTCGAAGAATAATTTAACTAACTCATCATTTCACTGTCTAAAGCCTAAATCAGCTAATCCACAAGCTCAGTTCAAAGCTACATCTGCATCAAAGAGCGTCTGTCTCACTAAAACATCTCGGCTTAAGGATCTTTCGACTGACTGAGTAAACGTCGATACGTCGTGCACCGTTGTGTAAACAAGGCTGGGTATATGTAGTACGTCTATCAACTATGTGGCACTCACACCTATCTAGCGTACTGTTATCTTTAATTTAGGGCTGACAGAGAACCACCCAAAACAATATTGTTACTTACTTCTAAGCTTGTCTTTAACATAACTGACATCGGTGAAGGAAAACAAAAGTCTGAAAAACCCGTCTTGAGCAAGTGTAGTGATCAATGCCTGTGCCTCTTCTGTGTGAGAAGGGCCCTTTAGTTCTGTAGTAGGACAATAATAGGCCGGCATTATTATTGAAAGAGTAATCGTTGAAGACAACAAAATATGAATCGATGTCTCTCCGATCTATGTGTCAAGTTCAGTGCAAACTGTATATACCTACAGGTGCGCCGTAGAATTCCAGTCAATAGAAGATAACCAAGTAGTTTTATCTACGTTACGTGTTATCAGACGCAAACTCAATCGTACTTATCAATAATGGTACCTACTACATCTTGCTTACTACAAACCACATAAATATGTATTTGGCATCATTATTTCAGACAATACAATGAGACTTTTTGTTTGCCTGTACATATTCTTTAGTATGGGTAAAGAGGTCTCCAATTCTTCCAGGCCAGCATCATATTTTTCTGAGCCATCTTGAATCAACCCTCTTTTTGGACCTGCATCGGTGGCTCAGTCATATTCAGGATAAATTGAAAAATGTCAGCCCTAACATGTGACATACATGTTTGTTTACATACTGCGCTTCGAGTATAGTTTAATACTCCTTCACTATCTACACTTCGTCGTTTTAATCCCAACAATAAAACCTAATGATCGTAAACTTATTGGTCATAGACATTTTTACTTCTATGCTTTGCGACTTTTTATGTAGACTCGTCCTTTGTAAGCTAATTGCTTTGTGAAAGTACTTGTTATTATTCTCAACTTATTCTTGCTAGACAAAACGAGTCGCGACTACAAATTCTAATAGTTTGTGCGAAACCATCAGCCGGTCATAAACTTCTTTGTTCACTACTGAAGATCTTGACTTCTCACTAGATCTTTTCTCAGATTGAACTAGTTTCTCGATTTTTATTCACTCACCCATCATTTAAAATCAACTGAAATGTAATTATCTAGCTTCATTGATGTGTTCGTCTATTAATAGCAGTGCAATCTAAACCGGTCTCACGGCAGAATCAACGTGAATGAACAGCCATTGTACGGATGCATCGAAGTTAACCGTACAGCACTAACAAGCCAGACTTGGACACAGTGCTAGCTAACAAGCTATAAGGTAAAATCTGGAAGATAGTCGGAGAACCAGATCAAGGATATTAAGAAGGTTTGATACCTTTTGGAAGAAGATGCGAGTCTTATAGAAACCTTAATGCCTTGCTTTTAGTAAGGAGTTAACCTTAAGACAGACAGATGCGAAAAATTCATAATAAAATTCAGGGGTTCACTTGATCTGCTATTGTAAATCCCTATTGCAATAAGAGAAATAATTTCGAAATGATTTAATTCTTTTTCACTTGTACTCCCGAACGATGAACCAATTATTTATTGAATCCTGGAATACAGTAGATATATTTCGGAAAATACACTCCCAATAACGTTACACCGCATCATTCCGGTAAATCAAACGTCAAAATATCAGAATGTCCTTCTGATATTTTGTTTTGGATTCAGCGTAAATGGGTCACCGTGTTGTACATGTAACAGTCCTCCAATCTGTCACTGTTCGAACATACAATAGTGGGTAATAAGGTCTTGCACCAATGGACCTCGTAGCGTATCAGCACATCTTTATGTACACTTGAATAAAACGTATGAGGAAAGAACGTGACTAAACTCTTGCTGATGACAGTAGAAAATTGGAACAATACACATGTGTAGATTTCAGGAAATGTATTGTTCATGCAAATACGTGCACACTTTTTGAACAATACTCTGATTACATAATAATGGAACTGATCAGATAGTATTCATAATCAGATGTATTAGTAACCGCCTTAGATTGAAGCATGTCTATATATAAATATGGTTTCTAACAAACACTAAGAACTGTTAGTTTTACGTTTATTGCACTCGATATAACACTAAAACCGGCAGTAAGATATCCAGACGCTACCGTCTGCTATTAACAGCCAGCAGTGTGTAATCACGTCCTTAAGTCTACTGTTCGTCTGGGTGCAACTAACGGGCAGTCACGCAAGAAACACGCTGATACCCTGCCATTGTTTCAGGTAGGCCTAGCTGTTTTTTGCGTGAAACATACATGTTGATGATGATCCTTTGTGTGTGATGAATGAGACTCACTCTAAAAGTAGACATTTCTATATTATATTCTGTCACGACGAATCCAATTAGCTTGTTTACCAATATGTAATTTGGAGGCAAGGTCGCCCGTGCAAAGTCGTATGAATCAAACAAAAATATAAATCTTTTCGTTGACCTTTTTGGCGACATTGTGAGATTTAAACCTATCAAAGAAGTAACAATTTAAAAATGAAACGTACTCATAAGTGACTGACAACGAGGTGATCCACTCAGAGCACTAATTTTACCGGTACTTAGGTACTTGACGGAATCGCACCTGAGCTCTTCCACTAAAGGTACTGAAACTACATTTTGGTAAGTGCGGTTCGGCACCCCCTGAAGCACGGATTCAATTGCAAGGTTCGGCTGTTCTTTGTAATAGGCCAATGGTCATCAGTATTCAGTTCCAAGTTGATATGATGGACCAAGATAGTACGAGGACATGCCAATTTAATTTATAATTCAAAACAGGAATAGTAAATTACCGTGTCGGGACGAGACCAGCATAACAGGTTCAAAGGCACGCGCCCAGTCTACGTCTGAAGTTAGACGCACCTAATGAAATACAATTATGTAGGCGTATAAGTACAAATAAGTACTGTAGAATACATAGTCTCATTGAACTTCCGCAATGACAAACAAAAACTCTCTCCAATCGAATCATAAGCCGACCCTTTTTCCACACTTCCGATCTCAATTTTTTATTCCATACCAAAAGCCTTTTCAACCACACATTTCCCAAACATTAAGCTCTCGAAGCCCCAAAAAATACAACCTCATAAAAATTACGCGAAATCTGTCGGCCGCAATCATTTTGTGGGTAGTCGATATAAAAGGATATTAGGATGTTACACTTGGTAGGGTAGGCGTAAATTTTCACAGACGTCATAAAGAGTAATGGCGGAGTCACATAACCACGCATTGGGACGCGCCTAAGGCTGTCTTTCCACCAGAGATGAGCGAGGATATGTAGCGAGGGATGTGTGTAAAACTAACCAATAACAACGCTAACTTAGTTTAAGCTATAAAAATGAAGCGATGTTATTGGTTGGTTTCACACTTTCACACACATCCCTCGCTCGCTACGCATCCTCGCTCATTTCTGGTGGAAACGCTGCCTAAAGCTCAGCACTCATACTGATGAGGAGAAATAACCCGCAACTAGAGTTACCAGAATTGTTCCTCTGAACGGGATTTATTTGTTTTAGGTTTATTGCTGGAGTTTCATTATGCTGCGTTACCTGATAGCCCCTGATATTTTTTACAGTACCTACATGAGTTGTGTTTACTATAACGCATGAAGTATAAGCCGACGATACTTTGTACTTTTGTACTAATGATATAAAGATTAAGTACCTACAAGTAGATCAATGGTATGTTCATTGTAATTGGAGCCGCAAAAAAAGTAACGCAGAAAATGAGCGAAATACATACTTAATACCAAATCGTTATCTTATCTTATGAACCGGTTCAAACATGAATATATAAATTAGGATCCCATAAATAGCCACACATGATTAATTTTGATTTATGCGCAAAACTTACTAATTTGTGTCGTATAGAATCAACACAGCTCCCTGGAGATCTATTTTCACTTAGTAAAATGAAATTAACGTTGTATAGCGAAAGAGAACGAGGGGGCCCCCTATCCGTTGTCCTTATAAATAATTCCGCTGGACCACGAGCCTGGGCCGAGGCGACCTAATGAATAGTTTAAGCTCAGCTTTATTTGAATTAGCTACATTTACCTAAAAACGATACATCTTCCGTTCTGATTTTAATTTATTTGTTTAGCGTAATTAATACGGCAGAGGACCCTATAATTGGTTAACCCGAAAATGTTTCCGATAACCTGTCCAAAACGTCTGAACATGACTCCTCACGAAGAAGTCTGTCTGTATGTAGAAAATAACACCATTTCTTTTTAAAAACGAAAGAATAATTGCTTGTTCTGCACAAACAAAAGGCATTTACAAAAAAAATAAATAAAATATACACAAACAAAGTAGCCAAAAGTCTCGTACTGAAGCAACAAAAGGTATCTAAAAAAAGGTGGACCAAAGTACAAACCTCATTAGATAAATCGAACACATACATAGAGTTGCAATCGATACGGATATCCAATGATACAATGAGCCACCCAATACAGAAATAACTGATTAGGATTGACGTTTACAATGTGCATAAATAATGGCAGGTTGGCTGTGACCACCTACGAACACCTCAAAGTAACCAGGTTCCCTCGTTAAATATTGTAACAAGCGTGGGTTGTACAGCTGATACCGCAACATAAATCAAAGTTACCAACGTATGTCCGATACTCGGATGGAGCTTAAAAAGAACTGGGATTTTATACGTTAGTGTTCGGATTCTAGATCACGTAGATTTTTTCGGAAGGAAAGCCCGTTGCTTTTATTTTTATGTTGTTCCAGAAAAGCGTTAAATATAAAAAGGAAGGCCTCAATTTATGGCACTGCAGTCCAATATAAGGAACGAAATTAGGGCAGATAATCAGAGCAGACCTCGCTAAAGCTTTCATAGAATTCGTCTCGGATTTACGACAGCTGTAATATTGGTAGCTATACTGCTCACGTCTTATACATAAAATCGTAAGTCACTCACACAAGAAGCCTCCGTAAGCCACTCCCCAATCCATCAAGAGATACCATCGATATATTTTATTTCCCTCCGCGAACACTACCACTTTCCGTGCCTCGGAAAGCACGTTAAGCCGTTGGTCCCGGCTGTCATTTGTGGATCTTTGACAGTCGTTACGGGTAGTCAGAAGACCGAAAGCCTGACAACCAGTCTTACCAAGGGGTATCGTATTACCCAGTAACTGGGTTGTGGTGGTCAGATAGGCAGTCGCTCCATGTAAAGTACTGGTATTCAGCTGCATCCGGTTAGACTGGAAGCCGACCCCAACATAGTTGGGAAAAGGCTAGGTAGATGATGATGAACACTACCAGCCAACACGACATCACTACAGTTCGATATATCCCTAAATCCTCGACACGACGACACAATCAGTCCTAAGGCTCAAGTAATGGGCAGCGGGATTGTCCGAAAGGGTTACCGCTACCCCGGAACATAAAGGGCTAAGGAAGGAACACGGATGGGTTTTAGTCAGTAAGAGTCTGACACTCCCTTCCGCTCCACCCAGAGCGGGAGGGGTCATTTGATGATTTCCCATCCTAAAAAAAAAAAAAAAAAAGGCTCAAGTAATGCAATTATGTTTATTTTCCTGTAGAAAGGGACTTCGAATACAAAGCTAACGGAAAGTTTAGCAATAATGGCCTGTACCAGCCTCGTTTCAAAATACGCTGAGCGACGTATTAAGCGAAAACGATATTCGATTTTGTAATCCGAAGAAAAAATCTGAAAAGAATGGAGTTGGGACCAATTTTGTTAAAGCACGTATTGACGATTGGGTTTGGTATAGTCTGAGTACGTTTAATAAGGCTAAAGATGAAATTTTATTTAAGGAGTTCTAATGTAAGGTCAAGTTTGACAAGATCTATTTACTTAGGTACTCAACAGGGCGCTTAATAAACCCAGTTCCTTTTCAAACAAAACAGTAAATTATATTTTGCTTGGACTCAAAAAGATTTCTATTAAAGTACGAATGCTTAAAAGACTAAGGCCGCCTCTTAAAATTACCAACCTTACAACTTTACATATATAAATGGAGGACATTAACGACCCAACATGTAGACCCCACATGACATCAAAGGAAATCAAGTGATATATTTGTTCCAACCTAACCCCGCAGGATTTTCGCTTTGACTCCGGAATCTTCGGGAGATCGTTAGATCTATGGTAAAGCGTTAGCGTTACCACGGTAATGAACCAGGGCCTAGTATTAATGAGATTATATAGTCGATTTATTGTTCGGTAATCGAGATTTGCAACCCAAGTATCCGCTGAAACCATTTTGGCGTTTCGTAAGTCTCTAATCGTTTGAAATGGGTTTCCTATTTAATGGGCTTGTTGTATAAGGCGATTTATTGCCAGGTATCAAAGTAAAACTGCGTAGTTATTCTATCGATAGGATAAATTATAATTTAAACCCTTGAGCGAGAACAACTAATCCGAGTCCATATCTCACGCGGCATTATTTTAAGGGGATTGTCATAAATATTGATAACTGAGTAGGGTACTGAATTGATTAATCACTGCACTCGACCATTTCAAATATTCATAACAAAAAAAAGGTTTGGGGTAACTGTATAAACAAATATCGTTATGTTCAACTGACGGATTATTTTTGTGTAAACATTGACATATTTTACAGTTCGTGAAACTGAAAATGGTCACTGTGATTTGTGCGCGAATAAACAGAACTTTTACACAATAGGTGTACAAAATACTTCATTTAACTCTAAACTGCAATGTGAGCAACATTGCAATTTAGTGCCACTGAGATAAAGTACTACGTAGTAATAATAGTTCTATGTTTAGAGCCTATTTTATTTTATCGTGTTCCACCTATCAGTTCATCAAACTGTACATTTGACGTTATCGTAACTGGAGCTGAAGGCGCTGCCAAATTGCGCGCACGTACTCTTTACTATCTTCGAAGTAATTAATTTCAAGAGCAGCAGTTAAGGCGCCTATACATGCATGTGACTGAATTTATTTAAGTAGTTTTACCCAATTTGAATTCCATGGAAGTTGTGTAAATATGTAATGGGACGAAGCAACACAAGATTGTTATTGCAAAAGCAGTAGAAAATGACCCTTACTTGAAATAATATATCTGACACTTACATTTAGGGTAGGGCAGGACTCAACTTCGAGCATAGACTATTCTGATTTTCGCACATTGTGAAGAACACAGAAAAACGCAGGCTTTAAGAATTCTGGGCCTGTTTAATAGACCTACCATTAAAACAGGCTCAATATTCTTGAAACCCCAAAAAGTAAAATAGAAAATTGCGCCTAATGGAATACGAATCTCGTTTGTTCTCAGAACAAGTTTTTTTAAGTACTTAGAGCAAAGACAGTAAATTTTCACAGTTTGCTACTTCACGTAATGTAATTAGTCTATCTCTCGTTAGAGGAACTTCAAATTGAAAGAATTCCTTTTGAATTTTTTGCAAGAATTTTGTCGACTTCGATTTCGTCACTAACTCTACATACTTACCTTCCTGTCCTTTAAAAGGTTGATCGTATAAGTAACGAGCACTTGGAATTTGATAAAGGCAGTTCTTGCTGAAGAAAGTAAAAAAATGTAACAGATTTCTTTAAAGATAATCATGGCTCAACTCTCTCAGCCAGATTAAAAACGTACAAAAGACAAGCACACATCTTATATTCGTTTTAGTCCTGAATGGTCTCAAAATGACGCCCAGTATTGCAAAGTCAAAAATTTAAACACGTCTAAAAATACTCAAAGGCAAACATAGGCATCATCTGTACGTGTAGATGTTTATCAGACAGCGACTTGGTGGCTCTATTAAAAGCGAGCATTTAACACAAAATGAGGTCGTGCACAAAGAGATTGTTAGGGGTCCTCGGGAAATCACGAACAGCATGGCGTCTAAGCCGAGCTCTTGGAGAAAAAACGCGAGATTGCTGCGGTAGGGAAGGGAAAGCCAAACAACTATTTGTAAAGTGTGCCACTAGTTTGGATATTCAAGGCATACCTGCCAAACAACTCTTTTAAAATTTTAAAAGTTACTGTACAGAAATATTTCTGAAATTGTGGTATTCAGCTGCATTCGGTAGACTGGAAGCCAACCCCGACATAGTTGGGATAAAGGCTAGGCAAATGATGAGGACATAGAAATATTTTACTTTGCACGGAAATGAAAATCTGGAATAAAAAGGACGCGGCCTTCGTTCCGCCTCCGCAAAAGGTTTCGGATAAGAGACGTGAAAAAAGCGTATCTTTTGTTGATCTGGTTTATGTTCCTACATAAACCAGATAACGTAACAAAGGCTAGGCATATTTATTAGAACATTAATAATAAGCTTGTTGTAAAACTCTAAAAAAGGGCAATGTAGAAAACTGAGTCAATATCTGCCTAAATTGGTCGTCCAAAAGCTGTAAAATTTTCTTTCTCCCAAGTCTTGAAATGAAAATGAAATTCGCCGAGGAGTTTCCTGGTTGAAGTCTTTAATACTTAAACAGACATATGTATTATAGAACATTCTTATTTTTATGTATGCGGAAAACATTTGCGTTAAAAAAATAATGGGTCACGTCACGAAGCTAATTCTCAAATGTTCCAAGCGAGCCATGTCATGGCGAAACTGAATGTAGCAGTTCAGGACCTTGGAAATTTAATAGATTAGGTAAAAGGTCATTGTTTCCCTTTGATTAATATCCTTTTATGTAATAACCAGGGATGAGAGCGTTTCATATACAACCGCTGAGCTGCCCGTAAGAGGCTTAAAACAGATTGTTTTAAATATTTCAAGCTATGAATGTGATGCGGTATCATGTTTGAATGTTTTCATATGATACGTGTGTTCAGTATTTTTTACTAGGTAATATATAAAATTTATATAATAATAAATAAATTCGAGCAATCTTGCATATTTTATTGGCATAAGCAAGTGGCGAGTTTTAAAGCAATGACGGATAGGACGCATTGAACATTTTAATTTGAACAAAATTTGAATTACAATTTTGTCCAGTATACTGGACAAAATTGTAATTCAAATTTTGTATTTTGTAATTCAGTATATAAAATGCAGAATAGAATGCTCATTGATCATTTACTGGAATAGCGATCATAATAAATAATGTATTACCAAACAATAATTGTTTTTGCGATAATCAATTATGCGAGTGTTAAATTAACTCTATGAAACCTTTCGGCGACGAGTATTTGATCGGTACAATTTGGTAATTGGCAATTACCATATTAGTCTTTTTGTTACCAATTACTAGGTGTATGGTAGCAATCTGAGCTAAGCAGGCTGGTAGTAGCTGGATGAGAGATGCCGAGGTTTTTTTTTTAATTGCCAAATAGTTCTGTCTATTCTGAAAAAATCTCATCGAGAATACTTCGGTGATGTGAGCTGTCAATAGTGTCAATCCTTAGCATTGGGTGGGATGACACTTCACCGTTCGTTTACCGTTCGAGGATCGAGTTGAATGGCGTGCGATTGGAAAGTCCTATGTCAGCAAGGGCTGCTAAAGGCTGATGATGATAAACTAACCCAGAATGAGAAATGAGAAATGTAATTAGGTAAATATTATATTCATAGTTTTAATAGGTTAATGCGTATTTTTATATTTAAAATATTTATTCCTCAATTTTCATGATTGCACCTATCACTGTTTGTCTCTGCATCAGACAAAGGTTGACTGGTAGAAAATGCCTATGGCATTAATTCCGCGTCTGTACATTTATGTGTTTGAAGTATTAAATAAATAAATAAATGAGAATACAAGCGTATATACAACATTGTTTATCAAAATTAGCTTTTGAGTGTAATGCCATTATTTAATGTTAATTAAAGTACACAGCAAAAGAGTCCGTGAGACTTCGCAATGTCAATATGCACAATCTTAATTTATGGCCGTTTCAAATTCTCGGAAACTTTGACGCTAAAGAAGCTTTATTTAAATCGCATTATTAGTGGTTATTGTACGTCTACTTGCCAATAAGAACACGCTAAGGCACGACAATAATGCGACAGTAACACTATGCGACACCTTAGTAAATGAAAAGCGCGCTGTTAGATTTTAAACTTTCGGCGCTGAGTTAAATTGAGCGTTGTAAATCAATCAGCGCACTTTTATTTATTTAGGCAGCCATTCAGGTGTCGTTTAGTTATTGAAAATGGGCATAAGTACATTTGGGTCAATCAATACGACAAACGACTAGTCGCGTGTCGGATCGAACGGCACGCACCTCCGCTTAAACTATTCATTATTGAATCGATGACTGTCTATTATACAAGGCTGAGGAGCTACTTCGGAAGGAAGAAAACTACCGGCCACTCTACCACTTTTAGTATGGAAAATGTACTTAATCTACGTTCACAATTTAGTTTCCAAAAACGTAGACAATAAGTTCCTATGTGTATTTAGTTTTTTTTTAATACCTACACATAAGATTCAGTTTGGGCTACAACTTCAGCCATTTTTATGAGTTTTTCAATAGTAGGTACATATATACAATAATTCTAAAATAAAAAGTACAGTTACGTAAAGTTAATATTTGTTTAAGTTGAAATAACATTAATTCGAAACAAGCATTTGAATTGACTTTACGCCACGGTAAATATACTACCGAACAACGCAAAAAATACATGTTTTATTTGATATCCATAAATATATTTGCATGATGAACCAAGCGCAAGATTTGTTATAAAAATCAGAAGGTCAAACAAGATTAATATTTTGATAACATGTTTTGATCATGAAACTTTATAAAACACTAACAATTATATTACTGCAGTCTACAGTTTAGAGGACGTCGCTCTCACGACCATGAACACCTCCTGTTTACAGCTTACGTTTAAAACAAACACTTTTTTTAATAAATCCATACTAATATTATAAATTCGAAAGTAACTCTGTCTGTCTGCCTGTCTGTATGTCACTTTTCACGCCTAAACCACTGAACAGATTTCGATAAAATTTTGCAGAGAGATAGATTGCATTCCGGGGAAGGACATAGATCGACATACCTCCGGGCGAAGCCGCGAGCGGAAGCTAGTTACAATATATCCCGCAACAGAAACTACTGGTGGCCACAAAAACGTTTTATGGAGTAACAAAATTGAGAGATGTAATAAAAAACTGTTGGCTCCTCAACTTCGCAAATAGATCAATGACCTGAGATTAATCGCCTCGCACGATGTTGTTATACTTCAGAAAAGAGCAGATAAGTAATCTGTGTTTTGAATGAGATAAATACAGACAATTCATTTCTGAATTATCAAACAAACAAAAAGCCGCGGTCACGAACCTCCGATTCTGGTTGTTAAATTAGAACTTAGATTAATACCTACAGGAGTAACGGTACTAATGTCTAGATTCTTTACAAAAATTCAACCAAGCAAAGAGAAGACCGAGACCCAATTACGACACGAATTAGACTTATTATTCGTTTTACATAACTACTGTACACTTTACGTCATTTTTAAACCACAAAACACAGTTATTTTAAAGTAACTGAACGTAAGAAACCAATTTTGCCGCAAACTCGCCATTAGCTATTTGCATAATGCAGGTGCTGGACTGCGTTTTATAGCTCCCATTTCATGTTTTATTTAGTGGATAAAATTCAGGGAGAATATAATTCATGAGCTACAATGTAAGTTGAAAAAAGTTCACTAAGTAGGTAGCAGTAAGTAGCACCTGTGCTTTTGCAGCGCGAGGCAAAAATATGAAGTCATATGGTTAATATTTTTATACTTTTAGCAAAAAATAATAATAATTATATAAACGGTTCAATCATGGTAATGAGCCGGCTAGTTAGATTACGCTCCACCAGACATTTGAGATGAGAGAAACACGAATGTGTTTCTTTAATTAAAAAAAAACCTCTCTTCTAATTTAATGTTTTGCTAAAATACTTTCTGGCAGAGATACACGATGGATATGAATATGACTATATGGTGCAGTAAATAGTACCTATATAATAAGTACGCTATATTTAAATAATAGCGATTTAACTTAAATTCAAATGTCATGTAAAACACGGCTCCACGCAAACGTAGAATGAAATTGAAAGCGCGGGGTCCAAAAATAGTCGTGCAAAATATACGAGGGAAAAATAAAACGGCTTTCAAAAGAATTGAGCACAAAACTGTCTCAGACTTGCGGAGTTTCAAATGGGACACGCTGTATAGTGGGAACTCACAGGGGATCCCAGTTTTCCGGACTAACACCCTGCTATTATAGCAACGAGCGCCATCTGAGAAATAGGTGATACACGTCATACGGGCAGTGCTACTGAAAATTTTAGCTGCAATGTATTTTCAAGGTACCAGAAATGTTAATGTTTTCACATTATTTTTCAAATGAAACTAGAGTGAGAATTTCTATGGCCTCGCTGTAAATTATAGGAATTGCACCTTTTCTCACGCTTGTCGACAAACTGTTGAGTGGTTGTGAAAAGTATCTATTACTAGTAATTAAGTAGCTTCAGAATAGATAGAACATCCAGAACAGCCTTCCATTTTTTTTATTTAGTTGTTGATATTTTAGTCCAGATTTAAAGAACACTTTACAATGGCATTAATATAATTAAAGGGAAATTTCAAGACTGTACTGAAAAAATAAGTTGTGTAAGTAAAGTCACTGTGTCAGTTTTCGCCTAAGATCTGTTACCGAGAGCTCTCTTATACTCATTGTTAAACCTAATAGCGGTTTCACATGTATAATAAAATAGTATTTTCAAGAGTTTCACACAATAATCGTGTGGAATTAAATGCAAAGCTGACCTTACAGAACCGTTAACATGCAACCGTGGACGCGTGGGCGGATTTAAAACAAGGCGTTAGTGAAAATTTTACATTTCAAAAACCCCGCATTGATTTATGTGTAACCGGCCATTTTACAAAAGTCTAGCTAGGTATTTTATTCTTTTGGTACCGAAAGTCGGCGAAAAGATGAAATAGTAATACCACATAACACACAGCATCACGACTGTTTTTAATCCCCGAAAGGTTAGGCAGGAGATAAACTAGTACACCCACATTTTGCCGGTTATGTAAATACTTAAATAGTCATACCATTCCGTATTTATTCTGTGTTCATTATAAATGCATGAGAAGTTTTAGAACAAAATAATAATACCAGCCTATTATTGTGTCACTGCAGGGTAAAGGCACGGGCCAAATAAGAAAAGCGGAAAAGGAGAGTGGGAGGGGGGAAGTTTTACAAAATATAGTAAATATTGTTCTGCTCTGTAATATTTACTGAAGTCTCAAGTTCTTTCCACGACACAGTGAGAGATAGTGCTCTAGACTCAACATTCAATAGTCATTTATTTATCTTTTTTTTTTTTATCAATATTCATGAATCATACCTCCTATTCGGTACCACTGTATATTTCCGCTTTCCAGATATATGTAGCGGACTCATAAGCATTTATTGTGTTGTGTTAAAGATACCAACTTTAAATCATTCATTATTGTAATTAAATTACTTTATTTCCTTCACAAAACAAGTTTTGATTAAAATCTTTACGCTTTCAGAGGTGAAATCAGTGAAGGATTTAATTCTTTACATTGCGACTTCAGTAGGTTAATATTGTGGTTGGTTAATAAAAATCATGACCTAGAAATAACAAAAGTTGTCTGATTTAATACTATCTAGCCAGTAGCCAATATTTATTGCAATGGTGCGAAAAAGTGCTCTCGTTTTATTACCTACTAGCTGTGTGAAGTCGCGGGACTTCGCGTGCATGTCGGAAAACAAATTGAATTTCATGGGTTTTATGTTTTTGCGCGTGACCCTAATTCTTTTTCTAAAATAAAAGCCTAAGTTACTCCTTATAACATGAGCTATCTGCCAGTGAAAGTCCCGTCAAAATCGGTCCAGCCGTTTTGGAGATTAGCCGTAACAAACAGAGACAGACAACATTTTAAAAATTGTTTTTTTTTATTATACTTTCATATGCATTTAGTAAACAGCTGTTATTTTGACACTGCAATCGGACACTTCAATTTTATCAATTTGTATAGACCTACATAAAATATTATATCCCGAACACACCTAAATAGAGCATTCTGTTCACGAAGCGAGTACAAAATAGTTTACAGATATGCAAGAAAAATAATCAAGGAAGAAAAAATTTACCTATCCAAAGCCATTAAGAAAAGAGGAAACAAAAATATGAAACCCTAATTCAAGTTCTAAAATAAATTCAAGTTTATATCAAGAAAGCCTAACTCTCAGGGTTAGACAGGCACTAGTAATTAACTGTGGGGCAACAAAACCGCGATAAGCTTCATTCAGGCTTCAACCGCAAACGCTTTTGTTTACTTCAAATTTTATTTTCGCCTCAAACATTTTTCGTAATTAATTACACTGCTAAACTGGGCAGTCCTTGGGCTGTTTCAGGAAAATTCTCAAACAAGTAATTTTATTATTTTCATGAATATTCGTAGACAGTTTTTTTTAACGTAATAAAAACGTCTTCCGTTTGAAAATAATTAAGCCTAATTATTTTCCTGAAGAAGTAACATGCTTCATTACTTCCAATATCTTAGGAGTAAAGGTCATTGTCATTATTCAAAGTCTTGAGCAATTACAAATCGTTATTACTTTTACAAATGACATTTCCGTCAATGTTCACATTTGCTTGTTTTTATGCGCAACCGCTACTTGCGTAACGCAACCTGCGGCAGTAACGCGCCAATCAGAGCATCTCGATTTGCCAGCTAGGTATGTACCTACTTAATGTTACCGCAAATTTGGCAACGCAATTCTGTTACAATTACTTACAGTAGTTTTGGAAGAAATAATCAAAATTCTACGTAGGTCGGAAAAAGATGGAATTCAAGAAAGTCTTGCTGATCTTCTTCTCAGCGTGTCGGTGGCATCTAAATGGACTCGGCCCAGAAATCGGCTAGGTTTCTATTTCCACTTAACCGTCATGATTTAATCTTAATCGAATAACTTAGATAATATTGATAACAACAAGAACAGCTTCAAGAAACATGATTGAAGAGCGCATTCGACCTTATTTCAGACTATTCGCTAAGCTAGTGTTCGCCTTCCATGTAGGGCAAGGATGATTTGTGAGGTCGATACGGAAATACATTTTACAACACGAAGCCAATATGTTCCTAAACCACATACTTCAAACAATGGTTTCAATATTGAATCATGCTGCTGAAATATTTCCAATCAAGCAAATCTGATAACTGATTAGCGCTCCAAAAACTAGTGAAGATCAAGGTCGCCGAATTCATCTTCCTTTGTATTTGGAAGTTGCAAAGCCTTTAAAGGTAAACTACACAATTTGGAAGCAACAATTTAGAGAAAATTTTCACGTTTTGCACAAAAACATTTTCGACAGAGAATGTTTTGTATGAAAGAAGATTTTAACGCACTAATAAAGAATCCTAACATTAAAAGGAGTAATTTATATTTTATGTAAATTATATCAGTTATGGTAATGAGCAGAATACAATAAATTTTTTCACAAATTATTTGCTAACCGTACCTTTCTTTTTCGTGCGCCGACTGAGGAATCTGCAGTATCGTCTGCATACTCTCCATTTCCACCACACATTGTGTACCCAGTTCGAGTTCTGGAAATAAAAGAAACAAGTTATAACATAATAACTTACTAGGTGACGCACCCAATATTGATTACTACTATAATAATAATGATGACAAGATTGACGAACGATGCTAATACTCACACTACGACGTACCACGACGTACGTTAGTCCTATAACCTTTTGACCTAATGAGCAAAGGCCTACGTAGGTTATTGATTTTAGCCAGTGAATTCTATAAAGTTCCTGCACGAAACCCTATGAACAAAACACACATCTGTGACTCATTCGGCGCCTAAAAATAAAGGACTAAAACAAGAATCTATTTAGTAAGAAGAAGCTATGACACCGTGTACGGCTTGGAGACACAAAACATGTGGTCAGACCGTCAGACTCTTAGATAAATAGAAGCAATCACTACATAGTATAAAGGCTCCTTCAAACAGGCGCGACACGCGACGCGAATCGCGAGCGGTGCTTTTGCGTCGCGTGCGATTCGCGTCGCATGTCGCGCCTGTTTGCAGGAGCCTTAAAGCAAAGTCGCTTCCCGCGTCTGTCTGTCCCTATGTATGCTTAAATCTTTAAAACTACCGAACGGATTTTGATGCGGTTATTTTTAATAGATAGAGTGATTCCTTTCAACTAAACGGCGGCCGTTCAACTAACGGCCTGAATGATATTCAGTTACAGTTTAGGTTGGAAGTCTGTAACCAATCACGCGCGAGCCGAATTGGTTGCAGTAATTAAGGCATTGCACCCCGACCAAGTGGGTTAGGTAAGGTTAGAACTGTGATCAACCGCGTGCGAGCCGAGGGAGGAAGCGAGGCGAGCACTACTTCTAAAGGCCAGGCAGTTAACTGAACGGCTAATTTAACCAGTTGGCTGCGACATATATATAATACATGCATAATATAGTAGAGAAACACTGATAATTTTAGAGGTTTTTAATGTAAGGTCGTAAATAAACACATTTTTTTGCGCTTACATTGCAAACGCTGGCTGAACCCTAACGAGCTATTTAACATCATGATAAGTCAGAAACCATAAGCTAAAACGAAGTGATAGCGTGGGTGATGTGATGCGACGGGGTGGGTCGGGGAACAAGGAATTTTCGCACGGATGAAGTCGCGGGGAGAAAAAAATTATACATTAATACAAAGCTGGATGAACGTGGTCAAGGATCGATTTAGATGGCGCGTGAATTAAGACGCCTTAGGGGCTGCCTCCACGAGCGAGAGAATCGCGGCGATTATTATCGTCGTGCCACGTAATTCTATACACTCTCGTAGAACGTGTATCCACACGGCGATATCATCGCCGCGAAAATTTGATGGCACGGCGAGACTATCGCCGCGATTCTCTCGCTCGTGGAGGCGGCCCCTTAGATGTCCTAAAGTGGACTGTTGTTAGCTGTATAGATGATGATGATTATAAACTTATATTTTATCTGTAGGGAACAAAAGCACTAAGCACTATCAGTAGATTCATTGCCCTAACGTCTGAGCTCTATCAATAAACACACACCTTCCACAAAGCCACGACGAGATAACAGAATGTAAGGGAACCGGCGAATTTAATGCCAGTACAGAACGGGAACAACCGCCTACAGGAATGCTAATCACCTTTAATTATTTCGTGTAAGGGTAAGACTTTAGACTAATAACGAACCATTTAGTATTCAGCCCATTCGCTAATCAATGGTTATTTGTGTCATGTGTTAGATTAGTAATACAGTTTTCCGATAAGACTCGTTGTTTAGACGACATAGAAATTACGAGGAAAATACGAGACTTATTTGTGTAAATAGTTATTACTTGTCTTTTTTCCTGTTCATTTTCTAAATGAATCCAAATATTACATGCGAGTATTTTAAAAGGTTATTATTTTTACTGTTTGTTGTCACTAGTTTAAGTATATTGTACACGTATTGGTTTGAAATGCCATATTATATTCAACCTTAGTATTTTTTAATGATACGAAGCATGTCTAACTGTCTAGTCTGCACGACCTTCGCTTTATTACCAAATACCTAACCTATCAGAATTTAAATTAAACATCGAATCATCATTTATGGTTTTTAGGGTACCGTACCCAAAGGGAAAAACGGGACCCTATTACTAAGAGTCCGCTGTCCGTCTGACACCAGGCTGTATCTCATGAACCGTGATAGTTAGACATTTGAAATTTTATCCGCCGCTAAAACAAAAAATACTAAAAAACAGAAATAAATATTTAAGGGGGCTCCCATACAACAAACGTGATTTTTTTGCTCGCTTTTGCTCGTTATCGATAACGGCAACAGGTAGACGCTTGAAATACTTACAGAATATTAAGTTATATATTCACTTTAAAAATATTTTAATTAATTAAAATAAAACAAATATTTAAGGGGGGCTCCCATACAACAGACATGATTTTTTTGCCGTTTTTATAGACAATGGTACGGAACCCTTCGTGCGCGAGTCCGACTCGCACTTGGCCGGTTTTTTTTATTGTTTGCTTGCTAGCTTGGTTTCTATGGATGGTTCCACCTACATGGGTTGAGGATTTTTTGCCTCCTATGAGATCGCCGTGGACTGATCGGTTCAGATTCCACTTCCTTAAAAGGAATTGGTCGAACTTCCTTTGAACATGTTTCTGTCACAAACAGTTCCAACTCTGAGATAGGACGAGCTACAGGTTAGACTGTGATTCGATTAGGTGTAGAAGCGTTTGTTATTAAGTTATATTCGTACTTGTGGAGAAAACCTCCAACATAATACATTATACAGGCATATGTTGGACTGTTGGTATATATAATACTAATTTAAATAGTAAGTAGGTACGCAAGCAGTGAGTCAAGCCGAGGTCGGGCCGCGTACGTCCGAGGCGATGCTCTTTCAAATCCGGTTTTACTAGACCATTTCAAGTACGCTAAGCTTATGTAAAGCAAACGGTATTAACTTGGCTAGACGTCGGAACAGACTGCTGTATGAAGAGTATACACTTCACACGAAGGTAGTTCAATAATCGAAACAAATTATTACATATGTTCCATGATTTTAAAACACTTCAGTAACTTAAATTAGCCTTAGGTACTAAAGTTAGAACGAATCGTAAATGAAAAGGCATTATACCATGAGATCATGCATGAGCCAAATACCTATAAGTAGCTAATCTTGCTTAGTATGTATTTATTCGATTCTCTAATGTCAATATGATCGGAAGAGAAACAATAATTTTCACAATAATACTTCTCGGCTTGCAATTTCTGGTAATGCCGACGCGATTAAGCGATATTTCTTTCGTCGTCGTGAGACACTAAAAGATACTGAATTCCTGTGGTAAAAAAGGAAATAGTGCTCATCGAGGCGCTACGTGTCGCAACGAACAGTCCAGTTTAGAATCGATTTGACAAATTACGTAAAGACGTTTCGCTGAAAGTAGAGCAGCGGCAATCACACCGATGATTTCCACCGAGTTTATTTACCATGACGAATGCAAGTGAGCGTGCATTCTTGTACTAAAATGATCTCGGAGTTTACAACAACTATTTACTAACAAAGTCATTCAGTCCGACGTCTTTGTCAAGGTTAAAATATTACCTACTTGAATTAGTATTTACTTCTTCACTGATGACAAAAATTGTGTTATTGATTTCAGTTTCAAATATCAGTTACTATTCAGGTATTACTAGTTAGGTAAATCGAGGTTCACTCAGTCTGGTAAGTGAATTAGCAAGTCAAATTACAAAAAGAAGCCCTAAAAGCTTTATAGATTATCTTCATAAATTTGTTAGAATAATCCTGCCACGATTATCTATTAATTAACAACCTTCTATTACCTTCAAGGTTTATGAAAAATTCATAGTTCTCTAGAAAAATCGCGTGTTTTCCGCAGCATTCTTCTCCATACACGGTGCTGTCTGCCGCCGAAGTCGAGTATTATAAATACCGATGGAATTCACAATAGGGCTCATGATAGATATGTAGGTCAGCCAGCTGTTGTTTCACAGCGTCATTATGGTGATCCAGTCCATCTATTTTCATTGTACAGCCGAAACAAGTGTAGTCAGAATAAATTCTCTTTCAGACTTCCCAAATCCGTTTTTCGATACCGGACCTCGTAACAAATGTAGCTTTATCGGAAAATGTATTAATTTATTTATCTAGGTCACAAGGGATAGAGGTACTTCGTAATTGAGATTGCAATTTGCATATGGATGTCGGATGTGGTTCGTCAAATTGACGACTTTGATAAGCAAGTGGCACTATGAGTTGCTGCACAATTTGGAAGTAGACTGTCTTTCATAATCTATTAATTCGATAGCCGCCTTCATTATTTACATTCTTTAAATACCTCATAATAATTTTAAATTATATTCAATGAGAAGTACAAACATGTTTAGGTCTATTAAATGTCCTGTTTTTATCTTTAATACTTACAGAGGAAAACACTGCTTAATAATGAAATAATGATGTATTTTATGCTCACAAATTTCAATAACAATTCAAGAATTTGTTCACATTCAAAGAAATGCTTAATAATAAAAACCAAGTACGTGTCGGACCACGCACAATGAAGGGTACCGTAGTTGGAATGAATTTATCCCAAGAACAAACTTAACATTGTAGTTGAAAAACATGTTCTCCCATACATTCCAAATGAAAATGTAAGTTTGTACGCACAATATTGAGAGATTTACCATGTTGTTTTAAGATAATAGACTTTTTATTAATTTTCCTGTAATCTATAGGTATAGAACTATTTTCTGTATTTTTTTCAAAATTTTAGGCTCAGTGGTTTCGGAGATAACGGGGGGGGATGGTAAATTTCCGTCTATTGTCTAAAATAACTTTAATACAATTTACTTTAAAATTATGAAAAAAATATATTTGAGATCCTCACGGTAAGCCCTTTCATTGATATCACACGGTACAGACTGCGAAACTTTTTTTTTTAATTGTCTATTTACCCCTCAAAAATGACTCCCATTTTCAAAACTCATTTATTTACGTTACACGTGTGTTTGGGTCACAGAGATTCATATGTGTACCAAATTTCAACTTAATTGGTCCATAAGATTCGGAGCAAATTGGCTGTGACAGACGGACGGACAGACAGACAGACAGACACACGAGTGATCCTATAAGGGTTCAGTTTTTTCCTTTTGAGGTACGGAACCCTAAAAAGACTTAAATAAGAATCAAATACTTGCAAATTAATGTATCTAGCTTCTTAATTAATTTCCCAGTACCTTAAGAACATCAGTAGATTAGTATGCAAATCTTTCGCAGACTACCTGCAGCATTCTCTCTCTCTCTTGAAGTCCATTCAAAGGTAGTCAAAAGATCGCTTTTAGCAATAAGGTCACCCAATGTGTCACCCTTTGTAAAGGAGATGTTTCAAAATGGGCCAGGTCTATGTACAGTAACTCAAAAAAAAGAGAAAAATCCATAGAATTCAGGAAAAATACAGATAATTCAATTAAATGTATACTTCTGGTAGTGGTTCTGGTAGTGAATTGATACTTATCAATAATTTTTATCGACTTTCAACATGGCGTCTCACCGATTTAGTTACTCTGTGCTTAAAAACAAGGACAATTAACCATTGATCATAGAAATAGAACTGTTAGCTGTCACAAAAGTGTCACTTCAGTCACTTTCGTCTTGTCGTCGGTCGTGATTGTGTTCGTTTTGTTTTGAGTTTCTGGAGTTCTTTTTAACAACCTCGCTTTCGTTTTTTTTATTTAATACCGTTTCTTTCCCATCTGTTTACCTAGCTTTCGTTTTTGGACTGTTACCCGGCTTGTGTTGTAAGGACTTCGACTTTCTTGTGTGGTTTCCTCCACAGAAATAAACATGTCAAACGTCATTAATCAATCAAAATGACAGTTTACCGCCATGACGGGTTTTTGTTGTGTGTTGCAATTTTAAGTGTAATTTCTTGTGTTTACCAGCAAAACAAGCCATTTTAAAGTAATTGGACAGTTGAGAACTGTTTTAAATGAATTTTCCTATTTTTTTGTATAGTGTACAAGGACCTGGCCCAGGCTCCATACATTTTGAAACATCTCCTTTGTACATTCATATCTGAAATTTTTTTGGAGGGAGAGTAGTGGTGGCCCCGTGGTAACAACCGCGACTTACTAGTTGTAGGTTGTAGGTTCGAACCCTAACAGGTGCTTTAATTTGTGTAAATTATTTCATCAGCACTGCTCTGAAAAGGGTGAAGGAAAATATTGTGAGGAAAACGGCATGTCTGACATCTACCAACCCACACTGGGTGTGGTGGATTACACCCACTCCCTCTCACAGAGAGGAGGCCTGTGTCCCAGCAGTGGGAAGATTATATTAAATAATAAAGAGACTATACTATCTTTAGGACAAGTGTTGAGAAATATGAAATGAGTTACGTAGGATGCAGGAAACCTCAAATGAATATTGTAAGTGAACACTGGCCGCCAGTCATGATGAAACTTGAGATGTTACCTCAACAAAGAATTCCTTTTTACTTAATTAACACACTAATACTAAAATGAGGCAACAGCAAAAATGTAAGAGTGATTCATTTATACACTGACAAGGCTAAACTTATTTTGAAACATGAGTAACTTGTAGATTGAAAATAATAATTCAAAGAATATGACTAGTCAATTAGATTAGGTAAGTAATTCTTGATAGTACACAATTATGTAATGTTTATTAGGAATCCTATCTGTAAAAAAACTTAAGATAAAATTCAACTATTTTTATAGCTCATAGATAGATAGAGTTTAATTTTATCTTTCTCCATGGTTCTTGTACTTTTTCATTTCTATTGCAAAATATTTTCAGCAGTTCAATGGCTCGTTTTTTATCTACAAAACATAACCAATGCTCTGTTAACAGAGGAGAAAATATTTGTAGTATTTTATAATACTACAAATATTTTCTCCTCTTCCTTAAGAATTCAATACTACTACGGTAATAACAATTATCACAAAAACTTTGTGATTGCAGGAGGGGCCTATGGATTTTGTAAGATGGATTGAATTACCAACAAAAAGTCAGGCTAGATTACTTAATAATTAATTAATCACTTGACCATCTGTATTAAAACATGGAAGATAATATTGTACCAATACACAGTTTTTTCAAGACTAAGCTACCAACTGTTAATGTAAGAAAAAATACATTTGGATATTTTTAATAACAGGAATACCTGGATGTGTTCAAAGATAAGCCAAATACATCGGCAAAAATATTTATGCAACTCTGTAATATAATCAAGCCAGCCAATGTGTAATTAAATATTTAGGAACAAAGGCTCATAAATGCAGTTGTAAATAAACAATAGTTGTGAGTTATAAATAAATGAAATTTCTCAGATTTATAGTATCCGTAGATATAATGTTAACTAGAAATCGGAAATACAAGTCGATTTACGTTGTATGCGATTCCAAATTCATCGTATGTGCGTATATATTGAAAATAATTATTTCCACAAAAGTATGAAACTCTCTTTAATTATATTGTACAGATTACGTACAACTATCACTCATTTTATCTTGTATATTTTATGTAAAAAGCACACAGATAAACTGAAACAACGTAGTCACCTGAGCGATAGCGATTTCTTTATTTATTAGCAAAATGAAAACCAGCTTACCTCGCCTGTTAAAAGGACGAACCCGAACGGCTACTTTAATCTTATCCGTGGCCATTTTCACACTCAAATTACACAAATACAATTAAAACACAACACTTTGCACACAATTGTTCAGTAAATTATTGCACATATTCACCCATATTCTAAAAAAACATAATTCATTATTTCACGTTACGATCACGACGTTCCCAGATTGACACTGTCCGCCATGTTGTTTTTACTACGTTCGATAGTGCTTGACGTGTCTTCTTGTGCAGACGTTAACAATACTAAACATTCAATCGATTTCTATTCACTAAAAGTAATAATCGATTGTGTCCACGATTTGAACTTTTAACAAATTGCCCAATATAAAGAAAAATAAGTTTATTTGTTACAGAAACACGTAGTATTACCTATTTACATAAACAGATAAGCAAATAGGTGATAGATAAAATTAAAGTATAACAATATTACTTTCATGTCCCTCGGGAGATGATATGTATTTTTGTCTAGAGATCTGAAAGGCAATTCTCGTACTTTTAAGAACGTTCACAGTCCGATCTATCTCAGTTTTTCAATCTGTCAAAAAATATATCTAATTTCCCTACATTTAAGACAACTTTTGACATTGATTGTGATTGTCACTGAAATGAGATTGCGACTAGATTTTGAACGTTTTTACCCGACTGCGCCAGAAGTAGGGTTATGTTTTTCGAGTGTACATGTATGTATATTTCTTTGGCACGGTCTGTAGCGTAAACGGCCTAATTGATTTCGATTATGTCTTCAAAAAAAAAATGTTTTTCTCAAAACCTATCGAGTGTGGTATCAAGTTATAGGGTTTAGGTGATTACAAAAATATTTACAAGTTATATGGTTGAAAGTAATTCGAAGTGACAAATCGTAAAAAAAAAAACGTACCAAGAACTATAAAATTTATAGTTCTTGGTACGATAAATCGTCTGCGAAAGCTTTCACATTTGTAAACTGAAAAGCTGGAAATTAAAAATAATGTGAAAAAAAACTAAAAACTAGCTGTCACTGTGAATGCTGGCTATTTGATATTATTTTTTTATAATTCGTAATTTCCACTCATTACCGAAGACAGATTCTCTTTTTACGTTCGATTCAGTACAATGGCAGGACAACACTAGCGGCTATTTTGTGAAATATTACCATATCAAAATATGTCCTTGGTTTTTTTAATTTGAATTGAAACTCATCATCATCAGTTAAAATTTATTAAGAAGCTAAGGTCATTTCGGTTTCGGTTAATCGCATTTTAAATGAATAAAATAATGCCAAATAATTAATAAAAAAAAAACTCAAATTGAGTTAGTACATCGCGTTGCATAAAGAAACGTAACATGTTGATCCAGCCCGGCTCATAATGTCATAATTTGACAGCCGAAGCAAAACATGACGAGTATTTTTTTTCAACTTCTCAGGAATTTCTAAAACAAGAAAATAAACTCTGAAGAAAGATTGCCTAGAAATACGTAAGATATTTGTCTCAGACCAAATTTTACACGATCACATCGTTATGGCGGCCGATGCACTATTTGGCTGGGATTTAACTTTTAAAACCGTGGAGAAAGACATCAAGCGGAAATCTGATGTTATTATTGCATTTATCCATTGGAACCTAACGAAGAGGGGTTTTAGGAGTATTGGAATAGGAGATGAGGTGAGACACTTACATAATAACTAAGAACTGACTCTATACCTGCACTACATTAATAAGCTTGCAAAGAGAATGTTAACAGGTAATTCGAAGCCGAGTGAATGTTTAAGCATTCATTTGTGAGCTGTTATCGGTACGCCCCTAAGACGACACTGACCGTAATCTCTAATAAAATCGCACAAAAACATACAATGCTAGGGCAATTCTTGGAAAAATCAATATAATAGCTTCAATAGTTGACCTACTGATGCTGACCAACTTTTCTTGTTACATTATAATAATTGTAATGGTTGATATACATGACACTTATTCTGAAATGGGCGGATACTTAATACAGACTGCATTTTTAATAGAAATATCAGTCACATCCATAATCAAAATATTGAAAACATACTTTTCCTTTTTCAGAGGACTTTGTCTGGAGATGAAGAAAAAACTGAGCTGTTGCCTACAGGCTGGAATGATAAAGACAACTATGCCCTGCGATATGTCCTTGATAACAAACTGTTCATTCTGCATGGACTGAATACTGATGGCAATCTCATTGTTAATCTCATGGTAATTATTATTGCAATTAGTTTAACCACCCAATCTTAGACACCTTGATTTTATTTTGTATTAGAAATATCCATAATTGAATTTTTGGCTGCTTGAATAAAAATAGTTTTGAAGTGTTTAATCTCCTTTGTTGCTTTCTGATAAATCACATTTTTGTTATCTGTGGAGTGTCCCACACTGACATTGTGATAGTCCAAAATGTAAACATGACCTGAAAAATAAAAATATTTCTTTATTACCATTACTTCATAATATTACAATCATGACAAGACAGTATTAAGTAAAAACCTAGTTCTGTACATCTCCTACTCAACATGAATCCATTTCAGAGATCAGAAGACTTGGCAGTGTCCAACATAGCAGTGAAGATAGATGATACAGTGAAATACTTATCAGGAACAATTGATAAGATGATGCCCAATCACAAGGAGTTGATATACCATGTGAAACGGGACCTAATTGATACAGTCACGGACAGACCCACAGTTACTACTGAGACACAGACTTCGAGAAGTATGATAAATTTTTATATAATTTGAATAATTACCTCATAATTATAGCTGTTATTTACAGCTAAAAGGGACTGAAAAGAAATGTGTAAAGATATATTTAACCTGTTGCGCATCAGTATTCATAAAATTAGGTTTTAAAACTGTTAAGTGTTCATACACACAAGCAGCACGCTTCAACGGTAGAGGCTACTGCAGCCGTTGACAATGTGCTGCTCGTGTGCATGAACACTTACATTTATTATGAATCTTCCAAGTGGCAAGGTTAAATTAAGTAAGAATGACATAGTTACAACAAAAACAAAATGTTATGTCGGTAAAATAATGACATTTCTCAGAATTGAAAATACCTATATGTTAATTTATAGTGTGTCAAGTAAGATACCTATAATGAAATGATTGCTTAGGTTTAATTAACATTGCAGTGCTAATACTTTTGTATTAGCACTATAGCACAAGGTTGATTCATTGTTTAGTTTTAATTGTACTAGCATAACAGCTTATAATGTTCCACTGCTGGGACACAGGCATCCTCTTTGTGAGGGAGTGAGCCATAATACACCATGCGGGCCCAGTGTGGTTTGGTGGATGTCACATGTCTTACTAGGACATGCCGATTTCCTCACAATGTTTTCCTTTACCGTTTTTGAGAGCAGTGATGATAAAATTAAATACACAAAGTAAGGTTCCTGTGTGGGTTCAAACCTACGAATAATAAAAAGTCAGAAAACGTAACTATGAACAAAATCAACGAGAAGTTCGGCTCAAAACTTCACTACATTGACAAAATACCCCGAGTATTCGAACGAAAGAACACACATGCAAATCGTGCTAATAAGCCAATCAGCTGCGTTTGCGTAAAACCTTGTATTCCGGCAAGCACCGTGATAGGTTCTGGTGCGCGGTAGCCTTTTCGGCAACGCCCACCGCGGTAAACATTTGCGTGGCGGCATTTTTGAGCTTGAGTTACATTTCTTGACTTTTATTATTTGTAGGTTCAAACTCACAAGTTGTAAGTCAGGGCTGATACCACTGGGCCACTACACCTCCCAATAATTCTAAACAGTAGAAACATTGTTATTTATATAGGTTTTGATGACATTAATAATTGAAATATTATTTAATAAACAATTACTTCCAACATATATTTTTTATTGTAGGTAGTTCTAGATAACTTGTTGCTCTATACATAAATATAAATTTATCTAGCTTGAAGGATAAATAATAACAAGCAAGTGATATGTTTTGATAACTATCACCTTTTCTAATTAATTATAATTATCTGCTTATCTGAAGGTCAATTTCTCAATGGAAAATAACAGAAACGTATCAGTCATTCAAACACACAACGGTATCAGGTTCTTCTCGTTTGTTATTCAAGTTTTATGAGTCAACTAAGGAAAACAGGTTATTGGATTGCTCATAAATAATACAGCATAGCTATCTATTAAGATTTTTGCTTAGTTGTGACCTTTAACTTGAAAGGATGTTGTCTCTGAGTGATGTTTTAGTTTTAGTTACACTTGGGGTACTGTTTACACTAAGTGTTAGAGGTAAGCGATATTATTAAAACAAATGTTTCACCTGGAGTCACTTGTTTTTGAAAACAACAAATGTTATGTTGTTAAAATAAAACATTGTCAGGTCGCCCCGTCGTCACGTTGTTCTAGTACAGTTTGTAATTAATTTGACACTATCATGTAAAAAATTCAAAGCAGTCCTTTGGTGTCATGGTGTTTTACTAGCCGCTATCTTAAATTACACAATTTCTGGGCGAAATTGCTAATACTAGCAGTAACTCAAACAAAATTGACAAAACTGCGTTACTGAAATATGTATATGTGAAGAAATCTTAGTTTTCAGTGCAGCAAAAGACTGAAAAGCTCAGATACTGCTAAGCAACCCCCCCTATAATGTGTTACCATGAATTGTTTCAGGCGATTCGAATACAAGGAGGCCTCCAGAGGATCCCCTGAGGGTACCGCCCCGACCACTGCCGGGAGTGAACCCCGACACCCCAGACCTATGGTATCTTTAAGTAAAGCCCGTTAACATTGGCTACTTTTTTATATCTAAACTGTATTACATATTGCCGTACTATCCATAGTAATATTATAAATGCGACAGTAACTCTGTCTGTCGTGTCTGTCTGTCTGGTTGTTACCTTTTCATGCCTAAACAACTAAACCTTCAATCTTTTAATATGTCCTATCTGCGGATAATGCAGTGGACTGCAACATTACTACCTAAATTTTTGTTAACCTTATGTATTATATAATACTAGCTTCCGCCCGCGGCTTCGCCCGCGAGGTATGTCAATAAAAACTATCCTATGTCCTTCCCCGAGATGGAATCTATCTCTTTGCCAAATTTTATCGAAATCGGTTCAGTGGTTTAGGCGTGAAAAGGTAACATACAGACAGACAGAGTTACTTTCGAATTTATAATATTAGTGTGGATGTTGTAGTTGTTTAAATAAAATTAAAATAAAACAATCATTATGAATTCAATTTTATTGACAGGTAGCCTGGAACCTGGAGAAGGATATAGGCTAAATAGGATATTTGTATTTTAAAAATAATACACATACGAATTCCGGGCAACAGCTAGTATTATAATAATAATACTTACCAAAATAAGAGTTGAAGTTTGTAGGTAAAGTTTTTAGTTGGAGCCAGAAAAGAAAGTAATACTGATTCACTAGTAACTTAACGAGCGATGATCCCTTTAGTTTGAAAGAATTATAGACAGAACTATTATGTTTCCACAAAAAGTTCCATGTGACTCAATCCACGCGGGATTAAACAGGCTGAATGTTTTTCTTTTTTCAGGGGAATGCCACCACCCCGTCTGCCGAACATTGGCAGTTCCGACCTGGACCCGTTCGCACCCGGGGGCGGCGGTATGCTGTTCAATCCGTTCGACCCTCGCAGGGATCTTGAGAACCCTGGTCTTGGCATACCTGGAGGATTACCGAGGTCTTGTCAACTGTCTCTTATTTTATCTTGGCCGTTTCCAAGATGCATAAACACATAAGGCTTCAAAAAATAACTCCCTTATTTTTTGGCTATGGGTTAGATAAAAAACTCGCAATTAGGTACAAAAAAATTGCGAAAGCTGACAAATATTGGCCCTTGTAGCCTTATAATATAGTCTTGGTAATCATAAACCGTAAGCTATTTAGCTCAAAGCCTAGTCTGAAATAATACTTGCCTTGTACTGAAACCTTTTTTGGAAAACTGCAACCTTGAACCTAAATATTTATTTATATTGCTAAGCTTCGCTCCGGTGAACTCCAATGATATTAAAAGTAAAAAGAGGCAGATAGGTTACCTACCCAACATCACACCATCGCATACGTATAATAACTTAATATTTTGTCACACTATAATATACAAGTGGACGTAGGACGCCGACGCAACACTGAGTTCAGCCGGTATATTCTGTAAAAATCTTAATTAACCGTGAAAACTTAGGTGAAGTGAGCTGTCATTCTACCTGATGCTAGGGATTGACACTACTGACAGCTCACTTCACTTGAGTTTCTAAGGTGAGATTTGTACAGAATTTGTCAGGCAGGTGTTCTACCCAGATTGAATATGCAAATTCTGGAGCGCGTATAACCTATCTACCTCTTTTTACTTATAATATTGTTGGTGGTTGTTGGTCATACTCATAAAAACAACGTTTAAAAATAAACTTCGGTTTACAGAGGGGCAGTGCCGCCCGGAGCTCGTTTCGACCCGTTCGGCCCTCCCGGTGGGCCCATGCCGGGCCGCCGGCCAGCGCCGCCGGATGCGGACCACCTGCCGCCCCCCGGCTTCAATGACAACATGTTTATGTAGCCACTGTAATAATAAATAAACTGTCCTTACTTTTGTCCACATCAATAATATGAATAAAGTTAATTTGGAATTGTTTTTATTTTTTTGTAAAATAACTTGTTTTTGTTGTCATTTTGTAAGTACTTTGGTCTTACCAGCCAGTGAGTATCATAAAACGACTATTTTACGAGTATATTATAAGTTTAGACGACAGCCAGATTTACATCGTAAAATGACATACATAACGACCGGTAACATAACATGAAGTCTCTATTCCTCCGGACAGGCAGAGGCGTACCTACCTGTATACTTATAGTACTCTTTGGGCGTACCAATAGCAGGTACCTAGCGTACACCCCCATATTTCGTCCAGCTATCAGTCAGGTCAGTCTTAAGTAAAAGGGGATTGAAGAAGCCTGTTACCATCAACCGATTTTTACGGCGCTCACGCTCAATTCGGTACGGGTTTAAGCACGCTCAAATCGATTATGTTCCCAATACGGAACGCACCCTAAATTAAACTAACGTGGCATTTTCGAAATTGTGCTTCTGGCTGACAGTCGCCACCTAACCAAAGAAGAAGAAATGTGGTGTTTACACTAAGAAATACTGCTGTAATATCGTTTTGACATTGAGTAAGCACTGTGAGCGCGTTCACGAGCGAGCGTTCCGAATTGTTGACAGTTCTCAGCTGTCATAATCGTAATATACAATTTGAGTGTTGTGAGTGATTACAGCCAATTCGGAATGCGGCCCAAAATTACTACCAATTGTTCTAATTATTTTTAGCCTGTATCGTGGCAGTGTCATTCCACCATGGCGCGAATATTCAAGTCAAAATCATTCTCGTCGTTCATCTTGCATGCAAAAACTTATTTTGGAAGTGAACTTTTGAAGTAGATACTTCTTAAGGGTACTTTATATTTATGTAGGCATAACGAATTGAATATTTTCTTCGTTTGTTTATTATAAATAACTGGCATGCAGAGCTTCATTTTATCATAACCACTGTTACTATTCGGAGAGCAAATAACCCTTTTGCCTTTGCCGAAGTCGGGTAAAAAAGACATCTGTCGTAAAACAAAAAAAAAAATAATAATAACGGAGTAAAACATTGAAATTGAAATAATTAGGTCCGGTCATTTTACTTAACAACAAGCTTTAAATTTATTGTTGATTTGGTAGATCAATAACTAACAAGAAGAACCTGGATTTGATCCACATTATATCTTTTATCGTTATCGCAAGATGGCGCATGTCATGACGTCATTTATGAAGATTCACGGGACATCGTTATCGCGCTCTCACGCTAATTCGGTACGGGTACTCAAATCGATTACATCGATTCGGAACGCACCCTAGGAATAGTATACCCCGACTTTTAATTAGCTGCAGTAAAATGACACTTCATAATAACTCATTTCGGACTGCGTTTAGAGATATACATGCACGTCAAATAAGTTTCGTTTGTTACACTATTCTGTACTTACTAGAAAAACAAGATTTGGTTAATGGCCGCGAAAAAACAAAAAGACGCCAATTTCAGTCATTTAAGTATGTACAGAGGAGAGCACTTCAACCTACCCCAATCTGTCAAATTTCTTCGATAGAATTTCAACTTTACTGCAAAGGAATAAGGTTCATATTCAATTGGGAAAATTTGACAGATTGGGGTAGGTTGATGTACTGGCCTCTGTACATTAAGTAACATAAGCTGTCAATATACTGAAGCTAATTAAAAGTCCGAGTATAGATGAACCTTGAATCTTTCGGTCGTTTTAGTCAAAAATAAACAAAACTTTTAACATTACAGGTTAAACAAATTAACAACACATTTTTAGAGTCACGTTAAATATAAATCTATACATATAATAAATCTGTAGACGAGACGTTTCTGTACATTGAAAATATTTCCAAAAAAAATAGTTGGGGTGTTAAAGGATAACCAACAGATGCCATTTCATCAATTTTTGGAATTTTTGTCTGTTTGTCTGTTTGTCGGTTTGTCGGTTTGTCTGTTTGTCTGTTTGGATGTGACAGATTATTGATTTGAACAGGGTCAACGTAAAAAGTACCAAACCAATACGGTTACTTTTTATACTCAAATATGGTGTAGAACTATGAGCAGTGATTAGTTTTTATTTCATCGCAATCGGTTCACTCTATCAAAAGACAAATAATCAATTTAAAGTATTCTAGAACAACTTTTTACGTTTTTTAGTAACACGTAACGACATCTATTGGCGCGATATAGTACCTACTAACGAAAACATATTGTTGTTGTGATGTGAATAATCACGTCCTATTAGTTTATGCTTACTTAAATGACGAAATAACACAGATACCTACTTATGTCTATGTTATTTTAAAAAGTAATGATAATGATTATAATATTAAACAAAATCACTTTCCATTGATGGTTTATTTAGTGGCGCCTGTGGCGCTAAAATAATTTTAAACAAAAAGTGAGGATAATGTAAGATAATAATAATTAATGTGTTGTTCTGAGCGATAGAGAAGTTAGATAATTATTGATATAGAAAGTTGAGTAACGCAGAGCGTTTTTTAATGAAGTTCTTATATGGAGCTTGCGGTAGGAGTTCTAAGGGAGAAATCGTCAAATAACGAAAAAGCGTTATGCCTCATTTTTCAAAGTAATAGGTAGATAGAGACACACACACAGAGAGAGAGAGAGCTATTTTTCATGGTTTCCGAGGATCCTGACCCCGGTAAGTGAGGTCAAAAAGAAAATCAAAGATGGCGGTTGCCTAAATTTTTAACTTTTTCGTCATGGGTGTCGTTTTCATGGTTTTCGAGGGTGCTGAAGTCGATAGTCAGGTCAAAATGAAAATCCAAGATGGTGGCTGCAATTTTTTTTTATCACGTTTGTCGTTCTCATGGTTTTTGAGGGTGCTGAAGTCGATAGTCAGGTCAAAATGAAAACCCAAGATGGGGGCTCCATTTTTTTTAAATGTTTTGTCATGGATGTCGTTTTCATAGATTTCAAAGGTGCTGAAGCCGATAGGCAGGTCAAAACGAAAATCCAAGACGGAGGTTGCAATTTTTTTTTATGGGTTTCGTTTGATTGGTTTTTGAGAGTGCTGAAGCCAATAGTGAGGTTAAAATGAAACTGTAACGGCTTACCCACCGTAGATTGGCCCATGAACCGTTGGTGAACATTATCGTTAAACCATTAACTTTTTTCCAAAGGACTTTTCACCCACGAACGTTTTGCCAACATAACTCTACGTCAGTGAATGCTTTACCCACAGAATGTTTTGACCAATAACTTTTCACCCAAAGAACAAGGCCAACAGACGCCGGGGAAGATGAAAGTAAAATAATAATAAGACGTAGTCCTTTATTTCTGTGAAAAGAGTATAAAGTAACCTAACCAAGCCTAACCTCAGGGTGCCCTTCGCTCGCTTTGCTCGCTCACTTGAGCCGCCATCATCCCTTCGAACCCTACCTGTCCGAGTCGGGGTGCCCCAAGTCCCGAGCTCGCTTCGCTCGCCCTTGCATCCTTAGTTCTATTTGACATGGGTCAAATGTTCTTTGGGTGAAAAGTTATTGGTCAAAACATTCTGTTGGTTAAGCATTCACTGACGTAGAGTTCTGTTGGGGAAACGTTCGTGGGTCACAAGTCCTTTGGATGAAAAGTTAATGGTGTTGACCAACGGTTCATGGACCAATCGACTGTTGGTAAAACGTTTCAGTACTGGTTAAAATGAAAGTCCAAGATGGCGGCTGCAAATCGAAAAATTGGTAGTGTGTGTCGTTTTCATGGTTTTCGAGAGTGCTGAAGCCGATTGTGACGTCAAAATGAAAATGGCGGCTGCAATATTCTTTTTCTTTTTTTATCATGTGTGTCGTTTTCATGGTTTTCAATATAAACTTACACGACTTTGTGTGAAATAAAATAAAATACAACCGACTTAAAAACACACTTCAAAGTGCAATAGACCTTTGGTTTCAGAAGTCTGTAATTTCTTGCCAACGCGCAACGTCTTCCCAAACTAAGGTTATTTTGCACTTTGTAGGGTTTTTTATGGAAGTCGGTTATATTTTTTTGTAATTATCTTTACAATTTTTTTTCTGGTTTTCGGCAGTATAAGGTCTAAATCGAAATCATGTTTAAAGTTTTCATGGGTTTCATCTTCGTAGTTTAAATGGCGGCCGGTGTCAAATATAACCAAAGTTTAATGGGTTAATTGCTTTTTACACGGGCAACTTTATGTAGAAGCTCTTACCATTAATGTATTCTTCCTTTTATCATCTAGATATCTCGATGCTTTATAAGGCATAATATTGGTAGGTATATATGATATCTTCAATACCAAGTTAAGAAATTCTAAATTTACCACAGAGAAGAAACCAAGACTTAGAAAAACTAACTTCAAACTTCACCTACTAATCTCAGATATAGGACTTTAGATAAAATGGTGATATGATTTTACAAGTTGGTATTCTAAGACAGACGCAAAATAAAAAAAATATTTTGCGTCTGTCTTAAAATACCATTAATGGACATAGTTATGGCTTTTTGGTTAGATAATCAGCCTCGAGCAGGCGCTTTTATTTTAATTTATTCTCAAAAATCAAAGTGACACTTCGTCGCATTGTCATTATGAACCATGAAGACGCAGTGATTGCAGTCGAAAGGGCCGTGGTAGCGAACCCTAGGTAAGGAAAGCGTTACCAGGCAAGATCTGATGATTCTTCCTTTTCAATGAAGAAGTGGCAATTACACCTTTCCTAAGCGACACATTACCTGTTGTTTTCCGACATCCACGCGAACGAAGTCGCGGGCACAGCTAGTAGGTAATACAAAGAAATTCCATAGATCGGTTGTGTTGTGGGCCACCAGCCCGTTGCGTCATGCCCGCTCGCTTGTCATTCATTTAAAACTATACCATACCTGACTAAAATAATTATGATATCGGGACTTGTAAGGGTTACAAGTTTAGTGTTATGTGGTTAAGTGTGTTTGTAAATGTTTTGCATGCAGCAACTCAGGTAATTATGGTCAAACTTCACTAGTACTCTAAGTACTCTAGTAAAGTTTGTTTAATGTTTAAGTACACTTCGTCGCTGCTTCCTCGAGATTTACAAAGTTCACTAGGATTACACTAGATAAACAGCCATTAGGATTTGTATTTTTTTAACATACGATTATTTTGATTATTCACTTTTCGCGGCTGCTTCCCTGCGACTAGGAGTTCCTTGCTGTTTTCCTCATCGCTGTCACTGTAGCGAAGATGTCAACAGCCTCGGGCACCACGGCCTGTCTTGCAGCTGAAGTGCGGGTCGTTAATTAACGTATAATCTTGTGAAGCACAACTTAGCGTGTTTATTTTCAGCCTTTTTCATTCTAAAATAAAAGAAATAACCAAACAAACGATGAGGGCGCCACTGCGCGGTCGGCGTTTGGTCGGCGTCGTCTTAAGAATGACCAATTATTCGCTATTTGTCACAACAAACTATTTAGAGAATAACGAGAGAATGCTTCTGCCAACAGCTGAAAAAACATGGATTGGAACACAATAGGATGCGACGTTATTGTTTTAGGAACATTATAATTGTGTGATGGTTTATGGGGTTTTTGACATTCATTAATCCAGCGTTTATTGTTTCACAAGTGATAAGCAAGTTTATTTTTTTTAAGATGCCCATGTGGGCGCGGTCCTATTATCTATCATACAAACTTATTGTAGCTTAGTAGAATTTGGATTTATATGACTGCAACACGTAATAGTAAAATTGAATTGTCGCGAAATGGCAACACCACACTTTTAGTTTAGCAAGTTATTTGTGCGGTGCACACGTTTCCCGCGTGTGTAGTGAATTTTCTTGGCTGCTCACGGCTGCAACCGTTCAATTTCTATTCAATGTGTATGGCTGTGAAGGTAAGTTACATTGTTTGAGTACGTCAAGTATGCTTATAGTCATCAATTTGTAACAAAATCACTTTAAAGGTCGTACCCTCGCAGAGCGACAAACGTCAGCAGGCGCTAGGCATCACGAAACTATTTAAATTAAAATACAATTTGCATTATCCTGTTGTTATTAACTTCTGTATCCACGTATCTCGCTTTAGGTATTTGTGATATGGTAATCACAATTTATGTGTCCCCGCCCCTTGGTGGAGTTTTAGTATCCGCCACTCCGCGACCGCCGTTCAAGTGTCTTACGCGTGGTCTTCTTTTCATTGTTCGAATCCTAATCATTCTGCCGACTAAATCGCCGGTCGATATACCGACCGATGTCGTATTGTCGAATGAGTCACGCAATAATGTAGAGTCATAAAAAGTTATGATGTTGCTGAACAGCACATTTGCAACCTAGCTAGTAGTAAGTAGGTATTTGTTGTAGGTAGGTACTCTAGCTATGTACCTATGTAATTGGAAAGTGATGTTAGTGTAATGTTGAAACTTTCAAGTCACTACAAAACAATGGTGTTGTTAGTGAATCATTTGCAGCTTGCTGCTCAGTTTATATTTAGCTGTATAACTTGTTGAAATATTAGGTCAGTTAGATGTAAACTGTTGGAATTTTAATTAATTAAGTAGGTACCTATTCAATATAGGTACATACAATTAACAAAATTATCTTATATATATATATATATATATAGATAGAAAATAATCTTAATTAGGTACATAAAATCAACTTTCCTAGGATTGCATGTATAAATAACACCATGACCTGTAATTATTATGCAATACATGTTAAACATGTTAAAGCTGATAGGTACTTAATGTTTTTACACTCAATAATTAAATTCATATGGCATCACTTTACACCTTTTATATTTAATAAATTGATTGATCATGAAATATAAATTATTTAATTCATACATGTTTATAAAGAGTTTGATTGTTGCAGCCTAATTTATAAACCAAGCTGCGACTGTATGATTGTTTCCATTTAAAATGTCCATTGTCTTTGATTTGCTTTGTCCATGCTAAGTTGACAGGAGTGTTCATTGCACCCATAAATGATTTGTATGCACTTTTGGCATGATTGATTCAGAATGTCTGTGCTAATGTGCAGGAAGTTTATGATTATCCGGACAAGGATCTTTTGTTTATTGTCTTGCCCAGAATGTTATTATTAGGAAGTTTTACTCCTACAATATTCAGTGAATTTATAATGAACTAGCTTCCGCCCGCGGCTTCGCCCGCGAGGTATGTTGATAAAAACTATCCTGTGTCCCTCCCCGAGATGCAATCTATCTCTGCCAAATTTTATCAAAATCCGTTCAGTGGTTTAGGTGTGAAAAGGTAACATACAGACAGAGTTTTTTCGAATTTATAATATTAAGTACGGATTTCTAAATCTGTATTTATAAAATACCAAACTTCTTGTTTTTGTAAAACTATTGAAATACCTAATCAATTATTTGTGAAACTATAAAATTTACAAGTAAGTACATACCTTCAATTGACATCCGCAACTACTACCTACTTTTTTAAAATGGTGGCTGATAAAAACTTGTTTACAAACAAAAGTTCCCTTCCTGTAGGTAGGAATTTTACCTGTTGCTGTTTTTTTTATAGTCTTCTTGTTCAGAAACGTTACCTGACCTTCTGGTTCTCTGATTGTCAATATAATTAAATGAATGGAATAACTTTTTTATGTGAGTTTTTCATGCAGTTCTAGAATGATTTTATAATTTTATTACATTTTTGCACCTAAGTGTTTTATGTGTGTATTAAATAATTATAACTCTATTAAGAATTGCGACCAACGAATACAAGATAGGAAATGTCATCAAATATCGAATTTGTTACTTTTAGTACTTATCTAGAAAGGATCTTTCTAGATAGAAAACACGGCGCACTTTTATTTCAACTAATGAGCAGCGTTGATAACGTCACTAGCATACCTACCTACGTAAATCTACGACTGCTTGTCCACAAGTTTCCTAGACTGCAACGTTGGGAGGTAATTTATTACGTCAGAATTGCACGGTTTATCGATAACTTGTGAAATATGAGCTGCCATAGACTCATTGTTCAACACAGGATTTTATGCACGTGTAGAGTCTACAAATCTGCATGCTACATAAGATTAGATGGTTATTCTACGCTGTGCGCACGGCTCGGCTGTCCAAACGTTTACATATGGCGACATCGACGATGTGTATGTCCTTATGCGGTTTATGACTTTGCATTCAAACTCAACGTGATCCCTTTGGAGATCGCACACAGAGTATCTAAGAAACTGCTCATCGTTACTGGGAACTCTGTACATTAATGGGAGTTAATGCACCGGCGTAAAATGTCAGGACTCCCTGGATAGTGCGTCGACCCGACCTTGGCTGGCGTGTGTTGACCCTGCGCAAGCGTTGGTCCGTTACCCCGACTACTCACGATCCCGCCTGACTACTCGCAGAGTGCGAGTGAGGCCACACTGTTTTCTGCTGTTTTCATCCAACGTGCATCGCCGTTTTTGGCTGACAATGATAGTTTCATTGACGTCACCATTCGGCGATAGAACGCGATTGTTTAGAACTTGAAGTATTCTTTTTATTCGTACGCAAAATACACGCATTGACGTGGAGTTGCGGACACCAGCCCGTATTACCTATTAAAGTATTCTTTTAAGGTGGCACTAGTCGATATTTTTTCTATACAAATTTCGGGAGAGTATTACTCCACTGTTTGACATTGTGCATCCAAAGTTACGAGCGTTTACGCCGTACGGCATTTCATACAAACTTTGAAGCCCTTGTTTTTCGAAATGAATGAACCGATTTTAATGAAACTTCATACGCATAAGCAGGATACAAAGGTCTAAAAAAATACTTAAGAAATATAAAAATAGTACTATTTCTAGTACTTACTATTTCTCGGTAACTATTTTATCACTCCTGTTCCTATTCGCTATTTTTTCTCAGAGACTATCCTTATACCAGAGTACCTATCTAAGTATTTGCTAATGGCGTGATTAGAAAGAAAGAAAGAAAATACATTTATTTAGCACAGACTAAAAGACAATGCACCATATAGGTACATCGGATAAAAAACAAAAAAAAAAAGCAGAAGCTCAAATAAAAAGGTCCGATGTAAGAAATTTGCAGGAAAGTGTGCCTCACAGCTGCGCTAAAAAGGCCCAGTTCAGCAAAAATGCCAGACAACTAGTGCCTGACGCTGGTTTTCAACTGGACCTGATCCTAGTTAGGCAGTAACTGTAATTTCCGTACAACTACGTTATTAATATATTATTCATCTGCCTAGCCTTTTCCCAACTATGTTGGGGTCGGCTTCCAGTCTAACCGGATGCAGCAACTACGTTATTAATATCTGTCAAGCAAATTATTAGACTGCCGCTTCTGTGTCCAACATACGTCAGCAAATAGTAATTGAATTGATTAGAACATCGAGGAATTTAGCTGTTATAATTTAAATTAAAACTATCGATGTATTTATATCATGGAAGTACCGCAAACATGCAAACATCCAAACATTTATGGAATTTCAGGAAAGCGCCACTCAGACTCGACTTAAAGCTGTTAAATGGCGTGGCCATTAAGCACCGCCCGCCTCGGGGGAGAAGAGGGCCGCTTGACAAGCGATAGCTACGTACTACGTATATAGAAAAACTCGGGCTGCTATTAAGCAAGGGCTAAGGTCGTTGCTCCGAGCTCCTTGCATAGACGGGCATTCGAACCGCAGGGCGACGCACCCAACCTCGTCCTTTTGACACAACACGCACATTATTAGTATGATTGATCGGTTTTTTTTTTGCCGAAACCTGTATTAATTTGATTAGTTTTGGGAGTTCAAACAACAATATTTCTAGGTCATGAACAAAAATACATTTCTCGTTAACGAGACAGCATGAAAAAGGGCAAGCATGTGTTTATTACTTTTGTGGCTTTTGTAAAACACTGACATACAATTATAACATTTGCTGAACACTTCTGAAGCTTGGTTACATAAAGAACTGTGCAACAGCTTCAGTCGTGTTACTCAATGTATAGTCCAGTAGGGATACAATATTTTTCCCACAAAACCTTCGATAATTCACAAGTTTTTTATTTTCGCTGTGTGGATAACTATAGTGATTTCAATGCTATGTACAAAAATGCTAACAGTTTAGAGTTATGCAATAGGTATTAAGTAGGTATTTCCTATTATTTCGTGTTGTAACTATGTTAGAAAATTTAAATTTAAATACTATACTGGTTCTTTGTAAGTACTATCTAAAGCACATATTAGTGAAAATGCTAACACGTAGGTACTGTGGAACAATGGAAATCTGAAAATGTCAAGTATCTCATTCAATAAAAAATTTAAGTTTCTCAAATCATTTCTTATATACTTAAAGGGATTAGTTATACCTTACAACAAAAGTTCTAACAACTAAGTACTATGGCTGCACAAGTAATTGTATTTTTACTTTGCGATTAGCGAAATATTGAATTTAAGTTTATAAATTTGCGCCCACATATTCGTAATAATAAACTCTGCTACCATAAAAAAGTTTCAACAAATTCATATTATGGCTTTTGTTTAAATTGCAAATAACTATTTCTACTAACGAGCCGCGTAGGTACGGCGCGTGCGATCGCTACTGAGTAGCAACACTCCCCCGCCCGCCCGCCCGCTCCGATCGGGGATGTACCTAACGCCGCTGGCTCTGCTACCATTAGTCCAGTAGCGAGAAGTCTATGCCCTTCGATAATTCACAAGTTTTTTATTTTCGCTAAGTGGATGAGTATAGTGATTTCAATGCTATGTACAAAAATGCTAACAGTTTAGAGTTATGCAATAGGTATTAAGTAGGTATTTGATATTATTTCGTGTTGTAACTATATTAGAAAATTTAAATTTAAATACTATACTGGTTCTTTGTAAGTACTATCTAAAGCATATATTAGTGAAAATGCTAACACGTAGGTACTGTGGAACAATGGAAATCTGAAAATGTCAAGTAACTCATTCAATAAAAAAATTAAGTTTCTCAAATCATTTCTTATATACTTAAAGGGATTAGTTATACCTTACAACAAAAGTTCTAACAACTAAGTACTATGGCTGTACAAGTAATTGTATTTTTACTTTGCGATTAGCGAAATATTGAATTTAAGTTTATAAATATGGAGGTAGGTAGATGCCACAATGTACGGTACGTACAGAGGCCAGCACATCAACCTACCCCAATCTGTCAAATTTTCCCAATTGAATATGAACCTTATTCCTTTGTAGTAAAGTTGAAAATCTATCAAAGAAATTTGACAGATTGGGGTAACTTGATGTGCTAGCCTCTGTACATAGACTTATAAAAAAGATGGACTCCGCGCCACGCATATCGAAAGTGAAGCACAGTAAATATAGCGGACCGTTTGTACAACAAACACGCCTCACGCTCACATTTACATCGTAGTATGCCGACCGGCCGCCATTGCGTGACACGACAGCGTCAATCGTCAATCACGCACACAGATCGGTACGGTGCTTCACTGTCGATATGCATGGCGCGGAGTCCATTTTTTTTTTATAAGTCTTTGGGTAGTGTAATACTTCAGAGCAGTACATACTAAAAACAGAGTGATGGCCGCCATACTAAAAAGTGCAACTGTAAATTAGTCACAAATGCACCCAAAGGAGCTATATTCCATTTACAATAAGATTAGACATTTAAACAAAACTTTACAGTCCGTTCAACCGATTTTTACTTCTATTCCATAGGCATAAGGATGGCATTAAAAGCAAAAACATGATTATAATACCAACTGTTATTGCAGCTGCCATTTGTCATGCCACCAACGCAATAGAAGTAAAAATCGGTTGAACGAACTGTAAAAAAGATTTATTTCAATGTCGAATCTTATTGTGAATGTTTCAATGAAATGGTGGTTGTGTTCAATGAAAATTTAAAAGCACCATCTGTTTGACAGATCGGAGTAGGTAGACAGCATTTGTTGTAGTATCAGAGACAAAAAGTGACTTCCATACGACAACTTTTTTTTCCGGGAAATTTTTTCGGGTTTCGGGATAGGTATCACTAACGGCCGCTTTCTATATTCAATCCCAATCCTTAATTTGCCGGTCGAGATTGATATTTGAATCCATTTCCTACTTTTAGTATTTCAATAACCGATCGAAAACTCGATATGCCGATCTTTTTTTTCAATCCATCTTTGGGAGGACGGATCGGATTTTTAGATTGGTATTTGTATGAAAGTGACAGCTATCCGTATTCTATAACCGATCTCTGATTTTGACAAATCTATTTTTGAACGTTATTGATCTTTATTTGCGATCCTCAAATATCGACCGATTGTACTGTACAAAAACGTGAAAATGGAAATATTTTCAAGTGATAGTGATCTTGAAGTATTAGCTCAGTTATCGGATTGGGATGCATAATTGTATTTGTAAAAATATTTGTAAAAAAATGCATATTTGTAAGAATGGTCGCAGGCAATAATATTTGTTCACATTCAACTAACAAAACATTAAGCAACTAATAAAACTATGAATTTTACTACGAGGCTCGGCAATAAGAAAGTCCCCGAACGCCGTAGAGTTTCAAACATCTGGCATCATCTACTTTCTAAAAATGGTTATTATCTATATTATGGTACCTATTTGTTGCCCAAAGATAAAAATAACACACTATTAGCTTAAACTATGCGATCGGCTGTCCTGCACAAATTTTATCTTTCGAAGAAACAAACAAACTCGTGCGTGAATGATAATAATTTTGTCAATGTCGAACTGACGTTCCGTTACTTTTCAACAAAACTTTTTTAAAGTTTTTAACCTCGAGTCCTCGATGTATATTATTTTAAAATTCTTTCCCGTTGCGACTTCGCATTTAGTTGTTACTGTGTATGCAATGTCTTGTGATTATACATAAAATAGATAGCTTTAATAAAATAACCACGATTTTACTCATTAATATCACTGACGTACTTTTACTGCGAATGCTTGAAACAAAACGTTAAGGAGGACGCAAATTTATGACCAATCCCTTTTTTTTTTTGGATTCGGAGACGAGATCGACATATTGAAATGCAGATTCAGCAGCAATCGAGGGATCAGATAAAATCTGGATTCCTAAGAATCTTAAATTCACGATCGAATATTGAAAGCGGCCGTAAGTGTACATTAAAGATGATGAAACAAAAACAGGTACTTATTGAATCTAATTATTTTATTGTTTTGGTATAATTATTTTTGTACTTAATTAAGTGATGTCCCAAAACCCGGGACAACTATCCCGGAAAAAAATGTTGTAATGGAATCTCCACTTTCTGTCTCTGTTCCTCTATCATTATAACAAGTAGCTACATAATTTGTATAATAAAATTTTAGTCCACATACTTAATTACGATCTTGGTAGGTAGGTATATATATAATAACTACTCTACTAACGAGCCGCGTAGGTACGGCGCGTGCGATCGCTACTGAGTAGGAACACTCCCCCGTCCGCCCGCCCGCTCCGATCGGGGATGTACCTAACGCCGCTGGCTCTGCTACCATACAAAAGTTTCAACATATAACATGCTATGCCTTTTGTTTAATAAATAAAATATTATTTGTGTAACGTCAATAAAATACGTGGGTCAACGACAGACTGATTTATTTGCAAAAGTAAACTAACTACCCACCACCATACCATTATGAGTACCGTCCGATGTCACATATCTCCTCATCAAGTCTACTAATCACAACCGATACATCTTAAACTAACAATGTCCTATAACTAATAAACTATTGTGGCACATTATTGCCAGCTTGTCTAGCCCGGTTGAACGCAAGCAGTGCCCGAGCAGACGCGCCCAGTGGTGGTGGAGGTACCGACGACGTCAACCGTTCGGGTCAACCCGGCGTCGACTTTGACTCTTCCAGCGGCGTGTCCTTAGTATCACCATCCTCATTGAATGCGTCCTCAAACATCTCACCTTCGGCCCCGCTATCGACCCCCGGTTTAGCTGCCTCAGAGCCCTTAGGCTCTGCTACGACCACGTTCCTCATGCGTGATAATGAATACCTATTTTTGGTACTTTCTGAAATAATTTGGTCGGCATGTCTACGCCACTCAACCCCGTTACCTAAACTAACTTTGTATGAAACCGGCCCTGTTTTTTTTTATAACTGTGGCTTCGGTCCACTTGTCCCCCCTCGCCGTGTAATCGCGAGCAATTACTGCATCCCCAACTCGGAATTCTCTATCGGCCCCCGAAGCGCGGGTGACCTGACGCTCTTGCTTCTCGCGCACCGCTGCGGCTACATCCGGCCGTAGTGCATCCAGTCGGCTACGCAAACGCCGCCCTTGGAGCGCCACTGCTGGCGAGACAGCTGTCGTTGCGTGTTCACAATTCCGATACTGGAAAAGAAATCTAATCTGCGCCCCGCCTTTAATAATGTATAGTCGTAGTGATTTAGCTTTAAATTCGCCCAAACAAACATCTACCTCAATGTAACCGAGTGATTCTATTCTTGAACTTGAGTAACCACGTAAAACTAAGTTATCCGGTTCAATCTTTTTATGCGAAAAGCTACTTTGATACATAACCTCACTTATTGCTGATATACGACTACCTGTGTCCACTTCACATTCCATATTAATGTTATCAACAGACAGTTTAATAAAAAATGGTTTGTTATCTCGAGCTGTCACATTTAAGTTGAAAATACCATCCCCCGATTCGTCACTCACATAGTTATGCCGACCGCCACTACCACGCACTTGTTTGCACATCACTTTTAGGTGCCCTTTTTTACCGCACTCATCACAACTGTAATTTTTAAACCGACACCTCTCGGCCGGGTGCGCCTTGCCACAGCGCCAGCAGGCCCGCGCGCTGTCTGCGCCTGCCGCGCCTGCTGCTGCCACCGCTATTCCGTCGCCTGCGCCGCTCGCGCCGCCGGCGCCGCCGAACGCCCGTTGCGGCCCGCGCTGGCGCATTTGTCCGCCGCGTGCGTAATGCAGGCCTTCGCCCGCCTCGCCGCCGCCTGCCGGCTTTACTGAGTCCGCCGCCGCCGTCGTCGTGGTACCGCTCACCTCGATGCTTCTCCGCTGCCTCAAGAGCCAGCGCTAGCTCCACTGCCTCTTTATACTGAACTTTTTTTCCGCGAAGATTCTCGATCGCATTACGTCACTTGTCAGCCCGGACACGAACTGATCGCGCAAATTTTCTTCAAGCGTCGAACATAACTTGCACTTTCCGAAACTGCACGTAGACGCCAGGTGTTTCAATGCCTGTAGGTATTCCGTGAGGGACTCGCCCGCACGCTGTCGGCGCAACCTGAATACGTGGCGCTCGGCTATCTCCGATCGTTGGGGTTCTAAATGTTCCGTAACTAATTTCACTAGTTCGTCATATGTTTTGTCTTCCGGAAAACTAGGTGAACACAGATCGCACATCAGCGCATACGTTTCTTCCCCCACGACCGTTATTAACATAGGTACTTTCAATTCATCGTCGATTTCGTTAAGCCGTACGTACTGATTTATCCGACGAATATAAGCCGGCCACTGTTTCGAGCTTAAATTAAAAGGTTAAATTTTACCAATAGGCATCTTGACACACGCGAAATAGAAACGAATCCACGGAAATTAAAAAAGAAATTGTACAAATCCCATCCTCGTCGCCAATGTAACGTCAATAAAATACGTGGGTCAACGACAGACTGATTTATTTGCAAAAGTAAACTAACTACCCACCACCATACCATTATGAGCACCGTCCGATGTCACAATTTGGATATTGGGGCGCGGTGTAGGTACGCGGCAATTCGTGCAGCACGGTCCACGGCGCGGTAACACTCCGAACCACAGTCACTGCAAACGTACCTTTTGAATGAGGCGCGAAATCATTTCATTACTGTCACATCTCACAAATCACTAGGTAGGCTCTTACTCTGTTCCAGTCCGTGTCTTCGCCCACGTGTAATTATCAAAATCCCATTACCTACTCCAGTTTAAAAAAATCTGTTTTGAAAATACGTTGTTGATCCTGTATTTCAAAGAATTTAATACCTACCTACCAAGATCGTAATTATGTGGACTAAAATTTTATTATACAAATTATGTAGCTACTTGTTATAATGATAGAGGAACAGAGACAGAAAGTGGAGATTCCATTACAACATTTTTTTCCGGGATAGTTGTCCCGGGTTTTGGGACATCACTTAATTAAGTACAAAAATAATTATACCAAAACAATAAAATAATTAGGTTCAATAAGTACCTGTTTTTGTTTCATCATCTATAATGTACACTTAGTGATACTTATCCCGAAACCCGAAAAAAATTCCCGAAAAAAAAAGTTGTCGTATGGAAGTCACTTTTTGTCTCTGATACTACCTATAACAAATGCTGTCTACCTACTCCGATCTGTCAAACAGATGGTGCTTTTAAATTTTCATTGAACACAACCACCATTTCATTGAAACATTCACAATAAGATTCGACATTGAAATCAATCTTTTTACAGTTCGTTCAACCGATTTTTACTTCTATTGCGTTGGTGGCATGACAAATGGCAGCTGCAATAACAGTTGGTATTATAATCATGTTTTTCCTTTTAATGCCATCCTTATGCCTATGGAATAGAAGTAAAAATCGGTTGAACGGACTGTAAAGTTTTGTTTAAATGTCTAATCTTATTGTAAATGGAATATAGCTCCTTTGGGTGCATTTGTGACTAATTTACAGTTGCACTTTTTATTATGGCGGCCATCACTCTGTTATTAAGTATTACACTACCCATAGACTTATAAAAAAAGATGGACTCCGCGCCATGCATATCGACAGTGAAGCACCGTACCGATCTATGTGTGCGTGATTGACGATTGACGCTGTCGTGTCACGTAATGGCGGCCGGTCGGCATACTACGATGTAAATGTGAGCGTGAGGCGTGTTTGTTGTACAAACGGTCCGCTATATTTACTGTGCTTCACTTTCGATATGCGTGGCGCGGAGTCCATCTTTTTTAACCGACTTCAAAAAAAGGAGGAGGTTCTCAATTCGGTTGTATGTTTTTTTTTTTTTTTTTTTTTTTTATTTTTTATGTTTGTTACCTCAGTACGCCGTCATTTATGAACCGATTTAAAAAAATATTTTTTTATTTGAAAGGACATACGTCCAGATTGGTCCCATTTTTGTCAAACTCCAGTTCTGATGATGGGATCCATGAGGAATTGAGGGAACTCCTCAAATATTATAGGCATACATATAGCAATTTTGGTATTTTCATTAACAACTCAAGCATTTGCATTCAGAAAGTATAATTTGGGGAAGTGGAACTGATGATGAAGACCACAGATGGCCATCGAAACTACTCAATGAAAAATATTTCACGGGTAGCGATTCGATTGCTTTAATATAGTTGCTAAGCAATTTATGATCGTCACAATGCGTATGGTAAAGTGGAGCTGATGGTGACTTCACCATCAGCTCAAGTTCTCCTGGTTCTTACCAAGAGAACTCCTCAACAATTAACGTCCCAGCATCGGGAAAAGCAATATTTTGTAACAGGTGATGAGCAGTTGACATTAGGGTTTGAAACGGTATGCTCTTGAGGTGGTCCCATTGTCACCAAGTCAGAGTCTGATGAAGGGATCCCATGAAAGTCGAGGAAAATCCTCTTTGGTAGGCATGTACAGTGTGTTAGTTGAACTCTCTCAAATCAAATGAAACCTATTGATGATTCAAGTGTTTGAGTCCGAGAGTCATCACTTACCTATACTCCGACTTTTAATTAGCTGCAGTAAAATAACACTACTTAATAACTCATTTCGGACTGCATTTAGAGATATGCATGTCAAATTAGTTTTATTTGTTACACTACTCTGTACTAGAAAAACAAGGTTTGGTTGATGGCTGCGAAAAAACAACAAGACGACAATTTCAGATGATGTTACAAAACCGATTTTGAATTTTTTTTTTTTTTATTTAAAAGGGTATACTTCCAGATTGGTCCCATTTTTGTCAAAATCCAGTTCTGATGATGGGATCCATAAGGAATTAAGGGAACTCCTCAAATATTATAGGCATACATATAGCAATTCTGGTATTTTCATCGACAACTCAAGCATTATCATTCAGAAAGTATAATTTGGTGAAGTGGAACTGATGAAGGAGACTACAGATAGCCACAGGAACTCTTCAATGATTATAAGTATTTCATGGGTGGAGATAAGATATCTCGATTAAGATAGTTAAGCGACTATGACGAAGCAAATTTAAATAAATAGTTCTGACGAAACTGGTACCATCAAACCGATCTTATGAAGCTGGAAGGTAGGTACCGGAGCATCGTAATAAAACAATGTATTCTAGCCGTGTTTGGGCTTATCGAGTAAATGCGAACCACATGATACAGGAGATGTGATACGAGAAGCTATTTCGAAGGCTACTGCTCGAAAATGAAACCGCTGAAGACTGTTTTATAAGACGCCAAAGAGATCTTCGCCCTTGAGTCGTAGGTACATTAAGTGTGGCTTTGATTGTCAGAAGACAGATTTCGTAGCCTCATTATTTCCGTCAATGATCTGTCGTCGTGTGGTCGCTTTAATAATTTGTTGGCATCCAAATCTGACAAAACGATACCTTCCAAACTTCTGACACGACTTAGCGCGACGTATATTTGCCCTTTTGCAAAGTTTTTTTTACCAAGGTCGATCACAGCTCATTCTGTACAACTTCCTGTCACTGTTATATATTTAGCAAGTAGTGGTATACGAATTGGTGTGGGGTAGGTACCACAACTCAAAAGTGAAAAATAAAAACTTTTTAACAAAAAAAACAACCGACTTCCAACAAAACACTACAAAGTGAAAAATAACTTTAATTTCAGAAGTCGGTGTCAAAAAACGAAAATGCAGAACCAACGACACCGACTTCTGAAATTAAAGTTATTTTTCACTTTGTAGTGTTTTGTTGGAAGTCGGTTGTTTTTTTTGTTAAAAAGTTTTTATTATAAGTCTATGTACAGAGGCTAGCACATCAAGTTACCCCAATCTGTCAAATTTCTTTGATAGATTTTCAACTTTACTACAAAGGAATAAGGTTCATATTCAATTGGGAAAATTTGACAGATTGGGGTAGGTTGATGTGCTGGCCTCTGTACGTACCGTACATTGTGGCATCTACCTACCTCCATATTTATAAACTTAAATTCAATATTTCGCTAATCGCAAAGTAAAAATACAATTACTTGTGCAGCCATAGTACTTAGTTGTTAGAACTTTTGTTGTAAGGTATAACTAATCCCTTTAAGTATATAAGAAATGATTTGAGAAACTTAAATTTTTTATTGAATGAGTTACTTGACATTTTCAGATTTCCATTGTTCCACAGTACCTACGTGTTAGCATTTTCACTAATATATGCTTTAGATAGTACTTACAAAGAACCAGTATAGTATTTAAATTTAAATTTTCTAACATAGTTACAACACGAAATAATAGGAAATACCTACTTAATACCTATTGCATAACTCTAAACTGTTAGCATTTTTGTACATAGCATTGAAATCACTATACTCATCCACTCAGCGAAAATAAAAAACTTGTGAATTATCGAAGGGCATAGACTTCTGGCTACTGGACTAGTAATGCGCTGTCTCTATGTCTTCATCTACTGAATTATGAAACAGGCTATTAAATACTAAAATAAAATATAGAGAAAATTCTCTGCTGCTTTCCCAGATTTTTATACGAAAATCGTTCCTTTTTAACCGACTTCTAAAAAAGGAGGAGGTTCTCAATTCGGATGTTTGTATTTTTTTTTTTATGTTTGTTCGCGCATAACTCCGTCGCTTGCCAACCGATTTGAAAAATTCTTTTTTGTTGGAAAGGGTGTACTTCCCAAATGGCCCCATGAAATTTTTTTCGAAATCTGACAAGCGGTTTTTGAAAAATCAACAAAAATCTTAAAATTAAAAAGCAATATTTTGTGAAAGGTGATCAGCAGTTCACATTAGGCAATAGCCTAATGTCAACTGCTGATCACCTGAAATTTTTATTTTGTACTTTTTAGTGGGAGAGTTTGTAATTTATCTAAGTTACTATTGTAACTTAGATAAATTACAAACAAAAAAAAACAACCGACTTCCAAAAAAAAAACACTACAAAGTGCTAAATAACTTTAATTTCGGAAGTCGGTGTCAATAAACGAAAATGCAGAACCAACGACACCGACTTCCGAAATTAAAGTTATTTAGCACTTTTAACAAAAAAGTTTTTTTCAATTTCAAAACACCCTTTTTCCTCCGCTAATGTTTGCCAAATCGTTTATATATATTCCAGCCAACCTTGGTTTTGTGTTTAACGTCAGAATTTGTAAATAAAGCTGCATTGCGCGCTCTATGTATAGACATGAATCTATTCATGACATGATCGTGTAAGTGCAGGTAAAGGGGGTCAGAGACGCGGCGTAGTCCGCGCGGGCGAATCCGGGTCACTGAGCCAGGTCGCGGTCAGGACGACTCTCCTCCTGTTGCCTGGTTAAAAATAGAATCCACTTCCAATACTTACAAGTCTAACTTTAACTTTTTTCTGTATCATAATCCTAGAACCTTTGACATCTGCTGTCATTGTCACTAAACGCAATTTCTAATCTAACCCAAATCCTCCCACAAAAGTAAAATTGTCAGGCAACTGTTTTCTGAGCTGATAACTGGTTAGCAGATATTTTGTTTTTGTAGATACTCTTTTTATATGCTTTCGTGACAAAAACAGATTTTAGAGGTGACCTAAAATCACGCAACATTTTATACCGTAACTGAATGACTAAAATGATCTTTGCACTGTTCCAGGGAGGCTATTAATAGTTGATATAGACTGACAGCAGACTGAATTCTGGGAAAAACTAGTGCCCTAAATATAGAGTCCATCGGCCACTGCGCGTGACGTCATGCGCAGTACGTCACTGTTAATACGTCACGCCCCAGCTCTTATCATCTATTCTAGTACATTCTGTTCGTATTTGTTCCTACCTTTACGATCATATTATTATTATCATTCAGTTGGATAATAATTCGATTTTGATTTGGCTTTCATAAGGCAAAACCAAAATTACCAAATCAGAAAAATACCGAATATATCGCAATGTACTAAAAGTACTTATCTATTTTATAAGCGGTTTATATCATCATAATCTTGAGACCTTGACATACCTCTTGATGTGTTAAACCTGTCGTTCTGGTTTTCAATCCCTTACTTACTTTGTAAAGTATTATATTATTTTAATTATTTATTTTACTTTTATTTTATTTTATTGTGTTTGGGTGGCTTACACCTATCAAATACACAATTTATTGTGCATATGAAGACAATGTGGGTAATTTAATAAAAAAAATAAAAACTCTTTTTTCTGTTAGTTTTTGTCTAGGTCTGGCAGTTTGAGTAATTTATGTGGCCTACCCAAATGTCCTTTCCTTGGTTTTGTTCGTCGAATCGTTGAGCTCCTTAAGTTTTGAGTTGAGCTGCACGATTTCTGACAAATGCGTGCACTGACTGGACAGGTCCTCTCAATCTGTGTGGTTCTTTCCTCAAAAGACCATCTCAGACATCAATCTACATGGTCTTCATATAACCTGACCAAGATTATGTACTTTAAAAGAGACTGTGACCTCTGAGTTTGTTTCGGCCTTTCCTCTCAGAGTAGTCAGATAGGAAACGCCGACCCCATCTAGTTTTACAAACAATATGATTGACGTGTAAAAGTGTTTGTGCAAACCTACTTACAAAAATAAAATCATTTAAGTATGATTATCATTCAGTTACGTCGTACGGCATTTCATACAAACTTTCAAGCCCTTGTTTTTCGAAATGAATGAACCGATTTTAATGAAACTTCATACGCATAAGCAGGATACATAGGTCTAAAAAGTTACTTACGAACATTTTCGAAATGTCTTATTTAAAAAAGATAACTGGAAATCTCTGTTTCTATGGAAACTTTAAAATCGGTCTAATTTGGCTGTAACACTATTTTTCGAAAATGTTCTTATAGTATTTTTTTAGACCGTTGTATCCGCTTATGCTTATGAAGTTTTATTAAAATCGGTTCATTCATTTCGAAAAACCAGGGCTTGAAAGTTTGTATGAATTGCCGTACGGCGTAAACGCTCTTAATGGCTATTGTAATTTTGAAACATTAATTTACTACAGATTTCCGTTGGCTAAGTTGCAGTAATTCCTAGTTGTTGTCAGTATGCTATAGATGGCATAACTGCAGGAGATTCTTGTATCAAATTTAATTTCTAGAAAGTTCTCGAAGCACAAGTTTGCTGGTGGAAGATTGACGCTAGACCAAAAAAAATCAGAACATGTTCCTCAAAGAACCGGAAAGTAAAAATTCTTATTCAACCTAACATCTGGGGAGAGTCCTTAAATGGAGACCACAAATCTTCATGGGTACAAATTGTAGACGCAACCTGGCCAGACTGTTGTAGATTGTAGCTGGCAGACTTGATGTGGAAGTTGGTGGACACATACTCCCTGTATTTGAAAATTGAAAGCAACCTACGCCTAGAGATGACTGAAAACCACTGAATGGAATAATGTACAAAAATCACCTGATAATTTGTGACAGATCTTGTTTACAGTGTAGGGTGATCTTATACGTATTATAGTTTACGACGTTTGATGCAAAGTTCATCGTAATAGGGTTCACCAGTTATCATCCTGCCAGCCACACGACGATAACGTGCCGTTCATCAACCGAACATCTGCACGTTGATAACTCAATAAAACGTCATAGATTTATGACCCTTCCCTACCACAATCATTTCGAAATGTTTAAGTATTACCAACATTCAAGCTTTAAAAATATCACGCACTAGCCTTTATAACAAAATTGTCTAATGTGCAATATATCCATCGAGAATAAAGAAAATTGTGAGCATTAACTCTACCGAGACAGCGACTATTTCTGAATGGTCTTCCACACTTTTCTAAATGCAATTCTCAATGGTCAAGCTGCGGATGTTCCTAGGCATAACATAAGATCAAATCCATGTCTGTCTGTAACAGACATGAGGGGGCTAGGCGCGGGCGGAGTCGATGACCGAGTATTGATCCCGACGAAGTGGGTCGCGACCCGTTTTCCGTTGCAATACACCCAAGGGGAGCGATGCAACGGTCATTTCGATACAATATTGCATTAGGTTCAAGCGAATAGGGTGACGCTTCGCCTACACGTGGACGTGTTCTAGATAGCTGTATACAGAATGATGCCTGTGATATTTTCTCCTTTTCCTTCAATTACTTATGAACCAGACAGCGTTCCCGGTATGTTGAATTGTTGATATAGTTTTGTTTGGATTATGGCACGCTTCAAAACTTGTTTGTCATAAACGCTCTACCTACTGGTAAAAATGAAAACTGTAGTATCCTTTCAGTTCTCCCAATTTCTGACTTATTGATTCTGCCTACGTTACCGCGAGTCGGTTCCGTATAAACTTACTTTCTATTTATAGACTTTGATAATCTCATTTAGGTATACTGTTGAGTTAAAACATCATTTAACTAGGTATAAATGTATTTACAGAAGATATGAAAGACATAAATATTTATATTTCACGTTCAGTACACGTTTATTTCATGAGCGTTGCACAGGACGGTCGATGTGCTGCGTGGCCTTCGGACGTTTAGTACCCGACTTGCTAAATGTCAGTCACGTCAATTCCGTGTTTTGCGGTAACCGGTACGAGTTATTGCCCAGCTATCTTGCTAAAATTTCGTTAATTCTTCAGTAAACACCGAGCTGGAAACCTCTCCTGGTGGCTGCGAAATGAAGACCAGTGTACTCTTTTTTACCCTATAACCTGTCTGTAAGTTGGTTTGAAATGGAAATTCTCATATAAAGAGAAAGTCTGAATGAATTCATGTTAGATAATGAGGTCGGGTATCGATGGAACGCTTTCCTCGGCCGGGTTCGTTTGTGTGAATAAACTGCTGAAGGCGGTAAATCGTTGTGATTGGTCCATTCCTTGGGTAAGTAAGTATCAGTGTTGTGAAAGTTGAATTGCACCGCGTATTCCTTCCATGCTGCTTATATATAGGTGTATGGAGCGTTCACTGTTTACTACGGGAATGAGTTTCTTTGTTGGAAGACCTACTCATATTTCAAGGAAGTGTGTAAGGTACTATATTTGCGAGATTGCACGAAACGTCCCGAATCGTAAAGCAGAATAAACATCCCAAAATAGAACGGAGTTTTCCTTATGCGTGTTGGCCCCGTTCACAATCTTGTTCGTTTTCGTCTTATATGAATAAGAAAATTCTGGGCGATAATATCATTCTGACGTTATTTTATCTACATATTATTATAAATCGCATACTCGTATTATCTAAAAGCTGTCTTCGGTGATTCTAGAAATCAATTTTTGTGACAGAATAGTCAGTCAATGTACCTATCTCAAAATAATTGCCAGTTGCCATGTCGTCGACTCGAATGGATTTGACCTTCGGACTGCTTTATTACATCACGAAGATTTTGGCGCCATAGAGTGCAGACGTTTTTCTTTATGGTAGATAGAAATAATATAAGTCTGTGGATCTTCCAAAATTTTTGCTTTACAGCAATAAGAAACACCTTTACAAAATCGGTTTTACGTTGCAGCTGCAATAATATAGGGTTATCCATGTATCATGCCAGTACTTGTACCTAACCTACCTGTTGTGTTTTTAATGATATCACTGCGGCAAATACCGACGCGTTTCATTAAGATAACTACATTAAAAAAAAAAAATCTGATAAACACTTATCAAATCTATAATTACTGCGATATGAACATAGTTAGTGTGAACTGATTTTGATCTGTAAGGATTATACTTAGTACTCAGTAGTCTATGTATGACGTTATTGACGACATTTCAATTAATGGTTAAATTGGTGATTGATCTGTACACGGTTATTTAAAACGTTTGTTGATACTAGACACGTTTGCAGTAGGACTTTGTTAACGTCTCACCAAATAGTGATATAAGTAAAATTGTCGAGCCAACAATATCCCCATTTTATTATTCCTACAAACGCACGTTGGGGCTTTTGCCACGTGCTGGGGTCACGTGGAAGGTACGCTAGCACATCAAGCTACTACAATCTGTCAAATTTCTTTGGTAGATTTTCAACTTTACCGCTAAAGCATAAGGTTCAAAGTTGAATGGGAAAATTTGACAGTTTCGGGTAGGTTGATGTGCTGGCGTCTGTACATGAACAAATTGGAGCAAACCCTATTTCATCAATTTAAGACGTTGAAAGCTTCGTAGAACCATTACACAAACCTACGCATGAAGCTTTATGCCCGAATGCCATTTAATTAATTACCTACCTAATCAATTTTTGAACAACAACGTAAATGAATCTCGGAAATGTTTACTAACTGCATCTATTGCGTTTTTGCGATTCTAATCTTCCAAGAAGCTAATTTTCGTCATTCTCTAATCATTGTCGTCCTCTTTCCTGCCCTTGTTCCAATTTATTTGGAGTCGGCGCAACATGACTTCTTTCATACTTCTCTATTAGCCGTCACCTCAGCAGTCATCGCTTTTCTAGCCATATCATCTTTCTCGCTAATCTTATAGCCATGTTTATCATTTCCTAATATTCCGTCATATTCCATTTGCCAGAAAAGGTTTCGGTATTTGTAGTTGACCACAAATTCTCACTATCCCATGAATTTTGTTACGTACATGTAGTGAAGTGAACCTTCAAGCAAGCCTTGTGTGCAAGCTATTTACTGCTCATCAATTTCTCTGGCTGTCAATAAATATTTATGAATGATATAGTATCATATTCCGCCTAACATAAACTTACCTACATTATGATAAACACTCATTTTGCTCAGTCTATACCTATACTCTCTATATCTATACTATACCATAAATTCTCAATGGACTAGAAAATTTCCTCTCGCCGTGGGTGGAGCTAAATTTATCCGAGGCGGGTTGTAGTGGCCAGGCTGCGACAATAACGGTAGCTGTATCGCAAAGCCTTTTCTTCCATTTAGAGCTTTTGAGGTAGAAGGATGCCAACACCTCAGTGCACGTATTACCTACAGTAATGATATTCTAAATTAGCCAAAATGTCAGTTGAAAGACTTGAGACCTACATAGCACAGCCGGTGAGAGCGAACGAGGTCGCTTTAGCGATAACCTTAATTCCACATTTTCAGGATTGCAACGTTGTAGCTCCCACGTTAAATCATTCTCGGGTGCTATGGAGAGAGCTCTTTTAAATTTTTATTTTACGGATGAATCGCGAAGCGGCTTCAGGATTATTCTCTTTTATAAATTCAGGGGAATCTATGAATACAAGGACTCCCTTAAATCACTTTTTATTGGGCGTGTGTACAGATAGCCACGCGTGGGAGTTTCATAATACGAATTCTTTCTCGTTTTTCTTGATATTAATAGAATGTGACCGACGGGCGGCGCGGCGTCGCGGTTACTAATCGAATCTTCTCGGTCACAGATACGTCATCTGAAATGCAATTGGTTCAGTTTTATCGCTCTCCATTTATTTTTTATCTCACCTATTAGGAACTGTTGGAAAAAAAACCCGAGATCAATCAGTAACAATTAAATAAAACTGTTGATCGCCTATTGAAACAAGTGTTTGTTTGACTCATTTAACACCTCCACTGGTACTGTTTAGTCTTGCGTCTTCTAATGAATATTTGCAACATGATTCATATTTATAACTTCTGACTGTTCGAAAATGAGATCTATCAAACAATAATTATTGTTTCATTCATATTATGATGGATCATAACTTGTGAAAAGAAAACTTGTGCAAAACGTGTGGGCAGACGTTGGTGTGCGTGTGTGCGATGTGGACAGCGGAGTTCGTCTGGCAAGAGTGGCAAGTGACGCCAACGCCCCCGCCTGCTCCGCCGGCGCGCGGCTCGCCGCACGGCATGACGTCGCTCGCGGCCAGCGCTGCGCTGGGGCGGCGCGCCAGTCTCTGCACAACCGCGGCACCGACAGTGTCGAACCGTTGCGATGTAAACGCCTAACCTTCTAATCTGTCTACAACGACAGCCTTAGTTGCGTGTGCACGATAGTTTCAGTTAATTTCCTCATCGGTGTATTAACTTAATTTTTGTGTTAAAATAGCTGTTTTCTCATCCGCCGCGCCGGATTCATGTAAGTGAAGTTTTTGTGTCATCATTAACATCGGTGTCCCGCATTGCTGATGCGTTTTGAACGAATCCTCAAGACTCGTGCGAGCGTGACCAAAGTCTGGGGAACACAGTACTTACGCCATTCGATCCTGGTCGGTTGGATATGGTCAAAATAGGTGACCAGGTAATTTTTTTAAATTGCACTGTTTTGTAGTGATGCATTAAACTTGCAATCATTTCTAGCGTTTGCATTTTAAAATTATACTCACTTTTGAATCAACAGGTGTTCAATTCAAAAGCTCGGTCACGCTTCGCACTTAGAAGTAGCGTAAAAAACTGTAGTTCCACTCTCATATTGTTTATAAATGATCAAGTTCTTTGCGGTGATCACAAATATGAAGAAAGTACTTACGTTTTTATACTTAATGTGGTAAAAACGGGTGATGTCGTCGTAAACTCATAAATACAATTCTGGGTACAAAAGCGCTAAAGAATGTTATCTTCATCACAATTAATTTTGTTGCTATATTAGCTATATTAAGCTTGAAAAAAGTCAGCCCTGAATTTGGGTCACGAAAGACTAATGAATCAAATTAATTAGAGTTTGAAGGCGACAAATATCTGATTGTGCTACAATCTGCCCTTTACACCAATGACCAAAATTGTAGCTGGTTGTGTTGTGGAAATGGAAACACGTTTGCTTAATGACCTATGTTTTTGTGTTAATTTAATATCTACCACTTTTTTCCTCATTATATCAGATTTCTTCGACCACAGCACGTGGGATATCAATGTCACGGTCAATTACTACACTTATAACATCTAGCAGAACATCTCTTTTGTTTGTTGCTTGTTTATCGTCTACTTCACTAATGGTCTTGCTTGGCTAAATTTTGCTTATCTGTTTACCTTAAATGCGGCCAGTTCTTCTGTTATTGTTCATTAAGAGTACATTTACATTCATTGAAGTGTCAATCTCAGCCAACTGAGTCATCTAAATTCCTGTGTTTAACAACAACATTTGTGCCCTGATGTTTTGCATTAAATTATCTAGCAGTAATCGATCAGGAATTTGTAATAGTTATTTATTGTTAATGTATTCATGGTTCTTTTCCGTATATTGATCTTGAGTATCTTCATGAATATTCATCAGTTCTACATAATAATCATCAGTTTCCGAACCATGTTGAAGTCGGCTTCCAGTCTAACCGGATGCAGCTGAATACCAGTATTTTACATGGAGCGACTGCCTATCTGACCTCCACAACCCAGTTACTGGGTAATACGATACTCCTTGGTACCTAAAGACTAGTTGTCAGACTTTCGGGCCTCGGACTACCCGTAACGACTGTCAAAGATCCACGAATGACAGTCGGGACCAATGGCTTAACGTGCTATCCGAGGCACGCAGAGTAAAATGGTCACCCATCCACAGACCAACATCGGCAAGCGTAGCTTAACCTGATCGATCGACCTGTGCGGCTGTTGTTATTTAGCCACGGGCCCCTCATACATCATAATTACCTGCTTTTAGGATGTGGTGTTTACAATATCTTTTGAAAACAATGTGAAATCTTCTACCTATATTCGACTCAGGATCCATGTAAGCCGTTTATATTACCTTTTTTCTCTTTATTTCAAGACCTTCCTAGTCTTCGAGGTCACAGGTGAACGTAGCACCGCCATAAAGGGCGCAAATCCCCCTGTAATAATAAAAAACTTATAGGCAAAAGCAAAATAATTTGGGGTATGAAAGTTTTACGGAATACGGAAGTTTATTTTGTTTTTTCATGTTATTTTGACCTTTTACGTTCATCTTTGGGATATAAATTAAGGGAATCTGGAGTTCTGGACTAAACGTGCGGGTTTTCTATACAACTAAATAAAATTGAAGTGTGTTTGTAAAAATAACAGCTTTTTACTAAATGCTTATATGAATGAAATATATAGGTACGGTACATTATTATAATTATAACAAAGCTCTCGTCTCGTCTCGTCTCGGTAGCAGGTTCCCGTAGTTCCGACATCCACGCGAGCGAAACCGCGGGCAAAAGTTAGTATCAAATATATGTATATCAAGTGGTAATGAACTAGACTTACTGTACTAGCCAATGATATTATAATAAAGTACTAGCTAATTATTTTATCTCGAAGATGTTGCTTCAGCGGATATGACTTCATTCGGATGATTACACATAAATTACTAAACTTACGCTCGAGATAAATACTGATAACATTCTTGCTGATATACCTATTTTCGTTAATATTTGCATGTTTTCAGTTTCATTTATGATTCACTCGTAAGTCGTTACCTATAGTTGGTAAACATTTCAAAACGAGCTGGTGGATATGTTGACGCAGTTTGGTTTTTATTGGGAAATTTATTTTACGCTTTATTTTTCTTGTGAAAGGCCTGGTAGCTAATGAAAATGAAAAACAGAATAAGTCACCTACGAAACGTTCCGCGCCCATGAATTATTAGCAGCAGCTTTTATAGGCTGCTAATACTGACAAGGATAAATGAACTTATTCCCCAACGTGTCCTTGTCGCTGAGAAATTACATTACGCATCTCCGCTCGTCGGGGGACGAGGCGGAGTATGTGGGACTCCCTGCCAGAGTGGCAGTATACCCACTAAAACTCAGCGGTGTTCCCTCGTCGCCGTGATGGGAGGGTCATGGGAAACCGGCTCAGCCTTTACTTCCACGACCCTCCCGGCGCACCACGACCCTCCCGGCGCACCCCGACGTGTCCTAGGCTGGTCCTATCTAGCTCTTGCTTTAGTTAGATCATCGTTACGCTAAGTTCCTTGTATAATTCTTTCTAATGGTAAATCTAGTAACCCTATTTGGGATCACAATTTACAAGCATGATGTCATGTATGTATGAGCCGCACTCTAATAGGTAGCAAACGAGGTGCGTTTGAGCAATTCAAAGTCAAATCGTTTTCAATGTGCATGTTGCTATTATGCTGTAGGTATCGTCATTTATATAGGTGGGTATAAGATGAGTAGTGCTTGGTCCAGGTTGGTACCAAATAGTTTTAGGAGGATGATGTATTATGCAATGACCAAGCGTAAGCACGGTAACCCCAAAATGGTTTATAGAATATTATCAGGCCAAACCGTTTGTAGGAGGATAAAAAATCACGTTTCGCGTCAACATGTGTGCTTTGTGAGGTACCAAACTACCAACGATAATTAAATTTCGTATTGATAGCACATACATATGTATTTTGTTTATCTGCTAGTGGCCTTCAGCTGCGGCGTTGCTTCGTGACTAAATCATAAGCTATCGCTATTGTTCCATCAGTTCTTAATAATCCCGCGAGATAGGCGGATATCGGTATCAGATTGATCTGTTTTCCATTACCATGAACGAGAACTCAGTGTGATAGTTGCTGTAAATGTTTACTGCTATTGCAGTTTTCCATGAAAACTAAAATTGCTCAGCCTGTTGAAATCCGAAAGGTTCCCAACTATAAAAGTTAGTAGGTAGCTGCACTCTACTCTGGACAAGCGTATTGTTCTTTGTGGTCCAACAATAACTTGTTGAATTACAAGTATCCGTTCCCTGCAGTCCATCTTACCGTTGTCCGGACTTATTGTCAGACAGAACCAGCTTTTCTTGAAAGAGTCGGTTGTGCACTGATTAGTAAGCCTAAGTCGGTGTCGCCCAGACGGTTTCACATCGAGGAGCTGGTTTAATGTGGAGCTCATCTTAACTATTTTCCGTAGCTAGGTACATGAAAGATGTTGTTGTTGTGTTGTTGTATGATATAATTCCTCAATTGTCTGTTACGACATCCACGGGAAGAAGTGGGATGTTCTATTCTTGGCCGAGGACCACTCAATAGATTTAATTTAACTGCAGAACTTATTGCCCTGTTGTATTATTCTATCAAAGTTCCTAAACACCTGCTTTGTAATGAAAGGAAATTGGATTTTATTACACAAACTGAAAAACCTTAACCGCAAAAAGTTGTTGTGGAAGAATTTGCGTTTTAATTTGACTTGGGGTAAACAACATCAAGGTTTGTAACGACCACTTCCTGGAATTACCAGCAATGAAGCAAAATGTGCAACTAGTTGCATAGATATTGTCGGGCGACGACCTCGTCCTGTTTCCGCCATTACGGCGATACTTGATGCACTGGAAAATCTACCCTTCAAGGAATGCACCTTTATTCTGTCTGGAATGTAGTGGTTTTAGTTGCTCAGTGAACCGTGACTCATTTGAGTTATTAGTTGGAAGTTCGATTATAAACAAGTACCTAATAAACATACAGCAATTATAAATTGGGGAGTAATTCGTTCCAAGAGACAAAGTCCCTCAACAATTTACATGTTTCAACGGACTGACAGTACTCTTGTTAAATATCATTATCCACTCGTAAAACTACACATAACAATAGTTAATACTTGTGCGTGACTTTGACCAACACAATGAAGTACATTGTTTCCAATGATTGTTTGCGGTTGCTCAAGTACAACCACAACTTCAACATGGCGGTGTTTGCCACGTGTCGACTCTATAAATTCATGCTATGTTTTGCTAGTCTTCGTCCATTGAATTCCATAGCTAGATTGCCAGTGCTATTGATAGACCAATAACATCCGTATCCTCGTGCCCTTGCACCCATGAATCGTGCATTGTGTCAAAAGTACTGTTCACATCGAATTTATTCGCCACGGAACAATCAAATACATTAACGTATTGTTAAGAGTACAATAATGACCAGAATAGTGATGGAATTAACTGGACGCATAGGCATAACATTAGATTAATTGCTTGGAGTTTACAAATGTTGAGTTGTGAATCAGAGTCAGTGCTTTGTCAGACGCCGAGTCTTATCCAAAGTGATAATAAAATGTAAGATACATACGTGATAATGTTATTTATTATATTTCCCACAAATTCTTCGCATTGCCTATGTGCAACTATCTAAGAGGAGATGTTTCAGTTCCGGTCTCTACCAATAAATTGTTGCTACCCTCCAAATGAGTTTGCTTATAGATTTTCAAGTACCAACTGTATCGGTTCGTGGTCCCGGCTATCGCGGCTAGACGTTCTCCAGGATTCAGACATTACAAATGTTGGTCTGAACCGTCTGCATTGTTGCACATGTGTGCAGTCTGGCTTGGGTTTATCGACCGTAGCGTCTAGTTCAGACAATCTTCGCTTCAGCTGCGACTGCAGAATTTTCCTTTTGTCACACAAGTGTTTTATTGCTGCTCTCTTTTTCTTTACTTTCATACGATTCATAGCACCTACTTTTCTTTATGGATGTTCACAAGTTCAAAAACAACATTTACCTACGGAGTTGTGAGCTACCTGGAACAAAAAATAAAACAATTTTAACAAAGTAACCTCGTTAATATGAACTCATTAACTTGTTTTTGTTATTTACTTCGTGTTTTTACATAGTATCCAATTTAGGTATACCTACTATTATAGAAAAGGAAAAACTGCGGAGAACTTAGCCATTTCACAATCAGTAGTGTGTGGAAGCAGATAACATGCTATTTTGGTGACATCCTCTCTCTTATTTTTATCTACGGTGGACCGTTCTATCTAGAATAGATTAAATGGGCAATTATCTCGTGCAGCGTAATTACTTTGTTGCTAATAATAAAACCACGCAAATTGAATCATCGTATCTAATGTATCTATTATGAAGATTAGAAGCTCATTGTGTAGGATCAGGCATCTATTTGCGCTCAAGGAAAATTAAATTCTCAAAGCGAAACATGTTTGTTCACGTCGGCACGAGCCACTGTTCCTTTTGGCCTAAACCCAAGTCTGTGCCGTCTCCTTGATAAAATCTAAGGGAAAATAAAGCAAAACACTTAAAAATATTCGTGAAGATTTTTGCGCAGTTAGGCATTGAGTGGGAGAGGAGAGTAAATTTGATTGCGGCCAATGTTTTGCATCAAGATTATACATACACGATTGTAAATTTAAATGTAAACATATGACGTGTATATGTAAATCCCACGCCGGTATCGTGGCTGCCAACATCTCGTACGCCGCTGTTTCAGAGTCGTGCCCGCGCCACTCCTGTAATCCGTCGTCTTTATTGTTTTGTGCTAATTGTGACAAAAATTGTATTTTCACATTGAAGTGTTTAGTGAGAACCAGAGCGAGTCACGCGTAAGATGCCAGATATTTTGGGGGCAAACGACATCATTTATATTGTGCTAACAGCGCTGTTCTCTGTTTTACCGCATTTGTTAAATAAATTTCGTGATCTCCCGTTTTTTAGGAATGTGTTAATAAGTGTGTGAACTATAGAAGTTAAATATAGCATGTGTTCCATAGCTATACGTGAATAATCTTTATTCGTTGAAGTGTGAATGCCATTCGTCTATCACGAAGGACCGATAGGTATCGTTGATATCCAAGACAAATATTGAACAAATTGTTTTATTTATCTTGCAGGCTAGCTTTGCCGTCGATAAAATATTTAACTGGAATCTTTAAGTAGTTTTACATTGTTCATTACAGCTATTAATATGCGACTTCCAAGAACCCCATTATCGTTTTGCACAGTTGCAAACAATAGCACTGAACCACAAGTAAGACACTGCGGCATTTTGTTAATTGATGTTATTTGTTTGTCACAGCTGGAGATCCCTTCTGTGGAGACATTGATGGAGTTCCGCTTGGACAGCGCGGAGTACTGCCAGGCCCAACACAAATAAACTGCAGGGCGTTTCGTGCGACGAAGGAGCGGAGCGTGCCACCGCTGGACCCATGCTGCCGGGAGCGCGCGACTCTACGCACCCCAAGCGCTGTACCACGTACACACACCCACAGGTAACCACATGCTCTTGCTAACTACGCTCAACCGCCATATTGAAATGAAATCAGAGTGGGGTGAGCCGAAGCCGGCGTCCCACGGCAAAACTATCAGTTATTATCTGCTCCTGACCAAGACAAGAACGCGATACCGGTGATAATACTGTAATTGAATCTGTTTACCTAACGCGTTACATCACTATAATAATATAGGTGCAGTTTTGAGCAGGTATTTATCAAAATAAAATAACAGCAATGTTGTTCAGATGGCGATGGCGTAGTGTTTACATCTTGTGTTATCAGTGTTGTATTTTTTTAAACAGTGCTGAGGTGTGTGAGGCACGTCCACAATTGACACGATGTTGGCTCTGGATCAGCTCGGAAATACCGATGTCGATGGACAGACATAGGCGTTCAGAACATCGCACATCCACATGACCGAAACTTCGCTGTATCCCGAACACTATTTTTAGAAGCCATTTTTTATTCCACTTCAGTCGTTGCTCGAGCTTTGACGCAAATACGCTTTAAAAATGATATTCGTCGTAAATCACAGCGCGGTGCCGGCTGGATCGCTGACATTAAATAAACTATTATTTTTGTTTCAGTTACCTTAAATTCGGAAGCCACAGAAAATTGGAGCATATCATTCAGTTGCCGAAGTTCGTGTGATAACAAAGCTTATGTTTTTCGCATAATTTTTTTTAGTTCCATTCCACATTCTGAACTTTTGTTTGTTCGTCTCCGAATGCGATCAAGTGGTTGAAAGCGACATCCATGCGGGTGGTTCTCATTATATAATTGGACCCTTTCTAAAGAAAAGTAAAGAAACTGTCGTGTGTTGTGTGGAAATAGAGTGACAGTTTGTCTGTTAGACTGTGACATCTTTCTCTGACGCGTGTGACGTGAGTACCAGCCGGGTGCGTTATCTTGTGTGACCGGAGAGCAGCGAATCGATCACGATGAAGCAGAAGGATATCAGGCCGGCGCCCTCGCTAATCGAGTACAAGAACATGCGGTTCCTCATCACCGACCGCCCGTCCGACGTCACCATTCAGTCCTATCTTCAGGTAAATATATATAACACTTTATTTGTACAATTAATTTTCATTAGCTTAGTGTAAATGATATCTCAACGCTTAAGTCAATATTATATTGTTATTATAATTTATTTAGAACTAAATACTTAGTACACATACATGTCGGCCACTCAGTCATTTGGGAACTAATGAGTCAAAGACATAATTTGCTTGTGCTAGGACTTGGAAAAAATGGACGCTTGGAAAATGTGAACTAACTAAAGTTCTAACCCTTCAAAATTCTAGAACGTTTCTTTTTAAAGTAATCCTTAGGTTAAACCCAGCTTAACTGGGTAAAACTTGTCAATAAGTTATGAAGCATAAAATGAAAGGTTCAAAATCTTTTCATAGACTATTAACATTTAAAATGTCGAATAATATAAATCTTTAATTAATGACTTATTTAAAACTAGCGGCCCGCCCCAGCTTCGCACGGGTGCAATTTTTTTTTTAAATTTCCGAAATTTTCTTTCATACAACCTGGCAATACCACACAACAAAAAAAAAAACAATTTGGTGCAGGAAGATTCGGAAGTTATGCGCGTACAGACATTTGTTTTATTTGCGAATTTGTTTTATACTATGTAAGGATTTGAAATCCGCGGCTAGGTTAGTTCCCTTTGAGGATTTTCTCAAGCATCAGTGACGAAAAAATTTGAATGATCTCTTCATTAATTTTAAATAGAGCCTAATTAACGAGGTCAATAATGTCAATGACCAGTTAACTTAGTGTCATAATAAATTATGATTGTGGTACTTAACATTAAAGATTTAATAAATATGGTGCGCGTGGGAATGTTACTAACCATTAAAATGTTATTGAGGAAACTGGCACTTTTAACGGCAAAAATGTACATTAAAAGACATTGTCTTGTTGCACGATTGCTAATCCGCGAGTAATATTAAGAAAAAGCCTTATTACTCGCAAAGGAGATAACAGTTGGAATTTACGTTGAAAAGTCAATAAACGATAATATGCCTTTGCCAGCAATACCGGTCTCACCAGTTGCGGAGCTGTGTAATTCTGTATAAGTACAATTTAAAATAATGATACCCAGCTTCAGCTAGTTAGACTGGAACCCGATACCTGTAGAGAGGCTAAGCAATATTATAATGAGGAAAATAGTGTTGTCGATAACCATTCATTGAGTATTTATTCTTACACTGTTGTGGCCCTGAAGTCTATTGATTTGCAAACTGGATCTGCCTGTGATATTATGGTCCTCTTTCTGTGCAAATTTTCTTAGACCTTACTATGTCGACTGCCATGTTGAAGATATCCCTTTGCTTTGGATATAGAAAACCATGACATAAGCAGGAGATTCGTTCTCACTCTGCTTGAAATGCCAATTTCCCGTAAGGCCACGTTGTGCCTTTAGTGTCCAACCTTCTCGTTTGAGAATCTCAAATAAGTCACTTCAGTGAATGCCCAGATATTTCAAGATGTTATACGTGTTTCTTCTTGGTACAGGAACTGAGGAAGCACAATGTGTGCACGGTGGTACGCGTGTGCGAGCCCAGCTACGACACGGCGCCGCTGAAGGCTGAGAGCATCGAGGTGCGTGACCTGGCTTACGACGACGGAACCTTCCCGCCTGCCAACGTCGTCGACGACTGGTTTGAGATTCTGCGCGAAAAGTGAGTATCACTTGCCATTCTTACAATCTTTTTTATAGTAACTGGGATTTTGGAGTTGTTGTTTTTCTTATGGTCCGGAGATTAGTTATTTTTAACTTTTGCTGCTATTATTAATGAGAAAACACAGATCGATAGATATTTTTTTTCTCATTCATTAATAATAGCATCAAAAGTTAAAAATCGACCAGATGTCGGATAACGGCATTTTAGTTATTCCACGGCAACGTGGATGACTAGCGCTGTGTGTAAAACTTGCGATAAACTGCGGCTTGCACATGTAATTGGGGAAATTTAAATACAATGAACAAATTATTATTTTAACGCTATTTTGCCTGCCTTTCCATATGTTCCCTAGTTCTATTATAGTATTTTTCAGACGTATATTGAAATTCTGCTGTAATAATATTCGAGCCTCACGAAGTAACATTGTACAATTATTATAGTAAATTCTATTATTGTGTGACGCATATTCAAAGTTATTGTTACGTAACTGCCGTGTGACGCACTGATTATGATCGACACATGTACGATGTAATTCGGATTCACCGGTTCATTTAATATCTATTAATTGGTATGTTGCGTCGTGTTATTGTAGCTTATGTAAATTGTGTTTTGTTTGGTGTTGTGACCACATTATCAAACATTCCTCTTGTTTGTTTGACTCTTAGCTAAACACACAACGCTATAATATTTAGTATATCATGTCCAGTAGGTTAACCGTTTTTTTACAGCTGCCTTAGAACGCAACTATTCCAGACGTAAAAGTTAACTTTAAAATGCGTAATAAAATAAATATAATAAACTGTCTTATCTTATTTATGACTTCTTACAGACATTATAATAACGTACGTGTATCAGTTTTGACAAAAAAAAAACATTATAGTTGTTATGCGTTTTAAAAATTCTATCGTACTAAGTGATGGGATCGAACGTAATCGCATGAATATATCGAAAATAATCATTTTATATTATCGGTAAATCGGTATACAAAAAACCTTGCATACACTCAAAAATCAATCTTAATATATATAAATTACGTGTCACGATGTTTGTCCGCGATGGACTCCTAAACTACTTAACCGATTTTAATCAAATTTGTACACCGTGTGCAGTTTGATCCAACTTGAAAGATAGAATAGAAAAAAAAAAGACTAAAACGTTAGCCACAGCAACGCGTGGCCGGGTCAGCTAGTAAAATATATAAATTATTTGCCAGGGTACGGATTTACCACCATAAACAAGATGTTAATGTTTTGTATCGATTTTAAAACTCATAATATGTTATGCATAAAAAACGGTGTTTGTAAACCCCATATTTATGTGTATACATTACAAAACAATTTAATATACGGCAAACCAGTGGATATTTTACGCTTATTCCTGCTATAAAACATGCCAAATTTAAACTAAAGTAAACAAAGCGGCAAATTTATATTGTTTAGTATTTAATAATAATAAATACCGACATGTTAATGGTTGGCAATGTTTTAAGAACCGTAGGTACAGATGTGCAGATAGCTTCTACCCATCCACCTATACTCAATATATTTATTGCATTCCACAATGTAAACTTAGGTAGTAGGTTTATGGTAATTTTGGCCCCTATCGGGCATAACACTGGAGGAGGGGGACCTGGAGAAAAGTATCCGCCTGCCTCACCTCGTTTAGGATTAGACTACCTTGGTTCTTGCTAATCAATGCATGAACTGATAATATTCTTCAGAAAAAGTTCTAACAAAATCATACAATATCTACTAAATTTATCCTCGTTAATTCCACAGAGCGCAGAACAAGCCTGAGGCGGCGGTGGCGGTGCATTGCGTGGCAGGACTGGGCCGCGCGCCCGTCATGGTAGCCATCGCACTCATCGAGCTCGGCATGAAGTACGAGGAAGCCGTCGAGACTATTCGAGAGTGAGTATTGTATATATTAGAGCCAGAATTTGAGATAAATTTCAAGTTATGGAACAACAAACTGAATGACATACATAACAAAGTTCAAATTCCATTGCAACCAAAAACTTACAAGACCTTTTTCTTACAAATGGTCACTCAAAAATCAACATACAGTATATTTCACTAAAGTAGATAACTGATTAAGTGGCGTTGGAATGTAATTATCTGAGATTATGAACACTGCTGTCTCATTAATGACAGTTGAGCTCATAGAGCAGTATTATTTTAATCTTACTTCAGTGCGGATAGAGATAGAGCTACACAGACCGCAAACCGCAAATCGGTAGTACCGTCACTGACTGTCAGTACCAGATCGACAAGACATATTTTTTGTTAGACAAATGACTATCGCGAAACTGAAAAAGAGAAATGCCGCTGCCGGCGAAGTTGTGACGCCGCGTTAGAAAATAAAACCGCAGCGGCATGTCGTCGCTGAAGTCTGTCATCGCGTTTGGCCGACGTTTCTGCTTGCGGTCTGCGGTTGCCTTCGGAAGAGGACCTTTATGACTTTGAAACTTCTCCCAGTTCCACCTCGTCTTGTAATTCTATGATCAAATGTGCCTCAATGTTTTTGCGCAAACGGTTGCGAATACCTATTTGCTGCATCATATAGATAATACTGATAAGGTTGTTTCGTGTATGCTCAGACCAAATAAAAAACCAAGAGACAGACGGCTGTCAACAGTAAAGTGAAGTCGGTTTCGTAAGCACGTGTGCACTTAGTGAGGTGTAGTTTGATTGTAAATGGTTGTAAATATGTGCGTGTGAGCGTGTAAGTACAGAGCGGAGGTGTAGTTTTGGCATGCTTCACTGTATCGTTCTCTCCGCTCTGGCTTGGTTTTTTATTTGGTCTCAGCGTGTCTGAGTAAAAAATCCGATCATATGAAACTGACGTAGATTCGCCTGTTCGGCTTGCTCGAGAAATTAAAGTGTGAGAACCATTTTATCATTGTCTTTGACCTTCCTTTTTGGAAGATGAATCCGATTCAATTCGACGCAATTTTTCTTGGATAAATATTTTCGCCATGCTAATCAAAGCTTCACGATTCTTGCACGTTGTAACGCCTTATACACTGCACACAGGATGCTAAGGATCGTGACGCACATGACAATTAATTGATAATTGAACGAGTAACGCGTTAAAGTGTATATTTATGCACATGTTTAGATATTTTTAGATTTATGGCTATGTTTATGCAGGTAAACTGCGTTGTACATGACTTTTATATGGCCTTCTCAAATGGCCGGCAGATCTGTTAGCATCGTGTGACGAGTCGTTGAGCTCCTTAAAATAGGGTCGAGCGACACCAAGACTGATGCAATGCATGCACCAGTCATCATGTAGCAGTGTCTAGACCAGGGATGGCGAACCAATGGCACGCGTGCCATTGGTCGTAACAACATAATTCATCATGGTCATGGCAAATGCCCATGTAACACCCACTCTCATACAAATCGGAGACGCTACACTCGAAGCCCTGGACGAGTATGTTTACCTAGGACAAACTGTCCAGTTAAGTAGGTCCAACTTCGAGAAAGAGGTCAATCGTCGAACCCGACTCGGCTGGGCAGCGTTCGGGAAGCTACGTAATAACTCCGCGTCCCAAATACCGCAGTGTCTCAAAATGAACGTCTTTGACCAGTACGTATTGCCAGTGATGACATGGCACTGAAACGTGGTCGCTCACAATGTGCCTTATTGGAAGGCTAAAAGTCACCCAAATGGAGAGGGCTGTGCTTGGAGTTTCCCTGCGTGATCGAATCAGAAATGAGATTCGCAGGAGAACCAAGGTAAATAAATAGCCCGAAGAATTGCCAAACTTAAGTGGCAGTGGGCAGGGCACATTGCTCGCAGTGGCGTGCACAGAGATTTCAGACAGGGGTATGCACAAAAAAATAGTGGCTGATTTTAATTTACTATAATTTAAACACACTTTGCCGCCAGCACAGGTCTCACATGTATAATTTTCCATTTTTTCTTACTAAATAATTACTCGTCAATCACTAGCGTATAGCGCCAAGAAAAACAATATGGCGAAAAAAACCTTGCAATTTATTACGTTACGAACTAATACGAACTAATTAGTCGGTCATTTGGTCAATCCGACTAAAAAAAGTCCACCCTCGGCAATCAACAATTAAGCGGTGCTTTTACGGGTTCTCAATTTGAACGGTTTGCAATGTAAGCTATGCTTCTAAAACTCCAACACGCGCACACATTTTGACGCACACAGTCACATTTTTGCTGTGTACTACACGAGATACGTTGTATGAAAAGTCTATGACTTTTTTTGGAACTAACTCGTTGGAGCTGCGATGATGGCGCGAAGCTAAATTACCAGGTTTTTTTCATTATAGTTAATTATCATTTAGATGGGTATGTATGTATGGGACTACAGGGTATGCAGAGCTTATTTGCATGTATGGAGTGCACGCCACGGATTGCTCGCAGAACAAATAGCAGATGGGGCCGAAAGGTTCTGTAGTGGCGACCGCTTACCGGAAGACGTAGTGTTGGAAGGCCGGCCACAAGGTGGACCGACGACCTTGTGAAGGCCGCAGGAACCCGTTGGATGCGAGAAGCACAGAACCGGTTGAAGTGGAGGTGCTTGTGGGAGGCCTATGTCCAGCAGTGGACGTCTTTCGGCTGTAATGATGATGATGATGAACAAAATAATTTAGGCACTGTATTATTTCAGTAATTTTGGTAGTCTAGTTTGCAACAGCAGAAGTCGTACAAATTTGTTTTTTTTTTTTCATTAAATAAATAGATAAAAATGTTAATTGTGTTATCATTGCTGTATACAATAACAAAGGAATTATTATGAAAGTTTATAGTTGCCAATAAAGAGTATTATGGTGAAAGTATATAGTTTTTGTCCAGTAGTTGGCACGGCATGGCTATTGTCAATATTTGGAAAAATGGCACGAAGATGTATAGAGGTTCGCCATCCCTGGTCTAGACCATAACCTCTGTGGTTGTTTCGCCATTTCTTCTCAGGGATCAGTCTGCTAGGAAATCCCAGTCCCATGTAGTTTTAAAATATTGACCAAAAAGTTTACGTGTCTTAACTACTAACGTGCTTACAGAAATAAACATTATTTCATTCCAGTCAACGCCGCGGTGCCATCAACGCGAAGCAACTGTCGTACTTGGAGAAGTATCGCCCGAAGTCGCGGCTGAAGAAGAACGGGCATAAAGGGCCCAACTGCTGCGTGCAGTAAGCGTCCGTGGGAAACCGTCCTGCGCCCGTAACAGCGAATGTAGCTCTGCTTTCACACACACACTGACACAGAGGAGCATAGACAACAATCAATTAGTTTTTATCCTAGTGTCGCCTCTTTTTGACGACTATTTTCTTTATTTCTCGTTTCGTTGGGGGGTTGTAACCGAATTCTGCCTTAACCTGCAAGAGCTTGGAATTAACACATTCCTTTTGAGTTAACATGACACGACTGAGAATTTGGTTATGATCTCGGTACCTTATTGCCCGTTACGACATGTTTATCTCGGGTTTTCTATGAAATTTAATTGAGAGCCTTATTGTAAGCTAATGTTTGTATGTTGAAAGTAAAGGTGTAATAACCCTTGTGCTGTAATGTGTATTAGTGGAATATGTTAATAGAAGCGAGCCACGATTTGTGTTCATAGTTGAAACAGTTAACTTAGGTATTCATATGCCTATATTGAATCATAATAAATTTCAATATCCATAATAATACGAATCAGTCAATGTCACTTAGATTTCTTTCTGTTTATATTAATTTGTCGTTGTGTGGTGAAATCATGTTTTCCTATTATTTTCCTTTGTAGAGACTTATATTTACCTATATAACAATAATAATAATTTGAGACATAATAGAAATCATTATGGTTTTGTGTTTCTTAAGACAATTTGACATGAAATTCAATAAATTTTGCTTTTATAAGATATTGTGAGAAATACAATGTTAATTTGAATGCTTTCCTCTTATCTTGGGTTGCCACAAGCATTCAGTATCTGACTAGTTGCCCAAACGTGATGAAATTCTAATCAAATGCAATATAACCTGACTCACCGAAAAGTTCCAATGAAGAAAATAGCTCTTTGATATTATTTTTCTATTTCTAATTTTATGAAGATTATTATCGAAATATATGAGAAAAGTGTAACTACAAGAACTCACATTCTTAAATAAAAATATTTATAAGCATAATGGATGTTTTATTTTAGTTTTCTGTTTACAAAAGTGTTCAGCTTATCGAGTGAGGTAGTGTGTTGGAGGTGTTATGCTCATAATATTAGACATACATTATCCTCATAGCATAACAAAATCAGTTTTAAAATCAAACAATAATTCGATATACAAATATTAGGCCATAATATGAAGATATATAATTAATATTCGAAATTATTCCAGTTACTGTTTATTTCTGCTACCGCCGACCTCAACTAGTTTAAAAAAAATATGATTGTCGTGTAAAAGTGTTTGTGCAAACCTACTTACAAAAATAAAATAATTTTTTATCAGTTAACAATGACAATACAATAATGAAAGTATGAATACTAATTATACACAACAATAAATAAACAATATTAGGTATTGCATACCATTTTCCCTGTTCATATTTTGTACTATTTGTTTACTTTAATTCGCACTTTGGATTATAACTAGGTACTTACAATATTAAGTACTGAGGTTAGCTTTAATAAAAGTGTCAATATTTCGGCAATAGACGTAACTGTTATAAAACTAAAATTATAGTGCAATTACTTAGTAAAAAATTGCCGATAGCATTAATAATATTAACAAATTAAAAAGTTAAATATGGTAATACCAAAAACAATAAAACTTACTTCTAACATTCAGATCCTTTTTGTAGCAGATCCTTCTCCAGATAATATTCTTATTTCTTCGGTACATACTTGTGTACTTTCCCGCCGTACCTGGCTATGAAGGCTTTGATATCGAACTTGCGCTTGCAGCCGTTGTAGTTCATGAACCGTATCTTGCCGAACACAGCACGCTCCGCCCAGCCTTGGTCGTGTATACCGCAAACCGACCACATGCAGCCTGAAAGATACATGATAAAAAACTTTTTTACAAAAAAAACAACCGACTTCCAAAAAAAAACTACAATGTGATAAATAACTTTAATTTCGGAAGTCGGTGTCGTTGGTTTTGCATTTTCGTTTATTGACACCGACTTCCGAAATTAGTTATTTATCACTTTGTAGTTTTTTGTGGAAGTTTTTCACTTTTTAGTGAGAGAGTTTGTGATTTATCTAAGTTACAATAGCCTAACGTCAACGGCTCATCACCTTTTACAAAATATTGCTTTTCCTGATGCTGGGACGTTAATTGTTGAAGAGTTCTCCTGGTAAGAACCTGGAGAACTCCACTCCACCACCACACGCATTGTGACGAGCATAAATTGCTTAGCAACCATATTAAAGTAATCGAATCGCAACCCTTGAAATATTTATCATTGATTAGTTCCGATGGCCGTCTGTGGTCTTCATCATCAGCTCCACTTTAACAAATGATGATTTCCGAGAGCAAATGCTCAAGTTACTCTAAAAAATATCCAAATCGCTATAGGTTTGCTAATAAAATTTGAGGGTTTCCCTCGATTTCCCTGGGATCCTATCATCAGATCCTGACCTGATGATCATGGGACCACTTGGGAAGTATACCCTTTCAAACAAAAGAAAAAATTTCCAAATCGGTCCAGGCATCTTTGAGAAATCGGGGAACATACATGACGAATTGAGAACCTCCTCCTTTTTTGAAGTCGGTTAAAAACATGAGAAATATGTGAAAGATGATAGATAATAAAGCTTGGCACGGCATATATCTAGGCTATAGAAATAATCCTGATATTTATAATGTTGCATAAGTACCGAAACTGAATTCAACCTACCTTGCACTGGATATTCAAATGAACAAACTCCATTTATCGGGAAAATCATTAAAATACATCACATCCTAAGCGACGAATGTTGGCGCAGTGGTCGAGGGATTGGCTGCTATGCTCACGCAGGTTCGATTCCCGCACAGAATAAATATTTGTATGATCTACAGATCCTGATCCAGATTCCTGATCTGGCTAATAATGAATATAATGGTGTTGCCAAACGTCATATTTTATTTGCTATGGCAACATGGCTATATTCTGACAGGACAACTAGGTATCTCCCTGCCAGCTAACATCACTTCCTTCTGGCTGCCATGGTCTTGACCTGTGCAGCTGTGCTCAATTCTCTTGAATACAACACAGTACTTAGAAGCCTCAAGACCTACTGATATTTTTTCCAATTCAATTAAAGGTGATAGTAAGTAAGTAGGTGATTAAGTATAAAACAGAGTTGGAAAAACCTTGACTTACCAACATATCCACTAGGGTCCCTTCCATCAATGCTGAAGTGGTCATTCAAGTATATCGCATACTTCAGTGCGTCTTCAGGCGACGGCGTCCACTCCAGGATCTTCTTGGCCCAGTACATGCGCAAGAAGCCGTGCATCTTGCCTTCCTTCACCAGCTGGATCTGTGCCGAGTTCCAGAGGTCGTCGTGTGTCTCGGACTTAGCTAGTTGCTCTAGTGTGTAAATGTGTGATCTTTTGTCTTTCCTGTAGGTCAGAAAAAAAGATTAAGTAGAAAAACACAAGCCTTTTGTGCCCGTTTTCACTAACATTTTGCTCGCAGACACCTAATATTTTGCGCAATATAAGAACCCAGAAAAGCATGAATTTGTCGACCAATTTTTTTTTGAATTTGTCGGTGACGAGTGTTCATTTACACTTTAGAATGTAGATTATAAAGTCAATAATTCAATGGTATAAGAAAAGCCTTATATGGTTTTGATTACCATTCTATACCTGTGATCATCCAGAGTCTTTTGCGCCCAGCTACTTGCGCCCTTGATGCTGTCGTAATTTTCGCAGTAGAAACAGAAGTTATCTGCCAGCTCGCGACGTACGATGGCTTCCTCTAAATATGCATTCACTGATTCTGTGCTCTTTGCTTTGTGTTCTTGGACACATAGGGCCACTCTTTGAACAGATATTTGACCTGTAAATGTGGAGTAAAAATGAGCAAAGTATAATGATCACCGCTCATGACCAACAGTCAGCACCGAGAATCGAGATACCAGAGTTTTCAGGACACTACAGCAAATGGATATCTTTTAAAGATCTGTTCCTGGAAACCATATACAAAAACCCGACATTGAATAAAGTTCAAAAAATTCAGCATCTGAAGACCAGGCTGAAAGGTGAAGCAGAAAGACTGGTGCAATACTTCAGTATCAGCGCTGATACTACACTTTGTGTTGGGAAATACTGAATCAACGGTACAACCGCCGACTACAATTCTCATCATACATGGACACTATGCTACAGTTGCCTGTCATACAGAAGCCAGACGGTTCCAACAAGAGAACGAGCCGAAACTACCATTCACTATCACGGATCATGACGTTCACCAATATGCAATTTGTTACCTTTTACTAACAATTGCTGTGATTACTTTCCTGTGTATAGTAACAAGGAAATACTGTACACTGCTCAAGAAGCGACTTTGTAGGCAAACGCATGAAGACATCGACCTTCAACCAATGGCATCTCGACAGCAGACTACCAGAGATGAAAACCAGCAGGCGTCTGCGGACGACTGCCACGTTCAACCTCAAGGACACCGAGACAATATTGTCTTTATTTTTGATTAATTGTTTACCTATTTACTTTTGGCAATAACTTTGATGGATTTTCCGGTAAAGGTCATTTACACCATTTATGTATTTTTCAATATGTTGAACGCCCTGCCAGTAGTTTGTTAAATTGTAGTAGTAAGCAAAGTCCATTCATCATGAATGAGTTAAATTTTGCCTATGGTCATGGTATCATAATGTATCGGTCGCTCGGTTTCCAGGTTGATAATTAATTTGAGTGCCTGACCTTACTTGCAAACCATATGATCCATTTACAAGTATCAACATTGTAAAAATAAACATTAAAATGTTTGTTAGACTGTTTCAGTGATCACTACCTTTATTAAGGAGAATGCGCTAAGGTAGTACCCAGAAATTCAAATTTACTTGCATTTTTTGCTATTTGTGTCAGGTTGTATGTTGATTATAATATTACTCCATTATTGAAGTAGTAATCAAATCTAGTAATTAAATCAAATGTACCAATCTCTGGTAATGTCAGTTGTTGACCTACAGATTTATTTAATTTTTTCTTCATTATTTTCAATCAAATACCTGAATTACTTACCAAAATGAAACCATGGTGATAAATTACTCAGCGCATCTTTCGTAGGATCATTCCTCTGAGTAGCAAACACCTTCAGCCTTTGGTCCAGGAAGCTCTTCAACATTTTCAGGGCATTATCATAGCCTGGTTGGGCCCATTCTACAGGGCCAACGTTTTTGTCTGCCTCCCTAGATACTATTGCTTCATCCCAGTCTATGGGCTGGAATTTTTTAATAAAACAATAAGTTGGCCATCGCGAGATTGCGTTCCTGATACCTGTCAGTGCTAATAAAGATCAAATTCGCAAAACACGTATTTGTTTGTATGAAAGGGACATGTCAAGAATGCATTTTCTTGTTAGCATTGTAGAATACAACTTTATTCTTTAAAACAGAAGTAACTAGTGCTAGTTACCCACTACTTCAAATCAGTATTTTGCACACTATATTTTTATTATCTAATTGAGGTGAAACCCAAAGTCCAGTAACCAAAATGCTGAAGAAAATCATAATATAACAGCAAAACTTGCCTGTACCCATTGAAGGGTCGGTAGGCAGTGTTCAGTACAAATTAGTAGGTACACCTATATTTCGTAAGTTATTTTAAATTTTATAGAGGCAAGTCATGACAGAGTTCTCATAAAGGCATTTCATTGTCTTTCAAAGGCATAACTAAAAACAAGCAAAATTCATGTTGGCAAAAAAAAATCTAATCTACACATTATTAGAACATACCTCTGGCTCAAACTTGGCAGTGTAAGGATGTTTGATAACTGGAGGGAACTCTGTCAGGTATTCATCAAGCTTAGAGTTTATTTTGTTTCTGATTGTTCTTGCTGAGTACTCCTGTTTGTCTGAGGCTACCCAGCAGGGTACTATGTTGTGGGCGTCTACCTGGAAAATGACAAAGTATTATTGATATTAGAGATAGTGATGCAAGCAGGACTCTTGAACAGAGATTTTTATTACTGGGTTGCTTGTTGCATCGCTTCATCTTCTTTGCTGGAACGCTAGGAAATGGTGAATGGTGGGTGTTTTGGAGGCAGTTTGTTTTACTTTTGACCAGTAATAAGTACTGATTTACAGCTAATTTTAACAGTACAAGGAAAAGCATAGATTGCTCTATAGCCCAATTTTAGAATTTCATCTTGATGTGATTAATTATAACAGTAACTCAAGTAAAATCATGTTATTATTAGCTATTAATGTCTCACTGCTGGGCAAAGGCCTCCCTAATCTCTTTCCACCTCTCTCTTTGTCAGAGCTGCCAAGGACCAATCTTTATTAAAGGAGTGCAGCTTATCCCACTGTAGGAAAATCATGTGGTATTTTTTTAAACAATATAAGGTCATCAACTTCTTTTAACCTGTATAAGTGGAACATCTTTCTTCAATTTAATCTTACAACCTTCCAGCCAACCCAGTGGCACTCTCAATGGATTGAAGTCACAGACCACAGCGCCTATGTCATGTTTCACAACCCACTGAGGCAGTACCTCTGCCCCGCTCCCTTCTAGCAGGTGAAATGATATGTTGAGCTTCTTGCAGTCTGCTGCCACCTTCTCTAACCCTGAAAATATGATGAAACAGACTCTAACAAACATGTAAGTTTATAAATTAATTTCTACTTCTAAATATTTTTATTTGTTTCAATAAATTGTAATTATGTGACAATGGATATATTTACCTTTTACAAGAAAATCAAACTGTCTCACAGAGGCATCTAAATACTTGGCTATTAAACAAAAGCACACGTGGAGAGGTACTTCGTTTTTGAGCGCGAGTTTCTGTGCGAACAAAAAGGCCCAGTTATCCTGAACCCGGCTGTCACGCGACATCCAGTACACTACCCCCTCGCACTGATCAGGGACCATCTGCTCCTGAGACACAATTCTAACGCGTTTTTTATTGAACTTATACTCTAAAATTGACTTAGCCGTATCTTCGCGTTTAGCTTGCAGCTTCTTCATTAATTCTTCAACATTTGAATTTGAAGTAATTCTATTGCTCTTGCTTGCCACTGAAACACCTGTTGAAAGCTTGAGCTTTTTCGCTGCAGATGCCATTTCTATTGCAGTATTTTGTGATGATAAGAAGGGAAATCTCGTTTTGTTAAAAATCTTTATTTTGAAGAAACCTACATTCTCGCTCGCCCTAGCATGAGCAAAACAAAGCCAGCAGATTAGAAAAAAATATTATACAGACTATAAAATATAAATGACAGCCACATGACAGTATGGTAACTTTGACATTTAATTTTGCGCAAAAATATTGCATTCTCATCATTTTAATTTTTTTGTGCCATTTTTATTTTGTGGAGAATGCAGCTGTGAACTAAGAAAATGTTCTTACGTGCACACCTGAGTACAATGTTCTACATTGATCACTGCATAAGATTACTATGATGCACGAGTACAAAAATATAAAATAGATTTACCGACAAGCAAAGACAATTTTCTTAGTCATGTGTCGTTATTTAAATAGGACTATCTTCAGAATTAGTTTCAGTCTCTTCGGGAGTTGGGAAGTATTTTCCCTTTAAATAGTTACTACATGGATGACAGTTAATTCTATCAATGTTCGTTTTCATGCATTCAAACGAGCAAAAACCGATCAGATTGCATGAGTCGCATGGGATCTTTATATCTCCTAGTGGCATTATACATTCGAAGCACACGTTGAACTTTTCTTCCTGAAAACATATGAATTAAAACATTAAAATAAGCAATAAACGACAGAGAAAAGAATCTCGGTGAAATGATATTAAAAGTAAGTAGTTGAAAACAGAAAAGAACGTAAGTGGCTAATTCGTTCGGATCATTCTAACACTATTTATTTATCATGACTTACTTAGGTACTATTTCTGGGGGCACGGGAGTGCCCCGCCAAGACGAGCCAAGCGAAGCGCAAGGGCACTACCTAGGTAGATACCTACCTTTTCTCGAAGCGCTTCGTCGTTTTTTTGAACCATCATAACTTGGGTTTGAAATATACCAGTTAAACAAAATTCTCGGGAAATGATGTCAACAGTGGATACATAAAGTTTCAATTGCGTAGCTCTTAGACTTTAGATTTTATAGATATCTAAAAAACCCCGATTTCGTCACTGACTCACTGCATGGTGATCATAAAAACTGTTTGGGTACTTCCTGAAGTCCCAGAAAGGTGAAATTTGGTATGTAGGTAAGCTAATATTAGGACACCAACAACAAAAATATTCTAATACTTGGAACTTTTACCCCCCAACTCCTTAAATTAGGGGTTGGAAGTTTTAGAAACGGCCAAGCCTCGTATTTTGACTAGGTAGTATTTTGAGTTTGTAAAGTTAGAGCTTGTAGAGTTAGGGCGTGTAGAGTTAAAAGCTTGGCTCTACATGAGATCTGCTAACTTTTTGACAGTGCGAGCCTTATGGTCCCGTCTTGGCAACGATTTACATGAATTTTTTTGACTGCGTATGATCTAAGTCTTAACAGACAGACAGCCTATAAAGAAGAATAATACGACGACTGTCGTCGTTATAAATGGAAGGGTTATCGAGATTACCTTTATCTTCAAACCTAGCAGCTGTACTCACTGTGAGAAATACTATCTATGTAGGTATTACTTACAAAAAAAAAAATATGTACGTACCTCTTTGACCATAAGCTCGGGAGTAACGTACGGTCGTATTGCTGGCACCATGTCTGGAGTTGACATAGTAGCCAATCTATGTTCACGCGTAAAGCTCGCTATTTGATTTTCTATGTGTTCTTTCTCTTGAAATATGATAGCGGGACGTCGCCAGACTTTTGTGATAGAGGTACATCGTAGGTATTTCGTCCTCAAAAAATAAAAGTGAATTATACATAGCACTTGTTTTAAAATCTTTTCATCCTTGTATATTTTTTTCTTTGTTGTTTTTAGGATATCCCAAATTTCCAGGCCCCGAACCGCAGTCAACCAGAGGCTCGCAGACTTCTTATTTTTATGTTCTTTTAAAATCATGGTCCAATGGCGATGTTTGTACCTAAACAAACAAACGTTGTTTACAGTCTTCACTTCCTTGCAATTCTTGCAAAGTACGATCGTCTGTTAGGTGGTTAAACGGGTGGAAGCATTCAATATGAAACTCCCGAGAAGGCCGGCCGGCGGGGTAATTGCATAACACACTATCAGTAGCCACAGAGCATGTAACGGGTAACCTATCAGTAGCAATGGCTTACATTTTGACAGTTTAACAAAATTCATTACGTTGTTGAGCAGACAAAATTTTTTCGAACATAGGAAGCAATGGATTAGCAATAATTCAGATTGAGATTTATGGTGTGTTACGCACTGGGTTTATTTTAACGGAGACAGGCACATTTAAGATCATCATTCATTAATAGAGACATAAGATTATAAAAGAGATCAACAAAACATACTTGTGAACCACTTCAATGAGGTCCTTCATCAATTTGGCCTGCAGCCATCTGATGTACAGCAGCCTTGCGCACTCCACAACCAGGTCGACAGCCTGCCTGTAATCGCCGCTATCATCGATTAATTTCGCCGATTGCTTTGCTGTAGCCTTTGTACCTGTAGTCTTTGATAATGCAAGCTTCACAGGTTTCTTCGGCTTTTCTTCGTTCTTAACATTTTTTGCAGTCTCTTCAATCCGAAAAGGGCGAACATTTATATGTTATTAGTCCATACAATGTCTTTGCATTAGATAAGTATAAGTACAGGATGGCAAGGACATCGACGTGCCATGAAAAAATTTGCTGTTCCATACATTTTGACCGCGTATATGTTGCACTTTTCTTTGAAGCAGGTGATTGTTTTTTTGATAACAGACGTAAATTTCTACGCTACGTTTAGCTATAATCATGTGCAGAATTCATGGTTACAGTTTGCGCGTCGCTGTGTCTGTTACCCTCAGGTTGAATTGATCTAATACTTTTGTTATGAATCTCCAGTGAATTAAAACTTCACTAAGGTTGAAATTATCTAACTGTGATATAGACAAATAGACCTTGTGTTACTATGACATGCAAGTGACATTCGACCTAAGGGTGGAAAAGAAGACGTGTTCTTGAGTGGAGACCGCGAATCGGTAAACGTAAGGTGGGACGCCCTCAGGCTAGGTGAAGCGACGATCTTCGCAGGATGGCTGGTAGCAGCTGGATGAGAGTTGCCGAAAATCGAGTTGAATGGCGTGCAATAGGAGAGGCCTATGTCCAGCAGTGGACTGCTATAGGCTGCTGATGATGATGATGATGATGGTGGTAAAGAAATTACGTGGTCGCCTTCACCTGAGTGAAGGCGACCACGTCACCACGAAAAAGGTATTATACCTGAGTATAATACCTATTTCAGAAGACCAAAACCATATTATTTTAGACTAGCAGCCCGTCCCGGCTTCGCACGGGGTAGACAATTATTTATTTTTGGAAATTTGGATATAAAACACTTTTTTTCAAAAAATTATTATTTATTACTCCACCCCGCCCGCCGCGATGCCCGGCGCGCTTTTCAGACTGCATCGCAAACAACGGCCACGGCGCTATGGCGGTTTTGTTTACTGTTTGAATTTTTTAATTCGTAATATCTTTTGAATGGAAAGTCCAATTTAAATAATTTAAAAACTGTTTTATAGGTAGTTAAATGGTCTTGACCATAAAATAATTTATTTGGATAAGGATTAATATAAACACATAAATAGCATGGTTTGAATTTGGTTAGCATTTTCATTAATGTTTAAAATTAAAAAAGTTGTTGTAGTGACATAACTACAATAGTTGGACATATGCTACCGCGGAGTTTTTTGTAGACATTATGATGTTCTTCAATATTGTTGTACATTATTTTGTTCTATCGCTAATAGTTTCGGCAGCGCATTCGACGAAAGACATTTTAAGACTCATTTTTCTACACCTTCGGTTACATTGTTCAAATTTTACCAAGGATCCCTAATTTTTTTCAAAATGAAATGTAGCCTATGTCAAATTGGAAGAATGTAGCATTCTATTGGTGAAAGAATTTTTTAAATCGGCCCAGTACTTTTTGAGCCTATTCATTACAAACATACAAAAATAGGTACAAATCTTTCCTCTTTATAATATTAGTGTAGGTAGATAAGATAGAAAAGGCCTGTTTCACAAGGACGTGAGTCATATACAAAAAAACAAATGCCTAGCCTTTTCTCAATTATGTTGGGGTCGGCTTCTTTGTAGGTAGGTATCTAGGAAGTTTTCTGGGAGATACTTTTGTTATTAATTATTAAGTGGTGAAACAGGCCATATAAAAGTCTATATTCCAAAAGTAATAGATAATTAAATAATATAATTATTTATATTAGTTATTAAATAAATACTTGATCCTGTTTGACTTGGAAGTGGAACCTTAGCAGCGGCGTTTGATGTTTCCATATCGCATAAAACGCTTTTTAAATAAACGAACAGGTTTTCATATTCTTCATTTCCATTCTGACACTTTATCAAAGGGTCTGCGCCAAACAGCAGCAGACTCGTCAGCTGAAAATATTATACGAAGAAAGTCAACATTATGAAATAGGAAAAAAAAAATAGCTTAGGTGGTCCATGGATTTTATTTAGGAGTAAGGAAACGCATGTGACTTAAAGAGTGATGAACATAATAATTTATTGATGATGGATGGAGAGCGCGAGGAAGGCCAAAGATAAGATGTTCAGAGGCCAGCACATCAACCTACCCCAATCTGTCAAATTTTCCCAATTGAATATGAACCTTATTCCTTAGTAATAAAGTTGAAAATCTATCAAAAAAAATTGACAGATTGGGGTAACTTGATGTGCTGGCCTCTGTACCTATGGATTGTATGAGGAATGATATGAAAGAGAAGGGAGTGAATAATAGTGTGACGGTTGACAGGGGAGAATGGAAGAAGAAAACTAGTTGCACCGACCACAAGTAACACAGGACAAAGGAGATGTTGATAATGATGCAAGGATTTTATTGAATGACTTTTTCCAAAAGATACCAAAAAAAAAACTAATGAATGGGATTGTAAATGATAAGTAGGTAGGTACCGTTTGTAATTTTTCCGAGAGAGGGATAGTTTTGCAAAAGGGCAAATAGAACATTTTCACCAATATAGTCTGATTAGCGTCATTAATGACGGCATTGAGATCAGTCTTCGGGCTTTTTAAGAAGATATCAAACAAATCCAAACTTTTATTCAGAGCCATTTCCACCGCTGAACGACCTTTGTATTGGGCAATCGGATCGCAGCCATATTGAAGAAGCAACTCCAGGAGTCGGTTACGAAGCTGAATAAAAAAAACGATTCTTAACTATAAAATCTCATTGTAAATTCGGAACTTACAAAAATCTGATAAATTGAATGAAAGCAACCCTGTCGTCTTCTTCGTGTCAATGTTACAATTGATGGCCCAGAGGTGGTGCAAACTATCACACGGCTTCAATGATTGTTTGAATATTCTTTTACTGGAGACCTTCTATTTAGTAGAAATGGGGAAACTATTATCAACTTCTTCAACTTCAAAAAAAGTTCCATCCATTGTCGGGCCGTCGCGCGTCGCAGTGTCCAAGTTGGGAATGACCGATTATTTCATATTTACTTACGTCAAATATGCGGTAATTATCTGTCTCGGAATCTATTTTTCTTGCAAGCACCGCATGTAACAAATTTGGGCCCTCGACCTCAGTCATAACATCTGAAGCTTGAGCAGCGGTTGGTGCCGTTGGTGATGATGTTGGGACCTTTAGCCTGTGGTTTGGATATGCTCCACACTCGAGTAATGCACGAATGACCTCCAGGTTGTCGCTTGTCAGCGGTCCGCTCACTGCGATGTCTAATGTTGTGTATCCATGCGCCTGAGGGAAGTCATTGTGGTTTAGAAAAGTATGGTTACTTTATTTCAATTGAACGCTATTAATCCACTCTTGTCTCCGCTTGCGGCTAAGTAATAATTACAGCAGTAGGTACGGCTCAATCGATCAGTATAAGCTACGCTTGATCTTTACATACCCAGACTGCTCCGTTCTTTTTTTTTTTTTTTTTTCTTCAGTGCATTAAGTTACACTATGTAATAATACAAGCATACACCTGTCTAAAACCTTTGAAGGTGTGATGCCACCAGTAATATAATATTTTTTAAGGTAGATTTACATTTTTCATATGCACTAGTGACAATATTTGTTTCGGCTGTCATTCGTGGATCTTTGGCAGTCGTTACGGGTCGTCAGAAGCCCAGACACCTGGCAGCCAGTCAGACAAATAGAGCTCCGATAACACACAGACAGAGACTGGCTGACAGAGGTCTGACAACAAGTCAGTTGTCAGACTTTGTAGCTGGTTGACAGACGTATTACCCAGTAACTGAGTTGAGGAGGTCAGATAGGCAGTCGCTTCATGTAAAATTCTCGTATTCAGCCGCATCCGGTTGGACTGGAAGCCAACCCCAACATAGTTATGGTTCATGATGCACCATGACAGTATGAACAGTTTCATAAATAACATATCGACGGTTAACACGTTGGCTGCCAGGCAACAGACACAATAGAAAATCTATTGTTCGCGGTCACCGGTGACCGCGTTGGCAGTCAATGCCTTAAGAGGAAATAGGGTATTATAAGTGACAAAAAATTAAATGTTCAGGAGAGCCGTTTAAAGTTTTAAATTTTCTAATTTTTGACCAACATGTCGCTTATGCCCACTTCCTTTTTACCGTCGATATCATGACTCATTTATGAGTCTTATATCAACACAAATGGATTAACTACTTACCAAAATGCTTTCATGACAGCTTTAATATCGGGAGTAAAGAACATTCAACCAGCAAGGCCATGGTTCCGGAACTTCTTTACAAAAAGGTCTCGCACGGAAATCTAAATTAAGAATTAATTAGTTACTTGTGGGTAAACTTCATTAATGTCAGCGCCATTCATGAATAAGTGTTCTATTAGTTCTGCACAGCCGGAAACGGCAGCAATGAATAGCGGCGGTTGAGGACATCGGACTTTAAGAGGGTCCGCGCCATCGGACAACAGCTGTAGGATCGTCAACATTATCTGAGCCATCCTGAAATACGTGAAAATGTTGACATAGCTTACGATAAACTAAAGCGTTAGAATAGAATGGATAGGTACTTTTTATTATATCACTACTTAGCTGAACCGGCGAACTTTCGTACCGCCATCGAAATTAGTCAATCCGTTCTCGAGATATCATGAAAAAAGCTGTTCCATATAAAAAGTGTGAGAAAATGTTTTTTTTTTTTTCGTAAATTTTTTCAATGTTTTTATAGTTATTCTGCTATTCGAGACGGAGACAAATCCAACAAATATCTAAGATCATAAAAATCCCTCCAGCCGTTCTTGAGTTATAAATGGTGTAACTAACATGACAAAAAAATCTTCTATATTATATACATAATATGTATACAGAAAACGACAATTAAGATAGCTAGAAAAAAACATTTGATTGAATTGTAATTATACCTAATCTTTAATGAATAAAAATGAAATGTACCTAATTTTGATGAATATTATTACAGTTTATGCACCATCTCTTCCTACCCATTTGAACGCCACGAAATGCGGCATATTTTCTGTATCGTATCGTATCAATACATCATGTACACCATGTTTAAACAAAATAAAAATTTACTTACTAGTGCTATTTAGTTGGTCTTTGTCTAAGTCTTAATCATGTTTAATATGTATTGAACACCACTATTACATTTTAGTGTACCCATTGACATAGTGATGCAAAACGTTTAAAGATAATTATAACATTAATCTTTAAATCAAATGGAACATGTACTCACTTTTCTTGTTTCCTTTGTTCTATAGTATCTATTATGGTATCCTCTTTATCCTGAAACAGAGTGTCTCTGCTAGGCTTCGTGGGCAATTCTTTAATTACTTTGGATACAGTATTCTTCAGAGTCTTACTGTCTGCGATTTTTTTTGTTTCCTCTTCATTAAATAATTCTACGTCTTTACACATGTCGTTTACTTCAAAAATGTATGTTATAGGATTAGCCTCACTGAGTACTGAGTAAGTTTCGGCTACTCTTATCAAATATTCAGTATTAATTTTATCATACATTTGCTTATCTTCAGCGAACGCATCAGTACCCACATCCTCCTTCGATTTATCAATAGATCTTTGCAAGTCCTGTTTTGAAAATGTCTCAGTTTTCCTTCTAACAGATAGTTCTTTTGCAGAAGTCTTTTTACTCGGTATATTGTGTTTGTAATTTGATTTGCCTGTGTTTGACTCGTTCGTTACTGGCATATCTTTGTTTTCTCGGCTAATTTTCCATTCAAGTATACTTTCATCCGGCGGTGCTAGAATTTGACCAATATTCTTGAAAATCCTCATCTAAATAGTAATCTGATGAGTAAACTTAATAGTTTTTTTAAAGTTACTTATCTCGTACCTGAATAACACTTGAAAAAAAACATTACGACGTAGGCGGATCACATACTACAACGCGCCACGCGATGGGGCGCCCTCACGCGTGATTTTTTATATACAAATTCAATAAGAACGTACTTCTAAGCGGGGGAATTTGGCCCAGTCGCGTGGCGCGTTGTAATGTGTGATTCGCCGTAGTCACAATATAAAGTGTGGTAATATTTCCCTGACCGATCTAGCTCTCAAAGCCCTTCTACTGACCATGCTGTTGATTCGGCTACTAAAAAGTTTGCTTTTTTGTTTCAATACGTATATTATACATACGTGGCCCTACAGCAGTGGGGGGTGGTAGCAGAGCCTGGAACATTGCATTGTATGCCACACCCCGCTTCTCTAGCGCGTATCTCAACAAACTCATGCCCAGAGGTGTGCAGCATGCATCATTGTAGGCGTCAATATCAGCGCCGGCTTCCACCAGGAAATGTATCGTTTCAGGTTGATCCCCACACTGCCAATAAAGATTAATGATGGAACTAATATTTTGTAACATTATTATTTACAAGTGTGTCCATGGAGTTCCTTGCCCGTTCTTCTCCATTGAACCCTACTACGCTTTGGAATGGGCAGCTATAGCTTCATCTTTCTGAATGACCGACTCCTTCGACAATTCAAAAGTTTCTGTAAATGATTTAATTGAAATAAATGGTTTGAGTTTCAAATCACGCCGATAAAGATCTCTTACGCTGTAGTTCCTAACCTCTAGTTCCTAAACGCTGCAGTTCTTAGATTAGTACCTAAATCTGCTGTCAATCAAAACTTCCGTTATCTGAGGGGCAATTGTTGTAATTTTAAGAACGTGCACATATCTCAGTCTCAATCTGTAATCTTTTTTTCTAATTTACCTACATTTTCGACAAGTTTTTGACATTGATTGTCGCTGCGATGAGATTGCGACAAAATTTTGAACGTTTTTAATAACGGGAATTAGCCTTCTGATCTGATGGATCGTTGTTAATTTTGTTAAAGCTGAGACTCAACAGCACACATCATAAAGTGTGCCTACAAATTGACTGATTATAGTAGTCGCTTGGATATAATTATGTGAACACACATCTAATTACTGTCGTCAGACGATTCCGAGTATTTTGCGTCTGCATTCTGCAGCATTGACAGCGTCAGTGTGAACTTACTTCAAAATGGCGACCCAAATGAATGTTCTATGAGTCAGACGCGTTCCAGTACCACGAAACATTAGACGACAGTGCTTTATTTCGCTAAAATATAACCCAACCAAGTGAAATTGCTCGTTATTTTCATATTACACGTATGTTACTTTGAGTGGATTGAATATGGGATTATTTGTTGTTGATTGAATTGTCGCTACGTAACTTAGTAGGTAGAAGTTCTATTTACAAAATTTATAGCTTCTCGTGACGGGGACTTTAGTAAATTTTTTGAGTCATACTTACTGCTGCGTACATTATAACCGAGTTTCCTTGTACATCAGTGACGTCGGGTACGACGTCACATTCATTTACAAGCGTGGCAACATTCAAGATGTACCCCAAATAGCTTGCCATTAATAAAGTCCTGAAAATACGAGGATCATTATCAGAAGAAATAGAAAGAAATAGAAAATATTTATTGTCCAGGTAATACAATAAGCAGGTTTCCTGTTTAATAGCAAGTTAAGACGACATGAATAAATTAAAATATTACCTACAGCTAGGTTACAATATAGTATTAACTAGTGAGCCCCAAACTAGACAGTTCGTCTGTATCTTGGGGCTCGGAGTACGAATTCCAGAGTGGAGACTAAAGAGGTGATTTCAGGTATGGTATGGTACGTGAGTATGTGTGAAGTTTATGTGGTGTGTGTGTGTGATGTGTGAGTGGTGTGTGTGCGTCTGGTGTGTGTGTGTAAGTGTGAGTGTTTGTTCCATTGCGCTTCGTTTGATTTGGTGTCCAAGTCAGAACATTTAAATCCATAAGCATTATGAGCTTGTTTCCACTGTTGGGACCTTCGATTAACAATACCGTTGGGACACATACACAGGCCTCGACTCTATGAGAGGGAGTGGGTCGTAAATGTCGTAATCCGCCACGTGGGCTTAGTGCGGGTTGGCTTATGGCACTAACTTGAAAGTTCGAAAATCATGGAGGCATTGTCGGCATGCCCAGGGCCGTCTTTAACCTATTGGAGGCCCTGGGCACATAAGGATCACGGGGCCCCTGTGTAGATAAAAAACAATAAGAGAAACATACTAATATTTCATAACGGGCTAGAAACTTGTTGTAAATCACACTACAAATTACTTAGGTATTTTGTCATTGAATCGGGTACTAATAATCCATAGTATGGAACGGCGGCTGTAAAGAATGTTTTTCATGAGAGCAGGCCATGGCCCCCGAAGATCGCGGGGCCCTGGGCACTTGCCCAGAGTACCCAATGGAAAAGAGGGGCCTGGGCATGCCTTTCAAAAGCAAAACCTGCTTAGCGGCAAGTTCTTAAGGCCCTGTAGAAGAAGCATTAGGCTAATTGTTTACAAACCTACAATCCATTTCATGCTTGCCAGCTCGTTTAAAAGAGGACCTAGGCCCAGAGAGGATATTCTCGAGGCTGAGCTGATGCTTGTCCCTCTGCTCTTCGTGAGTAAAGCAATGCTTCATCATGTGAATGACTATTTTGTTATTGTTCCACGCGTAATAAGTCGTTTTATTGGGGTCATTAATTCCAGTGCTGCTTTGGCTGCTATCCTGAGTAAGACGTGTGCAAGTGTTTATTGCTTATTTATTTACTGTCGATTCGCTGGCGTAGGAGAATGGTACACCTCTCTTTCGTAGGGATGCCGTGAACGACCGATAGGGCAGATAAAAACCCTAATACCCGGTTTCTGAATTGACAATTTGAAGACGAGAACTTGTCAAACTCTAGCATTACTTAAGGCGACTACATGACCTAAAACGCGGTCACTATCGGACTGCATAGAAAAGAAAGAGAAACGCGATGACACAACGCTGGTAATTTATTGCAAAATATGAAACAATCATCTATTGTTGATTTATCAAACACCAAACAAATATAAACCGTATACTAAAATTCGGGGAATTAAATTGTCTTATAAATGGTGAAAGTTTTATGAAAATACACCCGATAGTGTTTGCGTGATTATCGTTTTTATGTCCGCGGTAGACATTACTTTACAAATTAATTACACTATGTTAAAAAAATATAATTGCAAATATTCACATATCAAATTACGAAGCAAATAGGTCTAGTATAACATTTATTTTTTTCAAAGAAATCAGTCCGGTCGATTAGACGTGATGTTGAATTTAAAATCATTAAAAGTCGTATATCTGCGCCTTAAGGTGATACGTTCAATATAGCCCGGGAAATTCAAGATTGTTGCAAATTTTACGTAATTTTAGGAAACCGGGTATAAGTCGGTTTTACGGTTCTCGGGAAGAGCAAGATAGTGGCCCGTTACCCGTAAAATAGTTTATTTGAATGTGCACAGTAGATTAATAAAATATCATCACACACAGTTTCTGGAAGGACCAAATTGCTAACAGACTGTCGAAGGATGACCAGCACATGATTTCTAGTTAAGGCTCAAGGAAATACCTTATCAGGCTCAGCATCTGTAACCTCATTGAGCGTACTAATTCCGTTGACATAGTAAGCCCTGTCAAACGCCTCGAGCTGGCACAGTTGGCTGGACAGGTCTGTGCAGTTTTTTGGGTACAGCTGCGACCACTTGTCTGCAGCCACTAGTGGCTTACAACCAGATTGTTTTAGTAGATCTAATGCTGAGTTTACTTCGCCGATCTGTAAAAAGGTGAATGAAGCTCCAAATCATTTATAATTTATATAATCTCTTCTATTGTTGATAAATGTGTAAAAACTACTGTTAATTAATGTGGGTACCTGAACTATTGCTGGAGTTTATTATAATGAGACTGAATATACAGGGTGGCAGAGGGACTTCGACGCGTAACCTGTTATCATGGATTCACAGTATATGATTCCTGTACTTGATTCTGACCCGCATTGTCATGTTTCGTCAATTATAAAAAAAAAACCGGCCAAATACGTGTCGGACCACGCACAATGAAGGGTTCCGTAGTTGGAATGAATTTATCCCAACAACAAACTTAACATTGTAGTTGAAAAACATGTTCTCCCATACATTCCAACTGAAAATGTAAGTTTGTACGCACAATATTGAGAGATTTACCATGTTGTTTCAAGATCATATACTTCTTATTAATTTTCCTGTAATCTATAGGTATAGAACTATTTTATGTATTTTTTTTTTTAATTTTAGGCTTAGTAGTTTCGGAAATAAGGGGGGGGAATGGTAAATTTCCGTCTATTGTCTTAAATAACTTTTATACAATTTACTTTAAAATTATAAAAAAAAAAATATTTGAGATCCTCACAGTAAGCCCTTTCATTTGATATGTCACACGGTACAGATCGTGTTTTTTTTTTTTAATTGTCTATTTACCCCTCAAAAATGACTCCCATTTTCAAAACTCATTTATTTACGTTACACGTCTGTGTTTGGGTCACAGAGATTCATATGTGTCCATAAGATTCGGAGCAAATTGGCGACAGACGGATAGACAGACAGACACACGAGTGATCCTATAAGGGTTCCGTTTTTTCCTTTTGAGGTACGGAACCCTAAAAAATTGCTGTTTAATACATTTTGACCGCGTAGTTATTGCACTTATCTAAGAAACGGCAGGTTTTTTCTGGATATCCGACATTATTTCAGCCTGTAGGTAGGTATTGCCCTAAGGTATATTAAAGAGCAATATCTACGGGTTAGAAGTAATGTTATTAGAATAGTTTACTAACAATCGTAACATTCTTCGTCAACAGTACCCGATGAGGCGTGATCGTGTTAGCCCCAACGGGGGTCGTCACCAGGTCGATGGCCACGCTGGGCACTGCGGGCCGCCACGCCAGTCGGATGAGTTGGTACCCATGCCAGAGTCCTACGTCCTCTCGAAGACATGCATGGGTTTCCACGCCGGGACCCCAGCGGATGTTCTTATGAAATAGACCCTGAGTCAAACAAGGGAAGAGGATGATTAGAAAGAAAAAGGGCTGATTTTTCCAATGACAGCTATATGTCTTCGGTTGAATAAAATAGACGTCTGGCAGTATTTTTTTAGAAAAAAAAAACAAATATTCTGAATGATTCCTCATTTCCTCGGATAAAGATATTTGGTGTTAGAAACATCAGCCATGCACATTGCACATGTATTTACTCGTCTCTGATTGGCGCCTATTTAGTGGAACGCCACCGCGCCGGGAAAATCGAAGAGGTTGTGCGTGTACACACGAAGACATATAAAGCTATACATTTCCAGTTTTAAACCTGACCTCGCATTGTATAGGCTTTTCGTACAATGAGAAGTCAGCTTATACCGGAAATGTATAGCTTGATGTGTCGTCGTGCGTATAGTGAAAATATTATCTATTACTAAACGATGGAAGCGAATTTTCTTTTGTTTTGTGGCTGAATCAAGAGTTCAACAGGCGTCAAGGGTTTATCCAGGATATAATCCATTAAATTACAATAATTTTAATTTGAATACTTATAAAATTCTTGCCGTTAGTAAGACCTTACTTTACTTCAGCATAAATTGCAGGTCATCAACAATTTTCGCTGCCAAGGATACTAACATTAAATACGCGTCCATCAGGATAGGACATGAGGCCATAGCCGTGCAAGGAGTTGCTGAAGAACCGGCCCTCGTAGGTGGCGGCTAAGTGGTCGGGTCCCAGGTACCGCCAGCGGTAGTCGCCGTCACCATGCATCGTGTCGCGGAGCATGTGGCCATTGTACCAGTCTAGAGACTGTAACATTGAAAAGACATGGAAAATGGAAAAATGTTCAACGACGCGACTTAGGTAACTAAAAGAAATAAATAAAGTCCTTCAGACCGAATTTCGGCCATGGTGACCAATCTTAGCGGAGCCCAGCCTTCGGCGCGGGATATATTATAGGGCACAAGTGTGCACAATTCACTCTCATTGTCCGATGGGACGGCAACCCGACACGACCGGAGAGAGAACAGGCGCAAGGCCAGCGGCTTATCGTGCTTTCCACGGCACCCCCCCTTGCCTCGGAAAGCACACCGCCAACTTCCAAACTCCGGGCTTAATGTGGTACTGGGTTCGATTTGCAGGTCGGGAAAAGTGTTATTTGGTTTTCAATTAGTGCTAATATAATGCGATGCGATGTGATGCGATGTTGTGGAGGTGGATGCAGCTCCACGCTGAATTTTAATTGTTTATCTGTGTCTGTGACCTGATGACCTAAAGCGGTCACTGTCGGACTGCATAGAAAATAAAGAGAAGCGCGATGACAACATCGGTAATTTATTGCAATATATAAAGCAATTATCTATTTACAAAAGATCTATTGTTAGGACTAAAAAATTTAAACACTAGTGCTTTAGTATGTTGCTAATAGAAAAATCTGACAAAAAATCATAATGATTGTATTGTAGGATATTAATATGGTTTTTATTGTAAAAAGAAAGTTTTTAGAGGTATCTTCATAATTTTTTTCTATCGTATCAAATTAGTTGTATTGTTTTCAACACACTATCTACCTAGCATATATCCTGAAGAATATCATATATTTATATGATTTTGTTTACTGTAGTCGATCATATACCTACTTTTATTGCTTCTAAAACTTGCGTTTTATGCGTTTAGGTCCTTTAATCCCCATGGACTCCTGTCTGAAATAAAAGTTGTCTATTCTATTCTATAATACAGTAACCTCAGCGCCACTCCAGTGATGTGATCCCTTCCCATGCTTTCTGTTCTCCTCGTCTCTCTCCCCGAGGTAGTATTCCTCATAAGGCCACCTGGTCTCAGCATTGGTCTTCGGCGGGTTGCAAGGCATGGGGGTTAACACATTAGATCACGTTATTTAACAAAAATTATACCACTTTCGTGTAAATTATTCGAAATGTTGTAATTGTTGACAATAATACTTTTGACAGCCCTTATGTCAATTTGGACAGCAGATCTATAGATAATATTATAAAGAGGTATAATTTGTGATTTTAATCTTCGGAACTACTCATTCGCTAGGTACTATTGTATGTTGTAGGATTTATGTTAAAACATGAAATTTCACGCGGACGAAGTCGCGGGCAGAAACTAGTAGATAATAAAATCTGTGAGAAGGAGGACATCTTAGAATCTATATTGATGATAACCTTATTTTTATTATTGTTGTTGAATGTTTGTTAAATATAAATATTTACCAAGATGCAGTAGCTATATGATGCAGTAGGTACTTAAGGCTGCAGGAGTTTTGCGAAGGCTCCATAAATATTAATACCATTTATTTTATTTAACAGTATAAAATATAGTCATAAGCTTAGGTATATTTTTTATTAGGTATAGAATAATCTTGTAAAAGTACATACAACGCTATTCAAGTTAATAAAACAGATTTACTGGCGGAAAAACTGCTTTTATTAACTTTTGTTGGTGGAGTAGCAGGTATTACATAGGCTTGTCCTTTGTCACATGGGGCTACTATACACCTCTGTCCACCGTTTTGTAGAATACAGGCTTGATGATGTTATTCTTACGTTGTCACTTCTTAACAACATTTGCAACAACTTGATTTTGTCCTTTCGAAGTAAGTGTATTCCTGAAATAATAGAATGGTACATGTAGGTATGCATAAGAATGTAAATAAATCAAATTGGTTAAAATCATGATGTTGATAATGTTCAAATCATAACACTCTATTACTATCACTCTATTTATTCTACTGTAGGTATCCTATTTTCTATACTACTAATAAAGCTGAAGAGTTTGTTTGTTTATTTGTACGCGCTAATTTCTGGAACTACCGGTCTGATTTGAATAATTTCTTTTGCATTTGTTAGCCCAATTCTTGAGGAAGGCTATTTAACATCACCCTATGAGGCGAGCTAAAACAAAAACGCGGACAAATAACCTAGTTTTTTTCTAAACTTGAAAGTCTGCTATAATAATCTATGAATGTGAATTATTTCTAACATGTTCGATAAACAATCACGCCAGATTTGGATGAAAACTACACGGGTAGCACCTAGGCCAGACCTGGATTAGGTCATAGGATACTTTTTATCCCAGTAGTACTTTTCCGTGGAATAATTAACACATTAAAGGACACTGCAGGAGATACAATAGAAGTTTTATTGTTATTACGTCGAGGGGCGTTAAGTGTCCCTCAAAGTGTTCACGTTATATTTGTCATCGTCTGCTGCTGCTGTATGCGGTCGGCTACGAACTCGTACCTTAATATTTAATGTCAAAGTCTTACCAACAGGAAGGCAGCAGCCAATATGAGAGCTTTGTGTTTCGGCTGCACGGCGGGAGCAGGTATCTGCACTGTGGTGGCGAAGCTGTTGAGGTCTCTGTCCCAGCCGTGAGCTATCTTACCCACCTCGCGAAGGGAGTCACCTGTCATTATCTGGAAAAGTGTAATAACATCGTTCAAATTATGCATTGATGCATTTTCAGAAATTAACCCTTCACTAGTAAATAAATCAACGGCACCAGAAAATGTGAGCATGTTAAAAAGTAAAAGATCTGAAGATCTTAGAACTAAGTGTTCCACACAAGCGGCACGCGACCGCTACTGCAGCCGTCGACACTAGTCGGCGTCAGACGTAGATGCGTCAACGGCTGCCGTCGACACTAGTGGCGTCAGTCGTAGATGCGTCAACACCTGCTCGACAGAGGCAACTGCAGCCGTCAACAACGTGCCGCTCGTATATTTAAGTACGGTACTCAAATATACGACGCCGACTAGTGTCGACGGCCGGAGTTATCTCTGGCGTTGGCAACGTGCTGCTTGTGTACAGTGGCAAGCACATCAAGCTACCTCAATCTGTCAAATTTTCCCAATTGAATATGAACCTTATTCCTTTGAGGTAAAGTTGAAAATCTATCAAATAAATTTGACAGATTGGGGTAGCTTGATGTGCTGGCCTCTGTACATGAGCACTAACTAGGAGTTTCTTACGAAATTATCTTTAGTACAAAACAAACATCACCACCACCACCACCATCACTAGCTCCAAATGATCCTGACAATTCTGAGAACCCTATCATGAGATAGGCCCATAGTCTTCTCGGCCTGATTAAGTATAGTTGCGGCCTACACAGACTAGAACTAGCTCTAACCAATCAACATTAAATAGTCAAGTCCTACCTTAAACTCAGCGAGCAGCAGGGCACTCCTCTGCATTACAGCAGGTCCTTCAACGACGAACAGCACCTGATCATTGGCATCGCGGACCAGGAAGAAGGGCACCATCCATGTGCACTGCTGCTGTACTCGGCCCACGTAGTCACCAGGGGGAGTTATTACTTGTATTTCCTATAAAAAGAAACAGCTGCCTTATTGAGGATATTTCATTCTTTTGAAGTCATGATGTACAGGACTCGGTTACATCTAGAGTTGCTTTATAGCTTTGCTTTATTGTGGTTTTACTATTGTGTTGTTATTACAGTGTTTTAGCTGCAGGCTTACCAACATAGTTTGGGCACTATTGCCTTTGCCATGCTCATTAAGTAAATGAATGCTTTTAAAATCGCTCCATAAGCCTGCAAATCGCACCTGTAATCTGCAAGGGAAGCAGCAAGAGGCAGCCGCAAGTCTTCTAGTGAACACCATGGCTTCTTGTCTGGTGTTATCATGGAGGTGCAGGGTGAAGGCTCGTCCTGTTCCACACAGGCATCGCTGGGTAGAACTCGATATCTCGCTCGCAATGTATAGATCTTCGCCGTTAGGTATCCTTACGATGTATCGGTTTTCAGACTCGATTCTAGATGTCACTGAAAGTTGGTGTTTTTTGTTAATACAGAGTGGTATGGACATCGTCGCGCAAACTGTACACATGAATTCAGCACATGATTCTAGATTTTACGACTTTTGCCAAAAAAAAATCTCCTGTTTCACAGAAAAATGCAATAAGTAGATACCTACGCGGACAAAATGTAAGAAACAGCATTTTTTTTTTTTAATATGCTTCTTATAATTTCAGCTCATGCGGGTTCAGAGTCATCTAATTAATCCATGGTAACACGTTGTGAGTCCATGTCCCTGCCACTCTATGTTATCACTATTATTACACTATTTTTATGTTTTTACATATCTCGGGACCATGGGGTCCCGGTGCTTTCGAAGGCGTACGAGGGGCCGAAGCCAACTCGCAGAGGCTCCTTAGGAAATTTTAATAAAATGCGGCATTAACCGACGATTATCCCTGTATGCACTATGCAAGTGCACCCTGGTTGGTGTAGGACTATTGCAGGATATGGAAAAATAAAATGTTGGACTATGGGTTTGGGTGGCTAAAGTGGATTGGTTACCAAGAATTTTGGGTCCATGGGGTCGCTATTGTCTAACAGCTCGCCACATGCTGCCTTGCAGGTTTCTGTCTCTTGGTCTGGCTCCTCACCCTAGACCTGTTCCGACAAGGTACACTCTACCGGCACAGGCCTAGAGTTAGGAGCGCGCAAGCCCCACCACGACGTCAACGTAGAGATACGGCTGTGGTGGGGCTATTATTATTGTATATTTCAGACTTACGTAAATAAAACATTGTGCATTGAAATTATTCGCAATATACATAGATTCATTTCATCAGCTATTAGGTACAGGCATATCTGCTCTGGTCCTTTTATTTACAAGTATTCGACTGTCTCATTTACATAACGCTGCAAGTGCAAAACAGACTCGACGTCAATACGGCAGAAATTTCGTAAACCATCACGTAGTTTTACGCTGCATAGGGGGTTTTATTGCAAACTAGCTGACCCGACAGACGTTTTTCCAATATAATAGTTCATACAAAATTCCCATCGAATATGCACTTATAGTTTTACCATTTCCCCGGAATCTTTTCAATTTTTTCTTTCCTTAAGAACGTGGGCTATTTCGAACATTATAAAACCAAAAATAGCCAAATCGGTCCAGCCGTCCTCAAGTGATGCGCTTACCAACAAAAAGCGTTTCATTAGAATCACAGATATCGAGGAATACATGACGCATATAAAATAGACGACATTTGCAATGAGAAACATTTTGATGACGTTTCCGTGTTAGTGAGTCATTTGTTTGAGCCAAAATCTTCAAGATAAACGAAATTCCTCCAAAGTCAAAGTCGAATAAATATCATATCACTCCTGTAAGCAAATATCAGTGGTTTGCGCTCTATTCAATAAATACGCAGAAAAATGCTACCAAACAGGCCTTATTATTTTTAGGGTTATTTAATTGTTTTATTATATAAAGTGAACAGAAACATCTTTGTGTTTTTCTTTTGGTGAATCCCTTATCAAGTAGGAAAATAGTACTAAATATTTTTCATACTATCAACCTTCGTTTCGGTCTACTAAGTATTTATTTCTAATAAAATGCTAGTATTTAACTGTATAATTGAAAATACTTACGATCATTCAGCTCCACGGTTTGCAGGATCAGCAGGCTGGAGACACCTATGAGGAAGTCCAGCCCATGCACCGGAATGAACTGGCCTCGAGTGTTTGAGCGCCAGTCCAGTGTGGATACGGGCAGCTGGGCACGATCGGTCCCTAAATAATATGACCTGCTCACTGTATTATCAGGACCATCAACTATTTTCTATTTCCATTATTTCAGTAACAAAGACTTTTAATGAAAATCTGTTTTCTCTGAAGTTTTTCATAGCGGTAAAAAGATGTTAATAAAAATGATACTTCTGGTCATGCATGTCTTTACAACTTGACAAAGAGCATTCCACAAAACCTAATTTGTGGAATGCTCTTTCTCAAGTTGTGTATTTGTAGCTGGCATATCAAAAGTCATCATCTTCTATTGGATGAGCTATAATAATATCGGTGAAGAATAGGCTCCCAGCCATTTTGCTTTGCATAGAGACGTGACACGTTCATTCGAAGACGTCAAATGGTATTATATGGCGTAGCTTCATCTGTGTTAATCTTTTTATCAACTTTATCATCAACTTGTTCATAAATCTTTAAGAAATGTTTTTGTGACTTACCATTCGTAGGTTGCACACTTATAACTAAATCTGGTCTCACGGGTGTTCCATCATCTGTGGAAAGATTATTATCATCGAATCAATCGGAGTTTACCAGTTCAAGTTCAAGGATGAAGTAAAAGTGACGCTGAATTTAGTTTTAAGTCCTTTATGTCTAGATTCAGGGTATATGGCTATAAGCCAGCTCTGCGTTAAGCAGACATCCGAGGGGTAATTCTAATAATTTTAAGAGAGTTCACAGTCTGATCTCTGTGTCAATCTCTCTAAAATCCCTAAATTTTTGACGTTGGTTGTCGCTGAGATAAGTTTATGACTAGATTTTGGACTTTTTAATTACGGGAATTGGCCTTCAGATGCTACACTTGTTACTTTTTCTTTCTCTTTCCTTTTCACCTATATTTTATTCAAAGTGAAACGTCTGACCACAAAATGAGTTAAAAGTAAAAAAAATATTCATTGTAAACGGATCCAACAATGTTGGATTTCGGCATTAGGGAATATCGAGATAAAAAGTAGCCTATATGTTAATCCAGGGTGTCAGCTACATCCGTACAAATTTTTTTCAAAATTGGTCCAGCCGTTTGAGGGTGATAAAGTAACAAACATATAAATACACACACACACACTCACAAACTTTCGCCTTTATAATATTAGTGTGATAAACCAATTACAGGCACTCTTAAATTGCCAAGGGGTCGGGCAGTCAGAAAGATGAAGCTAGGTGCCTATACCAAAGCGTAGTAGGTACCTATGGATAAGAACGGGCAAGAAACTCCATCGGTCATCTTGCACATACACTCGAGTGAAGAGTCTTATATCAGCACTACACACAGGAAAAATTTCAGCAATACTCCATTCAGGATAACTCTATATATACCTTTTGCTTGGAAAACCCATTCACAGTTTACGTAAACTAACAACAAATACCTCAAAGTTAATGAATTTCCTTGATCGATGATGTAGTGCCAAATTATCTTAATTACACTTATTTTCCCAGTCTTTTGTTTCAACAAGCATTTTGTGTATGGACTTATAATCTATAGACTCCTTGTTATCTATTCGATAATTTACACCATAATTAACGTTATTACCTTCAGTTGCGCCACTGTTATCAATCCCTCGAACTTCTGTTCTTAGTTCTGTTTCCCCACTATTAGCCATTTTCGAAATAACTTCTGTTTTCGCAGAATTTTTCACATTCGATTCACTTTACACAGGTATATGTTATTTGTTGTCAATGCGTGGTCAAACTGTGTTATCGGCAGTTTTTACTCGTCGTTATCGAGTTATCAATAAAAGATATCTCAGCATTATTATCAAGTAGACATCGACATGTTGTACGTACCTACTGCGATTGCCACATTAATTACATCAACAGTAATCATGTGTGTACGAACATGTGTTTGTGTGTATTTTCCTTAGAAACAGCGTTATTTTCGATGTTAAATTTTATTACGCAAGGGGATGTTTTTTTTTCTACTTAACTCAACTTCATAATCATTATCGTAAATTGACCTAATCTGTAAAAAATATCGTGTTGATATGTCATGGATATCCTTCGGATGCATCAGGGTGGAATATATATATAGACATCATGAAATTGATGGGTTTGACAGACGCTTACTGACTAACACGGTGTTTTTAACTTACCATTGGTCGGGGTGTTGGAAGACCAACCATACCTAGCCTGAACCTCTGCCGGAAACGAAATGGGTATTATACGCAGTACCGATTGCCAGGACGAGGTCACGGCGCAGCACTGCCCAGGCTGGTCTCCAGCGAGAGTGTGCTGCGCTGGTCGTCGAGGTGGCAACCGGGCATCTATCCGAAGCACCCATGTTCGGAGCGCACCTGTGTCAGCCGGAAATTAAGGGCGCCATGCCGTCTCTACAACCACTCGTTCATAACGGGTTGTACTGCCGCTATTGGGGCGTGTCGGCATATCTTTCCTTTCCTACCCGGACTTTCTAAGCTGATCTTTCAGTTATTTTAGGAGGAACTCTTTATATAGGAACAGGTGTAGAATAATTAAGATGTGATTGAAACAATTTTTATTGAAAACCATTTATATTCGGGTGTTAGTAATAATTACTTGAATAAAGTGATAACATTCAAGTCGTTAAAATGACCGGTACATACCGTACAGTATTTAATAAATTACATTCATATATTCTATCTAATTCTCATCACTCCGACTAACATTTATTGTAAATGTCAAGATAAAACATTGTAAATTTCGCATAGGGAGTTGTAAACGACGCGGTCAGATTCGGTACAAAGGACACGTTTGAAGCTAAATTTTGATCGGAAGACTTAGAGGCTGAGTGCAATATCCACTCTCTTAAAGACACTTGGTAACGTCAGACCGGAGCCGACGTCACGCGTGTTAACGAAACGATTTATTGTCCTAGTAAAGTCTAAAGTGAAGCGACTAATGCAAATGCGCTCTCAATCTCAGGCCAGATGTTTGACTGTGGGGCGATCTGACAAAGCAATACTGTTTTGACTCACTTTTCCGATTCTTTATTCCTAAATATCATTTTAATTAAACGAATAGAAAATATAGATATAAATAAAGGTACACATCTAGTTAAAATGTACCTACCTGATATTTTTCATTTTGTCAATACATTGGAATATACTTCCTTTTGTAATAGTCTCATATTTTGGAACTACATTTATTATATATTTAGTATTTTGATTAGTTTCAATACTTACGTGGACACACTTAAATACAAATATACGTAAGTAAATACTTAACAATAATAAAGTTACCATCTCAATACATTAATAAACACATCGATTTTCCGAAAACTTCACATCTAATCCTGCCCCGAGTTCCATTATATTAGATGAGTCTACACTTGAAATACAATCGCAAAAACATATCTAGCAAAAGTCCATACGACGTTCAATAATTATAATATAGTAATAATAATTTCAAATTACATTTAACAATGAAAGCGTAGAATTATCGCATAAATAACAGCTAGCTGACGTAACTATTGAGATCAACTTTGTGTGAACGTTAACGCTATATCCGTACGGGTCTATGGCTGGTTAGACTCGTACGATTACAATAACAAAGTTTTAACTAGATAATACTAATGGTGAAATGATATACCTTTAGGTGACGATTTAAAAGAAAGTAGATTAATACCATCGGTCACGAGTACAGTTCGCCGAGAGACATGTAGAGAAAGCCTTAGTCCATTAAATGTGACGTGGCTGAAGTGATTCTCGCCTTGAGTAATATTCGCATGCGCGTGTTGGTAGTCTACCGCTGGAAGGCTCGCTGCCAGCCCAGGTTGAGCTTGAGGGTGGCAGTCAGACAGGGGCTGGCCTCACATTCTCCGTCGAGCTCGTCAGCCAGGTTGTCGTGAAGTTCTCGAAGGGCCATCAGGGCAGAACGAGCCGCTCGTTGACAACTCATATCTCCTTCGCAAGTTGTATCAGCTTCAGAAAGGAATACCAGGTCGCAAGTCGTTGGTGGGGCCTCTCCCTATAAAGAAAGACAAATATTAGATCTCAAGAAAAAATCTTCTGATGAATAGTACCCGATGAATGAAAAGAACTTCTTACGCAAAGATAGCAGATCTGATGCAAGCTACAAAGCGGTAGGAACAGCTGTCCGCGGTCGCCAGCCAGCAAGTCTACTCCTCGGCAGCGCTGCACAATCTTCGCGAGAACCGGGCACGCACCCGACGCACCTACTATAAAATGCAATTTTGTAAATATTGTCTTTGTCAACGATGTTCTTTTATTATTTTGTAATAATCACCTGTACCCATTGCGGGAATGCGATGTCTACCGCTGCCGCCCATGTAACCTTCAGAGTATTGCTCTTCGGTTTTTCCATTTAAGTAGTGACCAGCTCCTTGCTCATCTTCGAAGTCATTGTTCCTTTCATCTCCCTTTTCGAAGCCTGGAATGTCATTGGTCATAATTTCCACTTTCTCCTTTTTTACGGCTACACGTTTGGCTTTAGACTCATCAGTGGGTATTGGCCCTGGTTGCGTGTTCGGTTTCGTCTTTTGGATTTGCAAACTTTGTTTAAACTCTTTCAAAGCCTTCCTCATTTTTTCCAAGCTGTAAGCGGCTGCTAGGCGAGATAAAAGCTTTTCTTTCATTTCCTGTTCCTCTTTGGAATCAAGCTCTTCTCTTACGTTTGAATAATGCAGTGCCTCATCAACAATAAGCCCTTCCATGTTTCTTAGTTTCTTGTCAATATTGTCTAGTTTTGAGTCGTTGTCAGTAGCTGTACTCCTCTTGTCTTCATTTTGAACTGCAAGATGAGCTCTATCTATTTGAATTTCAGTTTCTTCGTTGGGCTGCTTGGTCTCAACGTAGTTCCTTTTTACATTGCTGTGTTTGCGGAATGAATTTAAAGGATAAATCACTTCTTTGTTAAAGGTGTCGAAGTATTGTTTCCTTAGTCTGTCTTGAGTTAAACCGTTTACAAATGAAACCGGCTTGTTAGTGCGTTTGTCAATACCGAAGTAATCAGACCAGTCAATCGACTTCTTTCTGACAATAATTGGCTTGTCTTTGTCGCTGTGACCGTGACCGTGGTCTTGCGCGTGGATGTTGTCATGGTGGTGTATATGATCATGATGATCATGATCGTGTGAAGGGCTGTCATGGGCATGCTCAAGTACGTGTGCTTCTTCTTTTCCGGAAATGCCTGGATGATGAATGTTATGACCGTGGTGTTCGTGGCTATCATCATCGTGCACAGCTGAAGTGTTGTGTTCGTGGGTGAGATTGTGTGCTGGTGTAAGCATTGGGGGCTTTACTTCATGCTCGTGCTCTTCATGATCCGTATTTCGTTTCACTGGGTTTTTGATAATTTCAATCTCAGAATCTCCAAATATTTTTGAAAGATCTTTTATTAGCTTTGGATCAGTACCGGCACTGCTTCGGAATGATTTCGCTGTATCCCGTTTGTTTTGATTTGGGGCAAACCTTTTCTGTGGGGTATTGACGCTATAAGAGCCGCTACTTCGTTTGGTGACAGGAAAACGCTTTTCAACTGCATCGTAAGTGTATTGATCTTCATCCGCCATATCAGACAAGCTATCATCATCTAGTGGTTGGAAAGCGATGGCATATTCTTCACGAAGGTCATCTTTATCGTCATCGGAAACGTCATAAGTATTGTAATTATTGGGGTCTACTGGGCCTGGGACTTGACTCTTCCTGTTTTCGTAATCGAACAAGATTGGTCGATCAGAATCGGAGTCGGAACTTCGTTTCCTTTTAAAAGCAATTGGACCCCAATTATCAGGGAATCGTTTCTTGACGATTTTCTCCTTGTAAAGTTTAACAACGCCTTGAGGGGCAGTCTCGACATTGTTGGCGTGTTCTTTGTTGTATTTGTACTTTGACCAAAGTTGTCCTAGAAGCAGCGCATATTCAGCGTCATTATCGGGTCCATCTTCAAGTTCCTTCTTCTCCTCAGCTTCGTTTTTATCCATAAACAATTCTCGTAGCCTATCGTTGTCAGAATGGTGGCTCCTCTCACGGAAAGCAGATTCTTTCTTAGACTCTGAATTAGCGGTATTCTTTTTCTTGATCAGTTTATATTCATAGGCTTCAGGTGGACTTTCATCATTATCAAGTAACTTCACTATATATTTCTGATTTGGTTCATCTTCAATGTCTTCAACATCAACAGCGTAATCGGGTTCTGAAATAAGAAAGGATTTGTAAAAATTATAACTACCTATTTCATAGTAAGCGGCGTTCCATTTTCTATACTTTATTAGCTAAATTCAAATGAATAACGAATGCTATAATTTCAGTTAAAATAAAGACAGCTGTTGCAGCAGGACAGCAGTTGCATTGCTACGATAAAGACTTTTATAATAGTGAATGAGATGGTAAGTGGCGATAACCGTTCGTCACGGCAGCATAGTAGTGGACATAACGAATGAAATAATACGCTTAATGAGGCCAAGAGTCACTTATACCTGTCATTGTGATATATTTTTTGTACTGGATACTGGATTTGGCCGTCCGAGATATTGAAAGTAAAGTTTCAGATGTATTTTACTTTTTTCACGAAACCAAGTCTTAAATGTTAGAAGTAACTAAACTTTAAATAGCCCCACAACTCATGTACCGTTGAATGCACCCCTATGCGCAATGTTTTGCGTTACATTGCGCGCTGCCGAAAAAAGCGATTTTTCACATCAAAAAATAAAAGTCATTTCCCAGCAATAATTTTTCATCACTGTTACTTAGTCTGATGTATAGAATGCATAGATAACGGCTATGTGATGGGTCTTTTTACACCCTGTATTCCTGAAACGTTGACGAAAGGTGATGTTCATTGTGTACACACCGGGGTATCCTTGCGGTGGTACAAATTCATAAAGCGATTCGTAGTCCGGTTGTGGTAGGATAGGTCCGTGTATTCGTCCGCGCTGCCGACGTTGCAACGCCTCAAGCGCACTTCGTAGTGATGAGCCACCGCGGTCGGCGCTCGCGCATGACAGCGCGCACCCCACCAAAAGTAGCCATGTTAGGCCCATTGTTGACAATGGAGTTTCTGGAAAATTGGTTAAAGATATTAGATGAGGTACCATTTGATAAAAGACTAGATACTTGAACTAATTTGTCTGTTTTTAGAAACTTTTTATTTGTTCAATTATGTAGTCGTATCCTAGTGTATCCGTAGTGACCTGCCCGTGCTTCCCATGGTCTCAACAAAACATCGCGATTTCTTTATTATCTTTACATCTAATATCAACTTTAATAAGTGTACATCTAATATCAATATAGGTAATTATCATACCTACACATAAACCGTCCGAAATAAATTCCCGAAGTGATGGTGAAAACCGCACGAAAATCCATTGCGTAATTTATAAAAACAATGCAGTCACACAGGCAGACACGAAAAGCCTCCTGGAGTCCACTGTGGGTCCACTAGCAATATGTAAGGCGGCATGGCATAAATTATGAGTTTTATAAAAAGTGGGTGGAATCGAATATGTTGAGGTTGGCAATACTTTTATTATCCCCATCACCTCATCATCTGCCTAGCCTTTTCCCAACTATATTGGGGTCGGCTTCCAGTCTAACCGGATGCAGCTGAATACCAGTATTTTACATGGAGCGACTGCCTATCTGACCTCCACAACCCAGTCACTGGGTAATGCGATACCCCTTGGTAAGACTGGTTGTCAGACTTTCGGGGTTCTGACTACCCGTAACGACTGTCAAAGATCTGTAAATGACAGCCGGGACCAACAGCTTAACGTGCTTTCCGAGGCACGGAGGGGTCTCGTTATGTTAAGATGGTCACCCATCCACAGACCAACCGCGGCAAGCGTAGCTGAACCTGACCGATCGACCTGTGCGGCGGTTATTATTTAGCCACGGGCCCCTCCACTTTTATTATCCCCATCACCTCCCTAAGGAAAATTTACGTTTATGTCAACAAGTTAAAAGGTTACATCAATGATATTATAAGTGTAAAATTACTTATAATATCATTGGGTTACTTGCTCTGTGAACAAGTTTTAACTGAACATGTTATTCTGTGCGTAATTAAATTCAAGATTTGAAGAGGGTTCTCCGTATTTCATTATTTGGCTTTTACCTAAACTTGTTTGTTGTTTCATTTCGTATTACGCTGAAAACATTTAAGTTTTACCGAACTTAAGAGTTTATAATCTGGTCTTTCCTGTTTTTGTCTTTGATGTTTTCCTTTTATTTGTTAGTTTATTAAGTATTTATCACAGCCTTTGCCTATAGAAAACGGATTTGAGCCTACTTTTAGAGGAAATGCGGTCGGAGAGACTTTTCAAAAATCTAAAGTAAATAGTTTGTCCCCCTTGGGGGTTCCACGGGCAAAAATATTTGTTCGTGGTACCCCAAGGGGGAGTAGACTGGGGGACCACGGGCAAGTACCGGTCATAATTCGAGGTTAGGCTCTCGCCTATTTCCCCTCCAATATTGGACCAATTTAAAAGATGTTTCATAAAATGAATAAGAAGGATTACAGTGTCCCAATGTTGTTGTTTCATTAATAATTGTCAAATTTGTACAAACTACTACGTTTTTTAGGCGAACTTTACGCGCTGAAGTGAACGAAACCGAACCGTCACAGATAGGTACTATTATGTATTCTGCGGTCACGGGTCGGGTAATCGGGTATACATACTCGGCTCCTGTCGTAAGTTTTCACTTCTATCGTGTGGTCATAAACACACACCTTCTTTTTTTTTTAAACAGACCTTTTTATTCCTCGAGTGTACTTTATAGAAATAAAATTACGATCATAAGGCCGTTTTGTAACAAATTAAAATATTAGGTAACCTAAGACCAGGGTGCTTACTCTCGAATATAATTCCGATAGATCGAAATTGGTCAAACGTCCTGTGGTTGAGTTAAACTTCAGGGATTGGCTAGACTCGGTGAGTCCAGCCAATCCCTGACGTATGACTGACAATTCTAATGTCGATCTATCGGAATTATATTCGAGAGTAAGCACCCAGAATCTAATCTAAATTCCTCCTGTTACACCGGAATGCGTCGCACTTCCATAAATGCTTATATTAATATGCTAATATTTAAATAAGGTTCCAATCATAGATATAATATAGGTTTGTCTATTGTTCTATTAAATATAATGTTCGTTGAGGTCTGGTATAAGGCGGAGTAAATTATGTTCTTCAGAAGAATCTTTGTGGTCCGCTGCTATTGCTTTATCGATCTGCGGGGTAAAACACTAAAAGTAGGAGTCTAGGAATGGCTTTAATTTTGACAGTTCAACAACATGCATTGCGTTATTTACGTTGTTGAGTAGACAAATTTTTCGAACATATGAAGCAATGGATTAGCGTTATCCTTCAAAATGATTCAGATTCTGATTGATAGTGTGTTATGCAGTTAGGGGCTGGCATAGGCAAACAGCTATTTATACTTAGGTTACCTAATGGGTACCCAAAGCTAAACCAATTAGGTACAGACGCCAGCACATCATCCTACCCGAAACTGTCAAATTTTCGAAATCAACTTTGAACCTTATTCTTTAGCGATAAAGTTGAAAATCTATCAAAGAAATTTGACAGATTGTAGTAGATTGATGTGCTGGGGTCTGTACAAGCATTAAAACAACTTTATGACTATATGCAACATTAACTAAAGTTAATTACGTCACGAATAAAACCGTAGGAGTTTAGCAGTAAGACGCAATACATCACGTCCTTCATGAAATATTCATGACCCTTCGCTTCATACGCTGGCCTTAATATAAAGGACATTCCTCACGTTCCTCGGAGTCAAATAACTGGCTAGGATAGGACGACAGATGAATTTAATTTTCATAATAGATGTGTCTTTGAATAATTATAATTACTTTCTACTTCTCGTGCTTATTGAAGAGATTTCTTTATCAATTTTACCTAAGTTAAATGCAACATTTTGTTTTTTTTGGCCTCTTTGGTCCAGTGGATGCAAGTGCTACTGCTGAGCATTAAGCCTTGGGTTCGATCCCGGGTCGGGCCAAGTGTTATTGGGTTTTCCGTTAGGGATTTCTCCATAGATCTAAGAACATTTCTATGGATTTCTCAGTAGCAGTCCGGAGTCTGGATTTGTGCCCAGTTGATGGCAATAGGATACTATACACCTGGCCCTAGGGCCTATTACAATAATGGCGAAATGTGGGTGTTAAAGAAATAAAGTATGCAGGATCGTCGGATATAGTTCAAGTTTAGTAAGAAACCAATGGATGTTGTCGACTGAAATTTTATTTGATAAATGAGCTGTTTGCTTTCTTTTAATACAATTAAATTTTACTCTGATCTGAAAGTTAATTGATTGATAAAGCGGAATGACAGCTCACTTCACCTATGTATGTTTTTACCGTAAGATTTCTACAGAATTGACGGGCTGTAAGCTCTACCTACCTATATTTTTGTAACTGACACCACCACGATATGGCAAATTGATTACATAGTTCCGTGTTAACAAAATAACCCTCATGTGACTATTGCTTTTCTTTAATTTCTCCTTTAGTTGACAAGTAAGAACACACACACACATCCTATCACACACATACACACGTCATCACATTATTACCTTACAAAAGATTATGATTATTGAATCAAATATTTTATGCTCTAAGGCCGCAAGGAAAAGATAACACGAAAGATTTTGAAGAACTCACTGAAGATTTTAGGAAATTGACGCTTTTAGCATATCAACGGAATATTATAGGAAAAAAAAAATAATACATTTATATAATTCTTTTGCTTTAGTTTAATAATGATGAAAGTGTTTAAAACTTGATTAGGGATACCTAATCCTCGATAGGTATATTGTAAAGGTTATTCAGAATAGAAATATAGGTACGTTACAAATTACAATAGAAATGTAATTTACAACAACGATAAGTATTCAAAGATTAGGTAATCCAGTGTTTCTTTTCTCTTGGCAACAAAATTAAATAAAACATGAAGTCGATAATAGACGTGATAACGGAGTGAAATGTTTGAACACAAAATGAAATATGAATTCATAACTAGCTGACCCGGCGAACTTCGTCCCGCCTCAGATTAAGAATTTTCCCATGTTTTAATAGTTGTTCTGCTATTCGAGGTTGATGTAAAACCAACAAATCAAATATCACAAAAATCGGTCCAGCCGTTCTTGAGTTATAAATGGTGTAACTAACCCGACTTTGTTTTTTTGTAAAGAAGATTTTGTCGGTTTCGTCCAAACGTGGATTGAAACAAAAATGAAATTTCACTCGAGTGAACCTTTCACTCGAGATAAACTTCTGATATCGATTTACTTAAGTATTTTAAAAAAGCGTTTATAGGCGTAAATAAAGACCACAAGTTTATGCATGCGGCTTCGCCCGGATATTATCCCACGGGAATGTGCTACCGGGACAAAAAGCCTATGTTCCCCAGGTCCTGTCTCCTTGCCAAAATTTTATCGATATCCGTTCAGTGGTTTCGGCCTAAAAAGTTAACATGCAGACAGAGTCATTTTCGAATTTACATTCCAATTTCAGCAGTTGAAGCAACATTCTGTGAATTTCAAGTACATATTAAAGTTCTCAAAATGATCAAAATGTTGTCCTTTTTCTAAAGAGGTCACTAAGTACCTACTTCTAACCTTGCTGAAATAATAAACCAACCCAAAGTAATCTGAATAAAAAGCTCAGACTCTTGCCAAGTGATGTGCTAGAAATCTCGAGCTTTCATTATAAATAATGAGATGAGTTGTCTTGTAGTATCATCCATCATGTTGCTATAGGGACAATGATACGTAAACAACATAAATCTATCTTTTAAAAAAAGTGAATATTAGTACCTGCCAGGGTTTTTCAGCCCTTTTTACGACAGTACCAATTTTTTTTTTTTTTTATAATCTTGTCAACATTCTTTGATATTTTGTGACCTCTTTCACAAAAATCTTTTAAAACAATCAATCAATCTGCCTAGCCTTTTCCCGACTATGTTGAGGTTGGCTTCCTGCCTAATTGCATGAAGCTGAATACCTACCAGTATTTTACATGGAGCGACTGCCCATCGGACCCCCACTACCCAGTTACTGGTTAACAATATTCCTGGGTAAGACTGGCTGTCAGACTTTTTGGCTTCACACTACCCGTAACGACTGTCAAAGATCTACGAATGACAGCCGGGATCAACGGCTTTCGGCTCTTCAATATCAAACTAAAATTATTATAATTCTCTTTAAGCTTTATTTAAAAAGAAATATTTTTGATGGAAAATATCTAGATTGTAAGTATACTTGATTCGCTTAGACTTAGCTTTATTTAATAAGAAATATTTTTCCATCAAAAATATTTCTTATAATATGATTATATATGATTGTAATACATTTTGAATTTATTTATGTAATCTTTTCGCACACAAAAAGGTACAAAGGCTTACTTAATGCCTTAGGCATTCTCTACCAGTCAACCAAGGGTGGTGAAGAGATTAGATGGCAGGTGTTTTGGTTGAGAGGAACAATGATAAAAAAAAACTTTTAAAATGATTAATTTCTTTAAAGATAGGATACCTTTATGGATCGTAGCAGGTGGCGTTTCTCTACCATCCCCATGGGAAAGTGTGAGTTTTTGTTTAAAATGGATTAATTTCGTTTATTTATTTATATATAATATACTTTATTGTACACCAGAAAATAAATAACAAAAAATACGATTATTAATACAAAACATACGTTTGTGATTTAATAAGACATATTTTGGTGGAAAAACATCTTGATTTTATTTAGCTTAGCTTTTATTAACTATACAAATAAATACAAAAACAAAGGACACTTAGGCGTCGAAGTACTAGTCGCTAGCTGTCATCCGGTTACGTAGCCAGAACACTGGCAGCATTGCCACGTTGAATGGCAATGCTAATTCTTTGGCCAAATCTAACCTAACTTGTACCTAAATTTATACTTATTAAACTTGTATAAACAGCTTGAACCATATAAATTTTTAAACATTAACTTATTCGAATACAGACTCACTCTTATCTCGAAAACATTTCTGCTTTAGATGAAAGTGAAAATGTTTTCGAATAATAAAAGGGAAACAGAAATTTCATGACGGTTTTCATACGAAGCTGTCATATTCAGGTTTGACGGTACCGTGTTATTACATGTGTATTGTGTGCCTTTCGGGAGTAAACCCATTGTTGTCAACGAAATATGTTTCGCAGGACTTAGCAAAACCTAGTATAAACAGAAGGTTCCTTGTAACTTTTTTTTGTTTTTGGGGTGAATCCTTCAAAAGGCACCCGACCTCCGGGGAGGGAGGTCGGGCAGTGAGAGATTTTTACCTCACTTAAACCACCCCGGTGAACACCATCAGCACATAGGGGTGGCCCCGGTTCCTTTTAAAAAACCAATTCCGGAAACGCCCCGTGCAACGCCTGTAAGGCACATCCTTGGGGAGACTGTAATGGGGCCTCTCCTGAGCCTCGCTATGCACGGCAGCATGTGACCACTGTACCACCGTCTTCCCTGGGGTCACTTGGTGGGCGGACAGAGTCCCCACTCTGTGCGCCCGCGACCCCAAAGATCCACCTATAACGTAGATTGGTAAGCGGGTTACGGCGTATTAGGCGCCAAGGTGGTTGCCTTCCCGACGCGCGACGTCTCCTTCTCCGAGACCTACCAGCATTGCTATTCTGTAAAAAGATCACCGTGATAACTTAGGTGAAGTGTGCTTAAAGTGAGCTGTCATTCCAACTTGATGCTAGCGATTGACACTATTGACAGCTCACTTTAAGCTCACTTCACCTTAGTTTTCACGGTGAGATTTTTGCAGAATAGCATTACTGTACCTTATAGTAACATAACGTAATATCACGCCTTGTTTGCTCGAAGGGTTAGGCAGAAGTGTACCTATACCTAACGCATTCATATTTCGCTAGTTATGTGTAAGTCCCATGTAATAGGGGGCGAGCCTGTTGTCATCAAACGGGCACAAATCCAGACTCCGGGCTGTTACTGAGAAATTTCAAATAGAAACACTTAATAACACTTTGCCCGACCTGGGAATCGAACCCTGGCCCTCATGCTCAGTAGCGCTTGTGATTACCAGACCAAAAGCAAAGCTGCCTTGCCCAAAATACAAATTAGAAACTACGACACTTCTTAGTTGTTAATTTTAATGAAGTTACAAAAAAAAAGGAAATTAAAAGAGTCATCATCATCTGCCTAGCCTTCTCCCAACTATGCTGGGGTCGGCTTCCAGTCTAACCAGATGCAGCTGAATACTAGTATTTTACAAGAGTCTACTTTTTCTTAAAAAGTTGAAATATGAAAGAGCCTTTCAAATAAAATAGTATAACAGATTTTTCGTGTCCCTTTTAAGTAAAGCTTCTATAAACCGAAATCTCTTAAAGTAACGAACTGAAACACGAAAAGGAAATGATTGTATATAATTTCCTTATTTTTGCTTCCCTTATTTTGTTAGGCTTCGTGTCTGAATTTAAATATCAAACGGTTTTCGTGAACACGAACTGTTTTTCCTTTTGTTTTATTTTAAGTCACATTTCTTTGGTGTATCTTTTATCTTTTACAGAATATGATTTATGAATAGGGCTGTTTTACACGTGGATAACCATTTTTTTTTTAATGGCGTTTACTAAATAACGGTTCTGTATAAAAATCTGCTAAGTATTCTGGCATCAGACGGAATGACAGCTCATTTCACCAAAGTTATAAAATCGTGAGATTTTTACAGATTATACCGACAAAAACTGTACTTACACCTTACACTTACCTTTTATATAATTATTGTGATAAGAATTTGTATGAATCATCAATATGATTCATGTTGTTTTTCCAAATCTCCCTTCGTTTGAAAGTAAATAAGATAAATAAATGCTGAGAAATCCAAAATTAATACATTTTCACGTAATGTAGTAAAATGCTATCTCCAGATCGTGCGTTCACTATACGGCCGTAACATAAAACCGCCTCTTCGATGTTTTATTCCCCAAGGACCATAAACGCAGTACGAAATACTGGCACGAAGGACCATTTTTTTTTGTTACATAAATATACACAGCCATTGAGAATTAAGTTAATTAAGACTTAACTATTCTGTTTGCTAAGCTAGATTGTGAGGGGTGTGCTAATATCGAAATAAGGCAAAATTTAAAAAACCCCTAAAAACGATCAGTTGGTTTGGTACGAGATGTGACTAAAAGAGTGATGAATATACATGTTGATGGATGGAGAGGGATAATAAGGCCAAAGAAAAGATGGATGGATTGTGTGAGGAATGATATGAAACAGAAGGGAGTGAATGATAGCGTGACGGTTGACAGGGAAGAATGGAAGAAGAAAACATGTTGCACCGACCACAAGTAACACAGGACAAGGACAGGAAGATGTTGATGATGATGCAAGAAATGCAGCAGTACCTGCCAAAGCTGAGTTCTATTTTATAGCAGAATCTGTCTAATGTCTGCTAATGAGACCCGCCAACCAACTGTGTCATCATCATTTCAGCCGAAAGACGTCCACTGCTGGACATAGGCCTTCCCCAAGCACCTCCACTTCGACCGGTTCTCTGCTTCTCACATCCAACGGGTTCCTGCGGCCTTCACAAGGTCTTCGGTCTACCTTGTGGGAGGCCTTCCAACACTACGTCTTCCGGTACGCGGTAGCCACTCCAGAACCTTTCGGCCTCATCGGCCATCAGTTCTGCGAGCAATGTGCCCTGTCCACTGCCACTTAAGTTTGGCAATTCTTCGGGCTATGTCGTATTACCTTGTTTCTCCTGCGGATTTCCTCATTTCTGATTCGACCAACTGTGTAGTTCAGAATAATGTCTTCCTGCAGTTAAATTTCATTCGTATTTTCCGAAGCCCTGCAAATTCAGCATTTGATGCTTCCGGGCTAATATAACTAATAGTCTATGTGTAATGATCTAATCTCATCCTTAATTCCTCTCTATAATTGTGTTTACGATAATGTATAGGTACGCTAATTAATAGTGTCGTACTTTCCTGTAATTTACAGACAAATACTGTGGATTAATGTTGTGTTTGTGTTTAGTTGGTAAGCCTTCATATCCTACTTCCTACTATCCTACTATCCTATCCTACTATCCTACTATCCTACTATCCTTCCTACTAATATTATAAATGTGAAAGTTTGTGAGGATGGATGGATGGATGGATGTTTGTTACTCCTTCACGCAAAAACTACTGAACGGATTTGGATGAAATTTGGCACACAGATAGTTTATAACCAGGATCAACACATAGGATACTTTTTATCTCGATATTCCTACGGGATCGTCACTTATGCGGGTGAAACCGCGAAAATAAACATTGGTTGTATAATCCGCCTATATTGTACCCACTGCTGGGACACAGGCCTAATCTCGGTGAGAAGAGTCTCACAATGTTTTCCTTCACCTTTTTGAGAGCAGTGTTGATGAAATAATTTACACAAAGTAATGCGCCTGTCTGGGTTCGAACCTATAACCTACAACTGGTAAGTCGCGGCCGTTACCACTTTGCGTAACCCTTCGTATAGCAGAGCGGAGATCTACGCGAGACACAATGGCTTTTTTATTGTGTCTGTAATTACTACATTCAACCGGTTAAATATTGATTACTGGAGGAAAAAGCTACGGGTAAAGACCGGAAAATATACACTTCTATTCAGCTTTCAGTTATGATTTTCCGATTAAACTTTCAGCAGAGTGCTTCACGCATTTTTTTTTTCGCAGTTGTTTTCTGATTTTATTGTTGTTTCGTTATTGACTGGCGTTGACGTTTTTTGTATTTTCATGCAACAATAGAGTTTTGTCCTGTAGAATGGTTGAGCCATTTTCAGAACAAAGCCTTATTGGCTTACGTGTTTTACCGAGGACTAGAAGGTGAAAAAGGTGGCGTAAATATAAACTGACACCTGATCCGAAGATACCCCTAAACTCTTTTCTCATCTGACAGGTACACTAAGCACCTAAGCATCTGTAAGTATTTAGGTCTCACAAAAACTCGATTCCAAACTTTGTTAGAAATATGAGTTTTAACTAATTCTAAATGTTAGAAATGAGTGTTATTTCGTCGTTCTCAATAAACTTTCTGATAAGAATTTTCCAGCCAATTGGCCCGGACAATTCGGGATTAGGAATCCTTTTATCCTTTTTTAAAATGGTTTCTCGCATCGTAGCGTACAGAATCAATCGACCCGAGCTTCAGCAAACGGGATGATGCGATAATGCTTTGACTCTATGCGAGATAGAGATTGTTTATTTTTTTCTTTAAGAACAATTTAAATCAATGAGTGTTCCAATCACACTAATAGGTATTATAAAGGCGAAAGTTTGTGAGTGTATTTGAATGTTTGTTACTTCTTCACGCACAAACGGCTGAGCGGATTTGGATGAAATTTGGCACACAGATAGTTTATAACGAGGATTACACACAGGATAGTTTTTATCCCGATATTCCCACGGGATCAACACGTACGCGGGTGAAACCGCGGAGCGCTGCTAGTGTTATAATAAGGTAGGTTTCCTCAGTTGCATGTTTGTTTTTATATTAATACTGTTATGTCAGCAGGTCATATCGTTCACATACGAGATGAGAAAGAACTGCAAGCCATCTAACATAACATATAAATATTATCTTATCTTTAGTAAATATACGTAGAATCACTCAAATGCATTAGGTACCCTATATACTGTGTTGAGTGCTGTCAGTTCCGTATAACAGACGTTGCATGATCGTTATTGTTCTAAGTACAGACGTCAGAACATCAAGCTACTCGAAACTGTCAAATTTCCCCAATCTACTTTGAACCTTTACTTATACCACTACCACTTTAGCAATAAAGTTGAAAATCTATTAAATAAATTTGTCAGATTGTGGTAGCTTGATATGCTGGCGTCTGTACATAATATTAGTTACGTTGTAACATCACGCCTGCATTACCCAAAGGGTTAGGCAGAGGTGTACCTTCAGTACACCCACATTTTGCTAGTTATGTTTAAGTCCCATGTAATAGGGGGCGAGCCTATTGCTATCAATCGGGCACAAATACAGACTCCGTGCTGCTATTGACACATTTCAGATGAAAAAAAACCAAATATCACATTGCCCGACCCGGGAATCGAACCCAGGACCGCATGCTCAGCAGTAGCGCTTACAACTAGATCAATAAGGCAGTTGCGTTGTGTTTTACCATAATTTATTTTCGATATGGATGGTGTCAATCTAAGGCGTGAAATTATACAGAGACGGCGTAAAGTGAAGGTGCGGCGCAGGCGCTGCGCAAGCATGTTGCCGCTTCAAAACATTTTCATGCAAAATATACGAAGGCGACGTGCGCCTGCGCCGCGCCTTCACCTTACGTCGTTTCTGTATAATATTTCTAAGGAGATTGAAACCATTCAGGGCCCATACACAACACAATATACAACATGATCAGTGTCCCTACACTGATCATGTTTTCATAGTTTTGCAGATGAGTTATTGAACAAAAAAGCTCTTCGCCAACGCTGTAGAAATTGAATAAAATGAAAGGGAGAAGGAGACATCATTCTGCAGGTAGTCAGAGGTCGGTCATATCGAAAGAAAAGTTAACATGATAATGTTGCTACAAATCCTATCTAAATGTCCTATGAAACGTATAGAAACATAGGAAGAAAGACACGGAACTTGGCAAAAATAATAATAATATCAAAGCCATTTTACGAGACAAGCTGTGTAGTGTAACCTAGTTTGTCCACTTGAAGAAGCAAACATTAGTTTAACAGCGGTCCATAGAATTGTTTTGTATACGAGTCCTGTACGAGTATTTAAAGCGAAGAGGCAACCCCGCGGCGCGCCAAAAGAAATTTACTAGGACATTTGAAACCGACGTCACGGGGTAGGTGTGGTACGCTGAGTGGCTAAACTTTAGAACATCAGCTGATGCCTAGCCTTTTCTCAACTATGCTGGGGTCGACTTCCAGTCTAACTGGATACAGCTGAATACCAGTATTTTACATGGAGCGACTGCCTATTTGACCTCCACAATCCAGTTACTGGGTAACATGACACCCCTTGACAAGACTGGTTGTCAGACTTTTGGACTTCTGATACCCGTAACGTCTGTCAAAGCTAGATGACAGCTAAGACCAACTGCATAACGTGCTCTCTGAGGCACGGATGGGTCTCGGAATGTAATGAATGGTTACCCATCTATACACCGACCTCGGCAAGCGTTGGTTAAGCTTGAAGATCGACCCTTGTGGCCTTTAGAAAAAAGCGAAAATGATCTAAGTCATAAACAGATAGTGACCTCTTTGTATAATTACAAGTTAATTACATAAATTAGACATGTAATTATACAAAGAGGTCACTATCTGTCTTTTATTACACAGTCATGCAGTCGGATCTCTATTCCCTTTAGTCTGGAAGCGGACGAAATAGGTAGAATGTTTGAATCCATTACTTTAATTAAAAAAAAGGACGTACTTTGTAAGTTGTGCTACATTTATTTAATTAGTTCTAGGACCATCTCGTCTGTAGCTTAGACTTGAATAAGAGACTTTTTTTGGTGGATGAAAAACAACTTTCATTTTAGCAATGGAAAATAAGAAAAAGTAAAATTTCTTTATTTACTAGCTGTGCCCGCGACTTCGTTCGCGATCATGTCGGAAAATAACTTGGATTTCATGGGTTTTAATATTTTTGCGTGGTACCCAATTTTTTTTTGCGATGATAGTAGTTAGATAAAAAGAGATGTAGACAAGGTGTCTAACAGTAGAAGGAATAACAAAATACAGAAAACTCTTACAGGTGGTTTTGTGTGAAACAAGGATTGTCTTATTTGTGTCTAAACAATTTCGTATCATGCAGGTGCTAGTTAGCTCCAACCGATGCAAAGGACTAACACGAGGCAAAATACGGGCACCAAAAGAGATAAGAAAGCAAATGAACTTGATAAATGAACTGTTTGTTTTCTATTAATAAAATAAAATTTTATTCGATAACATCCATCGGTTTCTTGTTAAAGTTCAACTTATCCAACGACCCTGGTTACTTATCTCCTTTGGTGACCCTTGAAATAATCTATTTCGTAGAGTGACAATTTGTGGCTAATGTTTCAGTCGCTGTAGCCCGAGATTAAGAGAAGGCGCCATACAAAGCCGTGAGGACCGTCCTAATCCTCTGAACCTACCCCATTTGATTTGGTAGATGGCTTAACAGTGTGCTCAGATTACTTAGATGAAACAAATTTGAAATACCTTTTAAATTCTTTAAGGTTGAAAGGCCTACAAACATACTTGTACGAAGTCCTTTCGTTCCGCGGGACAAAAGACCAAAAGTATAAAGAGAAGTATGAATTAAAGAATTCAAAAAAAATAACATTGTTTATGCTCGTATATTATAAATCTATAGAAAAGATTCTATGCAAATTAAATAAATAAATAACTAACGAACGTAAATATGTCGAGTAAGTTTAGTAGTCGAACAACTTGCAGCTCGTTTAAAATGCAAATACCAACTATAAACAATATGGTTGTGTTTTTCATTTTACTCTATTAAGCTTGGCTGGTTTTTAAGAATATTATTATTTTATTATCCTGTAGACTTTATAAGGTACTTACAAGAGATCCTACTTGCCTCAGTATTAAATATTTATGCATGGACGATGGAAGCATAAAACGTTTCTAACGTGTATAAAATATTGACGGTTTTTCGCATCTGCTGTATAGTTGAACTGATAATGAATCCCAGACATGCAAAAGGCTGGTAGAGAATGCCTTGTTACATTAAGTTCGCCTATATACTGTACATGAATTTTAAAATAAATAAATGAAAGTTTCGTTTTAGAGATGATGGTCCTTTATTAAAAGTCAAGGAGATTGTTGCACGCTATTGAAAACAATTTATGTATGTCCAATTTCTGATGCATTCAAGTAGTCACCTATCTGCACAATCACTTTATTTAAAGACGTGACTGACATATCGATTCTGTGTTTAGATTTTAGAAGAACATCGCGTTCAATATTTTACGTGAAATAAATAAACGTTGCCGAAATATCTGATATTGGCATCTTTCTAAATATTTGGATCGTCGGCGACGGCGCTGAAAAACGGTAGACGGTTCGGAAAGTGTAAATGACGCGCTTTAACAAGAAAACCGCTGGCTAAACATTGGTAATGATTGATATAAATGCGCAACCATGTTTAATACAAATGAGGCAACACAATACCTACCATTAATTCCATTAATTCCAAAAATCAACCCTGCCCTGCTAGAGGACAATAATGACGGTAACAGCATTAATTAGGATGTCAAATATAATTCGTCCATTTCCATTATATACATAGCAATTGTAACAAATTAATCATATAACAGCTGATTTAACAAACAATTACCCTGGCGTCGCATTTTGACCTGACCTGATTAATTACTTTTTTATTGCCCCATAAAACGAGCTCACAGAACGACCCGTCGGGATACAACATTCATGATGGTGTACACAAGTCATTCCAGAGAAATGGCTGAAAAACAAATTGATAATCTATTAGACACTTACCTTAAAACATTTATCGCGATTGTCCACAACAAAACACTGCTGAAAGTTGTGCAAAGCGTTCGTACACTCTGGGGTTAAGAAAACAACTGAGAGTCAGTGTTGGGCAACTTGCGCAGCACAGGATGCGCAGTGAGAGGGTTGAGGCTTCGGGAAGGAGCGAACGCGGACCGCCGACTGCGGAACCTGACTTATGAATGATATAGCCTGCGAAAGGTATCTTGTGTTAGCCGGGGCGAGGCGGGGGCGCGCGGGGAAGGGTTATGTAACGTGCCCGATCGATACAGGGGGCGGGCGCGAGCGTAGGGCGCGAACACAACCATTTTTCCTTTTTATCGGGGAACTATATACATCGGCGGGTAATACTCTTTGTTTTATTGCGGCGTTTGTACCTATCAGTTTTAAATGACACGCTTTGTTAGTAGTTGCACTTGCAATCATGTAGTTGGATGTTTTATTCAATAGGCGGGAAAATGGTCGGAAAATCTCTATTTAAAAAGCTCTGTAAGTTTCTGGCTTTAGTTTTATGACAATTTGTTATTATTTAACATGATATCATAAAATAATACGTGCGACTTTGAGTCCAAATGAGGGCGTCAGTTCAGAGCGTCTATTTACCGTTTTGAAACGCCAAATTGTCGCCCTACAAAAGATTGGCTGCTTAGCCGTCATAAACCATCTTCCATTTCATTAGCGTTTGATATAGGTACTGAAAGTACCCACCGTAATTCCTCTGTCAAAAACAAAACGGACCTTTCTTTATGGACGGGGTCTGACAGTAGGTGATGAGGCTTCCATTATTTTGGCTGACCATTAAATACGAGGTGCCAGCAAACGAGCCGTTTCATGCAATTAAAATTAATTTAAACTTGTCCTTGTCAGTCCAAATTCATTTTTAGACATAGGAGCAAAAGCTAAATGAAATAAAACGGGATGACAGCATCCGAGTGTTTTTCTCGTTTGTGTGTAAGTAAGTATCTATATATTTGCATAAAATGTAATAGGTACCTAAGTAAAGGATGTTACTGATATTTTTAGTGCAGGGCAGATTCCGCCAATAGCATGCAATATACAATATGGATTCGACATATGGGCAATAAATGAAATCACGAGTTATACTCGTCCACAGAAGTATAACAAAATTGATTATTAAATTAAAAATCAAAAAATTAAGAAACTTAAATTTTCAAACAAAATAAATATCAAATAAATTCAGTAAAAGTCAAACACTCTGTTTAGAGAACGTGGGTATAATACCTACTTACCTTTTGTACAGAATTCAAGGATTTAAGGAACAAAGTATGTTAGATCATTGACCTAGTGCTGAAATTCTACAGAGTGTTCAAATTTACTGAAAATTAAAACTATTTTGTTTTGTTTAAACTGCTGGACCGATTTCGTTCATTTTTTGCACATCGTCAGTAAACTCTTAAACAAGCATGTGATTTCATTTATTGCCCATATGTCGAATCCATACTGTATTTGAAAATAAACACTTTAATTTAAACGAGAATTTTAGTTGCCTTGCTTATGGTGCATTCTATGATGATGAAGCTTTTGACCCTCGAATCCTCTCTCTCTCTCCAACTATGTTGAGGTCGTCTTTCAGTCTAACCGGATGCAGCTGAATACCAGTATTTTACATGGAGCGACTGCCTATCTGACCTCCACAACCCAGTAATATTCATGTAGGTACTTTGTTAATAATAAATTGTGCTTTTTTCTGCACCAAATAAACGATAGATTTATCTACTTAATAGTATAGATGTATTGGTCCTGTCGATTGTAAATTAGACAACATTTGTAAGTCTATCGAGTAGAAAGCGAAAGACACCCCTTTGTCCTTCCACCCCTTCATCCAACCCTCTAGCAGCTGTATGATAATAGACCATCTCTAAAATATCTTACACAATGGTGTCTGGCTGGTAACTCAGTTATAATAATATGTTCAATCTAAACTTAATTTGGCTACACATAATAAAATAAGAGAAATATTTAACTGATGCACTAAAACTTATTGACCTTTTAATGATGTGGACTTTTTTATAAATGAGTCTCTTTTTGACTTTCTGGCCTTTTCTCACAGTTGTTCGCAGTAACTAAGGAAGGATACCCCGACCAAACGTGTTAGGTTAGAGTTAGAATTATTGTGACCAAGCACGCGCGAACCGAGCTAGCGCTACATGCAACTTGGCCGCAGTTCCAAAACAGGAATTATTTGAGGGTCACAAAAATAGACGCAATCATTATAATGGGGTAAGACCATACATATCAAATTTCCAGATAATTTGGCAATATTTGGCCAAGTTTACCGCAACTACCTTATATGTCTTAATCCATAGGTACTTAGGTATAAGGTAGGTAGTTGCGGAAAACTTGGCCAAATATTGCCAAGTTATCTGAAAACTTGATTTGTACGGTCATACCCCAGCATTGAACTTACCCCGACATACTTTATTTGATGAGTTAATGCATGCTATAAAACAATAATGATACTACGTACCGAACAATGTTAGGTTTTTTTCAATCCGGATCTAAGTCAAAGTCAAAGAAAGCATTTATTTCAAATAGGCACATAAAAGGCACTTTTGAACGTAAAAATGATTATGAAACAGAATTGATTCTAATCGCCCCTTCCATAAGGTAGTTTTTGTATAAGGACCAAACAATACTCAAATCATTATTTTCGATCATAGTGGAATGTAGAGAGATTTTTTGTATTAATATGGCGTCGAATGGGACCGCGTTAATGAAACAATTAAAAGTGTTTGATTTATTTTTGTTTTTGTTGTTATGTATTAATGTTGACTTGAAATAATAGAAAATTATGTACAGAGGCCAGCACATCAGCCTACCCCAATCTGTCAAATTTTTCCAATTGAATATGAACCTTATACCTTTGTGGTAAAGTTGAAAATCTATCAAAGAAATTTGACAGATTGGGGTAGCTTGATGTGCTGGCGTCAGTACAAGAAAAGGTCTCTTCTAAAATTGGGGAACATAATTATTATAAATAAGTTAATTCCGTACTAGTTAATTTGTAAACACCATTAATAAACTCGTCGGTATTCGCCAAGTTAATTAGTAGATATTAAAGGTAATTTTGGTTCAAGCAATATTACCATAATCATGTCTGTAATATTAAGGTAGATTTTTTTTATTCCCTAAGGATCAGAGTTCATTGGGCATTGAGTACGGTTTTGGGGCAGACCGTATAGATAATACGGGTAATGTGGCATAAGGGGAGGTCTAAATTTAGGCTTCTGTAATTGTGTGGACTGTGGACGAGAATAATGATAGTTCTACCTAGTGTTGCCATCTCTACTATATAATATAGTATCCTGCTATATTAAAGGCCTAAATACTACATAAAAAAATATAGTAATCGAAACTAAAAATTTTTTCTTTGTATAAATTCAATAGGGCCAGAATAAATCTCATAAAATCTTAAATAATTTTTACGCCATCTTCTTTATTCTTAAATAAAGAAGAAAATACTATATTTGACATGAAAAACAGTTGACAACGCTAGTTCTAAGTGTCGTGTCAAGTCGGATCATAAGGAAATAAATAAAATGGTTGGACTTTTTCCTGTGTAACTTTATTTATTTATGTAATACCTCAAGCGCATAAATGTACAGAGGCGGACTTAATGCCATAGGCATTTTCTACCAGTCAACCTTTGGGTGATGCAGAGACAAACAATGGTAGGTGCAATCATACAAATTGGAAACAGGCAAACTTTATTATGTTAAAAGCATCTCCATTTTGGGCACTGGATCAGTCGTCCATGTTCCTTCCGTGTCGATTTTCGGCATTTGACAGTTGAGTGGTTAGCTGCAGTTTGTCAATACACTATTCATTACTGATGGTCAATTAACAAGAGATTCAACGTGACTTCTCATTTTCATGATACTTAGGACCAAAGCCAGATGATAGCAAATAGAAAATTAATGAATGTTTCATTTATTAATAAACAAATCCATCTTATCACGAGCATATAGCAGACTCGATAGTGTCATTTCCTGGGTCATATTTGAGGCTTTAAAGCCGCTTTTAATGGAGTACGAAAGAACTTTCAAGTAAAAGCTATTGGACATAGCTTCCATGTCCAAAAGATTTTCCTTGAAAGTGCATTGAAACTTTCCAATATTGTTTCTAACGGCGGCGCTCTCGGACAGAGTAATGTTCTAATAAAGATTGATACTTAGATCAATCGTGTAATTACACCTTGTGTGAGGAGAAACTATCGACTGTTTTGTACGGCTGTGCTAGATTTTGAAGGTTGAGCAAACTGCCCATTTTCAAATTCTAAATTGAAATCTATATATATTTATATTTATAAAGAGCATCTCCCTACAGGGAGTAACCTTCCGTATTGTTTCGTAAAATAATTAGTATCTTGAAATCCACATTAATACCGAGATCATGGCCCCGTCAGCATCAAAGCTTTATTTTGCAATTTACAAAGTCATCGTGCAAATGTATGTGCTTTCGCGACACTAGTTTCACGTCGCATTTGGTCGTGAAATTAGTTGCGGGACATTACTTTTATCTAAAATCGCGCTTGGCACGAAAATATTTTGCTTTCATAAAATAAATGCATGCATCATGACATTAGAAGTATACACGTTCAATTGTTAATGAAATTAATGTCACGAAAGTAATTTCGTAATATAGTTTTGGCTTCGGCTTTGCTAACGTCTTTCTCAAAATCGCAATCGTGATTTTACAAGAAAATTTACTTTGAATTTTGCGTCGGTGTAAGTTATTTATCCGCATGACTGAACCTACTGAAACGAATGTAAACATACATTTTCAAACAATCACTGTTTCTTTGTTTTATCTAGTCGAAAGTGTAAACCGAAAACTGAAAGTGAAAACTGAAAGAACTGAAAGTGGGAACCGTGTCGGGGGCTCACCCGGTAGAGTATTAGGTATATTATCTATGCCCCCGGATAAACCCCAGTTACAGACACGTCGACAGATGTAGGTATCTTAAATGATTCACTCCGGAATACCCCTATAAGCTGAATTTACGTAACGGAAATAATTCACCTCTTTTCCACAAAGGATCAAAACATTTTCCTCGGTTTATTATCTATTTCTCTTGTTGTGCAATAATATTTGTGTTATAAATATTTTCCGAGTTCTTTACTATAAAATAAGAATTATTTATTTATCTACTTCGAGAGGCTGTTCGATATTAACTATAGATATAAGCTTATTTATGATGTGAACACACGCACACTTGTTGTACGTTTTTATAATTTCTAATTTGACTATAATTACCTACTATGATGGATGTGATCACGTTCATAAAGTGTGTGGAAATAAGTGAACATTATAACGTTATCGTGTACGGAAATATAATAATGACCTAGTACCAAAAAATCGAAGACATGGTGAAATCACCAACCCGCACTGGGCCCACGTGGTAGATTACGGCTCGCACCTTCTCACAGACAGCAGGCCTGTGTCCCAGCAGTGGGAAAATTATAAGCTGATTAAGCTTTAGCTAGGCACAAATGCTGACTTATGAGGATTATACCTAAATTGTCATTAGTCAGTATTTGCGTCACCTGTCCGTAGCGACGGTTACCTACGTATGAACTGTTTCATAATTACTCTTGCGTTAAGCCCGTGGGTTGTGACTTGTGAGACTCGCATGTTTCCCGAGGCTGTGACATATCAAAGCCCCCAGCCACATGCGTCATGAGAAATGTAGCGTAGAAACAACGTTTTGTGAAGTTTAGCAATTTTGATTAAGTATAAGTAATGATGTTTATAAATGTAAGATTGAACCGACCCCAAACAAATTGGCTAGAGGATTATGATATCTCCCGTGGTGTTAAATCTTTCAATAGTAGGCCTATTCCGTAAAGTTAAATTTGAACTTCACTCAAGTGCGCAAAATTCAAAAGCTATCTCCTCAGTAATGACGTAATGACAGACAGAAGGTTCGAACTTGGACGTGACGTTAAGCTATCCCTGTAAAAGCTATGATGGTCCTAATATACTATCAGATTTGCGTCAGTTTGCCTCGAAAATGAAGTAAGCCCGTAATCACTTACTCGCTATGATGGGAGCAAATTGATGACCGCAGAGCTATAATATCGTAACGTTGCATGCACCGCTACGCGTTTGGAAGGGGGAAAAGTGATCCATTTTGTAAAGTCCACTTCGATAAATGTTTTTGTTTTATTACTGAAATATGTTTGAACATAGTAATGTTCAGTTGATTTTAGAAACCCTAATAAAAACAGGGACAATATTTATCTGCGGTTTTTAAAAGAAGGTGTAGTGACAAAGATTGAATAGAGTATGCTGAGATGGTTTGGTCATGTTGAGATGAATGAAAGGCGACTAGCAAATAAGGCAGATGTGACTGGAAACGCCGTGCGTGTATGACCACATGTACCTATGAACGTAGACAAGGCAGAAGGAGTCTGTAATTGTAAGGATCATAGCAGGTGGAGTTCTGTAGTTTCTGCCTACCCCTATGGAAAGGAGGCGTGAGTTTACATTTATCTAAAAACATACAAAGAGTATGCGTATCTTTTTAAGGACACATTTGGTTAGTTATTTGCCTCCTCATGAATCCTCATAGACAAAGACTTTTTCATTTTATTATTTACTATCTAGCAGCGCCCTGCGGTTTCACCCGCATATGTTCGGAAGTTCGTTATCATACTCAGATGTCACGTCGTGGGCAATAGTGTGGGTTTATACGTTTTTTCGACTGTAATATAACTACTTTTTGAAAATGCTGTAATGTATTAGGTACTGTTTTTAGTTCCAAATAAATAATAATAATAACAACAAGTTTCGATCCCGTGGGAATATCGGGATAAAAAGTATCCTATGTATTAATCCTGGTTATGAGCTATCTGTGTGCCAAATTTCATCCAAATCCGTTCAGTAGTTTTTGCGTGAAGAAGTAACAAAGATACAAACACACTCACAAACGTTCGCCTTTATAATACTATTAATACTGTAAAGACTAGACCATAAAGAAGGCCGATGCCTACGTCTCAAGCCCACGCCCTTCTTAGATAGTTCTCATTATCAAAGAAAGCGAACCCTGAGTGAGGTACAAAACGCTGATGTAATCACTTCACTGAGTCGGAAGCTGATTACCATCGGCATTCTCGTGGAGGAGGCCCTCGACACGAGTGGACTGAAAACGGTAGAAAATATTCGCCTTCCGCATCCAATCAGTCCCAGCCTTCATTTTGAGGTCATGGGACCATTAAGCTCCACACATCGCAATGCATAATAGTGATTTCAGGATATACCGCATAATGGTGTTTTGAGGACGCAGAAATCCTGGTCTTTTCTTGATTATTCCAACACCAGCGTAACACAACAACAGTAGCAATGGCTTTAATTTTGACAGTTCAACAACATTACATTCATTGCGTTATTTACGTTGTTGAGCAGACAAATTTTTCGAACATAAATCAGCAGTGGATCGCAAAAACACAGCTTCATTGATAGAGTGTTAAAATCTACCGCTCTGGAGAAATTACTCTAACAATTTCCGATTCACATTTCAAAATTCAGACAGGCAGACAGCCCTTAGCGGCGGCATCCGTATTGAACCAGGCATTGATATCGAGCGAATAAATCCCAGCTCCATTGTCCACCCCTATATTGTTGTGAGATTTCACCTCGCTTTTTATACCAGTGCAGAAAAGTGTCGCCCATTGTTGAAGATGTGTGGTTTGACGCCGTGACGTGTCTTCCCTTGCTTTGTATAGCTTTCTATTCATTGTCATTTTTGCTATTTCCTGCTTCAAAGTAGATTTTGTTGTTGCGATTCTTTTGATGCCTGGTTTTCTTTCTTCGCGTTAGCATGTTTCAGACTTCTGCTTAATGTCAAAAAATCAGCTGTTTCATACAATTTGGTCTAGTAGGTTTGGTTTGGGCTAACTTTTGTATTAAACAGCAGATTTTTTTTTCGTGAATTCAGAGTTGGTCCCATAGTGAGAGTTGTTCATATTCATGGATAGAACACCCTGTAAAAATTTCGAGACGGTAAAAAAAACAACCGGTATAAGCGTGAAAAACATAATCCTGCCTTTTCTGTCGCGCAGTCGGGAAAAATATCTAAACGAAGAACACAGCAGAAGACAATAAATTTAAAAGCTGTTTCCTAACAGCGTTGATTGCGGTTGTACACAAGATTCCTGTCTCAGGAATGTCGACGCGTCTCAATCTAATGAAATTGTCGGCACGAGTAGGGGCGACCCTGATACCCTTCAGCGGTTGACATTACAGGAACACCACACCGACCGAACGATCCAAGACCTCATTCCCCTTCATTGATCAGTGTTAGGCGAATAATTGTATCTTATAATCGAATCATTGAAGAAAGAATGCTAGGAAAACGTTTCTTAATTACATTGTTAACCCTTTTTTCTCTCCTTATTGTATAGGCTTATGAAAATAAATTATTGTTATTTCAAATGCACGGTTATAAAATTAATTAAAGGAGAGTGCGCAAAAATGTGGTCTGTATGGTTATGTGACACCTACTTTGAAATTATTGTAATTTGTAATAGTGTACGAGTAGCATGACCCCCGAAGAAACGGAAGAAACAAAAGAAAAAGCGGCCAAGTGCGAGTCGACTCGCACACGAAGGGTACCGTACCACCGTTCAATATTTTTTAAAACGTTTCTTGTATTGCTTTTTTTTTTTAATTCTTTATTTTTTTTATTTTTGTTGTTTGTTTAGCGGCCATAGCACAAACCCTGTAAAAATTTCAAGAGCGAGAGATTTTATTACGGTTTTAAAGATATAACCTTGTGACAGACGGACGGACAGACAGCGGAGCCTTAGTAATTAGTAATAGGGTCCCAGTCGTACCCGTTATGGTCGTACCCCTTTTTTTTTTTTTTTTTTTTTTTTAAGGATGGGAAATCATCCAATGACCCCTCCCGCTCTGGGTGGAGCGGAAGAGAGTGTCAGACTCTTACTGACTAAAACCCATCCGTGTTCCTTCCTTAGCCCTTTATGTTCCGGGGCAGCGGTAACCCTTTCGGACAATCCCGCTGCCCCGGCAGGCTTCGGCCCTAACGGGCCCCTCCATGTCTGCTGACATCTCTTTGAGGCGCGCGTGGAACACATACGCGCCGTCCGGCACGGGCCTGGTCCTGATCGGACGGCGAGCTACCCATTACTCGCCGTCCGCAGGCCCGCGCCTACGGTGGCCGGGAGTCGTCACGCGGCTCCCGACGCCCGGAGCGTCTACCGCGGCGGCTGGGACGGGCGGCCCTCTCGGCTCTCTCCCTCTCCCATCCCGCCACCTCCTTCGCTAGCATGACTGCTTCGCAGAAGGAGGTGACTGCCTCCCACTCCCTCTCGCCCCGGACCATGGCTTGGACCAGGGCCGGGCGCGAGAGGTCGCCGCCGCTGCCGATCGCCTCTACGAGGACACGGCGGTGCTCTGCCCAAGCGGGACAGACCTCCACCGTGTGCACCACCGTGTCCTCTGGGATGGTCGTACCCCTTAGTTACTGACTTATTACTTGTTAAAATTGCTTTTATATATTTTTTTTAGTTTTTATGAAAATCGTTTACTTTTTCCATTTTTGTAAATATGTGAGCACCATGTACCTATCTATCAGATTATTAATTTATATGTCATGGTTTCATTTTTAATTCTTTTACCTATTGTGGATAGTAATTTTATTTTAGGTGCATCGTCTTCACATATTATTTTATTATATAATTAATGTATGCAAAATATTGTAAAACATTTTAAAAGAGTAACGGTGGAGTTTCTTGCCCATTCTTCTCCATACGAAAACTACCTTTTGGAAGGGGCGACTAGAATCAATTCTATTTCATTGTAATATTTGACGTTCAAAAGTGCCTTTTATGTGCCTATTTGAAATAAATGCTTTGACTTTGACTTTTGACTTTGTTAAAATTACTGATTGCAGAAATATTTCTACGGCAGGAATCAAAAATGAAGATAGAAATTAAAGTCAATGCCTTCTTAGAGTAGAAGTAGTCTGATGTGTTGAATTTTTTACATGAACGGGTTTATGTATTTATATTTATAATATTTCAGTAAATTTTTCAGTATGGCCCTCTAGCCATGATGTAAGTCAGATTTGCCGCAGATAGAATCATATGTATTAGTGATTGTTTTTTAATTACGTAATGTAAACAAACATAAAAAATAAACATTAATTGAATAAAATCAAATTCATTTAAAGTTACGAAACAAGCTTTGAAATGTTGTGTGATTTTTCCTCGTAACGAAACGATAAACAGTAAACCATCGCTCCATAGAAATTTTTTGTGTAGGAGTCGTGTATAAGTGGCGAGACCACCCGCGGCGCGTAGGAAAAAAGTGTTCGGGAGCAGTATTGATCGCGTCATAGAAAAACCCAGGCGTGTGAGTGGATAGCAAACTAACTTCAAATCAATAATTATCACCTTATGCTATAAATGTTATGCTACAAAACTTTCCACAATAATCTCTCATACTTATCTACATTATAAATACGAAAGTAACTGTGTCTGACTGTTACCTTTTCACGCCTTAAAGGCTGAACGGATTTCCATGAAATTTGGCAAACACGTAGACCATGACCTGGGTTAGAACATAGTATACTTTTATCCCTGTATTAAGTTCCCGTGAGATAATTTCTGACCTCAACGCGGGCAAAGCCGTGTACACAAGCTAGTAATAAACATACTGTCAGCTGCTAAAGTTCCTATGATGGTCATAGAACTATAGAAGTTATTGGAGGGTAATGGAATTAGTACCTAATCGAACAATATGTATGAGACTAATCGTTTTAGTATTGAGCGGCGATATTATTTAGTTGTGTTGTGGCTGGTATAAAGTCTAGACTCGACTGAAGCTAATAAGGGCTTAGAATTGAGTAGGAGTGACTTGAGGATAAAATACTACCTATATGTAGAAGAGGGGTGGCTCAGAAGTTATGGGATTTAGGACTTAAGTAATTGGTACGAACCCAAGGAGGCGATAAATTTTCTTGGTTAGGTTATACATTTTCTTCTTCACCACTGCACACTGTTCAGACAATATCATGTGCGTCATCTGCCTAGCCTTTTCCCAATTATTTTTGGGGTCGGCTTCCAGTCTGACCGGATGCAGCTGAATACCAGTAACTTTGTTCACTTAAACGTAAAAGAGTTTAAGCTATTCATGATTAAAACGTTTGTTAAATTATTTCGTGCTCAGCAAACCCAATGAAACGAAAAGAGGCAGAAGGAAGTCTGTTAGTGCCTTCCGGCCTCCGGATTATTTCTCGTAGCTACCTGGGTTCCTGAAGATACAAGTAAACGTCGTTAAAACAAAGTGCACATCTCTGACAATGTTACTCCTCTGTAATAAAACTTAGAACAGTTTATTAGTTTAGGTTAGTTATAAAACACGTAGCCTGATGTAATGTTATTGACGTTATTCCGAACGGTTATTTCCTGTACCGTACTAGTATTTTTCAGACTTTGACTGCCCCGTTGCGCGTTGGTGTCGTGGGTTCCTGGGTTCTTGGTTAGTAACAGCCCGGAGTTTGGAAGTTGGCGGTGTAATTTTATTGAATCTCCTAACATGGACCTCTAAGACACTAAAAAATTAGATTATTACCTTCCTCGATCCTTCGAGATTCACATGCTATCCACGGATCTACCTGTATGAGCTTTATAACGTTATAGGACGCCACATAATATCATGTCAAACGTCCTCGTGAAATAAATTAGATTGTTGTCATCGACATTATTTTCTCCAATAAATTGCTATTGACAACGGAAACCTACGAATAATAAAAGTCACGGAAACCCTTTTATCTTGGTTATGTCGGTAAAATATCTTATTTCATAAAAGTTATAAATTGGAGGTACATTGGATACCGAATTCGACCCTTTAGAAGTTCAAGGAATTCGTCATTGTCTTTTGTTATCAGGGGTCGTCGGTTCGTAGCACATAACCCGTTCACAGTCCCATCCTGACCCACATACGGATGGGCCATAATGATTGTTTAATTACTTATTGTGTCTGCTTTGCAGATAGTAAACCTATTCGGGCTTATTTCAAAACTAGGTTTTTCTTTACCAGGTTAATAAAATTAGAGCCATTTTCAATTTCGAACTTTATCCCCAGTATTAAAGTTCTAATTTCTGAACATAAAGTTTTGTACTAATAACGGAATAAAGTTTAAAATACAAATCCGGCTTAAAGGTTTGGGCTTAGACTAAGTAAATGTAATTAGACGGGTTGACTTAGTTGACTAGGTTGCTTTTTCAAAATTAGGCTTTAAGTATAGCGTGTTCAGACCTGGCGAATGCGCCGCTCGCGAGCCACTTGCGAACTGCGCGCGTGTTGCTCGCGTACGGTTACAGACTACGTTTGGTGCGCCGCTCTAGTGCAACTCCGGCAAGGCTCGAGTGGGACGCGCGAGCAGCGCGCGCGCATATCTTCTTTCGCGTTTGAACTACGAGCCTCGCACGCGCGCACCTCCTGCGCCACTCAAGTACTGCGCGAAGCTTGCGCACGAGCGGCGCGTGTACGGCGCAGGGGCTGCGTACTACAAACATGAAATGCACGCGCGCAGTCTCAAGCGGCTTGCGAGCGGCGCATTCGCCTGGTCTGGACACACCTTAAGATTAGGCTCACGAGCGTGGTGATTCATTATTTTATCTTATGCAGGGTGGCAGGGTCATCGACGCGCAAACTATAACCATGAATTCAGACATGATTCTAGACAAAAAAAGTGCAGTACCTACCTACTTACGCGTTCAAAATGTACGAAACAGCATTTTTTTTCTTAAATAACTGACGAGAAATGTTCAGAATCATGTAGGTATTCTACTGAATGAATTCATAATTTTTTTCTTGATAATATTTTTCTTGAACGAAACCCAATAAAATGCAAGTACCTAAATGCTAGCTCATAAAACACATATTATTATTTTTCATACAATTTATTTTTTTCACTTACAAAACATGAATATCTAAAATGCAACGTTGCATTTTAATTTCTTTATGTATTATATATGAATACCTATGTACGTACAATAAATTATTTTAAGTTTTAACGTTAGTAGCTACTTATAATATCAATGGTATAACAGATCTTTCTATTGATTCCTCGATATATTACTAAAATACACGTAAACATATATTTCGAAACAATAAAAAAACACAAAAAAAATATTTTAAAACCTTTACAGTACCTACTACCAAAATGTACCAAAAAGTTTGCATTGCCGTTCTTTTACCAAATTTAAATCGCAACAGATAGAAAAAGTTACTAGGACAAAAATACAAAAAAAAAATTGGCGAGGTCGTTTCCATGAAGTATCCGTTTCAGCGATTACGCCAATAACATGCCAATACTAGACTAATTACCTAATTAATTTGTTCCTATAATTACTGCTTCGTAAACCCATAACAATGGCACTTTCTTGACTATTATAACGATATTATCACTTTCCATTACATTTGTACAGTTCTATTACAAATATATTCAGACAAAAATCTATACTAACATCAAGTTAGGACATAGTGACTTATTTTTGAACGAGCTAAGTCTCACCAGAAAATTTGATTAAAAGTTACCTACTGCAATTTTCTTGAGATTATTTACTTTCCTGTAATTTACTCGATTAAAACCACTCCTGTACTAGAAAATGTTCATTTATCCACCATTCTTCTAACGTTTTAGAACTTTCAGACAAAGTTGCTTAAAATTAACGCCACATTGAGGTCTACAACTCCTGAACGGGGTCCTCAGCATCAGCTAGCTTGACAAGGCCTATGAAGCTCTTCTCCGGCTGCATCAAGGAGTGTCTGTCACCCCCAGTGTTCCTGACTGCTAGCCTGTCACCAGCTTTGAGGAACAGTGCGGCTGCTGAGAAGCAGGAATTGGGCTTGTCAATCTGTTCTGTGGAGTGGGTAGACTGAGCACACTGGAGGAGAGTCTCCCGACCCTCGATTTCGGCATTCGTTCGGTGAAGAACCCAGGAGATTATGTCATGACTGTCCAGGTAGTAGATCTGAGGAAAAACAAATAATATTAAAGTGACTTCAAAAAAACTCCTATTTTTCTTCGATTTCCTATTTTTTCGTCGGCTAAGAAATTAGGTTTTCAATGAATCGAAAACTCTTTTTTGGTATTTATTTTTGTTGTATATAACTATAAAAAGGCACTATACACTTTAATTAATGTTTTCAGTAAGTACAGGTTTTTGCTTAAGAAAATATAAAACGGTTTTCTGGCTTCTCAGCCAAATGGCCTCAAGGCAGAAAGTTATCCCGAGGTAAAGTCAAAAGCCAAACATTAACTAATATAAATCTGCCGACTCTAGATTAATTTTTATTTAAGATAAGAAGTTCAAAGGAATTTATTAGCAGTTGGAGGCTATTTATTGTTTACTAATTTCGGAAAGTCTAGACTCCCAATCCTACGCAAAATTCACTGTCTATATAGCTATGTTAGCTATATGAAGAAAGCTTAGACATCTCCGTAATTTTAGGCATGATAAATGCTGATGTATTGCCAAATTAGAACTAGTGGTCATGTTCTGAAGTAAGATAGGCTAAAAGCATTGACTACTATAATAAGTATTGACTGCAGCGTCGCTTGTAATAGTTGGTTAAGACAGGCCGAGGATCGGACTCAGTGGCTTGCTATTGGAAAGGACTTTACAGCAGTTTCAGACCTTCCTGCCGTCTACTTTTCGTATTTCATTGGCTTTGTGCCACATCATCCACGTATCACCTGTGGGTTCTTTAATATCCATATATATATTTAGTGTTTCAAGGAGGTTTTGGCGCTTGAATGACATTGAAAAAGGTGCGTTGTTGGTAAACATAATTTTGTATTAATAAAATAAAATGGCGGCGTTAGTTCCGATTTTGACCACGCGCTTAATACCTGCACGTAGACGAGGTACACGCCAGTGTGGTGGACGTGTACGTGGCCGTTGCGAGTGAGCGTGGGGCGAGGGTGTGGGGACACCACCGTCCAGGGCGCCGGGTACCACACGTCGTGAGCCGCGCCGTGGGACACACGGACTAGACCATTACCTGTGAAGAAGATATTTTAAATTAATGATCATGAAAATGATGTTGAGATTTACGTGGAACTGGGTGTCGATGTCGTGGCGCAATTAAAGAAGGCCTATATCCATTACAGGACTGCAATAGATTAGGTTGCCTGTTTCAGAAAACCTAAAGCATCTAAGGCTCTTCATTCTGAAAGCAACGTTGCAAATAACTGTCAAATATTTCGCAGTTTGGTTAATTATTTATTATTATTATTTATTTATTTATTTAAAAAAGATATTACAAATTTTTACATGAACAAGGCACACAATTAGACCTCTGGGGTCTGTCTTAGCAAATAGCTTAATGAAAAAAATAATGCTAAATAAATTAATTTATTAATTAAAAAATAAATTTAAATTTAAAAATTAATAAAAAATTAATTAATTAATTAATTAAAAAAAATTAATTAATAAATTAATTAATAAAAAAAATAATAAAAATTAATTAATTAATTATAATATATATATATATAATATATATATTTATATATATATTTATATATATTAATTATATTATTATTATTAATTAATTAATTTATTTATTTATTAATTATTATTAATTAATTAAATTAATTTATTTTTTATTTAAATTTATTTATTTTATTTTTAATTTTATTTTAATTAAATTTATTTATTTATTTAATTAATTTATTATATTGCTTAATGCTTAATAGCTTAATGTCTGTCTTAGCTTAATGAAATAGTAAACTAAATGAAATGATGAAATAAAACTCTTAGTTGCTCTAAAATATTTGAATTGCATTAGTAAAACCATGTTAGGTATTGTAACAGTGTTAGGTGTTTTTTATCCGCAATTTTTCCAAGTGCACACACATTAACAAAATATTCACAAAATAATAGTTATTGCAATTCATCTATAGCTATACAAATAAATAAAATTGGAGTGTCTGTTTGTAATATTAAAATAACCGCTTTTTACTAAATGCATTACACACGGTACATATACTCGTACCAAAACAAATATTTTTACAATTTTTGTCTGTCTGTTCCGGCTAATCTCTGAAACGGCTGGACCGATTTGACGGGACTTTCACTGGAAGATAGCTGATGTAATAAGGAGTACCTAACTTACTTTTATTTTAGAAAAAGAATTAGGGTTCCGCGCAAACAAATTAAAACGTTTTTCGTTATGCACGCGAACGAAGTCGCGGGCACAGCTATCAATAAATATTTTATTACAATAGCGATATCACAGATTACTTTGTAGCTAGATAATATTCCAGGTATTATAAATAATTTAGTAGGCTATGGTAGGGGAGCAGAGCCCAGAGGGTATTGAACAAGCATACCTATGCAGGGCGAGAAGTTGAATAGCTGGTGCGATATATTGTGACAACACCGAAAATATAAAATATGTACATATGTACCATAGATATTGAATAATTAATCAAAACCGCGAAATATTCGACAGCTATTTGCGACGTTGTCAAACTTTCAGAATGTATGTGATCGGTTACCGGAAAATCAGCAACCAATCAAATCAAGGCTTGACATGAGACTCGACGATAGAATAGGCTTAAGGAAACCCGGGTTAAAGTGTCTGGCGATTCAATTTCCAACTCAATTCGTTGAGAGCAAAAAGTTTACGAAAACATTATAGACATGTCGAGCGTTGAATTACCGTCCTAGCAATTGACAAATTGAGTCGGCTTTGCTGTTCTTTGAAACGTGAGGTGTCCAATTGAATTCAAGCTCTCTTCAGTAGCGCTGAAGCAAACTGCAGTTGTACCTAGCTTGATTAAATAAAGCGTTTGAATACACTGACGATCTTCTACTAAATAAAGATCTTAAATTCATTCATTGCTGCGTTTAGAACTATTAAGTTTTGCACAATAGCTCTCTAAATAACGAAAGTGAGCATTTAGGAAGTATTTTTGAATATTCACAACCTAAAGGGGTTCGCTGCTCTCAAAACGGTGAAGGAAAACATCTTGAGGAAACCAGCATGTCCCAGAACCATAAATTCGAAGATATGTGCCATCTACCAACCCGCAGTGGGCCCGCGTGGTGGATTTAGCCCACTCCCTCTCACAGAAACGAGGTCTGTGGCCCATCAGTGGGAACATTATGGGCTGATTATACAACCTACATATTAATGTATACATACATATTACATAGTAATGTAATGTATATTTACAACCTACATATTTACAAAAATTATATATATATATCACTGAGCTGACCCAATTTCCAAATATAATTCGGAAAAAAGGACGTTTCTAAAGAAACCGGGTACTTAAGAAGTGGCATCTTTTTATACATTTTTCTTACAGCTAATTAATTTATTTCCTTCTTTCAGCGTAGGAGCTTACAGAAGCCATTTAAATTAGGTAGCTGAACCGTCTCTTTGAATACGGCTTTCAACTTGACTTGATGAGGTTTTAATAAGTTAACTTTGCATTGACGTTATTAATTACTAATCACAAATAATGAAAAAAAAACACAAGAGAACGAAAATATTTTTGGAATATTCAATTAAATGAATCCCCTCTAGAGAGAAAGGAGGCCTTGTTTTCAGAGGAAAACTCGACAAAGTAAATAACGTCGATACGAGTGGATAGTAAATAATGAAGGTAAATATTTACTATATGGGGAGGGAAGTTACCGAATTTATGTCAATATGTGCCCTCGAGGGGATTACCCGTTGGCGAAAATGACGAACTTACATACACACTTTCATTCCCTATTTAACCCCTTTAGGGGTGAATTTTCCTTCATTACAAAAGGAAATCTAGAGTTTGAAATAAAAAAAAAAATGTTTCTAGAACCAACGGTGTATGCTGTGCCTTTCGTGATTTTTTATTAAGTCTACTTAATAAAAATCTTAAATGGGAGTTTGAAACATCTGCACTGTTATGGTTAAGAATCTTCAGTTGTTGTGAGATTTTCCGAAGACTTATAAAACTTAATAAACAACAAGGAAATTGACAAGACAAGTCCGACATCAAGATTACAGAACACCTACCTACTGTACACGGGGTGGCAGGGAGACCGACGCGAAAACTGTGACCATGAATTTAGCACATGATTCTAATCTAGCGTAGAAAGTTTTCGTCGGTTATAAGAAAGGGTCAAAATGTATGGAACAGCTCATTTTTAGGGTTCCGTACCTCAAAAGGAAAAACGGAACCCTTATAAGATCACTTCGTTGTCCGTCTGTCTGTCCGTCAGTCAAAACCCTTTTTCTTTCCTAAGAAACCTAACGCGTGGAGTTATCAAGTTGAAATGAATATCAAAAACTCAGGGCTGCCATCCCTTGAAATAGTGAAAAAAAAAAAACTTCTAAGTGGACACAATTAAAATATACTTACGGGCGTTTATGTTCCGAAATCAAAACCTTTAGGGTACTTCCCGTTGACCTAGAATCATGAAATTTGGCAAGAAGCAATGTGATGTAGGAAGAGTAAAGGAAAAAATCCGTTTTTTTTATTAATTTTGAAACTATTTAAATAGGTTGGTACCTACAAATTTTTGTTTTTTTTTTATATACTTACTTAACATAAGACACAAAAAATTGAACGTGAAAATGATAACAGGCTGTGCTTCGATGTTCCCTGCTACCCAGGCTAACGATAATTATCCTATTTTCTCGTAGTCTTGAGTAACTTATTCCTAATTTATATTGTACACTTGGACGCATATCTGTGTTGATTTCATATTCTGCTGAGATATATTATGATGTCATTACTGTCTACGTCTGAAATATGTGACATTTTCATCTTCATCTTATGAATAAATAAAATTCTTGATATTTGGATTCATAAATATGTAAGGTCAAAGTGTGCATTTATTTGTGGACCATGAATTGAATAAAGACTATGAATGGATGATCTTTTTTCATGTTCACAAGGTTATTTAAAATCTGTTATGTATTACCATTTACCCAAAAACTGGGCTGTGCAGGTCAGATAGGCAGTCGCTCCATGTAAAATACTGGTATTCAGCTGCATCCGGTTAGACTGGAAGCCGACCCCAACATAGTTGGGAAAAGGCTAGGCAGATGATGACGATGATTTATTAGCATTTAGTAGCGGGTGTCAAGCTCGTCCCGCCATCTTCGTCTTGGCCTGCCGCGATGGCGTCGTGCGTTTAGTGGGACCCAATCGGTGGTAGGGACTGGCCGACACTCGCAAAAGACATAATTGTGTGGAAAAGGGAAAGGGAGGCCTTTGCCCTGCAGTGGGACAGACAGGCTAGTTAGATTAGATTAGTAGCGGGTATTCCCCAAAGGGTTAGGCAGAGATGTACTTATAGTACACCCTTTCGCCAGTTATGTTTAAGTCCTTCGTAATACAGGGCAAGCCTATTGCCATCAATCGGGCACAAATCCAGACTCCGGACTGCCACTGCCATAGATAGCCTCTACAGTACCTTGTTTTCATCTTAGAACGAATATATGCCGTCAGTAAATATATTACCTTTGTAATGTTCGTGTATCTCGGGGCTCAGGTGTGATGTGTTGCCGTGGAAGTGAGCCGCTATGAACGGCCGCCGCACGCCATCCTGAAACGGATTCACTTACAGATTACTACACATTTTGGGGGATAAGCGGCATCTACTGATTATCACCCAAAGGTTGACTGGTGGGCACGCCGCGATACCGGCGGTAAGGCCCCTCTTTGAGGAGTGGCTAGAGAGGCGTCACGGCGCCCTCACCTACCGCCTGACGCAGGTCCTCACCGGACACGGATGTTTCGGGAGGTTCCTGCACATAATCAGGCGGGAGGAAACGCCCGGGTGTCACCACTGCGAGGATCGCCCAGAGGACACGGTGGAGCACACGGTGGAGGTCTGTCCCGCTTGGGCAGAGCACCGCCGTGTCCTCGTAGAGGCGATCGGCAGCGGCGGCGACCTCTCGCGCCCGGCCCTGGTCCAAGCCATGGTCCGGGGCGAGAGGGAGTGGGAGGCAGTCACCTCCTTCTGCGAAGCAGTCATGCTAGCGAAGGAGGTGGCGGGATGGGAGAGGGAGAGAGCCGAGAGGGCCGCCCGTCCCAGCCGCCGCGGTAGACGCTCCGGGCGTCGGGAGCCGCGTGACGACTCCCGGCCACCGTAGGCGCGGGCCTCAAAGAGATGTCAGCAGACATGGAGGGGCCCGTTAGGGCCGAAGCCTGCCGGGGCAGCGGGATTGTCCGAAAGGGTTACCGCTGCCCCGGAACATAAAGGGCTAAGGAAGGAACACGGATGGGTTTTAGTCAGTAAGAGTCTGACACTCCCTTCCGCTCCACCCAGAGCGGGAGGGGTCATTGGATGATATACCATCCTTAAAAAAAAAAAAAAGGTTGACTGGTAGAAAATGCCTATGGCATTAAGTTCGCCTCTGTACATTTTTCTGCTTGAAGTAATAAATAAATATATCTGGATCTTAACTAAGTAAATTGGTAATCCGCAATATGGCTGGTGGTCGGGGAAACAAGAAATTTCACACAGACGAAGTCGCGGGCAAAGGCTGGTACATTATAAAATGTTGAGGATCTCTGTTCCCGAAATTACACATTTAAAAACGACTCTGATTTAATCTTAAATAATGTAAATTAGGCACTCAGACTGAGTACAAAAACTTCATTAAATGAATACTCTAGATCTGATTACGTTTATTCTACCTCAAAATAACATTAGAACTTTAACTGGCTCGTCTTTTCTAAACCCAACTAATGGCCGATAATATAACGAAGCAAAGACCTTAGAGCTCTGCTTATTAAATCCTCCCATATGGACTTCCATCAGCTAATTTTACCTGTGATAGCTACCACATGGGTAAAATTAGCTTACGAATCTATTTAAATGCCCAGCTTGGCAATAATAAGTGCTAACATTGGTAGCAAAACGGTTCGTTTTTGTTTATAGGAACTGAGCATCAGTAGAGATTTATTCCGGTCTATCCCCTGAGCATGGCGCTCATATTAAAAATATGTGTGAGTGAGAGAGAGAAAGTTGCATGGAGGGCTCATAACGCTTCTTCGTTTCATGACGATTTCTACCGATTTACTCCTACCAGCAAGCCGCGTTAAAGATCTTCGTTCCAATAACATAACATTAGATAAAAATGTATTAGTTTGTACCTCAAAATCACTGTTCCTGACAGTTCTGGTCACGGTGTGCATCGCCATCTTGGCTGAGGGAGCGTAGTCCAAGTTCGGAGAGAACTTTTTAGTCTTGCGTCTGAAACAATATCACTAGTTGAAAAACTTTCTTAGAAGTTATTGCAGTACTGAAAAGGCATTATTCACTAACACTAAGAAACACCTAATAAATAAAAGTGCGCTGTTGGATTTTCAACGCTTGACTCAGCAGTGAAAGTTAAAAATCCAATACCACGTTTTTATATAGGCATTCATTTAGGTGCACTCTAATTTTAGTGAAAACAGGCATTGCTCTAATGAAGCTAAAGCTACATAGGTAGGAAAAATAACTTCTAACTTAGGTTTATAAACTTATTCGTTCCTAGCACAACTTCAGTGTTTACTGAAGCAGATTAATCTTAGAATCCAAGAAGTTTCAATTTGCTGAGGAAAATTAATTTTCCTGTACCTATCGAAAGCTCAAAGGCGCAGAATTTTATTCCGAAATTTGCTCACTCAAATTAAAAACCGTAACTTAGCGATAGTATATCTAAAAGTAGATTAGTTAATTTTACCTTATCATAATGTGAGGTGAGAAAAATTATATGTTTAGCAAATTAATCCCCTAAAACAAATAATAAATAATTAAATTAACCCTTGGTTGACTGGTAGAGAATGCCTGGCATTAAGTCCGCCTTTATACCTTTTTGGAAAAAGATTAAATAAATAAATTATGTATCTACAAACTTAAATTGACCGTATATTCCAATTACAACTGTCAGTCTTTGATACCTTTTGAGGGGCCCGTGGCTAAATAATAACAGCCGCACAGGTCGATCGATCAGGTTAAGCTACGCTTGCCGCGGTTGGTCTGTGGATGGGTGACCGTCTTTACATATCGAGACCCCTCCGTGCCTCGGAAAGCACGTTAAGCCGTAGGTCCCGGCTGTCATTTGTGGATCTTTGACAGTCGTTACGGGTAGTCAGAAGCCCGAAAGTCTGACAACCAGTCTTACCAAGGGGTATTGTATTACCCAGTAACTGGGTTGTGGAGGTCAGATAGGCAGTCGCTCCATGTAAAATACTGGTATTCGGCTGCATCCGGTTAGACTGGAAGCCGACCCCAACATAGTTGGGAAAAAGGCTAGGCAGATGATGATGAGTCTTTGATAGCTGTATTCCGTAGACAGAGAATTACTCTGTCTACGTTGTTTTCACAGGCAAAATGACGTAGGGTGTAATTTTTATTAACAGTATGTTCCCCTACTATGTCATTTAATGAACACAATGAATTAGGGCCCATACACACGAGCGATACGCGTCAACGAAGACAACGGAGAACAGAGGCAACTGCAGTCGTAACGCGTGTCGGCGGCAGTCGCCTCTGCCGTTGACGCGTGTCGCTCGTGTGTATACACACATAGAGGAACACACGCAATAGACAGATACATCATACCAAAAAACGAAAACATTACCAGACATCTAATTTAGTTTTATGTTACACTAGCTTCCGCCCGCGGCTTCGCCCGCGAGGCATGTCGATAAAAACTATCCTGTGTCCTTCCCCGGGATGCAATCTATCTCTCTGCCAAATTTTATCGAAATCCGTTCAGTGGTTTATTCGTGAAAAGGTAACATACAGACAGACAGTTACTTTCGAATTTATAATATTAGTATGGAAGTATGGATTTTCAAACAAAAATCATGAATATTCATCCTTGTCCAACCATGTTTCATCTTGCTACCGTTCCTTCTCCGTCTCTACATTATCACAAACTTCAGAGTACAACTTCGCCTCAGCTCCCTGCTGCACCTTTTAGCATCACAACTTAGCGCCCTCATTAACCTGCCAAGCGTGAGTTACGCCAACTTTCCCTCTTCAACGTCCTTTAATTAAAATCGCGAAACTAAAAAACTTCATTTTAATTACTTTTGCTTTGTATAGAGCTTCTCTTAAGCTTTGCAAAGCTTGTGCAGAAAATATACTTCTAAACTAATATACTTACTACATATTTTATTTATATTATAAAGAGAAAAGATTTAATTTTTGTTTGTTTGTTTGTTACGCTTTCACGCTAAAACGGCTGATCGGATTTGGATGAAATTTGGTACATCGGTAGACCATGACTTGGATAGGATACTTTTTATCCCGATATTCAAATGGAACCGAGACTTATGCAGGTGAAACCGCGGGGCGCAGTTAGTTGTTTTAACTAACGAATTGCCTTTGCTTCAAACGCTTTTTACGGATTAACAAAACATGGAGATTTATTTGTGTGTAATACTGATAATAAATTCTCTGAATAATGGTGAAAACCGCATCAAAATCCGTTGCGTAGTTTAGAAGAACAACACGGTCACACAGACTGACATGAAAAGTGACTTGAATTTAAAATTTGTGGGTATAAACCACAAAATTAAACAGGTTTGTCTCAAAATATAATTTGGACTAATCTAAGCAACACTCCAACGTGTTCTTATTAGAAATTATACTTACTAACATTGTTATTATTCAGTCAAGAACAATGCTTAGGAGGACAGTGACTTGACAAACTTTGATGTGACTTGTCACTCGCACGAAGACTTGAACGGAGCAGAGAGAATTGGGAAAATTACATTTCTAGATTGGCGATCCCTTTCTGTTGGATTTAATCCCGGGAAATAGTCCAAACACTACGATTCCTTTCTATCAACGCTTTGTAGAGTGAAAATGAATGTTTGTTTGCGTCTGTTTTCCAACAAGAAATATGTTTGAGGAAATTCGACTTTTCTTTGTGTTTGTAATTTTCGTCTGTCAGATTTGCTTTCCAAATGTTGACGCATTCTAGTAGAAAGATATCAAAATGCCAATTCTCGTAATTTAAAACGTTCAAAATCTAGTCGCAGTGTCATCTCGGCGACAAACAAATGTCAAAAACTTGTAGGGAAATTTGAGGTATTTTTAACAGATGGAGACTGAGGTCAGACTGTGAACGTTCTTAAAAAATTACGAGAATTGCCCCTCTGGTAGAATGCGTCAAAACTAGTGCTTCATCAGAATTAATTCAGAGAAAATAAAAAAATACACCTATATTTGTTCCCATGCTAAATTAATGAATTGTAAGTATTGTAACCGACTAAATTGTTCTAGGTAACTAGTTGTAGGTAACTTAGTATACTTTTGTTATGTGATCTTCATAATCCTCCCTTACGTAAAGACCGTACCGACCTTTAGCCACCCTTACGTAACCTGGGGAAAACTACAGACCAAGTTTAATGACGAAAGCTCCTGTTTATAAACTACAAATAAAGTTCTTAGAAGCTCCTACAAAAGGCATGAGCAAGGCTTCCATGCATACGTTCCTTCTGTAGCAGAAAGTGCTGTGAACGTGGCGAGGCGGCACGTGTCGGTAATATAGCACTCTAACAAGTTTACCAACAATGTTTGCAGTTGTATCGCCTTAAGTTGAGTCACGTTACTTTATTCATTTGATAGTGTGTACGGGTTGCAAGTGGACTAAGCTATCGATTACCTAACTACTTACTGGCTGTTATGTTATATTAGTTGTTGCCCCGCGACTTCGGCTGCGTTTATTTTGTATTTCTTATGTTTTTAATACAAATATCCAGGATAAAAAGTAGTCTGTTTTTTTAAAGTTCCCAGCCTGCCTATCTGTCAAACTGTTACTTTCACATTTATAATATAACATAATATGTTCTTCGAGAGGATGCCAACTATCTTCTTGCCATATTATCGAAATCCGTTCAGTGGGTTAAGCGTGAAAAGGTAACACACACAAGCGATGTTCAAACACTGTAAATAACTACGGTGCACATGAACCCTTATTTACAATCCTCGCTTATGTCAAACTAGGCTTTGCTCCTTCGAGTCGTAGACTACAGATTTGAAAATCAGAAAATGCACTACAAAGCAGCCTCAAAAACAAAAAAAAGCCTAATGACCAAAATTTTAGAATAAACAGCCCTTGTATTAGCAAGGTTTCCTTCCGAAGGTATGGTAATAATAGTCCTAATGTGGCCTTCAATAGTGGAAACAAAAATATTGATTAGCTCACAACAGCATCAAGTGCTTATGGACGAACCACTCGATTATCCACTGACGTATCGACATACGGTTCGGTATACATGACTTACGTTCTGGAGTGGCAAATATTTGTGATATGTAGGTACGGAGCAGAGTGCTCCACAGTAATTGTGTTACTAGTTCATCTGACACCTCGCTTCAAAAGGCTGACGAAATATTGAGGTTCGCATTAGAAAAATATTTTAGGTGTCTATAGGATACGGTTGTTGTTTGATCAAGTTGGTTTTTCTTTTGTTTTGGTAGAGGACGTTGCGGAGGCTTTTGACTAGGTACTTTGAAAGTGTGTATTTTTTCTTTGTTTTTTTAATCTCTATCTATCTTTAAATGGTTTCTGGTGTTTTGTTATACTCATATTCCTAGACACTAGGCTCTCCATAGTTTTTAAGCTTGTCTTAATTAATACGATGCCATTTTTTGTGAATTGAAGTGAAAATATAAATTATATGACTTTTAGACTTTAAATATTTTGTGACGCGCCATGTCTGTTCAGCTTTAAAATATTGATTACCTGCCTGACTAGTATATTCAGTCGTACTATGTGAGTAGTCTGGAATATGGTTTAAAGACAAAGACATTAATTATTCGTCGGATATGGTAGGTACCAAGTTGGGTGGTTTTAGATAAGTTCAGGACACATTTAAACATATTTAATACAGTTTTGCCCATGGATGGTCAGAAGTTCAGAACTTATTTTAACGTCTGAAGTTCCACTCTTAATTAACGACATCGGATAAAAAAAACATCAGTTGAAAGCTCACTGTAAGCAAAGCTCCCAACAAACACCATCAGATAACAATATTTGCGAGATCCACCTTAGATTAACTAGAGCGGTACGAATATGGCGCGATAAAAATAGCAATAAACATTATAATACATGAATATTTCTCATGATGGAACCCGAGAGCGCTGCGGTCGCATTCCTGATTGCTTCGCGTCGTGCCGCCGACCGTCACAGTCTCCTATACAAACATACTTGCTCCTGCTATCTATACTGGAATTTGCGGTCAGCATAACGTTTAGGACTAGATCTTCAAGTAGTTTGACGGTTTCGAAGATGGAGTTAGTATGAGAGAATTTGTTGTTGAGCAAGTAACTACGTAATAATAATTGTGGACCTCCTAGTTCGAACATCATGGCTCTACAATATGTAACAGAATTAATGCACATTATGAAAGTAGTTTGTTCAGAATCGTTTCTGAATCGCTGTCTGCCGTTTTTAACATACATGTCGCAGCCAACTAGCTTAATTAGCCTTTATTAGCTTGACTCGCGCGCTTTTTGGTCACAGTTCTAACATAAACCTAACCCATTTGGTCGCTCGCGCGTAGTAATGATGACACATGAGTAGATTTATCTACTCAATCAGATAAATCTACTCATGTGGTAATGGTCACAGTTCTAACCTAAACTATGAACTGCCAAATTATTCACCTAACTGCCGATTGCAACATTTTTACCGACCATTAATTTATCTCTGGAGTATCTTTTGTACCTACTGATATTGTAGGATTTAAAAACCGACGAAAACTTTCTACGCTTGAATCATGATGTGTTCATGGTTACATTTTGCGCGTCGATATCCCGTCACCCTGTTTAAGATTAGAAACATGTAGACTCTAGCTAGAATGTTTTAAGTGTTTTGCTTTTGTTTGCTTCATCAACATCAGCATAAAAATCATGCTTAATGTACCTGTCATCAGTCTTAGCCATCACCCTGGGCGCTGCGTACTCATCGACGGAGTCAGCTGATGAGTCAGGGAAGACGCTGCGCTTGGGTCTCGATCCTTCTTCCTCTGTAGACTTGGTCGGATGGACTGCTACTGGTACTGCAGGTTGCAGTTCTGGAAGAGGTTGCAAACATGAAATAAGGTCAGTGAACTAAGAAATGCACAAAATCATAGACTGACGGACAAAATAGTGTTGTCCTCATCATACCAGCCTATTATTTTCCCATTGCAGGGCAAAGGCCTCTTCTGATACAGAGAAGACACGAGCACTGACCACCACGCTTCTTTAAGATGGGTCTGCGATTTTAGACTTATATTAATTATAAGTTCTGGCTTCCTCACTCTCTTTTTAATTCAGAAATATTTTTTTAATAATGTCTCAAATACCTATGCTCCCAGCACAATTCGGAAACTTTTATCTGATAGGTATATTTCAAAAACATCCATTTAATCATCCATTCTAACCTGACTGACCTGAATTTCATTGCAACTGTCATTCGTTTCCTTAGGACCAAACTATGAACATTTATTGCACAGTATTCCTATGGGAGTCACATCATTCTCGTCAGAGCGAGTGCTTTCAATCTATTAGTACTCGATAGTAGTAGAACGATATTATGAATATGAATGTCGGTGGCTATAAGTGTAGGGGAAGACCAAAGAAATAAGTCTCCAGGTTGGCCGAAGCAAGGTAAAGCTGTTCAGGTGGAGATTCATAGACGACTCCACCTTGGAGTGTAAATGTGGTGCTGTTCCACAAACGATGGGACACTTATATATCGTGTCCTGCGTGTCCTGTCAGTTGCACGTTCCAGGAACTGATGGACGCTGGTGATGGCGCTAAACAAGTAGCCGAATTCTGGGCAGCAGTCCATTTAGATTGCTATTGATACGATAAGAAGAAGAAAGAAACAATGCAAGGACTGTGTGAATCATGTGGTTAGAAAGGGGGTGACTATCGAGATGACGACTAATCGAGAAGTATGGAAGAAAATGACATGTTGCACCTCAAATAAATTGGGATATATGTATGTAGGGAGAAGAATGATGATTAATAACGATATTGTGTCAGACAAAAATCGGGCGGTTTATAACATTAACATAGAATTTATTGCGAAATAATTTGGCAAAGTTGCAAAAGAAAAAAAAAAGTTGATCAAGGTTTGACTATCTAAATATTACAGCTGCGGTTGCAAAATGGCGAGGATTTACTACTGGCTTCCTTATGACCCTGAATCGTTTAGGAGACGAAAACTTGCTTGGTATAGTGTCATAACGTCACACCGGTTTTCCACAGGGTTAGACACAGGTGTACCACATGTGGTATTCTTCATATACATTTCGCCAGTTAATATATTTAGGTTCTATGTGACAGGGGCCGAGCTTATTGACATCACACAAATTCAAAGTCCAGGTTGCTGCTGTATTAAAAATATGTTTCTAACTATAAGTACCTACTCCACAACATAGTGTCGGCACGCTAATTCTTTCAACCAATAATTTATCTACAAAAGCCTAAATTTCTTGAAAAACTTCAAGTCTGACAAATCTTTAAGTTTCTTGGAAACGGCGGCAAAGTTTGGAATTGTTTAACAGCTTTCTATCTACTCCAAAGTGATCGCTTAGAGTGGAACGATTTCAGATACGAACCGAAGCGTAGTTTTACAGTCTGTAGGAGCCTAGGAGGTACCAAACTTGGAACCAATTTTGGTGAAATCTTAGATAATGTAAGAATATATTGACACTAATCTCCATACACGTCATTGTATGGAAGAAAAACACATGTTGCGCCGACCCCAAATAAATTAGGATGTACAAATTTACGGTTTTTGGGAGTTTTTCCTTTACTTGTGCTACATGACATGCTTCTTGCCTCATGAATTTTGATTTCCTTGACAGGGTCGAAATATACGTTTTTTGCGTCATGACCGTATCTTTTTTTAAGTTAACTTAGAAGTTTGATTTTATTGACAGCTTCAAGAGACTGTAGTCTTGAGTATATGGTTTTATTTTCAACTCGATACCTCCAAGCGTTCCCGAGTTCGAGCGTCTTGAACTCTTGACAGACAGAAACCGACAGACGGACAACAAAGTGATCCAATAAGGGTTCAATTTTTCCTTTAGAGGTACGGAACCCTAAAAAACAACTAAGCTAAAGAAATAACTGTCAAGACGTTACAGACAACTTAGGTAACACAAATGGAGGCTCAATTAATTGTCATAGCAACTTCTCTCGAGAAATTCTATACAACTTTCTGCTTTTGCAAGAAAGTACTGAACATTTTCTTGATACTTCTAAGGCTTATTATTACTTTATCTATTTCATCTAGTTCATTTCTCAACTATCGAGAACTTTTATCTAAGTCGTTTCACTTCAATTATTTCATGAAGCCAATTAAATTCATAAAACTTTATATGTATTTGTATGTGGGTATATCTATTTCCGGGATTCTGGGCTTTACCAGGTCGAGCTATTTGTTATTGTGTTTTTCTATCAAGAATTTCTCAGTAGCAGTTCGGAGTCTGAATTTGTGCCCGGCTGATGGTATGAGTAAGCTCGCCCTCTATGACCACATGGGACTTAAAACATTACTGGCAAAATGTGGGTGTACTATAATATAAACACCTCTGCCTATGCCTAACCCTTTGGGTAAAACAGGCGTGATGTTATAAAATTTTATAATATTTTTTTCTTAACCGAGGAAAAAAGAAGAAAACAACCAAAAGGAGTTGTGTCTGGCGGGCAATTGTGATTCATGTCGGGCCGTTGGTTGTACATAATGCTAGTTGCGCATTAAACTCTGCTTGCGAGATGCAGGATTTTGCGTGACGTCAGTATGACGCGTAGTTCGCATGTGGCGTTGTAAATACTGCTACAATCTATTTCACTTAGAACAAGACGAGCGGACAAACTTAGTCCGGCGTGGTGTGGCAGTGGCTCAATTAGGTTAGGTTTTCAATGACACGGCATGTCTAAGCATACATACAGCAGCTGTGTATTTGTACCTGCGATGGTTATCATTGAAATTTAAATTTTATTGTCATACTATTAAGTTATATTCCTATGCGTCTCATTAAAATCCCTTGCCCTACCGTGCCGCCAGTGCACGAAGACCCATAGTGGACTTTCCATTATCTCGTAGTTTAGAAAATATTCTTACCAAGCAAGTCAGGGTCTTCTGGGTTCTCATTCAGTCTTCGCTTAATCTCCCTGATGTTAGACATCACAGACTTGTCTCCGAAGGTGACGTCGCTGTCCACGAAGTCTTCAGGTCGGAGGTGTACCATGTTCGTTGTGCCGATCTGAAGAAGAAAATATTCAATGAGACTACATTTAAAAGGAATATTAGTTGTAACGGGCCGTTAGGGGTAGTCAGAAATCCGAAAGACTGATAGTCAGTCTTACCAAAGGGTATCACCCAGTAAGTGGGTTGCGGAGGTCAGATAGGCAGTCGCTTCATGTAATATGGTGGTATTCAGCTGCATCCGGTAAGATTGGAAACCCACCGCAATACAGGATGGAAAGGCCAGGTAGATAATGATAGTGGTAGAACAGCAGTAAGATCGCTTTCCATCGCTTTTCATCAGACGTGATGGTGTCAAAAGCGTGCCCATTCAACAATTGAAAAAATAAAGTCTATTCTGTTAGAACCAACCAGAAAAAATAAGTCAAACAGGTATCATAAATAATTATAATAATTTAAATAAGTGTAACGGAATGTGACTCGTGTATGGAATCCGATTTCTTTATATTTCACTTAATTATTGCAGAAATTATGTTAAAAAACCAAAGGAAATATTAAATAACTTCATTAATAAGTTTATTTTTGAATGAGAATTATTAAATAACATTAATTAAATGTGAATCAGAATGTTTAAATAAAGAATACTTATGCTAATACCAAATGTCAAATTAAGTGAAATAAATGAATATTAATTCATTTGTTTACACGTTTTGCACGGATTTTACGACTTGACAAAACATAGAGATCTTCATTTATACACGTGTAAACCTTCCGGAACACATCCTCTAAATGACGGTGAGACCGTATGAAAATCCGAAAACCGACTTTAATTTTTAACATGCATAGATGTGTTATTTAATATTACATAACTGGTGTTCAAAACCAAAACCAAATGAAAAAAAAAAAACAAAAAAGCTTTTGAAATATTTACTTTAGTTCAAAGAAAGCAATTTTCCCAAAGTTTCAAACATAAACAAAACCAGAATGGTTCTATAGAAACAAAACGTAAATCGTCCATAGTAAATAAGAAAAAGAAAACAATTGGGATTTCTTACAAAAATTTTAAAGAAGGAATCTTTTGAATTTTCACGCATTTCTGTTCGCAACCATCAGAGGTTCCCTAGCAGCACAACTGGTACACTGCGGTGTGCTAGTTGAAATACCGCTGGGGGCTTGCACCAGTTCTTCTTCCCAGCTAAAGCACTAGGAAGTGTGAAGAGCTGCTGTTTTGGGGGACCTTATGACAAAGTTTAGGTTGACAAAGTAAACTTGACAAAGTTTAGGGATAACATGAAGAACACGGTGTGTGTTCTTCATGTTATCCCTAAACTTTATCAAACGCTTCTATATATTTTACAAATTAAATATATCAAAGGATACTAGAGTACTTACTTAAAAAGACTTCGTTACAAAGATATTTATAATTTCATTTAATTAAATTTAATTGAGCTATGAAGAAAAAAAGGGTCTTAACTTAGTTTTGACAAGTTTCAGCCCGCCAAGTCTTGGGAATGAAAATAAGTCATTGCCAATTCGGATAAAGAGGCATGCATATCGGGTGATTTACGTCAAGGTATTTAGTTTGTAAGAAAATTAACAAAAAAATAGGAATTCATTAATGTGTCCGTAATGAAAAATGCTTATTTCCATGGTCTGAACATCTGGTCGAAGTTTATGTATATCGTCCGGAATACGTTCAAAAAGTGCTGATTCTCAACCTAATTATAATAAATTACTTTTGATTTTACCAAGACATAAAACGAAAGACTGCCTTGTTGGTCTAGACAAGAGCTACTGATGAGCATGAGGTCCTGGGTTCGATTTCCAGGTCGGGCAAAGTGTTATTGGGTTTTGCTATAAGGAATTTCTCAGTAGCAGCCCGGTTAATGACAATAGGCTCGCCCCTATTACTTGGGACTTCTACATAGGAGTTACTAGCGAAATATTACTTACTATAGTTACACCTCTACCCAACCCTAAGGGGTTAACAGGTGTGATGTTATGTTTATGTTATGTAAGCAGGTAATAAATGAGTATCCCAAAAAAATATTCTCAAGTGCTATTATGAAATAAACAAGTGATTGAAGTTAAGGAAACAAGTAAACATTTAAAAATGTATACAAAGAAGGATGCCGCTCATGAATTTTAACAGAGTTTCATCGCGCGACGACTCTGGTGCAACAATTTCTATGAAAACTTCATGGAAATTGTTCTTCCGGAGTCGCGTCGCGTCGCGCCTTTCTGCGGGAGCCTTTATGTGTCACTGAACGAAGAAATGGGTAGGTATCTTTCTTACCACCCGTTTTAAGACATTCCCTTCGGTTGCTCTTTGTTTTTTAATTATGACTCAGTGAGTGGAAAGCCGGCAGATGATAGCAGTAAAAGTACAAACAGACCGTGTCGGAGAACTGAACGATAAATATGAACTGGGATTCTGCTGAAATGTTTGTTTCTTTTTCCTGGTTTCAAATTAAGTTAATAACTTTCTTTTGTTCCTGAGAGGAAAGTTAATAAACTCTTTCTCAATTCTCAATATCTAGCACCTTTACGCCAAAATACAAAGCTGGTCCTAATGTACCCACAAAGATCATTATCATTTCAGCAGAAAAACGTCAGCACCGTGGAGGTGCTGACGTTTTTCTTCGACCGGTTGTGTGGGTCTCGCATCCAGCGTATGATCCACACTACGAGTAAATTACTAGGTATAACAATTAGGTATGGTCTGTCTGTCCGTTACCTTGACATAGGTACGGCATTTCATACAAACTTTCAAGCCCTTGTTTATCGAAATGAATGAACCGAGAACCAGGATACAAAGGTCTAAAAGTTAGTAAAGAACATTTTCTTTCATTATTTTTTCTTATTTTTTATTTAAATCATTGACCAAATCCTCTTGGCAATTTATAAACAAAATAAATACAAAGTGTTCTTCAAAAAGCACTCAAAATAAGCGATTGCTGAAAGAGACACGTCAAGGCGTCTCGGAGACGGGTGCGATGGACAGAGAAGTACCGCTCGAGACACTTGCGCAAGTTTTAAGTACTCACGACGGCATATCAAGCTATACATTTCCAGTATAAGCTGACTTCTCATTGTACGAAAAGCCTATACAATGCGAGGTCAGCTAAAACTGGAAATGTGTAACTTGATATGTCGTCGTGTGTACTATCCGCCGTAGGTATTTAGATGAATTACTGACACTGAGACACTTGGATTGGCCGAATCAAGTTCAGGGTTGAATTTTAAAATTTCAAGAAGAAGAAACAAATCAGTGACAATACCTCTAAGATGCCTGGCTGCGTACCATAGACATAAGAAAGAAGTTTTTTTTATACATTTCTATGGTGTTTAACTGTTTACACAAGATGCCCATTATAGATAGCAAGATGCAGCTGAATACCAGTATTTTACATGGATCGACTGCCTATCAGTAGGCCAATTCTCGTAATTTAAAACGTTCAAAATCTAGTCGCAGTCTCATCTCAGCGACAAACAAATGTCAAAAACTTGTCAAAATGTACTGAAATTTGAGGTACTTTTGACAGATTGAGACTGAGATCAGACTGTGAACGTTCTTAAAATTACCAGAATTGCCCCTCTGATCTTCACAACCCAGTTACTGGATACCCCTAGGTAAGACTGGTTGTCAGACTTTTGGGCTTCTGACTATCCATAACGACTGTCAAAGATGTACGAATGAGAGCCGGGACCATCGGCTTAACGTGCTTTCTGAGGCACCCATCCACGGACCAACCGCGGCAAGCGTAGCTTTACCTGATCGATCGACCCGTGCGGCTGTTATTACTTAGCCACAAGCCCCACCAAACAACACCAAAATAAGGAACAATAGGTACATATTAATGAAACCGCAGATTATACATACACGTGTTCAAATACAACGTGAAACTAGATATTATGATGTAGATACACCCTTAACACAAATAACAAAGGTAAATTCCTGGTAAATTCTTAATCCCTAAGCGTCGTTGCGGACGAGCTTCGGCCATCTTTGCTCCATGCTCCAACCTAGTCGTGTGTTTAATGGTGGTTTAATGCGTATCGATTTTCATACGCGTGTAGGTATTTACTCCTTGATAACGAAGCTGAATTTAAATTTTATGAGAATGGAGAAGTAATGGGATCGGATCATCTGAATTAGGAATGTCTTTAGATTTAACGACGCGACGGTAAAAGTTTTGCGTTTTGTTATTTGTTTAAAAGAGAAACTGTGGAGTTTCTTGCCGGCTCTTCTCCATAGGAAACGACCAATTGGAACCGTGCACCTAGTTTCTGACGTTTCATAAGTGCCACAGTTATGAGAAATAAAAATTTTGATTTTGTGTTGTTAATTTTTGAAACACGTGTCATTTCTGTCTCTAGATCTTATGACAATGTAATTTCGTGAAGTTCAATCCCATCTGCCTGCTTAGATATGTTTTCATGTCGTTTTCAATCATCTTTATGAAATCCCCGGCAGAAACATAACAAACAACGTTTACATGCATCTTGCTAAGTAGAATCCTTCCTGTCACAGTCATGACGTGCAGCGTTCGATTATTTGTTTTGTGCTAGTGATTCTGGATCTATTTTGTTTTTATTTTTCTTTAATATTCAAGTCAATTATCTTTTTGTATATTTTTCTTTCTCATTATCTACGAGGAACTCTAAACATTCCAATTAAAAATATTCCAGGCTTGAAAAAAGCTTGCATGATCATTATCCGAAGTATTTTCAGTGTAACGTGACTGAAGGGTGACACGGTTGATTGCCCTGAAAATAAAATTGAGTGTACCTATGTCAGTCTGATGCGCACCCGTTAACGTGAACCTTTTAGAACAAAATTTTTTTTTTACCTTTATCTATAAATACTGTTACTATAGAGGGTGCTTTAAATGTTTATGTACTATAGGACCAATTGAAAAATATGAAAAAATTGATGTTCCCTACAATTTGATCGGGTAGTAGGTATTGCACTTTGTACGGAACAGCTGACTTATTTTTCTTATTTCAAAGTTGGACCTATAGTAAAAGTAGTTCAAAATAATGAGTTACCATGGTACCATTTAATTTACAACTCTTGTGGTGTGCGTGCTTTACCGAGATCGGTACCCAGCACCTCCACCATATCTAGCAGATATACATCAATCAAACAATATATTGCAGGTGAAATAAATAATTAATAAGGAATCGTTTTTTACATTTTTATCCTTGTCACTTGGCTTGTCAGCCAACCTATTCATAGAGATTGTAAGCACCAAATATACTATAATCTGTAGGTACAGTATCCACATTATGAGTAAAAAATATACCTAGTAGATAAAAATAATGTAGGATCATGTTTATGCTTGCTTCTTAATGCTATAAGTTTCGTCTGAATAGTCAAACAGCGGCGCTCAAAATGTGCACTTCTTTTAAATAAAATTTGCATAACGTGCAAGATGTTATCAATGCACTTAAATTATACCTACCTAAAAGTTTTATACGATTATTTATTTAAAAAATTCGAAAATACATTTTATGCAGTTTTACACCTGTCCAATTAACGATCTGAGGCGTATTTTAATTTTAATAGCTTTTAGTTTATTTCGTATAAGTTTATCCAGTGTACCTACATATTTTTATCTTCCTAAATAAATTCTTATCCAATGTTTTAATTTTAAAACTAATAGCTACGTATTATCACTAGGTACTAATATTATAAACTAGCAGCGCCCTACGGTTTCACCGGCATAAGTTTCGATCCCGTGGGAATATCGGGATAAAAACTATCCTATGTGACTTTCACAGTTTCACAGGGCTTATTCAAAAGGCATATTGGCAAAGTATGAATACCTACCTTATATCTTGGGTTTTATGGCCATTATAGAAGTCAGATATTTAAGTTACACACTATAACGACTGAAGGAAAACAACGTGAGGAAACCAGCATGTCTTAGAACCAAAAATTCGAAGACATGTGACATCTACCAATCCGCACTGGGCCCGCGTGGTGGATGACGGCCCACTCCCTCTCACTGAGACGAGACCTGCGTCCCACCAGGGGGAACGTTATGGACTGATTTTGCTACTTTGACGTTCAAAAGTACCTTTTATGTGCCTATCTATACTAATATTATAAATTCGAAAGTAACTCCGTCTGTCTGTCTGTCTGTATGTTACCTTTTCACGCCTAAACCACTGAACGGATTTCGATATAATTTGGCAGAGAGATAGATTGCATCCCGGGGAAGGATATAGGATAGTTTTTATCGACATACCTCGCGGGCGAAGCCGCGGGCGGAAGCTATTTTGAAATAAATGCTTTGAGTTTGACTTTAAAGTAAAATATGCCTTTAACAGCATTACATTGTAAATCCGTTCATTACCTAAATACCTACTTATCACTTAAACATTCCATCAGACAACAATTTCACTCGAATTTAAAAGCTTTCAGATCTTTTACAAAAGGGATCGCCATTTCCACAAAATTCTGAACATATTTTCGGCGTGTTTCTGGGAAATTACCAAAATATCTCTTTGTTTTTCCTTAACTTCATTCTGTTGTTCTGTGTTGTCAATTACGTTAAAATATCCGGACGTCAGTATCTGATCAATTAACGGAAAAGTTCTTAATTAATCAAAATTGATGGAGATTGAAAATACAAACATTATAAAGTACAGAAAGTTAAAGCCAAAGCGACGCAAAAATATGTTTTTAATGAAGTTATTTTTCCACTTTGTACCCAAAGTCCTAAATTTCTTACTAAGCTTGACATATTTTGCCTACATTTTACGACACATTATACCTACCTAAAATACCTACCAATTAGAATACTTATTCTAATTATATTTTGCATAATCAGTCTATAATGTTGGCACCGCTGGGACACACAGGCCTCTTTGTGAGAGGGAGTTGGATGTAACCCACCACGCGGGCCCAGTACGGGTTGGTAGATGACACATGTCTTTGAATTTTTGGTTCGAGAACATCCTTCAGAAGGTTCCTCACGATATTTTCCTTTACCGTTTTGAGAGCAGTAGTGTTGAAATGATTTACAGAAAGTAAAGCGCCTGGGTTCGAACAAGTCGAAAGTCGCGGTTCACGTGACCAGAGGGCTAGGTTGTTCTTTGGCCAAAGAATTAGCATTGCCATTCAACGTGGCAATGCTGCAAGTCTTCTGGGCACGCTTCCGGATGACAGCGATGCGGACGAGTATTTCGACGCCTAAATATCTTTTTGTATTTATTTATATAGTCAGTTAATTAGTCTTTTAATTTAGTACCTAGTTTAAATAGTTAAATCGCGTAATTTTCTTTTTAATTTGACATACAGAGTCCGAGGTACGTCACTAAGGAGACTAAGCAGTCGATTGTCATGAATAAAAAAAGTCGTTCCATCGAGGAATGTCAACTGACGCGAAACGAAGTGACGCATGTAAAGACTTCCCTTAACCCCTGACCGCGACATCACCGCTCAATATACTTAACAGTCAATAATTTACTAGATTTACGCAATTATTGAAATACCTCGATCGATCAATGTACGTCGTATCGATAAAACATATTTTATTCACAAGGATTTTCATCGTCGGAATGAATTTCGCAGTTGAAATAGTTGCTGATACCTGCATGTTATTGTCCTTCATCCCACACGAAGGACAAATTTTTATACTTATTTAAACCCCCAATCACGTAACGTTTGTTTCAGCCTTTTTTGATAAATTATCATCATGATTCTTGACATCAATCAAAAAAGCAAGAGACTTATTTTATTATAAATACTATCCATTTTTTACAAAGGCATTAATTTCAAGCTTTTTCTGAGAAATAAGCTCCAACAGGTTAATTATAGTAGAGTGGGGTGGGGACGTCAACACGACATTAAGCTAAACTTCGTAAGTACCTATGTATATCTAACTAATGACGTTTCCAGTCCAAGCACATAAATTCTATCAAATAAAAAATATCTTATTAGTCACTATAGCTCGGTTGATAGGCAAAACCCATAGCCAGGCCACCACTTCTAGGTACTTATTTTTTGAATCGATTTGATTTGCCCATCACTTAATAGTGCTTTTGACTTCATATTTTTTACAGAGATACATATCATGATACTTGCGTTATCTAGATCTATCTATATCTTTGGTATACTCATATAAAAAGTACTTACATGTTGAGCCCTCTTATCATAGTCAGGGTACCAGTCACCACTCTCGGCATCCTCGCCAGTATCCAGCAAATCCTCATCGTCTCCAAGGTTGTCATCTTCCAGCACGGTCAGACCATGCAGCTTCTCCAAGGAGTCGTACACACGATCCTTCACGTCTTCTTTACCGTCCACTATGCTGCTGATGTCATCATCTGCGTAGATCTGGGGACAATGATAAAGTATGTTTAAGAATATGGAAATTTCAATTTTGCAGGAGTCTTTAAAATACGTGGTCTAGTGGTCACAAGCGCTACTACTGAGCATGAGGGTTCGATTCCCAGGACGGGCAGTTTTGTTGGCTTCTTCCATCAGAAATTTCTCAATAGCTGCCTGGAGTCTGGAATGTGCCCGGTCGATGGCAATAGGCTCGCCTCCTATTACATGGAACTTAAAACTTTCAATCGCACTTTCATACGGCTATAGCCGTAACAATAAAACTTCTTTTGTTTCCCGTTTACCGTGGAGGAACCTGTTAAAACATAACTGGAGAAATGGTTTACGTATACCTCTAGCTGCCTAGAGCTTTCGGGAAAAGCATGTTTACCAAGTTTATGTCCCAAACGAGATTTGGTCCCCGAAGTTTATTTCGCCATTTGTTGTCAGGGATAGAATCTAGCTTATTTTTTTATATGACTTGTAAAAGTGATTCCGACATCCTATTTACAAAAAATAAACAATTGCAATTCATTGCAAGCGTGATATAATGAATGAATGTAGACCGTCTGGTATTTTAAATTATATTAATTAATCACAACTACCTACTGTGATTTTGGGCATGTCATGAAATAAAAATCAATACGGTCTAGACAAGAGTCCTAGATCGTGACCTAGGCTATCTCCAGGCATTCTGAGGATATCGATTATTGTAAAATAAACATTCATCAGAAGGAGAACACTCGGCTTCTAAGACAAAACGAACTATCGCCCTGTTTCAATGGTAATCAAAATTTGGAGGCAACAAAATCTAGAGCCGACACAGTGTGTTGAAACAGGAAAACAACTTGAGCAACCCATTTCTCTCCATTAGTACGATACACGAGGACTTGTATTGCAGTAGGAATACGTTCCGGTTTTCCTTTACTTGAACAAAACATTGAACAAATAATCAGAGACGTTGTTTGAGCACGAGAAACTGGGGAATTTAATTGTGGAATCGATTTTGTGTTTTTAAGAATACAGGGTGACTCAATTCTTTGGAAAACTTTAAAGGGGATTAAAGTAGAATATTACCTAAATTAAATTTATTATATTAATATTATATATTATTACTATTTCTTCCACCCCTTAAAGACGGTAAAGCAACTCAAAGTTAGCCTAGATATAAAATAAACCTGCTAGAGACAAAAGTAGGCGCCTGAAAATCAATACTAATATTATAAATGCGAAAGTGTGTCTGTCTGTCTCTTACCTCTTCACGCTTAAACCGCTGAACCGATTTAGATGAAGTTTGATATAGAGATAGTTTGAGTCCCGGGAAATAGGATAGTTTTTATCCCGATATTCCCACGGGATCGACATTTATGCGGGTGAAACCGCGGGGCGGTGCTAGTGCCTTATATAATTAGCTATTTCATGCCATATAGGTACAGCTAACGCTGTATTATGTTTATGGCTACTGGGAGCCATTACTAGCAGAGTCACGTTCGGAACGGCTGTTTTCGGTCAAGTTGAGAACTTTTAGGTACCTAGTCGTGACCAAAAGAGGTCAGTTCACTTATCTGTTGCATTAGGTACTTGGTATTGCTGCTTTAACTTAACTATCATTTCAGCTGACACAAGATTTTTAAGAATTCTATTAATTTTCTAAACCAATATTACAAAGAGAATAGTTTTATTTTTGTATGTTTGTTTGTTACGCTTTCACGCTAAAACGGCTGAACCGATTTGGATGAAATTTGGCACATAGATAAACCTTGACCTGGAGTATGACATAGGATACTTTTAATCCCGATATTCTCACGAGATTTTGTAACAGTGTGATGATACAAGCTAATAGTAAAACTACCCTAGGTAAGTATCCTTTGCTCAAAAAGATTAAAATATAACCAAGGAAATACAAAACCACTTCAAGTTTATAAGTAGAATTTAACAATGCAGAGCCCTATAGGTAATTAAAGCAATTTGTCATGTCAAGTGAGCCACATCAGCCACATGCTCCTACAATGCTCTATGTAATGGATGTGAAAGATATGTGACGTAGCTATATATCACCAGTGTAGATAAATGGCCAGAAGACTAACTTAACAGACAGCGCTGTAGGTACTGCTGGAGTTTGTTGGGCCACTTCTTCTCAGCTAAAGGACCGAAAGGCGTTTTTGGGGACTGTCTTATGTAATTTTTGACGTTCAAAAAGTAGTGATTTTTAGCCTAAGTAGTTTGAATGAAAGACTTTTGAATTTGTAGGACTTAGTTTATAAGATGAAAGCTCTTGAAATCATCTGATACGCTCATAATCGAATATTAATACATTATTATATTTCTACATTTGTATCTGTAATGTTTATGGAGCACATAATAAAGAATATTCTATTTATCTGTCTATTGCTTTACATCCTATAGAAAATATGTCAACTGCTAAATTTGTTCTTCAGATAGAAGTTATCTGACCATTAGATCCTGCCGGTGTATTCTGTAAAAATCTCACCGCAATAACTAAAGTGAAGTGAGCTGTCAGTCCAGGGATTGACACTATTGACGGCTCACTTTGAGCTCACTTCACCTAAGTTTAAGCCCCACCTTCACCACGGTGAGACTACTACAGAATAGATCGATTGTTATTGTAATAAGTGCACAGGTAACAAGCGTATTCTCTTGACATGCTCATTGCACTGTTGCATTTTTACAAGCAAGCTTTTGTGTTCAGTGAACCTTTTGTATATTCCTATTTTCTGTTGCCACGGGCTATCAATCATAATAAATGATTGTACGATCGTAATACGGCGGCCCTTAAAATATTCCTTCAGGGTATCTCTCTAACAGAATTGTTAATATATTTTCTTGGAAATTGTATAATATGAAACTGGCTCATTCATTTTGGTTACAGGGTTATTACAAAAATGTCTGTGTTATTAAAAGCTTATTTGCTAGAAAATGTATTATTTAATAATTTTCCAGAGAATGTTATTGAGATATGTTATTTTTTTGCCGTTTACGTAACGTAAAATTGAAACTGCTTGGAATTTCAGGAAAAATCCCAAAGGATGCTTTTATGAAACGATTTTTAATAGGCTTCCGTACAAAATCAATTATTAAGGCTCAATCTAAGGGTCTCACTTAAGGAAGAAGCACCAGTGTAGCTGCAAAATTAAAATTTTCTTAGGATTTGTGCAATTTGTAGGTCAGTTTCAGGTCGAATATGACTTTACAGAATTAAACCATCAATACAAACCTCTAAGTTTATATAATCCTATTAATTGACTATTTCATGAAATATCAATCCATAAGATTAAGTAAATGCGTGTAGACGCAAACAAGTAAACGTAAATCAATCAAAACAGTTGCCACATGTAACATTGATTGAGAATCCCACACGGACGACTTAATTAACTAATCCTTTGAATCGCGAAACGTGAGCTGTACAGTATCGCATGTCTTCATCAGCAGCCTTCGAACAATACATTCATCTCAGTCACATTTCATCCAGAACCATACGAGTAAACGAGACGAGGTTTGTTTAGTTGAAAGCTCAGAATCGTATTAGACGCTTCGCTACAAAAATAAATCGGTTATCACGGTGTTTGATCGCAAGCCGGGCGAGCCAGAGATTTAATGCGTGTGTTGTTTTATCAGATGCAATAATGTAGGTGCAGAAATAATGGCAGCCGTCCATCCTAATAAAATAATAAACATAACGCTCCAACAGCTGATACCCATCAGCCCGTAATTATCTTTGAGACCACACAAGTGTTGATCCTTTGCGAGAATTGACACTGCGGATCTAAGGACCAAAAGCTGATGACTCGTCTAAGTTAGTATTTTGAAGAAAATGTTCAGGTAAGGGTTTTGAGGATCCGTGGCATACTTGCCTGTTCGAAATATTGATATTTTTTTTCAAAATGGCAGCTACTCATGAAACCTGTTATATCGATAGCTGACATCTATGCAAACGGAAAATAAAGTAGGACCAAACCCCGTAAAGTGGCACGTGTCCGAGATGTTGAAACAAAAAAAAAAACAAAATTGCGTTAGAGTACGTATGCCAGGCTCTATATGAAAATCTTCAATCCCCTTCCAAAACGGTGAAGGAAAACATCGTGAGGAAACCGGCATGTAATACAAGCAAAAATTCGAAGACATGTGACATCTACCAACCCGCACTGAACCCGCGTGGTAGATTACCGCCCACTCCCTTTCGAAGAGAGGAGACCTGTGTCCCAGCAGTGGGAACATTATAGGCTGATCATGTGTTCAGGAAAATCACAAAATCTACGTCATCTACATAATATTATACTCTTCCAATGTAAATACTAAATTATATTTGCGCACCAAATAGTACGAGAGCAAGCCGTCACTAACCTTGATAGGGTTAGTCGCAAGTCATTTCATGGTGTATTTAACACGTCCCATTTACCCCGAGTACGTTAGCGACACGCCAAACAGACATAAACACAGTACATACAGAGTAGTATATAAACACTTATATACACGTCCACTCTCCCACGAACAACAAGGGCAAAGTACAAATATTTGTAGCTCTCAGTAACTATGTATTGCGATAATGATGTGGGAACATGGTTAACGTAGGTACCTAATCTTTGCACATTCCATTTTTGTCTTTCACATAAATTAGGTTCAGATTTATATGTGAGGACAGCTTTGCTGTATTTTCTCGCTAGTAATAAAAAAAAAGTATCTATAAAAATCGGTCCAGCAATTTCGGAGATTAGGCGGAACAAACAGATAACAAGACAAAAAAAAAATTGTTTTTTGCTACAAGTACCGTATCTACTTTCATATGCATTTAGTAAAAAACTGTTATATTGACATTACAAACAGACACTTTAATTTTATCTGTTTGTTTAGATGTTAAGTTATTTTTAATCTCAGACCAAATAAAAAACCAAGACAGAGCGCTGAGAACGATACAGTGAAGTATGCCAAAACTACACCTCCGCTCTGTGGATACACGCTCACACGCGCACATGTACAACCATTTACAATCAAACTACACCTCACTAAGTGCACACATTTTTACGAAACCGGCCTCACTTTAGACAGCCCTCTGTTATGGTTTTTATTTGGTCTGAGTTTGTAATATTTACCTAAGAAACAGCCATAAACGATAACGGATTATGAAGGTCACCCATACATAACTCGCTAATCGATATCTCCTGGATAATTGTAGAGAGACAGTACCAACTGATTAACAAAACGAAATAATACAAGCGTGATAGTAATCTAGTTAGCTAAAGATATAGATACAAACACGAATAATGGAGACGTTGACGACTTATCACAAGTAGGTACCTCAATGTACAGAGGCCAGCACAACAACCTACCCCAATTTGTCAAATTTTCCCAATTGAATATGAATCTTATACCTTTGTGGTAAAGTTGAAAATCTATCAAAGAAATTTGACAGATTGGGGTAGCTTGATGTGCTGGCCTCTGTACTGTCTTAGGTCTCTTTAATTATCGACGACATAACTCAGAAGGTGAAACTAAACAAAAGCTTGTTATGAACGTTAACGACAGCTAATAAATACGTCTCTATGTAAATACATAATGTGTAAGAAACATGGCTCCCAAGCTGAACCTGACATATCAATTTAATCGTCACGCGACAACGAGTAGTTAAGACATAGATCGAAGGACCAACCATCCGTAACAAAAGGTTAACAAGCGAATCATGCTATAGATTATGGATCTACCCTCGATATAGATTTTATAATGCAACAGGCGTTTGAACGATTCGTCACACCTTTCTGGCAACGGCCGCGGAATAATTTGAGTAAACTACATTTATTTAGTAGTTATTGGTACTAAATAATCTATAGATACTACTACTAATAATAAAGCTGAAGAGTTTGTTTGTTTGATCGCGCTAATCTCTGGAAATACTGGTCTGATTTAAAAAAAGAAAATTGCATTTGACAGTCATTGGAGAGGGCCCGTGGCTAAATAATAACAGCCGCACAGGTCAATCGAACAGGTTAAGCTATGCTTGCCACGGTTGGTCTGTGGAAGGGTGACCACCTTTACATACCGAAACCCCTCCGTGCTTTGGAAAGCACGTAAAGCGGTTGGTCCCGGCTGTCATTCATGGATCTTTGACAGTCGTTACGGGTCGTCAGAGGCCCGAAAGTCTGACAACCAGTCTTACCAAGGGGCGTATTACCCAGTTATTGGGTTGTGGAGGTCAGATAGGCAGTCGCTTAAAAATACAGGTATTCAGCTGCATCCGGTTAGACTGGAAGCCGATCCCAATATAGTTGGGAAAAGGCTAGGCAGATGATTTGCATTTGATAGTCCAATTTTTGAGGAAGCCTATCGGCTATTTAACATCACGTTTAGGGCTTGCATTCGAACATTCGAATATTCGAATTATTCGAATAATCAACTTTTTCAAATATTCGAATAGAAATTTTACGACATTCGAATATTCGACAGATTCCTAGAAAACAAAACTCAACAATCTGATGTGCACAAAAAATTCAACGTTCATGCACGCCGTCCAAACAAGGTAACGTCGTACGACGCGCGGGCGTTACGAGTGTTACGACAGGGTTCGGCAACAATCGGGAAGTGTCGGGAACATTCGGAAGATGCGGCCGGCGCGCGGTCCGGCGGGTGGGGGTGGTTCGCCTTTGTGCATTGTGCATTTGTCCACCATTTGCACGCGTGTTTGGTTGTTATTATTTTGTGTTAGACGTTTTTATTTTGTTTAGTGTGCCCGTTGTTTTATTTAATGTATAGTTGTATACCCAACGACACTGCAGTGAATCAGTTACGTGCTTTAATGTAAGTAGCTCCTATAATTGCATTTCTGTCTTGTGATAACGATTTTATTATAATAGGCATGACGAAAGAATTTGAAATCTTCTTCCGTAATTTAGGTACACATTTACTATTTACGAAAAAACCTTTATTTCGGTTATAAACTAAAGTTTAACGAGGTTTATAGCCATTTTTCAAATATTGTTTCAATAGTGTGCGAAAACAGCTCGCAGTGTCATGGCGTCGGGTTTGACTTCACGCCTAGGTAAACGTCAAATGTGTCTACGCGCAGTCAGAGGAAAGAACACACTGAAGTTTACAATGTTTACAATGTTTACATAGGCGTGACGTCATGCGCTGTGATTGTTGTTTCAGTCAATCAAAATTTCCAGCCGTTCTCAAGTGATGCCCTTATCAACGATCAGTATTTCATTTTTGTTTCTATAGATTATAACCGTTTTTATAAGACTGTGTTGTGTTTGTGTCCAGAGTTGACAAACAAAACAAGATTAGTTTATTTTGATAAATATTGTTTATTTTAAAACATTTTAAGCATTTGTTTCTAATTTTTGCGAATATTATATTAGAATAACATTGTGGTGTATTAATATCAACAGTACAATATTACTTAAGTTGACCATTAAAATTCTTCCAAAAAAATACGTTGATTATTGTGTTAGCTATTTTATTTGAAGAAACTAGTTGATTATTTGCAGTTTAATGTTAGCTATTCTAATCCTTCGTGCTCTTCTAACAGAAAAAAATGTTATTTTAATTGTTTTTGTAACACTGCGTTAGCTTTAACTAGTATTATTTTAATTTAGAGAATAAAGACTATTTAGAAATTAAAGGACATGATTTCTATAAAACTTATTTTTTTTATTTAATATTCGAACAATATTCGAATTATTCGAATATACCCCAAAAAGATATCGAATATTCGAATTGCAAAATTGTCGAATATTTGCAAGCCCTAATCACGTTACACTGCATAAAACCCTTAGCAACCGAGCAAAAATTAAAAAAAAAAAGCGCTAAGCGAAAACGAAGTAATATCTACCGCGGGCGGAAAACGTGGCTTCTTCCTCTTAATATATTGTGGTGTCTTAAGACTTCCACGCGAACGAAGTCGCAGGCGGAAACTAGTGACAAAAAAAGACGATATGTTTCCAAGAACAATGAAAATGAAACAATTAAAATTACTGGTAATACAGAAGACAACGAAAAATATAAAACATAAAGACAGATCCTTTAAACATTAACACAGTTAAAATATCAGCTCGTTCTGACTAACGGAAATACTGTTCCACGAAGCCAATAATCAGAATGTTATAATTTCCGAAAGATTATTATATCCTTGAGACTCGAAGGACCAAAGTTTTCCAATTAAGACGCAACTTGTCAAGTATGGGACTGAGGTTGTGAATCTACTGTATACGAACAAGCTCTAATAGACATTTAATATTGTTCGCCAATTGATGATGTTAATGCACGCGGAAACGTGTGGATGAGAGGTGAATGACCGGCAATTGTGGCGCCTCTTCAGCACAGTATGTAGGAAGATATATTATGTCCCACAATAGTTGATCTATAATAGACTTCGGAGAAATCTCTTATATCTGCGTGTGACATTTGTAAGCGAATGTTTTGAACAAAACACGGCTCGTTGTTGACTTCCGCTAAACTATAAATTAAACGCCTTGATAAAAGATAGAAAGAAAATTAAATACGTTTTTTTGCGGTGAACACGACGCAAGAAAAGAACATAAACACAAAAAATTTAATAAAAAAGGTAGGGGGAAACATGCGTCACATCCACGCAAAACGGTTATCGCTCAGCATTATGCTGCGACCCTATTATATGCAAGACAGATCCCAGCGCTGGTTAGCGTACTTTGTCTCTTTTATTGTTGAAGTAATTGAAGTTGACGAGAAAAGAAGAAAAGGTCGGGCCCTTCGGATGTGTCGTATTAACAGACCAGCGCACATATTTAACCAGATTTTGCGAGAATTTGTGAGGTTGGGGTCACCTTTAAATAGTATGTCAGTTGCTGATTGTTGCTATGTAACTTAAAAATGTTATGTATGGCGATTGATACGGTGTATCAAGTCCGTTGTTATTCGCTAATCAAACGAAAGTGAAATAAACACATTCTTTCTTTCCGTAATCCTTCTAAAAACCTACGACATTAACTCATTTTTCATGTCATACATACTACAATATAATTATATAAATATAAATGCGAAAGCAACTCTGTCTGTCTGTGAACTTTTCACGCTTAAACCACTGAACCGATTTTTATTAAATTTGATAAAAAGGTAGCCTGGGGCCAGGAGAAGGAGAAAGGCTTCTTTCATCCTGGATCATAGACGAGAGACAGGCAACAGCTAGTTATTTATAAAACACAGTCATATTCTCAACTCGTAAACCAAGACATTTTTATATTTTCATTTTCAACTCTTAAGCGCAGTGCTCTGAATCAAGGTGTTTATATAAATTAGACAGTAATAAATCCGAACGTCACACATGATCAATGAGATAACGAATTAATTTAGAATCTTAAAATATATCAGGCGAAAATGTAGCCACTGAAGTGAATAATGACTGAGTGTGGGTTCTTTTTTCAGCTTTTTTACGTACATTAATAGGTATGGTAACTTTTTATTAAGTAAGATTGATAATATGCTTTTGAAATATTATCAATCTTACTTAATAAAAAGTTAATATCTTACATAAATATTATATTTATTTATTTAACCATATAAGTACACACAAAAAAACAGACTGAAAAATAGGTACAAAGGTCATGCTCATTTCTGAAGAAAGCTCTTCCAGCTTACCTGCTATAGGTAAGTAGATAAAGAGATGTAGACAGCGTTTGTAAGAAAGAGTAAAAGAGACAAAAAAATCCAAAAACAATTCACATAATAAAATAAAAAAAATAATATGAGAATATAATAAAAACATTTACTCGTACACACTTATGAATATCCATACTAACATTATAAATGCGAAAGTGTGTCTGTCTGTTACCTCTTTACGCCTAAACCGCTGAACCGATTTACATTAAATTTAGTATAGAGATAGTTTGAGTCCCGGGAAAGGACATAGGATAGTTTTTATCTCGATATTCAAACCGAAACTTCGGGGCGTTGCTAGTACATAATAAAGAGAAAAGATTTGAGTTGTTACATGTTTGTTTTGTTACGCTTTCACGCTAAAACTGCTGAACGAATTTGGATGAAACTTGGCACATAGGTAGACTATGACCTGGTTTAGGATATACGATACTTGTCATACCGATATTCACACAGGATCGAGACTTCTACGCGGGGTACAGCTAGTTTTACATAAGATAAAGTATGCCTTGAAGTTAGGGCACGTTTTTACCTTGTAATAAAAGTATTTTTAGAAAATTACCTGTTTTTTGGCATTCCTTTAAAATTTGTGGTCCGTGTTGGTTGGTACCTATACAGCGAATCCTTTCTCAAGGTAAATTGCCGTGTAAGTATCGTTTTATCTTCTCGTAAATTATAAACTACGGCTTAATGTAAAACGAGTAATTTGGCAGTCCAGCCGCGCAAAAACGAAAATTTTTAATGCTTTAAAAATACAAATTAAACCCTTGCATAAGAGCATTTTACCGCCAAACAGAACGATGCGTTATTACACGCTTATTTTTATCACAAAGACGCAAAGTGAATAAAAGGCGCATGAGTTATGTGTGCAATCAATTCGCGTCTAAATTGGTTCTGACAGCCGCGGGCTGCCATTAACGACCTCGTGGTTTGGTGTTTATTTATGTTGTCATGTTATGCAAGTATTTGTCTCCCGGTTATGCTTTCGTTTAATTTTTTGTGTCGTATATATTCGATTTTGTTTCTACAGTGCTGTTGTCGGCGGCCTATTCTCTAAGTTCCCGTCCGAAATAAATTGATCAATCCAAACAAGTGTCAAATTAAACTTTTCGGACGGGCAAAACACATCGGCATGGGCGTAGCTAGGGGGAGCTTCTTTGCCCACCCTAGCAAAATCGACAGTATTGATGAATTACTAACTCTTTAATCGCTTTTTAATAGGATTTTTATTAGAGCCGTACTTTTTAACCAGGGTTTGTAGAGTTAGGGGCTTAGATCATAACTTTTTAATAATGAAAGCAAGTCTTGACAGCCTACTTTCCATGAAATGTTTTTGAGGGGATTATTTATTACGTGGTGTCATTTATGATCTCATTAGATGACTGTGGTTAGTTCAGCTGGACCTTTCCCTCCCCCTAGACACAATCCTTAACTACGCCAATGCAAATCGTGTTGTCATTCATTCTTAGTTCGGTGCCCGAACTAATCTTAAGGCCAATTCTCGTAATTTAAAACGTTCATAATCTAGTCGCAGTCTCATCTCGGCGACAAACAAATGTCAAAAACTTGTCCAAATGTAAGGAAATTTGGAGGTATTTTTGACCGATTGAGACTGAGATCAGACTGTGAACGTTCATAAAATTACGAGAATTCCCCCTCTTATGTCCGTAAGTGATACGGAGAAGGAATTAAGCGCCCGTAACTACGGACTACGTTGTGAGTAGACTCCCTGCCTCTGAACAAAGTAGAAACTTCCTCTCTCTATAATTATGCAAATATCGTAAAATGCTCATGAAAGCTTCTGTAGCTATTTCAGCGAATATTGCATCAGGTGTAGCGCCTGCGCTCTTATACCATAGTAATACCTACCTCTTCAACTTTGCATGTGCTGAATTTTGCCTTTATGTATGTTTGATTTGAAAACAAGAAGAAGAAAGCTATTGTGGCCAGATTAATCTTGTCCTCGGCAAAGTTTAAATTCTAACAATATGTCAATAGCATAATCCCCATGCAATGCAATGTTCCCATTCCCACTGCTGGGACACAGGCCTCCTCTCTGTGAGAGGCAGTGGGCCATAATGGTTCTACGACATGTCGGTTTCCTCACAATGTTTTCCTTCACCGTTTTGAGAGCAGTGGTGATGAAATAAATTACACAAAGTTAATTGCCTGCCTATTATAGAACTCGTAAGTCACGGCCGTCACCACTGAGCTACCACTGCCCTTGGATTTTCGGCAATCTGTCAATGTGTACTAGTATCAAGTAAGTTCTGAAAGGGATGTTTTAAAAGAGAATAAATTGCTCTTAGCCGCCCTTAAATTCCGCAGCGTCACCGTACAAATTGCATGACGATGAATATCTAAACGTTAGGTTTCAATAATAATACATTCTTTGTCGATTTCTCTCTAATGGGATTTCGTACTAACCCTATATATTATTCCGAAAGTCTGCCTTAAGGTCATAGCACACCAGGCGGGAGGAAACGCCCGGGTGTCACCACTGCGAGGATCGCCCAGAGGACACGGTGGAGCATACGGTGGAGGCCTGCCCCGCTTGGGCGGAGCACCGCCGTGTCCTCGTAGAGGCGATCGGCAGCAGCGGCGACCTCTCGCGCCCGGCCCTGGTTCAAACCATGGTCCGGAGCGAGAGGGAGTGGGAGGCAGTCACCTCCTTCTGCGAAGCAGTCATGCTAGCGAAGGAGGTGGCGGGATGGGCAAGGGAGAGAGCCGAGAGGGCCGCCCGTCCCAGCCGCCGCGGTAGACGCCCCGGGCGTCGGGAGCCGCGTGACGACTCCCGGCCACCGTAGGCGCGGGCCTGCGGACGGCGAGTAATGGGTAGCTCGCCGTCCGATCAGGACCAGGCCCGTGCCGGACGGCGCGTATGTGTTCCACGCGCGCCTCAAAGAGATGTCAGCATCAAAGGAGGGGCCCGTTAGGGCCGAAGCCTGCCGGGGCAGCGGGATTGTCCGAAAGGGTTACCGCTACCCCGGAATATAAAGGGCTAAGGAAGGAACATGGGTTTTAGTCAGTAAGAGTCAGACACTCCCTTCCGCTCCACCCAGAGCGGGAGGAGTCATTGGATGATTTCCCATCCTAAAAAAAAAAAAAAAGGTCATAGCACACATATCAACTCGGAAAGGGATCGGCACCGTATCGCCTTTCGCCTCGCCGTCAAACAGTTGTCAACCTAACATAAGCACGTAACCAAAGCGGATCAGAAGCTCCGATACGTCGACTCGGCTACGGCTAGGCGACGCCGCGCTAACGGCTCTCCGACCGCTAGTTGATGGTGCAGGCAGACCGCGGGAGGGGTGAGAGGGGCAAGGGTGGACGAAGAGACGTAAGTTCGGGTACGGAGAGACATAAGCGCGGAAGCGACGAGCCGCAACGCACCGCACCGCGGTTCGGTTCGTGATCTTGTCCCGAGGCGAGGCGTTACGTTACGATTCGATTCCGATTAGTGTGCGTTGCAGTAGGGAGTTTCATACAAAGAATACTCGAATGGCTCGAGTTGATACGGTAACGATCCCTTTCCAAGTTGATACGTGTGCTATGACCTTTATTCCACTATTTCTATTATTCAGTTGTTGCCGGGAACTATTTCCTATTCCAACCAAGTATTTTCTACTTTTATATCTGCAATTATAAGAGCAGCAGCTCTGCTGTAAAAGTTCGATTTTATAATTTCTAACGTGACGATATCACGTCACAGCACCACAATAACACAGGGAAGTATTTTACTTCATTTGTATGGAAATATATGAACATGCTTATAAATTTCCGTCCATAACGTTATAAAACGTGCACGTATTTCCATACATTTTATGGGCGTAGACGTGGACATCCACGTGAATATCGTCACGTTAAAAATTATAATAACGCAAAATTCGCAAGACTTTAGAAGATAAGGGATAGCTTCATTGGCTACTTTTTTTTTTCTAGACTTGTTTGAATGATCAGTAATCCTGCCGATGTCGTATTCTGTAAAAATCTAACAGTATAAACTTAAGTGAGGTGAGCTGTCAATAGTGTCAAACCCTAGCATCAGGTGGAATGACAGCTAACTTCAAGCTCACTTCACCTAAGTTTTCACGATGAGATACTTACAGAATAGACCGACAGTCTACATAACATGATGTATTTTTTTTTATTACATAATATATACTCTTTGATAGCATTAAAGACTTCAAATTCACAATGCCACATAGCTCAGCGACGCGTGTTTCCACAAAATGATTATATTCAGTCTGCGTGCTCGCTCAATTGATCTATAAAACATGTTCAAGTAGAATTTAAACGGTTAGGTATTATGAATGTTTCATATGTCTAACAACTTATTCAGCTTTTGATAAATCGAAAATTAATTCTATTTCAAAAGATTAAGCTTCAAAGCCAAATGTGTTATAATTATTTAAAATTTCTGAGTTTTATTGCGTCTTTCATAAGCAAACTGTCACTCTATCAGTAGTAAATATATCGTCTCATCCATTTCGTTCGTTTCTTAGCCAAGACCCCGCAAACTAAGTCACAAATTATAATTTTGTGAAGATATTTTTCAACAAAATATTTTTGAACACTCTCTTCAAGCGCTAAAATTGATTTCAGCACGGTTGAAAGGGTACAAAATTTAATAAATTTCAGCTTCGATGAAAACTGAAATATTTTAAAATTACAGAATGAAATTTCGTATTATATAGGTCAGCTGGGCCACTGTGAACTATTGGCCTATATTATTCATTATGCTTAGGTACAACAAAACAATAGCTTGTTTCATGCATATTATTTTATTGTTTCACGTTTCGTTGTTAATTGCATTTATTGATCAATTAAACCTGATGGCTATTTTGCAATCATAATTAATTAGTGTTGATTGTAAATAATGGCAGTTAATGACAATATTAATTGGTGACACGCACTTAAAGCTCGAGCCATATATACAGGTTGAAATTGAATACATGCGACAAATCGAAATGGGAGATTGTACTCATCATTATGAACAACTTTTACTATGGGACCAAACCTGAAATCGCGAAAAAAAAAAACAGCTGTTCCCTACATTTTGACGAGTTATGCGAACATAAATGTAGGAAACAGCTGATTTTTTTTTACAGAGGACACAAATTGAACACAGGCATTTACCGTCACCGCTAAACTCATAACTCTTCGTTTACAATTTGCTGAAGTCAAGTAAAATGAGAAAATATTTGACAGCGGTATCCGCGCAGACGGGCAGGTGACAATAACATTGCATTTCAAGGAAATCACTTTTTAACTTCTTTTGCTGGCAGTAAAGTAAGTTTAAAAGCCTTGCTGTAACCGCACCAGTAACTAAATAAAGACTGCATTCAATGAAAGAATGTCTTATTTTTTGTCAGTACCGCTGTTTTTCCATTGCATTGCTAGGTTCCGCATTGATAAAAGCAACAAGTTCCAGATCTGAAGTGGAATGTTTCTGGTTTTACGAGACACGAACTCGGCAGGAAACATTTTATCAGTAAAACATTACACTAATGAATGTTCAACATATTTGGTATAAACCCATCAAAAAATCATGTTAAATGCATTGAACACTGATGCAAGCATTTCGTGAGTCAAGACCACACGCCATTGAAGCCCACAGATAAGATAAAGACAGAATTTATAGGTGTACATAATATTTCTCAATGGATCCCATTCTTATATGGCAACAGATTTTTAAGTACGTTATATATGTATAATTTGATAATCCCAAAATCTCATACAGGATCGATGTTTATCTCGTGTAATGCCTGCCAAGAGATCAGTGAGCAGATAAATTACGCGAATTTTGTCTGCAATATTGTTTTTCGGGGCACCCGGTCCGGGGTCTTTGACCTACCTACCGGCTTACAGAAACACATACATTTTCGGGAATATAGTCAGTATTCCTTTACAGTATGAGTGACCTGTTTTCTCAAAAGATAATTTAAGCCGTTTAATGGTGTCACCTATTTGCTGCGTTTAAATCTGCGACTAAATTGAGTGGGTAAGTGGATTGGTTCCTATTTCCATTTTCTCGGCATCCCTGGTGACCCGTTAATGCAAAATGGCTGCCGGTAATGTAAGAAAATGGCTGCCTTACTAAATACTAGAGAAGTGGAGAAGTTTTGTAAAGTATGTTGTTTGTTTGGTATGTTACCTGAAGGCCTACCATGATCTATTTAAAAACGATTCAAAAGCAAGACATTTCAGTTTAGGTTCTTAAACTGCATCGTTCACAGTCGTACCATGACGTCCAATACGCTCAGCGGAATTTGGATCGTTGAAAGTGAATGAGCTTTAAGAGCTAGTGGTAGGTATCCAGATGGCACGGCCTAAATTGAATCGTTAAACTGATGTCATGGTACGAATTAGCAGAACAGTTCAGTTTAGGTCCTAAAGTGGATCGCGTTAAGAGCTCGTGGTAGGTATGCTGCTCAGTAGACAAGTTCGAAAGTTAAATTATGTAAGAATGGCGTAGGTATTTGAATTTAAGTTATGGAAAACTAGTAAGAATATTTTTTTTTACGATTATTTTCAGAATAGGTACTTTGTATCAAAGTCGCTCTGTTAGCTTGAAAACTTTTTCAATTGTACAATGTTAATTTTATATCCATTCTAATCCATACTAATATTATAAATGAGAAAGTGTGTCTGTCTGTTACCTCTTCACTAAACCGATTTAGATGAAATTTAGTATAGAGATAGTTTGAGTCCCGGGAAAGGACATAGGATAGTTTTTATTCCGATATTCCCACGGGATCGAAACTTATGCGGGTGAAACCGCGGGGCGGTTTAAATTAAACCACAAATTCCTATGGCATAAAAATGTTAGTAGATACATATTATAGGACAGTACTGGTCTACCAATTTGTTCTTTGGTTGTCAGCACACTCCCTTCCGCTCCACCCACAGCGGGAGGGGTCATTTGATGATTTCCCATCCTAAAAAAAAAAAAACAGTACCTATGCATGATTGCATTGTTTATTCAATATGGTGAAATGTAACACGTGCCAAATGAAGATAATGTGAAATACAAAACAAAGCTGTTGTTATGACATTCTCGTACAAAAAATACACATGGCTTCGGATCAATGAACTCGTATCATTCAGCGATGCAACTCATCTAAAATAAAACAAAGGACTAATGCAAATAGTCCGCGTATAATCTTTGCTGTTTTTGTTGTAGAAATGAATTCTTTACAATTTTAACATAAGCATCTAATTAAGAAGAAATTGATAATTAAATATTTGGGTAGACCGGTCAAAAGTGGAATACGCTTCATAGAAAATCTTAACTTTTTAGTTTATTTTGAGGCCCAAGACCTGAAAAACTAGTATGATATTTACAACACCACAGTCATTATAAGGTGGACACAGCTTGAATTATCACTTCTTAAGTAGATAATTAGGGATGTTACTGGGTTGTGTAGGTCAGATAGGCAATCGATACATATAAAATAGAGGTATTCAGCTGCATCCGGTTAGACTGGAAGCAGACCGAAACCTACTTAGTTGGGAAACGGCTAGGCAGATGATTAAACTGGTTGAAGAAGAGATCATCAGAAAAAAAAGAGAAAATATGGACTAAGAAAAGCCAGTGATCGTATCTCGGTCGTTCAATACGTAGGTACCTTTTCTATCTCACTTTTAATTAACGAACTATTCCTCGAACTGGTAAAAAACAACACTCTGTGCAGTTTCCTGAACAGGCTGTTTTTTAACGTCTTTTTATTGGAACACATACTTTTGTGTCTACGTATTTTTTTGTCTTTATCATACGTACCTATGTTTTGTGTGGCAAGGGAAACGGTTTCATTACTTAGAAGCGTGACCTTTGCACTTCTGGCTTGCTCCCACACACTTTTCCCTAGTTCCTCTGCTTGGAATTTCGACTCGGATTCTTCAAGAGAATTCCTGAAACTGTTTTCCTTTCCTTAAGCCGTTTACACATCTGCAGCGGCTTGGATTTGTATGAACCCTTACACATGACGCCGCGGCGGCAGCGGTGAGTTTTGATAGATTTTAATACCACAGCGGCGAAAAACGCTGCCGTTGCGGCGCCATGTGTAAACGCTCTTACAAGTGTAAGATTTATATTATTATATTCAAATATTCCAAAATGTCAGTCTTTATTATATCAGCAAGAAAAGTAGGAAATTACGAATGTTTTATAATATTCTTAAAAGGTAACTTCGTGAAACTTTGATTTTGTTGGTCAGAATTTATTTTTTACTTTACAAACACAAAAGAAAAAATGTTTAAGTAGATAACATAATAAAATTGTATCTTATAGCTTTCGTTACCGTCACAAGATGGATGGCAGGGACATTGACGTGCAACCTATTATCATGGATTCTGCACTATAATTGCGTAACGTACAATCGATCTCAATCTGAATAATTTTGAAGGATATTTCCAATCCATTGCTTCATATGTTCGAAAAATGTGTCTGCTCAACAACGTAAATAACGCAATGAATGTTGTTGAAATGTCAAAATGAAACCCGTTGCTACTTATAGTGTGTTACGCAAGTACATGATTCTGACCCCTGAAGGTGCCAGTGGCTAAATAATAACAGCCGGACAGGTCGATCGATCAGGTTAAGCTACGCTTGCCGCGGTTGGTCTGTGGATGGGTGACCATTTTTACAAACCGAGACCCCTCCTTGCCTCGGAAGGCACGTTAAGCCGTTGGTCCCGGCTGTCATTCGTGAATCTTTGACTGTCGTTACAGGTAGTCAGAAGCCCGAAAGTCTGACAACCAGTTTTACCAAGGGGTATCGTATTACCCAGTAACTGGGTTGTGGAGGTCAGATAGGCAGTCGCTCCATGTAAAATACTGGTATTCAGCTGCATCCGGTTAGACAGGAAGCCGACCCCAACATAGTTGGGAAAAGGCTATAGGCAGATGATGACATGATTCTGAAACTTCCTACAAGAGAGCACAAAAGGACAGGAAAAAGACTTTCAGCCAATTTGGCTGAAATTTTGGTACAATATAATAATAATAATATCCTTGAACATTTCACACAACGCCATTTAGTCCCAAGCTAAGCAACCTAATGCTTGTGTTATGGTAACGAGATGGCTGATAAACTACTTATATACATTTTTTTTTTGTAAATACATACATATTATAGATAAAACACCCACACCCGGAACAAATACTTATAGGTCGTACAAATATTTGTTTCGTGCGGGAATCGAACCCGCGACATGCTGCGCAGCAGTCAATCGCTCAACCACTGCGCCAACCGTGTCGTCAACATACAACAACATATATGTCGTCAATATAGGTTACCTGTAACATGCTGATTAGTAATGTGCGGTCGTCATAAGATATAAGATATAAGTAACCACCCTGGTTACTTATATCTTATGGCGTCGGATACAGTTGAAGTTTAGTAAGAAACCGATGGATGTTTTCGAATGAAATTTAATTTGATAAATGAACTGTTTGTTTTCTATTAATTAAATTAAATTTTATTCGATAACATCCATCGGTTTCTTGTTAAACTTCAACTATATCCAACGACCCCGGTTACTTATCTCCTTTGGTGACTGTACAGAGTACAGAACCGCAAAAAAAAATTTGCCAGTTTTAGTGATATAGCCATTTGTACACACGGCTACACATCAAGCTATGCATTTCCAGTTTGAGTTGACCTCGCATTGTATAGGTTTTTTGTACAATCAGAAGTGAGCTTATACTGGTTATGTATAGCTTGATGTGTTGCCGTGTGTACGAGTATATTGACGTCAGGAAGATTATATATTTATGTTGTAGTTACAAAAACAACAAAAAAACTAAGTACACAAAAACACAAGTGCTAAGTAAACAAAAAGCAACCATACATTGTGACCGCGTAGGTATTGATTGTACTTTTCTGTGAAACTGCGGTTTCTTTTTTTTATAACCGACCAAAATACCTACGCTATTTGGTCTAGAATCTTAATATTATCCTGAATTCATGATTACACTACCCACCCTGTATTCTTAGATGAATGTCTCTATCAACACCATTTTGCCGCGATCTATTTTTTGGTCCTCATGTCCGAAGTCTATTCCTGACTTGTTATTCTAAGCAAATGACGCATGCACTAGAATTCTAAGCACGCGTGTAGCTATGTATGCTATGCCTTAGAATTGTAAACTTACAAACAGAATAAACTGCCATTGTTGAGTAAATAAATTACCTACTTACTTTAAAATTATGGACTTACTAGCTGTTGCCCGAGACTTTGTCTATGATCCACGATGAAGTAGCCTATGTCCTTACCAGGTCATGGTCTATCCGTGTATAAAATTTCATCCAAATTCGTTCAGCTGTTTTGGCGTGAAAGTGTAACAAACAAGCTCACTTTTGCATTTATAATATTAGTTAGCATTGGGCAAATGGATAGTGTGTCAGTGATACGCCAGTTTTAGTCGCCCTAAGACTAAAATATGCAACTAGTTAAATAAATTTCGCAAATGAAAAAACTGGCAAATAAATACTCAAGAGATAACACGATTTTTTAAAAGACATTAGTGCATATTTGGCAATAGACTAAAAGGACCATGGACCATACCTTGCTGTAAGCACAGAAATCTAGTCGTATCCTCTTTGCTTCTCCCAACCGAACTAAATATCACGTTGAAAAAAATATAAAATATGCCTATTAATTATAATTATGTAATATTTAATACGACATGATGTCAAGCAAAAAGCTCCTCAGATTTACGCGACACATTTTGACATGATTAATTTAAATTCACCACGGAGTATGCAAATCGTTACTCTCGTGTATAATGACGTCACGGCACCATTTTAGCGGTGTACTGTTCTCTAATAACGTTTCTCAGAGGAAATGGAGCGGTGCCAGCGATTGTTTCGCTACTTCCCATCGTTTTGATTTTGTTTTCATCGCATAGCTTTCGGCGATTAGCGTCATTGCGGCGTGTTTTCATCGGAAACTAGCACATCTTGGCTAATAGTGACTGGGCATGCATAACTGTGGGGTGCACCTGTGCAGCTCCGCGCTTTAGACAGTAGGTATGTCTTAAGCAGCGGGGTAATTGCGTAACATACAATAAAATGACAATTGAACGCAATGGGCGTGGCAAAAAAACGCTATGGACGTGGCTGAACGGTCACAATGAAGATTTTGTCCGATCAGCCACGTCCATAGTGTTTATTAAGTTGTTGAGCAGACGATTTTTTTAAACCTATGAAGTAATGGACTAGCAATGTCCTTCAAAACTTTCGTATTATGATTTAAAGTGTGCATTACGCAATTAGAGTGCTGGTGCACCCCATAGCATCTTAAATAATTCACCTATAGGAATGAAGAATTTTTATTTAGTGTGTGTTCACCAAACACACTCAGACTATTAAATGCCATGGTTTCGTATTATACTCCTTTTTAAATGTAAATGTAAATAAAAAACAATTGAATCGGCTCAGTTTTCGAGGAGAAAAAAGGAGAATACGAAACGTCGATAAAAATTTTGTTATAATTTCGGTCTCAGCTGCAGCTGTCGTCATATCACACACTACGGGGGCAGACTTGAGGTAAGGCGACGGCAATAGTTTCTTCAAATTCCTCGCAGGCCCCTTCCCCTCTTAATGCTGCATAGAAAGAATGAAAAAATAGGTAAGTACCTATGTATATTTGCGGTAAACATGATCCAGAGAAAGAACACAAACAAAAAAAGAACAAGTTAAGGGAAAATAGACCAATGCGGTAACCAACCCTTACCATCTTACAATCTTTATCTCTTCACATAAAAATAGCAACAATAAAGAACTATAATGCTTTGCACATACGATGTACTGACGCGCGAATCCGCCGTGCACGTCAAGAAGATACCATCGTAAATTATTGACGCTTAATTCAGACGTTGAATTACTGTCAGTGTAGTATCTGTAAACAGATAATGGAGGATTTAAACGTCAATGGAGCTTAACGGGCGACCATCCAAGGCCAGTTTTGCACGTCGTTTTCTATGAATATAAACCGTTCAGATCGAGAGATAATTGACTTTTACTGATTGATTGGTATGATAGCAGCTTTCAGACGGTATGAGTTTAGCATGTGCATATACTATGATAAGTATTGTGAATGATGATATGGTTAGAAAGGGGGTGACTACCGAGATGACGACTAATAGAGAAGCATGGAAGAAAAAGACATGGTTCGACGACCACAAATATATTGCTATAAGAGCAGGAGAATGATGATGATATGCTATGATATTGAGATTTATTTCCATGATGAAATTTTTCCCAACGCTTTTGTTTTTTTTTTTTGGGAAAACTTTCACCCATAGGAATTGCTTATCTCATGTTTCAATCTCATTGAATATTCTACATTGGTATACAGGGAGTTTTTCCAGAAAGGTGTGTTCAAAATTAAGGGTGTGGTACAGAACATCAAACTAATCACTTTCTCCTTAAGACCAACATCGTAATCGCGAAAAAATAATCAGCCATTTAGTATTGAGTCAAGTAGGTATTGAAGTTTTGTATAGAACAGTTGGTTCCTTGGAGGAAGTTGTTTGATTTGACGGTCTGTACCACATCCTTAAATTTGACCACACCTTTTTGATACACCCTGTATTTATAATTCACACGGGAAAGTTAATACTTATCACTGCTTTCTACTAGATATTGCTTTACTGTTGAAGTACATATCCAAGTAATTAGTTTTCTTCACAAAAATAGGTAATACAGACGTCAGTAACCAAAATTGGTCCTTGGATACAAAAGCAAAAACTAGCTCACAACTCCGAGAACACCATTTATCATGAAATGAAATATAACAACATACGAGTATGAGAGTTTTCCGACATTGTACACAATTCGCCCGTCGAGCGCAGCTGACATCCTTCTCTCCGCACCAGTACATAACACGGCCATATTGAACCGTATATTATATACCATTACGTAAGAACGTGCCCAAGTATGTTCTAGAATTATTGGAAATGTTCCTATTTCAGGGTTTATTGACGTCAAACGTGGAAATAGCCAAACATGTGAAATCTTAGAAATATTGTTGAAGGCGGAAGATTGAATAACCGTAGTACCCACCTAATAATAATTATTAATATTGTAGTCTACTATGACCTCAGTGTCTACGTGTAAGCTCATTGTCTTATTACGTATTTACATTATTAACTTAGATTTAACGGCTGTTTAGAAAAAAATCTAAATAAATCACAAGACGTAAGGTATAAATATCGAACAAACAAAAATAACAAACAGTTACCAAAATTTGAAGAAAATTGGATTTAGTAAGAACTCCAAACATTATCTACGCCTACGAGTTTACGAAAATAATATGATTTACCTCATACGTAGAAGTTCATAAATATAAAATCAGAAAAAACGACTACCTACGCTCACATAAAAATATATCTGAAGTGTATTTATTTATTAGGTATGTTAACACTATGTCATGCATATCAGTAGTGAAGTAGCTGTGTGGTGATGAGCCACAGTAGTGATATAATCAGTTTAAATACAAGATCAAAAGGATTCTAGAAAATCAAAAGCAAAACATTTCAATTTTCAACCATTAGGTATGGTGGGATGAGCTAGAGAGTAGAAACTATATCCTGCAGTGGATGCTTCATGTTTTTATTTATACTATATGCAGTTAAATTGCCTCTGTAGTCCACTCGTGTCGCTCGTATGTAACCACAGTTAATGTAAAATACTGGTGAAATTAATTTTGTAAAATCAATGTTGTTCGTTTTTGTTTTATGTGTAATTTAATTTATTTTGTGTAAATTCAGATACAAATTATTTTTAATGAATAAATTATTGTGAATACTGGTGAAAATTACAGATTTTATTAATTATTATATGTATATGACGAGGGTACAATACATTGCATCAATTGGAGAAAGCGTAGCAAATAACATTGTAACACAAACACTCGTGGTCCTTAGTTCCGCAGTTCCAGAGCAGACCCAATCAAACTACAGTGCAACAAATATTGCAGCAATCCCGAAGGATATCAGAGAAACCGGGGCAAAGCAATGTTATTTTGTAAAGTTCAGGTTTACAAACCTTTTCTTTAATTTTCTTAAACTTTTCTCAAGCTTTTTCGTTTGACCACTTTTCTAATAACAAGGTTGACTTTTGTATTTTAATGATTTAAACGGAACGAACACAGTGCGACTTTTGAGAAACAAAGATTAGTAAGATTAAGTATTATTCGAAACATCATTCTGTGATTCTGTCTTTGTCATCTTCAAACGATTGACAGAAATAGAACAATGTTTTAAATGTGTTTAGCGCACGGGTTTAGCGTTAAGTGTGTGTTTGAGATTTGTGGTGCAAGGGAGCTTTAGAGTCTAACTGCCCATACAAACGAGCGACACGCGTCGGCGGCTGCCGTCGACAACGTGTCGCTCGTGAAGTTGAGTACGGTGTTCAATTACACGGGCGAAATGTGGTCGACGGGTGCAGTTGCCTCGGTCGTCGACGCGTGTCGCTCGTGTGTGTGCACAATAAGGCCCACTTGCACTATGGCTTTTTTTTTTTTTTGGAGGATGGGAAATCATCCAATGACTCCGAGCGGAAGGGAGTGTCAGACTCTTACTGACTAAAACCCATCCGTGTTCCTTCCTTAGCCCTTTATGTTCCGGGGTAGCGGTAACCCTTTCGGACAATCCCGCTGCCCCGGCAGGCTTCGGCCCTGACGGGGCCCTCCTTATCTGCTGACATCTCTTGCACTATGGCTTAGACACAATGTTAATAAAGTTAAAACAAAAGAGATTAAAAAAGCAGTAGCTAATACTTACATAATATAAGGACCGTTCTAAGTTGCGTCTAATATAAAGGAGTTATTTATACGCGTCTCCTTAGTTTGACTTTCACGCTCTTGTCTGCCTGTATCGACCATCATAGATTCTATTGTCGTATGACAACTAAAGCCGATGTGTTTATGTCTAATGTTCATTTTACTTTATAATAGGACGTTACTCAATAGTGTCCTCCGGATTTACGTAGTAATGTCCAATGACTGCGGATTCAGCTTCTTTAAATCGACAGTCGGGCATAAAGCTACTGGTATATGTAAAAGGTGGGTTGTGATCGTCCTTTAGCTGTATTTACTGTTAAAAGCATCTACTTTATATGAAACTTATCATTGGATACTAGGTAGTGTTTAAGAACGTGGTTTAGTATTTACATATCCTCTGAACACTTCAATGTAAGGCCGGTACCCTGAACAATCGTCAGTCCCGCTTTGAATTGGCTGGCTATAGTTATTGGCTCTTAATTTAACCAAGTCATCCAAATAAACTATTGTCATAACACCTGTAATACCAATTAATAAACTCTTCTGGCCAAACCGGGTCCCACGCGTTATGCGGGACCAAATTCGCTCGCGCTAATTTTGTCAACTAATTTGACTTCTTACGGCCAGTTTCTTCATCAACAACTATATAAAGTAATCAGTCAAAGTATTGACTATTACTTGACCTTAACTGATACTACGGCAAGCTAAAATAGTGAAGAAACAACCGTTACTTTGACTTTTGTGACGTTACTTTGGCTGTTACTATTGATGAAGAATTAAAACAATAGTCAAAACTCGCGTCCCAGATCCTGCGCGAGTTTCGCTTCAGTTCAACCTGTGCACCCTAATTTTGCGTAACACAATATCAATAACAATCAGAGAAATTTTGAAGAATATTGCTAATCCATTGCTTAATATTAGAGCAGTGGTGGCCCAGTGGTATCGGCCGCGACTTACGAGTTGTAGGTCGTAGGTTCGAACCCAGACAGGCGCTTTACTTTGTGTAAATTATTTCATCACCACTGCTCTCAAAACGGTGAAAGAAAACATCGTGAGGAAACCGGCATGTCCTAGAACCAAAAATTCGACGACATGTGACATCTACTAACCCGCACTGGGCCCGCGTTGTAGATTACGGCCCACTCCCTCTCACTGAGAGGAGTCCTGTGTCCCAGCAGTGGGAACATTATAGGCTGATTATGTGTTATGTATTGCTTCATATTATGTTCAAAAAATTTGTCTGCTTAACATAAATAACGCAATTAATGTTGTAGAACTGTCAAAATTAAAGCCGTTGCTGCTGATTGTGTATTACACAATTACCATGTTGAGCGTTATTTCTTGCACCAACAAAAGAACATCTTTTACAAAGACACCTACACACAGTTTTACTTGTATAAAAGAACGCCTCCCTAACCTTCATATCAGAAACTTGTGTCACCTGTGTACACAATAGACGTCCTCAAGTAGGTACCGCCAAAGAAACTTAAATCCGATAACTTGAATATCAGATAAGTTTTTTATTTATTCAGGATTTCTGTCGTTGAGATATAGTAGTTTGGTACTCTTATGAATAAGAAGTAACTTTTCTTTTCGAGTAGTCTCTAGCCTAGCATCCAATAAATATTTATTAGAGGGATTGGATTGATATAAAGGGTGGCAGGGACATTGTCGCGTAACCCTAATTACCATGGATTCCAAACATAATTCTGACACCACTGAGTAAAAAAATGCTGTTTCATACATTTAAACGCGTACGTTCTTCACTTCTCTACGAAACAGCAGTTTTTTTTTTGGTATGTGTGGATAATTTCTACACTATGTAGTTTAGAATCATGACGCGATGTTCTTACCACCCTGTAAAGTCTATATGTTCTTGCATATAAATAACATCCAAAAAAAAAAACAGTGGCACTCCGACTTATTCGTAGACTCCGGGGAGTGCCTAAAGAAGTGAAAACAAAACACAAACAGAATACTTTGCCATCACTCACTGACATATCGGATATACATTAAAACCGAGTACATCTCGAGGACAGAAGCGGTGTAGCTGGTAACAGAGGCCCGAGTTCAATGGTTTTCCCCATCTCAAAAAATGCCTAACGCGCCTAAAGAATAATAACAATATATAAGTATGTAAAGAGAGAGCCCTGTGTCACGTTAATATTATAGATAATATTACCATGCCTTTGTAGTTGTACACACACGATTTTCTTACCGTGAAAAACTATACGGTTTATTCGCCGTGTGTAGGCACGGTCGTCAGTCTTGTACGGATCACTAATGGAAGCTTGTTGACGGACACGTTTTTTTCTACGGCGCGGTTTATAGGTACGCCGTAATATAAAGAAGCCGAGCCGTATACAAAGAACCTTAATAATTGAAATCGTTGGTGCAAAAGCTTTGCGTTGATGACAAGGCGATTACGGCAGGTAATTACGGTACGTCCTCCTCGACTCTTAAGAAAAGCTGCTTATGAAAAATTTGCGCCTACGCCGAGCCCACGAAACGCCTACGCCAATTCTATGAGGCGCCTAAGCTGCGTCTACGACGCGTTAATACCAATTACCAACAGCCAATGCAAAGGCACCTTAAAAAACACACTTAACTATCTATTGACAGTAAAAGCTCCTTGCTTCACATGACACACGTATTCTCGGGTCTCCCAACGAGCCGACATGAACGTTCACGGTCGACCGATTACAAACAGACTGCTTTGATCTCGAGCAACTCGGATGTGGCCGCAACTGGAGCAGTTCGTAACGTGAATAGTAAAGTGAACTAACTATGGTAGCTGTAGTAAGTGGGTGTGATTGGAGCCAGTGGGAAAATAGAAGCTTTGAACACACTTCGTTCCTCCATTTTGTTGAGTTCTTGGTTTACAAATTATCATAGCAAGGTGAATTTATCATTTGAAATCTGCGAACCTGGCAGATGATTGTGTAACACACATAAAATGACAATGCCTTTCATTTTGACATCCATTGCTTCATAGGTTTGAAAAATTCGTCTGCACAACAACGTAAATAACGCAATGAACGTGGCTGAACTGTCTAAATTAAAAGCATTACGATCCATTGCCATTTTATGTGTGTTACACTGTACATGTACACAATCACCTCGCGCAGTGGTATATGTTATTAACAGTACGGCTTGTTACACCAAAGTTTCCGATAGAAAAGTATTGCTCTGGATGAAATTGTTAGTATTACTTTTAGGTAATTAGGTACCTGCTACTGAAAACCCCTATACAATATGACGACGGTGATGTCACTCGTGTGGCCACACACTACATTTACCTGTTATACGTATATGACACATTTTCTCGAACATAATATTAGGTAAGTAATTGGTTTGGTGATCCGTAAAAGGTCAAGGCGCAGAAATACCTAGTCTGTTGGGAACTAAGGAACTAGGTAAAGTATCCTCACCATACATGCATGATACTTACGACAAACCTTGCTTCTGCAAGTGGCTTCGCCCGCGTGGAGGTCGCAAATTATCCCACGGGAACGTATGTCTTAACCCAGGTCATGGTCTATCAAAATCTGTTCAGCAGTCAAGGCGAAAAAGTAACAGATATACAGAGTTACTATATAAATAAAAATGAATGTTTTTATGTTTGTCCTCTGTGCGTTCCGAAACCATTGGTCAGATTGTGATGAAACTTTGGTAGGGTGTTCTAGAGACGCCCGTGAGGGTTCGTAATTATTGAAACATGGGAGAAAATAACAAAAAAAAATCTGAGACGGTACGAAGTTCGCCGGGTCAGCTAGTTTATAATATTAGTAGGTAAATAATATGGACGGCGGCGCCGCCGAGGTCGGCCCAGAACAAGGTGGCGAGATGACCTGGACGCGTACCGCGAGGCATGGTTTGAGGTGGCGCGGGAAAGGAGATCCTGAAAGGACTTGGGAGAGACCTTTGCCCTGCAATGGGACAGTATAGCAAAACAAAAAAATAAAAATACCATTCACAATGAAGAAGACGAGTGAAGTTACTGAAAAATAAAATGTTGTTCCTATTACCCTTGACATTTCTCTGAATGTTTTATTTTGAAACTTCTTTACAAAACGTTTTTAAAAATAGAAATCCATTAGTATAGTAACAGGGTGGTCGTTAGAAAATTTAGGAAGTTTTGTCATTCTAATTCTAATTGAACAAATAAATACGTTCAGTATCATTTGCCTCATAATAATCCTGGACGTTTATTTATGAATATTTAAATTGTGATCGATATGTATGTAAAATAATTAGGTATTTCCGAGGTAAATAGATAATAATGAATTTAATAGAGCAATTTGCGTAATTCACTCTATTAAGTACGATTGATGTTACGCATGTGTTTATGTGTCTGCAAAACACAAATCTACTTTGAAAGTCAACCATAAATATCATCATTCTCTCCTGTCCTTATCCCAATTTATGGGGCCGTCGCCACATGTCTGTTTCTTCTACATCTCAAGTCGTCATTTCAATAGTTACCTCACTTCCATCCATATCATGTATCACACAGTCCATCCATTGTTTCATTAGTCTTCCCCTACTCGTATATCCATTAACATTCATACACAAAACTTTCCGCACGAAATTCAATCTATAGCTTTGGTGAAAATCAAATTTATTTTGACAGTTCGACAAAACGGATTACACGATACGGATTTTAAGAACTAGGTACTGTGCTTTAAGAATGCAATGGATTGTTTAGGCCAGATGATGAATTTTGAACTAGTACCTAAATGATGTTTGGAATTTTCTATACAATAATCATAGAAATATGTAGGCAAATATAGCATATTATGGGTTGTACCGAAGTATCTATTTGAAAGAAATAAAAATAGGTTTATTTGTCACAGAAACACGTGCATAAAAAAGATAATAATACCTAGTTCGTTTATTAATTTGTTATTTGTCAGACTACACCTTCCTTGTTTACGACAAGTTACAGTTAATATAATATTTTACTAATGAATAAACGGAAATTAATCACAGTCTTATAGAACACAATAGAAATAGCTCTGTTAACTAGAACTCAATAAATTTTAGTACATTTAATTCAGTTTTGAAATAAAATGGTTTGACCGCAAAATGAACAATAACAGTGTGAATCATGAGGTAGGCAACATTGACATAGAACCTGTGTTATGTATTTAATTACTTGGTACAAAAGGACACACTTCCAGCATTATAAAGCCAGGGAAATGAATAACTTCAACGTAGCAATGCTGCCAGTCTTCTGGGCACGTTTGACAGCGGATGACAGCGATGTGGACGGGAATTTTGACGCCTATGTGTCCTTTTCTTTTTGTAATATTTTGTACAGTCATTTAATTTTGTACCTTGTGTAAATAGTTAGTTGTGTTATACATAATTATATTGTATATAAGCATTTACAACGACACCAACCAACTAAGGCTGCTCGACTCGAAGATGCCTCTAATGATTAGTACTATAGTCGGACTTTTAATTAGCTGAAGTAAAATGACAGCTATGTGTTACTTATATGACTGAAATTGGCGTCTTTTTGTTTTTCCGCGGCCATCAATCAAATCTTGTTTTTCTAGTACAGAATAGTGTAACAAACCGAATCTTATTTGACATACATATCTCTAAACGCAGTCCGAAATGAATTATTAAGAAGTGTCATTTTACTGCAGCTAATTAAAAGTCGGAGTATAGGCAATAGGCTTAAAGCGAACGGTACAAGGACCAGCAAATTATGATACGCCCTAAGGCTGGAAGTCCTAAGGAAAGCTGCAAGGAGCAGCAACGTTTCAACTTGTGTTGCTACAAGGCTACTTCTAGTTTAATCCAAACTTCCAAGTTAATATAATCTCTGGAAATATATAGGTACCTACCTACTACGGGGTAATTGTGTAACACACTAATAGTAGCAATGGATTTCATTTTGATAGTTCAATAATATATTCATTGCGTTATTTAAGGACCGTAACAAATAAGTACGTATTTACAGAATTATAATCATTAAAGTCATCAACACAACTCTCTAAGACCAAGTAATCCTACTGAATGACTATTTTATGAAATCTTGACATTTTAGGATTATACTTACTGATTCTAATTATTATAATTCTGTAAATACATATTTGTTACGGCCGCGAATCATATTTTAATCAACGTACAACTTAATACTGACCAGCAAATTGCAAAAAACGTAAGAAAATTTGATTTTCGCGGGGTACCTTAGCGCTTCCCCCATAAGTTGTGAGCAGATTTTTTTCCGAACATATTAAGTAAAGGTACACTTAGCAATATCCTTCAAAATGATTCAGATTGTGATGGATCGTGTGGTAGGCAATTAGGATGCTGATTCGATTTCGAAAATTCTTTCACTGATAGAAAGCTACATTATTACCGCGTCGCGTGTCAAAACAACTTAACATAGGGTTCAGTTGAAAACCAGCGTCAGGCATTAGTTGACTGACATTTATGCTGAACTAGGCCTAATTGGCGCAATACTTGTATTTTTTTTTTGTTGTTTTTGTGTGAACATTGTGTTCCTTACCTACCTACTTAACCTGGTTCAAATAAACTCATTTTCTTTTTTATATGTCAAAACAAGAAACATTATGCGTACGATGTCGCGAACAGAAGCTCATAGGTATACGGTATACGCAGCTTGGAATCACACACGAATGTAATATACTTAATTTTTAACTTATTTCCCCAAAGGACCGAATAATTTGTGAAAACTCTCTTTAACGTCTCTTTAATTTCACAGTTTGAGCTCACAGATGAAAATTGCTCGCCCTAAGTAATTAGATTGCTCAACCGTGCTCAACACTCATTACTCGGCTTTTCATTTTGTATGTCGGTAGATCTTGTCTTCGGTGTCACATAAAGGAAAGCGCTTTCATTCTTGAAAAAACAAAAAATACACCTTACTTTAGATATTACTCATAGTTTTATATTTCCTTCTGTCCTTGTTTATTCGTATAGAGTACTTGCTTCCGCCCGCGGCTTCGCCCGCGAGGTATGTCGATAAAAACCTTATGTCCTTATCCTATGTCCTTCCTCGGGATGCAATCTATCTCTCTGCCAAATTTTATCGGAATCCGTTCAGTGGTTTAGGCGTGAAAAGGTAACATACAGACAGACAGACAGAGTTACTTTAGAATTTATAATATTAGTATGGATAGTATGGATAAACAGCCTACTTACGACAACTAGTAACTTGATGGATTTATAAACCGTTGATGGATTTGTTACTAACATTTTTTTTATAAGTATAATTACAAGGTGTTTCAAAATTAACCCAACAAACTTTCAGAGGTGCTTTAAACCATCGAACTAAACAACTCTGTGGGACCAACTCTAAAATCAAAAAAATCAGCTGTCAAAATGTATGAAACAGCTGATTTTTTTTTCACAATTATAGCTTTCTAGTACTAAGTCTATGAGCTAAGCTGCCGACGGAAGAACGGACAGACGGACATGGCGAAACTATAAGGGTTCCTTGTTGATTACGGAACCCTATAAAACTTGACTTAAAGTTCAATACCGTTTGAGATTTTGGCGAAATTCCCGTCTTATCGATAAACTACTCAGGTATCGATACTTTTCGTTTGATCTCTAAGTGCAGGTGCTCTAAACCTTGCATGAATGACGCAATTTGCGCTCATGAAACATGCAGAATTACGTTAACCTAAATTTGAGCCTGAAATAGCCCAGTGCATTTGCGAGGGAACCATTCCTATTTGGTATTCAACGCACGGACGGGCGCGTGTTGATTTGATATAGAGAATTTATGAAAGTTTAATTATAGCACGATGTGGAACAGCTTTTTCACGGAAATTACGGATTCGCATTCGATTTGCATTTTGTATGAGTACAGGTTTTTTCGTCATTGGAAATGGGACTATGTGGGTAGAGCTTTTATGTAACTTGGGCTTAGAAAATAATATATTATCTATGCAAATTCAGGAAAATATTATGTAAGGTACAATACATACCTATACAGTACAGATACAGGAAAAAAATAACCATGAATACAGAAAAAAAAAGTTCTAAAAAAAAAGGTTCTAAAAAAAATTGTTGTTCCATACAAAAATTTGTTCGTCAGTTATAAAAAAAAGTGGTTGTTCCATACCTACATTTTGAAAGCGTAGGTATTGCACTTTTCTATGAAAAAGCTGTTTTTTTTAATTTTATAACCGACGAAAAGTTTCTATTTTACGCTAGGTCTAGAATCATAATATGCCGAATTCAGGGTTTCAGCTTGCGCACAGGCAATTTTTTTTCCTGTGTGTTACAGACTAGGTATATTTAGGTTCAGGCCGTACCTAAGTACCTACCTACTAACTAGGTTTAATTTGTTACTTTTGGTAAACTGTAAGTTGGAGAGGTAACCAAATTACCTACTAGAAAACTTTCACAACTCGTAGCGCTTGAAATTAAACGGTTTTATTTGTTTTCGAACTCATTTCAGACCTCAGACTACGTCCCAGACGCATTTTTATTCTTAGGTAGAATACCTCTTTATTTTTATTGTCATTAAAGTTATCTCTTGACGAATAGAACAAGTTTAGCTGATTCGCCTTGAGGTAGCGTGGTGATCAATCACCTAACCAATTATGCCTTCTCTGTACGAAAAGAGTGCATACGCTTATTAGGATTAATAGAATTATTAAATTTAGAATTGTTAGATCAGAATTGTTTGAACTTGGTAACATATTATATTAACCTATAATGACTAAGATATTTATATAGCCTTAAAGGCCAATCGAACACAGTAGACATAAATCCAGGCAAAACAAGCATGGTGGCAATTATGAAAAAGACAAAGACAAATAATGTTACATCCTCAGTATATTTTCTCCGTAAAAGTAGGAATACTTGTAGGTATATTTTATTCATATTTAAAAATGTCTTACCTACGTTCTACAAGTAGAGAGGAATGTTAGTAAAAACTCACGAAGAGTATCAAGACAAAATGATAAAGGAAGTGGATAAAATTCCTTGGAAAACACGCTCTCTATACGATGTAAACAGTTTGATAATCATTAAAATGTCACTGATTTTCGAACTGGTCGATAGAACCTGTCCGATTCTATCGCTGGACAAAAGCCTAGCAGACAGAAATGAATTTTCATTGAACTAGTTTCGAATTTTTGAAAACATGACATTCCATTTCTTCAACATAACAAAACATCATAAGAGCTGGCAACACCATACGCAAAAATCCCATTAACTGCTACAACAACTAAAAAAGAACGATGTAACACTAATGGAACCAAAGCATAAAACATGAAAACTAAACCATAGCAGCTTTCCTTTGTGTATGATACCATGAAACAAAAATAATAAAGGTAATCGGGGTGTCTAATAGAAACTGTAACGTGATACTGGCAACATTAGCGAACAATACTTGTTTGTGTCGAAGTTCTATTGTGTGTTCTGGCAACACTTTTACACGTTTCGTGACAACCCTCGTCCACTTTGACCCCGTTGAGTCATCCTCCTTTATCTTCAGGTTAATAACTTAGGATGGTACGTCATTTTATTCCTACCTACCTAAACGTTGCTTTTCCAAGCTTCTATAACTGCCTTCTTCATCTTCGTGTCGCGGGCGCCACTGTATTTTAGATTGACTTTGACTGCAAATTTTGGGTCACAGGACAGAATATGGTTATCTTTCACTCGTTTTTAATCCTTTATTATTGTCAGTTTTTGGGACATCGACATCAGCAGTCTTTCAATTCGAATTTCAAAAGTTCATCTACGTTAAAAGAACACATTTAAAACGCTCGTAAAACTAAAGCTCGAAATAGATTTATACCAGTTACTTTCAATATCCAAAAATCTGCCTACTCAGATATCTAACAATGCTGTCGTAACCCTAGATATTTTTAATGTAGGTATACCCGTGTTTGGTAGTTCAAAGTCTTCTTTATACGAATATACCGTCAGCGTGGGAGCCATCTGTGTTGGAGACGACATTCAAAATAGACTGGATGTCGACTTCTATCAATCTTTTTCAATTTCTATGCATAACGGTAATACGGTATTGAGTTTATTCCAATATTTCTATCTCTATGTTGTTAAAGAAGATACTCAATAAAAATAAATCTAGTTTTTGAAATCAAGATTCCATTTTATTTTCATATCTAGCGCAGTGATATTGAAGACTTTAATACAATGCGGACGATTTTTTGATGCCCAGAGAGCGAGGAGCAATCTAGAATTCGTCCGCATATTTTTCTTTTATTTTTTAAATATAATTATCTTTTTTTTCTTTTAAAGAAAATATATTTTATGTTTCCCTCTTCGGAATCGTGTTAATATTTCTTGGATTGTAAATAATGTCGGTATCGAGACTTTCATCGGATTACATCGAAACGAGACGGTTTGACACCTCTTTCTCGGGTATATTTATCGGTGTAGCGTTACCGGTATTAGCCTTCATCAATGATCCGATAGAAATTTATTATACCTTAATTTAATTCATGGATTACCCGGGAACACATATTGCGATAGCATCTTATGATAAAATGTAATAAACATTATACTTAGGTAGGAATTGGTTTAGTGATAGCAAGCGGTACTGCTCAGCATGAGGTCCTAGGTTCGATTCCTGAGTCTAACAAAGAATTATTGAGTTTTTCCATAGGTAAAACTATTGTTGTCAGAACTAGTGACGTCACTAAAATCGCTATCAGTTCACAAGGACACGAAAACAAAGAACTCTATTGTTAAGTCTCGGTATTATCCTCAACAAGTCGTTATCCAATTAGTGTTAATTAAAAGAAGCAGATGCTCAGATCCGAATACTAAAAGCAATGTGTTCCTTAAACTTAACACACTATCAATCACAATCTGAATTATTTTGAAGGGTACATGTTAATCCATTACTTCATTTGCTCGAAAAATTTGTGTGCTCAGCAACATAAATAACGCAGTGAATGCTGTTGAACTGTCAAAATAAAAGTCATTCCTACAGAAACCCCCTTACTAATAAACGTTGTATAGCATCTGTTGTCTTCTTCTTTCAAAAGTCAAATTACTGACGACTGAAAGAAAGAAATATCTGTGTGTAACTATTCATCTGATATAATACACACATCAAAAGTGTCTAGGGATCAACATATATTTTTGCAATAACTTTTCTCCTGATTGATATTAATTAAAATTTTCTTTAAGGATTCATCAAATAAAGTGTTTTCGTTTGTCACGGTAACGATAAACCAAGTCACCTTTGCATTAATAAAGAAATTTGCCATTTTCCTAATAAAGGGATTTTTGACATTTGAACCACTAACACAAAAGTTCGAAAAAAAGACTGAAATAACAGTTTTCTTTAAAATTTTATTGGGTAACTTAAACAATTAATAATCCGTGTTTCTACCGCGAACACTAACAACACAAGAACATCGGTTTGGCATACTCAAAATGAGTTCATCCAAATCACGCTGTGGAATGGCCGCCCATGTTCGTTGCAACAACAAAAAAAGGTCTTCTTGCGACTGGATACCCTCCATATTCGGCAGAGCTCTTCTCTGTAGCATATCCCATCAATCGGGTTCAAGTCTGGCGACTGAGCAGGCCAGGGCAGGACATTGATGTTAGCTGCGGCGAGAGTCTGTCTTACAACTCTTGCGGTGTGCGGTCGTGCATTATCATGCATTAACTGAAATAAGGGACCGATTTGCACTTGTAGAGGAACGATGACGTCTGATACAATCGTCTCAGCATAAATTTGAGCGTTGAGGTTGCCTCTGATCCAAATCAACTCAGTTCTTCCGCCGATCCAAATACCCGCCCATACCATGATGGTTCCACCACTATAAGGATGGACTTCCTGGCAGGATTTTAATCGCTGTTGGCGTCCAGGGGTTCTCCAGTGTCGTATACGTCTTGTATCCGGTCTCATACCAAAACTAGACTCATCAGAACAGCACACGAAACGCCATTGTTCTTCTGCCCAATTTCTGTGTTCAAGAGCCCATTGATATCGAATCCTACGATTGTGCATTGCTATAGGTGGTACCCGTAGCGGTCTTCGGGAATGAAGGTTCACTTCATGCAAGCGGTTTCTGACTGTTTGGTCGCTAATTAAGTTCCCTGAAGAGTGATGAAGCCTCACGGCTAACATCATGGCGGTTATTGTTGGAGCTCTTCGAGTTAAGATTTGAATGTATCGGTCTTGTCTCCGTGTGGTGCAGCGATACCGTCCTCCATGGCGCTCAGCCACGGTACCAGTGCTTCGGTAACGTGTCCAAAGTCGACTGATAACACTCTGACTTGTATTCAGAGCTAAAGCCACAGTACGTTGCCGGGAACCAGCTTCTATCATTCCCACGGCTCTGAGCATTTCTTCCCTGCTTAAATGACGTCGCCGCTCCATAATAACGTTGGTTTTAATCAGTAGTAGGGAAACAGTAGCACTAATAATGTCTTCAATGCGTTGTATGTTGTATAGGGAAAATATTGACAGCTGATTTTCATCTTTTACTCGAATTTGATTCACAGTTCCTGATTCAAATTATGAAATGCACCAAAAAGGATCCATATAAATTTATAAAATCATAAATTTATTACAAAGCCACATCTCAATCTCAAGAAATCCGCATAAAAATGCTTGATCCCTAGACACTTTTGATGTGTGTACGTTTATTAATAAAGGCGTTAGTTATATAGGGCAGCGGGATTGTCCGAAAGGGTTACCGCTGCCCCGGAACATAAAGGGCTAAGGAAGGAACACGGATGGGTTTTAGTCAGTAAGAGTCTGACACTCCCTTCCGCTCCACCCAGAGCGGGAGGGGTCATTTGATGATTTCCCATCCTAAAAAAAAAAAAAAAAAAAAAAAAAAAAAAAAAAAAAAAAAAAAAAAAAAAAAAACCGTTACTTATATTACGCAATTGGGTCTTATTTGGGTCTTCCGAACATTACTTCGTTTGTTTTCGAGAAAAAAAATCGTACTGTTTTCCTTACCTATTATTTTCTAAGAAACAACCCGTACATTATGTCAGCTCTGCTCCGCCAATTAATAGCACACATCAACGTCATCACTAATAGGATCCATTGTGCCGTCATCACTTCCTAGGAATTACTGCTTCTAACTACTTCAATTCCCACTGATTAGTGGAGTGCATTCAGCAATTATGACAAACGCTCCGTGATCTAAATTCTCTATTTTTTGTGCGAACTGCAATAGGAACGAATTGATACGCAATATCTACTGCTTTTATGATTGCTATTAAAATAATGAATATGTCAAAGTTGAGATACTGATTTAGCAAAGTGTTTCTGATTTAGATAAGGAATACAAGAATGTAAATCAAATTAATGAGCGTAATGTGTCAGGTTTATCGTTTGAATTTATTGCCTCTGCCGTCAGTCTAGTGGTCGCAAACGCCGCTGCAGAGCATGAGGGTTCGATTCCCGCATCGGGCAAAGTATTATTGAGTTTTTCCATCTGGAATTACTTAGTAGCAGCCCGGAGCCTGGGTGAACTAAAAGTGGGTGTACTATAGGTATACCTCTACTTAACCCTTCATGGATTACAAGCGTCATGTTATATTTATGTTACACTAGCTGCGCCCCGCGATTCCCCCCGCGTAAGTGTCGATCCCGTGGGAATATTGGGATAGTAAAAAGTAGCCTATATGTTAATCCAGGGTGTCAGCTACCTCCATACAAAATTTTATAAAAATTGGTCCAGTCGTTTGAGCGTGAACAAGTAACAAACATTTAAACACACACTCACAAACTTTCGACTTTATATTAATAGTGTGATTATTTATTTATTTGGGAATTGTGGTGAAAACGAGCTAAATGGAGTGTCATTCATGCCAACTGCTGTCACAGAACAATTAGTAGTAACAAACAGAACAATTAGTGAAACCCAACTTTAGATTAATGTCATTTATCTTCAGCCCACACGTAATTAATCCATAAACACTCAGTAAACGGTACCTATAATGTTGAGAAGCCAAAACAAATTTCAATATGTCTTTATTAACCTCTGATTTCGAATTCGAGCGTATACCTACGAATAATCTTAAGGCGTTTTTTTTTAATATTAATAACGTGTTTATTTGGATAAGGATTAATATCATGTTTATAAAAACACCTTCGCAAATAATACATTATTTTAGAACAAATTTGATTACCATAAAAAAGGTTATAGTCAACCTTAAAAGATAATGTTGTCGCGGAATTTTTTTGAAGATATTGATGTCCTCTATAAAATTATAGTACTTACATCACTTTGCTCTATTGTCAATTGTTTCCACAGCGTACGCAATATATAAGGATTTTCTTTTTGGTATTTTTCACACTTTAGGATACATTATCGAAGTTTTCATACGGATCTCTAACTTTTTTGAAAATATTATATCGCCTATGTTCAACAGGGATATTATAGGATTCTACTGGTGAAAGAATTTATCAAATCGGTCCAGTAGTTTCGGAGCCTATCCTATTCAGTATCATTGGTTCGTACATTTGTATTTTAGCATTTATTAACAAGACCTTGAGAAAACCTCAAGAGGCGCAAATACAACTACCGTATTGAGAGCTATATTCTGATCCATTTGGGGTTGAATCACTAGGGCCTAGGGGCCCGCCCGAGTGCTCATCGAGTAAAAATGAGTTTAATATATGCCGAAGCACTTAGAAAGCGTATTCACGTTAGGATAGCAAAGACTTAAAAAAGTAGTAGTTACGTCGATGTTTCTCCAAATGAGCGATATACATATATACTTTAGTGTTAGCTTGTAATACTCGTTACAATACGTAAAAACTTGAGAACTTTCAGCAACATTTGGAAACAAAGACATAATAATCGTAATCATCTACTTCAAACTCGACACGTGCAGTGCACAATATGCAGACACTGCACTACAATGCCTACATAGGCATATTCTTCTGATATAATATATTTTATGACTAACTCATCGATAGCGGTCTCTATCAATTAACAAAGGTCAAATTAATTCATTTCAACTCATTGAATACATTTATTGTTCATATCAATGGATATATCCTAATAGACTTATATTTTATCACTGATTACTTGTATGTAGTTTACAATAGGTTACTTCTAGCTGCTTATCATTTAGATAAGTACCTAGAATTTATAACGTTCTTTTTGTTTTACAAGGAAATGATGACTGACTTAAAGACTTCAAACCTAGAAATTCATATTGGTAAATCTAAGTGTATGTATATCTGTTTCTTTTTTTAACTTATTTAATATTTTGTTTTCACAAACCTTAATTGCGATATCCAACCTAATACTATAATTTATACAGATATTATGTAAAAGTATATATTTTTTTATGCCCAATGAGCTCCTCCTTTTTTTGTTTTTTGAAACAGTAGCAGAAGACCAGAGACGCGATGTAGAAGAAAATGCGCTGCACCAACTCCAAAAAAAATTGTACTGGTCAAGAAGACGACGAATTGAGTGATTATTAATAGAATTACCATTATATTATGGTAATTCTATCAATAATCACTCAATTTCTAATCACTCTTCTCTCTAATTTTAGGTTACAAAACTATTTTAATACGCCTGAATGCGATTTCAATGAGGGACGATACCAAGATGGGCAATACCTACTAGACACGATCACACGATAGTATCGATAATGAACAGCACTTTAATTAGCATACCGACCATTTGCAATTCTATGAGCTATTCCAAATAGCAAATTAGCAATGTACCTTTGATTGCTTGGTACATCTAAAGTTGATGTTATTCATGACATCTTACAGGTCACTGCAATATCTTCAGGATAAAATTCTTCTTTGAAAGAAACAGTTTTGGTACGTAATCAATAGACTGTGTAGAAGGTGTATCTATTCATCCACGAAATATTTTAAGGGATAGAAGAGACCTATAAAGAAGCCATAGAAATGTTTTTTTTTTATACATTATTAAAAAACAAAAAATAACACATGTACTAAATACTGGCACCTTCTTATTTTTTCATATCTATTACGCTAGGGTATACGTAGTATTTACTGCCATTGAAGCGGGTAAGGTCTTATGCAAAATGTCTCAAGTAATTTTAAAATTATAATTATTACTTACGTAAAAATAAAAACTTAGATAAAACATTTTTTTTCGGTTCTAGGCTTCTTTACCACCTAAGATGTTGCTCTGTTTTGTGTGTTCCATTGTTTTGTGTGATGTTTGTTGTGTAGATACACCCTACAAATGAGTCAAATCTACATTTTTCTTAGTCTTGGTTTCATATTGGAGTTTGTGCAGTTAACATATCGCTCATTTGATGAAACATCGGTGTAACTGGTACTTTTTTGTTTTTTTTTACGTCTATGTTAACGTAAATACGCTTACGCTTTTCGTCGATGTTTCTCCAAATGAGCGATAAATCTTTCAGGAAATAAAACTGATGAGCTGGTTGTCTGTCAAAAAGCGACGGATTAAAGGTTCTTATGCAAGAAGTCTTCCAATTCAGAAGTCAATTCCCAACTGTATCTTTTTCGAATATAAAATTGCCTATGAACTTTAATGGTTCATCCAAATATATAACATTTCTTTTTTCATATACCTATATCTTAGGTTTATTTTTCTAAGAACCGTATACTTAGCCAGAGATAACACGAACAATGTTAGTTTTCCACGTATTATTCCTATATTGTCCTGTATTCCTTTATTCGACATGTAACATCGATTCTTGTTAGGTGAAGCTTGTGACAGAAGCACGTGGGCGCAGGTCAGCGGCCACTTTAATTGTTAATCCCTGTTAGTATCGCCCATGATTCAGCTGAACGTAATGCCTGGGATAGCAATCAAGCTTCGTCGGAGCTGGCTCGAGTTTCGTTATTATTTCATTAACAACTACACTGCTATGTAGATAACAAGTAGGTAGAGGTTCCCTTTATTTTTCCTGTTACCAGATTACCGACAGTTACCAGACTGATTAGATTTTATGTTTTAGGTAAAAAGTGGTGTTGTATATGCAAAACACGAGTTACGAATACGTTTCCAAAAATATCCAGAGAAAAGACAGCTGAAACGGAAATCGTTTTAAAAGCAAAATGTGAAAATATTAACTTAAAATCCAATTGCATACAAAAGGATTTACTAGAAATAATACACGGAGTTATACTTGGAACAGTATCACAGACAATGACTCCATACAAATTTAATAAACTCCTAACTAATCTACTTATTTAGTTCAGTTCGGTTCGGACCGCATCATTAATATCGCAACTAGGTAAACGGCTAATAGCTCATATCCTTCCGACAATAGCTGGGTTTCTCCGAATTTAGTCGTCCCAGTAGGTCCCAATCCGGTCTAACAGGTTTACAAATCAGGTTTTTGCTGAACAATACCATAATTTGGGCGATCATTTTTATGTAGCTACTGGCTGGAAACTTTAGCGCGGCAAAATGTAGATTGGCTGCACCATTTTTTAAGCAGTTTGAATTTAGAATAGATAAAGTAAAATGGCTTCTGGCCTTGATAGATGATTTGACACAATGTAACGTCTTTTGGCGGGTTAATAACGCATCGATCAATATTCTATGTAGAGTTGTAGGCCAACTGGCCAACAGAGCAATTGAGAAATCAGACAACATGCACGAGACTAGGCCAATCACAGCACCTATGATAAACTGCAATAAAATATAAAAATCCTCGGACTACATGTATATTAAACGCATTTGATTTCACAACCAAAAAATAGAACAGATTTGTATGCCAAAATCGTAAACGCCAGATGAAATTTAGGACAACCTAACATATTTTTGGATCATGACTGTAGTAATTACAAACATTATGCTTAATTTAACTGACAAAACATCAGCTTCATCGCCTATACGCGAAGTAACAAAGGAATATGGTAAACAAAATATTTGGTTTCCGTCATACATAGGTACTCAAAATCGTGAATAACCGTCTCATATTTGAGTAAGCGCAAGGTTATGCCATATAAACTGCGGTTTATTTCCTAAGCTTTGCCAATAAACATTAACACCAAATGTTATTGCTGAAGTGTACTGAATAATTAAATAATTTATTGACTATTAAGGCATATTTTACGAGGATATTCATACGATCATACTCCAATGTTTAGTTTGTCTGATTGACACAAACATGTCGCTTTTAACGATGACAAACTAAATTTGTATCGCCAACATTCCTACTCACTGAAATCAGATTTCGCCCTGTCTTTATATCAGCTTTTGAGTAAGGTATCTCCTGCAAAATGTTAAAAACAACAGCAATGCATTAGCCAGAGATTCAATTAATTTAAAGATACTTTTTTGGACGTGAATCATCCATATAGGTACCCAGTTTATTATAAATAATACATAAATACGGATAGTTTTTCTCAATACGAATCAACATTTCTAACTTCCTCGAATAAAAAATTTTAAAGGCAACTTTTGCCAATGCTTCTAGCCAGAAGATGAAAGCTCTATGTATAGCTGAGCAGATTACGCTTTTGGATTTCGGGAAAGGTACGAGAAAGAATTATTAAATCTACTTATAAAGATTAGGGCAAATTTTTCAATAGTCAGATAATTTATAGCTGAGAAATAAATAGGACGGTTTGACAGCTTTCTTTTTTTTTAGGTAATCCGAAATAATTATGTCAAATCGCAATATTTTTACTTCAGATATTAGTTTTTCAAACATCACATAGGCGATAAAAAAATCAGCCCTTAGTTAAGTATTAAAATTAATTAAAATTTTACTACGCGCTACTACTACTAGCAAAAAGTCCATAAAGTCATCAAAAGAGGGTCGACTGCAGAGCGTAGACCTGCTTATTGACAAGCTACAAACTCGACCATCGATAAAATGCCCTTTAAATTAAAAATTATCTGCAATTTAAAAATACAAGTTCAACTTTTACTACCTAGTCTCAAACCTTGGACCATATCGAAGAAAGTTTCTTTTTTAAAAGCCGAAGCAGTGAAATTTTACTTTTGCAGCCCGCTTTTAAAGGATGTAAAGCAAAGAAGTAAAATTAATATTATATAGAAGTATCTACTAGGAAAATCTATGTTATCGCTTCAGCAAAGTCTACATCAACAAACGGACAAGCCACGAGACTTGTCATGGATGAAAATTAGAAGTTTCTTTTTTTTTCCAGTAAAAGGAACTACTTTCTACTAAGCGCTATATTTTCTTCATTTGTTTTCTCTATTGCAATAAAAATGTTATACATTATAGCGATTAGGTTTATTGTGTAACTTTTAGAAGTTACACAATAAACCTAATCTTGCTAATGTTGCTTTTGGTAGTTTTAGTTAGGTAGTGTGTGTGTGTGATGATATAACTAATTATATCGTAACTCGTGTCACAGGTCACAGCCAAGCTAAAACTATGTATTGACACTTGGTACTTTCTTCGAGTTACACAATATTATCAAAATGCTCACGAATACACAATATTGATCAGTGTTTGGCATAGAAACCACACTTTTTCCTCGTTCTCTGTTACAAAACACTGTTTTGTAAATATTATTTAGCAACTATTACGTTCAAAATACGAACCAATAAAATCTAATTCGAGGAACTAACAATAAATCTTTCGTAGCATGCCATTTACTTTGTAGCCCCATATTATGCTTCAGAACGTCGTCAACGTTCGACCTGGGGCCACTATACGGTCTGTCAAAAATTGGCGCCAATCCAACCTGTGTTTGTAAACTTTCATCTTATACGCTTCTATATTTATTCCGAGAATTTTATGTGCGGCTTCGAACGGCCTCGCATAATGTTTTCTGTTACAAAATATGCCAACAGTTTGGTAGTGATCTGAACGAAATGCTAGTAAGCCCCATAGTATAAATTAATATCATTACATGAGCAGTTTGTCTATGGTATAATATGTATACAGTAGTAGTGTTGTCTCTAAAGTATGATCCCTCTATATGTATATATCCGCTGTAATAAACAGGCCTCCCTCATAAACGTTTCATGACTTCACACAACTGATGATCGTAACTTTCTGCAAATTCCTGTCTTAAGTTGTCTTCCACTGCTGTATTATGTTCATCAAGCATCACCAGAAGTGGTATTTTTAATAATTTTCCAAAGTTTATTTTCTCCTTCTGCAATATATCTGCGATTCACATAAGCTAACGTTTAAATACGTGCCATCGTATGAAAACGAAACATTCTAAATAAGAGAGTCAACAAAATTTTGAAAATATATGTTGCCGTATGGAAGATCTTCTAGGAAATCATAAAGTACCTATGATCATAACATAACACAAACAAGCTTCAGTAATCCTCTCAACCCCATAAGTACCATTATGTTTATGTATTCATAATACAAGTAAGATTACTACAATCACTATTTTACTATAGTCACTAATAACTATTTAAATGTATGTTCTGGCTTCAAAAGAAACATGCTAACTAACCGGTGCGTTGATTCTAATTGTTACTTTTCCTTGTTTTCAGCGATATATTTTACATAATTCCCTTTACATACAGTGATGCCAATTTATTCATAGATTATTAGGTATGCAATATAGACTTTGGTCATCTGTGACGGGCTAATTTATTTATATTATAGTAGGCAGCTGCTCAAATGTGAATGATACTACCCGTATTAAGTTTTTTTAAGTTTACGGTTTTAAGTTTTATGTACAGAACCCTAATTCTATTTCTAAAATAAATGTAGCTTCATTACTCCTCATAACATCAGAGGGGTAATTCTCGTAATTTTAAGAACGTTCACAGTCTGATCTCAGTCTCAATCTGTCAAAAATACCTCTAATTTCCCTACATTTTGAGAAGTTTTTGACATTTGGTTGTCGCCGAGATGATCGGCGACAACCAAATGTCACAAACAAATGTCAAAGACTGCGCCTCGTTTTAAATTACGAGAATTGGCCTTCAGTTATCTGCCAGCCGCCAGGGAAAGTCACAAGACAGATTTTTTTTTAGAAATTGTTGTTTTGTTATAATGTAAGTACCGTTTATGGTAAACAGCGGTTATCTTGGCATTACAGACACTTAAACTGTATTTATTTGTATAGAGTATAGATAAAAAATTTGGTCAGAATGCTTGAATGATTTACGAGTCGAATGCTATAGTAATAGTATAAGTATAGTACCCTGAGGGACCCCTTGTGAGGCCTTGTGTAAAAAGCTTTAGCCATTGTAACTTCAACCACACAAAGACTCTTTAAGCCTCTTATAGAGGTTCTGTTTAACAAAAATAAAACTCTGTAACAGAAGGACGGTTGATTTCTGTTGCAGTTACAACTTTTTTAGTTTCGTCGTCTATACGTTTACTAATTTGCTTATCGAAACTGGCGGTTCATTCATGAGCAACTGTACTTGTACCTTCATGCATGATAACGTGGATTCGTTCCTGAATCTGTAATATGTTTTTTTGGACAATCCTGCCTGCTATTCTATGAACATTTACTCTACCCTTTTCAGGTTGCTCATCTATATCTATAAACTGTAATGGTGGAATGTTTTACACTGCGTAGTCGACATTCTCTTCATCACAGCAATTAATGTTAAGTGATCGATCATCAGCCTCTTCACCACCTAACGTAATAACAAAATAATTATTATATAGTTCTCAGTATTTACAGTCTACGTAAGGAAGCTCTTTTAATCTAATAATATCTCGTTAATCGTTCGAGTGGTGTGAGGCAGACCATTAAAAGTTAAACGCAGATACATTTTTATGTTCTGTTTAACTTCTCACGGTGTCGAGTGCTTTGTTGCTATTTATATTGACGAGCTCATTAACGTTAATTGAATTTACGTCTAATCTTGAGTTATTAATGGGAATTTTTGGTAGCAGTGGGTTTTTTTTTTGTTTAACTTTGTAGGCTAGATTAATCGTTAGAGTTATCTATACTAATAATTAAGCTAAAGAATTTGTTTGTTTGTTGTAGTAAGATCAATCGTAATTTAAACCACGGAAGAGAACTTAATCTCTGTGCATCGATTATTTCATAAGATCAGTGGTAGTTGATCGATTATTGGCAGTTTAAATCATCGATTAGTTTATACTAGCCCAAAGGGACGGTTAAACTGTTTTGTATAAGTAGATTAAACTGACCACCGTGGACTGATCTGGGTACTGAGACTGACTCTCGAATATAATTCCGATAGATCGACATTGAAATTGTCTGTCAAACGTCATTGATTGGCTGGACTCACTGAGTCTAGCCAATCCCTGACGTTTAACTCGACCAACTGACGTTTGACCAATGTCGATCTATCAGAATTATATTCGAGAGTTAGCACCCAGATGGCATAATTTGGGGGTATTTCTCGAAACGCACCAACTTTGAAAAGCACCAAATGAAACGTCTATCAATATCATTTATTAATTACGTCGTAATCCTTCATGTTCTTCTCTATATGGTTAATCGTTGATGCATTTCGAGGAATAAAATTATAAATAATAGTTTTATTTTTATAATTTTTTTTCTCGGTATTATTTTGGTACGTTTCGAGGTATACCCCATAATTTGACGTGACGATCTTTCAAAATAGCTACAAACATGCTTGCTTCAAACATTTCTACGTATGTATTCATTAAAGCTTTGTTTTGTGGTTAATAAAATGGAAAATATTAACAGCGAATTTAGAGATATTGAAATAATATTCGTTTTGAACGATATGAATAGTTATTATAGTAGACCGTATGGCGTTAGATCAAGATACAATCGTTGGAATCAATGAGATGATACATTCGTCGTTTTCGTCTCTCCAAAGGTTCGAAGAAATTAAATACATGAATAATAATAAAACGTCACACAGACGTCAAATGTCAGTGTCAATGTCAAATGGATCTATTTGTTGCCATATTTTAATGAATAGATGAACGAACTTCGAATAAACTAGGAAGATTAAACCATCAATTATATTATTTTATCGTAGATTCCGAGAATTTAAACTGCTCTCAGTAATCTCTAGACTACAGATAGGCTGAATGAAATTGATTAACTCTAAGATGAAATGTTTCCATTTGTTCATAACACTAAAGTCTAATTAAAGTAATCAGAGCCATAAACAGATAGATGGATGTTACAGCAAGAATGAAGACCTTAATGAAAAGATTTAATTGTCGGCCAATTAATGCGACTATGCCACAAATGATGTGTTGCGCAAGATCGGCGCCTGCGCCGCCGCCCGGCACGTTTTTGTTTACATTCGTAACTGGTTGTAGTGTTAACAAAACCAGTTTCCTGCTCTCTAGACCCACGCCGAAGTCCTCCCAATGTCCTCCAAGTTTTACGACTAAAACTTACAAAAGAACTTAAAAAATATGTTCATTCTGAACAGTTCGCGAAATAGATGTATGAATGAGGATACAAACCGTTTGAACGGCGTCTATTAAATTGCTGCCATCCCATGCCAAACGATCGTATCATTGCTCACTCAATTGACTATAATAGTGTGGAGTGTTTATATTGTAGACCTTGGCCACTAACTACCGAGCTTCTGAGGTACCGAGCGACGAGTGAAGAGGCGAGTTATCTATCTACAACATCATAATACAATCTGTGATATTACGCTAATTACATCATTAGACATTCTCCACACGTCCCGGGCCTACACTTCGCTTTACCTGCAATCTGATTATCTATTCGGTAAAATGTTGTTGTTTACCAGTTTCCAATGTCAAAAAAATTCGGGCCTAGTACTGTTCTGGGTTTCCCCAAAGGCCAAATGGAATTGATTTTATCCTTTGTATTATTTTTACCTGACAACGCCATGTTGTTGTTAGGGATTAAATAAACATCCGTTAAAAATGGACTGCGTACGCTTTCAGTAAGTTAAACAAAATAAAAATGTGCATACATCTACTATTTTAATATTACGTTTATTTTTTGTGTTTTGTCCTCTCCGCGTGTTTAGTTCAAAGTCGTTGTAATGTTGACACCTGGTTTTGTAATCAGTCATAATCTACGAGTAAACAAACGTGCTATATAATTATTATGGACTCACCGTGTCCTGCAAGTCCTTGAACTCGTTAAACAGTTTGTTTTTCTCGATCTTCTGGCTGAGAGACTTGACGTTGGCGGACATGGCGATCATGTTTGCAGTTAGCTCGTCGACCTCATGGCGCAGCTGCCGTATCTGCACCTCCCGCACTATCGTGAACACCAGCAGCCACGCCACCAGCGCACCAACCACCACAGCCAGCGTGATCAGCCACGTCTGCCATCTCCTATCCGTCTTCTCAACCATCGCACCCCTAAATTGTCTTTCAAAATCACCGCTCATCAAATTCTTCGATATGTCTTGCGACTCCTTCATGTTCGTCTGAGTATACATCGAGTTAGCTTCGGGTATAAGTGCGTGATTCTCAGCCATCACAGCCCTGACACTGCACTCGCGAACCGTCACCCGTCACTCGATCCCTAAGTGGCAAACTACGCGAGTAATTAGCCTTTATCGGCCCATTATCGAGGTTCGTAGAAGGCCGGGTCGAGGGGCCCGTGAAAGAGATAGAGTAAGTCGGTGCACGTGCCGAGTAGTTCGCGGGAGGGTAACGCGCGTGCACAATGAGACTGATCAGGAGCGAGTGCGGAGCGGCGGTATGTAGATGGGTACGCGCGCGGCGGACGACTGGACGCGGAATCAGAAACACGGCAACCGGCGCGCGCGCATCGCTCGGACCGATCCACCTCCAAGTTTGCGGAACCAGAAGTTTAACTCCACACATATTTTATTGATTTTTTGTCAATGCACACGTAGACAACAAACATTCCAAAAGTGCGCGTATAATGTTAGACTATTATAGTCTCACATTATACCTACGATTCGAGAATGTTCTATGTTACCTGCTACAGGGACTCGAACATAATAAGTTCCTTTATCGAACGACGAAGGACAGGATCTTCGGCCTATACTATTCTATGATGGGGGACCGGGATGATCCCGCATATCGGTGAATACGGCGCGCGCGGCGCATGCATCATAAATAATAACCTTCATTGACCGCTCGCATTCTAAAATTTTAACACCATTATGGAAATGAGGTAACCCGTTTTTGAGATCGACAAACAAAACAAGATGAATCGCGATTCAAACATACGAATGTAGAAAAATATATTCTTTTACGTAATTTTGTTCTCAGAAAACTAAAATTATACTAAAAACGTTATAAACTTGTGAAGTTTGCAAATCTTAACCATTCACGAAAGATATCAAACTTTTATAACAGCACTAAACCAGAATTATATCAATGAAACACAATCTTTATAAATGAGAAATTTTATGTACAGAGGCCAGCACATCAAGCTACCCCAATCTGTCAAATTTCTTTGATAGATTTTCAACTTTATTACAAAGGAATAAGGTTCATACTTAATTGGGAAAATTTGACTGATTGGGGTAACTTGATGTGCTGGCCTCTGTAACTATTAAATAAGAAATAACCATAATATTAACAGACCCCTTATGCGAATCAGACAAAGACCCCTTTACAATTCTAGACAAATCTATGAACAGCCCAGACTTGCCGACGCACTCAGAATTCTATTTAATTACAGATAACATATACATAAGTACATACCTACATAATGTTTATTAAATAAATATGTACGTCATAGTGAGTGCGGTTACTCCAGTGATAAGAGCATCATTAAACAACATTAATGAGCGGAAGGCAAGGGTTCCAAACATGAACATGAATGAATATGCATATTATTCATTAGCTCATATCTATGTATAATGATTTGCCAAGAAAAGCATTAGTAGAATAAGAAACAATACATACTACCCATTGTGATTTGTGGTTTATTACGCTCAACTCCGTCGCCGAGCTGGACATTTTTAAGAAGTGCGTTTTATAGCTGATTTACGTTTTATATTTGATCGTCATCATTATCTTACCTTTATCCCAATTTATTTAGTTATATTTTCATTTATTTTAATTACACCTATTCTGGAGTAGCATCATCAGCATCACCAGGGATTTCCCTTAAAATAATTATGTTAGGCATTTGATACTGTGGCAATCCCTTTACGTAAGGGTACTCGACAATATTTCATATAAAATATGCATTGGTTTGATAGAGAGATTTTATATAGACCTCTCCAGGCAGTAGCAATGCATAAAAGTGATAATTAGACTTTGTCAATAGTGTAGATTGTTCAGCTCATCCTGGGAAGTTACAGCACCATACCTGTTTCTGCAGTAGTGCTGATGTACTATACGTTACAGCAAAAAGCCGGTTAAGTCATACACAAAACCTAAAAATTGCCATTCGGCAAAAAGGAATGCACCTAAAAATGCCAAAAACGTCACCAAAATAACCGCAAAAGCCCCATATAAACGAAAAGTAGGTCAGCTTCTAGGAACTGTAATCTTCAGCGAACAATACGGTGTGTTTCATGAGATTTAAGGGTAAAGTCCACGAAGACTATCCTTATAAGTTATTGACGTCAGTGGCTACGCTACGCTACTCTACATACAAACAAATTTAAATTAAGTGTCTGTTTGTTATGTCGAAATAACGGCTTTGTACTAAATGCCTAGGAAAGTACCTATATCTAATTTACGGTATTTATAACTTTTTTTTTTTTGCCTGTCTGTTTGTTACGGCTAATCTTTGTTATAATTAGTAACTTAGGCTACTTTTATTTTAGATGTAGATTTCCACGAAAAAAAAATTGCATATTAATCAGCCTATAATGTTCCCACTGTTGGGACACAAGCCTCCTCATTTCGAGAGGGAATGGGCTGTAATCTACCACGCGGGCGGGCCCAGTGCGGGTTGGTAGATGGCACATGTCTTCGAATTTTTGGTTCTAGGACATGCCGGTTTTTTCACGATGTTTTTCTTCACCGTTTTGATAGCAGAGGTGATGAAATGAATTACGCAAAGTAAAACGCCTGCCTGGGTTCGAACCTACGACTTGTAAGTCGGACCGCGACCGTTACCACTTGGCTACCACAGCTCTCGTATCTGCAAAAAAAATCAAATCCATGAAATCAATATGCAAGCGAACGAAGTCGCGGGCACAGCTACTGATGAATATAAATGTAAAAAAATGGAGTGGGGGAGGAAAGCCAAAGAAAAGATGGATGGATTGTGTCAATTGTGTGAGGAATTGTATGAAAGGGAAGGGAGTGAATGATAGCGTGAGGGTTGACAGGGGAGAATGGAAGAAAAAAACGTGTTACGCCGACCACAAGTAACATAGAACAAGGACAGGTAGACGATGATGAGTCGCTACGCTACCTTACTTATGTGTGCAAAGAAACAGTAGAATGAATTTGTTCCTATTTGAAGCAAAGGCATTGTAGACCCAAGCTTTGTCCAAACCAACCATGGTGTCCATACGCGATGTCCATGGTCCATCTTCCATCTTGTCCTACATCTACCGAGAGCTCTGTAAAAATCCCACTATGAAAACTTAGGTGAAGTGAGCTGTCAATAGTGTCAAACCGGGTGGAATGACAGCTCACTTCCGTACCTATTGCAACCAGTCGACGGCCAAATTATAGAGGAATTTAATGAACACTGCCAAAAACCTTGTCCTTCGATTTCCAAGGCTGTTTTTTTTATGCTAGCCTACGCTGTCCACTCAGCAAAGGCCCCCTCCACACTTTCCATCTTTCCAGTCCTCCTCCCAGTTTTGACGGAACCTATCCAGCTCGTCCCGCCATCTCCTACTTGGCATGGATAGTATGTATTTGTCTGACAATTTTAATATTATGTACAGTACATGCAAGAAAATTATTTAATAAGTAAGTAATATTTAACAATTGGGAATATAAGCTTAGCTCAAGTGTTTTTTCCTTGAATTGACTCATCTTATTCACTTAGTTATAGTAGTATAGGTACCTAAATTAAAGCTTATCTCGGTTAATTAGTAATGACAATGTATTTTCAATTACTATGTTGCAACACTAGCTTCCACCCGCAACTTCGCCCGTGATTTGCCGATAGAAAGTAGACTATGTATGTCGATTCCCATGGTTCAAAGTATAATACTAATTTTCATCAATATCGGTCTTCCCGTTTCGGAGATTAGTCGGAACAAACAGACAGACAAAAAAAAAGTACTTATATACAGGGTGGCCAAAAAGTCGTGGATCAAACGAAATAGGGAGAGATAGAGGTCATTTCCAACAAAAAATCTTTCTACAGGATGCCTATAATTCAATTGCCCTAAAAGTTTGAAAATGTTTGTTTTCTAAATAAAATACCGATTTTTGTTAGTAACAATACAACACTAACAGTTTAACTAGCAGCATAATAAACTTCAAAATTATTTTGAATTAAGCTAACCTACTTGATATAAAAAAAACGACCATAAAACCAGAATTAAGAACCAAAGAGTGATGTGTTACACCTCATTTGAATCGGCATTAAATCAGCAAATTTTTCTGACACAAGGCCTCTTTTTCGTAGTAAGTCCTTTTTTTTTTCACAAAGTACTTTTAAAATGAGAAATAATTTTTGGTAAAGCATTTGTTATTTTGACATTACAAACAGACACTCCAATTTTATTTATTTGTATAGAAGTTTTGACGGCATAAAGGCATTACTTTGCAGTTATGCAGGGATTTACATATTACACATGCGTATACGTGGCCAGTAACATATTTTTGAATCACCAGCTCGATGGCTTACCTCATTTATTAAAACTTTTCTTTTGCACATATATATTTAATTCATAAATTCGTTGGTTTAAACCATTTTGTCAGCTAAAACTTTACCAGGGTGTCAGCCAAACGGGTTGGTATCAGCATTCAATTAACTTATAATCAATAGTTGCTTTATGACGCAAACATTCCGAGCAGAGATCGGTCCATTTGATTTCTAGCACGGATGCGCGTACGCCGAGCGTACCGCTTCATATGTCAATTGTGTAACAGAGACGCGCCCGCATACTATCTTCATATATAATTGATAATAATCTATCAATGACTATGGGAATAAGTTGGCAACATTGGAGCGTTGATCTGCCAGGAGTTGCACACATAAAAAAATAAATGAAACTGCTGGACACATTATATTCTCGAAAATGTGCACTAGATAAGTATCTACCTATTTAATTTTCTATTGCCGTTAACTGTGGAAAATGTCAGCTGTCAACTTTTCCTTTATCCATTAAACTAAAAACTTTTATTTCCAAACCCAGTTTTTAACTTGCAAAAACTGTTTCAGAAAAATTGAATTTTCCACACCACTTTATAATATTCGTACTTATTCATTTTATAAAGTAAACAGTTTCGCCGCCGGCCAAACAGTATTACGTTAACAAAAGCACGTCTAGAACGATACACAATATTATTATGCATTGAACTAGCAAAGTAAAATGCCCTAGATCTGGAGAAAATACCTCTAAGATACTTTTAGCGGCTAAAAACCTTTGTGAGTGTGTTTATACGTTTGTTACTTCTTCACGCACAAAATGGATTAACGACGGATTTCGATGAAAGTTGGCATAGTTTATAACCAGGATTAACACATAGGATACTTTTTATCCCGATATTCCCACGGGATCGAGACTTATGCAGGTGGAGCGCAGCTAGTAAAATAAACATTTATTTCTCTTCCACAAAGGCAAATGTTGGCAATATTTATGTATTTTTTATCGTACCTAGTGAGTGACATAGGTGTGTGAATTCTTTCACGTGTGCTCATAAAAACTTTAGATGGTCTCTGACAGAATCGTGTAATGCTATATTTTTAACGTTTTCTATTTTCAAATGCGCCAAAAACGTAACATGCTGCACGTCAGGAGCCATCACGATGCCAACTTTCTTTGCCGTAGTCTACGAATAAGTAATAATTATTACTCGTAGGCCGTAGGTATTTTTTTTTGTTAAATGAAAACTCTTTAGTTGCAAATCTCTTCATTTTTGTTTCAGTAGTTTCCTGTTGTGACTGGCATACCTCACTTCACTTTAAGAGGGTAAAAAAGCTACACATCACACAGTACTCTTTATTCTAATCAAAATATTGTATCAAACTAAAAAAAAATAGTCAAGTGCGTGTCGGACCACTCACAGTAAAGGGGTCCGTAGTCGGGATGAATATTTATGCATGCGCATTATTGGTTTTATGGACAGCAAAAATAATTTTGTAGGTATTCCAAAGTATTCTTCAAAGAAACTGAAAAACAACGTTACTTCTGAGGTTGTAATCGAAAATATCTCATATCTCAAAAACCAGGTGCCTGCACGACGGACCTGTCTTCTTCAAAACAATTTTCGTTGAAACCTCACGAACTTTTGGACTGAAATAAAAAGTCCCTCAGAAACATCATAATCTTTTAAATTATGTAGCGTTCGTTGTCAGGGTTGGTAAGCACATCACTACAATCATGGAACAAGACTAATTTGCTAAGTACACTCGGCCTTTCGAAATTTCGTACATCCACCGTTTGCTTAGCTTGCAGAAGCTATTCCTTGACCCTCAAGACACTGTGTACCCCAATCTAGGGTAAGTTCTTCAGTAATTTAGTATTTATACCAGACCCTGTGCACTGGATAACCGTTATAAATATCATCACCTACCGACCACGCGGCTGTAGGTTTTCCAGTGCCCAGGAAACGGAAATATGTATGCACTGCAGTTGCATCCAGGTTTTGCAAGGCCTCACTGTGTATAATGTCGAAGATGGATTGTAGAATCTGCTGTTTTACAAAACCACTAGTGGTTTTATAAAAAGCTTCATTATGTAAAACAACTGTGCGCTACCAGCGTCCTGCACCTTCCCTCATCATACTGCCAATAGTCTTCGCGTAAACGGCTATGACATACGGACAGACAGACCGAAATTAAGAGGGAACCGTTTTTACCATTTTGCTACGGAACCATGAACACGGGTCAATATAATAATATAAACATGGTATTTACATAAAACTCAACGAATTATTACAATATCCATAGGCCGACCGCTTACAGATAGTGCCATGCACGAAGACGCGCCCCACTCTTCTCCCTAATCGATAGTGGTTATCGCTAGTTATTTCCGCTAGTGTTTAAGTTTTTTTTAGTAATTAGTGTGTATTGCCAAAACTAAAACACTAACGGAATATTGCATACTTGTGCTGTAATGTAATCATGTGTGGTGACGTGATGCGAGAGCTCAATGATTCGTCAACTTGTGACAACTATCACCCCTCCCGCACCGCGCAGCTACCTTAGCGGTCGGCCTTTATCAGAATGTGGGCTATCAAAAATTAAAACAACATCAAAAATGTATCTAAGGTACCTAACCTGAATATGAAACAAGTCTAGTAATTCTAAGCGAAAATTTTCAAATATTTCATCATGTCGTTTTTATGGTTTTCGAGGGTGTTAAACTCGAAAAAAAAAACAAATTTAGAAATACTAAATTAGAGTATAACGTCAAATTCAACCCACAGTACAACACTTAACAGTTATAGTATATTTAAGCCAGTACATTTACAAGCTAACACTAAAGATGTTTTAAATAGGCGGCTGCATTCAGTCTAGATTCCGCACTGTTAATAGATTCATGTAAGACGAACAAAAAGGAACACAACTACCTATCTCTGTTTGTAGACTAGTATTCTAGCCCAGCTGTTTTGCATTCTGATCCAAACAGGATACCTAGGATTAGAGCTAGAGCTAGAGCTTGGCTCTAGCATGCAGTAGCATGCTTTCAAAGTAATTACAATCTTGTCATCTTGCTAATTAAAGGCTCCCGCAGACAGGCGCGACGCGACTATGGTAGAACAATTATTCCATGAAGTTTTCATAGAAATTGTTCCACCAGAGTAGCATTAAGGAAATAAGGTCGGTATACCATAGCTGCATAGGTCTGTTGAACCAACAATAAAAGCTGCACCGTCTAAACACTATTTAGACGATGCAAGTCATTTGTTGCTTCAATTTTATCGTATGCCACAGGCAAGAAACTCGCATCATCTAAATGAGGCGTTAATTATAGTATCTACAGGTAGTCGTCTGTTTATCTAATACATTTTTTAGCAATCTCTATTCAATAAAAAATTACAAACATTTAATTACGATATGAAACTTTGAACATAATTATTATGATTGTATATAATAACATAATTATTATTAATGCACAACCTTCGTTACTACTTTCCGCTTCGCTGCTTCCCTGCGACTAGGCACTCCTTGCTGTTCTCCTCTTCGCTGTCACTGTGGAGATGTCAACAGCCTCGGACACCACGGCCTGTCTTGCAGCCGAAGTGCGGGTTGCTTAGCGCGGCACGACAAGCTCTTGTCACCGTCCGCGTTCCAGCTGTATTAAAACCCGATAACACTAGGCACGCGACGATGGCAAGACACCGGACGGTATGTCTTTATTTCCATGGAAGGTGGGTAGACCTGTAGTGTGGCCTGTGGGACGCAACGTGTGTGGATACTCTTGCGCCATCCCATCTTCCTGCCTTGGCATGCTGTGTTCGCTCTGCTGCTGTGGCTGCGGAAAACCTCAAGCGGCGAAAATGTAATAACCTTATCGGAAATTGTATTTTCGAGCCGTTTGGGGTTGTAACCCTCGGGCCGTGGAGTCCGAGTGCTCATAGTCTTTTTATGGAAATTTCGAAACAGCTGGTTGACACTTCCCGTGACTAGGGTTGCCATATTTGGCAAGGCTCGTGTCGGGACGCAAAGAGAAAAAAAAAAGAATGTTTTTTATAAAAAAAAAAAACTAATTCTACAGTATTGAAGCAGTGCTAGACGTAGCTTGGTCATATTTTGCTGAAGACTTTACTTTTTTAAGTAATTCTTTCTGTCCTTTTACATATTTATAAAACTCCGTGGAAGTCATTTTGAAGTTAACCTGTCACTGTAATATCGACTCCACAGTCTCTGGCAGCAGGCGATTTCTTTCATCGGTCCACTGGCTCGACATTAATGAAAATACTCTTTCTACTGTAGCGTTGTGGCCAGGTATCGCAAACAAATGTTGGCATAATTTGAGCATTTAGCATTTTCTTTCAGGATTTTTGACAACAAGTTAAAAACTACAAAATTGTGCTACTTAGCTAAACACTAAAACAATCAACAATGCGAAAGTAAGTGCTTCTAACTCACTGTATTGGTGTTTGTTTACCCACTTGCTCGCTTTTGCTGCGATAGCATGTGGCGGGGTGCGGAGGGCACCCTTCTCCCTTCCCCAGCGCGGTACTCGCGAGCGACGCGCGACGTCGCAACCGCGCTCCGAGTAATTTGGCGCGCGTATTTGAATTGCTTTGACCGCGCTATAAAACGGGACGTAATAGTGTTTTGTCGGGACGTCGGGACTGAAGGCCTAATGACGGTGACAGTCCCGATATATCGGGACGAATGGCAACCCTACCCGTGACCCAAGGGCTGGCTTTTACTTTGGACAGAAATTAGCATTGCCATACAACGTGGTAAGGCCGCCAGTCTTTTGCCGTTTGGGGTTGTAATCCTCGGGCCGTGGGGTCCGAGTGCTAATAGTATTTTTATGGAAATTTCGAAACAGCTGGTTGACACTTCCCGTGACCCAAGGGCTGGGGGCCTAAAAAGGCCACTTTGACAGAATTATAAAGGTACACCTCTGCCTAACCCTTCAGGGATATATAGATGTGAAACTGTCAAACAGATGAATTGTGTGATATGAATTGTTTTATGATTCTGCCAAAGTGGCCTTTTTAGGCCCCCTGGATTTTACCTTGGACAGAAATGAGCATTGCCATACAACGTGGTAAGGCCGCCAGTCTCTGGTACATTACCAGTCCACAGCGATGCGGACGAATTTTTCGACGCAATATTTTAGTTTGTGTATACTTTTAATTTTTTTTTTTTATTCATTATTTAGGTACTCATTTGTTGTTATTATAATTATGTAGAAAAAGAATGTGGACTTTGAGGACCTTTGACCGCCATTATGAACTGAAATTACAATTATCATTAAGTACCTAAATACATCCGTTTTACTACATATTTGAGTAATTCCAAAGTGCTTTTAAACAACTACTTATCTGAAGCGTCTTCGTGAATTTCGTGATAATTAGCGTTTAATCTAAAGTATCGTAATCTAGATGCGTTGGTTGTACAGCACGTGCGCCTGATAATATTGCAACCGCAAAACTACCGTCTGCGTTATTTTAGTAGGTACCCGAAGGTTTAAAAAAAAAAAACTACTTGTGCTCATATCTCTTGCAGTAGTTTTCAATAAAATCAATATTAATTTTACTGTTACTGCAATATTGTGTGGGTACTGCACAGATCTTTATATTCTAACATAGCTTCGAAATGTTACGAACATTATAAATTACTTAATAAAAGTCCGTTTTTGAAATAAAGTAAGAGGTACCGTTGCATGCTTGTATGTAACGTAGCCAATAAAGTATTATACATACTGATTCTTTATTTATAAGGACATAGCATTACGTAGGTATCGTACGCCTACGTATTAGTAGTGAGCAATCAGAGGTTTAATAGATTATACTTGCTTTTATATTTCAATTAAAGTTAAAACTCAAGCCTAATACATATTTAATTACATTTATTCAATAAATAAATTAAATAAAAACATATTTTAATAAAAAAAAAAAAACAAAATTTATGGTTCACAAAAAAAACAAGTAAATCATAATCGTTTATTTGCTTAGAAAGTAGGTACATAAAATAAAGGTGTTTACAAAACTTTGTGATCCCTGTACATGCACAATCTACCTTAAATTAGGCATGCAAACATTAAAAAGAAAATAAATGTTTAATAAAAGAAAGTAAATATCGAATTTAAACCAAACAGTAGGAACCACATTATGTCAAATATTAAATCTAAAGTGTAGTGTAAAAATTAAATATTTCAGAAAGAAGCGTATACCTAGGTATATCTACCTACATAACGTTGCTAATGAAAAAAACATTATAAAATATCACAAACACCATCAGCGTCTTCCAAAATTAAATAATATGCAAATAATTGTACTACTTTATTGCAACTTTTTGTGAGGGACAGGGACTGTTATTCCTTAATACAGGTTATTCTATAACCTAGCTAGGAAAGCAGAACTTCACCCACCGGATTGTGTTTGACATGGTACAAACTTATATGTATAACTTTATGTATGCCTCATGTACTACAATCTTCTTTTTTATGAAATAAAATTATTATTATTATTAAATTAAGTAACATTAAAAAAAAAAAAACGAATTTGCTACATGGTGGACTTGTAAAAAATAAATAAAATAAACCGTACACAAATCACACAAATCTTCTTCTTCTTATATACAGGGTGATTGAAAGATGGGTGCAAAGCTTTAAGGCGAAGATAGTATATACCTACAGACAATTTAGAACCATTTAAGCCATGGTTGTCTTAAACGAAGTCTTACCAATTTTTTTACCTATTTTATGCGAACAATTTCCCTCTGCTCCTAGGTTGAGTAGTTGCTTGTATTTCGATCTCAAACCCGACAGGACGTTAGCTACCTAGGTTATAATTATAACCAAACCATTTATAATAGATTTCTTGTTTATTCATGAAACACTTTTACAATCCCTAATTTTAATAGAACCTTTATAAAGGTATGCCAAACAAGTATCTACCTACATCCATATAATAATTATTCTAAGCCTACATCCTAGATTTTTTAGGAGCACGCATTCAATGCATGCACCATTCCGTATTATACGAAAACATTACATAGGGACATATACCTGCCTACTTTACCAATGTAAAGAATTCTGCAGCATTACAAAACAATCACATAATAGTTATTATGTAATCATCTATAATAATTATAGAAACAATAACATATTTTTGTTATTAATGGGAGGAATGTGATGAATAAGCAATCAATAAAAATTTGAGATTGTACATTTATCGACGGATTTCAATACGCATTCAATACTATACCTTCTTGGGCCCCATTAGAAGGCTGAAAGTCACCCAAAGGGCAAAGCTAAGCTGGGAGTTTCCCTGCATGATCGAATCAGAAATGAAGGGATGTGCAGGAGAACCAAGGTAACCGACATAGCCAGAAGTATTGCCAAACGTAAATGGCAGTTGGTGGTTTTACATTGCTCGCAGAACGGATGGTCGGTGCGACCGAAAGATTCTGGCTGGAGTGGTGATTCCGTACCGGAAGGGGTAGGGTTAGAAGCTGTTGGAAAACTGTTGATATTGTGAAGGCCGCGGAAATCCGCTGATTTAATCGCTAATTTGATCACTGAATCTTTGCATATATTAAAGACGAAATTAATAGACAGTCATTTACCTAGGTGACTGACAGTTTTAATCAAATTAATTAATGAGCAACAATTACAAAGATAATAGGTTGAAATTACGAAAATGAAATCGTTAGTTCGCCTGCCAAAGTCATTTTCGAATATCGAAGCTTATTCTTACAATGGCCGCTTTTAATAGCTTGGATTTATAGTCACTTTATCACTTATCTGATTGCAGTGTTCGAGGAATGCTCACTGAAACTCCAACTTTTCAGACAATAAAGCAATTTTTTACCCTTTGATTAGACCCTTAGAAGCCTTCAAGTTGACTTTTTTTTCAGGGGTACAGAAGTACGTGAATTAGGTTCTACCTCTTTTATTACATAATATAAAAAGACCATAGAAATTATTATTTTTTTGACAGCAAATGGAGTTCCTAATTAGGCGCCAAAGACAAATATAGAGTAGTGCTAAAATGGAGACATGATTTTGCTTCCAGCCTTGATCTGAATTGCAACAGCCTTGAACTATATTATCCTAATAAAGCGGTCATGATATCATCGTGCCATGGGTCGGATAACACGTGGCGCGATGGTCATATTATTATGCTCTTGTTGTTTTCACTATTACAATGTCCACACCGTGTTTCCAATTCCTTGAAACACCGATATACCGGATAGAATTTACTTCCAGTATGGCTTGACATGAAAAATGTAGGTAATTTACCTATATTTTTTTGGCTATTGTGCTTGCCTTTTTTTTTTTTTTTTTAAGGATGGGAAATCATCCAATGACCCCTCCCGCTCTGGGTGGAGCGGAAGGGAGTGTCAGACTCTTACTGACTAAAACCCATCCGTGTTCCTTCCTTAGCCCTTTATGTTCCGGGGCAGCGGTAACCCTTTCGGACAATCCCGCTGCCCCGGCAGGCTTCGGCCCTAACGGGCCCCTCCATGTCTGCTGACATCTCTTTGAGGCGCGCGTGGAACACATACGCGCCGTCCGGCACGGGCCTGGTCCTGATCGGACGGCGAGCTACCCATTACTCGCCGTCCGCAGGCCCGCGCCTACGGTGGCCGGGAGTCGTCACGCGGCTCCCGACGCCCGGAGCGTCTACCGCGGCGGCTGGGACGGGCGGCCCTCTCGGCTCTCTCCCTCTCCCATCCCGCCACCTCCTTCGCTAGCATGACTGCTTCGCAGAAGGAGGTGACTGCCTCCCACTCCCTCTCGCCCCGGACCATGGCTTGGACCAGGGCCGGGCGCGAGAGGTCGCCGCCGCTGCCGATCGCCTCTACGAGGACACGGCGGTGCTCTGCCCAAGCGGGACAGACCTCCACCGTGTGCACCACCGTGTCCTCTGGGCGATCCTCGCAGTGGTGACACCCGGGCGTTTCCTCCCGCCTGATTATGTGCAGGAACCTCCCGAAACATCCGTGTCCGGTGAGGACCTGCGTCAGGCGGTAGGTGAGGGCGCCGTGACGCCTCTCTAGCCACTCCTCAAAGAGGGGCCTTACCGCCGCTATCGCGGCGTGCCCTATTGTGCTTGCCTGTGGTAGTGTTCAAATCTGTTTTGTACTACTCGTACTTACGTAGGTACTAAGTAGGTACTTCCATACTTGCTTATGTTGGTTATGTTTATTTATTCTTGGGAGCGATGCTGATTTCTAAGTTACAGGCATCCGCCTAATTTAAAAGCCAGGGTTTCATTTTCTGTGATTTTAGCATTTTTTGATTTATTCGTCTTACCACTTAAACTGTTAGACGGCGGGCGGCGCGGGCGGGGCGCGTGGCTAAGTAATAACAGCCGCACTAATCAGATCAGATTCTCATTAAAGAGATTTTCATTAAAATGGATAATAGTGGCCACTATTATCCGTTTTAATGATAATAATAAAACTAAAAAATGTAAAAGTACCGTTTGCAATAATATTAACGTATAATATTATGGAATTTTCTGCATTTTCATTCTAAAATAAAAGGGATGGGTGACAAACTTTACATACCGAGCGAGACGTACGTTAAGCATCGTTCATCATTCTTGAATCTTTGACAGTCGTTACGGGTTGTCAGAAGCCCAAAAGTCTGACAACCATTCTTACCAGGGGGTATCGTGTCACCCAGAAACTGGGTTGTGGAGGTTAGATAGGCAGTCGCTCCATATAAAATACTAGTATCTATTCAGCTGCATCCGGTTAAACTGGAAGCCGACCCCAACATAGTTGAGAAAAGGCTAGGCAAATGTGGTCCTACTATTTTATCCTACCAGTAGGTCCACGAGGGTATGTTATTGCTGTTGGTCCTACTGAAGTTTTGAAACCAAAATATACCTCCTGTAGGTACAAAGAAATTAGATTAAGTGTGGGGGTATCTCAATTTTTATCTCAGTATTACTATAAATGTTACCGGCCAAACCCGATTTTAGGATGAACTAGTTTCGCCTAAGCCGCGCTCGCTCTTGCATCCTAGGTATGTCGACGGAGACCGCTATGCAGGGCTCCTATTTCTGTGTAAAGGGTTTAAAGTAACCTAACCTCGGGGTGCCTTGCATCCGGCGTTGCCCGTCGACCGACCCCGCGGTTCAGTAGGACCAAAAGCAATAACATACCCGCGTGGACCTACTGGTAGGACAAAATAGTAGGACGACGAAAAAATACCTCTTAAAAAAACTGTTCTGCATGGCTTTGATGAATTACATTGAATTACTGGTAACGTCTCTACAGGAATATGGTGCAATGAAAACTGTAACAGAAACTTTTCTCGGAGCCGACTTCCAGACAGCACGGCACCGCACAGTTTACAATTCATCAGAAACATATATCGATTCCCAGATCAGTCAGCTTACGTTAATAAACGATTGTTTTGTAAATAATCAATTCTTCAGAAAGATGCGCGATAACTCAACAAAGTTACCACAACAGTTTACCGACTTCGTTACATCCCTATTCTGAAACCATAGAGTTAAAAATGGCGCGTGATTTTCATTTTCTTTTTTAAATCGACTGAACACGGAAATGGTGAATGAATGAGGTTCCTTTCGTGCGTGACTCATAGTGTAGTATCGAGTGACGGATTCCTATAACTAGCCATTGGTAATGGTAATGACCAACACGTGGACTTCGACATTTTCTACTGCTCCTGAAAAATGTCATTAAATGCGTAATATTGCATTGTACACAATCGGTTCGTATGACAGTCATAAATGCACAACAAGTGCTTCATTTCTGGGTTATTATGGCCTGTTATGATTTTATTTAATGTTTTTAAAGGGGTATGAATCGTGAGTTCGTGACTTGATTCACGTAGCTGGCTTTCGCTTGGTGCATGATGGAAATGTGGAAATTTTTCTTAAACAATCCACATTTAAATTTGGAACGCCAGAAGGCCAATTCCCGTAGTTAAAAACATTCAAAATCTAGCTAACCGCAGTCTTATCTCAGCGACAACTAAGTAATGTAAAAAGCTTGTCAAAATATAGGGAAATTAGAGACATTTTTGACAGATTGAGACTGAGCTCAAACTGTAAACGTTCTTAAAATTACGAGAATTGCCCCTCTGATTGCAGATAGAATGCTGAAGCGGCAAGAGCTTCATGATTAGGTGCGTAATAGAAAAAATAAAGTAGGTAAGTACCTACGTGGCAGTTTTTTTGGAAACTGAAAGAATTAATTTCAGTGAGCAAAAAGAAAACCTTTTATAGGCCAAAATACCCGCCGCAGCCCAACTCGGCCAAGAAACAAAGAATAGAGTTTGCTTTTGTCTTTGGCCAATTGATTTCTAATTGTTAGGTTTTACTATCTATTTTAGCTATTCATCAAACACAGTCCACAGGAAGGATTTCCGCATTTTTTCCGAACCAAGCATAAAATAAATGGTTTGCGATTAATTTAGCTACTCAGTGCATTTTTTTATGAACCAATAACCATGCTCTGTGCCAATAACGTTTCACCCACTTCTTTAATAGAACAGGTAAACAATGTACTAACCATGATAACCTTGTTTAGGTACTCTAAAATAAACACCACAAAATGCTCAAACTCAGCTACAAAACACGTACGGGATATCAATTAGCTTACTAAGTAGTACAATATGCCCTCGATATCTTAAAAAAAATATAGAAAATCAAATTACACCACAAGGTGGATAAATGTCATTATAGTAAACAATGTCTCGATCGACTCTGATTTCATAGATCAATCAATATTTCCAATAATACCTATCGATAAACACGTCAAAATAGCCTACTCGGCTGTCACCGGGGCGTTACCAACGTGTGGGTAATTCCCCAAACTGCAGCGAATCTCATGTTGATTGGGGATGTTATTGGGGAGAAAATATAGTATTCTTAAAAATTTCAAAACTGAAAATGCAATCGACTAAATACAGATACTGTGTTGTGGTATCTTTAACGGCAACAAGAGAAGGAATAAAAAAACTGGGCTTACCGGAAAAACCCATCGAGCAAATTTATTGCAAAAAAAATATTGAAAAGTGTCCGATATGAAAGATAAAAAATAAATATCGTTAAAATACTTAGTAGAAACTTGCTTCATTTCTTAAAATATGTTTGAGGGGATTTTGTGGGGAATCAGAAGATTTTTCTACCCAAATTGGGGAATTTGATAAATTGGCATTGGCAACCCTGGCTATAACAAAATGTTCTATTTTTCTCACTGTAATTTCTACGTAATAATACAATAGTATTATGAAATGTTGTGTTTCCATAGCTAGATACTTTAGAACAAACCAAATCAGCGTTTTCTATTAGGTAAATATTTACCTACAAGAAAATAATAGAAACTGCGTCTATGCAATTAGGGAAGGTCGCGATAAAAAATGCATCGTATTATTTATTACATCATTGATACATTGAGGTAGATCAAAACAAACAAAATGTATGTCATAATACAAGATTGGACAAAAAAAAAACATTGTAATGTACAATTTTCCCACGAGCTGTGGGAACGTCTCGTTTTTTTTTTCATATAATTTGTCATCTGCCTAGCCTTTTCACAACTATGTTGGAGTCGGCTTCCAGTCTAACCGCATACAGCTGAATACCAGTATTTTACATGGAGCGACTGCCTATCTGACTTTCACAACCCAGTTACTAGGTAGGTAATTGGATACCCCTTGGTAAGACTGGTTGTCAGACTTTCGGGCTTCTGACGACCCGCAACGACTGTCAAAGATCCGCAAATGACAGCCAGGACCAACGGCTTAACTTGCTTTCCGCGGCACAGAGGGGTCTCGTTATGTAAAAATGGTCACCTATCCACAGACCAACCGCGGCAAGCGTGGCTTAACCTGATCGATCGACCTATGCGGCTGTTATTATTTCGCCACGGTCCTCGGGACCTTTTCCAAATAACTGATAATCGTAAATTCTAAAATCTTTTTGATTAAAGAATAAAGGCTCTATGATTAATGTTAAATATTTATTAGAAAGCTGAGTATGACTCATGGACTGGGTCAAACCCACCCACATACGACACCACCAACGGTACCTACTTAATCATAATAAGTACCTACATCGTGCAACGTTACCTCTGCTGGTAAAACCTTACCTCCTAGGTTAAATAGTAGATTGTACAACTAGTGCTTAAAAGAAGCCATTTTACCCCTAGACGTTTACATCCACCAGAGCCGAGGACGAGATGGATAGTTTAGTCGAGTAAAAATGGCTCGTTTATGCCCGAGTTATATACCTAGGTATACACTCTGCTTTTCACTTAGATTGCGAGAAAATGAAACAGGCATTAAAAGTATAGAACAGTATTTTCACTGTTCAAAAATGATGCAAAATTGAAGAAGAAAATAGCTAGTATCATTCGACTTGGTACTTCATACTGCCAAGTCATAAAAACGTTCTTTGCGTTTTTAATTAATAAATGACAACTACTTTATCTGGTTTTATTAAATTAACGATAGAAAACACGAAAGTGTATAAATAAAATAAAATAAACGTTTTATTGTGCGTGTGGCTGTTGGGCCTGATTATCATAAACATAAAGACGAACTTTTAGAGCATGAGATGTGAAAATATTTTTTCCAAAAAATGTTATTCAAACTTGGTTCATTTTTTTTTTTGACATTCGAATAGTCATATTTGAGGGATAAGAAGACTTTTCTTTCTGAATGAGTTGCTTGATACCTAATGGTTGACGGTTTCACCTGAATTCAACTGATATACAGTATGTTAACTGACAGAGGGCGTTCGCGTTTTGAAGATTCCTGAATTTACTCTCAAATTGCCGTTATACCTAATACATCCACGCACTGATTCCAGCCAGCGTGCAATGTTTTAAGTTTTGATGTCGAGTTCCGCATCATTACTTAAGCCTCATCGTCATCATCAGCCGAAAGACGTCCACTACTGGACATAGGCCTCCCCAAGCACCTCCACTTCGACCGGTTATGTGCTTCTCGCATCCAACGGGATCCATCATAAGCCTACCATAATATATGTAACGTTTTCTCCAAACCTGGTGCAGAGCCAGTGAAAAAGGGCGATTTGCTGTTTTTCCCGCATACTCCGGATCGTCTACTGCTTTGCGAGTCACAAGTTATTGCATACTTCAACTTAGCCATAGTCGCTACAGAGGAACCCCGCATTTCGAGTCCCGCGCGCATTGACTTCGGCGTTGACTGCTGAACACACAAAGACTGTTCGTAACCACCTTTGCCTGTGTCCAGGAAACAACTATCAAATACCTTTTTTTTTATTTTTAACAACTTAGCTAATGTATTTTATAATCAATTCTATCTAAAATCTGTTCTAACGACCCTAAAACCCTATTGCAATCAGATAAAAGATACGCGATATTCGTTATAAAATTTGATTCTAAAAAAAACATCCAGAAATTGTAAAATTCTTCTAATATTTTTTTATATTCCTTTTTTTTAAATAACCACTCTATTGTCAAGCAACGTATCACCATCCATACTAAAATTATGAAAGCGAAAGTGTGTCTGTCTGTCTGTTTAATCACGCTTAAACCGCTGAACCGATTTAGATGTTTAGAATAGAGATAATTTGAGTCCCGGGAAAGGACATGGAATAGTTTTTATCCCGATATTCCCACGGGATCGACACTTATGCAGGTGAAACCGTTGGCCGCTGCTAGTTTTTTATACATATAGATATCTGGATTTTTACATTTTATATTATTATATATAAAAGTATTACCAAACTATACGTATTATTATATTTAAGGTGGATTCTTTTTATTTTCGTTACAATAGTTAAAAATGTAAGAAAAATTGCTAAAGCAAAGAGCGACAACATCATTGATAGAACCGATACCTTCTTAACCCACCTTTGCCATACATACCACGCGTAGGCCTTGTAGACTAGATTTGTTATCCGTTTTCTTGTATAAAGGCCTACACTGTACTCCTATACAGTATTAAGACTGTAATTTGAAAACATTGTACCTAAAAGCCAATTATTTTTAAAAGAGTTAGGTACCATGGATAGTAAGTAGCTGGGGTGGATCGAATACGTGACGTGGAGTTGCGGACAACTGCCCGTATTACCTATTACCTATTAGGTACACACGGCTACACATCAAGCTATACATTTCCAGTTTTAGCTGACCTCGCATTGTCTAAGTTTTTCGTACATTCAGAAGTCAGCTTATGCTGGTTATGTATAGCTTGATGTGTAGCCGTGTGTACCATGGATATTCTTGCCGGCTCTCTTCTCCATAGGAAACGGCCAATTTGAACCGTGCACCTAGAATCTGACGTTTCATATGTGCCCATTTTAGGTTTATGTAAAATAAAATATTTTAATTTTGGTTTTCAGCCTCCTGAGATAAATCGATCGGTAATATTATTAAGGTCTTCCGTTACTCCATAGGCGCCAAAACAAACCTCATTTTCTTTTAACAAGTCGGCTGACCCCGATTCCGCGACGTTATTTTTGAGCTAGAGTTAACGTGACCGCGATTTTTTAAATTTTTTGTTCTCGAACTGGCTTTCACCGAGGCAAAGGAGATGTGACTGTGAGCCTAACGGTCTGGCCTACTTACACAAGGATCACAGTTAAAAGAATCTGCACGGTGTAAATGAGCTACCTACGAAATTCATTTACCGTTGGTCCTTGCATGATGGTATTCCACGATCATTCTATATGTCGCTCATTTGGAGAAAATTTGGGTACTTAAATTTATTTTTTCCCAAAAATGAGTTAAGAAAGCAAAGACGTAATACTACAATTACAAAGGTATTATTTCCCAACCAGTAAAATAATGTTTTAGCACGACAAAGCGATTCGGTTAGTTACCATTTAAAACATTTGAAGCTTTTTATTCGCAAAAAAATTCTGTATTGGCAAGTGAAATAAATTCGTACAGCCTGTCATGTTCACTCGCTTTTCCGCTGCGTTATAGGCAGCTTCTGTGAGGTCTACACCTGCGGTTGTTGTATATACATTGTCAATGTGTGTATGTGTTGTTTTGTGTGTGTGTGTAAAGTAATATATTCAGCTAAACGAACAAAAAACAAAGAGAGAAAAAAAACTAAGATTTTTGTATGTTTGTTACGTTTTAACACTAAAACGGCTAAACGGATATGGATGAAATTTGACACATGGATAGACCATGACCTGGATTAGGACATAGAATATTTTTTGTCCCAATTGTGCAACGGGATCTAGACTTAGGGGGTAAAACTGCGGGGTGCAGCTAGTGACAAAATATAAAGACATCAACAAATAGCAAGCTTGTAGATATAAGTTATTTCAAAAGGCAAACACGAAAAAAAACCGCTAAGTAGCATTTTTTTTTACTACTATATGGGCCGCTCTTAACCACGATTACGCCTGATGGAAAGCGATGGATAAGGTCTATGATGGAACAAGCTTTTTATACTTCGATCATTTTCAACACCCTGATATACTTACTGAATAAGTAGGTATTTACTTACTATAATATACCTATTACCTCTGGGCTCCTTTACCTACAGCCAGACAATGCGGGACAGTAGGTATACTCTTATCATGGTCCATGAGAGTAGCTAAATTCAAATTGTTTACAGGCAGTGACAGGAAATGCTAGCACTAATGCTTTGGCAACGACTTCCGACAGTTCTAAACTCCTTAGAACACAAATAACAAGCTCTTTGCGTCTCATGTTTGTCATTGGTACTCGCAAAGGGTCAGATATGGTTAGCTAAAGAATGTTTAAATTGAAAGCAGAAACCTTATTGCGTAACACGCGATTAATCTGAATGATTTTGAAGGATATTGTTAATCCATTGCTTCATAAATCTTTGAAAAATTTGTCTGCTCAGCAACGTTAATAACGCAATGATTGCTACTGATAGTGTGTTACGTAATTACCAAGCTAGACGACGAAAATCGCTTGATATGTCATGTATGGTTTTCGTTCCCAAAAAACAGTAATACGGCATCGTTTGGGGATATCATTTTAAATGATTACCTAACCTTTTAAGCGATAATGAGCAGTGGTGGCCCAGTGGCAGCAGTGGCAATAGCCCCGGCTTACGAGTCGGGTCGAATCGGGTCGTAGGTTCGAACCCAGGCAGGCGCTTTACTTTTTGTAAATAATTTCATCACCACTGCTCTCAAAACGGTAAAGGAAAACATCGTTAGGAAATCGTCATGTCCCAGAACCAAAAATTCGAAGACATACGACATCTATAGATACCAACCCGCACTGGGCCCGCGCCCCGCGTGTTAGATTAGGTACACCCCAATCCCCCTCGAAAAGAGGAGGCCTGTATCCCAGCAATGGGAACATATTAGGCTGATTATGCATCCTAAGAAGCTGCAACTTTTCAGGAAATCAAGTGGTTGAAAATTAATTTTGCTTCACCGCTGCCCTAATCCTACTATGTATTTATTAGGCACGTCTGCTATTAAACATGGTTGACAAGGTTTTATAATAAGTCTACTGTCCTGGTTTAATCCTAATACAGACATTGCGTATTAACGAGGCTCCTGCCGTTGCATCACAGGTATGACGATTATGTGGCCTATGCGGGTCAAGTACATAGTCACCTAGGCACATATTTATACTGTAATTTGAGTAATGAGAATGATTTGCTAACTAAGATAAAAAATACTACTTCATAGATAATACTTTATCTGAGGAAGTTACGATGATCTGAGCAATCCAGGTTGACATAGCCGAGATATTTATGTAGGTACCGGTAAACCGGGGTTACTTTGAACGGCCGGGTGACTTTGATTGAAACTTTTATTTCATATAAAATCGCGAAGTACGTAAAACGAAACGCAATTAGTTTTTTTTTTTTTTTCTTGTCTAACATCATTGATGAACTGTTGAATCCTTTCTAGAGGACACGCTGGAAATTCACGGTTTCATTTGTCTTTTACTAGATCAAAGTTACCCCATACGCAACGTGCCCTATTTTCTTGCGTAATTCCAAAGCTATCAAAGTAACCCCATTCTCATTATAACTTTGATTAGACAGTTTTTATTTTTTTTCTCAGAATCAAGCCATATTTTTTCACATATTGTTACAGAAATCGCGAGTTTAAAAAGAATCGATAACTAGACAGATTATATTTTTTTTTTACAACCAGGGATTCAAAAGATAGACCTTGAAAGTTCAATATTGATCAAAGTGGGGTTACGGTACTGAATAAATTGTATAATTGTAGGCACTAAGGTATTGTACCTACCTAATTACTGGCGCAGTTTGGCGTACAAAGACCATCATTTATTTTTAGAATAATGTTTTTTTTATCTTGGCATCAATAAGGTACTTACTCCTTAGGAAAGCAAGGGTTGTATCCGAGAAAAAAGTGAATGGAAGTTAAGGACTACCTGAACATTCTAGCCGCTTGCACCAAGCATTTATGTTGGTGACCACACCACATGGCAGCAATTCCTCTCCCTGAAATTATATGGACATGAAAAAAGTTATTAATCGGTAAGATCCGGTTAGGATAGGAATTCCGTATTTCACTAGTGCGTGCAGCCTATGGTGTAGGCAGCTTCATGACAGTTTCCATTCTTCAATCTAAACGCCAGCATTGTTCATATAAATGGAAGGATCCACTGAGTGGCATCGCACCTCCAGAAATTCGTAGGACTATAGCCAGTCACATCGAGAGGGTCAAGCTACAGGATGATCCACGCCACTCAATGCACAATTTTAATTCAGTGCCACAGAGGCTTAAAAGCCGCAAATAATTTCTTGGGTGCGTGAGTCCAGCCAAAGGCAACCCCTCAACGGAAAGATATGACCTATGGAAAGACCAACTTAAACCTCCTCCAACTTAAACCATCAGAGAGTCTCTCCTCCGGGCATAAGTTTCCGTGGCCTACTTGGAAAACCTTAAAAGACTTCGTACACAAGTAGGCCGCAGCAAGGACAACCTCCACAAGAGGGGGTTCATGAGAGGCACTGTCCTCCGGTGTGCAAGCGGTGTCTCTCCACAGACAATGGCTCACCTCCCATCTTACACCACCTGCCCTGTCACCTGCACACGTGAGGACCTAATGGCTGCGTTAGCGAACGCTAAGAAGAAGATTGGGCATACAGATAGCCAACCTATTGAAATTGTATCGCACCTAATTATCACGTAGGACAAAGGCTTACCATGAGTAAGATACTTTTTAATTTCCATAAAACTCCTCGGTCATCATTCGTTCATTCAACTTTTTTTTCTCTCATTATCTGACTCACTGGCCACTATGCAAACTTGTAGATGCCGCTATTTCGTAATGAGTTAAGTACTTTGTTTGTTAGGTGCTATATCGCATGAATCTAGCTGAAGGAATTTGCTGAAATGCGTTTCCTTTGTTGGGCGTTACGCAGCGGATGTCACATAGACACCGTGCGACCAAAAATACTGGGACCATTATTTCAGTCATAAAAATAACTCTTACCTAAATCTTTAGGTGCAAAAAAATTTGGTAAGTACATACCTAAGTAGGTACCTATGACTTAGCTCCAGCTCCAGCTCTTCAAACTGATCCTATAACTTTTTTAACAAAATTCTAGTTTTTTTTAATCTTCTAAAAAACAGAATAAAAATATTTAAATAGATTTAAAAAAATAGAATTTTAATTAAAAATAATTACAAAATTAGTATTTTCATCATTAGACATGCCAACAACTTAAATAAAATATTCGGAAAAAGGTCATGTCATGCAAATTAAAAGGTCACACTCCCTGAGCTTAGAATTAGGTCAAGTTGCAAGTATTTGTAGATCCGCAGGACACAAACAATTAATCAATCGAAACCTATCTAATCGGTCTGACTCTCTGATATCTTTTTAAATCTGCACTAAAAATGCAATCACATTCAAAGTGAAACTGGTTTATAAAATTAAACAGAACTCTCTAAAGTCATAATATACCTATGACTGATAACGTAAAATATTTGAGGATCAAAAGGAACTCTCTATCAGTAATTAATCTAAGTAGGTGAGCGTGTATCTCTATGGGAATGCCATGTCAACATTGCCGTAACAGGAATGTAGGGCAATGGCAGACGGACATCAGAACTAAAACAACTGCCAGCCAGGAAACTAGCCAGTCCGCAGATGCTGCCGAATTCATGTAAAACATGATTTTTAGTATTGCAACTTGCAACATTGATAAAGAAAGTTACATAGATCTACTGTTGACGTTATTTTAAACTGTGAATGTTCGATAATCGAAAGTTATGACTTAGCATTGTTTAGTACAGAACCTAAAGAAAGCAATATTTAAATTTGATTATTTTTAAAACAGCTGATGATTGAAATATTACATGCAAGCGTTTTCTAACAGCTTAGAGCTATGGCATTTTTTTTTCATTTGCGAATTTAAAAGGCTGGTAATTTCTGCTAGTGACATTGAGCCTGAGGTAAGATCTTGAGATCTTGATCTTGAGTTACTTATCATCAAAATATTTTCACAGTCCACTTCTTCGTGACCTACTGAATGGACTATCAAAATTCACTGCTCATATCATTATTATTTTGTCAAAATTCTAGAATAAGTTCGAATCAGTGTGACCGTTTCAAATTTTATAAAACTACCAACGGAATCCTTGAAATCTACAAAAAAAAAAAAACAATTATAACAAAATACTACTAAAATTTTTACTTCATATTTTGAAAATATGCTAATAAAACACCTTTTTTAAATCAAAATTGTTTATTCTAAATCAATAGTATAATCATTATTACTTTATTTACTTTAAGAATTGAAGAAGAGAATTCCAGGTTTTGTTCCCATTCCGCTCTATATTTTTGTTCATATTTGCTCTTCATAGTGAAACAACCGCCATAAACCGACCGTAGTAATCGAAACACAAATACCAAATAAGGCAAAAATCTTCGGACAGCATAGGCAATCAAATTTAACACTACTACGGGGGAATCCCCTGAAATAAAACTGACAAAAATTAATTCATTTTCATTCGATCGGTGTGCAAAAGAGAAAGATTGCTACAAAGAACTCAGTGCGCGACAAAGACAGCATAGGTAATTAAGAAACGATCTTGACTTACGAATTTTCCTTTTCAGTGGTGCCAGGTGAATATACCAAAAAAATACCATGACTGTCGAAATTGTACCAATATTATACCGATATTTAGTAATATACTAAAAATATGAGTTTGGCCAACGAAAGCTGACAACGAATTATTTTATATACTTTTGTTTATACTTTTAGAAAGGACTGTCAATCTTAATTGTCAATGTCAATAAATCAATAAATTCGCAATGAATAATAAATTGTATCAATTGCGTTTACGCAGTGTATAGGCAGGGTAACAGCTCTTGATTTTTTTTAATTGCCGCCTTTTTTCTTGGTCAGCTTTCGTTGATCAGACTCTATAGTCATTCTTCGGAGCCTCAAATATACCAATTTTGTACTAAAAATACCAAAAACGGTCACACTGGTTCGAATCGGTTCGAAAAACCCTGTGGGTTCGAACGAAAACATAAACAAGATAGTTCACGGCAGTGAAGACATTTCCAAGATTTTTTTGTTGTCATTATCGAAAACAAAAGAGGTCAGTATAACAAAGCAGGCGAAACTTCTTTATTGGAATAATGACTGTAAGCATAGTGCACTGGATGCGTGAGTCAAAGCAGAGTAGCAGACAGTCCCCCTGTGACTCACGCATGCAAGCTCTAATTTCTTCACCAAAAGATACACTCATTAATTATTCTAGGTAATTATAAAACGAGCGTGATCAAGACAATTATCGTTTGTTGATTAGCTGACGCTTCATCTTTATTGCGGCGACTTAATTTACTAACGACTAAGTACTTTCGTTCTAAACGAATTTAGCTGGACCTTTTGTCACAGTTAAATTCTGATGACCAGAATTTAACTAAAAATCTAAAACATAAACCTAAATTGAATTCAATGACTTAAAATGTTGTACTTAAACCATTCGTGTTAAATGCCGATGCGAAACATCATGGCAAGCGTTGACATGGAAGCTAAGTATGGATATGGAAATGTTAATTATGCGATGCGATTCCCATTTTCTAAGGTACCTTTTTAGTTGAGGGAGGATAATTCGCAGCTTTGTCTGCACAAAAACTAATCGATGGCAATACCTGGTTTAAAAAAAATCATTTTCATAAAAATTGCCAAAAAGGTGCACAAACATCAAAGACACAAATAATTTTGCCATATTTATTCAGAAAGAAAGCCTGAGAAGAATTGTGTCCCGCACGATTCTCTATTGGAATCGATTGGAATCCATGTGACATGCGTGTGGGCGATTCTTTGTCCTGGCGATTTTGAGTATTTTAGTGGCCTACACAAATGTCCCCGGAGCAGTGGTCCAACTTTAAAAATAGTTGGACCATAGCACCTTTTGAGAGTTTCGTGGTCCAATTCATTTAATAAAAAATAACTGGTAGCGTTGTGTGACGGGTTGTTGAGCTCCCTAAAATAGGGTTGAGCTACACAATGACTGATGCATGCATGCCGTCTGTTAGGTCAACTCGAAGCTGCAATGGATCTTTCTTTTTCTTGACAATTCAAAAGTGTCTGTAAATGGTTTAATTGAAATAAATGCTTTGAGTTTGAGTTCTTCTAAAGGCTCTTCCAGACATGGCCCTGCGTTGTTAGACTCGCATAAAATCCTAATAATATAATTTGGCGTTTCTTCTCAGGGATCAGTCAGTTAGGAAATGCCGGCGCCATCTAATCATTAGATATTGTCCAACAAAATATTGACGTGTAAATATACTCACAGAAATAAACATTTCATTTCATATTCCAAAAAAACGGACACTAAAGATCATATTTCTTAACAAATATGTTACCACATAAGTGAAATACGAACATCCATTTAAGATTGACCTCCGTGTGAACCCTCTTACCAGCAAATCCAATGGAATCTGAGTCTATTCTCGCCATAGCTGTAAAAACATAGCCGGTATGTACATAACTCTGCGAAATCTTATGGTGTAGAGTTTGGATCGTGCAGAAATAGAACGGGCCTGCAGGGCTGGAACTAACACGGTGTAGTTACTATTAAATTATTAGTACATTACACTTTATTGAAGACAAGCAAAACCTGGGATGCAGGCTTTAGTTTGGCCCTTTTTTCATCCTGACACTTTCCCGGCCAGCAAAGCTATTCACAACCATTCGATACTCTTCCGTGCTAAATCGAACATCAATCAATGTTATCTTCTAATAAACGCTATTCCCAAATCCGAAACCCGAAAATTATGTCAGTTTAAACAAAATAACTACCGCAGCTATTCTTCCGACAGCCTCCTCTATTTGACTCCTGGACCAACCAAATCAGGTAATCGAAAATGTGTGATTTTCGACATGACAGCTTGAAGAATGGTTGTGATTATACTCCGACTTTTAATTTGCTGCAGATAAATGACACTTCATAATAACCCATTTCGGACTGCATTTAGAGATATGCATGTCAAATAAGTTTCGCCTGTTACACTATTCTGTACTAGAAACTAGAAAAACAAAATTTGGTTGATGGCCGCGAAAAAACAAAAAGACGCCAATTTCTGTCATTTATGTAACACATAAGCTGTCATTTTACTGCAGCTAATTAAAAATCCGACTATAGTTATGTAGTTCTCTTATCTATGGTGCGAATCTGGATTCATAAATCAAATCAACCTTTCACCTACTTATTCGTAGCCTTTCGCAAGCTAAAGCTACAGTACAGGTAGGTACTCTCAAATTGGGACATAACACTTTGTCCTCAGATTTCTTCTACTTACTAAGTGGGAATAGTATCATTAGTATCACATGCATAATGAACAGTTATGTAGAGCAGTGCATATTCCTTGTAGATCATCGTAGTTTGTTGCAGCTTGTGACCTCTGAAAGCTGTTGAAGCTTCGCTAATCAACATGACTATCTTGGTTTTGCTTTTATTTTCCTGCACCCTCATTGCGTAACACAGTCTGAATCTTTTTGAAGGATATTGCTAATCCATTGCTTCCTAAGTACGAAAAATTTGTCTGCTCAACAACGTAAATAACGCAATGAATGTTGTTGAACTGTCAAAATGAAAGCCATTGCTACTGATATTGTGTTACGCAATTATTCAAAGACATCATAAGAATCTTTTGAAGCAGCATTTTATAAAGTTACGCGATATCTCCGGAAATGGTAAATCGATTTCAAAAATTCTTTTTTTTTGGTCCCATATTATTAACTTTGCTTGGGTAGTTTTTGAGTTAACTTCAATAATACGTATTTTTGCCACTTAGTTTAGGTATATTGATGATGTTATAATGACTTATTGCCACTGATATTTACATAGCCTTACCTATACGAATTAAAAACCTATAGGATAAGTACATACTTACAACTTAAAAGTGAAAAATAAAAATTTTATATAAAAAAATAAACAACCGACATTCAAAAAAGACAAGTGAAAAATAACTTTAATTTCGAAAGTCGGTGATAGCATATTGTTTGGGACGACCTAGGATTCTTTGGAATGTGAGACAAAACTTCAGGACGAACGAAGAATAAATCAACAACGCGCAACGCTAATACGAACACACATTTTTTTTTTTGGTAATAATGTTTTTGTTCTCTCATTCTATTCTCTCTTTGATTTTAATCATCTCACAATCAAAATATTCTGCGCACACAAACCTTTGGGGCAATGTTATTTTTCTATGAACGCCACCCACCCTCCACATCCTCCACGTGGCCCAATGTACTACGTACCTAGTTGTGTCTGCGATGTTTTTTTACCAATAATGTAATAATACGATGATACTCACCGGACATCATACTTAATTATCTATTACCTACGTATCAATTAAGTACTATTAAAAACTTATTGCCGTTCGCTATTCAACATGAGTGAGTACCTATCTACTCATATTGAATAGCGAACGGCAATAAGATTTTAATAGTGATATACATATGTTATGTTATCATAAATCGGCGTCTAAGAACCTTCTCAGACACCGATTTATGATAAAATAACATATATCACGCCTATTAGTCCCGAAGGGTTCGCCTAGATAACCCTTCGAATAATACTAACCGCTAGGCAGAGGTGCACATAAAATAAACCCACATTTCGCGACACGCACTGTCACCCTCACGCACAGACACATTTAAGATGTCTCGAAATTGGAAATCCAAGCAAAAAAAGAAAGCTCAGAAAGAGCATCTATAAAATTTCATACCTATCTACCTATGCATACATACCATTACAGTCACAAGATAAGATCTAAAACGGACGCAACATCCCTAAAACAGACTATATCCGTCCCAGCCGAGATAACTAAGTCTGAGACGCGAGCAGCTGGTCCCGCATACCAGCGCGGATTCGCGACAATGTTTCTCAATGTGCAATACTATACGACAGCTTCCCAACCGCCGCATTTGTTTAGAGAACCAAGCACGTTTGAGTTATACATTACTATCGTTCAGGTAATTACCTGGTGAGATAAGGGTTTTGAGAAACAAGATTACCTGTAACAAAGGTGCAATTCAGGTAAAGGACGCTCCCAGGAATTTTTAAAAGCTTGAGCTTTCATGTGCCCGGGCGCGTGCGCCGGATCTTTTATTTAGAAACTGATATTTAAAACATTCAGTCCTGTCTTTTTACATCCAGAATGCTGCGTTCCATCGCTCTTTATCAAACTTCGAGGCGGAACTTTTGCGACTCGGTGAGCGACCAGGGGCCTAAAAAGGCCACTTTGGCACCTATATATCCCTGAAGGTTTAGGCAGAGGTGTACCTATGGGGCAGCGGGATTGTCCGAAAGGGTTACCGCTACCCCGGAACATAAAGGGCTAAGGAAGGAACACGGATGGGTTTTAGTCAGTAAGAGTCTGACACTCCCTTCAGCTACCAGCAGCTTCCCATCCTTAAAAAAAAAAGGTGTACCTATAGCATTTTACGAATCTCCATACAAAACTGTCATACAGATGAGTTGCGTGATATGAATTGTTTTATGATTCTGCCAAAGCGGCCTTTTTAGGCCCCCTGACTGACTGTAGGTCTGTAAGTACGTTCTTAAAATTAGGTACGAGAATTGCCCCTCAGGTCAGCACCGAGGATACATTTATTTACACCGCGAGGGCTGGTTCGTAATGGCGAGGAAAAAAGAGTTCCTGGATGGATTTGGGGAAGGCCCAGCAGTGGGACAATACAGGGTAACAAAAAAAAAATTAAATGAACAGCCTATGAAAATATGCTATTGAATATCATTTCATGACCATGTCCCGATTTTTATCAATTTTATATTTATACATTACGAGCCGTATCAATATTATAACAGGAAACCCCGAATTTAAAAAATGGTAACCTAATTTTTATTATTATATAATGTTTTTTGGGGTTTCCAAAATACAAAAATAAAATGTTTCATCTATTTTTGGTTAAATTATTTTTGCTGGCGGCCAATATTATTCCAACTTATTATGAAGTTGGTAGAATCTTCGTAATATTTAATTCGTCAGCATCATGCTTGCTAAATTGGTTCAATTTCAGAAATTTCAACGAATTAAACCGATATAAGCATGCACGCCTGTACCATTTGTAAAATTTACGCGTCGTCCACACTGTCCACCGGTGAATATATCCCAGCCTGCTAATCGCGGTCATTCCGCATTCACTCGCTAGCGTCGCATCGCTGTTCACGAGTTCGCACGCTCACTCAGTTCGAATTTGGCGCGCAACCGGCACCGGTCAGGCAGCCAGCGACGAGCGCGCCTTTGCCCAAGGAAGTTGTATCGAATCAAAACGAAGCGAAGTGAGGGAGCGAATTGCGAAAACTTTTGTTTGTTGCTTACTTTTTGTTGGAAGTCATCGAACTGGTTTTACTTTTTATTGAAATAGTTTAGTATCAGTGTAAGCCTTAGTGAGTTAAATTAATAATAGCAAATACAGTGCCAACGGATACTTTTATGGTAAGTATATAAATTGTGTTGTTTTATTTATCAACTACCGGTTATCATGTGCGGTCAGTGCGAACTTATTTGATTGAGCTTTGTTACATCCTTTGTTTAGGTATCACTGGCGACGCGTACGCTTACACCCGAATAGTAGTAGTATCTCGTACTATAAACAAGAAACAGTAGTATATAAAATGGACGGCGAAAGGAAAATCCACCTGAGCGAGGGTGTCCCCTTGAACTCACCCGGTGCGGCTAACATTTTTCTGAATACTGGTAAAAATACAAAGGTTAATTCACCTGAAGGGACCGTCATACATCTCAATACAGGTGACTTAATTAATTTATAGAATGAAGTATATTTTAAGACACGAATATTTTATTAACGGGGTATTTTATTGATTGCAGAGAAACCGTCAGACCTCGGCGTGCATATAAATACGACGTTCTCAATAGCGTCTTCCAAGAAAATAAAGCTTTTGTTCGTGTTGAATTTTTTGTTGAGCGTGTTATGTATGATATTAAGTTGTTCGATAGCGTTCTACTACTGGAACGAGATGATATCGATGAGGAGACAGCTGGACGCGATAAACGACCACTTTATGTTACACAATGTGAACCAGGACAGAGGGGTACAGAGTGCCCTGGTGGCGCGCCCAAGGACGCCGGACGTAAACGAGGTGCGCGAGCCACGAACGAGGTCTTTCAACGACGACGAGGTCCAACAGAATGCCAAGAAATACTATGTTGAGGACCTGGGCGAAGACATGTTACTGGTAGACTCCAAGAAAAAAAATGGAAGCCAAAACAATGTTCCTATTTATGACTTAACAGTGCTACAAAAAGGTTATTATGAACCTTCAACATTTATTTTAAGTTACTTATATATAAACATGTGTGTCATATTCATCACAATAATGTTTGTTTATTATTAATTACAGAGTTGGTAGTAGCTCAATTCAATGGTGCTCTTCGAGAATTGAATTTGGGGACACAATGTGAGTATTAAAAATGATTTTTTTAATTCTGTTTTCCACTAAGGTCAATTAATGATCACCCAGCTTAAAAAGTTGTTTGTAAAAAGATAACAACTAGAAAATATAATAATTAAAATGCAATAATAAAACAGCTGCTGATATATAGTCTTATGTAGCTACATAGTTTGTTACATAACAACAATTATAATAAGCAGATAGATTCTTGATTATTGAGTTAATCTCAACTAAAACTAGTTCTTATTGCAAGGTGTCAAGCTTGGTATTGGTTTGATAATTATGACACATGTTCACTAGGTAACGGAGAGATAAAGGAAACTGTATAACTGCCATAGACCACATTAATCACAGAGATAGATACTCTTTACTGAATCAAACTCTTCATTTATGTACTGGCTTAGTGCTAATCAATACATTACCTACATAATGCCACCACAGCATTTCATCTTACCGTGTTTTATAAGTTTTTAGAGAAATTTTTTTTTAAAAGGTAAGTAGTTAAGTAAAATTATTCTAGACCTCTTATTTCAAAAACCTTAATACTTATTTTATGCATTGAATTTAATAGACACATAGCTCACTCTGGCAACTTTAAGTAAACAAAAGAACAATAAGATTTTTATACTATTGTAGATCTAATACTACAGCAAATATGTGATTAAAATGATAATTTATGTGTATGTGACACAGACAGGATACGCCTAGATATTTGCATTGTGTACACTACATTTACACACTATATTCATGCTTAAAAGGAAGTAATAAGGTTGATAATCCTAAGTACAGAAAATTCACCAGTCTGACATAGTTACTTTGTGTAAGGAACTTGGCTTACAACTTATATGGGATGGATGTGTTGTCGTAATTAATCTGCTCATAATAATTAAGCTTCCAGACAATGTTACATAATTCCTTTTGTATCATCTGCATTCATTAATTGTGGCTACCAATTTATAGCTAGCTATTAATTGTTATTTATGGACTTAGATTTGAACGCCGCGCCGGCGTTCTAACGGTTTAATAAGCGTCTCGTCTTGACCACTACAGCAAAATGCATGGGTTGATGTAGGTAGATCCTAATATTTATTTAGTAAATAGAACATTTTGAGTCTATTGATTCAAGTCTGTACACTTGCACCATATTGATTCACTGAAACTTCTCTCCATGAAAGTAATTGACCCCATTCAATCGAACTAAATAGAGTAGGTACCTACTTGTAAACTCAGACTCATTTCAAATAAACGGATAGCAGGCACTTTTGAATCGTCGGGTGGTCGGTCAGTCAGAAAGATGAAGATAGTTGTGTTGCCCATTCCAAAGCGTAATATTTAGGTACCTATGGAGAACAACGGGCCAGAAACTCCATGGACACTTTCAAATCATAAAATTGTTATTTTGAGTAGGTACATCATTTCATTCATGTTGATATTATTATGCATGTGAGAATGGTGTAGAAAGGCGTGCACGTTAAAAGCGTCCGTTATAAAAAAGATAAAAACAATTTAGAAATTAAAATAAGCCGTAATAATACAAGTAGGCACTCTATAAAAGTTTAAAAATAATATGCTTTATGAACGGCACAATACAGAAAGACAGAACATGACAGAATTGAAAACAAAACACAAACAGAATACTTTGCCATTATGGTGAGGTGCTGTTGACCATGTTCTTTAGCATTTTTTTCATTGTAATAGCCACCTACACACACAAATGCCACATGTAAATTTCATGGCTACTGTTTATATAAAGGGGACTCCCCTGTAAGATTATTAGACATAACATACTATAATCATTTTATTTATTTGTTTGGGTTATCAGGTTATGTAACCAAACATAAAGTCCAGTAGTTCCCGCCAAAACAAAAATTATTTTTAATGTTGCCAGTAACTAAAAACAAGAATTATATTGTGTTGCATGCAATCCATACTAATATTATAAATTCGAAAGTAACTCTGTCTGTCTGTATGTTACCTTTTCACGCCTAAACTACTAAACGGATTTCGATAAAATTTGGCAGAGAGATAGATTGCATCCCGGGGAAGGACATCGGATAGTTTTTATCGACATACCTCGTGGGCGAAGCCGCGGGCGGAAGCTAGTTTGCCTATAAATTAAACTTGGTAGACTGTTCCTCTCGGGGGTTACATAGAGTTTCAAACTTCTAACTGGTTGTAACTGCATTTGTATTGTTTGTGACCACAGCAACCGCAGTCTACAAGGCTTCAAGCTTGTCATCATGGCATGTCGACATAGCTCGCCTTTTTTTTTTCATTTAGTTCTGATATTATACGAAAGTTGGGCCACTCGAGTCCAAATAGGTGGAACGATAGTATCATCTGCCTAGCCTTTTCCCAACTATGTTGGGGTCGGCTTCCACTTTTCAGTGTAACCGGATGCAGCTAAATACCTGTTTTGGTTCAGTACCAGTTTGAAAAGAGAAGAAAGAAAAAATTGTTAATTCTGCACAAACAAAACGCACATTACAAATTAAAAAAGACATAAAATATACACATACAGCGTGGCCAAAAGCCTCGTAATCAATTTTTTGTTTGAAATATATACTATTAAATCAAATACCAAAATAAAATACTTACATAAAATTTTAAATACAGTCTTTAACACGTTCAGTGCCGGGAGCCCTCCTGGAGGGTTCACTCAAATCGCATATGGGATGCCGGGAGCCCTCGCGGAGGGCTCATTTTAAATGTACGTTTTTCTTAGCGAATATAGCATTATAAACTATGAAAATAAAATTAGTCGTATATTTTAACAAGATTTATTAGTATAATCGTTGGTTTTCAAATACCAGCATTTTTATTTTCAAAAATAATTGGGCGCTGGGATGCCCATATTTCAGGGATGGTAAACCGTTTTACGTTTAGGTACAAATATTCACTAAAAATAAACATATTTATTTTGAGATTATAAATTAAGAGGATGAGTTTATAAATAGAAGCTCCAGCATCAAAAGGGTAAAAAAGAACACCCATACCCATGGTGCAACTACGTTTGACTGTCAGTCCGTTCGTTTGTACAGCTGCTCATTTCAGGAGCATACTTCGCTACATACAAGTCGTTTGGTTTTGTCATTAGAGTATTATATTATCTGTGGTCATGTATACAATGTGTAACATAATTAACGCAAGACCTCATACACCCCAATTAGAGTAGGTATTGAGTTGAAAGCATAATACAATGACCAAAAAAAATTTTTTTAAAGCTAACTTCTATTACTATTAAGAAAATCGTGTTGACTGTAACACTATTTTATGCATTTAAAATATAGTCTTATTGCTTTGAAATAACATTTAATTTTCTTGAGCTCAATCACCGGTCAGTATGGCAAAATCACTGACCTCTAATAAACAAGCTTGTATAATACCTGGTCAGTGGGCAAATTACATAATTTAATGTCTTCTCAAAAATGCTTGGAAATTTGAGCATTATTTTGACAACCTTTTTTGAGATAAATCGAAATTGCTGTACAGGGGACCTAAAAGGCTACTTTTGCAGAATCATGAAATAATTCATTTCACGCAATTTCATCTGTATGACAGTTTTGTATGGAGATTCGTAAAATGCTATAGGTACACCTCTGCCTAACCCTTCAGGGATATATAGGTGTGAAACTGTCAAACAGATGAAGTGCGTGATAAGAATTGTTGTATGATTCTGCCAAAGTGGCCGTTTTAGGCCCCCTGGCCACATACATGCGAGCAGCGGCCGGCAAAAGTTGTATGAAAATCCATATCTGTCCTGGTTTAGCGGCCAAATAAACATAGTAGGTAAACTCATATATGTCGTGTTATTTAAAAATGGAACGATCTTTTACTCCAAAACATAGCAGCCAAGGAAGTAAAAAAAAAAAAAATAATTATCACTTTAACGCGGGAAAAATTATTGTTGTGCGTTGTTCGTCATTGATTTTGAAAGTAATTGTATTTTAATTTCCGCGCATTATTTGAGAAAAGTACTATACAAGCCTTGGCCACAACTAGGCATTGATGGACGAACGTGTAAATGTGGGCCGAGGCGAAGCCGAGGCACACATACGTAAGTCGTAAGTTAATAAGCTGTTACAAAATAATAACGTTTTATTACTTAAAAAAATATTAATATTGCATAATGTTACTGTTTAAAAAAATATTACATTGCATGAAAATTTCAGAAGAGGTTGGACACCCCTGTCACGGGATCAAAGCGAGCGATTATACTTTTTCTTCATTTTTTTATTTTTTATATTTGACGTCTTCACGCCACTAGCACATGTAAATACCCCCAGAGTAAATACCCCCATACTATTAAAGCAACAAGACGTTCTGAAAACACTAATTTACTTCTTTTTATAGTGTTTTATAATACGGTTTCAAACCTAATGCCGACGACCCTCCTCGAGGGTTCACTTTAGCGCAAACGTAACGCCGGTGACCCTCCTGGAGGGTCCATTTGCAAAATGTATGGCGGCATGGCGTATGAGCTCTATGAAAAGTGGGCGGAGTCGAAAGTGTTAACAAAATCGTAGCAAAGTCAACAATAATAATTTAAAAAAAAATGGTATAAAAAAACAATAGTCTAATCGACAGTTAGAAGTCGAAGTCGAGATTTAATATAATCAAATAGTCTTGTTGTTTAAAACCAGAATAATAAAGTGAACTTTAATCAATAATGCTAAAATACTCCTTCAATTTCAACTCCTTACATTGGTCTTGAAAGTGGTTTTTACTAAAAGAGGATTAATAAAAGCCGACTGTTCTCTGAATGTGGGCGTTTAAGTAGAAAGAACGCTTAATTAAATAACTACTTAATTTAGAATACATACACAAGCAGAATTTAATCGAGTTTGTAAAATGTAAACAAACGATTTGGTTATTATGATAGTTTTAAAAGTAATGGAATTAAATTGCCTTGGGCAAAGGCAGGTCAAAATATCACATGTGAAAAAAAGGTAAAAAGAAAATATCCTGACTTTTGAGATGGCATAATAATCATTCTTTCATTTAATTCAGGGTTTCGTAATGGCAATAATTTCTTCGGTTTCGCTTTTTTTTTCTGATACCACTAAAACAAAATACAGGGTGGCATCATCGACACTCAACCTGTTACCAAGGATTCAGTACCTACTTACATGAGTCTAAACACCCACCAAGTTGAAAATTTTCGTCTGTTATAAAAAAAAAAATCTGTTCCATTCATTTTGACCGCGTAGGTATTGCAATATAGCCGACGAAAAATTTCTACAGTAGGGGATCGAAAATCGTGCGCCGAATTACGTCGATTACGAGACAAAATTATACCCAACACCATTTACTTTTACAATTTAGCTTAAAATTGTTTAACAAAAGCACATCAATAATCGATTAGGTGTGAAATAAAAGACAGATTTTTGGTGGTTCATGCGTTGAGCATTTTTACGAGTTGCACTTAGGTACATTTTATGAAGGACCATTGAAGTAATTGTACCGTAACACTTAAAATTATCTTTTGGAATACATGGCAATGTTCTGTTTGAGTAACATAATATTTAAAATGTTCATATGTTGAAAATCGCGTTCACGTCTTGAGCTCTTGAACGTTTTGACAGACATTAAGATAAACAAACGAGGCTGAATTAATTTGGAAAGTATTCATAAATGTATGACTCGGGGCTGATTTAAAAAAAGTCAGATAACTTTTCTCTGACAAATAAATATTGCGGTTTGACAGCATTTGTATGGAAAATATGTCAAACTGTCATATTTATTCTTTAGATAAAAGTAACCGGGCTATTTAACAATCAAGAAGTTAATTTTTAACACTCGAAGGATTATATACATATTTTATTTTAACAAAATCTTAACTAGACTTTCAATAATCCTAGTCTGGGGAGTGAATTTTTAAATTATTGAAATGCCACAAAACTAAAAACGGTTTTTGCACATAAACGGTGAGTTGCAATCGAAAAAACCTACTCCACCACTTTTTGCTTTTGTTCAGCAGCTAGACTTTTATACGTTAGGCTAAAACATCGAATTAACCTGAATATTTGCATTTCATTATAATTATGCGTATATTTTTTAAATAACAGATAGGTATACCAAAATATTTGCAGCTTATCAATCTGCGTCTGCGCACATTTTAAAGATCAAGAACTATGTCAGTAGGCTATGGCTTTGTCACTATTTATTATCGTTACTATCGTAACCGCGATATTTTTAAAAATATTTTATATTACGCGACATGATAACATACACTTCTGGATTGTTGATAAGCAAAAGAAAGTATCGTCGCCCTAGTAATTTATTACCCTAAGGTTGAATGTCACTTGTATGTTATAAAACGACAAGGGCTGTAATTCTCTGACACAATGAACGAAACAGTGAGAAATCAATGTGAGATTGGCGGGATTAGCTTAAGGAATTGACGTGGTTTCGGCACATGAGTAGATAAACGGGTTTCGGTAAGGAATCGTTAAATGGTCATAGTGAATTATTGCCAAGGTCTATGTGACAGGTGGATAGATTCAACTTTAGTGAAGTTTCAATTCAAAGTCCGTCTCACGAAAGAAGTCTCGCAGACGCGGCGCTATAGGCACGACGAAATCATAAATCTTTATTTATCTCAACATTATATTACAGACACTGGTAAATAACAATGCACAATCTTAAAGAGGGAAAGGTGTCTGAGGTAGGAGGGTTGTTGTAGAATAATCATTACTTACACTTATTGCCGTAAGGCTTCTTTCGTGAGATGAGACTGGTAATTATTGTTAAAAGTGGTAAAGCAATAACAAGGTTGACTATACAAGAAAAGTGTTACATCCTTAACCCAAATAATAAGACGCTCCGCTATAAATTACTATGGTCTTATTAGGGAGCTAGTGTTTCAGGGTCACGTCGTTGGAATGGAGATATCATAAGGACTTGGACAAATAATATTTTGATTACATACCATTTCGCATAATAACGCGGCGTTCCTCCAAAAATACGTTATTGTAAATTTATCATTTATTGTCTCTTATTTCTCTATCCAAATGGTCACTTGTAACTAATGTGAAGAATGTATCCAATCCCTACACTTTAAAAACATGATACAAACTTTAAAAAAATGTTTTATCTTATACAAAAATTAACTTATCTTCCCATTTCTTGTCCTCAGCCATAATGGGTCCCTGGGTACGCGACGAGGAGGTGTCCTCGAAGAACAGCGAAGACAAAATCGAGCTGAACAGCAACTACGTCACCATCAAAGAAGGCGGCCTCTACTTAGTATATGCTCAGGTATGTATATATATTTTATCATCATCATCGAAAGACGTTCACAGCTGGACATAGGCCTCCCCCAAGCGTTGCCACATCGACCGATCATGAACTCATCGTCATTAGTATCACACGTCATGTGACTTGATGTGACTCTTATGTCATTGTAATAAGGTATAAATTGGAATGAATGACGCGCGTTCGTGAACTGAAATGCAACATTACGAGAAATGAAGTGATCTTCGCTTGAGTTTTTAATTTTTATATGTCAGCATTGTCAGCTGTACATAAATAAATGCGACGACTATGGTACTATAGGATAGGCAGAACTATACCGCCATTGGCGCCAGTTCGTTGGTAATGAATGATGTCTGTAATTCTGTGTTAAGCTATAGGTAGTTATATTCGCGGTATCGTGTAACAGGGTCGACCTTATCAAAATTTTTCGGCTTCCGGATACATTTTTAATTCTCTCAGCGAACCGACGTTAAGCTCAATATTATGTTCGGACGAAGCTTGCCGACTCTAGACAAGATTTTGATGATGTGAGAATCTCACATTCAAAATCCAAAATATTTTATTTCACATAAACATACATGGGCACATAATATGATATAAATAACTCAATCTAATCAGACAAGCAGTGTGGCACGTGAGACTGATCTTTCTATGTACAGGGTGCAGCGCGCCCTCCTCATCTTGTACAGGAGGCTTAGGTGCACGGTTCCAATTGGTCGTTTCCTATCGAGAAGAGCCGGCAAGAAACTTCACGGTTGCTCTTTTAAAAATATTTTTTACAATGTTTTCAAATTAGAAGTACCATGTACTTAATAAAATAGAAAATGGTCTAAAAAATAGTCTACAAGACCATACTATTTCTACCTCCTTCTTGCTACACCAATAAATAAAGCAATTTCTTCAGCATAATTTACATTCGAATCTTCATTCAAAAGTTAAAAACACAGCTCTCCAAGGGAATATCTTAAAAGGGACAGACAGAGACAGTCCTACTATCGTCTATCGTATACACAGTATTATGGTACGCGGATGATTGTTTACGTTCCACATGATAATAAGCTTATCGTTATTTATCGGACGCTATAGGCACTGTAAACGAACGATAACAAGTAATAATAATATTACTGTTTTATTTTAAAACGCGTTTTTAAACCATAGAGTATGAAATTCTATGCGATTTTTCTGAGAGTACATTTGATATGACATAATTATCTTATCAAGTGAGATAACAATCATAACATCATGCCCGTTTTCTCCGAAGGGGTAGGCAGTGGTGTATCTACCTATAATACTCCCGCATTTCGCCCGTGTCATAAGGGGCGAGTCTATTGCCATGAACCGAGCTCAAATCCAGACTCCGGACTGCCACTGAGAAATTAAATATTATTCGTTAAATTCTTCTTGTTACGAAAACAAACAGGCCATCCTCTGACCTCCCTTAGGGGCCGCCACCATGAGCGAGAGACTCGCGGCGATATTATCGTCGTGCCACGTATTTCTATACACTCTTAGAACGTGTCTCCACACATTGACTTTCATACAAACCTTGTCCTGGTAATACCGAACACAACAAAAAAATAATTACCCAATTTGGTGCAGTCTTTCGGAAGTTATTTATACTATAGATTTGTTGAAAAGGATAGGCAATCACCAACATATAACATCACGCGTGTATTCCTCGAAAGGTTAGGCAAAATTTTTGTGCACTATAGGTACCTATAGTTACTCTGTGGTCTCAGTTATTCAGTAGTTAAAGTCCCAATTACCGAGCTGTAGGCTAATCGTGGTCAATATACCAATTTCCTCTTTGACTGTTCATAAAGCTTGATAGTATTATGACAACTTTATTATGTAGTTAATATAAACAAATAGGTAAAATTAAATAATAAACATACCATATCGACGGTTAAGAGGAAATAGGGTATAAGTGACAAAAAATTAAATGTTCAGGAGACCCGTTCAAAGTTTTAAATTTTAGAAAAACTGACGTATTTTGTCATTTAGGATTTTTTTTGCTAGGGCATAAACGCCAAAAAAGTCATCGTAGAGCCATGGGAGTAAGCGCATTCGAAAGAGCGGAAAATTTTACGTAGGATTGGCATATATAACTCATTTTTGACCAAAATGTCGCTTATGCCCAACTTCCTTTTTACCGTCGATATACAGATCATAATTTATCAAAGGATACGCAAAGCCACTATAAAGCAGTACATTACAGTATTGGTTTTTATTTTATTATGACTCACTTATTGCAAACGTAACAACTTGCGGTTTACGTTACCATATTAAATATACATATACCAATGTATGTTATAATATTCCTTATTCGCAAGCAAAATATATAAAATCGTAAGCGAACATTGACAGTGAAAAGTAGGCCCTCTCGACCGCAAAATAAAGGGATTTCAGCGAATATAACTAAACCGACGTAATACCCAGTGGTTATGTACGTCATTCTTGAAAAATACGTAGTTCGACGGCTTATTTAATTAATGAGGGCACTGCTCTCTCCCCCCCCTCCTACCACGACCTCCTTGACCAACGATTAGCCAACGATTGACAACTTGTGAATGCTGTAAAAGCCATGGTAAAAGCAGGGTCGAAAGAGTCCCAACTGAATGGAAACAAAAAAAAAAAAACCATTATGTTTGTGATAGCTTAATATTTTCCTATATAGTACCAATCCTTGCAACAAGTATCATTCAACTTATCCATACTTCATATTCTCCCCAGGTGGTGTACCTAACCCAGTCACCAAACTGCTACTTCATATGGGCGCGACAAACCAGCCAGGAGCCGCGTTTACTATCCACTTGCGCAACAGGCGACGATTCGAGCAAGCGGCCACTGAACAAGTCCCAGATATCATGCTCCACTCAAACCGTCGCCAGACTGCACAAAGGAGACACCGTGAACATCGCTCAAAGGGAACTGAACAGAACGGTATGGCTCAGACCAGGATACAGTTACTTCGGCTTCGTAAAACTTAGTTCCTAAATGGCTGTGAATGAATTAAGGATGTTAAGGTAAATTGAAGTTTTGAATGATACCCCGATCATTCAATTGTGAGTCAGAAGCGAATTTTATGCAAACAGTGAAAAACCTCATCAATGTGGTGAGGGATTTTTCTTTTCTTAACAAGGTCAGAAGTAAAGGCCTATTCAAACCTAAGCGGTATACGTTGCCGCTGTGGGTAGAGCTACATAACGTACGGTACGTAACGGTTTCCCTCAGGTATTTAGTATCAAGTTCCGTGGCTAGAGCGACCTGAGCGGTATTCGCTGCCGCTGTGGGTACAAGTGCACCTTCCTGAGCGAAACTCGAACTCGGTATTCTACCCACAAGGATAGCGAAATCCGCTTTGGTGTGAACAGTAATATTACCGCATACCCACTCGGTTTTCTCTACCGCAGACGGTACCGAATACCGCTTAGGTTTGAATAGGTCTTAAGAAGTCATGTTTGTCATTCCGCAAGGGAATAAATAAACAAGTTTGTTAGACAGAAGAGAGAAAATCCCCGTTATTTACGCGAACCAAGCTGTAATGAAGTAGGGCAACAAATTTTTCTTGCAGAGGTCAGTCCACATTTTTTTTTAAAGACGGTAAATGAACTTAAAATTTTTCTTTGACGTTTAACTAGAAATTAAATACCTATAGGAAAAGATTCACATTAGCAGTTCTAAAATTTAGTCCTACTATAAATCAATACCCAAGTATCAAAACGTGGTCCTGTAAGTATTCTAGGAGCCCGTATTTTTAGTCCGTATAAACGTTTATAGAACCGCATTTGGGCGCAGTTTACAATAGGACTAACCCCCTAACGCTAACGCCCTAAAGTCGTTTTGTTACAGTCCGGTAATGTGGAATTCGACTTAATAATTATTTTAATAGGTGATTTTACGGATGTAATTGATCCAACAGTTGTCAGCGTGATGCCATTACTAGAGTATTCGTCGTTCATTCTTGTTGTAACTATGACGTGCTGGTATCTGAATAAACAATATAATATTTTGGAAGGGAAAATTATCTACCAGCTGCTGCCCGCGACTTCGTCCGCGTGAAATTTATTTTCCCCCGACCCACCGCGTCGCATCGCATCGCCTGCCCGCGCTATTACATCGTTTTCGCTTAGCGTTCTTTCAGACTTTTTTATTTTTGCTCGGCTCCTTAGGATCCTAGCGTGATCTTAATAGCCTATAGCCTTCCTCAAGAAGTGGGCTATCAAAAAAAAAACCATATCCGACTGATAGTTCCAGAGATTAGCGTGTCCAAACAAACTCATCAACTTGGCATAACATAGGTAACTTTGACTTTTGTGTAAACTCTCGCTTTCACTGTTTGCACAATTTCGCGTAGTTGGTGGGGTGTGATAATGTATCACTGCCAGTGAGAGAATTGGTGCTACAAACTTTTTAAGAATACCCTTGTTACACAAGATAACAACAACGAAAGGTTTGCTAAAGAAATGCGAGCTCAAGGCAATTGAACGTATGTTTGATTAAATATTTAGGTGATAGCGCGTGCCATAATGTATATAATGAATTAAAAACACATCGCGTGTATTGTACTTTTAAAATCGTATTTCTATATCTTCCATTATGTACGGGTGCTACGTATTGAGAATTACCAGTTCTTTGATCTCCTAATTGGTAAGAATAATCCCACTTTTTGTACCAAATTCTTATGTTAAAAATGACAAATGTTTATTTTTCGGTTATAATGATTAATGCTGTACTATGCTGAGTACTAGGTTAGTTTGTATGTTACCATTATTTGGTATTTACCTTGTAGTATTAGTTGGTAAGACGGTTTTGGACTGTGATAGAATGCCGGCAAGATACAATTACGCGTCATGGTGAATATAATTATTATTCGTTTAGAAATTGTTTTAAAAAAGATATGCACAATAGTAATTTAAGCTAGCAATTTTAATGAAGCCTTCATTCAGCGGGGTAATTGCGTTGTTTACGTTGTTGAGCAGACAATTTTTTCGAATCTATGAAGCAATGGATTAGCAATATCCTTCAAAATGATTCAAATAATGATTGATAGTGTGTTGCGCGCGCAACTAGGGTGTAGATGTTTATTGTTTGTCCAACTAAGAAAATTAATTTGTTAAGCAAATTGACACTTTACGTCAATTTGCCGAGTTATAGCTATTTCAACATCTGTCATACCAAAGTATGACAGTTGTGATTTGAATAAATGGCCAACATTTAAGTTAGTACATAGCCAGTTTGCTTAACAATTAGTTTCCCTGACAAGGAATGGCGTATTTGTATGTACAGAGGCCAGCACATCAAGCTACCCCAATCTGTCAAATTTTCCCAATTGAATATGAACCTTATTCCTTTGTAATTCTATCAAAGAAATTGGACAGATTGGGGTAGGTTGCTGTGCTGGCCTCTGTACTATAAGAATTTGCTATGAATGGCATTTATCATGTCCATAACTTTTCAATAGGTGCTCAATTTAGTTAAATCTTTTATAACAAAACGTGGTTTTATCAGGGGCTATCGTGTTACCCAGTAACTGGGTTGCAGAGGTCAGATAGGCAGTCGTTCCATGTAAAATACTGGATATTCAGCTGACTTTAGACTGGAAACCGAGCCCAACATAGGTGAGAAATGGCTAGACAGATTGACATAAAGTAAAACCACGTTAGTCTTATGTTTAGTACATGTATACAGTCAAAACTAGCTGCTATTTATTGTGCCTTAACCATGTAGTGGTATTAGTTCTTAAATATTTGTTTTGTTAGGAAGATAGAAAAACCTACCTATTGTTAAGTTGAAAGAAAACATAAGTTGTGCTTTTATGTACAATACGTGTTTGTCTAGTGTTAAGCCGGATCCACAAGAGCGAATAAAAATACTCTCAAACTGTGAATTATATAGAATTTTGAAACTATTGAAAAGATGCGAACAGTGTCGAAGTTTAAATATCCATGAAAATCGATTACATGGTTTGCTTCCGCTCGTGTAGACTCAGCTTGTTGTAAAAACCCAGTCAGTATGCAATTACATTTCTAGCGTAGTTTTTTAATGGAAACTTGACGCATTTATGTTAAACCTTAGATATAGAGCTAAAGGATCTTTTGGCGCGCACATTGACAGGGCCTACTGTCGCGCCATTTTGAAAATGGCGGCCACGCATGAGACCTAAATCTATAGCTGACATCAATGCAAACTGAAATTTAAACTTGTAAAGTGTCACGTTTCCGAGATATTAACGTTCAAAGTTGTTGATTATCAACTTTGAACTTTAATATATCGGGAAATGGCGCCACAGTAGGTATGCTACGGATCTTTAAAGCCCTTTCACAGATATTGTATTTGACAAAAACAAAATGGCGGCTTTAGTTCCGATTTTGGCCATACCCCAAAAGAACCTTGTAGCGTTGTAAGTAGGGATTCAGGCACACGATCGACGTTTTGTCAAATAAAAATAAGATCAATAGTTTGACTATTAGTCATTCCTCACCGGGACGCCATTGCGTCGTCGTCAGGTCGCGCTGCCAACTAAATTTATACAGCATTAAAGTGGGTGCTTGGTTACGCAGCCAACCATACATTTTATTGGCGACGCGACCTGGCTGCGCCGTCATGGCGTCCCTGTGAGGTATGGCTCATAATATAGAAAGCTTCCATAGACACACAAGTTTGTGAGACCAGTGAATTTTCAAAATCTTTAATTCTTAGGTCCAAAGTGTACGAGATGAACATGTCTATCTCATACATTTTTAACCTACGTTGACGATTAAAGAATTTGTTGACGAAGGCAGTTGTTGCTTTGATCGATCGTCAGCTCAAATCCTAATAGGAATATCAAGTATTGATTCACAAATGAGTCGAACGTAAAGTAAAAAATAAAACTAAGTTTTATTTTGCGTTTATTACGTGTTTAATTGATAAAAATACACGTTTCATGTTACATTGAGTAGTTATTTAATTATAAGTCATTTATATCGAAAACTGTTATATCTTAGTAATAAAATTTAATTTGTATGATTTCGTGATATTAAGAATGAACGGTTATGTTCATTGTCTACTTAGAATTATTTGGAATACGTGTTAAGTATTTCTTTGTACAATATTTTTGGAGATGACTCCCGTCCACAAATAAATGTGCCTTACAAGTGAAATCTTTTCTCTTTTTATTTTTGTGTGCCAGCCAGTCACCATCTTCCAACCCGGAAACTACTTTCACTGGAATAACATTTGTGCACTGCGAATTTCTACTCCCACTAAAACTGCCACTCGACAGTGAGAGATCGCAAGACCGAAATTCACGGGGCTAATGTTTTCTTGTAATAAACGTCACAGCTTATGAGTCAACTCCTTAAAGGTACTCGTTACAAATTGGTGCTCGTTTGAAGCTAATCCACCTATGCACGTAGTTACCTACTATATCTCTATAATAATTATTAGCACAAGGCGTAGATTTTGTTTCATCCAGACTAACTCTTGACTGGTGTTGAAAGAGACTGAAAGCGCTGATCAATTTCGTCCACGTAATATTACCTACCGTGCATTCGCGATTTATTTTCCAAAAATGGAAACAAATATTAATGAATGGAAAAATTACTTTAATTCCTACACAATACAGTTCAGTTTACGCTACAACTTCAAACATTTTTATAACTGTCAATAGTGCTAGTCACTGAAATCTGCTTAATAAAGTTGATATTTGTTTACCTTGAAATAGGGTAAGGGTGTGCAGCACTGCGCAGTTTTACTTTATATCAAAGTATGAAACGAGCCTGTTGCAGTTCCACCCCTGTTGCATTGTTTATTGGTAACATCGAATTAAGTGCTCAATCCCTCGCCATCTGCATCTTAGTGCTACACACGAGCGACAGACACGCGCCACGCCAACTGCAGTCGATAACATGCCGCTCGTTTATTTGAGCAACGTACTGTGAGACTGTGACCGTAATCAAATACATGAGCGGCACGTCGACGGCAGCCGCCGACGCATCTACGGCTGAAGTAACACTTAGCCAATGCAAACCGCTGCTGTAGTCAGCCCATTAACCGCCAAACATAAAGTAAATGTGTTTTATTTACGAAATGCTTATTTTCCTATCATAAATTAACCAAATAAATTTAAAAGTATATATAAGAAAAAAAGGAAAATAAAAATTCAGCCCCCTATAGAAGTACGGTGAGAGAGATATTGAGTACAACGACCGATTACAGTAGCAAATGGTAGGTAATATAGTTTTTCAACACATACGTCTTTTTGCGACATGTAATGCATAGCAACTGCTTCTTTGGCTTTTGAGGATAATATTCTACACGTTTTGAGGCAAGTCTTGGACCAAATAAGACGACGGTCGACCCTAATGTGTTTTTAGCCGACGTCTAAAAGGAGGAGGTTCTCAATTCGGATGTTTATGTTTTTTTTTTGTAGTATTTATTACCACGCAATGCTACGTTAGACCTGATCCATATTATGATTACTCATTCCATATGGCATTTACAATAGCCATAATATCTTTTGACGTGATTCACCAAAACCAGTCTGCCTCGGCTACCTGTGTAAGCTCATTGCCATTGATCCGTCCGTCATCACTGAGGAGCATGCCACGCTGCGCTTACCGATTCTTGGTTTGGAGACCAAGAACTCGTCAGCTTCAACGGCCATCGATCCTAGCTGTATCTATCTTGGAGATAAACTAGAAATATTCGTTCCATTTAAAATTACACGATAGATATGAGTTTTCATAATAATTTATTCGGCCGCTAAACGTGACAGATATGGATTATCTTACTAACTTTAACGGCGGCGGCGGTTTCTACCTAGAAACACAAAATAAGCTTTACAGTTATTTTTACAAACGTTTCGTTCCACGTAAAAAGTCCCTAAATTATTCGTTTCAAACTTGACGTTACAAAGTGTCATTTTATATGAAACGAAACGCAACTATTTTATAACCTCAAAAAGTCTGCGATCACTTATTTATTGTAAACTTGAATAAGTTAAAAGATGCTAACCAGGTACCATATTATTAGTTAATTTACTGATCTTCTAGCTAGTTGGTATTTAACATCTATCATTCATACATTTCCTTTAATCGGTTTCATTTTATTTCAGGTTCCGATTCAGACGAGACTTTCGGGTTATAGTCAGATGTTTATCAGACAAACCCTCAGATGGTGATGGAAAAGTACCTGAATCTAAGCCCAAAGCTGCAGAACCACAGAAGTCCTCAGATAATGCCACAGAAAAGATCCAGGAACTCCTGAAGTTGATGATGGCAGAGCCCAAAATAAAGGAGAGTGAATACAAGGATAAGTTCGCTACTGCACCAGTGATACAAAGGAAAAAGAAGGGAGATGTAATTGAAGTCAAAACAGAGAAAATTGGTTTGTCTTTGCCATTGACTTATAATAATAAATCATTTATTTTCAGGTAACAGAGACCCATAGATACAAAATAATATAGTAACAATTTGAATAATATATTACTAGTGTTGCATACTGTTTTTGTTAGGCAGTCCCAGTTGTTTCCTGTGCTTAAAAGACTTAAAGGAACATTAATTGTCGTTGTGATCCTGTTCTCGTAATTGTTGCAATTATATACAGTCTTCATTTATTTTCTTTGCTTATATATGTATTTAGTATGTATGTATTTATCTATTACTAGGTGACCCGGCGAACTTTGTACAGCCTAAATGTACGAGAAAATGAATTATCTTTTTTTTTTTTCGAGAAAATTTCCGATGATTTCATTGTTATTCTGCTATTCAGAGTGGAGACAAATCAAACATCATAAAAATCTTGTTCTTGAGTTATAAATGGTGTAACTAACCCAACTTTATTTGATATACTTAATGTATATATTTCGGATATGTATTATAATATTGTGTATCTATTTTAGTGTATTGTATATGTCGCAGCCAACTGGTTAAATTAGCCGTTCAGTTAACTGCCTAGCCTTTCAACTAAACGGCGGCCGTTCAACTAACGGCCTGAATGATATTCAATTACAGTTTAGGTTGGAAGTCTGTAACCAATCACTCGCGAGCCGAATTGGTTGCAGTAATTAAGGCATTGCACACCGACAAAGTGGGTTAGGTTAGGTTAGAACTGTGATCAACCGCGTTCGAGCCGAGAGAGGAAGCGAGGCGAACACTACTTCTAAAGGCCAGGCAGTTAACTGAACGGCTAATTTAACCAGTTGGCTGCGACATATACATAATATTGCACCAACAACAGCCCCATTTTATGTCCAAGAAAATCACTGTACATTCCAGTCGCCTGAAAGAGATTACAAAAAGCAACAAGGCCCACCCATTGTATATTTTGTTGTTAGAAGTTTTTTTTGTGGTATACAATAAGGTATATATTATAAATAATAAATAAAACCAGAAATATATTTGTTACTACCAACACCTGATAAGGCACTCTTGCAACATTAATAGAATCAAACTAATAAATAAGGAAATTTTCAGAGGAAAGTATCACTAAAGCAGCAGGTGAGGTGGCACAGGCTCTTGGTGGTGATGTGAAGCAGACTGAAGCTGAACTGCTCTCCAGGGTACTGGGCAAGATCAACCAGTCATCAACTACTCTCAGGTAGACTAGCAAATAAGTAGTATGTTGTATGTTATGGGTTTGTTTTCCATAGTTAGTTCTTCAAGTGGACCATTGTGCATGGGCCATGGCGGCCGTCAGTGGTTATTCCAACCAGCCCACATCACTCCAGAAGCTGATTAAATCTCCTGGTCTGTTGAGAACATCTGTGTAAAATCTGGGTGTCCCGAGGATTTCTGACTTAATCTGGGTTACGCCTGTGCACTCAAAGAGCACATGCGCAACGTGTTCATCAGCCTCCATGCAAGCCCTGCAGGGGACTGTCCAATAAGTAGTATTATTCATATTATTTTTGTACACACAACCCAAAATGTCTCTCCTTGCTGACAGTCCATCCGAAGATTGTCAGTAAGAGATTGTCTTGTGTGATAACACAGACCATTGTTCTACAATACATACATAGTTTTAAATATGTTTATAAAGTGTTTATCCTTTTTATATGTTATTTGGTGTACACAGGTCAGCACATCAAGCTACCCCAATCTGTCAAATTTTCCCACAACGTACAATGAAGTGTTAAGTAAATAAATAAATACTTTCTGAGTTTCTCTTGGAAATTACTAACATTGGTGAAGGAAAACATTGTGAGGAAATCTGGACTTATAGAAGTCTGAAATCACCAACCCGTCTTGAGCAAGTGTGGTGATCAATGCTCATGCCTTCTCTGTATGAGAAGAGACCTTTGACCTGCAATGGGACAGTAATAGGCTGACATTAAAAAATAAATAATTTAGTAAATTAGGTCACAATCACTTGTTCCATACAAGTTCATCATTTGTTTCAATGAACTTTGAGCAGGATTATCATTAAAAGGTGTAATGAAAAAGTTCGAGTTCAAGGTTTATTTAAACAGTCTGTATTAATTTATCAAATAGCAATACGTACGGACGTGGATCCACGCGAGACGCAATGGCTTTTTAATTGTTTCTGTATTTACGGCATTCAACCGGTTAAAACATGATTCTGTCTCTGTCTTTTAATGATTGTCAGATCAGAAAACGAAATGTTTTAAACGCATTTAGTGTTTTGTGGTGCAAGCGAACCATCGATTGTAACTTATAATTTATTTCATGAAAACCTTGTTTCTGCTGCTGTTAAATGAATAACCAAACTATAACTGACTTTACAGTGACCTCCTAGTAGGCATGAAGATAGACCACACAAAAGAGCCTGAAGAAAGGAAACAACCAGAGACTAGAGGTCAGCACGTAAAGCGCATTGTCGACAAGACTAGGGCGGAAACACAACAGACCAGGTATTCCCAGAGGAAAGCCAGGCCGGCAGGTGGGGAGCAGGGTGGTGACGGAAGGGAGGGAAGGAGGAGGGCGTAAGTAAATGTCTTATTTTATTTTCCTTTATTGGCCAACCAACAATTGTTTACACTGTAAATATTTAAAGTAACCATACCATAATCTAGGGTTAGTGTAACAATTTCTTACATGTTAGCACCGCACGCCCCATAAACATTAGGTGTGCCACAAGAACCATGCTATAAAATTAATATCAATTAACTAAATTTAAAATGAACAAGTTTAAATTAACATTATGTGATGGAATATAAAACTAAAATAAACAGTAAAATTCAATAGAACAAAACAAACAGCGACACAACAGAATGGAAAAAAATAATAATTAATCGTTTTTAAACCTAGTACAGAAATACTAAAAGACAGGCTGGTTTTTTTTTACACTAAATAAGGCCGCCAGTAACAGTCACAATACCCCCTGTACTAGTTTATACTGTATTACAGTAACATTGAATGACATTTACGAGCAAGGGCATATAGGAGGCATTTGCCAAAGAGCACACAGAGACCCAGAACTGATATCAAATGTTTTGTACTACAACTATCACTCTGAAAAAAGGCTATAAATGTACACTTCGGACATTGAAGGAATCCTATTAAAGCTAGTTTAACGAAATTTCTCAATTCAGAAAATAAACATTGCTCACTGTTGTAGTGTAGCTTTAAGAATCTAAAGAAAAAAATAGAATAAACCGAAACATCTGTTTAGTAGTTGTCAGAAGCATGAGTTGTCAAAATAAGTAAGTATAGTGACTGGTTGCCGTATGGTTTAAGAGCAGCAGTGGTGGCCCCTTGGTATCGGACCCGACTTGCGAGGTCGTGAGTTGGAACCCAGGCAGGCACTTTGTGTATTTAATTTCATCACCACTGCTCTCAAAACAGTAAAGGAAAACATCGTGAGGAAACAAACCGGCATGACCTAGAACCAAATATTCGAAGACATGTGACATCTACCAACCCGCACTGGGCCTGAGTGGTGGATTACAGTCCATTCCCTCTCAGAGAGAGGAGGCCTGTGTCTCAGCAGTGAGAACATTATAGGCTGTATGCTATGAGACAACCCAAATTTCTGATACATTATTATTTCTCTTACAGACCCTCTCAATTAGAACCAACCTCAGTAACCACAGTGAACATCTTTAGCGGTGAACCCCTAGGCATTTTCAAAGCCAATGAGTCGAACTATGGTACGAAACTGGATGTGTGGGAGAACCTGCAACAACGTGAACTGACCCTGGCGACATCCCAGCCACCTGTCAACTACTTCCAGAAGATGGTGCTGTGGACTGAACAGGGGAAGATCTGGAAGTTCCCTATTAATAATGAACAAGGTAAGATTGATTAACTTTTTCGGCTTTATTAAAAGGTTTATCTTTAGAGGTTTAAGCCATCAAGCCATTTTTGTATTTCAAACTTTATTCCGACAATGTTAAAGTTCAAAGGAACATTACGTTTGTCGAAATTACGTTGAAATACAATAAATGGCGCGAAGGCTTGGACTTGCAGTAGTTAGAACTCGTTTTGTAAGACAGTTTGGATCCTAGTTGTTCTGGGCATTAACTCGCTCAATAATGCTGTGTTAAGTCAACCGCAACGTATTTTAATACATAAATGTGCGGCCTGCCTGTAGTGTACGATCGGTTCATACAAAAGGTAAGCAGCAATGATTTTGGAGGATTATGAGGTTGCGGTGCAGTCCGCCCAAATGTACCTCAGCCTTTATGCTCACCTAAAACTACTCCAACAGTACATGCTGTACCTGCGATGTGAAGAATTTGTCGTTAAAAACCTTATGTAAAGTCAGGGAAAATCATTGCAAATTCAATATCAACCTAAGTTGTCCGTAAATACGAATCAAATTGTCTATCATTATTTCTTTATCTTATAAATCAATTCCTTGACATTCGTATGAAATGGCTATAACATGCCAAATTTGACGTAGTGTGTCAATCTGCTAAACAATCGTGCTAAATTTTCCCGACTGAGTCTTGCTAATATGTCAGCAGTGGTAAAGAATTATATTATTGTTGAAGTAAGTTACGTAAATCTTTAATTCCAGGCTTAGAAGAAGAACAGAATGTCCACTTCTCTGAACACATATTCTTGGACTCCCACCTCGAAGGCTGGTGTCCAAAGAAGGGCCCCATCAGACATTTCATGGAGCTTGTATGCGTAGGTTTGTCCAAAAACGCATTCTACACGGCAAAGGAAAAGAAAGATCATATCTTGTGGTATAAGGAGTATTTTGAGTCGAAGAAGGATTTACTCACAGAGGTTGGTGTTTGGGAACATCAACCAGCCAGTGCCGAGGCGACGCAGAGTTAATTTTTAGTAATTTATGTATGAATCGTATTTCCCTTTTCGTGTTCAATTCTAAACACCAGTTGCGTGATTATTTATCACCCCGCCTCAGCTAGGTTTATTCTTTGAAACATTAATACAGAAAGAGGAGTTATTCTGGCCGACTCATGCAGAACGGGTTGAAAATTAAACAGATGTTTAAATGGAGAATTTCGGAGGATCATCCTAAATTCTCCATCTATAAATCTGTAAATTCAAAACTAACCTTAGTTGAGTATAAACATTTTACTAATGCTAACAGAACAGTGCGACACATCAAGCTATGCATTTCCTGTTTTATCTGACCTCGCATTTTATAGGTTTTTCGTACAACCAGAAGTCCGCTTATAAGTATTAGTTATGTATAAACATGTAAATCAAAATCAAAAGTCATTTATTCAAACTAGGCTGAGAGAATCAGCACTTTTCGAGTTTTCGAACGTCAAAATTACAAAAGACAGTCCCCCAAAACGCCCGCCCTTCACCACTTCATAGTGCTTTCGCTGGGGAGAAGTGGCACAACAAACTCCCCAGCAGCACAGCCGTAGCCGTAACCAGCGGATTGAATTGAACACGGAGAGGGAAATACGCATGTATGAAACATAATTAGTGTTACAGTTACTATTGATTTTTATTTGAACTCAATAAAGTTAGGCTTAAGTCCCATGTAATAAGAGGCGAGCTTATTGCCATCAACCGGTCAGAAACTTCTGCTACTTTCGAATCGAACCCAGGACCTCATGCTCAGCGACAGCGCTTGAGACCACTAACTAGACCAACGGCCCAATATGGATCACTAATTAAGTTAATGATATTTTGATCAAACTAAACTAAATTATGACAGGATAGGATAGGATAAATAAAAACACATTCATCATTTTACTTCACTTTATTGCACCTAAGGAAGTACACTTCGTTGCATATTTCGTTGTTTTTGGTCACTATTGATAGCGACTATTAAGTTAGTTTACAAATTACATATTACGCAAGTCCTAAGACTCACTTGGCATAGTAATGGACATCAAAAAGTCAAAATTGACTTAAATCTATGGATCAAATATTTAAAAGAATGGATGTTTTTAATTAATCTTAAGTCTACCTCTACTTCGAGAGAGCATCAGGACACTACAAAATGTATAATATACATAATAACAATTACCTTTACAACATCATGTCGATAACGACATCGACACGATACAAAGTTATTTTAGTACAAAAAACCTACCCAATCGTTTGTATTTAAAAACAAGGAACTCGATATATCTAAGTACAAATTCTTACGTTAATCTTCGTATACTTTAAAAGCCTCCAAAAACGTTCCAATAATTAGAGAGAAAAAAAAACAAAAAGTACAAAATAAATGTACTTAAAAATCACATAATTTTGTACAATATGTGCGTGCACACTGTGTATTTCCTTTTTGACGTAATATAATTTATTAGTCAATTCTGTAAAATTCAGAAACTAAGTATTATAGAAGGAACGGAATTGTTTTTGAAGTTTCAGGAAGAGAAACCCTAACTGATTTTGTAAATTCTAATGTATAGTCTGTTCAGTTATTTTACCTCTGACAGCAGCAACACTCAACAGCAACAACCTTATTATAAAGGGAATAAAGATCACTGTGATATGTGACAGACTTGTTAGTGGCAGCAACCTTATTGCAATGACAACAAATATCACTTTGCATTTGACAATGATGCAATAGATGTAAAATAACTGTGAATGAGCTGTATATGGTTAGTTATACAGGAGAACACTATTTGCCTCCGCGCGATATGAACATAGGTGTTAGTATTACACTAAATAGTTAACCTGTTTACTTAATCGTTACAACAATAAGTTACTAGAGTGGCCTGAGTATTACTAAAGAGGAATGTTGAGCTGGTCGCATACATCCGAAAGATAAATTAATAGATTCAAAAGCAAAAACAGGGCGTCTACTCCCTAAGCACGATATGTGAAGTTACGATCGTTTCCTACTCCGTCTCACTTACGGACATAGGATTAGTTCGGGGCCCGAACTAAGAATGTATGTCAACACGACTTGACACTTGTCCCTACTACCCGATATGAGTCAACTGACACTAAGAAGACACAATAACTTTTTCTATTTTTACCGATCTTTACTCGCGACATCGGAGTTTGCCCGTCCGAAAAATTATATTTGACACTCGTTTTGACGGATCATCTATTTCTTATTCTTAGCGTGTAGATAGCAATCTAAATGGGCTCGGCCTAGAATTCGGCTACTTGTTTGGCGCCATCACCAACGTCCATCAGTTCCTGTAACGTGCAGCTGACAAGACACGCAGGACACGATATTAAGTGTCCCATCGTTTGTGGAACAGCATCACATTTACACTCTAAGGAGGAGTCATCTAAGAATGTCCACCTGAACAGGTTTTCCTTGCTTCCGCCAACCTGGGTCCGGAGTCTGTTTAAAATCAACTATTTTCGGACGGACTTAGAGAGTAGACCCCCAAGACCGATACAATATTAATTCGTCCCTTAAAAACTGAAAATGAATATCCTGTTATGTTGAGATGTATGCGGCCTGCAATATTGACATACCAATGAGACAGTTTACATTATAAATCGTATACTAAATATGTTATCATTGAAATATTACATCCAAATTAGAATAGCTAAATATACGGAAAACCGAACGTCAGCAGTAGGTACAATATTCACTTGTTTTTTAACCGACTGCCAAAAAGGAGGAGGTTATATATAGCACCTCCCGAACAAGCAAAAATGTTTATAATCTATTCAAAAGACATTCCATCAAAGACATTACTTTAAAAAATGGCTAACATAAAAGTAGTTTGTGCACAATTTAGGAGAGTGTTAAAGCAAAACTGCTGTACCTTATAGCTAGGATACTTAGAAAAACAAACAGAACAAATGCCAACAAGTGTAGAAAACAGCGGAAGACAGAAGGAAGCTAGTCTAGTCCACATGAACACTAACAAATTATTCGCAAACATTTAATTTTATAATCGAGGATTAATTTCATCGATTGTAGTACCAAAACATGAGCATTTAGCACCTTGCCCGACATACCTAGAATAATCTAGAATAGGCTTGTCCCTAATTCACTATGACCACTTAATGATTCCTTACTTCAAAACCACTTCAATTCCTTGGCTAATCACGACATCTGTTAATAACGTATTCTCTATTAACAAAACCGCGCGAAATGAACGCGAAGTTGGCGTGGCTTGAACTGTCAAAACACCACGATTGACAACCGTACGTGGTTTGCACGTGGTAAAATTACCATACGGAATTGGGGCCCAGCTTGAGTGGTATTTTTTGCTTCACATACAAATGGTACGTAGGTCTTGGAAATCTGTTCAACGTGTAATTAGTCTGTCGTGAACGTAGCGCTATGAACATAAAATCCCATTTCGAAGAAAACATAAATACCCTCTAAAGGTTACCAAAAATGAACGAAAAGAAGAACAAGTTACGACACCATTTGGCAAGATTAAAACAATTATAAAAAGATGCAATTAAATACACAATAAAAACTTAACCTCCACTTAATAAACAATAGTTTTAATGTATTTAATGTCTTTTTTTTTTCGTTTCTATTGTCGCCTCATTTCGTACAAGCATTAAAATGCTCGAGTAAACACGTGTTCTTTTATTAATAAATGGATATAAAGCGTGCCAAAGATCAGACGAAATATGGAACTGAATTAATATGCTTGCACATTGTTTCGCCGTCGTATAGGACGACAGCGTGTATAGTTAAAACAAACTTATATAAATTATCTCTGGAAACGTGTCATCACAAAATATGTTGTATTAAGTTTTTACATTTCATAAACGTCTTTGAAATCACGAAAATGAAGTTCGAAATTACTTTTTGAACTAAGTGTGGGTTGTGAACATCGTAAAACTAAAGCTGCATTATGCGAAACTATAAAATAATTGTACATTCGGAATGATTATGGGGGCTTAGCGGCTAAATTTAATATTTAACATTACCAAACTTTTTCGTAATTATAGTTATGAAATACGAATTTAACCAACATTTTTGGCAAAAAATGTTTCATAATTATGTAAAAAATTAAAAATTACGAAGTACTTCGTAAGGTTTCTAAAACCTACGATACGTTACGTTATAAAATTGACGTTCGAACGATTATCTACGGGTGATGTCTCGATATCATTACACCTATACTACCAATGAGGTTTTATGAATATTGAAACTATGATATTTCCAAAAGTACAAAATTACTGGGATACTAATGATTACTGGTTTATTATGTAAAGGATCCTGTACACAATGGGCGACTTAATGCCATATTTGGGCGTTCAATTTCTTTTAAAAAATATTATAGAAAACTTGAAAATATTTTAAATCGGCCGTTTTGGAGTGATGTTTGAGGAAGACATAATATGTCCGTCTTTCGGCTGAGATGATGAAGCCGCCTCTGGAAATATTCTAGCAATATTGTATCAAGCGAACATTGAATTGTTTATAGTTATTTTTTTTTCTACCCACAAAATAATTACCCCCTTACTAATAAACGCAATATATCAGATGAATAGTTACACACCGATTTCTCTCTTTCAGTCGTCAGTAATTTGACTTTCGAAAGAAGAAGATAAAACGTTGTGTAACTATACAGACGCTATACAACGTTTATTAGTAAGGGAGTTAATGTCTAGTTTTTGTAAAACTCTCAATAATATCGACCTAGGTTATAGATTTTTTTTTTAATATTCTCAAGTAAGTGAATTTTGTATTCTTATTAGAATAAAGTTATCTCAAACCCAATACCCTATGATATTGCACAACATGGTATTTCAGAATTGGACTTTTGGCGGAGAAAAGCTATCATATTACATAGAAGTTGGGCCAGTATCGTCCATTGTGTACAGGATTAGATATGGTTACAGTATACAGTTACATCGTAGAGCCCCCGGCTACGTACTGTCAGCTATGTGGAGTGACGCGGACACCTCAATTGACTTCACTCCTGTGGACGGCTGCGTTGTGTGTGATCGCCCGAATTCTTACATCACCTGGAACGAATTTATTTTTATATAATTTCTTTGGTATGCATATAATTGTAGTGGTGAGATACAAGTTAAATAGAACTAATTAAAACCCACAGCTGTGTGTCTACTGTGATTGGAAGAAAGTAATTTGCACTAAACGTGACGCATATTGCAAAAAATAAAGCACACATACACAAAAAAAAAACAAGTTGGAGAATATGCGTCACATACACGCAAACCGAACGATTGATTGGACATGTAGCCACCGAAACAGATGCTAGTATGAAGAGATCTAAGAAACAGTTCAATGACCGACCTCATCTAGTTTTATAAAAAATATGATTGACGTGTAAAGGTGTTTGTGTAAACCTACTTACAAAATAAAAATCATTTAGCAATGAGACCTATTCAATATATGTACGTCTGTTTATTGGACAGATTTCTTTGATATGCTTTCTATCACTGAGATAAAAAAGAGCTTTGAAACATTTAAAAATAGCACAATATTTAGTAAGAGTGCTCAAATAAAATAAACTCTGTAATTTCTGACATTTAGTTTTTAATCCTATACGTTATCATCAGTTTATCAACTCAATAGCGCTACAAGGTTTCTTTGGCGGGCTAAAATCAGAACTAATGACGCCATCTTGTTTTTAGGGCTCCGTACCCAAAGGGTAAAAACGGGACCCTAGACAGTTGAAATTTTCACAGAATGTGTATTTCTGTTGCCGCTTTATCAACAAATAAATATTTAAGGGAGGCTCCCATACAACAAACGTGATTGCCGTTATTTTATATGTAATGTTAAATATTGTATGGTGGTACGGAATCCTTCGTGTGCGAGTCCAACTCGCACTTGGCCGGTTTTATTTTTAAGTACATTGAGCGCCCCCCTGTCAACGTCATTCGAGCTCCAAAAGATCCTTGTAGCAACGTAGCTTCAGTCCGTTTACAGTTATTTTACCTCTGACAGCGGTAAACTAACAGCAACCTTATCACGAAGAGAATAAAGATCAGAATAATTTTCACAGACTTGTCAATAGCAACAAACTTATAAAAATGAGGATAAAGATCGCTGTGATTTGGACAGTGATGCAAAACCAGAGGTAAAATAATTGAACGAACTGTAGATGTATAACTGAAAGGAATAACAAAAGACAGTTCCGTCAGCACCTACAGGGTTTGTCCAGCCAATAGGCTATAATAATATCCACCATCACAAAATGAAAAGCCATTTATACAATATTAGGCCGAGAATCAGCACTTTTGAACTTCAGAATTACATAAGTCAGCCCCCCAAAATGTTCGTCCTTCACCACTCCATAGTGCTTTAGCTGGGCAGGTGTGGCGCAACAAACTCATAACCAACCTGCAGTATCTGGCTGGCCTCGAAGGCAGTGCCGGGCAGCAGCACGATGGGCGCGGCGACACGTCCCGCCTCCACACACACCATGTTCGGGAACTCGTCGTCGCCGAAGTCCGGGATCTCTTTGGCGTACTCCGCCCAGGGGTTCCAGATCACTGTGGAGAACATTTTTGTTCACAATCATTAACATTCAGGTCAGCTTATACCACAAATCACAACCTGCGTTTAGTCATCATTCTGTCTCTGTCATCTTCATAGGATTAACAAAAACAGAACGATATGTTTTAAATACGGTTAGCGCTAAACGTATTTCGTGATTTGTGGTGCAAGCGTCTAAAACCTCGAATACACTAGGGGACAAATGGAGCGAAATGTTGCGGTGTGTCCCGAGAGAATGTAGCGGAATATTTTGCCAGCTCAATAGGCGAAAGCAACAGTGTCGTTTGCCCACACTATAGATATTTTGAGCGGCATGTGTGGCACTGACGCGCAACAGATGTTCCGCGTCACGTAAATGCGTCTCAAGGTGTTGCCGTACGCAGGCCAACGTTGCAGCGTCACATAGATTGAGCGTTGCGCGTTATGTTAGAGGACATTTCGTTCCCTAGTGTATCTCGTCCAGTAAGGTACTATTTTGAGCCATGCTGCATAGCTAAATATTATGCAGAAGTGGCTTCTTATCGTTGCTAGTGGGAGAAGCGTGATGATGTACTGTACATAGCCGTGGAATGGCCCACGGCTATGTACAGTACATCATCACGCTTCTATAATATCACTACTCATCTTGTGCAGTAGTTAAAAATTAGACACACGCAGCCAGACAAAGGGACTCAGCTAACGTGCCTCTTCGTGCACATTCTACGACGCAATAGAAAACTTATATGTTAATGTTCGTGCTGATTGTACATTAAAACCTCTTTTATAATCGCACTGAAGTTACGTCATCATAAATTGAAACAAAGAATTAATCATACCGGTATCAGGGAAGTTGTACTTCTGTATCCTCATCTTGCGCCCGCTGACGACGTTGGTGATGATGTGCTCTTGCATGGTGTTCTGGTAGATCCTGTCTGTCCACTCGTTGATCGTCACTACCTCCCTGGTCTCCTGGTATACGGCGCCCTCTCGCGTCTACAATGAGAACATAATTTTGTAAATAACTAGCGATCCCTCACTGCTTATTAATGTACTGCACGATATTAATGTATTTAAGTATTAGGTACACAATAAAAACTTTTTTACAAAAAACACAACCGACTTCCAAAAAAAAAACACTACAAAGTGCTAAATAACTTTAATTTCGAAAGTTGGTGTCGTTGGTTCTGCATTTTCGTTTATTGACACCGACTTCCGAAATTGAAGTTATTTAGCACTTTGAAGTGTTTTTTTTGGAAGTCGGTTGTGTTTTTTTGAAAAAAGTTTTTATTTTTTACTTTTTAGTGGGAGAGTTATGTAATTTATCTAAGTTACAATAGCCTTATGTCAACTGCACATCACCTTTTACAAAATATTGCTTTTGAATTTTTAGATTTTTGTTGATTTTTCAAAAACCGCTTGTCAGATTTCGAAAAAAATTTCATGGGACCATTTGGGAAGTATTATACCCTTTCCAACAAAAAAATAATTTTTCAAATCGGTTGGCAAGCGACGGAGTAATGCGCGAAAAAATATTAAAAAAAAAAATACAAACATCCGAATTGAGAACCTCCTCCTTTTTTAGAAGTCGGTTAAAAACCTTCCGGAAAAATTCTCTAACTGATGGTGAAAACCGCATCAAAAGTAATGTTTCCTTATACGAAAATAATAACCAGTAACCCTAATTGCGAACCTCACTATCAATCTCAATCTGAATAATTTTGAAAGATATTGCTAATCCATTGCTTCATTGCGCCGGCTGTCGCTGAAAACCAGCGATAGGGCTCTGTCTTGCAAAGGGTCGCAGCATAATGCTGAGCGATAGCCGTTTTGCGTGGATGTGAAGCATGTTTCCCCATAACTTTTTTTATTTTATTTTTTCGTCATGTTAACCGTAAATAAAAGTAATTTCTTTCTTTCATAATTAATGTTCGAAAAAATTGTCTGCTCAACAACGTAAGTAACGCAATGATTGTTGTTTAACTGTCAAAATGAAAGGAATTCCATACTGTTAGTGTGATAAAGACATTACCCCACAGGTCCTCATGCTCAGTAAAATATGTTGTATATAATTAATAATAAGCTGTATATAATTAAAATTCAATAATAATGCCCCCACTGACATTGACCCCTGAAACTGTCATCTGTGATTGCTTAAACAATACCTATCTGCCGTAAATAATCATTAATTATGATTACAATAAATATTTGTATTGTATTTGGTAACTTTTGCTTGTCAATTTAAATTAAATCCTGTTATCTTCGCAAGATTTTGGCGCAGACCGCAAATCACGATTTTAAGACATTGTATTGCTGACAAATTGACCTTTTATTCATATGGCTACACGTAGATCCGTTTTATTCTTGTTTCTTAACACTTTGACTACCAGGCCAGGCAACAGACACAATACAATATCTATTGTTTGCGGTCACCAGGTGACCGCGTTGGCCGTCATTGCCTTAAGGTTTGCAAAGGCCTCCCCCAAATCCTTCCAGGCGTCGTTTCCTAGAGCCACCTCGAGCCAACCCTTGCGACACGCATCTAGGTCGTCCCGCCACCTCTTCCTTCGCTAGCCTCGGATCCATGCATAGAATTTATGTTAAACTATCAATCAAGTAGCCAGTCATTGTGGTAAATTATGGAGATGGGGGCGGCCTATATCCAGCAGCTACCGTCTTTTGGCTGAAATAGTTGTATCCAACAAATACCTGCGACCTTCACCAGTTCCTCGATCGTCCTCAGGGATTGTGTTATCACCAGATGAGTAAGCTCACCTTATCAATGAACATGCATCCATGCATGCCGGTGATCTGGCAGCGGCGCACGTCGGGTACTTTGAAGTACGTGTGCAGTAGCAGCTGGCAACTGAACGTGAGCTCCTTGCTCGGGTTGTACACGCCGATGTTGAAGTGCAGCTCCTTCTCGCGGAGGATCAGCCTGTATGTCAGTCTGAACCTGGGGAAGGAAGAAATGGGATTCATTTTAGGATAATTTCCCTGATGGATGAGGCAAACACTGAAAACTCGAAACATGACTTTTTATTAAGAGTTCAGGCATAAGTATTCTAAAAATCACTATCTAGAATTTTTACAAATAAAACTAGTTTTCGGACCGGTTTTCTTTGACCCGTAATTTGATATTGGAACTCTAGAAATTTTTAAGCTATTTCAAATAAGCACACTTTCCTGCATCTTAAGGCAGTTAAGTTAACCCTTTACCAGTATCGGGAGTGGGGGCCCACATAATTGGCTCTAGTCGATTGTTTAACTATTGTATCTGCTACGCGAACAATTTTTAAACAGGAAACGTTAAACGTGACGTAGAACTTCCATGTCCCTAAGTAACCACTTAAAAAAGATAGATATGTAGGTAGGGTCTGTCTTAACGTAAAATACGAAATCATACTAACTGGAAATGCCACATGGACCTAGTGAAGTCGTCATCCATGAGGCTGAAGACGGCCTCCACATCGCCGCTGGGGAGGCGCTCCGGCATCTTCTCGACGTGCCAGCGAGCTATCCGCGCGAAGCCGTGCTGCGGACCGAAGGCCCATTGTCCGAATTGAGCTGAAATGATCATCCACTTTAGGAAAACGTAACATAACATAAAACACTTTTTTACAAAAAAAAAATAAACCGACTTCTAGTCGGTGTCGTTGGTTCTGAATTTTCGTTTATAGACACCGACTTCCAAAAAATTAAAGTTATTTATCACTTTATAGTTTTTTTTTGGAAGTCGGTTGTTTTTTATTTGATTTTTTTATTTTCACTTTCTAGTGGGAGAGTTTGTAATTTATCTAAGTTACAACAGCCTAACGTCAACTGCTATCACCTTTTACAAAATATTGCTTTTCCCGATACTGGGACGTTAATTCACTCACCATACGCATAGTGACGAGCATAAATTGCTTAGCAATAAAGTAATCGAATCGCAACCCGTGAAATTATTTATCATTGAGTACTTCCTATGGCCGTCTGTGGTCTTCATCACCAGCTCCACTTTGCCAAATGATGATTTCCAAGAGCAAATGCTCAAGCTACTCTAAAAAAATATCCAAATCGCTATAGGTTTGCCTATAAAATTTGAGGGTTTCCCTCGATTTCTATGGCATCCTCTCATCAGATTAAAACTTGCTGACAGTGGGACCCCCTCGAGAGTAAACCGTTTAAAAAAAAAAAAACTTTTTATTGACGGAGAAATCGGTGAACATACAACAAAAACATACATAAAGTCGAAAATGAACCTCCTCCTTTTTGGAAGTCGGTTAAAAACATCACGCATTTTTAGAAACTTTTAGAATATGTTACAATATCGAAAAGTTCCAACCATAATAATGCCCGATATGGTTACCGAACAATCATTTTTTTACGTGTGCTATCAAAGATATCCTCGTCGTTGTCAAGCAATGTAAAGCTTTGATGAGAAAGCAGTTATTTTAAGCTTAAAATTAAAGAACCCGCGCTCCGGATCGAAGGACCAGCGGAAACAACGGCGGAATTGACGTACTATATCATTTTGAAGGATATAGCTACTCCATTGCTTCATACGTTTAAAAAATTTGTCTGCTCCGCAACATAAATAACGCAATGAATGTTGTTAAAGCCATCGCTACTGTTAGCGTGTTATGTGATTACCCCACAGTGACTCTAAATGTGTAAAAGAACAAGAACTCATATTTCTCACAATAGCTACGAACTTCTAGAAAGCTGGCGTACACTCCCAGCTTTCAGCTAGCTATTTATAATTAGAAGCATCCATAAAAATAACAACTTCAATTAATAATAAACTTACGGAAAACAAACGGTATTCCTCCTCTTATCGCCCTCTTACCATCAAATACTGCTTGTTTACTGCGAAAAAACAGAAAAAAAATCGTTATTAATGGCACACAAATTGCAACGACAAAGTTGTCATCAAATCGATAACATACCTAGAATATTAATTCGATTCGTAGATAACTTTCAAAGGAATCGATAAAAAAAAGTCAAATAATTACTAAATAGTAATGTCAAGCTAGCAGCACCTATAATTATGAACGCTATAATTATGGTTGTATGCGTTTAATTCAATTAACACAACACAAGACAAATGACGAACGTTTTATTTCTTTGACAGTTTAAAAGTTCAATGCAAAGCGTTTCTCGTACGCAGATGTTCTAAGTTTATAATAACGACGTTACTTATAATACAAAATTGCCATTAACTGTAAATTCTATAGATTTTATCAATGGGATAAAATTCTTAGACGATTCATGTTATTTAAGGGAAAGCACAAACAAATATTTAAGGGGCAAGAGATTAAGTAGGTATAATTAATTTGTACCTAACGTCGGTCGAAGTTGAGGTCTGTGTAACAATAAAGTTTCTCAAGTTATCTTACAGTAAAAATTTTATTCTCAAATATCTTTAGGTACCTATTTATTTTACGAAAACAATCACTGTTCAAAATCTGAGAATGGAAAAATTCGAAAGTTCCGACGGAAAACTCCCATGTTATATATTTATAATGACAAATATTTATTCTAAAATATTGTTCCGAAATATTCAAAGGATTCCTTTCATTGTTTTTCATCCATTACGAGCCTTTCATTTTGCTCTAAAAAGAATCTTAGAAACAGACGATGATTTTAGCATAATCATATTTATTAGACAAGCAATATTATATTGGCCAGTCATGTGCGTACTAATGTATTCATTGTAAAGTCATGCTTTACATCCAAATAGGTATGTGGTACCTAATGGCAGGCATAACTAATGCCGCATGCACGTTTCACGAGTCAGATCGACTGTTACATTACAATACATACATATTAGGTACTCGCATGCATTAGGCTAAACCACAACAGTTTAGCCTGACCGCACTGAGCAAGCAGCAGCATTACTCCTTCAGCTCACGTTTGAAACATGATCAATTTTAGCGGTTGCATTCCAGCGCCGCCGGGGGACGATGCAAAAAGCACCCTTATATTATAAATGCATCAGTGGACAGGTCGGCCGCGACAAAAACGGAGCTCGAGCAAGCCACGTATAAATTATTTATGCCATTTTTAGCATTTCGGAGTTTGTGAAACGAGTGGTCGCGAATGATGACCACGACGCGACGGGCTCGTCATCGAAACGCGTCGCGTCGGGAATTTGCACTTTCAGTCACCAAGCTATCGCCAAATGTTGACGTACTATTCCCGAAGTAGGAGGTTGGCTTTTTATGCAATCCAGTGCGATTTTTTTTTTAATTATCACGCATTTGCTTAAAAACAAACCTCTCATCTGATTAAATTGCTAACATAGATGGAATTATAAGAGAACGATCGTGGAATGGCAAATATTGGATTTATCAAGTAATCAGAGCAAAAGATTCGTAAATATTTGAATTACGTCATTCAAACAAATTAGCTAAATTAAAACGGAATTTATCTATCGATCTAGAAATCGGTTCTATAAATTAAATACATAATAAATCATAACTCCCACGTTACCAGCGAACTGGGTGCATGTATTTCACACGGATTATCTACAGTTGAACAAACAGTACGGCAAAAGAGATGTTTCAATTTTGTATGGGACTCCGGCCATAACATGTACACTTTAGAAAACCTAGAAAACGAACCCCTGAATACAATAAAGAATGTTTTTTTTTTCATAATAACTAATAGTCTTTAGGCACTAAATAAAAACTGAAAATGTTTGACGTTTGTTATTGACCATGACAGCCAGCCATGACAGGTTGGAAAGATGACGTTTACATAACCTACAATTTGTTAAAACTGTAATTGCAGTTTTTGGGATTTGGGCCCACCAAGACACGATAAAATCTATTGCACCATTTCTAGGTCATCTTGATTAGGTTATAAAAGTGCGTAGAATGGGTATTATCTGTCTTATTTTATAATAAATATATTAGTATGGGATTTTAAAGGGGCTCGTAGCTAAGTTATAACAGCCGCACGGGTCAATCGATCAGGTTAAGCTATGCTTGTTGCGTTCGGTCCATGGATGGGTGACCATATTTACATACCGAGACCCCTCCGTGCCTCGGAAAGCACGCTATGCTGTTGGTCCCGGCTGTCATTTGTAGATCAGTCGTTACGGGTAGTCAAAAGCCCGAAAGTATGACCAACCAGTTTTAAAGAGTGCACGTGCAAGTTGTAGTCACCGCCTGAGGTATAGCAAAGAGTATAATATTAATACGAGACCACAACGAGACTGACAGACTGATGTGATGTCAATGTCATTGTCAACAATACAAACCAAGGTTAGAATCTTTCGTTCAAAAGTACCTACAAGTCTACAATCCACAAAAGTAGAATATATATATTTTTTAACGATGAATTGAATCGTCACACTTTCTTGTAATAAGTCAAAAAAGTTGTTTGAGATATATGTCTTACCATCTTATCATAATAGCAAAGAAATACATACCTTTTAAATCTAAATAAATAACGTCTACGTGATATTATTTTGTTTTAATGTAACATGATTTCTGGACGAAAGCAGTATGCAAGTTAGACGACGACGCCATGTTCAATAGAATATGGCAATAGTTTGAAAAACTATAATTTTTTTGTGCCCAAGTAATCAGGGGAATATTCAGAAAAGAATATTTTTCCACAATTCGTTAATTGACACACAAATATTAATAAACGTCTTCAGCGTAATGTCAGCCACCTTTTTACTGTCCACCATATATAGAGTTTTAACCCTTACAGATGATACAGACCGGTGCACCGTTAACACTCATCCGGCTAAGATATACGAACCGTTTATTACCGTACAATGTCTTAACGATAATTGCATTTTGACATCGATAATACCCAGCGGTAAGCGACTCTGTTGATTAAACTGGAACCAATCAAATAGAATAAAATGTAACAGAGCTGGAGTGGACAGGCGAACGGAATATCAATGACGCCTTTAATTTAAAATATTTTAATAACTAGTAAGCTCAGTTCGAAATGGCAATTCAATAGTACGTTTTCCACGAATCGGGAGACGGACTAGATAAAGTTTTAATTAGAGATTCCGGATGAAATTCCTCCATGAGTCGCCGGGAGCCGATACATTCCCGCTTCGTCACCAGCCGAGTTTTTACCACCACGCAAACTTGTTCCATCCCGCCATTCTCCGACCAGATAAATAGCGACAATAAATATACCATTGGATCCAATTGCTTTCTCTATATAACCGTTACAATAAAATTTCCCAAATCGTGTGATTTTTGAACCAATTAAAGGCTCGGTATTTGTAACGACCCCCATAAATCTACCATCCCCGCAATGAAGTAAATATTTTTGGTCCTTTTGCACACAATATAACGAAATGAGCCAAACTCTTTTGTCTAATTGTCACTGATGTTTTTTTTTATAAAGGGATGTTAGTTTAGTATTAGTTTTTTATATAGGTATGTTAGTTTAGTGTTAGTACTTATAAAGGGATGTCATGAGGATATAATTATGTACGTATAAGGTCAAAAATGTATGTCAGCAACATAGGCGTGGGATAACAAGCTAATGATGCCGCCACGGCCTATTCTCAGTCAATCCAGATAAAAAGTTTCAATACTTACCTAAATTAACGTGACATTTATAATTGATTAAGTTTTTGCTCCCAAGAAAAATGTTAATCAGCATTTTATTGGGGCGCTCTAGCGGCCGCGGAGATCACAATATTGTGCAAAAACGCTATGACCCGCGATAGTTTCTCGCGACTAGCTCTCATAGTCATTGTTCTCGACTTTCAAGTAACTATTGATCACATAAGCTCGTCACGTTTCTCAACATTGTTGTGGAGTTCTCGTGAGATGGGCGAGCGCACCCTGCCGCCGCCGCCGCCGCCGCGCCGGGCGCGACACACGCACCCCGCACGATAACATTATAATTAACTAGACGAGCATTTTTATGCGCCGCATCAACCAGTTATGTCCATGAATGGAATTTCATTAATATTGCCTCAACGCGCACGTCTATTCATATCACATTTGCAGCAGAGGGTGCTGAGGACGAGAAATTATTAAGGTAATTTGAAAAACAAAGCAAGCTGAAATGCAAAATGAACTGGTTTACATTACCAGCCCCAGACAAGAAGAAAAAATCAACAATATTAGCGATGAACTTATAGCAGAAAAAATATTGGTGAGAAAAGCAGCAAAGTAGTTGCAAAGTTAGTCGCAGACATGTTCCAATGGACACCCTTCCTCATAGTTAATGAATCCTCTAATTATTTTAACTATCGAGCTGGTGAAAAAAGTGGCGTTGCTATCACAAAAAGCGTAGAAAAACCTATTTGAAGCACCAAGTTAATGGCTCGGAGCGTGTAACTTTGACATATTAAGAGAAGACAGTAAACTGGTTTGGAGAAAAACTGTGGATAAAGGCAGGGGCTCCTGTGCAACAACAAACTAAAGGTCGCATAAACGATGCGACACTATAGGACGCAATTAGATCTTTTTAGGAGCAGCGATCCCGCAGCCGCTGCGCTGGCCGGCTGGGTATATCATTATCTACTGCAAATAACCGGTAGCTGCAATAAAAAACTCTTAAAAGCAATATGACATTAAAGCGCACTTCATTTTGCGAGTGGATCAGCTCGCTACTGTGTAATGACTAGTATTTAATCCGCCGCACCGACTCTACTAGAATTAAACACGATTTAAGATAATGATTGTCATATATGCTCATTATTGTGAGATATTTTTATGTGCACAACTTGAAGAGCGATAATAATAAATTGGTTGTTTAATTAACTAAGAGCTAAGTAACTGTTATAGATATTGGCTTAATGTACACGTACGACATTAAAATTGTTCACGATAATGTTTACAAATTAATTGAATGGGACTGAAAATACTTCAGCATGGATGGATATCATATGGTCAATGTCCATCATCCGCGGTGGATGATGCAGAAAATGTGGACAGGTGTATTTAAGCGTGAGCTGGAAATTAAAACCCATTGAAATGAAATTGGTCTGAGGCAACAACGAAGTCCTCAAGTCAAACTATAGCATAGGAGAATCTGGTACGAGAAGACGTTAAATAAATCACTTTTATATTAGGTACCGGGGCTTGGTGTTCAATTGATTGTGTTTTATGTTCCCGAGGTGTAGTATCGTAACATTGCGTTACATCGCCAACGCGTCGACCAAACATAGGCACCAACAAATAGACGCGTACAGAAGGACCAAATTCAAGAATAGGATCAAAAATTGTGCCAATTTAACATAACCGATTGTTAATATGAGAGAAGCCCATCGAGTGATTTTGTACTGATTACCGGAAAAACTAAGCGACGGAAAGCCAAGGGGAGTAGGGGTTTGTTTCCCGTAGCTCTTGTTAAAGCGGATTACGTCAAGACAAGACTTAACGGCGGGAATCTACAGGATGTGGGAAGTACAGGACCGGTCGTTGTGGTTGTGACGATGTTTGGGGGTAGCCTATATCCAGTAATGAACGTCTTTCTCCTGAATGATGGTGATGATGTCTGGCCTGATATAGCATGGCAGGCATGATGCGAAGTGTTAATGCATACATACGTTGGGGAATATAGCAATATGTATATCCCTCCTATCCAATATTGCTTTTATGATAAGCCCTTCAGAAGTAGACCTTCTACCTTAGCGTTTCATTATAGAACGTAAAGCGCCGTTTATTTTCGCTTGAAACTTAGACATTTGGATTAATGTTAACTGGAGTCAGATTACGTCACCACGGCTAAAGGCTTTCAAAACATCTAGATTTTAAACATCGAAATTTCCATGCATATTGAGTAAGATTTACTTCCAAGCTGATCGCCAAGGAAATTTTAAAATCTTCAAATACGATCAATTAACCTATTTCGACGAGAAGGGCTTTCCCTTCTTAAATTGATAAGTGACCCTTTGGTCACTTATCAATTTAAGATAAGATGGGCTCACTATTGATCAATGCGGTTCATAAAATTATAGTAATTAATCATAGGCTAGGCTCTTTGCAGTGATTGATGTGGTATAATAAAGTAAATGAAGTATTTAACTATGATAACCTCCATATCAGTGAGTTATCTACACTGCAGTAAAATGTTCATTGTTTAGATTTAAATATTGATAGTCTAGGTTAAAAAAGGATTGGCAGCATGATACACATTCATTTCTAATGAAAATCATTATAGAAAGAGGGCACTTGAGATTCCCAAAATCGTACGTTAACTACGTAGGATTTTAACATTGATATACCTACCTAAACTAATAGGACTATAAGAATTACTATTGGTTTTAGAATTAAAAGTGTATGTATGTGTTTGTCTTACACATAGATAAGCTTAGAACTAAAAGCCCATCGATGAGTAGAAGTGTAGGTAGGTACTGGCCACTGCACAAAGCTTGCAGATGTCAATGAGTTGCATCAACGAATTTTTATCCAGCAGAGTAATTCCGTAACACACTAACAGTAGAAATGGTTTTCATTTTCACATTTCAACAACATTCACTGCGTTATTTACGTTGTTGAGCAGACACATTTTTCTAAAAGATGAAGCAATGGATTAGCGATATCCTTCAAAATGATTTAGATTATGATTAATAGTGTGATACGCAATTATGGTGCTGATTCTTTTTAGATAAAGATGATATCAACCAGATCAGCATTTCCTGCATTACACGACCAAAAACTAAAATTCCCTTCGTTACATCAACGTACACCGTGTGCCACGGTAACATAGAGGTGATATAACCTTGTGCAGTCGCAGACCAGGGCCGTCCAATGAAAGTGCACGCTGCCGGAACACGCGTGGGCGCCGGAGGCTGCCTCGGTGGTACTGAGCACGTGCCACAAGTACTTACTGGCTATTGATAACCACTTCTGGGTTTTTTAGGAATGCTTGAGAATAATTAACTACGAGGGAGACGTCTACGTCACAAGTTTGAGAAAAAAAAAAGATCTAAATAATGATCAGTACGATCAACTCGTGTCAAGATAATGCAGCAGTAACAGCTTTTGATTTAAAAAAAATCTGTTGCTTGAAAGTTTAGTAACAATCCTTAACTACATACAGGAAGATTTTTTTTATCACCATCCAAATTTTTACAGGGTGTTCTACCCATGAATATCAACAACGTTCACTATGGGACCAACTATGAATACACGAAAAAAAAAACAGCTGTTTTATACATTTTGGTCAAGTAGGTATTGAACTTTTGTATTAAACAGCAGATTTTTTTTTTTGTGATTTCAGAGTTGGTCCCATAGTGAAAGTTGTTCATATTCATGGGTAGAAAACACTGCAAAAATTTGGATGGTGATAAAAAAAATCTTCCTGTACAGTATAAAACAAAGTCGCCAAAATGTCTGTACGCGCATAACTTCCGAATGACTGCACCAAAATGGATAATTAATTATTTTTTTGTTGTGTTCGGTATTGCCAGGTTTGTATGAATAAAAAATTCGGAAAAAACAAAAAAAAATTGCACCCGTGTGAAGCTGCGGCGGGCCGCTAGTAGGTATATTATAATTTCAAAAACAGGCCTAAAATACCAGCGTCATAGATAAAGTTTCTACTGCCTATGAATTAATGGTAGTTGGTTAAACTGTTAACGCTTCTAAATATTATGTAGTCCTTCGGGTTACCCTTTTGGTCCTGCGAGTCAGATTTCCAACTATGAAACAGTTTTTGCGATTCTTTTTAGTCTAATTTAACAAAGACGAACCTGTCCAACTTTACTCCATAAAAAAACAAAAGCCTCGTCAATATGCCCCTAGATAAAGCAACTAATTATATGTATATTGATTACGTTTATAAGCTCATTATATATGGTAAATTTTTCATTGGCGAGCGCTGATTGATAGCGTGAGTAACTTCCTTGTACACACGGCTATACATCAAGCTATACATAACCAGTATAAGCTGACTTCTGATTGTACGAGAAACCTATACAATGCGAGGTCAGCTAAAACTGGAAATGCATAGCTTGATGTGTAGCCGTGTGTGCCCTATTAGTACATTTACACGAATAAAATCTAATTACATATAACTTTTTGTATGAAGCGGAGCGGTAACGTGTAATTTGTTAATACATCATTTAAGTTGTGATTACAATCAATTATGTATAAGAGTTATATGACCTTAAGATAAAATTAATTATTCTAAGTCTGCATTTGGGAAATGGAACTTAGTCTGCTTATTGTTATCTAAATTCGTAATTCTCAGTAACTCTCTGATAGAATACGTCATACTCACACACCTGTTGTTGTTTATTTTCGTTCACTGTGTCTAGGTATGTTATTTCCTTTTTATTATTGTAAGTCTTCTAAATTTTGCAATGAACTAATGAATAACAATCTTGCACTAGCAAAACACATTAAATTAATAATAATAATCCTTCCATGCCGCTTCGGCTACGGCGACCGTTTCATCATCAACCTACTGGCGTCTATCATGGGGTCTCATGTGGCTAGAAAAACCACCTTTGCTTACAAATATTCTTGCACAGAGTGGACACGTGAGAGCACCATTAACATAATTGTAATTAATTGCCGCTGGTGGTCGAGCTAATTAACTTTGTGTAGTTGGTCACCCAAAGTGTAGGCTGTGCCTAGTATGGGACCAGCGGGGTCATTGAGTACCACACTATCAGTAGCAATCGCTTTCATACAGTTCAACAGCATTCATTGCGTATTTACGTTTTAGACCAGACTTTTTCAAACGAATGAAGCAGTGGATTAGCAATATCCTTTAAAGTGGTTCAGATTGTGATATAGTGTTTTATGCAATCAGAATGCCGCTGGCTTAAGGCGACTACATGACCTAAAACGCGGTCACTATCGGACTGCATAGAAAAGAAAGAGAAGCGCGATGACACAACGCTGGTAATTTATTGCAAAATATGAAACAATCATCTATTGTTGATTTATCAAACACCAAACAAATAAAAACCGTATACTAAAATTCGGGGAATTAAATTGTCTTTTATATGGTGAAAGTTTTATGAAAATACACCCGATAGTGTTTGCGTGATTATCGTTTTTATGTCCGCGGTAGACATTACTTTACAAATTAATTACACTATGTTAAAAAAATATAATTGCAAATATTCACATATCAAATTACGAAGCAAATGGTCTAGTATAACATTTATTTTTTCAAAGAAATCAGTCCGGTCGATTAGACGTGATGTTCGTATATCTGCGCCTTAATCTGTCTTCTGTTAGTGAGAATTTTAATACCACGCTAGTTGTATTTAAGAGCTTTGTGTAAGCTTAATAAATGAAACGAGAAAGCTCTAAAATTTTGAGATGAAATCACATTGCACGAGCCATTATCATCTAAACAGTTGTTACGAAAGACTTTTTGTACCAAATAAATGATTGGAATTTCTCCCCTCTTACACAGAGACAGCTATGCTTACTTACTAGTTTATTTTTCAAACCGTGGCCTAGTATAAGCAGAGCCATTTTGTAACTTAGCCAGTGAAGCGGAATCCCAACTATTTTAGACTGCTAACTAATGTATTTTTAAAGAACAGCAATCAAACTTTCAAAATGGTAACGATTCTATACTTAACAGTAATGCTGTATTTTGTATTGACCGGCATCCCAAATTACGTAACATTATAACGTAGGTACCTACTTTCAATCACAATCTGAACCGTTTCGAAGGATAGGTATTGCTAATCAATTTTTTCATATTTTCGAAAAATGTGTCCGCTCAACAACGTAAATAATGCAAAGAATATCAAAATAAAAGCCATTACCACTGATAGTGTGTTACATTATTACCCCCGTAGGTCTTTCCAGCCATAAAGTACCGATAAAGTGCACCTCTAAAACTTTACTTTAAAAAGCTAATTTTACCCTACAAGTTACAGAACATCAAGCTAAATAAACTATAACATAAACAGAGATAAGTGACTCAGTTTAATAAATTTACATTTTATAGCTATCCATCATTACAGCTACCGGAACAGAATCAATAAAATACCATAAAACTACCATTAGTACCTGTTACATTACGTAATCATTGTGGGTACAATTTTCATGCTACATTTGTTCTCACATTAAATTAATAGTCTGTCTGCTTTAGAAGATACCATAAGGAGCAATTCATAAAAGTTTGCAGAAGGACCAGTTTTATTAGCAAAGCGTTTATATGGACACGTGAATTCTGTAGGGTATTGGCGATTGAAAGTTGAAACTAATTAGTCGCAAATTGTTTACACACCTAATTTCGTGATGTCGTGAAGCAATTAATCCAAAAAAATATCGTATCCGAATGCACCAACGACTGTGCGTTTAAGTTCTTTAAAAGGTCTGTTTGGTTGGCCTGTATCCACACAGCATTCTGTTCATATTATATCTATTCCCTCATAAGATTTACGGGCCTCACTTAATTAATGTAACGTGTTGTTTGAAAACGGGACAGAGACAAACGTTACAATACAAGAACTAAGTGGTCTTGCAACAAAACTCCTTTTGCCGACAGGGGTCAGCGCTGTAAATAGCGCAAGCAGATGGTCCGGACAGCCGATTAATAAGACGGGTACTCCGCCCTGGGGCTGCGGTGGCGACTTAACAGCGCCAATTTAACAAACACCACCCTACCAGATAAGCCGATTACCCGATTCTGGGAGACAAACAGACGTGCTTACGGCGGAGATAATGTGGCTATGCTAATTGTGGACAGTGGCACTGATAAACGCTTGCATGTTTATGTTATGCTGGTATCTATTCGCGCTGTATTCGAGATTACTGCACTGTATAATCTTGTATGTGTCGCCAGGCATGGTAGACCTTAACAGCTTAATGTATGCCTGGCTGCTGAGCTTGAAAACATTAACAAGCATAATCCGAAAGATGCAATCGATAAATGGGCTGATGTTTTACAAATAGCTTAATGTCTCAGCTTCCATAACGCTGCCAAATATTTTTTAATTACATTAGACAAGCTGACCCTAATTAAATTAGAATAAGTGCAAGAGAATTATGATTAAGGACCCTTTTTTTAGGCTACAAATGATAATTTTGCCAGTAACACAAATTCCACATTGCCGACAAAAGCCCTGAATGTCAATAATATACGAAGTACCTACTACCTATATAATACTAGTAGTGCCACGCGGTTTCACCCACATAAGTTTCGATCCCGTGGGAATATCGGGATAAAACTATCCTGTCCTTTCCCGGGACTCAAACTATCTCTATGCCAAAAACAGACAGACAGACACACTTTCGCATTTATAATATTAGTATGAATGTACTTACCAGTTAAGTTAAACTTGACTTTTAAAGGTTGTTTTACTATAGATAAATGAATATAACATCAAATAAGGCGCGAAAAATAAAAACGTAACGTCGACACATTGACATAAATGATTTCTCGCATAGCAGCATCTTGCAAACTGACTAAAGATAAATGTTACAATGCATAGTAATAAGAAACAGAAATTAGCAGGCTTATCGTCACCTAATCTAAATTCATGTAAAACAAACAAGGTGCAGTGCTGGCACACTAGAGAGCAAAAAAATATGTTTGTCAGCACGCGTCGAATCAATGTGACCATATTTAGCCGGATCCCGAACTAAATATCGCGTCACGATCATTATCAGCTGTTACAAGTGTGTAGTGAATAGATCATACGCGATGCGGCCATGTAAGGCGGCACGAGACATAATATGATGATGTCATGCGCTTCGCTCAGACACCAACTAACGCCCGGTACCCATGACGAACTACTCGGTAAAAAAAAATTGAAGCGGTATTTGTTTCCAAGCAATGTTTGGTGAAGACCACTTTGATTAACTGGATATTAAATAAAAAAAAAACAAGGAGAAATACAATTTCAAGGATCAATATCAAGATCTAACCCCTCCCCAGCCAGATAAGCATCATAAAGTACTGAAACCATTGACAAATTTCGAACAAATGACACGAATTAGCATCTCAAAGAGTCATGCTGGGCAAGTACATTCAAACGATATTAAACGGTTTCCCACAGTAACAAAGTGGTTGCTTCACAAAACTCACTCCAGTTTCTTTTGAGCCAACTTTGAAACAGACTTCAAAAGTTGAAAACTTTCAATTCGCACAGCAACTTGTCGACAATTAAGAGCAAGTTGCAAACTGCACGAACTTTATTCAAATGAGTTATTTTAACATCTGGAACGGCTGGAGGGTTAAATATTTTCTTCGTGTAACTTTTGAAGTAAATATTTTAAAGTGGTAATGAATTGATATAAAACTGTTTCTCGTTCCATTGTAATGTAATACATGCTTTGAGCGTTGTCCAAGTAGCGTGCACACTCTTACCCAACTTACATAATTACACGCATAAACAAAATCAGGCAGAGCCATCATGAACAGACGAAAATTGTGATCACCACGCAATGTAAGCGTAGGACGATAATAAGATAACTAATGATATACACACAGCCAACCACACAAAGTAATTTCTTTAACACCATGATCATAACGCGATTTGGATTTACCGTTCTAGCAAAGATCGTTTCGGATCTCATGACGTTGATATTCCTTTATAATATTAAATCTTTGGAAATCCCAACTCATATGTGGCTTTGAACAATACAAAGGTCAAGTTTATTACTTTAAGTATTCACGTCAAAATGTAAAGATGTCTTAATTGTGATAAATCATCTTCGTAACCGTTAATTACAACTCCGGCTAGATACAGTCACAGTGGGAGATAAATCATGTCCGAGTTAGCAAACCTGCAGGATAATTGTACTAAATCACCGACTAAGCAATCAGACAATGAATATTGTAGGTGGGTGTTGCTTGGATTACTAAATTACATATCGGTCGGCTAAATCTGCCGCGGTGAAAATGACTAGAGCGGTTCGATCCTCTAATATTTCATCGCAGCTGTGTAACGAGTGGAACAATCTTTGTCTTGGGTGTCATTGGAGACGCCAAAAAAAAGCGCAACATGTGTACACTGTCGACGGTAATGGAGCAAGCACGTGCAGTGGACAGACTTCGTGACGCTTCTACTTTATTAATGATAACATGGCGGAACGACTAGAACTTTATTTCGGAGGATGAAAATAAGAAAAAAGTTGATTCCGAAACGTTCCAGCCTCTGGTGGACTCTATCTCGTTGGGGTTAGGTATAATTAGCATTAGTCGACACCCCGAGCGTTGAAATCAAGATTTATCAAGTGAGCCGAAGGCAGGAGATAATGTGACGGTAGCGGAGCGGGCCTGACTATTCAGCGGAGTCAATGGCGTGTGACCGACGACGGCGGTAGAGAGGTTGCCGGGCGCTGGCCGTTGGGTGACGGTGACGCTGACATTCTTTACCCACGTCTCATTTCATTTTGTTTTTTTGAAATATTAGACCATTCAGTTGTTAAGCACGTAGCGTCGCCAGTCGCTACCGGTGCTACCGATTAAAAAATGTTGTCAGATATCCAAGTCGATCTCGCTGTAGTTAAACTTAACAGCGCCATTGTATTTTGCGTAGGAAACGTGCAACCGGAGAAAATAACTGCGAGCATCATCAATTTCCACCTAATGGAGCAATAAACCCGTCTCAGCCATCGTTGATCCGTGAAGCTGAGCATAAAATAAAGCTTGCACTCATTGACGCGCGTCGACGGCGATCGATGGGGTAATCTCGCGGTCATCCCATCCCGGCTTTGTCTGTGCATCGGGAGCGGCATAAAATTATCTGGGCATTAGCGGGCCGGGGAGCGAGCGGGGTGTCCGGGGACCATTTGTCATCGGCGGTGTGCAGGGGAGTGGGGGGCGCGGGAGGGGGCGGGAAGAAAGTGGCGGCGACTCGGGGCGGCTGCAGACGCGACCACAAAAACAAGACGCGGAGAGCAGGGGCGGGACTCGCAGCCACCGCGCTGCCACTGCCACCCGCAGGGATGTGCCGCGCCGTGTCACGATTCTCTTATGTACAACATGCTGTTTGGACACAGCTAACTTTGAATTATGGCCCAACTATAACTTCAAAGTTACTCAGCTACACTACGTTTAGTAATTAGTATTTACACTACGTGTAGTATTTTGTCTGAAGATGTTCGCGTAGTGGTTACTTATGTTCTTCGACTAAGTTGTCGCTAAAAAACACATGCTATATTACGACAGCACCATCACCACTAATCGTAATTAGGACCAAATGACGTAATTATGGAGCTCAAGAGACATAAAATTGTATAATTGTAGGAAACTTAAACTTAGAAGGTGGTAACGAGCATCACTAATGTTTCAAATGATTCAGTTTAATTGTAAGTTCAATTAAAACTTTGGCGTCGTAATTTTTTACGGATTCTTATAAAACATGCTATTTCTTAATTATTTTCTGGTTCTATAACCACACCTCCTTTACGTGTACCACCACTCCAGATACAAAAAGCGGATGGTCCTTTAAACTGGCGAAAATTCCTTAGCCAAAGCTGTCGCTTCCATCCATACGCTATAGTAGTCAGTTCCAAAACTTGGAGCCCTCGAAAAATCCCGCAGTCATAAAAGGGTCAAGCGGTTTGCGTCACGTCGGTTCGGCGGAGGCGCAAAAACACCAAGAGTACAAACTATATTGGATATTAGAACAGAAGGCGCGTGCCGACAAGTTTTTGTTAGCGACCAGGGATCCCTTGGACAACGCTTATTTAATTTACTAAATTCCGCGCGAACGAGATTAAAATGGTTTTTAATCCAATGCACAAGACTGGCCATTAAAACAGACGACATGCACGAAGCTTTATGGCTGTGATGAAGAATTAATGAAGCACAAAAGAAATAAAATCTAGTTGGATAGAAATCACAAGCTGATAACACATTTTTTGATGTATTGATTGATGATGATCGATTAAACGAACTTCAGACACTTTTATGCGTTGAAAACGGTAGAGATTGGCGGAAAACCCACCCGCTATATAAACAAACTCAAAGAACTACTCATAATAATATTATTTCTACATTCACAAACCTAATCAAAAAGTAATTAATATCCAAGGCCCACCGGTTGTCATTAAACAGTCTATCATCGCTGAAACTCATACTCTAGTTGTAACTAAACTAAATAATCTTAATGTTAATGATCCTATAAGCTCTGAACTAGTGAAAATTAATACAACGAATCAATTTGTAGGTAATGATACTGGTATCAAATGAGCCACGTTGGCTTCTGGCTACTGGCTATATGTAGTATATTTATATTGTACATAGAATCATTAGTGGCAGTCGGTCGTTTGTTAGAGCCATTCGCGGCCCGGAGACGGGTTTTTGTCTCAACGCCAAATTGCATCCGCACAATACGCTGTCAGTAAATTGATTTGGAATTAATTGCGGTAACATAAGAGATGGTGTGACTTGTACAACAGTCATGAATTAGGATTTTATTAATGATCTTAACTTCTATAGAATTGGAAATAATAAGACAAAAATGAAGATTATTCTACGCGTAGGTTTAGACAAATGTTGCACGGATGAAGCTGTATTAAAGGCTAGTTTGGTTTTTTAAATGTAATCATTTTACATTCAAGGACTGAAGTCGGAAATATTATCGAATGTTCTGTAGCATAACAAAAGGATCTGCAGTACAAGAATATGTGTGTGTAAGCTGTTTTAAATGTCTAGACAAGGACATTAAATATCCGCTAATGTTTTGAAGTACTTTCAAGTACCGTTTGCTACATTAATATTTCCCATAAAATCCTATAATTAGGAAGCTCTATTACTGATGCACCCACGGGCTCAAATGGTATTACAGGAAGCACAATAAATGCATCTAGAATTGGAGAAGAATTTCTTTTTCGAGATAAAACGGGTCTTAGTAATGTGGAGGCACAAGAAAATATGATAGCAGAAGTAACTCAGTATACGATAACAAGCAGCGCTAACTAGTTGAGTGAAGCTGCAGATACCAACTAGCAATATCCATAATCAATGTATGTATGTACATTCGTAATATGAAGAGATAAGCAAGCACTTCCATTGTATTCAATTAACTAACGGATATGGAAGAACACTGAATAGCATTGTCTTCATCGATACATCGATATTAATAATGATTTAATGAATTTCCGATTGCTGTAATCATCGCGGTTCTGAGAGCTTTTTGACTTCAATGAGCCATTTCATAGTCATTAGGTTGAATAAAAAGAAACCTTGGTTTGAAACTGTATTCTTTATTTTATTACTTTTCAAGCTGTAGCGAAGGCTTGTTCACAGATTCAAGGGCTTCAAATCACGATTTTTCCAGCGCATAGATTGGACGATGGCAACATGGCCCCAAAAATAGACAGTAGAGTTATGTGCTCCGAATAAGTACCTAATTAAAAATCGCTAAGCATCCACACTGGACCTCACGATTTCAATAGTCCGATAAATGACGGGGTTTGAGCGAGAATTTCCGTTTCAAGTATGTTTTCGATTTTTGACTGTCATTAATCATAGCTCATGAAATATTACAAAAAAGCGAATGTAGCAGACATTTTCAAAGTACTTCATGAGTCAGACGGTATTAACCAAAATTCAGGTTCCATTTTCCTACAGTAAACTATCCGGGGTCTGCCCAAATCCCCACTAATCGAGCAAGGGTCATTAGCGGAAGACGCTTGTTCAACGCGGATACACTTATGGAGTGTGTTTTTAATGTTCTCCCTAACTTGGGAAGCGTTTAAGTAATTGTTAGGCTGTTACATTTTCAGTCGTTATATGCAGCTATTTAGATTTAGAACAGATAAGGTGTGTGAATTGATGCCATATAATTGCAAAATCAAAGTTTTAATTTATATCTACTTTTAGTACAAATTTATTATCATTATAATATCTAGCCGTCGATTCTTCTTAGCGTGTCGATGATAAAAATATAGTTTTTTTTTTCTTAAACTTGTTTGACCCAAAATTCAGCAACGCGGATAGAGTTCGCTGACGCAGCCATTTGGTCCTCACTTGTGCAGGCCGTTAATAAAATTTAAAGATACGGATTAAGGAAGTATCTACAGTCGAAATCTTGATTAGATAGGATTCGGGATTTCAGGGAGATTTTGGTTTTTTAGGATGTCGTCAAATATAAGAACATTTGAAAATCTCTCGCTTTTCCGCAAAGCAGAGTGAATGTAATGAAACGAAAAAAATATATTAGTCGCCTTGGTTTTTGGGGAGGCTCTTATACCTGTTTAGTTCATTGTATTTTCATGAAAAATTACCCCTAAGCAACGGCTGTGCAGCGGCATCAGCTACTCGCGTTTATTGTACCTAGCTGTTTTACAGCTACTTACGTAGGAAACTATAGTCATTTTCGGCATAGTTATCGCAACTCGGTTATTTTTCACCATTATCATTATCTTGCCCTTATCACAATTTATTTGGGCTCGACGCAATGTCTTTTTCATCCATACTTCAAAAAGTAACAAGACTAAAAATACAAAAAAGTCGACATCTCGGTATTCTGTACCAAGGATTCATGTCATTAGTTATTATATCTATCTATTTTATTTGCTACATAGTCGAACCCTCTTTTCTAAGTATTTCATTCCCAAACTAATTCTTCAGTATTACGTCCATATCCTCGTTTATTTTTACCTCATCTGGACCTTAGCTAATTCCGCAAAGACGTACATCTGAATAGCAGATTTATACATACACATTCGGACCTCATTCCGTCCAATCTTTAGTCGTCATTGAACAGACATCTTCATGGGCGAACTATTGTCTACGATCTAACCTTACTCATTCCGAAAGTCGCTCTTTGTTCATGTACTTAGGATTTAAATACCTGTCTAGAGACTCAAACCAGATTCATAGAAATGTTTGCCAGGTTAAGAGCTTACCCGGTAATACCTACTAGACGTAAAAGTACTCCTTTGACTCTGTTTTCTCTATTATGCAATTCTCCATTTTTAGGGTGGTTTGTTCCTTAGATCTAGCTTTTTAAACGTTTACAAAGGAGATTGCCACGGTTCAAATCATAAGTTCTTCGATCAAAGTTTTGATAATGTGCAGAAAGTGTAAAATTGTAATCTAAGATCTAATAATATGCACAGGAATCGTTTTCAAACCGTTTTCAAATCGTTCTCAAAATGCTTTCGACTGCTGACGAATGATAACGCCTTATTGTTGGCATACAAGATAATGATGAAGATGGTCGATAAACAAATTGTAGTCATTCTTGACTTGTACGGTTGACATGTCTTTCGAATGAAAATGGCTACACCTTAAAATAGCATGATTGTTCTGTAAATGATAGGGGTTCCTAAAGGGTTTGTTCTTGGCCCTGCAAACAATTTAAGGTCACGGAATTTGACAACCCAAACCCAAATTGCATGATGCGTAGACAATTAGGTATTCAATATATTTACTAACATTTTTAAATGTCGTCAGACATGACAGATCACGTGATCGTTCTTTAGCAGGAAGGTTACCGTGAAATGCGCCGGCGCACCTCTCGCGCTTAGTTAGAAGAATTAAAAGTAGTGTAAGAAAAATTGTCTAACAAAATTTAGGTGAAATTACCAACCAAATCAAAAAGACCAAAGTTACGTAAATTTTTGGTCTTTTGGGCGGGAACGCGCGCACATTTAGCCCGCATTAACAAAATAAGGTGTGAATAACACCTTCCAATAACAAATGACATTTCACGAAGTTTAATTAAATTAAACAGGCCAACATCAATCAAATTGCCCTGCTATTCAAATGACATTTGAATACATATTGATATTATAATTTATCATGTTAGCAACAACTCCTAAAAATAAGACATTATAAGCTTCCCTAAAAGTTCATTTGTGAGTTACTTATAGAATTAGAAAAACTAAACAAATATTTTTGTTTCACAACATCCTTATTGGCGGAATAAAATTAATTATCAGGAAGCATTTAAGTTGTGAATTATAAGAACTTTGTCAGTATCCCAAAGCATACTAATTCATGCAAATACAAATGGCATATGTAATTAATGCAAATTAAATTACTAGCACAAAGACTAATTACATGGTGTCAAAGATGAATTAATCAGTCAATGGCAATTATAAGTTACATTGCTGGAAATGTTGAATGCGGATGATAATTGTTATTTTATATGTTGCATAGTTTTTTGGACTGTGATTTTTGATACTTAGTATGTACTTAATATTTCCTAGTAGGGAATTGTATACTGTTCAGAATTCTATTTTACAAGTAAATTAAGTAATAACACATTACTTTACTTACTTGTAATATAGAACTCTGAACAGTATATCTTATAAATGAATAAGCTAATATTTAAAAAAAATAAAGATGGCACAAAAACTTTTGTGGCTGAAGCTTTGTTGAAGTTGCCATCTTTTTGTTGTCATAATATTTGGCTAATAGTTAAATAATTACTAAGTGGGTACTTTTGTAAGTAATTACAAAAAGCAATTGTGTTTTAACTTACCTAACAAATAACTGTTCTTGATTGTTCACTCTCCATGATACTACCGTTGCACCTAAAACAAGATAAAAGTATGATAGCTTCTTTTTAAACTGCGTTAACTGTTTCTGCATCAATTAGGAAAAAGTATCCAATGTTGATTACCAACAAAAATTATATTTTTATTAGTCTACGTAATTATATTTTTTAAGCTATACTTATACTACATAGTTTATAGCACAGGGTTGAACAGTTTATTTGGATTTGATGTTTACTTAATTGTTGATTTATACCTAAAATTTAACAATTAAATAAACATCAAATCTAATTTTAGAGCTAATCTCACATTGATGATCTTCCTTGTTTCCTAATGTAGGTATTAGCCAAATTATTGCTAGAGTATGACTTATGATTATTTTTTGTGAGTACATCAAATACCAACCTACAATTTAAAAGCAAGTATCTACAGTTTACTTCCTACAATCCAATAGCCAAGGTCAGAGCCGCCGCAGACAACTTATTCTATTCAATGTGAAAAAACTAGTTACATAGCAACTAAACACCACCAACTACACTACGTACTCCTTATACAAACACTTTCCGTGTACTTTAAATTCTCATTAATGCAATGAAATTTAATTTATTAATATTATTTTAAATACATTAAGTTTTCAAGTTACGCGCGTTCAATTTCAAAAATAAATAAAGTTAGGGTTATGTGGCCGCTACTAGTAATGCTCTGAAAATTTGCGAAATCACAAAAATTTGATGATATTACATCGTAGTTAACTTAGAAAATTATTTAAATCATTACTTACCGAAAAGATTTACGGTACAAGTCGTATTGTTGCCTCTGTCGAGAACGACAACACTCGTCGCTGCCATTTTCCGTTTGACAGCGAAGCCAACTGACAAAAAGCCAAGATATTTGTGTTACCACAGGCAGAAGTAAAGTACTACCAAAGAGTACTTTAGTTTTTATAACCGGAAAGGGAAAAGTTATACTGATGAATATTATGAACTACCAACCAAGATTATTTATTCACTACGATAAAATTATTGCTGCAGTGCATTTTTTTAAATGTTGGTTGACAGTTATAAAATGATTATAAAGGTACCAAAACTAATAAACAAAACCAAACTAAACAAAACTGAAAAAAGTATACAATCATCAAAAATGGTTGACATTACCATTAGGCCCTGACTCCACTGAAGCGGTGCTGGGCGGAGCGGAGCGGAGACGTGCAGGAATCGACCAATCTCAGACGAGACGAGTGACGCGATGAGGATTTCAACCATTGTGATTGGTCGATTCCTGCACGTCTCCGTTCCGCTCTGCCCAGCTCCGCTTTAGTTTAGTCCGGGCCTTAGCCCTATAGCCACATCTACACTCTGTCCACTAGGTTAACCGTTTTTTGACAGCTGCCTTAGGCTGGCCGCATACGTACGGTTTCTGTGTTACATAAACTATGCTAATATTATATACTTACCTCAAATCAAGTTGTCATTTATAAATTAATTTGTTGCTGTGGTGCGCGTGCGAGTCAAAACAAAACCAAAAGATGGCATCCCCATTTGGTAGAAATTAGGCGCATAGTAGTTTTCCACTAAAGGAGGATTGCTAAAGTAAAGGACTTATTTTTAATGAAAAATAACCACTCCTAAACGAATCCTATTTGTATTTAATTTGAATTTATTGTTTTATTTTCTATTCTAAAATATTTTTGTATTCATAATCTTTTATTCGATGTTTAAACCTGTGGTTCAAACTGATGTTCATTTCAGAACGCATCGAAAATAGACCAATCAGAATCAGCCAACGCTGTGCCGGCAAGTGTCATCATCGGCATCATACGTGTATTTTTCCGGTCCTTGTCCTCTCTTGGCTCTGCATACTTTCCTCAGCTCGACTTGGACGACGAAGAATCGCGCACGGTTTTACAAAAGTGGCGATAAAAAATTAAAGATGTTGGGATCACTGAAAATTGTATTATTGTTAGGTGTAATTTATTTATGTCGAGCTGCTGAAGAAGATGTGTTGGACCTTACAGATTCAGACTTTTCGTCTGTGTTAAGCCAACATGATACTGCCCTGGTCATGTTTTACGCACCATGGTGAGTAATTAATGATTTATCGTAACTATAAACTTATGAATGGCATTAAATGAGCTGGTTGTTTGATTTGCGTGTGTAATTGTTTGTTAGGTGCGGTCATTGTAAGAGATTGAAGCCCGAGTACGCGGTTGCGGCCGGCGTGCTAAAAACCGATGACCCTCCTGTCGCGATGGTGAAGGTGGACTGTACCGAGGGCGGCAAGGGCACTTGCGAGCAGTTCTCGGTGTCAGGTTACCCCACACTGAAGATCTTCAGAAAGGGAGAGGTCTCTCAGGAGTACAATGGCCCCAGGGAAGCAAGTAAGTTCTAGAACATCTATTCGATTTTTTTGATATGGAAAACTACTTTTTATGAATTAACTTTGTATCTGAAGGAATTCATAAAAATTATAAAGAAGTACCTACACAAAACTGCACAGTTTTGAAAATGAAAATCTAAACGGAAGGTTTTTTAGATTCTTGAATAGAAACTAAACTTATTTATTTAAGTAAGTATATTAATTGTATTTCAAATAAACTGATATTATTGTAACTGAAACATTATTAGGCACTGTTTTCACTAGCAATTGCAATAACTGGAAATCTTATTGGATCAAAAGGTTTTTAGTAAAACAACTTTAAACTTGACCCTCATTCATGATCTTTGTGTGGGGTCAGATAAAAGACCAAAAGATAAATTATTACCTACATGTTGGGCAAACCTATTCAATAGAACTTAATATTCTTCATGCAATTCAATCATTTAACTTAATAGAATCATCTAACTTAATAGAATATTTCTATTAATATGCTCCTTCCTGTCCATGAGAAAATACTTGTGAGGTTGGTGCAGCAGCAACACTTTCTGAATTCATAAAAATACTTTCTGCACCAACTCCTTTTTAGCCATATCATTTAATAAACACTTCATCCATAGAACAAAACAAATAGACTTAAAAATATCAGTTATGATTATGACTGATACAGTTCCAGAATGTGTAGTTATCAATAGGTTTCCATTTTAAAATGTGGTCCATTGTGCAATCATAGATTTTATTAAATGAGCCAACCAAAAAAAAAAAAATTATGTTGTCAGCACTGACAAAGGCAATTGTTGTTTTAATTTCCTGCCATATTGATAAGTCCCACTGATTAGGGATAGTTTTAATAGAAATAAGTAAAATAATGTGTCCATATTATTACATCAATTCATGACTTAGCACCAAGTTTATTTTTTGACAGGAAAGCTGGTAAAAAATAAACTTTCACATAAATATAAGAAGATTCAAAACTGGTTATCAGTAATTGGTGTTACCAGTATATTATTTTTCTGTGCTGGGAGTTTTTCAAACCATAATTAACTACTTCTCATTCATTATACTCATTTATGGTTAGTTAAAAGAGAAATCATGTAATAATTATGGAAACTGAACTAATAATAAGTTGTTAAAAAGTATAATAAGCAGAGTACCTACTTTCATATTTAATCAACACTAACAAACATTTTATGAGTAGGCTGGAGTCCGCAACTCCATATCCAAGCATGAATTTGCATACAGTGATATTCATTTACGATAAAGATATTATTTTTTTTTAATAAAACAATACTCTTTAGCAGTAGGCTTAATTTTTCCAAACAAAACTACCAGAAAATTCTTCATCACCAGTGCAAAGAGGACTAAGCCTAAATTTTACCACTGAAACCCTCTTTCCTTAGTAACTGACCAAACTTTATCCCCCACAGATGGCATCATCAAGTACATGCGTGCCCAAGTTGGCCCCAGCTCTAGGGAACTCAAGACTGTTGCCGACTACGAAGCGTTCATCGCCAAGGATGAGGTGGTTGTCATTGGCTTCTTCGAGAAGGAGACTGACCTCAAAGGAGAGTTTGTCAAAACTGCCGACAAGATGCGTGAAGAGGTCACCTTTGGACACACTTCGGCTAAGGAGGTCCTTGCAAAGGCTGGATATAAGTAAGTAAACATTTTGGTATGTTTTATTTTTTTTATTTTACAGGTGTTGCTATCCATGATCCTACCCAACTTACAGACAATAAATTAAATTGAAGAAGAGCCGTTTTTTCAATATCCAGATAACTTTTATCTTAAGAATAAGCAATTTGTCATATTTTCTATACAAAGGCTGTCAAACCCAAGATAATTGTTTGAAAATTCGGCCCTAACTTCGTTTACCTTATTCTCGAAAAGGATAAAAGTACGCCAAGTATCATCATCATCAATGATGTCATAAGTCACTTGTTCATTTTGTAATTAGGTATTATTGTATAGCAACAATTACTTTTTCTACCGTGTCCTTACTTTAAGTGCACTTTTATCTATGGTAATTATAGCATTCTCTACGGTCTACCCCCGTTATTTGTGGTATCTACTGATATCTAGCATGGAATGGTGTTATAACCAGTAATTATACTGTGTTTCCGTGACGGAGTACTTTAAATACGAATATTATTTAATGTTATAATGAATAGGTTCTTTAAAACTATAAATACAAAATGTATAATTGCAAACATCATTCTCATAATTTTTTTTAAGCCAATTAAAATTATGGATAGGCCGAATATTCGTTTTATATTCGGTATTCGGCATATTCGGCAGTTTTACCGAATATTCGGCTAAATTACCGAATGTTCGGCAAAGTGGTTCTGAAAGTTTTAAACAGAATAAACATTTTTATAGGTATTAATTTTGGCGAGTTTTACTCCTTACTAGATGATGCAATAATAACATCAGGTACAACAGGGGTAGCGGGCGGGAGGGTCCGGCGCCAATCCACGCGCTTTGCGTAAAGAAGTTCAGACCTGTATTGTTTACGTAAGGGAATCAAAAATGCCGAATATTCGGTTCGGTAAAAGGTTTACCGAACATTCGGCCGAATGTTCATATTCAGTGAAACCCATGTTCGGCCCATCCCTAATTAAAATAAAGAAACTGGTCTCTTGCTACAAAAAACATACGTAAAGTCGATCATATAACCTCCTCCTTTTTGGAAGTCGGTTAAAAATGCGATCTAGATAAGTACGAACAAGTGAAAATAACACGAAACTAATTAAAATTGCCTCTCAATAGTATTGAATTCTAATTAATATTCAAAAGAAATTAACATTTATCCAGTATGTCTAAGTAACACTATTTGAACAGCTGTCCACAATTCAATGTCACTCGTAATAATTAAACAAACACACATTATACCTATGTGTAGTATCGAACTTATTTTTTAACCTTTGAAGTCTTCAGGAATTCATATGACATTTCTTATTAATAACAAGAACATTGATGTTATTGTTATCAACAGTGACATAAAAGAAGGTAATATTTTAAATGCTTTAGAAATACTTTTAAATGTGGTATAGGGACGAATAAAGCCCTAGTTTACTACAGGAAATATAAATTGAAATCTATTTAATAGTTGTAGACCAATTTTTATTGGTATGGCTTGGCTTCCCCTAAATACAATTACTTAGATGAAATAGCATCAAGATAATTTTAACATCATCTGCCTAGCTTTTTCCCAACTATGTTGGGGTCGGCGTCCGGTCTAACCGGATGCAACCGACCAGTATTTTAGAGACTGCCTATCTGACCTCGACAACCCAGGGTAACACGATACCGTCAGGATAATTTCAACATACCGTAGGTATAAAAGATACTGATTGTATGGGTTTTGATAATAAGTATCCCTAACCCTATCCACTTATAATTATGGCCTCACCTTGCTAACAATGCCAATTAATACCGGGTAAAAATTAATAAAGAACCGGAAACCGACGAAATACACAAGTAATAAGTACAATAAACATGATCAATTAATAAAAACACAAGGAGTTGCCAAATCGGACACAATACATCCTTTCTATAGTACCTAATTATATTAATAAGTGTGAAACTGCGGAAAATTGCATCAACGGTGAAACGGCAGTAAATGATCCTCATCCGTGACTTGACACGTCATCGTATTGATACGATCGTGGCGTGCGCATGGTACTCTCCAGTCATAATAGTGAAGTTGTTAGAAGGCTGTTGGAAATTGGAAATAGTACGTACCGAGCGATCCTACACCACGGAAAATAGATAAATACTTAGATAGAATACTCTTACTACAATAACAACATTGCACATGAGCAGTGGTGGCCCAGTGGTAACGGCTTCGACTTTGTAGGTCGTAGGTTCGAACCCAGACAGGCGCTTTACTGTTTGTAAATTATATTATCACCACTGGTCTCAAAACGGTGAAGGAAAACATCGTGAGGAAACCGGCACGTTCTACTCGTAGAACCAAAAATTCGAAGTCATGAGACATCTACCAACCCGCACTGGGCCCGCGTGGTGGATATAGCCCACTCCCTCTCACCACTGAGTCCCAGCAGTGGGAACATTATAGGCTGATTATGAAAAACATTACAATTAAGAAACTGACGGAAGACAGTATTACATGGAAAGCTTCGCGATTCTTAGCAAGGAGGGAATGATGTAGCCGGCGTAGAGTCGGTATAATATTATTAAAAGGAAGCTTCCAAGCGCTACTAAAAACGTCCAACTGAAAAAAAAAAAAAACAAATGTACCTTCATGTCCGATGCTATAAAGATATCTTTCATACTTTTACCGGTCATTATTTAAAACCACGTGTCTCATACTGACTGGTTCCAACATACAGGTTTACACGCACGACATAATTTACATTAATTTTATGTCGTAGTCAATATCTCGTTTATGTAGCTGAATAATTACCACCAGTTGAAAACGTAGCACACGAATAGTTCTTTAATTCGTCGAATTTAGAATAGGAATATTATTTTCGACTAAGTTTTGCTCAGATTGTAGCTGCATCGTTGGACTGGACTAGTCGCAATTATGAATGTAGATCGTGGGGTCCTGAGTTTCGATTCTCAGGTCGGGCAAACCACTAGCAGCTCAGAATCTGGATTTGTGCCCGGTTACTGGCCTAAAGGCCTCCCTTTCGAAGAGAGGAGACCTTTGTGTGTCCCAGCAGTGGGAACATTATAGGCTCATTAGGCTTTTATGCTTTGATAGGCCTAAGAATCGCCCTCTAACCTAACCGGCGAAATAAGGGTGTTTTATACACCACTGCCCACCCCTTCGCGAACAGGCGCGATGTTTATGTTATTTACCCAGTTATAATAGTAGATAGGCTAGGCAAGTATGCAGAAGCAAGTCACCAACCTACTTCTGTTTGGAGAACAGTTTCTCTGAAAACTCAATAACTGTGACGTGATTTAATCGATTTTCCACATTTCACGTTAATTTGGAAGCGGTAATAAGCCACCTATATGACCTTATTACACATTGTTATGCACCGACTGCATGTACAGGTGTCAAAGTACTTTATCATAATGTCAGTTGCTATTTGCTCGTAGCCAGCTGTTCTAACAGCGTTAATCATCAGTCTAAAGCCTTTGGATATGTATGTTTTTCCTTTTGTATGTTGTGCTGTCTTTGTTGTGCTTTGTGGTAAATGGTTTATCTGTCTATCTATATCTAAAGGCTTAATTATGTAATAAGCTATAAGTTTTATTAATGCCGTAGTGTGGATTAATCATTAAGTATCGAATCATTACGGCGGAAAGTGTGTTTTAAGTACCGAATTAACGTCGAAAATGCATTACGATACTAATAAACTTATTATTACAGCCGTATGTAACACGTTATGTTTTAACCGGTCAAGGTCCGCGCGTAACCTGTGTTACGATACAATAGTAAATCAATTGTGTCTCATTAGCAGAGCTTAATGAGCTTTTAATAGAAGGGTCTCTAGTAGACAAAATAAGACCCTAATAGAAGTGCACCTGTGTCTGCGCACTGTAATAAATCTCCTGCGCCAAAGGCTAGTCTCCGTTGAGATTGGCCGTCATGACTAGAATACGGTCGGAGGACTTTTATTAATTGCCCCGTTGGTCTGGTCACAAGCGCGACTGCTGAGCGTGGGGTCCTGGGTTCGTTTCCTGTGTCGGGCAAGGTGTTATTGAGTTTTTCCATTAGGAATTTCATACAACAGCCCGGAGTTTGTTAGTTGGCGGTGTGATACCCCCGTGCCTCGGAAAGCACGTTAAGGGACTACTCACACTTATTCAGCTTAAGCCCATAGAAAACAAAGATTTTGTATGGAGTCCGTTCCGCTTTCCGCGGCTGAACGGATGCGTACGCGTCTCATACAAAATCGTTGTTTTCTATGGACAAAAGCTGAACAGAGCTGAATAAGTGTGAGTAGTTCCTAAGCCGTTGGTCCTGCGCATGATCTCTCTCCGGTCGTGTCGGATTGCCGTCCCATCGGACTAGAGTGAGGGAACAGGGAGTGCACCTGTGCGCGCGCGCATTTTTGTGCACTAATAATTTCTCCCGCGACGAAGGCTAGTCTCCGTTCTGAGATTGGCCGCCGTGGCCGAAATACGGTCTGGAGGACTTATTTTTATATATTAAAATGTAGGTTTTCCCAAAATTCTTCCTATTTACATAATTTTCTTTATGCTTCGGTGCACCTAGACAACTCCTAATCTTTTTCGAAACTACAAACCCAACTTTCAAGTTACTATACTTTAATCTAACTTGAAACGAAACTAGTCCTTGTACGATATACATTAAAGTAAAGTATTATATTGTCAACAGGAACGACGTGGTATTGTTCCGTCCCAAGCGCCTGCAGAACAAGTTCGAAGACTCGTCCGTCGCTTACAAGGGAGAACCCGAGACGTACTCGCTCAAGGCTTTCATCAAGGAGAACTTGTAAGTTTTTTTTTTTATGTACTATTTTGTAGGATTTTTAGCAGCAATATTTTGGTTGAGTATAATAATGTTTTGTCATGGTTTAACTCTTTTAACCGACGAAAAAAGGTTCTCATCTCAATTTTGAGGCGGTGCCAAACAAACAAGCAGTTACGTAGAGCTTAAAATGATTGCAGCTTGATTGATCTTCGTTACTATAAACTGCTTGCCACCGCTTTGGAATTCGTTACTTACTTAATTTAGGAGTTTAGTTAGACTAAAAACGATTTTTCGTTTTACCGTTAATTTTTTTCGTCGGTTTGATATTTTTTTTTTAAGTTTTTATTTATCTTACACATCTCACAATCTACGATGTATTAAGATTTTCTGCCGTCAGGCAGCATTCATTGCTGAATTCCACTTAGAATGGCAGTTACTGTTGTAGTTATAATCATGTGAAACCAGTATAGCAGGCGTTACTTTCCATCAGAAGAACCTTTAGCCTGTTTGCCATAAAAAAAACGTCATAATTTCATAGATTAAAACTACGTTTTTTCTAGTAAAAAAAGCAAGTAACATACAATTTCCAGCTGTTCACAAATCAGCCTAATTACAGTAAACATTATTGAGTTCTCATAACACATTACCGATGCAGTACCAAACTACTTCCGAGCGCACCTTGTGATCGCCTTTAGGCGGAACTTATAAACTTATACACCTGCATAGTACTATAATAATTATAAAGTTAGTTTTTGGTTTCGTAGTATACAGGAAGATTTTTTATCACCATCCAAATTTTTACAGGGTGTTCTACCCATGAATATCAACAACTTTCACTATGGGACCAACACTGAAATCACGAAAAAAAAGTCTGCTGTTTCATACTTTTGGTCAAGTAGGTATTGAACTTTTGTATGAAACAGCAGATTTTTTTTCCGTGATTTCAGAGTTGGTCCCATAGTGAAAGTTGTTCATAATCATGGGTAGAACACCCTGTAAAAAATTGGATGGTGATTAAAAAATCTTCCTGTATAATAGCAGTAAACTAGGCAGCTTATAGCCAGAGATTGTCTTCCACGTTAAGTGTGTAATAATCTCATAACTTCGATCAATGCTTTAGGGAAAATTGTCTCTAGAATATAGCAATGGGTATAATTTTATACTTACTAACAAAACTTACGTCTAGTTGGGGATAAAATTACGTACTACAATGATCTTTTGGGGCTCGGATGACGTTGATAGGTGGGCGCTGTTGGTAAATAATTCACTTTAAATGTATGCAAAAAAAAATGCCGGCGTTAGTTCAGATATTGATCACGCGCCAAAAGAACCTATACCCCATTTTAGATTAGACATTGATATAAATCTTTTTACAGTCCGTTCAACCGATTTTGACTTCTATTGCGTTGGCGGCATGATACATGGCAGCTGCAGTAAACAGTTGGTATTATAATCACGTTTTTGCTTTTAATGCCATCCTTATGCTACGGAATGGAAGTAAAAATCGGTTGAACGGACTGTAAAAAGTTTTGTTTAAATGTCTAATCTTATTGTAAATGGAGTATAGTAACGCTATATTCAAGAACCTCTCCGAAAGGTGTGAAAGTCAATATCTAACAGAGGTATTATTTCTCAGCCACGGCCTGGTCGGCATCCGCCAGAAGGACAACATTCGCGACTTCGTCGACCCCCTGGTCACTGCCTACTACGATGTCGACTACGTCAAGAACCCCAAGGGCACCAACTACTGGAGGAACCGTGTGCTTAAGGTACGTCTTTTTTTTTTTAGAGTTCCGTAGCCAGAAACGACACCTCGTAGTTTCGTCCTGTCCGTCCGTCCGAATGACACACAACCATTTCACTCGGGAGACTATGTGTACTTATCGATAAAAAATTTAAAGAAGTTGTTTCCTGCGTACCGCTAAATTGTGGTGTAGTGAAATAAAAATTTATATCACGGCTGGGGCACTCCCCATACCTACCCGATACTGATGAAACTAGAAATATCCCATAACTAAAACATTACAAAATGTTAGATGACTTTGCTTTTTAAATCAATAGTTTTTGATATTGACACTATTCACCACTATTTTTACTTTATAAACTTAAGAGAAGGCATTCAAGAATTTTTTTTGTCTTTCATCACTATGGTAAATATTATATCTCGGTCGAGGATATTTTACAATAAATGTCACGGTAATCGTACTATTATTTTTAAGTAGGTACTTAGACTTACTACGTACGTACTATCGGGTAGAACGAGAAAAATTCTATCAATGTCACATATTTTTAAACAATGTCTGAGAACAAATTATGAATAAAATTAACTTCATTTCAGTATCATAATTAGTAATTTCATGGTAAATTTTCCACTCTGTAAAAACTAACAACTTCGGTACAGTAGAAAGTAGGATGCTTGTATAACGCTAGCTTGAAATATTCAGTAAATAACTTGAAAAAAAAATGCTTATGAAAATTATAATGTAATAAATAAATTTAATTTAATTATAATATATAATTAAATTTAATTGAATCTTCTGTGTCCTGTAATGTTAATTAGATACTTTGCAGATCTAGTATTATATACAGTCGAGTATTTTATAAATGAACAGGCAGCTGTGCTGCTGGGGAGTTTGTTGCGCCACTTCTTCTCCCCAGCGAAAGCACTAGGAAGTGGTGAAGGGCGGGCGTTTTGGGGGACTGTCTTTTGTAATTTTGACGTTCGAAAAGTGTTGATTCTCAGCCTAGTTTAAATAAATGACTTTTGATTTTGTTTTTTTTTTATGTAAGGTAACAAGAAAATTTTATGATTCCAAATCACCTACATTCTTTAACACCATGGAAAAACCGAAACAACATTTCGTGTCGTGTCAAATCGATATGACGTCTTTCAGCCAGACAAAAACCTACCTACAGGACTAGTACTAATTGAATTAGACAGCTATTACTAATCTAATATTAATTTATTGTCACCCAGAATAGTAATAGAAAGTATAGAAACCATAAATCCTCTGGCTAAAAGGAGTTTACTGTTAAGCCGCCTACTATATAAAAGCGATAGCAGCGTTCATAATATTATGTCACTTTTGTTTGGAAAACCGGAAAGCGCCATCTGTCAGCGCGACCACGCGTTCAGGTTCACCGAACAAAAAGTGATACCTATACAGGGTCAAATTGAATTAGCTAGCGAAATTATTTTTTGTTTCATTCTACAACACTAGTCACTTGATATAGAAAATGCCTATGGCATTAAATCCGCCTCTGTACATTTTGTGTGCTTAAAGTATTAAATAGATAAATATACGACTTAAAAAAAATCTGTTTTTGTTTGTCTAAACTTCCCAGACGTAATGTGTATCAAAGTCAAAGTCAAAGCATTTATTTCAAATAGGCACATAAAAGGCACTTTTGAACGTCAAAAATTACAATGAAATAGAATTGATTCTAGTCGCCCCTTCCAAAAATATAGTTTTCGTACGGAGAAGAATGGGCAAGAAACTCCACCGTTACTCTTTAAAATGTTTTACAATATTTTGCATACATTAATCTATACATATAATAAATCTGTAGACGAGACGTTTCTGTACATTGAAAATATTTCCAAAAAAAATATTTGGGGTGTTAAAAGATAACCAACAGATGCCATTTCATCAATTTTTGGAATTTTTGTCTGTTTGTCGGTTTGTCGGTTTGTCGGTTTGTCTGTTTGTCTGTTTGGATGTGACAGATTATTGATTTGAACAGGGTCAACGTAAAAAGTACCAAACCAATACGGTTACTTCTTATACTCAAATATGGTGTAGAACTCGGAGCAGTGATTAGTTTTTATTTCATCGCAATCGGTTCACTCTATCAAAAGATATAATCAATTTAAAGTATTCTAGAACAACTTTTTACGTTTTTTAGCAACACGTAACGACATCTATTGGCGCGATATAGTACCTACTAACGAAAACATATTGTTGTTGTGATGTGAATAATCACGTCCTATTAGTTTATGGCTTACTTAAATGACGAAATAACACAGATACCTACTTATGTCTATGTTATTTTAAAAAGTAATGATAATGATTATAATATTAAACAAAATCGCTTTCCATTGATGGTTTATTTAGTAGCGCCTGTGGCGCTAAAATAATTTTAAACAAAAAGTGAGGATAATGTAAGATAATAATAATTAATGTTGTGTTCTGAGCGATAAAGAAGTTAGATAATTATTGATATAGAAAGTTGAGTAACGCAGAGCGTTTTTTAACGAAGTTCTTATAAGGAGCTTGCGGTAGGAGTTCTAAGGGAGAAATCGTCAAATAGGTAACGAAAAAGCGTTATGCCTCATTTTTCAAAGTAATAGGTAGATAGAGACACACACACACACAGAGAGAGAGAGAGAGAGAGAGAGAGAGAGAGCTATTTTTCATGGTTTCCGAGGATCCTGACCCGGTAAGTGAGGTCAAAAAGAAAATCAAAGATGGCGGTTGCCTAAATTTTTAACTTTTTCGTCATGGGTGTCGTTTTCATGGTTTTCGAGGGTGCTGAAGTCGAGAGTCAGGTCAAAATGAAAATCCAAGATGGTGGCAGTATTTTTTTTTATCATGTTTGTCGTTTTCATGGTTTTTGAGGGTGCTGAAGTCGATAGTCAGGTCAAAATGAAAACCCAAGATGGCGGCTCCATTTTTTTTAAATGTTTTGTCATGGGTGTCGTTTTGATAGTTTTCGAGGGTGCTGAAGCCGATAGTCAGGTCAAAATGAAAATCCAAGATGGCGGCTGCAATTTTGTTTTGATTTTTTGTCATGGATGTCGTTTTCATAGATTTCAAAGGTGCTGAAGCCGATAGGCAGGTCAAAACGAAAATCCAAGAGGGAGGTTGCATTTTTTTTTTATGGGTTTCGTTTTATTGGTTTTTGAGAGTTCTGAAACCAATAGTGAGGTTAAAATTAAACTGTAACGGCTTACCCACCGTCGATTGGCCCATGAACCGTTGGTGAACATTATCTTTAAACCATTAACTTTTTTCCAAAGGACTTTTCGCCCACGAACGTTTTGCCAACATAACTCTACGTCAGTGAATGCTTTACCCACAGAATGTTTTGACCAATAACTTTTCACCCAAAGAACAAGGCCAACAGACGCCGGAAAAGGTGAAAGTAAAATAATAATAAGACGTAGTCCTTTATTTCTGTGAAAAGGGTATAAAGTAACCTAACCAAGCCTAACCTCGGGGTGCCCTTCGCTCGCTTTGCTCGCTCACTTGAGCCGCCATCATCCCTTCGAACCCTACCTGTCCGAGTCGGGGTGCCCCAAGTCCCGAGCTCGCTTCGCTCGCCCTTGCATCCTTAGTTCTATTTGACATGGGTCAAATGTTCTTTGGGTGAAAAGTTATTGGTCAAAACATTCTGTTGGTTAAGCATTCACTGACGTAGAGTTGGGGAAACGTTCGTGGGTCATAAGTCCTTTGGATGAAAAGTTAATGGTGTTGACCAACGGTTCATGGACCAATCGACTGTTGGTAAACCGTTTCAGTACTGGTTAAAATGAAAGTCCAAGATGGCGGCTGCAAATCGAAAAATTCGTAGTGTGTGTCGTTTTCATGGTTTTCGAGAGTGCTGAAGCCGATTGTGACGTCAAAATGAAAATCGAAGATGGCGGCTGCAATTTTCTTTTTCTTTTTTTATCATGTGTGGCGTTTTCATGGTTTTCAATATAAACTTACACGACTTTGTGTGAAATAAAATAAAATACAACCGACTTAAAAACACACTTCAAAGTGCAATAGACCTTTGGTTTCAAAAGTCTGTAATTTCTTGCCAACGCGCAACGTCTTCCCAAACTAAGGTTATTTTGCACTTTGTAAATCAAAATCATGTCTAAAGTTTTCATGGGTTTCATCTTCGTAGTTTAAATGGCGGCCGGTGTCAAATATAACCAAAGTTTAATGGGTTGCTTTTTACACGGGCAACTTTATGTAGAAGCTCTTACCATTAATGTATTCTTCCTTTTATCATCTAGATATCTCGATGCTTTATAAGGCATAATATTGGTAGGTATATATGATATCTTCAATACCAAGTTAAGAAATTCTAAATTTACCACAGAGAAGAAACCAAGACTTAGAAAAACTAACTTCAAACTTCACCTACTAATCTCAGATATACTTTAGATAAAATGGTGATATGATTTTACAAGTTGGTATTCTAAGACAGACGCAAAATAAAATGGACATAATTATGGCTGTTTGGTTAGATAATCAGCCTCGAGCAGGCGCTTTTATTTTAATTTATTCTCAAAAATCAAAGTGACACTTCGTCGCATTGTCATTATGAACCATGAAGACGCAGTGATTGCAGTCGAAAGGGCCGTGGTAGCGAACCCTAGGTAAGGAAAGCGTTACCAGGCAAGATCTGATGATTCTTCCTTTTCAATGAAGGCGTGGCAATTACACCTTTCCTAAGCGACACATTACCTATTGTTTTCCGACATCCACGCGAACGAAGTCGCGGGCACAGCTAGTTATATAATAAAATAATATGTGAAGACATGCACCTAAAATAAAATTACTATACCACAATAGGTAAAAGAATTAAAAATGAAACCATGACATATAAATTAATAATCTGATAGATACATGGTGCTCACATATTTACAAAAATGGAAAAAGTAAAAGATTTTCATTAAAAAAAAAAAATATATAAAAACAATTTTAACAAGTAATAAGTCAGGGTGTGAGTTAAGAGTAATTACAGAATGTAAACAAAGTAAAAAAAAAAAGAATAAATTTACAATTAAATTAGCAACCAGTTTGATTTTGTCTAGACTCTAGATTGTCCTATGGAGCAGGACCAGCATGTTTCCAAGCGTTCTTATCCTGGATATAATCTTCTAATTTATAGTATGCTTGTTTACTAAGTGTACGTTTAATGCAAGTTTTAAATTTTCTTTCATTTAATTGCAATATCAATATCTAAACACGATAAAACAGATTTTCTCTACTCATAGTTCAAGTACAACGAAAATATCTTGTTTTTATCGCGTTTATGTATCGATACCCAACACGTCTGCGGAGTTTCGCAAAATAATTTAATTTGATCCTGTATACACGCAACGATCGCGTATTCATACGACGATCGCTTTTAAATAAGTCGCGGAGTTTGGCCTTTCTTGCACGCTACTGTAATGTAACAGTTCTCTTTATTATTCGTTCGACCATAACTAGGCCACGTTGATAACATTGTCCTTGCCTAATGCAGAGCAAAGGTATGCTGGACTGAAGTAAGGGCTCTTTCCTTTTTATTAATTACTGACTAATATTTAAGATTGCATCCACCCTCTAGGTAATAATAATATTAAATTCACTGACAGAACGTATATTCCTAAACCGCTGCATCTAGAAGCAAGAATATTGCACGAAAAGTTCCTTATACAACAAATGTGAGCACTAAGGAATGATTTTTGGAAATTTATCCCCTAAAGGGGTTAAATGTAAAGTTCGTCATTGTATGGGAAGTTCCATCGAGCACATGTCTTATTTGTACCTACCTAAAACCTTAATTCTTTCTGCCCAGGTTGCAAAGGAGCTGTCCGAGGTTAACTTCGCAGTGAGCGACAAGGATGATTTCACACACGAGCTGAATGAGTACGGCATTGACTACGCCAAGGGTGACAAGCCCGTCGTCGCTGGCCGTGATGCCGATGGCAACAAGTTCATCATGACTACTGAGTTCAGGTAAACACAATAGACAACTTTAACTTGTCCGAACTTTAGTGACATTATGACAAGGTGCGACCAAAGTACATACATAACCCAATAGAGAGAAAGCTTACAAAGTGCGGCATTACAGAACTTAGAAGCTCCCCCCTCCACAGAGGCAGAGCTTCCACACTGGAAACTTTATTGTATCGTTAAAATAGACGAAAAGTCTGTTAAACTATGATTTTGATGAAGTGTCCATTTTTTTAAGGATGGGAAATCATCAAATGACCCCTCCCGCTCTGGGTGGAGCGGAAGGGAGTGTCAGACTCTTACTGACTAAAACCCATCCGTGTTCCTTCCTTAGCCCTGTATGTTCCGGGGTAGCGGTAACCCTTTCGGAAAATCCCGCTGCCCCAGCAGGCTTCGGCCCTCACGGGCCCCTCCTTTGAAGTGTCCTAATATAAATAATACGTAAAGAACCGTCTAGAAAAGCAGTTAAGAAAGAAAAAAAAACAAAATCTGAGTCATTGATTTTATAAAACCGTTATTTATTTACCGTTAATTCATCACAATGACTCGGATTTCCGGGAGTACTCATGGACATCAAGCTATACATTAAATTCTAGTATAAATTTTTAATGTAAGAAATTAATATAAACTTTTTGATGAAAATGTATGAGTGAACTTTAGTTCGGCATTTAGGCTATCGATGCTTTATCTAATTCAAAATAAACTAACACCTCATATATGCATAAGAATGCGTACAACTAAAAGCATAAAAACTGTTTTCAAACACCTAACCAGGAATCCTTAATTAATTAGCAGTAGCTTGGACGCACGCCAGCACTCCAAAATAAACACAGTTGTATTATAAAACTCATTCCACGTAAAGTGCGTAAAAATGGACTACCTTGTTAGTGCCAATTTCACTATGGAACTGAACGCGATCAGCACATGTCTAGTGGTCGAAAGTAAGACTTCTGGGGCTCTGAGCGTGAAGGCCTAGGTTCGATCCCAAGGGTTGGGTAAAATAAAATAGTATATTCTATTAGGAATTACTTTTGGGACTTAAACATAACTAATAAAATGTTAGTTTAAACCACTGTACACCTCCCTCTGCCTACCCAGTCCGTTAAACACTTGAAACAAAGTTGTAATTCCATTGTTTTTGGAACTGAATATTTTTATGGTCATGTTATCGTGTAGCGTTGTTTCTTGCGATTGTTGTACGCCCCGTTAACTTTGTTTAAAGCATTACATCCCAATAATGATAAGCAGGCGATGAAACTGAACTCCTTTTATACTCATTATTGGCTTTCGATGTTATTTAAATACAATGGTGACAGGAAATTCATTAAATTCCGTCTTCATTGTATAAATTATGGACGCTTTTATCTTTTTAACTGGTTTGGAAAAGTGCTTTGTTAATTTGTTGCACCTTAGCTTTGTGAGTACAAAGTTACCTATTTAAGATACCTACTGCTGTCTTCACGTAAAAAGAACGCTGAGCGACTAGTGTTGGGTAATGCTAATAATCCGGTTAATATCATTTGGATAATAATCGATTAAAAGCAGTTAATAGCCATTAATAGCCAATTATGGATGATAACCCTGCTGTTAATGTTATTATAGTGATTGAAAATTTCCTTTTATGGTTTTCAGGCTTAAGACTGTCAGATTAGACTTAATTTTCATCATCTTTCTTTGTAGTAAATTTATGTGCAATTTAAAACTAATCTGGCCCATTTAAAAATTTTCAATCAGCTATTTACATTGATTTTTGGTAATTCGATTTTTACGTACTTAGTTTTACTTTTTTTTTTATTCTTAATCAGTCATTTACAACGATTTCTGGGAATTTTTCTTTTTTTGTTTTCGTTTTTAGTTGTTTTTTTTTTTTGTGTTTGTTACTTAATAATAATTTTCAGCCTAATTACTGCTAGAAACACTGGATTCTTCAAAATCTCCTAAGTTTGGTACATCGATTGGATTGGACGCTAATGGATCTATTTCTGGTATATTATTAACAAGTACAGGTTCATTACTGTCACACGATATTTCATCGATTTCTGATGTTGGAGAGAAAGGTTCCGAAACATCCGAGACGGGCCTCTTCGGGCAAAGCCACTCCACAAACAACAGCATGGGTACTCCACAGGCAAATCAATAGAATCCGCACTGCATAACGTGGTATCCAAAATTAAATGCGCAGTGGACCACAAATGCTCTGCACTGGCTGCCTTCATTGACATCGAGGGCGACTTTGACAAAACCACCTTCAAAAGCATCAGCACGGCTCTAGACAGACACAACACAGACCCGTCCCTGAGCGGCTGGATCACCAACATGCTCAAACAGAGGGCAGTACAAGTGACTGTAAACGACACCACAAGAGCCATCGTGGCGAAGGGCTGCCCGCAAGGGGGCGTTCTTTCTCCGCTTATAAGGAACCTGGTCGTGGACAGTCTAATAAAAGATCTCAATGACAAAGTTTACTTCACCGTTGGGTACGCCGACGACATATCCATAATAATAAATGGTACCCACGAAAACACACTGTGCAACCTAATGCGCCAGGTCTTGAAAATAATAGAGAATTGGTGTGGTAAACACCAACTATCAGTGAACCCCACAAAAACCGAATTGGTTCTCTTCACAAAAAAGAGGAAACTGACGACACTACACCTACCACGTTTCTTTGGTACAACCCTAAGCATATCAACTGAAACCAAATACCTGGGCATCTTTTTGGACAAACAGCTGAATTGGGCAAAACCACGGAGTACAAACACCACACCCATCCACACACACACCCCACACATCCACACACATCCACATTACTCCACATTACTACGAAAGCCAGCAATATCACTGTGGCAATGCAAGCGAATGCTTGGAAAAAATTGGGGGATTAACCCCAGGGTCACTTCACTGGCTATACACCACAGTTATCCGACCAATCATCACATACGACTCACTAGTCTGGTGGCCCAGAACAGACCTGAGCACAGCTCAAAAAGACCTTGAAAAGCTGCAGCGGTTCGCGTGTGTGGCAATCCCGGCTGCATGAGAACTACACCCACTGCTGCCCTACAGGCCATGCTTGGACTACCGCCTCTACACCTCGTAGTGCGGGAAGAAGCGGCCTTGGCTGCCTTTAGGCTCTCTACATCAGGAACCCTGAGCAAAGACTCTAGGGTCAAACAAATACGTTTAAAAGAAAATGCGATCAAACGGCAGCCAATGATGGCATCACCCTGCGACAAAGCCCCGAAACATTACGGCTCCCAAAAGCACTACAACATAGTGCTTAAAGAGGAGCAGTGCGACTACTCAGGCTCGAAGGAACTGAGAATTTACACTGACGGTTCAAAGACCGACTGCGGAACCTAATACTAGAATGTCACAATGCGCTTGAACAGGCAACTGTATTGAACCGCAATATAGTGACACTACAATGGATAAAAGGACACAGTGGAGGACAGAGTGGAGTCGCTAGGCAACGACGCAGCTGACGAGCTGGCCAGAGAGGCATGGAGTATGTCAGTCTGTGGACCGGAACCTATCGTGCCCATCCCCTTCAACGAACTACGCAAGTGGCTACAGGAGCACACCCACACACAAGCAGAAAGCTGGTGGACGTCGTCACCAGGCTGCTGGCAGTCCAAGGAAGCTATGCCATCAATGGACGGCAAGCTAACCAGTCGCTTACCGCGATTGGACAGGAAAGGCCTGCGCCTGGTGACGGGGACCATCACGGGACACTGCTCGCTAAACAAACACTTCCACTTAATAGGCATAACGCACAGCCCCCTGTGCAGAGCTTGCATGGAGGCTGATGAAACCATTGCGCATGTGCTCTTCGAGTGCACAGGCGTCACCCAGATTAGGTCACAAACCCTCGGGACACCCAAATCGTACACAGATGTTCTCAAAAGACCAGGAGACCTAATCAGCTTCTGGAGGGAGGTGGGCTGGTTGGAATAACCACCGACCGCCATGGCCCACGCACAATGGTCCACTGAAAGACTAAGTGCGGAAACCAAACTCATAACATAAAACATAGAAGGTTCCGAATAATAATCCATGTGGAAATCACTTTCCATAACTATACTTGACGCTCTGTTTTAGTAATAGTAATTATGGTTTCTATAGTACTGGGTCTCTAAATTAACAAAACTAAATTTCCTGAAAAATTTGTATTTATTTTATTATTAACACTTTTTCACATATAAAAAGTGAAAATAAATAAAAAGAATAACAATACATTGAATCACACTGCGTACACGCACCTAATTTATGTTCACACCCACAGATTTTACAATAAAATAAAAAAAACATTTACTTTTTTAACAATATATTAATAGCAGGGTTATTAGCCATTGCAAGGCTATTAATGGATACTTATGGATTATAATCGATAATAACTCAAAGCATCCGGCTATTAATGACAGTGAGCGACACTATGAGCGACAGTGGAGGCGGTGCGTCTGCGCACGGGTACAGTCGTCCTAAAGTACTAGGCTATTGTTTTATATAAGGGTAATTGTTTTATGGTAGAATTATAATATGTAGTTATTTTACGAGCGTCGCGCTTCCATCACCACCAATTTGATCGCTAAATAGAAAAGAATCGTGCGCAGGTAAACGCCAGCGCTCTTTTTACGTGACGGGACCAATACTTGTGTCATATAGTCTTATTAGTGTAATCTTTAAAAAAAATGTGAACGTAAATGACACTACATAAACACTTCAGAAATAATTAAAGCCGAAAAAAAAAGATATTTCTCTAAGTTCAGGTGAAAAATTGATTGCGGAGTAGAAATAATGTTATTATCACCTGTGTATTTATATGCCCATGCAAACAATACTTTGTTTAACACATTTTTTTCAAACTTTACAGCGTCGAAAACCTGTTGACCTTCACAAAAGAGATGATTGACGGCAAACTAGAGCCCTTCGTCAAGTCTGAAGCCATTCCTGAGAACAACGACGGCCCAGTCAAGGTTGCTGTGGGCAAGAACTTCCAGGAACTGGTTACTGACAGCGGGCGTGATGCCCTCATTGAGTTCTATGCTCCGTGGTGCGGACACTGCCAGAAACTCTCTCCCATCTGGGAGGAACTTGGTGACAAGGTAAAATTACTAGTTAACATCAGAAAGAAAAATTATCATATCATTGTTTATCATATCATTCTCCTGGCCTTATCCCAATATATTTGAGGTCGGCGCAGCATGCCTTCTTCCATACTTCTCTATTAGTCGTCATCTCAGTAGTCAACCCCTTTCTAGCCATAATCATCTTTCCAATAAAAAAACAGTTGATCCATCCATTGTTTCTTTGGTCTTCCCCTACTCATATAACAATCCACGTGCATACCTAAAACTTTCCTCACGACACGACCCACATTTAGTTGATTTGAAAAAGTAAAAGATCTTTTTTTATAATTTGATTGTTGTCTCGATAATTAATCAAATCTTTGTGTGGCTCATATCGCATCGACGTCTTTATATTGTTGACACGGCGGATGTTCAAAGTGATAACATTCTTATTTATGAAGGTTATTTCAGTTATTTTCCTGTCTATAGGCATAAATGTCTAAAAGTCTTTGCTTTTGTATTTATTTGTTTGTCCCGAATTTTTAAACTCTCCTTTATTCAGAAACTAGCGACCCGCCTCTGCTTCGCAAGGTTTTTAATACATTACTTATAAAAAATCGAGATTTCTTTATTATTTGTACATTTAATATGAATGTGAACTAAATAAATCATTCTATTGTATTAACAGCTGAAGGACGAAGATGTAGACATCGTGAAGATAGACGCGACCGCCAACGACTGGCCCAAGTCGCTGTTCGACGTGTCTGGATTCCCCACCATCTACTGGAAGCCTGCTGATAAGACCCAGAAGCCTGTCAGATACAACGTAAGTTTCGACTGACATAGCATCCTTTTATGACTTACATTATTACTTAGAGAAAAGAAAGAATAACAATGTTTCAGGAATTAGCACACAGTATTTATTCCTAGATGTAGATGTCAGAATTAAAATTTACGCAACATATAAAAACCTTACGAGAATTACACAACCTAGTTCAACTTGCTTAGACCAAATTTTTAATATTTTTTACAAACAAAAAAAATGTTACAATCGCGCAACCCATACATACTTACAAGTCTAGCACTATATTCAATTAAAAAATTGTCTTTTTTAATTGAATAGAACCAATGAAATGCAAATGCCTATTGTTAATGCTATTAAATATCAAATGTACCATCGCGGCCTTTTCCGCCTTATCACTTAAACATTTTTTCGCCTAAATCCTGCCACGGCCCTAGTTTTCGCCTATTAGGAAAGCGATAACGCAATTAGTTGCAACCTGCACTGCGCAGCTTAGTGACGCATCATGTGTGTACACACACAAAAGGAGTACTCTTTTTATGTATTTGACGAACTATTTGACCTAGGTGCGGGGCTAGAGAGCGCTTCTATTTTTTGAGTGCAAGCAAAATTAAATTTACTGGTTGTCAGGCAGTAGTGTCCGCGATAGTACCATTACCATACCCCTCATCTAATAAATCACAATATATTTTCAGGGTGGCCGCGCTCTCGAAGACTTCGTGAAGTACGTAGCCGAACAGGCCTCCAGCGAGCTCAAGGGCTGGGACAGAAAGGGCACAGCCAAGAAGGAAGAGCTCTAAAGAGTTGTGATGTAAAACTTTCCATGAAAGATCTGTGTGTACGTGGCAGTGTGTGAGTGTGAGTGACCGTGTGATACACTACTGCTACGAGGATGTTTTGACGCCCTTTTGCCATTACCGAAATTTGCGCAATATTTTTTGTTTTGAACCGATTTGAAAAACAAAGATTGCGGTTTTAGTTCCGATTTTGGCGCCAAAAGATCCTCGTACAGCTAGATAGAACCACTGACATGTCAGCGTGCCGTACATAATCCATCCAGTTAACGCTCAGTGACGTGTTGGTTTTATAAATCTATTTTAGATTGATCTAAATACAGTAATTTTGAATGCATTTCTTTATATAGTGTCGGTGGCAAATAAATTAGGTTGTATTTATAATTTTGTTGTTTTATTTTTGTATTGCCAGGAATATCACATGAGATATGACCTTTTGACCGCCACAGGTCAAAAAATCAAAAACGTGCCCTCGGCGTCAGTCTGTCATGTAGTCGTGACCGTGGCGTGCTGGGCACATTTTGGTTTTTCATCTATACTTGACGGTCAGAAGGTTAGTTGATGATATATCTGGTCACCCACTTACTTAGTTTATTTTTAAGTGTTCATTTATCTACCCACATGTCTAATCTGACTGGAGGGGCCCGTGGCTAAATAATAACAGCCGCACAGGTCGATCGATCAGGTTAAGCTACGCTTGCCGCGGTTGGTCTGTGGATGGGTGACCATCTTTACATATCGAGACCCCTCCGTGCCTCGGAAAGCACGTTAAGCCGTTGGTCCCGGCTGCCATTCGTGGATCTTTGACAGTCGTTACGGGTAGTCAGAAGCCCGAAAGCCTGACAACCAGTCTTACCAAGGGGTATCGTATTACCCAGTAACTGGGTTGTGGAGGTCAGATAGGCAGTCGCTCCATGTAAAATACTGGTATTCAGCTGCATCCGGTTAGACTGGAAGCCGACCCCAACATAGTTGGGAAAAGGCTAGGCAGATGATGTCTAATCTGACAATAATATCCGAAGCAGAGCACTGTGTGACCTACACGGACACCTGCGCTTATGTCACACTTTAAGTCCATTTTTACACAGAAAAGCGTGATTGAAGTCACACTAGCTATCTATAAAATAGTATACGATATGTGTGCCTTATGTAGCCCATGCCACATATCGTAATGTACTGTATAACTGTATAGTAATTTCTATATAAGAAATAAAACAAATTGTTATAAACTATATATTCTCTTCCTTCCACCTTTCTATCCACTGTGCAATGATCTCAACATTGCTCTGCAGCTGGTCCTCTGAGTTGTTCTGTAGCTCCATCACTATCTCTGGCTTGTATGAAGACTGTGCCTCTTCTAGCAAAGTTTCAAATATCTCACATTGGACATTATCCTCAAGTTTCTTGCCTGTGTAACCTCTGGAAAGGTAATAGCATAACTTTAGAACATCAATGGAGTATCTTGTATTTTAAAAAATAATACTTCTAGCTCAATAACGTGATCATCAGAATGACTGCCCAAAATGACCGATCAGCTTTAAAACATTACTAAAATTTAATACCTATTTGCTACTATTTGATACCTTTGTTTAAATAATTGGTACCTAATTAATAGCTGAGAAAATCAATAAAAAAAATGGGCAGTCATTCTGACGCCAGGATGACTGCCCACATTTAGAATCTTCACGTACGGGCTCCAAAATTTCAATTCGCCTTTACAAAAATTTAGTACCTATTTGATACCTAAACATATATTTTTTCTAGATTTTTAGGGCAAAGAATAAAGATTTTTTTACTTATTTTTGTTTACAAAGGGCTGATTTTTCCAACGTCAGATAATTTTATTAAGAGTAAACTAGTCGCGAACTCGAACTCACTGGTGGTCATGGCTAAAAAGCATGCTGTCTCACCTAGCTTCGTGTCTGACAGAGCTAGTATCAGTGATGTGCAGTTAGACGCTAGTCTACATGCACAACGTCTAGTTCTTACGCACAGAAACACCGTTCTGAACCGATAGACGCGTAAAAAAATTCGAAATTCGCTTTGGAAAATCGAGTTTTATGAAAAAACTACTGCATAAATCAATTATAAATAAAGTTTATTGAACTCTTTGATAACTGAGTTTTGTCGGAACGGTTATGGTTTTGAAGATTTTACAGTTCATTTATTACTTATTTACACTCAAAGTTACGTTAAAAAACAACCGACTTCCAAAAAAAAACTACAAAGTGATAATAACTTTTATTTCGGAAGTCGGTGTCGTTGGTTCTGCATTTTCGTTTATTGACACCGACTTCCGAAATAAAAGTTATTTATCACTTTGTAGTTTTTTTTTGGAAGTCGGTTGTTTTTTTTGTAAAAAAAGTTTTTATTTTTCACTTTTTAGTGAGAGAGTTTGTAATTGATCTAAGTTATAATAGCCTAACGTCAACTGCTCATCACCTTTTACAAAATATTGTTTTTCCCGATGCTGGGACGTTCATTGTTGAGGAGTTCTCCTGGTAAGAACCTGGAGAACTCCACTCCACCACCACATGCATTGTAACGAGCATAAATTGCTTAGTAACCATATTAAAGTAATCGAATCGCAACCCGTGAAATATTTATCATTGATTAGTTCCGATGGCCGTCTGTGGTCTTCATCATCAGCTCCACTTTACCAAATGATGATTTCCGAGAGCAACTTGAGTTTCCGAGAGCAGCTCAAGTTACTCTAAAAAATATCGAAATCGCTATAGGTTTGCCAATTAAATTTGAGGGTTTCCCTCGATTTCCATGGGATCCTCTCATCAGATTCCAACTTGCTGACAATGGGACTACTTTGGGAGTATACCCTTTCAAACAAAAAAATAATTTTCAAAATCGATCCACAATTGAGGGAGAAATCGGTGAACATACAAAAAAAAAAAAAAACATAAAGTCGAACATATAACCTCCTCCTTTTTGGAAGTCGGTTAAAAATAGCAAGAAAAAAGAAACTTTGTTGGCTCATAACTTTGTAATGGCTTTTTATTTTACTATTTTACTACATTCGACTCTGTCTCACAAACGCTTGCTGTTGGAGTGATGACGATTATAAATTTAGTAGAACTTTACGCGATAGTGATGATGAATATTTTAATTTTATTAAGATGATTGCCACCAATGATAATATTACAGATATTTACAAACAACGTAGTGAAATTTTGAAAACCTTTTTTGATACAAATATTGACGATAGTGGGAATACTTTCGTAACTTGTGAATGTAATGTTGCGTACATATTTGAAAGAATTTTGATTGATAAAAATATATATAGTGCTGACATACAAGAATCATGTACGAATTTGGACTGCCCTATAAACAACGTAAAAAGAAAATGTGCATTCTTGCCTCTCGATTTTAAAAAGAAGACATTAAGCGAGTCTGCCGAGTCTACATTAATGGTTGAAAACAACATGTCGACTTGCAGAAAGTTTGGTTGCAATGGCATAAAAACTATTGATTATAATTTAAAAGATGTGATTGCTTTTGAACCAGAGTCTGATAAAATAATAATTCCTACTGATTTACCAAACAATATTGTGTTAAAAGATACTGAATACAAAATCTTGTCTGTAATAGAATTTGTACCTCCACCCAGTTCTGAGTGTATTGGACATTATAAATCGCATTGTCGCAGGGGCACAAAATGGCAATGCTTTGACGATTTGTCCACCAGAATAACAAAAAGCAGTAAAAGCTTCTACGCACATTGCATTTTATATGCAAGAAAAGATTGATCTGTTTTATTTTTCATCTCAATCAATAAAATGTTTAATAAAAATATATGCTAATATTTTATATGACTTTGATTATTGAAGGGCTTGTGGCTAAGTAATAAAAGCCGCACGGGTCGATCGATCAGGTTAAGCTACACTTGCCGCGGTTGGTCCGTGGATGGGTGATCATCTATACATACCACCCCTGGGTAAGTTTATATAGTTTTTTTTTTTTACCGCGACTAGTTTACTCTTAATAAAATTAAAAAATAGTTTACTTTGTAAACAAAAATAAGTAAAAAAATCTTTATTCTTTGCCCTAAAAATCTAGAAAAAATATATGTTTAGGTATCAAATAGGTACTAAATTTTTGTAAAGGCGAATTGCAATTTTGGAGCCCGTACGTGAAGATTCTAAATGTGGGGCAGTCATCCTGACGTCAGAATGACTGCCCATTTTTATTGATTTTCTCAGTTATTAATTAGGTACCAATTATTTAAACAAAGGTATCAAATAGTAGCAAATAGGTATTAAATTTTAGTAATGTTTTAAAGCTGATCGGTCATTTTGGGCAGTCATTCTGATGATCACCTCAATAACTTCAGGTACTACCTATGCAGTTGATTCAATTAACACTGTAAATTTTACATAGTGTCTATACTATAATATTATGAAGAGGCAAGATTTGTGAGTTTGTATGTAGGGTGTAATCTTCGGAACTACTGATCCAATTCCGAAATTTCTTTCACTAATGAGAAGTTACAGTATTGCTGAGTATCACAGGAGGATCTAGTTTATGTAAAACAAGAAATTTCACGCGGACGAAGTCGCGGGCAGAAGCTAGTCATCTAAATTGATACAAACAATTTGATAAATTGAGCATTTCATGTGATAGCTGAATCAATATCCACCAGTCAATCTGCCTATCCCCCAACTATATTCAACTATGTTGGGGTCGGCTTACAGTCTAACCAGATGCAGCTGAATACCAGTATTTTACATAGAGTGACTGCCTATCTGACCACAACCCAGTTACTGGATAACACAATGTCCCTTTTGTGAATCATTTTAGGAATTATAGTGATTTATATGCAGGGTATGAAAATGAAATGCAAATGCAGGTTAAGTGTGGTGTGGAATGACTGTATTTCGAAAAGCTGGTTTCTTACATACAAAATCTGTTGCAAAAATTAATACTAAAAATTTGTTTGAACAGAATACCCTACGTGCTGTATTTATCTGTGAGGATGATATTCCGCTACAATAGAACTGAAATGATAATCAAATTGTGTTGCTGATTATCCCTAATGATTTTTTATGAGCATCATTGCAACTCTAGGTTGGGAGTATACTCAGAAGCAACACTGATTGTCAAAAACCAGTACCGGTCATGTGCAGCCACCAATACTTTATTTTAGAGGATCTAACAATAATGTTTTTTATAAAAATATTTATAAATGTAAACAGTATGAAATGAAATAAATGGAATCCAATAACTAACAACAAAATAAATTAATTATAATTTTGACAGTATTGCCACGGTAGAATAAAAAACTATTTTTCCATTAGCTTCCCTGAATAAAGAGCCTGCTGGAGAATTCAGAGCAAGCAGTACCTCAGAAGGAGGAATTACCTCAGAGAAATCATCTCAAAATCAAGTCATTTATTTCAATTAGGTGGTTTTCACACTGCACCGAACACCACGCCAGTGTGTACAGTTTTTAACTTTGACTGTAGCCCACAAGGTGCGGTGTCATTGTGTTATACCCTGTGGTTTTTGTATAAAAATCAAGATTCTGAAGTCAAAGTTATAAACTGCAACACTGCACACCAGAGCAATGTCTGAGTGTGATAACTGCCTTAGGCTGAGAATCAGCACTTCTTCAATATCAAAATTACATAAGACACTCCTCCAAAATGCCACCCCTTCCCTTCACCACTTCCTCATGCTTTAGCTGCAAAGAAGAAGTGAACTCCCCAGAATACTTACAGAAAGAAACTATTTCCATGCAATAACAAAAAGAGACTCAACTGAAACTCACCTGGCTGTAAGTCTATCAAACAGCATTGTGTTGTCGGTCCTGACAACAAATACACCGTCAAACCACCTCTCGGGAAAGAAGTCACAGCCATGGTAGTCCACTATGTTGCCACCTTTAGCCATCATACCTTCCATAATGTCTAGTAGCTGAAATCACAAAGGGGAATGAATAATATTAGTTTTAAAATTCTAGAGTGAAAACTAATTATCTTAGGGGATGGGTTCAATAATTAATTTATGATCTACAAAAACCTTTACAATCCAACCTTATTAACCTTTTGACCGCCACAGGTAAAAAAATAAAAAACGTGGCATTGGCGTCAAAGTCTGTCATGTACTCGAACCGTGGCGTGCTGGGCACATTTTGGTTTGTCATCTATACATAACTGTGGCGGTCAAAAGGATAAGGAACTCTAGGAGACTGGCTATCAATATACATTGAAAACAATTCTAAAAGCCATAAAAATGCTGTTGCATTAGACCATAAATATATAAGCGTGTACGCAAGTATTCAAATTACCTTATCTTCATTCAAAAATGGGCACTGATACTCGGGGTCATACTCATCCAAACAGCTGTATTCCTCAGCTAACTTGGATACTTCTCGCCAAGTAAACTTTGTCCTGTCAGCCAGAAGACGAGAAAGAGTAGATTTTCCAACACCTGGCGTACCTAAAAATATTCTACATGCACTAACTCTTGCAGTGAGCGTTAAGAGCAGTTGTGGCTCAGTGGTAACGGCCCCGGCTTACGAGTTGTACGCCGTAGGTTCGAACCCAAGCAGGCGCTTTACTCTGTGTAATTTAATTCATCACCACTGCTCTCAAAATGGTGAAGGAAACATATGGTAAGGAAACCGGCATGCCGTGGAACCAAAAATTCGAAGACATGTGACATCTATCCGCACTAGGCCTGCGTGGTGGAATACGGCACATTCCCTCTCACAGAGAGGCGGCCTGTTTCCCAGCAGTGGGAACACTATAGGTTGAGCTGAACTCACACGTGGGTCAAAACTCAATAATATCAACAAAACATACGCATAAAGCGGTATATAGCTTACCTGTTACGAGTATATTAGGCACCATTCTTTTGGTGTTAGCCATTTTGACTTGATTGTTTGATTAACTATTTATTTGCAATTTTGCAGTTATTTGTGTAGGTTAACATCAGGAAATACCACTCTATTAAAAAGTACTCTGTGGGAAATACCCGTGTTTTGACAATTCAAATATTTACCAAACAAATGTCACTTTCACACAGTTTTTTTTTAAATCTTTATTCATGACCATGGATACATGTCCTTCAGTCGTAATCGCTTTCACAAGTTTCACAGGCAGTTGTCTGGGCAGCAAAGATACCTCGCCTGCCGGGCCGGGGCAACGGGATTGTCCGAATTATTATTCTGTAAATACGTACTTATTTGTTACGGCCGCGAATCATATTTTAATCAACGTAAAACTTAGCACTGGCCAGCAAATTGCAAAAACGTGTAAAAATTTGAATTTCGCGGGCTACCCTGGCGTTTTCACCTTAACGTTTTGCATTTTTGATATTTTGGAATGGTTAGGGTATAATTTTGCACGAATTGCTTTTATTATCAGTATAAAAGGCGCCGCCTAAACGAAACAGCAGCGCAGGCATACATTTTCGCCGCGCCGTAGAAAGAGAGGGGGATACTTCCTTTCCTACGCCCGCGCCGCGCCGGCCATGGTCTACTCTCCATCCGTCTTACAAATTTTCGATTTAGGGGACAATTCTCATAATTTTAAATAACGTTCACCGTCTGATCTCAGTCTCAAACTGTCAAAAATACCTCTAATTTCCCTACATTTTGACAAGTTTTTGACATTCGTTTGTCGCCGAGATGAGACTGCGACTAGATTTTGAACGTTTTAAATTACGAGAATTGGCCTTCAGGTCACGTGTCCTGACGGGAGTTTAACATTTTTTACCCATTACAAAAAAAGTGTACAACGCCGCTAAAGAAGTTTTCACTTCAAAAACTGATACCTCATCTCATCTTACACATTAATCGAAAATCGATTCGAAAAATCTCGACTAAGATTGAAAATCAATCTTAGTCGAGATTTTTCCCGGGACTTAATTATTCGTTGTATTGTGTTATTAATGCTGTTATTACTTGGGAGTTGGGACTTCGAAAGTAAATCAAAACGACCATGTCATTTAGTTTTCTTCTTGCAGTGCCATGCCAATGGCAAAACATAACTTTATCTATAAGACCGTAATGGTACCATGTTTTAAAGCAAATCAATATAATTTTCCTCCTAAAGCTAAAGAATGCATTATTAAAATAATTACTAAACCAAATAAAGACTTAGCTAAAAGGTCCCCGTAAACAGACCATTAAAATAAAAAAAAAATAAAAAGAATGCAACTTTGACGCAAGTAGATTCGGTCGATTCGGAACAGGAAAAAAATTCGGAACGCGATATGACATAACACTATTGTAACCTTAAAATTGTCAAGAGAAAAGTGAAGAAAACTAAAATGAGACTTATTTTTACTAAAATATAATGCGCATTTATAGACCAAAAGGAATTACAAGAGGACAGGTTGTTTTAGTGACAGTACTAGGTGTTTTCAGCGGAATTTATATTTGGAGGCCGCTATTTGACGATTATTTCAGAAAACCTAAAGTTACAAAGATTGAGGTAGCCAGTGAAGCTAAATAATGGAGCATGTTAAGACATGGATCAGAACCTCCAGTCCGCTGGTGAAGATGTTGATGGCTGTTTCTCTAACTTCAGCAGCAGTAGTTTTTCATAGGAATGTGTACGCTCCCTATGTAAAGCGGCAGAGGTACAGGCAGGCAGAGGAGTGGGCCAACATGATCATAGAGCAAGAAGAGTCTGGAGAAGGCGGCACTAACAATATCTCGTATTAGTACGTAGTTAAAAATGTATATAGTAGGTAAAAATAATTAAATTAATTAATATTTACAAAGCCAACATTCCTTAATATTTTATTTGCTCCACCTACCTACACAATAATAATGAGATACAAAGACCTGTAAAGGCTAGATTTCTTTGAACCATATTCTAATCTACTATTCCCCTTGTCCCAGACCAAAATCATCATCTGCCTAACCTTTACTCACTATATTGGAGTCGGCTTTCAGTCTAACCAGATTTAGCTGAATACCAGTAAGTATTTTACATGGAACAACACTGTTTATTTGACCTCCACAACCCAGTTACTAGGTAATACGATATTCCCTGGTAAGACTGGTTGTCAGACTTTCAGGCTTCTGACAACCAGTAACGACTCAAAGATCCACGAAGAGGAGCCGGGATTCCGAAGCACTGAGGGGTCTTGGTAGGTATGCAAAGATGGTCACCCATCAACAGACCAACTCCGGCAATTAAGCGTAGCTTAACCTGATTGATCGACCCGTGCGGCCGTTATTACTTAGCCACATTTAATAATGTCTTTGTAAACAACACAAATTATTATCAAGTAGGTATTTTTTCGCTGACTGCTGCAGGTACCTATTCAGCGTAAAAAGACTGAACATAATAAATAAAATGAGTGATAGTTTTGCTATTGTCGTCAACTCAACCGAACTAGGTATGTATCTACGGCAGTACCTACTGAACAGCAAAGAAGGTACTTTGGTCAACCGCACATTACCCTGAAAAAAGACTAAATTACTGTAAACGTGACGTCGTCGTCGAAAGAAACTTCAGCGGACGCACTAGAAGACCACTAGATAAATTATTATACAAGGTGGAGCAAAAGTATTCCCAAATCCCACCTGCCACCTTGTTGTTCGCAGCGTAGGTAGGAGGTGTAGGTATCTACTATAGGTTTGTAATTATCTAGATATTTTTTTCAGGTTGGGTCCCCTAATAAAAGTTGTTCATAGTGATGAGTAGGTACAATGACCCCTTATAAGGATTAAAACGATCAAAATGTAAGGGTATACCTATGTGCCTTTATCATCACCTCCCTTATCGATAGCAAAACTCGTGTTCTTCTCACTTAGGTACCCGTACCTACTTCGCGAATGACGCGACTTAAGGGGATGAGGGAAAGTCAGTGAACGAAAATAGGAAAGTAGAGTCCTTTCACATAACATAATAATAAAATTGTGGACTGTGGAATCTACGTCAGAAGTAATTGGCCAATCACATTAATATAGCGCTTTTTCTGAACATGCGGCGTTTGTCGGCTGTTACGGGCAAAGCTGTACTGTAGCATATAGATTTTTCCTTGTTCGAGTTAATTAATTTATTTGCAGCGCCCCGCACTTTCACCCGCATAAGTTTCCCGTAGAAATAGCGGGATATCTACAAACTATCCTATGTCCTTTCCCGGGACTCAAACTATCTCTACCTAAACAAAATTTCATCTAAATCGGTTCAGCGGTTTGAGCTTGAAGAGGTAACAGACACACTTTCGCATTATAGGTAATATTAGTATGGATAATTAAACTCTTAGCTGCAGTAAAATGTCATTTCGGACTGCATTTAGAGATATGCATGTCAAGACAAGTTTTATAGTTTGTTACACTGTAGTTCACTGTACTAGAAAAACAAGGTTTGGTTGATGGCCGCGAATAAACAAAAAGACGCCAATTTCAGTAATCTAATTATCACATATGCTGTCATTTTACTGCATATAAGACGACTAATAGAGAAGTATGAATGAAAAAACGATACATGCTGTACCGACCCGAAATAATTTAAATTGACTAAGGACAAGAGAATGATGACTTAAAATATTTTTATACACTTCTTGCTACCCGTTGCTGGTATTCTGGGATTGGGAACCAAATGTGACCTGGCGCAGCGCCACCGAAATTTACATAAACTGCACTATGTCTATAGGTACCTAATATTGTGTAATAGACTTGTAATCCGGAACTCAACCGCGCGTGGTTTTCCTGAGCGTGCGTAACTATCATAATAATATTAACCTTTTAACCGCTTACGTCGGATTAATCTGACAAACATTTTTGGGTCTATTTCGTCAGGGTCGTATATTTACGACCAAATACCACAGCTCGTTTAATCTGCTTTTTTATTTAGGTAATTACGCTGTATTCTATCAGGTTTTCTTTTTCGTTTTTTTTGGGCTCTGGGGGCATATGAAGTCGGGCGGTTAAAAGGTTAATTTAATGGCTCGTATATTGTCCCACTGCAGGGCAAAGTCCTCTTCTCATACAAAGCAGGCACGAGCATTGATCACAAGATTCACAAGTCACAGCGCTTGCTCAAGACATGGCGGTTATAGGTAGGTACTTACCTACTTGTAAGTCCGTTTCCTGACGATGTGTTCCTTCTTTCACAGACGTCAGTAATTAGGTACAGGCATAATTTATCTTTTACTTAGGTAAGTACATACTTACTACAATTTCTTGCAGCCAGAAGATTTAATTTATTATACCTAATGTGATATGTAGGGGGCGTTTCGCATTAACTGCCCTGTCGTCATTTAAGTAAGAATAAAAGGTCATGGTAATTTTCGCGTAAAATGATTTACATAAATACCTACATAACTTTGGCACCTCTAATGTTTGAAGGTCGCGTATACCTACCTGCTATCGCACACAGTTGCCAAAGATTCTACGTGAAAGGGGCAATGACCCAGCCTAAAGATTATAACGGTAATTTGGGGAATAGGATCAATACATGTAACAATTTACGAGTCGAAAAGTTATTAGATTTATAAACTTGGCTCTCTGCTCTGAATGTCGCTCCGCTAAAGAAATATTGCGCAAGATTTCGCATTAATTTGTAATATGTTATGTTTGGATGGAAAATACTTGTACTGTAAACACAAAGCAAAAGAAACAACATTATTTTGTCTACGCCTTGCATGAATGGTCGCCTCACGACACGTCGAATGGTTCCTCTGTGATTTTCCCATAAATACTCGTGCAAGTGTCATCAAACTTGAGGGGATATCAAACGTGAGGTTATTAGCACAATAGCTAGGCAACAAACACATCTTCTTTATGAGTAGGTACCTACCTATTCAAGTATTCATAGTTCATACTCTTCGAAAAATGTATCCCTTTGTCGCATCGGAAATTCTGAAACCTACGCGTTCGGGACTAAAGGACGTGGGTGCGTGGGTCGTGACCTGTGACCTTTCTAGCTCCGCAAGTTCATGACGCAAAATATCGCCTGCAATATTTAGATCGTATATTTTAATCTAGACATCTCTAGGCGAAAATTACAGAATTAAATATATAAAAAAACTTTTTTCCAAAAAAAACAACCGACTTCCAAAAAAAACTACAAAGTGATAAATAACGGTTGTTTTTTTTGTAAAAAAGTTTTTTTTTTTTCACTTTTTAGTGAGAGAGTTTGTGATTTATCTAAGTTACAATAGCCTAACGTCAACTGCTCATCACCTTTTACAAAATATTGCTTTTCCCAATGCTGGGACGTTAATTGTTGAGGAGTTCTCCTGGTAAGAACCAGGAGAACTCCTCAACAACCATTCACCATTAGCATTGTGACGAGCATAAATTGCTTAGCAACCATATTAAAGTAATCGAATCGCAATCCGTAAAATATTTATCATTGAGTAGTTCCGATGGCCCTCCTCTGTGGTCTTCATCATCAGCTCCATTTTACCAAATGATGATTTCCGAGAGCAAATGCTCAAGTTACTCTAAAAAATATCCAAATCGCTATAGGTTTGCCAATAAAATTTGAGGGTTTCCCTTGATTTCCCTGGGATTCTATCATCAGATCCTGACCTGATGATCATGGGACCACTTGGGAAGTATACCCTTTCAAACAAAAGAAAAATTTTCCAAATCGGTGCAGGCGTCTTCGACAAATCGGGGAACATACATAAAAAAAAGATTCTGACGAATTGAGAACCACCTCCTTTTTTTGAAGTCGGTTAAAAATAGAGACACATACATTTCTCCTACCATTGCATTACTTAGCAGGTTGATTGAAAATTTATTTCATCAAAATAATTGGTCAGTAGCATAGAACTAAATGTCTTTCATATATCTATGGTCAGTAGGCTAGGCACCTACTTATGTACAGACGCCAGCACAACAACCTACCCGAAACTGTCAGATTTTCCCAATCAACTTTGTACCTTGTGCTTTAGCGATAAAGTTGAAAATCTATCAAAGAAATTTGACAGATTGTAGTAGCTTGATGTGCTGGCGTCTGTACCTAATTTATCTGCAACAGTTGTGAGGGTTGTGATGTGTGTTTAGGTCCTCGGGTTTTCCGATTGCACAATAATTAATATGCATCAATGAAATCATTTTCCAAACTAGAGTACCTTATAGCAAAATTAATTTCACTAATTTTTAAGAAGATTGGAATCTGCGGACAGTGGAATGATAGTTCCATTTCGCCGGATTGAACTATTGCTATAACTTTATTAGCAGGCACGTTGAAAGCAACGCAACGTTGCGCCACGTGAGACCACAAGGGCAAGACTTCAATGACACATGTTCATGACGTTGACACATCGTGTAACGTCATGATTGCGCGAATATTGAAATATTTTGAAATAACTACCTATTGCACAATTCAATAATCCCTAATCTTAGCATCAATTCATGAATAGGTATACCATAATTACAAACAACACATCCAGAAGAAACGGACCTACTAATGCTATTTTCTAATAAATAAATAGTCACTGACAAACCTAATTAATTCTTGCAAATATGACGCACTTCCAAGACATGCCTGTGACTATAAGTAGGTTGACTTTGAGAATCTGAATCTTGTCAGAAATTAGAATGGGTCCATTTCAATGTAGGTCCTAAATGTATTTATTTGTTATCCATATTATCTTTCCCATACATTTATTCAGTCCAAATTAAAAATCTCTTTTCTATGAGAAAAATTATGTAGGTGCGGTACGTTTGTAGTAAACAGGTTATTGAAAAGTACCTAAGTTAAAACTGAAATGGTGTAAAAGTGAGAGTGTATAAAAATTATACAGTTAGCAAGAGTACAGTTGACTGTTGAAATTCACGAAACTGAATACTTTAGTGATGAGTCACCATCACACGTACACGGTGCGCTAGGTAAATAAAAAGTATAGGTCTATAGATGAACTGCTTAGGTACCCACCTACTTAGTTATCATCCCGAAGCTAAGGGTCAGTACACACAGAGATGCGACGCGACGCTGCGCGCACATTCTAAAAGCGACTCAAAATATAACTTTATTTATTACACGAAAAGATAAACATTTCATTGTGAGAATTCAGAACACGTTGCACCACGCAGCGCTGATCACTGGCCCAGTATCGCCGCGTCGCCTCTCGGTGTGAACTGACCCTAAAATAGTGTGTAGCATGAAAATAAAAATCCTTATCAGCCACTTATCACAAATCTGTACACATCGAGCGTGTCTGCATTTTCGAATTTCGACACAGAACACTTTAGTGCCAGTACTACCACCATCCCACTCTTTTATAGGAATGTAAATCAATGAGAGCCATCTTATGTCCACCTATTTCCTGCTTTCAGAAATAGTTTCAGAGTTCATTCGCCTTTTCATTTTGAAACAGGTAGGTACATAGTGGCGTTTGGAAGATATATTTCACTGCGAAAGCTTGGCCAAAAATTAACAGGTCAGCAGAATTTCCATTTTTCTTTGTTTGGCTAATAGAAGCGAAAATGGTAGGTGGTATTGTGTGTGTACTTTAAGTACTTATCTAGGTGTGTGTACCTTTGTTTTGTAACGATTGGCACTTTATTATTTTAGAATTTATTGTGTATTGGTTATCAGGTAAAATGAAAATTCAGAGTAATTTTTACTGGAGGCTACCTTTAATCTTCTATGAATTTACACATTAGTTTGCAGTTATAACAAAATAGTTCAGATATAACCTTATATAAATTATAAAATAATGTTACAGTATAAGCCTTGTAAAAAATATAGAAAAGGAATGAGTTTGTAGCCCTTCTTTCCTTCGGAACACCTTGCGGTGAATGAAGTATCGCAGTTTAATGAAATATTGTGCTGTTAACAGCGCTAGCTACTTCTTGCCCTTGGTAGCCTTCTCTGCGGCTTTGGTCACCTTACCACCACCAATTTCCTTGAAGTTGACTGCCTTGATGACACCTACAGCAACCGTCTGCCTCATGTCACGCACGGCGAAACGACCGAGGGGAGGGAATTCCTGGAAGGACTCAACACACAGAGGCTTGGAGGGTACCAGGTTGACGATGGCAGCATCTCCAGACTTGATAGACTTGGGGTTGTCTTCAGTGGATTTACCCGTACGACGGTCCACTTTCTCTTTGATTTCAGCGAATTTGCAGGCAATGTGAGCTGTGTGGCAATCCAGCACAGGCGTGTATCCGTTTGAAATTTGACCAGGGTGGTTGAGCACGATGACCTGTGCTGTGAAATCGGCGGCGCCCTTGGGTGGGTTGTTCTTGGAGTCGCCAGCGACGTATCCACGACGCAACTCCTTGACGGACACGTTCTTTACGTTGAAACCAACATTGTCACCGGGGACAGCCTCTTGGAGAGCTTCGTGGTGCATCTCCACGGACTTGACTTCAGTAGTGATGTTGGCGGGGGCGAAGACGACGATGGTACCAGGCTTGAGGATACCAGTTTCGACTCTGCCTACGGGCACCGTTCCGATACCACCGATTTTGTATACGTCCTGGAGGGGAAGACGCAGGGCCTTGTCTGTGGGGCGAGCAGGGGGCAGGATGGCGTCGAGGGCCTCAATGAGGCATTTGCCTTCAGCCTTGCCTTCCTTGCGCTCAACATTCCATCCCTTGAACCAGGGCATTTTGGTTGAAGGCTCCAACATATTGTCTCCGTGCCAGCCAGAAATGGGTACGAAAGCGACAGCAAGTGGGTTGTAACCGATCTTCTTGATGTAAGAGGAGACTTCCTTCTTGATTTCCTCGAAACGGGATTCGCTGTATGGGGGCTCAGTGGAGTCCATTTTGTTGACGCCCACAATCAGCTGCTTGACGCCGAGTGTGAAAGCGAGCAGAGCGTGCTCACGAGTCTGTCCATTCTTAGAGATACCAGCCTCGAACTCACCGGTACCGGCGGCGACGATGAGCACGGCGCAGTCAGCCTGGGAGGTTCCAGTAATCATGTTCTTGATGAAATCTCTGTGTCCGGGAGCGTCGATGATGGTGACATAGTATTTAGCGGTTTCGAACTTCCACAAAGCAATATCGATGGTGATACCACGTTCACGCTCAGCCTTCAGTTTGTCCAACACCCAGGCGTATTTGAAGGAACCCTTGCCCATTTCCTGGGCCTCCTTCTCGAACTTCTCGATGGTACGTTTGTCGATACCACCGCATTTGTAGATCAAGTGACCGGTGGTTGTGGACTTGCCGGAGTCGACGTGTCCAATGACGACAATGTTAATATGAATCTTTTCCTTGCCCATTTTTGGTTAGTCTAGAACAAAACAAAAGAATCTAGTTAAAAAACCGTTATTGATAAGAAAAGTGCAATGGGTAGAGTGATGCGAGCCGGCATCTGCAAGGTCGCAACCTCATGTATCGCGCGGCCGGCAATATGGCGGCCGCATGGCCGCCTCGCCCTATCTTGACATTTCACAATGGATGTCAGCCATTACGGCGAATGTATGAAAATTAACGATTTATTGCCATTACATACATTCCATTAACATATGAGCTAGTTATATTTGAGCAGACAAACTAATAACAATAATGGAAAAGAGAAAACAAGTGTGCATCAACCACGTGGTGGCGAGCCGGTTGGTGAACAAGTGTGACGCGTAAGCAAACGAGAACTGTTTTAATTCGACATTTGAATGTAATAGAACAAATATTTAAACAAATGAAGTATTTAATTTTTTTCAGAAGTTAACGTAACCATACGTTGGATGTAAAACGTGTTATTTGTAGGTTTAGAATTACACCACATTAAGACTAGAGATAGCTGATTTATAGTTGACGTTATTTCTTGCCAATATTATTCAAAAACACAATCGTTTATGCTTACGGCAAACTAATAATTATCACTTTTAACACTGCACTAAACAATTTCTTCTGACACTCACCACGGATTACAATCCACGTGTAATATCCGAGATAGACTCCAACAGAATGGACGAGAAATGGTTACTCTTTCAGCTGGCTTCAATAGGAAGAGTCACTTCCGGCGCTCGGTGTGGCAATGCTTTATTGCAAAGGTACCAATTTTTTTAAATTAACGCTGGTCATTCTAAAGAGAAAGGAATGATTGTATGGGGAAAAAAACTGCCACTTGCTCACTTCAGATGTCACTACTATCACAAGTCCAAGATTTTGAAAAATACGGAGAAAAAGTAACTCCTTTGGGAAATACAAGGGGTATTTCCCAAAGATGTTAAAAGACGACAACTGTGGGACTAAGCTCTCCGAAGAAAAAAATGGAGACACATTATTTCGTCGTGACTATGTGCTATCTTTGTAAACCTGAAGACTTACTAGGAGTGATACGTATGCAGGAGAACTAATTTTGTTTTCATTACCTACAGGCACTTGATGTCGTTGTTACATGACAGTTTTTTTATGGAGATTCGTAAAATGCTATAAGTACACCTCTGCCTAACCCTTCAGGGATATATAGGTGTGAAACTGTCAAACAGATGAATTGCGTGATAAGAATTGTGTTATGATTCTGCCAAAGTGGCCTTTTTAGGCCTTCTGTTCAATACAAATCTATTCGTGTAATTATGCCAATAATTAGTGTGTGCTGTTACAAATATAAGGTTAGGCGAGCTACACACTACAGAGAGAAGGGTTCCTTTATGGCAAGGACAGAATGATGGAATAAGAATTTAAAATTCAGGTCTAAGAAGTTCGTGTTGGCGTGTCGATGGCAAAAATAGTTGTGATGTTATTTTTGTGTGGCCCAGAATTCAGCAGCGTCGGCACCATTTTGGCAACATAAAAAAACCTAAATAAGAAGTTATTGTAGATTTTGTAAAGTATTTATAAGAATGTTTATTCCCAAAGAAGAAGACGGATCATATATTATAACTAAGAAACATGAAAAAGGCATTCTGATAATATTTCTGTTTTTTTTTTGCTAATAAGAACAAAATAATATACCAGTACTTTGGGGAAGTTTTGTCAAGTCTGGCAACATCAGACTTAAAACGGATATGAGGGGTTCATTTGCAAATTCGTTCAGAAATATGAATGAATGAATTTTAATTTATGACAACATTGATCACAATACGTGCTGGTAATTTAAGATTTTTTGGAAACCAAACAATACCTTTTACTAAGTAATCTGGTTTAATAAAGTGCTAAAAAATGTGGACATGGACTACATTATAAAATTAAAATATTTTAAGTAATATATAAGTCAATGATATTTTATTATTTTAGGAGCTCGATACAACCTTCAACAAAACTAGCGATGTCTTGTCTTGTTCATATAAAGAAGCACTATTACATTGGAATTGGTTCACTAAAATTGTTTGAGTAGTATATTAAAGTTCTTTAAATTCTACTATACAAGAAAAAAATTGCAATGCACAAAACATAAATTGGTCTCATGTTTTTTATTATAAGCTATGAAAATACAATTCTGAACGTAGGAAATGTCAAATTTCCTCACCCCCGCACCGCACTGTCCGCACCCCATTCAGGTTCCCCTGTGTAGTGTGTCGAAATCGAAACGAAACAAATGAAAATTTGAATACACTCATAAATGGAATCAAAATTAAGTTAGCAATGCGTTAATTATTTAAAATGTTTCATTGTTAAGAATATTTATCGTGATATTGTGGTAAATAAATAGTTCGCAGCATGTTCAAAAGTCGCGGAGATATTGTTTATAAATGTACAGTGCGACTTTTAGAAGATACAGAAATATTAGAATGTGAATTTCACGTGAGTATTTTTGTAAATAATTAATGGTTCTTTTTCATATGAATCTTTAATAAATGACGTTTGTTTTCAGCCAAGTTACAAGGGCAAGTTTCTATTGGAGCATGTGTGTCAACAGTTGAATCTTACTGAGACTGATTATTTCGGACTTCGGTATGTGGACGCCGGTGGCCAAAGGGTGAGCAAATATTCTGTAGCTTTACCACAAGTACACTAACTCATGGTGACCCTGGACTGTTTCAGGGTCACTATGTCTTTAAGATAGTAAATTGAAGAATGAGTTTATGAGAGTCTAGCATTGACAGTGAATTTTTAAAAGTATTGTGTTCTAGAAGATCTATGACATGTTTTGGTAGGAAGTTTAAGACTGCAACTATAAACAGTACTGAAATGTTTATGGTACTCTGTCCAAGTAAATCAGTCAAAGAAACATTAAAATCCTATGAGGAAGTACTTGAATATTTGCCAAGAATATTCTGAAAAGTTTTGTCACTGAATGCTGTATTCATACCTAACTTTAAAAATAATGTAGTATTTTTATTAAGCCTGTGCTATTGTTGTTAATTAAGTCAGTTTTTAAAAAGGTTAAAATACCTCTTTCCTTTTAATTGGCTATGCTAGCACCATCTCCCAAGACTAGCTATCAATATCATAGAAGAAAAAAAATTGGTATTAAAATGTTAATGCCGTCTTGTTATCATACATTTCAAAGATTAAGATGACCCTCTGAACCTCAGTAGATATTTTTCAATCCAATTGAAAACTAGTGATCTTGAAATTGCACTGCAGATTAAACCTTCCGAAAAACAGTTTATTAATATGGATTATAATTTTACTACCATTCAATATTCAAGAGAACTGCAAAATAAGCCAGTTCATCAAAAAATCTGTTGGAGTGTGTCCAACTGAAGCTTTCATTTTATTGATAACAGAGGTAAAGTATTCATAGAGAGGTTTACTTTATGAAACAGTAGCTTGATTGTTCTGTTTCGGGTTACCTAACTCTCGGTTTTTTTGAAAAGCAGATAAATTCAACTAACATGCTGTAATACTGCTCAGACATCCGAGACAAATGATAAATGATTTATTTTCTGTAAGTAGGTTTGTACAGACGCCAGCACATCAACCTACTACAATCTGTCAAATTTCTTTGATAGATTTTCAACTTTATCGCTAAAGTATAAGGTTCAAAGTTGATTGGGAAAATTTGACAGTTTCGGGTAGGTTGATGTGCTGGCGTCTGTACAAACACTTTTACATGTCAGCATATTTTTTTCAACTAGATGAGGTTGGCGTTTCCTATCTGACTACTCTGAGAAGAAAGGCCGAAACAAACTCAGAGATGACAGTGTCTTTTAAAGTCCAGACAAAATCTTGATCAGATCATGTGAAGACCATGTAGATTGGTGTCTGAAATGGTCTTTTGTGGAAAGAACCACACAGATTTAGCGGACCTGTCCAGTCAGTGCATGCATTTGTTAAAAATCGTGGAGCTCAACTCAGAACTTGAGGAGCTCAACGATTCAGACAGAACAGCAACGCTACTGCGTTACAACTAATTTCATAATGTAAACCCTGCCAAGAAGCCAATACCAAAAGGCATGTAATTTCTTTCATTGAAAACCTTAAATTCACAATACTTCCAAACTAAGAAAAATAATGTAACACCTGGCCTGAAGTCAGTAGAGACCTTAGATTCATAATATCCAGTTATGTTTAAGTCCTATGTCATAGTGGGCCAGCCTATTAAGGGGCTATGTTAAAAAAAATATGGTTTTTCTATTTCGTGTAACTTGTTAAGTATGTGGAATACGGATTTAACATTTTGGTATATGTTTTTTGACTTTTTGGTCTAGTATCGTGTAAAAGGAATACACGATTCAATGAATTTTTCTCGATACAAAAAAAGTTGCAAAGTTATATCTATTTTTTTTACTTTTTTCGACATCACGGCGCAACGCTTAAGAGTTATTCAATGGAATTTACTATAAAACAGAATTATCATGTCAAAGTTTACTCAAAATAGTTTTAAATTTAATTAATTTATTTTGTTAAAAAAGGAGTAAATTCATTTTGGCACATACGTCGTTTTATTCCAAACGTACGCACATTATAACCATCTGTCTTCTGTTGCGTTTTAAAAGTAATTGCATCACTTTCGCTCGCTTAGTAGGTTTTCGAGGATTTTAGATTTTCGAAGTAGGGCCTCAACTAGGCAATGTCCAGCAGGCTGATTTGAAAAATTCTGATGGGAAAAATCTATGAACACTTTACCTGCTCCATGGATTGATTTCAGCCTTGGATATGTTCGAATGGGTATCTTTCCGATACCCGCAAAGCTCCGCATGCCACATAGGTACAATAGTCCACTTGAAGGACTTAATGCAGGTGTTATTTCTCTGCGTCAGCTAAGGTGTTAGCTACCTCCATACAAAATTGGTCCAGCCGGTTGAGCGTGAAGAAGTAACAAACATATAAACACACACAAACTTTCATATCCTAAGCTCTAAATATCTCATCATGAAGCCTAAAATTGTTTATTTTCAGTGTTCCATTAAACAGTGAAATTGTTTATTTTGTTTTCAGCATTGGCTGCATATGGCAAAGTTAATACTGAAACAAGTCAAAGGTATGTTTACCACCCACATCTGTTGTTTTGTTAATCATTCTTAATTGACTAGTACATTGTTTCAATTGATAGGATTCCTTTATATCTCCTACACATTCATTATTACAATTATTTAGATGAATGACTGTTGGCCACAGAATTTGTTAAATTTATTTATCTAAATCTATACATAATTATATCTATATATATTATCTCTAAAAGCATGGGAAATATTCATGAAAAAAAAATTTTGATAATAAATTTTCTCATATATTTTGTATTTATTGTTTCTGAGGCGGTATGAAGTTTGCTGAGTCAGCTAGTTATTAATATATAAGGATCATAGCAGGTGGCATTCTATCATAGGAGGTGGCATTCTATCATAGGAGGTGGCATTCTATCATAGGAGGTGGCATTCTATCATAGGAGGTGGCATTCTATCATAGGAGGTGGCATTCTATCATAGGAGGTGGCATTCTATCATAGGAGGTGGCATTCTATCATAGGAGGTGGCATTCTATAGTTTCTGCTTGCTCCCATGGGAAGAATGAGTATATGTATGTAATACAAAGCTTTAAAAAAAATTAAGCTTGCCAGTTTGTTAATTTTGCCAATTTCTTAATTTCATTAACATGATCTATTTTCTACTACTGATCATAATAATCAACAACACGACAGTAGTTCATACTAAAGCTCTATTTAACCCTAATTTTCTTTGCAGATGCATCACCCATATTGTTTAGTTTTCGAGTGAAGTTCTACCCGCCAAATCCTCTACTCTTAAAGGAAGATGTGACTAGGTTCCAGATATATTTGCAGCTGAAGAGAGATCTCCTGCACGGGAGACTGTACTGTACATCCAATGAAGCAGCCATGTTAGGAGCGCTTATTATACAAAGTAAGATTATGATGCCTTTTTTTAAAGTACAGACGCCTGCACAAGTGCACATCAAGTTACCTGAAACTGTCAAATTTTGCCAATCAACTTTGAACCGTATGGTTTAGCGATAATTTGAAAATCTATTAAAGAAATTGAGACAGATTGTAGTAGCTTGATGTGCTGGCGTCCATCTGTACCGTAGTTATGTTTATTGTACCTACTGTTTTAAAGTTTCCCGAAGGTGTACACATTTACAACTAACCATAACCTATAGGACCTAAACATAACTGGTGAAATGTGGTGTATATGCAAAAGGGCCGAGCCTATTGCCATCAACTGGGCACAAATCTAAATGGTAAACCCAATAACACTTTACCCGACATGGGAATCAGACCTAAGACCTCATGTTCAGTAGTAGCACTTGCAACCAACGAGGCAGTCTTTGGTGGAAAATTGATCTATTAAAATCTTACTACATACAGTAATACTCATTAAATAACTGGGATGAGGTTTGCCTAACTTAATCTTAATATTATCAATGCGCAAGGCGCCAATACAAAACACAGAAGCATGTTTACACCAAACCTTACAAATAAATGATCTTGACATTGAAATAATTTGCCGATACAAGTATTTATTAACATCAACTTGTGTTCAAAAACACGTGTTTAGAAAGAGGTATCAATATCACCATCTTCTTCTTAGCGTGTCGATAGCAATCTAAATGAACTCGGCCCAGAATTCGGCTACTTGTTTGGCGCCGTCACCAGCGTCCATCAGTTCCTGTAACGTGCAGCTGACAGGACACGCCATATAATGTAATATAATATCACCATGATTATCACACTTCGTCACTGATAAGGATTATGGGATATTTTTATAGTTTTCGAGCTAACATTTTGTTTCGAGTCCATAATGCATCTTTGCCAGGGCAAACTGATAAGGCCACAGGAAGTGTCTGATTTTGCGCACAACAGCTTCCAACGCCATGCTTCTATAATTTACTATATGGAGCAGTTTTATACATAGCTGTGGTCGTTGTACTGTTGCCTATACTTATTGGTAATTGTGGACTATTGATATTGCACACATTGTAGTATTTAATTGAAAATGATTATTAACGTGCAGCAAATATGCTGTACAAAATGTGTGAATTGATTGCTTCATCCTTGTGTTGGCAAATTATCGACTATTGATTCCAAGAGTATTTCATAAAAGCTGCCAATGGGGTTGGTTCCGTCCTTTTTGAGGGGCTTGCGGCTAAGTAATACTAGTAGCACGGGTCGATCAATCAGGTTAGCTACGCTTGTTGCGGTTGAGCCGTGGATGGGTGACCATCTTTACATATCAAGACCCTTCCGTGCCTCGGATACCAGATGAAGCCGTTGGTCCCGGCTGTCATTCGTGGATCTTTGGCAGTCGTCATGGGTCGTCAGAAGCCCGAAAGTCTGACAACAAGTCTTACCATGGGGTTTAGTATTACACAGTAACTGGGTTGTGGAGGTCAGATAGGCCTCGCTTCGCAGATATGTCGCTTCATGTAACATTCACCATTGCTCTGGGTTGACATTTCCATAAAGCAAAAAATTTTCTTTCTCAGTCGAGCTAGGCGACTACGACCCGAACATTCACGTTGGCAACTATGTTACGGAGATGAGGCTGCTACTAAGACAAACGGACACCATTGAAGCCCGGATACAGGTGACTATGACCTGCATATCAGATTAAGGAGCTTCCCAACATGCGGATTTGTGTCCACGTGTGTCCGGCCCGTATGCACGCCGCCTTTCCTATCGTTTCGTATATGTTGTTCTTGTCATGCATGCCACACGGCACACGCGCTAAACTCACGCATGCAGTTGACACATATCAATTAGCGTCAGTCTGGTAAAAAAATTGCTTGCAACACATGTCCGTGTGATAAAGTTCATAAGCATTTGTATGAACTTTATCACACGGACATGTGTTCACAAGGCTTTGTACTATATGGGTCGGCCATAGCATTGGACTCACAATAAAATATTGACATACCTCAATCATTCATTCATTCTTAGAAGCGACTATACATTGTAATAGGAATTACGGAATGTTGGAGTTGAAAGTCTTTTTAACTCTGAAGGTCGTAGGTTCGAACCCAGACAGGCGCTTTACTTTGTGTAAATTGTTTCATCACAACTGCTCTCAAAACGGCGAAGAAAAACATCGTGAGGAAACCGGCGTGTCTTAGAACGAAAAATTCGAAGACATGTGACATCTACCAACCAGCTCTGATCCCGCATGGTGGATTATGGCCCACTCCCTCTCACCAAAAGGAGGCCTGTGCCCCAGCAGTGGGAACATTACAGGCGGATTATGCTGTATCTTTATTTAATTGTGCACAAAGTTGAATAAATAAATAATATAGAAAGTGATAGCGTTACCATAGATGATTTTATCAAGTGAACTTGTAACGTTTTCTGTGTAAAAAGAGCACGAGCACGAGGGGGCAAAGTTGACGCTGTTTAGATAATAATACAGTGTTGAGCTCGTTTTACCCGATGAACGCGTGTATTACCGAATGAAATATGTTTATATAATGTACAGAGGCCAGCACATCAAGCTACCCCAATCTGTCAAATTTTTCCAATTGAATAAGAACCTTATTCCTTTGAAATAAAGTTGAAAATCTATCAAAGAAATTTGACAGATTGGGGTAACTTGATGTGCTGACCTCTGTACTACATACTTTACACAGGTACATTATCTAAAATAGACTAAACAATATTGATAAGTATATTAGAATGTTGTTAGTATTAAAAAAAACCTATTTCATTTCACTGCAGGGCAAATTCCTTCATTTCTCCCATCTGTTCCTAGTCTTGTGACTAATCTTTCAGTAAGTATTAATCCAGGAGAGACCTATGTCCAGCAGGTGCCCAACAGTGGACTACCATAATATGCTGATGATGATATTCTTCATCTTAGCGTGTCTATCAACGTTATCCATTAGCTCCTGTAACGTGAAGGTATGAGGACACGGTATCAAACGACTCATTATTTGCGGAACAGCACCAAATTTTCGACCAGGTTGATCGAAGCAGGTTTTCCTTGTTTCGACCAACCTGGGTCCGAAGTCTTTAAAGGCTTAATCCTCAGGAGGGAAATGGTTGATGATGTAATTCATCCATCTTTCCTTGTATTTCTTAGAATAGTTCTTGTTCTGTTCTGTATATCCATGTTAGATCTTTTTATTTATTTTCCAATTATTGTACAACCTGGAGTTACTTTGTAGAAATACTTTTTTAATTTCCAACTTTATTTGTTAACGACTCAACATCAATATTATATTCATTTTTGGTGGTGTTGTTCAGGAATTACACAGGGAGCCAGTAGAAGGTACCCCGGGCGGCAGCGGCGGTGTGAAAGGCATGTCGACGCAGGAAGCCGAGCGAACGTTCGTGAAGATCGCCTGCCAGCTCGACACTTATGGGGTGGACCCACATCCTGTCAAGGTTTGGGTATATGTGTTGCCTCCCTTTATTGGGTATTTATATTTATATATTTAAGCTTTTAGACCTACTTGCACTACAAACCACTAAGGCTCGCTTCAACACAAATCACTAAAAATGTTTAACGCTAATCGAATTTAAAACATCGTTGTCTCCTTCATCTTTAAACGATTGCTAGAATCGGAACGATTTTTAAAATATGATTAGTCGGTATTAAACGCGTTTTGTGATTTGTGTTGTAAGTGGGCCTTAATGTATTTAGCGTTAAACCAATTTAAAATATCGTTCTGTTTCAGTCAATCGTTCAAATCAATCAACAATGTTTTAGATACGTTTAGCGCCTATTTGCACATTAAATCACAAAAAAAAAACAAGCGCTCACAAAGTACAACAAATCAGTAAAAATAAAATGAAAAATAAAAAAATTAAGTCTAAAAACTAAAACCCGACTACTGGAAAGAATGAAACAAGAAAGTACCTTCCCGTGATTAAATTATTTTGGGGCTTATTTCAGTTAATATTTATATTTTTGAAATGTGCTAAATAAGCCCTTTCATTTGAAACCCAACAAGGCACCACCCCAAAATATCTATTTTTAAATTCATTAGTTGTCCTGTAGAGGGTGCCATATTGAATTGTGTGTGACGTCACATCACCTGCGGACGGTCAAGACGGTTCAAAGGTTCTAATCTAACGATACCTCATTTGTCAAATTATTATAAGTACTATTGATTTTATGAGGGAACAGATGAACATAACTTATTTTATACTTATAACGACTGGTTATAATAATAATATAATAATAATAATACATTTATTTCAGACCTTAAGTCCATAAAACAATACACATTACAATTTTATACACAAAAACATACATATATATAATAAACATATACACTAAAAACAACTTATTTTAAATAATTGAATGACGCACGATGAGTGGTCATCCAGTGCCACATCATTGGACTGTCTATCCTGTCGGCTATAGCCACCAAGCTGTTGGAGCTGTCGCGCACTCGCCGCATCAGGGATGCTATCCGTGTCCGCATCAGTGCGTAAAAATCTGGCACGCCATTCTCCGCGAACATCGCCGATGCACTGCAAAAGCGCGGCAGTCCCAACATAACTCTGAAGGCGTTATTATATTGGACTCGCAGAGCATTGTGCGAGCTTTTTGTATAGCTGACTCATAGGGCACACGTGTACATAGATTGGCAATACGCTCTAAAGAGCGTAATTTTCACCTCCCTAGTACAACGTGCAAACCTACGAGCCAGCATGTTACATCGAACTGCCAATGCTCTGCGTTCCCTCTCCATGTCCACATCATCGGACAGGCTATCGGTGACCCAATGCCCCAGGTATAGATATAAGATCAAATAAATTTTTATTTTACTTTATCTACCCCTAAATATTATTTTCTATCAAATGCCCTACTTTAAAAAAACTTTCATAATTAATTTCCTCTACGACCCCAGAACACCTCACTTAACAATGCATGTCTATAATCCAGGACCACAGAGGAAACCAGTTGTACCTGGGCATCAACCACAGCGGCATCCTAACGTTCCAGGGCAGTCGGAAGACGCATCACTTCAAGTGGTCCGAAGTGCAGAAGATCAACTTTGAGGGACGCATGTTTATTGTACATCTAAATTATCCAGAGGTGAGATTTTCAAACTGATATAAAAATGCGCAAGTCTCTCTGTCTTGTCTTTTTAGTGTACAGTTTTAAACGAATATCGGAACCTTTATAAGATGACTTTTTTGTCCTGTCCGTTTGTCACAAAGGTTTTTCTCGAGAACTACGCGACATAGGAATTTGAATTTCGGCATGTTAGGACGTGGTCAGGATCACCAGTTAAAATAATTTCAAAAAATAATTTCATAGACACCCACAATAGAATATTTAGATTTTATGGAAGAATACTCTTAAGTACATAATAATACTTAAGTCTGTTATTATTACTTACAAAAGTATGTATTTATCTACGGGGTTTATGACACACTTATCATCAATTACAAAATGAGGAAATAGTTTGATAATAACCACAAAAAAGGAAACCTGTTGACTTTAGTTAATTAAATAAACTATATTTTATTATCCTGTAACAAGCAGATAGGAATTCAAAATTGTTACTGGCTTTCATGCAAATAATTATGCGATCTTGACCTCCCTTCACTCAGTAATTTTTACCCAGTAACTTATTAACAACTAGCTGCGCTCCGTGGTTTCACTTGCCTAAGTCGCGATCCCATGGGAATATCGGGATAAAAAGTATCATATGTCCTAATTCAGGTTATGGTTAACCCACGTGCAAAATTTCATCCAAATCCATTTAGAGGTTTTAGAGTAAAATCATAACAAACATACAAAAATCTAATCTTTTATCTTTATAATATTAAGTAGTTTAGATAAGTCTGAAATAAAAATAGTTTGGTAAAGAAGCTCTCACCTACTGCAATATTCCCCTTTAGCATTATAATCTTGATGGTATAAATTATACTCTAATAACAAAACCCATCAATTGAATTCAAATAAATTATACTGCGTAGCACAGAGGGGTCAATTCAAAGAAGTACATCTGCTCTATAACCTTGAATTCTAATCTCACTAGGGAGTCTGAGGCATAAATAATATAGAACTAGTTTTGAAATGAACGGTACTTAGCTCACAGTGTCTTTGTTAATAAAACACGTGTCTACCAGTAATTCAATACAGGATTTCCAAAATGAATAGCCCCATATACTTGACGATAAGTCCATCATGTGCTCAAAGGTTATTGTGTTGCAAATAATGGTAGTTTAGAATAAATATTATGCTTACTTTTACTCTTTTATAAAAGTAAAAACAAGTACAATTCCTTGTATCGTGAGTGAAAGGCGTAGATTGTGATCTCACGCGGTGTACCTAAAGAATTTTTGAAGCGGAATATTTTTGACCAATTACCTCATTTGTTAGCTAGCTATTTACAGCTGCTTTACTACCAAATTAAAATGTAACTTCGGAATGGACGCCACTCTTGCGTGACTTAGGAAACCTGCTTTAGATACATAACCTACATAATCAGGCTATAATTTTCCCATTGCTGGGACACGGGCCTCCTCTCTGTGAGAGGGACTGGGCCGTAATCCACCACGCGGGCCCAGTGCGGATTGGTAGATGTCACATGTCTTCGAATTTTTGGTTCTAGGACATGCCGGTTTCCTCACGATGTTTTCCTCCACCTTTATGAGAGCAGTCGTGATTTGGTGATTAAATAATTTACACAAAGTAAAGCGCCTGTCTGGGTTCGAACCTACGACTCGTAAGTCGCGGCCTTTACCACTAGGCCACCACTCCTCTCTAATGCTTTCAATGCTTACAATAATTTCAAAGCAAAAATGCACTATATAGTTGCTATTTTATAGGTAAGTGAACGGATTCATAGTGTATAGTCAGTTTTAATTAAGTCGTGGTGCGCTTGTGTTTTTGTGAAAGTATCGCAATTAATATGAACGGAATACTCACATGACCCTTTGGGATACGGACTTAATTATTTTTTGTTGCAAAATTAAACAACCACTAAACTGAATGTTTTTTGCATCTAGCAGCCTTGTGTGCTTGCGAATATAGCCTCGCACTAAGATCATAAAGGGTATCTACTAATTAAAGTATTAATTAATTGACGACTTTGTAGTTTTAAATGCTCTTTTTTACTGTTTTTATTTTCAGCGCGTGTCCCAAATAAAATACTTTCTTCCTTTGATGTGTGATGTCCAGTTACAGTTTTGTTCCACTATTTATGCCCAAGAAGTTTGTGTTTTCTACTTGTTCTATGATACTTTCTTCATATTTTACGACTTTGAAAGTAATTATGATGGATTTCAGAAGAAACACACGGTGGGTTTCAAATGTCCGAACGGCCCCGCTTGCCGCCACGTGTGGTGTTGTGCCATTGAACAGATGCTGTTTTTTACGTGAGTACACTTTTTCATACCTGCATGTTTTTTTATTAACTGTTGAGTAGTTTTTATTATATTTAATATTAATAGCTGTATGAGTCAATGCCCGGACGTGACCTCAGCTTGTTGCAGTTTTATTGCTTTTGAATTAATGTGTCGGTCAAAAACATTGATGAACTTAAAGTCTACATTTCTATAAGTTTTATGGGGGGCCAAATTTCAAATCCCTTGTTTATTTGGTCGAGGGGCAATACTGGTGTACTGTGGCTGCAGAAATCCGCTGGATGCGAGAAGCACAGAACCGGTTGAAGTGGAGGTGCTTGGGGGAGGCTTATGTCCAGAAGTGAACGTCTTTCGGTTGAAATGTTGATGATGATGTTTGCATGTGTTAAATCGGCGATATTCTTAATAATAATACCTAAACTGGTCACTGTAGTATCCCGGTACAGCAAACAGTTTCTGTGAGATTAAGCAGTGGTTAGCACTCAGACTTACAGACACAGTGCATCCACTCAAACCCATGAATGCTAACATGTTCATAGGTCTAAGTGGATTAACTTTATTTTTCGCTAACGTAGGGATAAAAAGATTCACACGCAAGGGCACTTCAATCAATATGCGTAACCTTTTCCCAACTATGTTGGGGTCGGCTTCCTGTCTAACCGGATGTAGCTGAATACCAGTTTTTTACATGGAGCGACTGCCTAACAAGGCCACTTAAACCTGTAAACCGAAGGTATAATGCCTTTCGGCATGATTTGAAGTTTACCCGCAATCAAAACATGCCATGATGTCTACTGTTGATATATATTTCTGTTTTTGTTGTTGGAAGCTATTAAGAGTTCAATTGATAGTGACTAGGTTATGCTCGCGGCTTCGCCCGCGTGCAGGTCTGAAATTATGCCACGGGAACGTACTATGGCAATAAAAAGTATTCTATGTGTAAATCCAGGTTATAAACTATCTGTAGGTATGCCAAATTTCATCGAAATCCGTTCAGCCGTTTTTGCGTGATTGAGTAAGAAACATCTAAAAATACAAATTTTTACATTTATAATATTAAGAAGGATGAAATGGTTTATTGTCCAGATATACATCCAACTTCCAATAAATACACAAATAAATAACGTAATAATAATAAACAGTAGGTACAGACGCCAGCACATCAGATTTTCAACTTTATCGCTAAAGCATAAGGTTCAAAGTTGATTGGGAAAATTTGTCAGTTTCGGGTAGCTTGATGTGCTGGCGTCTGTACAATACAATTTCACATATTCATATCGCATGCTTTAATTGATCATTTAATTTGTAATATTTGTATACAGACCGATACGAATCAAAGGATGGTCTTAGAGCTGAAAAGAATAATACGTGTTGCGTCAGGTTACCGTCGTCGTCAGACGCGTGCGTGTACTCGAGCGGCGGGCTGTTCTCGTGGGGCACGAAGTTCAAGTACGTGGGCCGCACGGAGCGGGAGATACTGGAGAGGGACGGTCTACTTGCGCCCAGGGACTCTCAGGTACTATACACTAGTTTGATGTTCTTTAGGAATGGTATAAGTTCCTTATTTTCTCTCACAAAAAATAATCATTCAAAAGCAGACTCCAGCGAAATACCACCTAATTGGAATGACCATCGACGGCCGCCATGTCCCACGCACAATGGTCCTCTTGAAGGACTAAGTGCGAAAACCAAAGCCTATAACATAGAACACACCCTGGCGAAGTGTGGTTTCTTCCAGTTTATTTTTTCAGTAATTTTTTTATTGGATATGAGTAGTCTTGCTGTATATCAAACCACACTTAAAATGGACTTAGCATTGTCGCCTAAAATTATAATAACAAAGCGGGGGATTTTCAAAATGGTGAGCAAAAATCAATTCAATCAATGGTATCAGTTGACTGGGCGGTAATTTGATGGCAATATTTTCTTGTGTTGGGCCGGAGTCCATAAATGATTTTGTTCTCAAGTGAGCACAATGGGTCTGACGAGGTTTAGGTTTTGAACTCACATTAATCCAGAATTGATGATATTTGCAATCTGCGGTTTAATTGCGTATCAGTAACAATGGCTTTAATTTTGACAGCTCAACAACATGCATTACGTTGTTGAGCAGACAATTTTTTCGAACATATGAAGCATTGGATTAGCAATTTCCTCCAAAATGATTCAGATTGAGATTGATAGTGTGTTACGCAATTAGGGTGCTGCTTGCTCCAAGAATGTAGAAAAAACAAAAAAAAAATATAAAATTCATTTTTTAAAGAATTTACAAAAATTTAAACATTTTTGCTTTGGGACAGCATCATTTAAACGCGCGACGATAAATTTCTTCATAGTTAGAAGCTATACCATAAATAGGTATATTTTGTTTTATTTCAGAAAGAAGGCTCGACCACAGGTGGTAAAAGGAAAGCGTCCAGTGTGCCGGCCACCCCCTCCACCCCCATGACCGGAGACTTCGGTATTTATCGTACATATCTATTTCATTACACTTATATACCTTAGAGAACCATCTACTGCGTATTTTTCTTTACTTGTCTTATTTGGTAAACAGACACGGTAAAAAAGTTTTCTGGTCAGTCAAGATCAACCTGAAGTTAGGTTAGTATGAATGTATGATTTTTGTAAGAATCACATACTACATGAATTACATAAAAAAATGCTTCACATTCATTTTCTCGAAATTCAGTACATATACAATATGTTTGTTTTTTGTTGGGTGTCCGACTGTCCGTCAGTCACCTGTGTGCCAGTCACTTTCTAACGCTCGAAGTAATAATAAAAACCGTTTATTTAAAAAGGCATATCTAAACTTAATATTATAAAGAGAAAAGGTTTGATTTTTTTTTGTATGTTTGTTACGCTTTCACGCTAAAACGGCTGAACAGATTTGGATAAAATTTGGCACATGGGTAGACCATGACCTGGATTAGGACATAGATTACTTTTTATCCCGATATTCTCACGGGATCGAGACTTATGCGTGTGGAACCGCGCGGCGCAGCTAGTTTACAATAAATAGCATACCTTAACAATGTAAATAGAGCACAGTTGCTTATTTGCCTGAACTAGGTTGAACCGGTGTTTCAGACTAGAAATTACATAAATATAAATAATGACGTAACATGACAAATAATGACGTAACAATGAATATAAATTAAAACTTAGGTAAATAGAAGTAAAATGGCATGTTAGCTTGCAGATAACAAGAAGATCTTCTGTAATCAATGGTTAATAAAGATTAAAGTTTTTTTCACAGCAAATATTAATTTTGGGCCTCAGAATGTAAAAATCTGAATAAAAAATACATGTTTTGGGGTTGCATTATATTATGTGTATTAGATCATTCCGTCTCTCGTTAATATTGTCAGCATTGTAAGTAAGCATGGTGTCATATTTACACCCGCTGTGGACATATTTGTTTACCGAATAAGTTACCTAAAGAAAGTTACACATTACCTTTTACCCACTTCATTGCTCCAGCTCCACACTAGTTTAGGGTCAAAACTGAATATTTTTGTAAATATCGCCCCCATGTACAGGTTACAGCAGCCTTCCCCGGTCAACACACAGCGCGCCTCTAGAGGAAAGTGCCGGTGATGATAGTTGTAACGGCGCGTGCTTGCTGAGCGGGCCGGCCGTGGACATCGCGCTGGCCTGCACAGACCATCTGAGGACTGTGCAGGAGGAAGCTAAGTCACCCGGTACGTTGTACTGGTGTTATTACATCAAATTTTATTTTAACCTTTAAACCGCTTACGTCGGATTAATCCGACAAATATTTTCGGGTCCATTTCGCCAGGGTCGTATATTTACGACAAAAAGCCACAGCTCGTTTAATCTGCTTTTTTATTTAGGTAATTACGCTGTTTTCTATCAGGTATTTTGTTTCGTTTTTTTTTTTTAACTTCGTGAGCTGAGGGCACGACAAATGATATGAAGTCGGGCGGTTAAAAGGTTAAACTTGATTTTTTTTGCTATTCAACTTAGGGCTGATTTTTCAATCATCTGATAACTTTATTTGACAGTTATTTTATACAAAAAATGTCAAACGTCAATTTTATTCCTCGAATAAAAGTAGTTATCTGGCGATGGAAAAATCATGTAAGCAATGATTTCAGTAATATATTATATGTCAATGCATGTAATTTATAATATTGTAAAATAATACTTAAAATGAAGTTGAATAGCAAAATCAAAATTATTTTTATTACCTTAAATGCATTGACATTTAAATTGCTTTTGATGTATATCACTTGCTAAATTGTAACCCCACTGGAAGAAGTCCTGCGACCTAACAATTTCTGTTCAATATATTGCAGCAATCCCAGCAGAGTACAGTCTCCGCGACTCGTTCGAGCACTCGTCATCGGAGTCTGGCGTGACGTCGGCCACGCTGGCCCAGCTGGCCCCGGCCGGCGACGACTGGGCCCCTGGCGCGGCGCTGGGGCCCGCGCCGCGGCCCTTCAGCCTGCTGCGCGCCTTCGTGCCGTCGTTCCTCGTGGTGTGGCTGTGCCTGGCGCTGCTGGCGCTGCTGCTGTTCGAGACGGACTGGGCGCCCCTGCGCGAGCTCAAGCGCAAGCCCGAGCTCGTGGCCCTGCGACGCCACTACTACACGCCCCTCAAAGACTACCTGAAGCGCAAGGTCGTTGAACTGTTCTGATTCGCATCCCGGCCGCGGCGGCCGTCGCTCGTCCACTTCCCGAGTGTCAAATTTTTCCGGCGCGTACCGTTAAGTTTTTAAGGGTAAAGTGATTGACCTCGCTGGACAGACGTCAACTCAGCTTCAGCTCAAACTTCTGTCTATACTTTACTGAAAATTACGCTTTCAGTATTGTGCTAATCCTACAAAATATTTCCTTTTCTATTTTCTGAAACTCTAGTTCTGTCCTGCTACTACTGGCTGTGTTTACGTATTTCCGGCGAGGACGTTTCAACGAGTCTTATTTGTACAAACTCTTCGCGTACTTAGAAGTAAGTCACCGCTATACGCTTTCTTATAGTACAATTAATTTGTAAGCTATCACTACTTGTCTCGCACGGCACAAGGATTTGTGGGGTTTCTACGTTCCTAATTGTTTTTCTTACATGGGCCTACAGCTTAGATCGGCCTGACGAACGTTACTCCGACGGACGACGTCCAAACTTACAAAATATTAGGTCTGTTAAAATAAATTTATAATGTTCTGCTTACAAACTACGATATTATGAATCTCATAATTTTATACTACAATTTTCACGTAACATTCCACTTAATAATTTAGTCTTCCAAAAGTATTGTTTGTAGTGTTTTAAATAATTATTTTTATAGTACCTATTTACTGAATGATTAAGTATTCGCGCACAAAGTATGTAATAATTTATTTTTGTAGAAGTGCCATAACTTGATATTTTAAACCTAGTCATAAACAGCTGGTTCTATACTTTCTGCACAATTATTGTATAAGTTTATGAATAATATGTTGTCTAAGTGTTATTTATAATATTTTTATTAGGAACACATTGATAAAATTATTTATTTATTATGACACAATTAAATGTTGTTAATGCCTTACTAGTGTGTTAGACTTAAGTACTTATTTAGACGTTTGCCTAGTCACTACGTATGTAAATGATTCATATTAGCACTAGTTTTATTTTTTACACGAAATATGTACTTACAGTGCGGACGTCGAGATAATGCGTTCTTGACACCTGACAATTTCATGCAGACGATTAACCGAATGCGTGTTTTCCGAATTTGATCTTTATATGCTACAAGAATTGTTGCATTGACAGGTGTCAGGACCGCATTCTCTCGATGACCGGGACTTTAAAAAACTGTGTGGTGGCCACAGCAGCACATGAGTAGATAAACGGCAGCAGCTTAGCTTCTAGTAAAAGCTAAAAAGTGAGTTCATGTTTTCAGTGATTTAGAACTGATTTTGTAGTTAACAGAACATTCATAAAAGACCTTACTGTATTACAATATGTTCTAAATTACGGGAAATAAGTACGTTCCCAAAATCAAAGAGGCTATGTAACTATTTTGCAAATTGCAAAACTATTGATAATGATTGTTGGGGCCAGCACAAGTACCGTGAATTGAATAAAATACTTGATAAAAAGTAATCTGTAGCTATTTCGTACTGAAGTAACAACTCTGCTTACCTACACATCACGTCGCTTGATCATAATTTATTGAAATTGTCAATTAAAATTACTTAATAAACTGTCAAAAAGTAAACAAGTATGGACTGCATCGCATTTAACTAGAATAAATTGTAAAATGACAGAAAATCTTCGTTGTGGTAGTCTAATACTCGTAGCCAATAAAATAGAACTTTTAATTTTTCTTTGTGGACCAACATGCTATGGTGTTAAGTTTGTATGTACCTAAAAACTTATTTTTATACCGTTATTGCTTTTTCAACTCTTATTACGCTTAGAATTAAGAATCTCTTTATAATGTTATAAACAGGAATGAAAGTTGGTAATGTTTGGAATGTTATAGATGGTTTATTTCGACAATGTTTAGATGCCAAACTGAGTTTTTACAGATACGTATTGTTTCACTCAATCACTGTGCAATCTGCTGTGTGGCTGTGCGCTATATGGTCGGCAGTGGTACCTTGTGATCGGACCATTCGCAACAGAAAGCAGAATGCCAGTACTTACCATCCTCGTGAACTTGTTATAAAATAATGTAATTGTAGTCTAAGAACAAACATAGCTTTTAGTTAACATTTTTGAAAAATCATAGAGGTTTTAATAAAACATCCTGCCGAAATCGATTTAATCTTTTATTATTAAAATACTTCCAAAATAAGCAACAAACAAATAACAATGTAAAAAGAACATTCTATGGTGCTATATAGACCTGCTATTTAAAATTAACACTGTAATGATTATTATTATATGCAATTTTATCACTGTCAAACTTACAGTATACATTTTTTATCCATTCATATTTTAGAAATATGGCACTTGGAAGTTGTTAAAAAGTAATAAGTATTACAAATATAGGTAGCTTTTTATTACAAACAAGTATAATACGCTTAAAGAGTGCTATCTTACAAGTTGGATTTCTTCAATACGCCTGCGCAAACTATTGTCATTATTTGTATAGCATTACGAAATTTGCGAATGTGGGTCCTAATCGATTACAGTGTTGGAAAGCAGCAAAATTGACATGGTACGATCACAAAAAATACTCTTATAAATTCAGATTCACCCTTATTATAATCATAATGTAAAATATACATTCATTTGAGCTACGCGGCGATAGTTTTCGTATACAGACGACTCGATGCGCACACGCAGAGGACAGGCTTGGGGGGGGCTACAAGACGCCGCCCGCGCCATCGGTCCACAAAAATCACCACCGCATAAACGGTATACAACTAATATAATTCCATATCCACCCATAAAATACGTAGGAGGTACCTAAGCATAGACAGCGTGCGGGCCGGACTCGGCGGTCAGTCCACGATGGACAGCTGCGCGAAGCCGAGCAGACTGTTCTCGTCCTCGGGCTCGGGCGGCGCCGAGCGCAGGCGGAACGTGAGCGAGCGCGGGGCCGGCGCCGCGCCCGGGAACAGCGCGTCGTCCACCAGGCGCTGCAGCTGCCGGGCCGTCACGTCGGCGTCGCGCGCGTCCAGCAGGCCCGCGCCCACCAGCTCCGTGGCGATGCCGTCGGCCGAGTCCTTGCCGGGCGCGAACTCGAAGCGGATGTCGTTGAGCTCGTTGCGCGCGTTGCGCATGCGCAGCACCAGGTTGAGCTGCGGCGCGTCGCTGGCGGCTCCCAGCGAGCCGATGGTGAAGCCGGCGCGCTCGTCGTCGCTATCGGAGCTGTCTGCTCGCTCCAGCGTGTTCATGGGCCGGTCGCGCTCGGCGTCATCCTCGTCGTCGTCGTCGTCCTCCTCGCTCTCCCACACCCACTCGCCCGTCTCCATGCGGTGCAGCCGGCCCGATGCGCCGGGCTGGCGCCGGCTGGCCTTGTGCACGCGCGTCTCCATGCTGGGCCCGATGGTCACCAGCGTGGACACTAGGTACTTGCGGTCGCGCGCCTTCTTAAAGAACGAATGCTTCAGCAGCTCGGTGGCAGTCGGTCGCTTCGCCGGATCCTTCTGCAGACATTCGAATATCATTTTCCTGAACGTCTTGCCGTACGCCTTATACTGGTCCTTCTCCTCAGCGCCGGTGTCGAGCGTCGGCGGGTCGTTCTGTAGCGTGAGCATGAGCACCTTCATCGGAGGATACTTGTGGTACGGCGCAGTGCCAGTCGCCATTTCGATGGCCGTAATTCCAAAAGACCAGATATCGGCTTTGAAATCATATCCGTGGTTTTGCTCCATGACTTCGGGCGCCATCCAGCACGGGGTGCCTACGAACGTGTGGCGCACCTTCTGCCGCGAGATGTCGCGTCCCGTGGCCAGCCACGCCGACACGCCGAAGTCGGCGATCTGAACGATTCCGTCATCTCCGAGTAGGATATTACCGGCCTTAATGTCTCTGTGTATCTGACCATTCTGGTGAAAATACTCGAGGCCTTTAAGCACCTCTTTCAATACTGTGGCGATCGTCGCCTCGTCGAACACGCCGTGCTTGCAATTGGATATCCTCATTTTGTGTTTGATGATATCGAGCAAGCTGCCGCCCTCGAGCAGCCGCAGCACGAGCCACAGTTCCTCTTTAACCACGAAACTGGTGTAGTAAGTGACGACGTTCTCGTGGTTGCAGCTGGACATGGCCTGGATCTCCTTGAGCAGCTCGTCCATGGAGGTGTTCCACTTCTCCAGGTTGATGCGCTTGATGGCGCACTTCTCTCCGCGCGGCCGGCAGAAGGCGGCGTGCACGACGGCCGTAGCGCCGCAGCCGATGACATCCAGCAGCTCGTAGTCGTCCTGGCTGTTGGGCCACGTGTGCCCGGAACCCGCCATTCTTACGACCACCTAATGTTCTTATACCTGAATTAGCTCTACAGCTACTACTTGTTCTTATATGTACTGCTAATAAGGCCAAACTTTAAGGCATTAACTGAACTACAAACTGTCTTTTAAAGTGCAGAAAAACCTGGGTAGGTTTTATCTTCCATGTTGATGTGATGTTTAGGTTTGTAATTCTGAATTACTAAGCGCTTTTCCTCCTTATCTGATTCAAGTCTATGAATGGTTTTAGAAGATTCTCTTAACTCTAATATAGTTTGGTCTATATAGTTACTTGTATTGTCGTTGTAGTCTACACTTGAAGGGTATAATTCATCACCTGAGAACAAAATAAAGTTATCAGTACTATTTAAATTTAATTTGAAAAAATAAAGAAAGCAAGAATCACAATATAATTACCAGGTAGCAGAAACACGACGCCATCTTTTACTTTGATTATGAATGGATATGTTAAGTCAGTACCATGTCCACTCCTATCTCGGGCGAATTTGAGGAGCTCTTGTAAGTCCTTCACTTGGGTCAATCGGTTGAGCTCGTATAGCTGAGGTACTTGTAGCTTTTTGTCACTGTGTAAAACTTCAGTTGGGCTCAACCACTGAAACAAAAAACTTAAATTACAAACAGACAGTTGATATATTATTTATTAGTAAAATTATCCTAAATAAAAAAAAAATGTAGGGACCAAGTTCAACACAAGACTGAAATCAAATGACTGACCGACTGACTGTCTGACTTAACTGAAAAGTATCAGCAAGGTACAATTTTTTTTTTTAACTTTTTGTTAAAATAATGTAATTAAATAAAATACATTAAAATGGTGTTGGAATAGTCTAACATCATTTAGGAAATATGCAGTGATTGCTTATAAAAAGTAGATCATTTGCAAAAATCTGTATTATTTATTTCCCACTGGCAAAAATAAACATTGTGAAAACCATTACCTGAACTTCAGCGACTTCACAGCTGCTTCGAAAGCTCTTCGGCCTATTTTCTAAAGCAGTTACGAAGAAAGCAGTGTTGAACCTCTTTGGGATTTTGACAGGAGACAGCCAATTGCTCCAGTAGTGCAAGGACCAGATGTCAGGATAACACTGATGCTCTTCACAGAAGGTAAACCAGTCCCCGGGGTCTTTGTTAAGCTGAAAGAATGGCAAAGTTCATATAAATATTGGTAAATAAGTAAAAATTTACTACCCTGAGCCAATCCAATAAAAGAATATGATTGTAGATGTTGTTGTAGCAAAATAATGACTATACAAGAAGTCGGAATATTACCTGATTCCACTAATTAAATATACTGTTGATGTTGGTGCCAAAATGTTTGCATATTGTATTGACTTATTCATTTACAATTTTCTAGAAATTATGTTTTTTCGATGACTTGTTGTTCTAGAAGTCCTACAGGTTGTTTCATAATGCCCAGATAAGTACTATCTATCTGGTAGAATCTACCAGATATTTTTTTATGAAATTATCTGTCAAATCAGTTAGGTAATAGGTAATAGGTAATACGGGCTGTTGTCCGCAACTCCACGTCAATGCGCGTATTTTGCGTTAAAAATGGTTAACTGGAATGAAAGGCGACTAACAAAAGGTATTTGTGACAAGGCAGATGTGATTAGAAATGCTGGGAGGGGACACCCTAGTAAGACATAATAGTGAAGTTATTGGTGATGTTTTTCATAAAGATCACTTGCATAGTACTTGCAACCTGCGAGTATGTATGACCAGATGTATTAACATAAACAATGAAAAAATGCAGATGACATTCTGTAGTTACAGCCACAGGAAGGTGTGAGTTATGTATGTTTGTGTGTCAGTTAACAGGAAAGCATCCAGTGCTAGTGAAACAGGCCAGAAGAGATTTAGCACAATTAACAGTTTTAACTGATTAGTAAGCTAATCTTTAATTTGAGAAAAGAAAAACAACACTTGAAATAGCAACTACCTTCATTTCTGCTATACCAAAAACTTCACCTGTATGTATTATGCAAATTGCATTTGAGCTCCTATTTCTTATTGAAACATGTTCAAATATACCTACAATAAAATATTGACACAACTGTAAGCCGTACAACCCAAAGCATAGATAATATACTCACCCGACTTTGCCAGTAGTTAACATCAATATCCTCTATGATGTCTGCCCATAGCCCAGTCCTCTGCTCCTTCCTCTTCTGGCTGCAGATCAACAGGCCCAACTCCTCAAAAGTTTCTCTGATTGCTGTTATCCTCAGTTGCAAATGTCTATAAACACAAATATTATTCATGAGAACAATTGGAAAGCGTACATACACAATGGCAAATGTTGGCCACACAATCAAGCCCATTACTTGTTTTGTACACAATTGTTTTATCTAAGTAGGTGTTATCTGACAATGAATGCCAAAATTGCACCAACATTGGTATATTGGAGTTATAATTGAACTAATTATGAGGCATTGTTGGAGGCCAATATATTTAGTGGGCATATGAGAGATATTTTATATGATTGCATTGATCGCTGTTGGCTCAATTAAGAATCAAATGTCTTGATTCAGTTGTGGTTTGTTCTCTTTGTGGTTTTGGTTAGCACAAAAATAAATATGATGGAAAGTTTGCTACAACAAGAACAGAAAAATCTTACTAAGAAGTACACAAACATATCCTCAATAATATCAATTAAATGTAGATTAGATGATGTAGAATGTATAATGAAAATACATTTGGTAGTTTAAACATGCAAGCACTCACTTTAATACCAAATATGGCTATAATAATAATTAATGCTCTGGCATTTATGTTTATTTTGCATAACCAGTTGCTATTAATGTATGTAAAAAAATATAAGGAAAGCACTCACACTTCTGCTATTAAAAACACAAGGTATGTTAGAAAGTATTCATCAAGATATAATATGAAGACAAGCACAGTAACTATGTATCATTACAAAACATAAATACACAAATTAGCTAAAGTACACAACATATAAAAATGATTGCAATATGCACTTCACTAGGTGTTAATTATAATGTAGTGTACTGTTTACTGTCGTTATCATTTAGTGTGTGACTGACGAAAACGTCAGCCAACTGCCGAGATGTCAAGGTCCACAAATATTACCTTTGTATTGGATTATTTTGGAAAATCTGGTTGATAACACTATCAGGGCGGTGAAATGCTTCCAAATCTTGTTTCGAGTAGCCGAAAGATTTGAGGAGCTCCAGCCAGCGGGGGCTCCCGTCCACGGACTCGCTGACTCCGCCGGGAAACACCACGCTGTTGGCAAACGAAGCACTGCGCGTCCGAGTCTGCAACAATATGTCGTAATTAACACCGCCACGATCCTCAACCCGCGATAACAACTCGCTATTCCGCTTGGTGAGCACTATTAACGAAGCAGAGTCACGCCAACTTTTTCCAATAATATTTTTCATGACTGATTTTTAACAGCGACAAACAGTAAGTAATAGGGTTTAAAATACAAGGTCGACTTACGCGTTCTACGTTACGAGGAACTCTATGAGTGATAATCAAGTTTTTGTGTCTTATCGTTGGTGATAAATTGTTTTGCGACAGCACAAAATGGTTAATAAATACAAAAATAGCACAAAATTGACATTCACTGCACTCACATTTTTTTTCTGTGTCAGCACCTAATAGTGTTGCAAGAATAATCGATGGACTCAAAAATAGTGATTAAGAATTCAATAACTTGTGTGAATCACCTAAATTCTTAAAAGCACAAATAAATACCAGTACAAATAGAACTACAGAGTAATGTTTTCTTTATATTTAGTTTGAAAACTAGCATTTTTACAAAAAAAATATTTGGAAAATCTATTCCGGGTAACCAACAAGTAAAATCGAGAATATGGACATCACTACTACAGCAGTTGTTACTTTTTTGTGCAAATGAAACACGAGTCTTTTAGCACTAATTTAAAACCGGTTTTTTATTTCTTTTATTAAAAAAGTGTTACTATTTTTTAGAAAGAAGTCCCTTAACGCGGCTTGCGGTAGCAGTAAAGAAAAAGCGTGGGCTCCATGCGACTTTCTCTCTTTCTTTGTCTCTTTCTATTATAAACGAGTGTGTGTCTGCGTGCGAGTGTCGCCGACCGAAGGAACTACATTCCACGGCGGCGGTCCCCTGACCGACACTACAATATCGTTTTATTTTGCAATTCAATTTTAAGTAATTGGGATGGCTATGGGTTACCTAAGACACCCTAAGTTGCTCGGAAACTAAGAAAAGGAGAAGTCAATCACTCTTTGAATTAGGTGGAAGAATGAGTCTAGCAAATACTAAAACAAAAAATTGTTACCAACATTTGTACCTACTCTTATTAGGGCTTCAGCTGCATCTGGTTAGACTGGAAGCCGTCCCTGACATAGTTGGGAAAAGGTTAGGCAGATTGATTGTTTTATTTGTACTCACATTTGTTTTTATACATCAATTTCACAAAGACTTGACTCCTATACGGACTCCTAACTAGTACCTAAATAATCTCCTCGCCTGAGATGCAATTCCATGCGCAATCCAATTCCCAAAACACATTAGTTTCAAAGATTACCTAGTTATGAGGAAACATGGCAACGGAAATAGATTGCTGAATTTACATTTTGATTTTCAGATTCTGTGAACCTAGGTTTGTAGGGGGTGTCTGAAGAGTGAAGATCAGTGTTTTGCTAGCTATATATCTATACCTACCTACTAAAAATAAAGCTGAAGAGCTTGTTTGTTTAAAAAAAAAAAAAATGCATTTTAGGAAGGGTACTATTAAGATTACGCTAGCACCCTTAACAGCCGAGCAAAAAGAGAAAATCGGAACGAAAGAGAAAACGAAGTAATAGCGCGGGCAGGCGATCCAATGCGGTGGTTGTCGGGGGAACAAGAAGACAAAGTTGCGGGCAGAAGCTAGTCCGTTAGGTATACAGACATTGTTACTGGGTCCATTAGCACACAGGTGCAATATCTTGTTCGACATTATCGTAACACTTACTACCTATATATCTATTCCAGTAAAATTTATATTTATAGCTAGGTTGTTAGGTGTCTGATAGTATGAAAGAGTATACCTACCTACTATCAGAAGCAAAATCGAGAAATGGGCCAAAGACGTCACTGAAACCGTTCAGTGATGTCTTCTGTGGATTCGGTGGTTGATCTCGGATTGGTATCTGAAAGAGTGGAAGAGGAAAAGAGAAGGCCGATGCTTAGATAGGAGGATGACCTGAGATGGACAGCGGGTACCACATGTACAAGGAAAGCTCACAGGGGACACAGGGGAGGCCTATGCTGGAAATTAAAATGTAGGTACTCTTTACTGATTTCTAAGAAGTAGGTATATGAGGAAACTGGAGGAATTTGTATGGGAAGTGGTCTATGGAGCAATAGCGACACGTTTTTGATATTTTTGTATGGATACTTCATCTATACCATAGGGACATCAAAATTTAACCCGACAAATTCAAGAAAAATATGCTGTTAGAATTTACAAAATTTTCAAGGTCACGGAACGGAGTTGGATGAAATTTGGCACATGGATAGACCATAACCTGGATTAGGACACAGGATATTTTGTATCCCGATATTTCCACGGGATCGAGACTTATACTGGTGAAACCGCGTGGCGCAGCTCTATACCTAAAGCGTATTAACTATGACCAGGGAATAATGCAGAATTGTGGCCCTCTGAGGGTCTATACCTACGCACGAAATCCGTAGTTTCGCCTTAAATTACGAGCGTTTCTTACTCCGTATAACTTACGGACATAAGATTAGTTCGGCGCCCGAACTAAGAACAATTGACAACACGATTTGACAGTTGTCCTTACTCCCGATGTTATTTCTTTTTATCATTTCGAAAAGGTTAATTAATCAGGAGTAGGGTTCATTTCGAGGTGTCGAACTACTTTTAGGCGGGCCCATATCTTCGTTGACGGGCTTAACGATGTTTTTCCTTCAACGATATCAGTAATGTCCAATTGTCCATGACAAAATCGGAAAGTACAGATACATAAATAAAATTATCAAAACCATACGAAGCTTTTTAAAATTTTATAGCGCTCTTGTTTGCATAGGAAAATGCATGTTCTACTTACCTACATTAAACTGAATAAAATTGAAAAGGAAATTTAAAAGAAGCCTGAAAAGTTTTAAACGGAAAGTCTGCTAGCTGTCGGCTTAAACTAGAGATAAAATAGGTTTTCCCTTAACAAAAAAGGCGTTTCTTTAAAAAAAGAATGTGAAGCGTTTGGCCATTTTAATTTACGCCAAGGATCCCACGTGTAAATTTTTTCTTGTGTTATAGGTATAGTCTTCCCCATTCCTGCCCTTAGGTGTCGTAAAAGGTGACTATAAGGGACTACAGCAATTAAGAGAATGGGCCACAATCATAACAAGTTATACAGGTCGGTATTTTAACTGACCAATGGGCCTTTAATTACTGCAACATTTTGGAGACTTCTTTAGGAGCTCTTTCTGAACAGTGTGAGTATAGGCACAAACATTTTGTTCTGTGAGGGATGAAACACAAGACACCTAGTGTAGCAGCTAGCTACGCTCAACCTGAGCTAAATGTGGTGTTTCCAAAATCATCTACTTAATAGAAATCTTAAAATCATTCATTCGCTGACAGACAACGCGCTGAACGAAAGTAAGCGTTCGAGAAGGATTTCCGAAAATTCACTCGGAAAACTGAGGTCAAATTTAATAGGGAATAAAAGTTTGTATGGAAGTCCGTTCGAACCGGAAAGTTGGCAGTACTCAGACTTTTATAGGTAAAAGTTTGTTGGACCAATTGTTTTTGGCAACTGATCCGCTGCGTTGTTCTAATAGAAAAATATGCGATAAGTAAACAAACATCCACTGTTTTCTCTAAAAACAAGTGAATTACACAAAAAACTCCACATTATCGCTAGCTTCGCAGATTTTATCCTCGGTAAACTGTCAGAATCAATCAATGCACACGGTTGGTTACGTGCGGAGGGTCCTTACTCGTAATAATGTGATCTTTGAGGCACCTCTCCCACCGTTGGCGAGAAAGCGACTATCAACGATTTTCTCGCTCAAAAAACGTACAATATTTTGTAGGTAATAGTTGATCGCTGACTGTTCACACCGCAGGCGAGTACATACTCATTTCGCAGTGACAAGAGCTATCAAGGGGAGTAATCGCTTAGCGACCCTCGCTTAGCGTGCAGAACACTCGCTGGGAGACTCATGCTTGGTAACATACCTACGTATCCCGACGAGTAATCGATTGTCGCCGTTGCTCACTCGATGCTCGTTTCTCGTCAACTCGTTTTTAGTTGCTAGCTCTACTCATAATCAGTCTATAACGTTCCCGATGCTGGGACACAGGCCTCCTCTTTGTGTGAGGGAGTGGGTCACCACGCGGGCCCAGTGCGCGTTATTAGATGTCACATGTCTTCGATTTATTGGTTTGAATTCTTGGTAATGCTGGTGTCCTCACGACACACACGACAGACAACTAGTAGGTAAGTTGGGCCCGCTACCACTGAGCCACACTGCTCAGCTGTTAGCTGTACTCGCTACTCGTTAATCGCCGGCGGTGGGCTAGGTGCCTTAAGTCCGATATGATATGAGTTCGAGACTCCGCTCGATAGCTACTCGTGCATGCCTCATACGGAGACTTATCTTATTTTTATTTCCTTATCTTTTAAGGGTAAAATCTTTACAACAACAGCGCTTACTTAACTTTGTTTCAAGAAATCTTTTTAACAACTTTGTGTTGTTTGAAACGAGTGTTACTTAGTAGGAAAAAGTATAGTAGCTTTTGCCCACAATTTGCCATCACCGTGGAGATCGCAACTTATCGCAGCCGAGATGAAAATCCATGTCCTAAACCAGGGCACGGTTTATCCGTGTGCGCTGAATCCGTTAGAGCGCGAACATTTTAACAGACACACAGATAGAGTTACTTTCTCATTTATCCATACTAATATTATAAATTCGAAAGTTACTCTGTCTGTCTATCTGTCTGTATGTTACCTTTTCACGGCTAAAGCACTGAACGGATTTCGATAAAATTTGGCAGAGAGATTTGCATCCCGGGGAAGGACATAGGATAGTTTTTATCGACATACCTCTCGGCCGAGGCCGCGGGCGGAAGCTAGTAATATTATAAAATGTCGTTAATAATGCATGCAGGAAGTCTTCATGGATCAATAATGTTGGTAGTGTAAACGCTCAACATCGCAAGCCGGTATTCTTCTTCGCGTGTCGATAGCAATCTAAATGGACTCGGCCCAGAATTCGGCAACTTGTTTGGTCCCATCACCAGCGTCCATCAGTTCCTGTAACCTGACAGGATATGCAGGACACGATATTACGTGTCCCATCGTTTGTGGAACAGCACCACATTTACACTCCAAGGAGGAGTCGTCTATGAATCTCCACCTAAACAAGTTTTCCTCGCTTCGACCAAGGTAACTCATGTCCAGGTGGGAGGTCTTCAGCGGGTGGAACGAACGGTTTGGGTAATGAAGCACTGCTGTCTCGCCACAGCCGGTTAACATTCACTACGTTGACATACTTAATTCTAAATTGACACAAAATTACTCGATACTCTGGTTCTCAGTACCTACCTGTTGAGTAGTAAGAAGAGTAATGATGATCGTCAAAATGTGAAGTGTAAAGGCTAAAGGCTAAAGGCTAAAGGCTAAAGGCTAAAGGCTAAAGGCTAAAGGCTAAAGAAGATTGGGGCGGGCCGCGTCACACATTTTCCATAAACCAACGCACACTATAGGCGTGCCGCACCGCACTTTTTTGTTTGAAAATGCGTTGCTCTGCGGCACGTTGCGGATCCTGTTGCGGCTGTAATTGGGCGCCTAAAATCAATATTATTTTCTTGTTAATTTTGTCGTTCAAAAGTGCCTTTTAACGGCCTACATAAAAACAAAGAAAATATTTTCATGATTTGACTTTACCTACTTTACCTATTTGTTCCTGACCGTCCCTTCATTACGAATGTCAAACCATGTTATGTCGGCCACTCGGCCATGTCCGTTCATCAATGTGTTCAGTATTGGGTTCCCAATGTTACAGTGGGCGGCCACGCGAGAGCTGAATTCCAATCACAGGCTATAATTGACAATTTGCAAATAGGAAGATCCAATTAGAGTACTGTGGGGTCTGGGTTGGGAACTAAGATGCGTGAGCATTGCTTCTTTGACTTGACAAAGATCGTAGAACAACAGTTTTCTAACAAACTGTGACAAATCGTGACATCCATCTTTTGTGGAGTGCAAACATAAATACAACAAAACAAGTTGTGAGATTTGCTTCACGAGACAAGTATCGAAACATATGTTTTCTGGTGCAAATGCATAGCGAGGTAAATGTTTTTCCAACTTCCAAGCATGTCGTAAGATTTTGTGACTTGTAAGGTAGTAAATTATTTTATAACTGTGTATACTAAACGAGCGCTACTGGAAAGTTTGGAAAAAATGGATTGAGGTTTAAAAAACCGACCAAGTACGTGTCGGACCACGCACAATGAAGGGTTCCGTAGTTGGAATGAATTTATCCCAAGAACAAACTTAACATTGTAGTTGAAAAACATGTTCTCCCATACATTCCAACTGAAAATGTAAGTTTGTACGCACAATATTGAGAGATTTACCATGTTGTTTCAAGATCATGGACTTCTTATTAATTTTCCTTACCCCTCAAAAATGACTCCCATTTTCAAAACTCATTTATTTACGTTACACGTCTGTGTTTGGGTCACAGAGATTCATATGTGTACCAAATTTCAACTTAATCGGTCCATAAGATTCGGAGCAAATTGGCTGTGACAGACGGACAGACAGACAGACACACGAGTGATCCTATAAGGGTTCCGTTTTTTCCTTTTGAGGTACGGAACCCTAAAAATAAAGTAGAAAAAATTTATTATAACATTGGCTAGGACTAGCCTGGAGATTATGGTCCTGTCCTAAGTTGTAGATTACTATATTCATGTTAGGTAAACGTGAGTGTCTCAGATGTAAATCTGGATTTACATCTGAAATAGCTAATGCTTTACCTACTAGTGCAAAGTCAGTGTGGTGAATGCTGAATTGGTAGATATCATGCTTACTCCTTTTCTGAAAGGGTAGGGCAATAATTCAATCACGGGTCATAATAAATCATCTCTTTACTAGAAAAATAATTTTCATAACAGTACGACTTCCATTTAAAATGCAGTTTCATTCGACTTTATTTTTAAAATGATTTATTGGGAAACCGCACCACCAAAGGAAAATAAATCGTCGGCACGCAGAGTAAATTTTATTTCATTATTTTAATATGGTAGTTCGTTTACACTTTAACGAGCACATTCGGTGTTAAATGCATGAATAACTGAAATGTATTTCAATCATAAGTAGGTAATATTTCCGCCAAAAACAAAATTATACCTACAGCTCTATGGTTGCGCAACCAGCAGGCGTCAGGTGGGAACCATTGTTTTCCAGTGGAATTTATAATTGATATATAAGTAGATTCTGATGCTATGGCAAAAGAAAACAAACTGCAATAAGCCTGAATTTATTTTCGCATGATTTCACAATGGAGTATTTGCTTGCTCATATTTTTCTACGTATATAAAGCCTTTTGGCGCCTTTGTCCCGCTTTCTATAAAGTCTGTGCGGATCGGAAAATATTCCTTTGACTAGCTTCAACTATTTGTATTACAAGTTGTTGATTAATTTTCATACGAGAATGTGGTCGGTCAGGGAGGGCAGGGGTGTCTTTGGAAATAGTTTTTCTATTGTTTTATAGTAAAATAGGTAATTATGGCTAGAAAGATGGTTATGAAATCAGACGATTTTAAACTGTATACATTTATTGCATGGATAAAATAGATAAGTACCTACTTATAAGACATAATAAGAGCCTGGATCAAATATTCCATCCAGCCTTACACAGTCATTTCTGAACAAAGACCCATCACTCCACAAAGAAGCTCATTGTTCTAGGTAGTAAGATGCCACTGGCCAAGATCTTAAAGGAGGGCCACAACTCGCATTCTTTAATTACCCGAACGTGTGTAAATCAGTCCTAATAGTCCACTATTAGTCTCATACGACAACCTCGCCAAGTGTAGAGGTATATTCTTAGCCGCAGACGAGTTCTAGACCACACGGATATCTAATTACAAGATCAACTGCGAGACTCAATCTATTCTCAACAATGGGAAAGTTTAATAGCGTCCTTGAAGATTGCCGCTTGACGACACATCTAGTCCTTTGTTAAAGTTATGTGCCAAAGATATCGGTAACGCTAAAAGGTACTGAGCGAACAAAAGGGTGCATAATGGCACGGTCATCATCGTATCTTTATTCTTTATCGCTGCTACGTTTATGGGAGGCTGGCACTAACGCGCCTGATCGCACCCGCACTTCGGAGACACACAGCCCGATATTACCTAATAAATGTTGAGCACACGTCTTCAGGAAACAATGCAACGTTATTATGCGCGGCTATTATAGAACTAATTGGGGAAGGAATAAGGGTGTTCGGGTGGGATTGCATTCGTTTGAATCGTGCGCGCAACAAGTGCGGCGCAGGTGGTGGTGCGGGGTGCGGGGCGCGGGAGATGCTCATTGATCAGCCGGCGCCTGTTGCTCGACCTGACCCCCCCACCCCCCACTGACCTGCCCCCTCGATGGGCCCGACGTGTGTAATCAAACTGACATGTGCGGAATAAGGGTAGAAATAGATTGCTCATCATCATATTTTGAAACAAATATTTGAGCGGCGCGGAATTTTGATTTAGGTACGAAAAATCAGATTAAATATGCATGAGTGGCTGAAACAAAGAGATATTCGGATATATGCTTTTGGCGGGAGAGGTGGCTTGCTAATTAATGATTCCCTTTGGTTCCGTTATTAGGTTATTAATACAGTGTAACAGCCCAAACGAGTAATTGTGGGTGAGTAAACAAGGGTTTGATGAGCTGTTAAATCAACAGATTATTGGGGATAATCGTCTAGCCAAATGTGTGGTTTCGTTGAGTGTTTGTTGATAAATAATTACGCTTCGTACTACTTATTATTAATACAGTTCCATTTTCTTATTCTGCTGAAATGCGTAAGATTCCAATTGTCACCCGAATCACGTGTAAGTAAATTATCACAAGTTTTGGCAAACCATACTCATGAAACTTTTCCCGTGTTTGTATTTTTCTATGCTAATATTCGTGAGGCAAAGCTAGGTATACCGCGTCTGTTTTTACGCGCAACTTTCGGAGCGAAGCTGCGACGACGGAGGAAAATCTTTGAAGTAACGTTGTAGATATAACCGAAACAATATAAACATTGTAATATGTACCAATAAACATTGTTTCGGAGATTTACTGAATCTTATTTAAGCTTATTTACTGTTATGTACAACATCAACAGTAAACCTCACTTAGGAACCGATTTATATGAAAATTTCAGTGCTCGATAATGGGGCGATTGAGAAAATCGGTCAAATTGTATTTCCCGCTGTGCTTTAGGTATTATTTGTTCTTTAGGTATTCTTCGTCGTCTTTTAGGTGTTATACAACATGAAGCTGCTATTGCTATATTGTAATTTGAATATAAAATGGCGCGAAACAATACTGATAAATATTAACAAATACAATACTGATAAGTATCACTTTTATCGAGAAACATCTTGTCTGTAGCTCCATGTTCCTATTAATTCCCAACATGGATCCTGATAAATGAATGTTCATTCATATATATTTATACTTCGTTAACCATCGGCAATAAATGTGTCGCCCTACGGACGTTACGGTGGGTGGCACTACAAAGAGCTCTGAAATTCTGAATCTCTGATTTATTTCTGTCACTTTTCCGCTTAGGACAAAATGAGTCATAAAAGTAACACGTGGATACTATGTGGTCTCGACGTATTTTATTATATTTCGTCCCCAAATTCATCATTGTGTCGGAGAAAATGGTTCCGAAAATGAATTTTCTTTCTAATGCAATAACGCCTGTGTGTTTTACGACCGTCAAATAGAATCCACGTGAAGTCATTTCAAACGAGCTCATCTTACTTTTTTACTCAGGATCTGCTTTACGAGCATTTAAAGCATAATTATTTATTACGCTCATAAGCTGCGTCCTAAAAACTCTCGTGATCAAAATTGCTACTCACATTTTGTTCGTACACCATTTTCCCGAAGCACTGTTGACCGCAGTGTTCAGTGTTCCAAATAACCTCGTTCAAGCTACGGAAGAGGGTACTTAAGACATTCAATCTAGACAAAAAAGGGATTCAAGGGACCTCAGGGCACTGCAGGGGGCAAGGGATGAGGCAATTAAGAAGGGTTGACGTGCCGAGCGGAAGGATTCGTAAAGTACATCAATATGACAAGACAGATTCACTGCCCGGCCCAAATAATTAAGTCGAGGCAATTAGCCTCGTCGTCGTAACCAAAAGAGAACCCGTTTTTTAATAATTCACAAAAGTCTTCATTTTTAAATGAAAAAATTGTAATAACACAGCAAAATCGACTAGTTCAAAATCAATTAGATTTAACACAAGAAAAGCGGACTGCAAAATTGCCTAATCACGGCGCCTAAATCCCAAATAGTTAAACTGAAATTGTCTAAATTGCGTTCTCTAAATCAGGTGCGAAGTGTCATTAGTTGGTAGCGATTTAAATTTACGTTGTTTGTGCTTTGTGGGCCATCCTAATTGGTGGAGGTCGTAACAGTAAGTACTCGTAAGTGCAACGACGTCTGGGTCGAAAGGACGTCTCGGGCCGGCCGCAGCCACCACCTTAGTCAAACGTCCAGAGACAATGAATGTCCACAATTTATGGGACCTAGACAGCCTGGTCCACATTTACCAAAATTAATGGGTTACGATGAATGAATAGATACCTTTTGCTCAAGACGTTTGTTACAAGAGGTAAGAGACACCCTCGTTAACTTTCTACAGGTTTATTCATTTTGAAGGCTCAAATATTTAGTTAGAGGTGTTTGGGACTCAATTTATTTGCGTCGCACCTATTGTACAGATATGCGCAATGTGACAAATGATACACATGTCCACAGAGCATGTAATGCACATGTCCTTAGGGCATTGTAGGTGTACATTTGTTATATGTTTTTACGAGGGACTCTTTCAAGATGTTCTTGTTTACTTTTTAAATGAAAAACGTATTGCTGCAGCGTGGATCGAAGTATTGACGTAGCAATATCACGTTCCTCTACAATGAACTACGTGAAGGAGTTAGAACTTCAGTTTTCTTTACATCTAACAGTTATTTATAGCCGAAGAGCGAACTTGGGGTAATTGCGTAACACACTATCAGCAGTAGCAATCGCTTTTATTTTGACAGCAATATTCATTACGTTATTTACGTTGTTGAGCAGACAAATTTTTCGAACTTAAGAAGCAATGGATTAGCAAAATCCTATAAAATGATTCAGATTGAGATTTGTGTAACGCAATAATAATTAGGGTTTTGATCAAATTGAAGATTTTTAGAGGCAGTTTTTCAGTAGCGAAACAAAGTCACGACCTCGCCAACTTACAGGAGAAGTTCAAAACTGAGGGGAAATAAAAAGGAACTAACATCTCCAAAATTCTCGCATTTTAACATAATTTTCGCCTCAAATTCGAAAGTTTCAAACTGCATAGCAGTTTCGTCTTGTCGCGCGGAATTTTAATTCCAATCTGGCGTGTAATACAATCAAAACTCTTTACAAAAGTCGTTATCTTTATGACAGGACACGAGTAAAGTCTGTAAAATGGAGCTTGAGTGGCATATAAAAGGAAGTTCTTTGTATCATAGACGTTTATTTCTTGGATAGCTCGTAACATGCTGTATTATTTTCTCCGTCGTGGAACGCGCGCTTTTCTTGTGTGACATTTTCTTATTACCTATACTAGCTGTGCCCGCGACTTCGTTCGCGTGGATGTCGGAAAACAATAGGTAATGTGTCGCTTAGGAAAGGTGTAATTGCCACTCCTTCATTGAAAAGGAAGAATCATCAGATCTTGCCTGGTAACGCTTTCCTTACCTAGGGTTCTCTACCACGGCCCTTTCGACTGCAACCACTGCGTCTTCATGGTTCATAATGACAATGCGACGAAGTGTCACTTTGATTTTTGAGAATAAATTAAAATAAAAGCGCCTGCTCGAGGCTGATTATCTAACTAAACAGCCATAATTATGTCCATTTTATTTTGCGTCTGTCTTAGAATACCAACTTGTAAAATCATATCACCATTTTATCTAAAGTATATCTGAGATTAGTAGGTGAAGTTTGAAGTTAGTTTTTCTAAGTCATGGTTTCTTCTCTGTGGTAAATTTAGAATTTCTTAACTTGGTATTGACGATATCATATATACCTACCAATATTATGCCTTATAAAGCATCGAGATATCTAGATGATAAAAGGAAGAATACATTAATGGTAAGAGCTTCTACATAAAGTTGCCCGTGTAAAAAGCAACCCATTAAACTTTGGTTATATTTGTTACCGGCCGCCATTTAAACTACGAAGATGAAACCCATGAAAACTTTAGACATGATTTTGATTTAGATCTTATAGGTACTGCCGAAAACCAGAAAAAAAATTGTAAAGATAATTACAAAAAAATATAACCGACTTCACATAAAAAACCCAACAAAGTGCAAAATAACCTTAGTTTGGGAAGACGTTGCGCGTTGGCAAGAAATTACAGACTTCTGAAACCAAAGGTCTATTGCACTTTGAAGTGTGTTTTTAAGTCGGTTGTATTTTATTTTATTTCACACAAAGTCGTGTAAGTTTATATTGAAAACCATGAAAACGACACACATGATAAAAAAAGAAAAAGAAAATTGCAGTCGCCATCTTCGATTTTCATTTTGACGTCACTTCAGCACTCTCGAAAACCATGAAAACGACACACACTACGAACTTTTCGATTTGCAGCCGCCATCTTGGACTTTCATTTTAACCAGTAGGTACTGAAACGGTTTACCAACAGTCGATTGGTCCATGAACCGTTGGTCAACACCATTAACTTTTCATCCAAAGGACTTGTGACCCACGAACGTTTCCCCAACAGAACTCTACGTCAGTGAATGCTTAACCAACATAATGTTTTGACCAATAACTTTTCACCCAAAGAACATTTGACCCATGTCAAATAGAACTAAGGATGCAAGGGCGAGCGAAGCGAGCTCGGGACTTGGGGCACCCCGACTCGGACAGGTAGGGTTCGAAGGGATGATGGCGGCTCAAGTGAGCGAGCAAAGCGAGCGAAGGGCACCCCGAGGTTAGGCTTGGTTAGGTTACTTTATACCCTTTTCACAGAAATAAAGGACTACGTCTTATTATTATTTTACTTTCACCTTTGGCCTTGTTCTTTGGGTGAAAAGTTATTGGTCAAAACATTCTGTGGGTAAAGCATTCACTGACGTAGAGTTATGTTGGCAAAACGTTCGTGGGTGAAAAGTCCTTTGGAAAAAAGTTAATGGTTTAAAGATAATGTTCACCAACGGTTCATGGGCCAATCGACGGTGGGTGAGCCGTTACAGTTTCATTTTAACCTCACTATTGGTTTCAGCACTCTCAAAAACCAATAAAACGTTCTTCATAAAAAAAAATGCAACCTCCGTCTTGGATTTTCGTTTTGACCTGCCTATCGGTTTCAGCACCTTTGAAATCTATGAAAACGACACCCATGACAAAACATTAAAAAAAAATGGAGCCGCCATCTTGGGTTTTCATTTTGACCTGACTATCGACTTCAGCACCCTCAAAAACCATGAAAACGACAAACATGATAAAAAAATATTGCAGCCACCATCTTGGATTTTCATTTTGACCTGACTCTCGACTTCAGCACCCTCGAAAACCATGAAAACGACACCCATGACGAAAAAGTTAAAAATTTAGGCAACCGCCATCTTTGATTTTCTTTTTGACCTCACTTACTGTCAGGATCCTCGGAAACCATGAAAAATAGCTCTCTCTCTCTCTCTGTGTGTGTGTGTCTCTATCTACCTATTACTTTGAAAAATGAGGCATAACGCTTTTTCGTTATTTGACGATTTCTCCCTTAGAACTCCATATAAGAACTTCGTTAAAAAACGCTCTGCGTTACTCAACTTTCTATATCAATAATTATCTAACTTCTTTATCGCTCAGAACACCACATTAATTATTATTATCTTACATTATCCTCACTTTTTGTTTAAAATTATTTTAGCGCCACAGGCGCCACTAAATAAACCATCAATGGAAAGCGATTTTGTTTAATATTATATCATTATCATTACTTTTTAAAATAACATAGACATAAGTAGGTATCTCTGTATTTCGTCATTTAAGTAAGCATAAACTAATAGGACGTGATTGTTCACATCACAACAACAATATGTTTTCGTTAGTAGGTACTATATCGCGCCAATAGATGTCGTTACGTGTTACTAAAAAACGTAAAAAGTTGTTCTAGAATACTTTAAATTGATTATTCTTTGATAGAGTGAACCGATTGCGATGAAATAAAAACTAATCACTGCTCCGAGTTCTACACCATATTTGAGTATAAAAAGTAACCGTATTGGTTTGGTACTTTTTACGTTGACCCTGTTCAAATCAATAATCTGTCACATCCAAACAGACAAACAGACAAACCGACAAACAGACAAAAATTCCAAAAATTGATGAAATGGCATCTGTTGGTTATCCTTTAACACCCCAACTATTTTTTTTGGAAATATTTTCAATGTACAGAAACGTCTCGTCTACAGATTTATTATATGTATAGATTAGCTTAATGCGAAAAGCTTTTCTTTACCCGGCTTGAATAAGGCTTCTTAGTGGTAGTAAATGAATTTGATAGGTAGTATTCCTATTCTGATATTTTTAACCGAGTTCCAAAAAGGAGGAGGTTATATGTTCGACTATGTGTTTTTTTTTTTTTTTTTGTATATTCACCGATTTCTCCGTCATTTGTGGATCGATTTCGAAAATTATTTTTTTGTTTGAAAGGGTATACTCCCAAGGTGGTTCCATTGTCAGCAAGTTGGAATCTGATGAGAGGACCCCATGGAAATCGAGGGAAACCCTCAACTTTTTTTGGCAAACCTATAGCGATTGGGATATTTTTAGAGTAACTTGAAGGGTATACTCCCAAGGTGGTCCCATTGTCAGCAAGTTGGAATCTGATGAGAGGATCCCATGGAAATCGAGGGAAACCCTCAAATTTTATTGGCAAACCTATAGCGATTTGGATATTTTTTTGAGTAACTTGAGCATTTGCTCTCGGAAATCATCATTTGGTAAAGTGGAGCTGATGATGAAGACTACAGACGGCCATCGGAACTAATCAATGATAAATATTTCACGGGTTGCGATTCGATTACTTTAATATGGTTGCTAAGCAATTTATGCTCGTCACAATGCGTGTGGTGGTGGAGTGGAGTTCTTCAGGTTCTTACCAGGAGAACTCCTCAAAAATTAACGTCCCAGCATCGGGAAAAGCAATATTTTGTAAAAGGTGATGAGCAGTTGACGTTAGGCTATTGTAACTTAGATAAATTACAAACTCTCTCACTAAAAAGTGAAAAATAAAAACTTTTTTACAAAAAAAAAAAACAACCGACTTCCAAAAAAAACTACAAAGTGATAAATAACTTTTATTTCGGAAGTCGGTGTCAATAAACGAAAATGCAGAACCAACGACACCGGCTTCCGAAATAAAAGTTATTTATCACTTTGTAGTTTTTTTTGGAAGTCGGTTGTTTTTTTATTGTAAAAAAATTTTAGATATCTGCGGTGGTACTAAGGGTTTTGGCATAACCCGCTGCGCATAACAACGCTGTATATTAAAGCCAATCAGTTTCTGATAATCTATTGCTAAATTACTATTGTGACATCTATTATTAACAACAGCACCTTTATTCCGTAACGCACTTTCAGTCTTAAGGATCATCATCAGGAGGTCATTTTGAAGGACGTTGCTAATTCCATTGCTTCAGATGTTCGCAAAATTTGTTAGCTCAACAACGTAAATAATGGTGTAAGTGTGTAACACACTAACAGTAGATACCATGTTAGTGAATCCGCTGATCTATATTTATTTTATAAGGGAATCGATATTTATCAATTATTAAAGACTACATACACATGTTATTTGACATAAACTCATGGGGTGTCGTTCTCGACAAGCCTCATTGCATTCCTTTAAACCACGGTATGGTCTGTAGATAATTTCAGAAATATTTCACCGGACCCCACTTACATGACTTCCGCCCTAGTGTGGTACGTGACTTATACCCATTATTGGTCGCATCTCGCAAACAGTATTTAGAGGGCCCGAAATGTTTTTTTTTGTTAAAAATAATTGTATATAAAATCGCATTGCTTAAAATAAATGTACGAAATTACGAATGGGCTTTTTGAATTCTCTAATTTGAATCCTCCTGCTTAATCTGTCACTATATTAAATTGAAATTAGGTTTCTAATTCAATCTGCCTTGTATTTTCCTAAGCTAGAATTTCGTGATTCTGCTTTTCTTTTTGCGATGCCTTTACTGTTTGACGTGTTGTTGTGTTGCGACCCCTACCCACCGTCATCCAAATTCTACAGCCTGTCCCGCTGAATTATCGACGATTTTAGGGTTGCGTAATATCTGAATAGATTGACGGGTGTCGTCGACTTTGGGTTAGGTGTGGGTAGCGCGGGTATCGGTAAGGGGTCAACATGGAGACTAGTGTGAAAATTAAAGTTTTGTCAAGTAACCAAAAGCTGCGACCCCTAAGTAAACACGAGCCGTCTCCGTTGACCCACGACGCTATAATAAATTCTAAACTTTTGACGCGGCCAACCCCACAAATCTGGAAGCCACCACCCTAATTACCTACTCCGAGGGGCGCTTGATATTCAGATATGCTTATACTACGAACATTTAAACGAACCCTAATAATTCGAGAAGACCAGAATATTAGCTTAATTATAATTTTTTCGGGCTTCCGACAATAAATGGCAGTCATCTCGGCACCCCAACCAAATTACGGAACGAAATATTGAATTGAAACGTCCGGCAGACTCGCAGCCACGGTACTCCAGGAAGTAATCTCTGATTTTATATTTGCAGTATTTTTTAAATACGGAATGACAAAATTGTCCCATTTCCCCGCACTTCATTTTATTGAAGCGTCGCCGCCGTCGCCGTCGGCGGAGATACCTAAGTGGCGTCATATTTATTTAATTGGCGCTTATTAAAAGATACCTACTCTCCATTCTTTTTCTTTGCAAGTTAAGCCTGGTTTACTAGCGCTCGCGGATTTAATTAAATAAAAGTAAATTATAGTCTGAAAACTCTTTTCGAGTAGGTACGAGTATCTAATAAATGTAACAGTTGTCAAGAACATGACTTATACTTAATGCGACTACATGACTACTATAAAACGCGGTCACTATCGGACTGCATAGAAAAGAAAGAGAAGCGCGATGACACAACGCTGGTAATTTATTGCAAAATATGAAACAATCATCTATTGTTGATTTATCAAACACCAAACAAATAAAAACTGTATACTAAAATTCGGGGAATTAAATTGTCTTTTATATGGTGAAAGTTTTAAGAAAATACACCCGATAGTGTTTGCGTGATTATCGTTTTTATATCCGCGGTAGACATTACTTTACAAATTAATTACACTATGTTAAAAAAATATAATTGCAAATATTCACATATCAAATTACGAAGCAAATGGTCTAGTATAACATTTATTTTTTTCAAAGAAATCAGTCCGGTCGATTAGACGTGATGTTGAATTTAAAATCTTTATAAGTCGTATATCTGCGCCTTAAGTGTGAATTTAATGAATACTTTAAGCGAGTTAATTAAATTTTATAACTTTTTACGACTAAGAACAGGCTACATAAGAATAGATCTTTTTTTTACACAATAAAAAATGCAATTTCTTTAGTTCTCTAGGGTAGATACATTGGCACAATCACACAACGCACCCACAGGTACACATAAAATATCTACATTTATTAATTCGCACAGTCTGGCTGTTGTTTTGTTCGTCTCCCGAAGGCTGTATCAATAAGTATGAATAGTGCAAGTTGATAAGCCCACGGTGATCAATCAATTTGTTTTAACCCAATCAATAATAAAGTGGGCCTTTGTTCAAAGAGAATTGGATATATTTTTAGATGAGAATGGTTTTCAAAAAAGATTTTTTTGTTATAGAATGAAATGTGAATGTATTTTGATTTAAAGTGTTTTCAGTCCTTTTAATAAGCATTTTCAACATGCTTTTATTAGCTTCACTTGTAACCTAATAACCTAATAATATATGAAACATTTCTATGATTGTAACTAACAAAGAAGGTAATAAAATCTATTTTAATCGAAATGAAACTTTTCATGTATATGCATTCACAGAATAAAAAAGAACAATACAGTCAGCAAGAAAACGGGCCATTTTCACAAAAACTTTTTTTGATGACAATCAATCCTATTTGTTATACGGATCAAAAAACTCTACCGGACCAACTGAGGTTTGAGCACAAGAAAACTCGCAAAACAACTTCCCATACATTTAGTAGGAAATCATTTGGGCGATGTGGGGACGAGCGGCTTCACACGGACAACTGTTACATCGCTTGCCCTCCGCGTCATCAGTCATGACTCTCTTTTTTTGGCTTTGGTTGCAGATTTTGATTTTGGCTGCTGAGACCGTGAAACCAAAACTGCAAAAGAAGTGTACAGGGAAGATTTATAAAAATGATGTTGTAATTTTAGTATATTGTGGTGTCATACTTTGAAGCTATTTTAGTAGTTTCAGTGGAGGGGCGTGGAATTTTATATTAGAAGACCTCACCAACCTTCTAAGTCTGCTGGTTAGGATATGAATGAGGTAGCGAATTTCCTGTGCAACAAAGCTCCGTAAAGCTTCGTAATTTTCAGGGCATTTTTATTTTTACAGCATCATGTTTGCACTCTTAATATTCTGTTTATCAGCCTTAGCAAGAAAAACAAAGAGTTCCCTTCCCCGATCGCGACACACATAACCCCAAACAAATAGGGTTGCGTAGGGGTGTTCCGAGCATTGGGCCGTTGCCGGGGATGCGTAAATACCTAGTACCAGCAGTATCTTTCAAGGGGCTGTTTACTTATGCATGGGAGCCATCCTTCATCATGTGACTTAAAAGGACAGCAATACCCTTTATCATGCCTGTAACTTCGTTTACTCAGTAAAAGGAAATGGGGGGAATGGAAATCTGACAATTCCTTCAAATGTATGGGGCTGTGTAAGGAAAATGTTTAATATGTTGGGGGCATTCATGTGGGTGTTATTTATAGTGAACGGGGTAATTGCGTAACATACTAACAGTAGGAATGGCTATCATTTTGACAGTTCAACAACATTCACTGTGTTATTTACGTTGTTGAGCAGACAATTTTTTCGAACCTAAGAACCAATGGATTCGCAATATCTTTCAAAATGATTCAGATTGTAATTGAAAGTGTGTTACTCAATTAAGGTGCTAGTTCTGTAATACATAGTCCAATTAGCATTGTATTGATTCTGCTAACAGGATTGTTTTCATACGAATAAAGGTCATGTACAGTCAACAAAAAAGATTAGAATGCAGGATCGTCGGATATAGTTGAAGTTTAGTAAGAAACTGATGGAAATTCTCGAATCAAATTTTATCTATCTATCTATACATATAATAAATCTGTAGACGAGACGTTTCTGTACATTGAAAATATTTCCAAAAAAAATAGTTGGGGTGTTAAAGGATAACCAACAGATGCCATTTCATCAATTTTTGGAATTTTTGTCTGTTTGTCGGTTTGTCTGTTTGTCTGTTTGGATGTGACAGATTATTGATTTGAACAGGGTAAACGTAAAAAGTACCAAACCAATACGGTTACTTTTTATACTCAAATATGGTGTAGAACTCGGAGCAGTGATTAGTTTTTGTTTCATCGCAATCGGTTCACTCTATCAAAAGATATAATCAATTTAAAGTATTCTAGGAACAACTTTTTACGTTTTTTAGTAACACGTAACGACATCTATTGGCGCGATATAGTACCTACTAACGAAAACATATTGTTGTTGTGATGTGAGTAATCACGTCCTATTAGTTTATGCTTACTTAAATGACGAAATAACACAGATACCTACTTATGTCTATGTTATTTTAAAAAGTAATGATAATGATATTAATGATATTAAAAAAATCGCTTTGTTTCGTTTTTTAACGAAGTTCTTATATGGAGCTTGCGGTAGGAGTTCTAAGGGAGAAATCGTCAAATTACGAAAAAGCGTTATTCCTCATTTTTCATAGTAATAGATAGATAGACACACACACACACAGAGAAAGAGAGCTATTTTTCATGGATCCTGACCCCGGTAAGTGAGGTCAAAAAGAAAATCAAAGATGGCGGTTGCCTAAATTTTTAACTTTTTCGTCATGGGTGTCGTTTTCATGGTTTTCGAGGGTGCTGAAGTCGATAGTCAGGTCAAAATGAAAATCCAAGATGGTGGCTGCAATTTTTTTTTTGTCATGTTTGTCGTTTTCATGATTTTTGAGGGTGCTGAAGTCGATAGTCAGGTCAAAATGAAAACCCAAGATGGCGGCTCCATTTTTTTTAAATGTTTTGACATAGGTGTCGTTTTGATAGTTTTCGAGGGTGCTGAAGCCGATAGTCAGGTCAAAATGAAAATCCAAGATGGCGGCTGCAATTTTGTTTTGATTTTTTGTCATGGATGTCGTTTTCATAGATTTCAAAGGTGCTGAAGCTGATAGGCAGGTCAAAACGAAAATCCAAGATGGAGGTTGCATTTTTTTTTATGGGTTTCGTTTTATTGGTTTTTGAGAGTGCTGAAGCCAATAGTGAGGTTAAAATGAAACTGTAACGGCTTCCCCACCGTCGATTGGCCCATGAACCGTTGGTGAACATTATCTTTAAACCATTAACTTTTTTCCAAAAGACTTTTCACCCACGATCGTTTTGCCAACATAACTCTAGGTCAGTGAATGCTTTACCAACAGAATGTTTTGACCAATAACTTTTCACCCAAAGAACAAGGCCAACAGACGCCGGGAAAGGTGAAAGTAAAATAATAATAAGACGTAGTACTTTATTTCTGTGAAAAGGGTATAAATTAACCTAACCAAGCCTAACCTCGGGGTGCCCTTCGCTCGCTTTGCTCGCTCACTTGAGCCGCCATCATCCCCTCGAACCCTACCTGTCCGAGTCGGGGTGCCCCAAGTCCCGAGCTCGCTTCGCTCGCCCTTGCATCCTTACTTCTATTTGACATGGGTCAAATGTTCTTTGGGTGAAAAGTTATTGGTCAAAACATTCTGTTGGTTAAGCATTCACTGACGTAGAGTTCTGTTGGGGAAACGTTCGTGGGTCACAAGTCCCTTGGATGAAAAGTTAATGGTGTTGACCAACGGTTCATGGACCAATCGACTGTTGGTAAACCGTTTCAGTACTGGTTAAAATGAAATCCAAGATGGCGGCTGCAAATCGAAAAATTCGTAGTGTGTGTTGTTTTCATGGTTTTCGAGAGTGCTGAAGCCGATTGTGACGTCAAAATGAAAATCGAAGATGGCGGCTGCAATTTTCTTTTTCTTTTTTTATCATGTGTGTCGTTTTCATGGTTTTCAATATAAACTTACACGACTTTGTGTGAAATAAAATAAAATACAACTGACTTAAAAACACACTTCAAAGTGCAATAGACCTTTGGTTTCAGAAGTCTGTAATTTCTTGCCAACGCGCAACGTCTTCCCAAACTAAGGTTATTTTGCACTTTGTAGGGTTTTTTATGGAAGTCGGTTATATTTTTTTGTAATTAGCTTTACAATTCTTTTTCTGGTTTTCGGCAGTATAAGGTCTAAATCAAAATCATGTCTAAAGTTTTCATGGGTTTCATCTTCGTAGTTTAAATGGTGGCCGGTGTCAAATATAACCAAAGTTTAATGGGTTTCTTTTTACACGGGCAACTTTATGTAGAAGCTCTTTCCATTAATGTATTCTTCCTTTTATCATATATATATCTCGATGCTTTATAAGGCATAATATTGGTAGGTATATATGATATCTTCAATACCAAGTTAAGAAATTCTAAATTTACCACAGAGAAGAACACAAGACTTAGAAAAACTAACTTCAAACTTCACCTACTAATCTCAGATATACTTTAGATAAAATGGTGATATGATGTTACAAGTTGGTATTCTAAGACAGACGCAAAATAAAATGGACATAATTATGGCTGTTTGGTTAGATAATCAGCCTCGAGCAGGCGCTTTTATTTTAATTTATTCTCAAAAATGAAAGTGACACTTCGTCGCATTGTCATTATGAACCATGAAGACGCAGTGATTGCAGTCGAAAGGGCCGTGGTAGCGAACCCTAGGTAAGGAAAGCGTTACCAGGCAAGATCTGATGATTCTTCCTTTTCAATGAAGGAGTGGCAATTACACCTTTCCTAAGCGACATATTACCTATTGTTTTCCGACATCCACGCGAACGAAGTCGCGGGCACAGCTAGTTTTATTAATATAAAACAAACAGCTCATTTATCAAATTAAATTTCAGTCGACAACATCCATCGGTTTCTTACTAAACTTCAACTATATCCGACGATCTTGCATACTTATCTTTTGTTGAATGTACACATATATAATTTAATTTTTATACGTGTAATGTACCTACTACAACACGAAGCAATTTACATGTAAATAAGTCTTCACATATCAAACAGAGGATTTAGAAGGCTAGCAATTTAAATAAAATGTAATTTCTGGCAACTCTGTACTGTGATGACTTTGTGGAGGATTTTATTACATGAGACACACTCAGTACCTACAGAATATTTGTCTTTTCTCTAGATTTAAGTGTCCACTCACATGTTTAAACCTGCGTATGTAGCGTGCGCGTTTCAACGGAATTATTTTTATTTCCACTGTATTTGGTCATGCAATACCTACTTTTGGAATAGGTATTCTGAAAATATTTTGTCTATGTATTTTTTTTACCGCAGTTACGCTAGAATGATTGGTTAGTTGAGATTATTTTAGTCAGTTACATACTGCTTACTCATGGAAATTATAACTGAATCTCTAAAAACTTATTGACCTTCTAAATTTGGGCATTTTTTTAAATAATTGAGCCTCTTCTAGCTTTCTGACCTTTACTTGCAGTTGGTTGCAGTAACTAAGCTAGGGTACCTCCACCAATCGGGTTAGGTTAGGTTGGAACTGTGACCAAAGGTGCGCGAGCCGAGCGAGCAAAGCGGTGCCACAGGAGCGGCCCTGCGGCCGGCAAGCACTACATCCAAGTTGGTCGCAGTTAGGTACTTGGTCATTTAGCGTTCTTAGGAACCCAAAAAAATAATTATTTGAGTTACACAAAAAAGCACAATCGTTGTATTAATGTTCAATAATATTTTTAGGAAATCAAAATGGGAATTATTTGAGGTTCGATTAAAGACACGCCTCTTAATTTGTAAAAAAAAATTGTTCTAGCTGCATGGTAGACTTTTTACCTTTAATAAAACAAGACCCGTTATCTGTTATCGTTTCTAATCGAATTAATCATAGAATTCAACTAGTTCTTTGATTCCTAGATTTCAAATGAATTGGAAAAAAAAATGAGCCTGTTTAAGGAGATAGCTTCGAATTGTTCAAAGACGAACTTTTTAATAATATAGATGAATGTAGCGATTTATCAAACTTTTGTCAAACTCGTACAATCTTTGATAGGTTCTCATAAATCTTCAGATTGAAAGTTTTGACGTGCATATTTTATTGCGCATTAGTAGGTAGACAGATATTTAAATTAGAGTAAGTAAGTATCTATAGCAGTGTTCATTATCTCAGATAATTTACATTCCATCGCCATTAATCAGTTATCTACTTTAGTGAAATGTATTCTAAATTTATTTTTGAGCTATTATTGATCGAAGTTTTTGAGTGACCATTTGTAATAAATACTTAAGTCCTAATAATTTTTTGGTTGCAATGGAATTTGAACTTTGTTGAGTATGCCATTCAGTTTGTTGTTCCATAACATGAAAATGATTTCAATTTCTTAATTCCAAAAATAAGTAGGTAGTATTTATTTTGTGTTAATGTCCTCTATTGATCTTTGACAGTCGTTACGGGTCGTCGGAAGTCCGAAAGCTTGCCAGCCAGTCTTACCAAAGGGTATCGTATTACCCAGTAACTGGGTTGTGGAGGTCAGATAGGCAACCGCTCCATGTAAAATACTGGTATTGAGCTGCATCGGGTTAGACTGAAAGCCTTTTTTTTTTTTTTTGTTCCGGGGTGGAAAATCCTCATGGATGTCCGCCGCCCTGGGGCGGGCGGCGGGGTCTGTCAGACTCTTACTGACTAAAAACCACCCCCGGTGTTCCATCTTACACCTACATCGGGGGTCGCGGGAACGTAAGATCCTTCCGCAACCCCCGACTGGTGCCGGCCCGCCACTGCGGGCCTCGTCTGGTCAAGGGGGGGAGTGAGGTGTTTAACTCCCCCCGTGACGTCTAAGAGGGGCGCGCGTGGAACACTACGCGCCGCCACCTCGGGTCCTGATGTGTGGGGGGCGACGGACGTCCCCGAGTCCGTCACCCCTGGACCCATTTAGGGGGGCTGGAAGAGGGCGTTGTCCGCCCTCCGCCGACGCCCGGTGCGCCTGCTGCGGGCCGGGTGAGTGGACGAGATCTCCCTCTCCCGTTCCGCAGCCTCCTTCAGCGACACGACTGTTTCGCAGAAGGAAACCACCGCGTCCCAGGACTCCTCGCTGCCGAACATCGACTCGACCACGGCCGGCAGCGATAAGTCACTGCCTACTTCTGAGATGAGGGCACGGCGCGGCTCCTCCCAAGCGGCACACTCTGCCAGCGTATGCCACGCCGTGTCCTCCCGGCAATCGACGCAGTGGTGACACCGGGCGTCCGGCTCCCTGTTTATGCGACACAGGTACTTCCCGAAGCAACCATGCCCCGAGAGCACCTGCGTCACCCGAAACGACAGGGAGCCGTGCCTCCTCCCGAGCCAGTGCTCGAGCACCGGCCGGACCGCCTCGATAGTGACGAGGCCGGCGGTAGGGCGTGAAAGCCTGTCCCGCCAATCCGCCACCAGGACCTCGCGAAGCTGAGACCGACGCAGCTCCATATGGCGCTGCATCAGCCACTCGCCTCGCGCCCGCGCTTCCTCGCGCCACCGATACAATGACGCGAGTACTTTCGCCTCGAGGTCCCAGGGCGGGGATCCGGCCAGTACGCAAGCCGCCTCGTAGGAGATCGTGCGATACCCCCGGACGACTCTGACGGCCATCGCTCTTTGCGGCTTTCGCAGAACTGCGATGCTACCGGCCGTCAGGTCAGCCGCCCAGATCGGGGCCCCATACAGGGCCATCGATCGCACGATCCCCACGTAGAGCCGCCTACAGGCGGCGCTCGGGCCCCCCAGATTGGGAAGCAGCGTTGACAGCGCCCCAGCCGCACCCAACAACTTGGGCGCCAGCCGCCGGAAGTAGACTGAAAGCCTACCTCAACATAGTTGAGAAAAGGCTAGGCAGATTGATTGATTTATTAAATAGTGGTTAGGTATACGTAGGTCTCATGTACTCTGAAATATGTTTATTTTTAGAATACAATGCACTTACAAGATACCTAACGCTGCGCTAGAGACGCCGCAAAATTCAAATTTTCTTACGGCTTTTGCAATTTGCAGGTCAGTGTCATGTTGAATGTTGATTAAAATAATATGATTTACGACCGTAACAAATATGACTTTACAGAATTATAATCATTAAAATCATCAATACAACCCTCTAAGTTCATGTAAGTAATGACTAATTTAATAAATCATCAATCATAAAACTGACCTCGTTGAAATCCAGCATCAGGCATTAGTTGTCTGACATTTAAGCTGAACTGGGCCTATTTGGCGCAACCGTGAGGCACGCAATAAGTACTATTTTAAGTTATTTTTTTGGTTTTTGTGTGAATATTGTGTTTTTTTTTTTTAAGGATGGGAAATCATCAAATGACCCCTCCCTCTCTGGGTGGAGCGGAAGGGAGTGTCAGACTCTTACTGACTAAAACCCATCCGTGTTCCTTCCTTAGCCCTTTATATTCCGGGGCAGCGGTAACCCTTTCGGACAATCCCGCTGCCCCGGCAGGCTTCGGCCCTGACGGGCCCCTCCTTATCTGCTGACATCTCTTTGAGGCGCGCGTGGAACACATACGCGCCGTCCGGCACGGGCCTGGTCCTGATCGGACGAGCTACCCATTACTCGCCGTCCGCAGGCCCGCGCCTACGGTGGCCGGGAGTCGTCACGCGGCTCCCGACGCCCGGGGCGTCTACCGCGGCGGCTGGGACGGGCGGCTCTCTCCGCTCTCTCCCTCGCTCATCCCGCCACCTCCTTCGCTAGCATGACTGCTTCGCAGAAGGAGGTGACTGCCTCCCACTCCCTCTAGCCCCGGACCATGGCTTGGACCAGGCCGGGCGCGAGAGGTCGCCGCCGCTGCCGATCGCCTCTACGAGGACACGGCGGTGCTCTGCCCAAGCGGGACAGACCTCCACCGTGTGCTCCACCGTGTCCTCTGGGCGATCCTCGCAGTGGTGACACCCGGGCGTTTCCTCCCGCCTGATTATGTGCAGGAACCTCCCGAAACATCCGTGTCCGGTGAGGACCTGCGTCAGGCAGTAGGTGAGGACGCCGTGACGCCTCTCTAGCCACTCCTCAAAGAGGGGCCTTACCGCCGCTATCGCGGCGTGCCCTGCGCTGGGTTGCGACAGTCGCGCTTTCCATACCGCCATGAGATCGCGCCGGCCCGCAGCAATTTGCCGCGGAAGCGGGTTTTTCCCCCGGCAAGTGCCTCCGCGCTCCACTCATAGAGGCGCGCGACAACTATCGCCTCCAGATCCCATGGCGGCAGTCCGGCAAGGAGGCTTGCCGCCTCGCGCGAGGTCGTGCGGTACCCCCGTATTAGCCGTATGGCTACCACCTTTTGGGGCGCGTTCAGGTAGTGGGCGGCTCGAAGCCGCAGTGAACGCGCCCACACCGGGGCGCCATATACGGCCATGGACCGCACGACCCCCGCGTAAAGCCTCCGGTAGGAGGCGTTTGGCCCCCTCAGGTTGGGCAGGAGCCACTTGAAAGCGGCCCCAGCCCGTTCCAGTTTGGGGGCCAAACGTCGGAAATGCTCCACGAAGTTCCACCGGCTGTCGAGGACGAGACCCAGGTATTTCATCGTCGTCTCGACGCCGATGTGAACCCCTCCCACCGTTAGTTGTGATCCCGATGGTGGCCCGTTCCGAAACCCATGAAAAGACATGGCTTCGGAATTGTGCAGAGCCACCTCGAGACCCAACTGCCGGATCCTCTCCACGACTATATCAACCCCGCGTGTCATCGTGTCGGCCGCCGCCTGATGCGACCTCCCCTGCGCCAGGACCAGCGTGTCGTCAGCGTAGCAAACTACGCTGACGCCATCAGGGAGGTCTGCCCGCAGCACCCAGTCGTAACCGATGTCCCACAGGAGCGGCCCCAAGACCGATCCCTGCGGGACACCGCACGACATCTCTCGCCGGTTCCATTCCCCATCGCGACCGGGGTAGATGACGGCTCTGTCCGTCAAATACGCCCCGACTACTCGACGGAGGTAGGTCGGCACTGGGTGATACCGGAGTGCCTCCCTAATGCAGCTCCAGGGCAGGGTGTTAAACGCGTTAGCGATGTCTAGTGACACCGCCACGACCACCCCACCCCGAGACACCGCGTCCCCCGTCGTGAGGGCTCTCACGCGCATGATGGCGTCCACCGTCGAGCGCCCCTTGCGGAAGCCAAACTGGCTATCCGCAAGATCCGGCCCCGTCCTCACCAGGTGCCCGACAAGGCGGCCCGCAATCACTCTTTCAAAGAGCTTGCCGACCTCGTCGAGCAGCACGATGGGCCGGAATGCGGACGGAGAGTCCGCAGGGCGCCCTGGCTTCCGAATGAGGACCAGCTTCCCCGTCTTCCAACGGAGTGGAAACTGGCCCCTCTCCATACATGCGCTTAAGAGCGCCTCCAGTCGGGGTCCGAGAGCCGTCGAGGCCAGGGCCCAGGCTTTACCCGGCAAGCCGTCGGGCCCTGGGAATATTGTGTGCCTTACTTAATCTGGGTCAAATAAACTTATTTTCGTCCTCTTTTTCAATCAATAGGGAATTTCGCGGGCTACCTAACGCGGGTCTCTTAAGGCTTAACATCTGTTAAGTTTGAAGGAAACAACATTTAGGTAGATGACTATGTATCTACCAACTACCTAAACCTACCCTACCAGTTTATTTTCGTTCACTTTACCCAACAATTTAACCCATCTTTGATTTTCAGTGGCCGATTGCCGTTTTGTATGACAAATGATTGTATTTGATAAATTATTTTATTTGATAAATGGTTTTATTTCTGTAAGTAGGTTCATACATACACATCAATCATATTTTAAAAACTAGGTGAGGTCGTATTTATAGGTATGATAAATAAATGAAGTCCCATCATAATTGTCACTTGTCAGTGATGGCCGAGTGATGTACGGATCGTCATTCATCAGATAAATCAGTGACAGATAGGTACGACACAATCTTTTTTAGTAACCTAAAAAGATCATAGCTTAAATAACAGCAATTAGACGATTGAAGATCTCTTAATATAAACAATTTTAGGCGAACAAATATCATAAAGGCATGAACAAGTTTGATACCTCGTAAAACTAAGTTATCCACAGAAGACTTATTCTTTATATCTATACTAATAATAAAGCTGAAGAGTTTGTTTGTTTGAACGCGTGGACGGCAGAGCAAGATATTTCACGCGAACAAAATCGCGGTCAGGATCTAGTGTTTCACAGAGGAATCGCGTGAGAAAAGAGGATGATGGAGAGGGACAGGAAGGCCAAAGAAAAGATGGCGGATTGTGTAAGGAATGATATGAAATAAAATGCAGGGAATGATGGCGTGAAGGTTGATAGGGGAGATTGGAAGAAGAAGACGTGTTACGCCGACCCCAAGGAACATGGGACAAGGGCATGATGACAGGAATCGCAACCACATGAACTACGGCACTGATCCCATGACTCTTCTGAAAGTTATCTACTTATTCAAAACCTTAGGATAAACCGTCCCATCACTGCAGGCCCGGACTTAAAGACCCAGGGCCCCTAGACACTTCAAAATTTGCCCCCCCCCCCCATTCCGACGCAATTTTGGATAGACGCCTTATGGCTATATTTCCAATGCCTCTCTTTTCGCTTTGCACTACTTAGTGAAATAATTTTATTTTAGTGGGGCCTCTAGGCTGGCTGGGCCCCTAGGCCAGTGCCTTGTGTGTCTAGGTAGTAATCCGGGCCTGCCCATTAGTACAACAAACAAATATATTCGTTTGAATGTGGTAGAGAGAAACAAAGTCTTGTCTGACAAAGTCAAAACTCCACGGTTATTTGTAAAGTTCTTCTTCTTCGTCCTAATCGCTCGCTCACTACTGAGAATGGTGACTCCGTTTGAAATTGTCAACCTTCGTTCTCCATCGACCAGTTGCTCGAATATTTGATCGAACCACCGTGCACCGTTTTGAGCTTCGGCCTCTAGGTCTTTTATCATCACAAAAGTTTAAATGACGACAACCGTCCGGAGTTTCGGACCAGACCGAATAGTTTCAAGAAACTGTTTGTGTAGGAAAAGCAAAGCCTAAACCGAGAGTCCAGTATTCTAGAGTCCTACATATCTATAATACGTATATGTAAACACCACGATCCCTTGTATGAGAGCACTAAGAATACCATAAATCGGAGTAGGTGGCGAGAAACCGTGAGGCGAATCAGTTCAGCCCCTGGACAAGAAACTACATGAGGACCACGACGGATCTGACAAGAGTGCTACGAAGAAGAAGAAGAATAAATTACGCAGAGCTTAGAATTTTGAACGTCAACACAACAGACGACAGTCCCCCAAAACGCCCGCCCTTCACCACTTTCCTAGTTTTTTAGCTGGGGTTAAGTGACGCAACAAACTCACACATTTGCATTGAATTGAGTTTATTGCCTTGGTTCTAGTGAATACTTTGTATGAAAAATAATTGCAATGAAGAACAAAATAGAAAAACAAAACCTCGTGTCAGTTAGCACACACCAGCAGAGTGCAATATACCAACTAAATAGCCTGAACTCAAGCATGAACAAACGTAAAAATACAATTGAAAATGGAAAAGTAATTTACCTATCCAAGTATCTAGTGGAACCACCAATGGCATAGCGTAATACATAGTTAGCACCTAAAAATCTACATAATATTCTAACCACGACTGCAAAATTTCGTTAAAGTTTGACTGTACAGTTAACCCACAGGGAATATCTGTACCTACGAAAATTGCCCGCTTTAACATTATAGTCATTTTTAACTACGTGTTACTTTGCCGTCCAACTACAGCCGTCTATTGACTGTATTTCTACCGATATATAAGACAAGCCAACAGCAATTTATCGGTTGCAATCCAATCCTAACCTACAGCTGAGAATTTTCTATCCGAAAAGCCAATTGCACTTTTCCTGACCGAACTGAGCCGCGAGATCGAACCGAATGAGATAGCCTTATTACAGCTATGGATGTTGGTTAATTGGATCCGTCTTTAAAAACATCATAATATTCGAAAATGTGAGCTAAGAGGCCATTAGCTGACATCTGCGGACACCGTTTATGTATGTTTTTTAAATAAACTACGAGTACCTACCCGAGAAAGAGGTCAATTGTCGAATCCGACTCGGCTGGGCAGCGTTTGGGAAGCTATGCAATATCTTCTCGTCCTACATACCGCAGTGTCTCAGAACGAAAGTCTTTGACCAGTGCGTGTTGCCAGTGATGACATATGACACTGAAACGTGGTCGCTCACAATGGGCCTTATTAAAAGGCTAAAAGTCACCCAAAGGGCAATGGAGAGGGCTATGCTTGGAGTTTCCCTGCGTGATCGAATCAGAAATCAGGAGATTCGCAGGAGAACCAAGGTAACCGACATAGCCCGAAGAATTGCCAAACTTAAGTGGCAATCGGCTGGGCACATTGTTCGCAGAACAGATGGCCGATGGGGCCGAAAGGTTCTGGCAGACGTAGCGTTGGAAGGCCTCCCACAAGGTGGACCGACGACCTTGTGAAGGCTGCATGAACCTGTTGGATGCGAGAAGCACATAACCGGTCGAAGTGGAGGTGTTTGGGGGAGGCCTATGTCCAGCAGTGGACGTCTTTCGGCTGAAATGATGATGATGATGGTGATGATACCTATCTAATCTATATTTTTTTGTTATCACTAGCTCTTAGACCAAATAAAAAACCAAGACAGAGGGCTGTCAACAGTAAAGTGAAGCCGGTTTCGTAAACATGTGTGCACTTAGTGAGGTGTAGTTTGATTGTAAATGGTTGTAAATGTGTGTGTGTGAGCGTGTATGCACAGAGCGGAGGTGTAGTTTTGGCATATCCTTCACTGTATCTTTCTCAGCGCTCTGTCTTGGTTTTTTATTTGGTCTAGCTGAGCTCTAGCTATAGGTACTAATATTATAAAAGAGGTAAAATTTGTTTGTTTGTATGTAGAGGGTTGGTAATCTCCAGAACTACCAGTCGGATTTGAAAAAATATTTTTGCATTTGATAGCCCAATTATTAAGGTAGGTTAAAAGCTAACATCGCGCTACGACCCTTAGGAGCCGTGCAAATGAAAAATAAGGCAGTAATAACGCTAAGGGAAAACGAAGTAGGAGCGGGGGCGAGCGATGCGATGCGATGAAACGTGATGAGTAAGTCGGGGGCCGAAATTTCCGTTTGTTCCCACTTTCATGCGGACGAAGTCGCGGGCAGGAGCTAGTTAGTTATAAAAACATCACACGCAGTCGGTAGATAAAAACTTTGTTTACGTTTAATATTGAATCGGTTTTCCCGATTCGCGACGGACCATCAGACGCCCGTGTCATTTTTAGGGTTCAGTAGCCAAATGGCAAAAAAGGAACCCTTATAATTTCGTCTTGTCTATAGGTATAGATGTGCCAGTACCATATTTGTGGATGTCTGCATTAAATTGTTTACCTACTTAATAAAATCTTTGACATGGATCTTTGACAGACGCTACGGGTAGTCAACAGCCCACAATTTCTGACAATCAGTCTTACCAAAGGGTATCGTGTTACCCAGTAACTGGGTTGTGGAGGGCAGATAGGCAGTAGCTCCATTTAAAATACTGGGTATTCACCTGCATCCAGTTAGACTGTAAGTCGACCCTAACATAGTTGGAAGACTGTTAGGCAGATTGATTGATTTAGGGCTGATTTTTCAATCATCTAATAACTTTATAAGAGGAATAATTTTGACAATTATTTCATATAAAAACCAAAACGTCAATTTTATTCCTCCCTTATATCGTAAGTCGTAATTTACACAATAGCTGTCGAAAAAGAAAAAATTATACTGTCGGTGTTCTTTGTTCGGTCTGATGGGTAAAGAAGATGCCTGAACATCATCCTGCGGTATTGACATTACGACGCAATATGTAATAAATTCTGAGCAAAAGCACATGAGGTAAAGCACATTTTAACCTACTTTAACTCGATAATGATGTGGGGACGACGATACTACAATAATTTAAACTTCGTTCTTATTGGTGTTCATAGTCTGTATTAAAATTTAATTAAATCTATTTCCAATAGTTTTATCACTAAGTAAGTATAGCTAGTCAAAAATTGGCAAGTCGGCCCATCACGTTTGTTTGAAAAAATATTATTAAAAAAAAACTGCTACTCTAGTAGTAGTAGTTTTTTTTTCTTTTTTTTTGGCCAACTAAGTGCATTTTGAAACTATCAAATTAATCTTAAAAAAAAAAAAAGTATTTTAAAAAATATTTTTTACCTGTACAATCCTGTTGATTCCATATATTTATGTTGAACATTATATCACTTTATCACCAAGCGCCATTGTATTAGCCTGCCTCACTTTGTCTGTTTCTCGCCATTCCTCGTGACTGACAGATGACATAAGTGACAGGCTACCCCGCTTGTGTGAATGAGACAGTGTATAAATATCTATGTACCCCTTTTGCCCCTTACTAATAAACGTATTATATCAGATGAATAGTTACACACCGATTTCTCTCTTTCAGTCGTCAGTAATTTGACTTTTGAAAGAAGAAGACAAAGCGTTGTGTAACTATACAGACGCTATATAACGTTTATTAGTAAGGGTGTTAATAGTTACACTACAGTACCTATTTCCATTTATTGTCGTAGGTACTGTTATAGATAACAATAGAATATAATATTTATTTGCATTAAAACAAGGTCTCATAAATAGATTTATGATCTTACATGTTTCGCCGGGACTGGCATACAAACATCCAAACAAGTTAAATGTAAAAATTTAAAAAGACATTAATTTGTTAAAATTATTATTCTAACATGTTAACTCTGTTGAATTCTTAAATAATAGATAGGTACAAAAAGTAATAAAATGAAAACTCAGTAATCATATTTATCTTTTTTTTTTGTATTTTTATTTATGTAACCATTTTTAGTCACTCTAGCTAAATTTACCTATGTGTTTATTTTCTTTTTCAATTATATGCAAAAATTTCGCTAATTTACGCGTTTTATTTTCAAACATACGAGTACCAATTGATCCCATCTTTTTTATAGGTTTGAATACTGTTTTACAAACACAGTAAAACTGTAGTAGGAGTTGTTTAAATGGAAATAGGTCTTACCGCATACGCTAGCTAATGGGCCTACGAAAGAGCCACTAGCGAGAAAAGACTGACAATACGCCGAAAAAATGCGAACAAGAATTTCGCGTACATAAGTAGCGACAGCGTGCCATTATGGACCATTGTCTACAAGCATCACAACAACCCACTCACTTCACTTAACTTTTACAACTGCCTCCAAATGACGGCAGATTGACTTTTTTTTTGAACGAAGTTCCAAGTCGACTGGTAGAACTAGAAATCTTCAAGTAAGGAAAAAGCGATATACCCCCTCCATTCGCCTTTCTCCCTCTCTTTGTCTCTTTATTATATAAGAGTGTATGTGTGCGTGCGATTATTGTCTTTGTATCCCCGGGCCAAATACTGTACTAGTACCGCCTACCGGTACGGACAGGCTCTCGAACGCTGCACTCCGTCACCTGCCACCTAGAACGGTAACGGCATTAGCTCGCCTATGTTAGCACGGCGCATTTCCCTCTTGCTGGAAACAGGGGAAGGTTATCATGTTTGCCAAACCCGGGAAGAACATACTAAAGCCGGAAAGCTACCGGCCCTTCACGCTACTACCCACCACCTTCGAGGTGTTCGAACCGCTGCTGTTTGTTGCACACCTGACGCCACGCCCGGAACAGTTCGGGTTGCAGAATTACATTACAAAGACGTTTTCATGGAGGCCCATCCAATGTCAAGGTGCTGCTCCGGATTTTTAAGTAGATTAAAGAAGTTATATAACATTGAATTATGGATATGAATTCCTTTGGCAGGCTTTTGATCTCTCAATTTATTTTTAATACGCCGTAAGACTGTATATTGTATATTCGACGTTATTTATCGTGGGTTCGATCGCCCGGAAAGAAATTAATTTGTGCTCAACCCCCCGCGCCGAGGTATGTTTTATGGCCCCTCGGGAACGAGAGGGTTCGCGAATCCGTTTTAAACCGAAAGATTTTCCAAGTATTTGTGCAAACCGCACTCTGTTACGGGAAAAAATTGTTTGAGCTGACGACCCTATCCACAAAGATATGATAAATATGATGGATTTTATAATCACATTTGCTGGTATTTCCATCGTTTAATCCGAATGGCTCTAGTAAACAATGTTTCATGTTGACGCATGCCTGAAGTCCATTAACGGATTACGAACGACTTTGAAAGGACCACTCGGGTGCTATATTAGCCACACTTAGACGCCACTATTACATTCAAGTGGCGGACGATTAAGTGTTCTTAATATGGACCGTAAGAGCAGGTATTTCTGAATACACTGACAGAGCTGAGAATGTTTTGTACTTATATATCAAGATTGTTGCTCGCCTCCCCACTACTCCCCAACTCCCCAGCACAATGTTAGGTAAACATATTCATTTGTTTCTTGGCTTGTTGGGGACATCCGGGTGGGTGGTACTCCAAATACCAGATATTTACGTTTTTTTTCCTTACTCGTATTGGAACAGTACTTGCTTGCACCTACTGTTAACAAAGTTTATGTAAAATTATACGAAATACGAATCCCTCACGAAAGCATCTATACACAACATTTTGTTAAGTCAGAAATACAATCACCACAACTCTAGCCGTTTCTCAAGCCTCAGCTTTCAGTCTAACCAGACGCTGAATTATACTTATATTGGAATTTCACAGAGCGCCTGCCATCTGACCTCCAGCCATAATAGCCTGCATAGCTAACTTGATGTAGAGTGTGATCTATCTTGTCTCTGCGTACATATTACGGCGGCCGTAACCTCTCACGTGGAAAAATTGCGAGGCCCTTTATAGCCTTGCCGGCCCACGGCAGTACCACGAATATTACGGCTGAAAGCCAATATTAATAACTTACTTATGTTTTCTAAGAAAAAACAAGTAAGTAGGTAGTAGCTATATTTCACAAAGGTCAGTGTGGTGTCAAATGCTTTTTTTGTAACAATGCGGGTCGGTCGGGTCACACAAAACAAAGAGGTTTAATGCGAGGGTATATTATATTGTGTTACCATAAACACGCAAGTCTAATGTTGAGTTATTTTTGTCGTGATATGATCGTAATCATACTATTAAATGTAGGTAGTTTTACTGTTTCAGTTCGCTGAAGGCGGCGCGGCGGGGGGCCGCTGGACTGAAAAAACCAGATCTAGGCAGTTAGCTTACTTTATCCTTTGTGTTTGCTAATAAAAGGGATTTTGTTTGCTTCTTGTTAGATCTTATGAAAGAAGGCTTCAAGGCCTTTTTAGGTATAAAAGGATTTAATAAACTTATAAGGATTTTTTCAAATAAGATAGATTATTTGATCCTACACTCTGAGCTTTCTTGTGCCTAACATTTTCCACATTTTCCTAAGTTATTAAACGCAAGCAATTTAGAGGACACAGAACGAGGAACACATATTCTTCATATTAAATGGCCAAACTGCTTATTAGAAAACGGATGGGATCGCAGACCTCTCATGTAGGTAGTTTGTCATAAAATCGTAATAAAGTCACTCCGCGAATTTTCCAAACAAAAGGTTTTCTTCATGCCTTGTAAACAACAAATGAAACATGAAGCGGAGGAGTTCACAACCTAAAGTAAGTTATGGCGCAACAAATTGTAAGTACGATTAAAGTAATTGAAGCGACTGGGTGAATCGGACATAATGTATGCTTGTACAGAGGCCAGCACATCAAGCTACCCCAATCTGTCAAATTTATTTAATAGATTTTCAACTTTACTGCAAATAAATAAGGTTCATAATCAATTGGGAAAATTTGACAGATTGGGGTAGCTTGACGTGCTCTCTGCCTCTGTACAACCCTCAGAAGCTGAGTGTAATTTTCCGTAACCGACCTTTCAGTACGTTTCCGCCAAATTAATATTATAACACGTGCCAAACTCAATCAGAACTTGCGTACCAAAAGGCTGTATAATTCGATGCCTTGTTGTAATTTTTTTTTTAACACGTATTTTAGTACAGACCTGTCAAAACTTCGTGCATTCCACAGAGCATGTAACCTTTGTGCATTCTAAACTTGAAATCTATACCTACGTGTTCGCGTGTTGCACGATATTTGCGTAACATTAATTTTGACAGTTCAACAATATTCGTTGTGTTATTTACATTGTTGAGCAGACAAATTTTTCGAGCATATTACAGCAATGTCCTTCAAAATGATTCAAATTGAGATTGATAGAGTGTTACAGAATAAGGGTGCTGAACGAATAGGAAATAAACCAGATTCAGTAAATTAGTGCAATGACCCCCGATAGCAAGTGCTTAGTATAATTATTATTTTATAATTTCCTAGCTCACAACTAATAGGCGAAAGAGTAAAAATTAAATTTCTTTTGTTTCAAAGTCCTTCATAATGAATTCTCCGATCATTTTTCAATTTCCATGTTGATGTTTGAATATAAAATCGTTTGCTGGACGTGTTTGCACTGTTGACAGGACAGAGCATGTAACCTTTTACAGGACTCATGTTTGAGTAACAAATGCAAAAGTGGATCCTTATTTATCTACGGACCCTCTGTAACAAACGAATTAATATTATATAATCGAGGAAATTGGAATATGAATGGGTGTTTGTGATTGTCGGAATTACGAATGAAAAACAGAAAGTTTGGAACAGATTACATGGAAATCACGCTGATTCTATCGGAAATTCGGAAAGTGGATGATTTAAAGCTCAGAGCTCAATAGGGGATTGAGCTAGAGTGAAATTAAATGTGATAAAGCGGCGAGGATTCCAACGAAGACGTTTTACATTCCGACATGTTCGGCGGGGTTGTTCATCCGAACAACCAACCAGATATCCATCTGAGCTTAATATATCATGCACTGAATTGAAGTAGATTTACTGCCTACATCTATTAGCAACCAACTGAAACGGTTTTACCTACTATACTTAATCCGTACGGTTTTCAGGTAAAGTAGAAGACTAGGTTCTTCACGTCTTCCCTATCCCTAAGATAAATCCCGTGAGCTTTTCCTTTCGTTGACTTATACGATTTGCGGCGTTACAGTTATCTGTTAGAGACGATTTAACAAAACTTCCTTGACAGGTACCTACTTGGAAATATTTGTGTGGCACAGGAGCGGAACGTTATACGTTCACTAGGTATATAGCATAAGATTATTATAATGTGTATCTTCAAAATGCAGATATCGCTAAAAGACTTTGTGAGGTTCGAGTCGGAATCTAAAATGATCCTTTATCGCTATGCCGTCGCACTGAGTGTGCGGTGGGGACTTTATCAAAGATTATCCACTCAAAATTAAGAAAGGTTTGCAATGGGGCCACCTGATGTTAAGTGGCCCTCCCCACCCGCGGGTAGCGAACCTTCCCTAATTGTTAAGTGATACTTCGAAATTTTTAGGGACTCCCCAAATATGGTACCAAATATGGTATGGTATCTCTTGGGTGGCTATTTTAGGCAACCTGGCTTCAACTTGTTTTTAGAAGACAATCCACGTATACTCGCGTGCAAGTTAATAATGTATTAGAGAAAAAGTGAGTCTGCCTATATCGGTTACGATGCCTAACTGTGATACTAAAGGCTCAGCAGACAGGTGCGACGCGATTCTGGTAGAACGATTTCCATGGAGTTTTCATAGAAATTGTTCTACACAATACAATTTCTAAAATAGTGGCAGGCTATCAGAATTTAATATCAGTGCCTAAATTAATTCGGCATGCCTAACATTCTAGGTCGTTAAGATGACACGGCCTAGACAAGGCCACAAAGCCTTCTGTCTAATAGCTTAGCTCTCAGAGTTTCAGTTAGGTAAGATGATTTATTAGGAGTCGGAGGGCTCTCAGTTTGTTAGCGGTAACGTCGGCTATTACTGCTCTGAATGGACCAGAAATTGCATTCTGGGTGTTTCATTTAGTTTTTAGGACGATAGAAGCATAGTTACTCAACTTCTGTTAACTTCGTTAATCGCTAATCCATTACTTATCAAAATTGAAATCAAATTAAAAGTCATTTATTCAAATTAGGCTGAGAATCAGCACTTTTTGACCGTCAAAATTACATAAGACAGTCCCCCAAAACGCCCCCGCCTTTCACCACTTCAGAGTGCTCTGGCGGGGAAGAAGAAGTGGTGCACAGCTGTCTGTTAAATTAGTTAGAAGAACGAAATAGCATTTTATATGTCGTTGCGTTACTGATTTACTTATAAAAAATGTTGGAATTGGTCAATTGGCTATAGAAGTTTAGGCAAGACATGAAAAATTAATAAAAAAAGGGTGTACCTACACCCTTTTTCAGAACGTGTTTTACGCGGCACGGCGCGGCGCGGTCCTCACGGTGTCCTTTTGGCAAAGAGTAGGTACTTAATTAACGATTACCGGATTTATGGAAAGTTAACGGAAGTTAATGTGTCCGTTATAAATTTTTGAAGTTAACTTCAAAGTTAATCCTTTACTTGACATGTTTACTCCGCTAAGGTCTTGTGCAGAGCTATGGGTAGAATATCATAAAATTATATTATACTTAGTTAATTTTCACTGAAGTTGATCATCGACTGGCCTTGGACATCTTAAGAGCGTTTACGACGTATGGCATTTCATACAAACTTTCAAGACCTTATTTTTCGAAATAAAAGACCCGACAAAGGCCTAAAAGTTAGTTAAGAATATTTTCGAAAAATAGTGTAACAGCCAAATTAGAACGATTTGAATTTTTACATAGAAATAGAGATTTCTAGTTATCTTTTTTTTTAATAAGACATTTCGAAAATGTTCTTTACTAAATTTAGACCTTTGTATCCTGCTTATAAGCATGAAGTTTTATTAAAATCGGTTCATTCATTTCGAAAAACAAGGGCTTGAAAGTTTGTATGAAATGCCTTACGACGTAAACGCTCTAAGCTGTCACGAGTACCTATCAAGTAGGTACCTACATACCTTAATTCGTTTTCTTTTAGTTTGCAGTTTATCTATGTATCTCTCTACTAATCTATAGGAATAATAAAGCTGAAGAGTTTGAACAACCGGTCGGATTTGAAAAAAATAGTTTTGGTTTTCTTAGGCAAATTCTTGAGGAACGCTATAAAACAGGCAATAGGCTATTTAATATCACGCTAGGACCCTAAGGCGCTGAGCAAAAAGAAAAGAACTCAGGAAGAACGTCAAGCGAAAACTAAGTTATTGCGCTGGCAGGCGATGCGAAGCGGCGGGGTGGGTTGGTGAGCAAAGAAATTTCAGGCGAACGAAGTCGCAGGAAGAAGCTAGTACATTACGAATTCTTCTTCTTTTCGAGTCTATGGTAAATACTTAGGTACAACATGTATTTTTTTAAATGTGTTGGGTGGCAATCGCGGCATCTGCAGTGGTGTGTTTTACCTATAGGTACATTAAGAAGGATATAAATAATTATTTAACAGTTCCTCTGGAAATAATAATTACTTCCCTCTCCACATCCACAGAATGAAAGCTTGTAACAAAGCGTATTGCTTTATCGAGTTTCAGCCGCTTTTATCTTCCTTCATCTTCTTAGCGTATCGATGTTCCTGTTACGCTGACGTCGCACGTCGGTCGCGTACGGTCGGTCGCGTACGGTCAGTACCAACATACAACGCTGACGTCAGCATCGCAGTATGGTGCTATATAGAACACAATGTACGCGACCGACGTCAACGTAACAGAATTCAGGCCTAAAGGCCTTTGGCCCAAAATTGCAGCTGCGTGAACTCCGCTTACTGACGCAGTCATGACATCATTAAGTGCACAGGTGACGGGGCATGCGGCGCAGGATGAAAGGTGGGTCATTGTCAGTGGGGAGGTGCCGCCGCACTTGAAATCAGCGTGGCTATTCACAATCATCCGACAGGTAATCGTATCGAATTTCAATTATCCCCGACAGCAAACAGTTGTCGGAAGAACAGCGGTCGTCACTGACAAAAATGTCGGGTTTCCGACTTCTGAACAGCGCGCAGCGTTTAGAGGACTCCTACGATAACATTGATTAATGTTTGATGCTGTACGAAAGCGTATCGAGTGTGAATAGCTATGTATGCTGAGCCGTTTTTCTTCTTGAAGCATGGCACAAAAATGGCTTTTCATTTTCCACTTTTCAACTTAAGTTCGCACTGTGAATATGCTCTGTTGATATTTCGCGGTCAATTTAAGTGACGTCAGCTGCAGCCTTTTCATCTCGCTTCACCCTTCGAGTCCTCCAACTACGTAAAATGTTCTACAGGAAACATTTTATTTTATTTGGATGGATTCTTGTCCCTGGATGCTTGCGTCTGTTTTGTTCTGAAGGTTATATTTGAAAAGCAGCCAAGAGCGAGTCGGACTCGCACACGAAGGGTTCTGTACCATTGTACAATATTGAACACTACATATTTGAAACAAAAAAAAACACAGTCTTGTATGGGGACCTCTTTAATTTTTAACTTTATTATATTTTTTTTTTTTGTAATAGTGGCCATAGTATTTTTTATTATTTGTTGTCATGCCCATAGTAGTACACACTCTGTGAAAATTCCAAGTGTCTACCTATTACGGTTCAAAAGATACAGCCCTATGACAAACGGACGGACAGTGGATCCTTAGTAAATGGCACGTCTAACGGCACCGTTTAACGGGCGTGAACCCAGAAAATATTAGTCGACAGTGAATTAGGCACAGTGCAAAGTGGATTGTATGCGCTGTTTTAGAATGCAGTTAGTGCTGCTCGGAGTTTCGGGCGGTATAACGAAGGATATGCATAGTGAACAGGATAATTTATATGACTTTGCCCATCTGAGATGCAAAACGTTTTGAGATTTATCTCTCTACTAGCTTCAGCTCATGGCTTTTCCCGTGTGGTGATTGGAAATTATCCCACGAGAACCTACTGCCGGCAAGTATAGCCTATAATGTTCCCACTGCTGGGACACACGCCTCGTCTCTGTGAGAGGCAGTGGGCCGTAATCCACCACGCGGGCCCAGTGCGGATTAGTAGGTGTCTCATGTCTTCGATTTTTTTATTCTAGGACATGCCGGTTTCCTCACGATGTTTTTGTTTTTCCATGCACCGTTTTAAGAGCAGTGGTGATGAAATTATTTAGACAAAGTAAAGCGCCTACCTGGGTTCGAACCAGCGACCTACAACTCGTAAGTCGGGGGCCGGCACCACTGGGCCACCACTGCTCAAGGATAAGACGTATCCTATGTGCTAATCCAGGCTATCCGTGTGCCAAATTTCATCAAAATCTGTTCAGCTGTTTTTGCGTGATTGAGTAACAAACATCCGAATATACCAACAAACTAGATAGGATAGTAGGATTCGTGTATAGAATGTGACGTCATTTGAAAAGACTGCTAAAGTAGCTGCAGATTGGTGACCACGGAATACTTTTTAAATATAGGTAAGCTTGGAAAGATACGGAGTCATGTTCTTGTCATAATCCTTTTATCGCATTTGGGACACTCTCGCGAAAAGAGGAAGTGTCATCCTGAACTTTGCGACTGTGCCTAGCCGACAGACAAAAATATTTTATTTAGTCTTTATTTCCCTACCTACCCCTAATCTGCTCATTTATTACGTTACACACTTTCAACCACAATCTGAATCATTTAGAAGGATATTGCTAATTCATTGCTGCATATGTTCGAAAAATTTGCCTGATTAACAACGTAAATAACGCATTGAATGTTGTTAAAATGTCAAAATTAAAGCCATTGCTACTGTTAAATGTGTTCTTAACTAACTTTTTAGACCTCTGTTTCCTGCTTATGGGTATGAAGTTTCCTTAAAATCGGTTCAATCATTTCGAAAAACAGGGGCTTGAAAGTTTGTATGAAATGCCGTACGTCGTAAACGACGAAAAATTTCAACGCCGCTGCGGGGTTCAGAATCATGTACTTACTTACTGAAAAGTTGCGCGTCGATGACCCTGCACTCGACTCGTCGACCACCCTGTATAATTACATAACCCCGAAAGTTTAGGCAGAGGTGTAGGTTCTTCTTGCTTCATCATTTGGCCAGCTAATATTAAAGTGCTGTATACATATAACTGATGACATCTGTCACTGTTTCAACATCTTGTTACTGCACCCTATTGCACACCCACATTTCGCCAGTTTCGCTCAAATCCCATGTCACAGATAATATAATACTCTAGTACCCATGTAATGGGAGGCGAGCCTGTTGCCATCAACTGGGCACAAATCCAGAGCCAGACTCCGGGCTGCTACTCAGAAATATCTGGTGGAAAAACCCAATAATACTTTGTCCGACCGGGGAATCGAACCGAGGACTTCATGTTCAACGTTCAATCTCAGAAGATCCATTGGCCAGATCTATGATGGATCTAGTGACGATTGTTTTCTCATTAAGTCTAATTATATAAAAAAAATAGTAAAATGGATCTGAGTAGCGCTTGCGACCACTACACCAATGAGGCAGTCAGTAATAATTAATTGTAAAGTTTAGTAGCAAAAAAAAAAACGTTAGTATCACGGGACCAACTTTGAAATAAACTATTCTTTCTTTCCAACTTCGTCGGGAACCACAAGAGAGTGGTTACCGCAATCTATCGCCATTCTCTGATAGTGAACAATTAAAGTAAGCTAGTTCTCTTTCAGCTCCAATTAAAGTGTCCACCATCGCCCACTGTATAGCCAGTTGCGCGCCATTCATAAAGAGTATCTCGCGGAAATTTTTATCTCAGTATTCCAGACGACTAGCGTCAGCCATTTTTAATACATAGTTACTGTAAAGTACACAAACTGTATTCGTGAACAAACTGAGCTTAACTAAATGTTGGTTGGTGATAACTTTGATATGATGCATTTACATTTTTAATTTTGTTAATAACGCTAGAACTCGTAGTTTGTTCTGTGTTTACATACATTTTTCTGTTTTATCTTGAGACTTGAGATTAAATTCTAGTTCAAGCAAAAGAGGAGTGGAGATTTTATGAGAAATATCTCAGTTTTAAAACTCGGGGCTGAAATATTACGTTAAATGTCACGTGAGGGTCTATTCACCACAGATTATGTAAAGTACTACTTTAGACTTGTGCATGTAATTATAAACCTACTCATAGTTGCAGGCTCAGGGCCGGTTATTATGTAAGTATATTTATTAACCGATTTATGTTTTTGGTTTACTCGCGTGTTTATTAGTGGTTTTTCCAACTAGTCGTGGAAGTTATAAGTACTTTGGTTATAGCAAAACAGGGCTTTTAAAACAATGTAGGTAATGCTTAGCATATGATTAATTTACTTTTTAGGGTGTATAATTTTCACTGAGCTGTGTACTAAACACAATAGGCAATAACATTCTGCGTCATCCGTCAAACGCCACTTGCCAGTTAGCACCACTTACACAGACCATACAACATGACATTTCACATAATGCTGTTGTTCATAATTCCGGTCATTTTCTTATAATTACGCGCCGAATGTGGCGAACTGGCGATAAACGTCGTCGGGACGGCCGAAGTACTGTAGATAAACCAATTAAGTATAGCCGTACTCCGGACGTAGGGTTAAGTTGTACGAAGAGGGGGACTTTTGAGCCAAACTCTAGGATTGTGTGGCATCGAGCTTTACAGGTCAGTCAGAAAATATGAAGCTAGTTGCCCATTCCAAAGCGTAGGTACCTATGGAGAAGAACGGGCAAGAAACTCCATGGACACCCTTTTAAATTATATTTTGCAAAAATATATAGTTACACCAGACCCGACAGATGTTGTCCTGTCCGAATTTCAACAGATCATAAAAAAAAAACATAGAAGACCTTAGGACGTTTGGCTTTTCTCATATTGGAAAATTTTCCATGTTTTTTCATAAAAACCTAATTTGGACTATTAAGTATTAGGAACATGTTAAAACATAAATAGTCCAATCCGTCCGCCGGATCAAGTGATGCGCTTACCAACCATTTATCAGCATTTCATTTTTATTTAAATAGCTTGTAGCGAATCGTATGTCTTTTGTTTCCAAGAAGTGCGACGACTAATACAATTTGATACTTTCGTGATCCGGTTAGCGTAGGGTCAACTTTCACAACGTGAGGGACTTTTGAACCATATCCGTCCGTAGCAACATTGCACTTGGTTAAGATGACTACATGATCTAAAGCGCGGTCTTTGTCGGACTGCATAGAAAAAGAGAAGCGCGATGACACAACGCTGGTAATTTATTGCAAACTATGAAGTAAATTGCTATATACAAAAAATCTACTCGTAAGTATGGTTTTTATTGTAAAAAGAAAGTTTTAGAGGTGTTTTCATGATTTTTTTCTATCTTATCAAATTAGTTGTATTATGTTTTCAACACACTGTCGACCTAGCATATATCCTGAAGAATATCATATATTTTTCTGATTTTGTTTACTGTAGTCGATCATATACACTTTTATTGTTTCTAAAACTTGCTTTTTTGCGTTTAGGTTTTTCAGTTTGTGTATACTATGTTCTATCGAGTTGTCATTCTTTTGCGGGCTGAAAAGTGCGACGGCTAATCCAATTATTTCCGTACGCTCTGGTTTGTATAGGGTAGAATGAACGACATGAGAGAGAGTTGCACTGTTGCACTGGATTTGAAACTTTTTCAGTTTTAGAATTTATTCGTTCCATTCTGGCGTCAGTTTGGTAAGTTGTATTAAACCATGGATTTAGTAAGAACTTAAATTATCTGGTATTCGTTGAGCGTAGGTACTTATATTGATTTTCAGCTGGTGCCTGCAAATAAAAGAAATTTTATTACTTCCAGTAAAAAATATTTATTTTCGTAACACCAGCGACCCGCTCCTGCTTCACATGGTTTTTATGATTTGACTAAACATCGAGAATTTTTATGACATGAAAGTTTAACAGATATCAACCTTTTTATACACATAAACCTTCCGGAATAAATTCTCTGAAATCCGTCGCGTCGCGTCGTTCACAAGAACAACACGGTCGCGTCGGTCTGACACGAAGTGACTTCAATTTTTTCTTCAATGTTTAGATATAAAGTTAGCATTTTTATGGTCATCAAAATACTGGCAGTAAGTTATTATAGTTAATGGCACGTGTAAGTAACACTTGAACCACAGAAACTGCCATTACAGCTACGAAATAGAGTCGCTGTCAAAGTAAAGTTTATACCGTGGAGGTGCAGTCGACTGTACCTATTGTGGGTAGTAATTCCACTGCACTCCAAGTTTTTATTACCTACCTGTATTATTTAAAAAATTATAACTACTAAAATGGTTCCACAGCGCTCCAAAATAAAATAAGTAGAGTCAGCATAAAAGGCAAACCATAAGTTGTTTGTTATACACAAATAGAAATATCAGTAAGATTTTTTTACCGTGGATTCATCTCGTGTATCAAAAATGCTCAAGGCCATTTCGCACTTTATGGCTCTCGTGTCGTATGATGTTGCATGATAAGGATAAAGCGCGAAATCGCGCGGGTCGCCCGGGGTCATTAAAATGCCGATATATTTAAAAAATAGTATGAAAGCTATGTATATTTTTTTAAGATCTGACGTGATTATGACTGAATAAATATATTTGATATGCAATTTTCTTTTTTTTTATGATATTTAACCACTCAATCCCGACGTGGCATGGTACGATATCGGCCCATTACAACAGAAAATTGTGTCTCACTAGCGGTGATTAAGCGGTTAATATTATGTTTCACTCAAAATTTTTTTGCTAACTCTACTCAAAATTTAAATATTGAAATATTTTATTAGAAAAAAAAAATCTTGGAGCGCAGTGGAATTATGAGAACAATGGGTTTTGGGGTGCAGTGGAACTAGGTACTCCCTATTACTTACGTCGGATTTAGATTTACAATGTACATACTTAAGTTAAAACGCTCACACTCAACGTACTTACACCCTGGAAGCCCGACACCCGAGCACGAAAAACCCATTTTATCGACACTCGAGCACGAAAAACCCATTTTATTTTTTGGTCTTTTTGGGGAGACACTGCCATGCAGAATGCATGCAGCCTGGGGCTTTTTCCTCAACTGAAAGCAAGCAAGCACAGAGATTTCCTTCAAGCATATTTATCTCAATACATTTCCCTAGCCTAGCATTTTTCGAGTATTACGTACATTACCAGGTTATTTACATTATCAGGGCCGTTTCAGAATATCCGAATAGCTACAATCTACCAAAATGTAAAACCAAAATGGATCAGAATTGACATTTAACGGGAGCATTAGCTTATGCTCACGACTTCGTTCGCGTAAAAGTCGTAAGATACACGATCTAATATAATAACAGCCACATTGATATAGAACTCCTTCGCTCGCCAGCACGATTGCTTCATTTTCGCTTAACTTTCATTCTGTCATTTTCTCGGCTTCTAAGTGTAGTAGCGTGTTAAATAGCCTATAACCTTGCTAAAGAATTGGGCTATCAAATGCAATAAGAACTTTTCAAATCTGACTGGTTTTTCCAGAGACTAAGCGCGTTCAAACTAACAAAAAAAAAACTTTTCTGCTTTTTTATTAGTATAGAGTATAGATTAGTATAGATATAGATTAAAAATCTATCCTATATATAGATAGACTTTTAGAATAGAACCAATATTTTCAACAAACCGTCTGCCGGCTGGTTTCCGCACCAACTGGTGGAACTAATGTTACCGGTGCCGGTGGCTGATTAGCGCATCTTAAAAGCCGACGCGACGAGCACGACAAATGCCAATTTCCTTCAGCTAGATGACTCTAGTCATTTGAGTTTATTCTAGAGAACGATATCGAAAAACCGACACGAAGGGTTCCGTGCCACCATACAATATTATTTAAACACTACATTATAAAATAACGGCAAAAAAATCACGTTTGTTGTACGGGAGCCCCCCTTAAATATTTATTTAATTCTGTTTTTAAAAATAAATACACATTCTGTGAAAATTTCAACTGTCCTATCACGGTTCACGAGATACAGCGTGGTGACAGACGGACGGACAGCAGAGTCTTAGTAATAGGGTCCCGTTTTACCCTTTGGGTACGGAACCCTAAAAAGAGGTTTTGAATTACAGTTAGGTTCAATTACATTGTTGATCTTCCCTGAATAATGTATGGGCAGTTTTGTAGCTTAAAAATTGATGCCTAAATTACTGAGGTCGTTTTATCAACGTACTCGTACAATAAACTTAAACGTTTTTTGATAAAAATCTTCAAGGAAGGTTTCTACTCAATTTACTCTTCATTAACTTGATTTAAAAACAAACAGCACGTAGTCTATGCTTTACAGTTTTATTATCCGTTAAGCGGGAGCGTCGTTTTATGGACCATCCCTGCTTGAAGAATTTGTAATTAGCAAAATTAAATCAGCTCCGTGGACTAACATTTAATTAAGAAGCTGACGTACCAACACCAATAGTTGTCTAATTACAAATTATAACCGTTTAGAAGACATTTACATTGCGAACAAATGAACTAGAGTTTCACCATGTGAGTTACCAAACTAAAAAACTTCTTTTGACAATGTAACTTATTGTTTTCTGGGAAAAATAAAGTGGTGCAGAACAAGGAAAAAAAGTAAAAAAAATACGCTGCTCGAGATTATGGACTTCTCTCCCTTTATCTACTTGTAACATTGTTATAGATCAATAAAAGTTGGTTGGTATTTTCATTTCGGAATGTAGCCATGCTTGAAACAAAGTGCGCGCCGTCAAGCACCCTCTTCGACGGCACACACAGCCGACACAATGAAAATTTGAAAAGTTTCACACTTGTTTTCAGAAGTGAAAGTTTAATTTGATCTACATTTATTACTCGCTTTTATTTAGTTTCACTTCGACGGTTAAGAGGAAATAGTGTATAAGCGACAAAAAATGAAATGTTCAGGAGAGCCGTTCAAAGTTTTAAATTTTAGAAAAACTGACGTATTTTTGTCATTTATGATTTTTTTTGCTAGGGTTTAAACGCCAAAAAAGTCGTCTTAGAGCCATGAGAGTAAGCGCATTCGAAAGAGCGGAAAATCTTCCGTAGGATGGCATATATAACTCATTTTTGACCAAAATGTCGCTTATGCCCTACTTCCTTTTTACCGTCGACTTGTTTATAACTAGTATGCTTTGAAGATATGTAGGGGAGCCATTTGTTCATGTTTGTTATATATAGGGGTCCTATAGGGTAATGAAACGGACAAAAAACTATCTTACCTCGTTTCAGGAGCGCTCCTACTATTTTGTTATTCTCGTAAAACTTCGTTTAACTCCCAAAATCTGTTGCTATGCCGCAGAGAATTCGCTAACTCTTTGGATTGCGTATTGATACCACATTTGCCGATGATTCAACTTAAAATTGGCTTGCGGCTCCCAGAGCGCATGGGTCCTGTGAAAATAGATTTAAGAGCATTTTCCAATAACATCTCGTGCGTTTAAAATATTCGAATATGTTACGATCGTGCATTACTTACCTATGCAGGAATAACGATCTCAAGTGCCGTATGTAGATGGAGTAAGTACGTCGAGAAAAAATAAATAAAAAAGCCCGGGTAACATTTATGCTAATAACATGGAGCCGTAAAACAAACTATGAGCGGCGCGAGTGCCGAGTAGGAGAGGCACCTCCCTCATGTTCCATAAAGAAGTGCTATAAAACATAAAATTATGGTCCGCTTCAATAAAACTGCGTGAAAATCTTTTTTTTTGCGGCCATTGTTCGCATCGTTTGCACATGGCTGTGTTTGGGAAGTTGTGAAAGGGTGCAAGTCAGGGCGTCGGGTCCGGCCGCGGCAGTGTGGCCCGTCCATCCGGCACGGGCTGGTATCTTCCGGCATTTCCCCGCTCCACAATCTCTTTTCCCCCTGCTTCATTATTCGGCGCCCGGTCCGGGTCGGAGGGGTGCGGGCGGGCGCGATGTTGCCAACTTACTGTTTTGCATTATTTCCCAGGTTTGTAGGTAGAGTCTCCACTAATTTTGAAGAAAACATTCCTTTTATATACTGCTCCTTTCCTACAGTGTTCAAACCATAGTTTAAACTATCTTAAGTTTGAAGTAATTTGAAACGATTTTCCGGCTACTGAACAGTATTAAAAGTGGCCAAAATATACAAAAAAAAAGAAGAGATCATTTGAATTACTATTTTTCACCTGTTTCCCAGAGAACACTAACAGACTTTCCATCATAATGTCCATATTTCAGTTACAGGGAAACGGGTGTTTAGCTTGGTAACCCCGGCTTACGTCGAGGAGTGATGTTGGCGGCGCGCGGGTGCGTTAGTCCGCGTGGAGCGGCGCGCTGGCTTGGCTCGCCAGTTTAGGGAGCCTCGGTCCTCCCCGCACCCGGCGCCCGCCTCAGGTACGCTCGCATGCATGACGCGCCACCCTGTTGCGCACTGCACTACAATGTTTACCTTAATGCACCTTCTGATCTTTCTTAATCTACAATCAGCTATTTTGGCGGGATCGCACCGTCTCTTCTCTTTATCTTCCGCTTCTGAACTTCTCTTAAAATTTTACATAGCCATTTCGATAGGTTTATTTGCTCTCGCACTTTCAACTTACCTGGATCGATTCGCTTCTCGAAACTTGTAGATTTACACTAGGTAAAATAATAATGTATAGGTAGGTTACCATTCGCTCCAGAACACCTTCTGTACCTATAAATAATTGGCTATTTCTTGCCTACGCACGCTTTGTGTTCGAAAACAAGGAGTCTGCTGTGAGGATGTACCTAATTATTATATAGACAGGGTGCGTGTCTCAGTTTCCCGCCTAATTTCATGACATACGAGTTGAGAGGCGGCAAGGAAAGCAATCCGATATTCGGAAAAACAACAGTATTTCCTTTACAAATATTTTTTCTTTCTGCACAGCCTAAATTTGATAATAAAATTTGGAACTTTCGACTCAGTGCGACATAAATATAAAATGAAGAGAAACAAAAACAAGAAGTTTGGAACTTCTCGATCAATATAAATTCACTTGTACTTACATAAATTGGATTTGTTTGTTGACGCAACAATGGACACATTCCGTCATAAATCAACCTGGATCGATGTTTGTTATCTATAATAATTGACTTCAATTTGTCCTACATGTTTATGAATATTTTAATACTTCCTAGTAGGGAGCGGTTGATCGCTTTTTAATAATTTTCAGCCTTAACTTATTTTTGATCATTTGTAATCCAATTTGTTATAATGCCTCTTCGTAATTGATGTTTTATAGTTGAAAAAGCTTTCAGAGCAACAACATGAAAGCTTTATAATAAACGTTTATCGGATTCCGAAAGAGAATTTTAGCGACAATAAAATTTTAGAGGCGTCAGAGTTCAAGTGTAGTGGTAGTTAAAATAAAGAAAAAATGAAACAGCCTATTATTGTCACGTCGCTGGGCACAAGTCTTTCTTAAAGTTTTTCGTTAACTGAACATTGTGAAGAATAAAGGCGAGACTTTTCACTCTTTGGCGTTTCCTAGAAAATTCCTTGCTGAATAAAATGAAGCGTGTCGACAATAGACGGAAGTAGGTATGTTCTGTTGTAGGTAATCTGTACGCAAATCATTTCTTGATTAAAATATCAGACGAAGATTTTGTCGGCATGTCAGATGTAGGTACTGTGAGACCTACAGTATGAAAGTGTTAACTTTTTACTTGATTTTATATTTAATCTTTTATGTGTATATACAAACTGTGTCTTTAATTAATTAAAGAAATAAAATAAATCAGATATAAGCGTGTAGGTATGCTCCTTGGAGAGGGTAATTAATACTTTCTTGATTGCGCCTTGACGGATTTTAATAGGAAAATTTTGCTTTAAATAAATTGGCAATTATTCAGGAGCTCAAAATAACCAATTTTTAATATAGGACCAACTGAAAAAGAAATGGATGGTGTGTTGTGTGAATGTTCATATTTATTAGTATTTATCCCCTGAAACGTTGTCAATGAATTGAAAATCGGTCTGTCTGTAAGGTAGGAGTCTATAAGTGTAATATATAGGTAGTTAGGTACTCAAATTCAAACCATTTATTTCAAATAAACCAATTATAGGCACTATTGAATTGTCAAGGGGTTGGTCGTTCAGAAAGATAAGCTAGTTGTCCATTCCAAAGCGTACTACGGACTATGTAAATCTACAAACACCTATACGATGGTATGTTACCATCCGAGTACTAAGTAATAACACTATGTAAGATTTGCCTCCTTTTCTTTTCCGTCAGACCCTATTATCGGCAGAAGTTAGGTATACAGTCGATATTTTTTCCATACAAATTTCGGGAGAGTATTACTCCACAGTTTGACATTGTGAAGCCAAAGTTAAACATCATATCGTTTTGTCTTATTATTAATTTTGTCTGTACGGAAACAGAATAGTAAAATCAAAAGCCATTAAAAAGTTATGAGCCTACAAAGATTCGTTTTTCTTGCTATTTATAACGTAACTTTAGGTGTCACTAAGTGATAAAAGAACTGTAAAATTTTCAAAACAAAATCGGTGCCGACAAAGCTCAATTATCGTAGAGTTCATTAAACTTTATTTATAATTGATTTATGCAGTGTTTTTTTCATAAAACTAGATTTTCCAAAGCACTTTTCGAATTTTTTTTACGCGCCTTTCAGTTCGGATTGCGAGCACTACGCACCTGACCTTTTTGAAGAACATCGCCAATAAAAAAAAGGTAAAAAGTTGATTGTCACAAGAAGCATTCACAAGAGTTTGGTACACATACAGTATTTTTTTTACTTCAGGTACCCAAACCTTGTATTAATAATGAATAAATTCTTCTTTATTTTAAACCTGCCATGTGACAGAATATACACAACGCGGCAACGGTTGAGTTCAATCTCGAATATAACTTTTTTTTTTTTTTTTTTTTTAACTATGGCATCTCGCAGTTCATCCTTTATGAGGATGGCTACTGCTTAACCGGACTTTCCTGTGGATGCCTCGAATTAAGGCCTCCAGCCAGGGCATACAATAACTTAAAAACTAAGCGACAGCGCTAAGGGTAACCCCCTGCGGGGTTCGGACCTCGGCTCAGGGCGTCGCTGGAAGAGGACAGCAAGGGACAGGCTGGATCGGTATTATTATTGGTGTTTAGGGGCGAATTTAAAACTACAGGCTCAGCTGCGCGGGCTGGCTCGAGCAAGGGTCGGGGGGGGCACGGTGATGGTGCGGGGCGTCGCGACGGGCCTCGGCGGCGAGGACGGAAGGACGGATGTCTGAGCTTGTTTTTGTGTTGTCGACTGAGAGTACTCGTGGCCTTACTGCTCTCCTGGAGGAGGGTAGTGGCGTCGTCGGGGATGGTGAGGGTATGCCTTGGTCGGCGAATCCTACTTATGCGGGAGGGAGTGTATCGGGAGGCCGCCGCAATCAGGGGATTGGGGTGCTTTATGGCAGAGTCAAAGAAGCGCTTGGAAAGGCGTTTCATGAACTGCTGGATGGTGGGGAGTCTGAGATCTAGATGCAGATTCACATTTCGGACATAGAAGGGGGCTCCCGTGACCTTTCGGAGGAAACGGTTCTGGAGGGTTTGCATTTTATGCAGAAATCGCGGCTTGGCGTGTGCGAAGACTACGCAAGCATAGGTCATGATGGGACGGATGACCGCGGTGTAGAGGCGCAATTTGCACTTGAGTGACAATTTGCTGCGGGCAGTTATCATAGAGTGGAGCCTACCGAGAGCGAAAGAGGCGCGCGAACGCGCCGTCTTTATGTGCTCGTTGAAGGTGAGGTTGTGGTCTAGGATGACACCTAAGTATTTGGCTCGCTTTCCCCAGGGGATCGGCTTGCCATACATAGAGATCGGGCGCGGGAGGGGGGGGGGTAGTTTGCGCGGTTTCGAGAAGATGACCGCCTGACTCTTATCGGGGTTGACCTCGATTCTCCATTTCCGGAACCAATCGCTCAAGGCGCTTGCGGAGGTTTGGAGGTTTCGAGCTATGGATGACTGGTTGACACCCGAACAGTATATGGCAGTGTCGTCGGCGAAGAGCGCCAACTGTGCCTTTTTACTGTTCGGGATGTCACTAGTGAACAGGGTGAAAATGAGGGGAGACAGAACGGAACCCTGGGGGACTCCGGCGCGGATGGGGTGAGGGGGAGAGAGAGCGCCCTCGATACGGTAGCGGAAAGTGCGGTCCGACAGAAAATCTCGTAAGATGAGCACGAGACGGTCTGGCACACCTAGCAGGTACAGCTTATATAATAAGCCATTGTGCCAGACCTTGTCGAACGCCTTCGCTATATCGAAGAACAGGACGCCTGTCGAAGCACCTCGCTGAAAAGCAGCGCTAATGTGCTCGACTATGCGGTGGAGCTGGTGGATGCACGAATGCTTCGTGCGAAAACCGAACTGTTCGGGGGGGATGAGGCTCTTTGCTTCGGCATAGTCTTTGAGGCGCTTATAAATAAGCCTCTCGTAGACTTTACCGAAAACATTGAGCAGACTGATGGGGCGGTAGCTGGAGGGCTCAGACTTGGGCTTGCCTGGCTTTGGGATGCCTATGACTGTGGCTTCTTTCCACATTTGGGGGAAGATGTTGTTGCTCAGGGCGCCATTGAAGATGGCGGTCATGAGCAGTATGAGGGGGGCGGGGAGGAGTTTGTACACCCTATTGGTGATACCGTCCGAACCGGGGGCTTTGCGGGTTGCGAGCCCTTTTATGATGTCTTGCACTTCGTCGGGAGTGACGGGAGGCAGAGGATCATCAGGGTCTTCGACTGGCGGGAGGGAGGCTCTCCGTTCGACTTCAGCGTTCACCTCGTCGAGGTGCGCTCTGTCTACTGGTTGAGAGCTGGGAGTGCATTGAGCCTCTAGGCTGTCGGCTAGGCATTCGGCCTTTTCGAGATTTTCGAAAGCGACCGTTTTGTCGGGGCGTGTGAGGGGAGGAACTGTGGCCTCTTCAGAGGAGCGGAGCTTCCTCTGGAGCTGCCAGAAGGCGTGGTGGGTGGGCTCGAGTTCGCCGATCATCTTATCCCATCCCTCGGAGCGCCATTCCCCTATGCGTTTCTTTACAGCACGCTGTAAATGGCGCATGTGGGATTTGTTCGCGTCGCAGGGAAAAGAGTCATAGGCACGAATGGCAGCGTTCTTCTCGGTCACCAGTTCACGTACGTCATCGGGCAGTTTCCAGCGATGGTCTTCCATCACTGGAACTTCCCGTGAGCAATCCGTCAGTACGGATTGAACGTGCTCTGTGAACGAGTCGATCGCCCCAGTCGTGTCTGCGACTGAGATAATTTGCTCGGGGATGGAGTCTAAGTGGGGAGACGTGGTGGATTTCAGTCTTTCGCTTACTTTCCTCCAGTCGGTGACTATTTTGGTCTGGGGGGGCTGGTTGGGGTCGTGCGGGAGGCCCGAATAGGGGGCCAGGTGCAAGATGACCGGGCGATGGTCAGAGTCGAGCTCTTGTACCGTCTCGATAGACTGCAAACGGAGGTTTACATTCTTGAGAAGCGCTACATCGAGAACGTCAGGACGTTGGGCGGGGTCGCCCGGGAAATGAGTGGGATACATCGGAGCGATGATATCGAAATTGAGGGAGTCGCCTAGTTTGAACACGATCCTACCTCTGGTAGAGGTCGTGCTGCTATTCCAAGCGGGATGTTTGGCATTGAGATCCCCCGCCATGATGACGGAGTCACTCATACCGAAGAGGGTAGTGAAATCGGTAGAGAGAGAGATGGGATCCTCCGCACCATTGGTGGGCGGGATGTAAGCGGAGATGATGGTGATTGAGGGGTGACCGGTCATGCCGAGCCGACAGATAGAGATCTCTAGCTGAGAGAGGAGGGCAGGCGGGTCTATCGGGATGCAATGGAGGGACTTCCTATAGTAGATGAGGGTACCGCCCTTGTGGCAGCGAGACCTGTCATTGCGAACTATCTTGTAGTTGGCAATGCTCGGGTTCCGCAGATGGGGCTTCAGGAAGGTTTCCTGGACTAAGAGGACATCGAGCTGGTGATCGCGGAGGAACGCGGCGATCTCTTCGCGTTGTTTTTTAATGCCGTTTGCATTGAAAAACCCTAGTCTAAGGGATCGGGGTTTGGTAACGCTCATTCTTTGTAAAGCCATTGGAGCTTTTAGAAGTTGAGGGTTTGCATGACTTGCGTAATCTGAGGATACGCATTGAAAATCTCGGCGATGCGCCGAGGATTGCCGTTACAGGCTTGGATTTCCGCTGCCATGGCATTTGCGGGGGCAATAAAAGCTGCGTAAGCACCGATTATTACCTCCATGCTGCTAGGCTGGGGGCGGGAGGCGGGGGTCGGGGGGGACCTACTGGGACCAGCGGGAGCCCTGGGCGCGGCGGCGGGAAGGGCTACCGGTGGGGCTACTGGGACCGAGGGGCCTACTGATGGCGCGGGGATGACAGTTGCCATCAGCGCTGGGATAGTCGGGGGTGGGGGGGGCACCGAAGCTGCGGGAGCTTTGAGGTGGTTGAGGTTCGCCCATGGGGAGGGCCTTTGGGGACTGAGCCTATCGGGCATCTGGGAGGAAGGGATCGGGATCCTCACAGAGGGGCTTTCCCTTTGCTGACGGTCGCTCGCGCGCTTCGTCAGTTTGGGAGAAGAAGACTTGGGGGCCTTGGGGCAGCCACGGTAGTTAGCCGGGTGCCCGGATTGGCCGCAAAGAACGCAGCTCGGTGGCTCTGTGCACTGAGAGCGGTCTTTAGGGCGGGGACAGTCTGACGTGCCGTGGGCACCTAGACACTTGACGCATCTAGGTGTCGCGTAGCAGTGGGATTGGGAATGGCCATACAGTTGACACCTGTGGCATTGTCCGATGAGGTTGGACTTCCTGGGTTTCTCGATAGAGATACCCGAGAGGGAGCAGACTGACTTCACCTTGAAGATGGGGTGATGTCCTTCAGTAGGGTCGCAGATGACCAGGACCATGTCGTAGACTAGGCCCTTCCATGCTTTGTGCAAGCGATGGACTGCTGAGACGGGGATGCCTTGTGAAGCAAGGTCTTCTTTGATCTCCTCGGTGGGGATTTCTTTGGGGACGCGCCTGATGATTACGCGGGTGGGGACTTCCTCCGGAAGGGAGTACGTATGGAAGGAGTAAGCCCTTGTCTGGAGGAGACGGGTAAGGTCCCTGTAGTCCGAGGACGAGGCGACCGTTACCTTAATACCCTGTTGGGTTGAGCGGGCGTTCGTGTAGTTGATCTTTTGATCAACACACGCTTTGGAGATTTCTGTCCATTTGGACTTATCCTGGACATAGATGGGGGGCGGGGGTCGTGGCTTCTTTGCGTTCGAAGCGGGAGGGGTAGCCGAGAGGCTAGACGCGGGATTGGCCTGCGGTGCGGCGGGGGTTGGGGTGGGGGGGCGGGGGTTAGAAGGGATTACCGCGACCGACTTTTTGGCCTTGTTGGCGTGAGAGGAGGCGTTCTTCTTTCTCTTGCCACCCTTTCCGACGACTATATAGTCGTCTTCCGAGGAGGACGAAGAGTCAGAGAGGGCTTCCTCTGAGTCGGATTGAGATTGGGGTACGGACGTGTCCATACTCTCTGGAGTATCTGCTGCGGTAGCGGCTGGCACGGAAGGTGCGGGATCGGGGACTGGCACGGACGGTGCGGGTTTCGGGGCGGACACGGAGGGAGCGGGTGATGGGGCTGGCACAGAGGGTGCGGGTTTTGGGGCGGGCACAGAGGGTGCGGGTTTAGGGGCTGGCACGGATGGTGCGGGTTTTGGGGCTGGCACGGAGGGTGCGGGTTTTGGGGCTGACGCGGGGGGTGCGGGTTTGGGGGCTGGCACGGAGGGTGCGGGTTTGGGGGCTGGCACGGAAGGTGCTGGTTTGGGGGCGGCGGCTGGCACAGAAGGTGCAGGCGAGGGGGCTTGCACGGAGGGTGCGGGAGGGGAGGCGGCGGCGGCCTCGGGGATTTCGCCTGAGTTTGGCGGAAAGAGGGGGCTGACTAGCGCGTCGCTAAAGTCAATGACCGAACCGGGAGGGCGTCTAAAATTTATAAGACGTTGGGCATACTGGTTAACGAAAGAGGGGTCCTTGAAGAGGACCTCTTTAACGAACGCCAATATGACCGCGTCTGCCATGATCGGGATGGGGGCGGGGAGAGGGAAGAACCATAGGGGGCGTGAATCCCTAACAACCTAGCACCCCGGGTGGATGGGCCCGGGGGTGTGAGATCCTACCCTCCCTGTCGGGTGTGAGACAGGGAGGTGAGTACCTGAAGTGAGCCCTAAGCTTGTGACCCGTCGCCGATCTTATTGTGCGAACGGGGCCCTAACCAGTCTGTGCGATGGGTGTAGAGACACCCTAGACCGGCTTCTAGTACGAAGGGGTTGACACACCCAACCGTACTAGACGCGAGCTGTGGACAAGGGATTAGTTACGAAGCTAGAGCTGACTAGGAGCCACCCCCAAGGCCAAGCTTCTAGCTCCCGATTCCAATTGACAGCCTCGCCCTGATGGGGCTCGGCGGGTGAGATTGGGGCACCACCCCCTTGGCTTCGTTGGCACCGTGAGGTATCCACCAAGGACCACGAAACTGTGGTTTTTACCCGGAAGGGGCCAAAAACCTCGACGACACGTGTGATGACGATTCTCTCTTAAAGAAACAACTTCTATCAACCACGCCTTGAAAAAGGCGGCTATTGACAGGGTGCGGGCGTAGTCCGGAGACTACTGAGCTCGTTACGGCTAGCGTAGCGAGAGCGGGCGGTGGCGGGGCGGCGAGGCGGTGGGGGCGTGCAGCGAGCGAGAGCGGGCAGCACGACCGTCCACGGCGAGCGTCGAACGGAGAGTGATCTCGAATATAACGATATAGGTAGCAGTTTTATATCCTTGTTGGAAGGGACGGGAGAAGTGGGACATTATGTATTTTTGTCAAAGATTGAAGTAAACAAATTTTGAAGGGGCGTGCGTTTACGTTGTTTAATTATTAGGGAGTGCGAACAGTTCCTTTGTGGAAAGAAGTGTGCATGATAACTACTTGTAATGTGTTGTTTGTGGGATATTATTCACTTCTATAGAGGTAGGTACTATACTTGTAAATTTCTGATAATATGGTACTTAGTTTTGAGGTGGTCCCTGGCGAAAGACCCTGACCCTCAAGTAGGAACACATTTTTGTTTTAAGTAAGTATTACGTTCTTAGGTTGATATGTGTGATATGTTGGTATCACACTAATATTATAAAGGCGAAAGTTTGTAAGTGTGTGTGTTTATATGTTTGTTACTTCTTCACGCTCAAACGGCTGGGCCAATTTTGATAAAATTTTGTATGGAGGTAGCTGACAACCTGGATTAACATATAGGCTACTTTTTATGTTTTACTTTTTTATCGGGATAAAAAAGTAAATAAAATATTCTCACGGGATCGACATTTACGCGATGAAACCGCGCGGTGCAGCTAGTAATATATAAAACAGGAGTTTCGAACCAAGTTGAAGTAGGTAATTATAAAGTCTTGGGGATATCTACGAAAAACTCTGAAGACTCAAGTAGAAACGTATTTTTGTCCTAAGTAGGTATGTACTACGTGCTTAGATTGATAATTCGTCGCTCACGGCACGTACAGGCGTTTCAAATAAAAAGTCTAAAATGAGTTTAATATACCAAAATGTTCGTTTCCTTATGCTTTATATCACCACAAAGAGACGTATCTCTAACTATTTTTGTTTTCAAAACGCTCATGAGGCTTATTGTATCTCAAAAAGCTGAGAAATGAGAATGAGTCGCGACTGACTGACGTACATTGAGTAACGCCTGTCGACGACCTTAATGTTTTGTTTATAATATTTGGCGCCACAAAAAGCCCTAGGGTAGGTATATCAAACACTGTATGAGTATAAAATAGGTCCTTCTTTGGAATTCGGCAAATTCGATCTCCAAAGAAAGAGCTATTTTTTATAAAAGACGCCGGTCAGTATAACTTTACCATCTATAATACTAGCAGCGCCCCGCGGTTTCACCCGCATAAGTTTCGATCCCTTAGGAATATCGGGTTAAAAAGTATCCCATAAGTCAATCCGGGTTATAAACTATCGGTGTATCAAATTTCATCCAAATCCGTTCTGTAGTTTTTGCGTGAAAGAGTAACAAACATCCATCCATTCATCCATCCTCACAAACTTTCGCATTTATAATATTAGTAGGATTTTACAAAATAACAGCTTCGAACCAAGGTGAAGTCAGTAATTACTCAAACAGCTCTTCCTAAGGAAAATTACAATCTTTTAACGTGTCCGTGTCGTAAGTTGCTTGGCATACTATGTATTAATGTTCTAATGTAGGTAACATAACAATTAAGTCGAAGTAGTTCAGCGCATACTCGTAAACTGAACACATAAACGTCTGGTTTAACAGTCATGTAGAACAATTCTATATAATGCAAGCTTCGATTCGAAGTTATAAATTCGCAAATTAACACATTCGTTTTAAAATTATTTGAACAATTTAATTTTCGCTACCTAAGAGTGTAAACTAAGTTTAAGGGTTGAGAGGAAACAAATAAACAAATATTTTTTTAGGGGTCGAGGGGTCGAGAGTGGACTAAACGATACTTATATGCTACCTACGAGTGATTAACTTATTAATAAATTGGGTCCCTACCTACGGATCGTAGGTTCCTATCAAGACTGCCTAATATTATCTCAGATTTTTTATTTGCTAGACTATAATGAGAGCGTCGATCGATTTTTTTTTTGTCAACGTGGCTTTATTTAGTGTATTAATAGCTGTCATTTTGGTCTGGCAAATAAAAAATCTGAGTTTATTGTAGTTCATGGTCCCTTATATATCAAATGACAGCTGTCAACAGCTCGTTCAATACAAAAAGTACGTTTTTTTAACGCACAACGTTAGATATAGGTACCTAATATAATTGAAAATAATAAATATACCCAATCTGAATGGGGGATTATTGACCCAACCGACACCGACACCCAGTGCGAATGCGGTGCTCGTGACTAAACCATGTCCCATATGTTGGAGTGTCCAGTGTGTCCATACACCTGCACTTCTGAGGACGTAAAAAATTACACTGTAGGGGCCATTGCACATTGGCGTGTCCACCTACAGGGCCCGCCCAACTTATGTAAAATACTACAATATTTTTACCTTTGCCATCGACTCAAAAAGAATAAGAAGCGCAATAAAATTAATTGAAAGTTTTACAAGAAAGCGGTTTCCAACGTCTTTGAAAACCTTTGATTGCAGTCAAATTTATAAAGCCAGTCGTACATCCACATTTTGCCAATGACAGTCCTAGTTCCCACGTGACAAGAGTCGAGGCTGTTGCCATTTATCGGTCACAATTTCAATTCCCGGCCATAATTGAAAATGTTTGTGACAGATATTCCAATTATACTGTGGGCTCTGTAGATCGAGAACTTAGAATTACAGCTGTGGGTCCTTCTGACTGATAAGGTGATACTAGTGTTTGTGTAACAAATTGGAGGGCAAATAACGTTTTCCAACACTTGTTTGGTCGGAACTGTTTTTCTTCAAGGGAGGCTGTATTTCGTCGTGTTGCTAATTTTAATTGCTAAACGCATCGCTGTTTTGATAAAGCCGTTTTAAAATGTTCACAGTAATTTGAAAATTATGTAGGTTGTAAACTCCTCATCATCCTAAAGAATCGACGGGAATTCATTTTTAGTAAGTAAATAGTAGTAATAAAATGTAAAAGAAAAAAAAATATAAATTAATGTAATGTATGTATGTATGTGTGTGTGTATGTATGTAAATGTAGTAGTATAATGGTCGTCGGTAATCGATTTATTTATATATTTATACAGGGTTCATTGGAAAAACACCAACTACCTCTTAAGAGGTCATTGTACTCATCAGTATGAACAACTTTTACTATGGGACGCTGTTTCCTACATTTTGACGAGTTATAAGTACGAACATAAATGTAGGCAACAGCTGATTTTTTTACGCGATTTCAGGTTTGGTTCCATAGTAAAAAAAAAACATAATGATGAGTACAATGACCCCTTAGGACGTTGTTGGTGTTTTTCCAATAACCCTGTTTAAACTTTATTGCAGGTACACCAGAAAATACATTAAAAAAATACAATTATCAGTACAAAACATACAATGGGATTTACTACATTGTGAATTCGTAATACCTACATAAATGTAGAAGATTTCATGCTAACCGCTGAGCCGGAAGGTAAACTGACAAACGGTAGCATTCGTCCTTACAAATTGCGCGGACAAGTAACAAGTAGGCTACATTAAGTAACTATTTACAAAGGGAAGCTACGTACCCTAAACATTTCTCACGAAAATCATTAACAAAATACTTTCAAGACTAATTTAAAGACGTCAATCTCAATCTGACGAACAATAAAGTGAAATGGACATAAACTAGGTACTTACTTGAAGCATGCATTTTCGTCTATAGGTCGTAAAGTGTGTTTTTCTATTTACCTACTACTATTTATTTACTTAAAAAAAGAATAAAAAGCTGAAGAGTTTGTTTTGTTTTGTTTGAACGGGCTAATTTCTAGAATTATATATCCGTCGGACTGGCACATAAAAAAATAAAAAACACAAACAAAGAGAACATTATATCTAAATACTAATAGTATAATCTCTAGAACTACCAGTCGAATTTCAAAAATCTTTTTGCATTTGATAGCTCAATTCTTGAGGAAGTTTATAGGATTTATCATCAGGACCTTTAAGAGTCGAGCAAAGAGAAAAAGATCAGAAAGGACTATGCGAAAATTAAGTAGGTACATAAAAGCGCGGGCGGGCGATGCGACGCGACGTGGTGGGTCGGGGGCTGAAATTTCACGTGGACGAAGTCTCGCGCAGAAGCTAGTAAATAACAATTTTATTGAGATGGAGACAATAATATTGCTTTTTCGAAGAATCGGAAGCACTCTGACCACTTTCGCAACAGTTGGGCGTTATTAAGAAAGTTTGTCGGCTTCGAAATTATATTTAGAGTCAATTGCTAGAAAACAAATGATTAATGTTTATTACCGAGTGGAAATTAATATGGTGTGAACTGAAAGTAATTGTTGTGGTCGGAGTGTTCTGCTACCGAGAAAAGTGATTGCTTTTTGGATGTATTTAATTTATGTTGTGTAAGCTTTATCTCTTTTGAAGGATTGATATATTAGAGGAACCTTATTGGTGATATTATTCAGAACTTAGGTCATAGGTGCTTAGTACTCGCAACTGGCGTGCGTGTGTGTCCAAATGTATGAACGTAAATGAAACAAAAGGAGTATGTGTGATACAAGCAGTGAATTTCGTTCACTGGATACAAGGCATCTGAAGGCCAATTCTCGTAATTAAAAACGTTCAAAACCTAGTCGCAATCTCATCTCAGCGACAAGACAATCAATGTCAAAAACTTGACATAACTCTAAGTGAATTAGAGGTACCAGGTAAGGAGGTATTTTTGACAGATTGAGAATGAGATTGAAATGCGACCGTTCTTATAAATACCGGAGTTGTCTCTGCTCAATGGTGTTTCATATTTTGAACAGACTTAAGCATAGATAATTATCACTTTGTTACTCACGTTACCCACTCAGTTGTTGTGAAACCTACAATATTAGTAAGTACGCTCTCCCGCAGGACTCAAAAGAGACTGTTTGAGCTTATCTCAGAATAGATCTTTGCTCTATGTTACTTTACGAGATAGTGTTTGGAAAAAGAAAAGAGGCAACTCTTTGACTTACTATTAGATGAAGATATTTTTGAAATAAGTACTTATTTATTTTGTTTCTGAGCAGTGCTTTATTTTATATAGGTACTCAAAACTAAACAGGTTTAGGTATAATTAAATGATCATTGCTGTTTCATAGAAAAGTGCAATACCAACGCGGTCAAAATGTATGGAACAGCTTTTTTTTAATACTTGACGAAAAATGTCAAGGTTCAGAATCCTGTACTGAATCCATGATAACTGGTTGAGCGTCGATGTCCTACTATCCTGTATAAGGTCATACGGTAGGTACCCTCTTAATCCTAATAATGTGACAAAAAGTCCATACTCACTCTTTAACCCAAACATTTTAAATTAAAGGGTCACAAACGATCTCCCTTTAAATAAATTCACAAAAAGAAAGTAATTCATGCGAATACATACAGTACAGTCGGTATGTACAATTGTACATACTCACATCAAAAGTGTCTAGGGATCAAGCATTTTTATGCGGATTTCTTGAGATTGAGATGTGGCTTTGTAATAAATTTATGATTTTATAAATTTATATGGATCCTTTTTGGTGCATTTCATAATTTGAATCAGGAACTGTGAATCAAATTCGAGTAAAAGATGAAAATCAGCTGTCAATATTTTCCCTATAAAAACATACAACGCATTGAAGACATTATTAGTGCTACTGTTTCCCTACTACTGATTAAAACCAACGTTATTATGGAGCGGCGACGTCATTTAAGCAGGGAAGAAATGCTCAGAGCCGTGGGAATGATAGAAGCTGGTTCCCGGCAACGTACTGTGGCTTTAGCTCTGAATACAAGTCAGAGTGTTATCAGTCGACTTTGGACACGTTACCGAAGCACTGGTACCGTGGCTGAGCGCCATGGAGGACGGTATCGCTGCACCACACGGAGACAAGACCGATACATTCAAATCTTAACTCGAAGAGCTCCAACAATAACCGCCATGATGTTAGCCGTGAGGCTTCATCACTCTTCAGGGAACTTAATTAGCGACCAACAGTCAGAAACCGCTTGCATGAAGTGAACCTTCATTCCCGAAGACCGCTACGGGTACCACCTATAGCAATGCACAATCGTAGGATTCGATATCAATGGGCTCTTGAACACAGAAATTGGGCAGAAGAACAATGGCGTTTCGTGTGCTTTTCTGATGAGTCTCGTTTTGGTATGAGACCGGATACAAGACGTATACGACACTGGAGAACCCCTGGACGCCAACAGCGATTAAAATCCTGCCAGGAAGTCCATCCTTATAGTGGTGGAACCATCATGGTATGGGCGGGTATTTGGATCGGCGGAAGAACTGAGTTGATTTGGATCAGAGGCAACCTCAACGCTCAAATTTATGCTGAGACGATTGTATCAGACGTCATCGTTCCTCTACAAGTGCAAATCGGTCCCTTATTTCAGTTAATGCATGATAATGCACGACCGCACACCGCAAGAGTTGTAAGACAGACTCTCGCCGCAGCTAACATCAATGTCCTGCCCTGGCCTGCTCAGTCGCCAGACTTGAACCCGATTGAGCATGCATGGGATATGCTACAGAGAAGAGCTCTGCCGAATATGGAGGGTATCCAGTCGCAAGAAGACCTTTTTTTGTTGTTGCAACGAACATGGGCGGCCATTCCACAGCGTGATTTGGATGAACTCATTTTGAGTATGCCAAACCGATGTTCTTGTGTTGTTAGTGTTCGCGGTAGAAACACGGATTATTAATTGTTTAAGTTACCCAATAAAATTTTAAAGAAAACTGTTATTTCAGTCTTTTTTTCGAACTTTTGTGTTAGTGGTTCAAATGTCAAAAATCCCTTTATTAGGAAAATGGCAAATTTCTTTATTAATGCAAAGGTGACTTGGTTTATCGTTACTGTGACAAACGAAAACACTTTATTTGATGAATCCTTAAAGAAAATTTTAATTAATATCAATCAGGAGAAAAGTTATTGCAAAAATATATGTTGATCCCTAGACACTTTTGATGTGTGTATTATGTATAATTTGAATTAAATCGTCCAATTAGTTTGGTCGGGAATTCGGGAGTACTTAACCTCTGCTAATCTGTGGTGTTAGAAACGCGGGTGATTCGTTACCCCTGACAATGCTTAGTAGTTTTTTCATATTCAGGCATCCAAATTTTTGCTTATCCGTCGCGGTCTGTTCTTTTATTTATTTTTTCAGCTATTGTTCGAATGAGGTTTTAAGTGTTATTTTATTTAATTTTCGTTTAGACTTGCGAGTGTCGAGTAACAATAATTATTCAAATACAAATAATTGTGCCGTGACAGAAGTGAAATTCCTTTAAAAATAAATAAAGATTACGAGAAATTTAGTGTGAGAGGCAGAGAGAGAGACACAGACAGACACAGACAGACAGAGAGGTTTCTTCTCTCATGTAGCGAAATGTGACAAAACGTGACGCATCCATGAAATTTCACTATCCGTTCTCGTCAAATTCTTGAATTGCCTAAGAAGTTTCACTTTAAAAACACTTTCAATTATTCCAGCAAACAAAATGGTTGAATTTCGTTTCTTAATTAGCTGAAAGGCAAATCTAACTTAATAATGGAAAGGTTCTCGTTGTTTTGGACAAGGACAACCGATCACAATACGTAGCTAATAAAAACTTTTTTTACAAAAACATCAACTGACTTCTAAATACTTCCACTACAAAGTGAAAAAAACTTTTTAACAAAAAAAACAACCGACTTCCAACAAAACACTACAAAGTGAAAAATAACTTTAATTTCAGAAGTCGGTGTCGTTGGTTCTGCATTTTCGTTTTTTGACACCGACTTCTGAAATTAAAGTTATTTTTCACTTTGTAGTGTTTTGTTGGAAGTCGGTTGTTTTTTTTGTTAAAAAGTTTTTATTTTTCACTTTTGAGTTGTGGTACCTACCCCACACCAATTCGTATACCACTACTTGCTAAATATATAACATTGACAGGAAGTTGTACAGAATGAGCTGTGATCGACCTTGGTAAAAAAAACTTTGCAAAAGGGCAAATATACGTCGCGCTAAGTCGTGTCAGAAGTTTGGAAGGTATCGTTTTGTCAGATTTGGATGCCAACAAATTATTAAAGCGACCACACGACGACAGATCATTGACGGAAATAATGAGGCTACGAAATCTGTCTTCTGACAATCAAAGCCACACTTAATGTACCTACGACTCAAGGGCGAAGATCTCTTTGGCGTCTTATAAAACAGTCTTCAGCGGTTTCATTTTCGAGCAGTAGCCTTCGAAATAGCTTCTCGTATCACATCTCCTGTATCATGTGGTTCGCATTTACTCGATAAGCCCAAACACGGCTAGAATACATTGTTTTATTACGATGCTCCGGTACCTACCTTCCAGCTTCATAAGATCGGTTTGATGGTACCAGTTTCGTCAGAACTATTTATTTAAATTTGCTTCGTCATAGTCGCTTAACTATCTTAATCGAGATATCTTATCTCCACCCATGAAATACTTATAATCATTGAAGAGTTCCTGTGTCTATCTGTAGTCTCCTTCATCAGTTCCACTTCACCAAATTATACTTTCTGAATGCAAATGCTTGAGTTGTCGATGAAAATACCAGAATTGCTATATGTATGCCTATAATATTTGAGGAGTTCCCTTAATTCCTTATGGATCCCATCATCAGAACTGGATTTTGACAAAATGGGACCAATCTGGAAGTATATCCTTTTAAATAAAAAATAAAAAAATTCTAAATCGGTTTTGTAACATCATCTGAAATTGTCGTCTTGTTGTTTTTTCGCGGCCATCAACCAAACCTTGTTTTTCTAGTATAGAGTAGTGTAACAAATAAAACTTATTTGACATGCATATCTCTAAATGCAGTCCGAAATGAGTTATTAAGTAGTGTTATTTTACTGCAGCTAATTAAAAGTCGGAGTATAGGTAAGTGATGACTCTCGGACTCAAACACTTGAATCATCAATAGGTTTCATTTGATTTGAGAGAGTTCAACTAACACACTGTACATGCCCACCAAAGAGGATTTTCCTCGACTTTCATGGGATCCCTTCATCAGACTCTGACTTGGTGACAATGGGACCACCTCAAGAGCATACCGTTTCAAACCCTAATGTCAACTGCTCATCACCTGTTACAAAATATTGCTTTTCCCGATGCTGGGACGTTAATTGTTGAGGAGTTCTCTTGGTAAGAACCAGGAGAACTTGAGCTGATGGTGAAGTCACCATCAGCTCCACTTTACCATACGCATTGTGACGATCATAAATTGCTTAGCAACCATATTAAAGCAATCGAATCGCTACCCGTGAAATATTTTTCATTGAGTAGTTTCGATGGCCATCTGTGGTCTTCATCATCAATTCCACTTCCCCAAATTATACTTTCTGAATGCAAATGCTTGAGTTGTTAATGAAAATACCAAAATTGCTATATGTATGCCTATAATATTTGAGGAGTTCCCTCAATTCCTCATGGATCCCATCATCAGAACTGGAGTTTGACAAAAATGGGACCAATCTGGACGTATGTCCTTTCAAATAAAAAAATATTTTTTTAAATCGGTTCATAAATGACGGCGTACTGAGGTAACAAACATAAAAAATAAAAAAAATAAAAAAAAAAAACATACAACCGAATTGAGAACCTCCTCCTTTTTTTGAAGTCGGTTAAAAATGGGTCGTTGGGTTCGCATGTTCGTTGTTTGCCACCGACTTCCGAAATTTAAGTTATTTTTCACTTTGTTGTGTCTTATTTGGAAGTCGGTTGTTTTTTTTGTAAAAAAGTTTTTGTTTGACTTTAAGTTGTACTTACCCCACACAAATTCGTATATCACTACTTGCTATGTAAATACCAGTAACAGGAAGTTATTATAACGTCATCATAAACTAAGTGGTAAAAATAAGCATTATTGAAGCTAAGTAAAAAAAAATTACCCAAGCAAAGTTAATAAAATTTGTATGGGACCAACACTATCAATTAAAAAAATATTTTTTGAAATCGATTTACAATAATTGCCGGAGATATCGCGTAACAAACACACACAAAAAAAAACACACACAGTCGAATGGAGAACCTCCTCCTTTTTTGAAGTCGGTTAAAAATAAGATATCTGACAGAAGTTTTTCTAATCAGCGATTTAACTTGGCTAAGCTAAGCCCACGTACACGGAAGTAAAAATTTCGCGGCGGGATTTTATCTGGCATTGGATTTTTAACTCTCGGTGTTGAACAGAGCATTGAGAATCAAACAGAGCGCATCCCAGCGCGTCAAAAAATCACTGTTGGATTTTCAACTCTCGGCGCTAAGCAGTAGGTACACACGGCTACACATCAAGCTATACATTTCCAGTTTTAGCTGACCACGCATTGTATAGGTTTTTCGTACAATCAGAAGTCAGATTATACTGGTTATGTATAACTTGATGTGTAGCCGTGTGTACGTTGAAATTCCAGGGCGCGAAAAAAAATCGCCCGCAGGGAAACGCGCCCGTGCGTTGCAGATCCCGCGGGTAAGTTCGTCTGTAGCACCCCCTCGAGGATTTACTTTGTAAAAATAACATCAGTAAAAATCGTGAACGAATTGAGGAAAATTTCACCGCAAAGCTAGTGACAAAATATATTATGTATGACGTAGTGAGTTCTTTTACTTTGGTACCGTAGCCGTAATAAACCTAAATACAATATTTGTACAAACATTAAACAACTTGTATGTGTACAGACGCTAGCACATCAAGCTACCCGAAACTGTCAAATTTTCCCAATCAACCTTGAACCTTAGCCTGTAGCGATAAAGTTCAAAATCTATTAAAGAAATTTGACAGATTGTATAGTAACTTGATGTCCTGGCTACTTACTTTGTTCTGAAATAGAGAGTTTTAAGTAAATAAGTAGGTACTACGAAAAATGCAGAAAACTTAAAACTCAACACAGCAACAGCTCAACTCTTTATTTCAGTGGCACTTTCATTTTATTGTGATACGTACCTAACTCTCATAATTGACAACAACAATTTTGTATTTTTTATTGTAAAATGTTGCAATTGTTGACTTCGTGACAAAGGCTATTCGAAACTTGAGTTAATTAACCGCCTGCTAACTTTTTAATGACCTGGTGTGAGGTAAAAACGCAAACACAGCGCCTGTAACATATCTCTGGCACATTTTTTTGAAAATTCACAAAAGCTTTATAATTTGAACATAAAAAGCAACTTGGGCGCAGATTAACTTGAGAAAAAAATGCGCATAAAATCAGATTATAGCGGTATTTGTTTTTATTATAAGTCATTCACAAATGGTAGGCGTAAAATACGCTTTCAATTTTAAATATCTTTTGCAAACTCTACAGAATGGCCCTCTTTGGTTCATTCTCACTCACTTCCATCGTTTCCATTGTATACTTAACTACAACGATCGATCAATGTCTACATAATCCATCATAAATAATTAAAATTATGCCAGCGTATAGGTGCTAATAATTTAATACATTTTCACTTTCGCATAGCAACATTTTTTTTAAATTCACCTACTCTATATCGAAACAAAACCTCTTTTGTAATTAATTCAAAATTATGTCACTGGCTGGCGGCAATACAGCGCGAGAACGATTTATAAATGCTGTAATGTAACAAATAAAATAAAATTAACTACTCTCTCTCTTTTATTTTCATCTGTCTGTTCTACTTAAATAATTAAATAACATGGCGCCATCTGACCAGTCGGTCATAACAAGCTTTAATTAAATTTTAATAAGTTCGTCGTGTTCCTAGAAAAATATGCGCATTTACCTACTGTACGTTTTTATCAGCAATTAATTTTAACAATATTTTAAACCAAATTTTATTAACTAATCGGTAAATAATAGGAGCAATATCTCTGTTTCGTGAATTTTGTAACAGCTGCTAACAAATTACCAACATACCTTAAGTACGATACCTATTTTTTGATATTCTGTCTAGTTTGCTTTCTGTATATCATTCAGGATTTAAAAGCATAAAATGTTCACTTTTTATCTTTATACTAGATAATATTTTATGTTTATTCCACTTTAAAACGGAGCTAATATTTTCGCAATATAAGGTATTTGTCTCAGGATTTTTGAGGTTTTATCAAAAGATCTTCTAAATTCGGTATAACATAATCAACCTATAATGTTCCCACTGCTGGGACACAGGCTTTCTCTCAGTGAGAGGGAGTGGGCCATAACCGTAATCGTACCACGCGGGCTCAGTGCGGGACGGCAGGTGTCACATGTCTTCGAGTTTTTGGTTCTAGGACATTTTTTCCACACGATGTTTTTAAATTCGTGATAAATCCTTTACAATCGACTACGCAGCTGGTTTCCCAAGAAAATATAATACCTATTTCTTTTGAACTGCGTATTTTAGCAATAACAAGATTTACGTATTATAATGAGAAGGGAAATTTCATAAGAAACGCCTTAGATACCTTTATATGCATGGGTGCTTACTGTCAAACCTTCCATAAATAATCTCCTCATGTCTCCTAGACATTAAAAAAGCTGTCTGCTTTACAAATATTTTATCTAAACAGATATAAAACCTCCTTGCATAAAAAAAAACAGCTAAGGAACTTAGTCACTGTCAAAGTCGCATAAGTACCTACAGGGGTAAAAAACACAGCGCGTGTAAGTTAAATAGATGTACCAGTTTGCCAAACAGGCCATTATCTGCCACACTTTTTGAACTTTCACTTAAATTATAGGGCTTTAGTTAACCTGAAACAAAAAACTTGTACCTACTACCGAGAAAAATAATTAAAAGCGGTTTTTATGGCCTATTTTGTGGCTCTAATTTTCATTAGTGATAAAACAAATTATGGGTCACGAAATACGCTAGCAGAAGAAATACTAGTAAGACATTGTATTCTTGGAATTTGATTTAATTATCAACTCCGTATCCCTTCTTCTAAGAATTATTCAGTCTGGCAAGAATAGGTACCTACCACGTACGTACATTAATATAGTTCCCGGTAGTTTCTAGGAAAGTTTTACCACCTCACCTGTAGGTTTCACCCGATTACTGATAGTCTCTGATAATCTGGGGGTCTAAAAAGGCCACTTTGGCAGAATCATAAAACGATTCATATCACGCAATTCATCTGTTTGACAGTTTCACACCTATGTATCCCTGAAGGGTTAGGCAGAGGTTTACCTATAGCATTTTACGAATCTCCATACAAAACTGTCATACAGATGAAATTGCGTGATATGAATTGTTTTATGATTCTGCCAAAGTGGCCTTTTTAGGCCCCCTGATCAAGTTTGTTCAGAGAATCTGCTGTCAAATATCATGTTGATGTATGGAATTAGTATGTACTATCTTGTGCCGATGTTATTGGTTGACTGAAACAACGTTACATTAGCCCAAAACACAAAGATGTAATAACCGATGTTTACTATTACCAGATTTAGACTACAATTCCATCCTATCTATTCTGTAAACATCTCACCGTGAAAACTTAGGTGAAGTGAGCTGTCACCCTAAAATTTGGAGGAATGACAGCTCACTCCTCCTAAGGGGAGTTTTTTTTTACAAAATATCAGTACAGAAGTCAGTTCCCCCGACATAACGCAATAATGAACAGTTTTCCCTACGAATTTTCAAAATACTGCTAGGTTATTCGAAGACCTATGTTCAAATTCGGGACACTGGGGTTTGAAATAGCAGAACGTAATGCACGCTATGTCAATTGATAATGAGATAGATGTGAGTTAACCGTTTAATTTCCCCTACATGATCGACAAATGAAGATGTATAGGTGCTAGATAGTCGTCAGCGGCATGATTGGCACCTCTAATTTCCTAGGTGAGTTCACCGGGACTGTTATAATTTTGCCCATCAGACTTTGCTTAATGTATGTGGCAATGATATTAGGTTAATAGAAGATCGAGCTTTCATTTAGATTAATGATTGGACATTGTTAAAAAATCTTACAGTTTTAGTACTACATTAGGTAGGTACCTAATTAAAAATAATTACATTTTGAACTCAAAACGATGCTATAGATGCTAAACTAACTTATTTATATTTATACCTAGTCTAAATAGTTAGTAATTTTTAGTAAGCAACCTAGTGTAAATAGTTAGTTGTGTTAAATATTGTAAAAAATTCATACTTAGTTAACTTAATAAATTTTAATATAATTATCTATTATAAAAATAAAATTCAAATGCTGTTCGTTGGTAAGCGCATCACTTGATAACGGCTGGACAGATTTGGTTACTTTTATTAAAAAAAAAATCATCGGCCCACGCTGTAATAAGATATAATTACATATATAAACGAAAAAAAAAATGTGTCGACTTGAGAAACTCCTCCTTTTTTTTCGTCGGTTAAAGAAGAATACGTAACAGTCCTAATTATGTTTTTTTTAAAGCAAAATTAGAAATGTTTCCCGGAAAATTGGAGAATTCGGGAAAAATTCAACATCTTTTTTCTATGAGATTTTTATATGGGTAGATATCTATTGAAATTCTAACAGGACAACGTCGCGTCGGTCCGGTTAGCTAGTCTTTACTAAAATCTTGTTTCAAATTGAGTTTCATACATGACTTGTTGCTACTTGCTTCTATTTATTTATTTATATATTTAATACTTCAAGCACAAAAAAGTACAGAGGCGGACTTAATGCCATAGGCATTTTCTACCAGTCAACCTTTGGGTGATGCAGAGACAAACAATGGTAGGTGCAATAATGAAAATTGAGGAATAAATATTTTAAATATAAAGATACGCATAAACCCATTACGCTATACGCCATGCTATTTGTCACTGAACTCAGTCTATACCTAGTACGGATAGCATAGACACAGGCTACAGCTCTATTCGACGTCTTTGCTTCGTTTTTCGGAACTACATTTGAATAGTATTCGTTCAGTCCCGTTCGGTATCCATTAGTGAGCACGTTAGCTTTGTTTCTTCTTTTCAGAATATTCTATCAGAGTTGGAACCATTTCACACTTCGATAGCTCTCTGAGGGCTAGATATAAAATTGTTAAGGTGAGATTACCACTATATGTTCACAGATGTGGCCATATTGTCCGGTGGTAATTATACTAAAAGATGATTGATGAGTTTTTCAAGACAAACAGTGGTTTCCTTTTAGTCATTTTGATAGTTCAACTACATTCATTGCGTTATTAACGTTGTTGAGCAGACTAATTATTGGAACATATAAAGCAATGAATTAGCTATATCCTTCAAAATTATTCAGAATGTGATTGATAGTTTTTTACGTAATTAGTGTGCAGGAGAAATGCCGACTTAACTCCACATTGTCGTTGAACAATGTTCACTATTTATTTATGAAGCTGAATGAGCATCATTATTTATTTAAATGGGCCGAGTAGTTCAGACATCACGTGAACTCATACTTTGAATGGGACTTTTGAATAAATAAGTCTCGTCTCTGTTATCTTTGCTAAAGCTGCTGTTATTACTTAGACGAAAACATAATAAAAGTACCTACTTACCTACTTATCCAGTAACCCACTTTTTTTTTTTTAAGGATGTGATATCATCCAATGACCCCTCCCGCTCTGGGTGGAGCGGAAGGGAGTGTCAGACTCTTACTGACTAAAACCCATCCGCGTTCCTTCCTTAGCCCTTTATATTCCGGAGTAGCGGTAACCCTTTCTGACAATCCCGCTGCCCATCCAGTAACCCCCTTAATAATAAACTTTATATAGCGTCTGTGTAACTATACAGAAAGAAAGTCAAATTACTGACGACTGAAAGAGTGAAATTGATGTGTAACCATTCACCTGATATAATAAGTTTCATAATAAGGGAGAGGGTAGGTACGTAATAATAATTAATTAATTTTAATTTATAAAATGACGACTTTATAAAATAACGACTTTAATTTATAAAATGTATACATATACATTTTATAAATTAAAGTCGTTTTCGTGCCTGCCTGCGTGACCGCGCTGTTCTTCTAAACTGCACAACCGATTTGCATGTGGTTTTCAAAATCATTGAGATACCCATAGACTTATAAAAGTCTATGGAGATACCTACTTAATTTATTCTGGAAGATTTATGTGTGTTGTCTTGTTTAATTATTAAACTTATACATAATATAAGGAAATCTCGATGTTTTGTCAAGCAGTTTAAAACCCGTGCGAAACAGGGACGGGTGCCTAGTATTATGGATATTTAAATATATTATAAACAGGTTGTTAAAGAAATTGCGTGCCATAGCTTAGGGGTAGGTTCAGTATCGACAAAGGAAACCGCAGGGCGTACCTATAGTCAAACATAAAGTCAGCCTTTTTTTGATATTTCGTTATTACACCAAGACTATAAAGGTATAGCATTAATTTGTACTTAGAGAATCCCCAGCATAGGGGATCGTAGTGGAACATTGAGTGCTGTGTAGTCCCCTAGGGGACTGATCTAGGGGATTTTAGTGGAACGAGCGAATATTGCCTATTAAATATTTACTTCACTATTTTTGTGTCGCCGGCGCCCCATCGTTCACTAGCATTATTTATTTATTTATTATGGCACTCCAACAATTAGTTCACAAATACATTTACTGATAGCTTAGCCTTATTGTATAAAATATTACAGTGAACCAATCACTTAAAGGTGTGCACAGCACTTACAAGGTTTTCCTATGTTATTAATAATAAAATCAAATTAATCAGATTAAATAAAAATAAAACAATTACATTAATTAAAAAGATAAAATTGTAAAAAAAAAAATTAATACGGAACAAAACATGAGCGACGGAACTCAAATAAAAGTTAAAATTATTAAAAAAAAAATGAATACAAAATAGAACCAATAGAAAATAGAACCAATTGTCAGCAATCTGTAAGTTGTCGTAAAAGATGATTGCGAAATTGTGCACCGATGTCTCACGATTGCCAACAAAACATGGTGAACACGATCATATTGGATCGCCAAGAACATAGTGTTATGTTCGTTATTTGTACGCACGTGCGAAGAAAGTGTTTGATGTTCGTGTACACCATGTTTTTGTTCGTTCGTGCCTGCTTCGCGCGGTTTTTACCACTTGACAAAACATCGAGATTTTTGTTTTATGTAAGTTTAATATTAATATATCATGTACACAAACCTTCCGGAATAAATTCTCTGATTAATGATGACGAAGACCGCATCAAAATACGTTGCGTAGTTTAAAAGAACGACGCGGTCATACGGACGGACAAGAAAAACGACTGTTTAATTTATTGTATGGCTGACTACCATCTGATAAACAAATATTCTATCTTGTAGATTCCGTTCCTATTACAGCATACTTATACGACTGAAATGCCTTTATCAAAAGTATAAAGTCAACCGTCTCTTGTTATTTCGTAATTAAACAAACATTGACTATTCAAAAACAATGTAGGTATCTCATTATTTGTGGGTCGCCGGGCGCCCCATCGTTCACTAGCAGAATGCACCGCATGTTCCGCGGTTGCCCCTTTTTACGCTCCATGAATTTTCAGGCTCTAGTACCTATCTACACAATATTGGGCGCACTCTGACGTGTAATGGCGGAATGGTCGGAAATTTTAGTGGTGAAATGATACGGTTATTAAAGTGACGGATATGGTCATGCCACTAATTAGATACTTTTGTTAGTTTAGTAGTAGGTTTGAGGGTAGTAGGTAATAATAGACTTTTTAAAGTTTATTTTTTAATGTTATTAGAGGAAAGAATTTGTTACTCAATTAGAATAGAAAAAAAAACTTATCTATTTTAACAAAAATGAAATGCTGTTCATTGGTAAGCACATCACTTGAGAAGAGCTGGCCCGATTTGGTATTTTTTTTGTTTTTAAATGTTTCATATACTTAGTCAGAATTAGGTTTCTATGGGTTTTTTTTTTAAATTCGGAAATAACTTAACGTCTTTTTTCTATGGGATCTTTGTATGAACTATTAAATTTCGGACAGGACAACGTCTGGTGGGTCAGCAGTTAAGAATAAAGAAACAAAATCCTACAGAAAGAAATAGGTTACTCATATGTGTCTTTATTCGGGAGTATAGAAAATTACCTCTCTAATCAACAACCGTTTTTCTTTTAGGTAACAACATAGATAAAAAAATACTAAATGTAAGTAACAATCAGCCAAATTCTACCTGTTGTAACAAAAAAGAGTGCCATGCATATTTCATAGCACAATAAATTCTACCGATGAATGTTAGTCTTCCGGACACCTCGTTTATCTGGACTGTTTTTTTCGTTTACATACCCAATTTTTATTGTGTACGGGAATTTAGGCAGTAGGTACCTAACACAAACACATTGAATTGTCGAGTGTTTTTATTAATAATGAATGTTCTCTTTGTTTGTTTACTAGATTTTTTGCGAGCGAGCCTGCATATTTATTTATTTACTAGCTGACCCAGCGAACTTCATACCGCCTCACAATCAATAAGCCATTCCATACAAATGTATGAGAAAATTAATTATCCTCATTATCATTGTTTTCGTGAATTTTTCCCATGTTTTAATAGTTATTTTGCTATTCGTAGGGGGGGACAAATCCAACAAATAAAAGATCGTAAAAATTAGTCCTGCCGTTTTTGAGTTTTAGATGGTGTAACTAACCCGACTTTGTTTTATAGATATAGATATAGAAGATATATACTTTATTGCACACCAGAAAATACATAACAAACAAAATACGATTATTAATACAAAACATATATAATGGGCGGCCTTAAAGTATCGCTTTCTTCGATCTCTGAAGCCAAAGCCTTATCAAAAGCCAAAAAAATAAACCAAAATCTAAATCTAAAGCCTTTTAGGAGAATTCATGTAGTGAATCCATTCTACTACCTCCTATTATAACTACAGGCTTAAATATACAAATTTAGTGTTAAACCGACATTCTCATTCGATATCAAACAGGAAGGTACACAACTGGAGTTTACGAACATAATTTTAATTACATAACAAAGCGTAATTTGGCGCGGTTCGCTCTTGAAATATCTCTATTGAGGTGCTACGCGTAGCTAATAAAGTATAACAGTATTTTATTAATTGTAAATAATTAGGTCCCTTGCCGTGTTACGTATGCACATCTGTCTCTGCCTGTCGGTGTTTTGTAAGAGTGGAGTATGATTTTGTGATGAAGATAAATTCTTGCGATCAACAATTTCTTTCCCAGAGTGGTGATTAGTTACTATTTATCACTCATAGCTAGTCAGTTCGTAGAAGTTTTGTTAGTCGATCTCGAAATAGACACGTCTTGGAATAGCAAAGCTGTGTTATCGTTTAATTCAATGAAATCAAATAGATAGAAAAGAAAACTTTTATGACCTCTGAAGGAAATAATAGCTTACATTTCGGTACTTTATATTTCATCGAAACTTATAACAACGAAAACATTATCGTTGAATAAAGAACAAAATTAAATTTAATGGTATCATTATTCCTTTCACGGAAGATAGTCTAAATCCAAGTATGGAGGCGTTAATAAAAAAACAATGATAATATAAAAACATCTTTAATGACCGAATAATACGATTCCTCCCTGTGAGCCCAACGTAACCAACCGAGGAGGTTACCTTGCGTATGCCTTCTCAAATTTAAATGTATTAATATTTTTGGGCGCCACATCAAAAAGATATTGAAATGGATCACAATTTGAATAATTTTAAATACCTACCAAAGTTACCTTCTATGCTAATGGTATATTGACTTAGTACGAAACGATATAGTTACAGGATACAATGAAGTTATGTTCTAAACGTGTCGAATAAATTCCTATCATCCGATTCAACCTTGGCTTCGCCTGACATTGTTCTTGCTATTTAGCACTTACAAACACATACATAGGATAGGTCCGTATTTCTCCGTTACCACGTAGAGCTCGGGAATATTCGGAGCTCTGAATTCCGCAATTAACGCAGATGTTTGGCTATTAAGTGCTAGTGCTCTTCCCGACTTACCAGCAGATGCGGTTCCCAAGCTAGTGAAGTATCGACGCAAATATTCAACCCGTTTCCGCAAACGTCTTTACATTTTTAATACGTGCTACATTCCGAACGAATAAGGATGTAACATTTGTCGACAGTGAGATAAAATCTAGCGGACCGAAGCCGAACTACCTTTCAGATTTTTCTTATTTGTATGTCGTAAACAGCTTCCTGTCTTGAAAAAGTTACATGTCGAACCGTGTTACCGTAACAACTGTCTACTTGAAACAGATTCTAGTATTGCAGTAGACTGTTTTGTGGGCTACATTTTATGGATCCTATCAATTTCATACGCTCGTTTTTGGAGCAGCTCATTGTTTCCGGAAAACATAGTAGGTACAACAATAGCTCACAGCCAATCATCAATTACCAAGCCTAAATAGCCCACGGCCTTGTTAACTTGTTGCCATAATATGTTGTTATATATGTACCTACGCATTTATCGATTCCACATGATGTTACAAATTATGCGTGTATGGTTTCTGCCTACATTTGGAGCTATAGATTGCAATCTTAAATTGTGAATTAGCAGAGGCGTGTAATTATAAATGCTCTGCCGAGGAGTTATGTGCGAGCGTCACATTTGCTTAATTAAATTTGATATATTCACGCTTTTCAATTTGGAGGGGCTTGTGGCTGAGTAATCAGCCGCACGGGTCGATCGATTAGGTGCTACACTTGCCACGCTCGATCCGTGGATGGGTGACCATCTTTACATACCGAGACCCCCGTGCTTTGGAAAGCCCCGGCTGTCATTCTTGGATCTTTGGCAGTCGTTACGGGTCGTTAGAAGCCTGAAAGTTTGACAACCAGTTTTACCAAGGGGTATCGTATTACCCAGTAACTGGGTTGTGGAGGTCAGATAGGCAGTCGCTGCATGTAAAATACTGGTATTCGGCTGCATCCGGTTATATGGGAAGCCGACCCTAACATAGTTGGGACAAGGCTAGGTACCTATTAGTATTTAGATGATCCAATTCACGCTTTTCAGTCCATTACGGTGCGAGGGTATTGCCTTCCAAGGTTTTGTTCCGATGTCAAATCAATCATACCAAAACAGGACTTGTTGATGCAAGTCTTGTTTTCGTATGATTGATTTTTTCTATGGTGGTTGCGGTGAGATAAATATAGAAAGGATAATCACCGCAACGACCATAGAAATGTATCTAATGGCAACGACCGACCCACGATTCATTAGATAGATTGCATCCGAGTTCTGCCAAGCTGGTAATTTTATTTATAAACATCAGTACCTACTCTACTTTGATTTTTTACTATATTCTACTTTAAAACTTTTTGGTTGGTTGGTTGAGTTGTAATTTAATCACCACTGCTCTTAAAACGATGAAGAAAACATCGTGAGGAAACCGGTATGTCCTAGAACCGAAAATTCGGAGACATTTATGTAACGTCCACCAATCCGCACTGGGGCCCGCGTGGTGCATTACGGCCCACTCCCTCTCTCAGAGAGGAGGCTTGTGTCCCAGTAGTGGGAACATTATAGGCTGATTATGCACCTTTTAACTTTTACAGCGCGAAACTAAGCCCGGTGCAGACCATGCAGATTTATGTCCTCTGAAATACTTTTACAAATCATATTTACTTAGTATGAAAACTTCATCCGTGATGAATATTTATCTAGAAAGCCGACGGGCGGTGTTATCCACTTCCACTCAGAGATTTACGCAGTTCCTGCAAATCCAATCAGACACGTAGACGAAATATATCTTGAATTAAGGTCCGACGAAACAGATAGAGTGAGCCTGAATTACATGGACATATTCTGATATCCCTTAATGTAATTGAACAGTTTTGTATAAATTTTGTTAAGCTGTGGAGAACGTATATCAGTTATAGTGGTACTAGAATCATAATAGTCCCTTAGCGTATTGTTAAGTGATTACACGGTAAGTAATGCACCTCCAGTCCCAAACCTCGGTTGACTAGTGAGTACGCTTCGTCCGCCGGATACGCTTCAATTTTGCCACCTCTATAATAAAATTCTGGTCCTGAAGTTACAGGAAGTCTAATTTTCCGTCGCGGAGCAGGGAACAACTTTGTTAAAGACATATTTCGAGCTAGAAGTTTCCGAAATGCTTTCGTTGTTTTAAGTGATTGAAGATTTTGAATTTTAGAAGCCTTCAGTAGGTTAAACTTTATGAAAGTTGAGTAAGGATTAACGTGGTTTGTAATGCTTAAAAATGAATAATTAGGTAATTTTGAGATTGTGCTATCAGTGGTTTTGGTAATTTGCTTAATTGTAGCTGAAGTGTCAGTTACGAAAGTTTGATTGGATTAGCTAATCTTATTGGAAATCTTCCTTTCTGTTCGTCATGTCCACCCGTCTAAAGCTGCTTGTTTTTATATAATACCTGACTACTATCGGCAGGCGCTTGCGCAGGCGGGGCCCCGGGGGGCGGTGCGCGCGGCGCGGGCGCATGGCGCTGCTATACCGCGCGACGCGGCTCAAGGACCGCGCCGACACCCACGTGTTCACCTTCGTGGTCACGCGCTCAGCCACGCGCGAACCCGACCGCGATGTCACCTCCAAAGACTTCTGCTGCGCGCACCAGCGCTGGGCCGTCGCCTTCAGCCGCACAGACGCGTCGCTCGGTCAGTTCATTAGTCTTACGACATCTCCAACAATGAAGTATGTCTAAAATGTCTGAAACGTAAAAGCTTATAAAACCGTAGGTACTTAATTAGAATTTTTATAATATTGTTGCAGGTGTATACTTGGTCTGGCGCGGCGCGTGCGAAGGCATGCGGGTGTACGTTGACTTCACATTCACGCTTCTCAGTCGTGATCATTTCACGGCAAACGAGGGCTTTTCCGGAAAACAGGTGCGCTTTAGCGCAGGCTGCGCAGCGCAGGGGCGCGGCCGCTGTGTGTCTATCGCAGAGCTCAACACCAAGTACGCGGATGCGCGCGGCGAGTTTCAGCTGGAGTTAAGCATGTCACGCGTGCGCACGCTATACTCATGTGAACTGCGCGCGCCTCGTCTTGATACACCTCCCATAGCATTTGCCGGCTTCGACTGGCAGGTGTCAGCTACCGGTGGCGGTGGTAAGGAGCCGCTGACATTAAGGCTAATGAGATTATCAGGGGAAGGACAGCGTTGCCGTGTTCGATATGCTCTTGCACTCGGCGAGGGCGAGAGAAGACTACACTCGGGGCCACTAGAGTGCGTATGTGACGCAGATGGTCGCACGCCGCCTTGGAACCCGCGACCGCCGTCGCGGCTACTAACTAAAGGAGTCCGATTGACAGTAGAACTGGTGTGGGCGCGTGCGCTGGCTGAACTGGCGGTGCCGGCGGCGGGGCGCGCGGCCACGTGCTACGACCGCGACAAGCAGGCGTGGGCAGTGCGCTGTGACATGCACTCGGAGATGGTGCGGCTGCACATGCTATACCGCGACGTGCACCACGTGCCGCGCAACCACCTGCGCTACGTGAGCTGGTCGGCGTGGCTGGTACGCACGGGGGTCGCTGCCGGTGAGTCTGACGCCGAGGAGCTGCCCGGCGCGCCCTTTGAGCACTACTACGCGCAGGACAGTGCCGATGAGGGGCTCATGATGGAGACGGCCCTGCGCGTCGAGGACATGTCACGGCCCGGCAGCGCCTTCTTGCACCCGGGTGGTGAACTTCGAGTACGCCTCGAGTGGGGCGATACTTACCTGCTCTTTCAAGCTACTTATCATGTCTACGATGACCTTTGTCGGTTACACGCGCATCAGATGAGGTATGTATGATTGCTGCTGGTGCAATTTATTCGTGAATGTTTTTCACATTATAATAAAAAATATATAATAAATAATGTTTTCAGGCGCGAGATTGCCGTTCTTCAGGCGGAGAACTATTCACTGGAGCGGCAACTGTTCAGCTATCAGAAGAGCCTTGCGTACGCGCAGGCACAGGCGGGCGAGCCGGCGGTGGCGGAGGCGAGCGGGCGGCGCTCGCCCGCGGAGCGCTCGCTCTCCACAGACACGGAGTACGCGTGAGAAGGGCCTGAGGACCTATCCTCGTCGTCACCTTTGACGTCGCCCGTTCTCTACTCTTCTATCTTTTCGACTGATTCTGACGTTTTTGAGCGATTTATCTATTTTTCTAGACGTTTTATGGCGAGGTGCGCCCTCGTCCGCACCGCTTTCCGCCGGTCGCCTGCACTCGCGCCGCTCGATTCTATCGATAGCCGATAATTATACTCGACTACTTTTCTATTTGTCTGTACATAAAATATATTTAGAAGATATTAAATATTATGTATATTTCTTAACTTGAAACTCGAATTCATATACTGCAACAGTCGATTTATGAATAAAAAAAGTCCGTAAAATAAATACCAATTTTGTCTCTTTATTTGTATCTTTATTCATTATCCCTCACATCATTATAACTTTTGAAAAAAACGTAATTAATGTTCAATCCTGGTTCAATCTATTCCTAAATAAAAAGGAACGCTTTTGTCAGAATCAAAAAAATTATTGAAGTATTATTTTTGGAGCATGATTATAAAACACTTTCTTAAAAATAGAATAGAATAGAACACTTTCTTCTTTACGCGCACGCGCAACTCTCAAACTGACCTGAGTCTTCGGTTACATTATGCTATAATACAAAATTATTCTATGTATGGAACGCTCCGGCGTCAGCTGTCAGAAATATTATGTCAATGTCATACTACGACGTCAAAACCACGTTTTTGTGTTTTGTATTTGTGCAAACATACACATAGAATATTAGAACGTAGAAATGGCTCAAGGCAAACTAAAAATAAAAAGTAAGTTGCCTGCTGGCGCAAAATCAAAGAAAAACAAGGGTAAAGCTGGCAAAGCGGTGGCTAAGCGTCCGAACGCGCCAGTGAAGAGCAAGAGTGCCGCGGAACGGAATAAGATGAAGACAAATGTTACAAAGATGGTGAATGCTGCAGCTGAGCAGCAGTTGCGAGCACTGGCCACCACCACACCGCAGTTGTCCGCAGCACAGCAGCGTGTTGCCGCGGCCCCCACGGCACCAGCCCCTGCCAAGTAACCTCACTTTAAATTAGTATAAATGAAGACGTTCGCGTCCTGTTGACTATTCATTAGTGCAGTTTGTGATTACTATTTTACAAAAATATTAATATCAGTCTGACATTGTGTAAAATGTCTATGCGTGTATTGATCATTTTACACTATGAATTTCAAGTACTCAGACTAAAAGTTTGTTAATGTTACTCTATTTTTATTGAAAAAAATTGTTCAACAGCTATATCCCTAATCTGTGTTAGGTTTTGTTTAATGTTTTTATTAGTTTCTACTTTTTTTGTCTGTCAGCTAACATAATGGCCTTAGGGTAATGCGGCCCATGATTACCAACTAATTAATTAAAAAAAAAAGCAAAATGGAATTTCAAATCAACTGCCAAGATGTAAGATATTATATTACTTGTAACATGAATAGCAGTCTTGTACTTAAAATATTTTTTCAAAATCTTTGTATGATAAAAAAATATATATCTCACCTTTTGTAAAAGTGTTAACTATCCTTTCCTACTCTTAGTTTCAATGTGTCTTGTAATATAAACTTGTTAATATAAGTAAGAAAAACTTAGTTTTAAAATAAATTATATTATTTTATTTATAGTTTTCTTTTCTTTATTTACATCTTCTCCTTTTGCTATGATAATGGAAGTTTTTTTTTTTTGATAACGGTTTGTTGTGTTAGTTGACATGTTAGCAATACCCAAAATACAGGCTTTGTCTAGTTCGGTTACAGATTGGACACTAAACATAATATATTTTGAACTTAAATCAATACTTACATTCTTCTTCTTCGTGTCACTGTGCACTGGCGCAACTGTATTTTAGATCTTATTGGCTCAAAACTTCGCCAATTCCATGGCGACGTCGTGCCCAATATCCCAAAGGTTCGGGTAAACCCTGGACATCTAGCACTTTATAACGCAGAGTCTATGTGACTAATCCTTTAACCACAATGGCACAAACCACACTTACATACTGAAGGATTTTCATATAACTTTAAAAGAATGTACCTTTACACTGGGCCACTACCAACCAACCGATTAAAATAAAATATTTATTAATAAATGTCTAATTTACAATATTGTGTAATGTGTGTGTGAATGAAGCATCAATCAACACAGTCTATTGCGGTCCACTGTTGGACATAGGCCTCTACCAGGCTGCGCCAAAACACCTTGTCACGAGTCTATCCCAGCCACTTTCATAAGGTCGTCGGTTCATCTAGCTGGGGGCGTCACACACTATGCTTGCCGAAATGCGAATGAAGTATGCACAGAAAAAAATAAAAAAATATTTCAAAGAGAATAAAACACAGTTTTATCATTTGCAAAAATGACTATTGAAAAGTTTATTCACAAGCTTGGTTTTATGATACTAGTTTCTGTAGCATTTTATGGCTTTATGTTAATTGAATATTGATATTGAAAATGCATTAATGTTGCTTTATTAACAGACTAGTAGGTGTTTAAAATTTAAAGCTATATGGTTTTTTGCCTTATTAATAATTCAAGTATTTGATTATGTTATCTGGACGCAAAGTTTTTACACTTCTCTTGAAATATAACATCATTTAGATGCTTAATTTTTATATATTTTTAAATTTATTGCGATGACATTTCTTAAAAAGTTATCTAATGAATAAAGTAAAGATATGAAATGATACCTAACCAAATAAACTTATTTAAACTAAGAGAAAAGATTAGATTTTTTGTATGTTTGTTTGTTACGCTTTCACGCAAAAACTGCTAAACGGATTTGTATGAAGTTTGGCGCATGGGTAGACCATGACATGGGTTAGGAGTAGGACATGGAATACTTGCTATCCCGATATTCTCTCAGGATCGAGACTTATGCGGGCAAAACCGCGGGGCGCAGCAAGTTATTTTTTTTTTTATGTAAGTCTGCAATCACCGACCCGTCTTGAGCAAGCTTGGTTATCAATGCCTTCATTGTATATGAAGAGGCATCTGCCGAGCAGTGGAACCTGTGGGACATTAATAGACTGTTTTTCTTTTTTTTTATAATAATTATAAAGGCGTGACAGTAATATAATGTAATTATAACTGCGTGGGTAGATTTCATGAAATTGTGCAATATTAAATACTTTGTCGATATGGCTAATTGTTTTTAGGTTCTAAAATTAAATACTACAATACCGAAGTTAATGGTTCTTGGAAACAAAGGCCTATTCTTTTGAATTATTTTACATAGGATATAATTAGCAAGTTTTTGGAAATACCTCGAGTAGATAATGTTTTCGTCATTTTCGTGTGAAGACGTTTTCGTCTTCCGTACCTAAAAACCTAGTACCTAAAAGGCTCCATTTGCAAAAGCAAATGGAGCCTTTTAGGTACAATTTACATATGTTAACATAAAACTATGATCTATAAAATTAATGGTTGTCCGATTTCTTAAATCGAACGAATGAGTTTTTTTTAATAATAAATGTTTGATTTATTCCGGGTAGGTAAACTTTAAATTAGGTGCAGGAAAAATTTACACACGGTACACACCCACAATTTCTCGAAAACTCCTGGCGAGTTCTTAACCATTAAAAGTCTATTTGAGGAACTCTAAACATTATAACGATAGTCAACCCGGAAAATGGGGATCTGAAGCAGGAACAGGGGCCTAAAAAGCCTACTTTGGCAGAATCATAAAACAATCATATCCCGCAATTTCATTTGTATGACTGTTTTGTATGGAGATTAGTAAAATGCTATAGGTACACCTCTGCCTAACCCTTCAGAGATATATAGGTGTGAAACTGTCAAACAGATGAATTGCGTGATATGAATTGTTTTATGATTCTGCCAAAGTGGGCTTTTTAGGCCCCCTGGTAGGCACTCGGCAACCAAACTTACAACCTAGTTTAATAAGAATCGTGTTTCAAAACCAAATGAATAGCAACACATAGCCACATCCGGCAATTATGATTGTAGGTAGGCACCTAGTCGATAACGGAAGTGCTGGCACGTCAGGAGCTTGACAACCTTGAAAGTCCTCATTCGAAGCAAGATTTGGAAACGATCGACTATCCTGTAACCTTCTTAGCTAAGGAAGACATCAAACAAATAACTGGGTGAAGTGGATAGAATAAACGAGGAAAGCTGACCTCACCGGGTGGGATAAGCTAGGAAGTGAGAAAAGTTGGTAAGATGTCCGTGGGTATTTAAGATAATTGTTGGTACTCTATCTGGCCCAGTTAGAAAGTACAACATGCATCAGTCTACTTAGCCCGTTTTTGGTAAATGCCCAGCGCAGTATCTCTATTACCACCGAAACTTTGAGTGTAAGTCAACAATTATGAAAACGTATAAGATGTAAAACCAAAAAAAAAAATCTTCAATATTTTTTGACTAACTTCATGAAAGGTTCGTTCGATTCCAGGCCCCGAGATAAGCTGGCTGCTTCTGCCCATATATGGGCCTTTCCAAAAATGAGCCACTGCATTAGCAGCACACACAAACAGACTGCGTAGTTATCGCGTCAATGCAAAGACTGAATAAGATCATACCTGTAAATTCTCATTCATTTATCGGAACCAGATCTATCTTTCTCTTGGTCATAGCATTGGCCAGTAGATATACTTAAGTATAAATCAATTACAAAAGCACTAACTACCTTATAAGTCTTATAACTAAAACATTAACGTTATCATTGCAAACGAATTCGAAGAAATCCTTCTTCAGTTTGGCGCGTTCAAAAGTCGGTTTGGTGTAAAAATATGTGGTGTATATAAGACCAGAAATCGATTATATATAGGTGCCTATAAATAAATACATATGTATCAATTCAAGGCGATGTCGCACGGTGAGTGAACGGGCGTACCGGACACTGTGGTGTCCATGAAATCGGACGGTCTGTGTCCGGCTATCAGGGCTCCCCCCTGGTCCCCTGGTGGTTTGGTCCTTGTTTCAGACGGTTTGACGTTACAAATTATGAAACTCATTATGTTAGCTTTATTAACGGAGATACAATAATTTAGCGGTAAAGTGCTAAATCCCCGGCCTCTATTTTTTTAAAGGATTTACTGATTTCTATAGGTACGATTTTAAATGTTACTTTACAAAGTTATATAATCTTAAAATGCGTGTCTACTAAACCAAACAGACATTCATCCGTGAATTTGTTAACCAGTAAAAAGTTGTTGACCTCTGATTCTAAATACCTATCAAATTAGGCACTTATGTCAGCATACAAGCCTCGACTTCTCTAGCTCCTAGAAAAAAACTGTACCTCCGAACGTTCTAACATCATCAAAGACCAATTTCGCCTAATCTCCTACCAATATCCTTCTGAACTTTTGGTATCCTCGCGGCGAGGTGGTGGGGAACGGGGCAGTCTTGTGATGCGTCGATTTCTCCGAATAAGATTAATAAATGCAGGCGGGGGCGGCAGAGGGCGAGGAGGGGGGACATCGCGGCTAATGACACGCGCCGCTGCAGATATTTTTTTATCGCGAATTTAAAACATAAACTGGTTGCGGTAGCTACACGGAGTGGGAGAACAGAAGGTTGAATTTCAACAAATTCTAATAAGAAATCCGACTCAAAGCACAGTGGTACAAGCTTAGTAGATATGTAGCTCAGAAATAACATATTCTGTTCTGCAAAGCTTTCAAAGGTTAAAGAAGTCGTTTGTTCCTTCGCGGAAGATAGTATGATCCAATCACTCCAGGTTCACAATACTTTCAATGTAGGTATATCCTTTTGTGTTGGTATACCTAGCTATTGCTTTCGATTACATTGTAGTAGTGAAGCTGCTTTTGCTACCTTATTTTTAGAGAGAATATTTAGGTAACTTACTTCAGTTTTGAATTTCATTTATTCTTACTATCTACAATTACAAAGTTATGTTACAGTAATATAGGCAAACATAAACAAAGAAAGGTTACAAATTGTATGAAATAGTTTTAGGATTGTTATCGTAGTGCGTTGTTCATCACACTAATATTATAAAGGCGAAAGTTTGTTACTTCTTCACGCACAAACGACTGGACCAATTTTGGTAAAATTTAGTATGGAGATAGCTGACACCCTGAATTAACACATATGATACTTTTTATTCCGATATTCTTAGGTGAAACCACGAGGCGCAGCTAGTATAACATAACATCACGCCTGTAATCCCTGAAGGGTTAGGCAGACGTGTACATTTAGTTCATCTACATTTCGCCAGTTATTTATAAGTCCCATTGTTCATTATTCTTTTTAATTCGACATTTTGTAGTAAGCCTTCTACCCTAGCCTTTATCGGTAGCGCCCGCGCCGCAGCCTCCGCCCGCGCCCTACGGCCTGCAGCCTGCAACTCTGCATAGTTCACCGCTCTGCGCCTGCCCATCGATACTCAACACTGCACTAATCACGAGTTAACACCTATTGTTAGACCTTCAGTTTACTCGCAATTCTTATTGAGCTTTATATTGTAATTTCTGATTGAGTTTTTGTATTTCTGAGAACTGAGGCTTAGAATTATCAATTGGCTTGTGTAGCCCACCCAGTGTGGTGGTTAGGTATCTAAAAATGCGAAGCCTTGTCCAGCAATAGCGGTAATGATAATGTTAACAAATACCGTTAAATGATTACAGATCCTGAATCACTTCATTTGAATCCAATCAGATGTCACCGGATATGCACAGTTAATCTTTTCATCTTAAATGTTAACTTATGTAAGATTTAATCTACAGGTAGCAAAGTAGCATATCTATGAATTTTGCAGTAGGAGACTGGTAATAGCGGGAATTACTGGTTAATATTTAATTATACAAATGAGCCACTTTGTACATGTCGTAGCGAAGTACATAAATGCTATCTCCCGATAAGAAATCCATTCACAATTTATAAAGGAAATTTTCTCGAAGTCAGTACAAACGTATGTTAACAAAAAATGAATATAATGTTAAAGTAAGCTACGATAATGAAACAATTTTCTCCATTTAAACACAATTAAACAGTTGTGTGAGCGTCCAATGTCTTCATAATATAAAATGATCTCGTATTACTGTACGCGCGTTGATGTCTTTTACAAGTGCGTCGACGCCTACGTATGTCACTCCGGCGCAGGTCGCAATTCCAGCCATACCCCGACACGTAGGTCTGTCAATAGCATGCAGTTGCAGTCTTTCAACAGCTAATCAAGCCAAGCCTAGGACAACCGGTTACGGTCCGTTTACGGCACCCTGGTCGATTTCTCTGGTTTCCCATCAACATCGAGGTGATATCGACCGGGAGACAATAAATCCGGTTCTGCTGCAGCGGACGGGTTGCAATTAAACTAGTGTCGCGACGGGGTTCGCGGACCGTGCGAAAGTGAAGCACGTGGGGGGCGTCGGGAGGGGGGAAAGCTCCGTCTGCACACGCATATAGAGTAGGAACTACAGTGCGATCAGAAGAATTGCCTTAAGCTCCCGGTGAGCTTTCGTTGCGTTTTTTGGATCATTTTAATAAAGAGTAAGTTTTCTTTGTCATTTATGTAACTGTATGCTTCTTTCAATACCTTTGTTCAAAAATATAATTATTTAGAATAGAATTTAACTTCAGGAAAAATCTTTTATTCATTATCTTTTTGTTCATTTGACTCGACACAAATTTTTCTTGTTTTTCAATAGTTTGTAGCCTAAAATATCAAATTCGAAGTAGGTGGTCTAAGCAATCAGGCAGGGCTACTCTGAGAAAAGGGGTTTTTGTTTATCCCCGTATAGATATTAATTCCTTAAACACACTGGTTATTCTACTCTGTGTCTCTTGAGGTTCTGCGTGTGTGTCAGCGTGTAGGTGTTTGCGAGTGTATTCAGTCCGCGCGCGACGGCCGACGCAGACGCACGCGCCGCTGCCGAGTGCCATGTCGCGCTAGGCGCGCCCCCATGGTGTACCCCGAGGCGTCCCGCTGGGGCGCGCCAGACGCCGCGCTCGCCCCCCTCTACGATGACGTCTACAGAGGTCAGCTGATATTTGCAACCTCACCTATTTTTAACACATTCCTGCTGTGACTACCAGACAAAGTGACTTTCTGCAATCGTAAAGTGCTCCAACAGGCTGATTTCTTCATCTCAGCCTGCCGTCATTAATCCCGGCTTTTGCCAGGGTCAGACTGATTTACCAGATGATAATTATCTGGTACGAAGCTTATTGCCCCGCGATCAAATGTTGCAAAGTATACGGTAGACTCATTATCATCAGATAAATCAGACTTAGCATTGAGTAATTTAACGTAAAGAAACATCAAGGAAATGTTTGGAATTGATATAAGCTTTCGGAAAGGTACGTCGCTCTCATTGTCAACTCCATTCTCTTTATTGAAGTTTCTATTCGTTAGCTATTGTTAGAAGTCACTTTTTCTAGAAGATGCTGAAAGCCTAAATCTGGGATCACCAATGATAAACGCTGAGGGAATTTATTTAACTGACTTAGAACAAAACGTAATGCAACCTCCAGCTCCGCTATGCGAATCTTCTTTGTGTGTAACCTGTGTCTCTTAGGCAACCTGTCGACGATCTTGTGCCACTTAGGCTTCGGCACAGCCATTAAACGACCCTTACGCGTGGATATAATTATTAAGTTGTTAACATTTAACATTCAAAACCTGTGCCGTTACTCCTTTATTCGTTCTCCTTTTTTGTTTGAGCCTGATCAGATTCTACTTTTAGCGCAATTAAAAGATTCAACGTTTCAGCCTCGGCTTGAAAATATATTTCTTTGTTCCGTTGTGCTTGTTTAAAAAATTCACACTCGTTGAGACTGGTCGCTGATGACTCAGTCGGCAGACATCTGTTACTTAACCATTATATTTACATTTCAATAGAGCCAGCTCATATTATTGTAATGGTTATTTCATATTCGCCGTAGTGTTCACAGTGAAGGGAGTGTTAAATACTTTAAATCCAGTTCAGTAAGTTGTTGTATCAACAATACATACGAGTAGGTACATATCCACTTTAGCTACTAAAATATTCACAGAGGCGGACGAAATTCCGAAAGGGTTTTTACGATATTACATGAAATCATACAATTACCTGATTAAAATTCAACTTTGAGTAAACATCCTCTTACAAAATCCTTTTGTTTGCCGAGAAGTACCTTAATTCCACGCACGTGAGTTTCCTAATAAGAATGGTTTGCAAACAATTTGTTTGGATCTAGTAAAGCTTCGGCCGCCCAATTAACTTATAAATCACCATTCTCATTACCGTTAATAGCAGAGACATGTGCACAATGATCTATAAAACCTGTTTGTGTTGGTAATTAAGCGAGTAACACTACGGAAAGTATTCTCAATTCCGCCCATAATGCATGTTTTGAGAATAGAATTCGCGAGCGTATCCTTCACTTGCGCCCTACCTCGTCTCGGCTCATTTTATAATGACATTACAGTAATCCCATACAACAGCGTAGTATTATGTTCATAATGTTTCGACGTTGTCGGGTTGTGTTGAACGGTTGTTTTATTGATAATTGGGACCTACAGCTCAAGTCGGTGCTTTAAAGCTCAATTAAACCTTGAAAATTGAACTGTCTTAGGGAAATTCAAATTGTGATTTTATAGTAGGTATCTCGTTTACGATCGTCTATAAAGTTTCTAGCGAGATGCGAGCTGCAAGAAGGCTTATAATATAAGGTATGAGTTAAATATTAAATGACCTGCGACTTTCCAATCGGCCTTCATCTCGATCGCGTGTTATACATTGAGATATCTCGCGATTTCGCGATCGTTTATCGCATGTGTGACTTGATGGTTTTTAAGTCAATTATTAGTTTTAATTGGTCGTTAATTTTTATAATTCGATGGTCCCGTGTGATTAGCGACGTAGCTGTTAGTTGCGTGTTTATGGGCTTCTTTAGAATTTTGTGAATAATTTTCCTTTTTTAGTCGTTTCGTTACGTTAGAGAATTTTTGGCAAATAGAGTTATGTTGATTTGATTTAAATTTTTTTGGCATATATTATTTTAACATCAATATTTGTAATTTATGTTAAAATAATAGGTAGGTTTGTCCTATATAAAAAAAACAGTATTTTCAGCTCATTGTGTGAATGTCTAATTTGGACGAAACGTAAATCCTAACTAATATTATAAATGCGAAGGTAAGCTTGTTTGTTTGTTACCTTTTCACGCCTAAACCACTGAACCGATCTTCCTGAAATTTTGCACATACGTTGTCAGGTGTACAGAAACGGACATAGGGTACCTTTCATCCCGAAAAAAGTGCTGTTCCCGAGGAAAACAACAATAACGTTATTATTATAATAGACGGCGCCACGTGTCTTTCCGATCATGATTGAATTATGAGTACAACTCGAATTGATTGTCAAATTCTAAATTAACGCGAGCGAAGCCGCAGGCAAAAGCTAGCTGGATATATTTTTGGAACTTCTCCGAAATAGCTACAATTTACATAATGAATCCCAGGGTGACAGAATTTGACCCTCACATTTACATTTCCTAATGGACCAGGGTAAAAGATAGTTTATTTCAGAATTTATTTATTTATTTTAGGATCTCCAACAAAATATATTACACTAAACATTATTAATGGACGACAAACATATTTAATGTCCGGTGAGGTCATATCGGCTTTAAGTTTTTCACATTTTACATACAAGTTACTGAATTTGCAAATCAACTTGGCTTTTATTTTTAGCAAAAAACTCGAATATTTGCCAAGACCTATAAATTATACAAAAATAATATTCGTGTGTAAAGGAATTTCACTGGTGACTCTCTAAGGCACGGATCATTCGAAGATGCTGGGACCGTTAGCAGCGCCTGCGCATGTGGGGCTCCCCACACGGTGCAACATGCACAAGACAGTCTCAGATGCAATCGCTATTATTCTAGAAACTGTGCCTCAAGTATAACAGCACTTTATGCTGTTTGCAAGCTGTCTTGAAATTATCCTGATTCATGGAGCAAGCATATTACTTTTCGGATCTCCGGATATGTGAGTTTAAAAAATCTTTAAATTTTGTTAATGACATAATTCAATGCGTTAAAGTTCACTAATGGATTAGTCAAAAATGCAACAGTCTTTTTAAAATTCAAATTTGCAATTTATTTAATTACTAGCTGTATCCACGACTTCGTTCGCAAGCATGTCGAAAACAAATTCGATTTCATGGGTTTAAATTTTTTGCGGGGAACCCTAATTCTATTTCTAAATTAAAAGTAAGCTTAGGCGTACAACATCAGCTATCTGCCAGTGAAAGTCCCGTCAAAATCGGTCCAGCCGTTTCGGAGATATACCGGAACAAACTGACAGACAGACGGGCAGACAAAAATTTAAAAAATAGTTTTTTTTTTGTTTTACTACTGTACGTACTGTATACTCTTTTATATACATAATAAAAAGCAATTTTGTTAATATTACAAACAGAAACTTAAATTTTATTTATTTGTATAGATAATCAGATTGTACAGAGGCCAGCACATCAACCTACCCCAATCTGTCAAATTTCTTTGATAGATGTTCAACTTTATAACAAAGGAATAAGGTTCATATTCAATTGGGATAATTTGACAGATTGGAGTAGCTGAGTAGCAGAGTAGTGATGTGCTAGCCTCTGTACAAGAACAGCGGGTTCATTGCGCAACACACTATCAGTAGCAATGGGTGTAATTTTGACAGTGCAACAACATTCATTGCGTTATTTACATAGTTGGACAAACAAATTTTTCGAACATATGAAGCAATGAATTAGCAATATTCTTCAAAACCATTCAGATTATGATTGATCGCAACGTTACACAATTAGGGTACAGAATTATAGGTGATCCGCGGTTGTTGCAAACTAAGGCTTATTAGTCGCCAGAAACGGGCGAATAAAGAAAAAAGGACACTAGCGCAAAGAAGTTATAAGAGTTAAATATTATAAAACATGTTTTGTTTGTTTAGTCTTGCGAGTCGCCTATAGAAAAACTAATATTATTTTTAAAGTGACGATTCGCACGTTTCGGGCTAGTTAATTCGTGTGAATCGACGTAAACAAATAAAGCTAAGCTTCCATATTGCCAAAATAATAAAGAAAAGCGGTAGGATTTTCTAAGTTCCTCTAAAACTTCGATAATAAGTCGTCTGAAAGTTGCCGTAGAAAGCTTTGAGAGTAAATTAGATTCAGAATTAAACACCGTGAAAATATAAAATAGAATTGGATACCTGGATACTTTAGAAGGGAGAAACTGTTAATAACAACATTTGATCTTATTTATCGGATTGAATGAGGTTTCTGAATCTACTCGTGCGGTTAACTTCATTCCTTTGTTCATTTGGTTCACTCAATTCTCTATTGAACAATCCTCTCCATTAAACAGTTTTAGTTAGAAACGTTGTATTAGAAAAATATTATCTTTTTAAAAGTTAAAGGTTATCAAAGAAAAGAATAACAATCCATCTTCGAGTTGTTTTAGCTTGTCTCTATCTTGTCTTGTCTTGAATCTATTATTTTTAAATAGGAAAAACTTGTCTTTTTAGTGACTGTAGGGAAAACGGATAGTAGTGCCTCTCTATTATTTTATATTAGGCATGTATGGTTTATATGTATATTATCCGATTACTTAGCCGGTGAATATACGGCTATAATATTAATCAAGCTCAGATTTTTGCAGATAGAAAAAAGAACTTTATTTGGCGAACCTCAAACTTGATCTCAACTTGATAGCTGAAATTCAGATTTGTTATAACTTATTGTAACTCAGACTTGAGCTGTAAACAATAACCAGGAAATATCATAATATACACTAATAAATGTCAGATGTGGTTTTATTTACTGTGTTCCGCTATCTGGCTGTATAATATCCAATCGCATCGAAGCGAAATAGGCAGAAATATCAATTACGAAATGTTAACATATTTTGATCTATTTTCTTTTATGGAGCAGTTTTTGGGTTATTATTGGGCTATGTTCCAGTAAAATGAACCATAATGTAAGCGAAGAGGTTTAGTTCCCTTATTATTCAAAGACTAGCCTGTCTCGCCTCTTTTGTTAGGTCGGTCTTGTGCAAGGCATTTTCTTACTTTTAATATTTTACCTTTTTATACCTTTTGTTTATGCTTTTTCTACCTTATGGTTTTTACTTTTGAGTGACACATACTTTGTTTTACGACCGAACCAGCGCCTTTTATTCGATAGTTAAGGCAATAGACCTACTATTGCCTTGCACGTCCAGTTAACTCCCTCCCTCAACACTTCATGAAATGATCAATTCTAAGACCTGGACGATATACACGTTTTCCACGACATATATACAGATGTGACATCGGTTCTTCTTCGAAAATAATCTTCTCCCTCCGAAACACATCCCAACATGGGCCATTGCAAGTTCTTACTGTTTCCTCAACTTAATATTGAGCCGTGAAGACGTAATTTAAGTTATAATTACATTTCGAAAACAAGTATTTTGTACAAAATACATTTACCAAACTGTTTGTAATATTGTGATCTAATTTGTGGAGGTTTTTCTCTGAAATACTTCAGTGATGCCGCCCTTCTCTCTTAAGGATTATTTCGGATGTCGCTCGTCTGTTGTCAGCCTTAATCTTTTCCATTTTCTACACTCAATAGGATCCATTCGTCTTTGAAACTTTTTTACCTTTTTCCTCTTCGGTTTAAGCCAGTTTATTTAAAAATTGGTTTCGTTAATGTCCAAGTGCCAAATTCATTTTTTCTTGCCATTAAAATAAATGAATTAGCTACCAAATTCGTAAATATTTGAAGCGGACATATATTTGTTTGATATATCTCATCATCTTACTGAGCTGGGTTGTGGAGGTCAGATAGGCAGTCGCTCTATGTAACATATTGGTATTCAGCTGCATCCAAATTCCAATGAGACTAGAATCTGACCTTAACATAGTTGGAAAAAGGCTAGGCAGATAATTAAGATGACATCTTACTGAGCTATTTTCAAGATAATATTTTTAACGTTAACCATTGACCTTAGGCACACATGATCACATATAAGATAGAATCTCCTCGACGCAAAAGCCGTCGCAAACCTTATCAGTTTTACTGAGAAAACGATTGTTTCGCACCTTATTAAGATAATTAATAAGATAACGCTTGCCGTACAAACACTGTTTAACGTAAATGTCTCTATTATCAGCTTTGAGCGCTCGGTCAATAGGATTCTGAGTTATAATGCCAGTTATTGCGCCGTTTACCCTAATTTGTTTAACTTGTATTCATTTTGGTTGTAATTAATTCTGTTTTGTTGTTTCTGAGAGTATTGTTTAGTTTTGAGTCAGCCATTTTTGGAACAGTTTGGCTATTTTCACAGTTTTCACTATAAGGCCTGTTGTACACAGCACAGTGTCTTTAGGTACAGTTCGGCGCGTAAGCCGCACCGTTGAATGTCGTGTGAACTCGTACATGACACGGCAAACCACCGGAGTCATGAGACGACGCATATGGCGACAGCAGCGCCGTGCTGTAGTGCCGCCGTGTCTGTCAACGAGCTTCCGTAGTGAACCATACAACGTTAACGACCGTGCAGCCTACACACGGCGAATCAACAGTAATTTTACACGGCAAATACATACTTTTTCACGGCAAATAAAAAGGTGTGTGTACAACGGGCTCTAAGCTTACTTTTGTTTTCGCAATTTCGGAGTGATTGTTGAGTTGTCAAATTTAGAAAATAATAACTGGCACTGTAATGAAATCATCCATTAGGTACTAGGTACTCAATTACGTTTGGTATAATTTGTCGGACAAATTATCAATTTGTAACACGTCAAACAATGTGTAATAAGCATCGCGTGTGTCCGAATAACATGTATGTACGTTATTATGAGCGTTGCTAATGAACTGCACAATTTCTTACGTTTTTGGCAAGTTCTGAAATTAATTGTAATTAAGTATTTGATTTCCGTTAAATAAATACAGCATTGTTTTTTGACATGACAGTCTGATAATATTGGCTTTAAGTCTGCCGAAAGCAGAGAAGGTTTTTCATATATATTTTCTCTGGGTTTTCAATCTTCCATTATCGTTTCCACGGAATATCTAATATCGTTTCCAAGCATTTTCCAAGACATTATGCCAGGTTTTCTAAGAATTCAGAAATTAAATTTACTTATTTGTCCTTTCGGGTTTCATGAACTGTTGCCAAACAAATGTTATTCTTTCTTCCTGTCTTTTTATATAAAGTTTTAATAAATTAGCTCTATTTACTATCCCCCATCTCTTTTGATCTCCCCAACAGTCTGTAGTGTGCCACTGTTCAATGAATTAGTCTCGGCCCCCACAGACGGTCACAGGGGCTCAGTGGGGCACAAAGCGACCCTGATAATGACATAATTGCTACTCGGCAGGTGACTATCGTAAAGTGACGCTACTAACTGGCCATCCAACTGTTACGAACTTATGATCCCTTTGTGGCTGTGGCAGGCTCTCTTTTGTTTATAGACGATACGTTGGTTCGATAAATACTTAACTAGAGTGTTCTCACAAAATACATAATATAGTGCTCTTTTGGCGTCTGAATAACATTAACAAGGGGGCATTATTGGTAAACATTTGCGAAATTGGCACAGAAATTGTATTGAAAAAAGATTAGATTAAGAGAGACACGCTTTGCAACCTTGTACCGTTGTAATTATTTGAAGATTTATTTATATATTTCTGCATTAATAAATCACACTCGTTTATATGTATAATATCGCCGATCTCTAACGTTATTTTATATTACCACATGGTAAAATAGTTATTTTTGAAATAATAGTTTTTTGAAAGAGAATGGGTTATTTATTTTTTATTACTATGACGTGAATGGTTAACATCACAAAAAATTCCTTAAAAAAATAATTCCTTAAAAGTCCTTTAAGGGCACGTTCTCTTGTTTGTTTAGATTTTAGAATCGAGACCCGTCTTTAATAAGTTTAAATAATTTTAATAAGTTTGTAAAATACGAAAACTAGAGTAACATTACATCATTCATTGGATGATTATGTAGTTTAGATTGTCCTTGAAAGCTTTTGGAAATTAGAATGACCATTATCCTTAAAGAGGATCTATCCTATCTTTCCACTCCAAACCCCCAAAAGAACCCTTTTCGATACAACTAAATTGTAAACAGAAAATAGATACATTGCGGAGTCAGGAAAACAATAAAACAGTGGAACCAAGCCCATAAATTGAGTTTCGCGATAAACTATCTTAGGATATATCCGCGACATGATACGCTGACTCACATATTACGAATTCCTACGCCACGGGCATACAGAGTGTGCCACAGTACCACAGATCTACTTACCGCCCACTAGCACACCACTAGTAATCGCTGAATATCGATAGTACTAAGTCTAACACTGGGCACATAGTTCCGATTTTACGAAGGTGGTTTTAGTGCGATTCGGACCAAAAATAGCCTATAGGTCGTGTTGAGATTGGCAAGAGATTGATTCTGCTTGCATATTGTGATTTGCAATATGCAAGCATTAATTAACGCGTCCCACAAAACTTACTAACTTTATTTGGGGTCGACGCAACATTGTCTTTTGCTTCCATGCTTCTCTATTAGTCGTCATCTCGGTAATCACCCCCTTTAAAACCATATAATCTTTCACACAGTCCACCCATCGTTTCAAAGACGACTCTGTAACATAAAATCGCACGACCAAGTCGCATCCATAGCACACACCTTCCACAGCTACTTCATTATTCCATCCGCGCGTCATACGATTATTTCGCATAATGATTCAGGGATTATTTTGGGTGTTAATAAATACTAGTAACCTAGCGTCAGGGTATGCGATGCACGTACGACCTCGTCTTCTTTCAAGCATTAAGCCATAATATGTAGATGTATGAGGTGTTGTAGTGTCAAGTTTTGGAGTACGAATTTGAATAATATGAATAAACCGTTTCAGGGGTTACAGTTTAAGACTAAGAATTTAATAGATCACATTAAGCCAACCTGACTATTTTGACATGTGATTTGGATTACTTCTAATATCTATAATCTAGAAATTATACACTTTACTTCTCAATGTTTTCTTGAAAATGCAGATCTGTACTCCTCCTACGTCCTCCGTTTCAACTATTCCGTGAAGTTATGCTCTCTCGTTCCTATTTTAGAGCTGTTTACCTTGCAGTCCCATTAACATCACCTAAAATCACGCTATTTTTTGCCCGAAGGGATAATATTAAACCCACATTACACCAGTTATGCAGACAAGTTTGCATTTGTTGCTCACAAACTAAACATAAGTATCAATTGTAGCGAAATAAGAAATGAAAATTTACCACTTTAACTCCTATAATCATTTAAGAGATTTTTTTTTTAAATGCATCGAAATATAAAATAAGTTAAAGCTATTTTTTTTTTAAATAGCTTCTAAAATATGTAATCAGGTTTAAAAAAAAAGAGAATATGAGAAAACTTAAGGTATACTTAGGTATCGGATGGTAGGTAAGTCTTTGTTACGTATTTTGTTTTCCGACCCTGAGAATCGATTTCCCTGTTTGTAAGTTTTTCTTGATTCGATTAGTGCAGTCTTTAGAAATGTAGACCAAATCAAAATCTATGTAAGTAGATGAGAAAGACTTCAAAAAAGAAAACACGAACTACTATATTCCGCTCAACAATAAAACTTCACGACTACCATCAAACTGCTATCACCAATTTACCTGTGTGCACTGAATTGTTTAATGCCTCTCAAAGATCGTTCGTAGTGTGATCTATGTGTAAGGGCCGTTCCTCAGGGAGGTATACCGGCCGGTAACTATGTAAGTACAAGTCGTTATCACGTTAGTTAGTGGTTGTTTTACAAGGTTCAAGTAGAACGTAAAATGTAAAAAGAAAATACAATTATTTAGCACAGACTAAAATACATTTTATTTGGCATAGAATAAAAGGCACACAATATAGGAACATCAGATGAAAAAAAAAGTGTAAAGTGCGATGTAAGAAATTAGCAGGAAAGTCTGTCTCACGGCTGCGCCAAAAAGGCCCAGTTTAGCAAAAATGCCAGACAACTAGTGCCTGACGCTGGTTTTCAACTGGATCTGAAGGGTGAGGAATATCACTTTTGAAACGAAGTTCCTTATCGCAAATTATAGATACTCTGCACACTTGGCACATGAGAGCTAGACCGAAAAACATGAACATTTAGACGGCCATGACACTTTTGTTTTTCTTTTTAATTTTCCATTTATGTTCCATTTCCATTTCCATTTATTACTCTTAAAAGTTGTTGATTTATTTCATTGTGTTTTTTTTTTTCTTTATAAGTGCCAGACCGATCCGCGAGTCGCGCAATACAAAGTCAAAATGTTTTGATGAAACATTTTGTCATAAGAACTTGAAAAATCATTTTTTCAAGTTCTGATGACGTTTAGATCGAGACATTGCAGCCATTTTGTAGTACCTACTTACATACAAGAATTGCCTCTGACGCCATAACAAGGTGAACTTTGTATTTTCTATTGTTGCGCTTTGTAACTATTCATTATTCTCCAATACCTCTATTTGGCAGCTTGATTTATTAGGTAGGTAAAGTTAAGCCGTTGGTCCCGATTTTTATTCATACCTACATCTTTGACAGTCGTTACGGGTAATTGCGTAATACAATAACAGTAGCAATATGGCTATCATTTTAACAATTCAACGACATTCGAATCATTGTGTTATTTACGTTGTTGAGCAGACAAATTTATTAAGCAATGGATTAACAATATCCTTCAAAATGATTCGCAATGTGATGGATAATGATTGTGTTAAGCAATCAAGGTGTAGAAGCCCAAAAGTCCGACAACCAGCCTTACCAACGGGTATCCTGTTACCCAGTAACTGGGTTGTGGAGGTCAGAAGCTGTCGCTCCTTGTAAAATCAGCTGCATCCAGTTAGACTGGAAGCCGACCTAAACATAGTTGGGAAAAGGCTAGGCAGATCGAGATTGAGGAATTGATTCATTAGTTAACAGTAGACATAAAGTAATAGCGAAAACGCGTTCAAAACTGTTATACCTACACCATTATACCTATATCAAGGAGCCTACTTCTGTGATTATACTTTGGTATAATTATATCCATAGCGGCACGTGAGCCGGCAATATTATTGGCACTTTGTTTGCTACCAATTAGTCAATTTAGAACTTTATCACTCTGAATTTAAGAGTCTGTTTGCTTTGGATTACGTTTGGAGTGATCAGGCTTTCAAGTGATATTAAAACTAGTTGCATCGTTGGTTTTGTATGCTCGTATATTATTGTAGCTATAAAATAGGCTATAAGCTGTGCAAAGCTTGGGTTTAGATGATAGTCCATTAATTGTGAAACGAAATGTGATGCAAACAAAAAAAATGAAATTCAGGTGTTAATATGAATAAACGATCAATAAAAGTCATCTTACTTAGATACAGTCCATATAGTAAAATAATGAGTTTGTGAAAAAGGATCATTATAACAGCATTCGCAGCTACCTAAAGGTACCAAACGAGAAAATGAATTTTTTGACACCTGTCAGTTTCACACAAACGAATACTTTTGTTCTGCGAATTAGATCTTTATTATTTACCTACTAAAATTGTCGCACTGACTGGTGTCAGGACAGGTGACAGGTGTCTGTCGACGGCCGGAATGGTAGGTTCGGTGTATTTTTTTTTATTTGGGTTCCTTAAATTTAAATCTGCCCTTCTGAAACAGTTTGCACAGCTGACAGCGAGCCCTTTGCATTAATTAGAGTTATCTTTAGCAACAAAACATGCCCAAAAATATCTACTCACAAGAAATGTGTCCCACGTCACACAATTTTGACAATAAATTATATGTTAACGCGTCATTTACTTTCCTCATAGACAGTGTAACCGCAGCTGTCATTCGAGTAATTGATTAGACGAGAATTGTTGATTGCGAGGGTCGGTACTGGGTCGATACTGATAAGGTCACGTCAAGGATTAGGAGTTGACAGAGAGGTACCTACCTACCTTACACGTAATTGTACGGTTTATAACGTGTCTTGAATTCACAGAATCAAGTAATTTGCTGTGGTTAGTGCTTTTTAATTTGCTGGCTACGTTATCACAAAAACCTCGTAAAACTCGGGCGGTTTTATTTTTAATTATAGGCTAAAGGCTTCTTGATCTCAAAGTCCCTGCCTAACAGAAATAAGTTCTACGGTGTTAGGTATTTCCCTGATTTTACTGTTTCATAGGATCTACATACAAATACATAAGTTCCTAAACACATGCTCATTTCCCATGGGGGTAAACTATAGAATGTTACCTGCTACGATCCTTACGTACTATCTCTCTTCACGTATACTCCTTTCGCTTCGTTTCATTTCGATCTCTATAACAGTAATATAACTTATACTTAACTATTATAACATTTTTGGTTCAATTATCATCGGATATTGATTTAATTCATAAATTAAGGTCTCTATAGTTGCTACTTACTACTGATCAAATCCTTTATCCCGGAAAACTTAACCAATATTGATCTACACTCGTCCGTAATACGTGCTCAAGAAATGTCAGTTTGACATTTCATTGACTTTTACTTCGTTAGCAATAACTGTATCTACCCTAGAAAATATTGAAGTGTTCAATTTTAATTCCCATTGGCCATGAGTGCCATGACCATGGCTTTATTTAGATCACGAGTTTATCATCAAAACAAAATATTTAATTAATAAACTCGGACGTAATACCTAACTTAGTTTGAAGAAAGAATTCAGTCTGATATGAAGATATTCCTAAGTAAAACTATTCATATAAGATGTTTTAATTTTGTTTACCATTAAATACATACGTAAGTAGACGTTTCATAAACATGCAACTCGCAGTAAGTTTTCGCATATAATTTTTTTTAAGGTTTATTAGCATTCGCACTATTTCACTTTTTGATTAATTTGTCAATATTACGAAATGAATTATTGCAATTCATGAAACAATAACTACCTACCTATTTTAGTTCACTACAGAGAGATATTTAATGATTAGAATTAGTAAATATCTAATATTGACAAATTAATGAAAGTAATAAATATTTGACAGCCATTTGCAACGTTGAAAACCTTCTGTATGCGCCTCCGGAAGCCCATTTATTAATGAGTAAGGAGCATCAGCTGATTTCCCTCAAGTCAGTCGGTGGCTGCTCTGTAGACCACGACAAATGAGTTTTGGCACAAATTGTGAAGCATTTATGAGGAGCGTCTAGAATATGTCACAGTGATAATATGTCAGAGCAACTTTGATAGCGGTACGATATAGAGGTATCTAATATAAATTAATGTCTGACATTCAGACGTGGATTATGTGTAAACTAGGTATGAGGCGAGGTTTGATAGGGTCATTAAGTTTCAATTTCTTAACAGCTGTGAGCTATTACGTTGATTGATACTTTAATTTCTAGGTAATAGTAAACACAATTTAGAACTTTTGTGGTACGTGAGACATCAAAATGTTCTTTTGCCATTTTCAACCTAATCTTTCAAAATTGAATAAGGTCTATTCAAATCTAATTCTAATTCATGTTTCAAAATGTTATTTCAAGTTAAACAAACATCAACTTTATTGTATTGAAAATTAAGTTGATTTCAGAGTGACCAGTACTATTGTAAAAATTATAAAAATGTTTGAAGTTGTAGCGTAAACTGAACTTTATTGTGTAGGTTTTAATGTTATTTATCCAATAACTCATATTTGTTCACATGTTTGCTAAATAAATCGCGAACGCAGATTAGATACCTAAGCTACTTGCATTTTCTTCTGCTTTCATTCTAAAATGTAACAGTAGACACTGCCAATTTAAGATATAACCGGGAAAAAACACAAAAAAATCGATAAAAAAAACTTGCACTCAATAATTCGATTTCCTTTCAAATCCTTAGCGTTACAATTCATCTACATGACCTTATTTTTTTACCAATATAAAGAAATAATATCACGCCGTCAGGTAGGTAAGTCCAGTTATATAATAAAAACCGCGATGTCGGCGCATGATTGGATGAATATAATTATTTATTGATGTCGTAAAGTCATCAATACAAAGTTAAACGTACCTACATAATTAATGGTCGACTAATTCTTTAAAATGATTGGCTTGAGTTTTGTTTCCTCGTGAACAACTGTTTTTTGTAATATGAATCAGTTTCGGCCAGTGTTGTTATTTTTGGAAGGTTGTGGTGAAGTAGGATTATGAATTTATGGTAAAGTATGCTTGTGAGTCATAGACGAATTTAAATTGAGAAGCCTTTGGAGGTGGTTGACCTTTTATTTTACCATTTTGCTAGTCGATGAAAAAGACTTCATTCAATTTTTGCAATCAAGTTCGTTCGAATTTAGAAACTGGACTATCCGTACTGTGAAAGATCTACGAATGACAGCCGGGACCAATGTGGCTTAACGTTTTTTAATAAATACTGCCAAATAGAGTGATCGGAGTAGACACAGCACAACAGAGGAAATTCACCTTGTTATAGCGTCAGAGGAAAACCTTTTAGGTACCTACCTACTAGGAAGGAAGAAAAAAAAAAACACAAAAACAAAAAAGAAAAATTATAAAAAATGATCGAGACATTTCTCGATCTTGTCGCCATACAAAGTTGATGTTTTATTTACTTTCCTCCAATAAATAAAATATAAAAGAACGATAAAATTCTATCGATTCGTACTCTAAAAAATCTCAACCATTTATGCAAAGGTCAGATATTTGCTATAACTGACTGTACTCATCTTTAGTATTAAAAAGAGAGAAAACTACACATCAAACATTATGACTTTAAAAAAAATACTTTACAAGGAGCATTTAGCGAATAAATAATAAATACAAATAAATATTTTCGAAAGAACGTAATAAAAATTTGAATTTAGAACATAATGTTGTGAAGGTGACTGCGCTGCGGGTGTGTGTTAGTAAAAATATTGAGCATCATTTCGAACAAGGTACAGGTAATGTGGTATAAATACTATAAAATAAGAAGCAGTTTAAATCCAACATTTTCCTTAAGTTTGCCGTATGTCATTACATGCAGTTTTACTTTTCATCAAAATCGAAACTTTTCGCTATTCCTCATATTTTCGGGTTTGGTCACCCACGCCCACTTCAAAAATTCATCCTTTGTAAAACGGAGTTATGCCCAAACATACATAAAAAAATATATATATAAACATCCGAATTGAAAACCTCCTTTTTAGAAGTCTGTTAAAAACAGAAGGTATTATCGCATCAAAACAGCGTTACTTTGAAATTAACATTTGGCACGAGATGTCCAACTGTCCACTGCCCAGTGGTGTCCAATGTCCACTCACGCTTCTGTTCACATGATGTGCCTTTATTCTGCGAGCGACGGACGGACGGACGTCCCGTTTCACATCCGACATGACAGTGGCGCCATCTGTTGCCGTTTTCATGGCTCGTGTCCCATTTTCGTTTTACTTATTTTTGTCACTCGCTGTTTCCGTTTGCATCGCGCCGCGTCGCGTCGTGTGGAATTTCTTGGTTGGTTTTCCGGGACAGAAAGTAATGAAAAGTTACACTGCGAGTAAATTCTCGTGACCTAGACTTTATTATTAATCTTAGTTTATTGACTGTTTTATTATCGCTATATAAACCCCGTTTCAAACTACTCAACCTATCGCTGTCTGCTCCTGGACATAAATAAGCCTATCCAAGGTAGCAGGACAAAAGTTTATTCTCCGCTTTCCACATCAAGTCTATCCCCGTCGCCCTAAGTGCCAATTTCACCAATGAAACTGAACGCGATCAGCATATCTAAACTGCGTTTAACTGCAGCTGTCAGTGTCAATATTCCATAATGATGACACTGACAGCTCTTGAACGTGTTTTAGATGTGCTGAACGCGCTCAGTTTAATTGATGTTCAGCCTAAGCGTACCTAGGTACAGAGGCCAGCACATCAAGCTACCCCAATCTGTCAAATTTCTTTAAAAGATTTTCAACTTTACCACAAAGGTATAAGGTTCATATTCAATTGGGAAAATTTGACAGATTGGGGTAGGTTGATGTGCTGGCCTCTGTACTTATCTATTCTGGTTGATAAACCTACCTTTAATTAGGTTTCCCACAATAATCTACTGATAGTAAGTAGGCCATAATTTAAGCCCTCTCAGTGGACCTAAGATAACCAAGCGTCTACCATTTACATTATTAAGGCGAATCCGCATTCGCCACTTATTTGCTAAAAATCTAAACAAATATGAGTTAATGTAAAAATAACTTTAATTCTACACAGTAAAGTTCAGTTTACGCTACAACTTCAAATTTTTTAATAACTTTTTCAATAGTGCTAGTACTCTGAAATCTTCTTAATTGCCATTAAAACAAAGTTTATATTTGTTTAACCTGAAATAACATAAGTTTGAATAGACTTTAAGTACCTATATCTCTCTCACTAAAGCTTATATACAAGCTGGCTGGGACATTGACGGGCAACCTGTTACCATGGATTCAGTACATGACTCTGAACCCCCCTGCGCAAAAATTTGACGTTTGTTATTAAAAAAACCGGTCAAGAAGGGTTCCGTACCACCATACAATATTTAACCCTACATATAAAATAACAGCAAAAATACACGTTTGTTGTATGGGAGCCCCCCTTAAATTTCATTTTATTTTGTTTTTAGTATTTGTTGTTATAACGGCAACAGAAATACACATTCTGTGAAAATTTCAACTGTCTAGCTATCACGGTTCATGAGATACAGCCTGGTGACAGACAGACAGACAAACGGGACCCTATTACTATGACTCCACTGTCTAAGACTCCTATATCTTTTTTTTTTTCTTTATTGATTTTAAGGGATTTTTGTACATAAAAATGACGATGACAATCCCATCGTACCTTATACGACTCCTATATCTGCTATGACTGCTCTGAGAAGAAAGGCCGAAACAAACTCAGAGGTCACAGTCTCTTTTAAAGTCCAGACATAATCTTGGTCAGATCATGTGAAGACTGAAGACCATGTAGATTGATATCTGAAATGGTTTTTTGAGGAAAGTACCACACAGATTTAAGAGCGTTTCCGCCGTACGGCATTTCATACAAACTTTCAAGCCCTTGTTTTTCGAAACGGATGAACCGATTTTAATGAAACTTCGTACGCATAAGCCTGATACAAAGGTCTAAAAAGTTAGTTAAGAACGCCGTACGGCGTAAACGCTCTTAAGTGGACCAACCCAGTCAGTGTCAGTAATCGTGTAGCACAATTCAGAACTAGAATCATGTGCTGAATTTATGGTTTCAGTTTGCGAGTTGATTTGCCTGCTATCCTGTATATGTAGGTATTAGCAATTACATTGTCAATATAACAATACATACCTACTCTAGTGGGTATGTGGTGGCTTTCGCTAATACCCCCAACCGCAACGCTGTTATGGCTTTTAAATCATTAATTTGGTTTCATTAATTGAATTGGTATTAGAGTAATTGGTTCAGTCATGAAACTATTATGATTTGCGTATTTGAATTAGTGAAATCAGCATTTAAAACAAATATGATATTTGCTTCTAAAAACCTTGATAGAGGAACAGCGTGGCCCTCAGCCTATAATAGTGATGGCCCCGATTTACAAGGTGTGCAATTTATTTAGTGCACTTTAGTGCCGTTTTTCCTTATGAGGTACGGAACCCTTACGAGATCATTTCGTTGTCCGTCCGTCGGTCAAGACCCTTTTTCTCAGAAACACGTGGAGTTATGAAGTTGAAATGAATTTATATCAAATGCTCAGGGCTGCAATCCCTTGACGCAGTCAAACTTCTAAGTCAATCAAAAGATACGGGCGCTTATATTCAGGAATCAAAACCTATAGGGTAATACACCCCGTTGACCTAGAATCATGTTTGGCAAGAAGCAATGTCATGTAGCACAAGTAAATAAAAAAAAAACCCGAAAATAGTAAGATCGTAGTTACAATAAAAAAAACCCGTGATAATCTGTTTACATAACTAAAAATTTGTACAGAGTGCGACTCGCACTTGACCGGTTTATTTTTACCTTTGACAAAATAGTGCGCGCCCAAAATGCAAAGATAATTATATTGATCTCTTCTATTTCTTCTATTTATCGATGCAAATTACATTTAAAATGAACTATAACGTTTAAAATAAAATATTCGTTTTAAGTATTTATTAGTTCGGAAGCTATTTAGATATTCGATTTTATATCGACCCTATAAGGCGATTACCATAAACTAGTTTTGATCCTTTTAATGTAAGCGAAGTCTAATGAAAATGTCGATTTATGGTTCCAATACTGTGTATAAATCAAAAGTAATAGGAACCATTGACTTTTGCAAATTGTGTATATTTGGAAACCAGCCACAAACTACGTGTATAGAAATGATTTTCTACTCAATTTAACACTTTGGCGATAACTTTTCCCAGTATGATCTTACAAGTAAAAATAATAAAAATATTCTCATTTAAAAATATTATTGGGTATACCTAACTATTGAATTATAAATATTCTTTTCTACTAAAATATTTATCAAACGCCAAATTACAATATCAGCTAAAAGTTTGCCCTTTGTAATCGCGCTCTCAAGTTTGAATTTCGACCCTTAAACTTTTCTATCTGGGTCATTGGTCAATTTTATTAGTTATATAGAGATCTCCTTGCCTTAACCTTAAGTTTCCACGGCTCCGACACCGGGGCCTTTGGGTTCAGGATCCCTTAAGTTTTCATTCCTCCTCTATTGGGAATCCCTTTTTGACATATGAGGTTGTGATATGGGAATTATGATTACTTGCGTGCTTGTAACATACGAAGGGGAACGATGGAGAGTATACAATTATTAAGTAACTAGCTGCGCCCCGCGGTTTCACCCGCGTAAGTTTCGATAAAAAAAAACTCTGGAGAGGGCACTTTACACTTAGGGGTATGAAAAATAAATAGTAGCCGATTCTCAGACCTACTGAATACGCAAATAAAATTTTATATAAATCTGTCAAGCCGTTTCGGAGGAGTATGGTACCTAACTAACATTGTGACTTTGTGACACAAGAATTTTATATATTAGAAGAAGATTATGTAGAGATATCAAGGCCTTTGTTTTTTGAACACCGGTACACAAAGGTATAATCGAGGTGTTTGCATAACCGCAATTACCGTAATAGGGCTAAGAGCTGATTTACCTATAAAGGACATCCATCATGCTATGCACCTAGTAAATAAAATACTATAAACGAAAATATACTACCCTATCCGCGATGTAAGTTGGGGCTTTGATCTCATCCCGTAATTACCTCGCAGGATGTTTTTGAGGCAAAGGACATCATTAAAAAACGTTATTCAAATATAATAGAAGATTTGGGTACAGGGCAAAGGGACATAAATCATCATTTTCTTGGATGTGACCTTGAAGGGAAGTTACTATTATTTGGAAGATTCGACCTGACAATCTTTCACGCAATTAAACTTAATGAACATCTACCTAACTTGAAGTTGAGCTAGCAAGACAAGATATATATACGACTAGCTTCCGCCCGCAGCTTCGCCCGCGAGGTATGTCGATAAAAACTATCCCATGTCCTTCCCCGGGATGCAATCTATCTCTCTGCCAAATTTTATCGAAATCCGTTCAGTGGTTTAGGCGTGAAAAGGTAAAATACAGACAGACAGACAGAGTTACTTTCGAATTTATAATATTAGTATGGATATATCAAAATTTTATTCTACGATTAAGTATAAACTTAACTAAAAAAAGCTTTTGCTTTTACTTAAAAATAAAGGAAATTAGGTATTTTATTTGGGACAAGCACAGGAAATACAAACGGCAAAAAGGAGCATTTCAAAGTAACAAAATTACATTAAATGCAACCAAAAAAAACCTAAATGAGGCCAAAACGGCTCCTATGTCAGCATAATGTTGCGATATTTATTTTTTACATTTTTCTGTCTTTATCTTGCATTTTTAGTTTGACTGTTGTGCGACCGTAACAGGAATAGCGCTTAGCCAAAGTACGTGCTAAGTGGAGTTTATAGAACTTGTACTCTCAGGTGCAGTGAGAGCAGTAGTGGCCCAGTGGTAGCGGCCGCGACTTACGTGGTGTAGGTCGTAGGTTCGAACCCAGACAGGCGCTTTACTTTGTGTAAATTATTTCATCACCACTGCTCTCAAAACGGTGAAGGAAAACATCGTGAGGAAACCGGTTTGTCCTAGAAATAAAAATTCAAAGACATGTGACATCTACTAACCCGCACTGGTCCCGCGTGGTAGATTACGACCCACTCCCTCTCACAGAGAGGAGGCCTGTGTCCCAGCAGTGGGAACATAATAGGCTGATTATGTACTCTCAGGTGTTAGCAGTAGTAGAGCTTTTTGTGAAGGAGCTAGCTAAGCAGCGTTGCTGTATTCCCATTTGAAGGGGACATTTTAGCTTTGTCACGCTTTGTTTCTGCCTATGGTATTATAGATTTCAAAAAATTAAGTAACTTCAGCCGGTATAATCTGTAAAGATTACCGCGAAAGCTTAGGTGAAGTGAGCTGTCATTAGTGTCAATCCCTATCATTAGGTTTCATGACAGCTCACTTCAAAGTTTTCACGGTGACATTTTTACAGAACAGATCGACAGGTGGGCTATCCAACTGTTTGCCATCTAAAAATCAACTTAAAAACTTCATAGCTTAGGTAGGTATTTATTATTACTCGTCACAATGTCTATGTAGGTCATGGTTTCATTTGTATACTGCTTCGTCACTGCGTCGCTGAACCAACTCAATCGACTATTAACAGGCCTGTCGACGTCTGTATTCCCTGAAGATTCCGACTCAATTGTTGCTTTGACAAGACGTCATTTCTGTTCTAGAGATAGGTAGGTATCTAAGGTATTCAAATGCATATCATTAACATACAGGGAATATAAACTATGTAGGTAGGTAGGTACTAAAGATTTTGGCGTAGTTGGTAATGGGATATAGAATCTACAAAAAACAAATCTAAGGTGAACAGTTTATTTACTAACTGTTTTTATTAATTAACGACTTGACTTTTCTGTAAAATAATCTAAGGCGCGATCCCACAACGTCTGAGAAACTCGCCGATTGATCTATTGTTGCGCGCCACAATTGATATTCGTTACCACTAGCGCCATCTAGTATCGAGTAGAAGAACTAGTGTCAAGAACCTTCTAGAAGTTTCGATGATAGAACTTTCTAGAACTATCGACATCTGGTCAGTTGGGGCCGGAATGTACTCGAACATTCTAGATGTTTCTACAATAGAAGGTTCTAGAACAATGTGAGGCCTATATAAGGCGGGAATGCTCCGCGAGCCGACACAGTCTTGGATAAGCGATACAAGCGAAAACATCGAAAGGAAAGCGATCTTCAAGTGCGACTTAGAAGTGATCAGTAGTGCAATTGTGTTTCATAATTAGCGTTAAAGTTGTAATTTGTGTATTTAAATAAAAGTGTTTATTTTTGGTTATTAAATCGGCAGTTTTTAATTGTCACGAACCCCAAGCTCGTAACAATTGGTGTCAGAAGCAGGGATTAAAATCATGCCGATTTTACCCAAGGATGACACTGAGGGTATCCGTACCCGGAGTCAACGCCAACAGGAGACGGACCAGAGACGTTTTGGTGGAGCTCCGCCACAGAGGTCGGAGGGCCAGATACCGACCACGGAGGCCGGCCCGTCCACAGCTGCTCCAGCATCATCAGCACCAGATTTTGCTGCTCTGATGATGATGCTGCAGGAGCAGGCTCGCCGACAGGAGGAGCAAGCTCGCCGACAGGAGGAGCAGGCTCGCCGACAGGAGGAACAGGCTCGTCGGCTGGAAGAACAGCTCCAGCGTGATAAGGAGGAACAGGCCCGTCGGTTGGAAGAACAGCTTCTGCGTGACAGGGAGGAACAGGCTCGTCGTCAGGAGGAACAGGCTCGTCGGCTGGAAGAACAGCTCCAACGTGATAAGGAGGAACAGGCTCGCCGACAGGAAGAGCAAATGCTCCTTATGAAGGACCTTCATGCTACCTTCAGGAAAGACATGAAGGAGGTGAAGGATAAGGTTGCTCAACATGACAACCGCCTGTCGGAAGCTGAAACCCGAATCGATCAAGTGAATAATCGGGTTGACAACGTGATGGCTGACGTGAAGAAAACCGTGATGGCTGACGTGAAGAAAACGTTGGATTACATTAAACTTGGGGATGGAATCGCAGCTCCCGTAGCTACAACGCCTTCGCTACGTGGATTCAAAGTGCCACCATTCGACGGAACTTCTTCCTGGTCGGCCTACAAAATCCAGTTCGAGGCTGTCATGAAGGCGAACGGGTGGGATAAAAATCAGGCCATGACTGCCCTCACCATAGGCCTGCGCGACCAGGCCTTAACTGTTCTGGAAGCTATCGGTAAGGAAGTGACTTACGAGCAGCTCCTTGAGGCATTGGAGGCTCGGTATGGTGACGCTTACCTGGAACACGTGTTTCGTGCGCAGCTCAAGGATCGCGTGCAACGCAGCAGCGAAAACCTGCAGCAGTGGGCCCTTGAAGTGGAAAAGCTGGTTCGCAAAGCTTACCAGTCCGTACCTGCGCTTATTGATGGGAACCTGGTGCAGGCATTCATTGACGGCATCCGCGACCTTGAGGTTAGAGCTGCTGTGAGGCTCGGTCACCACGGAACGCTTAAGGACGCCTTGGCCCATGCGCTGGAGGTGGAAGCTGTGCGGCAGGATCATCGTTCCCACCGCATCAGGGAGGTTGCAGCGGCTACAGTTCGCGATCGTAATAAAGGATACAGCCCTAGGTGCTACGGCTGTGGGGAAAGGGGCCACCTTCGATCCAGTTGCCCTAAGCGAACCGCAGAAAGGGAAGAGGGCCGGTCTCCAGAGGGTAGTGCGGCTAACTGCACCACCCAGCAGCAGCAGGGAAACGAGTAATAGCCAGGACTGCGGGGCGGGTGCTGGCTGATGTTCAAAGAGCCCCAAGGATTTCGATCACACAAACCCAGGACGGGAACAGCTTAATCATCAAGGGCGATGTCAACGGAACGCCGTGTAAGCTGACCTTAGATACTGGAGCCTCTCGTACGGTCGTTAGTTCCCAACTTATAAGTCGGTTCCTTGGGGACTCCGCATACAACCGAGAACGCATTAATTTGGTAACAGCCACCGGTCAGCGCATACCCGTCCATGGAGAGAAGAAGATGGAGTTGAAGTTAGGCAACAGAATCTACCTGCATAATGTCATCGTGGCTGATATAATGGACGATTGCATCCTGGGCCTTGACTTTATGAGGAAGAATTGTTGCGAGATTGACGTCAAGCAAGGTGTTTTGAAATGTGGACAAGAGGAACTTTTCGTGGAAGGGGCGTTACCAGGGAATGTGTACAGCCTTAAGAAGATTGTTCTTCCGCCGAGATCGGAAACGATTGTGCCGGTTAGTCTTCCTCGGAATCCTGGGCAAACCCATCGTTGTGTACTCGTGGAAAGGGTAGACAATGACCTTCCATGGAAAGTGGCACGAACTTTGGTCAGAGACACCGACATCTCAGGGGTACGGGTGCTGAACATTTGTGACCAGGAACAGATTATAGAAAGAGGCACACTAGTTGGTACTTGCGAGGAAGTGGATTGGTTGCGTCGATGCCAAAATCTATCGACTGGGACCCTCAGCAAGGATGCGCAAACGAGAGTGGCCACACTTTTAGAAGATTGCCGCAGCGCTCTGTCTCAAAATGAAATGGTCAAGGCGAGGAAGATGTTACTCAAGTACGCTGATGTTTTCTCGTCAAACGATGCTGACATCGGGAAGACTGGCTTAGTTCAACACAAAATACACACAGGCGAAGAATTGCCTATCCGTCAGCGGCCAAGGAGATTGCCGGTAGCACGTGAAAAGGAAGTGGAAACCATGATTGAGGGGATGGTGAAGGATGGTGTTATTGAACCTTCATCTAGTCCATGGTGTTCACCTGTAGTGCTGGTAAGAAAGAAAGACGGCAGCATGCGGTTTTGTGTTGACTATCGTCGTCTGAACGACGTTACAAAGAAGGACAGCTATCCTTTGCCAAGAATTGATGACACGCTGGACATGCTTACTGGAGTAAAGTGGTTTAGCACGCTGGACCTGAAAAGTGGCTACTGGCAAGTTGAAATAGATCCTAAGGACAAGGAGAAAACTGCATTCTCGACAGGAAAAGGTCTGTGGCAATTTAAAGTTATGCCGTTTGGATTGTGCAATGCTCCGGCAACGTTTGAAAGGTTGATGGAACTTGTACTTACCGGGCTAATTGGCGATGCTTGCCTGGTCTACTTGGATGACATCATTATCGTAGGCCGTACGTTTGAAGAACATCTTCAAAACCTGGAACGCGTGCTCATGAAGATCCAGGGTGCCAACCTCAAGTTAAGCCCGAAGAAGTGTTCACTATTCAAACGACAAGTTAGCTTTTTGGGGTATGTAGTTTCGGAGGAAGGTATCCGCACGGATCCGGAGAAAATCGCCGCTGTCAAAGATTGGCCAGTTCCAAAAGACAAGACGCAGGTCAGAGCATTTTTGGGTTTGTGCTCTTGTTATCGGCGATTTGTTAAGAACTTTGCGGATATAGCCAAACCCCTGCATAAGCTAACCGAGGAGAAGCGACATTTCTGCTGGGATGAAAGTTGCGACATCGCATTCCAGGAGTTAAAGGACCGACTGTGCAGAACACCTATTTTAGGGTACCCTGATGCAGGCAAGGAATTTATAGTTGACACAGACGCAAGTGACATAGGACTTGGCGGTGTGTTGTCTCAACGGAATGGTGATCAAGAGGTTGTGATAGCGTACTTCAGCAAGTCGTTGTCAAAGCCGGAAAGGAACTATTGCGTCACGAGACGGGAATTGCTTGCTGTGGTAAAGTCGTTGCAGCATTTTAGCAAATATCTTCTGGGGCGGAAATTCCACTTACGAACTGACCATGCTGCACTGAAATGGCTATTGCAGTTCAAAAATCCAGAAGGACAAGTTGCCAGATGGATTGAACTACTGCAGGAATACGACTTTGTGGTCGAACATCGCAGCGGGAAATCTCATGGCAACGCCGATGCATTATCAAGAAGACCTTGTCCTGAAGATTGCAAGCATTGTACAAGGCAAGAGGGTAAGGAGGTGGTACCTGTGAGGATGCTCAGGACCGACCTCAGCAACGAGTGGAAGGAAAGCCTACAACGTGCACAGCAGGAAGATTCGGACATTAAGCCGATTCTGGAGTGGATGAAAACCAGAGCTCCTAAGCCCAAGTGGAGTGACGTCTCAGCGATGAGTTCGATCACAAAAAGTTATTGGGCCCAATGGGACAGCTTGGTGATTCAGGATGAAGTCTTGTGCCGTAAATGGGAAAATGCTCGGGGAGACAGCTGTCATCTGCAAATGGTTGTCCCTAAAGCTCGAGTGCCGGATGTTCTACAGCTGTACCATAATGATTGTTCAGGAGGTCATCTGGGAGTAAAACGGACTCTAATGAAGATACGAGAACGGTTTTACTGGGTCCACTGTCGGGACGATGTCGAGGACTGGTGTCGTAAATGTACAAGTTGTGCAGCTGTAAAGGGACCTCAGACACGTAGTAGAGGTGCATTGAAATTGTACAATGTTGGTGCACCATGGGAGAGAATAGCCTTAGATGTTGCTGGACCTTTTCCGGAAAGTGAAAGTGGTAACAAGTATTTCATGGTTGTGATGGATTACTTCACTAAGTGGCCGGAAGTCTTCGCCATTCCAAACCAAGAAGCTTCAACAGTTGCAGATAAACTGGTGCATGAAGTCTTCTGCCGTTTTGGAGTACCCTTGGAGATTCACAGTGATCAAGGAAGGAATTTTGAGTCCCAAATATTCCAGGAAACTTGTCGAGTTATGGGTACTCATAAAACTAGAACAACTTCTTACCACCCACAATCGGATGGAATGGTGGAAAGATTTAATCAGACATTGGAGAGATACCTGGCAAAAGTTGTGGAAAATCGGCAACGAGATTGGGACAAGCACATACAACCGTTTTTGTTGTCATATCGAAGCGCTGTTCACGAAAGTACATCGGTGACACCAGCTTTCGCAAACTTTGGAAGAGAATTACGGCTGCCTGCAGACCTGATCACCGGAATACCACCTGATGCCCCACGCAGTATAACCGATTATGCGAATGACTTGCGGAACAAAATGAATGACATTTATGAGCATGTCAGACAATCGGGCCAGCAAATGTCTGAAAAGATGAAAACCCGTTATGACCGCAAAATGAACAATAAAGGGTTCGACGAAGGCTCACTAGTGTGGTTGCACAATCCAGTCCGCAGCAAAGGGAAATCTCCTAAGCTTCAAGCTAAATGGGACGGACCGTACCGGATTGTGACAAAAATCAATGACGTAACCTACCGGATACAGAAAGGTGCAAGAGGTACTCCTAAGATCGTCCATGTGGATCGACTGGCGCGTTATTATGGGGCCGATAATGCTCGGGACGAGCATGTCTTAGGAGGGGGCAGTGTTGCGCGCCACAATTGATATTCGTTACCACTAGCGCCATCTAGTATCGAGTAGAAGAACTAGTGTCAAGAACCTTCTAGAAGTTTCGATGATAGAACTTTCTAGAACTATCGACATCTGGTCAGTTGGGGCCGGAATGTACTCGAACATTCTAGATGTTTCTACAATAGAAGGTTCTAGAACAATGTGAGGCCTATATAAGGCGGGAATGCTCCGCGAGCCGACACAGTCTTGGATAAGCGATACAAGCGAAAACATCGAAAGGAAAGCGATCTTCAAGTGCGACTTAGAAGTGATCAGTAGTGCAATTGTGTTTCATAATTAGCGTTAAAGTTGTAATTTGTGTATTTAAATAAAAGTGTTTATTTTTGGTTATTAAATCGGCAGTTTTTAATTGTCACGAACCCCAAGCTCGTAACACTATGAACAGGTTTAATATCTGCACGTTACCAAATGACTTGCAAAAATACGGTGAATCATAATGAAAAGAAACGTGTCAGAATCCCATACATAGCTTTCAACACATTGTTGAAGTGTTATTTATTAATTTCTCACGAACTTTTTCTAGAATGTTTGGAATAAATTGTCATAACCTCATAACATTCTCGTGTGAACAATCTTGCTCGCTTCTCAGTAATTGTTGTGTGATATGAAATCTTATTATTAATTATTGGTAATTATATTATTGGCTTATTGGTAATTGTTTTTATAGTGTAAAAGAATTTTTTGATAAAAAAGTAGCAGATAAATATAAGATATGATGCTGAGATCTTATTATATTACAAGTATAATATACCTTTTATTCTTATATGTTCAAATAATGAGAAACCCTAATAACAATTTTACTAAAAAATGTTTTAATTTTAACAAATTAACATGTTAAATTTGTTACATTTAACATGTTTAAATATTTGTATGCCAGTCCATGGCGAAACATGTAAGATCATCACTTTATTTATAAGACCTTAATGTACCATGTTTTAAAGCAAATAAATATATTCTATTCTATTCTATTCTATTCTATAACGTTCGTCAATTACTATCGGTTCGCCATTTACTCGTCTACGGCCGCACTCGGCTGATTGATTGGTCCAAAGGTAGTTTGGCTGGCAGTTAATGACGGCTTCAGAATCAATACTATTACATACTATGAAACTAGCGGTAACAGTGCTGTCGGCTCATCGCTAAATGGCTACTATTATAGGCTGGTTGATTATTGAGTCAACCACCTTGTCACAATTACCTATCTGTATTTAGGTTATCTCTGTCTCGATGGCTGTGTCTTGGTTGCTCTTAAACCCATATCTTCTTCGACGAGCACGTCAGGTCGTGGCCGCGAATATTTATAACAGCTGTCACGGGCGAACTTGCAATCTTTCGGAACTTGATATTTAAAGGTCATTCGGAAGTTCAGAAAGTTCGATTCAAAGTTCAGAAACTTTACACGGAGCTGTTCAGCCGCATCTTACCTAATATAGAACTTCAACAGGCTAGCGCTTGTTATAATTTAAAACTAGGTCCTGCTCGCAATTTCGTTAGCTTGGATTTCGGAAACACAGGGAATAATTAATTATCCTTTTAAAAATTCTTACGGGGTGTAAGTTTTTACATATTTTTTTGTAAGTTTTTACGTTGTTGAGCAGACTAATTTTTTCGGACATATGAAGCAACTAGCAGTGCCCCGCGGTTTTACCCGCATAAGTTTCCCGTGTGAATATCGGGATAAAAAATATCCTATGTCCTTTCCCGGGACTCAAAGTATCTCTGTACCAAATTTCATCTAAATCGGTTCAGAGAGGTAATTTAACAGACAGACACACTTTCGCAAATATAATACTAGAAGCGCCCTGCGGTTTCACCCACATAAGTGTCGATGCCGTGGGAATATCGGGATAAAAATTATTCTATGTCCTTTCCCGGGACTCAAACTATCTCTATACCCATCTAAATCGGTTCAGCGGTTTAAGCGTGAAGAGGTAACAGACAGACAGATAGACACACTTTCGCATTTATAATAATTAGTATGGATGGATTAGCAATTATCCTTCAAAATTATTCAGATTATGATTGTTATTAAGGCCCCATAGGGTGCTGGCATCTGCAGAGTCTGGAACTCAGCAGGTCCATAGTTACTTAGGCTAAACACATTGCCTACTACTTAATCCATACTTCCATACTAATATTATAAATTCGAAAGTAACTCTGTCTGTCTGTCTGTCTGTATGTTACCTTTTCACGCCTAAACCACTGAACGGATTTCCATAAAATTTGGCAGAGAGATAGATTGCATCCCGGGGAAGGACATAGGATAGTTTTTATCGACATACCTCGCGGAAGAAGCAGGGAGCGGAAGCTAGTTACCTATAACTTAAATCAAGCGAAAGCTCACATTCCGATCAAAAACTCCAATAAAATAAATAAAAACGACTTCAATACCAGAGCTCAAAAGATCTCTATTTAAGCGAACAATTTTCCTTCAAATGACATCGATATTGGTACAATAAACGTTCGGTCGCTCAACCTCATATAAAATGAAGCTAAATAAATACGTACGACTATTGCAGCAATCTCCCCTGCCTGTCTGAATGGATGCAGTGTGCCTGTGAATGAATGTTTTGTTCCCCCAGTTTCCTTTGGCAGATACAACACAGTAACCACGGGATAAAACTACCCTCGTTTAGCGTTCTGACGTGCGGTAACGTTCAATGTTTCTCTTGTCAAATGCGATACATTTTCCCTGTATCCTATACTTTATAATGAAGGTGTTTTTTTTTGTTACTCTTAAAAAAAAACTAAATCATTTTTTTTCTTTTTCCTATTAAACCTACATGGGCACTTATGAAACGTCAGAAGCTAGGTGTACGGTCCCAATTGGTCGTTTCCTATGGAGAAGAGCAGGCAAGAAACTCCACAGTTACTCTTTTAAAAATAGTTGGTTTTTACAATGTTTTCAAATTACAATAGGTATGGGAGGACTGCACAGCTTTGACGGTTTTGTGTCGTATTCGACACATGGAGTTTGATTTTCCACTGCACATTTTTCTTTAGCTACAGTAAAACTACAGGATCATTTGCTGAAAAGATTTTTCTAGGGAACATAAAAGTGTTTGTAAGAGCTATGATAAAAACTGTAACTAAAATGGTAGAAAAAGGTAAAAAGCACGGAAATGGAAGGAAGTTTCTTTTGTGTGGGAAGCATTCAAGAGTACTTCGTACTTTATTTCCCTTGAAACTTGGTGAACGTCAGTTTCAATACTTTTTTTGTTGAATCTCTTTGACCTTAATATTTGTGTTAGAAAGGTTCCTACAAAACCGTTTGCTTTTTTATAAATACAGTTCTTATAAAGTTATCAATGTCAATTTGCGAGTTCAGGACATAAAAGTTCAATCTCTGTGTAGTTTTTGGTTTTAAAATTTTTCTTGATTCTATAGGTAAATTGCTAGGTAGGTACTTTGGAATAATATTGGAAACTCCTTGCAAATGATAACATCCAATAATAGCGAAGACTAAAGACAATAAAGCAATTTACGTAGAGCTTCGGAAAATAAAACGCGAAAATGCACGATGAAACAGCACATAACTTATCAGTAAATGTTTTTGTTATCGTCCCTAATTACTCTAATCGTCTCTAATGTGTGACGTTACATGACACAAATATAAGTAGGTACTAGTTTCGTACTGAAATGTAACCATCAGTAAATCAAAAACCGGGATATTGTATGTACCTACTCGTAAGTTTATGTTGTTTGATGGGAAAGTTAAAGCTCTTAGTTTTCTTTGTTGCGACGCTGTTTAGAGAGTACTACCTTGCCGTTGAGCTTATTTTCAACTTGTCCAGTTTGTGAAATTGTTAAAACGATGAATTTTCATCGCGACGCGAAGAGACTACTTTCCAATATAGCATTTGGTACGCATGGCTACACATCAAGCTATACATAACCAGTATAGACTGACTTCTGATTGAACGAAAAACCTATACAATGCGAGGTCAGCTAAAACTGGAAATGAATAACTTTTGATGTTTAGCCGTGTGTGTATTAATTTTCTTCATGAGACAAGCTCTCATAAATAAAAGACCAAAATTAACATACCGCCCTTCTAACAGTTAAACAAAGTAATGTTCGCAATATTTGCGTCATTTTTTACGCCACTCTATAATAATGAAACTCCGAAACCGTCTGTCTTGAAAATGCCTTTAAAATTGCCTTCCCCGGAAATTTCGCAGCCGTTCAAAGGGGAAAAATCCTGTGAAATCGTAACGGATGGGTACAACAGGGGAAGCTGACAGAGAGCCCTCGCTACAGTCGCTTTTCAGAAACAGTCGACTCATTGTGAGATAATATTGTCTACGGGGCAAAGTCGAGGAAGCGAACCGCAGAGTGCTTAAATTTTTACTTCTGTTTGTACTCTCATTAGTTGAGATAAGAGAGTGCTTTATTGAGCTAGTTGTGATACGGCAATAGAGAACATTTGTAGTAGTGTTTTTGTGAGTGAGGAACTGTTGTTTAGTAGAGATAGTCATGCCGTGGTGTGCTGTTTATGAAAAAACAAGTTTAGGAACACACACCTCATCTATCTAAACTAACATTATAAAGAGAAAAGATTAGATTTTTTGTATGTTTGTTTGTGACGCTTTCACGCTAAAACGGATGAACGGATTTGGATAAAATTTGGCACATGGGTAGACCATAACCTAGATTAGGACAAAGTATACCTTTTATCCCGATATTTCCACGGGATCGAGACTTAAGCGGGTGAAACTACGGGGCGCAGCTAGTACCTACTTGATATTTACAAACCGTGCATTAATGTTTTTCATAGAAGGCTTACTTACGATTATTTTCCGAGAAGAATATTAACCCGGGGCTATCCTAAGCTATTTGTAAACTGAAAAACCCAATTATACTTTGCCCCGAACATCTCTCCACTAGAGTTTGGAAGCCGCTTGTATGAATCGAAGTTTTAAAACTTCTGTATTGCTCGTTCAAAAGCAATCATTATTCTGGGAGAGTACTCGCGGATTTGACGTTTGTAAAGTGATGAATTTTATACGAGCGATTCATAAATTAAACTCGTCTGTGATTTGCATATTTTCTTCGTTACAAAGCGAGTTGAAATCCGAACTCATTCATTTATGTAACAATTGCTGACCCTTGATTATAGAATAATATTCATCCGTGTGTAGTGGCGTTACTGTTAAGAGATTATTATATCAAATTGAAGATCTAGAAACCCTTAGTCTGTAACCTAAAATCTATAATCATTATTATTATTCTATGATTCCATAACTCTATAAGTACCTACCTGCTGAAAATAAGCCTCCCAATGACGTTTATAATCACAAATTTTGCAGAAATTTTGGCGTTATCATTCATACACTACTAGATAATTAGAGTAGACATTGGCTGCACGTCCTCATGGCGCCTTTACGCCATTCTCACGAACTTAATGCAAGCCTTATCAGAGAAGATTACAATATTGGCAGTCCAGAAACGTTTTATTAGTTTATCTCAACTGCAATACCGCTTGTTTACAATACCTGCGCTTTATGCGTATCCCCCACAGACCACTAATGGACAATCATGGAGGATAACGCTATAATCGCCTTGCGGGATACGCGGCTCAAGCGGATTAGTGATAACGAACATAATTTGCTTTGCATAGGTGCAGTTACCAATAACAGCAACACCACGATATAATACGATACGATACCAGCCGAATAAGGTATTAAAAGTGAATTACCTGTAACAGGAATCCTTTTTAATGAAGGCATCTAATAATAAACGTAGAGGGGCTTGTGGCTGTGTAATAACACCCGCTCGGGTCGATCCATCAGGTTAAGCTACGCTTGCCGCTGTTAGTCCGTGGATGGGTGACCACCTCTACATACCAACACCTCTCCATGCTTAGGAAAGATCCCGGTTGTCATTCGTGGATCTTTGACAGTCGTTACCGTTCGTCAGATGCCCGAAAGTCTGACAACCAGTCTTACGCAGGAGTAATACCCAGTAACTGGGTTGTGGAGGTCAGATAAGCAGTCCCTCCATGTAAAATACTGCTATTCAGCTGCATCCGGTTAGACTGGAAGCCGACCCCAACATAATTGGGAAAATGGCTACGCAGATGATGATGATGAGGGACATTAAAAGCTGTAACAGGAATCCTTTTTAATGAAGGCAATCTAATAATAAAAGCTAGACTCAATGAGGATGCCAGTCACATGAAACAACTAGTATCCTTATTAACAAAACCAGTTTAAATGAAGACTAATCTGACACATGATAGTCTAAAGGCGCAGGAATAGTTGTTTCCACCTTATCCTGGCGTTATTAAAGTCATAAACATTACGGAGAACCCAACGGAAATATGAATAAAGCTGAGGCTTTTACAAATAAATTGCTTGCACTGGTTGTGGGGAAAATGGCGAGACAAATTGGATGTCTTATTTAAAATTAGAAGTGCTTGATGCTTTGACATTAGGTGCTCAGACGCAAACGATTTTTACTCAAATGAAAGTTAAGTTTACAGCGAGTTGCGTGACACACTAACATTGGCAATAGCATTTTAACAATTCAACAACATTCATTGTGTTATTTACGTTGTGTGCAGACACATTTTTTTTAACGTGCATGCATCCTTCAAAATGATTCAGATTGTGATTGAAAGTGTGTTTAGCAATAAAGGTGCAGATTACTGTACTCATGCGGTTGCGTTTGATCCAGAATTGTCTTTTAGCATTTACAGTAGAATTTTGGATGTTGCCAAATTGCGAAATGTTTGCAGTACGTTGACAGGGAAAGTGGGTCATTTTCCCTGATTCCCTTGTAAACTTTAGGCCCTGTTGAAAAGTTTGCAAAAAGAGAATGATTAAGGGTCACCATCCTGAATTAGGAGTCTCTACAAAAGTTTTTTATATATTAAAGTTTACCTTTTCGTTGCCCGATTCCATTTCCCCGATCCATTCGTGATGAATTCTCTGTTCCAGCTTCTTAGTGCATAATTTCCTTCCTATCCTCGTCGTATGCTGAGTTGGAGTTTGACCCTTTGACAATGCTTACTGAAATATAAAGTGTGGCTGCGAAAGTGAGACATACTCTGGGTACTTTGTACAGATCATCAAATTTTATTCTTCTTTCCACCAGCTGACGGAGTTCTATCAACAGTAAACGTGGTGGAAGCACTGCAAGAGTTCTGGCAGGTGAAGGCGGCGCGGGGCGGAGGTGCGGGGAGCGGGGGCGGCGCCCTCGTCATCTACGAGTCTGTGCCAGCCGCGCATCCGCCCTACGTGTGCTACGTCACGCTGCCCGGAGGAGCATGCTTTGGGAGCTTTCAGGTAACTTCAGAGCAGAGGTGGCCCAATGGTAACGGCCGCGACTTACGAGTTGTAGGTCGTAGGTTCGAACCCAGATAAGTGCTTTACTTTGTGTAAATTATTTCATCACCATTGCTCTTCAAACGGTGAAGGAAAATATCGTGAGGAAACCGGCATGTCCTAGAACCAAAAATTTGAAAACATGTGACATTTACCAACCCGCAATGGGCCCGCGTGGTGGATTACGGCCCACTCCCTCTCACAGAGAGGAGGCCTGTGTCCCAGCAGTAGAAACATTATAGCCTGATTATGTATGTGTGTAGGTAACTTCAGAAACAAGGAATTTCTTGGAGTGTGGAGTTTTTGAAGACTAATATCTCGTAATAATGGACTGTGTTCGGTATGAGTCTGACTGGAATGATCTGTTTAGGGTCTTGAGATTGAACCGACTTGATTTAGGTGCATTCCATACGTTTTTTTTCTCAACCAAATATTGAAGATGCGAAGGGTATGTTCAGGCTCCTAGCCCGAACATAATCCGTAGCTGTGTGTATTTTGGGTAAGATGGGACATCTTACGTATTACGATTATAAAATCCTGTAACAAAAAGGAGAAAAAAAACGTATTTCCAGCCCAATTACCCTTTATAGAAAAACAAACTTTATAAAGTACCGGTTGATGGTTAGATAGAAAAAAATGCTTTGATACTGGAAGTTAGGCAATCAATAGCCATCATGATACATTTTCTACACTATCAGATACCGTGAAAGCTCAGGGCTGCAACAGTTGCATATACTGTTCAAATCTTTGTAATGAATATGGGTAGGGATATATTAAATGCATCTACACGGTGCTACACAGCATTTTTGTAAATACACATTTAATTACACAGAAACACAAATCACACGCTTTAAGTGTTGATTTTGCGTGGCAGAAAGGCACAGCCAAAGTCAACAGTGGCAGATGTATCTCAGTATTTTTTGTTGGCCTTTCGGATTGGATTTCATTATACTTACATAACAAACATTATCAGCCAACCTTTAATCCCACTGTTGGGACTCAAACCACCTCTTTATGAATGGGAATGGGTGGTATCCAGGCTTATTGTCTATGAACATGTGACATCTTTGATTCTTAGACATGTCTTCTTTCCCAACAATGTTTTCCTCCACCGTTTTTAGAGAATGACTGATGAATATTGATATCATTACTAGGATGCTTCTTCCCTTGTCCAGAATTGTCCGACAAAAGCCGAAGCCCGCCGAAGCGCAGCGAAGATCGCGCTGATGAACAGCGTGTTCAACGAACATGAGTCGCGGCGCATCTCGGAGCACTTCATAGAGAAGGCGGTGGCGGAGGCTCGTGCTTCCTTCGCAGGGGATGCCGCCGCCCATCATCAGGACCCCAGCGCTGGGATTGCGGCCTTCAGGTGAGTTTAAATCTTAAGATTTTGGTTGTAAACCTATCGTAATTTCAAAGATGGCGAGGAGCAAAACTCGTCCTTAGAGGTGGATTAATCTGTTCATACTATAGGGAAGTTCATGCCTTGGTAAAAATAGCAAGGTAGCGGAGTTGACTACATTTTAGCGCCCAGGTTAAATTAACCCCATTTCGTTTGATCATTGAACTAACGAAGCGGTCAGTTTACAATGAAGTTTAAACCAACACTCATTAATACCTAGTCTATGTGAAATGACATTGTTTCCTGATCTATTGTTATACAACGCAACTGAATGATTAAAGTCGGATTGAAAGAAGGATTATTCTTTTATCTGCCTGTCCGAGATCTGTCCAACTTCCAAGACAAAGGAACCGTGGCGAGCTTTCTTTTCATTGTTAGGATTATAGTCTGTATGTGTATGATCTAGATTCTTCCCATTGTAACCGAACATCAGAATCAACATAATTATTTGTGCCAGGTTCATGCTGGAAGCAAACAAGGGCCGCACGATGCTGGAGTTCCAGGAGCTGATGACGGTGTTCCAGTTGCTGCACTGGAACGGATCGCTACGAGCGATGCGCGAGCGGCAGTGCTCGCGGCAAGAGGTGGTTGCGCATTACTCTGCGCGCGCGCTTGATGACGCGATGCGCGAGCAGATGGCGAGGGAATGGGCCGCGAGGGAACGCGACGCGGCGGCGACGGGCGGCGGGGTCCTGCGGGCCGAGCTCGCTCGAGCCGAGCGCGAGCTGCGCGCCGCTCGCCTGGCCGCGCGGGAACTCCGCTTTCCTAAGGAGAAGCGCGACATCCTGCACCAAGCCGCGCGGTTGGCACCGCCGCAGCAGCAACAGTGATCTCATCGCGCGCCGCCACACGCGTCCTCGCCACACTCACACTATTGTTATTTAAGTATAGGTATATAGTCTAAGATGTACGTGTTTTATTTGCTACAATAACCTCTTACACTCCTCATCTCTTTTAACTCATGTTATCAGACTTTCCGCTGTCTGGGAAAACGCTGAAAATAACAAGCAAAAGTTTCAGAGAACCGAATACGACTGCTGTAACAATTTACTTACTAGGTAGGTACTTATGCCTCTCGAACTAAGTGGCGCAGTCACGAACAGCTGTACTTTGTCAACACTTGTCAACGGCCTTCACATTACAATTTTCTAACACCACAAATAATTATTACAGAAAACGTGTGTATTTTGTGCGAGTATTTCAGCAATACTTTACATAGAGCTGTTGTTAATTCGCTCACATAGACTGATTATTATTTAAACATGTGCTGGTAAATCATTGAGCGATGCACGTGCGCTATCGCTATTAAGATTGGACCGCGGCACATCGCATCGAGCAATTAATCCGTAATCGTTTTAGATGCATGAACGCATTCATCAATAATTATTCATACAATTACGTGAATTTGATTCACAATCGGTAATTCTAGTTTCATTTGATCGGTGTTGCGTCATTGTTATGTAGATGGCGGCCGTGATGTCACTGTTTGAATGATAAAGTAGGATTTAGCTTAATCCCTTGTGACCTAGTTCGTACTCATAAATAAACTATGTTTTATCAAGTCGCTGGAAAATGCGCTACATTTTTATTTAAAAGTTGTAACCACTATTTTTCAACATCCACGTTCACGACTGATATGTAAAAAAAGTCAAAATATCTGCTACATTTTGCTGTGCACGTAACTGCACTGAGTCCAGGATTTATAATAAATCTCCGTGGTGACGTAGTAATGCATACATTACAATGTTGCAGCCAGTTACAAAGTAAAATCTTTTAAGAGCGTTTTCAAGCCCTTGTTTTTCGAAATTAATGAACCGATTTCAATGAAACTTCATACGCATAAGCAGGATATTTGTCTAAAAAGTTAGTGAAGAACATTATCGAAATATATAACAGGAAATCTCTGTTTCTATGGGAAATTTAAAATCGCTCTAATTTGGCTGTAACACCTAAACCAAGACCTTTGTATCCTGCTTATGCGTACAAAGTTTCATTAAAATCGGTTCATGCATTTCGAAAAACAAGGGTTTTAAAGTTTGCATGAAATGCCGTACGTCGTAAACGCTCTTAATTTAATCCATCTTGTTTGTCTGACAACTGCGCGACAATCTCAGGATGAGTTTTGCTGGCGCATACCTTTAATTATTCCTCTAGATAAGCTGTTTACACACAATAAGCTTTATCGGCCAGAAAACTACTGACAAATGTTGATTTAGATAAGTTCCAATTCCAACTATTACACTGCGATATCGTTAGTCAGCTGCGGCGGGTAAATGACGTCCCTTTGTTCAGAGCATCCGGGAATCGAGAGGCGTGATGAATGCCGATACGTGCAACACATACATCCGGGCTTTTACGTAACTCATGTTACATATCACCATCACGCCTGTTTCCATGAAGGGTTGGGCAAAGGTGTACCGGTAAAATGTGGGTGTACCTTTAGTATACCTAGTTATGTTTAAGTCTCATATAGGTTTTATTAGGATATTAGGATTTATGCCCGGTTGATGGCGAGCCTATTTACTGATGGCAATATGCTCGCCCGACTCCGGGCTGCTTCTGAGAATTTCCTGATGGAAAAAGCAGTTTTTTTTTTTTTGTTGCTGAGTCGGGCTCCTGACCTCGATAACGCCTGATGGAAAGCAATGGATGAAGGATGGAGCAATGATGGATGTATAATCATGCCTGTATTCCCAACAGGATAGGTAGAAGTGAGGGTAGATATTTTTCGTTAAACTAAGTAGTTTGACTATCCGGAACAGAATTCCTCGTGGTCAAATCAGTTTGACCGCGAATCGGTAAACGTAAGGTGGAGCGACGATCTTCGCAGGATGGCTGGTAGCAGCTGGATGAGAGTTGCCGAAAATCGAGTTGAATGGCGTGCAATGGGAGAGGCCTAATGTCCAGCAGTGGACTGCTATAGGCTGCTGATGATGATTATGATGAAATCAGTTTGACCATTAAGTTTGACCATGAGGAAGGAACGACAGGCACTCAAGGCTAAAGAAACTCAACTAGGAAAAACGAAAACAACAATGGTACGCACGAAATACAAGCTGACCTTTCATTGTACGAAAAGCCTATACACTCGAGCTCATTGCAGCTAAAACTGGAAATGCTTGATAGGTCGTCGTGTGTACTGTCCAAACGAGTGTCTGTTACTTCTTGACGCTTCAACTACTGAAGAAACGTAGCACGAAGGTTAAACACGACCAGAGAAAAATGTATGTATTTTTTTCATTTAATTATTTTGTAGATACGTGAAGTAGTTTTTCTTGGATACGAGTGAGTTTGGCAGACAGTAGATTAGGCCGCAGCAAGGACAACATCCACAAGCAAGGGTTCATAGACGGCTCTGACCTCCGGTGTTTATGGCAATGAGTCACCTCCCACATTGCACAGCATGCCTTGTCACTTGCACTCGACCAGCGTTAACGAACGGAATTCGCGTTGCTGAATTTTGGGCCAAACTCATAAAAAAAAAACTATATTTTTGTGTTATTATTGACATCGACACGATAAGAAGAAGGAGAATACATAGTAGTACCAATGGATGTATCGGCCTGCGATATATCAATCAATGGGCCTGATTGATTAGACAGGCCTTACACATCAGAAACAGTCAATTCCGCTGTTGCCATGCTTACCAAATGGATTAGAATTCGAAGAGCTACTGTTACTGAGTAGTATAATAGCCAAAGGTAAGGAACGTCGAACGGGTCAATGTCTGAGTAGACATTGACCCGTTCCTTACCTTTGGCTTGGCCCAAATAGGTTTTAATTTAGACCATGGATATTTAGTCATAATATGTCGGTATAGTATTTGTATCTGACGAACCGACGCGCGCTTTACTTGTGGTGACCAAGTGTAAAAACACGGTATACTTGTGTGCGTGAAGTGTCAGCACATAATTCACACTTGATTCACACACGCACAGTCACACACTTTCGAGTTCGCCATTGTCTCGGACGGTACCGAGGGCTCCTGCGCTGACACACTATTCACAGCGTGTTTTTACTTTATTTTGGTAACCACAAGTAAAGCGTCGCTTCGTGAGATAAAAATAATGTAGTCAGATCCTGTACCTATGTACAAAAAACAAGCCGAGTGCAAATAACTTTTATGTTCACGTTTACGAATGCAGGGTGGTCCTTCGTACAGACACGTTTTTCTTGTCGTGAAAAACTACGATTTATTCGCCGCGAGTAGGCACGGTCGTTAATGTTGTATAGATCACTATGACACTATGGAACCTTGTTGACAGGCACGTTTTTAAGCCGTACCGTATAAAGAAACCGTGCCGTGTATAAAGGGCCTTATGCGGTTTCAACGCATCCAAATTCGCCCGTTGTTCGAAACTTCGGCTATAGATACTTATCGAGTTATGACAAAGCGGACATCGTGACAGAAACATGAACGCTGTTATTAGTTTGGTGTCACGGCTATCTGATGTAGTTTAGCGGTACTCAATGTATTCAAATTAATTTATGTGACTTACACTTAACTTGGGCCAAATCTACCACTATGTGGGTCCCAGAAAACGTCAATAACGAGTCGTCGACATCGAGGGACACCCAGAAGAATATGGTGATATGAGCTTGATGCCTACAGACAGGATTGGTCCACAATAGTTCAAGACAGAGAGAAGTGGAAAAGGAGACTTTTGGGCCAAGCAAGAATCCAACAAAGCGCATCTCAGCGCTTAAAAAAATACACTGCTGGACTTTCAACTCTCGGCGTTAGAACGGTGCGTTGATAATCCAGAGAGCGATAAAAATCGCAGCAGAAAAATAAAAAAGACCTTGACCTGTAAGTGAGTATTTGTGTATGTGTGTGTGTGTTGTGTCTGTTTTTGTTCTGAAAGGTCATCGGATAGAAACCATAGACCTCGCTAGACATGAGACGAATAAAACTGTTACAAATGACTGATAAAAGATCGTGCATCCGACGTTTTTTTGAAACATTCTGAGAAGGAATCCCATCCTCTTTTATTAATAATTTACTTGAAATAACATGAAAATATAATTAGAAATTACGCAGCTTCACTGTCACCGCATTATGCAGGCATTGCATGCCTTAACTATAATATTATGAAGTGAAAAAAAAAAAATCTTATTTATTTAAGAACTAGCTGCGTCCCGTGGGAATATCTTGATATAAAGTATCCTATGTCCTAACCCAGCTCATAGTCTACCCACGTGCTAAATTTCATACAAATCTGTTCAGCCGTTTTAGCGTGAAAGTGTAACGAACAAGCAAACAAACTCACATTCGCATCTACAATATTAGTTAGCATTACTCAGTAGTTATGTGTATCCGTTCTAAAAAATACATACACATGTAATATATATGCTGATAGCTTTGCTCTTTTAGTCTTTCCGTCCGTAAATAAATACGTACCGAAGCGAATGCTAACGATCACCTTTTATTCGACATTTCAGGATCGCTATGAACTAAGTATGTTTGTGCGAACGTGTCACGCATACAGATGAAGCTGGAATGACACCCACACAATGTTTCTCAAGCCCATCGTTGTAAATAGACCCTTATACTCATATGTATATTAATAGTTGATTACAAGAGCTGGAGCGATTTTTATCGCAAGCTGAATTTTTTACACATTATTAACGTCGAGAGTTGAAAATCGAAGTGTATTTTTTTAACGCTTTGGGATGCACTTTGTTGGATTATCAATGCTCAACTTGATACCGAGAGTTGAAAATCCGGTGCGCGACTTAAATTCGTACCGTTAAAAATTCTCCAGTACGTACATATTATCACCTAAATTAATGCAAAATGATTCGATAGCGATATTCAACATTTCATGTACCTAACAGCTAAGAGTTATCAATTATCATCATCATCATCATCTGCCTAGCCTGTTCTCAACTCAACTATGTTGGGGTCGGCTTCCAGTCTAACCGGATGCAGCTGAGTACCAGTATTTTACATGGAGCGACTGCATATGTGACCTCCACAACCCAGTTACTGGATAATACGATACCCCTTGATAGACTGGTTGTTAGGCTTTCGGGCTTCTGACGACCCGTAACGACTGTCAAACAGCTTTCTAGTCTCTGTAAATTGTATATATATCAGTCCAGTCTAGATAAAAAAAAAATAAGATTTCGAATACAAAGTAGTAATCGAGTTTTGTCGCTAACCTTACCTCCAAACGTTGCAATACCATCGATGTCAAAATCTGCTTCGCGTTATGTCAACATTCGAGAAACCTCCATGTCATAATTATGTCTATTTCCATCTCAAAATAATTAATGGTCGCGGGTAGCGTCCCTTTGTTCGGCATTCGGGAACACACGCTATGATTGCGTGAACGTGTCTCCCATACATATGGGTTATTGTTCATGTATCTGGTTTAATACGTAATGCATATAGCGCCGCTAATGGAGGCGTCGCCGTCGGGGCGCGCGTCACGTTAGGGCTCGTTTATATGAAGAGTTCCTCGCTCGTCGAGAGGCGACGATAATGCGTCTCACAGGCGATAATCAGACTCTTAAATCAATCTGCCTAGCCTTTCCGATCAATCGTCAAATCCCTAACCGGATGCAGCTGAATATCAGGGTTTTACATAGAGCGACTACCTAGCTGACCTCCACAACTCAGTTACTGAGTAACACGATACCTTGACAAGACTGGTTGTCAGACTTTCGGGCTTCTGACTAACCATAACGACTGAAAAGATCTACGAATGCCAACCAGGACCAACGGCTTTCGAATTATGTAATGGATGGCCACCCATCCACAAACCGACCGCGGCAAGTGTAGCTTAACCTATGATCGATCCGTGCGGCTGTGTATTATCACACTAAAGGCCTGTTCAAACCTAAGCGGTATTCGCTACCGTCTGCGGTAGAGAAAACTGAATGGGTATGCGGTAATATTACTGTTCACATGGCACCAAAGCGGATTTCGCTATCCTTGTGGGTAGAATACCGAGTTCGAGTTTCGCTCAGGAAGGTGCACTTCTACCCACAGCGGCAGCAAATACCGCTTAGGTTTGATTATGCCTTAATGTGACACTCAAATTGAAGCAACCAACAAAAACTCGCCGATTATGTGACAAGACAAAAAACAAGACAGAAAATCGCCCGTTATGACGTAACGGGCGATTTTCTTGAACTGTGATTTTCAACTCGAAATACGATCTTTTGTTAACAAGATATTCCTATGCCATGCCAACACTTGCCTTTCAAAATGCGAGTAGGTATCGTTCGTAGATGGGTACTACTGCACGAGTCATATTTTTTAAATCTCCTTTCAAAAATCGCCTATTCGAGGTGAGAAACAGTCCTCGTGCGAATGAGCCTTATGTCCGCAGTTAATAATTGACGTGAACGTGAACCGCCGCGTTTGAGGACAGTATGCGTCGCTGGCGATACTGACTAATAGGTATTGAACAGACGCCAGCACATCAAGCTAATACAATCTGTCAAATTTATTTAATAGATTTACAACTTTATAGCTACAGCATAAGGTTCAAGGTTGATTGGGAAACTTTGACAGTTTGGGGTAGCTTGATGTGCTGACGTCTGTACAGTACTGTCAATTATATATGTGGGTGGTGATAGGTATTGATTATGGCGCCAATTAGTTGGGCTGTGTTCTGTAAAATAATTATTAACATTGTTATTATGTCATGCTAACAGATATTTATTGTTGTTTTTTTTTTTCGTATTCAAGCCGCAGCATTATTCTGTAAACTTAGTCTATTGACTGGGAATGTCCTAGTTTACCTAATGACTGTCTCCGAGGTTGCAGAGGGTTGTTTGCTTAAAGGTAATCACAATCATCCTGCTTATCAAACGGATTATACAGTGAGTGCAGTTACATAATATGTATTACGTTAATTTACGTTGTTAATTATTGCACATGTTGGTGCCTAGGCACACTCTATTAGTCGCCAGTGACGTAATCAACACTGAGGTTTGGCTTATTTTATAACAAAACATAACATCACGCCTGCATTCCCCGAAGGGTTAAGCAGAGCTGTAGGTACCTATAGTACCTACACCTACATTAATTCGTCAGTTCAGAATCGAACCCAGAATCTCGACAGTAGCACAAGCTACCGCTACACCAACGAAGCATATTTCATATCTACAATAGGTAAAGTTCAAGGAGGTTGCTTTCTAAGAAATAATTACTGAGCAAAACGCCAAGATACGAATATCTTGGCGTATTGCTCAGTAATTGTATTTCCTTTGGCTCTTCGTAGAATTACATAAATATTTCGATATTTATGTAATTCTACGAAGAGGCCGTTTGGAAAGTAACTGAATATTATTGTTGGATGAAAATCAATAGATTTCCGATTGTGTTACAAACGTGAACATCATGTCATTACATGCTATTGTCATATTCAGCCTATTATATTATAATGCCCAGCTATCCTAATGTCATATAGGCTTTCAGGTATTGGTTGGATTTACATTTAATATTTTATACTAGGTGAAGAAAACATCGTGAGGAAACCGGCATGTCCTAGAACCAAAAATTCGAACACATGTGACATCTACCAACCCGCACTGGGCCCGCGTGGTGGATTACGGCCCACTCCCTCTCACAGAGAGAAGGCCTGAGTCCCAGCAGTGGGAACATTATAGGCTGAGGGCTCACAGTCGAACTGAACGTTCACAGTCTGATCTCAGTCTCAATCTGTCAAAAATACCTCTAATTTCCCTACATTTTGACAAGTTTTTGACATTTGTTTGTGGCTGAGATGAGACTGCGACTAGATTTGAACGTTTTAAATAACGAGAATTGGCCTTCTGATTATGTATGTTATGTATGTACTAGGTGAGGGGCTCGTGGCTAAAGTAATAACAGCCACACGGGTCGATCGATCTAAGCTTGCCGCGGTCGGTCCGTGGATGGGTAATCATCTTTACATACCGAGCCCCCTTCGTGCCTCAGAAAGCACGTTCTTATTTAAGCCGTTTGTCCCGGCTGTCATTCTTAGATCTTTGGCAGTTGGCAGGGGTCGTCGGAAGCCAAAAAGTCTGACGATCAGTCCTACCATGAGGTTTCATCTTTCCCAGGGTTGTGGTGGCCAGATAGGCAGTGGTTTCATGTTAAAAACTGGAATTCAACTGCAACCGGTTAGACTGGAAGCCGGCCTCAACATAGTTGGGAAAAGGCTAGGCAGATGAGGTAGATGATGATTTTATTCTAGATCACAATTAGAAGTTTATTTTTATTGTGAGCTGAAATCAATCATGAGTTTTTAATTAAATAAATTCATAGAATTAGGTTACAGGCGTAATGCTTCTAAGTATTTATTTCGTTACAATTTCATGATGATTATTCATTACTTCAGTACTTACAAAAAATTGGAAAGTTTAGGTACTCAAAATAAGCCATGAAAGCTAAATTTCAGCAATCGAAAACAAAGATAAACATTTGAACTGTTTACGAACTTCTTATCACTCTAATAAGTTCTGCTAACTTAGAAGATAACTTAGCGTTAATTTAACATGAACTTCAGTACAATATTTATTAGGAGTCATGTTTCACTGACATAATTACCATGTTCTCAACATAATAGGGGCCCATTACCTAACTTTACTTTAACGAGACAGTACATTCTGTGGAAAAAAAAAACATTAAATTATAGTGAGAAAGCAACCTTATTTCTTTTATAATCGTCATAGCAATAAGGCTGCATGAAGCCTATAATGTTCCCATAATCCCACTGCTATGACACAGGCCCTCTCTCTTAATCCACCACGCGGGCCCAGTGCGGGTTGGTAGATGTCACATGTCTTCGAATTCTTGGTTCTAGGACATACCGGTTTCCTCACCATGTTTTTCTTCACCGTTTTGATAGCAGTGGTGATGAAATTATTTTTATTACACAAAGTATAAAGCGCCTGCCTGGGTTCGAACCTACGAATAATAAAAAGTCAGGAAGCGTAACTATGAACAAAATCGAAGAGAAATTCGGCTCCAAACTTCACTACATTGACAAAATACCTCGAGTATTCGAACGAAAGAACACACATGCAAATCATGCAAATAAGCCAATCAGCTGAGCTCGCGTAAAGCGACGTATTCCGGCAAGCGCCGTGATTGGTTCTGGTGCGCGGTAGCCTTTTCGGCAACATTTGCGTGGTGCCATTTTTGAGCTTGAGTTACATTCTTGGCTTTTATTATTCGTAAGTCGGAGCCGCGGCCATTACCACTGGGCCACCACAGTCACTGCTGACCTCACATTAATCGTCATACTTATTACACTTACTTGGCAACCTTCCCAAATAAGCAAAGAACACCACTTACTTCAGGAAATCAAGTCATTAAATTAAAATATATGCACAAAACATTCATGTCACACCAGCATCGAAGCTTTTAAAAACATTATCTTACACTGGTGCATCCTTAACGTAAGATAATATTCCGTGTGCGGCGCGGTGTGTGTGATCAGGTGGTGTCCGGAGAACGTCGCACGCGCAGCGGCTAAATATTGACATGACCTGTCCCGGACACGAGGTGGGAAAGTGCAGAAGGACCACAACAAAACTAAAACATCACAGGACAATGGGCTCTTCTCAAAAGGGCTAACTTTCATCACCACACAAAGCTATACATTTCCAGTTTCAGCTGACCTCGCTTGTATAGGCTTTTCGTACAATGAGAAGTCAGCTTATATTAGAAACGTGTAGCTTGATATGTCGTCGTGCGTATAAGAATTACATAATCACGATTCACGTCCCATCACCTCAGTGCAAATTTCAGAATAGTCATTTAAGTCCAGAGTTCAGGCAAGCAAAGTATACAGACATATGCTTAGACAGTCAACAGTCTGAAACAGTAAATGGTCGCGGAACACTAGTAGTAAATGGCACGTTAAGTATTAACAGAAAAATACTCCTTTGTGGCATCCTTGCCTCCCTTATGCCTTTACCTATCTAGAATGCTAAGGCAAGGAAATATGACTGGCAGTGCAATCGCGTCGCGTCTTCATCTGTATCGAGAAAGCTTAGTTCGTGATCTAGATGAGCTTGCAAACAAACGTCTTGCTTCAAGTGAACCTTCTCAGAGTCTATATTTTCTATTCCCTCCCCCTCCGCCTCTTCTCCACGCACTGTCTGGTTGAGCCTCTTGTTTTCTTAAAGCTTGAAGTTGGGAGTTATTGTTGGATTACATGTCATTTACCTAAAAGGTTCCGACACCGATACCTGGCGCACGATCATGTGTGAACACTGTTTTGGTGATTGATCAAGTGTCGATAAAATTTATGGAGTATTTGGAAAACATGGCGGCGTTTCTTGCAAGAAAAAGTGTGTGTTAAGAAAAGTAATACATTTATTATTAAAGTAACTAGCTACTGCCCGCGAAATCGTTCGCGTGAAAGTCGTAATACACCCCAATATAGGCGTATATTGGGGTGCTATTATTACTTTGTTTTCAATTTGCGTTTTTTTTTTTCATTTTGCTCGGCTCCTTACGGTCGTAGCGTGATATTAAATAACCTAAAACCTTCCTCAAGAATTGGGCTACCAAATACAACGAAGATTTTTTCAAATCCGAATAGAAGTTCCAGAAATTACCGCGTTCAAACAAACAAACTCTTCAGCTTTATTATTAGTATATAGAAAACATATTTTTAGTATAGTTGCTACAAGAAAGAAAGAAAAACAAGTTACAAACAGATAAGTTAACTTGAATAATAAAGAAAAATAACTAAATAGAAAAGATCACAGAACAGAAATAGTCGACAGCTGCACGTCTTGCTTGACTGTGACAAGAACTTGCAGCGAGGTGCCGTGTACCGTTGTAGGTAAGTAAGTAAACGTCTATTCTTCAATATGAACTTGATTATGACGATCTTATTAATAATACAGTGGTTCCAACTTAAGCCAGAAATTTAGTTAGGTAATCTGAAAGTAAAATGATTTATTCACAGAATATCTCACATGACACTGCATCAAGTTTCAAGACTACACCATAAAACCGTCGCCAAAATGAGATTCTAAACTAAACAATAAAACAAATCTACTGAAGTTGCAGTTCAGAGAGATGAATGACTGCAAAACTATGTACATCACAAATTAAAAATGAGTAAGTACTACGTAGTTTAAAAGTCTTCGTGAATTCCTACGCCCCAGAGACTCAGCATCACACTGACGCGTCCTTTCATAAATACTAGATTTTAATTAGCAATTTAAAAAGATAATAACAACTTCAACTTTAAACAACCTGTGTATTCATCTGTGATGCCAAATAACTTCTCAACTTTAATATAACCATAGTAATTGACAATAAACCACCATTTCATTAGACTAATGCAATGTATATTTTGCAAATTAAAACTCTTTGGAGATAAAAATCGCGGTCGTATAGAAACTTTTCATTAGGCAACTCTTTTAAGAGTTGATTAAAAAGTTGTTGGTTTTCTTTTTTTTTCATTGTGCTAATGCTACAGGACAGGGTTCGTTATGAGATACTTAAAAATAAGGGGCGGTCTTATAAAGACTTCTTCTTAGTACCTAAGTTGGTTGGGAAGGGCAGTTAGCAGTTACCGACTGGTAGTAATCAAGAAAATATATGGAGCGTGTGAGGTTATTATTGAGGTTATTATATAGAAGCTAGTCCTAAGTACAGTCGTTGAGTCGAACGAGTTAGAAAGTTGCTGTTACTTTGTTGCAGTGGTAAGTAGGCAGTGTTTGTCATCATCATGTTAGCCCATTAGTGCTGAGTGTTGGCACTGCTGAACATTAACTATAAGTACTTATGTCTACAGCCATAAGTATCTAACGGTTGTTTTGTTCTTCCTCATGAAATCCTTGAAATGGAACATATACATGTAATTAAGGTTTTTTTTTTATATCTTTATTTACTTTATAGAAGGTTTGATCAGACATGATCATGCCACCCTCATAGGCCTCACAAAGATTAACTTATCTACGCTTAATGGCTAATTTAACTAAATAATAAATTGACTTAGTCTCTTCTGGCAGAGGACGGGCCAGAATCAAACAATTAAGAGGTGTATTTGAAGAATTTTTTTGATACATTAAATTATGATTTAAAAAAAATCCATCACTGTATTAAAATAAGACTTGAATATAACTTTTTTTTTTTTCAAAATTATTTACGGTAAAAGAGATACACTGCTTTAAAAAAACAACTTTTTGACCGTTTTCAAGAAAGACCCGCCTTATTTGTATTTTTTTTTAACCGACGAAAAATTTCTACGGTGTGGCGTTCAGAATCATGTCCTGAAACCATGGTAGGTTGCGCCTCGATGTCATAATATTATATATATGCCATCCTGTTTAATTATGGAGATTACTTGAATACGTTGTTGAGATCGTCTATTTAAAAATTGCCCTCGACTTCTTGTTACATACACTTTTCAAATGACTATGTATCAAATTACTAATAAAAAAAAAAAGTTTTTTTCAAAAACTAGCTTACCAATATTTCAGATGTACCTATATACTAAAATTAATTGATCCGCCATCTTCGGTCCGCCATTATTGGATTTAGAATGATGTGACTTAGAAAACCGGGCATTGTCATCCAAATCAAACATGTTTTTGGGATGCATGAAGAAGCCTCCTAACACAACTAAACCGACCGCTCGGCGCATCCTGGACAGTCTGGACAGTAACCCAACACCTTATTTGACTGGCCAATTCTTCCCTTGCGGTGGTATTATAGGGCTAACGTCCGCCTGGTTTGCGTCCGGCTCCCACCGGAGTCCGGCGCCAAGCAGCCTGCTGTGTTTCGTCGATGCTTGGGAGTTCCAGTGCCTTGGGCATCTTATGGACACGCTCGTTCCATCATAGACCTCATCCATCGCTTTCCATCAGGCATGATCGAGGTCAAGAGCGGCCCCATTCAGAAAAAAAAAACAATACATGTAAGAATGCAAAATTTCAGCTCAATCGGTTTGGGATACTCGTAACAGTTATAAAATTCAGTCGCAAGATTTGACCCATACCTACTTACTAACTAGCAAGGCAAGTTATTAAAAGCTTATTAAAATGTATGTGTGTTCTGCTAAGACCAAGGCAAGGCTTCAGTTTCCGTTTCAGAGGTCATGGACGTCGCTCCATTAACCTGTGTGTTCGTAATTAATTCGCTAATTAACATGTATGCAGCCCTGCGCGTGAAACTTGGGGGTTAAATCTAGCGATATAATTATAAGGTTACAAGTTACAGCAGTTGAAGGTTACTGCAGTATTATGCACAGGTGTTCAAAATAAAGGCTCTTGGTTCGTGTTCTATGGTAATGAGAAATATCTGATTTATTTGTGTATATTTCCGTTTTTTTTTTATAAAAATTAAATCGACTTCAAACAGAAATTACCTCAAAATTATGAAATAACTTTAATTTCGGAAGTCGGTGTCTTGGGATCTGTATTTTTTTTAGTTTTAGTTTTTTGCCACCAACTTTCGGAATTTAAGTTATTTAATTATTTTGCGTTAATTTCTTTTTGAAGTCGATGTAAATTTTTTTTTTAATTCCTTTTTTATTTCGAAATTTTTAGGTTTTAATAAAAACTGGGATATTTGTTTGTAATAATTAGGTAATAGTTTTTTTGTAAATATTGCACTACAATTTGACCATGGTTTTGAGATGTTTTTTTCCCTTAATTTGACACTATCTATCACTGGCGTAGCTCGGTACTTATCAATAAGTCAGGCCGTCACACTTAGGTACACGTATTAGTACATATCTTGAAAATTACTGAATCGATTTTGATGAAACTTGCACTGTTCTCCAAGTTGCAGTAAATGTAAGCCAATAAAAAAATGGTCACGATCCGATTAACCGGTTGAATGTCGTAATTACAGACATAATTAAACAGCCATTGTATGCGTATACAAAGGGTTAATAGTTGCGAAGAAATGAGTGGACAAACATTCATACATACATACAAACATCTATAAAATTGTACCACTATAATACCAGAAGGTCAATTCTTCTAATTAACGTGCAATATGAAAAACACGAGACCGGAATGCGATGACATTGTGAATAGACCAAAAAATGGTATTCTGCTAGTCTTAAAATTCGGTTTGTTCACATTCCGGTCGCAATATCATTGCAGTCTAGTCTCACAGCGGTCAACTTTGTTCTCGTTTACGAAATTAAATATATTTTCATGTTGGTTCAATGTACGCAGACGATATTGTGATACTTAGTGATACTTTAATTTTTAACAACTTTATTTTCTGATTTTTTTAATGTCTTTATTAGTTTGCTTGATTAAGTGCATAATCATAGTATTTTCATTTCCCGTTTGTTATTATAAATCTTTGAAAATACAAAATCATTAAAATAAATAATCGGCTAGAAAGCTAACATGGAACGTATTGGTAAACGCTACGCGCAAGCGCGACGCGAATGACTATAGAGATGAAGACGTCAAGAAGAGACGAATGTTAATGATTTTAGATAATTTATTTTTGTCTGAAATTATTCTATAAAGATTTATTACATTTTATTTATAACTAGATACATTGATTTTCTCGACTATTGTACCTAGCCATCGCAGTATTTTTCAATACCTACGCACAGTACCTACGTATGTCAGATGTCAGTTGTGTCAAATCAGAGTTGCCATTTAGCGAATAATTTCCCGACATGCGGGTAAATTCAGTTATTAGACGTGTGATACTACGATTATAGCTAATAAGGACTGAATAACACTTAAATATTATTATATTTGTATTAAATCGATAAATTGATACACATCCGATCCGATAGGCAGATCGTACTTCAGTCAAAAACGGCGTTTACGCTGTTTTCAATTTTATTGTCCATCCGACTGTCTGAAGGTATTTTCGCCCTTATTTACTATCTGCTCCTTTGTGAGACCGAGCAAGCGAGCGAGTTGAGTTGCTCGGCCACGCGCTCGAACTAGAAGCTAGAACGACTGAATTTATAAATAAATAAACGGACAAAAGAATCGGACGTTTACAAAGAGTGCACCCGATCCATTAATCGACGATCGGTAAACAAATCGGTTCTGGTTGGGAAAAATTTGAGTGAGTTTATACTATCGAATGTTAAGGAATGAGAAAGTTGAGAACCTTTTTTCGGTTATTGTAAACCGTTTTTATTCGGTTAAGGTAACTGAAATTTCTTTTTTTTTTTCAATTATTTTGGGGTTAGGGATCATTGAGGCCTACCTTCCCACTTCTCTGGTTTGGTTTTAGAGTTCAGACCGAACAGATGAAGTTACACACCCTCCTTTCGCTTACCATACTACCATAGTCAAGTAAAAAGTGAGTATTTTTATCATGTTGTGGGTAATAGATGATTACTTACTAGCAACTCTGTCATATCCGCGCCAAAAGTACACTGTGATCCGCGCGAAAGTGTGAATATCACGGAATAAAATTTTATAATCTAATAATGGCCCGCCAAGTAACGCCTCGCCAATTGGAGCTCCTCCTAGATTTTTTAGAGGAGCATCAATCTTTGGCATTGGGCAAGGTGAGAGGCAGGGAGGGCAATGCCCTGTCCAAGAGGCTTTGGAGACAGTGCGCCGAAATTTTAAATGCCGATGCCGGTGGACTGTCCAAATCAGGGCCGGAGTGGAAGAAAGTAAGTAACTTATTGTATCCACTAGCTGTGCTCGCATGAGAGTCGGAAAACAACAAATAGGTACATCATTTATTTTGTTTGCAGTACTACAACCAGTACAAAAGCCGGACGAAGGCAAAACTCCGGCAGATAAAGGAGGGTCGAACCAGGACTGGTGGTGGGCCAGCACCCCAAGTTTCTTTGTTCCCCCTGGAAGAGCGCCTTATTAGCATCGTGGGTGGATGCAGTTCGCCTCTGCCAGTTAGGCATAACCCACTAGATGCTCTGGTAAAAACTGTTGATAAGTTATACTTAGGTAGTTTTTTTTTGTGGTCTTCACATAATTATTGAGTATCATTTTGCCTGTACCTACTCCTAAGTTTTTATCGAAGTATTATTTATTTAACTAGTCCTTCGAGCCGGCAACTGACGGTGGAGCAAATGATTTAATCATTGTGCAGCAGGATGCCGACCTACCTACTGAGAGACATGTTGAAGTAGATATAGAGTGAGTTTACGGTGAAGTTTAACATCACGAAATTAAAACAATAAGTCTATAATTAGGTAGGTACCTATGTGTTTATAATTAAAACCATTACCTACTTTTTAGATATTTGGAAGAAGTAATTTCTGATGCTGCCAGCTGTTCTGAGTAAGTTAACCCAAGAACTTAAGGCGAAAGCGCCAGGGTAGCCCGCGAAATTCAATTTCTTTTTCAGATTTTTGCAATTTGCTGGTCAGTGTTAAGTTGTACGTTAATTAAAATATGATTCGCGACCGTAACAAATATGTATTTACAGAATTATAATCATTAAAGTCATCAACACAACTCTCTAAGTAAACCTTCTGAATGACTATTTCATGAAATCATGACATTTTAGGATTATACTAACTTAACAAGTGGTATTACAGATTCTAATGATTAAAATTCTGTAAATAGGTACATATTTGTTATAGCCACGAATCATATTTTAATCAACGTACAACTTAACACTGACCAGCAAATTGCAAAAAACAAAAAAAAAAAATTGAAATTCGCAGGCTACCTTAGGCGATTCCCCCTTTTATTAGGTAGACGCCAGCACATCAAGCTACCCGAAACTCAAATTTTCCCAATCAACTTTGAACTTTATGCTTTAGCAATAAAGTTGAAAATCTATTAGGTAACGAAATTTGACGGATTGTAGTAGCTTGATGTGCTGGCGTCATGTACACACGGCTACACATCAAGCTATACACTTCCAGTTTTAGCTGACCTCGCATTGTATGGGTTTTTCTTACAATCAGAAGTCCGCTTATACTGGTATGTATAGCTTGATGTGTAGCAGTGTGTACATAGTTCAAGATTATATCTAAAACGATCCCTGTATTTTTACTGTAGACATGGAGTAGCTGGGCAAAGTCGGGGACCAGTAAGGTAAACAGTTTTTATTTGTCTTGCACAAATTATTCAAAATCATCACAAAATCAAAAAACAATATAGGTACCTAAGTATAAAAACATTTTTAGGGACCGAAACCCCAGCTGATCTGAGTATGTTAACCCAAGAAATTAAATTTATTAATATTAGATACTTAAGTACCGTAGTTCAAGATTAGGAAAGTTATTTATCTAAAACGATCTCTTGTCTTTTTTCTGTAGAAACGGAGTAGCTGGGAACAGTCGGGAACCGTTAAGGTGAACAGTTTTTATTTGTCTTACACAAATTTTTCAAAATCATCACAAAATCAAATAATAATATAGGTATAATTTAACATTTTAGGGACCGAAACCCTCCGAAGCGTCGCCGTCGTCCTCGTCGCTCGTCTTCCCCCAAAGGTTAAGAAAAAACTTTTTATTACCTACGAGCTTTATACTTAATATTATTTATTAACTTGCTTCTTATAAATTACCTACATCATCATCATTTCAGCCATGAGACGTCCGCGTCGACTGCTGGACATAATAATATGCCTCCCCCAAGCACTACTTCTTTTAAATACTTACCGTATTTAAAAGAAGTAGTGCCTTACTAATAAACTTAATATATCAGATGAATTTATTAGTAAGGCGGTTAATGTATATTGTTGATTGGTTGACTATTGATAATAATGCAACTGTTAATTACTGGTTTTAGATAACAAAGAATTTGAAGCGGCCCAACAGCGACTTATAAAAATAGAGGAGTCTCGAATAGAGGTCGACAGAGAGTTGGCACGAGCCATGAACAGGCATGCCTCTGCTATGGAGGAAATAGCAGGGGCTGCAAACCGTTTTGTTGGCCTCTATGAGGAGACTCTTCGGCTGCGACGTAGCGCAAGTGTAAATATAAAAGCGAAATAATAACTAATCAGACAATTATCTCGCAACAGGATTTTTTGTGAAAAAATTGTTTGTTTTTAGAATTCAAGCATCAGCAGCATCAGAATTGCCGAGTAGTAGGTATCCATTAGGTAATGACCAAGGTATGTAAATGGGATTTGTGAACGTAGGTATTAGAATTAGACTTTTGAACTGTCACTTATCTAGTTAGGATTTTTCAGCTAGCATATTCCTTCTGAATATGCTCTGATGAAGAATCCTTTGAGCTTCCCCTACCATTTGTTGTTTTGTAAATAAAACGCTGAGTTTAAAATAAAACAAAATCTTATTTAATAAATAATATGTACATGGTAGTTTTTTAGGTAAGATTTGCGTACCTACTTATATAAATAGAAAATGAAAAACTAAATTGTGTTTTCTTTCAGGGCTTTGTTGACGATGCCGAGCTGTGCTCCATGCAAGCGATGCGCCACGGGCCATTTTTTTTATTTTATTACCAATTTAAGTTAATTAATAAACAATATATAAAAAACTCAATCTTATTTATTAAACAATACCTATTTTCATCTGAATCAAACTACTGGTACCTACTTAGCTGAATCCAACTGGACGCCGACCTCAACATACTTGGTAACCAAAGAAAACACACAAACTCACGCCGTTTTCCCATCGGGTAAACAGAAACTAAAGACAGTCACCTGCTACGATCCTTGCACACACTTTTTGCTTCGGCCACGTTCATACAGTTATACACGCGCACTGGCTGCTTGGCATGTATTTCATCAATCCACAAATAATTCTCTCATTTTGATTTCCTAAGAATACTAATCGATAAATGAATATGCTCACTGATCATATTTTTCGGATGATGTACCCTATTAGCCAACTTGGTTGATCACCGTTCTAACCTAACCCATTTAGTCGGGGTGCTCTAAATTTATTACTGCAAAAAATTTAACGGTGAATACAGTAAAAAAAAAAAAATAAGATCATAAAGTAAAAACACGACCATCAGAAAATTGCTTTAAAAAACGGGACAATGAGGGGACATAAAATAATTATAATATAGGTATGGGATTTTAATTCCTGTTGGCCCACAAGGATTGGACCAGGCTCTGTTGCACGGCCCTGCCTTGCGCCAAAGCTCGGTTGACACGGTGCGCGGGCTCGGAGATAGCCGCGGCTGCGGCTTGCGCAGCGGGCCCCAACGCTGCCTCCACGTGGTGTTGCTGTATCTGCAGCCGCTGCTCGTCTTCGCGCTCACGTGCCGAAAGCTCCGGTACGTTAAGCCTTGATCGATTGGCCAAGTTGTGCAGCACACAGCAAGCATTGACAATTCTTGCGGCCATCTCGGGCCGATAGTGTAGTTGCCGCGCAACCAAGAGACACCTACGTAAAATTGATCCATAAATATTTGTATGTACACAATGGTTGTCCTTTAAACATTTCTATACCGACTAACCTAAATCTAGCCTTCAGAACACCTATGGTCCGTTCCACTACGTTTCTCGTCCTTACGTGTTTACAATAGAACCAGTGTTCCGGGCTACCCTCTTCGGTGTTAAGAAGGGGAGTGATTAGGTGCCTCCTGAGTGGATACCCACTATCACCTGTAAGAATTTAATTTTTTATAAAGGTTAACAGCTTGTTTTTAATTTCATGAGAGAACTTGAAAATTATATTAATTGTATATAGATACCTAAGAGGAAAATTGCTTCCCCAGCCTCATTAAGCCCTTCAATGTATGTATTAAGTGGGTGATCCCTCCAAATGGTCGAGTCGTGTGAACTCCCGGGGCTAGATGGATCGACGCAGAGTATATTCATGTCTGCATCACATATCTGAAAATTAATATTGTATTTTGAATCAAATGAAATAAAGTTACACACAATACGAAACAAAACGCATAAAATACAAACTACGACGCCACATGAGGTCTGTCACTGCAAGTAGGGGTGAATGACCTGAGGCCGATCAGCTGTGAACCAAGTATTGTTCGACATATTAATAACAATACCGACTTTATGCAAGAAATCAATACTGAGCAACGTGTCATTATTTACTGAATCAGGAAAAAGTGATGGGTACTGCCGACCCCCTAAGTTATACGTCAATAAACCGTCGCGCGTCGGCTAATTTGACCGACATGAAACAAAACAACTATGAAAAGAATAGTTTTATTACGAAGCAGTGCGTATAGTATTGAACCGGCTACACTACGCTTGGCAGCCATATCAACTAACTCCGTACCACAATAACCGTTTAACTCGATATCGAGTCTCGGACGACCGTCGGTACATAGTATAATAATATTTTATAGATACTATTACCGTGACTTACGTTCTACGCAACTTAGGTAGGTACCTACTCGACTGATAATAATGATTGACAAGCCCTAAATAAATTGTTTACATACAATTCACTACTGAACCTACTTACGCAAAATGGAATCAACCCACATAACGAGAAACAGACATTTTTGTCAAAAAATTTAACACACTGTCATCATCTGCCTAGCCTTTTCCCGACTATGTTGGGGTCGGCTTCCAGTCTAACCGGATGCAGCTGAATACCAGTATTTTACATGGAGCGACTGCCTATCTGACCTCCACAACCCAGTTACTGGGTAATACGATACCCCTTGGTAAAAAATTTAACACACTGTGTACAATAAAATTGTTAGGTATTTTGAATAAAGTTTATTTACAGTAATGTACAAACTCATTAGTTTATTTTAGCAAAACTTTTTATCTGTGTGTGGGTTGGTTCCTTGTTAATTTATTACCATGTCACAAATTGAAAGCAAAAATTAAAAATATCTCAAACTTTAACATATTACTGAAAAATAAAAATAAGTAAAACTTAAATTCTTATTTATCCTTGTTAGGAAAACTTGTAACAAACGAAACCAATACATGTATGTACACAATATGACAAATGAAGATTTCTTGTCATCATTGAACTTAAGAAAAGAATTTATAAATAATAGAAAGAAAATGATAGACGGAGAGAAAGTTTCATGTAGTTTCATGTTTCTTTTTTATTACTATTTAAATGTTAATGATGTTCATCAATATTATACTTGTTAATATAGAACAAAATATATTTTACATTACTGTAAAAAAAACTTATTTAAAAATAACAAACAATTACAATACATATTAACTATTATTGTACACAAAATTTTGCCAAAAACTCTTTTCTCAAAACTGTCATTGTGTGGGTTTATTCCAATTTGCCTAAGTAGGTCCAAATAATTTTATTAAGAAGTTTATTAAACCAACATTAAAGTAGTTAGTGCGCCTGGCAATTAAGTTTTCATCATTTAAAAAGGCACCTGCTCGTCATAGACAAAACGTATGGGGCCTGGCTAATTTGTTGGTGAAAATGAAGGTGGCAATGAATCGGTTAAACAACACAGATTCAAAGACTTCTTAGATGTTGAAAATAGAGTTATATCAACACGGAACCAAGTAATGCGAGTCTTTGTAAAAATATAGGATTATCCATTTTTAATACTATGCAAACTATTGCAAACAATAACCAACCCGTCTGGTTCTACATAATTGATTAAAATTATTTTAAAAGGAACCATTGGTATGAAAAGTATGACAATTTCAATGAATTTTTTAGATTGTCGGGTTACCATGGGACATGGATCTGGTTAGTTTATTGAACAAGTGTTAAGTGGGTTGATATCTTTGTCATAGAAATGTTTGTTCTGTTAAAATTGTATCATTTTGATCTTTACAGGGTCGATAGAAGTTGCATTACCTACTCATCTTGATTTTGGCATGTGTGTGGATTGACTGCTGTTTGCATAGTAGGTCCTACTGACTTATTGTGTTAAACAACATTATGGCTATCAGTGTTATCAACATTCTTATTGTGGTCTAACATCTTAGTACTTATAGAAAACAGAAAATGATTCCTTAGTACTATTTACACTATTCACGGACATTTAGGGCAATTAGATCGTATGACACTGTTAGCTCCACAACCATAATATAACACTTCACTGAACTTTTATAGGTTTTATCTTTAATAGTTTTGCAAGAGTTGCGAGTATGTCCGACTTCACGGCAATAAAGACAAAATAGCCATTTCCATTTTCCAGACGAGTTTTTGCTATTGTTTACCACAGTTGGCAGGGGCTAAGCACTACTCATAGCACTCGACGTAGGTATGTGTCTGCCGGCGCACTCGTCGCGGAGGCCGACACGCGAAAGCGCGCGCGGGCGGCGCGGGCGACGAAGGCCCGGGCTGCGCTAGCGGCGCGGCCGGGCGTCTTTGTGACACATAAAAGTTTAGCGCCTTCTCAACGAACTTATATCTAGGTTGTATACAGATTCACGGGTTCACGTTTCCAATGCGTCGATGAGACGACGTTGTCAGCCGACGTAGCCAGCAGGCTCTGAACCAATTGACGGTTCGATTCCACTTTAACCTTTGCGACCGCCTCCGCGTCCTTTGCGATAGCGGCGCGGACGTCGGGGACGCCGCCGACGCGACTCTCATGGTGTTGTCATCATCTTTGCCTTTAATTTTATGGCGAGGCAATATTGTTACACAATAGTTAACTAAACACGAGGAAACACTATTTATTTACGTTACGATGTGCACTAAAGTTCGTAGTGTCCACAAAGAAAACCGTTAATAGTTTGTACAAGTACTTTGAGTTTGCGTCGTATCGGTCCCGTTGAAGCGCCGGTTTGTACGGTGAATCAAATTAAATAGTTTTGCGACATATTAATACACGATACCTATCGTTCACACAATAGAAAACACATAAAATTCGAGTAGAACACTGAGTGAGAGAGTGCAAAATGTGCAAATCGTGCCGTCGTGATTTCAGTCGGACTGACTGACGGGCGCGGAGAGGGGTGCGGCGGGCGACGACGGAGCGATATACGAGGGGCGCGGGACGCGGGCGCGTGGACGTGATACCGTTACGCGTGTGTGTGACTGTCTAGTGTCTACTTACACATGCCTACTTCCTAGAATATTAATTATTTTGTTAGATCATATTATTGACTTGACGTTGACGAGGTAGTAAAGGCCCGCCCCCTGACAGAATATGCATCGCATGGCGCACCCCGCCATTGTAGCCGCTGGGTAGTACTAAGTAGCTACTTACATGAATCATAGCACTTACTATCATCACGTTCAGCGAGTGGTATCCTTTCCGGCAGTAAAAGGCCTCTTCATGGTCTGATGGTTTTATGATGCAGACATGAGTACCATCGATGCAGCCAATCACCCCCGGGAATCCAAATTTAGCATAGAACCTAAAATGCAGATATGATACTTACTTATTGTAAGTGGGGATGTAAATATTGCAATTTTGTCATGTATCATCATTACATAATTATTATGCGCTAGTTTTTAGACTTACTTACCCACTCCTAGCCCTTTCTCGGGCCTCCCTTGTCAAAGGGAAAGTTACGTATTTTCTAAATACATGTGGCTGGTTCAGGGCCAGGGTCACTTGTTTGACCGCCCTAGACACGCTCGGCTGGGAAACTGAATGGGAGCAGTGCTGCCCTACCAAGGTCTGATAGGACCCGCTGGCGTAAAACGCCAGGGTTATTAGTACCTAGAAAAAGTAGATAATTTAATGTTTGGAATATAGGTAACTGCCTTGTTGCTTGTCAATAAACAGGTAGGTACATAAATAAGTGTTTGTGTAAATAAGACAAACCTTGGCGGCGGCATCGAGTCCATCGCTGCGCCTTTCCCGAGGGATGTGCGGCGTCAGCTCCGTTATTAAATTTGCCACGAGCGACTTAGTGAGCCTGTAGGTCTTCACAAACTCACGATCGCTCATGGAAAATGCATTTGTTGCAAGGCGACGACGACGGTCAGAACGGCGGCGGCGGCGTTCTCTCCGTCTTGCTGACGCCGCTGCATCGTCTGCACGTTGCGCCAGGGTTAAATATAATAACCGCAAACCAAAACCACTCATTTTAAAATAAATATCCAATTTAGTATACCACAATATCCAAACACTTCACAAATAAATAAAAAATACACAAAACGTCTGTCCAAAAAATCTATCCTACTGAACTCAATACAAAAAAAGGCGGGAAATAAAAATTTTATACGCATTAGAACTATACAGAAGCTAAAATTATTTGTCACAGTCCGGTCAACAAATAATCTCATGCTGATGTCAGTTTCGAAGCTTTAATTGTAATGTGGAATACCAATTTTTTTTTGGATGTCATGTTGAAACTTTAGCAGAATACCGATTTAGTACATTTTTTTTTCCCAGTCTAGTCGCAATCTCATTGCAGTAAAAGTCACGTTTGACTTACTTTTTTGGTTTAGTAGAATACCTTTCGTGACATTTTGGAACTTTTGAGGCACTGCGACTTGAATTTGAACGTTTTTTAGTTACGAGAATTGGCCTTCAGTTATCACGACATAATACCAATGTTACTAATTATTTCACAGAACACAGCCCAACTAATTGGAGTCATAATAATTTATACATATCTATCCACCCACATATTATTGGTAGCACAATACGTCAGTATCGCCAGCGACGCATACTGTCCACAAACGTGGCGGTTCACGTTCACGTCAGTAAAGAACTGCGGACATATAATACGGCTCTAGGACTGTTTCTCGCTTTGAATAGGCGATTTTCAAAAGTTATTATCTACGAACGATACTCGCATTTTGAAAGGCAAGGGTATAGAAATATCTTGTTAACAAAAGATCGTATTTCGTGTTGAGAATGAAGAATCATATAGTTCGAGTAAATCGTCCGATATGACGAGTCTCGCTATCGTCACATACCTAATCGTAGCAGAAGCTAGTTTTTGTTCTTCACTTGAGTTTCAGTCTCAGAAGAGTGTGATAATCGCATGCGAGGCGCATGGATATCCTCGCCGCTCTACGGGCGAGAAACTCTCGTCATAAACGAACCCTTACGTGACGCGCGCCCCGACGCCTCCATTAGCGGCCTTATATGCATAACGTATTAGATCAGGTACAAGAAACAATAATCCACATTGTATGCGCGACACGTTGAGCCTGGCATAAGTAATTACATTTTGATTTTTTTCGATCAAAGTTGATCACGCACACGTAACATCCATTTTTTTTTTACTTAAGCTACGAATAGGTACGTAGTTCATAAAATAATGGATGTCACGTGATCAATCATTTTTAACCGACTTCCAAAAAGGAGGAGGTTATATAATTATGTTCGACTTAGTGTATGTTTTTTTTGTAGGTATGTTCACCGATTTTCAACTCTAAATGCATCTCAGCGTGTCAAAAACTACACTGCCGGATTTTCAAGTTTCTGCGCTAAATAGTGAGTTGAAAATCCAGAAAATCTTGGCTTGAAAAAATCGCCTGTGTGAACGAGGGCTTAAGGTGTTACACGACTTTTGCCGCTGACTGTTACAATGATCATAACAGTTTTGTAGTCTGATATCTGATATTGAAAGCTCATGTAATCACCTATTTATATACATATAAGCCATAAGGGTCTATTTTCAGTGATGGGCTACAGAAACATTGTATGGGTGTCATTCCGGCTTCCTCTGTATGTGTAACATGTGCGCACAAACATACTTAGTTCATAGCGATCCTGAAATCAAAATCAAAATCAAAAGTCATTTATTCAAACTAGGCTGAGAATCAGCACTTTTCGAACGTCAAAATTACATAAGACAGTCCCCCAAAACGCCCGCCCTTCACCACTTCCTAGTGCTTTTGCTGGGGAGAAGAAGTGGCGCAACAAACTCCCCAGCAGCACAGCTGTCTGTTCAGTTATGAAATACTCGACTGTATACAAAACTAGATCTGCAAAGTATCTAATTAACATTACAGGACACAGAACATTCAATAAAATTATTTGCCATATGTTAGCTAGCCACGCCAATATACCAACAAATACAATTAAAATCTATACGTACTCAAGCTAAAATAAAAATACTAAATCAAAAGTAATAAAAAAAGAAAATAAAAAAAAAAACAAAAAAATTTCGAATAAAAGGTGATCGTTAGCCTTTGGAAGCAGTTATGGCCCAGATAACGGTAACGGCCGCGACTTATAAGTCGGGTCGTAGGTTCGAACCCAGACAGGCGCTTTACTTTGTGTAAATTATTTCATCACCACTGTTTGAACGCGCTAATGTCTGGAAGTATCAAACAGATTTAAAAATTATCTTTGCATCTGATGGCCTGATTCTTGAGGAAGGCTATTTATCATCACGCTAGGGCCCTTAGGAAGTCATGCTAGCGAAGGCGGTGGCGGGATGGTTGAGGGACAGAGCCTCACGTCTCAGCCGCGGATGGGTTTTAGTCAGTAAGAGTCTGACATTCCCTTCCGCTACACCCAGAGCGGGACCTCATTTGATGATTTCCCATCCTAAAAAAAAAGCCCTTAGGAGCCTTGCAGAAAGAAAATTCAGCAATAACGCTAAGCTAAAATTGTAGTAGTAGTACAGGCAGGCGATGCAATGCGACGGATGAGTCGGGGGACCAAACAATTTCACGCGGGCAGAAGTTAGTTTAACGTAACTGGCGAGATATGGAATATAAGTAGGTACACCTCTGGCTAACCCCGCGGGAAATACCTACAAGAGCGATGTTATAAGGCGATTGGCACATTGCTGCGTTTCACTCATCGGTGTGCGGGAAACGGAGCCAAATTACACGCGCGTGAGTGCGTCTTTATTGAATTTGTATGTAAAAAATCACGCGGGCGGGCGCGTTATCTGCGCCCCGCTGCGTGATGCGGTGCAGTGTGCGAATCGCCTAAATGTTAAGTTATGCGAATGATAATTAAAAAAAAAAATCATAATGTTATGATCAGTTGCATTTCAACCTCCCATGAAAAGGTTGTAAATTTAAGTAGTTGAGTATGATCAACCATCGCGTTGAGTCCTGCAATTGGAGAGCCATGTCCAGCAGCTAAAATATGGCCCACGAAACGTTTGTAAATTTAACATCACTGGTTCCCAAACTTTTTTTCTGCCTGGGACCACTTTGGTTCCTGTGCCAGAAAGTTCAAGATAAATTAACTTTAGTCAAAACTTTTAGCATATTCGTTAAACTCAAATCTAACATGCTTTAACGGTACAATTGTAATGCTGCGGCTACATTGTCGTGATATAGCGAACTACTTAGGTACTAAACACTTCGCGCGTTCTCTGTCTCTCAGCGAGTCATCGTAATTTTTTTTTTTCGAAAAGTAATTTATTTATTTATTAGGGTTTAGATAGGGTATATTAAAATTACCCAGTAATTGAAAAATATATTATTTTACGATGTATCGTTTTGTAAAAACGCTCCTCAATTGTCACCAATCCCTTCTGTCGGCTTTAACGTTCGCACAATCATGGCGGGCGGTTCCGAAATATCGAACAAAGGCAGATAGTTACACTACGCATCAAAATAGGGGGTGTTAGGGGGAAACAGATTAACATCTTCCCTACGGGTAACTGACACACGGTGCAACCTTGTGACTAACGATAATGGTATGAAAATTATCACACCTATCTTTTGTGGATGAGCTGCAGAGAAGCAGCTGGCATAGTTTTGTTAAACTCTAAGAACGTAATTTTTTGAACTACTTTTAAAATATTATTATTATTAGAAATGATTTCACGGCAATGTACTACCGGGACAAAAAGTAGCCTATGTCCATCCCCCCATCCCCAGGATGCCATCTATCTCCTAACCAAATTTTGTAGAAATCCGTTCAGTGGTTTAGGCGTGAAAATGTAACATACAGACATCGAATTTATAATATTACTAGCTTCCGCCCGCGAGGTATGTCGATAAAAACTATCCTATGTCCTTCCCCGATGCAATCTATCTCTCTGCCAAATTTTATCGAAATCCGATCAGTGGCTTAGGCGTGAAAAGGTAACATGCAGACAGACAGACAGAGTTACTTTCGAATTTATAATATTAGTATGGATTCGATGACAGTGAAGCTGCGTAGGTTGCTAATTATATTTTCATGTTCTGTAAATTAATGTTAATTAATTAATTAAGGAATAAAATAAGGAAAGTTAAAAAAAAACGGCGGATACACGATCAGTTATTCATGTAACAGTTTTATTCAGTTCATGTCTAGACGAGGTCTATGGTTTCTATCAGATGACCTCTGAGAACAAATACACACATACCCATTTATAAGTCAAGGTCTTTTGTATTGTTCCATGCCTTTTATTGGCGTCACTAACTTTTTTTGGTAGGATAAGATTACCTATTAGAAAATGTATAGACTAAAGGCTCCCGTAGACAGGCGCGACGCGATGGAGCGACGCGATTCTGTTAGAACAATTTCCATGAAGTATTCATAGTAATTGTTCTACTAGAGTCGCACCGCGCTGTCGTGTTGTGCCTGTCTGCGGCAGCGAAGGGCGCTGCAAGTGAGGAGAAATATGTTGTACGTTGCACCAAGGACGTTCAATTAACTCAGCTTATCGCAGTCCACTGCTGGACACAGGCCTCTCCCAGGCTGCGCCGCAACACCGACTCCTTCGCCTTCCGCATCCAGTCTGTACGGCAGCGAATCATGCTTAGATCAACATACAACTTGATACTGCAAATTGCAAGAAACGCGGGCTACCTTGACGTTTTCGCCTTAAAGTAATAAATGAAGTTTATTCCATTATGACTACTATAACGTAAACGCACCCATTACCGCCAGTTTAAGCGGAGTTCAGATTGATATCCAAAAATTAAGCACATTCTTAATATGTGGCTTCAATAAAAATAATTTTTCAAGTACTGAAATTATCGATTTTTTTAGTTATGTATAAGAACACATAATCAAAAAATTACTTAAAAAATTAAAAATTAAATAAAAGGAAAAGGGTCATGTCCCTATTACCGACTCAAAATATCGGGTGTGTGCCTAATACCGTTTATGTGACACCTAATACCGACCACTAAATAAATGGAACCGTTAAAGTTAAATAAAAATGCTCGTGTATATTGAACTGTTTATATAAATGCTCCAACACAGTACAGAATGCTATCAACACTTAGCAATTATATGTATTCTTATAATAGTATATTCTTAACAGCGTTAAATCAATAAAAAATATCATATTTATACGAATTATGTTTAACAAATTACCAAAGGCCAGCATTGATTATAACTACTATAATATATAACCAATGGGGGCATTTGGTATTATACAAGAGTAAACTCCGCACCTGGGCCCCCCCGCTGACGCAGAGTCTCCGCCCCCAGCTGGTGGAGGTGGTAGTGCGCGCTCTGTTCCCTTCACGGGGGGAGCATACTCCCCCGCCCATGGCCCCGCCAATTGCGGTGCCCGAAGTGGACCACGCGGACGACGACAACGACATCCCTGAAGTGACCGTGGTAGATCTGAGAGTGGCGGTAGGTAGGCTGAAGGCCAAAAATACCGCCCCAGGGCCCGACGGCTTGCCAGGTAAAGCCTGGGCCCTGGCCTCGAGGTCTCTCGAACCCCGACTGGAGGCGCTCTTAAGCGCATGTATGGAGAGAGGCCAGGTTCCACTCCGTTGGAAGACGGGGAAGCTCGTCCTCATTCGGAAGCCAGGGCGGCCTGCGGACTCTCCGTCTGCATACCGGCCCATCGTGCTGCTCGACGAGGTCGGCAAGCTCTTTGAAAGAGTGATTGCGGGCCGCCTCGTCGGGCACCTGGTGAGGATGGGGCCGGATCTTGCGGATAGCCAGTTTGGCTTCCGCAAGGGGCGCTCGACGGTGGACGCCATCATGCGTGTGAGAGCCCTCACGACGGGGGACGCGGTGTCCCGGGGTGGGGTTGTCGTGGCGGTGTCACTCGACATCGCCAATGCGTTTAACACCTTGCCCTGGAGCTGCATTGGGGAGGCACTCCGGTATCACCGAGTGCCGACCTCCGTCGAGTAGTAGGGCCGACCTCCCTGATGGCGTCAGCGTGGTTTGCTACGCTGACGACACGCTGGTCCTGGCGCAGGGGAGGTCGCATCAGGCGGCAGCCGACGCGATGACACGCGGGGTTGCGATAGTCGTGGAGAGGATCCGGCAGTTGGGTCTCGAGGTGGCTCTGAACAAATCCGAAGCCATGTCCTTTCATGGGCTTCGGAATGGGCCACCATCGGGATCCCAAGTAACGGTAGGAGGGGTTCACATCGGCGTCGAGACAACGATGAAATACCTGGGTCTCGTCCTCGACAGCCGGCGGAATTTCGTCGAGCATTTCCGACGTTTGGCCCCCAAACTGGAACGGGCCGGGGCCGCTTTCAAGTGGCTCTTGCCCAACCTGAGGGGGCCAAACGCCTCCTACCGGAGGCTTTACGCGGGGGTCGTGCGGTCCATGGCCGTATATGGGGCCCCGGTGTGGGCGCGTTCACTGCGGCTACGAGCCGCCCACTATTTGAACGCGCCCCAAAAGATGGTAGCCATACGGCTTATACGGGGATACCGCACGATCTCGGCGAGGCGGCAAGCCTCCTTGCCGGACGGCCGCCATGGGATCTGGAGGCGATAGTCCTCGGGCGCCTGTATGAGTGACACGCGGAGGCACTACGCCGGGGGGAAAACCCGCTTCCGCGGCAATTCGCTGCGGAACGGACGGACCTCCGGCGCGATCTCATGGCGACATGGAAAGAGCGACTGTCGCAACCCAGCGCAGGGCACGCCACGATAGTGGCGATAAGGCCCCTCTTTGAAGAGTGGCTAGAGAGGCGTCAAGGCGTCCTCACCTACCGCCTGACGCAGGTCATCACCGGACACGAATGTTTCGGGAGGTTCCTGCACATCATCAGGCGGGAGTAAACGCCCGGGTGTCACCATTGCGAGGATCGCCCAGAGGACACAGTGGAGCATACGGTGGGGGTCTGTCCCGCTTGGGCAGAGCACCGCCGTGTCCTCGTAGAGAGACCTCTAGCGTCCGGCCCTGGTCCAAGCCATGGTCCGGGGCGAGAGGGAATGGGAGGCAATCACCTCCTTCTGCGATGCAGTCATGCTAGCGAAGGAGGTGGCGGGATGGGCGAGGGAGAGAGCCACCCGTCCCAGCCGCCGCGGGAGACGCCCCGGGCGTCGGGAGCCGCGTGACGACTCCCGGCCACCGTAGGCGCAGGCCTGCGGATGGCGAGTAATGGGTAGCTCGCCGTCCGATCAGGACCAGGCCCGTGCCGGACGGCGCGTATGTGTTCCACGCGCGCCTCAAAGAGATGTCAGCATCGAAGGAGGGGCCCGTCAGGGCCGAAGCCTGCCGGGGCAGCGGGATTGTCCGAAAGGGTTACCGCTACCCCGGAATATAAAGGGCTAAGGAAGGAACACGGATGGGTTTTAGTCAGTAAGAGTCTGACACTCCCTTCCGCTCCACCCAGAGCGGGAGGGGTCATTTGATGATTTCCCATCCTTAAAAAAAAAAGGGGTCCGTCGTAAATGTACAAGTAGATCGGTAATAGGTTTTCTTAAAGGAAATCGTAAAACCTATTACCGACCCAAGGGAATGTGTATGAATTGTGTAAATACATGTGATTTTTGTACATGTATATGATTTTAAGTGGTGCGGTTGCTGAAAATATTTAATAATAATGATATTTCAACTATAAAAATACACTATTTAAAAATTATACCTCCTTTATTCATCAAAATATTTACATAAGAACAAAGTTAGTGTATACGGCTACTAAAGCTCTTAAATATAAGGCGTTAATAGCTCAAATGTAAGTTAACATACTAAGGAACTGAGTTAGTATAGCCTCCTGCCTATTAATTTAAGCATTTTAACAAAAATCATGGCAAACAAAAGATACAACAAGTACTTATCAGCGACATGGGTCGACAATAGGAATAAAATTGTGATTTTTGTTCCTATTACCGCCTATTTTTAATATTGAACGTTAAGCAAAATAAAATAGTATCTCATTAAAATGAATCATTACTTGTGTTCCTGAAAGTATCAAAAATGCATCAAAAGAACTAGAAGTTACATTAAAATGCTTGACGATATAATCTTCTGCTAAAAAAGAAACAAGAGTACTTACGCCATCGGGAATGCCACACTATGGAAAATGCACTAAGTTCGGCGTCCACGGACGAACTGAGCAATTATTATTTAAATCGTCGAGTTACGCACAGAAACAAGAGATGAACATTTGCAATACAAATACATCTACATTTTTTTTAAAGCAACCAATTGTGTAGCTTTAATACATGACATAAAAATGATAGTTTTCTGAATAGGGCGGTAATGAGCGCGGATTTTAACGGGTCGTTATTAGGTGCGTTTACGTTAGTTGAAAAATTCGCAAACTGAACTATATACCTATGTGGATTTTAAAGTTGATTTTCCAAAAACACATTTATTTGTTTACGTTTGGAAACTAGATCGCGAACACAGTATCTATACATATTATTCCTTTATTTGCAAAACCTTCAGTATGACAGTGCGGGACTTGTAACCATGAATTCAGTAATAATATAACCCCCTAGTGTAGAAATTTTTCGTCAGTAAGTAATAAAAAAAAAACAACTGTTTGTTTCATACAAAAGTGCAATACCTTTTTTTATTTTTGAGGATGGGAAATCATCAAATGACCCCTCCCGCTCTGGGTGGAGCAGAAGGGAGTGTCAGAATCTTACTGACTAAAACCCAACCGTGTTCCTTCCTTAGCCCTTTATGTTCCGGGGTAGCGGTAACCCTTTCGGACAATCCCGCTGCCTCGGCAGCCTTCGGCCCTGACGGGCTCCTCTTTTGATGCTGACATCTCTTTGAGGCACGCGTGGAAAACATACGCGCCGTCCAGCATGGGCCTGGTCCTGATCGGACGGCGAGCTACCCATTACTCGCTGTCCGCAGACTCTCGCCGTCCGCAGGCCCTCGCCGTCCGCAGGCCCTCGCAGTCCGCAGGCCCTCGCCGTCCGCAGGCCCACGCCGTCCGCTGGCCCAAAGTGCAATACCTACGGTCTAAATGTACGGAACAACAATATTTTTAATTTTAAGTTCTTTTGCGCACTGGTTAAATTTTCTCCTGTATATTTGTGGCTACAAATTGACACAAAATTTTGGAACAAGGAATGTAGACAATTAAATAAATTGTTGTCGATGTATAGATACATCTTCTTGAGCCTGGCTGTACTAACAACATCTTGTCTAATGTAAATATATTCATGGCCTTAATATATTATAATACCAGTCTACTTGTAACACGCCCCATGCAAACTTTCAGAGCTATCAGTTCAGTGTCTGTTATCAGTTCGCGTCGTAACTTAATGCACTATGTTCGAGCCGCGGCGCCGCCCGCATTCTAAGCTGCTTCTTATCTTCTTACATGCCATACATTATTTTCACGAGACTTTTACTACTTCCGCGGAAAGATAGAGATAGGTAGCTGATATCTCGTATATTTTCTCAGTAAGTCTGTGAAGCTGTTAAGTCGGAAATGGCACCGTAAGAATAGAATTACTGAAGAAAGATGTAGGTAGGGCGTTTGGTTTTATGTGTCAGCAGATTTATATTGAGGAATATTCTGGAAAAATATCATTACAGATACTGTAAGACTAATTACAGACACTGTTTTTGTCAGAAGTTTTGAGCATTGTCTTCGACATTTTGGTTCTAGGACATGCCGGTTTCCTCACGATGTTTTCCTTCACCGTTTCGAGAGTGTTCGTGATGAAATTATTTACACGAAGTGAAGCGCTTGCCTAGGTTCGAATTCAAACCCACGACCTACAAGTCGTAAGTCGATAAAATGCATATTTCACTGAATTTGTGTCACTTATTTAAAAGCTGTACACATTTAAAGAGTTATTCCAGTCTGTTCAAATATGAAATCTCCAAACGGCTGGTAGACACTTCCCGCTCTTATCTTTTCCAGAGGCTAAGCATTGCCATAGAACGTGGCAATGCCGCCAATCTCACGGACATTACAAGTGGACAGCGATGAGCAGGAATTTTTCGACGCCGTAATTTAGTTTGTTAATAGTTAATAGTTTGTTTTAGTTTTAGTTATGTCAGCATATTACATTAGAAAACTAGATAAAATACTCTTTATAATGTATGACATAAAAATTACAAATAAAAATGCAGAAATTATACATAGGGTGACACAGTGGGTGGTCTTATTGCTAAAAGCGATCTTTTACATACAACCTTTGGATGGATTAAAGGGAGAAGGAGAGACAATACATACCTAATAAATTTTTATTAATTAGGTATAAGTTGTTTTTTCCATGTGTCTCGAGCCCGCGCGTCCTTCTTCCAGTTTTGTCGAAACCATACAAATGTAAAAATATCTATGGTCGAAACCTATCCAGTTCGCGAAACATGGAAGGAGTGGAGGGAGGCCATTGCTCAGGAGTAGGAAAGCGAAGGATAGAGATGTTTTCGTTTGTTCTTATTTAAGTACATTTAATTTTAATCTATAAGTATTATATCTATCGATACATATATAGTGTCAGGTTAAAAGGAAAATTAACAACTTTTACTGAGAGACCAACACTGAAATCGAGAAAATAAAACCAGCGGCTCTATACATTTATGTTCGCATACTTAACTGGACAAAATGTAGGGAACAGCTGTTTTTTTTTTCGTATTTTTGAGTCCGCCACATATTAAAAGTCGTTCATTTTCATGAGTACTACACTCCCGTTTAACCTGACACACTGTAATATATAAAATGGTAAACTGACTGACTCAATGACTGACTGAGTCCGCGGGTGGAACCGCTGGTCCTAGAGACATGAAACTTAGAGGGTGTATTCTTTCAGTTCTTTGTGAAGAGTAAGTATCAACTAAGAAAGGATTTTTGGGAATTCCACCCCTAAAGGGGTAAGTAATAGGGGATGGAAGTCTATATGAAAGTCCGTCAGTTTTGAAGTTAGGATCTTCAATTTTTGTTTTTAGGCTGACGATTGAAAATTAATTTATACGTGTCTCAGCGTTTTTGATAATTCCACCCCCGAAAGTTTCAGAAGGGGGATGAAATTGTTAACCTGTAGGTTACTTTTTAATCCCGGTAGTACGTTCCCGTCGGATATTTTTCGACATCCACGCGGGGGAAGCCGCGGGCAAAAGCTAGTTCTGAATAAAGTACCTAACACTTCCAGCCATTCGTTATGGTCGACTTCTAGTTTAATCTAGTTACAGCTAACTTCATCTAGTTTAAACTGGAAGCTGTTCGTAAATAATTACGTTAACTAGGTACTACTTTACTAAATGCATGCATAATATAAATTAATATACCTAGGTAGGTACTTAATTTCATATCGAAATAGAATTCTTTATGAGATTTTCGGGCCGAGACCGGACTAAGTATGAGAAATAAAGTAGAGATTGAAGGATTTATGAGCTCGATTTTAGAGACGAATATTTTCTTTTGTTTTTAATTTTTAGTAAGCGCCTGTTTTTATCTGTTACCCATTATTTGCTCTGTGGAGGTCAGTTAAAGGCAGTTGGTCCATGTATTCTATACTGGTATTCAGGTAAGACTGGAAACCGCCCCCAACATAGTTCGGCTAGGCAGATCATGAGTAAGCGTCTGTTTTGGGAATAGATTAAAATTAGTTGATTAAAGATTCATGAACTCGAATTTGAAGACAACTGAAACTAAACTACCTAGTTACGTAAGTACCCATGGTTTTGAAATTCTGAAATCTCAATCCGTTATTTCAAAATCTTTTATTTTAACTTCACCGAGCGATATTGTTGCCGATAACCCCGATAACGATTTAATTCTGCAAAAGTCCAGTCATTTGAAACTCAATCCCATTTAAATCCGATTGCGGTTTAAAAACCCATAGTGAAATATACGCATTCATCCTATCGCACTCATTAATCTCCGTATGAACAGGCTTGATCCATATCTAATTAGTTGGCGCCAGTGATTTAATTAAGGTTTTAATCTTAATTAGTATCTGGAACCACAATGATAACACCTGTATGTAGGTACAGACGTGAAGGATTGCTGTTTCCCTTCTAAGGATGAGATGAAGATCTGCCGACCACACCATCATCTGCCTAGCCTTTTAATAATAATAATAATAATTATAAGGATAGATTACAAGAAGGCCTACGACTCGGTGCCACATACATGGCTCATGAGGGTGCTGGAGTTGTACAAGATAGATGCAACTCTACGCACCTTTCTTGAGTCGTGTATGGGACAATGGAAGACAGTCCTTCGTTATCCAGGGTGTCGACAGATCCATGGGAATGATGAACATGTATGGATTAAACGGGGAATATTTCAGGGCGACAGTTTGAGTCCACTTTGGTTCTGCTTAGCCCTGAATCCTCTAAGCACACTACTGGAGGATTCAGGTCTAGGCTATCGGTTGAGGAGAGGTGGTCAGGTCATATCTCACCTCCTCTACATGGATGATTTGAAACTCTTTGCCCCCAACAAATTGCGTCTGATGGAGCTACTAAAGGTAACTGAAACTTTCAGTAGCGCCATCAGGATGGAATTTGGTGTGGACAAATGTGCAGTCATGCATGTAAAGAGAGGGGAGATTGTGGAATCTGAGGGAATTCAACTCTTGGATTCCATAAACCTCAGATCCCTCTCTTCATCCGAAAGCTATAAGTATTTGGGTATGTCCGAAGCGTTAGGCATCAACGATACTGACATGAAGCAATCGTTGAAGGAGCGCTTCTTTTGTCGCCTGAAGAAGGTATTAAGTAGTCTTCTTTCGGGCGGAAATAAGGTGCGCGCCTTCAACGGTTGGGTCATGCCGGTTTTGATGTACTCTTTCGGCATACTCAAATGGACTCAGACCGAACTTGACGCCCTGGATAGAAGGGTCCGTACACTGTTGACCGCAAACCGGATGCATCACCCACGATCATCGGTGATGAGACTGTATATCCCGCGGAAGTGCGGGGGTCGAGGCTTTTTAAATGCAAAGACACTCCACAACCGCGAGGTGTGCAGTCTCAGGGAATATTTTTTTAAAGCTGAAGTGGGTATGCACCGTGATGTGGTTGCAGTGGATAAGGGGCTCACCCCGCTCTCCATGGCTAAAGAGAACTGGCGCAAACCTGTAGTACTTACTACCGATAACCGCCAGAAGATATGGCAAAGCAAGGAGCTTCACGGGCGCTTCTATCGGGCTCTTCATGAGCCCGGTGTAGATTTCTTAGCGTCCGTATCCTGGCTACGTTTCGGTGACCTATTTGGGGAAACTGAAGGTTTCGTCTGTGCAATTATGGACGAAGTTATCTTGACGAATAACTATCGGAGACATATTATGAAGGACGGGACGGTTGACGTGTGTCGGGCATGCCACCGTCCGGGTGAGTCTATCAGACATATTATCTCTGGTTGTTCTCGTCTGGCTAACGGCGAGTACTTGCACAGGCATAACCAAGTAGCCAGGATTATTCACCAGCAACTTGCTTTGAAATATAAACTTGTGGATTCTGAGGTACCGTATTACAAGTATGTGCCCGACCCAGTTCTTGAAAATGACCATGCCACGTTGTACTGGGATCGGTCTATCATTACTGACAGGACTATTGTCGCCAATAAGCCTGATATTGTGGTGATAGATCGATTAGTGCGCCGTACAATGATTGTCGATGTTACCATTCCACATGACGGGAACCTCGTGAAAGCTGAGAAAGAGAAACAAATTAAATATCTTGACTTAGCACACGAGGTTGTTGACATGTGGAATGTGAGCTCGGCTGTCATTGTCCCGATTGTCGTATCGGCCAATGGCCTGATGGCCGAAAGCCTCGATCAACATCTATCGAGGCTCTCGTTAGGCGGTTGGATCAAGGGCCTGATTCAGAAGGCAGTACTCCTCGATACGGCTCGCATAGTGAGGAGGTTCCTGTCTCTGGAGACCTAACCACCGGTAGCTTGGACCCTGCTCCCGACACCGGCGGATCCCTATTTTTTTTATATTTTTAAATGTTTTTTTTAAACATATTTTTATATTTTAAGAAATATTTAAAAATGTAAAAAAAATTGATACATAAATAAATAAAAGAATAATAATAATCCATTTATTTCAGGCATCAAGGCCCATAAATACACATACAATACAATATTAATATACCTAAGTAATTAAAAAATACTATAAATACATACAAAATTATACTAAAAAACTAAAACTAAGTATCATACACGAAGTGTCTGCGTCGTGTTTCGCTGACTGGTGTGTTTTCCCAACTATGTTGGGGTTGGCTTCCGGAGCTAAATAATGGAGGGGCCCGTGGCTAAATAATAACAGCCGCATAGGTCGCTCGATCAGGTTAAGCTACGCTTGCCGGGGTTGGTCTTTGGATGGCTGACCATACTTTCATACCTAGACCCCTCCGTGCCTCGGAAAGCACGTTAAGCCGTTGGTCCTGGCTGTCATTCGTGGATCTTTGACTGTCCTTACGGCTACAGTAATGGTCAAAAGCCCGAAAGTCTGACGACCAGTCTTACCAAGGGGTATCGTATAACCCAGTAACTGGGTTGTAAAGTAAAATACTGATACTCAGTTGCATCTGGTTAGACTGGAAGCCAACCCTAACATCATTTGCCTAGCCTTTTCCCAACTATGTAGGGGTCGGCTTCAGTCTAACTAATTGCGGCTGAATACCAGTATCTTATAAGGAGCACCTAGGTCTGACCTCCACAACCCAGTAACTGTAATACGATACTCTTTGTTAAGACTGGTGTTGTCGTCTTTTAGGTGAAGTGAGCTGCTCCGGACTGACATTTTTGAAAGATCACTTTACCAAAATTTTCACCATGAGATTTTTACAGAATAGATCGGGTTATGAATAGGTAAATATGAAACGGAGTAGATCCGGCTATCGTCAGTCAGCGTTGTCGTCGTCAGTTTTCTCCGATACAATGGACGCGCAGTTAGGTACAGACGCCAGCACATCAAGCTACTGCAATCTGTCAAATTTCTTTAATGGATTTTCAACTTATTGGCTAAGGTTCAAAGTTGATTGGGAAAATTTTACAGTGTCGGGTAGCTTGATGTGCTGGCGCCTCTGTACCATGGATTCAGTATATGATTCTGAACCTATTCACTATCAATCTCAATCTGAATCATTTGAAGGATGTTCGAAAAATTTGTCTGCTTAAAAACGTAAATAACGCAATGAATGTTGTGAAATGTCAAAATGAAAGCGAACCTGATAGTTTGTTACCATATCTGTTACACAATTACCCCACCGGTACGCATATCAGTATGCTACTGTAAGAGGTATGAGGAACTGGGTGTAAAGTTCACTCATACTCTATAGAAAAGGGAGGATCTCCGACCAGACGGGTGTTGTGTCTGGTGGGCAACTGCCCGATGATTCATGTCGGGCCGTTGTATCTATGCTAGTTGCGCCGTAAACTCTGCTTGCGAGATGCAGGATTTTGCGTGACGTCAGTATGCGTATTGTTCGTATGTGGCGTTGTAGATACCTCTACACTACTGTGTACATTTCCTATCTAATTTGACACCGGCACATGTTTCCATGTAAGCTCGCACCTTCCGTTGACCAAGAATATATGTCGGTACTCAAGGGGAAAATTGGGCCACGCGCCGCCATTGTTATTTGGCACAGGGAACTAATATTTATTACCCCCTGTAGCCTCACTATACTACTACTATGTTTACATGATATTGAACGTAATTCTGCTGCGTTGCCACCAAATAAAATAGGTATTTAATATATGTTTTTCTTAAAGGGAAGTAAGAAAGTAGAAAATAAAGTCGAAAACTCAATCAATCTGCCTAGCTCTTTCCCAACTATCGTCGCAGGGGACCAAGGGTGCCCAGACACGGGGTCGTCTGGCGCCCATGTGCTGGTTTGGTCCCTGGGGTGGTCACGGCGTGCTATGTGTTCTGGTGCGCCGGTGATGGGGAGTACTCCCCAGAGGAGGGACCGGTGACGGACAGCCGCGGCGGGTTCACGGATGAGTGCTAACGCGTGCCCGTGTTCCCGCCGTAAGCGGCAGAGGAGGACACCGTGGAGTTTTAGTGGGTTAGAGTCCCACATAACTGCACTATCTACCCGTGGTGCAATACTCCACGTTAAAAAAAAAGGCTTCGTAGACCTTAGCTTTAACGTGCTTTTCGAGGTATGTAAGAACGCACGAAAACTATTTAAGCTGAATTATACAGATACTTAAAAAAAAATTGCAAACGTTTGCAGACTCCTAAGAATATGATACCTAAAATATTCCGAAGGCTTTAAAGCTTCTACATTCGCCTCTAAAGTTATTTTCTAGTTTAGTTTTACCTACTTTCTAAACTGCTATGGCTTTCAGTCTAGTTAAAATTATAACAATATCTGATGATAACTTTACCCATTACCAACACAATCAGAACCTTTACGAATTGGCTACACTCTCAATCTAAACAAAAACGAGTTCGAAAATGAATGAAACTTCATTGAACATGGCGCTTAGTCAGCTTAAGTAAATAATGGTAGGTACAAATGTAAAATAAACACACAAAAGTAAATAACAGTGAGCGCACGAAGCAATATAAATTAACAAAATCGATATGCCTAAGCCTTTTCCCAACTATGTTTGGTTCGGCTTCCAGTCTAACCGGATGCAGCTGAATGCCTGCCTATCTGACCTCCACAACCCAAATTACTGGGTAACACGATACCCCTTGGTACGACTGGTTGTCAGATTTTTCTACCCCTAACTACTTTCATAGATCTACCAAACTAAACAAAAGCGAGTTCGAAAATAAATGAAACTTCATCAACATGGCGCTTAGTCAGTCATAGTTATCTGATCTGGTATTAAATTAAATAGTGGTACAGAAGCAAAATAAACAAAAAATATATACATTAAAGTAAATAACAGTAAGTGCACGAAGCAATATAAAATAAACGTTAGTTTAAAAAGCAGCCAAGTGCGAGTCGGACTCGCTCACGAAGGGTTGGGATGAATCTATCCCTAGATCAAACTAAACTTTGTAGTTGGAAAAAAAGATCTCCCCTACATCGATATTATAATTATGTAAGTATTATAAAAACAATGACGGAATTCTCCAACTGCAAAATGTAAGTTTTTTTTTTTTTTACCTCATACAAAAAAAAAAACAAGACAGTGAAGTATGCCGAAACTACACCCCCGCTCTGTGCATACACGCTCACCCGCACACATTTACAACCATTTACAATCAAACCTCATTAAGTGCACACATGTTTACGAAACCGGCTTCACTTTACTGTTGAAAGCCCTCTGTCTTGGTTTTTTATTTGGTCTGAGGAAGTGAGGATATAACTAGAAATTTACGATTTTGGACTTTTCCTTTATTTGTACTATCAATCCTTGCTTCTTGCCAAATTTTATGATTCTAGGTCAACGATTTATGAACTCCAAGAAGGGTCCGTAGACCTACTAGGTATACCATCCCTTGGAGTTAAAAAACAATACGCAGGTCTGACCTACGTATGTATTTGATATTAATTTCAACTCCTCGCGTTCCTGAGAAAAAGGTTATGACAGACATACAGACGGACGAGCAACGAAGTGATCCTACATTGAAGGGTTAGTAATAGAGTCCCATCGTTCGTACCCAAAGTACGGAACCCTAAATCGAAAATCCCGGCTCCGTTATATTGCATAGCTTGCAACCACGACGCGGGGTCCAGCTCCAGATTTCTACTTCCTCTGTCCGCATTTGCATGAGAAAAGGCTAGTTCCCGCTGCTCTCGCAGTTTTCGTTGTTCCAGTTTTCTGAAAGGATAATAGACGTTATAATGTAGGTACTGAGATTAATTGCATGCGATTTGTTAGCTTGGGAATATCGCTTAAAGTGGAATTTGTTAGGTATTGGTGATTAGGCTAAAATGATCCGAGTTATTATGTAATTCGCTCTTAAATAAGATTACATCATGGTACTAGACGCTAGCACATCAAGCTAGTACTACAATCTCTCAAATTGTTTTAACAGATTTTCAACTTTATCACTAAAGCATTAGGTTCAAAGTTGATTGGGAAAATTTGACAGTTTCGGGTAGCTTGATGTGCTGGCGTCTGATTTTTCATCTAGTGATTTTTTAATTATCGTCAGGCTTTTAGATCAACTGCGCAGGCGTTAGTAAAAGTAGTAAATTACTAACAGATTTACTGAGATTTATTTTATAGTTCGGTTTACAGTCTTTTATTTTACTATTCATCGTAATTTTACAGCTTTATCGCTGAAAACTTTTAAACTTTTAATGGTATCGTTTGAAAATAATCCTTTTATCAATAATAGAGCTGCAAAGGCTAAATCTTGTATTAAATTACTACCACTTACTACTACAGTAGGTATTATCTACTAGATACTTAAATTTCGATTAAAACTACATCGATTTTCATCACTGTCTCTTAGATCTACGAGAAATGGTCAAACTCAAACTCAAAACTCGAAGCATTTATTTCAATTAAACCAATAACAGGCACTTTGGCACTTAGGTCTTACTATATTTTTATTTGTAGACCACAAGTAAACTGAACAGATGTTAGTATGAATAAAATTAACGCTATGTCTTCTTCTACATCGAATATAATATCACATAAATATCCCAAAGGTACAACATTCAAAGATGGGTAGTCTCAAAGTGGTTTGTCATGTCAGGAGCGACGTAATTACCACGACATCCCGCCGTAACCCGCCGCATCCCGCTCCTGTCACAAAAACAGGCCCGACCGAAAATTGCAACGACCATCTTTGGCACAATTACCACTTTTTATCCGTTACACAGTAACTGCATTTTTGGAGGCGAAAAAAATTGTTTCATCAGACATCAGGCTATACATCAAGAACTCGTATGATGGAATTTTAGCTCAAAAACTTTTCGCCAGATTGCTGTTTTTTTTTTTCAGTGCTTTGCTTTTGCCGCGCATTTTGTTTTCGTTTTAGTTTCGCGGTTGATGTGATTATGGTTTTAATGACATTTTTATTTTTAGGCTGGGGCACAAACAATATATTGCTACTGATGTGCCTATTCTCCCCGAGATATTTCGACCGGGGCAACGTGTCATGGATACTTTATCAATAATACATCCCAAATACATAAAATATGAATGTACTGGACTAAGTGATTGATCCCTTTCTAGCCTTCCGTTTATCTTTACAAAAATAACGCTGTGTTCACTCCCAAATGCTGGGAGCTAGGCTGCATTCCGAATTATGCCATAATCGCTCACAGCGCTCACATCAATAATTTGCATTCCGATTAAGATATCACTCAACAATTCGGATCGCTCATTCTATTTTTGAACGCACTCACAGTGCTCGCTCAATGTCAAAACTATATTCACTTGAATACTGATGGTTGGATTACAGTGTTTCTTTGTGAATACACCACATTTCTTCTTGTTCTATGGTATGGTTTGTGACATGTCACGTCAACTCAAAACAAAACAGCACCACTGTCATTTTTGACAGCGCTCACGGTGATATTATTTTATGGCATAGTCGGCGTTATCGCAAGATGGCGCATGTCATGAAGTCATCTATGACGATTCACGGAACATCGTTTTCGCGCTCATGCTAATTCGGAACGGAAATAAGCACGCTCAAATCGATTACAGCTCAACTAGGAACGCACCCTTAGTTGTATCAATCCAAACAAATAGATGGCAGGGATATCGACGCCGCTGTTTCATAGAAAAGTGCACCTACGCGGTCAAAATGTATCGAACAGTATTTTTTTTTTTAATAATCCACCAGTAATTTGATCGTGGTAGGGTTCAAGATCATGTAAGGACTTACTGAATCCATGGTAACGCGTCGATGTTCCTGCCACTCTGTTTATAGTAGGAAGTGTATTTATGCAATAGACATAAGTAGGTAACTTCGGTTCAGTAACTACGACGAAACTTGGTCAGCGGGTCGTCTTAGGGGCGGAGTTATAGGAGTTGGAGTATACGCTTAGGGCCACGAGAAGCAAAGAAAACCAACAAAAATGTTGTTGATAAAAAAAAAATCTGGGCTGGACACATCAAACTTACGACCCAATGGGTCCCTCTTAATGGCAAACGACATCGTGGCAGGCCCAGACGGAGATGGCGGGATGAGCTGGACTCCTTCAACAAGAACTGGTCCTCAGCAACTTTGAGCAGAGAGAAGTGGAAAGAGAGTAGGGAGGCCTTTGCCCTCCATGCAGTGGGACATCACAGGCTAATAATAATTATAATAAAAAAATTGGGATAGAGTTTTTTTCGGAAATCTGAAAATTTTATTGCAGTTTCGGGTTAACCATAACCATAGAAATTATTTAGGTGCTGAGAAGCATGGCTCTACAACGCACCATTTAGGAATTATGGACCTCTGAATTTCATTTTATAAAAAAAACGCTTTATATTTGCACAACTTCACTGATTCAATACAAAATTACAGGTGCACTACACCTAAAACCGTAGCCAATAATTAGTATTTACGAAAAACTTGGTGAGTTAACAATAGTTAGTGCGGAGTCGGACGGTAACAGTTTACAGATCGTTTGACTTACCTACTGGCGTGTACCGAAAGAGTTTGCTTTACGCCTGGCCGACTGGCTTAAAAGGTCGGAATAAAAACATTTAGGCGCCTAAGTAAATAAAAGTGAAAACGGCTTCACTTGCGTGTACGGTCACTTCTTCGGTCTTCGGTTCGGTTACTTATTTCTTTTGGTGACTGTACCTACATTATTGTGGGCTAAAGCCGACATCCGTTTATTGCTTCTATCGTCACTTTGACAGTTGGACTTCAAAAAGGTGTAAGTTTGTTATTCTGTTTTCGTAAGCGTGTTCAACTGCTGTATTTGGATCAAGATTTTGAATAAAAGATAATCGGCATACCTTTTAATTCCCTAAGGAGGAGACCCTCGAAAACCTTCGATCGATTATGGTATACTCGAAGGTCGTTGACAGTTGATACGGGGTGAGGCACCCGTGTTACAATTATATGAAAATGTTAAGGAAAAATCTATCTAGAACGTGGGTTCGAAACACTTAAGCACCCGCCAGTATCGGCGACTGCTGGCATAGTTTAATGAAACGGCAACTTTCAAACGTCTCTAATTTTAGAATGTTACATTAAATAAGGATTTTACTACAGTAACACTTATCGAACTGCTAAAGTAGTTAAGTGCCTATAAAGAAACAAGAATCAAGTTTAAAATGACAAAATTGAGCAGCAATTTTGACACTTCAACAACATTCATTGTGTTATTTACATTGTTGTGCAGACAAATTTTTCGAACATATAAAGCGATGGATTAGCAATATCTTTCAAAATATTGTGATTAACAGTGTATAATTATACTACAATATAATTATACGCTGTATAATTACGCAACTAGGGTGTAGGACAAATTGTCATCTTTGTCACCTGATTCTAGAAACATGCTCAAAAGACAATATGCCAGATTCGCCACCTTGTTTGGCAATGCTAATTCTTCGAACAAAGAAAGAACTAGTTCTCCGGTCATGCGAAGTTTTGACCAGTCTCCAAGGCATTTCTTGACAACGAACTTTTCAACCCGAAACTCAAACTCGAAGCATGTATTTCAATTAAACCATTTACAGGCACTTTTGAATGCCCATTCCAAAACGTAGATCTCTATGGAGAAGAACGGACAAAAAACTCAAAAAGCATCATGGTAACCAATGAGGCTAGGTACTTCTGCGTGTCCATTGTTTGAAGTTTCTAAAGGATAAAATACAGAGATGAAACTCAGCGTACAACTTAATCGTTGATCTGTCAAAGCCAGTAGGTACATGGCGTGATTTTGACAGATCGAAGCGTAAGTTTACGCAAAGTTTCGTCTCTGTATCCCTAAGCTAGCAATTGAAGTTATTGCTAGGCGGCTTATAAAGTTGTAGCTAGAGTAGTGTAAGCGTAACGGTGCGGCGTGTGAGCGGTGTCATGATAACCGCGTGATGGACCAGATTTGACATGGCTGTCGCACGCGATGTGCTAGGCAGGCAATTGACTGGCCGCCACTCAGCCTAGCTTGGAGGTTTTTTATGTTTTTTTTTTTAGTAGGATGAGTATGTAGTTTTTAGGTACCTACAACGCTTCTTGGTTCTTTTGGCGCGTGACCAAAATCCGCCATCTTGTTTTGTCAATACAATTTCACAGATGTTTTCCAACAACGCCCTGAAAATGTCATTCAAGTGCCATAAGATCCTCGTAGCACTCTACACGTGGATTTGTACACAAGGAGGTGTTGCTAATACGACAGTAAATTAAACTTCGTATAAGTATTGAATGAAGTTCTCAGTCTGCATAAAAAAAAATTAATCAAAGATATCCAACTAGCAGCTTCTGCCCGCGACTTTGTCCGCGTTTTCTTTTTTTCTTTTTACACAGCCCCTTAAAGTCTTAGCGCGATTATATTAAAGTCTTCCTCAAAAATTGGGCTATCAAATACAAAAAGATTTTTTCAAATCCGACTGGTGGTTCCAGAAATTAGCGCGTTCAAATAAACTCATCAGCTTTAATATCAGTACCTATTAGATTTAATGGTAATTTTAGCTTTGACAATATTATTTTTTGACAATTATATATTTTTTACTACATTTTTTTTATTACAGAAGTACTGTTTACGTATTTTCCTATAAATTTAAAATTATTAACTTAAGACCGAACTACGTTATTACGTCCTCTTCTATTACTCTATTGTCAGCAAAGGTCATTAAATCTGCCTATAAGGACCCTCACTCTATCAAAAAGTACTCTGTGCTAGGACCATTACGTAGTAGCCAATTACACAGTTTGTTATTTGTTTTATAGTGATGATTTTATGATGACATCAACTACTTGCTTACGATTCCATAAACAGCGGGTAATTGCGTAACACACTAGCGGTTGGTACAGACGCCAGCACATCAAGCTACCCGAAACTGTCAAATTTTCCCTATCAACTTTGAACCTTATGCTTTAGCGATGAAGTAAAAAATCTATTAAAGACAGATTGTAGTAGCTTCATGTGCTAGCGTCTATACATTTCCATTGTATGACTTCATCATCATCATCATCCACAGCCCGACTTTACCCGACTTCCCGACTTCTTGTGCCAGTCACCACGCTCCTGTGCCAGTCTCATCGACGTTTTGCCCACGATAGCAACAATGTCGTCTTATCGTCTGCCCATCTCGCCATTGTATAACTTAAAGATTATTAATAATACCCATTTTGGAAGCGAGCAGTAAACCTCACCCGTAACATTTATTACCCTTTTCATTACTGTGGCCATTAATGTGATTTGAATTTGGAGCGCCAACTGAGAAAATCGTATGGATATGATATTGTTCTTATTTTATTTTTAGCTGGTTCGATTCCCGGTTTAGGTAAGCTTGTCGAGAAATCTGTAAAAGCAGTTTTGTTTCTTTTAAAAAATAATGGAAAGTTTCCTTTAAGTAAAATAATCTATTTTAATGATTTAAAGATGGTTTCCCTCCAGGGCCCATTGATTTTTTCCACCCTAAAGCAGTTTCATAAACTATACTAATTCGATTATCGAATTGGTTTTTATTACCTCGCAGTATGTGCGAAAAGTAGAGTATTCTTCTCGGCGATAAAGGTGTCTTCGTCTTGGGCGAGCTAGAATCCCTCACTGCACTCAGGATTCTAGTCTGCGCTCGGGAGCACTAGAATACTTCGTTGCGTTCAAGATTCAAAATAGCGGCCGCGATTTTAAGACACCGCTTTATCCCCTTAGCGAATAATCTACTATTAAGTATTATTAGTGCTGAATTTCAAGCTAATCCGACAGCTTTTCTTACCAAATAATTTTATCACCACCTAAATCCTCCGTGAGGGTTTTTTTATACTAAAAGTGATAATCTTTATTATTTACTGAGGCAGATATAACCAAGTTTCAAGTTTATTTACCAAAGGAATAAGATTTTTTATATAAACTGTATCGGTCTTTTCACACCCACAGGGGTAGAATAAAAAAAAAACGATTGGGATGTTTCCATAATTTGACTCAAACATCCACAATATCCGTACTTACTAATATTTATGCGAAAGTGTGTCTGTCTGTTACCTCTTCACGCTTAAACCGCTTAACCGATTTAGATGAAATTTGGTGTAGAGATATTTTAAGTCCCGGGAAAGGACATAGGATAGTTTGTATCCCGATATTCCCACAAGATCGAAAGTTATGTGGGTGAAACCGCGGGGCGCTGTTAATGTGAGAGCCAATTAGGTTCGTTTTTGTGAAAGATGAGATATACAATGTTTTCGTACAGAAGCTTTAATTGGCCATAAATTATTATGCAAGGAACTGCTCTTGGGTATGTACACACTTTCCTGTCAAGCCGGAAAAATGAAAAAAAAAAAAGAAAATTCTTCGTGGAAATTTGACCGTCGCGTAAGGAAGGGAAATGACAATATTATTTTATAATTAACTCGGTAGAAAGACAATTCAGATTATTATTTCATAATTAATCTACAAAGGATGACATAACGCTCTGGAATATCTAATATATAAAATTCTCGTGTCACCGTTTTCGTTGCCATACTCCTCCGAAACGGCTTGACCGATTTTGATGAAATTTTTTGTGCTTATCCGGAATGTATGAGAATCGGCCAACATCTATTTTTCATCCCCCTAAATCGAAATTTACGCGGGTGAAACCGCGGGGCGCAGCTAGTTTTAATATAGAAACAGGCTTTTTTCGGCCATTTTAGAATATTACTCACAGACATTATAATAAAAAAGGCGTTGCAAATTTGTAAATAACGTTTCCGCGCAGTAGATATCGTTACCCAAAAACTAAAACACAGGCTATGTATCTCTATCTATCAGATCTAAACAGATAAAGGGAGATAAAAAACAGACCAACACATGAATAAAATAAACTACTTTTTCTGTATTCTACTTTAACATAGAATTTCGCTTCTCAAAATAATTTTTATTGCAGTTCAATCAGACTAATAATCAAAACAGATAAGTACCTAGGTACTTACATATAAAAAAGTACGTGAAATACAATTTAGGGCAGATTTTTCAATAGTCAGACTTTTATATTAAGAATGAATCTGACAGTTTGACATATATTTTCTTTACACAAAACCACAGTATCTATTCCTCTGATAAAAGTTATCTGACTATTGAAAAAACAAATCAACCCTTAACTATTTGAGTAAGGGCTTATCTTTCAATCATCTGATAACTTTATTCGAGGAATAATTTGAAATTTTGACAGTTATTTCATACAAAAACTATCAAACGTCAATTTTATTCCTCGGATAAAAATTATCTGGCGATGGAAAAATCTGCCTAAAATTGACTTTGAATACAATTAAAAATAAATCGTAAAACCTTTAGCCTAAGACATGTATTTAGATTAGCTATTGTTTAATTATGTGTAAGGGAGAGAGTAATGAAAAAGGCTATTGTCTGGGTTTAATCACCATTTAAGCTTTTGCAATAAATTAATCAATCGATTAATTACATCATTCAAAATCATTCTAAACAAAAACCCACCGACTCAGGCGCAGATCACATAATATACATAGCCGGTATCGTTTAGCGGTCGATCGGAATTCGCGTAGAGTCGGCGTCGTTATCACACTTTAGTCAATATTCGTCAAATTAGCATCGTTGCAAGGCGGCGAGGTCAACGACCCTGTTCGGCGAGCGTGGGAGCCGTGCGCGGGCGCTGTTTTTGCAACTACCCGACTAACTACCCGAGCGGCCCGACAGGTAGTCCGCACCCGAATCTTAAGTATTCTACTCCAGTCCTGTTTCGGGACTTATTCATTGGAACTTGTGTTTTAATCGGGGAATATTATTACACTAATAATAGGTAGTGTAATAATATTCCCCGATTAAAACTCTCAAATTCTCAGAAACAGACATTATAATATTGCGATAAAGCTCTGCAGAAATCTCAGTCTATTTCATCAAGAAAAAACTTGAAAACATTAACCTTTTTACACAAAATTTATACGCTGAAAATTCTGGAAATTTAACACCCATTTACACAAACCCCTTTATAAAAACGAGCATGTGACATATTACCTAAACGCTTTACCTAGATGATGCCTATCTGAAGCCTCTTTAACCATGTTGAATGCGCTCAGCAGCCTTTTAAAAGGGACTGATTAGTTTAGTGTAGCGCCTGGCGTGGCGGCTGGAGGCTTGAGCCAAATGGGATGAAACGTCAGACAAACTGCGCGTTAGATATAACCAGTACAACACAGGTTTAATAATGAGCTGTGTGTGGGTCGGTTTTTCTGCTATTATTAATGCTTTATTTGGTGTTTATAATTAAGTTTTGTGGACAGTAGATGTGACGAATTTTTTAAAGCTTTGGTATTGGCGATACACAACTCTGGTTGTTAATTATCACTTTAATTTAATGGGGATTTTGTAATAGTCTTTATATGCCAAAAAACATGAATCATGAAAAATTTATTTGCAGAAAAGCCAAGCATGATTGACATTACATAATCTAGCACTTTGCCAGCGACTTCATTCGAACTTTTGGACGTTGCCATACAAACTGTCATTCTCTTCTTTTAATTTAACCTCTTAGGAGAACGCTTTTCAAAAATCCTGAAACGTGTTCCATATTTTTTAACTATTATAACCGTTTTTTAACGTCTATTAAAGTGCCGTAACCCCAAATAAGTTTTATTTTTCATAGACACTTTATTTTGCACTACAGTTTTCTGCGTAATTTTGCTTAGATTTTTCTTACTGATTTCATTCTCACATTCAAGCTTTTATTTAGCTACCTACTTACAAAAAGCCTCCGTCACTAAACGTGTGTTCGAGAACCAATAAGTCTAGACTTGTAGAAACTTGTTCAGGCTGCGTAAGCTCTTCTCACTTACTATAATTAAATCGAAAATAACCTCGAGACTGACTTTCCTAATACAAGGCTTCTCTGGGGGTTTATTTATATTATATACGATGATTCAGTTAAGTGACGTTTAAACGTCAAATATTTATGGTTATAGAATGGCTAATCGCTTAACTTTGAGTAACTTTTATAAATAAAAGGGTTCGTGTCCAAAAATTTAAATAAAGGCTAGTGTCAAAGTCATTTCAATAAAACTTCTAAACCCAGAGAGATACTCAAATTAATCGTTGCTAAGCATGTTTCTGATACCCTGAGCTTTATCTCTTGAATCTTTATTCACGTGCATTATTTACAAAAATGAAGTAAAACGAAAACGTAACCAGTTATGCGTCATGTTTGTTATAAACAAAATCGAAAAAAAAAACAAGGATCTAAATTGCGAAGTGCAGTTTCTCGGGACTCATGCGCCGCGCGGCACACTTCGCTGAGGCGACGTCCACACTTTCATGCCAAACCTGTTATGTATGTGCTACACACAGACCACCTCGCGTGTGTGCGCGGCCTGTGTCGTTCCTAAATCAAATTGCACTCGAACGTTTACAACTAATACATTTGATTAAGTCAAGAAAGCAATTAGGCACTATTCGGCCAGATTCGCGTCAGGCCCGAATACAAGATTCGTATTAATACTTTCTAACTGTTCAACAACATAAATATTATTTAAGCGTAACAACGTATTTATTATGTATCTACAAACCGTGACTAAACTAATAATAAAATTGTTCGTGAGAACCTTACATTTTTTAATTGCTGATTGATAGTAATTTGAACGAAAACGTTAATGTCTGATGTCATTCGTCGATTAAATAACTAAAATGCGTGTTTCGTCCTCCTCATGTAACAATCAATTACGTACTTACTTAAACTTATTTTAACACTAGCTTCTGCCCGCAACTTCGTCTGCTTGAACTTCACAATTGGGTCCAGAAGTATCATGTGTTAATCGAGGTAAAAACTAAACTAAACTCTCTGTGTGCCAAATTTCATCCAAATCCGTTCAGCCGTTTTTGCGTGATTGAGTAACAAACCAAAAAAAAAAAACAGACACAACCTTTCATATTAATTTATACTAATTCTGTCCGGTATTTATGAAAATGCCTCCAAAGTATCGTATACAAACAATAAATCTACATTTCATTAAGTAACACAATAGGCTAGTTTTTCATCGTCCCAGTTAAAAACTTTGTATTGTATTAACGGTATTACAATAGAAAAGTTTTAACTTCCTCCTTACAGGTGCCACAATGGAATACTAAATCAAAAGCTCTTTTTTGTAACACATTCGTTATGCTGGCTTCTGTAATATTCAGTACGGCCATTACAAGAGCCTCAAAGGTTAAAAAAAGAAAACTGTTTAGGTATATTTAAACTGTCAATCTATTTACCGCCAATAATTTGCACCACAGATTATAATAATATATCAAAGCCAATTATAACGGCCTGGGTACACGAGTCCAATATGTCTGATCATTTTGCCGTGTGTATTCGCGGTATTTACATAAATGCCAGCTACGCTAAATGATTTTATCTAGCCGCGACATGGTTCTCTAAATGCTGTAGGTACATTGCTGACTGCCCGCCATTTCCAATGATCCCGGGCCTCATATAGACGTTTTTACTTCGCGTTTCGCTGTTAACAAGGCCATAGATTAGCTTATCGTGAACGTGATATTACGGCGAAAGGAGTGTGTATGATATATTGAGATGTTAATGGAATGGCGGGGACTTAATATAGATGTTAGCTCGTTATACTGAATGGGTGTTTTGCTCAAGCATTCTGCCTTATGCCTTATGGTATAAGTAGAGTTCATAGGTAACTGGATAGAAAAGTGTCGATGGAATATGAGACCACAGCAATAATAAGCTTGATTTAAATAAATACCTGTACTTATTCGAGTTCATTAACAAACAGAATAATGTAATTAAGCAATAATATAATAATAAACAATAAACAATCGCTGCCCTTTTTAGCGACTACGAAAACAGAAACACAAAAGAATTATTCGAACGAAAAATTATTCAATGAAAATTGATTCGGTATTCCAGATAAGACAAACATTAACAAGGAGGCAGATAAACATCGAGCAACAAACGTTAAGATCAAAGGAAAACGATCAGCTCTTAAGAAAAGGATCTGAAATCGGAATTATTGAATTAACTAATTCATGAAAGTGAAGTTGGAAAAGAATGTTGGAAAAATGGTGAGGAAAATTCTCTCAGTGATAAAGGACCTTATATGAGTGTATAGCAATTCATATAAAACAAGATGGAGCAAAAAGGAAATAGCAAGGAGGAGGTATGTTCAGCTTAGTACACATGGTGTATTTATTGAGTCATCCATCTTAGCTCGCGCCGCGCGCCGCCGGTTCGCACCTGACCTAGTCAACCTTTGTACCGACATTTTTTCCACATTTTGTGTGACAGCGGTCCTTGAAAGTTGACACGTGGATTACTTAACGTAATCCTTTCGATCTACTAAGAAAATACCTTTCTATCTGGAAATGTTTTAACTCTTTGCGGGTTTCATTGCGTGGTTTATGTGTAAGCTTTAGTTAAACTTGCTCGTTTACTGCTGTAATGGCGCAATGGACATTAAATCCAAGTGTGGAACTTTGTGAGTGTAATGCAATCCTAATACGAACTGACTAAGTTGCTATTATGTGTACTTAGTTGAATTTAACTTTTCTTGTAAATAGAATGTAAATTAATAAAGTTTTCCACATATTTCTGTGGTGAAAAGAAGACCACGAAAGAAACCGAAAAAAATGACGTACCTAGGTACTTACATTTAGAATAATTAAAAACTATTTTTTTTTTGGGATCGTTAATTATATCATTGATATGTCGCAGATGGATTGTCGAATCCGCAGTTTTGCGTATGTTCAACTACTTAATTAATAAATTACAAAGGCAAAGAGCCTTGTTATTTTCATAATGGTGTAGAACCTACTGCAGAATTTCCGCATCTTAAATGAGAACACACTAATCAAATTCAGAAGTCACAAATACAGACTCCTCGTCATCATCTGTTTAGCTTGTTCCCAACTATTATGGGGTCGGCTTCTAGTCTAACCAGATGCAGCTGATACTGGATATGCTGGATATGAACTGGGTTGTGGTCGTTGTGGAGATCAGAATAACCACAACCCGTTACTGGGTAATACGATACCCCTTGGTAAGACTGGTTGTCAGTAGACTTTCGGGCTACTGACGACCCGTAACAGCGGTCAAAGATCCACTTGGTATGTGAAGATGGTCACCCATCCACGGACCAACCGCGCAAACATAGCTTAACAAACACACAAATACAGAATATTCGTGATTCTACTGAATAACATTAGTATTCTGAACTAACTCCCACAGGACCACTAGTTGCAATTTGCAACTAACTTGTAGAATCAAAGTTCAGACTACACGTAAAACTCCACACAAAGTCAAGGAAACAAAAACAAAAGAACAAAACCATAAATTGTAAAACTAAACAATAGTCGGACCTGAGATGATTTATTTTGTTACTTAAATTACTGAAATTGGCGTCTTTTTGCTTTTTCGCGGCCATCAACCCAAATCTTGTTTTTCTAGTACAGAATAGTGTAACAAACAAAACTTATTTGACATGACATGCATATCTCTAAAAACAATCCGAAATGAGTTATTAAGAAGTGTCATTTTACTGCAGCTAATTAAAAGTCGGAGTATAGGAAACGTAATTAGGTACTGGAGCCGTTGTCGGTTGTAGTGGCAAAGGCGAGCCTGCAAACAGCCAGGCGAGGTAGCTGTATGATACCTACAGCGAACGCCAAACTTTACGTTTTGGTTTACGATCTCAACTAATTGAATTTGAGTAGAGGAATTTAGAATCGCCGCGGAGCGAGGTATATGCTACATAAAGATGTTTTATTATGCACGTGTGTGACAAGTGCAGCGAACGAATGCGGTAGGGTTACGCCATGGTGATGGTGGAAGCGGGTGAAGCAGTAGAAGCGGCGAAATACAGGGTTCAATCGAATTAGCTAGCGAAACTCCGCAGACGTGATAAGAATCGATATCTGAACACGATAAAACTCATATTAAAATTTCAAGTAACTACATTAGCTGCATCCACAAAAAAATCATTGTTTTCGTATATCATGTTTAGATTAGGTACTTGCCATTTTGTTATGTCTGCGGAGTTCTGCTAGTAAATTTTATTTGACCCTGTAGATGAGAGATGATAGGATCAGTGAGTGTACTTCGGTTGGGAGTACCCTCTGTAAGTACTTGCCTATCAAACGCTATACCAAATTCTATGGTTGTAGGAAAGTTACATTTTCACTCAAATAATTATGTCTTTTAAATTCTATCAAGTCTGCATGACTAAAACGTGACCATTTTTTCCAAAGACTGCCTAGCTGGCTGGCTTTGGGGCCAGATAGGGCCAAGTATAAACACATTAAGAAAAAATATGGCTCAAATTTTAAAGCACGAAATCTCTTTAGGTTCAACAAAGTTGTAGATAGTCGTTTATGAGCCCAACAGAGATTTTGAAGGCAGGGCAAAACGATAAGGTGTATCTGCTTTACTAGGGGGACTGAATATTAAACTTTCATAATGCTGGAATATTATATTATTTACCTACTAAACTGTAACCGTTTTCTATGGAATAAATTGGCCATTCATGTCCACCCTGGTTATCCTATCCTACTTATTAATATTAATGTGAATGGTATGTTTGTTACTCAATCACGCAAACACGGCTGAACGGATGGGGATGAAATTTGGCACACAGATAGACAAATAGTTTATAATACTTTTTATCATGGTAGTGCGACCCCGTAGTATAATTTCTGACCTCTACGCGGGCAAAGAGCAAAGACTATTAGCACAGATAATATAATACTCCTATTAGTTACAAATGATCTGAAAATTTTTCAAGAAATTAAATTCTCGCCTTTATTAATCTCGCAATAAATATTCTATTTTGTCAGATTTAAACCATCTATTGTCTCGGCATCTAGATTAAAACAATGAATATTGTAAAATTTTATTAAATTGAAACCCTGCAAAATTTTACACAATTTGAGCTACAGTTTCAGGTAATGGCGACCCTAAAGAATATTTCAATTCTGAAGGTCCTTTGAGCTATATTTGAAGGTAACAACGCTCCATGCCGCAATAAACTAGATTATTTTGTTACAAACAATGAGCATACGAATCAAAGTTATTTATTTGTTTAAACTTTTCGCACAAAAAGGTACAAAGGCGGACTTAATGCCTTAGGCATTCTCTACCAGTCAACCAAGGGTGGTGAAGAGTTGATTGATTTTACAAATCAATCCCACCATGAATGAAGGCATCAATAAGACAGTTTCTCCAAAGGTCAGTTGCGTAGCATGTACTCGCAACCGGGGTGCGTGTATGACCACATGCATGAACGTAAAAGAAATACGCATGCGCATTAGCATAATGAGTAAATGTATGTAAGTATCGTAGCAGGCAGCGTTCTTTAGTTTCTGCCTATCCCATAGGAAACCGCAACCTCTTTTGTTATTAATTGCTGAATGGGCACGCTCTTGACCTCGATCACGCATGATAGAAAGCGATGGATGAGGTCTATGATGGAACGACTGAGTCTAGCCAATCCCTGACGTTTAACTCAACCAACTGACGTTTGACCAATGTCGATCTATCGGAATTATATTCGTGAGTAAGCACCCTGGTCGGAAGATCCCCCCTTTTCTATGGAGGTTGAGTAAATTTCACACCCTGTTCCTCATACCTCTACCTATATTATGTTCGAAAAAATTGTCTGCTCGACAACGTAATTAACACAATGAATGTTGTTAAACTGTCAAAATGAAACCCATTTCTAGGTACCGATAGTGTGATACGCAATTAGGTTGCAGCCGTGAGTTTATATTTATTAGTGTTTCTCCAAATCCCTCCGCCAAAAAGTGCACCATGTCCGCACCCTTGCATGCGCAGGCGCACCGGAGACAACAATGGCGGGAGTCGGGAGGTCGCGACACAGCGTCACGCGTCCCGCTCGTGTTTGCTCGGCAAACCCGCCGCGCTCGCTCCCTGCTCAAACACCGCCACAAGAAGCTGTTTCACATACTACTTCACTTTTTTACCTACTTTAAAGCCCCGTGTTACACGGGTGGTGATCTGGATCAAGGTCTATTTGTAACTATAATAGCCCGCTGTTTTACCCGCATGGAGATTCTCTCAAGGAAACTGTATGCAATTTTTGGGATAAAAAGTTGTCTGTGTCACCCAGGAATTGTGAACTTTATTAGAAAGAAGTTTCGTAATGGTTCAGTATTTCTAGAATCTTCATAAACATACAAAATTACAAAGTCTAGGTGCGCGGGGTAATTTCAAATCATAACACACTATATCAATAGTAGCAACCTGTTTCATTCGTTTACGTTTTTGAGCATACAATTTTTTCGAACATATGAAGCAATGGATTAGCAATAGGTATCCTCCAAAATGATTCAGATTGTGATTGATAGTGTCTAGGTAGGTACCTAGTTATAGCTTCATTGTTTAACCTGAAACAGTACAATTTTATAAACTTTTAAAGGTTTACCTTTCTTTATAAAGATTGTAGAAAGCTTTCAACTGTCAGGACAATGCTGTAGCACTTTTTCAAATTCAGCAGCACAGTAAAGGGAAAATAAATGTAAAATATGTCAGGATTAATCTAGCTTTTTACGAGTTATGTCCTCAGAAGCCATTACTTAGCTCTCCATTATCTACAGCAAGATATATAGGCCCTACTAGGTCACTTTCTTTGATTTCACTTAGGTAGGTACTTGTCACTTCGGTTTAAACCTGATATTGTAGTGTAGTGTTCAAACTTTGCCAATGTTTTTTGAGTCACTCACGTTTTTTTTATTTTTCGAAGGAGCCCCAAATTCTTGTGTACCCAAGGGCCCGGGCTGCCCTAAGACAGCCTTGCTGAAAAGACACAAAATCGACTCACTCCTTTCATCCAGTCCTAAATTCTTGATACCCGGTGTATCACGCGGGTAAAGGCCTGTCGTGTCGCCACTATAACGACCGATCCACAGGCGAAACAGCGAGGTGTGTGGCCACACTTCACACTTGCCTAGATGGGCGGTTGAACAAATGTTCCAGGGGGCTTTTAAGTCGTTCCCATTAATGGCCCTTCTCGCCTTAAAGCACTCACTATACCAATAGGAACTCTATTTGCGATGTCAATGAACTAATTAATTCTTTGTTAAACACGTTCAGGAAAAATTCTGCGAAAGAAAACGCTATTGTAGTTTGTGGAGGCTGCGAACGCCAGACCTTTTCTGCATGACATTAGGAATATTTTCTCAGAAAAAATTATATCGCTCCGTTTTATTGGAAGTTGCTATTCAACTACAAGACACCTTCAAGCATTATTGGACTATGAAATTGATTGAAATGTGATTCTACATTGTGATGTAAATCAGGCAACATAAAGCACTATAAAAACAGTCTGTAACTACACTATGTAAGTAGTAGGGGTGCACTGAAGAGCCTTTATTATGATAGGTGTACCTACGTAGTGTCGCGTCACGGCATTGTACGACCGTATCTATCAGGAAGTAACACGACATTCCCGGAGAGCACAATGCTGAGTAGCGCGCGTGTGCCAGCGTGACATCTATTGAAAAGAAAATTCGCTCGAACACCAGATAATATCGAATCGATATTAGAAAACCATCAGTCTAAATAAAAGAGCTCGATTGTTATCAAGTCTAGACGAGGCTAATGAAGCGGGGAGCGATTGACTCGTTTTTACCTTTCGGCGCGACGACATGCGACTACGTCGAATCTTGACCGTATCAATCATAATTGACCGCTTTTTGCGATTTCGAGAATCGCAGTGCTGCGTGCACGCATGGTGATGGCGGGGGCGACGTGCGGCTCGCGGGGGGGTGTCACTGTGCAAATGCACTCGTAAACCTGGCCCGAGGTCAACGCACCCCCTCTCCGCGCGGCCCGCCCCGCTCCGCGCACCCCCGGGCCTATAAAACGTTTACCGCTACAATATATTTATTTTATTATAGACGTAGCAGGTCTACGGCTACGGGTCGTCGCCGAGCAAACCGCATCATGCACTTTTGTCTTTTCTTACACTCGTGTTCTATTGTAATTGGCAAAGGTATACATCTTGCTGCCTCCGAGCTCAATCATACTTTTTGTGTTCATTTAAATTCTCAATAAGCTATCTATTATTATATAATAGCGAAATATGAATATTAATTTATAACGCTAATCTGCGATCTAATGGCCTGTTTTAAAAAAAGCTTGAACATTAGTGATGTACTTCGAATAATTCTCCTTTATAAGAATGTGGAGTCGTGCTTGTGTTATGTGAGAATGATCAGTTAATCGCTCAAACATGAGTTTAACACTATTAGACGCAATTCAACCGATTAAGGCGTCAATTGGCTTGGATAACGTCGCGTCGCGTCGTACACTTCAGTCGAACGAGAAGGCGGCATTCCATTACACACTGATTGTAACTTGGATCGATCGCTTTGAAGACGCGAATTTTGAATTAGTTTTTTTTTTCAAATTTTCCTTATTTTTTATTCAAACGTTAATTACCTACTCATGTTGTTGAAAGCTTTGAAAGCTCCTATCTAATCTGTTGACATTTTTATGGGACCTAAGATCGATATATTTAATTAGAAAAAAATTTAGATTAGCAATTGTTTTGCGAACGATGAATTGGAACAACTTTTAGGAATTTTTAAATTGTTACCTACATAATATGTATAATTATTTAACATTAATATTATATCACAGTCTTGATATCACAATATTTTACCTTTCGGTATGCAAAGTACAGTACTGCATTACCTTCCCTAGGGAACTCGGGCGGGACTCCAGCATAATAAAACAACAACTTTAGGAGTCGTTCCCTATTAAAAAACGATATTAAATCTACGGAAAAATTAATTTCTGGTGGTTCCGTTCCGTACCTACACAAAGACAGTGACTCATAGACAAGTTTAGAAGGATATCATTAACACTTCGTTTGCAAACGTATCGTTCGGATCCACGCGAGACACGATGGCTTCTTAGATAATTGTTTCTGTAATTACGGCAATAAACCGGATAAGAGGATTATAATTATGGATATTAATTTCTGTAAATTGGTTTCAAAAATACTTTTACACGTCAAAATTAAATTATGTTTTAAAATTAGGTACCTATATGAGTTTGGTGTTTCCTAACCGACTCTCTGGGAAGAAAGACTGAAACAAACTCAGAGGTCACAGTCTCAAACTGAAAGTCAAATCATTTATTTCAAATAAGCACATTAAAGGCACTTTTGACACATAAAAAACACTTTTTAGATGTTTTTTTCTAGAATTTTAACATGTGTGTGAGTTACTGCAATCACAGAATATAAAAATATATGTCATAAAAATTTAAAAAAATATAAATTAAATTAGCAACCAGTTTGATTTTGTCTAGTCTCTTTTTCTCTTTTTAGTTTGTCTCTTTAAAGTCCGCATATAATCTTGGTCAGGCCATACTACGACCATACAGATTAAGTGTCTGAGATGGTATTTTGAGGAAAGAACCACAGAGTATATTTGAGTGGACTTGCATAATTTTACATAATTTTTAAATGAAAATCGTTTAATTTTACCATATTTGTAAATATGTGAGCACCATGTATCTATCAGATAATTAATATATGACATGTTTTCATTTTTAATTCTTTTACCTATTGTGGTATAGTAATTTTATTTTAGGTGCATCGTCTTCACATATTATTTATTATATAATTAATGTACTTATGCAAAATATTGTAAAACATTTTAAAAGAGTAACGGTGGAGTTTCTTGCCCATTCTTCTCCATACGAAAACTACCTTTTGGAAGGGGCGACTAGAATCAATTATGTTTCATATTTAAATAATTTTTGACGTTCAAAAGTGCCTTTTATGTGCCTATTTGAAATAAATGCTTTGACTTTGACTTGCAACCAAATTGCGTAACACACTATCAATCTCAATCAACTATTTGAAGGATATCGCTAATCCATTGCTTCATATGTTCGAAAAATGTGTCTGCTCAACAACGTAAATAACGCAATGAATGTTGTATAACTGTCAAAATGAAACCCATTGCTAGATACTGATAGTGTGTTATACAATTACCCCACTGGTCTACAACCATTTACAATCAAACTACACCTCACTAAGTGCACACATGTTTACGAAACCGGCTTCACTTTACTGTTGACAGCCTTCTGTCTTGGTTTTTTATTTGGTCTGAGCTACAGTAGACTATAGAAATAAGGCTATAAAAACTACTTTTTAGCAAGAAGGTAACTAATTTACGATCACATCGTATCAGCTCGTAAACTGGTGCTATACTTGAATGACCGCTCCATAATGAACGATCATAAAGGATACTCTCTATTATCATTACGACGCTTGGCGAATGCTTGGTGGTTGCAATAATTTGTACATAGTTATTATCTAAATGGAGAATACTGCTTTTCTTCACATCCAACCAATTAGGTAATGAGATCGGTCTCAAATAGATACGATACCTATACAATGTGGAGACCACAATACGACGATCAATGAAAGCACTATTTATCTATACTATCTACGAGTCATAGACTTATAAAAAAGCATGGATTCCGCGTCACGCATATCGAAAGTGAAGCACCGTACCGATCTATGTGTACGTTATTAACGATTGACGCTGACGTGTCACGTAATGGCGGCCGGTCGGCATACTATGATGTAAATGTGAGCGTGAGGCGTGTTTGTACAAACGGTCCGGCATACTTACTGTGCTTCACTTTTGACATGCGTGGAGCGGAGTCCATCTTTTTTTTTAAGTTTATGATACGAGTATATCTATACTTAGTAATAATAAAGCTGAAGAGTTTGTTTGTCTGTTTCAACGCGATAATCTCTGGAACTAACCGTCGGATTTGAAAAAAATCTGCCTTTATTTAATAGCCCAATTCTTGAGGAAGGCTATAGGCTACTTAACATTACGCTAGGACCATTAGGAGCCAAGCAATAAGAAAAAGTTTGAAAAAACGCTAAGCGAAAAAAAGTAAAAGCGCGGACGGGCGATGCGATGCGACGGGGATGGGTCGGGGGTACAAGAAATTTCACGGAGACGAAGTCATGGGCAGAATGTAGTACCTACAATATATATTACCTAGTTGAAGATGAAACTTTCTTAAAGTAATATCAACAGCTCCATCATTGTCATGATAAATGAAACCTGAATGGTGATTTTTCTATAACGAACTAAGGCCAGCATGGACCATTGTGTAACCTCCCTCGATAATCCAACATCACTCAAGAATGTCAATACACCGTCAAAAGCAGCTTCCTAAAAGCTTTCCATTTTTGTATCAAGTGCTGCCCAATCGGGCAAAAGTAATCGCTTCACATTAAATTTAAGACGGTACAAAATTAGCCTTTTACATAAAAAGTTGTGCTGCGTGATCGAATTTAATAAATAAAAATATGCGACAATCTTGACGAGGGTGCTTCATTGAAACTTATAAATAAAGATGGCGGACAATTTTGTGTTTTTTAATTTCTCTCAACGGTTTTTCTTTTGGAGCTAGCATAATTAATTTGAACCGGAGTAATAATTGGCTTAAAAGTGTTTTTGTGTATTCAATTAGTGTCTTAAGAAGTATTTAGGCAATTTGGAGTAGAAATAGGTCAGTGGTCTTTTTGTCCAATTTTCCTTTGATTATCTACCGTTATCTACTTTTCCTTAACGACTTCTTCATCACTAAGTGCGCACTGGATTATCAACTCTCGATGTTGAACCGACCATTGAAAATCCAACAGAGCCGCATCCCAGCGCGACAAAAAAGCCCTCTTGGATTTTCAACTCTCGGCGTTAAGCAGTGTGCTCGTGGATGGGTGACCAACTTTACATACAAAGACCCTCCGTGCCTCGGAAAGCACGTTAAGCCGTTGGTCTCGGCTGTCATTCGTGGATCATTGACAGTCGTTACGGGTCGTCAGAAGCCCGAGAGTCTGACAACCAGTCTTACCAAGGGGTATCGTATTACCCAATAACTGGGTTGTGGAGGTCAGATAGGCAGTCGCTCCATGTAAAATACTGGTATTCAGCTGCATCCGGTCGGACTGGAAGCCGACCAAGGCATAGTTGGTAAAAGGCTAGGCAGATGATGCGTCTCGTATCTTTGGCATTATCGAGGTGTCATCTTCATAAATGTAGCCTACGGGTTAGGTGACACTTTCATGCTTGAGGTATAGCCAGATATGCCTTCAGTCTGAATCTTTTTCAAAGGACCAATTCAATTAACGCACGATCAAAGGCTTAAGCTACAAGTAAGAAGCACGTACCATTTTTGAAAATGGTCGAAAACACTGCTTTTGCATACCAATTAGATCCCTAATTAATTCATGCAAAGAACTGCAAGCTACGTAGAAGTTTATTTATAAACGTTGCTTAAAGTTAAGTAATGAGAAGCGACTGTACAACCATAGATTTTTGAAGTTTACAACGTATCTTAACTTTAAACAACGTTTATATAAAAGGCCTCCAACATTTAATTTTCTCAGGAAATCAAGCAGGTGAAGCAAAAGCTATAACTAAGTCCTAGTTCATTATAAAACAAATTGCGTACAGTTAACTGAACACAAACATTATATTCATAGTTATCTACTCACATATCTAGTCGCTACAACGCCTTGGAATCCTAATTAAAACCGTTACGGTCAGGACGTTTTTATTGAACTCGGATAATAGTTTAGAAATAACTAGACATGATCGCTCTATGAAAAAGTTTTGAAAATAGAAAGCTGAACGTCGATTTAAAACTCGATTCGATTATCGATTGTTAGAAACTGCCAGTTCTATGGAGGAAGCGCCAGGCAAATAAAATTTCTTAATTTTTTTGCAATTTGTAGGTCAGTGTCAAGTTGTATGTTGATTAAAATATGATTCGCGAGCGTAACGTATGTATTTACAGAATATCAATGAAACCCTTTTAGTTCATATAGGTAATCCTATTGATTGATATTACAGAAATAGTCATTCAATAGGATTAAGACTCTGATCACTTAGAGTTAGAATCATATTTTAATCGTCATAAAACCTCACACTGGCCTCAAATTACAAAAAACGCAAGAAATAGTGGATTGTTTGCCAAGGGAGCAAACAACTATTTTGAAGGCGAGAGTGTTTCTTTGAATACATAGCGGAGCGAAGTATTCCAGAGTAGAATCAAAGTACGTCACTAGAGCTTAAAATAGTGTTGCTCCCGACAGGTGGATTGGACACTCTACTTTTTATCACCCCTCTATTAAAAAATAAGTAAGTGAAAATAGTACCTACGTTTATTTATTTACATACAATTTTGAGTAAACAATTGCGAACGAATGAGGCAAAATGCTTTTCACGCGTTTTTTTTTCCACAAATTTTTTTTTGTATGTGTTTCACGCGCCATTTACTTTATCTTATAGCCTGTTACTTGTTCGTACAATGGTCGTGATTGATCTCTTTAGTGATTTGAAATTCAAATCACTTAATTAGTCCCTAGGGATTAAAAGATCTATATTAGTCCCTGTTTACGAAGAATCCACTGGCTCTTTTTGAATAGATATGATGAAAAAATTAATTTCGCGGGCTACGCTTCCCCCTTAAATACAGATTCATGTTTGAACATAGTTCTAGAATAGGTACGAGTGTAAATTGTTTCGAAAATATATTTTATTTTATGAATACTGTGTTATTTTGTTTTCTTTAGTGCTAAAATGTTGTAGCTCTATATTAAAATGAAATCACATTTTAGTGTTTTGCTGCTAAATGGTCTAGAATTTCAGAAGGAAGAAAATAAAAGAAGCAAATTGTACTTACTAGAGAAAGTACCTAACCCAGGTACTTAACAAAATAAAATGCATTTTTACCGAAAGCACTAGATTTATTATTTTAAACACACGAATTTATCTCTGCAATTTTAATTATACAAACAGTTCGTAACAACAACACCACAAACGTTTAACAGCAACAGGAAAGGTACGAAACCTTACCTAGTTTGTTCCGTTTCCTCGGCAGCCAATAATCCACATTTCACGTGCCAATCCAAACTGAAACAAGCGTAGAATTTTGATTACCCATCAACGCCCGTTCTCGCTAACTTTTGTAAACGGTTGAAATTTTTTTCCAAAGCAACATGGCGGAAATTGCCCACCGCACCCTACGTGCGAGCCGACTGGTGTACCTACCTACTCCAAAATGTGCGTTTGTAAAGTTTTCAGCGTTGGTAAACATGATTTGTTTTTCGATTGGCAATCTTGAAAATGTAGAGCTCATCTAAACTTACAATTACTTACTATTTACTATTACTTACTACTTACTTACTATTTTTATACTAGCAGCGCCCCGCGGTTTCACCCGCATATGTCTCGATTCCGTGGGAATATCGTGATTAAAAGTAACCTATGTTCTTTCACGGGACTCAAACTATTTCCATTATACCATATTTCAGATAAATCGATTCAGCGGTTTAAACGTGAAGAGGTAACATACAGACAGACACACTTTCGCATTTATAATATAATGAAGGATGATAGTATGGATAAACCATAGGTACAAACTTCCTATAGTCGGACTTTTAATTAGCTGCAGTAAAATGATAGCTTAATGACTGAAATTGGCGTCTTTTTGTTTTTTCGCAGTCATCAACCAAACCTTGTTTTTCTAGTACAGAATAGTGTAACAAACGAAACTTATTTAACATGCTTATCTCTAAATGCAGTCCGAAATGAGTTATTAAGAAGTGTCATTTTACTGCAGCTAATTAAAAGTCGAACTATAGAACAAAGTGTCAGAGACAAAAAGAAAAAAATCATAGAACAGACTCAACTTGTATTTACCTAGGTTGCCAACAGAAATAGAACAAACAGCCTATGAGGTCAAAGTGTAGTTGAAATAATAAAAGGTTTAATGTTTGTCGCTAGTGCGTTCGCCCCGACACGCGTTGCTGAGCACCGTGTGACCAACGACGCTGCCTGGTCGTCGACCAAACTAACAATAGAAATTGCTTCAAACACACTAAACACTAACTATAGCTTAGAAAATATGCATTCCTGGTACCTTTATTGGAAATTTTCCATATTGCTGCAGTATTTATTGCACTTTAAAAGTGAAATTGAATGAGAAGAGAAATTGGTACGTGAGAAATGCAGCTGTACCGACCGACGTCGACGTGTAAAACTATACCAGCTGTAGGTAAATATGGAGAATATGATATTGCATAGAGAGGAGCTCGAGTAATTTTGGTAAAAATAAATAAAGGTCACGAAAAAAGAGGTTCCTGCGGTACGCGGTCCATTCATCCTGATTCTGAATGGTTTACGTAATGATGCTTAACGTTCTAACAAGGTATTTATTTATTTTGCAAAAGTTAGCTTCTTATCTGACAGCAAGTATAAAATTATTATCTGAACATTAAACATGTTTGTTTCGCTAATGTAACATTGTAACAGCAACGCTATGCATAAATGTTTTTGTAACCGCTGCTTCATAATTATTACAAAAGAACCAATAAATAACACATTAAAATATGCAAGAATTCATCCCACAAAACCCCCACCATCCATACTATCCATACTAATATTATAAATTCGAAAGTAACTCTGTCTGTCTGTCTGTATGTTAGCTTTTCACGCCTAAACCACTGAACGGATTTCGATAAAATTTGGCAGAGAGATAGATTGCATCCCGGGGAAGGACATAGGATAGTTTTTATCGACATACCTCGCGGGCGAAGCCGCGGGCGGAAGCTAGTTATCTATAAACCATAGACAACTTGCTATCTAAGTATTACAATCTTTAGCTCCGGCTTTAGAGCTTAGCTTTAGAGCCGGCTTTAGCTCCGGTGTCAAAACGCCATTTGCGGCATTAGGACACTCATAGGCTGCAACCTACTTAGTAAGTTGTCCGTTGATGTGCAGCTTAGCAACACTTAGCCATATAAGTCCATAGCCATAAGTACTAAGCGCTTTTTAATTGCGATCCTACATTAGCCACTGTCATGCCTGATCCACAATAACTATCAGACTATAAGTATGCACAAAGTGATATTCTCAGTGAACAAAACACTGGATATTCTACATATAAACGATAATGATGATGGAAAATAAAAAAGTGACATACGAAGGTAGGACCAGTCAATGTAAAGTCCGTGCACAGAACACCTCTGATTTTGCATCACTGTCCAAACCACAGTGATCTTCATTATCATTATGAGAAGGTTGCTGTTGTTGTGGTGATATAAATGTGAACATGGACTGACATAAGCCTCCGAAGAGCTGCAGAATACAAAACGTTTTGAAAGCCATTGCCTTTGCCACTGCACTCTGGTGGCCCAATCAGTGCTTTTTATATACCTACTACAGAATACTATTTCTCTATCTCACGAAGCGACGCGCTCTCTACTTATGTTTAACAAGTTTTCAAACACGCTGTGAATGTATGTGTACCTAAGCGCAGGTCGAGCTCTCGGTGCCGTCCAAGACAATAGCGAAGTCGAAAGTGTGTGTGTGTGTGTGTGTGTGTGTGTGTGTGTGTGTGTGTGTGTGTGTGTGTGTGTGTGTGTGTGTGTGTGTGTGTGTGTGTGTGTGTGTGTGTGTGTGTGTTACGAGCTGACTCTATTCGTCTTCACGCAGACATTCACAGCGTGTTTGTACACTTAGTTACCACAAAAAAAACGCGCGTCGCTTCGTAAGATAAAAATAGGTACTGTAACAATAATTTTAAAAACAGTCTTCATTATAACGCCCATTGAAACTTGCAACTTTACGACACAAGACATAACGATCACACTGAAAAATTAAAACCAGCAGTTTTGCGGCAACCTATACTTACTTATCTCTTAACTAACTCCATCCTTATTGCGAAACGTACTAAACTTCGAAGTACCTTTACGCCCAAATGAAAAGTGGATTGGGAGATAAAGAAAACACAGAAAAAGTCTTCATTCGCAGAAATGCAATAAACTGTCTGAATCAATCATTGGACGCTCATCTGATCGCGATTAGCTATGCGCGACACGTAATCAATTTCCTCCTCTCCTCTCGATCCATTTACTACCAAGTAAATGATAGAACACACTTAAGAACGTTTAGTGAGGCTGACGATTAACCAGCTAAACACATTACCCTCTTTCGCATTGTCGTCGCCGTTGTCAGTTACAACTGCCGCAGTCGTCTAGCCAATTCATGTTGACTAGATGTTAACTCATTATCTTTTTCAGTGGAACGATCATTATCATTATTATTTCAGGCGAGCACGTCCACTGCTAGACACAGCGGGGTTTATTTTAAACGATGGTTAAATTTAAGTGATGTTTTAACTTCAAAAATGTATGGTTTAACAGTCGCTAATCACTAGTTAACTTTATGATTAAAGGGGTATAACGCCACAAAAAATGTAAAAAAAACACAATTTAAAAATATTTCACAGAAACTTCCTTAGCGTAACGTTTATTAACTCACCTACGTGCACTTCCAACACCTCATTTACCAAGTGTTTATTTTCCGTAAAAGAGAGAGCGACCCTGTTTGTCGCTCCAAATTAATTTTTCCCCTTAACTTGAACTTGAACGAGGTCTCTCGATTAGCGTAATGAAATCGTACCTACTTAGTGATGACAATCTAATGGTTTACCCACGATATGATGAGCTTCATTGAAGGTTCTTGGAGTGTTTTGGTACCATTTTATCTTTTAGAAGCGACATTTCAGAGGGCTTAATATGGAAAGACTGAAAATTACTTCTTTGAGATTGGACTTGAAGACGCAAGTGAAATCTGTATTATATATGTTATCAGTGTGTTTCGACTTTTTTTTTTAGTAAATTGCTAATGTAAATTGGTGAAGGGAATATAGTACTCACACATACACATACTACACACACACACTACTATGCTACAATTACCAAAGGAAAAGTGAAAAGTGGGTGCGGGAATTTACTTGGGGACCCTTTTGGTACTTAGCTGGAGAAACTGTCTAGAAGCCATTCTAGATAGTACTTACAACTGTGCGACTGTGTCATCTTAGGGAGGGACCACTGTCATCCCCAACCCGTGAAACGGTCGCCTACTATTTATAAAGATGCCGTTTAGAGAAGACATGTAGGAACGCCGACCCCAAATAAATTGGGATAAGGCAAGAGAATGATGATGATATTATGGAAGCCGTTTGAATGTAAGCGCTCAACTGTTTTCACGAATAAATTTATTGTCGTTTCAAGACTATTTTTAGGGTTCCGTACCTCAAAATGAAAAACAGAACCTTGTAGGATCACTCGAGTGTCCGTCCGTCCGTCTGTCACAGCCAATTTGCTCCTAATCTAATGGACCGATTAAGTTGAAATTTGGTATACATATGAATCTCTGTGACCCAAACACAGACGTATAACGTAAATAAATGAATTTTGAATATGGGGGTCGTTTCTGGGGGCCAAATTAAAAAAAAAAACTTTCGCAATCTGTACCGTGTGACATTTCAAATGAAAGAGCTTACTGTGAGTATCTTAAATATATATTTTTTCATAATTTTAAAGTAAATTATATTAAAGTTATTTAAGAATAGATGAAAATTTACCATTCCGGTCCCTTATCTCCGAAACTACTAAGCCTAAAATTTTGAAAAAAAAAATAGAGGAAATAGTTCTATACAATGATATTAAAAGTAATTTACACTTATAATATCATTGGTTCTATACCTTAGATAACAGGAAAACCTACAAGAAGTCTGTGACCTTAAAACAACATAGTAGGTAAATCTTTCAAAATTGTGCGTACAAACTTACATTTTCAGTTGGAATGTATAGGAGAACATTTTTTTCAACTACAATGTTAAGTTTGTTCTTGGGATAAGTTCATTCCAATTAGGGAACCCTTAATTGTGCGTGGTCCGACACGCACTTGGCCGGTTTTTCTATAGAAAGAATCTCTGGTTCATACGACATTAATTGACGGGTTGATAACCTAATCTTGTATCAGATGTAGAGGCCCCAAAAATAAGAAATACCTACCTAAGCATCACTAGAGTCCAAGAGATGGACGTCATTTGTCGGTAAGTTTGTATAAATCTAGCTAATTCTATCTTCTATTTTTGCTAACGGCACCTACACTAATCCAATCCAATTACACAATTTAAAACGCTTCCCGTGCTATCGTCATACAGCCCTGAGTAAGTATACAGATAGAATAAATAGACAACAGTCATTAGAGAAGCCGCGGGCTATTCTCAAATCAATGAGTCACGTATATCATCCACCTGGGCCTTAGCAACCTCGTAGCTGCCACACAATAATTTAAATTGCATGTCTCTTTGTTTAATAAAGACACAAAACATAACAGTGCTGTTTTACTTTATGGAAGTACCCTATTAGGTTTTGATTCCGGAACATAAACGCCCGTATATTTTGATTGCGTTGACTTAGAAGTTTGATATTTTTACTGCTTCAAGGGATTGTAGCCCTGAGTATCTATTTGTTAATAAATTTCAACTTGTTAGCTCTACGCGTTCCTGAGAAAAAGGGCCTTCATAGATGGACAGACAAACGGACAGCGAAGTGATGTTATGAGAGTTCCGTTTTTTCTTTTGAGGTACGGAACCCTAAACAGAATTTCGTTTCTGTAAGTTAAGATTACAAACAAGCACTTTGCCCGCGTTTTTTTTGGCTTGACTTTAGGTGTCCCATACAAAATTCAACACCCCTGCATCCCTTTATGATGCCTTCAGGGGTTCATACACAACATAAAAACAACAACTCATAATGTGGTAGATAGAAATATGGTACGTACGTAGAAATATTGACTCTGTCCTTCCTGAGGCTTCAATTTGTCTGTACCGATGGATAGAGACAAATTGAGGTTGCTCTTTAAATCAACAAAGAGGTGAAAATATAACGGACAGACAGAACGGACTCAGTTTTGCAACACAGTGCAATGAAATTAATGTTTTGTAGGTCCTTACACAGATGTGCTGCCATCTGTAAATTGCAAGCACATTTAGTTAATTTAGTAAACCGCCATCTGTTATTACAAGTAAGTACCACGTAGAAAGCCACAGTTTGAGTTAGTTCAGACTTCTAACGTGATTTTGTTGGATTAATGTGGCGCTAGTAGCGATATTTTCATGTTGCCAGATTTTAAATAACCTACCATACTAGAAATTAGCTTTTTCTTTTTTTATTTTTATTAATAACAGCTGTGCGGGTCGATCGAAGGTTAAGTTACCTTGCTGAGGTCGATCCGTGGATGGGTGACCATTCATATCGGGCGTGCCTCGGAAAGCTCGTTGAGCTGTTGGTCCCAGTTGTTATTCGTAATAGTCATCTTTGGAAGTAATCTTTGAAAGATGTTTGAAAATCTTACCAAAACCAGTCTTACCAGGGGCTAACGTGTCACCCAGTAACTGGGTTGTGGAAGTCAGAAAGACAGTCGCTTCATGTAAAATACTGGTATTCAGCTGTATTAGGTTAGACTGGAAACCGACCCCAACACACTGGAAAAAGGCTATCTAGACAGATTGATTGACGAGTTAACGTATTCGAATATTTCGAATGCCCGCGAAATTCTTTCGTCTTTTTAAATTATATAAATAAGATGCAATGTAATATTTTACTAATTATGCAATTATTATTTACTACGACTTGCTTACTAAAACTGTTACTTCCAGCCTTACTAATTATTATCCGTGCATGACTCACAAGTCACAATGTTAAAATACTACACAGCATAACGCCTAAAATCTCGACTGAGGTCCAGTCGCATTAATGTTATTTCCTGAAAACCAACTGCTTCCGGCATAACTCTTAATTTGAATTGGACCAATATTTTACGCTTAGATGTTTAGGTTTTAGACAAGAAAAATGTTTTAACATTTGCCTATCATAAATTAATAAATTTCTGTGAACTCGGTTTGTTTTTTTTATAACCTCTGAAACACCATAACGGATTTAAGTGTGTAAATAAAGATTTCTAAATTATTATGATCATAATTTGCATGACTTTTAGAGTTCGTGATTGTCATGATTACAGTAGAAAAAAGAAACCGCTTGTGGCAACACAAGCTGTTTGTTTGTCAAAATGACGTTTCACCATACGTTCCGTTTCGTTTGTTTTGTCAAGCAGTCGAATCAGTTGTCAAATGTATTTTTGTGAGCGATCGCGAGTGGCAAACGGCGCTGCTTCCCAATTACCGTTTTAATTAAAATACGATTGTTTATAACTCATTTACAAGCCACGCGTATCAATAGTGCGCTGGCCAATAATGAAAACCGCGCTCGATAGCTACTAAAGACAAGTAAGTGAGCTTAACAATAATAAAATCGGTTTAATCTATCCACAATGGTGAAAGATGGACGTAAATATCGGTCGTTGTCGATCTAGCTTGTCGTTTTGACGCCGACGCTCTATGAAATGTGATCTAGTGCAACGGAAATTAAGGATTTTTTAAACCGCAGTAAGTATTGCGTGGTACAATATTTTTATGACATTGCGTTCGTTGCAGTTAGAGCGTGTTCTCTTATCACCTTTCTCTGAGAGATAGTCACTCAATGAATGGGTCTAGGTGGGTTTGAATGCTCAAATAGTATTGTATAGGCCGTATTTTATCTATTAAAATATAATAATTGTTAAAAGTACTGTTACATTCACTAAAAGCCATCCCTATAAAGTGTGATTAAGCTATCTTGATTGTTATCGTGTATTAAAAACTATGTAATAAATATAAATAATAGTATTCTCATAAAATGTGGTACTTAATATTATTCTACAAAATCTGTCAAGTTTACTAACAACAGGCACTGGCAGGATGCATTATGCTAATACTGTGTTTGTTATTATGTAAATAACTGCAAATGTTTGCTTGTTTACATTGCAATGTAGTAAGTAGAACATTCATTGTTTGTTATCATTTTATGAACTAGCAGGAAACACAATTATTTAAAAAAATCTTTCTTAAGATTAGTAAGTTTACACAAAGTAAACGAAAGACGACGAGAGACGACGAGAGACGACGTGAGACGTTTACGTAAGTAAAAGTCATAGATAAGGCCAGTCATATTGTTACAATTTTATTTAGTTGTCATTTCTGTTATCTTTGCTTGAGTAATTTCTAGTACTGGCAGGTGCATGTTTAAAATATTAATTTATTCTTAATTCTCAATTTGAATATAAACAATCATGTAAATAGAATAATTGATGGACCTTATTGATTTTGTAATGAGGTAAATCTGTGTAAAAGACAATTAATGGGTAGAATTTGTTCATATAAGGTAAATCTATCCTGTTCCTATGTAAATTATGTTAAAAGTATGTAAATAAAGAGGATGTGTAAGAAAACTTCTTGTTGATATCAAGATAACCACGGCAAGACTAAGCTGAAATACTACTAGTATAAAGCATGGAGGATCTGTTAAATAATTTAAAGATAGGATAATGTTATCAAAACAATAATAAATATGAAACAGATTATCAACAAGAAAAATAAAAAGTAAAAAATATATGGTACCTACTTAATCAGTAAATAAATTCATAACAAAAAGAAATTTAAAAATATTGCACCTTGTCCTGAAAGGGTTGAGCAGAGGTATATCTACTTACACCCACATTTCACCAGTTATGATAAGTACCATGTAATGTCATAATACTGTAGAAATGAAGCACCATTTACATGTCAGATGTTTATGTCATAACATTACAAAAATAAACTTTACAACAATAACAAAATACCAACTCCCAAAGTTTAATTTAAAATAAATGAACACAAACATCTTCTCTTTTTTGTTATTGTAAATAACAAAAAGTAATTGAAACATAATGAACAAGCATTCTTATGATTCCATTGTATGTTTGACAATCAATCAGTTTTGTTATTGCACACCTCCATTAAATCATTGAGTTTACTAAAACTTCATTTGTATTATTTAAATGATTTGATTCATTACATTGTTGTCAAGAAAGGGATTGTAACCGTATCGCCGCATTCGCCGCGTTTCGTGAGCTTGTCCCGAGGCGATGCGATTACGTTACGATTCCGATTAGTGTGCGTTGCAGTAGGGAGTTTCTTACAAAGAATACTGAATGGCTCGAGTAGATACGGTGACGATCGCTTTCCGTGTTGATATGTGTGCTATGACCTTTAATCATTCATTTATTACTGCCAACCTGCCTACTTATTTTTGCTACCAAACTACAGATTAACTGAAACAACTAATTTAAATTAATGCATTTAAAATTGTGTGTTAACAGGATCATAATAAGCAACCTCATTTGAATAAATTAAAATAATAAAATGTTGATTATTATGTGCAAAAGCTATCAACTATCATTGTTGTCATATAATTGATTAATCTTAATATTTTCTGTGGAATTTTGCTGTCAAAAAGCTTATATGTAACAGGGAAAACAATCTAAGCTCAGATGCCAGTTAATGTCTTTGAAAAAACTTTTTTTGTTGTTTTTATATTTCTTATTCTGAAATGCCTGTATGACCAGATGTATCAACGTAAACGAGGCAAAAGGAGAAGTTATGTTAGGATCGCAGCAAGTGGCATTTTGTAGTCTCTACCTTAACCCTATGGGAAGAAGGCGGGTATTTATCTATCTATGATATACATATGAAATGCCTATGTTAAAAATTATCCAAGAACGACGCAAATTAACTCCTTAGGGCTCAGGAAATCTAACATATACGAGTACCTACAATATTAAACAATATCAATGTTGACAATAGAAATAAGCATGGGTATGGTTTGAAACTTGAACATCCAACAAAGTTGTCTTTGCGCAGGTGCACCGCGCAGCCATGTCTGAAGAGTCCAGCGTGCGAGTTGCTGTCAGGTATGTTACCAATCAAATACTTTGATAATACATCGCCATTAACCATATTGCGTGATTTCGAAAAAACATGGCTGCCCCAAACTGCAAGGCTCTTTGTACACACAAGTTTTTTTGCCGTAAAAAACTACCTACGGTTTATTCACCGTGTGTAGTCGTCAATATTGTATCTATGGAAGCTTGTTGACGGAGACGTTTTTTCTACGACGCAGTTTATACGCTGCACAGTGGAACGAATGTATGGGAGCGGTTGGACGTAGACATGTCCGAAAAAAAAGAGTAAAATTATGCCAAACTAATGATGCCATCTTATTCGATTACTTAATGCCTTCATAACTTGTGGTGATGAATTTCTTCATAACTCCCATATTTCGGGAGTAATTTGAGAAAATGTGAAATTTTACTATGAAAATGAGTGTATCGAGCTCTCTCCCTCCTGATTCCGGGCTTGTTTCAAGTAGCGGTCTCTAATATCATAATGCTAATACTAAGAGCTATATTTAATACTAAGACACATAGTGCGCCAAATGTGCACTTTCTGGGATAAAGAGTGATGTTTATTTTATAACACAATTTTTTTATTTTTTGTTTATTTTGTTGATTAAAACCGTTTTTCTAAAGGTTTACCTTATTACAATAACATTTCTGAGCAGCCAATTAGAGAAGATATAAGCTAATTAGGATATATAATTAGGGACTTAAGGTTTACATATAAAACTGATGCACTAATGATTACTGATAAGAACATTGCTATTATTTAATTACTAAATGGCTCTTAATACACTAATTTAGCATGCATCATTTACTAATTATCACAATAACTAATTACCTTGCAATATTTAACAAAGGATACCTGGGATACCTGGATTTTATATAAATAGGTCACTATTAGTAACTTTAAAATCAGTGTTGATTTACACCTCGTTGTATCCAAGCTAATCTCGCAATGTATTTTCCAAATTTTAATACAAATCTTGATATTCACGTTGCTTTATGCGCACGCGCACATAAAGATTTACGCGACTTTAACTATTTGTTCAGTGTTTTAAAAGATAACAGTTGTGTTCAGTTATGTGAAAGTGCTGAAACAAGTTTAAAAGACTGGTGTCGTCGATTTTGCTACCGCATTTATGCAAAATGGACACAGTCTGGAAGAAGCACAGATAAGTTTCGGAAGAAACATGAGATTTGGCTACAGGCTGCAATTCAATGGCCGGAATTACAGAATGAAAATATGGAACCTTCTACAGAAAATATAAGTGACGTCATCGAGCCCATAATTTCTCCTGCTAAATCTGATGCTTCAACTTGTACACATCCTAGTCCTCGTAAATCTTTTAAAACCGGCAAAAAAGAAGACGCACTGAAGATAGTCTTTCATGCAGCAGTAGCAGCGCTGAAATTATGTTTTCGGCCGAAAGGGCGCTTCAAAAGGCAGGACAAAGCTATACAGCTTATGTTATGAAATACTTGACGGAGAATCCAGAAGAGGCCTCAAAAATCAAAGCCTTCATTGAAGGTAAATCAATTCAGGTACGGGAAATATCCCCTTTGAAGGCATTGGCTCTTTATGTATCGATGAACTTATCGAAATGGCGCTATAACACTCTTCGGGATTTCAACACTCAAGAAGGAGCTCTTCAATACCCGAGTTACTACATGTTGGTTAAAGAAAAAATTAAGTGCTATCCGGCCAAAGAAGATCTCACAGTTACAGAGAGCTCTGCAAAAATCAAATTACAAGCCTTGATGGATTTAACCTCAAGAAGACTTATTAGGTCGTTAGAAACCCCTGTTGATCCCAATCAACAGCTCGTATTGACCAGCAAATGGGGTTTTGACGGATCATCTAGCCAAAGCATTTATCATCAAAGGACGAGTGAAGATGAGCAAATCGATCTTGCTAGTAATTTTATGATTAGTCTTGTACCACTGCGGCTCGTCTCAAAAGGTGTAACAATTTGGGAAAACGAGCGACCATCTTCCACTTCATTTTGCCGGCCAATATTGTTTAAGTTTATAAAGGAAACCAAAGAAAATGTGCAGAGAGAGATGGCTGAAATCGAAGCAGAGATTGAAGCCTTAACTCCATCCACCATCACTGATGGAATTAGTGTCAAACACCAACTGCTGTTGACAATGATTGATGGTAAAATTCATTCCATTATATCCAATACAGCAGCTTCAGTGTGTGACATATGCAAGGCTTGTCCTAAAGAAATGAATAATTTAGAGTTAATCAAAGATAAACACGCAAACGAGGACATGTATAAATATAGCTTAAGCACCCTTCACGCTTGGATTCGCTCAATGGAATGCTTATTACACATTTCCTACAAATTAGACATAAAATCATGGCAAGTAAGGGGTGATATAGCAAAAAGGCAAGTTGATGACAGGAAGAAAAGAGTTCAAGAGGCTGTAAGAAGAGAAACGGGCTTACTTCTCGATGTTGTGAAACAAGGCAGTGGATCCACCAACAATGGCAACTCGGCAAGGAGATTTTTTGAAAACTACACTAAATCTGCTGAACTGACCGGAATAGATGCTATGCTTTTAAGAAAAATCTGTGTGATCTTGCAGTGTATTTCATCAGGAGAGAAGATCAACGTAACTAAATTCCGAGAGTTCTGCTTTGATACTGCTAAGCTTTACGTGGAGTTATACCCATGGTATTATATGCCTTCTTCACTTCATAAAATTTTAATGCATGGGCCAGACATAGTTCAGAACATGTCAATTGTGCCCATTGGTTTTCTATTCGAAGAGGCATCTGAGGCTAGAAATAAAGATTTTAGAAAATATAGAGAGGGGCATTCTCGAAAGCATAGCAGTATCTCATGCAATGAAGATATTATGCACAATCTTTTACTGTCTTCTGATCCACTTGTTACAAGTATCCGTCCAAAAGGAAATAAGTTTGTAAAAAAATCTTCTTTTAAGGAATTTTATGAGCTTACGGATTCTGAGAAAAGTGATATCGAATTTGTTAACATAAATGATTTAGCGGACATCGATTCTGAATTTGAATTAATTGATGATGATGATGATGACGAAGATAATTAAATGATGTTATTGTTTTAAAATGTGTAACTTAGTAAATTAGAGCTTACATCTTAATTATTTATTGTACTTTTAATGAAACTAGGTAATTTATTATCAACTTACTTAAAAGTCATACTCTCATCAGTTCTTGTGAATATTTTTGTTAATATATATTTCTGTATATATATAATATATTTATAGACCTCTTAATAAGTCTGTCTGCGGTTTAAAGTAAATACAAATGGGGAAAAAACGTTTTTTTTTTTAAATTTTCATTTCCTTTTATCCCAGAAAGTGCACATTTGGCGCACTATGTGTCTTAGTATTAAATATAGCTCTTAGTAATAGCATTACGATATTAGAGACCGCTACTTGAAACAAGCCCGGAATCAGGAGGGAGAGAGCTCGATACACTCATTTTCATAGTAAAATTTCACATTTTCTCAAATTACTCCCGAAATATGGGAGTTATGAAGAAATTCATCACCACAATTTATGAAGGCATTAAGTAATCGAATAAGATGGCATCATTAGTTTGTCATAATTTTACTCTTATTTTTCGGACATGTCTACGTCCAACCGCTCCCATACATTCGTTCCACTGTGCGCTGTACCGTAAAAAAACCGTGCCGTATACAAAGGGCCTAATGGATCCTGTATCGTATGGACATACATTCCATAGAGGTATTGTTTCAATGCGGAAATTAACCCGTGCAGGAGCCAATTCCACAGCCACTGCGTCAACTGGCAGGTGTGCCGTTATTATTACTCAATAGATGAAGGTTCTAGATACAGCAAGGCGACGTGAACAGTCCCAAAATCGTACGGCTTAGCCAAGTTTATACTTATACTAAGTACTTTACTTCGCTAAAATGGTTGATGTGGAAACCACGGTCCACACGTCATGGCTTGCCGACAGAAACATCCAACTTTCAGTGTATTGGTAGACTAACCAGCGACCACAAAACTTACGGCTAGGAAAGTTTTTATTCGATCGCTCGGATTCTACTATGTGGAGACGACAATATGAAAACACTGGCAATAATGCATAAGATTTTGATTTTAGAACTATCAAATACTATATCAAAAAAAAAAAAAAAACTAAATAGTAGTGATGGGCTGACTATAGCTTTTACCAATCTTTGACTAAACTATTGGATATATTTGGTAAGCAGTATTTAATCATATTCCATACTAATATTATAAATGCGAAAGAGTGTCTGTCTGTTACCTCTTCAGGCTTAAACCGCTGACCGATTTAGATGAGATTTGGTATAGAGATAGTTTGAGTCCCGGGAAATGACATAGGATAGTTTTTATCCCGATATTCCACGGGAAACTTATGCGGGTGAAACCGCGGGGCGCTGCTAGTCAGCCTATAATGTTCCCACTGCTGGGACACCTGCCTTCTCTCGTATATAATATGTAGTTGGTTGAATTTTTGTATGTAGACTTCCCGTCATTAGATTCGATACTCGTAAACGTACAGTACGTTTCATCACCTTGTTTAATGAAGAGTAGAGACGGCCCACTCCCTCTCACAGAAGCGAGACCTGTTTCCCAGCAGTGGGAAGATTGTAGGCTGATAATTATGCTATTATACTAAGAGACAGTCATCGCTTCTTCAAATTTAAATAAATTTTGCTTTTGACTGAAGCATTGTGTTCATACAAAAGTTAAATCAACCGTGAATTTTAACAATGTTTTTTGTATAGGTAACTTAGTTTTTACATAATCGTAAATCATGCAGAAAACATTTTACCTAACACAAGCTCATTTTGTAATTATTCAATCGTGTATTTATTGCTAATTAGTTCTCAAACTTGCATGCTATCCTTGTTGGCATCACTGCAATAACTGAACGTGACTGAAAATACAATAATTTATGCAAATATCTGACCCAAAGAGCCAGCTGATGTGTGAAGTATTAACTAATATCCATGTAAGTGTGTGTTAGTGCACAGATTGTTTCATTGTAAGTACACAATAGGATTGCTAGTTTGCTACGAGTACTTCAAGACATTGTGTATCCTAACTTGGTTTTGACACTTTGTTACGTAATAGTTAAGTGTTTGGGCATTATGACACTGTTGTCTGCTATGGTTATGTCCTTGCTTTGTCTCGTTTCTAAGACATGCCCCCGAATACTGAAAGCTAGATAAATCCTCTGATTATAAATTAAGTCGGTCTATCGCAGCCGCTGCTGGACTTTGACCTGTCCTAAATTACGCCAAAGCACCGGGTTTTCTGCTTACTGCATCCATTCTACCCTAGCCGCCAACAACGAGCAACCGTAGAACCAGACATAAGATTTTTTTCCGTAGAGATTGAATCATTATATTACACGTTTTCAACGTACGGGGCACAGATTAAGTTTGGGTGCTAAAATATTCGCAACTTGAGCCCCAGGCGGCCCTATAACTTAAGTCGAGTAGGAAGCACTAGCGTCCCTTGCTGATTACAGAGTCAAGTGGGCACTGGGGCGCATATGAATAATAATAATAAAGCCCTACGAACCGAAACCCTCTCCCCAAACTAAGGCCGGATGTAGTGCGCCCTTTTATACCTTTCTAGGGTAGGGTACAGCCTGATTCAAACTTGGGTAGACATCGTCGTATAGAAAGGGTTGAGGCCGGTATAGTTCGCGTCAAACTTTATGGAGGCTCGGAACATGAGGCAAGTCGCTGCGCAGTAACAAATTCATGGGTCAGCGGGGGTGAGGGGTGGAATACTGCGCAGCGAATAGCGCACTTCAGGGCCGCCATAAAGTTTGACGCGAACTATACCCGCCTTGACCCTTTCTATATAACTAAAACAATCCTCGAAAGAAGTATTACAGTAAACTGTACGAAAACTTGTTTCGACGACAAATCGGCATTTTTTGGAAGAAGTCCAAGAGCACAATCATCATCATCATCATCAAGATCAGCCTTTCCCAATTATTTTCGGGGTCTGCTTCCAGTCTAATCGGATGCAGCTGTGAAAGTCCGAGAACACAATACTATGGAAAAGTTTTTCTGGCGCAATTCGCTGTTATGCTGTAATGATTGCGATAACTTCTTGAAAGTGTTACGAGTACATTACCTGAGTTACATATAAATTACTTTATGCATGTATCTGAGGTCCATCTGCCATGGTCAAGAGATTCTCGTGGGTGCTCGAGCGTTATTTTGTGAATACCAAAACGAAAGAGCATTTGCGTATCAAAACATAACATAACTTAGCGGCACCACTGATGCTTCTGTCAACCTAAAGATTGCAGGATCACACATTAAATCGCCTTTGTCGGTCTGTCTAGGTCAAAAGGATTAAATCGGCAACTTTTATATTTATTCTTTTTTTTTTTTTTGTTGCAATCTGGGCCTGGTCTTGACCTCGAGCTCTCCTGGTGGAAAGCGATGGGTGAGGTCTATGATGGAACGAGTAAGCCCAGAAGACTCTTGCTTTAAAGGTTGACAAGTTTTTTGCAGAACTCTAATCTCTAGAAGCAAAATGCAATAAACCGTATCAAAGATTGGAATTATTAGGTATCCAGTCACAAACGGTTTTTGACCAGGGCATTAGCTGAGCATTATACTAACATTCAGTATAAAACGATATGCTTATGAGATCAAAAAATCTTACCTCTATAAAATAGGCACCTAAATCTAATCGCTTTGAAGCATCAATTTAAACATCAAAATTATTTATGATTAAGTACCGGTAATAACTCTGTAAACAAAAATACTTAATACTAGCTTTCATAAAAATTAAGATGTTCATAATAAATCACTCCTCATCCTAACATTTCTGTCTAAATCGGGCTCATGATGGTCTTAGCATGTCGTCATACATTTTATATGTATCTTCAGTTCTTCTTCACAGAGGTAATTTTATAATTTACGACCTGCAATGCAAAGATCAGAGCACAAAAGGTGTCATACAAAATAATGGAAGCACCTTATAATAAACTTCGACAAAGGAGACTGTATCACAGGCGACTGTCATCGCCGAGAGAGCCGCCTGCGCCGGTGTTCGTGTCGCCTGTTAAAAAGAAAACAGTGGCGCTCCGAGAGTGCCAACAGAAGTGAAAACAAAACACAAACAGAATACTTTGACATATCGGAAATACATTAAAACCGAGTACATCCCAAGGACAGCCGAACACATCCGAAGCTGTGTCGTTACGGTAACAGTGGCGCGAGTTCAATGGTTTTTTCCCGTCTCAAAAAATGCCCAACGCACCTAAAGAATTTTTCACATCAAAAATCTTTGCATTAAAAATGCACCTCAATCTATTTTATTTCTATACTAATAATATAGCTAATGAGTTTGTTTGTTCGTTTGATTGAACGCGCTAATCTCTGGAACCGCAGCAGTCGGATTTGAAAAAATATTTTTGCATTTGATAGCCTAATTCTTGAGGAAGGCTATAGGCTATTTATCATCACGCTAGGACTCTTAGGAGCCGAGCAAAAAGTAAAAAAAAAACATTCATAAAGTCAAACATATACTTAACCTCCTCCTTTTTGGAAATCGGTTATAAAGTTAGAAAGAACGCGAAAACGAAGTAATAGCATGGGCAGGCGATGCGATGCTAGGGGGTGGGTCGGGGGAACAAGGAATTTTACGCGAACGAAGTCGCGGGCAGAAGCTGGTTTTTTCATAAACTGTCTGATTGTCGAAATCTTGCACGCAGGCCTATTTTATACCAGTATTGCGTGACGCAGAAAGATATGGACGAAACTGCGCTGCGTCGACGCAATTTGATTTATGAACCTTACTCTAACGAGCATAAAAAAGTTCAATTACCTACTCATTCATTTCCACCGTTAGACTGTGTTTATGTGAATCATGTTGCTTTATTTTGGACTTCGTTGCATTAGACAAAATTAGGGGGTGGACCGTGGAAGCGACATGACAGCGGAATATGATGGAATATCAAATATTCTCATAACCCAAATCTTTTGATAAATATGCTCTCGGTCTTAGATGCTCAGTGATATATTTAAAGTGTGTGTAATGTTTACAGCTATTACATGACATGGAGCTATGTCCATGACATCACGGCCTCAACCAGCTTTAAAAATATCGTCGTCATCATACTTCGCACAATCACGCATTAAGACTCAAATTCTGTTACTAGCGTTATTTGGCTAAATCTGTTAGATGACTGTCAAGTTCGTTGGACTAGGTATTTCGGTAGGTAGGTATTTTAAGATAGAATTTTATTTTTGGAAAGAATCACTCAGGTGACTAGCAAAGACTAGATATTTATAGAGCTTCATTATTAGAAAGCTAAATAGGGTTTTCTTCAAAGCTAAACACAGACACTTGTTCAATAAAGAGTCAAATTGTTCAAATAGAAACTACAAACTGCAATCACAAATATACGAAATAGTTACGAAACTTAAATTTCAAGAACCCACAAGTAGCGATCAAAAACGAATTAATGCTGTACATGAAATCAAAACAAATACAAATCTATACGTAATGTCTGCAACTGCAATATTGACGGAGCACTGTAATCACAGGAGTCCTCGACATCAATGAACAGCGTGATGAGGTACTACGTACGTACTTTTTGGTCTCTACCGGATCTCGTCCATAGAGATGTGATTGATGAGCTGCTTGTGATTACTGTCATACTTTTTGTGATAACTTTGTTGGAATTGGTAAAAATAATCAATTAATTTAATGCTCAACAGGGCTCCTGCTGTGTTGTTTATTAGTGTCAGATTAATTTTGTTGCTACTTAAAACGTCTGTTGTTATGCTAGTAAGATTATTAGGGATTGAAAATATCACTGGGTCACTGTTCCAAATAATGAGAACAATATAAAATGAATCAGCGGTTTATCAAACAACAAAGTTTGTCGTTATACTAATTGATAGTCTATGAACTTTTGATCCCTTACTTTAGAACATATTTAAATAAAAAACCCCACAGATAGGCATAATTATTATGTTCTGTCAATTAACTTTTTATGACATAGAAGCAATTATGTACGAGTTTTACCTACATTAATAATACGAATCATACGGTTCAAAACTTCTCCGGAATTACTCGGAATGAGAAATTTGGATAAGAAAGAGATTAAAACAGAAGAAGAACTAGGAGGGGGGGGGGGGGGTTCAGGGGATCAGAACGGAATGAATCGTAGTTAGTTTACTTGAGTACGAACCTCATTATCAAAACCACCGTCACCTCCTAATCCTCGTATGAGGTAACTGACAAGAATCGTTGCTAAATAAACCAGCCGGCTAGCGGCTCCTTGAACTGTGCCATGGCAAATCTGAGACAATCGCCTCTGAGGACAAGCCACGACCTATCCTCGGATTGATTCGAGATGTCTATCACACCGAAACGTGTCTTTGGTAGTCGTGTGTCGGTTTGTAACATCCTACGCTTTTGATTGCATCTTGTAATAACGACCAGCCAACGGGTTATGTTTTGTCATGTTGTCTTAGAAATCTGAAAGATGCTCCTAGGATAAAAAGAGATTTTGAGTAAGGAAAAGAAAAGCATTCCTGCCTGACTAACCTATAAACATCATGATGTTCAGAATTCCAGAATTCGGCGAAGTTTGCCGAAGAGGTCATTCGGATTTTCTGAGATAAATTAGTACTTATAAGCTTTTACCGAACTTAGAACGTTAATAATGATGGCCATTAATTTCTAATTTTAATCAATCAGAGACGTCAGCCAATTGTTCATATTTCGTGACGTTTCCAAAAGGACTTAGTTCCAAACTATGAGCCATTAGTATCAAGCAATTAAACTGTTGAAAGGGCGAGGGTTCGCAGTTGGCATGAGGGTGGAATACTGCTTCTCGCTAAAAACACATCGATTTTACAACCCCAGGAACATAGCCCTCCGAGGCTCCGACAATATTTTTCTATACAAATCGGGGTTCATGTCAGAACAAAAACGATCCCATTTGTCAATTCTGTCATTTATGGACATTTTGAAGTTCAAAATCTCCGTAATCAGTCAGAACTCTGACTGACGGGATTTTTTTTACCGAAGAGATTTGAGTTCCATTTTCAAAAATAAAATGTCCTTTTTTTATGAAACACTAGTAAGTCGAGTCTTTATTCATGTTTATTCTACTTATGAATAAAGACTTTTTCGTTTGTGTAGGCTCATTGGTTTCAGACAAAAATAAAAAATAAAACTTAATTCCCTAGATTAAGTAATGCTATTTTTTCCTCGCTCTGGTACGCTACAATGACGGTCTTTTTGAGTAAGAGGAGTGAAAAGTACATTTAATTTAATTACTGACTATTATCTGCAAACATTACATGTAGTTCTCGCTAGAAATGTGCTAACACACAATGTGAAGTTTAATTAACATGAAAATGCTATACAAACAGTAAGTAAGTACCTACTTACTTAAGTATGTTCTTTTCCGGACAATTTCATTCCTGATTTTATCCTTCAAAGAGACTCCGAGCATAGCTCGCTTCATAGCGCACTGAGCGACCTTGAATTTGTGGACCAACCCGACCGTCAGTGTCCACGTTTCGGCACCATATTATGTCACGTCGGGCAGGATGCACTGCTTGAAGAACACTGCGGAATAGGCGACGAGAAGACTTGACGGGGTTTTACCAAAATCCAAATGCTATACTTAATGTAAAAGGATCCTAATTTACAATAAGATACATATTGACGACATGGACGCAACAAATAGGTACAAACGACCAATCGTTGACTAACAAATCTACATAAACATTGCAACTAGCTTCCAAACAACTTCACGAAGAAATTACTACCAGGTCACGGTCCTCGGCAACACAAGCCAGACAAAAATATATAGACAAATGCGGACCCTTCGTAACATTACGTAACGGGCAAGTGTCAAAAACAAGTCGAAACAGATTTCGTACTGTGTCGCACTGCGTACAAAAGTTCAGATAAATAGACCTAGTTCGAATCGAACGGCTATAGTTTGTTCCAAAACTATCTGATAAAAGGGTAAACAAACCCTGTTCAGAGTAAATTCTCACGTGATTACTTTCTAAAGGCTTATTAATCTGTGCTAAGAAGGCTCAACTCTATACCTCACCACTTTTTCCAGCCATTCTTGTTTGCAAAAAAATCATCATCATCAGTTCAGCCGAGAGACGTCCACTGATGGACATAGGCCTGCCCCAAGCACCTCCACTTCGACCGGTTCTCAACTTGTAAGTGGCACGACAAATTGCCATCTACAGGTACGTTTTCTGATCCATTTGTTTACATTTTTATCACCCTAGGAGGATGGGTTACGCAACCGTGTGACAGGCGGCCAGAGATAATCAGTTTATAGTCATTAAATTGTTCCCGCCTCACAGCCTGTTACTGTAATAGTCTTTATCTTGTATCTATTGTTTTTCAAGTCGTCAATAGTGGGCTGACCTGATTCTCGCTTCTTTAGTTATGTGTGTGAATGTAGATCTTTATTAGGTGTTATAAATCGGAATTATCTGAACGGCTCATTCATTTTTAGGTGGTTGTTTTTTCCTGAAGCGATGACGGCAATCAGCGGCATTCCTACATACAGGGTTGCAGGGTTTTCTACCAACAACGCCAGTATCAGTATTAAATCCTCAAATAATTCCCATTTTGCTTTCCTAAAAACATCATTGAACGTTGTAATAAATAATGAATGCGCCGCTTTTTGTGTACTTACCTCAAATAATTCCTATAGTAGAAATAGCCAAGTAACTGAGACCATTCGGGTGTAGCGGTTGGTCACAATTCTAACCTAACATCACCCATTTGGTCGGGGTGCCCTAGCTTATAGTTACGAGACCAATTCGGCTCGCACGTGGTTGGTCACAACTCTAAGTTAACCAAACCCGTCCGGTCGGGGAAGCTTATTTTCTGCGACCAACGTTTAGAAAACGCCAAATTGTTAAAAAGAGGCTTAATTATTTAAAGAAGTGCAGCAGATTATTAGAAGCTCATAAAGTTTTTAGAGGTTCATATATTTTCAGAGGATCAGTTAAATATTTCCCTTTTGTATTAAACTAGCTTCTGCCCGCGACTTCGTCCGCGTGAAATTTCTTGTTCCCTGAACCACTCCGACGCTTGTCACCCTGCCCGCGCTAACACTTCGTTTTCGTCTAGCGTACTTTCTGACTTTCTATTTGGCTCCAGGCCTGAGAGTCATAGCGTATAAATTTTCAAATCCGACTGTTAGTTCCAGAGATTACCCCCCTACATACAAACTTACAAACTAACAAATTTTACCTCTTTAGAATATTAGAATAGATCTCATCGTCGCCTGCACGAAGTATCTAAATTGAAACACCCACCACCGCTCCAACAAACGATACAGGCATCAAACCGTCATGCGTCAGTATTAGGTACCTCAACTCAACATGGGTCATCTTGTAGACGCGTTATTACAATTTATAGTACGAGTACATACCAGTATCTCTATACGGAACATAACGGCACCCTGCAGTACGTACGGTACACTATCACCGGGCTCGCCTCGTCTGTCCACTAAGTTTTTACCAAATCAATTTATTTTTTACCGTCAGCTTGGACGGTGTTCTGGTATTGACGCTACGTATCGGAGGTAATTATTTCAATGAACTAGACTTACGCTTCCGTATGAGGTCTAACGTTCCAAGACATTTTTTGCGTAGAACTGCTCGATTTTTTCCTAAACTAAGAATGGAACCTAAGAGATTAGATCATTCATTTTCTTTCCATTCTTGACGGATATTCTCTTTGAGGGCTTCAAGAGTCTGAGGCTCTATCTATACTATACTTACTATTAATAAAGCTGAAGAGTTTGTTTGTTTGAATGTGCCAATCTCTGGAAATACCAGTCAGATTAAAAAAATCCATTTGCATTTGATAATCCACAAATACCCTTTATGCAATAAATACTTTTTATTATTATATTATTAATCACATCTTGAAGAAGGATATAGAGGCTACTTAACATCACACTGGGACCCTTAGGAGCGGAGCAAAACCTTCAGAAAGAACGCTAAGAGAGAATTAAGTAAGAGCGCGGGCAGGCGATGCGATGCGACGTGGTGGGTCGGGGGAACAAGAAGTTTCACGCGAACGAAGTCGCGGGCACAAGCTAGCGATTTATATTGATGATAATAACGAGGTTTTCTGTCCAAAAAAATAAATATATAGAAAATAATTACTTAATTTAAATCCAGCTGTTACCAAACTCAGTAGCCGTTTGAACAGAATTTTATCGTCTACGATAACACATCTGTTACTTAAGATAACTATGTAGATGCATTCTTTGACCGCAATATCCACTGAGATAAAAGAAGTAACGCTTGGCCGAGCAAATATTAATTACACGCGTTACAATTACCTTCTGTGACTCATTCATTGTTGATGTTGAATCGGGTTGTTCTATAAACAAAAGGATCTAGTCCTAGATAAATGTATTTAATAGCTAGCACAATGATAGGTTTAGCACTCTTAAGAGCGGTTCTGCACTACATCCTATCCGAATCCGAATTAAAGATCCGACTTCAATCCGAATTGGAAATGTTCTAAATTCCCTCATACAAATAGGATTATATAAATAATAAAAAACCTTAAAACTATGACTATACACGTAACGTTGTCGGCGTCGTGTTTCGCTGCGTGGTGTCGCGTAACCGCCCTCGGAAACGTCGATATACGACACCATTCGGCCAAAAGTCCTCTTTCAGGCAGGTCTGTAGATGTTGGATTGGAACTCGTACCACGAATGACTTAAAAGTTGATGTTGTGGCGCGATTCCAACCTTTCGACCCTCAGAGTCCAGTTGGTCTTCACCTTCAAATACTGCACGACTTCCTCAGTCTAACACAACTGACTTCCTTTGTGGTGGTGGTTGGTGGTGATGGTGTGTGTGTACCTTGGTGGTTGGTGGTGACTTTCTTTATGGTCACTTCGGACCAAAATTTCTCGGATTCGGATCGGATGTAACGCCGAACCGCTCTAATTGCGTAACACAATTTCAATCACAATCTGAATCATATTGACGAATATTGCTAAACCATTGCTTCATATGTTCGAAAAATTTGTGTGCTCAGCAACGTAAATAACGCAATGAATATTGTTGAACTGACAAAATAAAAGCCATTCCTGCTGTTAGTGTGTTACGCGCATCTACCCCGCTAGTCATTTAGGCTAAGTATCGCGATCTTCGCGTATCGGCAAGCGTTGTGTGAGACGAACCCCAGCTAGAGGGACCGACGACCTCAAAAAGGTGGCTGGGACAGACTGGATGCGGGAGGTGGAAGACAGGGTGTTGTAGCGCAGCCTGGGAGAGGCCTATGTCTGTGATAGACTGAGTTGATTGATCACGACCGTTTCGGCTAGCTTTCTTTGGCCCGACGCGTGACGCTTCTATAAACTCCAGATCTTTCGATCAATTTTTTAAAAAACGTTGACACTAACCCTTGTTTGTAGTTTGCCAGTAACAATCACCTACCATTAGTAAAATGCCCTCAAACCTACAGACCTGTTACACTTATAGCTGACCGCAATCAACACCCCAATTTGTAAACCGGTAATTAGATGTTCCGGTGACTACTTCAGATTCCGACCAAGTAATATATTTATCATTATGTCATACAAAGAATTTACACATTTTCTTACACTGAAACCTTAATTGATTGAGATCGGAAAAAAAGCCTTAAAAAAGAAGAATGCCTTCAACAGCAATGGTAGCACCACTGTCATCCTCCTGTCCTTGTCTAAATTAATTTGGGGTCGACACAACAAGCTTTTTCTATACATCTCTATACGAGTATATCGCCCTTCAACTCAACATTCAACCCCTTTCTAGCCACATCATCCTTCGAACAGTCCATCCATTGTTTCGTTGGTCTCCCCTAGTCTAAACTTTCCTCACATAATTTCACCAATATACTGAGCAAATTGCAGAATTCAGAATTAAGCACACGATTCTTTAGATTAGTTGAGATTTACGTCATACAATGCATATCACAGAGACGATCCTTTGATGAGCACATTAAGCCCTACATCGCCGTCATTCCTCCTCTAGGTCGAGCAGACTATCAATCAACATGGTAGGTAAACATTCCAGCCATCAACCGATTAACGTTAATCATCCCACAAATAACATACGTTTAGTGTTATGCCTTCCATTTATTTCGTCCAGTTTTCATTGTCCTTTTGCCAAGCAAGGCGCGAAAGGCGTCATATTTCGTTGCCAAGTTTTCACTCCGAATTTCACTTTAGTAAATGATGTTTGTTCTATGTGAAAAGTGCGCATCATTAGTTAAGCTAGCCAATGTTTTCCATAGGCATGGTCTACACAATCCAATCATTTTTATTAAAGAAAAACATGACCCTGCCTTTGCTGTCGGGTAATTGGGTAAAAAGAGACACGTTACTGTTAGTAGGCTACCTTCCATATGGCAAACAATTTAATTTAATGTTCTGTGTCTCGTATAACGTTTTATTACTTTGCAATCTATTATTGTATAGAATCAAGTTTTCCTGAACAGACAACTGTGCTGCTGGGGAGATTGTTGCGCCACTTCTTCCTAGAGAAAGCACTATCAAGTGGTGAAGGGCGGGTGTTTTGGGGGACTGCCTTATGTAATTTTGACGTCTGAAAAGTGCTGATGCGCGAGTGATGATTCGAAGACAATCATTAAGTGTTTATTTATTTACTTGACGATCGATGACGGTGTCTAGTAAGGTCGTGACACCTACTTGCGTCCAGACAGTTATTTTAAATATTTTATTAGTTTGTTCAGGCGTGGGAGGTGAATGTCAATTGGAACATGTGTCGTATCGATTTAACATTACAAGTTTGCCTGCTCTACATGGCTAAATGATCTATTATTGTTCCAGTTTTTGTATGTGATGACGTTTTGCTTTATATGGAGCGGCTGTTATGAAATCGTTAGCAGAATCGGATTAAGGATTTCGCAGATGCCTTGAACTGGAAAAAACCTTGCAATCTAATTTATGGTACTTATCTATATAAAACGCTGTCTTTAAGAACATAATTTTATTTAGGAAATAAAAATTCTGCCGTACTTAAAAAAAGGTTTACATAAACTAAAAGGATTTCAAGTTACGTGCATTAATTGCCTCACCCAACACGAAATAAAATTTAGTATGTGCGATTAACATTTCAGCACAGAAATTTACGATAACGTGTTGCTCACGCTTTTCCGTAGAGATAATAGCGAAAAGCGCATGTTAATGACAGGTTGTTGGCCCTTTACCAACACCTCACTGACCCACTTGCTTCGGTTGATGGTGTAGGATGATAACTAGCGCATTCACCCTAGCTTATGTTCCTTAGTTAGAATTTTGCAAAGATTTATGTTTCAGGAATTTTTCGTGCTAGGAATTTGTATGTTTTATCCTGCGACAGTTATAACTTATAGATACGGTAAGCATATACTGTTTTAGGGTCCCGTACCCAAAGAGTGCCAACGGGACCCTATTACTAAGAATCCGCTGTCCGTCTGTGCGTCCGTCTGTCACTGGGCTTTCTTTTGGTAGGTAGATACTTCAAAAAAAATTACAGAGTCTGTACTGACATGTAAATGGCCGCATGAATAATAAAATAAAGATAAGTTAAAGGGGGTCCCCATACAAGAACGGTGTTAAAGAAATATCTAGTGTTAAATATTGTACGGTGGTACGGAACTCTTCGAAAAAGTATCCACGTCTTATTTAATTGGATTTCAGACTTTAGTTGTAATAATTACTCTACTTTCATCTCTCTTTGTAGGAATCACGAAAGTTTGACGCTCGCTGCACATCGCCTTGACTTGCAAAAATATGACTGGCAGAAGTCATTGCGTAATTTGCAAAAGATCAATGGCCGTCAGGAAATTCCTATTTTGTAATGATGCTGTAGAAATGGTTGTTGACATCAAACTAAATATTACTTCCTATTGCTAACATCATTGTCTCGCCGAGCTGACGCAACCAGACATTACCTTTCTACATCGCAACGAGATATAAGAAAATACCAAACATTACACTTACCGTTAGGTATAGTATAGTCAACCTTCTAAGTCCTTTACCACTTTTGACAAAAACTCCCAGTAAATTGAAACTTCATTAATGTTGAAACCATCTAACGGCCACATTCTTTTCTTGTCTTTCTTTTTTACTGATAGAATAGCCAGTCGTGTCCACATAACTATTTAAAAATCTCGTTTCCTAATTCAATATTAATGTATTATCAACTACATTATCTTCATAATCCTTTGTTGCTATATTTTTTTTTTTTGTAATCATTGGTTTAGGCTGACAACCAGCTCTTAGCAACGCTCAAGGGCACATAAGCATAATGCTGAATGCTGATGCTTGATCCTTTTGCTTCCGGTATTATAGTTTTGGGAACGTACCTCCTACCAGTAGCTCTAAATGCTCTAATATGGGAAACAATAAATATTTAAGTTTATTGGTCTTACTGCAAAAATAGATCTTGATGTTTTATGTCATGCAACTAAAATTCAACCTTAGGGATGAAAAAGCAATTACGAGGTCGATTATACTTTCAATTTTGTTGCTCAGCTTTGTTCGTAAAGATGTGGTCGCGTGTGTTCTAGAGATTGCTTTTCCGACCACTTTTGCAGACGCCAGCTGCTGCTGGTTCCCCCGCTTTCCTAATTTAAGTTAATATCACAGCAGATGACTCTTGCAACGCAGAGAGTTAATGTTGTTACTATTTGCACTTACACTGAAGAACAATGTTTTTATTTTTTATTATAAAGTATCACAGTCGATGGTACTTTATTCACATTACAATCTAGCTTATTAGCTAATAAGTACACACATCAAAAGTGTCTAGGGATCAACATATATTTTTGCAATAACTTTTCTCCTGATTGATATTAATTAAAATTTTCTTTAAGGATTCATCAAATAAAGTGTTTTCGTTTGTCACAGTAACGATAAACCAAGTCACCTTTGCATTAATAAAGAAATTTGCCATTTTCCTAATAAAGGGATTTTTGACATTTGAACCACTAACACAAAAGTTCGAAAAAAAGACTGAAATAACAGTTTTCTTTAAAATTTTATTGGGTAACTTAAACAATTAATAATCCGTGTTTCTACCGCGAACACTAACAACACAAGAACATCGGTTTGGCATACTCAAAATGAGTTCATCCAAATCACGCTGTGGAATGGCCGCCCATGTTCGTTGCAACAACAAAAAAAGGTCTTCTTGCGACTGGATACCCTCCATATTCGGCAGAGCTCTTCTCTGTAGCATATCCCATGCATGCTCTATCGGGTTCAAGTCTGGCGACTGAGCAGGCCAGGGCAGGACATTGATGTTAGCTGCGGCGAGAGTCTGTCTTACAACTCTTGCGGTGTGCGGTCGTGCATTATCATGCATTAACTGAAATAAGGGACCGATTTGCACTTGTAGAGGAACGATGACGTCTGATACAATCGTCTCAGCATAAATTTGAGCGTTGAGGTTGCCTCTGATCCAAATCAACTCAGTTCTTCCGCCGATCCAAATACCCGCCCATACCATGATGGTTCCACCACTATAAGGATGGACTTCCTGGCAGGATTTTAATCGCTGTTGGCGTCCAGGGGTTCTCCAGTGTCGTATACGTCTTGTATCCGGTCTCATACCAAAACGAGACTCATCAGAAAAGCACACGAAACGCCATTGTTCTTCTGCCCAATTTCTGTGTTCAAGAGCCCATTGATATCGAATCCTACGATTGTGCATTGCTATAGGTGGTACCCGTAGCGGTCTTCGGGAATGAAGGTTCACTTCATGCAAGCGGTTTCTGACTGTTTGGTCGCTAATTAAGTTCCCTGAAGAGTGATGAAGCCTCACGGCTAACATCATGGCGGTTATTGTTGGAGCTCTTCGAGTTAAGATTTGAATGTATCGGTCTTGTCTCCGTGTGGTGCAGCGATACCGTCCTCCATGGCGCTCAGCCACGGTACCAGTGCTTCGGTAACGTGTCCAAAGTCGACTGATAACACTCTGACTTGTATTCAGAGCTAAAGCCACAGTACGTTGCCGGGAACCAGCTTCTATCATTCCCACGGCTCTGAGCATTTCTTCCCTGCTTAAATGACGTCGCCGCTCCATAATAACGTTGGTTTTAATCAGTAGTAGGGAAACAGTAGCACTAATAATGTCTTCAATGCGTTGTATGTTTTTATAGGGAAAATATCGACAGCTGATTTTCATCTTTTACTCGAATTTGATTCACAGTTCCTGATTCAAATTATGAAATGCACCAAAAAGGATCCATATAAATTTATAAAATCATAAATTTATTACAAAGCCACATCTCAATCTCACGAAATCCGCATAAAAATGCTTGATCCCTAGACACTTTTGATGTGTGTAATTTTGATATAACTTAAACTGCTAAGTTACTATAAAAAAAAACATTTTTACAAAAAAAAAAAAAACTACCGACTTCCAAAAAACACACTACAAAATTAAAAATAACTTTAATTTCGGAAGTCGGTACGTTGGTTCTGCATTTTCGTTTATTGACTTTTCGTTTGTTTCCCTCGATTTCCATGGGGTCCTTTCATCAGATTCCAAGCTGATGACAATGGGACCACGTCGAGAGTATAACCAATCTAACAAAAAAAAAAAAATTGGTCCACAATTGACGGAGAAATCGGTGAACATACATAAAAAAAGTCGAACAAATAACCTCCTTCTTTTTGGAAGTCGGTCAAAAAGAAGTATAATGTGTACCTAGGTATGACTCTTATCTGCACCTACATTATGCGGTGAAGTGTTAGGATAATTTATTATGCACTAGCGACCCCCTCCTGGTTCGCACGGATTTTACGACCTGACAACACATCGAGATTTCTATATTATAATATCCTAGTTTCCTATTAATGTTTTGACACATAAACCTTCCGGAATAAATTCTCTATTTTGTCATGATGCGTGGTTATCGTGATATGAATAAGACTATTTTAGATATTTAGATATGTATTCAGGTACGACAGAGGGGTAAGGTAACCAGTAATAATAACAGGGCGGGAAAGGCAGGAAGACCATAGATAATATAAACGTACTACAAGTTCGGATCTAGCACGTTACAAAAAAAAAAAAACTTATGTTGTATTACATATTTCCATGAACTGTGAATTAACTACACACTACCGAATTGGGACACTGTAATGGCAGCGTATGTAAGTAATAAATAAATAATAATGCTTAAATAAAGAAAAATGATGGTGAAAACCGCATCAAAATCCGTGACATTTTAGTTTAGACAGTTTAGAAGAACAACGCGTTCACACAGACAGAAGAAAGGGTTTTTTGAAATTCCACCCCTAAGAAGTTAAATTTCACGCGGATGAAGTCGCGGACAGAAGCTAGTTATTAACATTATGTAATGCATTAAACAACCTTAGATAATGTTTTAAATATTCAGTAGCTTGTCTCCAAATTCTAAAGAATATTCGATAATATGACCATTTGTGTGTACGGCGCTGCCTCTATATCCGTCTATTGTTATACAGCGTGTTGTTAAAACGATAAAACCGACATGTTTATTGTTTTTTCCGGCGCCTGAATCCCACAAATAAGTAAGTATACTCATGCATTGGATAAGCGACCAAGTGCGAGTCGGAATCGCACACGAAGGGTTCCGTACCACCATACAATATTTAACACGTTTTCTGTATGGGGTATGTACCCCTTTAATTTATTTTATTTTTATTACTTGTTGTTACGGGCCACGGTAGTAGGTACACACTGAAAATGTTAAGTGTCTACATATTACGGTTTAAAAGGTACAGCCCTGTCACACGGACGGACGGACAGCCGCGCCTTAGTAATAGGGTCCCGTTGGGTACGGAACCCTAAAAAGCTAAAACTCTTGTATTCTCATTGTAAATTCGAATCGTTCGATCGCACCTTAATTTGGTACCGGTAAGTTATTTTTTTTATTATGCATGCAGTGCGTGCTGTGATTTGAAAACCGTTAAATTTAAATTACCCAGTCCTTATTACGAGGCGCTACGACCTATAATGCTATAATTGTGCTGGTACTAATTTTGATTATGGCACTATTGGTCGCTTTCAGTATTGCATTGGTGCACGAGTCCCACACTCGCACTGACGAGAATGTGGTTCAATTATAAATAACCTGTTTCTAGATTTGGACACGGAACTCTATGGTTTAATGTCAGCTGACGGTGATGGTTTTTTTTATTTTATTAAAAAAAACATAACTTATCAACGCCTGTATGCCCGAAGAATTAGGCGACTTGCTGGCGTTTGGTTTTTGGTGCACCTTTAGTAGGTACCCACATTTCGTCAGTCGGGTAACCACTGAAAATCAGCGCTGTGCTGTGGGTCCCCTATAGCACAGCATCATGCTGAGTGGAAGCCTTTCTGTCACAGTCATGACGTGCAGGCGTCGACTATCCTGCTTTGTGCTCGTAATTATAGATAGTATATATTTTATTTTTATTTATTTTTCCTTATTATTAGAATTAATATTATATTTTTGTATGCACGTGTTTCTGTGACAAATAAACATATTAATCTTTCTTTCAGTTATGTTTGTTTAAAAGTTCCATGTAATTGAGGCCGAGCCTATTGCCATCAACCGGGCACAATTCCGGACTCCAGGCTGCTACTGAGAAATTCCAGATAAAAAACCCAATAACACTACCCGACCCGAGAATCGAATCCAGGAGCTCATGCTTAGCAGCGGCACTAGACCAACGGAGCAAAATAATTATTTGACAGCCTAACCCTAACTTATACACTTGGGTACCTACATCACTAGTTATATTATTGTTGATTGACAAATACATAATTTAATATTGTGTTTAAGAAAAATATGCCATGTAATAACCAAAATTATCATAAAATTCATCGGACGAGTCATATCATCAAAACAATACAGATATGGCAGATATTGATAACGGAATTTCTCTTATCGCGATTATTTTATATTTATATTGGCAGTGGCACTTCACTTACTAACCTAATTTTAGCCATTTAATTTAAATAGTTCTATAAAAGCTCTACTCTATTTTTCCATTTATATCCAATCTTTGAAAATCTGCGGCCCTGTAAACTTTGTTTAGCTTTGCTAACTGTTTAGCTGATCCGATCTTAGATTCTTACGACACGGGCGCCTAAATTATGAATACTTAAAAAAAAACAACAGCCTGATTATCTATAAGGCGCCAAATGTTATTATTTTCGATAAACACATACTTGATCAAATATCCTCCTAGTGAAGAGACTAATAAGTAAGATATTCCAATAGTTTCCTGTTACATTATCACTATTGCAACACATTGCATATCATTATGAAGTACTAAGTTACTAATATATTCAAAGGTTATAGTTTTCTCTCTGCCCACATCGCGCCAATGGGAAGTGGGCGCCACTCGCTAAATATTTGGGTTCCTACCAACCCACGTTCGTTCTACATTGCCTTATGCACTTGGCAAATATTCGCAGATAGATAATATTTTATGGAGATGTTTTATATTATAATCTTCTCGACTTGGTCATAACGCCAATAACATAATGTTCCATAACACTTTTGTTTTCGTAAGCTTCTAACGATAAGACATTATTCTAGCTCTTGCTAACAGCTCCGCCCGCGTGGAGGTCGGATATTAGTCGAGATAAAAAGTATTGTTTTAACCTAAGTCATTATCTCTCCGTGTTCCAAATTAAATCCGTTCAGCCGTTTATTCGTGAAAAGGTAACAGACGGACACACAGACCGATGACAGACTTAGCCCCTTTGTACACACATGTTTTCCTTGCCGTGAGAAACTACGGTTTATTCACCGTAAATTGGCACGGTCATCAGTGTTGAATCACTATGGAAGCTTGTTGACGGAGACGTTTTTCTACGGCGCGGTTTATATACGTAACGTAAAGAAACCGTGCGTGTACAAGGGCCTTACTTTTTCTTTTATAGTATTAGAGTAGTCAGATAATTTAGCTTCCAAATGTTGCTTAGCCCTAAATCTCATTTTCCAAGCACCAAAAGACGCAAGTCTTGATTGATTTCAATTAATAAATTGAACATGAACATCTAACATCAATCAACATCACACAAAATAAAGAAATAGACGTCAAACCTCGACGAAAAGTGACACAATGAACTCGTGGGAAATGCAATAACGTCTTAATTAAACTCATTTCCCGTTGTAAAACATAACAGTAACTGTAGCCATTGTGGAAAACCAGCTGACTCATAGGAATTAAAAGACAAATTGCGATACAAAAAGGCTGATAGCACAATGTGTAGTGATATCCGTTTATAAGCTAAGCGGGGTTTAATATCTGCGAGTGGTCGTGCCATTGTGGCTCCACATAACGTATAATAGGTGCTACGTACAATGGAAGTCTTACACCCGGTTTCTGCATTGAGAATTTCGCGGGCTACATTGAAACCACTTCAAGTAATGCTAAAGTAGCATAATTTGGTTTTTATCTGATTTAATTTATTTATTATGTTTTTCTGTTAGTTTATGTCGTGTGGCAATGGGTGTTATCTACCTGAAATAAATGAATTTATTATACCAAATCAGCTTATAATGTTCCCACTGCCTGGGACTTCACACAGGCCTCCTCTTTGTGAGAGGGATTGGCCTGTGTAATCCACCACGCGGGCCGTGCGGGTTAGTGGATGTGAGATGTCTTCGAATTTTTGGTTCTAGAACATGCCGGTTTCCTCACGATGTTTTCCTTCACCGTTTTGAGAGCAGTGGTAATGAAATAATTTATACAAAGTAAATCGCCTGTTTGGGTTCAAACCTACGACCTATAACTCGTAAGTCGGGGCTGTTGCCACTGGGCCACCACTACTCTATGCTAAAGTAGATGTTTGACAGATTCTTAAGTTCAATTTCTCAATTCAGAAACCGAGTTTAGCAGCTACACCTATCCAGCATGTAAATAGCGTGTTTTCTTAGAACATGCGACTGATTGCTGTTCATCTGGCGACTCTAGTGCGCTATTTTCAGCGCGTATTTGCGTGTTCGAGGTTGTTGTATCACTCTGCTTAGTACGCTTTGATTATCCACTTAATACTTTCATCTTACACTTAAGTTTTCTCTACTCTAAGTGCTTCTTAAGTATTGAGAAGTGGTCTTATATGTATTTCACCGGAAAGTAGATAAATTACAGATATGCTGTCAGTAATGAAATCTTTTGTATCTTTTGTGTTTTTGTCAAGAGTTTACTGCCTGCGGCGTATTTCGTAGTGGTCTGAATGTTTTCTTTCAGCGACTAATCCAGTTACAAAGGTATAGATTGTCCACGATCCCACAGCCATCTAACTTCGTCCTTCGTATTTGTTTTACTCCCTTCAATGTCTTTACACCTCTCAGAAACACTAGAATTCACTCAATCAACGCTGAATAGCAACAAAAGCAAAACGCTTCAATCTACAACAAAACGTTAACGTTCTTCAAACAGGCCACACCCAAGAAACACTGCATAACAACTGCAATACCCAAAACGGGATAAACAAAACTGTAGCTCCACGTAATGACTAAGGACTAGGTCATTAAGGGGCATACACTGAACGTAGAAGTTGGTGTTGAAAGTTTAACTACTAAGTATTAGGAAGATGGCGTGCCGCGTCGTCCGTGTTCCAGTCGGACGCTCGCGTGTTCCATTGTGTAACATCAGTACAATAGCCCCAGTGTACTGCACACACAATATAAGTGCATAGAATTTTGCACTGGAAGGTATAGGAAAATGGTTGCTTTGGATATTTGTTATGTAGCCGCTATGGTAGAGGTCAATTGAAGTTTAGAGCTTATGTACTAAAGGCATAAACCATAGGTTCAAAGAGTTAAATCTTCACTTTAGATTATCGTCGTGCCCGTTATACGTGTTTGACGAATAGACCTTCGAAACAAAGCTACTCTGTGTATTAAACCGTATATGTGATTGGAAGACAAAGGAGGAAGAAAAATGTGCCATAAAATTATTAATCTTCAAACGAAATCTAAATTAAGCAGAATTTGGAACAAAGACAAAGATAAAAGCACTTCCCAGGATGTCTCGTGTCCTGAATTCGACAGAAAATTGCGGCAATTACAATCAAAAGAAGCTGCATTTGTGGCATGACCAACTTGATCCTAATTATGTCTCATCATCGTAATAATCTTGGCAGCTGACATGCGGGACGAAAAAAAAATGAATCATGTTCGAAATATGAATTTACAAACGCTTCCATTTTTATGGTATAACTGTCACATTGCGCACGCGTTGAACGTCCGTTCGGTCGACGGTCGGTAATGTTCCCTTTTGAACTGTTAATTGGTACTTCCGTCCCTCATTGAATTGTGGTGGTCTAGCTGCAATGCAGCGGTGCAATAACAGGGCATAAAAAGCTGGCAACTCGATATTAGCCTGTATTATCTTGGGGCATTGTGAAATAATGGAAACTGCAGTTAGCTTACTGGACTTTATGACTGAGTAATGATGCGACGACGTGTATAAAATGTGTAGTTAATGTTGTCTAAGATTGTGTCGTAGTTAATTGCTTTGGATGAGCATATCAACAATATGTCAAAGTACTTAGGCCAGCCGATGTATTCTGTTTGTATCACATCGTGAAAATGTAAGCTTTCCTTCCACCTGATGCCAGTGGTTGACGCTATTGACAGCTCACTACACGCTCACTTCACCTAACTTTTCACGGTGTGATGGTTACGGAATAGCAATGCAAGCAGAGTGATTTGACAACATAATTTCACTTATAAACAGAAATCTTGGACACTAATGAACAGAATGGTCCGACTTGCTGAATTTCTAATTAACACAAATAACCGTGTACAAGACGTAAACATGGAAACTATCTATGAGTCAATACCACACTGAATGTTACTTACAGAATCCTGCATGGTTACTACAGAATCCAAAATCTAATCACTCATCATCATCATTGCCTAGCCTTTTCCCAACTATGTTGGGGTCGGCTTCCAGTCTTACCGGATGCAACTAAACACCATTTCATGGAGCGACTGCCTATTTGCCCTCCACAACCCAGTTATTGCTTATGACGGTACTCCTTGGTAAGACTGGTTGTCTATCTGTCTTCCACAACCCAGTTACAAAGTCTAATCTCTCGTTGAAATTATTATTATCCTTAGAACTTACATCATCCTTATCTCCACCATCGATCAGTAGTCAGCTGGAGAGCATAAACATAGATAACCTTGACAGATATCGTTAGACCTTCACGAGATCCAGTTTATTTCTTACTAGGTACTATGAACAGCCTTGATGAGACGCACCTTTGCGTGATGTAGTTGCGTTTGTGAATTAGCATTTTATGTTGTAGGTTATATGCAGATTCGGTTTAATCTCATGGACTGGTTTATGATTTGTTGATTATTTGTAGAGGCTTTATTGGTTTTCACATGGAAAATCAAAAAGATCATTTTAGCAACTAGCAAGTAAACTTTAACAACTAGTAACTGCTGGAGCCTCCTTTTATGCAAATAAGTCTGTGTTTGGAAACTCCTTTGAAACATTGATGTTGTTTTTCTTCTATACATATAATACATACATAAACTGACGCCTTCCCATGGGGTAGACAGAATGCCACCTGCTATGATCCTTACATACTCCTTATGCCTCGTTTACGTTCATATAACTGGTCATACATGCACGCCAGTTGCGAGTACTACCTGTGGTACTACGCATGTAACCTTTCTGAAGTACATCACCATATAGGTAGATCACTATTATCTCTTCCTAGGGCGTCCCCTCCTTTTCCACTTACATCTGCCTTGTAAATACCTTTTGTTAATCGCCTTTTATACATCAACATGTCCAAATTAAGCATACTCTTTTAAATTTTCGTCACTACATCTTCTTTTAAACCTCACCGTTGACTTATTACAGCATTCCTCAGCCTATCATTATACATGATGTCACGTTTTATTCGTGGGAATGGAGGATGCGGATTCGAATCCGGTATTAGCTACAGTAATAAGTCAATCCTAGATACACACGTAATTCTTATTTAAAGATTGTAACTTTGTTCACGTTTACATGTCGATGTAAAGCAATAAACTGTACGTGACCAATATGTTAAGATGGAGGACGGTTTCAGAATTGATAGGCATAACACGAGCAGTTTTATGACCGCATTTTCACTAGTTACTTATTGAAACGGTTTTGATGGCTACCCGTTCTGCGTAAAAATTTCAGAGAAGACTATAAAATCTTGAGCGTTAACCTTTGACCAAAAGTCCAAATGCCCTTAAAACTCTTTTAAAAAATATACTTCGTCTCATTACAAAACGAGTTCTAGCTATATTTTAAGCCCAAACATTACCAAACCAAACCGACAACCGTATAGGTTGTCAACCGAGACTCGGGTTTGACGTCAGTTTTTGTAATTAGAACTTTAACTTGGTCGAAATGATGTTCGAAATTAAAAATTGCTTGATGAATTAAACCTGGGTCTAAAGAAAAACCTTTTTTTTATTATGGCCGCAAATGTTTACATGTGCATTAGCTTTCAAGGCAAAGGGAAAACAATAATTAATATTTGTAAAAGCCAAACCATCGGCAAGAAGCGCCACTTGTCTCGTTGTTGAGTGCAAACTGCACGTTCTGAGTATCAAGTGTCAAAACAAGGGCCATTTTGATTTCACACGCGATCATGCACCTAGATAAATTAATAGCTACAGAAAATACGATGGTTTCTATGACCTATACTATTGTTTTTAAAATATTCCTCTACCGTCATCATCATCTGTATCATCTGCCTAATTGCCTGAAAAAAGTAAAAAAATAGATATAACTTTGCAATTTTTTTGTATCGAGTAAAATTCATTGAATTGTGTAGGCATCTTTTACATGATACTAGTAGTTCGCTCAAAGAATGATCCTAAAGCAGGTGTAGAGTGCGTGAGCTGGAACCTAAGCAATTTCTTCTAAGCAATTTCTTTTCTTCTTCCCTCTGGGCATCCTGAACAAATTCCTGAAGAAACTGCTTAGGTTCCAGCTCACGCACTCTACACCTGCTTTGTTAAGTGGACTATAGACCAAAAATTAAAAAAACATATACCAAAATGTTAAATCCCTATTCCACATACTTAACAAGTTACACGAAATAGAAAAACCACTTTTTTTTTTCAACATTTCTCTAGTCAAACCGCATGTAGCTGAATATAGCCAGTATTTGAAATGGAGCGACTGCCTATCTAACTTTTGACCTCTATCTTTTGACGTTTAAAAAGTTGGACAGGTTAGTGCATCTGTATCAAAATCTTTACGGAAGGTCTCACTTATTGGGTAACCCTTTTAAAATTATCTTATTCATCTTTATTAAAATGTCAGCCATCGATAAGAAGCTCTTGTTACCTTTAGTTAGAATAAATATCACGTTTTGAGTATCAACTGCGAAACCCAAACAAGTGCGCCACTTTGATTCTCACCGCGCTATCGTAAAGATAGTTGTTTTCTAAACTCAGTCCGAATAGTTTATTTTTGCAGTATTTACGAGTAAGTTGTTGTTGGTTCTAGTTTTTGCTTTCACACTTGTGAGGTGTGGGATATCTGTATCTGCATTAGTTATTTGTGAGACGCTGTCATAATTTGAAAAATACATTGATTTATTTTTTCAATTTCACCGATTTATGTTAGAAATCTAAGGGTCTCCTTTTGTAATAGATAGTATATCTGTTAACATTATATTATGTGGCCTTTTTACTTTAGTCCCATAGATCATCATTAAAATACCATCTTAATGCATTATGTCTACCTCTCCTAACCTATCTTCACATCTTTCCAGGATCCGTCCGCAGACACCAGGAGAGGTGGTAGAAGGATGCGGTATATGCGCACGTGCTGGAGGCGCCGCGGGCGATGGCGGGGTCGCCCTGGGGTCAGAGCGCGCATTCACATTCGACTACGCCTTCGAACCGTGTTCGTGCCAGCAGATAGTCTATGACACCTGTGTGAGGAAGCTGGTGGAAGCAGCCTTGGATGGATATAATGCTACTGTACTTGCATATGGACAGGTTAGTGCATCTCCATCTAAATCTTCTGGAAGGTGGCATTTATTAAGAAACCTTACAGTAGGTTTGCTGCTTCAGCTATGGCGTTCTCTATTAACTCTCAGGTGAAGACGTAAAGTACTTTTGAACTATTAAATTCTGGATATTTCTAGAGAAAGGCTCAACTTCGACGAATGGTACCCATTAACCTTTCGATAGAAGGCCATCGCGCCAATGTCTATCGTTTATAATGTCTACGCTGAAATCAACTTTCTCTGCATAACCTTCTAAGATCATTTCCAGCAATAAACCGTCGATTTATATAAATCGTCTGGAAACCCAAAATATATAATAACTTTGGAATAAGTTTCAATATAAAAACGCAAACGTTCAATGAAATAAAATTCAATTCCGAAAGAGCGACGACCTGAAAACTTACCGCAAAAGAAAGTTAGCGTTTCGTGCATTTAATTTGTTCGTGTCATCAAAAAATGTATTTATCATGCAAACTTTCAGTTTGTAAGCTCGTTGTTTCGTGAAACTGATCTATTATTTTGACCTAGTTTAGCTAAAAATATGGCAAAGAACACTGTAGTGCAATTGTTGCATCTCGAGAACATGGTGTGGTGAAGCGTCGTCGGTTCCGTTTCGCTAAGGGGAGCATTGTGTTGTTTAGTGAAAAAAATTCCAGCAAAAACGCTTCTAATCAGCGGTACACTGCCAAATTTCCTAGAATAATTCAATGTAAATTGCCAAAACCCCATTAAAATGCACACAGCCTATCCCAATAGTACCTAATTCTACTAATTTAAAATACCATGGGTTAACCCCATGAATCACTTAGCTGTGGACTTGGCAAGTTGACACGACTCGACCACGACGCGGCTAAAATTGAGTCTAAATAATATTGTCTCCGGCTCTGTAGGCATTTGACATTACATAAAATTAATTAGCTGGAACATATTTGTAGAATGCAATTAGTTACAAAAACTATCCAATGTCCTTTTCCAACAAAACAGCTTGTAATAAACCACGGGTTTTATTTGGATATCTGCCATAATTAAGGTATAGGTTAGTTAGTGGTCTGAAAACTTGGGAGATAAAGGTATTATATCACCATTCTTGATCTCGCAACTGATTGACAAGCAGTAAAATAAAATAAACATTAAAAAAAACATTACGTTGCTACCCAATCCACCCACGGTTTAAATTTTTCACTTTTTGCAACGGCCACGTGCAGAGTACCTACGCCTAATTGGAGCTGTGGCACATATCTTAAGACTACTGCAACATATCTTCAACTGCGCCTAATGCAAACACTACTTGGAAAAACGTAGTAAGTCGCAGTCACGCTCCTTGACCGCATTGTACTGCAGAAGGTTGGTAGAAAAATGAGTAGGTACTAGTAAGGGCACGGTCTGGTGGTCCGGACGGACGTGTTGAAAGAGTGTCCAAAGACAATAGACACAGCTACTGCCATAGTTGAAGGCGTAGATAGTGAGGTTGATAAGGAACAAATTTATTATTACAATCGAGTAGGCCGTAGTGCTTTTATTGAAGATAGATATAAATTAAGGATGGCTAGTCTTGGCTAGCTCTCTTTTCAACGAGATTATTTTTCGTTTAACAAAAAAAGATGATAGCAGTTCTAAGATTGATGCTGCCGTCTAAAGCCCCATTGCATTCACTTTAAAATATTTGCCGTAGTTTCAATCATTGTACATTCTTTCAAACCTTCAAAATCTCAGTGTTTTTCAAAAGTTATTGATTTTATATCAACAACAAATAACCGGACATATCATTAATATCATTAGCATCCTTGTACGTTTGTGGTTACTTATCCCTCCAGCTCCGTGGGTCTTAGCTAGATAAGTAAGCCGCTCAGCCCATTTCCATATAGAGTTTCCACGAGTCTAACACAATTCAATTAAAACACCGTGAAGGCCGCGACACCTGACATTATTTACTGACACACATACAGAACACTATGGCTGTAACTTATCACTTTATAGCTACACTTTCGAAGTCCTGCGATTTCGCTCGGATTTTGCGAAAATTTGTAACTAAAAGGGCAAATTTGCTGTCAGTGTCATCAGTTTTGGGGAATTAACACTGACAGCTATTAAACCCGGTTTAGATGTTCTGATCGCGTTCAGTTTCATTGGTGAAATTTGCCGTAAGCCTCGGTCTGGTTTTAGGAATTTCGGGATAAAATAATATGTTTCAGGGTCTCCACTTCTCCAGTATTAGAAAATAGCTAGTTTAAAAGAAAAGTTCGATTAAGTCCAGTTATTTAAAAGTTTTCAGAACTTTCCTGGGAATAGAAACTCGGTGCTTTTCCTAATAGGAACTAAAGAGAATTTATCACTGATTTGTAAAGAATTTTGCGGGTTGCTATCTTCGACCGCGTATGGTTGCCAAACAGGTTGAGTATCACAGCCTAGTACTTAGCCGTACCTGCACTATAACCTATAATTTAACGGCATAATAAACTAGGAATCTGTGAAGTTACTTGTATGGCGATAATAAACTTTATAAGAGTTGGATTTAATGACTACTCTGAGCATAGGGTGAACCAGGAAAAGAAGCCATAATGCGAACGAACCAAGTCCGATTTGAAGCGATCGAATGGTAAGCTGGTGGACTTAGATCCTTTGTTATGTAAATAAAAACTGTAGTGTAGAGTAACTGAGGAAATCCCGGGTCAAAGTGCAATATCATATTGCACATTGTGAATTTAAAAATAAACCACGGGGTTTCCAACATTATCGCCCGATCTTCTTGCTTCAATAGTTTTTGTTTATTTTCTTGTTGTGGTCGTTTTGACAGTTTTGAGAGCAGTGATGATATGAAATATGTACCTACACAAAGTAACTCACGACCTACAATTCTTAAGTCAGGGCCGATATTAATCGGCCACAACTGCTCTCAAAACGGTGTAGAAAAGCATCGTGAGGAAACCAACATGTCCTAGAAACAAAAATTTGAAGAAATGTGACATTATCAACCAACCCGCAATGGGCCTTGGCAATGGTGGATTATTTCCCACTCGAGAGGAGGCCTGTGTTTCAGCAGTGGAATCATTATAGGCTGATTATGCTTGTGGTCATTGTAAAACCGATTGACCTACAATAATTTAAATATTTTCCCTATTAAAGCTATCATTAATTGCACGGTGACATAATTTGGGCTAGCATTTTTACGCAACCGATAGTATAATTAGAGATTATTAGGTCAAGTACGCACATATACCTAATAAAAGGTTACGTGGAAATTTAGGATAGTGTGGCCTGTACACATTGTATAGAGAGTTATAATAATATTCATTAGTAATGGGGTGTCCATTATACCCTAAAATTTATGACAAAATCTGTTGTGGCGAAGTTCAATAATCTAATATTTCTACATGACCTTCAACGAGATATATAGGTATCAGCTTTTCGGTAGCTTTTTTTAACTTTTTTATCATCGTTTTCGATGATAGGATGTCACTGCGTCTAGCCTTTTAGGGCTCTGGGCGTACTTACTTTAGTATCGTTAGTCGTAACGTATTTGGAGACGAAGATGATGATGAAATCTCAAGAATACGACAGATTTAAAATAAATTTGCTTTTACACCTAGTATATGTATATCCTATTTTGAAATACAGAATATTGTGTTTCTTCTTTCAAAGTATGCAGACAATTTAATGCCTGCCAACTTGTCACTCCTCTATTGTATTTGAAATGTACAGGTATTTTATAATTTATTTATTTATTAAAACTTTATGCACAAGTATAAAAACTGTACAAAGGCGGACTTAATGCCTTGGGCATTTTCTACCAGTCTACCTATATAAAGTAGTATAGTATTTTCTGTTACCTCTTCACTTCAAGTAAAGACTCTCCATCAAACTGTAGTTTTATTTATTTATATATTATACTCTTATACCAGAAAATACATTCAACACTACAAAACATATAATGGGCAATTTTCTTCTTCTTAGCGTGTCGATAGCAATCTAAATGAACTCGGCCCAGAATTCGGCTACTTGTTTGGCGCCGTCACCAGCGTCCATGGGCAATCTAATGTCTATGTCTGAACTGAATTTCGTGTAATATTCAATATTCCATTATTATTTACAAAACATCCTCTGTAAAGCTTGCGGCAGTTTCCCATATACCGCTAAAATTCTATGAGTCTCGTACAAGAGTGCAATAATGTCATATAATTTCTTTGCTTCGCAGACGATTTCATACTCTTAGGGTGGATGATAAAACTTTGATGCTGCTTGGTGCTCATCTTCAAAGTCAAAGCTTTATTTCGAGAGGGAAGAATAGGCAAGAAACTCCACCGTCTTCTTTTGCTAATAGTAATACCTCAGTTTCTTTCGCATCTCGAAAACACAGCAAAGATTCTTATACAAAACCCACGCTGGGTCGACTGTTTTTTATTCTAACCTGAAAACTGTAGATGTATGTACGATCGCAAAAAACCCACCTTGTGTTGCGTGTATAGAACCAATTTGCTGAGCTACAGTAGCCAAATTGCACATTAAAACTTATACAATATGCCAGTAATCTACGGGATCATCTAGGTACATAGTGACAAGGATCGAAAAGTTTGCAACAAAAGTATTTGTAAAATTTAAACTTTATCAGAGATTCCCAATCAACTGCTAGTGAGTTCCGTGACTCGGGTTTTCGTGATACTTTTATATTTATTTAAAGCCGTACCAAACTGCTGATGATATTGATAAAGAGTTATTACTTCAGTACCACCAACGAATACTATGAAAAGCCATACCGCCTATATATATTGGTCAGCAATTACAATCTACAGAAGTCGTCTAACCTTAAATTTATTAAACTTTTTAGAGAACTTTTTGTTACGTAATTTTTTTATGCGCTCCTACTAGGCAATAGTAGGTAGGTGTTTAGCTTCCTTTGTCTGGTAGTATTTATATTTAACCGCCATGCTATGCCAAGTTAATTACCGATGCAACAAGTAGCCGATGAGAGGGTAAAGGTACTACGCTATGCTACTCTGTAGTACTGTCTTCTATAGAAATTTTGACTCCCTTCGTATCGGTAACATACTCACGAATCTCAATCTTACCAATAGAAGTCGGCGAATTAGAAATTCTCCAGAACATTCAGATTACATAGCTGAGTATTTGCAGCATCAGTTCAAATGGAATTAGCAGGCATATCGCCACTGCATCACGGTCATTTTGTACTCGTCCTGACCCATTTCGTTCAAACACTGGCGGTGTTAAACCAGCACATATGCTAATACGGCTCGATTGTACATCCACACTCGGACCACATAAATTATGCTCGCCCCTTTCAATATATTATATATAACGCCAACAGTTATAGGGATAAATTGACAGGAAGTTTGCGTAAAAGTGCCGAGGGGAAAGGGCTTCTGATATTTATTACTTGAGCCTGTTGGGAAATATTGTCGCTGGTAGCGTTTTGTTAGAATTATCTATTCATCGGCTATTTGCCATGAGTCACTTCCAAAATGGCAGCAAAAGTCATGGTGACATATCCCATGCAGGGTTTATGCCTTCTTTACAAAACCTTGGTTATCGAACCAAGTATTTGCTGAACTCTCCACATAACCAATTTTTCTCCAGCAAAATATAGATAATCCACATTGCAAAAGAGGAGCAAAGTTCCTTACGCGATCCTCGCCTGCATACACATACTCGAAAGATACAGAGAGAGAGAAAGTCGCAAGAAGGGGCATAACGCTTTTTCCATATGTGACGATTTCTACCAATGAACGCCTACCGAAGGCCGCGATAAGAAACTTCGTACCAAAACACTTACCTAAACACAAAACCCCTCCCATAAATCTGCAAATCAATCAGATCAAGATTCTTTGTAAATAACGTAACAAGCAAAACATCTACGTTCAATGTGTTCTTTATCTAGCGTGTAAAGTGGTCTCACCATATATGCCCGTAGTAACTCGGCAGACAGCCCACGTGCGTCACTAATTAGGTTACGTTACAAAAACTCAATGACAGAAAATATTTATGATTTGCATGCGGTGTTAACAATAAAAGTTGAACGCCGAGCTGCGCAGGCGGCGTGGCGGTCCTTGCCGCTTGCGCCCGCCCACGGCGACCTCCTTGCGGTATGATATGAACCACGCCGCTAATTAAGTGCCTGAGCACAGAATGATTGCTTTATATTAAGCACTTATCCGATAAAGAATGTCTAAATAAGGTAATTCATAATTGTCCAATTTACAGTGCAGATCTTTCACTCTGTTCGAAATTAATTGGACGTTGTTTGTCGCTGTATAATTGCCGAGTCAATAATGTGTCTTGATTAAACTCGACTGTTTAACTTTCATTAACCCAGGTGCGCACGGGCGCGTTTTTCCCGCGGCGATTTTTTTTTTCGCGCATTTGATTGTCAATGCACTGCTTCGCGCCGAGAGTTGAAAATCTCACAGTGTGTTTTTTTGACGCGCTGGGATGCGCTCTTTTGGATTCTCAACGCTCAGGTAAACATCGAGAGTTGAAAATCCAGTGCGCGATAAAATCCCGCCGCGATATTTTCACGTGGAAACGGTTAATTACTTGAAGCTACTGCAGTATAATTATGGAAAGTGCTTTAATTATCTTTGAAGTGCTTTAAACCAATCAGTCCTGGTATGGATTTGTTTAGACAATGTGGTCGTTCATACGCTTCCCCTTTTGTTCCGGGGTGCTCAACGTCAGACGGCACAAATATTTATTCTGGTTTCGGACAGTTTTTGTCTACGCCACTGTCAGTGCCAACCAGAGTATTTTTGGTTAAACGACATCCTGATTTGTCATGTCCATTGAATCTTTTGATGTTCCGTCTAAAAATATTCACACTGTAGTTTCGGGTGAAAATTTAGTCCTGTCATTTGGTAAATTTACCTCAAAAGTTTTCCGGGAGTTTTGAAAATTGTTGATTATATTGATTTCGACGTGGTCTTTTCGAATTTCACTTTGTTTACCGCTAGCACCGCCAAATTGGAAAAATGGCACCCAAAAAAGAAAATGTTCTTGATAATTTTCATGACAAATCATGAAATTGTATAGCTGAGACTAGACTGTCAATTTTCAGCAAAATATTTAACAGGTATCGTTTCAGCTCTAATTATAAATCTGCTAATGCCGTTCGTATAAAAGCATCAAGCCAATAAGATCAAACGAAAGTAACTGGAAACTTCTAAAGAGTCGCTCGTTACTCATCTCATTTATTCCAGAAATAATCTGAAAAATACACAAAGTAGATTCAGCTTCACCTCACGGGAATTGTCACTTAACCTACTTGAACTGTAAGCGTGTATTTCCGAAATAATTTTCGCTCAACTGTACCTGAAATATCTCAGACCAGTCCGTGGAATACTTGATTGTTGTTCATGACTTCATGAGTGAAGTACCGATGTCCGTTTTCACTTACACTAGGCTACATCTAAATGAAAGCCTGTTGTCGGATTTCCAACTTTCGACGCTGCGCTGAGCGTTGAAAATCCAATAGCGCGCTTTTATTTAGACATTCAAGTAGGTGTCGTCTAGTGAAGTCGGCCTGAGCTTCAATTGAATGGATTGGCCATTACCTCGCAGATGAGTGCGTCGACCTTGTACGTGAACTTGGATAGAGATGTAACAACTAGGTTATCTTATCTTGACGTTAAACTGTTTATAATTGCTATAATAAACCTGTTTGGTTCAATTTATTGGCAGTGATGAGGTTTTTTAGAAGCGTTTCGTACCGTTAGGCGAGGAATTGGTGTTAGGAGGTGGCAAAATTATTTTAGAATTATGATTTTGTGCAAAGTTAACGAAAAACAAATACCGTATTTTGTAAAGACGCAAAACAAAAATATTAGAAATCATAAATCTTTCCTTGACACCCGACAACAGTCCTAACATAATAAAAACCAATTACCTACCATCTTGGGTCAAGATCATCGAAACAAAAAACATGATTATTCTCAAGATTACAACAACAATTACAACGAAGTACCTTCCCAAAAACAAACACAAATTGCTAATGATAATTGTTTAACAAATACTACACGGGGTGATTTCACAATTCCACACAACCTGACGACTAAACGATTTTCCACAGACATGTTTGATGAATGCTTCTTCAAATAGAACACTGGTTCCTTGTTTTCTTTGTCTAGCTGTTATCGACGGATATCCGGGCCTTTGACAGGGCCCTTTTGTACTGATAAAGGGCTGACATACTTCCACAAATTACCTATTGAATGAAATATTTAATCTATGAACGAAAGGGTTAGAGGTAATGAAGGAGTTTTTGGGTGAAAGTATAAATAAAGTATTAGTTGGTTAAACCTATTGAATCGGTTAATGAATGAATGAATAATTAAACGATGAACGATTACTTATCCAGGTATGGGTTGAATCAGAAAAAGATATACCAATATTCAGTGCGGTTATAGAAGATACTAACACAGGACAGAATGGTGGCCCAAAGCAGAAATGATATTCAACTGTGGGTAGTGACCCAGATTTAATAATAGTTCAGTAGATAAATCTGAGCATAGCTGGTAACAATATTGCTCCAAAGGATAAAATAATCCAAGCCAATAGAATTCGTAAGAATTTTAAAACGTAATAAGTTGAACTTCTTAATAAGTAGCCAATAATTAACTGCCAATAACCTGATCCATTAAGTCGCCGGAATTTAGCTTAAGTAGCTGTTGTTACTTAAATAAATATTAATCACATCACATCCTTCTGGTGATAAACATACCTGGAAAACCCGAATTTAACGGCGCAAAACCGCTAAATTCGAAATAGCTACAAACATACTAACCGTCGACCACGCATTTTTTTTTTCTAATGTACCATAATATGCGTAGTGCTATTGACCTGTGGCCATATGCCATGGAAGGTCGAACATGATACTGGCCTCCATCCGACCATAGATATTACAAACCAGTTCGGAGTTCAAGCCATTATCTAATCGATGGACCGAGTAATATAAGAATTCCGATTTCAAGGCGTTCTCCATTTGGTAACTTAAAATATGAATGGAGCCAAGACAGGTGTTGGTGAAACAATTTCCGTTTTGCGATTGCTGTTTGCGGTTTTTTTCGCCTACTGCTTTCCGAATTTGGATTATTTTTAAGTTTTGCGAAACGATGCCTAATCGTTTCGCAAAACTTTACTATCCTTGGTGAACACACTTGGAAAATGGTAATATGTATTTGATTGGTAGACATAAAAGGAAATTGGCAAATATGTTTGCGCTAAGCGTAATGTAGTAGCCAAACTCTCGGCGAAGTTAAAATTATAAACTAAGTGGATTAAAGAGTTCTCATGAATCAGAAGTGTGGAAACCCAGATAACCTAGAAGCAGAGCAGATTAAATTTAAAAATTTAAAATTTTGACCATCTTTGTAAAGTTCACCGCAGGAGCTACGTCTGCCAACAAACTGCTTTGTAGTTTGGCGAAGGTAAAAATATCTTGTTTAAAATTATTTCTGTGAATAAACACTTCTTATTTTTTTTTTTTAAGTATTCTATAAAGGAGTCTAAAAATATTCATGCCTCAAAGTGGTCTTTTAAACGGATATAAAGCATGATTTATTAAAACTTTTGAAACAGTTCAAACAACTCATTAAACCACTAGGCCTATGATTTATGATAATAACCTATGGCTCATTTAATTAAACAGAATGATAAAGAAGCTACATAATTTATATTTTGAACTTTACGACTTGTTTAATTGCAAATAAATTCCCAATTATTATCAACAACAATATTCGCAATCAATCACCACTTCCTCTGAGTTTGTCACAGTTCAGTCGGGGGCAAAGAATTGTCCCTGAGGAATTCCTCACTGATTGGCCTGCAAAGCGAATCATCCCGCATCTATTAGGGTTTCAAAAATCTTACGAACCTACACTATAGTTTCTTTCTTTTCTAAATAGCTACTCGGCCGTATTTGTGTTCCATTTGCGATGTTAGAAACACGGCCTATTGAAAACAGTATCAAACGTTTAAGGGCAGCGGGTGACGACATTAGCGCCTGTGCCGTAAATGGGCGGGCGGCGCGCGCCTGTGATCTATATCTGTGCGTCCGCGCATACCACGCCGCCGCCGTTTCCTACATATAAAGCGTTAGGACGACCACACACTTGCTGCTAGATGCTTCTACCGTTACTTAGCATGTGTAGCTTGTGTGCGCAAAAAGTGATTCACTTAAATTTTCGCTAAATCATTTAAATTCACTATACAGAGAAGCGATGGTATTCCATCCTGTCTCTAACACTACTGTAGTCTTCAATAAGTCTGTAGTGTTATGAGCGGCAGTGTGTACCATTTCCATATCTTGTGTAAAATGCTCAATGTTTCCGAAAGCCGGATTCCTGCCGACTGAAGCCGCACGGTGGCCTTCTTCAGCAGCAGTTTTGCCGTGGTGACGTTTGATAGAGTCTTTCTTAGCAAAATTACATTGCACAATTCATTCCTCATGTATATACTTATGTACGACATTAACTGCAGCGTGTGTGGTCTACCTTATTGTTTATGTTGATTCATTCTTTAAATATGTAAATGCCGCGGTGGTCCCATTTCATGCCTTTTAGAGTATCGTGCTCTTTGTCCAGTATTGCACGTAATAGGGAGAAAAATGCTCCGGTCGTTAGCATAATGAGCTAGTTAACGCCACTTATAGCTGAATTTATTCACTAATCAGTACAAATTGAGTAATGATTAAAGAGATGTTGACCTTGAAGTGTGCTGTTATTGCATAGAAATGTGGCATTGTCTTGCGATTTTTATTGTGGGCGCTACCGAGAAAAAGGTTAGTGACGAAATCTACACATTCATATTCAAATGATATACTCGTATATTGAGCAATAGAATTCAAAAATGCAGTACCGTGCCTTATTTGATCATACCAGTGAACGAAAATTCATTCACTGGATTATACCTATAACTTAGGTGCCAATCTGAGCTTCGTTTAAAATCGACACAACAATGTTTGTGATAAAATCGAACGCGTATAAATGTCCTGAAAGGGCGACGAATGGTAATGCAATTCGTCACGCTGGGCTTTTACTACCGCCGTAACGGATGCACCCCGAGTCAAATCGTCCCATCTAATATGAAATCACGCATCTCAGAGAAATCTAAACGACTGCTCCCGGCTACTTTCCACTGTTGACTGTATATAAATCTGGACAAACAAAATTAATAAGTACTTCCATTTTCGTCGGTTCGCCTTGCAGCTATCTTCTATTTGTAGTCTTTCAAAGATTATTATCATATTTGCTACAACCGCTTCTGTTTCGAAGCTTCGCCTTCTGTAGGTATATATTATATATGTACGTTCTTAATCAGGAAACGATAACTACTATTCGCTCATTATTAAAGTGTCATAAAGATAGTGCGTACCAATTTATCATTAACTGAATCGATATTATCGGTTATAAATTACTCAGAAGACCATATCGAGTATATCTCTTTGATATAAATATTGCGTTGCAGGTGGATCAAAATATTGTCCAACCAAAACTTCAATAATGTCTGGATATAAATTGAATAGCACAAAAATATAAAAACTGAACTCTTCTTTTAATGTTGGTCTAGCAGTTTGAGTACTTTATGCAGCCTACCGAAATGCCCATTATTTGGTATTGTTCGTCGATTCGTTGAGCTCCTCAAGTCCGAAGTTGAGCTACACGATTACTGACAAATGCTTGCACTGACTGGACCAGTCCACTCAAATCTGTGTGGTACTTTCCTCAAAATACCGTTTCAGACATCAATCTACATGGTGTTTTTTTTTTTTTTTTTTGGATGGGAAATCATCCAATGACCCCTCCCGCTCTGGGTGGAGCGGAAGGGAGTGTCAGACTCTTACTGACTAAAACCCATCCGTGTTCCTTCCTTAGCCCTTTATGTTCCGGGGCAGCGGTAACCCTTTCGGACAATCCCGCTGCCCCGGCAGGCTTCGGCCCTAACGGGCCCTGCGTCAGGCGGTAGGTGAGGGCGCCGTGACGCCTCTCTAGCCACTCCTCAAAGAGGGGCCTTACCGCCGCTATCGCGGCGTGCCCTATCTACATGGTCTTCACTTTCACATGATCCGACCAAGATTGTCTGGACTTTAAAAGAGTCTGACCTCTGAGTTTGTTTCGGCCTTTCTTCTCAGAGTAGTCAGATAGGAAACGCCGACCTCACAACCTTTTTTTTTTAATTTGATGTGTAGAAGTGATTCCGATATCCTGTTTACTGAATAAATAATTTCTGAATGAATAAATAATAGACTCTAGCTGTCAATTGTCACATAGTGCGTTCGTCCCATCCACCTGACATGTTCATTAAATCCTCTCTCTTACGTCACCAGCAGGAGAGTAGGACGTCTATTCTTAGCTTAGGACTAGACAGCATAACAGTTTGCATAAATATTAACGAACACAAACAGACTAGGTCCACAATGATAATCAAAAAAACCTAAACAACATGAGTACATGACTCACTGTAGGCGCCAAATAGATAACATAAAATTTTCGTCAGCACAGCCTTTTATCCTGCCAGATAAGCGCAAGATAAGGATAACAACTATAGCTTTAATTCTTAAGGTGATAAAGTTCACATCTCCGTATTTTTCATGGCCAGTTATGATGCGTTAACAGGGGGACCCTCAGATTGCACCTGGCCAAATACTTGTAGTAATGTATTTGCTCTGCAGAACCTTGGGTTTTATGTTACTGCTTAATTGTCGGTTTCACGCTTGTTAGTTGATGAGGCTTTTAGTTAGAAAACTTTATCGTTAGGGTTGGCAAAAGTAGCAAAATTAAGTGGACTCAGAACTTAACCAAAATCTGATGTTTATTCTGCTGAGAATTTGATCACAAGGCAAAAATTTGTAAACAGAGTGCTTACATAAATATATTTATCAAGGTTCATTACATTTAATAAGTAAGTATGCTTATTGTAATTCAACTCGAGAAAATCATCTGAATGCAATCTCAACAGCAGCCGATTGAATATCGTCTCACTTTACCTTATCAATACAATCTTAGAAACTCAGATACGGCGGTTGCAGAACATTCTAAGTACATACTCGAACCACTTGAATTCAATGATTTGAAAGCCGATTTGAGAGGCCTGCTGACTAGTTTTGACCGTTTAAGTCGCGATATTGAATTGATTGGGGAAGATAGCTACAAAGTGGATCCAAGTTTGGCAAGAATAATGCTGCGCAAACAAGAAAAGGACCTAAGTTACATTATGAAAATTGTAGGAGACAAATCTTACATCAAACAGTTCTCTTTTCTTGATTTTATTAGATTTAGAAAACCTTTCCCACTCAAATTCTTTTATTTTAAATTACTCGGTATTTTCAATTCCTGATTATATTGATTAAAGCATCTACCCGTGACCACAACACGTGACAATAACAAACTATATGTACTTATGTGAAATAAACCCAAGTAAAGTCGTAGAATATACATAAATGTAATTATCATATTAAACAGCTCCAACTATATGGAGATTCGCTATGTCCATATTGTTGCAAGTCGTGTGCTCAGTCAATACGTATAATTGCATATTTAAGGACGCGTTACTCCGTATAATTAACGTAAGTCTAGTATAGGAATATTAAATAACTAAACACACACGTTTCCGCACCATACAGTCTTGTTTTGCGCAGATGACATCAGAGTCAACAAAACGGTCGTGAGCGATCCGTTCGATATTTAAAGCCTTTGTGACAAGACATAAGCGATGGCGATTTAGTTTTACACTCATTACTGGTTACCGTCAGCCTGCGCCATCTCATGCTCGATAAAGGCCTCTCCTTCATGAGTTCCTGTTACGTTTGTCCTGAGGTAATATTATATGTCCCATTTCGGTTTTCTCCAGCTAATGCTAAGTAGTATAATATACTACCAGCGACATAATATTTAATGCCTACAAATGTCGCATTCGGCTTCCCTAGATGCGATCTTCAGTTGGCTTCTAATGAGCATAACAATTATTTACAACTTCGATCATCATAGAAAGCTCTTTAACACCTCAGCCGATGTAATCTGTAAAACTATCACCGTGAAAATTTATGTGAAGTGTATGTCTATATTGTTCCATGTGAAACACCCCACAGACTTTTGGCTATACTAATCCCCTCATGTCAAAATAAAACATATTTTTTATTCAAAAAGAAAATAAGTAATACCATAAATCAGAAAAAGTCTACATGCTGAAAGCTTACAACTTACACAATAGACAAAATTATGTAAGAGCGCCTCAAAAGGAACTGCTAGAAACAGGTTATTATAAATGTTGATTTACACCTTGAAGTGATAAACCAATCAATTAAATACGCACCTACGATTAACGTGGTTTGCATGACAAATTAGTTAAAACTTCATGCCGACAGAGATGAATTGGGAACATCGATAAAATATCGGTTGGCGCCTTTACCTAAGTATTTGGCAATATCATGGCAATTTCGTTACATAAAACTACAATGTTGTTGAGTATCATATATGTATTGTTCTTTATGAATATGATATTGCAATGTTTAAAACAGGTCATCAATTTGCCTTACTTTATATACAACGCTTTCAAGTAGTGCCAAAAATCGTCCCATGCAGAAACTGACCTATAACGGGATGTAGGCGCTTCATAAATATAACTCTATGAAAATGTTACAAGCTAAATACAACTTTTGACTTAAAAGGCGTATTTATGGCTATAACCAAACGTTTTTCGCCTACACACAGCCGCACCTCGTTTTCAAAACGGCACTGGTTCCATGACCTATGTTTATCCTAAACTGGCTTCTGCCCGCAACTTCATTTTTTTTGCGTGAAATTTGTTGTTCCCCGACCCACCCCGTCGCATCGCATCGTCTGCCGCAAACTTCATTTTCGCTTAGCGTTCTTTATGACCTTTTTTTTTCTATTTGCTCGGCTCGTTAGGGTCCTAGCGTGATGTATATGCCTATAGCCTTCCACAAGAATTGAATTATCAAATACAAAAAGATTTTTTGAAATCCGATTGGTAGTTCCCAAGAAAAGGTAAAAGATTACCCCCTACATACGAAAAAAAAACAAATTTTAAGATTTTAAGCAACGTATCAATTTCTCGTGCGACCTTGTAAACGTTTTTAACGTTTATTCACAGACATTTGATAATTGTTTTGCAAACATCTACGGAATCCGTTTGCTCATGTCGTTAAATCGACACAATGGAGTTACTTAACTGTGCTATGAACAGTGTTTTTAGTTTCTGCGAAGTATTGGCAAAAGCTTATATAATACGACTGAGATCTTAGTTGTTCTCATTATGTCATAGTTTTTGTTTATTTAGAGACCTGCTAAATGATGTTCACAACCTGATACTACCTTAGAAGTCCTCCTTAGAGAGTCTCCTGACGCTTCATCGATTTTGGCGATTTGGGGAGGTCCCATCTGGCATTAGATTTTTAACGAGACTAACCTAGTTTTTGTGGTGTCTGAAATAGTCTCCACCTGTGTGATTAGTAGATTTTCACTTCCATCGATTTTCCCTACATATCGTTACAAAGAACCGGTGAAAGGGAAAGGTGGCTAGATTTCGCTTTAAGCTCATTTCTCTGGCAGTTCAATGATAACTAATGCAGATACATAGTTGCTTATACCAGCTACACAAGTGGAGGTCAATCCTTTTGAATAAAGTTTTATTGAAGGTCACCTTCGTGCCTTCGACCCAAAGATTTGATATTTAGGATTCGGGACCTTACCTTAATATTTTGCGTTGTACAACCTAAGTTATTCTTCCAACAAAAAGGTCAATGCAAAAAAAGCTGTCTGAACAGAATAGAAAAACCTTTTTCATCGAACCTTATTGGGAACAGTTCTGATTTAGGATTGCGCCACGACAATGCTCGACCCTTACCTGGTGTTATGACGCAACTCAGTCGAGACCTATAGCCACCAATACTAAGACAAGAAACAATACGACTAACTGCAAACCAATGTTTGCATGTTTTGTTCCTACCTATGCATTGCTATGGTCCTAACACTTTAAAGGACGTAAAATTCAGGCGTTAGAGCTCATTCGTCATTTAATATTGAATGCGTAATGAGTGCCTTTACTTTTGGGCATTCAAGAGATCTACAGGATTATGAGAATTGATTTTAAAAAGAAATAAAATATGTTTTCGACAGGAAACTTCTGGATTAGCATGTCTATTGTCTTCCACTTACCGAATGAATACCTTCCAAGAAATCGTCCCACTCTCTAATTAAGCGGTGTCCATTTTCCACGTTTTATCTCACAATTATCAGCATTTATGTGATTAGACACGCATCACCGCACACTTTCTCTCTTTTTTACACCTCATCTCCACTTATCTGATTGTGTTAACTATTCTGTATCACGTCAAGAGATTTTTTCGATAAATTATATAATTGTAAAGCTATAATGGCTGGAGTGTCTCACGGCATCGGATTTGTATTGCAGTCACGCGTCCGTCGCGGTAGACATGTAGTCGCCCCGTGCGAAGTGCAAAACATGTGTATTAATGTCTTACTTATATGTAATTCAATGTTTTGGTAGGCATTTGTAGGCATCCAGGTCATCAGTTTCCTTTTTAACTTCATTAGATAAATTCTCGTGAATATTTTTAATACGGCTCAATCTAGGAAATTAATGTAGCGAACAGACAGTCGCGTCTATCGAACGGAAACTTAGCTTACTTTATCCGACTTTCCATGAATGAATAATCAAATCGCAGCGATAATCAAACTTTCGATTTCTGTTTTACAAACACTCATACACTTGCCTACGTTGTTCATGGAATGAATAAGTTATTAATTGAGGCTGGTATGCCAGGGACATAATTGTTTATTTTTCCGAACACCTTATGTGGCACTTACGCTAACATTCGGGAAAATACGATATTGAAAATTCCTGAAAACAATGAAGCATTTGGATGATCAATCTGAAAAAACGGACAAATTATTCGATATGTTCCGCCGACCGCAAATGAATTGGAGCAATTCTTTTTTATTTTTATTTTTTCATAAAATCAAGGTCTGCTGTAAACACGTCCCTGTCATTTTCTTTTTTTCAGCAACTAATTAGTAAAGAAAATATGACCCTCTAAAAATTACAAAAAATGCCCTATTTTTACCGACGTTATTAGAGGACTACCAGAAAAGTTGATAACATAAAAAAAATTATAGGAACCTAAACATACTCTTGCTTAAAATGTTAATGTAAAAAAAAGTAATTGAATCGGCTCAGTTTTCGAGGAGAAAAAAGGGGAATACGAAAGGTCAATCTCGTAAAAAAAATTGTGATAATTTCGGTCTGAGCTGCAGCTGTCCCTATCACACACTACGGGGGCAGACGTGAGGTAAAGCGATGGCAATAGTTTCTTCAAATACCTATTTTTCAAATTCCTCGCAGGCCCCGTCCCCTCTTAATAATAATTCATGCGGCCGAGAGGTCCAGACCTCTAAATCTCTACCTGAAAACAGCTCGCACCACATTGTTACTTGTACGTCCATTATTTTCCCAAAGTGAACTTTGACCAGTTACTCCCACAATTCCATTCTATCTTTATGAACACAAGATTCACAAGAGTGCTTCTAAGCCAAGAGTTTAGAAAGTGAATTTCGTGGTCGCACGGCGTGACCGTGGGAACTTGATATCGTTACGCCCATCCGTTTAATAACTAATTAATGTACCCAGCGGTTCCGTTGCTTAACGTTTCCGGGGTTCTATTTAAATAGCTGCAGTTGCATGTGGTGGCAGTTTTTCGGACCATACAATTTAATAGAGTTAATTGATTTATCCTATGTATCAATCTACCTAGTCTTTTCCTAACTATTTTGGGGTCGGCTTCCAGCCTTACCGGATGCAGCTGAATACCAGTATTTTACTTAGAGCGGCTGCCTATCTGACCTCCACAACCCAGTTACTAGGTAACACTGTAAGTACCTCTTGGTAAGACTGATTCACTGGTTGACAGAGTTTTGGGCTTCTGACTACCTGTAACGACCCATCCACGAACTGACCGCGGCAAGCGTAGCTTAACCTTCGATCGATCCGTGCGGCTGTTATCATTTACCCACGGTGTATCCGATGTATACCAAACAAGTTATAAGTAATACTTATACAAAAGAATCCGAACGTTATCCACCACGACTGTGAAGTTTCGCCAACTAATTTACGATCTTGTATTTTTCAAATAATTGAGATATTTGTATCATTTATTCATGATCTCAAAGCTGTGTCATTCATGGGCCTTTAACGCCTATTAAAGATATATTAGCGTTCGAGGTCAGGCTGTTTCCGGCCATAGTGAAATCCGCTGTTTGATGATAGCGCTCTAGTTTTATTTAATCTATACCTACTTTACTACCACTATAACTCCTGTAAACAGATTCGTTCTATCAACACTTACGTATTGTCCCCCCCTTTCCTTTACTTACCCCTTTCCCTTGGTGTTGACCTTAATACCGCATTATTATATATAGAACCCATGGTGGAACGCTGACCCCCAAAATACAGGTTCAGGCCTAGTTTGGGGGATAGGATCAGTTTTATGGCAATACATTCGTGTTTATTTTATTATGACTGGTTTGTAACATGTATTTCTTAGTGTCATTTTTTTTTTAATTTTTATTATTAACGTAGGATAACTTCTCTTTCTGCTGATCGATTTTTAAATCTCAATCCCACTATCAACAACTACAAAACCCGTATGCCTTCAAAGAACAGAGGGGCAATTCTCGTAATTTTAAGAACGTTCACAGTCTGATCTCAGTCTCTATCTGTCAAAAAATGCCTCTAATTTCCCTACATTTTGACAAGTTTTTGACATTTGTTTGTCGCTGAGATGAGACTGCGACTAGATTTTGAACGTTTTAAATTACGAGAATTGGCCTTCTGGTATCTTCTGGGCACGCTCGTTCCATCGTAAACCTCATCCATCGCTTTTCATCAGGCGAGGTCGAGGTCAAGAGCAGACCCATCAGGCAAAAAAAAAACTAGATTACGACGTCATTAACATTTGCTTTATTACTGCGGAAGACTTAGGTATTTCTAGCCTATCAAAAGCTTTATTTGAAGATTAATTTAAGTACCTATTTCTTTCCAGACTGGCTCCGGCAAGACCTACACAATGGGCAGCGGCTGGGAAGGCGAGGGAGATGGCGACGAAGAACGGCGCGGCATCATACCCCGCGCCATCCGCGACCTGTTCGCCGGCGCAGAGTCGCGGGCGGATGAAGCGCGTGCGCAAGGCCAGCTACCTCCCGAGTTCTCTGTACAAGCGCAGTTTATAGAGCTGTACAATGAAGATATTGTTGATCTGCTCGATCCTGCTAAAGATCCTTTTGCTAAGGTTTGTTTCTAACGTTTTCGCTTGCTAAGTAATAAAACTGGGTCGTGATTTTAATGATAACTTGGTTAATTATGCGTAAAATAAGACCGAGCTGAGTACCATACCAATATTGTTGTACACAACAACTACCTGTGTGTATGTGGTTGCACTTAGCAGTGGTAAAATTGACATTAACAGCGCTTTATATCGTATTATAGCTGTAAGGGTGATATTCGTAGAGCAAAGTGTTACCACTCATGTGGCTGACTGTACTTAGATTCAATATGGAATGCAATAGTTTATTGATATTTTAATAAATAATGGTTGCATGGTCTGTAGCTACAAAAGCTTCTGTTTGAACTTTCTAACTAAGCTAAATTTGCCATATATTTTTTATTATGACATATATTCACACAGAATGTAAAAAAGTGCGAATAGACGGTTAGTCACGATGCTCTTTGTCAGTCAATCTTAGCTGTTAAACTTTGTTGCTCTCATTTCTTTTAAAACAATTTCACACAGTTTTAAGCCAAAGCTAACAGCCGTAATACTTTTTATCTTGCAGGATTGCAATAGTCGGACGTCATTTGACTGAAAATTATACTTTTACCTCATCAAAGATTTGTTTCAAAATCACATTTAAGAGAGAAATCGACAGTCATTCGTTTGATGACGACATATTCTGACACTATTTTAGGCAGTATACCTACAGCTAAACGAAAAGTGAGGTAATAGATATTTTATCATAAACACTTAAAATCTACAAAAACAGCGAAGTGCGAGTTGGACTCGCACACGAAGGGTTCCGTACCACCATACAATATTTAACACTACATATAAAATAACGGCAAAAAATCACGTTTGTTGTATGGGAGCCCCCCTTAAATATTTATTTTATTCTGTATTTGTTGTTATAGCGGCAATAGAAATACACATTCTGTGAAAATTTCAACTGTCTAGCTATCACGGTTCATGACATACAGCCTGGTGACAGACGGACAATGGAGGCTTATTAATAGGGTCCCGTTTTTACCCTTTGGGTACGGAACCCTAAAAAGATTAACGACTATTTATTTTGTGAACGGGTCTCGGAGTTATTACCAAGTAGTACGAATAACAAATACTTACCTAAATGTTGCAAGTCAGGGCAGCCGATGGCTTCACACTTGCTGTGTCACCTCGATTACGGAAGCATTTGGACATTTGTGCAAAAAATTACAGAAACACTTTATTTACTCGCACTCACTCGATAACATTGAGCCGTCATTGCGCCGTAAAAATATTTGCTCTTTCCACAGCTGCTATTAAAGTTTATATAGGTTTAGGAAATTATTATTTGCATTGTTTTGACGAAATTCAATGACATGATGAATGCAATTCCTAATAATAATGACCTTTTATTGTGTTTACTGTGTTATTTTATCATCTGTGAGTGGAACTAACGGAGTTATTCTTTTGAAGGATCTTGTCTCATGTTCTCCGCTAAAGCAGTGGAAAGACTTTCTCCCGAAATTCCTTTTCTTCTTTAAATAAGCGAACCAAATCTGTCACGAGTAGGTTGATTATCGGTGTTTTTACACACTAGAAGACCCCCTTTTCCGTATATGCATTGTTTTTTTTTATCTTTTCGAAGGATAAGACGTCTAATGAACCTTACATAATGTTTGTACAGACGCCAGCACATCAACCTACCCGAAACTGTCAAATTTTCCCAATCAACTTTGAACCTTATACTTAAGCGATAAAGTTGAAAATCTATCAAAGAAATTTTACAGATTGTAGTAGGTTGATGTGCTGGCGTCTGTACTTAAAGCTCTCGCGGTCCCGAAACGCTGATCCAAATATCGTGTGACAAATCAGTGCCTCGCAGAACTAATAACGGTAATCTAATTGTTTCCCTGAAGTGCGCTGAAGCGTGCTATCTTTACACGCCCGCATGTGTTTCATATTCATTTATCGGGCACGTGGAGGTACTCGCCTACGAGTTATGGAAATAGAAAGTACGGGAAATAGTATACTGGAATTGGAAGAAGGGAAAATAAAAACTAATTATAAGTATCTCTGTTCCACTCGCGTGTAGGAGTTTAATTTTCCGAGATGAGACGTGTGCCCTCTTCAAGCATTCAGTTATCTGCTTTTCTTCTATAGTCGCCAAAATCGGTTCGATAGTTTAACCAGCATAAATAAATAGTAAGCGGAAAGACAGATTAAATTTGAAATGACTACTATTGATGCTCGAAAAAAAAAACTGTTGCTACAGTTTTAATTCAAACTTTGTAAACATGCCAGAAATGTTCAGGTCGTTAAATTAAGATTTTTGCAAGAGAACCTTCTTCAAAGGCTACTAGCATAAAGTTGGATAAGAAAGAGATTAAAACAGAAGAAGAACTAGCAGGGGATCGAGGAGGGGGGCTGGAGGGGGCTCAGGGGATCAGACCGGGATAAATCATATTTAGAACCCCATCTCATATCATTCCAGGGCGCCCTCAGAATAACAGAAGACGGTTGCGGCGGCGTTAGAATAGTAGGTGCTTCAATGCGTGCAGTCAGAGGGGCCCACGAAGCTTTAAGCGCCCTCAGAGCAGGTGCCTTAGCCAGAACCACAGCAGCAACCAACATGAACTCGTCATCCTCCCGGTCACATGCAGTATTCACTCTATTACTACGCCAGAGAAGGCTTGCACCAGACCAAGACGCTACGATAGAAAGGGACGCAGATACAGAAGCACCTGAACAATACGAGACTCTTACTGCGAAGTTTCATTTTGTTGATCTAGCTGGATCGGAGAGATTAAAACGAACAGGTGAGAATTTGACTTGAGTTACAACACGATTACTGATAAATGCGTGCACTGACTGGACTGGTTCACTCAAATCTGTGTGGTATTTTCCTCAAAAGACCATTTCAGACATCAATCTACATGGTCTTCACATGATGCGACCAAGATTATGTCTGGACTTTAACAGAGACTGTGATCTCTGAATTTGTTTGGGCCTTTCTTAGAATAGTCAGATAGGAAACGACAACCTCATCTGCCTTTTTTTATAATATGACGTGTAAAAAGGATTCCGTTAACCTATTTACAGAATAAACAATATCATTTCGTTTCAATTTCATTTCATTTCTGTCATTAAAATGAAACCTAGAGTACGTAGAATACATATAGTTATACATACAATAAATGTTTTGTTCGCGAAAAGATCGCATCTTGGTAATCAAAGGGTCCTGTTTTCTCCATTGTCATCATTCTTTCTAATTTCACCTACTGCAAAGCTTTACCAATATCCATCCTTCTACATAACAGTCACTCTCACTACTCGTACAATAAACCTTTTATTTTTTAGGTGCAACCGGCGAACGCGCTAAAGAAGGCATATCAATAAACTGCGGCCTCCTAGCTTTAGGCAACGTGATATCAGCTCTCGGAGATCGATCTCGTAAAGTATTACACGTTCCGTACCGAGACTCGAAACTCACGAGGTTACTCCAAGATTCTCTTGGAGGAAACAGTAATACGGTCATGATAGCCTGCGTGTCTCCCAGTGATAGGGACTTCATGGAGACGCTGAATACCCTGAAGTATGCGAACCGAGCGAGGAATATCAAGAATAGGTGTGTGGTGAACCAGGATCTCACGTCGAGGACTATTCATCAGTTGAGGCAGGAGGTGGCGAGGTTACAGCTCGAACTTGCTGAGTATAAACAGGTATGAACTTTTTGACTACCAGAATAAGGCGTTAAGATTATAAAATCATGATGAAGAGACGTTATTGGACGATTTATTAATATTGTAGTTACTTGGCAGTTTATGTTATATTTAAATTACTTATTAGCTAATAGGTAAGCTAGCTGTGATACTTATTTTATTTTTTTTTAATGATTAAGGGGCTATTCGTTATTTGCAATGGGTATATTGGTGGCTAGCACCATATAAGCAGTAGTGAACCTTTTGAAGGTTGGCTTTTCTGTTATCTATGAGGCTAAGCTAGATTTTTTTTTTACTGTATACAGGTAGAAATGACAAAGGCGGGCTTAATGAATTAGGCCTATTTATAGTTTAAAATCATTTATGCTATAATAAAGCTGAATTATACACTTATTCTGTTACCCCACATCACAATTATCATTTTGCTCAGTGCTGTGTTTGTCCGTTTATATTGTTATGTCATCACGATGATAAAAAAATATACTTATTTATATCTTCCAGGGCAAACGCGTAATAGCAGAAAATGGCGAAGAGGGCTGGAGCGACGTTGTCCAAGAGAACGCCATCTTAACAGGCGAGGCGGAATCCCTGCGTCGGAGAGTGAAGGCCATGCAGGGGACTATAGAACAACTGTCTGCGAGGAACAGCGAGCTCATTGCGGAGAAGGCGCTCGGGAACTGGGGACCTAAGGATGGCAGTCCTGATGCCAATGAATGTTCGCTTACATCACTTGTGCAGGTAAGCATAATAAATAGTAATAATATCTTCGATCAACAATATTAGTACTAGATTTTCGATGAGCGCATCAAAAACGCCCGCAAAAACAGCTGCAACATAGTTTTTTCAACCTTATTGCTTAGGTATTATGTTTTATTTTTCCCTAAATATGTTTGTTATTATTTTAAAAATACGTTTCCTTTTCAATAAAAGTAGTTAATATAATTATTGCAAACGATAATAAACTTTATGTTTGAAAGTTAAGGTTTATAATCAAGTTATATGTAATCGCGGCCACTTGAGCGATATGTTTTGTTCTTACTGCTATTGATGATCAACGAATAGTATGTAATGATTCCAGTTAGGTTAGTGTCCAGATATCACATATATAAATAAAATATCCTTTTTTTCAGACATTTCAGCCCGTAAGTCGTTAGTGAATTAGTAAGAGATTGTGCTTCTATGCTATGTAAATAAACTAATTTGATTTTCTATCATGTGTTATATTTTGAAAGCATAATACTGTCTCTTAAAAAAAAATCTGGCAAATCTCATAATAATATAAGCTTTTTGTTTAGTTAACCAAATTAACAAAAACCAAACACGAACGCAACCGCCATGAAAATCGACGAAACATTAAATAAGCTTTCTAACACAGGAGTTTTGTGTGCGAATGTAGATGTGCTTTAAGTACACTTCTGCCTTACCCGTCAAGGAATATATGCGTGATGTTATGTGAGACTTGTCGCAAACTGCAGGCCTGGGAAACCCGAAACAACAAACCTCTTTTAAAATTAAGTCTGTAATTTAATTCTTTGCAGGGCTACGTTAGTGAGATAGAAGACTTGAGAGCGCAATTACTAGAATCTAACGCGATGTACGAAGCGAGTCGCAAGCGCGAGGCGACAGTCGCAAGGACACGACACGACTCCGTTCAAGATCCTTCACTGATCATCGACGATGCTAAACGGGAGTTGTATAAGGTATGTCAACACCTACATGACTTATTGCAGCATAGTTGAAAATTCTGACGTTACAGTGCCAAAGAAAAAGGACAGCATGTTTTCTTACTCTGATGCCTTAACTCCCTCATCTTAGGGCCGGATTCTCAAACGAAAATTACCGCAAAATTAATGTTACAAAATGTTCAAGCGCGCGTAAACACGTCACATTAATTTTGCGATAATTTTTGTTGGCAACTGGCCTTTTAGAGCACTGAATCAAATCTAAATTGATACGATTGGGATCGAATTAGAAAGGTGCAGGTAACGTTAAAAATTAATTAAGTTCAATTTTATTCAGAAAATACCTGATAGAATACAGCGTAATTACCTAAATAAAAAAGCTGATTAATCGAGCTGTGATATTTGGTCATAAATATACGACCCTGGCGAAATGGACACGAACATATTTGTCGGACTAATAAACTTTCAACTATTTTGCAGGAAAAAGAGCTCCTCGCACGCAGTATGGGCGAGCTCGAATTCCAGCGCAAACTGAACATGAGTGAAAGCATGACAAGTGCAGTCGATGACACTCACATCGGCGAGAGGGAACGTGCGGAGGGAGAGAGTGCGGAGGACTCCGAGCCCTCTGACGGAGACGCTGAGGTTGAGCCCAGCGACTCGGACGAAGAGAACTCCGAGGCCAAAGGTAATAATACAATATTATTGTTAAAGTTATTAAAAATGTTTTACATTGACCCCAAACTAGGCAAGTCTGTATCTTGGGCACCAATATATAGTTTGCGTTCTTTCTGTGCTAGACCCAATAAATACCTTTCCTGTTTATTTCCTTTTTTCTTTCAAAGAATATGCAAGATCTCGGTGAATAACACGTTGCAAAGTGCATTGCAGTTTAAAATAAATTCTTATGTAAAATATTATTGTTAAAGTTATTAAAAATGTTTTACATTGACCCCAAACTAGGCAAGTCTGTATCTTGGGCACCAATATATAGTTTGCGTTCTTTCTGTGCTAGACCCAATAAATACCTTTCCTGTTTATTTCCTTTTTTCTTTCAAAGAATATGCAAGATCTCGGTGAATAACACGTTGCAAAGTGCATTGCAGTTTAAAATAATTTCTTATGTAAAATAGCAAAATATTTTGAAACTTTATTGCCAAAAATGAGTCATGGGTGTCATGAATCATGGCTCTGAGATTTCTCCAACGAATTGTTAGCGAAATTTCACAGCTCTAATGGGTATAGATAGACAAAAGGCATCGACACATCTTACAACTACGTCAGGACTTTTAACATACCTGTTATTAGGTACTAACTCATCAGTTTTGTATTAAAAACTTTACCTCAGTCGGAATAAAGTTCGAAATACAAAACCGATTTGATTATCCTTGGGCTAAAAGTTCGTTTTGTTTTACGGACTGAGTTTATTTTTAGTTACTTTTTTTTACAATTCCCAGGTCAACGCGTCCTTTCAGCACAACTAGCAGCTTTGAGTGAAGACATAGACACTAAGGCGCGTCTGATAGAACAGCTAGAACTGTCACAACGTCGCCTCGCCGCGTTGAAGACGCACTACGAACAGCGACTCGATACGCTGCACCACCAGATCAAAGCTACCAATGACGAGAAGGATAAGGTGCTGGCTTCACTTGGTAAGCAATTTAAGGATAAAAGTGGACATGCGCACGGAGTATGCATGCATTCGGAGAGCCAATTCCTGATTTTTTAAGAACGTTGGCGCATTCTAATTCAATCGTAAAATACAAACAATTTATCAAAAGTATTAACAAATTTTTCACTTTCATTGTTTCTGAGATGAAATTGCGACTGCGACTTTAATTTGAACTTTTTTTAAGTACGAGAATTAGTCTTCTGGTTTCTTGAAAATGTGGCGATGATTCTCTAAAACACAAGATAGAACTGTAATTCTAATTTCTGAATCCAAATTTCAAGTTTTTTGTAATAGTGCTGACTGCCACGCCGAATGCCATGTCTAGCTGGATATGGTGTGTTTTACTAAAGACAAAGCTATTTGAGGCTGTATATGTAATAACTCCCCTCCTTTTACCTTCCAGCAACGCAACCATCCCCTCCAAGCGAGAAGCTAAAGCGCGTCAAAGAAGAGTACGAGCGCCGCGTGTCCGGCATGTCGCGCGAGCTGAAGCGTCTGCAAGCTGCGCAGCGCGAGCACACGCGGCTGCAGCGCTCGCAGCAGCAGACAGCGCAGCAGATCAACACGCTGCGCTCCGAGCTGCAGAACATGAAGCGGGACAAGGTAATAATAATAATTAACCTTTACATTCAAACCACAGAGAATCCATACACTAGTGTTTCTAAAGAAAACTTAAAACTGAATGTTAATATTCAAATAATAATCTATTGTATATAACAAAATATGAACATTTAAATAGTCTGAATTAAACGAATTTTATTTATTTATAAATAGTTAGCGTACATCCTCTAAATTACTGTAACATTCCGTCAATGGCCTAGTGCGGTCGCCCATATCACGAGACCGAGGGAGAAACGAAATTTTGCGTCTACCGAGCGTATTGCCTCGCGAGGCGGCGATATCGTAGATCAGAAAGATGGCAACGTCGCAAATATTGAAGTGCACTACAGAGCGATATTTTATTTATTTATTATAAGTGAAGTTAATGCCTGCTATATTTTCTAACAGTAAACCTTAGGGTGATGCAGATATGTCATCATTTAATTTAGTAATATTGGCAAATTAATCGAATCTTCAAAATATTTAACAGGTTCAAAATAGTTGACAAACTGATTGCACCCTCTTAAAGTGTCTTTATCTAATGCCCAATAAAAAAAAAATCACGCTACGTCAAATATTAGTGACTTATTCGTAGTAGGATTTTTCTACACTTAACATTGTTTTTTATTAAGTTATTTATGACATGAAGATAAAATAAATAAATTCTTTACAGGTCAAGTTAGTGCAACGCATGCGCGAGGAAGCTAAGCGACACGCACAAGCAGAAGCGGCGCGAGCTAAAGAGGTTTGTGAAATCATTATTCGTAAAGATTGCAATTCTTGTAATATTTCTATAAATATTTTGATCACGTCCTTATGAGATCCATTCAATTACGTCCTGTGTAAAAATTAAAATTGCCCTAAGTTTTGTTTGAAGTATTGAAATACTCCCACTGCACTTTTAAATCGACAATAGCTTAGGTACGTACTAATAAAAATATATTTATTTTCTTTTAGGTGGCACAACTGCGCAAGGAATCTCGTAAAAACGCCAACTTAATAAGATCACTGGAAGCTGAAACCAAGATGAAGGAAGCGGTAAGTTCAATCAAACACATAATAATATTAGTTTGATTAGTTATCTGAATACAAACCGTCATAATGTATAGTATTTCTGTGTAGGTGTTGCGGCGAAAACAAGAAGAAGTGTCGTTGCTAAGGAAAGGACATCGCGACAGGCTTAGCAGTCGAGCGGCAGGGAGACTGCATGGTGAGTACAATGTCAACTATACTGTGCGATCTTGTCCAATGTAAGTCAGAAGTTAATGCCATTAAATAAAAGTCTATGAAAGTAAAATTCTCGGACCGAGTGAATTCTACAGCGTGTCTATCAACAAGCACGTGTGTTGAGGAGATTTATGTGGGCTGTATTGACTGACAAGGCTGATTTTGAAATACTGGTTTATTACAAATAATTATAACAGTAAAAATTTGGACGGTGCGCGACGCGTACAGTGCTTAAAGCTGGCCGAGTGGGTTGTGCGAGTGAGTCCGCTCCGGCCCGCGGTTGCGTGCTATATAGTTGGCGCCGTACGCCGGAGCCGGCTCCGGCGACGTCATCGTTCTGTTCGAGACGTTCCCGAACAACGTGACTATCAAATGATCAATGGATCAAGAACAATCGTCACGAGTCGTCAGAAGCCCGAAGGTCTGACAATTAGTCTCACCAAGGAGTATTGTGTTACCCAGACTGGGTTGTGGAGGTTAGATAGGCAGTCGCTCTATGTAAAATAATGGTATTCAAAGTGCATACGGTTAGACTGGAAGCCTACCCCAAGATAGTTGGGAAAATGCTAGGCAGACTGACTGGTACAGACCATCATACTGAGCAACTTTCTCCATGGCACCAACATAATAATCAAGAATAATAATCATCCCATACATTTTTATTGAGTAGTTTTGTATGGGACAGTTTATATTTTTTTCTCGATTATCTTGACATTTTTTTTGTGATTCAGTTAGATCACATCCTTAGACCTAATTTTTCTGGTACACGCTGTATACAGCTACAGTTTCGAGGCATAAGATACGCACGACTCAAACATAGAGTATTGAATCATCGCTTGAGCCACGTCAAAGAAATTGAGAACATTAAAAGTGCGAGTTATAGTGAGGTGGTGACGAGCGGTATTTATCTATTCTTATTTGTTTATCATCTGACTGCCCCAGAAAAATGTTGATGTTTGTACAGAGGCCAGCATATCAAGCTACCCCAATCTGTCAAATTTTCCCAATTGAATATGAACCTTATTCCTTTGAATTAAAGTTGAAAATCTATCAAAGAAATTTGACAGATTGGGGTAGCTTGATGTGCTGGCCTCTGTACCTACGAAATGAATATTATTTTACTAAATACCATACAGATCGCACACGAAACCGCAAGAGCACATTGTACCGCGAGGCCTGGTCCCGCCTCGAGTGCTGGGTGTCGCGCGCCTGCGCAGCACGTTGCACGCTCGGAGAGCTGGAGGCTGCGCTCGAACGGTTGCTGCAACAGCGCGAGCGAGCGCGTAACACTGACCAGGACCCCGACGCCAAGCACCTGCTGCGCTACCTCAGAGAGTCCATCGCTGACACACAGGCGCAGATCATGCAGATAGAGGTAAAATACTAATGTCCTAGGAAAATTACACTTGGGGAATTTTCGAGTTCTCGCTTTAGCCCCCATAGAGGCAAAGCTTCTAAGTTTTGCACTGCCGTAGACCCTGTGAAGTTTTGCCAGCTAAAGAGTTGCCGAAACTTCACAGACGTGACGGATATCAATATCAAGTTATGAAAATTCAAAAAGTATGATTTTCAAAGTTAAATTTATGTCATTTATTTCAAGTAGGCTATCAAAAAGCACTTTAAATGTCAAAACTTACAAGAAAATTGAATTGAATCTAGTTGTGTAAGTTCTGATGTTTCTTAAGTACCAATGGTTTTTGTCTCGGTGCTCGGTTCAAATGGTGTTTCCTATTAAGAAGAGCCGGCAAGACACTTTAAAAATTATTGGGTTTTACAATGTTTTCAATATTTTTTTTTTCTCTTCAATAATTTACATTTACCACTTGATTTATCAATTTATCATACCATTATATTGTCTTACAAATTGTAGGTTTATACAGAGTTATAAACCTCTGACTTCAAAGCTAAGATTGAACTTGTGTTATGGGTGTCAGGGCTCTCAAGTAAATACCAGGTAGACAAATATAAATTGGGAATTATATTTGTCTGCCTGGTAGTAACTTAAATTTCAGTGTTGCCATCTTTCATTCCCAGGAAGAGAACGACGAGAACATGCTCCCTCGCCTGCTAGACAACATCGACTCAGCCGAGGCGGGCCGCTACTCGCTGGAGCGCCTGGCCGCGCTCGCGCTGCAGCACGCGCAGGATGCCGCCAGGAACCTCAAGATGTTGCACGACACGCGCGCGCAACTCAAGGAGGTAAAATAAACATACAGTGGCACTCCGGGAGTGCCGACAGAAGTGAAAACTTGAACATATGTTTGAAGGTCATTCTTCGTAAAGAAAATGTACCGCGCGTTGATGTCTTTATAATGGCCAAAACTTAAAATAGCGGTGTCGGCAACGGTAACAGTGTCGCTAGTTCAATGTTTTTTTCACATCCATTTCTTTTTTTTCATTCCATCTCAAAAAATGCCCAACGCGGTCTAAAGAAGTTGCTCATCATTGTTACTAGCAACATGTTCTTGTGTTGCGGGAAATAATACGGGCAGCACCATGTTATTTACAAAGCTTTTACAACATGCAAAAGCTTCGTGATGCCGCATATTTGTTGGATACAATGTTGAGCAACAACATTGCGCAACATATGTCCTGAAAACAATCTTACGTAACTTTGATTTACAATGAGTGGTAATTATTGTCTCCAGCAACTGTTACTTAACTTTTGATAGAAGACATTTGACGCACACGTCATTGTGATTCTGCCTGGAATAATAATTGGTGTTTTTATTCGGACCATAAGCTGGAAGAAAGTACAGAACGCACAGCGAGCGCCTTACGAATAGCGAGTACAGAAGACCAGAACCTGAACCCGTGGGCCGCAGTACCCGCGGGCCTGCACGCGCTGCTCGCGCACGTGTCGTCCGGCACGTCCACGCGCTCCGTGTCGCCCGTCGACAGGTAACACATGCGACACGACCGGACACCTGTACAACACCAATATTCACTAACTCTAGGGTGTAAAAAGATCCATCACGTAGCATTAACTGCGCATAACACGACACACACGAGTTGTGATATTTAAAGATAAGTTATAAGAATTAAAACTATTATTCGTGAAAAAGAGTAAAAAAAAGATGGAACTTTGACCTTCAATATCTCCGTAACTAGAAGGTTCCTGGGCATGGCCCGGACCAAAAAAATAAACAGAATGACGGGAGTACATGTGACTCTAGGCTTCATTATGAGTCTTTACACCCGATGTGTATAAAAATGATTAACTCTCTTCTGTGTATAATACAATATTTAACTTAGATATACATGTCGTCATTGCACTTGTGCTCTGTCTCTAGTAATAATAATAAATAACCCTCATTACGTTGAAATAATACAAAACTGATTACACCATCAGTTATTGGCACAGTGCGCAGCTTGAGTGTCGACCTCCGAACGGTGTGCGCGAGAGCAACACCGCGCCCACCTCGCCGCCTGACGACAACACGCCCTCGCCCTTCCAGAGGAACACGTTAGTATACATACATGAACATATATTATGTTATAAGTTAAAGCTGCTTTTCGTGTCTGTCAGTGTGACAAAAAATATGTTCGAAAACCGAATTGCTTTTTATTACCTCGCAGAAGGTGTTAAAATAGAGTATTCTCCTCGAAGATAAAGATGTCTTCGGCTTGGGCAAGTTTGTATCCCTTGCTGCATTCAAGATTCTAGTCTTAACTCCCCCGCTGTGCTCGGGAGCATTAGAATCCCGCGAGGTTATGCTTGGGATTCAATATAGAACCCGTGACACAAGACACTGCTTTATTCCCTTAGTGAATAATCTACTATGAAGTAACGTTTGATTAATTTAAATTTTCGCTCGCCAGTGTCCGTCGCGGCTCAGTGCGCCTGCGTGACCTGGGCGTCATAGGCCGCGAGGAGGACCCCATGACGCAGTCCATGGTGGAGCCCACGTCGCCCAGGCCCATCCCGCTCAGCCGCGTGCCCAGCGCGCCCGGCAGTCTCAGGTACGCACGGTTGGTTACATCTAGGTACCGTGATGGCCCTGTACTTGTGGCGAAAGCACCAGGGTAGCCCGCGATATTCAAATTTTCTTAGATTTTTATATATATTGAGGGCAAAATCAGGTTGTATGCTAGTCAAAACATGATTTGCGACTATAACAAATATGTATTTAGAGAATTTTAAAACCACCAATACAACTCTTTTTCTCGCACTTGAGGCTAGGAAATTAACCTTTAAGCTGAATAGCATAAAAAGCGCTTTGTACCGCGATGTTTAAATAAAGAAGTGCATTCAATTAGCGATCTGAAAAACTTAACATTGGCGCCGATTCCCTTGTTCACAAACTAAACTAAATTTAAGTTCAGTGCATTTTTTTTTCTTTCTATTTAATTAAGAAAAGGACAGAAGATAAATATTAGTTTAGTCATGTCAAATTAGTCAGCGCCTGACGTAAATTGACGTATTTCTATTAGCCAATTTTTTTATCACGTTTAAACTTGTCTATGGAGTATCTTAATTTGACAGGACTAAACTAATTTTTATCTTCTGTCCTTTTCTTAATGAAATAGAAAGAAAAGGATCCACTGAACTTAAATTTAGTTTAGTTTGTGAACAAGGGAATCGGCGCCATTGTCTGACAATAGACAACTCCTGTTTCTGTGAATCGTTTGATAATGAGTATCCCGCGCGCGTGCACAGAGGCCTGCAGCCGCCGGGCAGCCCGGCCGCAGTGCGGCGCCCCCCCGCGCCGCCCGAGTCGCCGCGCGCGCCGCGCAGGCACAACCTGGCCAAGCCCGCCTCCTTGTACGTATACACCACGCCACTCTACATACCTTAGACAGACACAGATATGGCGGCAATGAGCATGTACGAGCGGAATGAAAAGGTTAAACTACCTTCTTAATAATAAAAAAAAATAATCACTGAGAGGCAACGCACAGCCTAAACCTCTCCTCTCTGGTCTAGAAGCATGAGGTTTTGCTCAAGAATTCCATATATAGCGAAAGTGAGCACTAAGTGTAAGGGTTTTAGAAAATTCACGTCGGACATACGGCTTGTTTTCAAATAATGTACATACGTGTCACTTCTTTGTGGCGTTATTTTTAATGTTCGTGGTTATAAAAATTATGTGCTAGTAAAAATGCGGTGGATACCTTTTCATTCTGAGACTGTACATACATAATATATGTTAGCGCAGATATGTGCCGTATTGTACCTACTATTAAATTCGATTTTTTCTGTTTTTTCAATTAAACATACTAAAAATTCGCATAAGTTTCAAAATTTCGACCTATTAACTGAACCATTTAGATGTCTATTGTAATTGTTTCAATTTTGTTATCAATATTCTATGTGTTGTTTTTATTATAAAATCAGATAGATAATTATTCTTTTATGATTGGGAATTGGTAAATTTTCTTATTTTTTCTTTTATAGCTGTTTTTTCAACCGTCTTAAACTAATAAATACGAGAAATATTTTTTAAATTGTTACAGTTTTTCTATAAAAAAAAAAACTGTCAACGTCAATTTTATTCTTCGGATAACACAAATCTGACGATGAAAAATCAGCCATAAGTAACTTGTTTAACAATCAAATGACAGCTTGAGTAGTTAGAAATATATCTGTCTCTTTCACTCTAGTATTTGTGCGATATCGCCGTCCCTTTCTGCATGGTATACACTGCTTGGGTATATGTGCTACACTTTAGTTGGTGTGAGGTAGACATTTCTCTAGTTGTATTTAGAAATGGGACATGTGTTTATGTATGTTTATAGAAATAATATTATTGACTACAGGTTTACTTAAAAAAGGCTGAAATGATGGCACCTTTAATGATATTTGCATCTCGCTCGCACTTACTCTTTTCGATTGAAAGGCAGTTGTTAAACTAAACACCAAGAGTTGTGACATTCATGGTCATACATAAAAGGTGCAAGTAAGACTGCGAATATTACTCGTGTTGTCTCGCTCCCACGCTATATGACCACGCTTTGGACGATAGCGTTTATACTGTCATTTCTAAATCCACTTTAAGAAAAGCTGTAGTACTTTGTAGTACTTTGTACCGTCTAGTTATATGTGCAAAATACAATACAATCAAAACGCATTCAAATTACACACATTAGCTACCTCTAAGCTACCCTTAGTACACATTTGTACCATTTGGGTCAACTTGCAGTAAACACAATCGATATTATCAATCTAAAACCAACTTTAAGGCCCAATTGTACCACCAATCGCTAAACAAACTTTAACGCTAGACGAATTTAAAATATCGTTGTTTCTGTCAATCCTTAGAAGATGATAGAGACAGAACGATGTTTTAAACATTATTAGCGCTAAATCTATTTAGTAGATGGTGCAAGCTGACCTTGGAATCTCGGCTTAAAATACAATCCCCTGAACGAGTAAAAAAGACCTTGTAGTAGCTCTTTTTTAGCGCATTCAGGGAGATTTTCAAGACCACTTTGCACACATAACTGTCTGGTGATACGGTGACGGCGCTCGGTGTGTGGGTCGGGCGTCGCTCGGCCCGCTGACGCTCGTGTCGCTTGCAGCCTGCTGACCGAGCTGTCCATCGTGGAGGACTGACCCGCCCCCGCCGCGCCGCAGGCCCCGCCCCTCTCACACGTCATACGACGCTCTGCATGCTTTCTCGTTATTTATTGCTTCTTCTACGTATTAATAACTCTTTATAAACGCTATTTTTGATGATTATAGAGATGTATGTGTATTTTGAAGTATTATTTGAGACTTGTACAGTGAGGTTCTAATCTAAGTACAAAATATTGATGTTTTACAAAAATTAGATTTGAATTTTGTGTCAATTATTTATATTAATAACAAGGGCCATAATAATACTTGCAAATAAAGCACGTATAATTTCTAAAACCATACAAATTTCTGGTTGTATTTACTATTTACAAAGTCGGCGTGATAGGGTTAAAAAGTACGCAATTATTTACGGGCGCGCACGTATTATACGTACGTGCGTAACCATATTTACGCTGAAAGAATATAACTGTGTATATAAACGTTAGGATTAAGCTAAAATATTAACTGTTTGACCCGAAACTTTATAATGTAAATTAAAAGTAGAATATTTTAGGCACTAACCATACGGGTATCGAACCAAAAAGGTCTAAATACGCTTGATACCGCTTAGAATTTTCTATCAAAGCAGCTGCAATTTGAACTTTACTGTGATGGTCATATGATCTAATTTTGTATAACTAAAATATATTTCAAGCTTCATTATAGTTTTAAGGGAACTTTTGCATTTAAGAAGTGCATAAAATGTTAATTATTATTACTAATCCAAAGGAATTGTTTAGCTTCATGCATTTTACTGTAATATATCGAAGTAGTTTGTAAGTATATCGTCACAAGTGTAACGTAAGCTTTAACTTGGCAGTTGGTTATTACAACACATTATTACAAACTATAAGATCATGTTTAATATAAAAATATAAGTACTACGAAAGTACACGCATAAGATACGGTCGCGGTCCAAAAATGTTTATCATATTTTAAATTCGACTTCTTCACAGGAAGCGATTAATATCAACTAAAGTACATATTACTATTTTTAACTGTGAAAACTTGATCATAACTTTTTGACTGCAAAAACTTTTTGATTATATAAACTCCTTTATTAGTACTCGTTTTTAGTTAAATTGTGACATTAATCATTTTAAATCACCAATTTGAGTAAAACTTTTCATTTCAACTAAAGTAGAATTATCGACGCCTATTTTTTTTAGAAAACGACCTTTTCGAACAAATGTGCCATCACAAAAAACCCTTAGACTGCTAAACATTTTCATTCTGCGACTGTACGTTCTTAGCAAAGCGCCAAGTAACAGATATCAAGCCAAGTGTTCGTATAGTTTGTAACTTGTGAGTACAGTGTATGTACCAAATATGTATATTATGTAGGCACAATAAATAGATGCAATACAGCTTGTGTTTTGTTTGCTACCGGCATGACGCACCCCCGCTATATACTGCATGAGGAACCATTCAATATGATTATAATTATGAAATTATACATAAGCGTTAAGAGCCTATACTACCTCAAATTACTTAGCATGATCCTCCGTTATGTCGAAAATACTGCAGCATTAATTTTGAAATAAATATATGGTAAAGTTGAGGATTAATGTAAGGTACTATGTGTGACGAAAACACGATTCCATAAAATTTTCTCGATAGAATAAAAATCCAAAGTTACCTCGAAACTGAACAATAAACCGCTGGTATTAAAAAAATACTTCAAATTTGATCAGGAAACTTTGTATAATAACTAAACTAACTATAAAGCAGCGACTATGTGTTTTTTTTTTTTTTTTATTACAATTATTTTCGCCGTAAAAAGCAAAAACCTAAACTTTTGGCGCTGCCTACCGCCCATCACCGCACTCTGTCTCGTTCACACGTAGTCCGCGAGCAGTATCGTGCGAGCGAGACAAAGAGTGAATTTTAGCTGAGGTAGTATGGGCTCTTAAGGATATACATACATGGTGGCAGGATCATTTACGCGCAAATAGTGATAAGTAACCATGAATTCAGCACATGATTGGAGACACTAGCGTAAAAAACATTTCGTCGTTTCAGAATCATGTGATGAATCATGGTTACAGTTTGCGCTTCGATGTCCTTGCCAACTTGTATAAGCTATTTTTACTCCATAGAGCATAAATATTAGCAAAAAGACAGCTATCGGAAAAAATAGAACAATAGTAATAATACCTATATTTTACAAATGCACGAGATACAGTACAATGAAACCCGGAATTTACTATATGTGCATGTATTGTTGATTATTTGTTCAGTTGATTATTAATTCTTCGAATAATTTCTCGTGCTAAAAATCAGCATGACAAAATTTTAACCTATTGTTAACTAACTTATCTTCAGACGATTAAGTTATTGTTTAAATGAGATTTAAAACACATTTAGACTTTGCACCAGAGTTTTTACTAAGGCGAATTCCACCAAACTTTCATACCCAGAATGTAAGTATTATCCTGAGAATAAATTTTGAATTTTTGACAGATTATCCATACTAGAACTGTCAAACGTCAATTTTATTCCACGGATAAAAGATATCTGACTCTGGTGAAATCAGCCCTTAATTGCACATGCAAAGAGTTTATTTACACACAAGCACTGGAGTTGTATTTAGCATTATAGGAGTATAAACTAACAACACCAGTAGAAATACACATGACAAAGTTTAGAGGGCGCGTAGCCGAAAATTTTAAATCAAGAATAGTTTTCGCTTCGACCTAAAGATATTGTAAGTATTTTTTGTTTTGTGTTGTGGTTCATGTTATCATTTCAAACCATCCCCATGGCATGGCTAATGGCTACCTTAATTGTGCCCCATTATGCCCCAATGAACCATTCGTTTTGTTGCTACATTTAATGTTGTGATGTGCTATTAATAGTCTAAAATTCCTAGCTTATGAAAATCCTTAATGAAACATCCATGATGAAATTAATTTTTTTATAGGAATAATCAAAATGTGTTCATTTTAACAATAAATAAGTAAACTCAGCCTATCGCAGGCGTCCGCAAGTTACGCCATAATATTCCATTATAATAAATTCAGTGAATCATTTAACTTATCTGAATAAATAACTAAGGTATCATCGCCATCTCGATTAACACAAAGACAAAACATAAAGTTAATAATACCCAAAAAATGACCAACTTGACCTGACTTGCATTTCAGTTAACTTTAGCACTATCGTGATCTTTACATATGTCTTAACCTGGACATAAGCACTTCTCACATGTACTAACTACTTCACAATGTTCATACTAAGCCGTAGCCTGAAAAATTCAGGGCACGGTGATATTTCGAAAACATTATTTTTATTACCTGCCACAATTTTGAACTATTTCCATGCAACTGTAACTACGCGGATTATCTCAGAAATAATTTGAGTCCAGATATTACTGCACGTCACACTTAAGTGGATTCCAGATATTTCTGTCTTTTAAAATAATCACGTACAGTCAACAAAAGAGATACGTATGCAGGTTCGGTGTATATAGTTGTAGTTTAGTAAGAAACCGATTGATGTTCTCGAATAAAATTTCATTTTATTAATAGAAAAACAAACTGCTGATTTATCAAATAAAATTTCAGTCAACAAAATCCATCGGTTTCTTACTAAACTTCAACTATATCCAACGATCCTGCATACTTATCTCTTTTGTTGACTGTACGTCTCCGGAATGAACAAATTTTTCAGCAGATTGACACTCTTTGAAGTGTCATTCGTGCCGTAAGAATTATGAAAAGGTGCATAAACTTTCAATTCCGCGAATGTACACACATACCATATCGGGTGTTATTTTTTTATTCCGGCCACGGCTTCTTCATTTGGCATCCTTATGTCCCGTGTTCCCGCTTGCTAACGCGCTCACTAACGCAGAGAGGCGAGCGCGACTGTGGGCACGCCGCCCGCGTCGCCGGGCGCATCTCGACGTGCAAGAGATGACGACGTGTTTCTACGACTCACGGGAGCGGGACACGATAATACACCGCAAGGAGTCGTCAAGGAAATTGTTCTGAAGGTAGGCTATGTAACTTTTAACATATCATCCTGATTTCCTGCTGTTATCCCAATTTATTTGCCTTTCGCCTTGTTTGAGTATGAATTTAGTAGGGAAATTGTAAAACAGTTATCTATGTTTGTGTTAGCGGGCTAGCGGCAGTGGCGGTAACAACACAGGCGCGTGGCTGCAGTGCACGCACGTGGCGGAGGGACACGCGGGCGCAGCACTCGCGCTCGCAGCCACCACGGACATGCTGTACAGCGGCGGAGTGGGTGAGTGTATAGAGAAATAATAAAACAAAAAAAAAAAAACATCTTAAAATTAAAAACAATAAAAAATATATTTTTTAGTGTTTTCTGTTTTAGTTTTAAGATCAGAACTTTTTTTTATTGCTAAATGGGCCCGCTCTTGATCCTGCATCACGCCTGATGGAAAGCGATGGATGAGGTCTATGATGAAACGAGCGTGCGTTTCTTTTTTTCTATTAGCCGTGTTATAGCCATTTCGCACGATTGACAAATTCTGATTTGAGTTTAGGGGCAATTTAAGTTAATAGTCCACTTGTTTATCAATCAAGTACCCTAATTTTACAAAAGTATGACTACAAAATTACAACAACCGCGGAAGTACTTACATGTTGTACTTAATAGCTCTTCATTAGATTTTATCATTGTGCGTTCGTATATCAGAAAATAGGAATTGTCGAATAGCATACTTTTCTTGGGAAATATGTGACTCGCTATACTCCTCTAACCTTCCTCCTCTTCCTACCCATCAGACCGCACAGTCCGCGGCTGGGACTTCACAGCGGGCACCGAGGCGTGGCGCGGCTGGTGCGGCGGCAGTGTGGGCGCGCTGGCGGCCGGCGAGCGCGACCCCGGGGAGTCGCGCCTGGTGCTGGCGGCCGCTGGGGCAGCCGTGAGGGTGTTCGATACCAGGTCCAGGACGCCTGTCACTACGCTGTGGTAAGGAGCAGTTCCAGCCCTTTAAACCATGTCTCGTTCCTATATTTGTTGGTAAAAAAAAGACTCTTTGTTTACGAATATAGAGGGATTCTGTCAAAGACATCATTTGTTATCGTTAGGTCGTCAGGTGCGACGGGTCCTTGCCCCGCCAACCGCGGCGTGGGTGGTGAAGTAGCCGTCACAGCGCTAGCACTCACACAGAACCATCGACTGTACACCGCAGCAGGAGACAAGCTGAGATTGTGGGACCTGCGAATGTAAGTGATAATCGTGTACATTTTATTACATTCAAGTAGTAAAAGTACAGAGGCCAGCACATCAACCTACCCGAAACTGTCAAATTTTCCCAATCAACTTTGAACCTTATATTTTAGCAATAAAGTTGAAAATCTATCAAAGAAATTTGACAGATTGTAGTAACTTGATATGCTGGCGTCTGTACAATTCCTAGAGTTACATAATGTTATTTAGTTTGGACATAAGTTACAATATTTTTAACTTGCGAAGCGACACGCGCTTTACTTGTGGTAACTAAGAGTACAAACACACTGTGAATGTGCGTGTATCAGCACATAACACACACACATCCGACCTCGCCATTGTCTCGGACTGTATTGAGGGCTCCTGCGCTTGCACACATATTCGCAGTGTGTGAATTACATAGTTTATTTATCATAGTTTGCTCTGGTGTGTTACGTATGTTGTGTGCACGCCAGGATGGAGTGCGTGTGCAAGCTGTGGACGGGCCACGCGGCCGCGGTGATGTGTCTGTGCGTGGGCCGCGCGCCGGGCGGCGAGCTGGTGGCCACGGGCTCCAAGGACCACTACGTGCGCGCGCTCGACATGCTGCCGCACGACAACGGTATGTGGAGATTAACGGGGAAAAGCCATAATCAAGGATCGCTCAAAAAGAGTAGATACCATCCTCCTTATTCAGAACACTTGTGTTTGCTACCAATACAGTGTTTTTGGTACAGTTAAGCAAGTCCTATCATCTGCGGCTTGATCGGCCGGATGTAACGTTTACCCGCTTCGCACTAGTTGTCTCGCATTTTTGTTGAACTGGGCCTTTAGCCTTCGTGCTAATTTCTTAAATCGGATTTCACGTTTTACGTTTTTTTTTTATGTATATTATATTGTGTCTTTTAGTCTATGTTAAATGTATTTTCTTTCTTTTCTTCGTTCTTTATGATTATTTAAACTCCTTTATAATGTAATATATCTGTCCCAGTCAAGTTTAAGTTCAACAGGATTCTGTGTAATGTTCCTCAATTTAATTTTGGATGAAGCTAATATAGTACTTAATAGATATCAACTGATAAATCTTAACCATAGTTTAAATATAAGTTATAATTACAGGTAGTTGGGAAGCAAGTAATCGCTGGCTCCTAGAGCCGCCACACTACGATGGAGTACAAGCTCTAGCGCTGTGTCATGACGATGCAGTGCTGTACAGCGCTTCACGAGATACTAGCCTCAAGCGATGGAGTCTCACCGACCATACGCTCACACACGTAAGTTGTACTAAAGTTAAAACTGCTGTAAGCGTATTAGACAAAGTTCAAGTTCCAGCGCTGTGCCATGACGATGTAGCACTGCAGACTGCAGAGCACTTTTTTTTGTATTTCCGTGAAATTTTTCTTGTATAGTGCACCTTCCCATGGGGCGTTTCCAGTATTCATATTACGCCATGTTTTTGTTCTGCACCAGGGCGTAATGAACGCGCACAAGGGCTGGGTGACAGGCGTGTGCGTGGTCGGGAGCGGGCAGAACACGCTCGTGGCGAGTTGCGGGCGCGACGCCGCGCTGCGGGTGTGGGGCGCGGCGTTGCGGCCCGCCGCGCCGCCCGCCGCGCTGCCCGACCTGCCGCACGCACTGCGCGCGCACCCCGACCCCGCCCGCCGCGCGCTCTACACGGCCGGCAAGTGAGTACTGGACATGCAGGCTCACTGAATTTTAAGTCATCGTTTCAGGGAGTGTCATATTAACTTAAATGAATGTGTCTTAATTTCGTCAACCAATCACATACTTTAGCTTCATGAGGCATCCAATAGCAAATCCAGGGTTAATGTTTGTTTTAAAAGTAGTTAGATCACTAATGGTCAATAATTGGTTTATTATCACCAAGTCTTCTAATATTTATGACAATTAAATATTAAACATTTTTTTATATTTTGTTTTTCAACATCTTATAGACTACACTCCTATATAATTCTAACTGGCCATTCTTGTAACTCCTAGAAAACTTTCGTAATTGGAATACTTACATTGTCGTCATAATTTTAAAAGTTAGTATGTTGGTAACTTGTGAGTGTGTTGCAGCGGCGGCGAAGTGCGCGCGTGGCGGATCACCGTCGAGCAGTAAACGACCACAGGTGCATACACACAGACAGACACACATACAAACACTACCAATATAGATACATGAAATATGTAAGCACAACAGCACATGTCTCTTTACAACACTTTACTACTTTACTACTTTACTTCTCACAATTACACACACCTACCAAAGACCTCGTAAATCGTTGTTTATACTATAGTGCAAAACAAGTATCTATATTGTCTATATAGAAATAAAGGCGACAATCAATTAATCAAAAAAAAATATATATCTCCTACATAACTGTTGAAATTGTGTATTTGTGTTGTCCTTAACTTTTATACTTTAAAGGACTGAAAAAATAGTCCACTTTGACGCACACACAGGTTTTCCAAGCACATTCTGACCACAGCCCACACCCACAACCAATACCTACTTGTACCATAGCTTTAGTTGTCCCTAAATTATCACTAACCAGAGCAAAACCCGAATGAAATACTTGTTTACTTGTTACATTTACGTATTTTATGTATAAAACTTCATATTCACGTATTTGTATAGTAATATATTACCATTTCATCTGTAAGGTCAGGTAATTGTTTCATTATTCTTTATTGGACAGATCGGCAACTAATAAACTTAGCTTTATCATGTATTTTTGATTTTCATTCATCAGTGCTAAAGTTAGCTGAAACTGCGTGTCTATCCATAGGACCTAGGACATATCTTTTCTTTGGTAGTACTAGACAAAGAAAAAATAATTTCTTTGAAGCTAAACGCCATCAAGTTACAATCTGTGTACGGGACCAACATCGTGATCGTAAAAAAAAAACCAATTGTCCCATACACTTGGTCAAGTAGGTATTAAAGTTGTGTATGGGACGACTGATCGTTTTTTTCACGATTACGATGTTGGTTCCCGGGAAAAAGTTGTTCAGTTTGATGACCTGTACCACACCCCCAAGTTCGGTCACACCCCTCTGAAACACATTGTATATTAATAGTTTTATCAGAGTTTAGACAATAGCATAGTTCTGCGTACACCTCGGTATTCTTTTTAGGAACCTGTCTCACCGCCGACGAGAAAGCGACTAGCTATCGACTATTTTCTCGCTCAAGAAACGTAAAGTAGATGTAGGTCCCGTGGCAGTTAAAGATATACATAAATTAAGAGTTGATCGCTGACTGCCGGCGACATCTCTCTCTGCACTAGTTTGTCGCAGAGACTAGTGCTATCAAAGAAAATAACTCGCTCAGCGACGCTCGCTTGGAGAGCAGAAGTAGAACACGCGCTAGTCGTTGCTCTCCAATTATTTTCCAGTTGCCAGCTCTACTCGCTTTTCGCAAATCGTCGGCGGTGTGACTGGTGCCTTGACAGTCGTATTCATTGCCCAAACTGTGTGAGTAATAGCCAGGAACGATAGCTCTCACTCGTCGACTGAAAGTAGACTTCAACAATTTGGTCGAGGGCTACCCGCACTCCCCACAGTGTAATGTGGTGTGCGTCACTGTCTGCTTGCGCACGCGCCGCCGCTTCACCCCCACTCACACGGCAAAACTGCGCTTCGCTCATGACTCCACTCTTATCTTCTATCGTCTTTATAAATGTTCTCTTTCATTTGTCTATCATAATTATTACGCCCTAATTTGACATATACAGTAACATCGCCTTTATAATTTTATTTTAGAACTCTTTAAAAAGACGAACGCGGACGACGTTTCTGTCTTGACTTTAATTAACCACAATTTTTGTACTGGCTCATAAATGTACTTCAAGTTATCAAACGTTAATTATTGGCTGGTTATTTTGAACATTTATGAAGGTGCTGGCAGCGGTATAATTTACACCAGCTCATATTGAGGCAAGTTACTTTCAGCTTTCGGTAATCGTAATAAAAGCTTCTTTACCGAAAACTGACAGTAATATTTCTTAAGTGTAAGTGAGGCTGGTGTAAACTTTACCACTGCGAATAAGAGACCTATTATCCATTTTATAATTAGATGTTTTTCCTGAGTGTACCCTGTTCTAACCTTATTCAATTGTTCTACAGTTTTCCTTTAGTTACTAACTATTTTCAACCAATTTAGATGTTAATAACATTTATTTAGTTGTTAAGCAAATTGACTACCAACTTAAATTGTCCGTATATTCATATCATAACTATCATTCTTTGACAGTTGTATGAAATTACCATAACACGGCAAAATGACGTAGGCTGTCCATTTGCTTATCAATAAATATCCCTGATTGTACAATAATTATTTCGTTGACTAACCTAAGCTTTAACTGTTGTGTGTAGTTTTTTAGCTGTTCTCATCCTGAATTTAACACCCTCTTGTATGAAATTAAATTAAGTCTTTATTTGAATTATTTACTGACGTATCTTATATAAAAAACTTTCTATCATAATTTGTTGGTGTAACTTGCCAAGTTTAGTAAGAAGCTTAAATATTTACAAAATTATTTGATTATTATTACTTATTTCATTTCTTTTTTAAATATGCTAAAAGCAAAAGGTGGGGGCACAATATTGCAATAATGCGCTATCCTTGTCTGGTTATCTTATTTTAAATACGTTTAACGTTGCCTCATGCGCAAAAGATTCAAAAATCAATCTGCCTAACCTTTTCCCAACTATATTGGTGTCAGCTTCGAGTCTAACCGAATAAAGCTGAACACCAGTTTTTGTTTTTTTTTTGTACTACTTCATCTACTCACACAAAAAATCTAAGCTCATATTGTGCTTCCACTGTCTTATTACTAACTAGCTGTGCCCGCGACTTCGTTCGCGTGGATGTCGGAAAACAACAGGTAATGTGTCGCTTAGGAAAGGTGTACCTAATTGCCACTCCTTCATTGAAAAGGAAGAATCATCAGATCTTGCCTGGTAACGCTTTCCTTACCTAGGGTTCGCTACCACGGCCCTTTCGACTGCAATCACTGCGTCTTCATGGTTCATAATGACAATGCGACAAAGTGTCACTTTGATTTTTGAGAATAAATTAAAATAAAAGCGCCTGCTCGAGGCTGATTATCTAACCAAACAGCCATAATTATGTCCATTAACCCAACCAATCATTAATGTACCAACTTGTAAAATCATATCACCATTTTATCTAAAGTATATCTGAGATTAGTAGGTGAAGTTTGAAGTTAGTTTTTCTAAGTCTTGGTTTCTTCTCTGTGGTGAATTCAGAATTTCTTAACTTGGTATTGAAGATATCATATATACCTACCAATATTATGCCTTATAAAGCATCGAGATATCTAGATGATAAAAGGAAGAATACATTAATGGTAAGAGTAAGAAGCAACCCATTAAACTTTGGTTATATTTGACACCGGCCGCCATTTAAACTACGAAGATGAAACCCATGAAAACTTTAGACATGATTTTGATTTAGACCTTATACTGCCGAAAACCAGAAAAAAAATTGTAAAGATAATTACAAAAAATATACTTAACCGACTTCCATAAAAAACCCTAGAAAGTGCAAAATAACCTTAGTTTTCGAAGACGTTGCGCGTTGGCAAGAAATTACAGACTTCTGAAACCAAAGGTCTATTGCACTTTGAAGTGTGTTTTTAAGTCGGTTGTATTTTATTTTATTTCACACAAAGTCGTGTAAGTTTATATTGAAAACCATGAAAACGACACACATGATAAAAAAAGAAAAAGAAAATTGCAGCCGCCATCTTCGATTTTCATTTTGACGTCACAATCGGCTTCAGCACTCTCGAAAACCATGAAAACGACACACACTACCAATTTTTCGATTTGCAACCGCCATCTTGGACTTTCATTTTAACCAGTACTGAAACGGTTTACCAACAGTCGATTGGTCCATGAACCGTTGGTCAACACCATTAACTTTTCATCCAAAGGACTTGGGACCCACGAAAGTTTCCCCAACAGAACTCTACGTCAGTGAATGCTTAACCAACAGAATGTTTTGACCAATAACTTTTCACCCAAAGAACATTTGACCCATGTCAAATAGAACTAAGGATGCAAGGGCGAGCGAAGCGAGCTCGGGACTTGGGGCACCCCGACTCGGACAGGTAGGGTTCGAGGGGATGATGGCGGCTCAAATGAGCGAGCAAAGCGAGCGAAGGGCACCCCGAGGTTAGGCTTGGTTAGGTTACTTTATACCCTTTTCACAGAAATAAAGGAGTACGTCTTATTATTATTTTACTTTCACCTTTCCCGGCGTCTGTTGGCCTTGTTCTTTGGGTGAAAAGTTATTGGTCAAAACATTCTGTTGGTAAAGCATTCACTAACCTAGAGTTATGTTGGCAAAACGATCGTGGGTGAAAAGTCCTTTGGAAAAAAGTTAATGGTTTAAAGAAAATGTTCACCAACGGTTCATGGGCCAATCGACGGTGGGTAAGCCGTTACAGTTTCATTTTAACCTCACTATTGGCTTCAGCACTCTCAAAAACCAATAAAACGTAACCCATAAAAAAATTGCAACCTCCATCTTGGATTTTCGTTTTGACCCTATCGGCTTCAGCACTTTTGAAATCTATGAAAACGACATCCATGACAAAAAATCAAAACAAAATTGCAGCCGACATCTTGGATTTTCATTTTGACCTGACTATCTGCTTCAGCACCCTCGAAAACTGACAAAACGACACCAATGACAAAACATTTAAAAGAAATGGAGCCGCCATCTTGGGTTTTCATTTTGACCTGACTATCGACTTCAGCACCCTCAAAAACCATGAAAACGACAAACATGACAAAAAAAAATTGCAGCCACCATCTTGGATTTTCATTTTGACCTGACTATCGACTTCAGCACCCTCGAAAACCATGAAAACGACATCCATGACGAAAAAGTTGAAAATTTAGGCAACCGCCATCTTTGATTTTCTTTTTGACCTCAATTACCGGGGTCAAGATCCACGAAAAATAGCTCTCTCTCTGTGTGTCTCTATCTATCTATTACTATGAAAAATGAGGCATAACGCTTTTTCGTAATTTGACGATTTCTCCCTTAGAACTCCTACCGCAAGCTCCATATAAGAACTTCGTTAAAAAACGCTCTGCGTTACTCAACTTTCTATATCAATAATTATCTAACTTCTTTATCGCTCAGAACACCACATTAATTATTATTATCTTACATTTTTTTTTTTTTTTTTTAGGATGGGAAATCATCCAATGACTCCTCCCGCTCTGGGTGGAGCGGAAGGGAGTGTCAGACTCTTACTGACTAAAACCCATCCGTGTTCCTTCCTTAGCCCTTTATGTTCCGGGGCAGCGGTAACCCTTTCGGACAATCCCGCTGCCCCGGCAGGCTTCGGCCCTAACGGGCCCCTCCGTGTCTGCTGACAGCTCTTTGAGGCGCGCGTGGAACACATACGCGCCGTCCGGCACGGGCCTGGTCCTGATCGGGCGGCGAGCTACCCATTACTCGCCGTCCGCAGGCCCGCGCCTACGGTGGCCGGGAGTCGTCACGCGGCTCCCGACGCCCGGGGCGTCTACCGCGGCGGCTGGGACGGGCGGCCCTCTCGGCTCTCTCCCTCGCCCATATTATCTTACATTATCCTCACTTTTTGTTTAAAATTCTTTTAGCGCCACAGGCGCCACTAAATAAACCATCAATGGAAAGCGATTTTTTTAATATCATTAATATCATTATCATTACTTTTTAAAATAACATAGACATAAGTAGGTATCTGTGTTATTTCGTCATTTAAGTAAGCATAAACTAATAGGACGTGATTATTCACATCACAACAACAATATGTTTTCGTTAGTAGGTACTATATCGCGCCAATAGATGTCGTTACGTGTTACTAAAAAACGTAAAAAGTTGTTCCAAGAATACTTTAAATTGATTATATCTTTTGATAGAGTGAACCGATTGCGATGAAACAAAAACTAATCACTGCTCCGAGTTCTACACCATATTTGAGTATAAAAAGTAACCGTATTGGTTTGGTACTTTTTACGTTGACCCTGTTCAAATCAATAATCTGTCACATCCAAACAGACAAACCGACAAACCGACAAACAGACAAACAGACAAAAATTCCAAAAATTGATGAAATGGCATCTGTTGGTTATCCTTTAACACCCCAACTATTTTTTTTGGAAATATTTTCAATGTACAGAAACGTCTCGTCTACAGATTTATTATATGTATAGAATAGAAGATAGATATAGATACCAAAAACCAACCAATAACAAACGCCATCTATAACACCCATTCCTTCCCCAGTGACGGCCGCATACGGTGCTGGCTCATCCGCAAGACTAGATGACCATCACCCGCGTGCTCGCCCGGCCAGCCCGCGCCGAGCACGCCAACCGCGCACTCGCATGCTGTGTACCCCGCGCGACCACAGCGCAGGGCTTGGAGGTGACTGCGGGACCTTGCAAGGCATAGATATACCCGCTGGACGTCATCTATAAGCATGGGTCCAGACTGGGCCCATGCTTATAGATGACAATATGCCTTATTGTATTACAAACGTACAATTTAAACTGACACGGATTTGGTAAAATAACCTGGTACTCAAGGAATTACGGCAGTCTATTGTATGTAACAGACGCAAGCATTGTTTGGGACCCCTTTGACCATATAAAAAGGATGGCAAGGATGATGGATGAAAAGATGTTTGCGGCCTTAAAACGTGCGAGCAGGATGGTAATAGCTATTGTACGTGATTTCTGAGAACCTTAAGTCTCGTGCCGTCTCGCTCTTATTTTTTTTATGACCGCGACTGTCCCAAACTTTGGCGTATATTATATTGCAGATTTCTGTATTACGAAAGTAAGAGTCAAATAATACAACCTTGTGATGATAAATCGATTGTTCGTCAAAATGTTGACTGACGTAGATAAGAAGCTGAGCCGTAGAAAAAAGGAGGCATGAATCTATGTTTGTCGTCCTGTAGGGTAGACAGTTGTGTAGAAATTTTGCAGATTTTCATAGCCTATACGACTGCAATGGGAATGAGCAAAAAAATATGAAAATACATTTTTAAAGACAGCTGTATCTCGATAGTAGTAGTTAGCGTGTTTGATCTCTAAATTGTATATAATTTTAAATGAACAAATTAAAAGAGGTTAGCAGTTTTCCCTGATAACAAAAAATACAACGATTTATTCACGAACACGAAAGATTACTATTAAAGGAATTATTTTCATGATTATAGTAAAGACATATCTTGAATATTTATTATGCGTTATTTACTTTAAATATTTTATTATTTTCGAATTTCAAATCACGACCTAAATATTGTACCTGGATTATTTTAAACTTAGGAGAATCGACTGGAATGGAAAACATGGACATTCCAAATATTAAATTCAAAAGACATTAATAAAAGCAATGTCAATGAACTTCTATAGGCAGGCCTAAAATAACATAATGTAGGTAATAATAAATTATAGGTATTAAAAAAAAACACACTCACCTTATGCAATGATTATGAAGTATTATGTAAAGAAACATATATATTTAATCGTAAAAGAAGCTTACTGTGTAGCTTCACGAAGTTTTAAGTAGTTTGGGAAATCGTTGATAGGTGTTAATTGGCGCTAGTGAGCCTAAATGTGGATAAGAAGCCGTATGCATAGAAATGGCCCAAAGGAAGTCGTGTTTTTATTTAAATCTAGTTTCATAAGTGTTAGCTAGATTCTTACTTAAGCGCGTTTACGCCGTACGGCATTTCATACAAACTTACAAGCCCTTGTTTTTCGAAATGAATGAACCGATTTTAATGAAACTTCGTACACATAAGCAGGATACAAAGGTCTAAAAAGTTACTATCGAAAAATTGTGTTACAGCCAAATTAGACCGATTTTATAGTTTTCATAGAAACAGAGATTGCCAGTTATCTTTTTTCAAATAAGACATTTCGAAAATTTTTAGACCTTTGGAGACTGCATAATGGAGTTTCATTAAAATCGGTTGACTCATTTCGAAAAACAAGGGCTTGAAAGTTTGTATGAAATGCCGTACGGCGTAAACGCTCTCACGGCTCACTTTTGCGCAAGCGGCTTGGCGACAATATAGGATTAGTCGCAAAATAGTATTAAATGGTTCTTTTTAGGCTCACTAGCGCAGTAGACCAATGAACAAATACGAGAGTTGTGTGATAGTGTCAGTATACTGCTAGAAGATGGCCTTCGTGTGATAACATAATACTGTTATTGTTACCGAATTTATTTCAATGCTTACGCGACGGCACGAGGATTTAATTTGCCTACATTATATACAAACGTTCGTGGAAATTATATACTCAAATAGCATTATACAAAAATTTTCATTCTACATGATTTCTTACTATTTTTCTTGTATGTTTCGAAATATAGTCTTAGTCTTTCAATACTATACATTATGATCATCATCATCTGCCTAGCTTTTTCCCAAATATGTTGGGGTCTGCATCCAGACTAACCGGATGCTGCCGAATACCAGTATTTTACATGAAGCGACTGCCTATCTGACCTCCACAATCCAGTTACTGGGCAATACGATACTTCTATAATAATACTATAATATATTAGATATATACTTATTAAATCCTCGTTCCATCACGTCAGCTTCTCTTAGAGATTTTATTCCTAATCGTTACGAAACGCCTTAGCTTAGCTTAAATTCCTGTAAATCATTTAAAAAGCGTACTAATTTGTAGTGTCACGCGTGTAGTAAGGAATGAGATAGGGGATGAGACACATTGATAATTTCTAGTGTAATTGTTTGGGAATTTAAAAGAATCTTAAACAGATTTCGCGTTAGAAGTAGTGCCATCCCCTCGGTTTGCCAATGAGTGTGAACTACTCGCTAATAGGGCTTTTAGACAATGCACAACACACTTTACATGGAGCTGGAAAGAGAAAAGTTTTATTTATTAAACTTTCAGTCTGTTCCTCGTCTGAAAGCTAAATTGACGAGTAGTCGAAAATATGTAAGAAAATGATTCAATTGTCATTTAGAAGCCAATGCATGCCAAATTGTACGCGCAATCCCTGGCCATTATTATGGAAGCCAACATTTATTATCCCAATTTAGCCAACTTAACGACAACATTGTTGGCTGGAGTCTAATTCTGTTTGATTTTATAATGTTGAACTATTTCGATTTTTCTCTCACTCGACCAATTTAAATAACCATTGTATTAAAAAACCTTTTTTTCTTCTTAGAACGGGGGACCAAAATCTTTTTGCATAAAGTCTTTTCTCTGACTCTTATAAGTAAAAGTAAATCATTATTCAGCAATTACATATTCATTGAAAATACTTTCAGAATTAGACTTCCGCCACTAAGTAAACAGCTAGTTCCCATCAGGTTATGTGCTAGCTATAAACTTGATTCAACACGTCCACAAACACATTGTAGAGGTAGTATTAGAGACACGCACATTATATAAGCGTTAATTTATAGCTAGGGATCATAACCTGTGGGAGCCAGTTTTTAAATAAAGTCTGTAGCGATAATAAATTGAGATTAGTCTCCTCACTCAAACTAGAACTGATACATCAATTATGATAGTCTGTGATTATTCGAATAATTATATTTTTGTACATTCCTGTGCTACGGGTACATATAGCAATCGTAACCATGTAATCACATTTATTAGACAAATAGGTCGACGTCAAATTATGTAGGAATAACATTTTTAACATTGTATACTGTCCAAATATAATAAACTTATCTTAAGTACACTAAAGGCTATGTTTTTCAAACAAATATCTGTTTTATTTACAACAGTTGAAGGTTTATTTTGTGTTATCTCTCCCCAATGCGTTTTTCAGTATTATATTTTTGAAGGTCTTTTATAATTATTTTAAGTAGTATTAAATAAGAATCACAAATCAATGAATTTAAATAAATAATCAAAGGTTTATGTATATAATTTGTATGAAATGCAGTTGAATGCTTGCGAGGCTATCAGTAATGCTAGGAGCTTTATTAACAAACAAAGATATATTGTTGTGTTATATCTGTATTAGTATAATGTATGCCTTATGAGAATCCTTGCAATAATTACTTGTGAAGTTATATTCCGCGTTCTAGGAACACGTACAAGCAGACAAAATAATTTTTCGACTGTCTCATTTAGATTAACTTTTAAGGGTGGCGTCAAAAAAGTGTAATCCGTATTTTTCGTCGCTCAAAATAAGTCGAGGAATTTACGATCGTCTTAGTTTGCCGACTTAACTATAAAATTAATTTTGGCGACTCATTTTCAGCGGCGACCCTAAAATATTTTTAGATTATAAGAGAAAATACTATGAACATGTAATCGTTTTAGTTACCAAGTCGCTAAGTCTGCGTTAGAACTGTGTTCTGGTGGCTTGAGTACGAGCCTAGCAGCTAGTCATGTAGGATACGCGTCATTTGTAGTGTCGATGTTTTAATAAATATTAGTTTGTTTGGGTGTTTGTAAACTGAATCATTCAAATAACAAAAATAATATTTATACATTTGTGGACTTATTTTATTTAAAGTTATTTTTTATCATTGTGCCTCAACCAAAGCACCTGCCATCTAATCTCTTCACCACCCTTGGTTAACTGGTATCTCTACCACCCGGTAGTCCGCTTTTGTACCTTTTTTTGTGTGCGAAAAGTTTAAATAAGTAATATTTCATTTGAGTAGATATGAGTATTATGTTAGCAAAAATATTAGAATTAGCTAACCAATTCAGATTGAAAATCAAATAGGTAACTTTTAAGTCAGTCATTCAGTTTTTTGGCATATTTAAATTCAGCAACAACGGCTAAATTCAGTTTACAAACACTCCTAAATTCCAATTGACGAAATCAGCTTTCATTGACTTTGTACGAACATCTTTCATAATATTTTTGTTACTATTGCATCAGGGAGTAATAAAACATATGAGATTATTATTATTATTATAAATAAATTATAATGTGTTCTACATTAATTTGTATCAGAATGTTTTGTACTGTTTAGACAATGATATTAGGTGTTTTATGATTTTTATTATAATTTTATTTCGATACGGATGAAATGTTTATTAAATAAAATTATACAATACTAATAAAAGGACTTTTCTTTTGACGTGCAAACGTCTTTTCACAAAACTCGAACACGACCGGCAGCAACTGAAAATTATCTCATTTTGTCCGATGTCGTCATGTTCCATAGAACAAATATGGGAACTACTGGACATAACCAAGCCACAATATCTTTCAGTATTTTCACAAACACTGTTCAATATTTTTGTTTCACCTTTATTTAAAACGATAGATCGGAACTATTTTTAGTTACATCCGAACATGAACTTATATGATCATGTCAGTTTGAGCTTGAAGTTAGCTTGAAGTATTTCAATGAAACGGTTATTTTATATAAGTAAAGTTAATATTTATTTGCTTAAATACATTAATCAGTACACTTCACATCACTCGTCCGTCAGTATTTATACTTGGCATGTTTGCTATGTTTTCGGTGGTGATGCGTAGGGGGCGTGGCTGGCGACCGTGGGCGACGCCTACTTTCCCTATCTCGGTCTCGGTCCCTCTCTCTATCTCTTTCTCGCTCCCTCTCGCGGGAACGTTCGCGTTCTCTTTCCCTTTCACGCGATCTTGAACGAGATCTTGACTTGCGATCACTGGAATAAAAGTATGAAAATTATAACAATTTAGATATTCATAATTTTAATACAAAAAAGATAATGTTAAGTATGTAAGTTTTAACATCTCTATAATTTACTATGGACTACAAAATGGCTGAAAAACCGTAATAAAATAAAATATTGTTACCTGTATCGAGATCGTTTCAGCGGCGGTGGTGACAATGACGGCTCACGAGAGGCTTTCTTAGACTTCTTAGATGATGCTCTGCAAAACAAAAACCCTTCGATCAGCTGATATTCTAAGTTTACACATAACTTCGTATTCCTAAATAAGGATATTATAACTACGAAATAACAATAGTTGCAACCTCCTAATAGTGATTAGGCAGTTTTTACATGATTGTAGTCATCTAAAACTTACGATGGTGTATTATTTTCCACTACAGGATTCCTTAAACAATTTTCTATTAATTAGGATTTCAATTATCTGCCTCGCCGCTATTCAACGAATGTTTTTTTTTGGCTTTTCTTGACATCTAGCCAATTTCGGCTGTCGACGTTTTAGATTTCTACAGAAATGGTTAGCACAGGAGTAAGCATAAAAGCCATTATCCTATAAAATGTAACGTAGGACGAGAACCCTAGCGATGTGTTAGTAACGTAATAGGTACGAGAGGCCAGTAGTTATGAGTGGTCATTAACGGTTGGTTATGTAAGCAAATATCACCTCTCCGAAGCAAGCGCGGCTGAGGATCTTGAGGTCCTGGGTGTGAGCCCCAGCACGGGCAAAGCTTGTTGGGTTTTTCTGTTAGAAAATTCTTAGTTATAGTCTAGTATTTAATTTCTTTCATACGGAGTTCGCCTATCTTTCGAGACGTCCGTATTGAGGTACAAATGCATACTACCGGGGTCCTGTAGTTGGTGTACAAATGTACACCACTGCCAATATCGTTGAAGTTAGTGAACGAATGTAAGTTAACTTTTGCAGAGAATCGTTGATGTATGAACGATCATTTCGTTCGAGTTTCACGGGAAGTTTATATACAATTTAATTTCTAAGTAGTAAATGATTGTTTACGTACGTGGAGTAGGTGTCGTCTTCGACGGGTGATCTCCGTCTCGGTTCTGGCGATTCTCTCACTTCTTCTACAGCCTCTTTAGCTTCTCGGGACGCCTGACAAAACAAATTATATTTAATACCTGCAACCGCGTCTAACAGCTGCGCCCCGCGCTTTCACCAGCACAAGTCTCGATCCCGTGAGAACATCGGGATAAAAAGTATCCTATGTCCTAATCCAAATCCTTTCAACCATTTTAGCGTGAAAGCGTAATAAAAAACAAACATACAAAAAATCTAATATTTTCTCTTTATAATATTATACCCCATTCACAATAAGATTAGACATTAAAATAAATCTTTTTTACAGTCCGTTCAAACGATTTTGACTTCTATTGCATTGGTGGCATGACAAATGGCAGCTGCAGTAAACAGTTGGTATTATAATCACGTTTTTGCTTTTAATGCCATCCTTATGCCTACGGAATAGAAGTAAAAATCGGTTGAACGGACTGTAAAAAGTTTTGTTTAAATGTCTAATCTTATTGTAAATGGAGTATAGTTCAGAAAACTTTATCTATCTCGCATCTGACAATCTCATCTCGCCCAGCAGCGGACAGCTACTAAATAGTACATTACGATACGTGAGACTTAAGTAGTGTTATACGCACCTTCTTGATAAGTTTCCTTCGGTAATGGTGTATCTGTTGCGTGGCTGACAGCCCAGTGCGCTTTGCTCGCACGCCGGCTTCCAGTTCATCCGCGTACTTCAACACGCGCACCTCGATGTCGCGCAGTGTTTCACGCTTTAGAGCTTGCTCCTCACTGTGACGAAATGAATAGGGATTTACGTTAGAGAATGAAAAGAAACAGTAGAGTAGGTATGTGATTAGTTGACTAATGGCCGATTCCTATAATTTACGGACCGTTATTGGTTAAAATTAAGACTCTTGTATCTTTACCAATAATGAAGCTAAAACCTCAAAGCTTTGCATAGTAGACCCTCCCATATGGCAGTAGCTATCACAAGTAAAATTAGCTTACAAATCTATCTAATTGCCCAGTTTGGCAATAAAAAAAGCTATCATTGGTAAGCAAAACGATTCGTTTTTGTTTATAGGAACCGAGCATGAATTAACAAGAGCCAATCAAATCACAGAGAGCAGTGGTGGCCCAGTGGTAACGGCCGCGACTTACGAGTTGCAGGTCGTAAGTTCGAACCCAGACAGGCGCTTTAATTTGTGTAAATTATTTCATCACCATTGCTCTCCAAACGGTGAAGGAAAACATCTTGAGGAAACAGGCATGTCCTAGAACCAAAAATTAGAAGCCATGTGACATCTACCAACCCGCACTGAGCCCGCATGGTGGATTACGGCCCACTCCCTCTCACAGAGAGGAGGCCTGTGTCCCAGCAGTGGGAACATTAGAGGCCGATTATGATTCAAATCACAGAGAGAGAGTCAGTTAGCTGACTCCATAATCAGCCTTTTATGTTCCCTCTGTTAGGACATAGATCTCCTGTCTGTGAGAGGGAGTGTGCCGAATTTTCGGTTCTAGCACATGTCGGTTTCCTCACGATATTTTCCTTCGGTTCTGAGAGCAGTTGTTATGAAATTACATAAACTAAAGCGCCTGATTATATTCGAAACCACGACCCTCGTAAGTCGGGGTCCATACCACTGCTCTGCAGTTAGTTGATTTACATTTCAGAAATCGGGTGTTAGTGATTGAAGTGGATTTTATAGATTGTGTATGTGCAGTTTGTCTGTACTTTTCGTTGGGTTGATTGAACTCCTTAGGTCATCCAACATATTTATCCAAGATTTGAATGAATGATTTCCCTCGACAAATTAAGGAATAATAGAAAGAAAAAATAAGTCATTCAATATGTCGTTTATCATGTGTGTTTGAGGATGTAGGAGGTGATGAGAGAGAAAGAGAGCATGTCACCTGTCGTGTTGCTGCTGCGTCATCGGCGTCGTGGAGGCGGGCGCGTCGTCGTCGCTGTGCGCACGCGCAGGCTGCAGCGCGCAGTCGTCGGTGTTGTCGGTGTCCACGCTCTCCCAGCGCGACGGCACGAACGTGCCGCCTGCGCGTGCGCGGCCTGCCTCGCTGTCTGTGTCCAGGGGGATGCCGTCTATGTCTTCGTCCACTGTAATATAAGATAATATTTAGTATTAAAAAATGTACTTCTGTTCATTTATTTATTTCATAAGTATCCCTCGAGTTACAAACATTTTTAGATTATTATAATTCTAGCCTCTGTTAATGAATGAGTAACTAGTCTAATGGCAAGCTGAAGTGACAATAGGCCGACCATATTATACTTAGACTCAATGGCGGTTGGGGTAGATGGTGTTGATGGTGAATGGAGACCGCAAATCAGAAAACGTAAGGTAGAACGCCCTCTGTGTGAAGCGACGATCTTCACAAGGTGGTAGCGGCTGGATGAGATGAGGTTACTGAAATATTCGAATTAAATGGCGTGCGATTGGAAAGTTCGCGTGCCGTAGTGGACTGCTACAGGCTGACAATAACGAATTGTTGCTGTTTGTGTGATTTGTACCAGACATTGGTTCTAAGACAACATGGTCTTAGTATAACTTATTATGGGTTCAGTTACCAGGTATGCCATCAATGTCGTCGTGTAGCGCGTGCGGCCTCACTTTAGGCGTGAGCGGCTGCCGCGCATGCGCAGTGTGTTGTTCAGTAAGTAAGTTGGCTCGTTCGGCCGCCAGCCGCCTGAGTGCGGCGCCATCTAGCGGGCCGCCTGCTGCGTTGTCCCAGGACTCTTCGGAAGCAGATGAATGGGCGGGAGAGGCTCCGGATTCTGATCCATTACCTTCCTCAGCTTCTGCGGGAACCAGGCCTGGGACCACGTCGGTCTCCTACGAAGAATATTATATCAAGTTATATTTGAACGCCATTACAAAATAAAATTAAATATTTATTGTTTGAAAGACATTCAATACGTATGCAGCAGAAAATAGTTCGAGCTATGTATAGTAAAGCACATTTCAAAATAAAATAACCGGAATTAAATGGAAGAGTTGTTGCAAGCGCCTTGCATGTAGCCTATTCGGAATTATCTTCCCGCGCGGGACCCTTCCTGCTGACAATAAACTAACTGAATATTGTAATGACCCACCTTATCATGTCCTAAGAAAACGTCGTTGATGTGCATTAGAAAGTCAGTAGGGTACACAGCCCAGTCGGCCCACGCCTGCAGGATGCGGGTCACTCTCGCGCGGAACCCTTCTTGCTGTATACGTGACGTCATGCGAGAATATGCCAGGTGACAGTTACGCATTATTTCTGTTAAGCGCTGCTGGAAACTGGTGGAAACAAAAACGTGGCTGATGATTAGATAAAGAGGTAATTGTAATTAGCATTACTGTCCAGGTTGCAAATGCGGCGTCCGTAAGTCATGCGTACAGTTAGCGTCAAAAATATGAGGACGGACGGACAGCTCAAAATAATTTAAATAACTAAGAAAACTATATCTCAATGACACGAGGTAGTTCAGAATTTACAATTTGTTATTATTCGTAATTCTAACAGAAATGTTTATCCAATTATTAGTCGATAAGATAATTGTAAACATTGCAGACAGCAGTTTGATCAACGTTTCCTGCTTCTTTTTCTCAAGTTTATTTTAGACAGGAAGTGAGAAGAAATGATGATGATTATGATGTTCTGATCTTGCCTAGATTATGTTAGTACTGGATATACAGGCACTCACGCGCTCCTGTAGGCGCTGGCGTTAGTGAGCTTGGCGCCCGCGTTGTGCAGGATGTCCGACAGCAGGTACAGCCGCGCCACGCGCCGCTGCGGTGCTGTGCCGGCGCCTGCCAGGGCCTCGGCCAGGCACGCGGACACCTGGGACGCAACTTCGTGTATTGTGGGTCGTCGCGGTCACACACCTCCTCTCTTTGAGAGGGAGTGGGCCGTAATTCACCACGCAATCCCAGTGCGGGTTGAGGATGAGGTTTCCTCCACCGTTTTGAGAGCAGTGGGGGTGAAATAAATGCCTGCCTGGGTTCTAACTCGCCACCTACGTAGTAGTCGGGGCGGATCTTACTGGGCCACCACTGCTTTGAATCTACACTAATGGAGCCAATGAGGTCACAAAATTAATCATCACAATAAAATTATAATTAAAACAATATGTAGCTAGTACCTCAGGCGCGGCCTCGGCATGCTCGAGGCACCAGGCCATGGCCGCGCCGACACTGCAGCGCGCGGGCGTCAGGCCACGGATCAGCTCCTCGAGGCGGTCGCGTTGGCTAATATGGAAACAAAAGTATGTCAGCTAAATGATTGGAATGCAGCCTCCTCGTCCGGTAACTGTACCAAGTTTGAAAGATCATAGTATCGTATAATACTACATCTAGTTGTATATCGACAAAGAGCGACTTTCACCAATGAAATTAAACAAAAGCACATCTAAACCGCGTTCAGTTTCATTGGTGAAATTCGCTCTAAGTCGGTTACTCAGTTATGTCAATCGTATCATGGTCGTACCCAACTTGTTATTTCATAGATCGTAGTCTTACGCACGTTGGCCCCGAGCCAACTCTTAATTTAAGAAATTCTTTCTTTTTTCCGTGATCTATCATGTCTGTGAAGTTTCCCCAGTTAATTTAATTTGACCCTGTTTACTAACTTGTTAGACAGCGTTCCTCTGATATTCTCTTTGGCATCTTCTTCCTCCACCAGCTCGTCGGGCATGCCGGCCGTGTACAGGTTCATTACGGGAGGCCGCCATACCGAACCGCCTGGAAAAAAAAAGTACTTCTTAGACGATGCCATTTCAATACTGTAAATAGCACGACAAAAACTGTACACAGCAAAAGCACACGTGTGTACTAACTGGTCCTAAGTGTTTAGCATCAAAAGGCATATAGATAAACGAGTATTCATATTCGCACATCGATCATGGTCGGTCTATTGTAATAATTTTGGTGGCACGGAAACTTAGCTCACGAGGCCGACTCGCAATTGGCCGCTTTATTTTTTTTTTCGTTGCTTGTAATTTCTGTATAATCAGCCTATAATGTTCCCACTGCTGGGGCACGGGCCTCCTCTCGGTAAGAGGGAGTGTGCCGTAATCCACTAAGCGGGCCCAGTGCGGGTTGGTAGATATCACATGTCTTCGAATTTTTGGTTCTAGGACATACCGGCTTCCTCACGATGTTTTTCTTTTGAGAGCAGTGGTGATGAAATAATTTACACAAAGTAAAGCACATGGTTGAGCAAAAGCAAAGTACCGGCCGTTAACACCTGGGCCACCACTGCTGACTGGAATTTCTGCACGGGTCCCAAAAAATACCTACTTTTTATACTCGTGTCAGTGATGTTTAGCAGACCAGCTAAGGATGGACCGATTATCCTCCGTTGGAATCCGAAACTAGTCGGGCATATTTGAAATTCTAATCCTAACTAATATTATAAATGCGAAAGTAAGATTGTTTGTTACCTTTTCACGCTTAAACCACTGAACCGATCATCCTGATACGTTTTCAGGTGTACAGAAACGGACATAAAGTGCTGTTCCCGAGGAAAACAACAATAACGTTATTATGATAATAGATGGCGCCACGTCTTTCGAATCATGAGTATATAGAGGTGTGAGGAACAGGGTGTAAGGTTCACTCATACTCCATACAAAAGGGAGGATTCTGCGACCATGACGGGTGTTGTGTCTGGCGGGCAACTGCCCGATGATTCATGTCGGCCCGTTGTATCTATGCTAGTTACGCGGTAAACTCTGCATGCGAGATGCAGGATTTTGCGTGACGTCAGTATGACGCGTTGTTCGCATGTGGCGTTGTAGATACCGCTACAAGAACAACCCGAAATTGATTATCAAATTCTAAATTAACGCGAGCGAAGCCGCGGGCAAAAGCTAGTACATAATAAACATTAATATTCTAAACAAAATATCAAATACTACTCTTACCTTTAAACATTCTAAAGTCATCAAGCGACCATTGCTTCGGGGAGTCCCCCTGCAGCATAGAGAACAGCTTCCATCGATAATACACATGCGCCGGCGACTGGTTTTCGAACAAGAACCGGAAGAAGGGGTTGTTCATCTCCTTGTTCATTATTATAGCCTCGAACATCGGACCTTCGCGGATCACGAACTCGACCATGCGATGGATTAGCATTAAGATGTTTCTGGGGAGAATTGGTAGATTAAATGCTTCATTATTTAAAACCAAGAAGAAGTGAAGAAGAAGCAGAATTGTTGTTGGGTTTTTCCTTCTGGAATTTTTCAGTAGCAGTCCAGTGTGGATTTATGCCCAGCTGATGGCAATAGGCTCGCCCCCTATTACATGGGACTTAAAATAACTGGCGATATGTGGGTGTACTATAAGTACACATGTGCCTAACCCTTCGGGGATTGCAGTTGTGATGATATGTTATGTTAATAAAGACCAAGGAAGAAGAAACTTACCCCCTTACTAATAAACGTATTATATCAGATGAATAGTTACACACCGATTTCTCTCTATCAGTCGTCAGTAATTTGACTTTCTAAAGAAGAAGACAAAGCGTTGTGTAACTATACAAAGTTTATTAATAAGGGGGTTTCCTGATGTGGGATATATTAGCCACACTTCGGCGAACCGAGTGCGGGACGCGACGCGCGCGGCCATTGTTTTAACGAACGAATTTTCACGCAAGTTAGTTGACACAATCGGTGCGGGCGAATTTCGTCCCGCATCCCGCGCTGTTTCCCCTCAGTTTGATCGAAGCTGTATGAGTAATTAATTATTGTACTTACCTCTCTGTAGGAACTACGACTTTGACTATAGATTGCGATAAAATCTGTAAAAAAAAACCTCAGTATTATTAATACATAAGCAAGTTTGTGCTCAGTACATGTAAATGTAAAGGTAAAACTACTAAAAACTGTGTTTATTTACCTGTTCATATATTTTCCTATCATCTGGATCACTCGGGTGGTACTCTCCGGGTCGCACTCGAGGAATCTGAAATTATTAAAAATAGTTCTAGTAAGAATCTTAAACCTAATAAAAAATGTTGTGCCACAGCAGGTTGCTATGAATCTGTTCGCAGTGAATCTGTTTATGACTGTAGCAGCCAGTCACACTACAATATTTTGTTTTGTCAACACAAACACGAACATGTTGCTGCAACATGCCTAGACATTTAGTCAACATTTATTTAACATGCTCACAAACGCAATTAGCACGTCTTGTCGAGATTTCCAATATAGTATGGTCCTCCCATCTTATGGTCAGTTAAAAAATCATCTGATGAAAATGTAAATAAATGGATCAGAAAACGTACCCGTAAGATAACAATTTGTAGTGCCACAGACAAATTGAGTGCTTTGATTAGATTATTTGAATACTTCAATCTGAAGGCTAATTCTAGTAATTTAAAACGTTCAAAATGTAGTCGCAATCTCATCTCAGCGACAAACAAATGTCAAAAACTTGTCAAAATGTAGGGAAATTAGAGGTATTTTTGACAGATTGAGACTGAGATCAGACTGTGAATATTCTTAAAATTACGAGAATTACCCCTCTGATCTATACTTATAATAAATCTGTAGAGAGGTCAATTCTGTACATGATATATATTTTCAAAATAACTATCAGGGGGTAATAAGTGATCGATACTGATGCCAAAAATGCAATCAGTAAAATTTTTGTCTGTCTGTCTGTCTGTCTGTCTGTATGTTCCTTATAGAAACAAAAACTACTCAACGGATTTTAACGAAACTTGGTACAATTATTCTTCATACTCCTGGGGAGGTTATAGTATACTTTTCATCACGCTACAATGAATAGGAGCAGAGCAGTGAAAGGAAATGTTGGGAAAACGGGAGAAGTTGCTCCATTTTTTAAGCTTCCGTCGCGTGTGCAGCCTTAATGGTTAAAGCTACATAGAAATCATTTATGACGGAAATGTTCTACATAAAATTATCTAAAAAATATCCTACTACAGCATATGTCTATCTTTTATGGTTGACTCACAATAACACGTGTAACTCCCGATACCTTAGCAGTTCGGAGCTTTCTGATTATATTTGTTTACTCTTACGTTTATAATACTCTCACTCATCCCTAATTAAAAGAAGTTAATATTATTACCTATTCAATAAAAAAAGAATCATAGTAATCGGTATAGAAACACCAAACTTATACATGAAATACGCTAATAAGCCATCGCGCCGTCGCGCGTGAATACTGAATCATGCCATAAGGATTATTTTTGTGTAACGGTTGCCGCGCTCGACGCGGGTCGTGGCGGTAGGGTAAGGGAGGTCCGAGCGCGAGCTTCATTCAATATTTGGCTGTTGATGCGTTCAGAGCGTTCGACCTTATTGACAGACGATAATTGATATTAACAAACCGTGCTTATCAGCGCGACTTTTAGTCTTTAAATAGTTTATTTGAATTTATTTTGTTGTTTTTTATAAAATAGGTATTAGTTGTTGTGTTATTAGACCGACACAGAACCCAAAAATGTGATTAAAAAAAAATTCTGTCTGTCTGTCTGTTTGTTCAGGCATCACGCAAAAACTACCGGTTCGATTACGATGACACTTGGTATAATTATTCTTTAATATCCTGGGCACCACACTGGGTACTTTTTATCCCGGAAAAAAATATACAATAAAAACAAACTTAATTTTGCGGTTCGATCCCTAGACCCGATTACTGTACCAACCGCAAATAATAAGTTTGTCGTAGCACACGACGAAGATAATAATAATAGGCGAGCGTTCGTTCATATTAGCATTCTATAAATTGTATGTTTTAACTGCTACTTGCAATTCCAAAACGTGCTTTTCAGTGCGACCTTTTTATATATTTTAGTTTTTACTAAGTACAGTTTAAGGAGTTATTTAGGTTTATTTTTATAAGTCGTTTTTATAAGTAAGTATAGATTTTAATTTTAAAGTATGGGTAGTATATTTGATAGTGTACGTAGTGACCGTAGGTTATTTTATAAAACTGTTAGGTAGGATTAGTCATTCGTATAGATATTAGTTTTTAGGGATTTTGCTCATTTATTGAGTTTAGATTAGTTCATCATCTGCCTCATCTGCCTAGCCTTTTCCCAACTATGTTGGGGTTGGCTTCCAGTCTAACCGGATGTAGCTGAATACCAGTATTTTACATGGAGCGACTGCCTATCTGACCTCCACAACCCAGTTACTCGGTAATACGATACCCCTTGGTAAGACTGGTTGTCAGACTTTCGGGCTTCTGACTACCCGTAACGACTGTCAAAGATCCACGAATGACAGCCGGGACCAACGGCTTAACGTGCTTTCCGAGGCACGGATGGGTCTCCATATGTAAAGATGGTCACCCATCCACAGACCAACCGCGGCAAGCGTAGCTTAACCTGATCGATCGACCTGTGCGGCTGTTATTATTTAGCCACGTATCATCAGAGATAGGTTTATTTAGGTAGGTAGGTATTTTATTTTCTGTTATTGAGTTTTTTAGGGTTCCGTACCTCAAAAGGAAAAAACGGAACCCTTATAGGATCACTCGTGTGTCTGTCTGTCTGTCTGTCTGTCCGTCTGTCACAGCCAATTTGCTCCGAATCTTATGGACCGATTAAGTTGAAATTTGGTACACATATGAATCTCTGTGACCCAACGTCTGTGTTTGTAACGTAAATAAATGAGTTTTGAAAATGGGAGTCATTTTTGAGGGGTAAATAGACAATTAAAAAAAAAAGATTCGCAATCTGTACCGTGTGACATATCAAATGAAAGGGCTTATCGTGAGGATCTCAAATGTTTTTTTTTTATAATTTTAAAATAAATTGTATTAAAGTTATTTAAGACAATAGACGGAAATTTACCATTCCCCCCCCCTTATCTCCGAAACTACTGAGCCTAAAATTTTGAAAAAAATACAGAAAATAGTTCTATACCTATAGATTACAGGAAAATTAATAAGAAGTCTATGATCTTGAAACAACATGGTAAATCTCTCAATATTGTGCGTACAAACTTACATTTTCAGTTGGAATGTATGGGAGAACATGTTTTTCAACTACAATGTTAAGTTTGTTCTTGGGATAAATTCATTCCAACTACGGAACCCTTCATTGTGCGTGGTGCGACACGTACTTGACCGGTTTTTTTTTTTATTAGGTAGGTACTTAGGTTTACTTTTATAATCTAATATAAAATTCAAAGTCCTGTGATCCTGTCTGACTGATTATATCAATGCACAGCCTAAACCGCTGGTCATAGAGACATAAAATTTGGAGTGTGTTCTTTGTGAAGTGGATATAGGTATCCACTAAGAAAGGGTTTTTTGAAATTCCACTCCTAAGAGGGTGAAATTTCACGCGGACGAAGTCGCGGGCAGAAGCTAGTACTCTAATATAATATCACTTTTAAGATATTTTTCATTTGACAATTGAGGTTGGTTTTATATCCTCAATTGCCGTCGATAGTTTTTCAATTACAATTTAATAGTGTTAAAAAAAAAAAACAATAATTTTTATAAAAAAATTGGTGGAATGTTACTAATTCCTTTTAGTGATTGCGTAAGAATTTAATCTGAACAGGGTTTGTTTACACTTTCATCGAATACTTTTTGAACAGAATTTACCTTGTTAGCGAGATGCTTGGGTGGCTGCGCGTTAAAGGGCAGGCCGGAGGGCGGGGGCGGCTTGCTGGGCTGCTGCAGCGCCGGCGGGATGTAGATGGGAACCGGCGGGATCACCACCGCCTTGCCCCAGCCCAGCTTCATCTCGTAACTCATTATCTCTTTACCTGATTACAGACAAACAAATATATTTAACTACAGTAGCGGCTGCATTCAAATAGCTAAGGGTGACGATACTGAAATGTACCATCGACGCATCGTTTATAATCAGCCCCGCTACGAAGTTGCTGACTGACTGGCAAGAGCAATTTGTCAGTCAGCTGTAAAGGGTTCTTTCATGCTCACTCCCTTTTTTGAAACAAAAAATACTCACTTGATAACTATGTATTTAGTGATTGATACCCACATAACAGGTAGAAAAATACGCTGTCACTGTATTTTTTTTTTTGTACTGGGCCATGCCTGCGAAGGGGACCTTCTGGTTATGGAGATATTGAATGTTCCAACTTTTGTATATGACAACCAGTTTTAAATGTTAAACTCCTATACCATTGGATGCACACATAAACACAATGTTCTGCGTGCATTACATTGCAAAAGTCATTCCCCAGCAATAATATTTGGTCAATATAACGTGGTATAAAGAATGAAGGTCTTGTTTAATTTGTATAGCAGTGCATTTTTTTGACTGAATATGTATATAAAAACATGCTTTATTATCCTTACCATTAATACACCTTAGCGCCCGCTCGCCGTCCTTCCGCGACATGAAGGCAACGAAACCACAGTTTCTTCCACGCGCCTTCTCCTCATCAGAGCGCGGCCACATGATCTTGATACTAGCCAGTGGTCCATAGCGACCGAAGATCTCCATCAGCTGCTGTTCTGTTATCTGGGGGGAAAGGTAAGGTGATTCCCTAGAGAGTAGTTCTCATCTGAAGTGATAGGATTGGCAGTAAACAAAAGATTTGACAGCATCTTCGACATGTAAGTTAGCTTTTGTGTTAAATAAAAGCCTTTCAGAAATCGGGTGTTCACGAACACTCAAAGTGTGTTAGGATAAAAAAAAATATGCGGTAATCTTTTCATGATGACATGTGTAATCATTAGGATAATGTTATCATACAACTTGTAAATAAACTCAAGATTAAAAGGACTGTTACTAAACATACCTTAGGGTTGAGATTGCCAAGGTACAAGTTGGTGGTATTAGGGTCCCCGGTATCATATGATCCAACATCAGGTATGATATCCAGTGATGGTTCCACACCCACCACACCACGCTCACGTAAAACATTCTTATATTTGTGTCGCTCTGATCTTTCTTCTTGTATCCTGTGATAGAATACAGAATAATAGTTAACGATACATACTTGTCGTAAAGGATGTCTTGATACAAGTTTTGCCCCAGTGTATGAATTTTAAAGAAATATACAAAGCTTTTATTAAAGTTGTAGCTTGAAAAGAAAACTTGTGACACTCGTTATTGGAAGACAGTTGGATATTTCTTAATTGCATATTAAATTATCAATACATTTGTTCCACCTTGTTTTAGTATTAAAAGTAATGACTATAGAAATGAATGCACTTTTTCCTTGTGATTGATTCACAAGGAAAAAGTGCATTCTTGAAGTTTCTTGTAGTTAACAACATTCACTCACTGTCTCAATTCTTCTTTGAACAGTTCCAGGTTACTTTTCTTCTTGTCCTGTCCCTTTTTCTTGGCATGTGGTCGTCCCGGAGGCTCAGGCCTTGGTACAAGTGTGCGGACCACATCAACTTCTGGGATGATGCTCCGCTTCTCATCCAAGCGAGAGACGGGCTTGTAGAGTTTGCCTCTCTCTGATGTATCTTCCTCTGAAAATGTAAGTAATAAATTATTATGGACAAATTTAATGCCCTTTGATTATTTCCCCTTATTTTAATTATTACTTAAATGAAAAGAAAGATGAGAGATGCCCAAAAATGATTTAAAAATTGATATGGCATTAGAATTTAGTCAAAGGATGACATTAATATTGTTGGTTCAGCAGAAACTATTTTACATTTCGACAATTTGGCAATAGACAGAAAAGAACACAAGGCCAATTCTTATATTTAAAAAATATTCATATTCAAGTTGCAGTCTCATCAGAGCAACAATTTATTTCCAAACTTGTCAAAATATTTTTTATAGGTACGATTTTTTGACAGATTGAGACATTAGAGTGCAAATGTTCTTAAAAATGCAGAAAGTGGAACCTCAGATAGAAACCAGCTAAATACATGTTAAAATGTCAATGTAAAAATGTTACTTACTTCTAGCCCCTGCATCATATGTGCCAGCTTTGACCCAGACCTTGCTTGTGGTACTGGGGACCTCCTGGAAGGTCTCCACAAACTCCTTGAAGACCTGTTGTTATCAAACAATATTAGAAGTTTATAGGAGTCGGGAGTAACCTGTGATCAGCAGAATACTAAATAAACTGTGTTGGCTCAATAGATTGATAAACAGATTTGGTTTTCAAAACTGAATTGATCACATTTTCCTTTAACTTTAATCTAGTCGGAGAGACCTTCTTACGGTGGCGGTAGACACTGGGAAGCGTTTAGCCGGGGATTGAGTACAATAGTAATTGGAGAGGCCTAAGTCCAGGACTATGCTGCTATTAAGTTATTGAAATGCCACTCCACTATTATAATACGTGAAATGCGCGTGAGCTCCTAACGTACTGTATTACTGATTAATATACCAATGTATGTACAATTTTAACGAAAAATTACATGTTTGATGTGATATGTGTGTTGATAGTTTGATTTCCAGTGAAGCATAATGATAATTCTTACATGAGCAGCCGCTTCTTCTTCTTCTTTCTTTTTCAACTCCTCTAGTTCCTTCTTAGAAAGCCCTCGAGAACTCATTTTGCCGAAAGTCTTCAAAAACTTGTTACATTACAATTCTGTATTTGTCAATGAATGAAATCGAACGCTTGGCTCATTATTTGTTCGGATTTTGCGATACTTTTTATTTTTTGTAACACATCAACAATACTATTTAAACATTTCCGAATCTTATTTCTACATTAAACTCGGAAATAAGTTTTTTACAGTAAATAAAATAACATAACCTCTAATGCTTGACTTGATGGTTTGACAAGCAAGACCACAGAACATTTAAACCCCAAGACAGACAGCATTACGTTTCGTTATTCGATTTTCTTTTTTTTTCTGTTTTTTTATTTTGGATCACGTTTTGACAATATTGGTCAGTTTAATTCGCTTGTTATCATACTTTTTATTGTTAAAATTACAAAATATATTGCACGAGTAAAAAAATCTTCAAAAATGCGCTTCCGTGCACCTTCTGTGTAAATTGGGTCGCGTCGGGCCGCGCCGGCCGCAACGCAATTACGCAACGAATTTTCTATGAATCAACGCATATTACAGGCGGGCCGGGCCAACTTATACTTTATAAATTCGAAAGTAACTCTGTCTGTCTGTCTGTATGTTACCTTTTCACGCCTAAACCACTAAACGGATGTCGATAAAATTTGGCAGAGATTGACTGCATCCCGGGGAAGCACATAGGATAGTTTTATCGACATACCTCGCGGGCGAAGCCGCGGGCGGAAGCTAGTATCTTTATAAAGTAGAGTTAGCGTCAAAAGGTTACATGCTCTGTGTTAGCGTTTTTCCCGCCACCGTCCAACGACGCAACTTAATATGTTAGACAAAAGTCATAGCCAATTAAAGACAATAGTAGATTACTAGGAAAAAAAATTTTAGAAATAAAAACTTCATTGATTACATATTATTTATTGAAAAAAAGTATACATCAAAAACATTTCGATGTAAAATTAAAAAAAAGAATGTGTGCGATTTGACATTAGTGAATGAATTCTGCACAGAACTACGGTGTAATACCAGCCACAGTTGAAACCTAAACTGAATTTTATTTAGATACTCATAAAGTTGAAACTGTATAGGCAGGGGTTTCAGTATGGCTAGTAATTACATCGAACATATTGGGTATTGGATAAAGTACTAGCTAAGGATTTATCATACAGAGTTATCTTTACAGCCAAGTGGTATACAAGTAGAAAAGTTTCCATTTCTTATGTGTAAATTACATTTGTGCAAGGAAAGTAAAAAAGTTAGCCTCAATAAGTATAAATTATGTATAATAAAAAATGGCTAATTGTACTTAAGAGTATTGTGCCAGCATAGGCCACGCTTTAATTACCTATTGGCTGTAAATTCCACTGCTTCGTCTTTTTATTTTGTTCCTACTATATAATAGTACATATCGTTATGTTCACTTAATACTTACATTTAAAATACATAAATAATACAACTTGATAGTAACCGAAACACCGAATAATTTAATGCATTGAAACATTATTTTGTGAAATTAAATTGATAGTAAAACCAGCAGTGAGCCTAAGTCACCAGAGGGCGCTGTGTACGCGATCCTGACAACCGTAGCTCAAAATATGTTAATGACTAAAACTCGTAGAAAATATCTCAAATAAAAAAAATACTCGGAACTTTTACGTATCATAAGAAAAAGCGGGCTATGTGGCCAATCTGTAGTATAGCCCGTCCGAGTGATAAAGAATAGAATACTTTTGTGCATCATAAAGCTTATTATACAATGAAACATGCCACGTAATATACATAACTATAACACTGTACACAGTGACACTAATGTACACAGTCACAGAACGAATATCATAAGACGTTAGTGTGTACTCGCCGCTAGCTGACGTCATCATCACAGATTACATACTAGAGATATTCTTTTGTTTTTTATGTTACATAGTTGATGGAAAACTAGACGACGCACTTTATGCTAAAGGTTTGGTTTCCTAAGAAAGCGGTTCCGTCATATGAAAACAGCCGTCATAAAAATCTTTCATTTACACCAGTATTTAACATTAAGCTAAACCCCGCTGCCTAAAGATTTAAATCGCCAGATTTACTCACGCGAAAGTGTCCATACTGAGAAAAGTGAGCTCACACATTATTAAATAGAGTTTCCGTGACAATCAAGTCATGTCACAGCGTCATTGTGTGTCAGGTGTCAAAACGAAACGCGGGTATCTTTTGACACGAAATCTAACGATTTAAATCTGTCGCTGTCATCATATCCATGACAGCATCAGTTACTAGGAAACCGTAGCTTTAGGGTCAATTTATACTAGCGCAGAGTCGAAGCGCATCGAAGCGTTAATCTCAAACATAACATAGCAAATTCACCCTTATCTCCACAACGTAATGCACACGCACCAATCAGCGTTGGTCGCGTTTAGACGCGCGAATTACGTCGAATGCGTGCGAATTCGCGCGTCTCTTTTTTATCTCAGAAGTAATATGTGCATTACGTTGTGGAGATTAGGGTGAATTTGCTATGTTAGGTTTCAGATGAACGCTTCGATGCGCTTCGACTCTGCGCTAGTATAAATTGACCCTTAGACGTCACCACCACCTAAGAACATGTTCAATACCAAAGGCATCCCAGAGACAAAACGGAAATGGCTCATCTGCCTCTAAATACACCGGCACCGATACAAAGGGATCTTTAGTATAAAACCTGTGACGTGCCGTCTCGACCGCGCCATTTACACAGACGGAGTCAACCTATAACATAAATATACTAAAATATACTTTTACATAATTAATTTATCTTTTTATACATTGGTGGTATATGAAGCTGCATTTTATTAGTCAGTAGATATGCAATTAAAATCTTATTGGCAATAAAACGTTATGATACAAAGGTTTTGGAGGATTTTGGCCAATGATGGCTTCCATTCTGAAGACGTATGAAACGCACAATGGCAACTGCGGCAGCCAATCAAACGAACTGTCAGATGACGTAGTCATGTCTGATTGGCTAATACAGCTAAGTTGCTGTGACCGGATAGGCTGTTGGTTTCGTAGTTCTTGTCTAGTGCGTTTTCAGCCAAAATAAGTTTACGTAAGTTTTTATTATTTACAAAATAGTCCCATTGTTATGTTCGTATAGCTTAGCGGTAACGCTAGGGTATGATGAAGATAGTGGTAAGCTTACAAGCAACTTACGTACTGTTATACTGTTTGTGTGATACAAATTAGAGTTTTTGGAAATGAAGTAACATTCATTTGAATCAATGTGTGGATTGTCTTCACATGTGTTGCTTTGTAAAAGGAAAATACATATAAACAAATTTCACATTTGTAAAAACAGTTATAAAGTCCAACAGTATGCTCATGAATACATTATCAGCCTATAATGTTCCCATGGCTGGGACACAGGCCTCACAGGTCTCTTCGAGAGGGAGTGGGCAAATAATATAAAATGCGGGCCCAGTGCGGATTGGTAGATGTCACATGTCTTCGAATTTGAGGTTCTAGGACATAGTGGTTTCCTCACGAAGTTTTCTTCAACGTTTTGAGAGCAGTGGTCATGAATAGTGCAGGTAATAATACATTTTCACAATAAGTAATATAAAACATACTCTAATTTATATGACACACAAGTGTAAATACGATAAATTAACAATCATTACACTTTATTTAGTGTCGCTACATAAGAAGGCCACATGCGGTACAGACCGCGAGCCACACACTGCGATGACTTTGTGAACACAAGGAATAACAGACCGTTTTCCCCCTCAGTTACCGTGCTATTTTAGGAAATCAGGAATTATTTGTCAACATGTAGACGAAAGCGAGAGACAGAACGGAATGCGGTAGGTAATTACTAAAGTGTTTGAGTATTCGTTGCTATGGTAACGGGACAGCAACCGACGAGCTTATTTCCATTTAAAAGTTACGATAAATATATTTCCACCCGACAACTGCTATATAGAAACTGCTCGATCAGTTACAGGAGGCTGTTACAAAGGCTAAAGGACAATTATCCCATAATACAAGGTATCATCAACCTTATGGTTATAATAATAGTGCACAAATACAATTAACATTACATTATACACCTACATTATGTCCGCACTCGGCTCTCATTCTTCACAAAGTCAACACAATCAGTATATTATCTTCAACATCAACAATAAGACATACAACGCTACATCGAAAAGTAAACATTACGTTACAGAGGTATAACACTTCTTTTACACTATTAAATGCATTCGTCGAACATTGTACTACTACTAAAAAACAATGGCCAATGAGTGAAAAATAAATGTAATTAAACATTGTACTCGCTTATTTTATCAATAGACATCTATTAAAATAATTTTTCACATACAATATACATCGAATATAATATAAAATTCTTTCATTATATAACGCTAGTTGTTGGGCGCGTGTCGGATATACGGGACGTAAATGTCGGATATCTCTGATATTATAGAAGCTTGTCACTTATGCGTGGAACAGCGATCGTCATTGTATATCCGCCAGGCGCGCACTATATTGTGAATAGTCAAATCCTCTCGATTATACACATACACTGTACAGGGATTGAATATGTTCATGGACAGATTGTATTGCGTTTGCATTCGTTTCTTTCAAGACACAAGAGCATCAAAACCATTTCAAGATACCATCGACTTCAGTATTATTAACCAGCTAATAAGCTGGTTCCTATGCTTAATTAACCCCACGTTTTATTCTTGAGGGGATACATTTTTTCAAAATCCATTTTAGTTGAACCCCAGGTCGCCTATATTTCAAAATTCAAGTTATAATCGGCTTCATAGTTTGATGAGTGATTTTTTCGCTACGCCATAAATTTATCCATGGCGAAACATCATTACGGAGATGGCGCCAGGGTAGCCCGTGAAATTCAAAATTTCTCACTAAAATACGATTCGCCACCGTAAAAAGTATGGCAGGTATTTATAGAATTATAATATACCTAATCATTAATATCGTCAATGCAACTATTTGACATGACGCGGATCGGGACGAACGTCGGCATTCCAAACAGATGTCGTCGTAATTTCGGAATTGGTGGGTTAAGCATAATCTGATGTAGGTGTTCAAGTTAAAAAAAAAACGAAATCATGATTTTCTATGACGTGTTTATCGAAGCGCTTGCGCATGGAGGGCCAGCGGGGCAATTGCGTAACACTCTAACAATGGCAATGCCTTTCATTTTTGACAATTCGAAAACAACATTGCTCATCTACGTTGTCGAACAGACGAATTTTTTAAATAGATGAAGCAATGGATCAGGTGTCCTTTTGATTCTGAAAGAAAGTACGTTACGTAATTGGGGTGCACGTTCCGTCGGGATGTTTGAACGTGTGCGTGCGCTCGAGTATGTTTGTGACGTGCGCGGCCTTGCGGGGTGCGGGGCGGGGGGCGCGGGGGCGCGGGTTGGCTAGGGGGCGGGGGGCACGGGGGCGCAGGTTGGCTAGGGGGCGGGGGGCGCGGGGGCGCGGGTTGGCTAGGGGGCGGGGGGCACGGGGGCGCAGGTTGGCTAGGGGGCGGGGGGCACGGGGGCGCAGGTTGGCTAGGGGGCGGGGGGCGCGGGGGCGCGGGTTGGCTAGGGGGCGGGGGGCGCGGGGGCGCGGGTTGGCTAGGGGGCGGGGGGCGCGGGTTGGCTGGGGGCGGGGGGCGCGCGGGGCGCGGGCGAGGGCGAGGCTGTGTCTCAGGCATCCGCGTCGGCACCTTTCAGTCGGAGCCGAGCAAAGTCCTCGAATATTATGTCGTCATCCTGCTCCTGACCGTTCTCGTCGCTGTGGGGGAAAAAGAGATAGAATTAGTCTGACGTCACTGCAATATTCGTAGAGTAACCGATAGTATTGACATATTGGAGTATAAAACAGAGTTCTGTAGGTATTTGCGCACCCACTTGTACACTATTATATCTCCCATATAATTGGCTAATCTCTGTTGAGATTGGCTACCGTGGCCGAAATTGGGTCGGAAGGATTTATTGGTATTTGTATATAATTTATAATCTCAATTTACAAAAAATTACAGAGACTTCATCAATTTGTGTGAAATATAACATTATTTTTTATGAGGACACTTCTGTTTATGATATTTCATTGTTAATAACAAAATAAATTTGAGATAATAAATTAGTATAGTGTATAGGCTGACTTATTAATTAACTTCGGACATTTTGAATGACGGTTGTAGTATTCGATTCTGGTTGCAAACATGTAAAAAGAATATTATCTCAGTGATCTATACTTTATTTTTGTTTTATGTGCCAAGTTCTGCCTGCCTTTATACTAGAGGCAGACAGAGCTAGATCACCGAGGATACAGAACATGTAGCTCGTGCGTGTCGCGTGCGGCACGTACGGGCGCGGGTCCAGCGTGATGAGGTCGCGGTCGGGCGCGCGCGGCACGTCGCCGGCGCGCGGCTCCTCGTCGGGCTTGGGGTGCATGAGGATGAAGGGCAGCTCCGCGCTCAGGTCGCTGAGGGACACGAAATGTTACAAATAAAACTCTAAATGCAAACATAAAGACATTTTTTTGTTAATGTTGTCCATTCATACCTCATTTGCTCCATTTTTTATAAGTACAGAGGCCAGCACATCAAGCTACCCCAATCTGTCAAATTTTCCCAATTGAAAATGAACCCTAATCCTTTGCAGTAAAGTTGAAATTCTATCAAAGAAATTTGACAGATTGGGGTAGGTTGATGTGCTGGCGTCTGTACTTTGTTTTAGGACTATCAAGAATCACCAATAATACAATATTTAGCAATACAAAGATCTGTAGAGTAATTCGGAATCCCATGAATCTTCAAAGCGAACGAAATCGAAGCGAGCAGCGAAGTAATTGCGTAACACACAACAGTAGCAATGGCTTTCATTTTGAGAATTCAACAACATTCATTGCGTTTTGAGCAAACAAATTTTTCAAACATATACAGCAATGAATTAGCAATATTCGTCAAAATGATTCAGATTGTGACTGATCGAATGAATTGCGACTGCACTTTCGCAGTCACCAATAAGATGCAGTTCCAACACGGAACTGAAGAACAGAAAGAAATCCAATTCGAAGCGAATTTTTTTACTTTACTATAAAGTGATGCTAAACTAAAGATATGTAGTTTCACTTACCCGCCAAGTGGACCGAGACACAGCTTCACTTTGACCTTGTATTGCACTATGATACCTAGATTCTCTCGCTGCGACGGGTCCGCGATTCTAAAAAAAAATTATTTTATAATTACCATCTCATTTCTTCATGTTTAAAATGGTTTTAGGTCAAGGTGTACGAGGCATTTTCAGCCAAGTAAAATGGTCGTTTTGCTACTGAACACAGATCATTTACAGCAAACAAACAAACAAAATACAATACAGAAGATGGAGTTCGAAAGGAAGTGCCCACTATGTGGGAAGTAATTCTCGTGATAAACTTTTTTTGTATTTTGTAAACATTTTCGTTTCTCGAGTGTACAGAGGCCACCACATCAAGTTACCCCAATCTTTCAAATTTTCCCAATTGAATATGAACCTTATTCCTTTGTAATAAAGTTGAAAATCTATCAAAGAAATTTGACAGATGGGGTAGCTTGATGTGTTGGCCTCTGTACATTTCTATTCATTACAATTTTTATTTTTCGTGTCAATGTATAGTTAAGAGCAAAATTATGTTTAGACTTAGTGAAATTCAACAACAATCTTCTCCAATAATATTGACAGAAAATTATGAGTTGTTAAATAGATAATCATCTTCGTAATTTCTGTAGAAGTTTGCTACGTGTTTACATACTTTGTTTCTGGCTACCTATACGATAAAGTATATTGTATTGTAAGTGATGGTGTATCATACTCACAGCGTGCTGGAGGCGAGGTTGGTGTCCTCGTGCTTCAGCTGACCGTCGAGTGCGAGCCCCCACTTGTCCTTGTTGTTGGCCAGCAGAGGCGTCACTGTGAACACCTTGCTCAGCGTGAATCCGGGACCCACTGGACAACCCTCCCTAGACACAAAACATATCATCAAAATGTTTAGTACAGTTTGGAATAAAAAGATGAGATTAGGGTTTACCCTGTAACGAGACTATAACAATATAATTAATTTATTCAGACAACCATTGATCCATTAACGAGAGACTATGTCAGGCTGATATTATTTTAAACTAGCGAACCTGACAGACGTTGTCTTGTCCGAACAGCACCATCTGCCGGATCCTACTGTGAGTTTAAACCATCCAGGGAACCATTCAAACACAATAAAATCACCAAAATAGGTCTAGCCGTATAGGAGGAGTTCAATGACATACACACGTACAAAAGAGTTATAATTATACAGTGTGTCATGTTAAACGCATAGTACCCATGAAAATGAACAACTTTTACTAAGAGATCAACACTGACATCGAGAAAATAAAAACAGCCGCTCTTCTCTATACATGTTCGCTTAACTGGACAAAATGGAGGAAACTGCTGTTTTTTTTTTCATAATTTTGAATCCGCCCCATATTAAAAGTTATTAATTTTCATGAGTACTACACTCGTTTAAAGTATGTCCCTCGTCTAACCTGACATACTGTGTAATAAAGATGGGCCAGGGATTAATTTGAAAATAGATTAACTTTTTACTTCCGCGAGTGTGCACTACAAAAATATTAAGTTCGCACCGGAACCGTTGTGGGCTGTTGTAATTTGTTTCCTTATACCTTATTAATATAAAACCCAAACCACGTGCATTTGAAAGGATACATTTTCCCTATTAAAAATCGGTTGGTCTCTACCCTTATAGATTTCATGGGATAACTTTCAAGGAGTGTAAAAAATCAGGCACTGATTTGGAATAAACATAACAATGAAAAAAATAAAAAATATACAGCAGTTAGTAAGAGTCAATTCACCACAACCGTTAATGGCACTCTGATCATTTCCGAAAACATGTATGGTAAAAGTAGTTGGATATATGGGCTGGGCATTCCCCGCAATATAAACAAAATTGCCGCTGCAAGGCTGTAGGATTTGTGGATTTGTGTAAGATTGTAGGATTTGCCGAGTAATCCAGACTAATATTATAAATGGGCAACTAGCTCACCCTGTCTCTCCTTTCGCGTCTTTACGGCTGAACGAATTTGCCACAAAGATAGGCCATGACCTGGGTTAGGACACTTTCCAAACTGGTACTACGCTAGTCAATAAATATGTCATAATTTCTTTTCGTTTGCTTTAATGTAGTACGATATACGACAATGTTATAATTTCAGGAATATTTTAATTAATTATGCGATTATTTGTATGTGGAAGTGTACATTTACGAAGTTAACGCTACTTAGAAGAAGAGGTAGAACGTATCAGGACATAGGGAATTTTTACTCCCAGACACTTTAAACGTGCCCAGGCCCTCAGTAGAAAAACACAATCATAAGTGTAGAGGAACAATATTTCAAGAAATGCTGTATGTGTGATATGTATAATATAAGTGTGACAAATTCCAGGCAATCTGTAGGAAGCGAGTGGGGCAAACAACTCATCAACCTCATGCAGGCATAGCACGCGGTACTTACGCGGACTGCATAGATAGTTTCTTAGTGAATATCCCGATAAAGGGGAATTTAAATAGTCTCGCCGACATCGATTTGGGCTCCCTGAATAAGAAACGGACATAACTCAGCTGTTTAGATAGAAAAACATTGAACGTGTTAGGAAAACGTAAAGAGAAATACAGATAACAGATCTCCCAGTTAAAGTTTGCGCTTCGGCAATCATCGTCGATCTTCGGAAATACGAACGCGCGATTATGAAATCTAATATTGAGCTATTATGACCTTGGAAGTACTTACTTATTTTGTATTACTGAATTTTATAATGCGCTTAGCTTACAATCTTGTCTCTGGCAATAAAGTTGAAACTTATTTTGTGTTTTATTTATTACCAAAATACAAACTAAATAAAAATAAAAAGTCACAATATGCAAACCATGGGGCGAATTTAGATAAATTCACAGTGCAGCAGGTTCTTTAAAATTTCGATGTGAAACAAAATCATATCTCATTGTTTTATAAACTACTAATTTAAATCTTTATGATCATTATTACAATTTCTTGACTTACCTACTCAATATCAATTCTGGCAACGGCGCAATACGTCAGCGAAATAACGCAAATTTCCCTTGATACGTTCGACTGACGGTGAATGTATACTGTACGTTGGAGAATAAACAGATTTCCGCCAACTGATGCACAGACAACTTGTTTTTATTACATGTGATATTAGACGCTATGTATATAGCAATAAGGTCGAAACTTACTTGCTCTTCGCGCTCTGACAGATAGCTGCTTTTTACTTTAGATAATCAACTCTACGTCTATAAAAATAAGATCGAAACTCACTCGCTCTCGGTCTCCGCCACGGTGCACTTGTATTGCGCAGTGGAGAACAGACAGATGTCCGCAAACTGGCGCACAGACACTTTGATGCGTTTGACTGATCTGTTGGAATTGTTCGCTATGTGTACGTTCACTGCTATGTTCTCGCCGTGGTGGTATAACTCCTGAAAAGTTATCACAATATTATATGAAAGTGTCATAAACAATCAGAGAATGATTATATTAGAAATGTTTCTAGATCTTTTATTATTTATTTTAGGATCTCCAACAAAAGATATACACTAAACATTATTAGTTAATGGACGACAAAGTATTTGGTAGGTGTACTCTTTCAATTACAGGAGACCACAGCATGCACAATAAAATGAACAACTAAATTACAAATTAAATATCTAATACATAATAATTTTATAAATTTTTCTAGACTACAAAAAATATAGTTGTTGCAATGCCGGAGCGCGCGTCCCGTGACTTTTATAAATATTGAAATAAGGTTTAAATTACAATGACTGACGCACGCTCGCAGGAAATTGAAACAAATATAAAACTTGCCTAAATACTAAATCAATGGACTAAGAAAATAGTTTCAATTCCAGGCCTATGGCACATCGAATGTAGAAAGAAGTTTGTAAAGGTTAGATTTAGGAGTCTCTGTCACCATACCTTATCTAAGGAAGCTTCAAGATACAGCTTGTTGGGGCTCATCATAAACTCTTTGGACACTTCGACGGAAGGCTGCTCGCCTTGCTTGCTGGGCGCATACATTATCTTCCTGATAGCTAACCGCACTGAATTCCTGCAAAGCAAGCAAAAAACCATAAATAAACAAGTAAACGCACAGAATTTGAAGTTTTCTAGACAAGCTTTTCACACACTCGTTTGAGCGCCGCGCATGCCTTTAAAACTCTAACATCACCCATACGAGGTGACTAGCTTATACAGCAAAGCTTAAAGGCGTTAGCACAATGACGCTTACCGCTGCGATTTCGTAGCGCAACGCGATACAGTTTCAAACATTTTGTCCTGCTTCCGCAATGCTGTCGCAGCCGGCTGCGTTGGTGTGCTAACGGCGTAAAGTAGAAGAGGTGTGTGTCAGCAAATGTTGGGCAAAGATGGGGCATTCTAAGTACTAACAATACGTCATCTTAAGGCGATATCCGATAACTGATTTAGAGTTTAATTTTTCCTCATTCATTTGAAATCTTCAAGACTTATTACTTATAGGCCAACGATACAGTTGTCCAGGTCGTTACGTACTGATCGGAAATTTGTTTTTTTTTTGTGTTAACACGAAACAAAAAGATTAGTATACCGATCAAACTGATTTTTTACTCGTACTTAGAATAAAATAAAAATTAAACTTGAAACCATTCGGTCATTCTTACTCATGTGCATGTGCTAGTCGAGAGAAAGAACGAGTGAATGTTCATTTCTACGGCACCGTCTGTGCCATGTGAACAAAACAATTATGAACATTCACTCGGATAACAGTTCTCGCCAATGATTTGTATAATAGGACGCTATTTAAACGCTTACCAAAAATGTACCCAATTTACTACGAAAAAAAAAATGCTTAACAAAAAAAAATCCAATTCATTTTTTTTTGTGAACATTTAAGGGACTGAGCCGACGATGGACTGTAGGTAACTACAATGAAATGGCAGAAATGTCCGGGAGGCTATTCGTCCTCCGTGTGCGTTATGTTTCCATACGTTCCTATCGTCTGTCAATTGTCCATCGCCTGCTCAGTGCTTAAAGGTGGAAAGCGTTTAAATTGTAGCCTATCTGATATCGCCTTCACACGTATTCCACTGTTCGGGAACTTACCTCTTATGAGGCTTGTCATCCTGTGAGTCAGCGACGAAGGCCTTCAGCTCGTAGTCCACCCCGCAAGGCTTGCCGGTCTCGCCGGGCGCGGGCTGCAGCGTGACGGACGCGGGGCAGTGCGGCGGCAGCTCGAAGTAGAAGGGGTGCGCCGCGGCGCCTAGCTTGCGGACTAGCCTCTCTTGCAGCCGGGTTAGAGGTCGCTTTGTTGTGTTTATTGCTGGGTATATCTATGGGTAATTTAATGAGTAGGCTGACATTAATAATAATAATCATTTATTCTTCCAAAAACAAGAAAACAGTATCATCATCAAAACAGTATCATATCATCTTTTTATTTTCAACTGAGTGTAAATATTAAATTTTAAAAGTCGGTGAACTTCCTTAGAATCGAAAACGAGTTTGACTCGGGATAAACTCAACAATAAATCATACTAATTTTAAAAGCAAATAATTTCCCTTCAATTCGCTAATCAAGGCGTTAATTTATGTGTAATTGAAGAGTTGATTGCTCATTCAAAACGCTGTGAAGAATCTTCGATAATCTGTTTACTTTCAAAACGTGACTAATTTGATCCGCGATTTGTGGCATAACGAGCTTAACGAGGAAAAATCAATGAACGCGATATTTCAAACGTTATCGTACTGTGATAAATGACAGCTGGAAATACAGGGTGACTTTTTGAGCACGAAAGGAATAACTAAAGTCATTGGCACAATACTCTGTCGTGTTGTGTCGTGACTCGGGATACACCAATCAAACGAATCTGTTCCTACTACGTCAAATCATAACTAGTTTTGATTGGCTAACACAGCCTCAGAAGGCGAACGACACGACACAACACAGTAATGTGTCTGTGGCTTCAATGGCAGTCATTTCTGCCATTGAAGCCACAGACAAACAACCAATAGACATAGGAAGATTTGATATAAAGTTTTTCAGTAAGTTTCAACCAACAGCATTTTAGATTAATAAGAACAATGAATATCTAAACTTCTTGGTCTGCAAAAGTGCTCCACTACGTCCTATACACATCCGAAAGGATACCTGCAAATGTATCAGTAGGTACCTATCTACTATTCCTAATAAACTTTTTAGCTATGCGTACCGAGTTACAATCGAACTCAAGCCTTCAATAAACTGTGTCTACAGAAAAACTGCAAATGAAAAGCCCAAACAACCCCGAATAAAAAATTTAAGCAGTGTTCTACTATTCAGGGCGAATTTCACCAAACTTTTATAACTAGAATAAGCTTTTCCTGAGAATAAATTTTGAATTTTTGACAGTTTTTCCATACTAGAACTGTCCGACGTCAATTTTATTCCATGGATAGAATATATCTGACTTTGGTAAAATCAGCCCTAAGTCCTATACTACCAAAAAGGTTAGTTACCTGTTCAGCGGCCAGGTATAGATCCTTCCTGAAGGTAAGTCCCAGTACGTCCAGGTCTTCTCTCCCGTACCTGAACGCGGCCAGCACGTGGCCGAACACCTTCCTGTCTTTGACATATTCTGGGTCGATTAGGACTACTCCGTCTGAAAAAGCACATAACAGCGTTAGAACGAGCTAGGGTCCGCAGATGCGCCTCTTCAACAATCTTCAAAGATCGATTATCGCGAAATTTTACAACTCAAATTGTAGCGTGGATTTTCATCAGAGCCTAGGTGATTATTATAGTAGGAGGATATCCAAAATGAGGGTAAGATGAATAAGCCGGATATTATGCATATGCACGCCCTGATAATTCCATAAATTATAGGATTCCATTGAACTATCGTTAACTGTCAATTGTGCGAAGGCGCTAACATAACCATTATCGATTCGATACAGTGCGGTACTACGATAATTACACGGTTTGATCCAAATCGTCAACAACCGCTAATTCGAATCCGTGATCGCGTAAAGACCTGATTAGTAGACGGAATAGATGCCTCATACCTTCCGGATTCACGCAAACAAGCGCGACGCGCGATGCGACGCGACTAGTAGAACAATTTCCATGTACCTAATTATCATAGAAATTTTCCTACCAGAGTCGCGTCGCTCCTATCTGCCCTTTATGCCACCTTGCGATGCACCATACGACACTAATAGGAAGTAATGCAGCCAAGATCAAACGTCATTGGAGGTAGGTAAATAACCTCCTCAAAACACAGGAAAAGTCCATGGAACGTACTGACGTATTTATACTTCTTGTGTTTACCCTAATTAGTGGAACTCCTCGCACATTTCTTAAAGCGCGCAATGTAAATAGTAGTAAACACTTACTCATAGTAAATTACAATCTTTGCTGAGTTTATATGCGTTCCATTGACACAATTATTCGCCCGTCATTATGATTCATTGATAAATAATTGCATGGATCAAACCTGTGCTTATCATTCAAATAGCGTGATATATGCTTGTGTCGTATGAGGGTGTGGTTTAACAGAAACATTTGGCAACCAACTTCACAATACTGACCAGTATTTTCACATTTAGTACTAACTGAACGCAATTTATCTAATCGCAAGTGAACTCCTAGATAACTTCCAAGCTGAATTAACAAATAGAACTTAGGTGGGGGCGGGATTGGCAATTTATTATACAAAGATCGGCGCTCCCTTTACGACCAGAGTGAGGTCCACTTTAGACAACTTGATTCAAGTGTTCAAATACTCTGTAACTTTGATCAACTGGAATAATGACGTCTTTGTCCAATGTCGACATTAAGGCGATGACAAGAAACTTACTACACAGGCTGGTGTAAAAACAAGTTAGGTAAATCTATTTAGTTTGTGCCAGCGAAAAAATATAATTATGTTAACCTTGAACATATTTCTGAGAACTTGGGTGTTTCTAGAGAAGGAAAACGTACTTACCAATCGGGTCTACATGTGTGATGTGGTCTACAAAGTCTCTTTTCCCTAAGTACACCGTGATCTGCAAACAAACAAAAAAAAAACTTCTAATAACTTTTTTTTTACCTCAAAATGTAGAGCTAATTATTTCAAGTGTCTCGTTTGGCAAACTAGCCAAATTAAGTTGAAGAAATATTTCGGAAGTTGTCACGAAATATGGCAGAGTTTGCAAGTTGGCACATAATGCATAGTGCTGCATGATCGGTCACAGATCGCGCCTCGTTGTAATGAAACGCTCTTACGTCAATGTTGGAATGCAGAGAATGCGCGATGAGGATTTAACACTACAGGGTGTAAGACCCATCACAAAGCGGTCAACTACGCATTCTGTACATCCGCCCGCCCATAAGACGACCCAAACGAAGTAACATTGCATAAAAAATTGCTGGGTCTGACTTTTATTCTTTGTGTGAATATTTGCTGTTTGCGGTAGTGCGCAATGTAACACACGCAAGACATTGTGCTTATGGGTGCATGCAACGGTACAGGGGTCGTGGGGGTATTTAAAGTCGTGTTATGACAAACAAGTTTTTAATGTTATACTTTGAAAAAGAGTAAAAGTTGGGCAACACCATAATTCTCTGTTTTGTCTCGTTCCTATTGAAAAGATGTCAATCTGGGCTTACCACGACACCCGTCAAAAAATTTATGGATTATTTTTATCCCATATTTTCTGTTCCGTAAGTCTAAGCTGATATCAGACGCTTCACTCGAGTGAATGTTCAATTTGTTTTATTCCATTGCACGTTCACACGACATCGTATCATTTAATTTTTCGATCAATCGGTGACATTCCGATCATTTCAAGGCTATTCAAAGATAGGGAGTGCCGAAATCCAAAACCGTTGGTTCGCTTCACAAATGAATTCATTTTGAATTTAAATAAAATTTTCTAATCTCATTAAAAATTTCTAATTTGGTTGGAAAGGGATATACTTCCCAAATGGTCCCATGAAAATTTTATCGAAATCGGAAAAGCGGTTTTTGAAAAATCAACAAAAATCTAAAAATTTATTAGCAATATTTTGTAAAAGGTGATGAGCAGTTGACATTAGGCTATTGTAACTTAGATAAATTACAAACTCTCCCACTAAAAAGTGAAAAATAAAAACTTTTTTACAAAATAAATAACCGACTTCCAAAAAAAAACACTACAAAGTGATAAATAACTTTAATTTCGGAAGTCGGTGTCAATAAACGAAAATGCAAAACCAACGACACCGACTTCCGAAATTAAAGTTATTTATCACTTTGTAGTGTTTTTTTTTGGAAGTCGGTTATTTTTTTTGTAAAAAAATTTTTATTTGTATTCACTTGGAATGAAAGATGACGAATAAAAGGCAAAAAGTGAAGCTGATATCTGCTTAACGTGCGCTGATGCAAGCGATTCTTTACAAATCAATTTAGTCTCATCTACAAAATGGTTGCTGGGACTACGCTATAAAGACAAGAGATGATTAAAAAGCTCCGTGATTGAGATTAAAAATCGCCCCCCAACTCGAAAGGTAACAAAAGATTAATGAAAAGGTGCTCCTTGAATCCATTCGAAGAAAGCGATTGATTAAAATCTGCCAGATTGGTTTTCCCTAATTACCATTTCGTCTAATTTAGAAACGTTTTAGCCGGATGATGTTACAGTTTCAATAGAGCCTTTTGTAGAATTTGTGCCCTCGGGTATCTAAAAGGGTAATAATAAAGGCTTGCCCAAAGGCGTTTTGCTAGGCAACCTTATATCAAAATCCCCCTGCCAGCTCCCGCAAAATTGCGTTAGAATTGGGATATAAAAAAAAAATATATATATATAAGTACGTGGAATCCTTACATAGTAAAAAACAAAATCGCCGAAATGTACTGTACTGTACGCGCATAACTTCTGAATGACTGCACCAAATTGGATAATTCTTCAACAACCATTTTGTTGTGTTCGGTATTGCCAGGACAAGGTTAGTATGAAAGAAAATTTCGGAAATTTGAAAAAAAAAATTACACTCTTGCGAAGCTGGGGCTTACTTATAATATAATAAGTACGTTAGTCCTTGTATATAAGTACCTTGCCATTCGGCGAGCTCTTCTTGAAGACTCGAGTGGCCTGTCGCTGCTTGTTGCTGCCGGCGTCCTCCATTCTGCCGCCGCGCCCTCCTCAAATCTGAAAAAATACAACGCCTTATTAAAATATTACTCTATACACACTGCACCCTTGCAGCTATAAGGTGCTGGTAGATTTAAGTCAGTTGGTCAAATATTCTACAGAACTGAAGTGAACCATTTAATAAAGTGTCTTATAAAACCTTACTTATAAATACCACCTAAAATATATAACTTGCTTACGCACTATTTTATGAAAAGGTAAATATTATGAATTGCCAATATTTACCATAAAAAGAGTGACGCCGTGTATTCATACTGTGACTACATTTTAGTACAAAGTGTGCGAATATGTATACCTATCTACTTACTTATTAAGTTGGTATATTTCTCATCAATGACTTATATCAGGAAGTTGTTGTAAAGGGTAAAATATAATTATAGATGACGACACTAAACCGGCTGAGTATGAATGAGACAATGACATGCATATTCTTGAAGGAAAAACAATCAATTTATTCAATACCGGTATTAATAACATGCCCAAACTGATATAAAGTTACGAAAATAATAAAACAGATAACACTAAAGTTCTTGATCAAGAACTTTCCAGTTATTGAAGCATTGGAGTAGTCAACTTCAAATAGTACGGTAAACATTGGTTGTAAAAACTTTCGCACACAAGCATAACGGTATATTGATTTAGACAAGTTTATCACGAAGGACCGGCGAAGATTTAAAAGACAAACGGAAGAACGTGGAAGTTAGCCTCTCGGGAACAAATGTTAGACAAGGAAAATTTTCTTGCAATCCAACCGAGTACTTTTCTAACTAACCTAGAATAGTTGCCACAGATTGATTGAGGGTACTTATTTTCTTTAGCAATACGAGAACAGCGTAGTTAGCCCGTTAGCAAGTTTGGTAGCAGAAGATCTGTAAGGTTTACTGCCCGAGAGTACCGCGCACTGATGTATCATCACTCGTGAACGCTCTATATGTACTGGTGGTTTCAGAGTAGCAGCTAACTTAGTCATAGTGCCGTCAAACCTTGTTTTCAGAAGTCGAGACTGCGTTAACGTTTGCGTAATTAAAGCTTTAAGTAACGTTATCATGTACGAGAATTTCAGTTTCCTTTGAGGTTCTTTGATCAAGACTGTCGTAGAATATCATCGTATCATTAGGGAACTTGCTATTGTCAAAGAGGAACACTATGTAGGAAAGGCATAATTATACCTATGTATTGTAAGTAGGAGAACAGATACCAAACGCCCCCCATTGGAAATTAAAATAAAATTACTTTAACACCCCGCATCCTGTCTCCTCGTAAACGGGCACTCGTGAAAATAGGCCTCCTAATGAATGCTTAAGTGAACGGTCAGTCACGGGTGTGACGTGGGGTCATTTTAAAACACTTTTTGGTCTTGAGTCGTTTTAGATAGCATTAAATCACGTCACATTATAAGAATCTTCAGGAGTGTAGAAGTATTAAAAAAAAACACAATCTAAAACTCAAATGAATCCATTTAGTTTCAAGAGCTTGTTCTATAATCCCAAACACGCATGGATACATAAGTAGTGCAAAACATTGAATCTGTGTATCTGAAGTACTTACATAATATTCTGATAATATCTCCTGAATATTTCCTCTACGTAATCCGCATGATAGCGTATTATTCGAAATGACAACAGAACCCTGCGGGGGTCGTGGAGCGCAGACATCTTTAATATCGCAAATATGTCCCTCCCATACATACATGATATTATGTAATGATACCGCGGAGACAAAATTGACTTTGGATAACATTGAAATGTAAGTAAATAACGTGATATTGCCATATTGTATCAACTGGGATTAGCGGAGGCGGATGACACAGATCCAGGAATCCTAGATTCTGGATCACATTTATGGCTGTCGAGCTTAGCTGGATTAGGGTTGACTCAAAAAGTCACAATAAATTTGGTCGGTGAATGTAAAACTAAACAAGGGTAATGAATGATGATAGGTAGGTAATGATCGGCGACGCACTATGACTAGGCCATCCAGAAATCAATTTATACGGTAAACAGGTTCACAGGTTAACACCAAGTTGAGACGACATAAGTAGCTTAAAATATTAAGCGGCGACTAAAAGGGTGTTGGCTTGCCCATCTATGATCGCCAGTGCGGCGAGATGTTTTGCGTATGGAACGGCTCTTAGCTATAATAGCTCTTAACTATAAAGGGTGGCAGGGACATCGACGCACAACCTCTTACCTCTGTTAAAATTTAACGTCGGTTATTAAACAAATAGCTGTTCCATACATTTTGACCGCGTAGATATTGCACTTTTATAGGAAATAGCAGAGTCCCTGACACCCTGTATCAGGTTAGTTTTCGACAAACTAAATTCAAACAAACCCACATTATGACAAGCTATTCCGGAAAGGATTAATAAATAAAACTTGATCATAATGAATAATTACGAGCTCTAAACTAATAAAAATATAATAAACCACATGCTTTGTGTGGCACAAAATGTTGGTTCATTGAATAAATCTATAATTTCTAAGAAATTCCATTTACTTACGCGAATAATTCCTGTTATTATAATTATGTATTTATTCCGACGAATACAAACTGAAAATTGTTTTCTTCAATAGGTCCTTCAAAGCTCAACTGTCACTAATGACAGACAATTAGGTACTTTTTCTATTGTTACCGAACTCACAGATTAAAGGAGGGTATATGAAAACTTCAAAGCTTGTTCCACCTACATTTTAGATGCTTCTTAATATACATAGATAGCTACTTAGATCATGTACTGAGAACAGGTGTCAGCATCAGTTTTGTTCCCAGGGTCATGTATCGTGGCAAAGCGAACAAAACCGCGAAAGCGTTTCTTCCCCACTTGATTGGAGAACATGAGCTTCTGAACGACGTATCGATGTTTCAGACGCTTAGCGCAAGTGGCGTTTCGTGTACTGATTTCTGCTTTATTAATATTGTATCCATTTGTGTATTGGTTGTTGTATAGAACTAACGATATTGGGGAATGAAAAGTTCTAGCGTAATGGACCGCATTAGCTGCGAAATGTATCAAAAACGGAGAGGAGGCCCTCTTCCATATATTTTCATAGTAGAGGAGGACACCTCTATGATACATTTTCTTGGTATTTCGGTTGGACAATACTGACTAGATAAATGGATCTTTTAAGATATAAGAAATTATGACTTGAGTCTTCTTTAAGTTTTTTTCTGGAACTACTTTAACATCTAACTTTCTGAATTTTATGAAAGAGGTTTAGTTATTCAGAAACATAAACTTACGCCTTATTCCCCTGGACCCCGTGTTAATAAGGCGTAAGTAAAAAAAAAAAACAAAACAACCTACTAACGCCACCTGCTACGATCCTTACCTACTACAATACTCCTTTTGATTCGTTTACGTTCATACATCTGCTAGGTAATTGTGTAACACACAAAGTTACAATCGATTGCAATGTCTTACATTTGACATCCATTGCTTCATAGGTTTGTAAAATTCATCTGCTCAGCAACGTAAACAGCGCAATGAACGTGGCTTAACTGTCAAAATCGATTGGCATTTTATGTGTAGTCACACACGCATGCCTACACACCTGACCTTACTGAAGAACATCACCGATAAGGTCACTATCTATCCTTCTAGGGCGCCCCGGCGTTTCTCGTAGTATTTGTGAAACGATTTTACAGCAGTCGGGTTAATGTAACGGAAAATGCGTAACATAGGTAGAAATATAACAATCCATTTCTTGTTACGAAGCTTCAAAAGCCTCGTTCGCTCTACTAATACGTTCTTATTAATATAGATAGAGGTAATTACGTCTCCAAGTCTCCAGCTAAACACGAAGTTAATGTTAATACTTAATTATTAACGTTCCATTCGAGATTGCCAATTTCAGGGCTTGCGAAAGTGTGCCTGTAGTCACAATCATGCTACAATGAATCATGTATCCGTTTCCGTTTTAATCATGGTCTGGCAGTTTGAATAGTTTATGCGACCTACCCAAATGTCCTTTCTTTGGTATTGTTCGTCGAATCGTTGAGCTCCTCAAGTTCTGAGATGAGCTGCACGATTTTTGACAAATGCGTGCACTGACTGGATAGGTCCGCTCAATCTGTGTGGTTCTTTCCTCAAAAGACCATTTCAGACACCAATCTGCATGGTCTTCACATGATCTGGAAAAGATTTTGTCTGGACTTTAAAAGAGACTGTGACCTCTGAAATTGTTTCGGCCTTTCTTCTCAGAGTAGTCAGATAGGAAACGCTGACCTCATCTAGTTTAAAAAATATGATTGACGTGTAAAGTGTTTGTACAAACCTACTTACAGAAAATAAATCATTTATCATTATCAAAACGTCTTGAACATACCTAAAAGTGGGATCCAACGAAAATATATCACTTAAAATACCTGGTACTTTAACCACAGTTCTAGTAAAAGTTATTTGATTTACTGGTGGCGTTCAAGGAAGAAGGGTCTGTTACTAAGGAGTCTGATCTTGGAAACAGCTACACCCCAATAGCGTAAAACACTTTCTTCCACAATCCGAATGAGTTTGAAAGTAATTTCGAATCCATTGCTTCATCTGGTTTGAAAAGTTCGTTGGCTCCACAACGTAAATAACGCAATGAATGTTGTTGAAATAGTTATCAGATTGAAAGGCATTGCAAGTGTTACTATGTTACGCAATCTGCTGGTCTTCCAAAGGAAACAGTACGAAAACGTTTTAGTTAAAAAAAAAAAACCGATAAGCAACAATACTTTTAAGTACCTACCATGTTCGTCTAAATACAACAAAACAAACTTTTATCAGTTTCGGTTTTTTCTGGTGTCAGATGTCACTGGGGGCGGATTTCGTCGGGATTTCCCAAGATGTAGGTAATGAGACAGATAAGTCACAGATCCGGATAAAAGCAGACAACATGTCAAGACTGAATGAATTTGATGAAATTGAATTTGATGTTTTGTCATAATATGCCGTGCCATTTCCCTCACGGAGAGAAGAGGCTGTGTCCCAGCAGTGCAGCAATGGGAACATTATAGGCTGATTATGCAATAAGGACCCAAGTAATGTGAATTCAAAGGTTTATGATTTGCACTTTACATAATAACATTATCGATTTATCAAGCAGATGCCACAAAACCTTTCATTTTTGGCCAATTACTTGCGGAAAACAAAATCTGGCGCTAAGCCACGAAAATAGGAAGGAGAAGACAAAAGTAACAAAAACGAATTATATAACGTCAATTGAATGCCTCCTTAAGATTCATTTACGTATAATAAATTGTGTTCATTGCTTATTCAATGGCGTTCTAATAAAAATATGGAAGTGCGCTACCGGCCTTGAATCACTTCATTAATTACAAATCGTAAAACCCGAATGTACATATATTATGTAGCCGAAGGTATATTCCTTTTAATGTATTCCCTGTACAATATTATGAGAGGTATTACAATATTTAGTATCGACGTAATATAGAATTCGTTATGTAACTAAAAGCGTACATTTTGTACATTTCATAGAGGCTTTGTACATTAGTAATTTATTACAAGATCGTACCTATTGTAAGTTCAAACGCAAATTGCCTGAAGGTTCGTGTTAAAGTAAATGAATTTTAAAATAAACTGTCTTCTGCCTGCGGCTTCGCCCGCGTGGGTGTCGGAAAATATCCCACGGGAAAATATTCCAGAAGAGCTGGTCGGTATCTCGTATGAATGTAAACGCATCTCAAATTACTATGGAAATATTATTATTACTCTACTTTTTCATGTCATATACAGCCTATACACCATGTACACCTCTTTTTTCCCTTGTTTTGTCGTGTTTAGATTTAGATACCCAACACGTCTGGAGTTTCGTTAGCTAATTAAATTTGTCCCTGTACAAGCATGCGTCCTTCTTCTGAGATGATGACTAATAGAGAAGTATGGAAGAAGCATCATGTTGCGTCGACGCCAAACAAATTGGGTTAAGAGTAAGACAATAATGATGAATTGATGATAAGCAGGCGTCCCTCCTGAATCCTCATGGTAAGTCTTACCAGCGCGGCGGGTCTATTGCATAACACATTATCAATCGGAATCATCATTTAGGATATTGCTAATTCATAGTATCATTTGTTCGAAAAATTTGTCTGTCAAAGTAAGGTAGATATGTTGGGGTAAGTTCGGCGCTGGGGTAAGACCGTACGAATCAAATTTCCAAATAATTTGGCAACTACCTTGTAATCCATACTTAAATTAGTTGCGGTAAACTTGGGGAAATATTGCCAAATTATCTGGAAATTTGATTCGTACGGTCTTACCCCAGCGCCGAACTTACCCCAACATACTTTAAATAAAGAAAAGAATGTTGTGGAATTCTTAAAATGAAAGCCATTGCTACTGATAGCGTTTTACGCAATTAGGTGCCCCACAGGCATGACATCGGCAATATCAGAAGCATCGCAGGCGTTACATTCCCAGAGATATCGCAAATACGTTTTCATCCTAGAGACATAGGTAAAATGTCTCATATTATGCCTGTAAATTCACCGGCACACGTGTCCTTCAAACCGGAACTTGGGTAGATGGTATAGGTACCTATGGCGAAAGCATAATAAAGTTAGCTTAATAGTTTTGCTTACGTGGAACCCAGCGCGGCTCCAGTGTGTGCCTTCCCGCTCCACCCTAACCCTGCGCTGCCACGCCGCCCTGCAACAACACAAGTATACCTTTATAGTAGCCTTTACAACACAAGTATACCTCTAAAGTAGGCTATAGTAATCTGATTACCACACGAGTAGTTGTAGAGCGAGCGGTCGCTAATGGAATCAACGTCACCCATTAACGCTCCGCAAACATAGTTTCTGGCAATTTCACCCTTGATATTTAAAAAAATATATGGTCTATTCTTTAAAGGTACAACATATTTTCATTTAAACTTATTTCTAAATAATCCGGGATCGAGATAGCCTATTGTTATTGAAAATGTTTCCCATATTTTTCAAAAGCTTGTATATAAAAATCAATGCTTGCGTCCCAATAGAGATAAAACTTGAACAACAATGATCACAATGACACGAAATGTGTTTTTCCCGATATTCTGAACGGTGGAGACAGGCGTAAACAACAGTCCATTCAAACAGAAATTAAGCAACAACGTGAACGGACGTCAAAACTTGGAAGAGACGACACTGTAGTTAGTCTCTCTCGTAAATAATTGGGGGAGGCCTATGTCATCTTTCGGTTGAAATTATTAAGAAAATGAAAAAAATAGGCGACAATGTGCCAATTTCAACACCTTGCCGTCTACAGTCGAAACTTACAAAGACTATCAACCGTCGGCGTCGTATTCAGCCACTTCCAAACAGGCACACACACAATTGTGTTAATTCCATCCTATTAGTATAATAGGCAACTCCTAAAAGTTTTAAGTATAAGTAGGTAGGTAAGCCACTCATAATTTCACGGGTTCTCCCAGTGGAGATGCGAACGAGGATAATGAGATATCACGTCATATAATTTACGTTTACTGACACTCGGAAAATTAACACATGTAGCATGTAAAGTGAACCCTCCGACATGACGTACTATCTAGGGAGCACATTTAGACTGCGTTTCCACCAGAGATGTGCGAGGATGCGTAGCGAGGGATGTGTGTGAAACAAACCAATAACATCGCTTCATTTTCATAGCTTAAACTAAGTTAGTGTTGTATATTGGTTAGTTTTACACACACTCTGGTGGAAACGCAGCCTTAATGAGCTAATTCTACTTTACAACAACGCTTTTGTTTATTTTAGAAAGAGACTTCCAGTTTCACACTGTGTAAAGTGAAATTGCTTATAGCGGTATTTCAATTCATCATCAACATCATCACCATTCTCCTGTCCTTATTCCAATTTATTTGGGTCGGCGCAACTAGTTTTTTCCTTCCACACTTCTCTATTAGTCGACATCTCGGTAGTCATCCCCTTTCTAGCCATATCATCTTTCACGCAGTCCATCTATCGTTTCTTTGGTCTTGGCCTAGTCATTTCAATTATGTATATATTAAACGTATCTTATATTTTATTTCCTACAAAACACGTCATCTAAACATTCCGTCTTTCTCGTTTCTGAGAAACCACAAACATTATGAAAATGTTAATACACACAATGTGGGTCACTTTTTTTTTAATTTTTATTATTCTCACTGTTGTGTTAGTTTTTGTCTAGGTCTTGAGTAATTTGTGTGGCCTACCCAAATGTAAAGGACATCTTTGGTATTGTTCGTCGAATCGTTGAGCTCCTTAAGTTTTGAGTTGAGCTACACGATTTCTGACAAATGCGTGCACTGACTGGACAGGTCCTCTCAATCTGTGTGGTTCTTTCCTCAAAAGACCATCTCAGACATCGATCTACATGGTCTTCATATAACCTGACCAAGATTATGATGTCTGGACTTTAAAAGAGACTGTGACCTCTGAGTTTGTTTCGGCCTTTCTTCTCAGAGTAGTCAGAAAGGAAACGCCGACCTCATCTAGTTTTATAAACAATATGATTGACGTGTAAAAGTGTTTGTACAAACCTACTTACAAAATAAAATCATTTATCATTTATCATTTACAAGACGTTGCATGACGTCAGATATCCGGAATTGCGCCCGAGGCACACCTTTCTGTAACGTTATACTTATGCGAATACTCAAGAATTCCTAGCCTACCGCTTTTGTGCAAGATGTCGGCACAGCTAGACAGCCTTATAGCTTGAATGAAATGTGTACTGAAAACCTAAATATTAAATTATGGTTCTGAAAACTTTAGTCCGATCGTTCACAGGTCTAATAAACCATAGATTTTTGGAAACTTGATCTGAAAAGTATGGAAGGGGGAAAAATTCGTAACCACACGAACAAAAGCAAATGCTAGTTCAATTATAAGGTCATTAATATTCCAAGGTTCCTTAAAAGATCGAAAGCCAATTAAATTCCTTGGAGCTTTAATTATAAATTGGATGGGGAGAAGGAACGTAAAATTCTTTGTAACTAGGCCGGGTTCGCGTTATACTGCCCATGACACTGCCTTAAGAGCAGGTATCAACCAAAATAGCCTAACTTCAATATGATTTTTCATGAAATTGATGAGACTTAGGTATAAAATAAAAATAACACGAATAACTACATGATATTTCCAAACTTATTGTGGCACAGAACGACAAAATAGTAAAATTTTCTCTAATAAAAAACGTCACGAAGTTACCTCCAATTTTCACGACTTTTCGATTTGTACTTAATATGCTTATGACTACTAGAATGAAAATTTGATGATTAATTTATTAATATAAAGCGACTTAGATTGTGGAAGCATTTTTTTTTATTACTTTTATTTGTGGTTTTATTACGATGATAAGCTTATAGCACTTACGACGTTCTTAGTTCGTGGAAGAAATCATCTTCCGTCGCACGTTGCGGGAACTTTAAACATATATATGTTTCACAAATCAGTCGCTCCCGCTCTGTTGAGACGAGAGGACTGCGCTCGAATTTTCGGCTGCGCTGCTATATTTTAATTATCTTAATTATCTTAATTTACGTAAACAATATTTTCGTAATTTATCACTTTTGTAGGAGACACTGTGAAATAGAAAATATGGCAAAATAACTAAAACCACTCCCGAAACGATTATTAAAAACAATAAGACTTGATAAACTAAACAAATACCGAGGCAAAACTATAAAATAAAAATATTGAAATAATTCAATGTTGATATTTGAAAAGTCAAGATGACATACATTTTATTTGACAGATTTTTGACTGGTATAATACCACTAGCGCCATTGTTCTGCATTTCGGTTCATTTTCTTGCGGAGAAAATTTGCAACATAGCCAACTAGCGTTCATTTGAAAGTTCGTGCTGGAGATTTTAGACCTTACGGCGATTAACTCAGAATCCAAATTCGTTTTCTTCCACTTTTCTTGACAAACTCCGTATAAGGTTTTAGTAGGTACTATTCCCTAAATCAAGTTGAAACTCGAAATTCAGCGTAAAGGGTTTATTATAGCTCGCCGTCCGATCAGGACCAGGCCCGTGCCGGACGGCGCGTATGTGTTCCACGCGCGCCTCAAAGAGATGTCAGCATCGAAGGAGGGGCCCGTCAGGGCCGAAGCCTGCCGGGGCAGCGGGATTGTCCGAAAGGGTTACCGCTGCCCCGGAACATAAAGGGCTAAGGAAGGAACACGGATGGGTTTTAGTCAGTGAGAGTCTGACACTCCCTTCCGCTCCACCCAGAGCGGGAGGGGTCATTGGATGATTTCCCATCCTTAAAAAAAAAAAAAAAAAAAAAAAAAAAAAAAAAAAGGGTTTATTATTGGAGCATACAAAAGAAATATCGGAAATTAAATGCGTAATGAGTTTATTGTGGACAAAAGTACGAAACGGTGTGCACATGCAATATTTCATACAGATAGTGTCCTCAGGACTAGCCTTCTTTTTATGGTGAGGATGAGTAAAGGTTGTGACGGATCAACGTTTGGGATTGTCGGTTGCCGATAAAAGGGTTCAGCTCTAAATGGGTAATGGGTGGTAATGGGTGCTAAGTTCTATAGAGTTGAGAGAAAGTCTAAAGTTCATATTATAACTTGGCAAGTTTTTAAAGCTAAAGTTTCAACAGTTACAAAAGAGGAACCTAATGAACTTTAGACTTTGGAACCCATTTACATAGATGCCATATCGGTAAATGTGACAAACATGTACTTCTTTCGTACCAAACTTGGGCTCGTTTTCCACAAATGATTGAGATGATGATGAGATTTTTTCCTACTCGCACTTCGCGCAAGAAAGGCTTTTATGACACATGCCGTTTGACGTTGCATAATACAGTGCAAAATCCACCATACGAATATAATTTTTTACTTGGGTATCACTGTTGCTAATTTATTGACTTTGCACACTGACCTCTATCTTGTATAATACAGGTCAGTGACTGCACGATCCTGCAAAGAAAAATCCACGATATACAAATATATTTTTTTTCTTGGTCAACACTGTTTTTCATCAAGATGTGGTGACGTCCAACTTGTAGGTCCTAAACAAAATTTGATTACATTGGAATTTGAACTTTGTCACGTCAACATTGTGTTTCTAGTTCCAAAAAAAATACTGAGACATGATTCTTAGATTCTGAATTCAAACTTAGCGACTTAGTAAGTATATGCAAAATAAACAGATGTTTTTACTTACTAAAGAATTGCATTGAAAATAAAGGGAATGAACAATGATCATATTTCGTTTAAATATTGTAATTTGAGAAACCATTACGAGAAAATTAAATAGGGTTGCTCATCACTGCGCAACATATTTTCTAAGATTTTTGATAGATATTTTCAATCATCTTTGTCCTTAATATGACCATTATAACGTCGTCATTCTAAAAAGGCTTGATTAAAATAGCTCAAAGTAAAAAATCATAAGATAAGCGATGCGATTATATTGGCCTAATCGTTAAAAAAACAAATTTGTTGAGTTTGTTTTCATCATGATTTATGTTTAGGAGTATGTAATATAATACTTTGATGAAAGTGCTTTTGCTTTTTAGGATTCCGTACCTCAAAAGGAAAAATCTAAATCCTTAGATACAGGATAACTTCGTTGTCCATCCGTCTGTGCCTTTTTCTCAGGAATACGTATCAAGTTGAAATTGATATCAAATACTTAGATCTACGGTTTCTTGGAGCTGTAAAAATATCAAGCCTCTAATACGCTGACTTAGAAGCTGGCATAAATTGCCATTCATGTCGCGTGTTTTGAAATTTAAATCCTTGGGTGTACCTTATAAGTTTTAATTATTCCCGTTGACCTAGAATAATGAAAATTGGCAAGAAGCAAGGTCTCACAGCATAAATAGGTACAGGAAAATATCCGAAAATCGTTCATTTGTAATTTCATTCGGAATCGAAAATGTATAGGCATTCAACTCGGTTTGCTCTCTAATATAAGTTTTTTTTTTACAGTATAATAAAGTTAGTCCTTCAATCCAGAATTGGAAATTCATAGATAGGCTGTATTACTTGTATGTCCGTGAATCTGTTACCAGCATCGGAACAGATTCAGGGACATACAATAATATTGCCCTATCAAGATATCTACTTGCACAGCCTGCTATCATACTTAGGAACCTACATTGAATAGAGCCGTTTCATCTGATTATTTTGAGTATACTTATTACAGAAGATGGAAATTCAAACACAAATATATATGATTTATACCGGCCGGTCTGATACCCTGAGCCCCCCCTCCCTCCCCCTCTATCCCCTACTAGTTCTTCTTCTGTTTTAATCTCTGGCTTACTTGGCCAGGCGAAAAGTTTCTGCTGGCGGGAAGGGATTGTGTTTTGTTTTTGTCGTGTTTGATGAGAGGGGTAGGCAAGGAAGCGCGGGTGAAATTTGATTTTTTTCTGGCTTTATGCCCCCCTTAACTCTTTTCAATCAAGTGTTTCATCGCGAACCAAGTTTGTTTTCTAAAGCGCCATGTAGTAGGTGCCGCTATATGTAACTAACAATTTCAGGTATGCAAATTGGTGATCGAAGGGAGGATTACTACCAGCCATCAATATGCAAGTTAATTGAACCGACACGTGTAAGGACACTGTCCCTCCGAAGAGGGTCATACCTTCGCATTCATAGATGAATCTTAATCGTTATTTGGGGTCGAGTGAGCGCCAACCAGTGTATAATCGAGTGGGCGGTCAGTATGTACCTATGCTGAGAACTGTACAGACGTACAGTGTATATGCATCCCTCATTGGGTACCCTAACAATGGATATAAAAAAATACTGTTCAGCTGTCGGATACAAGAGTTTTTCTTAACAATGCCTGAAAAGAAAAAGATTTTGTAGAATATGTATGATTTTTTAGAATACTAAAAAAGGAGCAAATAATGAAACCATCATTGTATCGGCTGCTGAAAAGGCGTATACAGATAGACATAAGCCTTTAAAAATAGACTGTTATAATTTATAGCCATTTTTCGTACAACATAACAAAGAAAAATAACATTTAGATTATTTCCAAAACCATTAATTGATGAGTAAAACTATCTACAGTGTGTCTGGTAAAACGAGGGACATATTTTAAGGGAGTGTAGTACTCATGAAAATGAACAACTTTTACTAAGAAACCAACATTGAAATCGAGAAAATAAAAACAGCCGCAGCTCTATACATGTTCGCATAACTGGACAAAACAGCTGTTTTTTTTCTTCTTCATAATTTTAAATCCGCCCCATGTTAAAAGTTGTTCATTTTCATAAGTACTACTCTCCCTTAAAGTATGTCCCTCGTTTAACCTGACAAATTGTATAATAACCAATACTCGTGTTGAACAGTTTGGCACAATACGAAAACTCGTTAGCAAACTTCGCTAAACGTTGCGTTATAGGAAAACGAGAGCTGTTAAAGCTTGCTAGTTTCCAAAGTATTCTTTTATTTCAGCGCTGAAGCTACTTTTATGTTATCGCCGTACATTATAGCCAGGGACTCAAACAGTAACCGTAATAAGTGTTTTAAACACTGTTTTTTAAAACTGTTTAGGGTTAAGTAAGACATTGAAAAACACGTTTATAAGGATTACATATTAGAAAGCTGTTTAACAAGAGTTTTTAGGTTCTTGATTATTCAAGGACTTAAAAACTCTTGTTAAACTGCTTTGCGTGAATTATATGAGACGATATCCCCATATCGCCTCATACAATTCACGCATAGCAGTTTAACAAGTTATAAAGGAGCGTTTTGGACTAAAGCGTAAGTTATATGACGGAACTAACGGTCCGAGAAACATTTCGTAAACAATAACATCTATCGGTTTATTATGATAATAAGACATTATCAAGTTCAGACAATACCGGAGTATACAATGTGTTAATGAAACAACCCAAAACCTGAAACTAGTTTGTTTAGAATCGGCAGCAAAATCGAATATAATAATTTTTAATACAGGTTATTTTTTTTTTTTCAAAAAAAAAAGTGTGATGGAAAAATTTGAATCACTTTTCTATTCCAAAGCAAAACATACGCATTATTTAATAACAGAAGGAGGGGGGATTAACCTCAAACGACAGTGCTCCCGTGTCAACGAACGTTTGACAGCGGCGCGTCAATAGAGCTACGAATCTGTAGCGCCGCAACAACATTTACAAACATCTTTTACAATAATTTATGAAAATAAATAATTATACGTCATATCAATTTATTAATATAAAAATCGGTTGGGGTGTCCGAGGTTTTGGGTTATTTCACTAACACATTGTATAGAACACTGGACTACGGGTTATTAATTCATGAAATATATCTATAATTCTCCAATGTCGATCGTACTTTATTATTTGGAGTAAGTACTGTCAAAACTTCATTATGATAGCTTGTTATATCTTGTCGGTCACGCCGCTGTTTGAATGTTTTGGAATACAATATTAATACCAATAACATTTATATTACACGCCTGTATCATTCTATTATCTTCATGTCAAAAGAAAATACTGTTGATATTTCGATATTACATCTTTCTTTTCTCACTAAGCACTGTCGGCAAATAGTACCTATATCTCTAGGCGGTACACGTCAGTGTGGAAATTGGTGCTTGATAAGAATTGACACTGCCATGATTACCGAGATCCGGGCTCCATTTGGCATTGAACCGGTGACGGGGGATCGTATAATCGGATTGCCAACCATCCGTCCTAGTGCCGGGGTCGCCACCGAACATGATAAAGCGAGACTTCTAAAACTTTCACATTCCGTTTTCGTCGAAGCCAAATGTAAATCCCAAATCGATTATGTATTTGGATTTCTAGACTCGAATACTGGGTCGGCCTTGACCGTTGTAGTTGATATATTGATTGATTTTGAAGAGACCTAAGATAATTTGAACTTGGTAAAAGCATTACCAGAGGAAATTTCCTTAAAGCGAGGGACAAAGTTTTGTTATAATTTAACTAGGGGCAAGATTTTGATGAACTGCTCAAGTGCTCACTCCACGTTAAATATCCTAACATAATTTACCACCTCTTCTTTCCATTTCCACTATTATGGTCACCGTACCGCGCCGGGTCGAGCGAGACTGACCGTCATTGCCTTGTTTACTTTCCATTTAGGTATATATCTCATTCCCTCGGATTGCACGTAGCAACCCTAGGTTGATTGGAGTTTTCCCGATTTACTTGACTACTCCTCGTGTTCTAATATTGGTATTAGAATCTGATAATCATTTGGTTGGATTACAAAACTAATTCCGTGGTAAGTAACTCAGTGTTACAAGTTTACAACATCTGCGCCAAATATTAACAGAGTCAAAAGATAAATATTAGTTGTTATAATGGTGACCATAGAGTGTGAATACAGATAGCGTATAGATAAGATAAACACCCAACGCAAGTTGTACATTCCAATGAGGAGATACTTTATTAAGATTTACTTAGCCATTGACGTCAAATTAATGAGATCTCCAATAAATTCAATAAAACGTGGATGCAGTGTTTTCATACCTCAGACCAAATAAAAAACCAAGACAGAGCGCTGAGAACGATACAATGAAGCATGCCAAAACTACACCTTCGCTCTGTGCATACACGCTCACATGCACACATTTATAACCATTTACAATCAAACTACACCTCACTAAGTGCACACATGTTTACGAAACCGGCTTCACTTTACTGTTGACAGCCCTCTGTCTTGGTTTTTATTTGGTCTGAGTTTCATACATGTATTTAAAATTTACAACAGCTCGCTGCAATTGCCGATTCAGAAGGTTTAAATTAATTATCCATACAATAAATATTAAAGACACGGTCGCGTTCACCAGTCAGGAAACATTTTTGGCATACTTCACGAAAGTTTCCAGAATCTGTAGGTACATCATTACGTTTGTTTTTCAACCAGTATGTGGATCAAATATTATGTCCAGACATTTTTTTTTTATTACGTTCCAGAAAGAAAACACAACTCGAGCATGACAAATATTTACTCACGCGTGAATGCTACAAATGAAAATCGACCGTAATATGCGTCGTAAAATGTTATAAAACATTAAACCTATTGTAGATATGTTCTAAGAATCCTAAATAATAGTAGTACTATTTGGGGAACTTACGCAGTACCCATTAGACAAAAACATTTACACTATTAATTAAACAACTGTTTACGCGCGTAGGTAAGTTGCGAATTACGGCGCCCGCGCAGTTTTCCGTGACTAACGACTAACAATCAATTGATGAGAAAAATTCCGCAGAGTAGCGTGATTGTGTGAAGCTGATGGAACATCCATCTCATTGTGTCAGTGAAGCGATTTCAATACACTCAAGATGCGCAAGTCTCTGGCATGAGAGGGAGTCGCGGGTGGTACCGCGGGTAGGGGTGCGCCTCCCAGACATTTTCAATAAACAACAATTCCTCCAGTTTCACAAATGCAAACAAAGCCTCATCGACGCGTAATTATGTCAATATTCTATACAAACACAGTGGGGACGTGACAGATCACCCTCTTTTCCATCGCATCCAAGAAATGTCATCAGAGCTGCGGCTTGAGTAGCAGTGACATGAGAGCGGTATAAAAGCGAGTGACGGAATTTTTTATGGGTAACCAAAGTTTTAAAAAAAAATCATAATGAATCCATTAAAGTAGAGATAGCTGAACCCATTCACTGTTGAAATAAAAAACATACGAAAGTTTTCCTCTACGTCTCCGCAACACAAAACCTAAAAACGAGAACGTCAGGATTAGTCAGAGGGTCATAGTCAAAGGTGTGAGCTATCCATATCTCCCGCAGTTCGCTGATAACTCTATTACGTGCCATCTGATAGGGAACGTGCCTAACATTTATCAGGCACATTTCTAGCTCGCACTAATAGAGACCTTGGTTCTACGTAAGTACAGGAAGTTTATCACCATCCAAATTTTTACAGGGTGTTCTAAAAAATCTGCTGTTTAATACAAAAGTTCAATACCTACTTGCCCAAAATGTCTGAAACAGCTGATTTTTTTTTTGTGATTTCCGAGTTGGTCCCATAGTGAAAGTTGTTCATATTCATGGGTACCCTGTAAAAAATTAGATGGTGATAAAACAATCTTCCTGTATATCATCACGATACTATGCTTGAGGACAGTCGTGGCAATCAATGCAGACTTGTTAGCTAGTAGACCAGCCAACCTGACGGCATTCTTAATAATTAGCTTCCAAGGCCAAAAACCCAATTATTTATTATTATTAGCCTGTGATGTCCCACTGCAGGGCAAAGGCCTCCCTACTCTCTCTACTTCTCTGTGCTCAAAGCAGATAAAAAACTCAACACAAACTTAAAAAAAAAACTCGTTCATATTTTGACGGACACATCCAAAGCTTATCAACACATGTATAATAAACATGTGTAATTCAGAAGCTAACGTCGGTTTTCGTCACCTGTGGCTGGGTGAACTCGCTTATTACTCGCTTATGTTTGAATAATGTCAACGAAAGTGACGACCAAATTTATTAGCTACTCAAAGTTGTGCACAACCACTGAATACACATTAAGGTCAGGTTTGCTTGTACAAAATCCGTGATGACGTAAAATTACTACGACGACATTTTATTTCCTTGGGTTTTTCAATCTTAAAATAAAAAATAATCAACCACTAATTGGTTGAAAGGCCACGTCCAACTAATGACGTACAACATTGAAGTAAATAATATTTGAACGGCTAATAGATTTTTAACAGGAAAAGTGGTTAGTTTTCCTGCTCCATCGTTATGCATATTATCACCGTTCAAATATTTCGGCTAGTGTGATATGCCACTGCTAAAACAAACAATAAATAACAAACAATCTCAATTAGCTGACTCGGTCACGACACAACTCACGACTCGACAGAACACCAAATGGTATTTACAAACAAATTCAAACAATTACCTAAACTCGTACTTATTTATTCAAATGAGCGTGTCGTACTGGCAGACCCCGATATCGATTTTGCCTTTTTCCAATTCTGTATTGATACGAAATCTTTCTACTATTTACTAGGCCTTGAACGTTGTCCTTCTTCAACTATGAATCGAAATATCAGTTACGAACCGCATTATCTCCGTCATTACAGTGGGGTTGGCGGGGCAAGTCACGAGTGTCAGCTACGTGTCAAGAGCGGCTTGAATACGGGTCAGATCCCAAATACGTCATAACAAGCACGTTTGCGAGACTCCGAGACACGTGCACAAGTCACAACCGGTAACTCCATTCAAATGTTTCCTTCACATTTTAACGAAAATTGCCCTGATGTTTCAATAAAACGTTAAAATAAAGAAGGAAAATCTGTTAGAGTCACGTTTTCCTAAAATGTCAGGAGTGACTCGTTGCTTTATCGTAGGATTTCATTTTCTATGTAGTGTGTGAGGGGCTCAGTCGGAATTGGTATTGTATTTGTAAACAGTGTGTTTTGTTTTTAAAGTTTTTAAAAACTTTAATGTTCCTGTGTTTTTACTCTCAAATGACTGATGGAAACCCCAATGACATTTATGTTACCCTAAAGTTAGATACCCTAAAAATTTTTTTTTTAAAATTCAATCTATATTTACGGCAGTCAAACATTTGTAAAGCTATTGTCGAATGTCGCACCACTCAGTCCACGTAAGCTAAACGTTCCGTAGGGCGTAGCGTGGAGTGCATGTATGTATATATGGGAGAGGTCACGAGGTGTAGTCGACACCTCTCACAACACTCCAACTCTCTGATCTGAAATAGGTTCCGGTGCAACTAGACGCGCAACTCTCAAACGATCGACGCTTTCAGCTTTGTGAATCAATTTGACTTTATCCCGAAGTATTCTAGGAGAATATGCTTCGTAACAAGGTAAACTTGTGTAGTTATTTTCTTTTTAGATTTTAGCTAAACCTGAAAATTCGGCACTTAAAACGTTGAGATTTTCGCTTGAGATAGCACAACCATTGAGGCGTGTTATAGTAAAGACTTGGGATCACGGGCAAGACAGAAATTGTTTCTGCTCAAATTCCTGACTTCAAGCGAACAATTACCCGTGCTTTTCCTCATTTTCCTACCAACTTTTTAGGGAACCTCTGCGAAGTACCTCTTAAGGGAATACGGAATTGGCTGCTGCAGACAGTTAATTAAATTTTATTACAAAAAGGTTAATTAGCAAAAGCGCAACATTGTGAATCCATGTGGGCGTTTGAAATCCCGATTTATGGACACTCTTGCGTCAGGCGAACCAGAATTAGTGGAATAGTGAGAGTAACATCCCCTGAGGCCTAAGATTTATATCAAATTTTTGTAAAGCAATAATAAAGTTATGGCGCTCATAAAAAGTGCGAAAATATCAAGAGTGACTTTTATAACGAATGTGTTTCTGGTTTCTGTCAGCCATACTTTCTGAGTCGGATGTTATTTTTAGATTTAAGATGTACATTTTCCCTTGAAACAATTTACTCATAAAATATCATCCGATTTAGAAAACAGAATTATTTTATAAACATAAACCAGGTCAAACTTCTGCTTTATTTGAAAAAATACTGCTGTATCCCGAGAACAAATGATGATTGATGGGAGTTTATTTTTAAAAGTTTTTACGCCAGTATCGTTTCACGTTTGGAATTTAAAAAGCTTCATGCTTCGTAATAAGTAATGTACACGGTATTATATTATGGCAGTTACACTAGATACTGGCTGGTTACAGGAAGGTAAAGATAAAAACGTTGGTCAAGTTCCTGCTACACAAGTGTACACAGATGATTGAATTAAAAAAATATTCTACGTGTAATAGAAGTCTTCCTCGATCGGGAAAGTAATGCTATTAAAATGGTAGCGGTGTTGTAGTACACAGTAATAACCTGTAACTAAGTTTGTCTGACGCTATCATTAATATTGTTGCTTTATTTCTCTAGAAATACAGCGGAGCCCGGTTCTCAGCGGAGCTTCTCCACAAACATTTTATGAAAGTGATAGATCGATTTTTAACACAAACGTGACACAACAGGCGTAGACTATAATTTTCGGACGTTCATTGGGGTACTTTAAAATAGCATCCACTATTGGCGATGCTATACCCGCTACTATCTTGCTGACTAACCAATAATCTTACCATGCTGTTAATTTTCTATTAAGTACAGCATAGTTGGCTCAGATACGAGATAAGTTCATTCTCACGATCGTCAATATAATCCAAAGCCAGTTTATCGACACATAAAAGAGGGGTTCCATTTATTTCCTTTGTATATTTATTGAGAGATATATTGCTAAGCGGATTTTAATTGCTTATTGATCTGATATAAAGTGGGACGATAAAATTGGGGACGAATTCTTAATCGGCGTGACAGGCTCGCCCAAATTTGACCGACGCCACGCTAAACTGTGGCATAAATAATTATTTCATGATATTATTATTAAGCGCTTTTCAGTAGACACAATGACAGGATAATGATTTATGTAAACACTGAAGCAATTTAGCAATTTTGAGGAGCCTGTGGCTAAATAATAAAAGCCGCACAGGTCGATCGATCAGGTTAAGCTACGCTTGCCGCGGTTGGTCTGTGGATGGGTGACCATCTTTAGTCTTTGTCTCAGAAAGCACGTAAGCCGTTGGTCCCGGCTGTCATTCGTGGATCTTTGACAGTCGTTACGGGTAGTCAGAAGCCCGAAAGTCTGACAACCGTCTTACCAAGGGGTAGGTATCGTATTACCCAGTATATAACTGGGTTGTGGTCTGTGGAGGTCAGATAGGCAGTCGCTCCATGTAAAATACTGGTACTCAGCTGCATACGGTTAGGCTGGAAGCCGACCTCAACATAGTTGGGAAAAGGCTAGGCAGATATGATGACTCAAACAATCTGCAATATGAAATACTTAATCGCCACTTATTTAATGGAATTTGAGTTGCCTTCACTACACTAAATGGAGGCGTACCAAGTAAGTAACCCATTTCAATGTTTACTATTTGATTGAATATGAATAGAAAAGCTACATCTATGTCTATCTATATTACTAATAACAAAGCTGAAAAGTTTTTGTTTGTTTGTTTGAACACACTAATCTCTGGAACTACCAGTCGGATTCGAAAATTCTTTTTGCATTTGATAGCCTAATTCTAGGCTATAAGCTACTTAGCATCACGCTCGGACCCTAAGGAGACAAGCAAAATCAAATAAAGTTAGTAAGAACGCTAAGCGAAAATAAAGTAACGCACGGGCATGCGATGCAATGCGACGAGGTGGGTCGGGGGTAAAAGAAATTTCACGCAGACGAAGTCGCGGGCAGAAGCTAATCTAAAATAAGACATTTCCTATTAAAGAGCAATGGTAGCGAAAAAACCGTTAAAAGTAATGCATCAACCCCATAGTTTATCCAGGACAATCGATTTACAGACTTGCGCGAAGACGTCTTGTTATATTTTCTTCAGACTAAAGTATCATTTAAACAGTTCGCTAAGGTTTACCTGCTCCATTGGGCAAAGTTGTTAGGGATAGTTACTCAAATTGGCGAATGCACACTCATCGTACGTCAGAATTTGAATTCGCGGTTGCGATATAGTCCACAATTATTATTATTATTATCCAATCCTGGTACTGCTGCATCCGGTTAGACTGGAAGTCGACTCCAGCATAGTTGGGAAAAGGCTAGGCAGATGATGACATAGTCCACAAATACCACAATACTAGGTTTGGGACGTCACGTCAGTAAACGTTCTTACATACATGTTTCCTGTAATCTTGCGAGAATGCAACAGGTCGGCTTGACGTCACTGAACGCGTCACGCCATGTTATATCGATATCGTCAAAACACGGCCCTAGATTTTTTGTTTTTCATTTTCTATTTTCACTGAATATGTTAAATGTAACATGGATTTTTCTTTCACTCTTTTGGGAGTGTTTAACGTTATTTATCTGCTGTCGTCACGTTTTATTGAAGAGAAAATGACAATGACTGATAAGGCTTATCAGGTATATATGGGTGGTTTATGAATAGCATTCGTTTGGGATTTGCTTACGCTTCCAATATTCTAGTGTCACTATTGGTTTTAAGATTAGTACGTGCTGAATGTAATAAATGTGAATCATTGGTATTCTTAGTTTGCGATAACAAACAATATTCTAGTGGGCGTTTATGCTTTACACATGTGACTATAGCCCTATAATAGCCGCACGCTATTCGACTGTCTAAATGGCAATTCGGCTACGCCGCAGGTGACTAAAATCGCAAGTTCCAAAGTAGACTAGGTTTCGACTTTTGCCGTGCGGCGACAGGATTCGCATGCGGCGGGTGACTAATCGACCGTGAAAATGGATTTATTCCGGTCTGATCCCATGAGCCCCCCCCCCCCCCCCCCAAATCCCCTGCTAGTTCTTCTTCTGTTTTAATCTGTTTCTTATCCAATTTTATGTTACATGCTCAGTCGCAGGCGATCGACGATCGCCCGCCGCATGCAGGTCGACACTGATGCAAAATGAACTAGTCACCTGCGATTTTTATCGACCTATGTAAATGAGGCGGCGATTCGGTAAGCGACCAGCCAGCAGCACGGCTAAAAACGACCTAGTGTAAATCACCCAATCACCCATTGGTTGGTCAAAGTTGGTTCAAAATTGAATAAAAAGGAGAGTGCAGTGGCAGAAAAAAATATTAATCAATTTACAAGCAAGACCTTTCCGCCTATCGAGCTCATCCACACGTCACCATTTCGAACTGTGAGCCCAAAATATGGTCTGTAACGGGGTTAGGTTCGTTAAGATAAGACCCGAAAAGGTTACCCTTTTCATTCCTCGTCAGTTACACACTCTGATTACCTTTACTGTACATGATTCAAATAGAAAATTGTAGATAATACTAGAAATAAAAACTAACTAGAATGCTCGGTTGTTAGTCCGGATAAGAGAATTTGTCACATGCCTGACGGCGACCGGAACTCGTACAATGGACCATTCCGACGACTGATGATGGGCCCCGCACTACTTGTACCTACCTACATTTCCTCATCTATTTGTACCGATAGAAGGTAATAATTCTTTAACTTCTTTTTCTTTCTTTAAAACTATTCTTTGTAATATCGACGAAAACTATTACATTGTTTTAAACACAGTTTCTGAAGGTGTATTTCATGAAAACGCAATAACGAAAAAATGTGTTTGATTTATTTCTTGCTGCTACGTAAATTTGTAAGGGTGGCATAAGTATTTGTTGTTAGAATCTTCTTTTTATTTTTTACTAGCTTCTGCGCGCGACTTCGTCCGGTTGAAATTTCTTGTTCCCCCGTCCCACCCCGTCGCATCGCATCGCCCAACGGCGCTGTACTTCATTTTCGCTTAGAGTTATTTCAGATTTTTTTTCCTTTGCTCAGCTCCTTAGGGTCGTAGCGTGATGCTAAAGAAAGCCTTACTCAAAAATTGGGCTATCAAATGCAGAAAGAATGTTTCAAATCGGACTGGTTATTCCAGAGATTAAGCACATTGATTTTTCATACCTTGGCACTTAATAATAAATAGGCAGTTATTTATATCATATAAGTAGATAAAATATAGGAAAATGAATAAATCTCATTACAGCATTTAAAAGGAGTTTTTTCCAAAATAATAAAACCATTTACAATTTATTAATATTGAGTCTAAAATGGTTTGCCGTAACAAATAACATTGATTAAAACACTTTAATTAAAAAGCTCGGCGATTTATCGGCACTGAATAAATAAAAGCTTTTATTATGGCGAGAGATCATTAAAAATGGTCAAAGTGTGTTTAAACAGTGTGCTGGAGTCTGCTGTTCCAGTGTGCTGGAAAAATCTTTACTAGTACTTAAAGCTGAAGAGTTTGTTTGTTTGAACGCGCTATGCTTTGGAAAGTAAGTTACAAAAAAAAATAACAATTCCGATTGTTAAGTCGGATCTGAAAAATATTTTTTTTCTTAAATCCGCCTGTTGATTCTAACGACTGAAAACTGTTTGAGTATGCTGTATTATTTTCGGCAAAATTAATTGTTAACGTATGTATCGTTAACACCAAAATATTAAATAAGGAGAAAAAAATACGCTTTGCACAATCTGTGTGGTCCTGGAACTCATTAAATTCAAAATGTCTCCGTGAGAATTCGCAGAAGTTGGAAGGGGCTTGTGGCTAAATAATAACAGCCGCACGGGTTGGTCGAAGGTAAGGTTACACTTGCCGCGGTCGGTTCGTGGATGGGTGAGCATTTGCATTCACCACCATCCATTTATCTACATATCGAGACTCCTCTAGAAATTGGTCTCTGCTGTCATTCGTGGATCTTTGATAGTCGTTACGGGTCAGTCAGCAACCCATAAAATGTCTGACAACCAGTCCTACCACGGGGTATCATGTTACCCAGTAACTGGGTTGTGGAAATCATTTAGACAGTCGCTAGATGTAAAATATTTTCATATTCAGCTGCGTTCGGATAGACAGGCAGTCGAACCCAGCATATTTTATTTGGGAAACGGCGGTAGATTGCGGATTCTCAAAAGTTTAAATAAATAGTACCTTAGTTACTGCAGCACATATAAGGACGTGTCGCTTCGTTACTGTTTATACAGCATGCCATATGTTCTACACGCTATAGACAACGCGAACGAGGTCAGTTTACAAAAGACGTGTTTGTTTTGTTTGGAATCAAACAGTACGGCAGTTCTCACGTAGTTTTGCGTAAATTGTGGCCCTCGACTCGAGCGCTTGCGTAGACTGCGGTAAACTTTTTACGCTGATTTTCCTCGGACTTGTACACATTTCAAGGTTACTTTTATAATGAAATTGCATGATCTACATCTATACTAATAACAAAGCCAAAGAGTTTGTTTGACTGTTTGTTAACGCGCTAATCCCTGGAACTACCAATCGGATTTAATGATAGCCCAATTATTAGGAAAGGCTATAGGCTACTTAACATTACGCTTAGACCCTCAGGACCCAAGCAAAAAGAAAAAAGGCAGAGAGAACGCTAAGCGAAAACGGAGTAATAACGCGGACAAGTAAGAGCCGTTCCACACGATGCGTTGCGGCGCTACCGCACACCGTGGAACGGCTCTAATGCGATGCGACGGCATGGGTCGGGGGTACAAGAAATTTCACGCGGACGAAGTAGCGGGCAGCAGCTAGTTCAGAATATGTCTTGAAAACTACACCACCCTTGATTTCCTTCTTACATTCATCATGAATTCACCGTTTTAATGACTTCCAATGCGTAGATCTAGCAGTAAAACGACGTTTAAAAAAAAAACATAGGACCAATCGTCGAGGATATCGTTGAACAAAATGTAAACAAATGCTACAGTCAGTTTGTCCATTAATACGGGATGCAGCTTATAATGAAACTCCGTAAATTGATATTAACAAACAATTAATTACCTAAACCCTAAACTTTCTTCGTTAAACTTGTATGGTGCCTTCACTGAAACGTAGTTAGGGCAAACTACTTTGACTTGCAAAACTTGATATTTAATTAATTAATTAAGGGATACTGTTTCCAAACTTAGCATTGGACGTCTTTAACACGTTGACTGCCAGGCAACAGACACAATAGAAAATCCATTGTTCGCGGTCACCGGTGACCGCGTTGGCAGATGACCAGTCTCGACCGACGGCGCCCATTCACGAACATGACGCGTGAGCCAGCACCATCCAGCTTAACCCTTGAAGCAAAGGGGCTTTGAACACTAACCCTGAGGGAATCACAGGCTTGACCATTACTACACCAATGAGCACGGATCTATGCTAATGAGTAATGACTTGACAGACACACAAAAAGGTCATTAATTTGGTGTTTAATCTATTATGACACCCTAGTCGGTTATTCCGCGTTATTTCTTGGTCAATTCCAGATTTGACGCAATACCATTCGAATATAATTACATAACGTAGAAACTTTTCCTTAAGCAAAGCCATTCAGCATAACCCCAAATGTTAGTGTTTTAAAAACTAGTTGCCATTCAGATAATGAGGCGTCAATACAAAACGGGACCGACCTAAACATACCTTGTGATTTAACTGTACGTACGTGAAATAATAAATGTGTTTGCGTCATAAGTCATTAGTACATTACGTCATTATCTTTATGGCTAAACGATTGTGGTTAGCGTCAGTGGCGCTATAACATCTCGCGTCAAACAGGGCACGTGTCATGTTTAAGCATAATCGGCCTTATTACAAAAAAAGGTTTATTTTTGGACCCAGGTTTAAACCAACAAGCCATTTGTAAATTTCATTGACAAAGGTAAAGTTCTTATTACAAAAACTGACATTAAACCTGAGTCTAAGTTGTCACCCGCCAGTCAATATCAATGTCATCAACACGTAAAGTTCCATGTTACATGGCTCGAAGGTTTAGGCTAGGTCTAAAGTTCGAACTCGTTTTGTAATATGATGACGGGCCTTTAGCTGTACTCAAGTTCGGAAGTACTTACAGTACAGAGCAATAGTGATAGGGAAATCCATGTGGCTTTTCTTTGGAATAGATCATCATCTAATAAATTAGTAATCCATGGTTAGTGCTACGTGACGTACAGATTTATCCTCATGAGTCTATGTTTATGGTGCCCTGTGCTAGCTGATAATCACAGTACTAGTTTCCTGCCTTAACAATCCGCGTGCCGATTATTGTAACACGACATTTCAATCGAAAAGCAATCGATTATATCCGACATTTCGATTCTATCTCAATTTTCTGCCAATAAATCTGTAGGCTCGTTTCACATCGGCAATCTTTCAATCAGGCCATCAGTTAGGACTGACGTGCACGCGTCACGAAACTGCGCCATAGTGCTGCGCGCGTCGAAACATCTGTTCAGTCTGTCAGCACCTCAACAAGTTACCTACATACATGTAAACGTGTTTGAAACGATTTATTTTTACAAGCGATTAAAGTGGAAAAAAAATAATTATGGGAGCTATAAAATATGGACGAGACAGGTAACTGTTTATTGAAGTAAGTTTATGTGATGTAGATATGTCTTATTGTAAAATTACTGTCTGATATTTTGGCAAAAGTAAAGAGTCAAGTAGAAAAGGTCGTTCCTTAAATTAAGGCGAGACTTTGGGATCAACGGTTAAAAGGGTGAGACCCAGTTTGAATTTCCCCAAAAATACTTACTCGTAATATTATTTTATTTGGTAAATATTCAGATATTCCAATTTACAAGTATGGATTAGCAAAATGGACAACGATTTCGATACACAGAACGATTCAGATACACAGAATACACAGTGTATAAAAAACTATGATTAGGTAATATAGCTGACTTCTGTGCTCCGCTGAGCGTATGTGAAAGGAGTGTTCATTGGAGATAAAATAAAATTAATTTCCTCGGAATTTCTGTACATATTCAATTCCATCAAACGGGAAGCCGCCATCAACGCTTCTATTTGCAGAAATATCAAAGATGGAATATTAAAGAAAATTCCACCGAGTGATGGGTTACTACGGAAACTCGAAGTGAATTGTAATCTTGTTCAGTTTGCCGTGCCTAAAGAGTACCTACTTTCTTGAGCTTTTTATTTTTTATGTGTAATTAGGTTAGATATTTTTTTACCGCCGCGATTATGTAGATGAGACAAATATAATAAAAACAGGGTGGTCGTTGGAGGTTAGCCCTAGGGAGAAGAAATCCTGAGTGCTTATAAAGTATTAAAATAAGTTCTTTGTCTCAGGAACAAGTTGCAGAGTCCATGCTTTTTAAATAACATTAAAATACTCTAGTCTAATTGCTTGTTTTTATTCTAAAGCGCTCCGAGCATTCTGTATTAATTTTGCTTGGAAAGTAAGCATTGAGTTTTTATTTTATTTTTTAATTATACATAGCACGTATTTGTGTCTGGGTAGCCTTTAGGTAAGTACAATGGTTTTTATAGCATAAAGGCAGACATTTTCTTCTTGTCGTTCTTAAAAAACGAGTCTGTTAAAAATACTAAAAACAAATGTTTATGTTCATGTCCTTAGGTCCTCCGTCAACTAGAGCTTTAGCGAACCGAAAAATGATACCCGTGCTACGCGTCTCGTCTACGGTCGTAGCGCTACGTAATTAAATACGCTACGGAACGTAGCAGGGTAATGCAGGCGAGACAATTAACGTCAGAATGTAGGTTACTTATAACTACATTACCTGTCCAAGTAATTGCATTATTATTGCAACATACGTATGTGTAGAATATAAGGTTATACAGGTATTCGTGTAAGTGTCGTAGAGGGTCTACGCTACGAGCTCCAACAATTTTCAGAGCGGAAAGAGGGATCCTTATTTACATAACATCCCGCTTGTAATCCCCCAGAGGGTAAAGCAACTAAGGCAGAGGTGTAAAATTATTTATTATATGTAGGTACGACAAAGTCAAGTTAGTTGATGGATTAATTTATTTATAGCTATTATTAGGTTGGTCTTTCAGCACCACTTACATGTGTATCTGCAAAGTATCTGTGAATATTTCCGTATTGTTTCAGAGAAATCGTTGTGTGATCGCAACGAAGGATTTTAATTGCGTTTCCAGCATTGTGCAGTATGTTTTCAGTTAATAGCGCAGCCCGAAATTTATCGCGGTTGTTGGGAGAACGGGCATCAGGCGAGTTCATGCGGTAGTACCTGCTGTAGATGAAGTCCCATCGGCCCTGTGTTGGATATCTACTCCATGTAGATACCTACATCGAAGGTTTTGTTTCACAAAACATTTACAAATAAACACGTTTCGTAAGACCAAACAACGGTAATTTATTAAAATCTAACTGAACAAGTTTTTGTTAAAGTAATTTCTTTTCTCAAACAAAATATTGGGCTAACAAACTATTAAAACGAAAACTAAACTATTCTGAAACTAGATACCTACAAAAATTATTATAACAACTGTATAAATCTCGTTTTACAACGCTCCAAGCAACAGCGCTGAGGTCAAGTAAAAGAGAAAATAACAATAAAGCAGAGATTGAGCAATTGTATGCAAATAAAAACAAACGAAGCGAGAGCAAACTGGTTAGACCAAGCGATATATTATTTTTGTGAAGTTCTGCTCAGGGCAGTGAAACTCTCATATAATGAGTTATAATAAAATTATTCATAGATAGTGCTGCCTTCTGAGCGTTTGGGTACAGAAACTTTGGCCATAGTTTAACTATTGGGCTGATAGATAGAGCTACTTTACAACAGTACCCACAACCAAAGTAAAATTATGCACAAATTAAACAATAATACACAAGTATTATTGGTTATTTTACTATTGCATTAAAAATAAATTTATAAAATATAGTAGCACAATAAATAACATCTTTTTCAAAATTGAAACGAAACATAAATGATGATTGACAGTTCAAACAGTCCGTTGAGTTCATAGATAATATTACCAAATGTACAAGTTGAGTTTTGAAAAAAAAAAATCTGTTTCGTTCGTTGTGCTCTGGTAATCTGTTTTGTGCTCTTTTACGACTTAGGTCCGTGCTGGTTTTCTTGTTAACTGCTGTAAACGTTTGACCCTGCTTCTCCCTTGGACCCTGTGATAAGATACATAAACGATTGACCCAACAACGTGTATTACTGGACCTCGATTTTGATTCGACGAAACCGTCAAAATGCCGAGAAAGTCTGCCGATTAAGCAAGTCGTGAATGTATTTTGCAATTTATCCGAGTTTTCTTGTTTGAATCATAAAATAAATGTAGAAAATTTCCTAATGGAGACTATATCAAATATAATTATAAATAGCTGGTGCACTAATGTCAACAGAATACTTAAAGGTAAAACAACTAAATGTAATAATAATGGTACAAAAATACAAGCATTAAATTATTATAATAGGCATTTTAAAAGATAATAAATTCTCTATAAAGATCTAAATATTATTTAATTTCTATCTACCATTTTATTCAGTTTCATATAATGATCTATTTCTTGATGATGTAAATTCTAGTTTATGATTTTGGAGAATGATTTTCCTTATAATGAAGAATGTTTGTTATTTATTTTGTGAAATAAGTAAATTCTTATGTGTATGTTTCAAATTCTACGTTTCCTATAAGAAAAGAACTAGAATATGATATTGTCACACATAACGATTAATTTATTCCACACAAATAAAATAACATAAGGATTATTCTTCAATGGGTTTTAATACTCTAGAAACAAAAACTCCTAAAAGCGCCATCTAGCGTAAGCGAACGGGACATTGGGACATGCAGCGCTATCTCTTGGCCAGGGTACTAGCTGACTTTATAAAACGAAAACCTCAGTGGCCCATCTATTATACATTTGGTAACATTATCTATGGTTCTGCTATTAGGCCCTCTGAACACACGTTTTTCTTGCAGTGAAAATCTACAGTTTATTCGCCATGTGTAGGCACCACAGAAAGCCTTATTATTTAGATTTCTGTGGTAGGCACGGTTTGTCAGTGTTGTATGGATAACTGGAAACTTATTGACGGACACTATTATTTTCCTATGGAGCGGTTTATACGCCGTACCGTGAAACCGTGCCGTGTACAACGGGCTTTATTATAAATGTACGCTCTGGCGCTTTTTAAATGCGACGTTTTTCTAAAGTGCACTGGATTTTCAACTCTCGTCGCTAAACCGATTGTTGAAATTGTTGAAAAATACAGTGCGTGGTAAAAAAATTGTTGCATTAAAAAAGCGCCCGTTTAGAGGCTTATTGTATTCACTAGACCGGTTGATTTTACAGGGTAGGTACTAGGTATTCTCCTGCTCATTTCCACACCTTGTCACAAACAGCTATGGAATATTATGTTGACACAACTGAAAACTGTGGTTTTTCACAAACTTCAGATAAGCACTCAGACCCTTATCAAAAAGGCGCTTAACGCGCTTGAGCGTAAGTCGATATAATTTGTAAGCTTTGATAGTACTGTGCTGGCGAAGGACCAAGAAATCTGTCCGCTATACGTCTATGAAGCGCACATCAATACTTACAGAATGGCCCATTAAAATCAGTGGAGTAAAAACAGATAGGTACCGCAAGGGGTTTATGTAGGTAGTGTATTTTTCTACAACAAGCAGACAAACTACTAACTATTGCGTTATCTAGGTCTATCTATATCTGTGGCCCCAACTAATGAGTTGTACATCGTGGGTTCAAACCCCGGGAGTTGCTTTACTTTGTGAAATTTATTTAATCACCACTGCATGCTCTCAAAAACGGTGAAGGAAAACATCGTGAGGACGGCATGTCCTAGAACCAAAAATTCGTAGACATAATTATGATATGACATCTACCAACCCGCACTGGGCCCGCGTTGTTGGTTATGGCCCGTTTCCTCACAGAGAAGAGGCCTGTACCCCACCCGCAGTAGTGGGAACATTATAGGCTGATTACCAATAAACTTCCTAGGTAAACACACTCTTCGTTATGCTACCTTAGGCAGTATGGTAGATTAAACAAAACAACGAATTCAATAATCCTTACAGAGTTTAATTTTGTCGAGTGCTAGTTTTAACCTTATAATAGAGAAATGTTACGACCAATTACTTACCCGTATGTTGGACGTTTTAAACAAATTAAAACGAATGTATAAATTGTGTATTTTACACATGAATAGAAAGGTTGGAGTAATACAGAAAGAAAATGGAAATAAAAGGAAGACTTACCTAGTAGAGTTTTATTAAGTACGGCGCTATCAAATACCCGGGCAAGTTTTATTCAAACTTTCAAAGGAGTAACTACTTCTGCGGGCAACAAAGGATTTTTTTTTAAACGTTTAAACCACAGACTATGCAGTGGAGAAAAAAGGAGGAGTCCGTAACTGTATGCTTATGCTTCTCAATAGTCCAACCATGAATCAACGCACCGCAGTCGTGGGTCTATCACATACACTCGTACATGTATGGTAATATTATCATTTCATTGACGTACGCCTATTGTTGCTCATGAATAGAACGAGGAAAAATTATATTGTTAATATTTACTTTATAACAAATTAAGTAGGTACCTTTACCGATTGAGTGCTGCGCGGTGGCGGTAAGCAACAATTAATTATTAAGTATTTTATTAATATTCATGAAAATTGTGTAGTTTCCCAAAATGGCCAATAAAATTAAATTACCTATTGGTTTTTTCTGGTCCTTCTTTGAAATAGTTACCAACCATATAGGGTGGTATACATTGACGCGTAAATTGAAACCATAAATTTAGCACATGATTCTACTATTCTAGATCCCCCATAGCACAGAAATGTACAGTAGGATATCAAAAAAAAAAACAGTGGCACTCCGGGAGTGCCGACAGAAAAAAAACAAAACACAAACAGAATACTTTGCCCTCACTCACTGACATATCGGTTAAACATTGAAACCGAGAACATCCCGAGGACAGCCGAACACATCCGAATCGGTGTCGGTTACGGTAACAGTGGCGCGAGTTCAATGGTTTTTTCCTATCTCAAAAAATGCCCAACGCGCCTAAAGAAGTTTTACTTCAAAAAAACTGCTGTGCAGCATAGTCTAGCAATACATACGCGGTTAAAATATATGAAAAAGTTTTTTTATATAAATAAGTAACTGACGCTGAATTTCTGAATCATGTACCGCCACACTGTAATTAAAAAAAAAACTCTATTAATCTTAATATCATCATCTGCCTAGCCTTTTCCAGTCTAACCAGATGCAGCTGAATACCAGTATTTTACATGGAGCGACTGCCTTTATGACATCCACAACCGAATTATTGGGCAACACGATACCACTTGGTAAGACTGGTTGTCAGACTTTATTAGATTTCGTTCACGGAGGGGTTTCGATATGTAACAGATGGTCACATTGGTCACCCATCCACGAACCGACCGCGGTAAGCCATGCGTTAAGTTTGGGTAACACGATACCTGTTGCTAATCTTAATGATCTAAAATACGAAGCACATAGGTACTGTGTGAGTATTCCCTATACCTACCTGCAGCCCGACACTATACTGTAGAGGCTATCTGTGTAGCCTTGTCTTTAGTAGGTAACACAGGCTGGTCATAATTGACAGAATATTCCATTCAAACGTTCAAGCAGACGTCAAATATATTGATTGGGTATTTTTGGACTAGAGAAAAAAGTGCTAGAAATAAGATGACTATGTAAAAGTCCCTCCTCTCAAATATATATAGTAAAAATTATCGCTGTTTGATTGTATCGTGAGCTCCCACTGAGCCTCATCCCCATACCTACTACGTTATAAAAAAAATATTTCCCTTTTAATTAAGCTGATCTACTTACAACTTACAACAGATGTGAGAATTTAAAGCCCCGACCATGTGCCGAATGTGACCGAAGACGTGCTCATTATTATTAAGTAAGTAACGAGATTTCATATTTACTGAGTTTATTACAGTGTTGATAGAGGCTCGGGGTCTCACAGAGAGGAGGCCTGTGTCCCAGCAGCGGGAAAATTATATATAGGCTGATTATGTAGAGGCTAGACAAAAGTTATGTTTGAAAATGGGAGCAATACTTATTTGAAAGCATATTGATAGTGGCTTAGTTTGTGAAACATAATATAAGTATGGTTTTTAGGTTAGATTGGGGATATACCTAAACTAAAAGGTTTATGTTATTTTATCTACGAGTACCTGCATGAGTGATAAAATAATGTCCTTACAGTAACTGAGGTAGGTATACAGGGTCAAATTAAATTAGCTAGTGAAACTCCGCGGACGTGGTGGGTATATCTAAAATTCTAAACACGATAAAACAAAAAATAAATTATTTTGACGAATTTTTCTGTCTGGTAAACTTCGCCAAACAAAAAGCAACCGATCACGTCTGCAGAGTTTTTTTTAGCAAATTTAATTTGACCCTGTAAAAATATTTTACTATAAAAATCCAGGCCCTCCAGTTTATTTATCTGGTTCTTATCTGCTAAAATCATCTATAGCATACAAATGTAAGTAAGTGATTGATAAGGCCCGAAACAATTTAATACTTACTCGATCACAGAAAATGTGTTAAGAATGTCATAACGTGTAGCCTATATCCATATAGCATTACGAACTTCTTCAAAAAAGACGATAGGACCAACTTAACACACTCTAATTTATATTCTACACACTTCTGAATAAGGTCGTAATCCGACAAACCTTCACGCCAGTGACTACGGCTATGCCTGTAAGTAATTAATATTAAATCTTAATTGAGCCTCAGCATAATTATGCTGAGCATTTCGTCGGCAATTTTTCTCATTTAACTAAGTACTAGTTAAAAGGGGAGAGGGGTGATTAAATCATTTAGATTACGAGTACATTTTAATTAGGTACGCGAAACTAAATGGGCATTGTTCATATTTTTTTAAATGTTGTAATTGAAAAACCATTTCGAGGAATAGCGTTACTAATCATTAAGACTAATTAATTTACGAAAAATATTAATATTTATTGATATTTTTGATAAAATACGATTGACCTTCTGTGCCCTTCAAATTACGTCACCTGCGACCGTACAGTTTAGTATCGTTACCTCAAAAATAAAATAAAAAGTAAGTGGCAAGTATTGTCTACAATCCGTCAGTGTCAAGTGTAAAATTATAATATAATGTCAAAAATATATTAAATTTAAACATTCCGACTTGCCTCTTATTCATCTCGTTTATAAATCTGATTACATTGTTTGAACAATCGACAATATTAATTAATATATCGGAAGAGCTATGGAATACAAAAAAATGGAATGAAATGCTATGGAATGAAAATTTTTAATAGATTGATACTTTGACACTTTGACAGGTGTGGATGACGTTGTGTTGACAGATAAAATTTTTTATTTCTGTACTAGCGAGGCAACAGCACTTAATATTTAGTGCCACTGATGACGTAACCTACCTTAAAAAATTGAAATATTAAAAATAAAATTACTATTGAGCAAATCATCAAAATATTCAAATTAGTTTCTCAAAATGCTCTAAATTTTCAAAAAATAAAATAAAATGTAATGGTTAGAAATTTTGGACAATCCCCATTGTCTTTCAGGGAAGTTTTTTGATGAAAATTAAACGATTTTAGCAGCCCTCTAATGCCCGAACTGACAATGTCAAATTAAAATAAATTAAGGATGACCAGCGGGGTATTTTCCATAACACACATAAAATGCCAATTGATTGCAATAACTTTCATTTTGACAGTTTAGCCACGTTCATTGTGCTATTTACGTTGTTGAGCAGACGAATTTTTCAAACCTATGAAGCAATGGATGTCAAAATGCAAGGCATTGCAATGAATCGCCATTTTACTGTGTTACTCAATTACCCCGCTAATGATTACAGGTTGGCAATTCTGCTTACAAACGGAAAAATGATTAAAACATAGCAGCTATCTGTGTAAATGGAGTAGATGTAGGTACCTAATTTAATTTAACGATTCCAGTATATTTTGGCAAACGGCGAAAAGTTGCGACTTAAAATGTACCAAATTCGAGGTATTATTGACATTACCTCGTATTTACAAAGTCCTTTGAAACTGTACGTTAAAACTGGCTAATTACAAATTAAGTAAATTGAAGTTAGTTCCGAATTGTGGGTTTAGGCACTCTTAATTTTATTCACTTAAGTTACAAATTTTTATAATCAAACATAATTTCAGTGCTTCTCGAAAAAGCTTTAGCCTAATTAGGTCACGTGATTATCCAATAAATCTCCAACTTAGATGACCAAGCGTTAAAAGGTCAAGGAGCATCGTTTTTGCCTCATAAGCGAGGCAATCCCTCTCGACTCCTGTCTTAATAGCCTTAAATGCAAATTTTGTTATCCTACGCTACACGTATAATAAATGCACAAGTTTGGATGTCTGTGACGCTGTGAGCTTGTACGTCTGTTCCTCCATTACGCTTTAACAGCTAAACGGATTTGCATGTAATTTGAAGCACATGTATAGGCGACCTGGACTGAAAAATTTTATACATAAATGATATTTATTTCTGTAAATGGGCCCAAAACACAGTTTTACACGTCAAAAATAATTTTATGTCTTACAACTAAATGAGTTCGGTGTTTCTTTTTTGACTAGGTACTCTGGAGAAGAGAGACCGAAACAACCCCTGTGATTGTTTCGCTCTTTCTTCTCCAGAGTACATATTATTATTATTTTAAGTCTCATTAGCTTTTATACATATATTATTTAAATAAAATCTTGTTTAAAAATAAAAATAATTTAGTACTATGGCGGCAAGGTCGTTAAAAGATGCCCATCCATAGATAATAATTACCCATCTCTCCACTAGTCCAAGGCTTGCTCTAGGATGCATATCCGGTAGGCTCTTAAATCCTTACCTATCCTACGGGCACGTCTTCCCTACCATTACCGCGCCCCCCGGTCTATTCCTTGATATGCAATGGTCGCTGTAGCACCATGAACATGAGGCTACAGGAGCTAGTGCGAATCTTGGGGTTCATTCGATTAATCGAGTCTGGTTTAACCACGCTGGGATCGGTGCAATTGATTCATTCATATCAGATGGATTTATTACGATCTGATTCCCTGAGCCCCCCCCCCCCCCCCGTCGATCCCCTGCTAGTTTTTTTATTCTTATCCAATTTTATCTAGGTTTCTCTTTATGACAGGTAAGTACAGTCAAGAGAAAATAAACGTTTCATATTTTACAAAATTAAAAAAACATATTTTTTTTTATGTCCGTGTACCATGCGTGCTCGATGTGCGTGGTTGAACTGTCAAAATGAAACCCATTGCTACTGATAATTATTTTGTTACGCAATACGCAATTACCCCGCAGGTACAGATGCCAGCACATCAAGCTACTACAATCTGTCAAATTTCTTTGATAGATTTTCAACTTTATCGCTAAAGCATAAGGTTCAAAATTGAATGGGAAAATTTGTCAGTTTCGGGTAGGTTGATGTGCTGGCGTCTGTACATTAAATTATCAGTTTCCCTCGGATACGAGGGAACAACAGTTAGTCTAATATAATTTGCAACATACACTTATAAGCTATGATAACAACCGTCCTACTTCCCAGTTTGATATCCGTTCCACATGTTATATCGCATTGGTTTGTTAAAGTTCAGCAAGTTATTAGACAAGGCTGCATTCAACCCGAGGTCATCCCATCTCGCTTCGTGAGTTAGCTCAATAAATCTCAAAACTGCACGTGAGTTATACGAATATGGTTTGGCAATTTGGTTACGAATTTTTATTAATGTACTAGCTGTGCCCGCGACTTTGCATGACGAAAAACGTTTTAGCTCTTTTGTGCGGAAGCCTATTCTTTTTCTAAAATAAAAGTAAGCCTAAGCTATTCCTTATAACATCACCTATCTTCCAGTGAAAGTCCCGTCAAAATCGGTCCAGCCGTTTAGGAGATTAGCCGGAACAAACAGACAGGTAAAAATTTTAAAACTTGTTTTTTTTAAGTAACGTATTTACATTTCATAAGCATTTTGTAAAAAACACTAAAAACATACACTTTATTTGTAGTATAGATTTGATAGATTAGTAGGATACTGTAGGTACTTAGTTCCTACATAATTAATTATAATCCTTGTTTGTTGAAGCAACACTTTCATGTATTGTGTGTTAGTTTTATGTACCAGGTTTCCAGGTTTTATCTCTCAAGGAGATCTGAGCGGTGTCCGTATAACTACACAATATAGGTGGTGAGGAGCGCGATTGTGAATCAATAATTTTACACCTACATTCCTAATTAATTGGAGAGATAACGCTGATATGTAGGACGCCCACACATTACGATAATGCGGTCGGTATACATACAGGAATTTGTTATTTATGTGGTAAACTTATAGCCAACTAGCGACCCGCCCGTGCTTTGCATCGTTTTTATTAAGACATGAAATAACATGGAGATTTCTTTGTTACCCGTAAGTTTAACGTACACGTTTTTTAATGTACAGACGCCAGCACACCAAGCTACCCAAAACTGTAAAATTTTCCCAATCAACTTTGAACCCTATGTTGTAACAATAAAGTTGAAAATCTATTAAAGAAATTTGACAGATTGTAGTAGCTTGATGTGCTGGCGTATGTACATACACATAAACATCATATGGTATGTATCTATGGGTGTTTGTTACCTGAAAATAAATGGTTTATTATTATCATAAACCTTCAGGAAGTGCTTATTCACACAAGCAGCGCGCGCCATCGAAAGAGACAACTGCAGCCGTCAAAAACGTGCCGCTCGTATTTCACCGTACTTCAATCACAATCCGAAAGATTTTGGAAGTAATTGCTGATCCATTGCTTCATAATTATGTCTGAAAAATTCATCTACTCGATCACGTAAATAAGGCAGTAAATGTTGTTGAACTGTCAAAATTAAAGTCATTGCAATTGATAGTGTGTTAGGTAATTACCCCGCCCACCGCCAGGTCTGTTCAAAAGCAGATATTTAAAAGCTAATCAGATGACTTAATCAAATATATATCACCCACAAAAGAGCCACCATCAGATTCCACATTTCCATATCGATAATAGTGCTGTTTCGACTGATTCGATCGCCGCCGACCTCTGACTGAACTAATTAATTGATTCGACCAGTAAAATTCAATTAAACACTAATAACTGGCGATCTGATTCGAGACTGATTGGGCCGGCTTATAATTTTTACTGTTGATATAACAAACAATAAAACTTGGTATTATCGATAATCGATAACTGATTTCGCATTTTATGAGCAACTGTTAACTGACTATGTAATTGCGGTAGTCGAGTCATATTGATTACTTTTGAGGGAACCTATAATACCTATGTAGGTCCTCAATTTTCATAGCTCTAGGCAGTCATCTGTCTGACTAAAAGTTGAGCTGTGATTTCTTTTATATCTATCCGGTTGAAAATAAACAGAAGTAAATAACCGTACCTAATAAAATACTGAAACTAGCTTTTCCTTGTCTGAGTGGTTCAAAAAAGCCCCGCTTAGTATTGATAGGTAATATAATAATAATAATGAAAACTTATTCATACATACATAAACTCACTCCTTTTTCCCCATGGCGGTAGACAGAAACTACAGGACGCCACCTACTACGATCCTTAGGGCCCATACACACGTACCACGACCACACCACATCGCAGCGACAAAATGTGGTCAAGCTGGTGTTATGTGTGAATAGTGTCGCTGCGGCTTCTTGCGGTTGCGTAAAAAATACTGCACAATATTTAAAAAAAAGTTAGTAACAGATTAAACAGGAGCCTTACTGGTGCTGGATTACAAATAATCCGGACCCCACACTAGGATCCCCTGTGTGGTGGGTTCCAGGATTTTCTCATAAAAAACTTCACATCTAGTCGACCCATTTATATGTGAGACGGCTAAATTATTATTATTAAAAGCCTGTGACGTCCCACTGCAGGACAAAGGCCTTCCTACTCTCTTTCTTCTAGCTGTTTAAAGCTTCTGAGGACCACTTCTTGTTGAAGGAGTCCAGCTCATCCCGCCATCTCCGTCTAACGACAACTAAATGATAAATGATTTTTGTTCTGTAAGTAGGTTTGTACACACGGCTACACATCAAACTATACATAACCAGTCTAAGCTGACTTCTGATTGTACGAAAAACCTATACAATGCGAGGTCAGCTAAAACTGAAAATGTACAGCATGATGTGTAGCCGTGTGTACAAACACTTACACGTCAATCATATTTTAAAAACTAGATAAGGTCGGCGTTTCCTATCTCACTACTCTGAGACGAAAGGCCGAAACAAACGCGAAAGGACAGTCTCTTTTAAAATCCTGACTTACTGGGTCAGATCACGTAAATTGGTGTCTGAAATAGTATTTTGAGGAAATAACCACACAGAGTGGGTGGACCTGTCTGGCTGATATTTTTTTCGCGATTACGATGTTGGTCCCATGGAGAAGGTTCTTCAGTTTGATGGTGTGTACACACGGCTATACACATCAAGCTATTCATAACCAGTATAAGCTGACATGATTATACGAAAAACCTATACAATGCGAGGTCAAGTAAAACTGGAAATGTATTAGCTTGATGTGTAGCCGTGTGTACCACACCCACACCTTTCTGATATATGCTGTTGAACATCACTTTGTGTCGCTGAAATCCGGCTGAAATTTAATATTGTGGTGCATTTCGCGAACGTAGCTTTGTCACAGTCCAAATAAACGCTCGTTGAACTTAGCCTTATTGTGCGCCCCGGATAATGCGCGCTGAAAGCTTTTCCGTTATATATAACCATAGTGGTAATAAAAATACATACATTCTCTTAATGTATTGGAAAATTTTATGGACCTTTCATATTTGAAAGATGAAGTATGTACGGTGGGCTGCATCAATTGGGTACCCACCCTACCCCAGTTTCTAAATGCTTTCAAGGGGGGTACCCAATTGAAGAAGCCGTTAAGGTCCGAGATCCGATCATGCAAACTGAGTTATAGATAGGTATGTATAGAGAGAGATATCGGTAACTATTTCTATTATTGCTTAATGGGCCTGCTCTTGATCACACCTAATGGAAAGCGATGGTTGAGGTCGGGCGTGCCCAGATTTGCCTACACTTGCTTAGAAGGCAGACGGAATTCAATTGTATATGTACACCCATCCACCATAAACATAAGACTAAATCCTTCACCACAAACATTAAAAAGGATGTTTTTAAACCTGTCTAACGTCAGACCGTTAATAACAATGGAATTTTAGCTCTGTTTACACAATTCCACACAGAATCGTAAATTGATTCCTATGAAAAATATACGCGATAAAACAGCGTACATTAAAAACTGTAGTTTATCATGCGCAAGACATTAACATCCTTGTACTGATTGTTAATCAGTTATGTGCGGTAAATCAACTCGCTCTGTCTTTCAATAAAACCGTTTACTCGTTTGGCAGCGTGCCTGGATTTACGTAACAATATTTGGGGCTCTAGCAACGTTTTGTTTAGCTATAAAGATAATCCGATAATCCGTATCCTGTGTGCGCAGCCAAGCAAAAATGTTTAAAGAGCTGACTCTTAAACTGTTTGGAAATGAAGGGATAAAAGCACCAAGTTTTAAATTCAAAAAGTTTAGGGCATTTTAATCAATTTGAGTCGTGATAATGCGAGTGGTATAAGCTGTCGACGCCCGACTAAGAATAACAATACTAAAATAAAGTTGGGACTGTATGAGCAATATGAGCATGTCGCCGGTCAAAACATCGCGAACTCGCACATGAGTTCACATGACGGGCGGATTAAATAGGAACGATGGAAGTTGTTCGGGCGTGGAGACGAAACTACGTGCGGAATTAATATTCAGCGGCAGACGGCTATAAAACAAACAATGTATTCTACCACAATCTGTTGTGTTCCAACTAGACTCAGAAACTGGATTAACATTCCGGATTTACCTTATTATAAGTATTCATGCAAAAGAACGCTAGAAGCTTGGAACCGAAAATATTTTTTAAGATTGCTTCATGAGGCATGGTTTAGCAATTTGCCAGAATTCACATAGGTTGAACAATGGCCTTCAATCTACAAAATATTCACAAATCTCAAATAAAATAAAGTTTAAACGCATATTATGCTAATTTTGTGTTCTTGTACGGTTGATGGCCAACCTTTCGCCCATCCAGCAATTGCGTAACACATTATCAACCACAATCTCAAATATTTTGAAAGATATTGCTTCATATGTTCAAAAAATTGGCTGCTCAAAAACGTAAATAATGCAATGAATGTTATTGCACTATCAGAATGAAATTCATTCTTACTGTTAGACCGCTTTCACACTTAGCGACTTTAGCAGTCAGAATATCATTACTCGCGCGCTGCTATTGCACGGCTGTTCTTGAAATGTGTAAGCATCTGCTTCTGCCGCGCTACTATCGCTCTGCTGTGTTACGCAATTAGTTAATTTTTTAGTGTGTTACCCCGCTGTCCCCTAAAAATACTGCGCGATAAGAATATTCTTCAAATAATAAATAAGTGTTTAATAGGCACTGCTCTCTAGTAATAATCCGAGTAGAAAAAAAAACGTCTCGAAACTCTCAACAGAAAAACAATTTGATGAAATAAGTAAACGCAAAGTAATCATAAAAGTTTTACCTTGATAAATATGTAGACAAAAATCAGGGAAAGTTATTATTATGTAACAGGGATCACTTTTATACAATAATAATGTTTCAACAAACAACATTTTGGTTGAGTATTAGATTTATTATTAGTTAGATTCGCAAAGTAGAATTTGGTCTTTTGAGCTATTGGAGGCCGAATACTGCGGTGTGCTCATGAAAATCTCGTCATATGGCTAGATTTATGGGTTTTTCATGGGCACACCTTTACCAAAACAGGTATCCAAAGGATAAAATACCATTTTGACGTAGTTTTGGATGTTTCGGATCAACAACTTCCCTCAAAAAGTCAAGGATCATTTTATAGCTAGGTATACGAACTTAGCACGTGTCACGCAGTGCCATGATTGCAATCAGTGCATTCAAGGTTCTGAATTAAAAGACCATCTAAGTTCTAAACACGTTGTACTACTCTTAATGACGTACTATGCAGTCAGGTAGCATGATAGATGACACACATGGATCATATTTGCACGTTGTGTTGTGTAAACGCTCGTCGTGCATGAATATAGAGCCTGAATACGTACTCCGTTAACTATAATGAGTTTTTCATGAGCACAACTTTAGCAAAACTGGTAACAAGATTTAAAAAAAGCATTTTGCTGTAGTTTTGGATGCTTGGCATCAAAATCTTCTCTCACAGCTTCAAGGAAGAACTTATACGTATGTGTACAACCTGATTCAAACTTTATGGCGGCTCTGAACTGCGCTACTTGCTGCGCAGTACCTCACCCCACACCCCGCTAATACGTGAATTTGTTACAGCGCAGCGACTCGCCTCATGTTCCGAGCGAATCGGACTATACTATGCTTGACACGTGTCACGCAGTAGGTATAATAAGCCACGGTTGCAGTCAGTACATTAAAGACCACATAAGTTCCAAACACGTTGCACTACTCTCTAACGTTGTACAGACAAGTTGTACTATACAGTAAGGAAGCATGATAGATGGCACACATGGTGTGGATCACATTTGCACGTTGTGTAAACGGTCGTCACGCATGAATAACAGACCACTAAATCATGTGATAATGTTCTGCGACTCAACTGTAAACATCGCATCGACGTTCATATACAAGCTACAAGTATGATCAATTTATTCTATGAATAACGTTACACATTCAACTCCACCCTTGAACTGGGATTACGTACCGTGGATGCTACATATAGGTCTCATGCAAAAACATCTTGAGGCGGAAGGATATCCCTATCAAAATGTTTTAAAAGAGATCAGTGCAGTATTGAAGGCCAGAAATGCCGAAAAGGTTAACGAATGCTGCCTTTACAACTTTATCAGCGGGGAAATTGCGTAACGCAATAACAGTTGGAATGTCTATCATTTTGATAGTATAACATTCATTGCGTTATTGAGACAAATTTTTAGAACATAATTATTAAGCAACAGATTAGGAATATCCTTCAAATTATTCAGATTGTGATTGATAATGTGTTGCGCAAGTGTAGTGCAAGTGTTGCCATCTTTTCAATTGTGGTCATTAGGTCCGCACATCAGTGTTTCCTACAGCAGTAGTTACTACTAATATCCCTGTTAGTAGAACTACAAATCCAGTTCTTTAGGGAAACCGTAAGAAAATGTAGTAAATAAACTTACGTTTTAAGGAGCGGCTAGGCGGCGCGGTCTTTGCGCAAGATACTCGTGCGCGGATCGTGCATAAACCTGGGAACAAAAAATAACATCATGTTATTAAAGTTCGTAATGAAGGTCTTTGTTCGGGCTAAATTCTTGGAGAGTGCGTACGTCAGGCGTACCTTGGGCAGCCAGCCACAATATCAACCTTGCTGACTGGCTTATCTTTTCATCAGGAAGAGAGCTATTCTCGTATAGCTTTCGACTAGCGAAAGCAATGGGTTTTATCCTCTTCTATACATTTTATAAATTAAAATCGCTTTTCGTATCTGTCTGTGTGACCTCGTTGTTCTTCTAAACTACGTAATTTTGAAGCGGTTTTCACCATCATTTAAAGAGTTTATTCCGGAAGGTTTGTGTCGATAATGCATTAATATTAAACATACATTTATAATAAAGAAATGTCGATGCGCATGCTTCGCACGGTTTTGACGACTTGACAAAAAGTCGTCAAAACCCGTGGTCAAAACCGTGCGAAGCATGGGCGGGTCGTCAGTTCCACTACCTACTTATAAATACACTAGCTGCGCCCCGCTGTTTCAACCGCGTAAGTTTCAATTTAGGGGTATGATGATAGTAGCCGATTCGCAGACCTACTGAATATGCATATAAAATTTCATAAAAATCGGTAAAGCCGTTTCGGAGGAGTAGATATGGTAACTAACATTGTGACACGAGAATTTTATATACATATTAGATATAATCGGCGGCTATAACAGATCAGCCAATACAAAGCTATTTATAATTTTACGATATATAGTTATGGCCTACCTTTGACGCACAAAACAAACCATTAAATGTAAATATGTGGAAATTAATATATTCTTTGTCCTACTATTTATGTGATACCTATTAGCATACCCGTATGCCACATAAAGATAAATATCAAGGACAACCTTAGCATACCTGATGATTTACCATGATTCATAATAAAAATCATTACAATGATAAGTTGTAGTTACATTACATGTAAGACATTTTGCGCCGATCCCAAATAAATTGGGATAAGGACAGGATTACGACGAGTTAAGTCGTCGCTCGCATGACTAACTGTCCTAGCTAATTTTTTGTAGTTACATTACATGTAAGACATTTTGCGCCGATCCCAAATAAATTGGGATAAGGACAGGATTACGACGAGTTAAGTCGTCGCTCGCATGACTAACTGTCCTAGCTAATTTTTTAGCTGATTTGAGTTAGGACAACTACATTTTCTATTCGTGATTCTTTAATTTTTGCTGCCTTTCAAAATGGTTAAATTCTTGTTAAACACTAATAAGAGTAATTAGACGACTAAAATGGGAAAGCTTAAGTATAAGTCAGTTCAACTTTATGGACCATTTTTAGCAGAAACTTAGATCGCACAAAAAATAATTTGACTTGAAAATTGCATTAATTCAGTGAGTACTTACCGTGTTTTTTACTTTTTTTAATATATATTTAAATAAGTTAACCGACCCAGTCTTCAGGTTATTCAGGTGGCCGTGATTTTCTCAGAAGTATCACAGTAATTAATTTTGCAGTTCTCAAAAATTATTTAATTAAAATTTCACAGGTCGTGAGCTTACCCTTGAGTTGCTCATCTCAGAGGTCGATGAACGATCTGGATGGTAATAATGACCTCTGTTATATATATTGCTCATATAATTATGTCACCTCTCATTATTTATTAGATTTCCTTTACATCAATACGGGGTGAAGCTTTTACCGGGAAAACCAATAACCGACCTTCCTTCTGATAAGGGGTGCCATAAATGTCCCTATGCCGCACGGTATGTTTTGGGCACAGTATAAATAATATTATTATGATGACTAACGTGCGAAGCGTAGTAACTTTTATAGGTTTTTACTTATAAATTGGGAAAACTGTTTATTAAAGGGGATGCGTTAAGGTAGCCCGCGAAATTAAAATTTTCTTAAGTATTTTAACATGATAACGTCTTATAAATCGATGAACGCCGGCTGCACGCACGAAAAAGCATGACTCATAGTCACGTTCCGCCTGAACCGAGCGTGCAAGCAAGAGCGCGGTACAAGCGATAGAGAGGCACGATCCGCCTAAGCGTTCGGCTTGTGACGCATCTATCTCTTATGACGCTATCACGTAAAATTATCGTCCGTAAACCGACTTTACAGACAGTCAATTTTCAGGTCTGTCAGGTTGTATGTTGCTGGACAAAATATGATTGGCGACTGTAACAAATGAATGAATAACTATTTCGTGAAATATAAATCAATAGGATTATATGAACAGAGGGTTGTTATTGATGATTTTAACAAGTTGGCTGCCAGGCAACAGACACAATAGAAAATCTTATTGTTCGCGGTCACCGGTAACCGCGTTGGCAGTCAACGTGTTAATGATCATAATTTTGTAAAGTCATTTTTGTTGCGAATCATATTTTGCTCAACTTATAAAACCTGACACTGACCTGAAAATTGCAAAAAAACGTACGAAAATTTGAATTTCGCGGTCTACCTACCGTATTCCCCTTAAGTACATAAAGTGTAGCCTTTACTAAGAAACACAGCCCCATTTAATTATGTTTAAATAACTTTTAGGTATGAGCTGTGTTCACTAGACTGTAAAGACTTGTAATTAAGTCTCGGTTAAAGTAAGCATAGCAGAGAAAATATCATCGAAAGATAACATGGAAGGTGTGTAGAAATAAAATATTTTTTTAATACTTAAGCCTCAAGTTCACTCAAGCCAAGTTTAAGTGGGACTGGGCCGGGCACGTTTTCCGCATGTCGAACGACTCATGGGCCAAAACTACCACCATGTAGGTCCCAGAAAACGTCCGGCCACATCGAGGCAGACCCAGGAGAAGATGGCGAGATAAGCTTGACGCCTACAGACAGGAATGCTCCACACTAGCTCCAATCTGGAGTCCAGACAGAGAGGAGTAGAAAGAAGAAAGGGAGGCCTATACATTGCAGTGGGACTACATAATTATGCTTATAATAAAATAAATAAGCCTCAAACAAGATTGACTTGTACACTAGCGAAAGTGATCCAGAGTTTTACAAACGAGTCACTTCTTGGTCCTTCGGGACATAACCGACAACCCTGCTCAAGACTCGACCATTTACCTTCTAAATGCCTTCCCACTACAGGACTTTAGGTATTTCTTCTCCCTAGAGACAAAGTAATGTCCCTATTTATTTGTGTTTGAGGTAAATAGAATCGCAATACTGAATCAAATGTGGGCGCCATTTTAAATAGCCTTGAAAACCTGAATACAGCATCATTTAATACTTCCCGCTTTGACGTCATTACAGACTCGAAATTTGAATAACCGATTATAAGGTCACAAGAAATACCTACTGCAGTATTAACAAATCCTGCATGGTAATTTTGGCTTTAATCCTCCTTCTAAACTCATATTCAACCTTTTTTTGAACCATAGACTGTCCAGAAATTTCCATCTGAAATCTTTCAAATTACGAATCGTATTTACGTCAGATGGCATTTTTCACGGTAGGCATGGTGACTTTGAAAATAACCTTGTGACGAGGAACATGTTTTTTGTGGAATATTAACGCCGAAATTTTATTGTGAATTTGAGTTGGTTGAATTAATTTAATTGCTGTCGCAATAAGTTTTACTCTTTCGTACCTCGTTATCTATAAATTTAAAAAACTATCAGTGAACATATTTTTCTTCATTTTTGGGTAAGGCCCGAATTATGGGCAAGCCGATTTGATCGATTTTTCACTCTACCCTGACTCTCGAGACGAAGTATAAGCTGTTCGCCAGAAGAGCGCCCGCAGCTAGCTGTTGCAGATCTACTTGCTGTTGAGGATCTGCTACCTGATTATTGTTCTGCTCTATTAATCTACGAGGATCCCGAGAACGGACACGAAGACCCCTTTTTTGGGAACAGATACCTTTTTTAGTCTATTCTCATAGTAGATTGTCTAGATATTTTTTCCTATCAAAATTGCGTGAATTTTTATCATTCAAATACGGCGGGTGTGCTATTTTAACTTTTTTTCCCTTGGACCGCGCAAACTTTAAATCTATCTAATATTTTCTTGATTGCAATCACGTCAATGTAACAAAATTCTCACTTTATTTTTGTCTTTACAAAACCCAAAACCTTAAGTATTTCTATTTCATTCATATTCGTATTTATAACCAACGTCACAAGGTATCTTAAAGTAATCTTTTTTCTTTATTTTTTTATACTAAATTATTGTATTTCGAATTTTTATTTTTACAACAAAATTATACGTAATGGTAGTGAAATTGTGAAGTCACCGCGTTTTATTTCGCTACACTACATAATTTTAATAAAAATAATAAACTATAAGTACTGCATGTATCAGATGGTCTGGGGCCTTAGTGTGAGTTTTTTCAAATCACGTTCGATTTCGATGGGAAATTAGGTTTCTCCTACTGATCACCGGGTGGCGCTATAACTTTTCCCCATATAAAATTGTAACGCGGTCGCAATCGACCGTGACTGAAAAAACACACTAAGGCCAATGGACAGTTGATATGTTTTTTCGCGATTACGATTTTGGTCCTATGGAGAAAGTTGTTCAGTTTGATGGTCTGTACCACACTCTTAACACATTGAAGGACACTGAACGACACACAATAGAAGTTTTATTGTTATTACGTCGAGGGGCGTTAAGTGTCCCGCAGTTTCAAATATGACCAAACCTTTCTGATACATGCTGTATAAAGTGTCGCCGGTATCTATGTAACATAAGTAGTTGGAACATGCAAAGAATGTTGATGCATATCATTATTTTCCCAAGGGAAATTATGGCTAAAAGGTGTACGATCTATCTAGCCAAAGGTATAAGAACTCGACCTCACACATATTGACCGATCGCTTCTATACGCAGTTCATGCCATACAAACGCATGAAAACGACCTCGACGGACAAACATCAGTGACGCAAACAAGTTGAAGATGATTTAAATTGTATGCACACTGCACTCGACGCACAGATGAGAATGAATACATAAAGGACGCCATTTTTCTTAGTTAGAAAGTCTCAACAGGTAGAACGAGTATCTATTGTGCACTTCACAAAGTCATCTGCATTGCAATTCGACCAAATGACACGTAAAAAATTAAAAGTTTCTTCATATTTTTTGTTTTATATAGCGTGTTTATTTAGTATAACTTTTAAAGAATTTCTGTTACATTAAGACAAAATGTTGTTTTAAGATTTTAAGTTTCGTTATGTGTGCAGTGGCGTGCACTCCATACATGCAAATAAGCTCTGCATACCCTGTAGTCCCCTAAATACATGCCCATCTGAATGATAAATAACTATAATTTAAAAAACAGTAATTTAGCTTTCGTGCCATCTATTACTTTTTTGGAACTAACTCGTTGGAGCTGCGAACACCCGCCACCCGCGCAGGCAGCGCTCTCGTGAGCAAAAGCGATACTACGCCTTGCTTATTCTTCATACAACGCATCTCGTGTAGTACACAGCAAAAATATGACTGTGTGCGTCAAAATGTGTGCGCGTGTTGGAGTTTTAGAAGCATAGCTTACATTGCAAACCGTTCAAATTGAGAACCCGTAAAAGCACCGCTTAATTGTTGATTGCAGAGGGTCGACTTTTTTTAGTCGGACTGACCAAATGACCGACTAATTAGTTCATATTAGTGCGTAACGTAATAAATTGCAAAGTTTTTTTCGCCATATTGTTTTTCTTGGCGCTATACGCTAATGATTGACGAGTAATTATTTAGTAAGTCTATTGTAAAAAATGGAAAATTATACATGTGAGACCTGTGCTGGCGGCAAAGTGTGTTTAAATAGTCGATTTTTTTGTACATACCCTGTCTGAAATCTCTGTGCACGCCACTGTATGTGTGTATATTTTTATTGTCACTTACAATAAAATTTATCTTAATTTAAAAGTTATAAATGTATGAAAACAATAACCAATTGGATAAAGACCACATACATAATGATGAATCGGAGGCACTTTTGGAGCACATAAAGCAGTAGATACACTCTCACAAACACACTGTCACAGATAAACACAATACGCACAGCTGATGTTCACACTTGAAACATACTCTCACTAACATCCTTTATTTTATTTTAATTTTTTATTAAATATTTTAAGTACGTATACGGTTTTGTTAACTAGAACAAGTAAAAATGATGTACTATGAAAGAGCGGAGTCTCCTAACACAGGCATTGTTTGCTTAAAAGGAGGCACCAAACACCACCCCTTTTTGTAAACTGATGCTTTAATAAAATTTGTTATTATTATTCCGTATAATTATCTTATTAAAATAAGTACCTAATAGTAGTATACTAATGTAAAATTAATTTGCATGCTCTAAACAGGCAAAATATGAACTGTGAAATTTAAACCACCAACTTTTACAACTGGTAACACCTATATTTTCTGCAAATAAATTATTCTTATTCTGATATTTAATGAAACCGGTTTGTCCACATTTACTACATTATCAAAGATAATAAGGTGGAAGTTACACCTTTGAACTTCCTTTGGTCTATAAAAGACTACTTACTTACTTAAACGTATATCAACTCTGTCCCGTAATTTGAAATGCCAAACTCCCGACAAATACTCATTACACAGATGATTAATTGTTCTAGAACTCGATGTTTCAGAATTTAGGATATTAAACAAACGTCAAACGGATATTAAAAGGAGATTAGAAACATACTTCGAGTGAAAGTAATTTGTGAATAAGGCTTGTTTGTATTGTATCTACTGTACAAAGACGGATGAGGTCCCTCAAAAGGATTAAATAATGCGAATTAGTAAATTCATAATCACATTTCGGTAATCCTTGTTTTGTATTCGTAAATGAAATAATAATGTCATCGAACTTACCAAATCTGATTGGTCTATAATAGAGTTAATACTGGCTCAGGTCCGAAGTTGGTCTTCGGGTCCGCAAAATAATTATCGATATGGTATCAACGCCGAACAATCAAAAGAGCTATCAAGCCATAGTGGGCGCGTATTGGCGGCGTAACTGCGCAACATGCGCCGACGCCGGCATTTATCAACAACCGGCCGTACGCACTGCATCGCGCCGATAACGATACTCAATACTCTATGAATATGCATTACGATAGATATTATTAGGTCATCTGTATATTCTGTTTTACTATAGTAAGTAATCGCGGCCGCTAGCGGTTTCACGCGCGTGGTCAATTCGTCCTTTACCCTAATATTTCTGTGAAATCGTGTGAAACTTTGGTGGATTTTGGAACCCATTGTCCAATTTGTCCACTTCAAAACTCACGCTGTACCTTCGAAATTAGCCTTAACAAGTACAGACAGACAAATGCATAGTGTAATTAATCGATTAGGTATTCATAATTCTAATTAGAGGGTACAGACTGGCATAGAATGTACAAAAGGACCAATTTCAAAGCCTAAGGCAATATTATTTTAAACAATCGAGTTTCCAAGAGGACTCAATATGATAATATCTGTGATAATACCATTTCTAAAAACAATAAGGGATAATATTACCGAACAGCGATCCGTTGATAAAATTCGCAAGGGTAAACAAACAGCGGACTAAAATGAATCCCCGTAGGGTGAGCGCCCCAAATAAATTATACCCGTGGAGCTACAGTGAGCATTGGTCTTAATTCAATATGAATAATGAATTAAAAGCGAAGGCCGGCCGGCGCCACTACACTGTGCTGTGGTGTGTACCTTACGATTGTGGACCTGTATTTACCATACCATTAATTCTTCAAAGGACACTTAATGAGGACGAAGTCTGTGATATCCATTAAAGTTTCTGTGTTCACTTTTTTAGATTAGAATTCTTGTTAGATGTTTACTTACTCGTGTCGAAGTAATGTTTGTAAATAACATCACAACAATTAGGTTAGTAATTTACGAGAATTGTCCCTCGAGGCCTTAGAGTGAATTGTAATTATTTTTTGCTGAAACGTTTCTGGAAAATGCGCGGTCTTAGACATAGCAGGGTATCTACATTAGAATCCGAAGTCGCTTAACATTTTTATGAAGCTTAGCGTATGTTGTCATAACACACACGTTACATTAATTATGTAGGTAGTCAAATTCCGTCAAACTTCGCACTTAGGCAGCTTCCAAAGACAACCGCAATCTCGCACTCATAGGATGCGGAGGGACATTCATTATACAACTCGGATAAAAGCTTATTAATTACGTTTACGAAAAAACATTGCGCAAAAACACAAACACAAAACAGATTACAGGTACCTAGTTGTCGCTTTCGGGTGACCACTGAACAGCAGGGCTGTGCTAAAGTAAAATAGAATAGAAATAGATATTTATCCTGAATAGAAAGAAGCCTCTTGTTACAGTCACGACGAATTTCTGTTCTGTGCTCGCAATTATAGATTTGTAATGTTTTAGGTATTAAGTGTAATTTATTCGAGTTAAATTAACTTATTAATAAGCACTTGTCTCAGTGGCAATAAACCAATATTTTTTTCTTAGAAAAGACACCACACTTTAAGCAGTCTTTGCAAAAGACCACTTTGTAGTGACATTAGTCCTAGAAAGAGGTGTGATATTCTGTCGGATGGTCTTATTGCAATTTTGCGATGATTTACTGATAGTCATGCACACAATCAATCTCAATCTAAATCATTTTGAAAGATATTGTTAATCCATTGCTTCATATGTTCGAAAAAAAAATCTGCTCAACAACGTAAATAACGCAATTACCCCGCAGAAGTTCATCATCATCATTCTCTTGCCAATATCCCAATTTATTTGAGATCGGCTAAACACGTCTTTTTCTTCCATACTTCTAGAACTATTTGAAGTATTTTCGGTAGTCACCATCTCTCTAGTCATATCATCTTTCACACAGACCAGAAGTTGTCAGATCAGATAGAATATATAGGACGAATCCATCATCAATCACCACCAACAAAGAGAAGACCCAAAAACCATTCGGGAAGTTTTTTTTTTTTTTAATTACGCACATAGCAGAGCCAAAGATTCGCTATATTGTATGTATATTCGCTGACAACGTGTATTGAGAATTCAAAGGACGGTTCGATTCCGTTCAACATGAATTATGTATGTACAGTCCAATCAGTGGCGTCGGTAACGACAAATTACTACACGTATATCTGGACAATGGTATAATCGGGCGGTATCGCTAAAGTATAATGTAAGTACGGACGGCCTCCGATAATAATGTGCATCACTTGATTTAGTCCCGCCGACGTTTGATGCGATAGCTGTCGTTGATTTGTAAGTGAAATGAAGAGGAAGTTAAGTATTAAAATGCTATTGGTACTGCTATTGTATTTGTAAACATAGACCATAATAACTGCTTGAACACACGAGGCATAAGAAACACAGATATATAGTAATGTATTCTAATCGTGGCAGAAGATTGTGATTCAATCTTAATTTAACTATATCTAAATTATATATTACCAATCTTCGACCACTGCAACTGTTTCATTCAGTTCAAACTCATTCTGAAACCTTTCACATTGAAACAATATTGAGGCACATAACAGTCTACCATTTATACCATTAATTGAGGAAATGTGATTCATTTAATTAATTACGCTTGACACATTTAGAAGTAGGTAATTGATTTTCCCATCATTGTCAAACAGTTAGGTTAGCCAACAGTGTTTTAGAAGTGGGTCGAGGTGTGGCGAGGAAAAAATCGGGAATATAGAGTAAAAACATGTTACATGACAAAATGTTTGACGTATTACCATTTTTTTTTTTTTTTTTTTAAGGATGGGAAATCATCAAATGACCCCTCCCGCTCTGGGTGGAGCGGAAGGGAGTGTCAGACGCTTACTGACTAAAACCCATCCGTGTTCCTTCCTTAGCCCTTTATATTCCGGGGCAGCGGTAACCCTTTCGGACAATCCCGCTGCCCCGGCAGGCTTCGGCCCTGGCGGGCCCCTCCGTTCAATGCTGACATCTCTTTGAGGCGCGCGTGGAACACATACGCGCCGTCCGGCACGGGCCTGGTCCTGATCGGACGGCGAGCTACCCATTACTCGCCGTCCGCAGGCCCGCGCCTACGGTGGCCGGGAGTCGTCACGCGGCTCCCGACGCCCGGAGCGTCTACCGCGGCGGCTGGGACGGGCGGCTCTCTCAGCTCTCTCCCTCGCCCATCCCGCCACCTCCTTCGCTAGCATGACTGCTTCGCAGAAGGAGGTGACTGCCTCCCACTCCCTCTCGCCCCGGACCATGGCTTGGACCAGGGCCGGGCGCGAGAGGTCGCCGCCGCTGCCGATCGCCTCTACGAGGACACGGCGGTGCTCTGCCCAAGCGGGACAGACCTCCACCGTGTGCTCCACCGTGTCCTCTGGGCGATCCTCGCAGTGGTGACACCCGGGCGTTTCCTCCCGCCTGATGATGTGTGTGTGTGTGTGTGTGTGTGTGTGTTACCTCCCGAAACATCCGTGTCCGGTGAGGACCTGCGTCAGGCGGTAGGTGAGGGCGCCGTGACGCCTCTCTAACCACTCCTCAAAGAGGGGCCTTACCGCCGCTATCGCGGCGTGCCCTGCGCTGGGTTTCGACAGTCGCGCTTTCCATGCCGCCATGAGATCGCGCCGGAGGTCTGTCCGCTCCGCAGCAATTTGCCGCGGAAGCGGGTTTTCCCCCCGGCGTAGTGCCTCCGCGCGCCACTCAAAGAGGCGCGCGAGGACTATCGCCTCCAGATCCCATGGCGGCAGTCCGGCAAGGAGGCTTGCCGCCTCGCGCGAGATCGTGCGGTACCCCCGTATCAGCCGACAACATGTTACATGACAAAATGTTTGACGTATTACCATGGGTGTATATGCTTTTGCGCATAACGGAGTGCTTCTGAATATTTTTTGACGTCAATCTGAATATACAGGGTAACAAAAAGCAAAATGTAACCATGAATTCAGCACATGATTTTAGAATCTATGGTTGAGATACAAAAAATGATCGAAATCGGTCCCGAAAAAAAATCTGCTGTTCCCTACATTTATGTTCGCATAACTCGTCAAAATGTAGGGAACAGCTGATTCTTTTCGCGACCGTTTTCGTTCATTATTTGTACATCGTTAGAAAAGGCGATAACAAGTTTGTGGTATAATTTATTGCATATATCGCTCATTTGGAGAAACATCGACGTAACTGCTACTTTTTCTTTTACTTCTTTGCTTTCCTAACGTAAATACGCTTTCTAAGTGCTTTGTGATATTTAACATTGGGAAAAAATACATTTACGTCGGATGTTTCTCCAAATGAGCGATATGTGGTTTCCATACTGTATAGAAAAGTGCAATTGGTACATACGCGATCAAAATGTATAATTTTGATCGCGTAGATATTTATTGCACTTCAAAGTGTAAAGTACTTACCATTTTTTTTATAACCGACGAAAAATTTCAAGGTGGTCACAATAATGTACTAAATCCATGGTAACAGGGTAGCAGTTGATGTCCCAGCCACCCTATCACCACGATAGTTAGCCAGTTGAAATAATGAAATGCAATCAAAAAGTATCAAATTAGCCTTTACTTTAGCGGTCAAACGACTCTAAAGGTCAATCGAATTTCTAATAATTAAGACGAGGCCAACGAAAACAATAATAACCAAGCGATGTTATCTTTAATATTCGAAATGCCAATTTAATATTCGAAGATTTCTGCGAAAACACTGCAATGCATTCCTCGTTCGAAGAAATAGAAGTGACGTCGTGCAGAGGTCAAAATGCTATTTCCAAAAACAATCAAGCATTGCAGTTGTGGAGAATTTTGACGTTCGAAAAGTTTTTATTCTCAGCCTAATTTGAATAAATGACTTTTGATTTTGCAAGTATGAATATGAGCGTCAAGTACTTATAAATGTACCTGAAGCTGATATTCATACTAAAAGGTAAACACCTGACATATGCTGAGCTACACCATATCCATTGGTTTATAGAGTTCATAAATTCGTCAGCTCAACAACGTAAATAACGCAATGAACTTGGCTAAACAAAACTTAAGGAATTGTGATCAATTGTCATTATAGGTACATAGAGCAACACGGGCCACCGCCCGGGCGGACCGGAGTCCGCCGGGTGGCCCGTGTTGCTCTATGTCATTATACCTACGCAATTCAGGTATATTTACCTGACATAATAATATGCTGAGCCACACCATATCCATTGGTTCATAGAGTTCATAAATTCGTCTACTCAACAACGTAAATAACGCAAAGAACTTGGCTAAACTGTCAAAATTAAAGAAATTACGATCAATTGTCATTAAATCATTATACATAGAGCAACACGGGCCACCGGCCGACCGGAGTCCGCGGGGTGGCCTGTGTTGCTCTATCGACCGTTTGGAATCCAACCAAAATTCTTCTAAAAAATTATGTTTAAATGTAAAAAGGTGTTATGGTCACATGGAAACCTTTTTACGTAAAAAAAAAAACAACTTTTATAAAAATGTTAGTTGAAACCCTTTTATTCCAAACGGTCGCTATGTCCTTATTATGTATACGCAATTAAGTACCTCGCAGACTCACAGGACTCCCAATTGGGTGCAACCTTGATACGTACCTATACACCGCACTTTGCTTGTTCTATAATTTAATCAAAATATGTCATAGTCATGGCGTCATCGTCACTTTCTTTCTCTAAAATGTGTTTTCTTTTTATATTGGTACCTTGTATTTTCTTTATTTTTTTTATTTTGTGTGCACTAAATAAATAAAGAAAAAGTAATTATTGGGACTCGCACAGAAATATCATAAAATTTACTAAGAACACTCAGAGATATAAAAAAAAACATAACTAAAAACAAACTCCTGTACGAGAAAAAAAATACTTAATACTTACTTTTTATTAAAATTATTTTTGCTGTTAATGATTTAATTACCAATATGACCATGCTCCACCCACAGGACAAAACAAATAAGAATATCTGATTGTGTTCCACAAATCCAATATTTATAAAGCAGTGCAAGAGACATTGATATTTTGGTCGTACCGTCATGGAACCTTTATAATCCATCGGCGCCCAACGTGATCACTATAATCCGGGCATCCATTATCACAGCCGATGTTTGCACGACCGTCTGTACGGAATGAATATGTACAGTCAACAAAAGAGATAAGTATGTAGGATCGTCGGATATAGTTGAAGTTTAGTAAGAAACCGATGGATGTTCTCGAATAAAATAAAATTTTATTAATAGAATACAAACAGCTCATTTATCGAATTAAATTTCAGTCGACAACATCCATCGGTTTCATACTAAACTTCAACTATATGCGACGATCCTGCATACTTTTCTCTTTTGCTGACTGCACTTACTCTATCAACATTAGGGAGGGTTAATCCAACCTTTTTAACCGTACAATGTATTTTTCGTTTTGTTCGCTTATCTTGTCTGTATGCAGAGGTTCAATATTTGCCAGTTTCGTTGTAACATGCTCAGCGTTTTGGTTTAAAAGTCCATTGTATTTAATATTCCGCCGTCTCGCATATGGTTCGCTTGGATATAGACCAGTGACCACCCCTTTTACAACATCCTGTTCAGTTTCATTATAAATCTACATCATGTTAGCTTTTAAAAGCAGGTGCCATACAACTCGTAAAAATTTCCAATATAATATAGAAGAAAATATTAGGGCCTCTAATATATTTAAACAAAATCTATTTTTATTAGTTCCGACTCTGACTTACTCGCAAAACCGCAAGCCCAGAGCATTGACTCCTTGATACCTTCCTTAAATAAAAAATAGCCACATGTAAATGTATTTTTAGAAAAAGCCACCACAGGACACGATGAAGTTCAAGAATAAATAGCGTAGTCAGATAAAAATAGCGTCGACAGATGGCGCTAAATGGGCAGGTGCGCGCGCGACAGTCGTGTCAAGGCTCATCTTTTTATGGTCAAGGTTGTCCCCATAGATGTTTTATGAACGCTTATTTGACTCAATTAGTCGCCCTGTTGTTATTCGTAATAATTACAATTGTAAATACCGTCCACATCCACATACCTACACTGACATATGATACTTGTTATTTGGGTGGTTTTATAGGTATTTATTAATTTTAATTGTCTATGCTGTTTCTCTTATAGTCAATGGCGTATAGTTATGGTCTAATAGGTTTGTATAGTAAAACACAAATGATTTTCTACCTCATCTTTAAATAAGACGTTTACATAACAACAAGAATGATTTTAAGGCCAAGGACTGGCTTCTCATGGGAGAGTACCTTTTTATAATATTTCAGAGACGCTATCGGCAACACCTAGTATATTGTTAACGCAAACTAACTTTTAAAGAAAGAAAAACAAAAAACGGAAGTCTTTGAATGAGAGAGCGCTGACGACTTCCCTCAGTAATGACACGAATTCTTTATGAATAAAAATAATGAACGACGTCAAAGAAAATCAAAGAACGAGGGAGCGTGCGTTGGGGTTACTAAGGTCTCTATAACTACAGTTTAAGAGCGTAGACAACGATACACTGAACATTGAAAGAAAGATCAACAGCTGACATTTTTATCTCATCTGCACAAAAGCCATGTGAAAAACAGCCAAAGATCAAGCATTGTAATCTTAGAGACATCAATAACGAATTTGACGATTCTACGAATTCTACACACAATAAGAGTGCAACGCGGTGGACAAATTGCAACTTGCAACGTTTCAAAACAGTTCGTTTCATTGAGCTGTAAGCACGTATTTATTAGTTTGTCACATATAAAAGTGGGACAAGTCCACTCGCTACGAATTCGAGTGGAACAGGGTCGCGAGCGATTCGCCGAGTCCTTCCTTACTCATAATAATATGCTCTTTTTGCGTTGTCGTTACGAACTCAGCCTCGATGATTAACTTGGAAAGGGATATATGGAAATGCGGATTTTCTGGATAGAAGATTTGGCATTCCATAAGTGTAAATAACATTCCAAGGTAAACTAGACTTTTTTTTTTTTAGGATGGGAAATCATCAAGTGACCCCGCTCCCGCTCTGGGTGGAGCGGCAGGGAGTGTCAGACTCTTACTGAATAAAACCCATCCGTGTTCCTTCCTTAGCCCTTTATGTTCCGGGGTAGCGGTAACCCTTTCGGACAATCCCGCTGTCCCGTCAGGGCCGAAGCCTGCCGGGGCCTTCGATGCTGACATCTCTTTGAGGCGCGCGTGGAACACATACGCGCCGTCCGACACGGGAAGGCAAACTAGCCTTGGCATTAACTTCCAGAAAGCGAAAGAGGATTTCTGTTTTTGCTTTACCATTACCCAGGAAGATATAGCAATCGGATACACAGCACTAGAGCAGCAATCAAGTACTAGTCGCAACAACAACTACGAGTATATTGTTAGAGAAACTAAGAACGTCAGTAGCAGCCAACATTGTTTGAAGTGCACATAAATCGCTGCGGAAAAAAGGACCAGTCTACAATATTCTACTGAAGAAACATTTTACAAGCCTTATCATAAGGACCATTAAAATAAATCTTCTACAAAATTGGCTTGCGCGTCTAAGATGAGACAGGTTATAATAATGAAGGTGCTTGCTGGTAAATGAGGCAGCATAAATCAGGGAACTACAAATTCTGGAATAAATAAGTTGTTTAGTTTATTCAGCAAGGCAAAGGTTTCCCGTTACATTTGGCTACGGTTTCACACACGTGACCAACATCAGATACACATTTAAAGTAGGTACCTAACCTACAACAAAATAATAACGACAATCCTCTCATAATTGGATACTAGCAACATTTAACAAATTCATTCGTTTGGTTTTCCGTAACACAGCTATAAGGAAAATTCTAGATTTAATTGCATAATACAGCTCCGAATTTTATGATGCACGTAACTCTTCCTTCCACAAGAACAACTGAGATGATTGAATAAAAAAAGAGCGAAAACGTGGGAAATGAATTTTAACACGAGAAATGTGGCTGGTTCCGTTATGGAATTTAAATTTCCTGACGTATGAAAAAAACAAGGTAGACGACAGTCATTAGAAGAACATATTGCGTGAACGGTGTTCAGTGAGTAGATATTACAAATGTGCCACAGCTGTAATGTGTTGTCGGGTCAGGTGCGATCAATACGTAAGTGGGTGGCATCCCGAGTCCTAAATATCTACATAAAGAAACTTTTTCCCCATTTTTTCATAAGATATTCAGGTAGTATCACAAAGTGAAAATATTGTCGTTCTTTTTGACAGAATGACGACGACCATTAATTCATCAATATTTAAAAAGTTTAACGTTCATGCAGACTGAAAGTTATTGAAATATTCAGGAAAATCATGGTCCACAACTTCAGCAAAACGAAAGAGCAATGTCGATGTTTCTTTTTTTTAGAATATTATTTTTAATAACTCCAAAATAACATAGTTACATGAAAAAAAAGAATCCTCTGTCATATTATCTTAGTACCTACATTCTACCACTTTATTCGAAGGCTGTACGAAACAAAACTGCCTTCGTAGCTACAACAAACAATTTACGGGGATCGAATGTGCCAAAATACATTATGTTGACGGTTTATGTACAGAAAGGGTGATAAAAAAAACTTTTCTGTCACTTTCATCCCTACAGATGTCTACCAAAGATAAAACGAGATGGATAATTCTATTTCGAGACAGCTTTGAGACTGTTTTGACCGTGAATGATGGACTAAAGTGAAGGAAAATTAAATTGATTAAGGGAGAGATTAACAAGTATAAATAAAGGTCACTATCAGAATTTTGAAGGGTTCTTGTATACCGTAAATAAATTGTTTTTAATTCATTAAGTCGTCAAATAAAAGTCGTTTTCTGGAAGAATTTATGATGAGAATTTTGGGAAAATAGGCATTTTTAACGGTTCGCTTGCTCCGTAAATTATACGCACTACGAACGATTGGTTCGGCTCCGTTCAGAATGAGATGGCTTTAGTGATAATAAAATGTTATTTGATTAAGACGTGATCTTATTTTCTTAATATTACGGGGTTCCATTTTCATGGCCTGATATCGCAGCCGTGACGTGAAATTGAAAACCTTTCGTGAAATCCTGAAAAATAAGTAGTTCATGTTGAAAATATGGTAAGCCCAAGTAAATAGTGAATTCAAAATTATGCTGTAGCTGCAAACACAGGGTGTTTTTTAGTTGGCAAATAGCACTTTTCGCCATAAGTGTGTATCTCCTAGCCGGATGTATCCTACACTACTCTAAAATATCGTTATCACTACTCCACATGGTGCAGCGCGTGAGTGTATGAAACAATCATTTTTATGTGCTGGTCATTATCGAGGGAAGTTATAGATAAATGTTATGTACGAGCACAACTGAAAGACACAACTGAAAAGTAACTAGTCGTAACTAGTCTGGGACTGATGGCCACAGATAAGAAAGAAGAAAAAGAAGAATAATAGAAATAAAAAAGGAGAAGAAAAGAAGAATAAGAAAAAAGGAGACGAAAAGAAGAATAAGAAAAAGAAGATAGTAATGAAAGAAACATAAACATATTAACAAACTTACTTTTTAGCGTCATCATCATCTGCCTAGCCTTTTCCCAACTATGTTGGGATCGGCTTCCAGTCTAACCGGATGCAGCTGAATACCAGTATTTTACACGGAGCGACTGCCTATCTGACCTCCACAACCCAGTTACTGGGTAATACGATACCCCTTGGTAAGACTGGTTGTCAGACTTTCGGGCTTCTGATCTGACTACACGTAACGACTGTCAAAGATCCACGAATGACAGCCGGGACCAACGGCTTAACGTGCTTTCCGAGGCACGGAAAGTGGTAGTGTTCGCGGAGGGAAATAAAATGTAATAAAGTGTATAAAAAGTGTATAAAAAGAGGGAAGTAAAGATCCACAGACCAACCGCGGCAAGCGTAGCTTAACCTGACCGATCGACCTGTGCGGCTGTTAATAATTAGCCACGGGCCCCTCAAAACTTACTTTTTAGCGTATTGAGCTTAATAAATGCTTCTCTTCAGGAGCACCCTATGCCTGAATGACTTTTCATTAGAGAAATAAACTACTGTTCTAGAGATAAAAAGAAAATATTAAAAAGGAATACCTAAAAAGGGTAAAACTTGTTGGAAGCTTTACGGGAGAAAGCTTTTAGACAGTTTTTAAAACCATTGTAGAGTGTTCAAATAATACAGGCAGAATATTTCTCACAAAGACAGACAAATAATTTGCTCTGAAGAACTATTTGAAGAACTGAAGGCCAATTCTCGTAATTTAAAACGTTCAAAATCTAGTCGCAGTCTCATCTCAGCGACAAACAAACGTCAAAAACTTGTCAAAATGTAGGGAAATTAAGAGGTATTTTTGACAGATTGAGACAGATCAGAAGGCCAATTCTCGTAATTTAAAACGTTCAAAATCTAGTCGCAGTCTCATCTCAGCGACAAGCAAATGTCAAACACTTGTCAAAATGTATGGAAATTAGAGGTATTTTTGACAGATTGAGACTGAGATCAGACTGTGAACGTTCTTAAAATTACGAGAATTGCCCCTCAGACTGTGAACGTTCTTAAAATTACGAGAATTGCCCCTCAGATATTTGACGAAACGACTAACTGCGCCATTACCCAAGCGAACGTTTTAAACCTGATACAATTTAGAACTTTAATTGAAAGCATTTCCTCCCAGCATCCTTCACACGAGTGACCAGCGGACAATTGTGTAACATATTATCAATCAGAATCGGTTTCATTTTGACAATTCAACAACATTCATTGCGTTATTGACGTGTTGGCAGACAAATTTTTCGAACTGATGAAGCAACGGATTAGCAATCTGCTTCAAAATTATTCTGATTCCGATTGATAGTGTGTTATGCAATTAGTGTGCTGTTCACCACCTAGCTGATATTCGTTTAAATTTTCGCATTCACTAAAAGTATTTTTTGATAAACATAGAAAAGTATGACAAATAATTTGGTCTGAAACTAATATTTGAAGAACTGATATTCAACATAAGTCTTTTGCCCAGCAGTGGAATGAGGCAGGCTAACGGTAACAGTAACTTGCACAGTTGCAGAAGCAGCAGTATGGCAGAGAGAAGAAATTGCTTAAAAAATAGAGAACGATCCTAATCAGTAAACTTCACATCTTCGTCAATAGATGCATTTTCATACAGATCTTTTGAGCCCAGTCATTTGCGATTTGTGGGATCTGTGGAACTACGTCAGGAGGATCATGCCGAAGATTTAGCAAAGCGGATATACAGGATGGCAGGGAAATCGACGGGCAAACCGTAACTATGAATTCAGCACAGAAAGCGTAGAAATTTATAGTCAGTTATCAAAAAAAAAAATCTGCTGTTTCATAGAAAAGTGCAATACCACGCGGTCAAAGTGTACGGAACAGCTAATTTCTTTTTTTTTTATGACCGACAAAAAATTTCAACGCAGGGTAATTCAGAATCTTGTGCTGATTTCATGGTTACAGTTTGCGCTTTGATGTCCCTGCCACCCTGTATGTAGACAGGCCAAACTTTGCGCCCACTGCAAACACACATGCCAAGGCACGGGGACACACACACACACTCCACAGACGTCCACAGAGAAAGCGCAAAGTTTGCCACCCTAAACAAACTTGAAAAGCTCCCTACATGTCGGTAGCCGAGAATCAAGGTACCGTCGGAAGCAGGGAGTTTTGAGAAGATAAAACTGCAAAGGAGCGACATGAGAAGTATTATGTCCCGAACCATAGAAAAACGGGCGAAAAGGACACAATCGTAATCTGTCTTTAGTCATTATCGGAGGGTCAGTTCTATCGACAGTTAATCTTTGTATCATATCACTCATAGCAATTCAATTTGTTTGCTCCGCCGTGTCCCCACAACTGTGTGAGTGGCTCTAGATCCTATTATGAGACGTAGATCTCGCCTCTTTCGTCGAACAATTCATCTTCCTCATTCCTCCCTCCATGTCATATAGCACGCCCTGATTTAACAACGTCGTAAATGTTATTTCCAATCTCCGTTTACAGTTCTGTTCCGATATGTACGACAAATGTGCTGAATTTATGAAGAATCTCGTCTGAGGATCATAGCTATCTGAAGCTTTCAGTATTAAATTAGTACTACAGAGGTATATGCTTCATGTGATAAGGTAAGGGAATTTATTTTTGAACCGAAAAGAAAATAAATTTAAAGAAAGGACACCGGCAACTTTTTTACCCGACTGCACGACAGCAAAGACAGGGTTATGTTTTTACAAAATTTTATCCACTGTCATTGATGATAAAGCACCACAGTTTGATTGGGTAGAACACACGGCTACACATCAAGCTGTACATTTCCAGTTTTAGCTGACCTCGCATTGTATAGGTTTTTCGTACAATCAGAAGTCAGCTTATACTAGTTATGTATAACTTGATGTGTAGCCGTGTGTACCTAATGCTAAAATCTATAGCAAAAAAGCAGTGGGCGATGCCGACGCCCGGAAAATTAGTTGTCCTAATTTAATAGGACTCAGTATAATTAGCTATTACAACATGATATAATTTGATAGATAGGTAGGTATCTAATTATAAGACGTAATTTCTGAAGGTTAAGATAGATCGAAACTCATTTAAAATGGAATCGAAACCCCAGAACGATCAATCATTCTGTGCGATCTATTTATAAACAGGGTTAATCTAGTTATATGAGCCACTGTAAGAGGTACTCAGATTGATACGACAAAAATTTGCTTCAGATTTTCAGGCGAGGAAGATTTGTGTAGTCATGCATAATAAATAGAACTTTGGAACTAACTTTTCATGTCGTTACTCTATTTTTCCAGAATCGTGCGTGACACCCCAATGTTACGAGCGAGGGGCGTTCAATGTATTCAATAAAATTCATTTTTATTTTGCAATGTAGTCCCCCATTACCCCAATGCATTTATTACATTTCGAAATTAACTTTTCAATACCCTGTTAAAACTAACTTTCCTCTTTCTCTGAAAAATGCGCATTTGTTGCCGCCTTGAGCTCTTCATCGTTGGAAAATCGTTTCCCTCGAAGGTCTTTTTGTTTCAAATTAGGGAACAAATAATAATCACTCGGGGCTAGGTCCGAGCTATAGGGTGGGTGGTTAATTTCTTCGAAACCACAATCTTGCACAGCAGCCTTGGCAACACGCGCCGTGTGGACCGGGGCGTTGTCGTGAATACACCGGTGGACAGCTTACTCTCCTCTTTTTCCTTTAATTGTTTCCCGTAAATTTCGTAAAGTGGATGCGTAGGATGCTGCGTTTATGGTTTCACCTTTTTTTGTGTACTCAATGTTAACTCCTTTTGAGTCCCTACACTGGCCATGATCTTTTCGGCAGACGAAACGACTTTGAATTTAAATTCTTAGGGGGCGCAGTACCCTTCTTGTATAGCCACTGCATGAACTCTTGCTTACTTTCAGGGTCATAATGATGAACCCACGTTTCATCTCCAGTAATAATTCGATCGAAAATACTTAAGTAATAGGACTCACCGCAGAGCTCTAAAAACTCTTCAGCACTCGATTCGCACTTCCTTTTGAGGCGCCGTGAGCATTCGCGGCATACAACTTGCACTGACCTTTGAAAGGTAAAGAAGGTCATGAAGAATAGTGTGCACGGAACCAACAGAGAGGTGGGATATCTCTGCTATCATTTTGATTGCCCGAATGAAGATCAGCACACCTACCACGAGATCTTAACGCGATCCACTTTAGGACCTAAACTGAACTGTTCTGCTAATTCGTACCATGACGTCAGTTTAACGATTCAATTTAGGCCGTGCCATCTGGATACCTACCACGAGCTCTTAACGCTCATTCACTTTCAACGATCCAAATGACGCTGAGTTTATTGGACGTCATGGTACGACTGTGAACGATGCAGTTTAAGAACCTAAACTGAAATGTCTTGCTTTTGAATCGTTTTTAAATAGATCATGGTAGGCCTCCTGATCCAGTTTAAACTTCTCAACATTTTTCACGTTTTCTTCCGCACAGGCAGTATCTAACCGGGCCGCCCGAGCGAGTGTCGCCTTCGATACTCTCTCTGTCCCTTTTAAATTCACTTGACCACTTTTGAACAGTAGTTAACGAAGGTGCAGAATCTTGGTAAACAGCCACCATCTCTTCGTCAATAGTTTTTTTCCTTGTTTGGTAAGGAATTTAATAACAGCACGGTGCTCGATTTTCTTCAACATTGTCATGTCACGTTAGCCATTCCAGTTGTCGTTGACTATGGATAACTATGATCACAAGTTATTATTCACAACTATATGAAACTTTACCTTTATCCCTTGGATAGTGTCATTAATTAATTAGTTAAATTACCCATATCATTAGTTAATCACCCTGATACCGAGAATGAGAATACAGTGAACGCCTCTCGTACATTGGGTAAAGCAAAGATTTGCTTGTATTAGGTGGTTCCGCTCCTCCAGTTTACAATCATTCTACAGATGTGTGAGAAATAAGCAAAAATCAAAAATAAGCAAAAAAAAAATTGATTTACGGCTAATTAATATTTTATAATTCTTATATCAGTAAGGGAGTACCTACACTTGGTGTAGAATATGTTTGTGAGTGTTTGAATATGTGTGGGTTCGTTTGTGTGTGAGTGTGTGTTTGTGTAGGTGTCGGGATGTAGTGGGTAAGCATGTGTATGAGAAATGTGGTATGATTAGCGCAAAGGATGGGTGGGTGTGGTGTGTATATGTCTACATATTAAATGTGTTTCTTAGTTACGTGATCTTGCGTAGGATATCTTCTATTTCTTCGTAACTTTTACTCTTCAGCCATTTAATTAGTGTTTTTTTGCAGTCGTGGTATGTCATAGAGTAGATAGCACATTGGGTGATGCACATGTCGCCGAATTTTGTGGAGCTCGAGGTACCTACCTGTGTTAATGTTTTTATCTAATCTAAGCATTCCAGGAGCATGCAATGTCGAGGTATTGTCCACATCACAAAATATATTTTTTTTATCTTTCCCAATCCTACTAATATTGTTATTGTGACAGCTTGTATGTTTCGATGTTTGTTACTCAAAACGGCGCTAAAAGGATTTTGATGAAATTTCGCACACAGATTATAACCTTTTTTTTTTTTTAAGGATGGGAAATCATCAAATGACCCCTCCCGCTCTGGGTGGAGCGGAAGGGAGTGTCAGACTCTTACTGACTAAAACCCATCCGTGTTCCTTCCTTAGCCCTGTATATTCCGGGGCAGCGGTAACCCTTTCGGACAATCCCGCTGCCCTGATAGTTTTATAACCTGAATTACCACATAGGAAAATTTTTAGACAGATAGTACGTTCTCGAGGCTCAATTTTCGACATCCGAAGCCGCTGGTAAAAGCTAGTATTGTGAATAAGAAAGAATTGTCGAGTTGTCCTATATCCTATATCTTCAAGGATGTTAATTATTTTTCGTCTTGATATAAAAATTGACAGCAGCATAATCTTTCTTAACTAGCAAGGACCACTTTTGAAATTTAAAGCACCAGTTCACCGCCTAACTGTTATTAATTTCCATGTTCGCAGTCATTTTTCTATAAATAGCAAGTATGTCTGATCTAGTCTAGACATTCCAGAAGCACATCCTGTGTCCTACTACATAACTTCATAAAGTGCGCACTACGCATAAAATTGACCCTTATTTACATAATCTGATCATTCATCTTATGCTAAAACTCGGATGTAGTCTATGAATATTGTCAAGTAGAACAAAAAGGTATTAGGTATAAAAGCGTTGATATTGCGAAAAGAGGAAGTTGGAAGATTTAATAATTTGTTAAGCGCCCCGTTATTGCTACCCGGCTACAGAACTAAAAAAGTAAATACAAACTTTCATTAAGTTTCATTTCCTGCATTGCTTGTTTTTTCTGGTCAACGGGCTTCGATGCAGGATGCAATAATGAAATACATGGTTTAGGTAAAGCTCCGGTCGAACAAATTACGAAGTCTCGAACCAATATTTTTATTTTCTACCATTAATTACTACATTTAGTAAAGTAATCAAATATTTCGCTTGCAGTGTCGTTAATCGCAGATGAACCGGACCGAAATGGAAAAAGACAGAACTACGCAATAAAATCGTCTAAAAATATTTTTGCGTCGCTTACAATGTTGTGAACAGATCTAGATATCATCCGAGATAAACAATGACAATGGAGACAATCCTTTTATGTATCTTTCGTAGGCGGCTCACAATTGCTACAGAAAAGAATTCAATTGCCCTTTTGTGCGAAAACAAAAAAAGATTCAACTATTTTAGGTCCCCGTAGAAATGAAATTCGTACACTGTTACAATACTAGTACAGACGCCAGCACATTAAGCTACTACAATCTGTCAAGTTTATTTAATAGATTTTGAACTTTATCACTGAAGCATAAGGTTCAAGGTTGATTGGGAAAATTTGACAGCTTGATGTGCTGGCGTATGTACATCATCATCATTTCAGCCCGGAATCACCCACTGATGGGTATAGGCCTTCCCTTTCTTCTACCATACTTCCCGATTTCGTGCGTCCCTCATCCGGGTGTGTCAAAGTACACACGCGTAGATGCCAGCACATCAAGCTACTACAACCTGTCAAATTTCTTTAATAGATTTTCAACTTTATCCCTAAAGTATCAGGTTCAAAGTTGACTGGGAAAATTTTACAGTTTCGGATAGCTTGGTGTGCTAGCGAACAGACGCCAAAAAATCAAATTAAAATTTCGTTATTTATGTTGCAGACATACGCAACATAAATTAACGAAATTTTAGAGAAAAACAAAAATTTTGTTTTTACATTTTCTTTGTGAAGAAGATAAGGTTCACCACAAAAAAAAAATCAAGAATACATATTTTTAACCTCGCGTTTTTATGAAGGACTGAAAGAGAGATACCTCGGCTACCTTCGTGGCATTGTACGAACACAAAACGATTAATGGGCGGATGAATAATAAAACGGGTTCTAGCGAATCGTGGCTCGTCATCATAACATAATGTACACGATACGTCACCGTCACGTTGACACATATTAATGGCTACCACGAAATTTAATCTTTACCTGCAAGAACAAGTTAATATAAGATACTTGATAATCAGATTTCATATCAAGGCAATTTCGAAAATTCATTCTTTGTGGCAATTTAGTTATTTATTATTAGGTTTTTCAACAATGAGTACTTACATTGTTACTTTATAATATGTACATTGCAAACTTAAGTCTAAGCGCCTCATCTTATTAGGTACTTAAAGAAAAGCACAGCATGCACTGATTATGCGCAGATAATAAACACAATCATATATTAATACTAAGTTTGAAAAAATAAAAATAAAATTATAAAATCTAAATTGATTACAATTATGTAATTAAATTAAATACATAAAATTATATTAAATTAGATTTTATTTTTGATATTTTTTGTATTTGATTTTATAATATTTCCGTCACTCAAAACACTCCCTCGATTTTCGATTTCGCCCCAAAGGACCATTCCCGTAAAATACACACTACATTAGCGAAATTACTATTCCGTCCATAGGTAGTACCTACTTCCAGGGTTTAATTAAGAAACTGCTTTCAAATTGGTCCTTACGTCACTTCACATACCGCCCTCCACTCCACTCGTATTCAAGAACATCTAATAATATAAGTCCAGTGGTACGTCAGAAGTAGAGTACTCTCAAAAATTACGGATACGAGCATCAGTACAATATAGTTAGTGACGTCAGCGGTCATGTGGAGTGTTCGACGGACTGCTTTATCTGTTTTCAGTCGCATTCCTGCGGCAAGTACTACCATCATGTATTTATAGCGTATGGAAGGCTATTGAAGACAATTAGAAATGATCAAGGTTTTAATAAGAGAGTCAATTTTCTTTCGCAAAATTTACCAAAATCTGGTTCCGGCCGATCTGTAAACAAATATAAATTAGTATGCGTAAACCGTGAAGATTATATTTTACTTTTGTATGAAAGATATGTACAGCAATAATAGAAAAAAGTCCAAACAATGATGATCCATAAACAAACTACCTCGACGTGAGAAACATCACGGCGTGGTAATAATAATAATACTTTATTTGCCAAAATGTAGACCGTGTACAAAATATGTATGGTATGGTAGGTATTTTTATCAGTTTGGATTCGTGCACATCCCCGTAACGGAAACCGTCGTTCATGCATACTTGATGATCCGAGCCTGAGTCCCCTCCATCCGAGCGACTTCGGGCTTGGCTTCTCACCCGGGACCAATTGTCGGCCTTTCAAATACATTCATATGCCACCATCAATAGCTTTTTTCAACCATTTAATCGTCCAAAGTTTTTCAATATTCATTGGACGTGATCCAAGTTAACACGCATTAAGGAAACACATTAACTGCCCTTATTCCCTTGAAGTTCGTCAGCTAAAGCAGGACGTGTCGAATGCTATACGTGACACGAATTCTCACGATGGACGGCAACTTTATAAATCTTCAACTTTTCAAATGTAAAGTTTATCTTGAACATTAAACAAGTGCTCGAAAGAAATCTGAGATAACATTGTAGCTATTGGGTTAACGACTTACTGCACACGATGTTAAATTGTAACTATTATGTCATTCTCAGTTTAGTCTGTTACGACCTGCGTCATCACGCGATGCCTGAAGTGGAATGTTTTATCATGGAGTCTTGCATCTCCGGACTGTATAGTTTGGCTAAACATAAATTACACGCTAATTACACATAACAATGAGTCCAGATGTGGTAACTATACAAATTAATGCTAACGCATTCTGCTGACCGATCGTGCCAAGACCTTCTGCATCTATTTTGCTTTTGAAAAGAGGATCCGTACGAACTGAAGACTTCATGGACGGTTTTGAAGTGCGCTTTCAAACAATCGTTTCTGGGAGGAACAACGGGTAGATAGACAAGCATCTGTTCCTACGCACTGAGCTGTCTCGTTTGTAGGTGCTGTACGCTCTGCGTACTGACGCCGCGCGCCGGCCGACTGGCGCCAGGTGGATGTAAACAAAAATAAAAGGAAGTGCCGCGCCGTTTAGCAGCTCACTTGAACATTTGAATGCAACCATGTCGTGGAGCAAGATCAAAGGTGACGCACACAATAGTTGTGACACCGCCCGCCAAAGGCCATTTAGAACGGAATTCGGAGCAAAAGAGGCAAAAGGTCTATCCAAAAAAAAAAAATTTGATATATTACATTGGTCAAATTCCTTAAATGGGGTATAGTGCTCTTGAAGTCATCGTTGTAAATATTAACTCAAGTGTTTATGTGTTCGGCGGTGTTCGTGAGTTTTATCGTTCGAAGAATAATGCCATAACTGTAATAGTGATCGTTGTAGGTTGGCAAATAAAGCGGAACAAATTATTGTGGCCGCCGCCGTCGATGTGGGGTACAGGGAACGGCGCAAAGCAATCACAACCCAATCAGATTCTTAATCCTTGGAGCGAAGGGATAAATTAGTTTGTATCGCCCGTGGGAATGGCCGGCTCGATATGAGATGACGCAGCACACGACTGAATACTTTAAATACTTGGCTTCTTCAAACTGCATTAAACTGCTCTTACTGTTAACAGAGCGAATTGTAAAGCTTGAAAAATCTTGTGATCGAGGCGTGAACTTTTGAATTATTTCGCCGCTGCTGAAATATTAGCTGAAGCTTCTGTACTATGTTTATTATTTTATCTATTTTCAACACATTCCTAGGCCTGTGTGAACTGCCGACATGGCTGTGACTAACCACTTAACGATGAAATCTCGCTCGAAAACCAAACAGGACCCAGTGAGTGAGTCATAGTATAGATCAGATAGCCGCCTGGACTGACCACACTGATTCACGACTTTAAGTGGAGTTTTAATGGTGCCTTTTTGAGTAACCAGTGGGTTTCTTGGAAGTTACGTTATGTTACTTAGCACAAACTCGGACAAACAAACAAGACTTACGAACATCTGGGTTCAAGTAGATTTTTGAACCTAAATATCTGTTTACTTCTGGTTATATCGGAACAATTTTACGCTTTAATGAAAGGAATAAAGAAATAAACTTTCGCTTGTGTCCTCTATGCTCAAAAGAGGGGTTATAAGATGAAAGCAGAAGGGACGATTACACACGTCTGCCAAGCTTGATCCAATTACCCGGGCGAGAATGTTAACTAACCCACTTGTTACCCATCCATTGCATAACGAAGTAATCCGAATAGTACCCCGTGAGCTCTGTATTTTGTGACGTAGTGTTACAGCAATGTTGCGTGTTTTCAATGTATAGTTTGGCACGGAAAGTGCACTTCATATTATTATAGTATTGTTGAAGAATCATGTCTAAAACTCTGTTACGGAAATCTATAACCTTGCTCGAGAGCTTTTATAAACACTTTTTGATAGTACAGTATTTCAATACCCAAGTCATTTTATACCGAATTCAAGCTCATAATTATAGTTCTCAAAACCGACTGCTGTCTACGCTGAAAGAGTATCTCTGTACAATTTATTGAACAACGTAATCATTTTTCCGTGTGATAAGGATTTTAGCACCTCTTTTATGGGATTACGTTCGTGAGGTTCCAAACAGAATGAAAGACCTTGTGTTCCGGGGAAATCACGACTTGTTAACAAAGGGCATAAAAACGTAGTTTAACCATAACGGTATAGTAAATTAACAAGATTTGAGAATGTACAGAAATAGGCGAAGTGAAGAAAGCATTCGAGTGTTGTGCAAAATCTTCAGAAATGCGCATTACTTAGTACATACCTATATCCTATGGACGAAATTTATTTCCATAAGCTTCATGCAAAAGTATTTAGGTCATCAAATTATGATTTACATAGGTATTCTAAGAGACAAGTATAGTACTTAACCCATATTATGGTCGCAATGACGCGCCGGGGTAAGTAGTACAAGTACGTGCACGATCCGAGGCACGAAAGGCGTCGAGCGATGACGAGCGTAATGCATTCGTGTTCTATGCGCTGTAAATTTTAATTATAATAGTCGCCACTCAGCACCGGCTCTTCATACGGATGCAAAATAAAAAGCACACACACCACGGTTTCTTACACACACACAATAACTATATTTAAATAAACGCTGACATGACTGTAGTTCGCTCTCCGTGGGTAGGTATAGAGTACCAACTTTGGATATAATTTGAATGATATGATAATTGAGTTTTAATTTATTTTATCGTGTGCGACTTTTCCGCTGTCGTTAAATACGAGTAGGTATTTATTACTAGATTAGCTTAACACACATCTAGTAACTGGATTTATATTATTTGATGGCCATGTGTTTGTTTGATAGGTTTTTAGTCTGGCATGTTCAGATTTTTGCATACAATAGCAAATGTGTGATGGATTTTACTATTCTGTGACAGATTTACGTTTTTATTTATGGCAAGGTTTTTTTTTTAATGGAATGTAAGCAGGATTGTATGAAATGGTTTTAAAAGAAGGAGGTTGTTGGTAAACTAGACAGACAGTCAAAAAAACCAACATACTTACTTTTTTTTTACCATTACCATTATGTAGATACTTAATTGAAAAACAAAATAAAGCCTCAAAAAAGAGAAAAGTTTTTATTACTTTTAAATGTTAGTTTGTCATATTGATAACCCTCCTGACCATGGTATGTAATATATTTTTTCACTTCTCATGATCTAAAAGTTCGTCTGTAAGTTGTGCGTAGGCTACATAAAGTCGCTTTTTATGCTCTAGTAGTGCATAAAGAATTTTTATTTCTAAGACTAAGACAATCAGGGCCAACAGCCACACGCACAATAAATCTTCGCAGATTAAAGTCATTATTTTATTTTATTTTTATCAACTCTGTGTTTTCTATCGTTAAATTAATAAAACCAGGTAAAGTTGTCATATTTAAAGAAGCAAAGAAACGTTTTTATGACTTGGCAGTACAAAAGACCCAAGTCGAATGACACAATATGTTGAAAATAAAAAAAACTTTTAAAAAAGTTTTGTCGGGTATTAAGTAGCTATTCTCTTCTTTAATTTTGCAACATTTTTTTAAAGTAAAAATACTGTTTCATTTTCTCGCAATCGAAGTGAAAAGCAGATTGTATAACTCGGGCATAAACAAGCCCTTTCACCTGTTGACTTACCTATTATCCACCCCATCTCGGGGTGAAATTTCTTCCTTTATGCACTAATTGTACAATCTAATATTATTTTATTATGTAGTCAATCTCTTGAATTTTTGGCCTTATCAATGAAACATGCTTTTTCTGATAAAGATACCAGATCTATATTAAGCAACTGTTATCATCATTTTATGATTATCACTTTTTTTTTTTTTTTAATGCTGATTGTGGAAATCCATCAAATATCAAATAAGTTTATGTTGATAATCACACATGTGGTAGTCAATGTTATAAATAATCAATATTAGTTTTTGTGTAGTACATATGGCTAGATGGCTACACATCAAGCTATACATAACCAGTATAAGCTGACTTCTGGTTATAAGAAAAACCTATACAATGCAAGGTCAGCTAAAACTGGAAATTTATAGCTTGATGTGTAGCCGTGTGTACAAAAAGTTTGGGGAAGTATCTGAAATTATAAAAGATGTAAAAATATGTCAAAGTAAGCTAATATAATCAACCAATCAGCAATATTACTTTATTGGAAATAATTATGCTTACAAAGCAGAATGTTGGGGTTTATTTGAATCAATTATTGCAATGATCTTAACATATTCCCAACTTAGGTTCTAGTGCTAACAACAAAGCAAAATACTAGTTGAATAAAAGAAAGTATTTTGTAACTTGTTGCTGCCATTAACTTTACAGGTAAGTAGGTACAGATTTTTTTGTTAGGTAGTAACTAGGTAACAATTGGCACAAACTTTAACTTTATTAAGCACAAATAAATAATAGACAGTTCACATAAGTAGTAGGAACTTTTTATTTATTTACTACGTACTAAGTATACCAACATTCTACTATTTTTTTTAAATATTATAATTGAGATGCAAAGAATAATCCTTACTATCGTACATAGAATACATAAATAATGTATCAAAGCATACAAACTACTTCTGCTCTGAACCTACAGTATGAAGCCTGCCAAAATTGTTGAGATAACCTTACATGTTAAAAGAAATTTTGCTTATTAGCATTAATATCATGGCGTGACGCACTTTAATATGGCATTTTACCAAAACCAACATTCATTATCGCAAAGATAACATTACGATTGCCCTCTGCAGTCCGGCAGGAAATTATTTTAACCACCTAAAAAATCATAATCAAAAAAAAAACCGAATAATACGATTCAGGAAACCATCTATTCAATGAATTTACTACGAATACTTACATACAACGAGGTCGAGAAGAATTGTGCGTAGGCTTCTCTTTATTTACTACTAGTCCGACATGGAACACATCGTATTGTATCCAGTAAAATTCTGTATTGTCCACAGCTGACTCTGTCGTTATACCAACGTTTATTCAGCGATAAATACTACACAGCACTGGAAAACAATATTGCATAGCCTCACAGGAATATATACTGTCATAAAAAAAACAACTTTGAAACATGAACGTTCACTCTACGATCCCATACCACCCAAATTGTACATTTGGTAATATTATTTATGCACCCAAATTCACATCACCATTATTTGCGCACGCAGTATCAAGTCTTTCGACGTTCACATCGGCCATTCGATTTCGGATAACGACGGCTGACATAAGGAATGTTACCAGATTACGAAAAATATTTTACGTAGGTTCTTTTGACAACGTCAACATTTTGGAAATAAAAAATTATTTTATGTAAAATCATGGAATTAATATGTACTTACGTAAGTACATATTAATTCCATGTGTAAAATCAACTACATTTATGTTTAAAGTTGACATTTTGACATAACTTTTGAAAGTAATCCTTCACCACAAGACTTACTATTTTAAAGCAAAAACTTCAGTATAGCCTAAAAACCACTTTTATATGAAATTTAAACACCATTCTATTACGTTTTAAGCACTTTTTCAAAACTGACAAGGACAACATTGAGAGTGCATGTAAATTAAATTAGTCTGAAAAGGATTTTACTTGTTATCATTGAGATGTATTCACCCAACCCAAAAGGGAGACAGGTGGACAATTATTTAGTGGAAAGCGTGCATTTTTATGTAACTCGAATGTAATATTGTTAAAACCCATAATTTATTCAACTGAAAGACTTGCTTCTATGGTAATGATAAAAATTATTTAAGAAAAAAGTCCAAAAGAAGTTAGCCAGTCTGTTTGTGAAAGTAGAAAATCGACTAAAAGTAAACAAAGCCAACGATACCTCAGTATCCCGATTATGGTGTATCCGAAATTAAAAAATACAGGAAGCTATCAATGATCAAAGTCAAAAATCAAAATGTCAAAACAAAATAAGTCAACAAACTGACGTGTACTTTAATAATAATATATTTTGATACAAATGAAAAATCAATTTAGTTAAATTGAAAATGTCGGAGTCGGAAAGACTTGTGCAAAATGGGGCAGGGCCTGTTGAGGGCGCAGAAATAAGAGGCGATGGCGACGCGCCACCAACTGTGCCTGTGTGCGAACGGGAAGCATATTTCCAAGCTCTTCGATTATGGATCCAACAAGCACAGATGTATCAGAACCTATCGACATGTTTTCCTTATTATATGATGACATTTCAAGGCTTACAGAATAACGCTACGAATGTACCACTGCTGAATAACAACTATCAGTTCCAAGTGCCCTTTCAGGTTCCTAACGCACCTCGGAACCCCGCAGAAACTCAACCCCAAGCAGAAACTCTCACACCCGCTGAAGGTATCCAATCAATTAATTGAGTTGTGTAGTCGTAGTCGAGCTTTATTAATGTACTTAATTGGAATGTTGATGAGCCCTCTGTGTGCTGTAATTCTTTTTAGATATCACTGTCTGTCACTGTTTTAAAATTAAATAGACATACCTTGTCAAAAATGTAACTGTAGAAGTTGTAATAATAATATAGTTTATTTATTTATCATTGATCAGGCAGGGGTCATAGTTCTTCCTTAGTTTTTGGTAACCAGTCCACTTTAGCCACCCAAACCCATAGTCTAACTTTTTATTTTTCCATATTCTGCAATAGTCCTACACCAACTGGGGTTTATCCTTGGGTGCACTTGCATAGTGCACATACACACACAAATTTCCTAAGGGGCCGAGTTGGCTTTGGCCCCTCGTGCGCCTTCCAAAGGACTGGGACCCAATGGTCCTGAGATGTAAAATAAAATATAGTTTATCAGCATTTACATAGAGGAAGTATATGAAATATATAGTTCACATACAATTACTTATATAAATCAGATGAAGATGTTCCACATGATGAATCTATCACAAATCACATTTTGTAAGGTTTTATAGTAAATATAGTCACAATAAACATTAATAATAATACTATGATTCTTGAATTTGTTTGTTCATCACCATTTCAGCTGAAAGACGTCCACTGCTGGACAAAAAGCCAAGCACCGCCACTTCAAACGGTTCTGTGCTTCCCGCATCCAGCAGAATTAATGAATTTGTTTGCTTAGCTCTATTATTTAATTACAATTTCTACGTTTCAGTGATAGCCCGTCACGGTGGGTATGAGTATGTCATACCACCACTACACAAGCGCCTTGTTGCTGAATTTATAGACTTTATGCTGCTGTTCATTGTCAAACTTATTGTCACCTTCATGGCAGTGGACATGTTTGAATTGATGTGAGTATCGCTATTTGTACAGTACTTTGACTACTTTGTAGATAAAAAGTCTTTAATATTATTAATTTTGTTTAATAAATGGCCTTGATTCAAGGCTATTTAAACACACACACTACACACCGCACAAACATTACACATACACACATACCTGAAATCACCTATCTAATCTCCATTCTGAAATTTGTACCCCAAGCACCAAGATACAGACTGTCTAGTTTGGGGTCATTGGCAAATAATAATATTATTGTAACCTAGCTGAAGGTAATATTTTAAGCTACTCATGTTGTCTCTACTTGTTAAACTGTGGACCTGCTGACTGTATTACTTGAATGATAAATATTTTCTTTTTCTATTTAATTACAAAAATAATAACTTTAAATTTTTGTTTCAACATTTAATAAACAACGTATATTAAACATACATAGCATAAATATAGCTTAGTATATTAAACATATTCTTTGCATCTGAATTGATAAAATAAATTACACTGTTCTTTACCATATTTATACTATAATAAGTCTATCAAAATAAGTCAAATGATTTTGCAATGATAACCATGTTTTTCAGATGAACTCTTGATTATTCCACTGTTTTTAGACAGAGTTATTGTTGTAATTGCAGTGACCTAGACAAGTTTGACTTCTACAAGTTCAGTGAACATTATGATGACTACAAGTATGCGATGGAGCTGACATCCGAGATTCTATTCCTAGAAGTTATCTACAGAATACTCGTCTGCATATTTGAGGTAAGAATTGCGTTATTTTTATTGCCAATTCCCATAATTAAAAACATCCAAAATCTATAATAGATGCTATCTCATCTCAGCGACAATCAATGTCAAAAAAGTAGCCAAAAATGTTGGAAAATAAGAGGTATTTTTGACAGATTGAGATAGATTAAATTACGAACGTTCTTAAAACCTCAAAACGATACATACAAAAAAAATTGTTAAGAGGGGACAGGGCGTGCGATACTCCATACAAATGTGTTCCCCTTTTTTCTTCTTGAATAATGTCTCTAATGCAATTTTTTTTTTTCATAAATCAAGTTCTGCAGTAAACACGTCCCTGTCATTTTCTTTTTTTTCAGCAATTAATTAGTAAAGAAAATATGACCCTCTAAAAATTACAAAAAATGCCCTATTTTTACCGACGTGATTAGAGGACTACCAGAAAAGTTGATAACATAAAAAAAAATATAGGAACCCAAACATACTCTTTCTTAAAATGTTAATGTAAAAAATAATTGAATCGGCTCAGTTTTCGAGGAGAAAAAAGGGGAATACGAAACGTCGATCTCGTCAAAATTTTCGTGATAATTTCGGTCTGAGCTGCAACTGTCACACACACTAAGGGGGCAGACTTGAGGTAAGGCGACGGCAATAGTTTCTTCAAATACCTATTTTTCAAATTCCTCGAAGACCCCGTCCCCTCTTAATTGTTAAATGAATTTGTTTTTACTGTAACACATCAATTTTAAAAACTTATACCTATTTGTTCAATACATTTTAACTGGTGACCAACAGCACTTCAAACAAAAAACAAACTCTAATTCAGCTTTACTTTATTAGTATAGGTGTGGACGCGTTACTAAATCCTTTCGTCAATTTAATAAAGGTGTAAACGATGTTATAAACGCACTTTGGACACATCTATTGATCGGCGATGACGACGAATGTGTCGTCAGTGATGGGGTCAATCTCACTCCAATACCTGGAACATATTTTGAAGCTAGACTTAATGTAGTCCACATCGGCGTCTAGAACCGTCAGTATGTTTCTAAACCTATTTTATTAGTGCGGGTATACAGTGAGATACTTGGATTGTATGGCAAGTGTTGACAATTCCATCTCTCGCAGCGGTCGCCACCGTGCTCTTTAGGTCCACATGGTAGACTGGACCTTTTTAATGTGGTCCTTGTAGTGGTAGACTAGTTCAACTAATCTAGCCTTTTTTTTTATTAACATCGATGTCGCATGATACGCATGCTAGAAACTGGTTAGGAATACTTACTGTGATTTTAATATTGTTTCAGGCTTTCTGCTTATCCAGCAGCGTCGGACGAACCGGCGGCGCGACGCCTGGCAAAGCATTACTTGGCATCCGCGTAGTAACAGCTTCAGCCGTCATACCGGTCGAGGGAAGACCCAGGGAAACTGTCCTGCTATACCCTGGTCGAACACTTTCCTTTACCGTGGCTCTAGTCAGGTCTCTAATGAAGAACTTCCTCATATCCTTACTGTTTCCTCTATGCGTGGTCCTCTTCGTTTTTCGACACAACCGCACAGGGTATGACTTACTTTGCGGAGTTATTGTTGTTGAAGAAAATATGTTTCCGCCGAGAAGACATGCTCCGTGATTTGTGAGTTACCTATGTATTAAGAATGTATGTAATGTCGATGATGACCATGCATTAGACTAGACTAAAGCATGAGGTGATTTAGGTCGCTCCCTGATTTGTCAGTGAGATATATTTTTCTGGGTTTGTCTTTATCCCGACAGCTTTAGCCTTACATGACTTGTGCGCCATGCGATGATTCTGTGCCGAGCAGTTATTTGTTCCGATGATACTAATCCAGAACCAACATCCCACCGACAAACATGGAGAATTCTAATAGAAAGCCTTGCTAATACGAATGCAACTTAACAGATACTTTTCGATTTCTATTAATACAGAATATGTCATCGACAAATATAGATCTTCCGACAAAATGAATAATGCCAATAAATATACTCTATAGCATGTTGTCAAAATAATTTCCATTGTTTGTTCTGGCGTAAACTTCTCTGGCCGTAAAGCGTGTTGTATTGTGTTTTTAGTTGGGGACCAAAATTACCCCATTATTATTGTTGTAGGAATCATTTATCTCTGCGTGTATTAACAGATTTTAATATAAATTGAGTTCAAATTAAATGTTTTCCAATATAAAATAGTATTTTCAGCAACATTATGAGGATGAGCAACATTTTACCTAATTGAAAAATAAATATACATTTAAATATATTATTGCTTGGACTGTCTTAATGATAAATATAGCACCAAAGAATCCGTATGAAGCTAAGAGAGTTTGACGACGACGTTTTCTTCACGCGCCGTAGACGCTTGTATAACGTGACAACACGTGTTGCAAACACCTACAGCCGCGGTGAAAATAAGCGTCGTGTGCATAAGCCCTTAGACTTCGTTTTCTTTTTGCTCTGAACAAGACATTACACTTGGCGTTTTAAATACGCGCCGTATTAGAGCGCGCGTAAAACGTATCAGTGTAAAAAGCCACCCCTCAAAAGGGTAGCTCTGTAAAGAAAATGTAATTTTATTTTTACAAATTGTATTTGGGTTAGGTATAAAGATTTATTTTACGTGTTCGGATAAAAAGTTATTCCTATTATGTTTAGAATCTACATTTATAATTTAAATGTACAGTATGTTATTGTAAGATTTTTATGTTCATAAGTTATTCATATTTTTGGGTATTTCTTGGAAGCGTTTTTATGTAAACAGAAACGCTATTAAATAAATAATAATCAGTGTGTTGCTGTGTGTTCATTGCTCGCCCCCTATTATATGGGACTTAAAAAAAAACCGGCCAAGTGCGAGTTGGACTCACACACGAAGGGTTCCGTACCACCAACACTACATACAAAATAACGGCAAAAAATCTCGTTTGTTGTGTGGGAGCCCTTAAATATTTATTTTATTCTGTTTTTAGTATTTGTTGTTATAGCGGCAACAGACATACACATTCTGTGAAAATGTCAACTGTCTAGCTAGCACGGTTCATGAGATACAGCCTGGTGACAGACGGACAGTGGTTTTAGTAACAGGGTCCCGTTTTTACCCTTTGGGCACGGAACCCTCAAAAAGAACTGGCGATACGCACCAGTGCTTAACCCTTTGGAGAATATAGGCGTGATGTTTTGTTATGGTATATTAATCAGTGTGTTTTGCACAAAAATATTATCTACCCAATGATGTGTGAAACGGCAAACATATAGGTACTTTCAAACATAATAATATATATGTTTTTCCGACTTTAATGTTTAAACAATCGAAAGTGTTGTGTAGTTACTACGCATAGGGTTTTTGCTGACAATCTGACCGAAGTAGCAGACTACTACTACTCGGCTAAATGTACGAGGACAATGGTGCTGCTTGTCCAGAAAGATGACAAAAATCTGTCAAATGCCACTTTTCTGTGTAATGTTTTGTGAAATGTATTGAAAAACAAGATGGCGGCGTTAGTTTCGATTTTGGACGCGCCAAAAGAACCTTATTTGGTAACGCTCATGTAGATTAATTTTGCTCTGTATGCGCTTTTTTACAAGCTGTCTCTTTATGGCGAAAGCGCCAGGGTAGCTCGCGAAATTATTTTATTTTAAGTTTTGCAATTTGCTGGTCAGTATTAAGTTGTAGGTACGTTGATTAAAATATGATTCGCGACCGTAAAAAATATGTATTTACAGAATTATAATCATCGAAGTCATCAACACAACTCTCTAAGACCAACTAATCCTACTGAATGACTATTTCATGAAATCTTGACATTTTAGGATTATACTAACTTAACAAGTTGTATTATTGATTCTAATGATTATAATTCTGTATATATTTTTTACGGCCGCGAATCGTATTTTAACCAACTTTACAACTTAATACTGACCAGCAAATTGCAAAAAACGCTTCCCCCATAACTTTAAATAATGCAGTACCAAAACAAAGAACACTAACTTGCTTCTATTCTAGCCTGTGCGGCAAGGTATATTTTCTAATCATAAGAGTTTTAACATCATCTTTTTTTTTGTAATAAATAAGACGAGTATCTACCTTAAACCGATTTCAAATCCCGAGTTACATAATTGTGTAATTTATTTTTGTGTATTATATTGTAAATATTGAATTAAAATGTAAAAATCAATTATTCGTTTTAATTTTAGGTAAAGCTTGCCTGAAAATATAATGTTTGTGAACATAATCATATCGGTAATCGTATTGCGCATCCTGTTCAGCCACTAGTGGCTAAACTAAACATTGACGTCAATAAATTCCGAGCACAAGAATGAAATAGGTAACAGATTTGCGGTTGGTCCTGGACTGGTTTGATGAATCTAAGGGCTAATATTTTGCTAAGCTTACATTCCTGTAGGTACAGAAGCCAGCACATCAAGTTACCCCAATCTGTCAAATTTATTTGATAGTTTTTCAACTTTATTACAAAGGAATAAGTTTCTTATTCAATTGGGAAAATTTTACAGATTGGGGTAGCTTAGCTTGATGTGCTGGCCTCTGTACATTATTTTCTGTAAGTATACCTACCTGTTTTTCGAAACGGTTATGGTATGTGCCAAGCATATATTACACTATAGTCATTGACCTATAATACAGATAAATACTATAATGTACAGAGGCCAGCACATCAACCTACCCCAATCTGTCAAATTTTTCCAATTGAATATGAACCTTATACCTTGTGGTAAAGTTGAAAATCTATCAAAGAAAGACATTGGGGTAGCTTGATGTGCTGGCCTCTGTACTAAGTCCAACTCACGTTCTATAGCTGTACAAGGATATTTTGGTGCGAAGTCTAAATCGGAACTAGCGCCGACATCTTGTTTTTCAATACAATTTCACAAATGTTTACCAACAGCGCCCTCCTTTCAATGTTATACGAGTTCCGAAATAACCTTGTAGCCTACGAATAAGTAATTTGTAGCCACTGACCTCTATTAAACACTTGTATAATACAGGTCAGTGTTTGTAGCACTTTAGTCAAAATCGTACGACGCGCCGAAGCGGTACTTAAAAAAAAAGTAAGATGCAGGTTATTATTTCCAAAATGAAGCCTCATGTGACCGGATTGTAGGGCAGTAACTAGTACTGCCCCATGTACTGCCCTCAAATCAGAAAAAATATACAAGGAAACAATAATGTTTAAAGTCTTTAGTCGATTTTATTTGACAGCATCCCTAATCTGCCAAACCACGAAAGCACATCACTCATTGGTACGTTCAGAAACTAAATTGTCATTATTGACAACAATAAAGACTACTTTTAAAAGTAAATTTAAATACAGTAAAAAATAAAAAACTAATTGTATTTGCTGTATGTTCTTAAAACATGATCACAAAAGCTTTATTGAAAAGCAAAACATTTTTTACTTCCAACTAATTTTGCTGAGTTGGCTTGCGCGTCGCGCCGTCAGTCTGCCGTAACGTGGCGGCGCTGCGCTCGTGTGTGTGCTGCAGGAGTGGCTCAGTGGCTTGAACTGTCATTGTTCATGTAGTTTTCTGTGATAAGAATTACTGTGAAATTATAGTTTAGCGAACTAATTTACACAATCACGATGTCCGCCTCGGGTGAATTCGGTAACCCTTTACGCAAGTTCAAGCTGGTTTTCCTAGGGGAACAGAGCGGTGAGTACTGGGCGAATTATCGCCCCTCCGTCGTACATTTTTAATACATAGTTTTGAATTTACGATATGTAAGTATAGATTCGTCTAGACTTTATCGAATTACTGACCTACTTAGGCCCGGGGAGGCGCAAGTTGCGGGTTTTGTTCATGGATAAGTTGTCATTACTGTAGCCGTAACGTCTGCCGCGTCTGTGCCGAATTACGCTATGCTGAGATGTAGGTTACACTCTCCCAAGTACATTGTGAGCGTTGAACCGCTTCTGTAGTATGTTCTCACGCGTATCTGCCGTTATCAATCACTGTATTTGATTAGAAACGTTCCGCGGTAATGAGATGATGTACTGACACGCAGATTTGTTTTTTTTTCAGTGGGGAAGACGTCGCTCATCACTAGGTTCATGTATGATAGCTTTGACAACACTTATCAGGTGAGTCATCAAGATCCCACGATAGAATGCTAGACTGTCACTATTCTAATAGAAAACTCATAGGAAATCTGTCTGTGTGTCCAGTTATAAATTACATCACTGGTTAGTCATTGGAGCTCATGAATATGTATGTAGAGAACAATGTTGTATCTGCATAACATCTGAACAAGGTAATGCTCATAATGTTTGCTCTAAATGAGAAGTGCAAAGAAAGTGACTGAGCTCAAAACTGAAAGTATTTTTTCTTGATAACACCAAAAATGTATGACAGTGGAGAAGAGAAGATTTTCTTGATGCAATAATGGTAAAGGTTTTGTAACATTAATAAGATTAGGTGTTCATCATTAAATTGTTTAATTACCAGTCTCTGTAGACCTAATGTGTTTTGTTTTTACTTTAGAACATAACATAAAAGGTGACTTCTTCAACCTTTCATGACCTGTCATTAGTTCAATGACCTTTACATGAAGTACTTTTGATATGTTCAGTTAGATATCTTGATGGGAATAATAAAAACAACATACCATTATATAAATAACAGTAATGAATCTATTCTTTAATATCCTGTTATTTCCACATCTGTTTGTAATGAGAGTAACACAACATACAATAGTGATACTAAATCAGTCAAAGTTGACCTTTAGAAAACATACATACATCTTTTAGGAATATCCATAATCTTCATATCACTACAAATTTCTATACTAATTGTTGTAATATTTTATTTTTTAACAGACATTAAAAGAAAAAAATCTTGATCCCTGAACGAAAGTTAACACAAAAGCATGATAACATTATCTTCATTATAACCGTAGTTTGAAACGCTTGAGAGTGGTAAACAATTACTTATTACTATTATAAGTACTAAGGACTCACGAATATACAAAGCAATAAATATCTGTGTTATAAAATCTAAATAGAAAAGATATTTTGTGTAGTAGTTACCAAAAAATTTATAGAAAAACCTATTTTTGTGATTCAATCAATACCTTTAGGCTGCCTTTCCACCAGAGATGAGCAAGGATGCTTAGCAAGGGATGTGTGTAAAACTAACCAATAACAACGCTAACTTAGTTCAAGCTGTAAAAATGAAGCGATGTTATTGGTTGGTGTCCATCGCTACGCATCTTCGCTCATCTCTGGTGGAGAACCAGCCTTAACCACCTTTGTTATACTTCTCATTACCTATTTGTTTCCTTTTTTTCTCTCTTTTGTTTATCATTGTATAAGCAACTTTATTCAATCAATTATCATGGTTAATCTACAAAAGGAATCTATCATATATACTTCACATCATAATAATCTTTACACTTATATCAATTACCTTTGACCCAGCAGTGGGAACAATAGGCTGATTATGCCTAGCCTTTTCTCAACTATGTTGGGGTTGGCTTCCAGTCTTACCAGATGCAGCTGAATACCAGTATTTTACATGGAATGACTGCCTGTCTGACCTCCACAACCCACTTACTGAATATTACAATACCCCTTGTTAAGATTGGTTGTCAGACTTTCGGGCTTCTGACTACCCATAATGACTGTCAAAGATCCACGAATCCTTGCCGGGACCAACGGCTTAACGTGCTTTCCGAGGCACGGAGGGGTCTCGGTATGTAAAGATGGTCACCCATCCACAGACGAATCGCGACAAGCGTAGGTTCACCTGATCGATCGACCTGTGCCTCTGTTATTATTTAGTCACGGGCCTCTCGTGTATTATGTTATGTATAATCAAATTATGATCATAAAACCTCTATCTGTTCTTTTTTTATCTCTAAATACAAAGTATTAAACAAAGTGGTTTCTCTATGGATTTGGCAAATACTTTTAAGTACCTGTTCAAATGGTTTGCCGCCACCATATAAAGATTTTCTGCAGGAAAGTTTATATTATATTATTTTAATTAGACCTGTGTGAAACCGGGGCATTTTTCTATCATCTAAAGTAATATTTTACGAAAGATAATTAGATTATTTTATTAAGATAGATTTCACTTTCGCGCTAAAATGGTTTATAAACGGACTTGGATGAAATTTGGCACATGAGTAGACCATAACCTAGATTAGGATATAATACTTTTTAGTCCGATATTCCCACGGGATCGAGACTAATACGTGTGAAACTGCGGGGTGCAACTAGTTTGACGGTCAGGCAGTCCAAAACAAAAGTATTGAAAAGTTGTATTTTCATGAAAAAATAATTTAAAAATCATCAAACACTTTAATATGGCTCAAAATAAAAGTAGTATTTATCTTTAAAAGATAATTAAATTTATGGCTGACAACAGCTTGCTTTCGAGTTTAGATCTATAATCCCATGATTTACTGCTCATTTGTTATCCCCTATAAAACTAATGTGATAAAGAAATGGTTTTGTAATACTTGAAAATAACTACTTAACAAGGTAACAGTATTAGTCTACCTAATCTATCACTAAATATATAATATTCAGACATAAATGCATGATTAATTAACTGACCATTTATAAAAAAAAGTTCCATAATAAACAAACACTGAAACACGAAATTTTTATATAAGTACTAGCTGCGCCCCGCGGTTTCACCCGCGCAACTTTCGATTTAGGGGTATGATAAATAGATGTTGGCCGATTCTCATAGATACCGGATAAGCACAAAAAATTTCATCAGAATCGGTCAAGCCGTTTCGGAGGAGTATGGCAACGAAAACTGTGACACGAGAATTTTATATATTAGATTTAGATATGTTCCAATTTATGCTTATGCGATTTCTTGTGAATCATGGTGCCTGATGTAATAATATAAGTATTTAAGCAAAAATGCCTTTGTAATACTGTCTAGGTGAATGCGCAGTAGTACACCGCGAAATTAAATTTTTCTTACGTTTTTTTGCAATTTTCATAAGCACAAATCTCTTATGGTAAAGTGCTTATGGTACATATTTTAATGATTCTAATGACTATAATTCTGTAAATACATATCTATTATAGTCGCGAATAATATTTTGATCAAGATACAACACACTCACACTGACACTGACCTGCAAATTACAAAAAACGTAAGAAAATTTGAATTTCGCGGTCTACCACTACGCATTTACCTTAAATACTTTATCTTAGGCCAAAGAGTCGGATTCTCTCTCGTTATTTGCCATCACCCTACATAAAATGGGTTATTTAAAATTCAGCTATTCTGGTTATAGTTGCTGCGATTTGTTACCAAAAATTGGGAACTAGGTCTCATTACAAGTATAACCTTGACTATCTTTGAACAGTTCCATTTTTCATGTACAGACGCCAGCACATCAAGCTATTACAATCTGTCAAATTTCTTTGATAGATTTTCAACTTTATCGCTCAAGCATAAGGTTCAAAGTAGAATGGGAAAATTTTACAGTTTCGGGTAGGTTGATGTGCTGGCGTCTGTACAATAGGCAGCACGTCAGTGGAAACACTTGTGACCTTAAGCTGGCCTAGCGTAGCATTATCTGCCTATAATGTTCCCACTGCTGGGACACAGGCCTCCTCTTTGTGAGAGGGAGTGGGCCGTAATCCACCACGCGGGCCCAGTGCGGGTTGGCGGAGACCTTTGAATTTTTTTTCTAAGACATGTCGGTTTTCTCCCAATGTTTTCCTTTACTGTTTTGAGAGCAGTGGTGATAAAATAATTTACACAAAGTAAAATGCCTGCTTGCGTTAGAACCCACGACCTACAACACGTAAGTCGCGGCCGTTACCACTGGGCCATCTCTGACGGCGTTTCAGTAGAATGAGAGGCCACCCGATACCTACAGTTTTCAGTTTTATTAATTTTACCGAAAACTGGCAAACTACGGTGAAAAGCCTAGAATAATTATGTGTTCTACGAATAATAAAAAGTCAGGAAGCGTAACTATGAACAAAATCAACGAGAAATTCGGCTCCAAACTTCACTACATTGAAAAAAAACCTCGAGTATTCGAACGAAAGAACACGCATGCAAATCATGGAAATAGAATAATGGAGTATAGAATAATTATATGTTTATTTATAATACTACTTATACTATACCTACATAATTATACTTTGGTGACGGTTACCTAAAATAAGTTTACTGAATGTTTCTTGACTGTTCTCATGTAAGTGGCATTTTTTGTCTTTTATGAGAATAAATGATTTAAACCTAAATAAGCCAATCAGCTGCTCTCGCGTAAAGCGTTGTATTCCGGCTAGCGCCGTGATTACTTCTGGTGCGCGGTAGCCTTCTCGGCTACGCCCACCGTGGTAAAGATTTGCGTGGTGCCATTTTTAACTTGAGTTACATTTCTTGACTTTTATTATTCATAGGATGTGTTACTAAAATAAAAACATATTTACTTTACGTTATCATTTATCATTACCGGCAAAAACAAGTCCGATCGAAAAGTACGATAATACGTTTTATCTATATTATTTTTTATCTAAAACATATATGTGTAATTAAATTGAAGTTATGTACTTAACGCGAGTAATAAAACATTAGGAAACAAAGTTACAAAGCCAAGTACAAAATATAAGACGTTTCCGTTGTTTAAAGAATCTGAGGGACAATTCTCGTAATTTTAAGAAAGTTCACAGTCTGATCTCAGTCTCAATCTGTCAAAAAATGCCTCTAATTTCCCTACATTTTGACAAGATTTTGACAGTTGTTTGTCGCCGAGATGAGACTGCGACTAGATTTTGAACGTTTTAAATTACGAGAATTGGCCTTCAGGTATCTTCTGAAGATCATACTATATCTATTGATGACACATACTTTTATCAAACCAACAGTTATTAATTCAAACCAGGTTGAGAATCAGAATTTTTTGAACGTTTCAATTACATTAGGGTAATGACATGCCGAAGATGCCTCGCTGCGATACCTCGTGGTCCGACCGACCGAGGTATCGCAGTGACGTATCTTCGGCATGTTAAATTACCCTTAGACAGTCTCCAATAGGCCCGCCCTTCACCACTTCCTAGTGCTTTTGCTGGGACGATGAAGTGCCGCAACAAACTCCCCAGCTGCACAGCTGTCCTAAAGCAATAAGGAATCATTAACAACAATAACTTGAGATAACACAAACCAGTCAGAAACCAGCCATGCCATAATGAAGACCATGAATAAAGATTTAATTTGGAGCAAAATAAAATAACGCTGGTACGAAACTGTATTTCAAGGCCGTCTTACAAAGAAGCTTCGTTTATTAATCTGAAGGCCAATTCTCGTAATTAAAAACGTTCAAAATCTAGTCGCAGTCTCATCTCAGCGACAAACAAATGTCAAAAACTTGTCAAAATGTAGGGAAATTCGAGGTATTTTTGATAGATTGAGACTGAGATCAGACTGTGAACGTTCTTAAAATTACGAGAATTGCCCTTCAGATTTTATGGTTCCTTAAAGTCAGTATTTTATTTATATAAAGACAGTCCACTCTAATTTTGATCTTCCGAAATGGAAGAAGCACAAACGCTTAGAGAATGATGTCCACTGTTACTATTGCACACAACTTTTGCCTCGACAAGTGGCCAACCACAAAACACACAAATCTTTGGAACAGTTGTTAACGTGATCTAGCAATACACTATTCGTTTATGGTGGATGAGCTTTAGCCCGAAGCTTCGCGTCGGAAATTAATCTACGCGAACGTTCTACCGGGATCCTATTAGGACATAGGATCCCGTTAGTACGTTCGCGTGGTCATGATTTTCATCCAAATCCGTTGGATAATTTGTTGGATTGGATTGGAGATAGTCCATGATCTGGGACGGAGAGACAGTTTCTTTCGCATTTATAATATTAGTATGGCGGACAGATAGATGATCTAGGTCATCTCGTGATGGATGATCATCATTCAGTTAAAATGGTAAAGGTAAACATCGAGAAAGAACTTGGGAGAAAATGGACTGAAGCTAACATTCGCGGGGACTGGGGATCAATGCTCGCCCTGTTCGTAACATTATACGTATATAAAAAAGGCCTTTCTACGCTTTATAAGTGTGTAAAACAAACAACACGTCTTGTCGGTCATAGCTTCCGACGCGACCGTATAATTGGGCATCCAGCTGTGAAAGTAAACCTAGCTACTACACATTTATTGAACACGAATAAAAATACTGACTAAAATCACGTTCACACGGTAGGTATTGTACAGCAGACAGTTTTTTTTTTTAATTCATGCTATCATAGAAAGGTGAATGATTACAGTCGCACGGTCGATCGAAGGTTAAGCTATGCTTGCCGCGGTCGGTTCGTGGATGGGTGGCCATCAATTACATATCGAGACCTCTCCGTGCCTCGCAAAGCACGTTAGCCTTTGGTGCCGGCTATCATTTTGGACAGTCGTGTAGACGGAATGGAAGCTCAAAAAGTCTGACAACCACTCTTACCAAGGATTATCGTGTTATCCAGTAACTGGGTTGTGGAGGTCAGATAGGCAGATCCTCTCATCATATTCCAACTTGATGACAATGGGACCACCTCGAGAGTATACCCTTTCAATCATTTTTTTTTTAATCTATAGGTTCACAATTGACGGAGAAATCGGTGAACATAAATAAAAAAAACATACATATAGTCGAACATATAACCTCCTCCTTTTAGGAAGTCGGTTAAAAAACGAGTGCAGTTCAATACCGTGTGAACGTAGCCTTACAGTATACAAATCGGTAATACCCGTGACTATATCCGAAAAGATTTTATTTCTTTCTGAAATCATGAAATTGCAAGTGATCCTTTGTTGTAGGTAGCAATTTTGCTAGATTTCACTGGCAAATAAGTAGGTAGTTGCAAATAATCGCCAAGCATGCCTGTAGTTCCGTCAATTTATCTGTTAAATTCTGTAATAACTAGAAATGTTTTAATTTATTTGTATTGAAGTATTTTATGCAGCAGTTCGTGCATCAAATATTTCTTTGTTACTGTTTTTTGGGCAGTTTTTTTATGACTATCAGTAAAAGTTGTCTCGATGCAACCATGCGTTTAATACACTTACTTCAGCTTGCTTAGACTCCAAATTAAAATTATGACACAACGTTTGGCCTGTGTTTTATTAACGTTGTTGTGTCTTGTATAATATTTTACACTGGCAAAGAAATGTAATATGTGCTTCCAAGCGCTAATGAGATGGATTTTAAACTCAATGCAGAGACGATATAAGCAAAATACAGATATTTGGTAAATCTGAAATCTGGTAGAGTGGCTTGTGGCTAAATAATTACAGCCACACGGGTCGATTGATCAGATTAAGCTACGCTTGCTGCGGTCGGTTCTTGGATGGGTGACCATATTTACATACCAATACTCCAATATCTCCGTGCCTCGGAAGCACGTTAAGCCATTAGTCCTGGCTGTCATTCGTGGATCTTTGACAGTCGTTACGGGTCGTCAGATAGAAACCCGAAAGTCTGACAACTAGTCTTACCAAGCGGTATCGTATTACCCAGTAACTGGGTCGCTCCATGTAAAATACTGGTATTCAGCTGCAGCTGGTTTGACTGGAAGCCGACCCCAACATAGTTCGGAAAAGGCAAATGATGATGAGGTAGGTAAATCTGGAATCCGACGTCAATATTATGTAGTTCAGATAATACACGGCTGACATGCTTTCATCGAATGCGTGAGAGGTTCTGTGGTTCCGAATCCGATTTAAAGATCCGACTTGTATCCGAATTGGGAATGTTCTAAATTCGGACGGATAGAGGAGCTAGTGCACAGCCCTTCATACAAATAGGACTATGGTCACTTTGGAGCTGCATTTCTTGAATTCGGATCGGATTTACCTAGTGCAGAACCGCTCTTACCTAGTGTATATTCTTAGAGGTCAATCATTTTAGCTTATTGCAGTCCGGTGCTGATCTAGACCGCCCTACGTAAGATCAGGAAATTTATTCCGCGTTTTCTTTAAATGGAGATAGGTACTGGATTCCTAATTGCGTTATATACTTTCAATCAAAATCTGAATAATGTCGAAGGATATTACTAATTAGAGATGCAACGAATAGTGATTTGGCCGAATACCGAATACCGAATATTCGGCGGCGCTCTCAGCCGAATACCGAATATTCGGCCGCCGAATATTCGGCGGGTGATCCAGTACAATTTGACGTCGACGCTAACAAGTTACGACACGTTTTGATGCGGTGTGTGCGGCGGTGACGGGGCGGGAAGTATTTGGCTCAGTTAGCCGGCAAGTCGTGTTACAACGTGCAGTGTTTTAAATGTACTTTGTCTAAAATGCCTTTAGTTGTGAGTAAAAAGTCTCCTATTTGGAAATATTTTAAAAGTATTCGCAATTAATGATTGATGGATAATTAAATGTTTCGATTAAATTGCTTTTTTTATTCCCATTTATATGATATTTGGTACTTTTTTAAGTATTCGGTAATCGGCCGAATACTACTTACTATTCGGCCGAATACCGAATATCGAAAAGACTGGCCGAATTGGCCGAATACCGAATAGTTGCCGAATATTCGTTGCATCTCTATAACTAATCCATTGCTTCATATGTTCGAAAAATTTGTCTACTCAACAATGTAAATAACGCAATGAATGTTGTCGAACTATCAGAATGAAACCTACTGATAGTGTGTTACGCAATTACCGCAGATGATAGTGTTTATAGTTTGTAACCTGTTTTAGAATCAATGGGGAATTTTATTAGGAGCCTAGTAAACAGCAATATTCTCTAAACGCGGGATACGTGCAATTGGGAGCATGTTTAATAGGTCTTGGCGAATTAGGCATCGTGGAACGACGCTGTCCTAGATCTTCTAGGGTATTTATGAGGCAATAAAGTTTAGAGGTACATGTTAAATTTCGAAGCGAGCGGGTTATATGACTAACTCTGTTTCTTGAAATCTGATCACATCAAGGCTTATCTCAAGATTTGTTGCCAAAACTATATCAAGATTTTGCTTAGACTCCTAAAGAGTCGGTAAGTTGACACAGGGATCGCAACATGTTGCGGAAGGATCGTACGTTCCCGCGACCCTCGGGTAGGTGTGACATGGAACACCGGGGGTGGTTTTTATTTAGTCAGTAAGAGTCTGACAGACCCCGCCGCCCGCCCCATGGCGGCGGACATCCATGAGGATTGTCCACCCCAGAAACAAAAAAAAAGGATCGCAACATCAAGAGTTGTATGTCCTTGACAACTAACAATCAAGTTTCTTAAATGTCGAACAACTAATAATATAATTGGGCTGATACTGCAAAAAGAGATTAAATTCAAGTCTTTTAGAACGGGGTTAGGCAAATGAAACATCGAACCTGAAAGGTTTTACCAAAGAAAGTTGCCTATCGACTGGATATTTGACGTTCTTAAACCTACAATGGATTTTATTTAGCTAAACTTTCACCATATAAATGCCAGTCAGCATCCCTTGAAATTGTGTTGTTAATTAAAATATATTTTTGACGGCCTTCTCGATAAAGGAAGTTTTAATCAGACTTAATTTTCCTTTCTTTTTAAATGAATAGTGGCTATTATGGTTACGGAAGCATCATAGTATGCCTGGTCTTGTTTCCCTGTTCCCTTGTCCTCGTTTTTGCAGTATCTGGTCTCTAACTCACGACTCTGCCCTGAGCCCATGTAGGTAAGGCATCGTTTTTAATGGGTAGTAGTTAAAAGTTAAGTCGTTGTTAAGAACAGGCCTGAGCAGGCTAGCTTACCAAGACAGTCAGGAGTTGCTATCCAAAGATGTCGATATTATTAAGCTGGATAAAGGTCACTTATCCATAGTTCTACATCGGTAGAAGGGTTCTTACATTTTTTAACTGGACACTAAGACAGACTTGAAAGTGAGATAATTATATCATCTGGCATTGTCCCAAATGATTTATCCACATGCGTATTTTTATCATCCGTCATCTGAGTACTTACTTAATTCTTCTATAATCACACCATCCATCCATCAAATGAAAACCTCTAAAATATATGTTTTTCGCAGGCAACGATCGGTATCGACTTCTTGTCGAAGACTATGTACTTGGAAGACCGCACGGTCCGACTGCAGCTTTGGGACACCGCCGGTCAGGAGCGCTTCCGGTCCCTCATACCCTCGTACATCAGGGATTCCACGGTCGCAGTTGTGGTTTATGATATTACTAGTAAGTAACCAGTGCTTATTGAAGTGTGTGTACTAACAGAAAAGAAGGAGTCAGTTTCGTGAGGGGTGTCTAGAGCGTTTACATCCTGGGCAGTCAATCCCGTCATCATTCTAGCTGAATGACCAATCTTCTTAACCCTATACAAGACTAAGGTCATTTTAGAGTAATAACTTATAACTTATAAAAGGTACTGTAATATGAGTGTCTTATTGTGACAAGGACGGGGCAGATCAATAATGCACCCAGATCATTAGTTTTTGAGAAAATCCCGGACATACAAACATGCATACATACATACGGGTCGAAAACAGAACCTCCTTTTTCGAAGTCGGTTAAAAAAGACTCATTTCATATTTCTTCAAAAATATTGATTGGCTACCGTCGTTGGCCTTCGCAATCGATCCGTGGATGTGCTGTAGTGCATTTCTGTTGAAGTGCTGGCTACTTCGAGGATACCCGTAAATATTGCGTTCGGAGAACATTATCAATTCTGGAAAGCTGTAGGCTAATAAGCAATGTCTATGTTTAATTAATTTGCCGTATCTTATGCTCTTAAATTGTGCGCTGTAACTGTAACGGTGAATATCTTCGCCAAATCGATGACCTAAATATTGTCAATTGGTTCCGTTATCATAATAATATTATTACTAGACTATGCAATTATCTAAACAAGATGTTTAAAAACTTGTTTCTCGATTTTATCTTAAAACAACTTGGAGATACGAAAATAAATTGGGTACACAAGTTTCTTCTTGAAAAAGTTCAAGTACATAAAATATTGCTCGCGTCCAACTGTGTTACGCGAATTGAATCCCGAGGTAACGATATCTTTTAAACCCTCGGGCCTCGCTTACATCTGGCTAAAAAATAACTCCATTATATTTTATGGGCGGCACACAAAGTAACAGATATGTTGTCATGCGGTGAGAAAGGGTGTGTCCTCTACATCCTAACGATTATCTGCATGGTCTCTTTTGCATGGTCTATTTTGTTTGAGTTCCTCAAACAAAATGGTTGTGGTTTCTATCGGACGATACGATTTTTCAACCACGACGTTTCAAGTTTATAGGATCTGATGCCGGTGGTTTGGCCCGCCATGTCACATCAGTATGCTGGATGCCGTTGCCCATGTTCCAGAAATTCCAACTTCATCAGAGTATACGAATGTTGCAAACGGTGCCCTTCGAAAGGAATCACATATCATGTGCGATCTTTATATGGCAGCGTGTGAAATGAATCCTCTCAAAGAACGTGTCTTCTGACATTGACATTTGGCGTTCATTTCAAACCACAACACCTTGAGTTCCAGTACGTATTGCGTCCTCTGGACTTACCTAGAGTTTTTTCAGCGTGTTTCATAAAGCGTTTTGAGCAATCGGGAAATGAAAGACGTGATTACAGCTGTGTTGCACGTAGCGTGGCTCTGAAAGGCCGAAAGTGGGCCAATGGCCCACCGGTCAGCGCCTCAGGTTATAATTTACGCGCGATCGTATATAGGGTTTACTGTCGTGGGCTTACCTAGGTACTTCTCATCATTTTATTTGTCAAGAGACACCTATAAGACATTTGAAAAACGCTATCAAGTAATTCGAGTTTATTATTAATCTTTTTTATGTCTGTCTCCGGCCGTAAAGTTATACCCGTTACGAGTAAGCACCTACTTTGAAAATATAATAAGCTGTTTGCTCTCTTATTCACGTTGAACATATTAGTCAAATGATGTGAAGGAACACAATCATTCAGATTTCATAGCGGCCACAAAACAATTTGAAATCTTTAATTAAGTCAATTGTGCGCGAGTGGTGTGCGAGCAAATATAGACTTTATTCTGTGGGGTGAAGGTTAATATAAGGTTTGGGGGTTGTCTGTCGTCTGTAACAAATATTTGCTTGCTCCACCCCACGATGAACCTTGGGCCTGGCTGTTTGTATGTAAGTACATGATGTACGCGAGCCTAGGCCTGATCTAACGTTCTTTTGTTTTCTGGTTCTAGACCAATTTTAAATGTACCTTTAATTCTTCTCTTTGCTTGCAGTAATTGTAGCCCGTTTTCTGTCAGCGTTCCTGACACGTTTACGGAATAATATTATGAAGACTAGCTAGTCGTTTCAATTTTAATTTTTTTTTTTAAACGCGTCAGACCTGAATTTAGATTTGACGTTAACAAGACTATTTGTGTTATCACTCCACACATTAGCTTTATCAAATTCACATACATTATATGCGTCAATCTCTTCAGTACCAGTTTCACTAAGATTCATGAAAACATATATAACGATCCTAATGTATAAAAATACATTTGTACGAGTATGTACTGTTCAAAGCATGTTCAGCAGGTTCAGTATCGATTCAGAATTACAGCTACCGATTGGCACAAAGGAGATGTTTCAAAATGGGCCAGGTCTATGTACAGTAACTCAAAAAAAAGAGAAAAATCCATAGAATTCAGGAAAAATACAGAAAATTCAATTAAATGTATACTGTTCTGGTAGTGAATTGATACTTATCAATTATTTTTATCGACTTTCAACATGGCGTCTCACCGATTTAGTTACTCTGTGCTTAAAAACAAAGACAACTAACCATTGATCATAGAAATAGAACTGTTAGCTGTCACAAAAGTGTCACTTCAGTCACTTTCGTCTTGTCGTCGGTCGTGATTGTTTTCGTTTTGTTTTGTTTTTCGTTCTGTTACCCGGCTTGTGTTGTAAGGACTTCGACTTTCTTGTGTGGTTTCCTCCACAGAAATAAACATGTCAAACGTCATTAATCAATCAAAATGACAGTTTACCGCCATGACGGGTTTTTGTTGTGTGTTGCAATTTCAAGTGTAATTTCTTGTGTTTACCAGCAAAACAAGCCATTTTAAAGTAATTGGACAGTTGATAACTGTTTTAAATGAATTTTCCTATTTTTTTGTATAGTGTACATGGACCTGGCCCAGGCTCCATACATTTTGAAACATCTCCTTTAGTTTCATATTGTTCAAGGTTTGACTTCAGGTTATTCATAATTGTATGTATTTCCGTAATTAAGGTTATTGTACGTGCTTGAAGTTTAAGAGAGTTAATCATGTTTCTGTTTATGTATTGTTTGAGGATATAAAGGTTTTATAATTTATTATACTACTATGATACTATGAAACTGTAACCATGAATTAAGAATATATGATTCTAGACTAGCTTAGAAATTTTTGACGGTTATTTTTTTTTTTTTTCAGCTCTCATAGCAAAGTGCAATCTAAAACCTACTTAATTTTTAACCTACGCGGTCAAAATGTATGGTAGAGCAATACTTTTGTTTTCAATAAATGACAAATATGTCAATGCAGGGGGGTTCAGGCAGGGGGGAAAAATGATATATTATCATCTGCCTAAAAGAATTTCTGCTAACTTACTCCCGACGACCACGCCACGAGCCCCTCCTACACCTTGCAAGACTATCTAGTCTATCTAGTCTTGCTAGGTGTAGGAGGGGCTCGTGGCTAAGTAATAACAGCCGCATGGGTCGATCGATCAGTGGATAAGTAGTCAGATAAAGGATGGGTGATCATCTTTACATATCGAGACCCCTCCGTGCCTCGGAAAGCACGTTGGTGCCGGTTGTTATTCGTGGATCATTGACAGTCGTTACGGGTCGTCAAAACCGAAAGTTTGACACCAGTCTTTACTAAAGGGTATCGTAACCCAGCCAGTAGTTGGGTTGTAGAGGTCAGATAGGCAGTCGCTCCATGTAAAATACAGGTATTCAGCTACATCCGGTTAGACTGGAAGCCGACCCCAACATAGTTGGGAAAAGATTAGGCAGATGAGTGTCTAGACCGTGTATCATACCATTCGGCTCAGTAGCAGCTCAAATTATTGTAGATATACCTGTCTCGGTTAAAAAGTTACAACTGTGCGAGGTATAAAATGTCTTGGTCGATACCGCCACAGCACTTCTGTTTCACATTTCCTTCGAGACTTAAAACTGTCATGTAGAATGCCTGATGTGTGATGACACAAACTTTTTAATAATACATAACACAAGGCTATTATAATTACCGACCAACTTCCGGACGTAGCGCGGCGGCCTATAAATATTAATGATAAATTCCGTTTCATTGTCTTATTTATATACAAGGTCGCGGCATTATATTTATTAGGTACGGATTCATCTTTTATTATCAAACACGAGTTTAACAAAAATGCATAGATTTGATTTATTTTTGTTAACTATTTGCATTAAGCTCATTTCAGACTACGCTATAATATAATAGCGCATATATAGTTCATAGCACAAAAATATCGCTCGCCATACATTTATTTAGAACACGTTCACACTTTGCTATACTATAGTTCTAAATAAATGTATGGCGAGCGATATTCTTGTGCTATGAACTATATGCTATTACTCGTATATTATAGTGTAGTCTGAAATGAGCTTCAGACAAACAAAGCGAGTTGTGGAGATGATTTCACAGATTTTACGAGTGTTAGGATTCTGAAGATAAGGCGATAAACCCAGCTAATTGCTCATAAAGCTACTGGGTTGGACACGATAAAGAAAATAAATTATGTTTAGCGAACTCTTTCGCCTATAAACATAGCAATAAGGCCATAGCGTGGGACAGAGTTCAGTGGCATGACAGTAACTATACTGTTGTCTTGAGTGTAGGAGACACATATGTATGTGTGTGACGATGTGTGCTTGAGTGTAACGACACAGTGTCTATGTGTGTACAAAAGGAAGAGGCTTGTCGTATTCATTTCTCAAATCAAAATTGCAATTATTAATTTAAATAGGAAAACAGTCAGCACGCGTGAACCGAGATACCAATACTAAGACATGGCTTAATTAACGTATAAAGATAACAGTGCAAAGATAGGTCGATGACATCATCATGGGTTCATGAGTCATACATAATAGATGCGAATACTGATGTCCGGCTTACGATTAAAAAGGCCATATTTTTGGTACTTCTGTGTAGGTACCTGTGTCAGCCATCAATGAATGTGGTGAATCACCTTTTAAATTTTTTTCAACTTGTCAATCGTCACAATAAATTAAATAGGTATAGGTATAAGGTACTTTTGTGTATCTTTAAGCAGCTATCAATGAACATTTGTTAGTCATTGTCAGCTATATTTGCCTAGCCTTTCCCAACTATGTTAAGGTCGGCTTCCAGTCTAACCCCAAGCAGCTGGATACCAGTATCCATACTAATATTATAAATTCGAAAGTAACTCTGTCTGTCTGTCTGTTTGTATGTTACCTTTTCACGCCTAAACCACTAAACGGATTTCGATAAAATTTGGCAGAGATAGATTGCATCCCGGGAAAGGTCATAGGATAGTTTTTATCGACATACCTCGCAGGCGAAGCCGCGGGCGGAAGCTAGTTTTATATAGAGCAACCCAGTTACTGGATAACACGATACCCTTTGGCCATACTGGTGGGCAGACTTTCGGGCTCCTGGCTACCCGTAAAGACTGCCAACGATCTACAAATGACAGCCAGGACCAACTGTTTAACGTGCTTCCCGAGGCACACAGGGGTAACGGTATTATAATGGATGGTCACCAATTTACGGACCGACCTCACCAGGCGTTGCTTAACCCTGAAAATCGACCCATGCGGTTGTTATTATTTAGCCATGAGCCCCTTACAATCAACTGGTGATCATAACTGTACAGACCTATACTAGTTTAAAAGCCATACAAATTCACTTGCTCAAGCTGGCACACCTACTCAAAAATGGTCGCCATGCGCTAATATAGTAATCAATAGCCGTTGGTCTTGATCGACCATCCATATTTGGGTTCGAAACGAATGAATAGAGTGACTATAGCGTAGGTTATAATTCGTAATAATTCTACAGCCTATGTAACAAAAATGTATCAAGATCTGTGTACAAATAGAATAAGATCATTTGTAAACACTACTGTAACAACCTTCGTAATAAAAAAAGACCTTGAAAAATCAAATCAATATGCTGAACTTTTATGACTGGTTGAGCGTGTTGTTCCCAGCAAAAGGAATCGTCTTTTAACAGCCATGGGTGTCTAGGACGGTGGCGAGGAAGGTATGGTGTCAAGAGATTGAGCTGCAGCTTTATTCCTCTTCCTGACTCACATGATCACTTTGCCCGTGACTTCGCCCGCTTTGAGGTCGAAAATTATCCCACGGGAACGTTCCGGGTTACAAGTAGCCATCTCCTAATCCAGGACTACCTGTGTCTGTGTGAGAAAGGGGGTTGAGTATTTGAGATATTTTTATATGAGGTATTTTTTAAATAACCACTCAAAGTAATCAAACAATGCTACAAGATAGTAAGTTCTGTAACTAATATTTTTGTAATAATACCTATAATTTAAAAGAGTGTCCATGGAGTTTCTTGCCCGTTCTTCTCCATAGGTACCTACGCTTTGGAATGGGCAACTAGCTTCATATTTTCTGACTGACCGACTTCTTGACAATTCAAAAGTGCCTGTAAATGGTTTAATTGAAATAAATGCTTTGAGTTTGAGTTTGAGTTCAAAAAAGTATGTATGTCACGTGATCAACTTCCAACCTTAATATTTCGGAAACGACACTTTACGGGCTTTGGTCTTATTGTGTTTTCTGTTTGCATTGATGATAGCTATCGATTTATATAGGTTACATGCGTGGCCGACATTTTGAAAAAAAAAAAATGGCGGACAGGTAGGTATGCCACGGATCTTCAAAGCCCTTTAATTGAAATCCGTTCAGCCGGTACGAAGTGTAAGAGGTAACGGATTAACAGACAGAGTTAGTATGGATACTGCAATGAGTCGATCACCAATTCGCCTACCAAGCGTGATAATTTTTATTAGGTATGTGTTTAATAATGTTGGAGGTTTAACTCATGGTGATAAATTTTACATGCATTTAATTCGTACTTGTATAACTTCCACAGATGCAAACTCATTCCACCAGACATCGAAATGGATCGACGACGTCCGCACGGAGCGTGGGTCGGACGTGATCATCATGTTGGTGGGCAACAAGACCGATTTGTCGGACAAGCGCCAGGTGTCCACCGAGGATGGGGACAGGAAGGCGAAGGAGCTCAACGTCATGTTCATAGAGACTAGCGCTAAGGCAGGATACAATGTTAAACAGGTAATTATCTTCAGAGCCAACCCTTACCAGCCACCCGTAAACTACGTCATACGTTCAGGGGAACACATCGTGTGACAAGAGGAGGAAGAGTCATAATCTTTCTGACGTCACATGTATAAATATAAAGTATTTATTTATTTAATACTTCAAGCACAAAAATGTACAGAGGCGGACTTAATGCCATAGGCATTTTCTGCCAGTCAACTTAACCTAAGTATTATAACTAACGAATAACGTTTTAAATATCACCAACTCGATCGATGATGTTTTTTAAAAATATCAAAATATGTGCCATTAAATTAGGGGAGTTCACACAAATATGACCACCTGTGACAAATACGACGGGGGGTCCAAAAATCATAAAATTTTTGTGACGTAATTTATGGACGTACCCGGACCGACAACTTGACACCGACAACGCGACCCTGACCTTGACTACAACAAGTTGCTCGTAGTAACGCTAGGGCACCGCGACCAAATGGGTTAGGTTAGTTGACCAACGCTACTTCCAAGTTGGCCACAGTTACTTGGCCATTTAGAATTAGTACTAAATTTGGGTCCTAAAAATATTTACACACTATTGATTTTATCAACAGCAAAAATAAATTTAGGTACTATTACTTACATAGACGGTTTTGGTCCGGAACCTTAAAAATGGTACGCGAACCGTTCCTCCTCGTGGTCGAACTAGTAGTAGTAGGCCTCGGGGGCGAGTTATCCTGCTGGTTGAATTGTCGGGGGGTCGAGTTGTCGTAGAATCGTTATACTATGTATGTACTTAATCGTTTTTTTTTTTTTTGAGTGGAAAAGCATTAGGACCAGAATTAGGACACAAAACACAGACAACAGAACGGTTCAAATGCGGTCTTATTGGTAAAAGCAATTTCTTTTGGATAACCATTGGATAGAAATAATCTTTTCAATCTATTATAAATATTAAGCAATAATAACAATCAATACAAAAAAATTAAATAAAATTTAAGTGTCTGTTTGTAATGTCAAAATAACGGCTTTTCACTTATTGCATATTAAAAATTATACTACAGTAAGTACTTAGAAGAAAAATTTTTTTTTTAATTTTTTTTGTCTGCTGTAAAGACTGTATCGATTTTGACGGGACTTTCACTGGCAGATTGCTAATGTTACAAGGAGTAACTTAGGTTACTTTTATCTGGGAAAAAGAAAGTTCGGCGCACAAAAATTAAAACCCATGATATCAAATTTGCTTTCCGACATGCACGTGAACGAAGGTACTTAATATGCCAAAATCTTTAACCCTTACCCCGATTAACCCGCAAACACACGACAAACCTCATTACCAAAATCAATGTAATCAAAAAGGTGAGAATGGATAGTTAGCCGTTAACGAGTGTGTATCACGTCTGGCTAGTGACGTCACCGATCGATGGAGGTCGTATAATTCGACCTTTACCTTGTCTGTGGAGGATAACAGATGGTCCAAGCAGACTAGAGTTAGAACATTATGATGAGATGTAACTAATATTTTGTGTAACAAAATAATTTAAAAGTGTCCATGGAGTTTCTTGCCCGTTCTTCTCCATAGGTACCTAATACTAGTCATCCAGACCGTATTTCGGCCATGACGGCTAAGCCATGGTATGCACGTCATGCATCATGGTGGCTAACAAGTGTGTGCGCAGACACAGGTGCACTCCCTGTTCCCTCACTCCCATAGGTTCCTATTACGCTTTGGAATCTTCATCTTTCTGACTGACCGACTCCTTGACAATTCAAAAGTGCCTATTTGCTTTAAGTTTGAGTTATCTTTGTTTCTTTACTTGAACAATAGTCCGTAAACTGTAAACGTAGTCTGTAAACGTTTGTCCAGGTATATGTTTGGACCTTGTTTATAATTTGTAATCATAATATATTTCAGTTGTTCCGGCGGGTGGCGGCCGCGCTTCCCGGCATGGACTCTGCCGAAAACAAGCCACCGGAAGACAGTATCCTTTGCCAAATACGAACTATCATGACCCGAGTACACTCGGCGACAACAGCTGGTTGACAAAACCCACAGTTCCAAAAGAAACTCTTGAATCGAACAATAAAGTAACGTGCTGATTTCTTCTCCGAACTGATCTCTAATTGTGGTCGCTGACTGTACGACGGGTTGGACACATGAACCGTGTGTTAAAAGCGATCATTCTATACGGCATGCATTGGTGATTTGTTGCATGCACAGTATATCTGGGACTTGCATCGGGGTGAAAAAAAGGTTTATTACGTGTGCGGTCTGTCCCTAAAATAATACTTACTTTGTTGTCTTAACTTGGTAGCTCGATGGTGGTAGAAAAAAAAACATCTGTCTCGTTCAACAGCGTTATCACAGATTTTATACTAAATAGAAACTTTGTAGGCAGTCGTGTAAAAAATGTTTTACACGAAATTTTGTGTTTACAAATGTTGTGTTAATGTAAAATCGAATTATTATTACCCAATTCGAGTTGCCAAGTTAACCCAACTGCCCAACAACGTGCCAACCTTTGGCCAACAATGAAGAACTAATGTTTTTTAACTCACTCAGATCTCCACGCTCGTTCATACACGCACGTATATATGACGTATTTAAGTAATTTATTTAGTGTGTACAAGAGCCATATAATTGCTAGAATATGTTTTTGTTTCGATACGGGCAGGACATTGGCGGATTATTTAAATGGAATTCATTGTTATATTGTGTGGAATCAGCTGCGTTTCTGTGTGCCTACGTAAAATGAATTTTATACTGGACTTATTTCTGGTGAATTATTTTGTAGGTAGTGAGCTCAGATATAAAGAAAGAAAGGGAGAATAATGTTTATTTGGATAGAGTTCGTGAAAAACAAGATACAAATAAAAAAAAAAAGAGAAAATAATGTTTTAACTATAATAGTGTGTGCGTCATATAACTGTTTTCCAGTAATTTTGTTGTAAATATACGATTTTTTATTTAAAAAATACACTGTCTAAAAACTTTTGCCGATTCCAGTAAATCAACAATCAATTATTTGAAATTGAAACTGATAAACTGGTTTAACCCTTCGTATTGTACGTGGATCCTCGCGATGACGAGACAATGGCTTTTTAATTGGTTTTGTAATCACCTACAGCATGCAACCGGTTAAAAATAGCTTTTGACTAATTATGGTTTTTTGTAATAAATTCGGTTTATTAATAAAAAAAAATTACGAGTAGATGGCTCGCTGGAGGCACGCTCTTCGCGCCAATGTTTACCACCACCTCTTCCGTCATAAAAGTAGAAAACTGATCACGGATTACCTCAGAAGAAAAAAAAAACTGTACGCTCAGCTGATTTCACACAGCGTTGCGATTCCACAAACGAAGTGACGTGTTCCGGACGAGTCCGTGTTACGGTGGTGGTTATAACAGTCTAACGTCTGTGTTGTAAGTAAACTTAACGTTACTAATATTATGTGTCTATGTACCTGTACTCATCTACTTGTCTATACCATCGCTCGGTTATGCCGAAGTTTACTTACTTTACAAATACTTAACTTTAAAAGCTAATACTCGCGGCAGTCGCGGTCATAACACGTGCGAGTAGGACGGTGTGTTTGTAGTCACGTGTCGTCTCGCTCCCGCGTTTTATGGCAGCGCTTGTTACGAATGTTGGTGATAATATAGAGTTGTGATTGTGTTCCAAAAATAAGTTAAGTATTTGTAAATTATGTAATCTGTGGCCAGGTCTGTTCACTTGCATATGTTTCTGTAAACATGAAAGTATAAACATAAAGAAGCAGTGCTTATCGTGAACAGGTCCTTTAATATTATATTATTATTATTTATTCAAATTAATATATATGATTCGCTTTATAACCATGCTTATTGATATCTAACAATGTTTAGTCGGCAATATTTGTCTCATTTTAAATTCATGTTATTTTTTTTATTAAATGCAAATTCTACACACACAATCTCAACTAAAACTCTACACAAATATGAATCTTTTCATATTTGTGTAGAGTTTTAGTTGAGATTTCAATAATTTAATGACTAAACGTCTTGTTCAAAGCCAATTAAACTGCGCGTTTTGAAAGATTTTAGTTCACATTTTGATACATGAATATGACCATATTTAGTAAGTTGCCGACTGTACATGCTTAATATTTATGACAGAAACAATGTCCTGCTTATTATTTATCAGTTGTTGCTATGTTTTTATTATTTGCGCTTTCTAGGGTTACCTCAACGACAAAAAACATTAGTTTTCTTACTTAGAAACCGCATGTCGAATGCATGGTCCGGACATATATCGGTGTCTAACTATTATTTATTTCTGTATTTCTGAATGTGAACTGACTTCACATTGACATTGTTTCTAAGTGAAACAACTTACTGTTGTAATCTTCTGTTAAAGCCTATGTGGCGGCTCGGTAACTGCGATTTGCTGAATTGCATTCTGAACGAAATACGGGAGCTTTTCGTTCAAAGGCCTACTAGCAAAACTAATCACTAAATTCTTTAAGCGCTAAACAAAACAACAACACACACACACACGCACACACACACACACGCACACATACACACACACACACACACACACACACACACACACACACACACACACACACACAACACCACAATACACACCACAACACAATACACACACAAACACAACACACACACTACAACACGATACATACACAACAACATTCACACACAACATCATTCTGTTCCTGTCAACTTTAACGATTGATAGAAATGGAACGATTAAGTTTAGCGCTAAATGAATTTATCGATTAGTGGTTCAAGCAGGCTTTGAAGTCCATTGTTTCGGTTGTAACACTTTTCGTTTCGAAGTTTGTAGGCTTTTGAGCCTACTGCTGAGTTTTAAAACGAAGCAATGTCCTCATGGAATATAATAGGCATACAGGTGTCGGTAAACTCCATTGGGAAACTTACAAGTAAACTAAGTCATTTATAACATACTAGCGGCCCGCCCCAGCTTTGCACGGGTGGGTGCAATTTTTTTTTCCAATTTCCGAAATTTTCTTTCAAACCTTGTCCTGGCAATACGGAACACAACAAAAAAAGAATTATCCAATTTAGTGCAGTCATTCGGATGTTATGCGCGTACAGACATTTTGGTGACTTTGTTTTATACTATGTAAGGATACGATTATATGTGTCAAAAAATTACTGCAGATGTTCCTAAGTACAGTCACGAGCATAAGTATGTATATACTTGGCTTTATTCAAAGGCGATTTTTTCCTTTATTTTTGAATGAAATTTTATTTTATTACGTACATAGTATTTTCGAACCCATAGGTTTATGTAAAGTGACGTATTTCAACGTTGCATTCGTTATTTCACGAAAAATCGCAATTGAAAGTTGCCAAGTGTTGACGTATTAGTGCTCGTGACTGTACTCGCGACCGGAGTGCGTGTATGACCAGATATATGTATGAACGTAAACGAGGCAAAAGGAGTATGTAAGTTTGAATGGGACGGTTGATGATTTTTTCACGACTACGATAATGGTTCTATGGAGAAAGTTGTTCAGTTTGATGGTTTGTTGGTACAAAAGAAAGGTACATCAGAAAGGTGTGGTACACCTTTCTGATGCTGTATCTAGAATTTGCCCGAAGCTACGGAAGCATTTTAAGAAAATTTAACAAGTATTATGAGAAAATTCATACAATCAGCCTTTTTGAATCATTCTAGAACGACTAATCGTTTGTAAATTTTATCAGATATTTTGATACTATAATTTTGAAAGCATTACCTAGTATGTTGATAAGGAAAGAATTTCGATATGATGTATCGATAATAATCGGTAATACATACGATTTATGAGGTACAGTAACGTTGTATGATTGCGATGCGATACGGAGACTACTAACAAATGAATGAAGATGTCTTCATGATGATTCATTAGTAGGTATATGTATTTAACGAAATTTCAGGTAAAGGATAGGAGGCCCATCCATAAAAAAAACTTTGTAAAGGATTTGTCATCTTTGAATTATTAATATAGTCTAGCTAGTGCATAGGTTCTCAACTGTGGTGATTTCATTGATTTAATAAAAAAAAAACATGCATTATTTTAATACCACATTATAATATCCACTGTGGCAACATCGTCAAAGTACAAAATATTAATATTGAAAAAGACGTTTAAAATGTATTTCCACTACGGCAACTAAATGTAGTATTCTACTTTGGCAACACTTGGAAATAACGGTTATGATAATATCGTTATTTCTGGGTGGAACAAATGTCGTTTTAAATGGTAAAATGTAGTGCAAAGCTAGTCGTTGTTGGACTGTGAAAGAGTACAGTTGTGCTTTTTAAAAGTATTGCAAGAAAAGGGTGTTTTCTTCAAACAACGTAGGCGAAATCGCACCCTCGTGGGCGTTTGATACATTGGGGGGGGGGGGGGGGGGTCTATAATATTACATGTTTAAATATAATAGTGGCAATAGCTGCTTCAGATTCGCGACAGATGGTAATTTAAAAAATTGGGGGCTCTAGAATAAAATAATCCCAAAGGGCGGTAGACAATACGGTTGAGAACCTATGGTTTAGTGCAACCAGACTACATTCTTTCAACATTAAAATCCCCTTGAAAATGTTATCCCTTTCTATCTTCCTCTCTTTCATATTAAGCCCGAAATGCTTTTATTAGTGAATGTTGAGTGGCGTTAAACTTGCCTGATGCTAGAATGTTATGAATGCTGTGCATAGATAGTCTTTATGTGCTTCGGGCATTGTGACTTGAAATTTGCTACATTGATAACTAAAAATAAATTAAAGCTTGATTATTCGATTACTCTAGCAAAAATTTTAAGATGTTGTGTGTTGGTGTTTTGTTGTTGTTTGTTTGTGTTTAGGCAACATTACCACAAACATTCGGAACTTCTGTAAATGTATAGTTACAGTAAGGTTTCTCAAGTTTTCCGACACCTCGCTTTCTTCGACCTTGTATCTTAGTACCATTTTATTTTCCTTAATGTGATTGTACAGTGCATGAGGTGATTCTGAGGCAAGCGCCCGGAGACAACAAGGAGCCGGACAGCGGGTGTGCGTGCTAGTGCGCCCGACACTCGCCGGGACGGTCGGACAACCTGCCTGCACACTGTCGCCCGACTACAGCACCGACCGACGCACTGCGGCGTATATTCTCCGATGTCCTACAGATCGCAAGGCTCGATTGAAATTGTGCTATGTCAATGTTCGACCACAGACAAATATGCTTCGATTTTTAAACCGTTAGTCGTGTAAAGTACTCGAGGAGTCTGCCTATTGACAATTGAAGCGATCAAATCAAATTAAGACTCAAATCAACTGTAAATAGATTTAATGGCGAAATCAAATTCTTACAACAATATTGGGTTGATAATATCAGAGTAAATAGGTCGGATGGTATACGCCACAGTCAGTCGAGGTGCGCCGGGCAAGCGACGGAGTGTTTGAACCGATCTGATACGTGCTAGCGTGCTTTTGTGTGTTTGTCTACAGTGATATTAGATTTTAATGTACATTCAACTAGTTTTCAAATTATAACGAATTAAGGCATAATATTTATTTGTGACTCCCAACTGTTTTATATAGACCTTTGTTCATAGAGTTGTGACTGAATCTGTCAATGCCATAATTATGAAGAGGGCGGGTTACACCTACATCGGTCATTGTGTTACGTTAGCGACAGTTTAAGTAATGGAAGATAGCAGTTGTAGCAAAGCTTCTTGTGCATTGACGCCCGTTAGTGCCATATTTAACGTAGACGTTTCTGTGAAGGAAGATGGTGCAACCCGCCTTTGTAAGAATTGTTACAATTTAGTTATCAGTAGGAAACGCTGGCCTATCGTCCTACGTGAATGCAAAGCGAGAAAAATTAAACGAGCCTACGTTGTCGCAAACGAAAGGCGACACAGTTCAATTTCGTTTGTTTTATTCAATATGATTGCTTTTCTCGTCTCCCGTGGCTCCGCTTACATAGGACGGTCAAAGTTGAGATGTTTATGAATCAAAGGTCTATTTAAGACAGCGATGTGCTACTTTGACTACGCATTTACACAAAAGCACTATGTATTAGCCGCACTAAGAAAATGAGTACTTATGTGGGAATTTATTTACTCACGCTCTGCGCTTCGTTTTAGGATAAAAATAATATCGAATGCTGAAACTGGCTGGTGACGTTCGATAGCATTGCAGGTACAATCTAGCGTTCTAATATCAACTATATAGCTTATAATTCAACCACAAAAGAACAATAATCAATGTCTCTGGTATTCGTTGCACAGAAAGTGGAAATGAAATTCCCCCATTATTTTATCCCTTTGATAATATAATTATATAAATATATTCTAAGCAAGTTTTTATATTTAAGTTCGTATGAGACTGATACTGCATGCACGCCCTCTGTTGTCACCATGAAGCTTATAAACTAGTTTGGGTAGTAAGCAGGATTTCTTATGCGAATGAACTGACAAGAATATTGTTACTGAGAGAGAATTAAAGTGTTTATTGCGTTTGGTGTTAGAGGCGTTTGTAATCGTAACTTTATTTATATTTGCCGCCACTGAAGGATCTCTAGAACAGTTTTATAGCCAGCATTCGCGAGTTCGAGTTCTTTAGTTCCAAATACCGCCGACGTGGCGCTGTTATAATTGTTTTACAAAGTAAGATGGCGACGTCGATACTTACTAATTTGAATAGTTTTTTTTTTGTTGTTCATCTCAACCAAGAAACTGCCATCTAATTTCTTTACCACCCTTGGTTGACTGGTGGAATGCCTAAGGCATTAAGTCCGCCTTTGTACCATTTTGTGAGCAAAAAGTTTAAATAAACAAAAACTATTTTGGTAAAGGTTCGTTGCGAAGGTCTGATGTAAAAGTATCCTTAACTAGATAATCGTGTAATTAATATACCTTCTCAGCAGTCCTTGGCTTGGCATTTTCATACTGCAATAAAAGTTCCTTACAGTTTAATAAACAAGGAAACGAATGTTTTAACCTCTTCTTTGAACTATAATAGGACTTCGTTGCTCTATTACTTGATAAATATTTACTAACTAGTAGTTACCTCTAATAATTTTCTGAAATAAATAATTTTCTACGCTTTATTTTACTATAAGTTTCCAATTCAGTATCACCTACCGACATACGATTGGTATGTGGCCCAACCTAAGAATGAATGACACTACGATTTGACAGTTGTCATTCTTACTCACTCACTCCCAATGTTCCCGTCAAAATAAGGTAATTAACCGGGTGTAGGATTCACTCAGAACTTTCAAATCACTTTCGTACGGACCCGTATCTTCGTTGACGGACTTAAAGAGTAGCCCCCTGATTTGTAGATTATTTCGATATACTGTTAAAGATTTTGTGCTGTGTCCTCTGTCCTATCGGTTAGGAATGTTTGGACGGAGATGGCACAGCACTAAGAAAAATGGAAGAATATAGGGGAGGCATGGCCTAGCAAGGGGACAATATAGGCTAATGGAAAAAAACTGTTCAAGATGATGGTGAAACATATAACTATAATGTTACGTTTACGCGTCTCTATTTAATTTTATGATATAAGAGCTGCACTGTATTTTGTACATAGCAAGTGGCGGCGAGACTCCGCTCTTCCCTAGTTCTCTTGTCTGCAAACTCGCAGTTCCTAACATTTTGATCGGAAAGTTATTAATTTATAGTCTATCTCAATGCTGAAGATGTTAGACGGTTGAAAATCGTTTGACTGTTTTGATGCATTATAGATAATTAGTTTTTTTTTTTGTCTATTATTAGAGAATTGGGAGTCCCGCAGTCTCTGTACATTAGTATTATTTATTTACTTAGTGCTTAAGTGCATACTTATGATTCTTATATCTAAACCGATTTTAGTGAGAATTTCAGCTGGCTAACATGTGTCGAGATCGAGAAACTTATAGATAAAAGTCTAACACTATTTTTTAAATGTATCATTCCAATGTGCTTTGTTAATGATATAATCAATACATATTAGCAATATACAATAATATTGTATAACGTTTGGCCTCGTAAAGGATATTTTTAATAACTTTAATGCTTATTTATAATATTATTATAAATTATTTTTATAATTTATTTAAGTGCAATATATTTTGTACTATTTTACTGATGCAGCTGTTTAAATGAAGGACATGATATTTCGACTGTATATTGTATAATCATGTTTTAATCAATCAAGTGGCATAAATCATACTTAGGATAATGTGTAAGGGTTTATACTGGAACTTTTTTTTTACAACAGTTTAAGAGTCCCTAATAATCCCTAATGCGTAAATAGCATATTTATTGTACGTATACAGTCGAATTTATCTCGATATACCTAGACGATATTCAGTGTTACACGTAGGAGCACCCGCATCATGTCACGGTCGTGGGCGCACTCAATATTTACACGTATGAGTATATCAAAGTAACTTTCGCCATTACTTTCGAATAAGGCCGCATCCCATTTAAAAGCGATCGTCACGTTCATGTGTCACTTTTTGTTCGGTGAACCTGAACGCCTGGTCGCGCCGACAGAGGGCGCTTTCCGGTTTTCCGAACAAAGAACTGACGACGATTGCCTACTCGCGCGACGTTCACTTTTAAATAGGACGCGGGGTAATAGTTCTATGCTATAAGTATTCTAAAAAAAGATACAGCCCTGTGACAGACAGACTGACGGACAGTGGATCCTTAGTAATAGGGTTGGCATACTTTAGATACAGAACCATAACAATAATTTGTAAATTCGTACAATTATAACTAAATACTTTCGGAGATTCCTGAACATGTCAAAATATCACAATCGATTTACGGAACAGGTTTAACTATGCTTCTCGGTCACGGAGATAAAACCTTTAATTAAAAATGTCTTAAAAAATTATAACCTTCTGGAGCAGTCGGGTAAAAACAACGATTCGACTGAAAAACAGATTTGTTTGTATTTTTACTTTTATATAAGTTTATATAAGAAAATAATGAGTGCGCCCGACGACTTAACAGTCGTATTTGTCTTGAAATTGTAAATATCCATAACACGCTGGTTTATTTTGAATAAAATATTTAAAACACTTAAGCTTGCCTTTACTTACTAGAAAAAAAAAAATAGGTCGCTGTACTTAACATCCCCTTCAGGTTCAGAAAACACTAGAATATTAAAAAAGCGGATGTTTTCAATATAATTATAAACGCAACGTAAATATTCTGTTACTGTTAAAATATACAATCAGGAGGATGCTACCAACTGCTTTTATTTTTGTAGAAGAAGAGTTGGGTCTATTGTGCAGCCATGGAACATAGCGACCAATTGACGTAGTGTATCAATCTGCATACAATTACTGTCGTACGTATTTAATTCATTTTAATAGTATATTCTCTAAGGAATCATTTTTCCTGACTTTATATAGTTATTAATCTTTTCGCTATTGAGTCCATAATCCGCCGAAGTAGTTGTCGGGTTCCAAACTTGAAACTCGATAGTAACATCACCGCTCGATAAATATTCGCGAAAGGTTAACCTTTTGACCGCCACAGTCATGTATAGATGACAAACCAAAATGTGCCCAGCACGCCTCGGTTCGACTACATGACAGACTTTGACGCCGAGGCCGAGGGCACGTTTTTACGTGTTCTCACTAGCCGAAAAATTTACCGATATACTGTCCGTTGAGGCGATGCCACTGGATACCTCTTCCGACTTTGCACCGAGCCAGGCAACATAAAAAATTACGTTAAAATGATGTCGTGTGACGTCGCGCGACTTCTCGATTTGTCTCTTTAGACATGTGTCCCGGTACATTTTTCCGCGAGTGTCACCTAGCTTTAAAATTAATCGAAAGAACGATATTGCGGCCAAATTAAGTTTCTAGCAAGTTGGAGAGTAGATGATATCCTTGACTTGTGGTACAGCGGTGGACCTGCAGACGCAGTCGCCGATGGGGTCGGAGCAGGAAGGCAACGAGAGCGGCTGTGTGTGCTGAGCGCACCGCGCGCCTCCCACCCCGCACCGCTTCACGCACGTGTATCGATACTTCAGACACACACTATCGATACATTCTATCCAAATATTTTTACGTATGTATTTTTTTATTTAAATTAAAAAAATTGAGAGAATTGTTTTGAGGAACGCGCAACGTTTTGTAATGGCATGTGACTTTAATGTTTATCTGCTGCATTCATGTACTACAGACTTGGGCGCGCAATTGTAAGGGGGAAGCGCCGGTAACGGTAGACCGCGAAATTCAAAGTTTCTTACGTTTTTTGCAATTTACAGGTCAGTGTAATGTTGAATGTTACAGAATTATAATCATTAAAATCATCAATACAACCCTCTAAGTTCATGTAATCCTATTGAATGACTATTGCATGAAATATCAATGAATAGGATTATGTGAAAAATGAAAATTTGAATTTCGCGGACTACATAGAACATTCCCCTCAAGTAAGAATTTTGTAGACTGTCTTACTATTGGAATATTAATAGCACAATTCGAATTTAAGTTAAGTTTCTTGATCTTACAAGTCAAGTAAGTAGAACAAATAGTTTTGTTCGAATCAGTGCTTCAACTACCTACGTAGTACATAAATGTCGTGGCTCTTATTAATCCTTTGTGATTAGGTAACTCTTTCAAAACGTTCCTATGACATTTCAACATTAAATATATCGGCAGAGGAAAGACTGGAATAAAATGTTTATTGTTCGTTTTGCTGAAATTGTGATTAACTTGGATTTTGATGTTCTGCATCTACCAAGTTGCTTCATCAAAAAATACGTTAGCAGTCTTTTTGTAGATTATTGTTACTGCGTTCGCTTATATCACAATGTATAGAAAAACGCAAAAGGATAGTAGAAGAAGAAAAAGGTTGATAGAAGTTCGATAGTCATGATAATTATATAAAGAATGTGTCGAAATTGCAGTTGGTTTCATTTTCGAACTCATTTGGATGAGCTCCGGTGGCGAAAATGTCAATGTTCTTTGACAGTATAAGTTTAGGCCCGGATTGGGGAATGTCGTACTGTCTGCGTTATGTAAAGCATAAGGCCGCTTCGTAACCAATGCGATCATCGCGCGAACACGCAACCGTTGCGTTCATTTTGTTCGGCGAACGCGTGGTCGTGTCGACAGAGGGCGCCTTCCGGTTTTCAGAACAAATCAGTGGCGATGAACGCGACGATCGCGTATCCACGTGACCGATCGCTTTGGTTAGTACACGGGGTAATGAAGGTAAGCGTGAGGATGGGCGTCATACAATTTACGTTAGTGCTCTGCCCTGAGGTCTTAGGACGTGGGGCAATTTTTGGGAGATTATAAGCCCCACAAAAACAATATTGTAAAATATTATTAAAGTTTTTGTCTAATTAGAAGGTATCCAGTTTGTAATTCATTGTTCGAAGGTTTTTGACGTAATTTAAAAAGAGTGTTTATTAAAATGTTGCTATAATCATCATCATCTGCCTAGCCTTTTCCCAACTGTGTTGGGGTTGGCTGCCAGTCTAACCGGATGCAGCTGAAGACCAGTATTTGATAATATATGGGTGGTAGGATTATGAAAATTGCACAAAGTCCAACTTTATTTGAATTGTACATAGTTTATTGTATTTGTTTATTTATTTAAATAAACGTGTTTAATTATTACTTAACGTATCGTCACGATCGAGTTAATCAAGATACATTGCGTACACTTTCTGCCAGAATAATGAATTATCTAGACATCAAAGAATATAGGTGCTCAGTGGATATTATAGTATCTGCTAATAAAGATAACGATTATTTAAAAGCAATACCACATAACTCGCTTGTAGAGAATAATATGTTGTTATGAAGACAGCAATACGACATCGCTTCCTTACGCACTTGTAAAGTTATCATTTATATTTTCGAGAAACCGTTTAATTTTTCTACTGGTAATTCATTAATGTTATCGTAATTTTCTCAGGCAATTAAGTATTTCATATTTTCTGTTATATTTTAAAGACTTGGGAAAAAATAGAGCATTTGGGAGTCGGATCAGTATTTATTTTATTTAGCGCGATACAGCACACTATAAATATTTTAACGAACTTTTATTTTTTATTTACTAAATAATTACCAGCATTATCTGATGGCATTGAATGTCCCAAAGCGAATGTCCCGTGTCTATGTAAAGTCACGGAAATTGATTGTTAAGCAAATTGACTATCGACTTTTTCGTAAATCCAAGTCATACTCACAAGTGTCATTATCAGTATTTGTCATTCGTGTGAAATGGCTATAAATAACACGCCAAATTGATGTAGTTTATCAATCTGCTTAAAATCACATTCTCTGACTGTACCTGTGGCGTTCTCCGATTCAGAGGTTTAACTTTAGAAACTCATTTGATAATTTTGATAAGTAAGGAATTTCATAATAAAATGTTATAATAACGCTCTCGTTTTTTATTTTTAAGCACAACTTGTGAACGTTTCAGTATTTTTAGTGTCTATGTTTTGGCAAAGGAAATGTTATACGTGGTTGCGTTTTAATTTACATTTAAACGTCAACCTACGTGATTTTCAAAAAGAGATACATACGTGTAATCAATATTATTATAAGTAAATAAAGTAGATTGGTTCCAATGTTCGATCTTCAAAGCAGCACACGGAAATAACGTAATAGGTATTAAAACCCTTTTATTTTTAAACGTTGCTTAAAGTTAAGAGACGTTTAAACGTTAAAAATGTATTGTTAAACAAACGCTAATTATCGTTTATAAATAAAGGGGGTAATGTCAAACAATAGATGACACGTGGAAGTAGGACGGCATGTTGCAACTGTCGGGAGTGAAAAAGAGACAAGCATATTATGTTACTTGCGTTGACGCCGGCGCCGGCACGACACTAAGTTTAACTGTGCCGATGTAGACCTAGCTCAGTTGTGACGTGCTACTTGCGGAGCGCGTATAACCTATCTACCTCTTTTTACTTATAATATAATTGCGTGTAATTTAATACTTCAGTCGTTAGGTGGTATACAACCCGTGCGAATTAACTAGACACCTACCCTGCGGTCGCGAAATAGTTTCCAAAAATGTTAATAAATATGAGTTTTTGAAAAAAGAACTTTAACGCTAACACATAAAGTTCAGTTTGCGCTAATACTTCAAACAAACATTTTTATCAGTCGTTCTGAAATCTACTTTATTTGTACTGCAATAAAGTAGATATTTGTTTAAGCGGAAATGACATCAATTAGAAACAAGAATTTGAATAGACTTTAGCCTGAATGCGGCCCTCTCGTAGCCCCGCGTTCGTCTTGTGCTTTCAGTAGCGATAGCATTATTGTGATATGACGTCACAGCGCCAGGTGCCTAGTTAACCAGTACGGTTTATAATGTAGATTAAAACGCTTCGCCTAGAGTGTGTTGTCTTTAGTTCTAATTTATTTAAATTTCGTTCTATTATTATTAATTTCATTGAAAACTATTGTAATTATGACAAAACTGTAATACTTATATACAATGTACACGTACACGCACATAGAATATACAAAGTGACTGTTAATTGTTAATAAAGCTTCAGAAAAGCGTAAAGAAGTTGTTTAAACTTGGGATTATTGTGTGTCGAAATCGTGGTCGAAATACTACTGTGATTAGCTTTGTAAAATCCTTAATGTCAAATGCTGATTTTCCCAGTGCATGTTAGTTCATAGTTGTATTATTAATTTACAGCAAAACATATGTTAAAAGCAGTCTAAGCAAGGTATGTTTACACTCCTAAGGGTGGTCGCACATCTGACGGAAGATGGGTAATTTCGTTCACTACCAGTTAGTACGCTCGACGCTGGTCGACGCATGAAACGGTACGGTCTCTTTAAAACGTCAGACGCTACTGACAGAGTGCGGTGACGTAACGACGGGTGACCCACACGCCGCCGCGCCGGTTGCCAAAACGTTCGTTGCCGCCGTCGCACCTGTGTATTTACGAACACAGCATACGGCCGTCGTCGGTGACGGACGGATACACGTCGCCGGTGGTGGTGAGCGTGTAGTCAGACTGTAGTCTCCGCATCATCGGGAGTGTGCCTACTTGTCCGTTCTGCCCGATGCGTCGCATCTTCCGTCAGATGTGTGACCACCCGAAGGGCTGATTTTTCAACTGTCTGATAACTATTTGAGGATCAATTTTGACCTTTAGTCCTTGGATTTATGATATTCTCGTACCTTCTTAAAAAACATTAAAATTCAAGCCGTCATTTCATCTCGGCGACAATCAATGTCAAAAATTTATGTAAATTGATTGTATTTTTGGCAAAAGACTGAAAAACAAACGTTCTTAAAAATACGGGAATTGGCCCTTTGATCTGCCTATGGTAAAATCAGCCCTAGATTAGTCTACTATTGATTCCGTGATGACCATTAATGTTGAAATGGCGAAACCCAGTAGACACTGAACATCATGTTTAGGATAAAATCCATAGACCATAGACATAGAGAATCGACTGAGCGTTCCGTATTCAGTTGTGCAGTCAATACAGACCGCAAAACTACGAGAGAGACAAAGCGAATGTGTGGCCAGTAGTCGTCTCTTTCTAGAATTCTGATGGCCAACGTCACTGGTGGTCAGAGGCCCAGGTCAGAGGTGTATCGTTCTGCGCTGACAGGTTCTTTTTTACGTTCGGTTAAAAAAAGACGTCAGATATTGGCCGCACAGTCGCATTGTCTCTTTCTAGAGAGTGGTCACGTTTGTGAGGCTCACGCTCGCACTCGGACTGTGTAAAAATATGTCTATGGTAAAATCACATTACGCGCACGGATCAGCATTTTTGTGTAGCTACATCAGTTTCCTTCTGTGACTATGGCTAAGCGTGCACTATGAATTTTAATCGTTGCGATTTAGTTATAAAATAGCAAACACAAAAAAAAATCAAGCGAATTTCAAGCGATTTTTTTCCGCAGTGCGGGGACTCTAGTACATTTCTATTGTTCACAGATTGACAAATTTTCTTCGCAACGATTATAATTTGTAGTGCGCGTTTAGCCTTAATGAGTCCGCTCGCAAGCATCCGCACTTATTCGCATTGACTACTTTTATCATATTATCATACATGCAAATGGACTTCTCGCTCTATCGAATGACGTCACTAAGTGACAAGAAGATAGAGATTTCTACAAAAAAAAATGTTGACTCGTGCGTGCTGCAAATGGAGGCAATTTCGCCCTCAACTGAAATTAATTTTACTATAAACGAGTAGCGACATACTTTGCAATAAGACTAACACTGCAACAATAAAAAAAAAAAGATTTTTTGCATTTAAATGCCATAAGTTGTTTTAATTTGACAGCTGTCAAAAGGGGATGAGGGTACAATTGTTTTTTGTACGCATTTGCCTCTGACGTCTGAATTGGTGAATAAAACACGCGATGGTGCGGAGGATATATATATAGCACTAAGTTTATATGGACTTACCGAAATTAGAGCTCAATTTTTATTCCGTTTAGGTGTCGGGATGACATATTACATGGTATTTAGTATTTATAAATGTTGCTACATTGAATACGTTAGTTGTGATGCATTTTTATATAAATAAAGTTGTTTTTATGAATAATAAAATGAGTCTTGAATGCGCAGAAGTTCACTGTAGGTAGGTACAGACACCAGCACATCAAGCTACCCGAAACTCAAATTTTCCCAATCAACTTTGAGCCTAATGCTTTAGCGATAAGGTTGAAAATCTATTAAAGAAATTTGACAGATTGTAGTAGCTTGATGTGCTGTTTGTACTTAGCTGGTTCAACGAGCAATGTGTACCTATATCTAAATAACTTCTCTATTATCAAAATGTTCTTGACAACGTTAGGACATGATGCGCATACCTTCCTTACCTCTGACCTAATTTATGTATCTACTCTAGGTGAGAGCAGTGTACCGGCCCCGACTTACAAGCTGTATGTAGGTCGTGGGTTCGAACCCAGTCAGGTGCTTTACTTTGTGTAAATAATTTCATCACCACTGCTCTCAAAACGGTGAAGGAAAACATCGCGAGGAAACCGGCATGTCCTGGAACCAAAAATTCTAAGACATGTGACATCTACCCCGCTGGGCCCGCGTGGTAGATTATAGCCAATTCCCTCTCAAAGAAAGGACGCCTGTGTCCCAGCAGTGGGAACATTATAGGCTGATTATGCTGTAATCTAGGTTAATTCACAGTTTAATAAAGCAACATTTATAAGTAACAAATGGAACGTAATATGAACACTATTTTACATTTACATAAGTAGTTATTTCGGCTTAAGCTAACCAGAAACAAGAATTTGTACTTTTATTAGACTTGATATCGCAATGTGGATTAAAATATGCTTTATTGCCGTTTAGAAGAAGTTTTGTTTTGTAAAAAAAAAAAACTTTAAATTAGCATGATGTTCTAAATATTAAATGCGTTTTGATTACAATAAGATTTTGTTTTTATTTATTGTGGTTTCGTTTTCACCTTGTTACCAAACATGTGTGCCTAATTAATTTGATTCCTACATAATTGCCGGTGTAAATAATTGTGTAAACATTTAGGATAGTGATAAAATGTCTGATCATTAAGAAAAACACCGGCAAAGCGCGTGTCACACCTCCGTATAGTATTTTTATCTACTAAGTGACGCGCACTTTGCTTGTGGTAACCAAGTGTACAAACACGCTGTGAATGTGTGCGTGAAGACGAGTAGCTTCAGCACAAACGCTCACACTTCCGACTTCGCCATTTTCTTTGACTGTATCGAGAGCTTTTGCGCTTACACACACATTCACAGCGTGTTTGTAAACTTGGTAACCTCAAGTAAAGCACGCGTCGCTACGTGAGATAAATATACTGTATCGACTATCGAGGGCTCCGTAAAACCGTACAGTAGGTTAGGAAAAATATTTGCTTTTCAAAGTAATATCTATTGTCTGGGACCGCTAAGGGGTTTATTTTAGGGGGTTAGTTTAGCTTCCGCCCGCGGCTTCGCCCGCGCGAGGTATGTCGATAAAAACTATCCTATGTCCTTCCCCGGGATGCAATCTATCTCTCTACCAAATTTTATCGAAATCCGTTCAGTAGTTTAGGCGTGAAAAGGTAACATACAGACAGAAAGACAGAGTTACTTTCGAATTTATAATATTAATATGGATGATTAAAATTAAGTGACGTACAAACGTCACTTAACTTTAATCATCAAAAAATGTATGGTTTAACAGTCGCTAAAGTCTATCAAAAAATACTCTGTGGTCGCTAATCATTACTTAACTTTAAGCAACGTTTATGAATTAAGGGGTAAATTTGTAAAGGGTTTTTGATAGTGTATTTTATAATAAAAACTGCTAGTTAATGAAAATATTATTTATTTTTATTGTAATAAATATTACATAAGCCTCCATCAACTAAATTTTTACTACATTTTTCGCTTTGTAAACTTAGGACTTTAGGAGTTTTAATTTAGATCGACGGTATTTTACAGAAATTTCTAATATTAAAAGTAAAATAATACCTATCTACACAAAAAGTTGAAAGCACACATGTAAAGACGCCAGCACATCAAGCACTACAGTCAAATTTCTTTAATAGATGATTTGTATCGGTATCCTCCAACAGCGCTTCGTCCTTAAAAAAGTTATTAGTTCCGACATCCACGCGAACGAAATCGCGGGCACAGCTAGTTTCTTTAATAGATTTTCAACTTTATCGCTAACGCGTAAGGTTCAAAGTTGATTAAGAAAATACAGTTTCGGGTAGCTTGATGTGCTGGCGTCTGTACATAACACAGTACAAAAACTAAATAAAAAAAATGCTCTTAAATGCAATAATGTAAACTCGTACAAATCACGAGGTAATAATTATTTTACAAAAACCCTCCCCCCTTCTTCCCTTTCCTTTGAGATCGTTAATGACCAGCAATCGAAATGTCCAGCCGGTATATACCTACTGCAAAAGTTTCACTCCTGATGATTCACACCATTGACAGCTAACTTTAAGCTCACTCCACCTAAAGTCTATTCAAACTTATGTTTCAAATTAATATTATTTCAAGTTAAACAAATACCAACTTTATTTAAATGACTAGCACTATTGAAAAAGATATAAATTATTTTGAAGTTGTAGCGTAAACTGAACTTTATATTGTAGGATTTAAAGTTATTTTTCCATAAACTCATACTTATTTGTTTACATTTTTGGCAAATAAATCGCGAATAAAGATTAAGTTGTCACGGTGAGATTTTTAATGTGGTTTGTGAGTGCAGGTCCTTTTTCAGTGTAACGCAAAAAAGCGAGCCCAGGATCCTCGAAATTATAGGTTCCTAAAAGCAGCGTCAATTATCTGTAACCAAAAGATCGGTAGTAACTTTTAAGTATTACGATGGAGTTTTTAGAGGATAAGATAATATAGAGTACTTTCTAGGTGACCCCGCCGCCCTCACCCCCGCCCCCACTTAAGGCGCGGCCAACTAGTTCCGCGCGGACTAGACCAACGAGGCAGCTACAATGTACCAAGATGATAGTATACATACCGTCATAACATTGTTATAATATTTGTCATCCGGGTACTCGGTACCGCGACGCCTTTTCTTGAACACTTGCACGGCCTCGCGCTTACATTCGTCGTGCTGATTTTGGCTGGGCTTCCAATTCGATTTCCCCCCAAACAAACTGACAATCGCACCCAGAAGCCCCACCCCTCGCGCTGGCTCTCTAAGTTGGCTAATCTTCATGTTGTACAGTAAGACGGCGTCCTCCACTGCACGTTCATTGTTGTATTCATTGACGGCAACCAGTTGCGAGAAACGTGTTTCAAGAGTCTGCAAAATATACATAATTATCTGTTTATTACTTATAGATAGGTAGGTATACCAAGCAGTGCTTAAAGTACCCGTCACGAGAAGCTATAAATGTTGTATAAAGAACTTCTACTATGTTACGTAGCGAAAATTCAATACAAAATTGTAATACGAAACGAGCAATTTCACTTGGTGGGGTTATATTTTACCGATATAAAGCGCTGTCGTCTAATGTTTTGTGGTACTAGAACACGGTCTGACTCATGGAACGTAAACATTTGGGCCGCCGTCGCCATTTTTAAATAAGTTTACGCTGACGCTGTCAATGCTGCAGAATGCAGATGCAGAATACTTGGAATCGTCTGACGACAGTAATTAGATGTGATGTGTTAACTAACATAATTATGTCCTCTATAAAAGTCATTACAAAACAGTTTTTTTTAAAAGGTTGCGAAACCTTGAATGTGTGTTTACAAAATTTATAGCTTCTCGTGACGGGGACTTTAGTATACTGAATCGTTGAGGGTTAAGTTAGGAACGCTGTTTGTTATATTTGGCCTTAAGGTGCTGCTACCTCGAAAATCTAAAATCCTTGAAAACCTACTAAGCGAGCGAAAGTGATGCAATTACTTTTGAAATGCAAAAGAAGAGAGATGGCTATAATGTGCGTGCGCTCGGAATAAAACGACGTAATTGCCAGAACGAATTTACTCCTTTTTTAACAAAATAAATTAATTAAATTTAAAACTACTTTGAGTAAACTTTGATATGATAATTATCTATGTTTTATAGTAAATTCCATTGAATAACTCTTATGCGTTACGCCGTGATGTCGAAAAAAGTAAAAACATAGATGTTGCAATTTTTTTGTATCGAGAAAAAATCATTGAATCGTGTATTCCTTTTACATGATACTAGAGCAAAGAGTCGAAAAACATATACCAAAATGTTAAATCCCTATTCCACATACTTAACAAGTTACACGAAATAGAAAAACCATTTTTTTTTCAACATAGCCCCTTAAATGCAAGGTGTGTTTTATGTGTATTAGCATCTTCTTTTAATTTTGTGTGCCTATGCCTAAAGGTTGCGCCTCTAGGTACGACAGTAATGCACTCTACGTTAGTGGTAGTATTGCCTAAGTAGGTAGGTTGTTCGATATCAAACGCATTTAAGTGTTAAAAAGCCGAGATAAGCGCTGGGAATACTTGCCTCCATCACTTCTTTTTTGTATTCGTCGTCCTCATCGTCCTTGTCAGCAAGACAGTGTTCGAGCGTCTCTTCCACACCTTTTTTATGTAAATCTACGAGAGCTTGCGGGTGGAAGCAGCACATCTGTGAGCCCCATGCCGACGTTATATAGTTGTTGTACTTGTGCTCAGCCGCCTGCATGGCGAATTTCTTGTTGTTTTCATTAGCCTTCTTGAATTCCAGAAAGCAACTTTCAATTTCCTGAAAATTTTAAGGTCAAGCTAACTTTTTTTCGAATTGATGGCTAGTAAAATAGTGTTTTGGGAAATCTAGTCATACGGTTTTAGTTTTTTAAAAATATGTGAAGCAAGTTATTATAAATATCTTTGGTTTTTAAAAGTAAGGACGTTACGACACAAAATCATTCATTCAAAATTTATTGTCAGGATAAGAATTATTCTAGGTGGTGTGCCTTTAGTGACTTTCAGTTGCTGTTATTTTAGCGATTTCAAACAAGCAGGCATAAGGCCGCTCATTGTATACGTTTTGTAGGGTTAAATGTATTTTTAGGGTTCGTAGTTCTGACAAGGAGCCCTTATAGTTTCGTCATGTCCGTCTATCTGTCTGTCCGAGGTTTTGCTAAGAGACCGTTAGTACTAGAAAGCTGCAATTTTGTAGAAGTGGGTATATCAATTACGTCGACAAACTGGTAATTTTTTTTTTTTTTTTTTATGGTAGCTTCCCTTCATGTGAAGTGGGGATGCATATTTTTTTCGTCATCTACCCCATCGTGTGGGCTATCTTTGAATAGGTCTTCTAAAATGACTTGGGGGTTGCTAAAATAATTTTTCGATTTAATGCTCCATTTACGAAATATTAAACTTTAAAGTGCAAATTTTTGTTCCAGTAGGTCCCTAAAGCTAAACTGCTGGCTTGAAAAATCTGGAGAAATTCACGATGATAGTGCATTTCATGAAATTTATAGCAGTTAAGAGAAATTTATTAGTTTAGCAGTAACAGTCGTTGAACTTGGGTTTTGAATAATTTTGTACCAAATACATTAATCCTTTAAAGGGACTAAGATGAAGTAGTTGCTTGTTTATAAAGGGTAAAGACTTGCATTGAAACTCAAAATATGAAATAAAAAAAAAACAATATATTATTATAAGATTCACAATACTGCCGCTACATGGCGCTGTACCAACGGGTTAAGTTTTCATTACCTAGTACAGTTCAGTACCTACAGAAGTCACAAACACACTTTGTTTAATTTTCGAATTACAATTTTGTGAATTGAAATAATAACTTGGCAGCAATCGTACAGTTGTTTTTAGCTTTAGCAGGAAGAAAGTGGTTATTATTAGTTAATGTCTAATATATTTAAATAATTATCTTCGAAAATCAACATTTTGTCATTAGTTTAGTATCGCTATTCGATAACAGATGGCGTTGTGCCGTGAGGAATGAAGAACAACAAGTTGAGAACAACAGTTTGTCTCTGCATCACCCAAAGGTTGACTGGTAGAAAATGCTTATGGCATTAAGTCCGCCTTTGTACATTTTTGTGCTTGAGGTATTAAATAAATAAACAACAGAATCGTACTATATTGTATTATCAGGCTACTACGGAACCCTACACTGTGCGTGGCCCGACACGCACTTGGCCGGTGTTTTTTGTTATGTATTTTCTGTTCTAATTACTTACAATAAGGTGTTTAGAAAAATAATAGTTAAATGTTTTAAAAAAATACGCAAAAAAAAAAGTGTAAGCAACATTTATTTAAAAATCTGAAATAAAAATACGATTTATACAAGGCCGAAAACATAAAAAAAATACTTTTCTGATGAGGTTGGCCATGGTCCGGTAAAATCAATAGGTAGGTATTATTTACTAGTGGCCATGATCCAGCCTCACGGCTCGCCGTATATCTAATCCGTCATCGGCCGAAGCCGAACTTTGGATTGTTTTTTTTTATTTATGAAGAATTTTTTTTTGTCCAAGGTGTTAGTAATATATTAGTCCTAAACATATATTAAAAATCTAATATATTAAATCAAATAGATACCTATTATAAGACATACAATTGAAAATACTATCCATAATAAAGGCCGACGCGACGGTCGGCGGGTCCTATTTATTGCGGTCTACTGACTGTATGAACCATAGATATTTTAGATGCAGTCATCTAAAATATCTATGGTTCATACAGTCAGTAGATTGATTTAATTGACTGTATTGCACAGCCGTCCCGCGTCCTTCAATCAGTATTTAAGGACGGCTGTGCAATAAAATCAATCGAACTAAGGGCTACAAAAAATACTGATCCACAAGCACACTTAATAATTCTGAAATATGGCTATCAGAATCTTAGCCTGCGTCCAAACCTCGTGATCTCTTTACGTACGGATTGTTCGGTAGCTTTAAGCACTTGTTCAAGGCGTACTTGCGGATGGACAGGTGCAGGGGGACGTACTTGTAACAGTTGCTCCACGAAGGGGTCATCGTTGTGTGTCGTGGCGCAGTTCCTCTGGCGAGCGAGCGATGCCTCCGCGTGGTCCCGCGCCGCCTGGTGCTGTGCTCGCAGCTTATCGGAGCTGACGCCAGCCTGCTCCAGCTCTTTCTTCATTTTCGTCACGTACAACTCGCGCGCCTCCAGCACGGCGCTCCTGTTGTTCTGATCGTTGATGTTTCGCAAGTACTCGTACTTCTGCTTCAAATTCTGCAATATCCATATTTCTCATGCTTATTATTTTTGTTACTGAACTTATTAGGTAAGTAGGTACTTATTTGACACGTTGTGTATTGGTGTAGTGGAACACACAAGAACAACACAACGAAGGACATAATTTAAGCTCACATGTAACGAAAAAAACAAAAATTATTTATATTTAGGTATAAGAAGGTATGACCTTTACTTCTAACTGGGCTTAGAACAGGCAAAAATGCTTTTATCCACAACTGATATATGTAACTATTTTACTGGATCAAAATATTAAGGTCATATTTTTTGAAACCCTCCTTCAATGTGGACATATTATTATATTATTTTTATTGACATGTTATTATTTTAATACTGTCCAGTGTTCAACAAGTCAGACAACTCATAAAAATGAAAAATAAACTCACCTGCTCTAACTCCGGTCTTCGATCGTCTTCATCATCTTCCGGTACATCTCTAGCGGCGTCGAAGAGCGCGAGCGCCGCCATGCTGGCCTCGGCGTGAAGGTTCACAAGGTATTCTGGGTGCAGACAGAGACGTGCGTGATCATCACACACGCTGCTCACGGCTGCGTCGTATGTTTTCATGGCGAGAGACATCGTTTCACGAACCTTCGTTTCGTTTTCCAATATGTACTGTGACAGACTCCCGTCCAGCTTCTGCCAATGTTAAACAGCTATAAGCGATACTACAAAACTGCTATTCCTGAACGGTTACTTTATTTAGAAATATAGGTACTTTGATTTAAAAATAATACAAAGGTGTGTAAATCAAGTCGGTATGACGAAATCTAAACTGTATGAGTAAATGATAAAATATCTAGTCAAATCAAATCGACTATACCATCGGTCGTCGTCTCAAGTCATACCTCGATGAGTTCTAGGAGCCGCGCGTCAGCGTCTTGCTGAGCGCCCAGTTTCTTCTTCTGCGTGAAGCAGAGCTCGGCGTCCGCGCGCGCGGCGGCGTGCGCGGCGGCCAGCGCGCCGGCGGGCAGGGAGCGCGCGCCGCGCACGCGCTCCGCCATGCGCGCCGCATACAGCGAGCTCGCCGCGCGTGTCGCCGCCAGCAAGCACGCGTCCGCTGTCGCCTGTGACACGTACAAACATACATTGTATACATAAATTATACCAGTTTATTTTGTTCTTTTTAACTGCCTCCTTGGTTTAGTAGTCGCAAGCGCTACTGCTGAGTATGAGGTCCTGGGTTCCATTCCCGTAGGGAAGTACTAAGACCGCTGAACCACACACTTTTTCTCCCACGATTGCACTCACACAAAGTGTCATAACTCATACGCGCGCGCCAGTAGTGACCTGAGGGGAAATTCTCGTAATTTTAAGAACGTTAACAGTCTGATCTCAGTCTCAATCTGTCAAAACTACCTCGAATTTCCCTACATTTTGACAAGTTTTTGACATTTGTTTGTCGCCGAGATGAGACTGCGACTAGATTTTGAACGTTTTAAATTACGAGAATTGGCCTTCTGAACTTTTGCAGAACACCACCGACAATTATATATTTTATAATCATTGACTATCACCCATTCGGATATGACCAAACAGAGTTATTTATATACCTACTGAGGTGACGGTTAATAGAGTGTAGGTGTGTACGAAAAAAGACAGGATTCGCCGACAGAAAATAAACTGGAACATGGTATGAACTCTATCAAATCAGGCGTGCGCTATGCACAGAACAGATAAAAGCTGTTCTGTGTCGCTATGTCAATGAAAGGTTTCGCGGAATCGTAAATGTTATGTCTCCTAATACATTTTCAAGAAGTTGGTTGCAGAAAATGGCTTAAAACTTTAAAAACAATCCTTTTAAGGTTGACTAAGATATTATATCTTGGATTCAATTACCTTCTTCATGATCGTAAACCAAGCTTATGGAGTACCTTCGTAAGGATCGTAGCAGCGTTCAGTAGTTTTTGCCTACCCCTATTGAAAGAGGGCGTGAGTTATGTATGTATGAATTACCTTAAAAAGGGTGACCGCCTCAGGCAATTCATCGCTGTTAAAGGTGTCGACGTACTTCTGGAAGTAATCGAACAGGTCTTGAGTCCGGACTCGCTCACCGTTGATAAGCTTCGGAGTGAGGTGCTCCGGATCGAACAGTGAAGGCACTAGCTCCAGAAGTTTGGATCTGAACTCTTCTGTCAAGTCTGCAAAATTGAAATAAAATAGTTACACATAGCATAACCTCACGTGTAATTTCCCCGATGGGATAGGCAGTTGTTCACTTACATAGTACACCTCATACAAAGCCGATCGGACAAAGTGTTATTGAGTTTTTCCATTAGGAATTTCTTGGTAACAGCCCAGAGTTTGGAAATTGGCGGACCTGTGCCTCGGAAAGCACGTCTCCGGTCGTGTCGGCTTGCCGTCCCATCGGACTATGAGAGTGAGTGAAGAGGGAGTGCATCTGTCTACGCGCACACTTTTGCACTGTCATGTCTCCCGCGCCGAAGGCTAGTCTCCGTTGAGATTGGTCGCCGCGACCGAATATTTCGGTCGGTGTAGCTACACCTATATTTGGCCATAAGTGTCATTAAGTAACACGTTTGAACAATACCTTTTCCACATTGGTATTTTATACACTTGGCTGTTTAAGCGAATTATGTAAGATGTAGATATTATGTATCTAGAATGTTACCGCCAGCAATTATGAGAAAAATAAATAAATAATGTATTGTTGAAAGTGACAAAGCAAGCTAGATTATACTGACCACGAATGCATCCAGCAAAGTTTTGGTTGGAAACGCACAGACCCGGGTGCGGCATCAGGAAGCACTTGATCTGGTCGAAACTTGAGTTAATGTGCTCACGAACCTCCCGCAACTCGGCATTCTGGTTCGGATTCGACTGTTAACATGAATAATCCATTATCATAATTAATGGGATGTTAGGTTAAACGAAGGACCTACTCTAAGGGAGTGTAGTAGGAGTAGGTACTCATAAAAAACAGCAACCTTTACTGTGGGTCCAACTCGGAATAAAGTTTCTGTATTCAAAGAGGATAAGTATAAAACTTGATTAGGTTTTTTTTTTTTGGAAAGAGTGTTTTGAATTAGATTAGGACCACTCCTACTCTACTTCAACACCGGCACCACTGCCGGTGTAATTACAGGCACATGGACATTTGCTTCAGGGAAGGCAACGCCTCTGATGTGGTATCGATGGGCAGCGAAGACGGCACTCACCACCTTAAGAGCCATTAGCTTATTTGTGCCATATAGGTACCCCTCTAATAAGTCGCAAATGAAACAGATGGTAGTATTACCTGGAGCCTCTTGTTGAGCAGTGCGGAGCCGCCTTCGAAGCCATGTGCATGCTCATAGGGGCTTAGCCAGTCCCGCACAAGGAACAGAAGCGTCTGGAACGCCTTGCCCTCTGCGTCACACGCCAGCTTGCCATACTCTGTGAACACCTGCCACACGAACAACATACAATGTTTATACAGGAAAAAAATTACCAGTGCACAAATTGTAAGCATGAATTCAGCAAATGATTCTAGACGAGAATACACATGGTTACAGTTTGCGCACTGGTATTTTTTTTTCTTGTATAGGTATAATCAGACCATTTAATTTCCGGTAGGTACCGAAACTCCCTTCAATATTGTTTCTTGAGAGTGTAAAACCTGAGTACCACAAAACTGTGTTTAGCTATGAAAATTGTTAAACCCTTTTTATTACCAAGTAAGGTAAGGATCTAACCTGTAAGTGTTGTAAATCATCCTCCTTAATGTTGCCAGACAGGTTGTAGATCTGCACGGACGAGATAAGGGTAGACAGCGCGAAGATGGTGGAGTTCTGTCCGATGGTGCTCTCTGAGTCGAAGGTTCCCTGTGTGTCCATCAGCAGCACGGCTACCTGCAACCGCATATATAAGTACCTGCCTTTGAGAACTGGAACAAGTGATAATCAGGCTCATGCAGAACCAATAATACTGACAATAAGCGAGTACCGTATTATATTTAGGTCGTACTGATATTTGGAGACAGAACGATCAACTCTCACCGTCGTGTCATTGCACCTGTTGATATACGTTGTTGTAAATTGGCCGATCATATTTGTTAAGAGACGTGATTCTAGTTTCCAAGATTTAAATGTGTCACCCACCTTCTCGCCGCTCTCCAAGGTGGCGATGATGGGTTCCGGCCACAGCTGGATGCCGGTGGTATCCCGCTCGCCACCGCCTCTCCAGTGGAACCCTTTCAATTGATCGTCCTCATTGCCCAGCCATTCGCCACTCAGCTGACTGGAATGCTGGACAATATTTAGACTGGATTATTTTCTTTTTTCATCAATTTGCATACAGACAGCTATTTATCGTTCTAATCAGAAGAAACTAGATTTTTTTACGAGTCTGGAACGCGGCTACTCAATACTTACAGGCGCGTTGAGGTATCTGAGGAAGAAGTCGAGGATGAAGGACTTGCCGCCGCGGTAGGCGCCGGCTACGCTGAGCACGACCGCGGGCAGGTCACGCACGTCGGGTCGCAGCAGCAGGCGCCGCAGTGCCTCGTCGTCCAGCTCGTAGCGCCGCTCGCCCGTGCCCAGCCGCACCACCTGCACGCCGGCGCTCATCGCACCAGGGACTGCTTCCGCGTCTCCGCTCATTACGTCTGGGGGTCTGGGACTGCGCAAGTGTACACACCGGTTGTGCTATTCTGTAAAAATCTCACCGTGAACGATATTTCCTACCACAAATAGTGGTACCTCTACCTATGTAGGTACAATATTGAACATTGCTAACAGAACAACAAACAATAATAACATAATATAGCTAAGTATAGACTTTTTATCGCGGGAAAATCCCCCGGAATAGCGGAGCCGAGGGCAAAAGCTGGTTTGTTTATCATTTCAAAAAAGAATGTTGATCCATAATCCATAATCTTAAGGGCCTTATCACACTGGCGATTTGCAAGCGAGTCCAAAGCGAGGCACTGCGCAGCGAGCCAACGCGAGCGCGCCGCGAGCTCGCCGCGTATCTGTTGTGAAAAAACAAAACATCTGGCAACACTTTCAGACTGAAGCCGGCTAGTTATCTACAACATGGAATCTATAATAATAATATTATAATAATAATAAACCCCATCGCCGTATCTCTACGTTGACGTCGTGGTGGGGCTTGCGCGCTCCGAACTCTAGGCCCGTGCCGGAAAAGTTTACTTTGCCGGAACGGGTCTAAGGTGAGGAGCCAGACCAAGAGAGATACAGAAATCCGCAGGGCAGCATGTGGCGAGCTGTTGGGCAGTAGCGACCCCACGGACCCTATCTCCCGGGAGAAGTCTTGTACCTCACCTCTGGCTTGCCTTTATTGGCCGGCTGGAGTGAACAATGACGAGGAACAGAGCTCCCACCTCATTCTTGCCTTTATTGGCTGGCTTGAGTGGAGATTCGCAAGAGCAAACGTGCTCGGAGGAAGGAAGTATTCCAGTAAGATGCTGGTAGGGATCTTGACCGTACTTCCGGGATTGTCCTGATAGCCGTGGAATACCTCTCCACTTCTCAGAAGCCCCTCAGGACATGTTGCCCCCTTGTCGCTACGTCACTATGTGCTAGCGACCGTTTCCGGGGGCCCATTATTGAGTGTGCAAGTCACCCCCTGCTATTTTATCCGTGTATATAATAAACATTGATCAGGCAGGGGTCATAGTTCTTCCATAGTTCTTAGCAACCAGTCCACTTTAGCCACCCAAACCCATAGGTCAACTTTTTGTTTTTCCATATGCTGCAATAGTCCTACACCAACCGGGGGTTGTCCTTGGCTGCACTTGCATAGTGCATACAGGGATAATCGTCGGTTGGTGTCACATTTCATTAAAATTTCCTAAGGGGCCTCTGCGAGTTGGCTTCGGCCCCTCGTACGCCTTCCAAAGGACCGGGACTCAATGGTCCCGAGATATAAAAAAGAAAATAATTAAATAATAATAATAGCTCTTGACCGGTTTTTTATGTCTAATGACACAGAGGCCAAAACAATTTTTTGCTAGGTTGCTTACACATTACTTTAATAAAATGAAATAAAAATTAATTCATTTATCATTCAATTTGGCCATAAACAAGCAGTAATTAGGTAAAAAATAATTGGTAAGACTTCGTCTAAGACAATCATGGCTTATATAGTTCTAAATCGTCTGTACTATCTTCGCCATAAAGCTTTGCACCCGAATTCCAATCACCCTGTATATCCATTCAAATATTATAAATTCGAAAGGGTGTCTGTCTGTCTGTTACTTCTTCACGCTTAAACAGCTGAACCAAATGAAATTTGGTAAGCAGGTATAGAGATAGTTTGAGTCCCGGGAAAGGACATAGGATAATTTTTATCCCGATATTCCCACTGGATCGACACTTATGCGGGTGAAACCGCGGGGCGCTGCTTGTAAATTATAAAACAAATCCCCCGCCGCGTCTGTGTCTGTCTGTCTGAACGCGATAAACTCAAAGACCGAGCGGATTTTCATACGTTTTTCAGCAATGGACGGAGTGATTCATGAGCAAGGTTTAGGTGAGGTTTTGTGTAAATTGGCTGAAATAAGACGATGATTGTTGAAGATGTGATGAAATAATGATCAGTCTATTTAATTGTGTCGCTGTTTATTCATATAAGTAATAAGCAAGCTATTAATTTATTTCATCGTCTATATGCAGTAATTAGAATAATGCAAATCTTCAAAATATGTTTCGTAAAATTTCGTTGAAATATTGGTAGTAAGTACGTAATTGGTACTCACCCAATAAAATATTAAATAGGAAGATATAAAATCACTGTTTATTAGTAACAAGATGCACTTCTTGAGTCGATGGCTACTGACAACGCTGAATTACTATTACTACTGAATACTGATCGTGAAGTTACGAACTTTAAAGAGTCATCGATTGAGTATGAGTCACTGAGACTGACTGAGACAACTCCTGAGCAAATATCGCGAAATTTATAGTGAGTCTGAGTGTTGTAGGTAAAACATACGTCCGTTTCATCACTGACTAGACATTTTCAACCTTATCTTCCAACAGATAAAGTCTATATTTTACTGTTTACGCTTGCATCATAGTTCGTTTAGCAGTGCGAATTTTGATGTTATAAATAGCACAAATACTGATAGCGGATAGTTTGCTGTGAGTAATGTTACCAGAAAAAAAAATATTACCATCATGGTAGGTAGGTAGGTCAAATAATGTTTTATGTAGCAGAGCAGCAGAATAATGGTTCATTACTGATAATGGAATGTTTGTGTATGATGTGTGATGTACGTACCTATACGACGTCATTATTGTTTTGTATAACAACACCAGACATTTACCGCAAAATTACCAATCGTAAGCTTGGGAAACTGGCAGGAGACATGTCATTACCCTTCTGTATAAGAGTAAAAATAGCTTCTTGAAATATGTACAGACGCCAGCACTTCAAGCTGCCCGAAACTGTCAAATTTTCCCAATCAACTTTGAACCGTAGGCTTGAGCGATACAGTTGAAAATCTATTAAAGAAAGACAGATTTTAGTAGCTTGATGTGCTGGCGTCTGTACATACATAAAGGTCACCTTACAAAACAAAATGAAATCATCAAAATCTCAGCCGAAATTATTTTGACCTCACTATCGGGTTCAGCACCTTCGAAAACCGTGAAAACGACACCCATTATGACGAATTTTTTTGCAACCGCCATCTTGGATTTTAATTTTTACCTCACTGTTCGCATCAGCACCCTCGAAAACCATAAAAACTATCTCTCTCTCTTTCATGTTTAAAAAAAAGTCGCATAACGCTTTTTCGTTACGTGATGATTTCTCCATGTTTACTTCTGCCGCAGGCTCCGTTATAGAACTTCGTTCCAAAAGTGTAAAAAAAAAGTAATATAAACGCAAAAAGCAATTAAATGAACAAATATGATGTAAGCAAAGTGGCTATTTTTAAAGCAAAAACTCATATTTAACTTTGAATTTCTAACAAATGGCAGAAATTAAAATTAATGTATGGCAACACAAGAGACATCGTTAGGTATATTATCGGGCCTTCCCCTGTAATTTATTGTAAACATGCAAGCAATGTATGTGTTTTTTTTATAAATGACGCAACTAACATGACTGTACGAGTTGCTGTAGGTATTATCATGCGTCATTCATTCGTATACATACATCCAATTTTTTGTTTTGTTTTGTTTGAATGTAATGTCCCAGGTTTCGGGCTAAAGCCACTTATAATGTTTTTATTTATGTAAGTTAGAGTTTTGCAGCTAATACTAGGTACTGTCTGTTTGTAATGAGTGGACCTAGCTCTTCACCCGCGACTTCTTCCGTGTAAATTACACACTTTCCCTTTAGAAATATATATTATACATATTTAACGCATGCTAGATCAACCACTTATAACGGGGATCAGAACTGTCTCAATTATAACAAGTTATTTTGTAACCTATCTACGAGAGCGTGCTGTACTGCGCCCACTAATGCTTCTGCTTTATAATAAACTAGTTTCTGCCCGCGGCTTCGCCAAAGACAAAGACATTTATTCTCGGATATGGTAGGTACAAAGTTGGTTGGTATAAATGGATACGCTCAACACAAAGTCCTCCGGTTAAGCAGTAAGGCAACCTTAGTGAGTTGCAACTGCGAGTGGTCATATCAAAAAAAAAAAAACATCCGCCGCTAATAGCGGCATACGAATATTTACAGTGTACTTACACGTGGGTAGGTATAAAACCTAACTTGTATATTACTTAAACTCTAATAAATAATACAAAACACTTTTTTATAAGTACTCTAATATACAATATCAAATAAAAACAACAATAACAACATTTTTATTATACAACTAAATAAATGTACCGTATTTATATAAGGTACATTTATTTAGTTGTGTATGTTTGTTTTGTTGGTAAATAAGTAAATAATATATATGTATATAATACCCTACCCTATTTACCCTTATAATCAAACAATTCTATTAAAGTGTAAAAAATATTTTGGAGAAGCCAACTTTCCAGTTTTTTTTTTTTGTAAATTTTAAATGGTATGTAGCTCTCTTATCACTAGTGGAGAGTGCTATTACAAAACTGGTTTTTAAAATTTGGTGGGGTCCCTTTTTGCAAATCTATTGTTTTCGGCTTGGATGTCGGAAATTATCCCACGTGACAGTACGGGTGAAGCAGCCCATGTCCTTCCCTAGGATGCTATCTATCTCCTTGCCAAATTTTTCACCGTATCCGGCGACAGCTACCCAGGCTAATTCTCTTTCTTTTCACGAGTTCTCTGATGTTTTTTTTGTAATTAAGTACACCAGAACCCGCAAACCCGGACATAGCAAGGCTTTTAATTTGGCGGCAGAAATAGGTAAGTAGGTACTTCTCCGAAAGAGCACCTTTACAGAGAGATATACCTACTTATCAGTTAGATAAGAGAGGTACTTGAACAATATCCTCATTTAGACAACAAAGACCAAACTTTAAGAAACCCGGTTGCAGAAAAACCTATTTGAGACGTTGGAATCTTCTTTATCTTTAAGAAGAAGAAGAATAAGAAACTTTTATTTGTAAACATAGGTAGTTAGACGGTGTGTTAAATGTTACAATATAGTTAGATTCATGTTTTGCCGTGAAGCGTACAAATATATGTGTTAATTTAAAATGTATATCCATAATAACAATATTGGATTGTACTGATCTGACAAATAAATGATATTATTATTAAAAACAATACACACCTAGTTACATACCTAGTTTAAAAACTTTTTTTGGACGTTTGTTTTTTTTTTGCTAAAATGTTTTTATTTCTCGCTGTTTAGTGGGTCTGTTTATAATTTATCTAAGTTACAATAGCCTAATGTCAACTTACTCATCGCCTACAAATTATTGCTTTTCCCGATGCAGTGACGTTAATTGTTGAGGAGTTCTCATGGTATTTCACCATCAGCTCCATTTCACCATTCACATTGTGACGAACATAAATTGTTTAGCAACTTTATTAAAGTAATCGAATCTCAACCCGTGAAATACTTATTATTGAGTAGTTCCGGTGGCCATCTGTGGTATTCATCATCAGTTCCAATTTACCAAATAGTGGTTTCGGAGAGCAAATGCACGAGTTACTATAAAAAATACCCAAATCGCTTATAGGTTTGCCTATACTGGATTTCCATGGGATCCTCTCATCAGATTTTAACTTGATGGCAATGGGAATCCGTACCTGTTATAGTCGCGAATCATATTTTGATCAAGATACAACCTGACAGTGACCTGAAAATTGCAAAAAATGTAAGAAAAATTGAATTTCGCGGGCTACTACTGCGCATTCACCTTAAATGTATTTCGTGGTACCGGAGTGGCCGCCCGCCGCCGTCCGGATCCGGATATATGTCTTATCTATCGACGTAGAATTTATTTCTAAGGATATCAATGCGGATCTATAGGATTTTGTGATAACATTGAACAAGTAACTTCATTTCCTATGTTTCAACGAAGACGTCACACCGCTCCTCCGGCGTCATCAGTTTTACCTCCGAAGGTCTTCATCAGAACTTCACCAAAGATTCCCTCACCTCGAAAATACAAATTTATGAACAAAAAGAAAACAAATATTGTTCAGAGTTATGACACATATGCACAACCCTACTAAACATAATACATGAGTAACTACTTAAACACTGAACAGATACTTACAAAACATTCTTTCTCAGTTTTTAAAGACGATTGATAATTTTTTGAGGACTTTTAATTGTTCAGAGCATTCCAAGGACATACCTATTTAAATGTATCATTCTAGATTCGTTTTTCGCGAATTCGTGAATCCTGTAGGGGAAAACCCGACCACGTAAACACTTGTATTGCCAGTCACACATTTAAATTTCTACTATTTATTTTGATAAATATTATTTTAATTGACTTTAATATTTCTGTCCTTTTCTTATTTTAATATTATTATGCTAGTTTGTTAACTAGATAGGTACTTCCATGGGCTAGTTTTTAGATACAGGTTATTATACTGTTATGCAGGGTAGTGTCATCGGGTTTTCCCAGTACGAAACTTTCAGAAGCAGTCCGGGGTAGGTCTGCAGTTTTTCTCGGTTATTGGCAACTTTTAGATACTTACTTAAACAAAACTGGCGAATTGTGAGTGTTTATTATAAACACATCTACCTAGTACCTACTGCTTCAGGCAATTCAGGCGCGGCGTTATGTTGTTTAAGTAAATGCCTTGAGTTTATGCTACCGTAGGTACTTTTATTGCTATAATGCTATAAATAATAGGAACCAAGGTGGATCGAGGGAGCTAAAATAACATATTTATAAGATCTATTTCTTACTAAATTTTATATTTTGTAAATATTATAAGAAATTATTTAGTTACATATATTTTTTTTTTTTGTAAATTATAAAAAAATATATAAATATTATAAAAATATAAACAATTATTATAAAAAATATAAAAAATTATAATGCTACTGTCCTGGTAAGAAAACAATATTCTAGTAACATTACTCACTGCAAAATCATTTCGTTCTATTTATGTTATCAATAAATTCGCACTGCTAAACGCTATATGAGGCAAGCGCAAACAATACATTTTAGACTCTATGTTTTAGTGAGGAAGATTGAAAATATTATGAGGGTTGAAAAGCACATGTATCTCATTATCACAATCATCACATACTATATTCACATACATAACAGGCTCAGACAGGCTGCAAGTTTTTAAGGAATGGCTGCATGCAGTCGTTGCTGTCGTTTGGTCCTTCCTTGTCTACTTACGCTTATGTATTCCTTCTCTAACAGTCGGTGATTCAATTTGCAAAAAGTTCGTAGTTTCAATGTTTAGTGATCTTACGTATTATTTCCCCTTTTATTTAATATCTCAGGTGAGTACCAAAGTTGTACTGACGCATGTTTAAAAATAAATAAATAAATTATTAGTATTTGTACCTATCTAGATTCATCCGCCAAGAAACTGGCTAAATTAAACAATGTAGAATCGTGAACGTATGCGTTTTGTATATGTTTATCAAAAACCATGTGTGGTCTAGGATATAAGTATATTTGTATGTAGGATTCTTTATACCCACGAAGCATGTTAACGACTGGATGGATTTTTACCCGAGTCCGATACGACAAAGCCATCTTATAATTTTATTTACTAGAATATGGGGTTTATTTATAAACGGTGATTAAAGTTAAATGACGTTTATATGTCAAAAATGTATATACTTTGAGCAACGTTTATGAATAAAGGGGTGTCTATGTCAATGTTGCCAGTGCCCTTTTTTCAAAAGTAACATAACATGAGTCAAAAAGTAACATTTTGATGGCAAAAGTAACATTTTATTTTTAGGGTATTATTTAATTTTGTTTAAATAGCTCAAAAAACAGTTTTTTTCTTCTTTGTAAGTACCAAAGTTTTGGATCGGCTGAGAAAAATAGATTTTCAAATAAAATATCTAATTATTTCTTTTTATATCTCGGGACCATTGAGTCCCGGTCCTTTGGAAGGCGTACGAGAGGCCGAAGCCAACTCGCAGAGGCCCCTTAGTAAATTTTAATGAAATGTGACACCAATTATTAATTATTTCTTATTATTATTGTTAAGTAATTATTTCTTAGTCTGTAATATAATTTAAACACAAAGTCATAATTAATTATACCCGTTTAATAATCACCACATAGAACTTAGAATATACTTTTTTAATAAAATATACTCGTTCAGCAAGCGCGCGGAAGGGCGAAAGAGATAAAATCATCGGTAGGTACTCATCAAGCTATACATAACCAGATTACGAAAAACCTATACCTACCTACAATGCGAGTTCTGTTAAAACTAGAAATGTACCTATAGCTCGATGTGTCGCCGTGTGTATGTACATTGTACAGAGGTCAGCACATCAAGCTACCCCAATCTGTCAAATTTCTTTGATAGATTTTCAACTTTACCGCAAAGGAATAAGGTTCATATTCAATTGGGAAAATTTGACAGATTGGGGTAGCTTGATGTGCTGGCCTCTGTACCTACATGTAGAGATATTTTCATTTGATCGGTTAGACAATGTTTGCCCACATTAAATATGTTTCAAGTACGAAATGTAACGTAAAAGAAACATCTTGCGTCGTGTAACATGGAAGTAACATAACAGGGCCAAAAGTAACGTAAAATGTTACAAAAGTAACATTTTGGCAACGCTGGTCTATGTATGTTCATCTGTTCCCTCATTCATTCAACCATGCAACCGATGTCACCCGAAGTACACACGAACCGCATGTGGCCGGCAGCACCTAGTTGTAACTAGGCTAAATTCAGGTGTAGCCGCACTTCGGCTATTAGCCGTGCCGTATAGAAAAGCAATGCAATTGAAATTTGAAATGGTGGGTACTGGAATCATCGTAATCTTATCAAGTATTTTGCAAACGCCATAGACTTATAAAAGCAGATGAACTCCGCGCCACGCATAAAGTGAAGCACAGTAAGTAGCCGGAGCCGGACCGTTTGTACAAACACGCCTCACGCTCACATTTATATCATAGTATGCCGACCGGCCGCCATTACGTGACACGACAGCGTCAATCGTCAATCCCGCACTCATAGATCGGTACGGTGCTTCACTTTCGATATGCGTGGCGCGGAGTCCATCTTTTTGTATAAGTATATGGCAAACGCATAGGTAATTACAAAAATAATTCTATGATACGCTAAGAACTGTGAAAATTTATAAACTAGCGTATTTTGTACTCTGTACCTACTCAAAGTAAGATATAATATAACTAACTTGTGTTATGAGTACCCAGTGTTCCAACAAAAGTTATTACACAATGGTGCAACAGGTTCCCACGAGGGACAGCAGGGGCATTAGTGCAGTTTCATTGTCACAGAGAAATGAAGTAAAAAATATAAAACAGCAAAAATTATACAGAAAATAGAGTGGACAACGTATGTAAGTGTGTGAGGGTGATTGAATGTTTAGGGATGTGTAATATCGTAAATTTAAAATAATTAGACATGAATGAGAAATCGCGTATGAGATGCAGTGAGTGACTAAGTAGGTATCTTAAGCAGATGTTCGGTGTCTTCGTAATTAAGTTTTTGTAGCCATCCTTGAACACTTTTCTTACATTCGAACCTAGTCATTGGATAAATGTTGCAGTTTTTGTTTACGATATTGTACAGGTGGTTGCTTATAATATTGTAGTGACGTTGAGCAAGAGCAGGAGGCCTACCATGATCTAATTAAAAACGATTCAAAAGCAAGACATTTCAGTTTAGGTTCTTAAACTGCATCGCTCACAGTCGTACCATGACGTCCAATACGCTCAGCGGCATTTAGATCGTTGAAAGTGAATGAGCGTTAAGAGCTCGTGGTAGGTATGCAGATGGCGCGGCCTAAATTGAATCGTTAAACTGACGTCATGGTACGAATTAGAAGAACAGTAGGCCAAATCTCGTAATTTAAAACGTTCAAAATCTAGTCGCAGTCTCATCTCAGCGACAAACAAATGTCAAAAACTTGTCAAAATGTACTGAAATTTAAGGTATTTTTGACACATTGAGACTGAGATCAGACTGTGAACGTTCTTAAAATTACCAGAATTGCTCCTCTGTTCAGTTTAGGTCCTAAAGTGGATCGCGTTAAGAGCTCGTGGTAGGTATCCTGTTGTGGATTATTGGGTGGAACAGATTTGATATTTCCTACGGTTTAGTGTGTAGTTTTCAACGGATGGGATACTTGGTATTTGTAGATATGGATACTTGGTATTTGTTGATATGATAGATATTCGTTATCTTTCAGCCGCTACAGACGGCTACGGAATGTTTATACTGAAAGATAACGAATCTCTACCAAATCTACAAATATCAAGTATCTATTCACTTTGGATACGTATTCTGCACCTACCTAATTAGTACAATATTTAGTTGGCAGTGTTGGCACTTCTGCTCTTTGTCATAACTCATAAACAAAGAAGAGGCTCATAATGTAAATTAGTGTAGATTTAATTAATTTATTATTGTTTTCTTTGTAATAAGTACCTACTATTTTGTGAACAAGTAAGTTAAATAACAACTGAGTCATACCTATATTACATAAAGATATAATAAAACCGCAAAGTCCAATATGGATTTTGCGGTTTTTAGTTGACTTGACTCAATTATACAAAGCGTACCTATTTACCTAATTGGAATTACAAAAAAAAACTGAAAAGTGATTACTGTATAATTTACACTATGAGACCACCGGTGCAGTGATGGCCCACTGGCCCAGTGGTAACGGCCGCGGCTCTCCTGAGCTCATGACGGTGAAGAAGAATATCGTGCGGAATCCGGAATGTCCTATTAGAACCAAAAAAACCTGTCAAGTGCGAGTTGAACTCACGTGGAGAGGGTTCCGTACGATGAATATTTTATCACCGACATTCCAACTGAAAATGTAAGTTTGTACGCACAATATTGAGAGATTTACCATGTTGTTTCAAGATCATAGACTTCTCATTAATTTTCCTGTAATCTATAGGTATAGAACTATTTTCTGTATTTTTTTCAAAATTTTAGGCTCTGTAGTTTCGGAGATAAGGCCCCCCCTTATCTCCGAAACTACTGAGCCTAAAATTTTCAATGGAATGGTAAATTTCCGTCTATTGTCTTAAATAACTTTAATACAATTTACTTTAAAATTATGAAATATATATATATATATAATATATTTGAGATCCTCACGGTAAGCCCTTTCATTTGATATGTCACACGGTACAGATTGCGAAACTTCTTTTTTAAATTATCTATTTACCCCTCAAAAATGACTCCCATTTTCAAAACTCATTTATTTACGTTAAGTACACGTCTGTGTTTGGGTGACAGAGATTCATATGTGTACCAAATTTCAACTTAATCGGTCCATAAGATTCGGAGCAAATTGGCTGTGACAGACGGACAGACAGACAGACAGACAGACACACGAGTGATCCTATAAGGGTTCCGTTTTTTCCTTTTGAGGTACGGAACCCTAAAAAACCAAAGATAGTGACATCCGCCGACTCGCACTGGGCCCGCGTGGTAGATTATGGCCGACTCCCTCTTACACAGGCTGTGTCCCAGCACTCCCAGCTGTGATAAAATTAAGGCTGATTATGAGGCCACCCTAGAAATCGCGAAACATAGGGAGAGAAGAAATTTACATTATATTGTAGTTGGTTGTAGGTACCATTTTCCAAAATCTGTGAATGCAATTAGCAATTAAGTACTTACTCATAAAGTCAAGCTCAGTGTCCTTAGACCGTCTTCCTGTAGCTAAAGAGTTATCTTTACTTCTTTAGTACAGAGGCCAGCATATCAAGCTACCCCAATCTGTCAAATTTTCCCAATTGAATATGAACCTTATTCCTTTGAAATAAAGTTGAAAATCTATCAAAGAAATTTGACAGATTGGGGTAGCTTGATGTGCTGGCCTTTGTACATCGAGCGAGCGTGATATGTTTCTTCTAGTCTCAGTATCCTTTAGCTTTTGCAAAGGAACTACTGATCCAAAAATTCTCAGTAGTACCTTCAAAGGAACTGCTAAAGGAACTAGTGAGCACAAAAGCAACAATAAAAGTGCCGGCACTAACTGCTCCGTCTGAAAAAATCCACTCTGTAGCAGAATGATCTTTATGCACAATCTCTGCTCCAACATAATATGTATGTTATGTCCGCTGTTATCGGTTCTGTTAACGGGTTGTTCCCCGATACGGGTCAGTGGCCGATGTAGAATTGTAAGTACCTACTAATTTTAAGTACATAAATTACCATAATTAGTCATCTTAACCAACAATAAAGTCATCGTATGTTTTTATTATATCGAACTAGCTTCTGCCCGCGGTTTCGTCCGCAATGTACCTATGTCGATAAAAAACTATCCTATGTCCTTCCCCGGGATGCAATCTATCTCTTTGACAAATTTTACCGAAATCCGTTCAGTGGTTTAGGCGTGAAAAGGTAACATACAGACAGACGTCCCGCTTTTCCCGTGACATCTTCTAGAACGTTTTCGTTCGCTGTCTATTTTCGGCGGATTACAGTTTAGTGGATAACACGTCCAAATTATTTAACATTGCTAACTTCTCTATAGAAATAAGTGATATAACTATGTTTGTAACATGTTTAGTATGGACACACCTTTAGAAGAAGGGATTGTTAAATAACACAAAACATTGGTATGTGAATTTTCTAGAACTATAATGTATAACCGAAGTATCGTCCTCAAATAGAATACATTGTTGTGATGTCACTTCAGGAATATAATTTACTATAGCTTCTGCCCGCAACTCTGTCCGCGTGAAATTTCTTGTTCCACCGCCCCACCCCTTCGCATCGCTTGGCCTGCCCGCGCTATTACTTCGTTTTCACATAGCGTTTAATTTTTGCTCGGCTCTTAAGTATTCTGGCGTGATGTTAATATAGCATTTTTAAGAAGAATCGGGCTATTAAATGCAAAAAGATTTTTTCAAATCCGACTAGTAGTACCAGGGATTAGCGCGTTCTAACAAAAAAACAAACAGTCTTCAGCTTTATTATTAGTAAGATAAGATTAAATCTAGATGTAAATAAGGAAGAGAAGAGGGCATAGTACACTTCCCTGAGGAAAACCGAAATTATTTCTTTCAAAAGTAGACCTGAATGGACACAAGTATATCATTTCATTGGTTATATCGACGCATTGTTTTCTGTTGCTTAGGTAGATTTTCATCCAATAAGTGCTTTACCTCTGAATCTACATATATATGGCTGGAATTTATTGAGAAAGATTTTGTGATAAATGAAATCGAATGATTTGCGCATGTCAAAGAAAATAGCAGCAATTCTATTACGTTTATCGATGTTTTCTGTTTTTTTTTTTTTGTATTCGTCATAACTCGCATTTAAAAAGAATACAACTTTACCTTTCTATATAGAAACACGCATAATAACAATAAATTATGTTAAGTCACTTAACAGTTGGTAAAAACTTACATTTTCAAATCATGGTGCTTATTAAGCCTTTTAAAAGCTGGAAGAGATTTTGATTTCTTGATCAGTAGGTAATTGCGCACTGCTTCATTCTTACATAATCATCAACATCTCACACGTGCGATAACTGTTATATTGTTGCGAAATATTATAATAGGATAGATTATAGTCTAGACGCGCGTTTATAGACGCGCATCACTATTGTGCAATTTCCCTGTATAGTCTGTTCTTAAAGTATCTGATGAAATTGTAAACAAACCTTGTTAAGGTTAAATGCTTACGCAATCACTCACTAAAGAGAATTAGTTATAAATATATTCTTATGAATGTTCAGCATTAAGAAGATTTCTACTTGATATCCATAATTTTTGGTAAAAGTGGAGTTTTACCAAAAATTATTGTTTAAATATCATTCATCATCATCATCGCCATAATTTCAACCGCAAGACGTCCACTGTTGGACGTAGGCCTCTCCTAGCTGGGACACATAAAAAGTTACATTAATAAACTGTAATTTTAATAAAAGTTAGTAAACGTTCAAAGTTGATCACGTGACTCAATTATGTCGGAAACGTGTCACTACGGGGTTTGGTCTTATTGTGTTTTCAAGTTGCATTGATGTCAGCTATCGATTTATATAGGTCTCATGCGTGGCCGCCATTTTCAAAACGGCGCGACATTAAGTCTTTTGAAAAAAAAAATATGTAAGTGGCGTTTTCTTATCCATTTGTCTACATAAATTCCAACAGGCTATATAGGTATGGTGGTATTAGGTGCCAGTTACATCCTCGCGCGAGCTCCTTCTGGGGGTGATAGAACACTGACGAATATAAGAGTGTTGTGGTGTAAAGCAGCGCATTCACGATCAATTTTAAAATGTAAAACCATTAGTAAGTAATTGCAAGATAACCCCTAGCTCATTGTTATAAAGTATAAATTAGAATGATTCACGTGGGTTTACACCATAGGTACCGACATAAGAGTTGCATTACGATGACTAATGGTTTTACGTCGATCGTGAATGTCCTTCCTATGTCTGCAGTGTCAGGCACGATGAGCGGCAGCGCGGAGCGTGGCGCGGCGAGCGCGGGCGTGCAGGTGGTGCGGCTGGGCGCGGGCGAGCAGCGCTACGAGCTGGACGACGAGGCACTACGGTGCCTGCTGCTGCGTCCCGACGTGTGCGACCTGCCCGTGGTCGTGCTCAGCGTGGCCGGCGCCTACCGCGGCGGCAAGTCCTTCATCCTCGACTTCTTCCTCAGATACCTCAAAGCGCCTGTGAGTATTGTGATCACTTATTTATGTACTTTTTTGGAACATTCGCACCTGGTAAGTTGTACACACTACCTTCGAGGAGGATGTGTAATCAACTGCTGGTTAATTCGATCCCTTGGGGGGTCGAGCGAAGCCAGTAATCGCCATGCTGGTCTAAAATGGCATTCATTCAGATGTAGGTACCTAACCCGTAACTGAGGTAAATTGGTTATGTGAAGCGAGCAGCTGCACAGATCAAGTATTATCATTTGACAGACATCATTTTCTCATCATTTATGAAATTATTTCAAGCTATTTGAACGATGTTTTATCATTTGTTAGCGTTCCAGTCAGCTGAGTGGCGAATGGCTGGGCAAAGAGGACGAGCAATTGAAAGGGTTCCACTGGAGAGGTGGCGGCGAGCGGGATACCACCGGCATCCACCTGTGGCCGGAACCCATCATCACTACTATGGACACCGGCGAGAAGGTGGGTGATACATCTTGAAACCTAAAGTCACCCATAACAAGTTATCCGTTGGCGTTAGCCCACCTGTACGGTACACATTAACCATTCTAGAATAAGCCTAAAATTGCCGACCAATAGTACAGTATTTTTTATGTAAGAAGGCGAAGGGGTTGGTCTAGGTAATTGTCGCAAAGTTCTGTGCTGTTCAATGCAGACATCGGTAATTCTTAAAACACATAATATAAGGTACCGTATCCCTGGACATATGGATCTACGGAACGACACGTGGTGCTAATTCGTATCTATGTGGTTGCAGGTGGCCGTGCTGCTGATGGACACGCAGGGCACCTTCGACTCGGAGAGCACCATCGGACAGAACTCCACCATCTTCGCGTTGTCTACACTCATCTCGTCCGTGCAGATCTACAACCTATCTGGCAACATTAGGGAGGATGATTTACAACACTTACAGGTTAGATCTTGATTGGTTTATTTAAATTCTCTCAAGAAATAGAGTCGATGGCCCTAATCCGGTAAAGTAAGACTGAACGATATTATAATATTGAGTCATGTTTGTGACGAAGCTGACAGATAAGGGAGGCTATGATAACGATAAACGATGAGGATATTAACTCAAAAGTGCCTGTGAATGGTTGAAATAAATGCAGATTGGTGCGGGCCGCGCCGCACCGTAACACAACATATAGCAAAAATCTTGCTTCATAATTTTCGTACATTTTCAATTAATCAACGCACACTACAGGCGGGCCGCATTGCTGTGGTCCGTTGCGGCTGTAATGTGCGCTTGGCTTTACTGAAAATTTTCTGTTCTTGTTATCTGGCAGCTGTTCACGGAGTACGGCAAGCTGGCGAGCGAGGCAGAAGGCAAGGTTTTCCAGACGCTCCTGTTCCTGGTGCGGGACTGGGCGAGTGCCTACGAGCACGCGCACGGCTTCACTGGCGGCGCCGCGCTGCTGAAAAAGAGGCTCCAGGTATTATTATAAATTATTATTATCAGCCTTCGTCTCTGTGAGAGAATGGGTCGTAATTAGTGTATTATAAATATAGTTACGAATCAGCATCTGACCTCTGTTTTACTCAGGACACTCCGTGCATCCGTCCTAATCAACTAAGTATTATAATCCCGTACGATAACCGACATTTATGTTACCAGTCGAATCCGAATCAGAAGCCAGAGTTGCGTGACGTTCGTGAGCACGTCCGCTCGTGTTTCGACCAGATCAAGTGCTTCCTGATGCCGCACCCGGGCCTCGCCGTTGAAGATCAAAGCTTTGCCGGATGCGTTTGTGGTCAGTATTATTTAGCTAGCTGCCAGCCGATGTAACAGTAGCCAACAGCTTAAAGCTATCGCCAATCAGTACCCGAACTGTTTTATTAAAACAAGTACAACAACAACCTACCTATTATTAAATTGCAGACCTGACAGAAAAGTTTAGATTAGCACTTCTGGACCTGGTACCCTCACTGTTCGATCCAGAGCACCTCACTCCGAAGGTAATCAACGGTGGGCGACTCCGGACTCAAGACTTGCTGGACTACTTCCAGAAGTATGTTGATATCTTCAATAGCGATGAAGTGCCTGAAGCCGTCACCATTTTTAAGGTAGGTACTTTGAATAAAAGTCTATGTAATATGAACCATTCTACAGTAATATTGCTTATTTTAGAGGTCTCAATAAAGGATGCATTTTACAATATTACTAGATAATCAACGCAATTTTAAATTTTCGGTCATCATTGTAAATGTTAAATGTAAATTCAGATTCAATTTACTGGCTAAATCATTGATAAAGATTTAAGAACAATAAGGGCTCCATGTGAGAGCCATGTGGTACTCCTGGCGGTGTAACATTTGATTGAGATTATCTTGGACAAGTGCCATTACTACTATTTGTGTGAGATTCTTCAAATAAGACTCGCACCTGCTGTGACTCGCACCAGCACAGTTATAAGCATGAGTCATGCTGCATGACTCATACTCAAACCCATGCCCATTTAGAAGAATATTGTGAACAATAAGATCAGTTAAAACTATTTTACAGAAAGAAAGAGCACCTAAGACTTCATGTCTACTTCGTATGATTTAGTACTATTACTAACGTTCCATGTGCACCGAGTTAGAATGTTCTGCGAAAAGTCCACATTTTCCTTGATTATTATTAACATAGTTTATGATCTAGTGTCATAAGTAGCGGGCTGCTATTGGACTTTAAGCCGTTTACTTGATTGATGTTCTGCAAAAAGGTCAGCTGCGTAATTATATGGCACAAATCGACGTATATGAGCATAACACTCAATTGACAGGCGACCGCGGACGCGTGCCTGCTGGCGGCGAAGCGCGCGGCGCGCTCGCTGTACGCGGCGCGCATGGAGGCTCGCGTGTGCGGCGCGCGCAGCGTGGCCGGCAGCACGCTGGCCGACGCGCACGCCGCCGCGCGTGCGGACGCCGAGCTTTGCTTTGCACAGAAGAAGAAACTGGGCTCGCAGCAAGATGCTGACGCTCAGCTCAAAGAGCTTCTCAAGGTATGACTTCGGCGGTAACCGTCTTGACTTTTGAGAATGCATACTTAATTATACTTATAAAGTAAGATTTTGAACGAGTATAACCAACAATTGCTTAAGTGACGCTCATAGTTTGGTATGTTTAACATTGACAGGAGTTGGACGCCAGTCTGTCGCTATACGTGTTGAACAACGATGCGATGGCTCGAGAAACGATGTCTGTCGCCAAGAAAGCATACGACGCCGCCGTGAGCAGCGTGTGTGGAGATCACGCACGTCTCTGCCTACATCCTGATGACCTGGTGAAACTTCACGCTGATTCCCTTCAGGAGGCGGTCACGCTCTTCGACTCTGCGAGAGAAATACCTGAAGATGAGAACGATGAACAAAGAATGGCTTTGGTGCAGGTAAGGTCTTCCCGTTAGTACCGACATACCTAAATATCTATGGCCGACACACGTGACAAAACTTCTGGCATTTCCGCAATATACTCTTCAGGTGACGTCACCGATTTTGCTTTGCAACGTCAGCACACGTGTGCCACACCATTATGCCATACTAATTCGGTCTACTTACACACAATTGAACATCTCCCAAGTTATAGCGATTCAAAAAGCTGTTGTCAACTTGTGATACATAATATTTGAGCCATAAAATATGAATATTGCAGAGTTTAGAGCAGCAGTACCATCACTTGTGCGCCATCAATGAGCAGAACAACAAGAGCGCCGTGCTGGAGGCGCGCAATTGTTACGAGACACGAATGAAGCTTCAAATGGATTACGCGGGCGTCAGCTCCAATAAGCTGGAAGCACAAAGCCATCGGATAATCGAAGACGCCGAAGCATTCCTGCACAAACAGAGGAACCGCTCGTCGGAACAAGAAGACGACCCCTATGTCCGCAAACTGCTTCAAGTATGTTCCGCATTAAGTCGTTTTTCCTTCGACATCTCTTTCCGTAACACTAAGCACGACTTCATTTTCCAGGAAATCAGCGGTATCTATGCGGATTTTGTGAAGGCGAATACCAACAGTAATAGGATCATCATGCAGGCGGCTGAGTTCACTTACAACAACTACATAACATCAGCGTGGGGCTCACAGATGTGCTGCTTTCACCCGCAAGCGCTCCGAGACTTACATAAGGAAGGTGTGGAGGTGGCGGTCAAAAATTTCATGATTAACAGAGCAGAGAGTGAAGTCGATGATTTCAAGACAGCAGTGGTCAAGGCAAGTAGTAATTCATACCAAATATCTGATGCTGAAAAGAATCCTGCCAAAATAAAATCATTAACGCGGTCCTTTGAACTCACCAAATTAGGAAACCTACAACACATAATTAATCATACCTTTTATTTTGCAGAACCTTGGAATTCGTTTTTTCGACCTGCAGACAATTAACAAGTTCAACAACGAGCAAGCAGTGGAGCAAGCCTTCACGGTTTACACGATGAAGATGGACAAGCACACGCGGCCGTCAGTGCTATCTCTCTTGGTGGTGCCCTTCTTCGTCAAGCTGCTGGCGGTGCTGCCCGCGCACCACGAGGGCTCTAAACAACTCGCGATCAGTGAGTTCATGAGCAGACGTCGCGGTAGACAATATCCCGATGACGCATATTATGACAATCTTAAGCAGGTTTGTTGTGATCTTTAATTTCTTCTTGTGCGCGTACTGTTGTCAAAGACGACTAAGGAATGTCTCTTCAAGTCGAGATTCAAAGGGAATGAAACAGAATGCTCGAATCTGATCTACCTAATTACAACAAGATCTTGGCTTAAGTATCGTGATGGAACCTAGTAAAGTTAACACGACAGAATTCAGTTGAATTTCGTTACAAAATTTCCCGAAGTGTAGTTACCCTAGCTCGAAAAATAATACGAACGAATTCATAAGAATTGCTAAATCTACAACCTATACCTGCAAAAAAACTTGTCAATAAAAGAAATAAACAACAGAGTTACAATGAAATGTTTTGTTTCCAGAAACTGGAAACGGCTTATGCGGACTACAGGAGTCCTGTGCTTGCTTTTTTGCGGGAGTTGGGCATTTATAATGACTAAGAACCTGCACCCACACTCCACAATGGACTCGAGGCAATAATTATCATCCTTGCTTGTATTTCGTTTATTTCGTCCTAGACCTCCTCAACAAGACTGTCATTCCGAGTCCAATAATGTGCAAAACAACTTTAAAAGGTCTTTGACGTTCTCTTTTATGGAAGACAAAAAAGAAAACCAGGGCTCTAGTTTTAAATTGTCATGTAAGTCATTTGTATGTTTATAATTAAGTTATACCTATAGTTAGGTAAGTAAATATTATATTTTCCAATACCTTAATATGTATTTTATTCTGCTAATCAATCTGTCTTGCCTTTTTCCAACTACGTTGGGGCCGGCTTCCAGTCTGTAGCGATATCTATAACGCCACATGCGAACAACGCGTCATCTGCATCTCGCAAGCAGAGTTTACCGCGCAACTAGCATAGATACAACGGCCCGACATGAATCATCGGGCAGTTGCCCGCCAGACACAACACCTGTCTAGTCGGAGGATCCTCCCTTTTCTAATAGAGGACGAGTGAACTTTACACCCTGTTCCTCATACCTCTGTACTGGTGGCCCATGCTAGTGGTGGTACTTCAGCGTGACGCCATCATCACTCCCACAAGCTTTACAGCGGCGAGTCGCCCAGCCAGCCAGCACCCACGGCTTTTCAAAGGGTATCCTGATCACCAGCATGCATACCTGCATACCTGGTCATCACCCCCAGCTTCATCAGCAACGTCGGCACAGCATACTGCACTTCAGCCGGTCCACAAGCAGAGCCTTTAAAAACCCTCTTCTGGTCGACGCCAGCAGTCAGCTTTCCTTGACATCCGACGCACTGGAGCATAATGCAGCGCCACCCCGACTCACTGGGGACATCTTCGCAGACAGTTCCGACTCACCGTGAACTATGCGGCAGCCAGTACAGAGTTATGAGGAACAGGGTGTAAAGTTCACTCATACTTTTACCGCCTTACCAATAAACGCTGTACAGCATCTGTATAGTTACACAACGCTTTGTCTTCTTCTTTCGAAAGTCAAATTACTGATGACTGAAAGAGTGAAATCGGTGTGTAACTATTCATCTGATAAAATTCGTTTATTAGTAAGGGGGTATAAGTCTAACCGGATGCAGCTGAGTACCAGTATTTTACATGAAGTGCTGTGTATCTGACCTCAGCGACCTCCACAACCCATTAACTGGGTGGTTAAAAAGATAGGTAATCCTTGGTATCTAAGACTGGTAGTCAGACTTTTGGGACCCTGACTACCCGTAACGACTGTAAAAAATCTACAAATGACAGCCGGGACCAAGCCATGGAGGGGTCTTGATACTTAATGGATGGTCACCCATCCCCGAACCGACCGCGGCAAGCGTAGCTTAACCTTCGATCGACTCGTGCGGCTGTTATCATTTAGACACGACCCCAAGTTATGTTACCGGCCAAACCCGATTTAAGGATGAACTAGTTTCGCCTAGGCCAAACCTATCGACCGACCGCAACCATGCAACCCGTGTAGGGAGAACTGGTTTGGCGTAAGCGAAACTAGTTCATCCTAAAACCGGGTTTGGCCGGTAACAGACATTTTTTTCCAGGACTCAACCAGAAATCTGCACTCAAACTAATTTACGCACATACGCATATATAAAATTCAAAGTCCTGACCATAGAAATGTAAAAAACAGGTCCTGATTGACTGATAAATCCACGCACAGCCTAAAATGTTGGTTCTAGAGACATGAAATTCGGAGTGTGTGTTTTTTGTGAAGAGTCGGATACCCACTCTTCACAAAAAACACACCCTCCGAATTTCTAAGAAAGGGTTTTTCGAAATTCCACGATAAGAGAGTGATTGGGGGAGGGTGAAATTTCACGCGGAGGAAGTCACGGGCAGAAGATAGTTAAAAATATAAGTGAGACGCGCATAACTTTAAGTGAATTTATTTTAAAATTATTTACAAAATTTCTGGTTGTATTACGCAGTAGCTACATTAATACTACAATCAATGAATTTTACTTGTAGTTAATATTGTGTATTATAAACTTTTATCCGAAATCAATTTTACGAGAGTGTTGTAATTTCATAGAGTGAACTAGAACTATTCGCATGGTAGTGGGCCAGCCAAGTTCGCACAATATTTGCGTTCAGCGTTACGATATTTCCAAAATCCAATAAATATAAACATCTTATGACTATACATTTTTAGAATGTTGTTTATTACATAGGTACATTAGTAGAAGTTATTTTACGATTAGTGAGACCCGTTACACTTTATTCAATAACAGATAAAATATGTTACTTCGTTTTGGCAATATAATTTGAAAATTATCTATCTATAAAGTAATATTTACATTTATACGATACTTATCTAAACTATTAAGTCTTTTAATATTAGCTAGGTAGGTAGTAATTAGCATTAACAGTAGGTATGTATTTTACAACAATGTGGAAAGGAAGTAAAATGTTAGTATATATGGCACTTTATATAGTAATGAAAGATTTGGTAAATAACTAACTCATATTTGGCAATGATTTGGTCCGCTTAGCCAAACGAGTGTTACCTACATAAGTACTTATAGTTATTTTTTACTTCAGAAATCGCTCTTACAATCGAGGCTACCTCGTTTTGTTAAAAAATTTGATAAAATACTCATGCTAATACTTAATAGTTTGGTAAATACGGTCGGTAGTACCACTAAAATTTTTAGCTCCAGTGCCGAGAAAGTACCTACCTATAATAATTATATTCTTATCGAACACACATTGTTAACGGTGATGTATGGGACAATTTCTACATTTAAAGTTTTGAGTTCATGGATTGTTATAAATCCTGTTACTGAAGAAATAAATCAGGTGTCGTCGACAAACTTGCACTTAAATATATTTTTAAAGACGACAGTTAAGATATTTATTGTAATTTTGAATCATTTACATAATAACAAAGACTAAAATTTAAGACTCTTCTTAATAGTTCATGTTTGTTCACAATATATTTCTACATACATATTGGTTTAGGTACATTTTAACACGCACACTAATTATTGTTTCAATAACTTACGTCTTCAAACTGTTCAAGTAATCTATGTAACAGATCTATGTTTACACGAGTGGATCATGCACGTCATTTTAGAGCACAACTGTATTTTAAATCCGTAACTACTATAGTTCAAACACTCGTGAAGTGTTTCGTCACACTCGCGGGTCTGTTCACGCGACACGCGAGCGATGTGGGGAGTTCACCAGCGTGCTGAGCGTGCACAGTCAACACGGGTCGATAGTGTCGGTACAAAGTCCGGCATTTCAAACGTCGAAGAGCAGCGCGATGTTGTGCTGCTCGGCGCGTCGCTAGTAGTGGTCGGGCAGCGCGTGCGGCGACGTGGGGTGCGCGGCGTGCGCGACGTGTGCGGCGTGCGTGGCGTGCGCGGCGTGCGCGGCGCGGTAGTGCGGCGCGCGCGCGTACGTGCCGTAGGCGTCGTCGCGCCGCGCGCCCCCCGCCGTGCCGACGGACGCGCCGCTCGCGCTCGTGCCGCCCACGCTGCCGCTGTACACCGACTCGCGTCTCTCGTTCACTGCTGCTCCTGCGCACCCAAATAATAGAATCATTGACATGTTGTAGTTTAGGCATATTATGCGGAGCAATGAGAATAATTTTAAGTATTAATGTGGTTGTGGTGTTATGAGAGAAAAGAGAGACCTAAGACATGATGGATTGATGTTGGTATGGCTAGAAAGGGAGTGACTAAATGACTGATATGACGCGACGGTTCAAAAATATACCTATATGAAAGAAGAAGACATGCTGCCCGGCCTAACTAAACTGGGATAAGAGGACTGTTGACTTGTTTTCTATTCTCCGTATGTTTTTGTATTCCGTCCCGTAAGCTAGAACTCACCGGCAGGTCCGGGTCGAATTCCGTTGGCTGTGCCATAGGGTGGGTCTCGCTGAGCGTTGTGCGCGTTCTGGTTGTGTGCGAGCGCGTGGTGCGCATGCGTGTGCGTGGGCGGCCGCAGCACCAGCGACGAGGCCGTCACGAGTGGGCCCCCGGCCCCTGTCACCGTGGCCGTCGCGCTCGTCGCGCCACTCGTCGCCGAGCTGCCCTTACTGTATACCGACTGCGACCTGCAAATGTGAGAATGAACAAATGATTAGGCAACTTAGAGCAATAATCACTTAAGTACATACCTACTAGCAACCCGCCCCAGCTTCTCACGGTTTTTTCTCCTCTGCCTAACTTGGGGAATACCTCGAGGAATACCTACCTACAGGTGTGATGTTATGTTTATGTACAAAATAACAGGAGGAATCAGTTGCCTGTGAGAGGGCTAGTGCCCAAGTAATAACAGCTGTACGGGTCAAACTACGCTTGCCGTGGTTGGTCCGTGGATGGGTTACCATCTTTATATACCAAGACACCTCCGTGTCTCGGAAACTACCTACTTTCCGAGGCACGGAGGTATCTTTAACGTACCTACCTAGGTACGTTAAAGTTGTTGTTGTCGTTACGGGTCGTCAGAAGCCCGACAGTTTGACGGCTAGTCTTTCCAAGGGATATCGTATTACCCAGTAATTGGGTTGTGGAGGTCAGATAGACAGTCCCTCCATATAAAATACTGGTATTCAGCTATATGCTGCATCCGGTTAGACTGGAAACCGACCCCAACTTAATTGAGAAAAAAAGGCTAGGCAGAATCAGCTGAAGTATCAGGATTTGAATCAGTTACCTGTGCAAGCCATGCCTGGCAGGCGGCGGCGAGCGGCAGTACAGCGACTTGGTGCCTGAGTACAGCGGCTCGGCGGTGTCGGGGCGCGGTGCGGCGGCGCAGTACGTGGGCGCGTGGCGGTAGTGGTGGTGTGACGGGAAGGCCGGCTTGTCCAGCTCGTCCAGGTCGCGCGGGGAGGAGGCGCGGGATGAACCCGCCCGGCCCCGCCGCCCTCCCCACTCGTGCAGCAGCGCCGACGCCACCCCACCGCCCAGCCCGCCTACCCAGCACACCCAGTGGCTCTCCCAGCGGGACAGCACGAACGATGGGCCCAGGGACCGCGCAGGGTTCAGTGATGGCATCTGTGAAATAATCAGTGATAAACGATTTTATTTCTGTAGGTACCTACTGGGCAGTCAGTGCACGCATTTATCAGTATAGCCAACGAATCTACGAACAATAAATACCAAAGAAAGGACTTTTGAGTGGGCACGTCAATATTTCATTATGTATAAGGGCATTTATTGCAAAAGAGGCAACCCAGATTAAGCTGAATCTGATGAAATTGTGAGCGACAGCGAGTACTCGTAAATAATACAGGTTTTCTAAGGGTAGGCTGCGTCTTTGGTGAGCAGATGCACGGAACCTACCGTGACAGTTTCAATAAAAGGCTAAAACGGTAGAGGTATTGGCAGCAGGTAATTTGAAAGCCATAATGGAATCAACAAAATAATTGTCCACTTTGTGGTGCTCTATAGAATACAAAATAAAATCTAGTAGAGTGTAGAGTAGTACGCCTGTAAGTGTAGATTTGCTGAGAACTGGGGGCCTAAAAAGGTCACGTTGGCAGAATCATATAACAATTCATTACACGCAATTCATCTGTTTGACAGTTTCACAGAGTTAGGCAGAGGTGTAGGGCACGCCGCGATAGCGGCGGTAAGGCCCCTCTTTGAGGAGTGGCTAGAGAGGCGTCACGGCGCCCTCACCTACCGCCTGACGCAGGTCCTCACCGGACACGGATGTTTCGGGAGGTTCCTGCACATCATCAGGCGGGAGGAAACGCCCGGGTGTCACCACTGCGAGGATCGCCCAGAGGACACGGTGGAGCACACGGTGGAGGTCTGTCCCGCTTGGGCAGAGCACCGCCGTGTCCTCGTAGAGGCGATCGGCAGCGGCGGCGACCTCTCGCGCCCGGCCCTGGTCCAAGCCATGGTCCGGGGCGAGAGGGAGTGGGAGGCAGTCACCTCCTTCTGCGAAGCAGTCATGCTAGCGAAAGAGGTGGCGGGATGGGCGAGGGAGAGAGCTGAGAGAGACGCCCGTCCCAGCCGCCGCGGTAGACGCTCCGGGCGTCGGGAGCCGCGTGACGACTCCCGGCCACCGTAGGCGCGGGCCTGCGGACGGCGAGTAATGGGTAGCTCGCCGTCCGATCAGGACCAGGCCCGTGCCGGACGGCGCGTATGTGTTCCACGCGCGCCTCAAAGAGATGTCAGCATTGAACGGAGGGGCCCGTCAGGGCCGAAGCCTGCCGGGGCAGCGGGATTGTCCGAAAGGGTTACCGCTGCCCCGGAATATAAAGGGCTAAGGAAGGAACACGGATGGGTTTTAGTCAGTAAGAGTCTGACACTCCCTTCCGCTCCACCCAGAGCGGGAGGGGTCATTTGATGATTTCCCATCCTTAAAAAAAAAAAAAAAGGCAGAGGTGTACCATACCAGCATTTTACGAATCTCTATACAAAACTATCATACAGATGAAATTGCGTGATATGAATTGTTTTATGATTCTGCCAAAGTGGCCTTTTTAGGCCCCCTGCATCTGGGGCTATTCTCGTAATTTTAAGAACGTTCACAGTCTGATCTTAGTCTCAATCTGTCAAAAATACCTCTAATTTGCCCTACATTTTTGACAAGTTTTTGACATTTGTTTGTCGCCGAGATGAGACTGCGACTAGATTTTGAACGTTTTAAATTATGAGAAATGGCCTTCTCTAATCACTTTAAATTATAACGGGCAAAGACGAGACTCACTTGCTTTTCCCGTTATTATAATAATTATGGTCATGCTTTTGCACTGGACCATACCTGGGAACCTTGTGGTTACGGAGAAATTGAATGTCAAAGTTCCAACTTTTTTAGATGTTGGCTTTATTTTTTTTAATTGTTAAGCTCTCTATGTTGGATATAAAACTTCAAAGAAAAAAATCGAATTGATCGGCACAAAAATACAACATGTAGTCCATTCTGCAAAGAGACTTCAATAGGTATATTGAAGGTATTGCGTAGGTAGTTATTTTTTCATGTACACACTTTGTTGTGAGCGGACAGATGGGCACGCTACTACGGCAGCTGTCCTTAAGGATTCTGTGCACAAAAGGCAGGTAGCTTGTGTAATACATTCCACATAATAGCGCGGACTGAACAATGCACGAGCTCCTCTTGCTACTCGCCTGTCGTATACCTGACACCAGATTATTTGAAGATATAATGCTCAAACGTTTTATAATTTTACTAGCTTTTGCCCGCGACTTCGTCCGCGTGTAATTTCTTGTTCCCCCGACCCACCCCGTCGCATCGCATCGCCTGCCCACGCTACTACTGTGTCGTTTCTGTCTTTTTTCTTTTTGCTCGGCCCCTAAGGGTCCTAGCGTGACGTTCAATAGCCTTATAGCCTTCCACAAGAATTGAGTTATAAAATGCAAAAATAATGTTTCAAATCTGACTGGTAGTTCCAGAGATTAGCACGTGCAAACAACCATACAAACAAACAAACTCTTCCGCTTTATTATTCGTATAGACTTGCTTGTAATGTACTGATTTTATTTTCTTGTAGTATTTTTAGATGAGCGCTAAAGGACCTACTCAGAACCTTAATTGCCTAACACAAGATCAATCACAATCTGAATGATTTTGAAGTATTGCTAATCCATTGCTTCTTAATTATGTTCGAAAACTATATCTGCTCAACAACGCAATGAATGTTGTTGAACTATCGAAATAAAAACCATTGCTACCTACTGTTAATGTGTTACGCATTGTTGCTTTTTTTAATATAGGTAACTGAAAGATAGTCAAGAAATTATATCACGTGGGAAAAGGTACCAATAAGAACCTTCGAAAATTATATCAAGACTTCAATACTATTTTCTGCTGTAAAACAAAGTTGTTTGTTGGACTGTGTGACAGCCTGTTTCAACTGGTTATTTTTTTGCGAACTTGGCTGGTTCACTGCCGCTTGAATATTAACCTTACCAAATTTTTGAAGAACATTATATATGCTTTTAAAAAGTCTAATGTCCAGTAGAAATGCCAGTAGGCGGCCATGTTAATAGCAGCGTAAGTGGCGTTCATTAGATCCTCAAAAGTGCATGTGTATGGACATCTAATTTAAAAAGCACCATCGACCCGAAAGGATGAAGGAGTTATCTATATTATAAATGAAGTTTAAAAAGCTATAAATATTTTATCTCTATGTATCATGCTGTGTGTACATAAATAACACTAATATTATAAAGGCGAAAGTTTGTGTGAGGGTGTGTTTATATGTATGTTACTTCTTTACTTTCAAACGGCTGGACCAATTTTGATAAAATTTTGTATAGAGGTAGATGACACCCTGGATTAACATATAGGCTACTTTTTATCCCGATATTCCCGCGGGTGAAACCGCGGGTCGCAGCTAGTAATAAATAAGAAGAAGGTCTAGTAAGCATGTCAAATGTAGCCAAAGAATACTAACAGAGACAAAGCTAGCGGCGCAGTAAGCGGCGCCGAGGAGCGCCGGCGCAGCCCCCGTCCAGCGGCGCTCCATGGCCGCAAAGTGCGCAGCCGCCACCAGCGCCGACAGCACCAGTTCCGCACCGAGCCGCTCCCACGCCGCCCCCGTCATCCCGCCGCCCCCCGGTAGCGACGCCGACAGGCCGCCTGCGTACCCTGGCACGCTTACACTGAAACAAATATTACATATTCATGAACAATATTATTATTTTTAAAAGAGTAGATAACCGTGGAGTTTTTTTGCGGCTCTTTTCCATAGGAAACGATCAACTTGGAACCGTGCACCTAGATTCTATTAATCACCGCCTGACGTTAAATGGCGTATTTTTTTTTATCACCTCTAATCTTGTATGGGGTAGTGTCAGGCGCTGTTTAATTTGACAGAACTAAACGTAATTTTTTTTTCTGTCCTTTTCTTACTGAAATAGAAAGAAAAAGATGCATTGAACTTAGTTTTGTGAACAAGGGAATCGGCACCAATGTCGAGTGGCAATCGGTACTATATGCTTGGAAATTTAAAGGCTTGTCATATGGAACGCATTGAGAAATGCTTTACTTCGCATATGACAAGTATTGTTTCTAAATACGGGTGATTATCAGCAATAGCCATGATGGAAAAGTCAAAAACGTACGGAACTGACATGTTACCGAAAAGCTTTTGAAAATCTTGCAATCTAATTGCATACTTTCAATCACAATCTGAATCACTTTGTAGGATAATTCCATTGCTTCATATGTTTGAAAAATTTGTCTGCTCAACAACGTAAATAACGCAATGAATATTGTTGAACTGTCAAATAGAAAGCACTTCCTACTGTCAGTGTGTCAATTACACCGCTGTTGAAAGTCGGTGTAGAAATACTGTACGCTTTGAAAGAGATTGCCACTTGTCTATGCCCTCAGGTTATTTATGTATTTTTATCGGGATCGAAGTCTCTTGGCCTTTAGGTAATTATTATTAGATCAGGCTACGCACTCCGTGGATCCCTTCCATTCGCTGGACCCTGCAGACGATTAAGACATTTGCAAGATTGTGAACTTTCATGAAGCCTATTTTTTTTTCGAAATCCAAATTCGTAAAATAATTTATTTATTCAATGTACTAACTTCTAGTACTAAATAAACTATTCAAAGAAAAATATAATATCTAAACTAAAACTATAAAAAAACTGAAATATGACGTTTTTTTTTAAACTCTAGGCGCCAGCTTGGCGCTAAGCAGCACGTTGTTCATGCGCGAAAAAAATCGCCCGTCACCCGTGCTAACCAGCGGGGTAATATAAGCTAACATTTAAAATAATAATATGTACATTTATGTGAAAAAAGAATCATCGGGCATCAAAAAATTCGTCCGCATCGCTATCAACAGGAACAGTGCCCAAAAGGCTGGCAGCATTGCCACGTTGTATGGCGAAAATATGGCGGGGTAATTGCGTAACACCATTGACATAAATATATTACCTACAAGCGTACGTAACACACTAACAGTTGAAATGGCTTTCATTTTGACAGTTAAATAAAATGTAGAGCAGACAAATGCAGGTCCGAGACACAATACCGTATAGATAATAATTATTACCGTGGTGTTGTGTACTGCCGGTTTCGTGGCCGGCTACATGACACCAGTTGATAGCAATAATAGTACTTGAGATATCCAGATGTGACAGACGGACAGACAGACAGACTGAGTCGCACCATAAGGGTTCCTTTTTACCATTTTGGTACGGAACCCTATTATGAAGGATACAAAGAAACAATCTAGCAACATAACATCACGCCTGCGGCCTGTATCCGTTCCCCAGAAGGATAGGAAGACGTGTACTGTACAGTTACACCCCCGTTTCGCAGCTGTTTTATTTTTTACACTAGCCTCTGCCTGCGACGTGAAAATGATTGTTCCCCAACCCATCCCATCCCATCGCATCGCATCGCCTGCCCGCGCTATTACTTAAGGATCGTACCGTGATGTTAAGTAGCGTATAGCTTTCTTCAAGAATTAGAGTATCAAATGCGTAAACATTTTTTTAAATCGGCATTGTAGTTTGTAGCTCCAGAGATTAGCGCGTTCAAATAAACAAACAAACTCTTCAGCTTTATTATTATAGTATGGATATAGATAGATGTAAATTATTTCAAGTGTCATTAATTAAACAAAAACCCCTTTATTCATAAACATTGCTTAAAGTTAAGTAATGATAAACGACTGTTGAACCATACATTTTTGACATTTAAACGAGCGTTTATAAATAAACCCCACCATGCAACTAAACGCTATCGAACTTGTTTCGAACTGAAAACTACGTGACGTTCACGTATCCCTAAGCACCTTTAGCCAGAAGTTTCGGTCAATCAAGCCTTAGTCACATTGACCAATAAAGCCGAGCTCAACGAGGTCAGCAAGTGAAGTGTGCACGGCACTCTTAAGTACTGTGATGGACGAACGTGCCAACTCATATCAGAGTAATAAGAATAGTAAAGGAAGGCAGAGTTCCTTCGTAATAAGTCACGTTTCCCTGGTACAGGGGTTTCTGTCGGTTCTATTACAACGGTAAATGTATGTATTTCTACCAGGTAACGACACATTCTATATGACACATCCTTAGACCAAATAAAAAATCAAGACAGAGCGCTGAGAACGATACAGTGAAGTATGCCAAAACTACACCTCTGCTCTGTGCATACACGCTGCTCACATGCACTCATTTACAATCAAACTACACCTCACTTTACTGCTGACAGCCCTCTGTCTTGGTTTTTTATTTGGTCTGAGGACACTTTGAACGAAACCGCGCGAAATGAACGCGAAGTTGTCGTGATGAGCTAAGGAATTGCCGTTTCGAAGTAAGGAATCTTTGAGTGGTCATAGTGAATTAGGGTCCTGTAAAGACTATAATATTACACAATATATGTTTTGACAATATGTCTTGTTTGCTTCTTTTGTTATTTGTATATTGGCACCTTGTAGCTATTTCCTAACATTACTTATTAGTTATTATTTAATCGTGCATTTGTATGTTGTGCCACATTATGTCTTTGGTGTGCACCAAATAAACGATTTATCTATCTCATCTATCTATCTATCATATATCAGACTTTCGGTAGGTATAGGTATTAACTAAGGCTTTGCATTAATAACGAACATTCCTACTTAGCAGAGCAGAGCAGTGGTGGCCCAGTGGTAACGGCCGCGACTTACGAGTTGTAGGTCGTGGGGTCGAATCCAGACAGGCGCTTGAATTTGTGTAAAATATTTCATCACCATTGCTCTCCAAACGGTGAAGGAAAACATCGTGAGGAAACCGGCATGTCCTAGAACCAATAATTCTAAGACATGTGACATCTACCAACCCGCACTGGGCCCGCGTGGTGGATTATGGCCCACTCCCTCTCACAGAGAGGAGGCCTGTGTCCCAGCAGTGGGAACATTATAGGCTGATTATGTATTCCTACTTATATACCTACATCTGGCTAGATCATAGGTTCCAGGGGTTAGGTTGCATCATGGGTTCTAGTTCGCTACTTTCGTGGGCGATAACGCCCCCTTATAAGCGTTTGAAACCTTTAGGGGAGCAGTAGAAGACCCAGAGAAAATAATATTATATCTTACCTTACAACTATATATTACTACACGTTTAAATATAGTCGTGGAAATAGCTGTTTCAGATTCGCGACAGATGGTACGTTTAAAAAAATGGGGAGCTCTAGATTTTTTTTTCTAAAAGTTGGCGTTGGATAAAATATGGTTGAGAACCAACCTCAACCAGTTATATTGAACAGCATAATATACTAAATATCTATGTGAAATGTATCTCTAGTCTCTACGAACGATTTACGTTTGCGAAGTTAGCCTTGCCACTTCCTCACATCGAAACATCGAAGCGTATGTAGTATCTGGTGTTATTGTCCGATTTAAAACTTTAGCAGTCGCGAAATCTTGTGCTATATTTTGTACGAGTTTAAAAGTTTAATGGAACGGTTCAGGAAATGAGTCCCAGAATATCGAGAGTATTCGATTGTGGTTGTGACCACTGGTGACTTCGTTTTAATGTATATAATAATACGATATAATTTATTCAGGTACATAAAGGTTGTGTAGTACATGAGGGACTTACAAGGTATGCATTATTAATTACATTGTGTAGATACAACCAAAAGGGAGAATCGCTGCTCTCTAGCTAGATCGATGAGTAATCTGTATTTAGGAGAGGAGAAACAGGTTCTACTCCCAATTTGCGTATCACAATAATCATGTTGTAGTTGTTATGTTGTTGTTTGTTGTTGTTGTTGGTGTTTTAATCTAAAAAAAATATTAAAATTTGCTTAGATGTGTGTAAAAATCTTTTGAATTTCAGGCAAAGTTCATTGATTGTCTTTAGCTATTAGGTACTTACCTAAGTATTCCACAAATATATGGAAGTTTACTCTGTTTCGGTGTTGGACCGTTGGCTCAGTACCTGGTCTTAGTGTTCTGCTAAAAAACGAGCTAAAAGGCACAATTGAAAGACTGCACTTACGCATACGATGGATGTAAACGTACGAGTACTTAAGTGCCGAATTCCGTTCCAGAAATGGGCTTTTTATCCATAAACGGCGTTTTCTTACACACAGACACACGTGCACAGGCACATGCTGAAAGTATTGCTTAGGTACAGTATTATTATCTCATGAAACGACACGCGCTTTACTTGTGCTTACCAAGTAAGTATACAAATGCTGTGAATGTATGTGAAAGCGCAGGAGTAGGTACTCGGTACCGTCAGTTACTCTGGTATGTTTTTATTTTTGTATCTTTTGCTTGCCTGGTGATAAAGTATGGCTGAACCTATTTCCCTATATCACTATGTATGTACCGAAATTTGGAAAATAACATATTTTATCTTTAGAAAAATAAAAAATTCTAGCTGTTTTTACAAGCTTTTATTATTACCAAAATTAACTCAGTTAAATATGAGATTAAGGGCCGGTTGGACAACGCCAAGGCCATAATTTTGTGAAACAACGCATTTTTTAATTTAACGATAGTTAGCGCCATTTTTTACGTAAACGCGTGCGTCAAGTAGACGTGAAACAACCCGCCCTAAGATTTAACATTAGGTAAACATAACACCTCCTTTTAGTGACATCGGTCGGTTAACAAACAGTGTCATAAATAAATCTAGATAGTCTAATGTCGGGAACTCAATGGCCATTGTCGCGCGCCCACCACTTCAAAGTTGCGCTACGCTATGGCACATTACAGTGACCACATCACCGCGTTGCCCCACTTGCTGCTGACCCGAAGTTAAGAGCTCGTCCAGGGAAATTAATTTATTGTTTATTTAATACTTTAATTCCTTATTTGTATTTTCCAAATATTATTATCTTCAATAAACTACATTATAATTACATAATTTAAAAAACCAACAGTCTTAAAACTAATATGTTGGCAATTAAATAAAAAGTAGGAGAAATAATCAAAGGTTATCAAAAAATTCGTCCGCATCGAGGAAAAGTGCCCAGACGGCTGGCAGCATTGCCACACAACATCAACAACACAAAAACAACAATAATAACATTTAAAAATATAAAAAATACTGATCCACCGATGTCGGGAGCAGAGTCGAACCTACCGGGTGGTTAGGGCTCCAGGACAGGTACCTCCTCACAATGCGAGCCGTATCGAGGAGTACTGCCTTTTAAGTATTAGCTAAGAAGATAAGTTATTATTGGCACTTTGAAATGTTTAGAGTTCTCAATAATTTTTTACCCTTGACCATGCGTTTTTTTTTTTACGAAATTTTAATGGGTTAAATTCGTTACTATTCTTTGAACTTCACGTGGAATTTTTTAGCATTATAATAAATTATTATGAACTTTAAATTAATAAAAAAAAAATTACTCGCACTGGGACCGCTCGAGAGGAGGCCTGTGTCCCAGCAGGGGAAAGATTATAGGCTGATTATGATGCTTATGCTTTTATATCTTCTTCCTTTGGCTTGTCAGCCAAATCTGACGTATAGTACGCTAGTTATATATAAGTCAATGTATACTGTTTTCTAATCTTAAACTAAATTAATGTTAGTCTCGTATGAGGTTGGGTAAGCACCAAATAGGCTAAAGGTACCTAGATAAAGAAGTATCCAATAGTGTCTATGCTTCATTATCCGCAACGTTGACTCATTATTGAATGAAAAGAAGCCGAGACGGAACAATTTAGCGGTTTTTAATTAAAAGGAGAAGTGCGGCGCCGCCCACCGGTTGTTTATGAGCGAAACTCAGGAAATTAGAAGCCTTTTTATTATTTCATTAACTTTTTAGTATTGAGGTTTCCATTCTAGGTATCCATTACCTTTTTGTACATTACAGTGAAGTTAATAGCCATACTAACGTGAAAATGTTAAAATATAGGTTATAATATACAGGGTGTCCGGTAAAGAATGAATAACCTTGAAATAGCATACAAAACTTTATGGCCGTTTTAAAATAAATAAAAATATATCCTAAGTAGTACCAAAGATACGATTTTTTAGAAAAAATACTTTGCAATTTCTAGTCACACTATTTACTGCCTCTCTGTAGGCCTTATTCAATGTACAATATTATGACAACAAATAACCGATGGAATTCATCAATTCGAAAAGAATTCTGCAATAAAAAAAGAATTTAAAAAAAGGTATTATGTTTTTCAAAAAAATTTTAGTAGGTACCTACTACTTGGGATACTTATATTCTTTTTTTTTTTTAAACGACCATAATGTCTCTGTACTATTTCAAGGTTATCCATTCTTTACCGGACACCCTGTATGTATAGATTAGAAGGGGTTTCTTAAGTGCCATATACATACAGTAATCAGTTTTATACAGCATGTATCAGTAAAGTGTGGTAAAATTTTAAAGGGTGAGGTACAGATCCTTAACGTTCTCTATGGGACCAACATCATACCTAATCGCGAGAAAAATATCAACTGTTCCATACAAAACTTCAACACCCACTCGACTCAAATGTATGGGACGGCAGAAAACTTTTTCTCGATTACGATGTTGGTCTTCCACACAATCCACACCCCTTTTCCGATACACGCTGAATTTTAACTATTTTCACCCTTGACAGGACAAACTTACAGGAAACATGCTCTCCAATCTAAATACTTGAAACTCAAACCATTTATTTCAAATAAACCTATTACAGGCACTTTTGAATTGTCAAGGGGTTGGTCAGTAAGAAATATGAAACTAGTTAGTTGCCCATTACAAAGCGTAGTAGGTACCTATGGAGAAGAACGGGCAAGAAATTCCACGGACACTCTTTTAAATCACAAAATTGTTACAAAATATTGGTACATCATCATATCATTCATGTTGAAATTATGCATGTGAGAACAATGTAGAAAGACGCACGATAAAAGCGTCCGAAATAAAAAAAATAACAATTCAGATATTAAAATTGAAAAAGATTGTAGTCATGAATTTCTATTTACATTTAATTTAACCATATAAATACCGCGTTATTCAAAACAGTACCAACGATGTTTAAAAGTTTCATTAAAATGTAAACAACATTAATCAGGGCTCACGAAATGTATGCAAAACTGCACCTGTCTTAGATAGTATCGGTAAACAAATTCTAACGCTGATTCTAATGCCCATTTGCTACACGATTATCGTTCTAATGCCCCTGTCACACGATTACGTCTTTTTATCCAGCATTATAACCGTGAATATATGCGTAAAAAAGTTTTTGGGGGAATATAAGAGATTTTTTGACGATAAAACGATTTAGAGAGCTCTAATTTGTAGTATTTATCTAACCGTTTGTTAATCTAAATAATTGAGATACAATCTGATTGAGACGCAGTTTACAGGATTAGAAAGCGTTGTTTTTTTGCACAGGGTATTATTCTGATAAAAAGTGGCTTAATTCTTGTTAATTTGAGTAATAAAACATGTCTTTCCCTGACTAGCTAAATATGTAAACAATTTCAGATAAATTAACAATTAAAAAAAAAAAACTACTTAAGATAAATAACTTTAATATTTTGCTTTTTAGTTATGTTACCTACACCACACCAATTCGTATAGGTACCACTACTTGCTGTGTAAACATCAGTGACTGGAAGAATTATAACATCATCAGGATACACATAATAATAATTATACGTGTATTTGTTAATAATTTTGTATTTTTCAACCACAACTATTTGTACAGTATAGAGCGCTTATTCAATCGCACAAAGTTACCATGGCGGCCACAATTCCACATAATTCAGTGAACACACTCGATATGCTGATGATTATGCATAATTTATGCGCCCGAGGGGGTCAAGTGGTTCAAATGGGACACGCGGTTTATAGGGGGCCATCTTTTATGCTTGTTGTCAATGGCCAGTAAATTGGAGAACATTCACACCTTATGGTGTGGCCGGACCCAGTGCTTTTTTTTTTCCTTTTGTCACTCTAGGAAATATTTGCTTATCACTAAGGGACAATGGGCTTATTAGCTTACCGAATGTGTACTTTTTTTATTTGTTTCACAGAAAAAAATTAGTATCTATTGATTTTTCTGTTCTGCAGTTTTACTACATTCATTTTTGTTTTGTTATTATTAATATTTTCATTTCGGTAATGGAAATGGTAAATAAAATATGTTGCAGTTTCCTTTGTTTCAGTAATGTTTTGGTAGAATGGCGCAGTTAATGCAGAAGACAAACATCTCGGCGACGGCATTATGTGGCTGGCGAAGTAACCAGCGTCTGCTAATTACAGCATCTTCGTTAATGATTAGGTATAAAACTGCATCTCTTTAAATTTCGCATAACGACCGGTTTTTACAATGTCGTAATTTTTGAACATTGTAGGTAATAAAAACGCTGATTTATTTAGCTTCTCTGCAACCATCAATTTATTGACCCAATGTGCAATAAAGAGAGTAATAAAATTTATCTACGCAAGTCAAAATCTCGTAAGTATTTGAATAGGTACGTTGGAAGCGTTAATATTTTTCAGCAATATTTAAAATTGAATGTATTTTTTACGAGGAGAAACAGAAACATTATCAAACGTTTATAGGTAGCTAAGTAAAGAAAAGCCATGCTTTGTACAACATTATACCTCATATAACAAAGTTAAATTGATACATCCTTGGAGATAAGTTTAAAATTAAAGACTTATTTCCTGTTTAACATTTTTTTTAGTTTCCAGCGTCTCAATCTTAGATAATCATCAAAACAGATGATAATCAACGATTCATTAAAGCCTAAATTATCAACAAAACAGCTGCAAACTGATGAATAAAGGTAAGGTAACTCCGCCGCTAAGACGACCCACTGATCAGGAATTATTATCAAAAGAAAATCATTAAGTACCTACAAAATGTCTGGACAAAGCACAGAACAAATATACTCTAAGGAGAAAGCTCCAAAATGAACCTAGTTTGTACCTACTTAAATTATGTAATTTCGGGGCTTTGCTATCCTCAGGTACTTAAGACGTGTGATTGTTTCATCACAAGGTGGGGACGACGCGATGGTTCCCAGCACCCCTCCGCATACGAAAATTCAATTAAAAAAGTATATTCAATAGTTAGTCCAATAGCTAATCAAAGATTGGCAAAACCATAGTCGGCCCATCACAACTATTTAGTTCGTTTGAGAAAAAGCACTTTTTTATATTTGCTTTTAGGATTGATTTGATGGTTTCAAAATAAGTAGGTACTCATAAGCATTAGATGTCTAGTATTGCCAGTGTTTTTCCAGTTATTGTCGTATTGTTGTCTCCACATTATATACGGTAGATAGCTATGTAGGTACGACTGGATTTGTTTGATTATTTTTATGTTAGATTTATCTCTGCATTTACTTACTAACATAAAATCTATAATAAACTACAAACGAAATAGTGAAAATAAAAAAGCACATTGAGTCCCCTTCGCTGTGGTTAACAAGCGAACAATTACATTTAGTTTACGGACGAGTTTTTAAAGTGTCCCAATATGGCCCCCGGGGTCCCGCGCCATTAAACCGCTATCATTTTGTACTCCGGATAATCTACCGCGACATTTGTTAAAAAATAAATTTCGAGAGGGTATCGCGAACTGTTACTAAAAATTCAATTGTCCCGAAGTGCCACTTGTCATCCTATACTGTGTAATCTGTCAGTTTTACGAATCAATATGATGGTTGCAAATGTTACCCTACTGCGCTTACATAAGGATCATTTCAGTGTCTATTGTTGGATGAAATGTAAATGTCGAACTTAATGTGCGGCGAAACAAGTGAGTGCATTATACGATTTGGAGAGTACGATTTAATTTCCTATATGAAGAGTTTCACATTCATTAGATGAGTTTGAATATACCAAAAAAAAAAAATTTATAGCTGAAAATTATTCTGACAAATGTTGGAAAATAACCATAAAGAAACAATGTTTCAAAAAATTTACCCAAATCCTATTATTTTGTATCATCACAGTACAACAAAAAAAGAAAGTACAGTACTAATAATAAAGACATCAACCTTTTTTCCGACAATAATCCGTTTTTGACCAAAAAAGCACAACAGCTCAGCGGGCGGCGGGCGCGAACTTGTTACCCTTTGCCCTTTGTTTTGCTAAACCATAAAGAAAACAACAGTGTTTTAACCCTTGCGCCACATGTCGTCACACAGTGGTCGTGCGAAACCGCGAATCAACTCAATAGGAAGAGAAACTCATGCTGTGCAAAATATAATTACCGTTACAATTCCAACCTTATTCCGAAGCAATAAAGTTTATGTGTAGATAGTTCTATTCATTCGGAATAGGCACAATAATCGCTGTACGAAAACGGTGAAATATGTGGAGTGTATTTTTACGTGTATTGTGTCCTCAATGGGGTTTTTATTGCAAATGTCTGCGCGCGCATTAGTCGGATTGTTAGCCGAGGATGCTGCATATGGTGCGCTGTTATGATTTTTGTGGGCTTGATATTGTTTTGAACTATCTGTATATCTACATACATATTATAATAAAATAGTACCTACCTAACGAAGTCAAAACTTTAAATTGAATAATTTTGAGGAAAATAATTGCTACGTGGTAACGAGTTTGATGCCGAAAATTTGTTTTTAGAATGGATGTAATTAATATGGTTCGGATTGGCGCACAAAGGGCTAAACGGATTTGGATGAAATTTGGCACTATTAAGATAGTTTATAACCTGGCTTAACCCATCATAAAAGCTAATTGATATTAAAAATAATCTCGCCGTTCCCGTACTTACTCAAAGGTAGCTAATTCCATGAATTCAAAAAAGTTCGGGAAATCCGAACACGTATTGAAACAACGGAATCTATACAGCACTCACACGGGAGAGTTGAATTAAAAGTTCCTTTTACAGCCAAATGGAATGTAGGTACGCAGCTTCGCCGAGCCATCCGTCTGTTGTAGAGAGGAACTAAGTTTTTCAAACTCCACTCAAGTGCAGCTTTGTGTCCATTCTGTTTTATAGATCGTTACTTCTAACGTTCTAACGTCGAATCTTGAGGTATTACGGAAAAGGTTTTAGTACCGAAACCCTTTAATTTCCTACTTTTAATTAGGGTCCGGCGCGATAACGCTCTCCGGTCCGGAACGCGTGCCGATAAGTGCCGGAATGTCAACTTAGGTACTTACCTAAGTTGCTTCCTTATCGTTAGTGACAATTTAACGCGAAATGAGGCTTTAGTTTTGTGCTATCGCCGATACTCCCGCCTGACCACCACTAAGTTCATTTTTGCTTGCACTCAAAAATAGAATCGCTCTCTAGTAAGCGCGCCAAGGTCAATTATTTCGCCCGTAAAATTCACAAAAGGAGTAAGTATTACGTGATGCGCCACTAAGCTGCGCAGTGCAGGTTGCAACTAATTGCGTTATCTCTTTCCTAATAGGCGAAAACTTTAAGGGGGTGTGGTTTGGCACCGCCGCAGGATTTAGGCGAAAAAAATTTTAAGTGATCAGGCGAAAAGGCCGCGATGGTACCTAATAAACTTAATGTCCCTAAAGGATCGATCGAGGAGCGATCATGAATATTTTTCAATTTCAGAACATATTATTAAGGGATTTTTTTTAGATAAGTATTGTATTTGTAAAAATTTTAGTTAAAAAATCTGTTTTTTCTATTGTTTTATCGTGTTGAGATATCTAAACGCATAATGTCTGCGGAGTTTCGCTAGCTAATTTAATTTGACCCTGTATTTGTACGCCGTTAATGCAAAGCATAATAATTGATATAATGTAATGTACTCGTAACATCTTGCATGGCATGTGTGTATATAGGTACTAATTTTTTGGAAAAAGATCGTGAAGAAACCAGCATCTCCTAGAACAAAAAAATGAAAGATATATGTGACATGTACCAACCCGCACTCGGTCCGCTTGGTGAATTATGGCCCACCCCTTCTTACCGAGAGGAGACCTGTGTCTCAGCAGTGGGAACATTATAAGCTGATTATGCATGGTATAATTTTGAAATAGGTATGTAGGTCAACTAAATACGTATCATTTTAAAGGCAATCCATCTGATAAAGCTCCATCTGGAAGATTGTGTGAATTCAGCAACTTCGTTGAAATATGAGAATTTAAAAAAGCGGAAGAATGTTTTCATTCTATTAACTCTAAGATTTTTACAAACACTGCACTGTTACTCAGCGAAGTTACATTTTGAGCAGGTTTTTAACTGTTTTTTTACACGTAAGACCTACTTAGAACGATAGCGATAGATACTGGCGATTGGATAGCAGACACGTTGGTTTCAAAGAAACATTATTTAGCTGACCCGATAGAGGTTGTCCTGTAAAAATTGCATTACTTCATTTAAAAATCCCATAAAAATAGGAACTATCCGAATTTGAAAAAAAAAAATCGGGAAAATTTCCTATTATCTTTTCATAATAAGTTAATCTAATTCGGACTTCGATTTAAACAAAAAGAAAACAACAAAAAGTAGCCAAATGGGTCCGTTCTTAAGCGATGCTCTTAATAACGAACAGCATTTATTTTTATATCAGATTTTTTTTAACCATGAATTCAGCATACCATACCATAGCAGATTCTAACCTTCTGTAGAAAATTTTCGTATGCTATCAAAAAAAAATCAGTTGTTCCATAGAAAATTGCAATGCTTACCTACGCGGTCAAAATGGTACAACAACAATTTTTTTTTTTTGATAACCTTTCAATAGTTTCTACGCTAGGTTGTATATCATTATATTATGCTGAATTCATGGTTATAGTTATTTTTTTTCCTGTAAGTATAATTAGATAATATGCGAATATACCTACTTATGTGCCAACTACATATACATATGTATTTTTGATCGAAGCCTTACATAAATAAACGGTCCGGCTGTATGGGGATTTAAGATAACAAAAATAAAACAACACGGGTGGCGGGTACAGGAAGGGTTTGATGAACAAACAAAACATTCGGAAACAATTAACATTTCTAGGTAGGTAACGAAAAGATAATATTTTTATAGTGTCGTCCGCGTGAAATTTCTGGTCCGACACACCCCGTTGCCGCGCATCGCATCGCCCACCAACGCTATTAGCTATTACTTCGTTTTCGTGTAGCGTTCTTTTTGATTTTTTCTCTTTTTGTTCGTGCTCTTAAAGGCCATAGCGTGATGTATACAGCCAATAACCTTCTTCAAGAATTGGGCTAGCAAATGCAAAAATAATATTTCAAATCTGACTGGCAGTTCCAGAGATTAGCGTGTGCAAACAAACATACAAACTCTTCAGCTTTTTTTTTTATTTGAAATGGGTATATAGCATTGTTATTAGTACCTATAGAAGACGATAGAATATATATATTATGCTGAATAAAGCACAGGTACAGAAATTAAATAACAAAAAGAACCAGTATTAAATAATGTAACATACATTATAAACCTGGATCAAAAATATGGCTCGCTAAAAGTACATGAAATAGTTGCATAATTATCACAGTGACAGTTTGCCGGAGCTGCCAGCCTGCTAATTGCCGCCGTGATCACTCCGCTTGGCAGGTAGATTAGTGATGGCAATATGGTGTCTACTATCTATGTGCTAAAAAATGTCTCTCACGTACATAGTTACTATAGATTCTCAACGTTATTTTGCCCTCACTTTGAGAATGACACGGTTGCTTGGAGAATAGTTGGTTTGGCACGGTTGGCGCAGTGCTTGAGCGATTGACTGCTGCTCAGCATGTCGCGGGTTCGATTCCCGCACGGAACAAATATTTGTACGACCTACAAGTATTTGTTTCGGGTCTGGTTGTTTTATCTATAATATTTATGTATTTACAAAAAAAAAAGTATATATATAAGTAGTTTATCAGCCATCTCGTTACCATAACACAAGCATTAGGTTGCTTAGCTTGGGACTATATGGCGTTGTGTGAAATGTCCAAGGATATTATTATTAGTGTATTTTTGTCTAGAGCCCCCAATTTTTTTAACTTACTCGTACCATCTGCCGCGAATTTGAAACAGCTATTGCCATGATTATATTGATTACTACTTAAAAAGATAATTTATGATAGGATATACGAGTACTTATAATTTTCTCTGGGTCTTCAACAGTCTACTGCCCTTCTGAAAGTTTCAAGTAAAAGTCAAAGTGGGCGTCGCCCACATTGAGAACCTAACTAAACTCCTAAAAGCTGAAGAGTTTTTTGTTTGTTTGTATGTTGCTAATCTTTGGAACCAATAGTCGGATTTGAAAAATTATTTTTGCATTTGACAGCCCAATTCTTAAGGAAAGTTATAGACTACGTAACATCACGCTATAACCCTTAGGAGCCGAGCAAAAAGAAAGAAAGTCAGAAAGAACGCTAAGCGAAAATGAAGTTATGGCGCGAGCGGGCTATGCGATGCGATGCGATGCGATGCGGTGGGTCGACGAAATTTCACGCGGACGAACGGACAGAAGCTAGTAATATGAAGAAACGTATAAACTTTTTTACACCAAAAGAGAAATTTATGTTCGAGTATTATTCCTAGCAGAAAGGTCAAACAGTCACGAGGTTAGAGTTATTACTGACAGAGAAGATATAAAACTGAAACATAAAAAAAGCTTGTAAAGAAAGATCGAGTTACCCTTTGCATTATTAAGGACGATTGACAGCTGTACCAAGTTACTTGAAATTATGAGTTCAGAAAATCATATTTTTTTAAATTATCAAGATATATCTAAGTAATATATAAAATTCTCGTGTCACAGTTTTCGTTGCCATACTCCTCCGAAACGGCTTGACCGATTTTGATGAATTTTTTTGTGCTTATCCGGTATCTATGAGAATCGGCCAACATCTATTTTTCATCCCCCTAAATCGAAACTTACGCGGGTGAAACCGCGGGGCGCAGCTACTATAGGTATAAGTAAGGGCTCGTGGCTAAGTAATAACAGCCACACGGATCGATCGATCAGGTTAAGTTACGCTTGCCGCGGTTAGTGGTGGATGGGTGACTGTATTTACATACCGAGACCCCTCCGTGCCTCGGAAAGCATGTTAAGCCGTTGGTGGATCTTTGATTGTCGTTACGCATTGTCAGAAGCCCGAAAATCTGACCACCTGTCTTACCAAGAGGTATCGAATTATCCAATAACTGGGTAGTGGAGGTCAGCCAGCTAGGCAGTCGCTCCATGTAATACTGACATTTAGCTGCATTAGGTTAGACTGGAAGCGACATCCAACATAGTTGGGAAAAAGTTTGGTAGATGATGATCAAGTTATTTTTATCAATCACGCCTGTGAAGTTTTGCTAGCTAATTCGAACCTTGTTTAAGTATATTTACACTTGCAGTCAAAATAAACCCCTAAAGTGAAAACAAAATGTCCTCGGCGTTGTCACAATCTTATCCGTACACGATTTACTGGAGTGTAAGTTATTCCCAGCGAGCGTGTTGTAGCTCCTCATACAGCGTACACTCAAATTCCCTTTAGTCGATAACTTGTAGCATTCATGAAAACTTTGGATCGAGGGAAAGTGCTTATCAATGTTTTAGAAGTTAAATCATAGCTTTATAAGTTTCTGAAAAGCGAGGAGACTGGAAAAGTTGCTTGTTATTAAATAACAATTAATTATGTTCGTTTGGTTTATATGGACGATGTGATCGTTATTAAATGTCACAGAGTATGGAACAACAAGTTGCGCACGGACGAAGTCGCGTGCAGTAGCTATTTGTCTATAAAAAAAATATAAAGTCAGTAAATACATATATCTATTTTAAACTGCATTAAACTCGTAATAACTGTGTGTGATACATCAATTTACGGCTGCCAAAGTTGCAGATCGATTGTCTGTGTGCTGCATGTGGGGGATTAACCCTTCCTGTGTTGATATTATAAAAATATTGATATTATATTTTCTTTTACGTACAGATTCATACAAAATTACAAACCATGCCATGACGTTTGAGAGGGTTGTAGGAAAGTCTCTTGTGCTGCTTTAAAATGCATATGTCGCAGATGGATTATCGACATCCGCTGTTTTATTTACAAAACAGCTCCGTTATGTAAAACAACTGAACCACGTTTAGCGGTTTTTCATAATTACTGAACTTTAACACGCAGAATTGCATAAACGTTTTGCATTCACCAATGCAACGGGTCAACGAGTAGAGGAAATTAAAGTTTAGATTTTAGATTTGAGTTCTAAATTATGTGAATGTAAATTGTGGCTCTGTGTGCCATAACAACAATAATGGCGTCCGAAACAAAGAATATAACGAGTAAAATGAGTAAGTAATAATAAAAATGACCCTAACTCAAGTGAAAACAGTGTTTTTAAGGACAATTTTTATTAAAAGTTATCAGAATTTAACGCTTAGGTATAGTGACTGCAAATAAGCCATTCTGCATTACGTCTAAACGTCGGTACTAGCAGTTTTGTTAAACGTAGCGCCATGACAATCCAGCAAAATAATTATATTGTTTTACTAAATAAAAATATTATTTAGTAAAACAATATAATTATTTTGCTTATGCAATTCGTTTGTTATCTGCTGGATCCATAATACGTTGCGTACACTACGTAAACGATTTATTTTCTGTGAGTAGGTTTGTACATACACTTTTACACGTCAACCATATTTTTTTAAACTAGATGAGGTCGGCGTTTCCTATCTGACTATTCTGAGAAGAAAGGCCGAAACAAACACAGAGGTCACAGTCTCTTTTAAAGTCCAGACAAAATCTTGGTCACATCATGCAAGTGAAAACCATGTATATTGGTGTCTGAAATGGTCTTTTGAGGAAAGAACCACACAGATTGAGCGGACCTGCAGTGCGATTCTGTTACCATCTCACCGTGAAAACTTAGGTGAAGTGAGCGTGGAGTGAGCTGTCATTAGTGTAAATCCCTATAGCATCAGATGGAATGACAGCTCACTTCACCTAACTTCTCACGGTGAGATTCTAACAGAATCGACCGGCTGTCCAGTCAGTGCACGCATTTGTCAATACCTACCTACTCATCGTAAATGTTCCACATGTTGGTTGTTTGCAACGCCACTAATTTTATCTCATATTTGTCTTATGGTCAGCCAGGATCTTTGGGCAAGGTAAGTGTTTCATAGGAAGTGATTAATAAATGAGTAATGAGGGATTACATTGCGCGGATGACCAGCAGTGTCCACCTGTGCAGTAAGTTAACGATATTATAGGTACTGCGATCGCCATCCTGATAGCTAGGAGTATATTAGATCCTAAAGCCGTGCACCAGGATGACTATACTAAATTCATGACCAGCTACTCATCTTTCCGATCGTAGGTTTTTTGAAGCTAATGTTATGTCTTGCCAACTTTCAGTTTTCCTCGTGTAACAACAAATAATGTATTTATTCAATTAGGTATGCCAGAACTTTGGGCACTTTTCCTGTTGAACAGTTGTTGTTTTTTTTGATGCCGTATGAGTCTTTTCCCTCTTTTTATATAGGTACATGTACCTACATAATTACTATTCATATTATTTTAAGTCTGTTATATTTTATATTATATTATGTAAATGTAAATATTATAGTCTATTGTAAAGTTTGTGAACAAACTATTAAAAAAGTACACTAAATGAATGAAGACATTTTTAAATCAGTGGTAACTTGACATTCGACTGCGGGGCTTTGGTGTCTGTGAACCCAGAATTAATTTATAGCAATAACAGTCTCCGTATATTATTGAAAGTCACTTCCAAATCCAACCCGCATGGGAACAGACAAATGAAATATTGCAGCTTACTCGTAATTGAAATATCCTGTTAAACCTAAGGGTCAAGCAAATGAACGTTAATTTAAAATCATTCATTACTTGGCTGAATGCAAGCCAGCTGAATGATGTTTGTTTTAAATCTCCAAAGGATTACGTGTTTTATTGCTTTTATATAATTATTTCGAATCATTTAAATTCGAATGAAGCAGAAATGATTATTATGGCTGATTACAATGATGTTCCCATAACGTTTATTAAGTCATACACTAAGTATTAATACTTAGTTATTCTGTGGTCATACCAAGTACGAGGAAGGGGTATCGTATTAGGTACCCAGTAACTGGGTTGTGGAGGTCAGATAGGCAGTCGCTTCATGTAAAGTACTGGGTCCGGCTAGACTGAAAGCCGACCCCAACATAGTTGGGAAAAGGCTATGCATCTGCATATTAGCCTTCATCATCATCATCTGATGATGACCAAGTACGAGGAAGAATAATAGGAGTTAAAGTTATTTAGGGGACAAGCAAAGTAATATTTAGGTAACTTATGTAGTTATCTACAATTGATTGCTAAATAAGTTGAAATCGGAAATCCGTCGAACAGAGCGAACTATTATAAAACTGGTAGCACCTGCGCAGCACTCAATTAAAATACTTATGACAATTATTGTAGGAATAAAATATCGATACCCGTTATTTCAATAGGCGTATTATAAGGAACATTTTGACGAACATTTCTTGTGGTATATCTCATCACATTAAGAATTATGAGCTCTATCGACTGGTTTATACGAATTAAAGAAAATATTATTGTTCCAATATTTCGATACATAGGTACGTTACGTTCCAACTCCTACAACGGATGTGATGAGACATAATGAACTGAATAAAATAATAAATTGTGTATGCATTTCCAATTTCGTTTGATGTTTATTATTTGATTCTACATACTACGATCCTAATGGAACACGTTCCTAGAATGTAAGGGTTACATATGGGACAATTATAAATAGATTTTCTGTGGGACTTAGAAGAGCCGTACCTAAAACCCACAGGTATTTTGTATGCATACACAAAACTATACATATTTGGGATCGTTTTCAAAGAAATAATTTATTTATCATAGTAACTTGAAATTATTCTTCACTAGCTGACAAAATATCAAATTTAAAGGAATCTCCATTCGAAATCATCGAAGAATAATTTCAAGCGAGAGGATATAATATATCCAGGTTTGTAATATTATGACAAACTTATATAATATGTTAAAAACCTTCCGGAATAAATTCTCTAAATGATTAAATTTAGAATAATGACGCGGTAACAGACAGACACGAAAACCGACTTCAATTTATCATGCGAGTATTTACTCGTACATAGATAAACGTACCTGAAAGATGTATTGAAACCAAGCAACTTATGCCAAGCACTTGGTCTTTATTCACTGTTTCACCAAACCGGTGATCGAATATTGCGAGTTTGAATCCAATAAGTCTGAATATTCTCGCAGTGGAATGAAAAATTTCAGCTCCAGCGTCCATATCCAATGAATATCATTTCCGATATCGCGGATTCTTTGAAACATCGTTATTTTAATACCTCGTTATCCGGTAAAATATCAAAGGCTGTCAATGTTTTGAGAGCAACCTGCCGACCGTGTCCCCGTTTGGGATGCTTAGCTGGCTTGTACACGTCCGTTTTTTTCACCGGACTTGCGGTGGTTTAAGGTTACAATGGAATTGTGTGATGTAATGATACACACGGCAACACATCCAGCTATACATTCCAGTTTTAGCTGATCTCACATTGTGTAGGTTTTTCGTACAAACAGAACTCGTTATGTATTGTGTAGCCGTGCGTATATGTGTGTACTTACATGCACCGGCCGCCGCGCGGCGATCCGGTATCCAACTCATACAAATATAAACAACACGGTCCGTGTCCGATGGAGAAAACGGGCATATACCTACGTCGTTTTTTTCACCGGACAACGACCGTTTTTTTTTGCCGGATTCGCGGTGGTGTATGGTTTATAATGAATGTGTGCACATGCATCGGACACAGGTCCGGCGAACATTACGCCGGATGCACCACTGCCTCCCCTCGACGCAACGGACACCGGACGAAAAACGGACGTATACAAGCGGCCTTACGGTTTGTCGTAAATCATTACTTGAAAATTATTGTCGTACCTAAACCCGATGTTGGGAATTTTAATCTATGGTTGCTCTGTTTTTCATTGATACAGAATTTATGGGTAAATACCAAATTAATTTGTCAAAAACTTTCAGACGTCTGGTTGCTACGAATTGCAACTTATGCTATGTATATTGTACTTTAAACTTGATTAATGTCTAAAAGCTAAATATTGTCATTGTACTTTAATATTCATAAACGTCTTTATGGCGAATTTCACTAATGAAACTGAACGCGTTCAGCACAACTACTAAAGAACTGAGTCCAAGAGCTGTCAGTGTCAAAATTGTTGTGGAATATTGACACTGACAGGTCTTAAACGCGGCTTAGAAGTGCTGATCGCGTTCAGTTTCATTGGTGAAATCCGTACAAAATACTATATTGTAATTAAGTACATATGAAAAGGATGGGATCTGATATATAATTAAATGCGCCTCTAGAGAGTCCCGATCTATCCCCTGTGGCGACAAGACGTTCCCTTGAAGTTGAGTCTGGAATCGCCAAGGTTTTGTTTTCCAATACCTTTTCTTTCTTTCTTTTCTTTTTTCTCTGTTACGATCGTTCATTGTTGATGTTTCCATTCATTCTTACCCCACAATAAAGGATAACCAAGTCTTTCTTGGTTACCGACAAACGGCTTATCATTGTACAGGGCGCTTTACGGGATCTTGCCTCCAGCGCCCGTAAACGAACCGCATATTTCTCGTAAATCAGGTGTGGACATATTGCATAGTAAGCTGTTCCTTTGTGCCAATTTATTCCATATTGTCCGTCTACCGGTTTTCGTTTATGGTCGCTTGTTAGACTTCAAATGAAGGCGGAATATCGATGGCCGAACCCTTCTTTTTATGGTTTTCGAAAGCGGAATAAGGAAATTGATCGCTGACATTTCTTTTTTAACTGACTTCAAAAATGGAGGAGGTTCTATGTTCGTCTGTATGTATTTTTTTATGTATGTTCTTCGATTTCTCCGTGCCTACATGGTCGATTCTTGTGATAATTTTTTATCATTTGGTTGAGAAAGCTCACGCAGTGGTCCCATATTTTGTTAACTTTGCTTTAGTATTCAATAATACGTATTTAATACCACTTAGTGTATGGTGATGATGTTATGAAACTCCCTGTCAATGTTGTTTATATAGCAAGTGGTGGTATACGAGCTGAATGGTAGAGGTACAATAACTAAAAAAGTGAAAAATTAAAAACCATTTTTATGTCTGTAGGTACTACCTTAGTATTGCTTAAGTAATACATTTTTTGAAGGTAATGTAATGTAACACTCATACATAATTAAAAAAATTGTAGTACAACGTCATAATGGCAAATGTATGAGGCATGTGTTACAGGCCCGACTCCCGAGGCACATAATGTTTAACAGGATGGTTCATTATTTAGTTATATTGGTTATATGTATACTTATTCATTGTTTGTACTTTGTATCCATTATCCTTACTTCATTTAAGAGCGTTTACGACGTACGGCATTTCATACAAACTTTCAAGCCCTTGTTTTTCTTAAACTTCATACGTATAAGCACTGGCACTTGATCCAGCTAATCGCAAACTTCCGACCTCTTGGCTTTATTTCCGTTCATTATGTCAAATTGTCAGACTCAATTGCATGTGCACATTGCAGGTCGGATACTCTCTCAGAGAAAGCCCTCATACGTCAACAAAGTTAGATATGTTGCTTTGTAGCTGTGTCTCTTGTGTATAGACTGTGTGTGTGATCTTTTTTATTTTATAATAATGTGAACCTTATGGCAATGGAAATAAAGCACCATAGCACCTACCCGTACTATCTGTAATGCTCTTGTCATGCCATGATTAGTGATTTAATACAGATTCCCACGGATTCACTGTTGTGAGAATCGCATTCAACAGCACCCTTATTGTGTAACACACTTTCAATCATAATTTGAAACATTTTGAAGGATATTGCCAATCCATTGCTTCATATGTTCGAAAAATTTATCTGCTCAAAAACGTAAAAAACGCAATGAATGATGTTGAACTGTCAAAATGTAAGCCATTGCTACTGTTAGCGTGTTTACGCCTCAATAAGTTAGGTAGATGTAGGATTTCTTGTTATTACGGAAGGAAAAACGACGCCATTACTTATCATGCCAGCTAAAATACAAATTGCGCTCAACTTTAGAACGAGGTCCCTGATAAGAAGTCATAAAAAGCAAAACGTAAACTTCATCAACGGCTGGGTATCTATATTTATGTCGAGTATAAAGAGACACCAGCCCTCCTGCACTATAAATTTTTCCCTGTAAATTGTAAAGTTTAGAAGTTTTTCCAGCATCGGACGGGCGTCGTTGAATAAATATCACGGTACATAACTTCCCGCTTTTGTCTCGGAGCCCCCAACAAAGTGCGCATCTACCTTTTTAAGACAATTTTCTTTAAAAATTCAGCAGTACTCGTGGTAATTGAAGTCAGGCCAGGGTCGCGCACAAATATATATTCTGTTAAGGCACCTTCCTAATTTGTGAAATAATAAACTAAGAACGAATTTGCTCCGAGATTTTCTGGTGTACGCTGAAACATTGCGGCGCAATGTTTTGTTTGAATTTTAATTGTAAATGGAGTTGAAGTATTTAAATTAATCTTTTGTGCTCGAAAGAAACAAAACAAAGTACCTAAAATGTCGCTCGTGAAAGTTAAATATCACACTTCTTTATTTCACCGGTTTTGGGAACATTAAAAATGACTTTATCTTTCAGATAAATAGAAACCTTAACCACCAATTCCATTATGGGGGAAGCTCCAGCCGCTCCAGGGTAGTCCGCGAAAGTTAAATTTTCTTATGTTTTTTGAAATTTGCAGGTCAGCGTCATGTTGAATGTTGATTAAAATATGATTCGCGACCGTAACAAATATGACTTTACAGAGTTATAATAGTTAATTAAAATCACCAATACAACTTCTTGAGTTAGAAGTCCTGCCAGTTATGACTTACGGAGCCGAAACGTGGACACTCACGGTACGGCTGGTCCATAAATTCAAGGTCGCTCAGCGAGCTATGGAACGGGCTATGCTTGGAGTCTCTGAGGGATCGAATCCGCAACGAGGTGATCTGGCAGAGAACCAAAGTTTTCGACATAGCTCACAGAATAAGCAAGCTGAAGTGGCAATGGGCCGGCCATATTAGCCGTAGAACCGATGACCGTTGGAGCAGACGTGTTCTTGAGTGGAGACCGCGAATCGGTAAACGTAAGGTGAGACGCCCTCAGGCTAGGTGGAGCGACGATTTTCGCAGGATAGCTGGTAGCAGCTGGATGAGAGTTGCCGAAAATCGAGTTGAATGGCGTGCAATAGGAGAGGCCTATGTCCAGCAGTGGACTGCTATATATTTCGCGGGCTACTTAGCGCAACCGTCTTAAAAACGTTTGTTGATCAAACACTATTCCATGATCTATGATCAAATTTGTCTACTTTCAAACACAATCGAGTCATATTTGCCTGAACTCGCAACCGGATTTTACCGGTACGTGCATAACTAGTTAAATGTGGATATAACCACATAAGCGAATTCGCTTCGGTTCAAACCGGATTACGTCTGGTGATGCTCGCGAAAATAATGGAGTTACTGCGTTGTTCAGGACACCGTGTTTGTTAATATACTAACGAACATACATTTTGGTATGTCTCAATAATGGTTTTATGTCTGTGCATAATGTTAGCATAATCAGCCTATATTGTTCCCACAGCTGGGATACAGGAAGTAAGTGGGCCGTAATCCAACATGCGGGCCCACCACCGGTTGGTAGATCTCACATGGTCTTCGAATTTTTGGTTCTAAGATGTTTCCTCACGATGTTTTCCTTCACCGTTTTAAGAGTAGTAATAAAGCGCTTGACTGGGTTGGAATCACGGAGCCACCACTGCTCTTTTTCTTGCTCTTGCTCTGATTTTTTCTTGATGATAAGATGATAGAATAGAATATACTAGATTAGAATATACTAGAATAGAATTGTCTACATTACTAGCTGACCCCGCAAAAGTAGTTTGGCAAAAAAAAAATGCCTACGACCTACTCTCAGACCTACCAAATATACAAAAAAAAATTCATAAAAATCGGTCAAGCCGTTTCGGAGGCAATATTTTAGTTATTTTTATATATTAGATGTAGACATTAACCCCCTTACTAATAAACGTTGTTTAGCGTCTGTGTAGTTACACAACGCTTTGTCTTCTTCTTTCGAAAGTCAAATTACTGACGACTGAAAGAGAGAAATCAGTGTGTAGCTATTCATCCGTTTATTAGTAAGGGGGCTAATAAATAAAAATCTCGTGTCACAGTGTTTGTTATCAAAACATACACGTAACATCACCTTTGTATGGTCTACCATATTACGTAGTGCATCTAACTTAGGTAATCGCGACTTTACAGTTCAACGGTTTTGAATGCGAGGTATACAGGGCATCTATAGGAAAGCTGTGAACTTTCCAACGATAAGTCCATCTATCGATATTTGCAGAACTTCATCTGGCCCGCCAGAAGTTTCACCGTTCGTATAAGCTACCACGGAAATCTCATCAACTTCACTCGGGAAGTCCGAGTAAAGATTTTCCCGTAAAGGTTCCATATAAGGGTCAAATTAAATTAGATAGTCAAACTCTGCAGACGTGATGGGTATCGATATCAAATGTGATAAAAATAAAGGAAATTTTCGACGCTATATTTATTTTAGTTTCTGTATAGTTTTAGATTTAACTCTTCACATGCCGAACGTACAACATGGAGTGTACCGATAACAATAAAATTTATATTGTGTCTGCTAATTAGACGCGCGACGTATACAGGTTGAAATTGAATACATGCGACAAATCGAAATGGGAGATTGCACTCATCATTATGAACAACTTTTACTATGGGACCAAACCTGAAATCGCGAAAAAAAAACAGCTGTTCCCTACATTTTGACGAATTATGCGAACATAAATGTAGGAAACAGCAGATTTTTTTGTTGCAGTTGTTCATAATGATGAGTATAATCTCCCATTTCGATTTGTCGCATGTTTTCAATTTCATCCTGTATATCATTGGCGACGGGTTAATTTTGTTATTTTTATTAATTAGTTAGGTATTAGTTATTATTTGCTTATTTTACTGTTTTAGTTGTGTTGATACTATAATAATACAGGAAGATTTTTTTATCACCATCCAAATTTTTACAGGGTGCTCTACCCATGAATATGAACAACTTTCACTATGGGACCAACTCTGAAATCACGAGAAAAAATCAGCTGTTCCATACATTTTGGTCAAGTAGGTATTGAACTTTTGTATTAAATTTTATATTTTTTGTGGGGTCATTGTATAGTCTCTTGAAATATCAGTTGATAAACTTTGTTTTTTTTTGTGTGTAAACTTCACAGACATAATTCAAGGGCTGTTGTTAGGGCAGCGGGATTGTCCGAAAGGGTTACCGCTGCCCCGGAATATAAAGGGCTAAGGAAGGAACACGGATGATTTTTAGTCAGTAAGAGTCTGACACTCTCTTCCGCTGCACTAAGAGCGAGAGGGGTCATTTGATGATTTCCCATCCTTAAAAAAAAAAAAAAAGGGCTGTTGTTACTTGAAGCATGTGTTAAAAAAATCCTTTCTTTTGTTTTATCTTACTTAGGTATTGATACTCAACACGTCTGCAGAGTTCCGCTAGCTAATTTAATTTGACCCCGTATAGAATGATTTACACACAGTTGTTGCGTTGATACCTAAGCATCTGGCTAAGTACAGATGAATCTTCATCAAAATTAAACCATCCACACATTCACAATAATAAACGGTATTCAAACGTATTGAAAAAAACAGCCAATTGAGACAGTCACAATAAAGAGGGCCGGATGCCCGATAGTAAAGCAAGGAGCTGTAACGAACTCCATTGAGTTCCATCCAAAAAAAAAAAAAAAAAAAAAAAAAAAAAAAAAAAAAAAAACAAATTCGTTCCATTGAACGAATTTAATATTTAAAGGATGTAGGAGATATATTATGTTATTCAGGGTCGCGAGTTCTATATTACCTATCAAGTACTGTCGTGGACACGTATATTTTGCAATATTTAGCGGACAGGCCTGGTAGCGGGTCAGGGTGCTTACTCTCGAATATAATTCCGATAGATCAACATTGGAATTGTCAGTCAAACGTCAGGGATTGGCTGGACTCACTGAGTCTAGCCAATCCCAGATGTTTAACTCAACAAACTGACGTTTCACCAATGTCGATCTATCGGAATCATATTCGAGAGTTAGCACCCAGATTCATGGCATGACGTTTAGACGTAAACACAATGCTGAACACCGTGGGCAATTTAAAAAAAATGGTTTTCTCATTCATTTTGACCACGTACGGTAGTTTTTTCTTTTTTTTTTTTTTAAATGGCATCTCGCAGTTCATCCTTTATGAGGATGGCTACTGCTTAACCGGACTTTCCTGTGGATGCCTCGAATTAAGGCCTCCAGCCAGGGCATACAATAACTTAAAAACTAAGCGACAGCGCTAAGGGTAACCCCCTGCGGGGTTCGGACCTCGGCTCAGGGCGTCGCTGGAAGAGGACAGCAAGGGACAGGCTGGATCGGTATTATTATTAGTGTTTAGGGGCGAATTTAAAACTACAGGCTCAGCTGCGCGGGCTGGCTCGAGCAAGGGTCGGGGCGGGCACGGTGATGGTGCGGGACGTCGTGACGGGCCTCGGCGGCGAGGACGGAAGGACGGATGTCTGAGCTTGTGTTTGTGTTGTCGACTGAGAGTACTCGTGGCCTTACTGCTCTCCTGGAGGAGGGTAGTGGCGTCGTCGGGGATAGTGAGGGTATGCCTTGGTCGGCGAATCCTACTTATGCGGGAGGGAGTGTATCGGGAGGCCGCCGCAATCAGGGGATTGGGGTGCTTTATGGCAGAGTCAAAGAAGCGCTTGGAGAGGCGTTTCATGAACTGCTGGATGGTGGGGAGTCTGAGATCTAGATGCAGATTCACATTTCGGACATAGAAGGGGGCTCCCGTGACCTTTCGGAGGAAACGGTTCAGGAGGGTTTGCATTTTATGCAGAAATCGCGGCTTGGCGTGTGCGAAGACTACGCAAGCATAGGTCATGATGGGACGGATGACCGCGGTGTAGAGGCGCAATTTGCACTTGAGTGACAATTTGCTGCGGGCAGTTATCATGGAGTGGAGCCTACCGAGAGCGAAAGAGGCGCGCGAACGCGCCGTCTTTATGTGCTCGTTGAATGTGAGGTTGTGGTCTAGGATGACACCTAAGTATTTGGCTCGCTTTCCCCAGGGGATCGGCTTGCCATACATAGAGATCGGGCGCGGGAGGGGGGGGGGGGTAGTTTGCGCGGTTTCGAGAAGATGACCGCCTGACTCTTATCGGGGTTGACCTCGATTCTCCATTTCCGGAACCAATCGCTCAAGGCGCTTGCGGAGGTTTGGAGGTTTCGAGCTATGGATGACTGGTTGACACCCGAACAGTATATGGCAGTGTCGTCGGCGAAGAGCGCCAACTGTGCCTTTTTACTGTTCGGGATGTCACTAGTGAACAGGGTGAAAATGAGGGGAGACAGAACGGAACCCTGGGGGACTCCGGCGCGGATGGGGTGAGGGGGAGAGAGAGCGCCCTCGATACGGTAGCGGAATGTGCGGTCCGACAGAAAATCTCGTAAGATGAGCACGAGACGGTCTGGCACACCTAGCAGGTACAGCTTATATAATAAGCCATTGTGCCAGACCTTGTCGAACGCCTTCGCTATATCGAAGAACAGGACGCCTGTCGAAGCACCTCGCTGAAAAGCAGCGCTAATGTGCTCGACTATGCGGTGGAGCTGGTGGATGCACGAATGCTTCGTGCGAAAACCGAACTGTTCGGGGGGGATGAGGCTCTTTGCTTCGGCATAGTCTTTGAGGCGCTTATAAATAAGCCTCTCGTAGACTTTGCCGAAAACATTGAGCAGACTGATGGGGCGGTAGCTGGAGGGCTCAGACTTGGGCTTGCCTGGCTTAGGGATGCCTATGACTGTGGCTTCTTTCCACATTTGGGGGAAGATGTTGTTGCTCAGGGCGCCATTGAAGATGGCGGTCATGAGCAGTATGAGGGGGGCGGGGAGGAGTTTGTACACCCTATTGGTGATACCGTCCGAACCGGGGGCTTTGCGGGTTGCGAGCCCTTTTATGATGTCTTGCACTTCGTCGGGAGTGACGGGAGGCAGAGGATCATCAGGGTCTTCGACTGGCGGGAGGGAGGCTCTCCGTTCGACTTCAGCGTTCACCTCGTCGAGGTGCGCTCTGTCTACTGGTTGAGAGCTGGGAGTGCATTGAGCCTCTAGGCTGTCGGCTAGGCATTCGGCCTTTTCGAGGTTTTCGAAAGCGACCGTTTTGTCGGGGCGTGTGAGGGGAGGAACTGTGGCCTCTTCAGAGGAGCGGAGCTTCCTCTGGAGTTGCCAGAAGGCGTGGTGGGTGGGCTCGAGTTCGCCGATCAACTTATCCCATCCCTCGGAGCGCCATTCCCCTATGCGTTTCTTTACAGCACGCTGTAAATGGCGCATGTGGGATTTGTTCGCGTCACAGGGAAAAGAGTCGTAGGCACGAATGGCAGCGTTCTTCTCGGTCACCAGTTCACGTACGTCATCGGGCAGTTTCCAGCGATGGTCTTCCATCACTGGAACTTCCCGTGAGCAATCCGTCAGTACGGATTGAACGTGCTCTGTGAACGAGTCGATCGCCCCAGTCGTGTCTGCGACTGAGATAATTTGCTCGGGGATGGAGTCTAGGTGGGGAGACGTGGTGGATTTCAGTCTTTCGCTTACTTTCCTCCAGTCGGTGACTATTTTGGTCGGGGGGGGCTGGTTGGGGTCGTGCGGGGGGCCCGAATAGGGGGCCAGGTGCAAGATGACCGGGCGGTGGTCAGAATTAAGCTCTTGTACCGTCTCGATAGACTGCAAACGGAGGTTTACATTCTTGAGAAGCGCTACATCGAGAACGTCAGGAAGTTGGGCGGGGTCGCCCGGGAAATGAGTGGGATACATCGGAGCGATGATATCGAAATTGAGGGAGTCGCCTAGTTTGAACACGATCCTACCTCTGGTAGAGGTCGTGCTGCTATTCCAAGCGGGATGTTTGGCATTGAGATCCCCCGCCATGATGACGGAGTCACTCATACCGAAGAGGGTAGTGAAATCGGTAGTGAGAGAGATGGGATCCTCCGCACCATTGGTGGGCGGGATATAGGCGGAGATGATGGTGATTGCGGGGTGATCTCTAGCTGAGAGATAAGGGCGGGTGGGTCTATCGGGATGCAATGGAGGGACTTCCTATAGTAGATGAGGGTACCGCCCTTGTGGCAGCGAGACCTGTCATTGCGAACTATCTTGTAGTTGGCAATGTTCGGGTTCCGCAGATGGGGCTTCAGGAAGGTTTCCTGGACTAAGAGGACATCGAGCTGGTGATCGCGGAGGAACGCGGCGATCTCATCGCGTTGATTTTTAATGCCGTTTGCATTAAAAAACCCTAGTCTAAGGGATCGGGGTTTGGTAACGCTCATTCTTTGTAAAGCCATTGGAGCTTTTTAGAAGTTGAGGGTTTGCATGACTTGCGTAATCTGAGGATACGCATTGAAAATCTCGGCGATGCGCCGAGGATTGCCGTTACAGGCTTGGATTTTCGCTGCCATGGCATTTGCGGGGGCAATAAAGGCTGCGTAAGCACCGATTATTACTTCCATGCTGCTAGGCTGGGGGCGGGAGGCGGGGGTCGGGGGGGACCTACTGGGACCAGCGGGAGCCCTGGGCGCGGCGGCTGGAAGGGCTACCGGTGGGGCTACTGGGACCGAGGGGCCTACTGATGGCGCGGGGATGACAGTTGCCATCAGCGCTGGGATAGTCGGGGGTGGGGGGGGCACCGAAGCTGCGGGAGCTTTGAGGTGGTTGAGGTTCGCCCATGGGGAGGGCCTTTGGGGACTGAGCCTATCGGGCATCTGGGAGGAAGGGATCGGGATCCTCACAGAGGGCACGTACGGTAGGTATTACACTTTTCTAATGAAACAGCCGATTTTATTTATGAATAGCAGCGCCCCGCGGTTTCACCCGTATAAGTGTCGATCCGATCCCGTGGGAATATCGAGACAAAAGTATAAAAAGTAGCCTATATGTTTATCTAGGGAGTCAGCTATCTCCATACAAAATTTTATCAAAATTGGTCCAGCCGTTTGAGCGTGAAGAAGTAACAAACATATAAACTCACACACACACGCACACACACACGCACAAACAAACTTCTTGAAACTTTCGCCTTTATACTTAATATTAGTGTGATTGATGTTAATATATAGAAATTAGGTGCGGTGCAAAGAAGGATCGGATACTGGTAAGTCCCACCCACCCTCGTAAGTCCGAGTTCTGACAGTCGTTCAATCGCCATTCACGACACCAGATCAACGGATGAGTAGGGTCTACCTATTCATAGCCGGGGCTTCTAATATCAACAACTAATATTAGTGTGTATGATTTGTTAGGCCAATTTCTGCCAAATACAGTAACAAACTTGCAAAAGTGCTGTTAAATACAATCTACAAAGAATCCCCTGACCGACGTCAACGTCCGACAGAACTGCTGGGCACGGATATTTTATCATAAAAGTGGCTGAAAAGCATGTTATCGTGCACAATTCCAAGCTACTTTATATACTTTAGGCAGATCGGTGTCCAACTTCGAAGTTATCTATTCATTATTCTATGCATATTATAATTTAAAGTCGCTTTTCGTGCTTGTACCTATGTCTGATCCCGTTGTTCTTTTAACGGACATAATTTAGACTTAGAGCATTTATTCCGGAAGTTTTATAGTATTTATAATAAACTAGCTTCCACCTGCGGCTTCGCCCGCGAGGTATGTCGATAAAAACTATCCTATGTCCTTCCCCGGGATGCAATCTATCTCTCTGCCAAATTTTATCGAAATCCGTACAGTGGTTTAGGCGTGAAAAGGTAACATACAGACAGACAGACAGACAGAGTTACTTTCGAATTTATAATATTAGTATGGATTAACAAACGTAAATATAGAACAGATTTGATATTTGATCAAGATGTTTTTACATAGAATCTTTTATAAATTGGGTTCTGAAAGATAGAGATAATTAAAATGGAGGACACGAAACGTTTGTAGCTACTTTCTTGGTACCTACCTACTTCAATTTGATGAATTCTGCAAATTTACAATGTGGAGCTTCGAACAATTGTTTATTAAGACTTTGTTGTTGGACTAGCTGTGCAGAATACTTAATAAAAGGTAAGTATTTTAATTTGTGTAAATTATTATTTCATCACCATTGCTCTCAAAGGCATCATAAAAAAACCAGCATGTCCTAGAACCACAAATTCGAAGACATGTGACATTCACCAACCCGCACGGGGCTCGCGTGGTGGATTACGGCCCATTCCCTCTCACAGAGGGGAGGCCTGTGACCCGTGTGACGCATATTTTCCCCCTACTTGTTCTGCGTCATGTTTACCGCAAATAAACATATTTTATTACTTTTTTTCTTTCTATTTATAATTGAATGCATTAGATACCTATCGATACCGATAGGTACAGACTCCAGCATATCAAGCTACCCAAAACTGTCAAATTATCCCAATCAAACTTAAACCTTTTGATGTAGCAAAAAAGTTGAAAATCTATTAAAGAAATTTGACAGATGGTAGTAGCTTGATGTGCTGTCGTCTGTTCCTATTTATTTCATCTAAGAATTTCTTAGTATTTTCTGTTCGTATCAAAATTGCCAAAAGCGTATTCTTCCTAGTTTTCTTCTAAGAATTAATTAAAAAACTTTGGTTATAACGTACCTACATGTATGTACAAAGTTGTTTTCGAATTTTCTTAACCAAACATAACTTTGCTTTCGTTTGTTATTTTTTTTGGAATAAGTAGTTGCCTACCGGAGTCAAAGAACATATTTTTTCAGTAGATATAAATGGTAACTACAAGCAGATGATGTAGCGATGTGGGATGTGGTTGTGTGATGTGTGCCTATATAAGTTTATAGATAAGTATTCAACGCATAGAATGGGTTTTAAGAGATTTTCCAAAAAAAAAAAAACACTTCTCTGAGAATTGCTAAGCACAAGCGCCAATCAAACAAGTGCATCATTATAAAACCTCTTCAGTGCTTTATTGGGTCATGAAGAAGTAATAAAGTTTGGGCGATGGCTCATTAACGGCGGTCTCATCAAGGACTTAACTGGACCGCGGTTACGTTTCTACACCGCGTAATAGACTGGCCTGTGCGGTAGCCAGCCTACCTATGACTGCCTGCCTACAATTTCAATTAACAGAAGCCATAAATAAGTAGAACGTAATGCTCTACCAGCACAGGTTGGTGGAAATCACATGTCTTCGAAATTTTGGTTCTAAGACATAACATCAAGAAGGTTTCCTTCACCGTTTTTAGAGCAGTGGACCCGCGTGGGTTAGAGTATTACAAGCCAATTTAATTATGTACCGTATGTACGATCCCCCTCTAATTCCTATGCTAAGTACCTACATAACATAGCTAAGGAATACGTACTTTTGGCCCAAGATATAATTATAAACAAACCTGTATCAGCAACAGTTCAAAAGCTATCATATGAATAACCCTCCTTATGGCGCAGACGGGTAAAAAGGAACAAGGAAAGAAGGCCATTTTGCTCTCTAGGTACATGTTGCTGATTTCAAACCGCAAAATGTTGTTCAAGATTGATTTAGAACTTTATGCACGAACTTTATGAATGGGTTTTCAAAGAATTGAAAACCCATTCGGTTGTACACGAGCCTCCTTAACGTATTATGATGAATAGTTACACACCGATTTCAATCTTTCGGTCGTCAGTAATTTGACTTTCGAAAGAAGAAGACAGCGTTGTGTTACTATACAGACGCTATACAACGTTTATTAGTAAGAGGGTTAGTACAGAGACCCGAGAAGTAATACAGTTATGAATATAAATACATCCAAAATAAGCTAAAGGTAAAAGCAAGGCAAGGCAATGCAAGTAACGAGGACCATCCTCTCTGCATGTTGCTGATTTCAAATCACACAGATTTTCTTCAGTGGTATCCAAGAGTAACTTAGAACTTTGTGCAATTGAAAACACACTCGGTTGTTGTTATGTTTGGTAGCATGAAGTTGCCTGGAACCAAATCACTTAGTCAAAACGTCTAAACAATGCGACAAACAGCAGCTGAGATCTTAATCCAATCTGCAAGCGTTCATAAGTTAGTTCAGTTGCACGGTAAGTTGCGAGTCGAGTGACGTATTGGGGCCATATTAGCTGTTGTAGTGTACTACACTTAGTACCCGAGAATTAATACATTTATGAATAGGGTTGCCAACTTTTTTTTATATAAAATTTAGTATTTTCGAAGCCATTGCCTGTAAAAAAAATAGATAAAGGCGAAAAAAAATAAAAGGTGAAAATGCACATATTGTTCTTCTTTATGCCTTAATAACAGGTTTTTACTTATTTTTAATGACTCGTAACTAATATTATATTAAATTAAGGTTAAAAAATACCATTAATACAGGTTTTATGAGATTGATACTGGCCCATTTTCGCCATTTTGTATTGAAATGAAAATATTGTAGCCTACTATATTTTTATTTATTTAGGCCTCTAATTGAATATATTAGAGGCCTGTCCTGGCCAGGATATTATGTTATATATATCTACTTATATAGTTGGGTTGGCAACCCTAGTTATGACTGGCAACAAAACTTTCCAACATATTGCTATTGTTCGGATGTATGCATTATTAATTCAAATAGTTTGCAGACGCCCACGCTTATATACTTGTTTGTTTGACTTTCGTAAATTCAATAGGCTGATATAAGCAATTTAGTATGAAATATGAATACGTTATTAATAAGTAGGTATTGATGTTTTGGGTGTGTAAATATGGTTTGTAATTTGGGGTTAATTGAGCTGAATATGAATATATCTAAAGTTAATTGTGTTATTTGTAATGTTCATAATATTGTGTAGGTGGCTCCAAATAGGTACCTCACAAATTGGTGGCTCCAAATAGGTACCCACTGGTAGTTTGCAAAAAGGATATTTGTGGTGAAACCTACAGAAGCACGATAGGAAGGTCGACTACAGAGTGACATAGGTACCTAAGTGGTCCGCTCGGGTGCGTTTTTCCCGCGGCGTTTTATTTTCTCCCACTGGCTTGTCAACGCTTAGCGCCGAGAGTTCCAACAGTGTGTTTTTTTGACGCGCTTGGATGCGCTCTGTTTGATTCTCAATGCTCGGCATAACACCGAGAGTTGAAAATCCAGTGCGCGACAAACTCCCGCTGCGATATTTATGTTTTCGTCCGTGCGAACGTGGGCTATCTTCTTGTTTTTAATAAAGTCCTGTGAGGAAATTGCGTAACACATAAAATGACAATTGGTCGCAATGTTTTTCATTTTGGCAGTTCAGCAGCCACGTTCATTGTGTTATTTTCATTGTTGAGCAGAGGAATTTTTCAAAACTATGAAGTAATTCATCTAGGTTTGAAAAATTCCTCTGCATTTCCTTCAAAACTCTCGGATTGTGATTGAAAGTTTGTTACGCAATTAAGATGTTGAGCGCTAAGGGTACCCCACAGTAGGTGCCCGACTAGTTTTTAAAGCCTAGAGGCCTTAATTTATTGAGGAAACTATTCTGTGGTTGTTTCAATAAATTAAAGCGCCTGCCTGATTACCACAGGCAAGTCCGGTTAAGCAGACGACAATCTGCTATGGTGAACAGCGAGATGCCATAAAAAAAACATGAAGCACTGTTATTGTCGACTGTACACAGTGTACAGTCACTTGAAGCATAAATATACCTTAAACTTACGCAAAATTCAAAACCTATTTTATTCAATTGCAACTTTGACAAATATCTTATTTCATAATATGGTTTCGAAAATAGTATGATCGTAACATCATGCAATTTCTATCAATAAACCGCTTCTGAATCATGCGTACCTAAGTGTAAGGTATGCTCGTAATTGTAAGCTTGTATGGACGAATTTCACCAACGAAACCTAGAATAAAAACGAAACAAAAAATTAACCCTAGTTCAAGAGCTGTCAATATGTCAGTGTCAATATTCCACAAAAATGGCATCTCTTGAACGCGGTATAGCTGTGCTGATTGCGTTCAATATTTTGGTGAAATTGTCCCGAAGTAGTTGACGTATAATTATTATCCCGTTGTGCTCTCCGTGTCTCGGGCGACAGACACTCGCTTATCGCGGAAACTTTTAAGGGCTCTGCATATTTTATGCCGGAGCACCGCAATCTCCCTTTGTCTCCCAAAAACTCCTTTTAGAGTAACGCTAACATGTTACATTAGATACCGCATAGGCTGAGAATCTCTAAATGAATCCACATTAATATGAAGGCTTACTACGCAACTTTTATTATGGCTCACTGGTATTTTATTATGGCTCACTGGTATTTGGCTAAAAGGAATCTGCTGAGTATAATCTAGCTTATAATAGAAATGTTAATTGTTACCAGTTTATTTCAATATTATTATGAAGTAAACCAATTTTTGTGCACGAAACAAAATCATCTTTAACAGATTTTTGTATAATGTGGTAAATTTATAACACCTGTTTCTAAACTTTAACAAGAATGACCACCTGCAGTGTTGGTACCTATACTACACAGTTAAATTTTTACGGAATTTTCGTCAGAAACATCCAAATTACAGTTCAAAATGATACCCGAAATCATTTTTTTCCTTCTAAAACCCTAATAAGGGTACAACTCACCCTCTACATTTTTTGCATTTTTTTGTCGACGCTAGCAGCTGATGACCTCTTTCCAACATTCCATGTCGTTACTAAATTTAGAAAGCTTTAGAGCAAAAACTGTGTAGATAATATGACTTGATTGAAGCTGGGGAATTTTGAGCGGAAAGACGCCGCTTTGCAGCCCACGGGCGGAAACTACAGTACTTATTTACGGCTTATATTTTACGCCCATAAATATTAAATATGGAACGCCGAGGGCTAACCTTATTTCTAATTACATCTAAATTAAAACAAGTTAATATTACGTAAGCAGTTAAGCACCTTACATTTCGTTACAGGTTGTCAGACGCCCGAAAGTCGCACAACCTGCAGTCTTACCAAGGGTAAATTGCCCAGAGACCGGGTTGTGGAGGTCAGATAGGCAGTAGCTCCCTGTAAAATACTGGTATTCAGCTGCATCCGGTTAGACTGAAAGCTAACCCCAATATAGTTGGGACAAGGCTGGGCAGATTGATTTTTTATGGAGTCCTCGCTGATCAGCCTCAGGATCAGTGACATACGTAGTTGGTATGCATATTTATGATATTATCATAAATCATAGTGTTCACAGTTAGGCGTATCTTAGTTATTTATTCATTTATTTGAAACATAAGTTTACGCTGCTTACGACCGAATCACTTATATTTTAGTAGCCAAAACTTACAGGAAAAAAACAGAAACACAAAAAAACCTTATACTAACTTACGATACTATTTACTTAGATATAAATACAAACAAACAAACTTGACAAACTACAAAAATACAAACAAACAAACTTATTACAAACTTGGTACGGCTTATTATGGAAGATATCCAGATATATACTCCTATGACTGTTTAGTAGATGTAGATTAGGATCGTAGGTAACCCAGGCTTAATGTCATAAATACCATGTTCACTGTTCAGTGTGCCTTACGTTATGGCAGCTTATTTAACTATCAATGATAACGTAATCGGTAGTACAGAGGCCAGCACATCAACCTACCCCAATCTGTCAAATTTTCCCAATTGAATATGAACCTTATGCCTTTGTGGTAAAGTTGAAAATCTATCAAATAAATTTGACAAATTGGGGTAGCTTGATGTGCTGGCCTCTGTACCTACATGGGCACTGCAGGGTAATTGCGTATTGCGTAACACACTAACAGTAACAAAGGCTTTCATATTGACAGATCAGCAGCATTCATTGCGTTATTTACCTACGTCGTTGAGCAGACAAATACTTCGAACATTATGAAGCAATGGATTAACAATGTCCTTCAAAATGATTCAGATTGAGATTGATAGTGTGTTACGCAATTTATAGGGCGCGGTTACTTTCAGGTAACTTAACAATACAACACTATATGGCACTTATCATAAGGTCTATTCAAATGTATGTTTCTATCTGTTGTTATTTCAAGTTACACAAATATCAACTTTGTATTAGTGGTGATTAATTTGATTTCAGAGTGACTTGATTATGTAGCGTAAACTGGACTTTATTGTGTGGGCATTATAATATATTTTCTAATACTTATATTTGTTTACATGTTTGGCAAATAAATCGCGAACGGTGATATTAGATCTATGGTTAACTATTTTGATTGATTGAGTTAAGCACCTTAACCCGAGTCTGAATTCTTTTTGTGAATATTTCAATGCTATTTTCATAAAGGAAATCGAATTCTAGTAATATTCGTGGGTGACAAGCGAGCGCTCGCCAGCACACGGGACCGCCATGTATCATAGAGAGGCACCAGCTGCGTGCAAGTGCGGATATTATGGAGAATATCCGCGCCTCGTGGCTATAGCAAGTGCGGATATTATGGAGAATATCCGCGCCTCGTCGCTATAGCATGTGCCTCGCCATGCGAGCCCGCCAAATTATTTTTTTTTACGTTTTTTGCAATTTGCAGGTCAGTGTCAGGTTGTATGATGAACAAAATATGATTCACGACCGTAACATGTATGTATTTACAGAATTATAATCAATAAAATCATCAATACAACCCTCTAAGTTCATAATTATAATACTATTGAATGACTATTTCATGAAAAATTTTCAAATAAAAATATTTTAAAAAATTTGAATACCTACTTATTTGAGAGCGGGAGGGGTGATTTGAAGATTTCCAATAAAAAAAAAAAGGGCTATCCTGACGCTTTCGTTTAAAGATAGGAAAAATAATGTATGTAGGTAAATAGCCCAAATAAATAATGGCAAGAACGTCCCAAGTTTTCTATACCATTGTTGGAATGATATAGGTACCTACTTAAAAAACACTTTTATTTGAACCAATCTGGATAACATTAATCATTTTACTACACCTAAGAAAAGACCTGTATATATATACCTACCATAGATACCTAAAAGAAAAAGGTTTATACCTATAGTCGGACTTTTAATTAGCTGCAGTAAAATGACACCTTATGTGTTACTTAAATGACTGAAATTGGCGTCTTTTGTTTTTTGGCGGCCATCAACCAAATCTTGTTTGTCTAGTACAGAATAGTGTAACCAATTAAACTTATTTGACATGCATATCTCTAAACGCAGTCCTAAATGAGTTACTAAGAAATGTCATTTTACTGCAGCTAATTAAAAGTCGGAGTATAGTACTTTCCTATAATAAGTATCGCTGAGAAAAATCCCTCCAAAGTACCTATTGTTTCCCTCTGTAACAAATTGTTGAAAGTGGCGTGTTAGTGACATGGTCGTGTCTCCCTAATCGTGCACGATGATAAAAATAAAAGCGAGGTGATATAACAGCGGGCGCGGGTTATCGCGCCCCTGATACGAACGCACCCGCACCATGCGCTTGACTTGCCACAGATTAAATAATGCGGGACTGAATTACTTTAAAGCTCACGATTTTTACTTTTATCTGGGGGCCTAAAAAGGCCACTTTGGCAGAATCATAAAACAATATTCATATCACGCAATTTCATCTGTATGACAGTACTGTATGGAGATTCGTAAAATGCTATAGGTACACCTCTGCCTAACCCTTGATGGATTTATAGGTGTGAAACTGTCAAACTGAACAAACAATGAATTGTTTTATGATTCTGCCAAAGTGGCCTTTTTAGGCCCCCTGTTCTGTGTTTTTACTGAGAGTTTAGGTACACAGGGTAAAATTTTAGCAAGCGAAACTCTGCAGACGCGATGGGTATCTATCGATATATCTAAATCATGTTAAAAAAAAAATAATTTGTTTTTTTTGTGGGGTCATCGACCTCTATTAGTGCATTTACCTACTTCAAAAAACAGTTTTTTTTATTAATTTCACAGGAGTCATTGGTACCGATATCTTAAAACGATAAAACGCATTTTCTCAACTCAAACAAGACTTAAAGTTACACTACGAGCGGTCATTGACCCCTAAATAAAAGACAAATAGTTAAATTTTTTCGTGTTTTGATATGGTAGCGAAACTCGATAGCTAATTTAAATAAATAAATATAGGTACATATTATACACAAAGTTCTAGAAATTATGCCTTAAAGCTAACATTTCAAGGATTTTAACAGAATACTGTGGCTTTGACTAGATAACTGACTTCTTGTTATATAAAATAATCTAAACTAATATTATACTCGTAAAGAGAAAAGATTTGATTATTTACATGTTTGTTTGTTACACTTTCATGCTGAAACGGCTAAACGCATTTGGAGGAAATTTGGCACATGTACAGACCATAACACATAGGCTACTTTTTATCCCGATATTCTCATGGGACCGAGACTTATGCGGGTGAAACCGCAAAGTGCAGCTAGTCGGAAATTATAATCAGAAATTGTGTCTTTGTTGCTTCAATACTTATAATAAGTCTTGGATTATTTGTCAGAGTAAGAATGTATGGATACTTCGATTATTTCTGATACCGACAGTCTAGACATAATATCCTAGAGTTTGTCTCCATTCCAGACGTAAAGGTTATATAAACAGCTGGAGATACCTAATATGTGCGAAAAACATGTGACACAGATTTATTCAGAGCATATAAATTACGTGTGATGAAGGCTCCGAACTCAGAGTTTGAGTTAAAACGATACTTTCAATGCCACCCACCATGCAGTGGCCTTCCCTTACCACAATAGGTAACCTATCTATATATGTATGCTTTAATATTTTTTCTTAGGGCACAACTCTATACAAATTCGGGAAGTATCCTTTTCAATTTCATACATTTTTGTAGATACAGATGTACAAGGTGCTGCCACCCTGTATGTCATGATGTATGAACCAACAAAGTAAACAAACTTGAAAGGATTGACTGATCAATAATACTTAGGGGATATGTTGAAAAAAATCTGGGTTTTCCAGGTTTTTCTATTTCGTGTAACTTGTTAAGTATGTGGAATAGGGATTTAACATGTTTTTTGACTCTTTGGTCTAGTCTCGTGTAAAAGGAATACACGATTCAATGAATTTTTCTTGATACAAAAAATTTGCAAAGTTATATCTATTTTTTTTACTTTTTTCGACATCATGGCGTAACGCTTAAGAGTTATTCAATGGAATTTACTTTAAAACATAGAGAATTATCATATCAAAGTTTACTCAAAGTAGTTTTAAATTTAATTCATTTATTTTGTTAAAAAAGGAGTAAATTCGTTTTGACACATACGCCATTTTATTCCGCACGCACATTATAGCCATCTCTCTTCTTTTGCGTTTCAAAAGTAATTGCATCACTTTCGCTCGCTAATATGTTTTCGAGGATTTTAGATAAAATACCTATTTCAGAACTTGGTTTGACGGTAGGTACTAAAAGCTTTGACTTGATCTGGAAAAACAAAAGATATTTATCAACATTTTGCAAGTTCTAGCTAGAGCTTCATATAAGTTTCATTTTACGAGATGTACGTTAAAATTCTGTCAAACGTATCTATATAGCTTTAACGTATTTTTTAAAGTGTGATATTATCGTGGAGGTTCACGTCCACGTCCATAAATTATATATAGAAAAACCGTGGACAGAAAAAAAGCGTCTTCATATATATCCATGCATTTTACTCGTACTTCCCTGTCTTATCGTGATGCCGTGGACGACAACAATAATATCGTCACGTTAGAAATTAGAACAGCGCACATTGCCGCAATAATATGCTTAGCAAAATTCGACTTTAAACACTTAATTTTTTGTCTATATCCTCAGACTCCCTCTCAAATCTTTGATGGAAAGCTTTTATATGCAGATAAACCAGAGTACCAAACAGTAAGACGAGAAAATCTTCAGAGTGTCGCAGTGCGAACTAATTACCTAAGTGTCAATATTAAACGCTATTCACTTATTTTTCCGGACGGCGTCAAAATAAAAAAGGCAATAGCTTGCTAGGAGTTACAGACGAGAAATATAACAAGTGCCAAGTTCCAAGCCTTCGTCACTGCCGAAAAGCCTGCGCTGAAAGCCGCCTTTCAATTTACGTTGCCTTAGGGTTAAGTAATGTTAATTAAAAGCCGAAGTGCCATGTAAGTCACTGCTTATTTCGTTGGAAATAACAACCTGGTGCGACTGCGCTGAATATGTTATCATGAGATAAACTGAGCTATCTCCTAGAATGTATTATGACCGCTTTTATGAGTCGCAGATATACTTTCAAGTTACCGCCTGACATTAGGGACACCAAACAGTTATTTCCAATTCGTCATAATTGCGTATGTATTTATTATATTAATTACGTTATAATTCATCATCTGACTAGCCTTTTCCCAACTATGTTAGGGTCGGCTTCCAGTCTAACCGGATGCAGCTGAAAACCAGTATTTTACATGGAGCGACTGCCCATCTGACCTCCACAAACCAGTTACTGGATAATACGATACCCCTTGGTAAGACTGGTTGTCAGACTTTCGGGTTTCTGACGACCCGTAACGACTGTCAAAGATCCACGAATGACAGCCGGGACCAACGGCTTAACGTGCTTTCCGAGGCACGGAGGGGTCTCGTTATGTAAAGATGGTCACCCATCCACAGACCAACCGCGGCAAGCGTAGCTTAACCTGATCGATCGACCTGTGCGGCTGTTATTATTTAGCCACGGGCCCCTACTTCTAAAATACACACTTCTAAAATAAATATCACTAATTACTAATTACATACACTAATTAACACACACACACACACTAATACACACACATACACTAATTACATTTTATTTTAGAAGTATGTATGTAAGTATATTCGCATATGATTTGTTTTATTTTATTAAGTGAATTGTTTTTGATATTATGTATTTAATTTTCACTTTTACGCTTACACACGATGTCTCTTTACCTACTTTACTTTACTTATGCTGGTAGAGATTTCTTTAGAAATAAGCATCACCTTTGTACCTATTTTTCTGTTATTTCTTTGTCTTGTCTGTTTATAAGTATAAGTATGTGTTTACATAAATGGTTAAATAAAAAAAATTGTTTAAATGAAAAAGACAATATTTAAAAAATAATAACATAAACATCATGCTTTTAGGTATTCCCCGAAGGCTACGGCAGAGGTGTACCTACCTACTCTAGTACACTCACATTTCACCAGTTATATTTAAGTCCCATGTAATAGGGGGCGAGCCTATTGCCATCAACGGGGACCAGTCCAGACTCGAGAATTAAACCAAACGACATGAGAGTTCTTAATCTAGCCATAGGAAGCATAAACTCACCATTAAACGCGATGCAAATGAATGAATATTTTGGAAAATTAGCAGTAGTTAAAGGATAATGATTATGACATTGTAATTAAAACTAATTAATTCGCACAGGCGTTATTCAAATTAAGTGCCGTTTTATTGAAATCAGCTCAATTGGGACTCGGAAACTAAACTTCTAGAACTCAAATTAACATTAATGGATTTCAAACTTAGCCATTGATTCGAGTCCCTCCATCTTTCTTTGGTAATTACATAAACAGTGAATTAATTATTCAGACATTATTAGAAAGACAGAAATGTAGAAATGTTACTGCTTATTTCGTTTCGACAGAAATGTAGAAATGTCGTTAATTCAAAGCAGATCATTAGTCAGCGAAGTTCTTGTTGTTGCTAAACATTTCGTTAGGTAATCAGCAATATAAAAAATATATAAATACGTAACGAGTAAAAATGTGTCCTAAATGAGGTGGCCTGCCTGAGGCCTCGTGAATGGCGCGCGCCATGAATACTGGCTGAAAGGAAGCCGACAAGCCCGACTTATCCTAGTTCCTCGGCCGGGCTGCCAGAATGACAAAAAAGTACTTAAAAAAAAAGTATTCAAAATTAGAATACTTACACCGTTAATGATGATGAGGCGGAATAGTAGATTATTAACCAAGGGGATAAAGCAGTGTCTTCTGTCGCGGGTGACGATTTAAATCGCGAGCGTAACGAAAGACTCGAGGTTTAAAAACTTAAATCACGAGCGAAGCGAGGGATTTAAGACGAGTCCTGAGTGTAGCGAGGAATTTAAGTTCACCCAAGACTAAGACAGCTTTATCACCGAGGAAAATACTCTACTTTTCGTACCATTTGCGAAAAAATTAACACAATAATAATATGAGATAAGCATTTATTAAAAATAACTGCATAATAAATGCGTATTCCTTTTTCAAAAAGATGTATAATGCTTTATATACAAACTCAATGGTGTACACACAGATGTAGTTCAGTATTTTCGGTAAGTATTCTAAATTTAAATCACATTCTCCCCCTAGAGGATGAATGAAATTCAGTACAATTTTCTTTCCCTGTTTTTAACAGATTAAAAATGACTATTGTTATGTGTTCGCTTTTTGTGGCATAGAATGTCACTTTTTTCAGCAAGTAGTATGAAAAGGATGTTTTTAGACTCGATTTTGAATGGTTTTTGCACTAAGTGCTGATTTTCCAATAGACAGAAATATTTTATTCGTGGAATATAATTGACGTCTGACAGATTTTGTATGAAAAAACCGTCAAAAATTACAAAATTATTCCTCGGAAAAAGATATCTGGCGTTGGAAAAATCCGTCCTAAAACAAATGAGCGAAAGAACGTTTTTGGAATAAATTGAAGGATGAATAAAATATCACACCACTTTTCTCGGGTGAAGTATGAAATACCAAATACAATCACCAAATACATTTTTTATACATACTAAAATAAAATATACCTACCAATATTCAGAATTGAAATAAATATTTAAAGATCATTAAAGCCGAAAACCTATTGCAGAGAACACAGAAAGCGAAAAATTCATCACAGCGCTTTTCCAATAAAATTAAATATTCGAACGTTTGGTATAACTGACATTAGAATTACTGAACTCCCCGTCCAATAAATCAGTCACAGTGGACATTTAACTCTGGAATATTGAAACAGAATCATTGAAAGGAGCCATTAACATTTTTAATTAGAGTAATTTCTAATTTAATTAAAAGTTGGTCAGGGTCGCCCTCGCTCAATTTGTTCTGGCCCACTTCACCGTTAGCTCTCAGCATTCTATCAAGCATTTTTATAACCGCTTCACTCAAACGTGCAAATATCTACCTAGAGGGAAACTTTGTTTTTATTACCCTCGGGAGCGTTACCCAAGATTTGGCTAGGAGTTCGCTAGAGAGTTATTATAAACTTTTAGTTGTGCAAGTACAAACAAGTACGATGTATCAGCTGTTAAATGTTCTGACATTTGCACTTTCAGAAATAAATAGAAAATGGTGTTGTAAAGTTGAACCTGGTTCTTCATAACTTGTTTATAAAGTTGTTTTAAAAGAACTATGAACAAGGGTGGTTTCAAGTGGTTGAAAATCTGAAATTACTAAGTAGGTAGTTATATTTATTTATTTTAAATTTCACGGTGAAGACCACAGACGGCCATCGGAAGTACTCAATGATAAATATTTCACGGGTTGCGATTCGATTACTTTAATATGGTTGCTAAGCAATTTATATGCTCGTCACAATGCGTATGGTGAGTCGTTGTTGAGGAGTTCTCCTGGAGAACTCCTCGTACGTTTTTTTGCGACCATCAACCAAACCTTGTTTTTCTAGTACAGAATAGCAAAAAAAAAAAACAAACGAAACTTAAGTATTTGACATGCATATCTCTAAATGCAGTCCGAAATGAGTTATGAAGAAGTGTCATTTTACTGCAGCTAATTAAAAGTGAGCAGTGGTGGCCCAGTGGTATCGGCCGCGACTTACGAGTTGTAGGTCGTAGGTTCGAACCCAGACAGGCGCTTTACTTTGTGTAAATTATTTCATCACCACTGCTCTCAAAACGGTGAAGGAAAACGTGAGGAAACCGGCATGTCCTAGAACCAAAAATTCGACGACATGTGACATCTACCAACCCGCACTGGGCCCGCGTGGTAGATTACGGCCCACTCCCTCTCACTGAGAGGAGGCCTGTGTCCCAGCAGTGGGAACATTATAGGCTGATTAAGTAATTAAAAGTCGGAGTATAGTTACAAAGTTATAAACATCATCACTATGACCAGAACATTCGAGCTCAGTAGGACTACAAGGTACCAGGCTAACAGAGAATATCCTATTTCCCAACAGTAACGAGCGTAAGAACCGCTCGATCAGTCGCAGCCGCAGCTAATCCATAGTTAATCCCACCGACATTTTGAAGAAGCACCGATTTCGCTCCCTTGCATTTTGAGTCGGTATCCGTTCAATCCTATCTGTCTTTGGATGTCAAAGGTCTTTGAGTCCTGCGATTTGTTTCCTTTTACAAGCTCAGCAAAACCAGCCAGTACTTTTTCTTAAGAGCGTTTACGCCGTACGGCATTTCATACAAACTTTCAAGACCTTGTTTTTTGAAATGACTGAACCGATTTTAATGAAGCTTCATACGCAGCAGGATACAAAGTTCTAAAAAGTTACTTTTCGAAAAATAGTGTTAGAGCTAAATTAGACCGATTTTAAAGTTTTCATAGAAACTTCTTTTTTTAAATAAGAAATTTCGAAAATGTTTTAAGTAACTTTTAGACCTTTGTGTCCTGCCTATGCGTATGAATTTTCATCAAAATCGGTTCATTCATTTCGAAAAACAAGGGCTTGAAAGTTTGTATGAAATGTCCTGCGGCGTAAACGCTCCCAACGGGAAAGTGCTAGAAAGCCCGAAAATCAAATTTTTCGTACGTTTATTGCAATTTGTAGGTCAGTTACAGGTTGTATGTTGAAAAAAATATCATTATTATCATCAATACAACCCTCTGAGTTCATTGAATGACTATATCATGAAATATCGATCAATAGGATAATATGAATTTTGAGGGTTGTATTGATGATTTCAATGATTATAATTCTGTAAAGCCCTATTTGTTATGCTCGCGAATCATATTTTAATCAACATTCAACATGACATTAACCTGCAAATTGCAATAAACGTAAAAAAATGTTTTTGGCGGGGTACCCTAGCCTTTCCCGTTAAGGCAAACATTTATAATGTACCTAATCTGCATTCGCGATTTATTTGGCAAAAATTTAAACAAATATGAATTTATGGAAAAATAACTTTAAATCCTACTCAATAAAGTATAGTTTACGCTTCAACTTCAAGCATTTTTATGACTTTTTCAATAGTTCTAGTCACTCTGAAGTCAACTTAATTCAAAATAAAATAAAGTTGATATTTGTTTAACTTGAATTAATATTAATTTGAAACATAAGTTCGACTTTACATAGTCTACAGAATTTTCTTGAATGCCTTTCTGGCAACGTTCCTTTAAATGAAGATTGGTAGTTTGACTCATCTTGGACTCAATTCCGAGATCATCATAATGTGCATTCTCATTGTGACGGTAATTGAGAGTGCCAATGTACTACAAAGGATGTTGACGGGCTGGTATGTTGCATACTGTATGACAGTTTGCGACTCACAAGAGCGTTCTTTGTGCGATCTTTTAAAATAAATTGGTTGAGATATATTGCACAATAGAGATGTCTGCCTAGCCTTTCCCAACTATGTTGGGGTCAGCTTCCAGTCTAACCGGATGCATCTAAATACCAGTATTTGCCTGTCCGACCTCCGACAACCCAGTTACTGGGTAATACGATACTCCTTGGTAAGACTGGTTGATAAACTTTCAAGCTTCTGTCTGACTACCCGACTACCCGTAACGACTGAAAGTTAACGTTCCGGCTGTCATTTGTAGATCTCTGTCTACAAATGACAGCCGGAACGTTAACCTTTAACGTGCTTTCCGGGGCTCGAAGAGTTCTCGATATGTAATGGATGGTCATTCATCCACGGACCGGCCTCGGTAAGCGTAGCGTAGCGTACGTCAGCGATCAACCCGTGCGGCTGTTAATAATTAGCCACTAGATGATATCTATGTATCTCATTGTTAATATTCTTATTTCTTATCTATCTTATTAGCCTTTTTCAAGTTTCTTTTGGTGGTTAATCTAAAGCGATTTATTTATCACTAGCGACCGGCCCCTGCTCCGTACGGTTTTTACGACTTCACAAAGCGTAGAGATTTCTTAATTATACGTAAGTTTAACATTAATGTTCTATACCTGTACACATAGGTAATCCTTCCAGAATAAATTCTCTAAATGATGGTGAAAACCACATCAAAATCCGTGGTGTAGTTTAGAAGAACAACGCGTTCACGAAAAATAAGTAACTAGCAGTGCCCGTGTGTTATTCTGATGTATAAACTATATTACTGTAAAGTTTCATCAAAATCCGTTCAGTAGTTTTTGCGTAAAAGAGTAGCAAACATCCATCCATCCATCCATCCTCACAAACTTTCGCGTTTATAATATTAGTAGGATATGTTTATTATCTGTTTTTATCTGATTGATGTATGTATCTGGCGTATTGTGTATCTTTTAGACTGTGCTACATAAATGTATTTTATTTCTTTCTTTTAAAGAATCATTTTGATTTAGCTGATGACATAACAAGCTTCTAGCAAATTGGAGTTGAATCGTAAATATTTACTTTATATTTCGTTTTTGTAGTTACGTGCACAAAACAGATGTTCGTTATTAATTATAACAACAATTCTTATGTTGATTGCCGAGCTTGCAACCGCAGTTAATTAATTAACTTTGAAAGTAAATGTAAACAGAAGTATTAACTAACTTCGTACAACTTTTTGTCTGCAAAAAATTGCAATGCTTACGTTAATTCTCTATTGGGGTCATTATTTGTAGGTAATTCTAGTGTATTCGAATAAACCATCAGTTCCATCGAATCTTATCAGATACTTAACTAATATATAAATGTATCTAATGACTTAATAATATCCAACAATAATAATAATACATTTTTAGCTAAATAAGAAGGTGCTTCTTATTTAGCTAAAAATGTTGTTTTAAAAATGTTGTTTTTGTTTTATAAACTTCTCAGCCTGTCTATATACATGTACATAAAAAAACCAGGCAAGTTGAACTCGCACACGAAGGGTTCCCTACCACCATACAACATTTAACACTACATATAATAACGGCAAAAAAATACGTTTGTTGTATGGGAGCGCCCCATATATACCTACAAATTTTATTCTGTTTTAGTTTTTATTTGTTGTTATAGCGGCAACAGAAATACACATTCTGTGAAAATTTCAACTGTCTGACTATCACGGTTCATGAGATGTTTCTCATGAACCGTGATAGTTAGACAGTTTAAATTTTGTCTCCAGGCAACAGCCTGGTGACAGACGGACGGACGGACGGACAGCGGAGTCTTAGTAATAGGGTCCCGTTTTATCCTCCCTCCTGTCTTAGTAATACCCCCCTTTGGGTTCGGAACCCTAAAAAAGAGGAAAAAGAATCATAGCATATGGCATCAATAAATTCGTCCGCATCGCTGTCAACTGGAAAAGTGCCGTAGCTTATGATAATGACGACAATTGTATGGGCACCATTCTAATTCATATGTGCTAAAACTATCGCACTCACCAGCAGTATCTCAAAAGGGATTAGATACTCGTACTAACTTGCAAAGTGACAGTTGCCCAAGGGTACTCAGCTGCATTAAATTTCATTAAGGGAGCCCTTTTCTCGTAAGATGTTTAGTCAGGCCACCACAAACGTCTTCACGTATTGTTTAGATAGTAGTTCGCAGTTCACACACGCTCTAATTAATTAACGACAATAAACGCCTTTAGCTGAGAGGAGTTTACACGTTTCTATGACATAAAATGCAGTGTTTTATTAGAATTTCCAATTTTCACTGAACTTCAGTAGCGTCACTAAAGCTCCGCTATATGCTCCAGGAACGTTTAGAAAAAACACAAAGATAACTCTTTTTTTTTAACGCGACAATGTTTCATCCATTTTTAGCGATCGATTCACCACCTAGTTATTCAAGCCGAGCTGCAAACAAAAACCAACGAGTACAATTATAACCTAGCAAAAACTAACGCAACGTGAATTGGAAAAACGTTTAGGTTGGTATAGCCATTTAGACCGTTATTTTTTTTTAATAGTGGATGCTAAACAAAAAGCACAGAAGGCTTAGTTTTACAAACGTAGGGGCCAAGCTGAACGGGTTTGGAGGACTATTGGTGGCTCACTGGTAATGGGCGCGAATCACGAGTTGTAGGTTCGAACCCAGTCAGGCGCTTTACTGCATAAATTATTTCATTGCCACTGCTCTCAAAACGGTAAAGGAAAACATCGTGAGAAAATCAGCATGTCCTAGAACCAAAAATTCGAAGACATGTAACATCTATCAACCCTCACTGAGCCTGCGTAGTGCCTCTCACCGAGAGGCCTGTGTCCCAGCAGTGGGAACATTACAGGCTGATTATGTATTACAGGCATTTTGTGCGTCCTCACAAAAAGAAAAATGAAATGAAAAATGACGATGACAGCGTCCAATTATAATTCGATTACCATTTAGGTTGCTATAATAAATTGGAGCTATTGGTCGCCGAGGTCGACACGGAGATTGCATTTCCGTCGACATTCGTTTAGGTACGTTTATCTGTCTGTGATAGCACACACGACATAGTGGTGCTTCTCTCGACCCGTGTTGTGTTGTGAAGCTGTAACAATTTGCGACGCAGTGAGGCAGATAACCGCGTGGTTTCGGTTCCCGGGCCCCGAGCACAGTAGCCCCCGGTCGGCACATTTTTACACAACTTTTATTCATTTTATTCCAAAAATCGTTTTGAAACCACACTCTTCCTATAACCGTAGCCATAATGAAAAGTTTTCATGTTATTATTCTTTCCTCATTCCCCTTCTTTCACAATACCCACGAATGAGTTTCGATAAGGAAACCTCAGCCAATAATGAATGTTATGAAAAACATTTTTACCCACTTTCGGAGATTCATTCACAAAGAAAATCATGCTTCATTGGGCTCGTCAATATCTTGTAACACGTCGAATTTTGGTAGCTCAGAAACTTATTGAATTTTTATATATAGATACGAGATGACATTTAAAAAAGAATATTCAAAATCGGTCCACAATTGATGAAAATATCGATGAACATACATAAAAAATACATACAAATTACAAACCAACATTAAAACTCCTCCTTTTTTAAATGAACCAAGGTCGGAAATGTACTACGTGTTTGAAAGTGATCAAATAGTTTCACTTTGATGTAGTAGTGAGGTGGCGAACCTCGGCTAATTAATGCGGTTACCTGAGCAGGGTACGGATCAAATTCTCGAAGGCCGAGTAATTTATAAAATTGTGCCGGCTTGCCACAAATGAGCCGAGGTTAAAGTCACTAGGCGTGGGCAGAAAACCTTTCATCTATAATAACCTTTCAGACTATTTCGATCATCAATAAGTTATTATACGAAAGAACAGTACTAAATTGGGAACTTTGCCTAATTTGACAAATTCGAATTGGTCAGATATTTTAGTGGCATCCCATTCAGTAACCGAAAGGACTTAATGACCGAATACAAACGACATTTCGGGTGGTCCGTATTTATTTGATGCGTTCCCCGATGCCGCTAACGATCAAGTGTTATGGAACCCTAACATATCCTCGCATTTAGGGTAATCATGCGTGAGCGTCTTTTGTTTACAGTTCACTGAATATTGTATCGCCCTTTATTAGGCGTGCGAGTTTTCCTGTCCACATACTAGCTATGTTTTTCTACTAATAACAAGGCATGTACCGCGGCAGCATTCCTTTTCTTGTAAATTTTATATTTCCTGTAGTCGAAATCGTACGTGGGTCGATCGAAAGGTCTTTTGTTTTAGCTGCATACTACTCATCCTTTCTCATCTATGACGGGAAAATGTTGTCTGTATTACCATACAAAAAAGCGATTATACAGGGTTACTTGTAATTCGACGTATATCCATCAGGGGTTCAATTTGTTGAATTTTGGCCCCCCTATCAGGCCAAAATTCAACAAATTGAACCCCTATATGTATGGCCAAAATTCAAAAGTTTTCGAGATATTTGAATTTTAAGGGATTTTCGACATAATTCCAAAAAAGATAACTAAGTATAACTATAATGAATGGGTACCATTCAAAAATGATATTGTAGCTGGCACGAAAACTATTTAATTGCAGCCATACATAAGTATGGGGGGTTGAATTTGTTGCATTTTGATACACGTCGAATTACAAATAACCTTGTATTTCATGAGTTCTTAACAATTCACTTGTTTGTTAAGAACATAGGTTCGCAACCTTATTTTGCCTGCCGCCTACATTGAGAATAATTTTTTTTAGATCCCCCAATTTTTTTACTCACCCCGGATGGGTGAGTCGCGAATCTGAAACAGCTATTACCACGATTATAAGCGTGTAATATTATATAGTTGTAAGATAGGATATATAATTTTCTCTAGGTCGTCTACTGCCCTGAAAATCGGAAGATTGTGAAGCCATCAACGAGGCATCAAGCTCCTCATAATTAACCATAAAGCATGACCGCTTTTGAAACTTTATCCGCTCTTAGTTCATAAACAAATAAATAGATACCTAGAAGTCTGCAGTTAGTGTAACGGCTTATGTTACGGGCACATGTGGGGCGCATGACGGAGAAAAATAATCACAGCCAGTCTTGTTTATAACGGCCATCTTCAACACGTGGGAATTCTTACAAGAAGTTTTTTAATTGGTCTTGAATAAAGAAAACACTGTCGTTTTAAGTACCTACCTCCATAAATATGCCAGTGTGTTTATAACCTTCATGTTTCAATGGACATTGGCGCCGATTCCCTTGTTCACAAACTAAACTAAATTTAAGTTCAGTGCATCCTTTTCTTTCTATTTCATTAAGAAAAGGACAGAAGATAAATATTAGTTTAGTCCTGTCAAATTGAGATACTCCATAGACAAGTAGAGACGTGATTTTAAAATTGGCTACTAAAAATACTTCAATTTACGTCAGGCGCTGACTAATTTGACTAAACTAATGTTTATTTTATGTCCTTTTCTTAATTAAATAGAAAGCAAAAGATGCACTGAACTTAAATTTGGTTTAGTTTGTGAACAAGGGAATCGGCGCCATTGTCTTGTTAAATTGAAATGCTTTATCAAATACAATATAATTTCAGTACCGTTATTTAAATGTTCACTTTGAACTTATCGCCATTAAAAATAAATAAATAACTTAAGTATCGTCGAAAATATAAAAAATCTTAACCAAATTCAGTAATGTCAAACGCTGGACGACACTTACCGAAATTGGAAACCATTGGCAGATCAACAGCCATTTTGCGGTGTTTATTCAGAAAAATAATGCCATTCTAATTTTGAAAAGCGAAAAAGACAAAGGGCACGTGCCTTGTCGGTTCTTCAGAGGCCTGGTGACGTCATCTGGCCCTAAACAACATCTAGACGGGCTCCTTTCAGTGGGTGGATCATAGAAATGTAAAAAACGATGCTATAAGACTAAAAGCGCCGTTCGGCGACGCGATAAAGTGAATAATAATAATAATATAATAATATCCTTGGACATTCCACACAACGCCTAATGAATGCCTAAAGACTGTTACTCGTCCAAGTAATTTGCTAAATGGAAGAAATCTGAGAGTTTCCACTTTAAAACAGACTTATTTTAAAAGTATGGATATAAATAAATAATTAGGTGTGCTCATCAGCATCGTGTCGCTGAATTATTAAGTGAGTGAGCCGGCAGGGGCTGTCAAGTCGTCGATTACAATTTGGGTCACATTGGGTGTGTTTTCGATGTTAATAAGCACTTATCAAAGGTGTCAATTGGGTTTCAGAAAACGAGAATGACATACCTATATAGTATATACATAGAGTATCTTCGTAACTAGAGGACCGATTTCTAATTTTTTTTTTACTAAGTCGAAGCTACAGTGTTGCCGAATAACATATATACTTTATGTTAAAAACAAGAAATTTTACGCAAACGAATTCGCGAGCAGAAACTAGTGTTTTATAAACTAGTGGTTTATTTCTCAAGCAAAAAGGGACGGAAATTAATGCCGGTAACAAAAGTGTGATGACAATAATAACCAATTACCATTTTACTGGAGTGGTTTGGTGATCATAAAAAAAACGTGTGGGGTCCACCGACCGGAATGAAGTTATATTCAAATTCCTTTATTTACTTCGAAAACCATTAAAACGACACCCAACATAAAAAAAAATTGAACTTCGCTGCCGTTCTCTTGTATTTTCATTTTGACCTCGTTATTGGCTTTAGCACCCTCGAAGACCATGGCGACAAACTGATCGTGAGAGAGAGAAAGACACATGAAGGCGGCATAACGCTTTTTTGTTACCTGACGAATTCTACCAGTATCCTACCGCAAGCTCCGACTTCGTTCCAATAAGTTAAAAGCTCTTCAAAAAAGTAATACTTTTTCACGTATGTAACTACACACATCAAAAGTGTCTAGGGATCAAGCATTTTTATGCGGATTTCTTGAGATTGAGATGTGGCTTTGTAATAAATTTATGATTTTATAAATTTATATGGATCCTTTTTGGTGCATTTCATAATTTGAATCAGGAACTGTGAATCAAATTCGAGTAAAAGATGAAAATCAGCTGTCAATATTTTCCCTATAAAAACATACAACGCATTGAAGACATTATTAGTGCTACTGTTTCCCTACTACTGATTAAAACCAACGTTATTATGGAGCGGCGACGTCATTTAAGCAGGGAAGAAATGCTCAGAGCCGTGGGAATGATAGAAGCTGGTTCCCGGCAACGTACTGTGGCTTTAGCTCTGAATACAAGTCAGAGTGTTATCAGTCGACTTTGGACACGTTACCGAAGCACTGGTACCGTGGCTGAGCGCCATGGAGGACGGTATCGCTGCACCACACGGAGACAAGACCGATACATTCAAATCTTAACTCGAAGAGCTCCAACAATAACCGCCATGATGTTAGCCGTGAGGCTTCATCACTCTTCAGGGAACTTAATTAGCGACCAAACAGTCAGAAACCGCTTGCATGAAGTGAACCTTCATTCCCGAAGACCGCTACGGGTACCACCTATAGCAATGCACAATCGTAGGATTCGATATCAATGGGCTCTTGAACACAGAAATTGGGCAGAAGAACAATGGCGTTTCGTGTGCTTTTCTGATGAGTCTCGTTTTGGTATGAGACCGGATACAAGACGTATACGACACTGGAGAACCCCTGGACGCCAACAGCGATTAAAATCCTGCCAGGAAGTCCATCCTTATAGTGGTGGAACCATCATGGTATGGGCGGGTATTTGGATCGGCGGAAGAACTGAGTTGATTTGGATCAGAGGCAACCTCAACGCTCAAATTTATGCTGAGACGATTGTATCAGACGTCATCGTTCCTCTACAAGTGCAAATCGGTCCCTTATTTCAGTTAATGCATGATAATGCACGACCGCACACCGCAAGAGTTGTAAGACAGACTCTCGCCGCAGCTAACATCAATGTCCTGCCCTGGCCTGCTCAGTCGCCAGACTTGAACCCGATTGAGCATGCGTGGGATATGCTACAGAGAAGAGCTCTGCCGAATATGGAGGGTATCCAGTCGCAAGAAGACCTTTTTTTGTTGTTGCAACGAACATGGGCGGCCATTCCACAGCGTGATTTGGATGAACTCATTTTGAGTATGCCAAACCGATGTTCTTGTGTTGTTAGTGTTCGCGGTAGAAACACGGATTATTAATTGTTTAAGTTACCCAATAAAATTTTAAAGAAAACTGTTATTTCAGTCTTTTTTTCGAACTTTTGTGTTAGTGGTTCAAATGTCAAAAATCCCTTTATTAGGAAAATGGCAAATTTCTTTATTAATGCAAAGGTGACTTGGTTTATCGTTACTGTGACAAACGAAAACACTTTATTTGATGAATCCTTAAAGAAAATTTTAATTAATATCAATCAGGAGAAAAGTTATTGCAAAAATATATGTTGATCCCTAGACACTTTTGATGTGTGTAGAATGATAGACCATAGTTAGTCGGCTTAATCAAGTAGGTAAGCCAAGTGTTAGTTGTCATTTTTGTCAGAGCCTTCAACGTAGTCTAAGCTGTCGTTTCTAGGACGACAGCGTGCAATTTTAGTTTGGGGTGCAAGAATGCCCCCCCCCTCTTTTTGCCACCCCCATGCACACAACGCAGTGTAATTACCACATTTATGACGTCACAACAAACTACAATCGACGAGCGCACGCCATTATTTTTAACGATAATTCATATTGTTTGAAGCGACATTATCAAAAGCTATTTGCTATACGCATTTCCATTGTTGTAATAAACTGTTATATGTGCATTTATTATTTTCCATTTATGCTCCAGTGAAAGGCATGAAAATTAAAAAAATAGTAGGCGTAAAACAACCACCTATAAATTTTAGGACCTAAACTGAACTGTTCTTCTAATTCGTACCATGACGTTAGTTTAACGATTCAATTTAGGCCGTGCCATCTGGATACCTACCACGAGCTCTTAACGCTCATTCACTTTCAACGATTCAAATGCCGCTGAGCGTATTGAACGTCATGGTACGACTGTGAGCGATGCAGTTTAAGAACCTAAACTGAAATGTCTTGCTTTTGAATAGTTTTTAAATAGATCATGGTAGGCCTCCAGGTAGAATATATAAATTGGGCAGCGGGATTGTCCGAAAGGGTTACCGCTGCCCCGGAACATAAAGGGCTAAGGAAGGAACACGGATGGGTTTTAGTCAGTAAGAGTCTGACATTCCCTTCCGCTCCACCCAGAGCGGGAGGAGTCATTGGATGATTTCCCATCCTTAAAAAAAAAAAAAAAAAGGTAGAATATAAATTAAACTTCGTATATCTAACTATGACGTTTCCAGTCGAAAAACAAAAATTCAATCAAATAGTTACATGAAAGAAGAAGAAAGAAAGATAAAAAGTTTATTTGGACACAGTTCGTGAAACACAAAATTCAAAATTAACAAAATAAAAATTATTTTCAAGCAACATTAGTGTGTGCCTCACGGCTGCGCCAAAAAGGTTCATTTCAGCATTAATGCCAGACAGATGCTGTCTGACGCTGGTTTTCTAATGAACCTTTAGGGAAAAGTGACTGGGAGTACACACAGTTTCAACATATCTAATACATACTTTTTACACTTACTAGATGATATCCAATTAGTCACCAGTCGCTAGTCGACTGATTGGCAGAACCCATAGTCAGCCCATCACTACTATTACTATATAATATCATATAATATAATATTCTTGGACATTTCACACAACGCCATTTAATCCCAAGCTAAGCAACCTAATGCTTGTGTTATGGTAACGAGATGGCTTATAAAGTACTTATATATATATTTTTTTTGTAAATACTTACATATTATAGATAAAACACCCAGACCCGGAACAAATACTTGTACTTAGGTCGTACAAATATTTGTTCCGTGCGGGAATCGAACCCGCGACATGTTGCGCAGTAGTCAATCGTTCAACCACTGCGCCAACCGTGTCGTCAACTATATAGATTGATAGACTTAGACTAAAAATACTTTGCTCTTATATTGCCAATGTTTTCACCCTATTGTGATCCCCACATATACGATAAGAGAGAGGAAGAACAAAATAAACGTTTTATAGCGATCCTTCACAGCAAACTCACGCAATAAAACGTTATGTTGGTAGGTAAGTAGGAACAGCTGCTTTTCCTCAAATGAAGAGAGCACTTAATAAAAATCCATCCGTTTCTTTAATATTAATCCCTGTCGTCAGACAGTTGTGAGTAACGCGCCGTCTGTCCGATATTAAAGATTCAGTGTTCCCGCGGGGGTTATTACCGGCTTACGATTGCTAAACACCTTGTTTTTTCTTTCCAATTTCCATTTATCTTGACAGATTATTAGACTAAATTTCCAATGCAAATTAAAGTTTTGATAGCCTATTTGCGAATTGGAAATAATGACGAATGAACAAAAGATCTATTAATCGTGCAATCTCCGCGAAAATGAAATAAAATTGTTTACTCTGTAAATAGCATATCGGAATCACTATTACACGTCATATTAAAAAAGCAGCACTGTACTCGTGATAGAAGTAAAACTTCCTAAAAAATAAAGAATAAGAGAGACTTTGTGTGAGTGACAACGATAGTTACATCTTTCTTCTCTCTCATGTAACGAAATGTGCTTAAACGTGACGCGTCCTTGAAATATCACGCTCAATTCTCGTTCAATTATCAAATCGCCGCCTAAAAAGTTTCATTTCAAAATAAGCTAGATGGATTCGACATTTCTTATCCTATCTGACTGCCCCTGAGAAGAAATGACGAAACAAACTCAGAACATCGTTTATGATGACATCATCATCCTTATCCCGATCTATTAAGGGACGGCGCGCCATGCCTCCATAATCTTCTACTGCATGTCGATTCTTGTAAAAATCTCACCGTGAAAACTTGCGTGGAGTGAGCTGTCATTCCATCTGATGCTATAGAGATTGACACTAATGACAGCTCACTCCACGCTCACTTCACCTAAGTTTTCACGGTGAGATGGTTACAGAATCGCACTGCTGACAGCCGTCATCTCACTAGTCACCCCAGTTTGAGATAACGTGATATAAAATAGACTCTCCTTACTTTTATATTATATAAGTAACTATAATCATAGTAGTTATAGTTACTAAGGGCGAATGCCACCACACTTTTATACCAAGATATTTTTTTTTGACAGATTTTCCGTGCTACATTTGCCAGACGTCAATTTTATTCCACGGATAAAAGTTATCTGATTTTGGTAAAATCAGCACTAAGTAGGTTAATTTATATTGAAATTATTTATTAGCAATAGTGGCTATATTGCAAATAATGTGAATAAAGTATCACTCGCCATCATACTTTACAAGTAAGTAATAAAAAAACTTATGTCTTTCTAAAATAAAAATGTCCGTTTAAGATAGGCTTGTATTCGCAATTCGAGTCGAGTAATGCGGCTTAATGGTATCTGATGAAGATATCTTACTGGGTTACGGATAAGATTCAATCAAATTAACAACGTAGACGGGAAATAAGCTGCTACAAGCCTTAGCAAAAATGCTGTCCGGATATAATCGAAAACAGAGTTGTGAGTTGTTCGGACTTTCTCGAGAGAAGTAAACTGTTCATTAATGCAAAGGAAAACTTGTAGACAGTATTTTAATGAACAGTAACAGGAGACGACAAGATATCGTTAATAAGGTTCCGTACCAATATAGTATTTACAGAATATTTTGTTTACCGGTTACAAATTTTTACAGGCTATTCTACCCATGAATGTGAACAACTTTCACTATGGGACCAACCCGGGATTATTGGAACCGGTAAAAAAATCATCCATTATTATAGAGTTGGGAAGAAATTAGTACCTAGATAATTTGCTCACTAAGAGCTGATTTTTCAGTAGAATATTTATCCCTCAGATAAAAGTTATCTAACTTTTATCTGATGAATAAATATTGCGGTTTGACAGCTTTTGTATAGAAAAATTTCAATCAGTCATAATTATTATTTGGATAAAAGATATCAGACTATTGAAAAATCAGCCTTATGAAACCGATCACATTCAAAATGTTGATAATTCGTAGTGAAAAATAGCTACCAGTACTATGTATTTAGAGAGCTAAAAATATGATGAACAAAACGAATGCTCAGCACATATTACTGAGCATAAACAACAGCAACACGCTACCTGTTGGGATTAATATGAACTATTGCCCCTAAGTGATTTATGTCGACAAATGATTTCGCTTCAGTGTGTGTGTGTCCTTACTTAGGTACCTCCTTACGGTTGTAGTTGTAAGGGTGGCACTTGTTAAGGTAGAAATTATCCGCTGTATTTGATTTAAAATGGGTATTTAGGCACATGCTTAATGACAATTTCATAGGATGTCAGGTATACGAAAACTATGCAAAGATAACTAAAATAACTGTTATTTGATATTTTTTATACAGAAGCTGTTGGTGTACCTTTATAAATAAATAAAATAGCAACAGGCAAGTAAGACTTATAATATTAGCAGAGAACTGCATACCTACCACGAGCTCTTAACGCGATCCACTTTAGGACCTAAACAGGGGGTCTACTCCCTAACTCCGTCCGTCCGTCCGTCGGCCCGTCCGACAGTAGTCCGATACGTCGGTGTGAACCCTACTCCCTAACGATTTCGGACACATCAGTTTCAAACGGAATCATAGACAATATTCGTGAACGAACGACGCATGGCGATACAGTTGCACTATTTTACCGGTCGATTACCGGTTTACTTATTTTGTAGTTTTCTAGCTTATTAAACAAAAATTAATACTTTTGTCGTTAGAAAATGACCACATTTATAAAATATACCTTTTATTATGTCTATAAATATAGAATTGAATTATTTTTGCCATTTTTGTCTGGAAACTGGCATCAGCCTGTTATACCTTTGCCTGTTTACTTTTTTGAAGGAAATTTTATAATGAAATGTCAAAGGCCGCATTCCGAATTTAGTTTGTCTCATCGTCTCACATGCGTTCCGATTTAGTTATTACGATTATGACAACTAAGAGCTGTCAACAATTCGAAACGCTCGTGAACGCGCTCACAGTGCTTACTCAATGTCAAAACGATATTATTACAGTATTTCTTTGTATAAACACCACATTTCTTCTTCAGTTCTTCTTCTTTAGTTAGGTGGCGACAGCCAAGAGAACAAAAAAATACCTCTACTTACATTCAAAAATAATTTTGAGATAAGAAAATATTTTATTTTGAGCCGGAAGCGCGCAGGGGGGAGCCTCGACGTCTTTTATTTGGAATTTTTCTCTTTTTGTATGGAAAATATGAAAAATTATTACCTACGTGTTGAGTTTTAAGGGTTTACGGGTTTTATAAAGGGGGTCGAAATTTTCATTATTTTTACGATAGGACACACTGTTTTCGAGATATAAGCAAAAGAAAAGAAAAAGATACAGTACTGTTTTTGTTGGTGTGCCAACAAATTTTATTCCACACCTTTTTAGTCGCTATTAAAAATAGTCAGATTTAGTTAGAAAATCTAAAAGTTATCGCGCACGCTAATTCGGTACGTGTTTAGGCACGCTCAAATTCCTGTAAAGCTTAGTCATACTTAGTTTGAATTCTTTTAAATTGGTAACTTTCGTCGACAGCACGAGAACTATTTTGGTGTCGTATCAACTGACATAAATATCCGTCAAAACCAGTGTCAACTTCATTTGTTCGGACGGGCTAAAACACATCGGGGGTAGGGACAACTATCAAATCGCGTTGTCATTCATTCTTCGCTCGGGCTCCGAACGAATCATCCGTCGGTAGGGCATAGGGAGTAGGAAACGCCCGTAACGAAGGCCGAAACGACGGACTTCGTGCTTAGGGAGTAGACCCCCAGAACTGTTCTTCTAATTCGTACCATGACGTCAGTTTAACGATTCAATTTAGGCCGTGCCATCTGGATACCTACCACGAGCTCTTAACGCTCATTCACTTTCAACGATCCAAATGCCGCTGAGCGTATTGAACGTCATGGTACGACTGTGAGCGATGCAGTTTAAGAACCTAAACTGAAATGTCTTGCTTTTGAATCGTTTTTAAATAGGTCATGGTAGGCCTCCTGTAATAGGATAGCTGATGAATTCATCATTATTCTCCTGGCCTCATCCCAATTTATTTGTGGTCGTCGCAACGTGTATTTTTCTTCCATACTTCTCTATTAGTCGTCATCGCGGTAGTCACCCCCTTTCTAACCATATCATCGTTCACACAGTCCATCCATCGTTTCTTTGGTCTTCCCCTACTCTTATAGCCATCGATATTCATACTCAAAACTCTCCTGACGACATTTTCCTTATTTCTCCGTATCACGTGCCTATACCATGACAACCGATTTCCACACAACTTTTCAGTTACCGGTACCACTTCCAAACTTCCTCTTATGTACTCATTTTTTATTCAATCCATTCGTGTAACACCACACATCCCTCTTAGCTAACAGTAGGTGATGAATTATTAAAAACAATAATATATTAGGTCGAAAAACGAATAAAATTTTCCGAAAATCCGTTGAACTATAAATCGTAGACAAAAGGGCTACGGCGTAGCACCTGCGTAGCACTCATTTATTATTCTTACGCCCAGAATTGTTCAATTTAAATATGGAACACAATAACAGCACGTATATTTTTCAGTGGCTGTGACTGATTCACGTTAAAAACACATACATAATATACATAAATAACACATGTTTTTTAATTACATAATTTCTCGAAAATCATTGGATTTGAAAAAATGTTTTTTTTATGAAACATAAAACAAATAGGAGTTCTCATCTATATATTTCCGTCGAAACGTTAGCTACATAGCCTCGTGTTGGCTAGTTGAAATTCTGTCCCGGTTTGTTATTCGGGGTTCCGTTTTATTTATTTTGTATGTCTTTCGGTTCTATATATACCAGTTTTGTGCACACCGCTACGCTAGTAATATACTTACGAGTATAGTCAATGACATCGCTTTCTAGGTTTTGTAATCCAATTACTAAAGTGTTTGTGTTGCCACATCCAAGATACTGTTTGCACGACTTATAGGAGTTGCAGGTCCTATGTTTACAAACGGGTCGTTTTACTAACGATTTTATATAATTGTTTGTCAACAAATCCATTCAAAAAACCACAAAATGGCTATGCTTTAAAATTTGCATTTCGATATACAAGAGTATAATTTTCTAACCAATCAATCTGCCTAGCCATGGTCTAGCCTTTTCTCAACTTTGTTGGGGTCGGCTTCCAGTCTAATCGGATGCAGCTGAATACCATAACCAGTATTGCACATGGAGAGCCTGCCAATCTGACCTCCGTAACCCAGTTACTGGGTTAAACGATACCCCTTCGCATAATATTCTAACCAATGGAATTAAATAATAGGAATCGACATGTGAGACTCAAGTATGGCGCTGTTATACCAGCTACTAGATACACACGCACAAAAATAATAGGTACTCTCAATGTGTGTGTGGTACTTATGTGGTGTCATGTTTCACTTCATGTAAGTCTATAATCATTCATAACCTATAAAAACTTGATCCTGCTACCAAAATCTCAAAGAACAATGAGTGCAGAGAGCGGGAAATGAATCCCTACTGAATTCTATCCATCACAGAACAGATAAAAAGGTTTATCTGTTCTGTGCTACCCATAGTAGTGCAGTTAGGAAGTGCTTATTCATTCATTCACGCAGTCATTAAAGTTTCATAATAGATGCAATTAGTGTGAATAATTGATGGTTGTAATCTTCACCTCATACACTGTGTCAACTCGTAGTTTCGACACGCATTGTGGAACAATGTTCTATAGCATAGAATTTTGGTACATATTCGGACATCATAGAACCTACCCTATTAGCGAATATGTCACACGCAGGCCGAGCGAAAATTCCTGAGACATGTTCACACATTCTGCTCGTTCTTGGCTTATTAGTGTCGTGTTCGCTTTGACAAAGGTTGAATAAACCCACCAGACAGATCAGTTAATTTTGTTTTGAAACATTGTGGCAACACAAAGTTTTTTTCCGGTATCATGAGTAAGTTTACAAACATGATTTAAACTAGGTTAATTATCACAATATACACTCCTACATCGAGCCAGCGTGCATTTCCATGTAAGTTTAATGCAGTTTTTAAATCGAAATACTGGCCATCATTTTGGTGTACATTGATCCAAATTTTAATTCAAGGCTATTTAAAAAGACCTTTTAAAAAAGAAGAGTGCCTAGGTGTCCGGGAGTGTATTATCAAGTACTTACCTAAGAAAAAGAAACAATACTCTAGGTAGATCATAGGTATTTTTCCTTCCTGTTCCATTACACTTGAGTGCACTACTGACCCATACTTCACAACTGTTACTGCATTCATAGACTTATAAAAAAAGATAGACTGCACGCCACGCATCGAAAGTGAAGCACAGTAAGTATGCCGGGACCGCTTGTACAAACACGCCTCACGCTCACATTTACATCATAGTATGCCGACCGGCCGCCATTACGTGACACGACAGCGTCAATCGTCAATCACGCACACATAGATCGATACGGTGCTTCACTTTCGATATGCGTGGCGCGGAGTCCATCTTTTTTTATAAGTCTATGGGTAGTGTAATACTTAATAACAGAGTGATGGCCGCCATACTAAAAAGTGCAACTGTAAATTATTCACAAATGCACCCAAAGGAGCTATATTCCATTTACAATAAGATTAGACATTTAAACAAAACTTTACAGTCCGTTCAACCGATTTTTACTTCTATTCCATAGGCATAAGGATGGCATTAAAAGCAAAAACATGATTATAATACCAACTGTTATTGCAGCTGCCATTTGTCATGCCACCAACGCAATAGAAGTAAAAATCGGTTGAACGAACTGTAAAAAGATTTATTTCAATGTCGAATCTTATTGTGAATGTTTCAATGAAATGGTGGTTGTGTTCAATGAAAATTTAAAAGCACCATCTGTTTGACAGATCGGAGTAGGTAGACAGCATTTGTTATAGTATCAGAGACAAAAAGTGACTTCCATACGACAACTTTTTTTTTCGGGAATTTTTTTCGGGTTTCGGGATAGGTATCACTAAGTGTACATTATAGATGATGAAACAAAAACAGGTACTTATTGAATCTAATTATTTTATTGTTTTGGTATAATTATTTTTGTACTTAATTAAGTGATGTCCCAAAACCCGGGACAACTATCCCGGAAAAAAATGTTGTAATGAAATCTCCACTTTCTGTCTCTGTTCCTCTATCATTATAACAAGTAGCTACATAATTTGTATAATAAAATTTTAGTCCACATAATTACGATCTTGGTATGTAGGTATTAAATTCTTTGAAATACAGGATCAACAACGTATTTTCAAAACAGATTTTTTAAACTGGAGTAGGTAATGGGATTTTGATAATTACACGTGGGCGAAGACACGGACTGGAACAGAGTAAGAGCCTACCTAGTGATTTGTGAGATGTGACAGTAATGAAATGATTTCGCGCCTCATTCAAAAGGTACGTTTGCAGTGACTGTGGTTCGGAGTGTTACCGCGCCGTGGACCGTGCTGCACGAATTGCCGCGTACCTACACCGCGCCCCAATATCCAAATTGTGACATCGGACGGTATTACTCATAATGGTATGGTGGTGGGTAGTTAGTTTACTTTTGCAAATAAATCAGTCTGTCGTTGACCCACGTATTTTATTGACGTTACATTGGCGACGAGGATGGGATTTGTACAATTTCTTTTTTAATTTCCGTGGATTCGTTTCTATTTCGCGTGTGTCAAGATGCCTATTGGTAAAATTGAACCTTTTAATTTAAGCTCGAAACAGTGGCCGGCTTATATTCGTCGGATAAATCAGTACGTACGGCTTAACGAAATCGACGATGAATTGAAAGTACCTATGTTAATAACGGTCGTGGGGGAAGAAACGTATGCGCTGATGTGCGATCTGTGTTCACCTAGTTTTCCGGAAGACAAAACATATGACGAACTAGTGAAATTAGTTACGGAACATTTAGAACCCCAACGATCGGAGATAGCCGAGCGCCACGTATTCAGGTTGCGCCGACAGCGTGCGGGCGAGTCCCTCACGGAATACCTACAGGCATTGAAACACCTGGCGTCTACGTGCAGTTTCGGAAAGTGCAAGTTATGTTCGACGCTTGAAGAAAATTTGCGCGATCAGTTCGTGTCCGGGCTGACAAGTGACGTAATGCGATCGAGAATCTTCGCGGAAAAAAAAGTTCAGTATAAAGAGGCAGTGGAGCTAGCGCTGGCTCTTGAGGCAGCGGAGAAGCATGCCGAGGTGAGCGGTACCACGACGACGGCGGCGCGGCGGCGGACTCAGTAAAGCCGGCAGGCGGCGGCGAGGCGGGCGAAGGCCTGCATTACGCACGCGGCGGACGAATGCGCCAGCGCGGGCCGCAACGGGCGTTCGGCGGCGCCAGCGGCGCGAGCGGCGCAGGCGACGGAATAGCGGTGGCAGCAGCAGGCGCGGCAGGCGCAGACAGCGCGCGGGCCTGCTGGCGCTGTGGCAAGGCGCACCCGGCCGAGAGGTGTCGGTTTAAAAATTACAGTTGTGATGAGTGCGGTAAAAAAGGGCACCTAAAAGTGATGTGCAAACAAGTGCGTGGTAGTGGCGGTCGGCATAATTATGTGAGTGACGAATCGGGGGATGGTATTTTCAACTTAAATGTGACAGCTCGAGGTAACAAACCATTTTTTATTAAACTGTCTGTTGATAACATTAATATGGAATGTGAAGTGGACACAGGTAGTCGTATATCAGCAATAAGTGAGGTTATGTATCAAAGTAGCTTTTCGCATAAAAAGATTGAACCGGATAACTTAGTTTTACGTGGTTACTCAGGTTCAAGAATAGAATCACTCGGTTACATTGAGGTAGATGTTTGTTTGGGCGAATTTAAAGCTAAATCACTACGACTATACATTATTAAGGGCGGGGCGCAGATTAGATTTCTTTTCCAGTATCGGAATTGTGAACACGCAACGACAGGTGTCTCGCCAGCAGTGGCGCTCCAAGGGCGGCGTTTGCGTAGCCGACTGGATGCACTACGGCCGGATGTAGCCGCAGCGGTGCGCGAGAAGCAAGAGCGTCAGGTCACCCGCGCTTCGGGGGCCGATAGAGAATTCCGGGTTGGGGATGCAGTAATTGCTCGCGATTACACGGCGAGGGGGGACAAGTGGACCGAAGCCACAGTTATAAAAAAAAACAGGGCCGGTTTCATACAAAGTTAGTTTAGGTAACGGGGTTGAGTGGCGTAGACATGCCGACCAAATTATTTCCGAAAGTACCGAAAATAGGTATTCATTATCACGCATGAGGGACGTGGTCGTAGCAGAGCCTAAGGGCTCTGAGGCAGCTAAACCGGGGGTCGATAGCGGGGCCGAAGGTGAGATGTTTGAGGACGCATTCAATGAGGATGGTGATACTAAGGACACGCCGCTGGAAGAGTCAAAGTCGACGCCGGTTCGACCCGAACGGTTGACGTCGTCGGTACCTCCACCACCACTGGGCGCGTCTGCTCGGGCACTGCGTGCGTTCAACCGGGCTAGACAAGCTGGCAATAATGTGTGCGTACCTACGCGGCTCGTTAGTAGAGTAGTTATTATATATATACCTACCTACCAAGATCGTAATTATGTGGACTAAAATTGTATTATACAAATTATGTAGCTACTTGTTATAATGATAGAGGAACAGAGACAGAAAGTGGAGATTTCATTACAACATTTTTTTCCGGGATAGTTGTCCCGGGTTTTGGGACATCACTTAATTAAGTACAAAAATAATTATACCAAAACAATAAAATAATTAGATTCAATAAGTATCTGTTTTTGTTTCATCATCTTTAATGTACACTTAGTGATACCTATCCCGAAACCCGAAAAAAATTCCCGGAAAAAAAAGGTGTCGTATGGAAGTCACTTTTTGTCTCTGATACTATAACAAATGCTGTCTACCTACTCCGATCTGTCAAACAGATGGTGCTTTTAAATTTTCATTGAACACAACCACCATTTCATTGAAACATTCACAATAAGATTCGACATTGAAATAAATCTTTTTTACAGTTCGTTCAACCGATTTTTACTTCTATTGCGTTGGTGGCATGACAAATGGCAGCTGCAATAACAGTTGGTATTATAATCATGTTTTTGCTTTTAATGCCATCCTTATGCCTATGGAATAGAAGTAAAAATCGGTTGAACGGACTGTAAAGTTTTGTTTAAATGTCTAATCTTATTGTAAATGGAATATAGCTCCTTTGGGTGCATTTGTGACTAATTTACAGTTGCACTTTTTAGTATGGCGGCCATCACTCTGTTTTTAGTATGTACTGCTCTGAAGTATTACACTACCCATAGACTTATAAAAAAAAATGGACTCCGCGCCATGCATATCGACAGTGAAGCACCGTACCGATCTGTGTGCGTGATTGACGATTGACGCTGTCGTGTCACGTAATGGCGGCCGGTCGGCATACTACGATGTAAATGTGAGCGTGAGGCGTGTTTGTTGTACAAACGGTCCGCTATATTTACTGTGCTTCACTTTCGATATGCGTGGCGCGGAGTCCATCTTTTTTATAAGTCTATGTACAGAGGCTAGCACATCAAGTTACCCCAATCTGTCAAATTTCTTTGATAGATTTTCAACTTTACTACAAAGGAATAAGGTTCATATTCAATTGGGAAAATTTGACAGATTGGGGTAGGTTGATGTGCTGGCCTCTGTACGTACCGTACATTGTGGCATCTACCTACCTCCATATTTATAAACTTAAATTCAATATTTCGCTAATCGCAAAGTAAAAATACAATTACTTGTGCAGCCATAGTACTTAGTTGTTAGAACTTTTGTTGTAAGGTATAACTAATCCCTTTAAGTATATAAGAAATGATTTGAGAAACTTAAATTTTTATTGAATGAGTTACTTGACATTTTCAGATTTCCATTGTTCCACAGTACCTACGTGTTAGCATTTTCACTAATATATGCTTTAGATAGTACTTACAAAGAAGCAGTATAGTATTTAAATTTAAATTTTCTAATATAGTTACAACACGAAATAATAGGAAATACCTACTTAATACCTATTGCATAACTCTAAACTGTTAGCATTTTTGTACATAGCATTGAAATCACTATACTCATCCACTCAGCGAAAATAAAAAACTTGTGAATTATCGAAGGGCATAGACTTCTCGCTACTGGACTAATGGTAGCAGAGCCAGCGGCGTTAGGTACATCCCCGATCGGAGCGGGCGGGCGGGCGGGGGAGTGTTGCTACTCAGTAGCGATCGCACGCGCCGTACCTACGCGGCTCGTTAGTAGAAATAGTTATTTGCAATTTAAACAAAAGCCATAATATGAATTTGTTGAATCTTTTGTATGGTAGCAGAGTTTATTATTACGAATATGTGGGCGTAAATTTATAAACTTAAATTCAATATTTCGCTAATCGCAAAGTAAAAATACAATTACTTGTGCAGCCATAGTACTTAGTTGTTAGAACTTTTGTTTTAAGGTATAAATAATCCCTTTAGGTACATAATAAATGATTTGAAAAACTTTAATTTTTTATTGAATGAGTTACGGGATATTTTCAGATTTCCATTGTTCCACAGTACCTACGTGTTAGCATTTTCACTAATATATGCTTTAGATAGTACTTACAAAGAACCAGTATAGTATTTAAATTTAAATTTTCTAACATAGTTACAACACGAAATAATAGGAAATACCTACTTAATACCTATTGCATAACTCTAAACTGTTAGCATTTTTGTACATAGCATTGAAATCACTATACTTATCCACACAGCGAAAATAAAAAACTTGTGAATTATCGAAGGTTTTGTGGGAAAAATATTGTATCCCTACTGGACTAGTACGCAATCTATCGCAGCCATGATTAAACAATCAACGGCTGAAAGTGTTTGGTTCTTGCTAATTAAGAACTTTTTCTTGCGTCCGTCATGGAAATTAAACTTAATTTAATTGAAATAAAACCTCCTTTAATTAAAGCCTACAAACAAAAGCCGAGTTACTCAACTTTGGGCCTTGGAATTTATTCGTAGACAGGCACCTACTTTACATAACCACCTACTTTATTAAAGAAATTTGTAATTGAGCTTGTATAGACTCCATAATTTTGTGTAGTTATAAAGTTTAAGAATAAAATACTGGCATTAAAAAACTAAGCTAGGAAAAACATTGACTCTATTAAAAATGAAATTATAATAAAATTATAAAACCTCGATGCTCGTACTGGAGCAAACTTAATTATGTAAAATGAGGAGCAGAATTGCAGAGGTACATAACACGGTCGCACAACGTGTCTCGTCTGTGTTAGCGTAGTGTTTGAAGTGGGCGAGCCGAGGCGAGCTGAGCTAATGGCCGCGTTTATTATTATTTGTTTAGAGTAAGTTCGCGGCTGCATACATCGCTCCATACTCGCACACCGTGGGAACATCTCGCACTGCATCGTTATACTTTTATACGAGAAGAAAGCAATAGAAATAAGAGTACTCTATACTTCTACGCCTTTTTTTCTTTCATAGACTTTATTAGCACAGATAGACACGTTCTTGTTGACTCAATAAAACGTTAGACAAACTGTTTTTCTTATTAACAGAAATACTTTTCCCTTTATGTACGTCGAGTTTATTTATCGTTTATTTCATTCGATCCGTTTGTCTTTGTAGTACAATGTAATAAACAACATCAATTCGTTTCGCTTCCTTGTAATTTGGCGCGGTAAAGAAAGACAAATTACACGCAAATTCCTTCAGATAGCATGCAAATTTAGTAAGCATCATAATAAATCTTCGGTGCTCGACAAATGTACTGTAAAAGTACACGTTACAGACCGCCTGAAGTACTGAAATTAAGTTTTTGTCGTGGAAATGGATTAAACGTCACTCAGCCTCTATCGCTGAAGGCGGAGTAATTTTTTATATTAAAATTTCAATGCTAGTGAAAATTTGAATCACTCGCCATTGCTAAACAAGGACAAAAGAACTCCTACCCTCACCAACAAGGAAACAAGGACACGAGAGCACCCGAGCAGCCAGCAGCCGTCACGCCGCGGCGCCGCTCCGAAACTCATGCTAAAGATAAAGTTTGGTTACTTTTACATTGAAAATGTATTAAGAACAATTAAGAACTTCCATCCCTTGAAGATTTCACATAATTAACCATGGAAGAAACTGACACCATCGTCTGTTCATTACGTTGCTATTGAAAATTTTGATCTACTCTTAAAAGGTTTTTTTTTGTGCCCAAGATACAGCAGGCTTGCCTAGTTTAGGGCAAATTTAAAACTTCCATAATCTTTTGAGCAATAAAGTTTTCATTATTATTATTTATTATAATAAACGTACTTGTTTATAATATCCTATTTATCGAATTTGGGAGCAATAAATGATTTGTTTTTTTTTTATTTGTATTGTTGTGCTTTAGTTTCCCACAGCAATTTGGTTGACGTATATGGGTAGGTGATGTTATTTTCAACTTGCATAGTAGGTAAGTAAGTACTGCTATTCTTATTTGGAATTCCCAAGTCAATGCATGCCCACGCGCCTCCCACATGTAGTCCAACACTGCTACTATGTTCACATGTCTATGGTTCACACGGCAACCCACAAGACTACACAAACCGACACTTTTAATCTAGGTACAAGGTACTATGAAACGTGCTTAACGAGAAACAAAAAATAAATACAAGTTATGTAGCAATTTATTTCGCGGCTAAATCGTAAACAAACGTATAGCATTAAGTTCTATGAAAATAGCAAAGAACCAAGATTGTTCATTTAAAATTACTTTTTCGCATTTTATAGATTCGAAATGCAGCGGAAGTCAAGTCCTCCGTGAAATATTGCTTACTCGCGCAATCGAATCAAATAAGACGATCGGCGGTCGGGCGGACGATTTAATTGCAGAAAATGCAGAAATGCAGCATATAGCATATTCGTGTATTACGCTGCAGTAAATTACACGACTGCAGCTGAGGCAGCAGACGACGAAATCGTCGCAAACATAGAAATATAACGTGCAATCTTATTATAACGTGCGACCGTGAGTCGGTCGCCACGTAATTTAGATAGGTAGTTAATGAAGGCGCGCGTCACAGCTCCAGCGCTCGCAGGAGTCGCAGGCCCTCGTTAACGTTATTCATTACCTACAGTTGAAAATGTACGTTTCATGCAAACTGGGCTCATGCAAGCGCCGCAGCGCTGCAGCGAGAGTGCAAACGACAAGCTACACCCAAACAGAAACTTATTTAAACTCATATTAGAGCGCTGCATGAACCCTCGTATATACGAGTAGTTTAATAGCAAAACAACGCATTGTCGTGAAGTTATATTCTTAAATAATTAACTTATTTGTTCTGTTAACCTAATTGTCTCGCTTTACTTCGCCTAATCACATTGCTGCATATTACCTACATATGCAGCAATGTGATTAATAATGAACGAATACGTACATGAAAAGGATGATTCGATGAGCAAATGCAAAAATAATTTCGAATTATACCCTCGATAACATACGTTTATCTCATTTTTTGTAGAAAAATTTTCCAACACATAAACATAGAGTCGGCCATGAAAATTGGAAACAACATTTTTGTCTGGGATAAGTAAATAAGTATGAGGGTTAGGTACTTACGTGTTTATGATTCGGTGGTGGGCAAAGCCAATATTGTCTCATAACTAGGACTTTTCGGGTATATGAATTCGTGGACGGCTAATAAGTATTTTTTAGACAACGAGAGTACCGTACCTATTTTTGCATTACAGACAATGGATAATTGGTTAAATTGTTTTAGTATCAACCTTCATGTTTCAGAACAGAAGTTTTAAAGTAACAAGTTCAACTAATTGTAAGTATAATGTACTCGACAAAACTCAAGCGATTAAAAGTCGATCGCGTGTCAGTCCTAAGACTTCTCAAGGCTCCAGACTACGCCTGATTCGCCAGGGTGCTATCTTCTACAACAAAGATCTCGTCAAGTTCCCTGCTAGTTAGCACAAAGGCTTGCTCCGAAACTCCGAATGTTTTGGAAACTGAAGACATTTCAGTGCGACAGCCATTTATCACTGTTGGTGACGTACAAACAGATATACAATATCGTCGTCACTGCTGGGGCACAGATTGCCTCTGGCTGTCAAGAAATATTCCTCAGATGTGTAGGACGTTTGAATATGAATGCCGGGCCCGTAATATATTTTTTCGATTTTTAATACGTTTCTCTCGTATCTACGATAAACATTGTGTTTGATATCATAAAATAAATCCGCTTATAAAACGATCTTGATTTTCAATCATAGTACAGCGTCCACGCGACGTCCTTACTCCCGAGAGCAGGTCCAGAATGCGAAAAAAGCAATTCAGTTCCACAACTGAGTATATTTTTAAAAGAAAAAGGCAAAGAAAAGCAGCTAATGTAGTAAGTGGCTCTGCAGAGACAATTGAATATAGAAGTTCTAGAAAGGTAGTTAATATTCTGGACGAAGGTAACGCCCACCTGACTTCTCCGTAACGTACGGCGCGATTTCTTAATCGAGGCCATTAAACACGACGTTTATTTATTCCCTTTGCCATTATGGCGCAATGAACAAAGGATTTATCCGGGATGCAAGGCATTGGAGTACCACAGCCATAAATAGGACTAATGAATAAATCACTGGCTCAGTGGCTCCACAGGTTACACAATATTTCAATGAGCGCATACTGAAATTCGAACAATTGGTGAACATAAGGGGGCGTGCAGCGTGCTGTATCGATCCGCTTCCCCACCTCCACCTGCTACTGTATTTAGTTGCACATCGAGCGAGCACCTGCAAAATTATTTTGCCACTTTATTAAAAAGAACGCTGACGCGCCACAGATTAAGGGATTTGGCGCGCTAGGTAAACGTTGAATAAAGTGAGTTGAGGTCAGTTTCATCATAGTTTTTTCATGAAATCTTTAACAAAAATGTTGAATATTAACAGAAAATTGTACTGTGAATACTGAAAGTCTTTATTCGCAGAACGTTTCCACGCCGAGCTGGCTGTCAAAACGTCCTTCAGGAGAAAGGATTTGTTTTCCAGTGAGGCGCTTGAAAGCGCTGCCTCGCCGAAAGGTGATTGTTACAGCAAAAACATAGAACCGCTGACGTGCTGCAAAACAGCGTTTAAGCTTCTGTTTACATCCAATATCTTTATGGACAGGTAATAAATTGAGAAATACACCGTTCGTTTAATGTCCGTGTTTTATATTTGCTTTAACAAATTGTTGTTTTAGTAGATATTATTGTATAGGTAGCCCCGCCTGGTGGATTGGTGCTCGCAAAATCATTTCACGTGTGCTTTAGGTACTTCTTGTTCGAAACGCAAATCAGCAGCAGATTTCATTATCAATATAGCTACCCTAGTCACTAACCAGTTCTAATGACGTGCTGACCCATACCGTAGGTGACCCTCTAACACAATTGATTTGCCCGATCAAAGTTTCATTACGGCGGCAAATGGAATCGCCCAGCTGTAAATGCAACTTGGAACCCCCACAAACCCCACCCGTTCCTGACTGCGAATATTTAGACTCCCGAAATTAACATAGAAACGCGGCCACTTCTTTATAGCCACACCACTAGTAAATTAAAATGAAATTATTATTTTCGTGCGGAATTAGCGACACGGGTTGAAAAATCACTCGAGAGAAAATTTCGCTGAACGGGGTTGGAGGATTTTCATTTTTGTTATTTGTAAGTGTGTTGAGACGAGACAAAAACTAACAAAACAACCCTGGCTTTGTAGATAGATAGATAAAACGTTTATTCAGTGCAACAAAAGACACAATACAAGTATTAAAAAAACATCAGAAAGGTGAGAAAAAAAATGAAAACAAAGATAAAGATAAATTGACCCATAGACACCTCATATCTATAACGGTCGATCACTACTGCAGGGCGGTGTGTATCTCATGGTTGCACCAAATGGGAGTCCAGCTCAGCATATGCCAGGTACAATACCTGACGCTGGTATTCTGCTGCATCCCGTTAGTGACACACGGATGTCGAGAAGACACATCTGAGTTTCAACAAAATGGTACTACATAATGCGCGTTTGTCAAATGTTTTTGTCTTGTTTAGAAATAGTCGTCCAAACAATATCAGTAAAGAGTTTCATATTGTCCGTGTCTGTGAAAATCTATCCAAAAGCTTGCTTTGAGTCACCAGAGAGCGTTAACAAAAAACCGCTCATATATTTATTTATTTAGTGGAATAATAAATTTAGTTGAACTGCCATGGTAGCCCGCGAAATTTAATTAGTTTTTTTGGATATTGCAGGTCAGTTGCAAGTTGTATGTTGAACTAAACATCATTCGCGGCCGTAACAAGTATGTATTTACAAAATTATAATCATTAAAATCATCAATAGAACTCTTTAAGTTTGTAACTCTGTAAGTATTGTAATCATTTTTCGTGGCTACCTATAATTGCAAATAAATGCATTATCAACTGAATAAAAAAACAGACGCCATAATACTTGTTTAGTGTTCGGGGAATGATGGTAATCCTCACAAACTTTCGCATTTATAATATTATTAGGTACAATTAAACTTCTTATATTCACGTCAAGTTCCAATAACTTAGTTAACTTGACAGTATTTGCTAGTAACTATGGTATTTGTACTAAAAGCCAATGCGTTGACTTCCTTTGTTCAATTGTTCAATGGCTGGTTAAACACTAGCCCATTTAACTATTGCCTAATGTTGTGTTATTAATATGTATACTTTGACTAACATACATGTTGAAAGGGTAAATGGTACCATTGTTTTATTTTCAGTGTAGCAACACCAAGGAGTATTGATTGACATCGCAACAAATAATGAGAACGTTTGATGAAACGATGTTTGTTACTTCAATACAGCCTACAGCTTGTACGTATACAGTTGTATGTATATAAACTAGCAGCACCCCTCGGTTTCACCCGCATAAATTTCGATCCCGTGGAAATATCAGGATATCCTATGTCCTTTTCCGGGCCTCAAACTATCTCCATACCAAATTTCACCTAAATCGGTTCAGCGGTTTAAGCGTGAAGAGGTAACAGACAGACAGACACACTTTCGCACTTTCGCATTTATAATATTAGTATGGATAGGTTTTTTTATTCTCCTTCTCTGTATCAAAAGAGGTCTTTGCTCTGCAGAGGTATAATTATAGGTTGGTATTACTATAATTATTTTGTATTTTAACAAAGGTTGTAAAGAATTTCTAAGCCGCGCAAATAAAACAGCGCGCCAAAATTACAGTTGCATACATCAAAACTGGCTTCCTTATTTAAAAATTTAATCCCAACACATGAAACAACCAAATAATAAACTTCCTCATACACGGCGCCTAGTTTCTTCTTTTATTTGGATAAAAATCAGTGTGTGACCTCTGGGATGCGAGAAATGAAGACAAACGTGCAACGTGCGCTGCGCCACAGAGTAGCTAGTAACTGATATATTAGACTCAAAATGTGTGGGTCTACTGTAACGTATATTTATGTGTACACTGTGACATATGTGCACTATAGTACACCTGCATTCCGCCACTAAAGTTTAAGGGCGAATTTCACCAATGAGACTGAACGCCATACCCATTCTTCTCCATACGAAAACTACCTTTTGGAATATTACTAGAATCAATTTATTTAGCAAACATGTGTACAGAGAAGAACTTATCTCGGAATTGTCTACCATTCAACCTTTGGTTTAGGTATTAGAGACAATGAGTGGTAGGTGCAATTGTGAAAATTTAGGAACAAATATCACTCAATTCTATTTTATTGTAAATTTTTACATTCAAAAGTGCCTTTTATATGCCTTTTTGAAATAAACAACATTAACCATCGTTCAAGCTGTCAGTATCATCTTTGTTGAGGAATATTGACACTGACAGCTCTTAAACGCGGTTTATTTATACTCATAGCGTTCAGTCTCATTGGTGAAATTCGTCCAAAGTATCATGTTACAGGAGCGTGTAATGCTAACGACAGGCTGCTAATTGCTAAATCACAGGACTAGAGGAGATATATTCAATCGAGATTACTGTTTCAAAGCGCTCGGTTAGTCCGTATAGGTACAGACGCTTGCACATCAAGCTACCCAAAACTGTCAAATTTTCCCAATCAACTTTGAACCTTATGTTTTAGCGATAAAGTTGAAAATCTATTTAAAAAAATGACAGATTGTAGTAGCTTGATGTGCTGGCGTGTGTACCACATCGTCTTATGCAGGTGTTGCTATATTCGATTAAGGAGTTACGAGTTTAGAAGCTGAATGAGCCAGCAACTTCCACCTGAAACTACTGGATGATTGATGGCACTGTGGCACACATAACATCTAGTGGATTACCTATACATTTTAAAATTTTAAGTCGATTTTCGGTTATGTCTGTATGACCGCGTTGTTCTTTTATACTACGCAACGGATTTATATGAGAATTTATTCTGGAAAATTTATATGTATCTAATTTATTAGACTACATTAATATTAAACTTACAAATAAAGAAATCTCGATAATTTTCAAGTCGTAAAAATCGTGCGATGAAGGGGTAGCTAGTATCATAATAAACGCCAATGTAGTAAACCACTTTATCAAAACAATACGTAATAAACAGCACTGGGCTTATGATGGTCTTCTATATGTATATTTGCCTTTGCGGTGTGAAAGCAAAGACAAAGAAGAACGTTTACAATCAGAACGTGAAATAATCGGATGTCCCATACATTTCGGTCGAGTAGGTATTGAAGTTTCATATGGGATATTTGATCATTTTTTCGCGATACGATGTTGATCCCATGGAGAAAGCTGTTCAGTTTTATTGTCTGTACCATAGAAATGTAAAAAACCATACCCTTAAATATGACCACACATTTCTGAAGGCCAATTCCCGTAGGAATTGGCCTTCAGAAATGTGTGGTCATATTTGAACAAAAACGTTCAAAATCTAGTCGCAATCTCATCTCAGCGACAATCAATGTCAAAAGTTGTCAAAAATGTAGGGAAATTAGAACTATTTTTGACAGATTTAGACTGAGATCAGACTGTGAACATTCTCAAAATTACGAGAATTGCCCCTCTGATACGTACGTTGTATTATAAAATGGACTAATTACATCGATTCCTAGAAACATTGGCGCGTAGCTGCGTAGCAACGTAGCGCGCGTAGCAGCGGCTACGCTCGGTGTGTCTGCGCAACTATACACTATACTACGAATGCTACGATTTAATTTTATTGCGAATAGCTAAATACAGTGTAAATTGAGGCCTTGTGTAATTACAGTCTATCCAGTTACAGTACACCAGTATCCAAATCTGTTATGCTGTGGCATTATCGATGTATAAACGCTTATTGAATGCTGTTATTATATGAAGCGAACGCGCCGCAGGAGTGGGATTTGGCAAGAATATTACGGTTTATAGGCGAACAATAATGTAATTGGATTATCAGTTTTTCAAGTTTGTTCTTTGTTGTAGTTGTGTGTGAGTCACATTACAGTGTTTTGTCATTGGTGCGTGTTTATCATTACAATCAAAAGTTTTTGAAGCGAAATTTCTGGGACACAGGCCTCCTCTCAACGAGGTATAGCAAAGATAATGGTGACACAGAGACAATGGAAACTTTGTCTACGTATGTGTGAATAAAAGCTTCTTGTATTACATAATCAGCCTATATTGTTCCCACTGCTGGGACACAGGCCTCCTCTCTGTGAGAGGGAGTGTGCCGTAATCCACCACGCGGCCCAGTGCGGGTTGGTAGATGTCATATGTCTTCGAATTTTTGGTTCTAGGACATGCCGGTTTGCTCACGATGTTTTTCTTCACCGTTTGAAGAGCAATGGTGATGAAATAATTTACACAAAGTAAGCGCCTGTCTGGGTTCGAACCCACGACCTACAACTCGTAAGTCGCGGCCGTTACTACTGGGCCACCACTTGTCTTTTGATTGGAAAAGAATTGACAGTGAAATTTCAAGAACGATTTTGTTACATGAGAGAGAAGAAAGATTTCTCGCTCTTTCTCTCACACTAAATCTCTCTTTTTTTTTTTTTTAAGTTTCACCTCTTTCTTGTGAACATTGTTGCGCAATTTTTTATTCTCATTTTATTTCTGTATACACAGGACACATTTTCAAGTGTGTTGAAACGAGACAAAAACTAACAAAACATCCTGGCTTTGTGAGCGTTGGTCATTAATGTTTTTGTCTTGTTGCGAAACAGTCCTCAATACTAAAACCGTCCAGTAAAGAGTTTCATATGTTCCGTAACAGAGCTCTGTGAAAATCTATCCAAAACCTTACTTTGGGGCACCAGACAACTCGTATAAAAACCCAAGTTCGCCAGCACACGCGGGATGCATATGCTACTGCATCGCCTGCCTAATAAGTCGTTAACTTAGGAGATAGGAAAGAGTTTTCAAGTAACAGTCATCTTTACTTGTGACTGAGATAACAGTACCTACACCACGCCTATACTTACAAATTTTCTGAAGGGTAGTCTTTATTGTGTAGGGCAGATGGTACAGTTATGTTTGGCAGAGATCAAGAGGTGGGTGTACCTATATTCAACCCACATTTCGCCACTTATCTTTTTAGTCCCATATATATGTATAGAGCGGTGGTGGCCCAGTGGTATCGGCCGCGACTTACGAGTTGTAGGTCGTAGGTTCGAACCCAGACAGGCGCTTTACTTTGTGTAAATTATTTCATCACCACTGCTCTCAAAACGGTGAAGGAAAACATTGTGAGGAAACCGGCATGTCCTAGAACCAAAAATTCGACATGTGACATCTGCCAACCCGCACTGGGCCCGCGTGGTAGATTACCACTCCCTCTCACTGAGAGGAGGCCTGTGTCCCAGCAGTGGGAACATTATAAGCTGATTATGTATATGTATAGAGGGCAACCCTATTGCCATCAACTGGACACAAATCCAGACTTCGGCCCGCTGCTGACAAATTCCAGATGGAAAACCCAAAATAACACTTTTTCCAACCCGGAAATCGAACCCAGGACCTTATGCTCTGCAGTAGTACTAACGACCACTAAATCAACGAAACAGTGAGATATACATAAATAGCACATTTAAATACCTAATAGTATACCGATCTAGGTATACCTGTGTATGGAATTTTGGCGAGATATTATCTTAGTAGCTACTAAGATTATTATAGGACAATGCGAACTAATAATAACAATAGTAACTATAACTAATAATAATAACAAAGCTGATTAATAATTGCTCCAGCCTGTTATCACATGTTCTGCGGAACTTATCAAGATGTAGTCAGCTGACTCGTGCCATTTAATTGTAAACGCTGCTGTTATGATTATCAACGTCCATCAATTAGTATATTACGCAATACACAACAGCTCTATAATTATTGTGAACGAACATTATCTGAGAATATTTAGAAAAATGTTTGTTACTGCCCATGGGGAAAAAGCGTGGGTTTCTGTGTGTAAATAATAAATGATTTTATTTTTGTAAGTACACATTTACACGTCAATCATATTTTTTTTTAAACTAGATGAGGTCGGCGTCACCTATCTGACTACTCTGAGAAGAAAGGCCGAAACAAACTCAGAGGTCACAGTCTCTTTTAAAGTCCAGACATAATCTTGGTCAGGTTATATAAAGACCATGTAGATCGATGTCTGAGATGGTCTTTTGAGGAAAACACCACACAGATTGAGAGGACCTGTCCAGTCAGTGCACGCATTTGTCAGAAATCGTGCAGCTCAACTCAAAACTTAAGGCTCAACTCAAAACTTGTACCTATTTGTGTGTGTGTTTGTTTTGTGTGAAGAGTTTGTTTGTTTGTATAGTTAGTGATTTTATTGAGTACCTAGTGCAAATAGTGGTGTTAAATATTTTAAAAGTTAGGTATAGACTATTACTTAAGTACAACATAATTAGAACTGCTCTCCTCTACTAAGTAATATTCTAGACCGCTTAACAACTCAAAGACAGGACAACGTCAGTCGGGTCAGTTAGTAATAAATGAAAATACACATTGCTTAAAATATCTGTCATTTGGAAACAAGATAATTAAATTGTTGAACAAGAATTCCCTGGTTTATTATCTCCGTTTACTGCTTAAAAGCGCAGACATTGTATATCAGACCTAGACTTACCTAATTTTTTCTACGTCGCGTCGGTTCCAGACTTCAATACCTAACTTTATAATTACTTTAAGTTTAAGCTATCCTTTTCATAAACAACTGAGTCTGAATACATCTTCAATTCTATGGGTAAAAGAGAAAGACAATAAGTTATAGTAACACAGGAGGGAATGGCCTCCAGGGTTTTATATTTCATTCAAATCACATCGGCGGAATATTGTATTTTATGAATATATCAGAATATCCCACAGTCCACAAGTTATTGTGTTACCGAAAAAAGACATTGAAAGCAATCACAAAAATGATGTTTGATGTTGATGTTTATTTGCTTTGCAAAATAGTTTAATCTATGTTCTTTTTAAGGGGCTTGTGGCTAATTAGTAACAGCTGCTCGAGTAAATCGATCATGTATGCGGCGGTTGGTCCGTGGATGGGTGAACATCTTTACATAACAAGACCCCTCCGTGCCTCGGAAAGCACGTTATGTGTCCACGAACCGACCGCGGCTTGCGTAGCTTTTAACCTTCATGATTGACCCGTGCGTTTATTAGTGACGACTCAGCCACGAGCTCTAAAAGAAGTTTAATAAAACACCAATTATTCTGAGTGATTATAACCATAACAAGACATGACGCGTGTATATCAAAGAGGTTAGCTGAGGTTTATTAGTGTACCTACATTTATTTAAAACCTTGTTGCTGATTTCTGCACAAATCCAGAGTTTGAGTTGCTGAAAAAATCATAACAATGAAACATGACTGATAATTTCCCTCCATATTTCACAAAGCACATCCACAAAAACCCATTACGAATAAATCGAGTAATAACAAAAGAGGCGAGAAATCCTTGTCGGGAAATGATGGGAACAAGCTTACATCCATCACGGAGATGTATCGACGCTAGAGCGATACGTTACCTTATCACATGAAGGTAGGTATTGGAGGTGAAGTTTGCAGCGTATGGCCATCAATTATGTATCTTCAGAAACGTGAACAACGTCAATATAAAGATTTGTGTAGACTGTAACGGCTACTAGAGTTGTTTAAATTTTCCTAGGTTTTAGCATAATAAGCGGCCAAGTGAGAGTTGGACTTGTACCACAAGGCAAAAAGCGCCGAAAACGCGAATGTCTTGTATGCCTTTAATTTTTATCTTATTTTATTTTTATTATGTGTTGTTATAGCGGCAATAGAAATACATACTCTGTGAAATTTTCAACTATCTACCTATTACGGTTGATGAGATACAGCCCGCTGACAGACAGACGGACGGACCAATGGACTTAGTAATAGCAACGGGACACCCACTGGCAACCTTTGGGTACGTTTCCCTAAAAACGCACCTCTTCCCTCAAAGGGAAAGGCAGAGGTCATTTCCTCAGTAGATAATGTTACTCCCATCTATATATGGCATGAGCCTATTGTCGTCCGAAATCACAAATCCAGATTCTGGGCTGATACCGACTATTTCGTATTGGAAAAATGGGATCTCCCGTCAAAATAAAGGCGATTGGGGTGTTGGAACTACAGGTTACAATAATGCTTTAACAATGCTAAATGCAATGTTTCCCGCGCATTTCAGTCGCCTTCCCGACGCCCGCGCCGCCGCCGCCGCCGCCGCTGTAGCAATAACTTGTGTTCTGTATAGATTATGTAAAAAGCGTCTCTGTGCTTATTATTTATGGTTATCAGTCAATAAACTTTATGCTCGACGCTGGAACTTCGTTTACAACCTTCTCCAACCTCGATATCCAAGGACTCAATATAGGATAACCACTATATTATGCAATGAATGCTACTAATATTGCATAATTGCTACTAATGTAGTAGCATTAACATTACATTATGGGTATATAAATACAAAATTGAAGTACGGCCAATATTCCATGATGTGAAATTAACATTCAAATATAGGTATTTCATCGTTAAATAATACCGCAATTAATCTGCATAACATTATGATTGTTTGATTTAAAAGGTATATCAGTTCAGCCATCACGTAATTCAAGGTAATTAACGACGCCGTTACTGGGGTATTACCCAGTGTTACCCAGTAACTGGGTTGTGGAGGTCAGATAGACAGTCGCTCCATATATGTAAAATTTTAGGGTAGGCTAGAAGCCAACCCCAAAATAGTTAAGAAAAGGTTAGGCAAGGTAACGACGTCAGTACTGAGTACTTAAATAGGTAATTATAACTATTTATTTCCATTCAATTTTGACTATACTCGATATTAATTTAAAAACCCTTAATTTACTCAGATGTTCCACTATACTTTAATTAATATCCTGCATCGCCACATAGTTGACAACTGGCTTCCTTCAAGCAATGAAAAGCTACATTCATTCAATTTTAACCCATAACTTTAGTAACATAAGACTCGTACAAGTTGCATTTGTAAGTTTGTAAAACTGCAAATTGTTCCAATCAATTTAGTGCCTTATTGTTAAAACAGTAAGGTGTATCTTCTGTAGATAAGTAAGTGGAACGGTATCTGCACGTGCGGTGACGTAAGGCGGGTGCACGTGCACGGTGCGCCTGCGCATCTGCCGGCTAAAGTTCACTGCACCGCTCCCTAAAGGATCTCAAGATGTTGAGGTCTGTAGATGATCTTTTGTGTCATGTTATTAATATTTTAAGTAGTGTTTATTATTTCCCTCTGGAAGTGAGGAGGCCTGTGTCCGAGAAGTGGGAATATTATAGGCTGATTATACTGAAGAGAAGGTTATGCGAACTTCATTCTTTTGGTGTTTAACAAGTGCTGATTTTTAGAATAGAATCCCGCTATTTAGGTATCTTCCTACAGGTCTACATTTATGTTGAGTCGATTGAGATTCTGCGTTAATTAATACAATTAATATAGTGTTTTTAGGTTCTTAATTGTGGGTCAAATAAACTTTAATTTCTTTCTTTCTATCTTCACAAATATAATAAAAAATAGATAGAAAGTGATGTAATGTAATGATGAAGTGATGTGATAATGAAGTGATGTAGTGATGTGACGTGACGTGTAGATAGGAAGTACTAATACTGAGCTAGAGACCACAGAGAAGTAGGCAATTTTTTTCTGATTTATAAAAAGTTTTACAGGCACAACGTAATCTTCAGTCCTGACATAGTTATAGTTTCTGATTTTGCATCCCTGTCCAAATCACAGTGATCTTTATTCTCACTCCAATAAGGTTTCTTTTGGGTCGCTGCCACTAACAGCTCTGTCAAATCATTGTGATCTTTATTCTTGTCATGATGAGGTTGCTATTGGGTTGCTAGTGTCAGAAGTAAAATAACTGTGAACGGACATACGTAAACGCGTTAGAACTTCACAGAACAAAACAACTATTTATTTTTATTCAAATTGCTGAAGTTTTTTTGATCAATCTCGAAACGAAAACAGTAGGTACCGTACCCATGAACCATAAAACTAAAGGAGAGAAAGGCAAGTCGAAACAATGAGGGTTTTCATGAAAATTCACGACACCAGTTGGCGCCACTTTGACAAGAGGTCTTCCAATATAAAATATATGATGTCAATCACCATTCGTTTCATTCGTTCGTTCATCATTCAGTCACGTCTAAAGAAATTATAGGAGCTTTGACACTTGTGACAGGTGGCCGGACCTGACGTCTCAGTGCTGCCATCTAGTAAACGTCATTTTTCAAAAACCCTCATTCCGTTAACCGCAACAACTTATATGGAAAAAGGATTACGCTCATAAAAAAGGTTTTATTTATAAAGTTTAGTTAACGCATAGGTAAAGTTTAGCATCATAGTTCAAAACTGTTTGGAATATTTGTAAAATCGTAACGTTTGAATCATCTGAGCCGGAATAAGTTATTGACATCAAAATGAGACTACGATAGACACGAACGACACGAAACGAACGATACGAATACGAATACGACTACGAATTACGAATACGAACACATACAAATACGAACGATACGAATACGAATACGAACGATACGAAGAGAGTTGCTCACAGACTATAATTATATTTGAGATCAAAATAATTATAGTCTGTGAGCAACTCTCTCTTATAGTGATAGAACCTAATTTTTTTAAATCTACTTGATATCAGCTACAAGTTGATAATTTTCATGTTATTGTAAAGCTGAAATCAAGTTTATATACTTCTCAATACTAGTTCACATGTCTATAGTTCCTATAAATGAGTCAGTTCAAAAGAATCCACCATTTTTTCTCTATCAAAAATTATTGAAGCGCGCAAATTGGCTGCAGGTAAAAATCCATTGTTGCACTAAAAAGGAATTCTTTCAAACGAGGTTGGAAACCAAAGTGCTTATTGTATAAACCTTCTTTGTTGTATCTCGTCATATAAATCAAGATTTTAGTTGCGTGGGAGTGGGACAATATGCAGGAAAATAGTTTTATGGACAAATGTCCGTGTGACAGAAGGTATCAATCAGCTTTGTTGAAGATATTTTCTCAGAACATGTCTTGCGTATTGTATGTAGGACTATACGAGCGATTTCTGTAGTTTAATTTTTTTCTTTTCACTTGTATAGATTTTGTGATAAAAAAGACTCCAGTTGCATTGGTTGACATCGCTCCTTTTTTCAAGTTTGCACTATGCAAAATTAAAATAATCACTTGGTTGTGGTGTGAAATTAACCACTTCATTATAATATTACCGCTGGCGCTATTATTAATTTCTGATTTTATTCGGCCTTCTATGTTCTATGTATTTGGTTTTGGTTTCCGCACTTAGTCCTCCAGTAGACCATTGTGCGTGTTTATTCGGCCTTTGGTTAATATTATTTGGCTCATTTCATATTGTAGGACTAAGAAGGAGATTTTTTTTTTAAAGAAAGTAAAGAAAGAAATAAAAAAGAAAGAAAAAACGTTTATTTGCGGTGAACATGACGCAAAAAAAAGAACATAAACACAAAGTAATATTGCTGAATCAGCCCGCTCTTGACCTCGATCACGCCTGATGGATGAGGTCTATGATGGAACGAGCTTGCCCAAAAGATGCCTAAGGCACTGGAACTCCCACGCATCGACGAAACATGGCTGCTTGACGCCGGACGCCGGTGGGAGGGTGGTCGCAAACCAGGCGGGCGTTAGCCCTACCACCGCAACGCAAGAGAAGAATTAGCCAGTCAAATAAAGTGTGAAAAAACAGTGAATAAAGTAGCGTTTTAACCAAACAAAGTGTACAAGGCGGCGGAGGCGCAAACTGATACCATGGTGCATGGTTTCAGTACTGTATGATTCTGAACCCCTAGCGTTATTTTTTTTGTCGATTATTTTGAAACTAATTAGCGGTTTCGTACATTTAGACCGCGTAGGTTTTCCAGTTTTCTATGAAACAGGCACTGAGATAAAGTACTACGTTAGTAATAATAGTTCAATGCAAACAGCAGTTTTTTTTTTACTGTCGACCAAGAATGTCTATGCTAAGGTCTAAGGTAACGTAAGGTTAAGGGTCTAGAATTATAACTGAATTCATGGTTACAGTTTTCGCGTCGATGGGGATGCGACCCTGTTTTTTTAGGGTTCCGTACCCCAAAAGGAAAAAACGGAACCCTTATTGGATCGCTTTGTCGTCCGTCTGTCTGTCAAGACCCTTTATCTCGGGAACGCGTGGAGGTATCGAGTTGAAATTAAAACCATATATACTCAAGTCTACAGTCCCTTGAAGCTGTGAAAAAATCAAACTTCTAGGGATACAATTGATTTTCTATTGTATCGTAACACATAGGTTACGCGCGGAGCTTGACCAGTTAACGTAAAAAAAAGATACGGCCGTTTATGCCGCAATAAATGTATATTTCGACACTCTCAAGGGAATCAAAATTTATAGGGTACGGACCTAGAATCATGAAATTTGGCAAGAAGCAATGTCATGTAGCACAAGTAAAGAAAAAATCTGAAAACCGTAAATTTTTTGTTACATTACAAAATAAAAAACCGTGAACCCGTATTTAAACTATATAAGGCTTCTGAAAGGCTATTTGATATCCCATTATTTCAGCTGGCTACCAAATTCACTAGTGAATAAGGCACGTTTTTCAAAGTTCGCAAATAAAAAAGGTTCCTTTTCTTCCTTACATGCACGTTCAAAGTAACAATAATAATAATTCACATAAAACTTTTCACCCCACTTTATGTGAATGGGAATTGGCGCGATTTTCTTTTATTTCATGCTTTCTTAGCCTATTGAGAGCATCCGGTTTCCCTCAACGAAAGTACTGGTTTTATATTAACTTATACATCGACAGATTACTTATAGAAATCACCAAATCAAAAACAAATAACATATTATTTTTAAAAGAGTAACCATGTAATTTCATTCTGTCTTTTCTCCATGGGAAACGATCAATTGAAACCGTGCAGCTAGCTTCTGACGTTTCATAAGTGCCCATGTAGGTTACCAAACTCGGCTATAGTTCAGCGACTGCTGAGACCGTCAAGCGGCGCAATTACTATAAACCTTATGGGTGGGTAACTACGGCTTTGAGTCGTTTGGGGTCGAAACGCCCGGGTCATGAGGCCCGAGTGCGCGTCTCCTTTTCGCCACTTCACGTGACCAGAGAGAGGGTTAGGCCGTTCTTTGGCCAAAGAAATAGCATTGCCATTCAACGTGGCAATGCTGCCAGTCTTCCGGGCTCCTTTCCGGATGACAGCGATGCGGACGAGTACTTCAACGTCTTTAGTGTCCTTTTGTTTTTGTATCTACTTGTATAGTTAGCTAGTTTTATTTCCAACTAAAAATATTTTCACAAACTGATACAGCCGATGTATTGTGTAAAAATCTCACCGTGAAAACTTAGGTGAAGTGAACTGTCATTCCTCTTGATGATGGATCGCTAGGGATTGACACTGCAGACAGCTCACTTCACCTAAATTTTCACGGTGAATATTTTACAGAATCCAAACATCCCAACTGTATAGGACAAAATAGGATCCCGTCAAAATATTTATTGTTACGCGATATGCAGTTCACAACATATTCGGAATTCCTATCTGACGGATAGTAAACACAATTCCGAGCTGGTATCAGTTTTGAACTATATCAATAAAGCAAACATGTCACCATGTTGGTATTAGTTCTACGTACGATACGATACTGTCCTATAACTTTATCTTATTTGAGGATTTAACTGGATATCAGTATCATTTTCTAAAAAGTTGTCTGTATCTGTTTGTTTACCTTCCAGTTTAAGATATGAAAATAATATATTGTGGAACAGCGAATAAACTCTCTTTTTCCTCGGACAAGATCTGTCCATCAAAAGTGGTCTAGATGAAATCGCCCTAAGCACGCCATTCTGTTTTCATAATTCTCCATCAATTTCTGGTTTTATTTTATTTATTAAAACTTTATGCAGAAGTAAAAAATACTGTACAAAGGCGGACTTAATAAAAAAAAAAATATATATTTATATTTATATAAAAAATATAAATATAAATACCTGAGGCATTTTCTACCAGTCAACCTTAAGATGATGCAGAGACAAAACATGGTAGGTGCAAAAAACGAGATAAATAGTTCAGAACTGACAATAAAATACAAGAAGAAATACTAATATATAGATACACACATTAAAATATACTATCAGGAGAAATATTGATCAGTAGAGGAGTTGTTAAGCAAATTGACACCCTACGAAAATTTAAAATGTCATCAACATTCAACATTTCATACAACTGTCAAGAAACGACAGTTGTGATTTTAATATACGGATAATTTAAATTGTTAGGCAATTTCGTTACTAATTGATTTCCCTTAGTTTACAGTATTAAACGTCGGTTTAAAGGTAAAACTCATAAAGTGACATTATTGATCAAATTCATTAAATTCGTGAAACGGTCTCACCAGGGCAATATCTACGCCAAGAAAAAATCATTATGTGTGTATTGTCAGTCATAATGGAGATCCTGTTGAAAAAAAATCCGCAAATGCGACGCATTAAAATTTTATTGCCCTGGTGAGGCCGTTTCACGAATTTAATGAATTTGATCAATTATGTAACTTAATGAGTTTTACCTTTAAACCGATTAACCGAGTATTAATTTTCTCCTAGCCAACTAAATGGATAAATAACAGCAATCACACCAACCTAATAAGAAAGGAAAAATCGCACCCAATGCACTTGTAGTCGTATACGTCTCGTATATAGCACCGAGCCATTTATTTTCCCCTCTCGACAACTTATACCGAACGAAGATAAGAGAATAACACGCTTTGTATTATTCTTTCATTTCCCAAGAAGTACTGGCAACTGAACATGGTTGGAAGGGTGATTTAAAGTTTCTAAAGGACCGCTGGCAAGCCCTGCATGGGACTCGTACATACCAGGAAAGCATGCAGAGAAGGGAGGTAGCCGCAATTTTTTTTTTATTGCTGTTTGGGCCTGTTACGGGGGCCTATTCTCATAAGTCCGTCTACACTACGCGCCCCTCCGAGAATAGGTCGATATTTCGGAATGAGCTCCACTCCCGATTAATTACCTTTTTCAGACGGAAAAAACCTGAACCAACGGACAGCTGTCAAATCGTGTTATCATTCATTCTTAGTTCAGACCCCGAACTAACCATGTCCTAAGAACGATATGGAATACGGAACGCCCGTATTTTCAGCCAAAACAGGGTTTCGTGATTTGAGAGTATACCTTCAGATCTCGATCTTGCCTAATGGAAAGCGATGGATGAGGTCTACGATGGAGCGAGCGTGCCCAGAAGATGCCAGCTACTCTTCTTTGCAGGCTGTTACGAGTATGAGGCTGTGTTATAGTGGAAAGGAACACAGATGCTGGCAGAATATTCCATACTTTAACCGCCTGTGCTGAACAGTCGGTGGAATAATGCTAAAAATGATTATGATAAATGGCATCTCTATAAAAATCAAGTACGTTTAAAACCCTTAAACCCATACCAACGTTGTTTTACACAAAGCCTCATTATTAAATATTCATACTCCAATAATACACACATCAAAAGTGTCTAGGGATCAAGCATTTTTATGCGGATTTCTTGAGATTGAGATGTGGCTTTGTAATAAATTTATGATTTTATAAATTTATATGGATCCTTTTTGGTGCATTTCATAATTTGAATCAGGAACTGTGAATCAAATTCGAGTAAAAGATGAAAATCAGCTGTCAATATTTTCCCTATAAAAACATACAACGCATTGAAGACATTATTAGTGCTACTGTTTCCCTACTACTGATTAAAACCAACGTTATTATGGAGCGGCGACGTCATTTAAGCAGGGAAGAAATGCTCAGAGCCGTGGGAATGATAGAAGCTGGTTCCCGGCAACGTACTGTGGCTTTAGCTCTGAATACAAGTCAGAGTGTTATCAGTCGACTTTGGACACGTTACCGAAGCACTGGTACCGTGGCTGAGCGCCATGGAGGACGGTATCGCTGCACCACACGGAGACAAGACCGATACAATCAAATCTTAACTCGAAGAGCTCCAACAATAACCGCCATGATGTTAGCCGTGAGGCTTCATCACTCTTCAGGGAACTTAATTAGCGACCAAACAGTCAGAAACCGCTTGCATGAAGTGAACCTTCATTCCCGAAGACCGCTACGGGTACCACCTATAGCAATGCACAATCGTAGGATTCGATATCAATGGGCTCTTGAACACAGAAATTGGGCAGAAGAACAATGGCGTTTCGTGTGCTTTTCTGATGAGTCTCGTTTTGGTATGAGACCGAATACAAGACGTATACGACACTGGAGAACCCCTGGACGCCAACAGCGATTAAAATCCTGCCAGGAAGTCCATCCTTATAGTGGTGGAACCATCATGGTATGGGCGGGTATTTGGATCGGCGGAAGAACTGAGTTGATTTGGATCAGAGGCAACCTCAACGCTCAAATTTATGCTGAGACGATTGTATCAGACGTCATCGTTCCTCTACAAGTGCAAATCGGTCCCTTATTTCAGTTAATGCATGATAATGCACGACCGCACACCGCAAGAGTTGTAAGACAGACTCTCGCCGCAGCTAACATCAATGTCCTGCCCTGGCCTGCTCAGTCGCCAGACTTGAACCCGATTGAGCATGCATGGGATATGCTACAGAGAAGAGCTCTGCCGAATATGGAGGGTATCCAGTCGCAAGAAGACCTTTTTTTGTTGTTGCAACGAACATGGGCGGCCATTCCACAGCGTGATTTGGATGAACTCATTTTGAGTATGCCAAACCGATGTTCTTGTGTTGTTAGTGTTCGCGGTAGAAACACGGATTATTAATTGTTTAAGTTACCCAATAAAATTTTAAAGAAAACTGTTATTTCAGTCTTTTTTTCGAACTTTTGTGTTAGTGGTTCAAATGTCAAAAATCCCTTTATTAGGAAAATGGCAAATTTCTTTATTAATGCAAAGGTGACTTGGTTTATCGTTACTGTGACAAACGAAAACACTTTATTTGATGAATCCTTAAAGAAAATTTTAATTAATATCAATCAGGAGAAAAGTTATTGCAAAAATATATGTTGATCCCTAGACACTTTTGATGTGTGTATCTTGTCACTTCACATTAAGCTCACGAAATATATTGCTGGAATTTAAATAAATGAATCTGGTAAAAAAAATGCAATTTAATACAACACGGTATTGGGTAGGCAAAGAAATTCATGTATTCATCCCAGAGGACGCCGAATAAATTACAGTTCGAAATATTAAAGTGTTGGACGCTCGAAAGCCATTCGATTATGGATTAATTTGGCTAAACGTTACTTATAATAACATAGTAACATATTATAACACATAAATAACGTCTGAATTCCCCGAAGGGTTAGGTAGCGGTGCTAGGTGGTGGTGGTGGTGGCAGGTGGTGGTGGTGGCAGGTGGTGGAGGTGGTGGTGGTGTCGGTTGCAGGTGGTGGTGGTGGTGGTGGCGATGGTAGGTGGTGGCGGTGGCAGGTGGTGGTGGTGGTGGTGGTGGCGATGGTAGGTGGTGGCGGTGGCAGGTGGTGGCGGTGGTAGGTAGAGGTAGTACTTAGAGGTGGTGGTAGTGGATAATATCATCATCATCGTCATCAACCTACAGCGGTCCACTGCTGGACACAGGCCTCTTCAATTGCATGCCATTTAGCTCGATTCTCTGCTCGGCAACTTCCATCCGGCTGCTACCAGCCACCCTGCGAAGATCGTCGCTCCACCTAGCCTGACGGCCCTAAATTACGTTTGCCGATTCGTGCACTTCACTCAAGAACAAGTCAACGGTCATCGGTTCAACGGCTAATATGGCCCTCCCATTTGGCAATGGGAGGGCCTCAGCTTGCTTCTGTGAGCTATGTCGACAACTTTGTTTATCTGCCGGATAGACTCCAAGCATAGCTGACGGATAAAATATTGGTATTTATTTACGTACAACTGAAACGACTCACAGCATGAAGTTGGACATTGTGTTAAGCGAAATGTATTTTTATATATGTAACGTATGATATAAACATATCTGTGTGTAAGTCTGTATCGACTCTTTTTCTGTCATAATATGACGAATAATCTAAAAACATGTTACAGAATGATCTCACAGCTTTTTTACGGTTACTAAAAAAATATGAAACGTAAAATTGACGTAATAGTTTAGTAACCAATTAATTATGTGTGTAATATGTATTTGTATTCATCATTACGCCTACGGAAAGCCAGAAAGCGGTGAAACTGAAATCTACAAACTACTTGTACTTAACGTACTTAGCTAACTATGTATGGTAACCCTCCTGAAGAGGGTCTCACCGTGTACTAATACTGTATCGTATTGTATACATTGATTAACAACATCAATTATTATAATCTGCTGTCACTCTCTGACCGACCTAATTAAAGACGATTTATAATTAATGATGTGACCGCGGCACCTTTCGCGTGAACAAGGAACATAATATCCTGATATTAGATATTGAATAATTTCATCGAAGCGTTCGTTGATTGATTTTCCAAAGTTTCTTTTCATTTGGTGATCGCTGGACATTTTATTTAACAATTACGTGTCTATTTTGGTGATAGCGTAGCATCGGATCAGGATAAAACTGTGTCAGTACTAGAAGACTAATTTCGCAAATGTCATTTAGGAAACACAGTCCTTACGTCAAATGAATTGCAAAATCTTGACATCGAATTTGAAATCTGCTACGAGTGACAGTTTCCTTTGCTACGCCTCCGCGCGCCGTAGCGACTACGCCACGTAGCAGTCTGTGACTATTTCTATCGTCATACTCCTCTCTAATTAATGTTTTATAATATAATGTTTATATCTTCATGAGGTCGTTTTGGTTTTCTTCCTGTTTGTTACTGCTATAGACAGAATAATGACGACCAGCACTAATAGTATGGCCACTCATATCATTTATTTTTGACATCTTGTCGTATAAATTTTTCTACAATCTGTCTTTTTTGTACACACGATAGAGGATAGATAGCCGGCGATACACAAGTTAAGAAAAAAATCCGTTCTTAAAAGTAGACTCACCCATAGATAGCAGCTGCGCCTGCGATGGCCCCGCCGCACTGCGCGGCCACGTACAACGCGGCGCGCAGCGGCGACACGCGTCTGCGCACGCACAGCGCGGCCGACACCGTCGGGTTCACGTGCGCACCTGTGCCACATGTAAAATTCATTTATTTATATACTTCTGTGTACAGAGTGAATAAAACTAGTCTACAATAGACGGTGTTATCGCACATAGTGATCTCAAACAGACTTAACTACACAAGTTAAAGTTAACCTAGTCTCCGTGTTTAACGTTAACGACACTTTAAATCATAACAACTAGGTGTCTACATGTCAAGGTATAGCATAGCAACATTCGTAGCAAGCTAGCTCCAAGATAGTTTTGCTTATGAACACCTACACACACATCGAGCGATCGATACTGTCTCCTGTTATCCAGTTTCCATAATTTGCATTGGTTTTACCGAGGACCTACTACAATTTCATAACACGTTCTATATAGGTCACTAATTTCTTGCTCGCCCAGCCGTTAGGCGGGTAGGCGATGTGATGCGACGGGGTGCCGTGCTCGGCTTCCAAGGGCTCTAGCGTAATGTTAAGTAGCCTATAAGTTTTCTCAAGCATGGGCTATCAAATGCAAAAACAGTTTTTCAAATACGACTGGTAGTTGCAGATTAGCGCCTTCAAACTCTTCAGCTTTAGTATTAGTATAGTTAGTATAATATATAGATCAGTATTAAAGATACTTAGATACCTTTTGCGAGATACCTTCAAGAGAATTCAATAAACGCAATTTTTCTTGAACTTTCTTGATCAAGAAAATGATAAAGTTGAAACCGTTGTGATCACCATGATTGAAATCTGGGACAAATGCTCCCAAAGTCCACAACAACAATAAGCCTTTTTGTTAAAAAAAGAAAAGTAAGCTTAGCTATACAAATTGTAATTCATTTATTTAGAAAAGTAATGCTGAAACATACAATGAATGACCCTTTACGATAGGATTAGAATGTGGAGGATATTACACTAAGTGAGACAAATCAGGCGCACACGGCCGGCGACGCGTGGATGTGATCCAAATAGAAGTCGGCATCGATCCTGTATACATCGAGCCATAGGTACCGCCATCATTAAAATAAGATGTGCTTCTTTGACATTTAGATTATTTTGTATTTGAAAATTATTTTAAGCTTCAGTTACTGTATCGTTTACGAAAATTGAAATAATATTTATAATTAACGTTCTATTTTCAATGTTTCATATACCTACATAATTATAATGTTTTAATTAATAAGCCTACTCTCTGCGCAAATATTTTTCTTTCTCCAGATTCTACATGCGCTGGTAGGTGTTTACAAATCTTCAAAGTGGATCTTTCGTTAACAAGCAGCAGTCGTTGTGAATTTTTGATCGGCAAAAAGAGCCACGTGCCTGTGTTATAATACTACTTTATGCCCACAGAGTACTTTTTGATAGTCTATGCCAGTACCTCACCCTTGTTTTTATACTGTAGGTACCATAGACAATTTCGAAACCGACGTGATTTGGTGTTATAAGTATTTCTAACCTTTTTTCTTCTTTTAAATAAAAAGGTGAGGGCCATTTATGAGCTTTTAATACAAAAAGCACCATATCGCCATCGAAATAAAACATATTATTGCATATCTACAGTGCAATCAGAGGCAGCATAAGTAAATAATTTCCATCTCGATGGCCAGCTGTTACGGGGCTGACTAAATACTTTACGATTATTCCCTTCTACAATATAATTTTGTTTCCATAAAATCTGACTTATCTCCAAAACGTACGTTCGGAATAACAAATTCAGCGAGGAGATAAAATCATGTCACCTTAGTATTCGCGGCGAATATTCGTCGGGAGAAATCACCATAGTGGCTACGGGATAATGACTGGCCGGAAGTTTACCTGCGTTCCAGGTAATATACAGAAGTTAGCCTCGAGGTGTGGCACCCCTGGGTATTGTAGAGAAATGTGATATCATAACGATACCATAGTGTCCCGAACATAACTGTGTTATCTCTGGGTATAACGATCGTCGATCACGGTATAAGGCTAATCAATATTCAGAATCAATTTGCACATTAAACAAACAAACCTGACATTCACAAAGTGGCGTATGTACGGTCGAACAAGCTATTTGTTATACAGGCAGCTAACTTGCAAGTTCTACTTTTAAACAATGGTGTGAGTGTGCTGAGTAGTCAATTATTTTACACCACTCTATTAAGAATGCCATAAGCTGAAACAGTTATAACGCACAAAATAAAACTACATATTGGCAGTGTAGTGGAAAGATGAATATTTTTGCCTGTATACCAAATAGCTTGTTCGACTGTATCTACCTACGTAGGTATGGTAGCTAATCTACCTACCAACGGAGAGGGACACTCAAAAAAATAAAATGGAACAGGTGGATTAACCGATGCGACGCGACGCGACGCAGATATGTCGAGTGCAAAGTCGAACTACTACGCCTATAGATTATTCAGATTGTGTTACCTACCTTTCAGCGACCTAGCTAATATTACCAGCTGCTTATACAAGCCTCAAGCATGATCCGAGTTCCGACCTATAAAAGGAACAAAGGTGTGTTGATACATCTGATCTATCTTTTTTATAATAAAGGTGAAGAGTTTGTCTGTTTGAATGCGCTAACCTCTGGAATACCAGTCGGATTTGAAAAATTATTTTTGCATTTGATAGCCCAATTCTTGAGTAAAGGCTATAGGGCCTTTAGGAACCGAGCAAAAAGAAACAGAAAGAATGCAAAGCGAAAACGAAGTAATAGCGTGGGCAGGCGATGCGATGCGACGCGATGGGTCGGCGAACAGAGGCCAGCACATCAAGCTACGCCAATCTGTCAAATTTTCCCAATTGAATATGAACCTTATTCGTTTGTAATAAAGTTGAAAATCTATCAAAGAAATTAACAGATTGGGGTAACTTGATGTGCTGGCCTCTGTACATGAAATTTAACGCGGACGAAGTCGCGGGCAAAAAACAGTGTTTTATAAAAGTTCCGTCTCCTTAAGCTACTACTTCTTACGTTCTCTGAGAAACAATATCTTTGACAAAGAACTTTTATGACGTTCTCTCTCGAGAGTCGAGATACGAAGTCATTTCTCACAAAAATCTGATTTAAAACACAGCTTTTCCTCGTCATATAACATCACAATAAAAGCGAATTATTTATCGTTCTTTAAAAACTTCAGAAAAGTTTTAAAGGAAGCTCCGTTGACAATACAACTTCGTGCAGTCTACTTCCTGAGTACGTATTGATAAATGAATACAGCATCGAGCGTCCAAAATAAAAAGAGTACAAACAATACTGGGAATACCAAGGAAGAACTTGAAAAGGAGTCTTGACAATAGTGCCTTACTAAATGCCAGCACTGATGTTCATTCATTGAAAACGTAGCTTGTCTTCTTTGTGTAACCTAGTCAATACCAGTGGATATCTAAGCTTAAACATAATCAGCCCATAATGTTCCCACTGCTGGGACGCAGGCCTCCTCTCGATGAGAGGGAGGGAGTCGTAATCAACCACGCGGACCCAGTGCGGGTTAGACGATGCGATGTTTGCCTTCACCGTTTTAAGAGCATGTGGCAATGAAATAATACTACTGACCCTCCACTGCTCTGGTTATCTAAATCCCATTATAATTTATGCATCGTTTAAAGCTCTGATAATAGTCCGTGCTCGAAACAGGGTCCACTTGTCCAGCCATTAGTGAAAATTAGGGCGATCGCGGTAGGGGTGTAGTCTAAAAATTCATCACGGTTACCGCGAACATTGTAAATGCAAGAATCGTCGCCTGATTGTGAACGAGAGCTTTCTCCGGGTTATTGTTATTGTGATATAATTTAAAATGTCATTGTCCCCATTATAAAGTTATACCGAGGGGAGAAAGGGTGAAGGGTGCACGTGTTAGCTTATAGGTAATAATCCCGCCTAACGTGCTTATGTTTCGTGTAGTTTTATGGGAAGTGACGTCAAACTTGTGCATCCGTGGTTAATTTAATTTATTGTTCGTTTTAGTTTCGAAAAAGAGTTGGTAGTACCTAAATAGGGAATTTAAAATTTTATACAGACAGCACTTATTTCATTGCCTTTTAGCAAATAGTACTTTTTGCCTTCCACCCTTTTATGAACCTTCTATCTACATAGCAAAATCCAAATAAGCCTAGACCATACCTTTAAAACGACCGATACGGCATAAATTTCTTAAAGAAAAAAAACAACGTTGAGAACCTACTTGACAAGTAAAAAACTCAAGACTTTCGCATCGCAGCAGCCGCGCAGATCCTTTTTTAAAAAAAAGCGGATAATTGTGAACATCTGCACTCTGCGGCCGCGCGGGTCGGTAACTCATCCGAATGACGGCCGCTATCAAACGCGTATAAATTACCAAACGGTGCAGGGTTAATTGGACCCCTAGAACATGAGCCTTTTAACCCCGAGTAGGTTGTACCGCACTAAAAATACGGAAAATATACCGATACTAAGAAAGCCTTTTACGTTTTATCCGCCATATTCCAAATTCACCCACAAAATGAATCGTAAAAGAAAACACACCCGCTGCTGTTACGGGATCATTTTCAATGTACGAAAAAGATTTATACAGTAGCTTAGGAATATATCAGTACTAAATCCAGGCTTAATACTGAAATATTTTGTGGCTCATAATAAGTCCACGTAAATAATGTATATAAGCTCCCTACATAACCTAATAAAAGTATGTTTCGTGTCTGTAATATTTTTTTACAAATAAAGGATGAAAGATGACGCAATAGTACCATCTGCAGTAAAATTAAACAAGGAGTTTTTACCTCGTTACCGTTGTAAAACCTGCGTTCAACGTGAAATCACATTTACAAAAAAAAAAGAAATTAAAATGCAAATGAAGGACAACCCTGTCCCGTCGGACCTATCCCACATTACATCGAACATTATTTAAGTAGGAATAACATTGTTACCCACGTGGGCGTTTAACTCTTTTATTTCCCTTGCCAATTACGGTTGCGCATTCCTCGTAGCTAGTAATTTCAGGTTCTCTCAGTATTGGAGGTTTTCTTTTTATTTTCTTTGAGTGTCTATTTTTATACTACCTGTCCTATTTTATTCGCGGCATTAAGCGGTCCTTGCTATCGAAGATCTAAAGTGTTACGTTCCACAATAACTTTATGGCCACACCGCGAGCGATTTGAAAATAATTGCCAGTCCTAATGCCTAACTTTGATTTTATGGAATCCATTATCTTTCGGGTTCATGCTTCATGAGACATCGCTTTTGTTGAAATAGTTTTACCTGATATTTAAATAGGAAAAGAGAAGGACAAAAACGGAAATAAAAAATCGAACAACAACAAAGGCCGAGGCGTGTCAAAGAACAAAGCAAATCGCGGGTTTAAATAAATTTATTTATTTACAGCTCTACAAATATCAATTTTTACCGAGGTAGACCGATTCTCGCAGAGAGTTTGTATTTGAAACCTCATTGGTATTTAGGTAAAATTAAGAGGAAGCGATAGGTATATGGTTTGTGGGGTATACTTTTCACGGAAACCGTATCTTACCAGATATATTAGCAAAGCACAGAGTCAGGGTCGCGATGGCACAGCCGGAAGCGAGCGCGGTGGAGAGCAGCACAGCTGAAGCGGACGCCCCCACGCCCGCTCCGCCTGCCGCTCCGCACACGATGAACACATACAAAAATGAGGCCGCACACTCCGCTACCACTGCCTTCCACAACGACAGAGTCCGCACTTCCACCCGCGCCGGAACTCTCCCTGACAAACCCCCATCACCTGAGTTCCCATCCTTCCGTAAACACTCCAATTTTTCAAACAAAGTAATAATATGCTGTTCTAAGTTCTCATCCGATATGTTAAAAGCCTGTTCCCCCATTTTAAAAAAGTAAAAAAAACACACTTTATGCTCTATGCATTTTTGAATTCGCGCGCGATTTAGTTACGGGCACGTTTGGTTTAAAGGCCGGTTAGAGAGACGACGGGCGACGTGAACGACTCGGCCGTCGGTCTCGCAATGCCGGCAAGCCAGTGAATGAACAGCGAGTGAATGGGAGGCAAGCGGGGGCGCCGCACATGTCCCGGGCGCCCGACACTTGTTACACCCCGCCCCCGAGACCCTGCACTTTCAGCGAGGGTGTAATCAAATCGCCAACTTGGCACCACTATCACAATAGCCCATAATTATATTAAAAAAAATTGTATTTGATTTTTTAACCCCTTAAGTATGCTCTTTTTACATTTAGTGGCACGATACTTCTGTACTGAATGCGTAATATCTAATCATATTTCGTTAAAGTTTTCCACTTTTCATGCTAGTAAAGCCATAAACGATAACACCGATAGGCCAATACGTGAAAGAACGACCTTTGTTTAAATATTATAAGTCAAGACTTTACAAAACTAGTTTAAAGCTATAACAAAACTTTAGTAATTAGAAACTTATAGCTATAGCTATATCCTAACCATCTCGAAATAAATGCGTGTGACAAGATAATGGGCGCTCTAGCAAAGTGCTTACATTACACTTCAGTTGCGGGATAGTTAGCGTAAGAGACAAGCCTCGTAAATACTCCACAACAGCGCTTCGAGGGTGACTTGAATGATGTAATCCGGGAAGATCCTAATCCGCGCCTTTGTTAAGTCTCTAAAGCTGCAAGATTTGAATATGGACGGAAACAAGATTATATACCTGAATCCAGTTAGACGTTGGTGAAATTGAAAAAGTACGACTACTTATAACAGGACATTGATCCATTATTTCAATCCAGTGATAATTTATCTATATTCGATCATGTAAATATACTTTTTTATCCAGTCCAGCATCCGTTATGACCGTTAACCAGCGCTAGATGATACCTACAGATCAATGTAAATACGTCTTTTGGTAACTCATTTCAAATATGGTCAGGCGCAAGTTGTTCAGTTCCTTGACAAAAATGAGGTCAGCGTCCAATCAGGCGCAGGCAAGTCCTCGCATCACAATTTGATCAGTCCGGCGACCGCATCGGTCCATGCTCGTAAATCCATTAATAATTTAATTTGTACTAAATCTTACTGAAGATTCGGACTTGAGTCTGGTCTTTTGTTAGTCAAGTCAAAAAAAAGTCAAAGCATTTATTTCAAATAGGCACATAAAAGGCACTTTTGAACGTCAAAAATTACAATGAAATAGAATTGATTCTAGTCGCCCCTTCCAAAAGGTAGTTTTCGTATGGAGAAGAATGGGCAAGAAACTCCACCGTTACTCTTTTAAAATGTTTTACAATATTTTGCATACATTAATTATATAATAAAATAATATGTGAAGACGATGCACCTAAAATAAAATTACTATACCACAATAGGTAAAAGAATTAAAAATGAAACCCATGACATATAAATTAATAATCTGATAGATACATGGTGCTCACATATTTACAAAAATGGAAAAAGTAAACGATTTTGATAAAAAAAAAAAATATATATATATATATAAAAGCTATTTTAACAAGTAATAAGTCAGGGTGTGAGTTAAGAGTAATTACAGAATGTAAACAAAGTAAAAAAGAATAAATTTAAAATTATATTAGCAACCAGTTTGGTTTTGTCTAGACTCTAGATTGTCCTATGGAGCAGGACCAGCATGTTTCCAAGCGTTCTTATCCTGGATATAATCTTCTAATTTATAGTATGCTTGTTTACTAAGTGTACGTTTAATGCAAGTTTTAAATTTTCTTTCATTTAATTGCAATATATCCCAAGGTATTTTATTGTAACATTTAACACAGTACCCCTATATATATTGTATAGTATATATATTGTATATATATGTATAGTCTAAAGATATACAGGGTGTATGGGACATCGACGCTCAAAATGTTACCATGAATTCAGGACCTATATGATACTAGTTCTACCAGCTTTGAAATATTTCTACTCTGGGGTCTGGAATCATATTGTGCTGAATTCATATTGGTGTGTGCTATAGTCGGACTTTTAATTAGCTGCAGTAAAATGACAGCTTATGTGTTACTTAAATGACTCAAATTGGCGTCTTTTTGTTTTTTCATCAACTAAATCTTGTCTTTCTAGTACAGAATAGTGTAACAAAAGAAACTTATTTGACATGCATATCTCTAAACGCAGTCCGAAATGAGTTTTTAAGAAGTGTCATTTTACTGCAGCTAATTAAAAGTCGGAGTATAGGTGACATCATTATGGCAAATAAATTAATTTAGTGTTTGTGTTTCGTAACGTTATTTCCTTACTATTGTATAGAATCAAGTTCTTCTAAACCGAACAGACAGTTTTGCTGCTGTGGAGTTCGTTGCGCCACTTCTTCCCAGCTAAAGCACTAGGAAATGGTGAAGGGCGGGCGTTTTGAGGACTGTCACTCTCAGCTTAGCTTAATAAATGGATTTTGATTTCATGGTAACAGAGGCAATTCTCGTAATTTAAAGAAAGTCCACAGTCTGATCAGTCTCAATCTGTCAAAAATACCTCTAATTTCCCTACATATTTGACAACCGTTTGACATTGGTTTGTCGCCGAGATGAGACTGCGACTAGATTTTAAACGTTTTAAATTATGAGAATTGGCATTCAGTTTGCTCGTCGGTTTCCATTACAACCCTGTATACTCAAGATAAGACAAACTCAGTCCATAGATCTATATAGGTATATGACCTCAATAACAGTAACAAACATGATTCCTTTGTTTACTGGAAATTCCACCATGTGAAGAACAGTCAATGCAACACGATCTTAAACGATTCTCGGTAGGTATGTTGGCCGTGTACGGTCGAGAGTATTTACGTACAGACATCGAATGAAGCCTAGGTACATACTAGTGGCTAAACACTTAAGAACACAGGTCTTGAAAGTAGTCGGTAAGGAAACATACATATCTACATACATACATAGACTTATAAAAAAAGATAAAGATGGTCTCCGCGCCACGCATATCGAAAGTGAAGCACCGTACCGATCTGTGTGCGTGATTGACGATTGACGCTGTCGTGTCACGTAATGGCGGCCGGTCGGCATACTATGATGTAAATGTGACGTAAGGCGTGTTTGTACAAGCGGTCCCGGCATACTTACTGTGCTTCACTTTCGATATGCGTGGCGCGGAGTCCATCTTTTTTTATAAGTCTATGCATACAAATACATCGACGCACAAACTGAAACCAAAAATTCAGCACAAATGATTCTGAACCCCCAAAAAATGTGCTGTCCCATACATTTTGACCGCGTAGTTATTGTACTTTTCTATGAAACAGCCGTTGTTTTTAGAACGAAATTCTATAGCGGAGCTTGCGGTAGGAGTAAACTTGCAGAAATCGTCACGTAACGAAAAAGCGTTGCCTCCATGAGACTTTCTATTATGTACATAATAATATAATAGAAAGATTCGGAGAGAGAGAGACATAGTTTAAATTTTTTTCGAGAGTGTTGAAGCCGATAGTGAGGTGAAACTGAAAATCCAAAGTGGCGGCCGCATAAATTTACAAATTTTTCATCATGGGTGTCGTTTTCATGGTTTTCGAGGGTGTTAGATAGGTATGTTATGCTACAGGTTGGCAGGTATGCGTTGAGAACTTTGCGCCTTTGTATGAATCGTTTCGGTTTTGTTTACACATGGGCGCGTAGTGCCAAAAACATAAAAAAAATAAACCGGCCACAAAGGGTTCCGTACCACCATACAATATTTAACACTACATTTAAAATAACGGCAAAAAAATCACGTTTGTTGTATGGGAGCCCCCTTTAAATATTTATTTTATTCTTTTTTAGTATTTGTTGTTATAGCGGGAACACACAATACACAAAATACACAATCTGTGAAAATTTCAACTGTCTAGCTATCACGGTTCATGAACTATAACCTGACAGACGCATAGACTATGGACAGACGGACAGTGGAGTCTTAGTAACAGGGTCCCGTTTTTACCCACCCTTTGGGTACGGAACCCTAAAAACATATGGGAGTAGCGTATGTATGTAGGTATTCGACCTAGACAAAAAGTAACAACGTAAATACCGCAATGGATGTTTTTGAACTGTCAAAATGAAACTCATTTATAATGATAGTGTGATATCAAGCGAGGAAACCTGCTGAGGTTTAGGAGATTCACAAACGACTCTGCCCTGAAGTGTAAATACGGTACAGTGTCACAAATAGGAAATGGGACACTAGATATTGTGTCCAGCGTGTCCTGGTAGCTGCACATTACAGGAACTAAAGGATGCTACTGAACGGACCAAACTCGTTGCCAAATGGGCCGGCTCGAATTGCCATCTACACGCTCAGAAGAGGAATATCATATTACCACGACACTGCCAATTAACAACTTTCTATGCTGGCATACCTACTTAGAGAGTGATCCTAAGTACCTAATATATAATAATCACACTAATATTATAAAGGCGAAAGTTTGTGTGTTTGTGTGTGTGTTTGTTTGTTACTTCTTCACGCTTAAACGGCTGTACCAATTTTGATAAAATTTTGTATGGAAGTAGCTGACACCCTGGCTTAACATTTAGGCCGATTTTTTTATCCCGATATTCCCACGGGGCCGACACTTATGCGGGTTAAACCGGGTAACATCTAAGTATAAAAAGTAATATTATAAATGTGAAAGTTTGTAAACATGTTTCGATGTTTGTTACTCAATCACGCAAAAACTTGAACGGGTTTAAATGAAATTTGGTACACAGATAGTTTATAACCAGGATTAACACATAGGATACTTTTATCCCGATATTCAAAACAAGTAAATTACCTAAACAAGATTATGAACAGGTAAATTAAATAAGATGATCTAATTGATTTTAATTTTTTTAATTTTTTCTTGGACCCACTTGGACCGCTTGCATTGGTCAGAGTCTGCCCACGTCAACAAAAGAGATAAGTATGCAGGATCGTCGAATACAGTTGAAGTTTAGAAACCGATGGATGTGCTCGAATAAAATTCAACTATAAAAAACAAACAGCTCATTTATCAAAACACACCGTGAGGACACCGATAAAGCATTTTGTTTATTACAGTCTACTACGGTGCTACCTTCAGGGATTTAAATACTTTGAGCGCCATCTATTGCATAAGAGTTATGTTAACTTTTATCCTGTAAACCTTTAATCCGCGCTAGATGTCGCTTTACTTAGTTTTCCTTTGTTAGTGTTGCTAGTAATAAAAATAGTTACGTGATCAAAACAACATGATAACAACTTAAAACATTTGGAACATTTTATCACTACTGTCCAGTGTCCAAATAGAGTTCATTACATCTTCATTTTGCATCTGACATAAACCTCATGGCGAAGGACATGTTTAGGCCAACATCCGTAAAAAATGTGACAAACCATTTACGTAATGGTATAAGAAACGAACACACCTTTTCTTTATCAATCGAACCGAACGCACCATTTTTTTTTTTGACGTAGTTAGCCATTTGACGTTTTGTTTACATGTGCGCCCCCTATCAATAAAATTGTAAAACTCAATTTAATGGTGGTGTTTCTTTAAAACTACCGACTGATTGCTTCTAAGTTCTATTTTTATTAATTGTATTTTCTAATTAATTAGCATTAATCGTAATATTTAATGCTGTGGCTGCGGCCATAGGATGCTTTCTTATGTCGGGCATAGCTAAAACGCCAGTTTTGGCCGAGGAGGGTGGAAACAATCAGAGTAGAAAACGCTCTCTTCACAGCAGCAGCGAACAGTGCAATATTAAAAGAACAAAATCCGACGAAATGAGTGCCAATGAGAAGAAATCAAATTTTTCCTTGCTGACCCCCAACACCAATGGGACGGCAAAGTTGACGTCGTCATCTATGAACAAGCCTGGTGCAACGACGAAAAAATTGGTTATAAAGAATTTTAAAAGTGTGTTTACGCTATTAAAATAGTCGTCATGATTATAACCTATTTGACATCTGCAGAGGTAATGGCTGGGTATTGTTTTTAGGTAAGCCGAACCTTCCAGAGAACTATCAGGAAACAACATGGAGCAAGTTGCGGGAAGCGGTGATCGCCATCCAGACCTCGAAGGCGATCGCATACTCGCTGGAGGAGCTCTACCAGGCGGTAGAGAACATGTGCAGTCACAAGGTGAAGTTCGCAAACATGCTGGAAGCCCTACTAGTGAGATGATGATTGCTACCAACCATCTGTGTGCATGTTAGATGACAACATCACCATTATTAGTCAATTAGGCATTATTTTTGTTATAATTTACAACATCAACATCATTACAAAACAATCAAAACAAAACCGTACTGTATCTAAAGTCAGTTTTAACCCAGATACTACGTAGGCCTTTTAAAGACCTAAAAACGCATATGTATGACATGATACAACCTCTATATTAAGACAGGCCTTAAAAGGCCACTTTTTCCTGGCTTTCCTGGAAAAAATTGGTTTAATAAAATCTGGGTTAACACATATTGTGCCCGATTCTATGAATATTTTATATGTTTATGGGTGTGATGATATAGAACACCAGCCACAAAATCATCAAATTGCTGTTTGATAATCAAATCTCCATGGATGGTACTTGAGTCAAAGAAGTTATGTTCTCTGTGGATATTGCAGTGCTGTCAAACATTTGCTTATTCAAATAAGATGTCTGTCATGGATTCTAGACCATTATTTTCTCGGCATAGTAATGCCCAGGTCCTAATCACTGTGGGTGTTATATCATGTGCAAGTATATGGATAAGTGTACGAGCTTTCGCATATCCAGCACAGTTGTGGTTCAAGAAACTGGATGTAGGAGCAACTGCCTATCTGACCTCCACAACCCAGTTACACAATACCCCTTTATTAGACTATAGCATGTAAAAGCGATTTCTAGAAAAAGCTGCCAGGTGTACTGTTTGCCATTCAAACAACACAATCAAACAATCTTACTCTTATATGGTCTATGTTAAGAGGATTCGGTTTCCACACTAAGTCCTTCAGGTGGACAATTGTATGTGGGCCATAGCAGCTGTCGGTGGTTATCCCAACCAGCTCACCTCTCTCCATAAGTTCAACCTTAAGCAATCCTAATCTTACATCAAGACGATGGATGAGCAGCTGCAGCATTCCCCTTTTGCCTTATAACACTGTTCTATGAACGCAAAGTAACAAATCGCAGGGTTAATTAAAAAACCAACTAACTCGGTGATTTTCGGGTATTGAGTTAAATGTACCCACTGATTCAAAATTTTATTCTCTTTCTACTGGTAAAACACACTAAGCTGTGCAATGCTTTTTTTCGGAGATGAATGGGGAATGGTGAAACCAACTATCTAACCATACCGATTATACGAAAAACAAACATTCCTTGTTAATCAACAAAACAAATGTTTTGTATAACTAAATTTAAATATCATGTCAAACATGATACTTAAATTTAGTTAGTTTTCAAAATAAAAAAAACCTGCAAAATGTATGGAATTTTGGAAAAGGAAAAACTATCACATCCAATTATATGGTTTTAGTACTTAGAAATAACAGGAAATAGAATATTCAATGATAATAGCAGTTATTAAAAGTAATATCCTACTTGTTGATTATTAATTAATACTTGCCACAAAATGAAGAAGTCTTTGTTAATAAATAGGTTTAGTAGGTTTTACTTCTATAATTTTGATCATGATCCCAACAAAATATTGAGAATTTAAACCGATTAATCGCGGGAAGTTGGATTAAATTCTACATTTTCCGACCGCGCATGCGTCTAAGTTCGGTGTTCGTGCGAGACATGGGCTGTACTGCAGTCTAAAGTCAAAGGTGCCAGATCGAATATCAGTACATCGAGGTGCTGAAGTGTCTGTACGAAAACGGCACTATGTCAGTCCGACTCCAGGAGGTGTGAGACAGGGAGACGTTATCTCTCCGAAACTGTTCACTTCTGCACTGGAGGATGTGTTCAAGATTCTGGACTGGATTAATGGCGAGTACATAACTCACCTTCGGTTTGCCGACGATATCGTAGTCATGGCTATATCGTAGACTATGGAGGACCTCAGTGCAATGCTCGATGACCTCAGTAGAGCCTCCGAAAGAGTGGGTCTTAAGATGAACATGGACAAAACGAAGGTCATGGCAAATGCCCATGTAACACCCACTCTCATAAATATCAGAGACGCTACACTCGGAGTCGTGAACGAGTATGTTTACCTAGGACAAACTGTCCAGTTAGGTAGGTCCAACTTCGAGAAAGAGGTCAATCATCGAATCTGACTCGGCTGGCAGCGTTAATATCTTCTCGTCCCACATACCGCAGTGTCTCAAGACGAAAGTCTTTGACCAGTGCGTGTTGCCAGTGATGACATAATATGTCACTGAAACGTGTTCGTTCATAATGGGCCTTATTAGAAGGCTAAAAGTGTAAAAATACTAGCAAATTTTTGTCAACTGCAGGACAAAGGGCCCTTCTCATTTAGAGGTAGCATGACTATTGATTGCTGTGCTTGCTCAAGGCGGATTGGGGATTTCAGACTCATATTTATAACGTCTCAGGGACGAGCTGGTACAAATTTGTACCACTTGTGGTACGTACACATGTGTACTGAAATTAAATTCAGTCCACGTTTGCTCAATGGTTATAATGGCATTATTTTATCTTTAGTATTACTTTTTGTTTTAGAATATTATACTTATTTACAGGCTGTAATTATGGTAGTGAATATTTAGTCACAAACAGCATGTTTCAAGCATTTTATTATTTTGTTTCATCCACAGTGTACGCAGAGAGAAAAACTTACTTTTACTTAATCTTACGACAAATACCCTTGATATATATAATTTTTTTTTTATTCGTAGATTTTATATTATGTAGTAAACTCTTAGCCTTACTTTCAATAGCTTGGTTTTGTAATACCTAGTAATAATAATAAACATCAAACTGTGTAAATTGCAAAAACTAAATTAAAAACTTAGAAATGCAAACAACCTTTCTTAGAAAAACTAAGTATTTGCAGAATTTACAAAACTCAGTATTTAATGTGATTTACAATATACATTAAACTGTGTAGTATTTAGCATTTATTACATTTTGTTTTTAGGAATTACATTTAGCAGTACAAGGCTGTAAGTAAAAAATAATTTAAAATTGCAAATACAACAAAACTTTATTAACTTAAACTATCATTTTCAATCAAATTCTTAATTTTTTTTTCTTGTGGAGATTTTTCTCTGTTTATCGAGACACTAGCGACCTGCCTGCTTCACATGGGGAAGTTCTGATTTGGCGACATGTCAAAACATTGAGATTTCTGTGCTATATCTAAGTTAAACGTTAATTTATTATAGATGTCGCAGCCAACTGGTTAAATTAGCCGTTCAGTTAACCGCCTAGCCTTTTAACTAAACGGCAGCCGTTCAACTAACGGCCTGAATAATATTCAATTACAGTTTAGGTTGGAAGTCTGTAACCAATCACGCGCGAGCCGAATTATTTGCAGTAATTAAGGCATTGCACCCCGACCAAGTGGGTTAGGTTAGGTTAGAACTGTGATCAAGCGCGTGCGAGCCGAGAGGGCGAAGCGATTCGAGCACTACTTCTAAGGGCCAGGCAGTTAACCGAACGGCTAATTTAACCAGTTGGCTGCGACATAGACATACCTTCCGGAATAAATTCTTTAAATGAACGGAAAAGCCATTGTGTAGTTTAGAAGAATTGAGCAAATAGACAGGCGACTTTCTTATATTATTTGTAGACTCACAGAATATGGTACATATGGAGTCATAATGTCTGCTTATCCACAATTTTTTTGACATTTAAACATCTCTTAACTTTAAACAACTATTATAAAATAAATGTATTTGATGTTTGAATTACAACCAGGGCTTGGAACCGGTATGAAAGGTACAGGTTCTATACCGGTTCTAAGAGGTTCTTGCCATTTCGGTATCCTTACTCTATCTGTTTTCTCACTCTAACTTACGGAAATATTTGTTTGGTACAGGTACCACGCCTGGTATCGGTACCAAGAGTACAGGTACTAATCTGGTAGCGGTATCACACCAAAGCCAATGATACCGGTTCTCTAAAATACCGGTATTTCAAGCCACTTAAAACTTACTCTAAAAATTTACTTCCTTTATCCAGATGGCATCACAACTGTACGTGAACCTCACAAACTTAGTCGAGGCCCACGTGAAGGCCAATATCGAGCAGTTCCTATCGGAGAGTATGGACCGACAGGTGTTCCTGAAGAGGATGGACGACTGCTGGCGTGCGCACTGCCGCCAGATGATCATGATCCGCAGCATCTTTCTCTACCTTGACCGCACCTACGTACTGCAGAATCCTAGCATACATTCTATATGGTGAGACTTTTTACTTTTTTACCTGTAAGCTTATTTCAGAGGACAGTTTTATGACATAGATAGCACAAAACTCTGGGAAATGTACAGACTTTCGTAAGTAAACAGGCGACAGGCGTGACGCGACGGTGCGAGGCGATTCTGGTAGAACAATTTCCAAGTTTTATAGAATTTTTTCTACTAGAGTCGCGTCGCACCTTTCTACTGGGCAATGCAACAATGTTGCATATGTGCATCAAATAAGTTGTGCATTCTGGGAATAAAAAAAATATATATTTGTGGCGTATTTTTTGCCACAAATGTCGTCGTAATATTTTTTTTTTCTGAATGGGCCCGCTCTTGACCTCGATCACGCCTGATGGAAAGTGATTTTCAAATTCGATTTTTATCAGAACGATTTATTCTATAACAAAATTTTATAAACCAATTCAATTCATCTCACATATTACTCAGATTCATCTTATTCTGTTTAAATTCCCATTCATTCACAGAAACCACTTTATAATCGTGCTTGGGAGTGCACATAATTTTATTATGTAAATAAAGAATTGAGACCAACCTGGGAAATATCATACATGCTGCTGTTAGGCATATTTAACACCAGCAATGACCAGATTACCCTAAATAATAAAGCAGCAATACAAACTTATAAAATACATATCATCATCTGCCTAGCCTTTTCCCAACTATGTTGGGGTCGGCTTCCAGTCTAACCGGATGCAGCTGAATACCAGTATTTTACTTATAAAATACATATGAAAAGTATAAAACAAAACTTGTGTTAATAAATATAGCTTACAACTATGTTAGTAGCACTTCACTAGCTTGTCCATAAATTTTCATGAATGATAAATTCGTCGATTTTTTTTTCGACTTCGCAATCCCGACTTCTACCCGTGGGATCCTGTTTGATTTCCAGGTCCTTATGGAAAAGGTTAAGATAAAAAGATAAACCGTGGCCCTCGGCTGCTACTTATAAGCCCAGGATGACTATTTGCGCCTAGCTAATGGCTTGCCCCAATTTTTTATATATGGTATCTCCCAGGTCAACGTAAAAGGTTTGTCGGCTTAAAAACTAAGCTACTAAACGCTAAGGGCACCCCTGTGAGGTACAGACCTCAGCTTACGGCATCGCTGGGTAACAGGCTGGATTGGATTAAACTTGCCCCTATTAATATGGATCCTCACACACACAGCAGTAAACGATTCTGAAAAAAGTCCTTTCATAATGTGCAATTATTTACTTACATTGTATACAGTGGATTCACATTGCTCTATCCACCCTTTCGGAGTATTTAGCTGTAATGTTATTTTAATGTTGTAAGCACTATTTCAGGGAAATGGGTCTAGACTTGTTCCGGCACCACATAGCAATGAATACACTAGTTCAGACGCGAACTGTGGATGGCCTACTGACGCTGATCGAGCGAGAGCGCGGCGGGGACGCTGTCGACATCTCGCTGCTCAAGTCTCTGCTCAGGATGCTCTCCGATCTGCAGATCTATCAGGATGCTTTTGAACACAAGTAAGTTATTATTTAAATAGTAAACTGTGAGATTATTGAGTAAGTACTAGCGTTTTCCCGCGGGGATGTCGGAAAATATCTCACGGGAACTTGAGAAAGTACTGTATGAGTTAATCCAGGTTATAAACTATATGTGTGCCGAATTTCATCCAAATCCTTTCAGCCGTTCTTGTCATTTTATTTAAGCTATTGCGCGGTAAACTCTGCTTGCGCGATGCAGGATTTTGCGTGACGTCAGTGTGATGCGTAGTTCGAATGTGGCGATGTAGATGCCGCCACAAGATTGTTATTAAAATATTTAATTCGCAGGTTCCTCCAAGCGACGGAGCGCCTCTACGCGGCGGAGGGGCAGCGGCTGATGCGCGAGCTAGCCGTGCCGCAGTACCTCGCACACGTGGAGAAGAGGCTAAAGGAGGAGAATGAGAGATTGCTACATTATCTAGACCCATCCACTAAGTATGTACAAAGTTATTGTAGCACTGTTTTTGGCAAATAAATATATTATCATTATCACTCACAATCATAATCCATTGCTTCATGGTCATTTGATTTTGGTCAATCATATTCGCAAAACTGGATGAGCTTTTTTGTTATCTGCAGAAGACTTAAATACATACTAGCTTTTGCCCGTGGCTTCGCCCGCGTGGATGTCGGTACTTATCCCACGGGAACGTGCTACCGGGACGAATATCCTAAGTTATTACTTATAATCTCAGCTATCTGCCGGTGAAAGTCCCGTCAAGATCGGTCCAGGCATTTCGGAGATTAGCCGGAACAAACCGATTTTTTTTTTTTTTTATTCTTCCAAAATGCATACAGTAAAAAGGTGTTATTTTGACATTACAATCAAACACTTCAGTTTTATTTATTTGTGTAGATGTAAAGATTAGAGCTTATAGGAGCTAAATTATCTATGTACTTAGCCTATATTTTCTTTATCCAGATGGCAGTTAATCCACACGATAGAGCGGCAACTCCTCAGCGAGCACCTGACAGGCATCCTCGGCAAAGGCCTGGAGGCCCTGATGGACGGGCCGCGGCTCGCAGACCTCACCACGCTGTACGCGCTCTTCAGCCGCGTGAAGGACGGGCTCAGCGAACTTTGTAACCACTTCAATGCTTATATTAAGGTCAGTAATGCTCAAAGTAGGCAACTCTTGGATAAAACATATTATGGGTTTCATTAAACATAGCATTATATTAATTAGATGTACTTACAATGGGCGGTCTTATCGCACAATACAATAGTTTTCTAAAGTCCGATTTTTTTTTAATTTTTCGCATCTTATGTACCTATTTGGACAAGGGAAAAAGTGACGCAACCATAAAAAAAACCTTCGTATAGAAGCTAAACTCAAACCAAAAAAATAAAATGTACCTATTGACCTTGATAGATCGAGGCGTATGATACGCACAAAAACGCAAATCAATATAAAATTAAGTCGTAAACTAAGTGTAGAAATCTATGAAATGACCCATACCAATTCAACGCTCTTGCTGCTATTTTTGCGCTCACTACATAATATACCCCATTTCACCAGACTAACCAGTATTTGGTTGCCGAAATATGTCTGTACAAAACACCTATGCGAATGCCTTTGGTGACATAATGCATGTTATATTGTTACAGAAAAAAGGTCGTACGATAGTGATAGAGCCGGAACGCGACAAGACGATGGTGGGTGAACTGCTGGAGTTCAAGGAGCAGCTGGACCACGTGGTCAACACCTGCTTCCAGAGGAACGACAAGTTCCTCTACTCCATGAGGGAGGCCTTCGAGTTCTTCATCAACCAGAGACAGAACAAGCCAGCCGAACTTATTGGTGAGTCTACTCAGGGTGTCAAAGTCAAATGTCAAATCATTTATTTCAAGTAGGCAGAATTGTCGACATCCATTGCCATAAAGAAAAATAAAATAGAATAAAAAAAACTTGAACATCAACATTATTTTGCAATAATATGTTATTGTATTTGAATTGACTCTAGCTGCACCTTGAAAAAGGTAGCTTTGTATGGAGAAGAATGGGCAAGAGACTCCTTAGATACTTAAGAGTTTATTTATAAACGTTGCTTAAAGTTAAGTAACGATTAGTGACTGTTTTTAATCATACATTTTTGACGTTTAAACATCACATAACTTTAATCATCGTTTATAAATAAACCCCTTTTTACTATTATTAGCCTATGTTGTTACTGCGGGGCAAAGCACTCCCCTCTGTCTTGAGCTAGTGTGGACGAATCCTGTCTGTAGGCGTAAAGTTCGTCCCGTCTCATTAAAAACTTAAACATTCAATGATTTTTCAGCCAAATTCGTGGACGTAAAACTCCGCGCAGGCAACAAGGAGGCCACTGAAGAGGAGTTAGAACGTCTGCTGGACAAGATCATGGTCTTGTTCAGATTTATACACGGCAAGGACGTGTTCGAGGCTTTCTACAAGAAGGTATGATGAGCTTATTACTAGTGACTTATATTTACAGGGTATACCATACATGTGCGAGTCCAACTCGCACTTGGCCGGTTTTTTGGCCAGGGTCAGAGCTTTTAAAATGGGCACTCTAGAATGCTTTTGTTTCGAGCGTAAGCGCTGATATCTAGATGACATATGACAACGATTAGCCCAGATATAAGCGGTTCTACTGTAGTAAAGCATTGTATTACTAGGACTTTTTTTCAAATTTCTTTCTTTCTTTCCAGGACCTTGCCAAAAGGCTGCTGGTCGGCAAGTCGGCATCAGTTGACGCAGAGAAGTCGATGTTAAGTAAACTGAAGCAGGAGTGCGGCGGTGGCTTCACTTGCAAACTGGAGGGCATGTTCAAGGACATGGAACTCTCTAAGGACATTAATATTACGTATAAGCAAGTATGTACGAATCACGTAAGTTGTGGCTGTTTGAACAGGGCTGCCAGTAGAGCCAACTTATGTTATCTAGTCCCAGATATTATACAAAATCAAAGATACGATACAAATTGTTGAACTAAAAAAATAAAATGGCAAAAGAAATACCCACAAAACACTTTTCGTGATATCTTGTAGAATTAGCAACAAATTTATGTGTTCTATACGTCTTTTGTACCTATCACATTTTATGCAAATATACAAATTTATTTATTTTGAGACGTCACGGTATAGTTGTAAAATAACGGTAAACTACGGGGTTTTTTTTAATCTACTGCTAACCATAGTTAGGCAGCAGGTTTGAAACGTACAGTTAACTTTACATCCGAAAATTTTGTATCCAGTTGTACAATCTGGCAGCCCTGGTGTTACAGGATTTTCTAATCAATTTTTTTTTGCATGTTCAGATGTTTTCAGAGATTTTTTAGAAGAGACAGGCGGGACACGGGACGAACTTCAGCGCCAGCCGGAATATATTTCCCCCCATAACCGTGTTGTGTGCGACATAATAAATGTTTGTATTTAGCACTTAGCGGCGTCGCAGGAGGGCGGTGGCTTGGAGCTCAGCGTGTACATCCTGACGATGGGCTTCTGGCCGACCTACCCGCCCGTCGAGGTGCGTCTGCCGGCCGAGCTCACGCGGCACCAGGACCACTTCACCAAGTTCTACCTCGCCAAGCACTCGGGCCGCAAGCTGCAGTGGCAGGCCACGCTGGGACATTGTGTGTTGCGCGCGCACTTTACACAGGTTATTATTGCCTGATTTTAAAACCCACTATCTCCACCCTGTGGTTTCTCCCGCATTCTCACAGGAATCTTGCAATTTTCTGGTAAAAAATGTGTCGTGTCACTAGAAAATTCTGCAGATTTCCACTATTGACAGATTTTTTTAAATCAGATCAGTTCCAGAGATCAGCATTTACAAACATACAAATAATTTTACCACTTTACGTATTTACACAGGCAACCATTCACTGGTATTTTATTACCTGCATCCCACGGTTTTATCCGCATGATGATTCCTACAAGAACCATGCATTTTTCTGGTACAAAATGTATCATTGTCACTCGGGAACAGTACAGTTTTCTATAAAAAAAAAAATTTTTTGCAACAAACTTTACATGCAAAAAACTTTACCAGTTTAGAATAGTCTAATGAGCAATTTCTCCGATGTTTTTCTACTACCCAAAATGGAAATAATTTAAAAAATTACGTGTAACATTCCAGGGTAACAAGGAGCTCCAGGTGTCGCTGTTTCAAGCGCTCTGTTTGCTGCTTTTCAACGACGGAGATAACCTCTCTTTCGAAGATATTAAGACTGCAACTAATATTGAGGTAAGAACAAATTATCAAACGCATTCAGTTGTATGGTTTGTTCCAATAGTATCTATTATAAATGTAAACAGATCAGAAAACGTACCTGTGGATGTCAATTTATAATGGCACTTACAAGTTAAGAGCTTTAATTTGATTATTTGAATACTTAAACCTGTCTAACACAAAGGTTGTTTAATACAATAATTGTAGGAAGAACAAATGATATACAGGACAAAACAGGAGGTTCAGTAACTGGTAACTTTTAAATAATTATTATAAATTGTCATTTCACAAATCTAAATTCTTGAAAAAAAAATTCGTGTAATTATCTTTTTAGATAGTGTAAATTAAGTTATTGCCTTCAAGTAGACATGAATTATCGGCTTTCCAGAAAAAAAAAAATATAATATCATAATCTATCAAAACAAGAAAATTAAATTATCATTTTCGCGCGCGCCTAATAAGCAATCCATTCATAGCAGAGTTCACAACTGAAACAAGTTGGCAACGCGTTGCACCAGCGGTACGTAAAAAAGTGTGCATCCTTTTCTTTGACAATGTGCTCTAAATTTGCTTTATAACACGGCGCACCTATTCAATTTCATCCTGTATAAAGTTGAAACCTTACTAAATACAGATGGAATGTGATATGGTTTGTTAACACTTTCATCAGATGCTTTTGGAACAGACTATATGCAGACTTCTTGAAAGTGACAATTTTCCAGGGGGTTCGCCCGCGTGGGTGTCGGAAAATATCCCACGGGAACGTACTACCCGAATTAAAAGTACCCTATTTGTTAATCCAGGTTATAAACTATCTGTGTGCCAAATTTTATCCAAATCCGTTCAGCCGTTCTTGCACCAATCCGGAACATACATCCAGACAAACGGACAAAAATTTTAAAAACTATATTATCTTCATCATACTCGTTCCGACACTTCGTAGCAATTTCTAATTTTTATTTTTTTTCAATAATGCTTTATGTACAGTTTTGACTTGGTTACTATTTTATTATATGTATAGTATAAACACTCACTACACTACTACACACGAGTGTATACACTCGTATCGTGAAATCCCAGTGTTTCTTTTTACGCACTGTACGCGATGTTCATTCAATTTATTGTTGTCCATTTTCACGTGCAAAAACTATGTCATAAAATTATGCGTCTAACTGGAGCAGACTCAATCTCGTCAGTGTTATCCTAGTTTCAGCTACAAAATAGCAAAAATGATAAATTTCCATATAACGTTTATGCGAACTGCCAGGAAGGCGAGCTGCGCCGCACGCTGCAGTCGCTGGCGTGCGGCAAGGCGCGCGTGCTCAGCAAGTCGCCGCGCGGCCGGGAGGTGGACGACGCAGATCACTTCGCCTTCAACGGAGACTTCACCAACAAGCTGTTCCGCATCAAGATCAACCAGATACAGATGAAGGAGACGGTCAGTACTATCTAGCTTTACGTCTAGAATCTATCTCGCTCGAGTTGTATCAATTATAAATTTTCGGTTGAGCGGCAACTGGCTAGCCGGCAACATTTTTGTCACCGTGCGCGCACTTGCGCGGGCGACAGCTGGGTCCAAAGTTGCTTGTGGGCGCTTTTCCTTAGGTATAACTCAAATTCAAAGAAGAAGAGAAGAATGGGCCGAAGCTCCATGGACACTCATCCGAAGTGTCTTGTAGCTGTTCTAAGAACTATTTTTGTCGCCAATTATTTTAAACTAACTATTATTTAACTACACTGCGCCAGCGCTACGAAATAATAATAATAAACTTAGTTGCTATTCGTCGAAATCGTGCATAGTCTGATTTTCTTAGCGTTTATGCAAAGCCCCAAATTCTTCATCTCGCTGCCCATAACTCGATTTATTTGGCATCGGCGCAGCCTCGTGTCAGCCGTCATCTCTCCATTCTAGAAGTATTTATTATCTTTTACAAAACCTCTTCGTTTTTTTTTTCTGTCTATTTCTTTTTTATAAAAAAGGTAGTAGACTGATTCATAAATGCTTTTCTTGTCACATGCTCCGGATACCTCGCATCATTACAAATTATATCCCTTACAACAACTATCGGTAATTCAGTTTTTCTGTCACTAGATATTTATAGCAAAAATATAAATTTGTATTTCAGAGCGAGGAACAGAAAGCGACGGAAGAGCGAGTATTCCAAGACAGACAGTACCAGATCGACGCGGCCATCGTCAGGGTCATGAAGATGCGCAAGGCGCTCTCACACAACCTGCTCATATCTGAACTGTACAACCAGCTCAAGTTTCCCGTCAAGGTACGTAATATACAGTCATCATCATCACCGCCAACCCACAGAAGTTCACTGCTGGACATAGGCCTCTCCAAACGCACGCCATTCATATAGATTTGTGGCAACTCTTATCCAGCTGCTACCAGCTACCCTGCTGATATAGTTTTTTTTTTTTTTTGTAGCAGCCTTGTTAATGGCAATAGGCTCGCCCTCTATAACATGGGACTTGTAACACATTTGGTGGAATATTTAAAAAAAAAATATTTGGCACAACAAATAAAAAAAAAACCATCGCATACTGACAGATGGCAACATTAGGTTCTGCTGCTACCTAACCGTAATTTTCAGCTGCAGCTTACACGCACGAATCCGTTAAACAAACCCTACTCTACCTTCCCCTTTGGAGAATACAAGCATAATGCTATATTTGTTAATTTCCAGCCGGCAGACCTGAAGAAACGCATCGAATCCCTCATCGACCGCGACTACATGGAGCGCGACAAAGACAACCCGAACCAGTACAACTACGTCGCGTAATAGTGGCCCACTCGCGGCCATGCTCGTGGCCAATTCGCGGCCATGCTCGTCCGACCGCGTTCACACTACGACACCACTATTCACTAATTAATGTCTCATAATGATACGATGTTTGAACGATAGCGAGCCTATCATGTGGACCTCATGCTATAATGTACTGTAGTACATGACAGCTTACATCTAGGAAAGAGAAATGGCGGAATCACAGAGCACGGAATCTCCGTCTAGAGACCGAAGTACTAATAAAATTCAATTGCGTTGGGGGCATCACTTCTGTCACGGGTGTCAGACAAAACTGTCAGGGTGCGTTCCGAGTTGAGCTGTAATCGATTTGAGCGTGCGAACCCGTACCGAATTAGCGTGAGCGCGATAACGATGTCCCGTGAATCGTCATAGGTGACGTCATGACATGCGCCAGATGATAACGCCGACCATGCCCTAAAATAATCATCACCGTGAGCGCTGTCAAAAATGACAGTTGTGCTGTTTTGTTTTAAGTCGCATCATATCTTTAAACTAACGTGGCATTTTCGAAATTGTACTTTTGGCTACAGTTGCCACCTAACCTAAGAAGAAGTAGAATTTTTTGGTGTATACACAAAGAAATACTGTAATATCGTTTTGACATTGAAGTGAGCACTGTGAACGCGTTCACGAGCGTTCCGACTTGTTGACAGCCCTCAGCTGTCATAATCGTAATACCTAAATCGGAACGTATGTGAGTGCTTTTTTTTTTTTTTTTTAGGATGGGAAATCATCAAATGACCCCTCCCGCTCTGGGTGGAGCGGAAGGGAGTGTCAGACTCTTACTGACTAAAACCCATCCGTGTTCCTTCCTTAGCCCTTTGTATTCCGGGGCAGCGGTAACCCTTTCGGACAATCCCGCTGCCACGTATGTGAGTGCTGTGAGCGATTATAGCTAATTCGGAATGCGACCTGTTTCTATACGTCATTCTGTCGTGATAAACGGTGACACGCTTGGTTTAAATAAGAAGTGTTGACAATCCGGCCCTAGCAGCATCCCCCGGGGCGTGTCCGTGCTCTGTGAGAGGAATAAACGGTCTAAAGAGTCTGTTTCACCACCTCCGAGTAAGTTCCCGTTATATTACTTACCAGATAGTTTCACACAAATTTTGTTATATTTATTTCATGAGTAGTGGGTATTTGGACAATGTGAAACAGGCCCTAAATGTAGGAATAGACAGTCTAGTTAACAGTCGACAAATACCGCGTATGGCAGCAAGCGTAGTGTTGACTGCCCGAGCGGTCTGTAAGTCGATGTAATATTTTCTATGACAAATGTATTTGACGTGCAGTCGACTATTAAGAGCATTGTCTGTTCTCATCCTAAGGCAGTCCTTTAGGTATGTCGGAGGTCAGACTGGCTCCGCAAAGAATTCTGATGGAGTAGTATGAGGTTAGACTAGTAGCCGGATCTAGCTTGGGAACTGAGTACTTAGCCGACCAAGAATATATAATTATGGTTGGATTGCAGTCCACCCGACCCCTTCTTAGTGCCTTGGGCATTCGTCTTGGGCTGACATAAATATTCATATTCCTGTTTCAATGTAGCCCGCGAAATTCACATCAAAAAGTAAGAAATTTTTAATTTTGTAGGCTACATTGAAGGACTCATCTTTAGGCTAAGCGCGCACTGCGATGCGATTTTTTTAATCACATGTTCATGCGATAGAAAATCGCGAACGCTAATATAGTATTTCAAGCGATTATTTACCGCATTGCGCGGATCTAGTACATTGGTATTCAATAGATTGACTATTATTTTCCACAACGATTCAATTTCGTGACGCGCTCAGCCTTAAAGCTTACCAAGTTCTCAACTTCACATTCTCAATTCAGAAATCTTACCGTTCAAATCCGTTCAATATCTGCGATGACGTCACGTATGAGTTACGTCATACGTGACGTCATCGCAGATATTGAACGGATTTAGGTGTATTGTAAAAGTGCGCAGTGCCACCCTATTTCAAGTTAACAAATATCAATTTTATTTCAATGACAATTAAGTTTATTTCAAAGTGACTAGCACTATTGAAAAGTTATAAAAATGTTTGAAGTTGTAGCATAAACTGAACTTTATTGTGTAGGAATTAAAGTAATTTTTCCAATAATTCATATTTGTTTACATTTTTGGCAAATAAATCGCGAAGGTAGATTAGTTAACTTGGTCGGCTAGTAGGGTGGCCAATTAGTCATTAAGCGTAGCCTAATGCCGTGTCGTAGTGTCAATGCGTGCCGCCTCGACCTAACCGCTGTACATAATTATGACAGACCCCGGCAACGTACATAGATCGAGCAGATTACACAAATACTGCCGATAAGATTCGCATAGATTACTGTAAGTTTAAAAACGCAGGTTATTTAATAAAAACCGTTCAACAGCCAAAGATTTAAATCGTTAGATTCGCCCGCGTCAAAAAATGGTCATATTATTGTTTCGTTGACATGACATGTATTGTCTCGATCACTCATACTGAAAATCGTATCTATCGTTTCATGCGGGAGGTGTGAGCTCGATCTTCTCTGTGGCACACTAACGCGACCTAAGTACGGTGAGGGCACATCTAACAATTTAAAATTTTGATAACAAGTCTATACCTACTCGACTCAGACGTGAAGCGTTGAAATGTGAGCTTTATATCGTGTGCAGTAGTGTCATTTCCAAATAGTGACGGCATTTGATGACGTATGGATCATGCCTTCCCAACGCGTTGTCATACACTAGAAGCGACACTATTTACGTGCACTTGGTGTATTTGTCCAAATAATCGCGATACTTGTGTAAAACAAAATATACCGTATGTTCACTGGGATAAACTTGATTTTGTGTTAACGAAGTAATGCGAATATAATGTGCACAAATTGAATTGCCAGTATTACACGATATTTAAAAGCAGAGAGATTTCAATCAGTGGCGTGCATTGCATAGAGGCATATAAGCAGTGCCTACCTTGATAAATCACCATAAGCCTGTCAATTACATTTTAGTGTAATTTATTATAAATTAATTAATTAAAATTGTATTTTTTCCCCACAGTTAAGAAACTTGACTAAATTATCATACTTATGAAAAAACAAATTCGTCAAACAAACACGCGCGGGGCAGTAGGCATTCACCAGACGGCCTACTCGGCTCCCGTACTATTCGCACATTGTCATTGGTCTTTACTCGTTCAAGGTAATACGACGAAATTAAAAATACATACGTCTCACGCGTAATACCATGATGTTCGACCTTCGCAATTTATCACCCTAAAATAGGCATGCATACTCAAATAACCAACCGTGTATGAAACTATGAATGTTAACATCGTAATTTGTAATTCTTTCGTAATTTGCCCGTGCGAAGAAAGAAAGGGATGGATATTGAGATCGGCGATAGTGAGGTAAAAAATGAAAATCCAAGAAGTTTTCCTCGTGGGTGGTCGTTTTTATGGTTTTCAAGGGCGCTGAAGCCGATAGTGAGGTCAAAATGAAAATCCAAGATAGAGGCTGAATTTTTTTTTAAACTTCTTCATAGGTATCGTTTTTATGGTTTTCAAGGGCGCTAAAGCCGATAGTGAGGTCAAAATTAAAATCCAAGATGGCAGCTGTAGGTATTTTTTTTTTAATTTTTCATCCTGGATGTCCTTATAAGGTTTTCAAGGGCGCTAAAGCCGATAGTGAGGTCAAAATTAAAATCCAAGATGGCAGCTGTAATTTTTTTTTATACTTTGCATCCGGGGTGTCGTTTTCATGGTTTTCGTGGGTGCTGCAGCCAATATTAAAATCAAAATGAAAATCCACGATGGTGGCTGTAATTTTATTTTTATTTTTTTATTTTCGTCATTGGTGTCGTTTTTATGGTTTTCAAGGGTGCTAAAGCCGATAGTGGTGTCAATATGAAAATCCAAGATAGCGGCTGTGACAATTTTCAAACTTTTCATCATGCGTGTCGTTTTCATGGTTCTCGAGGTTGTTGGAGCCAATCAAAATCAAAAGTCATTTATTCAAACTAGGCTGAGAATCAGCACTTTTCGAACGTCAAAATACATAAGACAGTCCCCCAAAACGCCCGCCCTTCACCACTTCCTAGTGCTTTCGCTGGGGAGAAGAAGTGGCGCAACAAACTCCCCAGCAGCACAGCTGTCTGTTCAGTTATAAAATACTCGACTGTATACAAAACTAGATCTGCAAAGTATCTAATTAACATTACAGGACACAGAACATTCAATTAAATTATTTGCCATATGTTAGCTAATAATTTTATTGAAATATGTTCTGTGTCCTGTAATGTTAATTAAGTCGTAAATAAAGTCAAAATGAAAATCCAAGATGGCGGCTGTAAAACTTTTTTTTTTTTGTTAGGTAGTAGGTGTCTTTTGTTTTATGTTTCTGATTAGTGACTGCGTCTGACTAGACTAGACCCGACCTAGTGCCTATCTATTCTGAAAACCAATGCACGCCACTGATTTCACTGCTTCATTTTGAGTCGAGTTGGTGTTGCAGATGACCAATAAATTGACTTGAAAATGAGAAGGAACGATTTTTGTTTTTATTTGAGGGTTCTGACACAAGTCGTTATCGGACAGATAGAATGAAGTGTTTAATTTAATAAAAAAAATACATGATTTATTATTTCTATGATTTAACCTGCTCATCCAGTTTATTCTACAGAGTAATCCAATAACAGTGTATTTTGTTGAAGCAAAAATGACACAATTACATTTTGTCCTTAGATAGTTCTCATGAGTAACATGAGGGCGGGCGGTGACTTTCAAAAATATATTCCCGAATAGGACGCGTTACTTGCAGTTCAACTTCCAGAATGGCTGATAGTTTATTTCATAGCTCGTAAGTAAATCGCTGTTAACGAAGAGATTTTCTGCGCTCAAAGATTATTCAATATTTTTGTTTCACGAAGCGACACGCGCTTTACTTGTGGTTACCAAGTGTACTAACACGCTGTGAATGTGTGTGTAAGCGCAGGAGCTCTCGGTACTGTACGAGACAATGGCGAAGTCCGAGTGTGTGCGTGTGTATTATGTGCTGACGCTACTCGTCATCACGCACACATTCACAGCGTGTTTGTACACCTGATGACCACAAGTAAAGCGCGTGTCGCTTCGTGAGATAAAAGTACTGTAAGGAGGATTGACTGTTTAAATATCGGAATACACCAAAGTAATTGTAAAATCATAATAAAACAATATTCAACTTTGAGAGTAGAAAACCTTTTTCTTTCTGAGCTGACGGTCGAACGGTAGACAAGAGGTATCCCTCAGCGTCCGACTCCTGCGCATATAATTATATAAATATAAAATAATTACACCTTAGAAATATAAAGTGTGATATTAGAGAATCGAGTACCCTCCGCTTGAAACGACTAGCTATGGTTACACGAAATAACAAAAACGGTTATTTTCATTATTTTTTAATATAAATGTTGCAAGATGGCTGATAATAATGCAGTATGAGTTTTACTTTCTATGATTATTGCAGCGCATATTTAGTTCTGATTATCAAAATTGTCAATTTCGTTTCAATCTCATTTTGTCATTGATAACTTGTCAGCTTCGCTGTACTACCTTGACAATTATAAATTAATTAATTTCTATAATACGTTGGGTGTATTTAGATGTGAACTTAATAGCATAAGGAAGTGAAGGGACTAGCCGGGTCACGCGACAACTCTTCGCATTATCTCGCGTCGAAGCGAGACAAAGTATACGACAACTTATGTTTATCTTGTATCGCCGCGAAATGATGCGACAAGAAAACTTTTGACATGCTGCGCGCGTTCACCTGGCTGGTGCAACGGTACAACGAAGTTGACAAACTCATAATATATAATTTTTCATGAATACCTGTTAGCTTTGTGTTTGTCGTGATATCCGGGTTGTGTTTTCTGTCAGTTTCAGGAGGGATTACTAATTAAACTATTTATAATTTTCCGTCATCGTTTTATTTCTCTTTTTCGTGTTTGTACAGCGGGCAAGAATTATTAGTGATGCGTAGACTAACAAAAATAAAAGTAGTTATTTTCTAAATCGCAGTCAACTTTTTTAAGTAAGTAATAGTTATGGACCAATTTCACCAAACTTTTATGCAGAGATTAAATTTTGAATTTTTGACAGTTTTTCAATACTAGAACTGTCAGATGTCAATTTTATTCAATGGATAAAAGATGACTAGTAAAATCAACCCTTATTAGTTACATTAATTAGACATGTGACATCTACCAAACCGCACTGGGCTCGCGTGGTAGATTATAGCCCACTCCTCGAAGAGAGGAAGCCTGTGTCCCAGCAGTGGGAACAATATAGGCCTGATTATAATGAGGTGCATTAATTATAATTTTCAGTTAAAATTCAGTTTATGAACTGGCAAACTTTGTTACTTAAGAGTATCGTCATTAGTTTAATATTGCAGTCAGTCACAAATAGTAATTTTATTTCGTCATTAATACTGTAGAGAAATTCCTCCTAACGATACATACTAAAAATAATTTATTTTTACATTTATAATCTGTACAATCATTACATAATTGGTCAAACAATTTCAATTAGGAAGAAGTAAAATAACTACTAATACGAAATCCTTTCTACTGTGTCGTGTAGGTACAGACGCCAGCACATCAAGCTACCCCAAACTGTCAAATTTTCCCAATCAACCTTGAACCTTACGGTGTAGCGATAAAGTTGAAAATCCATCAAAGAAATTTGACAGATTGTAGTAGGTTGATGTGCTGGCGTCTGTACTTAAAACCGCCAGCTTGCATCACAAATCCCTAAATATAAAAAAAATAACATTGTTTCTGTCAATTGTTTGAAGTTGACTGAGACAGAATGGTGTTTTAAGATGTTTAGTGATTTGTTGTGCAAATATTTACACTAGCCTAAAACTGCTGGCTGTTCAAAGTTATTGCAAAATAACAAATCAGAGGGGCAATTCTCGTAATATTAAGAACGTTCACAGTCCGATATCAGTCTCTATCTGTCAAAAATACCATGTTTGACATTGATTGTAGCTGAGATGAGATGAGATTGCGACTAGATTTTGATCATGTTTAATTACGGGAATTGACCTTCAGATATCAGTCAATAGTTGATATGATGGAAGCAATTGATGATGTTCTCTTTATTAAATGCACCACAATTCCACTAGTTTTCAAGTACACATATCACTCACGTAAGGCCGATCAAGTCTCAGATTAATTCTAGTTTTAAATGTCACCTTGGTGGTAGTTGTTGTGATTGGTAGTCAGAAATAAAGACATCCAATCAAATAGCTTGAGATTTAACAAGAGGTTAAATTTACATTTAAATTTAAGCTCCCTAAGACACGCCATAAACCGAACTTAAGTAGGAAGAAAATTTGACACACCGAGCGAGAGACTGTCAAAGTAAGACGAGAGACAACGATACGAAGCCGAACTGTTTGAAAACTCGATGTGCCGTATTTCCGGTCTCAAGTAGTTGCCAATAGTTTGTGACGTGTGTGCAGATCATTTTTGAAGAATTTTGAACACAGTGTCCAGGTGATCTTTGTGGTGGTCCAACTCTTCAGCGAGCGCGTTCGCGAGCGATGTCGGCGTTACCTCCTCTTGCAGGTAATTGCGGAGTAATTTCTGTGGAAACAAATGGTAAATATTATATCTCGTATAAAGTAACGCAATTCTGTGAAGTTTGAACATGTTGCGGGATACGCTGTGTTGCTGTGCTGATGGCACTAATGGCAATAAACATTTTTTCTGCTAACATTAAAATTTGATGTTATTGGAAAGTTTTTAACTGTTACAGTATTTTTATCTCACGAAGCGACGCGCGCTTAACATGAGGTGGAAGTGTACAAATACGCGAATTATTTTTTGTAATTGTAAAATAAAGAATACTGAAACAGGGTACTGACAGGGTGGGTAGTGTCTGAATAGTGGAGGTCAGATAGGAAATTGCTCCATGTAAAATACTGGTATTCAGCTGCATCTGGTTAGACTGGAAACCGACCCCAAAATAGTTGGGATTTCCAACATTGTCATTGTGAATAGTTTGCCTACCTGAGGCGGCACAGCTCCTCCATGCCTCAGCAGTCCTTGCCTGAGGTTGTCTCCAGCGGAGCGACACAATGGCTGGTCCTGGAAGTACTTGTGCCACACAGACCAGGCGATGCCGCGCGAGATCAGGTACGAGTAGTACTTCGCCCCGTAGCCGATCAGGTGGCTGAAGCGATGCTGCCACGCCTGCATAACGAACGTGTCATTTTAGCTCAGAAGAATTACATAAATATACACGGTGTAAGCCTTACACCATGTATATTTAAATAATTCTTCTACAAAGCGCAAATTGTTACCAAAAAAATCACATTCTTCACTAGTGAGCATTGGGAAGACGGTTTATATAAAGCGGTTTGATATCAGACCCATCGGCAAAAATGATGAACTTCCATACAAAATGTTATCCCCTTTAGGGTAAAACATTTTCAAAAGTCTTTAGAGCTCACTTTCGTTAATAATAGTAGAATAGTAAACTCTTGTGCAAAATTTCATGCTCCTAGACTCAGCGGTTGTGCCTTGTCTGTCAGTGAAATTAGATTCTTTTGAATTGCGGGATGAGCTGGACTCCTTCAACAAGAACTGCAGCTTTAAACAGAGATAAAGTGGAAAGAGAGAAAGGAGGCCTTTGCCCTGCAGTGGGACATCATAGGCTTTGAATAATAATACAAGATTTTTTTAAGTGTCGCGTAGTGCTACTGAAAACTTACAGTATTTTCAACGTAGGGCAGCCCATAGTACTGTTTCTGCACCCGCTGCAGAACTTCCGTAGTGCTGCCGCGTTGCGACGCGTCCGGCCCGTGGTAGTGCTGGTCTAATGCTGAGTAGAACACCTGAACATGGCAGAAAGTATTCATAAAGTTTTCACATGGCTAATTGGGGTGTCAGAAAAAACAATTGTGCTTTTTTCCGAAACTTGTTACTTCCCTTTGAAGATTAAATTTGTAAGTTATGTGATGAAGAAGCGCTGAGTAGCTTTGCAGTTGACATTTATACGCTTTATTGAAAGGCCATAAAAAGCAAAGACGCAAGTAATGCAAACATCAAACTGCACCAACTGCACGATTTAGAGCAGTCTCATTTACACTCAAAGACACTGAGATAAAAGTTTTCAAGATCGTCAGAAAATTTTCTGAGCATAACAATTAATAGTAAACTAATGGCCGATTGTTTTGCTAGTATACCTGTAGTTGCATCTCGCTGGCTCCGAACAGGTGCTTAGATGCGCAGAGTCGGTGCAGCATGTCGTCAGGCATCGGCTCGCGCGTCTGGAAGTGTCGGGCGAAGCGACGGATGACCTGCAAGGTTATTAAAACTGTAAGTAATAGTGCCTGCGCCATTAATGTTTGACGAGAAGTTTTCACCCTGTTTTGTCTGTTCTGCTGCAGGTTAAATAAAACGGGCTCACCTTTTCCCACTAATTTGATGTTATGCTATTTGTAACCGACTTATAAAAGGAGGAGGTTAGGCATTCGGCAGTTTTCTCATATATTTACACACCGATTACTCCGTGAGAATAAACTTTTTACAAAAGGAAAGGGTGTCTTTGTCTTTGAAGACGTCCGGTCTGTCTAACCATTTTTGCCTGAGTTCCACAAGATGCCGCGCGACACTCAAAGTAAGTCAAAGAAGTTAGTTGGACAACTGCAACTGCTAATGATGGTCTAGCATTTTGTTAATATTTTTGTAGAATAAAGTTTTTTTTTATATTGTCTGGACTTATAACGTGTACCAAATAAATATAGTTATTTTCTTTCTCCGTTACCTGCGGGCTACTGGCGAAGTACTCCATGAGCACGGAGGGCACCTCGGCCAGGTCGGTGGCACAGCGGGTGCCCGACACGTGCTGGTGGGCCGCGCGGCCCAGCATGGAGTGCAGCGCGTGGCCCAGCTCGTGGAACAGGTTGTCCACGCCGCCCGCGGGCAGCAGCGCGGGCCCGGAGCGGTGCCCGCCGCTCAGCGAGAGCATCACTACGACGATTGGATTCTGGACAAAACAGCGTGTTTTTAAATAACATTCGTAAGAAAGCATGTTGTGGAAGTTTAATCAATGCTTTGCGAGAGAATTCAATAAGGATTACGATTCGAAAACAAATGGACAACAACAAATAATGTAAGTATTTCCTAAAAAGGTCGATCGCGGCGACATTTCATTATAGAAAAGTGATAAAATGATTAGTTTTCAACAAAGGGTGTCTTGTATAAGGATGTTTAGCGTATAATCCAGACGAAAAATGTATGTACGGACCATCGGAGCATCCTTCTTAATAGATTCGTTTCACCCATAGAAGGAACCCTATTGAAAACAGCTCTTTTATTCAAAGTAGTTTAATTCTAATTAATAAATAACTACCTTTATAATATCTATGGTTTTTTTATACGATCAAATGAGCATTATGAGTCGTGCACTTTTGGATTTTACATTCTTTTTTAAGTTTGAATACAAAAGCACCACCAAGTCTCCACGCACCTGATAACTGCCATCAGGCAGCAGCTTGCCGCCCTGTATGGTGAAGTGGCAGTCCTGGTGCGGCTTGCCGGGCCGCTCGTACAGGTCGCAGTAGATGTAGCCCAGTAGACCTTCGGTCTCGTGTACCACGCCGAGTTTGTACACGTCCGGGGACCACGACTCGCCTGGGATAATAAATATATATTTATTCATTTATTTCTATAAAAGCTTACCAAGTAAATACATACACAGCATTAACCCACAATCTTTGTAGTAGTTTTAGAAAAGCAGAAAACTATTAATTAGCATACCTACTTACTTGTATATTATACAAAACAAAATTTAGACAGGGTCAAATTATTAATTAAGATATCGATACCCATCAAATCTGCTGAATTTCGCTAACTAATCTAATTTGATCGATGATTGAAATTATCGATCAAATTAGATTTGTGACATGCAAAGTAGATTTTTATATACCTATATCTAATAATAATAAAACAATGTTCCTGATGCCGATAGGCCACTATTTTTCAATGTTTTTTATATAAAATATTTTTTTAAATGTAAATAATATTGACGAAAATGTAATAAAGAAAATAACACAATAATAATTTGGATTTCTACATTATACATAGCTTATTTTTGCTTCTGCCTATTATTGCCATAGCAGGGGCAGAAAGTACTTCTCATACAGAGAAGACACAAAGCATTTATCGATCGATGCTCATAGCAAAGAATAATATACAAACCATAGACTTATAAAAAAAGATAGACTCCGCGCCACGCGTATCGAAACTGAAACACCGTACCGATCTATGTGTGCGCGATTAACGATTGAGGCTGTCGTGTTACATAACGGCGGCCGGTCGGCATATTATGATGTAAATGTGAGCGTGAGGCGTGTTTGTACAAGCGGTCCCGGCATACTTACTGTGCTTCACTCACGATATGCGTGGCGCGGAGTCCATCTGTTTTTGTAAGTCTATGATACAAACATAGGACTTACCTGGCAACATCTCTTCAGCCTTCAAACTAATTCCATACAGTTCCTCACAGAGCATGTTAAGGCCTTCCATACACCCGCCCAACGAGAAGTAAGGACTAAAATCTGAGTTAGCAACATTGAGCAGTTGTGTCTTCGCCTTATGTGTGAAATAGGGAGTGTCCCAGCACATCAGATTGTCCTGGTAAGGGGTTTCTTGCTTCTTCATCTTGAGCATAGCATCAAAGTCTAATTTGGCTCGGTCATAGAGATTATCTGAGAGTATGTCGAGGAATTGTCGCACATTTGCAGATGTCTCCATTGTACTTGCTTTTATCGCTCTGTGAAGTAATGAACAGTAAAAAACAGTTTTAAGGCGCAGATATACGACTTCTAATGATTTTAAATTCAACATCACGTCTAATCGACCGGACTGATTTCTTTGAAAAAAATAAATGTTATACTAGAACATTTGCTTCGTAATTTGATATTAACATAGTGTAATTAATTTGTAAAGTAATGTCTACCGCGGACATAAAAACGATAATCACGCAAACACTATCGGGTGTATTTTCATAAAACTTTCACCATATAAAAGACAATTAAATTCCCCGAATTTTTGTATACGGTTTTTATTTGTTTGGTGTTTGATAAATCAACAATAGATGATTGTTTCATATTTTGCAATAAATTACCAGCGTTGTGTCATCGCGCTTCTCTTTCTTTTCTATGCAGTTCGATAGTGACCGCGCTTTAGGTCATGTAGTCGCCTTAATTACGCAAAAACTAGATACACGCTTGGATGCAGAATGCAGCACCGCTCCTCTCGCCCGCAAACATATTATGCATTGTAATTATCGCACCCTCTGCATGTGCATAACATTTTACTAAGTATCATGATTTTGCGCAAAGTAGCGACTGATTGCAATATTCATACAACTTAACCACTCCAGCTCAGCGCGGGCCGATGTCGGCCCATTACAATAGAAAATCAATTGTGTCTCGTTAGCGGTGATTAAGAGGTATAAAGTACAGATTTCACAAACGTGAGTCAATTATTTCAATGTATACCTTCTTACAATGACTGTATAAGTCATATGATGCGCACTGGTGAAACGCATTATATAAAGTACTAGCTTCCGCCCGCAGCTTCGCCCGCGAGGTATATCGATAAAAACCAACCTATGCCCTTCCCTGGGATGTAATCTCTCTGCCAAATTTTATCGAAATCCGTTAAGGTAACATACATACTTACATACATACATACATACAGACAGAAACAAAAACAGAGTTACTTTCGAATTTATAATATTAGTATAGTATAGATGTGGTGATTGCTTACAGATGTAGAATAGACTGTTGAAAGTAAATTTTGTTATTATACTTTTATTTGTTAAAACCTACTTTTTTATTATTTATATGCTATACGTGCATAGGTTATTTATTTTGACATGATTTGCCCAACAGCTTCATTGGTTTATTATAACACTAAACTTTTTGTACACCACAAAAAACAAAAAGTAAAAACATTTAAAAGCGGTCTTATCGCACAAGGCGATCTCTTACAGACAACCTTTGGCTGGACCGAAAGAAAACAGTGATTTTTTGTCATTTTTTGCTTACCTATCTGCGTAGCTCTGGAAGCCGCATATGGACGCCATCTCATGGCGTGCCTCGAGCGTGACGGCCAGCAGCTCGTGCTGCGACCTGTCGGGCGCGAGGTACAGCCGGTAGGCTGCCTCGCGCGCCGCCGCCTCGCCGCACTCCGCGTATACACCGCTCACTATTATGTCGTCGCCTTCACTACTGAAGCTGATGACCAAAATAAACATAATAATCATCACGTCTAGGGAATGCGATTTCTTTTTTCGAGATTTAATCTCGTGGGAAGACAATCTCATTCGAAATTTAGGTCAATAAGGACGAACGAGATTTTTTGCGAAGCCATTTTCAATAAGTATTATAATTGATGGATTTATAGTGTATGTGCTGATTCCTTGCGATGTATGCGTAGTGCACAATATAATCAGCCTATAATGTTCCCAGTGCTGGGACACAGGCCTTCTCTCAGTGAGAGGGAGTGCACATGATATTACTTAAATAAACATTATTTTGTTTCGAGATACAATTACTTACTTAATATTTTTTTATTAGAAAGATGTAACACCAGTAGGTGTAATTTTCATTTTAATAACGTTTAACAATTTTTTTATATAAAAAACCGGCCAAGTACGTGTCGGACCACGCACAATGAAGGGTTCCGTAGTTGGAATGAATTTATCCCTAGAACAAACTTAACATTGTACATCCCATACATTCCAACTGAAAATGTAAGTTTGTACGCACAATATTGAGAGATTTACCATGTTGTTTCAAGATCATAGACTTCTTATTAATTTTCCTATAATCTATAGGTATAGAACTATTTAAGGTATTTTTTCAAAATTTTAGGCTCAGTAGTTTCGGAGATAAGGGGGCGGGAATGGTAAATTTCCGTCTATTGTCTTAAATAACTTTAATACAATTTACTTTAAAATTATGAAAAAAATATATTTGAGATCCTCACGGTAAGCCCTTTCATATGATATGTCACACGGTACAGATTGTGAAACTTTTTTTTTAAATTGTCTATTTACCCCTCAAAAATGACTCCCATTTTCAAAACACATTTATTTACGTTACACGTCTGTGTTTGGGTCACAGAGATTCATATGTGTACCAAATTTCAACTTAATCGGTACATAAGATTCGGAGCAAATTGGCTGTGACAGACGGACGAGTGATCCTATAAGGGTTCCGTTTTTTCCTTTTGAGGTACGGAACCCTAAAAAACACATTATTTAGGCAAATTACGATCTCAAAAATCTCGCTATCTCGAAAATTTGCCGGGCGAGATCTCTAATGACATATCTCGACTCAGTATTCTATGAAGAGATAATTAATATTTAATCTACTTACAACTGTCTGACGTTAGAAGGCACAGCAGACCGTGGTACCCTCCTGGGCTTCGCAGCCCCTGCCATGAACCTCTGCCCAGTCTGCAGGATGAGGTCATTGAGGGCGACCACCCTTCGCCTGCGTTCCTCTGCCAACTGTATGCCACTCTGTTCAAAGTCAAACAGGAACAACTCCGCTAAGTGCTGGTCTCCTGATGTGCCACGCTTTACGGAGTCCCGTAATGCTTCGTACAGACCCTTGTGTGTGTTTAATCTGGATAATAGAAGGACAAAATAAATTCTGATATATTGAAAAAAAAAAATGTAAGAAAGGGAAGTAAGTGAATCAATTAGCATAGTATTACCAACCTGTGAATTTGTTAACTAGATTAAGAATTGATGACACAAGAAAATATACATTATTGAATTCTGTCACATACAAATCTAGCTGATAATGGCCACTTACTTCTCAACAACTCCGCTAACACTGATACAGGCATCTTCAGCGGCGCTCGCGAAGTGTGACTGTGGATGAGCTATCCTGACAAACTCCGCCAAGTCAGCGACCTTGCACAGGGTGTCTGACAACTCGTCGAAGATCTCCACCATAGGCCTGGTGGGGTTGGAAGTAGCTTCCTCTATCAACTGGTCTGTTTTTGCGATGGCCTGTTCCTTCAAGTTTGAGAATCCTTCAAAACTAATTAGTTCTGGCTTGTTGAAGAGTCCCTGGAAAGAGGTTGAATGATAAGGAAAAGCAGAATGCACGGCACATGCAGGGTGTGCCATATTCCACTTTAGTTCATTAAATAAATGTGCTTCAGTGTTTTCGCCGTACGGCATTTCATACAAGCTTTCAAGCCCTTGTTTTTCGAAATGTCTTATTTAAAAAAAGATAACTGGAAATGTCTGTTTCTATGGAAACAATAATTTGGCTGTAACACTATTTTTCGAAAATGTTCTTAAGTAACTTTTTAGACCTTTGTATCTGTGCTTATGTATATGAAGTTTAATTTAAATTGATTCATGCATTTCAAAAAACAAGGGCTTGAAAATTTTGTATGAAATGCCGTATGGTGTAAACGCTCATAAGGTAAGGGCTTTTTATTACTTTGTGCTACATACAGGTAGGATTGGACAACGCAGAGCTTATTTAGCCAGTATTTTAAATTAACAAAGATAAGTTAAATCCTCCTCTTTTATCTATCCTATGACAAGAGCCGCAAAAGATCTAAAAGTTTTTTTTTTATATTATTTAACAGAAAACTTATTTGAAACCTGTGACATATTTTTTATGGAGTACTTAAAAATATTGTAAAGATTGTATTCCCTTGTCGCCTCACAAAAGTAACAACCAAACTGGTATTGAATTGACTGTGTAATACTTACAGTCCTTTCCCTCATTGAGTCAAACATTGGTCTTGATGTTGGCCGCGTGTTGAATGCTGTGGCCAATGGAGACCATGTGCTAACACAGCGGCTCGCCTTCTTCCTATGTCCACACCGTAAGTGCCAAGTGTGTCTTAAGAGCTTCATTTTGAATTAGTTTGTGTCTGAAACTAAACATGTTTGAATTTCAAGACTTGCATTAAGTCTGACCGCTTGTGGCTTGTGAGACGGGGCATTGTCCAGCGGATGGAAAGCTTAGCTTGCTTGAAGTCTAGCCTATCCTAAAATTGACTTCCGATAGCCACAGGGTTTATTATTGACATGCATTCGTGTACAACTTTCACATGCAATAATACGTTGTATTGCGTACACGTAAAGGCTATATTAGAAAGGGTAACAAAGTTAAAGGTACTACTTGATAATTTCTCTGCGATAGTACTCTAATTACATTGTTTTTCATGAAAGGAATCAATGCAACAACGGAATATTTCGGTAAGGTCATAAATGTTTACGATAATGATTTCTTGTTTTTCTTTTATAATATTTTTATTAAAAAACGTATAGGTTGTAGATCATCATACCAAATATTATGTAGAATAAGTCCTCGGACAAGTCAAATTTTGTAATCTCGTGTAAAACAATATAAACAACTTAAAAAATAAACACTTTTCAACTCAAAGTTAACATTTTAATCCTGAAAATCACCTTTCGAAATTCTGTATAATTTTTTTCATTTATTGTTATCTGTGGACGAAGTGAGTGACGATGACGACGAACTTCTTGTAGAAGTCACAGAAAGCCTAGAGTTTTAGTTAATAATTTGGAATTAGTCGATTTTATATAATGTAACCCGAGCCCCTTTATTCATTAATGTTGCATAAAGTTAAGTAGTGATTAGTGATTGTTTAATCAGACATTTTTGACGGTTGAACGTCACTTAGCTTTAATCTTCGTTTATAAATAAACCTGTTAGTGCGCAAGAGAGAAAGGACTGTCATTTTTTAAGGTTCTGAAGCGAAATGGCAAAAATTCTTCTAATTTCGTCACGTCTGTCTGTATGTCCGTCCGTCTGAATTTTACACAGCCATTTTACTCGGAGCATAGATAAAAAATTTAAGGAATGTGTGTGTGTGTGTGTGTTCCTTAATTTTTTTATCCACCGCTAAACTAAACAATGGTGTTGAGCTTGAGAAACTCTTACACTCCTTGTGAAATTACGAAAAAAACATTTCTGGGTGCTCTCGCCATTTATGTAAACGAGATGAATAAAACTCAAACTCAAAGCATTTATTTCAATTAAACTATTTACAGGCACTTTAGAACTGTTAAGAAGTCGGTCAGTCAGAAAATGTGAAGCTAGTTGCCCATTTCAAAGAATAAGGAGAAGAACGGGCAAGAAACTATGGACACTCTTTTAAATTATATTTTTACAAAAACATTAGTTACATCTTTGTTCACATACATCCAAATCTAACGAGCGGGATTGTCCGAAAGGGTTACCGCTACCCCGGAACATAAACGGCTAAGGAAGGAACACGGATGGGTTTTAGTCAGTGAGAGTCTGACACTCCCTTCCGCTGCACCCAGAGCGGGAGGGGTCATTTGATAATTTCCAATACTTAACAAATTAAAAAGGGCTGATAACCATAAAAAAGTAATTAAAAAAACTACTTAATACAAAACCCGACTATGGTAAAAAAAACTTAAGTAAAAAAAAAACTGAAAAGCTAAAAACAAGCCCATTTTAAATTAAAAAAAAGTTGAAAGCAGGCGGGACCCATTTGAAAAAGAAAATATAATAAAAATGTCACCTCAAATCATCATCATCGTCATCAAAACCGGATGCATGAGCAGTTTAGGCGCTAAGGTGGAACATACTATTTGTTGGTAGAACGTACTGGTTTGTTTTTACATACATACACTGCTAAAAACATAACCCTTCCTTTAGGCCTCGCCGTAGTCGTGGAAAAAAATGGATGGGAAAACAGTTAAAATAATAATTCAACAAAAAAAAACGTTTTTAGTCGATTATACTTCGTAACTATAATATTAGAACGGACTGCCCTTTCTTTGTCTTTGACATCTGTGCTGCTGTGCGAACGAACTGTCAAAATCATATGCAAAATTGCAAATTCAAGTCACACTGGCTGGCACTGCGATTTTTAGAGCAACCAATTGCAAAACAATGAGTATTGTTTTGATTGCTACTTACCGCAACTAACAATGACTACATAATTTGCGGATACTTTCAGTGACTGAAATTTTTCGTGAACAATCACGTATCAGTAACTTGTTTTCTTGTCATAATGGTGAGGTTAAAAACTTACTTTTGTTTATATTTAGACTTGGCGCGCTACCGAGCGTGTGGTAGTTTGTTATATGGTATTGATGTGATATTTTTTAGTCAACCCCACCGCCGCCGCAACCGCGCCGTTCGTCTGGAGAGAGTAAAAAGGTGACTCCGCCTGCTTCTAGCATTGTGACCAGAAATGGTGCTCGCAAGGCCAAGATCCAGACTCGCGCAATGTCTGCTGGGGCTAAGGTAATAAAGTAGCTATGTGGTGCGGCGCCGCCTACACACAGGGCCCTGACATGTCATTTTATAGCGTATCTACAGAAACTAATACAGCCTACAGATAGCCTTATTGATTGGTTCTGAGTTCTTTATGGCTATTCAATAGAGAATGAACTTAATGTAAAGGTTGTGTTTATACAAAGATAGATTGTATGTTTTGTAATAATACACAAGCTTTTGTCCTGGTAATCTTCCTCTTTGTGTACAAAAGTATAATTTTCGTCTACAATAAATTATTTAAAAAAATAATAATAAGATTTCAGGCAAAGGAAGCTAACTGCATTTTTGTAATATTATAACAACAACAAAACAGATATTGAACCTGGAACACTGCATTTAAACTGCAGAACTATCAGCACTTATTTAAATGTCAACATTTATACATAAAACTTATTTAAATATACCTTCAGTAATGAAGATACCAGTCTTATCTTTATTGCGATACAAGTGTACATTATCTTATACATACTTGTACCTTCTATTTATATCATTAAGTACATAGCATGCATGCACTCTATTGGTGAAAATTATGTTGAATATTCAAAAATTTATCCAGTTTTTTTTATTGTATTTAAGTGACCTAAATATGTGAGTATCTGCTTCTATATTTCGTTTATTATTAAACTGTTGATAAATACTTTGTTTACAATTCAAAATTATACAGGATGAAATTGAAAACTTAAAATTAGAGGTGCAGTAACTGTTACATAATCATTAGGTATAAATAAAATTGTCAATTCCCAAATAGAAACACTTGAAAAAAATCATAGATAGTGCAAACTAAGTTATTGCCTTCAAGTAGACACAAATTATTGGGCAGCCAGTAAAAAAATCTATCAAAACAAAATGAAAATAAAAGTATAAATTTTAGCTCGTGCCCAATAAGCAATCCATTAATTGCAGAGTTCACAACATGAAGCAAGCTGTTGGCAACGCCTTGAGCTAGCTGTCATTATTTAATTTAGGCCTTTCCTACTAAAACAAGGGCATGCGATGATATTGCCACGTATGTGCATCTCTTTCCTTTCTCTCGGCTGCCTTTCTTCCTCCAATACTTCCTGCATGTTCTAAATTTTCTTTTTAACACTTTGAATTAGATATTTTTATTTGGTGCACTTATCAATTTCATCCTGTGTAAACCACACCCCAAAATAGTGACCACAAAACTGATAATGTCTACACATTCACAACAAGTAAATAAGAACCATTTTCCTTTGGAATTAGTAACACTGGAAATAATAAAGGAAAACAAAGATATTTTGCATAACGAACTTCCATTTGCATACATTACTTTTAAAGAAAACACCTGTAAACTGTTATATCACACCTTTACTAGGTGTGATATAACAGTTAGAAGAATATTATAGTTTTCATCAAAAGTAAATAAATGATCAATTTATGACCATCTGGAATTGTTGAAACCTTTTTGGTATTTTTTATTTTAAGTAGTTTTCATGTTTCGTGTTTATGGTCTTCTACTGAGTTTTTTTTTTGTGCCTCTGTCAGTTTATATATGACTTCTGTTATGTTTGTGATTTAACTTTAAACTTACTAATCATTTATTTTATATTTTTTATGAACTATACTGAAATACTTTATTACTTGGAAGAAAAGACTTATTTTATATGCTACATTGATCAGTAATTGATGCATCATGTTTCAGTGTAATATATGTGTATTGCAGCCATCTGCATTAGTGATTGCTGCTAAGCGGAAAGCACAGCAGAAAAAGAAGCACGGCTTCCATACAGAAATAAGGGATCATTATCAAATTGTAAGTAATAAACAATTGTATTTAGTAGTAGAACAAATTCAAATTCAATTCAAAATATTTCATTTCACAGAAATCTAATGCCTACATGGGTACCTTGGGACACTTATGGAAAGTCAGCTAGGCACGGTTCCATCTGGTTGTTCACTTTGGAGAATTGCCGGCAAAAACTCCACACTTTAAAATCAATCAAAAAATTCAGTTTTTTTTTTTTTTACATTTTTACGTATCATAATATTTAGAACTCTTTGTGAAGGAGCTTGTTAATTTATGTCTTTGTAAATAGTACACATTGGACTACATACAATATAACTTGTCCTTCTAAGTCCATCTTAAGGTAAACGATTGCTAGACTAGATACATAAACATATTATACTTCTGGACTTATTAGTCTGAAATCGTCTACAGAGCTAGAATAATTAATGAAAACCAATACATTATTCTTGTTCAAAGAGATGCTTTTACAATTACTGGCTGGTTATATAATAGATTTTCTTATCACCAATTAAACTTGAATTTCGAAGGACAGAGGTCCTAGCACGAAGGAGCGACATAAACGTAACGTTAATGAGGGCTATCGCGCTTGCATGTACAGTTAGGTCTCTAAAGACGTATACCTAGGTTAATATTATATGCGAAATGAGTATTTTCAATTTTAAAATCGTTCCAATTTACGTAACGTTTACTCCCGCGCGTTCGTGTCAGGCCCACTGTATAATATTAAGTACAGTAAGTATTTTTATCTCACGAAACGACGCGTGCATTACTTGTGGTTTCCAAGTGTCCAGGTGAAGGGCGTGTGTTTTGGGGGACTGTCTTATGTCATTTTGACGTTCGAAGGTTCGTTGAGTGGTGACTCTCAGCCTAATTTGAATAAATGACTTTCGATTTTACAAACACGCTGTAAATGTGTGTGTAAACGCAGGAGCTACCGGCACCGACCGAGAAAATAGCCAAGTCGGAAGTGTTTTTGTGTGCGTTATGTGCTGACGGTACTCGTCTTTACGCAAACATTCACAGCGTGATTGTACACTCGGTTAACACAAGTAAAGCGCCCGTGGCTTCGTGAGATAACAATACTATAATTACAACGGTGCCTTACTATTATTCACATAGACAATGTGAGTTTTACATTGTACGCAGTTGTTTTATGGCACTGAAATAAATGATGAACATGTTTACGACTGTTAGCTTGCTTGACTATGTAATTTAGATTATAATTTAATTGCTTTTATGGTCTCAAGATGCTAAATAACTCAAAGAAACGGTGAAAGGTACGCGTTTTGTAGATTGTATTTTGTTACTTTTGCTTTCAAATAATTCTCATTTTTGTCTTATTTTAATTATTAATAACTAACTTGATCCGGTTCCACTCGCTTGGACTAGAATAGACTAACAATAAAACCTAGCCAAAGACGAATGAAAACAAAAATTTGATAGATAAAAGTGGTACTCGAATTTTAAGCATACCAACAGACATGCAAAGACGAATACCTGCATACAGACAGACAAAACTACATATCCAGAGAAACGAAAGACAGACGATTTTGTAATATTACTGCACTACTACAATTGATTTATAACATCGTTAATTATTATAATTTTTTAGGCCATGGATTCTAAAACAAAGGTGAAGGGAGAGACAGGTCTGGTGACAGAGCCGCGCATGGCGGAGCACCGGTGTCTGTGGGACGACCAGTACCCCGAGTGTCCGGAGCGACTGACTAGCATTATAGAGAGGTGAACAACACATCTGTTCTATGTTTTAAGGGGAAAGCGCCGGGCAGCGGGATTGTCCGAAAGGATTACCGCTGCCCCGGAACATAAAGGGCTAAGGAAGGAACACGGATGGGTTTTAGTTAGTAAGAGTCTGACACTCTCTTCCGCTCCACCCAGAGCGGGAGGGGTCATTTCATGATTTCGCATCCTTAACAAAAAAAAAAGGGGGGAAAGCGCAAGGGTAGCCCGCAAAATTCAAAATTTCTTACGTTTTCCGCAATTTGCAGGTCAGTGTCAGGTATGTTGAACAAAACGTGATTCGCGACCGTCACAGCGATCTGCCATATTTACGGTCGAGAACTGTAAATGCCTCACGCCCGGAAATTGTGCACATATCGTTTTCCTATTCTTATTTTTAACCTGTTTCATTTCAGGTGCCATGAATTAAATCTAATTGAGCAATGCAAACTATACCCACCTAGAGCGGCGACTAAAGAGGAGTTGTGTGTTTTACACTGTCCGTCCGTTTACGACATGATGGAGAAGACGCATCAGAACAATAATCTGGAGTATTTGGAGGAGATTTCTGCCAAATACGATGCGGTCTACATACATCCCGTGAGTAGGAAATATTTGCATAACACTTAACTTCACGACAGTAATCCCCGCAAGGTTAGGGCATAAAAAACCGTCGTCTTCATTAGCTCGTATATTTTGACGAATAATAAAAGTCAAGAACTGTAACTTAAGCTCAAAAATGGCACCACGGAAATGTTTACCGTGGTGGACGTTACCGAAAAGTCTACCGCGTACCAGAACCAATCACGGCGCTTGCCGGAATACAACAACGCTTTACGCCAGCGCAGCTGATTGGCTTATTTTCAGTGTTCTTTCGTTCGAATACTTGAAGTATTTTGTCAATGTAGTGAAGTTTGGAGCCGAATTTTTCGTTGATTTTGTTCATAGTTACGCTTCCTGACTTTTTATTATTCGTAGGTATAGGCAAAAAATCCGAATTAAATATTAACTAGTCACCTAGAGTAGAGCATAGTGCAGGTGTGTGTGTGTGTGTGAGTGTAGTCAGTTAGTAGTGGTGTAGAGGAGATCAAAGCTTAATAGTTGTAGGCCTACAAGGCTACAACTATTAAGCTTACACAACTAACAATCAAGCTTTGACCTCTACACCATTATTTTTAACATAGTATCAAAGTGTATAATTTTATATGTATTATTTTTAAGCAGATGTATTTAATAGCAGTACATCACAACTCCTCATAGAATTAGAAATATTGTCAAACAACTGAGCAACATACATTGCAGAATAAACAATTTTTCTTTCTTTAATAATTTTGGTGTAAAATAAAATATATCCTGTTAAATAGTATATTTTTTCTTCACCAGACGACCCACGAACTAGCTCTTTTAGCAGCTGGCTCAACTATAGACCTAGTCGACCGCATAGTGTCCGGAGACGTTCAGAACGGCGCGGCGCTCGTGCGGCCGCCCGGACACCACGCCATGACGGCGGAGCCCTGCGGCTACTGCTTCTATAACAACGTCGCGGTAGCTGCTAGGCATGCTATCGACCAGCGAGGTGTGAACAGGTAAGGTTCCCTCTACTGGTGGGTATTACAGTGTCCCGGACATTCAGAGCCTTTATACAAGGATTTTAACCTCAGTTGGACCAGAAGAGTCTTCTAAACGGTTAAATGCTGTTATTACAGTTATAAACAATTAAAATGTCATTGTGTCTTGCGTGGATCGAATATTCCCGATCAGTCACAAGTTGTCGTCGGAATAAATCGGAAAAAAAAAGTTACGTTTGTCCAGTGTTGACGAACGGGAATGCTTTTCGATTATTCCCGAACAGTAATATGGGGTGTCGTTAACACTGTTGACAATCGGGAAAAAAAGTTCCGTTCGTCAACACTGTGGACGAACGGAACTTTATTCCCGATCGTACTATCGTACCCATTACATTGAGCACCGTATATATGGTTTATTCCTCGATTAATGCCTTTTCTATATGATATAATTTTGCAGGATACTAATAGTGGACTGGGATGTGCATCACGGACAAGCCACACAACAAATGTTCTACAATGACCCTAGGTAAGCTACTGTTTAACTAAAACACTGTCTCAACGCTACATCTGGAATAAATTTGATGGAAGGGACATCACAACGAAAAATAAAACCTGCTGTCCCATACATTTTGAGCAATCCGCCCTTGCTTCTCACGGGTGCAATCTACTGATGTGGCGACATGTCAAACGTGGAGATTTTTGTTATACATCTTAGGGCTGATTTTTCAATCGACAGATAGTTTTTTTATTTGTGGAATAAAATTGATGTCTGAAAGATTTTGTATGGAAGAATTGACAAAAATGATTCCTCGGATAAAATTATCAGGCGTTGCAAAAATCACCTCTAAGTTAAATACCTTACGGAATTAATTCTGTAAATGATGGTGAAAACCGCTTAAAAATCTGTAATGTAGTTAGTAATCTTAAAATTCTTCCATTGTGCTTAATTTCGGTAAATACAACACTTTTGCACTCTTGTGCAAAAATTCACGCTTCTAATAATAATAATGCTAATTTTGGTTTAGGCTGTACATTGTCTGTCAGTGAATGAATGTTTATTTATAAAATAAATAAAAGAATTTTATTTCGGACAACTAAAAAATCCATAAATTGTTAATAATAGGTTTGCACTTCAAATACTAATGTTATTAACTTAAACTAAAGACGAATTCATGAGAAGACCACAACGACAAAAGTAGCTATGCAACTTTAGTACATAAATTCCAGGGTAGTATACTTCTCAATACACCGCTACGAGCATGGCGCGTTCTGGCCCAATCTGCGCCAGTCCAACTTCCACTACGTTGGCGCTGGCCGGGGCAAAGGATACAACTTCAATGTGCCTCTTAACAGAACTGGAATGACGGACGGAGATTATTTGGCTATATGGCATCAGTTGTTGCTGCCAATGGCTTTGGAAGTAAGTCCAAATTAGAATAAGGCCTGATTTTTCAATTGTCAGATCATTTTTATCTGAGGAATAAATATTGCGGTTTGGCAGCTTTTGTATAGAAATCATGTCAAATTTTCGTACTTATTTATTCTTCACATATAGGTAAGTTATCTGACTATTGAAAAATCATCCCTAGAATTTATCTGTTTTTTTTTTTATTATTGTTTTCGTGCTACCTATTTTTTATGATGCACCTGCCATTTTTTGTCTCTGCATCACCCTTAGATTGATTGACAGAAAATGTCTCGTGCATTAAGTCTGTCTTTGTACAGTATATTTTTAACTGTGCACAAAGTTTTAATAAATAAATGAATAATAACAAGAACAGTATAAAGATTACGTTACATAAGATTAGGAGATTAGGATAGGATTTTTGGGGGTTGAATCAGGCCTAAAAAGACCACTTTGGCAGAATCATAAAACAATTCATATAATGTAGTTCATTTGTTTGACAGTTTCACACCTACATATCCCTGAAGGGTTAGGCAGAGGTGTACCTGTAGCATTTTACGAATCTCCATATAAAACTGTCATACAGATGAAATTGCGTGATATGAATTGTTTTATGATTCTGCCAAAGTGGCCTTTTTAGGCCCCTAGGTTTTTGGATTTTGCTGGATTAGAAATTATTCATAAAAAAATTAATCCAGCATGTTGAGAATATTGGGGTCACTTCAATAATAGGCGAGTCTACTCTTGAAAATATTATATTCCTCAACATTTGTACGTTAATTAAATTATTAGTGACGCGATGCGCACTCGCAGAGGCACGCGGTCTTGCTAGTGAGTGACCCCGAGAAGACTGTCGGCGGTTGGCTGGCGACGACGCGACGCGGCCGCTCGGGCCCCGCGTCCCGCGGGCTCTCGTCGCAGGTGCACAGTGGGTTCGCCGTGAAGTAGGGACACGCACAGTGTGCGCGTTAACACAGCAAAATCCAAAAACCTAATTGAAACCTAATCTTATCTAGTTTAATCCTTATTCTGTTTCATCATGTGAATACCATGCAGATTGGTGTCTGAGATGGTCTTTTTAGAAAGAACCACACAGATTGAGTGGACCTGTCCAGTCACGCAATTGTCAGTAATCGTGCAGCTCAACTCATACAAGTGTTTGTCATCTTACTCTTTATTTGCTATTCTTAAAGCCAATGTAAGTAACAATTGGCACATACACTCTTATAAAATATATCCCTCATAAATGATTTTTTTTACAACAGTACCAACCGGAGCTCATCATAATATCGGCCGGCTACGACGCAGCGTACGGCTGTCCTGAGGTACATACACCCGTCACTTCTAACATTACCGTTTCGTATCTCTCTGTCTCTTTCAGTTCGCCCCCGAACTCGTTATCGTGTCGGCTGGGTTCGACTCGGCCTTGGGAGATGAAAAGGTTGGAAATGAACTGATCAGAAATATTGTGATTGTTTGTATGTTTAGCTTCATCATTCAACAAAAAGAAACTGGGATGTTTATTTTGTCGGTGCTTTTTTAAGAATATAAGCGCCAGCAAAAAAGATGTCTCCTGTTTTTTTGTGTACCCATCATTGACAACATCTGCGATGCCTCTGCTGTTAGGTACCATTAATCATTATATCAAAACAAACCTGCTGGTGAACGCCTGCTTTTTTGCCTCATCTATATAAGTAACAATCTATACAAATAAAACAAAGTCGGGTTAGTTACACCACTTATAACTCAAGAACGGCTGAAGTCTGGTCCGATTTTTATAAGCTTTGATTTGTTTGATTTGTCTCCACCCTGAAAAGCAGAATAACTACTAAAACGTGGGAAAAAATCACGAAAAAAAATAAATAATGAAGAAAATTAATTTTCTCATACATTTTGTATTTATTGATTCTGAGGCGGTACGAAATTCGCCGGGTCAGCTAGTAATATAAATATACCGGATGATTTTTTTACCGTCTCGTAATTTTTACAGGATGTTCTGGCAACTTTCATTATGAGACCAACTCTGAAATCACGAAAACAAAAATCGGCTGTTTCATACATTTTGGTCTAATAAGTCTATTGAACTTTTGTATTAAACAGCTGATGTTTTTTCCGTGATTTCAGAGTTGGTTCCATAATGAAAGTTGTTCATATTCATGGGTAGAACAAAATGTAAAAATTTCGAGACGGTAAAAAAAATCCAGTAAAAAGCTCTGAAGTTTGTTTGTTTGAACTCGCTAATCTCGGGAACTACCAGTTGGATTTGAAACATTGCAATAAGATAGCGTAATTCTTGAGAAAGGCTGTAGGCTACCTAACGCTGCGCTTGGACCCTTAGGAGCCAAACAAAAAGAAAAAAGTCAGAAAAAACGCTAAGCAATAACGAAGTACCTAATAGGCGGTGCGATGCGACGGGATGGGTCGGGGAAACAAGACATTTCACACAGACAAAGTCGCGGGCGGAAGCTAGTCCATACTAATATTATATATTCGAAAGTAACTCTCTGTCTGTCTGTATGTTACCTTTTCACGCCTAAACCACTGAACGGATTACGATAAAATTTTGCAGAGAGATAGATTGCTTCCCGGGGAAGGACATAGGATAGTTTTTATCGACATACATCGCGGCGAAGCCGCGGGCGGAAGCTAGTATGAAATAAAAATAAATAGTAAACGACTGGTCAAACTGAGGCAAACACCGCGTGGGCCGCGACTGCGCACGTCTATTGTTTTAACGATTAGGAAGTTACACATTATTCGCGCCAGATCGCGCGGGGTTTGATTCCGTTCAAAATCTAGTCGTAATCTCATCTCAGCGACTCAAAGTCAAAAACTTGTCAAAAATGTAGGGAAATTAGACGTATTTTTGACAGATAGAGACTGAGTTCAGACCGTGAACGTTCTTAAAAAAGAGAATTGTCCCTCTGAGCTTAATGATTTAAATGATTTCTTAGTCTGATATATAATAATACTAGCAGCGCCCCGCGGTTTCACCCGCATAAGTGTCGATCCCATGGGTATATCGGTATAAAAAGTATGTGTTAATCCTGGTTATAAACTATCTGTGTGCCAAATTTCATCCAAATCCATCCAACCGTTTGTGCGTGAAGAAGTAACAAACATACACACAAACTTTCGCCTTTATAATATTATTATAGTGGGTAAACACTTTGTTCATGTGTTTTATGTGTGTCAGTGACCACTATTATTTCTACACTTTTTACACAACACTAGCTCTAAGAAAGTTATATAATGTTTGTAGGGTGAAATGGAGCTAACCCCAGCAGTGTACGCGCACCTCACCCACGCACTGATGTCAGTGTGCGCGCGCGTGTGCGCGGTGCTGGAGGGCGGCTACTGCCTGGCCGCGCTGGCAGAAGGCGCTGCGCTCACGCTCAGGACATTGCTGGGACATCCACCGCCTGTGCTGGAGGAAGTAGCGGAACCCAGTGACGAGTTAGTGTTGTATTTTTGATGTCCGAAAAAAAAGTCCACTGGCTACTGATGTAACCAGCCGACTCATGCGCGTTTAAGGGCCTATATAATTTACTAGCTGATCATTGTTCCTCAACCAAAGCACCTGCCATCTAATCTCTTCACCACCCTTGGTTGACTGGTAGAGAATGCCTTAGGCATTAAGTCCGCCTTTGTACCTTTTTGTGCGAAAAGTTTAAATAAATAAATAAACTATCTTTATACCAAATTTCATCTAAATCGGTTCAGCGGGTTAAGCGTGAAATGGTGACAGACAGACACACTTTCGCATTTATAATATTAGTATGGATATTAAGTTAAGATATTTTTTTTTTTTTGATTGGGAATCATCAAATGACCCCTCCCGCTCTGGGTGGAGCAGAAGGGAGTGTCAGACTCTTACTGACTAAAACCCATCCGTGTTCCTTCCTTAGCCCTTTATGTTCCGGGGTAGCGGTAACCCTTTCGGACAATCCCGCTGCAAGTTTAGATATGACATGCCCAATAGTTGGAACCTGTTAAATTTCGTGTGAATTTTTGTTTAGAATGCCATAGACTCCGTTCCAACTCATGTTTTAGAGTTAAGTTTAGACACATTAATGCAATAAGTACTTGTGATTGTATGTATAAGTAGATGAGTAGTAGTTAGTAGATTGGACAATGAGTAGAGCCAAGGATGTGTACAAATGTCTATGCTAACTGGATTGACAGTTAAACTTGTCCCCCAAAGTGAAGGCTTTAACATTGAAAACTGAATTCTATTCTCCACAGAATAAGAGACACAATCCTTAACTGTATATACGCACAGAAGCCCTTTTGGAACTGCTACAACTTCCATCCCACGTACTCGACTAGCGGGCCACCGAATGTTTGCGATGAACAGAAAGAGAAGCATACGGTCATAGTGAAGTGGGAGGGAGACGAGACTAGGCCTGACACCTTCGCTACGAGGGACTGTTACCCGCTGCAGGATAGTGATACGAAGACGAGGATTGCCGAGAGACTGAACCATCTTAGATTAGGTGAGTGTACAATAAAATAGTTAAAGAAGACCTCATCATTCTCTTGTCCATGTGCCAATTTTTTAGGGTCGGCGCAATATCTTTTTCTTCCATACTTCTCTATTAGTCGTAACGCCCGTACGAGTAGCGGAACCGCTGGATGAATTCCGCTGCGATCAAGTGTAGTGTCGGAACTGGGGGTCCATTTTATGTAATAAAATGTAGTTTTGCTTCTTATTTTTGTCGACTTCCACAAGCACATGCGAAAACAACGCGGCATCGCAGCAAAATGTCGGCCGGAGCGCGGAAGTGTGGCTGGCGTTCGGAGCAGATCGACGAAACCGCGCGGGGAAAGAGATTGAAATAGTCAAATCTATACATTAGAACAGGCAGTTTCCCTAGTATTCCGCTTCTCATAAATACGGACAAGACATGGCGAAATTGTTGCGGTTCCGCTGTTATCGTTTCGCAGCGGTCGTGTGCTACGGGCGTCATCTCGGTAGTCACTCCCTTTCTAACCATATCATCGTTCACACAGTCCATCCATCGTTTCTTTGGTCTTCCCCTACTCTTATGGCCATCGACATTCATACTCAAAACTTCCTCACGGCATTTCCTGATTTCTCCGTAACATGCCCATACCATGACAACCGATTTCCACACAACTTTTCAGTTACCGGTGCCACTTTCAGACTTCCTCTTATGGTACTCATTTCTTATTCTATAGTTCTAAGAAGTCCTATAGAAGACCTATAGTCCGGAAATTTTGTACTTTCGCTTGGGTTTTAGCAAGGGTTTTCGTTCTAGACTCCAATGCATGGCAGATCTAGCTTTCATAAGCAATGCAAACTTTTTCAGTACAAATATGCTACTGCCTTTTTTGTGTTTGTTGCTTATCTGCGTCGACGTCTTTACTGCAAATAAACGTATTGAGGTACGGAACCCTAAAAAATAATTTCTTTCTTTTTTAGAGTTCCGGGTTCAAAAGGAAAAAACGGAACCCTTATACGATCACTTTGTTGTCCGTCTGTCTGTCGTCAAGACCCTTTATCTCGGGAACGCGTGGAGGTATCGAGTTGAAATTAAATATATACTCAGGTATGCGGTCCCTTGAAGCCGTGAAAAAATCAAACTTCTAAGTTAGAGTAAAACAAAGATACGGCTGTTTATGCCACAAAAAACGTACAATTTCGACACTCTCAAGGGAATCAAAATTGATAGGGTACTTTCCGTTGACCTAGAATCATGAAAAATGGCAAGAAGCAATGTCATGTAGCACAAGTAAAGGAAAACAATCCGAAAACCGTAAATTTGTAGTTAGATAACCCTCGGTGCGCGAGTCAGACTCGCACTTGACCGGTTTTTTTTTCTTTCCTTCCTTACTGCCATAAATAAAAATATGGTATCCAATACGCTACAAATGCATAAGAAAGGGCTCTTAAAAATTTTTAGGGCTATAAATATATTGTTACAGTGACGGATCTGTCGTTACCGCAGCATGCAGTGGGCTACATCTACGACCATGCGATGTTGAAGCACAAGAACATTTGCGAACCGTGAGTATAATTGTGTAATTACTAGCAGCGCCCCGCGGTTTCACCCGCATAAGTGTCGATCCCGTGGGAATATCGGGATAAAAGCTATCCTATAACCAAAAAAAAACGACTAACAAAACTTTTCATAGGTAAAGTAAACCTATTATGTCGCGGGCCGTGTTTTGGGCAGCCCTGCTCTGTAGGAGGTCTCAAAATCGCGCGTTCGTATTTTCAATGATTTGAATTTGACAGTCGCGTCAGTTAACTCATGTTTGTGTTGATTAGCCTTTCAGAAAACGGGTGTTAGTCTGCTATTATCAATTGAACCTTACGCACATAAAATTAGAGCACAAATTGCAGCGGTCACGTGGAGTGCCCGGAGCGAATCCTGCGCATACATGAGCGACACCGCGACTTCGGTCTGTTGGACAGAGTACATCAACTGACTGCGAGGACTGCCACCGATCAAGAGATATTAGCGGTACATACTGAGAAACATTTGAACAGGTTAGATTATTCTACTGTATCTAAACATCGTTCTCAGTTTAGTTTTCAAACATGTAAACAAATATGAATTTGAAAATAAAAAGAAAGCTTATTCGTTTTAGACATATTTTTCTGTCTCGTTGGTCTAGTAGTCGCAAGCGCTACTGCTCAGCATGAAAGGCAACTACAGTCCGGCCGTCGAGAGGATGCGTTCTTGACACCCGTCAGTTTCATATAAACGTATAAGTGTTTTGCGAATTTGATCTTTATTAGTTACAAGAATTATCACACTGACAGGTGTCAGGAACGCATTGTTTCGACGGCCGAACTGTAGCTTCATCTTTCTGACTTCCAAAGTGCCTGTAATTCGTTTAATTAAAATTAATGCTTTGACTTTGAGTTTTTGATGGGATTTTCCATTAGGGTCTCAGTAGCAGCTTAGAGTCTCTGGATGTGTATCCGGTTGATGGGACGTACAGACGCCAGCACATCAAGCTACCCGAAACTGTCAAATTTTCCCAATCAACCTTGAACCTTATGCTGTAGCGATAAAGTTGAAAATCTATAAAACAAAATTTGACAGATTGTAGTAGCTTGATGTGTTGGCGTCTGTACATAACTGGCGGAATGTGGGTGTACTACAGGGACACCTCTGCCAAACTCTTCTTGAAACACGGGCGTGATATTATGTTACACTAGCTGCGCCCCTCAGTTTCACCCGCGTTAGTGTCGATCCCGTAGGAATATCGGGATAAAAAGTAGCCTATATGTTAATCCAGGGTGTCTGCTACCTCCATACAAAATTTTATCAAAACATATAAACACACACACTCACAAACTACCGCCTTTTTTTTTTTGTTTTGTTATTGTATCGAAAGTTCAAATTCATAAATAAATCACGTTTTTCTTCCTTTTTAGGCTAAAAGAGCTCGCCTCAACGAACCTAAGAAGTCTGCACATTCAGAAGAACGCGTACGACTCCGTGTATTTTCACCCGGACTCACTGGAGAGTGCGGCCGTGGCCACCGGCTGCGTGTTACAGGTAACAATTAACGTGACTATTATTTCTTTCATAATTTTACCCAGTTATGCCAAAATGTACCAATCCACATCAATTTTCTTTTACCATTTCCGAAGTACTTAATCTTTTTTTATTAACAGTTTTAAATATCAGTTTTTTGTTTATATTTGTGTTATTTTTACTATAGACACATATACTTTTTTTAAATTAATATTGCACTGGTTTTGCGTCTTCAGTAATGCAACATTTGGAATATTGCATCAGTTTGACATAACATCACTTCTGTAATTGAATATTTTTTTAAGGTTTTTGGATGAGTGCATTTTGTAATAAATAGGTCATTATGTCATCCTACTATCGTACTTCGTACTAATATTATAAACGCGAAAGTTTGTGAGGATGGATGGATGGATGTTTGTTACTCTTTCACGCAAAAACTACTGAACGGATTTTGATGAAGCTTTACACACAGTAATACAGCTTATACATCAGAATAACACATAGGATATTTTTTATCTCAATATTCTCAATATTATCTTTACTTATGCGGGTGAAACCGCGGGACGCTGGTATACATAAACTCACGTCTTCTTGGTCTATATATCATTTAAAAATCAATCTTATTTCAACAGATGGTAGACTCAGTTCTTTCAAACGAGGTTGGCAGCGGAGTCTGTGTGATCCGACCACCCGGTCACCACGCTGACGAAGAGATACCAAGCGGCTTCTGTCTGCTTAACAACGCTGCAGCCGCTGCAAAGTACGCCATACACAAGCACGGACTCAGCAGAGTCATCATACTCGACTGGGACGTACACCACGGCAACGGCACGCAGAGAATCACTTACGATGACAATAGAGTGAGTTATATAGATGTTGCATTTCCCATAATTATGAGTGTGTACTTCATTCCAATTTGCACCTTATTATTGAACTCTATTCACGTTTCCCCTCAGATCCTATACATGTCGATCCACCGCTACGACCACGGCCTGTTCTTCCCGAACTCGAAGGACGCGGACCATACCGCGGTCGGCGACGGGAAGGGGGAGGGTTACAATGTCAACGTGCCATGGAACTCGGTATGTATCAGATGTTGTTACATTGAATTATAAACTCTATGTTCATTGTCACAAAGTGCTAAGTTGTATGGACGTCGTGAACATTATGACATATGAACATAAACGCTCTCGCTCGCGTGGTCTCGTTTGCACTTTAAAGTGCTAGAAATAAAGTTCATTATTCTATGTCGTAAAAAATCTGGCTCTGCGCTTCTCTGGCCTGCGCTAAAATTACGAAATCGCAGATATATTCAGTTTTTTAAATAAATAGATTTTAGTCTTATTTTCTTTTAAGTTTCAATAAAGCCCAATTTTATCCTTTACTACATTATTTGTGTTATTTGCAGCGCGGCGTAGGCGACCCGGAATATTTGACGGCGTTCACAAAGGTGATACTTCCGATCGCGTACGCATACAATCCGCAACTCGTCATCGTGTCGGCTGGGTTCGACGCCTGCGTGGGAGACCCGCTCGGAGGTACCATAACATTTATTTTTATACGTAAAGCTTTTCAAAGAAAAGTATGCGCTTGGGAAATCATCCTCTATCTTCGGAACTACGAAGGCGCAAGGCGCGTAGTATAAAACTTACAAGAATTGCGTCTGTAGGGGTTCAGCAGGTCCCTTACTATCCCCCAGCGATGCCCCAAGCCGAGGTACGCACCCCACAGGGGGTGCCCTTAGCGTGTAGTCGCTTAGTTTTTAAGTCCTGGCTGAAGGCCCTAATTTATTGAGACAATAACAGGCAAGCCCGATTAAGCAGCCGACGACCTCCAAGGCTGACCTCCTTGATGCCATTAAAAAAAAAGTCTGTGAGGATTACTTTGTGACGAAACGTTCTTGGTAATTCGAAAACATGAAGATTACCAAAGACCATAACTTCCGTTTACCTCTAACATGCCAAAATTGATATGCAATGCTTTCACTGGCTGAACAAGTTTTGCTATGGGCTAATCAAAATGTATGAACCTGACACTTTTTGATCACGCTCCATTGCATTTTTTTATTAACTCCTTCGAAAGTCTGCTTTATTTCAAACAATACCTATTAGTAAAACTGTTCTGTTGTTTAGTTGTAAAATAAAACAATCGTCATCATATTATCATCAGCTTTAAACAGTCCTCTTCTATTCTAGGTTGCAAAGTAACACCAGAATGCTACGGTAGGATGACTCATTTGCTGCGCGGCCTTTCGGGCGGGCGGGTCATCCTGTGTCTCGAAGGGGGCTACAACATCACCAGCATCGCATACTCCATGACCATGTGCACTAAGGCACTCCTCGGAGACCCCATAAACCACCACTACGACCCTAAAGCCCTCTGCTCATGGCCTGCGAACGACTCTATACAAAACGTCATCAACACACACAAGAAATACTGGAAATGTCTCAAATTCCAAGTCGCTTTACCAACAGACAACGTACTAGAACCACCCTTACCATCCAGAGGACTTATTGTCGATCAAAATGATTTAGAAATATCAGCCTGCAGTGATGAAAACGAACCACATAATGTATCAGCTAAATCCAGTGCGAGTAACTTCGAAACATCGCTAGAAGCAAGCATGGGAAACCTCAATATAGAAACGAAATGCTCCGACGGCATTCATTGCGGCACAGATGACGAAACTGACGGACAAGATGAAAAACCAAAATGCTCTAAAAGTAAAGAAGCCATTGCCGATGGCAGTAGTAGTAATGAACCAACGAGTTCGAAAAAGGAAGCGCCAACTTGCGGCCAAGCTACTGCGGGGAAAAAGGCCACTTTAGTCGAATATTTGACAGAGAATATGCAATCGATAGTCGATGGTGATATGTTCGCGGTGATACCTTTGCAGTGGTGTCCGCATTTGGATTCGCTGTTCACGTTACCAGATGAAGTGAGGTTCGAGCAGGGAGTCAAGTGCGTGGACTGTGATTCTACTGACGAGAACTGGGTGTGCTTGCATTGTTATGAGGTGAGTAATAATAGGCTTACAAACCCTTTGGTCGAATGATACTTTTCTGACAAGAAACAAAGCGTTCATTCACGAAAGTTGATGAAGACTAACAGACTATAGATTAATACATTAAGACATATTTAAAACAATAATTTAGATTCTATAATATTAAATAATCAAAATTCCAAAGTCAATGTATCTACACGATCACTTTGAGTGTTCTAAAATCGAAATCTTATTTCTTTTCAGACTGCATGCGCTCGCAGCGTCAACGGGCACATGCAAGCGCACTGCACAGCCACGGGCCACGCACTAGTGTTGTCTTTAGTCGATTTGTCGGTGTGGTGCAACGTTTGCGATGCTTACGTCGACAACTCGCTGCTCTACGACGCTAAGAATAACGCACACAGATGCAAGTTCGGAGAAGACATGCCTTGGTGTTATAAGACTGATTTACAAATGCAATAATGTTATTTACAGGAGTAGGAAAGAATATAAGATTAAGAGGGTGTGAAGGGTACAGCAAGATACAGAATGTAACGTCAACTGTTTACAAAATTATCATGATAACATTCAAGTTCGTAGTATGTAGGAATCTTGTCTATTTTTTCTGTAATTTCGTCTCGATAACATATATCTCCATAACATCTGTACAGTTATACAGACTGATATCCCAAGTCCATATATCACTATTTTATCATACTTATAGAAATAACCATTACATTCAAAAAGGGCAGTTATACAAGATTGATGTTTTTCAACCTTACAATATTATAAGAATTTTATATTTTAATAGTCTATTTATTCTAATCACCATTAACATACTAATGTATGTAATTAATTTAACTATTTTTAGACCTAAAATTAGTAATAGTGTTGATTTTAAACATTCCACTCGACTAAAACGATTTCAATTTTAGAGTGTAATTTTTTTTTTACTGAAAATCAGTCGTTTTCTGAAATGTTGGACATGAAAGCAGTATCAATGCATATCTCACCTACTTAAGTTGACTTTATCGTGTAACCACATCCCAGTAAAGTACAATAATATGGCCATCATAGCACCGTGCGTGCAGCACCCTTATATATTTATGTAAATAACTGTATTTATAGTTCTATACATTTTTAAACTTATGTTTTATGTACCTTAAACTAATCGGCCAGTTTTTATTATAGGTTTGTCAATAGTTACTAACATTCTCGTAGATAAACCAGTGTTTTAATGTGTGTATTCAACAGTAAAACTAACTTTTAAGTAATTTCTGAACTCAATTTGGTATTTATCTGCTATTTCATTTAAATAGTTCTTGACTTAAATGCACAAAGAAAATAACATTATTATTTTCTCACACTAGTTAAAATGAAAATGTTGCCATAGAGTTTTGGTATGGTGATCAGTGTAGTAACACTAATCAAAACAAAAAGTTTATATACTATAAGATTTTTTCAAACTATAACATAATAATAAAATTATATTCTCTAAATCCGAAATTTTTTCCTAAGAGCCATACCTCACCGGGACGCCATGGTGACGTCGCCAGGTGGCGCTGCGATGCCAACTAAATGTATACGGCTATCTATGGTGGGTGATTCACCTGGCATTCGCTTGGTTACGCAGCCAACCATATTTTTTGTTCGCGACGCGACCTGGCTGCGCCGCCGCGACGTCCCAGCAGTGAGGTATGGCTCTTAATCAGAAATGACCAAAAACCTTATCTATTAATTAAGTTTACGGATATTAAAATGAAATTGTAAGTCTCAGAAGTTTATTAATTTTATAATTCTTAATTATCGGCAGTTTAGCGTGCCAAAAAAGTTGCTCATAATAATAATAACTAAAACCAACGATGTATTAACAAAACAATAATAAAATCATATCATATTACTCATATTCGTTTTCTTGCCCACACTGGCTGTACTGGCATGCCAACACTTGGGGGCCTTCTCTCTAAGTCCAAAGTTACATGCTCTGTGCGTCAACAAAGATAAGCCAGTCCGAAAGTAATTCGAAACCTCTAAGTGACCATAAACCCCATTAATTTAGGACAAGCAAAAACACATCGGTAGTAGGGACAACTTTCAAAATGTGGTGTCATTCATTCTTTACTCGGGCCACAAACTAATGATGTCATGCTCCGCTGCAGAACCACTTCGACTATATTATGTAAAAACTAGCGGCCCGCCCCAGCTTCGCACGGGTGCATTATTTTTTTCGAATTTCTGAAATTTTCTTAATACGAACCTTGTCCTGGCAATACCGAACACATCAAAAAATAATTATCCAATTTGATGCAGTCGTTCGGAAGTTAAGCGCGTACATATATTTCGGCGATTAATTTTTATTTTTAAATGTAGTAAAGGTATAAAGATTTATGTTCGTCCGTAGGTGATATGGAGTAGGAATCGCCCGTAAGTTGGGCCTCCTGTTTTGCAGCATGGTGCAGCGTATTCGGTATCAAGGTTAGTCACATGCACGGTGATCCGGTCTGTGACTTTTATCACTTTCTCTCATTTGGAATAACGAACAATACTTAATTTTTCGTTAAAAGGTGCTTCCGCCCACACAGTCGCAGAGTGTGGACCGGAGTAGTAGTGTAGTGATTGAATGGAGTGATCTCAAAAAGTGTAGGCGGGTGGAAGTGTAAAGCCCGTCTCACGAAAGAAGTCCCTCCACAATAATTGGAACTAATAAAAATACTAATATAAAGCTGAAGAGTTTGTTTGTTTGAATGCGCTAATCTCTGGAACTATCAGTCTGATTTAAAAATTCTTTTTGTATTTGATAACCCAATTATTGAGGAATGCTATAGGCTAACATCATGCTAAGACCCTAAGGAGCCGAGCAAAAACATAAAGTTACAAAGAACGCTAAGCGAAAACGAAGTAATAGCCCGAGTAGGCGATGTCATGCGACGGGGTGGGTCAGGCAGGAGAACAAGAAATTTCATGCGAACGAAGTTGCGGGCAGAAGTTAGTTATATATACAGTTAGCAACTCTCCTACCTCAAAGACCTTTCTGTATCTATGATTGTGCATTTTATTAACCAGTGCCTGAAGTATGATGTTGAGATAAATAAATAAAGATTTATGTCTCCGTCGCATGCTTATGTCGCCGCGTCTGCGAGACTTCTTTCGTGAAACGGACTGTATTCAAACAGATTGGGGCGCCCCGTTAGGAGTATATAATGTTCTGTGGGGCGCCACCCCGCTCAACCGTCCCATCATGACCTATGCTTGCGTAGTCTTCGCACACGCCAAGCCGCGATTTCTGCATAAAATGCAAACCCTCCAGAACCGTTTCCTCCGAAAGGTCACGGGAGCCCCCTTCTATGTCCGAAATGTGAATCTGCATCTAGATCTCAGAATCCCCACCATCCAGCAGTTCATGAAACGCCTCTCCAAGCGCTTCTTTGACTCTGCTATAAAGCACCCCAATCCCCTGATTGCGGCGGCCTCCCGATACACTCCCTCCCGCATAAGTAGGATTCGCCGACCAAGGCATACCCTCACTATCCCCGACGACGCCACTACCCTCCTCCAGGAGAGCAGTAAGGCCACTAGTACTCTCAGACAACATCACAAACACAAGCTCAGACATCCGTCCTTCCGTCCTCGCCGCCGAGGCCCGTCGCGACGTCCCGCACCATCACCGTGCCCGCCCCGACCCTTACTCGAGCCAGCCCGCGCAGCTGAGCCTGTAGTTTTAAATTCGCCCCTAAACACTAATAATAATACCGATCCAGCCTGTCCCTTGCTGTCCTCTTCCAGCGACGCCCTGAGCCGAGGTCCGAACCCCACAGGGGGTTACCCTTAGCGCTGTCGCTTAGTTTTTAAGTTATTGTTTGCCCTGGCTGGAGGCCTTAATTCGAGGCATCCACAGGAAAGTCCGGTTAAGCAGTAGCCATCCTCATAAAGGATGAACTGCGAGATGCCATTGTTAAAAAAAAAAAAAAAACCACCCCGCTCAATATATAAGAACCTTCTTTTTGAAGTCTGAAGATATGTTGATTTGCCCGTATAAATTATTTTAATTTTTTAATAGGGATAGGTGGACTAAAAAGTTTATATAAACGCTTTCATGAAAAACAGGTGAAACACTTAGAACAACTTCAGTAGCCAGCTTAGGTATTTTTTCTGAATTATTTGTTATTATGTCGATTCAAATCTCAATGCACATCCCTTTTGATATCATCACAGACAAAGTCCATGGTAAAGACAAAAGAGAGAAAAAAAACCGTCAGTACTGTCAGTGTCAAAAATACATCAACAAAAGAAGAGGTGCCTGTCCGTCCCAAAAATGTATTTTTTACAATAATAATTAACGAAAAATATTTAACGAAGTTACTTAACTTGGTGCAAGATTAACATGTTTATTAAGACCGAAATACTTAAAGCGATTTCATTTAGGAATCCTGTAAAATTACCTTTTTCGTACTGGGTGTTGGTATTTCTTAGATTTGCGCTCACGGTCCTGCCGCAACACGGTTATATACACCCAGACGAGTTTTTTCAAAATGTTGAGGTCATTGCAGGTGAGGTTTTCGTATTTATCTAAATATTATAAATTATTTTCTGCTCTAATCATTTAAAATTATGTCATATAGTTACTGGCGGCGATACAACTGCTTTCTCTAATTTCGAGAGATCGTATAAAACTCAACTATCTACATACTTATTTCAAAAATATGTTAATATTACTTAATTAAAAATAATACTTAATGTTATTTTCTCACTATATTCAAGATAATATTTTTTTTCACCCTACTTAAAAATCATTTAATAAAACAATCCTTAGCAAAAGTAAATGCACCCTAAAATCATATTGTGAAAGGGAGAGAGAGGTAGAATGAGATTAGGGAGGCCTTTGCTCAGTAGTGGGATATTAATCACAAAAAAAAAACATTAGGTCCAAACATACAAACTTTAAGTTATCTAAATACTATTTTAAAAATGTTGTTAGTTATTTATTTTGTGTAATAACGATTGGCTATGTTCCACAATCATCAATATACTTTAATATGTATATAAACATTCATATCTGCTGCTACTGTAATGACTCATCTTTAACAACATGCCTCTTAGTTATTCTGAATGATGGTTTGAATTATAATTCACTATGACAATGGAATTGGGCTGGACACATCTGCCGCAAGTCAGACGATCAATGGGCAAACTTATGACCCAGTGGGTCCCGCTTAATGGCAGACAACATTGTGGCAGATCTATACAAAGATAGCAGGATGAGCTAGACTTCTTTCATAAAGATTGGTCCTTGGCAGCTCTGGACAGAGAGAGGTGGAAAGAGAGTAGGGAGGCCTTTGCCCAGCAGTGGGACATTAATGGCTAATAAAAATAATATTAAATGATAATGTTTTCTGTGAAGGTTCACAGTATGAAATGTCTCAGTTAAAGTTCGACAAAAGCCTCATGTATTAGTTAATGAACTATTAAAGAGAATTCATAAAAGAGATTGGAAACGCCATGAATGGGACGCGTGGACATAAGTGACCTTATTGGTGATGTTCTTCAGAAAGGTCAGGTGCCTAGTACTCGTAACTGGCGTGTGTGTATGACCAGAAGTATGAAAGTAAATGAGGCAAAAGGAGTACCTATGTAAGGATCACAGCAGGTAGTTTTCTGTAGTCTCTACCTACCCCCATGGGAAAAAATTGTGAGGTTATTTATGAATATTTTTTTTCTTTTTCTTATATTCTGTCCCACTGCTGGGCAAAGGTCTCCCCTTTTTCCTTCCAAACCTCCCTGTCTTGAGAGCGATCTCTGGCCATGTTGGCCCTGCAAACCTTATCAGATGAATAAATAATAACACATAACGCAAAAACATCTTTGGTCTTATTTAAGTATACTCCTTTATGAAATATTGGTAGATTTCTATACATTGTCTTGAAGTTTCAAGCAAGTAACTTTCAGCATACCTATATTATTTTATATCCCTATGGAGAAGAACAAGAAAAAAGACTCCAAAAAAATGATCACCTTTAGCAAATAATTTAACATTTCCTTAATTATTTCAGGTGACATGTTCGCGATCGACATCGCAAGAACGTGGGAGTTCAACCCAAAATTTCCTATCAGAAACATCTTCATACCCAAAATGATAATCGGTCCACCCCTCCACTTCATACGCTTGATCAACCCCTATGCCAAATACTATCTCCGTGTTGATCTTAAGACCCCATTTTACCTGCTAGTTATTCCGCGACTTTTTATATGTTTGCTGTCGCTCATAAATGACTATTGCTTGTACAGAATTTGCGTTTTATACGGACAAAACTTTAGAAATAGACTAACGATCTTCGCAAGCTCTTACGTAGTCTTCGTCTACTGCTGCAGAAGTTTTTCGAACACATTTGAAATGATATTCTTCTCTATGCTTTTACTGATAGTCGCCGAATGCATGCTGAAATCAGACAAAGTGATTTATCACAATGAATTTCTCAAAGAGAAGTATGAGCAAGCAGCATCGACCGTCGAAAAAGTGAAGATCTTTAAATTATCCACACATTTGCCTAATCATACCTTGAACAAAGTTATGATTTTATCTACAATTGTTGTCATAGGGATATTCAATCGTCCTACGTTCGTAGGTTTTGCGTTTCCACCCGTTTTCTTTTGGTTACACAGAGGGTTAGGATCTAAAGTGGTGGGGTTTAAGGACTTCCACTATCGCATATTTACGTTTATAATGTGTGGGGTTCCGACGGCGTTGCTGCTGATTTTGGTGGACTCTGGGTATTACGGATACCTTACGATGGCGGACATAGAATCGCTAAAGGTATCGTGGGACAGCTGGGTGGTGACGCCGCTGAACTTCTTGCGCTACAACTCTGACATGCGCAATCTGACGCAGCACGGACTGCACCCGCGCTGGCTGCACCTCGCCGTCAACGTGCCGCTGCTGTTCAACGTGCTGGGGGTCCTCGCCGTCATGACGCTAGCTGTGAACACGTACAGGTGAGATAAAACATTATGACGTCTATCCTCTACCTAATGTTGACGAACTCACAAAAGATTTAACTCACGAAGGCGGCACTTATTACTTCGAATAAGAATCGAATCCACGAATTTAGATGAAGGGTATTTTAGCAACAAAAAACATGATCACGTAGATCAAACTAAGTCTCTTTTCTTTGGACTTTGTACAGTCGTTTACCAGACATCCATACTAATATTATAAATTCGAAAGTAACTCTGTCTGTCTGTATGTTACCTTTTCACGCCTAAACCACTGAACTGATTTCGATAAAATTTGGCAGAGAGAGAAGAGAAAACGGAAGACGGGGAAGGACATAGGATAGTTTTCATCGACATACCTCGCGGGCGAAGCCGCGGGCGGAAGCTAGTATTGTATAAATAAATAATAAATTAGGGCTCTCTCTAGTGCATGACTTCGTGAATCGTGAGACAAGAACGTCATTATAACAATATTTTAATTTCTATGTTTCACAATGGCTCTTAAACAATAGCTCATTATTTGCTTTGACTTAAATATAACATTAAACCTCAAATAATATTATGTTGTCAAACGAAGATATTTCTATGACATTGAACGTTTTTATAATACTGCATGAAACATTTCTGAATAAGTACTATTCTTCTGTAAAATTAAATAGATAAGTATAAAAAACATGAAATTGTTTCAGGTTCGTCCGCGGCCAGTACAGCAAGTTGCCGCGAATCCAGAGCATCACCGGCCTCATGCTATTCTCTCTAGTCATCCCGATCGCTGTGCTGTCACTCTTTCCACACCAAGAGGCGCGCTTTATCATCCCAGTACTTATCCCCCTGATATACCTGTTTGGAAACCATCTCTACACCAACGAGAGCGATGGACCGAAAACCAGAAGATTTAAAACAACGCTTCGGTATACTTGGTACGCGCTAAACGCTTTACTTACATTATTTTTCGGGTTCATCCACCAAGGAGGAATATACCCCTTCGCCAATAGCCTGTATCATGAGATCAAGAACAACTACGGAGTCCACACCCACGTTATAACGACCCACAGTTACAGTGTACCAACGTTTTTGCTTCAGTTGGAGAGCACCACCAAAGTGTATAAAGAGAAGAAGACAGGACATAAATATAGACTAGCTCCCACCACATTTTTACATAAATATGGATCAATGCCAATGCAGCATTTATTCGTGAAGGTCGACGACGTCTTGACTAACGCTGAGATGTTGCTGCATGAATACAAAAAGCAATACAGGTTTTATATTGCGTCCCCTTGCTCTTTGGATCAAGAAATTCGGTCGGCAACTGCAAAGTATAACTACTTTGACCTAATCGAAGAGTTTACCTACTACCCTCATTTTTGTACGGAAGCATTCCCAAAATTCCCCTCAAGTCATGACCAATTTTGTCTCGAAAATACCTCGATGGTACGAATGAACGAATCTCGCGCAGTAGATCTAAATATGTTACAAAGAATCTCATGTTTCTTGAAAAAGTTTTGTCTTAGGATTTATAGGGTTAAACCGAATACGAAATATCGAATATAAGTTATTTAAGTCAATTTTACAATTCCAATAAGCAATATCTAACTACATAAGGAATTAATTTAAGTCGTGCACACGCCGCCTAATGATAATTATTTAAAAATTGTGCTCAATTTAAGTTTATCATTAAAGACATTTTAACATTTATGTGTTAACCTGCGTATTTTTAACGGTCTAATCTATATTCATTTTAATAAATGAGGTTTTGATATATCTGAATTTGGATCTCGATCAAAATCCACGGTGAAAATAATTGGTCCTAAGCCTAGTTTTTATTGTTTAGGGTTTCAAATCAGTTATTGAACCGCCTCATCTTGATGGAACTGCTTTAATAATTCATAGTGCGCGTGCGCTATGTTGCCATCAGAAATCCCAGCGATGTACAAACATTTTTATTTTGCGTAGGGTAAGACTATGCATTTTTATAGGATTATACGAAAACGGTGTTTTTACTGCAGGTTGGTTGGTAAACCAATACTGAAAAAAGTTTTTGGATGACGTCGGGTGTTATTTTTTACATCTACATGTACTGTAGAATCGATTCCTTGATTAGCGTCGATTGCGTTGGTCTTTAAATTGGATATCGATCGATGTTGATCGCGGATAACAGAGCCAAAGCACTTTCCACCATTGAGACTTTTATTCCAGCATGGGTGCTGGTATTTAATCACAAGCACTTTACTAAATACATTTACATTGATTTATTTAGTTACTTACTTAAGTTTTATTTAATAGTTTGCTCAATTTATTTTATTGTACACATTTATTGTATTTTAATTACTTAATGTTTACTTGGCATCCATTTATTACTTAAATAATTTGTATTTACAATTGGCATACAAGGTTTTTTTGTAATTTATTTAATAATAAATATTATAATTACATTAAGTATTACATATTTATAATTTTGGATCCACTTTATTTTAGTGGATAATACACATTTTTTTCTTGTAAGTAAGTAAACTTAGTTCTCATTATTTGTGATAAGATTCCACAAAATTTGTTTAAAATAATGCGAAATCTTTGAATAACAACACAGACGTACTTAGTAATAACAATGAAATATTTTATGTTGCAATGCATCTAATGTTCGAACATTTTAAGTAGTTGGCAGCTAAAGAAACAATGCATTATACTTTGGCTTTAAAGACCCGTGTTAATGACAGTAGTACGGATTCTTCAAGTATTTACTTAATGGTTTTATAGACGACCCTATGTACCTGCAATAAAGGTAAATGTTGCTCGACGAGTTTAATAATAATATGGATTGTAAGAAATAATCTTTGCAACTCGCTAGCGTGACACTAATTTGTTTTGCTTACATCACTCACTTATACTTACCTATTTAAAAATTGCATTTATGTGCTATGGTCAAAAGTGTGAAATTAAATTATCGATATAAATATAAGTAATAATCTTACAACATTCTTCAGATGCACATCAAAACTTATTATATTTTTATAAATTAACAATGCATTTTGCGAATCTTGAACTACGATCTATCTTGTAATATTTACATAAATAGACTGCTTATTTCTATGTAAAAATATAGGTTTTAGTGTGTTAGTGATTACCAATAAAGACATCTTTGTTATTAAATACTGTAGTTTTTCTTTCTTTGGGTAACGTAGTAAACTCATCCAGAATTGGGGTTAACGATGTATTTACCTAGTCTGAAAATTCTGGGCCGCATCACCTGACACGGTATGGTCAACCACTGGTCAGTGATGTGATAATACTTGAACTACGGAAATGGCCTTGGTTTCTTTCGTAGACCATAATAAGCCGCCACGGCCACGGGTACAAAAAAACGTGTGCGGTCGTGGGACCCCCTTCAGGGACTAAGTTTCTTACGCGATCCCGTCAGGGTACCTATTTAAATTCTGTGTACGCGGTACTCGCACGCGCACACGCTCGTGTATAATAGAAAGGGAGAGAGAGAAAGTGTAAAATTAAATCGTATTTTTAATACAGAGCTATCTAGAATAAGTTTTTAGATCTCAAACAGTCGCCACCTTGGATTTTCATTTTGACCTCTCACAGAACAGAGGACTTTTAAAACCATGAAAACAATCTCTCACTCTCTGAAAGTCTATGAGAGAGTCGCATGGAGGAGGCATAACGCTTTTTCGTTATGTGACGATTTCTAACCGTTTACTCCTATTGCAAGCCGTGTTAACGAAGTTCAATGTTCAAGGAATCTCATGTTACGTCTACTTATGTTGCAGTCCTTGATGGCTGCGGGACGGCAAAGACATGTCTGGTGCCAGTTATGCGATGATCAAAGGTCAATTGTTGTTAATTAAGTTAGAGACTTCATTCATCACGATGCAGTAGTTTATTGAACCCGCTAAGATAGGAAACAGTCACAGAGTATGTAAACGCCGCGAACGGCAGAGTCTAAAGACGGCCGGCAGTACATAAAATACGTGGCACCGAAATTGCGTTGAGCGCAAAACTTCAGTCACGAATCGCAGTTTCTAAGCGGTAGGTATAGAGGTGGGAGAAACAGGGTGTAATGTTATTCATCTATAGAAAATAATCTTCTTTAAAAAAACCGACTTCTTATAAAGACACTGCAAAGTGAAAATAACTTAATTTCGGAAGTCGGTAGCAAACAACGAAAATGAGAACCCAACGACACCGACTTTTTCACTTGTTCGAAACCTGAATGATGTCCTTAGTTGCACATTTTCAAAAAAAGTTTGCACTTCTAATTTTGTTAGGATCCTCCTGTGTGTGCTCATGGCCCTCTCGGGTCGGGGGCCCCCTCCGGCTGGGAGCCCGTGGCATTTTGCCCCTAATGCCACCGTATTGTTGCGCCACTGGCCATAGCGCGAGTTGTGACCAACTTGGCACTGCACTTGTACTTGTAAGGCCTGGGTGGTATTGTTTGTTACTATTATTCTCAAATGGATAAAAGCCGAGTAGCGACTTTATTAAGTATTGACCTAACAACTCCACAGTCCACTCAATTAAAACGGCCAAGTCTATTAATCGATCAATCAAGATCTCGAGAGTAGGTTCAAAATCGTTGTTATTAACAACAGTATAGAACTGGTATTCTAAAACTGATGGCCGCTTTATAATTTTTGAAAGTGTCATTAGAATCACTCGAGATTAAAAACTTGGAACAGTGGTGTCATAAGTTTTTTACGAAATCACTACGTTTTCTCATATCACATCTGACATTGGCAGAATTGTCGACATCGGCACCATTGCCATAAAGAAAAATAGAATAGAATAGAAGTTTTTTACGTCTTTTGGATTTGACACTTGACATTGACATATTGTCATAGGTTGTCAATTGTCATAACAAACAAACTTTATGAGAACGTGGGTCTGTTGTTGACTAAATGTTTGTAATTTGTTATTTGGAATGTCTTCTCAAAAAGAATGTGTGGAATCTACTCTAGCGATGTCTCTAAAAGTAATACGAATGTACGACTGGTTGTTGGACTTATATGTACTGGTAAGATTAATTTTGAAACATTATTCATTAATTTCTCTTTTACATCTCCATGAAATCGTAATCAAGTGGCGACCGCGTACCGGAAGACGTAGCGTTGGAAGGCCCTCACAAGGTGGACCGATTACTTTGAAAAGGCTGCAGGAATCCTCTGGATGCGGGAAGCACAGAACCGGGTCAGTGGGTCGGCTTAGGGAACCGGGCGAAATGGCGATGCACGATGCTTTGGGGGTTTACGTCCAGCAGTGGATGCCTTTCGGCTGAATTTTGAGCCTTAGGATCCAACATAAAGTGCCAATTATTTTTTTACATCATCATTGCACTAAATTACTTTTCCTTTTTAGGATTTCTTCGTCGACGATCATTGGAATAAACTGCCGGATACGTGGCGTCATACTTTCGAACATATGGACCCCCAACATTTAGGAAACATTCTCTCAAACAGACCATCGAACCAGTTACTACCACTATCGTTCTTAGCTTTAATAAAGACTGTAGAGGCACTCACCTTACCAAGAAAAAAGGAGTATAAAAAAGAAAATAATAAAAACGAATTTACTAACTTTGATACATGTAAATATCATCCAAAGTTAAAGAATTTGTTTCTAAAACATGTAAAGTTAAAGAAGAGACATGAGATAAGCCTGATGGCTGATGTAGTGGTACATACTGCCCTGCAAAGTGGTTGTAACTCTGTGATAGACTTTGGTTCAGGTCTTGGACACTTAGTGCGAGTGCTAGCTTACAGGGATGACATGTATGCAGCAGGCATTGAGTGCCAGGCACAACTGACTGAGGAGGCTAGGTCTGTACCCTTGGTATGTATAAGTGGAAATGGTACATTTAGTGAAACTAGTAAAATAATGTTACAAGTTCTTTCTTGCAATGACAAACAATCAAGACTTGACATCACAACAAACTTTTACTAAGTACCAAGAAATCTATTTCAATCAATCAACTCAGCCTATTGCAGTCCACTGCTGGGGGCCTAAAAAGGCCACTGGCAGAATCATGACACAATTCATATTACGCAATTCATCTGTTTCACACCTATATTCCCTGAAGGGTTAGGCAGAGCCCAGAGGTGTACCTATAGCATTTTACAAATCTCCATACAAATGAATTGTGTGATATGAATTGTTTTATGATTCTGCCAAAGTGCCCTTTTTATAAATAAATAGCATTTTACGAATCTCCATTCAAAACTGTCATACAAATGAATTGCGTGGTATGAATTGTTTTATGATTCTGCCATAGTGCCCTTTTTAGGACCCTGGACCTATGTCCAGGGGGCCTAAAATAAATGGCCTATGCCTCTCCCAGGCTGCAGGAATCTATTTATCTAAGTTAAAATATGTTATACGTGTAGATCTTTATTTATGTTTAATGCATAAGTAACAAATACTGTACAAAGCCAGACTTAATGCCTGAGGCACTTTCTACCAGTCAACTTTAGGGTGATGCAGAGACAAAACATGGTAGGTGCAACATACGGGATAAATGCTAGGAAATTACTATAGAATACAAGAATAAATACTAATACATAGATAAGATACATACATACATATGCACAAATAAACAAAATGAATTGTCAGGAGAAATAAAAATGATTGCTAGAGGAGAAAACGAGGCGCGCCGAAGAAGGAAGACGAGCGTTCTTGGACATTCGTGACGATGTCAGGGGGGTGGGGGCGGGGGTGGGTATAAGTATTCAATATTAACAATGTATTAATCATATTTTTCAGGAAACTTGACTTTGAATTAGAATACACAGTCAAAAAATATCTCTCTCCTGAAGCTGCAGCCAAACTGAGACGCCCTCTACACTTCAATGTGACCTTATCAAGCCACCAACAGCTACTGTCACTCCCCCTACCTGATTGTATGCAGGACTATGGATTAATAGGCCTCCATCCTTGCGGAGACTTGGGACCTTTATTACTGAAGCACTTTGTTGAATCTGCTAACATAAAGTTTATATGTGTGGTGGGTTGTTGCTTCATGAAGTTGACCTGTGACGGTCCAGACCGAGGGTACCCTATGAGTAACTTTGTGAAAAGTTTGGATAGTAAGCTGTCCTTCCCGAGTAGGGAAATATCTTGTCATGCCATTGAGGTGTACTGTGAGAGGCTGCATAAAGGAAATTATGGAGATCTGAAGGTGAGCACATGGAAAGAATGAATTTGTAAGTTTTATGAGCAGGATTCCTTTAACAAAGATTGGTCCTTGGCAGCTCTGGACAGAGAGAGGTGGAGAGTAGAGGCCTTTGCCCAGCTGTGGGACATTAATGGCAAAAAAAAGTATAATTAAGCTAGAATGATGTAATATTATCAGTTTATCATTCGTTTACAGATACATGCATATAGGGCAGCGTTAGAGAGGATATTAGTGGAGCATGACCCGAAACTACGACATGCGCCAGTTAGGAGCATCAAACATTCAGATACCATGACATTTGAAAAGTAAGTTACTTATTTCAAATGTATCTGAACAGCAGTATCTTCAGTAGCATGATACCGAATAATTATAAAATGTTTTCGTACATTATGATCACTTAGGTCCCAAGCACAAGGCGTTTTTTTGACGCGCTGCAAAGTCAGTGCTGCTTTCTAATGGCGAAAAAAGCGCCGTGTGCAAGGACCTTTAGATAATAGGTAATACGGGTTGGTGTCCGCATTTCCGCAACAATGCGCGTATTTTGCATAAATGAATAAATATTTTTTCACAAATCCGACCGAAAGTTCCAGAGATTAAACGCTTCAGCTTTATTATTAGTATAGATATTGTATAAAATATCTATAATTTTGTTCAATACAGGTACTGCTCACAAGCCATAGAGCGCGTGCACCTCCCCCTACCGACATCGGGCGCGGTGTGGTCGCGTGGCCACGCCGACCTGGCGCAGTGGCGGCGCGTGGTCGTGGTGTACACACTGCGGCTGGCGCTGGCGCCGCTCGTAGAGACTGTGGTGCTGTTAGATAGAGTGCTGTATGTTTTGGAGCGAGGAAAGGGCCCAAAAAGTTTTTTTTTTTTTTCCTCTTGAAAGCGTTACAATGTTAGTTTAAGTAAGTTATTCCAGTCTACCACGGCTAACAGTCATGACTAGGGCGAGATCGCTCTCTTTCTCGATTTGTCTACGATTCTGCATAATCATCCTAAAATGTTCCCACTGCTAGGATACTGGCATTACTGGCCTCCTCTCTGTGATAGGGAGTCTACGATTCTGACGTCATCCTAATGCCTAACATGACCATTATACTCGAGTAAACTCGAAAAAGGCACGTTGACACTTCTTTTTCTCGCGACAAGAGCTCGATGTAGCAAATTATTAAAAACTAGCTTCTGCCCGCGACTTCGTCCGCGTGAAATTTCACCCTCCCCCCATTCACCTTGTTTTGAGTGGAATTTCGAAAAACCCTTTCTTAGTGGATACACTTCACAAAGAACACACTCTCCAAAAATGTCTTTACATGACCGGTTTAGGCTGTGCATTGATATAATCAGTCAGACAGGATCACAGGACTTTGAATTTTATATTAGATTGTAAAAGTAAACCTAAGTACCTACCTAATTAAAAAAAAAACTATGACAGAAAATAAAATACCTAAATAAACCTATTTCTGATGATAACTAATCTAAACTCAATAAATAAGCAAAATCCCTAAAAACTAATATCTATACGAATGACTAATCCTACCTAACAGATTTATAACACAACCTACGGTCACTACGTACACTATCAAATATACTACCCATACTTTAAAATTAAAATCTATACCTACGACTTATAAAAATAAACCTAAATAACTCTACCTTAAACTGTACTTAGTAAAAACTAAAAGGAATAAAAAGGTCGCACTGAAAAGCACGGTTTAGAATTGCAAGTAGCAGTTAAAACATACAATTTATGGAACTAATAAGAACGAACGCTCGCCACTCGATACGTCCGTTCAAATCAAAGTTCAAAAAGTGTAAGCCAAATTCAACCTCCAGCACTACATTTACAGTGCGGGTGACGTAACCTACGACAAACTTATTATTTGCGGTTGGTACAGTAATCGGGTCTAGGGATCGAACCGCAAAATTAAGTTTGTTTTTTATTGTATATACTTTTCCGAGATAAAAAGTAACCAGTGTGGTGCCTAGGATATTAAAGAATAATTATACCAAGTTTCATCGTAATCGGACCGGTACGTTTTGCGTGATGCCTGAACAGACAGACAGACAACAATTTTTTTAATCACATTTTTGGGTACGGTGTCGGTCTCATAACAACCCCTGCCATTTATTTTTTTGATATTTTCAATGTACAGAGGCCAGCACGTCAAGCTACCCCAATCTGTCACATTTCTTTGATTGATTTTCAACTTTACTGCCAAGGAATAAGGTTCATATTCAATTGGGAAAGTTTGACAGATTGGGGTAGCTTGATGTGCTGGCCTCTGTACGAATATTTAAACACTACCAAAACAACTAATACCTATTTTATAAAATAACAACAAAAGAAATTCAAATAAACTATTTAAAGACTAAAAGTCGCGCTGATAAGCACGGTTTCTAATATCAATTATTGTCTGTCAATAAGGTCGAACGCTCTGAACGCATCAACAGCCAAATATTGAATGAAGCTCGAGCTTTTTTTTTTTAGACATTACCACTCGCAGTTGCAACTCGCTAAGGTTGCCCGGACCTCCCGCCTTTTTATTATACCATACCGCCACGACCCGCGTCGAGCGCGGCAACCGTTACACAAAAATAATCCTTATGGCATGATTCAGTATTCACGCGCGACGGCGCGATGGCTTATTAGCGTATTTCATGTATACGTTTGGTGTTTCTATACCGATTACTATGATTCTTTTTTTATTGAATAGGTAATAATATTAACTTCTTTTAATTAGGGATGAGTGAGAGTATTATAAACGTAAGAGTAAACAAATATAATCAGAAAGCTCCGAACTGATAAGCTATCGGGACTTACACGTGTTATTGTGAGTCAACCATAAAAGTTAGACATATGCTGTTGTGGGATATTTTTTATATAATTTTATGTAGAACATTTCCGTCATAAATTATTTCTATGTAGCTTTAACCATTAAGGCTGCACACGCGACGGAAGCTTAAAAAATGGAGCAACTTCTCCCGTTTTCCCAACATTTCCTTTCAATGCTCTGCTCCTATTCATTCTATCGTGATGAAAAGTATACTATAACCTCCCCAGGAGTATGAAGAATAATTGTACCAAGTTTCGTTAAAATCCGTTGAGTAGTTTTTGTTTCTATAAGGAACATAGAGACAGACAGACAGACAGACAGACAAAAATTTTACTGATTGCATTTTTGGCATCTTTATCGATCACTAATTATTCCCTGATAGTTATTTTGAAAATATATATCATGTACAGAATTGACCTCTCTACAGATTTATTATAAGTATAGATAACTCATTTTTAACATTGCAACATCCGCTTGAGGTTGCGTTTCAGCAGATGTTTATAATAATTATGGGTCAAAGCTCCAGTATTGATTGAATATAAAACAAAAGTTCTCTTAACTAAATTACTTTAATTGTGGAGACAAAAATACACTTATTTGACATTGAATTACTTTACACATCATACAATTTGTATATACAGACATCGCTTCATAGAAATACATAAATGATTGAAAAAAAGCGACAAATAAAATTTAAGACTAGATTTGATCTTTGGCACTTTATAAATAGGAATATTTGTACAAGGACGTGCAAGGAATATCGAATCACAGGGTTATTATAAACATGGCGTATGTTGGGGTAAACTGCACTCTAGGAGCCACGGTCAGGTAGTCGTTATACTCATTTTTTTTTTACCAAAGCCTAAATAAGGCAAATGAGTGATGATAGTCGAATGATTTGAATGCTGGAGGTGGGAAAACACATGCGTCTCTAAGCCCACGTACCTACGTACGAGCGTGCTTTTCACGCGGCGATTTTTTTTCGCGTACTAGATTTCTGTTTTTTTTAGCGCCGAGAGTTGGATATCCAATAGTATGTTTTTTTTGACGCGCTGAGGTGCGCTCGGTTGGATTTTCAATGCTCGGCTTAACACCGAGAGTTGAAAATCCAGTGCGCGACAAAATCCCGCAACGATATTTTTACGCCCGCGCGGTGGTTGAATTAATTAATGATTTATCAACAGAAATTCGCAGCAGACATTTTGAAAAGAAAGAAAAAGTATTTATTGCGACTCGTACAGGAAGATCACATGATCACAAACTAATCACAGTCAAAAACAAAAAAAAAAAAAACAACCAATATAAATTTTGCAATAATTTTCGGTCGAGAAACTTGCCCTGTGATGCTTAACCCAAATTTTCATTGATGAGCTGGATTTCAACGAACTTGCGTCTTCATTCATTCATTTAAGACGATTCAAGAATCGTTTTTTTTTTGCCCCGAAAATAGCCCCATCCTAAAAAATATCTAAACCTGTGAATTATTCGGGAGAGGGCTATTTTAGCAGCGAGTAATGTCAATAAATACTAATTCTGTAATGTTAATTTAATTCTTGTTTTCTCTTTACGACCGTGGATTCCATTGTGCGTAATTAAACGATGTTTCCTATCTTATGATGTTATTTTGATAACATTAACACATTAACATACATTTTTATCTTTAAGGTGGGTGGTATAGGGAACCAATTACATTGGCGTCTTAGTTGCTATGAGCGTACCTTCTTAATTATAACTACATAATAAAATGTCTTTATTAGGCAGAATTCAAACAACAAACAAATATAAACAAACTTATGCTATGCTTAGACTATTCAAACTTATGTTACAAAAGTTAAACAAATATCAACTTTATTTTAATGAATCCATATGGAGGCTCTTCAAACTATGTTCTATGAAGATACAGAGAAGTTATTATTACTTGTGCCAAAGTAAATAAAGTTCGTATTTTAAAATTTTATTTTTATATTATTATATAATTTTATACACCTTTTTGCATATGTACCAGTAAGATAAATATGATTATTATGTTATTATTTAATCAATTAATATTACCTCCAATCGCCTGAAACACAGGATTACCTGGTTCAGGCACAAATCATAGTGAACTTGATATAGATTTAAGAAAAACTGTATTTATCGTTAGTTCTTATATTTTTGAATACATTTCATTATTATTAATGGTAACTATGTTGATTTCAGAGTGATTAGCACTATTCAAAAAGTTATAAAAAATGTGATGTAGCGTAAACTGAAATTTATTGTGTAGGATTTAAAGTTATTTTTCCATAGGTACAACTATATTTCGCTAGTTATGCTAAATTCCTATGTAATTATAACTAGTACTCTTTGTGTTTAATTAATCCATTTTATTAATGCACATAATGCAATATAAGTAAGTACGTCAAGAAAATTTTTAGGAGTTAGGGTGTCTGCCCACTGTGACGCGGAAAAAGCGGAGAAGTGCAGAGCTAGGAAAACATAAATATTATTCGGTAGTTTAGACCCAAAAACTAATTTTGTGTTAATAAACATACTGTTTTGTTACAGGCCTGTCATGTGAGATTCGACCAGTGTTCGACCCAAAATTGTCGCCTCGGAATCATATTATAATAGCGAAAAGATTATAATTAATTTGAAATTAGGTACACTTGAATATAATTTATTGTTAATTTAGTGAATACTATAGGTGCTTATGTGAGTGCTTATCATGTTATTTAAGGACTGTTGTATCAAATAAATATGGCTAAAGGTCCTACTTTACGACAAGAGTTTTTTTTTTAATTCTTCAACAGGGCAGCGACTTAAATAGGTCGCAACCTTACATGTAGGTTGTTGCGTCCTATTTAAGGCGCTGCCCAAACTTAGGACACCGTGCGCTTGTTTTTTGTCGCACAGTTAGGCGTAGTGGTACATATTACAAGCCAGAAAAAGTGAGTGTATTTTCAAAGAAAAGACTGATTCAAAAATATTTCATACAAATAAAACAGTATCGTGATAAAACAATTGTAAAACTGAGCACATAAAATATCTTATGTAATGATATTATAGGGAATTCAAAAAACTAAAGAAATACCTAAAAATTATTCCATTGAGCCGTGCATTTATTTTTTTATTTAATTAAAACTGCAAAATTACTTTTATTTTCGTGGTCATTCTATTCAACTAACATCAAATGCATCGCTGTTTTGAACCTTATGTGTTCCTGCGATGCGCTAATTTGCTTCTATCGCGCGAATACGCTATCGCCACATTCATAATATATGTCACTTTGTTCGGTGAATCTGAACGCGCAGTCGCACCTACAGAGGGCGCTTTCCAGTTTTCCGAACAAAAAGTGACAATGATATCGCTTTTTAAATAGGACGGGGGATAAGCCGTTGTAGGTATATTACTTATGTTATAGACAGTGCCATCCACGAAAACGCGCCCCACTCTTACTAATTGCTATTTAATTCCGCTAGTGTTTTAGTTTCTTGAAACACACTAATTACCCACTAATAAGTAGTTACTGTGTATCGACAAAACTAAAACACTAGCAGAATGTTGCACACTTGTACTGCAAGTGATTAGGAAAAAGAGTGGGCGAGTCTTCGTGGATGGCGCTATCTGTATAATTTTAGGTATGTTGAAAAATAATCTATAAGGTACTTTGAATCATCAGGCTAGTCTGTTCAAGTGGTCACAATGCCCTTTTTTTTAACCTATTTTCTTAAGTTATTTGCCTATAAGTACATTATAACAAGAGCAACAATATTTTGTAAAATGCACACATTCACAGTTTCAATAAATAATATATACCTATTAAATACATAGCGTACCTGTATAACAGGATGGTCAATCAAATTCTACATATTAACATAGGAATAAGTATACATAAGTATTATATTATTTAAAATAACATGACATAACATCACGACTGTAATTATTCTCGAAGGGTTAAGCAGAGGTGTACCTTAGCATGTACTATCGCGGACACTCCCGCCTGACCACCAATAAGTTCATTTTTGCTTGCACTCAAAAAATAGAAGAGCTCTCTAGTAAGCGCGCAAAGATAAAATAGTTCATTAAGCTGCGTTGCGTTATCGCCTTCCTAATAGGCGAAAACTTGAAGGGGGCGTGGCTTGACGCCGCCGCAGGATGTAGCCAAAGTTTTTTTTAAGTGATCAGGCGGAAAAGGCCGCGATGGTACACCCACATTTCGCAAGTTATATTTAAGTCCCATGTTGTTGTGTTATGTTATTTCTGGTAATTTAAGATATACCTATACAATTTCCAATTAATCCTCACAAAGCTCGTATTTATTAGACTAGTGATAATTGTACGACCGTGCTATTAACATTCTTTATAATTATTTTAATTTACAATTGCACAAACGGACATCAGGTGTGAGCGAAATATTTTTTCAAATAAGTAATAATATTATACATTTTTGTGCAGGAATTGGAAGGGATATTTGTCTGATAAAGTGATGTTTATGGACGTCGAAAATGATTTCAATAACCCTAATTGAATAAAAAAAAGTTTCTTGAGAATAATATAATAATAATGATGCTTTGTTTCCCCGAAGGATTGGGTGAGGTGACCTATAGTACCTACACTACACTACAGATATAGATACACCTAGTGCCCAGCTTACGTACAAAAATCGTAAGCCGCCACTTTCGCGCTCGGTCCTGTGTACTGCTGGCTGGGTGAGTGAGCGCAGGCGCTAGGCACCGGGGGTGGGGCGAGATGGGTGCCGCACGCGGCGGCGTCTTTGATTCGATTTGATTTTCCCATCACTAAATAGTGCTTGACGTCATAGTTGGTAGTCAAAAAATGGCACGCTTGGTTTTCATACAGATCGTGATACTTGCGTTATCTAGGTCTATCTATATCTGTGACCTACAGCCACATTTCGCCCAGGTCCCAAATATAAGGGGCCAAGGCCAAATAGGGAAATAGGGGATATATTGCCATCAACCGGGCACAAATCACAATAAATGATAATGATTGACTGGATGCTGATAATTAATAAGTATGTATTATTCATACATTACTTTTGCTGAACTACATTAGAACAAGCAAATTAAAAAAGACTTGATAAAAATTCTGACGTCGACAAACATTCCCCCTGGTAACAAATTGTGGTTTAACGAGTCTTTGTCTATTAACTGTGATAAGTGATAACACTTGTAAGTATATATATAGCCTAGGTATACCCTAATTGCGTAACACACTATAAATCACAATCTAAATAATGTTGAAGGAATCTAGCTAATTCATTGCTCCATAAGGTAGGTATGAAAATATTTTTTGCTCAACAACTTAAATAACGCAATTAATGTTTTTGAACTTTCAAAGCTATTCCTTCTGTTAGTGCGTTACGCAATTACCCCGGATCAACACCAAAATTAACTAACACTGTGGTTGTTGTGGTGTTTGTGTTTTATTAAATCACTGCATTAGGACATGTGTCATAGGAAGATGTCACATGTCTTCCGATATTTGGTTCTAGGACATGCCGGTTTCTTCACGATGTTTTCCTTCACCGTTATGAGAGCATAAAATAAATTTGTGATGAAATAATATAGTCTAAAACCAAGGTTAACTTTTAAACCACGTTTTGTTAAGGGCCAGGTTCGCGTATTTTCCTTTACGTGTTCAATTAGAGACACCAAGTTCATGAAGATTTCGATGAGCATATTGATTTTCCGTGCTACAAAAGCGTGGCGATTTCACACAGTTGGTCTTTAATGGAAAACGGAATGAGAAATACGCGTCGGGGTCCAACGTTCTCGCTCTGTTCACATAAAGCATTGACTGGCGTCGCATTCGCCTGGGCATCATGCGTTAGCAGGCACGGTCTGCGGCAGCATGGGCGCCGGCTCTTCATCAGAGTCGTCAGAGTGCACGCGTGTAAACCGACGCCGCTCCAGCAGCCGGCGTAGCTTGAACTCGCCGTGTCCGTACTCCCAGCGGCGACGGGTAACACCCTTGCGGCCTAGCGATGTGTTAGCTTACTTACTGACTGAGGTAATAGGGATGATGATATTTTTTTAAATATTAAACTTTAATAATAATTATGTCAAAACCCGCAGGGCAGCATGTGGCGAGCTGTTGGGCAGTAGCGACCCCACGGACCCTATCTCCCGGGAGAAGTTTGTTCCTCACCTCTGGCTTGCCTTTATTGGCCGGCTGGAGTGAACAATGACGAGGAACAGAGCTCCCACCTCATTCTTGCCTTTATTGGCCGGCTTGAGTGGAGATTCGCAAGAGCAAATGTGCTCGGAGGAAGGAAGTATTCCAGTAAGATGCTGGTAGGGATCTTGACCGTACTTCCGGGATTGTCCTGATAGCCGTGGAATACCTCTCCACTCCTCATAAGCACCTCAGGAGATGTTGCCCCCTTGGCACTACGTCACTATGTGCTAGCGACCGTTTCCGGGGGCCCACTATTGAGTGTGCAAGTCACCCCCTGCCATTTTATTCGTGTATATATAAAACATTGATCAGGCAGGGGTCATAGTTCTTCCATAGTTCATGGTAACCAGTCCACTTTAGCCACCCAAACCCATAGTCCAACGTCATATTTTCCATATCCTGCAATAGTCCTACACCAACCGGGGGTTGTCCTTGGGTGCACCTGCATAGTGCCAACAGGGATAATCGCCGGTTGGTGCCTCATTTCATTAAAAACGTTCAACGGGCCTCTGCGAGTTGGCTTCGGCCCCTCGTACGCCTTTCAAAGGACCGGGACCCCATGGTCCCGAGGTATGTTAAAGCATAAATTATGTCAAATAGTGCAAATGATAATAATAAAAGGCCTAAAAGCTTAAAAAATGTCAACTTATTAACGTTTTAAAATAACTGCTAGACAGAGACGTGACGTCACGGGCACACGGCTATGTAACTTCATACTAGCGCCATACATTATCTTACCGCATGTCAAGGACGGGAACAATCCCCTCAAAAATCTTTTAACCCAAAAATAAGGTGAGTATAAGGTCCTTAAAGATACGGTACCCAGTTTTCAAAGTGAAGCGATTTTAAAAGTAATACAGCTTAATTTGATCATAAGGCCTTGTCCAGACACATGAAGTTTTAAACACGTACACACGACGACATATCAAGCTATACATTTCCAGTTTCAGTTGACCTCGCATTGTATAGGCTTTTCGTACAGACGCCAGCACATCAACCTACCCGAAACTGTCAAATTTTCCCAATCAACTTTGAACCATTTATACTTTAGCGATAAAGTTGAAAATCTATTCAAGAAATTTGACAGATTGTAGTAGCTTGATGTGCTGGCATCTGTACAATGAGATGTCAGCTGATACTGGAAATATATAGATTAATATTTCGTTGTGCGTACGGATCGCTGAGATACTAGCCAGTACGTTCCGCCCAAATGCACACGTTTAATACTCTGAAAACCTTGTTGAGTTACACAGCAGATAAAAACAAATAAATAAATCAAACCAACATACTACCATGTTGTGAAAACTAATCAATGAAATGAAATTAAATTAGCGTAGGAATACTTGTGCTTTACTACAAAAAGTGACCATAATACTGAGGGCCTGATTCCCAGATCGCACTTTTGTGTGATACTTCCTGGCCGCCGCGCCACAGTGGAAAATTAAAGAAACACGTTTCTAGATAAATTGTACCCTTTATGTACTTAAGGGTACATGTAGTGAAAAAAATTGTACCTCAACGAATAATGAAATATAATGAAGTTTTGGTGGCGCGGCTGGGAAGTATACTTCCTGGCCGCGCCACCAATACAAGGCTATAATTTCTTAAGTAATAAAATTTTAGATTTTTACAATTTATTTAGAAACGTGTTTCTTTAATTTTCCACTGTGGCGCGGCCAGGAAGTATCACACGCACTTTTGAGTTTACTTTTCTAAGTGTATAGCGTTCATATTCGAATGTAAACAAGAGTCATACAAATATGAATCTTATTTGCTTACACACTAAGTTTATATTCATTTAAAACGCAAATTTCTCCGAATCTGTGAATCTTGTCCTGAAAGCCGAACTAAAAAGGTGTAGCATGCATCGGTGCATAAATAAAAATACAAGAAGCTGCTTCCAATAAATATATTTTTACAATCCAACAATATAATTGCACATCACAACTCTTCACAATCACAATATTTGAAAGCGTAAAATAATATTAAAAGTGAATCTCTGTAATAAAAAGAAATAACTGTAATGGAAATGTGAGACAAATAAACTAGCTGGTGTAACCACTTAGGCCATGGACGCACTATTACTAGTGCGTCCTCAGCCTAAGTGGTTATTATGATGGTGATGGTGGCGATTATGATGCGGCGACGACACAAGTCAATTTTGTACGTCGCTTATGTTATGGGCTCGCACTGGGCCCGCGTGGTAGATTAGCCCACTCTCTCTCGAAGATATCTCCAAGAGAGCAAGAGAGGAGGCTTGTGTCCCAGCAGTGGGAACATTATAAGCTGATTATAGTATACGGTATAATGCCACAAATTGCCATGTTTTGTAAGAGTTTATTTTGTCGCATCGCATCGCATTCGCTTCACCAGTGCAACCACTGCCTTATTATTATCACCGCCAACCAAATAATTCAACATGATAAAAAAAAATACAGAGTGATAATTTCCATTGTTCAGATTGATTGTAGATATTTTTATTTGCATGGCGGCAAAAAGTTAACTACAAAAAAAACCCCTGATGAAATAGTGGTTTGATATAAAATAGTCCATTTTAATTATGACAAGTAGTTACACTCATCATCTGCCTAGCCTTTTCCCAACTATGTTGGGGTCAGCTTCCAGTATAACCAGATGCAGCTGAATACCAGTATTTTACATGGAGCGACCAACCCGCACCGGGCCCGCGTGGTAGATTACAGCCAAGTCCCTCTCTCTGAGGGGAGGCCTGTGTCCCAGCAGTGGGAACCTTATAGGCTGATTATGCTGCATGGAGTGACTGCCTATCCACAACGCAGCTTATCTTAGTAGTAATTACTCTTAAAATAAAATAAGAACTTGGCAAGTTTTAAGGAACTATTTTACACCAATTTGCTAACTACATTATAAAATATATCTTGAAGGTAGCGAATATAAAACTAATGCAGAACAAAATATACAGAAATAAATAAACATTACTATCGTATTCGAGATACGAGGAAAATAAATAACAAGTAAAATAACAACATTATATCCTTCGATCAACAATAGTAGTGGATTTTCGATGAGCGCATCAAAAACGGCCGGAAAAATAAAACCATAAATAACTTTGTGGTCTTATTTTGCAATATAGTTTTTTCAACCTTATTGCTTAGAAGTTATGTTTTATTTTTCTATAAATATGTATTTTTAAAATACGTTTACTTTTCAATCAAAGTAGTGAATATATTGCAAACGATAATACACTTTATGTTGGATGCTTAAGGTTTACAATCAAGTTGTTATGCAATCGAGGCCACTTCAGCGATGTGTTTTGTTCCTAATCCTTAATCCAGTACTATTGTTGATCGAAGATTAGATCATTGTGATTCGAGATCACTTTAGTCATTGATAAAATTAATTTCATTTTAAATAGTTTTTTTTTTTACTTATAATTATTATTAGTAAGCATTTAAATTTTAAAGAAACATCAGATCGCAAATAAGAGATAAGTCGGCTATTTATAATTAGGATTAGTTTCCAATAAAAGCCTTTATTATTTTCGTTACATTCATCACAGAAAACAACCATTCATTTATAGTTACAAATATTTGTATTCTTTATTATATTTTTTATGTTTTTTATAATACTTTGTTATTATTTCTGTTGGTTGGAGTTATCCACAGTTAAATTAGTTTTTATTTAAAAAAACTGGGCTTTCTTTAATTTTTAATATTTATTGGAAAGTATAAATTGAGGTATGTCTATTGCCTATGAGATAACGTTTAATCTGTATTAGTGCCGTGGTTTATTTATTTTTTATATACAACCTTCGAAATATTAGGGTATTTTGGGTTTCTCTGGGGACTTATGTGAAGATGATGGGTATCAAGCTAATATTATGGTAGCAAACAGAATTTAAAGAATCTCGGCATGATTGCTAACTACTGTTTGAAGAAATGATTTATTTTTAACTTGCACAGTACCTAATGTATTAAAGAATAACTAAAAATAAACTTGAAGTTATTAGGTTTAGGTTAGATTTTCAGTAATTATATTAATATTATTTTTGTGGTTTTCTTTAAAAATAAATCTTGCTAAGCTGCGTCCACATTGCACTTGGGATATTTCCACAGGCAATACATTGTAACAACTGGGGTCGTGGTTTTAGCATTGTGTGTGTCCATTACCTCGTGGAGCTTCGAAATGGAATATGAGTGCATGCTATAATCTGTTTCAAAATTACCTGATAATTATAAACAAATGAATAAAAAAATGTACATGTGGATGCTAATAATTTGTAGTGTCATTTACCAATTTACGAAAAATACGAGCATTGACGTGGAATTGCGGACACTAGCTATTACCTACATGTAGGGAATGTGTTACTGTTCCGGCCCTTGAGTGATTGCTTAAGAATTTAACGTAAACATGGTTTGTTTACATTTTCACCAGATACTTTCTTAATAGACTATTATACATACTGTGACTATAAAAACATAATGTATAGTTTGGTGAAATGACAAAAATGTGGACGCAGCTTGAGAGTTCAGTATACGTGTGTGTATATGTGGTGTGTCAATGCACGAGCGGCTCGGCCTCGTACCCCTTACCGGTGTTGCGCGCGCGCAGCAGCGCCAGCGCGGCCAGCGCCAGCAGCGCGGCGGCCGCGGCCCCCCCCGCGCCGCCCAGCGCGCCGCTCCACCACTGCCACGCGCCGCCCGCGCCGCCCGCGCCGCCCGCGCCGGGGCTGCCTACCACTTCTGAAATTAGGTTTTAGTTCTCTCTCTTTAATCTATTGGATCGGTAGCTTGTTACAAAGCAACATTGGCATTTTAATTGTTTCTGTAAATACGGCATTTAATGAAATAAAATAGAAAATTTTGTAAAAAATTAATTCAATCTAATGCATAAGTTCAATTAATAACATTTGAAGTAGTTACAACAGTAGTACATTCCCAAGTAACACAAAATCGATATAATGGAAAGAGTGATGACCAGAATTTTTCTTCTAGCTGCATTAGAGAATTTGAAGGGTTTTAGCAATATCTTGCTTCTGTATAGCAGCATGTTATTAACTTTGTAGTTCCTAAAGCTAAATAATACTCTTTTTCAATCTTTTGTGTAGCTAAAGGTTTTATTTTAGATATAATATATGCCCCTGTACAGCTTCTAATACAGCTGTAAGCATTTTACAAAAGTGTAAGCCGAATGTAAGCATTAATTACGGCTTAGGCTATTAAAAAGCATTTAAAATTCTTTAAAACTGCTCCATAGTTTATAACGACCTTTCGCATGGGTCAAAACTGTTTAACGGTGTACATTGCTGTTGTTTTAATGCCAGCTGTTGAAAAGTATTTCATAGTAATATTTTATAGCCTTTATCTATACAAACGTATAATAAGAAGAATTTTAACAAGCAATAAGTCTTATACCGGCATCAAATCCAGCCAATAACCAGCTTTTAACAGTTCGTGTACTATTGTATTTTTTTATATAGGGCAGCATAGCTTAGGAGTCAGTAGGTAGGTATATATAGGCGCTTGGTAATGTAAAACTCGCGTTGCCCATACTTGCCTACATTGTCAAGTGGGTAGGAATTTAAGTAATATGTAATTATATACCTACTTACCTATAAATAGTTCGTAAAAATAAATACGATACTGTATCAAGTCACACTAAAGCGGGAATTGATTTAGCGAAATTAGACCGTGTAACTTCTATGTTTTGTCGTTCTCTACTTACCTATGTTGGTACAGGTTTTACCAAATCTTAAAACGTTTATAACGAACCCTAAAATGTGTACATTAAAAAATCTATGAACGCTGCTCTAATCAAGCTCTGCTACAGCCTGAACATATTTTTAAATCCTTTTTAATGCCTTTACCAAGCCAAAAGAATTACAAGGAATGTAGAAAATGCCTAAAGTTTTTAATTATGCTTACGCCATTTTGGTTTCTATTTCGATAATATATAAAATTTAATTTTATGGTAAACAATGCTTAGAAAGGATTTCAACCTATGGTATTGATCGGCCGGTACAAGACAGGATCATAATGACTAAAACTAAAGATTTCTTCGGAAGAGCATATTTTTTTTTAGAATTCCGCATTTTTTTATAGTGTTTTTGTAATAAATAGCTCTTTAATTCGAAGGCGCATGAAATATTTGATGCAAATATATACATACTTTCACAGTAAACTGATACTCGCAACCTTAATTCACTCATACAGAACAAAAAACAAGAGTTTAATTACTCTCGTAGCACTTATATTTTTTGTTGAAAGTATCACACGTCATATTCTTTTTTACACACAAGATTTATTAATATTACTTACCAGAAATTTAAAATTGTAATGGAATAAGCTGTATAAGAGCCGCATTTAAGATATGCGCAGTGCTTTAACCTGTTTTCACAGCCCATTATAATGCGTTTATCATTCTAGTAGACAACCAACATAATGCTGCTAAAATGCCATTCTAATACTTAAGTCTGTATAATTTGGGGCCCAAATTAGCATTACAAGAGCTGTATAGCGGTTTATAATGCCCAATTTTAGACTTCTTATCTATAATATCTTGATATCTTGAATAATATGCTAATTCTGTTATCCATCAATTATAAAGCTATTTTGTGCTACTTGGGTTACTCCCAATAGTTTAATAAAGAAACGTGAAAGTTACATACCTTCTGGAAGTTAAATAATTTCCTATGGAATATGCAATACAATTACTACTACTATATTTGTAATCTAAACAAAACGAGTAATTAAACAAAGCAAAATTAAACATAAGCAAGAAAACATAAAACGACACACATCACTACATAAGTTGCAATTTAGAAACTGAACATTACAGTCATGATTGATTTTGACCCATATTTCTTTTAGAGTAAAAAAAAGGCGCGCGATCAGAAAGATTATGTACCTACAACCACGGAACGTAAAGGTTAGGCAATTTTTAAATACATTTTTTCCCGAAAATTATTCTGTTCAAATTGTAATTAGCATTACTAAAGTTAGCAGTTAGTTGTCGGGTAAATAATAACTTACATTAACGTTTTCATTCCGCAACTGTAAATATGTTCACTCATGCGCATAAAAGAAACAAAAGCAAAACACAACGAACAGACACAAACCTACTCACCGACAGTCGCGGTAGGCTTCACGTGTGACGTCACATTCTTCTCAAACCGGCTTTCATTCCTGAGCGCCTCATCAACGAACTTATACACCCGGAACGGGTTCAGTTCAGCGACATACACCTTGGAGCCGTCAGCTGATGTGACGATGTCGTGGGGGTTCTGTAGACCTTCTTCGGGAGCGAAGGTCTGGATAAGTCGGCCCGTCGAGAAGTCGATAACGAAGCCACGGACTGGAACGGGGTTTGGTAAGGGGCTGTCCGGTCCGTTTACTACGTAGAGGCGGCCGCCTGTGGATTAAGTTCTTGTTAGCGAATCTGCCTATGTTTGTGAAATAATTATTAGATACGCCTGTTATGATTATTGGGAAAGACGGCAGTGTTAAGAAGTTATTCTGTGAAGGCAAACGGTCGACAGCTTGTAAGACGGAAAGCGGTTACCACTGCCAATTGGTTTTGCTCACCAAGGGGCTAGCTAACATGTTCCGGAATTAAAGCACACCACGAAACACCCCAATTAGTACTCATAATACATACACTGAATTTTTTCAATATTGTCGCAGCCAACTGGTTAAATTAGCCGTTTAGTTAACCGCCTGGCCTTTGAAAGTAGTGCTCGTCTCGCTTCGCTCCCTCGGCTCGCACGAGGTTGATCACAGTTCTAACCTAACCCATGTGGTCGGGGTGCCCTGGCTTTGTTACTGCAACCAATTCGGCTCGCGGTTCATTGGTTACAGTTCCAACCTAAACTTAATTGAATATCATTTAAGCCATTAGTTGAACGGCCGCCGTTTAGTTAATAAAAGGCTAGGCGGTTAACGAAACCGCCAATTAAACCAGTTGGCTGCGACATAATATGCAACATTGTTTATTTATTAAAATATTTATACCGATTGTGGCAGAAAATTGTGGTCACATTACAAATCTACGCACGTACTGTACAGTTGCACATTTAGGGTTTGGCATAGTAGGTATTCCGTCCATTTTGGTTTGTTTTGAAGTGTGACAGTAATTTAATGTAGTTTTATTTATTTTTGAGATAAAAATTTAAGATTTTTTATTAACTTGTAGATGTTAAGATAGTAGAAACTAAAACTCACCATGTACAGGAGCATAAGCCACACTGAACAGCCTGCCGCCCATAATCCAGCTGCTAAAGCTTCCCTCATAGGTTCCGTTGTCGTGTCGGAAGCAGGCCACGCGTCCTCTCTCCCGGTCAGCTACACAGACCAACCCGCGGTCCTCTGCTAGTGTGAGCGCGTGGGGCACGTTGAACGCGAATGGAGAGTTGCCATGACCTGTATGATAATTAATTGAGATATATGTTATATAATGGTCGCAGCCAGTAAATATGTGCAATTCATAACAGAACAATGCTTTAATTTTGCCCTCATGTCGCGTGCAGAGATAAATCACGCTGTCTACAACTTTGAACCTCGTTACAATTACCGATAAAATAAGTACCGTAGCGTAGTAAACAACACCCTAATTGCAAAACTCACTTTTGATCACAATTTTGAGAAAGTTTTGAAGGATAATCCATTGCTTCATAGATTTGAAAAATTCGTATGCTCAACAACGTAAATAACGCAATGAACTGTCAAAATTAAACCCATTGCGATATTATCATTTTATGTGGGTTACGCAATTACCTAGCCGGTTTAATCCTAAAGTCGTGATTAAACAAATTTTCAAATATGAATTTCACCCGCGTTTATTTGTTAAGCTATCAGGATTCTCCAGTGTCAGAATGGTAAGTATTTATACCCATTAGTCAGGTACACACGGCTTCACATCGAGCTATACATTTCCAGTTTTAGCTGACCTCGCATTGTTTAAGTTTTTCGTACATTCACACTGAGAAAAACGGGTTACTTAAAATTGGCAAATTTGTAATGTACCGGCAGCCAGATACGTATAATGTGCGTTTCACATGAAAATTATAAGAGCCATACTTATAATGACACGACACCATGTTATGTACGTATGCGGCATAATGCTCTATAAAGACAATGTAAACGAGTTACTTGTAATGAAGCCGTATCCATAATACGTAAGCCGCATCATGAAATTACTGTGCCCGCACTGTTAACGTTTACGTATGCGGTTTAATGATGCCGCATATGTATTAACAGAGCAGCATACGTAATTTACATACCCCGCAACAGGAAAAATGTATGCGCTATACGAACGACGTTATACAGCCGCATTATTTCAGTATCCAGGCTCTTTACAACAGTAACTGGTTACCAAATCATTGTACTGACTCCGTCTCATTAAGTCATGGTCCCGGTTACGTACATAATGTACGAGCAGGGTCGGGGATATGCCGATACATTTTACGCACACTGGATAATTAATAATGTCTCCGCCTACATAATCATTTACGTATCCTGGCTCATTTTACGAACTCCGTTTACTTACTGACTGTGTTCGGTACATAGAATCTTTATAACGTCAGCCGCATCATGAAATTACTGTAGCGCACTCTTAACATTTACGTATGCGGTTTAATGATTCCTCACAGAGCAGCATACGTAATTTACTTAACCCGTAGCATAAAATATGTATGCGCTATAAGTACGACGTTATAATGCCACCTTATTTCAGTATCCAGGCTCTTTAAAACAGTAACTGGTTGCCAAATCATTGTACTGAATCCGTCTCATTAAGTCATGGTCCCGGTTACGTACGTATAATGTACGAGCAGGGTCGGTGATATGCCGATACATTTTACGCACACTGGATAATTAATAATGTCTCCGCCTACATCATCAGTTATTACGTATGCTGGCAACAGTAACTGGTTGCCAAATCATTGTACTGACTCCGTCTCATTCAGTAAAGGTCCCGGTTACGTACATAATGTACGAGCAGGGTCGGGGATATGCCGATACATTTTACGCACACTGGATAATTAATAATGTCTCCGCCTACATAATCATTTACGTATCCTGGCTCATTTTACGAACTCCGTTTACTATTATACGTTTAACTCCAAAATAATCTCGACTCTCTGTGTGCGTACTTATGTTACATTTCTTCTCGCTGCAAACAGCTGGTATTATTATTAAGATTTTGTAGGCTATTATAGCGTAGGTATTTTCGCTTTTGTACGAGAGTGAGGTATCTGTTACGAAGTAACTATTTAGTAATCTGTGCCTGCGCCGCCTAAACCATAGTAGAAAGAGTACTAGTAGGTTATCAGCGTGACCACTTTTTAATGAGGGAATCTACCAAAGACACTGCTAAAATCTACTGAAATCTACTAGGTCGCATTTTAAAATCTACTAATTTTTTAGAGTAATATTTGAGCCGTTTTGGGAGGATATCATTTGAAATAAAACACATTTGTTAATGAACCCTACATTTAATCAATCATTTATGATTAACATTTTTGTATTTATTGTCATCGTCATCGAATTTTTTAACATTTTTATATAATTGTTTTTAAAATAATGGGTTTTCTTCCCACTCCGCACGATAAGTTTGATCGTATCTTCTTTTCAATTATTTTAAATTACATACAATACAAATGAACGAAAACGACTAATAAAACTGTGTTGTCTATCATTATAGGAGCAACTTAAAAATGATCTAAGTTGAAAGACCTGTTTTATAAAAATAGTTTTTATCCAGTAGAAAATTAAATTCAATTTGCTAAGCCCACAGTAACGTTCATTCATTAATAAGGTAATCCCCCAAATCACTTTCGTGTGTTGCCAACTGTAAAATTAAAACTTTTTGGACATGGATGCTTGGTTTTAAGCCTAGTAGTCTTTGATAGCGAATTAATACCAAAACCTACCGATGGGTTTCTCATTTCTACTAAATTCTACTAAGACATTTTATCCTACTAGATCATCGTCTTATTTGCTTCAAATCTACTAAAAAAGTAGAAATCTACTAAAAGTGGTCACACTCTTATCTAACTTCATACAAACGCACCGCACGCGGCTTGTATGTGTGCGCCATAATATCTAATGATGCGCGATGCGCCCATCGAGAAGCATCGCGAGATTTTGTTTGAGTGTGCGTGCGGCGACGTTAGATATTATGGCGCACACATACAAGCCGCGCGCGGTGCGTTTGTATGAAGATAACGTACTCTATAGGTACTCATTATACTATGCCTAAACGAAACAGCAGGAGCAGGCCTACATTTCGCCGCGCGGTAGAAAGAGAGGGGGATATTACTTCCTCTCCTACGCCGCGCCGGCGCCGCGCCTGCGCGGCAATGTATGTACTTTCCCTCCGTCTTACGAATTTTCGACCAGGTCACGTGTCCTGACACGAGTTTAACATTTTTTTCAACACACTTGCTCATAAAATGGCTCTAATTTCACCGCAATTAGGCACATAATGACACCTGTAATCAAACTGTGACTTTTTCTTTACTATTATTCACAAGTGAGTTATACTTAGGTTTTTTTTTTTTAAATTGGTCGATTTGCTTTGTTTTTAAAAAAGTTTCGAAACAAAAAAGATCGTGTTCAATAGTACAAATAAATTAATGTACCAAATAACAATACAACATGAAAGTATTTCAGTAAATAATCTGTCTGATGAGACCGCTATGCCATCAAAACAGTTAATTATAATTTTACCAACTGCACATTTACTAATTGTTTCTCTAAATAAACTTTTTACTCACTAAATAAAATGGCTTTTTAGTATTATTTTCTTCACAAGTGTGTTGAAAAACGTCGTATGATACACGTGTGTATTGATGATTACTGTCCTTGGCTCTCTTAAGACCCTCACCTAACGGCTCGGGTCTCAATGGCGCCTCAGCGGTAATCACCAACATTACACACTTGTACCATAATGTACAGACGCCAGCACATCAAGCTACTACAATCTGTCAGATTTCTTTGATAGATTCTCGACTTTATTTCTAGAGCATTAGGTTCAAGGTTCATTGAGAAAAATTGACAGTTTCGGGTAGCTTGACCTGCTGGCGTCTGTACTATTTCAACACACTTGCTCATAAAATGGCTCTAATTTCACCGCAATTAGGCACATAATGACACCTATAATCAAACTGTGACTTTTTCATTACTATTATTCACAAGTGAGTTATAGGTTTTTTTTTTAAATTTTATTGGTTGAGTTGCTTTGTTCTTAAAAAAAAATCGATACAAAAAGATCGTGTTCAATAGTACAAATAAATTAATGGTGAATAAAAGTGCACAACGCCGCTAAAGAACTTTTCACTTCAAAAAACTATTTTAGGTTCCTTTGTGATTTTCCTACAAGATTCTTATTAAGTATGCCTACATTATTGAAGTAGGTACCTAGTTTATCTACCTATGAGTTTATGTTTGTTCAGCGAGATCATGAATGGTAGGTAAGCTTATATTTATTAAGTAAATAAAAACTTTTGGATTTTGCTTGGTTGGTTATTTATTACAATAATTTTATTATTATTATACTAAATATACCTGAAAACTACTTAACCAATAAATAATCTTTACAGAAACACAATTAAAATACAGAGTTTATCTTATAAAAAATAATTGCACAAGAGAAAAAACTTAATTAAACTTTGACAATGTAGAATTAATTTAATCTCCAAATCAAACAATAGTTAGGTTTCAAATTTGTGTCATTATTCCCCTTAACTTTGTATTCGCCTTAAAAGAACCATCGCGTAGGACACGAAATGCTACCAAATAAGGTAATCTGTTGCACCAATCAGCGAGCCCGTCACGCCCGTCTCGCCCCCGGCGACGCCGGCGCGGCGGGCTGCGCGGTGCGCGGCATGGCGGGCGACCCGCGACAGTCGCCTGAGGAAAATGGACGCGAGCGGACTTGAATCGTTTTTTAATAATATTGAGAACAAAATTAAAACGCTAATTTATATGTCTCCTATAGTCTCTTAAAAAATACACTTGTCTAAAAGTTAACTTCGAATATTTAATTTAACAGTACATAAGTACTTACTTAAAACGTAAATTTTAGTGTATCTCTTTATTTATTATACTTGCGATAGTCAAATCGTATCACGTTAGTACCTTAGTTAGCCCTTGTTTTATCAAAAGAAGCAAATAGCCATCATGGAATTTACGGAAGAGATATTAAACGCCGGTTTAGATGAAATAATACCATTCCTTCAAGGTAAGCCATTTTCTCGGTTTTATATAATAATCAAGATTTTTTGTTTTATTTAGAATTTAGTTTTTCTTAGAAATGTCACACTTTGAAATATGTGTGTATGTTGCGTCATAAACTCCTATCATAACCCCTCGTTTTCACAAAGAAACATACCTACTAGTTTTCTTAGAATAACTAAGCTAGTTTTATAAAAAACTTGTAGAATACTTGTTTGTAAACCAAAGATTCAAATCGTAAGTTACGCCCTTGAAATTTGAATTTGAAATAATGCTATAGATTTTCAGTACGATATAAATCTTTGTTGTAAACAAGTATAATTGAACATGTACATGTAGGTACATCTCATCTTTCGTGGCGCGCTGTGACATGTTTGAACTTGTCTGATAGCTTTTCACCCACAAACAACAGACAGACGTCTGACAAGAAGGTGTTGTTTTTTTTAATTGAAACCCATAGGACGACCCACTGACCAAAAAATCTGTTTATTACTAATTAAAACAAGTATAAAACCTTATCCATTGCTTGTTGGATAAAGTTGTAAACTTTACTAAACGGACAGCATTTTTTCTTGCTGAAAACCAGGAGACCGCCCCGAACCTGACTCCGACTGAACATGTAGGTAGGTAGGTATCTACTTAGCAAGTTTTGTACATGTTTGTTATAATTGTATTTGTATTTTTCAGACAATCTTATAACAACACTTGAAACTGCCATTCTGCTAAACGATGAAGATTTGAAAGAACTGATTCCAAAGATTGGCCCCAGAATAAAATTCAAAAATTGGCTACTGCAATATCAAAAAGCGACCGGTGTCAATGTACGTACCAACCTACCTACTTGTTTATTGTACATCTTGTACAATAGTTAGGTAATAAAAATGTTTTCTTTGTTTTTTTTTTTCTCTTGGACCTATGCTGGTATACAGCATAGGTCCAATGGTTGTAATACTTAAAGCTTTTAAATTATTTTTCTAGAACCTTGAAATTAAGAATGCTGAGCTAAACGACTCAACTCAAAACGCTGTACGGGACACAGATGTCAGTGATAATTCAAAAATCTCTACAGATTGTAATACTGCAGCTAATAACACCGTGAGTTACTCATAATCATAACATTACTCAGTTTGATTACAAAACGTATTTAAAAAATTGTCGAATTGTAGCGACCATTTTACATGTTTCTCTTCGAAAGATATTTCTGTTCAATAGAGATTTTCACTTGATGGGCAAAAAATTGTCAGTCATTGTAGTTACAAGTTTACAATATTGTAGAATTGTAATACAATTCTGACAGGGAGCCTCACCGTTTCTTGGTGCTCACTAAAATTTTTATTTTGTAGCTTAATTTGGTAGGTACTTTATGTTTGTGATATGGACCAAAAGCATTGTTTACACAAGGCCATCGCTGGCTGCCAGTCTCACTGGCTTGAACAATAGACGGGCGCTCTATTATCGCCAGCGTTGCTGGCTTGGCTTTAATAACTGTTTAGACAAGACCAATACCAAGCCATGGCTGTGACTGGCAGCCAGCGATGGCCTCGTGTAAACCTTGCTTAAGATATAATTGAAAATGCCCGTCATTTAGATGAGCATTTTCAATTTGTAATAATTCTAAGATTCCGTTTTTTTTTTGTTTCAGGTATTGAAACTATTAAATGTAATGTTATTTTCTTTAGTAGATAGTATGAGTATTAAGAAGGCACTAGTCAAAGTTTAGTGTGCTAGTTAGAATATGCATAGTTTAGTTAGGTAGGTACCTATATTGTTTAACCAGCAAAAATGTAAGTACATCCGTATTATAGTATTTATTTGGTACATTATTAAATCCGACCAATTGGCATGATACTGACGATTGGATCCAATCGAATTGACCGTGTGTGGCCGTGGATCGGCAGGCTGGACAGATCGAATTGACGGAACAATCAAAATTCAATTCTTTTGGCTGGATCATGCCGATTGGACCGTGTATGGCAGTGGGCGATCGATCGTATGATTTTCTTAACCGATTTCAAAAAAGAAGGACGTTCATAATTAGATTGTATATACCTATTTGTTTTATCATTGTTTGCGCGTATCTTCGATATTTATAGACCGATTTTGATGTTTTTTTTTCTTTATTTGTCCGATTGGACAGTTAGAATTGATCGTGTGTGGTGTATATATTATGCAACTGCAGATTGGATCCAATCGGCAGTATCATGCCAATTGAATGTGTATGGCTTGCATTACTAAGTAGTATATATTTAGTATTCAATAGTATTTAGTATTTATCATTAGCTAGCTTAACTCGATAACTGCGCGGCATTTAACCGACTTTAAAAAGGAGGACGTTTTCAATTCGTCGGAATCAGTTAGAGTGTTGCCTTTGGGGCGCTGTGGGAAAAAAGACCTAAAATCCTTTTTTTTTTAATATGTTACCTATGACTTTTTTGCTCATAAAGAACCATTTTTTTTTTTTTTTGAAAAATCTGTTACGGATCATTTTTTTGCTCATTCGATTTAGGGCACTTAATAGGAACATGTTTATACTTATAAACAACTGAGTTATATCGATTTTCGATCATTGTCCCCATCAATTTATGTCATGGGCATGATGTATCCCCGACTCACAGTTTTCGAGATATTTAATTATTTAAAAAAAAATCTTCAAAGTTAAATTACTCGAAAAATATGCATTTTACGAAAAAAGCCTAAATTGTTTCTACGGGTATCCATATACCTAATTTAATAAGAGCAAAAAAAGGAGGGATAATAGGTCATCGAAAAAAAAAAATTACAATTCAATTTTTATTTTTTATTGACTGCTCATAGAGCCCCGAAGGCTATACTCCACTCCAACTGGACCATTTACTCATTAATTTATTAATTTGTTCAACAACTTTAAAAAGCTGGTAGTATCAATAGTGTTTGTGTTTTACATACAGGAAAGTTTAGACGGCAGAGCAATACTCAAAGAGGGACAAGGAGGCTTACTGACGGAGGGTTCCCGAAGGAAATTGAGCCAGCTGCTAATACACCACAAACTAGAAAACAATTGTGCAAAGAAAATTTCCAGTGAAGAATTTTATAAACTAGCTACCGAAATAGTGGAAATATTCCACAAGGAAAGCGTTGTGGTGTATTATTCTGCATATTTATCAGCTACAAATAAATTAGCTAAAAAAAAACGCTAGCGGAAAGCTCTACGAGAGCTATATAGCTCGAAGGAGAAAGTTGCGAGAAGGTGGAGAGTTGCCGGGAACTAGCCGTTCATCCTCGAAGTCATCCAGATCATCGCTCAGATCCACGCCAACTATCACAGATGATGACATTTATAGCCTGGAATCTCTAGAAAGTGGTAAGCAAATAATCGCTAGTTACCTTTTTCGTGATTTAAATGTACCACGGGCGACTGTACTATGATGCCCTTCCTCTAGTTATCCCACCATACATACGTATATGCGTAATAATTACAGATATTGTCTATGAAGAAACATTACTGTGGCTGAAAAACAATGTCGATCCATGGAAATCTGTTGAAGAAAAGTGGGCAGAAACTGCAGCTCACCGCCTAAATCGCATCCAATGTGGAAAAGGTGAAATAGCGGATTACTTCAAGGATTTCCCAGCCTTAAAACAATCACAAGGCTATACCTTGGTAAGCTTAAACTGCAGCCTTATTTTTTTATATAATCCTTGTGGTTTTTCTATAAAAAACGTACGCAATGACATATAAATGACAAAAGTTTGTTTATTTCTTATAAGACAAGTGTCTGGATTTCGATTGCCATGTAAAATTCATAATGTTAGTTCCCGTATCTGTCACGATTCTTCTCTTTTCGCACAGACTCTAGACACTTGCAACATTCGCGCGCTGCCGACATTCCAGAACGAGCTATTGTGCAGGCGCTAAAAGAGACGAGCTGCTATTCTAGTGCTCGCCTAATAACCCAATAAGCTCTGTGGTAGCGATCCGGACCTTTCTCACCAGTGGAAATAACATAGCGTACATTTATTGTATTCTTTTTTTCAGCTAATGAACGATTTCAGTCGTCTGTACCCAGGAAAGGAAAACAAATTATTTTCCTCTATCACCCTCAAAAACGAAGAAATTATAAAATATGCTTCATTAAAATTACGAAAAATTAGAGACCAAGACACGAGAACAAAAATAGCAAATATAATTGCACTGGTTGACGGTAAGAAGTTTTGCTCAAATATTAGTTCTTAACTTCTTATAAACCTTCATAAAATTGTCTCAAAAATTAACCGAAACTTTTTTTTATATTACAGTAGATAAACCAGAGACATCTAGCAATGTCGCTTTGATGTTGCTGGCTTATGTCATCAACATTTCACCTGCACGGAAAATAAAAGGAAAGCCAGCGTGGAAGCCATCCAGAGCAGAGGTATGCGACGGCTATATATCGCAAGCTGCTTCTGAAGCCGACGTTACCAACAAGATCATTCAAAAAAAGGAGAACCTGCAGAGGCTAGGTCGCACAGTTCAACCCTACGTTATTTTTGTTGGCCCTACCGTTACCGAGGTAAAAGTAGCATATGTAGTAATAAATGACACATTGTATAGTTTTAACAAATTAGTAACAGCAGTAGACTGTGCATTTAAAATATTTCAATCGATAGGAGCTTGTTACCCGGAGGAAGCTGGAGACATATGGCTTTTTATTCAATTGGGTTTCTACGATATTAAAACTAAATTTGACAGGCCCACGCAGGCTGTGAATACTCTTTTAACTGATCTAGAGTTAATACTTTAAAAATGTTTACCTGTTACTATTGCAAAAAAGCCAGTGCGTCTCCGAAATTACTTATAACTCATGTGCGAACTTTCTGTAAATTAACGTTAGGATTTTCCGGATTTCGGTGTGGTGAACAAGGGTGTTATCGTCATTTTATTTCCTCTGCATCTTTCAAAAAGCACTTAGTTAGAGACCACCAGTCATCATTGTCAGTCTTGCCTCATCCAAATAGTAACAAACCGATTGATACAGATACAGAAGCCAATATCTCAAATTTACCTTCAACGTCAAGCACAAAAACTTACGAAACAGCAAATACGATGGAATCTCTACCAACTCAAAGAGACGAAAACTCTCTTGGTGACCATGCTGCATGTCTCGTCTCCACTCTATATGCTAACCCGATAATACCGCGTAAAGCCGTACAAGTTCTTGTAGAAAATCTTCAATTATTTCATTCTAAATCACAATGCATTATAGAGCGACAGTTTAATGATATGGTACCACCAGACCAAAATAATGTTCATGTTAAAAATGCTTTAAAAAAAATATTTAGCGCATTCAGCGATTCTTTTGAGAATTTAGATTCGGAACACAAACGTTTAAAATATTTTACTGAAATAGGAACTTATTCTGAGCCCCTTGAAGTGGTTGTGGGTCAACGTAACGAGAAAAAAAAAACAAAAAAACGGCGGCTGGTTCGTTATTAGTACAAGTAAATTGTACAATGCAGGTGATTCCGTTAAAAGAAAATTTAAAACGAATTTTTTCATCAAAAAATTTCATGAAGGATACTCTTGAATATTTGGACATACTAAAAAATGACTCTTTCGGTATTGAGAATATTGTTCAGGGTTCAGTATGGAAAAAAATTACAGAAAATTCTGTAGAGCATGATGCAATGATTTTACCATTAATAATCTACTTTGACGATTTTGAAATAGGCAATCCCTTAGGAAGCCACGCTGGGATTCATAAACTTGGAGCTATTTATGCCTCAGTTCCATGTCTTCCACCTCACTACGTGTCGCTTTTGCAAAATATTTTATTATTGGCTCTTTTTCACTCATCAGACAGAACAAGCTTTGGAAACAACATAATTTTTCAAAAAGTTTTTGATATTCTTAATGATTTAAAGATCAATGGTATTCATGTTGAAACTGATGTGTATACCGGCAAAATTAAGTTTTATGTTGCAGCTGTGACGGGAGATAATTTAGGATTGAATGCTATGTTAGGTTTTGTTGAAAGTTTTTCTGCAAATCGGCCATGTAGAATTTGTACTGCTAATAAAGAACAAATCAAAACACTGCTTTATGAAGATGACACGTTATTGAGAAACAATGTCAATTATGAAAATGATTTACATTTAAATGACATTTATATGACTGGTCTTAAAGAAAAATGCACGTGGCTTGCTTTAGATGGGTTTGACTTATTTCAAAACGTCGCCGTAGATGTTTTACATGACTATCTCGAGGGTGCTTGTCGATATGTGATGTCATTTGTGATACAAAATCTAGTGTGCACTCAGATGCTAATTTCTTTTGACAATTTGAAATCAAGAATACGGTATTTTAATTATGGACCTGATTCTACATCGACACCATGCGATTCTGTAGCAAAAGAAGGCTCAATATTAAAGTTAAAATGTTCGGCTTCTGAAATGCTTACTCTTGTTCGATATTTTGGGCTAATTGTTGGACATAATGTCCCAGATGAAAACGAAGTTTGGTTCTTATACATCAAATTAAGACAATTGTTGGATAAACTTTTGAGTCATAGAGTCCATGAAAATACTATTGATCAAGTAAAATTTTCAGTAGCTGAATTAAACGAGCTCTATCGTCAATTTGCTGAAACAGACTTAAAGCCAAAGTTTCATTTTCTTACACATTATCCAGAAATGTTTAAAAAATTTGGCCCACTTACCCAAATCTGGACGATGAGGTTTGAAGCCAAGCATCGTATATCTAAATTTGTGGCCAGAGCATCGCACAACAGAGTAAATGTTTGTAAAACAATAGCTATTAAACATCAATTAATTTTAAACGATACTTTTCTTAAAAATGAAACTTTAAAGACGATCTCTTATGGCAAAAAGGCAAATATGACAAAAGCGCAAATTGAAAATGTAAGACTTAACTTTAATTCTCGAGGTATAATCGATAATAATTGTTGGTACTCATTATCATGGGTGAAACTGTATGGTGTCCGATTTGAGCTGTCGTCAATTGTAATTCTAGATATTTCAGAATCTTCAGGCTTTCCAAAGTTTGGTGAAATAAAAAATATTTATTTACTTGACAATGATGAAGTTACATTTGAGTGTGTTTCATTAGAGTGTATAGATTTTAATCAGCATTACTATGCGTATCAAGTGATGAGAACCAACGATTACCTATTACATAATTATAATACCCTTGTTTCGCCTGTACCGGCTACAATAACTATAATGTCAAATTTAAAACTTTATGTCACTGTTCGATGGACTTTAGAATAACAACGAACGTTACATACACATCACTTACGACATAGGTACCCTTGGGGTAGGACTTCCCATCATATTAGCACCAACCTTCTTCGTTTATTTTTCTCTCATTACACACTTACATGCATATTATGTAGTCAAACCCCGAAGTCCCGGCGCTCCTAGGTTTGACAAGAAGCCTTAGTCAAAGTCCAAAACTAAAGGGTGTTTCGGCCTTTGACAAAAGAATTTATGACCAAACCTAGAAGAGACCAACTTGGATAGTCAAACGCCGAAACTCAATACGATCAAATCGGGGTTTGACCAGTCAGACTTAAATTAGGGACAGAATGGGTTATAATTATGTATAAAAAAAATACATTCTTTATAGTGAAAATTTAACTAAATCAACAATCTTCCTGGGAAACAAAAATTTATGTTTTCTGTTAAAAAAAATTAACCTAAGTATGTATGAAAAACATCATTCATTTCCGATGTTAGATTTAGTCAAAACTGCCTTACTCCTGCAGGTCAGGTGGTCCTGCAGGTTAGAAATTTCATCTTAAATTTCGTGGTTATTTTTTTTAACAGACAACAGTAATCTTTGTTTCACAGGAAGATTGTTAATTTAATTTTCACTTCAAAGAAAGTGTGTTTTTCATACATTTAAATACAAAAAACAAATTCTGTACCTAATTTAAGTCTGACTGGTCAAACCCCGATTTGATCAAATTGCGTTTGGCCATAAATGCGTTGGTCAAAGGTCGAAACACGCTATTAGTTTGGACTTTGACTAAGCCTTCTTGTCAAACCTGAGGTTTGACTAGGCAAACCTAGGAGCGCCGGGACTTCGGGGTTTGACTATAACACATACAACACGTGCAAAAATTCAGAAACACACCCACCTGTGCGGATCTGTTGCCCGCAGGTGATACAGTTTACACATCTTACTTACCCATACTTTACCGTTTTGCAAAAGCGTGAATACAGGCCCACCACCAATTTGTTTCTATAACTTAACTTCAGGTTAAACATCAGTACTGAGTTTCATTTTTTGTTTGTATTCTTTCATCGTATTGTGTCATTTATGCTTTTAAAATCAGTCAAATTTCGTAAAAGTAGAAATATCGAAACTCGGTACTGATGTTTAACCTTCACCTAGGCCCTGGGGTAGGGGAGCACCGCCCCTACTGCCAAAAGGTGGCTCTCGGATCGCTACCAAAACGGGGCGATCCCCAAATTTTTTTTTTTTTTTTTGTAGAATTCCGGTTATCAGTTTTAAGTCGGGCCTTGCGACATAGGTTCCGCAACTAGTTAGGTTTATGCGTATGTATTAGCGTTCGTATGCGAACGAGCTTTAAGTTAGGTTTACCGTAGGCCTAGACGCATTGGTTTCCAGCGACGACCACGCGGACTCCATTGATGCCAAGGTACCCTTACTAGTGATTCTTTGGTCGGGAATCCTAGGTTGCTCTTACTTACCCGCCTCCGGCTCGTGCTACAAATACCCGAGATCTGAGACATTGTTTATGTTGATAGTGGACTGTCTGTTGTTATACCTAATTAAGTATTTCTAATTGCACTAAAAATCTATATATGATAATAAATATCTAATCGCCAATCCTCTCGTCCTTTCCGTATTACGTATTGTAAAGGCCTACTCAAACCTGACCGGTATCCTGTACCGGTGGCAGTAATGGTATACCCGATCGATATCCCGACCGGTATTTTGTATGGCATTACCGGCAGCAGTTGCGGAACACCTTTGAACAGCGCGTTACCGCATACCCATCGGGATATCGTTACCGCCACCGGTACAGGATACCGGTCAGATTTGAGTAGGCCTTAAATCTTGCAATGGTGGACGCCTGTCAACAATCGACAGACGGTGAAATTCATAGTTACGACCATGTAATTCTAGAATAGTATGATTAATTAAGCTTGTGTTTTTTTTGTATGTCACAATTTTACGATTGAAAATAAATAATATGAATCTTTTATGTCTATTTCTTTTTAAGCATGTAAAGCTATAAAACTTGTACAGGGTTTGAGAACAGAATTTCTTCTGTTAATAATAGATGGACGGCTATTAGACATACTGGATTTTTAGGGTTCCATACTTCAAAAAAAGAAAAACGGAAACCTAAAAATCAAGTGTGTCTAATTAGACACACGCCCGAGTACATGCGATACTGCTACGGGTATAAGGCATGGAGCACTATTGCACTACGTGTTACTTATTGCACACCATGCCTTACGATACTTGCACCTGTATTTTCCTTATGCTGGCATGGTTACAGTCAGCGTCATTAATTTTGACTCGATGGCTGTATATATAGACGCTGACTGTAACCATGCCAGCATAAGGAAAATACAGGTGCGAGTATCGTAAGGCATGGTGTGCCATACGTAACACGTATAGTGCACCATGCCTTACTTTACCCGCAGCAGTATCGTACGTACGCTACCGTGGTACATTAGTATGGTTCACCGTGCTTTACTGGTCCCGCACCAGTATCGTAAGTCCGCTGCCGTGGTACATACGCACGGTTCATCATGCCTTACTGTACCGGCAACGCTACCTTACCTCTACTACGACAGTTAATACGTCTGACACATCATGGTTTACTGTGCCTGCCACAGTATCCTACGTATGCCACCATGCTGCACACGTATGGCGCACCATGATTCACCGTGTCCGCCACAGTATCGTAAGTATGCCGCCGTGGTGTACACGTACGTCTCACCATGATTCACCGTGTCCGCCACAGTATCGTAAGTATGCCGCCGTGGTGTACACGTATGACTCACCATGATTCACCGTGTCCGCCACAGTATCGTAAGTATGCCGCCGTGGTGTACACGTATGACTCACCATGATTCACCGTGTCCGCCACAGTATCGTAAGTATGCCGCCGTGGTGTACACGTATGTCTCGCCATGATTCACCGTTTCCGCCACAGTATCGTAAGTATGCCGCCGTGGTGTACACGTATGTCTCGCCATGATTTACTGCGTCCGCCACAGTATTGTACGTATGCCTCCATGGTACACACGTATGGCTCACCGTGCTTTACTGTGGCCGCCACAGTATCGTACGTATGCCGCCGTCGTACACACGTAGGGCTCACCGTGCTTTACTGTGGCCGCCACAGTATCGTACGTATGCCGCCGTCGTACACACGTACGGCTCACCGTGCTTTACTGTGGCCGCCACAGTATCGTACGTATGCCGCCGTCGTACACACGTAGGGCTCACCGTGCTTTACTGTGGCCGCCACAGTATCGTACGTATGCCGCCGTCGTACACACGTACGGCTCACCGTGCTTTACTGTGGCCGCCACAGTATCGTACGTATGCCGCCGTCGTACACACGTAGGGCTCACCGTGCTTTACTGTGTCCGCCACAGTATCGTACGTATGCCGCCGTCGTACACACGTACGGCTCACCGTGCTTTACTGTGGCCGCCACAGTATCGTACGTATGCCGCCGTCGTACACACGTAGGGCTCACCGTGCTTTACTGTGGCCGCCACAGTATCGTACGTATGCCGCCGTCGTACACACGTACGGCTCACCGTGCTTTACTGTGGCCGCCACAGTATCGTACGTATGCCGCCGTCGTACACACGTAGGGCTCACCGTGCTTTACTGTTGCCGCCACAGTATCATACGTATGCCGCCGTCGTACACACGTATGGCTCACCGTGCTTTACTGTGGCCGCCACAGTATCGTACGTATGCCGCCGTCGTACACACGTAGGGCTCACCGTGCTTTACTGTGCCCGCCACAATAGTATACGGGTGTTGCAGTCGTAGTTTCAGGAGTATTCAGTGCGACTTGCGTACTACGTATTACGTAGCCGGATGTCGGGCTACGTACGTTACGTAACCCGCTCCATGATGAGCGTCAGTATGCCGACTACGTATGACTGACTACTTACGCGTAATGTAGCGGGTTACACACGTCATTGTGGTCGATTTTTGTCCTTATTTTACGTAGCGCGGCAGAGGAAATTTTTCTCAGTGCAGAAGTCAGCTTATACTGGTTATGTATAGCTTGATGTGTAGCCGTGCGTCCAAATACTAAACATTTTGGTTGATTTACATCTGCATTCTTATTGTGTAACACACTATCAATCACAATTTAAATAATTTTGAAGGATATGGGTAATCCAAATGTTCGAATTTATGATTTGTCTGCTCAATAACGTAAATAATGTAATGAATGTTGTTGAACTGTCAAAATGAAAACCATTGCTACTGTTAGTGTACCTATTACGCAATTACCCCGCTGTGGTTATGGCTAGGAAGGGGGTGAATATGAATACTAAGACTTGACGGGAAATAGATATGTAAGTATGGAAAAAGACATGCACAATGCCGCGACGACTCCAAATAAATTAGAATAAGAACATGAGGATGATAATGATGTGCTCAACTTCAAAGGTTAAACAGTCAATCTAAACATCTAGTAAAGAAACTGCACGAGCAACGCACCAGGATGAATTGGAAGTACAGGTACTCACTGATCCCCCACTGCAGTATGATGGTCCCGTCTGCTGAAAACTTGACGATCCTATGGTTGCAGTAGCCGTCTGCCACGAAGAAGTCGCCGTTGGTGAGGACAGCCACCGCACTTGGCTTGCAGAAGTGCTTGTCATCATTGCCGGGTATAAATCTATGATTGAAAAGTTATCCCCATAAAAAAAGCGGAGTAAAGGCTGATGTTGAGCTTATTGGGTTGAACTCATGAATTCATGAATAGTAAATAACTATCAATTTAAATTTGCATATCTATGAAAATAACTTCTTATGACATCAACACATCTGTGTGGAAGTTACAATCATAAACCAGTTCATCTCAATATAATTTTATTTACGTGTTTACATGTGGTTCAATAATAATAAATAAACAATGATGTTACAACACTTGAGATGGAAGAATACCATGTTCTTTTGTATTTATCGTCTAAAGATAAACATGGCAAACAATAACAGATACAAAATCAAAGTTATGTAATAGGAATGAGCTCATAGCCTCAAGAGGAAATAATTTATATGAGCACTATGCATCTTACCAAAACTTGAGTGTGGGCATTTCTTCGAATTTCCATCTAAATCTATCCAATACTAATTCCTTTAGCTGCTTTACAAATTATTTAAAACATATAAAGTACCTGTCATGCATTATGAATTTATTAATTAGTACATGTCCCAGTTCAGAACCCTGTGGCACTCCTGAAAAAGTGTCAGTAACAATGGATATAGTCCAATTTGCAATGAAGAAGCTTGTCTGTCTCTGATTGCGTTAAATCCATACTAATATTATAAATATTATAATTTACAATATAAAAAAAATCGGTACCGATTTAGATGTGGTATAGAGATTGTTTCAGTCTCGGGAAAAGACATAGGAGAGTTTTTATCCCAATATTCCCACGGGATCGAAACTTATAGGGATGAAACTACGGAGCGCAGCTAGTTTATATTTGATGCACAAAAACAATAGAAAACTAAAATACTGTAAACTTTTGTTAAATACTCTTTCAAAAGCCTTATTAAAAACATGAAACTGCTTTGGTTACATTATATTCCAGAGTGGGTTAATTTGTGATAGTGTATTTCCTATGAAATAGGGAAGAAACAAAAACTTACTTCTCTCCCAAAGTGATGTTTGGCTTCAGTTTGTCATAAGGAGTAAACTTGAAGACCTGATGCAGGGCCACATCTGTCACCCACACATTGCCTTCATAATCCACTGTTATGCCATGCGGGATGTAGAACCTAGAAGAATTTGTTTTAATTAATATGTTAGTTTAACTTTGACAACTGTTAATAATTTTATTATATTTTAATCATTTTATTACGAGCACCCACTGTTACAGAGCTAATGAGTGCAGTAATTATCTTCTAGCTTAAACTCTTCAAGCAAGGATTCTAATAGACATAAATGGCTATTGATATTTTTTAAATACATCTTTTACAAACATACCTTAGTAATCTTTGCAGCATGATTGTAATATATGTTCTAAGAGTTATTGAACAATAAGGAAACTTATTATATAAATAAATACAAAAACAAAGGACACTTAGGCGTCGAAGTACTCGTCTGCATCGCTGTCATCCGGAAACGTGTGCAGAAGACTGGCAGCATTGCCACGTTGAATGGCAATGCTATTTCTTTGGCCAAAGAACAAAAATAAAAGTTTTCTATAAGGGAACGGTAAGAAGAAAAACAGGCCAGTGTTTGTTATACTAAACAAGATGGGGTTTATTAATAAACGATGATAATGTCAAAATGTATAGTTAAATAGTTGCTGATCACTACTTAACTTTAAGCAACGTTTATGAATAAAGGGCATATAATTATGTATATAATTATTAAAATTACTCACAGGTTCTGTCCCCAACTGTCAACCAGCTCCCCTGTATCATTTAGCACTAGTATTGTGGGTTCTGGTATAGGATTCTCCCCAATACCCTGGTACACATCTCTGTTGTTAAATGTGGTGGCATCCCACTGGTTGTGGGATCGGTGGAACACTAGCACTTGGCCGGAGTTGTCGATCGCCACTCCTGATACTTGGCCCATTCTTATAGATGGGTCTGGCCAGTCATTCACCCATTGTGGGGCTATAGACAAAAATTTGGTTTGAATTTGACAGTTTTCAGATTTATGACTATACTGTATTTTAGACACAATATACACATATTGAAATTTTGTTTTAAAGCTTTGACTGCCACAAGTACCAAAACTATTGAGTTCCATTTGGTCCATGATGTAATATAAAAACAAACGAAGCCTACAAGTAATCAATTGTTTTATTTGCTGCTTTGGGAATACCCAAGGGAAATCACTTTAGTAATAAATTTTCTGGATATTTATTATTTCTGCTTTTTCATGATAGAATAGCAGCAAATTAGGTATGTAGAAATCGTGTGAATTATAATTACTTTGATTAGTTTAATCGCTACGCTAGATTTTAAAATATACATACAGTGTTCCAATTTGGTGAGCGCAGTTTTTATTTTTTCGTATTGAGCTTGCTGGCTGTCGTAGTAGCCGGCTGGATAGTATCCTTCTTCGCCAAACTGCACGCAATAAAAAGCCCGTTTTAATTATCTTATAATCAAGAATATTTAATAAATATTGCCGATTCCTTACCATTCGTCCGTAAATTGAATTTATGATGCATAATAATACAATTATCTGGAATTTTGGTAGAACACTAAAACACGACTTCATTATCAATTTTGTGAGCACTAACTAAAAGTTTTGTTTTGCTATTGATCAAAATGATTTTATCAAAATCAACAAGTACCAAGCTTATCAATTATCACGAATGACGTACAGCCGCGGTATGGTTTTGTTTGATTTGATGACGTAGACTTCTCCACTCTAGTGATGTGCCGTAATACCTTTAAAGCTTACTAAATCACTAAGTACCTATTTTTTAAATTTACTGTACCTAATTTGTTTCGACATGTTACGCCCAGAGTCTGGCTGTGTATGATTTAGAATGAATATCATAGTTAATGAAGCGAAATAGCCTCGGGCTGGGTTACGTTGTGTCAATTGAGAATTCAATAGATGCAAATGATGTTCAATACAACTTGTAGAAGTCAATTGGATAATCTGATGCACACAAGGGGATAGAAAAATCTATGCTAAAGGTCACTGCGTTTTAGATCTAGGAGAAGTTCTAGGTCTGGTTGATTCATCAGTGGGAATGATGGCCATTCGGTTCATTACAAATATATCTTTTCGTTTGCACCTGAGTGATGGAAGCATCGCCAGTGGTTACAACTGACTTACTATGGATAAGTACTTTTTATGACAAAGCACGTCCAGAATGAACTGCTCTACCTTGGTGAGGGTGCAGAACTTATAGATAGCTTACAGACGGCAACTATGTTTTATTTTTTTAAACAATTTTAAGGAGGCTTGTTTCACGTCGACTTGACGCACGCGTATACGTCAAAAAAGGCGCTAACTATCGTCAAACCAAAAAAGTGTTGTTCACAAAATTATATTTGATGTACGGCAAGGCCATGAAGTGATTGTAATTTGAAAAACTTTTTGGTTTGACGATAGTTAGCGCCATTTTTGACGTATACGCGTGCGTCAAGGGGACGTGAAACAACCCGCCCTTACTCGTTGAGTTGTAAGGGTGTTTAAAAAGTAAACAAAGGAATGCTTTACACTAAGAAGTTTAATAATTCACACGCACGATAAAGTGCCATTACACCAAACCGGCAAGTTAAGACGAACATAAGTGTTCCCAATCGGGGAGCACACGTAGTACATGCCGGCTCGTCTTATGCCGAGCGCGCCTCTGATTGGCGCCAACATAAAATCTTTATCTCCTAATTATATTTTATACATTAGACAAGAACAGCTGCGCCTGTTCTTGCAGCTTTTTGACCTTCTTCATGTTTTTTGAAGACATTTTCTCTTTCCTGAATAGCGAGGCGATGGATGAGTGCAGTCTCCTGACGAGGTCGCCGCGCGTCTTCTTGAGCGCGGCGGCGGCCGGGCGCGTGCTCATGAGCCGCTTGTGAAAGAACGCTAGCTTCTGCATCACGTGCGGGTTGCTGCACGGACCCGTCGGTTCCTCCCTCTTCTCCTTGATACCGTTCTGTATAGGTTGTGTTGGAATGCTGTTTACTTTTATCTTCAATCTGTTAATTTTAGGATTGAGTTTCAACGCCTTCTTCTTCTTCCTCTTCATCATAGTCGATTGTTTCGACATGTGGTACATTTTTAGTAAATCTAAGTAGTCGTTCCTGGGCAGCGCGGTAAATATAAGCGCGTAATGCTGTGCGATCTCTTTCCGCAGGTCGTTAGATATAGTCTTCTGCCTTGAATTCATGAGTTTCTCTTGCAATGCGTACAGTTCAGTGACATGTGCGGTCCCGTCAGCGAGGCCAGCCTGTCCGATCAGCACCATGTTTAGCTTCTTGAGCATTTGGTTAATGTTGCCGCGGTTGTTGTTCAACTGTTTGGGGCTGATGACTTTCTGTCTCAGAAGTTGTTGGTGACGGTTCTGAAGGAATGTCAGCTCTTTATATAGCGCGCTGGGGTCTCCTAGGTCCTCCTTCAATGAGTTGAGCGCGTTGCCGAGTTGTCGCAACAGATTGTTTCTGTTCTTAGGCAGGATGCTCCAGGCATTCTGCTCGTTAGTGTGTTCGTGTTGCGTGTCGCCCACACTGCTAGGTTTGGGCCTGTCGTCAGTCGCGTTGGGCTTGAACCAGTCCCGAAGCTCTGCTTGGAAGGCCTCTTGGTCTTCAAGCTTGCCCTTAATACTTAAAAAAGAGTTTATTTCTGCGTTCTCTACTTCTACGCAGTGTTTGTCCGTGGATGCCTTCAACCAGGCCTTGCCTTCGTCAGATTTGAGTTTATCAATAATTTCGTTGGTGATATAAATCCTGGCGGAAGTAACAATTTCATTTGTGTCTGAAGAGATTGCATTGTCTTGAATCATGTTTCCTTTCTTGTCATGGTTAGCGGACGTGATTGGAATGAAGTTAGGTGCTTTTTCTGTGGCACCTTGATTTTTATTATCATTTTGCTCATTTTTCTTAGCTTCCGTTTTGTTGGTTTCCTCCACAGCATCTTTACTGACGGAAGTCTTTCTTTGCGGTGCGGGGCTTTTAGTGTTGCGTCGTTCATTCTCGTCACCAGCTGACAGATTCCTCTTCTTATTGACATGTGTTTCATGTGTGGTGGGTGACTTGGACTGCCGCTTGTTGCGTGGCGTGGCGGGTGCAGGGGCGATGGCCTGGTTGGGGGTCGGTTGGTGCAGGGGCCGGTAGAGACACACGTAGGGCGAGTTGATGGGCAGGCCCGAGAAGGGCAGGGTCACACGACAGGTGTGCACGAGGTGGCCTCGGCGCGTGCAGCCGCTGCAGTACAGCTGGTGGTGCCTCTTGTTTTGGTTGCAGCGCTCCAAAGGAGAGTTGTTGTCAATCTGTTGGGGAGATAATGTCTTTGTTAGAAAGCTTAGATTTGAGCCTATCGCCATCACCAGCAAAAAAACTACAACACGGCCGATTAAACATGGCCGGAAATCGAGTTGAATGGCGTGCAATAGGAGAGGCCTATGTCTTGCAGGGGACTGCTATAGGCTGATGATGATGATGATGAATCATGGCCGGTCCGAACATTTTTTTAATTATTATTTTTAGGATATCGATACACATTTCATTTGTTCGCTAACTAATTATAAATGATTTATTTCTGTAAGTAGGTTTTCACAAAGACTTCTACACGCCAATCATATTTTAAAAACTAGTTGAGGTCGGCGTTTCCTATCTGACTACTCTGAGAAGAAAGGCCGAAACAAACTTAGAGGTCACAGTCTCTTTTAAAGTCCAGACTTAATCTTGAATTTAATTAAATTAGGGCCGGTTGGTTAACGTAACATACGTACGTCAAATAATAATTACGTACTCGTTATTATTTGACGTAAGTCAAGGCCAAAATTTTGTAATTGTAATTTGAAACAACGCTTTTTTTTAGTTTGACGATAGTTAGCGCCATTTTTGACGTATAAGCGTGGGTCAAGTGGACGTGAAACAACCCGCCATTAATCTCTTTTACAAGTAACGTACAGTTAAACTAGAAAAGGTATGCGCTTCGGCAATCTTCGTGTTTCCGAATTAGTACGAACATGGCGCTACAGAGAACCACCCGCAGAGATAAAACTTGTAACTTTTCTCTTGACACGCTTTCTAGAAGTGCATCCATCATTGCGCGTTTCTAAGAAGTTTTCTCTTTATCGAGACACCCAGTCCGGTCGCAGATCGTCAAATATCACTCAAATTTTTTTAAGCAATTCCATGGTTGTACAGACGCCAGCACATCAACCTACTCAAATTTTCCCAATCAACTTTGAACCTTATGCTTTAGTGATAAAGTTGAAAATCTATTAAAGAAATTTGACAGATTGTAGTAGGTTGATGTGCTGGCGTCTGTACCTTATAATTTAACAATAGAATAGCTTGCCTATTGTCATGATTACAAAATTGTAGATTAACAACTATTATGCAATTCCAATAAATGTTTTCAAAACTTTTGAGTATGTTTATGTATTGTATGTAACAACTTTTAATTAGGATTTATCATCGCGCGATCGTATTTCCAAAGCGCACACTTTTACTTGGAGATGTTCTTCTTTTTCTTGGACGGACAATTCCTGTATTTTTTAGAACGGTCGCTATCAAGTTGCATTCTAAACTTAGTCGCAATCTGTTTAAAAATACCTCAAATCTCGCTGAGATGAGATTGCGACTAGATTTTCAACGTTTTCGAATACGGGAATTCGCCTTCTGTGTATTAGTAATACACATAAACACTTACAGTATTATGGTATCTGCGCCACGTGTCGGGACAGTGGCTGGCCGGGTGGCCGTTCTGTCCGCACTCGGCGCACCGCAGCGCGCCCCAGTTGCAACAGTTGCGGCACATGTGAGTGTACATCTGGTTCGGGGAGCCGCACTGCAAATAGATAGGAAGTTCAATTAAATAAAAAGAAATCATCATCTGCCTAGCCTTTTCCCAACTATGTTGGGGTCGGCTTCCAGTCTAACCGGATGCAGCTGAATACCAGTAATTAAATAAAAAGAAATAATAACATTTATTTGGCGACATTTCATGCATTATTTACGGTAATAAACAATTTTTTTTTTAATTTTGCCTGTCTGTCTGTTCGTTGGCTAATCTCCGAAACGGCTGAACCGATTTTGACAGGACGTTCACTGGCAGATAGCTGATGTTACAAGAAGTAACTTAGACTACGTAGTTTTATTTTAGAAAAAATAATTAGGGTTCCGCGCAAAAAAAATAAAACCCATGATATCCAATATATAGTTTTCCTACATGTACGCGAACCTAGTCGCGGGTATAGCTAGTACAAAATAACAATACAAAAGTGACATGCTTTAAAAAAACAGTGTGTGCCTCGCGGGTGCGCCTAAAACCTTTCATTAGCGTAAAATCGCGCTTATATTCCAAAAGGGTCGGCAGTGACACTAAACGCCAAAGTTCGTTGCAGCCGCGGTCAAGAAAAGTAGTAGCGAAACAGCACGAGATTTATGGCATAAAATAAAAAGCTTGCTACCTGTTTCATCGCCTATAATTTATTCCACAGATAATTTCACTTAATAAATAGTAAGAAGTAAGTAGCCCGCGTAATTCAAATTTTCTTACGATTTTTTTTTATTTCTTTAGTGAGGTCAGGTGCCAGATTGTATGTTGAACAAAATATGATTCGCGACCGTAAAAAGTATGTATTTACAGAATTATAATCATTAAAATCATCAATACAACCCTCGAAGTTCATAAATCCCTATTGATATAGTCATTCAATAAGGCTACCCTGGCGCTGCTGAGAAACATCAAGGTTGATTGCACCATATTTTGAATAATGTAATATTGATGACTGTCTATGGAAGAATTAAGAGATTATAATTATATTGTGGATATCTAAAATGATTTGATATGTTGCGTAATTCATACTAATATTATAGGTAAATGCGAAATTGTGTCTCTCTGTCTGTTACCTCTTCACGCTTAAATCCCTGAACCGATTTAGATGAAATTTGGTAAAGAGATAGTTTGATTCTCGGGAAAGGGCATAGGATAGTTTTTATCCTGATATTCCCACAGGAAATTCATGCGGGTGAAACCGCGGGGCGCTGCTACTCCAAAATCAATATTATTACGGCGGCATGCATCTATGAGGCTATGATTTCAGGAATATGTTATCAGGTTTTAGTTTTTTGTCATTCTTGGGGATTTTACAAGGTGTAGACGACAATTAAATACGACACTAAATTAAACTGCGAATTTCTAAAGATGTTCCCATTCTGCATACTAAAATTCTATTAAATATATCCAACAGTTTATTTACTATAGCTAGTCAAAGATTGGCAAAACCCATAGCCAATAACCCATCATATTTAGTTGATTGAAATAATCAAATTTTTATTTTCGATGCTAGGATTCATTTGATAGTTCCAAAATACTCTTATGCATCATTGTTGCCAATGTTTTCATTTATTGTCGTATTGTTGTCTCCACATTGTACATTGCTATAGCATCACAAGTTGTATCATTGTTTAAATGAAATGTCAAAGTACTCACATTAACACAGATCTTCCTTGGGCACCTCGGTTCGAAGTGTCCCGTAGAGCCGCACATGTAGCACACGGGCGGCTTCAGGCGACACGTGTCGTCGCGGTGGCCGGCGCGGTTGCAGTAGTTGCAGCTGTAACGTGACACGTAGCATGTAATGCAACAAGCATGTTACTTATATTATAAGTGCAGTTTCTGGATGGTGGACCTTTTTATAACCATGAATGAGAACTTGATTATTATTACTTGTTTCTAAGTTGTAATCCTCAATAATATTATTGACAAGTAGAGATTACATTGAAAATTGATATAATTAAAATCAAATAATGATTTTGGTTCTGTGAAATTATCAGCAGGTCACACTATCTAGGAGGACAACAACGAGCTCTCAAGGAACTACCTAAGGATACATAAGAAACCATCTGCCTAGCCTTTTCCCAACTATGTTGGGGTAGGCTTCCAATCTAACCGGATGAAGCTGAGTAGTAGTGTTTTACATGGAGCGACTGCCTATCTGACCTCCACAACCCAGTTACTGGGTAATACGAAACCCCTTGGTAAGATTGGTTGTCAGACTTTCGGGTTTCTGACGAGCCGTAACAACTTTCAAAGATCCACAAATGACAGCCGGGACCAACGGCTTAACGTGCTTTCCGAGGCATAGAGGGGTCTTGGTATGTAAAGATGGTCACCCATCCACGGACCAACCGCTAGCTTAACCTGATCGATCGACCCGTGCGGCTGTTATTACTTAGCCACAAGCTAAGAAATATAGGTATCAAATTATTTGATAAACAATTTACTTACGTGATTTTCCTTTTAGCTAATGATGGTACCCTGTCTTTAGGATCAATCACCCACAAACTCTTATCACCTGAAAAGTAAGTAATTATGATCAATTATAATGTAATTATCTCATTTAATAATTATTGTGTTTAATGATGCAATGACCAGCTTTGTTAATCATATTTTAATGTGTTTTAAGAATGAGTTACTTTTTTTTGTAGTCTAATTACTTAAATATATGCATTTAAGGAATAAAGACTACAAAAAAAAAAGTGAAATGCGAGTTTACCATAGATAAACCTCTGCCTAACCCATAGGTTCTCAACCTTATTTTGCCCACCGCCTGCTTTGAGTTCTTTTTTTCGCGAACCTGAACAGCTATTGTCACGATTATATTTAAACATGTAATATTATAAGTTGTAAGATAGGATATATAATTTTCTCCAGATCTTCTCCTGCCCTGAAAGTATCAAACACCTACGTTGAGAACCTATAGGTTAACCCTTTGGGGAAAACAGGCATTCTGTTATGTTTATGTAATGTAAATGGATTAGGCTGCGTTTCCAACTGAGATGTGCGATGCGAGGATGCGTAGCGAGGGATGTTTGGGAAACAAACCAATAAAATCGCTTCATTTTCATAGCTTGAATTAAGTTAGTGTTACATACATTCCTCGCTACGCATCCTCGCTCATCTGTGGTGGAAACGCAGCCTTATTGTGGGCGAAGGTTTTAGTGTTTCCAACATTTTATTAATAATTTCTATAGGTGCTGTTAGGTTCTCAGTTACCCTATACAGGCTTATCCCCTTACTAATAAACGTTGTACAGCATCTGTATAGTTACACAATGCTTTGTCTTCTTCTTTCGAAAGTCAAATTACATTACTGATGACTGAAAGAGAGAAATTGGTGTGTAACTATTCATCTGATATACTTAATATTTTTATTAGTAAGGGGGTATATGTTATAAAACTGGCCAAGTGCGAATTGAACTCGCACACAAAGTTCCGTACCACCATACAATATTTAACACTACATATGAGGAGTCACCCATAAATATTTATTTTATTCTGTTTTTAGTATTTGTGGTTATAGCGGTAACAGAAATACCGGGAAAAGTGGAAAGAGGTAAGGGAGTCCTTGGCCCTGCAGTGGGACAACACAGGCTTATAATAATAATAAATTGGAAAGTGATAAGACAAAGTTATAGTATTGAAGAAAATAAATAAAATAGTGAAATAGCAAAAGGTAACACTTACGTGACATGCTTTTCTGTATCTCCCTGTGATTGAAATTCTCTCCGCCCCAGCTCTCATTATAGAATTTCTCCATTTCTGCACGAAGAGTTGTCAGAGAGTATCTTCGTCTTTTGCAAACCTTGTCTTTGCCTTTCAAATTGTCAAAATCAAGGTTCTCATTCAAAATCGAAGGTATTTTTGTCGAGCCAAATTGGGAAATGTCATCAGACAGGTTTATATCTCCATAGTCTTCATATTCTGTGAATCCGGACACATTTCCCATAATGATGCTTTCTTGAATATCCGACTCATCAAGATTCACAAAATTCTCATTGCCTGTCAAGTCAATTGAATTGGTAGTGTCATTAGAGATAATGGATTCATTATTCTTCGATATTTTTGAAGGTTGATCACTCTGTTTATGAACAGTCGTGCTTGCATATGAACTTTTTTCACCATTGCTCTGTATTTGCTCAGGAATCTCTTTAGCACATTCAGACAAGTTAGAATCAGATTCATACACATCAGTGCAGGGTAGACTTTTCTCAGTAACTATGTATGAGTTTCTGTTTTTATTTGTGTCCATTGATTGGTTGCTGTCAGAATCATACACATCAGGATTCGGAATACTTTTTTCTGTTACAGCATACAATTTGGTTTTCTGCCTTTTATTCTTGGCTTTACTTTTTGGTGTGGCAAAACATTCATCATTAGGGGTAGCCTTGTTTGGTGTCACTGCCACAACTGGAGTAGATGTCACAGCTTCCTTAATTTTCTTCTTTTTCTTTTTTTTTGATGGAGTACTTTGTCCAAGCAGATCTGATCCATGGAGACTGAAATCAAAGCTGGGATTGTCCGGATGTCGGGAGGAGATATTCAGTGCTATACAATCACCACGGATGAATTCATCAGATACAGACGAGACCGCTGAGGGAGCGGGACTCGCTGAAACGTCTCTTTCTCCACTTGTAGTTGTCTTGTCCACATTAACTTGGGTTTTGGTTGGGGAGATTGGGTTGATAATGTGGAGTTCATCTTCATCTGAGCTTTCAATAGTAATGGTTGGCTTAGGAGGTAGTGCGACTTCAATCACCTCATCTTCGTCACTAGATTCAAGAACTACAGCTCTTACATCGTCCTGTTCGATAATTTCAATGGTTCTCTTAAAGTTATGTGGTACAGTAGTCTGGAATATAGACAGATCGACAGCAGGAGGTTTGGGGGTTGACTCACGTTTTTCTTCTTTGGGCTTTGGTGTTTGGTTAGTTTGGTTCACATAACCTGGTTTGTTGTTGTTTGATGGTGTAGCGGGGTCTTTCTGAACGTTCACCTTTTGATACGGAGTAGTGGGCTCGCTGGTGCGCCAGTATCGACGCACCGTGCTCCTGGGCGCGTTCTCCGCTATGTTCAACCCATCGCTGTGGTTCGATGCTAAGTTACCCTCTGTCTCGTCCACATGATGTAGCATAGCATACAACCGTTCTTCCAAATCATGCTCGTTAAGTTCCTAAAAAAACAATAATTGTAAAATAACCACACAATAACTTCGCTTTATTGTGACACAACAAAAATATGGTAACATTGGTAACCTAACAACTCACCTCTTCCATGTTTCAGCAGCGAATTTGAAATAAACAAAGCTCCGCACGAACTTAACATAATCGTAAATGGTATTTGGAATAACTGTTAAAGTGTTGACAGCATTACAAGTAAATAAAAAGGAAATTTTGTTGTTACGGACACGTCCAACACTCCATTGCGAAAGGTGACAGATTCATCCAGGGTTGCTGCAGATAATCATAATAAAAAAAAAGAAGCATGGAGACCAACGTTTTCAAATTGGCAGCACAAATAATAGAGATGCTCAAAGTTATTAACAAGAAAATCGACTAACGTTCAATCTGGGTTTGCAATTTCAACAAATAAAACAAAAGATTTTTATAGTGCTCCACTTTGAAATGTAAATATACTCTTTTATTAATTAGCCAGCTGTGCCCACAAAGGGCGATATTTCACATCTACGTAGGACTAAAAGATCACTGGCCACATAGTAGGTACAGTGCGCCACACGTCAGTGGTAGTGATAAATGATAAATGATTTATTTTCTGTAAGTAGGTTTGTGTACAGAGGCCAGCACATCAACCTACCCCAATCTGTCAAATTTCTTTGATAGAATTTCAACTTTACTGCAAACAAATAAGGTTCTTATTCAATTGAGAAAATTTGACAGATTGGGGTAGGTTGATGTGCTGGCCTCTGTACAAACACTTTTACACGTCAATCATATTTTTTTAAACTAGATGAGGTCGGCGTTTCCTATCTGACTATTCTGAGAAGAAATGCCGAAACAAACTCAGAGGTCACAGTCTCTTTTAAAGTCTAGACAAAATCTTGGTCAGATCATGTGAAGACCATGTAGATTGGTGTCTGAAATGGTATTTTGAGGAAAGAACCACACAGATTGACTGAACCTGTCCAGTCAGTGCACGCATTTGTCAGTAACCGTGCAGCTCAACTTAGAACTTATGGAGCTCAACGATTCGACGAACAATACCAAAAACAGGACATTTGGGTAGGCCGCATAAACTACTCAAACTGCCAGACCATGATTAAAACTGAAAAAATGATCCACATAGTCCTCACATTCACAATAATTAAAATAATATAATACTTTATACAGTAAATGTACATGTCATTGTTAAAGTAAATAGATATTTTGAAAAAATAAAGTGTAAAATAGCATAAATAAAAACAACAATTACAGTCTAAACCTATTGGAGCAGCTCAATCCCAAGCCTTTTTGTCCTCAATATAGTCTTTTACAGTATAATAGGCTTTCTGGCATAGTTTTCGCTTTATAAAAGATTTGAATTTATTAAGGCTTAGTTCTTGAATGTGACTAGGAAGTTTATTATAAAAACGTATACATTGGCATCTAAACGACCCACCTATTTTCTTGAGCCTTGTTGTAGGAACAACAAATTTGCAGTGCATTCCAAAGTGCGAGGCCAGTAATTTATACTAGTTTGATCTAAGTAGTTTTGTTACCACTGACTTGCAGCGGATTGTACGCATAATAATACGAACGAATAGTCAATAGCTAGTAGGTACCTACTTTTTCTCGTGCCCCTAGTATAAGTATGTAATGTACCTGCTGACTGCTCTCTTCAAATAAACAGTAATAATAATAAACTCAAACTCAAATTCAAAGCATTTATTTCAATTAAACCATTTACAGGCACTTTTGAATTGTCAAGAAGTCGGTCAGTCATAAAATATGAAGCTAGTTGCCCATTCCAAAGCGTATGGAGAAGAACGGGCAAGAAACTACATGGTCACTCTTTTAAATTATATTTTTACAAAAATATTAGTTACTTACATCATTAATGTTGAATTTATATTTATATGTGAGAACGATGTAATAAAATAAAAAAGACGTAGGTACGTGTTAAAAGCGTCTAGAGTACAGCAAATAGTACTTACTTAAGAAAACAACAATCCAAAAATAAAATAATTAAAAATAAGCCGAGGCAGCTCAGTGATGACCAGCCCCAACTGACGGCGCCCGTTCACGAACATGCAAGCATAGATCAGCACCATTCAGCTCAACCATTTTGAAGGGAAATCAACCTGGGAACGATTATTTGGATAGATAGGTACAGTTTGACGCCTATAGACACATAATAAGTCTATTTTTTAATTATTGAACATCAACATTTGAGTACAGACGCCAGCACATCAACCTAACCGAAACTGTAAAATTTTCCCAATCAACTTTGAACGTTATGCTTTAGCGTTATAGTTGAAAATCTATCAAAGTTTGACAGATTGTAGTAGCTTGATGTGCTGGCGTTTATACTCAAATGTTGATGTTTACCTTCAATCTCGGTAACGAGACACTTTGGGGTACCTACAGTGTTATTTGAATTTTTTTGTTCGTCTGTGTCCTCTACCCATACATACCACTTTCATCGTGCCGTCGTGCGCCGTGATTTCGAAAAAAGAAATCAAAATGGCGGCGGGTCGATATGACAAATCGGTTTATGGGGTCCAAATCCGTTTGCAGAACCGTTTTCTACGTGAAGAAGTAATAAAAACACTCACAAACTTTGGCCTTTTTACTATTAGTGTGATTATAAAACAACAGCATCTATAAGTATTATATAATTTATTTATTTTACAAAATACAGTAATTATCGTACCATTTTATTAACATTCAACCTTACAATAAAGCTTTACAAAAGTTTATCTCATCATACAAGGTGGAGAGGTAGAAGTATCACGAAACTATTTTCAGCCACCTGCACAGGCATTCTCCCACTCGGTGAGCAGCGTTTCTGTAAAAAAGGAGGATTAGGTACGTATTCATAAATAATAATTTGAAGTTAGAAGTAGAATTTCGGATGTGTCCCACAATGTTGAAGTCATTTCAATCAGTGGGTTTCCATCTAGGATTCTAGGGTTGCCAATTGTTTTTATATCAGACTAGCTTCCGCCCGCGGCTTCGCCCGCGAGGTATGTCGATAAAAACTACCCTATGTCCTTCCCCGGGATGCAATCTATCTTTCTGCCAAATTTTATCGAAATCCGTTCAGTGGTTTAGGCGTGAAAAGGTAACAGACAGACAGACAGACAGAGTTACTTTCGAATTTATAATATTAGTATATAATATTAGGATATAGTACATTCGAAGCCATTGCCTGTAAAAACATAGTAGTCTGATAAAAATGAAGGAAAATTGTTTATCATCATCCCACTGAGAGCCTTTGCCCAGCAGTGGGATGACGCAGGCTAACAGTACTCAACAGTAACGGTACATTTTTTGCTACTTTGATCCTTTACATAACGGGTTTTAATTTTATAAAATGTTTCATACCTAAAAATATTATTAAACATCTCGCCATTTCGTATTGAAATGAATACATAGAAGTTTCGCCTACTAAACAGGGAATTGAATTAATGCAAAACCTCTTAAGAGGTCAGGACTTTTACTATGGGAACAAACCTGAAATCGCAAAAAAAATATCAGCTGTGCATAACTCATCAAAATGTAGGGACATTTTGATGAGTTATGCGAACATAAATGTAGGGAACTGCAATTTTTTTTTGCGAATTAGGCAGGAATCATTTCGAAAATTAGCCAAGATGCCATTGTACATTGGCCAGCACATCATGCTACTCCAATCTGTCAAATTTTCCCAATTGAATATGAACCTTATTCGTTTGTGATAAAGTTGAAAATCTATCAAAGAAATTTGACAGATTGTAGTACTTTGATATGCTGGCGTCTGTACATACGTGACAGAACTTGCTTTCAGTTTCAAACTGAAACACGATATTATAAATATTAGATTTGGTCACCTGACAGAAAACCTAGAAGCTTGTGGCGTGTCTTCACTAGTGAGTAGCGCGGCGACCACTCGCTCGGCCGCTTGCTCCGCTCCCTCACACCGACCTACCCAGATAGGTTCACAGTGAGAACTGAAACATACAACCAATAAGCACATAAAATAAAAATAAAACAGTAGGTTCCGACTACTTCAGACAGAAGTGACAACGCATCAGTTATGATGTCGAATTACATTCCTGCATTATTGGGAGAAGTGTTCAAAGAAATTAAAAATTCTTTACAAAGATTAGTTGATAGTGGTACCTCTCTAGTTCGTTTTTTGGGTTGTATTTTGATCAGTGATCATGATCATCATGGAGAATAGAAGTTAGGAGAACCGACTCTGTCGAATGACTCTGTTGTGAAAAAGTGTCCGTCAAACTGCGTTGGATTAGGGTGGCGCCACAGTATAATAGCAACTCACCGGTCTCACAGCTCACAGCAGTAGGTTATGTTTACAAAATTATTTTGGACTACGTAAATAGTTGAGGTTTGGTGTACTGGGCTGTCACTAGCTATTCTAGTCACCATGCTAAAAATATCTAACTCGGCATACTTCAATCCGTCAACAACTGCTATTGTACAGAGGCCAGCACATCAAGCTACCCCAATCTGTCAAATTTCTTTGATAGATTTTCAACTTTACCACAAAGGTATAAGGTTCATATTCTATTGGGAAAATTTGACAGATTGGGGTAGGTTGATGTGCTGGCCTCTGTACATTCATATATACCATACTCTTTGCCTACGCTAGCGCCACCATTGTGGAGGGTTTTTGAATTGTTATTAATTACTGCATACATAAAGCTGGACACTTTTTCAACTTTCGCGGTTTCGCCCAGAGTCAGTTCTCCTTACTTAGTTTACTTCTATTCTCCATGGTTGTGATTGTCATCATTGCTGGTATGTACACTCGGCTACATATCAAGCTGTATATTTCCAGTTTTAGCTGACCTCGCATTATATAGGTTTTTCGTACAATCAGAAGTCAGCTTATACTGGTTATGTATAGCTTGATGTGTAGCCGTGTGTAGGTACATACATTCCTTTCATATACCGGCTGATTTTTTATACAGTCTCGAAATGTTTATAGGATATTCTACCCATGAATATATTTCAATATTGGACTAACTCTGAAATCACGAAGAAAAATCAGCTGCTTAAGACAAAAGTTCAATACCTCTAGACCAAAATGTGATTTCTGAGTTGGTCCCATATATTCATGGGTAGAACACTCTGTAAAAATATCGAGACGGTAAAAAAAAATCACCAGCATAACTTATTCATTAATTTCTGTAACAATACACCCGTCATTCTGACTTACACCGTTTTTCTGATACGAGCTGGGTACAAGTGCTTGGTCCTGTTTAGTACACAGACAGGTCAGTGTGTAGGTAAGTAGCACTGCAAGTAGCAAACTAAGTACGCTTGATGTAGTGAGAAGAGAAGAGAAAAAAAAACCGTGGCAGAGCTGCAAGAACACTTCTTTAAAAAATTTTAGTTCAGTCTACGCACGAGTCACGATTCAGCCCGATCGGATAATATTTTGATCGATAATCTTTATACCTACGAGTGTCAATCTGTTCTATATTAAAATTTGTAAACTTGGATTAATGAAACGTTTCTTTAACTGATGATAATTTTCTTTTTTTTTTTTAAACTCTTAGGTCATCATCTGCCTTGCCTTTTCCCAACTATGTTGGGGTCGGCTTCCAGTCTAACCGGATGCAGCTGAATACCAGTATTTTACATGGAGCGACTGCCTATCTGACCTCCACAACCCAGTTACTGGGTAATACGATACCCCTTGGTAAGACTGGTTGTCAGGCTTTCGGGCTTCTGACTACCCATAACGACTGTCAAAGATCCACGAATGGCAGCCGGGACCAACGGCTTAACGTGCTTTCCGAGGCACGGAGGGGTCTCGATATGTAAAGATGGTCACCCATCCACAGACCAACCGCGGCAAGCGTAGCTTAACCTGATCGATCGACCTGTGCGGCTGTTTTTATTTAGCCACGGGCCCCTTTTAAACTCTTAGGTATGTAATTTAAACCTTTTGCTGTGCATAAAGCATGAAATTAAGTTTAAAATATCAGCTAAAACGACGTATGTCTTGTCCGTAATGAAAAAGCTCCCATCTTTTCCTGGTAGACATGCCTGAATACCAAGAGAGTAATTCTGAAATGTTTAATTACACTTTAGCGACATGCTGCAGACTGGCCCGCAGCACGGCGTCGAAGGCCGCGCCGGCGTCGCTGAAGGCCCCCGCCCCCCCGGCGCCCGCGCACGCCCACGCGATGCTCCCGCCGGGACGGACACGGGCCGATAACGATTCTAGGAGCTGAAACGGAGAATAAATTGTTTTGGATTTGTGTCTGAATTTCTAAAACAACAAAGTTCAACTGTACTCGTAAAGGTTGTGTTTCTGATAAGCCTATTCTACACCATACAAATTGATTGTCAATTTAGGTAGGTCTAGATAGGTACTTACTCCGTGGTAGGTACCTAGACCTACTGGAATTGCTAATTACATCGTCAATCTAATTGTATGGTGTGGAATAAGTTTTATATATATATCAGGGAATCACTGCTTGGTAAGCAAGTTTTTTTGTGTTTAAGTTTGTAAGTTGGAAGGAAGAAGGAACTTTTACAAATTATACCATTTCCACTTTCTTTCAAAATGCGTAGTGTCAAAATAAGTAGGTACTTACTGTAAATAAGTTAGTGATTTATTAATCGATCTTTATTATCCTACTCGACCTCCATTAAGCTATAGACAACTACTTATAACTTAATTAATGTCGAATGGTCGAATACGTTAATATAGCGAGTGCGTTAACTAATAAACATTCAAACCATTACCTCGACATTTCTTCACCCTTCATATACTTCGTACTTAATATTAATTAGCATACTTAATCAGTAATTAACAACGTTTATTCGTACTAATTACTTTATAAATACCTTTAAGTTATCGTACACGTCTTCAGTGACGAGTATGGCCATGCCGTTTAAGCCATCTGCTTTGGGTTCTGCGCCTACGATCACAATCGCGTCGAATTTAGTTCCGTTTACCGCTCCGTTATTCACTCCGCTTACTGTCCCGTTGCTCGCTCGGCTCGGGTCCTCGTTTATTGTGTCCACCTCACAGCCGCGCTCCTCCAGTCGCTTCCTCAGTTCTCTTCCTAATAAGTTAGTCGTGTTTGTTACCTGTAATGATCTTTGCTAATAATAAACTGCCTACCGGATGAACTCACCATAATGAATATTAATGACGAAATTCTGCGAAGACGCATCTCAGATACATATTTAGTGACCATGCCATTTTGCTAATACCTACCTGAAAATTCCGTATTCAGAAAACTATGAAGTCGTGAGTAAATTATTTCTATTATCATGACATCTTTATTTGTATTTGTTCACGATGGTAATCATTTACAAGAAATCGTAATTACCTATGACAAGCTCACTGCAGTGTTTAAAGCGAAATAATTACCTACTTCCAAGAAACCATTTAAAAATAAGTATCAATTTTATGTTGGTCATTGCACCTCAGTATTCAGGATATCTTGAATCCGGCAGAGGTGATGGGATCATGGTATGTAGGTAAATTAAAGTTAAACCTGAGACATTATGTTGGGCCGCTTTGGCTGAGGACTATGAGGTCTACTTATCTGAAAGCCTGCATTAAACTTTCGAATATTTGAGAGCTGTATACATTAATGAGGGTTTTCATGAAAATTCACGACACCAGTTGGCGCCACTTTGACAAGAGGTCTTCCAATATAAAACATATGATGTCGATCATCATTCGTTTCATTCGTTCGTTCATCATTCAGTCACGACTATAGAAAATATAGGCGCTTTGACACTTGTGACAGGTGCCCGGACCTGACGTCTCTGTGCTGCCATCTAGTAAACGTCATTTTTCAAACACCCTCATTACGTCATAATATTATTTACCAAAACGCGTCGTATATGCCTCCCCATCCGATGCGGTCCAGCGATCTTCTTTCGCACGGTGTAGGCCAGGAGAGCAGAGGTGGCGAGGAGCAACGAACCACCTTCGAGCGTCGCGAGCAACCGCCACGCTATCGCTGCGCCCCCTTCCACTGCCTCTGACATGCCCTCTGAAAATAAGCAAGTTTGAATTGATGAGTATCATGAGAATGTAAACGTCATCGTACATCAGCTTGCCCTAACAACCAGACTTGCCAAGGGGTATCGTGTTACCCAGAATGGGTTGTGGAGGTCGGATAGGTAGTCGCTCCATGTAAAATTCTGTTGTTCAGCTGTATGCGGTATATTGAAAGCCGGCCTTAATATAGCTGGGAAAAGGGTAGACCGTAGATGATAATGACAGCGTCTTGCCCTAAGCCATGGATGCAGAAAGAGAAGAGAAGAGTGCTTGGCGGGATTGACGGACTCTGTTAAGGAATCGAACATATTATAAAACGGGACCCTTCTTTTGGTGCGTGTTGGGAGGCATTCACTCGGAGGAAGACGCTGTATGCGGCAACACTGAAATTCTGTTGCATCTGTTAAAACTTCAAGACTGAAGTTCATTCCAACTTAGTTAGGATGAAATTTAAAATGAAAATAAATAATTAAAGCTTCTTATTAGGTACCTACATCCTTGCTTAGGCATGCAGTGAGCGCGGCAGGTAATATAATGGTCAGTCGAGGAATGCGTTAGGTAATGCAGTAGGTACCTGCTAGCAGATATCATCTCATCATCTGCCTAGCCTTTTCCCAACTATGTTAGGGTCAGCTTCCAGTCTAACCGGATGCAGCTGAATACCAGTATTTTACATGGAGCGACTGCCTATCTGACCTCCACAACCCAGTTACTGGGTAATACGATACCCCTTGGTAAGACTGGTTGTCAGGCTTTTGGGCTTCTGACTACCCGTAACGACTGTCAAAGATCCACGAATGGCAGCCGGGACCAACGGCTTAACGTGCTTTCCGAGGCACGGAGGGGTCTCGATATGTAAAGATGGTCACCCATCCACAGACCAACCGCGGCAAGCGTAGCTTAACCTGATCGATCAACCTGTGCGGCTGTTATTATTTAGCCACGGGCCCCTAGCAGATAGCAGTAATCAAATTCTAAGTTAATTACTCAATTAAGGAACTATTAGGTTACAGTTTATTTAAGACCATACATGTTGTCGTGTTCTCTCATTAGTTCGATACACTAGGAAATAATTTCACTGAGGTGTCGGAAACTCGGGTTTCGTGTAAAATATATTTAAACATTTATAATAAAATATATTTTTATATTATATTTATATTATATTTCGGTTACGTAAAATGTATTCAATTCACGTTATTAAATAGGGGCTGGAGCCCTGGCCTTGTGGGGTAATTTAACGTAGGAATGGCTCTCATTTTGACAGTTCAAAAACATTCATTGCGTTGTTGAAATAGAGTTCCGTTTTTCTCAAAATAATCCACTGTTAGAGTCAAATTCACTTATAAACTAACGTAAGTATGTCATCTAAATATAAAGAATATTAATCAGTCTAGACTTGTCCAGTCAAACAGTTTCATAATTAAATTAAGTAACAAGTTCATTATTATACATACGGACGTAAACTTGATTCTTGGGACCTCTCGAGTTCTAAACCCAGCGTCAAGTTCAATAGTATACAATGTGACCCTGAGTCAACCGCGAGCAAGGTTTTTGTTACATAACGACCAATTTTGATACTTGTTCGTGTGTTTATTACTTACTCACGTACTCCTTGTGGCTGTGTGAATCCGGTAATATCTTTGATAATGATGGGGCGGTGAACCTTGGTAGTTTCTTAAGTAAAATTCTGACGAGATTCTCCGTGTATAATAACAATAGGAGGCCTTTGCCCAGCAACGGGAAATTAAAGGCTAATAGAATAAATAAATAATAATTATTGCTTTGTTTTCAGTCAACTAAGACAAAATACACAAAATAAAATAAAATTATCTTACGAAATAATAACGATTACATAATAAAAACATCACTACAAAATCTATATAGGTAGTACTACCACAAAATGTACTACGTTGGGTTGGCGACGCGCGGACGACGTAATGCGCTGGGTCGTGGTGTCATGTAGCCTTCCGCGAAAATGCCGATACACGACACCATTCATCATATGTCTAACCTTTTCCCGACTATGTTGGGGTTCGGGTTCCAGGTATTTACGACACCCGCCTGCCAAAATTTAATACCCTTAATTTAATTGGTACCCCAATGGATAACAAAAGGAGTCGAGGCTGTATATCAAGAGTAGTATAAGAGCTTAGAACATTTTAAATGGTCTAACTAAGGTTGTTTCTGGAGATATACAGTACTACCTAAAGAACACTTGTCAAGTAGCATCTTAAACCCCAGGAAAATGTGTTGCAACAGAATATAGATTAGTTCACTAAGGTGTAACGCCCAACGCTGTGATAAATTGTTAAATGGGTACAAGACGAATATAAATGAAAATGGGCTTGAGCATCGTAATAAATATAGAAACAAACCAGTAGCTACACCAACATCAATGTAATTATATACGAAAGTGCAGAATTTACTAGCATGGGTATATAATAATAATAATGGCAACACCAACGTCAACATATCAATTCGTAATAATTTTCAGATTAATAAAATTTTACACCAGTTTTATTGTAAAATTTTACCTGCATCCAAACTCCAAATACCCAATTTAATATAATATCAATAGAAAAGTACAATAAACCATGAATAAACCATAATATTCCAAACTTTTACTAAAAACTGCCGAATCGGAGGTGACATATGTCATGTCACCCCCGATAAAACGAAACAAATAATATGAAAATATGTTGACAAGATCAGCCGCAAGACGTGCACGCCTACCACCTCCGGACTCTTCGCTCAGCTCCGCCTCGCCGCCGCCGGTACCCAGCCCCACTGTGAACGCTGTGACGACACCGGCCGCGGCAGTTGCGTCGAGCTCGAGCGACGAGTATTTCTCTCCGCCCACGACGCCACCACCTGCTCGTCGACGGGGAGGACGCCGGCCGCCGGACGGCTTAGGACCTCGAGGCCCACCGGCCTCTGATAGGGTCCCAGCTCCCGGCGGAAGTGTGCAGCGCATGAGATGGACACGTCCCATCAATGAAAATGTCATGCGCTCATACTATGGGGCTACAGAGGGGGGAAACAATCTGACCGCGTACCGTGCTCGGATGCTCTCTCTTTTTCAGGTGCTTGAGCCGGCTGTCAACGTCTCGGCACAACGACTGTCGGATCAGGTGCGGGTTATCCAACGTAATCATATGTTGGATGACACTGTACTTGATCGCTTGCGAAGTGAAATGCGGAGTAGTCATGTCATCGCCCCCCAGTCGCAGACTGCTGCAATATTACAGCAGTCTAATACAAGACATGCAGACGAAGGGAGTAATGATAGGGCTACAAACGTAAGTACCCAGTACAATGAGGAATTGAGGAGTGCTTTGGAGGATGCGATTCAGGAATATCGCTTCATGTCGCCCGAACTTAGACCACGCTTACCTCGTTTGCCCATGCATAACAAAAATAGGGCGCTGGTGGCGGTCCTGGATTCGCAGTTGTCAAAATATTTTGATAACTGCGAAGACCTCACCGATACTCATTCGATTCTGTACTGCGCGGCTGTAGCGGCATGTCGTGTAGCTCACGTCAAATTTGCCAATGATTCTAGAACTACACGACCGAAACCAGCCGTACCCGCTTGGCAGTGCAGAATTGAACGCCGTATTGGTGGGGCCAGAACGCTCATCGGCAAACTAATCTGCTTCAGGGAGGGCAATACTCGCCCTAGAGTGATGCGCTTTGTGAGGCGGGCGTTCGCGGGGACTGATATCAGTCCTCAAGACTATATGTCTTGTGTCACAGAGCGCATCGACTTCCTGAAGCAGAAAGTGTATGCATGGGCGAACCGTATTCGTCGGTATAAGCGACGGGTAGAGCGATATACTCAGAATCGCACCTTCCAGAGTGATGAAAGGTGGGTTTATAGGGGTTGGGAACGACCGGACCAAGGTGTGGCTGAGACGTGCCTGCCGGATGATGATGCCATGTGTTCCTTCTGGCGCAGCATCTGGTCGGTGCCTGTCAGTCACACCGAAGGTGATTGGGCTCGGGAAATTGAGCGAGCTTGCGATCCAATACCAGAAATGGGGGCTATCACTATCTGCCCCCAAGATGTAGCTCGTGCAGTCCGTCCGTTGCCCAACTGGAAAGCTCCAGGGCCGGATGGGCTGCATAACTTTTGGATCAAATGGTTCTCAAGGTCGCACGCTCGCTTGGCATCTCAGTTCCAGACTGCTTTAGAGTCTGGTTCGCTACCCCAGTTCCTAACGACAGGAATTACCCACCTGCTCCATAAATCAGGTAGCACTGCGGAACCCAAAAATTATAGGCCGATCACATGTTTACCGACGGTCTATAAAGTTCTTACATCCATTTTGAGAACTAAAATTAACAAACATATAGACACCAACTCCATCATGTCTGCATCTCAGAATGGATGTAGGAATGGGTCCCGCGGTACTAAGGAGCTACTCCTCATTGATATGACCATTAGCCAACAGGTTCGTCGTTCCCGAAAGGATCTGTCGACATGTTGGATAGATTATAAGAAGGCCTATGACTCGGTACCACATACATGGCTCATGAGGGTGCTGGAGTTGTATAAAGTAGATACAACTCTGCGCACCTTCCTGATGTCGTGTATGGGGCAATGGAGGACAGTCCTTCGCTATCCAGGATGTCGAAATATTCAGAGGAATAGCGAACCGATAACGATCGAGCGAGGCATATTCCAGGGCGACAGTTTGAGCCCGCTTTGGTTCTGCTTAGCCTTGAATCCTCTAAGCCCTCTGAGCCCTCTCCGCATCCGAAACCTATAAGTATTTGGGTATGTTGGAAGCGTTAGGGATCAATGGTACTGACATGAAGCAATCGTTGAAGGAGCGCTTCTTTGGCCGCCTGAAAAAAGTACTTAATAGTCTTCTATCAGGCGGAAACAAGGTGCGCGCCTTCAACGGTTGGGTCATGCCGGTTTTGATGTACTCTTTCGGCATACTCAAATGGACTCAGACCGAACTCGACGCCCTGGATAGGAAGGTCCGTACACTGCTGACTGAAAGTCGAATGCATCACCCACGGTCATCGGTAATGAGGCTGTATATCCCGCGAAAGTGTGGAGGTCGAGGCTTTTTAAACGCTAAGACTCTCCACAATCGCGAGATATGCAGTCTCAGGGAATATTTCCTAGAAACCGACGTGGGGATGCATCGGGATGTAGTCGCAGTGGACAATGGCCTCACCCCGCTCTCCTTGGCTAAAGAGAACTGGCGCAAACCAGCAGTGCTTGACACTAATGATCGCATGGAGGTATGGCAGAGTAAGGAGCTTCACGGACGCTTTTTCCGGGCCCTACATGGACCCGATGTAGATCTACTAGCGTCCGTAGCCTGGCTACGTTTCGGTGACCTCTTTGGAGAAACCGAAGGTTTTGTTTGTGCAATTATGGACGAAGTTATGATGACGAACAATTACCGGAGATTTATTGTTAAAGACGGCACGGTTGACATCTGTCGGGCATGTCACCGGCCGGGGGAATCAATTAGACATATCATCTCTGGGTGTTCTCGTCTAGCTAACGGAGAGTACTTGCATAGACACAACCTTGTAGCCAGGATAATCCATCAGCAGCTTGCTTTGAAATACAACCTTGTGGAATCGGAGGTGCCGTACTACAGGTACGTGCCCGACCCAGTTCTCGAAAATGGTAATATCACATTGTACTGGGATCGATCCATCATCACTGACAGGACTATTGTTGCCAATAAGCCTGATATAGTGGTGGTGGATCGATCAGAGCGGCGCGCAATGATTGTTGACATAACCGTCCCGCATGATGAGAACCTCGTGAAAGCCGAGAAAGATAAACAAATCAAGTATCTTGACTTGGCTCGCGAGGTTGTCGACATGTGGGATGTAGACTCAGCAATCATTGTGCCGATAGTCGTAACAGCCAATGGATTAATAGCCAAGAGCCTCGACCAACACCTAAGGAGGCTCTCGTTGGGCAGCTGGATCAAGGGCTTGATTCAGAGAGCGGTACTTCTGGACACGGCTCGCATTGTTAGGAGGTTCCTCTCTCTGGAGCCCTGACCGCCGGTAGCTTGGACCTTGTTCCCGATACCGGTGGGCTACTATTTTTTATATTTTTAAATGTTTTTATATCTATATATCATAATATTTAAAAATATAATTTATATGTGTATATATTGAAATAAAGAGATAATAATAATACATTTATTTCAGATCTTAAGTCCATAAAACAATACACATTACAATTTTATACACAAAAACATACATATATATAATAAACATATACACTAAAAACAACTTATTTTAAATAATGGAATGACGCACGATGAGTGGTCATCCAGTGCCACATTATTGGACTGTCTATCCTGTCGGCTATAGCCACCAAGCTGTTGGAGCTGTCGCGTACTCGCCGCATCAGGGATGCTATCCGTGTCCGCATCAGTGCGTAAAAATCTGGCACGCCATTCTCCGCGAACATCGCCGATGCACTGCAAAAGCGCGGCAGTCCCAACATAACTCTGAAGGCGTTATTATATTGGACTCGCAGAGCATTGTGCGAGCTTTTTGTATAGCTGACCCATAGGGCACACGTGTACATAGATTGGCAATACGCTCTAAAGAGCGTAATTTTCACCTCCCTAGTACAACGTGCAAACCTACGAGCCAGCATGTTACATCGAACTGCCAATGCTCTGCGTTCCCTCTCCATGTCCACATCATCGGACAGGCTATCGGTGACCCAATGCCCCAGGTACTTGAACTTCGTGACCCTGGAAAGTTGAGCGCCCCCCAAGGTGACTGGTGGGACAGTATCATAGCATTTGTTATCCGCTTTGAAAACCAGTAGCTCACTCTTGGTCGCATTGTACCTAAGGCCGTGAGCCACCGCATAGTCCTCACAGATGCGAAGAAGCCTCCTAAGTGCACTGATCGATGGGCTCAGCAATACCATATCATCCGCGTAGCTGATGTTATTGACGCAGTGCCCGTTAATGGAGCACCCGATATTGGTATTGCTGAGCTCACAGATCAGCTCGTTTACATACAGGTTGAATAGCTTGGGTGAGCTGATTCCCCCCTGCCTCACACCGCACTCCAACCCATATGCATCCGACAGGACACCCGCCCACTTAACATAATTATATTGGTTTTTATACCAATATTTCAGCATCCCAACGATATCGCTTGGGAGGTTCTTGACATTTGACAGTTTCCTCCATAGGCAGTCATAAGACACGAGGTCGAAGGCCTTGGAGAGGTCCAGAAAACATGCATATACAGGTGTTTTCCTACTTGCATAGTATTGAACAGTCTGTTTGAGGCACAGTATTGCTGTTTCCGTGGATAAACGTGGCTTAAACCCAAACTGGGCGTCGTTGAGTATTAAGTGCTTATCCAGCTGTTGATCAATCAGACTGTCCAACACCTTTGCAATGATAGTAGCCAGGGATATAGGCCTGTAGTTGTTCTTGTTACTCGAATCTCCAGTCTTATTTTTAACAATGGGTACAACAATAGTTTTAAGTAAATCAGCTGAAAGATACGAATGACTCACGCACAAGGTAAAAAACATTGCTAGCACTCGCGGTAAGTGTTTACCAGCATATAGCTAATGCTCTATACTTAGGCTGTCATGCCCCGGCGACTTGCCCCTCTTTAAGTTGCGTATGACAGTAGCTACCTCCCTGGCCGCAAACCTAATAGGCACGTCTTCGAACGCCCCCACCACCTCCGACCCGCCAGACGACGTACCTAGGGGAGAGACAACCTTAAAGGCTCTGCTGAATAGGTTGGCGATATCATTAGGATTACTAAGGCCCTCAACACTTACAGGCAGACCCGACCTGAAATTCAAACTGTTCGTGGCTTTCCAAAAACTGCCAAAATTCTTTGCGTCATGATGACTTGCAATGATGTTCATTTTGATTTGATCCTTATTATTTTGACACCATTTTAATTTACTATAAACTGGATATTCGATCTAACAATTATTGATGGCACTTCAAAGGTGCGCACTGACAGCCTATAAATCAGTGAAGCAATCGAATGATTTATTGTCCAAGCAGGATAATTGCTAAAATGGTTTAGCTAGGCTGCACTTTAGCTGTATCATGTAGTACCTACGTGATTTTTGGTGTTAGTGACAAAAATATCAACTTCCTTTTGTCGAATAATTAATGTCTAGCGAAAAACTAAGTACGACAGATGTAAACGCCTTACAATGATCGACCACTAATGAGTAATCAGTCAATCGACCTATCAGTAGTAATAGTAGGAATGGCTTTCATTTTGAAAGTTCAACAACTCTTGAGCACATATTTTTCTCTTGTCGTAATCTTTTAGTCCCGCTATATGATAGGTATACTCCCCCTTAATTTCCCGAGACCTATTAATATCCCATTCCTCCTAACATTCGTTGATTCCACATTAATTAAAAAAACTTCAAAAATATATAGGTATGATTAAATAATATTAAACTATAACATAGCAATTCATAACGGTGATTCATTGTGTTCGTCCCATAATAAAATTAATTTGTGTTGTCTGGTTATTAACAATTTATACTAACAAATATATTGTGTTGTCCTGACAGGCTACTCAAACAGATCCAGTTTTAATTAAACGTTGCTAAAGCCAGTATAACCGGTCAACCTTAGCGAATACACTTTGCTTCCTTCAACCTTGACATTGGCAGAATCATCGAAAAACGATGGAGCCATTACTATAAAATTGGAATTGGATAGTGTGTTACTCAATTAGGGTACAGTTATTTTTAATTTGATACACTAAAATTTTTCCCTTTTATAGCACACAATATAATATGTATCAACCAGACGGAAATGCAGGACATTTTAATTTCAAGTTAAACGACAGTATCTAAGAGTTCTTGAAGTATATTTATTCAAGTTTCTACTTAGATATTGCGTGGGGCATATAATAACAATCATGCGCACTTTAGGTACGTATTTTCATACTTAGTAATCGTACAATCTGGCAACACTACTATAAGTATGGTCAGCTTAAATTGTGTTCATCACAGCTCATGTTTATTTAAGTATGAAAAATAGACACGCATTACATAGTTTTGAAATTGTTTAAATAAATACTACTTTACGATGACAATAGTTTCACAATACACATTAATGTCGGTATTTATTGCAAACTGTTACAATGTTCAGATTCAAGATTTTTATCTTGAATCCTTTTATCCTGTTAAAGAACCAAGTAAGTACAGACGCCAGCACATCAAGCTACTACAATCTGTCAAATTTCTTGAATAGATTTTCAACTTGTATCTCTTAAGCAGAAGGTTTAAAGTTGATTGAGAAAATTTGACAGTTTCGTGTAGATTGATGTGCTGGCGTCTGTACATAGAGCCCTAGACTCTTGGTAGATTTTAATCCGTAATCACGTTCGCGTGCGTCCTTAGCCCAACTACGATAGCCAATCAGATATGAAATTGCTCTATCATTATTATCTTTAACTCGTAGTTTTCCCTGTTTAAATCAATTTACTAGTTAGCATTGTATCGTTTTATACTGTTGTGAATGACACTTACATTCGGAATGTAATCTTCTAAATAAAGAATGCGAAATATTTAGATGACACTCTAAAAAATTTGCGCTTCTAATAATGGACACTTTTTTTAAATAATTGAGCCTCTTTTTAACTCTTTTTTTCAGGTCTTTTCTCGCAGTTTTGCAGTAACTAAGCTAGGTTACCCCGATCGAGGGTGACCAACCGCGCACGGAGAGAGCGAGCGAAGCGAGCGGTGCCGCGGCAGTGGCCGGCGAGCGCTACATCTAAGCTGGTCGCAGGTACTCTGACAATTTAGTATTTTAAGCCTCCAAAATAGGAATTAGTTATTTGAGGTTCACAAAAAGATTCGCACTGATTATATCAAAGTGTTCAATAGTATTTTTAGGAGCGCAAAATTGATATTAGAGGTTCGATTAAATATATGCTGCATGTAAAGGATTAGCTGAAGGTTTGAGCATAACCATGCTAAGTTACGTACAGCTGCACAGTCATATATCACTTTATGATAATACTGTATATAAAAATATCTATTTTTTAATCTTAAATGCATAGTAATTTAATAAATGTTTGAAAGTCATTCATCCCAAAGAAAATGTACCGCGCGTTGATGTCTTTATAATGGCCAAAACTAAAAAAAAATATAATTAGTGTTTTCCTTATTTCCTGGGTTTAGCCAAATATCCTCAATTACTAGGGCATTGACTTTTGACCTTGTAAAACTTCGTTGCCTAATATTTTAAAAGGGTTATTTATGTATTTATTTAAACACATGGGTTAATCTTGAATGAGTGGACAGCTCAATATTTACTACGGAAGGATAATATTTACGTATCTTGTAATGTTTATAAGCTTGACGATACTTTTTGGCATTGAGTACTTATGGTTTGTGTGTTGTGTTGTGTTAGTATGTTTGGTTGTTGTATAGTTGTGTACTTTTAATGGACTGTATATGTACTCACACCACACCTCAGTACCTTAAAATGAGTAATATCCTTTTAGGAATTGTTCTTTTTGCAAATTAAGTCTTCCAAACCGTATTTCAGCCATAGCGGTCAAACTCAATGAAGACTATAACACACTTGTGTACGAGTGTGTAAATAGATACAGGTGCACTCTCTCTTCCTTCACTCACATAGTCCGATGGGACAGCACACAATCCGACACGATCGTAGAAAGATCAGGCGCAAAACCAACGGTTTAACGTGCTTGCCGAGGGATGAGGGCTTAAGTACCTATCTCACCGCCAACTTCAAAACTCCGTGCTGTTACAAGAAATTCATAATGGATAAAAAAAACAAATAAAAGTATCAAAACAATGAATTAAATTTCAATTTATTTTGTACTTTCTGAGTTTTCTGAGGGGTCCGTTAAGCTACGCTTGCCGCGGTTGGTCTGTGGATGGGTGACCATCTTTACATACCGAGTCCCTCCATGCCTCGGAAAGCACGTTAAGCCGTTGGTCCCGGCTGTCATTCGTGGATCTTTGACAGTCGTTACGGATAGTCAGAAGCCCGAAAGTCTGACAACCAGTCTCACCAAGGGGTATCGTATTACCCAGTAACTGGGTTGTGGAGGTCAAATGGATGCTCGTGCCTTCTCAGTATAAATATAGTGGCCTTTACTCCGCAGTGGGACGCTGGTATTAATGAATGAAATGGTAGCCAATGACGCCACATAAGGCTATCAGACTGTGACTTACAACTTATTAATTAAATAGAATGCATTTAATATATGTAGTTCCTTTTAATTAATTAGTGTTACACACTGTTGTGGAAAATTACTTAAAAAATAATGAATAATAAAATAGATATTACATAAAAATCTAGGGCAGGGTTATAAATTTATAATTACAACGTGAACAGTGAAAACAAATAATGTAGGTTACCGTAATAAATACGTATTGACCAAACGCATGCATTTTTTTGGTAAAAAGTGTGTATTTGTTATTTAATTTTATTTAAGAGCGGTTAAGTTGAGTGGTTTTCAAGTAGATCAAGGTTTAGTAAGTAAGTTGAAGTAGTTGGTACCGGTTGGGCAGTAACTGGTTAGCATGGATTGCCTTCAAGGATTTCTGGGACCGTATAAGTATCCACTAACCCAGCCTTCACACGATGGATGACCTGTCAATGAGACCTACTTATACTTGATTATTTCATTCGCATCATTACTTACTATTTATTATTATTTATTTATACAATCTTACACTATCATTACAGGTTTACACAATACGATAATATGATTATCATTTACTAGTTAATAAATCGAGTCACCCTCACGAATTCCGCCAATGTATAGTTAAAGCCTTTGTGAAGCTTCTCGTTTACTTTGGATAAATTATTGAATCATCATCTGCGTAACCTTTTCCCAACCTTGTTGGGGACGGCTTCCAGTCTAACCGGATGCAGATGAATACCAGTATTTTACTATCTGACCTCCACATCCCAGTTACTGGGTAATACGATACCCCTGGGTAAGACTGGTTGTCAAGCTCTCTGGCTTCTGACTACCCGTATCGACTGTCAAAGATCCACGAATCACAGCTGGGATCAAAGGTTTCTTTCCGACAGCGACGCATGGAGTATTGGTATGTAAAGATGGTCACCCATCCACGGACCAAACTGACCTTAACCTGATCAATCGACCCGTGCATAAATATATATTTTTAAAGTCCTTAAACTCAAGCTCAAGGAAAGAAACTTATAAAAAATATGATAATTATCTAACTGGCAACGCGTATAATATTTACATGAGTATTACAATAATTCGTTTGTTTTGCTCACCCTTCTAATAAACAGAGCATGAAAATACATGAGTACATGTACACTCTGGATCAGCGGATCTTATCCATCCGTATCAATCGTAAAAACAAGCAAAAAAAAAAAACACATTATTACTACTACTTCGTTGGTCTAGTGGTCGCAAGCGCTACTGAACATGAGGGGTTCAATTCCCGGGTCGGGTAAGGTGCTATTGGGTTTTTCCATCTGGAATTTCTGCCTGGATTTGAACCCGGTTGGTGGCAATAGGCTCGCCCCCATTTCATGGCACTTAAACCAAATATGTTTAAGTGCCATGAAATGTAGGTGCACTATAGGTACAGGACATCTCTGTCTAACCCTACGGAGAATACAGGTAGGCGTGAAGTTATATTGCATGTTAATGATGTCTGAAAGAAATCCGTAGATTCTACGAAAATAAGGAGTACTACTTTCTTAGTCGGAGACCTTAGCACTGCTGCTGGCCGAATATGTAACTGCATTACAATTATTTCTATTACAGTGAGTGTATTTACAGAAAGCGCCATTCACTTCTGGACAAAATATTAGCCCAGAATAGCCCTATTACGTCAGAACACCACGGGACGGGACGTGTCGAAACTAATGTAGTGCTCACAGTGGCCACTTTACCTTGCCATCAGTTGTAATTGCCCTACACTACTGTCATGACGTGTAAAAGATAAAAAAAATAACGTGCGGATCGAGGCAACAGTGTTAATCTGCGTTTGCGATTTATTTGCCAAAAATGTAAACAAATATGAATTAATGGAAAAATAACTTTGATTCCAACACAATAAAGTTCAGTTTACGCTACAATTTGAAACATTTTTATAACTTTTTCAATAGTGCTAGTCACTCTGTAATCAACTTAATTGTCATTGAAATAAAGCTTATATTTTTTAACTTGAAATAGGGCAGCACTGCGCACTTTTACTTTACATACTGTTGTTGTGCCCGTTGTGTTTTGTGACGAAATTAATCGGTAAAGTACCTAAGTTTCCAGTGTGTCTTTACTTCATAGTTTGAGTGACATGTTGCTAATTAATCAATTGAAGAGAAACTTCTTCATCAGGTACCTATTTGGTATAGATCTTTCAAAGTCTCTGTTACCTGCTTACTTAGCCAATCAAAATAACACAAAACTTACTGAGGACGTAATGTGCTAGACAACTATACTGTGTCAATAGAGTTATAATCGTGAAACTAATTTCTAATTTGTTAGCAATAAATAGCACGAAACACAGATACATCTTGAAAACTGCATTTCATTACCATTTCCACAGCCTCTCATTATTTTATCTAAAAGAGATTTACACAGAGTTTACACAAGTAAAAAGTCTGACGTCCAACAAAAAATAATCACAATAAAAATGGAGGCTGTGTTAAACAGTACCTTTGTCGAGTGATTGCGGGTGTTGCTACACAAACTGGATGATTACAACAGGTTGTTTTGGCACAAAAATAAAATTAAAACAAACCCTAAAGCAGACTGCGTCGCGAACACAAAAAGACTGCGTTAATTGTAATACTGTGTTGGTTACTGCAGTTGTAGTAAAATAATTATGTTATGAAATTAGACTTGATATTAAAAGTGAAAGTTCCAGCTCACCTATTTATGGCAAGTAGATGCAATTTGGGAGATCAGATGCATCACTTAAAATTATTGTATGATTGATGTTCGTTTGCATTCTTTCGGGCGGTTATTGTTTTTATTTAATTACAGGTACAGGTACAGGTACAGCAACAAAAATCTATGTGATCACTGCATGTCGAAATCCTACTTCCTATTTATAATTTATTAACGCGAAAGTTTGTGAGGATGAAGGATGGATGTTTGTTACTCTCACGCAAAAACTTCTCTATGGATTTGAATGAAATTTGGCACACAGATAGTTTATAACCAGGATAAACACATAGGACTTTTCATCCCGATATTCCCACGGGATCGAAACTTATGCGGGTGAAACCGCGGGGCGCTGCTAGTTGATAACATGTAATACTACTGCATGTTATGCAAATAATTATGGACTTATCCACTTTTGAAAAAGAAGACATGTATGAGAATCGCGCTGACCAGGTAAGCATGACAAAAAAGGGAGGCGGCCCAGCAGTGGGTGGACCAAGATGATGATGGTGGTGATGATGATAATATCCACGTTTGGACTCCAGAAAATAGATCGCCTTGTTTATTAACGTTCCTACAATATTCACAATTAATTTATTTGTGGGTTTAAATTATAAATGAAAATCAAACTACGATTCACAAGCTAAAGCAATTTTTGAGTAGATACCAATAAAAACTAACTGCGACTTGTAATTTGTTGAATAAAAACTCATTGAATGGACAATTCAGGCAATTCTCAACTATTGTTTTCATGAAGGCAACATTATACCTAATGATAAATTTCCCATGGCAAACGACATTTCCATATTGTTGTATGATAAGTTTAATTCAAAGAAACGCGTATAAACACCGGTTACATGTATATGGGGACAATGCTTGTCAGTTACGCTCCTTTTCCTTTGAATTAGCTAACTTTGTGTAGCTAACCATATCCGTAGGTACCAATGCCTACTTTATTATGATGAGAATGCATATATGAGATACTATGAGTTAATCAAACTTACTTTGTAAGAAATTCTCGTTTTTGAAATACATAATGTCTTTAATATTTGTATCGTTTATCCTCATCTAAAAGAGTGCTTTGAATTCAAATAAATCAAATTAAAGTAATTTATTTTCTCTTCACAGATAATGGCATTATATAAAACTAGTTTGTGAAAGACTGGTTTCTGCACTATAGGAATACCTGTTTAGCAGATCACCACCATACTTAATTAAATAACAGAACCCGCAAATGTTATTGAAAACAGCTTAAAAATTCGTGTGTTCAGGATAACCTTTACTTAGCAAAGATCATAAGCAGTCATAGATTACACGAGCACGTAGATTATCATCACGCCTGTAATCTGACGATCTATTCTGTAAAAATGTGATGTGAAGTGAGTTTGAAGTGAGCTAGGCTGTCATTCTACCTAATGCTACGGATTGATACCTTTGACAGCTCATCCAAGCTCATCTTTGAGATTTTTACAGAATATACATACCTGCTGAGCCGTAATTCTCTATGACACACTTAATGAAACCGCACGAAATCAACGCAAGATTGACAGGATTAGCAGGAATTGACGTGGTTTCAAAGTAAGGAATCGTTAAGTGGTCATAGTGAATTAGGGACCTTCTGATTCGTGTCTGTGGTTGACTTGTGAAATAAACCATTATCGTAGAAACAAAAGGAACGTCCTATGATAACAAAAGCATTATCTTTTTAGGCTTGTTTCAACATTGTTCAAGTTTCACCACCGCATTTATCTCGGGGACATCGGGTTTTCATTTCTTTAACTACATAAACTGTAAATTGTGAAATATAAGTACATTTTTGTCCAGTCAACAGTGTCGACTAGGTCATCACTGTCCAAGGCTGCTTTTTATTATGTTTTAGCTTTATTTTTTAAGTTTCCTAACTGTTGCGTCTGTTTGTCCTGCCTTGCAAATTAGCATTTCCAAGCTGTGCCTATGATGGAATTTATTTCACTGTGGTTTCTTTGTGAAAATTAGCATTCATCATCATCATTATTTCAGCCGAAAGACGTCCACTGCTGGACATAGACCTACCCCAAGCACCGCCACTTCGATCGGTTCTGTGCTTCTTTAATCCAGCGGATTCCTGCGGCCTTTACCATCGGTCTACTTTGTGTACCTTCCAACACTACGTCTTCCGGTACGCGGTCGCCACCTCAGAAGCTTTCGGCCCCATTGGCCATCAATCTGTTATGCGAAGAATTTGCCCTGCCCACTTTTAAGCACTATCTAAAGTCTATATTATATTAATAATAAAGCTGAAGAGTTTAATCTCTGGAAAAATCGGTCGGCTTTATAAAATCTGCTTTACGCTAAGCAAAAACAAAGTAAAAGCGCGGGCGGGCGGTGCGATGCGACGCGATGTGTTGGGGGCCGAAACTACACGCGGACGAAGTCGCAGACAGAAGCTAGTATTCTTGATATTACATACATACGATCACACATAAACATTTTCTATAGTCTATCCCTTGGTCTGCCTTATTATAAATCGAGCTTGGAATTTTGGAAGGCATTAGTTAGTATGGCAATGATATGGAAGAGCGGAGTCTCTTAATACAGGCATTGCTTGCCTAAAAAGAGGCTTCAAACACCTCTCATAGGCTAATTGTGTCAAAAAACCGTTTTTTTTAAATTTGTAATAAAGGAATATTGCTCTCAGCATCTTGCATTTTGTTTTCATATTCTCACTCTCCCCTACGACAGATAACGTTTTTGCCATTACACAAACAATAATATAATAATTAATTGCGTATTAAATTTAATCAAGACCTTGTTACCAGATATAGAGGCCTACATAATAGGTATAGACACTAAACGTGTACTGCTGAGTTTGTCTTTTAAGTTACATGACTGAACAACGAACATGAAGGTTAAATTATCTTTTCTCATTAACAACTCCATAGTGCCATGAAATAAGAGAGTACAGAAGTCAATCTACATACAAACTGCGCTCGAGCAACGCACACATAGAACCGCTCACGGACACGATATCTCGGATCGGTTGGGATCAGTGCGAGCGCGAGTGCCATCCCCAAATATTACGTAAGTTGAAAACATGATTTTTTGTTTGTGTAGATATTGTGTTGTTTTTAGTGCAATAGGGCAAAATAAATTGTGTAAATATGGTATCCGTTTAGAAGGTATTACGGACTTTCGATAGTGAAAATTGACAAATGTAAAATTTGACTTGTTTTTGTTCTGTAAACTTTAACAACTTTTCAACAATAAATCAAACAACTAGATACGAGTGCCACTACCACGATAGTTTTTGTGCATAAGCCAAAGTTGACAAACATAGCGCGACCGCCAGCGCCGCCGCGCCGCCGCCGCCCGAGCGTAGGTGTGAAAAGTGAAGTACAGAGGCCAGCACATCAGCCTACCCCAATCTGTCAAATTTTCCCAATTGAATATGAACCTTATTTGTTTGTGGTAAAGTTGAAAATCTATCAAAGAAAGACAGATTGGGGTAACTTGATGTGCTGGCCTCTGTACATTGTATGTGATTGACTTCTGTACCTTTCTGTTTTGTGATAGTGCGAACTATTTGTACAAACCTGCTATAATAATAATAAGTAAGTAATCCTATGTAACTTTTTGCGTTTGCTGAGTAACTGTTCGAAAACAGACAGGGCATTACGTCGGATTAAATGGAAATAAAAAGGATTTGCAATCTAAAAACCAATCGGTGTATAGCCGCACAGGATCGAGTTATGTATAGTGTTCTAAAACAAAACTAGTTTATATAAGTACTTCGAATGTAAATAAAATAAAAATAGGCCAAAACAACAAGTCTGCAAAGTTCCAAATCCGCATGACCTTTTGAATAGGGGACCGGTTGAATTAGACTATAATAGGTACTTCCCGCACCTGCCTCAGAACCACGTATTTTAGCTCAACGATTGAGATAAGTATCAAAAGGTCCACCTTGCATTTTAGGGCTTTAATTCTCTGTATTAAGGCTCCTATTATAAAGCTCGGTGGTATATTATGTAATGGCAAATCTAATCGATAAGTAGGTAGTACGCTAGTTGGGTATGGTATTAAAATGCCGACAAGGCATTATAGCCATTCGCTTTGCTATGAAAGTGCTAGAACGATGTCCAAATATTGTTTATCGCTTTTTTATGATTTATTTGAAGCAAGGGAAAATTTTTGTTTAAGTAGATACCTTTATGTACAGACGCCAGCACATCAACCTACCCGAAACTGTCAAAATTTCCCAATCAACTTTGAACCTTATACTTTAGCGATAAAGTTGAAAATCTATCAAAGAAATTTGACAGATTGTAGTAGGTTGATGTGCTGGCGTCTGTACCTAGTACATTAATCAACATAAAACCTGACTCTGACCTGCAAATTGCTAAAAACAAGAAAATTAGAATTTCGCGGGCTACCTCAGAGTTTCTACAAAAACAAAAGCATAACAACTAATAACAAGTATGACACGATGTGGATTTCCCAAGATTTTTTTGTTCACAACACCTGAGGGGCAATTCTCGTAATTTTAAGAACGTTCACAGTCTGATCTCAGTCTCCATCTGTCAAAAATACCTTTAATTTCCCTACATTTTGACAAGTTTTTTGACATTTGTTTGTCGCCGAGATGAGACCGCGACTAGATTTTGAACGTTTTAAATTACGAGAATTTTCCATCTGACATGCCATACCTATTTAAATCAATGTTGTTGTTTGCGTCTTGTGTACCTACAACATTGTGGCACTAAAATTTTCCACTAAGTTTTTCTTTAGTATCAAGGACACTGATATAGTTACCTACCTCTTCATTTATATTTTACTAGCTGTTCGTGACTGGCGTCGCCCGGAAAATTTCAGACATTGCCGGTAGATAAAAAAAATAAACTTTCATACAAACGTTGTCCTGAAAATTACAAAAAAAAATAGCCATATTGGTTTAGCCGTTCCCAAGTGATCTTTCATACATTTCTTTCTTTCTTTTTCAATTGTTTTTTATTTGTGTAGATTCATTGAAATTATTATTTATTAGGAAATTTTCTAATGTGAAGATTGTCAATTATTTGATCAGTAGATGTTAAGTGTGCTTAATCACAAATTTACCTTTTTTGTATGATTAAGCGTGAGAAAAATAGATTTTGACAATTTCAATGAGTAATAAAAATTGAACATTGGTGTATGATGTAAAAATTACTTTCTATAGGCGCCGGCGCCGCCCGCGTGCACCATTCACTATAAAAGTTTCGCGCTAAACGAATTTAAAACATCGTCCTGTTTCTGTCAATCTATTGAAGATGTTTGAAATAATATATACTTTGGGTGTGAGCTGGACTTATATGTATAGTCTGAGACGCAAACAGTAAAAAAAAAAGTTAAGTTTAAAATGTCTGTCTACAGTTCTACTGGTACGTATGACGCAGTGTTACTGGTTTAACTAGCTACTATTCTCAAGTGTTATATCACAGCCATTTTTCGAGTAGGTAGTGATCATTTGATCTGAGACTCTGAGTCAAACACGCTAATCCCACGTAATAACCTTGAACCTTGTCTCTTGTGTGATGCACGACAGACACGTCACTTTAACATAATGATACACTATAAAAAGGTTTTGAGATTGTGTGTACTTAATGGAGGCAAAACACGAAGGTGTATTCTTGAAGCATAGTGGAAAAAGCGGTTCTTACTTGCCGGTAGGTGATTCACTTTAGTAAGAAGAACTAAATATTTTACCTTTTCCACTAGATAAGCTGCTCGTTTACCTACTATCCAAACTATATTTATGCACAACCTGCATGCTACAAATAGGTAGCTTATAATGTTCCCGCTGCTGGGACACAGGCTTCCACTCTGTTAGAGGGAGTGGGACGTAATCCACCACGCCGGGCCCGATGTGGGTTGTTAGATGTCACATGTCTTCAAATTTCTGGCCCTAGGACATGCCGGTTTCATCACGATGTTTTCCTTCACCGTTTTGAGATTGGCACCCATTGAAATATACAGGTAGATTTTTTTATCACCATCCAAATTTTTACGGGGTGTTCTACCCATGAATATGAACAACTTTCAGTATGGGACCAATAATACATTTTGGTCAAGTAGGTATTGAACTTTTGTATGAAACAGCGGATTTTTTTTTCGAGATTTCAGAGTTGGTCCCATAGTGAAAGTTTTTCATAATCATGGGTAGAACACACTGTAAAAATTTGGATGGTGATTAAAAAATCTCCCTGTATATTACTATTTGAAATCATTGTTGGCACTTAGATCATTACCTACAATATCGGGTACAGATCGGCGCACCGTAACATGAAGTGTAACGCACGTTGAAACAAATTCACCTAGTTGTTTTGTTACATTTAAATTCATGTTGTATTGCATGTATTTGGACGGCTGATTTGTGTTACGTATCGCCAATTTATACCCGGCAGAAGACAAATAATTTGTTACAGTTGACAGTACAAATAATCATAAATAACATCGTAAATAATCATAAATAACATCGTAAGTAGCATGTTTAATTAACGTTTGATATTGAGTTCGCACGGTTACTGAACCCTTTGCCTTGAAAAGTGAGAGTCAAATGCACGTGCACTGAACCTAATAAGGTCGCTGGTTATGCACATAAATTCGCTATTTGCCGATGTTAATTGGATTTTTCCGGTAATTTCAGGTGATGTTTTTGTCTTTGCCAAATATTTGAATATATAAGAATTTAGTTCAAACTTAGATTCAGCATTTTTAGGAATCTTGGTACCTAAATCTCCCCTTTTATAAAATGTATGGATTTGTTTGGTCAGTGGCAAAAAAGGTGAATATTTTCCCATGTCTAATAAAACATATAAGTAACTAGTTTCCGCCCGCGGCTTCGCCCGCGAGGTATGTCGATAAAAACTATCCTATGTCCTTCCCCGGGATGCAATCTATCTCTCTGCCAAATTTTATAGAAATCCGTTCAGTGGTTTAGGCGTGAAAAGGTAACATATAGACAGACAAACGGAGTTACTTTCGAATTTATAATATACGTATGAATAAACAAACATAAAATATACAATAAAGAATTTATAAGTATGTTTAAACATCCTACGTGGCTTTTACGGGTAATTTTGTAACCAATATAAAGTACCTATAGTATAGAAATATTTTCGTTCACTGCCTAGAAACGATAATTTTCTCATAATTTTTTCCATTTAAAACCGCACCTTGAAATCTTTCTTCGTTCATTCATAATTATTCATAAATAGTACACATAGGTAGTTGGATCTTTTGGTGTGCAATCAAAATCAGAAAGAATGCCGAAATCTTGATTTTTCAATTTAATTTCTCAAATGTTTACCAACAACAGGGGGCGTTGTTAATATCATTCAAGAGCCAAAAGATCCTTGCTGCACTTTAGGCATTTGTCGCGCTTACTGACAGTGCGGCCGAAGAGAGAATGCGTTCTTGACACCTGTCACTTTCATACAAACGAATACGTGTTTTGCGAATTTGATCTATAATAGCAGTGAAATACACACATCAAAAGTGTCTAGGGATCAAGCATTTTTATGCGGATTTCTTGAGATTGAGATGTGGCTTTGTAATAAATTTATGATTTTATAAATTTATATGGATCCTTTTTGGTGCATTTCATAATTTGAATCAGGAACTGTGAATCAAATTCGAGTAAAAGATGAAAATCAGCTGTCAATATTTTCCCTATAAAAACATACAACGCATTGAAGACATTATTAGTGCTACTGTTTCCCTACTACTGATTAAAACCAACGTTATTATGGAGCGGCGACGTCATTTAAGCAGGGAAGAAATGCTCAGAGCCGTGGGAATGATAGAAGCTGGTTCCCGGCAACGTACTGTGGCTTTAGCTCTGAATACAAGTCAGAGTGTTATCAGTCGACTTTGGACACGTTACCGAAGCACTGGTACCGTGGCTGAGCGCCATGGAGGACGGTATCGCTACACCACACGGAGACAAGACCGATACATTCAAATCTTAACTCGAAGAGCTCCAACAATAACCGCCATGATGTTAGCCGTGAGGCTTCATCACTCTTCAGGGAACTTAATTAGCGACCAAACAGTCAGAAACCGCTTGCATGAAGTGAACCTTCATTCCCGAAGACCGCTACGGGTACCACCTATAGCAATGCACAATCGTAGGATTCGATATCAATGGGCTCTTGAACACAGAAATTGGGCAGAAGAACAATGGCGTTTCGTGTGCTTTTCTGATGAGTCTCGTTTTGGTATGAGACCGGATACAAGACGTATACGACACTGGAGAACCCCTGGACGCCAACAGCGATTAAAATCCTGCCAGGAAGTCCATCCTTATAGTGGTGGAACCATCATGGTATGTCAAAGTCAAAGTCAAAAGTCAAAGCAAATGCTTTGACTTTTGACTTTGACTTTGACAAATAGGCACATAAAAGGCACTTTTGAACGTCAAAAATTACAATGAAATAGAATTGATTCTAGTCGCCCCTTCCAAAAGGTAGTTTTCGTATGGAGAAGAATGGGCAAGAAACTCCACCGTTACTCTTTTAAAATGTTTTACAATATTTTGCATACATTCATTATATAATAAAATAATATGTGAAGACGATGCACCTAAAATAAAATTACTATACCACAATAGGTAAAAGAATTAGAAATGAAACCATGACATATAAATTAATAATCTGGTAGATACATGGTGCTCAAATATTTACAAAAATGGAAAAAGTAAACGATTTTGATAAAAAAAAAATATATATATATGTATATATATATAAAAACTATTTTAACAAGTAATAAGTCAGGGTGTGAGTTAAGAGTAATTACAGAATGTAAACAAAGTAAAAAAGAATAAATTTACAATTAAATTAGCAACCAGTTTGATTTTGTCTAGACTCTAGATTGTCCTATGGAGCAGGACCAGCATGTTTCTAAGCGTTCTTATCCTGGATATAATCTTCTAATTTATAGTATGCTTGTTTACTAAGTGTACGTTTAATGCAAGTTTTAAATTTTCTTTCATTTAATTGCAATATATCCCAAGGTATTTTATTGTAACATTTAACACAGTACCCCATAAAAGATGTATGTACTTTGGCTAACCTGAAAAATGGTTGATGTATTTTATCTTTATTTCTAGTATTAAAATTATGTCTATCGCTTATTTTATTAAAAAGATGTAGATTTTTTCTTACATACATAATATTTTCATAAATGAATTGGCAAGGTACCGTCATAATATTAATCCCTTTAAAAATTTCCCTGAGAGATTCGCGGCGACGTAGATTATAAATGGCTCTGACAGCTCTCTTTTGCAAAATAAATATGGATTCAATGTCAGCAGCTCGACCCCATAGTAAAATGCCGTACGACATAATGCTGTGAAAGTAGCTAAAATATACTAAACGCGCAGTTTCTACATCTGCTAACTGTCTTATCTTTCTAACAGCATAAGCGGCCGAGCTAAGCCGCCCCGCAAGAGATGTTATGTGAGGTCCCCATTGTAATTTCTCGTCTAGCGTGATTCCCAGAAAAACCGTTTGATCAACAAATTCCAGTTTTTCTCCATTCAATATGATGTCACATTCGCTACTTCTAACATTAGGCAATTTAAATCTAATGCATTTGGTTTTCTTTTCATTAATTACCAAATTATTTACCGTAAACCAATCTTGGACCTGAAGAATAGAGTTATTCACGTCGTCAAGATTTTGTGCCCGTCTGTCTATCTTAAAGATCAATGAGGTGTCATCTGCAAATAACACCATCTTCGGTTGATTTTGAAGTAATTGGGGTAAATCATTAATGTAAACTAAAAAGAGGAATGGACCCAATATCGAACCTTGAGGAACACCCATTGCCATTTCAGACCCTAATGAGTTTACGCCATTTACTTGAACTTTAAGCTTTCTATCTTTTAGGTATGACTTTAGTAAATCAAGAGCTAAATTCCTAATGGGCGGGTATTTGGATCGGCGGAAGAACTGAGTTGATTTGGATCAGAGGCAACCTCAACGCTCAAATTTATGCTGAGACGATTGTATCAGACGTCATCGTTCCTCTACAAGTGCAAATCGGTCCCTTATTTCAGTTAATGCATGATAATGCACGACCGCACACCGCAAGAGTTGTAAGACAGACTCTCGCCGCAGCTAACATCAATGTCCTGCCCTGGCCTGCTCAGTCGCCAGACTTGAACCCGATTGAGCATGCATGGGATATGCTACAGAGAAGAGCTCTGCCGAATATGGAGGGTATCCAGTCGCAAGAAGACCTTTTTTTGTTGTTGCAACGAACATGGGCGGCCATTCCACAGCGTGATTTGGATGAACTCATTTTGAGTATGCCAAACCGATGTTCTTGTGTTGTTAGTGTTCGCGGTAGAAACACGGATTATTAATTGTTTAAGTTACCCAATAAAATTTTAAAGAAAACTGTTATTTCAGTCTTTTTTTCGAACTTTTGTGTTAGTGGTTCAAATGTCAAAAATCCCTTTATTAGGAAAATGGCAAATTTCTTTATTAATGCAAAGGTGACTTGGTTTATCGTTACTGTGACAAACGAAAACACTTTATTTGATGAATCCTTAAAGAAAATTTTAATTAATATCAATCAGGAGAAAAGTTATTGCAAAAATATATGTTGATCCCTAGACACTTTTGATGTGTGTAATAAGTAAAAAATAGCTACTAGAATTGGCTTACTAGAATGGCCGGACTGTAGTGACAGATGCGGAAGGCCGAGTACAGACAGGTAGCTTATTCAAAGGGACTATAATTACTCGTATGATTTATTTCTAATGTAGGAAGTTGTATTAGAACGTAAGAATAATTACGCCAAATAGTTGTTATAAATCTACATGTTAATTAAGGTACTGTATTTACTCACTGTAATAAGTTTTGTTTGAGGTCTTTATAGATTCTAAAATAAAATTGTTATTTCTAAATCTACTTTCTACCTTGAACTACGTTGTTTAATCTACACTAATATTATAAAGAGGAAAGATTTGTACCTATTTTTGTATGTTTGTAATGAATAGGCTCAAAAAGTACTGGGCCGATTTAAAAAATTCTTTCACCAATAGAATGCTACATTCTTCCAATTTGACATAGGCTACATTTCATTTTGAAAAAAATTAGGGATCCTTGGTAAAATTTGAACAATGTAACCGAAGGTGTAGAAAAATGAGTCTTAAAATGTCTTTCGTCGAATGCGCTGCCGAAACTATTAGCGATAGAACAAAATAATGTACAACAATATTGAAGAACATCATAATGTCTACAAAAAACTCCGCGGTAGAATATGTCCAACTATTGTAGTTATGTCACTACAACAACTTTTTTCATTTTAAACATTAATGAAAATGCTAACCAAATTCAAACCATGCTATTTATGTGTTTATGTTAATCCTTATCCAAATAAATTATTTTATGGTCAAGACCATTTAACTACCTATAAAATAGTTTTTAAATTATTTAAATTGGACTTTCCATTCAAAAGATATTACGAATAAAAAAATTCAAACAGTTAACAAAACCGCCATAGCGCCGCACGGTGGGCTGAAAATCGGCTTTCATAGACATAGGGATTTCAATTTGCAAGTGCTTGTTTTTATGCCGGATATCGCTTCTATTAGTCATTACTATGTACAAAAATGACACCCGAGTTAATTCTGCCCAAAAACGAAGGAAATATAATTTTTTTACGAAAAATTTGTATGAAGCTAGTATAAAAAATCGAATTCTCTCCTAAACGGCATGTTTAACCGTAATATCCTTGGAGGTGGTCATAGTGCTAATTATTTATGATTTTTTGGTTGCCGATTTGACTAAAAATTTCATGCCGTTTTTTTTTTAAAAATCGTCAAAATATTTTTATTTATTTTTACATGTAAAACGATCCCTTTTAGTGTCCAAGTTAAAAAGTTCGATATGTTATTAACCCAAATATTAAGAACACACAAAACAAGAAAAATTAAATAAAAAAATTGCTGTTTTTTGACACATTTTTATTAATTTAAATAAAAAAAGATTATCAAACTCTTATTTAAGTAAAATATAAAGTTATATTATATACAAAATAATTTAATTCAAGGAATTAATACTAAGCAGTTGTAAAATAAAGTAAAATAAATAAAAAAAAAGACAAAATATCATTAAATATTACAAAAAAAAACCCAAACACACTCAAGTACAAATTTACAAATATGTACATATATATTTTTTTTACAAATTTTCCTTATCACTCTCGTTATCAGACTCCAATTCTGAGTCAGCATCCAGATTGGATATGTCCAAAAACTCGAACTCAGTTTCCTGAAATTGAATTAAGTCGAGAGTTTCAGCAAACAAGCTCTTGCTTTTTCTTGGCATCTAACTTAGGCCTTTGTGCACTTAGCAAAGGATCCGAAGAAACAACAAGCATATTTAAAATGTCTTGATTGGAATCCTGCCTACTTTTTTTCCGCGAATGATGTTCTCGAAACCTCCTAAAATCTTTGTTTCGAGACTCTGAGGCTTCTTCCGAGAGAGTCATTGGGACTCTCTCGGAAGAAGCCTCAGAGTCTCGGCACAATATTATTTTTCTCGATTATGTCAGCCCCATGGATTAATAATTTATGAACGGTTGACGACATGTAGTACCAGTCGTATAATAATACGTACTTTTCTGCTGTTTTGCGGGCATAATCTCTAAATTTTATTACATCGACCTGCTCTCCAGATGAAATTGCTTGTAAAATTACAGCAAATCTTTTGATGAGGTCTTCATCCAAACCGGTTATAGCTGCGGTTTTATTAGGAAACTCAAAGAATTTTCTTGCAGTATTCCCGTCATTGGTGGTTCCCGAGCCTTGTTTTACTATATCAATCAACAGATTGAGCTCATCTTTGAATTTATTTTGAATTATTTTTTTCCTTGTCTGTAGCATTTCTTTGTGCTCATCACTTCTCGCTGCCCACCGTTTGAAGTCGAGCCTGTATGCAATGTGTAACAGACATTCCATACAATTTATACGGGCGTGTAGAAATGACAAGCCAAATTCATACATGTCAGAACACACAATTCTTGATGTTACAGCATCTAAGCGGTTCATTTCTGTAGGCTTTGTTAAGCACAGGTAGCACGATGCATTTGATCTAGCTTCAGAAAGGTAAGTGCAAACTTTAGCGTCGATCATCGTCATCATTAGTTCATGAGTCACCCTATTATTATTATTGCACTCTGTGGGGATAAGGGCCTCAATTTCTTCATCCATTTGTTTTTTCAGCTCAAGGACAACTGCTTCACTCTCCTTTACAAAAGTAAACTGAACTGGACGACAATACAAAACTGAGCATGGTTTTGGGTTCGTCCATAAGATGTTGTCTCCATCTGTCAGATTTAGTGGCACCAAGGAGGTCATGAAAATGTTCGAGTCATCTTCCTCACCCTCCATTTTCTGCTTGTATCGGCTTTGATTAGAAGCACCATCAAATCCCCACTTGGATATCAGCTTCAACTGCTTGTTATGCTCTTCGTTAGAAAAGCTTTGAAGGATTCTTGTAACTGTGATAGCAAGTAAAGCTTGAAGTGTAATCGTAGCCGATGAATCAGTAACTGTCACTGATTGCTTCGGAGGGTAGCAATCAAGCTTAGTTTGTTGCACTTTATAGTAAGATGGATAAATATCCTTAGCACCTTCCCGAATGGCAGCCTCTCGCAACGTAATATATTGCCACTTTGAGAGTTTTAGCGAAAGAAGCAATCCAAGCGCCTTTTCTGGCGTAAATATGATTGTTTTCGCTGGTTTCTTAAGCGTTTCATTTAATTTAGCGGCTGCTTCAGGATTTTTCATCATGTATTCGATGACAGAGGCGATATCTCTATGCCCTTCTTCTTTTAAACGTGCTGCAGCTGCATATGCCAATTCACTGGAATCTTCGCCTGTGTGTTCATCAGATCTTCTCTTTTTTTGTTTACTTCCCAGATCTTCGAATGGTTTACGGGATCTTTTCGTCATTGTTCCAATGGACGTTGATGTCGACGGTTCTAGAGAGGCTGAGGGCGCTCTTGGTATCTCATCAACACTTGGTTCTTGATTAACTAAAGTTTGCACAAAACTCGGCCAATCAATATTTTCTCCCAACCAATTCTCGTACTTTCTCCTGAAATTATCAAGGAATCGGTTGGATTTCTGCCACCTTTGTAAAGCGGCTCACGTAAATCTCCGACAAAATTCTTTGAGAACAACACGATCTTCGTCAGACAGGCAATCGCCTATGCGGGATACAACTGCACTGAACAATACTTCATGATCAAATGAAGTACTCTCACTTCGTAAAAGAACAAACAAGTCTAAATTGGTGATTAAACTTTCCATTCTATGTTTTTATAGTCGCAGATTTAGTGTTAGCAGTTACACAGTTGTGAACAAACTAAATTATAAAACAAAACTTTAGCCCTTTTATTGCAATACGCCAATAATTAGGTAACTACCCTCATTAGTTATCTCCTCATTAGCTAATGAAAATTTATAATTGTCACTAACTATTCTTAGAACTCATAGCACTGCTACAAATTAGCTTACTTATCAGGAAAAGTTGAATATAATCCATAGTTGGCATTGTCGTGAGATATTGAAAATCATTAAATCACCTATAAAGACTCATTAGAAGACCTAATCAGTGTAGTTACTTAATCACTTCTTTTCGGACTCATTAGAAGAGTAAACAATTGGTAATTTGGTTGTATGAAAAGTTTTAAAACTCATGATGTGTTGATAAATATCTAGCTCAAACATAGTTGTCTACGTGTGGGTGTACTATAAACCTCTGCCAACTCCTTCGGAAATATAGGAGTGATGCTATTTTATGTAACGTGTAGTTAAAAGTCCGTGTTCTTCAACATAAACACTAAAAGGGATCGTTTTACATGTAAAAATAAATAAAAATATTTTGACGATTTTTTTAAAAAAAACGGCATTAAATTTTTCGTCAAATCAGCAACCAAAAAATCATAAATAATTAGCACTATGACCACCTCCAAGGATATTACGGTTAAACATGCCGTTTAGGAGAGAATTCGATTTTTTATACTAGCTTCATACAAATTTTTCGTAAAAAAATTATATTTCCTTCGTTTTTGGGCAGAATTAACTCGGGTGTCATTTTTGTACATAGTAATGACTAATAGAAGCGATATCCGGCATAAAAACAAGCACTTGCAAATTGAAATCCCTATGTCTATGAAAGCCGATTTCCAGCCCACCGTGCGCCGTGGCCGTTGTTTGCGATGCAGTCTGAAAAGCGCGCCGGGCATCGCGGCGGGCGGGGTGGAGTAATAAATAATATTTTTTTAATAAATAAAAATATTTGTGAAAGAAAGTGTTTTATATCCAAATTTCCAAAAATAAATAATTGTCTACCCCGTGCGAAGCCGGGACGGGCTGCTAGTTAATAATGAAGTAATAAGTACTTAGGTATTAGGCCCGCTATAAATACAAAAAAAAAATACAAAATGTTTATTTTCTGTACCAACTAGTTTACATTACTTTATGATTGGAGTCTCCTTTTAAGCATGAGGACGCGGTTGACGCCTGTGTTAGGAGACTCCGCACCTCTCGCGCTCCGATAAATTAATGCCTCGTGCGTGCGTGTCTATTAGCATGCATTTGATTTACATGGAGGTGGCATCGAGCTAAACCACGATCGCGAGGCATGTAATTACCCAGTTTTCAGCACATCTGTGATAACGATTTGACATAGACTGACACCCATTAGTCGTTATGTCGTCGCTGTAAGGGCCATTTTCGTAGTGCAAATGTTACTACTGTTGTGCGGTTGACTGTACAATGTGCATAATGTGGGTGCTTAGATAAAGAATGAAAAAAATAAAGTTTTCATGGAAAATCTTCGGTTACTTTAATATATAACACAAAATTGACTAAGTATTTCTTAACACTTAGGTCCCTGAATATGATCATACATACGTCATTTTTAGGGAGTGTTTTCAAAGTGTTGGGCCTAAGCCTGTGTCAAGGAGGTATTTACAAAAATCACACATTTTCCTTGGATTTGATTACATATAACAATGTATAATTTCTCTATTATTGTGAAAGAAAACCTCAGACGGGTATTATCATGTCGCAAAAATGAATATGAATAAGAGACGGATTCATTATTGTTAAATGTATTGTTGTCATGTAAGCTTTAAAGGTAATATTTGCTGTGCGTCATATGTATGTATCTTTCTTTAGTTACGTTGCAAATACTTAGTAAAACCGCATGCCAAATGGAGGAAGTAGAAATATGTCAAGCGCCAAACATCCGAGATCTATGTATGGGCCATGTACGCGTAAGTATGTTACATACAAGGTTAACAACTTTTATGATTGGCTGGTTCTTACCGCCCTTACACGTCAGATAGAAAATGTAATTTGTTTTTAATACTCTTAAACATCCACGTCACCTACGGAAGTAATTAAAAATGTATATTACTAAGAACTACAATTTTTGGAATCCTCCTCTAACAAGCGTGGTGATCAATGCTCATGCCTTCTCTGTACGAGGAGAGAGAGACCTTTGCCCTGCAGTGGGATAATAATAGGTTGGTATCTTCGACATATCTCGGCACCCTGGGGTCCCGGACCTTTGGAAGGCGTACGATACGCCGAAGCCAACTCAAAGAGAGTCGTTAGATGGTTTTAATGAAATGAGGCACTAACCAACGATTATCCCTGTACGCACTTTGTAAGTGCACAAAAACAACCCCCCGTCATTGTAGGACTATTGCAGGATATAGAAACAAAGATATTTAAATGTGTTTAGATGGCAAAGGACTGATTACCTAAAACCTAACTGTATTTATAATTCAAGCTGATTTATTAATAAAATTACATCGACATTAGTAGGTCCAATGAGGATTTTATTATGCTGTTTTTATCGTTTGACGAAAACTTTCGGGGATTTTAAAATAACGGCTGTCATTAAAAGGAAGGAAAAATTCCAAATTAATGAAGTCGTTTTTAGTTTATTGGTCTTTTTTTTTGGTTTGTGCCTATGGCAATACTATCGTAACTGACTACTGAATGCGCCTTTTTTGTTCTCAAAAATGAAGCCTAGGTTGCATTCAGTACCTGTAGTTGCTGGGAAGAATGTCTAATTCCTCACCCGAGAACAAGTCAATGGTTTACAAAGCAGTAACTAGTTTAAGTGATAAAGTAAACATTGGCTTTTGACTTGTACGGGATATAGCTATGGGGTAATGCCTCGGATCCAAACATCAATATAGTGCAACGACTACAAAACTCAATTCTGAAATCAATTTCCAATATCCCACGCGTATGGTTCACCACCAATGCAAAAATTCACGTTCAATTAAAAGTAAACACAGTGTTAACGCGCACACTGTGCGTGTCACTACTTCACGGCGAACCCACTGTGCACCTGCGACGAGAGCCCGCGGGACGCGGGGGACGGGGGCCCGAGCGGCCGCGTCGCGTCGTCGCCAGCCAACCGCCGACAGTCTTCTCGGGGTCACTCACTAGCAAGACCGCGTGCCTCTGCGCATCGCGTCACTAATAATTTAATTAACGTACAAATGTTGAGGAATATAATATTTTCAAGAGTAGACTCGCCTATTATTGAAGTGACCCCAATATTCTCAACAAAATTGGCGACCGTCTAAGATAATATTGTCGAACCTACAAACAAACCAATACCTAATTACTTACGACCGAAACTTCGAGAGCGTTCGAGAAAACACGTGGAGACCGGACACCGGACACGGGAATCAAGCTCAAGATTGGACAAGATTGGCGCGTATGCTGTTCTTCAGTCACCCGCGGGGCCTTTGGACTACGCAAGCTGGCTACAATTTCATCGCCTGCACTGCACCAGAGGTCTAGCCCGAGGGAAGTAAGCGGTTTCCTTTATTCCTACCTATTCCATGATTCCTATCTACTTGTTTCTATTTGTGTGAATAGCCTAATTGGTTTTGCTCGAACAGCTTGCCTGAAATATTCGAATTTCGAAATACGATAAGTATCTACCTAACCTAATTTTCTTGCCGCACGTGGTGGGCGAGTCCATTTTTAGTGCTTGTGTGTGCGATTGGCGCCTGTTGCGCTTACCTATTTGTTTGGTGGATGTCTAAATAGCTTTTATATGGGTCTAAAAGTTTGCCTAAAGCTTCAATCTAAGCACTAAAACCTAACTATTGCACTTTGTACCTAAACTACTGTACACCCACGTGTACGCCTAAGCCTATGTTGCAGACGATTGTGTTCTGTACACTAAAACCTAACTATGGCACTTTGTACTCTATACTATTGTACACCCTAAAGCACGTGTACGTCTAAGCATAGGTTGCAGACGATTGTGTTCTGTACCTATTATTATCTAACTTGGGAGTTTACGCCTATTGCATATACCTATGCTAACTAGAAATTCTAGTTTTTTATATAGTGCAACTGCAACCTAAAAGTAACAGCTATTTCACCAAAGCTTGCCGACTATTCCAGGTGCGGTGAGTGTGCATGGCATGAACCTGAGCTTCGCTAAATAATCTGCTAGCTACCTGCCTGTCAAAGCCAGCAGTGCGGGCGCCTGGTGATGGTGAGTGCTGCATACTTCGTGCTGTCACAGCTTCAGTACCGTAAGTTAGCGGTTTTGAGTTAATTATATTTATTAGATAGTGACTATTGTACCCAATTCATTGTTGCCTATATAACTAGAAGTTAGAGTATAGAATAAACTACTTACAAATAAATAAAATAAGATGGATAGTGAGTTAAATAAAGAAGAAATGAGTGAAGTTGAAAAACAAGAATATAAAGGTCTACTAAGAAAACGTAGTGCTATGAAAGGTCAACTTACTAGATTTAAAGACTACTTACAACAAATGTCAAAGTGTAGTCCACTCAGTAGCTTGCAAGCCAAAGAAATTGTAATGAAAATAGACAAATTTCAAGCTTTACTGAGTATGTTTGATAAATTACAAAATAATATTGAATTGAATTGTCTAGATTTGGATGAGCAATTAAGAGAAAGAGAGTTAATTGAGAATCAGTTCTTTTCATGTATATCATTGGCTCAAGAGTTAAATGAATCGGCCAATGTGTCTAAAACTGATCAACAAAGGTCTGATGGCTCGGACTGTAGTTCAAATAATAATAGTCATTGTACTCATAATAAGTTTAATTCAGTGAAGTTGCCTACTATTAAATTGCCTTCATTTGATGGCAACTACATAAAATGGTTAGAGTATCGGGATACTTTTGATTCCTTGATAAATTCTAATGATGCAATCCCAAATATAAACAAGTTTCACTATCTAAGGTCATCCTTAGAAGGAGGAGCTTTAGTTGTAATAAAGTCTATAGAGTTTACATCAAACAATTACAAAATAGCTTGGGATTTAATATGCCAACGATATAATAATAAAAATCTACTTATGAATAATCATCTAAAATCGCTTTTCAGTATTGAGTCGCTAACAAGAGAATCTTATAAGGCTTTAAGATATGTTATTGATTTAGTTTCAAAAAATCTAAGAGCGTTGAATACTTTAGGGCAGCCTACAGATAAATGGGATGCTTTAATAATATATATGGTGTCAATAAAGCTTGATGTCACCACTAGTAGAAAATGGGAAGAATATAAGAATGGATTACCAGAATTGCCTACATTAGATCAATTTACTGATTTCTTGCGTAACAGGGCAGATGTTCTAGAAACCACACAAAATCAAACTGATCATGGTAAGTCACATGGTGGTTCCAAGGAGTCAAAGTCTTTTGCTAAGGTTTTTGTGAGTTCTACAAGTAACAACTCTTCCAAACATTCATGTGTTGTTTGTAAGGACAACCATCCGTTGTATATGTGTACCAAGTTTAACGAGATGCCACCTGAAGTTAGGTTAGATACAGCTTTAAAGCTGAAGTTATGTCTTAACTGTCTGCGTAGTGGACATACTGCCAAAAAATGCTTTCTTAAAGGTTCTTGTAAGCTTTGCAATGGGAAACATAATAGCTTAGTGCATAAAGATACAACAGCAGGATGTAGTAATTTTAGTTCCAATTTAAATACAAATAATAACGACTTACCTCCAAGTACATCACCGGTAACACTGTCTGCTACCTCTGCGGGACAGGTCCTGTTGTGTACAGCAGTTGTTCAAATTGTTAATCCTGTAAATAATTCTACATACCAAGCACGAGCTCTCTTGGATACAGGGAGTCAATCTTCCTTTATTACTGAAAAACTTAAAGCAAAGATAGGAATACCAACTCAATGTACAGAACCAATAAGAATCTCTGGCATCAATAATATACAATGTGACATTAAGGAGCGTTGTAGTTTAAAATTGTACTCACGTTTTGAAGAGTCATTTAATTTACAAGTTATGTGTTTAGTAGTACCTAAAATTACTAGTACATTACCGACACTAAATGTTAATGTTTTAGACCTAGGATTGCCTGCTGATTTGGATCTCGCAGACCCTGGGTTCCATTGTCCCTCTGACATAGACATCTTGTTGGGGGCAGACGTTTTTTGGGACATTGTAGGTACCCAACAAATAAGATTAGGTAAGCACCAACCTGTATTACAATATTCAAAACTAGGTTGGCTAGTGTCAGGTCCTGTAGGGAATGGACACTCTAAGTTAAATTGTACTAAAAATGCTTACTCTAGTATTAATGTATTACATTGTAACATTGTGCAGGATGATATTCAAGAATCATTACAAAGATTTTGGGAGGTTGATGAATTGCCTTCAAACAATATATCTTACACCCTTGAAGAACAAGCTTGTGAGAATAGTTTTGTAGAAAATACAAGTCGTTTGCAAAGTGGTAGATTTAATGTTAAGATGCCACTCAAGGATTCACCAGAAGAAGCACTAGGTGACTCTTATAATATTGCCAAAAGGCGTTTTTTTTGTTTAGAAAACAAGTTGGATAAGAATCCAAATATAAAAAAAACAGTATTGTGACTTTATTAAAGAGTATTCAGATCTTGGTCATTTGGAAGAAATAGAGCGTCCAAAGTTTGGTAATTACTTGCCTCATCATGCAGTACTAAGAGAAAAAAGTGAAACAACTAAGCTTAGAGTAGTTTTTGATGCTTCAGTGAAAACATCCTCTGGAAAATCACTAAACGATATCCAGATGATAGGCCCAGTTGTACAAAATGATTTATTTAATATTATGTTACGTTTTCGCACTCATAAATTCGTATTAACGGGTGACATTGAGAAAATGTTTAGACAGATTTCAATCGTGGAATCACAACGTCATTTACAATTAATTTTGTGGAGAGAAGATGCATCTCTGCCTCTCAGGGTCCTGCAATTAAACACTGTGACCTATGGCACAGCTTCTGCGCCGTTTCTAAGCACTAGATGTCTTCTTCAGTTAGCAGAGGAATGTACAGATCAGCATATTGCTAATATAATTAAAAATGACTTTTATTATGATGACTTAAGCACTGGAGCATCTACTAAAGAAGAGCTGATGCATATTTATAAGACTGTGACACAAATATTAGGCTCAGCACATTTTCCATTGCGTAAAATACGCACAAATTGTCCTCAAATATTTGCAGATGAACCCACATTAAATGAAACATTAGACCTTACAAAGCAGTCATGTGTTCTAGGTCTCAATTGGTCCCCTAAAATGGACACATTTCAATTTCCAATAAATATAGAATCTACTTTAAAAATAACTAAGAGAACAATAATCTCAATGACTTGCAAAATTTTTGATCCTTTAGGTATTCTATGTGCTTGCGTTATTAATGCAAAAATAATCTTACAACGTTTATGGAGTGCTAAGATCGACTGGGATGATCCAGTACCTAACGATATAAAAAATTCTTGGATGATTTTTATGAAAAACCTATCATGCCTATCTAGTATACAATTAGAAAGAAATGTTATTTGCGATTTGCCTAAATCAATAGAGCTACACTGTTATGTTGATGCCTCACAAAATGCATATAGTGCCTGTGTATATTTGCGCACAACTGATGTTAATAATAAAGTTACAGTTAAGCTACTATGTGCCAAGGCTCGTGTAGCTCCCTTAAAACCAACTACTATACCACGTTTGGAATTGTGTGGTGCCTTGCTCGGAGCCAGATTGTGTGCAAAGGTCTTACAGTCACTCCGTTGTAACATTACTAGTAAAACTATTTGGACCGATTCAACAGTAGTACTCGGTTGGCTTAATATTCAATATAAACAACTAAAACCGTTTGTTCGGAACAGGATAAACGAAATAAATGAAATTACATCTGACTATTCATGGCGACATGTGCCTACAGATTGTAATCCTGCTGACTTGGCCTCAAGAGGTATAACCCCGCAACAGTTACAGTCCTCAGCCTTGTGGTGGGAGGGACCTTCGTTCCTTGGAAGGGACCCAACCGAATGGCCACAACTAAGTGTTCCAAATATAGAACTACCAGAACTAAAGGTTTTACAAACCAGATTAGAAGTTAATTTCTTAGACTTTTCTAGATATTCAAGTTTTAATAAACTCAAAAGAATTATAGCTTATGTCCATAGATTTATTAACAATTTTATTTGCAAGTATAGTAAAGATAAAACTAAGAGTAGGTTAACAGGTTGTCTTAGCACTGATGAGATTAGTAATTCATTAAAAACATTAATAAAGTTTTGCCAAGTGCAATCATTTTATAGTGAAATATATGCGATCAAAAGGAGCAAAGAACTCCATCATAAATCTAAAATATTGCCACTGAACCCATTTATAGATTCAGATGGTATACTCAGGGTAGGTGGTCGTATACAAAACCCAAATTATAATTTTGAAAAAAGACACCCAATATTACTTGATTCTAAACATAATTTTACTAAATTACTAATGAGATATGAGCATATACGTTTATTCCATGCCGGACCACAATTACTTTTATCATCCATTAGAGAGGAATATTGGCCAATAGGTGGCAGGAACTTGGCTCGTAGCATATTAAGAAACTGTATTGTGTGTATACGTTTTAGAGGTAAAACAGTACAGCCCATAATGGGTAACCTTCCAAATGTTAGAACAAGTCCCAGTTTTCCCTTTTATACCTGTGGAACAGATTTTGCTGGTCCATTCATGATATCGAGTAAGAAAGGCAGAGGTAGTCGTGTAACTAAATGTTACCTTTGTTTATTTGTTTGTCTTACAACTAAAGCTGTCCACTTGGAGCTTGTAAGTGATCTCACTACTGAAGCGTTTCTAATGTGCCTACGACGATTTGTAGCAAGAAGAGGTAAACCTTACGAAATTTATTCAGACAATGGCAAAACATTTGTAGGGGCAAACAATGAATTGGGTCGAGTCCTCAAATCTAGTCGCGAAGCTGTGACAGAGTATGGCAGCACTGAAGGCATTCGATTCAGATTCAGCCCTGCATATTCACCTCATTTTGGGGGTATTTGGGAAGCTGGGGTAAAGTCATCGAAACACCACCTAAAAAGAGTAGCAGGCAATGCTGCTTTAACGTTTGAGGAACTTTCGACGTTGTTTACACAAATAGAGGCTATCCTAAATTCACGACCCTTATCTCCTCTCTCATCAGACCCATCAGATATCTTACCCCTTACTCCAGGGCACTTCCTCATCGGGCGGCCACTCACATCAGTGCCGTCTCTTACCATTAATAAAACGAGAACCAACAGATATGAGAGGATAGAGCAACTGCGGCAGCAATTTTGGGAGAGGTGGCGTCGCGAGTACCTGGCCGAACTGCAGCAAAGAACAAAGTGGAGGAGACCACAACATGAACCCAAAGTAGGTGATTTGATTATACTAAAGGAAGATCACCTACCTCCATTATGTTGGCGTCTAGGCCGCATAACAACACTATACCCGGGACAAGATGGCGTCAGCAGAGTCGCTGATGTCTACACATCGAGAGGAACTATCAAGAGAGCAGTCCATAAATTCTGTATCATACCTGATGACAAGGACTGCATGAAACCAAATGAAGATAACATAGATAGCTGAGCTATCAAGGTGTGGGAGGCTGTTAACGCGCACACTGTGCGTGTCACTACTTCACGGCGAACCCACTGTGCACCTGCGACGAGAGCCCGCGGGACGCGGGGGACGGGGGCCCGAGCGGCCGCGTCGCGTCGTCGCCAGCCAACCGCCGACAGTCTTCTCGGGGTCACTCACTAGCAAGACCGCGTGCCTCTGCGCATCGCGTCACTAATAATTTAATTAACGTACAAATGTTGAGGAATATAATATTTTCAAGAGTAGACTCGCCTATTATTGAAGTGACCCCAATATTCTCAACACACAGTGAAGGAAACTATGTAAGGGTTCCTAAAAAAAGCGACGAAATAGGGGATGAAAGTTTGTATGGAAGTTCATCATTTTTGCCGACTATGCTGCTACGACTATGACAGGATCCATCAATCAACCAGCAGCGACCTATTATCGCGGTAATTGTCTGAATGATCCGTTTGAATCTCTGAACGTGGTCAGGAGGCCTAAAAAGGCCACTTTGGCAGAATCGTAAAACAATTGATATCACGGAATTTCATCTGTATGACAGTTTTGTATGGAGATTCGTAAAATGCTATAGGTACACACGGCTAAACATCAAGCTATACATAACCAGTATAAGCTGACTTCTGATTGCACGAAAAGTTACACAATGCGAGATCTGCTAAAACTGGAAATGTATAGCTTGATGTGTAGCCGTGTGTACACCTCTGCCTAACCCTTCAGGGATATGTAGGTGTGAAACTGTCAAACAGATGAATTGCGTGCTAAGAATTGTTTTATGATTCTGCTAAAGTGGCCTTTTTAGGCCCCCTGGTCTTGACCGTAAAGTGTTATAACCGGATAAACTTGATCCTCCAGTTCACCTCTTAAGGTGCACACACTGACCGATCTTCATTAAAATAATATATTGTAGGCCCGGATCCAATGACGTAGCCCCATATAAAAAGCCAGTAGATTAACGTCGTCGTCATTTCTCTATGCGTATTATTTTGCTTTTACCGTATAGGGTAACGGGACCAATTTAATATTCAGCGAAGATGTAATATAACGAGTACCGAATTAGATTTTTGTGAATAGTGCAGAAAAACCGTTCACTACAGGTACAGCGAATGAAAGATGGCTTTTTTAAAAATCTTTATTTATTAACGAGGGTTTGATCACATAGTGAACATGTCACCCTCATAGGAACTTTTGTTACATGCAAAACTTAACATCTACGCTTGATTCCTAAATTAACTAATTTATATAATATTTTAGCGGCTTTGGATGCCGGAAAAGCTAAAATAATATTACGTTCTCCTAATTGACTTAAGTTCATATTAAATTGCTCTCGAATCAAATACCTTTCCGCTCCGTTCCGGACACACTCCACCATAATATGAAAAGCGTCTTCAAGCACATTGCATTCCGTGCAGTTTGGAGATGAAACTAAAGATGGCTTCTAAAATCTAAATTGGAAGCTTTATTTTAGACTAAGTACAAGTATCTAGATACAGGTTACAGGTGCACCTGTTTAGCTGCATCAGGTTAGATTTGAAGCCACAGCAAACCCAACATAGCTGAGAAAAGGCTAGGCAGATGATGCAGATACTTCATCTACCTAGGTGCACCTCTATGTATCCGCAATTTATTCGTAGGTACTTACTTACTACTTTTAGTTTTTTTCCTAATATGATCAGTTATTATTGTTGGAAATTCTAAAACGGATGTAGTGTGCCTAATTCCTAATGCAGTGTAAATAAGCTGCCAATAATTTAATTTATGTTTTTAGGAAATATGCTGGATGATTTATTAGTGCAGTTGTTTTCATGTAAGAAAAACTGCCTGTAATATTTGTTACTAGAAAATTAATTGTTGCTGTTTGGTATATTAATAGATTTATTAGTATACGAGGAAGATTATAGAAATAAATAAAAGTTACCTACTTTGTAAGTTCATGAATTTCATGATCCTCCTGTGGACTGAAACTATGTAGGTAGGTATCTCGTAAGTGGTAAAACCAGTGGCTGCCTTAAGAAAAATGGAAACCATAAGACTCACTATGTACTTAGTCAAGTAAAAAAGTTATTTCAGAGTTGAGTATATGTATAAACATTATTTTAGATATTAAATAAAAATAAATAAAACTTTATTTCAGACTATAGGTCCATAATATTATATATATATTTTTACTTACCTAACTCGGTAGTAATGAAAAAGTTAATATTTACTGGCGTACCTAAACAAATCCTAAATATAGACGGTGTCCTTAGTAATAAAATTAGTAATTATATATTTAGGGAAAACAAATAAATTCATAACAAACCTTCAATCCTGATAACTTTTCCGAACCACATCACACACTAACTAAAATAATTTGAACAATTTTACTGTAGATCGTCATTTTTCAATAACAATTAATTTTCCCGCCACTGATTTTCACGCACAGGTAACCAAAAACAAAACACGGCTTCGAAATTCGAACGCAAAATTTTTTTTTCTGCGGCCAGTGTGTTCCGTTTCGCGTTCGATTAACGAATGCAGGCAACATTTTCCTTCGGCGAAGGCGCGAGCCGTACAGCCATTCTCCTTGATTTTCCTGAACGCAGATGTATTTAGGACATAAGGTGTAATTTCACTTATCAAATTGCAGTTTTATAACAGGTTTTTTGTTACCTTAGCGCAATGAATAGTGGATAGGAATATGATATTATTAGACATTAGTTACAAGATTTTTCTATAGCTAGGTCAGAAATTGTAGGTGCAGGAATAATAAGCTAAAATAAAACATGTTGGTTTCTTTGTTTAATTACGGGCTAATCTCAAGTCAATGAAGGAAGTGAACACGAAGATATTAATACGTCCTTCTTTAGCCGTAGGTACCGTGAAGGACATAGGTACTAATGACGAAGTCTTTTGTTGCATAAAAATACCAGCAATTCGCTTGCCAAGTGAGGTGGTATGATGATTAATATAATTTAACTAAGTAGGTGGGTGCGTTCTAACCTATATCACAAAATCGCTCGCGATTAAAATTTGACAAATTAATGCTTTAGCTTAGGTTTATTTTTCTATAGTTAGTCTAAAAGCAACGCAATTGCTGTACTAGAGTATTACTATTTGTGATAATATGAACAAATGGTGTGGGTACAACCAAATAAAGACTTGGCTAAAAGGTCCCAGCAACCAGGACATTAAAATATAAAAAAAAAATGGTGTGGGTACAGAGGCCAGCACATCAACCTACCCCAATCTGTCAAATTTTCCCAATTGAATATGAACCTTATTCCTTTGAGGTAAAGTTGAAAATCTATCTATTTGACAGATTGGGGTAGCTTGATGTGCTGGTCTCTGTACATGAATGATATTTAATAGGTAAATATAAGTTAAGTTACTTAATTCTTATACCGAATGTGAGTACCAATACAAACCATTTCTGGTTTAATGGTACAAAACAAACATAAAACTGTATTAAGACTGTATGCATTAATAAAAAAGGATAAAAAAAACTCTATTATCTACACCTCTAGCACAAGAAAATTAATCATCTGCTTAAAACCTTTTTTAAGTAGATACAGTCAGCTTCAAAAATATACACCAACATGAATTCATTTGATTGTTTGTGTTCCATAATACTGTAACATTAAGCAGCTACAATTAAGTACCCAATGTGTTACATGTTTTGCGGTTACACATTGATGATGCCATATTATAGAGCAAAGATTGATGACAATTAAATGAATTCTTGCTGATGTGTGTGAATGACCAATAAGGTTACTATAAAAAAGTTTCCAGGATGCAGTGAAACCTCGAGTCAACTATGTAATAATCAGTTTTATCTCATACTACTCGTTCATTTCCACATGAAGTTACGCTAGGCTGTCGTAAAATACTAAGGTATATACGTACCTTGCAAAACGGGGCCGTAACTGAACTATGTATTACGTGTACCTACCTAATCGAAGCAGAAATTACTATTACACGCCTTACGTAAGTATCCCAGCTACCTACAGGGTGTTGAGAAAGCTTTGTATAATAAGTGAGTATTTATCTGTTTCCAACACATAAATAAACTGGAATAGAAGTAAACTTGTTTTGTACAGACGCTAGCACATCAAGCTACTGCAGTCTGTCAAACTTTGGTAGATTTTTAACTTTATCGCTAAATCATAAGGTTCAAAGTTCATTGGGGAAATTTGATGGTTTCGGGTAGCTTGATGTGCTGGCGTCTGTACTTGCTTGAGATTTCTGTTCTGTGATATTTCAACCTGTAGCCCGCCACTTCGTTTGAATACCAACCAAGATTTCCGAAGCGGCAGAGGTTAGAAAAGAATCGTGAGGAAAACGGCAAGTCCTCAAGCCAAAAATTCGAAGACATGTGACATCTAACAACTTTCACTGGGCCCGCGCTGTGGATTACAGCTTGCAGCCCTCTCCCTCTCGAAGAGAGGAGGCGTGTGTCCCAGTAATGGGAACATTCAAAATAATCTGCCTAGCCTTTTCCCAACGATGTTGGAGTCGGCTTCCAGTCTAACCGGATGCAGCTGAATACCAGTATTTAGTAATGGGAACATTATAAGCTGAAATTAAATGTAGACGTTATAAAAATATTTTTTTACTACAACATACCGTCCCTGCAAGTATACTTTCATCCACAGAACAGACTGTTCTGTGCTTTCATCTGATGTCCTGTTCGGAAAATTTATTCTATTGTTTCATGTTTATCTTTCTTTCTTCAGTGGTTTTAAGCTCTGACCAAACTGAGTCAACCCCGTTAGGGTATTTATGTTCTGTGGTGTCAACTAACTTGTATGGACTGTGGAGGTGTTCAATTTGGCGAGAATAGATACGTCTTCGCTTGACTTCATAAGACGGTTTTCACCAATGAAACTGAACTCGAGCAGCACCACAGAGCATGTAACCTTTCAGCAGCACATCGAGCTCAAGAGCTGTCAGTGTCATCATTGTCTGTGGAATATTGACACTGACAGCTGCTGACAGCTCTTGAACGTAGGCAGGGTTGAGAGTTCCATAATCACAGACTACTTTGAGATACTACGTATTCCGTATTCTAACAATGGTTCATCTTAAATTTCCGTCCGTCTGTCTGTCTGTCCTCACATCTATCATCACACGCTTATAAAATCAACGGTTTTCATAATTTTTACATTTCAAAGTAAAGGGAGACGTAAAGATCGTAGCAGGTGGCGTTCTGCAGGTTCTGCCTACATCCATGAGAAGCAAGATAATTTAAATTAGCTCACAAACAGAGAGACTCTCTCCATACGAGAGCTGTAGACCAATTTTTAAAAAGCTAAAGGTTCTAACTCTATCTTCTACTTACATTTTTTAAATAGCCATATTTGTCAAGAAAAACTCTCACTTCTTCTCCACAGTAGCCGAAAACAATAGATTTGCAAAAAGGGACCCCATAAAATTAAAAAAAAAAACAATTTTGTAATAGCACTCCACTACAGAAACAGCTACCTTATGTCCATTAAAATATATAACCATATTCCAAAAGTGCAGACAGCTAAGTACCTACATTTAATTTTTACAAAAAAAATCTGAAGAATTGGCTTCTCCAAAATAATTTTTACACTTTAAAATTTTTTTTTTGGTTATAGGTAAAGGTAAACAAGTAAATAATAAAGGTATATATATATTTATATTAATAATAAGGTAGATTTATTTAGTAGTATAAAAAAAAGTTTTTATTGTAATGTTTTTATTTGATACTAGCTTCTGCCCGCGACTTCGTCCGCGTGAAATTTCACCCTCTTAGGAGTGGAATTTCAAAAAACCCTTTCTTAGTGGATACCTATATACACTTCACAAAGAACACACTCCAAATTTTATGTCTCTATGACCAGCGGTTTAGGCTGTGCATTGATATAATCAGTCACTCAGACAGGATCACAGGACTTTGAATTTTATATTAGACTATAAAAGTAAACCTAAGTACCTACCTAATAAAAAAAAACTCAATAACAGAAAATAAAATACCTACCTACCTAAATAAACCTATTTCTGATGATACGTGGCTAAATAATAACAGCCGCACAGGTCGATCGATCAGGTTAAGCTACGCTTGCCGCGGTTGGTCTGTGGATGGGTGACCATCTTTACATATGGAGACCCCTCCGTGCCTCGGAAAGCACGTTAAGCCGTTGGTCCCGGCTGTCATTCGTGGATCTTTGACAGTCGTTACGGGTAGTCAGAAGCCCCAAAGTCTGACAACCAGTCTTACCAAGGGGTATCGTATTACCCAGTAACTGGGTTGTGGAGGTCAGATAGGCAGTCGCTCCATGTAAAATACTGGTATTCAGCTGCATCCGGTTAGACTGGAAGCCAACCCCAACATAGTTGGGAAAAGGCTAGGCAGATGAGGCAGATGATGAACTAATCTAAACTCAATAAATAAGCAAAATCCCTAAAAACTAATATCTATACGAATGACTAATCCTACCTAACAGTTTTATAAAATAACCTACGGTCACTACGTACACTATCAAATATACTACCCATACTTTAAAATTAAAATCTATACTCACTTATAAAAACGACTTATAAAAATAAACCTAAATAAGTCTACCTTAAACTGTACTTAGTAAAAACTAAAAGGAATAAAAAGGTCGCACTGAAAAGCACGTTTTGGAATTGCAAGTAGCAGTTAAAACATACAATTTATAGAATGCTAATATGAACGAACGCTCGCCTATTATTATTATCTTCGTCGTGTACTACGACAAACTTATTATTTGCGGTTGGTACAGTAATCGGGTCTAGGGATCGAACCGCAAAATTAAGTTTGTTTTTTATTGTATATTTTTTTCCGGGATAAAAAGTACCCAGTGTGGTGCCCAGGATATTAAAGAATAATTATACCAAGTGTCATCGTAATCGAACCGGTAGTTTTTGCGTGATGCCTGAACAAACAGACAGACAGACAGAATTTTTTTTTAATCACATTTTTGGGTTCTGTGTCGGTCTAATAATATAACAACTAATACCTATTTTATAATATATAACTGCTAAGGTTTCGGGAGTTACACGTGTTATTGTGAGTCAACCATAAAAGATAGACATTAGGGCGTGCAAAGCCGGTTTTCCGGTTTTGCAAAAAACCGGAAACCGGACAAAATTTACCGATATTTGAAAACCGGGGTTGAGAGACAAAACCGGAGTTAGCTCCGGTTTTCCCGTTATTGAATTACATTTTGATATAAATCAACATTTTTTCGAACGCACTCAAGAAATATTCATGTTTGAGTCATCAAATATATCCGAACGCAACCTATACCCACTTACACTCCTCCCTCCGCGAGTTGCGACTCCCGCACCCGCGCCCGCGACGTGACTCGAGTCCCACAGGACACAAATAGCAATAAGTAAGATGATGAATGTGTTTTGTTTAAAATATTTTATTATTCTTGATAACAGAATTGTTAGGTACATCTACTAAAGGTACCACAAACTTACTTGTTGACTGTTGTTAATTTGATCTCAGTTTGTTTATCTTTATATTATTTTAAGTTCATGTTATTGCTATCCAAATTCCAAATATTAATGTGGCCTACTTGGTATTGGACTATTGGTAGTAATGGTATTAGTAGATAAATGGTTGATTAAAAAGAGGTATATGATACAATTTGTTTTATTTGTAGATTTTGTGTATTGCGAATATTGTTTTCTTGTTAAAATTCTACTATATAAAAAATATAAAAATGTTATCAAAACCGGGGCTAGCACCGGTTTCCGGTTTTGGGCTCTAAAAACCGGAATTCAAAACCGGTTTTGAAATCCTTCCGGTTTTGCACGCCCTAATAGACATATGCTGTAGTAGGATATTTTTTAGATAATTTTATGTAGAACATTTCCGTCATAAATGATTTCTATGTAGCTTTAACCATTAAGGCTGCACACGCGACGGAAGCTTAAAAAATGGAGCAACTTCTCCCGTTTTCCCAACATTTCCTTTCACTGCTCTGCTCCTATTCATTGTAGCGTGATGAAAAGTATACTATAACCTCCCCAGGAGTATGAAGAATAATTGTACCAAGTTTCGTTAAAATCCGTAGAGTAGTTTTTGTTTCTATAAGGAACATACAGACAGACAGACAGACAGACAGACAGACAGACAGACAAAAATTTTACTGATTGCATTTTTGGCATCAGTATCGATCACTTATTACCCCCTGATAGTTATTTTGAAAATATATATCATGTACAGAATTGACCTCTCTACAGATTTATTATAAGTATAGATTGTATATTAGAATATAAAAAAGTGTTTTGTATTATTTATTAGAGTTTAAGTACTATACAAGTTAGGTTTTATACCTACCCACGTGTAAGTACATTGTAAATATTCGTATGCCGCTATTAGCGGCGGATGTGTTGAGCGTATCCATTTATACCAACCAACGACGAATAAAAGTCTTTGTCTTTGAGGGAAATTTTGAAATTTAAACGAACGGAACGTTTTTACTACTTACAAATAATCACATTTTCAAAATATATTCTAACTGGCCAGTTTCTCATACATAAAATATTTTATTCGCAATACTTTTTGAGTGACCTGGTATACCTAGTTACTTCTACAAAATACTTACTGTTTTTTTGTATTGCTGATTCACGATATATATACCTACCTAGGGCCTAATTATCGTAGCGTAATTTCAAGTGTCTGCTTTCTTATTATCACGATTAAAGATCAAGTTTACCTTATATACCCATCATCATCATCTGCCTACCCTTTTCCCAATTTATTATGTTGAGGTCGGCTTCCAGACTAACCGGATGCAGCTGAATATCAGAATTTTTCATGGAGCGACTGCCTATCTGACCTTCACAACCCAGGTACTGGGTAATACGATACACTTTGGTAAGACTGGTTGTCAGGCTTTCGGACTTCTGACGACCCGTAACTACATCCGGATCCGGCACGGAGGGGTATGTAAAGGTGGTCACCCATCCACGCACCAACCGCGGCAAGAGTAGCTTACCTTGAACGATCGAAACGTGCGGCTGTTATTATTTAGCCATAAGCCCCTCTCAAGCCACAAGCCTCTCTCCCCCCTCTCAACCTTATATATCACCAACCTACCTTTATGTTACTTTGTGTTTTTTTATGTTTGGTTTTGCCCGTGGCCCGCGAGCCCAAAGTTCATTAAACCATATAAACCAGTTCCAATTGTTTTTTTAAATACGGAAACCGGTTTTCTTGTACAGACGCCAGCACATCAACCTACCCGAAACTGTCAGATTCTCCCAATCAACTTTGAACCTTGTGCTTTAGCGATAAAGTTGAAAATCTATCAAAGAAATTTGACAGATTGTAGTAGCTTGATGTGCTGGCGTCTGTACGTTCTCGAAAATATTTTCAACCTCTTTAACTTTTATAAATATGTTGCAACATTTATTTTTAATAAACATGATTGGTGATGATACCAGTACCTAATCCTAGAGGAGTATTACAAAAATGCGTGTAGAGGCATGATTTCCTCGTTGAACTTGAATAGTATTCGTTGATTGGTTTATATAAAAATTATTTGCTAAAGATACTTGGTTTTCTCTTCAACAATAATAATAAAGCGATTTTTTTATTATTTATCTATTTATTTAGCAATAATCGTTCTCCTGGTGCATGTTTAGGCAAAAACTCATGGAGAGCTAATTTGTAGCTCTAATTTGCAGATTCTGTTGAATATAATCCATCAAAACAATTTTTCTCATTATCACAAATATCATATATTTTATACTTAATCGTAGAATAAAATTTTGATATATCCATACTAATATTACTATAAATTCGAAAGTAACTCTGTCTGTTTGTCTGTCTGTATGTGTTATCTTTTCACGCCTAAATCACTGAACGGATTTCGATAACATTTGGCAGAGAGATAGATTGCATCCCGGGGAAGGACGTAGGCTACTTTTTGTCTAAAAATATCCCTAAAGGCGGGGGGGATATAGGGGATGAAAGTTTGTATGGGAAACCTGTTATTTCCTTAAGTTAGGGATATGAAAATTCAAATTTATGCTTTTGATAACAAATAATGAATCACGTATTTCATAGTTTTTCTAAAATGATCCCTCAAGAGGGTAAAATAGGGGATGATTTTAAAATTCACATTGACTTTTTTGTGTAACTATTTTCAAGAGATTTAAGCGATTGGATATATAGTCCTGATAGTACGTTCCCGTAGGATAAAACTCCACGCGGGCAAAGCCGCGAGCAAAAGCTAGTATTTAAATTTCACAGCGCCGGCGATGCGCGCTCGCCCTGCCTGTAGGCCTTAATTTATTGAAGCATCCACAAGCAAGCCCGCTTAAGCAGACGACAACCTCATGCTATTTATAAAAAAAAAGATGCGCGCTCAGTACCTGAAATGACGGCTCTTACTGCCCGGCTGTCATTCGTCGATCTTTGATAGTCGTTACGGGTCGTCAGAAGCCCGAAAGTCTGACAACCAGTCTTGCCAAGGAGTATCGTATTACCCAATAATTGGGTAGTCTAGGTCCGATAGGCAGTCGGTCCATGTTAAATACTGGTATTTAGCTGCATCTGGTAAGACTGGAAGCCGATCAAAATTTAGTTGGGAAAAGGCTAGGCATACGATAACGTATTGCCATTATTAAATTTAATTTATGCATACGGACGGATTTTTACTGTGTTCCAGTCCAACCTTGCATTTTTTCCTACCCATTTTTTCCTTTATCGTGGAAATTCAGCCTGATGTGCAAGATAACCGCCAGTCTTGCTGTCATTGAAAGTTAGGTTATAGCCTAGGCATCTACGCTCCGGCCGTCGAGAGAATGCGTTCTTGACACCCGCCAGTTTCATACGACAGGTTGTACTGTTTTTATTGATGGGAATAGGTCTACTAGACTACTACCTACTTGTTTGGTTCTGGGCTTATCGACATCATCGTGCGGTACTTCGTCATCGCATGCATTACTGCACGGGCAGTCATGCAAGACTTGATCGCTGCGTTTCTTAACTAACTCAGACCAAATAAAAAACCAAGACAGCGGGATAATCGCGTATTTACTTATTACCTAGGGATGGAGTAGCAGGACTGCTTAATTACCTTGCCGATGAGGTCTCACGGGGGATGAGACACAGCATGTAACCTTGAAACAGCGGGATAATCGCGTAACACACTATAAGGAGCAATGAGTTTCATTTTGAAAGTTCAAAAACATACATTGCGTTGTTGTTGTGGATTAACAATATTATTAAGTATCCTTCAAAAGATAGTACGAAACCGATGGATATTTTCAAATGAAATTTAATTTGATAAATGAGCTTTTTGTTTTCATATTTTGGCCATCAGTAATAATTACATATTTTAAAGTACACATAGCACGCAATATATATATATATTTTTTTATTCGAAAACATCCATCGGTTTCTTCAACTACATAATATCCGACGACCCTGGCCTGGTTAATTATCTCCTTTGATGACCGTACGTTTGTTTCTTGAAATGTTTCGTATAACGTGTTACACTTACATGTCGTGAATTACCGCGTCAATTATAAAGTGCATGTCGACGGTAAAAAGGAAGTAGGGCATAAGCGACATTTTGGTCAAAAATGAGTTATATATGCCATCCTACGTAAAATTTTCCGCTCTTTCGAATGCGCTTACTTCCATGGCTCTACGATGACTTTTTGGCGTTTATGCCCTAGCAAAAAAATTCATAAATTACAAAATACGTCAGTTTTTCTAAATATTAAAACTTTGAACGGCTCTCCTGAACATTTCATTTTTTGTCGCTTATACCCTATTTCCTCTTAACCGTCGATGTGCATCCACCATTGTTAGGTGCTAATCGCTAATTAGTGCGTAATTATCGTTTCACAGCCACTGCGTTTAGATACTTTGTTGATATCTAAGTGTTACTCCATGAATGTATGTAGTTGGGTAGGTAGGGGAGACCGGGTACAAACGTAACGGCGGGTCGAAAGTAACAAACGCTCTGTAGGTTTATCAAATAGTCGAAACGAGTCCCCGCTACCGCCAGGAGATAGTCGGCAACGTTCCCCCCGCATGTATTTAGTCGCCGCGCACGCTCTGCGCCGTGCTGAGGTTGTGCTAGAGGACGTTAAGTGATTTTACGAACCAAAAGTAAGTTTTTTGACATTTATTCATTTATTGGTTAAGTAGTATTAAAATTATGATATCAATGTGACTATTTACAAAGTAATTCTTGATTGGATTGTTTATACAGTGATCTCATTGATTTTTTTAATTGAGAGTGCCATTTTTATGTAGGCATTCATAAATTAACAAAAACGTGGTTGGGTACAAAAGTAACATAGCACTACGAGTACAAAAGTAACATGTTACTTTTGTCCCCGTAATGTAATGAGTATGATTCACTTTCTTTTTATGTTAATTATTCGTTAATTTTTACCAACAGAATGCCGCGACAGCGAGTAAGAAAGACGGCAAGAGGGACCACTCACTTATATACCAGACCACTGAAATATATTTAATGATGCTGACTTTGCGCCATCGTCTGTAACAGACCGTCCATTGGAAATCAATAAAGAAATTCCACCTAATGATCTGTCGACCAGATCCGACGTACCCTCAGCCCTCCAAGTTGAACCGAATATACCAATTGACGATCTTAACTCCCCAGTAGCAGGACCTAGCGGACTACAAGTGGGTTCTTCTCCGCCAATTCCTTTCTCAGTCTCACCCCGAGATATTAGACCTATTCCAAAAGCAGGTCTACAAATACTACAACAAATAAGGGGCGTAAGAAACGTAAGACTGCGATTTTGACTGACAAGCCCGAAAAAAATGCGATTGAAGAAGAATCCAAAAAAAGAATGAAAGCCAAGAAAACAATTTTACAACCTGATGCTGATACATCCGCAAAAGGGAAGGGAAAAGGAAAAAGAACAAAGAGAGCAAGTAAAGAAAAAGAAAACATAGAACAACCATTCATCTGACGAAGAAGATTGCTTTTGTCTTGTGTGTTTAGAGCCTTTTGGCAATAGCCGGCGAAATGAGCAGTGGATACAATGTATCGAATGCAAAAATTGGTCACATGTTGCATGCATCAATGATGACGCACATAAGGTGTGCCATAATTGCGAGTCTGAGTGACTAGGGAACAGAATCTCATAAAAGTTGATTTCATTATTATTAGCTACTATGATTTTAAGAATAATTCCCGACGAGAAGTCAATAACAGTTGTGTTTAGTTTTGTTTTAATTGTTTATACTGTTTATGCATGAAAGAAGTATTATTAAATTATGTTAAAAGTACAAGTAAACATTTATGTTCTTAAAACACATTTTACTAATAAATAATTAGTTGATTTGATATTGCATTTCCTATTTATTACATGCACCTTTATCGTGTTACTTTCGACCCACACCGTGTTACTTTCGCCCTGGCCTCAGGGTCGAAAGTAACAATCGTCATTTTTTTTTAAATCTCTGTTATTCACAATAAATAGCGAATAATGAGGTAAAATTTAAATACAAATTTGTAGAGCATAGTCGAAATTTACAGGTGGCTATATTCATTTCATCAAAAATATGATAACTAGCTAGAAATCAGTGTCAAAGTACAAAGTGTTACTTTTGTACCCGGTCTCCCCTACCTAATTAAAATAGGTATTATCAGCTTGGAGTTGCTTCTTTTAGAAGACGAATGGAATGTAGGTATTTCATAGTCAGTCAAATAAGACTGAATCTCCGTAGAAATTTTACATTTATTTTAAGACGCCATCTAGCAAACGCCGACCGCGCAGTGGCGCCCTCATCGTTTATTTGGTTATTTCTTTTATTTTAGAATGAAAATTCCGAAAATAAGCACGTTAAGTTGTGCTCCTCAAGATTATACGTTAATATTATTATAAGAGGTAGTTATAAATTGCTTAATTTTATTATAATCCTTAAAACGGATAATAGTGGCCACTATTTTCTGTTTTTATGATTATAATCTAACTAAACAATGTGAAACTACCTCTTATAATAATATTGACGTATAATCTTGTGGAGCACAACTTAGCGTGCTTATTTTCTGCATTTTCATTCTAAAAAAAAGAAATAACCAAATAACCGATGAGGGCGCCACTAGTGGGTCGGCACCCCCTTAAGGGCAATGTCAACTAACTTCCGTGTAATGTAAAACAAATTTCATTAGGGCGCATTTCACCAAACTTTTATACCTACCGAGATTAAGTCTCCTGGTTTTTTTTTTATTATTAACATTTTTTTTTCCATACTACAACTGTCAGATGTCAATTTTAATTCACGGATAAAAAATATCTGACTTTGGTAAAATCAGACCTTAGTATTCTAAATATACATAGAGGCATTGACATTGAAATCATTGCATAGAGCTAGCAACTACAGAGTTAATATTACTGATATGTTAATTAATTTAATACCTACTTTTTTCACGGTTTATTTTCGGTTGTTTGGTGCACATATGAATTTCTGTGACCCGAACACAGACGTGTAACGTAAATAAATGAGTTTTGAAAATGGGAGTCATTTTTGAGGGGTAAATAGACAATTAAAAAAAAATGTTTCACAATCCGTGGGACATATTAAATGAAAGGGCTTACCGTGAGGATCTCAAATATTTTTTTTTCATAATTTTAAAGTAAATTGTATTAATGTTATTTAAGATAATAGACGGAAATTTACCATTCCCCCCACCCCTTATCTCCGAAACTACTGAGCCTAAAATTTTGAAAAAAATATAGAAAGTAGTTCTATACCTATAGCTTACAGGACAATTAATAAGAAGTCTATGATCTTGAAACAAACATGGTAAATCTCTCAATATTGTGCGTACAAACTTACATTTTCAGTTGGAATGTATGGGAGAACATGTTTTTCAACTAGGTACAATGTTAAGTTTGTTCTTGGGATAAATTCATTCCAACTACGGAACCCTTCATTGTGCGTGGTCCGACACGTACTTGGCCGGTTTTTTACGAGTGGAATTAGGTACGTCATGGAATATCCACAAGTTAATTGAAAGAGAAAAAAGTTTTTTTTTCATCAATTTGTACTCATAAATGACATAACAGATCAAAGAGACAATATACAAACATTATCTGTTTGCTAAAGACAACACCAAACAGTGTCACTCATGGTCTGAGGTCATACCGTAGCGTTTGAACTTGGAACTTGACCTCTATTTTTAACCATAAAGACAACTAGTTTATTTGGGTCCCAAATAACTACTGAAACCTGTCACATTCACGGTCACAGTTACACAACCCAGATAATTTTTTAATAAAAATGTTTGAAACTAATTAAATTAAATTAGGACAGTACACTTTTGTACTTCAGTACTATTCTGTAACCATCTCACCGTGAAAACTTAGGTGAAGTGAACTTAGAGTGAGATGTCAATCGTGTCAATCCCTAGCATCAGGTGGAATGACAGCACATTGCACCTACGTTTTTACTGTGAGATTTTTACAGGATAGACCAGCTGTTCTAATTTAGAGGAGAGAAAAAAAACAACGCACTGAGGGCGCGTAAAAAGGCCAGGCTTTCGTCTAAATCTAATCATAGAGGGATCTCTATATTTAGATTTAGCCTGTTATTTATCTAATATTACATTGGAAACCATCCAATCGATATGCTGTAATAATTATAGACTTGTCTGCTTGGCTTGGCTTGCCTTTCACGACCCGCCCGCGTGTCTAAAAAATCCGACGTAGGTAAGCAAAGTATCCTGTGTTTATTATCATGTCCTTCAAAATCCCTCGTTTCTTCAAAATCGGACATCCGTTTCAGAGTTTTCCAGTCGATCGATTCTGTACAATAAATGCCACCGTGAAAGCTTGAAGTAAGCTGTTAGTACACTTGATGCTAGGGATTGACACTGTTGACAGCTCACTTCACTTAAGTTACCACGGAGACATTTTTACAGAATCGATCGGCTGAAATACCTTTATGTAACCCTAATCGTGTTACGGTATTCGAATGACTAACCACAAAGAAATTTAAGAAATAATTGAATGTCTTTGACTAGCCTTGAGATATGGCGTTACTCAGGATTTTTGTCCAAATGTGGACAAGGATCTTATTGGCAATGACATGCTCTGCCTCTGTTGCTATTCAGGATGGTAATGTAAGTTAAAGGGCATGACGGGGAGCTACATATATAAAGGAAAAAGTGACCGGATGAAACAATTTGGGTTCGGAGAAATATTTATTATATAATGTATAAATATACATTATAGTTATATAATATATTTTTTGTGCGGATCGAAACACAAGACCGTTGTACATATCTTTGTTCGCAAATTCATTAATGCGTGGTCTCGGTACAAATAAATGTTTCTACTACTACTCGTACCATCATTCAAATAACTTTTACTTACCTAATTAATTCCTGGCTGACTCTAAGTCTCCGAACAAAATGTGTGATCTCCTTTCTTCTAAAGTTCAGTATACGAACTTCAGCCAAACAAATGGTCTTTGAAACCTTGGATACGTGAAGGTCATAATGTTGGTATTTGGAGCATTCGAGTAGGCCGTCCTCATTAGAGACGGATGTCGCGGTCGTGAGGTCTTCATCAAAGAAGTTAGCTTAGCCATGATTTAAGGTTAAACTGTAGTTGAGAACTTGAGATTTACCATTGGAACAGCACTCTCATTGCATAATAAAAAGGAAGTTTTGAAAGATATTGCTAATCCATTGCTTCACGTGTTCGAAAACTGTGTCTGCCCAACAACGCAACTAAAGCAATGTATGTTGTTGAACTGTCAAAATGAAACCCATTGTTACTGATAGTGTGCTAGGCAATTCCCTCGCTGGTCTATTGGAGCAAGTAATTAGATAAAGGATGAAGAGCTACGTTTAATTTTGTTTAGTTACCTTAGCGAGTTAGTTAGCGGTCGATAATTTTGCTTAGATATAGGTATCCTACCTACATCTTCATCTATACGAACAGGATACCTACCACGAGCTCTTAACGCGATCCACTTTAACTGAACTGTTCTTCTAATTCGTACCATGACGTCGGTTTAACGATTCAATTTAGGCCGTGCCATCTGGATACCTACCACGAGCTCTTAACGCTCATTCACTTTCAACGATCCAAATGCCGCTGAGTGTATTGGACGTCATGGTACGAACCTAAACTGAAATGTCTTGCTTTTGAATCGTTTTTAAATAGATCATGGTAGGCCTCCTGATAAGCTGAAGACTTTGTTTGAACGTGCTAATTTCTGAAAGTTGCGGTCGGTTATGATATGATTTCAGACCAAATAAAAAACCAAGACAGAGGGCTGTCAACAGTAAAGTGAAGCCGGTTTCGTAAATATGTGTGCACTTAGTGAGACGTAGTTTGATTGTAAATAGTTGTAAATGTGTGCGTGTGGGCGTGTATGCACAGAGCGGACCCGTAATTTTGTCTGTCTTGGTTTTTTATTTGGTCTGAGGATATGATATGATGGATAATGGGTGCTGCTGAAGATAACATGGCAATTGAGTTAGTTGTAATGTGGTGGAATCTATATCGTCACACCACATGCAGTATATTATAGTGTAAGTACTCTGTGCCACATGCGAACTACGCGTCTCACTAATGCAACGAGAAACGCCGTTGATTATTGCGATCTTGGGCTTTAAAGTCTACGGTTAACGCCCAACATCGCGATAATCAACGGCGGCCCCGGCATAATAATAATACATTCATTTATTTCAGGTAGATATCACCACAGATAATACTAGATAACACCAATTTCCACACGACATAATTTTTCTTTAGAGCGCTGATTTTTGTTGACGCATTTTTTGTTGTCTGACCGATTTTGTATGGAAGAACTGTCAAAAATTCAAAATAACTCCTCGGATAAAATTATCTGGCGTTAGAAAAATCAGCCCTGAAGAGTTTGTTTGTTTGAACGCTAATCTCTGGAAATTCCAGTCGGAATTGAAAAAATATTTTTGCATTTGATAGCCCAATACCTGAGAAAGGCTATTTAACATCACGCTAGGACTCTTAGGAGCTAGGCAAAAAGAAAAAAATAAGAAAGAACACGTAAATGAAGTCATAGCGCGGACAGGCGATGCGATGCGACGGGTCGGGGGAACAAGAAATTTCACGCGGACAAAGTCACGGGCAGAAGCTAGTATGATATATTATTCGTTTAGATTAAAACAAAGAGCAGGTTAATACTTTATTTTATAACATTTAAAGAAGGACTTTGCAATGTTAAAATAAATTCTGCGTCTCGTTTTTTTTTATTATACACTTGGGAGCAAATAAATCGAGCCACTTCCTTTTTTCACGTATAATGGTTTTTATTTTTGTTAATATGGAACGTATCAATTCGAAACATATATCGCCTAAGAGGTTATTTATTAACCTTTATAATGAGAGTAGTTTGTTGTCAACTTTTCATTTTAAATTAAAGTTTAAATGGTAGACTAAAATTATCGCATTTAATTTGCTTAGAACATTTTCATTGTACTCCATTAATAAAAGATTAATTAGGGGTTTTTTGTTAATTATACCCCCATTGACGTGTTATTGTTGTCTTTATCTGTGTCTGTGTAATCAATTATCTTGATAAAATGGATACTGCACCGACGGAAGCTGCCCAAGTTGTAGCTTTACTTGAAGCTGGACACGGACAACGTGAAGTGGCTCGCAGACTTCATTTGAGTCGTTCAAAGGTAGAGCGAGTATATCGCAGGTATCTGGAGACTGGTGCTTTTGTTCGGCGACCTGGAACCGGCAGAACACGGGAAACTACAGAACGTGATGACCGCTTTATCGCAACCAGTTCGTTGCGCGACCGTGGACTTAATGCTGTTCAGCTGCAGCATGCGTTACGTGACGTCCGAGGTGTCGAAATCAGTAGGTGGACAGTGAGACGAAGACTAAAGGAACGAAATTTAACATCACATAAACCGGCAACTGGCCCAAAATTAACTGTAGCTCATCGCCGATGTCGCCTGGAGTTTGCTCGACAACACATTAATTGGACTTTAGATGGAGGTCAGTTTTGTTTTCTGACGAGTCGAGAATCTGTCTTTTTAGCAATGACGGGAGAAACCGAGTGTATAGACGACCTGGTGAAAGATTTACCCAATGTTGCATTCGAGAAACTGTAAGTTTTCGCGGTGGTTCTTGTATGGTGTGGGGAGGAATTTCCCTAGACGCAAAAATTGAACTTGTCTTCGTCGACCCCGTCAACGATGAAAGTGGTAGACGTGGATTAACAGCTGATCGGTACATAACTGACATCCTCGAAGACCACGTAATGCCGTATGCGGGTTTTATCGGAGAAAATTTCATGTTTATGCATGACAATGCGAGACCTCACACCGCGCGGATCGTTACGGAGTACTTGTCGACTGCTAACTTTTTAGACCTTTGTATCCTGCTTATGCGTATGAAGTTTCATTAAAATCGGTTCATTCATTTCGAAAAACAACGGCTTGAAAGTTTGTATGAAATGCCGTACAGCGTAAACGCTCTTAACCCTAAAATTTTCTATCAAAATTATCGTTTTTCTTTTAGAGCCAATAATTTATCATTCAATAAGGTTATCATTCAATAATTTACCCTCATTGTAAAGGTTATTAAATAACCTCTTAGAAGATATATGTTTCGAATTGATACGTTCCATAATACCAACAATAATAACCATTATACGTGAAAAAAGGCAGTGGCTCGATTTATTTGCTCCCAAGTGTATTTACACTTATGTACTCATTGGGGCCAAGTTTACACTTTGTCATAAATAATTTGCTTAAAAACTTAAGCAATTAAGAAAAAGTCATGTATGCTCACTTAGGTAAGGTGTATGAATATTATAATAAGTTTTTGTTATGAAACATGATGTGCACACCTCGCAAACTTTTTTTAACATCACGCCTGTTGTTTCGAAGGGTTAGGCAGAAATGTACCTTTAGTACATCAGTTATGAGTTATTCCGGTCCGATCCCCTGCTAGTTATTCTTCTGTTAATTAATCGCTGTCTTATCCACTAACGAGGTCTGCCCTTACTCTTTTGACAGTTAAGTACAGTCAAGAGAAAATAAACTTTTCATGTTTTACAAAATTAAATACTTAACGATTTTTAATTTTAATTATATTTTTTTAATTCAATACAAAGTGTGACCGCCTCTGCTGTTTAAAACTTGTCCCATGTAGTAGGCGAGGCAATTTCCATCAACCAGGCACAAATCCAGTGTCCGGGCCGCTACTGAGAATTTTCTGATGGAAAAACCCAATAATGCTTTGCCTGACCTGGGAATCGAACCCATCAGGACCTCATGCTCAGCAGTAGCCCTTGCGACCACTAGACCAGCGAGGTGAACGAGTTTTTTTATTACATACTAATAATATGTGGGCTGAAACATAACTGGCGATGCACGGAGTTGGCCTAGTTCAATGTCTAATAATAACAACATCACGCTTACTGCCCCGTTGGTCTCGTGGTCGCAAGCGCGTTTTTTCCTCAAAAGACCATCTCAGACATCGATCTACATGGTCTTCATATAACCTGACCAAGATTATGTCTAGACATTAAAAGAGACTGTGACCTCTGAGTTTGTTTCGGCCTTTCTTCTCAGAGTAGTCAGATAGGAAACGCCGACCTCATCTAGTTTTATAAAAAATATGATTGACGTGTAAAAGTGTTTGAGCAAATCTACTTACAAAATAAAAGTCATTTATCATTTATCATGATGAAATGAAAAAAAAAATTTTTAGAATAAACACAACACTTACGTCATAATTATTTAAATTAATTATTGCCATTATACACGAAATTAAATTGTTATTAGTTATAACATAATTTAATGCTTTTGTCCTCGAAATTATGATATAGTTCTGTATATCATGTGTAAACATTGAATTTTTTATATGTTTAATAATTATTGTACCTACAATAAAGCATTTATAAGGGATAGTGGATTTCGAAACCGATACGACCAAGGACGATTCGGACTGGTTTCAATTCGACTCGAAAGACCCACTTGTTCGAGATTTTACGAAGCTCAACGACTCGATTAGCATTTAGGTACAGAGGCCAGCACATCAACCTACCCCAATCTGTCAAATTTTCCCAATTGAATATGAACCTTATTCGTTTGTGGTAAAGTTGAAAATCTATCAAAGAAATTTGACAGATTGGGGTAGCTTGATGTGCTGGCCTCTGTACCAAAGTAAGGACATTTGGGTAGGCCGCATAAAGAACTCAAAGCCTTCAGTACTTCTGTACGTAAAGTATTTTCTAACTGAACAGACAGCTGTGCTTCTGGGGAGTTTGTTAGCAAGCTAGGAAGTGGTGAAGGGCGAGCGTTTTGGGGGACTGTCTTTTGTAATTTTGACGTTCGAAAAATGCTGATTCTCAGCCTAGTTTGAATAAATGACTTTTTATTTTGATTTTGAAAGCCTTCATCCAGCTAAATATTATCACACCCGTTCCAAATCATTAATCCGGCAAGAGGCGGTGGACGGTGGTCGATGCAGGAATTAGCGTTGCCACCAGATTTATGAGACTTTGAAAGGCCTGTATTTCACGTGTCTGCGGAGGTCTTGGAGGCCTCAAAGCATATAAACAAGAGTTTCTTATTTTATGTTATTATTAACTAAGCTAAATTTAACCTTTCGGAGTGCTGTCTGCCGCGGAATATAGCCTATCTGTAACTTATTTTGGAGCGTTGATCAACGTTCGTGTACGAAAAGTTAAATGTCTTTGATCTAAGGGTCAATTCTCGAGAACGTTCAGAGTCTGTAGGCCAATTCTCGTAATTTAAAACGGTCAAAATCTCAGCGACAAACAGATGTCAAAAATCAAGGGAAATCAGAGGTGTTTTTGACAGATTGAGACTGAGATCAGACTGTGAACGTTCTAAAAATGACGAGAATTGCCCCTCTGATCTGGGTCTCTTTCTGTCAAAAACACCTCTAATTTCCCTACATTTATTACATTGATTGTCACTGAGATGAGATTGCGACTAAATATTGAACATTTTTAATTAGGTACGGGAATTGGCCTTTTGAGTCAATGAAAACAAACAAAGCCAATATATCCCACATTATTAGGTATACCTATCCTCGACAAAATTAACTGTCAAACAATGTTTATAATAATGGCAATGTGGCGAGCTGCGAAGTCTACAGATGATTATGTTTGTACGCAATCCGTAGAGCATTATTGCGAAGTGATTGATGATACTTACTGCTAGTCAACCGAAGGATCTTTCTGCTTAGACTACCTTGACGAAGATCGTAGAAATGATGTGAGATGGCAACTGCTAAGTTCCATCGTTTCCGAATCCTGGCATTTATCGTATTTAAAGTACTTAATACCATAATCAGCCTATAATGTTCCCACTGCTGGGACACAGGCTTCCTCTCTTTGAGAGGGAGTGGGCCGTAATCCACCACGCGGGCCCAGTGCGGGTTAGTAGATATCACGTCTTCGAAATTTTGGTTCTAGGACATACCGGTTTTCTGACGATGTTTTCCTTCACTGCCTGCATGGGTTCGAACCCACGACCTACAACTCGTAAGTCGAGGCCGTTACCACTGGGCCACCACAGATCCTGTAACTCAGTAAATAGGATTTATTTTTCAGTTTTCGGCCGATATTAGGTATAAACTCTTTTTGACAGTAGGCATTAGGTTATAAAAAAAAAAAAAAAAAATTGGTACCAGTAAAAATAAACATTCACAATATTTTAAAATTTATCTTAACACAGTAGACACAACCTAGAGGCTCTAAGACTAGATTGTAGAGACTAAAACGCCAGAATAAAATTGACTTTACCCCGTCACGTCATGCCATTCAAGGTGTTAGTTAAAGATTAGCCAAATGAACGGCCAAGTACATACTTTTGGAGATACCTACTCAAGCGGGGTTTTATGGCCCCTGCTCATATCCTACTCCGTCTCCAGGGGCACTCCCACTTGGATGCATAGGATGCATGCACTTTTAGGGAATATAGCTCACGAAGAATACAACTGCCATTTGATTTATTAGGATAGAGCGAAATGGCAACATAATAGCTCAATGGTTTTTAGTTTAACTATATTGCGAACTAATGTGACCCCAGCTCAGCTTGTAAAACTAGTGTAAACTTACAGAACCACAGAGCATGTAAATGTACAGAACCTCATCCGAGTTGCACTTGCAGAGCCGTGTCAAATTACACTAGGTACCTACCTCCTACATGCCGATTTATGTGTAATCTGTAATTTACATGGCTTTGCAAGGTTACCTATCTGTCATAGGTACACACGGCTACACTACACATCAAGTTAAACATAACCAGTATAAAAGCTGCCTTCTGATTGTACGAAAAACCTATACAATGCGAGGTCAGCTAAAACTGGAAATGTATAGCTTGATGTGTAGCCGTGTGTACCTGTGTGTGCCGAATCCCGAATAAAAATCGAATAAAGAGTTTGGCCAACGAAAGCTGGCCACGAATTATTTTATAAACTTTTTTCTAAACTTATAGAATCACTGACCTGTATTATACAAGGTCAGTGTTTAGAATGGATACATTTTAGGACTGTCAATCCTAATTGTCAATGTCAATAAATCAATAAATTCGCAATGAACAACAAATATCTAGTATCAATGTGTATAGCCCACAGATTACTAATATGTGTAGCAAGCTAGTATAGCCAGGTAAGCCAGGGTCTGTTGATTTTTATAAATTGCCGCCTTTTTTCTTGGTCAGCTTTCGTTGGTCAGACTCTATTCGGCCCATCCCTAAATTGTGTTATTGATAGTGCTAGATTAACTTAAATTATGTAAGTAGCTATAGGTATACTTAATAGATAAGATAATTCAACGTTACATGCTCTGTGATACTGTTCATTCATTGGCACTCTAATTTACTACAATTTACTCTTTGCATTGGCCTAATGTAGATAGGTACTATCCGGTTATGAGTTATTTGTACATATTTTTTCTGTTTAATCCATAGTTAGCCGAAAACAGCAAAGCTATGTGGACGGTGTGTGTGCTATTTTTGTGTTTTTCAATAGTTTTGGCAGACGACGAATGGCGGGAAGTGAAAACTCCGCAAGGGCCTGTGCGCGGGCGCAAGCACCCTGACGGAGAAGTTTATGTTTTCTACAACGTACCCTACGCCACACCGCCCTTGGGCGAAAATAGATTCAAGGTTTGAATTGTTGAGTTTTCTATTGTAACAGTGTGTAACCGAAACAGTAGTTTTTGTTATCTGCGTAATTATCAATTATCACGGTCGGTTCTTATATAGGTGATCATCCATTACATATCGAGACCCATCCGTACCTCGCAATGTTGATTCGGCTAGGCGGCTGTCATTCGTAGACCTTTTACAATCGTTACGGGTAGTCAGAAGCTCAAGCCTCTGACAACCAGTTACCCAGTAAATGGGATGTGGAGGTCAGATAGGCAGTGGCTTCATGTAATCAAACTTCTAACCAACGTAATCAAAAGATACAGCCGTTTATGCCCCAAATTTCCGCAAACATGATTCGGCATAGCGTTCATTCGGGATAGAGTGATTCGGGATAGCGTTCATTCGGGATAGAGTGATTCGGGATTTCGAGTTTCGGCCTAACGTATAAGAGTCGTAAAATACTGGTATTCAGCTGCATTCGGTTAGACTGGAAACCGACCCCAACATAGTTGGGAAAAGGTTAGGAAGACTGATTACCTAACTGTAGATAAAACTTTCTTTTGCAGGCACCTCTTCCAGCACCAACATGGTCGGATCCATATGAAGCCGTCACCGAGAATGTCGTATGTCCACAGTTTAAGGTCGAAATGGGTGTAATAATGCCTGCACATCTGGTACAGCATGAACAATGTCTCGTCGCAAATGTGTACGTGCCCGACACTGACAAGAAAAACCTCTCCGTCCTAATATACATTCACGGAGGAGGATTTATCATAGGTTATGGTGAGATGATGAGAGCACTGCACTTAATGGAGAAAAAAGATTTGATCGTTGTCAATTTCAATTACCGACTCGGCATTCACGGGTTTCTCTGCCTCGGCACCGAAGACGTCCCAGGCAATGCCGGCATGAAGGACCAGGTGGCGCTGCTACGCTGGGTGCAAGAGAACATCGCTGGCTACGGCGGTAACCCTGATGACGTAACACTTGCAGGTGGCAGTGCAGGTTCTGCCGCAGCCGACCTATTAATGCTCTCCAAGTCAGCCGAAGGTTTATTCCACCGAGTCATTCCTGAAAGCGGTGGAAACCTTGGCGCATTTGCGGTTCAGAGGGATCCTGTAGCGATTGCCAAAACTCATGCCAGAAAACTGAACTTTACGAATGTGGACGATATTTATGCATTAGAAAAGTTCTACAAGACAGCTCCAATGAAATTGCTAACTGCAGATCCATTTTTGGATAGGACTGATTCTACTTTCTTGTTTTCACCTTGTGTGGAACGTGACACAGGAGACGGAGCATTCCTGACAGAATCTCCTCTGAGTATACTAAAGACTGGCAACTATAGAAAGTTACCTATGTTGTATGGTTTTTCCGAAATGGAAGGACTGATGAGAATTGATTTCTTTGAATTTTGGAAGCATAAGATGAATGAAAAGTTTTCTGATTTCTTGCCTGCTGACTTAAAGTTTGAATCTGATGAAGAGAGAGAAGAAGTAGCCAAGAAGGTTAAGGAATTTTACTTTGGCGACAAACCTGTTGGCAACGACAATGTTTTGGGATACGTCGACTTCTTTTCAGATGTTCTCGTAACTTATTCTATACTTTCGGCTGCAAAGTTGCACGCGAAGGCTGGTAACAATCAAGTATATTTGTATGAATTTTCGTTTGTTGACGATGGCACTCCAGTGGTACCACATACTAACAGGAGAGGTGCCACCCACTGTGCGCAAACGACAGCAGTCATGGATGGTAACTTTATGGAAAGAGAGGAAAGCAACATGTCTCAGAAGAATAAAAAAATTAAGAAATCTGTTCGTGAACTTTGGCATAATTTTATCAGAACTGGGTAAGTGTTTTTCTGTTGGCGTCCTCACTCCGTAGGTACTAACTGTATTTCAATCATACATCGAGCCTTTAAGGGGTTTAGCCTATTATTCTATCCCACTGTTGGGCAAATTTCCCGTGCCACCTCGAACCAGCCCTCAGCGGTCATCCTGTATGCGGCTGCAGTGACCCACCCATTCCCATTTGAGCCTGGCAGCCAGTGTTGCCAACCCGTACGATAATTATGGGGGCGTACGATAATTTGGGCAATGGTACGATGTACGATAGTGAATGTCTAACGTACGATAATTTTGAGTATTGAAGAAAAATAAAGTACCATTAACAAAACGTATTTGTCAGAAAATAAACGCTAATAAAAAACAAATCAACAAAACATCAATGTCGCTTATGTCAACAAGTAAGTGTATACATGTCACTGTAAGTGTTTCTCTCTCTTTCCTTTCCCTTACATTTCTTTCACTTGCGTTTCTATCCGTTCCCTATTAAATTTTTTCCTCTATGTCCGAAACTCCGTGTTTTATCCTGTATTCCTATGTTATGATACCTTTGTATTTGCTTTTTGCTTCTAGCTATCTTTATGTTGTAGTCTAATTTGTTGTGGGCACGTGCGCGCACAGGAAGTAATAAAGAGTAAATAAACAGTCATGTGATACGTGAGTGATACACGTCAGTGTAGGTACAGACGCCAGCACATCAAGCTACTATAATCTGTCAAATTTCTTTGATCAAATTTATTGCTAAAGCATATGGTTCAAAGTTGATAGGGAATATTTGACAGTTTCGTGTAGGTGCTGGATATACTTTCCATTCTTTTACTTTTTTTAAATTCATTGTCGTTTGTTATCAATTTGATAGATGTATTACGTTTTTTTTTTTTGGAATTTGTATTTTGTACGTTAATTTTGCCCACAATACGATAATTTCGACGTGGGTACCTACTCGATAATTTGAACTTTTGGAGTTGGCAACACTGCTGGCAGCCTTCTTGCTTGCGTCTATTATACACGTTTTGGAACACAGCGTGGCGTCCCGAAGTGTGTCCTGTCTTTTTAGACCCAGAATGCAGCGTTCCATCGTTCTTTGGCAAGCTCCTAGACGCAACTTTTGCTACTCGGACGAGACGAGACTATATTGCTTTAGTTATATTTTAGAATTTAAATTTTGGCTATTTCAGGAAGCCAGTGCCTGAAGGGTCATCCCTGCCTGAGTGGCCGGCAGTAGGTGCAGACGGGTCACCACACATGTCCATCGATGAGAAGCTGGAACTTCGTGGGGTACTCTTGGAAAAACGCACTCGCTTCTGGGATGGCATCTACCAGAAATACTACTGGGATCCCGTGATACCACCAACGCCTCCACCGAAACGCGTTGAATTGTAACACAGGCTGCTATTCGTTACTTTTTTACTCTTTCAGACAGAAGTCGGTAAAAAATTTACGGGTATTTCTAATTACATTAATTTTGAATTATATCCGTTCTATAAATAACATCATTTTGTTTGTTTTTTGGCTGGGATGGGATGCTGAACATCAGCACGAGTACTTACCTACGAGATTTTATTTGTAACTTATTAATGTCAGAGCCATAATCTAAAAAGGCATAAATACCAAGATTGCATATTTTTGGCATATTATGCTTGCTTAAACTTAGTATCTATCGGCGGCAATAAGCTAAAAATAGCAAAAGCCGTTTCTGTTAATCAATAAAAAATAATAGGTACATACCTACTGTGTATCTGATTAAATAAATAGGTACATACTGATCAATTTTGACAGAGTACAGACGCCAGCACATCAAGCTATTACAATCTGTCAAATTTGTTTAATAGATTTTCAACTTTATCGCTAAAGCATAAGGTTTAAAGTTGATTGGGAAAATTTTACAGATTCGGGTATCTATTTGTTTTCTTTCATTTAAATGAAACGTTGAAGTTGTTTTACTGCCTACTTACTTACCTACCTATTTTGGGACTGATAAAGAAAACGGCGTAATCACGAAACTTTTATTTGAATTTTGATTATTTGTTGTGCCCCACAAAAAATAATCAAAATTCAAATAAAAGTTCCTTCCTACATTACTTTGTTGTTTAACCTACCTAATCCTACTCCGTGAACAGCGGGGTAATACGCAATTACCCCGCTGTTCACACACTCAATAAAAATGGCTTTCATTTTGACAGTTCAACAACATTCATTAAGGATAGTTACGTTGTTGAGCAGACAAAGTTTTCGAACTGAAGTAAGTACAGACGCCAGCACATCAAGCTGCCCGTAACTGTAAAATTTTTCCAATCAACTTTGAACCTTACGCCTTAGCGATAAGGTTGAAAATCTATTAAAGAAGTTTAACAGATTGTAGTAGCTTGATGCGCTGGCGTCGGTATCTAGTGTACCTACATAATGATTTAAGCAATATCCTTCAAAATTATTTAGATTGTGATTGATAGTGCGTTACGCAGGTATACACAGCCTAACCGACTTCATGAAGATAAAGGAAGAATTTTTCGAAAGTATTCCTACACGACGAACCAAAGAATTCGTGGCTTGGCAGCTATAAGAATTAATACTTGGGTAATACCGACGGCAACGCTTAAATAATAAAAACACAAGGTCAATACTTATAAAATTTAACTTTGTTGCAAAAATCTACATTTAGGTCTCAGTAACAACTTAAATGTTTCAGGTTAAATAACATTTAACACATAACTGTTGCGTCATGGCCACGCCACTGATACGATCAACAATTACGTTCATAATGTACCTAGTCTCATGAAAAGCAATTATCTCGGCAAGTTTTAATAATTTTATTATGCATCTCTGTATTTAGAGACAAATATGAAATAGGGAAGAACACATGCTGCGCCGACCCCCAATTTATTTGGATTAGAAGGGCAGAAGACAGAGAGCAGTGTGGCCCACTGGTAACGGCCCCGACTTACGAGTTTAGTTCGTAGATTCGAATCCAGGTAGGCGCTCTACTTTGTGTAAATAATTTCATCAACACTGCTCTCAGAACGGTGAAAGAAAACATCGTGAAGAAACCGGCATGACCTAGAACCAAACAGTCGAAGACATGTGACATCTACCAACCCGCACTGGGCCCGCGTGGTGAATTGCCTCTCGCCGAGATGAAGCCTGTGTCCCAGCAGTGGTAAAGTCACAGAACTTTTATCTGTTCTGTGGGTAATGCTATAGGCTGTTTATTATGTTAGTTATGTAAGAGCAGGAGGATGATGATGACACCAAGTAACTTCGATTCAGACAGAAACTTGCTATTTTACTGGTTTATTTAAAATCTGCAATAAGTAATCAAAACAAAGAATGCTTCTCATCTACAAGGATTATGTAAAAACATTTAAAATAATTAGATTGTAAGCGGCGGAAATGCATTTGATTCACCGGATGTGGTATTGAGGCTGTCAGTGTAAAGGTGTAGCATTGCTCCTACTATTAAGAAATATTGCGCATATCGCACGCGCGCTTTTAATTTAGGTACTTGTAGAGTGCAAGGATTTTTTGGCGCCGGAATGACATAGACAAGGGGCGTTGTTAGTAAACTGTGAAACTGTCACAGAAATTGTATTGACAAAACAAGATGTCGGCGTTGTTAGTTCCGATTTTGACCACGGCCACTTGTAACGTTGTATGTTTATAAAAAGAACGAACGAAATCGAAGTGACCAAACAGACCTTTTGACTTATTTTGGAGGTCATGGAACAGGTCCATATTTTTTCGCCGTAGGGCCATTTTACGAATGGGACCATATCTCTTACGTTACTATTACTGTGAACTTGATTCGAGACTATTCTTTGTGTTTGTGTTTTAGCGAAGCTATCTACTAACATTTATATCTAAATAACTAGGTACCACGGAGTGCAAAGTTCGAACCAAGGCCGCGGATCACCTTACTCCGTTGCTGTCACCAGATGGCGCTGGCAGAATAAGTCGACATCGTCTCAGTTGCAAAAAAAAAAAAAATAAGTAGATAGTGATCAAGAGTGTTCGTAGGCGGCTTGTAAACTAGTAGGTCATACAGTAGCCTAGGCAAAGAATAATAACATGTATGGCCTACTAATAATAAAATAAAAACTAAATTGTTTATAACGAAATTTTTTAAATGGTTACCTACTTGAATATAGTTAAGCATAGATATTTTTTTTTTATGTTTTATACATATAGGTAGGTAGTTCATTGTTGATTCTTCTTTATGTACCTATTTGCCTGATGCTTTGTCTTATCCTAGTTAGACATGTTTGTGCCATATAAATTTTGTATTTAATACTATTGTACAGAGGCCAGCACATCAACCTACCCCAATCTGTCAAATTTTCCCAATTGAATATGAACCTTATTTGTTTGTGGTAAAGTTGAAAATCTATCAAAGAAATTTGACAGATTGGGGTAGCTTGATGTGCTGGCCTCTGTACCTTTAAGTACCGTGGTCTTACGTAATGGTAGATTGTTTGCCAAGGGAGCAAACAACTATTTTGAAGGCGAGAGTGTTTGTTTGAATCCAGAGCGGAGCAAAGGATTCCAGAGTAGAACCCCGAGCGCAGAGGGGTCTAAAGTAGAATCCGCGCAGCGAGGGATTCAAAGTACCTACTGTTGCTCTCGAGGTGGACACTACTTTTTATCACCCTCTATGAAAATATAAGTAAGAGCAACTTATGAATAATAATAGTAAGTACGCTTATTTATTTAGATACAATTAGGTACTTGAGGAAGACATACCTACTCATTTTTTATAAAACTAACTAAAATCCTTATTTGAGTACCTAAACATTTACGAATGGTAGTATGCTTTTCGCGCGTTTTTTTATTTTTATCACAAACTTCGGCTCCCGCGCATTTTTCTTTATCGTAGGTACAGTACAGGGCTCTTTGACAGTTTTACACCTATTTAACCGTGAAGGGTTAAGCAGAGGTGTATCTATAGCATTTTACGAATTTCCATACAAAACTGTCATACAGATGAAATTGCATGATATGAATTGTTTTATGATTCTGCCAAAGTGGCCTTTTTAGGCCAATTTATCTCTTTTGTGATTGGAACTTTCGCTAACAATATCCACATTCCAAATTCAAATGACTTTTAGTCCCTAGGGATTAAAGAGCTATTTTATTCCCTATTTATGAACAATACACTAGCTCTTTTTAAATAGATGTGATATTTTTTTAATTTTTGTTATTATTTCCATTTCCTGTACAATAACTCTAAATCAAATACCAATCTTTCAGAAGTATTGAAATATAAGTGAGTACTCCAATTATTAAATCTAATAACTTGCAGAAATATTTTGAAGTCCCCAAAAACGTCCGGAATTTAGTACTCGTCGCACCACGCGCAATTTTACAAGATGTCTGTATGTGGACAAAGCAAGAGTCTACCTACCCCGCGTAACTAGCGTGAAGCTCATTTCAGACTACGCTTCATAAATTTCATAGCACAACAATACCGCCATACATTTATTTAGAGCTTTATGCCAAAGTGTGAACGTGTTTCCTAAACATGTATGGCGAGCGCTAATGTTGTGGCGTAGTCTGAAATGAGCTTGAGTCAAACCTGTGCTGCCATCTTTTGGAAAAAAATACAGTGTGCACCTTCTGTGATAGTTTAACATGTATAAAACTTTCCCGCTACATCGTTAGAGGTCGCTATTTTACGTTTCAAGGAATTATTTTTAAAATGTGTCATTCGAGACAAATATATTAAAATTATCATGCGAATTATTATGACATTAAACAGACGTGTCATAGTTATTTGATTAGATAAAATTAGCCTGCTATTAACTCCCAGAAAAGGGTGGTACTTTGAAGTTTGTACTGATTCTGGTACCTCATGTCTTCCCAATGAAGATAAGATTGGTTACAAGCTACCTACGATAAATTTTGACACAATTATGTGACAAATTAAAAACATAATTATCCTAGATTACTAGGATAAGTTTTTAATTTGTAATGTGCGTTTTGTTTGTGCAGAACAATTTTTCTTTCTTTCTTTCTAGGACCATTAAAAACATTGAGAATTTTATTGAGAGCTACATTTTATAATTACTCATTGTATTATTTCTGTTTGGCATAAAATCATACATAATTATTAAAAACAATATCATTTGGTAAAAACAGATCAAGATGAAATTCAGATGATAGATTCCATTTTGATCATTTATATTATTGTCAATTAATATGAATGAGGTAGAATGAATAATTAAATTGATAAAATTTATTAGACGGATCACTTCTATTTTCACAAACACAGTAACATGGATTGTAAAGTTGATCAAGATTTTAGGACAGACCTTTTAAAATTCATAATGTGGATAAATCATGTTTACACTAAAGTTTTTGATGCTAACATCATAACAACATCAGCTAAAGTACACAGTACTTAAGAATCTTTGACAACTACCATATTAGTTCAGTATTCTAGTAAGGGGTACAGCAGCTGTCCCGCGTACATGAACATCTTTGAATAAAAACCTCGAAAATTATTTGTGTAAGTTGATAAGAGTTGACACATAAAAGTAATAATATTTAAAATATCCTACACAGAACACAGTTACACTTTATATCAGTCTTGTTCATTATTTTCAGAACTTTCTTCACTACTTTCCTCCTCACTGGAATCCTCGCTTGAATCATCAGATCTGACACCTTTTGCTGCCTTTTTAGCCATCATTTCTTTGTACTGCCTCACAGTGATCTTCCTAGGCATGATCTCCCGTAGAAAGTCTAAAGTATCATCCTCTTGGACGACTTCCGCGATGTGTTTATATTCTAATAAGGTGTTCTTGCTGTTTTTGAATGCTCTTTTGGCCAAGTCTGTGACAAATAACTCCTGCAATGTATGAAAAGTATTGTTTTTATTATGACTCAGTTTGAGTGAGGCCTTATTTCATGAGAACAAATCTGTTTTCACCAGTTGATATAGCAAACAACGCTATTGTTTGATTTGTTTGGAGACAATAGGTTATAAAAGCGGCATAACATCACATACTCACGGTAACTTTCGTAACTAAATACAGGGGTTCAGCGCCAACTGCTTCGACGTCTGGCGAACTTTTCATTATAGTTTTTACTCTAGATAATGGTAAATGCAGCTCCTTCTCACTTTTCGGAGTAGCCATTATTGCTTATTGACTATCACAGAGTACTTTTTGATCAGTTAAAGGTTGACTATCTCAGATTCTCAGCATAGAGTAATTGTTGCTTGATTCTCAGTCTATCACACAGAGTACTTTTTAATAGAGTGAGAGTCTATCACTCTACTAAAAACTGTCTAAAAGTACTCTGTGACGCTAGTATACCTAATATAATGTCAATGACTCTGTGCTTCTTTCTTTGAAATTTTATGTTTGAAACTATTATTAGTGATCTTGAGTTTCAAGCATGGTTTCAAGCACAGAGTACATATAATTTAGGGTTTCAAGCATCTTCTGATTTTTACTGACATTTTATCTCATTATCAGTAGTGACATTTATAGCAGTATTGCCATTTAGATAGATAAAATTTCACCATATTTCTGAACTAAATTAATTAAAATACAAAACAATAATTTAATTTGCGCAAGAAGTATGATCTGATCTAAATTACTTGGACTACTTCTGTAATATTATTGGCCAATGATTGGCTATCAATGATCTTTGCGTAGATAAGTATCTTGTATTTACGAATAGAGGCAAAATCCGAAGCACTATACTTACTGGCAACATTTCTGAACATAGGGGTAAGTAGGGATTTTGAGTCGGAATCGGAGAAGGCATATTTAGCTGAAGAGATGACTCGAGAAGTCGTGGTACAATTGATAACTGAATGTACAGAGGCCAGCACATCAAGCTACCCCAATCTGTCAAATTTTCCCAATTGAATATGAACCTTATTCCTTTGTCATAAAGTTGAAAATCTATCAAAGAAATTTGACAGATTGGGGTAACTTGATGTGTTGGCCTCAGTCATACGCAAACTGATCACTTATTCTATTTTCACAAACATTGACACGGATTAAGTGATCGAGGATTAAACAATCCATAATCAAAATGGAATCCATCATCTGAATTTCTTTCAATCTGTTAGTTACCTATATAGTGTCGTGTGTGACATATGGGTAGGGGTAGAAAGAATAGACAATAATGGTCTTAACGCTAGCTGTCTTTATTTTCCATTTCCTTATAGAAAATACTTTTACGAAAAACAGTTTATAGGGCCGCTTGCGTGGCCGGCCGGACACTCGCGGGGCGATGACTGACTAGTGCCGTCTGCCGGCCCAACCAATCTGACATCCAATCAATTCTTACATGAAAACGATAAATAATACAAAAAATACTGATAACGCGAGATCGTTAACCGATTTACAGGGACTTCTCAATTTTGATCAGTTCAGCGATGCCGTCGTACATCTCCTTGACGGCGTCGTACTCGGTAAGTCCCATGCGCCTCTTGTTGGAGATGTCGTAGACGCCACCTTCAGCCTCGGTGTGCTCGCCGCGGGTGCCGCGCACCTGTAAGTGGTACTTGGAAGCGATTTCCTCCAGCTTTGCCTTGTCCGCCGCCAGCTTGGGCAGCTTGATGTGCACGGAGGCACGCACAGTTGTGCCCAGGTTGGTGGGGCAGAAAGTCAGGAAACCGAGCCTGTCATCGTGGGAGAAGGGAACGCGCTTCTCAATATCATTGACAGCGGTCACCAGCCTCTTGTAAACCTGCTTCAGGTCACCGCCCATCTGCATGGAGATGAGACGGAGGTGGTCCTCTTCATTGCACCACACCAAGAAGGTCTTGTTCTCATTGTGGTAGATACCACGGCCGGAGGGCCAGAAGCGGCAAGCGTTGGCGGCCTGCAGGAAACGGTCACCCTCCTTGAACAGGAAGTGGTCATCGATCAGCTGCTGCTGGGTCTCCTTGGACATGCCGGTCAAGGGGTAGAAGGTACCCTTGAGTTCACCCTCAAGTCCGGAGAGGGTGGTGGAGACCTTCTCTTCCATCTCCTTGTACTGGGCCTCAGTCAGGCAGGGGTTGAAGGGATAGCCCTCCATGGAGCGACCGCAGCGCACGCGGGTCGACACCACGAACTCGCCGGCGGGGTCCAGGTTGCCGAGGGTCTCCACGTCACCCCAATTCTTGGCGGGGTGCTTGTCGGTCTTCTTGAAACCATTGTGGTAGTCCTCAATGATGGGGTCGAACAGGTCGGCGAACACTGTGTACGCCTCAGCGTCAGGGGCGTAGATTCCGACACCAGAGTCCAAGTTCTCAACACCTAGAAATGATTTCGTAATAACATTAGCTTCATTTCAAAAAATATCAAATTATACGTAACATATTTTTAAGACATCGAAAGGTGAATGAATAGGTAACTAGGGTAAACTTAGTACCTTTATCTGCTGGTATTATCAATATTGCATGTGTTTAATCAGATATTTGCTTCAAAGTTATCAATTGACGCGGACTGCCTACGTGCCTATCTAGTACATAAGTTTAGGTAAGATTACAACATAGCAACAAAACAACCGTGTCAAAGTCTACTCACCAGACTGGATGCAATCCAGCAGAGTCGAGCCGAAGGAGGTCTTCTTGTTCTTAAGAGCATCGAACACCTCCTTGGTAAGGTACTTCTTCAGCAGTGACTTGGAGTCAGAGGCCTGGAGCTTGCTGAAACCAGCCTCCAATTTCTCGATGGTTGCGGCGTCCACCATTGCTGCGGCTTTTCTGTAACGACACAATCAAAAATCAATTTTTATATTTCACTTTTCTAAATACTGTTACTAAGGGTATAATTATGATTCTAACGCTTTCAACGCAGCGCATGTCGCCCTAGTGCACATTTTGAATAATTTCAATGAAAATACAACGAAAATTAAAAAATCCTTGCGACGCGCCCGTAGCCAACTATTTAAAAAATAAAAACTGCTATATTTTTCAAAGTGAAAATAATAGTGACGTACCCATCGACTCTGGAATCGAGTGGTGGAAGAGAAAACCTAAGTCAACATCCAAAAAGTTTTAAGTCGAGATTTAATAATTAATTTTACAATAATATAAGACGTTAGTAAAACGAAAAATATGACTAAGAAACAACGAAATGTTATTTTTACAAATATTACGAACCGCCTGATGAGGTAATACGCGAGGACGGCGCCACCGCAAACCACCACAGGGATTGTGACTTTCAGTTTATAATTCATACTGATGGAATTAACTAAAGCCACTAGATAAGGATAGAAATTTGGTGCAACAACTACTGTTACTAGAGGAGATGTTGCGCGGACTGGACCGGGTTTGGAATAATTGTTTTTGACCGAACACACCCAGGGAAACACTCAGTTTTGTGGTGGAATTACGTAATTTAGCTAGAGGTCGCCTTGACCGACACGCGCAAGTCGAACGGATGTGTCAGCTCACTGCGCACCGGTTCTTCTTCGTTGCGCGCAGCCGTACCTCCCACTCGCGACCAACGAACGAACGTGTTATCGTGAGTTTCTTGTTACTTTGCATTCATTTCTATTCGAGAAGGTAATTATACATCGTCAGATTACGGAATCCACTTATCGTTCCATGAATTACGCCAATCGTGATATTGGATATGAGTTGATATGATTAAGTTTAATGAATGCATGTAGATACCTACTTATTTGCGAAAAAGACATTGGGTAACTTGCATGTCATGTAGGTAAATCAAGTTTAACACACATCAGCATTTAAGCTTAGAGAAATATCGTTATTTTCCTTTGGTTTACCTCAAAACACAATGCCTTCCTATCGATTTACATATTATTATTAAATAAACTGTAAAACCGAGGTATGACAACTTTATTCGGCAGGAGTTTACGATCATAAAACGGCCGGTCAATCCGGAAACGCCATAATTTCTACACCCGTATAGGTTCAATGTCCGTCGGTAACATTGCAAAAACGAATCAATTAGAGGGACATATTTTTACGGTACCGGTACAAATGTTCAGCTAATGGAGACGATTAAAATGGCAATTTACAGCAAGGTAAAAGTGATTTGAACACAAAACATCAGTTTAACTACAAAATTTGGCAGCGGCAACCGGAGATAAATGCCGGCCGGAGTAATACGCACCCGTCGGTATCGTCAGCCGGTTTGTTTTCCTTGTTTTCTTTCGTTGCACAACCACCCATTTTCACAAATACTATTTATTAACTAGCGGCTAAAACATGCACTAAATCACTAAAACTACTGCAAATAAATAAAAGAAACGGAGGATACTAAATGCAATGATGGAATGATATTTTGTCCAAATGAATGTATCGGAGCCGGGAGTGGCGAGGGCGAGGGGTGGCTCGATCGATGCGCGACACGCAGCACGCACGCGGACTCACGCTTCCCGCCCTTCGGGAACGGCTTCAAAACTTTTCGGAGGGAAAGTTCCCCCTATTTACGCCACCGGTTACCTTCGCGGGTTATATTTGAATGCAATTCCGACTTCTTCAAACAAGTGCGATAATCATCTTATCGGCGAAATAGAACACTTAACGTTATCGAAGCACATTTTGAATAGGGATTTGGTTATCACACAATAAGCTAGGAACATTTTTCGAGTTCAGGAGCGGCGGTGGTGTGTTGGTGGGACGCGGTCTAGGCGAAACTTTACGTCGGTAGACAAATATTTAAATGACCACCGCTTACCTTGCGCTTGTACAACCGTCAGAGTCGACTGCGAGGTGCAGAATGGTCCGTGCGGGTTCGAGCGGAGCGTTAAGCCCGCGGCAGCGTCCCGCGCCCCCCCCTTCCCTGTCAACCTTGGCCTTGGTGATGCTTGCCTGGCTGGCAGATCGCGAGCCAGTTTAGCTTCAAGTCGTGATTTGGACTATATCATTACAGCAGTTATTTAATCTCATCCCAATCCAAGGATAATTGCCTATCATCTAATGAACTCGAAGCCAGGTAAACGCAACGACAATGCATAAAAAATATATGTATTCTATAGGATTAATGTCTGATTGGCTTTCTGATTTTTATATAAACACAGCAGGTATTTCGAGAATGGTAAATACCTATGTATACATGAATTGGCGTTTTAATTGACGAGAGCCAAATATAATAGATTAAATTCTAGGAAGTGTTCACTCTTAAAGTATTCTGATAGTATACTTCCAATGCAATGTCATTTGGTTAAATCGAGATTTTTTGTTCTGGAATGAAATATGACCTACCCTGCTTCTTCAAAATATTGCTGAATGAGTGGCTCACAGACAGATGTGTAAGGCACGGGAATCCTAGATAAAATGAGATAGCTCTGCTTAATAATAACCCGGAACATTATATAATCCGTTCAGTGTGTTGAGTTCAGCTAAGTAAGGAGTTTGATTCGGGACTTACGGGAACTACCGTCAAAATTACAAGTCTCATGAAAGCAGTCGAATTTTATTCCTAAATAATGTTAATGGATTTTTGACAGTCTTGTAAATTAAAGAAACTGCTTATTCACAATAAAAATAATAATAATATTAACATTATACGAATCTAATCATAATCGATCGATTGTGAAATTGTGAACCTTGCGTCACGCTCTATTGGTAATCAACGATTAGGTGGGAATTTTAAAATTAGACCGTTGCTGGTTCTTTTTCGTGTCTGGATCGAGTCCAACACTTCTTCAACGTTAGCGATTTCGACGATGCCAATGTCAAGTTTGTTATTTTTCACTTTCATTGCATAACTTCGGCATCAAGAGTACTATTGCTCTATTTATTACCTAATAATAAAAATGGTACTGTATTATTTTTGATTACGAAGACCTGAATGTATAGGGTTACTAAACTTCAATTCAGAATTTGATACCTAAAAGCGTGTTTCCCAAAACAAAAAGCCGAGGGTTGTCTCATAAAGTCTTACCCGACCTTCACCGTGTTATTAGTCCTTGACCCAGAGATTAGAATCAGGCAATGGACTATAGCGGTCGATTCGTTCACCTACATTCAAGGAAACCATAAAACTCCTCTGGCTCAAGGTAAGTTAATATTGTCAAGTAAGTACAACGAACTGTTTGATCGATGTACCTACTTAACTATCAGTCGTACCTACTTAACTACCTAAATATTTGATGAGATTTTTTATTTTCACTGGCGATTTTTTTTGGTTTCATTTTATACTCGGACTTTTAATTAGCTGCAGTAAAATGACAGCTTATGTGTCCTTCAACCAAATCTTGTTTTTCTAGTACAAAATAGTGTAACAAATGAAACTTATTTGACATGCATATACGCAGTCCGAAATGAGTTACTAAGAACTAAGAAGTGTCATTTTACTGCAGCTACTTAGTTAAAAGTCGGAGTTTATACAAAAATGATCTTTACGTCACTAACGACTAATTTCATGTTGGTCTAGAAATACAATAACTCTATATTGGAATGTCTCTATCCGGTTTGTTTTGGAATTTGTAATTTTGTTTACGAAAACTGCCCGCGGTTTTTAAAGAGTGTCAAATTTTGAGTGCGTTTAAAAAATAATTAACAGTAGTAACATAGTGGTAATTTCTATTCTAAATTAATTTCTACAAAAAATCTTGTTAATTTACAGTGCAGAACAAGGTAAAAACATGGACATAAATCGTAGGAAAACTGCATTTTGAACGAAGGAAAAATTTATGTGTAACAAAACAACCTAACAACAGGAGGAAGGAAGAATGAACCATTTTAATTATAGAATGATTATGTGACTGGAACTTATTGATTTGAACATTTTCGGAAAATATTAAGCACAGAGTAGGTACATTTTATTATAGGTTATGTTACTTATTCATTTACGCCGGTTTTTTAGGCAGGTAAAAACAATTTAGGTAGGTACCTATGTAAAGATAATTATGGTAGCCTGGAACATGAAAAAAAAAAGTGCCTATAGGTAATTAGTCAACCTAAATAACGCAGTGTTCTAAAAATAAGGAATTTAGGGACGTACCTAATACTTATAACTCATTATGAAGTCTACACAGTTATAGGCAAGTATCTGCGTACTTTCATTAGTCCCTACATATTTATGTCTCATCTCAGTATTTAATGTCTTTGTGAGAAGAGCGGTAGGTACCTAATAATTAAAATTTATTGAGCACAATAATGTTATCAGAGCCAGTTGACATTACCATTTTCTTTATTTATTAAGTAATATAACAATGTAGTAGCCCAATTAGGGTGAATTTCACAAAATTTTTACCTAGAATAAGTCTTCTTACAGAAAATAAATTTTGAATTTTTGACAGTTTTTCCTTACTAGAACTGTCAGACGTCAATTTTATTCAACAGATAAAAGATGTCTGAGTTTGGTAAAATCAGCTCTTAATTGAAAAGGACACTCGGACTAATAAACGTATCGTAGGCATAGGTATTTAATTTAGGTACTAGTTTCTCACCGAGACTTCGTCCGCGTGAAATTTTTTTATTCCCCGAAACACTGCGTGGCGTCGTCGTCGCATCGTGCATCGTCCGCCCGCGCTATTACATCGTTTTTGGAAAGCGCTCTGTCTGACTTTTTAGGGTTCCGTACCTCGAAAGAGAAAATATAACCCATATAAGATCACTACGTTGTCCGTCTGTCAAGACCCTTTTTCTCAGGAACGCGTGGAGTTATCTAGTTGAAATTAATATCAAATACCTCAGTTTTTGATATTAATTTCAACTTGATAACTCCACGCGTAGCGCGCAGGCCTCAGGCGGCAATCCCTAGAAGCAGTGAAAAATCAAACTTCTATGTCAACGCAATTAAAAGATACGGGCGTTTATGTACCGTTTATGCCACATATTTTGACACTCGCAAGGGAATCTTATCTATAGGGTACTTTCCGTTGACCTAGAATCATGAAATTTGGCAATGAAGCAATGACATGTTGGTACCTCCTAGCACAAGTAATTTTAAAGGAAAAAATCCAAAATCCGTTTTGTAGTAACATAACTACTCCTCGGTGCGCGATTCCGACTCGCACTTGACCGGTTTTTTCTTTTTCTTCGGCTCCTGGGTCTTGGCCTGATGTTAACCTATAACCTACCTCAAGAAAATCCGACTGGATCAGAGATTAACGCGTTCAAAAAAACATACTTATCAGCTTTATTATATTTTCGGTAGATAAAATGCATTAGAGAATCTTGCATGCATAATTATAGTGTAAGTAGGTACTGTAGGTAGGTACTAATGTAGCAGCTTTCAATTTCCATCAATTCGGGTAGAATTATAGACCGTTATCAGGATTTTAAGAACTTTTTATCCTCTAATATCTGACTGATCATTACCTACCAATCAGATTAGTTTAAGAGATCACTGTGGGATTCTTCAGGCAAGGGTACCTCTTCTGTAACAGCCAATGATATTTTAGGTAAAACTTTTTACACTTATAATATCATTGGTAACAGCTAGCTGTTTAGCGTCTTCCTAAAAATCGCCAATCGTCACATCACAATAGGTACAGAGGCCAGCACATCAAGCTACCCCAATCTGTCAAATTTCTTTGATAGATTTTCAACTTTACCACAAAGGAATAAGGTTCATATTCAATTGGGAAAATTTGACAGATTGGGGTAGGTTGATGTGCTGGCCTCTGTACTTATACTTCATCCTAATTGCGCCACACACTATCAATCACAATCTGAATCATTTTGAAGGATATTGCTAATCCATTGCTTCATGTTGTTTAATAACGTAGTTAGCGCAATAATTATTGTTGTTGAACTATCAAAATGAAAGCTAATATTGCTGCAGTAACGCAATTACCCGTTTTGCATATTCATGAATTATTGTTTTTTGCAAGCTCACAAACCAAGTTCAAGGCAGTTTTGGAATACCGTCAATCGTCGCGGAACTATATAAAAAAATGTTGCGAACTTTCCAGAAAACCTTGGCAATGACTTCGGAGAGCGGCCTTGTCTTTGGTTCAAGAGTACCTATTTAAATAGGTACGAAAGCGACGCAGACGCAGCATCGCGATCTTTTGTAATGATCATTAATGTGATGATGAAAGACATCTATGCTACATAAAGCTAGCTAGTATTTTAAATAAGCTTATTTTAAATACCTACCTACCTATCTGTTTATGGCTTGATTTGCATACCGAATTACTGATTTCGGAGGTAAAAGTATTATCCGATTTCATATTGGTAAGGCTGGCACTTTGTGACGTCTTACAAAAAATTCATTGTCACAAAAAAAAGTCAAGTTAAAAGCTACCCCTAGCCACTACCCCTGACCTACTTTTTGTTACAAAATGTTAAGTACCTGGGGAGCTAGCAGCTGAAGCACTCAGTTTCGCGAGAAGGGCCAATTAGCTCAAGGTTCTCTTTAGAACCTGTGGAAATGTGTCGCCTTGAGCCCACTGAGGGGAGGGCTGAAAGCTTCAGAGAGCTGTTTTCTTACATATGTCTTCTAATCTTGTATTTATTATGTCTGTGATAGGAGGAGAGAAAACACATTATTCAAAGCGATCACTTAACGCGATCCACTTTAGGACCTAAACTGAACTGTTCTTCTAATTCGTACCAAGACGTCAGTTTAACGATTCAATTTAGGCCGTGCCATCTGGATACCTACCACGAGCTCTTAACGCTCATTCACTTTCAACGATCCAAATGCCGCTGAGCGTATTGGACGTCATGGTACGACTGTGAACGATGCAGTTTAAGAACCTAAACTGAAATGTCTTGCTTTTGAATCGTTTTTAAATAGATCATGGTAGGCCTCCTGTGCGGTAATTGCGTAACACTATCAGTGGCAATTTAATGGCTTTCATTTTGACATTTCAACAACATTCATTGCGTTATATACATAGTTGAGCAGACAAATTTTTCGAACATATGAAGCAATGGATTAGCAATATCCTTCAAAATGATTCAGATTGTGATTGATAGTGCGTTACGCAAAGGGTGTGTTTTTCCTACTTTTAGCCCATTGTGTTCAGATTATCTGATTAATAGAATGTTTTAACTAGATCTACCTATAGGTAATTGGATAGCTATAGTTATCACCTGTTAAGGTGTCGTAGGTCTATAAGCCTTTCACAATTTGCCTATTGTTTTCTCCTTATCAGAACAAATATACTTAGTTTGTAGGTACTTATGATTGATGTCAAGTGCAGCCTATTCCGCAATGTCATTGGTCATTGATATTTTCCTGAACAATATTCTTAATACGAGGTGCAAACTGTAGGTAACCTTGAATTCAGCACTTGATTATAGACTCCCCTGCGTAGAATTTTTCGTCGGTTATAAAAAAAAACCTGCTGTTTCATAGAAAAGTGTAATATACGCGGTCAAAATGTATGGATCAATCGGCTAGTTTATTTGTAAACTAACAGCGCCCTGCGGTTTCACCCGCGTTAGTTTCGATCCCGTGGGAACATCGGGATAAAAAGTATATAAACTATCCAAAATTTTATCTAAATCCGTTCAGTAGTTTTTGCGTGATTGAGTAACAAACATCCAAACATCTTCACAAACTTTCACATTTATAATATTACTAGCAGTGCCCCGCGGTTTCACCCGCGTTAGTTTCGATCCCGTGGGAATATCGGTATAAAAAATGCTATGTGTTAGTCCTGGTTATAAACTATCTGTGTACCAAATTTCATCCAAATCCGTTCAGTAGTTTTTGCGTGATTGAGTAACAAATCTTCAAACATCTTTACAAACTATAATATTAGTAGGATAACCGATGAAAAATTTTAAGGCAAGGGGTTCAGCAGAGTCATGTACCTACTGAATCCACGGTACCAGGTTGCGGTTGCGCGTCGACATGCCTGCCAGCCTGCATTGAATTTATTGGAAATTTTCTTCCTACAAAAGGTGATGGATGTCGGCCTTGTCGCAAGAATACGTTGCTGATAGTTTTATGACCCGATTTGTTTAGAGTAGACACGTGCTATCGATCGTAACATCATAGTTGATCATAGTTTGGAACATGTGACTTTAATAAGTTTGCTTTTATCGATAACTCTTTGTTGAGGAGCTCGCGACTGCATGGCATAGACCGGTAATTATTGACTAAAATATCTACATGAAAGTTGTGTGACAGCTTGGCAAGGACAGAGAGAGAGAGAGAGTTAACAGATTATGGGGACCTTAAATCTAAGCCATAGGTTAAGGAAACCGTATTTTTCTAAACTAGCTAGCCCATCAGCGGGACAATAGGAAGGTTCAAGTTGACAAAGAAAACTGGCGTGGGCTTCGTCAAGTTCGGTGAAAACAAAAGTAAAATGTTTATGATCGGTGTATTTTGTCATCCCACGTATTACTATAATCGCTCATAATGAAAATACTTTTCAATTTTGTCGTGAAACGAAGCGGAAAACTCCAACCCGAATATTCCGTCGCCGGAGAAGCATTCACACGACCTTCAAGCATATTATACCTACTCGCCCCCGCACGCAAAATAACTGATACCTACCCTCAATAATCATAACATTTCTCGGTGCCTCCATATTTTTTGGATCCTTATACCGTCATTACGTAACGATTGAAAAGCTTGGCCTTGCCCTATTTCCGTCATGGTCGGCCAATGTCAGTGTCGAAGCTGGGTTGAACCTTGACGGGTACCGTTTTGTGGTTCGTGTTTTTCAAGGTCTGACGTCAGAGCGTCATATGTTCTGTTTACACGCTAATTCCAGATGTTTAGAGGTGGTAACAGGTTTTAGGTAAGACGTGATATAATGTAATGTAGCTAGGTAAGAGAAGTACCTAACTATAAGCTAGCCAATTTCCGTATTTAAAAACGTTCAAAATCTAGTCGCAATCTTATCTCGACGACAATCAATGTCAAAAGGTTGTTGAAAAATATAGGTAGCTAATTAAAGGTATTTTTGGCAGATGAGATGAGACAGATTAATGAACGTACGCGGGAATTGCCCCTGAACTGTATTGAACTGGCCCATCGCTTCACTGGGATGAGATACTTAATATCGTGGAACTGATGGAATTCTGGACCGAGTCCATTTAGCTCGCCATCGACTAGGGACCTATGTATGTATGTCTATTATAGCTTTCCCAAAAAATGGTTTGTGGACAACCTGAGTCTCCTGACGTGCAGAAAAAAATACAACCTGACTAGTTCGTTCCGAGAAACTATTGTTGGAGTAAAACTCATCTCTAAGCTATTTCACGGTATATTTTTTGTATCGTATCCGGTGTTTACGGCTCTCGCTTTATTTCTTTTGTGGCCATGGACGCTGTAAGAGCTCGAGTAGACGAGGGAAAAAAATAACACACCATTTTTAATATAAATTGTTTAGTGTCTAGTGAATAATAAAACTTTCCAAACCAAGTGCAGAGTTAATATAATTTAAATTACATTTTTACATACACATAGATAAGTAACTAGTAAGGAAGAGAATTCAGAGTTGACGGCAAATAAATTGCGATGAGGGCTGAAGGGTGATAAGAATGATGAAATCATTATCAGAAATGCGTTGAAAGTACATGTCCTAGATGAGCAAAATATCAGCACAAGAGTCCAGCAGATGACAAAATAAAATAAAATACTCAGGTCGATGAAGGAGAGGTAGCGTCATCAGAACATTTTCTACACACAAGGTAAGTACATGCACCCTGCTGTAAATAACGATAAAAGAATTAGGTCGAACATTGTCAGGTAAAAGCCAGTAAACAATGAATGAGTTTACGATCGTTTATTTGCATATTGTTATGGCTTAGGTACTTATTATCAGCTGTTTGAGTTTAGTCAGGCCGTCAGGGGATTATTCGATCGTCCTTGTCGAGTTCTTCTCATCGACATAATATCTTAAGCTAAATTGTCTAGACTAGAGATTAGTCTTCTAAGGCTCAATCAATCTAACTAGCCTTTTCCCAACTATTTTGGGGTCGGCTTCCAGTCTTACCGGATGCAGCTAAATACCAGTATTTTACAAAGAGCGACTGTATATCTGACCTCCACAACCCAGTTATCTACTGGGTAATACGATACCCCTTGGTAAGATTGGTTGTCAGACTTCAGTTTACACTTCGATCAAGTTCCATGTTCCTCATGCCATATTGGAACAAAGCGTTCCTTTAAACAAATAGTTTCCAACAGTAAACCACTTAAAAAACATTCCATTACATCAAATCGTAATTTAGCATCGGGGAGTCGATCATATGATGACTAAATCCATCGCCATATCACCGATAATAATCCAAATCGACATGATAACTGCAAACAAAATGTCAATTTTATACTGCAGGCGTCAACACTATCAATACTCAAAGATAACATAAAAATAATCCTGCGCATCGATTTTGTCGCAGCCAATGCGGGTAGTTTTGAATTTTAAGAACAGATCTAGCAGCTACCTACCTGACATAAACTCACATTTTTCTAAAATAATAAAGGAGTGCTTAGTTTTATTGTTCTATAAGAACCTACCTAAAAATAGTCCTTCAGACCGTATTTCGGCCATGGAGTCCAATCTCAACGGAGATTATTAGCCTTCGGCGTGAGAGATATTATAGTGCACAAATCTGTGCGCAGACACAGGTGCACTCAGTCTTCCCTCACTCTCATAGCCCGATGGGACGGCCCGTAATCCGACACGACCGTAGAGAGCTCCTAATGAAAAGACCCAATAACACAGCCCAACTTGGGAATCGAACCGAGGACCCCACGCTCAGCAGTCGCACTTGCGGCCACGAGACACCAACAGGCCAGTACCTACCTATTTAGTTTGGGGAATAACCAATTTCAGATCAAAATTGTCGGAGAAAGGGTAGGTACAGAATTAAAGCATCGCAAAAAAGTACCTACCTTTGTTGAGCGACTGCATTTCTTATAGACTCATTTTGTTTAAGTTGAATTAGGTATACAGTATGCATGCAAAATAAGAAGGTAGACATAGATATATACAATGTGGAGACGACAATACAACAATAAGTAAATGAAAACACTAACAATACTAATGCATAGAAGTATTTAGGAACCATCAAATAAATCCTAACGTTGAAATTAAAAAAGTGATTTTTTCTAACTTAGTAAATAGCATAAAAGTGTAAACAAAAAAGAACACACTTGCGGCAACAGTGCGGTGTTTTTGACCCAACAAACATAATAATATGGCCGAAACCTGAAAAAATTGTATAGGTCAGTGTGCCGGGCACCCCTTTTTTTGCAGGTTCGTAATAAATGTAAGATTTGCAGTAATAACTTCCTCATGCATGACTCTTATCTCTCAAGCATAAGGTATAATATGCATTAGTTCGCATCGGGAAATAAAATTTAAGAACAAATTCGACGAAGGTTATTGAACTAGCGAGCTGGACACAGTCATGTTGTATTTAACTACAGATGTCTTTAACCTATCGGTGCTGGCTTGTTAACAGGGGGCCTACTCCCTAACTCCGACCGTCCGTCCGTCGGCCCGTCCGACAGTAGCCCGATACGACGGTGTGAACCCTACTCCCTAACGATTTCGGACTCATCAGTTTCAAACGGAATCATAGACAATATTCGTGAACGAACGACGCATGGCGATACAGTTGCACTATTTTACCGGTCGATTACCGGTTTACTTATTTTGTAGTTTTCTAGCTTATTAAACAAACATTAATACTTTTGTCGTTAGAAAATGACCACATTTAAAAAATATACCTTTTATTATGTCTATAAATATAGAATTGAATTATTTTTGCCATTTTTGTCTGGAAACTGGCATCATCCTGTTATACCTTTGCCTGTTTAGTTTTTTGAAGGAAAATAATGAAATGTCAAAGGCCGCATTCCGAATTTAGTTTGTCTCATCGTCTCACATGCGTTCCGATTTAGTTATTACGATTATTACAGCTAAGAGCTGTCAACAATTCGAAACGCTCGTGAACGCGCTCAAAGTGATACTCAATGTCAAAACGATATTATTACAGTATTTCTTTGTATAAACACCACATTTCTTCTTCAGTTCTTCTTCTTTAGTTAAGTGGCGACAGTCAGCCAGAAGAAAAAAAAAACCTCTACATTTAAAAATAATTTTGACACAACTAAATCGAATTTGACAATCGCAACACCACGTGGAAAATATTTTATTTTGTTTTTAGAAGATATTTTATTTTTATATGGAATTTTTCTCTTTTTGTATGGAAAATATGAAAAATTATTACCTACGTGTTGAGTTTTAGGGGTTTATAGGCTTTATAAAGGGGGTCGAAATTTTCATTATTTTTACGATAGGACACACCGTTTTCGAGATATAAGCAAAAGAAAAGAAAAAAGATACAGTACTGTTTTTGTTGGTTTGCCAACTAATTTTATTCTACACCTTTTTAGTCGCGATTAAAAATAGTCAGATTTAATTAGAAAATCTAATCGTTATCGCGCACCCTAATTCGGTACGGGTTTAGTCACGCTCAAATTTCTGTAAAGCTTCTTTAATATTTAAAAAAACAGCCATACTTAGTTTGAATTCTTTTAAATTGGTAACTTTCGTCGACAGCACGAGAACTATTTTGATGTCGTATCAACTGACATAAATATCCGTCAAAACCAGTGTCAACTTTAATTGTTCGGACGGGCTAAAACACATCGGGGGTAGGGACAACTATCAAATCGCGTCGTCATTCATTCTTCGCTCGGGCCCCGAACGAATCATCCGTCCGTAGGGCATAAGGAGTAGGAAACGCCCGTAACGAAGGCCGAAACGACGGACTTCGTGCTTAGGGAGTAGACCCCCTGATACATCATGTAGAGAAAGTCAAAAATGTAAAATTATGTCCAGTGACAAAAGTTCAATACCTACTTGACCAAAATGTATGAAACAGCTGTTTTATTTTTCGTGATTTTAGAGTTGGTTGCAGCTCGATGCAGATGCTCGAGCAGTTCGATGGTCTAACTCTAAAGCACCGCACCACACCAGTTTGTAAGGTAAATTTTTTACCACTTTGTATAACTGGCATGAATCTTTTAAAAACCTACCTACCCACATTATTTTATTACCCATGTTTTTGCGTCTGCAACTCATAAAATCGTGACACGTCGTCGTCTCTTTATGTTTAAACTCATTCCTTTCCGTATCATAATCAAAAAGAAGGCCAATAACTGTAACATTTCCGGTTAGAAGTATTCAACGTTGACTCACCTGAGGCTGCCGTCCGTCTTTCGAAGAATCGTGAAGATTAAGAAGATCAAACTCAAAATGGCGAAAACTCTGAACCATTTTCTGGGCACAACTTGTAACCATGACGATATCATTGTGGAACTTTCGCGAACGATAAGTTATCGGTCAGTTCGGTTTGGTACTCGACTAATTATTATCGCCGACAGTTTTTCATTATCAGGATTATGATATTATTATCGACGTTTTTTGTAGCGTGGTTGTTTGAGTTGCCTTACTTTCTGAGGTGTTACACGTTAGGTTTTTTTTTTATTAATCTTATTCTATAAATAAATTCTATGTAATTTTTAGTCCAGTATGTACAAATGTAATGGATCTGTGAGATGGCATAGTATCTACCGATAGATATCGCCATAATCCTATACTATCCTAACTAATATTATAAATGCGAAAGTAAGTGTTTGTTGTTACCTTTTCACGCCTAAACCACTGAATCGATCATCCTGAAATTTTGCATATACGTTGTCAGGTGTACAGGGGGTCTACTCCCTAACTCCGTCCGTCCGTCCGTCGGCCCGTCCGACAGTAGCCCGATACGACGGTGTGAACCCTACTCCCTAACGATTTCGGACTCATCAGTTCCAAACGGAATCATAGACAATATTCGTGAACGAACGACGCATGGCGATACAGTTGCACTATTTTACCGGTCGATTACCGGTTTACTTATTTTGTAGTTTTCTAGCTTATTAAACAAAAATTAATACTTTTGTCGTTAGAAAATGACCACATTTAAAAAATATACCTTTTATTATGTCTATAAATATAGAATTGAATTATTTTTGCCATTTTTGACTGGAAACTGGCATCATCCTGTTATACCTTTGCCTGTTTACTTTTTTGAAGGAAATTTTATAATGAAATGTCAAAGGCCGCATTCCGAATTTAGTTTGTCTCATCGTCTCACATGCGTTCCGATTTAGTTATTACGATTATGACAGCTAAGAACTGTCAACAATTCGAAACGCTCGTGAACGCGCTCACAGTGATACTCAATGTCAAAACGATATTATTACAGTATTTCTTTGTATAAACACCACATTTCTTCTTCAGTTCTTCTTCTTTAGTTAGGTGGCGACTGTCAGCCAGAAGAAAAAAAAAATACCTCTACATTTAAAAATAATTTTGACACAACTAAATCGAATTTGACAATCGCGACACCACGTGGAAAATATTTTATTTTGTTTTTAGAAAATATTTAATTTTTATATGGAATTTTTCTCTTTTTGTATGGAAAATATGAAAAATTATTACCTACGTGTTGAGTTTTAGGGGTTTACGGATTTTATAAAGGGGGTCGAAATTTTCATTATTTTTACGATAGGACACACCGTTTTCGAGATATAAGCAAAAGAAAAGAAAAAAGATACAGTACTGTTTTTGTTGGTGTGCCAACTAATTTTACTCCACACCTTTTTAGTCGCGATTAAAAATAGTCAGATTTAATTAGAAAATCTAATCGTTATCGCGCACGCTAATTCTGTACGGGTTTAGGCACGCTCAAATTCCTGTAAAGCTTCTTTAATATTTAAAAAAGCAGTCATACTTAGTTTGAATTCTTTTAAATTGGTAACTTTCGTCGACAGCACGAGAACTATTTTGATGTCGTATCAACTGACATAAATATCCGTCAAAACCAGTGTCAACTTTAATTGTTCGGATGGGCTAAAACACATCGGGAGTAGGGACAACTATCAAATCGCGTTGTCATTCATTCTTCGCTCGGGCCCCGAACGAATCATCCGTCCGTAGGGCATAGGGAGTAGGAAACGCCCGTAACGAAGGCCGAAACGACGGACTTCGTGCTTAGGGAGTAGACCCCCAGAAACGGACTTATGGTACCTTTCATCCCGAAAAAACGTGCTGTTCCCGAGGAAAACAACTAATAGATGGCGCCACGTGTCTTTTGTTTTGATGGCAGACGAAGTCGCGGGCAACAGCTAGTAAATTATATTTTGGCTATTAGATACACATACCCACCAGTCTTCAATAATCCAAGCATTATTAATAAATAAGAAATCTAATCTTCAATAATCCGAGTATCCGAGTATTATTAATAAATAAGAAAAAAATCGAGGTATCGTCAGTCACGCGGTTTCATAAAAGTACCATTCAATCACCACTCGATGTTTCATCTCAAGTATTTACAGCTCAAACGATGATCTCAAAATCATCGACAGGTGTTTTTTCCGAAAGACCTAATCTTATCAATAAAGTAGAATGCCGCATACAGCATGTTCTGCAGACCGCAGGTTTGATGTTAGGTCACGCAAAGATTGTGAAATACCTACCTGCTACCTTACTGAACTAGTATCATATTCTTGATAAAAATCTTTAAGATATCGATGACATTATACTTAATAGTACCTATTGCTATGACAAATACGTAAGCCCAGCGCAGATGAGGCACAATTCTTAGCCTTAATAAGTATCTGACCGTAAAACACAACAGACTACATCAACGCATACGACGGACTAAAGGTTTACATCATTATCAGCTTATAGCAGTCCAGCAGCTAGGCTTCTCCAATACACTCCACGCATGATTCGACTCGGTCCAGGGTGCTAACTCTCGAATATAATTCCGATAGATCGACATTGGTCAAACGTCAGTTGGTCGAGTTAAACGTCAGGGATTGGCTAGACTCAGTGAGTCCAGCCAATCCCAGACCTTTGACTGACAATTCCAATGTCGATCTATCGGAATTATATTCGAGAGTAAGCACCCTGTAGGGTGATCTCATCCAGCTGCTACTAACCAGCTAATCTGCGAAGATTGTCGTCCACCTAGTCTGAGGGTGTCCCTACTAAGGTTGCCAGATGTCCGGGATTGTCCCGGAATTTTACGTCTTGTCCCGTGTCCAGTAATTCGATCTATTGTCCCGGATTCCGCAAAAAATAATAATTTAATAAATTACTTTACATGACACGACTAGGCGGCAGCGGCAAGCAGCGAGTGGGTTTGCTTCACTCGCCCCGACTCCCGCCGAGTCATGTCATCCCTCGCTCTCCTCTCGCTCGTTCCCCTATCTCGCGCGTGACTGTCCACTCCCTACAGTCCTGCCTTACCTATGCAAACTTATACTACGGGCTAAACCTAAAATAATCAATCTTGTGTTGTGAGGCCAGTTCTTCGTCTATACCGGCCTTTATAAAGGCATTGTAGTGCTTCAAGAGAAAGTACGTCATTGTCTGTGGTTTTTGCGCAGACCACACTGAGCACAAATTGATTCCAATGATGCGGTCCACTAGTAAACGTGATAGCAATGTTGGTTATCATTTTAAATAGCAAAAACATTTTACATTCTAACTTGACCGACAAATTAGAATTCTAAATATTTTACACCTTTTGCTTTATGCATCAGATGTCGTACCTATGATTTCTATGATGCAGGCCTATTTCTATGATGTAGGCTTAGGTTCCTTCCTAGCAGTAACAGCCGATGTTGTTCCCACAACTGGGACACAGGACACAGCCTGCTCCTCTCGATAAGAGGGAGGGTTTCTTCGTATGATTGTCCTAAAAAGCGTAGAGAGGCGTAGTTTAGAATCTAGCCATCTTCCTTGAAACCAGACATTTAAATAGATATAAGTACTTACTGCATAAATTTCTCGGCTGATGAATCATTTAGCGTTATCTTTAAACATATTGAACTATGAAATTGCTAGACATAATAAACGTTAGGTCAATATGTCTAACTAATTAATTAATTAGTTGACATTAATTAATTAATTACTCAACAATCTCTGGATTGTTTAGTAATTAATTAGTTAGACATTGACACACTACATAGCTGCTTTCCAAGAAGCTTTCAATAGGAAATCTGCTATGTAGTGTGTTACTCATCATCTGCCTAGCTTTTTCCCATCTATGTTGGGTTCGGCTTTCAGTCTAACCGGATGCAGCTGAAAGAAATAAACTGCCTTTTGCAGACCTCTATAACCCCGTGACTGGGTATAGAATACCCCTAGGCTAGGTAATAATGGTTGTAAGAGTTTCGGGCCAAGATCTACAAATGATAACCAGCCAGGACCATCGACTTCGTGCTTTTCGTGTGTGTGTAGTTTCATAACAAAAATGGGTTATATTTTTGCTCCAGATGTCTTACCAAGACCAGCCGCGCCAGCTGCATCCTGTCTTTAAATTTTGTCCTTAGAGCTAGAATACACATCTGGATGTCAACAACATTATAAACCTGATCCTCTTAAATTTTAAAAGTTCAAACATGATTGCTTTAGCCCATTTCAAAGGAAACTGAACAGAAAACACACTAGTGCTGTATCGACCGTCCTTCGCTTCACAAAAACAGCAATTTTCCCTTCCATCCTGCATTCATTGTGGTATTATAACTGCGCATGCAATTCTTGTTATACATTATTGTGTATAAGTGAACGTCAGAGGGCGCAGTCGCCATTGAAGATGAATACGAGCAATATCCGGCCTCGCCCGGCCCGCAATGAGTCCACAACGACAGGAATGCTTCATCAATGTGACGATAGGAATGGATTTTTTTCAGAACTTTTGCGAATTAAATGTTCCGCGGGGTACTTCTGTAACACACTAACAGTAGCAATGGCTTTTTTTTCATTGCGTTATTTAAAGTTGTTAGCAGACAATTTTTTCTAACTTATACAGCAATGGATCGGCAATAAATTCTTCAAAATCATTCAGATTGTGATTGATCATGTGTTATGCAATTTGGGTGCTGATCCTGCCGATTTACTTTCGATATATTAAGAGTTCTAAATCTCGATTCTAATGATTCTTTAACACTATTTTTTCGTCACATGTGTGATATTGCTTTCTGTCATTAAATATCCACCACTCACTCATGCATTTTCTTGAACCTTTCATGTACCACTGATGTACAGCTGCTGAGTCAGCAGTGCTGACCTAAAGAGTACCATACGATAACTTATTGGTCAAATAAACAAGTCTTCCAGACCAAATTTTGGCCATGGCGACTAATCGCGCAGACACAGCTGTGCACGCTCTCTTTCCTCACTCGACACGACAATCCGACACTCCGACCAGAGAGTTTTACTACTCGTAAGAAATTCCAAATGGAAAAACCCAATAACTTTGCCCAACCCGGGAACCACTCCCAGGACCTCACGCTCAGCAGTAGCGCTTGCGACCACGAGACCAACGGGGTAGTTATAATATTGGTCAAGTAGGTATATAACACGTCAAACACATAGAAAGCAGCCACAATGCTTCTGAAGCTGCTGGTGATTAGAGCCTCTTAGCTGTCGCAGACAAGTGAAGACCTTGGTCGCCTAAATAGCATGATTAATATCTACTTTTATTAGTGTGATACTGATAGAGACTTTAACCTGATGTTAACTCATACATGCTTGCTCAACTTCATTGCGTGGCTATGGCAAACTTTGCATAAGTTACAAATAGGAGCGCGTGACTGCGTGAGCTACATGTGAGTCATTATAAAATTGATTCATTTATGTGATGTCACACACACTGTACGCGGAAGTTTAGTAATATTAAGGCTCTGTGGTGAAACATTATGGTTTTTTTGGAGTTGGAGGAAACATACTTGATTATCGTTTTTGGTGGATAAGGCTAAATGAATTAAGTTCGAAGGAAAATAATAGCGACTGTAGAGAACCGCTCTTTTTCTGTCGGTACAAACCTACTTTTGAGTATCATGTACAGACAGAAAAAACACCATTGGGTAAATTTAGCGTAACAAAAAGAAATATGTACAGACAGACAGACTGACATATTCTAATTTTATTTGAGTGTAGTGTTTAGGTACTTAATTAAACAGTATTTTTAAAAGCCAGTGAGCCTTATGGGTAGGCGTAGCTTATGATTGAGCGTGATTTAAATAAATAAAAGAGATGGTTAATTACTTAAGACGATTTCTTACCATCATTTTATTCATTTTACATAACTTATTCTGTCACTGTTCACATTTAGGACTAATTAAATAATGTGTGCGTTTGTTTGTATTCAACATCGGCAACGACCGCCAGTTAGTACAAAGAAGGCCTCTTGTTCTGGCCATTCCTGGAAACAAAATAAAAGAGTTGTTCAGCAAGATGATAGTGCTACTTACCTATTTAATGTACAGATGCCAGCACATCAAGCTACTACAATCAGATTTTTTTTAAATATATTTTCAACTTTATTGCTAAAGTGCTGAATTTATGGTTACATATTTTCACCTGTATTTGTATCCATGATGACTGAATACAAAATGCTACACGCGGGCAACAGCTAGTGTACCTACTATAATATAACTAAGTAGTAAAGTATTACCTGATCGATTTCGCAATCAAGCTGAATGGGGGCGAGGGGTGAGCGTAGCGGCGCGGGCGGGAGAGCCGGGGCGACTCCCGCGCAGACATGCGACACCCCACCTCTATTGTGATATCGAATGGCGAGATCGAATCGTTATTGTCGTTAATCCCATGGATTAATTAGAAATATTTAGGAGGGGCGAAATTTGTAAGTATTATTTTTGGGAAGTTGCCGGGACGTTTCCGGGGGGCGGGACATTGGTGGACGGAGGAGCGTTTGCTGGACAGAAATTAAAGGATCGACTAAGTATATTTTTTAGGGTTCCATACTAAAATGCCAAAAAAGAACCCTTAGGTGCGACTTAGTACCTATGTCTGTTCATCTGTCTGCAGCAGACATCAACTTAAATTTTAGAATAAGTAAGTAGAAATAATGCTTGTCCACTTAGCAATTAAAATAATTATTTATCAAAAGATTCTTTTAATTTTTTCGCTTTACAGAAGTTCTTTTCATTCCAATATGAGAGCCGAAATGGGGGGTTGAAATTAAGTGGGCTTACTAAGTCAATGCCAATGATACCCCAGTTAATTCATTTTTATTTTCGTTTATGACACCTGGTTTTTGACTTTTGATGCCAAAATGTCCGTAAAAATGCCATTCCCTTCTCTCCAAAGCAAAAAATCTGAAATAAATGGTTTTATTTACGTAAATATTACTTACATGAAAAATAAAAATAATTATATCTTTAACTAGCACAGCGTTTTACAAATAAGCAAAAATGAAAAACCCTTAAAAACGAACATAGTTATTTATGCGGTCTCGAATACCTATCGATATCTAACGAAAATTAAAACTTTGAAAATGGAAAAATATTTTTCTTCCCAAGGTCTGACAGTTCCTAAAAATCGGCAAAGAGCGATACGGTCTCGCCCACCGGGGGTCTCGCTTTTTGCCGTTTCATTGGAAAATAGTCGGTTGGGAACTAAACTAACTAATATAAATAAGAGGTTAAGAGGTAATTGAAGTACTTATAACTTGTAAAAGATTAGACGAATTGTACAAACGGAGATAAAAGACAACTGCCAGCTTAGAAACAACAAAAGAAAAGATTGTTCTATCTTCCACCTGTGCAGGAGGGCAATTTGTTTAATTTCGCACTGATTGTTTGCCTGACAATCACTTCCCACATTAGCATAGCTCGTTGTTCGACGTGACGTGATCACGTGACCGTTGCACCGTAATAGGCGCGCGACTCGCGAGTGACTCAGCCGACAGACACGCGGACGTTGACCCCGCTGCACTCACCCGGCAACCAAGACTAACCACGTGTCCAATGCACCAAAACTATACGGATTAAACATCCGATTTTAACGGCTCACTTGTTTAATGATAACGTTTTGAGTATGAATGTACTAACCTGGCTATTAGAGTAGGGGGCCAAATAAAAGATGGATGGACTATGTGGAAGATGAAATGGCTAGAAAGGAAGTGACTACCGAGATGACGACAAGTAGAGAACTATGAAAAAAAAAATCTGACCCCAAATATATGTATTGAGTTAGGTACTGGTTACTGGCAAGAGAATTATGATGTCTGCAGTGCAAATTTCGGGGTGTTCAAGAATCTTGTCAATTTTAGATTGAAGTAAAATGGAACAGCGTCGGTACCGTAATCCGTTAATATAGAAATGCTGTCGGATTTTCATGACTTCAACACTTATATGGTGCTCGGAGTTCTTCTTTTTTCCTCGTACCAGCACAAACGATATGAGAACAGGTCATGCAATCGTACAAATTAGCCGTCAGGATGGGTAGCGAGCTTGACTGCCTAGGGTTGGACAGACAGTGTAATGACCACTCGTGTCGAAAACACCCTGAGCATAGAGGAGCGAATACCTCATGTCGTTGCAGTTTTTCTGCTCCCGTCGTGCATTGTTTCTTACCAGCCAGACATGGTCGAAGAAATCAGCGAGGTGCGACACAAATGAAATGAAATGAATACGTCAGCGAGCCTAAAAGCTACACCGCTATATATTCTAAGGATGTGAGAAGAAGCGAAGTCTAAGATGAGGACTTGGATGATTAGAAAATTAGACTCAGTCCTAGCATCAGTCTAGCCTTAGAACAGTGGTGTGGTGGCCCAGTGGTAACGGCCGCGAATTTCTAGTTGTAGGTCGGTTCGAACCCAGACGCATTACTTTGTTTAAATTATGTCATCACCACTGCTCTCATAACGGTGAAGGAAAACATCGTGAGGAAACCGGCATGTCCTAGAACCAAAAATTTGAAGACATGTGACGTCTAACAACCAGCACTGGGCCCGCGTGGTCAATTTTGGCCCACTCCATCTCATCGAAAAGAGGCCTGCGTCCCAGCAGTGCGAACGTTATGCATTAGGCTGATTATTTTTAGCTTAGGATTAGCCCTAGGATGGTAATAGATGATGATATCAGACTGACTTACATAGAAGATAAGTTCACAATCGCGATAAAGTAATACAGCTCTAAAGGACAACTCAATGATTAGCAAAAATTCCAAGAACGATGGTGATAATGCCACTCTGGTGGTGTTGTCCACTTAACGCTTATCTATCAGTAAAACAAGGTGTAGTATTCAAGTACCTAAAGGGGCTTGGTTGATAGATAAGACAACTGTCATGCTGGACGATAACCGTGGACTAACAACAGTTTTCGTTCGTTTATTATAGTTCTGCAAGGATCTTCTGGCGTTTGAGTAACAAAGATAGGAGGGTGCTGCTGATAAACATATTTTGTGCAATTGTTTTGTGAAATGTATTGAAAAACAAGATGGTGGGGAAATATCAAGTAAAGTCGTTAATGATTCCAATATATAATGTATTTATACAGGATGTCCCTGGAAGTATGGATCAAATCGAATAAGGGCATTTCACCTACGACCTTCAGAAGGTGGCTGGGACACATTGGATGCGTAAGGCGGAGGACAGGGTGTTGTGGCGCAGCCTGGGAGAGGCCTACGTCCAGCAGTGGACTGCGATAGGCTGAGTTGATTGATAGATTAAATAGAATTAATATGTAGCACGACCTAGTAGATAGATACATTCATCTAGTGTTTAAAATAATTAGATTTATAACTAGTGGTAGGAAAATTTTGTGAAATAAAAAAAACCACAGGTTCATATCATTAATTTAGTGTTTTTCAACGGAAATGAAATGTTTATTTCTGTAAGTAGATCTTTTAAGACACTTTTACACGTCAATATTTTGTTGGTCAACTTATTTTAAAATTAGATGGCGCCGGCATTCCCTAACTGACTGATCCCTGAGAAGAAACGCTGAAACAAATTCAGAGGTCATCGTCTCTTTTAAAGTCCAAATTATATTATTAGGATTTTAAATGAGAGTCTAACAATGTAGGGCCGTGTCTGGAAGGGATTTTTGAAGAAATAGTTGTAAGTGATAAATTTGAATTTATCTAAATACTTACTTACTGAAAAACCTAAATAGGTAACCACTGTGAAAACGATTTCCTATGTTTCGATGGCGTAAGTCAGTCATGAAATCAAATGAAAATTATTGCAAGTTCCCAATCCTTGATGGTCTTCCATGAAATTCTCTCCAAATTCCGTAACAGTTTACCGAAGCCGAAATGCTCTACGAATTCAAAATAACCATATTCGGATACTCATATATTCCTAGATCCTTGAAGATATTCTCATATCTACCGTTAGCATAAATGTCTCACGATTTCAGTATACCTAAAAAGCAACGGAGCTGCGCACACGCCGCCCAAACCGCATTCTCTTCGCCGCCATTGCTGTCAGTGAAAGTTAAAAGCCTTTCACGAGAACGCTACATTTTTTCAAACGATTTCTATTAGCACTAGTCACGGAAAATCTTTGTGTGTATCAACGGCAACGAATTTATCTAGAACCAATAGACTCGCCCAATTCTTTTATATTTTTAACTAGCTTCCGCCCGCGGCTTCGCCAGCGAGGTATGTCGATAAAAACTATCCTAAGTCCTTTCCCGAGATGCAATCTATCTCTCTGCCAAATTTTATCGAAATCCGTTCAGTGGTTTAGGCGTGAAAAGGATACAGACAGACAGAGTTACTTTCGAATTTATAATATTAGTATAGATTCTTTAATACTCGTGGCCAAGTTAGAACAGCCGCACGGGTCGAAGCGATGTTAAGCTACCCTTGCCGCGGTTGGTCCGTGGATGGGTTAACATCTTTATTTATCGACACCCATCCGTGCCTTGGAAAGCACGTTGTTGGTCCCGGCTGTCTTTGATAGGTGTTACGGGTCGTCACGTCGTCAGTAGGCCGAAAGTCTGACAACCAGTCTTACCAACGGGAATCGTATTACCCAGTAACTGGATTGTGGAGGTCAGATAGGACAGAGCATTCGCTCCATGTAAAATACTGGTATTCAGCGGCATCCGGTAAGACTGGAATTGGGAAAATTGCAATGCAGATGATGATGATTTAATTAGGGATTTTTATAATCAAGCTTGCCCCCTCCTATTGCATGGACCATAAGAGCGTTTACGACGTACGGCATTTCATACAAACTTTCAAAGCCCTTGTTTTTCGAAACGAATGAACCGATTTCATTTTGAATTGAACCGAATTCAGATTGAGATTTATAGTGTGTTACGCTGGCCGAATTTAATTTTCTTTTGCTAGTTTTCAAGTTCTGCTGGAGCTTGAACTTGTTTTTCCAGAAACGAAACATGTAGAATGGCAAAAACCTTTCCTCACCCACAATGGCCACAATTCAAAATCGAATATTATCTAGATATATATCAGCTTCACACAGAGTGGACCTACAGACGTCAGCTTATATTAAAATACTTAGAGGTACTTTCTCACTTTCCCAAAAATACCGATTTACTGAAGCTATTAAATTTTTTTACACAAAGAAAGTTAAAACGTTTCTGAAAGAATCGAAGCTTTCACTATATGGATTTCGATTTAGAACAAACAGTGCTTCAAAATATGAAATAACAATACAATAAACAATACAAATAAATGAAATTGAAGTTTCTGTTTGTAATGTCAAATAGCAGTTTTTTAATAAATGCTTGTGAAAGTATACCGTACGTAAATAAAAAAAAAAAATCAATTTTTATTTTTGTTTGTTTGTTCCGGCGAATCTTCGAAACGGCTGGACTGATTTTGACGGGACTTTCACTGGCAGATAGCTGATGTTTTAGGGAGTTACTTAGCTTAGGCTGCTTTTATTTTAGGAAAACGATTGGTAAAGAGATATGTTATTGTTTTTCGACATCCAAGCGAACGAAGTCGCGGGTACTGCTACTTAGTTCGTAATAAAACTTTTCAGCTAAGTACCTAGGTGTTATTTTTATTAGTTTTAGATCATTTCGATAATGTTCCTAAGTGAATAAAAGTCAAACTAAAACTTTAGAGCAATATTTCGACAATATATCGATTGTGTAGTAAATCATCGGATATGTTGACGTTTGACGTGTCTAGCCGTGCCCCTATTGGCCGTGGGCTGGTGCGCTTGCGTCACCGAGCTACCGATCGATGGCGATGACGATGACGATGACATGCGCCCGCAACAACACAATGGTGTTTACTGCCGAATTAGCACTTGGTACTCTGTTGTATGGAGTTTTTTTTCTAAACAAGCTGCCCAAACAAGCTGCCCAAAAATAGAGATTTTGTTAACAAGAGAATTTTACTAGGTATTAAAATGTTTTCTATTTCTAGGCTTTCTTTTTTGGTGTACCTACATATTAAATAAATATTTTACTACCGAACCGAAATGGTTTGACCGAATTGAAATTGTTTATATTTAGTAAAAAAGTACCTAAATTACTTGACGTTTTTCTCCATAAAGTGGGACACTGAGGCTGATAATAGTGATAATGGTAATAAGAGAGCCGGACTACAGACCTTCTATGAAAATTGACGAGTAATTGACGCTGGAGCATGAGACAAAAATATTGACTCGCGGGATAATTGTGTAACACACTAACAGTAGCAATGGTTTTTAATTTTCACAGTTCAACAACATACATTGCGTTATTTACGTTGTTGAGCAGACAAATTTTTCGAACATATGAAGCAATGGTTTAGCAATATCCTTCAAAATTATTCAGATTGTGATTGAATGATTTTTACGCAATTAGGGTGCCGGAGCCTCAGACCAAATAAAAAACCAAGACAGAGCGCTGAGAACGACACAGTGAGGCATGCCAAAACTACACCTACGCTCTGTGCATATGTCGCAGCCAACTGGTTAAATTAGCCGTTCAGTTAACCGCCTTTTAACTAAACGGCGGCCGTTCAACTAACGGCCTGAATGATATTCAATTACAGTTTAGTTTGGAATTCTGTAACCAATCACGCGCGAGCCGAATTGGTCGCAGTAACTAAGCCAGGGCACCCTGACCAAATGGGTTAGGTTAGGTTAGAACTGTGATCAACCGCGTGCGAGCCAAGAGAGCGAAGCGAGGCTATCACTACTTGTAAAGGCCAGGCGGTTAACTAAACGGCTAATTTAACCAGTTGGCTGCGACACATACCCGCTCACACGCACACATTTACAACCATTTACAATCAAACTACACCTCACTAAGTGCACACATGTTTACGAAACCGGCTTCACTTTACTGTTGACAGCCCTCTGTCTTGGTTTTTTATTTGGTCTGAGGCCGGAGCGAAAATAGTCGTCACTATTCGTAGGCAGAGTCTACAGTACAGTTGCTAATGATAATGGAAAATGTTTTGACAACACCACTTCAACCACGTCAGCAAAGATCTGCCTCACGACGCGACGACGCCATTGCGAGATCTAATGTAGCCCGCGAAATGAATATTTCTTACCTATGAATAATATTGTAATCATAAGAATCAGCAATATAACTCTTGAGTTAAAATTGGCTTCAAATGTCCTGATTTCATGAAATAATCTTGCAATAGGTTAATATGAACTTACATAACATAAATATTTATGATTTTTATGATTATAATTCTACAAATAAATATTTGATACGGCCGCGAATTATAATTTAGATCAACATCTGATATCTGTATCAGGGTGCTTACTCTCGAATATAATTCCGATAGATCGACATTGGTCAAACGTCAGTTGGTTGAGTTAAACATCAGAGATTGGCTAGACTCAGTGAGTCCAGCCAATCCCTGACGTTTGACTGACAATTCCAATGTCGATCTATCGGAATTATATTCGAGAGTAAGCACCCAGGTTGTATGTTGATCTAAATATAATTCGCCGCCGAAGTAAAATATTTGAATTTCATGGGCTACCTTGACGCTTTCGCTTTAAAATGTTGAGGTAAAACCTACATCAGTGACAAATAAATAATTTCCAGGAACAAAAATACCTACTCACTTACTTATAAACAAATATTATTCTCTACAGGAAAAATAATAATTTAGTAGGTAATAACTATAATATTTGTTTTTAATTTTACCGTACAGATCAGTCTGTGAGACGTTGTGGAGATCACGTAGGCCGCCGTGGAGCCAAATAATCTAGGTAGGTACAGAGGCCAGCACATCAAGCTACCCCAATCTGTCAAATTTTCCCAATTGAATATGAACCTTATTCCTTTGCAATAAAGTTGAAAATCTATCAAAGAAATTTGACAGATTGGGGTAGCTTGATGTGCTGGCGTCTGTACTAAGTAGTATAAAGTATCCGACACAAATATCAAAACCGTCAGGATAATTGCGCAACACACTAACAGCAGCAATGGATTTAATTTTGACAGTTCAGCAACATTCATTGCGTTATTTACGTTGTTGAGCAGACTAGTTTTTCGAACCTAAGAAACAACGGATTAGCAATGTCCTTCAAAATGATTCAGATTGTGAAGTGATAGTGCGTTACGAGATTACGGTACCGTATCGCTATTGGCCCATAGACCACTTCTCATACAAATTCGTCCAGTCTTCTTTGATCGTTTAAATACAAATCACAAGTCAATAAGTTTATTCCATGCATCCAGAATTCGGGATGTTCAATCCGAGACAGACAGACAGAGACGGACAGACAGAAGGCTTACGCAGCGCATTCACGAACGTGACGTTCGAAAATTACGTAAAACTATTAGTATAAGTCAGTGCAATGTATCTCTTTCTATTTTATAATTTATTACAATGTAATAAGAGTTACATTGCAATGACTTAGTGAATACTTTAGGGTGCCTTCAAAACAGCCGGAAAAATCGCGCCATTACGCTCAGCAATAGGATCCCGTTGGCACCCATTTATAATAAGTACCTAAGTAACTACTTTCAAAAGGTACGGAATCTTTTTTTACCTTAGGATACCCTTCGTTTGGGGAGAACGGAGGGTTACGTCGGACTCATAATATCGGACTCCTCTCTACTATAAAACCCGGTTCCTTCCACTAACATGAGTCGGGGGCCCATGAGATACTCGTACATTCCCCGTGTCCCCAAAGTTACGGAACCCTATATTAGAGCTACTGAAAAGAAAAGCGCACTTACCAATACTAACTAATACGAGTTGCAGGCTGCGGTTCATGAGGCAGTGGTTTGGGAACGACTGGAGGTTCTTTCCCCGGTTCCACGGGCGGCTCTGCGAGTGGTAACCAACCCCTACCATAAAAAAAAAACAAAAAAATCAAATCAAAAGTCATTATTTAAATAGGGCTGAGAATTAGCACTTTCGTACGTCAAAATTACATAAAACAGTCCCCCAAAAGGCCCGCCCTTCACCACTTCCTAGTGCTTTAGCTGGGATCCGAAGTAAAATTAGCGGAACAAACTCGCCAGCAGCAGGCAGCACAGCTGTCTGACAAGCTAAAAAAACTTGTTTCTATAAAAATAGTAGGTATGCTGGGTATGCAAAATAATTAACATTACATTAAATTATTTGCCATATTATGTCAGCTAGCACACGCCAATATACCAATACATGTTTCTAGGGAAAATAGCCGCCAAAAAAAAACATCAATTTAATTTATTTTTGGTTTAGCATGTTTAGGACTTTAGATACCTATCGCGTCTGCGGAGTTTTGTTAGCTAATTTAATTTGACCCCTGTGTATATATTATCGCACATAGTTTGTTACTTTTCCTTGGAAAGTGCAATAAGTCAATATTTGTCTGGTAGTCGGTCACCGGCTGCGTAAACAATGCACTTACCGACCGTGCAGTTAGCAGCTAGACTGTCTTTCGAGTTTTCACTTCGAATAAGTACTAATGTGATAAACGTAAAGGAAAACTGGCATCGAAAACGATTCGACAACCCGTCGCGCGTTGTACGGTTGTGCTTGTGAATAGGCTATGCAGATTTGCTCGATTATATTATATTACATCCTTCCCAATGGAAAGATGTTTTTCGAGAAAAGTCCGCAAGCGCTAATAATTACAGGTATTGCTTTACGAATTAGTTTAAGAAGAAAAATCAGGAATAACACTAGTTTGGAAATTAGAACTTTCCGACTGATATAATTAAGAGTCGCAACAGATGCAGGCATTAAAATAAAAACTTGCGACTGTACGCCGCGCTGAATCGGGTATACGGGGTCGAGTAGATAATATACGCGATTCAGCGTCACCGAACCGAGCGTCACGCTGCGCGCTGTCACGATACAGTTTCGTTCGTGAAAGAACGCAAAGTTAGCCTAAAGTAGTTTACACTTAAAAAAATAAAATAGAAGCCATATTCGAACCCCTTTACTAATAAACCTATCTATTATATCAGATGAATAGTTACACACCGATTTTTCTCTTTCATGCGTCAGTAATTTGACTTTCGAAAGAAGAAGACAAAGCGTTGTGTAACTATACAGACGGTATACAACGTTTATTAGTAAGGGGGTAATAGTTTTGCAACCTATGAAAAACAAACAAAGATTGTACTAAAATAATAACTGAAAAATAACAAAAAAATTACAACCGACTTCCAAAAAAGACGTAGTGTCTTTTTTGGAAGTCGGTTGTTTTTTTTTTAGAAAAAAGTTTTAATTTTTTACTTTTAAGTTGTACTTACCCCACAATTCGTATAGCACTAATGCTATATAAATATCAGTGACAGGAAGTCATTATAATATCATCAATATAAACTAAGTGGCAAAAACATGTATTTATTATTGAAGCTAACTCAAAAACTACTCAAGCAAAGTTAATAAAAGTTATATGCGACCACCTCTGAGGTATACACTATCAATTAAAATAAGAATTTTTTAAATCGATTTACAATTACCGGAGATATCGCGTAACAAACATACAGTCGAATTGAGAACCACCTCCTTTTTGAAGTCGGTTAAAAATATGCTACATGCATCATGATTATCGAGTTGACTGATAGCATTGCCTACATTTCGTAACACGATATTTGGTTTTGAACTTGACTATGACCGTCAGCCAGGCAGACAGTGTTTGTCCATTTGATTGACTCATCAGGCCAATGTGTAAAGTGGCGTGTTTTTCAGTACCTAGGTATAATATTGCATCAATTTATTATGTCACTAGTAGGTAGGTATTCAGCGAAATACGACGCAGACACCTTCGTGTGTGTTAGTGTTAGTTTTTAGTATAATGTTGTATGTATTTATAGTATTTTTAAGTTACTTATATTAATATTGTATTTGTATGTGTTTATATGGGCCTTGATGCCTGAAATAAAAGGATAAATAAATAAATAATACTTAAATAAATTATTCCATGTTTTTTAATGGTCTTTCAAAACTGCGAGTTTTTGATGAAACTTTATGTGAAACTAGCTCACCTCGCGAACTTCTTACCGCCTCAGATTTTATTTTTCCCATGTTTTAATAGTTGTTCTGCTATTCGGGGCTGATACAAATCCAACAAATCACAGATCATAAAAATAGGTCCAGCCGTTCTTTAGTCATAAATGGTGTAACTAACCCGACTTTGTTTTATTATTCCAGTTTTTTTTTTGCAGTATTTATTGATTACAATCTAGCCTAATAGGCAATTTCTTTCAATATTCAAGAATGACGCCTTCCTAAAATGGACTATCAGCAGGTTCATTGCATAACACACTTTCAATCACAATCTGAATCATTTCGAAAGATATTGCTAATCCATATCCATATTGCTTCATATTATGTTCTAAAGATTTGTCTGCTCAACAACGTAAATAACGCAATTATTGTTGTAAAACTGTCAACATGAATGCCATTGCTACTGTTGGTGTATTACGCAATTACCCCACTGTTTTTCTCATGTACAGCCTCCTTCCTATAACCTATTTCAAAAATTTTAACATAGAACCTTCCACATATTATTTATTATCTTAAGTCAGTCAGTCAGTTGTATCAGTTGAAGAACTGAAGGCGTAATTTAAAACGTTCAAAATCTAGTCGCAGTCTCATCTCAGCGACAAAAAAATGTCAAACACTTGTCAAAACGTATGGAAATTAGAGGTATTTTTGACAGAATGAGACTGAGATCAGACTGTGAACGTTCTTGAAATTACGACAATTGCCCCTCTGTTAACATGCTATTGGTAGATGTCAGAATTAATTCAAAAAGAAAATGGAAGTCATAGAAGAAAATACAGGATAAAAGCGTTGTTGGTTGCCTAAATAAAGAAAAAAAAAAACATCCGACTTGTAAATTGTAAGGTTCAATTGTAAGTAGGAAGGACAAAATTTTACTGCAAATTAATATAATATGTCATAACCAAAATGGCGTCAGTAATTTCAGTAATAAGCTACCGGCTAGTAGGTAACTGAATTAACACCTTGGGCGCCCGGTGCTAACAAACGAACAGACAAACACGCGCTAAATGCAAAATATTGTTAGTAGGTATGCTGAAACATACAAACGATACAGTCATGTAAAATTAAACTTTAAGAAATAAGAAATGAAGTCCCATTTCAATTGCAACAATAAATTTTACAACCAATTGCTGATGCAGAAGAAGGTCTTATGAGTTGATATTTTAATTTTAATATTGATATCTACATTAACAACAATAGAGTTCGATTTTAGTTGTCGTGCTCAGAGAAATATGTTTATGCTTCTATCGCCAAAGCAACGCGATACGTCATTGAGTTTCCTATGTTTGTTATCAGGAAAACTGCAACTGCTATGAAAGCTGAACAGCGTAATGTAGGTCAGAAGTAAAACGATGCATTCCGTAGCAAAGATTTTAATAATGTACAATTTAATACTCAAAACAACCCTACTTAATAACTGCTAATAAGAACTGTAAAATACTTAAAAAAAAAACCGTAGGATCCTCTAAAAATATTCAATTGGTTCAAAATATACGATCAGCAACATTGCTGCAGTACAAAATATATTAAAATATGGTATTGTAAACCATTATAAAAACACTGTGTCGTTAGCATAAAATATTTTGATAACTTCGTCTGGTTTAGTTATAGTTACTACGTTATCCTCCTCCTCTCATCCATCAGGATTAGCTTCATATTCCTCATCTTCACCTTCTATTATATTCTCAACAGGTAGTTCTATAGGAGGATCATCTGGAGGTTCCTCTGGGACAACTGGAGGTTCATCTGCGACAACTGGAGGTTCCTCTGGGACAACTGGAGGTTCCTCTGGGACAACTGGAGGTTCCTCTGGGACAACTGGAGTTTCCTCTAGGACGACTGGAGGTTCCTCTGGGACAACTGGAGGTTCATCTGGGACAACTGAAGGTTCATTTGGGACAACTGGAATATCGCAAGAGTTAGATGCGGAGTTACACGGTGCTCTTCGACATTTACATTGGTATTCGTATCTTTCTTCTCGGCGTTTGAAAACTGGACATCTGTGAACAGAGTTACGTTAAGAATTTGCTGTATGAAATTAGATATAAAAAGTATTGACACTTAAATAAAATGCTGGAAAAGAAGAAACAAAAAATAAACACCAATATTCGAAAAAAAAAACATACCTTTAAAAATATCTTGGATAGAGAAAACAAAATATAAATACTACTGTTTATTGATAGAAAGAATGAAAATGTTGTTTACTTCGTGCAGTGGTAATAGGGGTTTGAATGCCAAACGGGATTATTATTGGCATTGTAGAGGCAATAATGCTGCCGCGGTTTGGTTAGCAACAATCAGCTGATTTAAGTGAACTAATAATAACTTTGGAGTGCATCCAAATTTTTATGATATTATTAACTACCAATTTCAAGTTGGAATTAATCGCGGGAAAATTTCCGCTTCCGCGAATAAACATTGTCAACATCAGCTGTTGAAAAATTATTAAAATAAATAATGTTGTTTATTTATTGGTTTAAAATAACACAAAAACATTTTAAGGACATTAAAAAAATACTTTTCAAATAATCGAATCGACATTTTCGCACTGGTCGAATCACGAAATTTAAATAATGAATGAGTTTGTTTATGTTGCTACGCTACAACGAGGCAGTTTAATCATCACCATGAGAAACCGAACGCCTAGCAGTTTTCAGGTACATATTACAATTCTAAGCCTGTAAGGCCCTAGGTTAGACGGTACCGATTTAGCAGATAAATGTAATGTAACTAATACTGGGAACGTTGGCCAGACCCGCATACCTTACCTGACAAACCACAGAACAGATGCGATCTAGATTTGTATCCTTTACAATGTCGGGACTTTACTGTTATGTACAAAGTAAAGATAATGGGTACCGAATACTAGACTGTTGACTGGTTCCCGCCGTATTTAAAGATTTTCGCAGTATTCGCAATAATGAAATATTGAAATCAAGACGTAATCATTGGGTTTGGCAGGCTTACTGAAATTTGGTATTGAGGCTTGCAACTGGACAGTGATTCTTTAAGGTATATGAAAGACCAGCTTCTGCCTGCGACTTCATCTGCGTGAAATTTCTCGTTCCTCCTACCTACCCCCGTCGCATCGCATCGAATGCACGCGCTATTACTTCGTTTCCGCTTAGTGACCTTTCTTACTTTTTTATTTTTGCTCGGTTCCTAAGGGTCTTAGCGTGATGTTAAATAGCCTTCCTCAATAATTAGGCTAACAAATGCAAAAAGATTTTTAAATCCGACTGGCAGTTCTAGGGATTAGCGTGTTCAAACAAACAAACACAAACTCTTCAGCGTTATTATTAGTTTATAATTAGATGTATCACCAATGCGAGAACACGAGAGTATCGAGCTGACTGAACAGCCAATAAACTGCTTGCGATGACAATAAATTAACTTGGGGGGACCTGCAGTGGTGTGGTGACCAGTGTCCAGCATCCAACATAATACCAACATAATTCCATTTCTGTCAACAAAACATTTTTGGAAGCTATCAATTGTATAATGAACATGGTAGCAGCCACATGCGCAATTTAAAGCGATCAACAGATTTATGCGCTATCGCAACGTGCGCAGGAGCGGCGCGGCCGCGGCGGGCCCATTCGTACGGCACCGGATGTGCGCCGGCGATTCATTACGATTCGTGACGTACCGTGCCATTTGTTACAATATAGGAGTACGGAGGCGTACTGCAAATTCGCAGCATTCTTCAGGAAGGAGCAAAAATATTCCAATAGCAATTTTGCTAATAATGAAGGAATTCAGTGAGTTCCTGCTGTTTAATTAACCGGCACAGTAGTAGCTCTTCCCCTTGATGTGATCTAAGAGATTTTCTTGGATAAACCAAAAATAAAAGCGGCAAATCAGCAATGTCAGTACCTACCTACCTCTTACTTTCTGTAAGCCAGAAAAATAATATTCAACGGATAAAATTCTTACTGAGAAGTGAGCCAATCCAATGTAACGACTGCATTTTGATGAAGAGAGATATACAAAAAAAAAAAAATTGAATAGGCGCGCTCTTGACCGCATCACGCCTGATGAAAAGCGATGGATGAGGTCTATGATGGAATGAGCATGCCCAGAAGATGCCTGTTCGTGTTCACTTTTGCTTTAAAAAGGCAGACGATCGCCGCGGTACACTTCCACACTTTAGCTGTGCGCTTACTAAACGTGGAGGAGAAGCGCAGAATACGACTTGTCGGGATATCAATCCACACTTGGTTGACACTTGGTTGGTACGCTGCAGTACGTCTGGTAGTCCGGATTGAGAATATTGAGATGTAATTATTTAGGGATAAGTTGATTTAACTTCTTAACCACAAAAAAAAGTTTCCTTCTTATTTTTCTCTAAACAGACGACAGCTCAATCGCCTCCGCTGGCCAAGAAATCCACGTACCTAACAAAAATTGGAAGTGGCAAAGACAATAAGCACAGTATCCTCTCTCGTCTTGGCTATAGGCCAGTACTGACCGCCGTAGCATCTTTGATGTCAGAGCTATATTCAAGTCGTATCTTTAAAAACAAGTGTTATATTTTCAAACAGTTTATTAGCTTTCGTTACAGTTACCTAGAGAAATAGTTTTATTTATTTGAATGGGCAAAAATGTTTGAGTTTCGAATGGAGCTGTTATTTGAGGACTTTTTTTTTATGTGTCTTTTCAATGTGGCAACACCAAGTGCTGTTTAGGGGCAACTTCTACTAAAAACGGTTAAACCATTGTTGACACGAAAAAAAAAAAAGAAATAATCTCTTCTAGCAAAAGACCACAATCCTATTAAAAAAAAATCGTGGATGAGGATTTTAGAAGCTTAGGACCATACATATTTCTATATTTAGGACAGTAATAGAAACAAAGTAAAGGTAAATTGGCAAAGGAAACCTAATAATGTCAGACGACTGGAAACCTAATAATCGAAGATTAGGTTTCTGTTCGGATATTTTTTGTTGCAAATAGGAATGTCGCCTGTTTTTATGTTTAACGTAGGTCAACAGTGTCAATATCTAGCAAGTATTTTTTCGCTTGCAATGAGTAAACATTGGTAGTGAACACGACGAGGGAATCTAATTTAAATTTAGGTAAGTAACGACCTTTGTAATTGTCAAGTTGCTCCCAAATTCAGCATGTTTTAGGTATATAACTTGAATTTGATAAAAAAACAACAATGAGGATATCTCGCACAGATCAGGGAAGCAGGGCACAAAAGATGGAGTCAATGATGACGATGAAGTCTATAAAAAGAATATAGCTCATAATTTACTAGACAGTCACTTAATTAGCGACAAAGGCTCGCTGTTACTAGAAACTTTATACCTATGCGATAATATTCCATATGGGAATTAAATAATACGCATAATGTAATTCTATCCTGATCCAACATTTCCTGCTTTTATCCTGCACAGACGCATTCAACGATATTAACGTGCAGTTACATGTTGTACTTAGTAACAGATTAAAGACTGTCACTGGGTAATCTGAGGAGGTGCTAATCAAATACCTCATTTTTTAAATGGTCTGGTTTCTTGGTCAGTCAAAAAACAATTTTTGGTAGGTGGAGGAAAATCGGTACTGGATGGTGTGCAGCACCACTCTTTAGAACCATGATATAGATGAAGTAAACGAGAGTGTCCATGTACCTGATCTGTATGACTTTAATAGTCCGTTAGACCGTACATGGGACGAGACTAGCCTTCGGCGCGGGAGATATTATAGTGCACAAGTGTGTGCGCAGACACAGGTGCACTCTCTTTTACCTCACTCTCATAGTCCGAAGGATCGACACGCAATCCGACACGACTAGAAAGATAGGGCAGGGCGCAGGACTAACGGCTTAACGTGCTTTCCGAGGCACGGGGGAATACCCCGTGCCGAGCCCGGAGTTTAGTGCCAATGGAAAAATCCTATAACGCTTTGACCGACCTGGGAATCGAATCCAGGATCCCACGCTCAGGGTGCTTACTCTCGAATATAATTCCGATAGATCGACATTGGCCAAACGTCAGTTGGTCGAGTTAAACGTCAGGGATTGGCTAGACTCAGTGAGTCCAGCCAATTCCAGACGTTTTACTGACAATTCCAATGTCGATCTATCGGAATTAAATTCGAGAGTAAGCACCCAGTAGTTGCGCTTGCGATCACGAGACTTACGTAGGCTACGGGGCAGTTACCTGAATATACGCCAGTGTAGGTACAGACGCCAGCACATCAACCTACTACAATCTGTCAAATTTCTTTGATAGATTTTCAACTTTATCGCTAAAGTATAAGGTTCAAAGTTGATTGGGAATATGTGACGGTTTCGGGTAGGTTGATGTGCTGGCGTCTGTACTGTAAAGGTTGTTTGCAAAAGAGAACCTTACATCATGCAGACTAGCAGAAAAATGATTCTGGTTGTATTCTATCAATCAAGCGAATTTAGAATCAGGATTGTTTCTTATATAGCGCCTGCGCCGTATCCTTCCTGGTAAAGCAAGGTAGCTCTACAGTAGGTACCTATTTGCCACATAAAAAATAGTTTCATATTGAAGCAAATGACAAGAAGTGACAAACAGGCTGCTGGAACCAAATTGATGGCAAAGACCATTACTAATGTAGATAGTCGTACTAAGGACCCAGGAAGAGATAACACTGAAAGATTTATTTAGCGTATAGCAGAACTGAACTAAACTGGGCTCCCCGAAGTGTCATGGCGTCCGTGCATCTATTTGGCTTGTCTATTTGCGTGTGCGCCGCCCGGCTCGATCGGCACGCAAGTGCAACAACCCCGGCTAAAGTCACCAGGTTTGTGGTGTATAGCGGGATTGAAAATGATTTTTGGATTATTTATTAGAACTCCTGTTGATGGACAAAGCCTTTTTAAGAGGAGGAAGGATTTGAACATGTTTTAGGACATATGATCTGCAAAATTGTTCGAGGACGTTGGCAAAATCTGTTAGCTTCATCAAATATCTGGTTACAATAAATAGCCAAGGATTTTGCCAGAAGAGAGATAGTTCTATAAGAAGGGGAAGCAGATGGAGAAGCAGATAGGGAAGCAGAAGGGGTTTTTGGCTAAGTAATAACAGCCGCACGGGCCGAACGATCAGGTTAAGCAACACTTGCCGCGGTAAAAAACTTTACATATCAAGACCCCTCCGTGCTTCAGAAAGCATGTTAAGCCGTTGGTCCCGGCTGTTATTCGTGGATCTTTGACAGTCGTTACGGGTCGTGTCGTCAGAAACCCGAAAGTCTGACAACCGGTCTTACCAAGTGGTATCGTATTACCCAGTAACTGGATTGTGGAGGTCAGATAGGTAGTCGCTCCATATAAAGTACTAATATCAGTTGCATCCGGTTACACTGGAAGCTGACCCCAACATAGTTGGAAAAATACTAGGCAGATTGATAGAGATATTTCTATTAGACTTGACTATAGAATTCGAAGACTTGAGAATCTGAATCAAAATACAGTTGTAGATAATATAGTAATGTAAAATAGTATTGTCGGACATATGATTAGAAGAGACGTTTATTTAGCTAGTGAAAAGTTTTATAAAAATGAAACACATGTTAAAAAGAAACTAATCACTAACCCCACCGATGATAAAGATAAAACTCTAAAACTTTTAGTCCACATGAAACACGAAACAATGCTTTGATCGATCCTAATCTAACCCGGCGATATTGTAGCTTTTAGTAGATTACAATCTATTTTAGTTTTTGCTGGATGATAAGTATTTATTATTATAACGCGCACATAACACGAGCGGTACCTGCGGTCAAAACAACGCTATTTTTAGGAGAATTAGTGCGTCATGAAACAAATCGTAAGGTATGCCGCAAATTACGAAATTAAGGAGATTAAAAAAAAACTTATAGTTTATTCATATGACCCATCAACAAGATTTTTCAAGAAACTCAATCAAAATGGTTTAGCAATAAAAAGAGCGGATCCCAATATGTACCTAGGTATTAGTAGAATACAGTAATAAAGTACCAACAGCACAATGCACATTTAATTAAGAATAACTAAAGTGAAACCTGAAAGCAAAACTTGAATGCTCATCTGAAGATGTTTGAACCATGGACTCAATTTGATATGCTTTAAAACGTTTCGATTACATTTAAGACCAGCTTTACTGGATATATGTGGGTGTACTACAGTAGGAACACCTCTGTTTATTAACCCTTCAGGGAAAACAGCTTAAACAGGCGTAATCTTATGTTATTATTTATTATGATTAACAAAGTATACACTAAACTCAACAAGTTCACTATCAATTGGAGGAAGTCCTACAAAGTAGTAAACATTTGGCTGCACTCCCAGCATCCGACATGCAACACATTTAGTACCGACACTAACCTATCCCACTACACATACTCATAATTATGTCGACGTCTGGATCATAATAGTCTAACTGTATATCAACGCCTAGGATATGTACAAGTGCTTAGAATGACATTTCGGCAGTCGCGTTATGTGTTCTATCGTCCTGCCCCCATCCTTTTATTCCTCTGTTTGGCCTATCCTTAATCTAGTTGACTCCAGCCTCCTCTCCTTGAGATGGCTTGGGACGTTATCCAATAAGCAGGCCCAATATGTTGGTATGGTATTGCTGTTAGCCACTGCTTTATTGCTGCATTACCGTTGCATTGATCACGACTACGTGCTAGTATAGAAAAAGTGTAATAACTCTGCCCAACCTGGACTTGATTCCATAATCCACGATAGATCCCAGGCTCAGAATTCGCGCTCGCGACTACGGCGGTGTGAGACCAACGAGGCTGTCTGACTATTTGTTTGTATGTTTATCTAGTCATAATATTCATAATGTGGCATCCACGATGCCCTCGGCAAGGACACTGACGTCATTATCAGTGTTAGTCATCACTGCAAGTCTGCAATGAGTCCTAATGGATTTTAATTACATGTGAATTAAAATATAGGTCTGTGTGCGTGGTTCGTGGAAAATAAGGCTGAAGTATCTTCCACTGTCCACATTAATTAGCACGCTCAGTAAATGTAAGAATAAGATATAAGGGAATAGCAATTTGTGGATATTCTCGAATATTATAATAATATTATTAATGGTGCATCTGCAATATTAGAAACCTATGAAAAAGATAGTGCACAATTACAATTTAAATTTACAGATCCCCAAATATAGAAACTAAAGAGAATTTCCAATGGAAATATAAGAAAGAATATACAGTTCAATTGGTTCATGCTAAATTTTGAAAATGCTGTAAGCATCACAAAGAAAATTGCCACATACCAACAAAACTCAATTTAAATTCTAAACAACAAGATATCCATGCCTGAATCCTCTCACAAATGACAAATCCGTTTTAAAAGCGCAGCTCTAACACAAAGTGCAATTATCGTAAAGCGAAAGAAGCTTTATCGTACAACATGCATCAATGATTAGGATCAAAGCTGCGCCTACTGGAATTTTCAGAGTACTCAGTGTACTCGGAAATAATAGCCAGCAAACGAAATAGCCGGTATCGGCGCGCCCACGGGATTGCGTTTTGTAAATCAGTATAGCTGCGAAGGAAGTGCTTTCAGATCAATGCGCATTACTATAATATAGTTTTTAAAAGGAAACAATGAATCTGAGGAACAACCATGAATCGCCCAAAGTTCGAAAAAATTGTCTGCTCAACAATGTAAATAACGCAGTGAATGTTGTTGAACTTTCAAAATGAAATCCATTGCTACACAATTACCCTGCAAGTAACCAAGAAGATCGTTGGAGAACATTTTAAGAATGGTGTGATTGTATTTAGCTTTAGGTAATCATGGGGCTGTAGAAAGTAAGATCAAAAAAACGATGAATGAAATTGTTAAAGATGTTATGGCTAGAAAGGGGGTGACTAGCGAGACGACGACGACGAGAAGTATGGCAGACATGTTGCGCTGATCCCAAATAAATTGGGATATGGGTCTGAAGAAAGTGGCAAGAGTTACCTAACTTAAACTAACTATACCTACTTAGCAATGGGCAGATTGCTGTTATGGTGTTCATTCTTTTGCATAAGTACCTACTATTGTGAATGAAGTTTTTTTTAACTTAACAGACAGCTGTGCTGCTGGCGAGTTTTTTGCGCCTCTTATACTTCTTGTAATTTTGACATTCGAAAAGTAGTAGATTCTCAGCTTAAAATTTGAATAAATGACTTTTGTTTTTGATTTAGATGGCGGCAAAGTTATTTATCGGGTCCTAACATGCTTTACGAGGCATTCCAAGAAGCTCATTATTTTTCATCAAAGCTTTGAATGGCAGCACAGCAACGTAGATAACCATACCTTGAAAATCAATTGATTTAGGAATTTTATAACATAGTGGAGCTTCTGTCCTCTTTACAGTGTGATTGGGTTCTGTAGTAAATCAGACGGGGTCTAACGAGTACATTATGCGCATTTGTAACGATATCCGCCCACAGTCCACAGACAACGGGATGGATGCATTCTGCAAACATTGTGGGATTACTTGAAAAGCTTCCGATATATTGACTCTGGTTTAAAAGGGAACGTTTGTTATTAATGGTGGATTATGATAGTTTATTGAGTGGATAAATTGTGTCCTGAATCTTTAGAGATTTAACTATGCCTGTCACCATCTGTAGTTGAGCAGTTGCACATGCAATTGTTAAATTGTTGCTGTGCCGAAGCACAGCACACACTTAAGTGTGTGCAATTATACTTTTACAGGTGACAGTCTAATCTCAATCTCAATCTTTCAGAAATACCTATAATTTCACTACATTTTTGAAGTTTTTGACATTGATTGTCGCTGAGATGAGATTACGACTAGTTTTTTAATGTTTTTGATTACGGGAATTGGTCTTCTGATGGTTCACCTGCTCCTCAATTTTGGCCATATAGGTATAGTTTCTAATTTTTGTTAGTGCATAAATTTGAAACGAAATATAATCAACATTGGGAAATATGTGTCGTCTAAACCGCGTTAAAACTATTACTTTTCAATAGCAGAAGATAGAAAATACCAGAAAGAGTTTTATATTAGGACAACTAGTATTTTTGAAGAAAGTAAGGAATTGTGCAAAATCTTCAAAGACGCAAGAATAACCCAGGGTTATTGTATTCGCAAGAAATAATGAAGGAGGCGGGAAGCAGCGATTTGTCGCGGCGGAATAGTCGCGTCTTCCAAATGATATACATTCGCTGTACCCACTCGCTCGCCCTCGTGAGCCGCAATAATTGGATCCTGACGTGGCAGAGCTTAGTGGGAGTGCTGCCTAAGCTCCTAATTATTATTAGACGGAAGATTAGCCTTAGTTTGGAAGGTGGAAGGAAATAGACTGGTATTAGTACATGATCCATAGGAAAACAGAAGGAATCAATACTATTCTAAGCCATGGTAATTGAATAAATGTAGTTTTTGATTGCAAAATCATTTAGGATAGGAAGAAAATACAGGATGAGTAGAAGAAGGGCACAGCAGAGAGACTATTCTACTCTCAAAACTTTTATTCATACCTAATATATTATTATTATATGTATTATTAATGAATTTGAAACTAAACACCCACTGACAACAGAGAAAAGCTAATGCGAGTTGTAGCTACATCGAGAATAGCGCCAAACTGACAGCTTTTGAGCAAAACAACGAAGTTGTAGTGGGCGTTGCGGAAACAGAGCTAAGAGTGAAGCCACACTGGTCCTTTGCGTTGCGTTGCGACGTCGCAGCGCAAGATTTTGATTCGACAACGCAACGGAGAAGTGTGGCAGGTTTTAAAATTTACATATAAAATGACGAGCTGTGACGACGCAACGCACCGCAACGGAGCAGTGTGGCTTCACTCTAAGGACACAGGCATAACAAACACCAATATCCACATTTCGGCGGAAATTTATCGAAATCAAGTCAATAGATTATTGAGAACAAGCGATTTGAATCAGGAACCCTTAATTTTCAAGTTTATGATGTATATCTAAACAAAATATACCCATAGTTTAAGAAATATACACACCATAGTTTAGGAAAATCAAAATCCCATTCCGAATCTGAATTTTGCGCCAACTCCAAGCTAATCTAACCACAGCTTTAGCTGTCTCCGGCTTAATTCCAATGTACAGGAAATTGTATAACGTAGAGCCGGGGTTGCCAGCCATCAGCGTTAATGTTAGTCTGCAGTTGTCGACGTGATTGGAACATCGCAGGAAATCGACTTCATTGCTGAAGCCAAGCGTTTATCCAGTTAACACGTCGGCTAAGCGAAATATATTGAGTATTAAAATTTTTAATCGGTTCTTGGAATATTGTCTACTTAGGTACGTAGTTACGTAACCAAAGGGATCAGTAAGGTATTCGTTCGAGACATACTCAAAATCAGAGAAAAACGAATGAGCGAGATAAAAGAATTATGGGGTTCACAGAAACAGAAGCGTGGGTTATGTTACTCTTTCTGTAAACTCCAATTCTTGTAAGCCCAGATATTAAGGTGTGTAACCAGGGAAAGAAATGAAAACTTTAGTAGTAGGTACCTGTACCTTTAGTTATTTTATCTAGAAAACATTAATCCACGTGACAGCACAATGAAAGAATCGATCTACGGTGTTACTATACAAATAGAATAATCGATGTAATCGGTTCCACGAGGTGGTACGTCGACCGACCACCGCGTACAAGCAATGCTGCTTGCATGTCTATAACTTGTTATTCAGTTCAGAATTCTTTATGACTTTTTGCCTATGGAAAATTTCATTGGATTCCTATTAAAATAACGGAACAGTAATAACGGAGTGTTTAATTTATTTTCGTAAAACGGGTCCAAAGGTCTATAAACAATCCAATTAGGCTACATGATTGACGTAAGAAAATATTTTCAACATTGGCGAGTTTAAAAAATTAAAGAGAAATATTAAACATTTGGCGCATTCACTGAAGTGTGACAGACAGCCTGACGAATGGATGTTCACTGGCCAGTTATTGTCGCTTAATGACGTCATTTGTCACGAGACCACTACACTTGTCGTTAGGAAGCGTCGCGGAACGAATCAGCTGATAATATTTGTATTTCACTTACAATGATAAAACAATATTTGCTGCCAAATGTGATTTCTGGAAATTCAAGTTGCAATAATACGTGAAGGTAATCTTTATCAAAACAAAAGTTTACCTTCACGTATTATTGCAACTTGAATTTAAAACGTAAGTAATTAGTAAGGACTATTTCAGAGATACCGTTTGATGCCATTTGATACAGCTTATTACTAATGTGGTCTATGAACATAATAAATCAAAAAAATTGTTTACTCAATTGTCTGTTACAACTTGGAAACGGTATTATTATCACTTGGGAAAAGAGCCTGAATGATTTCTGTAAAATTATAACCAAAATATATGTATAGGTACCACTTATGATTATGGTAACACTTGGGTATGTACTTATCTATTGATCAGCAGAAACATTAAAATCAGGAAATCCGTTCAAACGGTCAATTAAAGATCACATAAATATTGCCTGAACTGGCTAAAAGGATCCCTTCCTAATAGATCATCTTCATCTAGCAAATGGAAAATGAAACTTCAAAGCTACCGAATGGTCACAAAGAGACACAAAACAACATAAGTAATATTATGGCAGATGGAACGATATTCCAAAATAGTAAAGTTCATCATACTCAGAACTGCTAGGCAAGCGTGCCGTTACTTGAGCAATGTTAAAATTACCAGGCCCTGGGTGGAGACTAAGAGATCCAAGTCTATATCGGGTGTGGCCATGTATGGGCTCGGTGGGGAAGCGAACTGTCCCGGAATAGGCCGTGCATCCTTACAGGGCTTGCAACGAGAGAAGTTAAGATTTTGGGATAGTAGTATAATGACAAGAACGTAAATATTGGTAAAAAAAAGATCAACGTAAGGGCATTGGTTGAATAGATGTTTGAAGGAAATCGAAGAAGAGCAGATGACAAAGAGAAAACTGCGGCTACACCAAGATAATAATTATTAGCCAGACAGAAGATGACGAAGTAATGTGTGGTTTTGTAAAACTTGAGAATTCCACAGACATGCGCGCAGAACCAGGATAAGACCACAAAATATATGCCTAACAGTAAGTGGATATAAAACCAAAAGAGATTGCGTCTTAATTTTTCCCTGATCTAAAAATATCAGAGAATAACGAGCACTATCACATTTCAGTCATAAAAGACTGAGTGCTGTTATGGTGTTCCTAGGCAATGAATCGACGACTAGAATGGCAGTCAATAAAACTAACGACAGGTACTTGTGCGATATTGATCTGAAAACACCGTGCATCATCATCACACATGATTTCCGCAACGCGTAAAAATCATTCGAGGGTAGAGCGTTTGTGGGCGATGAATCAACTGAGCATAATGAGTATCATGGTTGTGTAGCTCTTCCAATCTTCGAGTTATTTACATTGGGTCAGGTCGTTAGATCTACAGGATGGCATCCCACATCGACGTCCAAACTGTAACCTTGAATTTAGGTCATGATTCTAGACCGCGTAACGAAGAAATTTCTAGCCGGTCATTAAAAAAATATATCTGCTGTTTCATAGAAAAGTGCAATACCAACGTAGTTAAAATGTATGGAACAGCAATTTTTGTTTTTAATAACCGACGAAGAATCATGTACTGATCCATGATAACAGAGAGGTAATTCTCGTAATTTTAAGAACATCCAATCTCAATCTGACAAAAAAACACCTCTAATTTCCCTAAATTTTTGACAAGTTTTTGACATTTGTTTGTCGCCGAGATGAGACTACGACTAGATTTTGAACGTTTTAAATTACGAGAATTGACCTTCTGATTGCGGGTCCATGTCCTTGTCATACAGTATAGAACTATAGACTATAGATCGAGGGTCGCTAACAAGAATGACGTAGTGCGTTTATTGATTCGATTTCGTGTATAATCGATTGGATTGAATTAAATTGTAGTTAAGGCAATGAGCAACATTTTTACGTACCTACAAAGCTGGTATTGATTGTACTGATGGCCGATGACTAGACCCATACTATTGAAGTATTGATTATTGAATATAACTTCAAGAGCAGTTTTTCGGTAATATACATTAGGAACAAGTTGGATTAAAAAAAAAGCTAGACAACAACCTACGAATAAAATGACGTCCCAAAAATTTTTATATTCGTTATTAAATTCCCAGCGCAGCAGCCCTGATGCACCACGTCCAATGCAAATAAAGTTAAACATGGCGGGCGCGGGCGATGCGCGCGCGCATTTAGAACGTGCCGCGCCGTCTCAAAATTAACTACAAAACGTTAACTGTTGCCATGCGCGTGTCAACGCGCTCGAAATGCCCATTTGAAGAAAATAGCTTTAGCTATGTCTTCGCTCGGGCGAAACAAGAATATATATTTTTTGGTAGACAAATGAAAGTAAGTATGTAGTCGTGGTGCTTTTCAAGCGTATTGAGGACCATGAACTTACAATCTCTTGCATGAGTGATCTCCTAAGCTCAGTAATTTGTTGAAGTTGAAGCCTTGGTGGCCAGTGTCCGGGTGTAACGAATAGTGTTGTTTGATTATATAAAAAGAGAACGCACTTCGAAAATACGAGTATTTATAAGATGAAAAAAAAAAAAGTTTTTTTTTATGAATTCTTGACACGAACTCGCTTGCCTCGATTTTCTATTGTCAAACGAGTGAGGTGATGAGGGATGAGTGGTTCAACATCTAAATTCGAGTAACTCTTTCAATTTGCGATCACGAGTACCTTAAATGAGGTGCCTCATGAGTGAGGGACAAATCACTATTCTTGAAGTGGCCAAAACTAATACAGGTAGCATTAAGTGGCCTTCAATAATATTATTCAATTGAAACTTTTATGGAAGAGTTTTTATAAAATAAACTTCGTTTCCCAAGGACAATCGATCTTTCTGAAAACAAAGAAGTTTTTGCACAGATGGTGCGGTCCCATACTACGATCCAGCCACGTGGTGGACGCCGATTAGCCTCTACCCTGTACAATGACGCACTGCAGCTCAATTACTTGCAAGGTTAACTAATGGGTGTACAATGCAGTCCGGGAACTGCGGGGTAACTGCGTATCACACTATCAGTAGCAATGGTTTTAATTTTGACGGGTCAACAACATTCGTTGCGTTATTTACGTTGTTGAACAGACAACGTTGTTCAAACACATGAAGCAATGGATTAGCAATATTCTTCAAAATGATTCAGATTGAGATTGATTGTCTGTTACACCTAAGGTGCTGATTGAATGAGGTTTAATTATTTAAAGCTTAATTATATAGCATAATTATATAATGTCGATTTTTCTTTAATTTGCGTTCGCTTTTCCAACTAAAAAGGGTACGGAAAAAAAAGGAATTTAGGGAGTATTTTGTATACAGAACTCACAGTAGGTAGTGGTACTCCTAAATCAATTACGACTCAAAGGACATCATTCATTTTGTATGTAACCAAAAATAAAAGTGCCGGTCAGAAAAAAATTTACGTATGTACCTACTGCTATCCTATAAGAGATAACCTCTTGAGCATTTTTAAAAGCTTTTATTTAACTTGACTTGTACTCGTATATGTGAAGGTGGACTGTTGCAACTCAATTTTGAAGCAGATATCTTCAACCGATTGAGCTGAAATTTTGTATACACTTTTAGTTTGGATGACAATGCATGGTTAGCTATGTGACGTCATTCTAAATCCAACATGGCGGAACACCCAAGATGGCGGACTAGTTATTTTTAATGCACTCCTACAATATGGGTATCAAATGGAAGGATTTGCTGAGAGTAACTCGAAAAATAAAGTAATGTCATTCTAAATCCAACATGGCGGAACACCCATGATGGCGGACTAGTTATTTTATTTTTAATGCACTCCTACAATATGGAAAAAAAAGAAAACGAAACGGATTGCTGACAAAAACTCGAAAAAAAAAGTGACGTCCTCTAAATCTTAATCCAATATGGCGGACTTCTCTCCAATCCGTCTGAAATTTTGGTTTGCTGAGGTTTTTGGAGTCCTCTATTATGACATTGAGGTCGAATTGTTCGATTGTCTGTAGCATCGGTTGGTTAACTTTGACTCGTGTAAATTGGCGAGATAGGCGTCAACAGCATTGGTTTGCAACCTGTCTACGAGAAGGATAACTCAAAAATCAAAACCGGAACTGTATTTCATAAGGCACAAGTAAGCTTCTAGCTGAAAAAAGTGGCGCATTAAATTAACCGGCAAACGACCTTGCAACAATGATGCGTTGAATGAGAAGAACAGACTGTGAAACCTGACCAGCGATAACTAAAAACTAAAAAATAAATTAAAAGTAAAAAACTTTTTAAAAACAAGCTTTTATTTAAATGCGCTAAAAATAATAAAATAAACTTTCCTTTACAACTTTTACTATCAACTTATAACGTCGTTACACAATTTATATGATATAAAAGCTTGTCGCGAGATTTACCTGTGTAGATAAACAAGTAAATTAAATAACTTGACCAGACTGGTTTTAATTTTTAAAGTTTTCAAACTAAGTAAATATGAGTACCTACTTAAATCTCGCGGAAAATACTAAATACTTTTTTTTTCTGGCCGGTTTTTAATGTTAATGTTTAATTTTAATTTTTTATTTAAATTTTTATTTTTATTTAAATTTTTAATTTTAATGTTTGGGTATAAAATGTTCGACACTTGAATGATGTCCAATTCCTAATTTATGGGACCGTATTAGCTTACGCGTGATATTTCAAGACAAAAATCAGGGTATAACGCCCTGAAAAGGAATCCTCGTCAAAGACCCAACCAGGCACGACGTGACACGATCAATTTCCTCAGGCTTCAACTAATAAGCGTGATTGACGGGACAGTGTGGGCGTACAAAGGTCCGGGCTGCGTCACGATACATGAACTTTCCCACGTTATCAAGGACACCACTCGAAAACGCCCGGTTGTGAGGGATGTCATGTGGTATCAACTTGACATTTTGTAAATTCTATGTTTTTGCATGGTTCTTTATGGTTTCAGTGAAAGGACTATGGGTTAAAACCTGGATGAGACTGGCAGAGGAGCGTGGAGATGGACACAAGCAGAGATGCCTATGTCCAATAGATGAAGTCAAGCTGTAGGTGATGAATTTGATGATGAATCGGTTTAGAGGACAGATGAAAAAAAGTTATCATTCAATAAGCGAGTTATTATGATTGCAGAAGAATTAGAATAGTAGATATATACGATGGAATGACCTTCGAGCATGGCTTGCAATCTAATGCCGTTGATATTGAACGGAAATAAACGTTTAATGACGAAGATGCAATTTGTCAATGTTAACATCAATAGGAATTGACATCTATAATTAAATAGGGATTGTCCGCGACGGAAAGTATATCTTGAGAGAATCTTAAACTAAATATTTAGTTGATGATCATACAATACAATGTACCCTATGCTCCAGTACCTACGTACCCTATGATCATCAACCTTTTCCTGATAGAAAAAACAAATAAAACAGATCATTGGAAGATTTACAATAGTTGAGGATAAAGCTAAAATTATTAAGTTTCACGAGACAGAAGCAAGACAAGAAGAAGAAGATATAAATAAATTGGGATAGTAATCAATTGGCATCAATGTATTTTTTAATCCCTACTCAGGCTCATAAAACCAATAAGTATTTCCTTGTAGAAGATTATGTGGTTCATTATGTTTTGTTTTTTCTTTCTCAGTTAGTTTTAATCGTGGTTTGGCAGTTTGAGTAATTTATGTGGCTTACCCAAAAAATTTTGTTCTTTGGTATTATCCGTCGAATCGTTGAGCTCCTTAAGTTCTGAGTTGAGCTGCACGATTACTGACAAATACACTGACTGGATAGGTCCACTCAATCTGTGTAGTTCTTTCCTCAAAAGACCATTTCAGACACACACCAATCTACATGGACTTCACATGATCTGACTAAGATTATGTCTGTACTTTAAAAGAGACTGTGATTTCTGAGTTTGTTTCGGCCTTTCTTCTCAGATTAGTCAGATAGGAAACGCCGACCTCATCTAGTTTTTAAAATATGATTGACGTGTAAACACTGTTTGTACAGAGGCCAGCACATCAAGCTACCCCAATCTGTCAAATTTCTTTGATAGATTTTCAACTTTACCACAAAGGAATAAGGTTCATATTCAATTGGGAAAATTTGACAGATTGGGGTAGCTTGATGTGCTGGCCTCTGTACAAACCTAGTTACAGAAATAGAATCATTTATCATTTATTTCATAGTTCACCAGCCCTAGGCAACAATACGGGCCAAACATACATAGTACACGGTTGCTATTGAACTTGCTACCAAATGCAGGACAATAAGCGATAAACTTGGTACATAACATAGTTACTATTCAAGGGTACAATGATAAGCATATTGTAATACATTTCCTATGATATGGGCTTGCGAGAACAATATATTGTATAGGTTTGTCGCGTGTGGAGTGGAAGTATGTAAATGAAGTGTTGTATGAGAATGTAAGGGAGATTTGTAAATGAAAATGGTTGCTTGTTTTGTTGTTAATACTAACGATTACTAAACCGATGAAGTGACAAGCAGTGATGATGTATTACAAAACCTAAGCACGTTATTACGATGTCATCATGTACATTATGATCACAGATCTATGCCTCATAGTTAAATGATGTTATGACTGTAGTTTTTCCATACATATCAACATTACCTTTGTACTCAAACTATAATTGTCATATCCCTATTTATTTTACTGTGTGTACATAAATAATAAAATAAATAAACATTAATATACATGAAGATTTTTTATCACCATCCAAATTTTTACAGGGTGTTCTACCCATGAATACGAACAACTTTCACTATGGACCAACACTAAAATCACGAAAAAAAAATCAGCTGGTTCATACATTTTGGTCAAGTAGGTATTGAACTTTTGTATGAAACAGCAGATTTTTTTTTCGTGATTTCAGAGTTGGTCCCATAGTGAAAGTTGTTCTTAATTATGGGTAGAACACCCTGTAAAAATTTGGATGGTGATTAAAAAATCTTCCTGTATATGAATCAATCAGAATTTATGTAATGCAAAAAAAATATTTCTATAACTGCATTTAGCTCATATCTTTATATATTCATATATGCATCATTACTGCAGTAACAACATGTAATGACATGATTTATTTTTCTGACGATAAAAATGATAGTGCCTTTGTTGAGCATAAAAAAGGTGACTCCAATGGCTTCATTATCAAAAACCCTAATTCATTATTGTTATTACGGCGGCGTCATTATTTTGTCTAATACGTGATCCTCCCGCATAGTACTCAAAAATATCCATTAAATTGAAGAACAGTGAGCCCGTATCCATTTAATTGTCCGGCCCGAACCCCTCTACCATCGCTTCATCATTCCGTTAATCAAATAATTCAATTAATTCAGTTGTGACGGTATTAGCCAGTTTGCACAATATTAATTCAATTACCAAACGGATCGGTTCGGTCTAGGTCAGGAGCTGAGTGCCAATTTGGCCAGTCTTCACTGGATTTAATGAAGTCTTACGAGTTCCGAGGCAATTGGCAGAATAACGTTGTTTTTGTTGAATGCGCTTCGGATTTAGTGTTTCACGCTGATTACCCACGACGCACGGTACGGAGACGGTATATGCGTTTGGGGTGAGAGGATGTGTGTTTATTATTGTAATAGTTCGGACTACCTGGTTATTCTAGAAAAAATAACTCTAGCAGTCATTTCTGTATCAATTTAACGGTGTTGTCCGGTACTCATAATTAGGCATAGCACTTCAATTATGAATAAAAATAAGAGGAAGTCTGAAAGTGGCACCGGTAACTGAAAAGTTAATGGGCTTGAGATACGGAGGATTGAGGAAATGTCATGAGGAATGTTTTGAGTCGGTATGAATGTCGATGGCTATATGATTAGGCGAAGACCGGGGCCCTAAAAAGGCCACTTTGGCAGAATCATAAAACAATTCATATCATGCAATTTCATCTGTATGACAGTTTTGTATGGAGATTCGTAAAATGCTATAAGTACACCTCTGCCTAACCCTTCAGGGATATATAGGTGTCAAACTGTCAAACAGATGAATTGCGTGATATGAATTGTTTTATGATTCTGCCAAAGTGGCCTTTTTAGGGCCCCAGAAAAGATGGATGGACTGTGTGAATGATGATATTATGGTTAGAAAGGGGGTGACTATCGAGAGTGCACGTTTCATAAGTGCCCATGTAGGTTTACATGAAATCATAAAAAAAAAAATCATTTTGACGACTAAAAGAGAAGTATGGAAATAGAAAAGATATTTTGCGTCGACCCCAAATAAATTGGGACAGGTAAGGACAGAAGAATGAATAATTATCGTATTATTTTATAACTCTAGTCCACATGATGGCTAATTGCGTAATATACCTACTATCGGTAGCAATGGCTTTCATTTTGACAGTTCGACAACATTCATTGCGTTATTTATGTTGCTGAGGAGACAAATTGCTCGAACATATAAAGCAATGGATTAGCAATATCTTTCAAAATGATTCAGATTGTGATTGATAATGTGTTACGCAATTAGGATGCTGATTATTCTAGATAATGAACTGTAATAGTGATTTCTGTATCCACAATGTTATGTCGATATTGCCATTTCCAGAAATCGTAATTTCGCATAGCATTCCAGTTATCAATTAAAAATAAAATTATTTATAATTACAATTATCCAATTAAAATAATTAAAACAAAACTTGCATTTGGAAAGATACGAGACAAAATTAATACAGGAAAATATATGTACTTAATCAGAGCGGTATTGATTCAACCGCAAATAAAATTTATATCCAATAGGTATTATAATGAGGAAAACAATGTAGCAGACTAATATCCTTTAGGGAGTCCCAAATTAGACTGATTGTTTTCAATCTCATGGAAAAACAACTATAGTACCAATGTGCAATTAGATCCAGCAGCCGCATGAATGACGAACGACAAAAACTATACAGCACAATGATTGTTGTTGTGATGAAAATGACTCACAAATCATAGCTCGGTTCAAGGCTATACTGGGAAAAACACTCGGTTACATGCAGATGCAGACACGAAATAACTTTATATTGTTTTGCAATATCAGAAAATTTTGTGGGTGAGACATGGTTTTGATGTTGGATAGATTTAGGATGGGAGACGGCGTCACATATACATAGTTACGAAATACCAACTGATGGCGGGTGATAATGTCACGACACAACACAGGACACACACACATGACATGACTCCTGACATGACTGTCACGATACTTACCTGACCTGTAGGTATCGGTATATCGGGGAAAGATGACTCATTCCGGCTGAGACCATTTTAGTCCTTAGAGGGATGACGGTTAAGAGTCAAAGATAGTTAAGGTTAACTAAGGAGATAAGGTACCTAAAACTATTTAAAGGAAGTATGAAAATAGTAAAAGAAAAAAAAAAAAACAAATCCTCAAAATGTTTCAAGGTCGTACTGTATTAAGCTACGGTCGGTCAGTTCCATCCGACACTTGAACAAAGTAAGAACCGATGTGAAAGCAATTGATACAGTTAAGCCGTTACATGGCTTCAGGGATTACTTAGTATCTATTTAAAGCACCCTCGTGGGGTGAAAAGGTCAAAGCCACATACATACATATAAACCGGCCTACAGACTCGGATATTTAAATTCGCATAAAGAGATAATTAAATGGACGGACCCATTCTTAAAATGGGCTTTTCGTGTTAACTTTTAATGGTAATCCTTCCCAATTGGACAGTTTAGGGATGTTGAAGGTATTCAGACTGGTCATGGTTACTTTATTTGGGACATAACGAACACGATACCTAGGTATATATTGGTATCTATCGTGTTCGTTGCATATAACTATGAAGGATCTGCCAAAAATAAATTAAGTCTGTTGACAATTTGTTTCTACACAGACCTAGTAAAACGTGCTGATCCTATAGGTATGTAAGGCACCACTTAACAATTTTAATGAGGCTAAGTGACAAATTAGATGAGGCTTACATAAAAAGGACAGGGCAGACCATCGTTAAAATTACGGTCGAAATTAAATGAACATCAGAGAAAGAATTGAAAGTAGTAAGATTTTTTGGATGAATGATTGTTATTACCCAATAATTGGGTTGTGATGGTCAGATAGGCAGTAGCTCCGCATGAAAAAGTGGTATTCAGCTGCATCCTTGAAGCCGACCTCAACATAGAACTTGGGAAAAGGCTAGACAAATCTAGATTGAACCTTGAAAAAATGAGTCCTAACATCTCCCTACATTCTAGTACTTATTGGTTGTCATATTTTCATCCAACAATATATACAAGTAGTCTACAATCTCATAATAATAGTAAGTAATGCAGTTAGGTCCAGTTGTCTCGATTGGTCTACCACGCGTCCGGTGCCCTGACTCATGTCCTGTCTTGCTTCCTGTCTTAGGGATCACCAAGTGACGAGAGACAGACGTTGCAAATCTGATTAAGATTTCTTGTTGCGAAATAGTCTGTGGTATGAGGGGCTGTACCTATCGTTAATATAATGTATCTATTGTTGGGAATAATATATTGTGTCTCTTCATCATCATCATCTGCCTAGCCAATTCCTAACTATGTCGGTTGGGGTCAGCTTCCAGTCTTCAAAGATGTCGCTAAATAAATATGGGTCTTTATAGACCTCGATACTGATCATACTTGGGGTTTCACATTATTTGTTTTATGCCGTTGTTTCAAAGCCAATAAATCCATTGCTATTTTACTGATAAGCAACAATAGAAAAAAAATCTTATAGATTACGTAGCCAGAGAGCTAGTTCACACTTCAACTTGTTTGGCGGAAAATATGTATTTAGAAGCCAGTGGAGTGTGAGCAGACTGTATATATAAGCAGTGTATAAGGTAAACGACGGACATACTTTAAGGGAGTGTAATAGTACCCAAAAAAATGAACAACTTTTACTAAGAGACCAACACTGAAATTGAGAAAATAAAACCAACCGCTCTATACATTTATGTTCGCATAACGGGATAAAATGTAGGGAACAGCTGTTTTTTTTTCCTCGTTTAACCTGACACACTGTAGAGTGAAGGGAAATTAGATCATGAGTCACAACGGATATTAAATTATATCAAAACTTTAACATTATACTAGTGAATAGATATAGAAGAAGTTTTAAAAGACAGTCGAACTTATAGGTAGAACTAATAAAATATAAAAAGAAACGCACTAAACAAATACTTAGGAATAAGTAATAACGTAGGAAGAAGGAATAACAATGAGACATGCAGTTTAAGAGCTGTGGTGGCCCAGTTGTAATGGCCCCGACTTACAAATTGTAGGTCGTAGGTTCGAACCCAGGCAGGTGCTTTACTTTGTGTACATAATTTCATTACCACTGCTCTCAAAACGGTGAAGGAACAAAAGTGAGAAAGCACCAAAAATTCGAAGACATGAGATTTGGCAAACCGCACTGGACCCGTGTGGTAGAATATAGCCCCTATCTGCTATCTTGCGTCATAACAGTCGGAACATTATAGGTTGATAATGATAAGCAGTTTAAAATATGGGTACGAAAAGAGATACAGGAAACAATAATGAACTCAGAAACATGGAACTGGCGTATTTTGACCCGCATCACAGATATTTTGGAACTAGAACAGAAAATAAATAAATTATGTATTTTGCAGCCATATCTCAAGAACCCAAAGACCAACTACGTATGTAGGTAGATACACCTTAAACAAATCAAATCTAAAGCTTTTGCATACATTCAAATATTCTATTGCAAAAAATACAGGCAAACATTCCAAAGAGTCAATTTGGCCAGATTACAATGTGCATCTCCTAATAGGTGTATCCGCTTTAGTTACAGGCATCGTTCTCCATTGAGTCACAGGTATGTGACTACCTACTGTTATCTGAATGTCGGCCTGTCTCGATATTAGATATTATCTTAGTTTGAAGAGTTTATCAACTGGATGGTATAAGGCAGTCGATAAGTGTCTGACAGCAAATACAGGTTCAAATTAGCTAGCAAAACTCCGCAGACGCGGACGCTCTAATTAAAATAGTAGTTAAAATAAAAGCAATCTATAAAACTACTAACAGCGCCCCGCGGTTTCACCCGCATAAGTTTTCCGTGGGAATATGGGGATAAAAACTATCCTATGTCCTTTCCCGGGACTCGAAATATCTCTATACCGAATTTCATCTAAATCGGTTCGAGGTAACAGACAGACACACTTTCGCATTTATAATATTAGTATGGATTATGATCTTAGTTCAGCCGGGTGCATTTACCTACAGTAATGGCTTTCATTTCGACAGTTCAACAACATTCACTGCGTTATTTACGTTGTTGCGTAAACAATTTTTTCGAACATAATATGAAGCAATGGATTAGCAATAGACATCCTTTAAAATGATTGAGATTGTTATCGAAAGAGTGTTACGCAATTAAGGAGTTGGTTAATCCACAGAAATATATTAGAAGGGAGCAGAATCCATTGATAATATCGCATATAGGCCAGAACTAATTCCGGATTTTTTTTTACTCAGATCTCATTCAAAATTCAAACATTCATGATTAATTAATCTAATCAAATCCAATCAGTTTTAATTTTATGCGTCAACAAGTAAAGTCCTCATAGCGAGATCTACTTTGCGCTTTCCCAAAAATCATCTGTTTTGAGTTAAGTCAGTATTCCATATTATCAATATTCTTAGCCGTATCTCTTTTCGAATATTCTCGATAACATCTCTGTACATAATAAATTATCTATCTCTTAACAAGCCCAGATCAACGTTAACTCCAATAAATAAATTAAAGCAAATGTACGTAAATATTTTGATGTGGTTAACGCAGAAGTAATTTTACGATCTGGGCCTTAAATAAATATTTACACACACAAAAAGATCGAACGTTAATAAATGATTGAAACGCATCTAAAGATCTTGATATATTTTTCTTGCGCGTACGCGCTGGGATAACTTCGGATACGCCGAAAAACTGCTATAGCCCATTGCATAAGTTGGTTATAGGATATTTGATCAGATCAAGTTAATGGTTTCCTCAAGTATTGGTAGTTCATTGGAAAAAATAGTCGAACTCTCAGCCGACTTCATTTACATTGCCATAGAAAAGCTAAAAAATCGAAAATTGGACAACTGTTTTTAAAAGTTTTAGGGTCAGTAAAAATCTTGATAGCCTATTAACGTTTTCATAGGCAGATCTATCCACGTTATCTCATAATTCACCTGAATTATGTCAATGGTGAAAGATCAAACTCGTAAATTAAAGTCTAGTTACCGAAATGGAAAATCAACAGATAGTAGACGCTCTCAAAAACTCATTAGCTACGCTACCTTCTCGAGATTTTCTATCGTTAATCTGAGCTGAGCTATCTAATTTAGCAAAGCGTGAGCTATATTTGTGTCTGTGTTATATGAAGTCGTGGCCGGATATAAATCTGTGTTGAGTGGACGGCTTACCGTCCAAACTTCTAGCCACTGTAAACATCGGAGTACGGTGCCATTGTCCTGTCAGTCACGATATAAAATTAAAGATCGAGAAGCTTTGCGAAATTGGCCGCCAAGAAGATAACAAATAATCTTTTTAGAAAAACGACTGGATGGGAAGCAGCATTTAATATGTTTAGTTAACGACATTTCTTTTCGAAAAAGTCTTCATTCATTATTGCCGACAAACTCCTTGGTTTGCTTGCGATAATGAAAGAAAATTTTCCAAGATATGACAATTTAAAAAATCTTATTATATCTTTGTAGCAAGAATGTTTGGCCATGGGAAATATAGTGACATTGCTCGTTGTAAAGTACCTAGCTAGATTGACGTACAACACTGAAGACGCGTTCCCAATAAAACAAATATCCGTTGTTTTTGGCACCAGCTGGTGTTGTCTTTATAATTCTGTTATTATAAAGGCCACGGGGTTTCTAGGGAGACAATTTTTTTAATAAAAATACGGTGCGATTGATGAAACATACAATAAGAAGGTGTAAATTCAGATGGATATGGTGATATGATAACATAACAACAATCAAATGACACCCTGCACTAATCGCGAGCGATAAAGAAATATAATAACAGATATTTATAATATCAAGGATGATGGTGCTGGATAACTCAGGGTAGTACCATACCATAACCATATCATGTTTTGACTTTAGCGCATCAAATTGTTCTTCTCATCAGACAACTATAACATAATATAATCAGCCCATAATGTTCCCACTGCTGGGTCACAGACTTCCTCTCTGTGAGTAATCCACTACGCGGGCCCAGTGCGGGTTGGTAGACGTCGTCATGTCTTCGAATTTTTGGTTCTATAGGACATGCCGGTTTCCTCACGATGTTTTCCTTCACCGTTTTAGAGACAACTTATAACCACGAAAAGAAACCACCTTCACAGTTGACGGCAACTAATCAATTAACAATAGTTTAACGAGCAAAAACATGAACAAAACCTTACTCATTATCTTCAATTAACAATTCAATGCAGCGTGTCGTACAAGGACGCGTGTTTTTTATGCAAATTACTCGTGTTAGGTACATGAGTCGTCACAGGCTTTTGTATAGCAGTATGAGCAGTGCGATACAACAAATGTGTGGCATTATGAGCATATATATTTCAGCTTGAAAAGATTCCAAAAGGAAGAAAAGCTTAAACTCAATGTAGAAGATCTGTCTGGATTAATACAAACAAATTTTCAAAAGGTCATTAGCGAAATGAAACACTCATTAATAGGTACTTCGAATATTCAAGTCTTGATTCCATACAATAACTTTACAGCCAATAATGTATAATAGAAGATGAGAAAAAGGAAAATAAAGAAGAATAGTACACAGACCAATTAACTACAGAAGATAATAAAGCTCACGTAGAAGTTGAAGAGTTGGAAAATAGACAAAACAATATTGAAAAGTATACAACAACAAGTGCTAAGGACTGGTACGACTAAATTCAACAAAATTCTACTATAATAACAACAACTGTTACACAGGTTAATCTAATGTAATGCATCCCATATTGGCACGTATCCTGATGAGAACTATAACAAAATAGACCCGAAGCCACAGACACTGAGCACCTTGGCATTCAATCGTCAATCGTGATACCAAATAGATGCTACAGAAAATCTGCTTATCGACTATTAATTTATGAACTGATGGGTCCGAAATATTTTGAGGTGGTGACTGCGCTCCAGAAGGTAGCTCATCCTTATGCACCCACCCACCACCACCTTCCTTCCACCTTCTTCCTTGTCCACCTTTGGACCAATATTGCGGGAGTCCGCTGGATATGGGTAGCGCAGGACCGGCCGTTGTGGCACTGGCTATGTTTGGGTTTTAGGCTTGCTTATATGCAGCAATGGACAACTTACGGCAGAGGTGATGAGCATGATGTTCCCGCTGCTGGGAACTACAAGACTTTCTCTCTGTGAGAGGGAGTGGCCTGTATTCCACCACGCGGCCCCATTGCGGCTCACCACTGCTCCTAATAATGATCATTGCTTATCGTCACATTATTTAAGCTATATGCCCAGCTAGATGGACCGACGACCTTAGGAAGGTGGCTGGGATGCGGAAAACGGAGGACAGGGTGTTATAACGCAGCCTGGGAGAGGCTTATGTCCAGCAGTGTGGATTGCGATAGGCCGAGTTCTGTGACATTATTTTTAAGGATTTGTACTTCTGTACATATCTCTAGTTTGAAAAAAGATATTCTTAACGGAGACTTCCAATATGTCTCGAATGTTATTCATGTCTAGACCAGACATGTTTATAGTGTGAACACTCTCGATTTCTTTACATAATGTTGACAAACAGTAAGTACGTAATAAGCTATTTCTCATTAGTAACCTAATATTACATGGGAAGACCAAAGAAACGATAGACTGTGTGAAAGATGATATTTAGCTATATGTATAGGGGGTGACTACTGAGATGACGATTAGTAGAGGATTATGGAAGGAAAAGACATATTGCGCTGGCTCCAAATAAATTAGGATATGGCCAAGAGAATATGATGATGATTATGTTGCTTAGATTGTACGTATTGAAAATGTTGTTGCCTGGATTAGTACAAGACCAAATGCTTATATGGAAATGTTTTTCATTTAAGAACATGAGTTGAATGTGGAGCGGAACTTCAAAATTGTTTTCCATCTGGTTTTGTTCAATTCCAAATCGGCCGTGTCAGACCTTTTACATTTTAATGTCTCCCAGAAACCTGTCAAGATAATATTTTTCAATACTTACTACGAATTAATAGAAAATCTTTGTCTTGTAAGATATTTTTTTTTAACCGACTTCAAATAAAGGACGAGATTCTCGATTCATTTTTTATGTTTGTTACCTCAGCCAGAACTCCGTCATTTATTAACCCCCTTACTAATAAACGTATTATATCAGATGAATAGTTACACACCGATTTCTCTCTTTCAGTCGTCAGTACCTTGACTTTCGAAAGAAGAAGATAAAGCGTTGTGTAACTATATCGACGCTATACAACATTTATTGGTAAGGGGGTCAGTGTTTAAAAGGGCACCTACCTATATGGTTTTGTATTTTTTCGAAGTCGATTGTTTTTATTATTTTTTTTTTTTTTTTACTTCAGGTAAGTAATCAAATGTCACCGCTATCTCCCACAACTTGTTCCACATCTATTCGCCAATAATGCGAACGCGGGCGCATTCTAGAGCTCACTGTTAGCCGTTATCGTAAACACTGGCAGGCATGCCGCCGCGGCTGCCTCCCCTGGAGCAGCGCCAGAGAGATATTTCAAGACTACTACGTGCATAGACGACGAGACGAACTGTGGTAGTGCTAATTGTTTTGTTGTCTGTATCACCTAGCAACACTCGGGGGGCTTGTGGCTAAGTAATAACAGCCGCACGGGTACATCGATCAGGTCAAGCTATGCTTGCCGCGGTTGATCCGTGGATGGGTGATCATCTTTACAGACCAAGACCCCTCCGTGTCTCTGAAAGCACGTTAAGCCGTTGGTCCCGGGCGTCCCGGCTGTCATTCATCGATCTTTGATAGTCGTTACGGGTCGCCAGAAGCCAGAAAGTCTGATAACCAGTCTTACCAAGGTTTATCCTATTACCTAGCAACTGGGTTGTGGAGGTCAGTATTCAGCTGCATCTGGTTAAGACTGAAGGGCCGACCCCAACATAGGTGGGAAAAGACTAGACAGACGATGATTACCTAGCATAGCTCGCGGTCTTCGTCTATTATTTTTCTTCGTAACAATCAGTTTACTAGTAAGAATAAAATTTTGAGGTGTGTTTTAACATGTTTGCACATCAATTTCAGGTCCGAGTTTTGAATTAATGCGCGGAAAACAACTCTTTCATAATGTTTATAAATATTTATACAAAAACATTACAACTCGAATCTAATATGATCACTGGCATCTGAAACGCTGTATACTGAACAATAATAAAACGAATGTCTACGTCATTATCAGTCCGTGTTTACCAGGCACATTTCCAAGACCGTCTCATGATCGACACATTTCATGAACATTCTGTAAACATAGTGACTTCAAGGCGTTGCTAGAAATGCTTAGAATGTAAAATATTTAAAATAAAACCAAATAAAAATACTCTGTAGTCCTGAATCACAATGGTATATGTAATCAAGCGGCAAGACGATAGATTCTACAACATATTTTTTTTCCAAAACCTTTTGCCTATTTTACAGTTTGGTTTCAGCGACACAACGAAAAACCTCTAAGGGTTTGTCTACTAAATAGGTATCTAATCACAAAAATCCTTTCCCAAACCCTAAAAAAAAAATTCCATCTTTGCCACAAATGAACAGGCATAAAAAGCACATGAAAATACTTCACAAAAACATGGAACCCTAGCTCAGTTTCATTATCTGAACTTAGTACTTGTATATTTGGCCCAGATTTGTGCATAAAACGCGCAGGCGCGGGTTGCATAACTCGTAACGACCCAGGAAGTAGAGGTTCAGTTCCACATCTAGGTTCGTACATGCTCGAAGAAGGTCGCTATCGATCCAGCTTGCGTAACTCAGCGTTCGCGGTGCCGATAGCGGTCCTAAGTACTGGGTAGGCATTTGATATATACATACCTAAGTGCATACAGGCCTTCAGAAAACTAAGCCGACCTTTGAACTTAATGAGCGATAAGGTTGATGACGCAGTTTTTGAACCTAGATTTATAGAAGAATACCAACCATACCAAAGAATCATGCTTAATCTATAGGTACTTATCAATCCCTAGGGCAGAGAGAAAGATGCTGTTGGCAACCCTCATTTTAAAATTCCTTAGTAATTTTTGCCTCGAACTCATGAGGCTTTCAAGCTGGAAAAGCACGATGTCATTGTCTATGTGGGTATGGAGTGATATGAAGATGCGAATGGCGTTATTGCGACACACGCTATTTCGAAAAACTAGGTACGAGTGGTACACCAGTTCGAAAACATATTGAGTCGAAAACCGCTTTAACGAATGACGTTGTCGCGAACACTGATTCAAAAAACTGTTTGAATTATGGCATGTTATCTATCTGCTCCTTTACTGTCAACAGGCTAATGTTCAAGAGTAGATACCAGGCACAAGCTGATGATGACATGAAAACTCCCTACCCTCTAAAAAAAAAGACCAAAAATGTCAGGGTTCAAAGCGTTATGTAAAAGTGGGTGATTGGGTGATGCTATGTAGCAAAATGTTGTAGTAGTAGGTATGCAAATCGCCTGAAGATACAAAAGACAGATATACTGAACTAGAAAACATTCATAGTTCAATCAGAACACAAGAATAGCAAATCATAAACTGCAATAGTGTGTCACAATGGGCTCTGCATGTTACATATGTATTTCCGAATTATCAATGGAATTCAAAGACTTTCTTCGTGGTTACGAACGCTTCGAATTCGAGCGATAATAAATTTTCTACCAGTTTATTGGCTTGCTATAAATTATCGTCATTCAAGACTTAGGAATGGTTTACATGAACGAATTGGAACGACGTAAATTAGAATGAGTATAAGCTGGTACAATGGTGTGGTGTGTTCAATGTTTTATTGAATGAATTTAATTAAACAACATAGTATTGTGTTGGTTACTTAGGTAGCTAATGTTTTGTTAAGTTTATGGAATAATGAGTGGACAGGCCGAGTTTAGACAGGCTGAATGATGTAGTTTCAGTCCTAACCAAGTCAATTGTTGGTAGGGCATTTATGCTTATGAACCTACTAGGTATCTACGCTTTGGAATGGGCAACTAGCTTCATCCTTCTGACTGACCGACCTCTTGACAGTTCAAAAGTGGCTGTAATTGCTTTCCTTGAATTAGACGCTTTGTTGAGTTTTTGAATTTTTATCTCGGTAAACTGACCGTACTTAGTTTCGGCCTTCAACTTAGATCTGTATGAGAATCTTATTGAAGAATCGAAACCTATGTTTTTTTACCTCGGGTGAGCTATATCAACTGCGCCTAGGTACTCGTATATCAGTTGTCTATAGTTGGCATTTTATTATATGATTTATTTTAGTTCTAGTATATAAAAGATGGCTGGGACAGACTGGATGTGGAAGGTGGATGATAAGGTGTTGTGGCAGCCTGGGAGAAACCTACGTCCAGCAGCGGACTGCAATAGGTTCAGTTGATTGATAAAAGGTACCGATGAATGCCAATAAATAATGACACTCAAAATCAAAATATAAATATTTTATTTCACATAAACCTACATGGGCATTTATGAAACGCCAGGTTCCAATTGGTCGTTTCGTATGGAGAAGAACCGGCAAGAAACTCCACGGTTACTCTTTTAAAAATAGTTGGCTTTTACAATGTTTTCAAGTTACAATAGACAATAGGTATGGGAGGACAGCGTAGGCCTGTCAACAAGTACTATGTACTTGATAATATAAAAAATAATCTACAGATCTAAAGTCTAAAAGGCCACTAAATTATATAATGATAATATGTCAGAGAGATAATATGCAAACAAACAGGCGGGCCACCAGCATGTAATTGCGTAACACACTATACCTACCTATATCAATTACAATCTGAATAATTTTAAAGCATATTGCTAATCTATCTTCATAAGTTCGAAAGATGCTCAACAACGTAAATAACGCAATGAATGTTCTTGAGCTGTCAAAATGCAAGGCATTCCTGCTGCTAGAATACCTACTTGATCAGCTGATGGGAAAAATAAAAGAGCGACGCAAAAATGGTAAATCGATAGGCCAGGATCAGGAGGAGGATCAGGGGGCCTTGGAAGACATTGAAGGTCATAAAAACTGGTATTTCAGTAGGGTTAGCTCATTTGGGGAATATTCGTGTTACAGAACACATTCTGGTAGAATAAAATGCCACGGTGCGCGAATTTGTTTTCTGTTGTTTTTATCGTGTAGGCTCCACCTCCGTTAAATTAAAGATTAATTTGTGATAGGTAGTAGGTAGGTGGTACTCATTATTCCATAGAATATTAAGGATGCAGTAATTATTAAAGTAAAATGGATAAACAGACTGGCACCAATTATTACGACAAAAATCAATATCTTTCTTCAGAGGCACTGAAGTAAAAGGCGTGGGAATATTGGCAGCTGAATTATCATTCCTTCCAATGTCAATGCAGTTAAAAAAACGATTAGTGTCTTGCCTACATAATACCAGCTAAGCTATTACTATTAAATCAATTTCAGAAAACTGAAGAAAATAAGAGCCTTTTAGGTAATTTATAACTTACCTACATTATACAAACACAGTTTAAGTTACTTAATTTTAACTTTCAATGTAGATATACAGGATGGTAGGTGGCTAGTTTCTAGGTACTTTGAGGGACTTGAGGAGCCCCTTAAAGTAATTAAACACCGATAGGATTTCTTGATTGATAGAATAATGTCGCAAAATTATATACAGGGTGTCCCAAAAGGTTACGTAGCTGAGAAGGGGGGTAATAGGGGTGGTCACAAGGGTCATCAGAAAAAAAAAAGGTACAGGTGTAAAATTAGTTTTTAAAAAAATGCCATTTATTTTTTTAAATACCCAGAGGGGATTTATTTTTTTATTTTTCTGCTGACCCTTGTGACCACCCCTATCACCCCCCCTTCCCAGTTACGTAACCTTTTGGGACACCCTGTATGTACACACATCAAAAGTGTCTAGGGATCAAGCATTTTTATGCGGATTTCTTGAGATTGAGATGTGGCTTTGTAATAAATTTATGATTTTATAAATTTATATGGATCCTTTTTGGTGCATTTCATAATTTGAATCAGGAACTGTGAATCAAATTCGAGTAAAAGATGAAAATCAGCTGTCAATATTTTCCCTATAAAAACATACAACGCATTGAAGACATTATTAGTGCTACTGTTTCCCTACTACTGATTAAAACCAACGTTATTATGGAGCGGCGACGTCATTTAAGCAGGGAAGAAATGCTCAGAGCCGTGGGAATGATAGAAGCTGGTTCCCGGCAACGTACTGTGGCTTTAGCTCTGAATACAAGTCAGAGTGTTATCAGTCGACTTTGGACACGTTACCGAAGCACTGGTACCGTGGCTGAGCGCCATGGAGGACGGTATCGCTGCACCACACGGAGACAAGACCGATACATTCAAATCTTAACTCGAAGAGCTCCAACAATAACCGCCATGATGTTAGCCGTGAGGCTTCATCACTCTTCAGGGAATTTAATTAGCGACCAAACAGTCAGAAACCGCTTGCATGAAGTGAACCTTCATTCCCGAAGACCGCTACGGGTACCACCTATAGCAATGCACAATCGTAGGATTCGATATCAATGGGCTCTTGAACACAGAAATTGGGCAGAAGAACAATGGCGTTTCGTGTGCTTTTCTGATGAGTCTCGTTTTGGTATGAGACCGGATACAAGACGTATACGACACTGGAGAACCCCTGGACGCCAACAGCGATTAAAATCCTGCCAGGAAGTCCATCCTTATAGTGGTGGAACCATCATGGTATGGGCGGGTATTTGGATCGGCGGAAGAACTGAGTTGATTTGGATCAGAGGCAACCTCAACGCTCAAATTTATGCTGAGACGATTGTATCAGACGTCATCGTTCCTCTACAAGTGCAAATCGGTCCCTTATTTCAGTTAATGCATGATAATGCACGACCGCACACCGCAAGAGTTGTAAGACAGACTCTCGCCGCAGCTAACATCAATGTCCTGCCCTGGCCTGCTCAGTCGCCAGACTTGAACCCGATTGAGCATGCATGGGATATGCTACAGAGAAGAGCTCTGCCGAATATGGAGGGTATCCAGTCGCAAGAAGACCTTTTTTTGTTGTTGCAACGAACATGGGCGGCCATTCCACAGCGTGATTTGGATGAACTCATTTTGAGTATGCCAAACCGATGTTCTTGTGTTGTTAGTGTTCGCGGTAGAAACACGGATTATTAATTGTTTAAGTTACCCAATAAAATTTTAAAGAAAACTGTTATTTCAGTCTTTTTTTCGAACTTTTGTGTTAGTGGTTCAAATGTCAAAAATCCCTTTATTAGGAAAATGGCAAATTTCTTTATTAATGCAAAGGTGACTTGGTTTATCGTTACTGTGACAAACGAAAACACTTTATTTGATGAATCCTTAAAGAAAATTTTAATTAATATCAATCAGGAGAAAAGTTATTGCAAAAATATATGTTGATCCCTAGACACTTTTGATGTGTGTATATATCTCGAAACCGCGCTAAATTATAGCCAGCCTGCACTATGTAAGGCAAGGCTACATAGATATCCTCTACAGTACCTAGTTATAACTCGACACCACTAACAAAGACCACAATCCAATAACTTGTGTTCTAGAATTTCTAGACCACACGAACGCGCATACACATGGAATCGCAAAACCTAAGAATAACGTCTGATTTTTTTTATTATCCTAGTTAGGTATAACAGAATACAAAATTTCTATTCGATCAGACCTGTGGAAGATGCTCACATCCATTCGTACACTAGAAAAGAGCTGATCATCTTGAAGCGGCTGAACAGATTTTTTTAAATCATTGCTAAGAACACTCTCGATCAAGTGACCTTTCAAACAAAACAAAAATAATCAAAATTGGTTCGGCAGTCTAGAGCTACGACGCCGCAGACATACACACAGATACACAGCTTTAAACTTATAATAATATAACACCCCTTGTTTTCCCTCGGGGGTTAATAGAGCATACAACATATAAATGAGCCTTTAATGTTCCCACTGCTGGGACACAGGCCTCCTCTTTTCGAGAGGGAGTAGGCTATAATCTACCACGCGGGCCCAATGCGGGTTGGTAGCTGCCACATATCTTAGTATTTTTGCTTCTAGGACATGCCGGTTTCCTCACAATGTTTTCTTTCGCCGTTTTGAGAGCAGTGGTGATGAAATAATATACCCAAAGTAAAGCGCCTGTATGGGTTCGAACTGGTTCGAACCCATGACCTACAACTTAAGTCGGGGCTGTTATTACTAGGCCACCACTGCTCTCAATAAAGCATAAAAGTTACCAAAATTGTTTACACCCGACCTGGCAAAGGTATGATGGCATTGCAGTTACCTTTACCACGTACGTAATAAACAAATTTTCATTCGTTGGGGGCTTAAAACCCGCAGTGTTGAAAGGTCGAGTCCCCAAGCCCCCAACCCGCTCCGGGGTGTGGGGCTCCCTTACATAACGTGACCTACATGGACGGACCAGCGCAGAGTACTGCGCTCACTGTTAGTGAGTTACTAACAGTAGTAATGGGTTTCATTGTGACAGATTAACAACATTCATTGCGTTATTTACGTTGTTGGGCAGATAAATTTTTCGAACATATGAAGCAATGGATAAGCAATATTCTTCAAAATGGTTCAGATGTGATTGATAGTGTGTTACGGAATTAAGTTGCAGCTGGGAAATAAGTTGGAAGCACTTGAATTTTTCGACAGCTATGTTTCTAAGCAAATTAGATTATGGACTGTTTTCACTAGGTCAATATTCTATCAGATAGGTATTTGAAGACTCTGCTTTGTGGAAGCAAAATCAAAATTAGGGCCTAATTTTGATTTTTGAATTACTGATAAATAAATTGAACTAAATCCCCCAAAACGCCCGCTCTCATCACGGGGATAAGTGGCGCAACAAATTCCCCAGCAGCACAATTTGTATGCAACAATTTCATAGATATATGAAGGAAACAGCTATTTGCTAGATATGGAATATTTAAGGATCGTTGCAGGTGGCGTTCTGTAGTTTCTGACTACACGCATGGGAACATGGCGTGATATTATGTAATCTGCATTCTGCATTTATATGCCTAAAATGTCAACAAATATGAGTTTATGGAAAAATTATTTTAGTTCCTACACAATAAAGTGCAATCTATGCTACTTCAAACATTTTTCAAACTTTTTGAACTTTTTCAATAGTGCTAGTCACTCTGAAATCAACTTAATAATCATTAAATTAAAGTTGATATTTGTTTAACGATAAATGATAAATGATTTTTATTTTGTAAGTAGGTTTGCACAAACACTTTTACACGTCAATCATATTTTTTATGAAACTAGATGAGGTCGGCGTTTCCTATCTGACTACTCTGAGAAGAAAGGCCGAAACAAACTCAGAGGTCACAGTCTCTTTTAAAGTTCAGACATAATCTTGGTCAGGTTATATGAAGACCATGTAGATCGATGTCTGAGATGGTCTTTTGAGGAAAGAACCACACAGATTGAGAGGACCTGTCCAGTCAGTGCACGCATTTGACAGAAATCGTGCAGCTCAACTCAAAACTTAAGGAGCTCAATGATTCGACGAACAATACCAAAGAAAGGACATTTGGGTAGGCCACATAAATTACTCAAACTGCCAGTACTAGAAAAAAAAAACTAACAGAACAAAGAGAATAATAAAAATTAAACAAAAGAAAAATTATAAAATGACACACATTGTCTTCACATGCACAATAATTAAAGTAATATAATACTTTACAAAGTAAGTAAATGTCAATGTTTATATAAAATTCATTAATTAATGTCAATGTGTATATAGAAAAAAATTATAAAAACATTCCGAATGTAAAAATTGGAAGCAACTCAATCCCAAGCCTTTTTGTCCTCAATATAATCCTTAACAGTATAAAAGGCTTTCTGGCACAACTTACGTTTAATGAATGATTTGAATTTATTAAGGCTTAGATCTTGAACTTAACTTGAAAGAACATCAATTTGAAACGTAAAGAATAGACTTTATGTAAGTATTTTCTGGATAAGTTAACCGAAAAAATAGTAATAAGTAGGTACTTAAACACTCGTTAACATCATTTTTAACTCTTACCGTCTGGAATGAGTAACAAACTCATTCCGTAAGAGCTAAAAATAATCAAGGAGTACGCATAATGGTGGCGACATGATGCTTATGGGTAGGTACATACGCCGCCCTACCATGGTACCTACATATCCAGTATGTGCTGACCTAGTATCGTAGGTACAGGCGTTCCGACAAAACTCAAAGCATTTATTTGAAAACCTATAACACCCCGTCGTTTTTGCGTCGGGGGTGAAAAATAAACTAAATAAGGTCAAAGCATTTATTTCAAATTAAACCAATTACAAGCACTTTTGATTTATCAAGGAGTCGGTCAGTCAGAAACATAGTTCCAAAGCTCAGCAACCTACCTACCCATGGAGAACATTGGGTTAGAAACTCTTATAATTTCAATCAAAAAATTTTTTTTTTTGTGTTTGCTAGGGATATAAATACCCTTTTCAGATTTTAAATAGATTCGGTATATTTTGAAATGATTATTTCAATGAATAGGTAATTAACGTAGAAATAAAAGTAGGTAAGTATTGTTAAGTAGCTGGTAAAATTCATAGTAGGCTATAAAATGTTAATATTTTTTGCCATCGTGCATCGCTTTGGTGCTTGGCCAGACTGTTAGCGCGGGGCGGGGAGCAGCGCGGATGCGGGAACGCGCGCGATTTGCCTGTCCGCAGTCGAGTGCGGCTGAGTTCTGCGTGTTGTCGTGTCTAGTGTTTGTCAAAATATAATATGAATGAAGAAGACTTATTTGTACTAGACAAAAGCTCGAACTAGTTTGTGAGTTTGAGAACCCCGGTCCCCGCGCCGAGCAGCCCGCGCCGCTCACTGCGCCCGCGTGCCCACTATGGACACTCAAATGAAGATTTTATGTTTGAGTACGCCGCGCCGCGCCCGCCCCGCGCCAGTCTGGCCAAGCACTAAGTAGTAAAACATGGTGCTGATAATTGAATGATGATAGATTTGAGGTGAATAAACAAATTGACAAAAACTGACTGATGACACAAACTTATTCGATTACATAAATTGAGTCTCTTAACCGGTTGGTACATAAACAATTAAAGGGTCAATGTGTAACGCGTGGATCCACGTAATAGAGTACGATACGTTGAAGAGTTAATATTTTTCCAATCGTCTTAACATACACCGTTAGTTGGCACAATTAGAAATGTGTACAGACCTATGTGTATTCTTAGATATAAAATAAAAAAAGGACTCACATGATATAGTTGACGGCGATAAAAATGTACCACAGTGTGAAGACAATTATTCCACTTCTCGCTGACTCATCGCCTGCCATGGTATCAGTTTAAACTGTGCCTCCGAGTAGGTGCTAGTGCCAATAACGATCCCACCGGCAAAATGCCACCTCCGATCAATGCCACTTGCGATGCTGCCGGCAACAGTTTCAATGCCACTTGCGATTCCACCAGCGAGAATAACAATACTTAGGTATGCCACCGGGGATGTCATCAACGGAGAAGCTACTAGTGCCAGCGTTTAATCTACTAATGCCACCTGCTCACCTGCTGCTAGTGGCCACAGTGCAGATACTCTAGAGGAGGTACGGGCAAATATTGCTAATGATTTTGCCAACGGAGACACGGTCGCTACACGAGAAAATTCTAATGCCACAAGAGTTGATACCGAGGAAACCGCTAGTGCCTCCAAAGATGCTACTGGTGAAACCGCTAGTGATAGAGCACTGCTAATGCCACCGGTAGCACTGCTTACGCTACCAAAAGTGCTGCCACCAGATTATTGGGCACTAAAACCACTGCTGCTCTAATCTATGCGTCAGAGCTACTTCTAACGTTGCTCTTATAGCTTCTTTGAAATAATCCACCGCTGTTTTTAATAGGTACTGTGTTTGTAACTTTTTTTGTTATAGAGTCTGGAATTAGTTTCAGTTCTAGTATTGGATCTTGGACTGGTATCTGATTATTTATTGATAGTTTCGTATTCTTCGTCGTCTTCGGCGCGGAAGGCACGTCTGTAACATGGTTTTAAATAAGTTAGTAAGATTTTTTTTTTATACCTCTAAATATTTATGGACTGCCGCGATGTCTTCGTGAGTTTAGTGGGTCCCAATCGGCGGCGGATCTCTTAGCTCAGCCAGTTTGTCATGTGACATGCGGCAAACAAGGAGAGGGAGGCCTTACCATGCGGAGAAACTTTATCACGTTATTATGTGGGTAGGTACAATATTTTATTCAGATAATGCGTGGTAATACCGCCAGTCCCTTGTGTAGATCACCAGTCGACAGCGATGTGGATGAGTTTTTTGATACTATATTTTAATTTGTGAATAGTTTTACTTAAGTTTGGATAATGAAAAAAAATGGACTTAAGTTTGATTTTTATTAATTAATTAGGTATTAGTTGTTATTTACGTACATATTATTTTTATTCTGTAATATAAGTAAGTAGTTTGACTGAAGGCGGGATGTTCTCAAATGTGTCAAGTGTTGGGCAGAAGCTTATGAGGGTGAACCGTCCGGCTTTGAACTGAGAAAATTATTTCGATTGGTTTCAGGATGACAGCATGTAAATCAAGTCAGTACATGGAACCTTCAGCCAGTAGGTAACTGTGGCATGCTGTTCAACAAATCATTACCTGCACTATCGGTTGTCCTCGTCAAAACTGGGACTGGTTTGATATTCATTGGGGTTGATATTTGAATGTTTCACGGTTTCGTCATACCTTATGGATTTTACAAAACATACTATGATAAGTACTGAAAATCTTGAAAAAATATTGTTGTTATTTTTTTGATAGCTTTTTGATTGTTGTTATTTTTTTATCAGTTTAATAAAATCGACAATGCGAGCCTATGGAGTTTTTATGCTAGGTCCTCAATGAGGTTTTACTTTAGTATCTGGACTATGGTTAAGCTACAGTGCGTTGCATGAGTCGAGAACTCGCGCATGCCTATTTCTTGCACATCTTTCAAACTAGACTACTAGAGCATCCCTCGAATTGTAAGTAATGACTAATCATTGAAAGCTTTCGCACCCTTAAGAGATCTCGCATGTCACACTACGCGGCCACGACTTGTCGCACGATAGCCCGCTATCTTCGCCGCAGAAGGTCCGACCAAGAAGGAAGTCTAGCCTCACGGCCGGTCCGACCAGTTTTGTTAGGCCAGTTGTACGACACGTTTGGTCGCAGCGCAGGCACACACATGAGCGAACACGCAAAGCAAACGCTGTGTTCGGTACGCGGTAAGATTAAAACTAATGCGTGTGAGCAAGTGTGGCGGGCGTGACGTATTTTTTCGTGGTGGGCCAAAATAACCACTAAGTGGAGCCCTGACACAGCCAGAAGCCTCGCGGCAGACCCCGTAGAAGATGGCGGGACGAGCTGGAGAAAACATACGACCAGAGGTCCACTTTAGCCCTAGATCTAAAGATCTGGAAGACATGGGGAGAGGCCTTTGCTTCGGTACATTTTTGGACCTTTCTAAGGCGTTCGACACTGTCTCTGTCCCTATTTTACTCGAAAAACTTGAGAGGATCGGAATACGTGGCACAGCCTTCAAATTGCTGCAGAGCTTTCTTTCAGACCGGACCCAGTGCGTTAAAATAGGCGAATACATCAGTGGTGAACAACTTCTGGACTTCGGTGTGCCCCAAGGGAGTTTGCTCAGCCCCCTTCTCTTCCAAATCTATGTCAATGACCTTTGTCTACTTACACTTCCCTCTACTCAAATCATAGCATACGCAGATGATACTGTTTTACTGTCAAGTGGATACGATTGGGCAACGACAAAGGAGGCCGCCGAAAGTTCCCTGAGTCAGGTTATGGTCTGGCTGGCGGCAAACAGTCTAACCCTGAATGTCGCCAAAACCAATTTTATCACCTTTTGCTCCAAACCTTCTGCTCTTCCATCATATTTGTCACTACAAATCAAAGCACATGTTTGTGATGGCGATGATAGCGTTCATAACAACCCCTGCTCATGTCGGACAGTGACGAGGGTCTCGTCTGTCAAGTACCTCGGTCTTTACCTGGACTCTAATCTCAGCTGGAAGGCCCATATCGAATCCCTGTCTGCACGTACTAGGAAATTGATTTATATCTTCAAAAAGCTAAGGACTTCTGCACACAAGGACATTCTGAAAATGGTTTACTCCGCCCTATGTGAATCTATTCTGAGCTACTGTATCGTCGCATGGGGCGGTGCTGCCAAAACCATTCTCATACAAGCTGAAAGAGCCCAACGTGCGGTAATAAAAGTCCTCCTCAGTAAACCATTTAGGTATCCCACTAAGCTGCTATACTCCGAATTTAAGGTCCTAACGGTCAGACAAATGTATACGCATCGATCTATTTTAAGAATTCACAAAACAACTCCGCCGATTAGTAATAAAAGCCCCACAACCAGAAGAAGACCTAAACCAGTCTGTCCCAGAATTCGTACTAACACTACCTTTGCACGTCGACATAACCGCTACTTAAGTGCATTAATGTACAACAAACTCCACAACAAACTAGACATACAACACTTAAATTCGTTCCAATGTAAATCCAAAGTTAAAGAATATCTGCTCACCCTAAACTATGACGATACAGAGGAACTACTCAAACCATAGGTAACCAGGCACACCCACACACATCCACTCACACACTTACAATCACACACCCTTACACACACAACACCCGACACATAAAAGAAAACTTTTCCGTTAAATCCAAAGAAGTTTAAGTACTTCTTTTTTTTTCTATTTTTTTTTTCTTTCTTATTTAACTATTCCCCTTCCCAATATCCAAGCCGTACTAACCTGGTTTATTTTTTATTTTTAATTTATAAAGTGCACATTACCTATATTCAACCTTTTATTATTATTGTAATGGACGGATGGATGACCTCCGTAACACAGGTTTTCCTAGCATGGGGGTCATTGATCATGTTTTGAATCTCATCATTCTGTTTATCAAGTGTCACCTGTAATTGTGTACCTACCTCTTGGTTAAATAAAAAATTATTATTATTATTATTATTATTATTTGCCCAACAGTGGGATGATGCAGGCTAACAGTAAGTAACTACGGGCTATAGGATTTCCCAATGGGGTACCTACCATGAGACGCAGCACATCCGACGCACCACGAGCTGTTTGTTTAAGCCGTTCATTGCATCGGTAATTCGGTACCTATTTAATAAGCAAAGCAAAAATATAAAAAATAATGACTTACTTATCGTACTGATGAATTGAAATAAAATGGTCGTGTATGACATAACTATTCAAAAGAAATCTATTAGGCTGTGTATGGAGACTGCATTCACATAAAAGTTACGATGGTACACACGGCTACACATCCTTACTAATATTATAAATTCGAAAGTAACTCTGTCTGCCTGCCTGTCTGTCTGTCTGTATGTTACCTTTTCACGCCTAAACCACTGAACGGATTTCGATAAAATTTGGCAGAGATACATTGCATCCCGGGGAAGGACACAGGATAGTTTTTATCGACATACCTTGCGGGCGAAGCCGCGGGCGGAAGCTAGTCAAGCTATATGTTTACAGTTTTAGCTGACCCCGCGTTGTATAGGTTTTTCGTACAATCAGAAGTCAGCTTCTGGTTATGCATAGCTCTATGTGTAGCTGTGCGTACGCGTTGATAGGTATTAAACTCTAAAGCATTTATTTCAATTAAACCAATTACAGGCACTTTTGAATTGTCAAGGTGTCGGTCAGTGTGAAAGATGAAGCTAGTTGCCCATTCCAAAGCGTAGGTATCTATGGAGAAGAACGGGCAAGAAACTCCATGGACACTCTTTTAAATCAAAACAATATGGTTACAAAGCACTTACAAAGTCTTGGTTACATCATTCATGTTAAAATTATGCATGTGAGAACGATGCAGAACGTTAAAAGCGTCTGTAACGAAAAGACGAAATAAAAATTGGCCAAGTGCGAGTTAGAATTGCACACGAAGGGTTCCGTACCACCATACAATATTTACCACTACATATAAAATAAGGGCACTAAAACACTACATAAATAGGTATAGCGGCAACAGAAATACACATTCTATGAAAATTTCACCTGTCTAGTTATCACGGTTCATGAGATACAGCCTGGTGACAGACGGACGGACGGACAGCGGAGTCTTAGTAATAGGGTCCCGTTTTACCCTTTGGGTACGGAACCCTAAAAACAATTAAAAATATTTAATTAAATTAAATTAAGCCATGGCAGCAAAGAGATGCCCAGTCCCTACTGACGGCGCCCGTTCACGAACATGACGCCTAGGTACACATGACGTCACCATTGTTTTTCTTCGTGTCGCTGGCACGACTTATCTCAGATCTTGTCGGCCCAAAACTTCGCCACTTTACGGCGTCGTCGGTCGCAGCGCAGAGGTCACTTTGACTGGGGAGCAGACGGCAGGATAGGAGCTGGAGCATGGTTGCGACATCATTAGTACCTAAGTATCCATACTTAGATAAAACATTGTTTTTATTTTCTGATACTGTAATTGTAGGTATAGTTGACCTCGTAATACCTTTATCACTCTAAGGCTGAATGTTACTTGCACATGTTGCCTCTCAACTGTGGTAAAATTAATATTAGATTTATAACAATAAAAATTCAATTGTGTCTCATTAGCCACAGTTGAGATAATAAGAGCCCGATAACACGTTCCACAATCACAACACATCGCTGCGACCAATGTGTGAACAGTGTCCCTGCAGCTTCACGTAGTAGCGTTGTGTTAATTAAAAAATAAAATGGTCTACGCAACGTTGTTTGCGATGTGGCCAGCTGCTAGTGCACAGTCTCTCTGTTGGTTGCGTTGTGGCTGCGAAGTAGCGTCGATGTGGTCAGTATCGCCCACACCGTGTGCGACGAGATTTTAACTGTAGTCCGTGTGAATAAAATATTAATTTTAATTTTCACGTATTGTCGTTGTGGCATGGTTGTGGTACGTGTGATCGGGTCCTTAAAGGACAGGGAAAATTATTTTTTATTGTTGTTGAGCCTGCTCTTAACCTCGATCACGCCTGATGGAAAGCGATGGATGAGGTCTACGATGGAACGAGCGTGCCCAGAAGTTGCCTGTTCACTATTGTTATTCGGTATGTGACAGTTACATTTTAAGTTTTCATTTTAATGGGAATTGTTGTCTGATAAAGCAATTACGAGGTTGACTACACCGATGACAGTGATAACAGTCCGTGCTTGTTGAGTCCGAGACTAGAAAAAACAATCATTTTATAACAATATTTTATTTTAACACAAGTATGTATAGATATAACACAATTTCATAAAAAATCTATTAATAATACACATATGTATATTACGGATATGTACAAAATTACAAAATATATGTCTATATCACTTTACAAGAAATGGAATAAAACTATGTTAAAAGTTATTTTAACCTTCTCATTTGCTTCTAGTTTTCATTATACGTTTGTTTGAGCAAACTTTACTTTTTTCAAGTGTGTTACTTTTGTTAAGTTTTAAATAAGAGCTACCGACGACACTCCATAGCCTCGGATCAGATAGCAAAATATGAAGTATTTAAAGACACATTTCTTACTAGCTTTTGACAGCAGCTTCGCCCGCGTGAGAGTTGATAATAAACGTGAATGTACTACCGGTAACCGGGGTGAAACGTATCCTAAAACGAAGTAGATAATAGCGCAAGTAGGCGATGCGATGCGATGCGATGCGACGGGGCGGGTCGGGTCGCGGGCAGAAGCTAGTTAATAATATTAGTAGGACTATGGACTGCAGGCCCTATGATAAACATTCAAGTTAAAAAAATCAAAAAATGTTGCTACTTTCAAATTCAACATTGGCAGCAAAAATGAAACTTTGTGTCCTCTGATGGTGGTAGGATTCATATCTTTACCCTACATTTTGTGAACATTAAATTGGAATTTTTTATTATATCACATATTATTTTACACATATTTATATACATAATTTCTATTTAATGTGAAATTCAAATTATTAACCAAATAAATTGTTTCCGTGAAATCACTGTCGTTGTATGAGAGTGTTTTATTTATTAGTACGCTCGACGAAAAGTTTTACAGATTCACCGTATCAGATAAAGTTAGCTTCTTTAAAACCATATTCATTCCATGATTTGAGTCTGTCTAAAAATCTTCAATATTAATTGTATATAAAAGGCATACATGGGCTCCGGCTGCCTGATTAATTAAAACTTAATATGATATTGTATTGAAAAAACTATGGCAATTTTCGGGTATGGGCGGTATTTTTGAGTAGAAAATAAATGGAGTGCTATTTTTTTTTGGGTTAGCTTTGTCATAACGCATTTCTGACACTACAGTTTAATATAAATCTTTTGGCTCACTATGGTCACGGACAGACCGTTTGAAAACTTCAAATAGTTTATTAGCATTAATAGATAGCGCTGAAAATGTTGAGCAATTTGCGACCAAATTCCAGACAACAGGCGCCAGTCACTTTTTCAAATTGTAATTAACATTGAAAATGTTGACACTACGGACAAAACTAACCTCAGGATGCTTAACATTTACATTCCTTGACTGTGCATCGTATGTACTTATAACTAAACAGGACCTCATGTAAACCCCGCATTCTTAATACACACATCAAAAGTGTCTAGGGATCAAGCATTTTTATGCGGATTTCTTGAGATTGAGATGTGGCTTTGTAATAAATTTATGATTTTATAAATTTATATGGATCCTTTTTGGTGCATTTCATAATTTGAATCAGGAACTGTGAATCAAATTCGAGTAAAAGATGAAAATCAGCTGTCAATATTTTCCCTATAAAAACATACAACGCATTGAAGACATTATTAGTGCTACTGTTTCCCTACTACTGATTAAAACCAACGTTATTATGGAGCGGCGACGTCATTTAAGCAGGGAAGAAATGCTCAGAGCCGTGGGAATGATAGAAGCTGGTTCCCGGCAACGTACTGTGGCTTTAGCTCTGAATACAAGTCAGAGTGTTATCAGTCGACTTTGGACACGTTACCGAAGTACTGGTACCGTGGCTGAGCGCCATGGAGGACGGTATCGCTGCACCACACGGAGACAAGACCGATACATTCAAATCTTAACTCGAAGAGCTCCAACAATAACCGCCATGATGTTAGCCGTGAGGCTTCATCACTCTTCAGGGAACTTAATTAGCGACCAAACAGTCAGAAACCGCTTGCATGAAGTGAACCTTCATTCCCGAAGACCGCTACGGGTACCACCTATAGCAATGCACAATCGTAGGATTCGATATCAATGGGCTCTTGAACACAGAAATTGGGCAGAAGAACAATGGCGTTTCGTGTGCTTTTCTGATGAGTCTCGTTTTGGTATGAGACCGGATACAAGACGTATACGACACTGGAAAACCCCTGGACGCCAACAGCGATTAAAATCCTGCCAGGAAGTCCATCCTTATAGTGGTGGAACCATCATGGTATGGGCGGGTATTTGGATCGGCGGAAGAACTGAGTTGATTTGGATCAGAGGCAACCTCAACGCTCAAATTTATGCTGAGACGATTGTATCAGACGTCATCGTTCCTCTACAAGTGCAAATCGGTCCCTTATTTCAGTTAATGCATGATAATGCACGACCGCACACCGCAAGAGTTGTAAGACAGACTCTCGCCGCAGCTAACATCAATGTCCTGCCCTGGCCTGCTCAGTCGCCAGACTTGAACCCGATTGAGCATGCATGGGATATGCTACAGAGAAGAGCTCTGCCGAATATGGAGGGTATCCAGTCGCAAGAAGACCTTTTTTTGTTGTTGCAACGAACATGGGCGGCCATTCCACAGCGTGATTTGGATGAACTCATTTTGAGTATGCCAAACCGATGTTCTTGTGTTGTTAGTGTTCGCTGTAGAAACACGGATTATTAATTGTTTAAGTTACCCAATAAAATTTTAAAGAAAACTGTTATTTCAGTCTTTTTTTCGAACTTTTGTGTTAGTGGTTCAAATGTCAAAAATCCCTTTATTAGGAAAGTGGCAAATTTCTTTATTAATGCAAAGGTGACTTGGTTTATCGTTACTGTGACAAACGAAAACACTTTATTTGATGAATCCTTAAAGAAAATTTTAATTAATATCAATCAGGAGAAAAGTTATTGCAAAAATATATGTTGATCCCTAGACACTTTTGATGTGTGTATTTGCTATCTACCCCGTGTTTATTTTTAGCAGGCGGTGACAGTGAAACCTTTTTCGAGTTTCTCCACGTATTCTTTGCGAGCATCCATGTCGTCTGCCGGCCGGTTGTACGGCAACCATACCGGCTCGCCGATGAAGAAACGCTTCGCCTTTATAAAGTTCTGAAATTAAAGAGAATGTGATATGATTAATAATAACATAATTCTACAATCTGCGCTCTGCGGTTTTACCCGCATAAGTCTCAATCCCGTGGGAATATATGGATAAAATATCCTGTGTCCTAATTCAGGTCATGGTCGGCTCATGCCAAATTTCATCCAAACCCGTTCAGCCGTTTTAGCGTGAAAGCGTAACAAACAAAAAGCGTAACAAACAAATATACAAAAAATAAATATTTTCTCTTGCCGTTTGTTCTTAGCGTGTGTCCGTTGGGATTTAAAAATTACAAACTTTCATACAAAGTGTCCACCTCCTTTAAATCCGTTCTCAGTGCTCATCTTCATTAGACAAGGATCTCTTGTGCAAAATTTCATGCTTTAGACCCAGCGGTTTTGGCTGTGGGTTGAGTCAGTGAATTTAAGATTGTTAATAAGTAGATATTTCTTTGTCACAGTAAGCACACAGTTTGTGGGGGTTTTATAAGCTGATTATGAGAGTCAAAAAGATACATTTAATCAAATCAAAAGTCATTTATTCAAACTAGGCTGAGAATCAGCACTTTTCGAACGTCAAAATTACAAAAGACAGTCCCCCAAAACGCCCGCCGTTCACCACTTCCTAGTGCTTTCGCTGGGGAGAAGAAGTGGCGCAACAAACTCCCCAGCAGCACAGCTGTCTGTTCAATTAGTAAATACCGTATTGTATACAATACTAGGTATGCAAAGTAATTAACAGTACATTAAATTATTTGCCATATGTTAGCTAGCCACGCCAATATACCAACACATACAATAAAATCTGTGCATAAGCAAAAAAAAAATCGTAATTAAAAATATAAATAAAAACTTAAGTAACCTAAATAAAAGCCACTGACTGTTTCTCATACTTTCGGGCTCCTGACAACCCGTAACGACTGTCAGATCTACGAATGACAGCCGGGACCAACGGCTTAGCGTCACTGACCGGTATTATACACTTGTTTAATAGAGGTCAGCTGGTCGATTCTGTTATAATATCACCGTGAGAAGAGTGAATTGAGCTGTCAATCCATCTAATGCTGGGAATTTACACTAATGACAGATGACTTTAAGCTCACTTCATCAGAGTTAGTACTACAGTGCTTAGCGTGCTTTCTGACGCACAGAGGAGTCTCCTTATGTAATGGATGGTAACCCCATTCACAAACCGACCGCGGCAAGCGTAGCTTAACCTTTGAGCGACGCGTGCGGTTCTTATCATTTAGTCACAAGCCAAAAAGGCAGAGTATCATCAATACGAATAAGAGAAGATGGAAAGTGTTGACTGTGCTATCTCTAGCAACGGCAATCGAGGCGTCTCTGTGCTCAAAACATAGTGATACTAACATTAGTGTCAAGCGTGAACCGATGGTAGATGCCGCTGGGGATGACGATCATGTCTCCAGCGCTGACAGCGATGCGGATCCACTGGTCCTCGGCGTCGCGCACGTCGAAATACCCCGAACCAGCCAGCACGAACCTGGAACATTATGTCAATATTTTTAGAACTTTTTCCACTTTAATCACACTAATATCATTAAGGCGAAAGTTTTTGTGTGTGTGTGTGTGAGGGTGTGTTTATATGTTTGTTACTTCTTCACGTTCAAACGGCTGGACCAATTTTAATAAAATTTTGTAAGTATGGAGGTAGCTGACACCCTGGATTAACATATAGGCTACTTTTTATCCCGATATTCCCACGGGATCGACACTTACGCGGGAGAAAGCGCGGGGCGCAGCTAGTATGTCTATAAATACATCCACCAATCCCCACTTGGCCTTCGTGGTGGATTACGGCCGAGACTAGGCCTGTATCCCATAGCAGTGGGAACATTATAGGCATCAGCCTATAATAATAATAATAAATAATGTTGACATAACCGTCCCGCATGATGAGAATGTTGACATAACCGTCCCGCATGATGAGAACCTCGTGAAAGCCCAGAAAGATAAACAAATCAAGTATCTTGACTTGGCCCGCGAGGTTGTCGACATGTGGGATGTAGACTCAGCAATCATTGTGCCGATAGTCGTGACAGCCAATGGGCTGATAGCCAAGAGCCTCGACCAACACCTGAAGAGGCTCGCGTTGGGCAGCTGGATCAAGGGCTTGATTCAGAAAGCAGTACTTCTGGACACGGCCCGCATTGTTAGGAGGTTCCTCTCTCTGGATCCCTGATAACCGGTAGCTTGGACCCTGTTCCCGATACCGGTGGGCTACTATTTTTTATATTTTTATTTTTTTTTATTTTTTTTATATTTTAATATTTAAAAATATAATTTATATGTATAGATCGATGTAATAAAGGAGATAATAAATAATAACAATATCCTTGGACATTTCACACAACGCCATATAATCCCAAGCTAAGCAACCGTGTTATGGTAACAAGATGGCTGATAAACTACTTATATTCATTTTTTTTTGTAAATACGTACATATTATAGATAAAACACCCAGACCCGGAACAAATACTTGTAGGTCGTACAAATATTTGTTCCGTGCGGGAATCGAACCCGCGACATGCTGCGCAGCAGTCAATCGCTCGACCACTGCGCCAACCGTGTCATCAAATTGATTTGAAACAGTGTTATTATTGGTTTTCAATTAGCAATTGCAACCCGTGTCGACACCCGTGCGACATCCATCTTTACGACGGGCTGTGTTGGGACGGCTGCTGCAGGTGCGGAAAACCTCAATTGGAGCGAATATTACAACCTTATACGGAGCTTTATGTTTGAGCCTTGGGGTCCGAGTGCTCATCGAGATTTCGGGACATCACCAAACTGTTGGTCGACTCTTTACGTAGAGAGAGTAGAGGACTGGCCTTATTTTTAGGCCAAAGAATCAGCATTGCCATTTGATGTGGCAAAGCTGCCAGCCTTTTCGGCACTTTACCCACTGACAGTGATGAGGACAAGTTTTTTGATGTCCAATGAGCACTCTCTCCCTTTTTTCCCCTGTATACTTTACATAATGTATATAATTTTGTGTTACATTGTATATTGTACTTAAGATTTCTTAATAAGCATGTAAAATAGATTAAAAATGAGTAATTTCTTACTAGCGGCCCAGAGGTTAGATTTGTGCCCAGATAATGGCAATAAGCTCATTGTTACATGGGAATTTGACATGGCAAAAGTGTACAGTCAGCGTCAAAAAGATGTATACATCAGCAAGAATATATTTAATTGTCACATTGTCTGTTGTGTAAATTTTATTTTGATCTTGCAATCAATCAGTAGACTATGAGCTGATGAAGGCATTGGGGCTTTCAGAGCAAAATCAACTTTGGGGATTTTTACCCTTTCGTGAATACAAGCATGATGTTACACTGTCAGTTTCTGAACAGACAGCTGTGCTACTGGGTAGTTTGTTGCGCCACTTTATCTTCCCAGCTACAGTGCTAGGAAGTGGTGAAGGGCGGCACTATCTTTTGTTATTTTAACTTTCGAAAAGTGCTGATTCTCAGCCTAATTTGAATAAATGACTTTTGATTTTGTATAGTATACCTTATCTCCTCATCAGTGTGCAGATGTTCAGTGAAGAACGACTTGATTTTTTCCTCATAGTTTGGCAGGCACTCCTTGGAGCAGGTCATCTCATCCTCATATGTGTATCCTCGCTCCTTCTTCAGCTTGTCCAGTACCCCGTCTGTTGCATATGTGTCTATGTTGAGCTGGAAATATAGTTGTTTGTTTGTATGAGTGTTTATTAAAGAACTTAGGAGATTGTTGTTTGTGTGATGTTTGATAGTTGAATGTCAGATGATTATTATTAAAAATATCCCCACAGTATAATATTAAGTAATCTAAAAAATTGCAGAATAGTGGATAATGGATAAATTACCAAAAAATAAATTACTATGGCAATTATGTACCTACATATTTTATGATTTTGATTTGTTTGTTTGATTTGATTAAATTTTAATGAGTTTGTTAACTAAAATATAAGTTTAACAAATAAAAATTATTGACACTAAATCTGTTTAGAATGGTTGATATGTGCAATGTTTTACAAGTCAATGTTTTGGAATCCATCAAGCAAGTTTATTATATCATCGTCATCATCTGCCTAGCCTTTTCCTAACTATGTAGGGTCGGCTTCTAGTCTAACCGGATGCAGCTGAGTAAAAGTATTTTACGTGGAGCATCTGCCTATCTGACTTCCACAACCCAACTGGGTTATATATATGTGTGTTTATTGCCTTAGTATGGAAACTATTACTTAATTTGGAAATACAAACATTAAATCTTAGATGAGAGCATTCAAAGGACAGGTGAATGGTTAACAGGTAACTTAATATAAACCTGACAAACAGTCATACCTACTTAATGTTTTAATCATATATACACTTATACTAACAAATGTTTATAAAACCTGCTGTGTAATGTGTTTGTATAACATCGTAATATAATTGTTGTAGGTATGTAGGAGTTAATACCTACCAACTAAGATGGGACTTTGAAATTTGACTTATACATTTAAGAAAGATTATTAGCGTTATCTATGAATTGTTTTCATTGAATGAGAAAAAACTACTGATAACAAAGCTATTAAAGTTCTAGAATTACGCAAAAAACTTAAGACTCACTTTGAAATATTCTACGCCAGTTTTCTTGAACAAATCTTCGAGAGAAACGTATTCTGGTGGGTTCCTATGGTGTTCCAAACGCTGATCGGTTTTCTCTTCATCCATAAACCACGCTTGAACCATTTTTGAATGTTATTTTAATTGTTTATTGATAATTGATTACAGCAGGATAATGTCCGTTCCGTTCGCTATCGCAGTCGCTGTTATTTGACAACTGCAAACTGTCAATGTCAACTGATTTGTGATTGACATGAACTGAAAGATGCGTTTTGTTATTTTACCGTTAGTTTGCACACGTCTGTGTTTCCTAAAGGGGTAGGCCGATTATTATTCTTATGTACAGAGGCCAGCACATCAAGCTACCCCAATCTGTCAAATTTCTTTGATAGATTTTCAACTTTGTTGCAAAGGAATAAGGTTCATAATCAATTGACAGATTGGGGTAGCTTGATGTACTGGCCTCTGTACATGCATATCAAGCTACTACAATCTGTCAAATATCTATAATAGATTTTCAACTTTATCGCATATAACATAAGGTTCAAAGTTTATTGTGAAAATTTAACAGTTTCGGGTAGCTTGATGTGCTGGCGTCTGTACAACGAAGTTATAATAAATAAATGTACCTACTGCATCTCCGGCATTTCTATGCGAATTTTGATGATTCTTTCGGTGTCTTCGATTCTTCAATGCACCTTAGCTTTTATAAATAAGTATTGTTTTTAATCGATAAGGTATGCTTCAGGGGTGGTCCCATGCCGGGGCAGCGGGATTGTTGCCGGGGCAGCGGGATTGTGCCGGGGCAGCGGGATTGTGCCGGGGCAGCGGGATTGTTGCCGGGGCAGCGGGATTGTTGCCGGGGCAGCGGGATTGTCAGAAAGGGTTACCGCTGCCCCGGAATATAAAGGGCTAAGGAAGGAACACGGATGGGTTTTAGTCAGTAAGAGTCTGACACTCCCTTCCGCTCCACCCAGAGCGGGAGGGGTCATTTGATGATTTCCCATCTTTAAAAAAAAAAAAAAAAGGGCTGGTCCCATATTTTGACTAACTTTGCTTGGGAAGTTTTTGAGTTAGCTTGAATAATACGATTTTATTCCACATAGTTTTTAATGATGATGTTTTAATAACTTCCTGACACTGCTATTAGCAAGTAGTGATAATTGAATTTGTGTGGGGTAGGTACACTGACTTGTTTTGTACAAGTACTGTTTAATAGAGGTCAGTGGGTAAGTACAACCAAAAAAGGAAGAAAAAATTTTTTTTTACAAAAAAAAACAAACCAACTTAAAAAAAAACACTAAAAAGTGAAAAACAACTAGTTTTGGAAGTCGGTGTCAAGAAAACGAAAATGCGAAACCAACGACACCGACTTCCGAAATGATCCCGTTTTATGCTGCACCGGTAGACGCATCACGCTAACTGTCGCTCTGCCGGCTGTCGCTGAAAACCAGCGCCGTGGATCTCTCTAGCATAGGGTCACGGCATTATGCTGAGCAATGGCCGTTTGGCGTGGATGTGACGCATTATTTTCTCCCACCTTGTTTTAATTTCTAATAGTAGGTAATTTATTTCCAAAACTTCAGTAAACGTTACATCAATGAGGTCACGACCCCTGAACTAGGGGCACAGAGTGACTAGGGGTCACGGGATCACATCCAGTATGACAGGCACAGAGTACCTATACCTACTCTTTGATTGACTGAAAATGACAGTGGTCGAGGCGTAGCAGAGAATGGTCGAGGTAAGGGTCGAGAGTTACGTGGATCAACATGGGCCTAGATTAAAAATACAACTAAGTGATTTTTTAAATAATGAAAACAAAATTGAAATTAAACGGTAAAAAGACAAATTTAAAGAACAAAAAAAAAAAATATTTATAATTCTAAAACATTTTCTGTTTTAGAATAGAATGGCAGTAGCATATGGTGAGATGTGTGATGGGTGTCTGTATTTCAGTATTACTTTATTACACTAGCACACTATAAAATAAAAAACAGTGTTCCAAGTAAAAATATATTTAATGATACTAAAGTATTACTATATTTTGGCTTATAAACCAATTACACATTACTGTGATCTACATAAATTGGGGGTTCTTACGTTTCTTGCTACTGACATAAAAATCTCCTAGCACCTTGTACTGGGAACTTTTAAAACTTTGAAGGCCAGCGTAGACTGAAAGAAGCGCAGAGCCAAATATTTTCTGATCACAATAAAGAATAAAACCTTATTGTAAGCCCTTATAGCGCAAACATTAACGAACATTGATGCATTCATCAAAAGGTTCTTTAGGAGTCTATGATCGCGAACATTTTCCCCTTTAAGACTCTGTTAATAAGGTGTATTTTGTAATCTGATAGAAACTCCTCAACTCTCTGTTCCTTTCAGACGGTGCTGACCCTTAAATTAACTTTCACAATTAAAACAAATCATTTATCTATGGCATCTATTATAAGTATAGGTTTCTATGGGTAGTTTCAAAAACTATTAAAATATGTATCTCACAACACATCAGTATTATTTAAAAATTAAAGTACTTACATTCATATTTTTCTTACAAGGAAAATGCTTCTGGCAATTCCAATGCCAACATTATTTACGCTTAACTTTTAATCTAGTACATGTAGACTGTTGAAGTGATTATTACCTACTTTTAATACTTGATTTTATGTAATTAGTACAATTAAATTTTTGAAGCCCACCAATTAATTTTAAAACTTTACAATAGCAGTGTTCATAATCTCAGATAATGTACATTCCATCGCCACTTAATCAGTTATCTGCTTTAGTGGAATGTATTCTAAGTTGCTTTTTGAGTGACCGTTTGTAAAAAGGGTCCTAGTAAGTTTTTGGTTGCGATGGAACTTGAACTTTGTTAAGTATGACATTCAGTTTTTTGTTCCATAACTTGAAAATTATCTCAGATTCTTCATTCAAATATAATTCATTGTTCAGAAAGGTGGTGGCGGGTACAGTGGTATGATACACGTTAGTGTATAGTTTGGGTTTGAAGAAAAACTCTAAATCAGATGAGTACCTACATTAAAACTGCCCACCACGGACAGCCGCCTGTTTAAACAAGGCATTAGTTCAAAGTCATCGGAACTGCCAGCCTAAATAATGTTAAATATGTTATAAGACTCCTTGAATATTTCACAAAACGTTTATTATTTATTACACACATATCAGAAATATTTTTTTACAGACAATATTTGATATGACTGACGATGAGAAATGAATACATCGCTAAATTATATTTTCGTACATTATTTCTGATTACATGGGGTGTTCAAAACATTGCCAATAAAAAAAATGTTAAACCAAACAAATCTCAATCAATGGACGGACATAGAATCACAATTAAAATATTCATAAAATAATAAAAACAGAGAAGAGTATAAAACATGCCAACGTATTATTATGCATTAAATGAAATAAACAGTATTAACATAGCATGTTATAATGCCATCAATATTAAGCATAGCAAAAAAAAGTCTTGGAATCCATGGAATTTTAAAATGAAGAAATACATTATTTTTGATCACAGATGATAAAAAAGTGAAAAAAGAGAACTCGCACGAACGAGGTCCGTATGCCTGAAATGTATGCTTATAGTTCATAAACATGAAAGTACAACGGAATCTTTAAAGCTATCACACACAAAGACATTCCACGCTTATTTAAAATGATATATTGAGATCACATCCTTATGTCTAAAGCGACCCACTCACGCTAAGTCAAATCGTCCATAATGTCTCGTGATATTTTTCAGTAAATGTGCATGAGTACATACGTTTTATCGACTATCTTAACGTGAATGGAGCTTATGAACTATGTTACATGAATATTGATGGTGGAATTTATTTGGAAAAATGTTAAAGAATAGTAATTTTCAATCTTACGATCTACAAGTTTTGTACATAGCACTGTATAAGGAACTTACTTCAAAATTACCACAATACCCAAAAGTTTAACCAGTAAAATAATTTTACTGTTTATCTTTTAGGTTATCATAATTATATTTTTTTTAAAGTCTTAATACAGTGTTCTGCATAAACTTCACACAAAGGGATTATTACAAAAATATCAAATTTACACATACACGTATAATCTACTGGGACAAGATGTACTACCGTGTCCAGACATTGCGATTTAAATGGCGCATTAAGAATAGAGTACAATATTTACTGCGACATTTTTATCGCAACGTCTAAACGTAACTTTATGCTGTGGTTTTTAACACTTGCTTTTTGAAATGTACCTAGGTACCTTGCTTTTGTTTTTTTTTACGGCATATAACTTCTTTCCAATGAAGAAGGATTATTCTATCATAGAATTGATGAAAAGCAATTTCATTATTAATCGTTTCAAAATATACGATAAACCGAGCAAATGCTAAAAACAACTGCATTTAATCTAAAAAATAACATTCTAATGAAAACTATCACAACAATTATAATGTATTTACAAGTTTATGACAAAAACGTAGATTAAACTCTAGTATAAATTAAAAACTAAATGTAGGTATGTATTTATTAAAAATATTAATTACTTTATCTTACACATGATTGCATCGTATGTTATAGTTAAAATTTAGACTCGAATCAAATATATAAAAGTCGTATGATTCTTGTCATTTCTCAATTTAGTACATGTTGTACCTATACTTTGTCATTTCACTTCAATACTCTTCCATCAGCAGCTTATTAACGTGTATTCAAAATATTGAGAAATAAATATTAAAAAATAAACGGAAATACTTGCGAACGAAGCAAAAGGAGTATGTGAGGATCGTAGCAGGCGGCGTTGTGTACTTTCTGCGTACTTGCATTTGGAAATAAAAGTGAGACTACTAGCGCCACCTGTTAGCCAGAAGATTTATTAATGATTTCTTAACATGACGGACAACACCTCTCTCCTCTGTAAAATGGGATACAATTTGGGATGTTTTACCTCAAGGATTCAAAAATAATAAACCAAAATCGTACGGTTTTTGGAAATAAATTCGTTATAAGCTGTTGATGAAAATTAACCTTCTTTTAAAGTTAAAGCATGTGTTGACAATCATAGGATTAAAGCTATGATTTCCTAGTAGAGCGGTGGCCCTCAATTTATAACGGCCGTCATGCAAATCTGTCATTCTCACCCGTATTTGACAGTTATTAATTAGATAATGCTCTGTATGTGGATAGCCGTTAGGTCGTGTGACCGTTCACCGCATTCTTAGGAAACGAAAGCCTGTGGTGACAGTATGTTTTGACATGACTATGCAATTCAAAGAAGGGTCAGAGTAAATTCAGTTATGTCACAATCAAGTCGGGGTTATCTTTCAAGTCCTATTTTCTTCATTCCTAGGCCTATTAGAGGGTTTGTCGAAATTGTTTTTACTAAATCTTAATTAATCGGATATTTTAGTTTTTCTTTGATCAAAATAATTTTAGATTATGTATACTTAACTTTGTCATGTTATTTTTGTAGAATTTTGTCTTTCATATTAAATTTTCATTAAAATCTGCATTCAAAAAAAAATATATATTTGAAACAATCACTGTAAAACATACAACAAACCAATATCAACTAATTGATCAAACGAAATTATTTCATGTAGAATCATCTCAATAATTCAAAATGTCAAATCAATCAGACAGTATTATCGTTCACAAAATGATTCATCTTTATATATAATCTAAACCTCTGATGTTAGATTTATCATAGTTTATCCATTTATAATTTATAAAAGTCATGTCAATTCCCTGCTATCTTTGACAGTAAGTACATAGCAGTATTATAATAGCCCAACAAGTCTTGATGACGTCACAAGTCATGTTACGGCTCGATAATTTGGGTTCAGAATCATTTTTCTTCATTTCCTAGTCGTTCTGACAGTAGGTAAGGTACATAGGCTCAGTTCGGTCGTCATCTCGCGTGTCGGTGACGTCATTTGCCACGTGATCACAGTTTGGTGTGCTTGACGGTGTCCGTCCAGTAGTTCTGGATAGTCATCGCCTCTAGAGAGTTCAGGAACGAATCGTTGTCCAAGCTGTACATCTCTTCGGAGTTGTCCTGGAATTGAGAAAAGAAAATGTTAGAGGATTCCAAATTCTTAACAAAGTAGAAGCTTATTAATTACTCCAAAACTATAAAATACTGTCTAAAACGAAAGCCCAATCGCAAAGGTTCATTGAAAGAATACCGACGAGCTCTGTTCTTGCTTTATAAGCATCACCTCTGCACTTAAAAACCGGATTAAGAATTTGTCTATTTTAATTATTCATTAAAGAGGTCATACTCACTCTAATAGTACTGTCATCAAGGTATCCGCTCGAATCAGGATTCGAGCATTTGTCATTGAGAGTCTGCGGCTTGTTCAGGTACCTCCGCCGGTACAGCACGAACGCCGTACTTCCCGCCAAAGCCGCAAGCACCAGCGCAGCAAACGATATGCCAGCTATAGCTCCAGTGTCCATCCCTCCTTCTCCCTGGTCTATCACCCTTCTAGAAGATTCCACGTTCGGTGGTATCCGCGTCTGCAGGAAAGTAGTCTCTAATGACAGTGGTTTCTCTGTCACTATCCTGCTTTCCGCCACATTCCCACCACCGTCTTTAACAAAGTCTGGTCTAGTCAGATTCCTCTTTTTAGACACAAACGTCGTATTCTGCGTTTCCGTCAGATTCGTGAACGGAGCCAATGTCACGTTTACGTTTGGGGTTTGAGTGGTATTTGTCATGTCTGTGATGTTGACTGCCGTCCATTGTATGGACGGGTGTACTATTTCTTCTGTCTGATTTGTTTCTGTTGTGTTTGTTACTGGCATTGTTTCTGGAGGTCTGTCTGTTTGGTTTTCTGTCGTGTTGGAGGTTTGAGTTGTGACTTGTGTTTTCGTAAAGTACATGGCTCGGCTCTGTCGTTCAGAGAGTCGTCTGTCCAGTTCCGTATCGGAGTTTATGTGTTGCAGTTCTTCTGACTGAGGCGCTGCGAAGCTACGCCCGCTGCTCGCTGGAAAAGATAACAAGTAATTGAGTCAAGTGCTTCAATTATTGTGAGCCGAGATTAACATTGTAAAAGATAATAAAATCAATAGATAATAATACCCTATATTCATATTTGTAAAACAAATGTTTGTGTTACGTGAGTCATCAAACGAATTAGTAATCATAAAAGTGATGAAACAGTTGCAATTTATTTGATCATGAATATAATTGCTGTAAGTACCTAAACAGAGCCAGTTACCACTCAGAATGATATTTTGGTTATGAATGTTGTAAGTATAGGTAGAAAGGGCAAGGCATTTGTTCTAGATTCTCCCTCTTCAACAGTAGGTACACTAGAAAACGCCAAAGACAAATGGTCGTTACTCGTTAGCGTAAAAACTCAGACCAAATAAAAAACCAAGACAGAGAGCTGTCAACAGTAAAGTGAAGCCGGTTTCGTAAACATGTGTGCACTTAGTGAGTTTGGAAATGTGTGCGTGTGAACGTGTATGCACAGAGCGGAGGTGTAGTTTTGGCATACTTCACTGTATCGTTCTCAGCGCTCTGTCTTGGTTATTTATTAGGTCTTGGCGTAAAAAGGGAATATTTTAGCAATAATGGCTGAAATTAATGAAGGTGGCTATTTACATAAACGTAGGCACTGTAGTCGCCGGCTAAGTAAACAGTGCTGAACAAACTGAAATGTTTCACACACAGAATTTTAACAAGGCTGCTTGGTAATTGGATGGACCGTGTAATGTCAGTGTAAAATTATAAAAACTTGGTTCCCTCTATTTGTAAGCCAAAGTCTTTAAATCGTGACCTTTATTACATTCAATCAATCTGCCTTTTCCCAACAATGTTGGAGTCCGCTTCTAGTCTAACAGGATGCAGCCTCAGACCAAATAAAAAACCAAGACAGGGCGCTAAGAACGATGCAGTGAAGCATGCCAAAATTACGTCTCCGCTCTGTGCATACACGCCCACACGCACACATTTACAACTATTTACAATCAAACTACGCCTCACTAAGTGCACACATATTTACGAAACCGGCTTCACTTTACTGTTGACAGCTCTTCATTCAGATGACAGATGACAGTCTCATTCATTCAATCGTTTAAGCATTTCTTAAATCCAGTCAATTCTTTCACACCCTACGTCTTCAACATCTTTCTTTAATTTCATTAACTTGAGCAAGTACGTTCGTAGTAAGTAGGTACGTGCTTCCAATACAATACCTTCATAATTTCCTAATCCAGGCGCACCTCTTTGACCCTCAATTCCCGAAAATGCTGTGCACCGCTGATTTCATATTGTGTCTAAATATTGATATTCATCGTCGCTTTCATCATGTTTTATAGCCCAGCCAATCTCGAAGGTTACACCCTCCCTCGGTACAAAGTGAGTGTCGGATTCGATTAGGATTCGTTTACCGAATGCCGCCTCCGAGTTACGTAGATACCTACTGTAGATAGGTAGGTAAATACTCGCGGAAATTAAAAGTTGCTGACTTTGTAACTAGATAGCAATACGGAGACTATTTTATTTTATTGGTAGGTGATTGAATTTTTTAACCGTCTTCCAAAAAGGTTATTATTATATGTATAAGAGGTTATTATATGTTCGACTTTGTTTTTTTCTTGTTCACCGATTTCTCCGTCATTTGTGGACCTATTTTAATATTTTTTTGTTTATTGAATGGGTATAGGTAGTCTCGAAGTGGTCCCATTTTCATCAAGTTGGAATCTGATGAGAGGATCCCATGGAAATCGAGGGAAACCCTCAAATTTTATACGCCCTATAACGTAATTGACGTGTAAAAGTGTTTGTACAAACCTGCTTACAGAAAATAAATCATTTATCATTAATTGATCATTTAGCGATTTGAGTAATTTTTAAAGTACCTAACTTGAGCATTTGCTCTCGGAAATCATCATTTGGTAAAGTGGAGCTGATGACGAGGACCACAGATGGCCATCGGAACAACTTAATGATAAATATTTCATAAAGCAATGGATTAGCAACATCCTTCAAAATGATTCAGATTTAGATTGAGTGTGTTACGCAGAGGATAGCCTATTCGTGGGTCGTGGTTATTATAGTATCAGTAGGTAACTATATATCTTAGCTACACAGAAAATCCGATGGAAGCGTTCATACTTTAGAAGAACGACTTAAATGATTGCCCTTGTAGAGAAATTTAACATTCACAATAGTATTCTAACATTTGTGAAATTCTGACATTTCGAAATCCAGGTTAGTACATGAAGACCCCAGCCAAACGAGTCGTAAATGGGTTATTAGTATAAGTCAGAATGAGACACAATATTATTACTATGATGCTAGAACAGGATAGAAGACTAGCCTTTGTAAGGAGCTTGCCATTTATTTGGCCTGAAATGTCAAGTATTTGTAAGGCAACCTCCGATCGACCTCTTTATCTACATCTTCCGTGTGAAGCCAGCTCACGACGACGGTGTTTTGTTGTTGTTATCAATAAGGCAACTGGCATTTTAGGGCCCAAACGATAATGCAGTTGAGGCAATAAAGCCTTTATTATTGTCGACTGTACGATGGTGACCTTTAAAATAGTTTATGTATTTGTGTATAAATACTTATAATACAGTTGTTCAAACATAAAGCTTTCTCCTTGATTATGTCGTCTTTAATAGATCCTACATAATGTCCTAAAGGGGGCTCGTGGCTAAGTAATAACAGCCGCACAGGTCGAACGATCAGGTTAACCTACGCTTGCCCGGCCGTGGATGGGTGACCATCTTTACATACCAAGACACGTCCGTGCCACGGAAAGCACGTTAAGCCGTTGGTCCCGGCTGTCATTCGTGGATTCTTTGACAGTCGTTACGGAGTGGTCAGATGCCCAAAAGTCTGACAACCAGTCTTACCAAGGGGTATCGTATTACCTAGTAACTGGGTTGTAGAGGTCAGATAAGCAGTCTCTCCATGTAAAATACTGGTATTCAGCTGCGACCGTTAGACTGGAAGCCGACCCCAACATATTTGGGGAAAAGGCTAGGCAGATAATGATATGATGTCCTAAAAGGTGACTGACTTCCAATAATACAAAATATTTGTATACATATTTGCACCCTCATTAAATAATGAGATAAATGGTTAATAGCTTAAAAGTGTGAAATAAAGTTAGATATGCGATTGCGGATATATTCGGCAAAGACAGTGGCAGACATCGAAGCTTTTCACAAAAAAGGGCAACACTATATTTTTTTTAAAACTCTGTAACAAAACCCAACCCCAATCAATTCCGATACTGAAGTTCGTTAGACTATGCTATCGAATGGGCCTCGTGCCTTTATTTCAAGCCGCGAGGTTGGGTCACAGCAGGTCGAGGACAGAGTTCCATCGAAAATGTGCAAAAAAACGTCAATTCGTTGCCGTTCAATTTATTCAGCTTGTTTTTATACCGTAAAAGAGTAATGCGAGACAGTTTATTCGTCGATCCGATAAAGAAGACTTCGGAACATTATTTAGATCCCGAGGTTCATTCGTCTGATGAAAGGTTGTAAGTTCTGCAAATTGTATTATTTTCCTTAGTTAGGGGTCAACCCTAACTAACAAACGTTTAGAATTTAGATCAATAAACGTATGTCTTGATTTACATTAGATAAAGCCGATATACACAGTTTCTGGAGATGAGCTCGTTAATTTAGAGAATGAATAGTTCACCAACATTTACCTTACTGCACACTTTGCTTACTTTACATTTGCTGTTTTCTTTAATTGATGTGTTTTTGTGTCAATTATGTAGGTCTTTAACAGGGCCGTAACGTCTGACACAATGAACGAAACCGCCCGAAATCAACGCGAGATTGGCGTAATTAGCTAAGGAATTGACGTCAATTCCCTAGCTAATCTTGCTAATCTCGAAACCACGTGGTTTCGAAGTATAGAATCGTTAATTAGTCATAGTGAATGAGGGCCTGTTCAAACCTAAGCGGTATTCGCTACCGTCTGCGGTAGAGAAAACCAAGTGGGTTTGCGGTAATATTACTGTTCACACCAAAGTGGATTTCGCTAATCTTTGGGGGTAGAAGAAAACCGAGTTCAAGTTTCGCTCAGGAAGGTGCACTTCTACCTACAACGGCAGCGAATACCACTCAGGTCGCTCTAGCCGCGGAACTTGATACTAAATACCTGAGCGAAACCCGCGCGGTATGTACCTCTACTCAGAGCGGCAGCGAATACCGCTTAGGTTTGAATAGGTCTTTAGGGCCCTGGCGTGTTTGGTCTCCTACACATTCCCTGCCTAAGTAGACGTAGACGGAGGGCAGACGCACAGCAGACCTTGTAGCTGTCATTTCGTGAACTAAACAGAAAACAGAAAATTAGATGTCCTTCAGGTTTTGCCAAGATTTTCTTTTCGCCGAGTGCCAGCCCTATTGTTGGAAATAGTTAAGGTTTTTCTTCGTGATTTGTTAGGATTCTCTGAGAAACAGAACAGAACTTCTAATCTAATAACTCACAGAAAGGTAAATGTATGTGCGAGTTTGGGATTTATTTCTTTTATTGCTACTACGATTGCTTTTCCTTTTTTTTGCCGTGTTGCGAATTTGGGATGGATACAGAAAAGCCTATATTGTTCCCATTGCTGGGACACAGGCCGTCTCTCTGTAATAGGGAGTGGGCTATAATACATCACGCGGCTCCAGTGCGGGTTGGTAGATGTCACAATATATCTTCGAATTTTTGGTTCTAGGACATGCCGATTACCTCACGATATTTTCCTTCACCGTTTTGCACAAAATGTTTGACAATATATTAGATAGAACCTTTTTTCAGAAACAAACATACATATTTACATTTATGAATAAACATTTCTTTGTAGAACATGTTTATTTATTTTCTTTTACGTTCTCCTTTTATAACAGTTTATTCTATCTGTGTTGTTTCACATAATACAAGCGAGTTCTTGAAACTTTAACGTTTTGCCCAGATTGTTATTGTTTTAAAAGTTAAATATTATTTTGCATCGGGTTGTAGACCAGTTGAGCAGAAATACAGGCTCTCGATCTTCTTCCGCATAAGTATTAAACTTATCAAAGTACAGTTAACCAATCCAATCAATATTTTAAATTGTGAAGAGTTTACTTGGCCTAGTGGCCGCAAGCGCTATTAGTGAGCATGAGGTCCTGGGTTCGATTCCCAGGTCGGGATTTTCCCAGCTGGATTCCTCAGTAGAAGCCCGCCTGGATTTGTGCCCGGTTGATGGCAATAGGCTCATTCCCTATTAAATGGGTATGGTTCCTATAGGTATATCTCTGCCTACCCTTTCGGGGCATGTAATGTACCTAAATCAATTAGTCTTCGTCAACAAGACCACATCGGTGCAGCTAACTTTACCACTATAGTCCAACCGTTGTGGAGAGAGAGTCCTGACCACCTGTCATTACGTAATTCTAGTAGCTAATAAAGATCAAATTCGCAAACCACGTATTCGTTTGTATGAAACTGACAGGTGTCAAGATCGCATTGTACTTTCTTATTAACTAAAACGGAATATACGAAGGTATTTAGGTACAATACAGGTCTAGTAGCCCGGTGTTTGCGCAACAGTGTCTCTAATTGCTCCGGACGCAATTATAACTTATAAGTTTAAGGAAAACAGACCGTCAGGGCTCTGCGGACACGTTTAATTTATTTTAGAGGACATGACATTACTGTGGGGTTGTTTAACGACACTTAAACGTCTAGTACTTAGAAGACTGTCTAATATTATTAGAACTAGAGGCAATGCAGTTGTTGAATGTGAGGTCCTTGGTTTAATTTTCACGTGAGGTAAAGTGAGTATTAGATGTTTAGAAAAAAAAAACCGGCTGCCAGTGAAATATCTTCAGGTTTTTTATGGCAGTACCTAGTGTCTCATTGGTCATTTCAGTCAAGCAAAGTACTATAGAGATAACCTGCAAAGTAATTGCGTAACACATTATCAATCGCTATCTGAATAATTTTCAAGGATATCGCTAATCCATTGCTTCATATGTTCGAAAATTTTGTCTGCTCAACAACGTAAATAACGCAATGTATGTTGTTGAACTGTCAAAATGAAACCCATTCCCACAGCGAGTGTGTGACGCAATTACCATCCCATTCCAGGGTAATAAGACTGTAAATTTTTCTTCCAAATATAGTTCTCTCTCTATACTCGACTTGTGAGTAGGTGCACAAGCACTGTGTAATCCATTTCTATCAAATAAATGTGTTTCGCTTTGGTAACCTCATTTCATAATAGACTAGTATTTACAGTTCTATTTTTACTGTGTACGCTTCGAAGTCATCAACAAAAAGCTGTTGTATTTAAAAAGCGCCCTAGAAAACCTAATCCACTTGAGTGCATGTGTGAAAACATACGGGGGAGGAACACGAACGGTGACGACTTTTCAACTTACGAAACGAACATTTCCAACGTAAAAAGTTGTTTTTGTAAGCTTGCCAATGAAATTCTTAGAAGCAGTTTTTTCCCATCTCAAAAAAGGGTCAACGCGCCTAAATAAGTTTTCACTTAAAAAAAACAGCTGTTTCATAGACAAGTGCAATAAACTACGCGGTCAAAATGTATGGAACAGCAATTTTTTCTAGGGGGTCTAGAATCATGTGCTGAATTCATGGTTACAGTTTGGGCATCGATGACCCTTCCACCCTGTATTTCATCAAAACGAAAAGAAAGGGCATGTACTATCGCGGACACTCCCGCTTGACCACCACTAAGTTAATTTTTGCTTGCACTCAAAAAATAGAAGCGCTCTCTAGTAAGCGCGCCAAGGTCAAATAGTTCGTCCGTAAAACTCATGAAATGAGTACACGTGATGCGTCAATAAGCTGCACAGTGCAGGTTGCAACTAATTGCGTTATCGCTTTCCTAATAGACGAAAATTTTAAGGGGGCGTGGCTTGGCGCCGCCGCAGGATTTAGGCGAAAAAAGTGATCAGGCGGAAAAGGCCGCGATGGTACATTTGAACAAAGCTAATAAATAAAGCTGAAGGCAAATGTCTGTGTGTGCATATGCAACAAACGCAACGCTTGACGTAACCTAATAGACCAAGCTATGTAGTAACGAGATTAATTACACTGTCTATAGTTATGTATATCTTGCTGTTAGGGATATGCGTATAATATGCATGTAATGTAGCATAAGCCTATCATTACAAATGCTGATTAAATATGCCTCTCATTATGATATAATTTTAATTACAGAGGTATAGCGTTGTGTTCTCATGTAATATTAGACAATAACAACGCATCTGTTTACCCACGATGCTGGCTCTTACGGCATCAATTTTTTTATGTTATCTTAAAGTTTTGTAAGAAAAAAGTTTATAGAAGGTTCTGGAAGGTGTCGTTATGATTGAAATGAATTTATTAAATATAAATAATAGAAGAAATGTTTTATTTTATTTTGTCACCGTATTCGGTATGCAAGCGAAGGGCTTTTTGACTTTTCCTTCATGAAATGTCACTTTGTCTAGTGACATTTCATGAAGGAAAAGTCAAAATGTCTGGGTCTGACATAAGCTACCGGAACTGCTAAGTCAATCCTGTTGAGTCGTAAAAATAAGAAAAGCTTTGAAAGCTATTGACACTTGCCTAGGGTTTCTAGTCATGAAAAATATCCTCTAGCCCTACATGATTCTTATGGCGCGTGGCCAATTTCGGAACTAACGCTACCATCTTGTTTTTTAAATACATTTCATAAAACAATTGTCCACATCTTTACCAACAGCGCCCTTCTATCAACGTCATTCAGACGCCAAAAGATCCTTGCAGCAGTGTATTTGTCACAATAACAGAGGCTTTTAAAATAAAACAAAAATGGCGTTCCCGCCCACATTTGTGTATCTTGTATACTGATTTCCACATAACTTCTAACAAGAACTAGATCACTAACAAGATTAAAATGTGTGTGAACACAAAAATAGAATTCTTAGTTTTATTGTAAGGGTTCGTCCACATCTTGGAAGGCACAGACCGCGTTTTCCCGCAAAGAAAGAAGTAAGTAACACGTATGGCGTGTTTGTGTACGCACCCTAATACGACTTTTGATATTGGTCACACGATGAGTTTAAAATTAAATAAATAAATGTAAGAAATATCTAGAGATAAAAAGCCTGTGATGTCCCATTGCAGGGCAAAGGCCTCCTTACTCTCTTTCCACTTCTTTCTGTTCAAAGCTGCTGAGGACCAGTTTTTGTTGAAGGAGTCCAGCTCATCCCGCCATCTCCGTCTGGGCCTGCCGCAATGTCGCTTGTCATTAAGAGGAACCCATTGGGTCGTAAGTTTAACCAAGAGATATCACAGGTTCTTCAATATTTTTTTGGGAAAATAGCATCAATTGTACTATATATATATTTTTTCAATTAAATTGAGATGAAGAGGTATAGATTTATAGAAATATATTAGAAGGTAACCTAACAGCGAACAAATGCGTGATTTTCATTTATAAAACTCAATTTTACGTTACGTGTTTCACGTAAACTCATGTAAGTAATTAAATGTAAGATGAGTCGTTAATCTTGTAATTTGTCCATTTATATGTCGAGTTATATCACAACGGGGGTAAATAAACTAATAAAACACGACGTCATATCGTCACTTTCACTTTAAATTGCAAGTTAGTGAGACGTAAAGAAACGAATTGCACGAGTTTATATTAATATAGATTGTAAAACGCAATTTCGTAATTAAGTTTTATGTAAGTAAAGGAGCCATGTTGCGACAAAAAATGTTTGATTACCAGTTTCGACGAGACTGCAAATCATTAACTGATATGCGCTTTTAATTTGTCAATACATTTAGGTGTAGCCTTGAGTTAGTGAAAAAGGGCATACCTGTTTCTGCCCATTCTATTGCAAAGCCAAAGTCCTTCCCTTTGTTTCAACTTTCCAGTTTTAAATCAGACCTGTTATTTTTTGAAACTGGGCACCAGTCAAAAATACTGTACTAATGCGGACTTAATGCCCGAGGCATTCTCTACCAGTCAACCTTAGGGTGATGCAGATACAAAATATGGTATGGTGTTGTAGTTGTCAGTCAGACTCATACCTATTTAAAATATTAGGTAATTACCTACACTTGGTTTGCGGAAATAAGATGTTTTCAGTAGAAGTGACGTAAATATCTTCTAGTATTTGAGAAACAGGCTGAATGACGTCGGCAGAGAGCGAGATCTACCGTCGTTAAACGTCATATCCTATCAGTATAATACAGGCCCGTATTTACCTGTATCGGCTAGCGAAAGTTACAAAATAAATTAAAAAACACGGTTGATTGTTTAAACGTTTATTGGTCGTTAAATTGGAGCTACTGTCACTATCATTTGGTATGTCGCAACACGTTTTGGATGAATACTACTGTTAGCCATGCCCCTATAGTTTGTTTCACAGGTACTTTTATTTCAGTACTGGGACGGAGTGATTAAGTGCATCTACGACGTACGGCATTTCATCCAAACTATCAAGCCCTTGTTTTTCGAAATGAATGAACCGATTTTAATGAAACTTCGTACGCATAAGCAGGATACAAAGGTCTAAAAAGTTAGTAAAGAACATTTTCGAAATGTGTTATTTAAAAAAAGGATGACTGGAAATCTCTGTTTCTATGGAAAATTTATTTATTTAATACTTCAAGCACATAAATGCACAGAGGCGGACTTAATGCCATAGACATTTTCTACCAGTCAACCTTTGGGTGATGCAGAGACAAACAATGGTAGCTGCAACATGTTTAAAATCGGTCTAATTTGGCTGTAACACCAATTTTCGAAAATGTTCTTTAAATGAGATACATATATTAATAGTTGATCGCTGACTGTTCACACCTCCGGCGCGTACTCGTTTCTCGTTAATCGCAGGCGGAGAAATGTGCCTAAGCTATGACGAAAACATTGTTTCTGAACAATGACAACGTTTTCATATACATATTATTATACAGGATGAAATTGAATACATGCGACAAATCGAAATGGGAGATTGTACTCATCATTATGAACAACTTTTACTATGGGACCAAACCTGAAATCGCGAAAAAAAAAAAACAGCTGTTCCCTACATTTTGACGAGTTATGCGAACATAAATGTAGGAAACAGCAGATTTTTAGAATCACCCATTTCGATTTGTCGCATGTTTTCAAGTTCATCCTGTATAGCACCACGGTGCTCCAAGCGATTATAATCTTAGCAAGAGCTATTCTGTAAACCTCATGATACACGGGTTGACGTTTCTATTTGATCTTCTCACACTACCGGCAAAGCATTGTAACTGACATTCAATTAGGACTGCACACCCACTCCGGGGAAATAAAGTGAAATGAAATTGTTTATTCTGTAAAGAGGATACCGAAATCACTTTTACACGTCATATAAAAAATAAGCTAGATGGAGTCGACATTTCCTATCCCCTGAGAAAAATTTAGCTGTGCCTGACAGGGTCCATAATTGATTCTATTGTTTTATAGGTACTTACCACCTGTATGTGTACATTATGGATGCAAAAAAGGTTGAAGATAATTGAATTGAAAAAAAAATGGCGAAAGAAACTCAGGGGCCAAAGTCTCTTTTAAAGTCCAGATATGATCTTGGTCAAATCATGTGAGTACCATGTAGATTAGTGTCTGGCCTTTTAGGAAAAGAACCACACAGATTTGAGTGGACCTACCCAGTCAGTGTCATTTGTCAGTTATCGTGTAACTCAAATCAGACGTGATGACACCTTTAGAAGGAAATGGGTGAATAACATCACACCTAAGGCATAAATATGAATAACCACGTGCCATTTCCCAGTTCTTATATGTTACATTTACAAGGGACGTGAAAGAGAGTAGAAAATGTCCTTATTCGGGACATAAACGATGCAAAATAAATTGAATGAACATCAAAATATGACACAAAATTGAATTTCCATGTGAAAAGACGTAATCGGAACATAAAATAACAAAGTTAAAACCACAAAGGTTGGCGAGTTAGGTTAGGCGAATCGAACAAACCTTTTAGTCAGATTTACTTCCATGTTTCCCAAAGGTTTAGGGCTCAGGCGTCACTCCGACTAAGAACTGGAACCTTCATGATTGCAAGATTAAAATATATATTGTTTTTTAATTGAAACTCGACGTGGGCAGTAATCGCATAAACTAAAGAATTTTGAAAAGAGGAAGCGCTTCGCTTCTTGCCAAGAAGTGGGAAACATAAAAAAATGTCCCACGCCTGGGGAGGCTTAAAAGGTACCTACTATTTTTGAAGTGAAAACTTCTTTAGGCGCGTTGGGCATTTTTTGAGATGGGAAAAAGAACCATTGAACTCGCGACACTGTTACCGACACCGCGCTACATTCAGATGTGTTCGTCTGTCCTCGGGATGTACCTACTCGGTTTTAATGTATATCCGATATGTCAGTGAGTGATGGCAAAGTATTCTGTTTGTGTTTTGTTTTCACTTCTGTCGGCACTCCCGGAGTGTTTTTTTTTTTAGGGCCTAATGGCTTATAAAACACTTACGCTTTTTAAAACTATAAAGCCGTAGAAATAGAATAATTACCCACAAAGCCCACTCCAATGTACCTCAATTTACCTGTCTTTCAGCAAAAATAATTAAGTCGCCCAAAATACGTATTAGGCAAAGGTAAACTCGTTTAAACCTTAATGGCCACCGGGGCTCGGCGGACCATTACACCTATCAGTGCAGAGGTGATTGGCCTAATCACTAAGCCTAACCAGCAATCAGGAGGGTTACATGATTCCTTCGAGGACAACGCCGCTTGGCGAATAAATTGTTTTTGGCAATACAAAGTTGAATGGATGATTTGTAGTGGTAGATGGTAATTAATATTTTGGAAATTAAATAGAAGGTATTCCGGAGGTTCGTAAGCCGTGGCCTCACTTGAAAGTACTTTTGGTAATGAAAACACACAGTGCGACTCAAAGTAACAAGATATCTACTTATGACAGTCCCAAGTAATTTCTATACATTTAATTACAATCGGTTTGGCAGTTTAGTAGTGATAACGTTTATTTTTTTATGAATCCGTATTCAAGTCATAAACATACACCCAATCACAAGCGGTAAAAAACATGATAGTCAGTCAACAAATTTACTGATAAAAGACTTGATCCGGTTACCAGATAGGATGTTAACAATTTCACAGCTATGATTCTGCCAGGGACGTTAATCAGTGTTGGACTATGATCTTGTTAACATATAGATTAAAATACTCGTTTCAATTTCGTACTTTCAATTTGTTTAAAAGGTTTATGCTGTGGAGATGAGTGTTTTTCAGTTAGTTGTTAATTGCTTTTACTGGTTCAATGGGCAACTGCGCAACAATGTCAGCCTTTATACCATTTTGTATAGGTATCACAGAGAGACTATTCATTTTAAAATAAATTTAATACCTACTTTAGGTATTTCGTCATGCATGAAGATAGAAATGTCGTTACTTAACTACCGTGCGGGAGACCATCGAAACTAGAAACGCTTTTGAATCACATATCTACTGAAAAATTCTGATTTTACCTATTACTTTTCAATCCTTCGTGTACATATGCAAAATACACAGATAGTAGGTACATTATTATAATTATTACGAAGAAAACATTATACTTAAATGCCCCCACCCTCTATAATTAAATACAACTGGTGAAATGTGGGTGTATTACTAGGTCCTGTTTTGATTTGTTTTTCTCACTGCGATATGAAACCTCAAGCGGAGCGTCATCGGAATTATCATCAAGTGGAATTTCTTCTCTATCGGCGAAAGACACGTTATTCTTTTGTTTCTCTTTGCACAGTTTTTGACGGACGTATTTGATTCAGCCTTAATTTCGTCACCGGGCACAGCTCTGCCAAACCCTTTGGGTATTACATGCGTGATGTTATGTTATGTGAAAACAGAATTATATCACTCAGACTCATCATCATCAAAGGACACTGATATAAAGACAAGATATGAGGAATTTTAAATTTCTATAGAAAACTTATTTTTCTCATGACTCCGTCTTTAAATCTGTGTCCATTCAAAATTTACATTTGGGAACCTAGATATTCTGTAATCCAATTGGAATAAATACACACTACATTAAGAATATGATTTACAAATTATTTTGGTATTACCTTGGTGATAGAAGCAGTGATACAGCTCCATTTTATTTTTATGGTGATACCTTATAATGACGTCAATGCAGGCTTATAGTTGGTGCAAACGTTAAAGCTCTTTCACATGGATGCGAAGTGGCAGCGATTATATATAAAAAAATAGTACCTACTACCTAAGAAAAGAAAGAAAATTGTTTATTCTGCAAAAACAAAACGCACATTTTGTTACCCAGTAACTAGGTTGGTGGAAGTCAGATGGGCAGTAGCTACACGTATACTGGTAATCAGTTGTATCCGGTTAGAGTGGAAGCCGACCCCAACATAGTTGGGAAAAGCTTTGACCCTATTATGTTTAAGACCATAGACAACGTATTTTTATGACCGGAAGTTTTACCTTCGAAATCAGTTTTATTTTGACCTTAGCTTCGACCTTTAACCTACTGGTAACATTATGCTACCTTTCATATATCACTCTCCCTGAGCCTCATTATGGCATGATCAAACATTTTTCGTCCGGATAAAGTTAATAAAAACTCAGTTTGAATTTCAGCTACTATCAGTATCTGCTACTATTACCATCTACGTTATATCCTCACAATCTCAACAAGATAAGTATTAGTCAAGATCAATAAATATTATGTCATAACAAATTGCCAACATTGAATCGCTGACAACTGCTCATTGTGTTGCATCGGTAGTTACATGCAAGGATGAAATATGACGCGTCGGTCGACGCGCCTCAATGGCTGCAAGATCAACGTTCTCAGCAGATTGATCAACTCTTAGCTGATGTTAAATGATTGATTTATTGGCACATTGCATGTGGAGGTGGTGTAGAAACAGCTGTTGTTCATAAGAGAAGTTATCGCTTGAATGTGGTTGTCACAGATTATAGCATAAAGATGGGACATGACCAGAATATGAATGGTGTGGGCATCCGTATGCAGGCACCGCAGAATCGGTTGTTGTGGTGATGTTTGGGGATGGCCTGAGTACAGAAATCTATGCCTTCTATGCGATCCCTTCTAATTTTAAACACGTATTTCGGCAGCGATCGTCGTCGTCGCGTCTTTCTGTATTTCTGTGTGAATGATGGTGACAATGATCCATAGTGATGCTCTTGTGTTTTAGAGCTCCAAAATGTTCTGATTTTGCACCAAACCAAACCTACCAATATACATGACATTCATGGATACCCTTTATCTTGAAAAATTTACCACAAAGTTGAGCTTTTCATATCAAATTCCTAATCTTTGTCTTACCACAAGTAGTCCAATCGCATCAAGTTTAGACCTTTACTTAACCCCGCTCTGTTAGGCAGTATTTTAAGTTCAGACAGATTTATGGTGGGTGTCTCACCAGGCGGCTAATCGGTTGCATGACCAACCATAGGTTAGGTTACCTTTTTTGGCAGTACGACCATGGTTGCGCCACCATGGTGTCCTAGTGAGATATGAGCCTTTGGAAAAGGCTAGACTAGACTGATGTTATAAAGCGATTTTAGAGATTATCTTTATTTTGTTTAATAACCATATTTTGTCTCTGATTTTGTAGCTTGCTGTAATGATTACTATACACATACAATAATATACATATTTAACACGTGCTGTTATAAGTAAACCATTTATGACGGGGATCGGAACTGTTTCTCCTAAACACAGGTTATTTTGTAACCTATCTAGGAGAACAGTACGGCACCCACTAACTAGATTAAGAAACTTTACGCTTGTGCTTTATATTAGGTCCTTACATATAAAATTAGCGTTTTGTCGTACTGACCACTTTGATCTGAAATATCTCCTCTTTGGTTAAGAATTCCAAATTCAAAATTATAAATTCATTTAGCTGGTACATTTGAGTTTTGAAAACAGTCATTCATTTGGTTTTTCCTCATTATTTTTATTTGGCGTCGCTTATTACCGCACAATGGAAAACATGAAATATCGGTATATTTACGAGTACGAGTTCTACCGTGGCACCAGTGCTGCAGAAACAGCTCGAAGGATTAATGATGTGTACGGCGCTGGTGTCGCAAAAGAAAGCACGGTACGTTTTTGGTTTCAACGTTTTCGTTCTGGAAATTTCGACCTTCAGAACCAACCCCGTGGACGGCCGGAGACCAAAGTGGAAAATGAAGAATTAAAGGCTATTGTGGAAGCGGATCAATCACAAAGTACTTCAGAGATAGCTGCAGGCTTTGGGGTAAGTGATAAAACTGTATTAATCCACTTGATTAAATCGGGAAAGTAAAAATACTTGAACGATGAGTACCTCATGAATTGAGTGGATCGAACTTGCAAACACGCGTCGATTGCTGTGTTACTTTGCTCAACCGACACAATAATGAAGGGATTTTAAATCGAATGATTACTTGTGTTGAAAAGTGGATACTGTACGTTAATCGGAAGCGCTCGTCCTAATGGCTGAACCCTGGAGAACCAGCCAAATCCTGTCCTAAACGAAAATTGACTCAGAAAAAGTTACTTGTGAGTGTTTAGTGGACTAGCGCCGGTCTCGTTCACTACAGCTTTCTAAAATCTGGCCAAACGATTACGGCAGATATCTATTGTCAGCAACTGCAAACCATGAAGGAAGAACTAGCTGCTAAATAACCGAGATTGTTCAATCGCTTTAGGCCACTGCACTGCACAACAAATAACCACTAAGTTAGATGAGCTACAATTGGAATGTCTGCGATATCCACCGTACTTCCCGGACCTTGCTCCAACAGATTACCATTTTTTTTGGAATTTGGACAACTTCTTACAAGGAAAAAAATTCAACTCCGATGCGGCAGTCCAAACCGCCTTCAAAGAGTTAATTGATTCTCGCCCCCATGGTTTTTTTAGTAACGGGATCAATGAACTACCTATGAGATGGCAAAAGTGCATAGATAACAACGGTGCATACTTTGATTAATTAAATATACTTTACAAAAAAAAAAAAAAGACTTTATATTCCTCCCGTACAAAACGCCAATTTCATATGTAAGGACCTAATATTATATTACCTTACCATATCATCTAGTCCTAGTTGAACAATAAATCTTTATTATTATTATTATTTAAGTATTCCACAATGTCATATCAAACTTTAATTCTCAGCTCTAAGTGGACAATGCACAGGTCTAGTAGTTTATAAATAAACATTAAACAAGTAACTAAGAGCGGGCGTGAGCAAGCAATGAGAAGAGCATTGACCTGCACGAGATACTGTACAAAATTATCTTAGCAGAAACTAGCACAGAGTTATAACGACACCCACTGAATGGAATAAAGACAATTGCTAAAAATGTGACAAAACCGGTGCATTTTTTGTCAAGTTCCTTTGTGTTTTGTTTTTTTTTTGTTTCTATTCATTATGTCTTGAGATTCGCGACTGTAATAATTTGAAAAACGTTTTTGGTGACTCAAACTACAAGTCACATTAAAACTTGTTTTTTTCCCCTTAGATAAAGGATAAAAGGCATTCATAGCGACTTCATTGCAAGTTAATGAAGGAATCAGTATAGAACAGTGATGCCTTCTAGTTTTAAAGGCCAGGTCTTGAGGTCATGCTTTGTAGAGCTTGAAGTGAGACCGACGTATGCGCATTGTTTACGCAGTAATTCATTCTCGAGCATTGACTTGGTGATTTTCTAAGTTTTTAAGGGGGGCATTATAATAACGATAACCTGGCTGCTTTGATATTACTATTTAAAACTCATGACCTATTTACACATAGTTACTACCGATGCAAACGCAAAAATCGATGTAAAGAAAGCTTTTTAGCAGGGTTTCTGCTAAAAAAAACATAATTATTCTAATGTAAAACAAGTGTACATGTCGCAGCCAACTGGTTAAATTAGCCGTTCAGTTAACCGCCTAGCCTTTTAACTAAACGGCGGCCGTTCAACTAACGGCCTGAATAATATTCAATTACAGTTTAGGTTTGAAGTTTGTAACCAATTACGCGCGAGCCGAATTGGTCGCAGTAACTAAGCCAGGGCACCCCGACCAAATGGGTTAGGTTAGATTAGAACTGTGACCAACCGCGTGCGAGCCGAGAGAGCGAAGCGAGGCGAGCACTACTTCTAAAGGCCAGGCAGTTAACTGAACGGCTAATTTAACCAGTTGGCTGCGACATATATACAACTATGACAATCGCTTATCTATATAATACTTATCACCCGTCTGAAGTGCCCTTATCAGTCGACGTAAGCGCGAAGCCACGAGCGAAGCCTCTCAGACTAATCTATCATTACGCTGACTCACAGGTTACGTAGCCATAGACAGGTGACTCCTATCGTGCCAAGGTCAGGTCATAGAGTATTGACAGTTTATCATGTATATTATTATATTGATATCGATTCTCATGTTATTGCAGATATCGATTGGTTTATTGGAACTGGCTACGAAAGTTTGAGACTGCAGCTGATTTTTACGACAATACTGTCAATCAATACGCCGCTAATTTCGTATTTCAACCTGTTTTGAGCATCAGTAGCCTGGCATTTACCCTAAAATTTGGTAGATCGCAACTTTTTAACCCAGTTATGACCACAGATGAGACCGATTCCACCATCAGGCTTCAGTTTACCTGAGGCTTTGGATTGTCTAGACTTTAAGGGGGAAGCAACATTTGAATTTTGCGGGCTACCCTGGCGATTCCTCCTTAAGGCATGCACCTGATGCTGATGCGCATTAGTTATTAGTCAGCAGGATTAGTAGAGTTGCTGGACTCAGGACTGTTCATGAATGGGTACGTAGTACTTTAGAACCATCGAAGGCTCTTAAAATGCACTCTGGCTTTGGTAATAATCAATACATTAAGACACATAAAACGGACACCTTCCACAATCCACAGTAACATTATTTAACAGTGTCACGTGCTAAATCCAGGCCACCGTTACCAAGGTCGAAGCTGTTAGCTAAAATATAGGGTACAGGTAGTTTATTGGTTTTTCCTTTTATTTATGTATCAGTGTACAGAGAGTGGTAATAGGTATCGATCAGTGTTGTGTTCGTTTATTTAGTTGCTGTTTAATCGTGCGGCAATTGAGGGCGCTGATTTGTTTGGGTGTTAACGTTAGTTCTTTCATTGATTTTATTGTTGTTGTTAAAAAAGGGTTTTTGTTTCACGTCCTTGGAATTGCTTTTGCCTATGTAATAACTCCTGATTCAAAAGTTTTCAATTATTAATTTACTGCCATGCCTTCAATAAGTAGTCTTTGATAGATTCTAATGTATTTTGTGAATGTGAGAACGTTGTACGCCTTGTAGACTGTAGATTTGTAGACCATTTTCTATTTAATTATTAAGTACCTGGTACTTGTTGAGAGGCCTACACTGTCCTCTCATACCTATTAATACATTTGAAAACATTGTAAAACCAATTATCTTCAAAAGAGTAACCGCGGAGTTTCTTCCAAGCTCTTCTCCATAGGAAACTACCAATGGGAACCGTGCCTAGCTTCTGACGTTTCATAAGTGCCCATGTAGATTTATGTGATAAACAAAGTATTTTGGTTTTTAAGACGTGTTTCTTTGAATATTCTTGACTTCACTTGCCTTGATTCTTAATTTCACATTGTGCTTCACAAAACTTTGGAACTATTCTAAAAGCAGCATATTCAAGTACTTGCTAACTTGTTTGACAACATGACGCCTTAGCTTTGTCTTCATAATGTTCTACACACATTGCTAATATCTCTCTATTGAATCATTGGAGTGGATACAGCAACGTTATTGGTAACATTAATCATTCGTGTTTCGCAAGCCGTTCCCACATTAATGTCAATGCATGACCGCTCAGCAATGTCTTGAAATGATACTGTAATTGGATCTATTCCTATGATTGACGTTCTTTCATCATAAGTTGTGCAGAATGTTTAGACTGCGTTACCACAGGAGCATCAAATCAAGAATGTATCACACTAATACTATAAAGGCGAAAGTTTGTGTGTGTTTATATGTTACTTCTTCACGCTCAAACGGCTGGACCAATTCTGATAAAGTTTGGTATGAAGGTAGCTGACACCCTTTATTAACATATAAGCTTTATATCCCGATATTCCCACGGGATTGAAACTTACGCGGGTGAAAACGCGGGGCGCAGCTAGTCTTCACCATACATTCATATTAAATTGTCTGCTTGGAATGCCTTACAACAGGATAAGGTTTTTTGATATAAACATGGGTTCCATTTGTCCATCGGACAAGGACAAAGACACTATCCTAGAGAAGCCAAATTAATCCATTCGAATAGTTGCTTGTTTAAAATGCAAGCTCTCATCCGCTACATGCGTACATAAAGAACCCCTTTAAACGTATTCACGACTCACGATTAATTGTGTAAGTGAAGCTCTGGAGCTTACAAAGTTGCAACATGCACTAATCGAACCTATTACAATACGTGTGGGACGTGGGATATAACAGTTCTCGTGAATACAGGCTGGTTGAATGTGACATTTGAAAATCGAATATATTCAAAGACTTTAGAACGTGGAACGACGAGGAAAACAACATGGCGTCGTGTCTTATCCCGCAAGGACGCACGTCATTGAAATTGTGGTGGGCTTTATTCCATATTACTTTGGGATTTTCACAATTGCATTTAGCATCTTCGTCAAACCTTACAGTTCTTTTTTTACTTTCCTGGCTTACCTAGAAGCCTTTAATCATAGTTTGCCTGTCCAACGGAAACGAACGCTCCTGATTCATTATTAATATGTACATATGTGGTGTTACATCTCAAGTAGATAGACATAGACAAGCATATGCATCACTAGACGCAGTTTCCAGAGACACGAGTTTGTTTGTGACTAAACTTAGCACTTAAGCTGTGGGACGGCTAACGATAACGGTGTTGGGAAGTTTAATTTCATTAGACTGTGGGTTTAGGATAAGTTTGCACTTTGAGGTCTCGTTTACATTAACAGAGTTAAGTAGTAAGTACGGCAGGTAAGATCTGCAAATATTTACCTGCCATTTTTCTCATTAACTTTAACAAAAATCTTACGTGTGAAAAGGTTGTGAGTTCTCTGTCATACAGATAATCACGAAACCGTAGATAAAGTATTCGCGTTTTTCTTATCCAAAATTCGGGGATCAATATACTATCTGAGTACCAAAAAAATTTATACAATAAAGACATCTTCATAATTTCCCTGCGTTTTACCTTGGGAGTGGAAATTAAAAACGATAATATTTTCAAGAAGAAAATGCGTGTTATTTTCTGTGAATACATAAACAAGACCGACATTAATTATTCAACAATAAAGGACCTTTTTCAGATAGCGACACGACTGTGAAAGACTGGAGTACGGCTTTTAACGTAAGTATCTACTAGAGGGACAGAGGGTGGCACAGGGGCTAATGGTTCTTTGTGTACGTGGATGTAAGGCCGCTAAGCTGTTGAGTGGTGTATTATGTATGACATATGCCTTGGGATGTTTGTACGAATGTATTTGATATATTAGCATAGCTGCCTATAATGTTTCCACTGCTGGGACACAGGCTTCCTCTTTCTGTGAGAGGGAGTCGGCCGTAATCCACCACGCGGGCCCAGTGCGGATTGGTCGATGGCACATGTCTTCCAAATGTTTGGTTCTAGGACATGCCGGTTTCCTCACGATGTTTTCTTTTTTGAGAGCAGTGGTGATGAAATAATTTACACTAACTAAAGTGCCTGCCCCCTGCTCTTTGATATATTAAATGGAGAATATAAAAAATGCCAAATAATGTTTTTCATCCGGTATTTCTCAGTAGCAGCTCGGATTTTGGATTTCGTGCCCGATTGGTGGTATTAGGCTAGTAGCTCACCCTCTACTACATGGAACTTAACTGGCGGGTGTGTGCTGGTAGGTACACCACTGCTTAACCCATCTGGAATTACAGGCGTGATGTTATGTCATGTAAAAATGTAATTCAAAAGTCTCGTTACGAGTCGTTGCTTGGTGTCTAGTAAATGTTGCTGGAATGGTGAGATTTGTTACTTGTGTGAGAATTGTTACTTCAAATAGGTAGTTACATTTTTCGATGAAAAATATTATGAATGGCATAAACTGAGTGGGTGTTTATTTAAACTTCATTTCTTTTTAGGGTTCCGTACCTCAAAAGGAAAAAAACGGAATCCTTATAGGATCACTTTGTTGTCCGTCTGTCTGTCTGTCAAGACCCTTTATCTCGGGAACGCGTGGAGGTATCGAGTTGAAATTAAAACCATATACTCAAACTTCTAAGTTAACGTAAAAAAGATACGGCCGTTGATGCCGCAAAAAACGTATATTTCGACACTCTCAAGGGAATCATAATTTATAGGGTAGGTACTTCCCGTTGACCTAGAATCATGAAATTTGGCAAGAAGCAAGGTCATGTAGCACAAGTGAAGGAAAAAATCCGAAAATCGTAAATTTGTAGTTAGGTACATTACAAAAATAAAATGTTTTCCCGTGATAAACAATTTACAAACTATTATCTACCTATTACCTACTTTGTACGGAACCCTCGGTGCGCGAGTCGCATTTGACCGGTTTTTTGTTTCAAAGGATCACTTTCATACAAATTGCGTTGGAGTTCCCTCTCACAGAAAAGTAGTACTTACGAGTACTTAACTTATAAAAAGAAAGCGTGGGTTTCCCGTCTACTTCACTATTCTCACAAAGAAAAGATAGTCCCTCTGTAATTCGCAAAGATATTGATTATAGCCAGGAAAAAGATGTCATAAATCTTTCTATCATTATTTTATAAAAGAAGAAACAATTCAGCGTTGGGGCAGATGAAAACTATTTGAAAAGCGGACGAGGGTTTATTGCATCAAACTGTTCTACAGTTTCAAAGGAAAAGTTGTTCTGGACAACTTATAATTGAGTTGTGTCGAATGAAAAATAACTTTTGAACGAAAATGAGGACGAAACTATTGGTAAATTGACACTACCAGTGCGGCCGTCGCGTCGAAAAAATGCGTTTCTGACATCCGTCAGTGCGACAATTCTAGTAGCTAATAAAGATCAAATTCGTAAAACACGTATTCGTTTGTATGAAACTGACAGCTATCAAGAACGCAGTCTCGTCGGCCGGACTTGGCCATATATGAAACATTAATTTTCTCTTGACTGTACTTACCTGTATTAAAGACAAACCTAGATAAATTTGGATAAGAAAGATTTCAAAACAGAAGAAGAACTAGCAGGGGATCGAGAAGGGGGGGGGGGAGGGGGGACTCAGGGGATCAGACCGGAATAAATCGTATTAATATGAGTAGCGAATTACATTGCTCCGTCCCTTGAGAATTGGCCGTGTATAGGTACAAATCAATACGATGTCCAATGAACCCCGAATACACGCGGTTTGTTGCTAGGCAAGATGCTACACACAGAGCCATTAGTATAGCTATTACACGTAAATACAGAAATATTGATCTAAATCAATCTTTACATGCTGAAGATGGGCTAAAACCAACACCATTTAATACCAAAGATCCATCTTGCATAGATAATGGTCAAATACTTAGAGATGATAAACAATACCTCAGCTCTGTTGAATGCCAACAGCCATCTAAAATTGTACGTCCAAACCAGTAATGTTTGAAGTTTCCATATTGTTCACGAACATAATGAATAATTTGCGTATTATTGGCATCAGTGAGCCATGACCCAATTGCTTTGAAACGGCTTGTCTTTGTTAGCAACTTAGCAGTTCAGTTTAAGGGTTTGGTAATGTTTGGCATATGGCTGCTTAAGCTGGGAGTTGTATGGGTTAGCTGGAACTGGTTTATTATGATAGTTATAGACAGAAGTGTATATTACACCCAGATTTATATTTTAATAGGAGGCGAACCTATTGTCATCAACCGGGCACGGACTCCGGCCTGCTACTTAGAAATTCCTACCAGAAATCCCATAACAGGGTTATGGGTTTCTTTACCCGACCTGAAGATTGAACTCAGGACCCAATTTTCAGCAGCAAAACAAACATGTTGACAATTTTACTTCCAATGATGGCAAAGAATTTTAAAACAATGTTTATTATTTTATTGCTGAATGGGCCCTCACTGGACGACCTCGTTCACGAGTGGGTGTTGAAATGGGAAAGCGATGGATGAGGTCTATAATGGAACGAGCGTGTACAGAAGATGACTGTTCACTCTGGCTTTGAAGGCAGACGGATTATAGGTGGAAGGGTCATCTTTATAGAGTCATCTCAAAAGGAGCCCATTCCATACCGTGTAAACATTATGAACACGTTATGTTTTAAGCGGTCATGTTCTGCTCTCCAAGTTTTAAAACTTTTGCAAGATGGGAAGAGCTCTTGCCAACTTTTCTTTATAATCCAAGCTTTTAAGTAAATTCTTGTGATGAGAAGATCTACTTTCACTGAAATGCGGTTTCAAAATGTTTGAAATGCTTGTGGTATTGTCAAGTAGACTCGAAGGTTCACATGGTAGGGGAAGGGCATAACTGGGACACAATCCACGATTATACAAGTAACCAGACATACATAACGTCCTGTACTCAATAAAAAAGGGCCATTTTGTATCCATTCTCAGTGCAGCAGTGGCCGGACAAGAGATTGCACCCGTCCATTTTTTACGATGTAAAAGATTATTACTCGATTTTTTTTTTTTTGTACGAAACTTCAGTTATTAATGTTTAATTTTCTCTGCTTGAATTGAAAGTTCCCCTAAGTAGTACTTACAAAAAAGTAGGTATATGTACTATAAAGTACCTATGTTCTACCTACCTATCTATATTTACATCTTACTAGTTTCTTTGCGCAGCAGAAAGATCTTTGACACTTTCCCTCTTACTAATAAAATAAAAACGTTGTATAGTTACACAACGCTGTCTTCTTCTTTCGAAAGTCAAATTACTGACGACTGAAAGAGAGAAACCGGTGTGTAAGTATTCATCTGATATAATACGTTTATTTGTAAGGGGGCTATTGTATTAGACACTTCGTATAACTCTTCCTTAGCCACCTTCACGTTATGTGGATTCTGAGATACCACGATCGAAACTAAAAGTTTTCCAAAATCTTTTATTTTACTTGTCTCTATAAAAAGAGTTTGAAGATTCTACCTGTCGCCATTTTTTGGCAATTTGCCCCGATCAAAAATTCCCTGATTCAACAAATTAAATGAAATGGCTCCGGTGACTTGGCTACATTGCCAATATATACTTGTAAGTGAATGTTAGTGGCACCTTGAACTTTTGCAGACATCAATCCTTCAGCGAGACCGCTTTAGCACTTATGCTGATGAGCTTAAGGTATATGGAAAAGGGTGTATCTATTATTTTAAAATAAAACAGTGATTTTTTTCAGACTAAATCTATTAGGTAAAAAGTCTAGTGCTATAGTTGTTTGCTGTTTGAAATGAATATATCCATAGCAACGACATTTCAATTTTTTAAACAAGGACTTACATAACTGCTTCATGTTATTAAATATCAAGAAAGTAATAATACATACTTCAATGTTCTTCAAGTTATGGCAAGAAAAGCTGGCTCTTTATTACATATTTTGTTCCAGAATTTCAACGAAAATACAGTGAAACCAACATGTAGTAAGCGGAAGTTTTGTTTGCCCCAAGTATATTACGAGTTAAGGAAACAAGTCGACATTAAATCTATAGTAATTGAAATACAAACAATTAAAGGAAAATTGGAAAGCGCAGTTCTAGTCGTAGAAGAAGTACAAATTTCGAATCGAATGAGTGTTTTGTTACAACTAAACATAATTCTGATAAATAACAACTCTCTGGGTATAAACGTGAACGATATCGCTACTTAAAATATCGACACAAAAATATTTACGCGCATCAAACTTTTTCAAAAACAATTACGATAAAAACTTTCATGTAAAAACTTTACTTTTAATACTAATTGTTATCTAAGGGTCAATCGTTGATCCAAGAATAAGGGCCTTGGATGAAGACTCCGTTATATTTGAAGAGGCTATGTGGAAGCGTGCGAACCTTGACCTTTGCGCACAAATCAATTATGAAGAGTATTAAGTATCCTTATTCGGATCAGCTGATTGAAGAGGTAGAGGCTTACAAAAAGCTTAGCGATGTAATATAATGAAAAGTGGTGCTTTATTCAGTAGAGGCACATTTTTATTATGTAGTCTATTGTTCGACAAAGTCACATACATTGTTCACAGGATTTTTGTGTTCCATTTTTTTAATCGTATTAAACATGTGCTAAATCTTAATAACATATAGGAATTAATATTCATACCAGTCAAATTACCCCATAGAATGACTATTTCGTTTTGTCACAGGCCATTTCTAATCTAGGGAGTTGTATTGATGATTTTAATGATTATTATATTCTGGAAATACTAATTTTTTACCGCCGTAAATCATATTTTGATCGACATACAACCAGACACTGAAAATCGCAAAAAACCATGAGCCTTATGGGATTTCTCATCGGCAAAGATGACGAACTTCCATACTAACTTTCATCCCCTAATTAACCTCTTTGGGGGATGCATTTTCAAAAATGCTTTTTACACCTTCGTTATACATTTATGTAGCTCTTGTGCAATATTTCATGCTTCTAGATCTAGTTGTTTACGCTGTGTGTTGTCTGTCAATGAATTTAAGTTTTTTATAATACATCAGATTATATTATTAGCTTACCGTGGATGGTGAGCAGCGTCGTCACCCAGAACCAATGCATCCACCAGTGTAATGTCATGACGACAGCTTGAGACGACTCTCTGACTTTTCCGACCTGAAATAAAAACAACATACATATTAATATTCCAAAGTAGGAGAAGGATGGAGTAACATCTTATCTCAATAGTAAATGGGACCTTGGCTCAAAGGACCAAAAATATTATTCTCACAAATTATTATTAATGACAAAATTATCGCTAACTATAAATGGTTTTTAATGAATCATTTATTAGTAAACAGTAAACAACCATTTACAGACACCTTAGTATATTTCAGGAAATATCCCATTTGCCTAAAACAACGAATTCTAATTTTCCCTCCTTCCTCGAACAACCCAAATAAATGGACATTTTAAACTAATTAATAAACCATCAAACACACACTGCACGCAGTTAACCATCGAAAAAAGCAGAGTACAAAATTCATATTAATTCCACATTTGGTGTACGCAAATGAAACCGCAGATTTCAGGGGGCCTTAAAAGGCCACTTTGGTAGAATCATAAAACAATTCATATCACGCAATTCATCTGTTTGACAGTTTCAAACCTATATATCCCTGAAGGGTTAGGCAGAGGTGTACCTATAGCATTTTACGAATCTCCTTACAAAACTGTCATACAGATGAAATTGCGTCATATGAATTGTTTTATGATTCTGCCAAAGTGGCCTTTTTAGGCCCCCAAGAAAGCGTTCGCTGAACTGGTACTTATATGATTATATACAGAGTGTATATATGTGGATAGGTATGGAATATATATGAGGATAGCGGCAATAACAAAGGGGATTAGCTATCCCCGCGTTTCCGCGAATTCAGTCTCATTCATAAAAGCAATGTGTTAAGTTGTGAGCGGTAGAATTTCAGGGCTTTGTTTGAAAAGAATAATGTTCGAATATGTCATAAATCTCGATTCATAACGAGATCTGAGTCGAGATTGGTTTAAAATCTGTCCTCGATGCGTATTGATTCACTTGAATAACGTGAATAACTTTATAAAAAGAAAACGGGACGAGTGCGAGTTGAACTTGCATGGGGAGGTTTTGAACGATGAATATGTTACCCACCAAAAACATTTCATGTAAAGTATGTTGCCAAGGCGTACATACATAACGCTTTCACTGTAAAAAAAATATCAGCACCCAAATTGCGTAACTCACTATCAATCAAAATCTGAATCACTTTGAAGGATTTCGGTAATCCATTGCTGTCTATGTTCGAAAAATTTGTCTGATCAACAACGTAAATGACGCAATGAACGTTGTTGAACTGTCAAAATGAAAGTATTGCTACTGTGTTACGCAATTAATCAAAATCAAGTCCCTAACTCCTCAAGGCTTAATTCTACAAACCTTACATCTTGGTCAAAATGTACGGCTTGTAAATATTAGTCCTGCAAGTTTCACTAGTTTTTGTAACTTTTGTAACAATTGTTACAAGTCATTATCTTAGTAATGATTACAAATTGCTTCATGATCAGCAAAAACCGTCCCCTTAATGTCATGATTTTATTGCAGCCTTGAGGTGAACAAAAAATCTTTACGCAGCAAAAACGGATTTAGCTACTGTTTTGAAACTACGAGTACACCGAATGTTTAATATCTCGTCACTTGTACCCGTAACTCACAGAAAGGGATTTGCACACAACTGAGAAATTCATATTACCTGAGCTTCTGCTCGTAAATTTTCGTTCATTAGAGGGAGAGATATGGCATTGCCACGGTAACTTTCTAGGTATTTAATTAAAATTTTATCAAAGTTATTTTTGACAAAACTTTTTCTGTTATACCTCTTTTACCTCTTTGTATTTTTTATGAAATCTTTCGCTCATTTTTTAGGGCAAGGTTACACAATTCTGTTAAGAACTTTCTGACTTTTAATTTTCCTCTGCTAAGGTTCCAATTTCAACCAGTTCTTTGATCTTTAAAACTTAACCAAAGCGACTGACTACAAAATCACCCAAGTCACTATTAGTTACCACACTTTCCTCTCGTAAGCTTATCGTGACAAATGATCGTTAGCAGAGCATAATGCTATAGTCATAGCAAGCTTCGTTACCCCCCATTTGCAGCAACAGCTCGTGAATACTCCCTCGGAAAATAATTTGAGGGAACTTGCCGGAAAATTACAGATATGGTAGTGATGTTATGTTATAGTGTTGTGCAGTTCGACGCTTTTGAAAAAGATTAGGGTTATTAGGGGACTGGGAACGTGACCTTTGGTACGGGGAAAAAGATTTTGTGTTTTCTTGTCCTTCTGCGATAATTGTAGCCTTGTAAATCTGGTATAAGTCAAAACGAGAATGAGTGTCATCGACGGGAACACGGATGAGCCCTATAAGATGGGCGACAATGGTGGCGATTCCCTTGTTCACAAACTAAACTAAATTTAAGTTCAGTGCATCCTTTTCTTCCTATATAATTAAGAAAAGGACAGAAGATGCATTTTAGTTTAGTCCTGTCAAATTAATCAGCGCCTGGCCGCCTGATACTACTCCATACAAGTTTAGACGTGATTAAAAACTTGCCTACTAAAATTACGTCAATTTACGTCAGGCGCAGATTAATTTGACAGGACCAAACTAAAATTAATCTTTTGTCCTTTTATTAGTGAAATAGAAAGAAAAAGATGCACTGAACATAAATTTAGTTTAGTTTGTGAACAACAGAATCGGCACCAATGTTATAAATTTACAGTGAGGTGTACTTGAAACGGTTTTGTGTGAAGATACGGGGAAATATAGATATGTTTTCATTTTCCTCCCAGTCTTCGCATGTGTTGGAAGGAGAAACTGCATCGTAGGCGATGTGCACTTAGCTCCTATGTTTACGAAGATTATGTTTGTTAGAGGTAAGGCAGGGGTGACCTTTGGTATACGAGGAAAATGTTTCGTGTTTTATTTTTCCTTCCGTCATGTTCGTACGTTGGATATTATAATTTCCACATACTCATAGGTACCTATGTGATGGTAAATTAATTGCCGAAAATCGAGTTGAATGGCGTGCTATAGGAGAGGCCTATGTCCAGCAGTGGACTGCTGTAGGCTGATGACGATGTATCATAATTATGAAGTAACGGACAGTCAAAGTAAGAATGATGTCATAATTGTTTATTTTGAGTTTGCCCAGCATTTTTCAATAGTTAACAAAATTATACTTGATAGCCCCAGAAAATCAGTACAGAAATTCACTTGATCAGAGGTAAGACCGCAATTTCCTATAGTACAATCCAACAATCAATATTTGAACGTTAAAAAATGTTGAACGTTAAATAAAAAGCCTCGTACTTTTGACACACTTTCAAACTGCCGGTAACAAGAACTCCTAACTTTTAAACGGCTAACGACAGTTTTTTGTTTCAATAAAATTTTGTTCCCGCAGTTAAAAGTTGTAGCGGGAAACTGCTATCGACTGGGGAGGGTTCATTTGAAGAACACAGTTTTACGAAAAATAGTAGTGATATACGAGCAAGAAGAAAAATATACAAGTTCATATCATCATCATCATTTAGCCTGAAGACCTGCTGCCCGCTGGACAAAAACTTAGCATCGCCATAGTACAAGTCGATGTGGCGATGCATTCAGTTCATATACACCGCACATATTATCTACTAATGTGGCGACAAATCATCGAGATTTCCGTATTGTTTCTAAGCATAATATAAGCGTATTATACAACAACTTAGAAGAATGAATTTTCTAAATAATGGTAAAAACCGTATTAAAATCCATTGAGTGCTTAAAAGAACTACGAGGTCATGAAATCAGATACGGTTGGTCGGATACGAAAAGCGACTTTGTTTTTTAACCATTTATATGTATATAGATTCAAAAATAGTGCCAGGGTTTGATGATTGTTGATGATGAAAGTTACGTACATCAAAAACTGTGGAGAAACAGATTGTCTATATAGATTCTAGAGTATCCGTAAAATGTCGTTCTCAGTTAACTTTTATGGCATTCGTAAAAAGATAAGCCTTTATTTAGTATGTCGTTATCATCTTTAGCCTTATCCTTAATGTCTATTGGTGGGTTTGATTTCCTATTTCCTTAGTTCCTACCAATCCAATCTCCGTTTTTAACCGACGAAAAAAAAGAGGAGGTTCTTTAGTCGACGCATATATGTCATGTATATATATATGAATGTATGGCCCTAATTATAATTTCTTATGTAACGCTGCTCTCAAAACGGTGAAGGAAAACATCGTGAGGAAACCGGCATGTCCTAGAACCAAAATTCGAACACATGTGATATCTACCAACCCTAACCGGGCCCGCGTGGTGGGTTAAGCCGGCTATTTCTCGAAGAGGGGAGGCCTATGTCGGCACATTGTAGGCTGATAATGCTTATGTAACACTAGATCCAAGCACATGAGACGTACGAAATTATAGGTACTGAACCTTTCTTAGATTAAGAGTTTAATGTTATTAGAAGTAAAATATACTCCATTAACTTCAAGGGTACGCTAAGTAACGAAGCGTAGGCGTCCTAAGTCAGCTGGTAACAAACAAGTGCGGAATACAGCTTTATCGTCGATGATAATAAATGGTATTGTATATCACTCACGTCCCCTCGCTATTTGCTTACAGAAAAAGTGCCTCATTAAAAGAAAGAACACAAGAAATAATAAATGTCTAGTCTTTGAAGATATAATTAGTTCAATTATTCGTGATTTGAAACAGCTTTGAAGATTGTTTTTAGATTGGTTGATTTTAACGAAACGTTTATAAAAAGTTATCATTAATAAAAACTGCAACTTTTTGAAGCAAGTTTCAGTAAAGAGATCATCAAGTACCTGTTGTGACGTTTCGTGACGTCTTTAAAGATCTTAATAGCAGACAGAACAGCAGTTAACTAGATCGTATGCATTATAAAAAACTAAGAGTTAAAACATTTTTAACCATACGTAGACAACTCCGCCTTGCAGTGTAAATATGGTGCTGTTCCACAAACGATGGGATACTTGATATCATTTCTTGTTATCATGTGCCCTGTCAGCTGCACGTTACAGGAACGCTAATAATGGCTAATAATGTAGAACTGTAAAGGTAGACAGTTGAAATTTCCACAGAGTGTGTATATCTATTGCCGCTATAACAACAAATAATAAAATAAAGTAAAACATTAGAGTAGTCCCCATACAAGAAACGTGTTTAAAAAAAAAACACGTACCTAGTGTAAAATATTGTCGGACTTGAACCTTTCGTATGCGAGTCCGACTCGCACTTGGGCGGTTTTCTCAATAGGTACAATTTCACAGAATGTTTACCAACAACGCCCCCCTGTCAATGTCATTCAAGTGCCAAAAGATTCTTGCATTACAGATATAAAACCATCGACAAAATAATCCTAAGGATCTGAGGTTAGAACCAACGCTGAGCCATTTAAAAAGGTGGTTACCACGAAGACAAGTATCTTTAAAAGCAATTTATGTGCTCCCACGCCGCTCACTGAATAATAGATAAACATTGAGTGCTATGCCGTAAGCTTCTTATCACCCTTCTACACGTGAAACTGGGAACTAAGCTGTAGCGTTTAGCTTTGTTAACCCTTTTATTTTGTCCTTGTGCAGTATATCGGAAAGAAAATAGGTATTATAGATAAACGTGTACACGCGTATATGCTTATATTGTAAGACAAGTACTGGGTATATTGGCCATATTATATCGTCACAGAATTTATATAATTTATGGTGAGTAAGCTGCTTCAGTGCTACGACCAGCATTTAAGAGGGAAGTACCAAGGTAGCCCAAGAAATTTAAATGTTCCCCTATTGATTGATATTTCATGAAATATCAATCAATAGAGATAGATAGAGATAGAGCGCTATTGATTGATATTTCATGAAATATCAATCAATAGAGTTATCTAAACTTAGTAGGGTTGATGAGAAAGAGGGTGCGGATAAGGAACTACTCGAAATAAGTTTTGAGAATGGAATATAGAGCCTGTGATTTTGAATTTAAATAATAGAAATATTGCGAATGGGCCCTTTACTATTAAGAAAAAAAAAAATCAAAATTCACAATAGGTTGAATTTAATGAAAATTAACTTTGAAGCTGTTTCTCCAGATAGACGGTTTCGTAATTCGTCGTAAACTAATCCAGCGCCACTGAAAAGGTGCTCACTAGGGACTTTTGATGGAGGGGCTGAAAGATACTGGCGCACAGCTCCGTAAAGTTCAAAATATTTGGGGTTCATTTTTCAGATCTAATGCAGCGAGCAAAAGACGGAGATTACTTTAATTTACATTGAATACGTCAACAACACTTCCTCATAAATTCCTCTAAGGGCTGATTTTACCAAAGTCAGATAACTTTTATCCTTGGAATAAAATTGACAACTGACAGTTCTAGTATGGACTAACTGTCAAAAATTCAATAGTTATTCTCAGGATAAGACTTATTCTAGGTATAAAAGTTTGGTCGAATGAGCCCTTAATGAATGAGGATGTGGAAGAGGAAGAGGAATATTTTGGGGATGTAGAAGAGGATGAGGAATCGCAAAAAAATTAGGAACATCCGCATTATGAGGATGAGGAAGAGGAATCCTTATCAACCCTATTTGAGAGGGTTGTATTAATGATTTTAATTATGTAAATACATAATTGTTACGGTTGCGAATCATATTTTGTATTTTGTTCAACATACAACTTGATACTGACCTGCAAATTGCAAAAACGTAAGAAAATTTTAATTTCGCAGGCTACCCTGGATCCCTGCTTCCCCCTTAAGGATTATTCACGGCTGTTCGCACGTAACCGGTAAGTAACCGGATACAGCTCGTCCTTCCAATTTTTACACAAGAATAAATACCAGCCTTGTGGTAGCGCGTATAAAAGGCTTCGGAAAATTTACGTGGCGGATTCGACCAGGATGAACGTGAATCACCCTTTATACGCAGTTGGGTCTGAATGGGTACGTACAAATGAGTTGTGTATGGGTCATGGGATTTCGTGGATAAAGGTGCGTTTTTAGTTGAGTGACGTAATCGTGGGTGGCTGCGTCAGCATGCGCGGGTAATTCTTTTGTGAGAATTTTATTGATGTGGACGCGTGTTTGGTTTAGTAATTAATCGTAATTAGAAAATTAATAATGATTAAATAATCATAGCGCAACTTTGCGATGTTGAATTCTTGGTTTAAAAAAGTGTCCGTGGAGTTTCATGCCCGTTCTTCTCCATAGAGATCTACGTTTTGGAATGTTCAACTTTCTGATTAACTGACCTGTTAATGGTTTAATTGAAATTAATGCTTTGAGTTTAAGTTTGTCGGGTTAAAAAGACTGAAGTCACCCAGTATATTATGCCGAATTCATCGATGCTAAACGTAAAAGGAATGAAACTGACAATAATCTACAACCACGGCACGAAACATGCAATGCAAGAAACATTGTGGTCTATGAACGTCCCGATTTCAATAAATATAATATTATTATGCATCCGAGCTGGCCATAAAAATATTAATTGTCCAGCTGTGTGAAACGAAACATCGACTCTGAGCGCAGCAGGTGGCCCTACAAACTACAACACAGTACCTTTTTTTTTTTTTTTTAACTATGGCATCTCGCAGTTCATCCTTTATGAGGATGGCTACTGCTTAACCGGACTTTCCTGTGGATGCCTCGAAACAACACAGTACCAATGCTATTCATTATTTTATACTATAAACATTTAAATAAGACCGGCCATTCTTTATGTCTTCATACTCCCCGTTGATTTCATTGAGATATAATTGTATGAAGTTACTATGAATAGGACGCTTTTTGCTCTTTTAACGTTAATGGCGGGTGTCTTCAGAAGATTTTCTATTCAAGGCACTTTAGAAGACATTTTTATAAAACGGTGGTCTTTAGAGCTAAGGTAATTGAAAGTCTAACCTTTTAGTATGTAACCTGTTGAGTAGAAAATGGAGAAATTATCTTAAAAGCTCTTTTGATGTAGCGAAATTAACTGAGACAGGTACAAAAGAGATCGTAGCTAAAAAAATAAAATGGTTTACTAAAACGTTCTAGATTCTAGGTGGCGTAACGGTGATTGTTACATAAATGAGGCACACAGAAAGCTACTATATCACAATATTATTCCATCTTACTGTCATCATCGTCTCATTTGGCAATCCATATTTAATATTAGAAATTCGAAAGTAACTCTGTCTATATGTTACCTTTCACGCCTAAACCACTGAATGGATTTCGATCAAATTTGGCAAGGAGATAGATGGCATCCTGGGGAAGGTCATAGGCTACTTTTTGTCTCAGTAGCACGTTGCTGTGGGATAATTTCCGTCATCCACGTAATAAGGTTAAAGTATACCTAGAATTTTTTATTTCACATATTATATCCAGACCATTAGAAATGGGCCAGGGTATAAAGGTAATGCCAATTAAACATATTATACTAATATTCTGAACTCAAGAAGCTTCCTAAAGTCACATGCAGTAGGATACTGGCGCAAGCTATGTCGCACCTCTTGTCCTGTTCTATGTGCCCCAAAAATTCCGCCATAGCGACCACTGCGTTGCCATCAACGATGCCATGAACGTAGCGAATTTTTGGGACAATTTTAATAGAATGTCGTGCTATCGAGACGACGAAGAAGACGCAGCAGGGTGAAGGCAATCAACGCAAACATACATAAGCCCAAACACTCACAATAATGCACATACGTCTTAGACCACTGTACAATCAAACACAAATCGAGTCTACAATTACAGCGCATTTGTCTGAGAGTACAGACCGTGAAGTGATTATCTTTTTGGGTGTACCTACTCGTACGATATGGCTCGATACGCATGACCTGGCCTAAGTGCCTACCCTAACAACAGTCTAAAAACAAGATGCTAAATAGTATGATAATAAAAGTAAGGAAACAAATAAAATCAGCACAAAGAAAGTGCGTGGTACGAGGTGGTGGTGATGGTAGTGGCTTGTGGTCGTACGAGATAGCTGGTATACGGTATTAATACAAATATGATATGGTTGAAATTAGAAGGTTTATACAGGCAGATGATGAGAAATAAAAAGAGATGCAGGAGAACTAAGGTAAACGGCATAGCCCGAAGAATTGGCAAACTTAAGTGGTAGTGGGCCGGGCATATTGCTCACAGAACACAGCAGTGGACGTCTTTCTATGATATTGACAGGCGGAGGAAAAAGACGTATTGCATGTACCCAAAACAAAACTATATAAAGTCTTGACTTTATCGAATAGGAGTCAAATAATGACCTTCATTATATAAAACAGTATTCATATGATAGATGGATTTATTCCGGTAGGTATGATCCCCTGAGTCCCCCCCTCCACCCCTCCTCGATCCCCTGCTAGTTCTTCTTCTGTTTTGAAATCTTTATTATGCATAGTTAATTCAAGTTCCCAATTAGATATCCCATTTTGCTTTTGCTATGGTCTCGATACGCATGACCTGGCCCAAGAGAGTCGGCCTAACTATCCGCCGGTCTAGACGCCAATTATCTAGCAAAAAAGTTTGAATAGTCTTGTTTGGAGAATGAATTGATTTCGACCTATAAGGTGCTGTGTTTTTCTCCGAATTGTTCGACTTTTCTGTAACTGTTAGTAACCATAATAAAAATAATAATAGGCACATTCATTCAGACACCGAGGACTTTTTGACTAAATAATAAGAGCCGCACAGGTCGATCAAAGGTTGCCGCGGTCGGTTCGTGGATGGGTGACCGTCCATTATATATGGAGACTCCTTCATGACTCGGAAAGCACGTTAAGCCGTTGGTCCCGGCTGTCATTCGTAAGTATATCTTTGCAATCGTTATGGGTAGTCAGATGCCTAAAATTCTGACAACTAGTCTCTTAACGAGAGGTATTGTATTATCCAGTAACTGGGTTGTGGAGGTCAGATAGGCAGTCGCTCCATATTGGTATTCAGCTGCATTCGGTTAGACTGGAAGCTGACCCCAACATAGTTGGGAAAAAAAGGCTTGTGGTAAATTTTACCAAAATTGGACCCCTTAATACTGTTCATACCACGTTCTTATTATTTACTATACCTACTAATATGCTCTAATTGCGTTCGTTGCTATAACTTACCAGTCATAATCGCTCCCAGTGATTAATTCCGTTCTGTTCCCCTGAGTCCAACTCCACCCCCCCCCCTCCTCGATCCCCCGCTGGGCTAGATTTGACGATTCTGTTTTAAAATCTTTCTTATCCAACTTTCTCATTCCAAGGGATTTGGGGTGCTATTGTAATTATCATAAATCCTATCCCTAATATTCCCAAATTAATATACCAAGCTTTACAAAAAAAAAACAAAAACTCGACTACTGAAAAGGAGCGGACCTTAACTGCTCAACACTCAAACTATCGTACCCTGGTGACCTGCCTCGCTTCATACTTTTCAACGCGTCTTTTACATCTTTCACGCTGAACCTTACCTTACGTGAGGAAGTACCTTCCCGAGGTCGCATGCCGCTGTACTAACATATTATAAGCCATGGTAGCATGTGACCACGGGAACGTACACTTTCTTGTTTCATCCTTTTCAGTACGGTTTAGTTTTTATTAAAATTATTTTTTATTTAATTATTTTGGGGCTTATTTCAGTCATATTTATATTTTTGAAATGTGCTAATTACCTAAGCCCTTTCATTTGATATCCAAAAAGGCATGATAAGAAAAATAAAAATTTAGTTCATGACTTTATGTCCGCTAGAGGGCGCCATATTCAATTTAATGTGACGTCACATAGCCTATAACCAGCGGAAAATCAAGACGCCTCAACGATACCTTCTTTGTCTAATTTATGACAAGAAGTTTAGAAGTTATGAGGGAATAGCTGAACATACATACATACATACCGGTCAAAATCATAAAACCCTCATTTTTGCTTCGCCGTAGTCGGGTAATAATGGAAGGAGAATCCCGCACCGAACAAAGTTACCTAGAGGATCCTCACGTAAAAAGGTCTGCATAATAATATTATTAGGTTCAAAAAAAAGTTGACATGACGTCTCTAGCCTTTGTTTCTCCTTGTGAAGAAATTCTACCAGTACCGTATACTCATGAAGATTAAAGCTACAGAAATAGACACTCCAACAGACTGTGAGGCTAGCATATACAGTGGTAGCGAGGCCCTCAATTTTGTCTTTGAAGCCATGCGGGTGTATACAGCTCTAAATAGAAGTTTCCTTACTACTACTACTGTAACTCGAAGAAGGAATATTCCTTAAATTAGTTATAGTGCTGGTTAAGAAGTTATAGTTATGGAGGGTGGAGTTATTGAGCTGCCTTGTTAGAAAACTATTATTTAGTCAAACAGTTCAACTTATTTCAAGATATATACTTCGGGATATCTTCTTCTATATAAAAATCAATAGCCGCTCGTTAGTCTCGCAAAAACTCGAAAATTACTTGACCGATTGTGATGAAAGAAACTTTGGTAAGTTGTTGTGTGCGCGCGTAAAAATATTTGGAGAAGGCATTGCAACGTATTAGCTAGTATCATATACTAACGACCCGCCTCAGAGTCGCACGGTTTTCATGTTTTGAGAACACTTTGAGATTTCTTCATTATAAGTAAGCTTAATAGTAATGTATATGTCGCAGCCAACTGGTTAAATTAGCCGTTCAGTTAACTGCCTGGCCTTTAGAAGTAGTGTTCGCCTCGCTTCGTCCCTCGGCTCGAACGCGGTTGATCACAGTTCTAACCTAACCTAACCCACTTGGTCGGGGTGCAATGCCTTAATTACCGCAACCAATTCGGCTCGCGCGTGATTGGTTACAGACTTCCAACCTAACCTGTAATTGAATATCATTCAGGCCGTTAGTTGAACGGCCGCCGTTTAGTTGAAACGCTAGGCAGTTAACTGAACGGCTAATTTAACCAGTTGGCTGCGACATATACATATATTAGCTTAGCACACATAAACCATGACGTCCTAAGTAGCGCCAATATGCAATCTTCGGCCTTTTGAAATGAGTCTTGCCCAGCTACCTACTGCAAATCAATGCATTCATAACCTTGGATGCAATATGTTGTCTCTCCACGTCGTAATTTGCAACAGTCTGAACAAAGGCGAGCTGTTGCCAACACAGATGCAGTATATTTTGAAAACCTTGCAAAACCTTTATCTTCATTATTTGCAGCCTCGTTCGTACCACCCAATGCTGCTTATGGCCTACTCCGGTTTAGTCATGATTTTCTGGTCTTTGCAAGTCTCATTTAGGTCTAACACTTTATGAAATTTCACAAAACCTACATCAGCCGATGGATTTTGTAAAAATCTCACCGTGAAGGCTTAGGTGAAGTGAGCTTGAACTGAGCTGTCAATAGTGTCAATACCCAGCATAAGGTGGAATGACAGCTCACTTCACCGCAGTTCCGGCAGTTCAACTCGTTCCAGTGAGTTCGTCCCGCAGTAGGGGACGTCCTTTGTTTGTCCAAGTAGTTTCTGCGGCTGTCGGCGCGCTATGATAACGCTCCGACTCTGAAGATGTGCCGAATATAAGTTCACGAAGAGAGTGTATTGTTGTGTGCCGCCTTTCTTTATATACAGGTGGGTAGGAAGTGAAGTATTCTTCAGGCAGTATGTACTTGGCTTGTTTTATTTTAAGCGATCATGTTTAAGTTTTAAGGGGGAAGCGCCAGGATAGTCCGCGAAATTCAAATTTATTTACGCTTTTTGTAATTTGCAGGTCAGTGTCAGGTTGTATATTGAACAAAATATGATTCACAACCGTAACAAGTATGTATTTACAGAATTATGATCATTAAAATCCTCAATTAACCATCTTAGTTCACATAATCCTATTGATCGATATTTCTTGAAATAGTCATTAAGGGAGTAGTAATTAAATTATAAGATTCAATACTTTCACTGCTAATATTAAAAATCGAGTACTGACCATCATCAAAACTGTCTTGTTGCCTAGGACACACTATTCCTATATTATACTGGGGTTATAAATATAAGGGGGATAATAAAACGTGCTGCAGATTAAATGTTAAGTAAGGAAATTGTTATTCCTTGCTTATTTCTGCTAGCTTGCTCCTTAGCCTTTTTTTTTTTTTTTTTTTTTAAGGATGGGAAATCATCCAATGACCCCTCCCGCTCTGGGTGGAGCGGAAGGGAGTGTCAGACTCTTACTGACTAAAACCCATCCGTGTTCCTTCCTTAGCCCTTTATGTTCCGGGGCAGCGGTAACCCTTTCGGACAATCCCGCTGCCCCGGCAGGCTTCGGCCCTAACGGGCCCCTCCATGTCTGCTGACATCTCTTTGAGGCGCGCGTGGAACACATACGCGCCGTCCGGCACGGGCCTGGTCCTGATCGGACGGCGAGCTACCCATTACTCGCCGTCCGCAGGCCCGCGCCTACGGTGGCCGGGAGTCGTCACGCGGCTCCCGACGCCCGGAGCGTCTACCGCGGCGGCTGGGACGGGCGGCCCTCTCGGCTCTCTCCCTCTCCCATCCCGCCACCTCCTTCGCTAGCATGACTGCTTCGCAGAAGGAGGTGACTGCCTCCCACTCCCTCTCGCCCCGGACCATGGCTTGGACCAGGGCCGGGCGCGAGAGGTCGCCGCCGCTGCCGATCGCCTCTACGAGGACACGGCGGTGCTCTGCCCAAGCGGGACAGACCTCCACCGTGTGCACCACCGTGTCCTCTGGGCGATCCTCGCAGTGGTGACACCCGGGCGTTTCCTCCCGCCTGATTATGTGCAGGAACCTCCCGAAACATCCGTGTCCGGTGAGGACCTGCGTCAGGCGGTAGGTGAGGGCGCCGTGACGCCTCTCTAGCCACTCCTCAAAGAGGGGCCTTACCGCCGCTATCGCGGCGTGCCCTGCGCTGGGTTGCGACAGTCGCGCTTTCCATGCCGCCATGAGATCGCGCCGGAGGTCCGTCCGCTCCGCAGCAATTTGCCGCGGAAGCGGGTTTTCCCCCCGGCGTAGTGCCTCCGCGCGCCACTCAAAGAGGCGCGCGAGGACTATCGCCTCCAGATCCCATGGCGGCAGTCCGGCAAGGAGGCTTGCCGCCTCGCGCGAGATCGTGCGGTACCCCCGTATCAGCCGTATGGCTACCACCTTTTGGGGCGCGTTCAAGTAGTGGGCGGCTCGAAGCCGCAGTGAACGCGCCCACACCGGGGCGCCATACACGGCCATGGACCGCACGACCCCCGCGTAAAGCCTCCGGCAGGAGGCGTTTGGCCCCCTCAGGTTGGGCAGGAGCCGCTTGAAAGCGGCCCCAGCCCGTTCCAGTTTGGGGGCCAAACGTCGGAAGTGCTCCACGAAGTTCCACCGGCTGTCGAGGACGAGACCCAGGTATTTCATCGTCGTCTCGACGCCGATGTGAACCCCTCCTACCGTAAGTTGGGATCCCGATGGTGGCCCGTTCCGAAGCCCATGAAATGTCATGGCTTCGGACTTGTGCAGAGCCACCTCGAGACCCAACTGCCGGATCCTCTCCACGACTATCGCAACCCCGCGTGTCATTACGTCGGCCGCCGCCTGATGCGACCTCCCCTGCGCCAGGACCAGCGTGTCGTCAGCGTAGCAAACTACGCTGACGCCATCAGGGAGGTCTGCCCGCAGCACCCAGTCGTAACCGATGTCCCACAGGAGCGGCCCCAAGACCGATCCCTGCGGGACACCGCACGACATCTCTCGCCGGTTCCATTCCCCATCGCGACCGGGGTAGATGACGGCTCTGTCCGTCAAATACGCCCCGACTACTCGACGGAGGTAGGTCGGCACTCGGTGATACCGGAGTGCCTCCCTAATGCAGCTCCAGGGCAGGGTGTTAAACGCGTTAGCGATGTCTAAAGACACCGCCACGACCACCCCACCCCGAGACACCGCGTCCCCCGTCGTGAGGGCTCTCACGCGCATGATGGCGTCCACCGTAGAGCGCCCCTTGCGGAAGCCAAACTGGCTATCCGCAAGATCCGGCCCCGTCCTCACCAGGTGCCCGACGAGGCGGCCCGCAATCACTCTTTCAAAGAGCTTGCCCACCTCGTCGAGCAGCACGATGGGCCGGAATGCGGACGGAGAGTCCGCAGGGCGCCCTGGCTTCCGAATGAGGACCAGCTTCCCCGTCTTCCAACGGAGTGGAAACTGGCCCCTCTCCATACATGCGCTTAAGAGCGCCTCCAGTCGGGGTCCAAGAGCCGTCGAGGCCAGGGCCCAGGCTTTACCCGGCAAGCCGTCGGGCCCTGGGGCGGTATTTTTGGCCTTCAGCCTGCCTACCGCCACTCTCAGATCTACCCCGGTCACTTCAGGGATGTCGTCGTCGTCCGCGTGGTCCGCTTCGGACACCGCAATTGGCGGAGCCATGGGCGGGGGAGTATGCTCCGCCCGTGAAGGGAACAGAGCGCTCACCACCTCCTCCACCAGCTGGGGGCGGAGACTCTGCGTCAGCGGGGGGGCCCAGGTGCGGAGTTTATTCCGCACCATTTTATAAGGGCGCCCCCACGGATCTCTGTTCAGAGTCTCCACCATCTCCTCGCGGGCCAAATTCTTGGCCCGCTGAACAGCCTCTTGGAGGGCGGTCTTCGCCGCTCTGTACCCCTCGTACAGCTCCGCCTCCGTGGCTTCCGCATCCGGAGGGCGAATGCGGAGCCTGCGGTGCCTGGTGTACCGGTGTCGCGTGTCAACGCACGCCTTGCGTAGCGCCTCTACCTCCTGCGACCACCAGTACACCTGACGTCGGGCGCATCCTGGCCGGACTCGGGGCATTGCCACGTCACAGATCTCGGACATGGCCTCCCGGAACCACTCAGCCTCGTTGTCAATATCGGCAGGCCTGTCTGGTGATGACACCCAGGCCTGCACGATTGAGGCTTCCAGGAGAAGCTCCCGGTCCAGCTGCTTCAGCGCCCACCGCGGACCACTCGGGGCCTGTTGGACCGGCGCGCTGGAGGTCTGGGCGGAGACGTCGAACCGGATATACCGGTGGTCGGAATAGGTCTCCACCTCCTCCATGACGCGCCAGTCAATGACCTGCTGTGACAGAGCGGGGCTGGCGAACGAAATGTCCACCACGGACTCCCCCCGCATCCGCACACAAGTAGGAACAGAACCCCGATTTAGGACGACCAGGCCTGTTTCCAGAGCCCAGTCCTCCACCATCCTTCCCCGCATGTCCGTGTAACGGGAACCCCAGGCCAAATTTTTGGCGTTGAAGTCCCCGAGCACTAACACGGGGAAGGACTGGTTTCGGACGACGACAGTCAACTCTGTTAGAGAGTTGTGGAACTCGGCGAGAGTTCGGCTCGGAGAGAAGTACACTCCCACTACTACTATCTCTCCGAACCGTGCTGCTACGCACCCCTGTCCCTTCGTGACACCTTCGAGGGACGGGGTACCGGCGGCGGCCGACGAAATTATGGCCACTGAGCCGCTCAGGTCCTCCACCCAGTCATCCCTGGGCGGGACAAAGTACGGCTCAGCGACCACGGCGATGTTGATCGACCACTGCGCCACGCTCTGGAGCAACAGGTCCTGAGCGCAGGCGCAGTGGTTGATGTTCGCCTGGAGGAGACGTAATGGAGCCGTTACTCCTCCATTACAATCCCCTCCCGGGCCTCTTGAGAGGCAGCGGCGCCAGTGGCAGCGGCGACGGTGGCGGCGGCGACGGTGGCGGCGGCGACGGTGGCGGCGGCGACGGTGGCGGCGGCGGAGGGCCTGCCCTTCTTTCTGGTTCCGGCGGGTGGAGCGCAGGACTTGCTCCCAGCCCGGTGATCAGCCGGCTTGCCAGCAGCCGCACATGCAACACAGTGCAGCGCGGCACTGCACGAGCCGGCCTTATGACCGGGCTGTCCGCAGCGAAAACACAGGGTGCTGCGGTCCTCCGAGGTGCACTGGACGCCAACGTGGTGCCCCACGTGGCATCGGAAGCACCTCAGAGGTCTGGGCTCCAGCAGTTTTACCTGCGCTGACACCCAGCCCACCAGAAGTCTTCGGCCCTCCACAATGGTTTTGGCCGCCGTCACGGGGCAGCTTACCGTTACGGTTCGCATACCCGAAACGTCAGGACGTAAGGTGCCCGCCTTAACCTGGTCGGCCAGACACCCTCCCGTCCTGACGACGGCGGCTACCACCTCCCCTTCCGTGACGGAGTCGTCCAGGCCCATAATGCGCATATCTGCACACTTCATGGGCCTGGAGACACGCACCTCCTCCGCATTAAGGGACGCCCTTAGCTTTTCAGCTAGAGCGTCTGCGGAGGGGCCACTCGTCGAGCCGGGGATCTCCAGCATACGGGCGCCAGTGGCGGTCACCCTATGCCGGAGGGCCCCGGTGATCCCCAGCGCTTGGAGGTCGACCGTCCCTCTCGCTTTTGCTCCTTAGCCTTGACTCCTGCGAATGTTAGGACCTCATTCGCAACCATGTTAAGTTCCACTTATCTAAACGGCGAAAAGGGTCACACAAATGAGAAAAGGGATTGCGTTCTAATCCGTAAACCGCCCAGAAAATATATTTCTTCCATTACTGTCGCTAGGTAGGATTACATCACCGCAATTATAAGAAACTGGAGGGTAGATCGATCGATAATCCCCTCAGCTCTTAGGTATGTCATTGGCGCGTCCGTCAAATAGGGACGGTCCTTTGTGCTGTACTAGTGTAATTATTGGTCCCTTGTGGAACGATGCCTGGAATTAGGTACTATAGGCTTCCCCCTACTAAGAAACATTATATAATTCCAATAATAATTTACGTATACTTATACCAAGACTTCCCTATATATTTCTGGGAACCATTTTATCGTCAGCAATTAAAGGCGTGTCAGTAACATGTTAATCCCTAACCGATCCGAATTAAATCACAATTTCTGGAACATGTCCAAGAGTCCAGTGGCAACGAACTGCTATTAGATTATATGAAAGCTTTTAGAACATGCATGTACTTTTATATCCATATACCCTCTTACTAATAAAAGTTGTATAGCGTCTGTATAGTTACACAACGCTTTGTGTTCTTCATTCGAAAGTCAAATTACTGACGACTGAAAGAGAGAAATCAGTGTGTAACTATTCCCCTGATATAATATGTTTATTAGTAAGGGGGATAGCATGAAAAGGTTACTTTTCGTTCTGTACACGTGACCGCTTTTATCATTAAATCGTCATTTCAGCCGAAAGACGTCCACTGCTGTACTGTGTGACCGCTTGGTTCTTCTAAACTTCATAATGGATTTTGACGGGCTGTTGTCCGAACTCCATGTTGCAGCGTGAATTTTCCGTACGGTTCCCACCCATCGGTAACCGGTAATTCGATCCATCCCCAACTCCTCAAGAAAGGTCAGCTACGTCTTTGTGTTACTGACAAAGCCATAGATATACGAGTAGCACAAGAGTAACCTAGATGTTTTGACATGTTGTACTGTGCAAAGCAGGGGCGGGTTAACATAGTAAAATAGGAGATACTAAAATATGCTCAAGGAAAGCACTAAGTACCTACATCGTATTTAAGGATTTATGGGCAGTTATTTGGCATATTTATTTGATTATTCGGTTTTGGCAGCGCGGGAGTCGTTGCCCGGAATGTTGCCATTTTATAAATATTATGTTTTTATAAACATTTAGATCTAAGTAGATACGTAGGTGTGTATTTATTTTATTTCTTATTTTTATCTTATCGTATGCTGCACCGGTTGACGTCATCATGACAACGCCGGCTGTCGCTGAAAACCAGCGCTGGGGTTCAGTTTCACATAGGGTCGTAGCATTATGTTGAGCGATGGCCGTTTTGCGTGGATGTAATAAATCATATTTTCCCCCAAACATGGTATTTTCAGAGTTGTTCTTTCTCTGCGTCATGTTTACCGTTAATAAAGGAGTTTTTTCTTTCTTTTCTTTATCAAAAACATTACTACAGATTGTAGGCTTACTTAGTGAAGTAGTTTTCGAAATAATGTAGTAGATATTTTCAGCTACTTACTGTCTGGAAATTGAAATGTATTTACTTTAAGAGCCCCTTATCATTTTGAACCTAAACCTGTCATCGGTGGAGTGTGAGTGTTCGGGAGTAGATTTTCACCTGCGTACAATATCTATATACTATTTGCTGACAGGTATTTATCTAGTAGAATAAGATATGAAGACATGACGTGTTAAGAAGTCATAGTTACTGTATTCTGAAAGCTTTCGTATGTTTTGCGATTTCTGTTATTTAGGAAATATTTCCAAGATTTATTGCCTAAGTCCCGTAGTACAGAAACTCACTCAAGACTCAAGCAATACTTAAAACTAGTTTCAACTAATCAAATGGCACTAAACTAGTTTTAAGTTATGCTTGAGTCTTGAGTGAGGTTCTGTAATACGGGTCCAAGACTTATTTGTAAGTTATTGGGTTAAAATTTTTACTTGTAGATATTTAAGTTTATTATTAAGCCTGGTTTACACAGTGCAATTAAGTTGCCTGTGGTTTGCCATAACTTGAAGCAACAATAAAGTTGCACTGTCTAACTAAACTGTATTTAGGCGGGTCAAGTCATATGTTGGAATTAAATTTTATTGTACGCCACAGAGACAAGAAACTTGCATCATACGAGTATATGTAAATGGGACTTCAGGCTTCTAATGTTACCTTTTTCAGATATTTTTGGTTCTTTTCAGGAAACTACGCACTAAATAAAGAACCCATTAAGATATGATTAAGTACTTACCGATTACGACCGGCCGAGCCTCCTTCACCGCACGATCATACAGTTGGATGGTGGGATGTGCACACCTAGAACAAAGAGTGCAGCTCATTAATATGTAAAGTGGCCCTTAAGGTCTGCTCGTTGCGTGATGAGAAGGTGGATGTGCTTCACGCGATGCTTAGAGATGTTTGTTAGATTCAGTTTTGAATGGCGTATTGCTAGTATGTTATGGAGATAGCTTTAGTAGTGGAAGGACCAGATCATAAGTTATGTATCAAAAGGTATATTAATCCTGGAATTGTTCGCAAAGTACGAAATTAATACTGCTTTAATTTAGTGTAAGTAATTAGACATGATTCTGAATCTTCTAATTAATAAAAGTCTTTAATTTATTTACTGACAGACTTCACACAGTTTAAACCGTACCATATAAAATGAAAGTGAGCCTAGATCCTGATGAATTTACACAAATCCTTCCGGGATTTGTGTAAATTCATCAGGATAAAAGTTTGTATAGAAATTCGTAATTTTTGGCGATGGGAAACCCAATGGGGCGCACTGCTTATAGTTTCATAATTATTTATATTTTAATTCATGCTTAGGCTTATTAACCTCTACTATATACGTGACGGAACCCTAATTGAACAACATAACATACATATTTCCCTGAAGCACTTGTACTTTTAGTATTCAGTGCCGAAGGATCAAAATGTTATTAAACTAAACGGAACACAAATGTCCAATCTTTTGATTGCTTTGACTTAGAAGTTTTGATATTTTCACTGCTTGAAGGGATTGCAGGAGAGGTATTTGATATTAATTTCAACTTGAGAACTCCACGCGTTCCTGAGAGAAAGCTAGGGTCTTGATAGACGGACAACAGTGATTTTTATAAGGGTTCCGTTTAAATTAAACCCTAAAAACAATGCAACGATGTAAGAAAAACATCATACGTAAAGCCACGAAGGTCTTTCAGGGTCACGCGATCTTCAGTAATGAAGTACACAACCAAGAAGAATGCTGAATCAGTTAGAATAAATAAAAGGCTAGGCAGATGATGACTTTCTAATTAATTCCATGAATAAGTTAATCAAAAGCTTTGTGAATAAAAACGAAGGTTTTCGCGAGTTCGTAACTGCCATCGCAATTTTGAGGGTGGCAAATCTTTATGATGTAGGTACTTGTAATGAAATGTTGAACGAAACGGGCCATTAATCATAAATGTTTGACATTATTGAAAGGGCTTTATGGTTTCGAATTATCGTTAAACTTTTATGAGTATTAAGGTAGGTCAAGTCATTGCTAAATCTATTGTTGGAATTAATTGCTATGCTGACATATTTATTGATAGCATTTAATAGACATTATTCACACAATAACATTTGATAAGAAAACAGTTAATTTAATACGGTAGATTATGATACACGTCCATAAACTGCTTTTCAGCCGAAGTAATTTCGATGATTACTTAATATATTCTTTCAATATATGTAGACAATTGGACAACGCCTTAAATGTAAATATTTCAACAAAAGTTAAAGTCAAATAATTTATTTAAAGTAGGCCATTAAAAAACACTTTACAACGTCAAAATTTACAAGAAATAAGCTTTGATTCTAGTCGCTCCTTCCAAAAGATAGCTTCGTATAGAGAAGAATGGGCAAGAAACTCTATAAAAAATAATAGGTATTTGAAAATGTTTTATAATATATTGTCAACATTATTTAAATAATTATATGTGCAGACGACGTATACGCCTAGAATAAAAGTATTAAATTAATGTACCTACTACAATTGGTACAAATAATTAAAAATTAAACAATGACAGATAAATTAATAATGCGATAAAAACGTCATGGTGGTGGTGGTTTACAAATTTTGGAAAATTAGAAGTTTTTCCAAAAATTTTTACAAATAATAAATCAATGTGTGAGTTAAAGTAATCACAGAATGTTAAATGGACGGTCACCAAAAAAGGTAGAAATATAAGTAATAGGGTCGTCTGATATAGTTGAAGTCTGGTATGAAACCTGTACCTACATATACCTAGAATTTTCATATATTCGGATACTAATTAAATAAAAAGAAAACAAAATGTAGATAACGCCTTGTATGTAAATATTAAAAAAAAAAAAAATCAATGGTCCAGAGACAAATTACAAAACATTCTAACAATACTAGCCACTTTTACAAAATATTACAAGCCTCGCTTCACCTGATTGACTGTCCATGTCCCGTCCTTGATCGAGACGCCACGATTCAATTATAAATTACAGTAACAGAAACTGACAACACGAAACAATAAATAATTGGCTTTAGCAACTGCTAACTAAATTAGTTGTGGCAGATTAGAAAATCTCATTACTAAATGGATTTCAATTTGATGTTTTGTGTTTCCGCTTTGTTGTTGGGTAATACGCTTGCTTTTTACGATTTTACGATCTTTTTTTGATTTTAAAATCTTTGTATTCAAGGTGGAGTTGACAATACGATACTAAATTAAACTGTGTATAGTAATGATGTTTCAGTCTGCATACGAAAATTCAATCAAATATATTGAATAGTTTAAACTTATACCTAGTCGGCTGATTGGCAAAATCCATAGTCTGCCCGTCACTAATATGTATATTTAAAGTTAGTTTTTTAATCCCAGAGACTAATCTGACATTTAAGTCTTTTGTGATTGCGTTTTTTTTTTGTATAGAAGTTTGACATTACACCTGTCAGATTAGTCTCTGAAATTAAAATAAGAACTTTGTTTGAAGAAATCGCTTTCCAAAGTTCCAAAATATTGTTATGCATTAGTATAGCCAGTGTTTTCATTTATTGTCGTATTGTTGTCTCCACATCGTAGCTATAATAATAATAAAGCTGAAGAGTTTGTTTGTTTGACTGCGCTAATCTCTGGAACAAACTAATTTATTAATTGAATAAATCTTTTTGCATTTGTTAGCCCAATTCTTAAGGAATGCTATAGGCTATTTATCGTCACGCTTCGACCCATAGGAGCTGAGCAAAAAGGAAAAAAAAGTCAGTAAAACGCTACACGAAAACGAAGTAATGCCAGGCGATGTGATGCGATGGGGTGGGAAACAAGAAATTTCACGAGGACGAAGTCGCGGGCAGAAGCAAGCATCTTATAAATTAGTTGAAGAGTCTAGTCAACTCTAGTCCAATAACTACAACTACTTGAATTTGTATGCCGATGGGTAATTAGCTTATGCAAAGTTTTTACATTAAAATAATGTGTTAAATAGCAGTGAAAAATGTGCTAAAGTTAAAATTATGTTCAGGTAACAAAGAGAGAGGTAACATTTTACGCGGTACAAACAAAAAGTGGCCATCAAAGTTATATATTTTAGTGACGTCAGCCCCGTTACAAACAAAATAGCCATCTTTTCAGGCGTCACTGTAGCGAACAACAAGCTCATTAATATTTGTAACTGAAGAATAAATACTGAAATAAAGAAAAACTCAAAGTCACACTGACTGACTGTCCTAGAAATCGGTCTTTAAATACATACCCACCACGCCAATTGTCCCCGAAGAGTTAGACAGAGGTGTCTCTATATGAATAGTACAAATGCATAAATGCAGACTCCAGGCTGCTATTGAAAATTTTAAGACGGAAAAACGCAATAATACTTTGCCCGACCTGGAAATCGAACCTAGGACCTCATGCTCAACAGTAGTGCGACCACTACACCAACGAGGCAGTCGAGAAACTTTAATTAATTTCAACGAATCCATATATCAAACAACTTTGTTTACATAAATAACAACAATGACGCAGTAACAAATGTTTACGTCCAGAAAAAAAAAATGAGACAACAAAAACGGTTTTAACGAAGACCGTTCTCCGGGGACCTGCGGTCGATCTACAAAACAAATACAATGGCCAATACATACTCAACAACGGACCACGTATGTATATACTACCTAGGGTTCATACCCTAGGTAGTATACATACGTGGTCCGTTTGACAGTAATCCTTCTGAAGCTCCTCCCTGTGGTCATCCACAGGGAGGAGCTTCAGAAGGATTACTGTCAAAAAAGCCAATCTTTTTTGACAGTAATCTTTCTGAAGCTCTTCATAAGAAAGAAATATCGCGACGCACTGAAGTATGATTTTTAAGCGTCGGAATCTTTCATAATTGCATAGTGTTTTGTAAATTCATTCGTGCCTAAGAATGTTTTTTTTTTTTGCATCAACTTATTGCTCAATCGCACTTTCGATTAAGCAAGGGACAAGGGATAAGATCCCTACAGCATGGGTTTCTGGGGGCCTAAAAAGACCACTTTGGCTGAACCATAAAAGGATAACATTATGAATCATAAATTAAAAGTCTTAAAATGGTCACTAATTCATGTGAATTGTAAGCAAATTATATTATGAATTGTCAGTTTACGACTTATAATTATGATTTATAATGTTATCCTTTTATGATTCCGCCAATGTGGCCTTTTTAGGCCCCCTGAAAACGTCAAACGGCATCGCGGAAGACCCAAGCATAGATGGCGGAACGAACTTGAAGCCTATATGAGAGATTGGTCCAAACTGGAGGTTCGAGTTGATTGGAAAAAGGAAAGGGAGGCCTTTACTCGGCAGTGGGACAATAGAGGCTGATTATTAATAAGGGACAGATCGAAAAGCCTGCATTCAGATTCTTGTACTATCCAGCATTTGAAAAACGAATTATTTTCGACATTTCGCTAATTGCTCCTTGATCGTAATACCTACGATTTTTGTTACTAGCAGGCCTTCTGACTTCCCTGTTCAGTGATCCAACAAAGAAACACATGGAGAGCTCTTCAAACACCGTTGTTTGACCGCCAGGCGGGCAAGGCAATCCACACACGGATTTTGATTCCAATCCTGTGCAATCAACGACTGTTTACTTAAAACAAACGTCTTAGTATTATAAACCTGTGAGTCCACTCGATTACTTTACCTTACTCCTTTAGTTTTCTTTTGGAAGTATTAGGGATGTTGGAAGCATGGACCTGCTAAGTTAGCACTATGCTACACCCGACAGATTGTTTAAGCTTCTTGATTTGAGGGATAACTATCTCTCATCTTCTGTACATACAAAAAATACATACAAAACAATTTGTAATGTCAAAATAACAGCTTTTTTTAATGTATGGTACATTTAAGAAAAATAAAACATAAAAAAAAGTCTGCCTCTCTGTTTGTTCTGGCTAATCTTCGAAACGGCTGGACCTATTTTGACAGGACTTCCACTGGCAGATAGCTGATGTTATAAGGAGTAAGGTAGGCCATAGGCTATTGGCTAAGGCATTAGGGTTCCGAGCATAAAACCCATGAAATCCAATTGGTTTTCCGACATGCACGCGAATGAATGTAATCGCGGGCACAGATAGTTCCTTATAATTTGTCTGGTCCTTTTTCCATGGTTTGTTACAAATGGGGCTTATATTCTTGTGCTACTTTTACATCGCGGTTACATTACACCTTGCACAATTATTGAAAGATACTGTATGATTCATTCATGTGGTCACTATGATCTCATATTTACAAACACATGATCTAACATATCGTTTTGAGTCTTTTCAGTGCATGTTATTATTAGATAGAATATGTATATTATTATACATAATATTATATAGCCTATGTTCATCAGGGATAATGTAGGATTCTAATGGTGAAAGAATTTTTCAAATCGGTCGAGTAGTTTCGGAGCCTATTCAATTCAAACAAACAAATCTTTCCTCCTTATAATATTATATTATTATTATTGTAGATAAAGAATATTATATTCTAAGAAATAAAATACGTTTATTTGCGGTAAGACATACATAACGCAAAGAAAAAACACAAAAAATGGGGGAAAATATGCATCGCATCCACGCAAAACGACCATGATACCCTATATGCGAAACAGAGCCTAGATCCTAGCTTTTCTGGAAACACTGCCTATCTCGGTTTTGATCTCTGGACTAACAGCAACCATCCTGGATAGACTCTTGTACTTAATTTCAACTGCTAGACTAAGGTTGTACAATAAACGTCACCAGTACGAGTTGTACTGCAATGGCGTCATTGCGTAGGTAGTGTGCCTAAAGTAAATATTGATGTACAGCGAGCAATTCTCGTACAATATATCAGTATTTGTTCTATGTACATACAAACCCAATTACCTGCCGGGTTAAGGCCGTGTTCGTTTATTATGTGCTATATTGTTTTGAGTAGATAATAATTTATTTTGTTACGAATTACTATAATAGTCAGATGATGGATGATAGTAGTAAAATTTATTGAAGAAAACTACTTTTCTTAAAATGAGTTTAGATAAGCAGATACAAATGTATTTGGGTTGTGGGCTCGAGGTTATAAACTAGGACCACCTGTTAAAGCACTTCGACATTAAGTCTGGCAGCTTACATGAAGTATTAACCCAAATTAAATGAAGTAATAAACCCTTGAAGCTGTATAATAAGATCCTCTATCTATAAGAAGTAATAACTTTCCGATTATGAATCCTATGGCTAGAAGGCCAGGTCCAATCGTGTAGTAAGAACGATTGAAAAGGCGACGTAAATACGCCTTACAAAATAAACACTGTCCATATTGGTGAAGTCCTTCAAAAAGTCAGGTGCGTACACTATGAAGTACGCACTTATGTCCGGCACGCAAGTGTTTACACACTTGCGTGCCGGACATAAGTGCGTAATGAAGATGGTACAAAAGGACGAGTTCGTACCACGTCTCATTCTGTATTTATACGTTTTGGAATAATGGAACTACAGTCCTTTAACAGTCACAGTGGATGGCGAGGGAGAGGAAAGCCACAGAAACGATAGATGGATTGCGTGAGAAATGATATGAAAAAGAAGGCAGTGAATGATAGCGTGACCGTTGACAGGGGAGAATGGAAGAAGAAAACGTGTTGTGCCGACCCCAAGTAACTCGGGACAAGTGCAAGAAGATGATGAGTCCTTTAACAGTTATTTAACCTCTGACAGCAACCTAATTACAACAAGAATAAAGATCACTGTAGAGCAAAATCATAGGCAACTGAGGCTGGACTGTATTTAGAGTGTGGCAGTAAGGTGCAGATTTTGAACTGTGGCACAAACTATGTCCCACCTCCTATCCTGACCTTTGTGCTCAAATACGCAGCCATAGCGACCTCTGCTGCCACCGAAGATGCCATGGAAGTGGCGAACTTTTGGGCCAAGCAAAAATACACTGCCGTGCTATCGACACGACGAAGAATGCCTTAAGGCGCAGATATACGACATCTAATGATTTTAAATTCAACATCACGTCTAATCGACCGGACTGATTTCTTTGAAAAAAATAAATGTTATACTAGACCATTTGCTTCGTAATTTGATATGTGAATATTTGCAATTATATTTTTTTAACATAGTGTAATTAATTTGTAAAGTAATGTCTACCGCGGACATAAAAACGATAATCACGCAAACACTATCGGGTGTATTTTCATAAAACTTTCACCATATAAAAGACAATTTAATTCCCCGAATTTTAGTATACGGTTTTTATTTGTTTGGTGTTTGATAAATCAACAATAGAGGATTGTTTCATATTTTGCAATAAATTACCAGCGTTGTGTCATCGCGCTTCTCTTTCTTTTCTATGCAGTCCGATAGTGACCGCGCTTTAGGTCATGTAGTCGCCTTAAGTGGAAATATAAACAGTTAATAGAATTCACGACGACGTAAACAGAACAATAATATGTAAACCATTACCACTAAAGTTCATGATATTATCATTATCGTTGAACGTAAACATTACTGTTAACAACGTTGGAATTCAATTATAATTATTTTTTATTATTATCTATATAGTTTAGTAGCAAAATACAGATACTTAACATTTTTCTCACACAAATAGACACTACAGAGGCCGTATTCTCTATGACACAATGAACGAAACCGCGCAAAATGAACGTGAGATTGGCGTGATTAGCGAAGAAATTGACGTGGTTTCGAAGGAAGGAATCGTTGAGTGGATTAGGGCCCAGAAGACCCCGTGCTACGATTTTTACTTACTCTTTTTAATTCGCCTACGCTCATACATTCTGCCCATGCCCAGATACCTAATTATGATGGCCTTTTTTTTAACGTGGTTAAATGCTCATGCATTCTGCACTACCACGAGGAGATAGTGCTAAAACTCCACGGTGTCCTCCTCTGCCGCTTACGGCGGGGACACGGGCACGCGTTAGCACTCATCCGTGACCCCGCCACAATTAGGCCTGGCTGTGATTTCCTTGTCATTGGTAACAAATCCAGCATTAGTTGGCCTCTTATTCTATTGAAACTCCGTACTACGCTAGGCCAGCGAGTGGTCAGTGTTACCACCGTGGGCTGTCGGTACTACGTCGAGTATGAACGTCATGATGATACATTACACAGCTGTTTTGGAAGTATCAAAGACAATGTTGTGTTAAAATAAGTGACGTCACAGCACCGGACCTCTCTGCGAAATTAATCTTCGCAGAGAGCAGTGACTCAGTGCCACTCGGATTTGATTTCATGTATCAAGGATGCAATTTTAGTATCTAATTACGTTATCCAATAGAGAAATCGGTACTGGACATTCAAACAAGCTGCATGACGTGCCAAATTGTAGAATCAAAACGTAGATTTAGCTTAGGTTGGAGGAGAAAATTGTAGGTTAAAATGCCAGGTTGAACACTTTGAACGTATGTTGCCAAAAAACAGTCTGAAAGGTATCTCATAAATTGTTGTTAAGTTCAGCTGACCTTTTCGAAATGGATACCTATCCAGTGGTCAAAAGGTTTTGGGCCAACAAAATTTTAATAACTGACGTGTAAGCGACACGAAAAGGAAGAACCTGTTGGTGATGCTATTATAGGTATGCCTACCTTAGGAATTACACGTGTCAGATGTATGTCTTATGTAATAATAGCTACCGCCCGCGGCTTGAACCGCGTGGTATATCGATTCTGTCTTTCCCCAGGCTTTAAAGTATCCCCATACCAAATTTCATCACAATTGGTCCAGCTGTTTCAGAAATTAGACGGAACAAACATTAAAAATAGATTTTTCGTTATACCGATACCGTATACACTTTCATATGCGTTTAGTAAAAAGTTGTTATTTTGACATTACAAACAGTTAAATTTTACTTATTTATTTGTATAGATTTGTGGTATATCTAATCATAATTTTATATGTGGGTAGGCTGTCTAGTTAGTTGGTTGTTAGCCATTACACGAGGTCTATGTGATTTACGGTGTTTCATTGAGAATATCCTTAAATAAAGAACAAGATTACAAGCATAATTCTCGAGGAACCATAAGTTATAGACTCTAGAAGTGTTGGGTGTCCGAAAAGGACAATATTAGGACTCTCATATCATGACCATCATTGTATAAGTGAGTTATTCTGGTCTGATCCCTGAACCCCCTCCACCCCTCCCCTCTCGATCCCCTGTAAGTAATGAAGCAAAGGATCTCGTCTAGCCTGCCTATATATATAAGCAAGACAAACGTGCAGAGACACCGGCATTTGATCAAGAGATTACTGTCTTGTGTACATTTAAAGTTAAACTGCCCGGGGCTAGATGGCGAGAAACTTAATTATTTACTATCCCACGGGAATTCTATGAGCATTCGCTGTAGAAAAAGAAAATACTAGCTTAATTAGCTGAATGTACGGAACGTTGAATTGCGTTTAAATGGACGCGCTATGTAGCCCGTGATATCAAATTTTCTTACGTGTTTTGCTATATGCAGGTCAATGTCAAAATGTATGTTGAACAAAATATGATTCGCGAGCGTAAAAAATTTGACTTTACAGAATTATGCAAGTTGAACTTAGAGGGTTATATTGATGATAATTCTATGAAGACATTGGTTACGCTCGCGAATCATATTTAAATCAACATTCAACATGACATTGTAAAAACAAACGTAAGAAAATTTGAATTTCGCGGACTACCATGACGCTTCCCCAAAAAGAAGGTCGTTAAGAAATGTGAAGATATGTTTTTCTGCATAAAATACGGGTAAAAGGAAATGACACCAAGATTCTTGGAGGCGTCACAATAAATCTGAGTGAATATGTACCTATTCGGGTTTGAAGCGGATGTTTTGTGAGGCAATTTTTCGTATCTATCTGTTTGTTCGTTCGTGGCAGTTACGTATAGGGTGCTAAGCGATGTTGTATATACAGGAAGATATTTTTCGTCGCTTATAAAAAAAAAAATTGTTGTTCCATACATTTTGACCGCGTAGGTATTGCACATTTCTATGAAACATCCGATTTCTTTTTATAACCGTCAAAAAAATTCTACGCTAGAATCATAATGCTGAACTCAGGGTTACAGTTTTGCGCACTGGGTAATTCTTTTTACTGTATAGCTAACCGACTACACCTTATATTCTCAATTACATATCGCTCATTTGGAGAAACATCGACGTAAATGTACTTTTTCCAAAAATAAGTTAAATATTATGACAAAACATTTATAAAGCGTATAAGTAATACGTTGGGAAAGGAATAAGGTAAAAAAAAGTAGCAGTTACGTCGATGTTTCTCCAAATGCGATATCATATAGCTGTGAATGGCCTTGTTTAAACTGCAATTGCTTATTTTAAATCTATGAGACGCTTCCGATAAAATCGCAGACGGCAAAGAATGGTTCCTTCACCAAATTCCATTAAGTATATTATCTATTTCTGTTCGTAGGTACTTACACATAAATCTATGTTACGTATTTATTTTCTTGTATAATATTAACTTTGTTTTATTCTATTCAAATTTTATTTCGATGTCGAATTTTGTAAGCAATTTTTTTTTAAACCTTTTCTTTTATGTATTAGGTACATTATCCTAATAAAATTATTTTCAAAAAAGATAGGCTCTACTAATCTTCTTTTCATTGTTGTCTCCTTAGGCAGGTAAAGAATATTGGCCTTTGTGTCGGCAAAATAGACGGATCATGCCTGAGGGTTCTAGAAAAACATTAATGTGTAGTAGAACAGAATTGTGTGAAAGAAAATTATTCTGAAATCATTTATCACTGAAAAAGACTTGTAAAAGATTGCTGCAAGCGAAGTTAGACCCGTTTCTCCCAACAAGAGGCGTGTTGCAATTTTCTGTAATACAGCAACTCTTCTTGTATTTTAAAACTAACTTCTGCCCGCGATTTCTCTCGCGTTGTAGTCAACTATACTATAAAACATATCTTGTGGCACGCAGCAATAGTGTACCCATAGAAATAAGAAATAATTTTTGAAATCGGATCAGTTCTTCCAGAGGTTACCTCTAACAAGTAATAACAGCCGCACGGGTCGATCGATCAGGTTGGTTCCGGCTGTCATTCCTGGATCTTTGACAGTCGTTACGGGTAGTCAGAAGCCCGAAACTCGCAATCAGTCGTACCAGTAACTGGGTTGTGGAGGTCAGATAGGCAGTCGCTCCATGTAAAATACTGGTACTCAGCTGTATCCGGTTAGACAGTTGGGAAAAGGCTAAGGCAGATGACGATCCAAACTTACAAAATTTACCTCTATAATATCAGTGTAGATTGGCTTGCCTTTACGACATTTTAACTATACATCATCCCCTTTATTCGTGAACTTTGCTTAAAGTTAAGTAGTGATTAGCGAAGTAATCATAAATTTTTGATGTTTAAACTTCACTTAACTCTAATTATTGTTTAAAAATAAACCCCCGTATGATTAAATTACTATGAGTAACTGCGCATGACGACACGTTCGTCTGTTAATCATCAAGAGGGACTTTGTTGTTAGTTTCTCTCTGAAATATAAAAACGTACCTACTAGAAGATTTCTCTCAAAAGAGAATTGAAGGTTTCAGCAGAAAGTTCCACTCATAATAATTATCTAGTGTAAATTATCTATCTTAACTACTCGTAATTATTCTGATCTAATTATGTTGTTACAAGGTCGAAAAACATTATAGGTCCGTCATCTGTTTTCAATATCGAAATAAAAATTTAGATAATTTTCCATTTCATTGTGTTTATAAAACTATTATTAACAAGGATTGGACTGGTGGACCTTTTTGACCTCAAATGAACAAAATACCAGCGCTTCATCCGAAAATATATCAAAGGAAGGCGTGTCTATTCTAGCTACAGGAAAGATTGTAATTTATTTGGTGAATAGTGGCTAATGCCGATATCAGACACTTCACTCGAGTGAATGGTTCACTCGAGTGATGGTTAATTTTTGTTGAATGACAAAATTATATATGAATGAACGGTTCATCCACTTCTTTCATTTCATTTTTCGAATATTCGGCATCTTACTTGCCTACAGAATGTAAGCAAGTAAGATGCCAAGCGCAGAAATCCAATATCGTTGGATCGGTTCACTAATGACTTCATTTTTTATTCAGACGTTTCACTTCAAGTGGAAGATAAAAATGAACGAAAAGTGAAGAGTTTGATATCGACTAAACCGGACAGTGTGGAACATGTCTCGAGTGATCCTACAGTCCTTCCACAGTTATTTTACCTCTGACAACTGCAACCCAATAGTAACCTTATTACAACAACTGTAAAGATCACTGTGATTTTGACAGACTTGATAGTTTCAGTAACCCAACAGCAACCTTATCGTCATGAGATTAAAGATCAATGTTATATTGACAGTGAGGCAATTCAGAGGTAAAGTAACCGTGAATTGACTGTAAACGTTACTTTAGTCTATCTTGAATAGATAAAACACAACGAGTCACCTCAGGCGCACGTTTTCGTGAGTCACGGCTCACGAAAACGCAGTGTCACCACACGGAGTTTCCACGCGACATCAGCGAAACAGGAGTGAAAACAATTGTTAGTATTTGTTAGTTCAGTATTCAGACACGCAATGTACACAGATTTCATAGAAATACATAAGGAAATTCATTGTTTATGAATTATGATGATACAATGACGCCCTGGTCGTTTCTTAGAAAATTATGCTATACAAATATAACTGTTGTCCAATAATATTATATATATAGTTGTCTAATAATAATAGTATATTTGTGAATGGAACAGCTGTTGTATTTATTTATTCAGCCCAAGAAATTCAAATGATTCGGATGTGTCACAATATTAGGACTGAAGATAGACAAGGTGTTTAAACTACCAAGACAAATATCAATTAGATACGAGAAAACCACTCCGTTCCATAGTTTTAAATTTTCGGATTCCATCTAATATCTGAGACATTTTATAGACCTAAATCCTCTAAGATAGAGTTCAAATGCACCGTAAAACAGAAAGCACCGACCTTCGTCCAATTTGTAAGTTATGGCTACCTGACATTCGACTGCAGGCTACATTTCAACTGAGTTATTACCTACTAGGCAGGTCTATGATTAAACGTGTTTTGTTTCGTCCCATATCTAGAATTTCCTGCGAAATTGTTGTGAAATACTAAAGTTCGTTTTTTAATCCTAGAGACTAATCTGACATTTAAGTTTTTTGTGTTTGCGTTTTTTTAGTATAGAAGTTTGACATTACACCTGTCAGATTAGTCTCTGGGATTAAAAAAACCGGCCAAGTACGTGTCGGACCACGCACAATGAAGGGTTCCGTAGTTACAATGAATTTATCCCAAGAACAAACTTAACATTGTAGTTGAAAAACATGTTCTCCCATACATTCCAACTGAAAATGTAAGTTTGTACGCACAATATTGAGAGATTTACCATGTTGTTTCAAGATCATAGACTTCTTATTAATTTTCCTGTAATCTATAGGTATAGAACTATTTTCTGTATTTTTTTCAAAATTTTAGGCTCAGTAGTTTCGGAGATAAGGGGGGGGGAATGGTAAATTTCCATCTATTGTCTTAAATAACTTTAATACAATTTATTTTAAAATTATGAAAAAAATATATTTGAGATCCTCACGATAAGCCCTTTCATTTGATATGTCACACGGTACAGATTGCGAATCTTTTTTTTTAAATTGTCTATTTACCCCTCAAAAATGACTCCCATTTTCAAAACTCATTTATTTACGTTACACGTCTGTGTTTGGGTCACAGAGATTCATATGTGTACCAAATTTCAACTTAATCGGTCCATAAGATTCGCAGCAAATTGGCTGTGACAGACAGACAGACAGACAGACACACGAGTGATCCTATAAGGGTGCCGTTTTTTCCTTTTGAGGTACGGAACCATAAAAACAAATTTTAAAGTTCTTGCAATTATTTTAGGTCTGCTGGCAAAAGTAGGTAACATAAGTACACAAATGGCAGACATTATTTAGAGTAGCGTCACCTAATTGACGATTAATTAAATTATAGTTTGCATGACGATAATTGTAAAATAATGATTGTTTCAAGGCATAAATATTTAAAAGTAAAATGGTAAGTAAGATAATCTCTTGAATATGTCGCAGCCTACTGGTTAAATTAGCCGTTCAGTTAACCACCTAGCCTTTTAATTAAACGGCGGCCGTTCAACTAACGGCCTGAATGATATTCAATTACAGTTTAGGTTGGAAGTCGCAGTAACTAAGCCAGGGCACCCCGACCAAATGGGTTAGGTTAGGTTAGAACTGTGATCAACCGCGTGCGAGCCGAGAGAGCGACGCGAGGCGAGCACTACTTCTAAAGGCTAGGCAGTTAACTGAACGGCTAATTTAACCAGTTGGCTGCGACAGATATAAGACCGTTTATCTAGGAACAAACAGTTCATGGAAAATCCAAATACTAACAGAACAGGAATATTTTCCCAAAAGATTACGTAAGTATTGGAACTTTCACAGCCTCATCTCTCTTTCATGAGAGCAACGAGCCCTAAAAATATATTAGAATTTTATATGAACGCCTTCGAGGATTACCTGCAAGTTTTTCACAGTATATAGAGATAGGTACCTATATAATTTTGTAGAGTAGGGGCTCTAAATCTCTGGATTCGCATACCTGACTTACTTTTATCTTATTCAAGCGCATAATTCCTGGTGTCCGGATCAGTAATTCGCAATAACTCAGATCAAATCCGATTGTGTGTTTCCAACAGGAATTTCTCATAGCAGCTAAGTCAAGTCAAGTCTGTATGTGTTAATTTATGTCCGGTTGATGGCAATAGGCTCTCTCCCTATTACATGGGGCTTAAACATAACTGGCGTAATGTGAGTGTACAGGTAGGTACACCTCTGTCTAACCCTTCGGGGATTATAGGCGTGATGTTATGTTCATGTGTTAAGACAGAAACAGAAGTAATATCTATATAAGGTGTTAAAAAATAACCTTACAAACTTTAAGAGGTGCTTAAGACCATCCAACTGAATAACTTTCACTATGGGACCAAATCTGAAACCACGAAAAAAAATCTGCTGTTTCATACAAAAGTTCAATACCTACTTGACCAAAATTTAAGAAACATCTGTTTTATTTTTACCCTAAGAGGGTGAATGAGGGGAGGGTGAAATTTCACGCGGACGAAGTCGCGGGCAGAAGCTAGTTCTGATATATTTATTAGTACATGTTTGCTGTATCTTTTAGGTCAGGAAACTGATGATGAAGAAAATATTAGACTAATAGATTACATAACACGTCTTACTGACAACGAAGCCACGTGAGAAGCCTTTAACAGTCGACAAGCTCTTGCCATTCTAGATCTGAATACGTCAAAGAAATAAAAATAAGTTATCGAACGACAGCGTGATCAACCAACGTACTTGCTACCTCACGGTTTGGTTTTTTTTTCTATCGGAATAGAGAAGTATGGAAGAAAAAGACATGTTGCGCCGACCCCAAATCAATTAGGATAAGGACAGGAGAATTATGGTATTGGTAGGAACTGGTAACGATGTACTTAATGAAGTTAATGATGACGAGGGAATCGCATTACGCACGTAGGTATAGACGTTGGAAAAAAGATTGCATAAATCCGTCTCTAGATATAGATTTAGAAAAATATAGAATCTTATATAAGTCCAGGGCAGACAGGATACAGGAAACATCAAGCTCAGACAGGATGTTTGCCGACAATCTGGTTTGTACAGCGGAGGTTGAAAAACATAAATTATCTGCCCTGGTAGGACTAGAATATTCATGAAGTGACAGTATAACGATACAATCTACATAATTGTAAGTTAGTTATACGTTATTATAATAAATTTTCAATTGGTTGCGGTATGGTATGAGAGAAAATGAGGCTTCCCGATCCAATTATCTTCCTCATAATAGCATATTCAATTTTAATATCAAACGATATTAACCTATATCCAAAATTGGTACTTGATATTAAATCAAAAGGGGCGTTGATATAGTTTGTTCGATATTTTAAAGTGAATGGCTTTTATTTATCAAAGAGAATTATTATTTTTTTGTCCACAAAGGGCCTCTCCTAACTGCGTAATGGTGTTCCGGCTTCTACAATAGAGAGATTTGACGTAATCGTATTTTCGATAAACGTTTCCGTTTCTTTAGTATTTTATTTCTCATAAATTGCTGTGCCTTTTTTTAGCAACATTATCATTATTTTTTTATTCCAGCTAAGTTTCTTGTATTACCTACAGTATCGCTTGAGTATTTTGGAAACGTGCACTTTTGAATCACCTGCCAGACATGATATTATGTCATTATTATGAAGTCATCTTTTACTTTCTCTCATTCTTTGGACCGCTTCATACGAAGAAAGTGATGTTATGCGTTTAATTACAGACCGCAATGTACTTTTCAATACTGTGGGCTACTTAAGCCTTTTCATCGTATGCCTTCAACACAGTGACCTTGATCTAAAACTCTAACATTTTGTTTAAATATTGCAATTGCATCGTTACAGTTAGTTTTGACTTCACAATGTGTGGTGTGACTGCTCCTGTTGCAACCAGATATCGCATGACGGCACAACTACAATAACTGCCTTGACGAGAACAACCAACTTTTATTTCACCTCTCAAACAACTAAACATGGAATTTCCGACTCTATCTCGATTCCAGCAAGGTTTAATAGGATTAACCCTGTGTGTAAACGTAAGTTGGTCAGAGAAGTTCCTCCGTAGCAGTTGAGGGAGCGGTGTCTGTGACAGCTTCAAGAACACCCATTGTGTTAAACATAATAATGGCCGGTTAGTTTTGACATGATCGTTAATGTGACTGACTGACGCAAACAGTGTAATAAGCCGTAACATATACGAGACCGCGTCTAGTGAAATTTGGCATGTAGAAACAAAGAATTTGCAAGCAGTGCTTCTATGGTATATCAAGATTATGTGGAACCGTTCTGGTCATGATTGATTTTCAAAACGATTTTGTGCATTAACATTTTTTCTGGTACAATAATTATTACGGTTAGTACGAACTGTTAAAACAATAGATCTATTGTCACAAAATTACTGTTACTAAGCTTTTCATTTTTGTGAAATCGAATCAAAACCCTGTCTTTGTTTTCGGAAGTATGACTGACATACATCTATATCTATACTTATAATAAATCTGTAGAAGTGAAAATTGTGTACATTGATAATATAAAAAAAAAAATATGGCAGGGGGTGTTACTAGACCGAAACCGAACCCAAAAAGGTGATTAAAAAAATTTTTGTCTGTCTGTCTGTTTGTTTGTTTGTTCAGGCATCACGCAAAAACTACCGGTTCGATTACGATGAAACTTGTTAAATTATTCTTTAATATCCTGGGCACCACACTGGGAACTTTTTATCCCGGAAAAGTATTAAAAAAAAACAAACTTTATTTTGCGGTTCGATCCCTAGACCCGATTACTGTACCAACCGCAAATAATAAGTTTGTCGTAGGTTACGTCACCCGCAGTGGAGTTTTTGTGAAGTGTATGTAGGTATCCACTAAGAAATGGTTTTTCGAAATTCCACTCCTAAGAGGGTGATATTTCACGCGGACGAAGTCGCGGGCAGAAGCTAGTTTAGAAAAGTTTTCGTTGTACTTTATTCAGTTAGTATGCCAATTAGAAAAGCATCAGCTACAAATAATAATTTGCACGAGTCACCAGTCTTTTTAGTATATTTACTTTAAAATCTTTTCCAACAGATTACATATTTGCTTGAACGACGGGCAATACTATCTTTATTCATGCTTTTGTTATTTGTAAACTGTTGTTATGACGAGTTCTTTTCATCTTTGCCATTTACAAATCTTTCTTCTGGTCCTTTATCATGTAAACAGCAAGAAATATGCTAAAATAAGCCTCGTTTGTTTACATTAACGCCCACGGGTGGGTTTCGATGACACATAATTGACACAATGATGTAACTTGTTAGATTGTCGGTCACGTCACTAAGGTTACTGTTAGGACTAAATTGCTTTTCACATCGGCCAGCTTTTTGCGCAAAATTCTGCATTCAAGACGTGTTTGATCTTGACCGGTGTTAGAATGTGCCGTCATCAGTTCTTTTCTTGTTCTTGTGAGTCACGAAGTAGCTAACTTTATTTCTGCATGGGTTGAGATTCTAAGAATACATGAAGCTGTGTCACCGTCTTTGCTGTCAATGGCACCAAACACAAAACATTGGGCTAAAGAAACTCATTAGGGTTTTATTCTAGGATGTGTATGAGTCAGAGGAACCGATGTTGAGGAGGGATATTTTGGACTGTATGCAAAGGCGAAATAGTTTTATCATCCTGATAGACCAGATACAATGTACTGTAATACGCTGAGTAAAACATTTCATGGAGTTCCGTACCAAACACATTACCATTGCCATTTAGATACCCCTAAAATTTTGGCAAACTTTAATTGCTTTCAATGAAAGCAAAACTTTTACACCTTGCTTTCGGTACTTCGACACGAAACACGTTACCCTCCTTTTACGTCAAAGTGGAGTTTCAACGAACGATAGTAAGATAGTTTGCGTGCTCGGTATCAATTGATACGAATCGCGTGCACAGAAATATAAAGTAGTATGGAGACTACCGTACGTGCTATCGACCCTGATCGTACGGGAACGGTGAGTGTAGTATGTGCGTCATTTACACTACGACATCTAGTCACCCCTTTGGTTACGTATTTACGTTACACGAACAAATTAAGGTGAAACATAGGAAGCTTTGATTTATTTGGGGGACCAAACTACACAAATGGGTTGTACTTGTAAGTAATAAGAATTATTGCTAAATGCCATACAGCAGTTATCGTATTGCAAAGGTTGATTTTAAATTGACGTGAATAATTATCAGAAATTGTTGTCGACTCTGTATGCATTTCCGTTCCACGGAGATACAGTTTCTGCATCCTTGTACAAATGGAAAGTGGTGTATATTTTTTTTTTGCCACCCTGTGAAGGTCATATTTTATACAATCTGTACAAACAGGTAAGCATTATCGACAGATATCAACACAGATGTCGAAAGAGGTGAATGCTACAAGATCACAATATTGAAGGAGCATGGCATACGCTGGGCAAGCACGTTTTGAAACAAGCGTTTACATATTGTCCTAGTTACACGAGCCCCATTCTAATTACTTACATAGAAATATAATCTTTATAAACCATCATTAATATCGTTTAGTAGGCCGAACTTAATATTTCAGGTCCATCATTTTCCGCCTCCTAATTTCGAGAGCGCGAAGTAATTAAAGGAACCATTTTTTCTGAGCTTACATTCATTAAAGCTGTGTCTGTGTGAATAGACCTCAGTTTACCCACTTATTAAATGTTTGACCTAGATTTTGGTTCCACAAAGGCATATTTGAATCCAGTTAAGTGTGAAGGAAGGTTCTGGAGCCAAAAGCAATTAAAATTGAAGTGAAATAAACGAAGGTGTTTTCGTCTGGAGTTTTGCTCGAGTCCCTATAACTTCGTTAGTGTAAATATTGGATTAGCGTCTTAACTTTAATCAGTATTCTGAGATGTTGCTTAAGGCTCGTTGTACACGGCACGGTTTCTCTACCGCAGTTTTTCACGGCGATAAAACGTGTGTGTCAACGACGCAAAACGTAACCAGAATAGCAAGAGTGAACAGGCATTTTCTGGGCACGCTCGTTCCATTATAGACCTCTGCGTTGGCCTACTGAAACCGTTAGACTATGTTTTTTTTGTCATGTGGCTCAGGTCTACATATACCCTCAATCCTGGAGAATGCAAAGTAATTAAGGCTACATTTGTTCAGGTCTGCCATTAATTAAACTCGGTATTCTTTGCCGAGCCTCGTGCAAATTGCTTTACATATTATACTCCGAATGGTTGACCTACATGTGTCAAATGCTTTCAATGAACCTTGGCTTAGTGTCAATGGTTTAATTTGAAGAATACTTGACAGGAAGCCATAATTATCAGGGAGGAAACAGTTTCGAGTAGCGGAAACATTTGATTACAGCTTTGTGTCAAACTGTCCGTATTTGGTGAAGTTTATGTATAGTTTTTCAAAGTTGGTGTGAATGTACGCAAAAGAATATAATTGAATATTGTATATTGTGAATGAATCGCATGAAGTGTATTACATAAATAAAATCAACAAAGTTAACTCAGAATTAACGTTTCCTTGTTTGCTATTTCAGCACATTCATTTCAGAAAACAGGTGTGTTCGAACTAATAGCGATTAAAACAGTTGATTTGTTATGTTGATAACGTTCAAGGCCAATGTATTCTCGTGTCTAAAAATAAATAATCCACAGGGGATTACTCCTGACCTCAGTCAAGGATTCTACGCGCTGTTACTTAAAAGTCAACCTAGTTAAAGGTCAGTCTGTTAGACAAAGGTGGTCGCTGTTTAATCATTCAAACTTTCGTTAGTCTACATGGCATGGTCAGGCTCCTGCTCTTTAAGCATTTTGCTTCTATCGTAATGAACTTTTTAATTTTAAAGATAAGCAGGAGGTGTATCTTTTCTAACATCGTGGTCAGAGTGGTCACGTACATTAAATTCAACTTTTACAATATCAGTAGCATTATCAGCGTATTCCCGTCCATCATCTCGACCAACTAGCTTCCTCTGTTTGCCTGACAAAGTCCTTGACAATTCAAAGAAATGAAATGAGATGGTTTAAATGAAACATATTATGCTTTGATTTTGTGTTCATGCTTGTATGGCTTGATATCTTTAGGTCGATTGAAACATGGCCGTTTTTGAAGTTGATAGCTGTTGCAGAATGAACGACAGTAACGTTCAATTATTTTCACGAGAATGGACACTGTCGGAATAATTAATCACGACAAATATATTAATATTTATAAGTAACGGAATAAGAGAATCATTCCGTTTCCGTATTATTGCTTGTTAACACAAACATGTAACAGGACTGGATGAATAAAATACGAGTATAACAACCATTTTCAGAAGCAATGCTTGTTTCGTCTCGTAATAACCGGTTTCTCTAGGGTCCTCCATGGAATCTGCTCGGGATGATGCTCCGTGTTCTACGTCTATGGAATCTTTAATATTTACATGATCAATACTTTCGTATGCTCCGTTTTTACCACGGATGACTTGTGTTTTTATTTTGTGTGCGCCTCTTCATCTTTCTCGTAAGGTTCTCACTTGACGTGAAAGGTGAAGTGACGTTATACAGATCACCCAGTTTTAGTAAGACACTTAGATTATCTGACTTCTTTCTTTTAAGGTTTGGTCTTTAATATATATTGTGAGGCTTTGCACAATTCGGTGACTATTGGTTACCTGTTCTCAAGAACGTCTCAGATTCATCATCAACATCATTGGCAGCCATTTTCCACCCAGTGCTCAGTATAGGCCTCCTCCCTTTTGTGCCATGCTTCCCTGGTATGTGCAAGTCTCATCCAGGTCTTCCCACGAGCTTCTGTAAATGGCTATTGGGTAAAGCCAATTTCACAGCAACCTCACCTGATTGATACCGCCATGTTAGTTGTGTCTAGCACCGCTTTTACATTGCCCTAAACAATTTTTCGCGTGTTCCCCTAGAACGATATTATGCGACACTGGCATACGTAACATAATATCATTTCAAACGCGTTGCGAACACGCAACGTTGTCAGTGTTGTCAATTACAAAACGCTCGTGTGAACACACCGTAGTTTTGACAGCAATACAAATATTGACGTTAGAACAAAATAAATTTACGTTGAATTTTGAAGCTTAGAAATAATTTTACCAGTCAAAATATAATTTGAATTGTTAAGTTTTTGTTGATGAAGATCTACGGCGCGAGGCAGGCCCAGAAAGAGGTAGCGAGATGACTTGGGCGTGTACTGTGAAGGCTGGTTTGAGGTGGCGCAGGAAACGAGTTCCTGGATGGACGTGGGGGAGGCCTTTGCCCAGCAGTAGGACAGTATAGGTTAAAAAAAAACTACTGGTTTCGTAGACGCTATTATTTTGGCTGACTATTTACTCGTTTTATTATACCTACTGTATCACTTACGTTATATTACTATTTATTAGTACAAGCTTTGCTGTTGCTTAGGAATTTGTTCGAACATCGATCCTTACATAGCAGAAGTTTTTAAGCAAATATATTACATTCACAGTTGTCCCAACAAGGCGACACGAGGTGCTAAGTTAATATTTAACGTTTAAGTAATAAAAACTCGTGAACTATCGCTTAAAGTTAATTTGCATTGCTAATCCTCAAGGAGAGTCGTTAAGACGACATAGTGAGGCGATAAGTGAATTGATGTATCGTCGGTTAGTTTTAATTAAGTTTGCGATGCTCGTTCGAAATTTCTCGAGGCAGTGAGCCTTTTAAGAGGTAATTTAAAGGTAAATAAAATTAAAGACAACCGTTTCTATTATAGGAAGACTGATTCACTAATTTATTTTTTTATAAGATGCAGGAAAGAGGAAACATTATGTTACCTTTTTAGTAATGCGCAGCCATAAAAATACAAGCACAATTTTATAAAAATCGAAGCTATTTACATGGTTACCGAAAACAAGCAAAACAAACCAGGGATCCTGTTTCGCAAGTCAGATTTCTACGCCGTACAATTTATTTGACCGCGGGATCAATGCAAAGGTCACACAGGGGTATAAGCAAGGAGAAGTTTTATAACCTAACCATTGGAAAGCGAATCAAAAGACAGATTCTTCGAACGACCTGTCTTGAATGTTATCCAGTAACGAGAGTCACAGAGGACCGATTGAAGCGAAAATATTTTACACAAGCTCCTTGGAAAACTTTCGTGAAGACTGATTTGAATAGCAAAAGAGTATAGCTCTTATTGACATGCAAAGTTGTTTATTGTAGAGGCTATTTTCGTTTGAAAGCAGGCTTTGAAATGGGCAATCGAATTGAACATTTTACGCTAGTAGGTACATATAAGCTGGAAAAACCTAGTATAGATCTGATACAAAATGCAACGCGTGTAGCTGTAATTAAATAGTTAATAGATTGTTTTAAAAGAATATGTATATGTATTACATTTAATAATAATGTATCTTATATATGAATGTAACATATGATTATGTTTATCGCACATATAATTCGTTCTACTGAATTTTCAATATACCACTGGCACTTAACACAATTATTAGAGTTAGAGGTATTCATGTAATGGGTGGTAAAATTTACGACAATAGCTATCTATACATTAGTGGTGTAGAGATATGTACTTAAAGCATAGCTGTTTAATTTCATAGCATGGAGTTCGGAATTCGGATAAAAAAACCGGGTTTCTTTATGATAAAACCAACGATTGTACTTATTTGTTGATTGTAGTGACAGAATAGCGGTGTCAATTTTACACTAAATGGAACTAATGAGGGGATAAAAGGAACAAGACAGGGGAACGTGGAGATTGCTCGAGAAGGCAACAATAAGGTGCCTTGGGATAGCAATAATAACAATTAAGGGAATATCATAGAAATGACTTGAAACAGCGAGCGGGGTGATAGCGTAACATACTATCAGCAGCAAGGCTTTTATTTTAACAGTTCAACATTCATTGCGTTATTAACGTTATTGAGTAGACAACTTTTTCGACATTATGAAGCAATGGATTAGCAGTATCTTTCAAAATGATTCAGATTGAGATTGATAGTGTTTTACGCAATTTTATTAGGATGCAGGACGATGGAGCCAGAAAATAATTTAAAATCATAATTGAAGATCTCTCTCGCACGGATTATAACTTATGCGTACCTTACTTACTCAAGTTTGGAGGGGCTTGTGGCTAAGTGATATCAGCCGCACGGGTCCATCGAACAGGTTAAGCTACGCTTGCCGCGGTTGGTCCGTGGATGGGTTACCATCTTTACATACCAAGATTCCTCCGTGCCTCGGAAAGCACGTAAAGCCTTTGGTCCCGGCAGTAATTCGTGGATCTTTGACAGTCGTTACGGGTCGTCAGAAGCCCGAAAATCTGACAACCAGTCTTACCACGGATTATCGTATTACCCAGTAACTGGGTTGTGGAGGTCAGATAGGCAGTCGTTCCATGTAAAATACTGATATTCAGCTGCATCTGGTTACACTGGAAGCTGACCCCAACATGGGAAGAGGCTAGGCATATGATGACTTACTTACCCAAGTTTAAGTGATAATACAATATGCTACTAATAACGGACTGCCATTTGAGCGAGGTCCTAAAATTCACGAGTTACGTAAAGCGTAGGCGCACTAATATGTAAACTTTAATCCATAAATACTGTTTGGCGGTGGAAACAGCCACAACTTTTGGGTTTGATTATGCATTAATTAAAACCAGGGACTGCCAGGCATTCGTATATACCCTGAAGTAGGTACATATTGTTACTTATGAAGGTCATGGCCGTTGTTTGAGCCCGGTCGGCAGCTATATGTATTGTAAAACATTGACAGTTAAGAACTTTATCTATGGTCAGTGGCACGAAGCGCTTTAGTTTACTGCAAAGGTCTTTTGTATGTTTTGTTAATCCGTTGGTCTCGGCTGTCATTCGTGGATCTTTGACATTCGTTACGGGTCGTCAAAAGCCCGAAAGTCTGACGATCAGTCTTATCAAGGGGTATCGTGTTACCAAGTAGCTTGGTTGTGGAGGTCAGATAGGCAGTCGCTCCTGGTAAAATACTGATATGCAGCTGCATCCGGTTAGACTGGAAGCCGAACCCAACATAGTTGGAAAAGGCTAGGCAGATGATGATGAGGTATTAACAGTGTACGTATCTGAACTATGGTCAAGAAGCATGGAAGCTCTTTTTGTACCTACTGCAAAAAGTTTTTAATACAATATCGATTCACGGTGAACCTAAACGGGAAAGGGACAACTAGAAGACTGTAAATCATAATAGTGCCTGAAACTATCTGACCCTAATTACAAAGTGTCCCACTTTGAAATCAAATTTGGTAACTTTTATTTTCTTTAAGTTGCAACACAAATGGCTATAACTGGTGTGTGTCACTGTCTAAACGAAAGTCATTAATGTTTTTATGATTAATCGTCCAACCAAAATATTACTTGTGAAACTTCAAGCGCCTACGTTCAAATGAAAGATATGGTAATTTAGCTTAGAGTATAAGTAGGAACCAAACATTCGTATGGTGAGTAATACATTGTCAGGCACAGCCAAAGAAACAGCCTAGCCAGTGCGACAACGCACAAAAAAACAAACAAGTAGGTTTTAACCAAAAAGTGCAAACAAGTACAAGGTAACTTAACTTTTACCTGTCCAGATAACAATAGTTGACATTGAGTCACAAGAACAGACGTTATCGAAGGAAATCGTTAGTCCCACCCTTGAATTTTAAGGTATTATTCGACAAAACAATTGTGTAATATGTGTCGGAAGACTGGTGTTATTTAATTTGTGTGTCAGCCGGTCTTATTTCTATGAATTAGAAGCTGTGTGTGACCTAGTTGGAAAAGGATAATGTTATACTGTGGTCAGCGATGCGATCATTGGCACTGTGTGTAATGTTTCTATGCTCATTGATCTAGTTGCCAAGTGAGATGAGTTTAGGCATGGCTCTGATTTGGAGACGACTAAAGACGAAGAGGAGATACTATGATCAGAGATCACAAACTGACATATTACTCGTAATAAAACTGTATGACTTTATAATTATTTAAAAGTTTGGCACTTTTGAATTTCACTTGGATTGTTAATTAAGCATTCAAAGTTCTTGGTATTTGTATTTAAATTGCATGTGTAGGTAGGTATAATATATTCAACACAATGTTTTATGAATAAATTAAATGAATGAATGAACTTACGGTAACACTAAGGAGTGTGTCAGTTTAATGCAGACGTAGGTCACTACGTCTGCAGAAATATGCCCCAAAAGTTTCTAACAAAACAATTTTAAAATTATCTAAAAAAGAATAAAACGGTAAACGCTCAACATTAACATATCAATTTAAGAACAGAAACCGTTGAGAGTTAGTGGAGCATCCAATTTGACATTCTTTTGTATTTTTATTTCCAAAACGTTTCCAAATGAGAAGATTTGTACAATATCATCGTTTTGGACGACTTATTCAATGAGCGCTATTAATGTCATTGACTCCGCAAAATGAATGAGCAGTGCGTTGAACTTGGTGCGTAGGAGTCGATACGAAATGATCGTGTGCTTGGATTTGTTACGATAATTAGTTCCTTATTTAAATTAGTACGGTTATGTCAATGCTTGTTTGTTCATAGTAGGAAATATTGTCAATTTAGTAGTCGATGCGGGCAATGTTCCACTTTGTAGCACTTTGCACTATTTACACGATTAGCTTTGTTACCATACAAGCCACGTCGGAGAAACCTGTTTTGAGAAAGAATACAAATGTTAACATACTGACATGGTACTTGTTGATACTGCGCATTTTATTTTAGTATCGAATGCGTCATTTTGTGGTAAAGATCTCGTGGAGAATGTCAAATTAAAATAAAATAAAAAATTTGCAACGCAATGACTAATCAACTCGAGGTCATCGGCATCTCAGTAATGCTTTATTCTGATAATTTAGCAGCGACAACTGCTTGGACTTCTATACTTCGAGAGACCACAGAAAAGAAGATAGATAGTGTGCGGTTGATATTAAGGCAGAGGGAGTAAATTATTAGGCGTTCACGAGGAGAATAGAACAGAAAAACAGTATGAGGCAGAAAATCTGATATACAGGTAATTCACTAAAATTTAAAAACCACAATCGACTAAGTATATTATTGACTCAGAAGGTAAGCAGTCGCTTTCAATCAACGCAACGATAAACCTAACTACAAAAGCGAAGCGCTTTACAGCGGTAAGCTTTACAAAATTGTCTATAACATAATCAGTATAATATACGAGCTGTTGTTCCAACGTATAATTTGGTTGATAAAGGCAGTTAATCAATTTAATCTTTGTATTGTTAGCAATGAAGTATGGGACGAAAATTGGTAAGCTTGCATAGAATTTAAAGGACAATATAATTCAGAAGAGCTTAAAGTACCCGATGGGGATGCAGGGATATATTCAGCGCCTGTGTATATGTATATGAGAATGGTGTACCGTTCGTTTATTTGTAACTACGTTAGTATATACGATTTGTAAAAAAGAAGATTCTAAATTGGGTTGGCAGTTACACCCACCTCAGGGGGACATAAATTATCTATGTAGTAGGTGTAGGCTCTGGGCATGTACAAATTGGCTAACAAACAATCAGTTCATACACGAAACATTTACTTAATGAATTCATATATCTGGTGCAAACTGTGTATACTAAATATATCTAATTTACTGCATAAAATATACATTTACTTACATTAAGCTTAACCATAGTAAGATTCAACACATAGGTACAAAAACCCCGCATTTCATTGCGCATTTTCTAAGCGTTGAAAATGCGCAGTTAGGAAGGTCAAAGAAAACATACCTAGATCGATTATAGGTAGGTATACAATCCATTCATAAAAGTTAATGACATGAAACTATTGCGTTTGAGAAAAAACAATCATTCATTAACAGTATTATTTATACTAGGTACTATTTTGAATATAATGCAAGTTAAAAAAACCCAATTTGTTCCTACTTGTTTCAATAACAAACAGCTTGGAACGAAACCAAACAAAAACGCCGCATATAATCCCTCTTTTGCCAAACCAATTTCAGTATCATCCAGTTTGTTTGTTTGTCCATAACAAGATTAAAAATATATATGGGCTCTAACCAATAAATCAAATAACAAACAAACACAGATACCTATAATTGAAAATAAAAACGATAATGAAAGCAATTTTGCCGAACAAAGTGCTATAATTAATGAATAAATCAATTCAGGCCATCTAATTGATCACAATACATTTAATCATAAATCAATGGACGAGACAATATTTGATGTTGATGAAAGACGAGAAAAATACTTATTGGAAATTGAAAGAAGGCAAGTAAAAATACAAAGGGAACTGATTGTATTGAATCGTACTTAAATCATTCATACATATTATATCGACCCTTTATCGATGACATAAATGACAGTAAATTCATATGAGCAGTTTCTTATTCATAAATATCACGACACTAAAATCTATGTCTTAACGAGGAACAACTACCTACTGAGTTTTCCTTCCACAATTTGCTTGTGAACCTTCCATTGAAAATGTTTCAATAACCATCCTCGCTTGCACATGATAGCTTACCGGATAAGTAATTTTTTTAAAACTCCGTCAAGTTCTCCAACTAACTAACTTCATTAAACAACTTTTAAGTAGCGACTTAAAGTGGTTAACAAACTTAAAGAAGTTTGTTAACCACTTTAAGTCGCTTCTTTAAGATACCTTTAAAGTAGCTTCAGTAAGCTGGAGATTTACTAGTCGAATTTACATTGTAGAAGACGAGACTGTCGATGCAGAAGTATTAGGAAACCGCAAAAGTACTTGAGTGTGCTCTTAGACAAAGTAGTTCAATGTTTTTGTTACTTAGGTATCATGGGAGTAGATACAAGAGATAATATATCTCTCTTAATGAAAACGTAGCAGCGGGATTGTCCGAAAGGGTTACCGCTACCCCGGAACATAAAGGGCTAGGAAGGAACACGGATGGGTTTTAATCAGTAAGAGTCTGACACTCCCTTCCACTGCACCCAGAGCGGGAGGGGTCATTGGATGATTTCCCATCCTTAAAAAAAAAAAAAAGGGCAGAATAAGCTATCAACGTTAGAAGTGAGAGAGTAATAGAAACGCAAATTGAGAGTAATCATAAAGTTCCTGAATTAGGAAAAGTTTAGGAGAAAAATATGGACCTAACTCCCATAGTTTACGTTTATGATCGTCTTTCGAACTGCCATGTAGTACGTGAATACAATCACAACAAAAAAGTCCAAGCGCATCGTGTACATCTGTATGTATTGTTGGCAATGACACAGTCTGAATACTAGGCTAACACGACATGAACGATTGTCACCGCTTTTTCTTTTAAACTAGAAAGGTCGCGGGAGACGTGATGTGTTGCCAGGAATCTATTATCTTGTGAGGTCAATGCTCCGAGACGGTTCTGAACTCCAGATTCATATAATTGCAAAGGTGAGTTTTACCTCAATAATTCGTCATCATGTATGGGAACAGGGTTTTGCCCTGCAGTGGCTGGCAATTACAGGTCGGTCAAGTACTCGTTTAACTATATTCAACATTTTAAAACATTTGCTTACTGTTATTTCTAAATTCTGTCAAGCTTGGTTATATAGGTAGGTATTTAATGGTGCAGACGTAAGGAAAAGTAACGGACGTGTAACACACAGACGGACGGATGAAGCCATAACATACTGAGCTACTTATTGGGGAAATATTGCTTTAATGTATGGTTGCCAGGATGCTATAATTTCAAGTATCGATTCCATAACGATTTCTTATCTTCACATTCGATTTCCAATCATAATCTTTACGTGAAGTGAGCAATTGAACAATCTCTTTGAGCTTGGTCCAATTTTTAACGACTTATATTTTGATGTTTTCGCAAAAAAAACTACAACTGCATTATACAACAGGCGAGGCTGATAAAAAAGACAGCAACAAACTTGACTCGATGGTACAGACGCCAGCACATCAACCTACTACAATCTGTCAAATTTCTTTAATAGATTTTCAACTTTATCACTACATCATAAGGTTCAAGGTTGATTGAGAAAATTTGACAGTTTGGTGTACCTTGATGTGCTGGCGTCTGTACATCCAATTCATGTCAATCAAGACAATGGCGTCAATAATGTTATATGGAAGGAAACGTGTATAAAATCAATACACTTAAGCTATTCTGCTACTGTAAATCAAATTACCGTTTACAGCCTACGCTACGTCTAGTCCTGACGCCTACGATTTTGTACGAAGGTCATATTTTGGTAATTGGCAATTCCGTATCAAATAGATTTAGGTCTTGCGTCCCCAAATTCTCATTTCCATGGTAATTTGAAGGACACCTTTTTTAAGAAAGAAATGAGGTGTTACGAAATTGCTATCCTCTCGATCGAGGCAATTTTTCACCGTAGCAGTACGGTAATCTTAAAAACCATTAGGATACCTCTTAATAAGCCAACAACAAGATTTTGTTAATGAAGAAGTACCTTATATTTAGACAGGATCCTTGAATATACCGCTACATTTGGAGGTCCTATTAAATTTATAATTTAGGGTTTTCGGGCAACACCCACATAATGTCACGCTCTGTGCGTCTCCGAAGTTTGGATCGTATTTCTTGTATACAGAAGCGATTTTCTTTTGATATGGTTAAATTAATCTTGAAAACGGTAAAAGTCTTTTCTCAAGAGCTGAGGAACCATCAAGTGCTCGCAGTGTTTATTGAAATTCTGGCATGAAGTACGCTTCAGTTTCTTAGACATACAACATTTTATTATACTTAATGTATCTATCAATTTATAATTGGCTATTATCCGTCTCTGTAAGGAAAACCGCATGTCCCTAATTAATTCAAAACGTGCGTTGCCTTTGTACCGTAACAACTACAAGCATAGGTTTATGTCACGTGTATTAGAAGTCAATCCTTCCCACACACTCTAACTAGCCATTCTCATCATTCATTTGTTAGTAAAATATATATAAGTAGATACTACAAAGTATATAAATCGAAAGATTCAGTCAACAGTACTGTAAATACAATTACTAGAGAAGGAAAAGACGCTGTGTCAGCACATAATAAGAGTATACATTGCTGTTTCAAGAGTTATATATTCAACTGCCTCATTGGTCTAGTGGTAGCAAGCGCTACTGCTGAGCATGAGGTCCTAGGTTCGATTCCCAGTCGGGCAAAGAGTTATTATTGGGTTTTTCCAGTAGGAATTTGTAAGTAGCAGGGCGTAGCCTGGATTTGTGCCTGATTGAAGGCAATAGGCTTGCCCTCTATTACATTGGGTGTACTGTAGGTACACCACTGCCTAACCTTTCAAGGATTACAGGCGTAATGTGATGTTATGTTTCAAGAGAGCAGCCAGGCTAGTGATATTTGTTGAACTAGATCATATCTTGTCAAAAGGTTGCTACCAAACAGGTGTCCACTAATACCTAGATCATGTATTTGACGTCTATCGATGTTTATTGTCTGGAACATTTGAACATGTTGACTTCGATAACGGAATAAGGACTTGCATGAATACCGTTTTTCTCGTCTGAAAAATGATATGCTAATGCTAGGGTAATGGCGGCCTTTCGGAATTCGGAGTGTTAAAAAAGCTTTCGGAACCAGCAAAAGGATTAAAAAGAAACTCTTACAAAAACCTCCGTTTTATTACTGAGGACTCTCGAAAAGGAGTCACAAAGCATATAGGTACGGACACATAAAACCAAGGTCTGTTTTTAAAGGTCTGTGAAATAATACATTAAGGGGGGGCATAAAGCCAGAAAAAAATCAAATTTCACCCGCGCTTCCTTGCCTACCCCTCTCATCAAACACGACAAAAACAAAACACAATCCCTTCCCGCCAGCAGAAACTTTTCGCCCGGCCAAGTAAGCCAGAGATTAAAACAGAAGAATAACTAGCAGGGGATCGAGGGGGGAGGGGGGGGGGGGTTCTCATGGGAACAGATCGGTATAAATCATATATATTTGTGTTTGAATTTCCATCTTCTGTAATAAGTATATGCAAAATAATCAGATGAAACGGCTCTATTCAATGTACCTAAGTATTATAGCAGGCTGTGCAAGTAGATATCTTGATAGGGCAATATTATTGTATGTCCCTGAATCTGTTCCGATGCTGGTAACAGATTCACGGACATACATGTAATACAGCCTATCTATGAATTTCCAATTCTGGATTGAAGGACTAACTTTAATATACAGTAAAAAAAAAAATCTTATATTAGAGAGCAAACCGAGTTGAATGCCTATACATTTTCGATTCCGAATGAAATTACAAATGAACGATTTTTGGATATTTTCCTGTACCTATTTATGCTGTGAGACCTTGCTTCTTGCCAATTTTCATTATTCTAGGTCAACGGGAATAATTAAAACGTATAAGGTACACCCAACGATTTAAATTTCAAAACACGCGACATGAATGGCAGTTTATGCTAGCTTCTAAGTCAGCGTCTTTGAGGCTTGATATTTCTACAGCTCCAAGAAACCGTAGATCTAAGTATTTGATATCAATTTCAACTTGATACGTATTCCTGAGAAAAAGGGACAGACGGATGGACAACGAAGTTATCCTGTATCTAAGGTTTTCGATTTTTCCTTTTGAGGTACGGAACCCTAAAAAGCAAAAGCACTTCCATCAAAGTATTATATTACATACTCCTAATCATAAATCATGATGAAAACAAACTCAACTAATTTGTTTTTTTAACAATATAAAGGCCAATGTAATCACATCGCTTATCTTATGATTTTTTATTTTGAGTTATAAAATCAAGCCTTTTTAGAATGACGACGTTGTAATGGTCATATTAAGGACAAAGATGATTGAAAATATCTATCAAAAATCTTAGAAAACTTGTCGCACCGCAGTGATGAGCAACCCTATTTAATTTTCTCGTATTGGTTTCTCAAATTACAATATCGAAATATGATCATTGTTCATTCCCTTTATTTTCAATGCAATTCTTTAGTAAGTAAAAACATCCGTTTATTTTGCATATACTTACTATACGCTAAGTTTGAATTCAGAATCTAAGAATCATGTCTTAGTATTTTTTTGGAACTAGAAACTCAATGTTGATGTGACAAAGTTCAAATTCCAATGTAACCAAATTTTGTTTAGGACCTACAAGTTGGACGTCACCACATCTTGATGAAAAACAGTGTTGACCAAGAAAAAAATTATATTTGTATATCGTGGATTTTTCTTTGCAGGATCGTGCAAAGTCAATAAATTAGCAACAGTGATACCCAAATAAAAAATGATATTCGTATGGTGGATTTTGCACTGTATTATGCAACGTCAAACGGCATGTCATAAAAGCCTTTCCTGCGCGAAGTGCGAGTAGGAAAAAATCCCCACCGAAAACATTTGTGGAAAACGAGGCTAAGTTCGTAACAAAAGAAGTACATGTTTGTCGGATTTACCAATATGGCATCTATGTAAATGGGTTCCAAAGTCTAAAGTTCATTAGGTTCCTCTTTTGTAACTGTTGAAACTTTCCAAGTTTCCAACTTGCCAAGTTATAATATGAACTGTAGACTTTCTCTCAACTCTATAGAACTTAGCACCCATTCAGAGCTTAACTCTTTTATCGGCGAAGCCGACAATCCCAAACATGTTGATCCGTCACAACCTTTACTCATCCTCACCATAAAAAGAAGGCTAGTCATGAGAACACTATCTGTATGAAATATTTCATGTGCCGTTTCGTACTTTTGTCCACAATAAACTCATTACGTATTTAATTTCCGATATTTCTTTTGTATGCTCCAATAATAATATACCCTTTACGCTGAATTTCGAGTTTCAACTTGATTTAGGGAATAGTACTTACTAAAACCTTATACGGAGTTTGTCAAGAAAAGTGGAAGAAAACGAATTTGGATTTTGAGTTAATCACCGTAAGGTCTAAAATCTCCAGCACGAACTTTCAAATGAACGCTAGTTGGCTATGTTGCAAATTTTCTCCGCAAGAAAATGAACCGAAATGCAGAACAATGGCGCTAGTGGTACTATACCAGTCAAAAATCTGTCAAATAAAATGTATGTCATCTTGACTTTTCAAATATCAACATTGAATTATTTCAATATTTTTATTTTATAGTTTTGCCTCGGTATTTGTTTAGTTTATCAAGTCTTATTGTTTTTAATAATCGTTTCGGGAGTGGTTTTAGTTATTTTTCCATGTTTTCTGTTTCACAGTGTCTTTCCTACAAAGTGATAAATTACGAAAATATTGTTTACGTAAATTAAATAATAGCAGCGCAGCCGAAAATTTGAGCGCAGTCCTCTCGTCTCAACAGAGCGGGGGCGACTGATTTGTGAAACATATATATGTTTGAAGTTCCTGCAACGTGCGACGGAAGATGATGTCTTCCACGAACTAAGAACGTCGTAAGTGCTATAAGCTTATCGTCGTAATAAAACCACAAATAAAAGTAATAAAATAAAATCCTTCCACAATCTAAGTCGCTTTATATTAATAAATTAATCATCAAATTTTCATTCTAGTAGTCATTAGCATATTAAGTACAAATCGAAAAGTCGTGAAAATTGGAGGTAACTTCGTGATGTTTTTTATTACAGAAAATTTTACTATTTTGTGATTTGTTGCCACAATAAGTTTGGAAATATCATGTAGTTATTCGTGTTATTTTTATTTTATACCTAAGTCTCATCAATTTCATGAAAAATCATATTGAAGTTAGGCTATTTTGGTTGATACCTGCTCTTAAAACAAAGAGTACAATTCTTTAAGTAATGTAGGAGTTGAAACAATATGAAATGATAATTTCTTTGAGATTTTCATATTTACGTAGTAGAAAGATCTTTAAGTTTAAGAAATCCGTATCGATTAGAATGTAAAGGAACGGAGAGAGGTTCTTAATATATATAATTATATTAAATATAAAAAAAAAAACAATTGTTTGCTTTTGATGGTCGGGCGTGAACACTGGGATTGTTTTCTTCCATTGTATTCGGCGATACCTTCATTCTGGTTCAAAAATTTCGAGCATTTATTTGTTGTGCAAACATTTTCCTTAAATAAGAGGATTTTAGGGATCAGGGCACGTTTGATTTCAGAAAACGTAAGGAACGTCGTGAAAGAAACAATCGGTCGTGACGCAGATAAAGATGAGCACATATGTTAAGGAAAAGCCCGAGAAAACAATGATTCATTTGTTAATATTCATGCAAGTCGCTTGAGAGGGGACTCCAGTTAGCAGAAATAAAATTTAAAATTAAAGACATGGTAAAATAAAAGGACGCTATCGACTAATTGGACATTACCTACAAGCACATAGCCATCTAAATTACTGTACGTGATAATAATGCCATAAGATAAAAACAAATTACGTTTACGCCCAATAATCTACGTGCTCAATGAATTATGACAGCGTTTCTTCCACAATATAATACAAATTCTTCCGCTATAACTTCTTATTTAGAAAGTCGTAAACACAGGTATTTTAGGGACGCAAAGTTCACATTCACCACGACAAGGTAGCGTGCCCTTAGCTAGAGAAGGGTTTGACTTGACTGTTAAGAAGTTATTCAAGTTTTTTTCACTGCCTTCCAAAAAGCCCACGTTTTTTGGAACATCCCTGTCGGTAAGGTCGACGAACGAATAGTCTCACGTTTTATTGTCCGTTTTTTAATATCTCCGGAGGCAGGAATAGAGGCACAATAAAAACATGAATTTTATATAAAAATGTATCTAGACATTTTGGATATTGGTTAGCCTTCAATGGTATGTGGATTTGGCGGATACGGTTTGTAGTATTTAGTCCTGTGTTCTTTGAATTCTGGCCATTAGCATTGGGGTTATAACATCTAGTAGCATTGTCATAAAATATGTTTGAAATCAAAACTATCGTTATTAGATTCTAATAAAAAAAAAACACAATTGGTTCTACCTAAAACACAGTCGCTACAATAAAAATACAGCAATGAACATTACCTTTCAACTTTTACGTGAAAAGCCAATTATAGCGACACGTGATTCAGTCAAATCCAATTCACTAATATTGTAATCATTCACACAACACAAAATTCAATCCATATTTTCTAATACCGCGTAGCGATACGAAATACAACGGCACTAATCACACGTCCGTTCGGTTTGCGCGCCAAACCGCGACTGGCAAGCTGCGTGCCCAGCCGGTCCGCCGCCGGCGACAAGCCTCGTGCCTTCACCAATGAACCACGTCTATTTACCCATAGATGATAATCCGCATGCATTGCTAATTTTTTATTACATGCAGTAACTCCAATGCGCTTTACGGAAAGGGTAATGTATTAAATTAAGTCGTTAATTTATTTAAGGCAGAGAACAAAAAATTAATGGGTCTGCCAATTGGTTAACACTTTAATGACAAACAGGAAGTACTAGAAACACGGTGCCTTTAAAAAAAATACTTTTCGTTTTATCTAGATGACATAATAGTTTCCATGGAACAATGGGGCAAGCCCGCTGATGACTTCTATCTTAGAAAATCTTTTAACAATAGTGTATTAAAGCTTAGATCTCGGCACGAATGAATAGTTAAGAAAAAATAATTAGTAAGGAATTCCCATAACAAGAATCTCGGTGAATACGGAAACTGGGCATGCGTTCGACGATAGTTTGCACAATGTCATTTCAACCAAAACGAAATTGTACGGTCATTAGAAACTTGAAACTCTGCAATAGAAATAAAATATCACATTGCGTGGTTGTCTGTATTTCTGTAAGAACCGTATCGCGTTCGAACACTAGAGTAAAAGTGATTTGGCGCTAACTCTATGCAGTGTCCCTGACCTGGTTGTAGAGCTTCGTGTTTTATGTGCGAATAGTACTTCACTATGCGGACTGAACCTGAATTATATTATGAATAAGGCATACCGCATGGGGAAAGTCAATTATTATGAGAAACGGGAACAATATGTAAGAAGGCTATAATTTTCGTTGTCCATAAAGATAGTCCCGCAATGATTAATGCGATGATCATAACAGTCTGCTACGGCTACAATCAATAATTTAGACACAGAACAGTAATTTAGAAATTTTCAAAATTCAGAATCAAAGCCAGAGCAGAAGGAAATCACAATGAATTTATTATTTTTTAATAAATTGTAGTTGACTGATTTTGGCAGAAATTATTCCTTCCGTGGGAGCTTTTCTTCTCCACGACGAACCACAAATATTTGACATGATTCATGTACTATGTAACGTTACCTATAGATATCGGGATGACGTCAAAGGCACCTACTCGTCGTAATCTGTTCGCCCACTGTCAAATACTAAAGCTGAAGATAGATTCACAAGAGAAGCGATTATTCAATGCTGGTACTGGGGAGATCTGTTTCAAACTGATGATAAAGTTTGTGGATTTGCTCGTATATCAAGTTACGTCATCCTATGCCTGCCTGGTTCCACACAATGCAACTTGGCAGGAATACCTGACAGAGTGAGCTCTCGGGGACGATGACTGGCATACCGCAACGGTGCGGTAGAACGTAGGACTTGCCCTGCGGTTACTTACCCGCTCATCGAACGTTGTGGCTACGCGCATTGCCTGTGCACTTTTATTTACTGTGTGTGTCCCGTATTGGTACTGTGGACAAAATAAAAAGATAGGCAAGTTCATGTATGGCTGCATGGTTAGAGCTTTGCATGTTCTTCGTTGCTGATTTACGAGTTATGCCAGTTATTTACCTGTTTGAGTTTACATTCGAACGGTTCTAACATTGTAATAACTATTCCACAAATCGATTCTAAATATATGCTTGACATTGTGGTTTTCCTCGAGGGCAACCAGAATTCTGGGAGTTGAAACAATTTTCATAGACATTGCTTTCAACTATAAACTGGTGGTCTGTAGGTACTTCAGTACTTAATCCATTTCTCGCAACCTCATGGTAGACTAAACACCAGCATGTCGATTCTGTAAAAATCTCACCGTGAAAACTTGCGTGGAGTGAGCTGTCATTCCATCTGATGCTGTAGGGATTTACACTAATGACAGCTCACTCCACGCTCACTTCACCTAAGTTTTCACGGAGAGATGGTTACAGAATCGCACTGCTGATTCTCGGTAAGTGCTTTTATCAATTTGATTACATAGTATATTAGGTAGGTACACGACTTTCAGGCGGTTTCGAGTTTGCAACTTCGTTAGAGTAATTGTGAAGATGGAAAAGTTTAGTCCTCTCGTCAGCTTCGTCACCCGCATGACATACCTATAGGTATAGCTCTAATAATTTTATGAGACCTTAGTACTCAACATTTTAGTAGGGAATGTGTAATTTCTAAAAGATACTTGCCAGTTTTGTTTTTAAACTGAATTCTCCCAGTATTTTCATGTAAACACATGAAGCCAGAAACTCTTCTCTGAAAGAGTCATCCTGTATATTTTCAACAAAGAATTTATTTGCTCTAATTAGAACTTCAAATAAAAGTCAAAGCAATCTATACAATGAAGTTACAATGTTTTTATCTTCGTTCCGCTCAAGTGGTCCTCATAGATCGCTAGCGTCCAGTGTTCCACTACGATTAATTAAGCACTCGGCGACGCTCCAATGTACTCCTGAAACCGTTTGTTTATCGGAGCGGGCGAAAGTTCTGCCTGTCTTGTTTTTATGCCTTCCTGGTACCAGCGAGCGTGCCTAAAGTAAGCACATACTTCCGAAGATCTTGATATTTCTTATTCTTCCAACTCATAGCTAATTTGAAGACAAGACAACAAAGATATTCCAATAGTTAAAAGGCTTATAAAAACCACCGATATTTAGGATATCCCGTAGTTGACTAGGATACGATTACGTGATACAGGAAAGGAAATATTTAGTTAGTCAAAAGTTTAAATTTCCGTTTAGGAAGGCAGTACCTTGGAGTCGACGATAATGTTTCCTTTTTAATCTTGTTAGAAACTTACACAATTTTAATTATTTTCTTGCTTATATAGTACGACAAGATGAAACGGTAAATCAGCATATATGCAGGCTTGATATTGGTGATGATTTGTTGTGCAGACATAACGTCCTCACAGACCCACAGAGAGATTATTGTACCATAATCAGCCTATAATGTTCTCACTGCTAGGAACCAAGCCTTCTCTCTGTGAGAGAGAGTGGGCCGTAATCCACCATGCGGGCATAGTGCGGGTTGGTGGGATTTATGTAAAATCAATGTTGACCGTTTTTGTTCTGCGTGTAATGTAATTTATTTTGTGTAAATTGAGATATAAATTATTGTGACTATGATTATAATTACAGACAATTGAGACAATGGAAAGTGATGACAACATAACCAAACTTTAAGGTCAACTTTGCTAAAATGCGGACCAGTCGGCATAGTTAAACTCTTTTGCTCTATTGTCCTCTTAAAAAACTTTACAAAAACGAAACATAACAACGTCTTCTGCACATATAAAACGACCTTGATACTATTTCTAAGGTAAACAGCTAAAATTTTAGTCTCCATCTAAAACCGGTATCGTCTGCGATGCATAAAATCGGCCGTGCGTGTTGATCATCAAACGTTTTGCATACATGAATATTTTATGTTGTCAGTCCAGTGAAAACTGCTCCTTGTTACTGGCTGTAAAAATGAAAATGAACTTATTTTTGCTTTGAAAAATTCAGCTGAATTTTATAGTGGGATGTTTATTTTGGAATTTGTTTTTATCGCAGCATTATTTTGCTTTTACAATCGACTTCAACTAAAACATCCTCTGCTTTGGTTGGTGCATGACAAGCTAATTGATCAAACACCATCTTTGTTTAAGAACATCCTGCGAATCTCGTTGTAAGCGACATAACTCGCTTAAGTACTTTTTGCTATAGACTTTTTTGGAAAATATCAAATACTTTTGATTCCTTTTTAACCGGCAAATTTATGTGCCTTTGTTTTATGTTGTCTGTCATCTTCGATAAAAACGATTGTACTATGTTTTCTGTTATATTTGCTTATAAAACTTATTTATTCGTTCACGTTACAAATCCGCTATTTTCTTACACATTAAGGCCTTTAAGATTGCTGGACGACTCTGGCTTAGGAAGGCTAGAGACAGAGAAGAGTGAGATACAGAGGGGCGTGCATTGCAGGATGCCTACACTCAGCATTGGGTGGCGAAAAGCTGAAGAAAAAGAAGAAGCCCTTTAAGACCGTTACGAAAATCACGGTACAGCTGGTCCATAAATTCAAGGTCGCTCAGCGGGCTATGGAACGGGCTATGCTTGGAGTCTCTGAGGGATCGAATCCGCAACGAGGTGATCTGGCAGAGAATCAAAGTTGTCGACATTACCTAGGTCACAGAATAATAATAATAATAATAAACTTTATTGCATAAAAGGTGTTGCAGTAAATACAAAAGAATTGCACTTTACAAATGAACACTGATATACAACATAAATGGTGGGGGTACTGTCCTCTTAGATAGGCTACATAATAGCCTGTAGTAAAGAGAAACAGTGCCGTATCCCTCAAGAATGAAGAAATCAATTGCTTAGTGTTTAAAAGTATATAAAAAAAGTAATGATTTTAATTTAATAACATAAAACAAACAAATATGGAATATGCCTGAAAGTATTAAAGTCTAAAACGGATACGAGTAAGTGTGCTGTGAGGGTGTAAATGTGTATGTGTGCGCGTGTGTGTGTGTGTGTGTGTGTGTGTGTGTGTGTGTGTGTGTGTTTTGAGATTACCTATAAGTGAAGCGTGTATACTTATAATAGTGTAATGAAAAAAGATTCAGTGTGGAAGTTTACGTTTTGTCTAGTAGGAAGGAGCGTACTGCTGTTTTACATTCTTGAACGGATAAACTGTATACTGAAATATTTGCATTAATTTTGTTGTACAAGAAAGGGCCTAAGTAATAGAAAGATTTTTTCGTAAAGGAGTAGCGGGGTTGTGGAAGAGAACAAATTAAATCTTTACGTCGTTTTTTAAGCTTAACAAAGGGAGTAAGGCAATGTTGAAATAAGATTGCTTGAAAAATAAACAACTGTCGTACATTAAGAACATTGCATTCCTTATATAACTGAGTGGTGGAATATAAAATTGGACGAAAGGTTGCAATTTTTAAAATCGCTCTGTGCGCAATTTCCAATGGAAGTACTGTGGTTTTAGAAGCACCACCCCAGCAAGAAATAAAAATAATACTTGCAATACAAGACCAAGTTATTGAGACCAAAAAATACAGAAAATACATCATAAAGAATCTAACAAACGACACATGCAGAAAATGCAATAGTTCACCAGAGACAATCCAACATATCACAGGAGCCTGTAAATCAATAGCCCAAACTGACTACAAATATCGACACGATCAGGTAGCCAACGTAATACACCAAAAACTAGCTCATAAATACAAATTTATAGACACCATAGTACCATATTATAAATATAACCCTGAAACTGTACTAGAGAACCCCTCAACAAAATTGTACTTCGACCGAGCCATACTCACCGACCGCACAATTCACTTTAATAGACCAGACATCACATTAATTAACAAAGTAAATAAAACTGGGTTCCTAATAGACATCGCCGTGCCAAATACACATAATTTACAGACTACAATAGCCGAAAAACTATCCAAATACACCGAACTAAAAGAAGAAATAACCCGACTTTGGCATCTTCAAAAAGTCACAATAGTCCCTATAGTGTTATCTACAACAGGAGTAATACCCAAACAGCTTCATCAGTCCCTTAGTTCTCTCAACCTGCCATCTAACACCTACCACCTGCTGCAGAAGGCAGTGATTCTCAATACATGTAGGCTAGTAAGAAAATTCCTCCAGTGTGAGGCCGATAACTTGCACCATTACTCCCACTCAAATATAGTTTCGGCTAATATACAGCCTACTGCGGATAACCACCCAGTACCTAATATTACTCCAACACGTAACCCCACTGATGAACACTTGGCTTAGGCCCGTGCCATCAGTTTTCCGGCTAGGCCGAGGTAAACAAATCTATAAATAATAATAGTAATAATAATAATGATTTATTTTCTCCCACAAAGTACATTTACAGTATAGAGGTATCACAAAAATTGGAAGTATTAGGACTTGTGGGAGTCAGGAATCCAAACTAGGATACCCTGTGCTATGGACTCCTGGCCCCCCTCGCCGAGAACATCACAAAAGTTATAGCACGTATGACATGTAGGACTATAGATATATAGAAATGCAATAAGATAATATTGACTGACAAAGCGCACAGTAGACATTGCAGATAATAAATTAAAATAAGCAAACTGAAGTGGCAATGGGCCGGCCATATTAACCGTAGAACCGATAACCGTTCGGCTGACGTGTTCTTGAGTGGAGACCGCGAATCGGTAAACGTAAGGTGGGAGGCTCTCAGGCTATGTGGAGCGACGATCTTCGCAGAATAGCAGCTGAATGAGAGTTGCCGAAAATCGAGTTGAATGGCATGCAATAGGGGAGGCCTATGTCCAGCAGTGGACTGCTATAAGCTGACGATGATGAACAGGCAACATAAAATCCTATCAACCACATGTTAAACCACTTCCTTCCCCTCCTGGTAAACACGACAGTTAACAACAGTTAATGTCTATTAACAACCTATCTAAATTATTCAGACCCCAGTCCCCCGCGTATGGAACCCTGACACAGTTGCTACTGCGACACTGCGGAAACGACCTAGTTCTCACTGACATCCACGTGCGAATGCACGTCGACACAACGACATCCACGTGCATTCAGTTTTCTAGAATTCTTTCCAAATGTGCTGTTTAAAGGATATTGCTGATGTATATTTTATTTTTATGTTGACTTTTCAAGCTCGCTGACTTCAAACTGCGCTAAGTCACTGGAGTATACATGACTAGCTTTGGCTCCGGTTCCATTAGAGTTTTGCGTGAACTACGAGTATACACACACATACAACATAACGCTTGTATGCCCTGAAGAGTTGGGCAGAGGTGCATCGGTTGAGTAACGGTGGAGTTTCTTATCCATTCTTCTCCATACGAAACTACCTATTATTGGAAGGGGCGATTAGAATCAATTCTATTTTATTAACTCCCGACTGAAACAGAGGGGTGTTATTGAAATTTCGACGTTCAAAAGTGCCTTTTCATATGAAAGGCACTTTTGAACGGCGAAGTTTTTTTTTTTTTTGAAACCATTTATTTCAATTAAACCATGTACCTACATGCACTTTTGAATTGTCAAAATTAAATAGTCGGTCAGTTAGTCAGAAAGTTGAAGCTTTCCCATTCCAAAACGTAGATCTCTATGGAGAGAACGGGCAAGAAACATCAAGGACACTCTTTTAAATCAAGATTTTACAAAATCCTGGGTACATTATTCTTGTTGCTTCTAGGTAGGTTTATGTGAGCACAATGTAAAAAAAAAAAACACAAATGAAGAAACAATTCAAAATATAAGATTCAAAATAGGCCTTGGTAGTTAGGAGATGACCAGTCTCAACCGACGGCGACGGGGCGCCCGTTCACGAACATGACGCGTGGTTTGGTTTGGTTGGTGAAAAAGGTGGTTTTAAAAGCGCACAAATGGACGGACGGAAAGACAGATGGTCCGTTTTATGAATGCGCAAGGATGTGACAATGTATGGAGTTTAATGATTGGCAAACTAAAACAAAAAGTGGTGGCATGGGCATGTTGACTTTGCCCGTCGATATCGTCCTTAAGAACTAGTTTCAATAAGCTCATCAGCTCTTAGCATCTTATAAAAGAATTGCAACTGTGGTTTTGTATCGAAAATAACGAGAAACAATTAACTAAGTATGCTTGTCTATAACGAAATAGTGCACACGTTCATGCCTTTAAAAAAATCTCTTTATTATGAAGTTGAAAAAACGAAACAGACAGCTGACATTTTTGTTTGGACATAGGTAAGTAGGTACTACACAATGAGAGCAAACCTCTTCTATAGGCAAAAACTTAATAAATAAAGTGTGTAAAGTCTGCAAGAGAAAGACGCGCCGTGTTCGGATTTGTTTCACGCAAATGTAAAAGCATGAAATCGATTACATCGGAGCATTTCACGTGCCTTGAACACGAGTGAAGATATCGATCAGAGGTATCGAATACTGACAGACAAGAATCACGTGTTTCACAGTTCTAGTAAAGGTACAGGCTCATACTAGAGAAGCTGGTTACCAGTTTTATCAATGAAACGGCGCAGGAGATAGCCTTTAATAGAAGTGGCCATCGTATTAGTGGTTCAGCAGCTCCAATATCATCAGGATTGTGCCGAAATATAGCAGTTCGTCATGGACGTCTTACGATAGCTGCACCCCGACGTCAGCTGTCATCAGAAGACAGCCGCCATGCAACCATCAATGAGACGCTCCGCTGGAGTGACAGTAATCAGCCAGTGTCACTCTTATTCGACCTCTTTGGTGGTTCCAAGTAACTTCATAACAAAATTAGACAGCGCCACTTGCTGTGCCGTCAGATGTTTAGAAAAAAAAAACTGGTTTACACTTTTTTTCTGGTTCGTTCGTAAGTACACGTTTGGAAAGACAAGTTTCCAAAATTAATCTAGAGCAAAAATTCGGACAAAAAACTTAAACTGATTCATTGGCAGTCTGCCTACGCAGAATACGCTTAAAAATCGCCTAGTATATCAAAATAGTTTAGTTAAAATATCGATCACCTGGCTTTGTGCCAAGAACGTAAGTGGATCTATACCATCGGAATCAATCGGGTATTGACAGCCGGTTTTCAATCATACTTGGCAACAGCAGATATTTTAAATAGAACTGATATTTAACAAATAATCAAGTACTTGAAATATTTTTTTCTATGAAAGAGTAGGCTGAAGTGTAGACCACAGTTCACTCATATTTCGTCAGTTATGTTATGGAAGCGACCCGCCCCTACGTACATTTTTTACAATTTGACAGAACATCAAAATTTCTTTATTTTTAAAGTTTAAAAACACATATTCCTTCCCGAATAAATTCTCTAATTGATGGAGAAAACCGCATCAAAATCCGTCATCAAAATACAAGCAGACATGACAAGCAACTTGAATTTATAATTTGTTTGTATGGTATTTATGATATATAAGTCTGTAATGAATCGGGCATATATCCTGTCTCCGGGATACAGCAAGATAGTAGAAATTATACATAATAAACATTGTTCATAATACTTTCTTCGCTCGAAAAGGCAACTGTTTCATACACCGTCGCGCCCATTAAACGTAAGCAGGTATTCCCCAAAAAGAAAAGGTTAGAGGTGTAAGAACAGTACAGCTATTTATCGCCAGTTATTTAAAAAACAAATCCTATAAAATAAAGGACCATCCTATTGCCATAATCCGGACACATATCTGGAAATTATGTGCCCGAATAATGGTAATAAGCTGCTCTTAGTCTGGACTCCGAGTGTCTACAGTGAATTTCCTGATGGAAAATCCAAATCATACTCATCATTCATAAACTCTTTCCCATAGGGGTAGGCAGAAAGTACAGAACGTCTGCTACGATCCATACAAACTTCTTTTGCTTAGTTTACGTTCATACATCTGAAGGCCAATTCTCGTAATTTAAAATGTTCAAAATCTAGTCGCAGTCTCATCTCGGCGACAAAGAAATGTCAAAAACTTGTCAAAATGTAGGGAATTTATAGGTATTTTTGACAGATTGAGACTGAGATCAGACTGTGAACGTTTTTAAAATTACGAGAATTGCCCCTCAGACTGTGAACGTTCTTAAAATTACGAGAATTGCCCCTCTGGTCATACACACAACTCGGTTTCGAGTACCACGCAACTCTCTTCAAAGTGAGAGTGAATAGGCTTCTTCTGGGTAAGCTCACTCCATCGTCGACTTTGTCTCTGTCACCTCTGACCTAGACTAGAGTCAAGAGCAAACCCATCTTAGATTTAAAAACAAAAACTGACCTTTCTGAAGAACATCACCAATAAGAAAGAAAAGAAAGAAAAAAGAAAGAAAATACGTTTATTTGCGGCAAACATGACGCATCAAAAGAAAAACATATATATAAAAAAATAAAAATAATCAATATGGGAGAAAACATGCGTCACATCCACGCAAAACGGCCATCGCTCAGCATAATGCTATGACCCTGTACGAGACAGAGCCCCAGCGCTGGTTTTCAGCGACAGCCGGCGTAATAAGGTCACTACATGACCTTCGAGGGCGTCCCCTTCAGCGTTTCCAATCGCCTTGTTAATACAAAGAAAAATATCCAAATATAACCCAATAAAAGTAAGCCAGTGTAAATGAATCATCAAAATAGTTCATAATAGTTTGCTCGAAAATCTGCTTCATACACCGTCGCGTGCACTAAACAAGCAGTAGCCATCAATCGTAACAATCGTCTACTGACATCGATAATTACGTGTTTAGCTCTAATGCACAACTCGGTAATGTTAGCTCATTTGTTCAATCTTATGTGTGTTGCATTGTTTGCAATGCGAGTAAGAACTCGAGCAAAAAAGTATCGATAAACATCGATTGCTTATCGGTAAAGGCAGTAGGTTACTGAACATTCATTGTCTTGTTTGCAATTCAACTTTTTACATGATTTAATTCTCATAGCTGTTCCCGTGTAACTAATGAGTATCATTATAGTAGTGTAAATTCCAAACGATTACAAAGAGCGGTTTGTTCTTCTGATTTAATTTCCTTTGAAATATTTACTGAGGAAATTATTCTGCTACATGCATAAACGCGTTTTCGCGTTTGAAATTAATTCTAGAAATGTATTACCTTCATTACTTCTTTTACGAGTAGACACAGTTTTCTAACTGCGTGTTCTAATTAATTCATAATGGCCGTTTTATCTACCTATCTCAGTTATCCAAGAAGTCAGCTGTAGGTATGCAAAGGAGCTCGTGGAGCCCTGACACAGCTAGAAGGTGTCTCTGCAGACGCCGTAGAAGATGGCGGGACGAGCTGGAGAAAAGAAACGACCAGCGGTCCACTTTAGCCCTGGATCAAAAGAGCTGGAAGTCATGGGGAGAGGCCTTTGCCCAGCAGTGGGATGATGCAGGCTAACAATAATCTACCTATCTGTTAACATGGATTGCTATAATAATGTCATAAATTATAATCCATTATGCCAATACCGGCCGGCCACTGTGTGCACGCTATAAGAAAGTCCGCCAGTTTCCTTTTTCATTGTAATAATATAATAATAATAATAATGATTTATTTTCTCCCACAAAGTACATTTACAGTATAGAGGTATCACAAAAATTGGAAGTACTAGGACTTGTGGGAGTCAGGAATCCAAACTAGGATACCCTGTGCTATGGACTCCTGATTGTACTTTCAATAATAAATTCTTGCGTTTAGCACATCAACGCCACGGTAGAAAATAAAACGGATATATAAAAGTGAAAGAGGCGTGTTATTTGTAGTACGAAACAATCAGAGCACAGCTTTTAAACGCTATTAAATGTATGTTGGTTTCCGTAAACGATAAATGCGAAGTAAATCCCAGAAGATTAAGTTGGAGTTTTCTTTATGAGGCCTTTCTTCTGGATTGCGACGGATTTGGGGAAAGGAAGTAGACTCAAAATAGCAAATAGTAGAAGAACTAGAAACAAAGCAAAGTATAGTAGCACTTATCATATCGAAGGTTACGTTGTAAGTGAGGTACAGGCATCGTTAGTACCTGCCGCTAGGAGAAAACTGCAACAAAAATTCAATAAATTATGCAACTAATATCTATCTTTCTTTCAAGTACGCTTACTATAAGAAGATCAGAAGCGATCCTCACCAGAAATTCCATCTCATTAAAAACTTTACACTTCTTCTACTGGAATATTACACATGCGACCATAATTACATGCATACATATTTATTAAATCGCTCGTTTGGAAAAACATCGACGTAAATGTATTTTTTCCCAAAAATTAGTTAAATATGCCAAAGCACTTAGAAAGCGTATTTACGTTAGGAAAGCATAGTCGTAAAAAAAAGCAGCAGTTACGTCGATGTTTCTCCAAATGAGCGATATGTGTGTCCGCATGTTTGTTCGTATGTTTAGGTATGTGTTTCCGTATGTTTTCTACGTCCGTCGCCAACATCCGCGAAGTAAATGTTTTGTTACGAGTTAATTTCAACTGTCTGCAGCGCTATTAACTGTTTCTTTTGTTGGAGTTTTAATTAGTATTGCGAAAACACATTGGATACTTTGTAATGTTGATTTTTATGTGTTACTTTCGATGGAATGATTCGTTCGGTGGATTGTACAAGGAGGTGATCCTTGTACAATCCAACTTACTGTTACTTTAATCCATTTACTGGTACGTTTTATAATATAATGTGCCTACAATATATGCAAATAAATTTTACTTTACTTTTACTAAAATACGGTTTTTGGAGGTCACTGCTAACTACAATGATGGCTGGAGAAGATCTGGAACCATTCCAAGATTCTATTGTAATAGGTCGTGAATTGTTTAGCAAAAGTTTACATAACAGATAAAAACACGGTCCTAAAAGGTCACACTACGGATTTGCGTGCTCAGCAATACTGGCCACATGCCTGATCTGAAGGCCAATTCCCATTAAAAAAAAACGTTCAAAATCTAGTCGCAATCTCATCTCAGCGGCAACCAATGTCAAAAACTTTTCAAAATTTAGGGAAATTACGAGGTATTTTTGACAGATTGTTGAGACTGTGAACGTTCTTAAAATTACGAGAATGGCTCCTATGGTCTTTTACAAAAGCCATTAGAAAAGAGATACCCATTATTTTTTCTTTCTTCGTTTTAAATTTCTATCTTACAAGGAAAAAGGGCAAAGATAACAACAAACACCTACTTACCATAAGTATGTGCTACATACATAATCAAACATTGAATTTCAAACAAAGGTCTTCCATCATCACGTACTTAACACAATCATTCAAATTACCGCAAATTGGTTGTTGAATAGGTACTAATATAACCTCTAAACACGACATGTACTGCAGTTAGTCCCTTGAGGACCATCACCAGTTGTAACTATCTGTAGTTAGTCACAAACCACTAAGGAATTGAATAGAACTTGCCAGATTTAGAGTGCTGGCAATTCTAGCAAGCATGCAGCTGAAATTGGGGTATGTCTTGGATGTAACCTTCATGCAATCCGCAGTTCTACTGCAAGTTGTAAACGCTGTCGTAGAACAAGGAAATTTTGAGCAGCTTGCGGTTGGAAAATTCAAACATCCTTTACAAGCCCTGAAGCTGAAGGTCAATGGTTGACAGCTGCAAAAAAAATTGTCTATATGGCCCTAGTTCTGCCATGGTCGTGATAAACCCTGACATTCTTTTCAGTAGGACCTTTTAGAGAAAGTAAACAACAATACCTGGATAAGGGACGCACAGAACTGGGAAGTAAGGCAGAGAAAAAATGACGCCTTTACCCAGCATTGGGTGATTCCAAGCTGAAATTATGATGATGATGAAACTGCAATGCACTCACAACACAACAGTGCTTGTAATTATGTGCACAATAAAGAATAAGAATACACTGTGTAATATCCATAAAGGCCCTATTACCGTCACCAATGAAGTCTATGCGATATTCCACCTTCAGCCTAACCCTTCGTGTAATTCAGCGTGACGGCTATCTATGTCATGTTACCGGTTTGACACTTGTCTTGACGTGTCAACTTCTGTGCGTAACAGTTACCAAGTGTGGTGTTAAGCTACTGAAACAATATGTGAAAATGTGTTGCAATATGTGTGAATACCGTGTTACGCTTAGTCAATATATAGGGTGTTAGAAATAACCGGTTATGGTATGCGAATTGTGGTCAATTGATATGATTGATGATATGGCAATCAGCGCCATGCCTAGAGGCTTGTCAGGCGGGGGGCTGCCAGGGACGAAACCTTTATTTGGGCTCACACTCGCACAGTGCAAACCTACAGGCTGCGGGCTGCCGCTGGGGCACAGGTACAGGCACTGCCGTCTGCAGTAAGTGTTATGGCCAGAAATGGAGTGACAACTGAGATGACGGCTAATAGAGATGTACGAAAGAGGAAAACACGCTGTAAGAGAATGACATCATCATGGGGAAGAGAATGACATCATCATTCTCTTATTCTTATCGGCAGTGATAGATGCAAAAAATCTTGTTATTTTAAAAGAGATGCAGTTTCTTGTTAATAATAGATCTTCCAGACGTAGACTTCATGAATGTAAGGTTAGTTTTCTTTATCAGAGAATCGATAGAGTATACAGAACTCGAACTTAATCGTCCAGAATTTAATGATTAATGACTTTATTAGAATATTATTTAATGAGGCGAAGAAGAGTCACATGAGAGGTAACGATTTCCCATTAAAAGAAGGAACGATATTTTTCAGGATTGGCCCAATTATAACACAATCTGAAATAGCTGGATGTTTGTGTACAATACACATTGCTGACGCAACATCGTATCGTGTCAAAGCGCGTATGTTTTTTTTCTCTGTTGGTTGGCAAACTGTTTACATTTCCGTTTTACATAATGTCAGCTGTATTCGATACTGTTGGTAATACTGTCATACATACCTATTTTAGTTATTTTTGTGTAGCGTTTAATAACAATGGCGTTTCTATGAATTAATCTGTTTTCGTAACCGTTTTTATGGGGAAAGTTGTATATGTTACTTTTGTTCAAGGTTATTTAACGATAATAGAGCATATTAATGTTCCTATTGCAATGAACAGTGTGTAGGAACGATTTTCCAAAAACGCAGTAATCCTTAACATAAAATTTATAAAAACGATATCGTGTTTTAACAGCGGAGATACTTGAACATCGCTTTAATCCCGTTGAGAGTTCACTTCAATAAATTACACTTCCACTTTCAGTAAAACTCCTGAGAGCAATTTTATGAAGTAGGTACCAAATTCTGACGTTTCGCACGAAGCTTCAACATAACAGCTTTCTGAGCCAAATTAAATAGCCCGTGCCTTCAATTTGGGTTAATTACTACAACGAGCCAAGTAAAAGTAAATCACATGTATATATACCTTATCACTTTCATCACACACGCATGCGTACCATACATTTCTCCTTCTAATGCATTATTAATTGATGTCGCCTAAATAAACGATGAAATGGAAAGCGTTGGTGTGAATTGGGTCGTCTTTGTAATATTGTGTCGTGTTTATAGCGAGGGTGACGTAATCCTATCATGATTGTGAACGGGATGGGTGGAGATGTGGACAAAATAGGTGAATGTCATGTATTGGGTTGGTTGGAGCAAAAGAGGAGCGGTTTTATAAAAAAAAGTGGATATGGAGCGTAAATTTTTAGCTTGCTTTTACATGAAACAATACATATGATTATGATTGCTGTTGAAAGAAAAAAAGGGGATTCTTATGACAAAGGTGCTTTGTCATAACCTTAGACACGTAAATATGTGGGGTTACCTTTTATCATTTATGTTAAATGGTTCACAGACGTCAGACACCCATATCCACTGCACCAGTTTGAACAAAAGGATCTTAGACCACTGAACTAGTTACTAGGACAATAGAACAAATGTACTTACCCTCTATTATGCCAGGCGATTGTTCCACCTGTAATAAGAAAAACAAGTTTAGTGATACATAATGTGGTGTTGGTGCAATTGGCAGGAAAGTATTGATTATGTTTGTTGTCAAGTGTCAGGATAGATTATCGGCAAAAGTTTGTGGCATTTGAGCAATGATCTAGTCGAATTGAACCTGATGAAGATTGCCGGATTGCTGAAGTGGCAATAAGCTGGCCATGTCAGCCGTAAAACCGATGACCGTCGGGGTAGACGTGTTCGTGAGTGGAGACCACGAATCGACAAACGTTAAGTAGGACGTCCTTAGGTTAGGTGGAGCGACGATCTTCGTATGATGGCTGGTAGCAGCTGGATGACAGTTGCCGAGAATCGAGTTGAATGGCGTGCAATTGAAGAGGCTTATGTAAAGCAGCGGACTGCAGCTGTAGGGTGATGATGATGGGGATGAAGATTTTTATCAATTCAGTGTATGCTTTGTTAATCCGGTGTAAGCATTTGTTATTTCAGTAATATAATTGATATCAGCAGTTCAAAGCACACATACATATACCTACATACAGCATTGCACTGCTTATTCATTGATTAAGAACAATTGAATGTAAACAATACTCCTCTTAGTAAAGCATGCTAACCTACTTTTTAAAACTTTGATTGATATTGATTACATTCACAAAAGTTTTCTAAAATCTTTGTTACATCCATTTTATCATCTGTGCTGGACAACCTGACAAGAGCGGTCACAAATACTTCATTTGATACTAAACTTTACATAACAGTCTTTCGTGCACCGATATCACAATATTGTTCAGTAACAGAGCCAATTAGCGTATCTTAGTTAGATACATGGCACATTATTATGTAATATTATAGCTGTAATATTTGCGAATTTGAATAACTAGTTTCAAGATTTAGGTTTGAACATTCTCCTTTCACCGTCTATTAGCATTATTATAATAATGTGGAGATTTTTAATGACTGCCTATTAATTAATATTTTGGTTTCTACGAAAAAATTGCATACGCCGCGGGAAGACGAGGAAACGCTGGTGTGATCTGCCAACCCGCACTGGGCCCGCGTGGTGGATTACGTCCATTCTCGCTGACAGAATGCCTGTGTCCCAGCAGTGGGAACATTATAGGCTATTTATGCTTTATGGAAGATTGGCCGGAGAAGGCAATACACAGGGTAGAGTGAAAAGCTGTGGGGTAGACCTTTGCCCAGCAGTGGGACTACAAAGGTTGAAAAAAGGTATAATTATATTTTTGGATTGCTATCAATCAAAATAACAGATTATGCACAAATACCTTTAGTTGAAAAACATATTTGTGTAGAAAGCTTGAAATGTTAGAAAGTAAATAAATTATTAGAAAATCCCGATTCAGCCATACATTAGTTACAATAAATCCTCAAGACGTACACATAATCAATTAGGTACTATAATTAGGTGTGATTTGTTTGATTATTAAAATAAACATAAAAAAAACATACATAACAGAAAGTTGAGAGATTAATGTTATCAGTGAATCAGTTTAATATTATACGGTCCCGTAGATACGTTAATGACCGGAGATGTAGAAACTAGATCTACGTTACGAAGCGGTGTAGGTTATCCTTTGTTACGAAATTGTGCAGACAAAGGGGTGAAAACATAATAAATCAAGTCAGCTATAAAAGCAAAACGATAAAACTGGATAAACGTAATGACTATCGACGCTTACCAAAGTCAGTCGTTTTAGTAATTAATGGATAATTAAGAAAATTCCTCCACAGCTCTCTCATCTTTACTCTATACTATAGAGCAGTGTAGACGAAAATAAACACCGTCGAAAAAACTACAGCATTTGTTATTCTCGTACCTCAGATTATCGCAATCCAGACAGGACTATATACGTATATTCGAATTCTGATCTGATGGAAAACGGCGTGTACGCAGTTCCCTACTACCAAAAATAACACGTCCGAGTCATCAACGTATAATCGCAGGGATCAACTCAAACGCATTGCAATGTGAAGGTCTCACCCTGGGGGCACTGCTTTAATTATCGCCTACGTCAGGTAAGTATGAACTTTTTACAAAACCGCGCGAGCGTCGTCGTTAAACAACGGAAAATCATAACATCACGATTCAGGAAACGCCAAATGGTACAACATCTAGTGAGGTTTTGTAGGACTAAACATATCTGGCCAAAATCCCGGCCGGGAGTCTTGTTAATCAGAAAGTATGGGGAAAATTATACTTCTACCTAAAGCAGATTAAATAGTTACTGAGTCATTTACAATACAATACCCACGACGAGGTTTTCTGATTTTTGGGCGTGTTGTGTCTGTGGATTGTGTTTTAACGTAAATATGCAGGATTAATTACTAAGCCTGCTTGCTTATACGTTCAGGGATTGAGTTAAGCTGCGATCCTTTTCAAATTCAATTTGCGGACTGCGGACAGAGCTATTCTCAAGAGGGACATAAACATTTATTTATGAACTAGAGTGGGGTTCGACCTTTCTCTAACTTAAGGGGGGGCATAAAGCCAGAAAAAAATCAAATTTCACCCGCGCTTCCTTGCCTACCCCTCTCATCAAACACGACAAAAACAAAACACAATCCCTTCCCGCCAGCAGAAACTTTTCGCCCGGCCAAGTAAGCCAGAGATTAAAACAGAAGAAGAACTAGCAGGGGATCGAGGGGGAGGGGGGGGGGGTCTCAGGGGATCAGACCGGCCGGTATAAATCATAATATATATTTGTGTTTGAATTTCCATCTTCTGTAATAAGTATACGCGAAATAATCAGATGAAACGGCTCTATTCAATGTAGGTACCTAAGTATGATAACAGGCTGTGCAAGTAGATATCTTGATAGGGCAATATTATTGTATGTCCCTGAATCTGTTCCGATGCTGGTAACAGATTCACGGACATACAAGTAATACAGCCTATCTATGAATTTCCAATTCTGGATTGAAGGACTAACTTTACTATACTGTAAAAAAAAATCTTAGAGAGCAAACCGAGTTGAATGCCTATACATTTTCGATTCCGAATGAAATTACAAATGAACGATTTTCGGATATTTTCCTGTATCTATTTATGCTGTGAGACCTTGCTTCTTGCCAATTTTCATTATTCTAGGTCAACGGGAATAATTAAAACCTATAAGTTACACCCATGGATTTAAATTTCAAAACACGCAACATGAATGGCAATTTATGCCAGCTTCTAAATCAGCGTATCAGAGGCTTGATATTTTTACAGCTCCAAGAAACCGTAGATCTAAGTATTTGATATCAATTTCAACTTGATACGTATTCCTGAGAAAAAGGCACAGACGGATGGACAACGAAGTTATCCTGTATCTAAGGATTTAGATTTTTCCTTTTGAGGTACGGAACCCTAAAAAGCAAAAGCACTTTCATCAAAGTATTATATTACATACTCCTAAACATAAATCATGATGAAAACAAACTCGACAAATTTGTTTTTAACGACATATAGGCCAATATAATCGCATCGCTTATCTTATGATTTTTTACTTTGAGCTATTTTAATCAAGCCTTTTTAGAATGACGACGTTAAATGGTCATATTAAGGACAAAGATGATTGAAAATATCTATCAAAAATCTTAGAAAATTTGTTGCGCAGTGATGAGCAACCCTATTTAATTTTCTCGTAATGGTTTCTCAAATTACAATATTTAAACGAAATATGATCATTGTTCATTCCCTTTATTTTCAATGCAATTCTTTAGTAAGTAAAAACATCTGTTTATTTTGCATATACTTACTATACGCTAAGTTTGAATTCAGAATCTAAGAATCATGTCTTAGTATTTTTTTTGGAACTAGAAACTCAATGTTGACGTGACAAAGTTCAAATTCCAATGTAATCAAATTTTGTTTAGGACCTACAAGTTGGACGTCACCACATCTTGATGAAAAACAGTGTTGACCAAGAACAAAATTATATTTGTATATCGTGGATTTTTCTTTGCAGGATCGTGCAAAGTCACTGACCTGTATTATACAAGATAGAGGTCAGTGTGCAAAGTCAATAAATTAGCAACAGTGATACCCAAGTAAAAAATTATATTCGTATGGTGGATTTTGCACTGTATTATGCAACGTCAAACGGCATGTGTCATAAAAGCCTTTCCTGCGCGAAGTGCGAGTAGGAAAAAATCCCCGCCGAAAACATTTGTGGAAAACGAGCCCAAGTTTGGTACAAAAGAAGTACATGTTTGTCGGATTTACCGATATGGCATCTATGTAAATGGGTTCCAAAGTCTAAAGTTCATTAGGTTCCTCTTTTGTAACTGTTGAAACTTTAGCTTTAAAAACTTGCCAAGTTATAATACGAACTTTAGACTTTCTCTCAACTCTATAGAACTTAGCACCCATTTAGAGCCTCACTCTTTTATCGGCGAAGCCGACAATCCCAAACATGTTGATCCGTCACAACCTTTACTCATCCTCACCATAAAAAGAAGGCTAGTCATGAGAACACTATCTGTATGAAATATTGCATGTGCACACCGTTTCGTACTTTTGTCCACAATAAACTCATTACGCATTTAATTTCCGATATTTCTTTTGTATGCTCCAATAATAAACCCTTTACGCTGAATTTCGAGTTTCAACTTGATTTAGGGAATAGTACCTACTAAAACCTTATACGGAGTTTGTCAAGAAAAGTGGAAGAAAACGAATTTGGATTCTGAGTTAATCGTCGTAAGGTCTAAAATCTCCACACGAACTTTCAGATGAACGCTAGTTGGCTATGTTGCAAATTTTCTCCGCAAGAAAATGAACCGAAATGCAGAACAATGGCGCTAGTGGTACTATACCAGTCAAAAATCTGTCAAATAAAATGTATGTCATCTTGACTTTTCAAATATCAACATTGAATTATTTCAATATTTTTATTTTATAGTTTTGCCTCGGTATTTGTTTAGTTTATCAAGTCTTATTGTTTTTAATAATCGTTTCGGGAGTGGTTTTAGTTATTTTGCCATATTTTCTATTTCACAGTGTCTTTCCAACAAAGTGATAAATTACGAAAATATTGTTTACGTAAATTAAATATGTAGCAGCGCAGCCGAAAATTCGAGCGCAGTCCACTCGTCTCAACAGAGCGGGGGCGACTGATTTGTGAAACATATATATGTTTAAAGTTCCCGCAACGTGCGACAGAAGATGATTTCTTCCACGAACTAAGAACGTCGTAAGTGCTATTAGCTTATCGTCGTAATAAAACCACAAATAAAAGTAATAAAAATAAATGCTTCCACAATCTAAGTCGCTTTATATTAATAAATTAATCATCAAATTTTCATTCTAGTAGTCATAAGCATATTAAGTACAAATCGAAAAGTCGTTAAAATTGGAGGTAACTTCGTGACGTTTTTTATTAGAGAAAATTTTACTATTTTGTCTTTCTGTGCCACAATAAGTTTGGAAATATCATGTAGTTATTCGTGTTATTTTTATTTTATACCTAAGTCTCATCAATTTCATGAAAAATCATATTGAAGTTAGGCTATTTTGGTTGATACCTGCTCTTAACCACTAGAACTATAGGTAAACCAACATTTTAGTTTTTTTAAACAAAAAGCTAAGATTAAATAAAACGGCTATAACGATTGGAAGAAGTCAATATTTGCCTTCCTACCCAACCAAAATTGACTTTTATCAAAAGTCATTGATATACGAAAGGGGTTTTGTATATCAATAAAGTAGTATACAAGTATGGGACATATATAAACAAAAAAGAATGCTGTGAGCAATGTTTTTTGCAAGTTGGAAACCCAGAAACGAACAGAAACTCCAAAAACGAATGCAAACTTAAAACCGTGAACAGATAATATTACGAAACGATTATTTATGAAGCAAAGATGAATAGCAAAGAGATTAATGTCAAAAGAGGATCATCACGCTTTCGCGAAACACGCCACCTAATCACGATTTCACGAGTTCGGATCACGCCCAGCAATGTTGCAGCGTGGATCATGATCGAGAGATCGAGAACTCAGAGCGAGAAAAAACTGCTAGAAACAATTTGGTGGAGATTGATACAATTTGAAAGAAAGCGTCAATGATAGCCACCTACGAAGGTAAGGTTTGCAAAAGCCAGAGAGGACGAAGGAGAGTTCCATGTAGCAATTTTGTTTATGAAATTCCTGTAACTTGAGCACTAAGACGCAAACATATTGCTATGCGATAACCTATATCTATCGCTTGGCAATTTGCTTGCGTCTTAATTTTTTTTTACTGTAGCCGCTCAAGTTTTTATTCCAAACGATGTAAGCATCAAACGGATATTATATAAGGCTAAGCATTGCCATACAACGTGGTAATGCTGCCAGTCTCTTGGGTACATTACCAGTCGACATGGCAGCGGTGCGGATGAATTTTTCGACGCTATATTTTAGTTTCTATATAGTTTTAGTTAAGTTAGGATTTAATTTTGTTATTTTTATTAATTAGTTAGGTATTAGTTATTATATGCTTATTTTACTGTTTTAAAATTAAATAAGTGTCATAAAAAAAAAAAGACGATGTGTCATTGGAAAAGTTGCTATAATGTCTGAAGTGTTTTGAAAGGTTTCGATTTCTTCGAAATAAGTTTGACTTTTGTTGGATTTCTTAATGATTTGTGTAAGAAAATGAGACGAGGCTCTTATTACTAGAGTAAGTACTTAGAGTCTGCATATGATGTTAACAAGTTAAACAACTCATATGTGCGTTAGACCTGGGGCCTTATTCTCTATGACACAATGAACGAAACCGGGCGAAATGAACGCGAGATTGGCTGGATTAGCTAAGGAATCGACGTGGTTTCGAGTAAGGAATCGTTGAGTGGTCATAGTGAATCAGGGCCCCGTCCGTCTTGTTTTCAGCAAAAGAGTAAAATGGCGATAATCTTTGTTACACTGGGGTTGAACCAGACTCATAATTGATATGTGAAACTGGTTGTAGCCCTAACAAAGATGCTGCAGTACAACAAAAACACTCCACACGTGCGAATTCCAATAATATCAAAGAAACAAGAGCTGAACCCTTTGTCGATACGCGACACTACTGATAAAGAGAAGACAACAAAGTAGAGCATCAAACGGATATTACACTTTTAGTTATTCAACACGACCTCGTCGCCAGTCCACATGACCTCTGTGCACAACACGATAGAGTTAAAAGGGTGGCTCCAGCTATACTGGTGGAGTAAGCCAATGTCAAGGCGACGGACGTAAAGCTTTGAATATCGCATTTAAGTTTTTAGAGAGTGAGACGGGTAAACAGGTTAACTTCAATCCAATTAGGGAGTACGATTTGTTTACAAATTAAAAGAAAAATCATAATGGTTGCATGTGTTTTTGATTGAACTAAAAATCAACAGCGTTTTGTTTGCAAGGTCGTGATATCGTCAGCGTGGTCGTAAGATTCAACTGTTTTGATTTCTCTGATTGAAACACGGATTCAACAGTGAGAGATCGATCTAAGAACATTACACAAGTTGTAACTCAAAATGTTTTCAAATGAAACGGTAAACAAGGCTTCGCTGAATCACATCTAATCAATCTAATTGTATTATAGCAGGGGCATTAAACTAACAAACTGAATGAATTGACTTCACGATTAACGAGGTGAAACTCGATTCTTCCGCAATCGGTCACGCGATTATCAATTCGTAAATAGGACCTCGTACGCGAAATTGTAACTGTGCTATTCAGAAACGTTCCCATTGTGTATGTAATTCCGTACATTGTGTTATTTGCAATTTTGCTGAGTGCAATAATTACCAATTATGGTGTCACAATTGGGTCTAGTTATTTCAAATGGGTCTGTGAAAAGTTTGTTTTTCTTTCTTTACCATACATTGTCGCTTATCTGTCTGTAAGTCATAATTTGTACAAACTGACAATAAGTTGCGTTCATTGTGTTGTCAGTCACTTGTCAGTCCAATTTAATTGCAATATCGAAAACGAATTTGCGTGCATTCGAGCGATGATAATTAACCAAGAACAGCACAAACGGAACTAGCTTCGGGTTTTTCTGTTTTGTTGTAGTGCCATCTATGAACAAATTTGAGAATTAATTAAAACTAATTAAGCTAATAAATATGAGTGTTCGGATAACGAAGTTGGTAATAAATCAGTCTTTCGTATTGTACTTTTTTTGGCTGAATAATTTCGAATTGCGAAAGGTTTGCGAATTGTTGCAATGCAAATATTTTTGGGCTTAAAACGGCAATGGCAACGACTTACTTATGCACCAGTAGCAGAACCATACTCAAACATAATTGAACCAACATGGAGAATCTACAGATAGGAGTCACTAAAATGGGAAATAATGTCTCCATAAACTAAGACTGCTGTGATACTATAATACAAAATTTAAACAAATATGTACATATATTTATTCCTAATTTTCGTTATTGCACCTACCACTGTTTGTCTCTGCATCACCCAAAGGTTGACTGGTAGAAAGAGACTATGGCATTATGTCCGCCTCTGTACATTTGTGTGTTAAAAGTATTAAATAAATAATTTCATACTATTGCCAAGATAATTTAAGGAAAATTTAGGTAAAAACGGTATTACGGGACACGCGTGCAAATTCACATGGGAGTTAAAAAAATTTTGGAAACGACTTTGAAGAAGTTTTGGGTTTAACGTTTGGGGTCTAGGTGCTGAATTCATGGTTACAGATTGCGAGACGATGTGTTTCTGAAAAAAAGTTCAACATCTTCCACAAATTCGATTTTAGATACTCTAAATTCAAGTTAGTTTAAAAACGTGCGTCTACTTCTTACGAATTAATTATGCTGCAAGGCTTTATACTTGGTCCAAATATAAAATGTTTTTCAATGTTTACCTCGACAGATAAACAACCTCTTTTTACGCTTTGATAACATCAATGTCTTGTTTATAAGCTTTTTTTATACTGTACTGGCAGTTATGATTATACTACCTACCATCAGTAGCGATCTGTCTTGAACTAATGTTACCTACATCTCCCAATGCATATGACTGAATCTTTTAAATTATGATGTAGTTCACGATGAAAGCCAGAGCATCGATAATTTTGATCTTCCATTCTTCTGAGAAGACTGTGTTAAGTGAAACATATTGGACCGAAGCGTCTCAGTGGAACTAACTGACTTTTTTTATTAAAGCCGGTTTGTTTTACGAAGGTTTTTATTTTGATTAGACGGAAGAACGCTTCCTTTCTATTTGTCAGTCTTTTAATCAAACATTACTGAAAATCTTGAATTATGTTTAAAAACTATTTTTTTTTTCCAACAAGTAGATATTTACTTACAAGGATTTTTATTGGGTCTAAATCATAAAATTGAACTGACTTGACTATTAATTCTGAACCTGACTGAAGGTTTTGGTTAAAGAAAAGTAACAGGAAAGTATTCATTTCTAAAGTTCATCTTAATCATTTTGTCACGGTGTTAGAGATAAACAATAATGATAACGCTACGATGCTCTACTCAGACAGAACTTATAGGTATGATAATACAGTCTAAATTAGCACTTAAATCACACCACATCAATCTGGTAAGTACATACAAAAAGCCTTAACGCAAATTAAGCGTTTTTCCGATATCCTGTCTGGGTCACACTTTCATGTTGAATGACGCCATTGTTCCGTCAGGTTATGACGTAATAAATGGATGAGGAGGTTACGTACAGAAGCCAGCACATCAACCTACCCGAAACTGTCAAATTTTCCCAATCAACTTTGAACCTTATACTTTAGCAATAAAGTTGAAAATCTATCAAAGAAATTTGACAGATTGTAGTAACTTGATGTGCTGGCGTCTGTACAAACAAATGATAGCCGCTGGACATCCCCTATACTTACGTTTTATCAGAAATATGAAATGGTATAAAAAATCCTGCTTGGTATAAGTCAATTAACCTTTTGACCGCTTACGTCGGATTAATCCGACAAATATTTTCGTGTTTTCGCCAGGGTCGTATATTTACGACCAAACACTGTGAGCTCGTTTAATCTGCTTTTTTATTTAAGTGCGCTGTATTCTATCAGGTATTTATTTTCGCTTTTTTTTTTGGGCCCTGGTATCACGGCAACTGTTATGAAGTCGGGCGGTTAAAAAGGTTAAGGTCAAACCGCGTTCAAGAGCTGTCAGTGTCAGTGTCAACATTCCACAACAATTATGACACTGACAGCTCTTGATCGCGTTCATTTTATTTAGTGAAATTCGACCTTAATGATACCTATACACTACCATATCATAAAAACCTGTCTTTAGACAATGACAAATAACACCCCTCTGTTTTTGTCGGGGGTAAAAAATAACGGCATTAAACCTGTGAATGACCGGGAAGTGTGCCTACAAATAAAAGTAATTCTATTCCACCAATCGTCGAATGGATTCATGATTGATCATTTCACCGGGATTTAATTACATCATCATTCTTGGAGCATAAGAAGCATTCGTTACGGGTAGTCAGAACTCAAAAGCCCGAAAGTCTAACAACCAGCCTTACCCAGAACTGGGTTTTGGAGGTCAGATAGGCAGTCGCTCCATGTTAATTAGGTACTGGTATCAAGCTGCATCCGGTTAGACTGGAAGCCGACCCCAATACAGTTGGGAAAAGGTTAGGTAAAGGAACATAAGAAGATTAGAACATTTTTTGCGCGGTTCCCATCGACGTTGTTTTAGGAAAAAACCTCAAAAAATGTGGTGAATCCATGACTAATAGTGGTTAATTACTAATCAAGAGGCGAGATTCTTCCGATCACGCCTCATCGATTAGCCAGTCAAGGGCGTGCGATGTAAGCTGTGGGTAACTTGGAATCTGTGTTTAAATAACCATTTTTTTTTGTATATGTGGGGAATAGTTTCCAGGGTTCTTTTAAATAGATACCGGCAACAGCAGTTATCAAAGTTTAGCCTGAAAAGACAATAGGAAACGTCACCAAATATAATTCTTTGAAAAATATTTGCCGTGAAATTGTGAACAATTTTTCAACGTTGGTGATGGTCAGGGCTTGAAATGTCTTATACCTACTTGGCAATAATGATAATTGACAAATCTTTCAGGCATACCAAAATTGAAGTATTTCAAAAGATTCTGATCTTCAATCCGAAAAATTCCAATCTAAATGGAATCCACTCTCAACCAGACGAGACAACAAATCAAAGCAAAAACTGTTTATTCATTTACACATGTAAAATGAGTAAGTAATAATTTAGTTCGGTAATTCGGTTATGTAATGTTAAACACAACACATGTTGTATTAATTGATTCAGCAAGCACCAAACACTGAGCATTATTTGATTCTACGTGTTCCTGTTCGATTTTGGCATGAAATGCAACGCATAATTTAAATGCTATTGAATTTGAAGCATTTGTGGGGTGTACTAAAATTTAAATATTTTCGTGTTATGAATTTGCAGGGTTGAGTATTCATGATTGTAGGTATTATGACGTTTTAATGCCATCATGATTCCAGTGCAAGAGAGAGATGGAGGTATACATGACCGATAGCACCATCCCTTTTAATATCTGGAATCATAATGGCATAATACAGTCCCAGAACTTTGTTAATTTGATCAGCGTACAGTCATCGCACATTAGAGGTAACAATTTGATATTGAAAGCGCCATTTTGTCGTAACAGTAAGGGCGATTTTCCTAGTGCAAGTGATAACCACAATAAAGACATACTTATCTTAAGTTATGTAAGTATACTGAGTTATAGACAGTGACCAACACAACTTAGTCTTTTGATTGATAGCTGAATGACGAAATAAATCATTGAACATTTGCAAGCCCTGCGGCACTGGGAGAAAAAGTTTTTCACCAAAATATCTAGACGATAGTAACTTTGCCTAGATAAATGATGTAGCCGAACACTTGGCGACCAACTTTTACAATAAGACTTCTTTGGTTGAGTTTTCTTTGATTGAGTTAGAAAAGGTTAATTTTGAAAAGTTTTGGGTATAACCAAAAAATAAGTTTATACCTTATACCCTAAAATTGTTTATAATATTATTTATGTTTCTTCTATAAGTATATATTATAAAATAAAGTCGCATTTTGTTACCGCGTTATTTTTTCTTAACTACGCAACGATGTTGATGCGGGTTTCACTATAATTTATAGAATTTATTCTGAAAGGTTTAATGTGTATAAACATTGATAATAAATTTAGATATAATACAGCAATCTCGATGTTTTTTCAAGTCGTAAAAACCCTGCGCAACAGCATTGGCGGCCATAATCACACTAATATTATAAAGGCGAAAGTTTGTGAGTGTGTTTGTGTTTTTACGCCTTCACGCACAAACGGCTGGACCAATTTTGATAAAATTTGGTATGGACGTAGCTGACGCCCTGGATTAACACATAGACTAATTTTATCCCTATATTCCCACGGGATCTAAACTTATGCGGTTAAACCGCGACGCGCAGCTTGTTAATTAATATTTTTGTTTCCAAAGACGAAAGGGGGGAGAAAAAATATACTTTATTCATTTAGGAGAGCTCTCTGTTAGGTACTATTATCGATGTAAGTTCTGTAATTATTATAGCTACCGATAAACTGCTCCTTGTAGAAATGTCTCGGGGAGGTATCTATATGAGTGGAGTGACGGGCACAGAAGCCTAATTTAACCGGGCGTGATAGTGTAACAAAGTTATTTATAAGTACCCGAGTTAACTAAAACTACCCCATTATTGTGCTAAAGCTATTTATACCGGCTAAACCCGAAATTAACTTTATCAGCCGTTGCTAATATTAAGCCAATTTACGAGAGTTAGCAGGAAAATGCTGTTTAAACATTTCTAATTTTAGGCTCCTCGTGATTCAAAGGATGTATTAAGACCCATCACGACTCCGTCATCTACGCAGTTGCAGATACCAGTTCCTTTAAAGTTCAAAGAATATCATCAATATAACTTCATATATCAAGTACTGTGTATATGGATGCTTCAGAGGCTTAGACGCAAGTCAAAGAGGAGATTCACTCAGGAAATCTTTTGACGATACAATGACCTTCCTATTTAAATGAAACACCTTTGAAAGCTTTAACAAAGTAACAAGATATAATATAATTTAAAAGAATGTTGAACTTAAACAATTCTTGAGGAACTCATTAAAGTAAACAATCTTTATGATAGTTAATCTCGCGGGCTACTGCGAACGTCACGGCATTGTGTTGAAATCGCTGATTAAGCGTTCCACCAATCTCAGATTAGTTCCAGATTTAAAAAATTTGGTTAACTCATGTAAAAAATTATGGTCGTTTCAGCTGCCGACCAGATTTCTCTAACACATTTTTTTTGAGGAGATTTATAATTTCGTAAGTTGTTTTTCTTTAAGGTGCTTTAGTAGGTACTTTATGGTCTTTGAAAAGATAACTTCAACTGCTTTCGATGGATCTTTCCAATTCCCAAAAATTCTACCAGAAACTTCACAATTAGCATGGTCAATTAATGCTACATCTGCAGATTAATCTACAAGTTTATGTTGTTGCTTGTCCTTGATACTTATTTTTATAGTTGAAGTTTTTCTAAATTCATTAAAAATTTTACGCTCGGTAGTAAAATTCTAGCTAGCATCATAATGTTTCCTACCTCAGCTATAACTTTGCTCACTTTTGATCCGGAAATATTTGATCTGAAGATTTATGGTTCAAGTGCCTCTCGAATACGATATAAGGAAGCAATATCAATATGTAGTTGGAAAAGTTATCACTAGGTACTCTACTAGTTTATGAATTTGAAAGTACTTAAGTAAAGGAAAATACGAGGCGAACGGGAGTTTTATGCTCAGCTCTGGGTGTTTTTCGCTAGATGATGAAGATATTGATGAAACGATTGCATAATCATTATCGACCTACAACGTCACTGCTGGAACACAGGCCTCATCTCGGTAAGAGGGAGCGGAACGTAATTCACCACGCGAAGTGCGGGTTGGTAGATGTCACATGTCTTTGAATGTTTGGTACTAGGACAAGCCGGTTTCCTCACGATGTTTTCCTTCACCGTTTTGAGAGCAGTGGTGATGAAATAAATTATATAAAATAAAGCGCCTGCCTGGGTTCATACCAACGACTCTGAACCGGTGACTCTGAAGTCGGGGCCGTTACTACTGGGCCACCACTCCACATTGCACGACAATTAAAACTGACAGTCTTATTAGAAATGATGACTGCGCTATTGATACAACAAAATTTTTCACCAAACACGCAGAAGCCATAAAACACAGCCTAGCAACAGTCAACGCAATGACAGCAATTGCGTTAGCCGGTTCCACAATGGTTTTCAATAACATCAACAATGGTTAGTATTCTGTGAAACTAGACAGTCAAAGCAGTTACTACAGATTTATTGATAGTGACGCAACTGATCGTTTATTGTTATAAATAGGACAGAAAATAGAGCATAGAATCGCTCGTCCATGGAATTGAAATGGGCTAGTTAATATAAAGCAAATATTTGTTACCGAAGATGACCATGGATTGAAATACGGAATTGAGAAGAAATTCTTTGATGATAGTCTAGTAGTACTTTGGATAGCATACATAGTTATAGTAACAATCGAATGGAATTGTAAGGTCAACTAACTTAAAACAAAGCGTAAAATAACTTACAAAGTGGCCAAAATCAGAAGGCCAATTCCCGTAATCAAAAACATTCAAAATCTAGTCGCAATCTCATCTCGGCGACAAACAATGTCAAAAACTTGTCAAAAATGTAGAGATTTCAGAGGTATTTTTGACAGATTGCGACTGAGATCAGACTGTGAACGTTCATAAAATTACGAGAATTGTCCCTCTGATCATTTCACACATTTTCGATTTAGTGGACATTGTAAGATTCTCCGAATTTAAATTTATTGTTCTAATAGTTAGAAAAGAGAGAGAAAGTAATTCAATACCCAATAAAAACCTAACTACAGATATATTTGCAATTTCCTTTAATCAGGAGAAAACAAAGTTAACGACAGGCATCTAGAAAACGGCATGTTACGAGTATACTTATAATACTAATGATCCCCAAGCAATCATTGTTTACGCGTTAAGGAAATCCTGCCATAATACTTTCAAGTCATAACCATTTATGGCTTAGACAACGTCGTTATAACTCGTAACAGTACCTCGATCCATTATGAAACAGGAATTTTCATTTGTTAGTTGGTATAATTTAGGGCTATAAGAATAGGGGAAGACCAAAGAAACGATGTATGAACTGTGTGAAAGATGATATAGTTGGAAAGGGAGTAACTATAAAGATGGCGACTAACAGAGCGGTAGGTATGGAAGAAAAATACATGTTGCACCGACCCAAAATAAATTGGGATAAGCACACGAGAATGATAAGTTTACAAACAAAAGCTGTCAATTTCTTAGAGACCATTCTTAGAGAGCAATTTCAAACAGGCAGCAAAATACAACTTGCAACAGCGACTTGTAGTTTAATTAACTTGCGGTAGGTAGGGACGTTAATTATTTTTTGCAGGATTTTTTTTTGTTGTTGGTTTTCCTCCTAGATTTTTTTTCTTGCCATCTAAATAGGCTGCAGCATAAATTCAGCTCACACAAAAATAATTAACGCAGCTACCTAAAGTAAGTTAATTAAAACACAAGTCGAAACCGTACAAATGTGAAACTCATTGATTTTGAACGTTTATTTAATATTCGATTTTGATAAGAGCTGATTGAAGTCCCTCAAGAGAAGCGTAGTTAATTAAAACTTATTGATGAAATAATAACAAATTCAGAGTCGATATTGACAATGTCAGTCCCTACTCCCGGTGTCGATTAAATAATGACAAGGCCCTTAGGTTCTAATTTCTAAGTGCTGTCAGGTTGCCACAATTTCTTTTCAATACATATTTTGTAATTCTGTCTTTCAAACTGATATGGAGGGGCCCACGGCTAAATAATAAGAGCCACACAGGCGGATCGATCAGGTTAAGCTACGCTTGCCGCGGTTGGTCTGTGGATGGGTGACCATCTTTACATACCGAGACCCTCCGTGCCTCGGAAAGCACGTTAAACCGTTGGTCTCAGCTGTCATTCGTGGATCTTTGACAGTCATTACGGGTAGTCAGAAGCCCGAAAGTCTGACAACCAGTTTTACCAAGGGGTAACGTATTACCCAGTAACTGGGTTGTGGAGGTCAGATAAGCAGTCGATTCATGTAAAATATTGATATTCAGTTGAATCCGGTTAGACTGGAAGCCGATCCCAACCTAATTGGGAAAAAGCTGGTAGATGATGATATCTTTCAAATTGATAGTTTCACCATTTGTTTTAGTGTATCACTACGAATGGCACGATAGCAGGGTGTGGATGTAGAGATGTGGTGCAACCTATGTCCTAACTTCTATCCTGTCCTCTGTGCCTAAAAAAATGCAGCCATAGCGACCTTTGCGTTACAGACAATGCCGTGGAAGTGACGAAGTTTTGGGCCAAGATTAAATACACTATCGTGCCATCGACACGACGAAGAACAAGCGTTTCACTTAGGGTCAATACTGTATCCGGTTTCCATTAATTTATTGATGCCACTTAACACCACCGTCACTTGTAATCAGCCATCATCAACTAAGCTCAGTTTGATTAATGAATAGCGATGACACATCTCAATCAAGACATGGCCTCTTTGTGTATGTGGAATACCTCTCTAAAACGTTGACAAGTATGCGAAGTATCGTACAAATACTGCTTAATCGCGTTGTAAAAGTTACCAGGCGTGCAGAACTCCAGGAGCAGGGTGTGCAAATATTGACAGTCACAAAGTCAACGGTAATTGATTTTGGAGGGTTTTATAATTGTTTACCCCTTGGGGTTGTAGGTGTACTGGATTAGAACAATGGTAGGCCTTGAATTTTAAAACGTACTTAACCGGTTGAATGCCTTAATTACAGACACAATTAAAAAGCCATTGTGTCTCGCGTAAATCTACGTTCCGGATACGAAGGGTTAAGGGTAAAATGACGCTTTGGGAAAATAACCTTAGTCCAAAAAATCACGGTTTTATGTCGACAAGCATATTGGAATATATTAGCATTGTAAATCAAGTATTTTTTGTGCTTGCCCTTGTCATTATCGACGAAAACATGAAACAACAACACAACTTAAGGCGACTACATGACCTAAAGCGCGGTCACTATCGGACTGCATAGAAAAGAAAGAGATGCGCGATGACACAACGCTGGTAATTTATTGCAAAATATGAAACAATCATCTATTGTTGATTTATCAAACACTAAATAAATAAAAACCGTATACTAAAATTCGGGGAATTAAATTGTCTTTTATATGGTGAAAGTTTTATGAAAATACACCCGATAGTGTTTGCGTGATTATCGTTTTTATGTCCGCGGTAGACATTACTTTACAAATTAATTACTTACACTATGTTAAAAAAATATAATTGCAAATATTCACATATCAAATTACGAAGCAAATGGTCTAGTATAACATTATTTTTTTTCAAAGAAATCAGTCTGGTCTATTAGACGTGATGTTGAATTTAAAATCATTAGAAGTCGTATATCTGCGCCTTAAAGGGATCTTATGAGTGGCAGTTGTGATCCAACTTTAAAAAAAAAAAAAAAAAATTATTTATTCAAAATCTGTATTAACAATAGCATACATAAAGTCTGCCAAACTGTATAACAGTTTGTCGGCAGTAATTCTCGTCTAACAATGGATTACAAATTTTGAAATTAAAACAGAAATTATTGTGCTAAAACTTAATTATGCTAGGTAAACTATATAAAATAACACATCCACAGTCGAGATCTTACATTTTACAAAAAGCATTTTCGCCATCTATGACTTTGTTACCAACATTATCTATGGACACAACACTTTGCCCTTCTGATATTTGAAAAGCAAAATGAGGTGTGAACTTCGAAGTAACAGCTAACAAGAATGTACAGTAAAACAAGAATGTGCCATCTAAGAACCTCGCTTACCTGGAATTCGTCATTTACATTAAAACGGCGCTTTGCACTCGAAATCTTCTAACAGGATTCCTAAGCGTCTGGAATGAGTCTAGATCTTAGAACACATTCACAAATGTAAGTGGAATTCTGATTAGATTTTCCCTAAATAGCTATCGTCGTATTGTAGTCCCCTATTACATGGGACTTAAACATAACTGGCGAAGTCTGGGTATACTATTAGGTACACCTCTGCCTAATCATTCGGGGATTACAGACTTGATGTTATGTGTTATGTTATGAGTATTTTCCCTCTATAAACAAATTTTTATCTGCAGCGTGGCATTGACTTTTAACCTTAAAACTACATGAAGAGCTAGCCACAGACGAGGCTAAGCGGAAGCTTACATCTGAAACGGTAGGACCCGTCTTGCCCGGCCGGTAATAGGCTACTTCGTTTTCCGCCTCTTCCTATGGACCGAGTGCTCCGTTGATAAGTTTATCTACTTCATCTATTTTGCCAAGATAATAATATACTTACTGTCTCTGTCTCGCAAAAGGTCGTAGCATTATTCTGAACGATGGTCGTTTTGCGTAGATGTGACGCATACTTCCCATAACTTGTTCTTTTTTGTGTTTTTTCTGCGTCATATGTGCCGCTTATTTCTGGGCTTATTACTTTTTACAGTCTGATTATTTCCTAGTCTCGTAATAAACCCTAGCAGGGAGGGCTCCATTCAGCTGTCTCGTTGTTTATTACGTCACAAGATGGCCGACTCCGATGGAACTGAACCGATGCGTGTAATCGAAACTCTATGGGAAATGGGAATGCTACTGACATTTTGGTAGCACCCGGAAGTCAATTATCCCGTGACATTTTTCAAGTTCAATGAGACGGAACAGAGTGGGTAGGTTTAAACAAATTAAATGGTTGTTACATTTAATTGAGTGTGTTTCCGAAATGTTTGCTATTTCGTTTTTATGTACGAAAAGTTAGTCTGATCCAAGTTCGTATGTTTTGTGTACGATTTAATCGTTTTCGGCTTAGAAACCGGTTGTTATCGGACATAAATTATATAAATATGAACAGGCGGTAAGCGATTTAAATAACTCACTTTTCATATGATGATAATTATTTATATTTCTTCCATTACTTAACAACACTCACGAATCCGTAAAGATTAGATGTCGTAGAATTCGCAACTCTAAACCATATTAGATACACATCTCATGGTTTTTCCCTCCCATCAGAACTAACTTATCTCATACAAAAAAAGTGTTCCATTCAAATAAGGCAGCAGCCACCATAAAAAGTTTGCAACTGTCGGCTTTATTTAATTATTACGCAGTTACAAGGTGGTTATGAATAAATTAACCATAATTGGCTTGTTAGCGGCACAAGAGCAAACCAAATATAGTGCCAACCACCACACACGGAATATGAGATACGAGTGTGAAAATGTAATTACGGTCATTTTTGTACATGAAATATTCATCAAGTAACGAAACGATAAAGGGATTAGGACATACAGAATAGAGGATGGAGGTCAGATAGATAGGCAGATAATCGATGTAAAAAACTGATATTAAGCTGCATCCGGTTGAACTGGTAGACGACCCCAACATAGTTGGCAAAAGGCTAGGCAGTCAGGCAGACCAAATGGACCTTCATCATAAGCGCCAACTACATAAAACGGGATGAGCCGTTGACCAAAGAAAAAATTCTCAAAAGCTATACAAGGCAGAAAAGAAAATATAGATTGCGTGCAAGATGATATAGCTTGAAATTAAGTGAAAATTGACAAAACAGCTGGTAAAGGTGAAATTCAAACATGGGAGAAAAAGAAGAATGTAATAAGATGACCAAATTAATTGGCATATATAGCAGGAAGATGATGAGAAATATCGAGTAGATTATTAGATAGGCCCTTATGACGATCTCGTAGAGCAGTGTTACTAGCTACGAAAGTAATAACTCCGAATTAACCAACAGGCAAAATGGATTAAATGAACATGGTTTTCACCAACGACTGGACTGAACAGACAAAATTAGATAAAGGCTATTTGTGTCAACCACTCCGTATTATTCGTGGGTGATTTAATGGGACACTTATTGCATCACATGGGTACGCAGCTAAGCAGCATTAATAAGCAGAATATTATCAACGCAAGGGACTAATCAAATTATAAAGCGAAAAACTCGTTACAAAAAGGACTTGGGGTTGCGGAGGTGGAAAAAAATACAAATTTTAAAGCGGGCCGGCCAGAAATAGAATTTTCTTTTTATGAAATTGTATGACAATGATATCATTATTTTAAAAGTTACCAAAACCGTGGGATAAGCGGTGTGTAGGATATAATCCTTTTAGGAAAAAAGTTTTTATATGAATATTTTGTATATAAAAGAATTATGATTTAATTTTAGAGGAAAGTCCAACTAATTAAACTGTAGTCAAGTGAGTAGGGAAATATTTTGAATATGAGTATAGGCCCAGGCTTACGAATTGTTATGTCGTGTCTTTGAATCCAGGCCGACTATACTTTGTGTAAGTATATTAATTTCATTACCACAGCTCTCAAAACGGTGAAGGAAATCATCTTGAGGAAACCGGCATGTTTTAGAACCAAAAATTGGAACACATGACATCCACCACGCGGGCCCAGTGCAGGTTGGTGGGGACCGGCAACGGGCCCGCGTGGTGGTTTATGGCCCACTCCCTCTCATAGAGAGGCCCGTGGTCTAGTAGGACATTATAGGCTGATTATGCTTAATCCTCATACACATCTTTTTCTACCCTGGTAATTAGTTTCCTTCCAATGGCGAAACCACCGTCCTGTATTCATAAAAAGAGATATAATGACGACATTATAATGATTTGCGAGGACCATCTGCTGTAATAACAATACGAGTCGTTTTTACAAAGTAATTGGTATCGTGTCTAAATAAAATGGCCGATAATGTGTCTTTGATTGGCAGGCTGTGTTTCTAATGTGCTGCGCATTCAAAACACAACATAGACGAGTGCCCATCATTATTATCAGATGCACATGCATTAAGAATTTGTTATGATAAGTATTTACTCAGTGTTATTTGAAACACAAAAAGGCTAAAAATATTAACAATGAACATGTCAATGTAAAGTCTATTCAAATGTGTGTTTCTAATTGTTGTTATTTCAAGTTAAACAAATATCAACTTCATTTTATTAGTAATTAAGTTGATTTTAGATCAGAGTGACTAACACTATTTAATATTTTATAAAAATTTATGAAGTTGTAGCGTAAACTGAACTCATATTTGTTTTTATTTGTTTGGCAAATAAATCGCGAACGGTCATTAGAAGCGCATCAAACTCCACAAAACTCAATTAGCCTGTAATCCCGAAGGGTTAAGCAGACGAATACCTATCCTACATTTCGTTAGTTATGTTTGTATCTCCCTAAAAGGGGGCGAGCCATTTGCCATCAACCGGGCCCGAATTCAGACTTTGAGCTGCTACTAAAAAAATCCTGGATAAACCCAATAACACTGCGCGACCTAGGCTGGGAATCCACCACAGGACCTCATGCTCTGCGATCCCGAATCTGGATTTGTGCCCGGTTGACAGGAATAGGCTCGCCCCCTAAACTATGGGACTTCAACATATCAGCGAAATGGGGGTGTATGTACAATAGGTACTTACCTACATCTCTTAACCCTTCGTGGAAAACGGGCGTGATGTTTGTGGAACCAAAACAAAACGGTTTATTCCGGCAAAACTCCTCTAATTTCCCTACATTTTAGACAAGTTTTTGTCATTTGTTTGTCGCCGAGATGTTTGATCCGAGACTTTCCAAGAATATTGTTTATTGAAAAGGGGTGCTCAAACTAAAAAAAAGCGCTAGCAATAACAGTTACTGTGCTGCAAAATTTTAAACACAAGAAGCAGAATGAAAATTCAAAATGCTAATTTTCGTGTCTAAACACACTATGCCGAAGGTACGCGACCGAAGTTCGGCATGATTACGCCTGCAATGCTATTTGAATTACTGACGATAAATTATGCCGAAATTAGGTTGCGTTAAATAGCATTGTAGGCGTACCTAAACATGCCGAACTTCGGCATAGTGTGTTTAGACACTAGAAGGAAAGTCCCGGAAAGGCTCGTCATTAAATGATAACAGCCGCACGAGTCGATCGAAGGTTAAGCTACGCTTGCCGCGGTCGGTTCGTGGATGGGTCACCATCCATTAGGTACCCCAGACCTGTGCCGTTGAAGCGGGTGCCCAATGTGAAATACGTCCCCTTCGTGCCTCGGAAAGCACGTTAAGACGTTTGTCCCGGCTGTCACTCGTAGATCTTTGACAGTCGGTACGGGTAGTCAGAAGCCCAAAAGTCTGACAACCAATCTTACTGGGTTGAGGAGGTCAGATAGGCAACCAGTACGACTGGGTTAAGGAGAGTCAGATAGGCAGTCGCTCTCAACATAGCTGGGATAAGGGATTTATTCCGGTCTGATACCCTGAGCACTCCACCCCCCCCCCCCTCTACCCTGCTAGTTCGGCTAGGTAGATTGATTGATTTAGAAAGAAAGCCCCTACAAACTGTTAAGAATGTGCAAAAGAGCCTGCTTCTTCAACCCACTCCTGCACTCCCTAAAAATTAAAGAAATTAACTTATCCCGTCTGCAAGTGTACAAGAACATAAAAGTGAATGATATAAATGCAAAGCAACAATGTTAGGACGTCGAACCGCAAATGTGGAAAAAAAGAGCGACCTGATCTAGAATTCTGAAGATTTGCACAAACTGTTTCTTTGTCTTGTGTAAAAAAGATATTGAAGCATGTGTATATATGTAAATGTGAATGAATAATATAAACGTTGAATCCTGAAATATTTCTCATTGCAGATAAATTTTCTGTTTGAAGACAGAAAACCTCATAAGTTATTTTGCTCATTATTTTATCGGCAAGCAACTTTCAAAGCTTGGAAAAAATATTGTTTGAAGGTGTCGCCGCCCTTCAGGTTTTATGTACGAATCCTAGAAATTCACAGAGTGAAGTTACAGCAGTACTTACCTACCCTTTTCAAAACGAATCCAATAAGACGACCACACTAATTTATTAGCTAACCTATATCTATATATCTCCGTGTAATTACATCAAAATGAAACGATGGCTCTGGCTACATTTGATTTTCCTCGGTATCTAATTAAGTTGATTGTAAAGAAAGCAATTCAATACGCTTTTATTGCAGCTAATCATGCAACATTATAATCGGAATATATTATAATAAAACACGCTTAGGTACGTTCAAAAAAACGATAATTTGCATGAGAGTGATTGCAATCGTTATGAACGAGACTTGGCAAAATTCGTTTCAAATCTTAAATGTTGGCTAATCAATACTAGGAGGATAAGTTGCAGCTGCTGTTTATAATCATAGCAATGTACCTTCATGTATTAAACTATGCGCTTGCCAAAATCTTCCAAATATTTTATGTCATTCTTAACAATATTCGGGCATTACTCATAGGAGATACATTTCGCCTACCAAGCATGTCTGGCTTGTATCATCCTTCATAGCTATCGGTTTTGACTGAAATGTTGCTCGATTGTAAGCAACACTTACCTAATACATTGTCTTATGCGCTTTGTTTGCATGTTGAGCTTTCATCATCATTCTCCTGCCATAATCACAATTTATTTGGGGTTGGCGCTAATTAGAAGGAAGAAAGAAAGAAAGAAAAATAGGTTTATTAGAAACACGTGCACACAAAAAGATAAAATTAATTCTAATAAGTAATGAGGTCGTCATCTCGGTAGTCACCCCCTTTCTAACCATATCATCATTCACACAATCTATCCATCGTTTCTTTCATCTCAACATGAAAACGTTAAGTGTGTAAACCTGTAAATCTGTCCATCACCTTGGTCAATATCAGTTAGGTATCTCTTACTCGTTCGAACAAAGCAACAAAGCTCTAATATATTACTACAGGTACTTGTAAAGTACCTCGACCTTAAAATCCGGGCATCGGTACTGGACCAGTTTCTAATCCATAACACGTTACGGTAATTTTACGGTAGTTTGCTCCCAATAAATCAATGATGTTATCGTTACCGCATATAACAAAGACTGCTTTAAAATAACTGTTTTACATGATCTCAAGAGGGATAAGACCGTAGCGGATTTATTTGTGATTTACCACAGAGCACCGAGTAATCCTATTCCTAATTATAGGGGACATCCACAGTGACTTTCTTCATCGGCATCTGTAAACGGTTGAAATGCTTGTATTCGAGAACGGAATGGTTGTCTGCAGCTGTCCGTCTTACACGACTATAAGTAATAGGTATTTTAATTTCAAAGCAAGAGTTAACAGGCAGCTTCTGGGTATGATCGTGCCATCTTAGACCTCATCCATCGCTATCCTTCAGGCGAGATCGAGGTAAAGAACAAACTCATAAAAAAAAAAATGTAACGTCCGAAGTTTTCTTAGTAACTTTGACCTCAGTCTGCATGATTTTGAGGGTTATATTACAGTTTTCGTATAAGACCCCATACCATGGGTTCATATCAGAATTTATGATCTGCAGCCATGGTTTACAGCTATCTAACTAATTAGTCGTTACCCCTGGCTTCCTTGTCAATATAACTTTTAATGCTCTTAGTAAATGATTTCGCACGGATATTGCCGTGAGAGTGTGGGAGTCATTATCATTCGCTATTGGATAAATCTGCTGATGACCTAAGATTACCTACTTCAATGTTCGCGATCATTGCCGCCGTTATTGACAACAACTGTAAAGATTAGCTATTGTTAGATAATAAAAACTGTTTTTATTTGTACCAAGTATTGGTTACATGAATATTTTTGTGGGTTGTTCAACTCTTGATCTATTTGGCACTTGGCACATTTTTCTGACAGTGCATAATATAGGAAACGATTTGTTTTTTTTATGACAGCCACGACACAAATCCTCCTGAAAAAGAATCTTCCCCAAATTGAAATGTGTCGACGCTGCGAAGCGGATTCCATTACACAGTCTGTTTCGATACGCCTCCTGAATTGGAATGATAATCCCTTTCATGAACAGAATCGAGAATCCATACGAATGTTTACAAAAGCTTCATTCATCCCAGAATGCCTGTGCCTCTCCAATTACGGGCTATACGAAAAATTCCAAGGAGTTCCGAATATTCAAATCAGTCATCTGTAAGTCAATGACGTCATTATTATTCCGTTCTAAGTGTTGCCCTCAATATGAGGTAACTCTTGAAGAGTATAACTGAAGACAGTTTTCGTGGCTATGAATATATTATTGAACCATACGGTGTGGACAGACATTAACTTTCAACTGGACGCGGAAAAGATCGGATATATATTCCTTGAGCCTCGCTTTGAAACATTTAAGCGGAAAGGACGTTTTATTTTTGGATGAGGACGTCGGCTTTATTGGTGAAGGTTTTCTGCGAGGATTAATTGAAACAGGAACAGGGTGACTGGCGAGTGATATTAATGGAGGCACGCTGGCAAATAAAATCCAGAAGCAGACTAATTTAATTTAAGGCCAGTATCCTTCGCAACATCGCAAGTGATAAATTTCAAAATAAATAAACCGGCTTGTGTAGACAATACATACAAATCCGTCTAAATCAAAAACCAACCGGTTAAAAGGAAACTATAAGTACCTACCTACCTACTAACTATACAACATATTATTAGCAATAACGTATTCGGGTAATACCGGAAACCTCAAACCATTATAAAATAATCTTGTGGCTACAAATACAATAGTACAAAACTACATAATAAAAGTTAGGATACGCACTAATGCGAGCAAGGACGAGACCTCAAACGAATTCGGGTGTGGAAACCCTAAGCTTATTATTTATTCAAGTGTTTGTAAGCCACGACTTTTCTAATTTGTAAATTATAGGCTCAGACCAAATAAAAAACTAAGACAGGGCTGTCAACCTTGTTCAGTAAAGTGAAGCCGGTTTCGTAAACATGTGTGCACTTAGTGAGGTGTACTTTAATTGTAAATGTGTGCGTGTGTGCGTGTATGCACAGAGCTGAGGTGTAGTTTTGGTATGCTTCACTGTATCGTTCTCAGCGTTGTCTTGGTTTTTTATTTAGTTCGAGATTATAGCAGTACATTACATTTTTGCGGAATTTGGCCTTTTTCGCGCAGCCGTGAGGCACACCTTCCTGCTAATTTCTTACATCGGACTTTACACTTTTTATTTATTTCTTTTTATCTGATGTATGTATCTAGTGTATTGTGCGTCTTTTAGTCTGTGCTAAATTATTATTTTTTTTCTTTCTTTTCTTTCAATAGCGATGCTCGAACAACCTCAAAAAGGAGTCTGCTTTTGGTCGCTATGTTATGCAAATAGGTTGTCTGGTTATTAGGACCATTACATGAATTTTAATGCTAATGATGCCGGTGGTCAGAGCTTCATGGAAACCTTTTGCAAGAAATGTGACAACTAATAAAACTGTAAGAGGACGCCCAAAACGATTGAATAAGAAATGCCTCAGGTATCCCGGAGAAATCTGATGATTTTGTAAATTTCTGGCGTTGCTTCTCCAATTTCACATTAAAAAGGAGTCTTTAAAGGTTTTGAAAAACCTCGCTATTCCCTTCAGCTTCTTAGACATTATACATTTATGTCAGTTTCGGTGTCAAGTATCAGTATTTTGCTCGGCTTTCAGACATAGTAAATGGCACTGAGGGATAAAATTACCTACGCAAGAAGAAAATATTTCTGTATAATTTTTGTCTGAATGCTTTGTGAAATGGAAGAATGTTTTAAGTGCTCATGTTCCTGGAGATAACAGTAGAGCTCTGAATAAAAAAAAAAAAACACAATAGACGTAATAAAAATAGTTCCTTTTTCCGAACTCCAAACATAATTGAATTTGTGTTCAAGAAAAGACGTGATCAATTTTCAGAGGAATTTTGATGGCAATCTACTAGATCAAAGAGAATGTAAACAAGATTTTTATCTTTTAATTCATAAGTACTACAGAAAATTTCATTTACTGTCTGGCACACAACGCGCATCAAATAGCTTCTGATCGATTTTACGAGATTTTGATGTTGGTAATTTTAAAAGGATGAAACCGTATCATAATCCTTCCGCAAATACGCTTACGCAGTGCAAACGTACAAAAAACCTCACGTAACTTGTTGTTAAAAGAAAAACTAGGAAACTGCGCGAACACGTTAACTAATCAATTTGGTAACATCAATCATAATCGTGACACGCGATCCGCTTTCATGTAACCACCAATATTGGTCGGTCAATACTGAGAATTAAATCCGTTGCTGGTTTTGTAGCTAATGATGTAGGTCTTTTAAAAGGGAATAGTAGCAATGTATGTGTCTTTTATGTTGGTCTTACGTTTGGCAAGTGTTAGCGGTTTGGTGTGAAGGATGCGTGTAACTGGTTTACCATATTTACTTGGTACAGTTTTAAACTTACTATGTGAGATGGATGTAGTTTTGAATGTTGGACTTTTCTGGTTGGTCTACAACAAATTAATGTTTTTAATTCATATAGTGTGAAATGACTTTTAATTTCTAATTTTAAGATTTTTCAGAGTACCATTACTTCCCAATCGTGAGCTAGTCAATGTGTAAAACCACATCTAACTAGCCTGTATTGTCCCACTAGGGGGACAAAGGCCTCCCTCTCCCTTTTCCACACAATTCTGTCTTTTGCGAGACAGCCCTTACCGGAGAGTCCTTACGGTAGAAGTCAAGCTCGTTCCGAAATCTTCGTCTTGGCCTGCCGCGATGGGGTCGTGCGTTTAGTGGGATATTAAGGCGCAGATATACGACTTCTAATGATTTTAAATTCAACATCACGTCTAATCGACAGGATTGATTTCTTTGAAAGAAATAAATGTTATACTAGACCATTTGCTTCGTAATTTGATATGTGAATATTTGCAATAATATTTTTTTAACATAGTGTAATTAATTTGTAAAGTAATGTCTACCGCGGACATAAAAACGATAATCACGCAAACACTATCGGGTGTATTTTCATAAAACATGCATCATATAAAAGACAATTTAATTCCCCGAATTTTAGTATACGGTTTTTATTTGTTTGGTGTTTCATAAATCAACAATAGATGATTGTTTCATATTTTGCAATAAATTACCAGCGTTGTGTCATCGCGCTTCTCTTACTTTTCTATGCAGTCCGATGTGACCGCGTTTTAGGTCATGTAGTCGCCTTAAAAAAAAATATACTCCAGCATATTGCGTAATACACTACCGATCACCCGACTACCGATAAGCTGAATCATTTTTATCGATGTAGCTAATTTATTGCTTCATATTTTCGAAAAACTTGTCTGCTCAACAACGTAAATTAAAGTTGTTGAAAAGAAATTAATATTCTATTCTATACTATTGAACTCAAAATGGAAGCTATTCCTACTGATAATACCGCTGAAAGAAAAGGCTCGATCTTACCCGAGATTGGAGTAAAGTCAAAAACTTTTGTTCCACGATCGTAATATGGATTGACAATGATTTATGGCACACAAAGCGACATAACTTCTCTTGCTAATGCTCCTATTTCAATCACAACCAGTCCACACCGATTTTCTACAAAATGTACCACGGTTATGAAACTAAATTGCAGAGTCATTTGTGTATCGTTGCTTTGAGATTTTAGGGTTACGCGGATAAACCAGAAAGCTTTTCAATTGCGTTGTTTTGTGAAAATGTAACAATGACTATTCAAAAACGAGAGACCCCATTTTATATTATATACATTAATAAAAATCTTGAGTTAATTTTTATTTAATATTTTATTTTATTTATTTGTGCTCAATTTATTGCCTTGAGAATACAGTTGACGTTAAAATATATAAGGCTGCCAGTAACAGTCTAATACCCCCCGAACCTACTAGTAAATACTGTATTAAAGTAGTGAATTCTTTGATTAATTCATTGACGGACAACAGACAGCCTAAACCGCTGGGTATAGAAGTAAAAAAAAAGTATTCAGTATGAAAATTAGCACAGAGTTATTTATATAACGAACGTGCAGCACTTAGGGACCGTCTCCACGAGCGAGAGAATCGCGGCGATAGTCTCGCTCGCTGTTGCCATCAAATTTTTTAAGGGGTTAAATTATTCATGTTTTTTTTGGAAGTTCGTCATTTTTGTGCACATGACTTTTTAGTTTGATAAAGCCGTCGAATGCATCATTCAATGGTATACATGGCAAACTGTTTTTAGAAACTTGAAATCTAGGAAATTTCTTAATTGAATTTCTAAACTTGTATTAGGTACTAACCTAAATACAAGTTTTGTCATAGAATTTGTACATTTGCAGTTTCAAATACATTCACACAGAAGACAGCTACGGAGCCCACCTATCTGGATCTTGGCTGTTTTTTCATCAAATTACACCTTATTTTCGTAATGCCTCGTAATGATCCATTGTCTAGGGACCGCGGACGTTAAGTACCTGCAATCTGTCGGCATCGTGTTTTCTTGAGAACTTCTTTGTTTTACAACAGATTTTTGCAAACAATTTGTTGTGAATCACGTTGGTTTATTGCAGTGGCAGATTTAAATGCGATTGATAAGATAGAGATCTTATTAATTTTGTAGATTAGCTTACCCATTACAATACACAGGCAATAGATCTCTTGACCACGTGGGAATTGTGTCTTGAGAACATCTGCAAATTGTTTGGTAGACAAACATAATCAGCCTATAATTTCCCACTGCTGGGACACGGGCCTCCTCTGTGTGAGAGGGAGTGGACCGTAATCCACCACGCGGTCCAGTGCGGGTTGGTAGATGTCACATGTCTTCGATTTTTTGTTCTAGGACATGCCCATGCGGTTCCCTCATGATGTTTTCCTTCACAGACAAAACAGCACAATAAGCTGTTGAGTTTTTGCAATTGAGCTGCTTTTGCATGTTTTTCAGAAACAACAACGATAGTCTAACCTTACCAAGAGGGCAACAACTTTTACGTCCTTAACAGGCACACACATAACATTACACCTTGTTTACTCGAAGGGTTGGACAGAGGTCACACCACACACACACCATCACACCATATTTCGCCAGCTATGTTCAAGTTCTATATGATAGGAGGCGAGCCTATTGCCATCAACCGGGTACAAATTCTGACACTGGCCTGCTACTAAGAAATTCCAGATAATAAACATTCCTTAAATGAATGAAATAAAAAATACAAATAAGTATGAATTTACCGTCACAATAGGAGTTCAGTCACGTTATTTTTGCTCGTGTCTGGGAATTTGTTACGGTTTGATAAGAAAGAAAACTATTACATTTAGAATACCTAGGTGCAAGCCAGGCTGCTACATAAAAAGTTTACACGAAAAACTTTTTTACAAAAAAAAAACAACCGACTTCCAAAAACAAACTACAAAGTGATAAATAACTTTTATTTCGGAAGTCGGTGTCGTTGGTTCTGCATTTTCGTTTATTGACACCGACTTCCGAAATAAAAGTTATTTATCACTTTGTAGTTTGTTTTTGGAAGTCGGTTGTTTTTTTTTTTGTAAAAAAGTTTTTTTTTCACTTTTTAGTGAGAGAGTTTGTTATTTATCTAAGTTACAATAGCCTAACGTCAACTGCTCATCACCTTTTACAAAATATTGCTTTTCCCGATGCTGGGACGTTAATTTTTGAGGAGTTCTCCTGGTAAGAACCTGAAGAACTCCACTCCACCACCACACGCATTGTGACGAGCATAAATTGCTTAGCAACCATATTAAAGTAATCGAATCGCAACCCGTGAAATATTTATCATTGATTAGTTCCGATGGCCGTCTGTAGTCTTCATCATCAGCTCCACTTTACCAAATGATGATTTCCGAGAGCAAATGCTCAAGTTACTTTAAAAAATATCCAAATCGCTATAGGTTTGCCAATAAAATTTGAGGGTTTCCCTCGATTTCCATGGCATCCTCTCATCAGATTCCAACTTGCTGACAATGGGACCACCTTGGGAGTATACCCTTCAAGTTACTCTAAAAAATATCCAAATCGCTATAGCTTTGCCAAAAAAAGTTGAGGGTTTCCCTCGATTTCCATGGGATCCTCTCATCAGATTCCAACTTGTTGACAATGGGACCACCTTGGGAGTATACCCTTTCAAACAAAAAAATAATTTTCGAAATCGATCCACAAATGACGGAGAAATCGGTGAACATACAAAAAAAAAAAAAAAACATACATAAAGTCGAACATATAACCTCCTCCTTTTTGGAAGTCGGTTAAAAATGAGGTTACAGCTCCAGTTGTTTTTGTCTTTAGGTATCACAATGAAAATCGTTTAAAAGCAAATTATCGCGCTAAGAAAATTCTGCGTCATAGGATGGATAAAAACGTATGGCGTACCTATGTAAAATCTTTTTTTCTCGGGTTCAATGTTTTGCTTGATTCAAGAGATGCAAGATTTATTTATATAAATAAAGTCATGAACATCAAAACATAATTCTTCTAGAAATAACTTTCGCACATAAAAAAGCTGACTCCACGCAATAAAAGATTTATACTGAACGCTACCTAAACGCGAGAGGTAATGCATTCAACAGCTAACCATTTTCTGATCTAACTTTCAGCCACCAGGATGGAATGAGACAGAAATAAATACTTTAAGAAGGTTAAAAAGAGACAGAAGCCGCAAATTAGTCCCGTAACACCGGACGCGATAATTGTAAGACCTGTTTCTCGGAGGATACACATCGTGATTTCGTTGACAAAAAGTTGACTGATGTCGTTCTGATTGCTTAGGATGAAGCAGATGGTAGATAAGTTTTTTAATCACTTCCTCTTGCTAACCATTCCGAAGCAAAAACTCAGTAAATCCTATAATCAACCTCAGGAAACCAGGAAGCTGAAGAGATAATTTGCCGAAGTTGGAACGCGAACATAAATGAAATTTTCCTTTTATAAAGAAAAGTTGGAGCAAGCTAACAGTCCTGAACTAATTGAATGCTACAAGATAAGTTTCTCTTAAAACGATCCTGCCTGTTGAGTAAACTAGGTGCATAAGCCCGCAAAGAATTAACTAAGTCAGCAGAATATAAAATCTTTATTATGTAAACTGTTTTCAATAGCCTTAACTTCCAGTGTTTTCGCAAAAATTCAGTTAAACAAAATTTTGAAAACACATAAGAATCTGCATTAGCAGGAATCCTTGACCGCTACAAAGCAGTGCAGGTTAGGAAACAAACAAAAAACTGGGTCAAACTCATTTCGCTAATGTACGTAGTTGTCTGTATGTGAGAATTCGGAGCAGCCGAAACCCGACTAAATGGGGACTGAGCCAAACGCGGCTGTGATCAGCGAGACTCTAACTAACAAGTAAAACTCACTAACGAATTTCGGTTTTGTCTGCAAATCATATTTTGTTTGATTAGGACTTTGGTCCTTGGAGTTCGGTTTTTCAATATTACATTGTAAAAGGAAGTACGAAGGTTGGTAATTAATTTAGGTCCTTGTACTCGAAAAGAAAACTGCCTCAGGTCTTTCTTTGGAGTTTTAAATTATCAAAGGGTATCAAAGTTTGTCCTTGTTAACGATATTAGACGCTTGAACATTCTGTATGGAGCTGGAGAAATTAACAAACAACAATTCTCATGAAGACAAAAGCGAAGGAACAATTTAGAATCCTTGTTTGTGTAAATACCACTGGCATTTGTTGATTGTTTCATTGCTGTGCTCGCAATATGCACGCTTGTAGATTTAGGTTCTGCGTTTCTGTAGTTTATTATTTCAGGTTATTTGTGTAATTATTCGGGTTATTTATTTAACTATGGGCTGGGGGTAGAATTGTCACCATCACGCCCTCATGTACTCCGAGATCATATTATGTGAATGAAGAATTGTGATATCCAAACTGGTCAAAGGTAAACTTCTACTTCGTGGGGAACTGCACATAATGTGATAGATTTTAAGGTACTATAGCTGCAATCACTCCAGCTGTCCAGGAGTATAGTCATTTCAAGATCATAAATTTCTTAGCTAGATAGACGGACGACCTAAAGAAGGTGACTGGGATAGACTGGATGCGGAAGGTGGAGGACAGGGTGATGTGGGAGAGGCCTATGTCTAGCAGTGGACTACGATAGGCTGAGTTGAACTTTCTTAAGTCAAAACAGTGTTACGAATAGTAAACTAGCACTGCTACTAGCTCTAGAACCACGTCAATACTTCATGGGGAGCTTCACATAATGTGATAGATTATGAAGTTACTTCAGTTGAAAATTACTGAACTATTCTCGAGATGGTAATTCCAAGATCATAACTTTCTTAAGTCCGTTGAGTGTTACGAATGTTACTAACAGCTAGCTCAGTTAGCTCCAGGTCCAGAGTTTATGACAGTTCATTCAAGGCCATAATAATTGTATTGTGGAAGAAAATGTGCTTCGTAGAATAAGAAAAAGAAAAAATATGAAATCGAGCCATCTAAAATGTCACTGAAGTTGGGCAAAAAATATATATTTGGCACAAAACAGCCGTATCTTTGCCGCCAAGTAGACATTTTAATAAATTATTTCTCAGAAATACGCAGAATAGGTATCGTATTTTAAATGTATCACGTTGCTCAAAACCTTATTAAATTCTGACAAGAGTTTCTGCTAAATGGTCCTCTTTACCGATTGTTTTGTTTGTTTTCTAATGTTTTAGTTTTTATTTAACAGTTAATAACCTGAGCGTTGAAACGTTTTCTAGCGAATAACAAAATTATGTTTTATAATCTACTAGCTTCCGCCCGCGGCTTCGCCCGCGAGGTATGTCGATAAAAAATATCCTGTCCTTCCCCGGGATGCAATCTATCTCTCTGCCTACCTATCTATCTATCTCTCTCTACTTTATCGAAATCCGTTCAGTGGTTTAGGCGTGAAACGGTAACATACAGACAGGCAGATAGAGTTACTTTCGAATTTATAATATTATTATGTATATTAACTTCGATCAATAATAGTCGAAGTATATTAAGTATAGTATGGATTGGAATTTACCTCGTTATGTCTCCAAATTGGTATTGCCCTCAATATTTTGAGCATAGGCTAAGTATTCATTAACAACTGGGTAGCCAAATTTCTGGCTAGGCCAAATCTCCCTAAGTAATTTCTTAAGTTCCCCGGACCCGAAATGGAACACGTATTCTAATAAACAGCACCCTAACTGCGTAACACACAATCAATCACAATTTGAATAATTTTGAAGCACATTGCTAATCCATTGCTTCTTATGTTCGAAAACTGTCTCAAAAAAAAACTGCTCAACAACGTATTATAACGCAATGAATGTTGTTAAACTGTCAAAATGAAAGCCATTGCTACTATAATTTTTTTATGCAGTTACCCCACATTTCTTGGAACGGAGGCATAAACTTGCTTCCAGAATTTAATTATTTGCGTTGTTTTGGCAAACTTGAGCATAGACTATACACGAATCTTGAGTACTTATGGCCGAATCAATCAAAGCTTTACAAATTCCGACATTGTAGATAAATAATACAATTAGAGGAAACCGTTTTCGTATGTCAGGGGTCATGCAGAAATGTCAACTTGAACCGTGCGTTGCCGCGTTATGACCACATATTAGTGGCGGAATTCGGTATGGTATGGCGAACAAACTATGTAGAAATTTGTATGGCTCCGTTGTGGTGGATCGTTACGATTACAAACGTCGGCCAAACGGACATGCACTGGGATCGAATGTATATCTTTTTTAATGAGTAAGTCAGCTGGTCTTATTTCCAAGTGTAAGTTGCAATTAGAGTTTGGAATTTGATGTAGATTAAGGTAGTTTTTGCTGCGCAATTCTAATTTTGGACAATGTTAGTTCAATTCTGAATGGTAAATACATGGTGCTATCGTATTTTTTCTTATGTGCTTTTGCTCGGCAATGTACTGGTAAGATTGTGACCTTTTGCCTCGAAGAAGTTTAATTACTGCAGTACTTTCTGTCGCACAGCGAAATTGGCAAGAAATACTTATTATTTTCGCGTCTGCCCGTACCTATTACCTAAACCCAAAAAACCCAAATTGCTTTAACATAATAACATGATATTGTAATACTAAACTTTCCCTAGTTATAACTTCGAACAGTTACAAACGAGAACCTTCGAATCCTTCAAAGTTTGTGCTCAAACTAAGTCGATATTGCTGCGAACATTCTAGAACCTATTCCTGTAATAATTTGCCACAAGTACGGTACGGTGTTGTATGGAGGTTCAAGGACCGTTAGTGGCCCCATACCAGTTTATCCAGTGCAGCACTTAGGATAAGCCAGTGTAGCCCAGCTGCCAGTTATCGGAAAGGTTCGCCAGATGTTAAATAACTTTGAGGACTGTCCAACTATTTTTGGAAGTAGGAGTCTTGTTATAGAAACAATTTTCTTTTTATACGCATTGGTTATATTGATGACATTTTGGAGATAATGTTGGAGACATTTTACTGCGTAATTGTAGCAGTAACCTTTTTAAATGTCACACAATGTTTTATGTGTCTGCTCACCAAAAGAATGGCACAAAAAAATTGACGATTAAAATATAAACTGTCGTAATAAAATTCGATCAGCTGCGCCTTCAGTTTAGTATGAGTTGAAGGGAGAATTGTTCCAAATATCCTGAGGCTATTGTAGGTTGTTCCATCAACGTTTCCTGGCGCACTTATATCTTTTTCATAACGGGAGTTCTACTAAAGAAACCGCCTCAATACAAAAAGAAAATTCTTCTGATTCGAAATATTGCTGAATTTCTATACATATAATGGATTTTCAAAGGACTCCTTTGAAATAAATATTTTATGATCGAAAAGGGTCGGACCTTTACCGTTATTTTGTCATTACGACTTTGTATGCATACTGTACAGAAGGAAGTTATTCCTTTTATGTGCAATTGATCATGACAAGTGAATAAATTATGAATGACATGCATCCAACTATTTTATTATAAGTTACGATGACTTATTACGGCAATTTGATAGGTTAACTATTAATCTGTAGTCTATCTATTCATCCAAAACGGTGAAGGAAAACATCGCGAGGAAATCGGCATGCCCTAGAACCAAAAAATCGAATACATGTGACATCCACGAACCCGCACTGGGCCCGCGTGGTGGATTATGGCCCACTCGCTTTCACAGAGGGCAGGCCTGTGTCCCAGAAGAAGAAACAGTGTATGCTGATTATACTTTTTTTTATAATTACCTTTTTAATTGAGCAGAGCTTATTCTGCCGGTCTTTCATTCGGCTGCTTATGTACATAGAAGTACCGTAAGTAAATATATACGGATTGTTGGCAAAAGCCAAACCAATAACAATTGAATGAATGAAAACTTGGATATTTAAAGAGGATGCGGTAGGTAGTCCGCGGAAATTTTAATTCAAATCCTATTGAATTACTAGTCCATGTAATAGTCATTCAATAGGATTATATAATATGTTATGAACTTAGAGGGTTGTATTAATGAGTTTAATAATTATTATTCAGTAAAATCATATTATTCTTACGCTCGCGAATCCTATTTTCATCAACATACAACCTGACACGGAACTGCAAAAAACGTAAGAAAATTTTAATTTTGCGGGCTACCCTGGCGCTTCCCCCTTAAGTATTTATGTAGCCGTTAAACCATAAGATACCGAATGAAATTGCGCCTAACAAAGTTAAATAGAGGAATGGGAAGAGAAGAAAGTAAATACAAATTCATGAGCTAATTACGTTGATATACTTATATATTTTTATACAGTTGTAACACTGACTGAACGAAATAGGTTAACCAATACGTTGTTCATTGACATATTTTCTACTGCGAATCAGACAAAGAATACTGTAACGTGCACAATTATTTCACTCAGACATTTCAGAGTTTTTCGGTTATTTTAGGCATAAAATAATTTGACGAAGATTCGACTGCTAAGCGTGGGATCCTGGGTTCGACTCGCAAGTCAGGCAAAGTGTTATCAGACTTAACTACATATACTAAATATTTCGATTGTACTATTGAAAAAATACGGCGAAGTGCGAGTCGAACTCGCACACGAAGAGTTCAGTACCACAAGACAATAAAAAAAACTTTTCTTGTATGGAGACATCCTTTAATTTTTAACTCTATTTTATTTTTGTTATAGCGGCAATAGAAATACACACTCTGTGATAATTTCAACTGTCTACCTAATACTATATTTAAGTATTTTATTTTATTTTTATTATTATTAATACGGATCATGAGATAACAGCCCGCTGACAGACAAATGGACGGACGGACGGACGGACGGAGGGACGGACGGACGGACGGACGGACGGACGGATGAACGGATGTACGGAAGGATGTACGGAAGGACGGACGGACTGACGGACGGACAGACGGACGGACAGCGGAAGCTTAGTAATAGGTAATACGGGCTGGTGTCCGCAAGTCCACGTCAATGCGCGTATTTTGCGTAAAGCTTAGTTATAATAGGGTTCCGTCGGCACTCTTTGGGTACCTACGGAACCCTTAAAAAGGCATAACAAAACGGAAAGTAATGGAAATTGAGTTTGTCTGTGATAAAACACAGTCCGGGTTGGGAAATTATGCGAGTAAAATGTTATAGGCTTTTCTCTTTTTATTACCAACGTACAGTATAATATGTACAGACGCCAGCACATCAAGCTACCCGAAACTGTCAAATTTTCCCAATCAACATTGAACCTTAGGCTTTAGCGATAAAGTTGAAAATCTATTAAAGAAATTTGACAGATTGTAGTAACTTGATGTGCTGGCGTCTGTACTAGTAACATGTAAGGCAATGGACAAAATTTACAACTTTTTATATGCTTGAGTATGAGGCTTTTGGCTCCTTTGTATGTGTGTCTATATCTTGTGTAGTTTTTTTTTATGTGTGTTTTATTTGTGCAGAATTATTATTTCAAAACCAATTATTTTTTTTTTCTTTCTAGGGAGCTTAAGGGAAAAAATAAATTCTATCACAACATGTATGGTCACCCTACCTCCTAATGACGTTTCGAGAAGGTAATAACTGAAAGCTAAGTAAATTGTGGTGTAATAAAGTCAATACCGAGCTCTTTAAATTGCCTTTAAGTTTATCGTGAGCTAATGTTCATTAAGTATTACAGTAAGCACTTTACTTATGTCTAAACATTACTGCAAATTGCCACAGCATTCGTTCTAAGCGAATATAATATCTAATCTAAAAGTAGCTATAGGTAGTCAGGCCATCGAAAGAATGCGTTTGTGACACCTGTCTTGTCAGTGCGTCAATTCTATAAAAATCAAATTCGTAAAACACGTACCTACCTAAGTTTACATGTTTTTCAGGTGTCAAGAACCATTGTCTCGTTAGCTGAACAGTAATGTAACTTAGCTCTGTTCTTTGGATTTATTTTCCATTCATATCCTGTGAATCATCATCATCTGCCTGCCTTTTCCCAACTATTTTTGGGGTCGGCTTCCAGTCCAACCGGACACAGCTGAATACCATTATTTTACATGGAGCGACTTCCTATCTGACCTCCACAACCCAGTTACTAGGTAACACGATACCCCTTGGTAAAACTGGATGTCAGACTTTCGGGTGTCTGACGACCCGTAACGACAGTGAAATATCTACGAAAGACAGCCAGGAGGCATCGGCTTATCGTGCTTTCCGAGGCACGGAGGAGTCTCGGTAGGTAAATATGGTCACCCATCCACAGACCGACCGCGGCAAGCGTAGCTTGTCAATAACGTTCTGTTTAGGTACTAAGTTTTCCGTTAACAAAGGGTCGTCAAGCAAGGGATGAGAGCAGTCTCCTAGCGACAATAAGGTCTTCTAGTGTTAGACATTATCTAAAAGTAGGTATGAGTAGTTAAAAGTAAGTAAGTACTAACTTACCTAGTTTAACTTATTCCCACGTTATGTCCAATTACGTTACACACTCAATCATAATCTTAATCATTTTAAAGGATATTGCTAATCAATTGCTTCAAATATTCAAAGATTTGTCTGCTCAACAACGTAAATAACGCAATGAATGTTGTTGAACTGTCAAAATGAAAGCCATTGCTAATGTTATTGTGTTACGCAATTACCCCGCTGACAAGGTGTGATAACAGTGTATCTTAGTTTTTTTTTTATGTTCATGCAATTATAGCATAATTATATTATGAGTTTATGACACATGAGAAACATGAGTCATACTGTAGAATGTAGATAACAATATATTTTTAGCTAGATAAATGTGTGAATAAGGACTAAATTATTTACTTCATTGCAATATGTCAACAAAAGTTTACCTACAATGGTTTGTTTATTTATAGAGACAAAATCTATAAAATTCCTTCCTTAATGTACAGTCATCAAAAGAGATAAGTAACCAGGGTCGTCGGATATAGTTGAAGTTTAGTAAGAAACTGATGGATGTTTTTATATGAAAATTAATTAGATAGATGAACTGTTTGTTTTCTATTAACTAAATTAAATTTTATTCGAAAACATCCATCGGTTTCTTACTAAACCTCAACTATATCTAACGACCCTGGTTACTTATCTCTTTTGGTGACCGTACATAACTGTTAAGAATTAGTTTGGTTTATAAAGTTCATGAATGGAAGGGCCTTCAATGGACAAAGGAATAATTGCAAAAGATTCTCAAAAGACAGCCAGACAGACAATCATGTTTTTTAACAACAAAACCCGTTAGTATTGTTTGATGAATAAATAGAATATTTTTAACCTGTCATACACAAATAAAATTATTCTCCATATCAGAGATTTTGATATAGATAGGTACTTGATTAGAGAGAGTCCTGCAAACATAACATTGCATAATTTAAGTACACATACAGAGCACTGGTAGCAAAATAATCGAGCTAAACTATAACATCCTGCAATGAACAAATTTACCTACATCAATCTAACGCTATACAGTATAAATTGCCTGTATTACGCACACCGCACATCAATCAATATTATTGATGTTTTGCTATCTAAATGTATTAGGTATTGATAACACCGTTAGTGCTGCAAATAATTTATTTTAAGACTAGCTTCTGTTCGCGTCTTCATACATTTGATATTTCTTGTTTTAACATAATCATTTGACTGCCACAGGTAAAAAAATCAAAAACGTGCCCTCCGCGTCAAAGTCTGAAAGTCTGTCATGTAGTCGAACCGTGGAGTGCTGGGCACATTTTGGTTTGTCATCTATACATGACTGTGGCGGTCAAAAGGTTAATAAGCTTGCCTAACAGACAAGATAAACAAAAAGATGACAAAAAAGGTTGACACTATCCTGTTGAAATATTTAGGCAGGTAGGAATTCACTTACTTACCTTCCTACTTCTGTTAGTTATTTTTAGCTTTTGTTAGCTTTTACACATTAAACTTGAATTTGTAGAAATAATGAAGTGAAATAATTGACTTTGGATCAGTTAATTATATCATTTTAAAATGATCTATGAACTATAATGACATTGGAAACCAATATGCTGTCTTTTTTATTGTTTTGTGGTCACTGCGTGGTTAAAATGGTCTAGTACACAAATACATGGTCTAGGCGAGACCATGTATTTGTTTACTAGATCATTATGGGTGGTATAGTCTCTAGTACATTACACTATCACACTAATATTATAAAGGCGACGGTTTGTGACTGTGTGTGTTTACATGTTTGTTACTTCTTCACGCTCAAACGGCTGGACCAATTTTGATAAAATTTTGTACGGAGGTAGCTGGCACCCTGGATTAACATATAGGCTACTTTTATCCCGATATTCGGCATTATGGGCGCAGCTAGTAAATATATAAACACAATAGGTAGGTACTAATTCAAGCATAAGCAATACTTCTTGATTGATACAGGTGATTTTAATTAAATAAATATTATGCAAAAAAGGTTAGATTAAGATAAGATTCCAATTGGAATTTTAAAATTTCATCATTGTCTTTATGTAGATAAGGTTTACTAAAATAGTAATTATGTAGTTAGGACAGAAGTAGGAGCTGTTGAATCGTTTTTATTTACTTGTTCACTTTGAATATAATTGTTTCCGATGCCTTGTCCCGTTGGCACAAATTCAAATTTTAAACGTTTGCGTTCATCGAGGCGTGAAACTTTATTGATAACATGATAACACAACATCTAACTACGTTTCATTCTACGAAAGTATAACTTCAATCACGTAATAGATTACTTCCTATCTTTAAGACAAACAACACAAAAACAGTTAGACCGTGAATGCAATACACAAATAAAAAATGAAAACAAAAAATACTTACCGATACACGTTGCCCCTTTTTTTCAAATATCCAACACTGGCCACCAGGAAACTTTGTGAATATTCTCACAAAACACTCACACTGTATGTTTGTCCAGTTTTGTTGTAGATTTCATTCAAAAATACAATTATAAACATAACAAAGGAAGAATTTAAGAAACGATACACATCCTTCCATTTGTTGATTTGACACTATGGTAGAGTAATTTGACAGTGGCGGCTAGATGTCAGAATGTTTACTCTGACGTTTGATTTGTTAATAACTTCACATTGCATTTGGTCGGTATTACAGGGATACAACGTTTTGTCACAGCGTTGAAATGAAAAATAAACGTGAAGTTTGAAGAACGAAGCACAAGATTTATAATTTTACTGATAATGTAGTATAAAAATTGAAATATTGCATTGCATTTCATTATATTAAGATGAAAGCGCCTTTTGAATGATTAATTCAGTAGATTTATCACTAATATTAATAAAGAACTTAGCACTGACGAGCGAATTGCAAACTAATCCCCCCTACATAAAATAATAATTGCCGCGAGCCGCGACCACGAAATCAATTTATTGTTTTTGAACAATGTCGAGTTTTACTAAACAAATACTGGCAACTAAGCGTAATGCGGTTGAATTGTAGTACTTCATGGACTTTACAAGTGCTTTAATTTGCTCCTAGATGACGTTAAAAGCATTTGAAGAATTAGTTTTGCAAGCAATCGATAGATGTCACTTTTAAACGATATTTCACAAACAACCATTTTCATTCAAAACCAATCGAAACTAAAAATCCTAATGCTATTTTAATAATAAATATCTTTGTTGATTGCAGCAAGGTATCTACAGTATGTCAGGTTAAACGAGGGAGATACTTTAAGGGAGTGTAGTACTCGTGATCATGAAAATGAACAACTTATAAGGGTGGACTCAAAAAAAAACAGCTTTTCCCAATGACGTTAGATCATTGGCTGTTCGGTTGTTCCCTACATTTTGTCCCGATAAGCGAACATAAATAAACAGTACTTACTAGTGTTGGGTAATGCTAATAATCCGGTTAATATCATTTGGATAATAATCGATTAAAAGCAGTTAATAGCCATTAATAGCCAATTATGGATGATAACCCTGCTGTTAATGTTATTATAGTGATTGAAAATTTCCCTTTATGGTTTTCAGGCTTAAGACTGTCAGATTAGACTTAATTTTCATCATCTTTCTTTGTAGTAAATTTATGTGCAATTTAAAACTAATCTGGCCCATTTAAAAATTTTCAATCAGCTATTTACATTGATTTTTGGTAATTCGATTATAACGTACTTAGTTTTACTTTTTTTTTTAATTCTTAATCAGTCATTTACAACGATTTTTGGGAATTTTTCTTTTTTTGTTTTCGTTTTTAGTTGTTTTTTTTTTTGTTGTTTTTTACTTAATAATAATTTTCAGCCTAATTACTGCTAGAAACACTGGATTCTTCAAAATCTCCTAAGTTTGGTACATCGATTGGATTGGACGCTAATGGATCTATTTCTGGTGTATTATTAACAAGTACAGGTTCATTAGGTACTGTCACACGATATTTCATCGATTTCTGATGTTGGAGAGAAAGGTTCCAAAACATCCGAGACGGGCCTCTTCGGGCAAAGCCACTCCACAAACAACAGCATGCGTACTCCACAGGCAAATCAATAGAATCCGCACTGCATAACGTGGTATCCAAAATTAAATGCGCAGTGGACCACAAATGCTCTGCACTGGCTGCCTTCATTGACATCGAGGGCGCCTTTGACAAAACCACCTTCAAAAGCATCAGTACGGCTCTAGACAGACACAACACAGACCCGTCCCTGAGCGGCTGGATCACCAACATGCTCAAACAGAGGGCAGTACAAGTGACTGTAAACGACACCACAAGAGCCATCGTGGCGAAGGGCTGCCCGCAAGGGGGCGTTCATTCGCCGCTTATAAGGAACCTGGTCGTGGACAGTCTAATAAAAGATCTCAACGACAAAGTTTACTTCACCGTAGGATACGCCGACGACATATCCATAATAATAAATGGTACCCACGAAAACACACTGTGCAACCTAATGCGCCAGGTCTTGAAAATAATAGAGAATTGGTGTGGTAAACACCAACTATCAGTGAACCCCACAAAAACCGAATTGGTTCTCTTCATAAAAAAGAGGAAACTGACGACACTACACCTACCACGTTTCTTTGGTACAACCCTAAGCATATCAACTGAAACCAAATACCTGGGCATCTTTTTGGACAAACAGCTGAATTGGGCAATACCACGGAGTACAAACACCACACACCCACCCACACACACACCCCACACATCCACACACATTACTCCACATTACTACGAAAGCCAGCAATATCACTGTGGCAATGCAAGCGAATGCTTGAAAAAAATTGGGGGATTAGCCCCAGGGTCACTTCACTGGCTATACACCACAGTTATTCGACCAATCATCACATACGACTCACTAGTCTGGTGGCCCAGAACAGACCTGAGCACAGCTCAAATAGACCTTGAAAAGCTGCAGCGGTTCGCGTGTGTGGCAATCACCGGCTGCATGAGAACTAAACCCACTGCTGCCCTACAGGCCATGCTTGGACTACTGCCTCTACACCTCGTAGTGCGGGAAGAAGCGGCCTTGGCTGCCTTTAGGCTCTCTACATCAGGAACCCTGAGCAAAGACTCTAGGGTCAAACAAATACGTTTAAAAGAAAATGCGATCAAACGGCAGCCAATGATGGCATCACCCTGCGACAAAGCCCCGAAACATTACGGCTCCCAAAAGCACTACAACATAGTGCTTAAAGAGGAGCAGTGCGACTACTCAGGCTCGAAGGAACTGAGAATTTACACTGACGGTTCAAAGACCGACTGCGGAACCTAATACTAGAATGTCACAATGCGCTTGAACAGGCAACTGTATTGAACCGCAATATAGTGACACTACAATGGATAAAAGGACACAGTGGAGGACAGAGTGGAGTCACTAGGCAACGACGCAGCTGACGAGCTGGCCAGAGGGGCATCGAGTATGTCAGTCTGTGGACCGGAACCTATCGTGCCCATCCCCTTCAACGAACTACACAAGTGGCTACAGGAGCACACCCACACAAGCAGAAAGCTGGTGGACGTCGTCACCAGGCTGCAGGCAGTCCAAGGAAGCTATGCCATCAATGGATGGCAAGCTAACCAGTCGCTTACTGCGATTGGACAGGAAAGGCCTGCGCCTGGTGACGGGGACCATCACGGGACACTGCTCGCTAAACAAACACTTCCACTTAATAGGCATAACGCACAGCCCCCTGTGCAGAGCTTGCATGGAGGCTGATGAAACCATTGCGCATGTGCTCTTCGAGTGCACAGGCGTCACCCAGATTAGGTCACAAACCCTCGGGACACCCAAATCGTACACAGATGTTCGCAAAAGACCAGGAGACCTAATCAGCTTCTGGAGGGAGATGGGCTGGTTGGAATAACCACCGACCGCCATGGCCCACGCACAATAGTCCACTGAAAGACTAAGTGCGGAAACCAAACTCATAACATAAAACATAGAAGGTTCCGAATAATAATCCATGTGGAAATCACTTTCCATAACTATACTTGACGCTCTGTTTTAGTAATAGTAATTATGGTTTCTATAGTACTGGGTCTCTAAATTAACAAAACTAAATTTCCTGAAAAATTTGTATTTATTTTATTATTAACACTTTTTCACATATAAAAAGTGAAAATAAATAAAAAGAATAACAATACATTGAATCACACTGCGTACACGCACCTAATTTATGTTCGCACCCACAGATTTTACAATAAAATAAAAAAAAACTTTTTTTTTTTTTAACAATATATTAATAGCAGGGTTATTAGCCATTGCAAGGCTATTAATGGACACTTATGGATTATAATCGATAATAACTCAAAGCATCCGGCTATTAACCCAACACTAGTACTTACACAGTTTGTAACTGTAAGAGATATTCTTTTTCCATACTTCATTGTTTCAACCGAAAACCGTTTTAACGGGGTTTGCAACTAAACGCCTCATGTCAGTGTTGATCTCTATTGACAGATTGGGGTAACTTGATGTGCTGGCCTCTGTACCTACTTACCTTACCTACTTACATAATAATTTATATTCTAATACCCACTTAACATACATTTTACTGTCCTAAGAACCTACTAATATTTTTCATAATGATGCTGACATTTTAATCTAATTTGTCCAAATCACGCAATGGATGCTATACAAACAAGAATGAAAAAGAAGTACCTATCTTTCCCCTGTTTATTTAAACGAAATTCGGTAATTTCATTTAAATAAACGGGGGCAATTTCATAGGTACTTTGTAAAATAATTTATACTTTGTAAAACGAAATAAGTCACTAGATACGGTTATGTTATGACTTATTTCGTTTTTACTGCATTTACTCATAGGTACCTTTAACAAAAAAAAAACGATCCTTACACGATTTAGTCAATGCCTGGAGCGGCAGCCAGCCATATTAGTTGAGTGAGATAGGCAAGTATCTCACACTATTTAAACAGTCCAATATGTAATAGCTTTCGATCAAGCGTGATTGAGGTCAAGAACATTTCGCCATTCAGCAACGAAAAAAAAACCTACCCATAGATCGGACTGTTTAGGGCTTAAAATTAGACCTCGTACCTTTATCTCAAAAGATGAACGATTGCTGCAGCTGCAGCTGCTGTCCTCTTGTGTGGCTACGGCAGTGCTGCCAGTCTAAACGGGAGCTATATATAGCTCTTTTACTGAGGATTGAAGCGGAAGAGCGGGTCATTCTTTGAAGGGGTCCAGACGGCCCTTCACAGGGAAGGTAGCTTTGTTCTTGGGGTCTAATAGGTAGGTAGGTGGGTGGGAAGTTTGGAAAAGCTAGGCTTGAAAGTACCGTTTTCGAAGTATGAAAGTAATTGTTTTATGGCTGATCAGGTAATACTGTGTCATCTGACATTTAAAAAAAATCATGAACGCAATCTTTTTACTAAGATTTCCCCCAATTTGAGAAGCGTCATTCATTTTTGTCGATACAACAGCAACATAATCAGCCTGTACGTTCCCACTGCTGGGACACAGGCCTCCTCTCGGTGAAAGGGAGTTTTTTTATCCATAATATTTTCCCCTATTTACTTACGTAGTTTGCAGTCATAACTTCGTCAATGTCAGTGTACGCAACCCTTCAGCCGCTACAAAAATCAATGACACGTCCAAACCGAATTCAATACCCAAAAATGTGTTACCAAGCAACGTGCAAACGACAGTCTATAGCTAAGCGTAACGCACTGTATCTAATATAAATCATATGTTTTGTATGTTTGTGTTGTTGTCAGGGGAATAAAGTCATAAATCACAGAAGGTCAGTACTGTATAGCTAGTTACCTGTATAGTAAATTGCTTTGAATGCACTATCTACGCTTTCGCGCTTGGTCGATTTTTCCAACGTGTTCAGGGAAAGGTGCTTTTGTTATCTATACAGTAGGTATGTGAATGAAAACGTGGTGATTGAAATTGGTTTTAGAAGGTTGAAAATAGAAAAGGATATGTGTAGGAACATTAGAAAGTACTGCCTACCGAGAATGCTTTTATTACTTAATTGGTTTGGGAAAGGGTTAGGTGAAATTATTGACCAAATAAAAGGGCGTCTTCAACTATACGACCTTACACATGGTTAAAGCTTCAAAGTCTCAAGTTTCACATAATAGGTACTTGAAAGATGGTAAATTTGGTTTTGTAAAGGTCCTGTATAGTAGGAAAGTACTTACCTATTAGATTGTATGCTTTTATAATTTTTTTCGCATTTCGCTGAGCCAGCCTCAGACCAAATAAAAAACCAAGACAGAGGGCTGTCAACAGTAAAGTGAAGCCGGTTTCGTAAGCATGTGTGCACTTAGTGAGGTGTAGTTTGATTGTCAATGGTTTTAAATGTGTGCGTGTGAACGTGTATGCACAGAGCGGAGGTGTAGTTTTTTCATACTTCACTGTACCGTTCTCAGCGCTCTGTCTTAGTTTTTTATTTGGTGAGAGGAGCCAGCCTCTCTAGAAGACTGCAGAGACCTTTCCAGATCTTTTCTTTCTATTCTTCACTCATAAAAGTGAAACCAGTAACAAGAAAGCTGTTTATAAATTATTCAATAATAGGTTCCTAACTGCTACAGTTCTTTTAGCTTTTTTTACCTTCAAAACATTTAAAAATATACAAAAATGAATTTATTTGAAAACGTATGGTGACATCGCGTGCCATATCCAGCCATACGAATTTATATGCAAAAGTGAACATGCATGGCCCATACGTGCATTGATAGCATCTGCTACCGATATAACGGTTATTTAAATAAAATAACCGTTTCATAGTTATTTTGTACCTGTACCGTTATCTGCATACCTATTTATGGTTATGTGAAATATCGTTTTATTTGAACGACAACAACCCTTTGGCTTTAGTCTACTTGATTTGGGGGAATATAAGGGGGGAATCCTTTTCAAAATCTGATAGTAAATCAGCAGCCTTTCGTGTCTTATGAAAATTAGGTAAGTCCCGGTCGGTTTGTCACGTGTAACGTGAATTGATCTGCAATCAAGCCTATAGCACAGATAATATAATACTCTGGTCCTATAGTTTGGCAGTTTAGGGGCAGCTTGGGGATAATTTATAGAATTATATCCTGATAATTTAATTGATAAATTTTTAAACCTCCACTTAACGACAGTTCTCCGATTCAATCAAATCAATCAAAATCAAAATATTTTATTTCACATAAACCTACATGGGCACTTATGAAACGTCAGAGGCTAGGTGCACGGTTCCAATTGGTCGTTTCCTATGGAGAAGAACCGGCAAGAAACTCCACGGTTACACTTTTAAAAATAGTTGGTTTTTACAATGTTTTCAAGTTACAATAGGTATGGAAGGGCAGCGTAGGCCTATCAACAAGTACCTACCAGGTACTTGATAATATAAAAAATCATCTACAGATCTAAAGTCTAAAAGGCCTAAAAAGTCCTCACATTTACAAAATTAGAATCCAACAAAAGGATAAAGTAAATAATAAAATGTATAAAAACCTACTAAAACCAAGTGATATGATTGACAACCACTAATAAAGAGGTGAAAAATTAGAAAAGTCTGTACAATGTCAAATAATAAAATTTTATGTCAAAGAAGTATATAAAAAATAAACATCGTAATTTGAGAGCAATTAATAGGCATATAAGTAGTTATGCCATTAATGGTGTGTTAGGGAAGCCACATGTGCAGAAGGAATTATTGCCAGACTACCTTGTCTTCAACGTAGTCTTAAATCTTATAATAATTATGCTTTTTTGATAAGGACACGTTTGATGAGGGTTTTGAACTTTCCATCGCTTTTTGGTCGTGATTTTGGTTTTGAACTTTCCATCGATTAATGTACATAGGTCAAAGGATATTATTGTTCAACCGTTTATATCCTTTCATATCGGCTATTCTGGCTACTGCTTTACTTACTGCATGCGTACCTACATGCCACTGAAAAATAAATGCAGGCTACTGTCATCATCATCTTCTCAGCTTCATAGCTTCAGCCAAAAGGCGACCATTTTTGGATATAGGCCACCTTCATAAACGTCACTACGCTACATCATTGCATGCTCAAAAGACCCCATTCTTTAATTTCCTACATCGAATATAAATAAAAATAAAAACCGTAGTTGAACACTCCGCCCTTCAGAGAGGCTTACGGCACACATAACATGCCTTCTTTACGTATCTGCCGCTATTGCGTGATTTCATACTCTTTGACTGACACGTCTTCAAAGCCGTATTTAACCAACCTATCGATGTTAAAAATCTAAAGAAAAGAAGCTTAAAAACACGTAAAATATAAGCGAGTGCACTGTTTTGACAGATATGGGTCGGTTTATGGGAAAAATAATGAAATTGATGGGTTAAGGGGTGCTTAATGGTTAAAAGAGTTTTAATAATGGCAGGTAAATAAGTCTGAAGGGAGCATAAAAATGTCTTTTTGATATCCATTAGCAATCCATTGAAGACCGGAATAACTCAAATAAAAGGGGTAAAGAAATAAACTTTTATAGGGTTGATTTTTGTTTTAATTGTTCGTGCTTATACTCACGAGTGACACGTCGACGGCGGTACCTACTGCAGCTGCAGCTTCACCCACGGCGTCGCCCACGTGGATCGGAAATTATTCCACGGGACCGCACTACTGGTATAAAAAAAAAACGGTGGCACTCCTGGAGTGCCGACAAAAGTGAAAACAAAATACAAATAGAATATTTTGCCATCACTCACTATATCGGATATACATTGAAACCGAGTACATCCCGAGGACAGCCTGCTGTACACATAGATATATGAAAGTAAAATAGAAAGAGAAAGAAAAAAAAATGCCCAACGCGCATAAAGAAGTTTTCACTTCAAAAGTATGCTCACATAATTATGGGTGTGTACATAAAGATGCGGGTTCCCGGTAAAGACAAGCCGGTACCGACCAGTGCGGGTAAAATAGCCCCGTATTAGATTATGCGCTCTCATAAAACAGGTAAAACATTGTGACCGTTTCTTTCCGTAGATCAAACTGCTGCGATCTGTACCGGAAAACCCGCTGCTTTATGCTCTAAGTCCTAACCCTGGACGTATGGTCTACCTGTAACTGTAAGCCAAATTTGATCGAAATCCGCTCTGCAGCTCAGGCGTGAAAAGGTAACAGATATACAGGAGACAGACATAATATAGACAGAGTTACTTTAACATTTTTATTATTAGTTTTGATGGAAGTATGGATGTCATGCATCGTAAGTACAACTTGTTCTATTTTCAAAATAAAATAAGTGACGAATAGCGTGTCACCAGACTACCGACATGGAGGAAATGGATGTCGGAGTGACTTTAATGAATAATTTTGGGGAGTCATGATGAATGTCGTCTGTCATTTGTTCCATTTTCCTGTTAATTCGCATTTGAAAACTTTGGGTTTGATTGGAGGTTATTACCTATTTTAGAAGTCACTTATTCGTTGTTTCTATTGTATATTCTATCATGCCCAAATTGTCATTTCGGAAATAATGAAATGCAAGACAAAACCTCAGACCAAATAAAAAACCAAGAAAGAGGGCTGTCAACAGTAAAGTGAAGCCGATTTAGTAAACATGTGTGCACTTAGTGAAAACTAGATTGTAAATGTGTGCGTGTGAACGTGTATGCACAGAGCGGGGGTGTAGTTTTGGCATGCTTCACTGTATCGTTCCTTCTCAGCGCTCTGTCTGTGGACAGAACAACAACAGTGGACCGATATCCTGGTAAAGGCCGCAGGAATAAGCAGGATGTGAGAAGCACAGAACCGATTGAAGTTGAGGTGCCTTTATCCAGCAGTGTACGTCTTTCGGCTGAAATGATGATGATGATGCAGACATAACAACTGGCTCATTTTCAGCATTTCTCTGATTATACCTAAGTATATAGGTTCATCATCTTGTCCGATATGTTTCATTTGATTTAACGGGATACCAGAATCCACATTCGAACAGGCTTTGTTTGGTCCCAAACCAAAAATCCTTGCCAAATCAATTATATTACCAGAGTGACACCATCATAATATAAACACAGAAGTAACAACAAATCCACATCCGACATCTAAAAACTCCAAGCTTCCAAGGTTCACACGTCCATCCAACTTTATCTACAGCAGCAACTACAAACTTGGTAATTAAGCATTGTACCTATCAGCTCAGTAATCGGCAGTCGGCGGTGCCTCGTACCAACTATTTGAACTGGGTTAACACATTACTGTACACTACAGCTATGCATATCTGAGTTAATGGGGGACAGAGGTATGCTTGGTATGTTACATGGTAGCTAAATTAAATACTGGCATATGTTGAAAGAATGTTTAACTTCGGAATGAATTAAGAGCTCTTTGGGTTCCGTAGTATTTTTGGAGTTGTTAATTTTAATGCCTGAACTAACCTTTCACGAAACTAAAAAGTAGGGAGAAAAAGTTTCGCCAATGCTACAATTTATTTCAGTAACTGTTACTCTGATTAATTATGTAGCTGAACCAGATATTAGTAGATGCTTGACTGACTGATGAATAACACTCCTTAATTGTCAAATACCTACGGAAAATAATCTCCCACCACGTATATTATCTTCAGAAAAAATCAAACAATAAATCTGCTTAGTTCTTTCAGAAGACAAAATGCACAGGATCTAATTTTAAAATACTTTTTTCCAACAGACAATGACCTCAGAAGGCAAGCAGATCAGCATGGCGGCCAGCGCCATAGCACTTCGCGGGGTCCGCATATTTCTAACAGCTGGTAGGCACGGGGCGGACCGTCAGCAGACCCAGGGCTCCGCCCCGGCTCCCAGACCGAAGCCCAAGGGGAAGAAGCCGGTGGTGGGGGGCAAGCCACCGCAGAAAGTCTTCGAAATGTTGATCAAGGCTACCAGATTTACTAAGTAAGAAAGTGAATGAGCTTGATGAAAATTCAGCCGTCCCATACGTTTAGGTCGAGTAGGTTTTGAAGTTTTCTATGTGGTTGTGAATAGCTATGTTGGACATAGGTTGCCTTGGCTAACCTGAAGTGTTGGTCGAAGCAAGGAAACCCTGTTCAGGTGGAGATTCATAGATGACTCCGCCTTGGAGTGTAAATGTGGTGCTGTTCCACAAACGATGGGACATTTGATATGCCGTTAATATTCTGAAATTGCCCCGGAAATAAACTATGAAACCATACTAGAATATTACATTATTTAATAAAAAAAATTGTGGGTTTTTCAAACCCTCGACTGTTAGCAACTTCATTTACTACTTAAATTATTCATATTCGAGCTTTTCCGGGTTGAAACATAAAGGGGTTCCCAAAACTCTCCCAATCAGCCTTTCGAAGAGCAATAAAAAAATTACAGCTTCGTAAAAACGAAAAGGACTTTTACATAACATAATCAAAAACCACGTATGCCTATCAACACGTATTTAACCCTAAATGGACCCATTGAATTGGTAAGCTATACACGATCGAATGTTACCACTGGCGTTCAACCCTCAGTGCCTCGTGGTTAGTAGGACGGGTACAGGCGGCCCGGGCAGGTCGCTTCGGTCATAAAATATCACGGGCCTAGAAGTATGAAACACGTGCAATGATGCCTAATAAGAAACTCAAGGAAAAACATCTTGATGCTTTGTATAGACTCACACATTTTAACAAGTGAGTGAGGAGTTTGGTGTAACTTTATAGTTCATTTTTCAGTGTTTGAAAATGTAAAAAGTTTGAAGTTTTTGTTTTTGGAGTTCATTTGTTTATATTGTGCTTTTGAAAATTACTTGGTCACTGAAGTTTTCAGAGGGCAATTCTCGTAATTTTAGAAACGTTTACAGTCTGATCTCAGTCTCAATCTCTCAAAAAATCAATACCTCTAATTTCCCTACATTTTTGACAAGTTTTTGACATTGACTGTCGCTGAGATGAGATTTTAGTGTATAAAGCAATTTGCTTAATTTATTTAGTCAAGAAAACGTTTTTCACTAGAAACATTATTGTTTGTGTCAAATTTTATTGATGTTGGCTTTTTTTTTAAATGCGGCTTTGAAAGCTTGCTGTTTTATTTTGTTTAGTTACCTTTTGTCCACAAACTTTTTTTGTATCGCGTGTACCTACAATATTTCTATGTTTACTAGAGAACAATAGTTTACTGTTTCACTAAGGCTTAGGTTACACAATAAAGTGCGTGATAGCTATCTACCAGTTTACGAGGGAACTCGTTTTGTTACTGTTTCCCGTAAAATGGACAAATTATGGTGCCTCACTGTAAGACATGTTTTTTACGACTTTTTGTTTCTTTATTGAAATTATTTTTCTTGCTTACTATAGTTAAAAGATGTCATATTAGGTAACTTACCTGAAATTCAACATATAAGTAGCAAAGGGTGATATTATGCTGTCAAATTAATAATAAACATGAATGCCATAGTTAAATTTAAGCTGGAAGATGCTGCAGGTCCTTCGTCTGACAAAGTAGTATGATATCAACATTTATTGGGCTATTAACACCAAACAGATTAAGAAGGAGAAAATAAAAAACCATTCTGACTGATGAAATATTGTACTTATTCAAATATGGATTGTGGTAAGTTGTTCTATTTGCGCCGTTTGAGGTTTTCTGCTCCTGCAGCAGCCGCCCCAGCACAGCCCACCGTGCTAGGAAGATGGGATGGCGTGAGGGTGTCGACACAGGTTGCATCCCACACCAAAGGCCTACCCAACTTCCAAGTCATGGATATAAATATGGATATGGATTATAAATTAAGATATTTAATCTAAGTTGTAAGTAACTGTTTATGGAGGTTCCTCCCTTTTCCAGGGCTGAAATCGAAGCCTTGTACAATATGTACCGTCGCCTGGTGATCAGCGCGCAAGCTGCAGCACCGGCCACCGCTATTGGACATCAACCCAAAATTGATGTATGTATTATAATGTAGCTTATGAAGCAAGAGTTACTTGAGAATTGCTCTGATCGTAGGTAAAGAAAATTAGGAAAAGTGGTAGAGGGAGGGGCTGATTTCCCAGTGCGTGTCGGTTCAAAGACTTTACTGAATATACCTACTAACTTATTTTTTCTGTTATGTTGTTTTTTCTATGTAAACCTCGTTTGCTAGATGAGTGTTCTGCAGCCTTAAGGCGACTACATTAAAACACTAGTGAGTTAGTATGTTGCTTGTAGAATAATCTGACAAAAAATCATAATAATTGCATATAATTAGTGTGGTTTTAATTGTAAAAAGAAAGTTTTTAGAGGTATCTTCATTATTTTTTTCTATCGTATCAAATTAGTTGTATTAAGTTTTCAATACACTATCTACCTAGCATATATCCTGAAGAATACCATATATTTTTCTGATTTTGTTTACTGTAGTCGATCATATACTGTTAAGCCCCGTCATTTTTGATAATTTGTTTCAACGCATACCATGAGGTGCTGGCTGGTGAACGGTGATAGAACTCCTGCACTAAAAGTTCTACAACTATAATATAATCAGTAGCAAAGCAATACTTTAGGCCCGGAATCTAGGAGATGTGCGAAGCGAAGAGGAGAGGTGATGGTTAACATCTAGAGTGTATCCACCGAGCGTGCTGTGCGGAAGTGCTTACTGGCTAGACCGGAGCAGAGATGTGTTCTGTACAATATACCTAATACAAATTAGTCGAATCCAGTAATGAATTAGTAGCCTCTTACTAATGATATCAATCTTACGACTCTACTCAAACCATCAGCGTGAAAACAAAGAAACAATCAACAAATAAACTTGAATTAATATTCATAAAACTTCATAACCTCACTTTTCAAATCCAACTACTTTTCAACATCAACTATGTTCAATAACAATAAATATTTCAAATATAGTTCGGAATAAAAATTGAGGGGGTTGGTTCACGAGCGTCGTTATTCTTTATTGGCAATAACATCACGGTTTATCCGTTGAGTAGGTACACGACAGGGAGGTAATCTTTCTTTGGGTTATATCCTGCATTGCGTGTGTTCATACGGCTAGGGGTAGGAATTAGGCCGCGAGTTGTTGTTCTATTAAGAAGTTGTAATGGGGTTATCTATGTGAATACTCGCAGTCGCTGTAATAGGTATATATGTGAACCTCGTTTCGTCATTTTGTAATTTATACCTACTGTAAATCGGATATCGGCATCAATACACACGTGTCAAAAAAAAAAGGATCCGTAAATTTTTTTTGTGCCGAAAGAATATTCACAGTCACTTGAGTGAAGCCGCGGGCACAGCTTGTGTAATATTAAGTAACTAAGTACACACAGGTTGTCTGAAGAACGTTATTGTGAACCAAATCGAGCCATGGCTCAATATTGTACAAATACCTAATTCAGAAAAAGAGTTTGTCTAACTTGGTTGTTAAAATCAACTAATAAAATAAATCTTTATCTAATATTATAATTGCGAAAGTAAGTTTGTTTGTTTGTGACGCCAAAACGGCTGAACGGATTTGGATGAAATTTAGCACATGGGTAGGCCACGACCTGGAGAAGGACATAGGCTACTTATCATCCTGGATCATAGACGAAGTCGCGGGCAACAGCTAGTAATAAATAAAAACTTTATTAAGTTCAGAAAAAAACACAAAAGCAAATGCCCTGGACCCCACACTAGGATTACCTGTGTCGTGGTCAATCAAAGTTATTCGTTCAAAGAAAGCTGAGAATCACACTTTTTGAACGTCAAAATAACATACGACAGTCCCCCATAACGAACGCCCTTCACCACTTCCTAGTGCTTTTACTGGAAAGAAGTAACGCAAGAAACTCCCTGCCAGCACAGCTGTCTGTTCAGTTAGAAAAGCTACATTTATATACTAGTTACTGTACATTTTCATGACTAATCCACTGAAAGAATTTTAAGCCGAATTAGCTTCAACCTCCTGGGTAGAGCTACCTACCTTGTTTTTTTTCATTCGGGTGAAAATTCTAGGTATACAAGCGTTCGTCACCTTCCTAAGTACATAGTTGATATTTCATGAAATAAGTGCCCATCATTAATTTAATTTCACTCTGCAATATTCGCGGAAATGAAAATGATATTTTAGACTAATTGACTTCACATTTAACATAATTAAAGCTCAATTTATTATGACATTGACGATTATTTGCGCTGACAAGAAAACCGGAAATCGCGGAAGTAAAATTATGTTAGAATTTTGGAGAAAACGAGATTTAATTTGTGTAATTACGGACTAGGAAAATTGGTTAACAAATGCATGTTTAAATGGTAAAATGAGTTTATAAAACTTGGGGAGTATGATATGCCGCCAATCTGTAATCGCCAGTCCTACGGCCTAGCGTGGTGAATACACACTTTTTCGCGGGCTACTGTGGCGCTTCCTTCTTAATGTGATTCTTTCAAATATCGAAATACTAAAGTATCCAAGTAGTAAGCCGAGGACGTATATCGCCGTTCCGAAAGGCCTCTGGCCTTTCGGAACGGCGATATACGTCCTCGGCAGTCAACCCTGAATATTTTTACCACGCCATGAGCTCATTCAGTTCGTGTCAATACAAGAGAAGACCACACAAAGCCTTAGTCTCAGCAATGTGTCTTAACTCCGACGCTGCATGGTTTCTTTAGACAGTTTGCGGTTTTTGTGGGACGAAGTTTTTTTCACAGAGCCTTTAATCCCTGCAGTCTAGTCAGTGTTATTTATGGTGTCCGATGAGATATGGGACGGTGCTTGTATTGAATTAAAAATAATGTGTGTAAGTTTTCGTTTCAGTAAGTTACATAATTATTTACATAGGTTAGCTTTCCTCGCAAAATTATTAAGTAGTTATTTTGTATGTGTGTAACTACATTGATATATCTGTACCAACCTAATCTTATCTAATTTATTATCTGCAAGCTACCTTCTGCCTCTTGAGTTCAAAATCCTTTTTGAGTGGTAGATACAGGTAGTATGAAGATTCTATAGATATATAAGGAAGAGGGTGCAAAGTTAACTCATCGTTCATAGAAAAGGGGAGATTCTCCGACAAGACGGGTTTTGAGTCCGACGATTGATGTCGGGAACTTCGCTTGCGCGATTCAGGATTTTTGCGTGACGTCGTGTGATGCGTAGTTTGCATGTAGCGTTGTAGATTCAGTACCTAATTCTTCCTGAGGTACCTAATACTTCTGGACTTTAACACGTTTTTCTTACGTATCTTCTACATCCTCAGGGCATAGATCAAAGCACGTTCCGAGACGTGATGCACAACACCTTCGACCTGGTGACAGAAGAAGCCATCCTCGAGCGAATGTGGATGACTTGGGAGCGCGGCGCCGCAGGGGGAGAGGGGTCGCTGAGGTTCGAGTCCTGGGTGAAGGGGCTCAGCGTACTGCTCCGGGGAAACATGGAGGAACGGATTAAATACTGCTTCAAGGTGTATGATCTGAATAATGATGGATTTATCACTAGAGAGGAAATGTTTTTGTTGTTGAGGTAAGAATTTCTTGTTTCTAAGTAATTCGGAATATTGATTGGGTCTATAGCTCTCGTTTCTGTTAAGTTTAACTTACTTGTTTACTTTATTTTGGATCAGTTTCTATGAAGCTTACCTGATACTAAAGATTTAGATAAAAATAAAATTAGAGAAATATGAAAAACGTTTCCCTCTTTATACCATGGGACGAAAATACGACCATAAATAAAAGCACTGGCAATATTAGTGCATAGGAGCATTTTAAACTCTAAACGTACCTAAATCCAAACGATTGTTCTCAAACTCTTATAGCCACACCGCAGTTGGCAAAATTATTCCTTGTTAAATTATGGCATGGCAACATGAAAGTGAAATAACTTCTTATTTTCAGGAACTCCTTACTAAAACAGCCTGGTGACGAGGACCCTGATGAAGGAGTGCGTGAGCTAGTGGAACTGGTGCTCAAGAAGTTGGACATCGACAAGGATGGAGCTGTGTCTTTGGATGATTATAGGTATAGTGCAGTTTTCGTAACAGCTTTCCTGCATCTTATTATAGATTTAATGCAGTGTCTATCTTAAGTTCTCAACTAGGAAGCATTATGAATTTTGTTGACCAATAGGTAGGTACCTATAATTTAGTATGCAAATCAGTATTTTACTCGGAGAACTACTTACGGTACCTATGTCGATGTCGTCTCTGCAGGCGTATATACATTTATCGCTTTCTTCTGATTAAAGATAGGAATTAATTCAGTTTTGACATGTAAGTAAATGAGTAAACTGGCATTTTCAACATTTTGAGAAAATTATATGAACGAGATTTTTATGCTTGCCTATTTTATTAGAGCAACCACAGATGTAGATAAACCTAGATAACGCAAGTATCTTCTCTTCGATCTGTATGAAAACCAAGCGTGCCATTTTTTGACTACCTACCAACTATGACGTCACAAGCACTATTTAGTGATGGGAAAATCAAATCGATTGAAAGACGCCACCGCGTGCGGCACCCGTCTCGCCCCACCCCCAGGGCCTAGCGCCTGCGCTCACGCTCACACAGCCAACAGCAGTGCTATTATGTAAAAAAAACACCGTGAAAACTTAGGTGAAGTGTGAGCTTAAAGTGAGCAGTCAATCCCTAGTTAGCCCTAGTGTCAGGTGGAATGACAGCTCACTTTACCTACATTTTCACCGTGAGATTTTTACAGAATAGCACTGCAGTACACAGGACTGAGAGCGAAAGTGGCGGCTTACAATTTTTGCACGCGAAGTAGTTGCTGTTGCGTTATCTAGGTGTACCTATATCTGTGGGAACAACAATTATTGTTTTTCAGACAAGCAGTAGAGCAAGAACCCCTACTTTTGGAAGCGTTTGGACAGTGTCTGCCCACGAAGAGACACACCACCACCTTCCTCAGGACTCTTACCAATAAGACATAGAAATAAGGATAATATTTAATCTAAGATGTAATTTTACATTGTTTTAAGATAAAATGTAAATAAGCATCACTTTGTAGATCGGAATCATTAATCGCTCAGTTTAAAGTCTGTTAATAATATACAGGGTGATCAAAAAGTCGTGGATGAAATGAAGTAGGGAGATAAAGGAGGTAATTTTCAACAAAAATCTTTTCACAGCATGGCCATAATTCAATTGCCCTAAAAGTTATGAATATTTTTGTATACCGAGTTCTTTTACAATTAGAATAATAATAAAAAAAAGTGTTATAAAATAATAAAACAAACGGTGTTGTATTATTACTAGATAATGCATCAGCACTACAAAAGTTATATTGCGGCTTTGGATACCAAACAAGATCAATTAATTGTTTTTGAAAAAATTTGAAGCGTTATCAATAAAAATTCTCACTATAAAAGCGTTGGAAATGACCTGTTTCATCTCCCTATTGCGTTTGATCCACGACTTTTTGACCAACCTGTATATCGTGTTATATTGTTTATGGCGGGATGAGCTGGAGTCCTTCAACAAGAACTGGTCCTCAGCAGCATTAAACAGAGAGAAGTGGAAAGAGAGTAGGGAGACCTTTGACCTGCTGTGAAACATCACAGGCTCTTAATAAAAATATATACACGGTGTAACAGAATAAACGCAAGTCCTGAAAGTAGTTTGTTCATAATTACCTACTGAATCGATTTCAGAAACTTTTAAAATAAGTTTAAAAAAATGTAATTTGCATACTGACCGCCGTTTGAGACAAAGAAAATTAAATCTTATAAATGTCAAGGCAATAAGACTCAATTTTAAATGCATAAAGTAATGCTAGGGCCAACACGATTTTCTTAAATAGTTAGCTTTTGGTCATTGTATATGCTTTTAACTCAATACTCTAATTGGGGTGTATGAGGTCTTGCGTTAATTATGTTACATATTTTTTCACAATTTAACTTTAGCTTTTTTATTAGAGATTCAAATATTTACATATTGTTTATGGTAATAGTTGATTAAAGGAAATCTGTATCGCTTAAGTAGCTTGGCACCTGAACTTCAGGCAGGATACCTTTTTAATTAATAGTTTATCATCTCGGAAGAATATATACAAAATCAAGAATGTAGGAGCGGCACTAATAAATAATAATACCACGGTACCTATACCAACAATTTCTTATTTATTTACAAATGCGTTTTGTCATGTTATATTGTATTTATTTACATTAACTCCTTCGTTTAAATATAGTATATTTATAAGTAAATAATGCATATTTTTATGTGTATTTTTATATAGTAGCTCAATCGTGCGGGTCCAGTCCGGTCCCCACGAAGTCAGTCAATATCTTAGCAGCTTTTGGCGGGAACAGGCTGAATAGCTGAAATGAGAGACAGAATTGGTGAAAATGGCGAAAAATTAAGAATGAATCATCAATCAAACTAGGCTGAGAATCAGCACTTTTTTTAACGTCAATATTACATAATACAGTCCCTCAAAACACCCGCCCTTCAAATTCGAAAGTAACTCTGTCTGTCTATATGTTACCTTTTCACGCCAAAACCACTGAACGAATTTCGATAAAATTTGGCAGTGAGATAGATTGCGTCCCGGGAAAGGACATAGGATAGTTTTTATTGACATAACTCGTGGGAGAAGCCGCGGGCGGAAGCTAGTAGAAAATATATCACATACGGAGACTGTTCAAAGAAGCAACTTTGATCCATGCATGGGTTGCGTTAAAAGTGGCATAGTGTTTGGATAAAGGTACCCATCATATCTGCAGAGTTTCGCTAACTAATTTAATTTGACCCTGTATGTACATATCTTACCTGCTATTCGTGCTCGATGCTTAGTGTCATACACATATGGCTCAGGTTGATTATTTAACTATTGTGTCTACTTTGTGGACAGTGAAAATGAAGTGATTAACTGATTCAGTTAGATGCAAGATATTTACTTATTTCTTTATTCAAGCTTTATCATCATCTGTCTAGCCTTTTCCCAACTAGGTTGGGGTCGACTTCTAGTCTAACCGGATGCAGCGGAATACCATTATTTGACATGGAGCGACTGACTATCTGACCTCCACAACCCAGTTACTGGGTAATACGATACCCTTGGTAAGACTGGTTGTCAGACTTTCGGGCTTCTGACGACCGACCACGACTACGACTGACGGCTTAACGTGATTTCCGAGGCACGGAGGGGTTTCAGTATGTAAACATGCTCACCCATTCACGGACCGACCATGGCAAGCGTACTACCTTAACCTGATCGATCCACCCGTGCGGCTGTTATTATTTAGTCACGAGCCCTTTAAAGCTTTATGCACAAGGAAAAATATACTGTACAATCGTAAATACAAAGGTCGACTCACCTTGTTCGAGTAATACATATCACTAGGGATGGTGATCTCGTGGTACTCTCTCCGGATGGCGTCCACGATCTGGTCGGCCGCGTCGCCCGGGTCCACTGTCTTCATGAGACCCTCGAACCTGATGCGCGGGTTGTGGCACAGGCCGGTGTTCACGATGTATGGGCAGACCGTGGTTAGCTTGATCTGGAACAAACAGATGTGATGTTATTAGAAATGTAGGGGTTCTAAGGACTAGTCAAAACAGTTTGGCTTCTACATCAGCTCGAAATGATTGACAAACAGTACTAGACCGAGTGCGGAACACCGAAATCCGTCGTCGATCGAAAGTCTACGACGTCGGGAATAGGACGATCCACCTCAAGTGGAGTTGGCAAGATATCTAGCAAGACTAAGAGATTGCCGATGGAGTAAGGTTGTGACCAAATGGTGGCCAAGTTTAGGCCAAAGAAACCAGGACCATTCAAAAGCGGGTTGACGATTAGGCCAAAGAAACCATGACCATTCAAAAGCGGGTTGACGATATCGTCAGAGTCGCGGGAAACACCTGTATGAGGGACGCACAGTACCGGGACGTGTGGGAGAAGAAAGGGGCGGCCTTTACACAGCAGTGGGTGACTCCGGGCTGAATGATGATGATGAGGATCATTTATAGCCCAGTTCCCGTTGTGTCATGATGATGGATAGTCGTCCAGTTAGAAGTGTCTTGGTGTTTGTTGATGCACAAATGCGTGCGATTGCAGGGCCGGCAGTGCGATTTTGTAACCATCTCACCGTGAAAACTTAGATGAAGTGAGCGTGGAGTGAGCTGTCATTAGTGTAAATCCCTATAGCATCAGATGGAATGACAGCTCACTTCACCTAACTTCTCAAGGTGAGATTTTAACAGAATCGACTGGCTGGTCTAATCCGAACAGCTAACAACGACAGTCGTCCAACGACTTAAAATCTTTACGACACAGTGAAACTGCACTTTACAGATATCAGGGGCAATTTTTTAAGAACAGACACCGCTTTCTTATCTCAATCTGTCATAGAAATCTCTCGATTGTCGCTGAGATGAGATTGCGACTAGAATTTGAAGATTTTAGTGCGAGAATCGAAAATGACCTTAAGGCCTCACAAAACAAACTTTTAATGCAAAATCAGCTTACTTACTGCTGGGACATAGGCTTCCTCTCTGTTACGAGGGAGTGGGCCATAATCCACCATGCGGGCTCAGTGGGGGTTGGTGGATTTTTAATGCACCAGAGTGCTAAGATGACATGAGAAAGAAATGACATACATGCAATAATGTAAGGGACATATTTGCAGATCTTTAAGAGACGAAAATATCATCTCATGGTAATACATACCCCATTGGTATCTCTAGGGTCTTCGTGCAGCTCAACAGCGAGCGCCTCCATGATACCTCTGACGGCATATTTGCTCCCGCAGTAAGGCACGAGGTTACGGAGCCCCATTTTACCGGCCATGGACGACATGGCGACGATGTGGCCGGCATTGCGCTCCAACATCGCGGGGAGGAAGGCTTGGATCATCTGGTAAAAGAAAGAAAATATTATTAATTAACTGAACACCCTCAAACCGGTGAAGGAAAACATCGTGAGGAAACCAGCATGTCCTAGAACCAAAAAAGAATTCGAAGACATGTGACATCTACCAACCCGCATTGGGCCCGCGTGGTGGATTACGGCCCACTCCCTCTCACAGAGAGGAGGCCTGTGTCTCAGCAGTGGGAACATTATAGGCTGATTATGTTATGTTAACTAAATACCTAATAGTGGACATTTTACATAGTCCTAGCTTCGATTCCTACGACGGGCGCACGGAACGCAAAGTGTTCTGACGTTTCATAAGTGCCCATGTAGGTTTATGTGAAATAAAATATTTTGATTTGATTTTATTTGGTTATGGGTTTCCATTAGGAATTTCTTAGTAGCAGCAGCAGCAGCTCGGACACAAAGTTTGGATCAGTACTTAGCTTGTATTAAGGCTTAGGCTGCCCGCCTATTATCATCATCATTTCCCTAGCCTTTTCTCAACTATGTTGGGGTTGGCTGCCAGTCTAACCGGACGCAGCTGAATAGGTACCAGTATTTTACATAAAGCGACTGCCTATCTGACCTGCACAACCCAGTTACTGGGTAATACGATACCTCTTGGTAAGACTGGTTGTCAGATTTTCGGGCTTCTGACTACCCGTAACGACTGTCAAAGATCCACGAATGGCTTTTCGAGGCACGGAGGGGTCTCTTAACCTGATCTATCAACCTGTTCGGCTGTTATTATTTAGCCACGGGCCCCCCTATTACATGTGACTGAAACAGAACTGGTGAAATGTGGATGTACCCTACGATACAGCTCTATCTAACTAGGTCCTAACAGGTCCAGTTGAAAAATTTGCTGAACTGGGCCTTTTTGCCGCAGCCGCGAGGCACACTTTCCTCCTAATTTCTCACAACGCGGCAACGCCCTTTACGAGTACACTTTTTATTTGTTTTTTTTTTTTACGATTTTTTCTACTTGGAGTTTATTAAATGTAGTGTTGTCTACTTTCTAACCTTTTTTCATCACAAACGCTGATTTATGTACAAACTATGATCTATTTCTGAGTTTATTTCGTGAGTAGTGTTTATCCGGATCCGGTAATTGAGAAACAGTCTTTATCCATGACATTGTTTGCCATATACACGCAGTTAAGTTAACAATATTTTTTTACATTAACTTCTGTGTTGTGATTTACAGTGCAGTAAAGTACTAAGAGTGACGTAATAAAGGTTGCTGTCAAAGTAGATTAAGGTTTTTATTGTCAAAAACCTTAACTGGTTAACATTTACATGAACATTTAAATGCAGTACATTATACCTATTTCGGAAGCATGTAAGAATTTTATGCATATTTTAATAGGTAATAAAGGTACATACGCGCGAACTTTGACAACTTATGTGGTGTAGCGGTTGAGTGTTAATTTAATGATGATTTCGTTTTTTTGTAAATGTCCACAACGATATATTGTAGAGCTTATTAAATGGTAGCTTAAGAGGCAATACGGTCGGAGATACTTTTGAAAAACTCTAAGTAAAAAGTCATAATTCAAGGTTTGGCTCTCGCCTATTTCCTCCTCCAATATTGGACAAATTTAAAAGATAAGTAAGAATTTCATTATCTATGTTTTTCTTTTTACATTAATAGTTTTCTTTGTACACTAGGCCTCTGTTGACATCGGCAATTTTGAGCATTTCTTTAGGCTTACGAGTGCTAATAAAAATAACGTATCATCAAAAAGGAAAACATAGGGACAATTATCTACAAGTAGTTAATATTTACTATTCTGTAAAAAATCATTTCTTTAAGGTTATTAAACCAGAAAGAAAACAGGCGAGAGCGTTTCTATGGAGAAACGACCACCCGTATTTCCTCATAAGACCGTCTTATATTTCTGCGTTAAACGTAACACATCATTAGTTCGGGAGGAAAAAAACCTCATTAAAATTATGCTTTGTTGTCAAGCAAGATAAAGCTAATTCACATATTATAATCATTATTAAATTGGTGGGCAATCCTTGAACTTTTCAATTCATTTCAAGTGCACGACATTACTAAAATAAGGCTACTATTATTAAAAAAAGGCTTTTTACTTTGATCTTTTTTCCTCTTTTCTTGAATGGATACCGAATTACAAAGGTTAATTGTACGTGTACAGTCCATTCACAGTTGTTTTACATCTGATATTTCATCACTGTCAAAATCACAGTGATCCTTATAGTGGTTATAATAAGGTTGTTGTTGGGTTTCTGCTACTGACAAGTCTGCCAAAATTCACAGTGATCTTCATGTTCGCTAAGTACTTATTTCAATTAGGTAAACCATTTACAAGCACTTTTGGATTGTCACGGGCACGAATTAAGTCCTACTATATTAATAATATTTGTAATTTAATTTTAATATAATATTATACCTACATAAACGCGAAAGTTTGTGAGGAAGGATGGATGGATGGATGTTTGTTACTCTTTCACGCAAAAACTACTGAACGGATTAGAATGAAAGGCACGCAGATAGTTTATAACCATTACATTTTATCTCGATATTCCCACGGGATCGAAACATAAGCGGGTGAAACCGAGGGCGCAGCAAGAAGTTAGAAGTATTTTTTCTTATACCACAGAGCACATAGTACATACAAGCCTACAGCCGGAAATATATTAAAACTTAAACAAGGCAAACATAATTAAAATGGAAGGAAGCAGAAACATAATTTAATCTGAGAATCATGGATGACTTAATTTAAATACACAAACGAAAAAGTGACCACGTTTTTTGTGTTTGAGTGAATATTTTTTTTTAAACCCTTTGTTTATATTTATTTTATTATTTATGTACACACAGTAATAAGGATATGACATAATTATAATTTGATTATAAAGGTAAATAAAATTTAATTCTTATTTTTCATATTATAAATTAAAGTCGGTTTTGGTGTCTGTGTGCCCACTTAGATCTCCTAAACTCCAAATTGGATTTTGATGCGCTTTTCACAACCATTTGGAATTTTAGAGCATTTATTTAAATGAATACAATAAACGTTGGCATAATACAGCTGATCTATTCTGTAAATATCTCACCGAAAACACTTAGGTGAAGTGAGCGTGAAGTGAGCTGTCAATAGTGGCAATCCTAACGTCAGCAGTGCTATTCTATTCTATTTTTAATAAATGGCAAGCAAAGCCGATGTCGACTATTCTGCCAATGTCTAATGTGAGCTGGATTCTGTAAAAATGTTACTGTGAAAACTTAGGTAAATTGAGCTGTCAGTAGTGTTTTAATCAACTTCAAGCTCACTTCACCCTAGATAACACGACGATTTTTTCACAGAATAGCAAAGCAGAAATTTCAATGTTGTTGTTTCAATGTTTTGACATGTTGCCAATGAACCCATGTGAACCAACTTGCGACCCGCAAGTATTCATTGAAAAAAACGTTGTTATAAGAGATTAGATCTTACATTATCTTGGATATCACTGACGTGTGGAAACCAGAAGGCCAATTCTCGTAATTTAAAACGTTCAAAATCTAGTCGCAGTCTTATCTCGACGACAAACAAAAGTCAAAAACATGTCAAAATGTAGGGAAATTAGAGGTATTTTTGACAGATTGAGACTTAGATCAGACTGAACGTTCTTAAAATTACGAGATTTGCCATTTTGCATTGAGCAAGTGTGTTGGTCAATGCTCATGACTTCTCTATATGAGAAGAGGCCTGTGTCCTGCATAATCAGCCTATAGTTTTCCCACTGTTGGGATACCGGCCTCCTCTCTCCTAGAGAGAGTGAGCTATAATCAACCACGCGGACCACACGGTAGATCACACATACATCTCTTTGAATTTTTGCTTCTAGGACATGCCAGTTTCCTCACGATGTTTTCCTTCACCGTTTTGAGAGCAGTGGTGATAAAATTAAATTCACAAAGTAAAGTGCCTGTTTGGATTCGAACACACGATCTTCAACTCGTAAGTCGGGGACATTATTACTGAGCCACCACTGCTCTCTACGCCCTGCAATGGTAGATTAGATTAGGCCAATAGTAGATTTTGAATATACCTAGTATTTCTAACTGAACAGACAGCTGTGCTGCTAGGGAGTTTGTTACGCCACTTCTTCTTCCCAGCGAAAGCACTAGGAAGTGGTGAAGGGCGGGCGTTTGGGGGACTGTCTTTTGTATTGCCGTGGCCTCAAATCCACAATCCCACCGAGCACGCATGGGACATAAAAAAATCGTTATTTATTATTTTCTCTTGACTATACTTTCCTGTCAAAAAGAGTAACCTAGATAAAGTTGATAAGACACAGATTAAAACAGAAGAACTGGGGGGATCTAGGCTGGGTCAGGGGATCAGACCGGAATAAATGGAATGAATGACCTTGATAAATGATTTTGATTTTAAAAAGGCTGGTATAATTTATGACATAATATTCACGTGACACTCACCCAAAGGTTTCCATTGACATTGATATCCATAAGAGTCTTGATTTCCTTCTCGCTGTGCTTCAGCACCGGCTTGCACGGCATGATACCAGCGTTGTTGACGAGGATGGTCACCACTCCTACCTCTTTCTCTACCTTCTCTGCTAGTTGGAAGACTGCTGTTCTGTCTGTGACGTCACACCTGGAAGATGAATATGGCACTTAGTTGAGTTATGGGTAATTAGCTTTTGCCAGCGGCTTCGCTCGCGTGGAGGTCGGAAATTATCCCACGGGAACGTACTACCGGGATAGAAATCAGCTGTTCCCTACATTTGTTCGTATAACTCGTCAAAATGTAGGGAACAGCAGATTTTTTTTTCACGATTCAGTCTTGGTCCCATAGTAAAAGTTGTTCACAATGATGAGTACCTACCAATGACCCCTTTTAAGGATTAATAAAACGATCAAAATGTAACGGTGTATACTTTTAGATGCATTTACCCCCTTTTTTTAATTTATTTGTAAAAGCGCGAACTGCGGTAAATCTTAGGATTTACCGGTAAATCCTAAGATTTACCAAGTCTCACCGGTAAAAGTCCGAAATGTTCTATAATAATCTTTAATTTCAAACTTTTACCGGCATTCAATCGGAAATCCTAGGTTTTACCGCAGACAGACAGAGGTTTGGCTGAGGGAGGAGTGGAGGGGAGGGAAGGATATAAAGTAAGTATGTTTTATTATAGAAAAAACTTGTTCATGCAACGAGCAACTAAAAATAAACGACTAAATAGGTCAGTAGACAGGATTTGATTTTTATAAATTTTTATTTATATAATAGGTGTTGACCTTCGATATCGTGGTTGGAAAAGGTTGTAAAAGACGCAGTTTCTGAATAAGATTAACATGCTAATCCAACATAAAAAAAAACGCAACAACGTAATATACATTAAACATGTACATTTAATGATTATTATTTTAAGAGCTTTTGAAATGATGTACCAAAATATTATACAGTAAGTAAAATCTATAAACGTTCTATAAATTAATCATTTATGATACAGTTGTTAGATTTGAGTGAAATTCAATCTGTTGGAAGACGATGGATTACTTCGTGATCAACAGGTTTCAATTTCATTTTATAGGGTTCCGTACCAAAATGGTAAAAATGAACCCTTATGGTGCGACTCAGTCTGTCTGTCTGTCTGTCACAGCTGGATATCTCAAGAACTTGCTATCAACTTGAAATTAAGAATGGTTTTAGATGACGTTTGCCCAACTATTTTGCAAATAATAAAGAAATAGGTACATTTTTTTTGCAATAGTGACTGAAAGGGGGTCTGAAAATTTGAAGTGGGGCTGCTATTGCATGTGGGCATCATATGAAAGAGCGCAGTTTGCACATTTTCAAACACTTTTTCTTTTTTTTTTAAGCCGTTTACTTTTCGACTTTGATGAAAAAAAAATACCGTTCTCCCCTTATTTCCGAAGTTTGCATAGAGAAAAGTCTGAAATTATTCTATGTGATAGAAGTTTATGTAAAGATTACGGGAAAAATAAAATTATGTCTCTAAATAGCACACTTTTTCAGAAATCATCAACAAAAGTTACATTAGTTCCACTATAGGTCAAGAGATGGCGCTGACATCATCAAAGCTGGTCAAAGAAAGTACTTACAAGTAAGGGTATGCCTTCCCCTTCTCCTGTTTGATCAAGGCAACGGTTTCGTCATTGCCCTGTTGGTTGATGTCCACACACACCACCTTGGCTCCCAGTCTGGCGAGCCTCGTCGCTATCTCTCGGCCAATGCCATGACCGGTACCGGTAATCTGCGATTTACAAATTTAACGCATTATGGACAGATCCATGGCAAACCGACAAATTGTGAACTGGTTTCTAACTTGCATGCGACGGATCGCGCATCTAAATAGCCAAGTAATTGCGCGTATTGCGACTAATTTGGAAGTAGCTCGCGTCGGCCGCAGCCACGGCACCGGTCGTTTCGCTCGCTCGGTTCGCGTGCGGTCACATTTCTAACCCAACTTAACCCATTTGATCAGGGTGCCCTGACTAAGTTACTACGACCAATAAAATTCGTCTACCGCGAAAACTGATAATTCAGGGACGGTTCACAATTAATTGGACAGATTGTGAACCCTGTCGATAAGTGCAGGTTCGTTCACATTCTGACGGTTTGGCATGATAATAAAACTATAGAAAATTAATAAGTACGTTATATTGTAAGCAGTATGGTATAGATCACAATTATTTATCGACAGTTTACACTGTCGCGGCATAGATTATGAACAAACGGGGTTCACAATAATACTGTGACATAAAATATAACCAAAGAACAGCACACGAACAAGTTAGTGAAGTACTACCTTATAATACAAATATGTATGTTTAAGGTGAGGTATAAAAGGGCCGTCGCCGTCGTCGCCTGAAATAAAGAAATATCGTCACGTGTTCATTTCAGCTTATTGTCCTATAGCTTCTAAAGACACGAGAAGAATACATTGGCCTGTTTCTGTGTAGGTATACCTATGCTATTTAGATGATAATGGATATTTTTTTACTAAAACAAATGTCTATGTGTTAGTGCCATATTTTGTTATCAGTCTACTCCTTCATGTCATAATGACTATGCTGGAAAAATCAATAAGCCTTTGTATGACACGCGGACTTTGAGCTCATTCCGGAATGAGCTCAAAGTCCGCGTGTCCTAATTAGCTACAGATAAGATACTGCCGCAATAATCACTTTCTATAAGTACTACATAAAAACAAAATAACACTGACTGACGTAAGTAGGTACACGTACTTATCACGAAATAAGGGGGTTCACAGGATTATCGAAGGAACTTGTTGGTAGTTTAATGAAATTGTAGAATTAAGATAAGTTCTATAAGTCATTTTCTATCCTATAAAATAATGTATTTTGCTGTGCCCTACAGGGTCCACAATTGTGTGTAATGTTGGTATGTTGGTATATTGGCGTGGCTAGCTAACATATGGCAAATAACTTTATTGAATGTTCTGTGTCCTGTAATGTTAATTAGATACTTTGCAGATCTAGTTTTGTATACAGTCGAGTATTTTATAACTGAACAGACAGCTGTGCTGCTGGGGAGTTTGTTGCGCCACTTCTTCTCCCCAGCGAAAGCACTAGGAAGTGGTGAAGGGCGGGCGTTTTGGGGGACTGTCTTATGTAATTTTGACGTTCGAAAAGTGCTGATACTCAGCCTAGTTTGAATAAATGACTTTTGATTTTGATTTTGTCAACTAATTTTTTTACTACCACCTATTCATGTACATTGTGGAATGCAATAAAAAAATTGAATTGAATTGAAGTTTGGGGCGCTACGCGCTATTACCTGGACACCACAGCTCATTTTGTTAATTTTATTATACAATTACTTATTACAATTACTCTTATAATAGGTATTTATAAACCGCTCAAATGTCAATGTTGATTACATTGACATTTGAGCGGTTTAGTTTGAATATTCGCTCGAGGAAATAACAAAGATTTTGTTTGACAGTCATAAAAATATTAAATAAGTCGTTTGTATGTCGTAATAATCTTGCATTTGTCTAAAACCAGCATTACTTAATTGTCAAGAAAAGGCTTCAAAATAGAGATTCAGTTATAGGAATTCTTTCTCAATAATACTTACCCCTTTCAGTCGTCAGTAATTTGACTTTCGAAAGAAGAAGACAAAGCGTTGTGTAACTATACAGACGCTATACAACGTTTATTAGTAAGGGGGTTAGTATCTATACCCAGTTTGTGAGAAAGTCTGAATCTCATATCTGTATTGGTCAGTCAGAACTTGTTACTATTTTCTTGTTGTTATTATCTACTAGCTGTTCTCCGCAACGCTTGTGAAGCCCCCAGGAGTGAAATTGCTTTTCTCCTATCCAACCAAACCTGCCTAATACTACTCGTAATAAGAACCTTTCTTCTTTGTAGTTTAGTATCTAAGTAGATAATTGGAATGATGAAAGAGAAGTATTATTGAGTTGTAAGTTAATTAAGGATAAAAAGTTTTACAAAATGAAAACTTAACCTAACTTGTTTTAAGGCTGGTATTGAGCAAAAAGGTTATAACAAAGTCAAAATCAAGCTTTGACTCTGATCCTGCGAACTTCATTCTTGTTTTTCTTCTTGTGCCTACCTAACGACTTACCTACCTACTTAACAAGAAAGGAATAAATAAAATAAAATTTATTGTTTACGAAGAAAGAATAGATATGGGTAGGTAGTTGGGAAGGTAGCTAAGATTCTACCTATAATTGAACCTGGATTATTCCTAAATAACTGACCCCACAGACGTTGTCCTGTCCTAACAGTAATTAATGTAAAAAATACCATAGAAAAAAGGACTTTCAGAGTTTTCCCCGAATTTTAAAGGCTACGTTTTAAATTTTTCTTTCCATAAAATCCTTATTCGGTCTAGCCATTTATATCTGTCCAGCCATCCTCAAGTGATCCGCTTATCAAGAAACAGCATTTAATTTTTATTTCTGTATTTATACACAATAGATAATATAATGAATCTAGCTATGCCCGGTAAACTTTTTCTGTTTTGGTTATGTTACTGCCATTTTCATATGTTACTTTAAGAGAGATCCGTCAATGTAGCCCATGAAAATGAAGGTATAAAAAAGCAAGCCAAAAAGCGCTAATATACGAGTTTTCAGCGCTTTTTCGGAAGTCCAGGCCGCGAGACAGCATTTTACAATATTTAAGGATTGCGAAAAATAATGTACAATTGTACATGTGCATCCTTCCCATTCTGACCTATCTAGACTTGATCTTTGACAAACATTCAAAAGTCTAAACTCAAGGTTTGACAACGTGCAATGGAGTGCAGTATTCTAGGCTTCAAATTGGCAGACCATATTCGCAACACCACACTACGAACAAAACTCAGATTACTGACGTTGCTCAAAAGATAGAAAAACCATTAAAAAAAAGCCGCTAAGTTGAAGTGGGACTGGGCTGGCCACGTCTGCCGTATGCCCAATGAGCTGTAGGCCAAAATAACCACTACGTGGAGCCCTGACACAGCTAGAAGGCGTCGCGTCAGACCCCGTAGGAGATGGAGGGACGAGCTGGACAAAACAAACGACCAGTGGTCCATTTTACCCCTGGATCGAAAGAGCTGGAAGACATGGGGAGAGGCCTTTGCCCAGCAGTGGGATGATGCAGGCTAACAGTAACAGTAAGGATTTCTCAATAAGGCAGCTTGATATCTAAATGCGACAAAACATTATTTGTTTATTTATTAAAACTTTATGCACAAGTAGGTAAAAGAAATACTGTACAAAGGCGGACTTAATGCCTGAGGCATTTTCTATCAGTCAACCTTAGGGTGATGCAGAGACAAAACATGGCAGGTGCAACATACGATTATTGTTATTTAACGCAAATTAAACACACTATCACAGATTAATATGTCTTGCAGCTGCTTATAAAACGTATCAATTTCAAATTAAGTTATTATCTTTGAAAGTAAACATTTTTTTTGGCAGACCTTGGCAAACCAATGTAAATAGAATACTGGTATTCAGCTGCATCCGGTTAGACTGGAAACCGACCCCAACATAGTTGGGAAAGGCTAGGCAGATGATGATGATGACCGTGACAATTAATCTAATCAAAAAATTCGTTCAGTAAAAAAATATAAAAGCTGAACTAAACACAAACTAAATACAAATTGGTCTCTATAAGGAGATTTAGATTAGTCAACAAAAGAGATAAGTACGCATTATCGTAGAATATAGTTAAAGTTTAGACAGAAACCGATGAATGTTCTCGAATAAATTTGAATTTTATTAATAGAAAACAAACAGTTCATTTATCAAATAAAATTTCGACAACATCCATCGGTTTCTCACTAAACTTCAACTATATCCGACGATCCTGCATACTGTACCTACTGCCCACGAACTTCTCTAAATTATTTATTGTTGCGTTTGTATATGAGATTGCGACTATATTTTGATTTTGAACGTTCTTAATTACGGGAATTGGCTTTCTGATGTTGCTAAGTAATTTTTTATGTGCCATGTACGTACTTAGTGTATAAATCTTTTGTTGGAGAATCTAAAAATAAAATGACACATAATAAATAGTTCAATATTGACCATCATACTCCATGACATTAAGACGATAGATAGATGATCCCTTAATACTTTTTTTAACCAAAAAAAAAGGTCACCCAAGGGAGAGATAGATGCCTTAATTATAGCAAAACAGAAAAAAAAAACTCACCAATACAATATCTTCTGTGACATCCTTAGCATCTTGTGGCAGCGCAAATCTGAACAGAGACTTAACAATCTCCAGGTCCAGACGAAGGATCATCCATATTATTTCGAAGAAGATTCTTAGCGCGGAAATGATCTGTGGTTCCTCTGCCCTGAAAGTTTTCATCTTTCTTTTAGTACACTTTACTTCAAACATATACTAGTTCACGCAATTTTGTTCACCTAATATTTTTTGTCATAAATAAAATTAAAAATTGGCACACGGCCAGCGTTAACGAGATCTTAAAAAGAATACAGATTTCGTATAAGTCTGTTTTGGAATATGATTTAAGGTGCGTTCATGCTCGTGGAGTATTTAAATCATAGTTTATATTTCCATGATTTAAACAGTAGCTCTGAATTTATCATGCAAGTTCTAAAATAAAACTCACACTTTTGTAGGAGATGATGATGAATGATATTGTTTATCATATGTACGGTCACCAAAGGAGATATTGCAACCAGGGGATATAGCTGAAGTTTATCAGGAAACTAATGAATTTAATTAATAGATAGAAAACAGTTCATATTTCAAATAAAATTTCATTCGAAACCATGGGGTTCTTGCTAAACTTAAACTAGGTATATCCGACGACCCTGCTTGGTTACATTACATATCTATTTTCGTATCCTAATGTTCTTTGGCATGTATTTAATCGAATCTCAAATAATTACCATCTTGCTTTCCTAAAAATATTATTGAAAATTCTAATAATGAATGCGACTCCTTTTGTGAACCTCAAAATAATTCCTGTTTTGGAGACTAAAAAAAAAACTAAATAGCCAAGTAACTGCGACCAATTTGGATGTAGCTTGGTCACATTTCTAACCTAACCTGACCCATTTAGTCTGGTCGCCCAAGCTTAGTTACTGTGACTAATTCAGCTTCCGCGTGGTTGGTTACAGTAATTGTAATCTAACCGAAACGGCGTCCACTCGTTCGCATCGCCGCTGTCATCCGGAAACGACGTGCCCAGAAGACTGGCAGCTTTTCCACGTTGAATGGCGTAAATAGTTAAATTCGTCAGTAGATTAGATATCATTTACTTTCAGCCAAAAAAGCCTATAATAATAATTATGACTAAAAATCAAAGTTCGAAACGATAAATAAAATTGTGGGATTTAAATTCTTACTTCGACCATAAATAGACTATCATAATATTACTGATTAAACTAATTAGGTAATGATTTGTTATATCTAACAAGTAGGTAGTTAGTCAAAATATTCAATATCATTGATTTAAGTAATCCTTTAAATTTTATAATAAAATTAAACGATGCCTAGAAATTATTTTCTATAGATATTAGGGGGCATCCATCCATGAGGCGTTTAGCGGGGGGAGGTGGTCATGCCAATTCTCACCCAATCTCACGTGGGGGAGAAGGGGGAGGAGGTCCTGGCAAGTACCCCGTTATTTTTTTTATCACATCTATTCAAAAAGAGGCACTAAAATAGCTCTTTAATCCCTAGGGACTAAAAGTGATTTGAATTTGGAATGTGAATTTTGTTTGTAAAAGTTCCTATCACCAAATAGATCAATCACGAACATTGTATGAAGAATAAACATGCTGTATGATAAAGTAAAACACGCAAGGTTGTGAAAAAATAAAAAAAACGCACGAAAAGCATTCTGCCTTCGTTCGTAATCGTTCATTCGAATTAGGATTTTACTTTGTTTTATATAAAAATTGTATGTCTGCCTCAAGTAATTGTATGTAAATAAATAAACGTAAGTACTTTATTTTTTTTTTTTTTCATAGAGATTGATAAAAAGTAGAGTGTTCACCTCGGGAGAGTCGGGAGCAACACTATTTTAAACTCGGGTTACGTACTATGAATCCCTTGCTGAGCTCTGGATTCAAAATAGTTGTTTTCACCCTTGGCAAACAATCTACTATTTCCGCAACAAACAGTGCAAAAATACGAGAAAACTGGGTTGAAATGAGCAAAACGTGTTTCTCTATTAAAATTTTACTAAATTCTACACAATAATATTTATCGCGGTCATAGATTATGCAAAAAGGACATATGGCCGGTAGTTGAAAATGTATCAGAACCCGATGTCGATAGGTTGGTCCCACCACCGATTCTAGACTACGATCTGCCGCCGCAGTCAAAATACAGAATAGTAGCTATTAAAAAAAAATCTTAACTTTTTGCGTTTGTCTGTTACCCGTCTAACAAACATTAGTCTGTTTTAGTTTGGTTTATTACAAGGCCGCGTGATATTGTAGTCAATGCTATGTACGCCGTAATTTTCATGTTACACATTAGTCCTTTATTTGTTAAGATTATTACTAGCATCAGTTTAATATATGTGAAGAGGTTTTAAAAAAATTAGCAAAATACCTATACAAAATCAATAAAAAGTTAGTTAAGTTAGGATATTATATTGTAATTTTTATTTTTTAATAAGGTATGTTATTATTTATATATGTATCTACATTTAATTTTGATTAAATAAATAATTATTTGAATAAGAAGTAAAAATAAATCGACTTTCAAGCACATCTTTCGTATGAACAAGCCTTTATTCGAGTACCTTGTCTTTTAACTGGCAGTGTGACGTCACAGAAACCTTGATACATTAATTTATAAAAACAAAATCAGTTGTCAGTGTTAACTGCAATTAGTTTATCCGGTTTTGGTTCCCTGAGTAAATTAATAATTGCTAATAAAGCTATAAAATATATTAATAAATAATAAATAAATAATAAATAATATCCTTGGACATTTCACACAACGCCATTTAGTCCCAAGCTAAGCAACCTAATGCTTGTGTTATGGTAACCAGATGGCTGATAAACTACTTATATACATATTTTTTTTTTGTAAATACATACATATTATAGATAAAACACCCAGACCCGGAACAAATATTTGTAGGTCGTACAAATATTTGTTCCGTGCGGGAATCGAACCCGCGACATGCTGCGCAGCAGTCAATCGCTCAACCACTGCGCCAACCGTGTCAATATTATGTATGTATTTATTGTACTATGTAAATGGTACACCACAGACTACCTACAGTATTTGTCTGTCCTTCCTCTTTTAAATCCATCAAAAGGTTGTCTTTAAAAGATCGCTCTTAGCGATAAGACCGCCCATTGTGTCACCCTTTGTACAGTTTTTATATTTAAGTCTGTAATTTATATAGTGTGCATAATATAGAGTACTAGCTTCCGCCCGCGGCTTCGCCCGCGAGGTATATCGATAAAAAATATTCTATGTCCTTCCCCGGGATGCAATCTATCTCTCTACCAAATTTTATCGAAATCCGTTCAGTGGTTTAGGCGTGAAAAGGTAACATACAGACAGACAGACAGAGTTACTTTCGAATTTATAATATTAGTATGGATTCTATCTATCTAATGGTGTTTTCAAAAAGACCGACAAGATTTTATAAGGTAAAAGATTTATGATTTATAATAATAATTTATTTATTTATCACAAAAACTTATGTTACATTTAGACAGCTAAACAGGACAATTATTTTTTTTATCTTAGTTTAATAGTGAAGGCATCTGAGTCTGAACTAGATAAAAGGTAAAAGATCACCTTTTGCTGATTAAAACTTGCTTACCTAATTGTACCTCGACAAGAGTACATTGACAATTATGATAAAATAAGTAGTTTAAAATAATCTTATCACTAAACCAATAAGAATTTTAAGACTTACATGTTGTTGCTTCGTGGTCTCTGTTGCTACTAAATAAAAATGTGATTAAACTCTTTGAACAGTATTGTTGATAACGACTGATAATGTTCGGCGGTATACTAGATTAGCTGGTCGACTACACACGTGCGACTAAACGGTGAGAAATGTCTTTGCGATTTTTCGAGTATTGAGTATATTCGAATTTAATTTGATTTTTATGGGTGTCTGTTGAGTTTTCTTGCCCGGTTTTCGCCATAGGTATCTACTACGCTTTGGAATGGGCAACTAGCTTCATCTTTCTGACTGATGGACCCCTTGAAAATTCAAAAGTGACATAAAGCTCTAGTTAAAGCATAAAACGTATTTAGGTACTTATTTATAATTAGGTATAAAAAATCACACATAGATGTAATAATAAATACTTACTTACATATATATATATGCTAAAGTAACTCTGTCTGTCTGATTCAAACTTAATCCTTATGTTGGCAGGTGGTAGCCCCATAGCTACCACCTGCCAACATAAGGGTTAACTTTGAAGTAAGTAAGGAAAGTAGCCTATAGGTACCTATGTTCTTCTCCAGGTCGCTACCTGGAGAAGAACATAGGTACCTATAGGCTACTTTTCATCTTAGATATTTGTATTTAAAACACAAAATACACGAAGGCGAAGTCGCGAGCAACAGCTAGTTTGCTAATACAAGTATGTCAAGAGGATGGTCGGTAACTAACTGAAGTCAAGAGCGTGTTACTTTGGTTAGCCTTCTTATTACGTAACTACCGGTTACTTCTCTAATATCATTTCAACAGTACATATTTTTCTTATGAAAGTTGGACTAAATACCTATAGGTATTTAGTACATCATTGGTGGCCGAGTGGTCACGGCCGCGACTTATAGTCGTAGGTCGTGGGTTCGAACCCAGACAGGCGCTTTACTTTGTGTAAATTATTTATACCATCACCACTGCTCTCAAAACACTGTGAAGCAAAACATCGTGAGGAGACCGGCATGTCCTAGGACCAAAAATTCGAAGACATGTGATATCTACCGACCCGAACTGGGCCCGCGTGGTGGATTACGGCCCACTCCCTCTTGTTCAGAGGAGGCCTGTGTCCCTAGTGTGTATGAATTTGAATCATCTGCCTTCTTTTTTAGTGTCGCAATTTCGTTGCGTTTAATCGCCAATCAGCAGTTTAGCCGCAAGTGTGTGGCCGCCCTAAGGATATAGAACAGACTTTAAACGCGTAAATATTAAGATATGATTACAAAAATAATGGTAAAAAGGTCAAATAAATATAAATAAACTTGCCCCCCTGCTTCGCACGATCTCTACGACTTGACAAAACATTGAGATTTGTTTATTATAATACAAGTTTAATATTAATGTAAGTACCTATCATACATATAAGCCTTCCGGAGTAAATTCTCTAATGATATTGAAAACCGCAAAAAAGACTGTTGTGTAGTTTAGCAGAACAACCCGGTCACACAGACAGACACGAAAAGCGAATTTAATTTATGATAAGTATATGTATTATATACCTACTTATATGTACTCGTACTTAATCTATATATTATATAGATTAAGTGAATCAAATCTGTTGCTGTCTGGTATTCCGTGAGTTTTTTTTAGATAAAGGATACAGAAAGACATAATGGCAAATAATCACGAAGAAATCTGACATTAGAGTATTAGTACAACAAATAGTGTAAATTTTTTTTGGTCTCTTTTTTTTGTTTATTAGCCGTGTCCCACTGCTGGGCAAAGGCCTCCCTTCTGTCATTCCAACTCTCTCTGTCCAGAGCTGCTAAGTATCAATCTTTATGAAAGGTGTCTAACATAGCTATTCACAACCATACCGACAAGCTGTCGTATCGAAAGTGACACATTTCGATAACCTGATTTTCCTTGTCGTTTATTTGATTTAAACTGATAAAAATTTCGGGTTTTGGACTTGCGAGCAGCGTTTAGAGGACTCATACGATAACACTGATTGATGTTCGATACTGTATGGAAGCGTATCGAACGGTTGTGAATAGCTGTGCAGCTCATCCCGCCATCTCCGTCTGGGCCTGCCGCGATGTCGTTTGCCATTAAGCGGGACCCACTGGGTCGTAATATAATTCCGATAGATCGACATTGGAATTGTCAGTCAAACATCAGGGATTGGCTGGACTCACTGAGTCTAGCCAATCCCTGACGTTTAATTCAACCAACTGACGTTTGATCAATGTTGATCTATCGGAATTATATTCGAGAGTTAGCACCCTGAAATGCGGCAGATGTGTCACTTTTATAAAGGTACTGATATTCGTTATTCACTGTATTGCTATAGGTAAATCTACATACATCAATTAAATAAAATTGAAGTGTCTGTTTGTAATGTAAAAATAACAGATTTTTACTAAATGCATATGAAAGTATGTACGGTACCTACTTACCTATGCTAAAAACATTTTTTTGACTTTTTGATCTGTCTGTCTGTTTGTTCCTTATTACCTTGCTAATTACCGATACGGCTGATTTGATGCAATTTGGTATGTGGATACTTTGAACACTGGGGAAGAACATAAGCTACTTTTTAGGGTTCCGTACCCAAAGGGTAAAAACGGGACCCTATTACTAAGACTCCACTGTCCGTCTGTCCGTCTGTCACCAGGCTGTATCTCATGAACCGTGATAGCTAGACAGTTAATCACAGAATGTGTATTTCTGTTGCCGCTATAACAACAGAATAAAATAAATATTTAAGGGCGCCCCCATTCAACAAACGTGATTTTTTGCCGTTATTTTATATGTTGTGTTAAATATTATATGGTGGTACGGAACCCTTCGTGTGCGAGTCCAACTCGCACTTGGCCGGTTTTTTATCCTACTTTTTTCTCCCGGGAGCTAGTGTTGTATAAAAGACTAGCTTACACCCGCGGCTTCGCCTGCGAGGTATGTCGATAAAAAACTATCCTATGTCTATGCAATCTATCTCTCTGCCAAATTTCATCGAAATCCGTTCAGTGGTTTAGGCGTGAAAAGGTAACATACAGACAGATAGACAGAGTTACTTTCGAATTTATAATATTATTATATATATTATATAATATGGATATAGCAGATTATAAAGCATATCTTCAAATATACACAAATAGTATAGAAGCTGGAACTCCTCCCCTAAGACGACCCACTGACCCTAAGATGGAATAGGCAGGTAATTAAAATAATAGTACCAAACTTATTTCAATGTTATTAATTTATTATGTAAAATAGTGTTCAGGCTACCTCAGGTAAGTACTTCAAGGACATAGGTAGGCCTGTTAAATAATAATTTGCTAATCTCATTGCCTAATCACCATTTTATGCATAAATTAGGTACCTACCTACTTGGTCAGCGGGATTGTCCGATACTCACGATTTGGTCCAAAAGTGTCTGATATAAATGTAAACAAACCGTGGTAAGGTCAAATTAATCACCAATCACTCGCTAATGGGGTCTAATAACACCACAGAATAACTAATAGTGTAACACATTCAACTGTATTTTTAAATAGTAGGTAGGTACATTGAAAAATCATTGACGAATAAATATTACATAAAAAAAAGTTTTTATGTAAAATTAACCTCAACTGTCAAATGAAAATTTTTAATACTACGTGATTTAAAATTAGAATTTCGGGTAGCGTTAAAATAATCCAAATAAGTAGGTACTCAATTTGTAAGTGGCAGTGGCACGACCAATTGGCATCCACAGGTCATCAGTCAGAGATTTTTACAGAAGAGGTAAGTACCTACCTACCAGCAGTCCAGTACCCATTTAGTAACACCGACGGGCCACGATATTCAATGTGTTATGTTGGTAGGGAAATTATGACAAACCAATTAGTATCATAATCTAGTTTTGGACTACTTTCGAATACTGCTGACGCATTTATTGTCTACGGCACTAGTTCTTTGAGGTTTATGACCATCAATAACTATTTTTACCGACTGATTAATTTTGTGTTTTAATATTAAAAGCCATTTTACACTTCTCAGAGTAGAGCTATGTTTATCAAAGTGGTTAGAAAAAGAATCACAAAAAAGGCCGATATTATGAAAATTTTTAGCAACCCCACACACAATTTTCTTTGAAGCTTCCATTATTTAAGGGCAATTCAAAAGTAATTATCACACTCTTACCTAATCCGAAATCTACCGAGCAACATTGATGCAAATCCAAAAAATACACTTAACAAACATTAATAAACTTCACTTCACGAAAAACATTAAGTAATTATTTCAATAAATAAATAAACAATTTTAAACCATAGTAAACTTTTTTGTAAACATTTTCGCGTGTAATTTGAAAGTGCATGGAACTCGCGCCACGCACTGTGATTCTCGCCTCTTCGTCACTTATCGTTCTACTGACCCAACGACCAACCAGAAAGCATAATTTCGGGGCTCTGTACCTATTAGGTAATTTATTAATAATTTGAATGTTACGTACTTTCATTTTAGTAGCGTGACTTGAGAAGTATTTTGGCCAATTATGGTTTTTAACGTTTAGCTGTTGCAATAGTAAGCATTTGGGTCTTCAAAGCCACGCCAGCTCGTAGTAGACTACTGGTGACTACTGAGAATATTTTTTTTTCACGAGCACCTAATAAGCATTTTTCAAAATGTTCACCAATTTTCTCGGAAGTATATTCAAATACGTCGTTACTACCCCTACTGTATTTTCTCATGAAAGTGTATTTAAAGTTTCATTAAACCTGACCATAATAGTTTTAATTTCACAGCCTTACAGCAAACAAAAAACAAATCAAAAATGCCAGACGGAAAACCAGCTGCCTGAACTAACGTTCCAAAATTAAATTGTCGCAAAATTTCTTTTGTTTTTTTTTTTAATTCAATGTGCCAACAAAAGTGCCTAAGAAGTCTGTTAAATAAATCCTTGTTTTAATGCAAAATAACTCAACACACCACTATTCGCTCTGGGGGCACAAACAAAGTAGTGAACTGTAAATAACTAGATACCTACATCTCTTGTGCTTCATTACTTGGAGGTCGGAGATAACGAGTATCTATCTATGTTTGTTGTAAGTGAGAGAACACACAAACTGGCATGCATATTCATATCTAGATAATATTAAATAACATGAAATTTCAGGGTTCAACACTGTGTAGAGACTCGAGAAAGGTTACATGCTCTGTGACTCGAGATCTGTAAACGTAACATTTTGTCTCAGACCATGTTCCTCTTCTATCTTGCACTTGTAGTTTGACAGTTGTGCGACAGTGACAGGAAATGTGCTTAACTAAAGTACGTCGTACGACGTCGACTTACGGGACACCCTGTATGTATACACCATAATGCTTATCATATTTATTCCTTGGCAGCACAATCAAGAAATAAATATGTTATTACAGGTACAGCCGCTGTAGGTACCTATAATGATTGTGCAAAAAACGAGAAAAGCAAAAATCATGGAAATTAAATAGCAAAAAAATTGAGTAAAAATCACAGCACGTGCATCCTAGCTTATTTGTGTGCAACACTTTATACTTAGCTGTTATTTCCATATAAGTAATGATATAATTATTGAATTGCACAATAAGACCTGATAAGACCCCTGACATTAACCTCAGCTATCATAAAAATATTGCTCATAAAAAGACGAGTCTTGTTTATGGTCAAGTATATCTTATTGGGTCTACGTTTTCTAATATTGCATCGATTAGCGGAGATGTTATTTGGTTAGTTGCTGTATCGAGTTTCCGAAATTTTAAATATTTACAGTAGAATTAAGGTGAAAATGGTGTGACGAAGGTGACGTGACGATCTGATAATGATTGCTGGGCCTACGTGGCCAGAGATCGCCACAAGACATAGGTTTTTAAGGAAAAATATGAGGCCTTTGCCCAGCTGTGGGCTCAGGCTGTGAGACACAAAATGGGTGTGTAACACTAAATAGTAGAATTTTCATACGAGCAGTCTATACATCTGCTCCCTCCATTTTGAATATTTTTTTATTAAAATTATCATCTATATATTGAGCAGCATTAGCTTAGATTTATACATAGGTAGTAGGTAAATAGAAGATTTACAGTATTCCATTATCATGTAGGTTGGAAATCCAAGACTTGTCAAAATCAAAGCATTTTTTTATTTCAAATAGGCACTTAAAAGGCACTTTTGAACGTCAAAAATTACAATGATATAGAATTGAGTCACTTGGGTGTGTTGACAAGTGACAGTCCAGGAATATGAGGCCCGATTGGTCTGTTAATCACACGTGAGGACCTGATTGATATTCCTGGACTGTCGCTTATCAACACACTAACAGAAATGGTTTTCATTTTGGCAGTTCTACAACCTTTATTGTGTTATTTACATTGTTGAGCAGACAGATTTTTCGAACTTAAGAAGCAATGGATTAGCAATATCCTTCAAAATGATTCAGATTGTGATTGAAAATGTTTTACGCAATTAGGATGCTTTGTTATTGAAAGTCCAAAAAAAAAACTAACAAAAAAAAACTTACCAAATAAAAGGAAAATGTTAAACGACACCGCCCAAAACGAACACGGTTTAAGGCCTGAGTTCACCAACATTCTAACCATCGGTTAGGTATTTAAACAGTTGATTTCCTTAGGAAATTTGACATAAATCAACTGTTTAAATACCTAACCGATGGTTACAATGTTGGTGAACTCAGGCCTTATTGTAGGTATGAATGTTTATATTTGCGTATCCCAGACATTATCAGAGAGTTCGGGGTCACAGAGATAATTTTTTTTTCTACTTTCTGTGATTTCAACATTCAAGGCGTTTTGTTTACATATTAAGACTGTTACGAGCTTCTGGAATGAATTAGAGCTTAGATTTAATTATAAACTTATGACGCTTACGGCAGTTTTTGGATTTTTGGATTTCGAACGCTCGTGTTGATGTCGAGAGTTGAAAATCGTGAGTGTTAGTGGAAACGGGCATTAGATTGTACCACTTGAAACGCATTGTGATTTAATAATACCTACAGTTAAAGGTGAACGCAGACTTGGCCGCACCGCAGTCTCCGCAGTCCTGGTCGTTTCAGGAACTGCGGCGACTGCGACGCGGGTGGGTGTGCGAGGTTGCATAGAACTTCATATAAAGTACTCGAAATGCGAAGACTGCGGCGCGTGCGGTGCGGCCAAGTCTGCGTTCACCTTAAGTATCTTAAAAATAAGCCGGAAAACAAAAATAAAGCGCCTATCGCCGAGTTTATAGCACGATGTTGGTAGCTTGCAACATACGACTCAACTACTCGGGTCTACTCACTTTAAAAATAAACTATGTTTTACCGTTGTGAAACAAAGCTATGAACAAATTAACAGGCGTTTTGAAACTATCAATCGGTGCTCATATCATATATAATTACTTACTTGAAGAGTCAATTTCTCTGAAAAGCCCAGAAATTAAATAACACGCTGCCAAATCTCGTGCCATATGCAATAATTATGATGACTGACTGAAGCCAGAAGCTGACCAAAAGCACGTCGTATTCACGATCTCAGATCTCTCTGAAAGACCTCGATAAAAGATGCACGGAACCGGGAAATATGGCAGAAGAAAATGGAGGCTTAGATATAGGGGCTAAATGGCACACAGATTTGTATAAGCAGATGTGTTAACAAAAATACTTACATAGAATCACATTTTAAATCATACTATGCACACGTCATAATAATGTTACATACTTAGACGTCACAATCAAACCAATATAGGGCTGATTTTTCCAACGCCAGATAATTATAATCAAGGAATAATTTTGAATTTTTGACAGTTCTTCCATACAAAATCTGTCAGACATCAATTTTATTCCACGAATAAAAATTGACAAAATCAAATTGTTGAAAATCAGCCCGGCTTAGAAGGTTTTATGCACACTTTGATACTTGTTACAGACTGTAGATGAATACTTGTTGAGTCGGTGAGAATAACACACAGACTTGAACGCCGACCGATCAACTTACTAATTCAAGGCTTTTTTATTAAACTTTTGATTGTTGTGCTGCCGGTCACATAGTGGACGTGACGTCATGAAGCCTCTAATTTAGGGCGACTACATGACCTAAAGCGCGGGCACTATCGGACTGCATAGAAAAGAAAGAGAAGCGCGATGACACAACGCTGGTAATTTATTGCAAAATATGAAACAATCATCTACCTATTTACAAACTATTTACAAACTACTTAATAATACATAATCCATTACTGAATGTAGTTTAGCATTAGCAATTTAATGGTATATTTTTAATTGTAATTAAAATTGTAAATGAAGGGATAAACTGCTTTTAAAGAAATATTAGAGGTATATTTGAAGATTTTTTTGATGCATTAATGTATGTTTAATTATGATTTGAGTTCCATCACTTTTTAACTTCTTTTTGACCATTTTCAAGAAACCTCCGCCTTAATAAAATGCAGTCGATAACACTTATTCCAAGGATGATGATGACTTGAAATAATATTAGACAGAAATCAATGATTTTTCAGAAACCGGAAGATAATCTTCCAGGAATCGCGATACTTAGACTTGGTAACTTATTAATGAATTCTGGTGAATTAAGTCAGATGGCACAATTTCCTTACGAAGTTTTATTAAACGGTTACTGTTATACCAGTAAGTTTATTACTCCTATCCTGCACCGCCACATAATCGTAGTTAATATCCGACATTAAATGTCGTAAGTAGAAGTAATTTGGTATCGTGAACGGCGATTTCTTGATTTGTTATTTATCTTCAAGTGTTATATGAATGGTATTAAAGGAAAGGGATTCATGGCCGTATTCTTGAACTAAATAAATGAACAATCTATGCAGCCTGAAAATAAATACAAAGAAAGAGTTAATAAAGTTTATTTGGACACAGTTCGTGAAACACAAAATACAAATTATAAAGTAAAAATAACAGTAATAGACGAAATATACAATAATACAATTACGAAATACGGATTGTAGGCATGACTTCTCAATTATTACAAGGTACTTTTGTCATTGATTTCTTCAAATCAGTCACTAAGGGCGAATGTAAAATCTAAACCGCGTTCGAGAGCTGTCAGTTTCATCATCGTTGTGACATATTGACACTGAAAACTCTTGAACGCAGTTTAGATGTGCTGATCGCTTTCAGTTTCATTGGTGAAATTTGTTCATAATTAATAGTTTGTAAGTAATAATTACCTTTGTAACACGGAAGAAAAATAGTATGTTAATATTTTCGAAAGCCAATACTTGAAACTAAAATACGAGTACTTCAGCTAAATTACTAAAAACTATCATCTACATTTTTCGTAAAGGGCCTTGATTCAGATTTTAATCGCATTACTAAAAGTAGTCTGTGAGCAAGATTTGTACCTTTATGTAATATGCATGGTGTTCACTTGTATAGTGGTTCACCTTGCACTCGATAGTCGGGTCTATGCGTGTTATGTAAGTGAAGCTGATTATCTATACTAATATTAAAGAGAGGAGTTTGTATGTCATGTAGGAGGTAATCTTCGGAACTACTGGGCCCTAATTCACTATGACCACTTATCGATTTCTTACCGAAACCACGTTAATTCCTCAGGTAATCCCGCCAATCTCGCATTGATTTCGCGCGGTTTCGTTCATTGTCTCATAGTGAATTACGACCCTTATCTGATTCTGAAAACTCTTTCATGAAACGTTTATTTTCTCTTGACTGTACTGAATTTGGATAAGAAAGATTTCAAAACAGAAGAACTAGCAGGGGTCGAGGAGGGGGGGGACTCAGGGGATCAGACCGGAATAAATCATGGGAACTACAGTATTGTCAAGTGTCATATTTTATGTTAAAACATATGAAATATACATGGTGTTCACCTGTATAGTAGTTCACCTTGCACTAGATACCTTGCGCGTTATGTAAGCTAAGTTGATAATTTATTTATGTATAGATAATGTCGATGGACTTTGCTTGTAAGAAGAGTTTGGTGACTCATATCTTCCATTTTTGGTTGATACTTAATATGGCTTGATTGCCTTCTAAGGTTTTAAGTTGGTACTGGACTTTTTGCGTATTAAATAAAGTAAGGATGGCTGTATAGCAGTGACAGCAACTCTAAAGCTTAGAGTAGGCCCTATCTCGCTGGGACGCTATGGTGGCGTAGCCAGGACATGCTGTTAACATAGTGTATGGTTTGCCAGACCAAGAAACCAAGCGGAGGCCAGGAAGTACCCCATCTTAGAGCTGAATTAAAAAAAAAATCCAGTCCGCCGTGGCTTCGCTGCCATGGTGGGTTACCAATTCAATTTCCACAATTTTACATGTAAGTATCCATTGACTAACAATGATTGACTATAACATTTACAGAAATGATATGACATTCCTAAATTCTTCATAAGGTCACACATGGTGTTCCCAGCACGTTACGCGCACACTAGGTATGCAATAAACTATTGATCAAAACACTCCAAACGATGATGAAATACTCGTGGGGCCACATGTGATCTGGTAAGTACCTTTCATAACAAATCTGAGAAATGGTTTCATGAAAAATGCAACCTAACCTTGTAATTTATGCAATATTGAGTCTGTGTTTGTTTGGGTATCTACGATTTTACGGCCTAAAATCGTACCGTTTTATGGGTAGGCTCTTCATAAGATGGATCGATGACCTGGTAAAGGTCGCGGGAATGTACCGGCTGTGGGTATCGCTGGACGGCAGGACCTGTCATCATGGCAATCCTTGGGGCAGGACTTTGTCCAACAATGGCCGGCTGAAATGTAGCTTTTTTCTTGTGGCAAAATAACTGGTGGTGACTCGAGTAGAAAAGGCTAAAATGATGATGATCTTACCACACGGTAATTTTCTTCCTCTAAAATTGAAAAAAAAAATCTCCAATAACGCAACCAGGACCCCTCCTCATTCTTCCACCTGCAAGAAAAAATATATGTCAATGCCTTATGATTTATGAAGTAAGAAGCTATGCAATGCCTAATGCCTAATGGCGCCAACTCGACTCGAAGTGGCGCAAACACAATTCACGTGTGACTTTAGTAACGCAGCAGCCGGTCGATTCTGTTAGAATATCACCGTGAGATGTTAGGTGAAGTGAGCTGTCATTCCATCTAATGCTGGGGATTTACACTAATGACAGCTGACTTTAAGCTCACTTCACCCGAGTTATCACGGTGAGATTTTTACAGAATAGCACTACAGATCATAGTCAGCATCTCACATCACGTCACAATTATGTTGGTGTGAGTTTGTAAAGTTACGGTTTCCGCCATATGTGATTGACGTGCTAGGCCTTTTTGAGTAACACTACAATCAGTAACGAGCCACGTGTGTTAAAAATGTTATTAATTTGTTTATTATGCTAACCACCACTTCACAACAACGCCACTATAGTTGTGTACAAATTAATACGAGCCGACCTTGTACTAGAAAGCAGTGTGTGTTTCGCGCTGTGTATAAAGGTGAATTCTCACTGTGTCACAGATAGGTAATAGAAGAAAAGAAAGATTTTATACGTTTATTTGCGGCAAGATATGACGCAAAGAAAAAACTCATACACAAATGAAAAAAAAGTTTGGGAATTTAGATCGATATAATGTTCTAATGTAAGTTCTAATGGGTAAATATAAGGCACATCCACGCAAACGTCCATAAAGAAACAAAAGTGATAGAATAACAAAAAATTTAATAAAATCTAAAGTTCGTTTTTTAAACCCAGATAGTATTTCAAGTCTTTATTATGTTTGCTTTTTAACCGACTTCAAAAAAAGGAGGAGGTTCTCAATTCGCCGGAATCTTTTTTTTTTTTTATATAAATGTTCCCCGATTTCTCGTAGACGCCTGGACCGATTTGGAAATTTTTTCTTTGTTTGAAAGGGTATACTTCCCAAGTGGACCCATGATCATCAGGTCAGGATCTGATGATAGGATCCCAGGGAAATCGAGGGAAACCCTCAAATTTTATTGGCAAACCTATAACGATTTGGATATTTTTTAGAGTAACTTGAGCATTTGCTCTCGGAAATCATCATTTGGAAAAGTGGAGCTGATGATGAAGACCACAGACGGCCATCGGAACTACTCAATGATAAATATTTTACGGATTGCGATTCTATTACTTTAATATGGTTGCTAAGCAATTTATGCTCGTCACAATGCTTATGGTGAATGATTGTTGAGGAGTTCTCCTGGTAAGAACCAGGACAACTCCTCAACAATTAACGTCCCAGCATTGGGAAAAGCAATATTTTGTAAAAGGTGATGAGAAGTTGACGTTAGGCTATTGTAACTTAGATAAATCACAAACTCTCTCACTAAAAAGTGAAAAATAAAATCTTTTTTTACAAAAAAAAAACAACCGTGATAAATAACTGTAATTTCGGAAGTCGGTGTCAATAAACGAAAATGCAGGACCAACGACACCGACTTCCGAAATTAGGTACAGTTATTTATCACGGTTGTTTTTTTTTTTTGTAAAAAAAGTTTAAAAAAAGTGTCGTTGGTCCTGCATTTTCGTTTATTGACACCGACTTCCGAAATTACAGTTATTTAACACTTTGTAGATTTTTTGGAAGTCGGTTGTTTTTTTTGTAAAAAAGTTTTTATTAGTAGCGGAGTTTGACAAACCTGTCAAATTATTATCTGGGTTAAAAAAATTAACTTTACTTACTTTCTGTAATTTCACGTCTGTCTTCAAGGTTCTAATACAAAACTTGCCTGACTTTTTGAAATGTTTGCTTTTCATTATTAGTTAGGTCTAGAGGCATCTAAATCCATCTAGATCTGGATACGTTATTGCCATTGGATAGCACACAAGCCCACGATGCCCACCTGATGTTGAGTATCGCCAACAGACGCGAACATGCAAGGCATCGCAGACTTCGCAGATTCGTTGCTATCCCAGAGTTATTCATTCTACAACTCAACTAAAACATTAGTTGCTTTCTTTGTGAACAGCCCTTAACTCCATACATACATACTTTTAGGCAATTTTGTGCACATTCTCTGCTAAGGTCAAGCGCCTCAATAACCCGTGCAAGTTGATCTTGCAGCCATTTAACTGTTTTGAGCGAATTTGGCGCAATACTTGCACAAGCACTTTGAACCAAATGTTTGCAATGTTTACGAGTTTTATTACTTGTAATGTGAGATTGGCACGGGGTCATTTCTTTGCGAGTTTTGAAGTTTATCGTAACTGACCCAATAGCTGACCATTCAGAGAATTTTTTTCTATATAATCCTTAATTCACTGACACACGACGTGTGCGTAATGTGTCGTCAGTAATTCAAATAGCATTGCAGGCGTAATCATGCCGTACTTTGGTCGCGTACCGTCGGCATAGTGTATTTAGACACGCAATTCATCTGTTTGACAGTTTCTCACCTACATGTCCCTGAAGGGTTAGGCAGAGGTGCAGCGGGATTGTCCGAAAGGATTACCGCTGCCCCGGAATATAAAGGGCTAAGGAAGGAACACGGATGGGTTTTAGTCAGTAAGAGTCTGACACTCCCTTCCGCTCCACCCAGAGCGGGAGGGGTCATTTGATGATTTCCCATCCTTAAAAAAAAAAAAAAAAAAGGGTTAGGCAGAGGTTGTACCTATAGCATTTTACGAATCTCCAAACAAAACTGTCATAAAGATGAAATTGCGTGATATGAATTGCTTTATGATTCTGCTAGTGGCCTTTTTAGGGCCCCTTTACACAATAATACTGTTGCCTGTCACAAAATATGCTTATAAAGGAGGTTAGGTATTTATCAGTTTTTCCATGAATTCTTTTTTTCAGTGACATGGGATCGTTCATACCAAAGAGTACTTAACTAACCTGTATTATGACTCATACCTACTAATTTCAACAATATTGAAATGCCATGTAACAGAAATTACTTCTTTCATCAATATTGAACTATTGTTGCCAAAAACAGAATTTGATACTTAATTCATCTTTAAAGAAACTCGTTATCAAAATGAATTGATGCAAAGTAGACTGGCTCGTTGGTCTGGTGGCAAGCGGTACTGCTGAGCATGACGTCCTGGATTCGATTCCCAGCACCCTAATTTCCTAACATACGATCCTACTGTTAGCGTGTTCGCAATTCGATTCGATTCGTGTTCGATTTTTTATCCGGGATTTCTTAGTAGCAGCTACCTAGAGTGTGTATTTATGCCCAGTTAAGTAGTAGTCTATTCAAATATAAATAAATTGGTGCCCAAGATACAGGTTTGCCTAGTTTGGAGCCAATGTAAAATCTCTATAATCTTTTGAGCAATAAAGTTTTTATTATAGGTATTAATTTAAAATTTACATATTTATGTTTCAAATTGATGTTATTTCAAGTTAAACAAATAACAACTTTGTTTCAATGTTTATTAAGTAAGTTGATTTCAGAGTGACTAGCACTATTGAAGTTATGAAAATGTTTGATGTTGTAGCGTAAACTGAACTTTATTGTGTAGGAATTAAAGTTATTATTCCATAAACTCATATGTGTTTAAATTTTTGGCAAATAAATCGTGAATGCAGATTAGAGTAAAGAATTTTAAACAGTACCTACAACCTAGTTAACCAGCTATTAACAAAACCATGTTTGGCAGCGAGCCAAGACACCACAGGCGCGTTCTAGTAGATAAGTAACTGAAGCAAGCTAATCTTGTGCACCGTCGAATTACGGTGAGGGAAAACTTAACTCACATTACTCCACCCTGACTTATTCCTTGTAAATTATTTTTTTGGATCTTCTAGTTTTACCATATTTGTAAATATGTGAGCACCATGTATCTATCAGATACCTAATTAATTTATATGAGATTTTTTCATTTTTAATTCTTTTACCTATTGTGGTACTTATAGTAATTTTATTTTAGGTGCATCGTCTTTACATATTATTTATTATATAATTAATGTATGCAAAATATTGTAAAACATTTTAAAAGAGTAACGGTGGAGTTTCTTGCCCATTCTTCTCACGAAAACTACCTTTTGGAAGGGGCGACTAGAATCAATTCTATTTCATTTAAATTTTTGACGTTCAAAAGTGCCTTTTATGTGCCTATTTGAAATAAATGCTCTGACTTTGACTTAAATAGACCGACTAAGTAAGTAGCTTCGACAGTTAGGTATTTAATTAACGTGGTGATCAATGTTCGTTCGTTCGTGTACGTTCTTCTCTGGATGAGAAGAAGTTATTGCTTTTCAGAGGAATAAGAACTCGAATCTATAATGATAACTAATATAATGTCTATTAGTCTATTATACTTACCTACTGTTGATGATTAACCTTCATACGGTCTTCGGGTCAATTTAGACCCATTTTAGGAATGAAAGAAAGTTTTCACTGTAGGTAAAAATTTTTTTTTTTTAGAATTGCTGTTTCATAACTTTTACCTTTGAGCTTATTATATTTCATGTAATTTTTCAACAATTTTTTTTTTTTTTACATTCCTGTCCTCGGGTCAAAATAATTAGTCATGTATTAATAATCCACCGTTTACGTCTACTAGACCTTCTTTCATAAGCATTATCATGTTTACCTTCATGATTACAAGCAGCACAATAATACTGAATAAATAAAAGCCATGTAGATTGTAGATGTGGCAACACTTGCAGCGACACATCTTATCAAAAAGCCGGTAGTTATTGCAATAATGCACATGCGAGATCGTTGACATTTGTCATAGGGTTGGCAACACAGCAGTCGTTTTTTTATAATGTTGAAAGCTATAGAATCACGGCACGAAGGAATTGTGTGAGAGGTAATTTGGTTAGAGGGGAGTGAATACTAACATGACTGATAATAGAGATATACCTAGGTAGGAATGCAATGGGAGGAGAAAATATGACAAATAAACTAGGACAAGGGCAGAAGGAGGGAAAGGATGATAAAGTGGTAAAAATCCAGATCTAACTGTTTTATTGATTGGGGGTTGCATTTTACAGACGCCAGCACATCTAGCTACCTGAAACTGTAAAATCCCAATCAACTTTGAACCTGATGCTTTAGCGATAAAGTTGAAAATCTATTAAAGCCTGCTTTTTTTGTAGTACCTAGGAGGATACTGGCAACACAGTTATAATTAGCGCAGGAGTTATATATATCGCTCACCTAGTAATATATCGGCACATCTACAAAAAATGTGAAATTGAGTTTCTACCGTATACGGTACTTATACGGTTCTTATACTAGGTGAGCGATATATATATATATAAGAATATTGTTTTATGTCAAACAATATTTTTTTATTTTGTATTTGTAGTTTTAAGTGGATAGGTACGCAGTTTAATGTTATTGATATAGTATCCATATTGTTTTTAATGCACGAAAATGAGGACACTTTATAATAACCGTAGTTGATGATTTACGTAGTTATATTGCGAAAATCAGACAGCAACGATTTTTATGTGTATTTTTCTGGTAAAACAGGAAGCCAATCACAACATAAAAAAAGAAAATACACAAGATGCCTGAATATAATTATTATAAAATAAACGATAAAGACTGCATGTGTGTAATATTATGAACACTGCTGACGTACATATTTAAGACGTCATGATTCATTCAAGAATTCGAATTTCCGCTTGCCATTTTTGGAAAAAGTTAATATAAAAAACCTGGATCCAGACCACAGGTGAAATCCTTAATCTTTTTTTATTTATTTATTATACGTAGACTTTATTGTACACCACAAAAATACATAACAAAATAAAAACAGTATATAATATATATATATATATATAAATATAATGTCAATAAACGAAAATGCAGAACCAACGACACCGACTTCCGAAATTAAAGTTATTTAGCACTTTGTAGTGTTTTTTTTTGGAAGTCGGTTGTTTTTTTTGTAAAAAAGTTTTTATTTTGTACTTTTTAGTGGGAAGTTACAATAGCCTAATGTCAACCTTTTACGAAATATTGCTTTTGAATTTTTAGATTTTTGTTGATTTTTCAAAAACCGCTTGTCAGATTTCGAAAAAAAATTCATGGGACCATTTGGGAAGTACACCCTTTCCAACAAAAAAAGAATATTTCAAATCGGTTGGCAAGGGACGGAGTTATGCGCGAACAAACATAAAAAAAAAAAAATACAAACATCCGAATTGAGAACCTCCTCCTTTTTTAGAAGTCGGTTAAAAATAGATCGAATGCTACTCAATATATAATGCGCGGTCTTATCGCTTTCTGCGATCTATTCTTCACTTCTTTCGTGAACCTTGGAATGGATTCTGCGTTGGCAATTAGCCGTCATTGCCCTGTCCCTAATATCTTTCCGAAGGAACCCAAACAATTAAGTACCTATGTATAGTTTAGTTAGTTTTTCGTTATTGGAACATGTTGAAGGTCAAGATATATATTAATTCAGTAGGTACCTACGTTAAGCGACTTCATTTCAGTTTATGAAATAAAAAATGCCAGAACATGTAGATAGGTCAATGATCGCTATTGCCATGCTAGAACGCGACAAGTACAGATATTTTGTTATATATATCCTATATACACACATCAAAAGTGTCTAGGGATCAAGCATTTTTATGCGGATTTCTTGAGATTGAGATGTGGCTTTGTAATAAATTTATGATTTTATAAATTTATATGGATCCTTTTTGGTGCATTTCATAATTTGAATCAGGAACTGTGAATCAAATTCGAGTAAAAGATGAAAATCAGCTGTCAATATTTTCCCTATACCTAAACATACAACGCATTGAAGACATTATTAGTGCTACTGTTTCCCTACTACTGATTAAAACCAACGTTATTATGGAGCGGCGACGTCATTTAAGCAGGGAAGAAATGCTCAGAGCCGTGGGAATGATAGAAGCTGGTTCCCGGCAACGTACTGTGGCTTTAGCTCTGAATACAAGTCAGAGTGTTATCAGTCGACTTTGGACACGTTACCGAAGCACTGGTACCGTGGCTGAGCGCCATGGAGGACGGTATCGCTGCACCACACGGAGACAAGACCGATACATTCAAATCTTAACTCGAAGAGCTCCAACAATAACCGCCATGATGTTAGCCGTGAGGCTTCATCACTCTTCAGGGAACTTAATTAGCGACCAAACAGTCAGAAACCGCTTGCATGAAGTGAACCTTCATTCCCGAAGACCGCTACGGGTACCACCTATAGCAATGCACAATCGTAGGATTCGATATCAATGGGCTCTTGAACACAGAAATTGGGCAGAAGAACAATGGCGTTTCGTGTGCTTTTCTGATGAGTCTCGTTTTGGTATGAGACCGGATACAAGACGTATACGACACTGGAGAACCCCTGGACGCCAACAGCGATTAAAATCCTGCCAGGAAGTCCATCCTTATAGTGGTGGAACCATCATGGTATGGGCGGGTATTTGGATCGGCGGAAGAACTGAGTTGATTTGGATCAGAGGCAACCTCAACGCTCAAATTTATGCTGAGACGATTGTATCAGACGTCATCGTTCCTCTACAAGTGCAAATCGGTCCCTTATTTCAGTTAATGCATGATAATGCACGACCGCACACCGCAAGAGTTGTAAGACAGACTCTCGCCGCAGCTAACATCAATGTCCTGCCCTGGCCTGCTCAGTCGCCAGACTTGAACCCGATTGAGCATGCATGGGATATGCTACAGAGAAGAGCTCTGCCGAATATGGAGGGTATCCAGTAGCAAGAAGACCTTTTTTTGTTGTTGCAACGAACATGGGCGGCCATTCCACAGCGTGATTTGGATGAACTCATTTTGAGTATGCCAAACCGATGTTCTTGTGTTGTTAGTGTTCGCGGTAGAAACACGGATTATTAATTGTTTAAGTTACCCAATAAAATTTTAAAGAAAACTGTTATTTCAGTCTTTTTTTAGTTAGTAGTTCAAATGTCAAAAATCCCTTTATTAGGAAAATGGCAAATTTCTTTATTAATGCAAAGGTGACTTGGTTTATCGTTACTGTGACAAACGAAAACACTTTATTTGATGAATCCTTAAAGAAAATTTTAATTAATATCAATCAGGAGAAAAGTTATTGCAAAAATATATGTTGATCCCTAGACACTTTTGATGTGTGTACTTTAATGTAAATACACAAGAAAATACATAACAAAAATTACATTTACTTATCACTACAAAACATACAATGGGCGGCCTTATCGCTTTCTGCGATCTCTTCCAGGCAACCAACGATATTTTAAAAGTGCAATAGCGATGATGTGACAACCCTAACAGTAGAGCAGCGTTCTCAATTAGCGATAAGCCGGCGACCTAATTTTGAACGCATCGCAAACTAACGAGTGGGTTCACAATTATGGTTCACATGTTGTTTGTTTTGCTTGTCATAAGGTTTTATTTAGAACTAACTCATCATCTGGGACTCCTTAGAGAACAGGATAATCAGCTTATAATGTTCCCACTGCTAGGACACAGGACTCCTTTCCTCGAAAAGGAATGGGCATTTAATCCACCACGCGGGCCCAGAGCGGGTTGGTAGATGTCACATGTCTTCGAATTTTTGGTTTTAGGACATGCTTGTTTCCTCACGATGTTTTCGTTCACCGTTTTGAGAGCAGTGGTGATGAAATAATTTGCAAGTAAAGCTTGCAATTCGTAAGTCGGGGATATTGTCACTAGGCCACCACTACTCAGAGTACAGCAGAGAGAGTGAATGCCAGATAGCTAATACTTATTATCATAGTATGTTGTTATAATTAAGCATGAGATGAGTAGGTGATTCCGGGCTGAAATGAGGAGATGATCTCAGCCCGGAATCATCTACTGATGCAGCTGCATTTTTAGTTCCCCTGTGAATGTCCTGCTGATCAAAGGAGTATAAGATCTTTAAAACTTTCAAAATCTAGTCGCAGTCTCATCTCGGCGACAAACAAATGTCAAAAACTTGTCAAAATGTAGGGAACTTAGAGGTATAGTCGGACTTTTAATTAGCTGCAGTAAAATGATAGCTTATGTGTTACCGAAATTGGTGTCTTTTTATTTTTTCGCGGCCATCAATATATCTTGTTTTCCTAGTACAGAATAGTGTAACAAACGAAACTTATTTGACATGCATATCTCTAAACACAGTCCGAAATTAAGAAGTGTCATTTTACAGCAGCTAATTAAAAGTCTGAGTATAGGTATTTTTGACAGATTGAGACTGAGATCAACTGTGAACGTTCATAAAATTACGAGAATTGCCCCTCAGATCTTTCACTCGTCTGCAGCTAAAATAACAGAGATCTTAATTTAAAAATTTTGTACCTACGATTAGCATTATCGTTTATCAATGATAACAAATTAGTAACTACAGAAGTAGTTACTTCTGTTTTTTTTTTGGATTTAATGGCTTTAGTTACTTATGTAAGAAAAAAAGATTTTTCTTCACCTATAGTCTTTGCGCTGTAAGCATGGTGCGGGTGACAGTTGTTTTATTTGTAGACTACAACATTCTGGTTGGGTTTAATTTAATTAATTAAAAGTCTATTATTAAATATTATTTGAATTTATTTTAATTCTAGTCTACAAATGTTCTAGTCTACAAATTAAACAATTGTCACCCGCACCATGCTACAGCGCAAAGACTATAGTTGCATTTTTAACAAAAACAATAATTACCTGTCTGTGATAATTTAATAACGTTCATTCACATAGTTACTCGCTAACATAGTACCTGCCTAAAGTTTTAACCATGCAGATTTCAAATATTCGAAGCATCAAAATCAAAATATTCGAAAGCATTATAAAAGATGTTAAAAAAATAACTGTGGGTATATATTCAAAAACTTGCGTTTTTAATTATCTTTAGCTAAATGCCAAACAAATTGATTCATTCTCTAAATGTTCGTCATAATTATGAACTTGTCCGTTTAGCCCAGACTGGCTGAACGTGAGTTACTTCTCTAGTCTCTCGCGACATCCGAACAAGAGCGGACGCGGCCGCGTTTGTGAATTATTTCCCGCCTAATTTTGACAGCTGTCAGTGATCGTACCAACTTTTTTTCTGTTCAAAAGAAGTTTTTTATGTAAGTAGTTTTGAATTTCTTTTTAAATGTTATTATGCACGAATATAATTATAAGAAATTATAAGTTTTTATAAGATATGAGGGTTTTTAATGGTGCTTAGCAAAAGGGTTTATGGGGTCAAAGTTTGACCCTCGTGCAAAATAATAAACCAAATATACAGACTATAAGTTCTAACAATGATATTGAACATAGTAGTGTGAAAATGGGTGTCATTTCAATATTAAAATCAATTGAAAATAAATAAGTACACACTTATTACAATACATCAGCATATTAAAACAATAGAATTAAATCAGTGATAAGTTAAGTTAAAGTGAAAAATTTTAAATACAGTGTAACCGCTATTTAAACTACAAGAATAATAATCAAAATGACCTAAACAATAAAAGAAAAATACGTTACATATGTTGTGAACTGTACCTAAGTATTTTATTATTTTTACAAAAACATAAGCAGGTATTGATTTTCTATAAAATATAAAAGTAAGTATGTAATTCTATTGGTTAGTTAATTCGTAGGTAGGTTAGTGAGAGGAGCATTAGACGGGCTCAATATGTAAAAGAAATGTAAATGTACCCTTTAAATATGTATAAAGTAGCTAATAGGTATATTAGTAAATTCGTCCTGTAAATCTGAATTAAGAATTTAAAATAATTTTCAAGTTATGAAACAACAAACTGAATGTCATACTTAAAAACAAACATAAATTCGAACATATACTTAACCTCCTCCTTTTTGGAAGTCGGTTAACAAAGTTCAAATTCCATTGCAAACAAAAACCTATTAGGACTTTTTTGTTACAAAATGGTCGCTCAAAAATAAATTTAGAATACAGTTTACTAAATTAGCTAACTGGCGATGGAATGTAAATTATCTGAGATTATGAACACTGCAGGTTAGTGAGTGTAGCATTCTAGGGTCACGAAACGATAAATTGCATTTGTCAATATTTACGTGATTGATCTACATTGATGCCCAAATTGATCGTCTGCCAAAAGCGATTGAAGCGATTGACAATAACCAATTGATTGCAATAATTGATCGTTTCGAGGACCCTTTACAAGCAAGATATGGCTCAATATGTACCTCAAAGAAATGTCAATGTACCCTCTAAATATAGATTATTTTATTTTTATCTCAAACATGCTGTGTGACAAATGACGCTCGAAAGTAGGTACTCGAAACAGTTGTTGACATATTCCGATCCACATGCATTCGTTCAGTTGACTGATAAGACGGCTTTAAATATGCAACGAAACAAAGCAAAAAACAAAATTTTTACATTTCAATCCACTTTTCATCAGAAAGTTGTAGAGTTTTACAGAAATAGTTCCAGTATTTAGCTTTTTCAGATAAGGTTATTTTTATAAATATTACAAGTAAGTAATAGGTAGCCTAATAAGTACATAGGCAAGCATAGCATAATCAGTCTATAAAATTCCTACTGCTGGGACACAGGCATCCTGTCTTCAAGAGGAAGTGGGCTGTATACTACCACGTGGGTCCGTGCGTGTTGGTAGATGCCACATGTCTTCGAATTTTTAGTTTTAGAACATTTTTACTGAACGCTTTTACTCACGAAGTTTTCCTTCATCGTTTTGAGAGCAGCCTACAACCACACACCCTTTGTTATTCAAGAACACATGCGTCTGCCAGTATCAAAACTATTTTACACTAGCTTCTACGACTACTAGCCCTGTATTGAGGTTGTAAATTAACCCACAGGGACATGCTGCCGGGATTAAAAGTATCCTATGTCCTTCCTCAGGATGCCATCTATTTACTTGCCAAATTTAAGCGAAATCCGTTCAGTGGTTTAGGCGTGAAAAGCATATACAGACAGAGTGTATATACAGGATGTCCCAAAAGGTTACGTAGCTGGGAAGGGGGGTGATAGGGGTGGTCACAAGGGTCAAAAAATCAATGGGCAACATAGTCCTATATAGTGTCAAAATGTACATTACCTTCTGGAGAAATAATTTGGTCTACTTCCTGCGGCCAGGTGTCTACCCTTTCTTTTAAAAATGTCGGACCATGTAACCATCTCTCCATGGAGACAGTGTTCAGACGAGTGGCGTCGTCAGCTACATTTAAAGCTGTAGGTACCCAACGCCACTCGTTTACCTGTGTTAATTCTGATTGCCCACTGATTTTTTGTCCTTGTAACATTTAGTATCCGGCGGGATGCTGTCGGCCTTTTGGGCGCTTTTCCTGTTGACAGATTCTTTCCCCCTTTTGTTTTTTTTATAAACATGTATATATTATTATTATTTCAAGTCTGTTAGCTCATATTATGTACTTAAATATTATCTTGTTTGAAAATAAAAACCTCAGGACAGAGTTAATTTCGAATTTATACTGTTAATATCTGGATAAAAACTATGTTCTTTCCCGGGACTCAAACTATCTCTATACCACATCTAAATCGGTTCAGCCGTTTAAGCGTGAAGAGGTAACAGACAGACATGTTTTCGCATTTGTAATATTAGTATAGCTAATCTTTGGATGGATTTTTAGAAAAAGATTGTGCCGTGATAAAACATCGGAATGTATTAGAAATAGTTTCTAGATTATCACAGAAATAGATGGTGCAAAGGCGCCTATTAACAGTTGATATAACGGCCTTGACTGCTTTCTGCGTTGGGTCATTAAAACCGTGATCTATTGCCGCAGGCACCATCTTGAATAAATTTATTGCCTTCAATATGAATTGTTTTTTTTTTTTTTTTGTAACATTTTTGCAAATTACGTCGATATTTTGCCTGTTGATCAAAAGAGTTGGTTTGTCGCAACTATGATGTGGAGTCTGGGTGAGGATGATGAAAATATCAACTTATGGTCATCAGCTGCCTTTAATTATGACAGATAAGCGGCATTCATAATTATTATTTTTCCTGCTATAATAGGTCTGCAGGCTTGTGAATGCCTTACAAAGTCGCCTTTCACAGATGAAGGTAAAGTAAAGTAAAAAAATATTAAAAATCATTTATTTCAACATAAAAAATTACAATATGGAGGTAACGTTGGTCCCAAACTAGGCACATAAAAAAAGGGTAGACATTTAAAATAGCATCAAATTGGCGTGTACAAGTGTTTTAGAAGATCTACTTACAGATAGTAATATAATTTCCTTAATTGTCATATTAAGTAGCATATTAAGTACCTAAAGCATATTAAGTACCTAAGTATATATGTATCTTTATCTTAAATAATGTAATAATAGTATTTTAAGAAATTAGCTACCTACAAGACTTACCAATAATATAATTATTTACGTTATTGTTATTAGCTTTTTATGCGATTCAGCTTTGTAAGTATAATTTAATTTTTATTTTAGTTTCTAGGATTTCGATATTTAACAATATTTTTTGCTGTGCCCTAACAGTGTGTTTTTGTTAACACTTTTTTTCCTTTGTAGAACTGAAGTAAATGAATATGAATATGAAATGGTTTCTAATCAGATTTACCTAAGACCCTGCGCAAGCTAATCTAGAGCAAGTTTAGAATGCCAATGCCAGTCAATGCCAATAGGTACCAACAAGTCCCGGAATTAACGCACATCATCAAACACCCTAATTAGAATAATACGCTCTACGTACACTGGATTTTTACTATTAGGTATAAGTACATAGGTACCTAATTGACCTCTTTACTAATTTAATAAATAAACAAAGTTTTATGTATATAACATTTTTTATTTATTAAATTAGTTATACCTACTGATTGTGAGAGAAAATTGTGGTCACATTACAAATCTACGCACGCACTCAATCGTACAAGTTTATGGTTCTAGCGTAAGTACTTTTTGCCCATTTTGGTTTCTTTTTTCTGTACAGCGGAAGTGTGACTGTAATTTACAATGTAGCTTTAATTATTTTTTGAATATTTTTTTTTATTAATAAAAAATGACAGAAACTGTTTCTGAACAAACTACTCTCATAATGTGCATTAATTCAATTACAGTTTGACCTATCTCATAAGTCAATGCCAATAAGTACCCAAGCAGGTACCGTCTACCTAAGTTTTTTTTTGTTGTTATAATAATAGCTAGGTTATTTTCACCTTTGAATGATACCACACAATAGCAACAATAAGTACCAGTACGATAATTACTCATAAATATTTAAATTTACTTTTTCTATGGCGGTGGTCTTGAATTTACTCAAGATAAATCTTTACGTTCAACAAGCGTCAGGTCAGGCATAAATTAACCTCAACACTAACCTCAACACAGATTAAATCTTAACCACAAGTCATAATTCTTTGTTTGAGGAAGTAATGTTTCAAAAAGACCAGGAAATATTTGAGCTGTTGTTAAACAACTTTTATAGCCTTTTGAGCGCCAAAGTACAGATTAAGTACTTAATTGTCTATTTTGGGGCTCACTGGCAATTAAATACTTAGGCGCATGTACAGACGCCAGCACATCAAGCTACCCGAAACTGTAAAATTTTCCCAATCAACTTTGAACCTTATGCTTTAGACATAAAGTTGAAAATCTATTAAAGAAATTTGACAGATTGTAGTAGCTTGATGTACTGGCGTCTGTACATACATAATTAGGTATATTATCTTCTGGAAATAAATATTTTTCTATTTTCTGTCCTTCTTTCGTGCAGGATATTTTAAGTCCCTGTTTTCTTCTGGTAGATAATTTCAAGCAAATTCTGTCTCGTCTTCTGATTAGCCTCGTTTCTAGTACCTATCTGAAAACTGTGTGTACAAATTCTTATAGTATTTCGGAAAAGTCTTACTATACCCTACAGCATACAGAGACATCAACCCGTAACCAGACCTGATACTGAACCGACGAAAATTTTCAACGTACGGTCGAACAAGCCATTTGGTATACAGGTATAGCTACTTGCAACTACTTTTAAACAATGGTGTGAGTGTGCTGAGTAGTCAATTATTTTACACCACTCTATTAAGGATGGCATAAGCTGAAAAAGTTATAACACACAAAATAAAACTAAATATTGGCAGTGTAGTGGAAAGATGAATATTTTTGCCTGTATACCAAATAGCTTGTTCGACTGTACATGCGTTAAAAATTTTCAGCGATGATTAAAAAAAAACTGTTCTACACATTTTAACTCCGTCGGTATTGCACTTTTCTATGTAAAAACTGCTTTTTATTGGGGAACCGACGAAAATTTCTATGCTCTTATGGGAATCCCGCTCCCCCGGCCATAGACAAAGGTGGAACACCGCTGTGGTTTTAGCCGGTAAGAGTCTGGAAATGCCCCTCGTGGGGGTGCACGAGGGAAGAAATCCATTATGATTTAAGCGCGCACCAAAAAAAAGGGGGGCCTAGAATCATTTGCTGAATTCATGGTTTCAGGCCAGCCACCCTGTACTTATACTATGGCACTCAGTCATAGTGTATATCTCTTTCTATATCAAGGAAATAATTTTTAAAACCGAATCAATACTTTCCGAGATTACCTCTTCCAAACAAACAATTTTACCTCTATAATTTTTTTTTTGTTTTTTAAACATATAATAATATATCTGTAGCATCACATTAGTGAAAATATTTTCGGAATCGGATCAGTAATTCCAAAGATTACCCCCTACATACAAACTTACAAATATCTCTTTAATAATTATAAAGGAGTTTTGAAGTACCAATGATTTATCGTAGGTAAATAATGGTAATGTCGTCAGCATACGGCCTGTGCAAAAAAAATAACGATGTGCTAAGTTATGCAGCAAATATTAAGTTGAATTCTGATAGAGTGCAAATAGTAACTACCTACCTACTATTTTTAGTCGTGACTACCGTAGTGTGAAATAAAAAATATTTACCACTTATATAAACAGTTTATCTAAGACTAGCTGTGCCCACGACTTCGTCCGCCTGGATGTCAGAAAACAATAATTTGTTTTTTTACTAATTGTTTTTCTAAAATAAAAATAGCATAGTTACTCTTTATAACAACATCTATTTGCCAGTCCCGTTCAAATTATCCAGCCGTTTCGGAGATTAGCCGGAACAAACAGACAGACAGACAAAAATGTATAAGGTAGATTTTTTTTATAAGTACCACATATACCTACTTTCTTAGGCATTTAGTTAAAAGATATTATTTTGACATTACAAACGTACACTTCAATTTTATTTATTTGTATAGATTTACTAGTTATTTCTAAGTCCGGATCATAACTTCGGACTTTGGCCGTTCATTTTTAAGACTGTTGAGAAGCACATGTTAAAGGATTTACCTCAAATTTAAAAACACTATTATTCTGTAGGTACCATAGCAGTCTTTTCCGCCTGATCACTTAAAAAATTTTTCGCCTAAATCCTGGCGGCGCCAAGACACGCTCCCCAAAAGTTTTCGCCTATTAGGAAAGGGATGACTTAATTAGTTGCAACCTGTACTGCACAGCTTAGTGACGCATCACGTGTAGGTACTCCTTTTGTGAACTTTACGGACGAACTATTTGACCTTGCCGCGCTTAGGTACTAGAGAGCGCTCCTATTTTTGAGTGCAAGCAAAAATTAACTTACTGGTGGTCAGGCGGGAGTGTCCGCGATAGTACAGACGCCAGCACATCAAGCTACCCGAAACTGTCTTTCCCAATCAACTTTGAACCTTTAAATGCTTTAGCAATAAAGTTGAAAATCTATTAAAGAAATTTCACAGATTGTAATATCTTTATGTGCTGGCGTCTGTAAGTACATTAGATACGATCAGTTTTCATGGGATAATTTTTTCCCCGTCGCTCTCCATCTACGTGGTCAATGTTGATTGCACTTTTATCAAACTACTAGCTTCTGCCCGTCCCCCTGCCCCCATTCACCCTCTTTGGAATTTCGAAAACCCTTTCTTAGTGTATACCTGCTCTTCACAAAGAATACACCCTCCAAAATACATGTCTCTAGGACCAGTGGTTCAGGCTGTGCATTGATAATGCAGTCAGTCAGGACTTTGAATTTTAAATACAACGTGTAACATAATTAACGCAAGACCTCATACCAATTAGAGTATTGAGTTAAAAGTATAATACAATGACTGAAACTAATTCTTTTAGCTAACTATTATTGTTGAGAAAATCGTGTTGACCCTTGCTTTACTTGATGCGTTTAAAATTGAGTCCTATTGCCTTAAAATAAGATTTATTTTCCTTTGACTTAATCGCTGGCCAGTATGGCAAAGACATAATTTTTGGAAAAAATACATAAATTCAAAGTTACTGAAATCGATTCTGTAGTCAATTATGAAGGAACTACTTTCAGGACTTGCGGTTAATCTGTTACACCTTGTATAAATGTCGCAGCCAACTGGTTAAATTATCCGTTCAGTTAACTGCCTGGCCTTTAAAGTAGTGCTCGCCTTGCTTCGCTCTCTCGGCTCGCAAGCGGTTGATCACAGTTCTAATCTAACCCATTTGGTCGGGGTGCCCTGGCTTAGTTATTGGGACCAATTCGGCTCGCGCGTGATTGGTTACAGACTTCCAACCTAAACTGTATTTGAATATTATTCAGGCCGTTAGTTGAACGGCCGCCGTTTAGTTAAAAGGCTAGGCGGTTAACTGAACGGCTAATTTAACCAGTTGGCTGCGACATATAGATGGTAGATATACAATAAAGCATTTCTTATCTTTCTATGTATGGTAAAATCTCGAACCCATTCATCTCTAAACTGTTACACATTATGACATAGCACACACATTTCGATAATAAAGATGGTTGTCAAAACTCAGCACAAACCTGTTTCACCGGTCCCAATTGATAAATTAAAAATCTTCCATAGCCATCTGTGAACGAATAGGAAATATACCAAATAGATCCAGTTGTTATGTCACTACATTCCACTCGTCTTTCATAATATATCTATCTTCCCAACTATGTTGGGGTCGGCTTCCAGTCTAACCGGATGCAGCTGAGTACCAGTATCTTACATGGAGCGCCTGCCTACTGAACTCCACAACCCAACCACACACCACTGGATAATACGATACCTCTTGGTAAGACTCGCTGTCCGACTTTCAGACTTCTGACGACCCGTAGCGACTGCCAAAGATCCACGAATGACAGCGGGGACCAACGGCTTAACGTGCTTTTCGAGACACGGCGGGGTCTTGCTATGTAAAGATGGTCACCCATACGCGGACCAACCGCGGCAAGCGTAGCTTAACCTGGTCGATCGACCCTGCGGCTGTTATTACTTAGCCTCTTGGTCTTTTATACAATTATCTACTGTGCCCTAATTCATAATTATGACCACTCGATTATTCCTTCTTAGCTAATCCAGCCAATCTCGCGTTCATTTCGCCCGGTTTCGTTCATTGTCATACAGAATACGGCCCTTGGAGTGCTCATTCTAATGTGGGCGTACTGCCTATGACTTTAGAGCTAAGTATGTTGAAGAATGTCCCGTCATTGTTTCCAACTTTCTTATAATTTTATTATCATCATCGCAGTCGAAACAAGTCCTCACTGAACATGACCCAAGTTATTTAAAAAAAATTTCGAAAATTCTTATGTAACTTAAGTTCTTAAGTAACTTTTTAGACCTTTCATTAAAATCGGTTCATTCATTTCTAAAAACAAGGGCTTGAAAGTTGGTATGAAATGCCGTAAGCATCGCCGCAGCGGCAATCAGATCTTTTAGTACTGGGCCAGTAACTAGCTAACACTAGAGCTGTCCTAGCCTAGAGTTCTAATAGGATAAGGGGCCAGCTTGTACTGGTTTTGTTAATACTGACGAACGGCTTCTCGTACCTTCTTAGATCTCTTGTAAAACAACGCTGCGTTTTTCTCACGGCTGATCTTATATAGCGTGTCGATGGCAAGCAAAATTGTATTGTGCATTTAACTGTCCACCCAGGACAATTAGTGAGAGAGGCACGCTGATTGGCTGATTCGTTTTCCACAATAGCAATCCAAAGTCCACTTACAGTTAATCATTTCCATATACTTACCAGCATTTAATAGTCTAGTACAAATTAGGTACTATCAATCGTAGGTTCGAACCCAGACAGGCGCTTTACTTTGTGTAAATTATTTCATCACCACTGCTCTCAAAACGGTGAAGGAAAACATCTTGAGGAAACCGGCATGTCCTAGAACCAAAAATTCGAAGACGTGTGACATCTGCCAACTCGCACTGGGCATGCGTGGTGGACGCCACTCTCTCTCACCGAGAGGAGGCCTGTGTCCCAGCAGTGGGAACATTATAGGCTGATTATAATAATCGTAGTCGTAATTATCTGACGAAGGTCGTCTCATCTCGCCTGTAATCCTTAAAGGGTTAGCCAGAGGATAACCCACAGTTCACCATAGTTCAGCCACATTTAGACAGTTGTGTTTTAGTCCCATGTAATAGAAGGCGAGCCTTTCACCATCAACCGCGCCAAATCCAAACTCAGGGTTGCTACTGAGTTATTCCTGATCACTGCCCGACCTGGGATTCGAACCCATAAGCCCATAGGGCGACTACTAGCTAGACCAACCAGGTCCACGCAAAATTTAAGGTATTTTTGACAGATTGAGACTGAGATCAGACTGTGGACGCGGTTCATAAAATTACGAGAATTGTCCCTCAGCTATCTGCCGGTCCCGTCCAAATTGGCCCAGCCGTTTCGGAGATTAGCCGGAATAAACAGACACACAGACAAAAATGTAGGTATAAAGTACATTTTTTTTAAATGTTCCGTAAGTAATGGCTGGTCATGTTTGTAGAAGCACCGATGGCCGGTGGAACAGACCAGTCCTAAAGTGAAGAGTTGGAGACCGCGTAGTGTGGGACGCCCCCCTAGCTAGATAAATCAACGACCGTATGAAGGTGGCTTGGACAGGTTGGATGTGGAAGGCGGAGGACAGGGTTTTGTGGCGCAGCCTGGGAGAGGCCTATGTCAAGCAGTGGACTGCGATAGACTGAGTTGATTGAAGAAATGTTATTACTTAGGTATCGTTGTTACACTTAGACCAAATTTCCCGTAGCAATGGTGTCTGGTTGATTGTAATAGGCTCGCCCCTGTTACATTTGAGGTGAAACTTGGGTGTACAAATATAGGTTTGACTTCGATCCGGTCACATCCCATCGAGGAAGTTTACGTTCCTTATGGGTATCACACCTTCACCTAATTGCGAAAAATGTGGAATAATCGAGGACGTACATCATATCTTGACCGAGTGTGAGCGGGGCGAACGCCTCAGGAGAAAGGTTTTTAATACCCAAAATATGTTTGGAATTGGTACTTTAAATAGTGTTTTAGCTAAGCCTATGTCGGATGAGGCTAAAACTCTGTACAAAATATATTACAATCATATAAATTAATTTTAAATTCAAAATTTGGCTATGATGGAGCGACATAGTCAGTATTGTGACAAAGCTCCTAAATAAAGAGAGAAAAAAAAATATAGGCACCTACACTACACCTCCACCATACTAATCATTACTTATGTCTGGCGCCTCCGCATACATTATGTAAAAAAAAAAAAAAAATGTTAAAAATCCTTTTTAATGCATGAAATAAAAGGTTTCTTTATTTTATAAAAACCTGTTACAATCCCGAAGTTATTGCTTTTTAAAGAAGTAATAGGAATTATCAAATAACGTACACTTTTTGCGCAATGACAAGTAGTATCAATGTTAATTACTCGTACTTTGCATACGAACTATTCTAAAGAATCATGTCATGGGGAGTTTGTTGCACCACTTCTTCCCAGTAGGAACTGGTGAAGGGCACTCGTTTTGGGGGACTGTTTTATGTAACTTTGACGTTCGAAAAGTGCTGATTTTCAGCCTAATTTGAGTAAATCACTATTGATTTTGAATCCAAGGACACTAGACAAATTAAACGTGAATTTTTAAACATTTTGCCCATTTGACCTTATTGAATTTAAAACTAATTAATTGTACTAACTTGTTAAATATTTAGGTAGGTAGGTACCTATTGACGTCAGACTATTGAACCCAGTATTATAAAGTGCAAAACTTTAATGATTATTATTTTTTTTTTTTAAACGTGCAGTGCAGCAGGCACAATAGTTACTAAGTTTTTAATCATGATGATGGCCAATTACAAGTTTTCACACATTGAATAACAAATAAACTATGTACTAGGTAGCAGACAGTGTTACTTTCGCATACTTATTTTTTTTTATTGTCTTGTTTCAGAAAGTCATGGCAACAGCTACAATGGAATCAAATAATAAGAATAGGGCCGCACAGAATCTTATGGAGAAAGTGCCGTGGTAAGTTCTTATACAGATTTTAAATACAAGCTTTTTAGGGCTTTCAAAAGATCTTTAGAAAAAGAAGGTTACTAGCAGTGAAACCCATGATTCAGCTCTGAACTGTTTTAGTAAGAATACTTAATAATTTTGGCGGGGCTCGTGGCTAAGTACATAATAACAGCCAATCGCCACGGTTCCTCGGAAAGCACGTTAAGACTTTGGTCCCGGCTGTCATTCGTAGATCTTTGTCAGTCGTTACGGGTTGTCAGAAGCCCGAAAAGTCGGACAACCAGTCTTGCCAGACACTGGGTCGTCGAGGTCAGATAGGCAGTTACACCATGTAAAATAGTGGTAGCCAGCTGCATTCGGTCAGCTGAAACCCGACCTCAACATCTTTAGGTAAAGGCTAGGCAGATTGATTGTGTAGGTAAGAATAATAATTTTGTTCCTGATATTACGTAGCTGTATTCAATTTCTCATGAAAACCTCATAGGATTAACTTATGATTCGTTTTTTCCGGAAAATCGTTCAAATGTAAGCCCATTAAGTCGACCGTCACACATTTTAACGTCAACTTTGATCATGTCAGCCTAAAAACGGTCATTACCTAGATCATCATTATCAATCATGGAGGACAGCCTTGAAAGATGATTGTTGAAATTACTGAGCTTGACAATTTTAAGTTATGTTCCATCAAACGCCATTGATTAACCGACGAACACGACCTTTTCAGTAGGTATGGCCAAAACCAAAATTGGGCAAAGACATTATAAAGTTTTTGCCCAATTTTAGATTTGGCATCTAGTTTAAACCGGGAAGAATGGCAGAAAAAAGGGGAGGCCTAATACCCAGGAGTATGTGAGGCTGAAATGATGATGTTGGTCTACTATAACAATAAATTAGGTTATGATAAATAAGAAACGGTGATTCTTTATTTTAAAGTGGCATTACCACACCACCACCAATATTGAACTATTTTAAAATCCAACCTTTTTTCTAGAAACTTCTCTCCGTTTATCAGGTCACTTTACCAATTACGCAACCACCAGATCTATACAAAAGGAAGGAAACCTTCAGATCCCTCCAATCGGCTAGGTACCGGCTAGTTAGGGCAATTTGTTTGATCGCGCATGCGCTGTTACACAAGCTGCGCGGGCGCATCTCGATCACGCGCCGACAATTGGCCTTATACGTGCCGCTGTGCGTGACATTGACTTTCGATCTTATAGGGGATTTTCAAGGTCGAGCGGTCAACTTTGATGTTGGATAAGGGTTATTTTGGCTCAGATTAGCTAGCTACTTACTATAAAAAAACAACCGACTTCCAAAAAAAACTACAAAGTGATAAATAACTTTTACTTCGGAAGTCGGTGTCGTTGGTTCTGCATTTTCGTTTATTGACACCGACTTCCGAAATAAAAGTTATTTATCACTTTGTAGTTTTTTTTGGAAGTCGGTTGTTTTTTTTTTTTTTGTAAAAAAAGTTTTATTTTTCACTTTTTAGTGAGAGAGTTTGTAATTTATCTAAGTTACAATAGCCTAACGTCAACTGCTCATCACCTTTTACAAAATATTGCTTTTCCCGATGCTGGGACCTTAATTTTTGAGGAGTTCTCCTGGTAAGAACCTGAAGAACTCCACTCCACCACCACACGCATTGTGACGAGCATAAATTGCTTAGCAATCATATTAAAGTAATCGAATCGCAACCCGTGAAATATTTATCATTGATTAGTTCCGATGGCCGTCTGTAGCCTTCATCATCAGCTCCACTTTACCAAATGATGATTTCCGAGAGCAAATGCTCAAGTTACTCTAAAAAATATCCAAATCCCTATAGGTTTGCCAATAAAATTTGAGGGTTTCCCTCGATTTCCATGGGATCCTCTCATCAGATTCCAACTTGCTGACAATGGGACCACCTTGGGAGTATACCCTTCAAGTTACTCTAAAAAATATCCAAATCGCTATAGGTTTGCCAAAAAAAGTTGAGGGTTTCCCTCGATTTCCATGGGATCCTCTCATCAGATTCCAACTTGCTGACAATGGGACCACCTTGGGAGTATACCCTTTCAAACAAAAAAATAATTTTCGAAATCGATCCACAAATGAAGGAGAAATCGGTGAACATACAAAAAAAAAAAAACATACATAAAGTCGAACATATAACCTCCTCCTTTTTGGAAGTCGGTTAAAAAGCGGCTAAGTAAGATTCGGACTCGCACCAAAGGGTTCCGTACCACAAGACAAAAACGCCGAAAAATATGAAGAAGGTATTTTTATTTTATTTTCATTATTTTTTGTTACAGTGACAATAGAAAGAAACACACTGAGCAAATTTCAACTGTCTAACTATTACCGTTCATGAGATACAACCCGCTGACAGACAGACAGACAGCAGAGGTTTAAAATCTTATTAATAGGTCAAAGTCAAAGTCAAAAGTCAAAGCATTTATTTCAAATAGGCACATAAAAGGCACTTTTGAACGTCAAAAATTACAATGAAATAGAATTGATTCTAGTCGCCCCTTCCAAAAGGTAGTTTTCGTATGGAGAAGAATGGGCAAGAAACTTCACCGTTACTCTTTTAAAATGTTTTACAATATTTTGCATACATTAATTATATAATAAAAATAATATGTGAAGACGATGCACCTAAAATAAAATTACTATACCACAATAGGTAAAAGAATTAAAAACCATGACATATAAATTAATAATCTGATAGATACATGGTGCACACATATTTACAAAAATGGAAAAAGTAAACGATTTTCATAAAAAAAAAAAAAACATAAAACAATTTTAACAAGTACTTAATAAGTCAGGGTGTGAGTTAAGAGTAATTACAGAATGTAAAGAAAGTAAAAAAAAAAAGAATAAATTTACAATTAAATTAGCAACCAGTTTTATTTTGTCTAGACTCTAGATTGTCCTATGGAGCAGGACCAGCATGTTTCCAAGCGTTCTTATCCTGGATATAATCTTCTAATTTATAGTATGCTTGTTTACTAAGTGTACGTTTAATGCAAGTTTTAAATTTTCTTTCATTTAATTGCAATATATCACAAGGTATTTTATTGTAACATTTAACACAGTACCCCATAAAAGATGTATGTACTTTGGCTAACCTCAAAAATGGTTGATGTATTTTATCTTTATTTCTAGTATTAAAATTATGTCTAGGGTTAGCACCCTTAGGGTACGGAACCCTAAAAACAAAACACAGTAGAAAATATCTGCAGTTTTTTATTGCATTATTACTAGCTGGTTGTTGTCGGTACCTACCTACCTGCTTGTGAGCTGTTATATTTTTCATTGCAATGTAATTTGTACATCAATGTATGGTGAATGCCTTTCTTGATCCACCTCTATAAAAAGGGTAGTTAGTAACAATCCATCAAATCCAAAAACCTACCTATATAGATAGATGCGTTTGCGTTTTAAATAGTAGATAGTACCTACTCCATTTAAAACGCAAACGCAATCCAAATCAGCAGATCCTAGTAGAGTAATTTGATTTTTTGAAACTAGTTAAGTAATGGTTGAGCCTATGGGAAATCACCAAATGACCCCTCCCGCTCTGGGTGGAGCGGAAGAGAGTGAGGTTCTGTGTAATAAGGGACTAAGTTTTGCATTTCATTAAGCATAACTCAAACATAGGTATAGGTGCCTAAACTAGCTATTAGAAATCAATAAAATTTATGATGTCATAAATTATGTAGTCACATTGTCTTTGGTGTTCTACAACAAAGACAATACATGTAGGTACTTATATGTCACAATTTTATTGTTTGAATAATTTTGGAAACTCATTTCCATAGGGCTTTGGCAATCGAAGAATAATACCTACTAATGTTTTGTTAGTCATAAGCTGTTTTGTCCAACAAGCAAATAACTTTAAACAGGTTTTAACCTACACAGTTGAACAATAAAAAATCTAAGAAGCCTAGAAGCTGTTTACAAAACCGGTGGAGTAATTACGTAACACCCTAACACTAGAAGTGGCTTTCAATTTGACAGTTCAACAATATTCATTGCGTTATTTGCGTGGTTGAGCAGACAAATTGTTCGAACATATGAAGCAATGGATGAGCAATATCCTTCAAAATGATTGAGATTGTGGTACGCAATCAGGGTTAAAAGAACATGTAGGTAGGTACATATATTTGCTTGTGGTGTGAAACGTGGAAGGAATAACAAAACTTCCATCTCCCACAGAAAATTCGTCAAAACACTATCAAAGGCACATGGAGAATCGCCACCCCAGTAAAGTCAATGTTTCGTACGCATTTGACAAAAATCAATGTTACTTTTTACCTGTGTCAGCTAGCTGTAAATTGTGATACAGGAAGAGTTTCTAATAGAGATCCAGGAAATCATCACCGTGAATATGACTGCTTCGTGAACCCGTTCGCGTTTCTCTCTTGCACTTGTGTTTTGACAGTGACAGGAATAAAGTTTACCCAATGTACTAAGAACATTTATAGATCTCGGCCAAATGGTGTGAGAGATCTTGGACACAATCTACATTTTTTCTTTAAAGAAATCGAGAATTTCGTAAAGTTTTTTTTCTCCTTGGGAATATCCTCATGGATTTCCTCCGTCTCATGGATACTCCGTCGGTAGAACGGTGGGTTATGTCGGACTCCTACCAAACCCCACTAGGCCACTACACGCGTAGCATGACCGCCGCGCCGTAGAAACGGGTTTTATCGACGGAAGAATAGACAAAATGACCGATTGTAGAAATATTATATATATTGTACGGCAATGTGTCATCTATTTTTCTGTCGACAAAACGTCGCCATGCTACGTGTAATTCCTTCCAGTACCATGAGTCGGGGGCCCGGAAGATACTTGTACATTCGCCGCACCCCAGACTGGTATCAGCCCGCCATGCATAGCGGGCCCCATCATCAACTGCGGCCCATACCGCGACCGCACGTCCTCCCAGTTGAAAAAGTCACAATAAGTTGCAAGTAGTTTCCCTGATCACAGCTTAGGTCACACAGCCACGTAAAGGATACTCGTCATAATAATAGATATTATGAACGAAGGAACTGATTGAGTGCTCATTATCAAGCACATTTCCTTACTATAACCGGGGCAGGACCGGTAGACTAGAATGATCACAATGAACTATGAAGTAACTTAATCGATTAGGTGTTCTTGTGTGTTTACCTAGCCCTTTCCCAGCTATGTTGGGGTCGGCTTCCAGTCTAACCGGATGCAGCTGAATACCAGTGTTTTACATGGAGCGATTGCCTATCTGAGCTCTACAACCCAGTTACTAGGTAATACGATACCCCTCGGTAAAACTGGTTGTCAGATTTTCGGGCTTCTGACTACCAGCAGCAGAGCAGCTAGTGCTCAATTACGATAAATCTCAATCTAGGTACTTAGCTACAATTAAAATAATATCTGCATAACATCTTAAATCTGTTTTAGTCTGCAAACCATCCTTGAAAGCACACAATTTTTTATGATGATGAAAAGCATGCTAATAAAATAACTCTTAATCGTAATCTTAGGTAATTCAAAACGAATGAAAAATTCTTTTCAAAATCAAAAGTAATTTATTCAAACTAGGCTGAGAATCAGCACTTTTCGAACGTCAAAATGACAGTCCCCCAAAACGCCCGCCCTTCACCACTTCCTAGTGCTTTCGCTGGGGAGAAGAAGTGGCGCAACAAACTCCCCAGCAGCACAGCTGTCTGTTCAGTTATAAAATACTCGACTGTATACAAAACTAGATTTGCAAAGTATCTAATTAACATTACAGGACACAGAACATTCGATAAAATTATTTGCCATATGTTGATTTAAAACGGTGTACCTACTATTATGTATTAGCTACTCATATTTGCAAAATAGATGTGACCTATTCTATTCTAATCTAAATTCTGCTAAGTGCTAAAACTACGCATAAAAAATAGGCAGCAATAAAAAATCTAAACTGCAAGGTCAAAAGTGTGCAACTCGCCATAAACATTGAATGTACAACAGTACTCGTAAAGTTTAATCGCTTATAAACATTATTGTATCGTTGTGAAGAAATTGTGCCATGTTTAATTTCATGTGGAAAATAGGCCGACTGCTTAACTGAGACGTTGCCTGAGGTAACTGCGCGGTGCGAAAGAGGTGATAGGTGTCACAAGTTGAAGAATCACTAAGCACTCATCTGACACAATCGGACACTGATTTAAAGACGAGTTATGAGAAAAATAAGTTTTCTATACAAATTTTAAATTCCTCATATCTTGTCTTTATATCAGAGTCCTTTCAAAATATATATTTGGGAACCTAGATATTCTGTAATCCAATAGAAATAAATACACACTACCGTGAGAATTTATGTTTGGTTTACAAATTATTTTGGTATTACGTTTGTATGAACTACGCATTAGCATGCGTAGTTCGCCGACCTCCTGTAACTCAATTTACGCTACAACAGATTTGAACATTTTCGTTATAAATAAGACGATGGTACAAAACATGTCTGCCTTGGTCTTTTATTTGGTCTGAGCGCCATTATGGCGCAGTCGTTCACCCGCAACCCGCTTTCAGATAGGTACTTATGGAATTTGTAGAAGTGGGTAGATGAACAATGTCTTCAGACATATTTGTCTAGCATCATCGCCCAACTCCATAAAGTTATGAATTTTTCCACGCTGCCATGCCTGTGTAAAGATAGTCATTCTTTGCGGTACCCGCATGCGGGCTAACCACCACCACTTGTGTAATTGCGCAAAATATCAGGAAGTGTACAGGTAAACTTGATCTACCCGCAGGTTAACCTTGATCTACCCGCAGCGAAGGTAATATTTAGAGTTATTCGTGGACTTTTGAATTATTCAATTTAAAAACCTTAAGCCATAAGTCATTAGCTAAGGACCTTTAAGCTCTTATTAAGGCGGTGGTAATGACAAGGCTTTAAATTATGTAAAAAATAAAAAATAAAATAAACTCAGAAATTAAAATGGCAAAAATATAATAATAAAACACGCCTTTTACGTGCCTAAAATTAATTGTGCGTTAATTTAATAAAGTTGGTAACAAAATTTTATAATTTTTTTAATGTTCACACTGAGTCGCAACTAACTAAAACCAATGTTACATAATCTAGCTATCTGCGGCCCGCCGCGGCTTAAACCGGCAATCTAAATCACGCGGAAACAGCAAGCAGGTTTTATTTACAAAAACTTTAATCCAAAACAACCACAGTCAACTACAAACGAGTTTTAATTTTTTGCGACAGCATTAATTCATATGATATTTACATTTCAAGGTCGGTTCAACTTCGATATTCTGGAACAAGAACAACCTAATCGCTCGGCCTCCACGGCCACACTGCACGTACTCACGTACCAATCCACACTGCGTGAATAAACGCAGGATGCATCACAGGATGCACCTCTATTGTGCATTATGTTGATTTTCGAAACGTTTCCTCTAATTATTATGCAACTGCACTTCGCTGCAACTGCAGCCCGCATACTAGTGAAAGTCGTGTTAAGTGCACACCGTATTACAACTAACAGTAAATTTTTTATTTAATAAATTCTGTTCAATGGTAGAAGTCCCTCAATTTCACTTATGTACTAAGTGATTTTTATGATCGGACTAACCGGGTTTTATCATTTCTGTGTACTATGTGGTTCGACGTTTCGTTCGTTGGGAAGAACGGCGGCAAGCAGAACCTTCTTTTTTTCGAGTGAGTAGAGAATGTCCTTGTTTTATAGGTCGTATGTTGAAATGAACCCTCTGTCAGCAGTAATAAATTCCTTAATCAATGGGCGTCTACCGGCTGATGACGTAAAAATGAAAATCGGTGACCTTGTAAATTATTCTGAATCTGATATAGCCACGTTCGTTAGCTAATGTTAAATAAACGCGCGATTGTTAAATTCAGATGAGAGACTGATGACGATGAAGGACATTTCTTTTGAATAATCAATATTGCAGATTGCAGCAGTTGCAAATAATACTGGAGGAATTATGTAGTTGGTGCAAGTTGAATAAACAATCACATAACTTTTGTCTTAAGAAAAGAAAAGAAAGAAAATACATTTATTTAGCACAGACTAGAAGGCACACAATACGCACAATACATACATCAGTAAAATACAAAGAATAAACGTCAAAATAACAAAGGTGTAAAGTCCGATGTAAGAAATTAGCAGAAAAGTGCGCCTCACGGCTGCGCCAAATAGGCCCAGTTCAGCAAAAATGCCAGACAACTAGTGCCTGACGCTGGTTTTCAACTAGACCTGAAACTTACTCTTACGTGTCCTTCCTATTGTATTAAGTATCTACTGTTACTAACAACATCTGTAAGTGAATCATGTGAGCCGAGGCAACTTGTAAGGCACCTCAATTGTCTCCCTCACCTGTTTTGATTTAAATAACAAATCTATAAATAAAATAAAATCTGTTGGGACAACCAATTGTGTCACCCAACATTTCGCATTTAAAATTAATTTAGGATGAAATCAAAGTTGAACCACAATACATTATGAAGAAGGAGCTAAACGTATACAATTTAGACTTTTGGTTAGGTAGCTATACACACCATATTTCATAAAAAGTAATATTATTTTACATAAGTAGGTAGTTGCTTTTGTTTAAACTATCCTTGGACGATTAATATGCTGAAATTTAGACTCAGTGTAATAACGTAATTAATAGATATTTATCATAATCATAAAACTAACTAACTAAATTGCAGTAACCATATAATAACCTCGTCTCTTTAATAATAAGCCAGCGTAATAATTGCAAAATCCTGTATAATTTTATTCAATTTAACTTATAGTGAATTATTACATAATAATATACAATTAAAACAAACAATAGCAGAACATGCAGTCTTCATAAAATTTATAATATTTTTTTTTCATAAATCATCCCATGCCATCTTCAAACATTTATTTCTCTAAACAGTTTCCATTAACTAAATAGTTTTTATTAATAGGCAAAGCGACACTATTAAATTCACGACCGTGTTTGTCTGAGGTGTCCCGTTGTCGAGCAATTTTTTAACAAATCAGACATAGAATATAAACAATAAGATACCTATACAAGATATACATACAAGATATACATTTAAAAAAGGGTAAAATTAATTGTTACCGGATATTTGGAAACACTGTTAGTATATAATAAAATCTCGCGATTGTAAACTGTTCTTTTTCTAAATAAATTTTTCGATGGCTTCTCTACGTACGGTAGGTGTATTAATATTTTTATCCATTCAATGATCAGGGGGCCTAAAAAGGCCACTTTGGCAGAATCATAAAACAATTCATATCACGCTATTCATTTGTATGACAGTTTAGTATGGAGATTCGTAAAATGCTATAGCTACACCTCTGCCTAACCCTTCAGGGATATTTAGGTGTGAAACTGTCAAACAGATGAATTGCGTGCTATGAATTGTTTTATGATTCTGCCAAAGTGGCCTTTTTAGGCCCTCAGGGCTCATTCTGGTTTTCGCATCTGTTTAAATAAGTACCTTTTATAATCCCAGAAACCTTGACAAACAAACAGCATTCCTCTATAAAATAACAATTACATAATGAATGATCATTGAAGGCGATAATTGGCCCCAAACCGAAGGCCTAGTTAGGTTTCTTATAAATTAACTTAATTAGTGATATCCTTTTGTAGTGTTTATTGATCCGTTTGTTGGATAGGCACATGAGGGCTATCCTTGGGCTGGTTTTATAAGGGAAATATTTAATTAATCTTCTAAAAACTTTTTGGTAGATATTCTAATGATGTTTATAATATTACATAATAATGTAGCTGTTAGTTTTTCCTATTTATAAAATAAAATCCTATTGGTCTTCTAATGATATACCTGACACACAGCGGCACATTCACTCAGGTGCCAATTAAGCGGGTGCCCAATGTGGAATACGTCCTCTGGATGGCGCAAAAGTTCGCTTCCGACGTCGGCTGTGAATATCGTCCTTAACTGATCAACTTTTATTTAACGACAACAATCACCGAACATGTTTATTTTCGGATCCGATTGGTCGACAATTCACTAGACCGGGGCTGGGTTATTCTTTGGCCAAAGAATTAGCATTGCAATTCAACGTCGCAATGCTGCCAGTCTTCTGGACAGGATTCCGGATGACCGCAATGCGGACGAGTACTTGGAGGCTTAATTAGTGTCCTTTTGTTTTTGTATTTATTTGTACCTATAGTTAGTTAGTAAATCATTTAATTTAGTAGTACCTAGGCCCACACTAATATTATATATAGGCGAAAGTTTGTGAGTGTGTGTGTGTGTGTGTGTTTATATGTTTGTTACTTCTTCACGCTCAAACGGCTAGATCAAGTTTCATAAAATTTTGTAACGAGGTAGCTGACACCCTGGATTATCATTAGGCTACTTTTTATCCCTATATTCCTACGGGATCGAAACTTATGCGGGTGAAACCGCGGGTAATAATGATGATGATAAATCATATTCATTTAAATTAATCCAGTAAAACACTTTAAACGTCAAAAATGAATAAGTTTTTAAAACTAGACGAGTTTGGTGTTTTCTTGCCTACTACTTTGGCATGAAAGACCGAAATAAACTCCTCAAAATCCTTTTTAAACTCAAAGCTATAATCTTGGTGCCGCAGCCGTCGGGAATCAATAGCCGATTCCTGGCCACCGTAGACGCGGGTTTGTGGACGGCGAGTAATGGCCAGCGCGCCATCCGGCCCGGGTCGACGGCGCGTTGTGTTCCACGCGCGCCTCAAAGAGATGTCAGCACTTACTGACGGGGTCCTATAGGGCCGATGCCTGCCAGGGTCGCAGCCTGTTTGAAAGAGATACCGTGGCCCCGGCACATGCAACTGAAGGAACACGGGTGGGTTTTAGTTAGTAAAAGTCTGACACACCCTCCCGCTCCGCCCAGAGCGGGAGAAGTTATTTGATAATTTCCCACCCAAAAAAAAAAGGTTATGTTCTTGGTCAGGCCATGTTGGTGTTTTCCTGCACCGTAGGTCAATTATTCCTACTTACTCCCATTGCTTGAACCTCCAGCAGGTCAAGATAACACATCTCAATCTAAGATTCTGTATGAAACTATGCACTGGAAAATTACGATCAAGCGATACCTAACCACCGATCCTAACCTAACCTAACCGATGATATCTGATTCATTAACATAATTATCTTTGTCGTTTTTAATCCTTGGCGCAGGTAGATTGTCATCTTCCGTAAGGTTATCAAGTCTTGTACTAAAGACAACAGGTTCTTCCATCCTTGAAACAACTCGTCATTCACGTACCTACGTATGTAGAGAAATCAGGTTCTTGCAGTGATACCTAATTTGTCAGATAATAAAGCCAACAACTAGGAGTGAATTACAACATATTCCTTTGCTTATAACATTATTTGACAAAGTGGACAACCTCTTCATTAAGCACTCTGGGTACAGAGGCACGTGCCACTGCCAACATAATTATGTTGAGCAACGTTAGGTATTATTAGTTGTAGCTAAGTTAGTTTATAATAGTTAGTTTGAAAAAGTTTAACTTAAAGTTTTAAAATAAACATTATTTACTAATGCTGTATTTGTCCAGGGTTCGATTCCCAAGTCGGACAGTGTTATTGGGTTTTCCATTAGGAATTTCTTAGTAACAGCCCGGAGTTTGGAAGCTGGCGGTTTAATACCCCCGTGCCTAGGAATGCTCGTAAAGCCGTTGGTTCTGCGCCTGATCTCTCTCCGGTCGTGTCGGATTACCGTCCCATCGGACTATGAGAGTTAAGGAACAGAGAGTGCACCTGTGTTTACGCACACACTTGTGCACTATAATATATCCTGTGTACCTCACCTGGCTAATCTCCGTTGAGATTGAGGAGGTTATTAATATTATTATGTATGTTCCGAAATAAAGAATATATTATTTAAAGCTCCATTTACATGATGCAATTGCTTATCTGCGGCATACAATAAATTTGAAGCAAACATAGGTATGACTTCCATCTTCCAAACACTGTTTAGAAGGTGTTGCTTTCATTGTTACTTCTTCTTATGGTTTGAAACAGGGAATAAAATAGCACCATGTAAATCAGGCAATCAGGGCCACGGCGGGTGGGCAGTGCACATTAGTTGCAGAACAGATGGCCGATGGGGCAACCGCGTACCGAAAGACGTAGCTTTAGCACGCCTCCTAAAAGTGGCACCGATGACCTTGTGAAGATCACAGGAATCCGCTGGATGCGCGAAGCACAGAACTGGTCGAAGTGGCAGTGCTTGGGAGAGGCCTATGTCGAACGTATACTTGAACGTGTACTTGTATGATCGTTGTATTTGTTTGGATGTCTTTCGGCTGAAATTATATAGCAGTGATTTCGGAACCATGGCTCATGTCTCATCAGCTTTATAGATTTTATACCTCCATTTTGTCAGTGAAAACCAGCTTCAGACGGCATATTGAAATGAACCTTTTTGGCGCAGCCGTAAGGCACACATTATTGTTGTTAAAACATTTATTTTAGTTTTAATTTTGTTACTTATATTTTGTGTACGATATTCTATTGTTTTATTTCTTAGTACAAGGTCAACTTAACCTTTTCTTATAAGGGCGCTAACCAAATTTGCCATAGCAAACATATCCAAATCATGGTTGCGCATCTCGCAACGCATCTCAAGAGGCGTAGGCGCAATCTGTGACGCAAACGTTGCGTAAACGTGTTGCAAACCACGGTTTATAGTTATAGTATTACTAACTAGGCAATTTATATCGGATTGTTTAATTAGAGAATGTTGGAACTACCTAGAATAGGATAGAATCTAGAATTTGTGACTCCAGCGGTGAAAAATCTGAATATAACGGACAGGTGTCATAGTGCAGTTCATCAGTACCTACCTATAATTATAAAGAACCTTTACAGAGCGGAATGCGTTCTTGACACTTGTCAATTTCACACGAACGTCTACGTGTTTCACGAATTTGGTCTTTATTAGCTATTAGAATTGTCGCACTGATCTATAAGAAGAAAGTAAAATGTGTTTATTGATATTACAGCAAAAAAAAAATCACCTTAAAACTATAAATTGTAGAAAACAATGCTTTTAATGTCAAAAGGGCCTCAAGCTCAGCATAATGTTAGATGAAAATACAAGGTCACCACCTGATGCTGATTTTCAGCTGTAACCCATCATGACATCTACCAACCCAGTGCGGTAGATGTCACGTGTCTTCGAATTTTTGGTTCTAGGACATGCCGGTTTCCTCGCGATGTTTTCCCTCACCGTTTTGAGAGCAGTGGTGATGAATTAATTTACGCAAAGTAAAGCGCCTGCGCAAGCCTAGGACCTACTGCTCGTAGCTTCGGGGCCATTACCAGTGTACCACAACTGCTCTACAAACAAGTAGGAAAGGAAAACTAATCATTTAGCTACCGACTCTAATGGCCATTCAATTACAGTGTGATATCGCTACACATAAACCAGCGTGTGTCATGAGCACCTTGCGTCAATTAACCTCGAACTTGAATACCCACTGTAGCGTGTAGCCGCTGCGGTTGCACAACCACTGCCTGCTGCAAACTTGGTGTGCTCGCTCGCGAATATTATGTTGTGAAAAATATTTGGGAAATATTTCTTGATGTTTTTAGTTTGTAATAAGTATTAATTTGTAGCAATATATGTAAGGTTTTTAGCATTCAATTTTTAAGAAAAAATATTTTATTTTGAGCTTTTTTTTTAGTTAATGTAGGAATATACACAATACTGTAAATATGAAAATTGTTGACCCCTAAGTGGGTAAAGAAAACTAAAACGTCACGAGCCCTTTTCAAAATGACACCATTTTGAAAAGATCTCGTAGGCTGAATGGCCGTCATAATGGTCGTCGGTCAAATGGGATCAAAACAAATGGTTCGGTTGAGTTCCGGCTTTTTTTCATAAATATTAATGATGTTACCAAATCTCACTAGAATAAAACTCTATTTATAATCTATGCTATGAATCGGACTTCAAAGCTAGAGTGTTTCAACTACTTCTCTCTTCGCCCGTTGTTGAAGCTCTTTCATTCATTTTCTGTTCAGAGGTTCCTCAACCTCAGCACGTCAACAACTCAAGAACAACAACTACAACAACCAACACAACTGTGTTGTGTGTGATATTTAATCTAATTATAGAATGGGCAAGATCATCAATCGATCAAACAAAATACATGCTTGTTATGTACTGGACAAACTGTCAATGAATGTGTACATAGTAACGCAGATATTACGATGTAGATATATATGCTATCAGTACCTAGGTTGTGTGCTGGCAATGATTTGCTTATCGGGTCTTATCGCCGGTCTGACCAATGAATGAATTGAAACCAGTGTTTATTTATGTACTTGTGACGAAAGAAAATTAAGAATTTAGGTTAGCCTTTATTGAACAGAATTGTTTTTTTACTTTGAGGAAAATACATGTCTAAATGGCGCAAAGTGTGATACGAGCAGGCGCGAATACAGCCTTGGGCTTCGTCCAAACTGAGCCTAAAACTTTAAATTATCATAACATAGTTTTATAACCTGTAGTTTTACTCTGTATAACGTTTATTAAGTACAAAGATATATAGATAAGTTGTCGTCATCCTCGAAAAGAGGACACTTTGTTCAATTTACGGAAAATAGGTGGCGAAGACATTTTTTTAAAAGGGCTTTCACAGTCTGAGATATTATTTGCCCCCCCTTGAGCGAAAACCTAGATCTGCACCTGGATACGAGATATCGTAAATATACAATTTCGATGCATTCAAGGTGCCTATTTTTATTTAGGTGCATATCGCTCATTTGGAGAAACTTTGACGTAAGAGTTACTTTTTTTACACCTAGGTATGCTTTCCTAACGTAAATACGTTTTCTAAGTATATAAAAGTATCCTATGTGTTAATCCTGGTTATAAATTATCTGTGTGCTAAATTTCATCCAAATCCGTTCAGTAGTTTTTGCGTGAAAGAGTAATAAATATACATCCATCAATCCTCACAAACCTTCGTGTTTATAATATTAGTACCTAGGATTAGTCATAACCAAGAGGCAATGTTTATACCTATATTTTAAATGTTATTTGCATAATCAGACAGTTGGGGCAATGATCCGAACTTACCCAACTGCGCTACGAAATACTTAGGTGGTAATATCGTATAATTGCTTCACTGCTAATCTCAATGTCAATTGGTTGCGTTTGTGTTATTTTCGCGATTAATTATCGATATTTATTTTAAGATTTGAAATATTTACTGAGTTGTGTCCATGGTGGGTATTAAATGATCTCCAGACAAAATGCTTAAAATCAACGTTCCACAGGATTTTGCTAGTTCAGTTAGAGAAATATTTTATTGATACATAGGTACTTCTAGACCTAGTTTCTAACGTGTAGTCACTCACATGTTTGTTTTAAAGTAAATTTTAGCGATAGTTCTGTTTTAATAAAAGGTTGCAAAAATAGTGCTTTAAACTGAATTTTGCAATTTTTGCCAATTTCAACGGACACTAGCCATCGACGCGGGAGATATTATAGAACACAAGTGTGTATGTGGACATAGATTCATTCTCTTCCCTCACTTTCATAGCCCGATGGGACGGCAAACCGACACCATGTCCGGCTATAGCTCAGGCGCAGAACCAAAGGCACGGTATCACACCGACAACTCCAAACTCCGGGCTGTACATAAGAAATTCCTAATTTAATTTAGTTGACCCTGTGTTGTGTCACAGGATACGTAAGTGACAAAAACGCGACCAGCATATTTTTTTTATTTCGTTACCCCTTTTATTCAGTTATTCCCACAATATTTGGCGCCTAAGATGTCTTGGCGTATATATGTCGCAGCCAACTGGTTAAATTAGCCGTTCAGTTAACCGCCTAGCCTTTCAACTAAACGGCGGCCGTTCAACTAACGGCCTAAATGATATTCAATTACAGTTTAGGTTGTAAGTCTGTAACCAATCACGCGCGAGCCGAATTGGTCGCAGTAATTAAGGCATTGCACCCCGACCAAGTGGGTTAGGTTAGGTTAGAACTGTGATCAACCGCGTGCGAGCCGAGGGAGGAAGCGAGGCGAGCACTACTTCTATAGGCCAGGCAGTTAACTGAACGGCTAATTTAACCAGTTGGCTGCGACATATATACATACAAAATATTTGTAGGTATATACAGTATGGTTTATTTGTGGCCTGCATATTAATTTGTTGTAACAGGTTTTTGGTCACAATTTTAACGCTGGTGTTTGATTTTCATTTACATAACATAATAAGAGGTAGGTTAGGTAGACATTTTAAGTCCCATAATAACATACTTCCTCTAACCGTCATCCTGTCACTCAAAACTATAAAGGTATCTACATCAGTGATGTGCAATTATATAAAATACGTAGGTAGGCATACATATTACGCCTCATTATTTCTTTGTTTCCCTCGAACAGTGTATGTAATTTTCATAATAACAGAGGTGGAAAAATACTTAGGTACATAAAGTGGACAGAAAAATTCGATTATGATATACAATCATTCAAAATTTCAATAAGTCATGTTTTGTTAATTTTAAAGCTAAATTTCCAATTTAATGTTGGTGATATTCACCAGTGATGTTGGTTTGCTTGGTAACATGAGAAAGAAAAGAAAGAAAATATTAATTTAGCATTATTTAGCATTATTAATTTAGCACAGACGGCAGATTTGCAGGAAAATATACCTCCTGGCTATGCCAAAAAGGCTCAGTTCAGCAAAAATGCCAGCCAGATAGTGCTTGACGCTGGTGTTTAAAAAATATTTTAAAGAAAGAAAAAGTGGATATTGCTACTCGTACAGGAGGATCACAAACCAAACTAAACAAAGTAAAAAATAAAACAAATTAATAACAAAATAATATTTTCTTTTTTTTAATAATATTACAACCTCTCAAGTGCCGTGACTTCCACAACTCAGGTTTTTTAATATCAAAATAAAAGACGCGTGTTTTTAACCTTTAAAATGATCTTGAAAACAAAACTATTCAAGTTCGTTCAATTAGTAACTTAATTAACATTTAAAACCAGCACCTATTAACGACATCGGTTCTTTTTTCATTTGTTACTTGAAGTTTGCCGGATCTGCATGCAGATAGAAATTTGAATTTTACCTAACTAAACTAGCGTAGTGTGGTTCGCCCCCCCCAGCTAGATGACCCGACGACCTTGAAAAGGCGACTGGGGCCTATGCTGGGGCAAACTGGATGCGCAAGGCGGATTACAGGATGTTGTGGCGCAGCCTGGGTGAGGCCTATGTCCAGTCGTGAACTGCGATAGGCTGAGATGATTGATATATTAATCAACCTTTAGCGTACTTAAGTCTTCAGTTTGATCCATCTAACTGCAGGGGTTTGAAAAATCGTTAGTTCCAACGAAAACACGGCTCCCCCCCCCCCCTTCGGCACCTTAGGTCCTTAGTTCTCAAACGTTTTTCTTGCCGAGAAAAACTACGGTTTATTCGCCGCGTGTACGCATCATCGTCAGTCAGTGTTGTATGGATCACTATGGAAGCTTGTACATGAACACGGTTTTTTTACGGCACGCTTTATCGTCGTACCGTAATGAAAGTGTGCCATAAGCTTACTGAAAGCATATTGGTGGCCCCAAATCTTTTCTAAATAATGTCTTCAACGAAACCAGAAATTTATAGGAAGTAGCAACTAGTTAGGGTTTCATTGATTATTTAATCTGAATACTAACAAGAACTCTTCTCCTCCAGGACGGACGAGCAAGGCATAGCAATGAAGGTGTACAACGGCATCGCGATAGCGTTGGAGATCCTGGTGTTGTACGTGAAGATGACGGCCACATTTCTGCACTGCATCTACCAGTTCTTCGTGCCGCCGGAGCCTAAGAGCGTCAACGGGGAGATTGTACTGGTGTGTATTATTATCTTCTTCGAGTTAAAACTTTACTGAAGCGTTATGGAGGACCCACCACCGCCGTGTGTGGGCCGGGTTTATCAGTGTAGAGTATGAGTGAACTTTACACCCTGTTCCTCTATGAGTTCAATAAGTTTGCAAATGGATGCTGCTGGCTATCCAACTGACTCCGAAATTACCAAACAGTTCAAAGCCTTAATTTTTTTCTATAACATCTTCTTGTCTTCTTTTAGATAACAGGTGCAGGTCACGGCATGGGTCGAGAGACGGCACTCCGGTTTGGCAAGCTGGGTGGCATCATAGTCTGCGTGGACATCAACCCCACCGGCAACCAGGAGACAGTAGACCTCATCAAGGAACAGAAGGGAAGGGCTCATCGATATGAGTAAGTAGACCATTTATCATGGAGGTATAAATAAAGCCAATGACATTGAAAGCTGACGCACAGCAATGCATAATTTCTCCTATCTGAATGAATGAAGTCAACATTTTTCTATGGCGCTAACGATAGAGGGAATATCGTAGTGATTGGCAACGATATTTTTAGTTTTCAAGTCATCGCTCACAATATAACTAACACGTTACAACAAAACAAAAAATTTTAATTAATAGGCTGTCCGCATTCCGCATTTTTTCATCACAATAGCTGGCTGACATGTGTACCTACCGAGTTAATTGCCAAATAAATGAATTTACTCCTATAGAAACACTTCAAATGCAAATTATTATAACCGAGTAGGTACTTCTGAACACCCTTTTTTTTTTCAAAGATGAAGAATCACGGACACGGGACATGGGACACGGGACACGGGACACGGACACGGGAGTGTCAGACTCTTACTGACTAAAACCCATCCGTGTTCCTTCCTTAGCTCTTTATGTTCCGGGGTAGCGGTAACCCTTTCGGACAATCCCGCTGCAACTTCTGATCACCCTAAGTTCTTAAAATCAATACCTACGTTGGCAGTGGATGCACATACAATTATCGTTCAAATATGTTTCCAATCACGGATACTTATAAGACAAGTATAAAGCTATGATGTGCCAGCCTACATGTTAGATAGATACCTAAATTTGTAGGTGTATATTAGGATGAGAATAACAGAACATAATTTATTAATGAAACGGGATTAGTTATAGAGTATTGTTAAGATTATTATCTTTTTTTAATAAGCCTGCATCACGCCTACGTAGTTTACAGTGAATACATAATAATATATTATTTCCCCGTTGTGTCATTAAGAGGACATGCGGGTGGTCTTTTCTCCATAGAAACGCTCTCGTCTGTTAAAGCAATGATTTTTTTACAGAATAATAAATATTCACTACTTGCATGTCCCTGTTTTCCTTTTTGATGATACATTATTTTTATATGCACTAGAACCCTCAAAAAATGCCGATTTAAACCGCTGTCAACAGAGGCCTAGTTTACAAATTTTACAACTATTAATGAAAATAGAAACACATAGGGACACAGTAGGTATATCTTCTTATTCAGTTTATGAAATATCTTTTACATTGGTTCAATCTTGGAGGAGGAAATAGGCTAGAGCCAAACCTCGAATTATGACTTTTTACCAAGACTTTTTCAAAAGTCTTGGTAAAAAGTCATTTCCTCTTAAGTTTCCACAAAACCAGTTTTAAAAAAATACTCTAATTTTCAACTCTAGTGTAATCCCAAACTCAACCCCACAGATGTGACGTGACAGACCGAGAAGCTATCAATGCCTTGGCAGAGAAGATTCGTCGGGAAGTGGGCGAGGTGACCATGTTAGTCAACAACGCAGGGATCATGCCGTGCAAGCCGCTGCTGCAGACCTCCGAGAAGGAAATACGGAGCGCGTTCGAAATAAACATCATCGCTCACCTATGGGTAAGTTTATATACGATGGTATTGGTTGTAACATGGATGACTAGATTTTGCCGTTTAATTTGCAAGTTTTATGCGGAGAATTCACTGTATAATGTATTTTCTTAGTAGAGATATTAAGAAATTCGCAATCTCAGTACCATTTGAATCTCAGTACCATTTGAATCTCAGTACAATCTCAGTACCATTTGAATCTCAGTACAATGTTGAGTTCCAATTTGCCTACTGGCAGACTGCTATTTGGAAATGAAATTGTTTATTCTGTAGGATCGGAATCACTCGTCATATTACAAAAATAAAAAAAATAAGCTAGATGAGGTCGGTGTGACCTATCTGACTACTCTGAGAAGAAAGGCCGAAACAAACTAGGAGTTCAGTCTCTTTTATAAAGTCCAGACATAAGTGGTCAGATCATGTGAAGACCGTGAAGATTGATGTCTGAAATGGTCTTTTGAAGAAAGTACCACAAAGATAAATCTTTATTGAAATAGTAAATAAGCAAATAATAAGTAATACCTAATTAATTAATAAAAATACCAAAATTAAATATTAATTTAACTAAAAGATTGATGGACCTTAAAAACAATCTTTTGTATTGCTGCATAGCTATGTATTCACAACTATCCGGCAGGCTATCGTATAGAAATTGACACATTTCGATAACGATTTGCTATTTGCTTTGCCCCCGATAGCAAACAGCTGTCGGAAGAGTAGCGGTGCTCTATTTGATTTAGGGCTGATTTTTATCGAAGGAATCATTTTGAATTTTTGACAGTTCTTCCATACAAAAACTGTCAGACGTCAATTTTATTCCACGAATAAAATTTATCCGTAGATCGAAAAATCTGCTCTTATAATGACAACATTTTCGGGTTATGGACTTGTGAAGTGAACAGCGTTTAGAGGACTCCTACGATAACATTGATTGATGTTCGATACGTAACGGAAGCGTAGCGAATGGTTGTGAGTAGCTATGCAGTTTTGTTTTTGTTAGTATTCAGTCTAGTAATCCCATAGAATATTTTTAGAGCATTCAGTTATGTACTGATAACTAAGATTTTTGTATCAATATAATTTAAAAGAGTGTCTATAGAGGTTCTTGCCCGTTCTTCTCCATAGGTACCTACTACGCTTTGGAATGGTCAGTTAACCAGCTTCATATTTCTGACCGACCGACTTCATGACAATTCAAAAGTGCCTGTAAATGGTTTACTTAATTGACACAAATGCTTTGGGTTTGAGTTTGACACTTCAAACCAATACAGTTGCTAAACAAATACTTCCACAAACATAACCAACATCTGCTTACCTCTTTCAGCTCCTGCAAGCTTTCCTACCCTCAATGAAGGAGCGCAACCACGGCCACATCGTTGCCATGTCGTCAATGGCAGGAGTGATGGGTCTTCGTAACCTGGTGCCGTACTGTGCCACCAAGTTTGCAGTCCGAGGACTCATGGAAGCCCTGCATGAAGAACTTAGAGAGGATAAGGAGAAGGACTACAGTGGTGTAAGTATAAACTGATGGCATAACTAGCTTTAGGTATCTTTCTGACTGACCGACCCCTTAATAATTCAAAAGTGCTTTGTAAATGGTAACCGAAGTAGTGCTAAAGTCGGTTGTTTCAACTGTTGGTTAACGTAACATACGCAAGGCAAGGCCATAACTTTCTAATTGTAATTTGAAACAACGCTTCTTTTTTTGTTTAACGATAGTTAGCCCCATTTTTGACGTATACATACGTCAAGTGGACGTGAAACAACCCGCCCTAAGTGTAAATTTATCAATCAATTGTTGGATGGAATTATTGTTCTAGATTTTAATGTGCATTGATAGAAAAATAGTACACGGCTTGTCAATAACAGTGTACCTACTGATGGCCTGATTCACCATCACCTGTTGAGCTTAGCTGGCAGATCATACTAATATTATAAAGGCGAAAGTTTGTGAGTGTGTGTGTGTGTGTGTTTATGTTACTTCTTCACGCTCAAACGACTGGACCGATTTTGATAAAAGTTTGTATGGAGATAGCTGACACCCTGTATTTACATATAGGCTACTTTTTATCCCGATATTCACACGGAATCGACACTTATGCGGGTGAAACCGCGTGGCGCAGCTAGTAATTACATAAAGGTAGAACTGAATATTCAAATATGATAAAAATCAAATAAATGCGTAGCGTAATAGGGGTAGGCAGAAACTACTGAACGCAGGACGTAAAGTCTATTCAAACTTATGTTTCAAATTAATATTATTTCAAGTTGAAACAAATATCAACTTAACAATATAAATAATAATATAATATCATTATATATAATATCAACTCAAAAAGTTACAAAATGTTTGAAGTTGCAGCGTAAACTGAACTTTATTATGTAGGAATTAAAGTAATTTATCCATAAATCCATATTTGATTAAATTTTTGGCAATTAAATCGCGAATGCAGATTTTTTAATTATTTTTTCTAAAGGTTATGTATAAATGCGTTAGCGTCGAGTTTTAAGCTGATCGATAGGTACCTACTATGTAATAATGTAAGACTCTTTAAATGTCGTCCGTTTTAGACTTTAAGCACTTATTTTCATAATGATTAACAAGTTTTAATTCCTGAATAGTGACTAGTTATTTACTGTATTCAATCGTCATCGACTGTCAATATGATCTTCCAGAATGGCGACATGGTCAGAGGTCAAAATTCAAAGTGGCATACCTAGGTACAGACGCCAGCACATCAAGATACTTATCAGATCTGTCAAATTTCTTTAATAGATTTTCAACATTATCGTTAAACAGTAAGGTTCAAAGTTGATTGGGAAAATTTGACAGTTTCGGGTAGCTTGATGTGCAGGCGTCTGTACTTACCTGCAAATTGCTATTTCTCATTTAGGTATTAGGAAAACATAAAAGCTGTGTCACAAACTATGCTCCACCTCCTATTATGCCCTCTGTGCCCTAAAACATGCAGCTAAAGTGACCTCTGCGCTGCCACCGACAAATCCGTGGAAGTGACGAAGTTTTGGCCCAGCAAAATTTAAATAACTGTCGTGCCAGCGACACCGGTGCCGACAAATCGGGATCGGAAAACCTGCATCTTGGTTCAAGCAAAAAGCAAGAATGAAGTGTACTTTTTCCAAAACTTCAATCAGACGTTGGCAATCAATACCTAAATAAAAATACCACTTATTTCCTCTTCCAGATAAAATTCACAGTTATCTGCCCGTACATCGTGGACACGGGTCTGTGCAAGAACCCTAAGATCAAGTTCCCCTCGCTGATGAAGATCCTCACGCCGCAGGAGGCGGCCGACAGCATCGTCGACGCCGTGAGGAGGAACTACCAAGAGATCACCATCCCCAGCTCGCTCTACTACATCAACATGGTAAGTTGACACAATACGGAGTCGAGTAGGTGCCGTGCGAGGACACGAGCCGGACTGAGCTCACGTGATGGATTACAGCATTTACATTTGACTCTCTGTCATACAGAGGAGGCCTGTGTCCCAGCAGTGAAAACATTGTGGCTAATTTTAGCTAATTAAAGCTTATGCTATGTGACTTACTTAGATCATAGAATATTCCTCAGAGGTTTCAATCACATGGAATAAAATCTAGGAAATCGGTATTTACGCTGATTTTGCATAATAAACATTTGAAAAAGAGATAAATAAAAATAAACTAGAGTCACGCCAGCGATTTCTACGCCCGTCTCGATGGTGACCAACTTTTTAAACGATTAAAAAATTATTCTGTAGATCAGGTGAGTTTGATAACATTGAAAGGTTAAATCTCATTTTAAGATCTAATCATGCTTATAACTTTGACTAGGGTTAAGTCAAAGATCTCGGAAGATGGGTCCCTCCATATCCGGGACCTCACAACATCATCATACTCAAAAAACAACAAAAACAAAAAAAAAAAATTAAATAACTGGTTGCATCATAACATTTTTCATTAAAACCAGCTTGTTACATTCCCGTTAGGTAATAGGTATAATGATCTCTGTCTTGACGCTCCGGTCAATGTTGAAGCTGGACAGGTCGGAAACCTGATTGGTACTTTACCTACCTGTGGATACTTATATATGAATAGGTTGATAAAGATTCGTTGTCTATTTTCGGCGGATGACAGTTGAGTGGTTATCAAACAAAAGTAAATGTTTTTATTATAAAGAAAAAAATTTAATGATGTTTACATTTTTTTTAAACATATTTTGTGTTTCTTTGTTAATGTATAAAAATAAAACAAATATTTTTAACTTCCAGATCTGCAGAACTTTCCCGAAGGCAGTGCCTTTATATCTAAAGGACTTCTTAGATTCAGGATTAGAAGCCCAATCCTAAATTTTAGAACAAAGTTTTTCTAATGTCCTAAGGACATAATTATCACCCTGACAAAGTTAGGCAAAGATTAGGCTCAAGTTGCATGGACCAAAAATTATTTTAGGCAATATTTAAGAAAATCATTGCTAAGAAAAGCATTTTTAAAACATGGATCGTTTGAAAATATTGATATTTTGATACTGAATTAACTATAAAATAGATACTATAAAAAGGTCCAGTAAATAATGAAAAAAAAAATGACTGAAAATTACAAAATTTTGTTTTTTTTTTTAACTTCTAAAGTTCGGAAATGATTTTAATTTTGAGACAGGAATTTTTTTTTTTATACAACCTTAAAATAGTCTACATTTAATATGATATTTGTAAGGGTTTGTACATTTTTCTTTAATACCTATATTAATGACACACACCCAACGTGTGTTTGCCGATAGATGTATAAATGTAAATATAAGATTAATTCAGGAAAATAATTTAAAATAAGTAAATATATAATTTTTTCGACGACTTATCAAAATACCTTTTCATTTAATAGTTTTGGCTTAAGGCAGCCTGTTTTGGTGTATTACAATATCAATGCATGTTTTTTTTTCTTTTTTTTTTTTGTTTACTGGGCAATTTTAGTAGTGCAATGTCTTAAATAATTAGTAGTCAAAAAGTTTTCTAAAGTTTACACTTTTCTGATTACTTATACGATTTAAAACTGACTAAACCCCCTTTTTACTTTTTTTCATGGTGTCGTCATAACCTGAAATTGCCCATTAGACCGTTTGTACCTACTGAAAAATGCTTAATTTTACAATAAATACCTATTTTAATTTTTTTAGATTAGATTAGGATATTATTTATTGTGTAGAAGTCACACAATATGCTATTATGTGATATGCAGTGCCTACATTTTACTAATATGAGTGAATTTATTATTTTAGAAATCTTGCCTTTTAAAAATATACCTACCTATTCATCTACAATATTTTATACTTCATATACTATTCTATGAATTAGTATATATGTAATATATTATATTATGTTGTACTGTATAATGTTATTTTACATACCTCCTACGTATAATAACTAATATCGTGTTAATAAATGTTTCTCATTATTATAGTTACCAGTAATTTTGTGAAAGTATAATTTATTAATTACAAAAAATATAATTACTTAAATATTGTAAAAGTTGTTTTTTTTTCAGGTTTTAATGCTAGATAAGAATTAGTATTGCAATAGTTTCAAGTAGATAACAATTATTATTACATGTGTTACTGAATTTTTAAGTGCCATCATAAATAAACTACAGTGGATCTATAACATGATATTATGTATTTTTTCGTATATTCTTATGAGGACATGGTTTGTCAACTTTGTATAATAAATTACTGACTGATTTGACTGCCCCGTTGGTCTCGTGATTGCAAGCGCGACTGCTGAGCGTGAGGTCCCGGGTTAGATTCCCAAGTCGGACAAAGTGTTATTGGGTTTTCTATTAGGAATTTCTTATTAACAGCCCGGAGTTTGGAAGCTGGCGGTTTAATACCCCCGTGCCTCGGAAAGCATGTAAAGCCGTTGGTCCTGCGTCTGATCTCTTCCCGGTGGTGTCGGATTGCCGTCCCATCGGACTATGAGAGTAAAGGAACAGAGAGTGCACCTGTGTTTACGCACACACTTGTGCACTATAATATCATCTGCGTACCTAGTTAATCTCCGTTGAGATTGGCCACCGTGACCGAAATCGGTCGGGAGGCTATTATTATTTATTATAATAAATTAATAACAATGGCTTGCTAAAGACTGATTAAGATATTTTAACAGTTTTCCTATTTAAAATCTGTAAAATTATAATTTATTCTTCGGATAAAATATCTGAAAAATCAGCCCTTACAGGTACATAGTGTACTAACTTATTATTGTAAATAAATAAATAGTAAAAAGAGATTAACTACGTAATGTAAAAAAAGCGCGAAAAAGAACTTGTATGTTTCGTTTTGACCTTTTAGTATCCGTTATTTTTCCTTTTACTTAAAACCGTTTAATCTAAACAATGCCTATTTGTTAAGATTATTTCTTAATCTTTTTTAATTAAAGTTGACGACCATGACCGATTATTTTATATTTCTTTTTATTTGCTTTTGAAGTGTTTACTGTGTGTTGATCAAGTTTGACAATTAGTTTAAGGTTGTGATGCCTGTTGTTTGTGATGTTTTTGAATGTGCTACTGAATACATGGAAAATAATTATAATTAAAGTTGTTTTTTTCGCACCATCATCTTCTGCCTAGCCTTTTCACAACTATGTTGGGGTCAGCTTTCAGTCTAACTGGATGCAGCTGAATAGTGAATAGCCGTACTTAACATGTAGCAACTGCCTATCTGACCTCCACAACCCAGTTACTGGGTAACACGACATACCTTTAGTAGAACTGGTTGTCAAACTCGGGCGTCTGACGACCCAGAAATATTGCGGCAAACGTAGCTTAATCTTCGATCGACTCGTGCAGCTGTTATTACTTAGCCACGAGCGAGATATATAATTCACACAAATAGATAAAAAAAAGCCTAATAAATTCTCAATCTATTTATTTCAAGTTTACATTTTGATTATTCACAATTAAAATGTACAGTTTTTGCTACATACACATAAGTACTACTGACACTTTGGCGTATAATCACCTTATTTGTAACGATGCTAACTTTACCTTACCTATACGATATTAAAGCAAAATACAACAGCTTTAAAAAAATAATAAGAATTAAAAAAAATGTTTTTTTTAGATTTGAAGTCGGAAACCAGTGCTCTGTAGGTAGATACTATTTTTAAAAGCTGGTGTTTTAATAAATCTTAATTCTCTATTTGATCAAATTGAAGGCAGATTTTATTGTGTTATTAGAAAGGAATTGTACAAAATGAAATAATTTAACTTAAAAAAGTATTGAACATATATTTTTATATACGTAATATCTATATACAAAGATACACACATTAAATTTTATTGCTCAATTTTCGTTAGTCTTGCAAAGCAAAAATGAATGTGCGCATTTACCGTTATATTTATGTACTTTTTCTAATTTTTCTATTAGTGTTACATATCTTCAGGGCGATAATAATACTCTTATGTTGTAGCTGAAACACCTGAACACAGAGTTTAATTTGAACATAAAATTGCAATTCAGATGTTTACCTCTTAGCAAAGTAACCTTAGTTAAAATATTATGTATGTATTTCAAACAAAAATCTCGCAAACTTTTTTCACATCGCTCTTCATATTATCTTTTGTATTTTTATAAATATGCTTAAGTAAGTAGTAGGTAATGAAACACGAATTTGCAAAATTAAGTGACTTATCTAATTCCAACCCTACTCTTTCGAATAACAATGAATTACAGATACATACCTAAAACATAAGGTACTAGCAAATAAATTAAACTTATTCATGTAATATCAACGTATTTTACAGCATTAAATGCTCAATTTAGCGATAACAATTATTTCTAACACATACCTTCTTAAAATATTAATTAAATATTATTTTTATTCATGATACAGTTACCTTCTAACACAGACATAATTATCGTCATCATTGTGATAAAATTCTCCAATAAACCTACTCTGACATTATGGATACGTAAATGGTAATTATTAAAACAGCTAATGTCAATAATTTTCTAAGCTTCATTCGTATACAATACACCAATAAAAATAAAATTTAAAAAGGTAATTTTAAACAATGCTTTTGTTAAAAAAAAAAGGTTCAAACTAATTTACATTTAGAAAAATTGTACTCGGTATGTTTTCATCAATATTATACTCAGTAATAGTTAAATCGAAATTAAACTCAGTGATGGTTAAATCGAAATTATACTCAGTAATGGTTAAATATAAATTATATTCAGTTTAAAGTACCGTATTTCATGCCGAAATAGTTGTCAAGCTATGTTGCAAGTCGTCAAGTGTGAATAATTGCAACAATTGCACATACCTATATGTTGGTTATTAATAAAAATGAAAAAACATGTTATTTACATATACTTGCAAGCTTTAACGTCTTAGTACAGTAATATTTCAAGGTCTACTATTTAATGCGAATGTTGTGCCAGAAAGGAAAATAAATCATGACCATTTTATTTAACTAAACACCCCCTGCTTTTACGACTTGACAAATCATCGAGATTTCTATAATATACCTATCTAATAATTATTTGAGTTTAATATTTGTTTTGCAGACACATGAACCTTCCAGAATAAATTCCCTAAATGAAGGCGGAAACCCCATCAAAATCACATAACCATCCACGAACAGCGAATTTATGCCCTTTGCCCTGCAGTGAGGCAATAAGTACAGGCTAATTACGTCAGATGTTTTTTTTTTTGTTAAAATATTTAATCGTGCCTTTTTCCAACTGTTTTTTGTATCATTCTACCAATCCTGCAAAGGTTGTGCACTTCTGGTTAACTTCTCAGGTCCAGTTGAAAACCACTATTTACAGTTGCATTTTCGCTGAACTGAGCGAGTATTAGGTATAGGTATTATCTGTGACTATGCCTTTTTGGCGCGGCCGTGAGGCAAACTTTCCCGCCAATTTCTTACATCGGACATTAAACTTTTTATTTGTTTTTATCTAATGTAGGTACATAATATGGATCTGGTGTATTGCGTGTCTGTTAGTACTAAGTATTTTCTTTATTTCTACTTCAATCAAATTCACAAATGATCCCTCATGGCACAACATAATAAATATTTGTAGGTATCAACACAATTATCTACACATCAATTTTAACTAATAATTGACTTCACTCTCTTAATACATCGGAAGCAAAGTTAAAGAAACTCACAAAAATCACACTAATTGTCATACAAATAACCTATAGGTAATGCAATTCAATCAATACCTAGATACCATTTTCTTATCATCAATTTAGTGCTGAGTTTTGCTAAACTTACTTAAAATAACTTAGATTAACATAATAAAAGCCACATTTTTTTTTCTCAATCTTTGGTAAGTACATGCACTATACAGTTTAATTTAATTTGTATTAGGTACTACTAATTTACAAGTAATAATGAAAATATTTCCAATTTGAAGATATATTTATCGAGGCAAACACATAGACATTTTTTTTATGTCCAGCCCACTACTAAGACACCTATTAGATTCAAGGTCCAAGTTATGCTGCGTTCGCAGTTTTGCTAATTGCAAAACTTAAACTTCTTATCGCAAAGGAAGGTAAGTACACTTTTCGTTCTAGCGCTCATTCGTCAATTGTGCAAAAGCATATAGAACTTGGTTCCAACTGGGTGTCCTACGACATCTTTCAAGTGTTTGCTTTTATTATTTGAATGTGGTATATGTAGTTATCTTTTGTAGTTGGTCACCTTTCCTTTTCAACGTGTGATCTTTAAATCAAAGGACCAAAAAAACTGATAAAAATGTTTGTCCAGCCCCGATAATCTCTCATTTCTATCCTAATTAACATTCCTTACATACTTCACGACTAAAATATTAATCTTCCTTATTAACTCCATTCCGTTCTGGTCCACTACCTTATATTCTTTTATATTTTATACTTCATTTCTTTAAGTAATTTATTTTTAATTCCAAATCCATTGTATGCTTTGATATCATTCTTATTTACATTTTTGTCTTGAGGACAACAACTCCTAAGATATAAATAAATTAAACAAAAAATTTGAAACAGAAATACAACATAATTATATCTACTTATACAAAAAAAAAATATATTTTCAAATTATATTTTTTATTCAAATTATATTTTTATGAATTGGACTGAAAATAATAAACAATGCATACTTTTATAGCAGAAGAGGCCATTTCCCAAGTCAAGGCCTTGGAATTATCCAAAGCGAGGCCGTGTCATGATTCTATGTAGCGTCGGAATATTTGTAATAGAAAAACCTAATTAATGAATATTCTGTAAATTATACTTTGGCACAAAAATATACATTAGCTTATTTTGCAACGACAGCATAAATAATACATTAAAGGTATTTTATTACCTAAAGATAAGATTTAGTTAGCTTTTGGCATGTAATTAACGGTTCCATAGTGCTTATCCGGACATTGTGGAACAAGCCTTAACATATTGCTAAAAGAAAAATAAATTGCTGTATTTTTTATAGTATTTCTCTATTCATTTACAGTCATCAAGTTTGTACGTATAGAGTATGGGCAGAGTTAGAGGTAGGTAGATTAAAATATGTCAACGTCTTTCAAGTGTTGGTAGTTGCGGTCCCAGTAGCCACCGTTGTACAGCCAGTCCTCCTGCTTGGTGTAGGGATTTGTACCTTGACTGAACCACCTAGAACAAAGGTAGTTGTGGTTAATTTTGCAGTGTTTTCATGTCATAAACAGACTAAAGTTGTACTATATTTCCCAAAAAACACCAGAAAATATTTTTTTATGTCACGGATTACCAAAATAGTTAATTAATGATTAATGTGCCCTTACAGTAAATCGGGGTTTTTTACTCAACCATAGGTATCTATAAAATATAACATTCATAACGTAAGTATAAGAACGGTCTACTACTGACAAAGCCATCACTTGTCAATAGATAATGATAATACTGATTCGTACAAAACTCCGTTGACGCGCAATAATAAAGATATAAGGTACTATAAAATTGTCCATAAATCAAAAACAACCTGTTACTATGAATTCAGTATATGATTCTGGCACCTTAAAACGTAAACAAAAGCGTAGTCTGCAGACAAACACATCAATCAAAGTCAAAGTCTTACCTCGGCTGCCAAGCCTCAGGAGACTTTTTGAGCAGTTTCCTAGCAGTCCTCTGCTTCTCCTCAAGCCTGGTCTTCTCAGTGGCTGCAGCATCGATGTCTCCTTGCTCCAGCAGCCTGACGTCAGGCCTAAGCCGGCTGTCCGTGGGACAGAGCTGGCCTTTCATGTCCCTTTCCAACTCGTTGAGGGACATCGCGAATTCGGTGAACTGGTAGTACTGGAAATTGGAGAAAGGGGTTGTGGTGTAAGGTTACGATGTAAGATTAAGAAGATCAACAACACAGAATTTTTCTCTGTATGAAACTCTTAAAGGTTTTCGAAATGTAAGCAATGTGATGTGCGCAGTTGCATGTATCTAGTAGGTAACTCACAAAGAAACCAAAATTCGACAAGTGCCAATGTGTTTAATAACTAATAACCGACCAATGATATTGCATAGCATAGCATTGTCATCCTCAACCCAATTTATTTAGTCCTAGTGTCCTAAGGGTAGTCAAAGGTTGCATCTACATCGCCACATCCGAATTACGCGTCATACTGACGTCACGCAAAATCCTGCATCGCGCAAGCAAAGTTTACAGCGCGACTAGGATATATACAACGTCTCGAGATAATCCTCCGTTTTCTATGGAGAATGTGTGAAATTTACGCCTGCTCCTCTATAACATTAAGGCATTCTAAAGAATCTGCAGTTGGAATATTAGCAGTTACTTCCCTATTTGTTCCACGGCGATGTCCAGTTAAAGAAGATTGATAGGGTCTACTAATTAGTGTGTAGATAGCTGGACAGGTATTTAGATTTACCTGTGCGCTAGTAGCAGGTCGCGGCCTCGCCTCCCACAACGTGACGGAGCCCGCAATCTCAATGTTATTGGTATCATCTGACTTCGGAACGTCTTCGGAATTCTCCGCATCGTCCGACTGGAAATGAAGAACGGATTTAAGATTATAAACAGCTCCATAAATATGGCAATAGGCTGGCCCCCTTGAAGCTGTTCAACTTAGCCACCATCTTCTAGGGCGTTTGCGAGAGGACACAAACACTTCTTAATACATGTGTGACGTGGTTGTCCTTTTTAGGACAACCTCATGCCAATAGACCAATGGACTTACTCAAGAGTAGATACTCACGTCCTGAATAGACATGGACCGCAGCGCGCCAACCTTGAAGCTATTCAACTTAGCCAGCATCTTCTTGGGTGTGTGCGACGGGGTCTGCGCGGACGCCTCCTCGCCGCGCTCCTTGGCCCACTGCTCGTACGCCGCCGCGCTGCAGCACTTGATGTACTCCGTCCACTTTCCGTATAGAAACTTGACGCGTTTCTTACTGGAATGTAAGAAGAGAAACAACAACAACAATGAAAGGATGTTTTTTTTTAAAAGAAATTACGTCATGGTGAATATGATCATGATCCTGTCTCGTATATTGACTGGTCTCACAAGATGTGGATTGATGGTATGAGATCATTATCGCAACTCTTAAGGAAGACCGTTATTAAGATTGTTGATAACAAGATAAGCAGCCAAATTTTCTTCGTCAGTGCACTGACGATGATTATCCGGTCGCTCTAGGCGGTTCAAATATTGAAAGCAGACATTTCTGCAAACGATATACACGAGCTAGTTATTTGTCATAAGCGTCTATGTAACATGTCATCTGATTAATGACGGTATATACCCCTGGGACCTGGAAATATCTTGATGGCCCTGCCCGTCTCTTGGCTATGGTGTAAAACGGCTTAAAAGTTAACCTACTATGTAAGGCCTATATCTTGCATTTAATTAGTAAATACAAGTTATAGGCACTTATTTATAGGTACTAATAGGAAGAAAACGTCGTGTATGGTGCAACACTACTCTGAGCGGGAATCAAAACTTGTATCCCCGCTCTATGCGGGTGTGGTTTTGTTTTTGGTTGGGAAGTCCTTAGCGGTGCGCATGTGATTTACTACGTCTATGAAGTGTACATCTCTGTGTAATTTTCTTATTAATTAAATATTCAAATATATAAGGAACTGATAGTGTTTTCTTTAATATAGTACTCATCATCTGCCTAGCCTTTTCCCAACTATGCTGTGGTCGGCTTCCAGTATAACCGGATGCAGCTGGATACCAGTATTTTACATGGAGCGACTGCCTAACTGACCTCCACAACCCATTTACTGGGTAATACGATACCCCTTGATAAGACTGGATGTCAGACTTTCGGCTTCTGACGACCCGTAACGGCTGTCAAAGATCCACGAATGACAACCGGGACCAACGGCTTAACGTGCTTTCCGAGGCACGGAGGGGTCTCGGTACTTATGTAAAAATGGTCACCCATCCACAGATCAACCGCGGCAAGCGTAGCTTAACCTGATCGATCAACCTGTGCGGGTATTATAGGTGTATATTACAGGTACTTACTTAGCATCGACAATAAACCCGTCCACTCGATGAAGGTCTCTGTTATTAAACCCAGCCGGCTTGAACACCAGGTTTGCCTTCAACCCAACCCCGCCATGACAAGTCACCTCCATAGCTCCGAACTGCTCGATCCACAGCTTGCCCACAATCACGTTGTGGACGCAGCAGTTTACGTTGCTCCAGGTGTAGGCTTCGCCCCATCTGGGTGAGGAAAGAGGAAGCTAAGACTTGAAATGGTAGTGTTAAGGAAGATACGGTGAAGTATAGCTATGTAGTCTAGGGTAGGTATACCCTGCTAAACCATGTACCTACTACATTATCCATCTTTGCCATTTTAATGCCTATGTCAGTATACAGAGTGGTAGGGATATCGGTGCGCAACCTGTATCTAACCATGTGTTGTTGTTGTCGTTGTTTTGTACCATGTGTTGTTGTTGATGTTGTATTGTTTGTTGTTGTTGGTGTTGTATTGTGTGTTCTTTATTTTTTGTTTTTATCTGTGTATTGTGTGCCTTCTAGTCTGTGCTAAATAAATGTATTTTATTTCTTTATTCAGTACATGATTCTAGCGTAGACATTTTTCGTCGGTTATTTAAAAAAAAAATACTTTTCATACATTTTGACCGCGTAATTATTGCACTTTTCTATGAAACAGCTGTTTTTTTTTTATAACTAACGGAAAATGTCTACTCTAGGGGTCATCACGTGCTGAATTTATGGTTTCAGTTTGGGCGTCGATGCCATTTTCTGCCATGCTGTGTATTCAGACGAAAATTCACGATGAAGAATAAGAGGTACAAGAAAAACCAAATTCAAAGACTGAATTTGCCTACATACATTTATGTACTTTTATTGTATTGACGGACCAATTTTTTGTAATACAAGATGGTCCTTCTTTCATAACAATAATTAAGTTCACATTGATGTTAGCAAAATCTAAACAGATAGCCAAAAATGGAAAAACATCGATGTTGGCTAAAAGGTTCTAAAAGGATAGCCAAACACCCGGTTCCGGCCGGATGAGTATTCAGTTCAGCTGTCTAGGTCTAAACACATGTCCGGATGTCCGGTCAAAACGTTTACTTGAAACACTTTTCCGCTGAAATTCTATTGTTGGATACTTTCTTACTTTATCTTAGATAATGGATCCTTTTTAAATACAGTTTTAATCCATACTAATATTATAAATTCGAAAGTAACTCTGTCTGTCTGTCTGTCTGTATGTTACCTTTTCACGCCTAAACCACTGAACAATTTCGATAACATTTGGCAGAGAGATAAATTGCACCCCGGGGAAGGACATAGGATAGTTTTTATCGACATACCTCGAGGGCGAAGCCGCGGGCGGAAGCTAGTTAAAAATAAAACCTAAATTATTCTGAACTAGCTTCCGCAATTTCAAATTTATAATATTAGTATGGATAGTATGGATAATGGATCCTTTTTTAAATAAAATTTAAATTGAAAATAAAACCCAAATTATTCTCAATATCGATGAAAACTCCTCTTTGTAAACGTTAATGATCCATTATTTTGCTGAGCATTAAGGTAACCAAAGAAAAATATTGAACGCGTTACCAATAATTTCAGTAGGTAACGTAATATTTACTTAGTGGATATCAATCTTTGTCAGTTTAACTGTTCAGGTATAACACTTCCAGTCATTTCCAAAGAGTATAAAATAAATAGGAGCCCAAATTATTCCACGAATTTTGCTCCTTTATGTTCGATGGTGATCAATCTTTAATAATGTAACGAAATTACACTTATTAAGGCACTTATCGATATAGAGGACGTAATTTAACAAGGATTTAGTTAATAAAGGCTATTTGAATTGAATATCTCTTTGAATTTATATAACTTTTTCATAATTTAAGTAATTTTTTTTTAAACTTGCTTTAATATCTTGTATAAACTACAAAAATTTATAACAAGTTATTGGTCGTTAAGCCGCTGTATTACAAAGAAAAATAAAGCGCAATTCAAAACTCAAATAATGGTCCAATCGCACAGACACAACTGTCGTTTGTTATCCGGCCGAGTGGCAATTTACTCCGCAAATATTTGCGTAATTTAACACTTTAAAATCTAGCCATAACACACAGAATGTATCTAACTATTTGTATCTGAAAAACGCTACGCTAGTCGGAGGATTTTAATGGTGGAATAGGAAAATGAATAAAAAGATTTTTCGCAGAAATTTGAAGAACCGCAGCATTGAAAGATTTTCACAGTGCAGTCCATTTTTTAGGCACATTATCCAAGTAAAGATAAATAATGATAATTCTAATCTTATGTGCCATCTAACCATGCCAAACCGAATGTCAAAGTTATACTTACTTACTTATTGAAAAAGTTATGAGACAATTTATGATAGGTATATACATCATACTCAAAGCGACACAGTATATGCCATTATACATAGGTACCTTTCTAGAACGTGCACTTACCTCGGCAACTCGACGGTGACGTGTCCCTTAGGCTGTATCTCGACGCTTTTGCCACAGAACTTCAGCTTGGGGTGCACCGAGCCGTGAAACACAAAGTGGGGGCTGTCTGCGTGGAACGCAGACACTGGGGGGTGGTGTGACACCTAGAAATGAGAGAGCATTTAGGGCGAATTTCACAAATGAAAGTGAACGCGATCAGAACATCTGTAGGTAAGTGTCAATATTCCACAACAATGATGACAAGACCCGACAGCTCTTGAACTCAGTTTAGAATTTTAGATGTGCCGATCGAGTTCAGTTTTATTGGTGAAATTAGCCCGCGGTTTATAGAGAAAGTTATAAAAAACATGGCACATAATTTTGACTGGTGGACTAAGATTGTTCTATGAAATGACTATTACAGTCATCTTTTCCTTCATCGGAAATAAGGAATTGTAATTTATCACAGTGACTAAATGTCTAATTCTATCCGTTAAAAAGTAAGTCATGTATAAGATAAGTAGTGTAAAAGATAAGTAATATAAAATAATATATCCGGCTCATGTAATTATCCAGGTTCTGCAATTTTTAAGGACATCCAATCTACTTAAATATCATTAGGTGCACCAATATAACTTATTTTAAAGTAGCAGTACCTATCTTTGGGTAGGTAATTAAGACGTTCAGTAAAAAAAAACGCTCATTTACTTCCGTGATTGTGACGAGTGTTTTTGACGTCATCTCGTGACGTACATCCCATATATCAGTCGATATACTACAGCGCTATACTTCAGTTACTGAAAGACTCTTTTTATTAAAGAGCTCTCATTGTTCTTGCTTAGCGACGGATGCTCAGCGATACAGATGAATATGGACCACGTGAGATATGTAGATCAACTTTATATGAGATTTTGTACAATTTATTTTATATAAGATATGTTGGGGTACCTACGTTCGGCGCTGGGGTAAGACCGTACGAATCAAATTTCCAGATAATTTGGCAATATTTGGCCAAGTTTACCGCAACTACCCTACAAGTCTTAATCCATACTTATAAGATAGTTGCGGTATTGCCAAATTATCTGGAAATTTTATTCGTACGGTCTTACCCCAGCGCCGAACTTACCCCAACATACTGTAGAAGCAATAAATGCTGGCAAACACGTGTAGCTCGGGAGTTAGTCCTGTTCCATGCGCCACTTTTACTTCCCAGGTTAAACACGGAGACACACCCCCTTAAAAGCGGAGTAAAGTTGCAACCAGTAGTACTAGTGTTTTAGTACCTGTAGTGGTGGTGGTAAATTATTCTAAAAATATTGATCAAAAATAAATAATTCGATTTGAAGTTTGGCTTTTACACCGCGTTTACTAAAAAGGGGGTAAGAACTAGTAAAAGGTTTCGGAGCTGTCTTTTGCAACTTTTAACCTCTAAAAAGATTCTCAGCATAGAAATAAATGATCATACACTACAACGCACCAGGTGACGGGGCGAAGATAACACGCGCGTGACTTTTTACGTACATTTATTTTTAAACCGTTTCCTCGCGGTCGCAGATAATATAGGCGCGGTGTAATTGGCTCCGTTTCCAGCGCCCCGTCACGTGGAGCGTTTTGTGTGTGATCCGCCTAAGTGTGTGTGATTTTAGGACTCAAAAATACCCAAATTAACAGCAGCTGCTCGATTCTTCAAGTCACTCTAAAGCCGACTACCACTAAAACTATAGTATAGTGAGATATTGCTAACCCTTTAAAAACAATCTTACCTGTTCGCAAACAGCTCTGAACTCGGGTCGCTCAAGTTCGTACGTCTCTCCAAGTAGAGGGTTGAACGGCTTGCCCAGACGTTCCCAGTTTGATGCCAATGCACTCACAGCGAATGCTAGAAATAAAATGGTGAGAATTAATATGATTAAGTCCGGCTTGCACCCGGCGTTTTACTTTCAGTAAATAATTTAATCACCACTGCTCTCAAAACGGTGAAAGAAAAACATCTTGAGGAAACCGGCATGTTCTAGAACCAAAAATTCGAAGACATGTGACATCTACAAACCCGCTCCGGGCTCTCATGGTGGATTACAGCCCACACACTCTCGAAGAGAAGAGGCGTGTGTTTCAACAGAGGGAACATTATAGCTAGAGTTATTGCTGCCGCTTGCACTACAAATCACTAAATACATTATAAACGAATTAAAAACATCGTTGCTTCTGTTAGTTGTTTGAAGACTCTCCATTTAAGATTGGATACCAATATAAGCCTTTAATATAACAACAAGAAAACAAACAACAGTCTGATAATCCCATCCGATCCATATTATATATCAGAAATGATTCTCCACTAATATAGCCGGAAAACCTGCCATAATTCAATCTTATACGACTACCCTTCATAAACAAAATAAGTAATCTTGTTTATCTCAAATAATGGAAGAATGTGGTACAGGCAACCGCACGTCCTTGCAACGATTTGACATTGAAGACGTCTGTATTTCGTGGCGGTAAACATACATAGTTTTCGTAGTACAAGGGTAACATCTGCATGCTGTTGACCGTACAAGAAGTAGTTCGAAATAGTAAAATATAACAAGATGGTTTCGGTTACATTGGACAAAAACATTTGCTTATTGCAACAAAATATTGGTACAAACGAAAATTGTTTTGACAAAGGAGTTATTATATGTTAGTGTGTTACGAAATTAGTCAGATAGGCAGTCGCTCCATGTAAAATACTTGGTTTTCAGATGCTGCTGCTGTAAAATGCTGGTATTCGGTTAGACTAGAAGCCTACCCCAACATATTTGAGTGTGTTACGAAATTACCCAGCAGATGGCAGCGTCACTTCCGATTTCGGCAATGCACCATTAGATCCTTGTACACCTATAAGACGTGCTGGACAAAGACCTATCCTAAATTCATATATTTCTCTACAATGAAAAATGACGTTGAGGTAAAACCAAAGTTAAACATTACATCCCCTGGCATCAAGCCACAATATTAACAAAACAAAACAGCCAGCTCTGTTATTAAAACAAGCTCAGTTAATTAAGAAAGAAAAATTCTAACGCGAAAATTCCCACAAATTTTTGGAATAAAAACCGTGTGTTTTCTATTAAAAGCACTTTAACACTTAGCATGTTAATTCCACTCGCATAAAGCAAGTTTTTTTATTCGCTCTGTATTCAAGCGCTCTCCATAGCCAGCGCTGTAGTGTAGAGGAACATAAGTGGCAACTTGTTGATTCGATTTAATTTCAATATGTTGAGAAATGGAGAGGGAAGATGAAACTATCTTGTGATTAGTTTTGCTGTATATAGTTATATTGGTTGTACTAAGTTGTTGGAATAACTTCGTAGGAGTTTTAATAGAAATATTTTACAGAATTACAGCACTAGACGGTCACGAAAGATTAAAATGGGCCTCTTCCCACACGTTAAAAATGTGTTTAGTAAGGTTACATCCATTCTTCTTAAAAGTGCCCAGACTCATTGGGCGAAGCTTCAAACTTTGCTGGGTGGAGCGAGTACTGATTTCCATTTTGTTCCATATACAGAAATACGGACACACCACACAGACCTATCTCGGCCTGTCACATTTTATTTTACAGGTCTACCAATGAAGAATGGCACAAAAGGAATGAGGTTATACTCAGCAGTGGGTAGAACTAGGCTGCCAATGGTCTCTAACTTTTAATATAGCAGGAGATTAGAGAGATCTACCTTAATGCTGAAATAATAATAATATCTACTCGTAATCTTTCTAATAAAATCTTCCCAATGCGCCACTTTTCAAAGGCGTGAGAAATACCCTTAGCTGAAGCCTTTGAGCTTCTTAGTTAGTAGCTACTGTTCCTTACCAGCAATATACTCCATCCGAGCTACAGGATCGGTCTGCTCCGAGGCCATCCGCAGCAGATGCGCGTACTCCAGATACTCCAGCATCCTCTGGAGGAAGGACAGCGGCTCGTTGAACACGACCGGCATGGTGATCTTCGAAAGCTCCTTGCCAACGCAGTTCTTTAGCACAGACCACAGGGAGAAGTCGCCGCGGCTGAATTGAGCCACTGGGAGGGAGGTTCTGTGGACAAAAATAGGATTTCTATGAATCAAACTCAAAGCATTTATTTCTAATAAACCAATTACAGGCACTTTTGAATTTTCAAGGGGTCGGTCAGTCAGAAAGATGAAGCTTGTTGCCCATTCCAAAGCGTAGTAGGTATCTATGTAGAAGAACGGGCAAAGAAACTCCACGGACACTCTTCTATATCACTTTTTTTTTTACAAAAATTAGTTACATCATTCATGTTGAAATTATACCTTGTGAGAACCATTTCGAAAGACGTGCACGTTAAAAGCGTCCGTAATAAAAAAGATGGAAAACAAAAACAGTTCAAAAAAAGTTGTAGATAAGAGATGACCAGTCCTTACTGACGGCGCGCGGCGCCCGTTCATGAACATGACTTATGAATCGGCACCATTCAGCTCAACCATTTTGAAGGCATTGACTTTACCATACGTATTGTATGATTAATATTAGTTAGGTCTTTTGAGTTTATTGTGTTATTAGGTTTTTCTATTAGGAATTTCTCAGTAGAAGCCCGGAGTCTGGATCTGTGCCTGGTTGATGACAATAGGCTAGCCTCCAATTACATGGGACTTAAGTTACGGTTGCCTAGAAAAGTGGTGACTACATTCGGCCGTAACGTCCAAATACAGAGCGTTTTTCAGAGCGCTTTCAGTGCTAAGCAGAGCGTTGAAAATCGCGTGAGCGAAAAAAACACGCCGCGGGATAAACACGCCTATGCAAAACTTTTTCATTCGTTAACTTTCTAATTATTCCGCCAGCTGTTTCAAACAATAAAGTAGATCGCTAGCTCGTTAACATCGCCATTTCGAACTATCGACAAAGCTGTTTGAACAGTCTGTCAACCTAATGACTTTACCATTTTGAACATCAATTCCCAGTAAATTGAATTTTCAGTAATGGCTTATTTACATTTGCATTAGCTAACAGCATCCAGCAAACATTATTAGACAAATTGGACAGTCCCTATAAAAAACACTGGGTATCTACGGAGGTACAGCACATCAAGCTACCCCAATCTGTTAAATTTTCCCAATTAAATATGAACCTTATTCCTTTAATTGAAAATCTATCAAATAAATTTGACAGATTGGGGTAGCTTGATGTGCTGGCGTCTCATCATCTGCCTAGCCCTTTCCCAACTATGTTGGGGTCGGCTTCCAGTCTAACCGGCCTAATGTGCTGGCCTCTGTACGTGCCAATAGATGTTTAGTTTGTAAAAGTGTACTAACATAGTTTTAAGTCATTGTTACTAAGACTATATGGATTGTGAGTAGGTACTTGTAGTCCGAAATAAAGAATATATTATAAATTATATTTATGTCTACACAATGAAATACTGTCACTTCTCTAATGTAAAATGTATATCTTTAATAATAAGCTAAAGAGTTTGTTATTCTAATCGATCGCTAATCTCTGAATCTCTGGTTATGGATTGTATGGTATGTATTGGTTTATGTGTTCGTGTTTATTCCCTTGTGTGGGTACTTACTTTTTTAATAAACATATTCCACTTGAGAAACGCCGAGAAGGGGACGCCTTAAGAGGACATATTGCTGATGTTCTTCAGAAAGGTCAGGTGCGTAGTACCTATTCGCAACCGGAGATTTTTTTTTTATTGCTAAATGGGTTTGCTTTTGACCTCAATCACTCCTGATGGAAAGCGATGGAAGAGGTCTGTGATGGAATGAGCGTGCCTAAAAGCCTGTTCACTCTTGCTTTGAAGGCAGATGGGTTAAATGTGGAAGGCAACACAGACGCTGGCAGAGAGTTCCACACTGTGGCTGTGCGCATAATAAATGTGGAGGAGAAACGCTATATTACCAGATGTGTATGAATTAAAAACGAAGCAAAAGGAGTGTGTTAAGGATAGTAGCAGATGGCGCTCTGTAATATCTGCTTACCCCATGGGAGGAAGGCGCGAGTTTATGAATGGCATTGTATACAGGGTGGAAGGAACGTTGACTTACAACCTGAAGGCCAATTCTCGTAAATTAAAATGTTCAAAATCTAGTCGCAGTCTCATCACGGCGACAAAAAAAATTCAAGAACCTGTCAAAATGTAGGGAACGTTGAGGTACCTATTTTTGACAGATTGAGACTGAGATCAGACTGTGAACGTTCTTAAAATTGCGAGAATTGCCCCTCTGTTATAATCGATTCAGTGAATGTTTCAGAACCCCGCTAGGCTGTCTAGATTCATATGCTGAATTCATGGTTACAGCCTAGTTCGATGTCGATGATGTCATCCTGTATGTGTATAATCTTTCTATTCCAAACAATAACATTCTTTCCAAATAATAATAATAATTGATCTAATGAAAACGTTTACAAAAGGTGTACTCACATTTAGCCAAGAGTAGCAAATTTCCCACACAATTATAGTGCCTAAAATAAACTTAAGCTAAAATATTTTTTATTACACTGCAAGTAGGTAATGATAACTGCAATTAATGATGGTTCGGAAAAAGTTTATTCAAACCTGTGTTTCAGGCCATCACTTTACATTTCACAAAGCATCTCCTCTAACTTAAACTTTTAATTAGTCGCTTAATAAATTAGGTAACTTTACCTAACTTAACTTAACTTTGACAAGAACGAAGTTTTGTCATAACAAAAGATCTTCGGCCAAAAACTCTAGTCCATTATTTTCGTCAAAAAACAGTACAATGGCATGACCAAAGTTCCAGAGGTCTTTCCATTATTGTATTTTTTATTACAAACTTGTCGTCCCCCAACCTAAGATAGCTTTGAATACCAAATTTTGTTGTGGGTGAACTCATTAAAAGTGCGTGTGTGTATTTTAGTGTAAATTTTGACGTTAAGTATGTGCCTTTTTGAAATAAATGATTTGACTTTGACTTTACACAGTTGAGTAGTTAACCAATGCTAAGGCTACTGTTTACTGCCTAAGCACATAAATCATAATGAAACCCCTTAGTCACATTTAATAACGCCCACGTGAAAATCTAAGCGCTTACACGAACGCCGAAATTAGCGAAGTCATTCATAAAGCGCTCGCGCGCCCCTGTGATGTTTGCTTCTCTTTTCAACACACATACGTCACATATCTCCATCACACTCTTTCTCAAATTGGGCCTATGTTAACATTAAAGCATTTACATGACAAACAATCAGCTCTCACAAAGGTTGTAGCATACGTAAGGCAACAATTGTATATAAACACTACTGTAACAATGCACCTTTATGGGAGAAATAAACTGTATTACTATTAAACAATCAACACGCCATCTATCATCTTTTGAAGTCGGTTAAAATGTGCGCTTGCAATTTACAAAGCCTCTTCATTGAAGAAGGTGATTATCCAATATCCAACAAAACGACCCAACAAGAAAACTGAATCATCACCATCATCCTAGCCTTCTCCCAACTATGTTGGGGTCAGCTTCTAATCTAACCGGATGCAGCTGAGTACCAGTATTTTACATGGAGCGACTGCCTATCTGACCTCCACAACTCAGTTACTGGGTAATACTATATCCTTTGGTAAGACTGGTTGTCAGACTTTCGGAACAAGGAAACTGAATACAGTTACTTAATTGGTTGTTGAAGACATACCATCTTAATATCACGTCTGTAATCTCCGAAGGGTTAAGCTGAAGTATACTATCGCGGACACTCCCGCCTGACCACCACTAAGTTCATTTTTGCTTGCACTCAAAAAATAGAAGCGCTCTCTAGTAAGCGCGCCAAGGTCAAATAGTTCGTTCGTAAAACTCATAAAAGGAGTAGACGTCATACGTCACTAAGATGCGCAGTGGTTGCAACTGATTGCGGTATCGCTTTCCTAATAGGCGAAAACTTTAAGGGGGCGTGGCTGGGTGCCGCCGCAGGATTTAGGCGGAAAAACTTTTAAGTGATCAGGCGGAAAAGGCTGCGATGGTACCAACCTAAAGTACACCCACATTTCACCAGTTCAGCATTTAAGCATTTATTTAAAGCTAAATCTACATTCAAGGATAACCTTACCCCCACAACTGCTCAAACAAAATAAGTCGGCTGCTTAGCCAACCCCAAACCAGCGAGCAATAAATTGGAGGGTACTATCGACCCATGGAACTGGGCCAAGGGCGGCTTGGGACTGAGTCGCTATACCTTCCATTTGTTGCGTGCTGTTCTTAAGAGTCGGTGGGAAGCGAAAAGTCGGTGGAAGTGGCGGCACGTGGCACGCAGAGGGTTACGCTAAAGCTAAAAACCCTTTCCGGAAAATGCTGTTAATAATAATGGTAGCCGTAAATATTGTTTGAAATTTTTGACTACTTATTCGTAGTTGAATTATAAAAAAAGATTTGTAGTATTTTGTAAAAATAACTAACGACCCGCATCTGCAATAAAACACAGAATTATTATGTACTATATGTAAGTTAAATATTAAAAGCCTACCGAAATAAATTCTCAAAACATTGTGGTGAAAAACGCACCAAAATGAGGCAAAAAAAAGACGAACAATAGCCAGGATGTAACAAAAGATGGAGCCGATCTCATCGAAACCAATAACCGTCAGACGCGTAACAAGGAATAAAGCTATTCAAACTTCCAAAGATAAAACTTAAACGGAGTACCAAAAACCTAATTTACTCGCATTAAACTAAGCTGTTTCATTTTATAATTTTATCTTGCCCTCACGACAGTCACGATCATGGCAGGATAACGACGAAATATGGAAGTTTTGATCCCAACATAAACCTTGGCCCTCCAACAAAGTACGCAGAGTATAAAATAGGGAGTCCCCGCTTCCCAAGGTCGTTGGGAGTCGATCAATATGGCGGGCCCGAACCCAGCTGTTTGCATTCAACAACGGTTTTGAAATATAGATATTTTATGACATGGTCTTTAAATTGCTTGATTGCTATTTGATTGTTATACTTTTCTCATTAGTGTAGGAGTAAGGATTTTGATGAGTTTTCAGGAATGCTTTTAAGCTAAGTGTCAAGTATAAAACTTGCTACAGTATGGGCTTAAACGATGTTTTAGAAATGTTATTTTCCTAACACTTATGATAATTATATATGTATGAGGGGCTTGTGGAGAGCAGTGGTGGCCTAGTGGTAACGGCCGCGACTTACGAGTTGTAGGTCGCAGGTTCGAAACCAGACAGTTCTTACGTATCTCCTCAACAAAAATATACCCTCATTTTATTATAAACAATTTTGTTATTGAATGTACCCAGATTCAGATTTTTTTAAGCATTTGGGATCCAACGGAAATAGTTTTTGGGATTCAACGACAAAAAAACGTAATTCTCTTGCATTTTTAAAATTTGGAATCCAACGGAAATACAAAATAATGTTTTGTGGGATCCAACGCCAAAAATATTAAACTGGGATTCAAAAGCGGGATCCTACGAAAATAAATCATTATGTGAGGGGCTTGTGGCTAAGTAATAACAGCTGCACGTGTCGATCGATAAGGTAAAGCTACGATTGCCGCGGTCAGTCCGTGGATGGGTGACCATATTTACATACCAAGACCCCTGCCTCGGAAAGCACGTTAAGCCGTTGGTCCCGGCTGTCATTCGTAGATCTTGGACAGGCGACGCGACGGGTCGTCAGAAGCCCGAAAGACTGACATCAAGTCTTACCAGGTATAGCACCTTACCCAGTAACTGGGTTGTGGAGGTCATACAGGCAGTTGCCCTGTAAAATACCTACTGGTATTTAGCTGCATTCGGTTAGACTGGAATAATTTTGATAATTATGTAATGTATGGTATAGGTTGATAATTACAGATGTAATGTTTTCTTTTTGAAAAAAATAGGTTTAGACATCTTTTTGCCTGTATTTCGTTTTTTGCAACCCTTTCCTAAAGTATGTGTGACAAGGCTGCTGACAAGGGGTAGCTTAAATAACATACAACATTACCTTTTGCAGGTGTGGGATTTAGACAGGGTTAGAGTAGCAATCCCGAAGGATTTCCGAGGTAAGAAACATACCTTTTCATGTTCAAAATGTCGTGAGTAGCTCTCAAAACGTTACATACGTTTTTATTTGCAGTTTAATTAACTTTATTTTGATCACCATTGACAATCCATGGTTTAAGGGTACCTAATCTTGGTTTAGATGTCACAAACCTAGTAGATAAAAGCAAAGACTATAGTAACAACCACGTTTTGTGATAAAAAATGTTTACTTTTTTTAGAGGTTCATCAACCGGACACAAATACAGATTCCAGGCTGCTACTAAGAAATTCATAATGGAATACCCCAGTAACACTTCGCCCGACCTGGGAATCGAACTTAGGACGTCATGCTCAGCAGTAGCGCTGGACCAACGAGGCAGTCAAGTCAAGAAGTTAATATCAAACAAAATACTTAACTGGACAAGGCACTGAATAACATGACTTGATTGGTTGTTGAATACCTAGCTGTTCATTAGAAATGAAGAATCAAAGGAAATAGTTTGCAGCATCATGTTTATTTATTCCATTAAGGGCTGATTTTTCAATCGACAGATAATTTTTATTCGTGGAATAAAATTGACGTTTGACAGTTTTGTATGGAAGAATTGTCAAAAATTCAAAATTAATCCTCCGATAAAATTATCTGGCGTTGGATAAATCAGCCCTAAGTAGAAAAACTTCAGACACCGGCACCGGCTGCCCGGCAACCAGGACGTGAGAAAACGCACTAAGGACACAGTTGATAGAGATCTTTTAATGAAGAAAACATGCAACCCAAAAAAAACAGAATGCGGGCACTAAGGGCAGGAAAGTGATGACGATTATTTGTTAACCTCTCATCGCAACATTTATTAAATTTGAGTCAAACCTATCGTAGCAAATCCAATAAAGTGAACATCTGAAAATAAATCCGAACAAATGTACAGAAAACTAAGTTTATATGTTTGTTATCTAGTTTCCTTTTGTTCACAACACATCAATACTCGTATTATTGTCTAAACGGCGAGCGCCCGAGGAGAGTGCAGCAGTATGGAATGAATTAATGATGCGCTACTGAACATAGTGTTTAGACGGATTCGAATGGGATGGCAAAATAGTTTCAGTAACATCTAGGTTAACATATTGCATATTGAGTGCCGACAGAAGTGAAAACATTTTTTTTTATCGTCTTATAAACAAAACACAAGCAGAATACTTTACCATCACTCGTTGACATATCGGATATACATTAAAACCGAGTACATTCCGAGGACAGCCGAACACATCCGAAACGGTGTCGCTGGTAGCAGTGTCGCGAGTTCAATGGTTTTTCCCATCTCAAAAAATGCCCAACGCGCCTAAAGAATTTTTCACTTCAAAAACATTAATATGAGGAGTATCTAAACTTTGCCATTTTTGCCATAGAAGTCTTTTACAACTATATCGTATAAGCGCTTATAGCCCCTTCAAATTACTTAAAAACAAACTCGACAATTCCTTAGACTGCGCAGTTCTAAGGAAAGTTTTACTTGAAAATAACAAATGAAAACGCTGTAAACAATGGAGAACTTGCACCGCAATTCAATTTCAAAAGCTTTAGCATAAAATATGAAACGTCAACTCAAGAGGTGTAGGTGTGGGGTACCTTCTACTATGTACCAAACAACACAATTATTGTTAATTACTCTCCCACAGCTCTCAAGTAATGACTGAAACAAAAGGTACGATTATACAGGCAGGCAAGGACTTCGATGCACAACCTGTTATTATGGATTTAGTAAGATTCTGAACTCCCTGTAATAAAATGTTTCGTGAACGTTTACGACCGCGACGTACGGCATTTCAAACAAACTTTCAAGACCTTGTTTTTCGAAATGAATGAACCGATTTTAATGAAACTTCATAAGCATAAGCAGGATACAAAGGACTAAAAAGTTAGTAAAGAACATTTTCGAAATGTCATATTTAAAAAGATAACTGTAAAACTCTGTTTCTATGGAAAATTTGAAATCGGTCTAATTTGGCTGGAACACAATTTTTCGAAAATATTCTTATCTAACTTTTTAGACCTTTGTATCCTGCAACTTACGAAGTTTCATTAAAATCGGTTTATTAATTTTGAAAAACAAGGGCTTGAAAGTCTGTATGAAATGCCCTATGTCGTAAACGCTCTTATTAGCTCGGCCATACATTTTGACCGCGTGTGTATTGCACTTTTCTATGAAACAGCTAATTTCTTTTTTATAATAAATTCAATTTAACATTACAATTTAACATCACATTCCAATTTAACATACGAGAGAGAGTGGTGTAAAATAATTGACTACTCAGCACACTCACACCGTTGTTTAAAAGTAGTTGCAAGTTAGCTGCCTGTATACCAAATAGCTTGTTCGACCGTACAAGTCAATAATATGAAATTGACAGCGGCATTATGACGTAGCGGTTAGGTGGTATTCGGAGTTTGAATGTGACCACTGCACTGCGGTTAACTGTGTATTATATTTAGCTTGTACATACGCGAGCACATGAAGCTACTACAATCTGTCAAATTTCTAAGTATAATAAATTTGTTGGACATAAGCCTCCCCCAAGCACTTCCACTTCGACCGGTTCTGTGCTTCTCGCATTCAACGGGTTCCTGCGGCTTTCACAAGGTCGTCGGTCCACCTTGTGGGAGGCCTTCAAACATTCCTTCGAGAATGACAAGCACATACCTACGCCATCAGGCGTGAATTCGGCACCCACTCTATGCAATATACAATATACGTATATCCATAAATTAGAATGGACGGCGTCTGACGAGGGTATATCTGGTTAAATAGGTCCGGATGCCGCTCGGAAAGGGACGTAAGGGAAAGTAGGCAACTGTTTAGCATCTAGTGAAAAATGAAGGTAGTTAAAAATTTTGATGTTTATTTTTGTGGGCTGTGGAATGGGCTTTGGGATCATCACTCTTTTTGGGTGGATGTTTTTCAAAGGTCCAGGAAAAAGAAAGGAAAGGATCTAAAATCATAAATATGAATCTATATCAATATTTATTTTATAACTAGCCGACACGGCGAACTTCGTGCCGCCTCAGGACCATAAAAAAGCCGTTCCATACAAAATGTATGAGAAAATGAATCTTCATTATTTTTAATAGATAATCTGCTATTCGGGTTAGAAAAAAATCCAACACATCAACGATCATAAAATCGGTCCAGCCGTTCTTGACTTATAAATGGTATAACTAAACCATATACTTATTTTACATCTTAGTATGCCGACCGGCCGCCATTACGAGACACGACAGCGTTAATCGTCAATCGCGCAAACATAGATCGGTACAGTGCTTCACTTTCGATATGCGTGGCGCGGAGTCCATCTTTTTTTATAAGTCTATGAACTAACCCGACTTTGTTTTATTTAGATAGATATTGTAACGCTTTAAATACTGCATCATAATTGCGTATCACACTATCAATCACAATCTGAATCATTTTGAAAGATATTGCTAATCCATTGCTTCATATGTTCGAAAAATTTGTCTGCTCAACAACGTAAATAACGCAATGAATGTTGTCGAGCTGTCAAAATGAACCCATTGCTACTGATAGTTTGTTATGCAATTACCTCGCTGTTTTCTTTAAATAATGTAAATTTTTGTCTATAAATGTACTTTACCTGTCTAAGTAGAAGTGTGTCGGAGCCTTGTAGATGTAATTTTGTGAACTAAACTTACTGTTGGTCATCATTACCTACTATTGTTGTCGCTAGTTAAGTTGTGCGATTACGCTTTGGATGATAATCAGGTCGAAACCTATAACGTGAACCAAGTGATGTACCTACTATGATTGTTACCTGTTGTAGTTGCTTTGTAAATAAATAAATATTGTTGTAGAGCTTGTGGTTCAAATAGCTGTCTTTGAGAACCACGCCAGACAAACCACATAATTATGCATCAGCCTGTAATGTTTCCACTGCTGGGACACAGGCCTTCTCTCATGAGAGGGAGTGGGCCATAAACCACCACGCGGGCCCAGTGATAGTTGGTAGATGTCATATGTGTTCGAATTTTTGGTTCTAGGATATTCCGGTTTCCTCACGATGTTTTCCTTCACCTTTTTGAGAGCTGTGGTGATAGAATAATTAACACAAAGTAAAGCGCTTGTCTGGGTTCGAACGAACTACAACTAGTAAATCGCGGCCGTTACCACTGGGCCTCCACTGCTCATTACGCCACCAGTCAAACCACACCACACAGAGATTCCCATGTTTTAAACAAATCTTGCACACAGTATTATCTTAATAAATCTCCTTGTTTTTTCCTAACGTACTCGTTACACTATTTGGACTCTGTAATTTTCCTTTTACTATTAAGCCATAAATTCCACTCAAAATATTACCCTGAAACACAAGGTAATCCGGTAAAACCCGCCAGTGATGTGTAAACATCCGTTCAAATGATTCATAGCCGCGACCTCGAGCAACGGGGCTCGATTGCTCAATAGCTCGACTGCTCGAATGCTTGTTGGCTCGAAGCCTCGACGGCGGCCGTGACGAGAAAACTCAATTCGCAAGCTCGCTGAGCCAATCTCAGCGTTTTTAATTGATTTATATCAGGGTGTCGGAAATTTATATTAATATTGACGCTCAGCGGTGACCCGAAGGTTACTGCGATTTAATCATGTTCTGGAGTTTAAACAGCTTTTATAATTGTGACTGGCTGATAAAGCTGTGTTCTTTACATTAAACGCAATTTCTCCCTGTCGGTTTGAAGGCCGAGATCTATAAACGTTCTTTTTACACGTACTTTGGATAACCGACGAAAAAATTAAATTCTAGTGGGTCTAGAATCATGAGCTGAATTCGTGGTTTCAGTTTGCGCGTTGACGTCCCTGCCATCCTGGGTACCACCACATAACCAAAGCAGTGAGCACAACTCTACGCCGACCACTTAACTGAGACGTTGCGTGAGGTAGCTGCGCGGTGCGGGAGGGGCGATAGTTGTCACAAGTTGACGATTCACTGAGCTCTCGCATCACGTCATCACACCCCTCCCGCACCGCGCTGCTACCTCTGGCAACGTCTCTGTTGAGCAGACGGCCTATAGAAACCTCATAAATAAAAACATACGAAGTAATCGCAAATATTATGCTTTACAAACTACTACTAACTACTGCACTGTATATCGCTAATTATTGCTTTAAATGTTCGAAAAATATGTCTGCTCAACAATGTAAGTAACGCAATGAATGTTGTTGAACTGTCAAAATGAGACCCATTGCTACTGATAGTTTGTTACGCAGTTACCCCGCAAGCCTTAGGGGAAAGATTGTACTTTAAAGAAAAATAGATAGGTAGTCTCATAAATAATGTATCAAGAACAATGGTTCTATTGGAAACTCATTAATATTCGATTGGATGGTAATACAGCAAACCAATTTGGTTTTTATGTTGTTTTACTTAGGGACTAACCACACTTATTCAGCTGCTCAGCTTTTGTCCATATAAAACAACGATTTTGAATGGAGTCCGTTCAGCTTTCCGCTGCTAAACGGATGCGTACGCATCTCATACAAAATCATTGTTTTCTATGGACAAAAGCTGAAAAGAGCTGAATAAGTGTGGTTAGTACCTTATTCCTCGTTTGTTTTAGCTCAGAGCTGTTATTGCCAATCGCAAGTCTAAACTATATACCTACTATTATACCTAAAGAGGAAAGATTAGATTTTTTGTATGTTTGTTTGTAACGCTTTCACGCTAAAACGGCTGAACGAATTTAGATAAAATTGTAATACATTTTATCCCGATATTCCTACGTAGATCAAATTCTCTAATTACATTATAATGGTCAGATCATATTGGGACTATGTAGGTTATAATGTGGTCTCTTGCGGAAAGCACCAAACAGGTTTGAGTGGACCTCTCCAGACAGAGCACGCATGTGTCAGTTATCGTGTAGCTCAACGATTAATACGTTAATAATATAAGAAGTACAGGCTAAGCATAATCAGCCTTTCCCACTCCTGGGACACAGGCCCCCTATCTGTCAGAAGGAGTGGGCAGTAATCCACCACACGGGGCCCGTATAAAAAAATGACGTATTCCACATTAGGCACCCGCTTAAATGGCACCTGAATAAATGTGCCGCTGTGTGTCAGGTGTAATCATTCAGGTGCCATTTAAACGGGTGCCCAATATGGAATAAATCTCAAAAATGTTCACGACATTTTACTAACAATTTTGTTAATAAAAATACCTACAAACGTGACTGTCTCCGACTGCTGATGACGTGCTTAATTTAAAGGTAGTTAAGCTTCAGACAAGCTGGTACGACGAGAAACGGTGGATCTAATTTGCGAATTAATCAAATACCCTGGAGGCTGGAGTTAAAGACGCAGATTAGAGGCACATAATGTAATATGAGAGTCGAAATTACCACTTGAGGCAAATGTGCGGTTTTGTAATATATGTATAACTTAATAATAATAATGATTGTTATTCCGGACAAAATAATCCATAGTGTTAGTAACATGATATTAAAAGTTTGTTGTAATTGTTAGCTATTTATCTTGCTTTATTTGAATCGCTTTTCAGTACCGTACACCGGGGTTACTTTGATCAATATTGAACTTTCAAGGTCCATAATAATATCTTTTGAATCTCTGGTTGTAAAAAATATGTATAATCGATCTAGTTATCGATTATTTATAAACTCGCGATTTCTGTAATAATATGTGAAAAAATATGGCTTGATTCTAAGAAAAAAAATTAAAACTGTCTAATCAAAGTTATAATGAGAATGGGGTTACTTTGATAGCTTTGGAATTACGCAAGAAAATAGGGCACGTTGCGTATGGGGTAACTTGGATCTAGTAAAAGACAAATGAAACCTAAAAAGAATGCTTAAGCTTTGGTGAATTCCCAGCGTGTCCTCTAGAAAGGATTCAACAGTTCATCAATGATGCTAGATAAGAAAAAAAAAACAAATTGCGTTTCGTTTTACGTACTTCGCGATTTTATATGAAATAAAAGTTTCAATCAAAGTCACCCGGCTGTTCAAAGTAACCCCGGTTTACCGGTACCTAATGAGATTAAAGTCTTGTGCAAACAACAAACCACATTACGTTATTTATTATGGCAGGTTTCTGGAGCAACGTCGTAATTAAATTACAATTATTATTTGCTTTAAAACTGACAGATTAAGACTCTCACTAAAGAATCTATTGTGTGACTTGATCGTAAATTATGCGGCTGAAACCGTGGTGCACTGCTAGTGTGTGAATATATGTGTATGTATAATGTGCAGAATAAAAAAAAAAAATACCCATCGTTCATTTATTTTCTATTTTTATTCACCAAAAAAAGTGTAAAACGATATTCACGCTTGAATATCGTCCTATTCGTAATATAGTTATAGGGCTAAAAGTATTTATGAGCGTTTACGACTTACGGCATTTCATACAAACTTTCAAGCCCTTGTTTTTCGAAATGAATGAACCGATTTTAATGAAGGTTCATACGCATAAGCAGGATACAAAGGTCTATAAAGTTAGTAAAGAATCGTAAGTCACTTTTTAGACCTTTGTATCCTGCTTATGCGTACAAAATTTTATTAAAATCGGTTCATTCATTTCGAAAAACAAGGGCTTGAAAGTTTGTATGAAATGCCGTACGTCGTAAACGCTCTTAAACAAATATTACGTCACTTTCAAGCTCCAGTTCAACCAAATAACATATTTAAGAGTTCATATTTACTAAAAGCCCAAACTGCCCAATACTGGTATTCAGCTGCATCCGGTTAGACTGGAAGCCGACCCCAACATAGTTGGGAAAAGGCTAGGCAGATGATGATTTACTAAAAGCCCAAAATACCCAAAAACTCAATTCATCACCTGTAACTTCGTAATCCGTAAAAATCCCTCTATGCCCGAACACCTCTGAATAATATAACATTATTTAATTATTTTGAACTTAGCAGACCGACCCTTTCAAGGGTACCTACAATATCGGGATCAATACGGTTGGACCGACCATGAAACCGGGACCTTTTCCTCCGTAGAAAAATAAGTTACCCAGCCTCCTTTATAAGGTTACGTAGGCCAACGGGACCCTATTACTAAGGCTTCGTGGCAGTCCCTCCGGTCATCACAAGGCTGAATCATTTGAACTATAATAGGTAGCTATACAACGAATAAAAATAAAAAAGTAAAAATTAAAGAAGCTGTTGCTTTTTCGGCGTTTAGGAAATTAAACGCCAAAAACAGCATTAAACAATGTTGTGTTAATAATTGTACAGTGGCACGGAACCCTTTGTGTACGCGTCCGACTCGCACTAGTCTGCTTTTTGTATTGAAAAGGTAAAGGAGTTTTTAGCTCCACAAAAGATTCTATGGATGATAGATTGAAAAGCGTTAAGATGCGGGAATTTCAGCAGGAATGTTTCAGAATATATGTACGTACGGTACGAGGGTGCTGTGAAAGGAATCATTTTTCGGAGAAGACAATATGTCGCCTCAATTTTTGTATCTGACGCGAGAAAAATGGGTACGACGTTTTAAAATGTGTTGCAATATAAAAATTTCATGATAGGCACGAATTTTACATCTAGCTTTCTACCTGCGATTTCGTCCGCGTGAAATTTTGTTATTTTAAAATTAAATCTTTAATCCTATAACACTTTGTAATACTGTAGCTTTCCATTAGTGAAAGAATTTTCGAAATCGGATCAGTAGTTCTGAAGATTACCTACCCCCTACATACAAACTCACAAATTTAACCTCTTTATTATATAAGTGAGAGCGAGAAGACACGGGGTGAGACAATAAGCCCATTTTCCAGCCTCAATTGTCCTTTAGAAAATTATCTTTCAAAAGAGAGTGAAGCAATAAACAGTTTTTATGTCGCACTATATTGCAATCGAGCCACAACTTGATAGGTTTATAGGTAATGAGGGCAATATCCTGAAGATCGCGCGTTGAAGGTAATGGTCTATTAGAAGGACGCATTAATAACGGGCAATGGAAAGTTACGCGCTGACAGGATAATATATTTATATCCATCTTTATCGGATGATATTTTTACCTTCTCGGAATTTTTACAGGGCTTTCTACTCATGAATATAACTTTCATTATGGGACCAACACTAAAATCACGAAAAAAAAACAGCTGTCTAATACAAAAGTTCAATACCTATCAGGCCAAAATGTATGAAATAGCAGATTTTTTTTTCGTGGTTTCAGAATTGGACCCATAGTGAAAGTTGTTCATAATCACGGGGAGAACACCCTGTAAAAAATTTCGTGACGGTAAAAAAATATCATCCGGTATACCTAAACAAAAATTTTATGCTATTCGTTGGTAAACGCATTACTTGAAAACGGCTGAACTGAATAGGCTATTTTTTGTTTTAAAATGCTATAAGTTAAGTTGCTATAAGTTTAGTTCTAATAAGTTTCTATGGAAAGAAAAATTGGAATAAAATTCGGAAAAAAAAATATATTCTTTTATCTATGGGATTTTTGAACGAATTATTCAAATTTGTATAGGACATCGTCTATCGGGCCAGCCAGCTGTTAATAGATAAGCCATAAATAATATTTGCTTGAACTTCTGTTACCGCTGTGAAAAGAACACGTTGTCATGTAGGCAAAGCCGCGGGTACAGCAGCTAGTACCTACATAATAGTACAAGGAAAATATCTTATCTCATGATTGATGATTTCTGAATTTATCACACAAAGAAAATGTATTTTCACCGTGTTCTGAAAATGTTTTGAAGGCGTGTGGACAAAACGAACAGCGCACAGCGTAAGCTACGCCCTCTTCGAGAGGAAGTGGGGCAGTAATTTACCACGCGGGCCCAGTGCTGGTTGGTAGATGTCACAAGCCTTCGAATTTTTGGTTCTAGGACGATGAAATTATTAACATAAAGTAGCTTAATCTTTAAACAAAACAAATATGAAAATTGTCGGCCGCAGCCTGTCGTTGCGTCTAGTCCCCGAGCCGTCACAGTCGCATGTCGCTTAGTGTGCGCCATGTCTAAAGCCTTGGAAAAAATGCCTTGAGCAGAGAATACATTGAAAGTGAATTGAGGAAAAACACGCACAACAAATATGAGCAAAAGTAACTATTGTCATAACATTACGTGTTACCTTAATCCAAATATCGAGGGAATGGAGACTGTCTCGAATCTTCCAAAGACAAATACATTATTTGTTTACATACTCGTAGGTATGAAATTCGGTGTGTTTTCGTTTGTATAGATACCAAGTGAGCACTCAGAATAAATGTTGAATTTGATTAGGTAGACATAGTTACAGATGTGAATAATTTGATTAACTAGTTGATGTTACTGTGAAATTATTATTATCATGATAACTTAATTTGATTTCTCTTGCAAGGTTTGCTTTAGTGATTATATTATATCTACCTACAGTTACGTTTAATCTTTAATGTTTATAAAAAGATTTGAAACTTTTGTCGAAATTATTATTTTTCGAATAATTAAAATTGATGGCTTGACGTGATGGTTTCTTTGATTTTAATTAGTATTTTAACGAATGGGACTTTTTTTTTATGCCTCCGTTAGAAAACAAGGTTTCTGTTACGTTCTTTTGTTCTTCAATCGACTGATCTCTAAAAAGTGAAATACATCAATTATTTTTCGTTCACTGTACTAACAAGTGTGGCATCTACCAACCCGCAATGGGCCCGCTTGGTGGATTACGGTCCACTCGCTCTCACCGAGAGGAAGCCTGTGTCCCAGCAGTGGAAACATTATAGGCTGATTATGAATACGAATATTCACTTTCTTATTAACTAAAGCCAAAACGTGAAAAAAGACGCAGGCCCAACTATAATGATTGTTATCATTAAAACACTCATTGAACAGTTAATAACCACAAGGTAGAAGGTCAATTTAAACTTCGGACGCTTGGTCCAAGGTCACAATTAATAGCCTGCAATGCGGGTAATGTACCCACTTAATTAAGTTATCCACTTGACTGGTTACTAGGTAATTTATTCTTGCTAGAATATCTGAACGGGGAATTAATTTAATGAGCGCAACGAGCCATCTAGAAGGCATTATAATATGATTTTATTCTGTTAAAAAACGATTTGAAGGTCTTGCCACGATGAGACGAATGCTGCGCGGGATGCGACTGCGCACCTGTTGTGTGCGCAGTCGCATCCCGCGCAGAATTTTAGGTAGAAAAAGATTTTATTTTTTTTATGTTTGTTTGTTACGCTTTCACGCTAAAATGGCTGAACAGATTTGGATGAAACATGGGTAGACCACGACCTGAATTAGGATAAAGGATACTTTACCCCGATATTTACACGGGATCGAGACTTATGCGAGTGAAACCGCGGGGCGCAGCTAGTTTTTATTATAACGAAGTCTCTAAGACGACTATTTGCGCCAATTTGAACACCTCCATACAATTAAGTGGACACAATCAGAGCTAGCCAATTTCGTCCCGTTCACGCGCGGGATTTGCTTTAGAACAGAACTGTGGCGGCCATCTACATCGCCACATGCGAACTATTCATCTTACTGACGTCACGCAAAATCCTGCATCGCGCAAGCAGAGTTTACCGCGCAATAGCATATTATACAACTTCCCGTTATCAATCAAAGTGGGTCACTTTTTTTAATTTTTATTATTCTCTCTGTTGTGTTAGTTTTTGTCTAGGTCTGGCAGTTTGAGTAATTTATGTGGCCTACATAAATGTCCTTTCTTTGGTATTGTTCGTCGAATCGTTGAGCTCCTTAAGTTTTGAGTTGAGCTACACGATTTCTGACAAATGCGTGCACTGACTGGACAGGTCCTCTCAATCTGTGTGGTTCTTTCCTCAAAAGACCATCTCAGACATCGATCTACATGGTCTTCATATAACCTGACCAAGATTATGATGTCTGGACTTTAAAAGAGACTGTGACCTCTGAGTTTGTTTCGGCCTTTCTTCTCAGAGTAGTCAGATAGGAAACGCCGACCTCATCTAGTTTTATAAATAATATGATTGACGTGTAAAAGTGTTTGTACAAACCTACTTACAAAATAAAATCATTTATCATTTATCATTTATCAAAGAAAAAGAGATAAAAAGTAATCGGTATAAAACAAAAAAGCTTGTGAAGCAGTAGAAACCACTCCACTGCATGACGTAATTGGCTCTGGAGTGACGTTTTGACCAAGGCAGGTTTTATCCCTGCATCGAAATAAAACAATGTGCCAATAGTTGTTACAGTCAATGTTTCAAGCCGAGTTGAGTTGGATGTACAATTATATGCACGGCAGCCTTTTATTTAATTTCTTGTGTGACATTACGCATTGATAACTGGATTACGGTTCTGACGACCCGTAATGACGTGTACGCTAGTGTATTACACAATATTAGGGTGCTGTTTATATTCAACTGGCTGCGCCCCGCGGTTTCACCCGCATAAGTGTCGATCCGTTGGGAATATCGGGAGAAAAATTAGGGTGTCAGCTACCTCCATACAAAATTTTATCAAAATTGGTCCAGCCGTTTGAGTGTGAAGAAGTAACAAACATATAAACACACACACACACACTCACAAACTTTCGCCTTCATAATATTAGTGTGATTCAACAAGACAGTAATGCAAGCAACAACTTGCATACAGTTAAGCAAGTTAAACTCCATTTCTTATCGTTTCTCCATTCACCATCCGGGAACTCGCAGTGGTGCGGCTCCACTTTGAACATCCATTCCCAGATCCCAGGGGCTGCAGTCTCGACATTCATAGCGATCGCTTTACGACCGAATTCGGTCGCAAAGTCCTGTCGATCCGGATGTAGCGATATTTGGTAGTCTCGTCTCTCAAAGTACCGATTGTCATCGGTATTTTACCGACCATTGTCGCAAATTTTACGATTTTCTTAATGTTTACAAATATATTTTGCGAGCATTTTGACAGCAAGCAAAGTGAATCGTTATCATCGTAAATTTATAATTTTGGGGGTGTTTGCAAGTAATTATAAACAAAATAAATGCGAAGTGGGCGTACCCACTTAATGGACATTTCTGAGAAAAAAAGAACCCACTTACCTATATTTACACTGCCTGTCAGCATTATCTTCCATCTTACACCTCCACTCCACTCGGCTGGCTTCGGCTTTGTCCGAACAGACCCGAAGTTACACGAGCGTATCCGAAGAGACGAAGGACGGTTGGAGTTTAAACACTGAACACTTATAATTATTGTTTTATTTTCAACACTATTTGATTTCCATTATTCTTTTAGTATACAGTTACTGATTGGTATAGTTTTTTGTCATAAGTGTCTTGGTTAATTACTAGGAGAAAATATTAAGATAATTACACATCGTTGAAGGGTTTCATTTTTATATTTGAGATGTACTGGCGATTAAACTAAAGTCAGTGTTAATTTGGCCGAAGACGCATGCTCATAGTTTTTTAATTATTCATCATGTTTATACAAGCTGTATCGGGTGTAAGGGATATCGTATTACCCAGTAACTGGGTTGTGGAGATCAGATAGGCAGTCGCTCCATGTAAAATACTGGTCTTCAGCTGCATTCGGTTAGACTGGAAGCCGACTCCAAAATAGTTGGGAAAGGCTAGGCAGACACCCTGTATACGAGTTAACTCTCATTCATAGTGTTATATTTTACCAACAAACATTTGTATGTTGTTTGCAGCCGTAATTATTTAAATGAACAAACATAATTATAGCCCCATACTACTCCTTAGAAACACAATGATTAATTACTAATTATATTAATGTACTCGACATCCTCCTTGTACAAACATAAGAAGGAAAACAATGTAATTAGTAAATTACTTATTTATTAAGATAGAAAATGTCGCATAAAGCGGAGAAGCGGAGGAAGTATCTGACTTTTTATTGTCCCAGTTGTAAAAGATTACATTTTAGATTATGAGTTTAGAGTACTTGGAAACTTTTGTCGTTCGATATAAATATGAAGAAAATGATGAGTGAAATATGTTCGGGTAAATATGATGACAACACCTCTGCAGTCAGACACGCAGAATTGAGGTTTTGAAGTTGAAAACTTTTTCAAATTCTACTTTAATTGGTGAACGCCCGCGAAATTCAAAATTAATTTGCAAATAGAATAAGAAATGTTGAATTTCGCGGGCTGTATTCAAGGAATCACTACGCGGAAATCTTAATAACGCGATTCAGATAAAGACGTCTATAGCACATCGCCATCTATCGAGACACTGGAAAACTCTATTCAAATTCTCAAATACTAAAATGAAGGTGATTGATAAAATAACTACCTACCAACGCAGTACATTTCCACTGATATTTATACCGTTTTGCTTCGGTCACATTCCCATATGATGTTGCTATATAAAAATATATATTCCCAATTCCCAATTGTTACGTAAGATACGAATTTACTTTCCACACTGCTACGAAAAAGCTACGCACGTAGCAACAGTATCTTCACAGCTACGACATCGCTACGGCGTAGCGGCTGGGGAAATGAAGTTCCTAGATGTGAACAGTACTTATTGCTCGCGACATTGAATGACACTTATTCGTCGATAATAAAAGTGATTTATTCCCCATGGTCACGGACTGGGTTATATTCAAGCCATTTGCAAAAGCGAAGTTAAAGTAATAAAATAAATGTTTTGTTCATTTAACCTTTACAAGTAATTTATTATAGTCGATTAAGAAAATTAATCATAATTATAGTAATCTCGTTTGATATTTATCTCGCTTATGATAATCTTTAAGGCTTTGTAATTTAGATAACGGTACCCGCCAACTGGGCCCTTTAATTAAGGCTTTATTTTCAGGCTGCCTGTTTGAAATAGGTATCTATTAAAATATTTAAGGTTTTATTTTAGTAACGGTAAGATGCTGATTGTTTTCGTGGCGCTATTATTATTACATTTTTGCTAATCCTAGGCAAAAAAATAAAAACTGCGCGCTGTAAAAATGACCACAGCAATTTTTTTCTTAAAACCTTCCACAGTCGCACGTGAACACTATTTTGCCATATTTCTTGCAAAAATCATCACCACGGTAACTAGTGATATTCTAAAAAAGATAAGTACTCGTAATTCCAAAAACAGACGTATTACACTCCGAGCACTGAAGGCCAATTCTCGTAATATAAAACGTTCAAAATCTAGTCGCAGTCTCATCTCAGCGACAAACAAATGTCAAAAACTTGTCAAAATGTACTGAAATTTGAGGTATTTTTGTCAGATTGAGACTGAGATTAGACTGTGAACGTTCTTAAAATTACCAGAATTGCCCCTCTGGTTTCAACGGTACCAAAGCACTTCCACTAAACGCACTGAAACAAAGTTTTGTAAAGTGTGGTTCGGTGGAACAGTTTATCAATATTATTTTCAGTCTCCGAACGGCACCTACATAGAGCAGAGCTACACTAAGCAATCCTAGCGTTCATATGACCGTATCTCGCAAACAAACTTGTTCGCATCGATGCACAGATTACCATCCCACCGTGCATTTATCAAACTCAGGCAGCAAAAATAACAATTTTAAAAACTAAATTTTTATACCGTTTTGATATTTTTCGAGGTGTTATTAATCTTGTAACATGACTTTGTCTTAGGAGAGAATTTTGTAACTAAATCGGTTAGGTTAAAGCTTGCAGTCGGGTTTTTAAGATTTTTTTATAACTTTTTTTTTTCAGCTTTTTAGTTTACAAATGTGGAAGATTTCGCAGACGATTTAGTACGTGTTTTTTACTATTTGTCTGAAACTTAACATATTTAACAATGTATTACAACAAAAAGCCAAGTCTTTTTACTTTACTAATAAATTCTGGAATGTCATACTGCTTGTAAGAAAACATAAATATGAAAGATGTACACGTAGGAAACAGCGAGGACTCGCATTTCTACAAATTACCTCGCAAGACAAACGTTTCTTTGTAATGAATTTGAGGAACTGAAATAGGAGGATTTTAACTTCATTCATTTTGTATAGTAGGTACCTATCTTGTTTCCTGAATAAATTGTTGTTCTGCAATCTTGTTGTGTGCACATATTTTCTCGTATAGAATGAAATAATGTTTCTTTGCACAATTGATATTTATATACATATAATAAATTGAATTCGTTTTTCGTGTCTCTCTGTGGACCGCGTTGTTTTTCTAAACTACGCAACGGACTTTGATACGGTTTTCGCCATCATTTAGAGAACTTATATCGGATGGTCTAAGTAGCCTCTGTGAGTTACCTTTGGACCCTCGTACGCCTTCCAAAGTACCTCCCGACCCCGTCTTGAGATATGTAACCATATAACAACGTAGATAATTATAGTAAAGAAATCTCGAAGTTTGGTCAAGTCCTTAAAACCGTGCGATGCAGCGGCGGCGGCGGGTCGCTAGTATCAAGATAAAAAGTCAGGTTAGTTACACCATCTATACCTCAAGATCGGCAGGACCGATTATTATGATCATTGATTTATTGGATTTGTCTCCACTCCGAAGAGCAAAATAACTATTAAAACATGAGAAAAAAACAAAAAAAATAATAATGAAGATTACTACTACTTGATCCCCCGACTCACCCCATCGCATCGCATCGCATCGCTTGCCCGCGATGTTACTTCGTTTTTGCTTAGCGGTGTGTCTGACTTTTTTCTTTCTTTTTGCTCGGCTTCTAAGGGTTCTAGCGTGATGTTAAATAGCTTATAGCCTTCCTCAAGAATTGAGCTATCAAATGCAAAAAGAATATTTCAAATCCGAGTGGTGATTCCAGAGATAAGCGAGTTCAAACAAACAAATAAAAAATCAAACAAACTCTTCAGTTTTTTTATTAACAAATTTACAAAATTTTTAAAAATTATGTATTTTGCCATACTGGTAGCCGATTGAGTCAAAGGAAATTAAATCTTAATTCAAGGCGTTAAGACTCAATTTTAAATGCATAAAGTAATGCAAGGGTCAACACGATTTTATTAGCTTTAAAGAATTAATATTTTAGTCATTGTATTATACTTTTAACTCAATACTCGAATTGGGGTGTATGAGGTCTTGCGTTAATTATGTTACACATTGTAGATAAAAAGCAAGTCAATGTGTTGACTGCAAAAGGTTCATAGAAAATGTTCTATTCTTCAGAATGAAAAAAACAAAATGCTATTCCTGTCATGCCACCTCGAGCGTAATAAGCCGAACCCTTAAGATGGGAGGAACAAACATCGTCCAAGACAAACGTTACAGTCAACACAGTGGAGTTCTTGACGCGAGTGTGTGTCATAGCTGTAAGGAATTGCCTTATTTTTTTATTTGTGCCATTTACTCGTATTTTCTAAGAACTCTCGCTTTTTCGTAGAAATTCCTTGTGGTTTTTAAAAGGTTTTGAACGACTTTGAGAAAATGAAAAAAAGATGGAAGATTATCCTGAGCACTGATGATTTTGTGGAAACCGTATACCTGTTCAATTTAAAAGCAGACTTGGTGAAATTGGCAGGTGTCATAATATTAATGTCAATGGTTTAATTTATTTTCCCCGAAATTCAGTGGAATAATGTCGAGAGGGTCTGATGTAATTAAGTTCAGTCTTTCACTGGTACTTCGACCGGGAACTCAATTTTGGGAAATGCTCGATAGTCGATCTTCCCTAATTTAATTGGTAATGGATATCGACAGCCGGAATTATAATCCATTACATGTGCCTTACCTAAATTATGCTACTACCAAATTCAGTAAATATCACTACACGTTTAACTCGTCAATAATTAATCAACACAACATTATGTTTGTCTATACAATTAGCCTATAATGTTCCCACCTGCTGGGAAACAGGCTCCTCTTTGTGAGAGGTAGTGGGCCGCAATCCACCACGCGGGCCCAGTGCGGATTGGTAGATGTCACAAGTCTTCGATTTTTTGGTTCTAGGACATGCCGGTTTCCTCACAATGTTTTCTTTCAACGTTTTGATAGCAGCGGTGATGTACGAATTTGCACAAAGTAAGCGCCTATCTGGATTCGAACCTATGACCTACAACTCGTTAGTTGCTATTGTTACCAATATTAAGACTGTTTAATGTACCACATTATATTAAGTATGTGCCTAAACGTTGAAATAAATAATTAATACACCTTCTACCTTTACTAAAAATTGCCAAAAACCGTAAGCTGAATTGAAATAAATCACACTCATGATAATGATAATATACCTAACTGATGATCATACTTGATGATAATAATCAAGCATAATAACTATTACCATAAGTATCTATGAACATCAATACTTAGAAACAAAGTAAAAAGCAGTAACAAATTCGCGCACCAGTCAGTCGATCAGCTGACCGTTTGGTAGGTCGCCAGCGCCGCCGGTCGATACAGCCGCGACGACCCGTCTAGTCTAGGCTACGAACCTGACTGGTGTTTCCACCCTATTTACGACCTCATTCGCTGTTTGTACCCCAGTTGGAGTTTATTGGTAGTAAAATATTTTATTGGTTGGGTGATAGATGTTATCTATATGTATGGATACTTTATTCATTAAAAGTAAATAAAGAAAAACGGACCATATTGAAAATGCCAAGACATTTCGAAAATGTTCTCAGCTAACCTTTTAAACCTTTGATATCCTGCTTATGCGTAAGTAAGAAGTTTCATTAAAATCGGTTCATTCATTTCGAAAAACAACGGCTTGAATGTTTGTATGAAATGCCGTACGGCGTAAACGCTCTTAACGGCAATAAATCAATCTAAATATATAAAATTCAAAGTCCTGACTGACTGACATATCAACGCGCAGCCTAAGCCGCTGATCCTAGAGACATGAAATTTGGAGGGTGTGTTCTTTGTGAAGAGACCTACTCTTCATCCACTAAGAAAGGGTTTTTCAAAATTCCACCCCTAAGAGGGTGAAAGGGGGAAGGGTGAAATTTCACGCGGACGAAGTCGCGGGCAGAAGCTGGTATAATAATTGACTTATTTGTTACATCATGGGGGTCTAATCTTTTCAGGAGCTAAACCGTGGGGATTAAGTGTTTGGCCTTCTGAGGATAACGATTACCCACACGAAAAAAAATATGACATAAAATCGCCCCTGCATTTCTCGAAGAGTAAGATAGAGATGTGTAGGAGACATACACACACTGTTTTGATGTAGACATTTGTAGACAAATGTTTTGATGTATAGTGTACCCTATTTCAAGTTAAACAAATATCAACTTTATTTCAATTTCAATAAGTTGATTTCAGAGTGACTAGCAATATTGAAAAAGTTGTACAAATGTTCGAAGTTGTAACGTAAACTGAACTTTGTTGTGTAGGAATGAAAGTTATTTTTTCATTAATTCATATTTGTTTACATTTTTGGCAAATAAATCGCGACTGAGGTATGAATTGGCGTTCAGTCAACGTTTTGGCACAACTGTGAATATTTTGAATGAAAAGTAATGAAAACGTAATGTGTGAGTTTTTTAATTTTGAGTTTTGACTAAACATTTTTCGAATGGTACCGAAACTGATTTTTTATTACTTACGTAATTAAATTGACGTCTTCTATATTGAAGAGAAGGAATGAGCCCACATATAGCAATACTTCTGCTTACAGGCGTGGTGGTATATGTGATAATGGAGCAATTTCAAAACCAACTCTATAAATATTATTACTACATATTAAAACTGGATGGATGAAATGGCGGCAGGTCACGGGAACAATCTGCGACTCCCGCATTCCCCTTAAACTTAAGGGGAAGATATATAAAACCATGATTAGACCTGCTGTCTTGTATGGATCAGAATGTTGGGCCACAAAAGGGATGAATGAAAGGCAATTGCATGCAGCAGAGATGAGAATGCTAAGAGGGATGTGTGGTGTTACACGAATGGATAGAATAAGAAATGAGTACATAAGAGGAAGTTTGAAAGTGGTACCGGTGACTGAAAAGTTGTGTGGAAATCGGTTGTCATGGTATGGGCATGTGTTACGGAGAAATGAGGAAAATGTCGTGAGGAGAGTTTTGAGTATGAATGTCGATGGCTATAAGAGTAGGGGAAGACCAAAGAAACGATGGATGGACTGTGTGAACGATGATATGGTTAGAAAGGGGGTGATTACCGCGATGACGACTAATAGAGAAGTATGGAAGAAAAATACACGTTGCGACGACCACAAATAAATTGGGATGAGGCCAGGAGAATGATGCAAAACGTTTGAAATAATTTTCCAACAGTTTGTAACGCAACACAAATTATTCTAACTTTATGCCCATGACGACATCACAGCATATTTAAGTGAATATCGTCCGCCATTTTGGCCTAAATGCGAGTCGTTTATGGTCGAGAATTACCTCTTAAACTTACTGAAGAGTCCAAACAAGCTGCTAACATAGTTTAGTTAAGAGAACTAATTTCAAGAATGCTGAAATTATTAGTAGCTCCAAGATTCTGTCCTTTATAAGGTAATCTTTCTGCTAGGCTTAACTTGATAGAGTTGATATTTTGAGGATAAGGAAGTGTTATCTTTGGGATGTTATTCAAATGGTTGCTATTAGAGAATTTAAAAAAAATTTTGTCTGTTATCTAAGGTTTAGAACGGTTTTTACTTATTTTTAGGGTTCCATACCTCAAAAGGAAAAACAGAACCCTTATAAGATCAGTTCGTTGTCCGTCTGTCAAGACGATTTTTCTCAGGAACTCGTGAGTTATCAAGTTGAAATTAATATCAAATAGGTACTCAGGGCTGCAATACCTTGAAGCAGTAATAAAATCAAACGTTTGTCCGTATCTTCCATTTATGCCGGATATTTTGACACTCGCAAGGGAATCAAAACCTATAGAGAATCATAAAATTTGTCAAGAAGCATCTACGACCTATATACAACTCGTAAGTCGCGGCCGTAACCGCTTGACCAACACTGCTTCTGCCTGACATTACATGCATACCTACAACATGGAAAAATGTAAGGAATATATTAACATAATCATGGTAACCTTCATTTTTACTTAACCATTTCGCACACCTGACGGTGTCACGGCGGCCGGTCTTACGGTCGATACATTAGGGTCGAACGACACGTGAGCCAGTGAAGACAAAACTACGCATCCCTTAGCAATGAGAGCTGACGCGTAATGATGCGTGGAAGTGTGAAACATACTTTGAGTTTTTTTTTTATTGCTGTAAGCAGTGTTGGGCGTAATTAAATACTTAATTGAATTGTAATTGAATTACATGTAGTTTAAAATAAAATAATTCTAGTTGATTAGTTTTGAATTATTTTAGAAGTCATTTGTTATTCAATCACATTTTGCCCAGCACTAATACATAGTTGGCTCAATTGTCTCTAAGACTGAATTATTAGTTTCCGAACAAAAATATTTGTTAAAGCCATAGATAAGTATAGCAAAAAAGGTTATTTGAAAAAAAAAAACTAATTTTAATGGATGTAAAAATAATACTTGTTATTCTCAAACAGTCTACGTAAATATTTCTTTAGCAGGGCAAAAAAAAAAGAACCCGTCTTAATCACGCTCTAGTTATCAAAAAAAAAAGTAATTTTCAAACCGTTCGCGTTACCAGGAATTTCCAACACTTGAATAAAATAATTTTTAAGAGTTTATACTTTCTCCGAATATTTCAAAAGTAATTCAAGTGGAAGGATCTTCACTTATCATTCCAGTTTCACACTTGAACGATTATGAAAAGTAAAATAATATTTTTCGGCTACCGTGGGCCTAGCACTACGAACGACTTTACGAAAATACAACTATCGAATAGCATTTCGGTTTTTTTTTTTGCGACATGCTCATTTTGTATCCTACATGGATATTAATAAAATCTTAAAACTAAGTAAATATTCAAACTCAAACCATTGCAATTAAACCCTTTGCAGGTATAATACTTTTGAACTATCAAGGAGTCCATTCCAAAGCGTAGTAGGTTCTTAAAGAGTAGAATAATAAGAAGTACTTATTATGTACGAATAGTATTTTCAATATTATCATCGTCCGAATTTACGTTATGTTTAAGAGGACGTTACGGTCGCGAATCATATTTTAATCAACATACAACCTGTTATTGAGAGAAGGCTCGTGGCTAAATAATAACAGCCGCACAGTTCGATCGGTCAGGTTAAGCTACGCTTGCCGCGGTTGGTCTGTGGATGGGTGACCATCTTTACACACCGAGACCCCTCCATGCCTCGGTAAGCACGTTAAGCCATTGGTCCTGGCTGTCATTCGTGGATCTTTGGCAGTCGTTACTGGTAGCCCGAAAGTTTGACTACCAGTCTTACCAAGGGGTATCGTATTACCCAGTAACTGGGTTGTGGAGGTCAGATAGGCAGTCGCTCCATGTAAAATACTGGTATTCAGTTGCATCCGGTTAGACTTGAAGCCGACCCCGACATAGTTGGGAAAAGGCTAGGCAGATGATACAACCTGATATTGACCTGCAGATTGAAAAAATAAACTTAAGTAAATTTGAATTTCGCGGGCTACCTTATCGCTTCGCAAAAGAATTATTAACTATATATAACAGAAGAGTGTCTAATTTGTTTGACCTATTAAGGGTCTCGATTAATATTTAGCGGTCGTTTTTTAAGGGGCGGATCGTGAGGACCTTAATTTGATTATCGCCTTAAAAGCGGCTTGATTTACGGTATAAGATACTTTACCCTACAAAATGGTTGAGCTGGATGGTGCTGATCCACGCGTCACGTTCGTGAACGGGTGCCGTCGGTTGAGTCTGTTCAGCCAGAGCTAAATTTTTATCTTATATTTTGAAATGTTTCTTCATTTTATTTTTTTACATTGCTCTCATACATAGAAACAACAACAATAATGTATACATTATTCTGTAATATCTCGATTTAAAAGAGTTTCCAAGGAGTTTCTTGCCCGTTCTGCTCCATAGAGATCTACGTTTTGGAATGGGCTCTTTAATTTTAAATGGAATCTTTAATTTTGTTAGTAACTGAACGACTCCTTGACAGTTCAAAAGTGCCTGTAAATGGTTTAATTAAAATAAATGCTTTGAGTTCGAGTTGAAACATTTCATCAAGACAAGGTGCTTTAATAGACATTAAAAAGTTGGAAGAGAAATCTCATCCAACTTTAGAAAACTGTGTTTTCTCGTAAGCGACAGTCCTCCTACCGCAGTTATAGTAGTGGCAGTCATTTCGTGGGCTCGTGGCTAACTAATAACAGCCGCATGGGTTGATCGATCAGATTAAGCTACGCTTGTTGTGATCGGTCCGTAGATGGGTGACCATCTTTACATCCATGCCTCGGAAAGCACGTTAAGCCGTTGGTCCCGGCTGTAATACGTGGATCTTTGGCAGTCGTTACGGATCGTCAGAAGCCCGAATGTCTGACAACCAGTCTTACCAAAGGGTATCGTGTTACCCAGTGAATGCGATTCACCTTTTCAAAGCCATGAAATAAAGCACAAAATATAAACTAAATGTGAGTGTGTCGTGGCCTTAATGCAGATGACTACTTAACTAAAAGGTTTTATATTGCCACCTGTGTTTTAACTTAGCCAAGTGCTTTCCTTTGCTAAAACATAACATGGCGTACCTAGTGCTAACCTGTTAAAATAAAAGGAAATATAACCTTAACATAAACATTCAGCATAATGACAAATCATGAAGAGGCTATCGATATAGTCCTTACCTTTTATAGTGCTAGTTTAGATTGAAAATGTAACGTTGTTCTAACAACATAAAGTTAAAGAAGTCATATCGGTGTTTAATTAGTTTAATCTCTTATACAAATAGGTATATAATTACACGTACAATAAAAAAAAAGTACGATCTCAAAAAGCAGGAAACGACTACGCGGCAGGCCCAGGCAGATGGCGGGATGAGCTGCACTCCATCTTAATGGATTGGCCGACAAACGCAGTAGACAGGGAAAAATGGAAAGAGGGAATAGGCTATAAGCATATAATATGCTCTGAATTGGGACAACACTGGCAAAATTTTATGGATCCGGTAAAAAATATAACATTTTTAACAAAGACAGTTTTAGCAAGAAGGCCTCATTTCCCAATACTAAAAAATCGCTTAACGTTCGAAAAAATTAGACCCTCTGTTGTGCGCAACTATGTGGAAAGCATTCACGTTCAGTCGTAGGCGATAGAAATTCATGCTACGTAAGTACAAAGTGCTACGACGCTACGCCGTAGCAGCTACGAGCTACGCCCTTTACATGCACAGAAAATAGGTCAAGGGTGACTGGTGAATAGAATATTTGTTATGTTATAGGTACCAGGTTGTTGTCAGGAAATTAAATTAAACTTGTTTAATAGATTAGATTGTTTTCTGTGATTGTTCGAAGCAGGTTGGATTTAATGTGAAAATGGCAGATAATTAAAAGAGAAAAATACAGGATGTGAAAAGAGTCATCACGAAGCCGTCATCTAGGTATTAAACTAAGTTACTTTGTGCAAAATAATTGATGGAAAACAACTTTTTTTTTTGGTGTGAAAATTCATGATATGCCGCAGCACTACGCCGTGCCGTCTTGGTCTTCACAAAAAACAACTAGAATGTCATAAAAACATAGCATCAAAAAAAATACGCATTAACTAAATTTTAAAGTAGGTTATGATGGAGCATAAAATGCAAATGTACTGCTTCGAGATATAATTCTGAATGGCATTTTTATGTTGCCGTCGTTTCATTTATTGCTGAGCTATATTGCTCAGGTTATAGAAATGATATATGTATGTTTAAATGAAAACTTGTAGAATATGATTTTATTATAAACTAGCCACCCGCCCATGCTTCGCACTATTTGTATAACTGGAAAAAATCACCGAGATTTCTTTATTATAATGATATGATAGGGCCTTGTGTTGCTCGGCTCACAGAAACACCGTTCCGAACTGAAAGGCGCTTAAAAAAAATTCTAAAAGTGCTTTGGAAAATCGAGTTTTATGAAAAAACCACTGCATAAATCAATTACAAATATTTTTTATTGAACTCTTCCATAACTGAGCTTTGTCGGTACCCACTTTTTTTTGAAGATTTTATTACGTATTTACACCCAAAGTTACGTTAAAAATAATAAATAGTAGTATAAATAGTAGTATAAATAATAAAGTGTAGTAATAAATAGTAAGAAAAACGAATTTTTGTTGGCTCATAACTTTTTAATGGCTTTTTATTTTATTATTCTGTTTCCGTACAGACAAAATTAATAATAAGACAAAACGATATAATGTTTCAATTTGGATGCACAAAAAAACAGAGGAGTAATACTCTCCCGAAATTTGTATGGAAAAAATATCGACTAGGGGCACCTTAAGGGCGTGATGTTAAACAGACTCCCTTAAGAATTGGGCTATTAAATGCAAACAGTTTTTTTAATAATCCGACTGGTAGTTTCAGAGATTAGCGAATTCAAACAAACAAACTCTTCAGCTTTATTATTGGTATAGATAAGTCTGTGATTATTAGCTTCTGGAAATGCAGGTCTCTAACAAAAAGTCCTGACTCTGGATTTTCTTTTTAAGTGCTTAGGTATATCCTAGCCGATTTCTTTGGAAAAGAGTTTCTGAAGGAAACATAGAGTGCCTACATAACAAATTGGGAGAAATAGTTTGTCAACGATATTAGAAATTGTCACAAGCTTAGTTATTTCGACTCTGTCACTTAATGGATTACCTAAGCAAAGAGATTGTATTTGCATTTTATTTATCTGGCTATTAGCGGAGGTATCACGGGCCAAATAATTTGCCCTTTGTACCACTTTGTCCCCCTTGGGGTTTCTACGGGCAAAAATATTTGTTCGTGGTACCCCAAGGGGGACTAGACTGAGGGACCACGGGCAAGTACCGACTATAAACAATAACATTCATACACATATGCAAAATACAGTTCATTCAAATGACCAAGTTTTAAAACAGCCATTTTTTGCATATTTTCTCCCAGTTTAACAACAAGACAGCCATACAACGGACTACATTCAAAATAATGACTATACTTCACAACAAAATTAAATTCCTACCCTCGCCCTTTTAGCATAATCAAGTAAAAAGGAAGGGTGAACTATTCAGGATAACCCTGTGTGTGTAGGTTCTGCACTATACCTTTAAATTGAGCTCATCCTTTCAGCAGTTTTCTTCATAAATAAAGAAAATTAAAATAGTTTATTTGATGTGACTGTAGCTGATTCAGAGAAATGGGTTAGGTTAGATTCACAATATTGAACGTTACAGAATCATCATCATCTGCCTAGCCTTTTCCCAACTATGTTGGGGTCGGCTTCCAGTCTAACCGGATGCAGCTGAATACCAGTATTTTACATGGAGCGACTGCCTATCTGACCTCCACAACCCAGTTACTGGGTAATACGATACCCCTTCGTAAGACTGGTTGTCAGGCTTTCGGACTTCTGCCTACCCGTAACGACTGTCAAAGATCCACAAATGACAGCCGGGACCAACGGCTTAACGTGCTTTCCGAGGCACGGAGGGGTCTCGATATGTAAAGATGGTCACCCATCTACAGACCAACCGCGGCAAGCGTAGCTTAACCTAGCTTGGCTTTTAGCTTTTAGCTTGGCTTTTAGCTTTAGCTTAGCTTATTGAACGTTACAGAATAAATCAGAATATTAATGCAATTAAAATAAACGCATGAGTGTACTTATTCATTTGTTTATTAATTTAAATTATAGAGTGACCTCTATACTTCATTTAAATTAATAAACAAATGAATATCTCCTCCAAATGAATAATCCTCAATATGACTATAGATAATTTTTCATATAAACTAGTTTTAATGTACTCTTTATGACCAGTAGCTTAGAACCTACCCATATTGACTAGAAAAAAGTAACCCTGTACAAGAAATAATGTTTATGCAACCCTGAACAAACAAAGGAAGAAAAGGTTTTCTTCAATAGACCCGTCAATCAATCAGTGAATTAAGCTACTGTCCATAATATTACTTTTGGTAAAGTTTGAGAAAACATTATCAGAACAAATAAAGGATTTGTAATAGATCTGATTTATAAGTGTTTTCCAACTTGTTTATTACCTTGAAGGGATTAAAGCAGCTAATCATTTAAGTAATGGCTTATTTCTACAAAATGTTTCACCGAAAAGCGACCGCCTGAGTTTTGTCACGGTTGCTGTGGGTGTAATTAATTTAAAAAAAAAACATCTTAACTTTGCTAGTGAATCAATATAATTTATCGTGGAAACTGAAACAAAATCTAGCCATTTGCGCATTGAACGAGTTTATTTTACAACTAGCTGCGCCCCGCAGTTTCACCCGCATAAAACTTGATCCCGTGGGAATATCGGGATTAAAAGTATCTATGTCCTAATCCAGATTATGGTGTACCCATGTACCAAATTTTATCCAAATCCGTTCAGCTGTTTAAGCGTAAAAGTGTAACAAACAAGCGTACAATACATTTTTTTTATGTCTTTATAATATCAGTTAGTTTAGATTTGAGGTGATGTTAAAAGTTCAAACTAGGTATTTTAAATCTAGTGCCATTAGTTTTATTTTATAATTTTTCAGTATTAACACTTATTTTTTGAGAATGCTGGTTAAACTGTAATTGGCAACTGTGTAACTTCAAGTATACTTACTTACTTATGAAGATGTTGGTAAACCTTTATAAATAAATCTTAACTTCAGTCCACAAACATAATATGAAATTGCTACTATGAACTATGACTAAGAAGCTTCCACGTGGACCAAGTTTCTTAAATATAATCCGTCACGATTTCAACAACGAATCCAACTTTCAGTAACTAATACCTACCTATCCGAAATATTCCCTCATCTCACTCACTCGAACGGATCAGACTTGTCGAGAAACTGGGATAAAAGAGATTTACGGAGAAGAATGGAGAAGTACAAATAACTTGAACGTTTGAAGACGATTCTATTTGTTCCACTGTGTGCATTGCAAATTGATTTTTAAACTCAATACGGCTTTGTGTGACTCCGGAAAATACGATTGAAGGCTCCACACTGACGCGACGCGACGACTGTGCGACGCGATTTTGGTAGAACAATTTCCATTAAATTTTTATTGAAATTGTTGTACAGAGGCCAGCACATCAACCTACCCCAATCTGTCAAATTTTCCCAATTGAATATGAACCTTAAATGTTTGTGGTAAAGTTGAAAATCTATCAAAGAAATTTGACAGATTGGGGTAACTTGATGTGCTGGCCTCTGTACTAGACGCGTTGCGCTAGTCTGAATCTTGAGATTGCTTACATATTGTCACCAGCATTTTATACTCTTCTAAATATGTTAATGAGGTAAGGCTGGTGTGAGGCGTAAATCCAGCAATGGCGTGTCTAGCTGACATATGGAAAATAATTTAATTTAATGTTTTGTGTCTCGTTATGTTAATTACTTTGCATACCTACTATTGTATAGAATCATGTTTTTCTAACTGAACAGACAGGTGTGCTGCTGGGGAGTTTGTTGCGCCACTTCTTCCCAGCGACAGCACTAGAAAGTGGTGAAGGGCGGGCGTTTTGGTGGACAGTCTTATGTAATTTTGACGTTCGAAAAGTGCTGATTCTCAGCCTAATTTAAATAAATGATTTTTGATTTTTATTGAACGTTTTTCGGCTGAAATGATAATGGTTATTAGAGGAAAAGTAACGGAACCAACTGAAATTGTCACAATATATTATAATTCATCATCATCTTCCTAGCCTTTCCCAACTTTGTTGGGTCGGCTTCCAGTCTAACCGGATGCAGCTGAATACCAGTATTTTACATGGAGCGACTGCCTATCTGACCTCCACAACCTAGTTACTGGGTAATACGATACCCCTTGGTAAGACTGGTTGTCAGATTTTCGGGCTTCTGACGACCCGTAATGACTGTCAAAGATCCACGAATGACAGCCGGGACCAACGGCTCAACGTGCTTTCTATTTGGCAATTATTGTTAGGTATAATCGCCAACCCAACCCGTCAACCCGCCTTGAGCAAGCGTGGTGATTAATGCTCATACCTTCTCTGTATGAGAAGAGTCTTTTGTTCTGAAGTAGGATAACAATAGACTTGTATTATTTTTACAACAGATATATTTAATAGGTACTTCGGCTTACCTATCTAAGAAATTATCCTAATAGCTTTTGCATATGAACACTTTCGCGATATTCAAATCGCTAGTCTAAATTATTCATAACTCAGTCGCTTCTAAAGAAGTGACAGTAATATGGGCCTTAAATATTGAACAAGTTTAAAAGTCCGCCTCGAAGGCAAAATTGCTGGCAAAAGTTTGCCTAAATCTTCAGAATAAATTAAATACCTGTCAACCATACATAAATAAACCCTAGCCTTCTCCCCATGGGGGTAAGCAGAAACTACAGAACGCCACTTGTTACGTTCCTACGTTACATACTCCTTTTGCCTCGTTTACGTTCATACATCTAAAGGCCAATTCCCGTAATTAAAAACTTTCAAAATCTAGTGGCAATCTCATCTCAGCGACAATCAATGTCAAAAACTTCTCAAAATTTTTGGGATTTTAGAGGTATTTTTGACAGATTGAGGCTACTTTGGCAGAATCATAAAACAATTCATATCACGCAATTTCATCTGGTTTCAGACGGTTTTTTATGGAGATTCGTAAAATGCTATATAGGTACACCTCTGCCTAACCCTTCAGGGATATATACGTGTGAAACTGTCAAATAGATGAATTGCGTGATATGAATTGTTTTATGATTCTGTCAAAGTGGCCTTTTTAGGCCCCCAGACTGTGAACGTTCTTAAAATTACGAGAATTGCCCCTCTGGTCATACACGCACGCCGGTTGCGAGTACTACACCGCTAAAATCCACCTGTAATCTTCCACCATAATGGTAAAAATACGCATACCTCTTCCATTGATAAATCTTTCTGATAGTCCAGACATTTTGACAAAATAAACAACATCTCTCCTTAATAACTTGGGGTGTTGGCCGGTTTCCAGACACGGACCGTAACGCAAAAATAATGTACCTATAAAACCCAACTTGGGGGCTGAGGCTTAACTCCGTGTATTAAGGAATGGTACCTAATGCCCTTAGCACGAAACCCACGGATTTCCCTCGGAAGTGATTCATGCACGCCTCATTAAGCTTATGACTAATATAAGCAAACATTAAATGGGCAAATAGAAGTGATATTGCTGAAAATTTTCCAGTGTGTTTTACTTGTTTGGTTTTGAACGAGAACCTTGCAGTCCCAAGGGGCTTTGTCTCATATTTGAGCTATTATTTTGGGGCGAAGGTGGGTCGGAAAGTTATTCTGTGCTTGAAATATTTTGGCACTATTGGGGAAATAAGGAAATATTACTAACCTACTTAAATTTCTACACAAAGTCACTCTATTTTGATGGTGAACAAATGCAATGTCACAGTGTTAATCTAGGTATATACTCGTAGGTTAAATAAAAAAAACGTGTACGTCGTACTCCCGTCAGGAACAAAGTTCCTTACGCGATGCCCGAACGCACACACAAACTTGTATACCGTAGAAAAAGACAGAGAGAGAAAGTAGCGTGACGATTTCTACCAGTCACGCTATGAAACTTCATAACAAAAAAATAAATAAAAAGAAGTCCGAATTGCAAAAAGTCCAATTCGCAGAATGTCCGATTCACAAAAGGACCTGTTTTGAATTTTGATGGTCTGCGTCGAGACTGCAACTATGAAGTCAAACATCAAATACAAATCACTTACCTACTATAAACATGGGGCAAGCTGGATTTTATTCTAGTAAAAAATTTACGAATATCTCACGTTAGTAAAATAAAACGTAGGTACATAAAAATAAACCCTTTACATACCTAACGCTACTGTATCACAAAAAAGTTCCGGAAAAAAATACCAAAACGAATGTTTCGCCTAGAGTCACGAACAGAATACAGGATAAAAAAAATGCCAGTTCACGTGAACTGGCATTTTTTGTGACGTCACAATGAAGGGAGACTTCTATTGTCTCTCTCAGGATGATATTTGTCACTGGAGGCTGGAGATAAATGCAGCTGGCGGAATAAATGATACTGCTTCTAGCGATGGGCCGAGTCGACTTTTTGGTAACTCGGGTAACTCGAGTTGACTCGCTTACCAACTCGGGCTGCAACTCGAGTTGATTCGTTCAGTCTACCCGTGTCGCCGCTTCGTGCGTCCGAGTCAGTAAATGCTCAACTCGGTGCATCGTTCCGCGGGTTGCTAGTTTGCTACGTTCACGGTTCGCCGGGTTGGGTCCGGCGGACTGCGTGGCGCCGAGTCAATGGCAGTCAAATAAAATTGAGCCCGTTCAAAAATCTGACGTTTATTATTATTAAAAGTGTTTTCAAACATCAAATCACAAAACGAATACTACTACGCTACGCTACTTATGCTACATAAGTAGCGTAGCGTAAAAGAATGGTAACATTTTTACCTAGAAAATAATAAGAAACTAAAATAAATGTAATGGTACTTTATTCCTTAAATTAAACACCGTACCATTTGGTATTTGGTCATGTATCTATCAACTAACACCTATAAAAAAAAAGCTAATCAACATCTAAGTAATAGCACTTATTTTTGAATGAATACCATTCTTCAGTCCAGTCAGTCAACTGTAACAAACCAATAAACAACGAACGAAGTAACAATAACAAAAAGGTAAACAAAACAAATAAGCTTTTATGTCAAAACTCTCTTATCACTTCTGTCTGAATAACCGTCTGATAAGAAAAAGAAACCAACAACGAGAACTATCTCTTTCACTCGCGGCTCGGACATTCGGTCGTGTCGTTGGGCTGATTCAGGCTCGCTCGGAGTCGTTCGGGCCTCGCGACTTGCGGGCTAGGCGGCTAGCCGCGGGCCGCCAACCCACCGCACCGGCCCGCCCGCCGCGCGCGCTCTTCGGTTCAACTCGGTTTGCAGAAATTTTGACTCGGGCTGACTCGCTTACGGTCTGGCCCGAGTTACGCGAGTCAGATAACTCGAGTCGCCCATCGCTAACTGCTTCCTTTTGTCATCATTATTGTGGGGTATATTATGTGGCTGTCTGTATTTGTTGCAGAGAAACAAACTAATAAAAACGAATGAGGTTGTATGGCCAGAGAAGCTGGCTTTAATGAACAAAAAATAAATTATTTTATATATAGGGTAACTCCTTTTACAGTTAATTTATGAAGATCAGTTGATTTCGCTTTACTGTCCAAACCACAGTGATCTTTAAATGATACTCGTACCTTAATGATTTTATTTCTGTAAGGAGGTTTGTACAAACACTTTTACACGGCAATCATATTTTAAAAAAGTAGATGAGGTCGACGTTTATTATCCGACTACTCTGAGAAGAAAGTCCGAAACAAATTGAGGTCACACAGTCTCTTTTAAAGTCGGTTGGTTTTTTCTACGAATTTTTATCTTATAAAATTGTTACTAATACTCATATTTGTTTTCTAAACCAGCTCATACAATCCAGTTATCCTAATTAAATCTCTGATAAATCTGTTGCCGAAAATCAACCGTAATTTGTGATTGGTTGGCTGAAATAAGTTCCTGATTAAGTTCCATCTCACGCCAAATTTCGTTTTGCTAACCAATTTCCTAGCATAGGAACGTAACAAGAGATTTAATTTAAAAGGATGTCAGTATCCGAATGTTAAATGATATTTAAATTCATGTAGGGAAGCGTCAAAGACAATCTGATTCGATGTAAAGCTTTGGGTTCCTAAAAAGCGGTAAACGGACACGCAATAAGGGCTATCCAAATACACAGAGCGTTTTGTGACACTTACTGGTGAAAATTACAGATTTTCATGACGGCTGTGCAGAACGATGAAGGAAAAAATAACAGGCTCTTAAAATTCTTATAATCGTCATAATATCTGCAACATATTTCTCCTTGAGCAGTGGTAGCCCAGTAGTAACGGCCCCGACTTACGTGTTGTCAGTCATAAGTTCAAAAACAAACAGGCGCTTTACTTTGTGTAAATTATTTCATCACCACTGCTCTCAAAACGGTGAAGGAAATCATCGTGAGAAGAAACACTTCAAGTAACTTATCACGGTGAGATTTTTACAGAATCGAACGGCTGCTGCTTGGTGAGCGTGAGCGCTGGCGCTAGGCCCCGGGGGTGGGGCGAGACGGGTGCCGCACGCGGCGGCGTCTTCGAATCGATTTGATTTTCCCATCACTAAATAGCGCTTGTGACGTCATAAGTAGGTAGTCAAAATGGCACGCTTGGTTTTCATACAGAACGTGAAACATGCGTTATCTAGGTCTATCTATATCTGTGGTTGTGACAGAAACACTATTAGAAACTCTGACCTTTTGGGACTAAACCAACAATCAACTAATGAAAAAGAACAATAAAAGAGATTATTGTGCTAACCTACTTAGCTTGGATGGTAATGACGCACTCAATACAAATGGCGATTGACGATTTAAGGGAGTCACGTTACGTCCGCTACGCGTAACGTTCGTTTATAGCCTTATTGTACCTACTCTTGTAGTTTTGTTGTTTACTTATTTGACAAAGAATATTACGGTTTAAAACTAGGTCCTACCTACTGAAATCGATTGTATTGTTTAACAGCACCCTAATCACACCTAATTGAGTAGGTAACACACTATCTATCTCAATCAGAATCATTTTGAAGTATATTGCTAATCCATTGCTTCATATGTTCTAAAATAATAATAGTAATACTTTAAGCACACAAATGTAGAGGCGGACGTATAGGTATTTTCTACCAGTCAACCTTTGGGTGATGCAGCGACAAACAGTGGTGGTACAATCATAAGTTGAGGAATATTTTTTTTTTTAAATAAAGATAAAAACAACAATTGTCTGTTCAACAACGTAATTAACGCAACGAATGCTATTAAACTGTAAAAATGATAGTGTGCCCACAGAAAAAGTCCCTGAAAAACCACATACCAAGGTACTTGTTCTGCTGAAAAAGCAGACATTTTATTACAACTCCAGAACAAATTAACATACCTATCCACTATCCAGCGAATATTTACTACCCTCCAGAAAATATTTGATGCACATAGCAACGAAAATTTATGACGTAGTTTGTCATCCCCTAGAGGCCAATATTGCAGCGCAAAGCCGCGAGACTGTTTTCTCTGCACTCTAAATAAACCGAACTATCAAAGAGCAGCTTATTCCAATATTGCGTCGCAGGTCGTCTGCAGTGAGAACCAATTTTAGTGTTGAAGAGGTTTAATATTAAATATATATAGGTACCTACAAGATAAATAAGACAAGAAGTAAATAAAACCACCAAAACTTTTTCGGAAGCATGTATCGCACAAAAATACTTAAGATTCTCAGACCATGGTACAAAAAATTGTATAGTCGACCTCGTAATTATTTACCACCTTATGATTAAATGTCACTTGGATGTCACAAAACGTCAACTTAAATTCTATGTGACAGTTAGATAGTTCCAACTTAAATTACCAGGAAATTATGCCAAAGTGGTAAATCAATTACAGCGGGATAATTGTGTAACAAACTTACAATTGCAATATCTTTCATTTTGACAATTGAACAACATTCATTACGATATTCACGTTGACAAACAGACAAATTTTTCAAACATGCAATGGAAACAATGGATTAGGAATTTCTTTCGAAATCCTTGAGATTGTGAAAGAAAGAGTGTTGCGCAGTTGGGGTTCAGATCGACTATACACAATGCCAATGATGTTAAATCAAAAGTCATTGTGAAGCGGACTCTTTTAAACTTTAGATTTAAGAGTTTGTCCAACTCACAAAAATAGAAGCACTTACCTTTCGACGTTGTAAGATGGCTAAACTTGCACCGATAATCACATTGGCCATGCTCTGCATGATACACTACAAAAGCTTTTAACTGCAATGTTGATGGCGCCTAATTTAATCTGTTATCTATCTGTCGTTATCAGAAAATGGATGACGTTACAGCCAACCTGAAGTGTTTATTGGCGATTATTCTGTTATTAATAAAAGTCTACTGATATTCAAAAAACCTTTGTAAAATGTATTTATGCTTTTTTCCTTTCATTAAATTGATACCATAGAGTTTGATTATCACGATCCCGGTTGTCCGAAGACCGCTCATGAGCGCAAGACGGTACAAATACACAATTAGGAATATACAGTCGTCTATTATATCTTCGTCAGTTTTCAAATTATTTTCTTAATAAAGTCAGGACACATACAGTGTCCTCAAAAAGTTACTAGACATTCTTCCACTTCAGCTGTGACGCCACATTACGATTTAAAATAAAATGTAAACATTTTTTATTATGATATCATAGGTAGTTGAATCATTAAATAAAAACATTATGGTGTACAGTTCAACAATTTGAAACTAGAATTTAAAATCATGCAGTTTTTTTTTTTGAAAAATTAAAAATTGGAAAAATGTCAACTAACTTTTGGAGGGCACTCGCTGTAGTTATTATATCTAATACCTATAACCTTTTAACCGCCCGGCTTCATATCAGACATCGTGCCGCCAGAGCCCGAAAAAAAAAACGAAATCTGATCTGACCAAGATTATGTCTGGACTTTAAAAGAGACTGTGACCTCTGAGTTTGTTTCGGCCTTTCTTCTCAGAATAGTCAGATAGGAAACGCCGACCTCATCTAGTTTTAAAAAATATGATTGACGTGTAAAAGTGTTTGTACAAACCTACTTACAGAAAATAAATCATTTATCATTTATCATTTGAAATAAATACCTGATAGTACACAGCGTAATTACCTAAATAAAAAAGCAGATTAAACGAGCTGTGGTATTTTATCGTAAATATACGAACGACCCTGGCGAAATGGACCCGAAAATATTTGTCGGATTAATCCGACGTAAGCGATAAAGCTAGCACACGGCACGAAGCAGACACATAACAAAGATCAAAATAGGAAACACGTTTGACCAATGTCGAGTCGACATCAACCTAAAATCTTTGTGGCCTAGCAACTTTTTTTTTTGTCAGAGACTGTCAGTGTCACATTTTTAATGACTACAGCACCTAGAGATCACGCCCTTTTAGATTAAGAGAATGAAAGAAAGAGGAGTAGGCATAAATCTTTGTCCTCAAGTTGACACTGATTACATTTTATTTCGCATAAAAAGTGTGACTATAAATTCAGATGTCATCAAAGCTGCTGAGTTTCCTTTGTCTTTAGGTAGGACCTTATAACAGTGTAATATTTCGACTACCTTCTATTTCTCCTGATTAATTTGGTCCCGCCCTCGGGTTTCAAAAGTCTAATGTCTCCCAAAGGACATCGGAGCTTTGATTTATTAGCGCCGATATCGTTATAGACTGGAGCTACTTCTTATTTTCACAGGTTTTTAAGAGCATTTGATTAAGACCGACTAAAAACCGTAGTCAGTGTATTATTCAAAGGTAGGATCTTATACCACTTCAATAATGCACCCAGGATTTTTTTATAGGTACCTAGCTTGATTTAATAGTGTCCATGGAGTTTCTTGTCTGTTCTCCTACATAGACATTTAAATTTAGGGACGGGCGACTAGATTCAACTTTCTGACTTTGACAATATCGCAACTCTGACTCCCAAGATACAGGCAAATGTCTAGTTTGGGGGTCACTGTCTATTCTATTCTTGTACAAATTGTGATTATGATTAATAAATAATTTGAAATAATTAATTTGAATTAATTTGACTATATAATAGACTCCTTGATAAATCAAAGGTCTACAATATCAAAGGTATAAATAGTTTGAAGTGTACTTATAGGAACACACATATCAACCAAGTTCCATGTATTGGGGGGCGAACCTATTACAACAAGGTTGAACTCCTGTCTTTATAACTCCTTAAGGAAACCACTTGCAACATAAAACGTAGACTATAAAATTCACACAGCCCTAGCCCCCTAAGTACCGACGGCCTTCATCGAGTCCAAGGAACCTTTATAAGCAGTTCGTAAAACGACAATTTAATCTCGGCAAGTCATCCCTTTTACGATCAAAATCGGGAATGGAATCGGTCGGGGGAAATCGATTTTGTTCCGAATAATGTCGAATCTAATATAGTTTTTGGTGTATCGATATGAATTTCAGGGTTAACGAATAGGTAAGGCTTGTGAGATAAATGAGGGCTGGGAAATGGCGAATGGAATTTTATAGGTAATGAAAAGCTATGTCGGTTGGATGATTGACAAAAAGTGTAAAGGATATTATGTCATGTCCAGTCTAGTTTAGAAAGAGCAATGTAACAAATCTATTTTTAGACTTGACCAGTTTTGTTAATAATAAACTAATTAGAATCGGTCAACGTGGTAAAGAATTATCACTGAATATAATACGACGTGTATCTCGAAGGACCGATGGCTGGTGGAGCAGACGATTCCTGGAGTGGAGACCGCGTATCGGCAAGCGTAGTGTGGGACGCCCCCCGGCTAGATGGACGGACGACCTAAAGGTGGCTGGGGTAGACTGGATGCGGAAGGTGGAGGACAGGGTGTTGTGGCGCAGTCTGGGGGAGGCCTATGTAGAGCAGTGGACTGCGATAGGCTCAGTTGATAATACGTACAAAAAATTCGACGAATTGAAAACCTCCTTCTTGTTGATGTATAAGAAGAAGAAAAAGTACCGATGACTGCAATGCCTTATACCAATGTTAAAGAATTATTTTGTGGTCTTTACAAGTTGTACTTAATCACGAGTCATAAATTCATAATACAAGCCAATAACGATCGATACTTAGGGAGTAAATAAGTGACGAGGTATATGGGCATCTAAATCAATCAATCAATTATTGAAGTATCGCCCTATGTAGGTACACCCATTAGCAGCTGGCTGTCATAAAACTGATTGAACGTCTGCTAACGAGTGCACATCTATCAGTCGATAGATTTTGGAACAATAACCTTCATCAAAGACAAAAATATTAATTTCTGTTTTGTCGAGTTTTTAGCCAGAATATTCCAGATTTTTCCAGGGCTTTGTGGCAATTATTAACCACAGATCTGGACTATGGAAATTCGTGTGGTTCCGGACATTCGTAAAAATCCCGTGTGTAAAATCTAGTTTTCGGGTTATCACAATATCAGGAATATTGACCAAACCTCTGTGGCTTAGTGGTAGGTAAGCTTACGCGAAGACCGCAAACAGCAAGGTCATTTTAAAAAGTTGTTCATTTCTACATCCAATTTATTTTTACTAATAAAAACTTCCTATCTATCTATCAGACTAGACAAAATAAGAAATATCTCCAAAAATCGAATCTACCGTTTCAATGCGGACGACCACAAATCAACTCAAGTACCTACATTGTACAATTTTTATAGTTCAACGGGTTAGAACGTCTGCAGTGCCCTAATAAAAGGCAAGCTAAACTGCTAGGTGAAGGTGTAAAAATCCGAAAAAAGTAAAACTTAAAATGCACACTTTGGTGCAAGTAGGTATCATTAAATCCGAAGAAGTAACTAGAAACTAAATAAAGTAACCTTTACTTTTAAATTATTGAGATAGGTCTACAAATTTACGATCTGACATTGAATGCAATCCGGCGTGACAGCCAATCGATGCAGGTTAGCGCGCAGTACATCTCAATAGCTAATATCATAGCAAAATATTTGCTAGACATAAGTAGGCATATAACATCAATAATAGGTAACAATTATGTAACCTCAGACCACTCACGATCAAGCCGGTGTCTAGGTCATGTGTGGGCGAAGTGTGCACGGATCGCGGGCGCTATGCAGACGTGTGCGCGCGGCAAACGCTGCGGCGCAACTGGCAATTGAGAACCGGGCGAGACTGGGTGGCGCCCCCCTCCCGCAACCCCTCGCGCCCCGCGCCGCCGCAAAGGTATGTTGGCGCACAACTGGGACCTCGGAGACTGTTGCGGCTACCCAAATGTTTGCGTTTTCGTTGCTCTTTATGACAACTAAATGATAAAAAGAGTTGAAACCGTATTATTTTTCGACTGAAAACAAAAGTGAAATTAGGCGTGATTTGTATTTTCGACGGATTTTTTTTGCTGTTTTTCTTCGGAAAAAGTAAAAATAGGAATACAGTGTCCATCTTTTAACCACTAAGTATAATTAACCGATTAGACTCAAATCACGCGAAACTATCTTTTTCCAAAGACATATTAATTATCTAACATTCAAACAATCTGATGTTATAACATGCGATAAAAAGCATTTCTCTTCTCTATATATGGCATTTATTGTGCTTATAGTTAAATTGTAACTATAGATTTTCTCTGAATAAATGAATTAAAGGTATTGTTTGCCGGCGCTTGTTTTTTTCAGCCATGGCCGAAAACAACATAAGTACCTACTTACCTACCTACTTTAAAAAAAAACGGAAACTAAATCGGGTCGAACTCCAGATTAAGGTGACATAATAGGAGCATTTAGTTTTAATTTTTTTTCGTTTGAAAAATAATTGAGGTGTGTTCACAACATCTTAAATATTTTTAAAACACTGTTTTTAACTTCGCTTGACACCTAAATGGTTGAAATTTAGCAGTCGAAAAGTTTATAAAATAGAGATTTTAGGGATGCATGAAGAAGCCACGACGTGTGCAATTTGTTCCGCCAGTTACTCAACAAAACCGAGCGCTCGGCACATCCTGGACACACCACACCTCAACCTGACACGGGTCACACCCAACACCTTATTTGACTGGCCAATTCTTCCCTTGCGGCGTCAGCTACCCGAATAACAGACATTCGAGTTTTTTCCGTACCTAGCTATAAAATGATCGTTCTTTTGTAAGTGGTACACTTACACATCTTTTTACACATACTACTTATCCCACATCTTTTTTTTATTGTTGAATGGGCTCTTGACCGCGATCACGACTGATGGAGAGCGATGGATGAGGTCTATGATGGAACGAGCGTGCCCAGAAGATGCCTAAGGTACTGGAACTCCCACGCATCGACGAAGCACAGCAGGCTGCTTGACGCCGGACTCCGATGGGAGGGTGGTCGCAAATCAGACGAGCGTTAGCCCTACCACAGATGTATTCGTGAATTGAATGAAAACATTTCGTAACAAACTATCCTTCGGAAGTTATTGAATATCAATAGGGAATGTTCAGCAAATATGTTCTATTTTCGAATATAAGTAGATTCAACGGAAAAAACCGAAGCACGAAATAATAAATTGCCTTCATTTTTTCATCCCGGGTTATGAAAGCAGAAATACAAATAACATACAATATCGTCTCGTAAATAATGCCTGCTTCGTAAGTATTATGAGGTTTATTTGAAGAGGAACACACGGGCAAATAAGCCTCGGCTGGAGAAAAAGATCATATCATCTCATCTTTTACGAAATTCACGAATGAATGACGCAAGAAACAGATAAAATATTGTATCGATTAGATAAGCAGCCACACACACAAGTATGAAGTATTCATGCTAAACTTTTTCAATTTTAAAAATGTTAACTAATGTTTCAGGTTCTACTAGTAAACTCAAACTTTTAAAGATCTACATCTTTCAACTTTTAATAAGAATGTAAATTTCTCACTATCGATAAAAAAAAATTGTATCTTGCACTAATGTTAGGCAGATATTTTTTTATACATGAAAGGATATTTCATGATAGTTCCATTGCAAAAAAAAATACTTAATAAAAGAGCTTGTCGAAAAAAGCTTTAAATTTTTAAAGATGTCCCCGAATAATTTCCCCCGAAAATAATATTCACATATCCTTTTTTTTTGTTAGCTTATACTGTCCCACTGCTGGGCAAAGGCCTACATCTCCTAAACTATAAAAATTGGCGGAATATACATGCGATATTTTCGGATACCCCTAGGTATGAGGAATCTATTTTTTTTTGTATTGAGGTCACTATTTAGACCATCCTGTATATGTTAGTTGCGCGGTAAACTCTGCTTGCGAGATGCAGGATTTTGCGTGACGTCAGTATGACGCGTAGTTCGCATGTGGCGTTGTAGATACCGCTACATCACTCACCTCCGGATACCGGAGGTCGATAGTGGGCTGAGTCTTGTATCTTGCGATGCTTGCCAGGCCAGCTGAGGTTCCAGTGAGTCGGAACCGGTTGCCGCATTGTTCACGGTGAGTCGGAACTATCTGCGAAGATGCCTCAGTGAGTCAGGGTGGCGCTGCGTTATGCTCCAGTGCTTCTATAGTCGACATAGGATAGTTTTTATCCCGATGTTCCCACGGGAAACTTATCGGGCGAAAACGCGGGGTGCTGCTAGTACATAGATAAAAGTTTCGATAACTCAACGTCTGAACGGATTCGGATGAAATTTTGGATGAGATTTTGGTAGATAGATTAGGACCTGGATTAACATATAGGCTACTTTTTGTCCCGAAATAACGCGAACGAAGTAGTATGCAACAGCTAGTGTTTGAAAGAAGTAGGTTTTTCGCAAATTTTCACTTTTCCGGAACGAGTAGTTCGTAAATGGGAAGGAATTCGAAAAAGTGTGTTAGATTAAAGTTGTAGAAAATTTTATTAGCTTTCATAACGTAAAAGAATTTTTTTCTCTACGACGCACCGTTTTAAAGATATTAGCGAAAAACTCAAAAGTGGGAACTTTTATCCCAACTCTGGCTCACCTCCGTCTAGGAGGTGAGCCAGAGTTTTCAGAGCGGGGACTTTTAGTATGTTTACTCCCTAAGCACCCTGAACAACTTTCTGAAAAAATCGTTTAGGTCCCAGCTCACGCACTCAACTTTAATAAGGACAATAAACTTGAAAAAGCGACCTTTTCCACGCACGTTAGAAAAGTGAAGTAAACTAATAAAATTGGATCTGGCACTACATTACATGTTGGTACCGTTTTCCATTAGTTTCAAAATTTTGTTCGCATGAAGGCGCTATTTAACGGCGCGTTTTTATCGCGCGTTCAAAAACCGCCCGCTGCGCCCGCGGTTTTACCCGCATAAGTCTCTACCCCGTGGAAATATGAAGATAAAAAGTATCGTACGTCCTAATCCAGGTCATGATCTACCCATGCACCAAATTTCATCCACATTCGTTCAGCCGTTTTAGCGTGAAAGCGTTATTAACAAACATACAATTATCAAATCTTTTCTCTTTATAATATTAATTAGTTTAGATAAAGCATTTCTATCTAGGTAGGTAGGTAGGTGTATCTATATCTATTTATAAAGTCAATACAACATAATCCTGCACAAGGCATACGCGACACGCTTGCGTCTTTTCGAGGTCATGCTAAGACGAGCATCCCGGGAATCGGCCAGGTCAAGATGTAGGTACCTACAAAGCCTGGATTAACACGACTTATGTATTATTCACGCTACATCTTCTGGGAGAAATAGCGGTCGACGTGTTTAACATTGACGGATAAAGTGGCAATTTGGCAAGATATCAGTTGAGTATACAACAGTGAAAGTTCGTGGAATCATCGTGATAGGTACTACTTTATTTATAATTTCTACGTATGAAATCTATAAAAAATCACTGATAACTTCAGCCGGAGTATTCTGTAAAAACCTCATCTTGAAAACCTTGGTGAAGGGAGCTTGAAGTGAACTGTCATCCTATCTATCGCCAGAGGTTTGATGGTTTTTTTCTTTTCTCAATATGAAACCTCATTCACCTTTATTAACAAACTCGAAAACATAACTTTCGAGGTTTAATCAACATAATTTTGTTCCGCTTTTATTAATAAGTGTGTTATTTTGAGAGAGGTAATAAAAAAATATATAACGAATATTATAATATAGTACATTTATTACTAAAAATTAAATAAGTACAGGTCAAATATTGAGCTTAAAATAATATAAACTAAAATATTCTATCACAATTTATTTGCACTTTACACCAATAGTGTCAGGTACCATTTTAATAATACAAAATATAAAATAATAATAAATACATTTTTTTCTGATTATATTATAATAATATTTTATTTATTAAAATTAAATAAATAAAATATGGCTCGATTTTTGGTTAAAAGGTTTTGTTTTTGGTATTTTAAGGGGTGATGATACAGAATTGATTTAACCTATAATATTGTCAATTTTTTTATGATATTGGTAATGAGTTTTAGATCAATTACCGAGCCCCCAGCGCCGAGCTCATAATCAACAAATAAATATCTATGACGAAAAGAGTCGTGCAAAGAAATAAAAAACAAAAAAACGAACATATGTGTGAGTGATTACCGTTAATCCGACTGGGGCGCTCAATAGGTTAAGTATAGTCAGCATTCTTAAAAAAACGTGATCGATATTCAGTTTGTCAAGTGTGATTCAGGCAGAGATAGTTTTTTTCTTTACTGCTGTTGTCAATATTCACCATAATGCGTTTACCAATGTTACCAGACACTGAGGATCGATGACGAAATACAAAATATACAACCAAACTATTGTTTAATTTCAAAAACTTATTATTTTCTGCACATTGTTATTGTGCATAGTCTAAATTCTATTAAGTGCGCTATTTGCATTGCATTTTGTGCAATTTGTCAATTTTGTGCTAAACTATGTGTTTGAAAACGTTCACTTTTTAGCTAAGGCTAAACACGCTGTGGTAATACCTGTAGGCCAATTCTCGTAATTTAAAACGTTCAAAATCTAGTCGCAGTCTCATCTCAGCGACAAACAAATGTCAAAATGTACTGAAAATTAAGGTATTTTTGACAGATTGAGACTGAGATCAGACTGTGAACGTTCTTAAAATTACCAGAATTGCCCCTCTGAGCTTCCATACTGACCAGTAATATCTAAAGGGACCACTGAGAACTGAAACAAAAAGAAAAATAATAAAACAAAAAAATAAGAAAAAAAAAACAATATTTATTTTGCTACAAAAAAGGTTTTAAGTACTAAAATTGTTTTGCTACAAATAGTACAATACGATACGTGTAACTTAGTAATCCATTATTGCACGGCGTAAAATTAAAACGCCGTGCAATACATAATAGACATACTTAAGTCACGAGTATCGATAAGGAAATAAAATGAGTAAGAACATAATCTGTAATCAATCATATTTTCCACCAAAAGGGGGCGATAAATTATTTTAAACTCAAGATTGATTATGGCATTCCATCAAGGAGGGATTAAAGAAGACTCCTTCTAGAACAGCCATTTATATATACCTAATTATAGGACCAACTCGATAGACACGGAAAAATCAACAATTCAAAATAAGGGAAATAAAATCAGTAAAATTAAGACAAAATTACGTATTTTCTGCAAAAAAAAACCCTATCATACGCAGTTTTCTTTTTTTAATTACGGATTATCGGCATAAAATACTGGGCATTATATGCCGCAAATATGTAATTTATACATATAAGTATAGATTCATCCTTCTAAAGGTCCGCGTCCCCAGGATACCGAGATATGTCAGACATTTTAAAAATAATAAACTCAACCATTATGTATTTCATGGACATCTAACGCTATTTCAAACTTCAAATAAACCGCGAGCTGTCAAAACGACATCAAGGTCGCCTCGGCCTGTTTGCATGCGCTCCGCAATGTCAATACTTCACTTCAAACGTCCGGTGTCGCACGCCTTTTTCCGATAGTCAGAATAAAACCCGCGCTATAATTTAAATTGACTGCCACGATCATTTCCTGCTGTTTTAACGGGGTAGTTAATCAAAATGGTGTAATAGAAACGTGCCTTTATGTAGGAAAATTATCATTATTAGTCAAGCAATTAATGGCTGAAAAATTAAAAGAAACATTATTTTAATAGAATTTGTTTGAAGTTCACGGATACCATATAGGTATATTTTCAATGCGATAGGTCCTGATTCTAGAAGCCAGATCAAGTCTCTGGTCAGATGACAGCTGTCAAAAACAACCAATCATATAAAAAGTTCAAAGGTTAAATTGAATAACCTATAAAAAATCGAGGGTTAATCCGGCAATGTTAAAATGTCGTTATTTGAAACCGGTTTAACCTAACGACATTTTAACATTGCCTAAGGGAGTACTCCAAATAAATTGGGTTAGGCAAACTTCAACTTACCTACTTATTTCTTGGTAAGATTTTTGTTAAACACGTTAAAACTCTTGGGACGCGTCGAATAACCTTTAATATTCGTCGAACTTAAATATTAACTTCATTTTTGTAATGGCCTCAGGATTTTATATTATTAAAGAAAAACTCACAGTGAGTTTAAAACTTTTAACATTGTGTAGGCGATCCTAAAGTAATGAATTCATACCTGCCTCTTCTTCTAAAGGACGATGAGATGTCCAAATTAGACCAATTTGGACATCTACGGGACCGTTAACTCTCGACGATTACAGGGTTAAGAGTAGGTAATAGAATAGGTTTTTAGTTTACATACGAGTTAATAAGATGTGTTTTTTCGACTAACATATCCTGCGTTACCTGGAATGTAAGATCAATACACATCGTTTACCTTAAGAAACGAGCGTCTCTTGCGGTATGGTTGCGCTTGCGATGCAACCGTTTGTGAAGAAGCAGGTTACTGTCGCCACAAGCCAAACAACTGCTGCACGGTCCACTAAGAAGCTAGACTTAAAAACCCTCTCTAAAGAAACTTAATCCTTCGCAATAAACAACAAGGTTCCAAAAACTTTGATAACTTACCGTGTCTGGCCATGGTCTTATTTCTACATCATCATCATCATTTCAGTCGAAAGACGTCCACTGCTGGACATAGGCCTCCCCCAAGCACCTCCACTTCCACCGGTTCTGTGCTTCTCGCTCGCATCCAACGGGTTCCTGCGGCCTTCACAAGATCGTCGGTCCACGTTGTGGGAGGCCTTCGAACCATGGCCTTCCTTACTTCTATATAACTTGGACAAAAGCCTAGTTTTTGGGAAACTTAAATACTAATACTAATACTGTCTAATACTTCAATTGATGCGACTTACACGATCATAAAATTCAGCGAAAATTGGCCTTTTGTGATCCCAATTTTTCGATGTATCACTTTACCTTCAATCATAATAATATTATGTCCTACATACCTTGGATGTGCAGACTTGCGATAAGGCCTAGCGTTCCGATACACATGTCCTCCTTGGGAGACGAGCGTGCCTCGCGAGCTAGCCGCGCTGACGGCCGTGTGTAGTGACGCCGGCGAGCCGGACGAACCGGATAGGCGTCGGATGTAATGTTCTTCTTGTTCCTCGTTTGTAGGAGTTTTGTCACCTAATGTAAAAACAATCGAAATAAAAAAAAAATAACGGAAGGAAAAAATATTTTGCAATTACGAGAAAGCTCGAAATCTTTAATTTATTTTTTCACCAATCTATTTTATTTTTTAAATACAACCCGCAAGTTAACGTAAGACTTCGCTCGGATGACGTAAGCGTGAAGTACTGAGGCGTCGAAGGCGAGAGCGGTAACAGTGCGGGGGTTGGGAGGGGCCGGGGGGAGCTCAAGTTAACTCTTACGAGATGTACCTAACCTTTGATAAGTACATCTTGTCCGGAACAAGAAATGGAAAAGAAAATTAATGAATTAAAGACAATATCTTAAAAAAAAGAACACGTCAAGGTTATTTCGAAATTGTAATGGATTTGAATTGTATTTGAATTGAATTGTAATTGTTTTTGTAATTGATTTTTAAAGAAATAGTACAAAAGCACACATATCATACTTATGATAATGTGATTCGTGGATTTTTGACAGTGGTTACGGGTCGTCAGAAGCCCGAAAGTCTGACAACCAGTCTTACCAAGGGGTATCGTATTACTCAGTAACTGGGTTGTGGAGGCAGTCGCTCTATCTAAAGTACTCGTATTCACCTGCAACCGGTTAGACTGGAAGCCGACCCCAACACAGTTGCGAAAAGGCTAGACTGATTATGATGATACTGTAGACCTATTTACGGGAAATGGATATTCTTATAACATTTAGAGACTTACCATCCAAACTGCCTAAAGGAGTTCGTCTTGTGAGGTCAGGACTACTACCCCAAGGACTTAAGGCGCCCAGTGGACTCGAGAGACCAGCCGTCACCAACGTATCATCCTCATCTTCAGACTCTGTTACAAACAAATTAATATCACACTAATATTACAAAGGCGAAAGTTTGTGTGTGTGTGTGTTTATATGTTTGTTACTTCTTCACCCTCAAACGGCTGGACCAATTTTATCACGATATTCCCACGGGATCGACACTTATGCGGGTGAAACCGCGGGGCGTAGCCTGTTATTAATAAAAGTTCTCCAGACCGAATTTAGGCCATGCGACCAATCTAAGAGTAGACCAACCTCCGGCGCAGGAGATATAGTGCAGGCGTGTGTGCGCACACACACAGGCACTCCCTGTTCCTGTGCAGGGCGCGAGCCGACACTACCGGAGGGATCAGACGCAGGGATTGGCGCCACGTACGCGAGCCACAAGAGTAACACACCGCCAACTTCCAAACTCCAGACTGTTACTAAGAAATTCTCAATAGCACTTTGCCCAACCCGGGAATCGAACCCAAGACCCCACGCTCAGCAGTCGCGCTTGTGACCACGAGACCAACGGGGCAGATTTATATTATAATACCAGCCCTATTATTGTCCCATTGCAGGGCAAAGGCCTCTGCTCATACAGAGAAGACTCGAGCATTGATCACCACACGTGCTCTAGATGGGTTGACGATTTCAGACTTATATTAACTACTAGCTGTGCCCCGCGGTTTCACCCGCATAAGTTTCGATCCAGTGGGAAAATCGGGAAAAAAGTATCCTATGTGTTAATCCAGGGTGTCAGCTACCTCCATACTTAATTTTATCAAAATTGGTCCAGCCGTTTGTGCGTGGAGAAGTAACAATCATACACACACACTCACAAACTTTCGCCTTTATAATATTACTAGCAGCGCCCCGCGGTTTCTCCCGCTAAAGTTCGATCCCGTGGGAATATCGGGATAAAAAGTATCCTATGTGTTAATCCTGGTTATAAACTTTCTGTGTACCAAATTTCATCCACATCCGTTCAGTAGTTTTTGCGTGATAGTGTAACAAACATCCAAACACCTTCACAAACTTTCACATTTATAATATTATTATAATATACTATAGTAGGATAGGATATAGTGTTAAGTGTGATAAGTCCAGTATTCTTCACGATGTTTTTACTTCAACGATGTCTGTTATGTCAAAGATAAACTCAGAAAGTACATTTCAATTCAATAGGCATATTGGTACCTGCCCGGAATTGAACCCACAACCTCGTGTAGGAGAGAAAGAAAGAAAGAAAAGAAAGATAAAATGTTTATTCTGCACAAAAAAAAAACGCACATTACAAATAAGAAAATACATTAAAAAAAAATTAAACTTATAACGTATAGTCAAAAGACTAGTACTCAAGCATATAAAAAGTTGACAATTTTGTCCATTGCTTGATGTCAGGGCCAGGGGCCAAAGACAACACGCATAAATTGACATTGACAGTACAAATTAATCCGTGATGCGCCCGCGACACTGGCAGATTACAACAAAACAAAAACAAAATGCCAATTGCAGAGCGGAAAAATAACTCACGACATTTATTATTATTTATTTGAAATAATCTTCCCAACAAGCAGAAATATATTTATTGCAAGGAATAAAGAAATCCAGAAACATACCATCAAAAACGTCAAAGAAATTTTCTTTAGAGTCGTTTAGTGTTGAGGACGACTTTGACTTTTTCTTTCTTTTGCTCTGAAAAAAAAAATTAAGTTACTATTTTTTCTGTCGCACTTTTGTAGTACATGTACACCATCATCATTTCAGACGAAAGACTTCCACTGCTGGACATAGTCCTCCCCCAAGCACCGTAATCTGTGCCGGATCTGTGTTTTTCGCATCATGGAATTAATATCTTTTGTTATTCAAAATTACACTTTATTCCATGAACTCAAGGTTCAAAATCAATACCTTAGTAAGTTCCTCTGCAACTGACATCTCTAACGCATGATGTGTTCTTGCTAACGCGGCCAGCGCCTCTTCTAACACGCGGTTGCGTTCTATCTGTTATATAATAATAATAATTCATTTATTTTTCAGACAAAGTCCATTCCATTATTACATTAGAAAAAACATAAAACATAAAATTTATATAATAACCACACACAATAAAATAATACTCAGACATTCAAATCAAATAAAATTAAAATACACACACATGTCATTCAAATCAAATAATATATATTTTTTAAAGCAAACGATGTTTAATTTAAAAATTCAATCAAAAATGTTCTTTTGCTAGTTTCACAAAAACTGTATGTTCCATACAAAGGTTGAAAAATTGCAATACATGTGAAAGGAATAAGATAACTATTTGTATATTTCGTCCCTCGATTAACATTAAGCTTTTACTTATAAAATATCGAAACACATCTAGCTTTTACTTTTAAAATTAATCCAAAAAGTTATTTTTAAATAAATAAAATATATCATCACGTCTATATTACCCAAAGGGTTCGGCAGATGTGTACTGTAGAGAGCCTATTTGGTGCTTACATGCAACCTCCGCGAGTCCGTTAAATGTTATTGGCAAGAAATACAAGACAAACATCAATGTTTAAGATTATAGGTGGACCGTTTAATTAACACGTTGCCTGGGGTAGCTGCGCAGTAAGGGAGGGGTGATAGTTGTCACATGTTGATGAATCACGCTCGCCCTCGCATCACGTCACCACACCCCTCCCGCACCGCGCTGCTACCTCAGGCAACGTCTCAGATAAGCGGTCGGCCTATAGAAGACAGTAGACCTAGATTTGGCTGATAAGCCAAGGGACAAAGATATAATAATGTTATTAGTTTAAATAATAATATCATAATAATTACGCAATATACAAGTAAATAGTCTTTTATTCATTAATCTCCCCGATGCTAAAAGAAAGAAAGAAAGAAAATACGTTTATTTGCGGCAAACATGACGCATCAAAAGAAAAACATATATATAAAAAAATTAAAAATAATTAATATGGGAGAAAACATGCGTCACATCCACGCAAAACGGCCATCGCTCAGCATAATGCTATGACCCTGTACGACAACTAACAACATCAAGCTAACAACATCTTCGTCATTTCAATAGCTATATTATACAGGATACAATGGTAAACACTGTTATTCTTGAAACCAGTGGTGTTTCATAGAAAATAGGCATGTTTTGAGTAACAACGGTGTTTACCCTTGCATCCGGTATGACTACATTTCTTTTATATTTTTACAAAAGCTCAATATGTTATTTTTGAATTTAGATAGATCAGTTACCTCTCTGCTGAGCTTGGCAGTGTCTGCGTCCCGCGCCTGCGCGACGAGCGCGGCGCAGTGTCGCAGCGCGGCCAGCGCCTCGGAGCCCGAGCCGCACGCGTGCTGGAAGCGCTGCCACGTGACACCGGGGGTATTACTATAGCTAATACTTTACTCAAGTACTAACCTACACGGTTAGCAATAATTCCAAGTTTTGGGCAATACAAGATGCAATCCTTCAAAGCACCATCAATACACGAGAATCGGTAATCAGTCATCAGTCGTTTAATTTATTATCTAATGTAATTTGAGTAGTCAATGTAAATCAACGTTAACATGCGATAGACATTTTTGTAACAGAATAAAAATACACTGAAAACTAAAAGAGCTTCATATTTTTGTTTTGCTACCTCGATTTTAACCCTACGACAAAATGTCTAAAGTCGATTTTTATTTACATCTTCACGGGAGATACCTATTATGGAAACATTGTTAAAAAATATTCAAGTACCATATAAGCAGAATGGTGCAGTGAGTTTCCAACATTAACGCTCTTATCCAAAGCTGCAACAATGGCAGCACACTCGCGCAGCTGTGTGTCTAGTAGTGCCAGGCTGTTCGTCGCCGCTGTTAGTGCGTCTTGCATTGATCCTAAAATAATAATAATACAGTTATATATAATAAATAAAATAATAAACAATTATAGAACTTTGAAATCTGAACATCGTTAAACTTTTATCTTTCAACGGTAATAAGGGATAGCTGGTAAGATTCCAAAATACTGGGATAAATCATTTTTAGTTCCCAACCTAAAGGTTTACATTCATCTTCCAAATCCTCTGTGGCCTCTCGCGCAGAGTCAGGTGAGGCGCCCGCCCATAGGTAGTGACCAGAGTACGCTATGTGCTCGTTCATCGCTGTCACCCATTGCTAAAACAAAATGGTGGACTTCAGACAGTTGCCGAAAATGTAAAATGTAGGCATCATACTCCTTAGAAAGCATTTTTCCAGTATCGATATAAATTAAGTACGGAATAATTAATATAGTATTTGTATCTCACGAAGCGACGCGCACTTTACTTGTAGTAAGCAAGTGTACAAACACGCTGTGAATGTGTACGTGAAGACGAGTAGCTTCAGCACATAACACACACACTTCCGAGTTCGCCATTGTGTCGGACGATACCGAGAGCTCCTGCGCTTACACACACATTCACAGCGTATTTGTACATTTGGTAACCACAAATAAAGCGCGCGTCGCTTCGTGTGTTAAAAATACTGTGCAATATGATTTGCAAGTCCAAAGGCGGAATTCTACTGCTGTATGCGCACAGAGAGGTTAAACTTGTTTTTTGCGCGGTTCATTTGTTTGTCTGCCACTCATCCGTACGTAGCGTGGTCATGCGTCGCAGTGAAAGATCCAGCCTAGATGATGCCGTGGAATACTATAGAACAGCGCAAGCACATGTAATTAATGCCATGGCGTAAATTGGAGACACCACCAGTAATGGGTTGCAAGGGCACCAAAAATCTTTAGTACGAATAGATTCCTTTATTTATAATCTTTCGATCTATTACTGACCTGTCTACAAGCAGCCAAGTCCTTTTCCCCCTGCACAGCGAGTCTATGCGTGTCTCCGTCACTAAAGCGCAGCACTATGAGTGCGGGCTCAGTGTCTCCAGCAGTTAAAGTGGCAGCGTCGAGGTACTTGCGCCCGCGCCAGTGTGTGCCGCCCCGAGCGGCCTCGGCGCGAGAGCCGTAGTATAGGAGCACGCCGCGTTGGAGGACGGCCTAGAAATATAAAAGAATAAAACTGAAAGCTTGTACTGGATGATATTTTACCGTCTCAAATTTTTTGCAGGGTGTTCTACCCATGAATATGAACAACTTTCACTAAGGGACCAACTCTGAAATCCCGAAAAAAAAACAGTGGCTCTCCGGGAGTGCCGACAGAAGTGAAAACAAAACACAAACTGTATACTTTGCCATCACTCACTGACATATCGGATATACATTAAAACCGAGTACAGCCGAACTCATGCGAATGTAGCGCGGTGTCGGTAACAGTGTCGCGAGTTCAATGGTTTTTTCCCATCTCAAAAGATGTCCAACGCGCCTAAAGAAGTATTTACTTCAAAAATCAGCTGTTTATTACAAAAGTTCAATACCTACTAGAGCAAAATGTATGAAACAGCAGATTTTTTCGTGATTACAGTGTTGTTTTTTTTTAATTATTCCTCGGATATAATTATCTGGCGTTGGAAAAATCAGCCCTTAGTACTATAAAAAAAAACTATTAGCATAAAGTATATACGGTCATTATAACAAATAAAAAAAATTGTCTGTTTGTTCCGGCTAATTTCCGAAACGGTTGGACCGATTTTGACGGGACAGATAGTTGACGTTATATTATAAGGAGTAACTAGGCTACTTTTATTTTGGACAAAGAAAGAGTAAAGAGACACATTCTTGTTTTCCGACATCCACGCGAACTAAATCGCGGGCACAGCGAGTCAGATATAACACTGTCTGCTTACCCAAACTGGTCTCCACCCTAAGAACCGTGACCTCTTCAGCAGTGGCCCCTCGAACCTGGCAGCAGTTCTCTGTAGCCGCTGTACCGGCCTTACGCTCAATACCTCGCGCATATCTGTGTCTTTAGCCATGTCGATTGCCAGCTGTCCTGCAGGCCGAAAAATATGTTTGAGGTTAAAAGAAGTAGGTACTGTAGAAAGAAGTTACTGAGTTTGATCGGTGTTTTATCATCATCAATTCAGCCGAAAGACCAATGCTGGATTTAGGACTCCCCTAAGCACCTCCACTTCGACCGGTGCTGGTTCGTGTCTGGCGGGCAACTGCCCGATGTTTCATGTCGGGCCGGTGTATATGCTAGTTGCGCGGTGAACTCTGCTTGCGAGATGCAGGATTACGTGTGACGTCAGAATGACGCGTATTTCGCAAGTGGCGAAAGTATTGCTGCATTCATTTTGAAATAAATATATAGTTGGTGAAAACACGATTCCATAAAAAAATTTGCAAAGTTACCTCCAAACCGAACAATAAACGGCCAGTATTAAAAAAAAAAAAACTCCAAATTGGATCATGACACTTTGCATAACAACTGAACTAAATATAAAACAATGTTTCTTATTTTTTTCAAATTACCATTATTTTCACTGTAAAAAGCAAATATCTAAACTATTGGCGCTGCCTGCCGCCCAGCACCGCACTCTGTCCCACTCTCACTCAGTGAGCGCGAGCAGTATTGTGCGAGCGAGATAGAGTGAATTTTAGCTGAGGTAGTATGGCTCTCATAATGACTCCCATAGAAATGTAATATGAAGTAATTTTGACACAACTACCAAGTCATTGGGAGTTTTTGTCAAATTTGTTGAATTGAGAACTTTCTCTAAGATTGAAACAGTCTAAGTATTACATTGGTCTTAAATAAAAAAAACACCTGACGTTTATGACGTGCGTCTTTATTTCATCACAAACGCCTTAAAAAACGCATCGTTAGATTCTCAACCCACGGCTCAACGCTTAAAGTTGAAAATCTGGGGCGTCCGGGGCGTATGCTCGGATTGAAAAAAAGTGTACGTCTAAAAACTATTTAAGAACAGCTGACTGAAAAGAAAATGCATTTTTACGTACCACTGTTATTCCTGAGTGTAGTATCGACTCCATTTTGTAGTAGTAACACGGCAAGTCTTGTGTGTCCTCTGTAGGCAGCACAGTGTAGACATGTGTTGCCTTGAGCGTCCACGCAGTTTATGTTAGGTGAGTTTGGACTGCTTAGCTGAAAAGCACAGTTAATATTTTGTAAGCCAGCTAGAATTTTGAGCAACTGACATATTTTGGTGGTAGGAAACATGCTAAGAACATGATGCCACAGAATGCCACTTATTACAAAACTTGTTTTATCCATAGACTAACACTATGGATAAAACAATTTTTGTAAGGAGAAATATGTTTTATGACGATTAACAGTCTGTTAAAGAGGACGCGAATTATATTAATACCAACATACAACCTGATACTAACCTGAAAATTGCAAAAAACTAAAGAAATTTTTTATTTCGCGGGCTATCCAGACGCTTCCACCTTAATACCCGCAACAACTGAACCGTATTTCATTTTATCAATACAGCTAAATCCCTTCCATGATGTTTGAGGAATTGGTCTGTTGATCTGTGCAACAACTAGATCAGTCACAAGTTTGTTATGCAATTAAGGCGCAGATATACGATTTCTAATGATTTTAAATTCAACATCACGTCTAATCGACCGGACTGATTTCTTTGAAAAAAATAAATTTATTCTAGACCATTTGCTTCGTAATTTGATATGTGAATATTTGCAATTATATTTTTTAACATAGAGTAATTAATTTGTAAAGTAATGTCTACCGCGGACATAAAAACGATAATCACGCAAACACTATCGGGTGTATTTTCATAAAACTTTCACCATATAAAAGACAATTTAATTCCCCGAATTTTAGTATACGGTTTTTTTTTTGTTTGGTGTTTGATAAATCAACAATAGATGATTGTTTCATATTTTGCAATAAATTACCAGCGTTGTGTCATCGCGCTTCTCTTTCTTTTCTATGCAGTCCGATAGTGACCGCGTTTTAGGTCATGTAGTCGCCTTAAGCTGGCGATTCTACCATAAAATTGTGACTTAATCCAATTAGACCTTATCATGAATAGTTTCGCGCCATGGCGTTGAGTATATACAATAACAAAACTTGTACACTGCTCAGGCATACCGTATTTGCCAAAACCATAATCTCAATCTTTATCACACTTGATGAAATGAAATGAAATTATATTTATTTCAGTAAGAAGATGTTCTTTATAAGACACTTTCAAAACTCTAGGCGTGGGCGTTGCGACGTTTTACGTCCTGAGTTCAAACAGTCTTCGTTGCAAAAACCAGTCTTCGAATAAGTTGTTGCGATTTTCTATTTTACGCCTATAAAAATACAGTCGAGACTGCAATGGTTCAACTCTATCACACTTTTCCGTTGCGACGTCGCGTCGTCTCTCGTTCCGCGTTCGTTTTCGTTTACAAAACAGTCGTTCTAAAACGAAAACCTCGAAAACGAAATTCTATTCCATGTTGGATAAGTTTCGTCCTTCAAACCAGTTGCAACGACGACCGTTTTCTGCAACCGTTTTCGTCGTCGGGAGAACGGTTGCGTTTCGTTCGTCAAAAATTCGACAACGACCCACCACTACAAAACTCAATTATTTGGTCAATGTTTTAAACTAGATGGCACACTTACCAGCTCCTGTATATCATCAATCCTGCCATCCTTAGCGGCGGTAAGCAGCCTGAGCTCTCGTTCATGTCTCTCTGCCCTCCCGGCCGCCTCTAGTAGTCTTTGAACGTCTCTTGTCTTTGACACGTCACATGGTGTACGACCTTCCCCGTTCATTATGTTAACGTCGGCTTTGTGTTTGAGTAGGAGGATTACTAGTTCCTGTGGGAGAGAAAGGGATGCATAGATTTTAGTATGTTTGGTTTGCAGTTGACATAAAATAAATGAGCATCTGTTTAAGTGGATATTAAAAATAGCGCCTACGGGTACACAAGTTTAAATTTGTCACAGGTCAAGGACTGGTAAATTGCAACAACTACTTCCAAAATTGAATAGAGCTAGAGAATGATCAATCAAAAAATAAAAAATAAAGTTTCCTTCTTAGTTTTTTAGGATTCCGTACCCAAAGGGTAAAAACGGGACCCTATTACTAAGACTCCACTGTCCGTCTGTTTGTCTGTATGTCACCAGGCTGTATCTCATTAACCGTGATAGCTAGATACCTCGAGTATTCGAACGAAAGAACACACATGCAAATCATGCAAATAAGCCAATCAGCTGCGCTCGCGTAAAGCGTTGTATTCCGGCAAGCGCCGTAATTGGTTGTGGTGCGCGGTAGGCTTTCTGACTTTTATTATTCGTAGCTTCTGCCATTTTTATTCTTCTTCCTTACCTCATTCCCGATAAAAGAGGCCTTATGTAGAGCAGAGTCACCGGTGTCATTGACCTCATCAACACTTGCTCCAGCTTCCAATAAAGCCTCCACCACATCTGTGTGACCAAAGTATGTAGCCAAGTGAAGCGGAGTCCAGCCTAGGTTGGTTTTACTTTTCCCTGGAAAAAGTACAAGTTTTGTTAAAAAAAAGTGTTACAGAGTAGTAAATGGTTTGATGATGCTTGCCGAGGTCGGTCCGTGGGTGGGCGACCATTCCAAGACCCCTCTGTGCCTCAGAAAGCACATGAAGCAGTTTGTCCCAGCTGTCATTTGTATATTGTTGAGTCATGAAGCTGGAAAGTCAGACCAGCAGTCCTACCAAGGGGTTTTCTGTTACCCAGTAACACTCAGTGTAAAACACTGGTATTCAGCTGCATCCGGTTAGACTGGATGCCAACCCCAACATGCTTGGGATGGGAAATGGCTAAGCAGATATTAGTTTAGTGTCCCACAAAGTGTAAATTAAGTAACAGGAAAAACAAAAATAAATTATGTTATTTTAATGCATGCCCCATATGCTAAACATTGTGCCCTGATTGCATAATATTGGACTGTTTTTCATTTTAGTTTTAAGGAAGATACAAAAATTGTCTTTAAATTAAATTTCTACTGACTACAGTTTGAAAAACTGTAAAACTAAGTTATAGAGTTTCAAGATAACATTATTTTTATCTCACGAAGCGATGCGCACTTTACTTGTGGTAACATAGTGTACAAACACGCTGTGGATGTGTGTATGAAGACGAGGAGCATCAGCACATAACACACACACACAGTTCCAACTTTTTGGCATGGTCTCTGACAGCGGAGAGCTCCTGCACACATTTGTTTTCACACTTAGTGCTTCATGAGATAAAAATACTCTATGGGATTATGATGTTAAATAAAGTTAATTATTTCATCACTTGCTATAATTATTATAATAACAATAGATGAATAATAATTAAATGACAAAAGTGATGACTATTGTAATTAAAAACCTATAAAACCTAACAGGTGTACAAAGTTTACATTGATGACCTTGTTTATTCCAGACTATAAGACTGCCAAAGAGATGTATAGTCCATATTTCGAATTAAGTGGCTATTACAGAAGTAAAGACTCCAATTTTATAGTAATGGCTCCATTGTTTTATCAATGATTCTGCCAATGTCAAGGTTGAAGAAAACAAAGTGTACTTATTTGCTGAGATTGACCAGTTATACTGCCTTAAATACAGTTTACAACTGCATCTGTTTATTCTCTTAGGCAGACTCGTGGAATGTTAAAACATCTTACAGTCAAAGTGTGTTACAACAACAGTTTAACTACTCCACAATGTTACTGGTTGGTTAGATTATTTATACATAGTAATCATACTATGCATAAATAATCTAACCAACCAGTATAATATCAATCAGTATAATATCAGTTGAATATCAATTCAAGATGATAAATACCTTTGCAATTGATATCCAAAGTAAGTTTCCCTTCATTCTTCGCTTCCAACATTGCCTTGACCACCGACAGTTCACCATGCCTGGCAGAATACAACAGGGATTCCTGTGTCTCACTCCCAAAATTATTGTCCTTAGACATTGTGGTATGCTGTACTGAAGAGTATGCGATCCACTACTAAGAAGTAAAAAAAAAAGTGTTTTATCGCCAATCTACGCTTTAAAGCGTCACTTGTCGTTTTTAATTACGTCCAAACACATCGTAACTTGATTTTATTTTAAAATATTCACACTCTAAAGTCCGGTTTAGATAATTTGAATTTTGTCGCGTCTAACGCCCGTGACTTTAAACACGATAAAATTAGTCACACACATATTACGAGGGCGTAATGAAGTAATTAATCCGCAAATCTCGACATATTCTCGATTCGAGGACCTACCCACCTAATGAAATGTCAAAACATGAGTGTCAAATGTCACTGTCAAACCGTCAGACGGTCACTGGTCAATCGATACCTTTGGTTCCGTAGATAAAATAAAGATGGCAATTTATTGTGAGAAATGTGAGGTGTGTAGGTGCGGCCCCAAGGGGGATCATGTGGATCATAACCCCCCTAAACCATTTAAGCTGTCGTGAGCCTGTATCATTCACTTGTTTGGACCTTAAAATAAAATTGTATAGACGCCAGCACATCAACCTACCCGAAACTGTCACATTTTCCCAATCAACTTTGAACCTTATACTTTAGCGATAAAGTTGAAAATCTATCAAAGAAATTTGACAGATTGTAGTAGGTTGATGTGCTGGCGTCTGTACATACTTGAAAAACGGTGGACTCCCGTTGGCGTATGTATACAAAAACAAAAGATTATTTTAAAAAGCCAATTCGTAATTGGGTACCCCACTTGTGTGTTAGGTTCGAAGGGCTAGGGATAGATTCGAAAATCCAAACTTTTCACAAAACGAGCTTTAAAAACTTTACTGCATAATCACATTATTTCCTTATCTTCTTAATCTTTTCTGCATATGTTGACAAAATAACTTCTACTTCTGATGATCAACAGTAAATTTAATCTATCTGAGAGAGTGAAAAATAAAAATTTACTTAGCTCGCTTCGCTGACTCTTATGTTTTACATTCTCAGTCTGACCAACGAAAGCTGACCAAGAAAAAGGCGGCAATTTAAAAAAATAAGAGCTCTTGCACTGGCTATACACTGCGTAAACGCAATTGATACTTACTATTTATTATTCATTGCGAATTTATTGAATTAACGACATTTATTGATTAATAGTCTTGGAATGTCTCCATTCTAAAAGTTTAGAAAATAATTTGTGGTCAGCTTTCGTTGGCAAAACTCTATTATTGAATTATTAAAATAAAATCTACTAAAACTATCCGAGACTGGGTTCAAATATATTCGAGCTCATTTCACTTGCTCTTTACATCTTACATCAAATACATAAGAGAGAACTAAGCCCTTGTATACCTATACTTAACTCTGCAAGCCAACTGTAAAGCATCGTCCTAATAGAACGCGAATGCGCGATCATCGCGCGAGTAAGCGTTGCGACCATCGCGTGTACGCGCGATAGCAAAACCTGGGTGTCCTAATAGAAAGCGAATACGTGATCACTGCGCGAATTTACGACGCAAGCGACCGTGAAGTACGCAGTTTGGCACTGGCACAGTCGGTACCAACAACCATGGACGTCAGAGACGCTCAATTTTTGCTGTCGGAAAATATTTGGATGACCTATTTTGCGTCGTAGATTCTTCGTACTAAGTTCGCGAGAATAAATTTTCAAACATTTGAGTCGCGCGACCGCGTCGTGCGAATGTTAGTTAGGACACCTATTCAAGTTCATTTTTAATTTGATTGCCCCTTGGTTAAGGTGAAAGCGCCAGGGTAGCCCACGAAATTATTTTTTTTTTACGTTTTTTGCAATTTGCTGGCCAGTACTAAGTTTTACGTTGACTAAAATATGATTCGCGGCCGTAACAAATATGTATTTACAGAATTATAATCATTATAGTCATCAACACAACTCTCTAAGACCAAATAATCCTACCGAATGATTATTTCATGAAATCTTGACATTTTAGGATTACACTAACACATTAAGTTGTATTACTAATTGTAATGATTATAATTTTGTAATTAATACATATTTGTTACGGCCGCGAATCATATTTTAATCAACGTACAACTTAATACTGACCAGAAAATTGCAAAAAACGTAAGAAATTTTTAATTTCGCGGGCTATAAGCGCTTCCCCCTTAATAGTTTTATCAAGTTAATAACGGAATCCTAATTTCAACGACCTTGGCCTCTTAGCAGGATGATAGCTTACTCTTCGTTCATAAATTTAATACCTACTTCATAAAAATGTTTTTCAATATAATTAATGAAGTTACAAACCTTCGTTTAGTATTAAAGATGACTAATAAATGCATTATTATTATCATGAATCAATTTATAAAAACAATAACTAGTATCAGAAAAACATCTTTAGAAACCATGGACTTTTATAAAACTATACGATTTTGAACGAAATGTTATTAAGTCAATAGTGAGTGTCACATTGTTTGTACAACATGCTCTGTGGTACGTTTGTACAGAGGCCAGCACATCAAGCTACCCCAATCTGTCAAATTTCTTTGATAGATTTTCAACTTTACCGCAAAGAAATAAGGTTCATATTCAATTGGGAAAATTTTACAGATTGGGGTACCTTGATGTGCTGGCCTCTGTACCATAACAATAAATCGTTTTATTGTACGGATTGTATTTGTTTGTTTGTGTACATACCTCTGTCAAAAGCGTCAAAATCAAAAATATTGAGATTCGCCGGAGTTCATATTCATATTCATTTATTTGCCTCCTTAGAAGTGAGTTGTTCTTGCTATGTAAATAAACAAATACCGATACTCGATAGTAATTGAATAAAAATGTGTGACGATGTTCAAAACTGTTGCCGTATATGTTTAGACGTGGAGTCCGACCACGTCTCCATACTCGGGGACCCTACTATCAGCCTACAGATGAAAGCCTGCCTCGCAATGACTATATCCTCAAATGATCATCTGCCAAAGACTGTTTGCTTGTCCTGTGTGTCATTATTGAACCAATTTTATAATTTCCAACTAAACGCTCGTTGTTCACAAGACTGGCTTGAATCTTCAGTGCAGGAGAAGACGAAGAAATTAACTGAAAATAAAATGGTGATACAACCATTACCAGACTCCGAATACAACTCGGATTCGCTCCTAGAGTTTCTAAACAACACTGCAAACATTGAAGAGTACCTAAACAATCTTGGGAAAGAAGATATACCTTGTATTGTAAACATGTTGGACAAAAATGAACATTCTTTCGAAATAAATAAGATGAACAATAAAACTATTAAAGTACCCAGTCCTAAAAAAAAAGACATAGCAAAGAAATTTAAAACAGAAAGAGATGTGATAGACAATGACTTCCAAATAGCAAAAGGTCTTTTAATGAAGGAAGCAGATCCAAAAGTCAAAGCAAACCAAACAAAGATAGAAAAAAATGCTTTCATATGTTTTGGCTGTAAAACTAAATATGACACAGTACAAAAATTGTTGCAACACTTAAGTGTTTGCGACTTAGCTCTCCGAACTTGCGTACACTGCAACATGTTGTTTAATTCTAAACAACAAATGCAACAGCATTCAATTTCACACAATACACCCGGTCTCTTCGCTTGTAACTGTGGTGAGGACTTCCCATCAAAGGACAAACTGACACAGCACCACAAAACTTGCCACACTGACTATGCAGCAACCATAGGATGTGTATACCGCTGTAAAGAATGCGGAGATACATTTAAAGAGAGGTTTCAGTTATACAAACATGCTAAAGAACATATTATGAAGGCTGACGAGAGGGTGTGTGATATTTGTGGTCACACTTTTCATGGCAGTGATGCGTTGAATAAACATAGGAAGGAGGAACATGAAAAGCCTGAGAATATTATGTACAAGTAAGACTATTGCCTAAATTACCTTTATTTTTAGCTGGTTTATTTTCCCTCAGCTGCTGTAGGATTTTACAATGAATTGTAACACACCATCTAGGTATTTTCAATGTTTTGTCTTTCTCATAAAAGTTAAATTAATTATTAAACTAGTTTTTCTGCTTTATAAGTACCACACACATTTTATATATAACACAAGGATGAACTGAATAAATTGATGTAAAGGTGTTAATTTATCCCTTTTTTGTTGATTTTTCAGATGCAAAATATGCAACACAACGTCAGCAGATCGCAATGAAATGTACCTCCATGTAAAAAAGCATACTGCAAGACCAGAACCAACCCGTCACTTATGTGAGTCCTGTGGCCGTAGCTTTGCAACAAGAACTTCTTTATTTCGCCACTCGTTGCTACACGGAAGCAATAGGACTGTCTGTCATATTTGCAACATGCAGGTTTCAGATACAAAGCTACTAGAGCAGCATATAAAGGAGCATATTGAGATGGCAATCTGTGAAAAGTGCGGACAAAGTGTCAACAGCTATAAGCTGGGAATGCACAGTTGTGTGTAGGATGGCACGTAAGGATTCTATTTTTCTTATATTTTCAAGTTGATTTATTGAATTCCATTTCAAACATGTAATGTGTATGAGAAATATTGGGAAAACAGTGTAATGTGTTGAACTTGGAATAATCTCTCGAAGGCTAGATTTTTCAATAGTCAGAAAATTTTTATCTGAGGAATAAATATTGCGGATTGACAGCTTTTGTATAGAAAATATGTCAAGCTGTCATATTTATTCTTCAGACATAAGTTATTTGAATGTTGAAAATTAGACCTGAAGAAAGAAAATCTAAAGAATAAAGAAAAAAAAAAACATAGGTACTTATTAAATAATATTATGTATTAACTACTCAAGTCTTGTTGTGGACTCTAAAATGTAGGATCAAGCATTCCAGAATGGAGTAAGTTATGTACTATGTACATATCTTAATAATGGATTGGTTTGTCCAGCACCTGTCTAAATTAGTATAAGTAACTAAGTTGTTAATGTCCTTCAATTAATGCCATTTTAAGGGGCAGAACTGATTTTAAATCCAAATATTTTCAGAATGTTTTCAATTGCATATTTTATAGTGTATTATTTATATTTATGTACAATAATAATAATGTTTATGTAAGCCTATAATGTTCCCACTGCTGGGACACAGGCCTCCTCTCTGTGAGAGATAAGAGAGATGGGTTGGTAGATGTCACACATCTTCGAACTTTTGGTTCTGGGTCTGTTTTGAGAGCAGGGGTGATGAAATTACGCATTAACGCATTAATTATTGAATAAAGCGCCTGGCCGAACCCACGACCTACAACTCGTAAGTCGAGGCCGTTACCATTTGGCCACACTGCTCTCAAATCACGGCCCCGACTTACGAGTTGTAGGTCGTGTATATACCTAAATAAATAAACATTTTGTTTGTTCTAAATAAAAGTAAAATAAAAAGTTTATGATTTATTCAAATAATACCTAAGTCCGGTCCAATCATCTTTGTAAAAAGTCTACAAGATGGATACTATCTAGAATACATTACAGCTAAAAAACACGACTATAAAAATACCTAATATACAAGAATTTTGTATACCAGGAGGTTCGAAACGTAAAATCTCTCACTTTGAGAAGGGTTTCCTACTTAAAATCGAATGACATGGAGAGTAGCACGAACACTCGATGTCAATAGTAATCGAAATCGATAAATCATGAGCGCGTCAGTTCACTGCCTTGATACATCAAATCTCGAATAATTATTTTAATTATTAATAAACAGGCTTTTGATAAAGTATGACATGATGGCCTCGTATATAAACTAAGAAAAATGCTGCGTCAACAACTTTCAGACATCATCATAGTGTCGTGTATATCACACAGATTGTTTAAGATAACAAAGAAACGCCTATTCAGATCTAAGGTAAATAAAAGCTGGAGTTCCACAAGGTACTGTACATGGTCCGGTCCTCATACAGATCTACTAGATATACACCTGCGTATTCCTCAGCTCGAAAATAATTTCATCGCAACCTTTGCTGACGACACATGGCTGTTGTAAATAGTCACGAGAAAGCAGTAGAAAAGGTTCAAGAGTCCATAAATCGTGTATTATAAAGTGGACTACAACATAGCGTATCAAACTTAATGGAAGTGAGTCTATCCACATTTACTTATTACCATAAGCGAATACTGCTATGTATGTATGTCTTTTGAGTTATAGCTCAGTGCAGTGTGAATAAAATTAAACTGCCGTGCAAGTTGCTGGTTATCACACTAATATTATAAAAGCGAAAGTTTGTGAGTGAGTGTGGGTGTGTGTTGTGTGTTTATATGTTTGTTACTTCTTCACGCTCAAACGGCTGGACCAATTTTGATCAAATTTGGTATGGAGGTAGCTTACACCCCGGATTAACATATAGGCTTTTTATCCTGATATTCCCACGGGATCGAAACATAAAAAACACGTGAATGTCTTCCCGGACATTAAAGTGAATAAGAAAGACGTTATCGGACGATTTCTTAACTTTATAGTTCCTTAACATCATCATCTGCCTAGCCTTTTCCCAACTATGTTGGGGTCGGCTTCCAGTCTAACCGGATGCAGCTGAATACCAGTATTTATAGTTCCTTAACAGTTTAAGTTATATTTAAATTACTTATAAGCTAACAGGCTAGATTGTAATGTGAATAAAGTATCACCAACTGTGACACTGTACGTAAAAAAAAAAACTTTAATCATCGGCAGCGCAAAAGCACATTATCATCATCTTCATTTTCCTGCCCACGTTCCATGTTACTTGGGGTCGGCGCAACACGTTTATCTTCTTCCTTTCTCTCCTTACTTCCTCCATTCTTCACGGCATCAGTCACTCACTTTTCTTTCTTAACACCCATCCACCTTTTCTTTGGCCTTCTTCCTCTCAATCCATCAACATTATTTGATATTCATCGCTCCTTTAGTCACATAGTGGTTATCGCTAGTTAATTCCGCTAGTGTATTAGTTTTTTGATACACACTAATTATCCACTACTAAGTAATTACTGTGTATCGACAAAACTAAAACACTAGCGGAATGTTGCACACTTGTACTGCAAGCGATTAGAAACAAGAGTGGGCGCGTCTTCGTGGATGGCGCTATCTGTATTTGTAATGTCATTTATTGAACGATTGTCAAATCAAATTTACAGAATAAATTGTTTGTAAATAATCAAACAATCTGTTTTTGTGCATATTTTTAAATAGCCAGTTAAAAAAATATTAATGTGGGTCATTTTAATCTTAGTGAGAACCGTATAAATACAAAGTATTCGTATCGAGTAGCTAATGCTATATTTTCTAACTTTACGATTATAGTTGATTGATATTAAATTTCTACTCGTAAACCTACTTATTGTTTAATTTATACCTTTGTTCTCAAATAAAAATCTTTAAAACTATTCTGTACATTAGATTTGACTGTCGTTCAAGAAACGACGTTTCAAGATAATGGGCTTGACTCTCTGCCGATGGCTCTAGTTTAGTTGTATCGCGGCAGTATACTGTAGCGCTCCAAAAATGTGTTACTTACTATTTCCAGTGCTATCGAGCAAATGGTTTTCGATCTCATGTCATTCGATTTAAAGTAGGGACTTTATAGAACCCAAAATAGGTTGTATCTAGAATACCTTACAGCAAAAATACACATATACATATAAAAAATACACAAGAATTTTCTAAGTATTAATTACCAGTGAGAATCTTCGGAAGAACAATCTCTTCCTTTGAGAATATTTCAAACTTGTCAGTGAGAATGCGCGTCTTTGCAATTATTTTATCAGCATCGTCATAAATCGCTTGAAGTCAAATGAGATTTACAAACCTCAAACAAAAGGCATAACACACCACTATTTTTGTTGAATCTAATCCAACATTAAATCCGTCGCTGCAGTTGCTGATGTCGAGTGATTTTCGCGAATATTCTCACTGTTACCTATGTTATTGAATCAAAGTTCTTGTTTCTAGGAATGCTTACTATTTTAAAGTCCTGAGCATTCCATCTAAGAAGTTTGAGCTCATGCTCTATCCGTATAGGATATTTAAGCTTTGTTTAAGCTTAAATATAGTGAGCCAAGAATCACTAAAGATTCCCTCAGCAAAAACAAAACCATCCTCTGTGGTGGATGTTGAAGAAATCAGTAAAAATAACTCTTATTCTGTACGGCATAAGGTTGTGGAGATCAATCAGGAACTTCATGAATGAGGGTATGCTGATAATGCGATGGTTCTTGCGTACTCCTGAAAATTTAAAATAGAAGTTGAAGTCCATATTGAAATTCAAGAATCCCCTCCATTCTTGAATGAAGCCAGTATTTTCTGAATGGAGCGAAACGGAAGTTAAATTCCGCCAGTTGCTACGGTTTTGGGGTTACGAGTGTGATTATTATTAAAGCATCAAGATCCTTAGTCAATTCTTGGGGCAGGACCTTCATGTCAACCTGAAACGTTTTCAATATCACCAGGACAACCCGAAGTAAGTACCTAACTATTCAACTTATCTTGCGTACCCCAGAGGGCGAGACCATGTCCATAACATCACGCATGTATTCCCCGGGTCTCGTTTTAGAAATGGTTTCATGACGCGGTCGCATTGAAGAGACAAATTGCTGAAAATCTCATCAATGCAAATAGCAAAGGTCAAGTCACCACCTGCCTAGCCTTTTCCCACCTTTGTTGGGTTCGGATTCCTGTCTAATCGGATGCAGCTGAATTCCATTATTTTACATAAAGCGACTTGGTATCTAACCCTCACAATTAATTACTGGGTTCGATCGTTCTCAGTCATACCTTCAATAATAGTCTTGGCAGCTTGTTTAGCAGAGATCTCTGTATACCACGAGGTAAACCGATGTGAAGGCATGGGGTACATGCCGGTGGCAACAGTTCCTAGGTATACGGAAGTGGTATGGATATTCTTGGTCCAAGTATCCAGACGGAGCTCCTCTGTTATCGAGTCCATCAGTCCTGGTAAAAATGTTAAATTAAAGCACTGATTGTTGGCAGAAGAGAATAACGTTCGACCCCTGAAACTCTTTGGCAGAAGTAGGTCCTGTTATTTCCATTATTCAACTCCTCGTAGTCCTGTATTAAAATAGTCTAAGATTGCTTAAGATAGGCCAAAAAAAAAAACGTAAAGGAGGTAACACTGAAGACTGTAATATTTAAGGATAAAGACTTAAGGACTTTAATTACGTCTCACACTGCCTGTCCCTTGTATTACCACTATTACCAGATAACTAATCAAAAATCTACTACTAACTAATCAAACTAAACTAATTATTTGCGTAACAAACACATTTTCAATTACAATTTGAATAATTTTGAAGGATATCGCTAATCCATTGCTTCATACACTTGGGAGCAAATAAATCGAGCCACTGCCTTTTTTCACGTATAATGGTTATTATTGTTGGTATTATGGAACGTATCAATTCGAAACATATATCTTCTAAGAGGTTATTTAATAACCTTTACAATGAGGGTAAATTATTGAATGATAACCTTATTGAATGATAAATTATTGGCTCTAAAAGAAAAACGATAATTTTGATAGAAAATTTTAGGGTTAAGAGCGTTTACGCTGTACGGCATTTCATACAAACTTTCAAGCCGTTGTTTTTCGAAATGAATGAACCGATTTTAATGAAACTTCATACGCATAAGCAGGATACAAAGGTCTAAAAAGTTAGCAGTCGACAAGTACTCCGTAACGATCCGCGCGGTGTGAGGTCTCGCATTGTCATGCATAAACATGAAATTTTCTCCGATAAAACCCGCATACGGCATTACGTGGTCTTCGAGGATGTCAGTTATGTACCGATCAGCTGTTAATCCACGTCTACCACTTTCATCGTTGACGGGGTCGACGAAGACAAGTTCAATTTTTGCGTCTAGGGAAATTCCTCCCCACACCATACAAGAACCACCGCGAAAACTTACAGTTTCTCGAATGCAACATTGGGTAAATCTTTCACCAGGTCGTCTATACACTCGGTTTCTCCCGTCATTGCTAAAAAGACAGATTCTCGACTCGTCAGAAAACAAAACTGACCTCCATCTAAAGTCCAATTAATGTGTTGTCGAGCAAACTCCAGGCGACATCGGCGATGAGCTACAGTTAATTTTGGGCCAGTTGCCGGTTTATGTGATGTTAAATTTCGTTCCTTTAGTCTTCGTCTCACTGTCCACCTACTGATTTCGACACCTCGGACGTCACGTAACGCATGCTGCAGCTGAACAGCATTAAGTCCACGGTCGCGCAACGAACTGGTTGCGATAAAGCGGTCATCACGTTCTGTAGTTTCCCGTGTTCTGCCGGTTCCAGGTCGCCGAACAAAAGCACCAGTCTCCAGATACCTGCGATATACTCGCTCTACCTTTGAACGACTCAAATGAAGTCTGCGAGCCACTTCACGTTGTCCGTGTCCAGCTTCAAGTAAAGCTACAACTTGGGCAGCTTCCGTCGGTGCAGTATCCATTTTATCAAGATAATTGATTACACAGACACAGATAAAGACAACAATAACACGTCAATGGGGGTATAATTAACAAAAAACCCCTAATTAATCTTTTATTAATGGAGTACAATGAAAATGTTCTAAGCAAATTAAATGCGATAATTTTAGTCTACCATTTAAACTTTAATTTAAAATGAAAAGTTGACAACAAACTACTCTCATTATAAAGGTTAATAAATAACCTCTTAGGCGATATATGTTTCGAATTGATACGTTCCATATTAACAAAAATAAAAACCATTATACGTGAAAAAAGGAAGTGGCTCGATTTATTTGCTCCCAAGTGTATTTCAAAAAAATTGTCATTAAACAACGTACCTAAATAACGCAATGAATGTTGTTGAACTGTCAATATGAAAGCCAAACCTCAATTAGTGTATTACGCAATTACCCCGCTGTTGTCAAGTGGTTGATTATGTATACCTTTTTTGGTAGGTTTATATTTACCTTTCAGTCCAAATTTTGCGGCACAATATGGAATCATGTCGGCACACGGCATTAGACCTGCACTCGAGTTGATTGCAACTATATGTCCATGTCGCCTCTCTATCATACTAGGCAAGAAGGCTTGGATGATCTGAAGCCAAATAATTAACACATATTATGTCATTAAAGGTATTCGTTGGCGAAAAATAAATTCAGTCGAAGACAGTCCGTTAACAAATCATCATCATTGCAGCCCGGAATCACCTACAGCTGGATATACGGTATAGCCCTCCTGTCAATTCAATGTTTCATGCGGCCCTAGTCTCGAGGCTCTAGCAAGAACGCGCGACGTAAACGTACATAAATTCGAACGATTTTTTAATAGAAAACCCAATCCCAAACCATTTTGGTTTAAATTTTTGCAACAATTTACAACGTTCTTGAATTTAAGTTACGTTTATCTACTCCACAGTTCCGCACATTTGAGCCAGGCACACGGGTGTTTCCCGCTACTGCGACGTCATCAAATGGATCGGTATCAAGCAATGTCGCGATAGTGAAAATAGGCTGGTTTCACCTAATTAAAAAAAAAAAAAACAAAAATGGTAGAAGCTATGATTTGATTAAAGCTTACCCAAAAGTGTGCAAGCAGGTTGGTCTCAATGAGCCTCATGATGGAGTCTTGCCGCAGATGAGTGATGGGTGCACAGGACAGGACTCCCGCGTTGCTCACTATCATGGACACGTCGGAGAGCTGCCGTCGCATGCGCATCGCTATTCCTGCTACTTGTTCGCGAGCCGTCACGTCTATTGTGTAGCCGTAACACTGAGAAGGTGAAATTGTTTGAAGTTAGATAAGAATAAGTTTGTGAGCATCAAAATGTCAAATATTGTTTAGTTAGAAATGTAAAATTCCTCCAAAGGTCATCTGGTAAAAAATGACAAAGACCTAATTCCGTAACACACTATCAATCACAGTCTGAATTATTTCTAAGGATAAGTACCTAATAGCTAATCCATTGCTTCATATGTTCGAAAAATTTGTCTGCTCAACAACGAAAATAACGCAATGAATATTGTTGAACTGTCAAAACGAGCCGCGTGCTGAGTTACACAATTAAAAAAAGCCTTTTTTTACTAGGATACCACGCAAATGTTCCTTCTATAAAATTAACCTTTTAACTGACCGACTTCATATCAGAAGTCGTGACTCCAGCGCCCGAAATAAAAAAACGAAAAAAATACCTGCTAAAATACAACGTAATTACCTGAATAAAAAAGCAGATTAAACGAGCTGTGGTATTTTGTCGTAAATATAGGCCTACGACCCCGGCGAAATGGACCCGAAAATATTTGTCGGATTAATCCGACGTAAGCGGTTAAAAGGTTAAAGGAGTTAGGTTGGATACCTCTCCATCTTTAAGACGTATTTCATCAACGACGGCGTTGTTTCGCCGGGAGTCTTTGTCCCAGCAAATCACGGTGGCGCCGAGCTCTGCAAACTGGATGGCCAGCTCCCTTCCGATGCCGTGTCCTGCGCCCGTGATCTGTCCAAAAGGAAGTTTGAAGCGGAATACTTATCACTGCAGGTAAGGCTCAATTTATACCGCCGCGAAACGGAGTGGAATCGAGTTTTCGTAATAGCAAAATGAACTTTATGTCAATTGTCTAACATACAAACTAGATAGGTACGAGCTTGTTACTGCAGAATTTCCCGAGAATGCGCGATAACTCTCCAGAAGATGCGCGACCTGTGCTTAGGGCGTATCTAATTTATGCGTTACACTATTGACATAAAGTTCATAATGCTTTGTGCAAAAAAAAGTCGCTTCCATTCCATTCATGGTGTAAATTGAGCCTAAGACTCAGCTAGAATAAAAAAAAAATGAAAAAAATAAATAAAAAAAGACTCAGCTGAATATCATTGATCATTAGGGCTTTCCAAGTTTTGGTTTTGGTTCTGTAGGTGTTTGAAGTTGTATTGGATCTTGTCTTAAACAGAGTTTGCAAAAAGTAACGTTTAACTAATTTCGAGATCATTTATAAGTTTAGGTACATACCGGCTGACCTTTTTTAGAGTCTGGACAAAAATATGGTAGGTACTTTTAAAAGATGAACGGAGTAGAGGCCTATAGCACAGAATTCTCTTTTTATTTTACAAAAGCCTAAAATGAAATTAAGCTAAGTATCAATAAATAACTATTACTTAGGTACTTAATTGAAGTTAATTTTTATACTAAAACAAAAAAATAAATAACAATAAAACAAATAAATCGACAAATAATATAAAACATAAGTAATAAACATTCAATTTATAGACACCCACTCTACAATCATGGTTGTAGGCGTTGTAGCGACGTTCAGTCCTTTGAAAAGAAATGAACGTAAAAAAACAACAAAAATAAAGGGGTTTAAAAAAAAGGGAGAAAAAGGAAAGAAATTTCTGTGCCATGGGCTTCTACTCCGTTCTCCTTTTAAACCCTGTTTTTGTCCATACGGTAAAAATGTCAGCAGTTTTATTAATTAGATCATATCTAAAAGTCCCATTAACTGTTGTTGATCACTCACACATCGGCTGTTACATTGTTACTTAATTCACCCAATTTGTTATAGGCCTATAGAGGATGAGTGAACTCAGGGCGTAAAGTTCACTCATCCTCTATAGGCCTAGGTTATAGATCTATAGTCAGGATAAACAGGTTATGACTCACCAAAACAGTCTCTCCATGCATACTCTTCATCGTCGCCGGGATAAACACCCTCGCAACAGCCACAGTACAAGTAGAAAACAGTTTGACAATCAGCACCAGAGTGTCTAGGGCCCACACGGGCACCGCCGCCAGCCCCCCACTGCCCCACCACGGCAGGATCCATACTTCTTGCAAAACCCTGAACTTCCTAGCCAAAGAAGCTATAAAACCCACGAATATATTTTTCCTATGCATAAAGGTAAAATAAACCTAAAAATATAGTGACAATTCAGATTGAATTGACAGTCTCGTTGTTGTTTTTTGTGGAACTGGCCAGTTTATAAAGCCAGTAGGTATGGAGGGAGAATGTTTATAAAAAAATCTAGTTTCTGCGATTTTCGATAGACATAAAATGATTTATGATGGTATTTTAGAATTGATGAACTTTTATTTAACCATAACATGTTCATCCATCGTACGTAAATAATACATTATGTTACATCATATGGCTATTATATGGAGGCTTTAATAGAAATCACATAAAACCTTTTTATCAGTGACCTACCTCCTACCTATTTATCCGTAGACCAAAGAGTACCTATAAAGGTATAATAACTATTCTATACCTATTAAAAAAGTCCTTTGTGGTTACTTTTTCCTCTATGTTACAACGTCAGTCTTGACATGAATACAAAGTCATTTTTCAAGTCTAAAACGTTTCCAAAATAATACTAAATCCTATTGAATTATTGTAAAAATGGCGAAACCTTTGCAAAAAGAGCGTGAGAACCGGTCTGCTGAGAAGAAAGACTTGACGTTCCATCCGTACACTATATCCCCAGAGAGTGCACATACATCGATCGTATTGCTAGAGTCAGGGGAACCGGAGATACTATGCCAGGTAACGAATATTTGGTCTAATAAACTTCCATCATACTCGCACCCCTATCCTAATTTAGCTGTGATCGTATCTTATTGGATGGCAGACAGGCCGCCTGGTCTCCGCCGCCTAAGACATCTGCAGTGTCAGACGCATCACAGATGCGGTACCATCCCAAATACTAAGCTGAAATGTCTGCTGTAGTCATACTGGCACCCATTCCCCTTAAAAACCGGAACACAGCAACGCTGCTTGACCCCAGTAATGGCATGAAGAAGGAGCTCGTCCTAGGAAGACCACCATCCACGGTGGTCTTCATAAGACGAGCTACATCACAAAGAGCTCAGCTCTATTACCTACTAGGTAGGTAGATACTACAACTTCTTTTTTTTTTTGTCAGACTCTCAGAGCAATAACAAAGTTCTCTGCCCAAGATATGCAGAACCGCTTCGTTCTCTTCGTCCTCGATGCGATCAAGTACATTCTGCTTCACGTAGAACATCCAGAGATAAACATTCGAAGGTTTGCGCTGAAGGCCTTGGCACAACTCTGCCAGCTGCCGAGAGGACCAGAGCAAGTGCTCGAAAACTCACAGAATTTGAGAAAGATTGCTTTCATGCTTGTTAAGGTTTGTATACGTCGTATAGTTGTCCATGGTACACATTTTGATCTTAGATGGTTTTATAAAAGAGTAGGGGAGACATCGATTATTTAATGTCATAAATTACTTTGAATTCATTAAAAATAACCTATTAAAATATTTTACCTAATCGGAATAATATTATGTTCCGAAATGACAATGACATCCGCCCAAAACGCGGTTTTTGCCTTATGTTTTAGGGCGTTCAATTTGCCCAGTTAGCCGTATATATGTCGCAGCCAACTGTTTAAATTAGCCGTTCAGTTAACGGCCTGGCCTTTAGAAGTAGTGCTCGCTTCGCTTCGCTCTCCGGCTCGCACGCGGTTGATTACAGTTCTAACCTAACCTAACCCATTTGGTCAGGGTGCACTGGCTTAGCTACTGCGACCAATTCGGATCGCGCGTGTTTGGTTACAGACTTCCAACTTAAACTGTAATTGAATATCATTCAGGCCGTTAGTTGAACAGCCGCCGTTTAGTTAAAAGGCTAGGCGGTTAACTGAACGGCTAATTTAACCAGTTGGCTGCGACATATACAAAGCGTAACTTTAACTTCCAAACTCCTCTCCTGCAGATGGAAGACGTGTTTGTTCTAGAATTCGCATCATTAGTCCTCTCAGAATTAACAAAAGAACCTCTGGGATGCGAACAGCTGGTGTCTGCTAATATATTAAGCAGTTTGTTTGCAAGGATGAAGAACAGCTTGGATCCTGATGTCCAGAAGAATTGTCTTCAGGTGAGTTGTCTTCTTGGTCTTCTATTATCTTCTTAACATACCGTTTTCACTGCTGCTCGCGTACCTGCTAAAGAATATTCACGATTGCACGCTTATTGAGCATGGACCACAAGTGTTCAAGCCCAGGTGGATATTAAAGAATGCGGACTGTATTATATAAAAGGTTTAATAGGTGGTTCACAATTTGCAACTATAAGTACTGTACAAAAGGTATGTCCGAGCGCGGTCGGTCGTGCCGAACGATGCAATGCCGCGATGCTGTGTTGCCTCCCGGACCCCGCGCCGTGCCGCGTCGCTCGTTGACGACGCCGCGCCGTAGTGTTCGTTAGATTTGGATGTATGTATGTGTATGAACAACAAGACAGATAAAAAAAATTGTTGCAGCCGGGTTTTTAGTTTTTTATATTTTCCTCGTTTTAGTGTGTTATATTTTATATACACACTAGAGTGGGTAAAAGACACCAAGGGCACATACGGCAAGTATTACTAGTCGCACCGCTAGTCTTTCTGACTGTACAGACCTACCCTGTACGTACTTACATAATGTAGTATCTAGTGCGTTTAACAGGAAACTACAAAACCACAAATGTTTCACCTCGCAAACTCGTCTTCTACACAGACAGCCAATAATGTTCCCACTGCTAAGACACGGGCCTCCATTCCTCGAGAGCGCCATAATCCACCACGTGAACCCAGTGCGTGTTGGTAGATGTCACATGTCTTCCAATTTTTGGTTCTAGCACATGCCAGTTTCTTCACGATGTTTCGCTTCACCATTTTGAGAGTAGTGGTGATGGAATTATTTACACAAAGTAAAGCGCCTGTATGGGCGCGAACCCACGACCTAGAAATCGTATGTCATAGGCTGTGGAGTTGAACCCAGACAGGCGCTTTACTTTTACCGTAGAGTATTATATTGTCTGTGCTTTTACCTATACTTTGCGAATTGTAATAGTATCATACTATGATTTAATAACCCTTTACTCACCTCAAGACTCTAAGCAATCTCTTGGATGATCCAATATGTGCTGCGGAAGTGACAAAGAACGCCCAGTTCAGCTGGCCATCGCTCCTGGCTTTGATGCAGAGCAAGTACCTAGCCATTCAACATGCTGCTTTGAGGACCGTAGATCAGCTGATTTGTAGGTATAAGGACATTGTCGTCCAGAAGACTTTTAGGGCTTCAACTGGTGTTCTGGACCTTTGTGATATACTGGAGGTGAGTTGGTATAAACATAATTATGATTTAAGTATTTTTAAGTTTATCAAATGTCGTATCGATGTGTTGATGGTTTTAAATTGAAAATTAATATAATTATTGCTTAGTATTTAGCTAGACCATCATGGTACTATATTCCCTTTTTGTATGCAGTAGGACCCAGGACGTTTTGTCATGACAAACCTGGATAAGACACGCACCCGTGAAAAGCATGATCGTAAAAACTGGGATACTCAAAGAGAGGCCTATGCCGTGCAGCAGGCGAACTCAGATTTGTGGATATATTGATTACGAAGGACCTATGAAAAGATTTAGTTAGCCTTACATTCTAAAATCTTTAATAGCAGGAGCAACCCTTCTAATATGCCTAACTCCCACAGTCTTACGAATTCCGGGACGTCCACACACTAGTCCTGGGTGTTCTTCGTAACTACGTGGAAACAGAAGAGAATGCTCACCATCTGTACCAGTCAGGGTGTATACTGCGGCTTATTGCGTACCTTGAGATGGCACTGCCGGCTATGAAGCCGCACTGTCTGGCTGTGCTGACGAAAATGTCTTTCACTTCTAATGGTAGAGATGTGAGTGAAAATATTCCAGTATTCCTACATTATAACACAATAGATCAGTTTTCTACGTATTTTTGTATCTTCTGCTTAAATCCACTGTTGCACTTGACCGTATCAGAATGGTTTTAACCGAATTTAGAGATAGTGTTTTTTTAATGGCAGCCTTGGTGTACCTATTTGGAAATCAATGAAATTTGGGCTAGAGACCAAGATAATGAAGTCGAGCACAACCATCTTCGGGCAAGATAGCAAGGTTATGATTCATGAATGAGGAAAGACCATGTGCATTATAGTAGAAAGCAGGTGTTGAGTTTCGAATTCGATTAGATGTCGTACTCGATGTCTGGGGGTACCCCCCCAGTGACGAAACTGGACGACCGATATGTCAAAATTAAGCCATTTCTTCAAATAATCAAGGCTGAGAATCAGCACTTTTTGAACGTCAAAATTACATAAGACAGTCCCCCAAAGCACCTACCCTTCAACACTTATTAAGGTGCTTTTGCTAGGAAGAAAATGTGGTGTAACAAACTCCCCAGCACAGTAAGAAGAACTCTGAACATGTCTGAAGATAAAATATTAGATGATGATTATACTTCTGTAAATTGGTTAAAAAAACGCTTTTATACAAATGTACCGAAACAAACACAGAGAGAGTCTCGGAAAACTCAAAAGATGTCCAAAACTCCAGCGTGCATTCACATTTGGTTTTTGGCACGAGTTTTATGAATATCCCGAATGAAAAAAAGGCGAATGAAGAGCGGATGAATCCAGTTCATAAAGAGGCAGTTATTCACACAGTTTCTTAACCTAGCTCATCATATTCCAGGCATTGTTCGCGACGGATACCGACCTGGTGTTCTGCCATCAACTCCTCAGCTCCAATGTGGATCTTCTAGCTGACGCAGCAATGGGTGTTGCCAACATGACGAAACTACTGCCTTCAGCTGTGCGCATGTCTGATACGAACATTATAGAGGCGCTTTGTGGTATGCTTTGTTTACATTTACATTACATAGAGGTGTAGGTACTATAGTAAGGCTTCTGCCCAACACCTTCTGGGAAACGAGTGCTGAATAAGCTTTAAGTACTGATATTCATACATAAATAGAAATGTGATATAAGTCAAGGTGAAGCCAGACGAGCGTAATTTTTTGAGTTGTGAGTCGCGTAATTTCAACAATACATTCAACAACAACTCATTTTGCGTCGCCGGGTGAACGAAACAAGATTTTTGTATGAAACCGACTGCAGCAGAAATTACGCCACTGAAATTACGCGACTCACAACTCAAAAAATTACGCTCATCTGGCTTCACCCTTAGGGAAAAAGAATAGGTGGAATTATCGGCTTCTCTACTAAGACGCAGAGTTCAAAGGAAGTTCTTCAGTTGTTATTTAACCTCTGATGATTTTATTTATAAATTGATTCCTTGATTATGTTTGTTGGATCGTAGCTTCTAAACGGATGGACCGATTTGAATGCGGTTTTTTAAATTATCTTTCAAGTGTAATAACATAGCATTACTAACTCTCAACATCTTCCTGTCCTTGTCCCATGTTACTCGAGTTAGCATTGCTGTTCTCGTTATATTTCCAGCAATCCTGGGCGACGACGCGGCAGTCTGGTTCTACATCAGGATAAACTCACTCCGAGCACTAGCCGAGCTCTGCCGAATAATTCCGAAGGCTGCCTTCAGCCTTGTTGAACCGAAGACGTTCTCATCTCTTAGGGCTATTAATAAGAAATGTAAGTAAATTGTCAATTAATCTTATAATAGTTATAATATTCGTTGAAAAACAGTAGTAGAAAGTGCATAGGTACACACGAGCGGCACGCGTCTACGGCAGAAGCGACTGCAGCTGACTGACACCTCTCGTCGACGACCACCGTCGCCTCTCGTCGAGGACGGTGCTCTCTTCTCAACCGTATCCACTGAAGCTAAGCGGAGACGATACGTTAATAATGAAATCCTATTGGTTGTTCCCAACACATCTTCCCTCTCGTCTCTTCTCCGCTTCGGGGGAGTTCGGGCCTGGCAGTCTCTTTCTAAAGCTCGATGTTTTGTTCTCAACAGTCAAAGACACTCCGATCGAGGCTCAGCGGCTCGCAGTGCAATGTTACATCAACTTGCAGAACTACCACGTCAGTATGAAGGCCATGCTCAACGGAGATTTCATGGCTGAGCTGCTCAATATAATGCAGGTAGGAACAGTGATTTAACAGTTATTTTACCTTTGACAGCAACCCACCAGCAACCTATCAATGAGCGTAAAGTTCGTTGTGATTTTGGCAGTGATGCAAATATGGTGGTTAAAGGACTGAAGGAACTGAATAGATGAGAGTTGGTACTTACAAATACTATTCCGTGCAAGAATGAACCCGCAGCTCGTGATATTAAAGTACCTGCCTTGTTGAATATAGAATATGTTTTCTAAGAACAAAAATGGCCCAGTAGGTACCCTAATTGCGTTGCGTCACGTCACAATCTCTAACATTTTGAAGGATGTTGCTAATCCATTGCTTCATATGTTCGACTAATTAGCCTGCTCAACAATGTAAATTAAGCAATGAATGTTGTTGAACTGTCAAAATTAAAACCATTCCTACTGTTAACGTGTTGCGAAATTACTCCGCTGGTTTTTTATGTCAATAAAATAAACAACAATAACACTCACATCTTTTCATCCTTATGGTTATGCCTTTAGTAATAAGGTTGTAAAAATATCATAATCTTTCAAATATCAAAAGGAACTTTCTGCTTTGCGCATCCAGCTTAAATGTAACACCAACTTAAAAAAAATCGATCAAGTCCGAATCAGACTCGCGCACTGAGGGTTCCGTGCAAAGTAGGTACCTATGTAAATAATTTATCAAGGGATTTTTTTTTTATGTAACACGGTTTTCGGATTTCTTCCTTTACTTGTGCTACATGACATTGCCTCTTGTTAATAGGTTTTGATTCCGGAACATAAACGCTCGTATCTTTTAATTGCGTCAATATAAAAGCTTGATATTTTCACTAGTACCTACAAGGGATTACAGCCCTAGGGCACGCCGCGATAGCGGCGGTAAGGCCCCTCTTTGAGAAGTGGCTAGAGAGGCGTCACGGCGCCCTCACCTACCGCCTGACGCAGGTCCTCACCGGACACAGATGTTTCGGGAGGTTCCTGCACATCATCAGGCGGGAGGAAACGCCCGGGTGTCACCACTGCGAGGATCGCCCAGAGGACACGGTGGTGCATACGGTGGAGGTCTGTCCCGCTTGGGCAGAGCACCGCCGTGTCCTCGTAGAGGCGATCGGCAGCGGCGGCGACCTCTCGCGCCCGGCCCTGGGGGTCTACTCACTAAGCACGAAGTCCGTCGTTTCGGCCTTCGTTACGGGCGTTTCCTACTCCCTATGCCCTACGGACGGATGATTCGTTCGGGGCCCGAGCGAAGAATGAATGACAACGCGATTTGATAGTTGTCCCTACCCCCGATGTGTTTTAGCCCGTCCGAACAATTAAAGTTGACACTGGTTTAGACGGATATTTATGTCAGTTGATATGACATCAAAATAGTTCTCGTGCTGTCGACGAAAGTTACCAATTTAAAAGAATACAAACTAAGTATGGCTATTTTTTTAAATATTAAAGAAGCTTTACAGGAATTTGAGCGTGCCTAAACCCGTACCGAATTAGCGTGCGCGATAACGATTAGATTTTCTAATTAAATCTGACTATTTTTAATCGCGACTAAAAAGGTGTGGAATAAAATTAGTTGGCACACCAACAAAAACAGTACTGTATCTTTTTTCTTTTCTTTTGCTTATATCTCGAAAACGGTGTGTCCTATCGTAAAAATAATGAAAATTTCGACCCCCTTTATAATACCCGTAAACCCCTAAAACTCAACACGTAGGTAATAATTTTTCATATTTTCCATACAAAAAGAGAAAAATTCCATATAAAAATTAAATATCTTCTAAAAACAAAATAAAATATTTTGCACGTGGTGTCGCGATTGTCAAATTCGATTTAGTTGTGTCAAAATTATTTTTAAATGTAGAGGTATTTTTTTTTCTTCTGGCTGACAGTCGCCACCTAACTAAAGAAGAAGAACTGAAGAAGAAATGTGGTGTTTATACAAAGAAATACTGTAATAATATCGTTTTGACATTAAGTATCACTGTGAGCGCGTTCACGAGCGTTTCGAACTGTTGACAGTTCTTAGCTGTCATAATCGTAATAACTAAATCGGAACGCATGTGAGACGATGAGACAAACTAAATTCGGAATGCGGCCTTTGACATTTCATTATAAAATTTCCTTCAAAAAAGTAAACAGGCAAAGGTATAACAGGATGATCCCAGTTTCCAGACAAAAATGGCAAAAATAATTCAATTCTATATTTATAGACATAACAAAAGGTATATTTTTTAAATGTGGTCATTTTCTAACGACAAAAGTATTAATTTTTGTTTAATAAGCTAGAAAACTACAAAATAAGTGAACCGGTAATCGACCGGTAAAATAGTGCAACTGTATCGCCATGCGTCGTTCGTTCACGAATATTGTCTATGATTCCGTTTGAAACTGATGAGTCCGAAATCGTTAGGGAGTAGGGTTCACACCGTCGTGTCGGGCTACTGTCGGACGGGCCGACGGACGGACGGACGGAGTTAGGGAGTAGACCCCCTGGTCCAAGCCATGGTCCGGGGCGAGAGGGAGTGGGAGGCAGTCACCTCCTTCTGCGAAGCAGTCATGCTAGCGAAGGAGGTGGCGGGATGGGCGAGGGAGAGAGCGGAGAGAGCCGCCCGTCCCAGCCGCCGCGGTAGACGCTCCGGGCGTCGGGAGCCGCGTGACGACTCCCGGCCACCGTAGGCGCGGGCCTGCGGACGGCGAGTAATGGGTAGCTCGCCGTCCGATCAGGACCAGGCCCGTGCCGGACGGCGCGTATGTGTTCCACGCGCGCCTCAAAGAGATGTCAGCAGACATGGAGGGGCCCGTTAGGGCCGAAGCCTGCCTGGGCAGCGGGATTGTCCGAAAGGGTTACCGCTGCCCCGGAACATAAAGGGCTAAGGAAGGAACACGGATGGGTTTTAGTCAGTAAGAGTCTGACACTCCCTTCCGCTCCACCCAGAGCGGGAGGGGTCATTTGATGATTTCCCATCCTAAAAAAAAAAAAAAAAAAGGGATTACAGCCCTGAGTATTTGACAGTAATTTCAACTTGATAGCTCCAAGCGTTCCTGAGAAAAAGGGTCTTGACTGATGGACAGACGGACAACGAAGTGATCTTTATCTTATAAGGGTTCCGTTTTTCCTTTTGAGGTACGGAACCCTAAAAATGATGTTTTTTCCAGCGTATCGACATAAACCTGAAGATAATGACGTGCACGGTGCTGACGGGCCTCATGACGGAGGAGATTGGCCGAGACTTGTTTACGCTCAAGAAAGGCGAAGATGTTAGTATAGCCATTGCACCTACTCATCATCCGTATCATCCACTCTGGATTCCACACCGCATACACAATTGTGCATTCTGTAAATGCACATATTCCAAATTGCATAGCACTCATTTTGCGTCAACTGGGGCGCAAGCCCTAATCTTCTATAGGTACTATCGCGGACATTTTCCGTGAACCACTTTTCGACCTTATTACTAAGGCAATAAGGTTCAAAAGTCCGCCCGGAATGTCCGCAGTAGTACATAATTACATACATATAAATTAAATTGAAGTGTCTGTCTGTAATATCAAAATAACAGCTTATGAAATTAGATATACCTATACGGTAATCTGTTTGTTCTAGCTAATCTCCGAAACGGCTCGACCGATTTTGACGGGACTTTCACTGGCAGATAGTTCTTTTTAGCGTGTCGATAGCAATCTAAATGGACTCGGCCCAGAATTCGGCTACTTGTTTGGTGCCATCACCAGCAGCAGATAGTTGATGTTATAAGAAGTAACTTAGACTTTAGGTTTTTATTTTAGAAAAAGAATTAGGGATCCGCGCAAATAAATTAAAACAAATTGGATTTCATAAATTCGAGTTTTTGCCGACAAGCACGTGCACGAAGTCGTCGCGGGCTAAAGTAGGATAGTTATAGTTATTGCAAAACTCATGCGACGTAATTTCACTTGTGCGCCGGCTCAAGAAATGTGCTGAAGGATCCCTCAGCACATTTTTTGAGCCTTTCACTAATGAAAGTAATATTACACCTAGTATAATTCTTCCTAATCCTGCCGGCCTCCCCGAAAGAAACGTTTAGCTCGCCGTTACACCTAGTTTGCCCAAAAAAGGTCCAATGAAAAGTATCCTATGTGTTGTTAAAAGGTGGTGTCCAACAACTTAGTGATCGAGCACATCGGCCTGCGCACTGCACTGTGTACGCTGATCGCTGCCAGCGTCAGAAACGAGGGAGCTGACGTGTATCTGGACCTTGGGACCATACACTAGTAAGACATCATCATCTGCCCAGTCCTTTTCCCAACTATGTTGGGGTCGGCTTCCAGTCTAACCGGATGCAGCTGAATATCAATATTTTATATGGAGCGACTGCCTATCTGACCTCCACAATCCAGTTACTGGGTAATACGATACTCCTTGGTAAGACTGTTTGTCAGATTTTCGGGCTTCTGACGACCCGTAACGACTGTCAAAGATCCACGAATGATAGCCGGAAACAACGGCTTAACGTGCTTTCCGAGGCACAGAGGGGTTCTTGGTTTGTAAAGATGGTCACCCATCCACGGACCAACCATGGTTGCCACTACGCTTGCCACGGCAATCATAGCTTAACCTGATCAATGGACCCGTGCGGCTGTTATTACTTAGCCACACGGTTTGATTCAGATAATATTTAAAGTTATAACTGTTTCACAGTATGGTGGAGAACAAACAAGCGAGATATGTGGTTGGCGCTTGGGAGCCGGCGTTGGAAGCCATCTTCCGTCATCATCCGTCTGCTAAGCTGGCGTATACCGGCAGGCTGGACGTCAATGACTTTACTCAGGTAACAAAACCCTTATCTATTGTTGGAACAGACGAGTCAAGAGTCCAGAGCTACGAGTGATCAAAATGTAGTTAGAATGACCCATCTCCCTACCCGGTATTTCATTTCTTCTTACAAATAATCACAAATTCACAATACATTTAATTATGACGGTACACAAAAAAATAAGTCATAATATTACGAAACATAGAAACAGCGGTCAGTTTTTTGACGCATTCCGACGTAAATCATCAATATGGAGAAGAACGAAGTGTGTGCAGTGATTAAATACCTTTTTTTGATAAAGTTAACGACCCAGTATATTCATCGCGATTTGGTGGAGACATTAGGGGAGTCTGCTCCTCCGTATTCCACTGTGGCAAGGTGGTCAACTCAATTCCGGACCGGTAGAACATCAACAGAAGATGAGCACCGCTCAGGTCGGCCATCCACGTCAGTCACACAAGAAAACATGGAAAACGTTTAAAAAAATTGCTCTCTGCGATCGACACGTTACTGTGCGTTATTTAATCTAGAAGACCGGCATTTCATATGGTAGTGTTCAATCGATATTAAAAGATCATTTGAATATGAGAAAAGTGTCCGCGCGGTGGGGTACCGAGAATGTTAACGGAATCTCAAATGAAAAACAGACTCGACATTTCAAAGCGGTGGTTGGATAGATTTCACGCAGATCCTGATGACTTTTTAGCACGGTTTGTCACAATGGATGAAACATGGGTTCACCACTTCGATTCGGAAACAAAACAACAGTCTTTACAATGGAAACTACCGTCATCTCCAACTCCAAAGAAATTTCGCGTCACACCGTCGACAGGGAAAGTCATTGCCTCAATTTTTTGAGACTCGGAAGGAATATTATTAATTGATTATCTTGAACGGGGGAATTGGTTGATCTCCCACCATATTCGCCAGACCAGGGTGCTAACTCTCGAATATAATTCCGATAGATCGACATTGGTCAAACGTCAGTTGGTTGAGTTAAACGTCAGGGATTGGCTAGACTCAGTGAGTCCAGCCAATCCCTGACATTTGACTGACAATTCTAATGTCGATCTATCGGAATTGTATTCGAGAGTAAGCACCTTGGCCCCCAGTGACTTTTACTTATTTGCAAAATTAAAAGATACGTGGAAATAGTTATGCCGATAACAAGGAAGTGATGGACGCCGTGGAAGGGTGTTTCACAGGGCAAGACTTGTAATTTTTTTTTAAAGGCATAAATGTGTTAGAGAAACGCTGGACTCGGTGTGTAGAGAGACTAGGGGACTATGTTGAAAAATAATTGTATTTTACTTAAAGGGACTGTCGATTTTGTCTAATAAAGTTTTTAGGATGCTGTTGGAGCTTCTGCGCAACCTACCCATTATTGACGCTCGCTCGATCTAATTTTCCAGGAGGGTTTCTACTGCCTGAAGTGCCTCGGCAAGAGTTTCCCCAGCATGCAGACGGTGATGACGGACTCGGGGCGGCCTTACTCGCCCGTGTACCTGTGCATGTTCCAGCAGCCGCCATCCGATGTGGGCTCTGGGCTCGACATCAGGAGTCCATGTTAGTATAAAGTATGACATAATAGGTCTTGGAGTCATGTGAAGCACTTGTGTAATCGTGTTCATTTCATTCAAACAATTAAAGCCGTCACGACTTTTCCCATTGGGGTAGGCAAGAACTACAGAACGCCACCTACAAACTACTACTTCGTTTACGTCTGGGTCCATCTAAGCCAAAAAGTATTATCATCAAAGGCAGGAGCCCTTGTCTCACGTTCTTGTGTCAGCCGTCACACTATTACTTACTTCATTTTCTTTCCTTGGAATTATTATTTGAATACCTACAATGGTAAAATGGTACAATGGTTTTCGTAAGCACACGTAATTAATGCATTTTTAATGATATTTTTCATAGTTCTCATTTTCTGGCGATCTTTACCTCCAAATACATCGGGAACGTGACACTTTAGGTTACCTTATTGCTTGATATTTTTTGTTTGTACAGACGCCAGCACATCAAGCTACTACAATCTGTCAAATTTGTTTAATAGACTTTCAACTTTATCGCTAAAGCATAAGGTTCAAGGTTGATTGGGAAAATTTTACAGTTTTGGGTAGCTTGATGTGCTGGCGTCTATACATATAAGTGTTCCTTACTCATATTCATCGTTCGCGGATACTTTGAAAAAAATTAAAACTAAAATGGCGGAGGGTCGATATGCCACAAAGGTTCATGGTCCTTTACATAATATTCTAGTCTCAGAAGCAAAGCTGTCGGTGACCCTGTCCGGCCGAATGCGGTTCCCGCCCGTGCCGGATGACCACAACTTGCGGGATTATCTCTTGAAGATGAAGTTGTGGTTCGGCGAGCCGTTAGTATATATCCATATTTCTTTTGACGTGACAACGTCTTATAAATCGATGAACGTCGGCTGCACGCACGAAAAAGCATGACTCATTGTCACGTTCCGTCTGAGCCGAGCGTGCAAGTGAGAGCGCGGTACATGCGATAGAGGGGCACGATCGGCCTAAGCGTTCGGCTTGTGACGCATCTATCTCTTATGACGTTATCATGTAAAATTATCGTCCGTAAACCGACTTTAAAGACAACCAATTCATTTTTTAAATAAAATTTCACAATATTGTAACAATATTAGATTAAAATAAATTGTCAATGCAATTAAAATAAACGAATGAGAAAAATAACAAAAAGGGGAGGTTGATAAATGCGAAAGTAACTCTGTCTATGTCACCTTTTCATGCTTTAACGGCTGAACGGATTTGGATGAAATGGCACTTAGGAAGACCATGACATGCGACTTTTTTGTATTTAAATATTAAATAATCGCAGTCGAAGTCGCAAGTAGTAAACTAAAACTTTCTGTTTTCAGATCCAAGTCTTTGCATTACTTTGAGTTAGAAGACGCTCATTATGAAGTAAGGTAAGTCTTAGTAACTAATTATATTTTACACACCTTTAAAAAATTAACTTATAACCACTCACACGACCGGGTTTTCCCGTGACACCGTCTAGAATGATCCCGAACACTTTTTTTCTGCACGCCGCGGGTGGTCTCGCCACTTTTACACGACTCGCACACAAAACAATTCTATGGACCGCTAGTAGATTAATGATTGTATCGTCAAAGGGACAAAACAGGCAAAATTACACAGGTTGTTTCGTAACTTTAAAAATAAAAATTCAATAAATATTATTTCAAAATCTAAAGCGTAGACCCTATTTTTTATTTACTTAAAAAATAGCCCTATTTATACTGAATCCAATGACATATAATACATACCATTGTTCTTCCAAAGTTTATTTAAACAATAACAATGACACCACCATGGCGCATGCGTCATCGCGGCCATTTTATGTTTTTAATTATTTTCAACTACAGATTACTAATTTCGTAATGCCGATACAACCTCACAGCTTTTGGCACAAAATACTGCATCTAATCACTCAACTAAAGACATTTTAACGTAAGCAATACTCCCATGGAAAAAATTACTCAAAATAAAATACAGTGTGACCGGAAAGCGCCGAAACGAACTTGTCCAAAAATGGCAGATGTCCAGTCGGCGATTTGCGTTATCTGTATTTTCGAGGCGGATTACGGTTATAATCTAATTTGAGATAAAACCGGATTGGTGGACTGATGACCTGGTGAAGGTCGTGGGAATCCACATGAAGCACAGGAGTGGTCAATGAGACAACGTTTTGGGGGAAGCCTTTGTCTAACAGTAGACGTCTTTCACTCAAATGATAATATCTTAAACCGTTGTCTAGATACCGCACAAAATGTGACGAAGTGGCGACGTCACTAAAGGAACGAGCGCAGCTTCTTGCAGAGTTCGTCGCTGAACAAATGAGCGGACTGTCGCAAGACAGAGATTGCACTATGCCTAGCGTCGACTTGCATCTGGCAGATCTGATGGTAAGTTGACGCAAGAAGTAACACCATCATTGCTGAAGGAGTGTAGTAACCGTGGTGTTTCTTCCCGGCTCTTCTCCATAGGAAACGACCAATTGGAACCGTGCACCTAGCATCTGACGTTTCATAAGTGCCCATGTAGGTTTACGTGAAATAAAATATTTAGATTTTTATTTTGATAAAAGTTACCCAAACCGCTGAATAGTTGTGTACTAAAAGCATAAAATTTGCAATATCAATTACCGTCCCCAATATGCTTTTCTCAGTCCGAGCTCGAGTCTCCAGTGATAGGCCTGGGCTACGTGAAGTGCGGCGGCGGGCTGGAGCGCGCGCTGCTGTACAAGGTGCTGGCCGACCGCCTGGCGCTGCCCTGTGCGCTGTACCGCTGCTCCAGCTCCTACGCCTGGTGCGAGATCGCGGTGCCAGAGCTGGACCCGGTTAGTAATATGCTATGTAACTTCACACCTGTAAATGTGCATACTTACTAACTATTTCAGTTTTCTCACTCTTGACTTACGAAAATATTTGTTTGGTACCGGTACAGTAGCGATAGGTACTGATTAGAACTACCAATACCACAGGTACTACGTCTGGTACCGGTACCAATATAGTACCGGTACCACTACTGGTATCACACTAAGGCCAATGGTACCGGTTCCCAAAAATAACAGTATTTCAAGCCAAAACCAAGCAAATGACTTGCATCCAGTGCAAGTAGTTTGTTGCTTAAATTGTATTGTCTTCTATAGGCAAGACTTGCATCGTGGAAAAGGGGCTCAAAGTTCCAGGTCTTTTCTTTTTAGCAGATATAACTGTTCAAAGGGCTATCCTTATGAACGAACAGTTATATGGTGTATTTTGTGGTCTCTGCCTTATTTTCTAACAATTCTATAAACCATTCTATCTCCACAGGAAGAAGATATAGACAAGCCGCAGAGCTTCCCCGCCGGCCTGCTACGTAACAACTACGTAGTGGACCTGATACAGCGGCCCGGACGGCTGATACCGCGCGGCGGGCGAGAGGCAAAGCTCATATGTGGACCTGTGTGTTCGCCGCCTTATACAGCGCGCGAGTTGCCTGACATTTGTCGGTGCGAGAGACGGGCTTGATACATATAGCGCTACAACGTTCTATTGGCGTGTGGTCAAAACCGGACCTAACGCCGCCATCTTGGTTTTTCAACAATACATTTTATAAAACAATTGCAAAAAAAATACCAACAGTCCCCCCCCCCCCCCCCTTTTTGGGTGGGGAATTATCAAATAACCTCTTCCGCTCTGGGCGGGCGTGTCAGACTTATTGAGTAAAACCACCAGTTGCCTGTGCCAGGACGGGGCCACGGTATCTCTTTTGAACAGCCCGCGACCCTGGGCGCCCCCCGGTCGACGGTATTTGAGCGCCAAAAATGTGGCAGTGTAGGGTCAAAATCTTGAAAGTAACGTCAATTTATTGTTTTGTGAAACTGGCTGGGTAAGGAATAGTTCCGGAAGTCTTTAGATGCGAGACGAGTAATATTGTTGATTCATTGAGATCGTTGCACTATTGGGGTAGGTTACAAACGAACTAGTTTGACAGAAGAAGTGGTAGTGCACAAGTCGCATAAATAGTCATAATTTTTACTAATTTATTATAAAAAAAAACAACAATTGTTCTCTTTTTACTTATTACCATAATTAATTCGTTATTACGAAACTATGCTAATATTCACTTGCGAAAAAAATATATTCTGTTACTTAGAATTATCATAGTTTAATACCCAATTAACTGTTATTAAAGAATGATCAAACGAAATTGCTCGATTTCCATTTCTATGAATAATCATGCAGTATGATGGACATTATTATTGTTATTAAATTTTAGAAAAATAAATAAAACGGATTTTCAAATTAATTATTGAATTTATTTCAACTTAGACACAGCATTATTCGTTCGGTGCCTTGATAATACATTTCTATAATAAATATAATATTTTGTATCAAAACTCTTAAGACAAGGCATTAAGTAGTACTTCAGACACATTGCACATGGTTTAAGATGGACGGACAATTACGATCACAAACATTTATGCTTATATCTAATTATATTTTAAGGTGATACTGCAATACTTCATATTTCTAAGATAGGCGACTATAGAGTTAAACAACTGAATGAATACTAATAATTATATTATTTCTATTTGATGGAATGGCAATCGAATGTATGGTGGGATACTCTATAGATAATTAATGTGATCTTCGAGAGTCAAAGTTTGGTAAAACTTGCATGCACTGTGGCGACATCTACATCGCCACATGCGAACTACGCATCACACTGACGTCATTCAAAATACTGCATCGCGCAATTAACTATAGCATACATTTTAAACAACGTCCCAACATCAATCGTCAGGTAGTTGCCCACCTTTTCTATGGAGGATGAGTGAACTTTACACCCTATTCCTGCTATGCAAAAAAGCAAGTGTGGATGTAGTAATTAAATTGTGTCAGAAATCGATGTTTTACAAGAAATACTGTAAATCTTGTTTTCTAAGGACTGATTTTTCAATAATCTGATAACTTTATTCGAGGAATAATTTTGTAATTTTGACAGTTATTCCATACTACAATTGTCAAACGTCAACTTTATTCCTGAATAAAAGTTATCTAGTTATGGAAAAATCAGCCCTAGGTCATAAATACTTCATAGTACAGTGCAGTATCAACCTTACATCATTACAAAATAAACATAAAATCTTAATAGATAAATAATAAAAAGAAATAATTTATACCTTTTAGGTAACAACACATTGCGCTGGTGATAAAACTTACCAGTTAATAATAATAAGAATTTGTTCAAATAATAACGAAAATATTCGTTGGAAGAATTTTAAACCTAATTTATTTGTTGTTTGTCAAAAATACAAAATAGTGAAATACACAACCTGTGTAATATGGAAGGAATATGACTTAAAATAATTCAGTCTAAATAAAATGTGAAAATGGCATCTTAGATAGAAAATATATGGTTTCAATAGATACTTAAATAGCTACAGTAAATAAGATTAAAATTACAATTGAAAAACTAAATGAATGCCTAGATAAAGGCGCGCCGTTGGATTTTCAACTTTCAACGCTAAGCCGAGCGTTAAAAATCCAACAGCGCGCTTTTATTGAAGCATTGATTTAGGTCTCGCCTCGTGATAGTGTAAATGGGCATTAAGAGTGCTTGGACAAGTCCGTTTTTTCACCGGGTAACTGTGTGACATACGTAGTTAATTCTCATGTATTTTTTTTCTTTTAGACATCTAAAGACAATGGGTTACATGAGGTTTGACTATCGTCAACCGGCAGTTAAGCTTTGGCTTCCGAAAGCGGTGAACGGTCACACTATAACTTTTTTCCAAACACAAACCGTTTTTTTGACACTTTAATGTCAAAAACTGGTGAAAATAAGAGATTTTTACGTCGGCCGTTATAATAATGACGAAACCTCTGTTCTAGGAAACCGTGGCTTTAGCTTCACTAACATAAGGCTCTACCGCATGGCGAGTCTGTTATTCTATGCGCAATCAATGAGCGGCTCACTTGAATTTCATCAGCATACATTTTACAGCTACATATTTTGTAAGTGTATGGGCAGTGTGATCAAGAATTAAATTATTAATAATATCACTCAGTGCAGTCAGTTATATGATAAGCATTACAGTGCTTTTAGCAGTAAAGTTAGAGATGAATATATTTTTCTTACAGGTCTATACCTGTAAGGAAAATATATTTTTCTCTAACTTTATTTTTTTATTAAGAATGCGCAAGCGGCTGTGTTTAAACTAGTATATTTTTCCTTTATGTGAAACTACTATACTCCCACTAGTTCCATACTTGGAACTATCTACATGGAACTACTGCGAATATGGGCCTAATATAAAAAAAACACTTATATTTTTATAAAATGTTAAAGCTGCCTTCTCAAATACTTAATCTAAAACGTAATTTGAATAGTATCTTGAACATTACGGTGGTCAGGAATGTCAAGAGTTATTACTAAAATTACGAAGTATGTATATACTTCATTAACAAATTATACATACTCTTCACATAAACGACTTACAAGTCTTTATATCTACGAACCACCATAGAAATTCACTTTCTTTAAATAGTGGTTCATCTCCTTTGATAGCAATGGGCAATAGGCCAATAATACATTAAAAACTATTTTCAGGTTAAAATATGCTAAAATGTTCCCCTAAACAGTGTCTTCATTTTGTCCCGAGTTGCAAAAACGGCAGCTCGGGACATAGAGGCCGCCATTCTCAAATACTGTTCTAAAACAACGATACCAACAATATAAAGTTAGTTTGATGATTGTATATTAAATTATTCTGTTTATAAAATGTTGAGAGATCGATTCCAAGTAACTTTTGGATAATTTTTCTTTAAGCCAAAACATAACTATAGACGATGCCCTCAAAACACTGTCCGCTACCACAGTGTAAAATATTATATCGATATTACTGGCCTTAGGTAAACTGTTTATACAGTAGTCTGTGGCACTCCGTGGACTATTTGCGTTCTAGATCTTGAGCGCGGCAGAGGTTCGGGCACGCGGGATACGGAACTCTCTTTGAGGGATAGCGCTGACCCGGTTGATGCTTCAGAAGGTGGTCGGGACGATTGAAGAATTGCTGGCTGGATTATCTGTAAAAGAGAGAGAGAAATGGTTTATCTCAGTCTCAATCAGTCAAAAATACCTCCAATTTCCCTACATTTTGACAAGTATTTGACATTTGTTTGTCGCCGAGATGAGACTGCGACTAGATTTTGAACGTTTTAAATTACGAGAATTATTGGCCTTCAGATGCGATTGATTAACCCCGTGTCCTAACCGAATGCGACAATTACGCGTGTACGTGATCGACGCCATCTTTTGTATGAATATGACGTACAAGCGCAACTTGATTGACTGCGCTTTCGTTTAGGACGTGGCCTAATGCTAATATTTATAACGGATTTGAATTCGACTAATAAAATAAATATAAGATAACTTTCAAGCGAGGGAGCGACTTAACACTAAATAGTAACTGTTGCGAATTAAAGTTAACAGACGTTATGACGCGTATTGGAGACATTTTTCGTATTATTGCTTGCTATAAAAAAAAAAACAAAGATTTACTTACAGTCCGACTTATAGGTTGTGGCGTATGAGGTTTCTTGATAGGCACGTCTCTATACTCGTAAATATTGTCTCTAGACCGCGTATTGTTGTCTATGCCGCTCTCCTCAACTTCCGGTACCATGAATACGTCTCCGTCGTAGTAACGGTCTTGTTCCCTGTAATGTTATGTTATTTAAGTTAATAAATAACATCCACGTTATCGCTTACATAATTACTAATGTACAATAATCAAGCATTACTATAAGGATGACCAGTATTTAAAATTTAATCCATTAGAACCCCTTTAGTTAGTTTGCCATTTACCATAACTAAACTTAATACAAAAAAAAAAACAGACGAAACATATTCTACAAGCGTTTATTATGAGACAGTTCACGATTTTTATTCCTTTGCAAAAACAAAATTACTTTTAAGCCTCTCCCCCACAGGCGCGTTATTATCGGTCGATAATATCGGATGCGTTATTGCGATAATGCGTCCCGTTTCCTTGCCACAAAGCTGCGTTTTTATCGTCCGACATTTCTAACGCGTGCGTGTAACCTACACTACAAGCCGCCCGCACAATAATTACTACATTATTAACACAGGTGTGTGTAAGATTGTATACGTCCCAATACTAAATGTTCTAAGAAATCATATTGGATTATCGCAGGACAGAGGAACGTAAGCGTCCTACTTCTATTGCGTCATTATGATCGCAGCAGTGTGTAAGTTCTTGGCCGTCCTAATACAAAATGTACTGAAAACCGTGGGCCTAAAAAGGCCACTTTGGCAGAATCGTAAGACAATTCATATCACGCGATTTCATCTGTATGACATTGTATGGAGATTCCTAAAATGCTACAGGTACACCTCTGCCTAACCCTTCAGGGATATATAGGTGTGAAACTGTCAAACAGATGAATTGCGTGATATGAATTGTTTTATGATTCTGCCAAAAGTGGCCTCTTTTTAGGCCCCCAGGTATCGCAAAACGCATCCGATATTATGGACCGATAATAACGCGCCTGTGGGGGAGAGCGTTTAACCTTCTTTTTCTTGTCCATCTAAATTAATTATTGTGAAGTTGTGAACTGACTCGCAAAAGCATCTAATAATAACAAATGTTAGTTTCACCTACTTCGCCGGTACCATTTTCCATTTTGGTGGTAAAGCCCTGTTAAAAGGATTTCAGAAACATTTAGTACTATGAGCGGGTTAATATTGTTAGTAAAGACGGTGTTAGTTGTCTACAAGGGAATATGAAGTTACATGTTGACTGTAGCCATTAAAATTTATGTACAGTCGACCTCGTAAATGGACACTATTGACGAAAAACTCCCGAGTAAATTGGAACTTCAGTAAGGACGAATTAAACTAAACTTATGAGCTGATCGCACATTTGTCAGCACCGTATGCGACGCATTTTACAATTCGTTGTATGACATCATGTGATACCTCGCACACTAGATCCGCAACGTACACGCCGCATTTCGTAAAATGCTGAAGGCATTCCAATATTGAAAAAACAAAATGCGGGGCGTACGGTACTGACAAATGTGCGATCAGCTTTATAAATACCTAGAACCTATCCACTACCCCTAATTCCTATTCCTAGAACTTATCCTGAGAATAAACAGCTATGAATAATTTACAGTTTTCCAAAGTAGAACTGTCAGACGTCAATTTTATTCCACAGATAAAAGGTATCTGACTGGTGGAATCAGCCCTAAGGTTGAAAACTTGAAACTATCTAAAAGACATTTTAAGTGCAATTGACATTCATCCTTAGGCTGATAAAGCAATTCCGAGGTCGACAATACACAAGTATCTCAAACATAATTACTATTTTTATACCAGCTGACTTTTGTACTGTCTGGATCTGGATAAAAACAAGATATAAAAAGTAAACGGAGTAGAAGCGTATGGCACAGATTTTTTATTCATAAACAATTTAAAGTTATAGTTATATTAAAAGGTTAATTCTATTTTAACTTTTTGAAAAATAAAGAAGAGATTTCTGGGCATAGGCTTATATACTCCATTCACATTTTATACCCTGTTTTTTTCCAGACGGTAAAAAAAGTCAGCCGGTTTAAAGTTTCATGTAAAACCATTACTTTTAAAAGAGTTTATACCTCTTAGCGTTTCTCCACAACATGCAGCATACGACTAACAGCACGATGAGTATGAGACACGCGCAGGACACCGACCAAAACGCTATCTGTAATGGTTGCTTTGGTTCCCACCAATACTAGAAATTGAAAAATACTAGAGTTTTATTCGTATTCGATTTTTTTTTCTTTCATACAAACCTTGTCCTGACAATACCGAACACAACAAAAAAATAATTTGCGATATCGCTTCAGCTGCTCTCCAGATTTGCGCTTAGCAACACATTTAGCGATTCATTTTTATATTATAGATAACGGCCCAGTATGTTCAACATTTGGCTATGAAATATAAAACCGGCCAAGTGCGAGTTGGACACGCACAGGAAGGGTTCCGTACCACCATACAATAATTAACACTACATTTAAAATAACTGAAAAAAAAATCACGTTTGTTGTATGGGAGCCCCCTTAAATTTTCATTTTATTCAGTTTTTATTATTGGTTGTTATAGCGGCAACAAAAATACACATTCTGTGAAAAATTCAACTGTCTAACTATCACGGTTCATGAGATACAGCCTGGTGACAGACAGACGGACAGTGGGGTTTTAGTAATTGGGTCCCGTTTTTACCCTTTGGGTACGGAACCCTAAAAAAGTAATTTCGATTATAACTTACCTCAGTTATCGGCGGGTATGTCGGTACCAGTCGTCCTACGACGGTGGGTATGTACATAGTCCAGAAGGCGAGCTCCGTCTGTCTGTAGTTCAGTTGTATGGTGGAGTTGAAAGTGGTGTTCAAGTTGAGGTAGCGCAGTTGTCCAGCCTGAGCCACTTCGTAGTGGAGGCCTAGGACTTGGGAGCGAGTTGGGTTGCTAAGGAAGAAACGGCTTATTAGTTTTTGTTTCATGTCATCTTCTTAGTTTTGTCTTGCCTTTCGAAGATAGAAAACGGCAAGGAATCTCGGATAAAAGAAAAATCTCGCTTCGGCTTCAGTAATGCGGGGAGACGAATGGGTAACGAGAGTAGTGTATTATTGGGGGTTCTGCATCACTTGCTCTCGCTTCGCTCGAGCGCGTTATGCAGAACGCCCCAATAATACAATGGTCTACGGTCTGATTTGCAATACGTGTTGAATATTTATATTTCATTCAACGGTGCGATGTGTTTATAAACAAAAATATCAAGTTCGACTCGTTTGATCATCTTATGTCCCTATATTTTATTACTTGACGAAAGTGTGATGTTGATAGGTGGAACAATGCAGAGTGCATCAATTAGTAGTTCAACAATTTACTTGCATAAGTATCTATTTTATTCTTTGGTCTAGCGATTTCAATTGCCGAGCATGAGGAACCCAGTTCGATTTCCAACGCCAATTGTTATTTTAATAGCGAGGAGTTTGGATTTGCACCCGATAAATTCCAGTACGTTCATTAGGCACATGGGAACCGAAAACTTATTGCTGGGTAAACCATGGGTTTGCAGTTATATGGTATACGATGTTACATTTTATGCTATTAATAAATAACAGATATCAACAGCCCACTAGCACGAAACCAAGAATAAAACGATACCACACTAGATTTCTCTTACATCGCGGGGAGCGTTTATAGACATTGTACAGATAGTCAGATCCGGAACTAAATAGTTGTAGACCGTACAAATATTTGTTGTGTGGGAATTGAACCTGCGACACACAGGGCAGAAGTCGATCTAACCACTGCACCAATCGCATCGCCTTTCCATTAAGTAGGTACCTATAGGATGTTTTGCTCCAGACTCATTTTCAGAGTATTTTATTATTTATATTAAATTAAATAATGGCAAAATAAAACATGAAAACAAAATCCAGACCGGAATAAATACTTATTTGTTCCGTGCGGGAATCGAACCCGCGACACTTAGCGCATTTTTGGTAGCAGCACGTTTATAAACTAATATTTACATTGTGATGCAGAGAGACGAGCTCTTAATCAATGCGCCAAACGTGTCGTCGAAAATATGACAAATTATCGGATTGCTTTAGGTGTTTGGAATGTGAATGAATTTTGAATCAAACAAATATTGTATTCATTCAGCATTTTATTAGTATTATTAATATACGCAAATATCCCATTACTTATTTATTAAAACTAAAATAAATCAATATTAATTAATACTTTTAATTATAAAACCAATTAACTGTAAATGGAATATTAATATCGTTGTGATTATGGAGATTAAGAGATTTTTATGCAAAAAAAATCGTTTGGTACTGATAAGTACATACAGTATTGAGCGATTTCTAGTTAGCTAAACAGAAAAAAAAAGGAAATTTCAACAAATAACAATTAATGTTCTAGGTTTAATTTATTTTGGTAAGTGTTCACAAAACCGCTTGATACCATTTTAACGAGACACTTCAGACCGATATTGAATAGTCAAGGTACATGCAACTTCCTTTTTAGAATTTCGTCTCAGATTGCTGCGACAGAGTGTCGCCACCGTCCAAAAACGGAATTGTAGACTGTGTGCATAGTGTCTAATAAAGAACAAATGATTATAGTCCTTATATAAGGAGTGCTGAAAATATAATTTACAAAACAAATATTAGTGAAACATTTAAACAATAGTTGCAAATATTAATATATCCGCTACCTTACTTATAAGTGGTATAAATAATCCCCTTCAATGACTCGTCCATCAATCATAAACCAGTTATTTGCGAATTGTTGGTGTTCTTGTGTTGGTGACAAGTTCCATCATCGTCAGTGATTAAGTGTCGGTGTGTGTGATTAACAACAAGTATGTATGTATAACATTTTTTTTTATAACTTACTACCTTTGTAATTTATTGACGGTAAATGCAGTAATCGAAAGTTAAGTCTAGGGTTAGATTCGCAATTTTAAGTATTGTATAATTACGGGTTTAATTACTTAGGTATTATGTACGATAGTACCTAACTCAGTGATCATGTAGACTACAATTAGTGTAACTGCTGAACGTAAAATCTTTGGTTCGACTCCAAGATGTAAATATGAATTGTGTTAATTGTTTTTATTTCTTAAGTTCCCTGTAGCCCAGTCGACATCAGTGTAACTGTCGAATTCAAAGTTTTGGGTTCAATTCCCAGATTTAATTAAAATGTATTATTGAGTTACTTTACTTGATTCTCCTCGTGCAGTGGTTTAATAACCGTTGCTACTATTGTACAACATGATGTAGGTACTGGCACCGAGTTCTAGAACCAAATAACGAGTTATTCAATTTTTCTAAATACCGATAATAATACAAGAATCGATTTCCAGATAGATAAAATTGTTATAGAGATTGTTCTTGTAATCTGTCTATTCTTTCAGGAATCGTTTAATAAATAACTTATTACCATTTCTTTTCATTTTAGGTCGACATTTGTGAATCCATTCGAATCCGATGTAGAGTCGCATCCCAACGAGCCCTCTACATCGTTTAAACCGAAGAAAAAGATATCTCCAAAGCCGAAAACCAAAGTGGCTAAAGGCAAATCGAAGAAAGTAGCTGTTGCTTCAACTCAACCTCTAAAAGAGTTATTTGGTAGTGAGTCGGATTCCGAAACAGATACTTCGCCAAAGGGTCCTAAAAAATTCAAGCGCATTCGAGTGGCTGATTCCTCGGTGAGTAAAAAAAAAAGATAATATACTTAATAAATAATTCACTCATCACAAGTCTTCAATTTAATAATATTGCCTAAACCGAATTCGACCTTACATATAAGAAATATGGTTATCTAATGTTACATAACATGCCATCACGCCTGTGTCTCCCCCCCCCCCCCCCTAAAGGTTAGGCAGAGGTGTACCAATGTACACCCACAATCCGCTGGTATGTTTAGGTCCATGTAATAATAAGATACGAACCTTTTGCCGTTAACCGGGCACAAATCCTAAGTCCGAGCTTCTACTGAGAATTTCATAGAAAAAACTCAATAACAATTTACTCGACCTGGGAATCGAACCTCAAGACCTCTAGCATAGCAGTCGCGCTTAGGACAACGGAGCAGCTACTAGGCTAAAGAAACAGTTTATCTAATGTTATTTTTATAACAATGTTTACAGGAGGAAGAAGGAGATCTTGAACCGGTGAGGGCAACTGCACTGCGATCGTCCTTGACCAGAAGAACGGCTTCTGGAAACTCCTACCAACAGGACCTAACACGGAGCGGGGATTATTATATCGAGCTGCGTATTTATAACCACAGAGACGCTGAAAAATTCGGAAAGGACCGATGGAAGCAATCGCTCCTCACGTATAGGGCCTCTGTATACTCCGATTCAGCGACTTGGCGGGCTGCTAATAATCTTGTATCTGCAGCGAAAGCTGAATTTAAGGGCGTGCAGCCAGTTCTGTATCCAAATAATATTATTTAACGGTGTAAAATAATATTATTGGGATACCTATTTTACACTTATACTCTTTTTTTACTTATATTAAAACATTAGTTATTAAACAAATGTAATCCATGTGTTAAACTAATTAGCCATTATTTTCATTATATTAAATTGTGATTTATTTACAGGAAGCTCAAATATTAAAAAAATCTAAATACTCGATACTAAAAATACTCGATACTGAGAAAAACTCGATACTAAGAATACTCGATACTGAGAAAACTCGATACTAAGAAAACTCGATACTAAGAATACTCGATACTAAGAATACTCGATACTAAGAATACTCGATACTAAGAATACTCGATACTAAGAATACTCGATACTGAGAATACTCGATCGTTTTAATTAAAATATTCGATTTGTAATTTGTTTTACGTTTAAACTTTCATCCACTTTTAAAATTAGAATTTAATAATAATTTACATGAAATTAATATCAGAAATCTGGACTATTTTGATACTTTAAGATGGTTTTTGCAATTATAAATATCTAAATATGTTTTTTCTGTGAAGTCTGTAACGTTTCAGTTCCGAAATATTCTGCACACAAATAAAATTAATGTACATAAATTGAATTTCTTATTACATCATACACGTTTTGATAATGTTCATTGACGGAATTTAATAATATTATTGAGCTACCCATTTTACTCTTATACTCTAGTTTTTTTTACTTATATTAAAACATTACTTATTAAACAAATGATATACGTATGACCATATTATATACTAATTAGCTATTATTTTCTTTATATTAAATTGTGATTTATTTACAGGAAGCTCAAATATATGAAATATTAAAAATCTAAAACTCGATAATAAGAAGACTCGATACTGAGAAAACTCGATACTAAGAATACTCGATACTGAGAAAAACTCGATACTAAGAATACCCGATACTGAGAAAAACTCGATACTAAGAATACTCGATTCTGAGAAAATTCAACATTGAGAATACTCGATACTGTTTTAATAATAATATTCGATTTGTAATTTGTTTGACATTTAAACTTGCATCCACTTTAAAATTCGAATTTAATAAATAATTTACAGGAAATTAATATCAGAAATCTGGAAAATTTTGATTCTTTGAGGTAGTTTTTGCAATTATAAATATATAAATATGTTTTTCTGTGAAGTTTGTAACGTTTCAGTTCCGATATATTCTGCACACAAAAAAACTAATGTACACAAATCGAATTGCTTATTACAGACACGTTTTGATAATGTTCATATAATAGCAACAGCTTTTCGAAATCGGATAATCAGTTATAGAGTAAATCCTAGAATGGTTAACATTTCCCTTGAATTATTTTTAACGCAAATTTCTGAAACGGTGTGTTATATTATCAAAGACCAGATGAAAAAGCATCAATCGGTAAAAGTTAATTTTGAACTATTTGTTTGGTATATATTACCAAAAAATTATGAAAAATCTTTAAAGTCATTTAACACAAAGTATAATGTAGTATTGCAAAACACGGATATTTTGTCCTTATATAAATCATTTTGTAGTAAACTTATTTGTAAATGTTCAGAATTTGAACTGTCTGAGTCAGGATGGACAATTGAATCTATCAGTCATTTAGAAATTAATATTGTTAAATATAATCCTTTGCGATGTGGTTCTTATTTACCATTGCCTAAACGTATTGTCAATACTAAATCATGCCTAAACATAAAAAATGAAGACCAGCATTGTTTTCTTTGGTGTATTGTAGCTGATATGTTTCCGGCAAAGACCAATCCAAACAGAACTTCTTCATATCCACATTATTCCGACTTATTTAATATTTCTGACATGAGTTTTCCCCCCAGTTTCAACGACATTAAGCGCTTTGAAATAAACAATTCTAATATCAGTATTAATATATATGGTTTAGATAATAATGTTACAGTTACAGGTCCGTTATATAAAACAACATCACGTCGTTTATACCATGTCAATTTGCTTTACATTACCAAAAATAGAAAGAGTCATTTCTGTTTAATTAAAAGCTTTGAAAAACTTGTACACAACCAATTGACCCAACATAAAAGTAAAATATATTTATGTGATGAATGTTTTATTTACTTTCACACTGAAGAGAAATTGTATTTTCACGAATGTGCCGGAATACAAACCATATTACCTGAGAGGGGTACTAAAATAAGTTTCATAAATTATGAAAGAACCCAAAGAGTACCAATAGTGATATATGGTGATTTTGAAAGTTTATTGCGTGAATATTCTGACAAACATAAATCAACATATGTAGAAAATATTCAAGTTCATGAGGCCACGTGTTTTGCTTACTATATTTGCTGTTATTCAAATCCCGAATTAAATGATTACATATCTTACCGAGGGCCTGATTGTTCTAAGAAATTTGTCAAATCTTTAACTAATGATGTAAAACGATTATATGAAGTACTAATAAAGAGTAAAATTATAATCCCGCTAACTGAAGATGAACAAATATGTTTTATCAACAGTACTGAGTGTCATATTTGTAAAAATAAGTTTACATGTAATGATAATATTGTTAAGGACCATGATCATTTTACTGGAAAATACAGAGGACCTGCGCACGATATATGCAATTTAAATGCAAAGCAATGTACTTTTATACCAATAGTGTTTCATAACTTGTCCGGTTATGACAGTCATTTATTTATAAATGAACTTTCAAAGATAAACGGTCGAATTCATCTCATACCGAGAACTAAAGAAAAATATATTTCATTCACAAAATTCATAACCATCAATGCAACAAATGTTGTACAATTAAAATTTATTGATTCGTATAATTTTTTAAGCTCAAGTATGGACAAATTGGTTAAGACTATGAACCCTGGAGACTTCAAACATTTAAAATATTTTTTTACTAATAATACTTTATTTGATATTGCTCGAAGAAAAGGCATATATTGTTACGATTACATAGATTCCTGGGAACGGTATGATGAGAATAAATTACCAGAACCATCAAAATTTTTTAACAAACTCACATCTGAATCTATATCTGATAAAGACTATGAGCATGCTTTAAATGTTTGGAAAACTTTTGATATAAAAAATTTGGGTGAATATACCGATTTGTATCTTAAATGTGACGTTTTACTTCTGTGCGATGTTTTTGAAAAATTTAGGAAAATGAGTTTAAATAACTATGGTCTGGATCCTTGCTATTACGTTTCATCACCATCCTTAAGCTGGGATGCTATGTTATTGTATACTAAAATCAAGTTAGATTTAATCTCTGACGTTGAAATATATCAAATGATAGAAAAAGGTATAAGAGGAGGACTTGCCCAATGTTCACTCAGATATGCTAAGGCAAATAATAAATATCTTACCGACTATAATTGTGAAGAACCTGATAGTTTTCTAATTTATCTTGATTGTGTTAATTTATATGGATATGCTATGATGCAAAAGCTTCCAGTAGGAGGATTTCGGTTTCTCTTTGAGAATGAGATATTAAATTTTGACGTTATGAGCTTATCATCTGATTCTGATATTGGATTTATATTAGAAGTAGATCTTTATTACCCTGACTACTTGCATGATAATCATTCCGATTTACCATTTGCGCCTGAAAAATTTGTTCCATTCTGTAGTCGAAATGCTAAACTTATCGCTAATCTTTTCGATAAACATAGATATGTTATTCATTATATACATTTAAAGGAATGCCTAAATAATGGTTTACAACTGATAAAAATATATAGAATATTAGCATTTCATCAAAGTAATTTCTTAGAATCATATATTTCCTTAAATACTGGGCTGAGGCAAAATGCAACTTCTGATTTTGAAAGAGATTTTTTTAAAAAACAAAATAATTGTATATTTGGAAAAACCATAGAGAATAAAAGAAAACAAGTCGATGTTAAGCTCGTAAATATATGGAGAGACAATTCTAATCGAACTAAAAAGTTTTACGGGGCTGAAAAATATGTTAGTGCACCTAATTTCAATAACTTTTCTGTTATTTCAGAATCTCTAGTATCAATTCAAATGAACCAAACAAAAATAGTTTTAGATCGTCCAATCTATATCGGATTTAGTATTTTAGAAATTGCAAAATGTCACTTATATAAATTCCACTATTCGATCATGAAAAGAATTTACAATAATAAATTGAAGCTTTGCTATACAGACACTGACAGTCTGCTATATTTAATACAGACAAAGGATTTTTATGAAGACTTAAAAGGACATTTAAAATATTTTGACACTAGCAACTTTGAAAAAGATAATGTATTTAATATACCAATGGTTAATGCTAAAAAACCTGGCTACTTTAAAGATGAGATGGGTGGTGAAATTATATCAGAATTTGTCGGTTTAGGAGCAAAATTATACTGTATAGATTCTAAAATTTCCACGTTAAAGAAAGCTAAAGGTGTTAAGAAATGTATTACCAAAAAACTGAATATAGAAAAATATAAAAAGGTTTTACTGAACAATGAAATAATCAGGGATGATATGTGTATTATTAGATCGAAGCATCATAGAATTTTCACTCAAAAGATAAATAAAGTTATTTTGTCAAACAGTGATGATAAACGACAAATAATGGATGATAAGATAACAACCTTACCATGGGGTCATTATAAAACAGTATTTTAAATTAAAACAAATTATTGTTTTTCGGATATCATTTATTGCATATATATGAGCATCTTGTAATAATAGTACAGACGCCAGCACATCAAGCTATCCCAAACTCATTTTTTTCCAAATGAATATTAAATTTATTCTTTTGTAATAAAGTTGAAAACCTAACAAAGAAATTTGACAGATTGGGGTAGCTTGATGTGTTGGCCTCTGTATCTAACTTGGATTGTTAGTTTGTAGTTTACTAATAATTATGAATTTTTATTTAATATGTGAAATAAATAATTATTTAATCTTACAGCAGGTGTTTGATTTATTCATATTATACAGATAAAACATGAAAAAGATTAATTTAAACATTTCTTTTGCTTTTACAATAACACATAATACATTCAAATAATAATTAAATTAACATTTTACAATAAAACAATAATAAAACATTACACATTAGATTTGCTTAACTTTTGCACTATTTTACTAACTAAATGTTCAGTTTTATCCATGATATCATCATAATCACTTGTCACTATATACTGCACATTCACACTCGCATCATCAGTTTCAGTGTTTGTTTCTTCCGTATTACGACCATCCAAATCATAGACCATAATTTTTATTAAGTGACGAACCCGCCCTTGCTCCTTACGCATGATAAAAGATGAGTTTTTAAAAGATGTACTTTTTTTCTTCTTCAATTTTCGCTCCTCTGTTTTTTTCTGTCGACTCTCCTCATGTGCTTGAGCTGCTACTTGTATATCCCAGCTCTCCCTATCTTGAGCATAGTAAAAAGGATTGGTAACAGGGTCTGAGTCTTCTATCACATTCTGAAAGAATATAAACAATATTATAACTAAACAGTATGAACTATGAATTGAATGCTTGATTTAAGATAATCCTATTAGTTACATACCTCTAAGTTTCGTGGTTCGACGATATCTAAAACGGGGCTGTAGGATGGCGAGTATGACATGATTCTGTAAAGAAATAGAAGCATTGCATAATTATTATTATTATTAGTTTAAATAAATAATTAAATAAAATAATACTTACTTTGAAAATATTAAATCGTATACAAAATGACTTACTTAAGCAAAGAATACCTGTGAAGTGATCGCTTATTTGATGCACGATGTGTATCATGAGTCATTACCTAGCTCATATTTCTACATAGCTATCTTGTAAGATGAGAATAGAACCGTTCCTTTAGTGACAATTCTAAAGATAGCCCAAAATAAAGTATATATGTTTATGTTAGTTAATAATGAAATTAATTGATAAGATGAAGTTGATCAAACAACCCATAACACTAAACGTTAAAAATATAAATCTTGGCGAGTCTCCTCAAGAGATTAAACATAGTGCTTTGTTGCCAAATACGATTCGTTGTATAATTTGTGGTCCCTCAAATTGTGGTAAAACAAACGTTGTGATCAGTTTGTTATTGCATGAAAATGGGCTCAAATTTAAAAACCTTTACCTTTACTCGAAGACTAATTTTCAGCCAAAATATTGTTTTTTACGAGAAGTATTAAGGAGAGTACCTCAGATAAAATTCAATGAGTTCAATGACGATAAAGATGTCATATCTCCGAGTGAAGCTTTACCAAATTCTGTATTTATATTTGATGATGTCGTATGTGAAAATCAAATAAACATCCGTAATTATTTCTGTATGGGCAGACATAAGCAAATTGATTGCTTTTACTTATCGCAAACCTACTCAAAAATTCCGAAACAGTTGTTACGCGACAATGCTAACTTTCTTATAATATTTAAACAAGATGATGTAAACTTAAAGCACATCTATGAAGAACATGTCAACTCCGATCTACCATGGAATCTGTTCAAAGATATTTGTAAAACTGTTTGGAGTAACCCTTATAACTTTCTTCTTATTAACAAAGAGTCTTCATTAAATAATGGAAGGTACAGACAGAATTTTGATATATTTTTTAAATTTGAATGAAGGCAATTGCATGTACATATAAATGAATTCTATACAAAAACATTGCTAGTGTTATTCCACTTTTAGTTGAATCCAGTTGTGGTTACACAGGATGGAGAAAAATATTAAAATGGAATTAATTAAGTCTGTTGACTCCATAAAAAATAAAATAAAACAAATGAAAACTCAGGAACATACAATGAACTTGTCACTTGATAAAATGCTAAAACCGGTGACAGATCCTCTTAAAACTCTAGTTAATTCAAATAGTTCTATAGAAAAAATAAAAAATGAAGAAAATACAACTCTGACTAATTCTGAAGAAATTGAATCGGATGAAAATAATGCTAGTTCATCTACAAAGTTCAATGATTATTACGAACCAAAATTTAACTCTGCTCAATTGTTGGAACAAAATTCTAAAAGACAATTTACAGATAATTTAGAAATTTCATTAGAAGGGGATGACATCCATGGTATTTATGATGGTGTTAATATACCGTTTGGATTAAGAAGTGAACACAAAAAATTACTTTTGGGTAATTCAATTGTATCATTTTCTAAAATTGATAGTTTAAATAATGATAATACAATTTTGATTAAAATCGGTGATAAATCTTATAATTTGACCCCTGGCCTGAAAGAACTTTTACTACGAAGAAAACCTGATTTAAAGTTAATATCGAACAAAGATAAACTTGTCTATAAGGATATGTTACATTATACAAATGCGCATAAAAGAGATTTTAACCCTAAAGGTCAAATAAGAGGCGATAAAGGGATAAAATATCGTGAGATAATCAAACCATTATTTTCTGAAACTTTAAATGATAAAAGTGAGATCAAACTTGGAGGTAACTTACCAAAACTAAAAAAATATAAAAACAACACCGATTTAGTATATTGGGATGATCCCAATGAATTGGTAGACAGATTAAAGTTATTAGTGGCTTCGAGAGATGCTGGCAATACAAATCATGATAATGAAATTTTATCTATAATTGAAGAATTAAAAGAAGCTGACATAATTAAATAATAAATAGTGGCAGTGACAAAATTTAGATTCAGTATTACAGACTTATTCATCATGAGCATTGGCAAAGCTTGTAACTGAATCAGCTTAAAAAACGCAACATTTGTACTTATATGTAACACAAGCAAGCCGAAGAGATTTAAATAATAAGACTTACAAAAATATCAACATGAGCAAAGCAGATGTGGTAAATGAAATTCATAAAAACGCAAGAGTGAACTTTCCTCGAAGACGTGTTATTATGAGAGACATAGATGATCTATGGCAAGCAGATTTAATTGATATGCAATCCGTTGCCCCAGAAAATAAGTATTTTAGGTTTATTCTTGTCATTATCGATACATTTTCAAAATACGGTTGGGCGTTTCCTCTTAAAACCAAATCCAAGGATAGCGTGTGTAGGGCACGCCGCGATAGCGGCGGTAAGGCCCCTCTTTGAGGAGTGGCTAGAGAGGCGTCACGGCGCCCTCACCTACCGCCTGACGCAGGTCCTCACCGGACACGGATGTTTCGGGAGGTTCCTGCACATCATCAGGCGGGAGGAAACGCCCGGGTGTCACCACTGCGAGGATCGCCCTGAGGACACGGTGGAGCATACGGTGGAGGTCTGCCCGGCTTGGGCAGAGCACCGCCGTGTCCTCGTAGAGGCGATCGGCAGCGGCGGCGACCTCTCGCGCCCGGCCCTGGTCCAAGCCATGGTCCGGGGTGAGAGGGAGTGGGAGGCAGTCACCTCCTTCTGCGAAGCAGTCATGCTAGCGAAGGAGGTGGCGGGATGGGCGAGGGAGAGAGCTGAGAGGGCCGCCCGTCCCAGCCGCCGCGGTAGACGCTCCGGGCGTCGGGAGCCGCGTGACGACTCCCGGCCACCGTAGGCGCGGGCCTGCGGACGGCGAGTAATGGGTAGCTCGCCGTCCGATCAGGACCAGGCCCGTGCCGGACGGCGCGTATGTGTTCCACGCGCGCCTCAAAGAGATGTCAGCATCGAAGGAGGGGCCCGTCAGGGCCGAAGCCTGCCGGGGCAGCGGGATTGTCCGAAAGGGTTACCGCTGCCCCGGAACATAAAGGGCTAAGGAAGGAACACGGATGGGTTTTAGTCAGTAAGAGTCTGACACTCCCTTCCGCTCCACCCAGAGCGGGAGGGGTCATTTGATGATTTCCCATCCTAAAAAAAAAAAAAAAAAAAAAAAAAAGGATAGCGTGTGTGACACTTTTAAGATGTTGCTGGACAAAGGCCGTGTACCAAACAATTTACAAACTGATAATGGAACAGAATTTTATAATAATAAATTTAATAAACTCATGAAATGTTTTCGCATTAACCATTATTCAACCTTCTCAACAAAAAAAGCCTCAATAGTTGAACGATTCATCAGAACATTGAAGTCTAAGTTGTACAAAGAATTTAGTTTAAAAGGTAACTACAATTGGATAAATGACACTCTTAGTAATGTCATTTATAAATACAACCATACTCATCATCGAACAATTGATGAAATTCCAGCAAATGTGGATAATATTAATAAAAAACAAATACTAGAAAAATATGAAAAGTCAGAAAAAAAAGTTGGCTTAAAAAGTAAGTTTAAAGTGGGTGATTATGTACGTATCAGTAAATACAAAGGAACATTTGAAAAGGGGTATACTCCCAACTGGTCGACAGAAATATTCAAAATTCGAAAAATACAGAATACAACTCCTGTAACCTACTTAATTGAAGATGCACTCAGAAGTCAGCCTATTTTAGGAGCATTTTATGTACAAGAGCTACAAAAGACAAAATATCCCAATGTATATCTAGTTGAAAAAGTTCTAAGACGAAAAGGAAATAAGGTTTTAGTAAAATGGTTAGGATTGTCTTGTGCTGAAAATAGCTGGATTGATAAGTCGAATATATTATAACAAAGAAAAAATAATGTTAACATTTCAAAGTCATTGATGAAAGTCGTATTATATTTATTAAGTGTTCAATCTATGTTTGATTAGTCTTACGATGTGTATTGGAGAGAGTAGTCTTCTCAATTGGCTTATAAATCATTTACCATTTGAATTACATTTACCTGGATATAATTATTGTGGTCCTGGTACAAATCTGATTAAAAGACTTACACGCGGAGACGAAGGTATTAATAAATTAGACGAATATTGCAAAGAACACGACATTGCCTATCTAAAATCATCAAACTTAAAGGATCGTCACAGAGCTGATTTAATTTTGTTCAAAATGGCTAAAGAGCGAGCAGTTGCTTCGGATGCAAGTGTAAGCGAAAAAATCGCAGCACGCTTAGTAAGCAAGACAATGTCTACAAAAATTAAAACCGGTTCTGGCTTAAACAAATTTAGAAAAAAGTGCTCTCAAAAAGTTACGCCTGGAAAAGGGTTAAAAAATAAATTTAAAAATGTTATCACTAAAACGAAAAGACACATGAAAAAACTAAAACCAAAATGCAAAAAAGCTGCAATAGAAGTAGCTATGGCCGCCACCAGAGAATTAGCTGATGACTTATCCATTAAACTTCCTCGTGTTATTCCTATACCAAAAACTGGCGGTGTATTACCTTTGATTCCTATTTTTGCTGGGTTATCAGCGGCGGGAGCAATAGCAGGCGGTGCAGCTGGTATTGCCAAAACCATAAATGAATTCAAGATTGCTAGAAAGCTGTTGGCTGAATCGAAGAGACATAATGAAAAAATGGAAGCTCTCTGCATTGGGAGAGGACTACACCTTAAATCACATAAAAATGGGCTTGGAATTTTTGTATCAAATAAAAAAAACTGAGATATCGGCTGCCCAAACGAGCCTTAACTAACTTTGACATTTTGAAGTATGGAAATAATATTCCCTATTTTAGAGGAGTCTTTATGAGAGATGAGCTTCCCAAAAGCCCTTTTAAAAAAGAATGTGGAGTTATTAATTTAGATAGTTCTAAACACCCTGGCTCTCATTGGGTAGCCTATGCAAAATACAATGATTATATTGAGTACTTTGACAGTTACGGAAACCTTAAGCCTCCTAAAGAATTTATAAAATACGGAGGTACTAAAGTTCACTATAATTATGATAATATACAACGCGATCATCCTTTCAATTGCGGACATCTCTGTTTAAATTTTTTAAGAAATTTTTGGTGTAGAGTAGGAATAAAATAAACAGGATCTTCTGAAAGAGTCCAGTATGCAAGCATGTCTACCACGGTTACCATCTCTGGGAATAAATCTGAATTGGTGTCATACTTTCAACCACCACTGCATTTATCCGATCAATACGAGTGCGGTTTGTTATACTTTTCAGTGTTAAATTCAAGACCAAATGTGTCCATCAATAGCAGCAGTCTATCTGTAATCAGAATCGAATGTGATCTTGTACACAGTTCGTACTGCAACGGATTACCGACTCATTATATTCATGAATTTGTATTTGATACTGCTCCGGGTCATCAATACAAAGAAATACCGCGAAACGTTATTTACTTTCCAGTGAACAAAAATATAATTTCATCTATATCTGTTAGGATTGTTGATCAATTTGGTTATCGTATTAACTTTGGTAAAGAGTTTAATATTCAACTACGTCTTCATTTAAGAAAAACAAAATGATACTATATTATAAAAACACACCTGTGAAAATAAAACATCTTATTCCTTCAACGATCACTAAGGTGCATAGACGTAAGAAACAAGTTAAGAAATTAACTGAAGCAAATAAAGGGACAAAAGTTAAGAAATTGACTGAAGCAAATAAAGGTTTTCTTAGAGCTCTAGGTTTTAAAGTATGAATATACTACAGATTACTGAATTACCACACTTCGATAGTTCTATCGAAAGTTATGAAATCCATTCATATAATCCCTACAATAATAGCTTTAGAGAAAACGATGAAATCAGGATCCCCATACATCAGCAAGACATATACGTCCTACCATCAGCCAGTTCAATTTACATCGAAGGTCAAGCAAAGCTATTCGGTAAAGATGGGAATCCAATCAAGAAAACTGTTACGTTCACTAATAACCCTGTTATGTCTTTGTTTCAAGACATCAGGTACGAAATAAATGGTATAGAAATAGATCGTATAAAAAATTCTGGAATAACGTCAACAATAAAATCATACGTATCAATGAATGAAGGTGAAAATAAAGTTGCTGCCTTATGGGGCTGGAATATGGGTGGGTTTAAAAATGATGGTAATTTTACTGCTATCATACCTTTAAATAAGATTTTAGGGTTTGCAGAGGATTACAATAAAATTATTATAAATTGTAAACATGAACTTATATTAAATAGAAGTAACTCTAACTTAAACAGTGTCATATTAACTGATGATGTTGCTAATTTTCAAATAGATGTACAAAGAATACAATGGCGTGTACCACACATAAAAGTGTCAGACCGGGAACGACTGACACTTCTAAAACATTTAGAAAGAGATAAACCTATTCAGATGGCGTTTAGAAATTGGGATTTATACGAATATCCATTACTTCCTAAAACTACTAAGCATTCTTGGTCAGTTAAGACTGCATCTCAATTAGAGAAACCACGATATGTAATTTTTTGCTTACAAACTAATAGAAAAAATAATAAAACCAAAGACAGTTCGTTGTTCGATCATTGTGGAGTAACAAATATAACACTATTTTTGAATTCACAGTATTATCCGTACGAGCCTTTAGGCTTACAGTTTACCGAGGACAAATATAATATAATATACGAGATGTATGTCAAATTTCGTCAGTCTTATTATAACTGTCCTGCAGACCCCTTGCTTGACTTAATCAGTTTCAAGGAGAAGGCTCCTCTCTTTATCATAGACTGTTCAAGGCAAAACGATAGTTTGAAAACGGGTCCCGTAGATGTGCGGTTAGAGATTGAATGTTCAGCACCAATACCAGATAACACAACTGGATATTGTTTAATTATTAACGATCGACTTGTGGAATATAAACCTTTGAGTAACATAGTGCGCAGATTAACATGACTGCCATTGTAGATGTTCAAGGATTTAAAACAGAAACAAATGAATTCATTGTAAAAGAAATGGCAATATTATGCGATAATAAAATACAGGTGCTTTTGATTAAACCACCTTTTCCATATCACGAATTGACAACACAAGAAAGGAGGCAAGTAAATTGGATTGAACGTAATAGAAAGATATACTGGAGTGAAGGATTTGTGTCTTACTCAAATCATGAAAATTTTATTGTAGATATTTTAAGAGATAAAAGTGTTTACACCAAAGGTTTAGAGAAAGTGTTGTGGTTAAAAAATATTTCAAATAATAATAATATAAATAATTTGGAAGACAAAGGTTGTCCGAGTTTATTAAGTTTGTATAAAAAATATAACCATTCTTATGAACTGTATAGTTGTATTTATCATGACTCAATATGTGCTTTAAAAAATGTTTTATGTTTAAATAAATGGTGCAATGATAATAAATTTTTGGAATAAACATTTTACATTTTATTTATTCAATTTAGCTTCCCGTCCCTCAACTCGTCCACGTTTACATGCTTATAAGTTGCCAGCAACACCAATGTGACGTCACTATAATTTCACATCGAACACTCATTACACTCATAAATTTATTTGCATTCGGATCCCACCGTTGCTGGGTGAAGGTTCGATTTTACTGTTATCTCTTTACACTATTATTTTACATTATTATTAACAATGCTCAATTTAGCGAAATCTGATGTGGAAGGCATTCGTGAAATTATTTTCAAGAATGTTAGTGGTGAGATAATATTTACTAAAAGTATGTGGACTGCTCAGAAAATATCGAACTTAGATTTATCAAAACATCAGGACAATGATGCAATCCGTACGGAAGATTCGGTGAAATCTGATATTGAAAACACACATTACCTTGAATTCAAGAGTGATGGTGAGGTTACGCATACATTTTTTCGAGTAAGCGACATGCAGAAGGATTGTGAAAAATTTAAAACAGTTAAAGAAAGAGATGATTATGATCCTGAGGGATGGGATGAGTGTGGTATTGGCTCATCACAGGTGAGCAGAACAATAGCCTCATTGATGAGTAATGATAAAAACGGCCACAAGCCTCAGCACCCGCACTTCAGCTCAAAAACAAAACGATTGCTCAGTTTCATAGACTGGCCTATACAAATGCGTCAGAAGCCGGAGGTTTTAGCTGAGGCCGGTTTCTTTTATACTGGCTATGGAGACAGAACCATGTGTTTTTATTGCGGTGGAGGCTTAAAAGATTGGGAAGATGATGATGAGCCTTGGCAGCAACATGTTCAGTGGTTTAGTCAGTGTGCTTACGTTAAGCTCAAAAGTGAACTTGTGTAGTAGATATAGCGTTTTAGGTTACTAGACATAAAAGAGTAGACAGTATAATAAGAAATAATAAATTGTTTAATAAGAATGTATTTTTTTGTTCAATTTTATAATAAAAGTTACAGTCACTTCATAAACTGTCAGAGCAAACTAGTTAGTAATTTTTTGTTTATAAACACATCGCACCGTTGAATGAAATACAAATATTCAACATGAATTGCAAATCAGACCGTAGACCATTGTATTATTGGGGCGTTCTGCATAACGCGCTCGAGCGAAGCGAGAGCAAGTGATGCAGAACCCCCAATAATACACTACTAACGAGCCTTTGATAAAAAGCATTGATAAAAAGTGCTTAAAAAAAGAATTATCAAAATCGGACTACTCTGTAAAAAGTTATGCGTCACACATAATATATATATATATATATACGGGTCCACTTGAGAACCTCCTCCGTTTTTTCGACGCATTACATTCAAGTTTTTTTTTTTATTTGAAATGGGTTTGCTCTTGACTCTAGTCTAGGTCAGAGGTGACAGAGACAAAGTCGACGATGGAGTGAGCTTACCCAGAAGACGCCTATTTACTCTCACTTTGAAGAGATTCGGGTTGTTTGCGCTCGGTATAGTATAACACGTTGACTGCCAACGCGGTCACCGGTGACCGCGAACAATAGATTTTCTATTGTGTCTGTTGCTTGGCAGTCAACGTGTTAAGACCCATCCTGTATAAAAACATAGCTACCGATTCTTAACGCACAATCCGGTTATTTCGTTTATCTTGGGTGAGGGTAGGGTATTCTAGGGTGGATTCTCGGACATGCGTTTCCGCGTATCCTTCTTAGGGTGGATAAACGGAATAACCCGCACAATCGTGTTTAGTACAAAATGGGATAAAATCTTCGACTTTTTTAAAGCGATTTGGTAGTTTTATTAAACGCTCGCAGCTTCAGTGCTTTGCATAGTAAAAAAATGTTTTGAAAACGAACAAAACAAAAGACAAATATTTTAAAATTCTAAATAGACACTTACCCAAATCTAGCAAAATCAGCGTAGGTCTTCATAAAGAAATGGCTCATATTCCGATCATTATTCGTCCACACTTGGTTGTCAATCCTCTGCTTCGTTGGAAAGAACTCTTGATCCATAAAGGGTGCTCCAGTTAAAAAGTAATGTTCCGTGTCGTGGGAATATCGTCTCCATTCAGGCCACCTGAAGGCTTCCACGGTAGTATTTAGAACGTACATGTAGACTGGTACCTTTTGTTCTAGAAGTAGTTTTACCATTTTATCAGTTGGAGCGCGGTACAGGAAGTCTGAAAGGAGCTGTTGGAAAAGAGGTTCATTTAAAAAAAACCGGTCTAGTGCGAGTCGGACTCGCACACCGAGGGTTCCGTACAAATTTGGAGGTAAGTATGTCATGTAACTACAAATGTTATGGATTTTTTCCTTTACTTGTGCTACATGACATTGCCTCTTGCCTTTCATGATTCTAGGTCAACTGGAAGTACCCTATAGGTTTTGATTCCCTTGCGAGTGTCAAAATTTGCGGCATAAACGAAACATAAACGCCCGTATCTTTTGATTGCATTGGCTTATTGACTTAGAAGTTTGATTTTTTCACTGCTTGAAGGGATTGCAGTATTTGATATTAATTTCAACTTGCTGCACACGTTCCTGAGAAAAAGGGTCTTGACAGAGGGACAGACAGACAGACAACGAAGTGATCTTATAAGGGTTCTGTTTTTCCTGTTGAGGTACGGAACCCTAAAAAAAGTTGGTATTTCTTGTAGTATGGGTCAGTTGTAACATGGGGCGGTTGCATCAAGGGTCAGTTGTGATAAGGTACGGTTGTAACAAGGAACGATTATAACATCGTCGCATGTTATAATCGGTTAGAATATGGGACGGTTGTAACACTATTTAATAATATATTTATTTGCTCAAAACATGGTATAACAGATCTTCAGTTAAAAATACCTATTACAAACATGTTTTGCCGGGCTTAGACTCAGCTTGCAAATTCGAAAATAAAAAAATACTTAACTAACATTTTGTGTCAAAAAAACTGTTTCTGACTATAAAAGTTATTTTGGATTATTATTATTCATTTATTTCAGGCGACGCAGGCCCATAGATACCCTTTACCTAATAGATAGACCTTAACCTAAACATACATATTTTTAATATAGAATAGTCCTTCACTTCACTAGCTTCTTCTTGTGCTGTCCTGTGGTACTTGCTTAGCCATGCATTCAATAATATGATAATAACTCACATGTATGTATTGGTCCCTGATAGCGCTAACGTTGTGCGGGTCGGGCTGATAGGTGTACATGTAGTGGATAGCTTCGTATACTCCGCGCGGGTTTAAAGTATAGTTGTACCTTTGAACCAATTCGAATTCTTTTTCGTTTAACCAATTTTCTGTGATCTCGTAGTTAGGGGCTAGGGATTCGTTGTTATCTGGAATGGAACATGTACAAGATTATTTTTTGTTAAAATCCGATGAAAATGATAAAGATTGAAGCCTGATTTTTTAAACATTGCGATTAAATTGCTCGAAGCATATCGTAAGTTTAAGCAACAATAGTACAAATTATAATGTGATAGTGTACTCATTGTTGCAAAGCCTCATCATCATCTGCCTAGCCTTTTCCCAACTATTTTGGGTCGTCTTCCAGTCTAACCGGATGCAGCTGAATACCAGTATTTTACATGGAGCGACTGCCTATCTAACCCATGTATTCCAAGGTCAGGCCGCCTGACCTGGGAATACATGGGCCTCCTCTATTTCCCTCCACTTATACCTTTCCAAAGCTGTTCGTTGCCAACTTTTTAGCAGATCATCAAATTGTCCTTAGATACTTTAGCTTCCGCCCGCGGCTTCGCCCGCGAGGTATGTCGATAAAAACTATCCTATGTCCTTCCTCAGGATGCAATCTATCTCTCTGCCAAATTTTATCGAAATCCGTTTAGTGGTTTAGGCGTGAAAAGGTAACATACAGACAGACAGACAGACATACAGACAGAGTTACTTTCGAATTTATAATATTAGTATGGATAATATACAACGTTACTCACACAAATAATACGCAGCTTCTTGCGTAGTAACCCCCGTCATATACCTTAATGAAGGGTTAAACTGCCTTTTCCTTATCATTTCTTCAGGCATTACGTTCAAAAAATGCCAGTCCCTCTCCCTCCAACCGTCGTACCATTCGTCTCCCGGGAATGTGAAGTTGTTCTCCAGGACTGGACCCCATGGCAAGAAGCCCACGTGTGGCTGTAGAGAAATAATTAAAGTTAACAGTAATAATACCCAATTCCTGTCAAAGTCACATCATTCAGTTCAAGAAGGCCGTTAAAAGCCACTATTGAAAGTCAAAATTTACAAGGAAATAGAATTGATTCTAGTTGCCCCTCTAAAAGGTAGTTTCGTATGGAGAAGAATGGGTAAGAAACTCCATAGTTACTCTTTTAAAATATTTTGCAATTCCCGAAAGTCTGAAGCGTTATCAATAAATAAATTTACTCGAACATGATTGGTTGGCTAAAATAACAACAGCCAATCATATAAGTTGAAATGAGACTAATAAACAGTTTTAATTGCGCTTTCAAAATCCGTTGTTTTTTTATCAAAACTGTTGTTAAAACATTGTTAAACAATATTATCATGCAAAGTTGTGTAACCAACGAACATTTTTGTCGTAAACAGAATGATTTTGTTCTTTATCGTTTCTGAGCAAGCTTCAATGCCAACATTTAACAATGCTGAAAACTTCAGAAACGAACAAATAGCAAAATATTAATATTATTCCTATGGGATCATGTATGTATGAATGTGTAATTGTGTATTAATTATTCTAATTATTTTTTCAGTCTTACCTGAAACTCAGCATTCCCCAGCTCATAGAAGCTCCTGCCTTGCCTCAGACAGTTGACAAGCTTCCACGAGGAGTCGATGGGACATCCGAGCAGTCGCCCGAAGACTAACGACGTGTTCTGTACCCTGAACTTGTCTTCAATTATCGCCCAGTCGGCTAGGGCTGAGCCACTCTGTTAGGGAAAAAAAAATGAATAAAACTAAACTGAAAATGTAGTTTTGTCAGAAATTAGAGGTATTCTCGGTACTTGCGTTCAAGATGTTCTAAGGGGTACTAACCCTAAACAACAAGAAATAATGGAATACCATCTATTTTTTGAGATATAAGTAAAGGATCCGGTCTTTTTTTAGGATGGGATATCATCAAATGACCCCTCCCGCTCTGGGTGGAGCGGAAGGGAGTGTCAGACTCTTACTGACTAAAACCCATCCGTGTTCCTTCCTTAGCCCTTTATGTTCCGGGGCAGCGGTAACCCTTTCGGACAATCCCGCTGCCCATCCGGCCATTCTTCAGCTGGCATTATGGCTTGCGTGCCAGTAAAACGTCGCTAATCAATCAATACTTTTGACAAAAAGACCGCTTTAGTCTTTTAGATACACATTATGCCATTTTGTTTTTATTTAGGTCGTCCGTAAATTGCGACCTATCACGGATGACATCAAGTCTTACCTGAGCTATGACCCTGGTGACAATATCTCTGGTCTGCGGCGCTATGGCCAGTAGACCAGCTGACGCGGCTCCAGCGCCTGGTCCGAACAGAGTGATAGAAGACCGGTCGCCGTTGAAAGGGGTGATGTTGTCGTAAACCCAGCGGAGGGCCATCGCTTGGTCTAAGATGCCGTAGTTGCCGGGGGAGTTCTCGTCGCCGGTTGATAGGAAACCTGTGGATAAGGAATTAATATATGAATTCCCGTATTTTACTTAATGTCCTTTCGAAACTTTAATTCATGACTTACTAGCTGCGCCCCGCGGTTTCACCCGCGTAAGTTTCGATTACTCTATACTAGGAAAGTTTAGGTAGTGAAATAAAGGTAAACAATCTTGATATGTCTTTTATGTTTTTTATTTTATAAAATGCAACTAAAAAGCAATTTAAATACAACAATAATGATTACTAATTCAATTGAACCATTAGTGCAGCAGCAGTGGTTTATTTGTTTAATTTGTGTTTGTGTAAAAAGTCACATCAAGATTGTTTACCTTTATTTTACTACCTAAACCTTTCTAGTATAAAGTTTCTAATTTAATTCAATCATGATTCGAAAGACACGTGGCGCCATCTATTATCATAATAACGTTATTGTTGTTTTCCTCGGGAACAGCACTTTTCTCTGGATGAAAGGTACCCTATGTCCGTTTCTGTACATCAGACAAATGCAAAATTTCAGGATGATCGTTTCAGTGGTTTAGGCGTGAAAAGGTAACCAAGCAAAAAAACAAACTTAGGGTTCAGATTAGGATGATAATCAGTTAAAAACGTATAAATGGATCTTGGACCAACATAGTTAGTTTATGGTGTATTTAATTTATGTAACCATTTAACCATAAATAATTATTAATAATTTTATCCACGAATTGTATATCTCTGAATTTGAATTTAATTTTTGTATTGTGTTATTTGAATGCTTATTTATTTGTAATTTTTATAATTCTATGTTAATTAATGTAATTGAACCTGTGCCGTTTTAATTAACAATAAATAAATAGTGGGGTAATTGCGTAACACACTATCAGTAGCAATGGCTTTAATTTTGAATGTTCAACAAAATTTATTGCGTTATTTACGTTGTTGAGCAGACAAATTTAACATAATTATGAAGCAATAAATTAGCAATATCGTTCAAAATTATTCAGATTGAGATTTATAGTGTGTTACGCAATTAATAGTGGTTCCTCCTTATTGAAATTAATAAGAAACAAAAAAGGTCCGCATAAAAATACCGTGGTATCATCGTGTCAAAACTTAAACTAGTGCTGTCACTGACAAACTTTTTATGTCGTCCTTGGAGGCAGACTGGGGTAATGCCTTTGTCATTTTTACCAGGTGACCTTTGGACGACTTTTACATTTCTAACTTCACATTTTTGGTAAGGCCTTGCATGTCGCCTCGGCGTCTAAATATGATGGTATTTTAATATCTGAAAGTCTTAGGATTTCTCCCTACATTTTCAAAAGTAAACATTTTAATATTCACGAGTCAAGAGTCTCAAGCTCTGTTTATTTTGTGGTGACATCATTTCTAATAGCACTTACCAAGAGCACCCAGCCTATAGTTGATAGACACCACAATAACATTGTAGAAGGCTGCCAGCATGTGCGCAGGGAACAGGTTCGATGCTCCGGAGGTGTATTGTCCGCCGTGGATGTAGACCATTACTGGGTACCGTTGCGCCGTGGAGCCAGCGTCCGTCTTGTTAAAAAAATAATAGTATAGGTAAAATAGAAGTATTTGATGTTTTTGGTTTTGTTTAATCGCAGCAAATCGTGGTAACGGCGGATTCCAGCTTAAATACTAGGTGAGGACAAGTGTGTGTTTTGAGGGTCTGCTTTTTGTATTAACATAATTAGCTTTATAAGGACATTTTTGCAGTCCTGAAAGACAATGTTGAATTTGACTAATTGCTCATTATTCACTACGAAGCGTAATCAGAAATAATTGGCGATTTTTTTACTGAAACATTACTTAATAAAGTAAATATACTTAATCTTGAAAGTTCACAAAGTTTAACCTTATTTGTAAGCAACTTCAAAAAAGGAGGAGGTTCACAATTCGGATGTTTTTAGTGCATTAAATTATCTACTATTTAACTACCTAATGTCCGTATCATCATCATCTCGGTAGCCTACTTACAACAACTTTTGGGATCAGCTTCCAGTCTAACCCGATGCAACTGAATACCAGTATTTTACGTGGACCGACTGACTATCTGACCTCCACAACCCAGTTAAGTACTGAGTAAGACTACCTCTTGGTAAGACTGGTTGTCAGACTTTCAGGCTTCTGACGACCCGTAACGAATATCAAAGATCCCCGAATGACTGCCGGGAGCTATAGCTTAACGTACTTTCCGACGCACGGAGGTGTGGCTGGATTTAGTATGTAAAGATTGCCACCCTTCCACGGATCGACCGCGGCAAGCGTGGCTTAACCTCATCGATTATAACAGCCACAAGGGTAGCGTGTGGCTGTCATTACTTAGCCACGAGCCCCACCTAATGTTTGTATGTGCCAGTCTTTGTGCGAACAAAATAAACATTTTGCAATTTTCGTTCGTAGTATTCGTATTCGTATTGCGCTCAGCATAAAGGTGTCTAATGAAGCAATGAGCCAGTTAATAAATTCAGGACAGCCGGCGGCGACATCAATAGTCAGTTCATTTGCTAATTGTGAGAGAAACTAGATACAGAGCTAGAGGACATTGGAACGCAGTATTTTGGGCAGTCGGATTCATTTGGACATTATGACTAAATAGTTAACAGTTATTGAATTCAGTCAAAGTCAAAACGTTTATTGCGAACTAAGTGTACAATGTTGGTGTTGTGGTGCCATTGTCCTTCCCCAAAAATGTCCTCATAGAAACAAAACAATTAAATATTATCTTTTGACACTGAAGGGTGCTCTACACATATTTTCGGGTTGGCATGATTCGGCTCAACCGGGGGGACAAAATCAAATAATATACAGGGTGGCAGGAACGAACTAACCATGGATTGACCCTAGCGTAGAAATTTTTCGTCGTTTATCAAAAAAATAACCTGCTGTTTCCATAGACTTATAAAAAATATGGAATCCGCGCCAGGCATATCGAAAGTGAAGCACCGTACCAATCTATGTGTGCGTAATTGACGATGGACGCTGTCGTGTCACGTAATGGTGGCCGGGCGGCATACTATGATGTAAATGTGAACGTGAGGCGTGTTTGTACAAGCGGTCCCGGCATACTTACGGTGCTTCACTTTCGATATGCGTGGCGCGGAGTCCATCTTTTTTTACAAGTCTATGGCTGTTTCATAGAAAAGTGTAATACCTACGCGGTCAAAAAATCAAAATGTATATAGTTAATATTTACTTTAACCAACGAAAAATTTCAACGCACAACAGCAGAATCAAGTACACAATCCTTAGTAAGAGAAAAAAAGTTGCACTTCGATGTCCCGGCCACCCTGATATGTTCGGGAAAAAAACTCCTCTATTTTGCTGGAATTTGTCTCGAGCAATCCGAACTTGACTGAGCGAGCGTAGATGCCGAAAGAAGTTTGCCGATCGAAATGAAAGCCGAAATGTGTAGTAATTGCTTAGGTTCGGCTTTATTGTTCCACAAAATACTGCCGAATCGGTGTGGTTAGGAAATTTTTTTTATGCACTAATAAGAACATTTTTATTTCCTACTAGCTTCCGCTCGCGGCTTCGCCCGCGAGGTATGTCGATTAAAACTATCCTATGTACTTCCCCGGGATGCAATCTATCTCTCTGCCAAATTTTATCGAAATCCGTTCAGTGGTTTAGGCGTGAAAAGGTAACATACAGACAGACAGAGAGAGTTACTTTCGAATTTATAATATTAGTATGGATATTGCGATCACAAATCTATCCGGCATGCCATAGCTTGGTTATGACACTAATAATTATGGACTCGATATTGTGAAATACAGTACTCTTCAAGTTGACGTAATTCTGTGAAACAAGGTTGAAGTGCCGCGCTTGCCACAAAGTAGCCTTTATTTCAACGACGATAAGGTTCAATAGTTCTATAGAGTCGGAGACAAATCGTACTAATTAGAACCGATTAGTCGGTAGTTAATGAATCATTGTCGGATGACCTCTGATATAACTGGTTGTTGCAAATGGTTAAGGCGTTCAGTGAACTTAGTATGTATGTGTCATGAAAGTATGTACTTTTTTTTATGTTGGTGGAGTCACGAGCATTATAAATCCCTTACAGTAAAGGAAAATTCAAAAACGTTTTTCTCGCGAGATTAAAATTGCAACTTCGAGAAAAGGCCTTTCTCATAATAGCATGGTTTTGATAATACTATGTTTGTAACACCATAAACCTAACTATCAAACAATATTTTACAAAAAAAAAAAAACACTTGAATCTTAAGTAAATGCTTGTTTGTGATCGTGGTCGTGGCTAGTAATAGTGGCCTAAAGTAGAACAAATTTGATTTGGTAATTTAACTATTACAGGCGTAAAAACTGTGCGATGTGATCGAGAGGTTTTGATATATTGAAAACAGAAGTAAAACAAGTTTACTTCGGTTTTTTTGTGTTTTCAATTCACTAGCAACTCTAATCCATAAGTGGCAATATTTATTTGAACATTATAGCTTCTGTAAGGATCGTAACAGGTGGATGTTGACAATTGATGTTATTTCAAGTTAAACAAATATCAACTTCACATCAATGGTAATTAAGTTGATTTCAGAGTGACAAGCACTATTGAAAAAGTTATAAAAATGTTTGAAGTTGTAGCGTAAATTGAACTTTATTGTGTAGGAATTAAAGTTATTTTTCCATTAATTTATATTTGTTTACATTTTTGGCAATTAAATCGCGAACGCAGCTTAGGTCTACATAAATGTGTAGATCAAAAACGTTGTTGTCCCTTCATATCATCTATAGAATTAATTCATAACTCTTTAATCGGTTTAATGGCGTAATTACAGAAACAATTAAAAAGCCATTGTCTCGCATGGATCCATGTTCGATACGAAGGGTTAAGGGGTGATATTATTATTAAAAGCCTGTGTTGTCCCACTGGAGGGCAAATGCCTCCCCTTTTCCACATTTCCCGGTCTACTGGGATTATGGGTCAATCCTTTAAGAAGGAGTACAGCTTATCCCGCCATCTCTTTCTGGGCTTGCCGCGCAATCGTTTCCTGCCATTTTGGATTCACTGAGCGGTGGCTTTTGCATTGCTTCTATTAAGGGGTAATATCGTGCATAATATATTTTGGCTTTATGAGTGACCGAAATAGGGATGGCTCACAATAGACACTAAACAAATAGCTCACAATGGACATTACAAATTGATAATTTGGTCCGATGTCAAATAACCCATCCTACATCATTGAGTATCGACCACATCGAAGACAATAGACCCTGAATATGTAATGTAGTCATTGTAATAATTTAGAAGCTAAAACAGAACAATATTGATAATTATCATTCGTACAATGCGATATCCATTGTTAGATTTGCGGTCGACGGTTGATCCGAAAGGGATCATCTTTCTTGAATGATCCTTCAGAAATTAGGTAAGTAGTTACCTAATCAATTTACAATGTACAGAGGCCAGCACATCAAGCTACCCCAATCTGTCACATTTTCCCAATTGAATATGAACATTATTTCTTTGTAATAAAGTTGAAAATCTATCAAAGAAATTTGACAGATTGGAGTAACTTGATGTGCTGGCCTCTGTACTGACGGCACCATCAATTATATTGCTGTTTTCACTGATTGGTTGCTTGTATGTAATACCGGCGCGCGGCGCCCTAATTGCGGAACACACTATCTATCTCAATCTGAATCATTTTGAAGGATATAGCTAATCCATTGCTTCATAATATTTATTATGTACGAAAAATTTGTCTGCTCAATAACGTTAATAAAAACGCAATGAATGTTGTTGAACTGTCAAAATTACCTACAGCAATCCTACTGGTAACGTGTTACGTTACGCAATTACCCGGGTTCAAATGATTGGACGCCGGATTTTAGTTGAACAATATTTTTTGTTCAACAAAAATACTTTGAATTTATAATTCAATTTGATTGAGTCTGTTCAGACGGTTCAAATCGTGTTTGACTTAGCAGTTTGAGGAACCGTATATACCCCGTATAATAAAAAATAAAAACAAAATAAATGCTAAAATAACTCAAAAATAAAAAGGATTGGTGACCGCTGTTTTGAGTTTAGCAGACAAGGACCTCACTCTAGCGTCCGCTTTCTTGACGTTATATTGTAAAAAAAAAAACGGGCTTTTTTTATAACGGCTATAATTCCTTCCAAATACATTATTATAAAGCAACAAAGCTGTACGTAAAAAGATAGGGTTCCTGTTTGCACACGAAACCTCTAACTTGTCAATTTGATAGGTATTCGCTACTTCATCGAGCATATTTTTAGGATTCCGTACCCAAAGGGTAAAAACGGGACCCTATTACTAAGACTCCACTGCCCGTCTGTCTGTCTGTCACCAGGCTGTATCTCATGAACCGTGATAGCTAGACAGTTGAAATATTCACAGAATGTGTATTTCTGTTGCCACTATAACAACAAATACTAACAACAGAATAAAATTAATATTTAAGGGGGGCTCCCATACAACAGACGTGATTTTTTGCCGTTATTTTATATGTAGGTAGTGTTAAATATTGTATGGTAGTACGGAACCCTTCGTGTGCGAGGCCAACTTACACTTGGCCGGTTTTTTTTCTGAACCATGTTACAGTATTTATTCGCTACAGGAATGACTAATTACCTACACATCAGTTACATCACAAAACCAGCAATTGTTCTATAAATAAATTACGTCCATAATCAGATGGGCCGGATATTTGCAACAGCTATTCGCAAGGGAACAAAGACTATGTTTAGCAATGGCAATATCATCATTATGTATCCGTCACAGGCCGACCTCGTTTATAGCAGCTTTTTGGTGCAAATGTAACGTGCGTGCATTCTGATGACATCATGACAATGGTGCCGATTCTGTTGTTCACAAACTAAACTAAATTTAAGTTCAGTGCATCTTCTCCTTTCTATTTAATTAAGAAAAGGACAGAAGATGAATTTTAGTTTAGTCCTGTCAAATTAATCAGCGCCTGACGTAAATTGACGTAATTTTAGTAGGTAGGCAAGTTTTTAATCACGTTCTAAACTTGTATGGAGTAGTGTCAGGCGTTGATTAAGAAACTCATGCTTAGTTGAATTGCAGGTTGGCGTTGCGAAACATTCCTTCATTTAAACGAGTACTGGTCTTTTAAACGTTGATCCTGGGCTGAAATTAAACCTTTTGATGGCCATATCTCTACTTAGTAAAGATCTGGAATTCATTCATTCACTCACTCACAGACAACACACACGGCCTATAGAGCTGGCTGGGTTTAGAACCACGAGTTCCTTATATAACGAACGTGAGCGCTAAGTGGCTTTCTGGCACTTTACTTTGAGTACATAATCTCTCAAAACGGTGAAGGAAAACATCGCGAGGAAACCGGCATGTCCTAGAACCAAATATTGGAAGCCATGTGACATCTACCAACCCGCACTGAGCCCACGTGGTGGATTACGGCCCACTCCCTCTCACCGAGAGGAGGCCTGTGTCCCAAAAGTGGGAATGTTATAGGCTGATTATGTGAGCGCTAAGTTTTTGCCAATGGGAAATGCTATTGGGCATAGTTATGGCTTCCTTCCTCATACAATTCAAAAAGATAAAATCTACTTACATTAGGTGAGAATACATTCAAGTAGAGACAGTCTTCATCCATGTCCCGGATGCCTTTAGTTGCGCCTGTGTACTTGACGGGTTGTGGGCAAGCGGGGCCCCAGTCCACTGCTTGCATCAGCTGCCAGCCGGGGTGTTGTCTTGGAGGCTAGAATTAATTACTTGATTTAACTTTACGTCAGGTATATTATGGAGGTCATAGTGGTGATGGATATTTGTACCGGAGCAAGCTGCACTAATGTGTGAAAAAATCCCTACTTCACACCCGTAGTCTCATGTAACGGGCGGCGATACTACTGCCATTAACCGGGCACAAATCGGGAATCAGAGACTTATTATACATCTGTGTAGATAAAACAAAGTCAGGTTAGTTACACCATTTTATAACTCAAGAACGGCTGGACAGATTTTTATTATCTTTGATTTTTTAAATTTTAAACAAACAAAGGAAAAAAAAATATGAAGATAGTTTCATTTTCTTTACTTTTGGTACCAGTTCGAAGCCCTGTTTTACAGTTATTTTACCTCTGACAGCAACCAACCAGCAGCCTTACTACAATGCAACAGTACAGCTCACTTTGATTTTGACAGTGATTCATAACCAGGGCTTACATAACCGTGGAAGGACTGTAGGGTTTCCATCATAACTGGTGAAATTCCCCAACCCTTTCTGTTAAAAATGACCTTATAGAGGTATGAGGACCAGGGTGTGAAGTTCACTCATCTTCCATAGAAAAGGGAGGATCCTCCGACCAGACGGTTTTTGTGTCTGGCGGGCAACTACCCGATGATTCATTTCGGGTCGTTGTATCTGTGCTAGTTGCGCGGTAAACTCTGCTTGCGAGATGCAGGATATTGCGTGACGTCTTCAGTATGACGCGTTGATCGCATATGACGTTGTAAATACAGCTACAAGCTTGAATATAAAATCTCACCTTGAATCTCCCTTCCAACACCGGTGGTCTAGCATATGGTATGCCCAAGAACACTGATACTTCTCCCTGTATCCTTTCCACAGGAGACAGCCATGGTCTGTATCCTGAGTCAGGGTCTGGATTGTCATACAGATATACCTGTTAGATAAAAATATTAATATTATGAATAAGCTGGTATCAAAATTAAAATTTAAATATTTTATTTCTCATAAACCTATATGGGTACTTATGAAATGTCAGAAGCTAGGTGCACGGTTCCAATTGGTTGTTTCCTATGGAGAAGAGCCGGGAAGAAACGAATTACAGTGCAGTGTTAAAATTTACACACACAAAATTTTAAATTGCAGTGTTAACAGGTATGAGTGGACAGTGTAGGCCTGCAAGTACTAACAAAATAGAAAATGGTCGATAAATCTAGTCTACAAAAGGTATGGTCGGCTTACTCCAATCGATAAGAAAGTGAACTAGAAATGGATGTATGACATGAAATAAATGAAAGTTACACTCAATTTTATTGGATATTGTAGAAAGTTTCATTTGTTTCAAATCTGTACCAAAAATCTACTAGCAGTAATGCTTCCATGCTTAGAAAGAGAAAACTTATCTTAGGCAACTTTAGAATTTGTAATTTTGGACGAAGCATTACGTTTGGAAATTTGAAAAAGTGATATACTTACTTAAATAACTTTTAATATCAATGCTCTATTTTTCAATGAAATCTATGGAAATCATTTAAAATGAGTCTTTGCACCTCCATTGCCAGCCATTCCACATATTAACAAAGAAACATATCTCTTATTATTATTATTATCACTCACTTTAAAGCCTTGCACCTGTCCGTAATTAGTAGTAACAAAGACATCTCTCTTCAGCTGCCTCGAGTCTCTTCTCTCCTTCCCTTGTAGGTCCTCTCTCCATCCCCCGAGCACACCAGGGAATAACGCATCTGGGTTGTTTGGGTCCCGGTTCTAAAATAGGATACTTAGAAAATTATTATGATAGCCACTGACCACTTGAATCCAGCTAACTAACAAGTGAGTCTCAGTGGTAATAAATTAGGTTTTTAATTGCCCTGTGAGGCACATAACTAAGTTTTCTGTTTTTTTTTTTACGTGGTTATTATAGATAAGGAAGAAAAAAAAACAACTAAGTAGGTCAAATTTATCTTTTTTCTTTTTAGTTGTGTCTCATTAGCTGAGGTTTATATTTTGATAAAGGCTTGGATAAGAATTCTAATTGGAATTCTCAGTTTAACCCGAGAATGATTTGTTTTTAGATATTGGTCTCTACCTTTTTAAAGTTTTTTGTAGCTATAGTAGGTGCTATAAAGCTGTTTAATATTGCATAATCTGTACATTACAAAAGCTTTGAATGGTTAAATACTCATTGAATGGGGTGACTAACAATGTTTACAAAACGAGGAATTTATTTAATCTCTTGAAATCAAAACTGACTCATAAGGAAGTTGTGAAATATACAGTAAGTAGCTACCTAGAAAGATAAAAATAACTTCCTAGGTATTTTCTAATAGACTTTAATTAAACAGTGGTGAGAGCAGTGGTGGCCCAGTGGTAACGGCCGCAACTTACGAGTTGTAGGTCATAGGTTTGAACCCAGACAGGCGCTTTACTTTGTGTTAATTAGTTCATCACCTTTGCCCTCCAAACAGTGAAGGAAAACATCGTGAGAAAACCGGCATGTTATAGAACCAAAAATTCAAAGACATATGCCAATCTACCAACCAGCACTGGGCCCATGTGGTGGATTACAATCCACTCCCTCTCACAGAGAGGAGGCCTGTGTCCCAGCAGTGGGAACATTATAGGCTGATTATGTTATGTTTAAATGAACAGAAACGTATACTCACAATATTATACTTAAACTGGTCATCTAAAGGATTGGTATTAATGGGATTGTATGGAAACCCTCCAGGCTTGTTTATATTAGGGTTGTACGGGTTATATCTGGCTGGATCTGTCCCGTATCTCCTGTTATTGTACACATACGTCCTGTAGTCACTGTCCCCCGGGCTGGGCAGTCTTGACGACCGAGTACTCTGCTCACGAGAATTGTAAAAATCACTGTTAGCTTGTCCATTATACAAGTCCTTATTCGACTGGCACTCAACACTGGCGTATAGAAACAACGATAATAAATACTTTTTGTACATTTTCACATCACAAAACACACTACAATGTTATTAAACTGTATGTTTTCGGATGAGTCACCATAATACACTTGAGTACGAATCTTCCCAGTTTAAATGCAGTAAGAAGCAACTTTATGAATTAAAACTAGTGTAATTACAAGTTAATTCACCGCGAATCTCTTTAATTAATTTTTATACACTGTAACGAAGAAGATATGTGGGAAAAATTGTGAGAACAAAGTTTCTTATTAGCACAGTAGCCTAGTAAGAATGTATCACATTTTTATCTCTGAGGCCATAGTTTCGATTTAGTACAATGTCGCGAAAGTACACGAGGGCTTATCTGTTTCTAATCAGCGACTTATCCGTATCAAAACGTTCGGCAACGCCCATTTAATCACAGTTTGTTTATTTCAACTTTTGTCGTGTGTGGTTGAGTTCAACTGATTTCGACATATTGGTAGCACTGACATTCTCACTATTCTCAGTAAAACACTGAACATACGACTGTTTGTTATGTTTTATAATTTCTTAGGATTTTTTAAATAATAAGCCTCTTTAAAACAGTAAATAACCGCAAATTACATTATTCGTTACTGTTTTTGTGTATTTGTTACAAAAAGCACGTTTTCAAAAGAATTTTATACCAGATTCACAATCTGTGAATTGCCGAGAATGTCAGCCGTAACGTCGTCAGATCATTGACTTTTACTTCGTTCGGAAATTAGATTTTTTTATGAATGAATCCTCTATTAAAAAGTACTCTGTGAATGAATCTTCGGAACTTGTTTTCATAATCATAAAGCGAAGATAATTTTATTTTATTCTCAAATTGTTATTTCAAACTATGGCCGTTGCGTCGCAATAACTTAATTTAGTGGTTATTACATAGGGTTTATAATTTGTTTAACCAAGGTACCGTAACGTTTTATACTTATTTAAATGCAGATAAAATTAATATTAAACGTTGCCTAGGTACATTACCCACAGAGCATGTTATTATCTAGGTACTATTGCGGCCGCGAGGCCCGGGGAATCTAGATAATCCACGTTTGCGGAAATGGTGGGATGGACTCATCGGTCAGGCTGTTGACCGTCTTCATGAGGATACATTACCTACTTTGATTTCTCTCAACTCCAGAGGCAGAGGTGTTAATAGGTTGTATCCAAAGACTACAATAAATATGTTGTATCCAACACTATAGTTTTATTTTATGCAAGTTTAAATCAACAATGTTTTGTCTAGTTATGCGGCTATTTGCTTGACCCAATTAAACTTATTTGCATTTCCATTACAAAGGGTTCAGCGGGCAGGCAACGGTGACATGACAGTAACCGCGATACCTATTGCGGGACTGTGTAGCTAACTGACATTTATTTTAGTGTTTCTTTCTTTCTTTTCTTCATGATTTCGGTAGGTACCTACCTACATATTATATTACCTACAATGGAAACTTGTAAAAAGTAACGTAAATTAAGGACAGCTTAATCGTAAATATGAACAAAACGTAACATAATCAGCCTATAGGTAATGTTCCCATTACTGGGACACAGTAGGCCTCCTCTGTGAGAGGGAGTGGGCCATAATCCACCACTCGGGCCCAGTGCGGCTTAGTAGATGTCACATGTCTTCGAATTTTTGGTTCTAGGACATGCCGGTTTCCTCGCGATGTTTTCCTTCACTGTTTGGAGAGCAGTGGTGATGAAATAATTTACACGAAGTAAAGCGCCTGTATATACAACACGTAAGTCGCGGGTACGCGGCACCCGGGCGCAAGGTCTTAGGTGGTAAGGGGGCGCAAGCCAGTAGATATTAAATAAAAAAATTAAACAACAATTGGGGCGAAGGCTGACTTTCGCACCCCGGCGCCCAACATGGTTAAGACGGCCCTGGTTAGCAGACAGACAAAAATCTAGTCCTGCTTTTAAACAACGTTGTGTTTGCGATGTGGACGGCCGCTAGTGCGCGGTCTTGCTGTTGGTTGAGCCGTGGCTGAGACGTGGTCTTTATGTGGTCGGTGTCGCCCACACCATAGATTTTAACGGGCAGATGTGGTCCGTGTGAATAAACTACTCTACGCTTAGTCGTGATGTGTGAAAGTGTTTGTACTACGAACCTAGTTACAGAAATAAAATCACGCCTGTTCACATTTTAACGTTGGTGGTTGTGTTGTGGTATGTGTGATCGGGGCCTTAGTCGCCAAAATCCTCTGTGAAACGTGGCCCTGACAGTATTGGTACAAAGTTGTCTTGTACATGTAAATCCATGTAATAGTTCATTAGCCAAAATACGAATTTCCCTAAATGATATGAAGATTTAATTTAAAAAGACCAGACAGCCCGTTTCTACTCACGAAAAAGTCGTCCAAAAAATTCCACTGGGAGTTTATAGGCGCTACTCCGTAATTTCAGTCACGTATACCTTTGGTTACACTAAAAGCAGGCACCTGTGAAATTTTATCAAAATCGGTTGGAAATTGAAGCCTTTCTAGCGCGATGGAGATGGATTTAAACATAATATTGAGTTTAAATACATGGCATTCTTTGAGCTGGAGAACAGAATAATTAATTCAATAAAACTCACGTAAATATTACCTATCTACTATCTCAGTTATTTATTACAAATTCATTTAATGATGTACTGAGGCCAGCACATCAAGCTACTCCAATCTGTCAAATTGTCCCAATTGAATATGAACCTTATTCCTTTGTAATAAAGTTAAAAATCTATCAAAGAAAATTGACAGATTGGGGTGGGTTGATGTGCTGGCCTCTGTACTATCGCGGACACTCACGGTGGACCACTTTTCAACCATAATACCAAGGGCATAAGCGTGAAAAGTGGTCGACCGCCTTTGTCCGCCGCGGCTGTACCTATACTCCATTTATTTTGCGTTAGACAAATAACGGTAACGAAAGGCTTATCCTTTCGTTATTTCGATATAAACGGAAGCAGTATTTTTGTGATTGTTATTACAGCATCAGGCACACGTGGGTTGCTTTCAGCTGAAAATCAGCGTCAGGTAGCACACCTTGTGTTGTCATCTGACATTATGCTGAGCTGAGGCCCTTGGCATTATACTCATTGTTTTCCGTTTTTATAGTTTTCATATTGCTGTAATGCCAATAAAAGTATTTTTCTCTGTTTCAGTATAAGCTTCGTTAATTAATATAGTCTATTTACCATTTATATCTTAAAAATAAAAAAAAAATCAAAAAAAAAAACAACCGACTTAAAAAAAAAAAAAACACTACAAAGGGCTAAATAACTTTAATTTCGGAAGTAAAAATGTTTTTATTTTTTACTTTTTAGTGGGAGAGTTTGTAATTTATCTAAGTTACAATAGCTTATTGTCGACTGCTCATCACCTTTTACAAAATATTGCTTTTGAATTTTTAGATTTTTGTTGATTTTTCAAAAGCCGCTTGTCAGATTTAGAAAAAAAATTCATGGGACCATTTGGGAAGTATACCCATTCCAACAAAAGAAGAATTTTTCAAATCGGTTGGCAAGCGACGGAGTCATGCGCGAACAAAAAAAAAAATGCAAAAATCCGAATTGAAAACCTCCTTTTTTAGAAGTCAGTTAATAACTCTAAAATGCAGTCATTTTAACAATATTACACAATAACTGTCGTTATTTACCTGTTATTTTTAATGCTTTAGTAAATGGAGTTTAAATAGTTTTGCTGTGTATCTAAGCTTAAAAAGTAGTTTGAAGCAGATATTAATTACCTACCTAATGGACAAAAATAATACGCTGTCCAGCTTAAATCTCTCACGGGTTTGGAATGTATGTCCACTTTATTTTTATCCTGAAGGTAAAAGGGGTTTAAGTACCAAGATTTTTGCAGTAATAGGCAAGTACTTACGTAGAGTCGTAGCTGGAATCGTACCATGGCGTAGGCGCAGCGTAGCAAGGGCCTAGCTCGCAGCAAATTAGTGATTATTGTTTTATTCTTCTTTTTGGTTAAATACAAATTGTACAGGGTGACGGGGACATCGCCCTGCAAACTATTACCATGAATTTAGTGATTCGAGACCCGCTAGCATAAAAATGTTAGTTCGGTTGTAAAAAAAAAACTGCTGTTTTATAGAAAAGGTCGCGTAGGTACCTATTCTACGCGATCAAAATGTACTGAACAGCTAACGGCCGACAAACAACGCATGGGAGGTTCAGAATCATGTACAGAGTCCATGGAAACAGGCTGTGCATCGATGTCCCCTGCCACCCTTTATGTTGGTATATATTTTTCCAAGATACAGGCCAAATTATTATAAGAGCGTTTACGACGTACGGCATTTCATACAAACTTTCAAGCCCTTGTTTTTTGAAATGAATGAACCGATTTTAATGAAACTTCGTACGCATGAGCAGGATACAAAGGTCTAAAAATTTTGTTAAGAACATTTTCGAAAAATAGTTTTACAGCCAAATTAGACCAAATTTAAATTTTCCATATAAACCGAGATATCCAGTTATCTTTTTTAAAAAAGACGTTTCGAAAATGTTCTTTACTAACTTTTTAGACCTTTGTACCTATGTATCCTGCTTATGCGTAAGAAGTTTCGTTACAATCGGTTCATTCATTTCGAAAAACAAGGTCTTGAAAGTTTGTATGAAATGTCGTACGAGTAGGTACGTCGTAAACGCTCTTAACCTATACCAACAACGCATGTATTGTATTGAAAATTCGCGTCAATTTACTTAAGTGCACGTGTGCCAAAGTCGCAATATTAACATGAAAGCAGGCAAAGGCGCGAGCGAGTTCTGCCTCTGCCCACAGAGTCAACAGAGTGTTCAATCTCTTAATTACTCCCCGGCGATTGTGTTATGGATAGCCTCGTTTATCTAATAGTCGTAAGACGCTTGGGGATATGCATTTAAAGAGAAAAATGTAGATGCAAATTGAGTTAAAAAAAAAAATTGAGTGGAGCGATTAATAAATTCAGACTGCATAATTAATTTGTGTTTACCACTTCTTTTTAAAAATTTGTAAAAGCTTGGCTCGAACTTTTGGTGTTGGTAGGTAGATTTTCCTGTGAAAGACAAGAGATACTTCCTTTACCAGCTTAAATCGAACGATAAGAATAAGAAAGAAAGAAAAACATTATATTTGCGGCAAACATGACGCAGAGCAGGAATACAAACGCAAAATGAAGAAGTTGGGAAAAATATGCATCACATACACGCAAAACGGCCATCGCTCAGCATAATGCGACCCTAAACCAGACAGAGCAGAGACGTCAACCGGTGCAGTATACAATCAGATATAATATAACTGATGAATAACTTGGATAAAATTCAGGCAAATGAAATTTTTGCTTAAAAATTCTGCAATGTAGCCAATGCATTGGTTACCAAATCAAGTCGTTTATTGCAATCCATAATGTACAATTACAGGTGGTAAATAAAAAATAATAGAAACAATTATGGACCCTGTCGGGCACAGCATTTTTTTAAATAAGTAAGAGAGAGGAAGAGCGCTTTATTACGCTTTATTTTGGCTTTATCCTGTGACATGCACATGAGTTAACCGCCAGTCACTCAACCTTGAATTAAAAAAAAACTAGTCGAATGCATATTTGCATAGCCTACTCCTCTCTTTTTGAAGTCAGTAAAAAACATCTCGATAGACAAAACGTGCATTTGATAGCTTATCCTTGCCGTATTTTATGAGCAAATGGACTGGACTTTATTTAAGAGGGTAGGTAATATTTATCAGCGAAAAATAAGCAAGTAAATAACAAGATAAACTAACAAAGAGCTTACTTAAGTAATATAAAACTTCTAAGGGTTCGTTATAATAACATTCATCAGGGTCTAATAAAAACATGAAGAAAGGTAGAAGGTCCAGTTGGTCTATTCTGAAAATATCTTACTTTCAAAGTCAAAGTCAAAGCATTTATTTCAAATAGGCACATAAAAATCACTTTTGAACGTCAAAAATTATTATGAAATATAATTGATTCTAGTCGCCCCTTCCAAAAGGTAGCTTTCGTATGGAGAAGAATGGGTAAGAAACTCAGGCCTGTATTAACGCCGTCAGTCGTCAAGTTCTGAGTTCAGCTAAACGATTACTGACGAATGCTTGCACTGACTGGACCGGTCCACTCAATTCTGTGTGATTCTTTCCTCAAAAGACAATTTCAGGAACTAATCTACATTGTCTTCACTTGATTTAACCAACATTATGTCTGGACTTTAAAAAAGAAAAAAAATTACAGAAATAACGCTAAAGAAAGTAATAGCGCGGGCGTGCGATGCGGTGCGACGCGGTGGTTCGTGGGACCAAAAAAATTCACGCGGACTGAGTCGCGGTCAGAAGCTAATATACAAATATAGGTAATGTGAAAACCAAACAAACGCAGCCTTAGAGCCTCTAAAGTCCTCAGTGGTTCCAAAACATGTTTGTCTCGCGGTCCTCTTGGCCATTTTGTTTTGTTTTGGGTAAGGCTGTTTTAATGTTGATGATTTTTATAGATAAACCTTAAACCATATTAACGTATATATAATCTTCTATGCTATGCTGGCTTAAATATAATAAGTATCTTGAATGGATCAAACCTTTTGCGGTAAAATCTTTCGTGTCCCAATAATTAATCCAAACGAGTTCTTTGTTTGACGTTTATGTCAGTTCAGCGTCCATTTTAACCTGATCCTTCTTTTGAAATATGAATTTTGTAGAAGGAGGTCTGATTATTTTGGTACATGGTTTATAAGGAAGCTTTTGTATAATAATTAAGGAATATTGGAGCATAACGGAGTTATCAAATGTGCTTAATTATCAATGGGATATCTGATCTGTTTAGACATCGATCATTTATTGTTTCACCCTTTAGATTGTGTCTGTTTTGTAATTAATCGCTTATGATACGGTTTGAATTGCGTTACTTTTCTATGCTTCGGTATCCTTATAACGGAATTTAATAACTCGCAGCAGGTAATTCCCTGGCTTTTTGTCATTATGGCACTAGATAACACCCCTTTCTGAAAAGTTTTGTTTTGAAATGTAATTTCTGACCACGCTATGGAAAAAGGCGTGACTTTATGTATGTAAAGCCTATTCAAAACGTTTCAATTAATGTTATTTGAAGTTAATAGTGATTAAGTTGATTTCAGAGTGACTAGCACTATTGAAAAAGTTATAAAAATGTTTGAAGTTGTAGCGTAAACTGATCTTTATTGTGAAGGTTTTATAGTTATTTTTCCATAAACTCATATTTGTTTACATTTTTGGCAAATAACTCGCGAATGCAGGTTAGGTAGGTACGTATATTATTTTGAAAACGATTCATTAGGTATGCCTGTTATCTAAACTTTAATAAACTATGTGTTTTATTTAAACTAAAGCTGTTCTAAATAATAAAATAGTTAAACAAAAAATAGTAGTAAATAAATAGAATACTTTCTGGATTAGAAGACGATGAATCAAACTGAAATCAATTACCCACTGAACTAAACTTACACATACCTAAACCCTAAATAACAAATTCATTCCATCATTCTGTTGCCGGGTGCGACACAAGGTACTAAATAACCTTATAAATATAAAATAAGTTTCAGTTCTAGTCGCTAAGAATGGTAAATAATTTCAAAGGGAACCTCGCGAGCTCGCTACACGGAAAAATACTAATTTGGCAAATGCACACACACACACAGCGATATCCTCATCACGGTGAAAATATTCAAAAGGGCAGAAAATGTTTTCATCAGATATTATCCATCTACGTTTGAGTGGGCACTGTGAGGAAAAGGCAGTAGATAAAAAAGAAACTCAATATTTTTTTTTAAGTGCTTTATTAGAAGCGCAAAATGTTTTTGGAGCAGAAAAGATTAGGAGGCCTACCATGATCTATTTAAAAACGATTCAAAAGCAGGACATTTCAGTTTAGTCGTACCATGACGTCCAATACGCTCAGCGGCATTTGGATCGTTGAAAGTGAATGAGCGTTAAGAGCTCGTGGTAGGTATCCAGGTCAATAAGTTTTTAGAAGATTTGTTAAATAAAATCAATCTTACTTCCTCAAATATCTTTTTTCTCCAAGTGAATTCAGACATGTTTTCTTGGGATTAATTAAACTACTCCCTGAGGGCATAAAAGAGAGACAGTTCATATTGCTACAGTTTTGTTTTTTTTGGGTACGGGGCCCATACAGTATTAGATAATGTCTTTTTGTTGAAGGAAGCAGGAATCCGCTGTATGCGAGAAGCACAGAACAGGTCAAAGTGGCAATGCTTGAGGGGATGTTGATGATTATGATTTCAAAGATCTCGCAGGCTGTTAGTATATTTGCTTTTTAAGGCCATTGGTGGAATGAATCCTACTAACATTATAAATGTGAAAGTTTGTGAAGATGTTTGGACGTTTGTTAATCAATCAGGCAAAAACTACTGAACGGATTTGGATGAAATTTGGTACACAGATAATAACTAGGATTACCACAGGATACTTTTTATCCCAATATTTCTACGGGATCGAAACTAACGCGGGTGAAACCGCGGGGCGCTGCTAGTACAATAATATTGAAATCTACTTAGAAGTAGGCACATTACGTGGGTAGGGTATGTAAAAACACTGGAATGATTCCATAATTTCCGACTCAATACCATTACCAATTATTTAATATTTCTAGTCCATAGGGCTTAAACAAATCCTACTCAAATATTTTAATTAATTATTTATGAAATTAAAACCTGCATCGTTTATTTTGTTGCCTCATTGAATATTCAAAACCAAATAAATTATTAATTTGACAGCATTGGCATTCTGCGCATTTCCATGACGAGTTACTCGGTAGCGTTGAATGTGAAAAAAAAAAAGGCTGAATGAATAAAATGTGTGTGCGGTGCGAAGGTTTTTAAACGCGTTCGATTCATTCTTTACCGTCGTCAAATTTTATGATGAATTATTTTTTCTATAATTTTTTATTCGTGTTTGCTTAAAGGGGAGAGTTTGCGTATTTACTTACAAAATGAGCCTTTACTAAATTTATATTTTATAGAGCTAAGACGTAGAATACTTTTTATCGCAATATTCCTGCGGGATCGAGACTTATGCCGGTGAAACCGAGGGGCTCAGCTAGTCATCAATAAGTATGTCATTCTAAAAGTGCTAGGTATATAATCATGGTGAATTCACTTAATTTAGCATTTTGTTACTTTTCTTAGACAGCGTCACTCAACTAGTGCTATTATTCAATGTGACACCATTATGTATACTGAACAGGAATGTAGCTCACGTGTACTGCATTCCCAACGCCAGAACCGTAAACAATGCCAAAATCTTCTACAGGCCGATCATTGAAAATTCATTCAGAAGCCGGCTCCGGGCCGTCATTCCTTGTCACACTACCCACATATCGGGTGATCCAGTAAATTATCAATGGGCTGGGTGCACCAAAGTCATTGATTGGTGCATTCGGAATGTAAGCCATCTGGGCGCATACCGCTTGTAGGTATTGAGCATGCCGGGACAGATTGCGATCCAACTGATCCAACATTGTTTTGAGACTTGAGCTAGGAAGTTTTGGAGGCGATTTCTGCCGAATTTTGTTTGTTTATGTGTTAGGTATCACCGAATTTTGACCTTTGTATCTTTGATCAATTGCTATTGTCAGTATTTACGTAATTGATGTGCAAATTGATCGTCTACCAAATGACAATATTACTACAACAGCAATTGATTGAAATTGCTAATGCATTGATTCACAGGTATGTTTGAAAAATTCATCTACTCGACAACGTAAATAAAACAATGAATGTTGTTGAACTGTCAAAATGAAAGGCTTTACTATTGCGTGTTACGCATTTAGCTCAAAAACAGCATCACAACTTCTTTTTTGACAGTTGTGTTTTATAACTAGCTAATTTATAACTTGGGCCCATTATGTGGCCATGGTAATCACAGCATCGATGGAGCTTCATAAGCTGGTGTGACAGATATATTTTATTAAATAAAATATAGATATTTAATTTTTAACATAATTTATCGTAATAAAGTTCCGCTACAATTGAATTCCATTACACAGTGAAACCGAAAACATTTTACACGGAAAAGCTTCCAATAAATTGTAATATAATTAACGTGGAACGAGGAAAGGGATTTCCGCCATCGTAATCAACTTGTATAAGGTAGAGAGCACAATTTAATATTTTTACCTACGCCTGTAAATGGTTTTATTGATATACTGTAACTGTAATTGTAATAATAATAACGTATAATCTTGTGGAGCACAACGTAACATGCTTATTTTCTGCATTTTCATACCAAAATAAAATAAATAACCAAAAAAACGATAAGGGCGCCACTGCGCGGTCGGTGTCGTCTTAAGAAAAACGCGACAAACAAAACACGCACAGACGAAGTCGCGGGCAGAAGCTATCTAGCTATAAACCCTATGAACAGACAAGTTTCTCGTTATCTATTACAGATATCCTTCCTATAACATTGAAACTTGAAAGGTTCGACCTCTTTCTAACCCCTGACTGAACGAACTTTTGATTTATCTAAGTACTAAAGTGTTTCGAGCAGTCCTGCGTTTTTCGCATTCCGAATTCCGGACTAGGATTTATTGGAATTCGGGTAAAAGATATTGAGACTGATCAGACTGGCGACGGTATTTGTTTTTATTTTCAGATAAAACCACCTTTTAACGACACTTATACGATGAAGAGAATTTTTTACCGGGGTTAACAGTAGAGACGTAATTCACATAATGTTCTCAAAAATCGGAATTCGCATAACAATAGGAAACGTCCTCTAATTCGTACTCATGGTAGTACCTACCTAATGAATGCATAATGGTCCCGCATGGCGCCGCATCGCCCATTGATATGACTCCTTCAGATTTGCGTTTGTTCTAAGCTGCTTACTCGTAACCAAAGCTAGCGAAACTCTGCAGACGGGATGGGTATCGATCTAAACATTATAAAATTTAAATAAAAAAGATTTAATGTTTCTGTTTTTAGGGGTCAACGACCGCTGGTAGTGTCGTTACTTAGAGTATGAGTTGAGAAAATATGTTTCATCGTGTTTCGATATTAATAACAATCTCGTCTGTGAAGCTTACATAAAAAACTGATATTTCAAATGAATACACTAATTGCGGTCGATGACCCCACAAAAAAAAAAACACCAAATTAATTATTTTTTTGTTTTATAATGTTTAGATATCGATACGCATCACGTCTGCGGAGTTTCGCTAGCTAATTTAATTTGATCCTGTTTAAAAATCTCTTTTCAATAAGTCGGAACTCGGCAGTAGTAGGTATCCTATATGTTTGAAGTGAAACTTTTGATAATTGAATGAGAATTGAGTGATATTTCAAGAACGCCTCACGATTAAGCACATTTCGGTACTTGAGAGAGAAGAAATGTATATCTCTCTCTGTCTCGCACACTAAATCTTTCTTATGCTTTATTTTTTAAGAAGTTTGAATCCCATCATGTGTATGGTGTTACATTAATTTTCAATTTGATAATGCTACGCGCTTAAAAGAGGCTGCATGCATGACAACTATGGCCAATAGCAATACCGTTTTGAAAATCCAAATCACAATGGAACAAACACACATACACCAGACACACACACCACACAAACATCACACATGCACACGTACTATAGGTACCATAACTGAAATCGCCTCTCTAGTCTCGGCTAGGCTAGGCTCGCTAACAAGTACGATATTGTAACCTAGCTGTAGGTAATATTTTAAGCAACTTATGTCGTTCTTAACTTGCTATTAACAGGGAACCTCCTTACTGTATTACCTGGACAATAACCCCCTTACTAATAAACGTATTATATGAGATGAATAGTTACACACCGATTTCTCTCTTTCAGTCGTCAGTAATTTGACTTTCGAAAGAAGAAGACAAAGCGGTGTGTAACTATACAGACGCTATACAACGTTTATTAGATGAAATAAAGGATATAATAATTCTTTAATTCAGAAAACTAAGATCCAATGTGTTAGTAATTACAGTATAGTTACATCCCTTTTTTTTTTTTTTTTTTTTTTTTTTTAAGGATGGGAAATCATCAAATGACCCCTCCCGCTCTGGGTGGAGCGGAAGGGAGTGTCAGACTCTTACTGACTAAAACCCATCCGTGTTCCTTCCTTAGCCCTTTATATTCCGGGGCAGCGGTAACCCTTTCGGACAATCCCGCTGCCCCGGCAGGCTTCGGCCCTGACGGGCCCCTCCGTTCAATGCTGACATCTCTTTGAGGCGCGCGTGGAACACATACGCGCCGTCCGGCACGGGCCTGGTCCTGATCGGACGGCGAGCTACCCATTACTCGCCGTCCGCAGGCCCGCGCCTACGGTGGCCGGGAGTCGTCACGCGGCTCCCGACGCCCGGAGCGTCTACCGCGGCGGCTGGGACGGGCGGCCCTCTCGGCTCTCTCCCTCTCCCATCCCGCCACCTCCTTCGCTAGCATGACTGCTTCGCAGAAGGAGGTGACTGCCTCCCACTCCCTCTCGCCCCGGACCATGGCTTGGACCAGGGCCGGGCGCGAGAGGTCGCCGCCGCTGCCGATCGCCTCTACGAGGACACGGCGGTGCTCTGCCCAAGCGGGACAGACCTCCACCGTGTGCTCCACCGTGTCCTCTGGGCGATCCTCGCAGTGGTGACACCCGGGCGTTTCCTCCCGCCTGATGATGTGCAGGAACCTCCCGAAACATCCGTGTCCGGTGAGGACCTGCGTCAGGCGGTAGGTGAGGGCGCCGTGACGCCTCTCTAGCCACTCCTCAAAGAGGGGCCTTACCGCCGCTATCGCGGCGTGCCCTGCGCTGGGTTGCGACAGTCGCGCTTTCCATGCCGCCATGAGATCACGCCGGAGGTCTGTCCGCTCCGCAGCAATTTGCCGCGAAAGCGGGTTTCCCCCCCGGCGTAGTGCCTCCGCGCGCCACTCATACAGGCGCGCAAGGACTATCGCCTCCAGATCCCATGGCGGCAGTCCGGCCAGGAGGCTTGCCGCCTCGCGCGAGATCGTGCGGTACCCCCGTATCAGCCGTATGGCGACCACCTTTTGGGGCGCGTTCAGGTAGTGGGCGGCTCGAAGCCGCAGTGAACGCGCCCACACCGGGGCGCCATATACGGCCATGGACCGCACGATAGTTACATCCCTTACGGTATTCTAAATACAGACGAATTTGTAGGTAACTAATTCCCTTCGGTGAGTGATTGCGTAAGAATTGCGTAACACACTAACAGTAGCAATGGCTTTCATTTTGACAGTTCAACAACATTAATTAAGTTATTTACGTTGTTGAGCAGACAAATTTTCGAACATATGAAGCAATGGATCCTTCACAATGATTCAGATTTTGGTTGATAGTGTGTTATGTTATGCAATTACGGTACAGGGTTTGTTTACACTTTCAGCATCTACTTTTGGAACAGACAATACATTCTATAGAACTCCGGAATACCGACTACGTTTGCAGAATACAGAAACGTATAAGATACATGTTGTTTGCAATCGCGTTGATTCGGCTTCAATGAAAGCGGCCAACCCCTGACGATATTAGGTACGTATTCTATCTGCCGGCTTGAGTGAAGACTGGATTGGGAATATATGATTGTATAGTAATTTCAACAGCAAATATTGGTATCTGGACAATAGGTTCTCCGTAAATGCTGTAACTTGGATTAAATAAAGTGGGCATAACCTAGTAAGGACAGCGAGTGAGATAAGCAGATTGTATGGCCTAACTTTAATCGTTGACTTGTGATAGAAATTGCTTACTGCGTTTAGAGATATGCATGTCAAATAAGTTTCGTTTTTTACACTATTCTGTACTAGAAAAACAAGATTTGGTTGATGGCCGCGAAAAAACAAAAACACGCCAATTTCAGTCATTGTAACATATTATAAGCTGTCATTTTACTACAGCTAATTAAAAGTCCGACTGTATGTCGTTGCGTTTGTGATTTACTTATAAAACATGTTGGTATGGGCTATGAAAGTTCAGGCAGGACATGAAAAATTAATAAAAGAAGGGTGTATTAAGGGTGTATCATTAGTATTCATTAGAGTTTGTAATTATAATTATTTAGAGACTGATCCGCGCCGTGTTCTTTTATCAAATAGGTACTTAATTAACGATTAACGGACTTATGGAAAGTTAATGAGTCCGCTAACAATTTTTAAAGTTAATCCGTTACTCAAAATATTAAGTTATTGTTAATTAACGATTATCGGATTAACGGTCTAGTGCCAGCTTTGGACATAGGTACCTTAGAAAATATTTGCAAAGCAAGTGTCTGGCTCCCAACACTAGGTTGTACGATTAATAAAACGAATTTATTTTTTTTCTTAATTTAATTAATCATATTGTACATTTATAGATGGGACGGTGACCCGCAAACTAGGCATTTGCCCATATTTTGGGGGTCGGAATTGTGACATTTTCTGATGGTGGTTCATAGTGATTATTGCATAACAGGAAAACATAATATAAACTAAAAATATCAAAACAAAATTTCTCTTTAAGTAGGTTGCCATCAGCGTGAGATCAAACAAAGCAAAATAAACTCATAACAATTATAACCAACAGAAGAAGACTCAGTTTACGTCTAAGACGTAATTTAAAACGTTCAAAATCTAGTCGCAGTCTCATCTCGGCGACAAATAATTCAAAAACTTTTCTATAAGTATGTGGGGAAATTAGAGGTACCTATTGTTGACACATTGAGACTGAGATCAGACTGTGAACGTTCTTAAAATTACGAGAATTGCCCCTCAGGGTTTAAGACAAACTTACATAAAGTAACTGCCTAGTGAATATCTAGAACCGTATGTACTCGAGTAGCTTAGTCGTAAACCGTAGTTATTGTTGCAAAAGCGATGATTTATTACCACCCTCGTAAGACCGTACTTAACCTATCAGATGTGATGTCACTCAAACTCCACATACGTAGTGACGCCTACGTACTCACATCTGTATTAATTTTCACGTCATAATAATATTTCGGTATGTATTTGTAATATCTACATAAATCATCTCTTTCGGTTGACGGGTTGAGTGGTGTGGGATATAAGGAAACTGTCGAATTTATAGAGGTACATCACAAGAGGTTTATTTATCACCTTCTTCGTTCGTAGCGGTTTCTTCAAAATAAGTTAGTTTATGAAGAGGCAAGTAACCCACTGTCTCTTAACTTTAAGCAACGTTTATAAATAAGCTCCTTATATTTCTAGTGGTTACATTTCGTAAAACACTTATCATGCCTGCATGATGAGTGTTTTTGTATTTACCCTGGTAAATACCTCGAGATTTAGGGCTGGTTGACAACACAAAATATAACAAGAGACAATGTAACTTTTTCAAACTCAAACTCAAACTCAAAGCATTTATTTCAATTAAACCATTTACAGGCACTTTTGAATTGTCAAGAAGTCGGTCAGTCAGAAAATATGAAGCTAGTTGCCCATTCCAAAGCTTAGGTACCTATGGAGAAGAACGGGCAAGAAACTTCATGGACACTCTTTTAAATTATATTTTTACAAAAATATTAGTTACATCATTAATGTTGAATTTATAATTATATGTGAGAACGATGTAATAAAATAAAAAAGACGTACGTGTCAAGAGCGTCCAGAGTACAGCAAATAGTACTTAACAAAACAACAATCCAAAAATAAAATAATTTAAAATAAGCCGAGGCAGCCAATTGATGACCAGTCCCAACTGACGGCGCCCGTTCACGAACATGACGCATAGATCAGCACCATTCAGCTCAACCATTTTGAAGGGAGCTAAATAATCCAACACACAAGCCACCTTTTATATACCTACAAGTAATACGGTGTAAAAGGAACACCCCGGCCTAAAAAGGCCACTTTGGCAGAATCATAAAACAAATCATATCACGCAATTCATCTGTTTGACAGTTTCATACCTATATATCCCAGAAGGATTAGGCAGAGGTGTACCTATAGCATTTTACGAAACTCCATACAAAACTGTCATACATGGATGAATTGATATGAATTGTTTTATGATTCTGCCAAAGTGGCCTTTTTAGGCTCCCTGTTCTAAAGTAATTCTATGTACCGAATCGCCAATATATGCAGCGAGAAAGACCATTGATCAATGTAGTTGTCACTTGTCTTCATGCAAAGATTTCACTTGCATCGGATCAATATTGCAGGCTGATATTAATAACAAACATACATAGAAAGCAACTGGCCAGTTCTCCGTGCTTCAAACTAATATTTCCCTAAGCAAACAAGCGACGTCGACGGCAGAATTTAGTTTCGAATATAAATACGTCTCTTGCAAGTCGGTATTTATGAGACATGAAGACATTAAGGGGACATTATATGATAGATGTTCCAAGTTTGGGGTGAAGAGTGGTTCGGGTACCTATCATAACGGATTTAATTACGGCCCATTGATCTTTTCATGGGGAAGGTTAAAGCCTTCGTTTACCATGGATTTTGACAAATGCTTAGTGATAGTTTGGAATAAAGTGTAATACAGGGTTCTTCTTTTGCTGAAGTACGTAAGTAGTGTGTGTACCTAATAAGTAAGTAGTGTAGTAAGTTTAACTAAACAATGATCTGCTAACTTTTGTATCAATCTTGTCAGTTAATTTCGAAGGCTTCGTTACCAGATTTACACGAATTTCTTAACTAACTTCACATACTGTGTACTAAACATGCCCAAATAACTTTGCAAAATAAACTAACTTAGGAGAATGCAGCTGAAGTTGCAGTGTAACAATAAAGGAATTTATAATCGCTAGAGTAGAGAGAGCTAATTAAAGTTGCAAGTCAATAAGCTGTGACTTAAGTAAGTTTGCTTAAGTTACAGTGCTTAATTTTAATTATTTAGCTTAATATTATGAGAGCGTTTGTGCTTTGACGAATGCTTGATAACTGTGTAGGATGACTCATGGAATAAAATAGAATATTAAGCATTAAGTCCGCCTCTGTACATTTGTGTGTTTAAAGTACTAAATAAATATTAAGTAAACCATACGAATCTGTATACTATATACAGTAATGCAACCTCATTTATGCAATAAATTATACCACATACTTGTTATCGCCTTTTCTGATGATATACAAAATATTCACGAAATCGGTCTCGAAAAAAAATCAGCTCTGTTCCCTTCATTTATGTTCGCATAACTCGCCAAATGTAGGGAACACTTTCACTGGCAGATAGCTGTTGTTATAAGGCCTATAGTCTTAGTTTAGGCCCGTGAGCCCGTGAGCCGTGGCCCGGGAGGGGCCCGTGGCTAAATAATAACAGCCGCACAGGTCGATCGATCAGGTTAAGCTACGCTTGCCGCGGTTGGTCTGTGGATGGGTGACCATCTTTACATACCGTGTCCCCTCCGTGCCTCGGAAAGCACGTTAAGCCGTTGGTCCCGGCTGTCATTCGTGGATCTTTGACAGTCGTTACGGGTAGTCAGCAGCCCGAAAGTCTGACAATCAGTCTTACCAAGGGGTATCGTATTACCCAGTAACTGGGTTGTGGAGGTCAGATAGGCAGTCGCTCCATGTAAAATACTGGTATTCAGCTGCATCCGGTTAGACTGGAAGCCGACCCCAACATAGTTGGGAAAAGGCTAGGCAGATGATGATGAGTCTTAGTTTAGGCTACTTTTATTTAAAAAAAACGCATGAAATCCCATTTGTTTTCCGAAAAGCACTCGATTGAAATCGCGGGCACAGCTACTCCTTTACATAAAACTCAAAAACAAGACACGAGTCTTCAGTCAAAACGTGAAGGGCGCTTGTTTATTATTAAATTAACCCTTCAGTGCGGAGGGTAATCTTGGAAGTTGTTCGGAGGGCCCTCTGTTAATCTATCAAGTTATTGTCGCGCTGCCCTTCTGAGGGTAGTTGACTCCCAAGCGAGCCTTGTTTGAACTTGTATAGTTATGGTAACATCGCCTTTGATGGAGGAGTGAAAAAGTTGATGGGACTACACGTATTTGTTAGGCGGTGACCCTTTTTTTGGTGAATGTTTGTGGAGGATGGGTGATTATTATGGCTGCATTGAAGAGATTTTTACATGAGAAGAAAAGTAATGGTTTCGTTAGTAAAATCTGTAATAATTAAATCTATTTTTGTAAGTGTAAAACACTACTACATAAACAAACTATACTTTACAGTTCAAGTTGACCTTTTATTGTACTACTTGTAATCAATACCTTACTTAGCAGTGCTAGCATTCATACTCATTTACGCAAGTAACTTTGTCTGTCTGTCTGTGGCCTTTTCACGCCTAAACCACTAAACCAATCGTTGTGAAAAGTCGACAGATAGTTCGCCAGGAATTGAAGAAGGACATGCAAAAACATTAATATACAAAGTCGACAGTCTCAGGCACTGGGCGCGGAGGCACGTGCCAACGTATGTTGGGCCACGTCATTTTAAGTTGTTTTGGTTTGTAAAAGTTTACTAACATAGTTTTTAAGTAATTGTTACTAATACTATATGGATTGTGAGTAGGTACTTGTAGTCCGAAATAAAGCTACTTTTCATCATGTATATTAAAAAAAATGAAATAAACGCAGACAAAGTCGCGGGTAACAGCTAATATGTAATTTAATTCTTACATTGTAAAATACTGTTTATATCATTGCATATCATAATCAGTCTATAATGTTCCCACTGCTGTGACATAGGCTTCCTCTCGGTGACAGGGAGTGGACCGTATTCCACCACGCGGGCCCAGTGCGGGTTGGTAGATTCGTTGGTACAACTCGTAAGTCGCGGTCGTTACCATTGGGCCAGCACTGCTCTTATCATATCTCATAGCATATCGATGCATGGTTATTGCTTATTAATATAATATGTAATTAAACCTACCTACATCTCCGATAGTACTTTTCTGAACAAACTCCTTCACAAGGAGCCAATAACTTTTGCTTACATTCTAAATGTTCTCCCAGTCGGTGCTCGCCAGTCAGTGGCACTTCCAGGCACTAAGGCTCCTGCAATACCTACCATACAATATTTACTCCAACAGAATCTAAAATTTACGTACATCGGTGTAAAGTACAAACTTTGTTTCTCTCAAGTTAGGTTGAAGTCGAATTTTTTCGTTCTGTTAAGCTGATAGCAGACGGTCTGTTTTGTAAAAATCTCACATTTTGTCATTCATACACTTCCACTCATACTTCATTCATACTAACCATCCTCAGTAACAGATTACGGAAACTAATATACTCGTATGTGTTCAAAACGCTGAGACATGTAGTTGATAAAAGTATTATGAAATCGGTGTACTATACCCTTGCTCAATCTATAATATGCTGCTGCATCACCTCTTGGGGTGGAGCTCCGAAAACTACCCTGATAGAAATTGAAAGAACCCAAAGAGCTATACTGAAAGTGTCGTCTTTTCGACCCGATCGCTACCCCACTGAACAGTTATACAAAGAAAATAAAGTCCTGACAGTGCGTCAACTATTTATATTGCACATTCTGTTGGTTTATAATCCAAAACTGTCCGAGGGGAAAAGACGATATGACCCAGTGGAGCGTCATTACCTACGTCACAAAACTATTTTTGCAAAGCGTTTCTTCTGCTATCTAGGTGACTATTTATACAATAAAACTCATAAGGTACTACATATCTTTAATCTCACAAAGAATCAATGTAGAAAGAGGCTAATTGACTGGCTAATAAAATTTAACTATAATGATACTGAAAACATTCTTCTAAAGACCTAAACAAACAATCACACACTCTCACTCACCCACATACCCACACACCCACACACAATCACCCGTACTACACATCTACTAACATTCGTCTTGCATACTTATCCTAGATATTAATTGAAATAAATAAACTACGAAATGTCGTGAAATGATACCTTACTACATACTGTCACCGCGCTTAGTATGTACATAAATTATGAAATGATAATGTAAAGGGGTGGGGGATCCTGGTGTCCTGGAACACAGGCCACGAGCCTAGCTTAGGCACCAGTCTCCCACGATATATACTTACCTGACCTATGTGTCATTGTCGAATCTGATCAATGTAAAATAAAATGTACTTATATTGTGGTGAGAAAAAAAAAAAAGTTGATAAAGTTGAAGTTGAAAGTTAAGTTGACTTCCCCTAAGTTTTTACGGTGAGATTATTAGATACTTAATAAATCAGCAGATCCTTCACTTTTTGTTCATTTATGAACACGGCTGGTTGACACTTTCCCTGACACAAGAGCTAGCTTTTACCTTCGCTAAAGGCATTGCCATGCGACGTGGCAATGCCGCCAGTCTCTTTTGTACATTATGAGTACCTACCAGTCGAAAGCGATACGGAGAAATTTTTCGACGCCATATTTTAGTTAGTGAATTAGTTTTAGTTAGTTTTATGTCTTTCATTAGGCATCTTTCACTCGAAGTGAAACGTCCGAACACAAAATGAATCAAAAATGAAAAATTAATTCATTAGTGTACCGATCCAACGATGTTGGGTTTCGGCATCTCTCACTTGCGCTCCGAATGATCCAAAAAATACGATTAACAGAAATAAACTTTACATTTCTGTAAAATGTGATTTATTGGTGTCATGTGAACATTGAATGAAACAAAAATTAATCTTCAATCGAGAGAATTATGAATTTATTCGAGCGAAGCGTCTGATGTCAGCTTAAGATATTTCATGTTCCAATACTTGAGATAAAGTGAACAGACACATATGCAGCAAGTTTCCTTAGAATATAGGTCAATGTTTCGTGGCATCCTGATATTAACTGGCTGTGGTCTGAAGTTTGCAGCACTTAAATATCTAGGTACACTCGTATACTTATCTACTATATTGCAATGTTCACCTATATAATATAGTAAAAGGTATTTTTGCATTTGAAAGCATCTTCGAGTTACAATGAACACGTTTAAAAAGAGACTGTATGAATTAATAAAATATAATGCAATGCCTGGCATACACACACGCACACATAGGCTCTGGCACACACAGGCACATACACACACACACATTGGCACTGGCACACACAGGCACATACACACACACATAAGCACTGGCACACATAAGCACATACACACACACATACGCACTGGCACACACAGGCACATACACACACACGCACATAGGCACTGGCACATACAGGGTGGCAGGGAGATCGACGCGCAACATGTTACCATGGATTCAATACATGATTTTTAAATCCCGCGTTAAAATTTTTCGTCGGTTATAAAAAGAAAAATTGCTGTTTTACTTTTCTGTGAAGCTGCCGGTTTTTTTTGTTATCCTTCGAAAAGTTACGACTCTAGAGAGTCTATAATCATGTGCTGAATTCATGGTTACAGTTTGCGTGCGTATCGATGTTCCCACCACCCTGTATATAGTATTAGTTAGTTTATTATATAGTGTTAGTTTATAGTATTTTTCTCATATCACCATGAGATATTTTGTAGCTTGAAAATAGTTCGTCCTCTGATTTTAAGAGAACAGAAAACATAGGCAGTCATGGGGACAGGAGACAGAAGTATGAAATAATGTTGCACGACACGTCACCCAGGATATATATTTTGCTGCATGTCAGTCTCTTGAACCTTTGCCAAAAATCGCTCAACGCACCTATATGAAGTTTTCACTTTAAAAATAGATGACGGTTGTAAAATATACAAGGTGGTGCAAAAGTTGTCACCCGAAGTTCTTCGGATGTAATTTTTTATGAATGAAATACTTTGGTTCTGCTTTTGGAGTATATTTATTTCATGTTTTAATTTTTCCATTAAGTCGAGAACACGTTATCGGCTAAGTGGCCGGCGGCGCCAGAATTCACCGCACCATTCGGGCCCGATTTCTGGCATTTTCCATCAGTCTTGCCAGAACTTCTGGCGGTAGGTCCTCGCATTATTGACGGATATTCTCTTTGAAAGCATCAGAGGGGCAATTCTCGTAATTTTAAGAATGTTCACAGTCTGATCTCAGTCTCAATCTGTCAAAAATACCGCTAATTTCCATACATTTTGACAAGTGTTTGACATTTGTTTGTCGCTGAGATGATACTGCGACTAGATTTTGAACGTTTTAAATTATGAGAATTGACCTTCAGGAGTCTGAGGCTTGTTGACATAGATTTGTGACTTCAAAAAACCCCAAAAAAACAAGTCTCGGACGGTTAAATGAGGCGATCTTTATTCCGCGTTCCTTATGAGTATAACGATTCATGTCTTGTTGAGGTGTATTTTGTATCTGTTTACTTCACAATTAATGTCAACGTAGAATTGCCATTTGCCACCATTTGCAAAAATTGTAGCATCTTCTAACAGGATGATGACCACATGATGACATTAATTGAGCCACCTAGTTCTATAAGACACCTTTTTGAGCTATAATTTCATTGACAATACGTCGACTGAACAGTAGAAATGTTGCTTGGCCTCTAAAACAGTATTTTCTAAAGATGTTTAAAATTTTCATTCCGCAACTCAACCTAGTGTCGGAGTGGAACTATAAAATGTTTGATGTCCAACACTTGGCCCTTTTGTCATCTCTACAGATTTATGTGCGCAATCTCATTTCATAACAAAACCTTTATAATTCGCTCTGTCCCACTGTGATGACATTTATTTTATCGAGAGACTAGAAAATTTTGACATACGGGTATGTTTTGAAGCGTGGACGCAGCGTTTCTAACAAGATTTAGCAAAGGAAATAGTGCAATTATTTTGGAACGCTTAGATATCCTAACAATAAATAGGTGTATTACACACGGGATTTCAACTTCTCTATTCTATTTTGAATTGTCTTTCAGCTTGAAAATCATACCCTAAAAGTAATAATTAATCATTGAACTTATATTTTCCTGTGTAACAGGTAGGTACTTACAACCAGCCAACTAAAATCGTTAACTAAGTATGTAAAAGTACATAATTATTTATAAAGGTCACGGGAAGTCTCGACAAATCGCTTGGTAATGTCTCGAAAAACCAAGGGCCGGTTGTATCAAACGGTTGGTTAACGTAACAAAATTATGGCCTAGAATTACGTGCTTTGACGTAGGTAACGTCAAAGCACGTAATTTTAGGCGTTTTTCTGGGCTTTCTTTCAGGGCTTCTTGGGGGGTTTATATTTTGAAATTGTAATTTGAAACAATGCTTTTTTTGGTTTGACCCCATTTTTGACGTATACGCGTACGTCAAGTGGACGTAAAACAACCCGCCCTTAGTGCACTCTTAGGAACCCATGGCCTAGATTTTCAACCCCAAACGGCTCGAACATATAAGTTCCAATAAGATTGGAATATTAGCGCTGTTTGAGGTTTTCTGCACCGGCCAGCTGTCCCATCACAGCCCGCTGTGGTAGGAAGATGGGATTAACTGATTCATTATTATTTAATCCGCGTAAGTGCGGTTCACCATGTGAACTAAATCCGTATGTTTCTAACGGAAGATAATACAATGAGGCGACCCTTTGAAGGATTACAAAGGTATCCTATAGAAAGTAGGCGACTTAACAAAGTTATGTTAACTTTTAGCTCTGTTCCGACTTCATTATACTTATTTGTATTTTTAATGAAGTTGGAATTGTGTTAGCAAGTTTCATGTCCTGGGTGATGGCTTATTTTTGTTTATTCTTTGTCTTAGATAGATAGAATACTCTTTATTATGCACACCATATAAATTACAGAAATTATTAATTAGAATTATTTTGAATTAGTTTGCTTTACATATTTATAAAATATAAGCTATAGCTAGAAAGCTATAGCTTATCTTAATATATATAAATTACGTGTCACGATGTTTGTCCGCGATGGACTCCTAAACTACTTAACCGATTTTAATCAAATTTGTACACCGTGTGCAGTTTGATCCAACTTGAAAGATAGGATAGAAAAAAAAAAATATGACAAAAACGTTAGCCACAGCAACGCGTGGCCGGGTCAGCTAGTATTTTATAAATATTTACCCCCTTATCAATAAACGGTATAGTTACACAACGCTTTGTCTTCCTCTTTCGAAAGTCAAATTACTGACGAATGAAAGAGAGAAATCGATGTGTAACTATTCATCTGATATTTATTCGAATATTAGTAAGGGGTAAATTTGTAGACGTTTTGCTGGGAAGTTGATAATTGAAGTTAAAGGAGAAAGGAGATAAATACGCTTTTTTTTAAACCATACATCAACTTATTACAATCAGGCCCAACAAACCCGTCTCCTTTCAAATTAATTCAGCTTGTGTAGATGAAAGTGGGTATAATACTTTTCTTCATCTTCATCTGCCTAGCCTTTTCCCAACTATGTTGGGGTCGGCTTCAGTCTAACCGGATGCAGCTGAATACCAGTATTTTACATGGAGCGGCTGCCTATCAGACCTCCTCAACCCACTTATTGGGTAATACGATACCCCTTGGTAAGACTGGTTGTCAGAGTTTTGGGCTTTTGATGACCCGCAAACGACTGTCAAAGATCTACGAATGACAGCCATTACTAACGGCTTAACGTGCTTTCCGAGGCACGGAGGGATCTTGGTACGTAAAGATGGTCACCCATCCATGGACCAACCGCAGCAAGCGTAGCTTAACCTGATCGATCGAACCGTGCGGCTGTTATTTCTTAGCCATAATACTTTACTTATTTTCTTAAATAAAACCAACCTATAAATACCCTTAATATGGACTGTTTGGTAAATTATTGCACTAAGTTTTTTTTTGGTCTTAAATTCATTACTTTTTATCAGTTTCACTCGGCTTTTACAAACGACCTTTTAAACTTCAAAACTCGTGAATCTGTGACACACGGGTACCAACCTAAGACACTTTAAAGCATTTTCACGTCTCCCAGATTTGCGAACAAAATTATACGGATTAAAATACGACTGACGTTGAGTTCCGGAGTCCTGGCATGTTAAGTTCATTCATGCCATAGACCATAAAATTAGGCAGATGATGTTTTACAACCGATTCAAAAAAGAAGCCTGGGGCAGTATCACGAAAAGGGATGGTGCTATCGTTAATGTATAGCTCCGTCTCTCTCTTATACTGGAATCATAAACAGTTCTTTTTTTAATCGGTTGGATCGTTGGTTCGGGCTGGCCGAAAAACGATCATCATGAAGATTGCGTATTCACGCGATGATTGCTTTGTACTAGGACATTTGGTTAGGGTGAAACCCGAAACTCTGATAAACAGAGCAAAGTGCCTATTATTAACCAAGAAAAAAAAAAAAAACTCACGTGTTTTAAGTCGTGGGTTCGAACCCAGCCAGGCAGGCGCTTTCCTTTATGTAAATAATTTCATTACCACTGCTCTCAAAAGCGGTGAAGGAAAACATAGTGAGGAAACCGTCCTGTTCTAGAATATGTGACTTCTACCAACCCGCACTGGGCCCGCGTGGTAGATTATAGCCCTCTCCCTCGAGAGAGAAGGCCTGTGTCCCAGCAGTGGGAACATTTATGGCTGATTATAGGCATATTAGGTTCAAACAATCTGTCTTTTCTTTCTAGTTTTAATAATCTGTGGTCCAACCGTGCGAGGGATGTCGGATAGAAGAGTGTTGAACTAAATACATAATCAATGCATAAGGTGTCCCTGTTTTTTAAATCAATGCTCCTCCTTTAACCTGTTTGAAATTCAGGGCGAGAAGCGATTATGTATGGACGTTGAGAGAAAATATTTCAATTTGTGGGGTGAAAAGTGATGTTTTTTATTTTGTATACATTATTCATTTATTCATTTTCTAGGGCCTGGAATACTTCTCACTTTAACCTTTTACCGCTACACGTCAAAAATCAAAAACGTGCTCTCGGCGTCAAAGTCTGTCATGTATTATAGTCGAAGTCGAACCGTGGCGTGCTGAGCACATTTTGGTTTGTCATCTATATGTCGCAGCCAACTGGTTAAATTAGCCGTTCAGTTAACTGCCTAGCCTTTCAACTAAACGGCGGCCGTTCAACTAACGGCCTGAATGATATATATATATATTAGATATATATTAGATATATTCAATTACAGTTTAGGTTGGAAGTCTGTAACCAATCACGCGCGAGCCGCATTGGTTGCAGTAATTAAGGCATTGCACCCCGACCATGTGGGTTAGGTTGGGTTAGAACTGTTATCAACCGCGTTCGAGCCGAGGGAGGAAGCGAGGCGAGCACTACTTCTAAAGGCCAAGCAGTTAACTGAACGGCTAATTTAGGCAGTTGGCTGCGACATATACAAGACTGTGGCGGTCAAAAGGTTAATCATCTCATCATTCTAGGTATGTAAAGATGGTAACCCATCCACGGACTAACCGCGGCTAGCGTAGCCTAACCTAATCTACCCATGCGGCTGTTATTTCTAAGCCACAAGCCTCTCATTAAGTAACTCTCTCCCAGGCAATAAATCCATACATTCAAGATTATTTATTTGTGGAAAGATGAGTAGGTATACATACAGATCATGCATGTTATCACATTAGGTACATTATTAGATTAGTCATGTTTGGCCTCAGTGGCGTTCAAATATTTAAATGTCAGTAATAACATAAAAAAAATATAAATTATTGGATAAAAGCCGAATAACTAATTATTAAAATGCAGGCAGCAGCTGAGTGTACCTCTGTTCAAAGGTCAATACGTATAACGTTACAAGTATAGCTGACCTTTTAGGACACAATGTAAAGGATAAATGAACATAAAGTTATGTCTACAAACTTTCCTGTCGCCTTAACTGAATACTAAGGGACAAAAGAAAAAGATCTTAAGTTAAGGCTCTTCTAAACTAGAGTATAACATTAAATGACGAAAAGTAACTTTTAAGCTTTAGAATTTGTAATTCGAAATTAGCCAGGGGAATTGAAGTGTGATCCAAAACTCGGTGCCTTTTAAGAATTTGAAAATTAAGACCAATTTATGGTCATTACAGTGAGTAGCACAAAGGGCCATGGAGCGAGACGTAACCCTACTAAACCGAGTGCGTAATACCGAAATCCGTAATCGGTCGAAAGCCGGGACGAGACGTCGGTAGTTCGGGCAATGCACCTTAAGTGAAGTTGGACAGAACGAGGAGATGGCCGATGGAGAAAAGCTGTGATCAAATGATGGCCAAGGTTAGGCCAACGTAACCGGGTTGTCCAAAAGCGCGGGTTGATGATATCGTCAAAGTCGTGGGAAACACCGGGAACCGGGATATATGGCAGAAGAAAGGGGAGGCCTTTACTCAGGAATGGGTGATTTTGGGCTGAAATGATGATTATGACAGTCAGGGAAAAAGATATTTAGCCAACAGACTACCAACTTATCGTATTATCATTTCACAACTGTCATTAATCTCAATAGTATGACAATGTCTTAACGCTCTTGATGTGCCAATCTACTATACAAAGCATCTCCCTGACTGTAAATATAAAAAAACTTCGATCAGTCTTTAAATTGGGTTATTATGTTAGTGGTGCAATAAACAGTGGCCACTTTTATTAACTTTACATTTTAAGAATAACTTTTATACAAGCTGCTTTTATGTTATAAGGAAAAGATTAATTATTATTAATGATATTTCTCGGGACCCTGGGGTCCCAGACCTTTGGAAGGCGTATGAGGGGCCGAAGCCAACTCTCAGAGGGCCGTTGGACGTTTTTAATGAAATGAGGCACCAACCGACGATTATCCTTATTCGCACCATGCAAGTGCACCCGACAACAACCCCCGTTTGGTGTAGGACTATTGCAGGATATGGAAACAAATATATTGGATTATGGGTTTGGGTGGCTAAAGTGAATTGGGTATTTAGGACTATGGAAAGTTGGTCCCTGCCTGGCCAATGTTTTATATATTATAATCTTTTGCAAAAAAAGAAATAGTTTACGTCCTATTCTCAGACCTACTGAATATACACATAAAATTTCATAAGAATCGTTGAAGCTGTTTCGGAGGAGTTTTGTTACAAACACTGTGACACGAGAATTTTATATGTTAGAAGATTACACAGATAAAATGGCAGGGGATGACTTGCACATTCATTAAGTTTTTTTTTTTCGGGGGATCTGCACCCTAAGCAAAAATTCCGTAATTTCGAGCGTTACCGATGTTTCCTTCTACGTATCACCAACGGATATAAGATTATTTTGGGGCCCGAACTAAGAATCAATGACACCATGATTTGACAGTTGACCTTACTCCCAATAAGTTTTTGCCCAACTGAAAAAGTTAATTAATCGGGAGTAGGGTTCATTCCGAAGTGTCGAACTATTTTCGGTCGGAACCGTATCATCGTTAACGGACTTAGAGATTAGGCCCCCAGATCTTGTTGGCCCAAAACTACTCTTGTTGGTATTAGTTTTAAAAGTTATATTGCACTACCTAGCCAGAAAACTCATGGAATTTGAACTCATATCGTCAGAAAAACTAGACAGAAAAATGATAGGGGTAGCCTATAATAATTATTAAGCTCTAATAAGCTGATGACGTAGCTACGCAGGGGGTTCTCACATGTCATGTCATAGTTGGCGAAGACAGCGTAGCGGGGCCTACGTGGCTAGTGACTACGGCGTAGCCATTCGCTACGGATCAGCTACGCCTGGTACAAAATAGCTCACGGACCTGCACCATAATTGCATAAAACTTTCAATCATCCTCTCTCTTACTTATTAAAAAAAATGCTGTGCCCGACAGGGTCCATAATTGTTCCTATTATTTTTTATTTACCACCTGTAATTGTACATTATGGATTGCAATAAACGATTTGATTAGATTTGATTTGAATCACTAATCTGAATCATTTTGAAGGATATTGGTAATCCATTGCTTCATATGTTCGAAAAACTTGTCTGCTCAACAACGTCAATAACGCAATGCATGTTGTTGAACTGTCTAAATTCAAACTATTGCTATTTATAGCGTGTTATTAGCCTCTGGTTGTTACGCGTATTGCATTTCGTTTCATATCTATTGTATACCAACCTTTACAAGTAATATTAAGTCCCGCGGGTTTCGTCGTATATTTAGTATTCAGCTCAAAAGAGCGGCCGGACAAAAAAAACTTTACAAGGGAAGAACTTCCAAAAGAAACTCACGAAAGGATTAAAATAAAAATAGGACAAAAAATGTTTGAAGACACGATTGTTTTAAGGAACAATCGGTCGGAATTAAGTTGTTGAAAATTGAGCCATTGTTGTTCTGAGAGCTTTAATATTCAGATATTGCGTAATTCAAGGATTGTTTCCAAGGCCAGCTTAGAATATTTAGGTCCATTTTATTCTGGTTTGTGGAAAGGCGTATCGGGCAAAATGTTGATGTACTTTTAGGTGGATTCGAGTGGTTTTGAAATATGTATTAGGATTCTTCTCGGGTGTACAGTACATTGTGTAGCGAAATAAAATGATGAAACTTTACACTTTCGCTAGTAACACGTTTAATGTTATTATAAAAATATAAAAAAAAAACCGAAATACAAGAATTAAATATAAAAAATAACAAGATATAAGACTACATTGTGAAACCTTGTGACGATGGTTAGGCATATAAATTGGAAATACTTAAGGTTTTGGGTTTTGTAAGGATAAAAAATGAAGGAAGGATTTTGTCACGCGACGCGAATATTGACGTGATTGCAATCAAGACACGTTTAGTTAAATATAAAGACTAGATAGATTGAAAAGTTAGCGCGGTCCAAAGAAAAAGAATTAAAATAGCACACCCGCCGAATTTGAAGGATAAAATAAACACGATTTTTATAGGGAAAATAAATCTAGACAATCTACTATGAGAATAGTGCGAAAAACAGTATCTGTTCCAAAAAAAGGGTCTTCGTCTTCGTTCACGGAATCCTTGTAGAATAATAGGGCAGAACAATAAACAGCCACTAGATCCGCAACAGCTAGCTGCGGGCGCTCCTCAGGTGAACATCTTTAATTTCTTCACGCGAGTCAGGGTAGGGCGAAGCCGAATAAATCGGCTTGCCGTTAGTTCGGGCCTTATCCTGATTTAAAATTTAAAAATAAGTACCCGTGGAGCAAACAGAATAACTTGTACCCAAGAAATAGAGTAGAATAATACATACCAAAAAAAGAAAGAGATAGATCCTCACTCCGACATTAGATATTTAACAAATAGGTACATTTGGTAGCGTGGTACCTTGACGGGTCAAACAAGTAATGCAACAATGAAATAAATTCACATCAGATGAAATTTTAAAATCAATCCATAAATTTTGGCGTTAATCTCCAACAACAACGTTCCTCGTCACAAGGTTATTTTTGAGTGACCATGGCTACCATCAAAAATGCCATCTGACGTAAATACAATTCGTAATTTAAAAAATATCAGATGGAAAATTTCTGGTTAGGCCATGGTTCAAAAGTGAGGTTGAATATGAACCTGCAAGGAGGATTAATGACAAAAAAAATATGCAGGATTTGTTAATACTGCAATTGACACAAGTTATATAAAAGTCCATCTAAACTAATATTATAACGAAAAATTGATTTGTGTGTTTGTTTGTTCCGCTTTCACGCTAAAACGGTTGAACATATTTGGAAGAAATTTGGCACATGGGTTGACCATGACCTGAATTAAGACATAGGATACTTGATATCCCGATATTCCCACGGAATCGAGACTTATGCGAGTGAAACTGCGTGGCACAGCTAGTATAAGATAATCATGTACGTTGTACGACTTAGCGGTTTGCTAATGCTTGGTTCCTTTAAACAAAAACGAATCGTTTTACTTACCAATGGTAGGTCTTTTTATTGTGAAACTGGGCAAATAAATACATTCGAAAAGTAATTCTACCTGTGATAGCTACTATGCAAAGCTATGAGGTCTTTCCTTCATTATTGGTAAAGATACAAGAGTCTTAATTTTAACCAATAACGAAACGTAAATTATAGGAATCGGCCATTTGAGTGTTAAGTATTCACAACTCCTTATTTTCATTTTGAACAATAGACAAAGAGGTATTTATGTAGCCGTACAAGGGATTTATTCCGGCCTGATCCCCTGAGCCCTCCACCCCCCTCCTCCTCGATCCCCTGCTAGTTCTTCTTCTGTTTTAATATCTTTCTTATCTAATAAGGATCTTATGACGCGCTGTTAAAGTCGGAACTACGAGTAACACCTCCATCTTCATCATCAGCTTATAACGTTCTCACTGTTGGGACACAGGCTTCTTCTCTTCGAGACGGAGGCTATAATCTACCACGCGTGCCTAGTGCGGGTTGGTACTGTTGGTAGGTGTCTCATGTCTTCGAACTATCCTTCACCTTGTTTTTTTCAATAAATTTTGTCAAAATAATTTCACAAAGGTTTACATGTCATTCGAGTGCCAAAAGTGATCCTTGTTGCACTCTAACTTCCAATTATTTCATCACCACTCTCTCAAAACGGTGAAAGAAAACATCGTGAGGAAATTGTTTTAGAACCAAATTAGATATAATTTCAAGAAGTGTGCTATCTACCAAACCCACACTAGGCCCTATGGTGAATTACGCCCCACTTCTCTCACCGAGAGGAGCCTGTGTCCCAGCAGTGGGAACATTATAGGCTGTTCATGTACGTCAGATGATGTTACACGCATATGTACATTCTCGTTAAGGATAATAAACTAAAAGCTAACTAACACATGTAGGTGATAATGCAATCGGCTGAAGTGTCGAATAATTGAACCAGAAGCGACGTCAGCCATGGCAACTCCATTAGGGAACAACATAGATGTCTTGTAAATAGATGTGATTTGTGTCTGTACTAAACAACAGCGCTTGTAAGAGCTTTTTCATATTTGAGTACTTAGGTCTAACTAACCTGTACTGTCCCAGTGCAGGACAAAGGCCTCCCTCTCCCTTATCCACACAATTATGTCTTTTGCTAGTGCAGATCCTTTCAGTAGGAGTCTAACTAGTCCCGCCATCTTCGTTTCGGTCTGCGGCGATGGCATTTAGTAGGATTCAGTCGGTGGTTCACTTAGCTCATTTGTCATGTGACATGCGGCAGACGTGACTAGCCCAGTCCTACTTAATCTAAGTGGCTTCTGGGTAATGTCGGTGATCTTGGTTTTAGTGCGCAGTGTTGTGTTTCTTATACAGTCCGAAATTCGACAACCAGGATACTGCGCTCCATGGCCCGCTGACAAACCTCGAGCTTGGACCTCTGCTGAAGTGGCTAACACCTATATTCTAAGAAGTAACTTCGAAAGTTCCTCCACCTCCACTCATTCGAGGTTACCTTAAGGATTACCTCAAGGAATCCTCGAAATCGGTAAGACCATTGCGCAGATACGCTTGGCAAAACTTCAGTGGCTCTCTCGCTGAGAGGCTGTTCTTTTCAATATTATTTAAAAGATTTATTCCGGTCTGATCTCCCTCCCCCCCCTCCTCGAGTACTTTAATAGCTTTTTGTAAAAAAATCCTGCAGCCAAATTGCGTAACACTTTGTTAATCCATTGCTTCAATGCAATTATGCGTATGTACCTACATAAAAAATAATCTTTATTTGATAACAAACTGCGTTGCCTTTTGGCAGAAGTTGTGGTCGGTTGTGGATAAACACATCTTTCTATCCATACTAATATTATAAATGCGAAAGTGTGTCTGTCTGTCTGTTACCTCTTCACGCTTAAACCGCTGAATCGATTTAGATGAAATTTGGTATAGAGATAGTTTGAGTAACGGGAAAGGACATAGGATAGTTTTTATCCCGATATTCCCACGGGATCGAAACTGGGCGCTGCTAGTTTTTTATACGTTTGATAAATTTGTCTGCTTGACAACGTAAATAACGCAGTGAATGTTGTCGAATTGTCAAAATGCAAGGCATTGCAGTTGCTAGTTTTTTACACAATTACCGCGCAGGCCTAGTTCATTCTGTCCGATCTCTCTTTGATGACTAAAGTCAAATACTATTTAGTTTTTGTTTTGCATTAATCGAAGGAATCACAAACTATTCTCCAACAGAACTATCCCAATCCAAGAGCTTTACAAACTACGCTCAATACCTTTATTCGTGTTTCCAAACCAAACAGTCTCTTCCATATTCCCTAGTTCTCTATCCACCACTTCATCCCGTCCACGACAATTAACTAGGAGGGCGAGTCGATAAAATAATCAAATTATATCAACGTTCGAAACCATTACAATTTGTTACATGTTCACTCAAATTATGGGACGGGGTCCGGGAAAGATAGAGGATATTTTCTACACCCATGATATGAATCCTCTGTAAAAGGTTCTGAAACAGATTTTTGCAATACTAATATCGAACAAAAAAAATAGCGGCCGGCGGGATACAACGCGAATTCGAATAACCTATAAGTTCTTTTTTTAAATTACAGCGCTGTGGTCTGTGGATGGGTGACCATCTTTATATACCGAGACCCCTCCGTGCTTTGGAAAGCACGTTAACCCGTTGGTCCCGGCTGTCATTCGTGGATCTTTGAGAGTTGTCAGAAGCCCGAAAGTCTGACAACCTGTCTTACCAAGGGGTATCGTATTACCCAGTAACGTTGTGGGGGCAGATGGGAGTCGCTCCATGTAAAACACTGGTATTCAACTGCATCCGGTTAGACTGGAAGCCGACCCCAACATAGTTGAGAAAAGGCTAGGCAGATGATGTTATAAGTATGTTTAGATATCGATTCCCATCACGTCTGAGGAGTTTCGCTAGCTAATTTAATGCGATCCTGTATACTATGTAAATCCGCCTACTTTATCCAATTTCCTCCCACCTGATACACTATAACATCCCTTATCATCGTTTATTATCCCCTTGTCGATATATAAAGAGCTCTTTCTATTCAAAACCATGTTTTCGTTCTACGAACTAGCGCGATAATAGCGCAGGCGTCGCTCGCGCGGACGATAGCATCGCTGTAAGTGTTTAGTAAGGTTTATTTATAGCTTAAGGTGTTACAACAATTTATAGTGGGAGATAAGTTTTAGTTCGTGTATTCTTTGTTGTAGGTACTGCTGTTCATGGTTTATTGTGGGTTAGTTATTTTTCTGATCAGAAAGTTATGAAGACTTTTTAGTCATGTTGCAGGCTATCTTTTGTAAGCGAGGGACTCATAATCGTTCCCGATCGATTCCCGGGATTTTCCCATTTGAAATTTATTTCTCAGAAGTCGCCCGGAGTCTGGATTTATGCCCGGTCTGTGGCAACAGGCTCGCCCCCTGTTTCATTGGACTTAAAACGTAACAGGGGATATTTGGGTGTATCTACTATAAATACACCTCTGTCTTACCCTTCGGGAAGTTAAGACGTGATGTTAGGGTGTCGCCACTGCGAGGATCGCCCAGAGGACACGGTGGAGCACACGGTGGAGGTATGTCCCGCTTGGGCAGAGCACCGCCGTGTCCTCGTAGAGGCGATCGGCAGCGGCGGCGACCTCTCCCGCCCGGCCCTGGTCCAAGCCATGGTCCGGTTTCGAGAGGGAGTGGGAGGCAATCACCTCCTTCTGCGAAGCAGTCATGCTAGCGAAGGAGGTGGCGGGATGGGCGAGGGAGAGAGTGGAGAGAGCCGCCCGTCCCAGCCGCCGCGGTAGACGCCTCGGGCGTCGGGAGCCGCGTGACGACTCCCGGCCACCGTAGGCGCGGGCCTGCGGACGGCGAGTAATGGGTAGCTCGCCGTCCGATCAGGACCAGGCCCGTGCCGGACGGCGCGTATGTGTTCCACGCGCGCCTCAAAGACATGTCAGCAGATAAGGAGGTGCCGGTCAGGGCCGAAGCCTGCCGGGGCAGCGGGATTGTCCGAAAGGGTTACCGCTGCCCCGGAATATAAAGGGCTAAGGAAGGAACACGGATGGGTTTTAGTCAGTAAGAGTCTCATACTCCCTTCCGCTCCACCCAGAGCGGGAGGGGTCATTTGATGATTTCCCATCCTTAAAAAAAAAAAGGCGTGGTGTTATGTAATATCCCCTATATTACGTTTTTCAGCTAAAGGTAAAATATTTGTGTTGTATTTGTCTGAGATCCGTATTACAGAACGATACTTAAAACTCTACCTATACACGGTGTAATAGAATAAACGCAAGTCCTGAAAGTAGTTTGTTCATAATTGACTACTGAATCGATATCAGTAACTTTTAATATCTAAGGAGAAAGAAGCTAAAAACGTTGGTTAAGTAAGCTTCAAGTCTTGTTCCTTTCTACAGGCTAAGCTATTGAAAGACGTGGTTCAAGTTGCTTTGCCTACTTGACTTTAAGTCACTGTTAACTTTCATGTTTTCTTGGGTATAAGGTTTGTTGTGATGATAAAAGATTTTTTGAAGATGGTCATAAGGTTCATTGCAACTTTTACACTATGTAAAATAAGTATGTCATTTCCTTTTTACATATTATATCGCATAAATTTCATTCCTTTCCTGATGCCGTAATCATTCACTCAAACGCACCGTCAAACACATAGATCTATCATTAGAAGTACTCAGAAATCCAATTACCACTAACATTACATACAGTACTCGTACCAATCAAAGTGACGTTACAATAATTGAAAATCGAAACTCGAAATTCAAATCATAAACCGTTCGATCGCAGGGCTGGCACGAAAGGGCTGTACAAACACCGGTTCCAATCGACAGTTGTTTAATCTGTGCGGGACACTTATTGATTTCACTGGCCCGTCCCTACCGTGCGCTTTATCTGCGGCCTCTGATCGGATAGTTTCGGTTTGGGGGTCCGTGGAGATTTTTAGTGTGTGTCAGTTGTTAAATAGATATACATGGAATGTGGTTCGTTTCATATCGCTAGAGTAGCGTAGAACTCATATCTAATCGGCCTATAATGTTTCCACTGATAGCATAAAGGCTTCCGTCTTTGAAAGGAGTGGGCTGTATCCAACACGCGGGCCCAGTGCGCATTGTTACCTGTCATGTCTTTGAATTGGTTTCTTCACGACATTTTTCTTCACAGTTTTAAGAACAGTGGTGATGAAATTAAATACATGAACATACCTTCTTCTGTGGCCTTCTACGGCCGTTTAAACAGATGTTTTGTTAATAAAACCTACCTTCGACTTCAGCCTTTCACATTATGATAAGGCCATACATGTAAACACCGTGAAAGGTGAAAGTTATGTTGCACATACATTATCACCTTATACTCTGCTTTTTGATTTGCTAGACCAAAATGACAGCAGCGATCGACTTTTTTTGTCAACATAACTACATGATATTGATCGCAGCTGTCATTTTGGTCTAACAAATTAAAAATCAGTATCTACACACGAGCGACACGCGTCCATGCCGTACCACCCATGCTGCTCGTGTACTTGAGCAACGTACTCAAATACACGAGTGAAACTTTGTCGACGGTGGGCATCGACGGGTGTCAACGGCTGCCGTCGACGCGTGTCGATGGATGCAGTTGCCTCAGTCGTCGACCCGTGCCGCTTGTGTGTATGGGAACTAAGAAGACAAACAGTAGGTTTGGCCAATTAAACTTCCTACGGAACTCTCTCTCCCCACACAAGCTATCTTGCCAGCAGTTGTCCGCGCCGACCTCAATCCGCGACAGGTAATAAATGTTTGCCGCTGTCCGTCTGTTTGTAAGTCATCAGTTCTTGTTTGTGCCGCCTCAAATAGTTGAAACATTGCAATTTTCTGCCTCTACAGTTGTTCAGTTTTTGCAATTTTGTTGAACAAAATGATTGGACTGTAAATTGGTGGTGCTGTTGTAGTTTTTAAGTGATTGCTCGTGTTCTGTTTTTGTTTTTTGTAGTCAGGAGTTTTTAAAATTTTTTTGGTGGCAGGTTGTGGGTTTGTGGTTATGTTTCAATTTTATTTACTTCTGTTTTAGGGTTTTTAGTCAAAATCAATTCTATTGGAGACGGACTTTAATAACTGAATGAGCGTTATTATTTTCCAGTAGGTATTTGTGCTTAAACAATAATCAATCTGAGTACCAATTCTCGTAATTTTAAGAACGTTCACAGTCTGATCTCAGTCGCAATCTGTCAAAAGTACCTCTGATTTCCCTACATTTTAATTCCCTACATTAATTCTATAGTGTAGATGTAGAACTGGACATCGAATGCTTCATAATATTTATATAGGAACCTTTTGCTTACGGAACCTTAATCAACCAGCTACAATAAACCTCATACGTTGTAGAACTGAACACTCCCATTTCCCATAAACCTATCAGCTCTATATTAAACCGATTCTTCTCAGATATTAAACTCCATAACTCAATGGTCGATAGCCGCAAGCAAGCCATCTATCTTTATAATTGCTTTATGTAACCGCTATCACATAGGAAATGTAGTTGCTGGCTGTCTGATTCCTATAATCGAGAAAGGATCGTTATGTTTACCAATCGGTCTTGTTAATTTGACCTGTACCTAATAGTGTCTATGTGCGAGTTGTGATAGTTCTGAGGAGCTATTCTCGTAATTTTAAGGCGACGCCAACCGCCTAGTGGAGCCTTCATCGTTTGTTTGGTTATTTCTTTTATTTTAGAATGAAAATGCAGAAAATAAGCACATTAAGTTGTGCTCCACAAGATTATACGTTAATATTATTATAAACGGTAGTTTACATTATTTAGTTTTATAATCATCAAAACGGAAAATAGTGGCCACTATTATGCGCGGTCGGCGTTTGGTCGGCGCTCACAGTCTGATCGTCTGATCTCAGTCTCAGTCTGTCAAAAATACCTCTAATTTCCCTACATTTTTGACACTGATTGTCGCTGAGATGAGACTGCGGCGTTTTTATTTACGGGAATTGGCCTTCAGATTTAAAATGAGCGGAGATACGATTACTACTTTTAACCTAAGGTTTGGTAAAACATAAGCACATTGAAATATTATATACACAGGATATACCAAACATAAGATTGGACCAAAATTAAATCTACAGAAGTTTTCTGGATTGCACTTCGCAAATAGCCAATTCTTGAGCAGGCGTGGTGACCTGCTCTGCCTGGAAAGAGGCTTTTGTACTGCAGTGAGAGAACTGGTAATGCTACTCCAAAAAACCTTGACTTAAAGATAACTAAACTTAACTTTCTTCCTAAAAATCAGGACAGTTCAGCACCTAAACCGGTCACTTTAACTCACACTAAATCGTAAAGAGCAGTGGTGGCCCAGTGGTATCTGCCGCGACTTACGAGTTGTAGGTCGTAGGTTCGAACCCAGACAGGCGCTTTACTTTGTGTAAATTATTCCATCACCACTGCTCTTAAAAACGATGAATGAAAACAGCGTGACGAAACCGGCATGTCTGAGAACCAAAAATTGGAAGAAATGTGACGTCTATGAACCCGCACTGGGCCCGCGTGGTGGATTACAGCCCACTCCCTCTCATTGAGAGGAGGCCTGTGTTCCAGCAGTGGGACCATTATAGGCTGATTATGATTATGAAATCGTAAAGTTAAAGGAAAAATTCTAAAGAGTCTTATAAAATATAACTCACAGATTCTTCGCAAAAATAAGGATAGATGAAGGTTTTCAGACCTTGCCCCGAGCTCTGACCCTACATTGAGTTATATACCTTAATATAATAAAATTGGAGGGTCAAGAATCGTCATTATTGAAAGGATTTAGGCTTCGGGTTCTGCTGTGTTGGCTTTGTAATTCTGGGTATGTGGATGAGGCGTATAACAATAAATATTAATCCTGGTTCTAAGAATGCATTGTTTGAAGGTAAGAATGAATTGATAAGAATTGAAAGAATTGTAAGAATGAATTAATAGTTTGAGCTTGTAAAACTTTGTCTATGCTAAATACATACACCCGGAACGAATGATTAAATAGTTAAAAACTTATAACATCTGCAACAACTTGTGTTGGTCACCTATGGGTGACCAACACAAGTTGACTATAGTCTCAAAAATCGTCAAACATTTTAGAAGTTGTCGCTGGCTATGTAGGGATTTAAAAAATGGCTGATGCTTCAGAGCTTAGTCGCCGATTTATTCAGTAAAAATGCTGTCTAAGTGTCATCCTTAGTAGCAGGTAGTAGGTATGACAGCTCGCTTCATGCTCACTTCATCTAAGTTATCACGGTGAGAGTGTTATAAAAGAGGCTGATCTCCGTAAAAATAATGCAAAAATCGACTACTTAGCTGAAGTGAGCTTAAAGTGAGTTGTCATTCCATTTTATGCTAGGAATTGACACTGAAGCAGCAACTATAGTCCGGTCCGGAATTCGTTCCTGATACCTGTCAGTGCGACAATTCTTGTAAATAATAAAGATCAAATTTGCCAAACACGTATTTGTTTGTATGAAACTGACATGTATCAGGAACGCATTCTCTCGACGTCCGGACTGTAACTATACCAACAGAACAATGTATAGATGTCATTTACTTGTTATAACTAGTTTCGGCAATCCGACACGACCGGAGAGAAAATAGGCGCAGGATCACTCGGGTATCTCGCCAACTTAATAATTTCGGGCTGTTACTAAGAAAATCATAATAAAAAACCCAATCAAACTTTGCTCGACCTAGGAATCGAAACCAGGACCCACGCTCAGCAGTCGAGCTTGCGATCACGGGGCAGGAATATACGTGACACGTAAGCGGTTATCAGTTAAGACGATGATTGGCGATGAAGGCTCAAGTGCAAATTAGGTAGGTATGTGAGACGTTTAAAGGTCTTAACAGACATGTCAACTCGGAAAGGGATCGTCACCGTATCGCCTTTCGCCTCGCCATCAAACAGACGTCAACCTAAAGTAAGCACGTAATCAAAGCGGATCAACAGCTCCGATACGTCGACTCGGCTACGGCTAGGCGACGCCGCGCTTACGGCTCGCCGACCGCTGGTTGATGGTGCTGTGGGAAGACCACGGGAGGGATGAGAGGGGCAAGGTTGGACGAAAAGACGTAAGCGGGGGGACGACGAGCCGTAAGCGCGGGAACTGCAAGTTGACCACCCACATGCACCGCGGTTCGCGAGCTTGTCCTGACTCCAGAGGCGATGCGATTACGTTATATACGATGATTCCGATTAGTGCGCGTTGCAGTAGGAAGTTTCTTACAAAGAATACTGAATGGCACGAGTTGATATGGTGACGATCCCTTTCCGAGTTGATATGTGTGCTATGATATGACCTTAACTATCGAGTTGAATCTGCTTGACCTTGAAGCATAGACTGCGTTTAGTTGGACAGGCCGACAGCTGTCTGAACGATCTGGAGCAATCTAATATGTGTAATGAAATTCCATAACCGGTCAATTGGTACTGAAAAAAATACTGGAAACTGAAATGTCGGTGTACCAAAATCACAAGCTTGTGTTGTAAACTTAGACATTCTAATTTAGACAGATCATCATCTGCCTAGCCTTTTCCCAACTATGTTGGGGTCGGCTTCCAGTCTAACCGGATGCAGCTGAATACCAGTATTTTACATGGAGCCACTGCCTATCTGACCTCCACAACCCAGTTACTGGGTAATACAATACCTCTTAGTAAGACTGGTTGTCAGACTTTCGTGCTTCTGACTGTAACGACTGTCAAAGATCCGTGAATGACAGCCGGGACCAACGGCTTAACGTGCTTTAGGAGGTACGGAGGGGTCTCGTTATGTAAAGATGGTCACCCATCCACAGACCAACCACGGCAAGCGTAGCTTAACTTGATCGATCGACCTGTGCGGCTGTTACTATTTAGCCACGGGCCCCTCTAATTATAATTTAGACAGATGACTTCTAAAACAACTAACTGGAGAAACCAAGCCATGCCAAGAACAGCCAATAAAAAAATTAAAAACAAAATCTTAATGCGTGTCGTCAGAAGTGTTCTTATAACCCAGTCCCACTCGTTGGGTGATCTTAAGAACTTAATATGTAATTACGCCGTCAAAAGGGTCTCCCAGAGCGCTTGATATCTCAAGTTACAGCGATATAAACGCTTTTATTTTTCACTTTCCCTTCCTCCCACTTTCAGTGAAAGTAAAGGGGGTTAAACAAAGTCAGTCTTCGTTTATAAAAGTAATGAACAGGAGTTTCGTTGGTAATGAACAAAATAAAAATGTCATCCAAACATTATGAATTCGCAACGCCCTCCTTGAAATGCGTGATGCTTATTTATTTTAGTTGGAAACGTAAAGGATTGTGCTGTGCGCGGTTACGCTGATACTGTTATTATATTTTTGTGTTTGTGTTGTTTATCTCGTGGCTAAGTAATTACAGCCGCACGGGTCGATCAATTAGGTTAAGCTATGCTTGCCGAGGTCGGTCCGTGGATGGACGATCATCTTTACTTATCGAGACCCCTCCAATTCCAATTCCTATTTTATAGTAATGGCTCCATCGTTTTATCGATGATTCTGCCAATGTCGAGATGAAACCCCTCCGTGCCTCGGAAAGCACGTTAGGCCGTTGGTCCCGGCTGTCATTCGTGGATCTTTGACAGTCGTTACGGGTCGTCAGCAGCCCAAAAATTTGACAACTAGTCTTAACAAGGCGTATCGTATTACCCAGTAATTGGGTTGTGGAGGTCAGATAGGCAGTCGCTCCATGTAAAATACTGGTATTCAGCTGCATCCGTTTAGACTGGAAGCCGACCCCAACATAGTTGAGGAAAGGCTAGGAAGATGATGAAGATGGTACAGTCCGTTCACAGTTATTTTACCTCTGACAGCAGCAATCTAACAATAACCTTATTGTAACGAGAATAAAGATCACGATGATTGTGACAGAATTGTTTGTGGCAGCAACCTTAAAAGAAACTAACTAACTATGTACCATCGGCATCGCGGTCTTTTCCGCCTGATCACTTAAACATTTTTTCGCCTAAATCCTGCGGCGGCGTCAAACCACGCCCCCTTAAAGTTTCGCCTATAATTATTATTTGCACTGCGCAGCTTAGTGATGCATCACGTGTAATTACTCCTTTTGTGAATTTTACGGACGAACTATTTGACCTTGGCGCGCTTACTAGAGAGCGCTTCTATTTTTTGAGTGCAAGCAAAAATGAACTTAGTGATAGTCAGGCGGGAGTGTCCGCAATAGTACTACCTGTGACCTTGTTTACGCGTCGCCAAATGCTATGGATAGAGCTTACCTTACTAACGCGTTAACTATAGTTCAAAGAACAAGTTAATAAAACAGTTTGGATGTAGCCATGCATTCAATGGCTAACGTAGCTTATTACATGCATAATGGTGACACCCTTTGATGTGTCAAATAAGAATGTCATACGTACGGTATAATTATTAGAGCAGAGATATTAGATATCAATTGCAACGATGTAACGATGACGTGTGATACAAAGACTTTTTCTGGATTTTTGTAGCTAATATTTTCATTCTCTCAATTTACGTATGCGTTTGGGGTCAGCGCAACATGTTTTCTATATTCCACACATCTCTATTAGTCGTCATCTCAGTAGTCACCCCTTTTTAAGCCATATCATCTTTCACACAGTCCAACTATCATTTCTTTGGTATTTCCCTACTCTTATAGTCATCCATGTTCATACTCAGAACTTTCCTCTCGACATTTTCTTCATTCCTCCTGTTCCACACAACTTAGTTGTCACATGTGCCTCTTCATACAAACGTGCAATGATAGGTGAACTACGACAAATCGCATCTGATTTACCTTGTAGGTTCATGACTTAGATATATAAGCCTTATTATCATAGAAAAAAAGACTAGTGTAACTCTAGAATTAAGCATTGCCGCACACAATGTATTCCCGTATACCGCTCACCTATTTTATATCGCGCACCGAGCAACGTTTTACATTTGTCAAAAGTTGAGACGTGTTCACCATCTGTTCGTAAGTAGGCGCAGAATTTACGCGAACCCTGTTCTGATTCATACGCAGAGGTATATTATGTAGGTGTGCACGTAAAGTAAATGAGAGTGGAGTTTATATTTATTTGGTGGAATCAATATTGTGTGACGAATCAGTTGAGTTTTGTGGGGAGGAGAAACAAACGACGGTGATGTTAGAGGATTTTTTTCTAGTACAGCCTTCTTTAACTATCGACTGTTCATATCTGTCTGTGTGACCGCGTTATTTTTCTTAAGAGGAAATGCGTGTGGTCTTTTCTTTATAGAAACGCTTTCGCCTGTTTTCTTTGTGATTGATGACTTTTTACATAATAATAAATATTAACTACTTGTATGTCCCTATGTTTTCCTTTTTGATGATTTTTTATTTTAATAAGCACTAGAACCCACAAAAAATGCTCAAAATTGCCGATTTAAATCGCTGTCAACAGAGGCCTAGTGTACAAAATATTTGACAACTATTAATGAAAAAAGAAAAACATAAGGCCACAGTCTATATCCTTCTTATTCAGTTTATGAAATATCTTTTAAATTTGTCCAATATTGGAGGAGGAAATATGTGAGAGCCAAACCTCGAATTATGACATTTTACTTAAGCTATTCAGTCGGATCTGCAGTTGTCCTTCTCGCACGGCCGGACGCCGAGCGCTCGCAGATAGTTTTCTTCTTTAAATATTTTCTTCAAATACCTAATTTTCAAAAATCTCTCCGACCGCTGTTCCTCTTAATAGGTCATGTTTCGATGCGGTTTTCACCATCATTTAGATAATTTATTCCGGAAGATTTATGTTTTACGTCAATCAATCAACTAACAACTACAAACAACAATTGGTTTTTTTTCCTACTGTCTAGATGTTTTGTATCATCCACATTGGTTACCGGTGTACCAAATATTGATATTTTCATAACCATGTATATAGTGTTCTTAGTTAACTTCGGGCTGATTTGACAGCTTTTGTATGAAAAATATGTCAAACTGTCATATTTATTCAGATAAAAGTTAACTGTGTATTAAAAATTATCGCTTTTTTACACGCTACATACTCGTAAGTTGCAATCATCAACATTTACAAACCCAAAAATACCAATAATTATTATGAGATGCGACACAGTTCCAATAAATAGAAATTTTGCACTGTCCATAGTTTTGATGAATCCCGAGTATTCTCGAATTATTTGATCTGCGTCAGTATTGATCAGCATTCAGTATCGTTATTTTGTGAAACAAGTTAACAACTTGCTCAGCATTCTGTTCATAATTGCTATCGCTGAACAATGATGTTTGATTCTCATTTTCTGGTATCGTGATCTAAATAATAAATTTGGTATTTGGTTCAATTTGAAAGCTTTATCTTTTTTAATTTCCTAACAGTCGTTTTAATAAAGATTAACTTGACACTGATACTAACTATTATCCACGTTTAGTTGGTACTTACATAAGATAACATGGCGCCTGTATTCCTCGAAGGGTCAGGCAGAGGTGTACCTGTAGTACATCCACATTTTCGCCAGTTATGATTCAGTCCCATGTGATGGGGGCAAGCCTATTGCCATCAACCGGCCAAAAATCCAGACTCAGGGCTGCTTTTGAGAAATTCCTTAAGGAAAAACCCAATCACATTTTGCCCGTCCCGGGAATCGGACCTAGGGATTTATTCCGGTCTGATCCCCTGAATCCCACCTCCACCCCCTAAGATCCGGAACCCAATCTCAGCGTTAGCGCTTGTAGCCACTAGTGTGTGTCAATAATTTCAACTAATTTGGAAACTTATTTATACTAGCGTGGCATTTTCGTTTGCCAATTCCTTCGCGGTAAATAGAGATCAACAATCATCAAAAATTAATAAACTGGTAAACTGACTGAAGTTGTGTATTCCATTACTTTAGCTTGTTTAGGAAAAGTCCGATCTCTAGTCTAGCGACCGGACAGTCCCGGACATGATCCATCAATAAATGCTGTTAGTTCATGTCCAAATTCCATCATAGCTTTTGGAAATCTAATCATTTTACAGAGGTAATAAAAATCTAGTATGGGCAGAAATAAAATATATAAGCAATGAATGGTTTTTAGATAAAAAATTATAATTTTTAGGGTTCCGTACCCCAAAAGGAAAAAACGGAACCCTTATAGGATCACTCGTGTGTCTGTCTGTCCGTTCGTCTGTGTCAGCCAATCTTCTCCGAATCTATGAATCTATATATATGAATCACTGTGACCCAAACACAGACGTGTAGCGTAAATAAATGAATTTTGAATATGGGGGTCATTTTTGGGGGGCAAATAGAAAAAAACTAAGTTTCGCAATCTGTACCGTGTGACATATATTAAATGAAAGGGCTTACTGTGAGGATCTCAATTATATTTATTTTTTATAATTTTAAAGAAAATTGACCATTCCCCCTCCCCCTTATCTCCGAAACTACTGAGCCTAATTTTGAAAAAAAAAATTACTGAAAATTGTTCTATACCTATAGATTACAGGAAAACCTATAAGAAGTCTGTGGTCTTAAAACAATATGGTGAATCTCTCAATATTGTGCGCATCGTACGAAACCCTCTCCACGCGAGTTCAACTCGCACTTGACCGTTTTTTTTTACCATCAAGTTACCCTATTTCAATACACTCCAGTGCTGGTTATAGACTCTCAAAAACATTTCTTTTTTAGGTTTGATCTGGTATGCAAAGTTAATTACGAGGTGGGTGGTTATTATCGCACTTAGCGATAAGACCACCCATTGTGTCATCCCATTTACAATTTCTACATTTCTCTGTAATTTATATGATGTACAGTAAAAAAAAGAGATAAGTATGCAGGATCGTTGGATATTGTTGAAGTTTAGTAAGAAACCGATGGATGTCCTCCTCCTCAATCCGCTGCTAGTTTTTCTTCTGTTTTTATCTCTTTCTCTTGTTATTGATTATTTATTCTACCGGACACACACTTTCCTATGTGTTTGTTATTCTAGCATATGACACACGTGGGTTACAGCTGAAAATCAGCGTCATGGCGGTGTTGTCATATGACATCATGCTGAGCTGAAGCTTTTTTGGCATTATAGTCTTTGTTTTTATAGTTTAAAGGTGTATTTTTTTTTGCTGTAATGGCCAGTAAATGCACTTTTTTTCTTTCTTTCTATTTTATTATATTCTGATTACTTATGGGGCACCAGACGTAGGTACTGTGTGGGCTCTAGCTATGAGAGCCTCATAATACAATTAAAGTGGAGGAGGAGAGACTTTACAATATCATATAATAATTTTTTTTTTGTATTTATTTTTGTATTCTGTAGTCATTTCTTAGCTACGAGTATTTTTCTCGTATGTTGCACCTGCCATGTTTTTTCTCTGCATCACCCTAAGGTTGACTGGTAGAAAATGCCTCAGGCATTAAGTCCACCTTTAAACAGTATTTCTGTTACTTGTGCATTAAGTTTAAATAAATAAATAAAACTAGCACTCACTCTATTAAACAAAAAATACCCAATAAAAATAATTGACGTCTGCTTGAACGTTCGAATGGAATACGCTGACAAATTATGACCAGCCTGTATTTTTTTTTGTGAATGGCATCTTGCAGTTCATCCTATGAGGATGCTCACTGCTAAACCGGACTTGCCTGTTGATGCCTTAGGCCAGGGCTAACCAGCATGTACTATTAAAGGTAGGGCTGCATAGATAGCCTCTACAGTACACAGTTATGTTTCACCACTCGTGTAGTTTGCTAATGGACCTTTCACCACTCATACACAAAATAATATAAAATAAAAACAGAAGCTTAGCAGGGCGTGGATACTTATTGTAAATAATACAAAAAAAAATCTAGTGTATTCGTATTATTTTCGAAATTCCTATATTTTAAGTAGATACGTCCCCGAGAATGGTTTGCGATAGGCGCCTACAAATACTTTCATGTTAGTGCCGCGATTACGCCGTACGGCATTTCATACAAACTTTCAAGCCCTTGTTTTTCGTAATGAATGAATCGATTTTATTAAAAATACATACGCATAAGCAGGATACAAAGGTCTAAAAAGTTACTTAAGAACATTTTCGAAAAATAGTGTTACAGCCAAATTAGGCTGATTTTAAAGTTTCCATAGAAACAGAGATTTCCAGTTATCTTTTTTTAAATAAGTCATTTCAAAAATATTCTTAGGTAACTTTTTAGACCTATGTATCCTGCTTATGCCTATATGAAGTTTCATTAAAATCGGTTGATTCATTTCGAAAAACAAGATCTTGAAAGTTTGTTTGAAATGCCGTACAGCGTAAACTCTCTTAAAACAAAGTAAGACTCGCATTTTCGGGAAAAAATACGTATCTATTGGAATCTATTGGATCCTAAAAACTACCTAATTCTGAACAGAGGTCTTACTATTATTCTGTAACAATAATATGTAATATACAGTAATGAGAAAGTTTCGGTTTCGTCGTTCACGTTTTCATGTAAGCTTTCGTCATTGCGTTGTAACAGTTGAACAAATTATGTAACAGCAAAGTTTTTGTTCAGCAAATGGGACGTTTAGGTACAGTCAATTCCACATCAGCGGTAACATTTGCATTATGAAAATCACTCTTACTGCTACGGAATAAAGGCACTGTCAATGTCAGATTTTTACAACTCTCCAACAACAAATCTGAAACATAGGGGAAGTAATTAATAGTGTCAATTTCTAGCATCAGATGGAATGACATCATACTCCAAGCTCAGTTCGTCTAAGTTTTCACGGTGAGATTTTTACCTACAGAATAGACCCGCAGATGTGCAGCCGACTGTACCTTCTCTCTATATCTGATGTAGTGAAGGAAATAACTTTACTTATTGGCGTGACTAGAATGTTTAAGCATTGCGACTAAAACTAGAAGGAAAACAATTTAGTAGTTCCCTTTTCCGGGTTGAAAAAGTATTGTATTATGTCGTAGGTACAAGTTGTACGTCTCTGTCGAAAATCATTGAATTCGGTGGGTAACAGGAAAAAACCAGATAAAGTTTTTTTAGGGTCAGCGACAGAGTATTACACAAAGCCGGGAAATAAAATAGAGTACCTACATTTTCGAAATGTCTTATTTAAAAAAAGATAACTGGAAATCTCTGTTTCTATGGAAACTTTAAAATTGGTCTTATTTGGCTGTAACACTATTTTTCGAAAATGTTCTTAACTAACTTTAAAGAACTTTGTATCCTGCTTATGCGAATGAAGTTTCATTAAAATCGGTTCATTCATTTCGAAAAACAATGGCTTGAAAGTTTGTTTGAAATGCCGTACAGCGTCAACGCTCTCAAAAAGCATAAAATAAAATGCACAACACTACGCCTATGCAGACGCGCGGGCACCACTAGACTGGTGCGCATTGAAACGCGCCGCTCCCCCGCCACCGCCCGCCGCCCGCCGCCGCCCCGCGCCCGCTGACTTCGTGTCCGTAGCCTAAATTCAGCTTTCACGATGTTTTTCTTCACTGATGTCGGTAATGTCCAAGATACCTGAGAACATAATTAATTTGAAAATGTCACATTGGTACTTGCCCGGATTTGAATCCACGACCTTGTGAATGAGAGGCGAGGCCTGAACCATTGGACCATCACGACATTGTAAATATTTGATTATACATACATACCTACATATTAATGCATGTGTGTTCATGTATCGTCCAGAATAAAGCAGTTTTATTAATTCAAAATTAACTAAGATAATACCCAGTTTACGAAATTCTAAAATTGCTTCTGTTTCTACGACAATGGTTCCGCAGTGGGTGCTTACGACGTATATTTACGATGCTCATTTTTTAGTTGTGGTCCACATTTATATCAAGCCATTGTCGGTTTAACTCCGCATGAAAATCGATTCGCTAATTTTCGAGATATGAGTTATTGATAAACATATTTGTAGAATCGATTTGTGAGTAAATATTATTAGGTTTTTTTTTGCGATTTTGTTTCACAAATGTGTTCAAGGAACAATCCAGATGCATTTGCAAGTAGACAGATAGATAGAATAATCATTATTACTCACCGTTTATAGGAAGCGTTTGTGGCGGCATATACATCACCACATACAAACTACGCATCACACTGACGTCACTCAAAATCCTGCATCGCGCAAGTAGAGTTTACCGCGCACCTAGCATACTCGTATATCAGTGTCGTAGATGGCAAGCGATACTGGATAATTACTCCTTCGAAACCAGTTACATAGTAGTATAAATAAAGCCGTCATGGAAACCAGTTACGTAGACGTATAAAAAAAGCCTTCAAGGAAACCAGTTACGAAACCCCGGTTTCCTTGACGGCCGAAGCGGTCCGGTCCCAACATCAATCGTCAGGCAGTTGCCGCCCCGAAACGTCACCCCTCTGTTCGGAGGCTCCTTCCTTTTCTATAGTGGATTAGTGAACTTTACACGTTGTTCCTCATACTTCTACAGGCAAAAAAAATATTAAAAATGTGTATATATAATGTATTTTCTATATGCTCTCCATATAGAAAATTCACGAAAACCTCAAATATGGATATATTATGGATATATTAAACCTCAAAGTTTTTTATATTTACAGCATCTTCCAGCTTGTTACCTAATGTGCGTTTTTATAATTTCAACCGTGACGATATTATCGTAGACGTACACGTCCATCTCACGAACACGATAACAAAATGTATAGAAATGTATGAAGACGCATTTCAATTTTCTTCCTCGATAACGTTATAACCTGCACGTATATTCATATTGGTTGGTACTCGTATTTGTTATTTTTAATGTAACTTTGTTAGTTTTGAATGAATAGAATAGAATATGCTGCTTTGTATTTCCTATTGTTGTCGTAAATTTATTTTTTTCCTTTTTTGTTTTATACATTTTATGTACGTGGATATCCACGATGATATCGTTACCTTAGAAATTATTAAAGCACTCAATTCAAGTAAGAACTACTTTCATCATTTTGTCTTGCATTCTAGATTCACAATATCCTCAAGCTTTAAGCTTCGAACACAGCCTGTACATAATTTAACCTCCTACCCTCAATGTTTACCCGTATGGATTTACGTGAAAAACATTACCCTCATTTTAGCTTCGCCGAAGTCAGGCAAAAACTTAGTCGACTTAGAAGATTTATGACTTAGAACCAAGTTATACAAGCGGGTACTATGTAAAAGTAAGTATACTATGTTTATTTAGTTCGTTCCAGAAACGTTTACAAATGAGAGGTGTCTTTAGAGCGAGTTTTTAAGTGTACTGGTCTTTGAAGCTAAATTGTAGGAACACTTTTTCTTTTATTTTATCCTTTAACCCGTCAACATCCTCAAAAAAATTGGACGATCTTTCAAAATGGGCCCGCCTTTTAAGTAATAAGACCAAGAACCGTTGTCATTATGAGAAAATAGAGGGGGACACAGAGCTTGCTCAAAAGAGATACCTCCCTGTGCAACGCCTCTTAAGGCACATTCCTGGGTAGACTGTAAAGAGAGATATCCTGAGGCTCGCCAAATTGTGGGAACCAATAGATTGCTCGTTTGGTGTTTAGTGGTTACTCTCTGCCAATTACTATTGCAAGTTGTAGAATCCGAACATTTTCTCGAACGTCATAACACAATACCCTCTTACGATATCCACTAAAAAAATCTTGTAGGCCGATTCTAAGTTAACACTTTTTATTTTATGCTTTTCAGTTAAAGTTTCTTCAGCCAAGTGTTTGTATTATTTGAACTGTTTTTAGTAAAACGACATGCAATTTAAAAGCAAAAACTATTTAGTATCGACTTCGTAAGTTTGTTCAAACAAGAGTCTAGTTCAAATAAGATACGGCACGGAATTATTAATAGTTGCCGAGTGCGTTTCAATTAGTAACGCTACTACTGGTGTTAAGGCGAATACGATAATAATATAGATTGAGAATTATTTACGAAACGTTTGTGGTTATTCTTGTTTATTTTTCCGATAAAGTCAAATGTTAGTTTGTAATGTTGAGTGACATTTGTTCACAATTATTATAAAACAATAGCATTTGTCTGCAATACTGTAAAATTCCATGCATTGTATTTTGCCAGCAAAAAATACCGGGCTCTAATGTACCATACTAATCAAAAGTAGGTAGTTTTTCACCACTTTATTATGTTACTGGCTTTAAACAATAGTGATGGTTGTAGCAAGAAGAATGCTAAATAACTTCCGAACCGATCCACCACTATGAGCATTATTTTAGATTTTACTATTTCTACATACAGGTTATTTTAAAGGCTTTAAATAGCCTGTAACTATACTCTAAATAAATGTTTTAGTAAAATAATCAAAGTTCTGGTTCATTGGAAACTTTTCTACCTAGATATAAAACTTCATTCATTATTTAACCGTAATTGCATTAAAGCGAGCACATGCCTTAACAACATGGCGGGCCATTGGTTCCAAATTCAAATATTAGCTCGTTCACTGTTGAACTTTGACGAAGTTTCTCGAATATAGGAACTTGCCCCGTTATTAGACCACTGACAAGAAACGCGCAACTCTTGAAAATCTTGATATGAATTCAAATTATCTAGTTATGTAGATGTTATTTGACTTTATATAACTTTTACTTTTATTTGAGGACTAGCTTATGCCCGCGGCTTCATTCGCGTGAAATTTCTTGTTTTAACATAAAATATATCCTATGACACTCTGCAATGCTGCCGGTATAATGCTGGTTGCTTTCAATTAGTGAAAGAATTTTCGGAATAGGATCAGTAGGTAGTTCTGAAGATTACCTACCCTCTAAATAAAAACTCACTATTTTACTTGTTTTTATCAATACAATATAGTACAGAAAAGCCAGACTAAAAACTTATTTAATACTAGCTTCTGCCTGCGACTTCGTCCGCGTGAAATTTCACCCTCCCCCCATTCACCCTCTTAGGATTGGAATTTCGAAAAACCCTTTCTTAGTGGATACCTATATACACTTCACAAAGAACACACTCTCCAAATTTAATGTCTCTATGACCAGCGGTTTAGGCTGTGCATTGATATAATCAGTCAGACAGGATCACAGGACTTTGAATTTTATATTAGATTATAAAAGTAAACCTAAGTACCTACCTAATAAAAAAAAAACTCAATAACAGAAAATAAAATACCTTCCTACCTAAATAAACCTATTTCTGATGATAACTAATCTAAACTCAATAAATAAGCAAAATCCCTAAAAACTAATATCTATACTAATGACTAATCCTACCTAACAGTTTTATAAAATAACCTACGGTCACTACGTACACTATCAAATATATATATATATACTATAATATATACTACCCATACTTTAAAATTAAAATCTATACCTACGACTTATAAAATTAAACCTAATTAACTCTACCTTAAACTGTATATACTTAGTAAAAACTAAAAGGAATAAAAAGGTCGCACTGAAAAGCACGGTTTAGAAATGCAAGATAACAGTTAAAACATACAATTTATAGAATGCTATAAGAACGAACGCTCGCCACTCGACACGTCCGTTCAAATGAAAGTTCAAAAAATTTATGATGCGCGCGCTCAGACTCCGGTGCAAGCCAAATTCAACCTTCAGCACTACATTTACAGTGCGGGTGACGTACCCTACAACAAACTTATTATTTGCGGTTGGTACAGTAATCGGGTCTAGGGATCGAACCGCAAAGTTAAGTTTGTTTTGTTTGTAAATACTTTTCCGGGATAAAAAGTACCCAGTGTGGTGCCCAGGATATTAAAGAATAATTATACCAAGTTTCATCGTAATCGGACCGGTACTTTTTGCGTGATGCCTGAACAAACAGACAGACAGACAGACAAAAATTTTTTTAATCACAATTTTTGCGTTCGGTGTCGGTCTAGTAACACCCCCTGCCAATTTATTTTTTTGATATTTTCAATGTACAGAATTTTCACTTCTTCAGATTTATTATCTAATATATAAAATTCTCGTGTCACAGTTTTCGTTGCCATACTCCTCCGAAATGGCTTGACCGATTTTTATGAAATTTTATATGCATATTCTGTAGGTCTGAGAATCGGCTACTATCTATTTTTCACACCCCTAAATCGAAACTTACGCGGGTGAAACCGCGGGGCGCAGCTAGTAAGTATTTAGATAGATCAACGAACTATGTATTAAAATAGCTGAAAATATTAAACAATAGTTTTGCGATCTTCTATTTGAATGTTATTCTTTCCTCTTTTGTTTTCTTGTATCTGTCAAAAGGTTTGGTTTGTTTCCATTTATGATATATTTTCCATAATTTTCCTACTAAAATCCTCTCATCACACTGAGTTTTATTTCATTCCACCAACCATATAACAGGCCACTTTCATCGCCTTCAAATAATTATGTATAACATTCAGTTTCACGAACAAGCCAGCTTTTAAAAAAAAATACGATTTTCAAACTAATTCCTCATTGTTTCTACTCCTAGTTCTAATAACAGCACAAAATAATTATAAAAAAAAGGAAAACAAAACATAAAGGCGAGTGTGCTCTTGGGAAATCACCGTTCACCGCGCAATAACTACGAGGGGCTAGTTAACGTTGTCATGGCAACCAAGTCTGTGAACGCCACTCTAGATTGCTCCGATTTAGAATTAGCCGGTCGATTCTGTTAGATTCTCACCGTGAGAAATTAGGTGAAGTGAGCTGTCATTCCATCTAATGCTAAGGATTAACACTAATGACGAGCTCACTTTAAGCTCACTTCACCCGAGTTATCACGTCGAGATTTTTACAAAATAACACTACATAATCTTTATTTGTAAAACATAAGTTGAGTTACATACTGTGTGAGATGTTACAACATAAATAGGTTCTCTATGTTTTGCCGTTAGGCGTACAAATATTATTATCAATTTAATTTTAAATTAATTAAATACTATAACAATTAATGATTATTTTATTAAAATAATGAAATATGATATGAGTAATTAATCAATATTTTTTTCTGTTTTTTTATAGTGTACTTATTACACATATAAAGTTTCAATTGCATAGCTCTTATACTTTATATATACCAATTACTCCGAAAGCTACACGAGAGTAAAAGTTTTCTGAGACATACTGAAATTGTAACAAAGTAACTGAATAAACGAAACGGCAAACAGAACCCAACACATACATCGCCATGATGGTGTACACACAACCGAAATATCGAACATTCAATTCCACACGGGCAAAAGGCGGAAAAAAAGTAACGGTTTTAATCAGCACTGCGTACCAATCAATACCGGTTTATCAATCAGTACACCGTGTATCAATCAGAGCGGTGTATCAATCAAAACCGATGGAGAGATAACGCAATGATTAATGTGTCTGACCGGAGCTTTCACAGGTAAACAATGGTATCTACCTATATTGTGCTGTAACGTGTAATGTCTGGCCCGGGGGAAATTGAAGCTAATGTGGAGAGAGATTATAAAACACTAGCTGCGCCCCGCGGTTTCACCCGCATAGGTTTCGATCCCGTGAGAATATCGGGATAAAAAGTATCCTATGTCTTAATCCTGGTTATAAACTATCAGTGTGCTGAATTTCATCCAAATCCGTTCAGTAGTTTTTGCGTGAAAAAGTAACAAACATCCATCCATCCGTCCATTCTCACAAACTTTCGCATTTATAATATTATTATAATATTAGTAGGATTAGTAGGATAGTAGGATAGTAGGATAGTAGGAAGTAGGATAGTAGGATTTCAAGGGAAAACCCGAAATAGATGACAAGTTCTCTCAACTGTTTCTGTCTCTTTCTTCAAAAGGTCAGTCCTGCGGGGTAATTACGTAACTAATAGTAGCAATGGCATTAATTTTGACAGTTCATCAACATTCATTGCGTTACTTACGTTGTTGAGCAAACAAATTTTTCGAACATAATATGACATCGTATGCCTAATAATTGCATGAGTCTATGTTACTTGATTGATGTATAAATAATAATAATATATGAAGCAATATCCTTCAAAATGATTCAGATTGTGATTGATTGTGTGTGAGGCAATTGGGGTGCCACTACTATACCTTGCGTTTTGTTACACGATTTTTTGATATTTAATTACTGGAAATTAATAAACCTTAACTTCATTTCTTCTCAGAATAGGGTTAGTTTTTTTTTCCACGGGTTACATAGTTAAATAATTTAGTTTATTTTAATTTGACAATGTGAATTTTAAATTAGATTAGGGTTTTGGGTATAGGACGGTAAAGATGAGTAAAATATTGACGGCACGATTGGCGCAGTGGTTGAGTTAGCTTGGTGTTTTATATATAATATGTATGTATTTACAAAAAAAAAAAATGTATGTAAGTAGTTTATCAGCCATCTCGTTACCATAACACAAGCATTAGGTTGCTTAGCTTGGGACTATATGGCGTTGTGTGAAATGTCCAAGGATATTATTGTTAATATTTGTCTCTTGGATAGTTTAAATTTACGAGTAAAAACTTAAAACAATTCTTCTGCTACGACTAGTTTAGATTAGCTAGGTCCTTTATCAATTTCTAGGCACCAGGCTCTATTAATAACCTCAAACCACGTGAACCAATTTACTATTTTTCGAATTTAAACATTATTATTATTAAACAACACATTGTCCTTCATGCTTATAGAACATTAATACGGAACGATAAATAAAAGAAAAGAGTCTTTACAAGAACTTTAACCGAGTGTTTTTAAAACAATTTGTAGGTAAGTAGTAACTACCAAAGTTGGAAAAATATAAGTTCAAACCACCTCATAAAGTACCACATTACTGTCAAGTAAAGGAACAGTATTGCAGGGTTATTTACATGTTTTATTCAGTCCCTAGTGCGACATAAGAATTGCGTTTTACGCAAGTTCCGACAAGTAAATTGTATATCTCGCAGTTCGACATAAAGTTTAGTCTGTGTCGTGTGTTCGTTGCAGATCGCAGAAAGAAGGAGGATATGAAAAGTTTTGGGTTTTGAAGTCAAATCTTTTGCGAGGAGGAAATCGGGAAAGGTCTGAAATAACCGACCTGGCGATCATTGCTCATTCAGTCTTTTCACGCCAAGAGATCAGGACACTAATTTCGTTTCACCATTTTACGTGTTACGCAATTATCCCGCAGGTCTTTGCATGAGGGCAAGTCCAAGATGGCCCTATAAAGCATTGTACCTCTTTCATTCCGGTCCTACAATGAACGTCACATGTAAACTGTGGCTGTTGAGAGGTGAAATGAATTGTCTCAACTTCTTGTGGTTATTAATTTATATTGAATAAATGAAACGGCACTTTACATTGTTGTAATGGCGAACACGCGCGATCGCGACATTAAAGATCGTACGTGTATGCGCAAACGCTGATTCGGTCAGAATCAGCGTTTGCGCACACATTTCATTTACACAATATAATTTAATAAGCAGAAGAAGTTGAGACAATATCATTTAACCCTCAACAGTGGCCTTACATAAACTTTTTGAAGTGACAAGCGTGGTCTAATATTGAGGTAAAGACAAGAATGCTTTAAGGGGTCAAATTGTAGGTACTGAAAGCTCACACAAGCGTAGATACCTAGAGTAATGGGTAGCTCGCCGTCCGATCAGGACCAGGCCCGTGCCGGACGGCGCGTATGTGTTCCACGCGCGCCTCAAAGAGATGTCAGCATCGAAGGAGGGGCCCGTCAGGGCCGAAGCCTGCCGGGGCAGCGGGATTGTCCGAAAGGGTTACCGCTACCCCGGAACATAAAGGGCTAAGGAAGGAACACGGATGGGTTTTAGTCAGTAAGAGTCTGACACTCCCTTCCGCTCCACCCAGAGCGGGAGGGGTCATTTGATGATTTCCCATCCTAAAAAAAAAAAAAAAAAAGCGTAGATACCTATAAATAGAAAAGTATAGTTTCGAAACGTATGTTACAAAACATATCCAGAACCACCGTCATTCCAATGCCCTTTTTGAGCATATCAAAATGACAAATCCCAACTTCTTTTAACCCTCTCTATTCTACATTCCACAATCTTCGTCTGTAAAGTTTAGTCGCAGCCGATAAAGGGTCAACGCAACGCTTGACCCTTTTCACGTTGATTGTACCGTGAGGCCCCGAATTGGTTTCAGAGCCTAACAATTGTAAGGATAAATAGTTAAATTTTGTTTGCTACGCAACGTGTATTGTGTGGACTGGATTGGGTTGTACGTTTTATAGTGGATAGGTACAATGTACAATGGGTAAAGTGATAACGTTTGGGTGATAGAGAAATGGGAATTTTTTTGTCTTTGTTACTTTTTGAACGATGTAGTTCTACAATTATTTTTTCCATGCAGCTAAAAAACAGTTCAGGTGGTGATTCATAGATGACTCCGCCTTGGTGTGTAAATGTGGTGCTGCTCCACAAACGATGGGACATTTAATTACGTGTCCTGTGTGTCCTAAGCTATCGTCTGCAAGTTACAGAAACTGATGGACGCTGCTGATGGCGCCAAACACGTAGCCGATTTGTGGGCCGAGTTCATTTAGTACAACACGATAAAAAGAAAAAGAATGTTCTCGAATTCTCAAAAAGAAAGGCATTGCAATTTTTAATGTCTGGACATCCATTATGAAAAAAAAAAACATACATTTCTTGTTAAATTTCGGTCCCTTTTTCGCATTTAGTAACATACTTATACTACTTGAAACGTTTAAGAAAATGCTTAATTACTTTCATTGATAACTCTGATCGGACCTTACTTAGCTAAGTTTTAATAACTCCAGCCTCTAACAAAATCTTAATAAAATGAGATGAGTACTTACTCAGCAGTATGTAGATATGTGCTCAACGGACCACCTAACAAACCCTAATTCAATGAAGTCAACGACCTAATAATTTGAGGCTTTGCGTACTAAGCTTGGTATTACAGGCCTTGTAATGGCTTGAAGGTTTACAAATCTGCTTTTCTGGTAATAGGTTGTGGCCGTTGCGGGTTTGAAACCTAGAATCAATGAGTTTTGATTATTATTTTATTACGTGTGTACTTTCCTAGATAGAGGTATAGAGGGAGAGAGAGGGGCTTCTGGCTTGCCGCGGTTAGTCTGTGGATTGGTGACCATCTTTACATAACAAGACCCTTCCGTACCTTGTAAAAAAAAGGATGGACAATCAGTCAGCAAACTTTGCCCATTTCTTCAGTGCGTGAAAAGGGGCCTTTTACTGTGTGAAAAATGTTACAGGTAACTATATTTATTGTGTACATAAGTCAGTTGATGGTCGAACTCCCTGCTGGAATCTTTGTCTAACGTGGTAGGTATTATTTCACTCACTCAAAGCACTTATTTCAAATAAACCAATTACAGGCACTTTTCAATTGTCATGGGGTCGGTCAGTCAGAAAGATGACGCTAGTTGCCCATTTCAAAGCGTAGTAAGTCCATATGGAGAAGAACGGACAAGAAACTCCATGGACAATCTTTTAAATCAAAATACGGTTACAAAATATTGTTTAGATCATTCCTGTTGAAATTATTTAAGCATGTTAGAACAATGCAGAACATTAAAAGCGTCTAAAAAAGATTAAAAAAAAAAACAATACTATTCTTCATGCCATGAATGACGGAATTACTTTAAGGTAGATAAGCTTAAATCTTTGAGATAAGATAAGATAATATTTATTTTGTAAAACATGAGTACAGTTTGAAGGTTTTATAATTAATATGAAGTGGCTACATGTTTTGCTATTTATGGCATTCAAAATTAGTTGCACAAGATAAATAATACAAAAACGAAAAGTTCAAAAACAAAAATAAAAACAAACTTTGACAACCGTATCATCGCTTACATAAGTGAGATTGAGGTCAATCACAAGCCAAACCGTTGCAATAAAAAAAAAACACTAATATCTACCTACCACTTCACAAATTACGAGCTTACTTATTATACCGCTCATACTAATTCGTCACCAAATTTGCATAGAAATGGCGTTTTTAAAGCTTTCCCAAAAGCAGTTTAATGGAGGTGTGTAATGTAGGCAGTAATTTATATTGACACGCACGCGATGCCGGGCTATGGGCTAGTAATCAAAACTTCAGCTGTACTGTGATATGCGCGACGGCGAGTTAATAGGCTGTAGGGATTATGTAATTGGGTAAACTTGTGTTTAAATTGCTGTAGTACTAATTACTGATAAAGGCCCTCTCCACCAGGGGAGGTCGCATCAGGCGGCGGCCGACGCGATGACACGCGGGGTTGCGATAGTCAAGGAGAGGATCCGGCAGTTGCGTCTCGAGGTGGCTCTGCACAAGTCCGAAGCCATGTCTTTTCATGGGCTTCGGAACGGGCCACCATCGGGATCCCAACTAACGGTAGGAGGGGTTCACATCGGCGTCGAGACGACGATGAAATACCTGGGTCTCGTCCTCGACAGCCGGTGGAACTTCGTCGAGCATTTCCGACGTTTGGCCCCCAAACTGGAACGGGCTGGGGCCGCTTTCAAGCGGCTCCTGCCCAACCTGAGGGGGCCAAACGCCTCCTGCCGGAGGCTTTACGCGGGGGTCGTGCGGTCCATGGGCGTATATGGCGCCCCGGTGTGGGCGCGTTCACTGCGGCTTCGAGCCGCCCACTATCTGAACGCGCCCCAAAAGGTGGTAGCACAAAGGGGGTACCGCACGATCTCGGGCGAGGCGGCAAGCCTCCTTGCCGGACTGCCGCCATGGGATCTGGAGGCGCGCCTGTATGAGTGGCGCGCGGAGGCACTACGCCGGGGAGAAAACCCGTTACCGCGGCAAATTGCTGCGGAGCGGACGGACCTCCGGCGCGACCTCATGGCGACATGGAAAGAGCGACTGTCGCAACCCGGCGCAGGGCACGCCACGATAGCGGCGGTAAGGCCCCTCTTTGAGGAGTGGCTAGAGAGGCGTCACGGCGTCCTCACCTACCGCCTGACGCAGGTCCTCACCGGACACGGATGTTTCGGGAGGTTCCTGCATATTATCAGGCGGGAGGAAACGCCCAGGTGTCACCGTTGCGGAGATCGCCCAAAGGACACGGTGGAGCATACGGTGGGGGTCTGTCCCGCTTGTCCTCGTAGAGGCGATCGGCAGCGGCGGCGACCTATCGCGTCCGGCTCTGGTCCAAGCCATGGTCCGGGGCGAGAGGGAGTGGGAGGCAGTCACCTCCTTCTGCGAAGCAGTCATGGTAGCGAAGGAGGTGGCGGGATGGGCGAGGGAGAGAGTGGAGAGAGCCGCCCGTCCCAGCCGCCGCGGGAGACGCCCCGGGCGTCGGGAGCCGCGTGACGACTCCCGGCCACCGTAGGCGCGGGCCTGCGGACGGCGAGTAATGGGTAGCTCGCCGTCCGATCAGGACCAGGCCCGTGCCGGACGGCGCGTATGTGTTCCACGCGCGCCTCAAAGAGATGTCAGCATCGAAGGAGGGGCCCGTCAGGGCCGAAGCCTGCCGGGGCAGCGGGATTATCCGAAAGGGTTACCGCTACCCCGGAACATAAAGGGCTAAGGAAGGAACACGGATGGGTTTTAGTCAGTAAGAGTCTGACACTCCCTTCCGCTCCACCCAGAGCGGGAGGGGACATTTGATGATTTCCCATCCTTAAAAAAAAAAAAAAGGCCCTCTCCACACTCTTCCCCTCCATCTTTCGTTGCTTATGTGAACCATAATTATGTCTAAAGTTTGCCACAGAGTTATGGAACGGATTATTCTGGGTATTAAAGTTGTGGACCGGGTTAAGAATACAACAATCCGTTCCATCACTAAAATAACTGAAGACCAATCAATATTTTCGTAATTTAAAATGTTCAAAATCTAGTCACAGTCTCATCTCAGCGACAAACAAATGTCAAAAACTTGTCAAAATGTAGGGAAATTAGAAGTATTTTTGACAGATTGAGACTGATATCAGACTGTGCACATTCTTAAAATTACGAGAATTGCCCCTCTGATGTCACTCGGAAAGCTGCCACGCTTAAATGGGGTACTTCCCGTTGACTTAGAATCATGAAAAATGGCAAGAAGCAAAGGTCAACGACCTCAGCGGAACTAAAGGAAAAAATCCGAAAATCTTAAATTTGTAGTTACATTACAAAAAAAAACCCGTGACGTGAACTCGCACTTGATCGTTTTTTTTTTAATTTAAATGTAGGGGTTCCAGAATCATCATTCTGGCAGTTCAACAATATTCATTGCGTTATTTACGTTGTTAAGCATAATATACATTTTTCGAACATATGAATTATGATAATGTATGATATGAAAAGTATGATATGAAGGATATGATATATGGATTAGCTTATAATATGTGTGAGTATCTAGTTGGCATTCATATATGTCAATGTTAATTTTTATTCACAATAAAACTTGACTTCATCTAAAACTCATGTTCTATGTGAATGCTAACTTGATATAAAATTAAAAAAAAAATAATTACTTTAATTATTTTCTAAAGCATAAAAAAGAATGAAAACTTTCTTAGCAACTCTACTCTTACAAACGTTCAACAGCAAACAGTCATGGCCGCTGAGGTTGTTGACCTCGATTCCCCGGCGATCCATTTCTAATCCTTTCATTGGCCCTAATTATGCTCTTACCGATATTATTGTTACCAATAATGTTTTAAGAAGCGGTTTATTTCCTGAATTGCTGCCTTGAGGACGTTTTAGAATAAGCCCAAGATTTTAAATGGTAGGATTATTATTGTTCCAAATAATTATGGTACTCACAAACTTTACCTTTAGAATAGAATAAAATACACTTTATTATGTAAAGCATATAAGGGTGACAATGGGCGGTTTTATAGCTAAGAGCGATCTTTTAAAGACAACCTTTGGATGGATTAAAAGGGGAAGGATAGACAAATACTGTATAGGTAGTCTGTGGTGTACTATTTACATAATACAATAAATACATACATAAGGTATATTACACTAATCTAAATAAATATATATATAGTTAGTGATTCTTGGTGGACATCTTTAAATTCACCTTTTTTTTTTGGTGGCCCAAATTGTGTTCCACTGCACAAAGAAACGAGGGGTCGTTTCTTCCAAACCTCCCTGTCTTTTGCGATCTCTGGCCATGTTGCCCTGCAAATGTTACCACATCGTCGAGCCACCTTTGCCATGGTCTACCTCGACGGCGATGTCCTCAGGCGTCCAGTGAGTGACGATCTTTGCCCATTCACCTTTCTTGGTATGGTAAAATCAAAATCAAATTATTTGATTTCACATTAACCTATATGGGCACTTATGAAACGTTTGAAGCTAGGTACACGGTTCCAATTGGTCGTTTCCTATGTAGCATAATTGGGTTTTAAGATATTTCTATGTTACAGTGTTTTATCAATTCCTTTTTCATAATAATGGGTATTAAAATAAATAACTAACTATACAGATAAATACAAAAACAAAGAACTTAATTATACGGGTCAGCAGTACACACCGAGACGCGGCCCGACGCGACGCTGCGCGCACATTTTAATAGAGTGACTCAAAATATAACTATATTTACTACACGAAAAGATACACATTTCATTGTGAGAATTCAGAATACGTTGCACCACGCAGCGGTGATCACTGGTCCAGTATCGTCGCGTCGCGTCGCGTCACGTCTCGGTGTGAACTGACCCTAAGCGTCGAAGAACTCGTCCGCAACGGACATGTTTGCCGCATGTCAGATGACAATTGGGCTAAGAGAACCACCGATTGGGTCCCACTAAACGCACGACGCCATCGCGGCAGGACAAGACGAAGATGGCGGGACGAGCTTGACTCCTACCGCAGGGACTGGCCGACACTCGCAAAAGACAGAATTGTTTGGAATAGGGAGAGGGAGGCCTTTGCCCAGCAGTGGGACAGTACAGGCTAGTTAGATTACAACTGAACTAGTTAGATTAGAACTCTATGCAATTCCAAAAAAACTTTTCAAAACTTTTGAGCGACATATCACGATCTGCGACTGGAGTAGGCAACCAGACTGTGAACGTTCATAAAATTACGAGAATTGCCCCTCTGATGTATTCACAAACTCCTGTCCCACCAATTAGTGTCCCTTTTATATGTTGTTATCTCTTCGTTCATTTTTTGCCGCTTTTTTATTGATATCTCACTTATCTCCTTACCTATCGTTTCGGTCAAAATGCCTCCTACCATTAAAACACCTCAATGCTATCAAGATTGTCTCTCCCTTATAATCTTCTTATAATAAAATGGGTTAATTATAGCTCTGGGACTTAACCCGATTAAAAGGTACTTAAGGGCCTTAGCAGACATGCTACTTTTACCTTTACCGATATAGACGTTTTCCTTAAGCTTGTTATAGCGACTGCATGTCGCATGTGCTCTATATTTATTTGTAGCATCATCTATTATATTTTATTTAATTGCAAAACTAGCTGTTGCGCGCGACTTGGTCTGTGATCCAGGATGAAAAGTAGCCTATGTCCTTCTTTAGGTCATGATCTACCCATGTGCCAAATTTCATTCAAATCCGTGCAGCCATTTTAGCGTTAAAGCGTAACAAACAAACATACAAAAACATCAAATCTTTTAATAATAGTTTAGATGTACATTGTACACACAGCTCAGGCTACGACTTGGCTAAACGATTAATACATTCGGGCGCAGTAAGTAGGAACATTTAACTTATAGCAAATTAATTATACTTAACACAAAATATTGCATACTAGAATATATCAGAACATACACAATCACTGCCAAAAATGCAAATGATAGAAAACGCACAATTTTAATGCTACGCTCAAACGCAGGGGTTTCCAAAACGTGAAGCAGCATTGGATGAAGTCGCAAAACCGCCGTTCGCCAGACCTAGAAGTAGCATATCTGCCAACGCCCTTATACTTGGAGATGGCTAAATTGTATCGTAGGGTTGTACAAGCAAACATTCGTATCTACATAATGTTATGGCATACCTTTTGGCTTTATAAGGGCATTCAGCTAATACTTATAGATTAGGGCAGCCCTTGGGATTAGTTGAGTTTGCTGGTGTTGCTATTAAGGTATGTACACAAAACAATGGAGGAATGATTGGACAGTGGCAGTAAGAGTCTGATGTTGTTTTTAGGGTTCCGTACCCAAAGGGTAAAAACGGGACCCTATTACTAAGACTCCGCTGTCCGTCTGTCACTAGGCTGTATCTCATGAACTGCGATAGTTAGACAGTTGATATTTTCACAGAATGTGTATTTCTGTTGCCGCTATAACAAAAAATACTGAAAACAGAATAAAATAAATGTTTAAGTTGGGCTCCCATACAACAATCGTGATTTTTTTGCCGATATTTTATATGTAGTGTTAATTGTTATACTGTATGGTGGTACGGAACCCTTCGTGTGCGAGTCCAACTCGCACTTGGCCGGTTTTTTAATTACCATAACATAACATGATGCCTGTAATCCCCAAAGGGTTAGGTAGAGGTGTACCTTATTTAATTGTAAACCCACATTCCCCCAGTTATGTTTAAGTCCCATGTATTAGGGGGCGAGCCTATTGCCATCAACCGGGCACAAATTGAAATTTCAGGCTGCAACCGAGAATTTCCTGGTGGAAAAATCCAATAACACTTTGCCCGACACGGGAATCGAACCCAGAACCTCGTGCTCAGCGGTAGCGCTTACGACCACTAGACCATCAAGGCAATTAGTTTTTATTAAGTATGATAATATGACGTAACTAACGTTGACGTAAAAGTAGGGTACGAAGGCCTTTCACAAGGTGAACCGAAGACCTGATGAAGGCCGTAGGAATCCGCCGAATTTCGAAGTCGAGGTGCTTGAGGGCGGCCTATGTCCAGCAGTGGACGTCTTTAGGCTGAAAAGATGACAATGATGACGTATAGTTTCTTTAGTTCGTAGAAAATAAAGGTAGGGAAACTAAATAGGGGGGCGTTGTTGGTAAACATTTGTGAAATTGACTAATAACAACAAACAAACACAACACACACTCACACACACATTGACACAATCACAGACACACACACGGACACACACACACACATTGACACACGAAACATCACATAACACACACGCGCCACATGTGTTCGTCAGATTGAGTAACAACTGAAATGTATGAATTGAAATGAATTGAATAACAAGATGGCGGCGCTAGTTCCGATTTTATCACCCGCAAAAAGATTCAGGTACTTTTTTTTTTAATTTTCTTTTGCGTTTGGGATAAGAATATAATTTTATTATTTTGATTAAAAGAAGGATTAGAAGTCTATAAACATAGTTGAATTGTTTTTAATAATAATTATTATTTATTTATCCAGATCATAGAATCCAATTTGTTAGTAATTACATACATATCTTAAACACTAGTGTTAGTACCATCATCAGTAATAAAAACAATAATAGTCCATAGTCCTATTTAACCAGTTGACTTTAGCCACCCAAACCCATAATCCAATATCTATGTTTCCATATCCTGCAATAGTCCTACACCAAACGGGGGTTGTCGTCGGGTGCACTTGCATAGTACCTACTCGTATGAACAGGGATTATCGTCGGTTGAAGCCTCATTTAGTTAAAAACGTCTAACGGGCCTGTGCGAGCTGGCTTCGGCCCCTCGTACGCCTTCCAAACGTCCTGGACCCCAGGGTCCCAAGATATATCAAACAAGAATAATAATTGTGTCCCTTAATTACTCGTATGTCAAAATCATTAATAATACTATAATCAAATAGGTACTTATACAACATCATTAATCAAAATCGCAATAGGTACAAGAACAACATTATAACGTTATTTCTAGTCACGATTTGAAGGCAATCTTATGTCCTGGTCCAGTGTCTGATTATTAGTCCTTCGCCCTATCGGCCACAGTGACCAAAAGGCTGCTGGCGCTGCCCCGCACCCGCCGTACCAGGGAGGTGACACGCTTTTGCATGACGCTATCTTCTTAATCTAATAACGTCACTTATGTAGTTGTACAGTTATGAATTTTACCAATTTCACCCTTGCACTACGTACAAACTTTATATCCATAATATCTTCTAAGAAAAGTGCCTTTGAAATAAACCAAAAAAATCGCTCCAAAGGTACCAAATACCGCACTATTTCAAGGTGCTAAGTCAGCTCGAGGAAAATTATAACCGACATTCACATTTAACCATACAACTGCGAACGACCTACAAGTAAAACGGAAATTCCAAAGTGAGCTTTGATTTGCATGAAAGCTATACGGGGCACTTTTGACCGGCGTAGCGTAGTTTTTCGTCCCTTTGAAAAGGCAGCGCGCGTAGGGTTATTTATGAGTTCTGTGTACGGGCGGCAAGAAAAAACGTAAAAGAAAAAAAGAAAGTTGAAAAATGGGTTTCTTTAAAGGCGATTAAAGAGTAAAGGCATGTTTTCGTTGCTTTGTCAAACTGTGCATAATGAAAAAGGCCTAGTGTATGTACCTGGTTGAATTGTAATCTTTTTTACTGGATTGGTTCATTAACTGTTATACCACTGCTTAATCAGCCTATAATGTTCCCACAGCTGGGACACAGGCCTCTCTGTGAGGGGAGTGGGCAGTAATCCACCACGCGGGCCCAGTGCGCGTTGGTATATGTTACATATCTTAGAATTATTGATTCTAGGACATGCCGGTTTCCTCACAATGTTTTCCTTCACTGTCTTGAGAGCAGTGGTGTTGAAATAATTTACACTAGGTAAGTAAAGCGCCTGTCGGGGTTCGAACCTACGACCTACAACACGTAAGTCGCGGCCTATACCATTTCTGTTAAAACAATGGCATTGTAAATCTCAAGAATTTATATTTTCCAATACACTTCCGACTTCCATACCTCTTAGAGCGTTTACGCCGTACGGCATTTCATACAAACTTTCAAGCCCTTGTTTTTCGAAATGAATGAACCGATTTTAATGAAACTTCATACGCATAAGCAGGATACAAAGGTCTAAAAAGTTACTTAAAAACATTTTCGAAATGTCTTATTAAAAAAAAGATACTTAACTGGAAATCTCTGTTTCTATGCAAAATTTAAAATTTGTCTAATTTGGCTGGAACACTATTTTTCTAAGGTAGCCCGCGAATTTCAAATGTTCTTACGTTTTTTGCAATTTGCTGGTCAGTATTAAGTTGTACGTTGATTAAAATATGATTCGCGGCCGTAACAAATATGTATTTACTGAATTCACAATTTCTTGCACAAAAAATATCTCTTACGCCTAGATTGCCCTAGGCTGTCTCTATATAACTTGTTAGTAAGCCTCATAAAGTCCTTTATGTTTGCATGTAAGAAACTGGCTATTTATTGAAGCATACCACTGATTTCCCATTGGGCTACATTGTTCATTGTCCGATCCAGGTAGCTATTTTACTTTTATTGTTGACGAGCGCTATCCAATTGCTTTTTTTTATTAAACTGCGGTACGGGATGGCAAAAATAGTTGTTAGTTGAAAGGTGGTGTAGAAACGTTTTTTCGGGTTTTCGATCAAAAGTTTTGTGTAGCTTTTAGGCCTATACCGTGCTTACCGTGCCGTGTTTGAAGCACAGTTACAGTTTTGATTGATTTATTGATAACTAGCAGCGCCCCGCGGTGTCACCCGCATAAGTTTCCCGTGGGAATATCGGGATTAAAACTTACTATCCTATATCCTTCCCCGGGACTCAAAATATCTCTATACAAAATTTCATCTAAATCGGTCCAGCGGTTTAAGCGTGAAGAGGTAACAGACAGACAGACACACTTTCGCATTTATAATATTAGTACGGATAAGCACACCAACAGCACGATCACTTGCAAATCAAATTAATTAACGGCTAGAATTGGTATTTCAGTAACCATGCAAATAACAAGTAGGTATGTATGACATTCCACCGCCACACCGCATATATAAACATTAATTATTATTTAATTCATATAGAAAATAAGGCCTGAATTCCTGTTACGCTGACGTCAGTCGCGTACATCGGTCGCGCGTGTACATATACATTGTGTTCTATATAGCACCATACTGCGACGCTGACGTCAGCGGCGCGTATGTTGGTACTCACCGTACGCGACCGACGTCAGCGTAACAGGAATTCAGGCCTTAATATTGTATTTGCGATAGAGCTTTCGCATCATTATCATTATCATCAGCTTACGGCAGTCCACTGCTGGACATAATACCAAGTGCACGCCAAAAAGGTCGATTCTCAGCAACTGTCATCCAGCTGATCCAAGTGATCCAACTGCAACCAGCCACCCTGCGAAATCATCGCTCCAACTAGCCTGAAGGCGTCCTACCTTACCTTTTGCATCGCGATGCAATAATTCTGTGTTTTTGTCATTGACGTTGTCTTGTCTGACTTCTAGCCGGTTTTCTGCATTTTCTGTTTCTTGTATTATTTTCTCCTGTATTTTCTGCAAATAAATCATTCTTAATTCCTCTTTGTTACAAAGCGATTGAAAAGTCTTCTCTTGCGACTGAATTTCTGAAAGGGTTAAGACCGTTTACGACGTACGGTATTTCATAAAACTTTCAAGCCCTTGTTTTTCGTAATTAATGAAACTTCATACGCATAAGCTGGATACAAAAGTCTAAAAAGTTAGTAAAGAACATTTTCATCATTTATACCAATCACGTCTGTGAAGGTTACTCAGAAAAAAAAGAACTGATCTTTCAAGTAACTACAGTCGTTGACCCCAAAAAAATACATGAATTTTGTTTTTTTTTGGTTTTTTCGTATTTATACATATATTATCGATACCCATCACGTCTGCGGAGTTTCGCTAGCTAATTTAATTTCACCCTGTATAATCAACCATCAATGGCCGCCCCAAGCTAATCAAGATTCTTTCATCCCAACGTCTCAAGTACTTATAAACTCCATAAGATTTAATTCCTCCACTGGGTAGTATAATTAATTTCGTAGCCCCTCGCCCATAATTGCGAGACGTTCGTCTTCATTAGAGGTTGCGGTGCCGTTTCATTAGTTTCTGAGTTAACCGTAGGTTGGTACTGGTTCACTACTGAACTGTTGCTTGATAACTGTGTTCGTCATTTTGTGTTTGCATGTGTGTGCGCATACATACCTATAAACAGTGTTCATGATCTATATCACACTAATATTATAAAAGCGAAAGTTTGTGAGTGTGTGTTGTTACTTCTTCACCCTCAAACGGCTGGACAAATTTTGTATGGAGGTAGCTGACACCCTGGATTAAGATATAGGCTACTTTTTATCCCGATATTACAACGGGATCGACATTTATGCGGGTAATAATAAAGCTGAAGAGTTTGTTTGAACGCGCTTCAAGCCCGGTAAGCAGAAGACAACCTCATAGGTTGAATTAAAGTTACCTAACCACCGGTCGCATTTGAAAAATTATTTTTGCATTTGCTAGCCCAATTCTTGAGAAAGGCTTTAAAGGCATCACGCTATAGTCCAATGGAATTTGAACTTTGTAAAGTATGAAATTCAGTTTGTTGTTCCGTAACTTGAAATAAAGTGTGTGATTATTTCATGAGTAGCGGTTTTCTGATTAGGTACATTGGGTTTTAATTAGGCTTATATATCTGACAGTTAAAATCCATTCATTGTTTGTCTTTTGAAGTGATTATACAAATCATTGTTTGTAGAAAATTGCTTTTAGTACCTATTGACTTTCAAGTTTTTCAAGTAGATATGAAAAGGGCTTTTAAAATCATTGCTATAATCAGCCTATAATGTTCCCACTGCTGGGACACAAGCCTCCTGCGGCGAGAGGGAGTGGGCCGTAATCCTCCACGCGGGCCTAGTGTGGGTTGGTAGATTTTAATGCCTTCAAATTTTTTGGTTCTAGGACATGCCGGTATCCTCACGATGGTTTCCTTTGAGAGCAGTGGTGATGAAATTATTTACACAAAGTAAAGCGCCTGCCTGGGTTCGAACCCACGACATACAGCTCGTAAGTCGGAGCCGATATCACTGGGCCAACACTGCTCTCAATTGGGGAATACAAGAGTAGATAATATTTGTATTACTAGCTGCGCCCCGCGGTATCACCCGCGTAAGAGAAAAGGTGCATTAGATCGATGTTTAGACTGCAAACAACGGACAGCTGTAAATCTTATTTTATAGAACGTAAGATATTGACATTGCCCTCATTATACATCCTGGAAACAGTAATGTTCATTCAATCCAATCCTAATTTATTTCAGCGTTTGTCTGATGCTGTCCCTAGGAATAGACGTGATAATTTCAAACTCTGTGTTCACGCCGCTAAAACAGCTCTTATGCGTAAGAGCATCTTTTGCATGGCTCCGACTATTTTTAATAAATTGCCCAAATCATGGAAAACATTAAATAAATCTGCTCTTAAAAGTAAATTGAAGAGTTTACTAACTGAAAGAGCATATTACAGTATAGCAGAGTTTATGAAAGAGGACAATTTTCCTCGTTTTTGAGATGACAATGTTGTATCTTTTGACATGTTATTGAGCTATAGTATTTTTTGGAATAATAATTTGGAATTTAAATTTTTTTAATGACTGTAATTCATATTTATTATTGAACAATCTATTTAAAGACTACTTTGACATTGAATTGTATCTAAAGATATACTAATTGAATTGTAATTATCCCTAATCTTTAATGAATTATAATGACGAAATGTAATGTTGATTAATATTGTCACGGTTTAAGCACTATCTTTCCTACCAATTTGTACGCCACGATATGCGGCTAAGCATGAGAACTTTCTGTATCCCATTATTATCTTGCATGCAATGTATACCATGTTTAAACAAATAAAATTTACTTACTTACTAAGTGTCGATCCCGTAGGAATATCGGGATAAAAAGTAGCAAACTCAAACTCAAAGCATTTATTTCAATTAAACCATTTACAGGCACTTTTGAATTGTCAATAAGTCGGTCAGTCAGAAAATATGAAGCTAGTTGCCCATTCCAAAGCGTAGGTACCTATGGAGAAGAACGGGCAAGAAACTCCATGGACACTCTTTTAAATTATATTTTTACAAAAATATTAGTTACATCATTAATGTTGAATTTATAATTATATGTGAGAACGATGTAATAAAATAAAAAAGACGTACGTGTTAAGAGCGTCCAGAGTACAGCGAATAGTACTTAACAAAACAACAATCCAAAAATAAAATAATTTAAAATAAGCCGAGCCGTTCACGAACATGACGCATAGCCTATCTATATGTTAATCCAGGGTGTCAGCTACTTATAATTTTTTTATCAAAATTGGTCAACAACAACAAACATATAAACACACACACACACACTCACAAACTTTCGCCTTCATAATATTAGTGTGTGTGTGTGTTTTATGTTCACAAAAATAAACATGAACCAGATTGCTAGAACCACCATGATGAAAACCAGTCAAAGACGAAGACAAAGGAAAGATATTTTCCAACATTGCATCATGAGAGTTGCTTTATATGACAGCGGTAGTAAACTATATTTCCGATATAACTGGCCACGTGGGAAATTAAAGAAGAAACGTTACGGTACTTTATGATATCCGATGTCTGAACCGTGGATACCTGACTGGTAATAGATTTTAATTTATATTTTTATAATCTACAGGAATATACCTAGAGGTCGGTACGGGTAGTCAGAATCCCAAAAGTCTGACAACCAGTCATAACAAGGGGTATCGTGTTGCCCTGTAACTGGATAGTGGAGGCCAGATAGGCAGTTGCTCCATGTGAAATACTGGTATTCAGTTGCATCCGGTTAGACTGGAAGCCGACCCCGACATAGTTGAGTATAGGCTTGGCAGATTATTTGATTGACTAGTGACCTAAAAGGTTTTGATTTAATTTATAGGTTAGCTGCAGGTTGTATTACTTCAACTTATTTGACACTAGCAGCGCCCCATGGAAGTCTCCTGTGGGAATCAAACTATCTCTAAACCAAATTTCATCTAAATTGGTTCAGCGCTTTGAGCGTGACTAAGTAACAGACAGACAGACAGACACACTTTCGCATTTATAATATTATTTTTTATTTTACTTTAATAGTTACACATTACAATTTTAGTGTGACATAATGAATTAAAAACTATGTAAACGTGTAACCCATATCAATGTCCGCGAAATAATGATATATTATGGATTGAGTTGTGGTGAGGAAAAATATTGTAATGGTCTTACTAATATCGACCGTGGATATGCCCAAAAATTTCAATTACAACCGATTATGCACTTTCCATATGCTGCTAATTTCCACGACCTTCACTAGGTCTGAAATTGTCATCACAACTGAGCAGGCACGCTGATCCAACCTCGTTGCTTTTCTGTCCATGAAATTTCTTGCCCGTTCTTCTTCCACTATCTTCATCAACAATGCTTTGGCATTCCAAAGCTTAGTAGGTTCATAATTCTAACTGTCCACTCCTCCTCCACCACTCCTTGACCATTCAAAAGTGCTAGTAATTAGTATAATTGAAAAAAAGCTTTGAAATTGTGGAGAAGAGGATTTTATTCTACGACGATAACCATTCTGCTGAAAAATCATCAAAACTTTGAATAATTTTACAGTACACAAAAAGCCTGCAGAATTAAACGAAACTCTTATTTATTATTTTACTAGCTGCGCCCCGCGGTGTCACCCGCGTAAGTGTCGATTCCGTGGGAATATCGGGATAAAAGTAGCCTTTAAGTTAATCCAGGGTGTCAGCTACATCCATACAAAATTTTATCAAAATTAGTCCAGTCGTTTGAGCGTGAAGAAGTAACAAACATATGAACACACATACACACACACACACACATAAACCTTCGCCTTTATAATGTTAATGTGATTCGAGACCACATCAACAATTTCCAGTCATTCTTTTTGCGAAATTATAAAATTCGCCCGTTACCACAGACCGTTACAGAGTCACATGAATGATATTTTTGAAGCGCAAAGGCAACAAAGGGCTGCGAAACGAGCCGTATCTTATTTGAATAAGTCGCGGCATGAAAGCTTGCCCGCGCTCACTATGAAACTGGCGAGCCATAGTGCATGGTTGAACAGTAGTAAAGATAAAAAAAAAAAACATCTAACATTAAAGACTCTAGTAATAAATATATAGTAATATGTTGCATGTTAAATGTCTGAAACTTAGTTACTAACTTTAAGACCATCACTTTATCAATACCTATCGTAACTAATATTATAATTAATGTGAAAGTAAGTTTGTTTGTTTGTTTGTTACCTTTCACGCCTAAACTACTGAACCGATCATCCTGAAATTTTGCATAATAATACGTTGTTAGGTGTACAGAAACGGACATAGGGTACCTTTTTATGATAATAGATGGCGCCACGTGTCTTTTGAGTCATGATTTAATTATAGGGTACCTTTTTATGATAATAGATGGCGCCACGTGTCTTTTGAGTCATGATTTAATTATATTAGAAAACTTTAGAGTTTAGAGTATTTTTTTATTTAAGCCTAATACATTTGTGAGTCTAGACTCTGAAAAATCAGTCTATCGACACTAGACTCTTTCTCATCCTCATATAAATGCGAAAGTAAGTTTGTTTGTTTGTGTGTTTGTGCTTTCACGTTAAAACGGCTGAACGGATTTAGATGAAATTTGGCACATGGGTAGACCATGACCTAGAGACGGACATAAGCTACTTATCATCCTGGATAGCAGACGAAGTCGCGGGCAACAGCTAGTTGAAAAAGAAGGAAGGTTATGAATAAGAATTTTTTACCAACCTTGCCTGTTCAACAAGTGGAGAAAGGTCTCTCTAGTTATAAACTTGCATAATCATGTCACGTCAGCCTGGTAGAATGATAATGTTGTTATTGTCATATAATCCTCTCCGATCCTCGCCCTATAAACCTGTTATTATTATTATAAGCCTGTGTTGTCCCACTGCAGGGCAAAGCCTCCCTTCCCTCTTTCCACTTTTCTCGGTCTACTGCGATTGTGGGCCAATCCATTAAAATCAAATCTAATCATTTATTTCTTTGCAAACATGGGTATAGTAGGTACATAGGTAGGTGTTTTTATAATAAAATTCTCCATATTTAAGCGTCACATGGCCATGCAAAGGTTTAGAATTCCAAATAAAATATCAAATGCAAGTGGCAGATCATTGGAATTACAATAGTAAAAAAAATATCAGCGTGGTTAAAAAAATAAATAAATTAAGACAATGAGAGGATCACAATAATTATGTCAATCAGTTAGTGAAACATTATTAATTATGTCAATCAGTTAGTGAAACATTATTAATTATGTCAATCAGTTAGTGAAACATTATTAACAAAATCGTCAATCGTGTAATAATTTTCCATAATGAAAAATTAGTTTAGCGCAATGTAGTCATATTTTTTATAATATTAGGTACTCATATTATATGTAGGTGGGTGTGGTGGTGTGGTGGTGCTGGTGGTGGTGGGGCAATACCAAAAAACTTTTTTTCTTTAGTGCAGTTTTACATTTTACTAATGAGTCCAGCTCATCCCGCCATCTCTTTCTGGACCTGCCGCGTAGTCGTTTCCTGCTATTTGTGATCCACTGAGTTGTGGTTTTTGCGTATTGCTGCTCTGACATGCGGCAGATATGGCCAGCCCAGTTCCACTTTAGTCCAGCAGCTGTGAGGCCAGCTTCCGCTATTTGTGCTTTGTAACGAAGCATAAAGGTCCTAATGCAGTCTCTGAGTTTGACACCTAATATACTTCGTTTCATACACTACGCCTGTGTTATGCAAATAAATGGTTTGTTTCGATTAAAAAGCACATGCAGATATTCCAATTTATTATAGCTATAAAAAGCTCGTTAAGCCAGGTTTACTTATGCATTAATTTTCTAGAAAATAATATGACAACTAATTCCTGGAAAAGAAAGGGTAGTGGTTGACATTCCAGGAGTGCCTGTACAGGCAGCAATTTGGATTTGCATGTCGTGGGTTCGATTCCCACACGGAACAAATATTTGTACGAGCTACAAGTATTTGTTCCGGGTCCGGGTGTTTTATCTATAATATGCATGTATTTACAAAAAAAAATGTATATAGTAGTTTATCAGCCATCTCGTTACCATAACACAAGCATTAGGTTGCTTAGCTTGGGACTATATGGCGTTGTGTGAAATGTCCAAGGATATTATTATAATTATTATTATTTATTAAAACTGTGCTACGTACTCTTAAAAATAGGTAAAATGCTCAGTTGCCAATAACGTTAACAATTGTAAAGTAATACTTTTCTGCGTCTATCTGCAGTTCCATACAAGTTTCATTCTTATCTTGTTTGACATCTTCGTTTGACGTTGCACGGTTCGTCTTCGTTTTGTTTAGGGACAGCTTTATAACTGTCAAAGTTTACTCATGGAAATTCTCCGCTACGTTCTCGGGGTATCAGTCAGAAAAAAGCGATAAAAGTCAAAACTTTTACTAGGTAAATCTTCTCAACATAAATTATGTTTTCAAATCTGTAGCCTGAAATCCAAATGAAAAAAAAAATACGGTTTTATACATATCTTTATTCAATTGAAGTTTTTAATCATCGAGATTCACTCTGCATGCTCGGTTGCTTGTATTTACATTCGTACACCGTGCGATTAGCAAATTTGTTAAATAACTTTTGTTACCTTGCAATCATTTTTGAATGAAATGTATGTTGTAAGCAGTTAAAACTACATATCTGTCATAAGCTTTGAAAGGTGAATCACTAGCCTCATAAAGTGCCTAAAATAATGAGTTACACTTAGAGTAAGTGCATTTTGTTTATTGTTCCTTTGGTAAATACTTAAATATACTTGAAAATGAAAATGACTCATGTGTTTTCTTAACAAAGAATAGAAGTCTTCAATTTAGTACCTAAATATTTTTCTCTTCTCGTTTTGTTTAAATTCTTAACGTCTCACACGTTTGCCCGCCTACCTGTCTAAACACCCCACGCGTCGGAGTAGTTGAATGGGTGAAGTCATTGTTTTCACAATGACAATAGAACAATGACTATACTTGTGTACACTTGGTGTAACGTTGACGTTTCGAGCACTTTCTCTTATGTACAGTTGGTGTACACTTGACGAACAAGAAGACAACTTGAAGCTTATCTCATGTTTAAATCTTCAATCAAGCAGCAGTATCTATCCGCCCATCTCGCCGCCGGACGACCGACACTTCGTCTCCCAGTCCTTGGACACCACTTGGTCAATGCATTACTCCACCTGTCATCACAGCGCATTTCCAGGTTTCCTGCCCAACAACTCCATTTGAGTTCCTTAATTCGTTTTCCGATGTCTTATAGTACTATAGTACTCGTAGTTAACACTCATCTTCTAATATATAAAATTCTCGTGTCACAATGTCAGTTACCATACTCCTCCGAAACGGCTTGACCGATTTTTATGAAATTTTATATGCACATTCAGTAGGTCTGAGAATCGGCTACTATCTATTTTTCATACCCCTAAATCGAAACTTACGCGGGTGAAACCGCGGGGCGCAGCTAATAAACTTATAAAAAAAGATGGACTCCGCGCCACGCATATCGAAAGTGAAGCACCGTACTGATCTATGTGTGCGTGATTGACGATTGACGCTGTCGTGTCTCGTAATGGCGGCCGATCGCCATACTATGATGTAAATGTGAGCGTGAGGCGTGTTTGTACAAACGGTCGCCCATGCTTACTGTGCTTCATTTTCGATATGCGTAGCGCGAAGTCCATCTTTTTTTATAAGTCTATACACTATCTACACTTAAATCTGTAACAATATTTTATACCAAAAGTCTAACAAAGCAAAAAAGTATATAGTTTAAGTGTTTACAAGACAAAATAATGTGAGTGGAAACGCTGACTGGAGACACCCAAGGAGGACATGTAGTGACCTTATTGGCGATGTTCTTAAAAAAAATTCTCAGGTGCGTAGTACTCGCAACCAGTGGCGTGCGTGTATGAACAGATGTATGAATGTAAACAAGATAAAAGGAGCAAGTGAGGATCGCAGCAGGCTGGTGGCGTTCTGTACTTTCTGCCTGAAGATGGCGTGAGTGAATGTATTGTATTTTATATCAACACGAAAAATTTCAAACTTGCGCTACTCCATATCCTCTACTATGTAGGTTCAACAGTCGTTATTATGAATTTCATTTCACGCTGACCGGCCGCAGTGGTGTTTTTACATCACTCTGTGAGAGCCGCGCCAAATAGAAACAAGTTATGAGAACGGCTTTTGCCTCGTGTTTAATCGAATGTCAAAGTTAAATGAGTTTCTTTGATGCAGCTCTGATACTAGAGTGGATTGGTTTTCGTTTTTTTTTTTTCATTTTGTATTACCTATTTTGTAGGATTGCATTGGAGTCGTGTTCATGGATATGGTTTGTTTCTTTTTTATTAATGACATATGTGGTCAAAGGATTCGTCGAAGAGGGAATAATTATAAGCCCTATGTATTTTTCAGGCGGGGATTTACCGGACAAACAGTATTATGAGCAACCAATTTTAACATGATTTTGTGTTTTGAACAACATGGACTTAGATACTCATCTATATCACCATCATCTGCTTATGTTGGGGTCGGTTTCCAGTCTAACCGGATGCTTAGCAGCTGAAAGTATATGAGTGACTGCCTATCTGACCTCCACACTTGAATATGAGAGCCTGTCTATCTGAAATAAATATATAATTTCTGAATGCCAAAATGAATTGTTATGAAAATGATACAGACATAATATAACCTATTTCCCCAAATGTTCCCAAAACGATTACAATGAGACAGTTCATGTAACCCATTACTTATAAAATTAATTCTCCATAGCGTAAGCATCCCATACTTAACAGCTATTAACGCAAAACTCCATACAATCCATTATAGGGTTGCCACAAAACAATTATTTACACAGTAACGACTTACAATTTTAAATTAAAACAGAGTCGTTCGCAATAAGCGCGCCGTTTTCCATGCTAAGTTTAGTTTACAGGGTTAGGGTGATGTCACATTGGGCGAATTTATTTCCTACGTGTATTATTATTTTTGTGGCTGTGTATAAGCTGAGAGTTGCATAGAGAACCATGGAGCGTTTCATGCTTGGCATCAGGCTAAACGGCCGAGTTCTAACCATAATAAAAAATCGAAATCAAAAGTCATTTATTCAAATTAGGCTGAGAATTAGCACGAAATTAAATAGGACAGCCCCCCAAAACGCCCGCTTTCACCACTTCCTAGTATTTTTTCTGGGGTGAAGAAGTGGCGCAACAAACTCTCCAGCAGCACAGCTGTCTGTTAATTTAAAAAAAAACTTGCTTCTAAACAATTAAAATCTATGTTTGGAACTCTGCGGAATATTCGAAACATCGAGATCACGAAGATCTTTGACAATGGAAAAGTATTATGATCATAATCAGCCTATAATATTCCCACTGTAGGGACACAGGCCTCCTCTCTGTGAGAGGGACTGGGCCATAATCCACCACGCGGGCCCAGTGCGGTTTGGTAGATGTCACATGTCTTCGAATTTTTGGTTTTAGGACATGCCGGTTTCCTTACGATGTTTTCCTTCACCGTTTTGAGAGCAGTGGTGATTGAGTAAAGCGCCTGTCTTTGTTCGAACCTACGACCTACAACTCGTAAGTCGCGGCCAATACCACTGGGCCACCACTGCTCTGCACAGCTGTCTGATCAGTTAAAAAAAACTTGCTTCCATACAATTAAAATCCATGTTTGGAACTCGGCGGAATATTCCAAACATCGAGATACGAAGAACTTGGAAATGGAAATTTAAGCGTATTGGAGAACTTAAATACTATTTGGGCAGGACACCTGGCCAGGCGCAGTGATGACAGGTGGAATGACGCTGTGACAGAGTAGCGTCCAAGGACAGGAAGACGGTCGACGGTCGATGTCGGTCATCCGGCGGCGAGATGGGCGGACGACATGATGATAAGGCTGGCACAGGAGCGTGGGGGATTGGCACAAGAAAAGAGAGGTCTGTGCCCGGCTGTGGGTGATGTCGGGCTGTAGATGATGATCACGTCTTTTATTTTGCTGCTATACGAGAACGGGGCTTATGGCTAAGTAATAACAGCCGCATGGGTCGATCGATCAGGTTAAACTACTCTTGCCGCGGTTGGTCCGTGGATGGCTGACCATCTTCACATACCAAGACCCCTCCGTGCCTCAGAAAGCATGTTAAGCCGTTCTTTGATAGTCGTTACGTGTCGTCAGTTGCCCGAAAGACTGTCAACCAGTCTTACCAAGGGGTTTCGTATTACCCAGTAACTGGGTTGTGGAGGTCAGATAGGCAGTCGCTCCATGTAAAATATTGGTATTCAGCTGCATCCGGAGACGACCCCAACATAGTTTGGAAAAGGCTAGGCAGATGACGAGAACAGCATATTAGTGAAGGAACTCGCCTGATGGAAAGCGATGGATGAGGTCTATGATGAAACGAGCGTACCCAGAAGATGCCTGTTCACTCTTGCTTTTAAGGCAGGAAGGTTAAATGAGGATGGGAACACAGACGCTGCTAGAGAGTTCCACACTTTGACTGTGCACCAATAATGATATCACTTAAGTAAATTACCCCCACATTAAAGTTCCTAGTTAACTCAACATTGTGTTGTCGCCCTTAACAACGTAATTGATCGCCGGCTGTGCGCCTTTACGACTAAGTCCTAAATTAGCATAATAATTTGGTTACACTCTGTATTACAGGAGGGTTGTATACGACAATGTTAGTTTTGAAGTACAGGTAAAAAAGTTAAAATGTACACGACGAAATAAATACGTTTTCCATTTTGAAAGAGACAATAACCACAACAAGCTCTCTATGTAAAGAATCATCATCATCTACAGTCCAACTTCACTTACTGCTGAGCATAAACAATTGCTCTGGGTGTTTTTTTTTTACCGTGTCGAAATTTTTACAGGGTGTTCTTCACATGAATATGAACAACTTTAATTATGGGACTAACTTAGAAATCAGGAAAAAAAATCAGCTGTTTCGTAAATTTTGGTCTAGTAGGTATTGAACTTTTGTATTAAACAGCAAAGTTGTCGACATAGCTCACAGAATAAGCAAGCTGAAGTGGCAATGGGCCGGCCATATTAGCCGTAGAACTGATGACCGTTGGAGAAGACGTGGTAAACGTAAGGTTTGACGCCCTCAGGCTAGGCGGAGCGACGATCTTCGCAGAATGGCTGGTAGCAGCTGGATTCGAGTTGCCGAAAAGAGACCTATGTCCAGCAGTGGACTGCTATAGGCTGCTGATGATGATGATGATAATGATTAAACAGCTGTTTTTTTCGGGATTTCTGAGTTGGTCCCATAGTGAAAGTTGTTCATATTCATGAGTAAAACACTGTAAAAATATGTATACGGTATACCTCTCTTTTCTTGTGCCAATCCCCACGCTCCTGTGCCAGCCTGATCCTGTGATCCAGGTTCTACCCGTAAAGGCAACAATTTCATCCGCCCGTCTTCGCGGCGCCGAACGACCGACACTTCGTCTTCTAGTCCTCGGACGCTACCCGGTCAGTGCTTTAGTCCACTTAAGGCTTTTTTTTTTGTGAATGGCATCTCGCTGTTCATCCTATGAGGATGGCTACTGCATAACCGGACTTTCCTGTGGATGCCTTAATTAAGGCCTCCAGCCAAGGCTAATATAAAACTTAAAAACTAAGCGACTACGCTAAGGGCACCCCCCACGGGGTTCGGACCTCGGTTTAGGGCGTCGCTGGAAGAGGACAGCAAGGGACAGGCTGGATCGGTAATCCACTTAGGGCGCATTCCACCAAACTTTTATAGTTACCTAGAATAAGTCTTATTCCAAGAATAATTTTTCAATTTTTTTGAGATTTTCCTTAGCAGAACTGTCAGATGTAAATTTTATTCCACGGATAAAAGATAAAAATCAACCCTTAGTGTGAAGAATAATCCCGACTTTTTATATATAAAAAAACGATATAAAATACCTAAAACGTATAAGTAAATAAACTTGCGCAAAAACAAAACAATGAACCCTTTGGAAAAAATATTTTTAACGTCTACATATTTCTTTCATTTTTATTTCCCGTTTTGACCGCAGTAAAAAATAACTTTTTCGCATGCAGATTTCGCACACGAATGAAAGGTAATTTAGATATTTCCAATTCTTATTTATTATTACACCTTTCGCAGGATTAAAAGGGTACCTACAGAATTAAGCTTCAAGCCGACCATGTACTTAGGTTAAGAATTTTAGCCATCACGATACGACTACATAAGGTGTCTTAAGTGAAAACATAGTGTAACAAAACTTAACAACAAAAATGCCCCGTTGGTCTCTTGGTCACAGGCGCGATTGCTGAGCATGGGGTCCTGGGTTCGATTCCCGGGTCGGGCAAAGTGTTATTAGGTTTTTCCATTGGGAATGTCCTAGTAACAGCCCGGAGTTTGGAAGTTGTCAGAAGTCATAGACTCGTGGCTTGAAAAGCACGTGAACCCGTTAGCCCTGCCCCATGCTCTGTCTCTGGTCGTGTCGGGTTGCCATCCCAACGGACTATGAGAGTGAGGGGAGAGAGAGTGCATCTGTCTGTTTGCGCACACACCTGTGCATCTGTGACCTTATTTATACAAGTTATTATTGTATAAGTTACATTATAGTTAACAGTCCATGGATAAGTCTTGATTTAGTTAAGTTACGCTTGTGTCATATAACCTTTAAAAGTCACTGTCAGTTATCAAGTCATTTGAAATTAAAGTATCGAATGACTGTTGCTGTCAGATAAATAAGTTGGCGACATGATTTAGGCTCGAGCATGGCTCCGGAGTGACAAGTTGTAAGTAGTATTGGCCTGTGGACATACCTATATACAGGTTGAAATTGAAAACATGCGACAAATCGAAATGGGAGATTGTACATGATGAGTACAATCTCCCATTTCGACTTTTCGAATGTTTTCAATTTCACCCTGTATAATTACTTTGAATTCATAACCAACACTTACCAATTAATAATTATCGATCCTCTGAAATTTCAAGACATCGTCGATTATAAAGGTCTTTCACATTACGCATAGTAAGCGCACGTGTTACGAATGCTAAGTTACTTTTACAACTGCGTCGATATTTATTGCCGTTTCACGTTTTACAGTTTATTCAAATTTATTGTTTTTTATTGTTTTTATTTAATTGGGATTTCACTGTTGAATTTATGATTGAAGAAAATCTTAATAGGTCCACACATTTAAAAACATGGAATTACAATATTATCGGTCCCTAAGTTGGGTGTTAAATATTATTATTTAATTTTTAACAATTGATCTCTGGCACTGAGGCAACGAGATGTGGTCGCGCACAAAATATTTTTTTCTCCACTATCGGTTTCATCATCTGCCCAACTATGTTGGGGTCGGCTATCATTCTAGCCGAATGCAGCTGCATACCAATATTTTGCATGGAGAGACTGCCTATCTTACCTTCACAACCCAGTTACTGGGTAACACGGTATCTTGCCAAGACTTGTTGTCAGACTTTCGGGCTTCAACAACCTGTAACGACTGTCAAAGATCTTCGAATGACGGCCGGGACACGGAAGAGTCTCGGTATGTTATGAATTGAACCCATCCACGGCCCGACCTCGGCTAGCGTTGCTTATCTTTGAAGATCGACCCGTACGGCTGTTATTATTTAGCCACGAACCCCTCTCGTCTCGTCCTCTAGCCCGTCCCTTCACTATCAGTTTATAGTACTATAAATAAAATATGTCTTATGTTGCTGTTTTATTTATGACTGTATTGGTTTTCCACAACATTAAAAACTCAAAAATCAAGATACCTACATTTTACAACCCCACTTATGCTGCCGTCTCTTTCACTCCCGCTTCCATAAATTCCGGTAATGTAGTGTCTGGGCTTGATAACGAGATTTACACGTAACGTCTCGGCTGACAGGCGACATTATCGCTGAGCACGGCGCGTTATTTACGTACCGTGTGAAACATCCTTACATAGACAGGTGGTGGTGATTTGTGGACGGTACTTATTTGTAATGCGGCTTTGATTTTTTTTGTAGTCTTCAGGAAAGATAGTGCTTAGGCCTACGAATTATAAAATTTGTAGGATTAGGCATTTTTTCTGAAAATGAAAAGAATTTGACTGTCTCGTTGCAGCAGCAGCATGAGGTCATGGGTTTGATTTCCGGGTCGAGCAAAATGTTATTGGGTTTTTGCATCTGGACTTTTTCAGTAGCAGCCCGAAGTCTGGATTTGTGTCCGATTGATGGCAATAGGCTCGCCGCCTAGTACAGTGGGTCTACTAATAGGTACACTTCTGTCTAACCCATAGGGGAATACAGGCTTGATGATATGTTACGATCTGTAAGATTTTTATCGTGTTTGAGTAGTTGTCTCGTCGTTTGAGTAGCTACATTGATCCATAACTTCTGCAAGTTCTTCGAATCATCTACTCGTATCTAACTGATCTTACTATTCGCCTTTTTCGTATTTATCAGCAGAAGTATTCTGTGAAAAACTCACCGTAAAAACATAAGTGAAGTGACCTTGGAGTGAGCTGTCAGTAGAAGAAAATATGTTTATTTACTTACGGTAAACATGACGCATAAAAAGAATGCAAACAATAATAATATCAAGTTGGGGGAAACATGAGTCAATCCACGTAAAACGGCCATGGCTCTGCATACCTACCCTATACGATACAGAGCCCCAGCGCTGGTTTTCAGCGACAGCCAGCGTTGCCGTGTCAATCTTAAGCATCGGGTGGAATGACAACGCTCTTCATGCTCACTTCACCTAAGTTTTCACTTTTCACAGTGAGACTTTTACGGAATAGATCGGCTCTTTCGTTCGCTATTAATTTTATTTACACACATTATTATTCCTTTACATATATCCAGAATTATACAGAGAGCCATAGACATATAATGACCCCATATAGAAGTAATCGGTAGTACATAAACAGACGCACAAAACTCGTTTACTCTCTGTAACACAACTTGTCAAGAATTACAGAAGCTATACATTTTTGATTGATTCCTGATCGAAGATCGCCCTCCGCCACATTGTCTTTGGATTCCTTTGATGCCAATCGTTTAATATTCTGCCGCGGATCGTCAAATCAAGGGAGATACGGTAAAACTGTAGGAACAGAAGATTTTGTTAACATGTTGTGAATACAGGGTGCAAGGAACATCGCCACGCAAACCTTACCACGAATGCAGTACATGTAACATGAGTCTGTCTGTGTATGCGCCTCAATGCACACTCAGCTTGATATTTAGCTAAAAATATTTACTTATTCTGTGGTGTGGTGTGTGGCTATGGCCTGCCATTGGCCATGATTCTGCGAAAGCGTCTTATCCCCCGTATTTCTATGATTCAACGCTGTTAATAGATCTTTTGTTTCCAAAACAAAAGGCTATCGTTACATTGTCTCGGGGACATCATTAGCGGAGATATTTCTTGTTTTGTACGTAATTTTACCATTGTAGTTTATTTGGTTTTTGTTGGTATTTATTGTAGTTATTATTCAATATTTTTTGCGAAATAAAATAATTTAATAAATAATGATGAATTCTGTTTCTGTAAGTAGGTGTGTACCTACATGTGAATCATATTTAATAAAAAAAACGATGAGATCGGCGTTTCGAGAGGCCGAAACAATCTCAGAGGTCATATTAAAGTCTCTTTTAAAGTCCAGACTGTTGGTCAGATCAAGTGAGAACCACATTTCAGCCATACTAATATTATAAATTCGAAGGTAACTCTGTCTGTCTGTCTGTCTGTATGTTACCTTTTCACGCCTAAACCACTGAACGGATTTCGATATAATTTGGTAGAGAGATAGATTGCATCCCGGGGAAGGACATAGGATAGTTTTTATCGACATACCTTGCGGGCGAAGCCGCGGGCGGAAGCTAATATTATTATATTGCTGTTAGAAATGGTTTTTGAGGAGAGAACCACACAGATTAAAAATACCACGTGTTTGACAAGCCTTTGTTTTGAAATCATTAAAAGGTTTGTAGTTGTTTTTGAAAGATAAAATGGAAGAATGCTGAAAATGATGACATTTACAAAAACAAAAGGTTTTTCTTATATTTTAAATAATACTTATTAGTAATTAGCTATTGTGAATCAGATACAAGGGCAGCAAAAGTAGCGCAAAAGCAAAAGGGCGCGGGCCTGCGGACGGCGAGTAATGGGTAGCTCGCCGTCCGATCAGGACCAGGCCCGTGCCGGACGGCGCGTATGTGTTCCACGCGCGCCTCAAAGAGATGTTAGCAGATAAGGAGGGGCCCGTCAGGGCCGAAGCCTGCCGGGGCAGCGGGATTGTCCGAAAGGGTTACCGCTGCCCCGGAATATAAAGGGCTAAGGAAGGAACACGGATGGGTTTTAGTCAGTAAGAGTCTGACACTCCCTTCCGCTCCACCCAGAGCGGGAGGGGTTATTTGATGATTTCCCATCCTTAAAAAAAAAAAGGGCAGCAAAAGTACCTTGGTCAATGGCCTAAAATTCATTTATAATCATGTCTTGCCGATGTTTTCATTCAATTTTTCTTCCCAATATATACATACCTATCTATTATAGAAAATCAACATTTAAATGAATTAAAATGATATTGATTTAATATGAAAACCATAACAGAGCGAAGAGGTTGGGAGCAAATATTATGTTTAGCAAGTTAGTGTGAGCTCGATATCGGTCGCCGCCCGGCAAATTGCTTTGCACTGGTTTATCTTAACAATTGATCGACAACCTTAGTTCTAGGGCTGGCTACGAGTGAACCTTTCCAGACTCGTGGTGGAGGGAGGGAGACTGTTTGGGGTTAAAGTTCGTTTTTTAATCTCAGAGACTAATCTGACATGTGTAATGTCAAACTTCTATAATAAAAAAAGCTAACACATAATCTCTGGGATTAAAAAACGAACTTTAGTTAGTACCTACGCATCTACATGGAACTCTGTTCGAAAAAAAGGTTGTTCGAATAGTTTGTGAACGTTATTATCTAATGAGCTGGATTTTTGTGTCAAACAACACCCTATAATTGCGTAACACACTATCAATTTCAATCTGAATCAATTTGAAGGATATTGCTAATCCATTGATTCGTATGTTAGAAAAAATTATCTGCTTAACAACGTTAATAACGCAATGTATGTTGTTGAACTGTCAAATGAAAGCCATTGCTACTGTTGGTGTGTTACGCAAATACCCCCCAGATTTGTGTTTGTAAATAAACTCACTTAAATTTTACAAACATTATTAGCTTTCAGTCTTAAAATAATAATATGTACAAGTATTTAAAAAGGGGAGGGGAAATAATCAAAGGGCATCAAAAAATTCGTCCGCATCGCTGTCAACAGGAAATGTGCCCAAAAGGCTGGCAGCATTGCCACGTTGTATATAGCAATGCTGATTCTTTGGCCAAAACATAGGCCAGCCCTCTGGTCAAGAGTGAAGAGTCGACTAACCGCTTGGCGATGTCTCGAAATAAATTATATGCAATAATTAATTATTAGCTTTTAAATCTGAAACAATTATAAAAAGAAGGTAAGACAAATCAAAAATGTATTTATTTCACAGTTATTTCATTTTTTTATTTATTTATATGGCACTTCAACGATTTACTCTCTAAGACATACACAAACAAAAATCACATACAGTTTTAGGAATTGTGAATTTGTCACTTACAGAAGTCACAGATAATATAATAATAATAATTATTTATTTCGGACAGAATCCATAAAAGTGTTAATAACATTTTCATAAGATCTATGTTAGTAGGTAACAAAGTATTTTTTCTATAATTTTCCCGTGACTATTCCCACCCAGTGTGCCTGTAAGGGACAGTCATATCGGGACGCAATCATTTGCAAAATGCTGTTGGTGCTACTGCGCAGTCCTTGGAATAATGACGCCACTACAATATAATAATCTAGTCAAAAGTGCACAGCACTAGCACAGAAATTAATAATACGTACAAGATATCGTTAATTGAAGTTATTAGTTAATAACACATTGGTGTAATCAAAACCTAGGGACCAAGACATTTCATCAGAAAGACAGACTATTATACTCACACATAATTTCACAAAAAAAAACATTAACCAATACAATTACCAAATAAATAGGTCAACCCTAAAACATAATATCTCTAGGGCTGACGCGTAATGATATCATAAAATAATTTATTACTCTCTCCATCGTCGAACGAGTTCCCAATAAATGCTTAATAACGGTATAATAAGTTCAAAGTGAGATTTAACAATAGATTATAGCGATAAATCGAATCGCTTTAGCAATTATTTTAAATCGATTTCATTGCTCCTGTAATGTTAAAATAACGTTGAAGTAGAACATATGTAAATGAGGTCCAATAAATTATATATTATCGAGCAAAAACCGGATTTTATGTTCTCTATGAACTTATTCATTTGATAGAGGTCTGATAAGCTGTTGCTATATTAAATATGTGTATTTATTATCATCAGACTCATCATAGCATAGCCTAACATTGAGCATGTAGCCGAAGCGTATTTTTTATATACTTAGAATACACGCAATTTTTATTGCAATGATTTACTATAATAATGTCATAAAATATAAACGTCCAATACGAAAAATTTCCAAAAATATTATAACAAAAATCTGACATTAATAGAATCTGGCATATATAGAATCTGTTATTAGAATCTGGCATTTATAGAATCTGTCATTTGTAGAATCCGGCAGAATTTGTAGAATTTGGCATTCATAGAACTCGTCTCACATTTCTAGAATCTGACATTTATCGACTATACCGAATAAATCATATTAATTCATTGCCTAAAGTAGCCTATTCCAAATTAAATTTTATGTCATTTGACTCTAAGGTCAGCAGCCGATCTCCTCTGTAGAAATCTTACCGTGAAAATTTAGGCGAAGTGAATCCGATCCGAATCCGAATTAAAGATCCGACTTCAATCCGAATTGGGAATGTTCTAAATTCGGACGGATAAAGTTCGGATCTAGTGCGCAACCCCTCATATAAAAAGGACTATGGTCACTTCGGACCAGCATTTCTCGGATTCGGATCGGACATAGTGCGAAACTGCCCTTACAGTACACTTCAGGCTTCGGTGCCGTCCCACCTACCGCGTGGAGACTGATGCCCAGCGGTCACTGTGCATGCGGCTGACGTGATCTGCCCAATCCCATTTCGGCTTGGCAGCCTTTTAGCCTATGTCTAGGAAAAGTTATGGAGCGTAGCGTGGTATTTCGTATTCTATCAGTTCGTTTAACGAAAAAATGCTGCGCTCCATTGCTCTTTGGCAAGCCCCAAGGCGGAACATTTGCGACTGGGTGAGTGACGGTCTGAGCACCGTAGGTTACTCTAATAACGCCCTGTTTTACTGTAAGCACTACTATCTTTGATTATATTGTATTATGCTGTTCCAAGTGCGCCAGGGGGACCTCATCTTAATTGGCAATTAAATATTAGTTCTTCCTCTGTTTGTCTGTGGTACAGTTTGTTTATTTTCTATAAATACGAAACTCGTTGGTACACAAGTACAATAGTCGAGAACGGTTCTCGCTCCCCTAGAGACTGTTGTCGGAACTTCAGTCTATTGAAAGATAATGTTTTCTTATGTAAGAACTTCAGTGAATAGGCTTTCTACATCTACCCTTAACAATAGTCACGTAAGGCCGCAATACTGCATAAGGGTGTGACGGTACATGATAATTAGGATAAATATATATATTTAGCAATACATCGGAGGAATAATTCTCGTATTTTTGCACGACTGCGTATGATCTGCTGCGATGCGTCTCGTATTTTTGCATGAATGATGCGTTGTATTAGAAAGTGCTTTACGTCAGAAAAAAATTTAGCCTCTTTTCTGCTATTGTTTCTATTGTTATACTCCTGCTGGTACACAGAACCTACTTAATTTATATACCATTGTATAGATAATTTAATGGAGATTATTTACATACTTTTCAAAAATTGATTTAATGTAGGTAGTAGAAACGAAAAAAACATAAAAATATTAATTAAAAAAAAAAAACCCGTCAATCCGTGTGAAATCTGAAAACATTGCAGCTTGCGATTTTTTTTTTTTTTGATTCCTTTCACCCGTAGGAGGAACCCTATTGAAAATGACTCTTTTATTCATAGTAGTTTAATTATAAATTGTAAAATAAAAAGTAACGAATATAGGTAATTTCTATATCTATGGTTTTATAGATACGATCAAATGAGCATTATGAGTCGTGCACTTTTGGATTTTCCATTTTGATCTCTGAAAATATCTAGTTTTTGACATTGATTATTACCGAAATGAGCTTGCGACTTGAATTTGAATGTTTTTAAGCACGAGAATCGGCCTTCAGAAATGCAACAAAAGTTTAACTTAACGATTCTTTTATTTTTATTGCGGAATTATCCTGGTCTTGACTTCAATCTCGCCTAATGACAGGATGGATTTTCGGTAGGTTAGAACAATTTTAACTTAGGTACTTGAAATGCACACAACGTTTTAGTTTTACGTAGGAATAAATAAAGATTCATTCATCATTGTGAGCTGGCAATGCTTAAACAACCATAGACTTAAAGTTTTAAACCATTTTTTATCTGTAGGTATTTCCTTCTTTGAAATGGTCATCAGAAACGCTAGCTACTTACAAAAAAGGTGTACCTAATAGATTTATTTAATCATTTATGTACACACATATACATTATATAAACAGACAAGGAAAAAATGAACAGAAAAATAGGTACAAAAGTAATGCTTATTTCTAAAGAAATCTCTTCCAGTACTGTTCCCCGTACTGGAAGAGATTTCTTTAGAAATAAGAGTGAATCTGTTCGTGCTAACAACCAAAATAAGTAGGTACTACCGAGGCTACCGATACATACCAAACAAAAATGTTTCCTACCTTTACTGCTTATTTGTTACTTAGATGAATATTGTGCAAGTTGTTATGATTATTTGGATAAAGACAGACTTTTTTTTTATATGCCTGCGATAGGAATGTAGATAAAGAGATGTAGACAGCTTGTGTAAGAGTAAAAGAGAAAATATAATACATAAAATAAAATAAAAACAAAATGTTATGAGAATACCTGTACTATACTTACATTATAAATAAACATACATACTTCAGATCATCATCTGCCTAGCCTTTTCCCAACTATGTTGGGGTCGGCTTCCAGTCTAAGCGGATACAGCTGAATACCAGTATTTTACAAGGAGCAACTGCCTATCTGACCTCCACAACCCAGTTACTGGGTAATACGATACCCCTTGGTAAGACTGGTTGTCAGACTTTCGGGCTTCTGAATACACGTAACGACTGCCAAAGATCCACGAATGACAGCCGGGACCAACGGCTTAACATGCTTTCCGAGGTACGGAGGGGTCTCGGTATGTAAAGATGGTCACCCATCCACAGACCAACCGCGGCAAGCGTAGCTTAACCTGACCGATCGACCTGTGCGGCTGTTATTATTCAGTCACGGGCCTCTCCATACATACTTCAGATCTTAAGACATCCTCCCTTATCCTTCATTTCCATATCCTTTGATTCTTTAAATTATGAGACAACATGATAAGCATAATGAACAAACAATTTAGCTTCGCATAATGTAGGTAAGTAATAAATAGCTAGCCAGGTTAATATTCCAAGTTTAGCTCAATTAGTGGTGATTAGTCGGCGGACTAAAGACGATGTAATGGATGCATGTGATTATAATACCGGATTAAGGGCTTGATCGTATACAGGAGATTTTTGGTTAGGCAAGCTTCGAGTTTAGAAGGTGAACCATCCCCTTCTAAACTCTCCTGAAAGCCATAGTATAGTATAATAACCATATTATAGAGGCTTTCAATGTATCTACGTTGTTAAATAATGCTGTTTAGTTCAAGTAGGTATACCTACCGATTGTGTTATACTAATTTTATTCTAGGTAGGTACATCGTCTTCAGATCTAGCTAATTTAATTAAATTTACTAGCGAAACTGCGCAGACGTAATGTGTATCGATATCCGATGATGGTGTGGTTTCAAATAAAATATTTATTCTTTCTTTCAAAACTGCGTCAAAAACCGTTGCAAAGGAGATCCGCCAAAATTGCCCCAGGCCCGACACAAAAGAAATGTATCTCAGATTTCAGTTATATTAGTAGAAATATTGTAAAGTATCGCTATTTACAAATTCGGTGGCTAACATAGTTTTTTTGCCCGGTGAAGTTTCATAAGTGCTAAATGTAAAAATTACACTTATAAGGAAAAACTGTGTCTTTTTGTGTTCTGTGCTTAACTAATATTGACAATCTGAGTATATATTTTAATATGTGGCACACTTATGTACATTATTTATATAAAAATGCAATACTTGCTTTATAGTTTTTCCTTATGTATGTATATTTAGAATAGCTAAAGGTGTGTGCGGACTGCGGACATCTGGGTTTTTTTCGTTTGAAACCCTGGATATATAGAAGTACCTATATAGATTTAAGTAGATTTAATTAAGTAGTAGTATTTAAGTAGATATAGAAATAATAATAGAAGATAGTTTCCTAGATATATTACCTACATATAACCCACCTAACTTTCAATGCACAAAGATCACTTTCATCCACTCCAATCTTTACCAAACCGAACTACATAAAAACAAAACCCAATCTATAGAGCACTCGAAGAATTAGGCATCTTCATTACTTCATTAGCTGTCCATCAGCCAGAAACTTCCTGTAGCTCGAAGGCATACAAAACAGGCTTGAACAAATACAATTATGTTCGCGTCTACGGAACCCTTTTATATGGGATACTTTAGCTAATTCGCGAACATTTTCTTTTTTCTTTTGTTACTGGCCAGTGTCTTATTTTAAAAGGCTATTGGAAGTTGATTAAAGCATTATGTTTTATATTAGTTTTGTAGTTTACTTTGGATACAGTTAGAATTTAGTTATCTGTCTACTAAAATATTTAGAAGAGTTTTCAAAGTATACTTATAATATTATCAATCATCATCTGCCTTGCTTTTTCCCAACTATGTTGAGGTCGTATGCCGCAGAATACCAGTATTTTACATGAAGCGACTGCCGATCTGACCTCCACAACCATGTTACTGGGTATTTCTTTTATTTAGCCTATACTGTCCCACTGCTAAGCAAAGGCCCCCAAATCTGTCCAGGCATTCAATACTGAGTACTAAAATTTCAAAAGCTGCTCTAAATAATTAATGGTTTACGATTACCTATTTGGATCACTTTTTATACATGATTTTTGAAAAGTGTAAATTGTTTTTTTGGTATCTTTCGTCAAAATCAAATCATTGGTGAAGACGTGTGTTTGTGCTGTGGTTTTTGTATTACACAACTGAATAAAATGTTTGTTTGTGCTTCAAAGAACATCGTTATTTTTAAAGTTCCAGATGGGCTTCTCGATATGAAATAGGATGAAATACAATTTGAAATTGAGATAGGATGGTCATCCTATCTCAATTGCGATAAGGCACGATTGTCATTGATGGTAGATAGATGCCTATATAAACGAAGTAATCATTTATTTGAAACAAACTAATTAATAATTCGATTTGGAACACACGAAACAGAAATTTTATTTAGAACAAAAATTATAATTTTGTTTGGAACAATAAAATCGTTTAAAACTAGGTAGTATCTCTTAATTCCTGCAAAAACTACTGAATTGTCGATTAAGAAAGTCGAGACGTTCCTAGCTTTCAAATGAAAGTAATTAAAATAATATTCTGAAGCAAGAGGGAGAAATAAAATGTAGGAGGGCGGTTAGTGGATTTTTAATTATTCTACTTTATAATTGAAAATTTGATCTCTAAAGCAGCTGTTGCAGGATATCTTTTTTACTTTTGATTGCTAGGGAAGGCTTTTGACTTCTTCCATGTACCCAATACGCTCTTAGAAGGCTTCTTGCATGTACCTATTCAACGTACAGCCGGTACGAATATATTCTAAATTCCGATCTATTAAAATTTAAGTGAAGTGAGCTTGAAGTCATTCCACTCGAACCTAGGGATTGTCATATTTGACAGCTCACTTCACATTAGTTTATAGAATATTGTGTAGATTGGCTCTACGCTACATGTTCTGTAAATAATCTGTCGTTAGGTGTAAAGACTTAATCGTTTTGTTGATTCATGATTTGTATTCAATGATATTTATATGGTTGATATAAACACGTACAATCTTATCAAAACTTTGGTTACTATTGAACTTTACCACATTTTTAACTCCGGCCCCCTTCTACCTTCGGACATCCAGACGCACTGCAAGTTACCATCCCTGCCAAGTTGCTATTTCACCAATTCGCACTAAGCGTTTCAAATGTCTTTTTTAGTGCGCACAGCAAAAGAGTGGAACTCTCTACCTGCGTCTGTGTTTCCGAGCGCATACAACCCGAATCTCTTCAAAGTGAGAGTGAATAGGTTTCTTCTGGGTAAGCTCACTCCATCGTCGACTTTGTCTCTGTCACCTCTGTCCTAGACTAGAGTCAAGAGCAAACCCATTAAAAAAAAATTTTTTGTTTTCTATCGCCCCTATGCCAATTTATTTGTCGTCGGCGCTAGCCATATCATTTTTCACACAGTCAACAACATTTTTTGATCTTCTTTTACTCTTATAACCATCCACATTCATATCAGAAGCCTTATAAATAAACGTTAAAACAACATGAAGTTAGACTTGTAGCTCGCATAGAAGTAAAGTTAACAAACTAGAATATAACGGCGACAGTAAACATATCAGTGACCGTGTTTCAGTTTGTTTATTTTAGAGATCAACAACCCTTCACGCTGGCTGGGTTTAGGGGTGGCACGAGCTGACTTTTCTATTGGATATTTTTTGTAACGACATTTTCATACATTTTCATACTTACTGTTACAAATGGAAAAGTTAGTACGAGTAGGTATGTAAATTTATATCAGTAGCAGCCCGGAGTTTGGATTGTTGCCCGGTGGATGGCAATAGGCTTGCCCTCTATTACATGAGACGTAAAAATAACTGGCGATATGTGGGTGTAGATACTATTATAGGTACCTACTATAGTTCGACTTTTAATTAGCTGCAGTAAAATGACACTTCTTACTGTCATTTCGTTAAAATGTTACCACACTATCTCTACTAGTGATGTGATTAAAACGCAATGAAACATCGTTTTAATTTTGATATTCGTAATTGACCAATTTTGAACAATCAAATATTCTTTGTATTAATCGGATAAAAATAAATTAGGTCTGCTCAATTAAATAACAGAAGTTCATGGAGCATCTTCTATATTTACGATGGCACTTTGATAACACTTTTTAAATCTATACTTTTAAACTAATATTATTCTTTATTTCTTTGACAGTTTGTCAGAAGTCTGACAACCAGTCTTACCAAGAGGTATCTTATTATCATATAACTGGATTGTGGAAATCAGATAGTCAGTCGCTCCATGTAGAGTACTGGTACTCAAATGCATCTGGTTAGACTGGATGCCGACCCCAACATACTTGGGAAAAGGCAGGCAGATGAAAGAAAAGAAAGAAAAAACGTTTATTAGCGGTAAACATGACGCAAAAAAAGAATACAAAAACAAAAAAAAAAAACCGCTCACATGAGCCGGTTTTCCCGTGACACCGTCTATAAAAAAGGTAGGGGGAAACATGCGTCACATTCACGCAAAAAGGCTATCGCTCAGCATTATGATGCGACCCTATGCAAGACAAGCCGCAGCGCTGGTTTTCAGCGACAGCCAGCGCCGACGTTATGACATCGCCCGGTGCAACAAACAATTATTAGGATACTGATGATTATTCTATATTATAATAATATTATATAGAGGTAAAATTTATATGTAGGAGGTAATCTTCGGAACTGCTCATCCGAATTAAAAAATGTTTTCACTGATAGAACACTAGGCTATTGCCGAGCATTAGGATATATCTTAAAACACGCGGACGAAGTCGCGGGCAGAAGCTAGTTATTTATAACGTAAGTACAGTACTTATCATAAACAAGTTTGAAAGACATGTCGTAGGTTGTTTGTGACATGTATCACAAACTTAGTGTCAGCTTTATAATAGAAAATGTGACATATCTCTTATATTGTTGCGCTAACGATCACTCTAACCGAAGTTTATTTCGAGTTTAAATATTTTCCTACAAAATTCAAACAATATTCTGGCTTCTACAATAAAGTGATTTTGGGATGCATGAAGAAGCCTCCTCGTGTGTTTGTTCCGCCAGTTACTCAACTGAACCGAGCGCTCGGCGCATCCTGGACAGTCACACCCAACACCTTATTTGACTGGCCAATTCTTCCCTTGCGGTGGTAGGGCTGGTTTGCGACCACCCTCCCATCGGAATCCGGCGTCAAGCAGCCTGCTGTGTTTCGTCGATGTGTGGGAGTTCCAGTGCCTTAGGCATCTTCTGGGTATGCTCGTTCCATCATAGACCTCATCCATCGCTTTCCATCAGGCGTGATCGAGGTCAAGCGCAGGCCCATTCAGCAATAAAAAAAAGTGATAACATAACATATACCTGTATTCCCCGAAGGGTTAAGCAAAGGTGTAGCCGTAGAACACCAACATTACCCCAGTCTTGTTTAAGCCCCATGTAATATGGGGCGAGCCTATTGCCGTCAACCGGGCGCAAATCCAGACTCCAGGCTGCTACTGAGCAATGGCAGATGGTAAAACTCAATAACATTTTGTCAGATCCTGGAATCGAACCCAGGACCTCATGCTGAGCAGTAGCGTTTGCTACTACTACACCAATAAGATGACGTTGCAGCTATAATATAAGGCTTCGATTCCCGATACTCTCAATCAGATTACAGTTTGAACTCACGCATAAAATGGCGCAGAAAATTCCAACACTCAGGAATATCGTTTTCATTGAATTTATATTTCTTTTCAGTGTTCACAACATAGTACTTTATGCTGATTTAGTTTGCAAGTTATGAGAAGTGGATAAACGACTTCAACTGATAGAATACTTATTCAATTGATTGAATTCATTTTCAGTTTATTTTCCCTTTAGGTTAGTGCAATAAAATTGAAGATGAAAAGCTGCTACAGTATTTTTTTTTAAATATCATGTTGTGATTTATTATGAAGAACTAATCTACTTAAACAAATAAATTGAAGTGACTGTTTGTAATGTCAAAATAACAGTGTTTTACTGAATGCATTAAGAAACTATAATATTATTCGGTACTAATAACATGAAAACACATTTTTATTTATTTTTCTGTCTGTCTGTTTGTTCTGGCTAATTTACGAAATGGTTGAACCGATTTTGATGGGACTTTCACTGGCAGATAGCTGATGTTATAGAAAAAGATTTTGTTTTTGCGCCAAAAAATTAAAACTCATAAAATCTAATATGTTTTCCGTCATGCACGCGAACGAAGTCGGGGGTCACAGCTAGTCGGTCATAATTGAGTAAGTAGTACTGAAAATCCTTTTACAAGATCACAATAAATTAGCAAACATAATATACCATCACGCCTGTTTTTCTCCGAAGGATAAGGCAGCCGTGTAAACCCACATTTCGCCAGTCACAATTAGCAAGTTAACAAACTCATCATCTATGACATTTTCTCAACTATTTATGGGATCAGCTTCCAGTATAACCGGATGCAGCTGAATACCAGTATTTTACGTGAACCAACTGCCTATCTGACCTCCACAGGCCAGTTACTGGGTAACACGATACCCGTTGGTAAGACTGATTGTTAGATTTTCGGGCTTCTGACAACCCGAAACGACTGTCCAAGATCCAGGAATGACAGCCGAGTTCAACAACTTAACGAGCTTTCCGAGGCACGGAGTGGTTTTGGTAGGTATGTAGATATGGTGATGGACTCATCTACGGACCGACCGCGTAGCTTAACCTGATCGATAGACCCGTACTGCTGTTATTACTTAGCCACGAGCCCCTCTCTAGCAAAGTAATAAACTCTCAAACAATTATTTTCTCAATAAAAATCAAAACTTTAGTAAAACCAAAGCGTGGTAACTGGTAACCCGTAACACAATGTTGTGACCGTTAGGGCCAATGACTAAATAAACCTAAGGACTGGGCATACCTACAAAATTTGCGTGTATACCTACCGCAAATCGGGCACTAAAGATGGTTGCCTTTCGTAGGGTTCTTTTTGTTTTTTCTCGCACCACACTGTTTTATACAACACGAGGGCATGATTTTCCTATTAATGGACACCAAAACACCTAGTTTCTAGACGTATTTCTCTCGAAAACAACAAAAATATTTTGACCAATGAACCGTTTGACAGCACGTCTACCACAAAATCATTCATAAAACTCGGCACTCAACATGGCGGCCCGACAAGCTTATACATGATTTTGACGTCACACAAAAGTGTTGAAATTTAGTACTTGACAAACATTTAGATGTCTCCCTTTTCATATGCAGCTCTTGATTAGTTAAAAAGAAACAGAACGCTTTTTGACATGTGTGTGTCGATATGATAGATATTTGTATAACTATTATTTCTATAGTAGAATAGGGCGTCTTCATGATGCTTCTCCTATCTCAAAGGCTAGGGCTGCCACGTACGAGTACGAGAGAATTTAAACTATTTTTGACAGACGTTTTTGTGACGTATTTTTTATTCTTTTTCCTTTCACAGCCCACTGGTATTTGGACAATAGATGCTTGACCGGCCTCCGTATTGATTCAACGATAAATGACTCTTTTGCGACGTGTGCCGTGGGTTCGTGCGGCGATAAAACGCTCCGTGTAAATGGAACGGAACGGTGAATGAATGCGTTAGTGAACGAACTATGACCGGTCAAGCACATGTAAAAGTTTGTATACCTAGTGTTTTTTTTCTGGTCATTCTCTATGTTAGCGTTAGAAGATACTACAAACGTGCATAATGTTCCCACTGCTGGGACACAGGCCTCATCTCCGTGAGAGGGTGTGGGCCATAATCTACCGAGCGGGCCCAGTGCGGGTTGGTATTTATGTGACATGTCTTCGAATTTTTGGTTCTATGACATGCCGGTTTCCTCAGGATGTTTCCTTATCTGTTTTGATAGCAGTAGTTATGACGAAATAATTTACACAAAGTAAAGCGCCTGTCTGTCATGACCGTTCCACCACTGCTCCCACCCATTGCCATCGCCAGCCTATGGGTTTACAGCCAAGAGCTTCGACTAACACCGGGCGAAGTTGTCGACAACCTCGCGAGCCAAGTCAAGATACTACTATTATTATTTACTACTAGCTGCGCCCCGCTGTTTCACCTGCGTAAGTTTCGATTTAGGCCGACATAGTAGCCGATTCTCAGACCTACTGAATATGCATATAAAATTTAATAAAAATTGGTCAAGCCGTTTCGGAGGAGTATGGTAACTAACAGTGACACGAGAATTTTATATATTAGAAAAAAAGAAGAAGATTATAAGAAAAATCTTTAAAGATTTTAAGTAATAATGCATGCTCAGTCTATACCTACCCACTGCATAGCGGAGTACTAAAATAAAAACAACTAAAATAAAAAGCTCACAAATTAATTATCCTCCCTCTTACCCACTCATCTAACAGCTTCGTCCAATATCTCTCAAAATCGTATTACAATGGAGGATTTAATTAAAAAAAAAACTTTGGTGTTATCTTTTTGAAGCGTCGCCTATCGCTGCAACGTAAATCCAGCTGTTGAGGTTAGTACGAAATTGGATTTAGAAATGGGAATCGAATGGCGAACCTCGTTCAAGTCTGGCAATAATAGAGGGAGGCTGTTGAGTTATTCTATCCCGATTGTAGGCTGGGAGCTAGGAATGTGTTTTAGGGTGATTTATTAGGAAACAAAATGTTTGTCTGTAATATGGACTGAACAGTAAACGCCAGCACATCAAGCTACCCGAAACTGTAAAATTTTCCCAATCAACCTCCCAACTTTGAACCTTATGCTTTAGCGCTAAAGTTGAAAATCTGTTAAAGTTTGACAGATTGTAGCAGCTTGATGTGCGTCTGTACATTGTAATGTTTCTTAAAAGGTATACTAATCTAGTTTAGATGAAATATATGATAATGATGTGGTCCAGTACTTAATTAGATAAGATTTTGGTATCAATAAAACAGATTAAAATTAAGGTGTTAAAGTTTTAGTTAGCGTGATTACATTAATCGAAACATGTGATAGGATTGTTTAGATCTAGAAACAACATCTTGATGCATTAGAGAGAAGAAAACATCCTTTTCACCCTAATGTTTAATCAATGGGCGGCCGTTTTGGGGAACTTATGTAATTTTGACGTTCGAAAAGTGCTGATTAAATGACTTTTAGATTTTGATCACTCATACTAATATTATATTATACATGCGAAAGTGTGTCCGTCTGTGACCTCTTCACGCTTAAACCGCTGAACCGATTGAAATGAAATTTGGTATACAGATAGTTTGAGTCCCGGGAAAGGACATTGATACTTTTAATCCCGATATTCTCACGGTATCGACACTTACGCTGGTGAAATCGCGGGGCGCTGCTAGTATAAAATGTGTAGTCTTTTAGACCGTATTTCGGCCATGGTGGCTAATCTCAACAGAGCCTAGCTTTCGGCGCGAGAGATATTATAGTGCAAAAGTATGAGCGCAGTGTGTAAAAAAAAAATATAAGTGTACCTAATATAGGCAGTAATAATAACAATTAAAGTTATTTTCAAGAGCCAATCTCCCGGTCTATTTAACAATGTAGAACCATCAGAGGGTAGGCTGCACAGAGCCACCTATAGAATATTGACCCACTGCACAACCACCCGAACGAAGTGTGAAAAGCTTTACCTACCCACATTTGAATAATGGCGTGATGATTTCACTTTAATGCTGCAGTGTTGGGTTAAAGCCAAGAGGATTTAATTTTTGTACCGATCTAAATAATGTTTTCTATTTTACAAGCTTTTGTTAAGTTGCTTCGTTCGTATGTGTCTGGTAATACTCTCGTTTGTCAGCCATTTTGTTTATGATAGAGGGGTAAAAATGTTGATGGCCCCGCCACGTCAAAGTGGTGACAGCTGTCAGTTGGTACCAGAAGCATCAAAAGGATCGAATGAGAGTGAATGTTTATGTTTAAGACTAGCCTATTGGAGAGGAAAAGATTAAGAATAAAGTAAAAAAATTGTGGAAATAAATATTACTTAAGTACTCTGTAACAGAAATGAATTTCAAGATGACTTTCCAAAATGTCACATACAGTCCAGAGTAAAAACGTCAAGGAAAGAAAGTGGCGTCGCGAGTTTGTTTTATTGTGTTCCGCATGGAAAGTTACATACTTCCAACAAATGTCAGTGATAGCAGGTACAAATTATATACCACGTCGTGTATATTTAGAGATGTCAAAAAGCAAAACGTTAACATTTTAATAATCTCTACCCTATAAACAGGAAGATTTTTTTATCTGAAAAAAACGTCTGCTGTGTCATACAAAAGTTCAATACCTACTTGACCAAAATGTATGAAACAGCTGTTTTTTTTCATGATTTCAGAGTTGGTCCCATAGTGAAAGTTATTCGTATTCATGGGTAGAACACCCTGTAAAAATTTGGATGTTGATTAAAAAATCTTCCTGTATTGTGGAATGTTTAGTTGTTTTCATGATCTAATATTTTGTTGTGTATCCGACAGTGCAGTTTTAATCAGATTTCCACCAATTGGATTAACCTGCAGTGGCCCCTGTTTCCTGTTGTTAAAATTTTGTTGTTTTGGTTGACAATATTATTATGATAATTTCATTACGATGTCGATACGTGAACTGTCAAAGTCGAAATTGATGGTACTTGACACATCTATGATTGTGTGATAACATTTTGTCGTCATTACTAGACCTGAGTTGGCTTCTTAACTACTGATTATAATTACATAAAATCGTTTAAATAAAGTAGCCCTTTATTCTTTATTTATCACACTTATAGAAAGATAATCATAGCGAGCGATGGTGTATCCTTCCTTTATAAGAACGTTCAAGTGGTTTTGCCCGCGGTTTCAAGCGTACTAGCAGTATAAGAAGTTTCTTATGTCCTAACATAGACGGTGGTTTACCTGTGTACCAAATTTAATCGAAATCCGTTTAGCCGTCGAGGCGAAAAAAGGTGACAGACTTACATACAGAGTCACTTTTCCTGTGACTGAAGAATCATCTGAAGAGTCATCTTTCTCCTGCCCTTATCCCAATTTATTAGTGGTCGGAGCAACATGTCTTCTCCTTCCATAGATAGATAGATAGATAGAATACTCTTTATTATGCACACCATATCAATTACAGACCTAAATATAATAGAAACTGTACAAAGGGTGACACAATGGGCGGTCTTATCGCTAAGAGCGATCTTTTAAAGACAACCTTTGGATGGATTTAAAAGGCTTCCATAATTCTCTATTAGTCGTCATCTCGGTAGTCACCCCCTTTCTAACCATATCATCAATCGCACAGTCCATCCATCATTGCTTTCACTTTCGTATTTAGTATGGATTCATTAAAAGAGCCAACTTATGAGTTTACAGTAAACATATTTACAGCCAAACAGCAACAATGACATAAGCCACGTCCATCTCTATAAACGTACCAAGATACACGTCGACATACCAACACATGTTGCGGTGTCATCTCCACATTCCTGCCGGCCTGTGGCCTAGCACATGTACAACTATGTTGAAGTATATGTTGAACTATGTTGCACATGTTGGACGTTGGACGAGCTTGCGGAGCCGCAATACGGTCTGAGGTTTGTAACGTGTGGGATGAGGTGTTACGTAAGGTGCTAGTTTTAAGGAGGTTAATTTTAGGTTCCTGTATAATAATTGCTGATTCAGAAAAGTTTTAACAGTCCATCTTCAGTTCACACAATTTAGGAAGCCAACTTGAAAAGGGATAATGTCAAAACAATTGAACACGCTGATATTCAATTGTTTAGAAATTCTCCATTCCGTTTGTGTAATAAAAACGGTTTAGAAGCACCTCAACTTCGACTTCTGTGTGCTTCTCGCATGCAACGAGTTCCTGCGGCCTTCACAAGGTCGTCGGTCCACCTTGTGGGAGGCCTTCCAACACTACGTCTTCCGGTACGCGGTCGCCACTTCAGAACCTTTCGGCCCCATCGGCCATCCGTTCTGCGAGCAATGTGCCCTGCCCACTGCCTATGACATGTGGCAGTGGGCAGGGCACATTGCTCGTGCATGCGAGAAGCACACAGAAGTCGAATTTGAGGTGCTTGGGAGGCCTATGTCCAGCAGTGGACGTCTTACGAATATGCCATGACATTATGTATACCATCTACGAGTATATTACTAAATATAATGCTGAAGAGTTTGCTTGTTTGTTTGAACGCACTAATCTCTGGAATCTATGGTCGGATTTGAAAAATTATTTTTGCAATTGTTAGCCCAATTCCTGAAGAAGGCTATTTGACATATAGCTAGGAGCCGAGCAAAAAGAAACAAAGTCAGATAGAATGCTAAGCGAAAACGAAGAAATAACGCGGGTGGGCGATGCGATGCGACTTGATGGGTTGGGGAACAAGAAATAACATGGGTGGGCGATGCGATGCGATGGGTTGAGGAACAAGAAATAACGCGGGTGGGCGATGGGATGGGTTGGGAACAAGAAATAACGGTGGTGGGCGATGCAATGCAACGGGATGGGTTGGGGAACAAGACATAACGCGGGCGGGCGATGCGATGCGTCGGGATGGATTGGGGAATAAGAAATAACGCGGGTGGGCGATGCGATGCGACGGGATGGGATTGGGGAACAAGAAATAACGCGGGTGGGCGATGCAATGCGACGGGATGGGTTGGGAAACAAGAAATTTCACGCGGAAATAAGCTGGTAATTTAAATAAAAGGGAAAGATGGGGTTGTTCCGATCCAGCCTGTCCCTTACTTCCCGTCTCCCCAGCGACACCCGAAGCCGAGGTCCGTACCCCACAGATGCCCTTAGGGTGTAGTCGCTTAGTTAATATGTTTTATGCCCTGGCTGGAAGCCTTAATTCATTAAGTATAGCCTGATTAAGAGCGTTTACGACGTACGGCATTTCATACAAGCTTTCAAGCCCTTGTTTTTCGAATAGAATGAACCGATTTTAATGAAACTTCATACGCATAAGCAGGATACACAGGTCTAAAAAGTTAGTAAAGACCATTATCAAAATGTCTTATTTAAAAAAAGATAACAGGAAATCTCTGTTTCTATGGAAAATTTAAAATCGATTTAATTTTTCAGTAACACTATTTTTCGAAAATGTTCTTAACAAACTTTTCAGAACTTTGTATCCTGCTTATGCGTACGAAGTTTCATTAAAATCGGTTCATTCATTTCGAAAAACAAGGTCTTGATTTGTATGAAATGCCGTACGTCGTAAACGCTCTTAAGCAGCCGATAACCTAGATTGACCCACGAGACGCCATTCACAAAAATAAAAAGGAGTATTAACAATCAGTGACTCCATTTACATTCTAAACAAAAGGATCCGTAATTTGATGACCACTAAAAAGTAATAAAAGCACAAACATACTTTGAACAAATAATATAATATCACAGCAAAACAATTTAATTAAATATTTCCTCTCATCTGCTTCCAGTACCAGCAATATAATTTAAAAAGAACCCTTGGCCAAATTACAAATTGCAAAACTTAATAAAACAAACTGAAGGGTTTAATAAACGCTATTCCGGTCTCTCTCCATCATCATCCCAAAGGGTAAGAGTGAAAGAGACGATGGTATTAGAATAGGAATCTAAGTGTCTGGTCATTCACGTAGGGAATTCATGTGTCGGTATTCAAATACTCGTTACTATCTGTGAATACAAAGGTTCTTGTTTCTGCCCATTTTAAACTAACGGTTGGCTCATGTTTTAGGATCATTTTTGGGAATAAAGATCATTTATAAATAAATAAATCGGTTATTACTTCTTAATACATTATGCGGGCTTTACATAGGTGACTATAGCCCCACGATTTTCGCCGAAGATCGACTGTATAAATAGCAATTCGGCTAGGCCGCAGGTGACTAAAATCGCAAATGCCAAAGTAGTTTTTGACTTTTGTCGTGCGGCGACAGGTCGCCTGCGGCGGGTGACTAAAATCGACCGTGAAAATACGCAGTCGCAGGCGATCGCTCGCTGCATGATGATCGACATATTGATGCAAAATGAACTGTCGACTGTCAAAAGTTACCTGCAATTTTTATCGACCTGTGCAAATGGGGTGGCGATTCGGCTTGTGAACCGATATGGTAAGCGACCGCACGGTGAAATCAACCTAGTGTGAATCCCCATTAGCTCTTCTTTTGTTTTCGATGCGAGTACCAGAGAGCAGGGAATGGCCCGCCAGCTGATTAAATTGCTAAGCCAGCAATGAAAGCCTTATAATATTTATAATTATAGAGGTATGAAGATATTCTTTAGATACAATGGTCCAGAAACGCAATATGAAAGTCAGTAATGTTGGTGTTATACCACAGACATACAGACAGGTTTTCTCCTCTAATGCATTCAACAGTCCAAACTTCAATGTTATTCTCCAAATATGAATAACTAGCTGACCTGGCGAACATTTTAGGTGCCACCTTAGATTCTATGCCAATAACGAATGTATGAGAAAATTAATTATCTTTATTATTATTTCTTTCGTGAATTTTTCCCATGTTTTAAATCCGACAAATTAAAGATCATCAAAATCGGTCCAACTGTTCTTGAGTTATTTAATAAATGGTGTAACTAACCTGACTTTGTTTTAAGTAGGTACTAGGCTCATTTTGACATCGAAATAATACAGAGGAGCTTAGAATTAACCCTGTCTTTGTTGTCGCGCAGTCGGGTAAAAAATGAAAGTGTCTCATTGCCTTGAAGAAGTGAAAGTAACGTTTGAGGATTTCCAGCCCTGAAAAAGTATCATTATCAGCCTATAATGATCCCATTGCACTGTTGGGACATAGGCCTCCTCTCGGTGACAGGGAGTGGACTGTAATCAACCACGCGGGCCTAGTGCGGGTCGGTAGATGTCACAATATGTCCTCGAATATTTGGTTCTAGGACATGCCAGTTTCCTCACGATGTTTTCCTTCACCGTTTTGAGAGCAGTGAAATAATTTATACAAATGTATAAACACCTTTCTTCTATGTCTTAGACCACCCCACGGACGATACAGAATCTGCCAAGCGTATGTTTAATCAGCATCCTGTGGATATTGCCTAAGCAATAAAACATGCTGTATAAGCCCTTATACACATTCCATGTTAGGAACACTAAAATTATTTGATAAATAGTTGTTTTACTACAAAGATACTTGAATTTTGTTAGGTGAATACTGAATAATAAATGGTAATACTTAGACTCGATGACGCTTAGGGGTTATTTAACTCTAATTGTATTATTAAGTATCAAGTAGGAAAGTTGGAGTAATGTGTAAAGACTTTCTCACCGACTTTCAAATCCAAAAAAAAGGTGGTGTTGAGCAACTAGAGAGAAGAAGTGGAAAAAAATAAACGTTTCAATATAATTATTTTAACAAATTTAGTAATCACATTCAGTATCGTTCTACATTTGAGCTCACATATTACGTTACTTAATTGAGAAAGCATATGCAGGGCGAAAATTTGATAGCTGAGTAGGTGGAGCATAATGAAAGAAAACCGAAAATATACTCGTATATTATTTGAAAAGTTTCAGATAGGAGCCCCGTGGTCAGGAGTCCACTTTAAAATTTCAAAAAAGGGCCAGAAATTATTAATTTCATCGTAGTAAATGCAACATACCTACCTGGAACTCCACAGATAATAGATACAGGGTACGTAGAGGATGCTCAAATAAAACGAGATTTATTTACCGTCTTGTAAGCTTACAACAGAAACCAGCCCGCAATGCGTCTGGCTCAGAGCAACCTGTCAATTATAACTACCAACCTTTATTTATTGGGGCACGACTAACAGTTAGTAATTGGAACACGTTTGCTGAATATTAACGAGTCACAGATGTGGGTTACATGCGGAATGATCTGCGAGGTCAACGGGTAGGAGTAATGGTCAAGGGGGTGATGGTTGGCTGGTTTAGTACAGCTTGAAGATTCGCTATAAATATGTCAGGGATGCCGGTTTCGGCTGTCAATACACTGTATATCGGATTCCCAGATGTTACGGAGGTGGATGCGGCTTCAAGCTGATTAATCACACAGATATTATAAAGGCGAAAGTTTGTGTGTATGTTTATATGTTTGTTACTTCTTCACGCTCAAACGGCTAAACCAATTTTGATAAAATTTTGTATGGAGGTAGCTGACACCTTAGTTTAACATATATTTATTATCCCGATATTCCATACTTTATATCCCGATATTCCCTCGGGATCGACACTTATGCGACACTTATGGACGTAGCGAAAGACAGAGAAAGCTGGCATTCTCGGGTTTTGTCGACGGAAAAATAGAGAAAATGACAGATTATAGAAATATTTGTACGCATTCTACGGGTCTAAGCATGGCAATGTGTCATTTTGTTTATTTTTCCGTCGACAAAACGTCGTCATGCTACGCGTGCTGGAGAAGACTTTCTCCTCAGGTGTTCTCCAAATAAAAACATATTTTTTATCATTGATAAGCACTGTAAAGAAAGATAAGTATGAAGCTTTTTTATTTTATTTTATTTTATTACTAGCAGCGCCCCGCGGTTTCACCCGCGTAGTTTCCCGTAAGAATATCAGGATAAAAACTATCCTATGTCCTTTCCCATGACTCAAACTATCTTTGTATCAAATTTCATCTAAATCGGTTCAGCGGTTTAAGCGTGAAGTGGTAACAGACAGACACACTTTCGTATTTTACAATATTAAGTATGAAAGATTAGTAATTTATTATATCGAGGATCCTGGCGATAATTATGATATGATAATGGCGGTTAAGGTTTAGTCAGTAGAAGTTAGACATTACCCTCCACTTTCTTTAGACGACGGATTTCCACAAGAGAAAGACGGAACTTTACTACGGTGATTTGCAATTTGAGCAAAAGAAAAACATGGAATAAACTGACATCAGCTGTTCTTTCTTGTACAATGTACAAGTCGGGCAAGACGAAGGGTTATTGTTGTTAGTACTCAAGTAGATTGGCTATAAATTGGTCACCTTCAGTGCCATTTTATTTTGTTCAGAAAACATTTATTCGGATGTTTATGGAAATCATAAAACGAGTAGTTATTTTATAACTTAAAAATTATGATCAGCCATGTGCCCGATGAGACTTGCACCCCTTAATAATCGGCAAAAAAAAATTAAAGAATTCACATTAAGGGACGACTTTTAAAAAGTCCTTTCTTAGTGCTCAATGTTTTTAGACCCAGCGGTTTATTCTGTGCGTTGCCTGTCGAGTTTTATTAAGAATATTTTAATTTTAAATTGGTAATTGCTTACTTTTTTTTATTAAGTGTAACGTTTCGAATCTTACACCATCACAATTTGTTCCGAAATACATCAAGCACCGCAACTCCGACCGGTACTGTGCTTCCAAAAATAAATAGTGTATAGACACCATTCTTTTTTTTTTTTGTAAGTCTGTTTGGTGTCCCACTGCTGGGCAAACTCCTCCCCTTTTTTCTTCCATACCAAGGCATAGCCTTATGCGATCTTTGGCCATGTAGATCTTGCAAACCTACCATACACCATACTAAAATAAAAACACAAATAATAAATATGATGTCAAAATACAATATCAAAACATTTCATCACAACACGCAAACCTGCACAATATTACTGCAAGTTTATAAGTACTTAATAAAATCTCCATTAATTCCTCCAATCTAGTCCTTTCCATACAAATCGGGATTAAGACTGCTTAATATTTGCACATTCATTTAACAAAATATCGGGCGTGTTTTGTGCGTCTCTGGATTAATAGAACATAATAATGTATAATTTCTAGAAACTTAAGTAAGGTCAAAGTGACCTGATAACCATAACGTTTCAGCAACTTTAAAAACGTAGCAAGATTCATAAAATAAAGAGAGCACCTACATAAACATGACAAACACAACATACACATACACACATATGCATGTATTAGTGGTACGTGGATGGAAAAATGCTAGGCAGATGATGATGACATAAAATGATAAAACCACATTACTTGATAGAGAGATTGGGACAACATACGATTTATGACTATTTCATTTATGATGGCAACTTTACCTTTTTCTTATAACTATCTCTTCCATGTATGTACAGAGGCCAGCACATCAACCTACCCCAATCTGTCAAATTTTCCCAATTGAATATGAACCTTATTCCCTTGTGGTAAAGTTGAAAATCTATCAAAGAAATTTGACAGATTGGGGTAGCTTGATGTGCTAGCCTCTGTACCTGAAATATTATTCTTAAATGTAATCAACTGGAAATGCTAAAACATGTTTGTCATACTCTTTTAATTTAGAAGGCTTTGTCGAAAGTACTCGTAACTCACTCTAATCTGATTCTAGAACATTACTTCTCAAAGGTTTATCAAGTTCAATACAAGCCAGATTTCATTTAATAATATTATTGTGGATCACTAAGTCATAAAGCTGATATTATCAAAAATCAAAAGCAGTACCTAATCTTATCTGTTTCTCATTACATTGGTATGTGTCATATACGCTAAATTGCATTTCCAAATCACAGTTTGACAACAACCAACAAACAATTCGATTACAATTGTTTTTTGAGAGACAGACGTAGATTACAATCAGTGGTAAGTTCATAAATATAAAAAAAAAACATATTTTTTTTACGGAAATAAAATATAAGTAATTTATTAAAATTATATTTTTTTTCCAAAAGGCACCATAAATCTGAGGAGCAATTCTAGTATTTTTAAGGACGTTTACTGTCTAATCTCAGTCTCTCTTTTTGAAATTGTCGCTGAGATGAGATTCCGACTAGATTTTATCGTTTTTATTTACTTACGGGAATTGGTCATTTATTAAAATTGCATTTTCTGATACAATGCTTTTGGTATAATCGTTTTGATTCACTTAGTTTGTTTTAAACGAAAATATTTCAGCCGAAAGATGTCCACTGCTGGACGTAGGCCTCCCCCACGCACTTCCACTTCGACCGGTTTCTTGCCGTTACTTTATTATTTTTACAAATTTACTAAAATCTGTTTAATAAAACTAATTCTTCCCATTCTCTTACAGCAAAATGAAATACATGCTCATTTTCGCACCTGCCGTGGCCTTGGCCGTCGCCAGTCCCCACCACCGTGGCTTAGTAGCCCCTGGCGGAGCTGGACCAGCTCCCACCCCAGAGTTCGAGCCCATTGCCATAGGACCAGCCGTCTTGGACTACGAGTCAATCGCCGTTGGGCCTGAAGTTGTGGCCTGTCATTCCTGCTCCAGCTCCTGTGTTTCCTGAAGACATAGTTCCTCCAATTGCACCAGTACCCGTCGGTTACCCTCTTGTCCAGATTATCATAAACATCAACGGTCAGCAGGTCTCCGTGCCTGGCATCGTGGCTCCTCAACCCCCTGTTGAGGTCGCACCAGCTGACCCTGTCCACGTTGTTGATTCCGCTCCTGAACCAGTAGACATTGGGCCAGCTATAGTACCGGAGCCTGTGGCTATTGGAGTACCTCTTCTGCCCTATCCTGCCCGAAGAGTTGAACTGAATTATTTCTAGGTTGCTTAAGGTACGAACTAAGATAAGTTTTAATATCTGTTATGAAAATAAAGGAAGCTTTATTTTTTAAACGAACTGTTTTCTTGCTTACCTTTCTCGCCATTTAATTAGTCAGACTATTTTATAGTTTATATGTGAATCAACTTTTTGATAAACATGCAACATATTCCCAGAAATCGTGTACGTAACTGCCCTTTCAAAACATGTGGTGAACACTACATTTTATAACCAGTCTTTCTGAGCTGCAGATTTTTATTGTGTCTGAACATTAAACAGCTGCAGCTGGATCATCATCTCTGGGCCATCAAGTTGATTTCAATTGCAAAGCTAGACAGAGGATTTACAATCATTATGATAGCCACTATTATCAAAAAAAATCCAAATCATGAATGAATGTATAATATAAATAAAATAGTGCATGTTGTGTTAGCCTGTAAGTAATTGTTGCACTTATAAATGTATATCGTGTACTTTTAAATGAAATGTAATGTGTAAACAATTGTAGGCTAACCTAAATAAATAAATAATAAATCATCTTTAACTTGACCTCTTCCTTAAAATCATTACTTAATTAGCCTATAATGTTGCCACTGCTGGGACCAACTGGCCCAGTGCGGGTTGGTAGATGTCACATGTCTTTGACTTTTTGGTTCTAGGACATGCCGGTTTCCTCACGATGTTTTCCTACACCGTTTTAAAAGCAGTGGTGATGAAATTTTTTACACAAAGTAAACCGCCTGCCTGGGTTTGAACCCACGACCTACAACTCGTAGCCGTTACCACTAGGCCACCACTGCTCTCAAAATTATTATGAGCTCTGAATATTTATAGAAGTTGTACAACTTCTAAGTAATTGCTTGTAAACTTTGGACTTTAAACTTTTGGGACTACAAAAACAAAGTCAGAGCAGAGCATTTATTTAAATGTAACCATTTTCAGGCACTTTTGAATAATTTCAAACTAGGAGTCGGTCAGTAGTCAGAAAGTTGAAGCCCTTCTAAAATTATAGATCTCTTTCCATGTTGGCCTAGTGATCGCAAACTGGGCATAGAATCCTGGGTAAGATACCCATGGGGCATATCCGGAACCAGATCCTGGTTAAGATCCTCTAGTCGGAAGTGTTATCGAGTTGTTCAATTAATCACATTTGTGCTCGGTTGAGAGCAATAATTTCGCCCTGCTGTCTTATAAATGTATAGTTCTCCAGGCCATGGTGGGCAATCTAAAAGGAGAGTAGCCTTCGGCGCGGGAGATATTATAGTGCACAAGTGTATGCGCAGACACAAAAGCACTCTCTTCCCTTACTCTCATAGTCCGATTGGATGTCAAGCATTCCGATACAACCAGAGAGAGATCAGGAAACTGTGGGCTGTTTGAATAAAAACATGAATAGTCGTTATAATAATAAAAAATAAAATATAAAAAAATAATTGTAAATAGTTAATTTAATGCTATTAGAAGAAAGTGATGATGTAGGTACAAATGTAGAAGAACATACAATATATGCCTAAGCTTTAATTCCTTTATTCGCATAATATCAGATTCACAAAATAGCAGATTTTGTTAACTCAGGTGCGCAGTTCTTATATAATTCTTTAGTTTAGTTCGGGCAGCACGACAGCGGGGTTGGGGAGTTGAGGTGTGCCGATAGCAATAGGATCAGGGATCACTTCAGGGATCACGGGCTTGGGGAGAACAGGGGTTCCGATGGGAGCGGGAGCATCTTCTACGACTTGGACGGGTTCAGGGGCAATTTCGATGACCTGAACGGGCTCAGGGTCAGCTTCAACTACTTGGACAGGTTTTGGGGCAACTTCGATTACCTGAACGGGCTCAGGGTCAGCTTCAACGCCTTGGAGGGGTTCAAGGACATCCTCCACGATATGCTCGGGCTCAGCAACGATGGCGCCAGCGGCGGGAATCACGTTGATGGGCGCATTAACGACGCTAGTTGTACCATCGAGGTTCACGATGATCTGGATGAGGGAAGAGACTGAGGAAACGTTCAGGGCAACTTGGCCGGGGCTGACAGCGAAGGGCTCACCCTCGACGATAGCGGGTCCAACAGAGTTAGGGTCGACGTTGACAATAATGTGGCCGATAGGGTCGACGTTGACACTAACGGGGCCGACGGCAATGGGCTCTGAGTCTAATATTGCCGGGCCAGCTTCGATGCCACGGCGGGTGGGGCTGGCAACAGCCAGGGCGACGAAAGAGGCGATAATGAGTAGAGATTTCATTCTTACTGGAACGAAAAAAAAAAGATTTGTTAAAAGATTTGTTCGAATTGCATGAGTTTCCGTAATAATTATTTTTATAATATAAAAATGATATGAATATATTCATCCCATTGAGAAAATATCAAGTCATTAGTTAGAGGCAGAGATGGGAATAATTTCCCGGCTAAATGCGTACGTATTCAAGTTATATTGAGTAAAAATTAAATACATTTGGTGAAAGTTTTGAATTTCTAATAATTATTTATTTATATACAGGGTGGCAGGAACGTCAACGCGCAAACTGTAACAATCGATTCTGAACCCATTGATACCTGCGTTGAAATTTGTTGACAGTTGAAAAAAAAAATCTGCTGTTTCATATAAAAGTGAAATAGTTACCTACGCGGTCAACATGTATGGAACAGCAAATATTATTTTTTTATTTTGCTAGGGGGTTTAGACTCATGTGCTGAATTCATGGTTACAGTTTAGCGTCGATGTCCCTGCCACCCTGTATACTTTAATGTACAGACGCCAGCACATCAAGCTACCAGAAACTGACAATTTTTTCCAATCAACTTTGAACCTTACTCTTTAGTAATAAAGTTGAAAATGTTTTAAAGAAATTTGACAGATAGTAGCTCGAAGTGCTGGCGTCTGTACCCCCATACCAGAATAACTATAAAACATGCATATATCACAAAAAAATAAAACAACAAAACATGCAATGGGCGCTTATCGCTTTCTGCGATCTCTTCCAGGCAATCTTGGAATGGACAGCAATCGGATATATACAATAATTATAATTTGAAACATAATAACGTCGTTCATATTGCAATTACGAGTAGTTCTATGTAAAAAATGACAAGTTTACAGAAGAGTAATAAAACAGCATACTGGAACAAAAATCTTTTATGACATCAACATGTTTTTTAACTAATGTTTTAAAGTTCAAGTTAAAAAACTTTCTGGAACGATTTTTTTTTTCATGAGTGACGATATGTAATTTTAGTTTTAAGTTAAAATAAATATCGCTTTTGATAATATTATATTCAATCTTAATGTCTCATATTAAAGGAAGTTATTTGCTTACCTGCTTTGTGTTACTAGGTCTTATTCAAACTATGCTTTTAGAGAATTTTTAAACGTTTTTATACAAAACTGTATCTTTTGCGCGATTCTATCGATACATTAATGATAACGTGTTATTGTTGTTAATCTCGTTATTAAGATATAATAGTGATAAACATTATTTTGTTTGGATTTTTTGTGTGATTGTTGCACTATCACGTGTATCGCGAATGCTATAAGATAACACTGAACCATTTTAGTAATCGGTACTTATAGTTTATCTATAGGATGTTCCATGTTTGTCCGTCGCGATATTTCATGCCGGATATGAAGTGACCGCTTTGCATTTGATAAATAGAATGGTATCAGTACCGACGACCTTAAGAAAGTGGCAGGGAAGGACTGGATGCCGAAGGTGGACCCTGTTCTCCACCTTCGGCATGATAATCTCAGGCTGATCTCAGTCTCAATCTGTCAAAAATACCCTACATTTTTGGCAAGTTTTTGATATTGATTGTCGCTGAGATGAGATTACAAATAGGTTTTCAACGTTTTTAATTACGGGAATTGGTCTTCTGATATCCTTCGTGGGTTGAATATGGCGTTTAATTTATTTTTAGGACCTATTAGGAGACAACTTATATCAGAGTTTAGGCACGAAAGCCTGAAAAAACACTTGTTTTACTGTCTTGTACAAGCATTTTACCGGTCACTACAAAGACATTGTGCGCTTAGTCTGTGTTAAGTATCTGCATTGTATTTAGATCAGAATTTAACTATTCCTTACCCAAAGGGTAAAAACGGGACCCTATTACTAAGACTCCAATGTCCGTCCGTCTGTCACCAGGCTGTATATCTTGAACCTTGATAGATAGACATTTGAAATTTTCACAGAATGTGTATTACTGTTGCCGCTATAACAACAAATACTAAAAACAGAATAGAATAAATATTTAAGGGAGGCTCCCCAACAAACGCAACAAACGTGATTTCTTTGCCGTTATTTTATATGTAGTGTTAAATATTGTATGGTGGTACAGAACCCTTCGTGTACGAGTCCAACTCGCACTTGGCCGGTTTTCATTTGTAATTCAGTCTATTCTTGATAAGTATGATAAACAAAGGAATCCATGGTCTAAGTCCCTAGAAATCGCTGACTATTAAGAAATTAACTTTAACAAAATTAGATTTATCAATAGTTAAAATAATATTTTTTATAACATAAGATTAAAGAATTAAAATATTATGATAACAACTACTGTACTTACTCAAGTAGGTACTTAGATATCAGCTGCTTCCTAATATGATTAAAATGTTATCCTTTATTTTGATAATTTGTCAGTAATATTTTGATTTGAGGGGCCCGTGGCTTAATAATAACACCCGCACAGGTCGATCGATTAGGTTAACCCACGCTTGAGTAGTTGAGTAGTTTTGCGTGAAAGAGTAAGATACATATCCAACCATCCTCACAAACTTTCACGGTTATAATTTTAGTGGAATTATTTTATAAGAACACGATACGCTTTGTGGTTTCTTGTGGAATATCTCCAGTAAGCAGTGACTTTTTTTACACCACTTTTCCTCCTTTACTTTCCACTTGTGATTAGATATTTCCATCTAATAATAATTCTGATGCATAGAGCCGTTACCCGGCATGGCAAAAAGTATGAATACTAAATAGGCACAATGGAAGCGTAATATAGCCGGCAGTGCAAGCTGACGCAAGCCGCATCTACACGCCTCGCTCGTACGGACATAGACCAACGAATGTATTAATTAATACAGATAAGAAAGTAGGCAGAATACGTGAAAACGCAGGTCTAAGGTTTTTTATAACAGTCAAGTTAATTCAAATGTAGAGTGCTACAAAGATCTTAAACGTCATTGACAAGAAGGCGTTGTTGGTAAACAATAAAAACATTTTGTGGAAATTGTCACGGAAATTGTATTGAAAAACAAGATGGCGGCGTTGAAGAAGAAATTTTGAATTTCGCGGGCTATCTTGGGTCTTCTCTCTTAATCTTGCCCCTGAGCTGATGTTATTGTAATAACTAAATATATTGGTGGTGGAATGGTGGTGGACTAAACGATGATTTCGGCCAAACGACTAGGATCGCATCGGATCGGAACGGATTTTACAATCTTTAAACGATATTAAATCGTGTGCACAGTATTTAAAGTCTATATTACCAAGCCACGGACAGCAGCTTGACCGCGGGCATCTTCCGCGACACGCGGTCGTAGCGGAAAGTATGCTGCGACGGGGGTTTGTCTTCGTTCGCCTGTCATCGTATCCGATCGAATCCTCTTCTGTGTTTTATGATTATTTTCTTCTCCTTCTAATACAATAGCCAACAATACTACGTCAACTTCAACCATTAAAAAAAAATTAGAACATGGTAGGAATGAAACTATTTGACTAGGCTCAGAAACAGATACGTTCACAAGCGACGGTACGGACGGACGGATTGTAATGATAAATATAAATGATAAATTATTTATTTCTGTAAGTAGGTTTATACAAAAACTTTTACACGTCAATCATATTTTTTTAAACTAGATGAGGTCGGCGTTTCCTATCTGACTATTCTGAGAAGAAAGGCCGAAACAAACTCAGAGGTCACAGTCTCTTTTAAAGTCCAGACAAAATCTTGGTCAGATCATGTGAAGACCATGTAGATTGGTGTCTGAAATGGTCTTTTGAGGAAAGGACCACACAGATTGAGCGACTTGAGCGGCTGTCGCCTCATCCGTTCGTATCCTGTCCAATCCGATGTGATGCGAGCCGTTTGGTGGTAGATGTTATGTTTGATCCATAAAATCTAATAAACAAAAGAACATCGCCTTACGACGAACCCCGAAATAAATTGTCGTGACACGGGTCCCACGACTTTGCCCTCTGAATAAGTGACAAAAATAATCGTTATTATCTTACGTGGTCAACATGGCGGATCTAATAAGAGGACGCGATCGGTCGTGGGTTGCAGGCCTCGTACGGGGACGTAACGTATTTCGCCTCATTCGTTTTTATAAGCCATTCGCACAAATTATGATGGAGGTATTTAGTGCGACGTTTTGTTGCTTCGTGGATTCTTGTGAGGGTGTAAGTCAAGATGTAGAGATTTCTTTTTCGTCGTGTTGATGATTTTCTTTTTATGCTTCTGAGAAAGATCTTTGTGCGAGTTTTATAAGTAGGTATTTGTTACATAATTTGAACACATTTTAAATGATAAATGATAAATGATTTTATTTTGTAAGTAGGTTTGTACAAACACTTTTACACGTCAATCATATTTTTTATAAAAAAAACTAGATGAGGTCGGCGTTTCCTATCTGACTACTCTGAGAAGAAAGGCCGAAACAAACTCAGAGGTCACAGTCTCTTTTATAGTCCAGACATCATAATCTTGGTCAGGTTATATGAAGACCATGTAGATCGATGTCTGAGATGGTCTTTTGAGATGGTTAAGCTATTTCATTTCAATTTTATTTTTATATAATATTTTTATCTAATATTAAAGCCTTCATTTTCCAATAGGTATTTGGCTTAGGCGGTAGGTGCAGTAGAACAACTATCCAAAAGATTTCAATGGATGTATCTTTTCTATCGATAGTCAATAGAATATTTCTGTGGGTATTTTATGTACAACAAACTTTTCTATAGTATCGCAAAGAAATTGTCTCATCTGCATCTAATTAATCGTTGGTAGGTTGCTGCAAGTTGTAGCGTGGATTAAATCGCACGCAAGCGAATGCACCGATGAGCTAATTGCTCACACAGACATATTGACCAACGTTTTCGTTATTTCAGTAGGTTTTAGGTAGGTACTGCCAAATTGAGATATAATGCAAATGCCATAGACTTATAAAAAAAGATGAAGAAAAAAGAAACATGTACACGGTAAATCCAAAAACATAGTATCTAATTTGAAGAAAAGGTAACAACATAACATAGCATTTCGCCTGTAATCCCTGAAGGGATAGCTAGAAGTGTATCTATAGTAGCCAACATTTCACCAGTTATGTTAAGTCACATGGGACTTAACATTACTGGTGAAATGTGTGGGCGAGCCTATTGCCATCAGCAGGGCACACGTCCAGAATTCGGGCTGCTATACTGAGAAATTTCAGATGAAAAAACTCAATAACACTTTGCCCGACCCGGGATTCGACGCCAAGACTTCATGCTTAACAGTAAGCGCTTGCGACCACTAGCCCAACGAGGAAGTCACGGAAGGAAAAAAAAAAAGAAAAAAAATAGTTTAAAGTTATAGAATTGTCTATACATTTTCTACTTCTACTATTTTCGTACTCTATGATCATAATTACATTGCCATCAAGAAGGTAAACTGAGCTATTATCTCCCAGCTAGTTAAGGGCAGTTACGGCAATGCCCCATAATTATCCAGATTAGGCCCGCTTTTCCAATTAACCATTGCACAAAGTGGGTGTGTAATTACGACGTCTGCACACATCAACGTAGCTAGGTACAACACGCAAGCTACAAGGCTACATATCAACACGTTTCAACTTTCAAATGTATAAATATAGTCAGACTTTTAATTAGCTGCAGTAAAATGACAGCTTATGTGTTACTTAAATGACTGAAATTGGCGTCTTTTTGTTTTTTTTTTGCGGCCATCGACCAAATCTTGTTTTTCTAGTACAGAATAGTGTAACAAAAATGAAACATTTGACTTGCATATCTCTAAACGCAGTCCGAAATGAGTTATTAAGAAGTCTCATTAAACTGCAGCTAATTAATAGTCGGAGTATAGCTGCAAACCGCCACTACGTTTGCATAATATGTAGGTACTTATAATTATAATCTTCTACCATCGATTAGACCCTTATACTCAGTAGTAGGTCTCAAAAATACACTTTAAGGAATTTCTTAAATTGTGTGTAAACTCCAACTCAAAGTATTTATTTCTATTAAACCATTTTCAGGCACTTTTAAATTATAAAGGAGTCGGTCAGTGAGAAAAATAAAGCTAGTCGCTCATTCCAAAGCGTTGTAGGTACCTATGGAGAAGAACTTGCAAGAAACTCCATGGAAACTCATATAAATGATATGTGTTGTATTGGTACGAAATATTAGTTACATCATTAATGTTGAATTTGATCATTATATGTGAGAACGATATAACAAAGACGTATATATATATACATTTACATATACGTGTATATATAAACAGGAATAGGGTGTAAAGCTCACTCATACTCTATGAAAAGGGAGCATCCTCCGACGAGACGGGTGTTGAATATAGCGGGCAACTGCCCGATGATTCATATCGGGCCGTTGTATGATCTATGCTATGTGTATGGCCGTTGTATGCATGCTAGTTGCGCGGTAAACTCTGCTTGCGAGATGCAGGATTTTGCGTGACGTCAGTATGACGCGTTGTTCACATGTGGCGTTGTAGATACCGCTACATATACAACAGAGTACAGAAAATAGAAACAGAAAAAAAAGCTATTAAAAAATAAAAATTTAATTAAAGTAGGTAAGCTGTGACATCTAAGAGATGACCAGTCCCAACTGACGTAGCCATTTTCAGCAGTTTAGGCTATGCTATGAGAAGGAGAAGAGAAGCGATTTCCTAATAAATAACCAGCCAATAGAACTTCCAATCAAAACTTGTAAAACCCAAAACTGTCTTTGTTACAACAACCTTAACTATCGGGGCAACTACTCGTAATAAATCGTATGCATTTCGAAACCGCATTGCAATTCAGAATCCTAGCTTTCGAAACCGAAATCTTTCTCAACCATACCCAGCTCTATCACCAAATAAATTGCCGCAATTCCAGATATAAATCTAGGAAATGGAAAGTAGGTACTGGAAACTAAGGGGTGCTACACATATTTTCGGGTCGGCACATTCGATTCGTCAGTATTTGTTGAAGAGCAACAAAGTCGACCTGAAGAAATTAGTACACTTATTTGGCGGTCATTTGGCCCGTGCCGATCAGCAAACTTCGGCGAGGGCTGTAGATATAGCTTAATCGTGTTCGGGTCACCTCGGCAGAATTCGAGCTAATCTGAGTGGTTTTTCACGAAAATTTATCTATCTACATTTATTTTCGACTAGCTTTTGCCCACGGCTTTACTCGCGTAGTGGTCGAAAATTATACCACGGGAACGTATTATTGGAATAAAAGCCGTCTCTGCGTGTTTAATAAACCATACAAACTTTCACATTTAATAGTACGATTTGCAAATCCGGCCGTGCCGAATCATCCCGACCCGAGCAAGTGTGTAGTACCCTTAAGCGGAAATGCTTAAAAGCATCCTTTCCTGATTGATGTTGGTGGAACTCGGAACAACCATAACCGCTTTGCAGGACAGTTACAAACTCGCCAAGTTTCATCATTTGAACAACTTTGGTCGCGGCCGCCATTTGTTTTTGTTGTGCAGTCTTTCACTTGGTACTTGGTAATGGGAGAGCTTTGGGATTGCGACGGTTGAGGATTAAGTAGAAGTAGTAGTAGCTTCGTGATTTTCGTGAATTTTGTGTGGATAAGTCATTTGAAAGTAAGTAAGTTCGACGTGTTGATATGTTTACAAGAAAAGTTTTACATACTTAATTTCCGACATTTGGTTGTGGTAGGTAATGCTATAGGTAAAAAGTAACACAACACACATCATTACCAATTTCTTTTTGTTATAAAGTAGTTACTCCCTTATAGATTTCCGCAATAATTTAGCCACGGGTCCCTCACCCGTGGCTAAATAATAACAGCCGCACAGGTCGATCGATCAGGTTAAGCTACGCTTGCCGATGTTGGTCTGTGGATGGGCCATCTTTACATACCGTGACCCCTCCATTATTCTGTAAGTATTCAGCTGCATCCGGTTAGACTGGAAGTCGACCCCAACATAGTTGGGAAAAGGCTAGGCAGATGATGAGATTTACTTGAACATCGTCTCCATTTTCCGTCCGTCCAACGCTCTGCATTCCAGAATCATTGTACCCAGACAGTGTTATATGAAATCAATGCCTATTAAAAAATTCTAGAGTTGTCTATGCTACTACACAACACAGAAACATAATCAAAAGAGTACTTACAAAACAAAGTTTCGAGTAAAGTCTGCTACGTTAGTCTAGTGGTGACCATGAGTCCCTGGGTTCAATTCTCGGGTCGGGCAAAGTGTTATTGGGATTTTTCATCGGGATTTTTAGCACGGAGTTTGAATTTGGGCCCGGTTGATGGCAATAGGCTCGCCCCCTCAATCAACCAAATCAATCAACTCAGCCTATCGCAGTCCACTGCTGGACATAGGCCTCCCTCAAACTGCGCCACAATACCCTGTCCTCCACCTTCCGCATCCAGTCTACCCCAGCCTTGTTCTTTAGGACGTCCGCCCATCTAGTTGGGGGGCGTCCCACACTACGCTTGCCGATACGCGGTCTCCACTCCAGGAGTCGTCTGCTCCACCGGTCATCGGTCCTTCGACAAACATGGCCAGCTCACTGCCACTTCAGTTTGCTTACTCTGCAAGCTATGTCGGTAACTCCGGTTCTTTTCCGGATAATTTCATACCTGTTTTATCCTTCAAAGAGATTTCGAGCATAGCTAGCTCCATAGCTCGCTCCATAGCGCGCTGAGCGACCTTAAATCTGTCTTGACTCGCCCCCTATCACGTGCATAATGCATAATCAGTATATAATGTTCCTACTGCTGGAACACACGCCTCTATTACATCGGACTTAAAATAAATGTGTAAACATATACGGTGAAATGTTGTTGTACTATAGGTGCTCCTTTGCCTTACCCTTCGAGAATAACAGTCGTGATGTTATGCTGTGGTAATCCCCATTTAAGAAATTCTCTATTTGTCTATGTCATAACATATCATAGACAGTGATCAACGAAGTAACTCTAGTACAAAAACATAAAGTTTCTAATGAAGTGCAGGCGAGGCGGTATCGTTGGCCGCAGCTGCGTCTAACTTACTCGTAAAGTCGCAGCTCCGCCTCCGGGAACAAGTCACGACTCACACCAGTCACACCTACAGCTGGGGTAAAACCTGCTGGGGTTTAGTTTTGTTCTAGACTTGATGGTTATTATTTTTTAGCAAAAATGGCGTTTTAATACGGAAAAACAAGGCAACATATTGGGTTAACCAAAAACAAAGTCAAAAGTCATTTATTGAAATTAGGCTGAGAATCACCACTTTTCGAATGTCAAAATTACATAAGATAGTCCCCCTCAAAAGGCACGCCCTTCACCATTTCCTAGTGCTTCCGTCGAGAAGAACAAACTCTCCAGCCGACAGACACAATAAGGTAAAAATTTCAACATAAGGTTTTTCTTTTCAATTTCCCTGGAATTATTACATTACTTGAAGAAAGAAAAAGAAAAATGCGTTTATTGGCATTACAGCAAAATAAAACAGAAAACAGTATCTACGAGTATTAAATAAAAATCTCGGGTCAAAGAGCTTGTTATCGAACTCCTCCGAAAAGGCTGGACCGACTTTTATGATTTTTTTTGTGTATTATTTGGAAAATCTGCGTAACGTCTGGTAATCTATAGTATACTACGTACGAGAATGTAAAACTGTCTACTATCTATACTATATACTAATATTATAAATTCGAAAGTAACTCGTCTGTCTGTCTGTCTGTCTGTATGTATGTTACCTTGTCACGCCTAAGGCACTGAACGGATTTCGATAAAATTTGGCAGAGAGATAGATTGGCTCCCGGGGAAGAACATAGGATAGGTTTTATCGACATACCTCGCGGGCGAAGCCGCGGGCGGAAGCTAGTGTAAATATAAATCTATCTGCAAAGGTATCTTTGAAAGAAAGAAAATAAATTAAAAGGCACATAATCAGAAAAAAATATTATATCAAGTAAAAAATTTAAAGTCCGAAGTAAGAAATTAGCAGGAAAGTGTGCCTCACGGCTGTATCAAAAAGACGCAGTTCAGCAAAAATGCCAGACAACTAGTGCCTTTTTTTTGGGTGGAATATTAGCAAAAAACTTCTCCCGCTCTGGGCGGAGCGGGAGGGCGTATCAGACTTTTACTGACTAAAAGCCACCCGTGTTCCTTCAGTTGCCTGTGCCAGGGGCTACGGTATCTCTTTCGAACAACCCGCGACCCTGCCAGGAGAAGACTAGTGCCTGACGCTGGTATTCAATTCCGAAAGGGAACCCTACTAACACCAAACCAGGAGCCGCCATGACCACAGAGAATTCTCCATCAGGCCCATATAACTTGAAAGCTGGGGTCACAAATCCTCTTATAAAGGCAAGTGCAAATGTGGATTGTGAGTGTGTGCGACTGTACAAAACCACCGCCTCGTTAGGTTCGAGATAAAGTTGAATAGGTTTGTTTCATTTATTAGACAAGCTATCTATATTTATAATATTTTGTAAGATCTGGGATGCATGAAGAAGCCTCCTCGTGTAGCGCAGTTTGATCCGCCAGTTACTCAACTGAACCGAGTCCGAGTCATCCTGGACAGTCACACCCAACACCTTATTTGACTAGCCAATTCTCCCCTTTCGGTGGTAGGGCTAACGCCCGCCTGGTTTGCGACCACCCTCCCACCGAAGGCAAGCAGCCTGCTCTGTTTCGTCGATGCGTGGGAGTTCCAGTGCCTTAGGCATCTACTGGGCACGCCCGTTCCATCACAGATTTCATCCATCGCTTTCAATCCGACGTGATTGTGGTCAAGAGCAGAATGGGCCCCATTCAGCAAAAAAAAACCTGTCTTAACTAGCTTCTGCCCGTGACTTCATCCACGTGAAATTTCTTGTGCCTGACCCAGCCCGTCGCATCGCATCGCCGGCCCGTGCTATTACTTATGCTCGGCTCATAAGGAGCTCTAAGAATTTTTCAAATCCCTCCGGTACTTTCAGAGATTAGCGCGTTCAAACAAACAAATCTTCAGCTTTATTATTATTATTATATAGATTTAACCACTCAATTCCGACGTGGAACGCTATCGGCCCTTTTTTTAATTCATTACAATAGAAAATCAATTGTTTCTCATTAGCGGTGATTAGGCGGTTACTGAGATAACATATTTCTCCTTAAGAATTGTTATCATGTTTGATATGAAATCAGTCCTACAGATTGGGTAAAAACAAAAAGTGTTCAAGCACTAAAACTAGAACAGACAGCGTAGTTTATTGTGCATAGAACGATATACTATTCATAGAAAACTTCAAATATTTATAGACTCCACAATAACATTTTCAGTGGGATTCCTAACAAGAGCGAGTCACTTCAAGTGTACGAATAGCGTTTAATTTTGTAAAGCGCTGAAGCGGCTTATTGGGCCACTTCAAGCTTTTCCACAGAAATTCCAACTACCTCGCGTCTAAAATTAATATATTTTCCTTTAACCTATATTTTCCCACTGCTGGGAAGGATCTCCCCCATATTTTTGAACTTTTCTCTGTCCTGTGTCTTCTGCGACCAATCGCTTAGGAACAAGTCCAAATCGTCACGCCAGCGTTTCTTAGGCATGTCTCGGTGACGACACCGGACTTCAGGCACCCAGTGTGACGACTTTGGCCCATCTGTCTAGATGCCTCCTATTATTTATATCACATATTAAGCAATGACTACTTAAAAAGCAATACCCAATCAACTAACATTACACAAAAAAGTATCTTTTAACATAAAAAAATTTTATAAACTTCAAAAATAATCAATCAGAAACCAAATAACAGGAGAAACCGCTACCCTCAACACAGTTGCGCGCACGGAATTGAAATCCTCCTGTTTCATTTCAAACCCGATATTTTAGGGTTCCATACCTCAAAAGAAAAAACGGAACCGTTCCGTTCCGGGTTCCGTTCCGTACGGATAGACATCCGTCTGTCAAGACCCTTTTTCTCAGGAACGCGTGGATTTATCAAGTTGAAATTAATATTGTAGCGGTATTTACAACGCCACATGCGAACAACGTGTCATACTGACGTCACTCAAAATCCTGCATCTCGCAAGCAGAGTTTACAGCGCAACTGCATAGATACAACGGCCGACATGAATCATCGGGCAGTTGCCCGCCAGACACAACGCCCGTCTGGTCGGAGGATCCTCCCTTGTCTATGGAGGTTGAGTGAACTTTACACCCCGTTCCTCATACCTCTATAATATCAAATACTTAGGCCTGCAAACCCTTGAAGCAGCGGAAAAATCAAACTTTTAAGTCAACGCAATCAAATGATACGGGCGTTTGTTCCGTAATTAAAACCCATAGGGTACTTCCCGTTGACCTAGAATCATTACATTTGACAAGAAGCAATGTCATGTAGCACCAGTAAAGGAAAAAAATGCAAAATCCGTAAATTTGTAGATACATTACAAAAAAAAAAACAACTGATAAACTGTTTAGATACCTACAAATTTGTTCGAAACCCTCGGTGCGCGAGTCTGTCTCGCACTTGACCGGTTTTTTTTCCTTTATGTTTTCGGTAAATCTTTTTAACGGCCAGTACTTTTTGCTTATCCCTTATTAGATAGAGGTTATCTGCTTTTCGTTTTGTGTTTTACGTAATAAATGTCCGTTCCGAAATCCTCAGCGGCCGTTCCGTTTCTATGAAATTCGCGATGTCAAAGGTTTATTTGCGGCTTTTGAATGTTTCGCGGATAAACAGCATGGGTCTGATTTGAATCTAGAAATGTCAGAAAATATTGGGATAACGTATTGTTGTTTGAAGATCATCGTTTTTTTTTTAAACATAGACCTGACCGGAAATCTGCAGGAATCCGCTGGATGCGGGAAGCACAGAATCGATCGAAGTGGAGGTGCTTGGGGGAAGCCTATGTCCAGCAGTGGACGTCTTTTGGCTGAAATTATGATGATGATAATGAAATCCTTCTGGAATAAATTCTCTAAATGATGGTGAAAACCAACTTCAAAATTCGTTGCGTGCTTAGAAAAACAATACAGGCACACAGACACGAAAAGCGATTTTAATTTATAATATGTACTTATATATATATACCCCTTTATTTATAAATGTTGCATAATGTTAAAACACGTTTTAACGTCAAAAATATGGTTTGAATAAATAAATCACATAGATATAAGTAAAAATAAATTACATGGAAACTGAATTTTAAAGTAAGATAAAAAATTTGTTAGGTATAATTTTATCTGTCTCCTTCCCGTGGCTTCTTTGAATTATTACGTATACGAACAAACTCGAGAGAAAAGTTTTTAGCCCACTTTTTAAATCGTACTGTGACGACCAAGTTCAATTGGTAACGTTTACCTACAGCCTACCAAAGTTTTGGAGATTTTCATGCTTTCGGTTACTTCAATGGAGTTGGAATGGAAAACAGGTAAGTACTTTGGTATGGGTAGGTTTTGATTTTGTTTAAGCTGGTGTCAATATAATCTTAACTTTGCCAGAAAATGTAAAATGTTATGTTGTTGGCTTTGGTGTAAAAGGTCCCCGAAAAGATAAATTGCAATTGTCAATTTTTACGTGATTGAAACATATTGATGTGCAAATTGATCGTCTTCAAAATGCAATTGAAGCCATTGACAATAATCACACAAAAAAATGAGGCTTGCAATTGAGAATTGCAATTGATGTAAACTTTAAACTGGAAAGCTTGGTCGCTAGGCTTTCTAAAGTAAAGGCCTTTCTAAAGTAAAGGCCGTCATGAAAATCTGTCATTTTCACCTGTATTTGACAATAAGGTGTCAATAACGCTCGGTATTTGTGACCGTTCTCCGTTTTCTTAGGAGACAAAATTTTAAGTGCAGCGAGCAATTATTGTAATCCGTAATAATCCGTGATAATAATATTATAAGACGGTATAAAGGTACAGACGCCAGCCAGCACATCAAGCTACCCAAAATTGTTAAATTTTCCCAATCAACTTTGAACCTTATGCTTTATTGATAAAGTTAAAAATCTATTAAAGAAATTTGACAGATTGTAGTAGCTTGATGAGCTGGCGTCTGTACCTTTCTCTGTATGTTACCTTTTCACGCTAAACCACTGAACAGATTTCGATAAAATTCACAAATTCACATTTTAACCTATAAAATCACGTTGCTAATGGGAAAATTTCCGACATCCACGCGGGCGGAGCCTTGGGCAGAAGTTAGTATTATGTAAATAAATAAAATACCAAATAAAAAACGGGGAAGAATTTTTGTATAGTCTCCTTTGACTCATACAGTTTTAAATTAAGTTTCTTTTTACTGAAAAGATTTTGAGCTATTCATTATTAAACGCACCAACAGGCACTAGTAAAATAAATTTTCAGTTATAGGCAAAGTAAAAAAAAATAACCCAGATTCCCCACAATCCCGAAATTAAACAACAACAAATATAAAGTCCGGGCCATTCCATGAATAATAGTGTTCTTTATATTCCCCAGTTTCCACATTTTTACCCCAATAAATCTGGGAATCTTAAGTTTTTTCTTGAAAAAAGTGTCTAAAAGCTAAATGAGCGGCTTAAGTGCCTAAACAAAGTCATTTAGCATCAAACAAACTGGAGTCTACACGTAATCCCGGACGATATAAATTTTTGCCATGAATTTCCTTCTTTGGCCGGATAAAATGAAAACTTTATACAACTTCTGGCCAATGTGAGGAATACCTAAAGTTTTTTCTGTTAATTTTCATTGTTGATGAGGTCATATTAAAAAAATGTGGTGTATTAGGTCTGTCCAGTGTTAAATGTAATCGGGGGAAAAAATAAGCGGATACTTTTCTTAATAAATTGCAGTCATTTGAGAAGTAAGATGAGATACTTAATTGAACATCATATATTAATGTTCACGCCATCTGGGGGATTATTTAGAGGAGTAATTCAGGAAAAGCCGAAAGGGAAAAAGACGAAGGAACTCGTTTGCAATGGCAGTGGACAGATGTGTGACGATAAGGGAAAGGAGCGCCTTTGCCCAGCAATGGGATATTACGGGCTAAATCTAATATATAAAATTCTCGTGTCACAGTTTTCGTTGCCATACTCCTCCGAAACGGCTTGACCGATTTTGATGAATTTTTTTGTGCTTATCCGGTATCTATGAGAATCGGCCAACATCTATTTTTCATCCCCCTAAACCGAAACTTACGCGGGTGAAACCGCGGGGCGCAGCTAGTAGATTATATAATTCAATTATGGCTCCTGAAATACAGGTACCTACTAACTTTGGAGCCAGGTGTCACATTTTTCGCATATCTCGAGATCTTCTTTCGTAGGTATACGAGGGGCCGAGGCCAACTCGCAGAGACTCTATATGTAAAGGAAATGACTAAAAGATTATTATCCGGGAGAAGTAAATGTTTACCTATGTGTAATTTACCTTAAATTACAAAATGTCTATACGTCTATAGTTTTTCACGGAATTCCGTTCTAGCAAGCTTTTTTCCTTACTAACCTGTATCCATAGACTTATAAAAAAAGATTTACTTCGCGCCACGCATATCGAAACTGAAGCACCGTACCGATCTATGTGTGCGTGATTGACGATTGACGCTGTCGTGACACGTAATGGCGGCCGGTCGGCATACTATGATGTTAACGTGAGCGTGAGGCGTGTTTGTACAAACGGTTCGGCATACTTACTGTGCTTCACTTTCGTGAACTGTTCTTTGATTGGCTATCGCAGGAAGTTAATCCAGAACCCAAATATGTATCTACTGTTGTGAAGTGATCTCCAAATATTTAAATCGTACCGCGTCAAAAGACGGTCATATTTCTGTTTCGTTTTGATCATCTCTGACACGACACACAATGTCGCAGACTTGATTGTCATGGAAACGTCATTAGATATTATTATGTGAGCTCACTCTTTTCAGTATGGACACTGTTCGCCTAACTAAATAGGTACGGTGCGGGCAAATCAAACGATTTAAATCTTTGGGCCCCATCACCACGTGCGGCCACGACGCACGCTCAGCTTACATCACCAAAGTTTTTTTTACAGAATGGGTCGGCTGTTCTATCTTTATTTATTAAATAAAGTCTTTAACTAAGATTTCACTATTGTCAGTTCAAATCCAAAAGAATAGTACAATCAAGATAGTTCCGAAATCACCCAAATAACATTTATCAAGTTTCAAACGGGAAACGACTCTGTCTCTCACACAAACCGTAGCTTTTCTACAAACTAACAGTGTCCTGATTTCAAGCCATCATTACTCTTGGATCGCAGTTTTTAGGGTTCCGTACCCAAAGGCTGAAAACGGGAATCTATTAATAAGGCTCGCTCTTAACGGTAAGACCGCCGATTGTATCAGCCTTTGTAAATTTTTTGTAATTTATATGGTGTACATAATACAGAGTATTATGTCTCAGCTGTACGTCCGTCCTACTGTCACAGGTACTGTGATAGGTAGACAGTAGAAATTTTCACAGAGTGTGTACTACGTTGGCCGCTATACAATAAACAATAAAATATAGTAACAAATTAAAGGGTCCCCATACACGAAACGTTTTTATTTTATTTGTACTGTTAAATATTGTACTGTGGTATTTATTTATACGCAACCCTTCGTGTCCGAGTCAGACTCGCACTTAGCCGCTTTTTGTCCATTGAAAACCTCGGAATAAGACTTGAAGATAAATGATGTACTTGATTTTTACCTTTTAAAATCTTTGAGCGAGGATTGGCGGGATTTTTGATCTCGAGAAAGATATTTCAGTTAGTGGGTTATTGATGTGATTTTTATCAGAATTTCATCAGCGCTGGATTGACATGGTCATTGTTATAATTATTATGATATGACGTAACCGCTTTTCTAGGAAGCAGAGACTTAAGCAATGTGACGGTCACGTCACAGGCTGTCAACGAACAACCCATCAGCTGTAGCCTGATTACTGTGTTAGTTAATCCGAATGTGTCATGCAAGAGTGTCTAATTGTCTGTCATAATGTTCTGTTCTGTTATGTGGTGCTGTTGTCTTGATACTTTGCGATGTCCAGATAGGACATTTAGTTTGATTGGGCAAGAATATAGATACACCATGTATCAAGAGCCAATTAAAGCAATATAAGCACCTTATGTTAGTGGTTTCCCGACTTAAGAATTGTAGGTTGTGGTTTCGTACCTCGAATCGAATCTAAATATAAAGTAACAGAAATAACAACCACACCTAAAATTTGAAGGCCACCTTAACGAAATCCATCTAAATATTCAGTTAATCTGACCTTTGGGCTGACCACAATAGTTCTGGTCGACCACAAGTTTCGAACTTTTCCGAAGTAACCCGAGGAGGACCCGAGTCAAATTGTGACGAAATCTATCATGACGCAGCAAAGGGTTGGTCGAGAATGATGGAAATAACTTTGCAACTTTTCTAGTTTTATAAGGGTTCTGTGGCGAGGCTATTTTAGAAATTGCCTGTCTGGTTTTGTGAACTAGCTACAATAATAATAATCCAGCTGAACAGTTCGTTTGTTTGTTTAAATGCGCTTATCTCTGGAACTACCAGACGGATTTAAAAAAAAACTTTTTGCATTTGAGACTTACGACCGAACCCACCTATTGACAGATCGCTTCTGATGGTAGAAAGTACAGATTATAACTGCCACTATAATATAATCACACAAATCGCTACTGATATAGATGTATTGGGAAGTTACAACCAGAGATAGATATTTTTTCTACCTCCAGTATGCCAAAACTAAATAATAAAATAATATAAATATAATAATATATAATTGAGTTCGGCCATTAGTAGACATAAACTTCGCTATAGGTACAGGCAGTGTACAACTGTTTTCTTCTAACAGCAGCAATCTAACAACAACCTTATTTTAACAAGAATAAAGATCACAATGATTTGGACAGACTTATCAGTGGCAGCAACCCAACAGCAACCTTATCAGAATAATAATAAAGATCATTGTGATTTGGACAGTGAAGCAAAATCAGATGTAAAATAACTGGGAAAGAACTAGGTACAGACGCCGAGCACATCAAGCTACCCGAAACTGAAACCGAATTTTTTTCCCAATCTACTTTGAACCTTATACTTTAGCGATGAAGTTGAAAATCTATTAAAGAAATTTGACAGATTGTATAGTAGCTTCATGTTCTGGTGTCTTCCTGTTGGATACATATGGTACTAACTACTGTGATAGGAACATATTTAACATTCCTATAAGATCCATTTAAACTTTCCTTATTATATTTAGGGCCAATTTTGTAATCGACAGATAACTTTTATTCATGGAATAAAATTAACGTCTGTTACGGCTTCCCTCTGCCTGGCAACCCAGGCGGGAGGGAGACGGGACGACAAAACGTCGGCGGCGGGGGCCGCGCTCCGTGTGCCGGCGCTTAGCTGCATGAACGAGACTCCTCGGCCACTTGCCTTCACGCGCCACCCGCGAGCGGTCGACTTATCGAATAGCATTGTAACGGGTCCTAGAATTTGTAATCTTGTACACGTCTATTTAAAGGTTAATTTAAATAAGTATTGCAGATCAGTATTTAAACGAGTGTTTTTATTTCACTAACCGAACAACCTACGCATAGGCGTTAACAACGTCTGACAGTTTTTTTAAGGAAGAACTGTCAAAAATTTAAAATTATTCCACCGATAACATCAGCCCTTATTGATACAACTTTATTTGTTACAAAAAGGAAAGTCGAAGAAAGAAGACCTCGTCTTCGCCTCTCATTATTGTCTCAAAATCAATCTGTCTAGCCTTTTCCCAACTGTTAGGGTCGGCTTCCAGTCTAACCATGCAGCTGAATACTTATCAGTATTTTAAATGGAGTGACTGCCCATCTGACCTCTATACAGCCCAGTTATATGACAACAGTTAACAATAGTTTCAACAAATAGTTGTGGTTATAACGATAGTTGGGTAACATTATACCGCTGGTAACACTGGTTGTGAGACTTTTGGACTTCTAACTACCAGTAAAGACTGTCAAAGATCTACGAATGAAAGCCTCCTCGTATTATTTTCTATTGTACAGACGCCAGCACTTCAAGCTACCCGAAACTGTCAAATTTTCCCAATCAACTTTGAACCTTATGCTTTAGTGATAAAGTTGAAAATCTATTAAAGAAATTGGACAGATTGTAGTAGCTTGATGTGCAGCTGGCATCTGTACTTTATCACAGCCACAAGATATAAGTGATAAAATGAAACGGCATCTAAAACAAACGCCATATTGCATTTGTTCGCGTTTCTAAGTCGAAAAATGTAACTTTTTCGTCATTTAATATCAGAAGTAAGTGAGCGCGGACTTTGGCGAGGGATCACTACCTAATTGTACAAGTTTCTAGTTTAAAACATACGGGTCTTTGAGTGGGACGTGGACGCGCGTTTGGTAATTTGAAACAAGCAAAATTTGGCACGACGAGCCGTGTTTAAAAAAAACGTTAGAATAATTTAAACAATGTTATTAAAAATATACTTTGGTATATTTTTGACACGACTTCTGTACTTGGTGTGGATGTCGATGCAACCAGTTAATGTTAAAACTAAGATCGAAAGGATTACTTTCCGATTACTATACAAATCATAAAGATATCTAGTAGTGATAGACGCGCCGGTATCGTTTTTATAATGAAGATTCATAATATTTATGGCAATGATAATTATTTTATCAATGATTTGTTTATGTATAATCATTATTATAAATGTTTATGTAAAGCTGATCGTAAAAATGAGGATTTACATCAGTATATCTGACTTCCGTATGCAGTTACAGCGTTTAATTCACGAAAATAGTCACGTGTGCGATTTATGATTATAAATGATTTGATAATCGCATGTATCGTACCAAATCCGCAAAATGTGCGTTTTATTTGCTGATTGAAACCATTTAATCTAATAGTCGCGCCACAACAGAGGGGCAATTCTCGTAATTTTAAAAACGTTCAGGTTGATCTCAGTCTCAATATATCAAAAATATCTCTAATTTCCCAATATGTATTACAAGTTTTTGACATTGATTGTCGCTAAGATGAGATTGCGACTAGATTTTGAACGTTTTTAATTATGGGAATTGGCCTTCTAAAGTGATTGGTCGTATCCAATAAAATCGCCTGATTCGAAATGCGGTGGTTAAAAAATGAAAATTGTGCGGGCACAGTTTTCGGTTTTCTGAAAACCGAAAACGGTGCCCGCACATTTTACCCTCCCGTATATTCCAGCAGAAGTTGTACCGCCGTTGTTTCGTGGGTCGCTTACAAGGAAAACGCCTCTGTAAGCCCCAAATATTGAGTATTATATAGATTTATTGTACAGCAAAGCTCATTTCTTTTCTTTAGTGTTATAAGAAATATATCGTTAAGCCTCGTAATGTTATTAATTGACTATTAACGTCATGTTCGAATATGAGGTTTTAGAAGTTCACATTAAGTATTGAGAATAATGGGTTTTGTTATAATATCTAATGTTCGGGTGAATTTTTTGGTGCTTGAGTAAACTGGTCTGAGTTTTTTCTTACGTTGGCGTTTTGTGTTAATGTAGGCGTTCTTTATGAATGGAAATGTCCAAATCTGTATCACGAATTTATATCTTACTAGCAGCACTGCTATTTCGGTTAATATCGGGATAAAAATTATCGTGTTGTTTTGATGTACAAGCTATATTACTGTAGTCAGTATCTGGTTAAGGGTTTGTTGCCCTGTAGCCTAACCTTTTTGAAAAAAGTCAAAAAGTCAGAACGACATTTTGACGTTTTTTATTTTGTAACCGTTTCCTTATCCCGACTTTCTCGTCGCTCAGCGAAAATATCTTTTCGGATTCCGTAGATTCATTTCCAATTTTTTTCTATTAAGGACGGTTAAGAGTAGAGGTCGCCCAGTGGACTTACCAGCTGTAGTTTGTAGGTTCGAACCCAGCAGGCGCTTTACTTTGTGTAAATAATTTCATGACCACTACTCTCAAAACGGTGAAGGAACAATCTAGTCACAATCTCATCTCAGCGACAAGCAATGTAATTTTTTTTTCAAAAATGTAGTTAAGTTAGAGGTATTTTTGACAGATTGTAACAGAATTAAGTACGTTCTTAAGAATACGTAATAATTAAAGTCCCATCTGCAAATATTGAAGCTACATTCAACCAAGACAAACTAGTTTTAAACACTGAAATGAAACTGCAAATACCAGGGCGACATTACCAAAAAGAGGTTCGCTCTACCCCGCTCATTTCTCGCTTATTATTCAGTAGATGTACACCATTAACATGCAAATCAGCTCGTTAACGTCGCATGGTGAGACAAAAGATCCCGTCAACGGTACTATTGTGTTTGAGTAACGTCTGTTATAACAGGAATATTGTATCAGAGTTATGGGATGTCTTTACTATCAGGGATGTTAAAATTTGTGTAAGAAATGGATGAATGGAATGATGGATGAATTAATTTATATTTGAGAGTAGCTATGTTGGCAAATTGTAACTATTCTCGTTTCACCTAGGACTTCCTAGGCTAAAATTTCGGACATTTTTTATATCGTCTGTGCGAATTTGGGGAAACAATCTAGCTTATAAGACTTATATTATAAACAATTTTAATCTAACTTAATTTTTTACGTGATAATTATTTTTAATCTTAGAGTTGTGCTGACTGTACTTTACACGAGTCCGTTCCGTTTTTTTTAGAGTCTGATATAATGATAAACACTTTGTTAATGTGTTATAATATGTTGTCATTATCACTATTATTTCTTTACTTTTTTACACTACAGTAACTCAAACTTAAACAGCCCTTTAAATGATTATGATATGGGCCCTGTACATAGAAAGCCTAAGACACTGAGTAAGCTGCACGCTATTATTCGTGCAAGCCGCCATAGAGTTTGATATTAAATTTCCGATTGATTGATAGTTTCCTTAGAGCTACCCCTGGCCACTGATGTTAGAATGTGTTATGCGGTAACGCCATATTGAAGTGTCTAACTAAACACACTATGCCGAAGGTACACGACTGAAGTTCGGCATGATTACGGCTCTGCAATGCTATTTAAAGCAACGTAATTTCAGCTAAATGTGTCGTCAGTAATTCAAATAGCATTGCAGGCGTAATCATGCCGAACTTCGGTCGCGTACCTTCGGCGTAGTGTGTTTAGACACTAAGTGTTGTTTTGGTAGTGCATTCATGTTCATGGAGTACAAGTTATTTAGTAAGATTTGGTTTACCATTCCCCTCGATATAATATGTATACAGGTTAGCAGAATCACCGACGCGAAAACTGTAATCATAAATTCAGCAGAAAAATCAGCAGTTTCATAGAAAAGGGTAAGACCTACGCGGTCAAAATGTATGACGAGACCTTTCAGCGTTTGTTCAGGATCATGTACAGAATCCATCGTAATAGGTTGCGCGTCGTTGTCAATACCATCCTGTATATTACTAGGGTACTATGCCTCATTAGGAAAAAACGGAACCCTTTTAAGATCACTTCGTTGTTCGTCCGACCCTTTTTCTCAGGAACCCCTGGAAGTCATCATCATCTGCCTAGCCTTTTCCCAACTATGTTGGGGTCAGCTTCCAGTCTAACCGGATGCAGCTGAATACCATTATTTTACATGGAGCGACTGCCTATCTGACCTCCACAACCCATTTACTGGGTAATACGATACCCCTTGGTAAGACTGGTTGTCAGACTTTCGGGCTTCTGACTAGCTGTAACGACTGTCAAAGATCCACGAATGACAGCCACGGAGGGGTCTTGATATGTAAAGATGGTCACCTATCCACAGACCAACCGCGGCAAGCCACCTGACCGATCGACCTGTGCGGCTGTTATTATTTAGCCACCCCCACCCCTGGAAGTATCAAGCTGAAATGAAATAAAATAAAATACATAGGTTTACGGTCCATTGGAGCTTTATGAAAACCAAGCTTCTAAGTCAACGCAAATAAAAAAATACGGCCATATTTAAAAAATGGGGATTATCCAAAATTTCTAACCATTAGATTTTATTTTACTTTTTGAAAATTTAGAGCATTTTGAGAAACTAATTTGAAAATTTTGATGGTTGGCTCAATAGTTATTTTTTTATAAATATTTAAAAATTTAAAATTGTTTAAGATAGGTTACGTCATCAGTGGCACTAAAGATTAAGTTCTGTTGCCTCACTAGTACAGAAATAAAAAAATTCAATCTGTCAACACAACGTCATCCACACCTATCAAAGTGTCAAAGTATCAATCTATTAAAATTTTTCATTCCATAGCATTTCTTTCCATTTTATTTTGTATTCCATAGCTCTTCCGATATATTAAATATTGTCGATTGTTGAAACAATGTAATCAGATTTATAAACGAGATGAATAAGAGGCAAGTCGGAATGTTTAAATTTAATATATTTTTGACATATTATAATTTTACACTTAACACTGACGGATTGTAGACAATACTTGCCACTTACTTTTTATTTTATTTTTGAGGTAACGATACTAAACTGTACGGTCGCAGGTGACGTAATTTGAAGGGCACAGAAGGTCAATCGTATGTTATCAAAAATATCAATAAATATTAATATTTTTCGTAAATTAATTAATCCATAATGATTAGTAACGCTATTCCTCGCAAAGGTTTTTCAATTACAACATTTAAAAAAATGTGAACAATGCCCATTGTTTACACTAACATCTTGATAAAAATAACGTCACTAAAGAAAAAAAACTTTGAAAAGTGTAACAATTACTTAAAGGTAAACACCATATGAACTAAAATAATGTTAATTTGTAAGCTTAGGTACTTATACAATTCACAAGCCAACTTATAACTAAAGAAAAAATATGTAGCCTAAGTATAAATAAAGACTTAGTTGTGAATGTAAAGTTATATGAGTAACAAAATAATGAATGCTGTACAACACTTCTGACAAACAACTCAAGATTTTAGATTTCTGTTTAGTCAGAGAATCAAAGTGGAAATCGATTAGGTCGCTGCAACTATTGAAAGCCCTACAGAACCTAGCGCATGGAGAGTTACATCCCAACACCGTTCTTCTCTGTGGAGGACGAAGTGGGGTTATTTGTTTATGTGGAATTCTTGAAGGAGCATAAAAGTTTATAAGTGCGAGCAGCGGCGCGGCGGTGAGTCAATATTTCCTTTCAAGATTTTACAGGCAAACATTGCGTCGTTTAAACGCCTTCGATCTTCTAAGGTCGTTAGTAGGAATATTTATAGTAGGATATCTTCAACATACACATGTTGAAGATATCCTACTATAAATAATCCTACTAATAATATATAATATAATATAATATTATAAATGCGAAAGATTGTGATGATTTATGGATGTTTGTTACTACTAAACGGATTTTGATGAAACTTTACAGTATGTAATATAGCTTTTAGATCAGAATAACACATAGGATACTTTTTATCCCGATATTTCTACGGGATCGACATTAATGCGGGTGAAACCGCGGGGCGCAGCTAGTCAAATATATGTATCAGCGGACAAAGTTCTAACATCCCAAATATCGACAACGATTATTATAACGAGAATTTACAACGTACACTGGTGCACACCAGTGCCATGTACTCGTAAGTAAGCCGTTACAGTCGCGAGCATCGCCCATCCATCACCACAAAATGTTCCAACAACATACATAGTTAGGTATCGTACACATGGCGAAAAAATTTGGTGTGCAGGCCACAGTTGTCATATTGTGCGCACTGTGCACTACTTTGGAACCGAATTAATTTTTCTATTTTTAGGGCAAGCAGAGCCATTGCATCATTTTGCTAATGACTAAAGTTAATTGGAACTGCAAGTAAAATTGTTTTCTGATTCAGTATAACACAATGGAGATCTTGTGTGCGTAAAAGTTTTTATGTACTTACTAGAAATTATTTTCAGACACTTTTTAGTAGCACACTGTGGCTAACTTTGATTGCTTGAATTTGATTAGGAAGTAAAAACTGCAGAATTGAAGTCGAACGTAAACGCACATTTAAGGTGTAGTAGACAGTAACCATTGACAGATAATGTTGCCAGTGATTTAACAATTTTACTACTAAATGGTAAGTTGCCAACACACACACATAACCCAGACACAGCAAAAAAGATTAATCTCATTCACAGTCAAGTAGTTTGATTGGTCATACCAAGCGGCATTTATTTTTGTAGGCTCAGAATCTGAGCTTCTTTATTTAACTACCTGCACACCTATTTCTCTTGTTGACTGCACACCTCGGCACAATGGTACAGTCGTGCACAGTACTAAGCTGGTGCAATCGCGTGCATGGGTCCATCGGCGCTCGGCACGAGTTTCTCTGATTTATCACTGGTTTACGTGGTTCAATGTAATTTTCGTGCATTTACAGTTTTATACGTGCGCCGTGCGGTCGTATGCAGCCATTGTGTTAAATTTTATAGCGAGAAAACGCAATTTTAGGGAGATTTTTTACAATTTATAAGATTTAAACATAAAAGCTAAATCTCAATTAACTATTCCTTTCTAACAGATAAATCTAACAAAACTATGTAGGTCATATCTTATGGCTCAATTTTGTTCCACAAAGAAAAACAAAGAAGTTCTACTAACAAGAAAATTACATTTACATTACAACGTAGAAGTAAACAGAATCTAGTTAAAAATCTTCCCCACATATCCAGCGACATAGTAGAACCCTGTAAACAGAGCTAGCGATTTAAAAACGTCAGTAGGAAACTCTTCCAACTTGAGCTTAAATGAAATTCTGTGGCCACCACTCAAGTAAGAGCTGAAAAAATAATTAACTTTTTGCTGACATTGTTTAAAGAAAAATGTTTGTGAAAAGGAATTTTGTTTCGAAGTGTTCAATAAGATGTTGGCATGAATATATTGATGGAGAAGCTACACGATAAGTGACGAATAAAATTGCCTTTGGCATAGAAAAAAATTAAAGCAACAAATAACTTGCATCATCTAAAACACTTAATGAAACTAAAAAAAAAAACTCAATGCATTTATTTCAATTAAACCATTTATAGGCACTTTTGAATTGTCAAAACGTTGGTCAGTTAGTCAGAAAGTTGAAGCTAGTTCCACCCCATTCCAAAACGTGGATCTCTATGAAGAAGAACGGGTAAGAAACTCCAAGGAAAATAATAAAAAAAGTAAATAATAATATTTAATGTCTCATTCAGCATGCAAATAAATTGCGACATTTTAATCAGTATTTATGGATAAAATTAAGTAGTATTAAAGGTGTAAGCGGAGGGCTGACAAGCGAAAGGTCATGAACTGGAACCCCAACAAAGACATTAACATACACATTCATTCACATTGAGTACTTTCAGATAAATCTCACCCTTTTACTCGTGGTTTTGAAGGTTGGTTAAAAATATTGCCAACATCGAAAACGGGAACAGCAAGAAAGCCCAAAAAAGCAATCATTTTAGGGCCTGTACCCAAAGGGTGCCAGGACTCTATGCGTGCGTGCGGATTATGGAATACGAACCGTAATTCCGAAAGACAGTTGAGATTTGCACAGAGTGTGCATTTCGATTGCTGCTATAATACCAAATAATAAAAACACAGGGGGTAAAATAAAGTTAAAAATTAAAGGGGGTGTCCCCTTTAATTTTTAACTTTATTTACTTCATACAAGAAAAGTGTTTTTTTGGCGTTTTGTGCCTTGCCTGTGCCTGATACGAAACCGTTCATGTACGAGTCCGACTCGCACTTGGCCGGTTTAAATTATACCATTTTTTAGTGACTTACCTATCTACCATTTAAACGAAAAACAGTAGAAATACTTACCTACTACTTAACAGTGACCATATCACAAGAGTCAAAAAATATATCTACACTTAAAAAAACGTGAGAAACTTTTATAATCAAGATAATCTTACTTATAATTTATTACGAATAAATTATAAGCCGTCAATCTCGTGACGTCGCAAGATGGCGTCCACAATTAAGTCATGTCAAAGGTTTTTAATGCTCTTTGGAAACTTTGAGGCGCGGAGTTTATAAGTACAGAGAGGATTCTGTGTGGGAACAACTTTTGCGTTTCATAAAATATAATATTCTATCTTATTTTAGCTCCCTTTTTTGTAAAATTAAATATACTTAAGACAGAAAAAAATAAATTTCATTAAGTACCTTATACTTGCTCTTGTTTCATGTTTATTATTATTCAGATAAGTAGATCAGTATATTACGTTACAATTCCGATTAGTGTACGATGCAGTAGGGAGTTTCATACAAAGAATACTGAACGGCTCGAGCTGATATGGTAACGATCCTTTTCCGATTTTATACGTGTGCCATGCCACCTTTAGGAGGTTACCTAGGTACTCTAAGCTACGCTCTAACTCTATCGTAGGAACGTCATCTCCTAGGTGGCCTCTGCGATGACTACATCATTCAAAATATTGAAGGAATTGTAGTTATTTTTAACAAGTAGGTACCTACCAGTCTTTTCACACTTATTTTATATCTGACAGGTGCAACCCAACAGCAGCCTTATTTCAACGAGAATATAGATCACAGTGATTTTGAAGTCTAGCAACCTTATTTTAACGAAAATAAAGATCATTGTGATTTTGACAATGATGCAAAATCAGCATAATTATTGCTTTAAAAACTCAAAAAGACTTCCTTCTTTGCGTATCCCAGTCATGGACTTATAATACTATCCTAGTTTCTGTAATTTTATTTCGTTTCCGTCCTTCGGAAATATTAGTTTTTCCGAATTATCCCGAGCTCCGTAGATTTTTATTCTTTTAAACTAGATTTTAATTCACCGTTCGAAGCGTGAATAACAAATTGAAATCCGACAATATAAGCACCGTTTTAAATTCGCGTCTATTGTGGGGAGAATTAAAATAATAAATGGTCTCTAGAGAGTGGGGTTTACTTGAAGGTTTTAATTAATATTTAATTTTGTAATAACAGAAAACATCATAAAATTACTTCATTACCGCTTGTGACTTTTAGAACACAGCTTTAGTTTATTGGCAAAACATCTAGATTCCCATATTTTTATGGCAGTTTTATATGTATGAATTATACACATAAATATTCCGCAATAAATTCCCAAAATTATGGTCAAATCCGTATCAAAATCTGTTACGCAGTTTAGAAGAACAACGCGGTTACAATCTAGATTTTTCCCAACTATGTTGGGGTCGGCTTCCAGTCTAACCATGAGTATTTTACATGGAGCGACTGCCTATCGGACCTCCACAAATCAGTTACTGGGTTACATGATAAATTATTATTCTCCTGTAAATAGGTTTGTACAAACACTTTTACACGTCAATCACATATTTTTTTAAACTAGATTATGTCGGCGTTTCCTGTCTGACTACCTAATTTGAGGAGAAAGGCCGAAACAAACTCAGAGGTCACAGTCTGTTTTCCAGATAGTCCAGTAGTGCGATTCTGTAACCATCTCACCGTGTAAACTTAGGTGAAGTGAGCGTGGAGTGAGCTGTCATTAGTGTCAATTCATATAGCATCAGCCGGTCGATTCTGTTAGAATCTCACCGTGAGAAGTTAGGTGAAGTGAGCTGTCATTCCATCTGATGCTCACTTTAAGCTCACTTCACCTAAATTATCACGATGAGATTTTTACAGAATAGCACTACAGATGGAATGACCGCTCACTTCACGCAAGTTTTCACGGTGAGATTTTTACAGAATCGACATGCTGAAGTCCAGACATAAGCTTGGTCAGATCACGATTACACGATACTCCTTGATAAGACTGGTTGTCAAGCATAGTCATCGCAATTATATTGTTACTTCAGCCATTACAATGAAGTTACCTTAGTCACTCAATTAAAATGACAAAATATAAAAACTAGTTTATAATTCAAAATTTTATTAAACAAACAGAATTTCATTCTTCATTATGACTGTAACGAAATCTCAAAGGAACCGGGCAGTAATGAAACTGCAAAGAATAAAAGATAAAAGATGGAACAAAAATAAATGTAAAGATAGCACAAAGGCTACACAGTGACTAGACAGGTCGTTGTAAAATAAAGATGGAAAAAAGAATAAAGACATAATGCACATTATAACTCGGTTCATTTAAAATGATCCACAAAATTATTCAAGTATTTAAATTAAACGTATACGTCAATAGAAGCTTCGTAATGGAACGTGTGAGGAAGGGAAGGGTTGCATTTCTTGTTTTTCAGGAAACTTCTTGTGGAATCTTTTTGATCTCGTATTTAAGTGTCTAAACCTTTTATCTGTTCTTTGGTACACTATGCGTTGTATTTAACGCAACGTAATTTCGGCATAATGTGTCGTCAGTAATTCAAATAGCATTGCAGGCGTAATCATGCCGTAATTCGGTCGCGTACATTCGGTATAGTGTGTTTAGACACAACCCGCGATATTTAAATTTTCTTTCGTTTTTTTGCAATTTGCAGGTCAGTATCACGTCAGTACCTATTAGGTTGTATGCAAGAAAAAATGAAAAATTTAAAGAAAATATATAGTAAATGTAATAGAAAAAAATTACTGTTGATCTAAATATGATTCACGGCTGCAACAAATATTTATTTAGGTGCTGAATGCCCTTCTAGGATGCCAACCCTGAATGTGATGTGTTTGCGGATGAATGGATAAAATTATTATGCGTCAATCATATTTTAATCAACATACAACCTAACACTGATCTGAAAACTGAAACAAATGTGAGAAAATTTTAATTTTACGGTCTACTTTATTGTATCCCTCTTCAGTTGATTTTAAGTTCATTACCACACCAAGTCTTTTGTGCCGGCACGCTTCACTTTCAACTCTTTCCCGCCATTTGTGGTGAACTGACAGTTGATATTAGTGTGCATGAGATAGTTTTTACATAATAAAATTAAAAACAATATTTAAAATTATAACTTCTGAAAACGTACCGCAGAAGTACCTACTCACCTATGATAGTGCGATACGCAGCAATCGAAAGTGTATTAAGTATTGATAGGCCAGTGTCCCAGCAATGCGGCAAGCCTCCTTGCCGGACTGCCGCCATGGGATCTGGAGGCGATGGTCCTCGCGCGCCTCTTTGAGTGGCGCGCGGAGGCACTACGCCGGGGGGAAAACCCGCTTCCGCGGCAAATTGCTGCGGAGCGGACAGACCTCCGGCGCGATCTCATGGCGGCATGGAAAGCGCGACTGTCGCAACCCAGCGCAGGGCACGCCGCGATAGCGGCGGTAAGGCCCCTCTTTGAGGAGTGGCTAGAGAGGCGTCACGGCGCCCTCACCTACCGCCTGACGCAGGTCCTCACCGGACACGGATGTTTCGGGAGGTTCCTGCACATCATCAGGCGGGAGGAAACGCCCGGGTGTCACCACTGCGAGGATCGCCCTGAGGACACGGTGGAGCATACGGTGGAGGTCTGCCCGGCTTGGGCAGAGCACCGCCGTGTCCTCGTAGAGGTCCTCGTAGAGGCGATCGGCAGCGGCGGCGACCTCTCGCGCCCGGCCCTGGTCCAAGCCATGGTCCGGGGCGAGAGGGAGTGGGAGGCAGTCACCTCCTTCTGCGAAGCAGTCATGCTAGCGAAGGAGTTGGCGGGATGGGCGAGGGAGAGAGCTGAGAGAGCCGCCCGTCCCAGCCGCCGCGGTAGACGCTCCGGGCGTCGGGAGCCGCGTGACGACTCCCGGCCACCGTAGGCGCGGGCCTGCGGACGGCGAGTAATGGGTAGCTCGCCGTCCGATCAGGACCAGGCCCGTGCCGGACGGCGCGTATGTGTTCCACGCGCGCCTCAAAGAGATGTCAGCAGACATGGAGGGGCCCGTTAGGGCCGAAGCCTGCCGGGGCAGCGGGATTGTCCGAAAGGGTTACCGCTGCCCCGGAACATAAAGGGCTAAGGAAGGAACACGGATGGGTTTTAGTCAGTAAGAGTCTGACACTCCCTTCCGCTCCACCCAGAGCGGGAGGGGTCATTGGATGATTTCCCATCCTTAAAAAAAAAAAAAAAAAAAAGTGTCCCAGCAATGGAAATTTTATAGGCTGATAATCGAAAGAATGGCGTGTCAATTTTGTTTTTTTTTTTTTAAATATGTCAATCAATTCAGCCGACCGCATTCTATGCTGTTGGACAAAGGCCACTTCCACAACAGCCTGTCTGTCCCAGCCATAGTGTGCTGAATTGGCAGTGGGTAGGCCATGTTTTTCAAAGGACCGATGGCCAGTGGAGCAGACGAGTCCTGGAGAGGAGTCCGCGTATCGGCAAGCATAGTGTCGTACCAGCTAGATGGACGATCTTTAAATAGATATTCCAGCACTAAAAATACTTAACTGTAAAACAAAAAACAACCGACTTCCAAAAAAAACTACAAAGTGATAAATAACTTTTATTTCGGAAGTCGGTGTCGTTGGTTCTGCATTTTCGTTTATTGACACCGACTTCTGAAATAAAAGTTATTTATCACTTTGTAGTTTTTTTTGGAAGTCGGTTGTTTTTTTTTTGTAAAAAAGTTTTTATTTTTCACTTTTTAGTGAGAGAGTTTGTAATTTATCTAAGTTACAATAGCCTAACGTCAACTGCTCATCACCTTTTACAAAATATTGCTTTTCCCGATGCTGGGACGTTAATTTTTGAGGAGTTCTCCTGGAAAGAACCTGAAGAACTCCACTTCACCACCACACGCATTGTGACGAGCATAAATTACTTAGCAACCATATTAAAGTAATCGAATCGCAACCCGTGAAATATTTATCATTGATTAGTTCCGATGGCCGTCTGTAGTCTTCATCATCAGCTCCACTTTACCAAATGATGATTTCCGAGAGCAAATGCTCAAGTTACTCTAAAAAATATCCAAATCGCTATAGGTTTGCCAATAAAATTTGAGGGTTTCCCTCGATTTCCATGGGATCCTCTCATCAGATTCCAACTTGCTGACAATGGGACCATCTTGGGAGTATACCCTTCAAGTTACTCTAAAAAATATCCAAATCGCTATAGGTTTGCCAAAAAAAGTTGAGGGCTTCCCTCGATTTCCATGGGATCCTCTCATCAGATTCCAACTTGCTGACAATGGGACCACCTTGGGAGTATACCCTTTCAAACAAAAAAATAATTTTCGAAATCGATCCACAAATGACGGAGAAATCGGTGAATATACAAAAAAAAAAAAAACATACATAAAGTCGAACATATAACCTCCTCCTTTTTGGAAGTCGGTAAAAAATTACCATAAACTACATTAATAAGTACCTCGTGTTTCATTTGCAAAAAAAGGCGGATACTTTTCAGATAATAATGAACTCAAACATTCCAAATATGAATTCAATTTTTCGAACGTGTTCCAGGAATGTTCCATGTTCAAAACACCAAGGCATAGACTAAACTTTAATAGCTAATAGAGTGCGCAGCTCATAAAACTTAATAACATCTACTATGCCGTTGTATTTTCCTTTTCATAAAAGGGTAATTCCATTTTTCCGACATAATCGAGTTTTCCTTCTAGGAAATAGCGGTTAAAAAATAAAACAATTTTTCCTTTCATATCTTATTATGGACTAGCGCTTCTTAAGTATTTTATTTTATAGTAAATTATAATTTTATTTTTCAAGCTACCTACTCTTTTTATGAAGTACTTTCTGGTTTCTTTGACTTTACTATTTAACAACTCTTAAGCAACTCGATAAAGGTACCTCGATAAACAATGTACTGTAATAAGTATATGTGTATATGTATGTGTGTGTGTGTGTGTGTGTGTGTGTGTGTGTGTGTGTGTGTGTGTGTGTGTGTGTGTGTGTGTGTGTGTGTGTGTGTGTGTGTGTGTGTGTGTGTGTGTGTGTGTGTGTGTGTGTGTGTGTGTAGTGCATGTGTAATAAGTTACACTATAATATCATTGTCGATAAAGGTATTAGTTTTAATATTCGAATACCGCGCGCAGCGAAATGTCAACCTTGCGCGCCGCCTCAGAAGCTTGCCTTGTACACAAGGCTACACATCAAGCTATACATTTCCAGTTTGAGTTGACCTCGCGTTTTATAGGTTTTTGTACAATCAGAATTCAGCTTATACTGGTTATGTATAGCTTGATGTGTAGCCGTGTGACCGCATGCGCAGCGCGTCATTTGAGTTCGCACGCTCGCTGGCATATTGTAGACGCCACGTCTTTTTGAATTTAGTGCCTTGCAAAGAGAATGTAAACACTGTGCCTTGCACCACAAGTTTGCCAGCGGATGTGTGTCGAATCGCTCAGGCGTTCCCGCCAAAAGTTTAGTCTATCCTAGTTTGTTAAGAGCCAGCGCGCAATAGCGACTATTTGTTGACCGATAGTTTGATCGTTCAGGGAATTAGTATGGAGCTATATTGAAGTGCATGCGTTTGATCGATCGATTTTTAAACGCTAAATGCGTGCACTTCAATATGTAGCTCCATACTAATTCCCTGAACAAATTTTTTGTGAACTGGTATGTGCGAGTAGTAAAAATAATATACTGTATATACTGGTAACTCCAATCCATCAGTGCGCTTTTGTTTAGACGTTGCAGTTAGGTGTCGCCTGCCAACTAAAATAAAGCAAATGAGGTGAATAACATACAAAAACTGCTTGTTGAATGTGAGCTCGGGGTACCAGTAGTCCAGTTTTCGTCTTGCAGTTCACAAAAATTAAAGTCTATTACTAACAAAATAAAATAAAAATTAGTTCTCTGCAGAGACCTTTAGCAACTTAATAAAAACTACAGTTTCAAGGGCCAGTCAATGAACGATCTAACCTCGTGTGTCCACCATTCAAAGTTCAATAGCATTCCTGTCGTAAAAACTCGTGTCTGGTGTACCCTAGTAAAATTTTACGGGTCTTTATAATGTTTCAAGTTCAGATGTAAAATTATGAATATAATATAGTGATGTCATATATAATAGCTGATGGGATGTATAATGGGTTAGTTGTAGACCAGAAGGGCAATTCCCGTATTTTATGAATTTTCGCATTTTAATCTGTCTCAAAAATAACTTCTCCCTATATTTTTAACATTGATTGTCGCTAAGATGAGATTGCGACTAAATGAACGCTTTTTAATAACGGGAATTGGCCTTTTGGGGCCTACTCTTTAAGTCCATCAACGAAGATACTGGCCCGTCCGAAAGAAGGCTGAAACTTAAAAAATAAACAGATTTATTTACTTTTTTGGCGGGTAACAACGCTTCGGGAGTATGGCCAATTGTCAAATCGTGGTGCCATTCATTATTAAGGTCGGGCCCCAAACTTATCACGTGTCCGTATACGGATACGGAGTAGAAATTTTCATAATTACTCCTACCACTGTCTCTGCATCACCCTCACCAAAAGGTTGACTGGTAGAAAATGCCTATTGCATTTAGTCCGCGTCTGTACATTTGTGTGCTTAAAGTATTAAATAAATAAATCGCCTGTAACTTCCTTAGCATTTAGTCCGCTCAGAAAGGCAGTCGCTCGATGAAATATACTGCTATTCAACTGCATTCGGATAGGCTGAAACACACCAACATTGTTTTGAAAAGGCTTGGCAGATGATGAAATAACAGAGAGACGGCAACAAAATAGCTCCCTAATTAATCTAATAGGGACTTCCATCAGTCTAGCTTTTTTCCAACTATTGGGTCATCATTCAGTCCTACGAGATGCACCTGAATACCAATCTTTTACATGGAGCGACTTCTGACGACCCGTAACGACTATTAAATATCCACGAATGACAGGCAACTGCTTAACGTGCTTTCCGAGGCATGCAAAGATGGTCACCCGTCCACGGACATGTACGGAATGTATAATGAGTTAATACATACTTTATCATACTTTAATGAACGTATCAGTAACGTTACTAATGACACTCTCCGAGGCACCGACAACCTGGCGAACTACTTCATTAATTATTATTTAACATAATGAATTCTCGACAAGTGGATCTGTGTTTAAACTTTAATAAGACACAGCTTCATCACATTGCGTTAATTCATCATACGAGAATCTTGATTCCAAGTTCTCTCATAGTTTTCCATCTTTATTCTTTACTAAATATTTTAAATGCGAATGTAACTCTGCTTGACTGCTTGTCTGTAAGTCTGTCTTTCTGTATGCCTAAACATATTTCAATGTTTGCCTACACGTAGGTCATGACTTTGGTTAGGATACTTTTAATCGTAGTAGTGAGTTCCCGTGGGAATTTCTTCCAACCAACACGCGGGTGAAGCCACAGACAAAAACTGGTTTGAAAATAACTTCAATTGTCTCAAACAGTCTATTTACCTAAATCTAAGTTACAACTTGAATATATTGTCTGTAACGACTTTACATACGATGAAATACCAGCCCAACTACCAGGGGAACAGAACCACGAAGAGTTCCTTGCTTTTACTTTTGTTCTAAAACAGAAATTACAATTCAGCCGCTGAAGTTAGCGGGGAGTTGTCGCAAGCTGACGCTCAAACGTACTGGCGTTGAGTTTTAAATTAAAGCGCTTTTTTATTTTGCTTGTCTATTTGTGTGTAAAATGTAAGAGGTTAATTGTCAATGTTCTGTGAGAGGTTTCTATGTATTTGAATTATTATTACTGAAATAGGTAAAGCGACATTAAAATAATTTCTAAATTGACATAAAAATTGCGCCACTCCTCTCTTTTTATAAAGATACCAAGAGTTTCGCATCTAATCTGCTAGAAGTGAAATAATATAGAGAAGATTTTGAAAAACCCTCTTGTGTTTTATTTGGATAGGTTTATGACAATACTCATATTTGCTGACCGGTTAGTGAAACTGATATAATATTAGTGATTTTAAGCAAAGAAAAAAAAAAGTAGACTTCATATGGTACTAGCTTCCGCCAACGGCTTCGCGCGCGAGGTATGTCGATAAAAACTATCCAATGTCTTTCCCCAGAATGCAATCTATCTCTCTGCCAAATTTTATCCAAATCCGTTCAGTGGTTTAGGCGTGAAAAGGTAACATACAAACAGACAGAGTTACTTTCGAATTTATAATATTAGTATGGATTTCTTATGCAGGCGAAGCCTAAAAACAACGTAACAATTTTCACATTACCAAAGTCTATTCGAAAATTCCCTCTATATACCTATCTCCATAGAAGTGCAAAGATGAAGACTTAAGTCCTAAGCTCACCAAGTTAGCTTCTTAGTCCAGGCACAGTTTCCGATAATGAGCCCTGTTAATAAGGGAGCCCCGTCCAAATATTAATTAGTAGCTTTTGTCGAGACCTGCCATTGGGAAAGACTTAAGGAATATTCTAAGAAAATGGGGTGCAATAAAAGGTGTTCTCGTACCTACTTATAAGTTATATAATGCAGTGTTTATTTATTTTATTATTTATGTACACAGAATAAAATTGATACAGATACGACATATTAGAATTTCTTAAGAAATTTCTTCCAGCAGACCTGCGAAAGGCGAAATGAAAAATAAATTTTGTACAAGAAGAAAATAATTTGAATTGTGACGTCATACACTAAAATATTAAATATACCTACATAAGGAAAAAAATTACATATACTTGAATAAATAATAATGCTAAAATAAATAAACATAATTAAATATATTATGTAAATCAAATACTGGTATTTAGCTGCATCCGGTTAGACTGGAAGCTAAACCTTTTCCCAACCTTGCCTTCGCCTTTTTTTTTGATGATGATCCACATTTCACCAGTAATATTAAAATTCCCATGGTATATATCACATGGGTCGTTAAACATTACCGTCTACCTCTTCGGAGCGTACAAGCGTGATGTATTAGTGCATGTGTATTAACCATGGCTTTATTTCCATGGAAATGCTGAATGTCCGATGCAATAACTCGGAACGTCCATCAATCAATCCAGCGAATAGATGGATGGATAGACATCTATCACTCAGCCCCATATTTTTGCAAGGTACAAGGACTTTTTGATTTTTGGAAAGTGTTTTTGAAAAACTGAGTAACTTGCAAAGCAACTAAAGATTAGAGTAATTCTAAGGCCGCTTTCACACTAGCATCGCGATAGTAGCGCGGCAGAAGCAGATGCCTACACATTTTAAGAACAGCCGCGCGACAGCAGCGCGCGAATAATGATATTCTGACTGAGCGCGACGGTCGCGCGACTGTCGCGCTGCTAAAGTCGCTAAGTGTGAAAGTGGACTAAGAGGGAAATAATTAACTGCTCGTTAAACAAATTTTGAACTTCAAGCGATAAGGACCTTTTATAATTAATGCACTCCTTTTTAATTTTTGGTCCCTTTAAAAACTATCTGAAGTTTTGTAATTGTTCGGAAAATTCCCATTGTGATCTTTTAATTACGCGATGCGACTAATGTAACTGATCTTACCGCAAATAAACGTTTTTTTCATTCTTTCATCTTCCTATCTGCCTAGCCTTTTCCAAACTATGTTGGGGTCGGCTTCCAGTCTAACCGGATGTAGCTGAGTACCAGTATTTTACGTGGAGTGACTGCCTATCTGACCTCAACAATCCAGTTACTGAGTATTTGAGTAATACGAAACCCCTTGGTAAGACTGTTTATCAGACTTTCTGGCTCCCGACGACCTGTTTCGACAGTGAAAGATCCACGAATTGTATCTTTCACTAACGCCGGTAATGATCCCGTAAGAATGTCGGAATAAAAAGTATCCTATATGTTAATCCTGGTTATAAACTATATGTGTGCCAATTTTCATCCAAATCCGTTTAGTAGTTTTTGCGTGAAAGAGTAACAAACATCCATCCATCCATGGGGGGAGGCCTAAAATAATCAACGTAATAATAATTTCTTCCTACCTAGTTGTTTACGTAAAACCAACCGTACCGTTAAAAAAATTGTATAAAAATAAACTACAGGATCCCATAATGTTCGCTCCGCACCACGGTTCGAAGGATGCTGATCAATTCTCATTCGCTTTTCCGCTCCGCTCATTTTTGTTTTGACCTGAGCGTAGCGTAGATTATTCCCTTGTCGTATTTTCTACATTGTTTTAATAATACTTGTATAGAGGTATGAGGAACAGGGTGTAAAGTTCACTCATACTCAATAGAAAAGGGAGGATCCTCCGACCAGACGGGTGATGTGTTTGGCGGGCAACTGCCCAATGATTCATTTCGGGCCGTTGTTTGTCATGCTAGTTGCTCGGTAAACTCTGCTTGCGAGATGCAGGATTTTGCGTGACGTCAGTATGACGCGTAGTTCGCATGTGGCGTTGTAGATACCGCTACATTTGTTTATACTTAATTCTGCTTCCTCGCTTTTATTACTTTTTCTTTTTCTCAAAGCCTAAATTGATGACTGTAAATCAACAATCAAAGTCAAAAGCGAGCTCATTCAGCTAAAAAAAAAAAACAAAAAAAAAACTTGGGAACATAATTTGCTGTCAGTCACTATATTATTTACTGTGTTCCTTTCCGTTCTCAATTTGAGAAAATATAAGACAGATGTACGTGTTTGTGTATCTGATGGATGGACTTAAGTACCTACTGTGTTTTCGAAGATGCACAATAACGAATAAATTGACAATACAGTAGGATTGCTGCTGGATGCCTTTAGGTGAAAGGTTTGGTCTTGTTTACCAAAAAGCAGAGAGAGGTACATAAGTATAGACAAGAAAGAGGATAATTAGAAAAAAATCAGCATCGTTGATGCGCAAGATTGAGAGACAGCCCTAACGACTACCTGAGACTTATTGCTGAACATATTGAGAGTTCTTTCTGAAGGCACTGGATTCGCTTACCTAAAGGATAATTATTAGAGTTAGTTTTTGTATGTGTGTATTTCTAACATAGTTCTTAAGTTTCAGTGTATTACTAACACTCTATGGACAACCTAGTCTGAAATAAACTATCAATAAAATAATAGATAGGCCTTCTATAGTACTAGTGTTTCCACCTTTATCATTTTTGAGAAATTTCCTTTACTTCTTTGTACTCCTCTGACACTACCATTACAATCCAAGCGTAACATGTCTTCCATTACCGTCATCATTCAGAGATTAGGTAAGATGTAGCGGCACGTTTTAATTTTTCTACGTTTGGTCATAATATTAACAAAGGTTGTGTTCTTCCTTCATTTCTTTACCCCATAAAACCTTACATTACCATTAAACCTTTAGGTAGGTACAACCACACTACCCACTCACTCAATACTCTTAACTCAAACTTGCTACTTTGAAACTATACTATCGAAAAGTGCTTCAAGTGCCACCTGCTCTCCTAGTACTAGTGTTGTTTCTGAATCTTGTTAAACAAAAAGGAATGGTCGTGTGTGAACTTTAGAATTTCTTCGAATTGAGTGTTTTGGGTGTGAGACAAGATTTTTTTTGGAAATGATACATGTACTTTCTAAGATAATCTTAGACATGACTGACACAAAGGACAGTTATGTAAGTCATTACCATCGTGAGCGATGTGCGTGGTAATCATTGCTTGATGAAGCTTTTGCATTTGAATAATTATAGGATAAATCCAGAAGTGTGTACGGTATCTACAACGCCACAGTCGAACAAACAACGCGTCATACTGACGTCACGCAAAATCCTGCATCTCGCAAGCAGAGTTTACCGCGCAACTAGCATATATTTATTTATTTATTTATCCATTTATTTCAGGCATCAAGGCCCATATAAACACATACAATACAATATTAATATAAGTAACTTAAAAAAAAAAAAAACAAAAAAAAAAAAAAAAATACATACAACATTATACTATAAAACTAACACTAACATACACGAAGTGTCTGCGTCGTGTTTCGCTGACTGGTGTCATGTAGCCGGCCACGAACACGAAACCGGCGGTACATAACACCCTTCGGCCAGAACTCTTCCTTGAGGAACTTCTCGAGATGATGTGTCGGAACACGCACCACGAACGACTTGAAGTTCGTGTTGTGACGCGACTCCAACTTCTCGACCCTCAAAGTCCAGTTGGTCTTCACACGCATGTACTCCACGATCTCCTCAACCTTCGTGGAGTGGTGCAGTCTGGACACGTACAGCTGCGTCGTCGGGATTGCTGGACGCAGCAGCATGTTGGGTCCTGCCAGCGCGGTGCCGCACTGGTTCCGACAAGGAGGCTTCTTCTTGTTCTTCTTCACCACCTTGATGAAACCATCCTTGTCGCACGTGTCCTTCTCCGGACCCTGCCTTATCAAAACCTTATTGGGTTTCGATCGGCTACGTTTACCCCCTATTGGTTTTTCCGCTAGTTTTACCTGCGAGTTTTGCGACTCAGCAGGCTTTTTAGCGGCTACTATTGCTGCGTAGGCTCGTTTGGGGGCCGACGAACCTACACACGTCGTTGACTCCACCTGTGTCGAGGCAGGGACGGCCACGGCACGCGTTGCAACGCATGCATTCTCGGCAACTGGTGACGCATTCGAGCCCGCCGACTCGAAACTGCAGATGGAGGCGTTTTGTGCCCCGCGACGCGTGTTCACATTTGCGGCGTCGTCGGTAGGTGACCTACTTACAGAAATCGTGTTGCGCAAGAGCACTACTTCTGCTCGTAGATCACTGATGGTGTTGTTGGACACCTCCAGCTTATGCTGCATCTCGGCCTGGCTTTGCTTCAGGAATGTAATGTCCTTCAACAGCCTGGTGACGTCTACGTGGTCGAACGTGACGGGAGGCAGCTTGTGCAGATCCTTCGCCACGAATTCCGGCACGTCGTCCGGGTCGGTCTCCTTCATCAGCGTAATGATGTCCTGGAGACTCTTCTCTGTACCGTCCCTTCGACGAGACGGCATCTGGCTGACTTTGCCAAGCGTTGTGAACAGCAGCAACTTGGAACTGCTAATCTCTTCCTCCTTGTACGCTGACTTGCAGATCTGCAAGATGCTGATCTCGTCCATGTAGTCGATGGCATGTTTGATAAATGCCAATACTTCGTTGGCTATGAGAGTTTGGGAACTCATATCGAAAAACGGGCAGCGGTTAAAGCCGCGCAATTCGCGAATATAATACTCGTACTGTGCAGCGCAAACGCGACCGTACTTGACCGCGCATCGCACCACACTGAACAAACAACAACAACACAACAACAACAACAACAACGAACAACAACAACAACGGCCCGAAATGAATCATTGGGCAGTTGCCCGCCAGACACAACACCCGTCTGGTCGGAGGATCCTCCCTTTTCTATAGAGGATGAGTGAACTTTACACACTGTTCCTCATACCTCTATAAGTGCAATGCTAATTTGTAAATTTATTGTGGTGTTGTATTGTTATACAAGCTCTATTGTATCATGAATATTGGTTACGGGTAACAATTTTAAAAGTTTTCGTCGGTAATAAATCCGGTTGGTATAAAATTCTTAAATAACTGGAACAAAAAATGACATGCCAAACAATAAAATCCCAATTACCAAAATAAAATCCGTCACCAATCAATTTATCCGACAGAATCTTAACGCATCGCTTTCACTGTACCAAAACCAGCCAAGCACAGATCCGACAACAGATTTCTATTTCAGCCTGGCATCGATCCAGCGGGTAGCAACAAGTTTGTGTATTTTAATGCCTACATGAACGCTAAACGGCTCTTAAACATTGCCACAATTACTCTACAAGCTCGTTTTATGTGCGCCTAGTACTTCAGTTTTGATCGGTTGTTAAAAGGATAATAATTGGAAAGTTTTGTATAAGGATGTATGTAGGGTTAGTCTGCGTTTACACATACACCAGTGCAGGCCGAACGCTTTTTGGAAGCTCAAAAAGTACAAAAACCGAACTTTCTTCGAGCAGATTATGAGAATGTTCTGCGTCACTTGTTAGCAATTGAGTGGGAAAGTGAGTTCAAAAACTGTACTTCTGTTAACGATATGGTGGACGTTTTTTATAACTTATTAAGACAAACTATTACAGTATGTATCCCTATGAAAAATACGACAAGTAATAAATATCCACCTTGGTACTCACGTGATCTCATACGACTTCTTAGAGAGAAGTACAAATACCACATTCGTTTAAAAAAGTACAAAAATCCATTAGACCGGGAGTTTTTCGATAGACTGCGGGAAGAATGCAATGTTCTGAGCTCAATATGCTATAAGAAATATATTTCAAATATAGAAAACAGCATTACCAAAAACCCTAAGACATTTTGGTCCTTTGTTAAAAATAAAAGAAAAGGTAGCAGTACATATCCGGCACAAATGTCTCACAACAATAAAATCGCATCAGACGGAAGGGAGATCTGTAATATGTTTGGAGAAAGTTTCGCAAGTACATTTAGTCCCTCTATAGATAATCCAGGTCTCACTAACACTGGTTATTCTCGTACGTCTGCGGCACTGTGTAATCTACAATTCGATAGTAATGAAATATACCGTGAATTAATTGGATTAGACGAAACTAAAGGCGCGGGTAGTGATGGTATTCCTCCTTTATTTATAAAACGCTGTGCAAAGGCCTTAGTATCACCACTACAAACAATCTTCAATAGATCTTTGCGCGATAGTATCTTTCCAGACACCTGGAAAGAAGCTCTAGTTATACCCATATTTAAATCTGGGGAAAAGCATATAGTGGCTAATTATAGGCCAATCTCAATACTAGTAACATTTGGGAAACTATTTGAAAAACTTGTGAGCAAACATTTGATGTGGTACCTTAAACATCACATTACTGAATATCAGCACGGTTTCGTTAAATCCAGGTCTACCAATACTAACCTAATATGTTTCACATCTGCTTTATCTAAATGTCTTGACAACCGTATTCCAGTGGATGCCATATATACAGATTTTAGCAAGGCATTTGATAAAGTAGATCACTGCCTTCTTATCAATAAATTGGATCAATTGGGCGTGGGCGGAGCTTTGATTGGGTGGTTTAAATCTTACCTAGAAAATAGAGATTCTAAAGTGGTAGTTAACGGACATTTCTCTGACAGCTATTTGGCAACTTCCGGAATTCCGCAAGGATCGCATTTGGGTCCGATTCTTTTCAACGTTTTTATTAACGATATAACCGAATGCTTCAAACACTCCCGTTTCTATTTATTTGCCGACGACTTAAAGATAATGAAGCCGATTCAGTGTAGCTTGGATTGTAATATGCTTCAAGACGACATCAACAGACTCGCAAACTGGTGCAAAGAAAACAAAATGCTTTTAAATATTAGCAAATGTCATTATATCCAGTTCACTCGTAATAAAAAAACCTTAGAGAATAAATACTACATTGAGGGAGTAGAAGTAAAAAAAATGAGCAATATTCGAGACCTTGGTGTTCAACTTGACCAAGCGCTGAAGTTCGATGTGCACGTTTTGAATGTTGTATCAAGATCCTTTAAGGTACTGGGATTTGTTTTGCGAAATAGCAAAGAATTTAAAAGAGCATCCACGAAAATAAAATTGTTTAACACTCTAGTCCGTCCAATCATAGAATATGGTTCAGTGGTATGGAATCCGCATTATGAAGTTTACACCAAGCGAATAGAGAGTGTGCAAAGGAGGTTCCTTTACCATCTATGCTACGGAGATCACTTAGCTAAAAAACTAACCAGCTACACTGAGAGGCTGAGTCACTACAATATGGAAACACTAGCTAGTCGTAGGACGAAACTGGGCTTCTTTATCCTTCACAAAGTATTTAGCGGATCGATAGACTGCAGTGAACTCTTGGGCTCATTAGAAATTAAAATTCCAACTCGGATTCCCAGGGCTAATACTCATAATCTATTCTACATCCCAGGCTCCAAAACTAACCTTGGTCATTACGCCGCTATACCAAGACTTTGTAGGCAATACAACATGCTAGCTAAAACTACAAATTTAGATATCAACCAATCTCTCTCTAAATATAAGAAATGTATTAAAAAATTATTGTGAATGTTTCTTTATTTTTGTGTTTTTTTTTTTAATGTTAATGTTAGGTGGTTTATTATTCCATATTTTAATCTTTTACAGAATTTGTTGTGTTTTTATGTTTCACTGTAAAAATTTACCTTTACTAAGTATGTATTTAACTTGTTAGCTTAGTTGTTCTTTTTCTTGTGCATGCTGTGGTCTCCTGTAATTGAAAGAGTACACCTACCAAATACTTTGTCGTCCTTTACTATATGATGTTTAGTGTATATCTTTTGTTGGAGATCCTAAAATAAATAAATAAATAAATAAATAAATAAATACACTAGTTTCTTTTTCCCGCCGAAATTCCTTGCTCGACAAGCCAGCCCGCGACGCTGAGCATGTAGCTTTAAACTCCCCAAATAATAATAATCAGATCCAGCCTGACCATTGCTGCCCTCCCCTCAATGACTCACTAAGCCGAGGCCCGAACCCCGCAGGGGGTGCTCTTAGTGTAGTTCATTTAATCTAATATCCTAGCTTGTAAGCCCTGGCAGTAATTTTCGGCCACCACAGGATAGTCCGGTTAAGCAGAAAGGCAACCTTAGCGAGTTGCAACTGCGAGTGGTCATGTCAAAAAAAAAAAAAACTCGCCGAAATTTCTTGTTCAACCCAACCCGTCGCATCGCATCGGCTGACACGCTATTACTTCGTTTTCGTTCAACGTTCTTTCTGACTTTTTTTTCTATTTTCTCAGCTCCTAAGGGACCTAGGGTGATCTTAAATAGCTAATAGCTAATAGCCTTCTTCAAAAATTTGACAAACAAATAATTTTTTTTTATTCCGACTGCTAGTTCCAGAGATTAGCACGTTTAAGCAAACAAACTCTTCAGTTTTATTATTAGTAGATCATCATCATCATAATCTAGCCTAGCCTTTGCCCAACTATGTTGGGGTCGGCTTCAAGTCTAACTACCTGAATATCAGTATTTTAAATGAAGCGGCTGCCTATCTCACCTCGACAACCCAGTTACTGCGTAATAATACTCCCCTTGGCAAGTCTGGTTGTCAGAATTTCGGGCTTCTGAATATCCATAACGACTGTTATACATACTTAAATTAAGATCTTCATTCCAAGCGGGTAGGCAGGAACTACAGAACGCCACTAATTTACATAGGTACTCCTTTTGCCTTTTGTTTACATTCATACATCTTGTCATACAGGCTCATCTGCGTTTACGTGTACCTACCTATTATTTTTTCATTCATGGAGAATTTTAATGTTACCATCTTGTACCATTGCTGGTCAGGATTTGCTTACAGATTACAGCAAAACCTATAAGAAGTCTATGGTCTTAAAATAACATGGTAAATCTCTCAATATTGAGCGTACAAACTTACAATTTCAGTTGGAATGTATGGGAGAACATGTTTCTCAACTACAATGTTAACTTTGTTCTTGGGATAAGTTCATCCCAAGTACGCAACCCTTCATTGTGCGTGGTCCGACACACACTTGGCCGATTTTTTTCAGGAAAAAATTATAATATAAATTGTTGTGTGTTTTAACAAGGTCACAGTGTGTAAAACACACAACAATATTTTTTCCTCAACTAAAAGTCGCCCATAACATAATCATCATCAGCATTTCAGCCCGGAATCACACCGCTGGTATTAGGCCTCCCCTTTCTTCTGCCTTACTTTTCGATTCTGTGCGTCCATCATCCAGATGATACCCGCGACTTTAATGATATCATCAACCCAAGCCCTGGTTTCTTTGGCCTAACCTTGGCCCAGAACACGCTCCGACCAAAACCAACGATCCCCTTAACTTAAAAGGAATTCATTTATTATTTGTCTCGCACTACAATATTGAAACTCCTTCTCTTTTTATCACCCAACAAACAATACTTCCATCCCTATTACCCACGATAGAGTATTATATTATCTGTGCCCACGATCATTCAGAAGACATTACAAGCACAATCATACCTTATTCAATATTTAAATGAAGTATGATAAAATACAGAAAGGTTTTAATATCCGAACAGGTGCACCTGGGCACCAAATAAATATTTACAGAAGTTCGGCACAATATACGAGCAAAAACGCACACAGACATAGTCACGTCTCTACGCGCAGTCACAAACATAAATATATGACATAATCATAATTAGCCTATATCATTCTAACTGCTGAGACACAGTCCTCCTTTCTGCGAGGGAAAGGGCCGTAATCCACCATGCGGGACCAGTGCGGGTTGGTAGATGTCACATGTCTTTAAATTTTTGCTCCTAGGACATGCCGGTTTCTAATAAGGGATTACTTGATTATTTTGTATAATAATTCAAAGGTTGTTGAATTACTCAATAAAAACGTTATAGCAGTTCAAACATTTGGATCACTAGAATTTTGGATTTTAGAATTTGGAGAAAATCGCTTTTTAATCTTGCCTAACTGTAATGTATTTATTTATGCTCGTGATTGCACAGTGAGTACAAGTGCACTCGTACACGGCATTTGTTTGGGATCGCCGTACGTATGCGTCTGTGTGCGTGCGCCTGTATTCGTTCATTGCATTGAACAAGCCTTCTGTTGCTATCTATTATGTGACCTGGGTATTATTAAAACCGCCAGAGAAGCAATATTGTGCTCTAAAGGTATCTTTAATATCTCTCTAGTCAGTTGAAGATATCACCCCGGGAAGGAATTTTGTGCTTGAGCGATATTTTTCTTCAATTATGACAAAGACTTTGGCTTTGTTTTTATATGAAAAATGGTTTGTCTTTTTTTTTCTGGTTTATTAAAGTAACACCCCTGTACAAAAGTGTCATGTAAAAATATAAAAGAATTTGATAAAGTTCTAGACGTAGGGTAGTTATGGGAGGACTGCTGTAGTTTTTAGGATCGTTCAAATTAATCTAAATGGAATCGTTTGATTCTGTATTTATTACCTAAGCTATCAACTAGCATTCATAAAAGCACTAAAATCTTATATTATTGTGAGTTTTTACAGCGTTTTTTCTTTTATACTTAGTTTTAACTTGGTTTATTGTAAAACCAAGTTAAAACCAAGTATAAAGGGGTATTAGGTGTCATAATTCGTACAACGTATAGCCTAAGTTGTACTGATAATAAGTTGTCCGATATGATAGAAAAATAATAAAAGACGACGTAATTAAAACCAATTAAAAACTACAAAATAATAAATTCTCAGGGGATCAAGTAGAATTATTTTCTTTTTCTAATCATATTCAGCCTATAACGTTCCCTCTGCTGGGACACAGGCCACCTCTCTATGAGAAGAAGTGGGCCATAGTCCACCACGCAGGCCCAGTGCGGGTTGGTAATTTCACATATCGAATTCGAATGTTTGTCTCTTCGAATTTTTGGTTCTAGGACATGCCGGTTTCCTCACAGTGTTCACACCGTCTAGAGAGCAGTGGAGATGGAGATGCAATAATTTCACAAAGTAAAGAGCCTAGCAGGGTTCAAACCCACGACCTTCAACTCGTTAGTCGTGGCTGATACCACTGGGCCACTACTGCTCGCCGCAACTACGAATTACGCAAATGCGCCTTCAAAGTTTAAGATCAAAATAAATGACATAACTTTAAAAAAAATACGGTTTGATTATGCTTAAATGATTGTTGGAATTCCACGAATACTCCCATGAATGAAAAAAAAATGTCTTTCTCGTCACTTTTCAGAAATAGCTTACAGACGTGCATGCAATTTTAATGAAGATTGATTATTTTTCTTCTCCGAAATCCAGCAGGTTCCCCCTTGTTTTAGTTCAAGTCATTTTAACATCATTAGAAGTCAGTAGTATAAATAGAAGAGTAGTCTAGTCACAGATATATACACCTAGATAACGCAAGAGCAACTACTTCGCGTGCCAAAAATCGCACCAGCTTACGTACAAAAATCGTAAGCCGCCACTTTCGCGCTTAGACCTGCGTAGCCGGTCGATTCTGTTAGAATCTCACCGTGAGAAGTTGTGTGAAGTGAGCTGTCATTCTATCTAATGCTGTAGGGATTGACACTAATTCGACAGCTCACTGTAAGCTCACTTCATCTGAGTTATCACGGTGAGATTTTTACAGAATAGCACTAGTACTGCTGGCTGGATGATCGTTAGCGCTGGCGCTAGGCTGGCGCGGCGTCTTCTTCACTAAGGGTCTAAACAGACGGACTGCATTTCGGCTGTAACATCGCAGTTTGGGTGTAGTTGACTTAATTGCTTCGAAACCTAGCTAAGTCAACTGCATCCAAACTGCGATGTTCCAGCTGGCATGCAGTTCAAATGCAGTCCGTCTGTTTAGACCATAAATAGTGCTTGTCACATCATAGTAGGTAGTCAAAAAATGGCACGCTTGGTTTTCATACAGATCGTGATACTTACGTTATCTAGGTCTATCTATATCTGTGAGTCTAGTTTTTCTTCTGAAATCACAAGTTAAAATCTAATATTAGTCCCGCGATCAAAACTTCGTGACTAAAATATCCAGCTTCTTGATTAATAATTATAAAAATATAATCCATTACACAAAACCACTTACACAGCACTAATAAATTAAAAAGGTCCTCCCACGCATAAATACAGTACGTTTTACATTACGTAGATAACGTGAGATAACTGAGCAAAAATGTATCATTTCAATTAAGTATTATTATGAGCATCCCACATTATCTGAAATGTATCGGAATTCATGGCGGGTTTAATATGAACGAGGATTTTTAATATCTCTTCGAAAATATGATAAACGGGTGAAGTAATTTTCTTATTAAAATTATGCTGTTCAATATTTGGCAGTGACTTATTTAGGGTGGCACCCTTTGACGGGACCTTATTACTAAGCCTTCGCTGTCCGTCCGTCAGTGCGCTGTATCTCAAGACCCGTCATAGGTAGACAGTTAAAATTTTCACAGAGTTTGTATTTCTATTGCCGCTATAACAAAATAAAATAAAGTTAAAAATTAAAAGGGGTCTCCATACAAGAAATGTGTTTTTTCGACGTTTTTTGCCTGTTGGTATGTACGGAACCTTTCGTGTACGAGTTCGAATAGCATTGGCCGATCTAATAAATAAACAGACATCAAAAATCTGTAAATCTCAAACTGCGGAGACTAACAGTATTTTGCCTCAATGTCTGCACGAAACGTAATCTTCTACACACGGACAGTAATAATATGTAAAAAAAACAGTTTTAGTATAAATGACGGCACCCACTAACTACATTAACAAACTTAGTGCTTGTGCTTTATATTATACAAGCAGCGCCCCGCGGTTTCACCCGCATAAGTTTCCCGTGGTAATATCGGGATAAAAACTCCTATGTCCTTTCCCGGGACTCAAACTATCTCTTCTCTCTATACCAAATTTCATCTAAATCGGTTCGGAGTTTAAGCGTGAAAAGGTCACAGACACACTTTCGCATTTATAATATTAGTATGGATTACTTTGCCATGTCATCTATAGTCGGACTTCTAATTAGCTGCAGTAAAATGACAGCTTATGTGTTACTTAAATAACTGAATTTGGAGACTGCGTTTAGAGATGTCTCTAAACGCAGTCTCCAAATTCAGTCTGAAATGAGTTGTTAAGAAGTGTCATTTTACTGCAGCTAATTAAAAGTCGGAGTATAGGCCTAGTAGAACAATATTTTATTATTATTATTAAATGGTTTTTTCACTATGTCTTCTGTTGATATCATTGCAATCAAGAATCCACAGTTTAAACAATACACTTTCGGCATACAAACTGTCGAATGCAGAGTAGATGTAGAGAATAAGATTACAGCATTTTCTTGTGAATTACCAAGGAGTATCGAATTACCGAGTAACTGGGTTGTGGTGGTCAGATAGGCAGTCGCTCTATATCAAATACTGGTATTCAGCTGCATCCGGTTAGACTCTAAACTGTATCAAAACATATTTTAACTCAGAAAACATCATACTGAACCAAAAACTACGCAAAAAGTGCTTCTTGCAGAAATTGCAGCAGCTAACTTTTTTTTTTTTTCAGCAGAATACTAACCACCTTAATAAAAAAAAACATTCACTCATTGACTTGACAAAATATGCTCCTCCTCATATCCTGCTCTTTTGTGCCCCAAGAAATGCAGCCATAGTGACCACAACGGGGAAGCTCTTGACCTTCATCTCACCTCGTAGTAAGTAATAACCAGGCCGAAGGTGGAAGCGAGCTTCACCCGGAATCCTCAACCACAGAGGAACTGACTCTAGCTAAAATATTCCTATTAAATTTTACAACGCCTTTCAATTCTGACCAGTGACTACGGAGCTATATCGGCACAACCCTTGCGGTCTAATAACCCGAGTAGGTATTCTTGTCACGTGTCCATTACGTCACTAATGAACCCTCCTACCAGCTTTTTAATAGCACCCTTCAGCGTTTGAAAAATAAGTTTTTTAGATAATGGAGGTACAAAGTTTTACAGGCAGGACGAGTTTTAATACTGGCTGAACGTGAGTTTCAACTTTCAGCCGATTTTCAGGCATACGTTTTTGTGTACGTGGTTTTTGGAAATTGAGTTTATTGGATTTTCTTGTTACAATAATGTTTTGCTTGAGCAAACCCAGATAGACGCCGGGCGAAAAGTTTCTGCTGGCGGGAAGGGATTGCGTTTTGTTTAGTCGTGTTTGATGAGAGGGGAAGGCATAGGCAAGGAGGCACGGCCGAAAATTTTTTTTTTCTGGGTTTATACGCCCTCTTAATTACAGTCTGTAGGTAACATTACTAGAATCTCCTTCTTAGCGTATCGATAGCAAAAAGTTTAAGCATCTTTGGCTCAAAATTCACCTACGTGAACTCCGCTCACTGAGGCAGTCTTAAGATCGTCAAGTGCACAGGTTACAGCGCATGCGGCGCAGGACTTATCTTTGTTTACATTTTGGCTTTTTCCAAAGACACGTAATTTTTTTTTTCAATTCGATCCAGCTTTAAAATGTGTACTAGGCATTAGGCACCCTTTTTAGGGTTCCTTAGGACGCAATAGGTGCCAAGGGGACCCTATTACAAAGGCTCCGCCGTCTGTCCATCCGTCTGTCACAGGACTGTAGGTTTTCAACCGTAGTAGGTAGACACTTGAAATTTTCAGTGTGTACTAACTATGGCCGCTATAACAACAAATTATAAAAGTCAAATTAAGTTAAAAATTAACTTTTAAATTATCTTTATACAAGAAACGTGTTTTTTTAATTAAAGCATTTTTTTTTTATATGTGGTGTTAAATATTGTACATTTTTATTATATCCATGGATACGGAGCCCTTCGTGTGCGAATCCTCTCGCACTTGGCCGCTCTTTTACCCCACTTTGTCCCCAGTCAGTGGAAATTCATATTTTTGTTCGAGGAAACAGTGATTAATAATATTCTATTGTATCTTTATTTAGTCTCCTGATTTATGATCTCCTTTGTGTATTTTTTTCACACTTTGTAACAATAAAACCTTTTGATAAAACATGAGTAGGTATCGTAACTGCGAATTAAGGTTTTAAAATCAACGTGGTAATCATTATTTTGTAGACCGTAATTATATTCGTGTGTTTGTTAATATTATACATAAAAACGTTTATAAATAAAATACACACAACTAACTAGGTTCTTGTTTGTTTTTTTATTGTGAAATTTACTTTATGTTGTTGCTGGATAGCAACAGTATATAGTAATAAGTTCAGAGATAAATCGAGACACAACATCAGACGTGACGTTATGACAGCATGGTGTACAGATCATTAAACCCGTATTTATATAATTGTAAGGAAAATGTAACGAACAACATTAAGAAATGTTGGTTTCTGTTGTAGTTAAATATAATTATCTTTATTGTCTCATAACCGTTACCCAGTACTAGCTAGTACTGGGTTTATTTTTATTAGAGTGTCAGAACTGGTGGATGCGGTAGCTTGATTTTAATTATTCCACAGTTGAGAGGATATTATACTGTGTATTGTTTTATGGTAAGCGAACCCAGGACCCCAAGTTCAATAGTTGAGCTTGTGATCACGAGACCAGCGAGGCGGTTTCAGGTCGGACAAAGGTTCTCACTTTTTATCATACTAGCAGCGCCCCACGGTTTCACCATCATAAGTTTCCCGTGGGAATGTCGGGATAAAAACTGTCCTAAGTCCTTTCCTGGGACACAAACTATCTCTATACCAAATTTCATCTAAATTTGTTCGAGGAAACATACAGACAAACAGACAGATACACTTTCGCATTTATAATAATTAGTATGGATTAGGAACTCCTGTGCAAAATTTCATACTTCTAGACTTAGCGGTTTACGATGTTCATTGTATTTCGTGAATGAATTAACGAATGAACTGAATATTTTTAATAAGTAGGTAGAAGATATTTCAATAATTTTTTCTTAGAAATATTTCTATGTACTTAAATCCATAAAACCGTTCAGCTTAAAAATTACAATCCTCTATTTATTAGTAAAATTTAATAAATCTTGTACAATGGCGACATCTGGCAGCTTCTGGCGCTACTACTGTATATATTTTTTTAATCACCTTTTAAAAACCCTTTATTTTAATAAACCACTCGAAAGGTTTTGCAAAAAAAATAATTTAAAGACATGATATGGCGCCAAAAATCGGTCATTTTCATTTTTTTTTTTCCATTTTGGTATACCCAGTGTCACTCTCCCAATTAAGACGAATCTAACGGCACCTCTCAATCTGAAATCGATCAAGCCGTTTAGGCTACAGAGAGTGCCAAGGAAATATACATACCCACATACATACATACACTTGAAAAACCGATGCATGACGTAATATGAGAGTTGGAGGCTTCAACTATAAAAACTGATTGTAATCGATGTCCCATTTCTACGTTATATGCAAGCAAACGTGTAGGTACTGTTTTCGTATTTATAAAAAACTTTTTTACAAAAAAAAAACAACCGACTTCCAAAAAAAACTACAAAGTGATAAATAACTTTTATTTCGGAAGTCGGTGTCGTTGGTTCTGCATTTTCGTTTATTGACACCGACTTCCGAAATAAAAGTTATTTATCACTTTGTAGTTTTTTTTGGAAGTCGGTTGTTTTTTTTTTGTAAAAAAGTTTTTATTTTTCACTTTTTAGTGAGAGAGTTTGTAATTTATCTAAGTTACAATAGCCTAACGTCAACTGCTCATCACCTTTTACAAAATATTGCTTTTCCCGATGCTGGGACGTTAATTTTTGAGGAGTTCTCCTGGTAAGAACCTGAAGAACTCCACTCCACCACCACACGCATTGTGACGAGCATAAATTGCTTAGCAACCATATTAAAGTAATCGAATCGCAACCCGTGAAATATTTATCATTGATTAGTTCCGATGGCCGTCTGTAGTCTTCATCATCAGCTCCACTTTACCAAATGATGATTTCCGAGAGCAAATGCTCAAGTTACTCTAAAAAATATCCAAATCGCTATAGGTTTGCCAATAAAATTTGAGGGTTTCCCTCGATTTCCATGGGATCCTCTCATCAGATTCCAACTTGCTGACAATGGGACCACCTTGGGAGTATACCCTTCAAGTTACTCTAAAAAATATCCAAATCGCTATATGTTTGCCAAAAAAAGTTGAGGGTTTCCCTCGATTTCCATGGGATCCTCTCATCAGATTCCAACTTGCTGACAATGGGACCACCTTGGGAGTATACCCTTTCAAACAAAAAAATAATTTTCGAAATCGATCCACAAATGACGGAGAAATCGGTGAACATACAAAAAAAAAAAAAAAAACATACATAAAGTCGAACATATAACCTCCTCCTTAAAAATTTAGGTTAAAAATAGGTTGGACGTAGTTACATGATACGTGAATTTTCAGGAGAATCAATGGTAGATTTTTATGGAAGTGGCATGAGTGGGCGGTACATTGATCGAAGAGCTGGAGGCAGTCTTTGGAGCATAGTTGTATCCATTTATCCAAGAGTGGATGACTTTCGGCCGAAACGACAACGATTAATGATAACAACATTAATTGACTTTTCCAGGCAAAAGCGATATCGTGTTTTCTTCTGTAGTATTACTAGATAATTCCGCATAGAAGAAAATGCCGCATCAATTCTTAAAGCTATTCCAGCTTAACAAGAATATCTGAGCCTGAGAAAGAGAAATAAAGAAAGAAAATTCATTTATTTGCGGTAAAGATGAATTAGCCAGTAAAATTAGTTGTCATTGATCTACGAAGTCGGGATGCCCCTTTTTTATCGTGTGGAAATCCTCATGGATGTCCACCAACCTGGGGGTCTGTCAAGACTCTTACTGACTAAAACCACACGGTGTCCTGCTGCTACCTTTAGCCAGGGTGCTGGAGTGCTTGCGCATTTCGTCACGCTCCCCCGGCCAGGTGTTGGCCCACATACTTACTGAAGTGTCTACTCGACACTTATGCATCCATTAATTTTACATAATCATAATTATTATTTAAAACCGCGAACATCACCTACATTTTGCTTATTTCAAACTACGCTATAAATCAAGCGAAACGAAATAACTTCATTACAGTAACACGTAGCGGCAAAACAGGACGCGTTATCACAAACTGACATTAAACCAATACGGCGGCGATTTATCTGAACATTTTCATTTTCTGTCCTATCCCTGAGGGATCTGTTGTAATTTTGTTATGGGTCGAGTATTAATTATTTTATGGTAATGTCATTTTGTTGTTATTAGGTCGTGGGCTCGTGGATAAATAATAACAGCCGCATAGGTCGATCGATCTAGTTAAGCTACTCTTGCCGCGGTTGGTCTGTGGATTCGAATCATCAGTCATTCGTGATTTTTATTGACTGGTGAAGTGGTGGTAAGAGTTCTAGCACATAGTTTGCACATATTTATTTTTTATTACACATTAATTACACATTATTTTTTATTACACATTAAACGAAAATGCAGAACCAACGACACCGACTTCCGAAATAAAAGTTATTTATCACTTTGTAGTTTTTTTTGGAAGTCGGTTGTTCTTTTTTTCATGTGGCTTTTGTGCACCCCAAATGTCAAATATGTGCAAACTATGTGCTAGAACTCTTACCACCACTTCACCAGTCAATAAAAATCACGAATGACTGATGATTCGAATTTAGCAAACAGAAATATTAACAGAATTCCACCAAATTAACGTCAAGCTGATATTTCAACCGCTGATTGCATTTCTAAATTACCATCCACGGATCGTTAGCTTAATATTCCCAGTATATAATATACAACAAAGTAATACGTATAGAACATACATGAAATTGTACGTACACAATTTCCGTATTAAGTTCCGTGCGCAACGTATTTCTATGCGAATTATTAATGATCTTGCTTGGCTAGTATTTTCCTTCATTTCAGTGGCGTTTCTAGCCTACTTTCACAGAGAGACGGGAGGATTATAAATGTAACAATCTCCTTGTATTAACAGAATTAAATAATGTTAGTTAGCATTTTCTTTTCATTAATCATAACAGAACACACACACATTGATTTTGTATGATCTTTTTATATTATCACATTGGGTCACGGGAAGTGTCAACCAGCCGTTTGGAGATTCCGTTAAACAAACCATGAGCACTTGGACACCACTACCGTAGTAGGCTAAGTATTGTCATACAACGTGGCGATGCCTATAGTCTCTTGGGTACTTTACTAGTCGACAGCGATGCGGAGGATTTTTTTACACCATGTTTTTGTCCGTTAATAGTTTTAGTTTTAGATGCACCTAAAATGCCTGGAGGAGCTATTGGGCCATGAAATACCTAATGAAAGGTGATCATCCTTTGTCCCTTAAGAGAAGACTCATTGACGTGTGCATACTTCCCATCCTCACATATGGTGGTCAAACATGATCTTTGACAAATCAGCAGAGGTCCTTGCTCGAGATTTGCCAGAGGGCTATGGAACGGAGTATTCTGGGTATCAAACTAACAGACTGGGTTTGGAATACGACCATCCGTTCCATCGCAAAGATAACTGATGTCACTTGGAAAGCTGCCACGCTAAAATGGAACTGGGCTGGACACATCTGCCGCATGTCAGACGAACAATGGGCCAAACTTACGACATAATGGGTCCCTTTTAATGGCAAGCGACATCGTGGCAGGCCCAGATGGAGATGGCAGGATGAGCAGGACTCCTTCATCAAGAACTGGTCCATAGCAGCTTTGAACAGAAGCATCACAGGCTAATAATAATAGTTTTAGTTAGGTTAGGATCTTGTAATATATAGTTATTGCCGACCTATCTCCAATATGTTGCACCTACCATGATTTATCTCTGCATCACCCTAAGGTTGATTAGTAGAAATTGCTTCAGGCATTAAGTTTGCCTTTGTGCAGTATTTATTTACTTGTGAATAAAGTTTTGGTACTTAATTAAAATGAGTTTTGATCACAATTTGTATTTTTAGGCACCATGAAGTTTATCCTAACAGAATAAATTCAAATGCAAATTTTTTTTTTCAGATATAAATCCATAAAATGTTAGTATAACTTAGCCTAATGTTAGTATTAATTTAAATTAACAATAATAAACAACTAATGAACCATAAATAAAACTGTTCGTTCAATGGCACACCAGTTTATTTGGACAAGTGTGTCTGGACTCTTACCCACCTTCGTAAGAGAGGAGAGGCCCATCGGTCTGAAAACACATTCAGGATGCCATTAGAGGATACAATGTTACCTATAGCGTTCAGTATCCATAAGGAAAACCCCATAAATATGTCTAAATGACGCCTTAAACCTCCTTTCCCTTATGGTGATGGCGCCTAAGCGTTCTATGGTTCCATGTTGGTAAGTGGCTTCAGAACATAACGTTAAATTATGTTAGCAACTGTGCAATCGCAGGGATGATGTTAGCATCTATGTTGACGATTAATTTCCAGAAGGAATTAGTGTGAGTTACACTGTGCAGTGGACGTCTTTCGGCTGAAATGATGTTGACACTGTGTGGATTGAAAACGGGTTTAAAATGCTAATCTTATACTTTCGTACAGTTACCTAAATACAATTGATTTCAGCTGAAAATACAATCCATACTAATATTTTATCAATGCGAAAGTGTGTCTGTCTGTTACCTCTTCACGCTTAAACTGCTGAACGGATTTAGATGAAATTTGGTATAGAGATAGTTTAAGTGCCGGGAAAGGACATAAGATGATAAATTGATAATGAAATGTGGTTTGTGTTTTATTTGTCTTATTATAATTTATTTTTGTATTAATTTTTATTGATTGTTCTACCTAATGCTCTAAATTATGATGTGATCCAAAGGTTGATTGAAATATAGAAATTGAATTGAATTGAATAAGATAGTTTTTGTTCCGATATTCCCACGGGAACTTATGCGGGTGATACCGCGGGGCGCAGCTAATACCAAATATGTTTAAGTGAGTGTGTTTCGGCTTTTCTTCTCAGATTAGTCAGACAGGAAACGCCGACCTCATCTAGCTTATTTTTTAATTCATTTTATAATATGACGTATAAAAGTGATGCCGATATCCTATTTACAGAATAAACAATTTCATTTCATTATGTAAATTGCCAAAAGTCGAGCTATAAGAACAACTTAAGTACCTTATTGTTTTTGACAACATTTCTCACTAAAATGAGATAAAGTTGAAACCACAGATATTATCTAATAGACCTTTTTTTTGTTGTCTGGGGTAAACCTTCAAAAGGCGCCCGACCTCTGGGGAAGGAGGTCGGGGAGTGTGGGATTTATACCTCACTAAAACCACCCCGGTGATCACCATCAGCACATAGGGGTGGTCCCGGTTCCTCTTAAAAGACCAATTCCGGAACCCCCCCGTGCAACGCCTGTAAGGCACAACCCTGGGGAGATATAGATAGACCTAGATACCGTAAGTGTCACAGTCTGTATGAAAACCAAGCGTGCCATTTTTAGACTACCTACTATGACGTCACAAGCACTATTTAGTGATGGGAAAATCAAATAGATCCAAAGACGCCGCCGCGTGCGGCACCCGTCTCGCCCCACCCCCGGGGCCTAGTGCCAACGCTCACGATCACCCAGCCAGCAGTACTCAGGACTGTAGGCCTACCATGATCTATTTAAAAACGATTCAAAAGCAAGACATTTCAGTTTAGGTTCTTAAACTGCATCGTTCACAGTCGTACCATGACGTCCAATACGCTCAGCGGCATTTGGATCGTTGAAAGTGAATGAGCGTTGAGAGCTCGTGGTAGGTATCCAGCTGGCACGGCCTAAATTGAATCGTTAAACTGACATCATGGTACGAATTAGCAGAACAGTTCAGTTTAGGTTCTAAAGTGGATCGCGTTAAGAGCTCGTGGTAGGTATGCTGAGCGCGAAAGTGGCGGCTTACGATATTTGCTGGTGCGATCTTTAGCAAGCGAAGTAGTTGCTCTTGCGTTATCTAGGTGTATCTATATCTTTGTTTGAAACTATCTGACTGTCACATAGACAAATAGACCTTATCGTTTTATGAATGCCAGTGACATTCAACCTAAGGGTGGTAAGCAATTACGAGGTCGACAATGATACTTGCCTGCCATAATAATCCGACGTATTTTGAAAGATATTGCTAATTCATTGATCCATATGTTTGAAATATTCGTCAGCTTGACAACGTAAACCACGCAATTAATATTGTTGAACTAACAAAATTAAAGGCATTGCACCTTAAGTGTGTTGCGCAATTACTCCGCCAGAGGACCGCCTTTACAAAGAGGTTCTACTAGGTACTGCCCGTACACCTACCTGCCTACGTAATACCTATTCGTGAACTAGTATTTTCAATATCCATATATCGGACACTTGTGCTGATATCCATAAACCAAAGGGTATAAAAGTGTGCAATCATTTTCCATTTCATTCTTTGTTATTGCAGTGATTGCTTGAAAAAAAAATGCAAATCTTAAGAATATGGTTCACATGCTGTCGAGAATTGAAAGAGCTCCGTGCGCAGGTCTTAGAAATTTTATTTTGTTACTGTCAATTCCAAACTCAAAACATTTATTTGAATTAAACCATTTAAATACACTTTTGAATTGTCAAATTTTATACTCGTTCAGTCAGAAAGATGAGATGCCTATGGAGAAGAACGGAAAACAACGGGCTCCATGGACATTATTTTAAATCAAAATATAATTACAAAACACTGGTAACATTATTGATTTTGACATTATACATTTATGTGAGAACGATTTTGTAACACGTGCAAGTTATTAGTGTATATTTTTTTTATTTTAATATTATTCAAAAATAAAATAATTGAAGTAAGCCAGCGGGCAGCTCCGACATAAGCAGACCCTACTGACGGTGCTTGTCTACAACTAAGCTAAATTATATTTGTGCTTAGTACCCCCGAACTCCGGGAACCTTGTGAACTGCCGTGGAGGTTCAAGTCAATAGTGCAGAAGGTAGGGTTCGAACTCATGACCTCTTGTTCGCAAGTTCGAAATCACCGTTGAAGTGCTGCCGGATAACTTTCACCTACGCTGTCCTATTCATAGTTATCTGCTGAATGACACAGCTGGGCATTAGGCATAGCCCTTTTCCAACCATAGCAACAATTACTAGTTCTGTGCCTCGGCAAATGGCAATCGTTTTTAAAGCGTTTCCTATTTCAACAACGACTTTCAACAGGATTGACAGCATATTTGACTTTTCTATTATTCGTCATCTGCCTAGCCTTTTCCCAACTATATTAGAGTCGGCTTCCAGTCAAACCTGATGCAGCTGAATACCAGTATTTTACATGGAGCGACTGCCTATCTGACGTCCACAACCCAGTTACTAGGTAATACGATATCCCTTGGTAACACTGGTTGTCAGACTTTCGGGCTTCTGACGACCCGTAACGAGAGTCAAAGATCCACGAATGAAAGCCCGGACCAACAACTTAACGTGCTATCCGAGGCACGGACTTTATTTTCGGAGGCGGTGGACTTTTCCATTATTGTTATCGTTAAAAGAATGTAACTATTTAGGCCCTCTGTGCGATCTTAGATCTATGATCTATCACTATTATTAAAGTGGCAATTTAAAAATGATCCAGACATCATCAACATCCACAGACCAACTTCATCCACTGCAGACTAAAGGCATCTTTTTATGTGTCACTCCCCACGCCCCTGTGCCAGCCTCATCCTGCCGCGATGGTAACAATGTCGTCCGCTCATCTCGCCGCCGGACGACCGACACTTCGTCTTCCAGTCCACAGTGCATGTAACCTTTTATTCCAGTCCTTGGACACCACTCGGTCACTGCCTTACTCCACTTGTCATGCAAAACATAAGGGTGACAAATCGCAAGCCCACACAAGAAGAACAACCATTAATGATTCTGCAAAACCTAAAACCGTCATCATGCAAAGTCATGCAAACACGAGTCTTTGCAAAAACCGTAAAATTTCAAACATAACGGCCTTTTTGTTGAAACTTTTAATAGCTTGGAATCCAATCAATCATCCCTTAACTGAGACTGACGGCTACGTTTTTATCTCGTTTAGAATTCAACAAAATCTCTCTTTACATTCACTTTAAAATTTAACATTTTTAAACAGTTTTTAAGCTGGCAATGATTGCTGTATTACGTATGTGCATAGTTTATTTGTAGGACAGATGAAAGCATGAATCCGTAGAACAGCACCATAGTCTATTTTAAAATATTTATTTCTCTAAATTGGTTCAAAAACAATTTTATTGGATATAAAAATTAATTATGTCTTAAAACTAGACGAGAACAGTGTTTCCGAGAATAGTGTAATTTACGAGAATAGTGTGTTGAGAACAGTGTACGGCTACCTACTAAAAAGCGAGACAAACTCAGAGGTCACAGTCTCTTTTAAAGGCCAGATATACTCTTGGTTAGGCCATATGACGACCATGCAGATTAGAAAGTAGTTGTTTTGAGCCATTGAATTTTAACGGCTCATCAGAATGTCCTATCGGTTTCGTATAGCAGCTTGTGCTGCACGGTTCAATTTCAAACACGCATAGTTGTTTGTATATTTCTGGTTATACCTACTTGTGTTTTACAAAGTACCTGAAGTAGCAGCGTGGGTAGGCTCCTTAAGGTGGACTGATGACCAGTCCATTATACCAATTTTCGTAATTTTAAGAACTTTCGCAGTCTGATCTCAGTATCAATCTATCAGAAACATCTCCAATTTCGTTATATTTTTGATTAGTTGAAGTTGGTGCATTGATTGTCGCTGAAATGAGATTACGAGTAGATTTTATTTAATTAATAATAATTTATTTAATTACGGGAAATTGGCTTTTTGGTGAAGCTCGCGGGAATCTGCTGAATGTGAGAAGCACAGGACCGGTCGGTGTGGTGCTGGTGATGCTTGGGATCTATGTCCAGCAGATTTTCGGCTGAATGACTTTATTTATTTATTTATTTTGTTAGGGAAAATAAACAATTGTACATTTTAATATTACATCTAAGATTACATTGGAAGTGGGTAAATGTACAATCGACAACGTTTCCAAAGATTCCCCTTCGAATAACACTGTTCTGGGCACTACATAAAATATGAGCAGTCAATCTTGTTGTGCAACAGATCATGAAGCATCATGCTTTGAAGCAACAGATGCCTTGATTCCAAAGTTAGAAGGTTAAACTTTTGTATAAAGTATGTTTTATCTTTTTGTATTTTTGCAGATTAACTTCATTTCTGTGTTTTCAGTTCAATTCTTGAGCCTGGCTTAACATCACGCTAGATGCTGATCAAAAAGAAAAGCGAAAACGAAGTTATAGCACGAGTAGGCGATGCGACGGGGCGGGTCGAGAGAACAAGAAATTTCACGCGGACGAAGTCGCGGACAGAACCTAGTAGTACACACGTTTTCTAATACAATTATTATGACTTAGGTTTGACACTCGTAATAAAAATGATTATTTAATCTTCATAATCTATGTACCTATATCATTTTAATAAGAGAATACTTTATTTCACGGTTTACACAAACATCGATCTACAAAGAAAATTCAGAATTAAAATTTATGAATATTCAGAAAAAAACTAAATGCATACAGCTTACGTTGGCTTAACCTTACATGTGTTAAAACACAGCCTTATTATAGCACCCTCCCTGTAGGCCGAAAATTGATCTCTTACAATCTAAATAAATATCTTAATTATAATACTAGTGTGGACGAAAACAACCATTGTGACTAAAAACATTTCGGACTAATAAAGTGAAGTGGGAGCTCAGACTACTGAATAAAATAAATAATTTCCTACACAAATAAACAAGAATCTGCGCAGAAACCGCGAGCCAGCAGACTCTCATAAAATATGAGAGCAAAGTACCTAATACTCATTTTATCATAATCCACAAAGGTCGTGCTCGGTGTGATGTCGTGGGATGATTCGTCGAACTTCCCGCGCAAAATATAACCGCCATTGAAATGCATAGGAGGAAACCACTCCCCACCCTTCCCACTCATTGCACACAGGCGCCATCGCTGCGCGGCGGCAGCGTCACTGAACTATACAAAGCTACGACGACCGAAACATCAAGATACTTTACTTGAAAAAAAAAAAAACTCGTGAATCTTTGAAGCTTTTGTTGTTGAAGCTTTTGTTGCAGTGACTGTTGATTCGGCTACGATTCAGCGTCACACTTTTCTTTCTTTCTTTGGTTATTAAACCTATTATTTTTTTCTTATTTTGGCTTGGCACTGCATGGAGAGCACTCATCACAATTAATTCCATGTTCATAAGTCACGACAACCTATAAAAGGAACGTAAATAAATGGATATTGCGCGTTTTATTTGTTTGCGTTGCAGCTTGAGTCCTATGGAGGACTGTACGGTCTCGGGTTTCACAAGGCTATCAAGAACCATTTGTCAAAGAAATGGCAGGGTAATGGTTTGCTGACAGTGTGCTTGCTGAGCATGTGGTGGTTGAAACAGCTCAAGCGCGCGAACCGCCACTTGCAGCCTTCCGCCCGCACGGAAACGGCTTTGTGTGCGTCTTCTTGTGCTTATTAGGGAATTTCCTCATGGTGTAGAACTTGTTGCAAGTCGGGAAATCGCAATGATATTCATTTCTGCGGTCGATTGCTCGCGATTTGCGCGACTTCACGTTCGTCTTCGCGTGTAGCACAGGCACTGGGCTCGGTATCTCCTGTGGTGACATGCCAGTCATTTGCGGTGAAATACTAGTCATTTGCGGTAAAATACTAGTAATTTGTGGTGAAACACTAGGGATTTCCTGTGAAATACTAGTAATTTCCTGTGAAATACTCGTGTTTTGCGGAGAAATATCAGTCTTTTCCTGTGAAATATTAATAATTTAATTGCGATGACATTGCAGTCATTTGTGGTGATATATCAGTTATCTGTGGTGAAATACCAGTATTTTGCGGTGTTATAACAGTCTCTTCCTGAGACATACCAGTGGGTTCATTCGAATCGCTCTGTGGCACGCACGTCACAGTAAGGATTGTGTAGGTGGTGATGGGAGTCAGTGATGGCGGCGACGTCAGTGGAGACGGTGGTTGCGCCCACGCTTCCTCCTGGGGAAGATCGTCACACTCGGGGGGCTTCTGGGGCAAATCACCACATTCGCCGGTTTCCTTCTGGGGTGAATCACCACGCTCAGATGGTTCCTTCTGAGGAGAATCGCCACACTCATCGGGTTGCTCTTGGCGAAAATCTTCAAACTCGGGTGGCTCATCCCGAAAGTACGTCGTCATTTCGTGGCATGTCTGTTGCCAGGACTCACCCAGGGACTGGTCATCGAAGTAGCCTGTGTCGGTGAAGTCAACCAATTCGCTAAATAAGCTACCGCTTGGTAGTACGTCAAACGCATATTTTCGGTTCATTATTGTATCGATCGATTGCAGATTACCGCGCGACGTGCCCCTACAGTGGCAAGCGAGAGACTGGACGTGGGTGGGATGGCAACTACCGACAAATATATCCTTCATTCGTTCATATCTACGTAATTTCGCCGTGTAATAGCCATTCAATTTCATATACGAAAGGCGGTTGTTGGGTGGCATTTATGTACGGTCGAACAAGCTATTTGGTATACAGGCAGCTAACTTGCAACTACTTTTAAACAATGGTGTGAATGTGCTGAGTAGTTAATTATTTTACACCATTCTATTAAGGATGCCATAAGCTGAAAAAGTTATAACGCACAAAATAAAGCTAAATATTGGCAGTGTAGTGGAAAGAAGTTTTTTTTTTGCCTGTATACTAAATAGCTTGTTCGACTGCACACATATATTTAAACAGACAAGAAAAAAACAGGACAGAAAAATAGATAAGTATGCTTATGTCATAAGAAATCTCTTCCAGCATTCCTGCCATACGACTTCTTCGTTTCTCATATATTTCTTATTATGAACGGTGCTTTCTAATCTAAGTCTCAACTTGTCTAAGTTAAAGGCACGTAACTTGGCAAGGTTTTGGCGTAATGGGTATGGTCGCGCATGTACGTATCTACAATAGGCGTGACGACAGTATCAAATAATCAAGGATTTGATTGAACTTCAGTGTGATCTTTCCTCTGACTGCGCGTAGACACATTTGACGTTTACCTAGGCGTGACGTCAAACCCGACGCCATGACACTGCGATCTGTTTTCACGCACTATTGAAATAATATTTGAAAAATGGCTTTATACTTCATTAAACTTTAGTATATAACCGAAATAAAAGATTTTTCGTAAATAGTAAATGTGTACCTAAATTACGGAAGAGGATTTCAAAATCTTTCGTCATGCCTATTAGTGCAACTTTTTTATTTTAACATTTCTCTTTAGAAGAAATTTAAAGAAGAGTAAAAACGCATCTAACGACTCTTGCCAAGTTACGTGGTACCTCTAATAAACCTGAATTTATTGGTTATGGATTTATTTATTAATAATCATAATCAGCCTATAATGTTTCCACTGCTGGGACACTGGCCTCCTCTCGGTGAGAGCGAGTGGGCCGTAATCCACCACGCGGGCCCAGTGCGAGTTGGTAGATGTCACATGTCTTCGAATTTTTTGCTCTAGGACATGCTGGTTTCCTCACGATGTTTTCCTTCACCGTTTTGAGAGCAGTGGTGATAAAATTATTTACATAAAGTAAAGCGCCTGTCTGGGTTCGAACCTACGACCTACAACTCGTAAGTCGCAGCCGATACCACTGGGCCACCACTGCTCTGATTTATTTATTAGTTCTCGCAATCAACACAATCAGCCTATAATATTCCCACTGCTGGGACACAGGCCTCCTCTCGGTGAGAGGGAGGGGTAATTGTTGTCGCTGAGATGAGATTTCGAATAGCTTTTGAACGTTTTTAACTGGGATTGGCCCACTGGTAATTGCCACGATGTTTTATTTTTTCATTAAAATTATATTATATTATAAATTATATTATATTAAAATCATTTGTATTATATTAAAATCATTTGTAGCAGTTTTAGTTTTTATTAAAATCGGCCCTGAGACTTTCAATGTTCGGAGTTCGCTCGCTTGATCAATTCATCTTGTATATTTGTACTGCAAGACGCTGCAGTAGTGAGGTTCCATTTATTGCTTTCACCTGTTGTATACTGTAAACACGAGCTTGTGTTCAGCACTTCTCTTGCATTCCACTTGGTTTTACATAGTTTGAATCGTTGGGTTTTTATGTAGGTCATAGCAATTGGCTAGGTAGAGAAATACAACCGTTTAGAGTATGGAATATGAATTGTTGACTTCCTTTTTGTTCACATCGAAAATACTTTCAGACTTCAGAAAATGCTTGTATTTACCTGTTAAAGTTATTGGAATTATAGTAATGGAGTTTTATACGTTACTAGTTTCTGCCTGCGACTGCGTTCGCGTGGAAGTCGTAAGATATACAATGCCGATACTAAAATAACAGCCACATTTTTATAAAACTACCGTCGATATTATTTCGTTTTCGCCCAGCGTTCTTTTTGACTTTTTTGTTTTTTTTCGGCACCTATGGGGCCTTAAGTGGCAGTGGGCAGGGCATATTGCTCGCAGAACAGACAGCCGATGGGGCCGAAAGGTTCTGGAGTGGCGACTGCGTACCGCAAGACGTAGCTTTGGAAGGGTTCCACGAGGTGGACCGACGACCTTGTGAAGGCCGCAGGAACCCGTTGGATGCGAGAAGCATAGAACCGGTCGAAGTGGAGGTGCTTGGGGGAGGCCTATGTCCAGCAGTGGACGTCTTTTGGTTGACATGATAATGACGATATTGTATTAAACTTAACAGGCCAACACATATTGTTTTTTTTTTTACTTGTTATGGGTTTTTTAAACTTTAAATTTTAATTTTTTCCGACGGCATAGGCTGAAGAAGAGATGAAATGAAAATAATTATATTAATACTTTCTGCGTACTTACTTCACGAGTAGGTACCAACCGTAAGCCACATCAATTAAAATGTCTGTCGCTCTCGCGTCATAGTTTTGATTGCATGAATGTTAGATGCTGCCGGCCGTGGCGATAATTGTCGGTCAAATCGGATACGTCACACATTCACACCTACATACTCGTATTATATGCATAATATGCATATTGCATCTGACGTGTTAGCTAAACCGCGGGCTGTAAAGCATTGTATTGTGATTTTCCGGTAGTGAGTGTTGCATTAATTTTGTATTTCAGTCTGACGGAAATGTAGGTATTGTGAGGCTGTTGTTAGGGTTTGACGTTTAATTATAAATTGTGTTATGTAACTATTCTATATGGCTGGATATTGAAATTTTTGTGATGTCTTTTCCTATAACACAATTTTGTTGAGGTGGCAGCGGTGGAGAAGGTGGCTGGAGCAGACTGGATGTGGAAGGCGGAGGACAAGGTGTTGTGGTGCAGCCTGGGAGTGGTCCTGCGATAGGCTGAGTTGAGGTGGCAGCATCAAATGAAAATGAAACACTAATGGAGTTTGTGGTATTGGGGTTGTAAATGTTTTTCTTTCTTTCTTTGCAGGTTCTTAAGAGCATAATTGGTCTTCCTTAGTTTGACAATTAGGACCGAAGGTTCCATGGATTCCCTTATGAAAGCAATATTTCTCAATCACCCATTCAACAAAGGTATTTCCACAAGATGACAAGCCCTCGAATCACAACTCAGGAGAACATAACAATTATTTTAAATCGCCGATTCCTGGATTACAAAGGCTCATTGTGAAAGTGCCACCCTTTAGGATTAGCGTTATTTATATTATAATATGAGGGTCCTTTGTTTATGAATAGTGCGATAGGGTAAGCGGTATTTATGTAGGTCAGTAATTGGGATGGGTTTCGTGGATATCCTCGCGATTATGTTTAGATAAATGGTGTGATAAGATTTGTGAAGATGTTTTTAATGAGTTTGGCTCTTAAACGGTTACTTGTGATCGCTTTATCTATGCCAAATTATATTATGGTTGTATTGAATTATGTGTTCGCGTTTGTTTTGACCGAACTATTAGGGAATTGCAGGTGGTGTTAGGATCAGTGGGTCTATTCTATAAATATCTCACCATGAAATGTTAGATGAAGTGAGCTGTCAATCGAGTCAATCCCTAGCATTAAATGGAATGACAATCACTTCACCTAAGTATATGCGGTAAGATTTTTAGAGAATTGATCGGAAATTGTGTGAATTATGTGTGAGGTACCTTTAACTAAAAACTTACCGGGCCCTCACACCTATCAGCCTATAATGTTCCCACTGCTGGGACACAGGCCTCCTCTCTTCGAGAGGGAGGGGGCTGTATCACGCGGGCCCAGTGCGGATTGGTAGATGTACATATCTTTAATTTTTTGGTTCTAGGACATGCCGATTTCCTCACGATGGTTTCCTTCACCGTTTTGAGAGAGGGGCGATGAAATTATTTACACAAAGTAAAACGCCTGCCTGGCTTCGAACCCACGACCCACAATTCGAAAACCGAGGCCGTTACCACTGGGCCACTACTGCTCTCACGTGACAATGTTTATTTACCCCCATTACTAAAATTGAAATATATTAACGAGCTAATACTATTACCTACAACTCCTGGTCCTAAGTTCCGAATATGCACCTATAAATCAATTTCGTTCTAAATGTCTACAGAAACATAGGTTGACAACCGGCTTATTCACAATAATTATGTTTCAGACGTGATAGCTAGCTATGCTCGGAGTCTCTTTGAAGGATAAAATCAGGAATGAAATTATCCGGAAAAGTACCGGAGTTACCGACATAGCTTGCAGAGTAAGCAAACTGAAGTGGCAGTGGGCTGACCATGTTTGTCGAAGTAGTGATGGCCTGTGGAGCAGATGAGTCCTGGAGTGGAGACCGCGTATCGGCAAGCGTAATGTGGGACGCTCCCCAGCTAGATGGACGGACGACCTAAAGAAGGTGGCTGGGGTAGACTGGATGCGGAAGGTGGAGGACAGGGTGTTGTGGCGCAGTCTGGGAGAGGCCTATGTCCAGCAGTGGACTGCGATAGGCTGAGTTGATTGAAGCGTATGTCTATGTATCTGTATGCTGTATGTGTATTTTAATTTTAATTTGTGTCATTGTGCCTGTTATTTAATTATGTTATTGCGACGCTGCCGAAGTCAGCCCAGAAAGCGGTGGCGAGATGACCCGGACACATGACGCGAGGGCTGGTTCGAGGTGGTGCTGGAAAGGAGTTCCTGGAAGGACTTGGGGGAGGCCTTTGCCCAGCCGTGGGACAATATAGGCTAAACAAAACTTTAAAGGTCGTCAGAATCCCGAAAGTCTGACAACCAGTCTTGCCAAGGGGTATTGTATTACCCAGTAACTGCGTTGTGGAGGTCAGATAGGCAGTCGCTTCATGTAAAATACTGGTATTCAGTTGGGAAAGACCTCAGACTCAGACCCCAACACAGTTGGGAAAAGGCTAGGCAGATGAGAATGATGTGCCTGTTATTTAATAATTAAAGGAACTCCTTTCCAACCGCGAACCACGACACCTTACCGCTTTTTTATTTTTATTTATTATTTTAAAAACAACCAAAAAGAGAATTTAATAAACTTGTTTTTTTGAATGCACGTTTTTCTATGACATTTAAACCCATTTTTCTTTATTTCTTAAACACAAAGCTAATTTACATTATCGTCAAACAAAAATTATTCTACACTGCCACTGCTTATCCTCTTACGTTCCACAAAATTCTCAATCAAAATAAAACAATAAATATAAACAAGAAACCCCAGCTGTTGTTCGCTCACGTTTATTTTCGCCCCGACATTGACAAATACATTTAATTTGCCACTCAAAGGGGCTTAAGATTTAATACTTTCAATCATCAATCATTTTTTTTAAAGGACCAAATTAATCTTTGGGTATTTCGTATTTCCGTCTCTATACACAATTTATCGTGCATTGAGTGAATAATAATTGTTTTAGTTTTATTTTTAGACTTTGAAGAAAGAAAATACGTTTATTTGCGGTAAACATGACGCAAAAAAGAACACAAACACAAAAAAATAAGTTGGTGGAAAGCTTGCGTCACATCCACGCACTTTGATATTGCTCGTGTGGTATTTACACCAAGGAGCTTGTGGCTAAGTAATAACAGCCGCACGGGTCGATCGATCAGGTTAAGCTGCGCTTGACGCGGTTGGTCTGTGGATGGGTGATCATCTTCACATACCAAAACCGGAAAGCACGTTAAGCCGTTGGTCTCGGCTGTCATTCGTGGATCTTTGGCAGTCGTTACGGGTCATCAGAAGCCCGAAAGCCTGCTGTTCCCTACATTTATGTTCGCATAACTCGTCAAAATGTAGGGAACAGCTGTTTTTTTTTTCGCGATTTCATGTTTGGTCCCATAGTAAAAGTTGTTCATAATGATGAGTACAATCTCCCATTTCGATTTGTCGCATGTTTTCTATTTCATCTTGTAGATGGTTAAAGACTAAATATCTATGTTTTTTTCAAAGATAAGGTTACATAGCTTTGTTGGTCTAGTAGTTGCAAGTGCTAATGATGAGCATGAGGTCCTGGGTTCAATTTTCAGGTCGGGCAAAGTGTTTCTATCAGGAATTTCTCAGTCTGGATTTGTGCCCGGTTGATGGCAATAGGCTCGCCCCCTATTACATGGGACTTAAACATCATCATCATCTGCCTAGCCTTTTCCCAACTATGTTGGGGTCGGCTTCCAGTCTAACCGGATGCAGCTGAACCAGTATGGGACTTAAACATAACTGGTGAAATGTAGGTGTACTATAGTTACACATCTGCCTAACCCTTCGCGAATTATAGGCGTGATATTATGTAAGTTATTAGGTAACAAAAAACATTTCCACAAAAAAAAAACACTACAATGTGAAAAATAACTTTAATTTCGGATGTCGGTGTCGTTAGGGTCGCATTTTCGTTTTTGGACACCGACTTCCGAAACTGACCTGATGACAACAGGACCAATCTGAAAGTGTATCCTTTTAGATAAAAAAAAAAATTGCAAATCGGCTTATAAATAACGGAGTAATGAGGAAAAAAAAAATCAACCGAATTCATAACCTCCTTTTTTTTTAAGTCGCTTAAAAACAGTTGAGAATTGTGATAACTCAAAACTTGAAAATTAAAAGCGTGTACTCGCACAGACAAATACATTAAATAAATACCAGGTCAATTATTTTTAACACGAAACAGGTTCAAACTTAACAACTGCAAAGTTTCTAGCACTTTAGTACTTACAGGCAAAGTACTTAGTAATTAACAAACAGAGCGCTTGAGAAACGAACGTATCTAAGGCACATACACATTATTGTGAAGAAGTACCGTTGAATATATTGTTGATCTGTTAGGGTGTTCATACATTATAGTGAGGTAGTGTGAGCTGTCGGTGGTAACAGATGCAGCTCAAAGAGCCTCAAATGAAGCTGGTTTTGGATGTACCGTTATGGATGTGGTAATTTTGTCGAGACAATATATCAATGCGAGAGTTTCAGGTCCAGTTGAAAACCAGCGTCAGGCACTAGTTGTCTTTCATTTTTGCTGAACTGGGCTTTTTTGGCGCAGCCGTGAGGCACACTTTCCTGCTAATTTCTTGCATCGGGCTTTACACTTTTTATGTGATCTTGATTTTTTTAATCCAATATAATATACTAGCTTCCGCCCGCGGCTTCGCCCGCGAGGTATGTCGATAAAAACTATCCTATGTCCTTCCCCGGGATGCAATCTATCGTTTTGCCAAATTTTATCGAAATCCGTTCAGTGGCTTAGGCGTGAAAAGGTAACATACATACATACAGACAGACAGAGTTACTTTCGAATATTTGATATTAGTATGGATGTATCTGGTGTATTGTGTCCCTTTTAGTCTGTGCTAAATAAATGTATTCTCTTTTTTTTTTTCTCTATCTTAGTTTAGCATAAAGGCTTAATTTCATCAGCTGGAAACTGATAAGCGCTGCTTATGAGCGCTAGCAAACCCTATGAACTACTGTTACCTTGTGAAATACAGTTTCCGACGTTACATAGAATAAATTTTTTAAAAGTCTCAAGATCTTGTACTTTTTATGCACGCATCCTTTAAACCACAACGGCGGTAAGGGCACTTGGCAAAATAAATCACACTAATATTATAAAGGCGAAAGTTTGTGAGTGTGTTTGTATGTTTGTTACTTCTTCACGCACCAATTTTGATAAAATTTGGTATGGAGGTAGCTGATACCCTGGATTAACACATAGGATAGAATCAATTTGTATTACATTAATAAAATAGAACACTTAAGATTGATTATCCTTAAAAGACTTCACCAACTTTTTATTTTATTCATTTCAAATCTGCATAAAAGGTCTTTTTACCCAAAACCAATACAGTAAAGTCATCAATCTCCAGCGAAATGTACGCAAATCTGAGGGTAGTCCGCAAAAAAGTCGATGTTACCATTTTTAAGGTTCAGTAAACAATTGGCAAAAACGGTAGTCTTATAATTTCGTAATTTTCGTCTGTCTTTAATTTCGTCTTACTTACTCGGAAAGTAATTACATTATATCTACGAAAATTGGTAAGAAGGTGTGTTCTGTGCACCGCAAAAAATTTGACTGGTGAAAAAATTGAGATGGCTCTCCCCATAAATGATCCATGAGGAGAAACAAAAAAAAACTATACTACTTAGCGCTTGGGGAATTGGTTTAAAAAGATAATGATGTTTCTAACTGACTTTTTTATTTAAGTCATTATTTTTTGAGATGTAGGATATTTTCGGTTACAACCGCAGTTATGACCTTGTTTTTCACAGTTTGAAAAAATACTCTGAAATACAAATAATTTTTGCGATCACTAAAATCAATACTGGGCATGCGTAAATATTTATTCCAACTACGGAACCTTTTACTGTGCATTGTCCGACACGGACTTGCCATTTTTTATGTAAAAGTAATTGCCAACATTACAATGATAATTTTTACTTGTCGGTTGCCTGACCGACTATTTCCATCTGTATCTCGATATCCGTATCCGTGACTGGGCTAAGAATCGTTCGGGATTTATTCAAGAAATATTTTCGGTTGTCGGTTTATGAATAAATTCGCCGTTTTTATGCATTGAAATCGTTTCTCAAATGTTGTTCTTCACGTCAAGTGTTGAATGATGGACCATACCTTATTTTTTTTTTTTAGCTAAACGAATAAGTATGAGGGACTTGGAAATCGTCTAGTAGAAAATGCCTGTGGCCTTAAATCCCGCCTCTGTACATTTGTGTGCTAGAAGTATCAATCTATATAAATAAAACTAAGTCGGGTTAGTTACACCATTTATAACTCAAGAACGGCTGGACCGATTTTTATGATGTTTGGATTTGACTCTGCCCCAAATAGCAGAATAACTATTAAACATATGGGAAAAATCATCATATTCTGAAGCAGTACGAAGTTTGCCGTTTCAACTAGTAAAATAATAAATTTTAGAAAATACACAGTACCTACTCTTAGGTACTGCAGAAATCAAAGTGCTAACTACCAACTCAATAAGTCATACGGTGCGTGGTTAGAAGTGCAAATGGCGTATACCCTCTCAGTCTCAATCTGTCAAAAATACTTACCTCTAATTTCTCTACATTTTTGACATATGTTTGACATTGATTGTCTCTGAGATGCGATTGCGACGTTTTTAATTACGGAAATTGGCCGTCAGATTAAAAATACGAGAATTGCCCCTCAGTAGTGCTACGCCGTAGCAAGTGGTGCTACGCCGTAGACACTCTGATGACGAAATTAAAATTGCTCAATGTGCTTGAAGATTCTACGTTTTTATCATTATTGGACCTTAAAAATATTGCATTCTATTTAAATGTTTTATGTAGCAAGACAAATTTTCAAGCCAGTCTTTTTTTCTAAGTCTGCGAGTTGGCTTCGGCCCCTCGTACGCCTTCCAAAGGACCGGGACTCAATGGTCCCGAGATATAAAAAAGAAAATAAATAATAATAATAATATCCTTGGACATTTCACACAACGCCATTTAGTCCCAAGCTAAGCAACCTAATGCTTGTGTTATGGTAATGAGATGGCTGATAAACTACTTATATACATTTTTTTTTTGTAAATACATACATATTATAGATAAAACACCCAGACCCGGAACAAATACTTGTAGGTCGTACAAATATTTGTTCCGTGCGGGAATCGAACCCGCGACATGCTGCGCAGCAGTCAATCACTCAACCACTGCGCCAACCGTGTCGTCAAAAAATATCTGCCCTTAATAGTGTACCACCAAAACCCAGTGACGTCACGACGTTTTTATCTACACACACGTACGATTCTCGCCTACTCTGTTCCCTCATTACAGCCCCCTGTGTATTGTTTGACCGGAATCCTAAGCGGTAATGAGCCTCATTGAAATCACTGCGAAACGTGGCTGGTTTATAAATCTGTGATAATCTGGTCCTTTCGGCCTTTTGTTTTTTGTAGAATTTACTTAAGACTACATGATCTGAAGCGCGGTCGCTGTCGGACTGCATAGAAAATAAAGAGAAACGCAATGACACAACGGCGGTAATTTATTGAAAAATATGAAGCAATTATCTATTTACAAAAGATCTATTGTTTGGACAAAAAAATTAAAACACAAGTAAACAAAAGCAAAGAAAACAATGCAAGAAATGACGGTTGGTCACCGTTGCGACACCCATGAGAGACGGTACAACAGTGTCCCACATATACACAGTCCAGGCGACTCGCAACCATGCTTAAGACACACCCTGCGCACCAGGGAATTACACATTTTACGCATTGTTGCGTAAAAGCAATCTACATGCGCATCTGCGAACATCCCTGACGCACTACAGAAACTGGGCAGCCCCCACCAGTATCCTAAACAATATGAAACGCTTTGAAAGCGATTGCCACAGGTCAAGGTCACCTACTTATTAAAAAAAAATAGGGCGTCCAATTTCGGCAGACTTTAAAATTACAAGCGTTGTTCTTTTTTAAAATTCGTTCGACGATATGATTTTCCAAAAAAAAAAAACACGTGGATAAGCTCGTATTAAAATAAAATAATACTCATAAAGTAATACCCTAATTCGTCATCATCATCTGCCTAGCCTTTTCATAACAATGTTGGGGTCGGCTTTCAGTCTAACCGGATGCAGCTGAATGCCAGTATTTTACATGGAGCGACTGGCTATCTGACCTCTACAACCTAGTTACTGGGTAATACGATACCCCTTGGTAAGACTGGTTGTCAGAATTTCGGACAAACTGTCAAAGATCCACGAATGACAGCCGGGACCAATGGCTTAACGTACTTTCCGAGGCATGGAGGGGTCTTGATATATAAATATAGTCACCCATCTATGGATCAACCGCGGCAAGCGTAGCTTAACCTGATCGATCGAACCGTGCGGCTGTTATTACTTAGCCACAAGTCCTTAATACCCTAATTATATACTCAAAAAAAGTAAAAAGAAAAATCACTGAGAGACAACTCTCAGCTGCTGGGTGTCTGGAAGCATGCAATTTTGCGCAAGAGTTCCTTATACAACAAAGGTGAGGACAAAGGAAGGATAAAAATAAGGAATAAAAATGTATAGGAATGGAAGTTCATTGACATTTGAAATTTAAAATTGCTTTCAAGATTGCCTTATTCAATAAATGATTCCGGTTTCAAGAATTTACTTTTTTTTTTTCAATCATTACATTTTTTTTTATTTGACTTTGAGTTTTATTGTTTTTACGATAGGAAATTCCATTGCGCACATGGCTTGTTGCAAAATAATATCCAACGAAACACTCACTGCAACACGACTTCTCAGTCTCTTAATAATTACTTCGCCAGTCACTGTTCCCTATTCAACTTAACGTTATCATCATCGACCTCGGCTACATAGCACCGCTCCAACAACTACCCAAAGGCGTGACAACTTACATTTCAATAACCCAACCCTATAACAATGTCAAGAAACTCTTGACTAACACGAAAATGCCAAAACATGCCTCCTCCATTACAACAGCGCACATCAGCGAGCCGAAACACACAAAATAAATAGATACAGAAGTACAGTTGCATACGTCGAGCTAAAATACACGCACACGCAGACACGCTTCAAGTACAGCGAGTGCAAGAGCAATCGCGACTTTGGTAGCCCGCGAAATTCAAATTTACTTACGTTTTTGCAATTTGCCTGTTAATTCAAATTATGATTCGCAACCTTAACAAATATGTATTTATCTATAGAATTATAATCTTAACTAGACGCTTTCGCCTTAAGAACGCTGCACGTATGCGTTTATGTGTGTGCGAGCATCAGATTTCACTCATTGTATGGAGTGGTATGGACCCGACTATGGGGCAATAGTCGCACGGGTCGATCAAAGTCAGTTCGTGGATCCAAGATCATAAATTCCATACCGAGGCCCCTCCGTGCTTCGGGAAGCCCGTTATGTCCTTGTTTCCCGTTGTCATTTGTAGATCTTTGATAGTTGTTACGGGTAGACAGAAGCCCGAAAGTCTGAAAGAGACCGAGAGTCTGAGTCTGTCTGGTTATCGTGTTACCCAGTAACTGGGTTGTGGTCAGATAGGCAGTCGCTCCATGTAAAACACGGGTATTAGCTGCATCTGGATAGATTGGAAGCCAACTTTAACACAGGAAAAGGCTAGGCATATAATGTAACAACACGTATGTATTCAACTCCTAGTTTTCAATTGATATTATTTCTAATTTTATGCCAATGTAAATTAAGTTGATTTCAGAATGACTAACTATTAAATAATGTTGGTAGTTGTAGCACAAACTGAACTTTAAGAGTGAGTATTAAAGTTGTTTTTCCAAAAACACATATTTGTTTACATGTTTGGAATCTAACACGAATGCATGTATGTGTGTGAGCCTGATTTTGCTCGTTTTATGGAGCCGACCTTCTGTTACTATCTATTCTGTACAAAGACTAATGATTCAAGTTTTCCGTCGTATGTAACAAGGATTTGTCAAGGTCTGTCTACACTTAATCTCGGCTTCAAATACCGTACCCTGGGAATGAGCAAACATAAATAGTGCTTGAAATTAACGTGTGACTTGGAATTGCTTCATATTAAAATGTTATGCTGCTAATGAAGTGGGCTTAGTTTTGTAGTTAGTTTTTGGCGGGGCTTTACTCGCGTGTAAGGGTGGTTGCATATTAAACGAAAGATGCGTCAGGCGTAACTTCGATCGCGTATATTTATTCACTCGACACACTAACGCATCATTGGTTGAGTGTGTAAGGTTGAATTTTTAATTGTCCGTTCTGGTGTTACGCAAACAATGATACGCGACACATCTTTCGTTAGATGTGCAACTACCCTTAGGCCCTTTGTACACGGCACGGTTTTTTTACTGTCTGTATTGTCTTTCAACAAGCTTCCATAGTAATCCATACAACACTGACGATCGTGCCTACACACGGCGAATGAACAGGAGTTTTTCACGGTGTGCAACAAAAACGTGTGTGTTCAAAGGGCCTTATAGTATAATTAATTAAGTGTCGCTTACTACGATTGGACAGGAAAGGCCTGCGCCTGGTGACGGGGACCATCACGGGACACTGCTCGCTAAACAAACACTTCCACACAATAGGCATAACGGACAGCCCCCTGTGCAGAGCTTGCATGGAGGCTGATGAAACCATTGCGCATGTGCTTTTTGAGTGCACAGGTGTCACCCAGATTAGGTCAAAAACCCTCGGGACACCCAGATCGTACACAGATATTCTCAAAAGACCAGGAGACCTAATCAGCTTCTGGAGGGAGGTGGGCTGGTTGGAATAACCACCATCAACCACCATGGCCCACGCATAATGGTCCACTGAAGGACTAAGTGCGGAAACCAAACCCATAACATAGAACATAGTATAATTAAGTTATTATTTCTGTTTGTAAAGAGCCATTGGGGTCATTAAAGTAGGACAACAAAAAACAATTTGAGATTAGTAAAGAATTGATTATTTATTATTTTCATCTAAGTTAAATAGAACAAATAAGTAGATAAACTGATGTCATGAGAAAGGCTGTAGATTAATTATTTAAAAGTATCAAGGGGCCATTTCAAGTGTGGTACTTTGTGTAAATTATTTCATCACCATTACTCTCAAAACTGAGAAGGAAAACATCGTGAGGAAACCGGCATGTCCTAGAACCAAAAACTTCGACGACATGACGTCATCTACCAACCCACATGGTCCCGCGTAGTAGATTACAGCCCACTCTTTCTTACCGACACGAAGCCAGTGGCCCAGCAGTGGGAACATTATAGGCTGATTATACTAGAGATATTCCCGACGTGAGATGTTTAAAAAAACCCAAAGGTTCTATTCTAAATGATGATGGATAGATGGCTATTTCAGATTCAATCTGAAAATACACTGTAAATTTTCGTTATCACAAAATCCCCAGCTTCATGAAAAAATCAACAAAATATCGCTCCCATAAAAAAATATCAAAATGCACTCGACAATTTCTGAGACTAAGTTCCCACAAAAGCCACATTCCTATACTTTATTCCACACTCGACTACGGTGGTCCATTTTGCACGAAAATCGCCAGAGCCATACACTGCGCGAACCGGTCGAAGAGAATTTTTATAGCACAATGCACTTTCTGAAATTCGTTTTAAGCCGCGTCGTGGTTATTTATGGAGGCATGTGACGCTTCTGTTTCATGTCAGTGTCAGTCGCCTGAGAATTGGAAAGTTCATCGTATTTCGAAGACGTGACAGTAAATAAAGCAGTAAAATATACTAGATATAACCTTTAATAAAACACATCGGGTTTTAGATAAGTTCGGCTTCGTAGAGCTGCTTCTCTCATATATGTGTACTAGCTGCGCCCCGCAGTTTCACCCGCATTAGTTTCGATCCCGTGGGAATATCAGGGTAAAAAGTACTCTATGTGTCAATACGGGTTATAAACTATCTGTGTGCCTAATTTCATCCTAATCCGTTCAGTAGTTTTTGCGTGAAAGAGTAACAAACATCCATCCATCCATCCATCCCCACAAACTTTCGCATTTATAATAGTAGTAGGATAGGATTAGTAGGATAATAGTCACTTTAATAGTCAAAAAACATTATTTTTTTATTATAGCAAGCACCTAATTCTGCTGCGGACAGCACAGTCGCCACACATCGAGTGAGCCGTCATTTGTCACCTTCTCTCAGGTAAAGTATCTTGTTGTAGGTTACAGGCGTTACAGCGTCTGACGAGTTTGTGGTCCGGTTATAATTATGAAGGATTGTGTTTATGGCTAGGTTTGTGAATTAGGTAGGTAGGTATTATTGTGTGAACGTCATACTATGTAATAGCTGTCATACTATCTTCATATTATTCTTTAACATCTTACGGGCAGTTTCTTCATCACAGCCAAAGTATTGACTTTTACTTGACCTTTACTAATACTACGGCAAATGCTTTTCTTCATTCAAGTAACTGCTAAAATAGTGAAGAAACAGATTTAACCGTTACTTGACCAAAGTTACGTCACAAATGTAACTTTGGTTGTTACTATTGATGAAGAAACTGGCCGATAGCAGATCTTGAGTTTTACGGTTGACTGTCATAACTCTATAGGTACAGTTTAGGGAGGACAATTTATTCTACATATTATATGTAAGTACTCCTATACTGATAATAAAGCTGAAGAGTTTTTTTTTTGTTTGTATGAACGCGCTAATATAACTGATAAAGATATAAACATGAATTTTGGAATGTAAAATCAAAATAATCTTGATGATCTTTGTCATTTATATCTTTTTGCTTTGGTTTAGTTTTCGAATGTTCGAGAAAATAATTTCAAACTAAGTAAAATTTCAAACGGGGATTTTAATTCAATACACGAGATCGATGTTCACCGAAGAAAGTTTTCCCTAGATAAGACTTATGAATCGAAATCACGGACGCAACTATCTTCTGAGCCAATAAGATGATTACTTATTTTTCCCTCAGAATTGACCAAGAAGTTCGTCTCTTCACGAAAAAAATAAATATTCTCTGACTGGATAAAAATCAAACCTATTGTTGCTATCATTTTCTGTCTCAAACAAGCACAATAGGTACCTTGTGATATTGAAATAAATAACAAAACGGTACTCGAACAATGCTGGACCATTTATCATCGAATTATTTTGAACGAAAGCGATCCGCCATCTTGGGCGACATCCAAAACTTTGTTTGTCCCGACCAGATTTATTGGCGGGGTTATTGTCACAAAATATGTAAGAATCAGAAGGTTAACTTACTGTAATAATTTAAAAATTATCTTCGAAAGAGTGCTTTCTGGCCTTTGTGCGTGTCATTTTACTAATATTATAAACGCGAAAGTTTGTGAGAATGGATCTTAGAGCAACGCGCCTACCGGTACTACCGTATGGTAGGCCGCGTTGCTCTAAGTAATGGATGGATAGATGGATGTTTTTCTCTTTCACGCCAAAACTACTGAACGGATTTTGATGAAACTTTCCTGTAATATAGCTTATACATCAGAATAACAAAGATACTTTTTGTCCTGATATTCCCACGGGATCGACATTAAACTTATGAGGGTGAAACCCTGGGGCGCGGCTAGTATTCTATAAGTTCAAGCCGATAAATGAAACCCCAGGCTACTTGAGCATCGTTAGGCACCTACTTGTTACTTGTGGGTTATGTAAGCCCGAAATGCCACGTTCATGTAGCGATGATGTGTATTTAGTGGTTACGACATTTTATTCTAATACTTTAGGATCATCATAGTAGTTTCATACTGTATCGTAATATATTATCATTTTAACAGTATAAACAGTGAGATCATACAGTACAGTTTCGTGTGAAAAACCGCAATGACTCAATTAAATTTAGGATCTGTACGTGCATGGCAAGATATCATCATAATTTTCAGGAGAGCCGATGGTTTTGTATTTATCATAAACAATAAAAGGGTTGCCTCACGAACCTTCTGCGTCTATACACCTATTTGTGGTCAATGCGTCACGTGATGACGGATCGTTGCAAACTAGGGGCTATTTGTGGTGACCATAGATATCCGTGCGGTTCCCACCAGACGTTATTACTTCCCTATCGAGTTTCAAGAGGTGATTAACAAATTGTAACAGAAGGTTGGACTATATTCTCTTGTGTTTTGATGACCAGGCCTAGATTTAAAGTTGTCCATAGAACCGGTAGAACTACCTTTGTTTAGAAAAAGTGTCTAGTTTTGAATCGGTAATCGGTACTGTCGAACCCATGACCTACAACTCATAAGACAGGCCCGTTACCACTGAGCCACCACTGCTCTCTCCTGTATTATTGCAGTGCCATGAAATTAGATTACAAGAGGCTTCTTTGGATGCACAGCACATACACGAACAATTAGGAAGCTATCAATTCTAAAGCTAAATAACTTACATCAAATACGACTCAATCGCCCAAAACGACAATTTAATAAGATTACTTCATAAATTCTACACGCCAAGCATTTTTACAAAAGGCTTGAAATTCTCGAGAAGTAAGATTCGATCAATATAAAGCGCTAAGTAATGTGAAAATTGCGTCTTATTTCAAAGGAAGGTGATTTTCTCGCAAACTTAGCATTTTTTCCTTCCAAACTCTTCAGAGATACGTAATTTATATTTTATGCGGATTTTGGTATAAAAAAGGGTTATAAAGAGCTTAAGTCATAGAGAGGTCATGTTTGCTGTTTTATTATAATTATGCTAATTTTTTTAGCTGTTGCTAAAGTTCACTTCGCTTTACAAAAAGCCAAGTAAAGTTGGGTTTTTGAGGTAAAGCCGAGAACAATACTAAGTGAAATTTTATTAGCCTCTAAAGTTAAATGGGGCTAAGTTCAAGAGGATGGTGATGGTTATTAACAAATATAATGAATATTTGATGAGTTTCAAGAATTTTAGTTCAATCAGATGAAAATAACTTCACAAATAGTAGATAAGTTAGATGCTATGCTTTGTTTTTTCTGGTGGCTTTGCTGAGTTTAATTTTCCTTATTTATATATTGTAAGTTTTCTTTAGTTAAACTTATTGTCCGTTATGACATAAGGTGCCGAAACGTAGACACTGACAGCCGGGTTGGTCCGATGGTCTCCCAGAGCGCTATGCAGCGGGCTATGCTCGGAGTTTCTTTGAAGGATAAAATCAGAAATTAAATGATTCGGAAAAGAACTGGATTTACCGACATAGCTTGCAGAGTAAGCAAACTGAAGTTGAAGTGGACTGGTCATGTTTGTCAAAGGACCGATGACAGATGAGCAGAGCACAGCAGATGAGTATTGGAGTGGATACATGTTACGGCAAGCGTAGCGAGGGGAGCCCTCCAGCTAGATGGACCTTAACAACCTTAGGAAGGTGGCTGGGACAGCCTGGATGCAGAAGGCAGAAGACAGGGTGTTGGGGCGCAGCCTGGGGGAGGCCTGTGTCCAGCAGTGGACTGCGATAGGCTGAGTTGATTGTAATTGTAACAGATGGTTGGACTACACTACTCGTTTTTAAAACCAAATAAAACCTATCGTTATATTTTAATTTTAATAGTTTGTTGGTTAATTTAATACCTAATGTATTTATTTTTATCTTCTTTAATAATTTGAGAAAGGAGCATACTGAATGATTCCGCTCGCCACTTTTTCACACAAAAAGAAGTGACAAAAAAAAACTGTAACCAATACCACGCTTTACAGACACAGAAACAATATCAAAAACGTCAGCATCCCATCCCCGAGGATATGTCGCGTTGTATAAATTCAGTTTTTATTTGATAGCCGTAACGAGCTTCGTAAAGTTTAACTGTTTCACTCGCGTATCGGTGGAGCAGGCATGCGATGTATGCAAATCAGGCCATTACTGTGCCGTGCTGGTATTGGCTGAAGAATGATAAGATATACGGATTTCTGGTTGTATGCTGTCGCTGGTCGCTCAGCGCGCTATGGAGCGAGCTAAGCTCAGAGTCTCTTTGAAGGATAAAATCAGAAATGAAATTATCCGGAAAAGAACCAGAGTAAGCAAAATGAAGTGGCAGTGAGCTGGCCATGTTCGTCGAAGGACCGATGACCGGTGGAGCATACGACTTCTGGAGTGGAGACCGTGTATCAGCAAGCGTAGTGTGGGAGGCCCTCCAGCTATATGGACGGACGACCTAAAGAAGGTGGCTGGGACGGACTGGATGCGGAAGGCGAAGGACAGGGTGTTGTGGCACAGCCTGGGAGAGGCCTATATGTAGCAGTGGACTGCAATAGGCTGAGTTGATTGATTGATGCTATTAATTGGCTTAAAAAGTAAGTAGCTAATAGGATTTAATGTATACAAAGAGATTGCGTACTATACTTATAGTTATATGCAGCTCTTAGACAGAGAAAGTCTCTCTTCACGGTATAACGTTGTGATGTTATGTTTTGTGTTAAGAGATTTAAATCCTAACATTAACTTGACATTATAACTCCTTTGCCCATTTCAGTAAGTTTTAATCTTTAATTACATAAAATAAAAACGTGGTTGTGTGTTGTGTCTATGTAAATGTGGTAATCATAAGGGATTTTACAGATATTTTAAGTATACCATTGATATCGCCCTGCAAAATCCAGTCAATATAATCTGTATAGATGAAAACAAATTACAAATCTTTAATTATGCTGACTTTGTTATAAACAGCGTTCTTTGAAATAATGACATGGGAATGATTCATCTTCATCTGCCTAGCCTTTTTCCAAATACATAGGTATGTTAGGGTCGGTTTCCAGTCTAACCAAATGCAGTTGAGTACCAGTATTTCACATGGAGCGACTGCCAATCTCACCTCTACATAGTGTCCACGGTATAGAAACAGTTATACTGATAACATTTTTGTATTTGAAAACGTCATATAGATTCATGCTACGTTTTCCAGCAACTTAGTGTTTAAAAAACTGGTTCTTAAAACTCCACGACACAACGTACAAAGTCCTAGAAAGCTTACAAAAACCTTTTTCTAGAAAACGAAATCCACTTTTCACTGACCAACACTTCATAATACCAAAGAAGAAAACCCCATACAAAATTCAGTAAATATTTCCTTACTAATTAAGCTACCCTCCTAGCTGAAGCTAATTCAATCCTTCACCGGTATTATGTTTAAGCGGTACAGTGAGGCGGCTTCGATGTCATTACTATCGGATCTCGATTAGCATAGAACTTCTTATCGGTTGTGTTATCTCATTTACATGATCTGCAGGAAATCCAGGTGAAGTTAGGTAGAATAGGCTGTCCTGCCTACATGTTAAAGTTATCACTAGGTATTATGTAACATAAGCTTTGGGGATACCCCTTTACAGTCTTCTCAGAGATGTGCCTGAGAGGCGTTACACAGAGGGGGCTCCGGATTGGTCTTTTGGGAGGTAAGGGGGCACCCTTCCATGCGTAGATGATGATGATGACGATGACGGTAGTGTTTTAATGAGGTAAAAAATCCCACACACGTTTCATCGCCGAAGACCGGGCGCCTTTTGAAGGTTTTACATAAAAAAAATTTTTATATCGACAATAGAAATAAATACACACTGTGAAAATTTTGACTGTCTACCTATTACGGTTCATGTGATACAGCCCACTAACAGACGCACGGACAGCGGAGGCTTACCTTAAAAAGTACCTTATTCTTAATCACACTCAAACTCAAACTTTATTAACGACCAAAACACCTTGCATAGTCTTAACAATTTAAGTTTTTCTTCACAAACTTAGTAAGAACATCGAGCCATAAAATACAAGTCTCAGGCTGTAGCAGTCATTGGGCCGCACCTGTGGCTCGCTGATTTTACGCCGACTTGTTCCAACTTATATAAAGTACCGAACCGGCTTTAAAGTCATTCGCAACGACTTCGAAGTCGGCTACTTACGTTGTCAAAATTTTGTGCATTAAATTGCTTACTTTATACAAAACTGGTGTAATACACGAAGGCAAGAAGGCTGCCAGGCTCAAGTGGGATTGGTCGGGTCACATCAACCTCATGCAGGATGACCATTGGGCAAAAGTTTCCACATAATAGGTGCCTGACGACGGACGGTGCCGCCGAGGTCGGCCCGAAAAACGATGGCGAGATAAGCTGGACGCGTACCGCGAGGGCTAGTTCGAGGTGGCGCGGGAAAGGAGTTCCTGGAAGAACTTGGTGGAGGCCTTTGCCCAGCTGTGGGATAGAATAGGCTAAACAAAAAAAATGCTTATGTTAACAATGTACAAGTAAGCACAAAGTAAATGTTAACAATGTTTTGGGTGAAATTGTTGGAGTTTTTGGATAAACTTGGTGTTGTGAGTGGAATATAATTATACCTAGGTAAGTAGACGATCGAGACCGACATTTATCTTAGTCTAGACTTCTGAATGTGAAGGCTGAAATAACCAGGATAATAGTACCTAACTAGCTGACTTAAGCACTATAAAAAACCGTAGACCTGTAACTACGGTTTTATAGCGTTGGTGGCTCAAATCATTTATTACTTTCCAAACGTGGTTAATTAGTACATATATTATATATGTTTTATTTAATAATAGTCCTCCATGTTCTGCCGAAAATTAAAAATGATTTGCATGACAATGTGAGGGCATGCAAATTATATTTAACTTCCTTTTGTTTCGTTTAAAAAACCTAAAGTTTTAACTGAAGGTTTTTCTATCAAACATTAGGTACATAATTGAATATCATAGGGTTCTGAGAAACGAATACTTTATCATCACAGCTCCAAAAATAGATATACTGGTAACTATTATACAGACTGATAATATAACACTCACAAGAAAGAAAATCCTAAGTATGTAGTTCGAAGGACCACAGATCACAGGATCAAACACGCTACAAAACATGCTTCATTCACCTGCAGACACTCCAGCCACTCAACAGCTTCATTAGCAGAAATTCACCCTCTTATATTTCACAAAATCCTTTACTTCAACCAGCAGAACCACAATTTCCTCCCATAATGAAATCAGCCAGAAAATCCAGCTCCATCTCAAAATAACATTGTCTCAGGTAATAGTAGGTATTGTCACAAATTAAATAACTACAGAAGGCTAGCCTGATACAGCCCGATTCAATCTTTATGGCGGCTTGGAACATGAGGCATGTCGCCGTGCGCAGTAATAAGAAATAAAGTTTGAATTGGGCTGTACAACGAGCGAAAACAGGCGCACGTACACATAGAGCGTGTATCAGAGATGAGTGGTTATATTTAAGGGTGTGGTACAGACCATCAAACTTTGCTCCGACTCGACCCAAATGTATGGGACAGTGGATTATTTTTTCGCGATTACGATGTTGGTCCCATGGGGAAAGTTGTTCAGGTTGGTGGTCTATCTCTATACCACACCCTTGAGTATGACCGCACATCCATACTAATATTATAAATTCAAAAGTAACTCTGTCTGTCTGTCTGTCTGTCTGTCTGTCTGTCTGTCTGCATGTTACCTTTTCTCGCCTAAACCACTGAACTTTGGCAGAAATTTGGCAGAGATATAGATTGCATCCCGGGGAAGGACATAGGATAGTTTTTATCGACATACCTTGCGGGCGAAGCTGCGAGCGGAAGCTAGTTTCTAATAAACGCTGTAAACGCGTACGTACGACGATCCGGAACAAATGCCGACCGCGAGTACACTTACACTCGCTGTACGTAAACGCGTGTCTATGTGTGCCTGCGTTTTGCTCGATTTTCAGAGCTGACCTTCTTAACTATTCTGTGACATTGTCTTCTCAGACCAAGTCTAATTTAATAAAGAAATTAATTAACAAAGGTCTGTTTAAAAGAATATTAAAACATGTTTAAAATTTCAACTGGTTAAGTGGTTGTGGGTGTCTCGTTTTGTAGGGTAAAGGGATTTAATTCTGTATTTTTATGTTGAATAGAATGCTAGTGACTGGTAATTCAACTTTTTCAGAATTACTTGTCGCTTTTTCAGAATAACATTTATTTATTTATTTTAATACGGGGCCGGCGAACTACGCATGCTAATGCGTAGTTCATACAAACGTAATACCAAAATAATTTGTAAATCAAACATATTCTTATTGGATTACAGAATATCTAGGTTCCCAAATATATATTTTGAAAGGACTCTGATATAAAGACGAAATATGAGGAATTAAAAATTTCTAATGAAAACTTATTTTTTCTTATAACTCTCCTATAAATCAGTCATCATCATCTGCCTAGCCTTTTCCCAACTATGTTGGGGTCGGCTTCCAGTCTAACCGGATGCAACTATTTGGAAACCTAGATTTAAGGGAAGCCACATAAATCAAATAAATAAATGAAATAGGCTCGCCCCTTATTACATGAGACTTAACATATTTAGCGAAATGTTGGTATGCCTACTACCTATGGGTACACGACTGCCTAACCCTTCGAGGAAACATTTCAAACATTACTTACGATAATTGAGAGAAAAATATTTTATTTGGGTACCTACGCAAAGGAAATACAAATACCCCCCTTACTAATAAATGTATTATATCAGATGTATAGTTACACATCGATTTCTCTCTTTCAGTCGTCAGCAATTGACTTTTGAAAGAAGAAGACAAAGCGTAGTGTACACAGCCGCTATACAACGTTTATTAGTAAGGGGGTAAAAAAGGAGCTTTAAAACTATCAACTAACATAAAAAAATAAATACACCAAAAAGGCCTGTGCGAGGCCAAAAAGGCTCCTATTTCAGCATAATGCTGCGATATTTAAAAAATTAATATTACCGCAGCGCTGGTATTTTGACAGGGCCCTCTGTTGACACACCTACGGACATGTATATTTTATTGAAAAGTGAATCATTATTTTTTTCTGTCTATTCCCAAGCCAGACCGCACAGAGACTATAAAATTAACTTAAAAACTACTCCATTAAAATACTATTTCATTCTTTACATAAAAACAACACCCCATTATTATCTATAGTTTATAGCCAATATAAAGATCCTCTCATAATTGCCGACTACAAAATTACAAAACATGGAATATTTATGGGATAATAACTCTTAATAGATTCCGGTTCTGTATTGTGGAGTAGCAAATAATTTGTTGGTTGTAAGGAAACTATTCAAATGAATCTCGGAGCCATTTATCAGGGTGTAACTGTGTCCTGTGGAGTTTTTGGAATTATCTTAGTGTTTATGCAGAAGTTGATGCTTTGAATTGATTTATTTAACACCGTCTTCACATTATGTTATTATTTTTTCAGTTAGTTTTCATCATGGTTTGGCAGTTAGAGGAATTTAAGCGGGCTACCCAAAGTCCTTTCTTTGGTATCGGTCATCGAATCGTTGAGCTCTTTTAGTTTTGAGTTGAGCTGCATGATTACTGACAAATGCGTGCACTGACTGGACAGGCCCAATCAATCTGTGTGGTACTTTCCTCAAAAGACGATTTTAGACACCAATCTATGTAGATTGGTGTCTAAAATCGTCTTTTGAATCAGATCAAGTGAAGACCATGTGGTCTTCACTTGATCTGATTAAGATTTACTCTGGACTTTAAAATAGACTGTGACCTCTGAGTGTGTTTCGCCCTTACTTCTCAGAGTAGTCAGATTGAAAACGCCGACAGCATCTAGTTTTTAAAATATGATTGACGTGTGAAATTTTTTGTACAGAGCCAGCACATCAAGTTACTACAATCTGTCAAATTTCTTTAATAGGTTTTCAACATTATCGCTACAGCATAAGGATAAAGGTTTATTGGGAAAATTTTACAGTTTCGGGTATCTTGATGTGCTGGCGGCTGTACTTGTATTGTTTGATATAAATGACTAGTCAATCATGCTCTGAATATCCTACATTGTTGTACTAGTTTTTGGCAAGATTTACCTATGTCAAAAGCTTGTATTTTCTGATAAATTCCTTCGGTTATTTACGGCGTCATGTCAAAATACCTATATCACAGTTCAGATAACTTCAAATTTCAGCAGCTATACATGTACTGTACGTAACATAGCGCGTTCTTATATAGCATGTATTGGAAGTGTGTGGTAAAATTTAAGGGTGTGTTACATACCAACACAACTATTTTAAACTTCAAAATGCACCCACGTTCAGAAACACTTAAACTGCGGATATTACACCAAACGAAATCAATAATACCACAGACCAAGGCAATCTCATAAGTATTCCGTTCAGCTTTCAATACAAAGTACTACGAAATAAACAAAAAAATTATCGCTAGCGCAACGCAATATCCGTAACGCAAGTAAAACGCGGAATCGCTCATAAAGGACTTAATTTCACTGAAATTTCATTGAAATTAAATTTCCGTGCGCTGAAAAATTTTCATGCTTCAAAAAAAAAAAAATCGAAAATCGTTCCGTTTTTATGATTCAAAATAAAAATAATGACTAGTTTCATGGCGGGCGAATACGTGTAATGGCCGGCCTATCTGGGTTATGGTTGGAGTTGAATGCTGTTTTGAATCAAATTGGTTTTATGATAATGGTTTTGGAACTAGTGTTTTGCTTAATTTTTCTTTTGCTGTTGTGGGATTTGTTATTCATGCACTCTACTGATTATTATTCATGCAAATATACACCAAACAGTGCTATAAACTTTGAGAATGTAACTGATTTAATGCAGTAGCTTTAATGTTTGACAATGTCGTACTCATGAGTAATTGAAAATGGGGATCAAGTGAAGCATTAGACCTCTCTTAGTGCCAGTATAAAAAGGAATATTTATTTTATTTACATGGACATTTGGACAACAATACAAAGTATTCAGCCTCCTTCACACACTTACACACCTTTCGCATACATATGTATATCTACCCACAATTTTAACATGAATGATGTAACCTATATTTTGATTTAAAAGAGTTTCAATGGAGCTTTAGATTGGGCAACGAGCTTTATCTTTCTGACTGTATACCGCCCGACTTCCTGACAATTTAGAAGTTTCTGTATGTAAAAGGTTTAATTGTAATAGGTAAATACTTTGAATTTGAGTTTACAGTTAATGTAACTAACCAAGTTTCCTAGACTCCTACTCTGCAAGATAATACTACAACGTTCTTTATAAGAAAATCTAGCAGGATATTGGAGCATCCTCACAACTGACGATTGCAGGAATCACGTACTTGTATGATACCGGATCACATCGCCGCCACACATACCGAGCGCTGTTATTACTCGATTGAATATCCCTATTCCAATAAAAATACGAATAAATTCTCCTTCTTGTTCATAGGAATGAAAGTGAGGGAATAAGTAGTTAAAGTGCCACTATTATCCGTTTTAAGGATTATAATAAAACTAAACAAAGTAAAACTACCGTTTGTAATAATATTAACGTATAATCTTGTTTTGCACAACTTAACATGCTTATTTTCTGCATTTTCATTCTAAAATAAAAGAAATAACCAAATAAACGATGAGGGCGCCACTGGGTGGTCGGCGCCCCCTTAAAAGCACAACAACGTGAAGGTAGCTAGTAAATATATAGATTGGTAAATAGATTGCTCAGAATACAGCCGAAAGACGTGACCAGACTAGGCAACTTTAAACTTCGAATGCATCTGACGTTTCGTTATTTGCTTTCAATAAACAGATCGCATTGAACACGTAGATCGGATGGAGTTAGCTCCGGGTCGTAATGTCGGAGCGCATTGATGAATTTGTTGAGTTTAGTAGGTGTATGGTTAGGTTTAACATGATTTTGAATAAAGCTACAGTTTCTTAGAAGACCGGTCGCCGCCACATCGCGTCTGCAATTTACCGAATGACGTAATTAAAAAGTTACATATAAAAAAGTAAGTAAGTAAGTAAGAAGTAACGTAACCGTACCGAAACCGTACCGTACCGTTTACCGAATGACGTAACTAAAAAGTTACTTATGAAAAAACTTTTTTACAAAAAAAACAACCGACTTCCAAAAAAAAACTACAAAGTGATAAATAACTTTTATTTCGGAACTCGGTGTAGTTTTTTTTTGGAAGTCGGTTGTTTTTTTTGTAAAAAAGTTTTTATTTTTCACTTTTTAGTGAGAGAGTTTGTAATTTATCTAAGTTACAATAGCCTAACGTCACTGCTCATCACCTTTTACAAAATATTGCTTTTCCCGATGCCGGGACGTTAATTGTTGAGGAGTTCTCCTGGTAATAACCTGGAGAACTCCACTCCACCACCGCACGCATTGTGACGAGCATAAATTGCTTAGCAACCATATTAAAGTAATCGAATCGCAACCCGTGAAATATTTATCATTGATTAGTTCCGATGGCCGTCTGTAGTCTTCATCATCAGCTCCACTTTACCAAATGATGATTTCCGAGAGCAAATGCTCAAGTTACTCTAAAAAATATCCAAATCGCTATAGGTTTGCCAATAAAATTTGAGGGTTTCCCTCGATTTCCCTGGGATCCTATCATCAGATCCTGACCTGATGATCATGGGACCACTTGGGAAGTATACCCTTTCAAACAAAAGAATAATTTTCCAAATCGGTCCAGGCGTCTTCGAGAAATCGGGGAACATACATAGAAAAAAAAAAAAAGATTCCTACGAATTGAGAACCTCCTCCTTTTTTGAAGTCGGTTAAAAAGTAAGTAAGTAAGTAGTAGTAAGTGCGTAAGTTTTTAATAAAAATTCAAATATTTACATAATTTAAAAAGCTAACAGCCTTAAAATAATTGGCGGTAAAAAAACAATTATTAGGTACTTCCGTAGTACAGACGTGGCGCACATCAAGGTACTACAATCTGTCAAATTTCTTTAAAAGATTTTCAACTTTATCGCTAAAGCATACGGTTCAAAGTTGTTAGATGTCTAAAATTTGACAGTTTTGGATAGCTTGATGCTTGCCGTCTGCACCAAAAAAATCAGATTTGAATATTCCACCTGGTTCTATTCTAAGTGTCCTCCTTCTAAAATGTTGTCATTTCAAAAAAAAAAAATTTTAGGACCATTCCTTATTTTATCTTGCTAACCAAATTCAATCCTTAAAGACAGACGTAAGCAATCCTATAATCTAGCAATACCCAAAAACAAAAGAGCTTCCAGAAAAATGTGTAGAAAATCTTTTACAGCATTTTGCTCGATCCTTCCCAATATGAACCGGATCCACTTGTACCGTTCACAACAAAGTCGGTTAATACACGAGTGTCTCAAGGGTCCATGTAAATGGATAAACGGCTGGATCCCGTCCCTGTTGGGACTTGGGACATATCAACAAAATGCTAACTTTTTTGAAGGCTGTACTTACCGATTTTGTGTGGTTTATGAAGTTGCAGTATATTTTGTGTTGTATTTGATTGGAGACTCACATGTGTTATTGGGGTTATTGGGGTTTTTATTTTAGACAGAAAGGCTAGGCAGATGATTCTAACGCAGTTAAAAATTGCTCTGTTAAAAATAAATTCCTTATAGTAATAGTCCTGGGACTAAAACTTATCAACGCAAAAAAGTTTGTAGCCGGAATGACACCTTGGCCCATATCTGGATATTGAACCTGGATATTAAACTTCGTACTCAGACCAAATAAAAAACCAAGACGGAGGGCTGTCAACAGTAAAGTGAAACCGGTTTCGTAAACATATGTGCACTGCACTTAGTGAGGTGTAGTTCTATTGTAAAAAATAAAAATAAAATAAAATTTATTGAAATAATAAGTTTAAAAAAGTGTAAGTACAAATGGTTCAGTAGTATATAAATATTATTGTTCGCAGCGCTATGTCTTGACTTTTTTATTTGGTCTGAAATTTCGTGTAGTTCAAATCGATTTCACATGACCCATCTCATGTGTCAAACATAATCGATACCGATTTACTTTTAGACACGGAGTAGTGAGTACAATGGAGTGTTAAGTACGTTACAGGCTACAAAAATGACTGTTGTGCGTCTGAAAACATCTGACTTCTATGTCATGGTATAATTATCACAGCCTCTCCTAAATACATATTACATCATGTTATTAATAATGCAAACTTTGTAAGTCCCTCATGTACTAAAAAACCTTTATGTATCAAAATAAATTATATTATGTTATGGTTTAAAGGTCTAAAATGATTCAAGTGCTTCACACACATTGATATCATCATCTACCTAGCTTTTACGCAACTATGGTGGGGTCGACTTCTAGTCTAACTGGATGCAGCTAAATACAAAACTTCAGCTTCACACACAATAACATATTTAACATAATATTAGCATATACATTATGTCAAATGTGTTATTATATTTATATAAGTACTACATTCTATATTTTCTAACCAACTTCCAGCTGTGTCAATGTGTTTGAAAAAATTGTTGTTGTTCGTCTGTTATTAATTGATATATACTCCATTTTATATATCACTCTGTGGTTATAGATTTCTTTTAGCCAATCATGACATTCCGAAAATTATTTGAACGTAATCACATTGTTTGTTCGTGAGGGAGGCAGTCTTCTTAATTGTTATGATATTGTTTACCTGCCAGACATACCTATTATTTGGTTTTATTGCATTTATATCTAGAACTGTGATAGCATTGCGTTAGCTAGGTTATGTTATGAGCTACTTCCTTGGCAATTTAGTTATTTTACAGATACGTAATGGGAAAATACTTCTCTCTGGATTTAATTAATTAAATTTATGTTTTCTCGAGTCGGACCAAGTGCTATTAAGTTTTTTTATCAGGAATTTCTCAGTAGCGGCCGGAGTCTGAATGTGTGCCCGGTTTATGGCAATAGGCTCGCTCCCTATTTCATAAAAGAAAGAAAAGAAAAGAAAGAAAATTTGTTTATTCTGCGCAAACAAAACGGTTCATGGGACTTAAAAATAACTGGCGAAATGTGGGCTACTATAGGAACACCTTTGCCTTACAGGCGTGATGTTATGTTTTACAGGCATCTGGAAGCGGGCAGACCTAGATGTAATTAGCCCAATACAGAAATATGGATCAAAAGACTCAGCACTGTGTGGAACAGACAATCAATAATCATGATGATAAACAAGACTGGTTTTGATTGATTGATATTAAAGGAAGGTAATTAATGACACGGCTCAGTTCTTGTTACGTATATTGTGTAAGCATATAATGTGAGTTATGGCAATATTTGAAAATCCATGGAGTTAGAATAAGGTATGTCTAAAAGTTGATGAAAACCGATTACCGTTGTGTCGAAATGTTGAAAACTGGCTTCTGAATAAGAGAGAACATCCGAACACGGTACGCGGTCAGTTTGTTTTCTCCTCTGTAGCTCCATAGTATGAGCACATGATGTTCTTATTGATGAATCGTGTCCATCTCATGCGCTGCACACTTACGCCGGGAGTTGGAACTCTATCAGAGGCCTGTGGGCCTCGAAATCCTAAGCCGTCCGGCGGCCGGCATCTTCCGGGTCGACGCAGATGGTGGCGTCTTGGGCGGGGAGAAGCACTCGTCGCTCGAGCTCGACGCAATGTAGTTGCGTCGAGCGACCGGTATCGTCACAGCGCTCCCAGTGGGTCTGGGTACCACCAGCGTCGAGGCGGAGCTGAACGAAGAGTCTGGAGGTGGTCGGTTTACTTGACGTGCTGCTGATCTTGTCAAAATTTCTCTTTAATTATCATAATTTACGAAAAGTCTTAAATAATAATATAATTTATGTTCAAGTAACGAAAGGAATTAGTCGTCCGCATTGCTGTCAACGGGAAAAGTGCCCTGAAAGCGATTTCTTTTTCTAAAATATAGAAATAAAAGTGACAGCCAATCTTCTCGTCATATTTTCCACACATCTAATAAATCTTTCAGAGCAAACAAGGAATGTGTTGACTGGTTTCCTTCAGAATAAACTCTGAGTACCGATACTTCACGGCTTTGCATCGGGGGCGGCTTTGTAAACAATACTGGAGGGCTTGTGAGCTTGTAGAATCGAAATTGTGCTTTCAATGTGTTGTGGGCGTAAAAACGGTACTTTGTATATTGATTATGTATTCATGGCTGGTTTTTGAGGGTTAGAAGGAGCAACGGTCTTACAACGCCACACGCGATCATCGCGTCATACTGACGTCACGCAAAATCCTGCATCTCGCAAGCAGAGTTTACCGCGCAACTAGCATAGATACAACGGCCCGACATGAATCATCGGGCAGTTGCCCGCCAGACATAACACCGTTCTGGTCGCAGGATCCTCCCTTTTCTATAGAGTATGAGTAAACTTTACACCCTGGTCCTCATACTATCTATAGTCTAAAATATTTTTTTGAGTCACACGCAATACGCAAAATCATCAGTCTCCTGCCCTGTTCCCAATTTACTTGTGGTCGGCGCAACATGTATTTTTCTTCTATACTTCTCTATGAGTCGTCATCTCGGTTGTCACCCCCTTTATAATCACCAACTATAATAAAATTGTCCGTAGATTCAAATCACGACTCTCATTCTTTGACAGTTGTATAAAATGCAGTTGTATAAACACGACAAATTTAAGAAGTGCGTCAATTAATGTAAACAATTAATTTATCTAACTGTACCTACTGCCTTCCATTATGTAGACCAGTAAGACTATCGAAAATAAATAACTCACTCGTATATATATAATTATTTATATATATACGAGTGTAGTATACTAACCTAACCTAACCTAACGCTAACGCATAACGCTTTTTCATTGCGTGACGATTTCTACCAGTTTACTCATAGCCGCGTTAAAGAACTTCGTTGAAAGAAATCTTGGATTTTCATTTTGACCTTACTATCGGCTTTAGTAAGTTTACTCCTACCGCAAGACGCGTTAAAGAACACCGTAAAAAAAAAACAATACAACTGAAAGTAATTTAAAACACAAGAACATAAATTAATTTACCTCCAGCAAAACTATTGCCTCGCATTACCAATCACTGAACTCCGCCCCATCCAATCACATCCCCGAGAACTGACAAGCAATCCCTGCATCGAATGCTTTCGCCAAATCAAATGCAGACATGCATGATGCAAAGGAGAACGTCTGAAATACTTGGTTTACAGTCCTATTTGCAATATAAAATAGGAGGACGTGTAATGTTTTCTATGTAAAACGTAACTAAATATCTAAGTATTCGATCTTCGGAACGTAAGAGTATTTGTACGGTGGATAGGCTGTCGTGTTGGGTTGGGATTAACAAGTATATTTGATTAATGCGACTTCCTGTATTTTTTTGGCAAATGGTTCTTCTTTTGTGTTTATTATGAGTCTTACATTTATTCCGGATACATAACCAGCCTATAATGTTCACACTGCTGGGACACAGACCGCCTTTCTGGAAGAGGGAGTGGGCCATAAACTACCACGCAGGCCCAGTGCGGGTTGGCGGATGTCACATGTCTTCGAATTTTTGGTTCTAGGACATGCCAGTTTCCTCACGATATTTTCCTACACCATTTTGAGAGCAGTGGTACAGTGCCTGCCCGAGTTCGAATTTACGACTTACAACTCGTTAATCGGGGAACTCGTTATTACGGATATGACTACCTATATTATGGGGTTAAAAAACTACACAGTTAATAGTTGATTTAGGTTTTAGTAATATTATCTCGAATTCCGTCGTACAAATTGCCATTCTCGTATTATGCAGGCTCACATTTATTATTCTCCACAGTCATCACCGTTTTACCAACAATACTGTTTCCAAAAACGTGTAACATAAAAAGTAAAAAAATATTCCACAGCACACTAAAAAAACTTGTCCCCGCTAACTACCACGTCGAGCAACCACCCGCGATTAACGTCACACACAGCACAGGTAGCTGTAACCGTGACGTTGGCACAAATTTTCCGCACGCATGGACACCCTACATTCGCATCATGTAGCGAAACACTGAGATGTGTCCCGTTTCTCATAAATCACCAGGGCATCCTACATAACGACTCTGCAAGTTGGGGTAGCTAAAATGTTTGTTTGGTATTTCGATGATTAGCTCAGTTATAATCTACTAGCTGTTGCCCGCGACTTCGTCTGCCATCTAGAATAAAAAGTAGCCTATGACCTTTTCCAAATCATAGTCTGCCCATGTGCCAAATTTCATTCCAATTCGTTCAACCATTTTAACCAAAAAATCAAATCTTTCTTAATATTAGTTTAGATATAATTTGCTCTTATAAAGAGCTTAACATTCAGTTTTACGTAAAAATGCACTGGTAATAAATACTTAAAGTAATAGACAAATACAGATCATCGAAACGTTAACACAATCAAAATGAGAAATTAAATGAGTAGGTATTGATGATGTATGATAAACATATTCAAAATTAGTTGATTTTAGAATGGTGGAATATATTGTAGCCAAATTTTTCAGCAAGACACGCGATGTTCCATTGTAACATAGAGATGACGACTAAACCGCATCCAGCGTTCGTCATAATCTCAAGCGTAATTTTAGACCACCCGAACTCAGTGACTTTATTTGACTTTACTCTGTACATAAATTTCCCCAGACATTTTGTGAATTAAAAAGCTTAATTGAAGTGGTCCGTCAGTTTCTGAATTAGCGCCCTTTGAGTTGCTACGAGACCTCGCTAATATCTTGAGAACTTGCTCATATATTTCAGTTAAACCGCAGCAAATAATTGTTTAATTTTGTTGTGTATTTGTGTCTTAATAAATTAGAGAAGGACAAGATTAAGATCCCTCTTTTAACAGAGGTCCTTGTATAGACATAATTTATGAACTTTTTAAATAAAATACTACATCTTCATCTTTTATAGCATAGGTTATCAACCTTATTTTGCCCACCGCTCACTTTGAGAATATATTTTTTCTAGAGCCCACCATTTTTTTTACTTACCGTCTGTCGCGAATCTGAAACAACTATTGCCACGATTACCTATATTTAAACGTGTAACCATTTATTTTCTGAAACATGCTTATAAATTTGAACATTATTTTGACAATCTTCTTCAAGATAAATCAGAATTGCTGTACCATTTGACCACAAACACATGCGAGCAGCGGAATGCAAAAGTTGTATGAAAATCCATCTGTCGTAGTTTAGCAGCCAATCGTGTAATTTAAAAATGGAACGATCATTTACTCCGAATTATGGCAACCTAGGAAGAACTTGTTAAAAGTTTTATTTTTTCGAACTGACTTGCAAATAGAAAGCTGTTTATTGAAAAAAAAAAACAAATGAACACTTTAACGCAGGAAAAATTATTGTTGTTCGTCATTGATTTTGAAAAGTAATTATTGTTGGTATTTTAATTTCCGCGCATTATTTGAGAAAAGTACTAAACAAGCCTTGGCCAGAAGAACTAGGCATAGATGGACTTTCGTATGTGTGCCTCTGCCAACATTTACACGTTCGTCCCTCAATGCCTCTTTTGCTGGCCGCTGCAGTAATGTACTCGTAAGATGTATAATTATTTTCTCTGGGTCTTCTGCTGCCCTTCTGAAAGTCTCAATCGCCCACGAGGGGGTGTTATCGCTCACGTTGAAAACCTATGGTTTATAGGGAGAGGTTGGCAAGTAAATAAACAACATAAAAACTAACCTCTTCTCCTTACTAACACAATAGCTATACCCTAAAAATGTATCTGTCATAAATTAGATCTTCCTTCATAACTCATGCCAAACAAAACCACCACTTCTGTACCGCGTATCAGAGGCTCAAACAGTCCATATTTATATGCCACTTAAATTCTCATTTCGGCCATAAATGTGCCGATTCGGGCCCGAAGCCCAAATGCCTTCGGGTGAATATTTCATGTGATAAAGTCACATTGTCGCTCTCGTGTCGCTGTCGCGTCGTTGTGGTGTCGTTGCGTCGTGATTTAGATAAGTGCTTATTGTTTATAGTGTGGGAAGTATGGTGTCTGTGAATGGGTTTCTTCCTCGTGTCGAGTTGGTGTATTCTTATTGTTTCTTTTAAGATTTAGTAAGCTTGGAATGAGAAGGAAAGAGGGCACATTATGGTCTTATAAATAAAGTTATGATTAATTAATTTATATGAAATATCGCAATTGTAAGCATAATAATAAATAAATAGTTAAGAAATAATTTTAGTAACATAGTTTTATAATCGTTATCAAAATCAATAAAAAGGACAATATATTTTATATATTAGTATTATTTACTAACAATGTATGGAATGTATATTTATTCTGAAATAAAATGAATAATAAATGAAACACATCCTTATCGCTATTTAATTCACCAAAGAATCCTAGAAGTTCTTACATCAATTGTATACTTTCCTAAAACTACGTGCGGAAGTCACGACTTTGCTTTAAAGGGGTTTCACAGTGTTTTACACTATAATAATGGTATGTGTCAGGTTGCACAGAAACTTAGTGCTAAAGACGGTTGAGCTGTCAACCTTATGAGGTTCTCAGTTTTTTACTGCACGTATACTTTAACAAGCACTGAAAAGCTAATCCTGTTTTCCTTAAAAATTAAAAGTCTAGATTTTTTATCCATTTCGCCAAGAACAAGCAATCTTGAAATCTAGACAAAGTTCCATCAAACGCCAGGGTGGTGCATGTTTTCTCATTCCATCGTTTTCGCTTATTCAAACAAGGTTTTTTTATTCGTAAACGAGCGGAATCAGCGTGAAACTGATTTAAGCGTAATGACTGTGCGCTGAAGTATTCAGTCAATTTCACAAATCGGACCCACCCTAATTGGAGTGAGGTCATAGTGAGAACATTTGAGGGCCATAAGAAGAGCGAGGAAAACGCAAGCGAAATCATTGAAAAGTTTGATGGCATGTTTGTTAGTTTGGACATTTTTTGTGGTCTTCGTTAAATTACATAATTAAATGCAACGTCTCTCTGTTTTTCTATCCGTTGTATACACCTATGTATTACTCGAGAACTTTTTATCCGGTTTTTGAGTTCTTCTTTTTATTTTAATTCATAGAAGTACCTGTCTCATCTTGACTTGTCGATGGCAATCTAAATGGACTCGGCCCAGAATTCGGCAAATCCGGGGCCGGGTGTCCGGCGGGATTCCCTCACCTGGACATGAGTTGCCTTGGGTAACCTGGAAGTCTTTAAACAAACTCCAGACAAGCAAGGAAAACCTGTTCAGGTGGAGATTAGACCAGAAACGATGGGACACTTAACATCATGTCCTGCGTGTCCTGTTAGCCGCACGTTACAGGAACAGATGGACGCTAGTGATGCCGCCAAACACTTGCCTGTATCTGCACTATACAAAACAACGTATATGCCAATTTTATGAATTTTAAACGTGCAAAACCTACTAAATGCATTATAAACAACTTTCAACACCAACCTACTATGAAAAAACTATGAAATAAAACGTCTCAATTTGGCTCACAAACTGGGTTTCACTCACGTATCTGGTCACAAAGCTTTTTTTTGGTGACAAAGATATTCTGGTTCTGTGCCAATTCGTGAAATATATCGCGCAGTCTTTTGAATAAAGTCTGCTATTGCAGTTGTCATAGCCATTGAGGTGGCAACATGTAACTTTTGGCGCCATGTGATTTAATATTATCTAGTAGGAAGAGATTGCATGAAAGAGAATATGTAGGCAATGCAGCTCAGATAAAATTGTCACTGGAAAAAATAATATTTAACTCAATAGTGGTTAATATTAGATAAGTATGATGTCAAAGGTGAAATCTTGGTAAGGGGTGGGTTTGTACTGCGGGGTAATTGGGTAACACTAGAAATGGCTTTCATGTTGACAGCTCAACAACATTCATTACGTTGTTGCGCAGATACAATTTTCGAACATGAATCAATGGATTAGCAATATTCTGGAAAATGATTGACAGTTGCGTAACACCGCAATTAAGGTGCTGATCTTATTCTGCATAAATCAAAATGTACCTACAGTCCGGCCCGCGAGATAGTGCGTTCCTGACACCTGTCAGTGCGACAATTCTAGTAGCTAATAAAGATAAAATTCGCAAAATACGTATTCCTTTGTATGAAAGTGACAGGTGTCAGGAACGCATTCTCTTGACAATGGCTGATGACGGCCTGTTACATTAGGTCACTTATTTTCAAATGTCGCAGCGTCATGCTGAGATAGGAGCCTTTTGGCCACGTTTAGGACTTTCGTTTTATATTTGTATTTTGTTTTTGTTTTTTAAGATTGTGTTTAGTTTAATTTGTGATCATCCTGTGCGAGTCACAAATACCTAAATAATTTTTCTTTTTTTCTTTTCTGTTTAAATTATTTGAAAAAGTAAAGTTATCCTTAGGAATAGAAGATTCATTCCGTTCTGATCCCATGAACCCCTCCTCCACCTCCCCCCTCCTCGATCCACTGCTAGTTCTTCTTCTGTTTTAATATCTTTCTTATCCAACTTTCTCATTATGAGTTATTCCGGTCTGATTCGGTTTTTCTTTTGCTTTAATTTCGGAAGTCGGTGTCGTTGGTTCTGCATTTTCGTTTATCGACACCGTCTTTCGAAATTAAAGTTATTTATCACTTTGTAGTTTTTTTTTTTGAAAGTCGGTTGTTTTTTTCACTTTTTTGTGAGAGAGTTTGTATTTTATCTAAGTTACAATAGCCTAACGTCAACTGCTCATCACCTTTTACAAAATATTGCTTTTCCCGATGCTAGATGTTGAGGAGTTCTCCTGGTAAGAACCAGGAGAACTCGTCAACAACCACTCACCATAAGCATTGTGACGAGCATAAATTGCTTAGCAACCATATTAAAGTAATCGAATCGCAACCCGTGAATCATTTATCATTGATTAGTTCCGATGGCCGTCTGTGGTCTTCATCATCAGCTCCACTTTACTAAATGATGATTTCCGAGAGCAAATGCTCAAGTTACTCTAAAAAATATCCAAATCGCTGTAGGTTTGCCAATAAAATTTGAGGGTTTCCCTCGATTTCCATGGGATCCTCTCATCAGATTCCAACTTGCTGACATGGTCCCATTGTCAGCAAGTTGGAATCTGGAAGTATACCCTTTCAAACAAAAATATAATTTTTAAAATCGATCCACAATTCACGGAGAAATCGGTGAACATACAAAAAAAAGAAAAAGAAAAACATACATAAAGTCGAACATATAACCTCCTCCTTTTTGGAAGTCGGTTAAAAATATACATACCTACAGGGTTTATTGAAATAATTATGCGTTCGTAATTTGGTAATGCTATGTTCTCAATTGTCAAGTTGTGAGATTGCCCATGGTCCACCCGGCTAGTCCACCTGGACAATGTAACCCATCAGTTTTAAAAATAAAACAGTAATGCCCTTTGTACACGCAGGTTTTTTTTGCAGTGAAAAACTACGGTTTATTTTCTGTGTGTAGGCACGGTTCCTCAGTGTTGTATGGATCATTATGGAAACGAATTTTTTACGAACACGTAGGTATTTTTCTTCGGCGCGGCTTAAACTCCGTACCGTAATGAAACCGTGCCGTGTACAAAGGGCCTAAGAACATAGAAAGACGAAGCTTTGCCCCGTTATTAGACTACTTTTGCATTTTGTCAGCGATTTTAGTGGCCTAAAATAAAATTCAGGAAAGCTCCGGACAATCCAATTGGCGAGATCAGGAAAAAATAAAAGGGGCCAAGGTCGAGGGTTTAATAAATTAAGAAATAAATAAGCATTCAGCTAATGCAAAGAAGTTTGGCTGTTAGCTTGTTTTTGTACTAGTGTTTTTTATGTGGACTGCTCGTGCCAAAAAGTATGGGAGTCGTTTTTTGTGAGAAATTATTTTATACGATATTTTTCTAAATAATTAATAAATGAAAAATTGTTTCAATTGATAATTTTATGAAAAATAACAGAATTATTATATTCTTGAGATCATTACAAACATTTGAAAAATTTTGATAGATGTCATTATTTTTATTATTTATTTATTTATTTCGCCTCTATCACATAGGACTTGAACCTAACTGGCGAAATGTGGGTATAGGTAGGTAGAGGTCTACCTAACCCTTCGGCGTGAGATTATGTTATGTGTGAAATACATTATTCTGACAATCATATCTATACTTATAATAAATCTGTAGAAGTGAAAATTCTGTACATTGAAAATATCAAAAAAATAAATGGCTGGGGGTGTTACTAGACCGAAACCAAACCCAAAAATGTAATTAAAAAAATTTTTGTCTGTCTGTCTGTCTGTCTGTCTGTCCGTCTGTCTGTCTCTATGTTCCTTATAGAAACAAAAACTACTCGACGGATTTTAACGAAACTTGGTACAATTATTATTCATTCTCCTGGGGAGGTTATAGTATACTTTTCATCACGCTAGAATGAATAGGAGCAGAGCAGTGAAAGGAAATGTTGGGAAAATGGGAGAAGTTGCTCCATTTTTTAAGCTTCCGTCGCGTGTGCAGCCTTAATGGTTAAAGCTACATAGAAATCATTTATGACGGAAATGTTCTACATAAAATTATCAAAAAAATATCCCACAACAGCATATGTCTATCTTTTATGGTTGACTCACAATAACACGTGTAAGTCCCGATAGCTTAGCAGTTCGGAGCTTTCTGATTATATTTGTTTACTCTTACGTTTATAATACTCTCACTTATGCCGAATTAACAGAAGTTAATATTATTACTTATTCAATAAAAAAAGAATCATAGTAATCGGTATAGAAACACCAAACTTATACATGAAATACGCTAATAAGCCATCGCGCCGTCGCGCGTGAATACTGAATCATGCCATAAGGATTATTTCTGTGTAACGGTTGCCGCGCTCGACGCGGGTCGTGGCGGTAGGGTATAATAAAAAGGCGGAACCTTAGCGAGTTGCAACTGCGAGTGAGAGGTCATGTCAAAAAAAAAAAGCGCGAGCTTCATTCAATATTTGGCTGTTGATGCGTTCAGAGCGTTCGACCTCATTGACAGATAATAATTGATATTAACAAACCGTGCTTATCAGCGCGACTTTTAGTCTTTAAATAGTTTAAGTATTTGAATTTCTTTTTTTGTTATTTTATAAAATAGGTATTAGTTGTTTTGGTAGTGTTTAAATATTCGTTCAAATTACAAATCTATACTTATAATAAATCTGTAGAAGTGAAAATTCTGTACATTGAAAATATCAAAAAAATAAATGGCAGGGGTTGTTACGAGACCGACACCGAACCCAAAAATGTGATTAAAATAATTTTTGTCTGTCTGTCTGTCTGTTTGTTCAGGCATCACGCAGAACGTACCGGTCCGATTACGATGAAACTTGGTATAATTATTCTTTAATATCCTGGGCACCACACTGGGTACTTTTTATCCCGGAACAAAATATACAATAAAAAACAAACTTAATTTTGCGGTTCGATCCCTAGATCCGATTACTGTACCAACCGCAAATAATAAGTTTGTCGTAGGTTACGTCACCCGCACTGTAAATGTAGTGCTGAAGGTTGAATTTGGCTTACACTTTTTGAACTTTGATTTGAACGGACGTATCGAGTGGCGAGCGTTCGTTCTTATTAGCATTCTATAAATTGTATGTTTTAACTGCTACTTGCAATTCTAAACCGTGCTTTTCAGTGAGACCTTTTTATTCCTTTTAGTTTTTACTAAGTACAGTTTAAGTTAGAGTTATTTAGGTTTATTTTTATAAGTCGTATGTGTAGATTTTAATTTTAAAGTATGGTTAGTATATTTGATAGTGTACGTAGTTATTTAGGTTATTTTATAAATCTGTTAGGTAGGATTAGTCATTCGTATAGATATTAGTTTTTAGGGATTTTGCTTATTTATTGAGTTTAGATTAGTTATCATCAGAAATAGGTTTATTTAGGTAGGTAGGTATTTTATTTTCTGTTATTGAGTTTTTTTTTAATTAGGTACGTACTTAGGTTTACTTTTATAATCTAATATAAAATTCTAAGTCCTGTGATCCTGTCTGACTGATTATATCAATGCACAGCCTAAACCGCTGGTCATGTAAAGACATTTTTGGAGAGTGTGTTCTTTGTGAAGTGTATATAGGTATCCACTAAGAAAGGGTTTTTCGAAATTCCACTCCAAAGAAGGTGAATGGGGGGAGGGTGAAATTTCACGCGGACGAAGTCGCGGGCAGAAGCTAGTTAGGTAATATAAATCAATCCATTTACGACTCAAATAGACCTCAAATTGTTGAAGAAATCTTATAAAAATAGAGTCTAGTTGAACTATTGATTTATAAAATATATGTATTTGTTTATAACATATGATTTTTATAAGCTTTTACAGTTTTTAAAATAGTATAGAGGTATGAGGAGCAGGGTGTAAAGTTCACTCATCCTCCATAGAAAGGGAAGGATCCTCCGACCAGACGGGCGTCGTATCTGGCGGGCAACTGCCCGATGATTCATGTCGGGCCGATATACAGTGATATTACAGTGATGTCAATAATATAAATACTAGGAACAAACACAAATTTGTTGTACCTACAACAAGGCTCAAGAAAATAGATAGCTCGTTCAGATGCCAATGTATACGCTTTTATAATAAACTACCAAGCCACGTTCAAGATGTAAGCCTTAATAAATTCAAATCAATCATTAAACGTAAGTTGTGCCAGAAAGCTTTTTATACCGTTAAAGATTATATTGAGGACAAAAAGGCTTGGGATTGAGCTGCTTCCAATTTTATTTTTCACATTTTGAATGTTTTAATTATTTTTTTTCTATGTACACATTGACATTAATGAATTTTATTTAAACAATGACATTTGCTTACTTTGTAAAGTATTATATTATTTTAATTATTGTGCATGTGAAGACAATGTGGGTCACTTTTTTTAATTTTTATTATTCTCTCTGTTGTGGTAGTTTTTGTCTAGGTCTGGCAGTTTGAGTAATTTATGTGGCCTACTCAAATGTCCTTTCTTTGGTATTGTTCGTCGAATCGTTGAGCTCTTTAAGTTTTGAGTTGAGCTACACGATTTCTGACAAATGCGTGCACTGACTGGACAGGTCCTCTCAATCTGTATGGTTCTTTCCTCAAAAGACCATCTCAGACATCGATCTACATGGTCTTCATATAACCTTACCAAGATTATGATGTCTGGACTTTAAAAGAGACTGTGACCTCTGAGTTTGTTTCGGCCTTTCTTCTCAGAGTAGTCAGATAGGAAACGCCGACCTCATCTAGTTTTATAAAAAATATGATTGACGTGTAAAAGTGTTTGTACAAACCTACTTACAAAATAAAATCATTTATCATTTATATGCTAGTTGCGCGGTAAACTCTGCATCATGCGAGATGCAGGATTTTACGTGATGTGGAGTTGTAGATACCGCTACCAACAGTATATACTTTTTTTCATTACCTAATCCAATCAATCAACTCGGCCTTTTTTTTTTTTTTTAGGATGGGAAATCATCAAATGACCCCTCCCGCTCTTGGTGGAGCGGAAGGGAGTGTCAGACTCTTACTGACTAAAACCCATCCGTGTTCCTTCCTTAGCCCTTTATGTTCCGGGGCAGCGGTAACCCTTTCGGCCAATCCCGCTGCCCAATCAACTCGGCCTGACGTAGTAATTCCTTGGTAGATACACATAATTGCTATTCATACATATGAATCTACCAAGGAATTACTACGTCAGGCCACTCATAATTGCTGGATACGTACACATACTTCGGTTCAGGTCTTTGTGATATTTAAACGAAGGTAGATCGATAGTCGTAGTCGTAGTAGTCGATAAAATAAAAACTCGTCGATATTTTAAGTTTTATTTTATTGGAACACTTAACTTACACTTGACCAATTTAATACCAGCTAAGTCCAACCACAGAACAGAGCATGTGCCAGTCACTTAAAGTGAAGGAATCTTAAAATTGGCGCAAAACACGAGGGATAGTCTACCCTTTTCGTTATCGACCCTTAATAGACCGAGCAAATTAAATTCCTTAGCCGGATTATGGTGAGATATACCTTTTTAAAGCCATCTGTTTAAACTGTCTGCTTTCTTAAGGAATGGTTTACACTTGAGCTTGTTTATGCATTTTAATAACACAGCTGTAAATGTACATTTATAGCACTTTGTGACTTAAACCTAAGTCACGCTTTTCTGTGACTTAAGTAATCCACTTTTTACACAGAAAAGCGTGACTTAAGTGCGGGTTTAGGTCACACGAGCAATAAAAAAAAAGATTCCGACGAATTGAGAACCTCCTCCTTTTTTTGAAGTCGGTTAAAAAATATCACATCCCAGTAATGTTTTTTTTTTTTTTATAATAACGGTTGGTCTTCAACACACGTCTACTGCCTGTCATTACATTACTTATGGTAGCGAAACTTGGTTTATTACAAAACACCATAGAGTCTACTGGCACATTACCAAAGATAGAGAGAAATACAAAGGAGTATGATTGGTATTACAAAACAAGACAGGATACGAAATACTTACCCTGATTAAAGAAAAGACGAAAATTATTGATTTCTTATCATTCATTTCTTACCGAAATAGACCTCAAAAGTGGAGATGGACAGGCCATGTTAAGAGACATTCAAGACAAGTGGAGTATAGTTGTGACAGAATGGTACCCCAAACATGCCAAAAGGAACAGGGAAAAACGATATAAAAGATGGGAAGATGATTGTTAACCCAAACCACTAGTTTTTTAATTAATGTAATGTTGCTTATAATGTGTGACATTACTTTTCCGAAAAAAATCTTGGCTTTTGAATTCTTTTTTAAACTACGAGCCTTATTATTTGGACAATCATTAAAAAAATTAAAGCTCCTCTTGAGTCGTCACTTTAAAAGATGCAGACAACGAGTTCATAATCAGCCTATAACGCTCCCACTGCTGGGACTGGTAGATGTCATTGCACATGTTTTCGAATTTTTGACCCTGGACATGCCGGTTTCTTCACGATGTTTTCCTTCACCGAGTAAAAGAAGAGCAATATTGATGAAATAAATAACACAAAGTAAACCGACCCTCTCAAGCTAAAAAGCCGCAATATTTTGCCATATTATGGCGTTTTATATTCGACAAGAGGCGTTCGCAAGTCATAATACCGCCTAATCCCCATCAGTTGCACGCTGGGGTAAGCCAGGGGTAAATCAGGTCGAGGGTGTTACCACAGAGTAGATGAGTACAGAAAGCGAAGAGAGAAAACCGTTGCACGCACACGTAGCCCCGTATAGACGAACAAGCTATTTGGAGTACAGATAAAAATATTCATTTTTCCGTTAGGTACCCTGCGAATATTGGTTTTTATTGTGTGCGTAATATTTTTTTAAGCTTACGGCGAGGGTCCGAGACACGGAGGGGTCTTGGTACGTAAAGATGGTCACCCATCCACGTACCGACCACGACAAGTGCAGCTTAAACTGATCGATCAACCCATGCGGCTGTTATTACTTAAACACGAGCCCCCCGAGCCCCAGCATACTTATAATAAGTTAGTGAGCATGTATCTAAGTCCTCTTCCTTTAATTTTTTCTTTTGCTGTGCCGCAGGTGGTAGCACCTAAGAATATACATTGTGGAATGCAATAAATGATTGAGTATTGAGTGTTGAGCTATGTAAACCTACTCAGTACACTCACAGCATTTTTTAAAGTAGTTGCAAGTTAGCTGCCGGTATACCAAATAGCTTGTTTGGCTGTACATACGAAAATTTCCTACGTCAAACAAATGACAGTTGCGAGTGCGCTCGCACTCGCTGTACGTAGGCGCGTGTCTGTGTGTGTGTGTGTTTTCGCTCGTTGCTTGGAGCCGACCTTCTATGTCTATCTATTCTGTGGTATTTCGATGGGAAAATGTGTTACCTTGTGACTCAGATTATGTGTAGGTCAAGCAAGATAGAGCACTGCTGGGTTTAGCAGTCCACGTGTTTTTAATGATATGGGATAAGAAGAGATGTACTGATTATTGATTCTGTTTTAATTTAGAAACGAATGAAAGCTTTTGTCCTGGCTCTGCTTGCCTGAATATGCATATTAAAACCTAACCAGGGTCTATTAAATAAAATTAATTTAGAAAAACATTAACGGATAGTCGGTTCATAAGTTAGGCAAAAATAAAAGGAACGACCATGACAGGGTGCTATTTTAAGATAGCAAAAAATTTAATCTAACATGTCTTTTTTAATTTCACCTCCACTTTTAGACTACCTACTCGTACAATTTTCAGAGTGCAAATGCCTGAAAAACTTCTTGCAAATTATTTCAAGTTAACACCGATCTCCAAAATATCGTTTGCCAATCAATACCGGAACTCTCAGGCTAGAATTTTTAAACTCTCCCGGCGGAAAATATTCGAAACAAACTTTTAACTTTAACTAACCAATTTCTGTAACTTGTTGCGCCAGGCTAGGCTAGCTTGTTGACATATTTATCATTAGTTACTGGTTCAAGTACCTACCTAGCTTTTTTAGTGTGAAAATAGTCGGCTTTTTTTGGGGACTCTGGAAGTGAGATTTTTTCGGAATAAGTATGTGAAATTTACGCAGGTGCGGTGACAAGGGTGGCAGTTCTTTGTTCTAACGCACTGGTTTTTTTTTTACATGATGAAACTGATACATAACATACACGTATTTACATTGTCCCATTTGCTGAGGTGAGTTGAAAGACTTCATGCTTGTTGCTTCACCAAATCGATTAATATAATTTTTTGTTTATTTCTGTAACTGCCCGTGACATCACAGCGGGACCTATCAGAATACCAGCCAATACCAGCGCTGCGACATTTCTTTTTTAAATGTCGACATCACGCTGAGATAGGAGCCTTCTGGCCTCGTATTAGGACTTTGTTTCATTTTTCTTTTTGATACTTTTTTTTTAATATACTTAATTTGGTTTTTTATTTTTGACAATAAATACTTTTTCATTCTTTCTTTCTAAATTATGGTGAGCTCTAAGATTGCCTGTGGCAGGACATTGGTGATCCTCAGGAACACTTCTAGGGGATCACTGCTCAGCCTTTTCTTACAACCTTTGGCTGACACCAGCACGTGATTAGGCTACTATCATAATATCACAGCTATATTCTGCCGTGCCAATCCAAAAGACTGTAACTCAAATTAGTGTTTTACAAAAGTTACAGTGTATTGGATTGGCAGGGCAGTATTCCCCAAAGGAATAAGCAGGGGCGGGGGGGGGGGGGGCAGTTAAACTATGGGGAGCCTTTTGCCATCAACGGGATACAAATCCAAACTCCAGACCGAGAAGCACCTGATGGAAAAACTAAATAATAATAATACCCATATTTATTCAAAAAATTATTACAGTTAAAAAGTTACTATTAAGTTAGTTAAATACAAATTATATTGCTAAGACTTACGTGCCTGAACTAGGTAATCCTGCGTTTCAGGCGAGAAGAGCTAAAATAGTCTTTTAAAAATAAATAAATAATCAAAAGTTGTTAATACTGTCATCCTGTCAAAAGTCACATATTGTCCCACAATCATTGATGTAGGTACCTTAACCGCCTCGTTTCTTTTTTAATTTATTTCACCTGTAAGCGAGACTCATCATCATCTGCCTAGCCTTTTCCCAACTATGTTGGGGTCGGCTTCCAGTCTAACCGGATGCAGCTGAATACCAGTATTTTACATGGAGCGACTGCCTATCTGACCTCCACAACCCAGTTACTGGGTAATACGATACCCCTTGGTAAGACTGGTTGTCAGGCTTTCGGGCTTCTGACTACCCGTAACGACGGTCAAAGATCCACAAATGACAGCCGGGACCAACGGCTTAACGTGCTTTCCGAGGCACGGAGGGGTCTCGATATGTAGGTCACCCATCCACAGACCAACCGCGGCAAGCGTAGCTTAACATGATCGATCGACCTGTGCGGCTGTTATTCTTTAGCCACGGGCCCCTCCTGTAAGCGAGACTATCACAGATAATCTTATAACATAGAATGCAAGGCACGCATTCGCATATAAATAACTTGTGAGGTACTTGTAATCAAGCAAGTTTTAATAGCCCATAGGCCCATAGGGAAGGAAACGTATCTGACCTCTTTACTCACCCTCCCGTATCACAACCCCTTGAACATCTTTACGATCGTTGATAGTAGATATACTGTGTTTACAGTATTGGGTATATTGTCAACACGACCTCACAATATTGTTTGCTGAGAACGACTCAACAACACAATATCATGAGGACCTCAATTAATACTGATGGCAACGTTTTTCACTAAAGTACATGTATGCGCTGCTGAAGGGGTTGCACACCTTGGATAACAGCTTGAAATGATAAGTCAGGGATAGCCAAAGATGATATTTTATCTAATATTTGAAATAACAGGTAAGGGTAATTACATACCGAAGATGACTCACTACGATACCTCGCGGTCGTGGTTTCCCTCGCTACCTCGATTTTAGCTCCATGTAAAACAAATGCATGCCGAAGGATACCTCACTGAGTTCTGAGATGCACCGCGAGCTGCTTGGGGGTTTACCTTGATGTGCATGTGCGTGCGTGCATGTGCATGCATTAGTTTTACATGCAGGTGACTTCGAGATAGCGAGCCAAACCGCGACCGCGAGTTAACGCAGTATCTTTGGTATGTAATTCCTCATTAGTAATGTTATATGAATGTTGTGTGAATGAGTACAGCTGATTGTGTACTGTAATTTGTGCAAGGCGACGGAAAAGTGCTGATCTATGCCATGCACGTGTATCATTTAAGAAACATGACTGGTACAGTACAATCATCATATCCATTTTTGCCCCCAAGCAGTGTAGTTGAGTTTAGTTTGGAGAATTTGGACTCCAGTAAAATAATAGACACATCTTTCTATACTAATAATAAAGCTGAAGAGTTGTTTGTTTTACCGCTCTAATTTCTGGAACCACCAGTAGGATTTGAAAAAATATTTTTGCAATTGATGGCCCAATTCTTGAGGAAGGCTATTAAACATTACGCTACAACCTTAAGGAGACGAGCAAAATGACAAGAAGTCAGAAAACGAAGGATTCGTAATAGTGCTGGCAGGCGATGTGATCGACGGTGAGGGCCGGGGGAACAAAATAATCACGCGGATGAAGTCGCGGACAGATGCTATTTATTTATAAAAATAGTCCTTGGGTTGAACAATAAAAACTAGTTGGGCCACTCCAAGCTCATAATCTGCCAGCACCCTAAAAATAGAGAATTAAAAGTTGAAAGTAGCCTCAATTAATACTTCCGGTCCTATTCCGGTTCCTATCCAATTACGTTAATATTAAAACTGTTTTAAATAAGAGTAAAAGATCATTTACATTTAACAAGATCTTTAAAATATACTTGAATTTTTGGCATAGTCAGGAAAATGCTGAAGATTCTATCCGTGTTAAGACAGTGGATTCAGTATATAGGTAGGGTCACTTTATGGCTGATTTGTAATAACTTTAGTTCAAGTAGCAAGTTATGTGGCCAAACAACAGTCCAAAAATGAGACAGTTTTTCATTTTGAAGTGTCATAACTATAAAGTCGTCAAGTCTGGTCCAAAAGTATCTGATGAAAAGTAACCCGGTTGAGTATATATATTATCATATTTTATTATTGCTCAAATTCACAGCATGCAGTGAACTCCAAGCTTTCGCTTTCCGGTTCTGACTATCTATTGCTCTTAACGTGTAAACGATGGCAAAGGCGTAACCGATACTGAGCGGGTTTCCAAGAATAGATACCCTCTGCTAAAGCCGGTACACACAGCAGTCAAAACATTTTGCCTGTGATCGACAGAGTACGTATAGGAGGGCTTTGTGGTTAAATAACAACAGTCGCACGGATCGATTGAAAGTTAAGAGGCGAAAGTAACCGAAATAGCCTAACTTCAATGTTTTTTCATGAAATTGATAAGACTTAGGTATAAAATAAAAATAACATGAGTAACTACATGATATTTCCATTGTCGATAAAAAAACATCACGAAGTTACCTTTTATTTTCGAACCTTATTTTTTTTCTGAAAAATATCTAGTCTAAAAGTCAGTCAAAATTAGTAAACAACACTTTCGATTTGTCTTATTTAAAAAAAGCTAACTGGAAATCTCTGTTTCTATGGAAAAATTCAAATTGGTCTAATTTGGTTGTAACACTATTTTTCGAAAATGTTCTTAACTAACTTTTTAGACATTTGTATCCTGCTTATGCGTACGAAGTTTTATTAAAATCGGTTCATTCATTTCGAAAAACAAGGGCTTGAAAGTTTGTATGAAATGCCGTACGTCGTAAACGCTGTTAAGTTACGCTTGCCGAGGTCGGTTCGAGGGTGGATTAACTCCGTACCTCAGAAAACTCTCTAACCAGTTGATCTCAGCTGTCATTTGTAGACCTCTGACAGTCGTTACGGGTAGCCCGACGAAGACCAAAGAAAAGATAGCCCTTGCATTCGAAATCCTGACCACCCCTTATTTCGAATTGCTCCGGTATCTATATTTAACTGGAATCCAGAGAAAAATTCGAAATTTTACAACGAATTCTCTTTCCACGAAACGAAAATAAAAAGTATTTTTTACACTGCCATTGCTCAAATAGTGAATGCAGTTTGCTAGAGGCAAACGCACCGCCTTGCTGCCAGGCTGTTACTGTAAAACCCTTGACGCGTGAAAACGATGCCCAAAGCGCTTTGCAACGCTGCAAATGCTGCGATATACAAGTTAAGGGTATCTATTTTTTTTATGTAAAAACGTGCAAAATGTTGAGATTTTCTCTTAGTTCTAAATATAAATCCATTCTTGATTAATATTATAAACTAAACATTATAAATGTTGTTTTTTAATGTACAAGAGAAGAAAGGCGTTACATAATTATTATAGACTAACGCATTGTGTATTCATAAAATGAATGCCATCATTTTTTTTTGTAGTACCTTTTTTTTTTAATCATGATTTTTTAAGGATCCTGTGATGTGCATTTTTTTTTAATTAGTTATTAATTAACGCGAAAGTAACTTTAGGCAGTCCCAGGCAGAACGGATTTCGTTGAAATTTGGCATACCATGACATCAGGTTGGGATATATTGATAAAGGTAGGTGAAGTTTCATGAAACTGGGATAATATAAAACTTTAATGGCCTAGGTCCATGGAGACACGTGACATCTAAGTACTAACACGCACTGGGCACGCACGATGGACTGTCACCCGTGACCACTCACGAAGAGAAAGCCTGTGTCCCAGCAGTGGGAATTTTATAGGGTATTAATGTAAAATTTTATTTCGATATCGGAAAGCTTATGGAACTGGAACTCTAATGGAGTTGGGCAGGACACCAGAAGGTCAATTCTCTTAATTTAAAATGTCCAAAATCTAGTCTCAGTCTCATCTCAGCGACAAAAAAATGTCAAAAACTTGTCAAAATGTAGGGAAATTAGAGGTATTTTAGACAGATTGAGACTGAGATCAGACTGTGAACGATCTTGAAATTACTAGAATTGTCCCACTGGCCTGACTTGATGAGGCTGAGGCACAGGAGCGTGAGGACTACTACAAGAAAAGAGAGGTCTGTGCCCAGCATTGCCTGAAGTCGGGTAGTGGATGATGTTAATGAACATGAGGGTAATTCGGGCACCGCTTGACTGTCCTGCTACCAACGCTGCTGACATGTTAAAATTTCCATCACAGCATTAAAAAGGAAGGAGGTTTTTAAATAGTTGATAATTACAGATAAATCAGTTTTCTTCTGTACACATGTTGTTATAACATGGGATTCAATGGAAAAAGCAAAAGAAACGAAAATAAATCCAATTATCACAACAACATGAATTAACGCAAGAGATGTTTTGTCTCTAATCTCGCAGTTCACTGCCGAGACTTTCTTTGCCATTCATTCTCCATAAAAGAAAACCAATTAACTAACGATGTTTCGTGGATGTTCGAGGAAAACATTCTAATTAATCTAGAACGTCTGCCGGTCGATATGTCGCGTCTCCAAGCTTTGTAAATGTACAGTCACAGATCGAACAGGTTGTCCATTACTGGCACATATCTCTTTTTCATACTGTAACGTAAAATGTTAGCAGAAAGTGATATAATTGTGCAGTGGTGGCCCAGTCCAAACGGCCCCGACTTACAAGTTGTAGGCCGTAAGTACGAACCCAGACAGGCGCTTTACTTTGTGTAATTAATTACATCATCAATGCTCTCAAAACGGTGAAAGAAAACACAGTGAGCAAACAAGATGTCCTAGAACCAAAAATTTGAGGACATGTGACATCTACCAATCCGCACTGGGCCCGCATGCGCGTGGCTATAGGCTGAATATTGAAGTAAAAAAAAAACTTGTACCGTGCAAGTAAATAAAATTGACTCAATATTGCCTAATCTTTAAATTCTTCGATTGAACATGTATAGAACCTTTACGTGTGATAAGACGTACCATCGTTCTTATAAAGGGGTGCCAAATCGAATGCCAAATAATTGAATATCAATTGATCGACCACTATAAATAGAAGTAAGATTTTGTTAGGATAAAGGTTTTGTTGTGTCAACTTCACTTATTGCCCTGAATGATTTCAAATAATAAATGCGTGCTTTTAAATTCTGTTGTTTCGTTAAAAGAATGGAGCACCCATTTATTAGCCGGTAAAAGGAAAATGGTGTACCTACCTTAGAATCCCCCTGACAATAACAACGAAACTGTGCTGTCGGCGAAAGCCAGAATTGGTCATTAGGCAATTTGTTCCTTAATTGTTTATTTTAGTAATTATTACTTAACATCTGACCCGACGGAACTTATTCTGTTCCAATCATTCATAGAAAATCAAAATCCCATAGAAAAAAGACGTTCAGTTTTTCCCAAATTTGAAAGGTTTCCGGAATTTTTTTCCAAGTTTATTGTTCTTCTTCTACCTATATTCTGGCAAAGTAGAGGTCATCCTAAAGGTTGCGTACATAAATAATGCCTTCAATTCTGTTAATAGGTACAACTTGCTGGCACAAATTAGAAAATAAATGCCCCAAATCTAATCCGTTTCCTTTGGCAATGTTACAGATACCCTAAATTACTGTATCGAGACAAAATTCTGGAACCTGCTGTTGGCTGTCAACAAAGTGACCCCCTTGGACCTGTTATTTTTAGTTTAGCCAATCACCCAATAATTTGACTGCTAAATTCCAAATTTAACTTATGGTATCTTGATGACGGAACCTTGGGAGGTGATGAAGAATCTGCTTTAAATTACCTTCCTATAAAATGATCTTCAATCCATTAGCCTTGATCTCAACCTTTCGGAATGTAAACTATACTTAGCGGACAGTACTGACATACTGACAGCCATCTGCCACTTCCAAAATTTACCGCAATAGCTCCAGAAATCAAAATAATTGAAAAAGCTCTCTTCGTCGCCTTGGGTCTCCCATCTTTTAGAATTCACGAGACGTTTCAGAAAGATTGTTCCAAATTAATATGCATTCGGCCATAACCAGTAACTCAATAAGCTCCGCTAATGAGACACAATTGATTTTCTATTTTATCGTAACACATAGGTTACGTGCGGAGCTTGACCGGTTAATCCGGTACTGCTGTTTCGGCAATAAATTAAGATATTTCCTTCGCGCTTCATATTTACGGGAGCACACTCACATTTTAGACAAAATGGAAAAAATTATCCAATATACATTAACTTCGATTTTAAATGTGGTCATGGACGACCGATCTTGGGAATCCATGGTTTGGGCATTCTTTAGCTTGGCTCTTCCCATTCGTATGGAAGACCTCTGCGTTCACAAAGTTTCTGGTATTAGTTTACCGCTTTCATATCCTCGGTCGACGGCACTGAGAAATTAATCAGGAAAATCAACTGATTAATTTTGATGTGCTGTGCTTAACCGAGGCTATAGATACCTGGAGACTCGTTTGCCCGAATTCAGATCCACCCTATAATCCATCTTCCCAGAGATGGTGGGATGAGCCGCTCTGCAGAGTAGTACAGCATGTGACAGCCGTTCTCAAGTAATGTGCTTATCGACGAACAGCATTGCATGTTCTAGTTATCAGCACGCCCATATTATTATTAGCATTGAACGTCTTTAGGTTGATATCGCAATATAATTATGTGTAATGCAATATCGTAAAAGGGAGCGACCAATAGTTTGGTCGCTCCTTTAAACTGCACCTATGTTTACTAAGGAAGGACATAATAACGTATTAAAGTTTAACGATGTTTGCACATCGATTAGCGAGCGAATGACTTCTTAATGGACTATCCATTTCATAACGAGTCCACTCTGTGGCTCAGAAAGTACGTTAAGCCGTTAGGCTCAGCTGTCATTCGTACACCTTTGACAGGCGTTACGGGTCGTCACAAGCCCGAAAGTCTGCACCAGTCTTGCAACCCAAAGAGTATCGTGTTAACCAGTAACTGGGTTGTGGAGGTCAGATAGGCAGTCGCTCCATAAAAATACACTGTTAGTCAGCTGCATATGGTTAGACTGGAAGTCAACCCCAACATAGTTGGGAAAAGGCCTAGCCTTTTTTAGCTAGATTATTTGGTTATAAAACGCGACAAAAATTCAGTAAGAAAAACGTTTTTTAGATGATAGGTATTTTTATATTTTCATAATTAGGTTTACACGAGTAAGGAGTTATCAATTTTGATATTCACAAAAAGAAAGATTGTTATTAAAACTCTAAACAATAAATTCATCAATCTTTAATTTCGTAATTATGTGCCAAACTGTACTCAAAACTTAGTTTGTCTTAAAACTCCAGAAATCACTTATCTTACTTATAAAACTAAGGTTTCGTACGCACTGACAGGTAGTTTCCCACCAGCGAGGCCACCTTGCGAGTAGCGAAGTGAAACGAACGCTCTAGAATTTTCACTGCGTGGTTGGCGCTTTCGCTAGTCGCCTAGCGTGTACAAAGAATGTCAGAAGGATGTTAAGTCACTAGGCTCTAGACACTAAGCAAGCCCCCAGTCAGTATGTTCGTAGCCTAACAGAACTCAGCTTTTAGCTTCATAAATCATTCTTCATATTTCATTGAACCACCCAAGAGATAAAGTGAGACATAATACCCTGCAATTCCATTTTCTACCGGTCTTTGATGCATTGTTCCAATTAGTCGTTTTTTAAGGACAAGAGCCGGAAAGAAAATCTAAAGTTACTCTTTTAAGGCCTGATTTTTTCCAACTCCAGATAAATTTATCAGAGGAATAATTTTGAACTTTTGACAGTTCTTCCATACAAAAACTGTTAGGCGTCAATTTTATTCCACGAACAAAAATTATCAGTCGATTGAAAAATCAGCCCTAAAAATAATTGGTTTTTACAAATTACTCTGCTTATAGGTATGGGTGGACAATAAAGGCCTGTCAAAAAGAACTAAGAACCATGTCAAAGTAGGGGCCTTCTGACCATTTAATCTGACATCAAGTTTGTTACACAATCTTTAGGGAGTTGCGAGAGATATTACTTTCTGGTTCCCCCTTTTTTTTTATCTAAATAGCTTTTCTAATTTAAATCTGTCACTATGACCGTCTTTGAACGAACTTTGAAAAAGGGATGGTTGCGGAGTTATCTTTGATCGTCTGTTTTTTAATTCGTGTTTATGGTTCCGTGAAAGAACCTACTTAATGTAAGGTTTTGGGTTTGATTCCAGGAGGTGATTTGTAAAAACGTACAGAGGTATGAAGAACACGGTGTGAAGTTCACTCATCCTCTATAGAAAAGGGAGGATCCTCCGGTGTTGTACCTGGTGGGCAACTCCCCAACGATTGATGTCGGGACGTTGTACCTATATTATGCTAGTCGCGCGGTAAACTCTGCTTGTGCGATGCAGCATCTCGCGTGACGTCAGTGGGATGAGTAGTTCGCAAGTTGCGATGTACCTAAATGCCGCCACGGATCTAACGAGTGCAGGGTGTAAGGAAGTTATGTGAGGGATTACACTTACAACAGGTGTCATTAGCCATGTTCGTTAATTATCAACCAGCATCCCAATGGCGTCACACTTTATAAGACAATCCGCAGGATTTTTAATTAACCGGTCAAGCTCCGCGCGTAACCTATCTAGTACGATACAATCCTACTAATAATAATAATATATAATATAATATTTAATATATATAATCCTACTTAATAATATAATAATAATAATAATATTATAAATGCGAAAGTTTGTGAGGATGGATGTTTGTTACTCTTTCACGCAAAAACTACTGAACGGATTTGAATGAAATTTGGTACACAGATAATTTATAACCCGGATTGACACATAGGATACTTTTTATCCCGATATTCCTACGGGATCGAAACTAACGCGGGTGAAACCGTGGGGCGCAGCTAGTAGAAAATAATTGTGCCTCATTGGTGGAGCTCAATGAGTTAAATTCTTATTACACAGCTTAATTTTGTAAAATTTGTCTTCTTAGCAACATAAATAACGCAATGAATGCTGTTGCGCTGTCAAAATGAGAGGCATTATAATTGTAAGTATAATTGTATACCCACCCATACCATGAAAACCAATTTTCACTATTTAGTGGAAAAGTTTTTTTTTTTTTGATATTGTTCTAACTGGTTGGTGCCTCGGCGAGTTTGTCAAGTTTCGCAAACTGAGGTCAGCAGATCAAGAAGTTGGTTAGTCAGAAAGATGAAGCTAGTTGCACATTGCAAAGAGTACTTCTTATGGAGAAGAATGGGCAAGAAACTCAAAGGACATTTTCAAAGATTGGTTACAAAAAACTATATTGTTGATTATTGTTGTTGTTGTTGTGTGTTGTTTGTTGTTATTGGTTATAAATATTATTCTATTCTATTCTATTCTATTCATTATTCAACTTGATATTATATAATTACTAGCAGCGCCCTGCGGTTTCACCTGCATAAGTTTCGATCCCATGAGAATTATCTGGATAAAAACTATCGTATGTCCTTTAAATATCTATATACCAAATTTCATCTAAATCAGTTCAGCGGTTTAAGCGTGAAGAGGTAACCAGACAGACAGACACATTTTCGCATTTATAATATTAAGTAAGTAAGTATGGATTTTGTAACGATGTAGAAGATTATATGCACGTTGAAAATTTTCATAGTAAACGGAGCCCGTTCACGAACATGCCTTATGGATCAACACCATTCCACTCAACCATTTTGAAGGGAAATTAATGATCCAACACACACGCTACCAGAGATTTTAGTGAGCGTGACATACCCTTAGCCGCCAGGGCACATTCAAGTCAATGAAAGACGTAAACAGTAAATGGTAGCTTCATAGTGAACAACAATCCAGTTACTAAATTAACTGTGACCCTTAGATAACTAGGATCGTGTAACATTATAACTTGTTGCAGGCTTGGCGAGTTTGCCATGTTTCGCTACCTGAGGTCGAGGGTTCAGCTTCGGACCCCGGACGGTGTAATATTTTATGAGATGTGCTCGCTACTTCGATAAATTTGACCTTCCGTTTTTGGAACAAAATTTTTTGCACGGCTGTGGCAGAAGTTGGCTAGTAGAAATCGTCACGTATCGTTATGTCTCCTTCATGCGACTTTAGTGTTCATGGTTTCCAAGTCTGCTTAACCCGATAGTGAAGTCAAAATAAAAATCCAAGATTTAAAATTTCTTAAATTTTTCATCATGGGTAAGTATCGTTTATGTGGTTTTCGAGGGTGCTTAAGCCCATAGGGAGGTCAAAATGAAAAACCAAGATGGCGCCTGTAAATATTAAAAAAAATTCTTCATGGGTGTCATTTTCATTGCTTTTGCTTTTTTTTTTAAATGTAAAAATATAATTACCTACAGAAATAAATAGATATAATTTATCATTTGTATAAACTCAAAATACTAATTAATTAAACAGGGGTTGTCAGGTAAAATTAACCCGAATCAATTGATTCTCATGAAACGTCACCACAAACCTTCGATCTTGCGACCTATATCCAAGTAGATAGGTACACATAGGTACTCATAAACAGTAGTTACAGCCTGTCTGTACACATGTCTTATGTTATCAGTCGCAGTTATCTTGAGATGGGCACGACAGCTCCCTTTTCATGTTCACATCAGCTATCAACCAAATGTTTGCTATTGTTAGCTTTGAGATTTTTCACTTCAATATTTTGAAGGATTACGTCAAGATTTCTGTACTCAATGATATTGTTATGCAGAAAGAGGTACGGATATCATGATTTATGTTATTGCCATTAGATTTATTGCACGATCCGGAAAATATTATTCTTCTGTGACATGTCTTATTCTATGCTTCTGACGTTTCATAAGTGCCCATATAGGTTTATGTGAAATAAAATATTTTGATTGATTTTTGATTTTGTTCTCTTAACAATGAAAGTCAGGGAAATTTATTGTTTCGCTAATTGACCACCAACTTGAATTAGCAGTAAATTCGAATCATAATTCTGTCTTTGTTTGATAGTTGTATAAAAATTTTACAGACTGCTGGGTAATTTTTTGCGCCACTTGTCCGTCCCAGCTAAAGCACTAGGAAGTGGTGAAGGGCGGGCGCTTTAGAGGACTGTTAATGCAATTTTGACGTTTAAGATGTACTCATTCTCAGCCTAATTTGAATAAATTATTTTTGATTTTGCCGAAATGGTTATGACACTGTTCGATCGACCCGCGCGGCTGTTATTACTTAGCCACAACTTTTGCTAGATATCACAATTATATTCAGACAAACACATCTATACTTTTGCTTTTATCCATGAGGTTAGCATTTAGAATAGGCTGAAACTACAGAACAATATGTGCTACGATCCGTATCCACACACTTCGTATGCTAACCATAATTATTCATTTCATTACTCACAAGAACAACTTCATATAGTACCTTCAATGTAAAGCAAATAAAATGGAAATTGGGGAGAAAATTAAGCTAATATTGCCCAACTCCAAAGTTCTATTAATAATGTAATGTAATAATAACCAACTTCAAGATCATATGCTTCTCGACTTAGAACAGGCCCTAATATTATGTTATAGACTAACCCCCTTTTTACTAATAAACGTTGTATAGCGTCTGTATAGTTACACAACGCTTTGTCTTCTTCTTTCGAAAGTCAAATTACTGACGACTGAAAGAGTGAAATCGGTGTGTAACTATTCATCTGATATAATACGTTTATTAGTAAGGGGGATAATAAATTGCGGTGTCTCGGGTATGAATGAATAGACTCGTCACTAGGTGAATTGAAGTGCTAAAGTAATTGTTAGGTTTAAGTAGTTTTTGGGTCTTTTTGGCGCAGCCGTGAGGCACAGTGTGCCTGCTAATTTCATACATTGCATTTTTTTTTCTACAGTTTATAACATAATGTGCCTTTTAGTCTGTGCTAAATAAATTAATTTTCTTTCTTATTTTGTTAAGACACAGTCATACAAGTTTGAAGGCCGACCAGACGTATCAGAACCATCCATGTCTAAACTAATAATGTTATAATACTCGTTTAATATAATAAAGACAAAAATACAACGGTATGTTTCTTTGTTATGCTTTCACGCTGAAATGGTTGAACGGATTTAGATGAAATTTGGCAGATGTGTAGACAGTGACCTGATTAAGCCACTTTTATCCTGATATTCCCTATAGCATTGAGACTTATGAGGGTAAAACTGCGGGGCACAGCTAGCAAATGATATAGGTAGAACACCTGCGCATTTTCCGGACTGACGCCATCAGGAATTTGTTAATAGTCTTCACTGATATCCTAAAGTTAATCGTCCTATCAGTAACACTACAGTGTAGTGTTCATAGAATAAGTGTTCAGCTCATACTGGAACGAGATTTGAACTATTATACGTAATAGATACATACCGATACATAACAAGTAACAACTTTCGTAGTATGTCAAAAAGAACACAAAAATTCTCCACTTTTGTACGAGTAACTAAGTAAGTAGTTAACTAAGAGTATTATAATGATAACATAACTACAAACTAACATTAGAAACACGAAAATAAGCAGAAAAATTAAACCTCATTCATCATCTGCCTAGCCTTCCACTATGTTGAAGTCGGCTTCCAGTGTAACCGGAAGCAGCTGAATAACAGCAACATGGGGCGACTGTCCAACCTGACCTCCACAACCCAGAGACAAGCGTTGTGGTTTCCAAAAACAAAAAAAAAAAAAAAAACAATTTTTTTTATTATTTTAAAGTCAACTGCTCTTAGTCTAAAATAGTATCTTTACAACCCTAAAATGCAACAAAAGCGTTAAAATACCAAAAAAAAATCTTATCACTTTAGCAAATATTTTCGAAGGTTGTAGACAACAGAGGGTGACATGCTCTCCCCGGGCGTTGTCATGGCAACCCGGGGCTCATGCCCGGTCGTCGGCCCACGCGCTACGCGTGACCTTGGGGCCGAGCGTGGCCCAAACCAAGGTTGGCTAATCTAATTGAAATGTTTTCAATTGTTTATATATCTCAAATTGCAGAGATGTGCTAGAAAAATTTTGAAATTGTTGGCGAAAATTACTTTTTTGTCGGATTTTTTATCTATAGACATGACGTCACGCCTATAATCCAGGAAGGGTTATTAGGCAGAGGTGTACTTAAGAGCGTTTACGCCGTACGGCATTTCATACAAACTTCCAAGCCCTTGTTTTTCGAAATGAATGAACTGATTTTAATGAAACTTCATACGCATACGCAAGATTAAAGGTACCTACAAAAACTTAGTTAAGAACATTTTCGAAAAATAGTGTTATAGCCAAATTAGACAGATTTTAAAGTTTCCATAGAAACAGGGATTTCCAGTTATCTTTTTTATTTAAATAAGACATTTCGAAAATGTTCTTAAGTAACTTTTTAGACCTTTGCATCCTGCTTATGCGTATGAAATTTAATTAAAATCGGTTCACTAATTTCGAAAAACAAGCAGCAACCCAACAACAACCTTATTACAACAACAATAAAGATCACTGTGATTTTGACAGTGATGCAAAATCAGATGTAAAATGTTTGTGAATGGACTATACTACCCGATTTATAGCGGCTCGGAAAATGAGGCGAGTCGCTGCGCAGTAGGTAACAAAGTTTATGTGTCAGCGGGGTGAGGAGTGCGCTAATGCGCAGAGAGTTGCGCACTTCAGAGTCGCCGTAAAGTTTGAATCGGGCTATAGTTGATCTTGGAACTGCTTTAACAACCTAAGGTTGAATGTTGCTTGCACATCCTTAAACGACGTCTATTTGTCTATGTGAGGGTTAGGTTAGAAGTGCCAACATCATTATCTGCCTAGCCTTTTCCCAACTAGGTTGGGATCGGCTTCCAGTCTAACTGGATGCAGCTAAATACCGGTATTTTACATGGAGCGATTGCCTATCTGACCTCGACAAACAAGTTACCGGGTAATACGATACCCCTTGGTAAGACTGGTTGTCAGACTTTCGGGCTTTTGACTACCCGTAACGACTGTCAAAGATCTACGAATGACAGTGAAATGTCTAATTGACAGTGAACAATGTTAGTGAAATGTCTAATTTAGTGGAAATTTTTATCAAAAGTGATAAATAAATTATTACGAGGTTGACTATACATACAGGACCCACTGAAAATGTATTAAATAGTTTCAGGATGCTGTTGAGGTTGCCCCGCGAACCGACAACTTCTATGCCATTCTGAGGCAAAAGACCGCGTCCTTAATAAGCAGAATGAGGGCTGGCACCAACAGCATTTTGAAAACCCTAGCCGAAAAACACGATGCACCAATACTTAGACACTCTGTCCGGTTGCTCATGCGTAGGTATGAATATTTTTTATTAAATAATATTACTAACCCTTAGTTGATAAGTTATTGTTGTACTAACCATTGGACCTGTGTTATCAAATTAAATAAATAAATAATTATTATTAAAGTAAAATAAAGTAAGCTCGTTTGCAGTAAACTTGCATGCTATTAATTGACAATACTACAGTATGACAAGAAAATGATATCATTAAAAATATATCAGAGATTCATAATAGCGAGCAGTGGTGACCCAGTAGCAAAGGCCGCGACTTACGAATTGTAGGTCGTAGATTGGAATCCAGACAGGCACTTTACTGTGTCTAAATTATTTCATCACCACTACGCTCAAAACGGTAAAGGAAAACATCGTGAAGAAACCGGCATGTCCTAAATAGAACCAAAAATTCGAAGACGTATGACATCAACCCGCACAGGGTCCGTGTAGTGGATAACGGCCTACTCCCCTCACTGAGAGGAGGCCTGTGTCCCAGCAGTGGGAAAATTATACGTTGATTATGATGATGATGAAAAATATTGTCTTTGACCGCAAGTGTTAATCACTCGCCCTCATATTTTATCTGTGCATGCGTCGGCACTTAATTTCTTAATATAAGAAAATCTGAAACTTAATACACTTATTTTTGAAAAACTTTTGCGAAAGATAAACATAACGGCAGTTTGAAACTAAGTACGATAAAGCTAAATAAATCTTACGACCCTGTACAAGAAATAAACATTGTTAGTACTTTAAGTCGGTACCTATTTTATTTATCACACAATAAATCTTCAATGGCCACTTCAGGACTGCGGCACAGATTAACGAGCTACTTAAGCACCAGGTTGCACAATGAAAACCTGCACGGGGTAATTACTTACAAATTAATAGCAATGTCTTTCAATGTGACTTTACAGCAACATTAATAGCGTCATTTACGTTGTCGAGTAGAAAAATGTTAAAACATATTGTAGCGTAATAAAAAAATATCTTCACTGCATAAAATAAAACGCGTAACTTTTTATAGAAAAAAAAAATCTAAATACAAAACGGTTACTAGTTAATGGGCAATATTGCAGCTGCAAAAAAATAATAGGAATACGAGAATTCAGTAGAGTGTATCAAATTCAGAGTAGATACTCTAGAAGATTCTAAGATAACATTTTATAACGAATTTCACGAACTAGGGAATCGATTGCAATCGGTTTTTGGGCCATTACCACTAATTTGCACAGGTTTTAAAAGGGATTCAATCTAAAATATTACATTAGCTAAGTTTTCCTGAAATAAAAAAGACGTGAGTGAGCTTAATTGTTAAAATATTAGTTATAAATCGTAAGTTCCTGGACACAGGCGAAGGTGACCTCGAAGTTCAGCAGCCTTCAACAGAACCACTGGTAATTTGACAAAAACCCGTTTTATGACGTTTTTCATGACTTAATTAATTTCCCAGGTGATTATCAAAGAAATCAGAGAGTACCTACACAGTATGACCGCTTAAGCTCCGCTAATGAGACACAATTGATTTTTTGTTGTATCGTACTTGTTACGGCCCCGCCGCCGCCAGATAGCGCACGGCAGGACTTTCTAAAACCATGCCTGCGGAGCCATACCGCGAGCCCGGCCGAGCCGGCGTCTCCACTTCGCGCCGCCAGGGGCGCCAGTCGTAGTCGTCGTCTCGCCATCGCTTTGCAGACGTCGAATTCAGATCAGATTATTTTATATTCAGATTCACAGAAATTCAGAACCTTCATGTTTAATAATCATACAATACATCATATTATATAAACCGTCCATTATTTCGAAGCATAACACAGCGGCAACAGCCGAAACAGTAAGTACTACATAGGGTACGCGCGGAGCTTGACCTTTTAACTAAGAAGTTAAATAATTCCAATTGCTAGAACAATGGCCTTTTGTTTATACTAATAAAAAAATAATTCCCACAAGTATACATATTGCAGGCTGGCTATAATTTAGCGCGGGTTCCGTTCGAAGATTCAAGCAAGTTTAGAACGGAGTGTCTAATATATTATTAGGTATTTCTGTTTAGGAAAGTTTAGTGCTAGTTTAGTCGGGAATATGTAAAAACTTTTTGTCAATATAAATTTAAAGAAATCCTATACTTTGAAGGGCTCATCAAGCTCCTCACATCCTATAATGTTCCACCGCTGGGATACAGGCCTCCTCTTTTCGAGAGAAACTTCGAGGGGCTTCCTTGTATAATATTATACAGTTATTAAAGAAAGAAAGAAAAAGTACAGGAGGATCACAAATCAAACTAAACACAGTAAAAAATAAAAACAAATTATATTAAAAAATAAAGTAACAAAAAGAAAAAATTAAACAGAAAGTCCTATACGCGGCCAAAAGGCTCCTATCTCAGCATGATGATGCAACATTAAAAAAATAAACGTCGCAGCGCTGGTATTCTGATAGGGTCCGCTGTGATGTCACGTGTATTAAAACAACATACCTTAACTTCGATTTATTTCGGTCTCATGCCGGTTTTTTCCGAAGCGTTTGACAGAGATGTACATAACCACTTCGTTCGCTGTCTATTTTCGGCGCGGGACGTGTGACTGGATATACATAGTACACCCACAATTTGCCAGTTACGTTAAGTAACATGTAACAGAGGACAAGGCTGTTACCATCAACGGGGCACAAATCCAGACTCCAGGATATTACGAAGAAATTCCTGTTATAAAAGCCCAACAACACTTAACCTGACCTGGGAATTGAACCTAGGATTTCATGCTCAGTATGCGCTTGCGACTACTAGACCAATGAAGCAGCAATTATCAAAACAATAGCTTTTCAAAGGCGCATAATTAAAAAACATGAGAAATTTCCAATTTATCCGAACATCATTCACCGCAGACAATAAACTCTCCTCGTGAACGTTGAACGAATGAGTGAACGACAACGAATGGAAGTTTATTCACACACTCGTTCAGTTCTGTATAATTAAAATGTAATAATCCTTTATAATCTGAATATCAGTACTATGAATCATTTCGACACTCAACACGATATTTCGGTTGTAATATTATTATTTCGTTCGAGTTTAAATCTTAATGATGAACGATCCGCAATGCTGTGGTTCTGTAATTGCACAGATTACAGCTGAGGTCGAGGTCATGAGTTCGATTTTTGGACAAACTATTTTTATTTTAACTTTTATTAGCCAGTAATTCGTCTTCATTAGGACGAGCTGAGAGGTGAATGTCCCACTGCTAAGGAAAAGCCTCGCTACTCGCTTTCCACTACAAATTATTATTACTCACTAATTTAGTTAACAGTTTTAGGTTGTTTTCCGTCGGTTCAGACACAAGTTTTCTTTCCATGTTTTAGGGTTTCGTAGTCAACATAGGATAGGTTCACCATGTCCGTTCGTCTGTCTGTCTGTCCACGGCTTAGCTCAAAGACTACTTGAAAGATGTAATTGGCACATATACATATTAATCACGCAGATAAGTGGTAAAATCAAACCTTGAAAAAAAAGTTTTATGGTACTTCCCTACAGCTAAAATGCGGATGATTTTTTTTTATAAAAAAAGGCCATTGTTCTAGCAATTTGAATTATTTGACTTCTTAGTTAGAATATACACCGTGTTTTTCACATTATCCTTAAACTTTGTCAAACGCTTCTATAGCTTTTACAAATTAAATCTAACAAAGGAAGTAGTACTTGAAAAGGCTTCTTTACAAAGATATTTGTAATTTCAGTTAATTAAATTTCATTGAGCTATGCAGTGAGAAAGGGTCTTAACTTAGTTTTGATAAGTTTCAGCCCGCCAAATCTTATGAATATAAATACGTCGTTGCCAATTCGGATAAAGAGGCATGCATATCGGGTGATATATACGTCAAGGTATTTAGTTTGCAAGAAAATTAACAAAAAATTAAAAATAAGAATTAATTAATGTGTCCATTATGAAAAATGCTTATTTCCATGGTCTGAACATTAGGTCGAAGTTTATGAATATCGTCCGGAACACGGTGTATGTACTCTCTGCTTTCTTAGCTAATTACCTGGGAAATTAATTAAGTCATGAAAAACGTCATAAAACGGGTTTTTGTCGCATATAAAGTAACATTTATGACGAAACAGACCATAACATTGTGTGGTTTAATTAACTTTGACTACCACCGAAAAGCTGTTTGCAAAAAAAAACACTTTATTTCGTAAATTAACTATCCCCATATTTTTTATATATTTAATACTTTAACGGACGGACGGACTTAATACCATAGGCACTAAGACCCATTTAAATACGAAAATTAAAATTACGAGAGTTGCCCCTCAGATCTGTCTCAATCTGTCAAAAATATCTCTAATTTCCCTACATTTTTGACAAGTTTTCGACATTCATTGTCGTTGAGATGAGATTGCGACTTGAATATGAAGAATTTTTAAGTACGAGAATTGGCCTTCTGTACTCCTGTTTAAGTAACTCACACACACACACACACACAGGTATATATTCATATGATTGCAACGCGGCCTTAATTCCCGCGTCGTCGGCTACAGAATAAACGGCCGATGACCTGTCAGTCTGTCAGTTTGATATAAAACTATTTCATAGTCACGGCGACTGGATGTGTAAGTCCGTGAATGTATTCTATTCTATTTTTCTTTATGGCAATGGTGCCGAAACACTGGCTGACAGGATTTGTCAAAACAAAAAGTAGTTGAAGAGTAGGGTCAGTATGTGGGTCGTGGAAAAATGTGGGATTATGAACAAACTTCTTGTATTGGCACTACCCACCATTATTATGGGATAGCTCATGTTCTAGTGAAAATATTAGCTAGTCAGCAAGGTACGACTGATTGACCAGACTGTTCCGTAGACTCATGGTAAGGTCGTGTAGGTTATTTTATTTACTACTAGCTGCGCCCCGCTGTTTCACCCGCATAAGTCTTGATTCCCTGAGAATATCGACGTAAAAAGTATTCTATATCCTAATACAGATCATGTTCTTCCTATGTGCTAAATTTCATCCAAATGTGTTTAGCCGTTTAAACGTGAAAGCGTAACAAACAAGCACACAAAAGATCAAATCTTTTTTCTTTTAGCTCCAATAAGCTAAATAGACAGATATATTACTTTTTATTGGGCTTTAGCCTAAATGCTACAGTAAATTGACCAATGAAGGTTGAACAAGAAACTTTATTTATAATATCATTCATCACTCAGCCTTCTTCAACGTAAATTGGTCTCGTATTCTAGTCTAACCTGATGCCGCCACACATCACCATCATCCTCATCATCCTCAAGGAAGTGATGACTAATGGTACAAGAAGTATATTATTTTAATTATTGTGCATGTGAAGACAATGTGGGTCATTTTATGATTATTTTTTTTTGTTTAATTTTTATTATTCTCTTTGTTCTGTTAGTTTTTTTTTCTAGGTCTGGCAGTTTGAGGAATTTATGTGGCCTACCCAAATGTCCTTTCTTTGGTATTGTTCGTCGAATCGTTGAGCTCCTTAAGTTTTGAGTTGAGCTGCACGATTTCTGACAAATGCTTGCACTGACTGGACAGGTCCTCTCAATCTGTGTGGTTCTTTCCTCAAAAGACCATCTCAGACATTGATCTACATGGTCTTCATATAACCTGACCAAGATTATGTCTGGACTTTAAAAGAGACTGTGACCTCTGAGTTTGTTTCGGCCTTTCTTCTCAGAGTAGTCAGATAGGAAACGCCGACCTCATCTAGTTTTATAAAAAATATGAATGACGTGTAAAAGTGTTTGTGCAAACCTACTTACAAAATAAAAATCATTTATCATTTATCATTTAAGTACTATGTGACTTGAAGGAAATCATGATAAACAAGACAGATGCACGTATACCCCATATTGTATGAGAAGCATCATCATCATCTGCCTAGCCTTTTCCCAACTATGTTTGGGTCGGCTTCCAGTCTAACCAGATGCAGCTAAGTACTAGTATTTTACATGGAGCGACTGCCTATCTGACCTCCATTTCCGAGTTACTGGGTAATACGAAACCCTTGTCAGACTTTCGCGCTTCTGACGACCCGAAATGACTGTCAAAGATCTACGAATGACAGCCAGGACCAATGGATTAACGTGCTATCCGAGGCACGGAGGGTCTTCTGTCTTGGTATGGAAAGATGGTCACCCATCCACGGACCGACCGCGGCAAGCGTAGCTTAACCTGATCGACCGACCCGTGCGGTAATTAATTCACAACATAAGATAATATCTCTTATTAGTAGGCGAATCAATGCGGTATACGTAGATATGTAACAAGAAGTGTTTACAAAATTTTCTCAAACAAAACACTCTCTCTTAAGCAGGTGAAGACACGAGCACATCTAGTGATTGCTATATACATGTACCAAGCTAAATTCAAGATTGATTAATTTATGCGCACAGGTTAAGCGATGTCAACAAATCTTCAATGAGAAACGTTGATACTGTTTAAGATGACATGTGATATATGTATGTATGTTTAGAAGAGGGGTTGAAGACAATGGTTTACGTACATCCCGAAACTGACAAATTTTAACCTTATGCTGTAGCGATACAGTTGAAAATCTATTAAAGAAATTTGACAGATTGTAGTAGCTTGATGTGCTGCCGTATGTAGGTACATAAGATTATGAATAGATTGGTTGACTGATTACGTTTTTTGTTACAACTAGTGTGCACGAAACAAATTTCATTATTTTAGATTTTCAACTTTATCGTTAAAGCATAAGGTTCAAAGTTGATTAGGAAACTTTGACAGTTTCGGGTAGCTTGATGTGCAGGCTTGTGTCTGTATATACCTACACCAGAAAATACATAACAAAAAAAACAATTAATACTACAAAACATACAATGGGCGGTATTATCGCTTTCTGCGATCTCTTCCAGGCAACCTCGGATTTTAAGAATAAGTCGAATAAAGACAGCTGCCATTTTCCATCGAATAGGTAGGTACTTCTAAACCAATTTAAAAATTATTCAAGAATAATGCTAAAATATGAGTTGGGATCGTTTTATTTTTCTTGACGAGTATTAATAACGGCACAGCTGCTGGCTCCAAACAGCTGAGCTTCGATATAAGGCGAAATAATAGTCAGCTGAGGAAATAAACAGAGGCATTATGCAAATGTCTGGATTTTTTTATTATAATTATAACGAAGCGTCGAATACGGAAATTGTATGCCTGAATGAATCTATAAACTAAAAAGTGATGTAAATAAAAATAGAATTAAAAAATTCTGAATGGTTAGAAGAAACTCTGCTGCAATTAAGTAAATAATCTGCTATAATTCGTAAGAAAATGGCGTCATTATTCCAAGCACTGCGCAGTAGCACCAACAGCATTTTGCAAATGATTGCGTCCCGATATGACTGTCCCATACAGGCACACTGGGTGGGAATAGTCACGGGAAAATTATAGAAAAAATACTTTGTTATTAGGTACCTACTAACATAGATCGTATAAAATTGTTACTAACACCTTTATGGATTCTGTCCGAAATAAAGTAACATCGATGTTGTTTCAAATAAAGCGAATTGCATATTAGAACAGCACATAAATATTTAGTTTTCAGTAATCTTGAGTTGCTTCCCATCGATATGCGCCCGGTCAGACAGCCCGCTAGTGTGGGCGCTCACAAATAGGGCCCGACCTATTTGTAGTTATGAACTACTAAAATAGGCTAAGCTTTTTTGTTTACTAAAACTGTGGACCTCATTGTAGTCTAATTAAATATAGATTAATAATAATAGGTACTTTGGCAATATTTGGTCTCTACATAAAAAGTGTTAAAAGAATGAATGATTTTATTTTTGTAAGTAGGTTTGCACAAACACTTTTACACGTCAATCCTATTTTTTTTAAACTAGATGTGGTCGGCGTTTCCTATCTGACTACTCTGAGAAGAAAGGTCGAATCGAACTCAGAGGTCACAGTCTCTTTTAAAGTCCAGACATAATCTTGGTCAGGTTATATGAAGACCTTGTAGATCGATGTCTGAGATGGTCTTTTGAGGAAAGAACCACACAGATTGAGAGGACCCGTCCAGTCAGTGCACGCATTTGTCAGAAATCGTGCAGCTCAACTCAAAACTTAAGGAGCTCAACGATTCGACGAACAATACCAAAGAAAGAATATTTGGGTAGACCACATTGTTGGGTTCTAAAGTAAATAACTAGCCATAATGCAAAGCGTCGCACATGTAAGTGAACACCCTAAACCAAGCTTCCGCCTATCTGATTGCCTAAAGTTTAAATTACTTATCTGAATCGTGACAATAAATTATATTTACCTGACTACCTAAAATATCCACTACACAGGAACACTATCAGGGTCCTCCGAAATCAAAATAATTTAAACTTATAATTCGGTGTGGTGACCCTACTCACATAGCCAACAAAACCATTTACTACACACACAAATTCTTACAAAGTCAACCTTATTCTCTTGTAATACTATTTATGTGACACGCATAAATAAGTTGGTCGTTCCATATATGACACGAAAACTCATGAATAGATATTGCAATGACAAAACCGCGGAAAATTGGACTTTGGTATGACGCAGTATTATTGTTTTATTCGCGTTTAGAGGTGCGTTTAGAACAAACGGCTATCATGGGAACGCGAATCTGCAAATACGATTATGTTAAGGAAAGGTACGTAAAGTCGTAAAAGTAAAGATGAAAAAAGAAATGCATATGTAGATATGAATATGTTTATATAGGGTTGTAAATACATATAATAGGTAATGGTAGAAATAATTTGAAGAAAGATGAATATTAAATGCTACATCAAACAAAAAATAAGTTTAAAATCTAAAACCCGACTACTGAAAAGGATGAAACAAGAAAGTACCTTCACGTGGTCGCATGCAACTTATTTTTTATTTAATTATTTTGGGGCTGATTTCAGTAATATTTATATTTTTGAAATTTGCTGATTAAGCCCTTTCATTTGATACCCAACAAGGCACCATCCCACAATATTTATTTTTAAATTCATTACTTTATGTCCTTTAGAGGGCGCCATATTGAATTTAGTGTGACGTCACATAGCCTATAACCGACGGACGGTCTAGACGCTTCTAACGATCCTACCTCATTTGTCAAATAATTATAGGTACTTTTTGAGTTACGAGGGAACAGATGAACAGACGTACATAGAGGTCAAAATCATAACCCTCCTTTTTGCTTCGCCGTAGTCGGGTAAAAATAGACTTAAATAGTAATGATCTTTTTTTACTCTTTTATATAATGAAGATCTAGTCATCATAATTTTAAGACCGCAACGCAACATCCCTAAAAATATCGTCTCGACATAATGTAAACCGTTCGGTCTGTTTTATTGCTACGGCGTAGCAGGTGATGGCTACGACGTAGCACCAGTGTAGCAGTATGGTACAGTGTGATATCGCAGTCAATTATTATGCTGCCAACTGGATTAATTGTTTCGTGTCTTGCAGAAAGACAAAATTTTTATGTAATAACATAATATCACACCTCTTTTGCCAGCCATCGGGCACATATCCAGACTCCAGGCTAAAACTGAAACAATCCATAGGTCAACTTTGTTCTTAAGTTTGGTAAGCATAATCAGCATATAATTTTCCCACTGCTGGAACACGGCCTCCTCTGAGTGGAGTCGGCAGTGGGGCTGTAATCTACCACGCGGGGCCAGTGCTTGTTGAAAGATGACAAGTGTCTTCGATTTTTTTTTTCTTGGATATGCAGGTTTCCTGACTATGTTTTCCATTACCGTTTTGAGAGCAGTGGCGATGAAATGATTTACACCAAGTAAAGCCTGGGTTCGCACCCACAACCTACAACTTGTAAGTGGGGGCCGTTACCACTAGGCCAGCTATAACTGTCACCGTCAATCTCCGAATTATTTTGACTGTATCCTGAGTGTTGTAAATGTCTCTAGGGGTTCCCCACTTTCAATGAGGTGAATTGCCGGCTTACGTTTAAATTGTAAGTTACGGGAATATCTTCCATGTTTTGATCAGTTAAGTTCCCGACATTTTGACGCTACTGTTGCATGCACTTTGATCACGTTTTGCAAGGATATTGAAAAACAAATTACTTATATTTTTTATTCATATTTTAATGGGAATACATATGAGTAACAATGGACTCAAATATGTCAGATTGAGAATCCCTTTTTTTTTTGTTGCCGGGGTGGAAAATCCTCATGGATGTCCGCCGCCCTGGGGCGGGCTGACTTTTACTGTAGTACTATTCTGTAAAAATGAGGGGCCCGTGGCTAAATAATAACAGCCGCACAGGTCGATCGATCAGGTTAAGCTACGCTTGCCGCGGTTGGTCTGTAGATGGGTGACCATCTTTACATATCGAGACCCCTCCGTGCCTCGGAAAGCACGTTAAGCCGTTGGTCCCGGCTGTCATTCGTGGATCTTTGACAGTCGTTACGGGTCGTCAGAAGCCCGAAAGTCTGAAAACCAGTCTTACCAAGGGGTATCGTATTTCCCAGTAACTGGGTTGTGGAGGTCAGATAGGCAGTCGCTCCATGTAAAATACTGGTATTCAGCTGCATCCGGTTAGACTGGAAGCCGACCCCAACATAGTTGGGAAAAGGCTAGGCAGATGATGATATTCTGTAAAAATCTCACCGTGATAACTTGGGTGAAGTGAGCTGAAAGTGAACTGTCATCAGTGTCAATCCCTAGCATCAGATGGAATAACAACTCACTTCACCTAACTTCTCACGGTGAGATTCTAACAGAATCGACCGGCTGACTAAGAACCACCCCGGTGTTCCATCTCACACCTACGCCAGGGGTCGCGGGAACGTGTGATCCTTCCGCAACCCCCGACGCCATTGAGAATACCTGCTGCAAGCTCAACACCGATGTGGAAAGTTTCCAGCAGCGATACATAAACAAGCAGTCGCAGTATAATGTTGAGGCTGGCCCGCACCTGGTGGAGGAGGAGCATCTTTTACGCATCGTAGCCTACAAAACAAACCTAATATACACCAACCAGTTATTTGTCTTACTAATACCACTCCTTTGGCCTTCTACCACTACAAAACCATAAATTATATTAACTCCACATCATCCATGCAGTGTACGTAACGCGGTGGTACAGTGTCCTTGTCACCGCGCCCGCAGTAAGTACGTGTCGAGAATGTGAAACAAATCTCAGGATATATAAGTTATTTAGATTCAAAACCCCGCACTGGTTGCGAAGATATTGACGCTTACAATAGAAAAGTTATTTACGATGTACGGAGGCTGTGACTAAATTTGTTACTGATTTATTTGAGTTAGGTGACATAACATTCGTCATACCTATGTACGATATTGAATGGTTGGTCTTTATAACCAATATTAGTCCTCCGACCGCTGTGGAGCGCAGTATTCAAGGAGTCAAATTGACAGACAATATTCGCTACAGCACACTGCGTTCCAAAACACAAATTACTGACGTTGCTCAAAAAGCCGCTAATCTGAAGTGGGACTGGGCTGGCCATGTCTGCCCAATAAGTTGTGGGCCAAAATAACCATCACGTGGAGCCCTGACACAGGTAGAAGGCGTCGCGGCAGACCCTGTAGAAGATGGCGGGACGAGCTGGACAAAACAAACGACCAGCGGTCCACTTTAGCCCTGGATCAAAAGAGCTGGAAGTCATGGGGAGAGGCCTTTGCCCAGCAGTGGGATGATGCAGGCTAACAGTAACAGTCCTCCACCAAATTTCGGTCATGGCGACCAATCTCAGCGGAAACTAGCCAGCGGCGCGGGATATATACCTCACTAATAGCAATAGTAGACAGATCAGGTACAGGTTCAACGGCTTAACGTGCTTTCCGAGGCATGGGGTATCACCCCACTAACTTCCAATCTCTGGGCTTTTTCTAAGAAATTTCCGATGGAAACACTCAATAACACTTTGCCCGACTCGAGAATCGAACCCGATTCCCACGCTCAGTAGTCGCGCTTGCGACCAATAGACCAATGGGACAGTTAAGCAAGAAAAACAACACAGTGACCTAACTGATTCCAAGTCTAAGGGAATGTCAAAAAGTCTTAGATTTCGAGTTCAAAACCGTAAAGTTCTGTGTGGGTTCAGACAAATGACTGAGTATCACCAGCTTTTCGATGAGTATCATTTAATAATTATTATGTACCGGTCGATGTGGCGATGCTCGGAGGCATGTGTCTAGCAGTAGACCTCTTTCGATTGAAAAAGTGATGAAAATGATGGTCTTTAGTTACAATTTCGCACCAATAGATAGTTCGTTGAAATAACAGAGAGAGAAAATATAACAGCTTAAACATGTAGCCTTAGCTTTATCACAGGTATGCAGTTCTGCTGATAATTCTTTAGAATAATACACACACGCTTAGTACACACTATAAATCTAACGGTAGGCGGTAGAATAGATTCCCCAACAGCCTGCACAAGATAAAAGCAAAATTCTATCAACAAAGAAAATATTGCACACCGTTTTTCCCTTTAACCTAAAATAAACAAAAAACAGAACGGTAGATATCGATTTCCAGATTGGAAAGAATTTTTTGTAAAATGTTTTCGTTGCGACATTTGTTTAGATTAACATTTACGAACTTTACCGACTAAACAAACTGACAATTTTCTTTAACCATAGAATGGTTAAAGAAAATTTACTGACGTGTAAAAGTTTTTGTACAAACCTACTTACAGAAAATAAATCATTTATCATTTACTGACAATTCACTAATCTTAATTCATCATCGTCATCTGCCTAGTCTTTTCCCAACTATGTTGGGGTCAGCTTCAAGTCTAACCGGATGCAACTGTATTTTACATGGAGCGACTGCCTATCTGACCTCTACAACCCAGTTACTGGGTAATACGATACCTTTTGGTAAGACTGGTTGTCGGAGGGGTCTCGGTATGTAAAGATGGTCACCAATCCACGGCAAGCGCAGTTAATTTAGCCACGGCCCCTCTCACTCAATTCACCTATCTTAATTATCGACATTAAATGAAGAATAAAGACTACGTATAGTGACCTTATTGGTGGTATTCTTCAGAAAGGTCAGAGGGGCAATTCTCGTAATTTTAAGAACGTTCACAGTACCATGATCTCAGTCTCAATCTGTCAAAAATACCTTAAATTTGCTTCACAAGTATTTGACATTCATTTGTCGCCGAGATGAGACTGCGACTAGATTTTGACCGTTTTATATTACGAGAATTGGCTTCTGGTGTGTAATAATAATCTTTATGACATAAGAAAGTGGTTACAAATTGTTTCAAGTCCCTGACATTTGTCCTAGGTTGTTATCCTGTGTTGCAAGAGCCAGAACCCTCTCCCGGGAGGGAATACTATTTGTAAGTATAAAGTTATGTATTCAATGAGACTAACAAGTATAAATTTATAAAAAAAAAAATGTAAATAAGTATGTAAGGATCGCAGCAGGTGGCGTTTTACTTTCTGCCTATCCCCATGAAAAAAAGGCGTAGGTTTATTTACGTATGATCTATGTAAAGGATGAATGCAAAGGCGGATGCATAAATAATAAATTATAATATACCTAAGCACTTTCACTCTTTTACTTGAACCAATTAAGAGCAACGTTTAGGACACATTCATAAGCCAGGTACCTACTCATGGCTTAAAATTTGATCAAGCTGTAGCCCATAGCTTCTTTGCTGCAAAAACAGCGCAAAAGCAATAATATCCTGCGACAACAGAGCTTTTAGCAATAATCAACGTGAATAAAGCACTCAAGATTTATCAAACTTAACCCGTATTTAAATTGTATGCACGTTTTAAGCTCAAGCAACAGAAATTTCCTGTGAAGGCTGCCGACATAATTCATAAATTCTCAAAACGCGACCACGGTTCATCAAGTCGACCTGAATTAGTTATATCAGTACCTCGAGCGAAGGTCCAATGTCGCGTGAATATATTAACACGAGCTATGCGGCACAAGGGCGGAAGGACTAGAAATGCATTTTTTAATAAGCTGTATAAATTTTATATTATTTATTTAACTATTTATCTACAAACTGAGGGGCATTTCTCGTAATTTTAAGAACGTTCACAGTCAGAGGGGCAATTCTGGTAATTTTATGAACGTTCACAGTCTGATCTCAGTCTCAATCTGTCAAAAATACCTCTAATTTCCCTACATTTTGACAAGTATTTGACATTTGTTTGTCGCCGAGATGAGATCGCGACTAGATTTTGAACGTTTTAAATTACGAGAATTGGCCTGCTGATCTCAGTCTCAATCTGTCAAAATACCTCGAATTTGCCTACATTTTGACATTCTTTTGTCGCCGAGATGAGACTGCGACTAGACTTTGAACGTTTTAAATTACGAGAATTGGCCTTCTGGTATTCTGCTGCATCCAAATAACCTGGAAGCCGACCCCAACGTAGTTGGGAAAAGGTTAGGCAGATGATGAACCGTTTATGTACAGACATAATATAAACATACAAGAAGAAAATAATAGAAAAATACGTACAAAGGTGATGCTTATTTCTAAAGAAATTTCTTCCAGCATACACCGATACTTCATATCGGTATCGGTTTTATAGTAAGAAATCAACCCCCTTGTTTTGAAGGTTTTATTTCTCTTGTTAGCTGTGTGATTAGTTGCTGGTCTCACTTGTTTTTATTATCTTCAATATTTTAAATTACCGCATTGGATTGTAAATTACTGGAATAGTTGTAGGGAAGTTTTATTGCACTTTTCTATCATGAAATCAACAGCTATCCGGAATAACAAGTACACTCTTTCAATAGTTTTTATATTTATGGTTACATTAAGTGGTGAATTAAATACTTTAAATGAAAACATGTATAGGTGTAACACAGAAGACAGAACATATCCTTGTGTCTTCTCCATAAGATTGTATTTTGTTGTTTATAATCATTACCTACTTTGATATCTTCTTAGTCAACAATCAGCTATTGTCTGCGAATTTGTGTTTTTGACTTGTAAACTAACCGTCTTTTAAGCTTTAAAGATTATGCGACATTGAACGTGTTAAGAGTACCCAAGAAGTTATAAAGTGTTGAATTAATGTTCTCGAAGCAAAGTTTTCGCAGAGATTGAGAGAGCCTGTAAACAAAGTATGGGTTGAAAAGAGATTACGTAAGGGTGTTTGGGTTTTTTTAGGGTCACATTTTTAAGCAGTAAATTTGGAGGAAAGGACCGTCGCGAAAATTGCGGGACAAAGATACTTACTATAATATTTTTTGTTATGTATTAAGCTTTTGCCGGGCACTGAATACAGAATTTATGAAATCGTTTCTATAATCCATTTTCAGCTTATGCAGAAGATGACGTAAACCTTCGTACCTTACATATTTTTTAAAGTATACTTTGGAATTTCTTTTTCTACTTAGTTAAGTACTGAACTATTAAATTCATGTCATCCTAAACGGATAAAAGATCAAATTATGATCACAACCTACATCTTCTATATTCATCGGTACAAATGTCTTAAATTGCAAAAAGTTCCCTAATGAAGGAGGTTCTGTGGTCTTATAACAAAATAATTCCTTACATGCAACCAATGCTTCATATTCATAAAAAAACATATTTTCAAACCTACACGTGAAGATAAAAAATCCGTCCGTCCAAATACATCTATTTCGTATTTGAAACAGATAAGCAACGTTTCCATCTGATTACACAATACAAAAGGTTCGACCAGGGACCCTCTTTTCTTAAGGCGAGTACCCTATTCTCGTGTTATCAACAAGTACGGCGAAATCTTTTATTCACTACTACACAACTCTATTTCGTTCGGTACGTATTGAATTCTTGTAGCTTTGTTCTAGGTGTTTTACTGGCTGGTCTTTTAGTCAGTTTAAAATTGGTCCTTATGTGCCTAATTTTAAGAAGTATCTCAGCTGAAATAAGCTTTGTTGGTACCTAACTGAGCCTTATTTTTTAATTTTGGACGCTTTTTATTCCTTTTATTACGGACGTTTTTAACGTGCACGCATTTTTACATCATTCTCACATATATAATAATTTCAACATTAATGATGTAACGAATATTTTGTAACAATTTTATGATATAAAAGTTCGTGGAGTTTCTTGCCCGTTCTTCTCCATAGTTCCCTACTGCGACGTGGAATTGGCAACTAGCTTCATTTTTCTGACTGACTGACCCCTTGACAATTCAAAAATTCCTGTAATTGGTTTATTTAATATAAATTCTTTGCAGTTTGAGTGTGTAAGAAAACACTTGTCATCTAATCATGCAATCCTTGATTTTGTTCAGTACCTAGTTATGTCTCTGTGCCTGTGGTATGCCTATGTCTGTGCCTCATAATGGAAAAAGAAAAGATGAGGCAGATTTTCCCACGCTTCCACTAGCTGTTCGAAGTCTAATACAGCAGTAAAACACTAGATGCATATTTCACAATTACGCGTAATGAAAAGTGACAGGCTGTTAGCGCTGTGCCTAATAGCATAACACCGTACTATCAGATTGTCTCAGGTAGCTCTTGTATATAAGTAGGACGGACATGATAGCAATATATACTATAAAATATTTATATATTTTTAATTATATTTCGTTACTATTATTTATTTTAAAGTATGTCATAGTGCCACTTAGATTCTATTCTATAAGTACGAGTATGTTTTAATTTTTTGCATGTTGGCACCTTGTTTTTATATTAAACTTGTTTTTGTATTCAAGTAATTTGTTATCATTAAATTGTGCTATGTCTTTTGTGTGCACTAAATAAATGGTTTATCTATCTTATCTATCTCTCTGCATGGGGTGTATTCACTACAGGTAATAGCGCCTTAGGTAGGCAAAAATCAACCAAGGCAGTATGACAATTTATGGTAAAAATTATTAGTCAAGGCTTTAGACTTTTTATGATAGTCAACTCAAAACAACTACAACGTGATTATGACGTGGAAAAACAATTTTTTTCGAAGGTTGAGGTAATTAATATTAATTTTTCAGCCTGCTAAGCTTTTAACCGTATCCGTTTCAAATGTTGGATAGATGTCTTTTTTTTTTTCATAACATAATCAGCTATATTCCCACTGCTGGGGCACAGGCCTCCTCTCTTTAATGGGGAGTGGCTTGTAATCTACCACGCAGGCCCAGTACGGGTTGGTAGATGCCACATGTCTACGAATTTTTTGACGGATTTGATGCCAATTGTGCCTGTCAATTCACGAATATATTTCTAAAGATAGGAACATCACAAGTAAATAACACGCAAGTTGAGTGAGCGATGCAACATTAATATTCCGCACCGCGTCTTCGATATTTCACCAAGAAGTTTAGGGGAACCAAGTGAAAATACGTTCCGGGAAAATTCCGTTTAATAATGGTCCCGCGAATTGTATGGAATTCTTTTATTACTGTACTTACGTGCTTTTTCGAATCATAGTGAATCTTTCTCAAAACATAAGTTTTTCTGACTTATCGATCGCTACGACATGTCACAACAACGTCAACTCGTACCTTAAGCCATTCTTTTGTTTAGGTAGAGCTTTCAAAATGAAAAAAATATTTCATTTTAAAAACTACCAAAAAACAAAAGGATGGCTTATTAAACAAACGTTTATTTCAGGCGCTACACGTTTACAGTACATAAAACAACACTTGTTCCTGAAATTAGAGTGAACCGCACGACCGCAACACTCGTTAGATCAGACAAAATATTCAAACAATAAATGCGAAATCCAACCGCAAACTTTTACGCCCACGACAAAATGGCTTGAATTCTAATAACCTAAAACATATTTACTAGCATACCCGCCATTCGAAAACTAAATTAAACAATGTTTTTTTATAAATTTTATTACACAAACATTCAGTAAAAGTTCAGTGCTCACAGAATACTATTAGACTTGATGACATTCGGAATTCGAGAAATTTCGGTTTTTTGCTGGACATTTTCACGGCTGTCCGGCAAAATGGGGAAAATGTTGGCCCACTAAATATTCGCTGGTATATTATTTGTGGTCGAGCCATTAATATTGTCGCGTTGTCAGCTCAATGAATCGAAATTAAATATAAAAAACTTTTATTGCCAGTTTTGAACCTGATAATGCGTTCAACTCCAATTCGGGTTGTGTCAGAAACAATTTTTGCACTTATGACATTGGTGAAAATAATTGATATTTTTTTATGCGGTCCCATCTGGTTATACTAGATTTCGGTCAGAAATATAGTTGAAAAAAAGCTAGGTTGATGGTAAATGAATTTGAGAACATGCGCTGTTTTAAATTTAAACAAATACTGAACTTTGTTAACTCCTTTGGAAAGAATCTCTTTTAAAGGCAATAAAATGTGTCGCTCATTTGGAGAAACATCGACGTACATGTATTTTTTCCCAAAAATTTGTTAAATATGACAAAGCACTTAGAAAGCGTGTTTACATTAGGAGAAACAGACGTAAAAACAAAGTAAAGTAGCAGTTACGTCGATGTTTCTCCAAATGAGCGGTATATCCTCATTGAATACGACGCAAACAGCTGGTTCTTTACATTTTCCGAGAACTATCGCTCGCAATAGTATAATTTGAAATTATTAAGAGATAGTACCTATTAACGTCTGCAATAGTGCCCCTTTAAGCAGGGTATGTGCTTAAATTAATTCAAGTTATGCCGGTCGGACGCCCGCTGTTCAAGGACTTGTCATCTCCAGATAGCCCGGTCGGTTGGACGTGACAATCCTAACTCCAGTCCGGACACTTACTGCCATTTCTTGTTCGGATTTCCTCATTACTGATTATGTCCGGAATTCTGAAGCCCTTTCTTGTAAGGTTTAAATTGAATACGCCAGATTTGAGTTGTGAAGTCGTTGTGGAGATTTATTAAAGTGCGGGTGGAAGGACTAATTCTTGGACGAAAGTCTTGGAATTGTGTGGTGACTTATAAGATTGTAGAAAAAATAATATCGACCTCAAATTATCTAAAGTAGGTGCTGTTCGAAAAGATATGAATTTTAGATTTCATCCCTAATCTCTTTTTCATATCAATTAAATTTTTTACTGAACAAATACTTTATATATAACATTATTAGGAAGGTGCATTTGTTGGAATAAATTTTGCTCGGACGAGGATAATTTTAGTCAAATATATATGTGAAGTTTCTAAACTGAAACCGACTGACTGAATACTGGTATTCAGCTGCCTCCAGTTAGATTTGAAGCCAACCCTGACATAGTTGGGAAAAGGCTAGGAAGATTGGTTGATTTTTATGAAGTTGTGGCGACAAACAAACCGCCACATGCGAACTACGCATCGTACTGACGTCACGCAAAATCCTGTATCCCACAAGCAGAGTTTACCGCGCAACTAGTACAACGTCCTGAGGTCAATTGTCGGGTAGATGCCCACCAGACACGACAGCCGTCTGGTCGGAGGATCCATCCTTTTCTATGGAGGATGAGTGAACTTACACCCTATTCCTCATGCCCCATAAAATTTTCAGTATCATCTCGATAGATCGAAATATCTTACCTCAAGTACAAGTACATCTTAGTGCACTTAAGAAAACACTTCCAATCAATGGCAGCAAAGGCGTGAGTAGGTTGTTTTAAAAGTTTTATTACATCCTGCTGACTCTCGGGGAAAGATCGAACTTACAACTCTACACTGTTTTTCTTAAAAACGATATTAGCTCAGCTTGCAATTCAATCTAATATATGTATAGTCTCGATATCCAATAAGTTTTAGTGATTTTAGATAATGGCCGACGATTTACTGTCGGATTGAATAAAATGAGAAAATAACTTGCTAAATGTAGGTGTACGACAGGTTAAACCTCTGACTTACACTGGCGACTTACACTGGCACACGGGCGAATGCAAGTGTGATGTTATGTGTGTGTGAATAAAATGCAGATGTAAGGAATATTTTTCGCAGTAGGTTCTAAGACGCTATTTTAGATTTCATGTAAGTTTTACATGAAAGTGACATAATGGACTTATCGATTTCGTTTCTTAGTCTTAGATCATCAACTAATCGGCCATCGCATTTACGTTGCAGGATTATAAATGATATTCTTTATTTCGGACTCCAATCCTTAGAGTATTAATAACAATGACTACTATAACATCTATCTACTACTCTCTCTCTCTATTATGCAACCCTTAATATATTTTTATTCTTCATTAATTCAGTATAAACAGAACTTAATATAATATAATAATTTACCAAGTACTCGTATGAACATGAAAACAGGCCGACAAAAATAAACACTTCAGCACAAAACATTTTCAGCCTAATAATCTATTTAACAGACAGATCTTACAGAATCTTTGCACAGACATAACACTAAACAGAAATGTCCATATAAACACATGACCTCTTCACTTGGTCACTCCATATTCAGCTGTCCACACATAAAATTGTCACGTCACTGCCAAAGGAACGTCGTAAAAAAGAAAAATAAACGCGTTGACGTAAAGTCAACTTGTTGCTGTCGTGTCAGCCGTGTCGTCACGTCGCGTCATGATTGTCAACGTCAGCTGTGAGGTTTTCAAATTATCGTTCGTGTTTTGTTTTTTTGATAATCTTTTTGGTACCTGATCTTTTTGGTAAGGTGGGTACTGATTTAAAGAATTCATGTAATTACTTAATGGTTTGAAATAAGAGGGCTCGTGGCTAATTAATAACAGCCGCACGAGTCGATGGAAGGTTAAGCTACACTTGCCGCGGTCGGTCTGTAGATGGATGACCATCAATTATATACCGAGACCGCTCCGTGACTCGGAAAGCACATTAAACCGTTGGTCCCGGTTGTCATTTATAGATCTTTGACAGTCATTACGGGTAGTCAGAAGCCCGAAAGTCCAAACCCAGTAACTGCGTTGTGTAGGTCGCGTGCTGAGTTACTAACCGCACGCGCAGGGACCAACTGCGCCCGATGTTGCTTAACTTCGGTGATCGAAACGAGAACCGGTGTTCTCGACATGGTATAGACGTTAGCGAGAGTGCAGCCGAAATTACACAATCAATGCAAGTGGGCAGCTCTCCAACTACGACTAATTTCTGTAATTAGATTAATTGATCCGTCGCAATCACTATGTCTTAATATGTCACAAGTAGTGACCACGACTCTGTCTTGAAACATTGTCCATCATCTAGCTAGACTGTCAGAGGCGATAGCTAGATCGATCCTTTTTTTTTGGGTGGGAAATTATCAAATAACTTCTCCCGCTCTGGGCGGAGGGTGCGTCACACTTTTACTGACTAAAACCCACCCGTGTTCCTTCAGTTGCCTGTGCCAGGGGTCACGGTATCTCTTTCGAATAACCTGCGACCCTGGCAGGCATCGGCCCTAGCAGACCCCGTCAGTTAGTGCTGAAATCTCTTTGAGGCGCGCGTGGAACACAACACGCCGTCGACCTGGGCCTGGTCCTTACCGGACGGCGAGCTGCCCATTACTCGCCGTCCGCATGCCCGCGCCTACGGTGGCCGAATGAAAGAACGGGTGGACGATGGGGACGGAAATAATTAGTAGAGTGGCGACTGTGTACCAAAAGGTGCAGCCAAAAATGCTAGAAAAAATGCTTAAAATGTTCATTATCTACAATTATTAAAACAAAATAGATTTTATCAAAAAGCCAACGACACGCGGTATTCCCAGGCGGTCACCCATCCAAGTACTAACCACGCCCGATGTTGCTTAACTTCGGTGATCGGAACGAGAACCGGTGTACTCAACATGGTATGGACGTTGGCGACGGTGCATCTGAAATGACTCTTCACTATCAGTGCATTCTGGCACCTTTCCAACTACGATTTATTTCTGTAATTAGATTGATTGAACTTTTGAACTTGAAACCATGAATCCATACATTTTGACAGCGTAAGTATTGCAATTTTCTGTGAAGCAGCATATTTTTGATATCTTGCGAATTTCTTTTTACGAATTTCAAAAAACCCTTTCTTAGTGGATCCTACTCTTCACAAAGAACACACCCTCCAAATTTCTTGTCTCTAGGACAAGTGGTTTAGGCTGTGAGTTGATATATCAGTCAGTCAGAACTTTGAATTTTATATATTTAGAATATTTTACCAAGAACCCAACAAAACGTCATTAAAGATTTTCTGTCATATATACCTAGGTATTTCTTTACAACTAAAATAAAATATATTTTATCAAAAAGCCAACGACACGCGGTATTCCCAGGCGGTCACCCATCCAAGTACTAACTGCGCCCAATGTTGCTTAACTTCGGTGATCGGAACGAGAACCGGTGTTTTCAACATGGTATGGACGTTGGCGATGATGCAGCAGAAATTACTCTCCACTATCAGTGCTTGTTGGCAGCCTTCCAACTAGGATTTATTTCTAAATCTAAATTAATTGTTCATTGATTGGATACAACCAATACAATTACATTTGAAACTGCATAGTTCTGCCCGTGACCATGAACTTCATACGTCAACTAAGCTATCGGAATTTAACTGAACGTTCGTTCATTCATCGTGCAGTATGAGGACAGTTCCAGTACCATTTGATTGGTTAATATTTTGAGTATAATAGTACATAGCTTAGAAACAAAAAAGAAACGACGTATGAACTGTGTGAAAGATGATGTGGCTAGAAAGGGGGTCAAGTGAAGAAGACGAAGACATGCCGCGCCGAAACAAAATAATTGAGACAATATCAGCTAGCAATATAGGATTATCCGGAAAAGAACCGGAGTTACCGACATAGCTTGCAGAGTGAGCAAACTAAAGTGGCAGTGGGCTGGCCACGTCTGTCGAAGGACCGATGACCAGTGGAGCAGACGAGTCCTGGGGTGGAGACCGCGTATCGGCAAGCGTAGTGTGGGAGCTGGATGGACGGACGACCTAAAGAAGGTGGCTGGAGTTGACTGGATGCGGAAGGCGGAGCACAGGGTGTTGTGACGCAGTTTGGGGGAGGCTTATGTCCAGCAGTGGACTGCGATAGGCTGAGTTGATTGAATATGGGATACTGTCACTCCACCTATGGGTATAGCTAGAGTTATTATATGCTGGAATCAATAAGTCTGTTAGGGCAAAAGAATGAGCTTGCCATCATGTCAGAAAATGTCTCATTTCCGATCATTTTATATTAACTCATAATAATATATTGGTAAACCACCTCGTAGATAAACCAATTTGTTCTTCTATTGAATCGGAAATATATTCATTGGGGCGTAAATTTTTCCTGCCGATCTCATTCAATGTGATCGCTACTGGCTATTATAAATGAGAATCGGAGTATTAATAATTTGTTGTACAGGATCATCGGAGCAGAAGCTATGGACGTATTTTATGTAGAAAGGATTTCTTGGAATGTTCGTGGAAGTTTCTTGGATGCTTGATGATATCTGAGTACTGGCCTAGTAAGATCATATCTGGTAGCAGTCTTCAAAATTCCATTTTTTTTTTAAATTTAAATCATATGCCTAGCTTCTCCCTACCTTTTGTGAGGTCGGCTTCCAGTCTAACCGGATGCAGTTGAATACCAGTGTTTTACTACCTAATACTGCCTATCTGACCTCCATAACCCAGTTACTGGGTAACACAATACCGTCAATATGATCCGTGCTTTTATCCAGTAAATTACATGCTTGGCGAGATAGTGTCACTCAAAGCATGAAAATAGTTCTGTTGCCATTGTGAGGTTAGTTTTTTGCCTTATGTTTAGCTGCTGAAGACACAGGTAAGAACATTAGTTAAAAACTGAATATTGGACGTATTTATTTGATCAACTAGATAATATCGACCTAACAATTTTGAAGAAAAAGACAACATAATAAAATATACAATCTATGTTTACTTTTGACTTCATTTTTATACCTACAAATAAAGCTGTTCCTCCAAAATTACCATCATTTCTTATCAGCTGACGTCAGCTAAACAATGTCTGTGTATTTACATATACCACTTAGTTCGTAGTCGTGTGACTAACGCGATACCCCACTAGTTGGAAACACTACCTGTCCAGTGGCCAGCCTACACTGGAGGTAATGCTATATGCATATAAGATGCACACGGGAATACAATTTGGTGGAGGCGTCGGTCAAAGCCGCAACCGGGTGCTCGAATTTCAGGCATGCCCCTTAATGATTGACAATTGGTTTAAGTGTTATCTTGTAACACAACTACACGAGAGAAATTAACTAGAGAGCTGAGGCTTGGAGCAATTTAAGTGCAAGCACTTACATTTTCATTGAAGTCTGGGAGCCCAGAGTCCCGAGATATGTCAATGACCCAATAAAGCCGCGGACATTACCGATCCATCATAGACCTCATTCATTGCTGATCGAGGTCAAGTGCAGACACATTCAACAACAAAAAAACAACTTAAACTATTGGATGTAGAAGCATGACATACACAAAAGCCCATTTTACAACGAAGGCGAGAAATAAGGAAAGATTTTTGAAAATGCATCCCCTATAAGCGTTACCTAAATATAGGAAAAAAGTATGTATGGAAGTTCGTCATTTTTCGAATGGGAAATCCTATCGGGCACACAGCTTTTTTTTTTTTTTTTTTTTTTTTTTTAAGGATGGGAAATCATCCAATGACCCCTCCCGCTCTGGGTGGAGCGGAAGGGAGTGTCAGACTCTTACTGACTAAAACCCATCCGTGTTCCTTCCTTAGCCCTTTATGTTCCGGGGCAGCGGTAACCCTTTCGGACAATCCCGCTGCCCCGGCAGGCTTCGGCCCTAACGGGCCCCTCCATGTCTGCTGACATCTCTTTGAGGCGCGCGTGGAACACATACGCGCCGTCCGGCACGGGCCTGGTCCTGATCGGACGGCGAGCTATCGGGCACACAGCTTAGGATAGAAACGTGATAGTCTGAAGATTAACGGATCCGCTTCATCAGCAGCTCCAGGTTGCGAGTTAGCTTGGCATGTATTAATTCGAAGAGTTACGTCTTCAATTTGCTTTCGAGGTGAATCTTGAAACCAATATCTACTGACAGAGAAATGAAATTGAGTGGGAAAATCGGGATTCAAATTGAATTACATACAGGAAAAAAATATCCAGATACTCCAATTTTGGGTAATTGGAATAATTAATAATTAACAGTTAGTATACATTTTTTTTACAAAGTATATTTTTTGACTTGCCTGTGATCGTTATCAAATCGGTAGCATCGTAAAGAAAACTCCAACTGAAACCACTTAAAATCCAAAATTCATGTCCGACTCAAAGGACCAATGAAACAAACTAACAATTTCCATTTCCATATCGGTACCAAAAGTACTTAACTTCAACCCAATTTGTTAAAAAAAACCTTTCGCTGTGTGATTTGCAAACAAAATTTTAGGTATTTGATAAAACGATGTTAACGAGCGGCGTCGGGGGAAATGATGGTAGTATAATATTTTAGAAATTTTACTCCACTTTCTTGTTACTTAATTTTTATTATGGCTTGATGATATGTCATTTACGAGCACTTCGGGTATGATTGATTGCTTCACTCTTGATTTTAAAATTATTTTGTTGATTGAAAAATAAACATTATTATAGCATAAAACATTTGGAAGAAAGATGAACTGGAAACGTTGCAATTGATGAAAATGTCCCTTACCTTAATTTGCAATTTAATATTGCCAATATTGCTTCAGCAGGTGCAGTGGTGGCCCAGTGGTATCGGCCGCGACTTACGAGTTGTAGGTTGTAGGTTCGAACCCAGACAGGCGCTTTACTTTGTGTAAATTATTTCATCACCACTGCTCTTAAAACGGTGAAGGAAAACATCGTGAGAAAACCGGTATGTCCTAGACCATAAATTCGAAGACATGTGACATCTACCAACCCGCACTGGGCCCGCGTGGTTTATTACGGCCCACTCCCACTCACAGAGAGGGGGCCAGTGTCCCAGCAGTGGGGACATTATAAGCTGATTATGATTATGATGAATATTGTTTCAAGCTTGAGGTTTGCCAGAGAGCAATGAAGCGCAGCATTCTTGGAGTCAGATTAACGGGCCGTATTAGGAACACAGTGCTGCGCTCCAAAATACAAATCGCCGACCTCACCCAAAGAGTAGCCAAGAATAAATGGAAGCGAGCGATAATGGAAGCGTTTGCCGCAACTTGCACGACTCACGGGCCAAATCTACCACCATTTGGATCCCATCGTCCAACAACATCGAGGCAGACCCAGGAAAAGATAGCGAGACGAGCTTGATGCCTACAGACAGGATTGGTCTACACTAGCTCAAGACATTGAGAAGTGGAAAGGAGAAAGGAGGCCTGCAGTGGGACAACATAAGCTCTAAAATAAAATAAATAATATTTTAAGTAAAAGTTGGTTAATAAAACAAAATCACACTACAAGCGTCTTCAGCCCCGACCCTTGCTCGAGCCAGCCCGCGCAGCTGAGCCTGTAGTTTTAAATTCGCCCCTAAACACTAATAATAATACCGATCCAGCCTGTCCCTTGCTGTCCTCTTCCAGCGACGCCCTGAGCCGAGGTCCGAACCCCGCAGGGGGTTACCCTTAGCGCTGTCGCTTAGTTTTTAAGTTATTGTTTGCCCTGGCTGGAGGCCTTAATTCGAGGCATCCACAGGAAAGTCCGGTTAAGCAGTAGCCATCCTCATAAAGGATGAACTGCGAGATGCCATAGTTAAAAAAAAAAAAAAGAAACAAGCGTCTTCAGAAACCTAAACATTTTGCGGTTTTTTATTTGCTGCCTGTCTGTCTATAGGATTTTAGTTTTTTTGTTTTGTTACAACTCTGGTAATTAGGTAAAGACTGAGTCATCCACTGAATCGTTTAGTATGCAATAACAATCTGCTGATTCACGTAGGTTCATCCATTAGGGCCACTTCTGTAGAACCCGTTGTTTAGACCCAAATCTTGATAAGATCTAAAGTTAATAAGCCGTAACTTTACATTAAATCAACTAATTTTTAAACTTTAGATAAACATTAAAATAAAGATGATATAACGTCCACATAAATCTATTCCAATTCATAGGCCGCAGTTAGATGGCGCGAAAAATTTCCTGCAGCCACCGCGCGGCGGCCGTGCGGAAGTTGGAAGCCAGGCAGGCACTTTACTTTGTGTATTTAATTTCATCACCACTGTTCTCAAAACGGTGAAGGAGGAAACCGGCATGTCCTAGAAACAAAAAATTCGGTCACATGTGACATCCACCAACCCGCACTGGGCTCGCGAGGTGGATTATTTCCCACTCCCTCTAACAGAGAGGACACCTCGCCTGTGTCCCAGTAGTGGGAACATTATAGGCTGATTATGTATAATCATAATAATAATGTTCAGCCTGTACTGTCTCACTGCAGCAGGACAAATGCTTCCCTTAACTTTTGCACAACATAATTGTTTTTTTTTTGTTAGAAAATTGACTAGAGTAGGTACCAGCTAGAAATTAAAATAAATTATGCCAGATGGCTCTAAAGAATATGTGCAAGCTTGACAATTTAATAGACGTATGTGTGGAATTGCGGTCTTAACCATGCTAGCTACAAACATAGACATAAAAGCTGTTCTTCATGCCGTAACGAATAATACCCCAATTTTTTGGTCCTCTCTCCCATTTCCCGTACAAAAAAAAACATCAGCACACACTTCTCAACAATCACCGAAGAAAAACCCAGTCATATTGCTAACATTTGCGTTATACCCACCAGAAACAAAACCTTATCTGTTATAATAAATCTTAGCGCATAACTCATTCGCAGGTGCACTAGACTTGACTATAAAGGTTATGGCTGTAGGGATGGGCAGAACAATATTTTACGTGAGTTCGCCATTTGTTCGTAGCGACTTCATTTACTTACTCGTTATTATTATCATATTTTGTTAGGTGCGTGTGTGTGAAGGAGCATTTATTAGAGACACGTGCATTTTTGTATCTGCGTGAACGCGCGTAAATATTTTTGTAATATTTTTAAAGCGCTACAAGGTTATTTTGGCATAAACAATAAGGTATTCAGAAGGCTGTTGAGGGTGCCTCGACAGAAGGGAAAAAGCAAAAATTCGTTTATTTACCGTAACGGAGAGAAAGACCAAGTTCGGGGAAAATATGCATCACATCCACGCAAAACGGCCATTGCTTAGCATAATGCTAAGACCTGTACGAGACAGAGCCCCAGAGGTGATTTTTAGCGGCAGCCTCGTACGACGCGCGTCATGGAGGCCACTCTTTTCGTACATTAACCAAAGTCATTACTCAGTAAATAATTTTAACTATTTTAGCGTGATTATTACACTTCATTGAACATCATTATTTAAATTCCCATATCGTTTGGTTGTTATGCACAATAAAATAATTTACATTGTACGGTTATTATCGTTTGAACTAAATAGCAGGATCGAACAGTTAATTACCTAATTTAATATTATTTTATTACCTAAACGTATTACTGTGTTCGCGCATAATTTGATTTTGTTGGGGTTTCATACTGTTTTAAATGGAATTTCCATTTTGAAATTCCATTTTTTTAGCTATCACTACAGCTACAAAACGTTTCTTGATTTCATTTTTTTTTTTGTTTATTTTTTTTTAATAAATGTGTTTTTGGTCCTTCTAGTCCATCGTAAACAATACAGGGTGGCATACATCGACGTGCAACCTGTAACTATGGATTCATTACATGATTCTGAACCGAAGTTCTTCGTCGGTAATTAAAAAAAATTGCTGTTCCATTCATTTTGACCGCGTAGGTAATTTGACAGCAGATTTTTTTTTTCAACGGTTTTATTTTTTTTCGCAATTTTTACGTCTACAATTCATGGTTTCAGTTTGCGCATCAAGTCCCTACCACCCTAAAATATGTAATTTAGGCACTATCATAATGATTACCGCTTTACCGCTGCAAGACAAAGGTCTCTACGCAGTGAGCTAAAGTGAGCGAGAAAAAGCAGCAGTCCATGGTCCTTTGGTCGTTATTCCTTAATATAAGTGGCCCGGCCTTTATCCTGAAGTGGAAGTTACTAGCTAATAAAATTACATCACTTATTACGTTACTGGACATGTCCTTTGTTTTATCTTATTTCGTCTCACAACCTTAATATTTCTTTTCAACTTTCAACATTAATAAAGAAAATGATTGCATTAGCATTACAGCAAAAAAAATACACCTATGAACTAGAAAAGGAGAAAACAATGATTATGTTGCCAAAAGGCCCTCAGCTTAGCATAATGTTAGATGACAATACAAGGTGTGCCATCTGACATCATCATGACACTGATTTTCAGCTGCAACTCACGAGTGCCATACGCTAGAATAATAAACACATAGGGAAGTGTGCATCCGTTATAATAAACTAGCTTCCACCCGCGGCTTCGCCCACGAGGTATGTAGATATAAACTATCCTATGTCATTCCCCGGGATGCAATCTATCTCTCTGCCAGATTTTATCGAACTCCGTTCAGTGGTTTAGGCGTGAAAAGGTAACATACAGACTATATCTACAAAATAAACAACATAAGATGTCACATTTTCATAAGTAGGTAGGTATTCTACGTCACATAATCTTTATATAAAGGTACTTCCCAAGTACTGAACGTTGTGAATTTCACTTGTAAGACCTGATCGAAAAGTTTCAGGAGGGGAGCCTTGCAAATGACTTTAGGTTCGCACCCGAACAAAGAGCGTAATAAAAATGTCCGCGTAGTTAATTTGTTCTTACTTTTACGATTTCTGGTGCAGAGTGCGTAAAAAGTTACCTGTATTGAATAAATTATTATAATTTCAGCTCGTAAATACAATATGTTGATGGTTTTTGTTTAATTTTATTTACCATGTTTGCTAGAGAGATTTGATCTGAAAAATGCAGTTTTGTATCTTAAAAAAAAATAAAGGAATGTTTCTTTTGAGTACCATTTGCTGTCTTCAGTATTTAGAGTATTTTTCTTCCAGGTACGCTTCGAAAATTCCACGCTGTAAATCATCCTAACCAATTTTATAAATGCGAAAGTAAGTTTGTTTGTTTGTTACCTTTTCACGCCTAAACCACTGAACCGATCATCCTAAAATTTTGCAGGTGTACAGAAACGGACATAGGATACCTTTCATCCCAAAAAAAAGTGCTGTTCCCGAGGAAAACAACAATAATGTTATTATGATAATAGATAACACCGCATGTCTTTTGTCTTGATCGCAGATGAAGTCGCGGGCAACATCTAGTTTCCAATATTCATGATAACTAATTCACACACACAAAATTCGAATGTAAACCAAAAATAGTCCCGTAAAACTCAAATACCTATCAATCTACCATTTTGCAGCACCCTCACAGATCTAAAGTTACAAATTGATCGATCCTTAATCCGAAGTGCGTTTCAAATGGCATGTGATCCACGGATTTAGAGGGAAAAGTCCCACATGTACCAATCGACAGACATATTGTATGAACATTTTCAATTTCCGGCTATCTTTGTGACGTCATCTTTGAGGGACTTTGTTGACGAATATTTTGATCTCGTTCTTGTCAATTTTCTTTAGCAAATGTCTTCCTGTTTGTGGATGGAAATTGTTATTTCGTTATTATATCAGTCGTGGGTCTGTTCAGTTTTGTTGGGAAACTCGAATGGTGTATTTTGTTTATTTTTATTTTCTTGGTGAGTAGGGTACAAAGATCATTCAATTGTGCCTATTTTGTATGCCAGAATTGACTAATTTTTGTCACAGGAAAACAAGAAGAAGACATAGATAATTTTGATACTACAAAGAAAGAAAGAAAGAAAAACCATTTATTGCGACTCGTACAGGAGGATCACAAACTAAACTAAATACAGTAAAAAATAAACACAAGTAAAAAAAAAAATGAAACAAAATCCTATACGAGGCCAAAAGGCTCCTATCTCAGCATGATGCTGCGATATTTAAAAAATAAATGTCGCAGCGCTGGTATTCTGATAGGGCCCGCTTTGATGTCACGGGCATTTACAGAAGTAAATAAATAAAAAATTGTTTTAATATGTAAAAAAAAACTGGGGTAGACATTCAGAAAGTAATATAAAATCAAGTAGGGAAACTAGAAAATTCAAACTTGTACAGAGGCCAGCACATCAAGCTACCCCAATCTGTCAAATTTCTTTGATAGATTTTCAACTTTACTACAAAGGAATAAGGTTCATATTCGATTGGGAAAATTTGACAGATTGGGGTAGGTTGATGTGCTGGCCTCTGTACAAATTCAATTGCAATCTCATCTTAGCGGCAATATGGCAAAAAATGGTCAAAAGTATTGGTGAATTAGAGGATTTGACAGATTCAGGCTTAGGTTAGAGTGCAAATGTTTCTAAAAAATACGGGAATTGCCCTCAGGTAACCACTAACTAAGAAAAAAACCTATATCATTTAAACTAACAATTTTTCAACACCTGTATTCATGACTTAATACTAAAGAAAACTTGTAATTTTTTTAATAAAACGACTCGTTTTTATAAGGGTCCCTAGAGTTCTAAAAGACACTTGAGTGTTGGTAATCCAGGTAAATCCCATACAATTGTCTTTGCAAACTGCTACTTTATCTTCGGCGGTTCTTTCAATTGAACAATGTTATAAAGTTTTATATTGTAAAGGAAATTTTATACGGCTTTCGATGCGTCGATGTCCCTAGCAACCTGTATTTTTAGGTTTTTTTTTTTTATAAAACTATGTTTAGTAGTTCATTTTTAATTTGGTATTTAACAAAATGTAAAATCTAAAATCCTTTCCAAGGCAAATCTGTAATACTAGTAACTTTTTTTTTTAATTGTTCGAAGATTATTTTATACTCCTAATTATTTTTCTCCACCAAATTGCCTAGTACTACAGATTTTCATTTGGAAAAGCAGCCTATCAAAAATTAGCCCCATCAGTTTAAAAAGAATCCTCCAGAAAATACACTTGGCCAAGCGAATTAATCTTGATAAGTGTGATGCGAAAAAACTTTCTAGAAGAGGCAACTTATGTCTCAGCAAAGCGGAAAACTTTCCAATCGGTTATGGAGGGATCCATTAAGAAGAATCGTTGAATTTTCAGTTTTCTATCAGACCAAAACTTTGTCTGCCAAGTTTTCGTAAGAATATGCAAATGTTGCCAGCATCGGGTGGGTTAACTATGAAAGATCATCATCATCTGCCTAGCCGCCATTTCCCAACTATGTTGGGGTCGGCTTCCAGTCTAACCGGATGCAGCTGAATACCAGTATTTTACATGGAGCGACTGCCTATTTGACCTCCACAGCCCAGTTACTGGGTAATACGATACCCCTTGGTATTGTAAGACTGGTTGTCAGACTTTCAGATTTTTGACTACCCGTAACGACTGTCAAAGATATACGAATGACAGCCGGGACCAACCGCTTAACGTGCTTTCCGAGGCACGGAGGGGTCTCGGTATGTCAATATGGTCACCCATCCACAGATCAATTGCGGCAAGCGTAGCTTAATCTAATTGATCGACCTTTGCGGCTGTTATTATTTTAGCCTCGGACCCCTCGTTGAGTATGAAAGATATAGTGACATACTTGTTTAAAGAAGAAAGAAAAAACATTAATTGCTACCTACTAATAATGTTTAGTGGATGACAGTTGAATTACCCACTTTAATTAAAAACTAAACCAACACTTGGGCGTACACGCAACGCATATAAATGAGGAACAAACAAAATTGTACACAATTAGAGAACCAAATGAACCCCTAGTGAAATGCTAATGCCTTCCGCAACTCACACTGTTTCACTACAAAGCAAATATGCTTTCTAGTTCCCGGAATCTTTGTCGAGATGTATTAGTTTGGTTTGCATGTCAGGAATAATGTGGATAAAGTGGTGTTTAAAGGCAGTTTGGTGGGTTGTAGGAGTAACGAACATGAGAGTGAACAGGCATCTTCTGGGCTGGCTCGTTCCATCGTAGACCTCATTCATCACCTTCCATTAGCCGAGATCGAGGTCAACAGCAGTACCATTTCGCAAAAAAAAAATATTACAGGCTGGCAAGGACATCGACCCGCAAACTGTAACCATGAATTCAGCATATGATAGTAGACCCGCTAGCGTAGAAAGGTTTCGTCGGTTACCAAAAAAAAATCTGTTGTTTCATAGACAATTGCTATACCTAACGCAGTCAAAGGTATGGAAAAGCAAAAAAAATAAAAAAAAAACTTTGCGCTTCCATTATGCGCAGGGTACGCACCAGTCAGAACAGCATCCTGAAAACTATAGCTGATAGGTGGGACAGCCCCATACTGGGACATTATATACGCCTACATAGGTACCACTGTGGCGTTTGTGTTGTTTTTCTGGTAAATGTAAATACTAACACTAGTTTTTAAGTAGTACGATACAATAGAAAATCAATTGTGTCTCATTAGCGGAGGTTAATGAGATAAAGATAAAGTTTTAATTTTTCTGAAAAGTTGAATGTTCTACAGCTACCTATGCTCGTCTAATCTAAACAGTTCAAAGAAATGCTCCTTAAGAGCGTTTACACCGTACGGCATTTCATAGAAACTTATAAGCCCTTGTTTTTCGAAATGAATAAACCGATTTAATGAACTTCGAACGCATAAACAGGATACAAAGGTCTAAAAAGTTTGTAAACAACATTTTCGAAATGTCTTATTTAAAAAAAGATAACTGGAAATCTCTGTTTCTATAGACAATTTAAAATTGTTCTAATTTGGCTTTAATACTATTTATTATTCGAAAATGTTCTTAACTAACTGTCAAGACCTTTTTATCCTGCTTATGCGTACGAAGTTTCATTAAAATCGGATCATTCGTTTCGAAAAACGAGGGTTTAAAAATTCGTATGAAATGCCGTACGTCGTTTACAAAAACTAAAAACGCCAAAACGGATCAAAAGCCTTCCTCAAAAATAGTTTATCGCCTCGAAAATTCGACTCAACGCCTTTGAGAAGCTTCTCAGACAAATCGATGTGGTAAATAAAAGAGTTTGTTGAGGACACTCCATATAAAAGGTAAAAGGTGGATGGCCACTTCTCGTACTCGGGATTCGCAGAATCATCCGTACAAAAGTCGATTATTGCCGAACAACCCCGACTGTTGGTTTTCGAATTTCAAGTTTGTGTGAGCGTCTTTTGTTGGCTTGGCACAAATTATTCTAATCAATTTGGCAATTTCGACTTTGATGGTTTATTGGTTTATGTAGCAATGACGGCCTTTTTGTTGCTAAAAAGAAGTGTTGCTAGTTGCCCTAGATGAGGCAGGTCTGCACCTGCAGGTGCCTAAGCATCTAAGAATTAATCAACTGCAGACCACTGCTCGACATAGGCCTCTCCCGGACTGCGCCACAACACTAATAATTTAATTTCTGATTTTATACTCTAAAGATACTCCATGCATAGTCCGCTCCTTGCGCGCTGAGCGACATTGAATTTGTAGACCAGCCCGACTGTCAGTGTCCACCGTTCCGACTCTCAGTGTCCACTGTTCTGACTGTCAGTGTCCACTGTTCCGACTGTCAGTGTCCACTGTTCTGACTGCTGTCTAACAATACCTTTAAAATATCCAGTCCATTTGCTCTTTATATAGAAATCTAAGGACCAAATATACAAAAAAGTTTGTCTATCAGGAAAATATTTATTTCGTGCCTACCTAACATCCTAGATACGTTCGATATGTTCTTCACTTTTGGTATATTTATACGTAGCGAGACAACTACGTTTCGAGTTAGACTGGATGACTAGGTAAAATTAAAGATAGTTTAATCCTAAATCTCTCATTTAAGTTTAAACAATTTACCTATAATAAACTAGTGATTTTTCGACGTGACAAAACTTCGAGATTTTTACATTTTATGTAATTTTAATATTAATATACACATAAACCTTCCGGAATTCTCTAGTGTTGTATAATTTAGAAGAAAACGTGGTCGCACATACAGACACAAAGAGCGACTTTCATTTGTAATATGTAGGTATTTAATAGATTTAGTGAAAGGAATATGACAGCCAAATAAAAAAAACACAAATAGATTTTTTTCAGTTTAGTTTTAGCACGGTTTTACATAAACCTTCTTGTGTACACCTATTAGCACATTTAAAGAAAACTTCCTTACATTTTATGCTTACAGCCTGTAGTGGTAGAAACTTAAAGGTAACTTAACTTCTTTCAAATTTACCAGTAGTAGTCTAGTTCTTAAATGAAACTTCCCTAAAGACATGTAGTTCCGAAACGACATTGGAAACTTTTATCTTCCGACAAGGCTTGAAACTGTTTCCTACCGTGTAAGGCATATTACTAATTTTACTATTAACCTTTTCAACAGAACAAAGTTAAAGAAACTCCAAACCTTAGTGCTTAAACTTGTGAACTTTAACTTAAGTAAAGCGTTTGTACTTATAGTATAGAAAGTGTGTTTTGATTTTATTTTGTTTTTAATTAATTTTATTTTAATTTTGATTTTATAGTATTGCGATTTTATTTAGATTTTTTATTTTGATTTTATTTATATGGATATTTCTCTGAAATAAATGATTTGATTTGATTTTGAATAGGACGAAATTTAAGCTTCTGTATGTAAGACTTTGAGTTTATGAAAATGTGTATGGTGTAAGTGATGTCCAGATGAGGCATTCCTGCAGGGTCCATCTTTTTTTTTTTAGGATGGCAAATCATCAAATGACTCCTCCCGCTCTGGGTGGAGCGGAAGGGAGTGTCAGAATCTTACTGACTAAAACCCATCCGTGTTCCTTCCTTAACCCTTTATGTTCCGGGGTAGCGGTAACCCTTTCGGACAATCCCGCTGCCCCACAATCCCGCTGCCCCTGCAGGGTCCATCTACCTAGCTATTTCTCAACCATGTTGGGGTCGGCTTCCAGTCTAACCGGATGCAGCTGAGTACCTGCATTCCTGCAGGGTAATTGTTTGTAATTAGGTATATATTATCTTCTTATATATAAAAATGAATCGCTAAATGTGTTGCTAAGCGCAAATCTCGAGAATGGCTGGACCGATTTCCCTAATTCTTTTTTTATAATATTCCTTGAAGTACGAGGAACCATCCTCGTACTACTTATAGAGAAAAAAAAAAATGTTCGAAAAAAAATGCACCCTTGAGAAGCTGGGGCGGGCCGCTAGTTATTTATAGTTTTAATAGGTTTATGCGTATCGTTATATTTATAATATTTATTCTTCAATTTTCATTATCATGCACCTACCACTGTTTGTCTCTGCATCACCTAAAGGTTAGAAAATGCCTATGGCATTAAGTCCGCCTCTGTACATTTATGTGCTTGAAGTATTAAATAAATTGCGTAACACACTAACAGTAGCAATGGCTTTCATTTTGACATTTCAACAACATTCATTGCGTTATTTACGTTGTTGAGCAGACAAATTTTTGGAACATATGAAGCAATGGATTAGCAATATTCTTCAAAATGATTCAGATTTTTATTGAAAGTGTGACAATTAGGGTGCTGTATTTTAAAGAACTTTCTCATTTTAATCTCAGTTCTATCAACAACATCATTAAATCAGCCGTAAGACGTCCACTGCTGGACATAGGCCTCCCCCAAGCACCGCCACTTGGACCGGTTTTGTGCTCCTCACATCCAGCTAATTCCTACGTCCTTCACATCGTCATCGGCAAATTCACAAATAGTCTGATAAGAGCTTTTTTCTGAAAAAGCTGGTGAAAAATCAGATGCAAGGTAGAGAATGTTCTATATTTTAGATAATTTTGTACCTATTATTTATAAAATCGTAACTTTTCGCGGAACATATTTTATATTGTGCTTTATTGATGGTTATGTAGAGAAAGGGGAAAGAGACATGGATCGCTCCGTAAAAAATTGTTCGTCTAAATAATAATATTTGTCGCCATATTGTGATACTGCTGTCTAACGAACAGATTTATCACGATTTTTTTTTTAGATTTATTTACGTATCGCTCGGATATCCGCAATCCAGACCGAACCAAGTTTGATCGTGAATCAAAAGGCCCTTCGCCCAAGGCGACTTTTTGTAGCAGCATCTCTAACAACGCGTGTTAATCGCATTTGCAACGCGCTACAGAAGCGATGCCAACTCTCTACTAACGCGGTACAGCATCGCGACTGTATCGATGAAAACGCGCGACCGCGTGACTAATGTTGCCTCAACGGAGTCCATCTTGCAACTGTGGTATTTTTGTGCCGTTACTGAATCGCGTTTGCATCGCGACAGAAGCGCGACAGTATCGCGTTTGCAACGCGACTGAGAATCGTAGTGTGGGCGAGGGCAAACAGCTAGCGACCGCATCGCGACTGTATCGATACGAACGCACGACAGTATCGCTACTGCATCGCAACAAAAAGTCACCATGGGCGAGCACAATTGATTGAATATCATTGTTAAAGGAATATCAATAAAATTCACAGTTGATTGAATATTTTTACAGAAAATGGATTACTAAGCATTCTATCGAAATAATTATTAATTAGATATGTTAATTTGCACAAAGAGATCAGAGGCAGTTCTGCATATATTATACAGACACGTTTGCCACTTGACCTTGGAGGATACAGATTGCATGCTCTAATTAGTCAGTGCACACTTAGCATTTCAGATATCAAACCGTATTTAGCTAATTAGTAGTTCACCTGAAGTGATAATTATGATAACTACGTCTGTGATCATTGGGCGTAATGTTTCGTAATGCTTAATTCAAGGACCACCTAACTACTAGCTATACGACATTTACATTATCAGCCTATAATGTTCCCACTGCTGGGATACAGCCTCCTCTCATGACGAGTGTGCCAAAATCTGTACGCGAGTCCAGGCGGGTTAGTAGATGTCACATGTCTTCGAATTAATTACTAGGACAGGCCGGTTTCCTCGCGATGTTTTCCTTTACCGTTTTGAGAGCAGTGGTGATGAAATAATTTTAATTATTTATTTATTTATTTATTTATTTATTTATTTATTTATTCATTTATTTATTTATTTATTTATTTATTTATTTATTTATTTATTTATTTATTTATTTATTTATTTATTTATTTATTTATTTATTTATTTATACTTTATTGTACACCACAAAAATACATAACAAAAAATGTATCGATCACAAAAAAATATACAATGGGCGGCCTTATCGCTTTCTGCGAGTTTACTCAAATTAAAGCGCTTGTCTGGGTTCGAACCTACGACCTACAACTCGTAACTCTACATACGACATTATAATTGGACAAACAACTCATAACATCTGGGTATATGAGCGATGAATCTCAAAATAGTTCCAATTGAACTTCCATATTGGAACAGTTTTTCTATTTTTATGCCCTACAGCTGAATGTCATTTACGGGAGGAAACGGACGTTACGCTGTCGAGTGGCCATCATACCTGTGCAATCAGAATCTGTATATCTAAAGAACTATAATATACCTATGTATGACACAGTTCAACAACCTTTTTGTACTTAAAACTAATATTGTTCTGAGATTGTAAAAAAAATGGGTGTATATTTTTAACCGACTTCAAAAAGGAGGAGGTTCAATTCGATTGTATTTTTTTTGTATATATGTTACGCGATATCTCTGTCAGTTGTGGATTGATTTCGAAAATTCTTTTCTAAAGGATAGGGTAATGGGAAGTTTTTGCGTATTATTTTTAATCCACTTTGTGTATCTTGATGATTTTGTTTCTATTTTTTACATAGCAACTAGTGGTACTTATACGAATTGGTAGGTAGCTTAACTAAACGTGAAAAATAAAAAACTTTTTCAAAAAAATAGTTGTTTTTATCTTATTTTCATGAGTCATCGATCCACTGTGCACTGCCACGGGTTTTGCATTTTGCTTAATAAGTTTTTACGTCTTCGAAATAAAATCAAATTGAAACAAAGTTAGGACTTCGTTGAAAATTATTTGAACAATATATTGGTATGCAAACACTACAGAAAAACATTTTATCCTGAGTTTTCATTCAGCCATATCTAGTTGAAAACTAACACACAAAAGCTCTTAGCTTTTCAGTCACTATAACGAGTAACAGCGAAATCTAAAAACTCGACTGCCCGTGTATTTACTAACTAGTTTTCAGAAAGTAAATTTTCATCAGAATGTAGCACAAAACATGATCAAATTTCATAAACTGTCAACAACTTTCTACTACATTTTCAAATAGAGTATATCTACAGGGCTGCCAAGCATCGGCGGTATAAAGCTATAATAATTTGATTTTAAATGTAGAACCGGCCTAGGGTCCTTCGTAAATTTTCAAAATTTTTCAAAACCCTTTACAAAAAGCCAAAAGTCGAAAGTCTGACTTTCACTGAGCCAAAACAGAAAGCACTTTTAGTTTCGTTGATAAGAAAATATCAATACCTACGTAAAGTAAGACTTTATACTTAATTATTATTTGTAACTTTTTATATGAGGGAAGTTTCTTTTATTTTTAATGGTTCCCTTTTTCGATAAGTATTCCTCAAAAACTTTTTTTCGCCTGTTTCTTTCTGTTGTTAGAGATTTCAACGTTTATTTCTTTACTTGTTTTAGCGGGCTTTTTAATGGGGAACCATTTAAAGGCATACAAAGATTTTCAAACTTAAACATGGTGAAGAAGACAGGAAAGATTATTTCGGAGCGGTCAGATATTATCTGAAGCAATTACTACTTACTTGACGTGTAAAAGTGTTTGTACAAACCTACTTACAGAAAATAAATCATTTATCATTTACTATCTTTTATCCAAACACAGAAGGAGAGGTAAAAAGTTCAAATAGTTGTTTTAACATCTACTACAGAGGACATTTATTTTTATTGCAATCTCGCCTGAATGAAAGCGATGGATGATGTCTACTAACCAGCGTGACCAGAAGATGCATGCTCACTTTTAGTTGATTACTACATTACTATTTTTTTTATTACTACATAGTTTCTATCTTATTCCTACCACCCCTCTCCCACCTCCGCACCTCATCGCTTACCATCGTAAGGAATTATGTCGTCGGCGATAGAGCACGCTTACCTAGAAACTACCTATTTCTACGTTTATATAAGTTTATTGTTATTTTTGGAAGAACAAATATGCGGTTTATCAGAATAATAGGTACGATACCCTCAAAAGCTAACAAAATTGGCTCCTGAAACACTACACTTGCGGGGACGCAATCCCGGGTGTCACATTTATGAATGGGAAATTTAAATTTCATCTAGAAGTCGAGGATACCCGTGCGCACAGGATACAGGATGTAGTATAGGGTTGACATACAAAGAGTACTCTATTTGTGATTGACCCTGTATACATAAGAATGACAGTTTTAAGGCTCTTTTCAGCAAAATTTTGATTGTAATTTTTATGCATAGGTCATATTAACAAGCTAAATTATATTATTATGAGCGTGGGAACACTAGAGGAGAAAATAGCTGAACAAAACACAGACTGCACCGCATTTGAAATTTTACTTTTCAATTACCTACCTACTCTTAATTTTTTTAAAGTAGGTCCTACTAAACTAAAAACCTACAGAAATTCGAATATTCTTTAGAATTCAAACTTCCTTAACAACTTTACGTTTCGCCAGCCCTGCGCTCATGTAGACTTCAATTACATAACGCGGAAGGATTGTTAATTGAGTTGCGACAGCACACGACGCGTGCGCCGCGCTGTGACGTCATCGCTCGTTCCAATCACATCACACTTGTTTTTCCTTGTCGGACTGGATAGGAATTAGCTGAAAGCTGTTGGAATATGGATAGAGACAACTCCAAGCTATCGATTGAAACTGAACATCGCAAGGAGATGGTATTATGATGTCCGTCCTCCCATGACGCAGGGTATTAAGACAGATTTAAAATCAAAAATGGGTCTGAGAGATTTTAGGAGCTATGCAGATTGCGATTTACCCATTTCGAATTTTATAATTAAAAACCCAAAACCCACGTTTATTTGCTTTTGATTTATATAAAAATCTTAACTACAATGTCTAGACATTGACCATTTCCACTCAAACAGCTTTTCAAGTCACCACAAATCTTTAAACAAAACTTACCACAAAGGCCCCGCGACCAAAATCTAAGCTTAGTAGAATGAAATCCCCTTTAAAACGCCATAAATCTGAGGCAACCATTGATAGGGACGCTCCTCAATTGCTTATAAATCCAGTGAAATGGTTATTGGGTGAAAAATGGTCGAAATTGTTAGATACGTCGGTTAATTTAACATTTGCGTTATGGAATGATACCTCTGTGGATTATATCAGGGATCGCGTTTCGAAAGGGTAGGGTGTGTAATGAAAATCCTTGCGTTTTTTTTTTTGTTTGTATTGTAGATGGTGGATATGTTATTTTACTGTTGTGTGTATGAACCAGGGTTGATTGTTTGAGCTCAGTACTAAATGAATATTCATACTTGATTGTACTTTGAAAATATCGTGAGGAAAACTGTCCTAGAATCAAAAATTCGAAGACATGACATCTACCAACCCTCACTGGGCCCGCGTAGTGGATTACGGCGCACTCCCTTTCACGGAGAGGAGGCCTGTGTCCCAGCAGTGGGAACATTAAAAGACTGATTATGTTACGATTGTACTTATAGCCTGTAAAATGAAAATGTAAGCAAATGCTTACGTCGTCATAATCATCAAATGTTGAATACGGAACTTTGCACAATAAGTTGTAAGTGTTGAAAATTCACAAAAATTATAGGTAAACGTCAACTGGCTTCTGGCGTAGCGACGGAATTCTTGAAGTGTTTGACAACTAAAAGCCGGTTATCAAAAAAATAATAATCAGTTAAGGCTTTATCATACAGGTGGGTTAATTAGTCGATAAATACGTTGGACATAATTCAAGTATTTAAGCTGGAATTTTAAGTAATATCTAATTTGGCATTGGCGATAGTGTGGAAAAATTTCAACTAACGTTTGGCACTGTATATTATATTGTGTGCCATTTAGTCTGGGCTAAATCACAATGATCATCATCATTTCAGCCAAAAGACGTCCACTGCTGGACATAGGCCTCCCCCAAGCACCTCCACTTCGACCGGTTCTGTGCTTCTCGCATCCAATGGGTTCCTGCGGCCTTCACAAGGTCGCTGTGCTAAATAAATATATTTTATTTCTTTCTTTTTTTAAACACATTTACATTCAAGTTTGGAAGTGACCACAGGAGTGACGATATTATTAACTGATCCAAAAGGCCTAGAAAAAAACTTACAACAGGGTCAAAAAAAGATGGCTGCTATATTTCCAAATCACTATTGTTTTTCTATTTCCTAATTTATTCGCAGTATTATTATTAGCGCAGTTATTGGCATACAAGACTTTATTGTAAGACCTGTCACCCACATGACATGACATGATCACACTGTCACACACACAAAGCCTTACACAAACCAGACATGCACGAGAACTCACACTTTACGGTCATCGCATGCGAGGTTATAATAGCCAATTAATTGAATTCGCGTAGGTACTTAATACACGCAAGGGTTATTTAGAGAAGCTTCCAATTAGTACTTTGGTGTACTAGCGCATTCATGCGATTCATTTTAATAACCTTGTTGCGTTTAATTATTGCAACAACATTCTACTGTCTACAGTCGGACTTTTAATTAACTGCAGTAAAATGACAGCTTATGTGTTACCACTTTTCAACAAAATTTTAACAGTGATGTGACAAAAGAATCGATTAATTCAATTGACATTCAGTTCAAAATCGATCAATGTTAATCGATTTTATAAAAAAGGATAGTATATTGACTTTATTAATCCTACTATTATTTATTAAATTGGCGTTTTAAATGGAGAAACCAGAACGATTTTTTTAAATTAAGTGTGATACTTTCCTCCAAAGGTGAATACCGCTTAAGCATTGTTACCCTTGGTGTTGCCAATATCTTCAAGTGACAACAGCCGCTTTCCTTACACGTCAGCGAGTTTAAACGTACAAAAATAAAAACAAAATATAACTCTTTTACACAAACCTAATTAATATCCGACAACACAAAGCTGTAAAAGGTCTCCGCTCTTACTACATCTAGTAGAATGACGTCACTCTATTGTCCGAACACAATGCAGACTAATTCCGCGTGATTGTATTTGTTGACGCAACTTTATCTTGATCGGGATCTCGTATTGTATTGTAAACATACGATTTTGGGACGATTAAGGCCCTTTGTATACAGTACGGTTTCTTTAAGGTACGGCGTGTTAAACTCGTCTTAGAAAAATCGTGTGACCTTGTATATGACACGGTTCTAAGGTATATGGCGACGGCGCCGTGCCGTCGTGCGACCGTGTCGTCAACAAACTTGCATAGTGATCCATACAACACTCACGATCTTGCCTACACATGGACAGGAGTTTTTCACGGCAAGAATAACGTGTGTACAAAGGGCCTAAGGGTTTTGGACATAAAGTGATACAGGTTTTTTCTTAGAATTCGTATTTGCTAGTTTTTCGTACGGTCTGTATCTTTAAAATTCCTGCTTGGTAATACTGGATTTCTGTTCAGGTAAATATCTTAACTATGAAGAAGTTATTTACATCACACAACTAAAACTATAAATAAGTAAGAATGTATGTTTATTCTTTTGTCCAACTCAAATCATTTCTTTCAAATAAACCAATTACAGGAACTTTTGGGTTGTCACGAGGTCGGTCAGTCAGAAAGCAGTAGCTAGTTGCCCATTCCAAAGCTTAATAGGTACCTATGGAGAAGAACGGGCAAGATACTTCACGGAAACTCTTTTAAACCAAAGTTTGTTACTTTATCACGCTGAAGCAGCTGACCTGGAGATCCATACAAGTGGCAATTGCTTTCAAAGTGTTTCATATTTTTCTTCAATGACTTGCAAGAGACTCGATTGTCATAAGCTATCCATCATCGTTTTCGCTGATAGAATGTCACTTTGTCTAGGCTCTCAGGTGTATTGCATTACAACTGCGGAACTTATTCAATTCAATTCAATTCAAAGTCATTTATTTCAATCCATTTTAGATCAAATTATATTTGAAATAAAATAAAATTCTAATCATAATAAATATATATAAAAATAATTAATAAATAATAGAACTTAAATTTAAATTATAAAATTTGTCAAATTGAAATCATAAAAAAATGGTTATTAATAATAATAACACTTAGCAACAGTTAATTCAACAAATATTTGTACGACCTACAAGTATTTGTTCCGGGTCTGGGTGTTTCATCTATAATATGTATGTATTTACAAAAAAAAATGTATATAAGTAGTATATCAGCCATCTCGTTACCTTAACACAAGCATTAGGTTGCTTAGCTTGGGACTATTTATGGCGTTGTGTGAAATGTCCAAGGATATTATTATCTCCTTTATTTATATTATTATTATTATTAATTCTTCATCCCTAAGAAAGATAAAAACCTTAATTTGCATGAACATAACACGCAGGTTGTGGTTTATATATGCTAAATGCTACTCAGAAATGCCAACCACAGAATACTTACTTTATTCCCAGTAACAGATTCCTCAAACTTCCTAAAGATAAGCAAACCCCTCGCAATTTTTATATCCCTATTCTCTACCATTACAACTTCAAATTCAACCACCAAGTCACAGATGCTAGCACAACAAATTATTTCACCTGTCAAACAGGCAGCGGTACACGTGCCCAAAGTCGTCGCGAAACGTGAGTCCTGTACCAAGTGGCATGGCGGCCGTGACCGACGCGCGTCGAATTGAGTAGTAGCACTATAGTGCTACAAAACCATGTCCAACCAACCATGGTTTTGCTGGGCCGCTGGGCTTAAACATGATGCTTTTATTAAAAAAAAATGTGTTTCTTTTTTTTTTTTTTTTTATAGGGCTGTTAAATCTGCACTGTTTGAACGTCAAAATTAAATAAGACAGTCACACAAAACGCCTACCCCTAACCACTTTCTATTGCTTTAGGTGGAGTACAAAAAGTGGAAGCAAATTGACTAGTATAGACGTTACACATAAAATACAAGATACGGCTTAAGAATATGAACTATTAAAACAAGAAAGAATAAGCACCAAAAAGGTTAACCATCCAGAAAAGTTACCTCTTCTTAAAAAGTTACCTCTTCATAACACCTGTACCTTCTAACCCAACCTTCGCCGTGTGTACCTTTTCATGCCTCTACAAATCTCTGAGTACCATTGTAAGTTTTGAAGGAGGAAGACCCTCAACAGGATTTTGATATAAACTAATTAGGGACACGCGTTAAGAGGTACAGAAGTCCTTCTCTATTCATGACACCAAAAGTTTACAGGCGAACATTTTAGTGAAGACTATTCAGTATACGTTCGCTGCAAGTATTTTTGTTTATAGATTTCATATGTCAATAAACTTCTAACCACAAAATCTTATATTGGAAAATCTAAACCTACGTTTTCAATTGCACAGAAGTTTAAGTATGTGTTCTGTGGACGCTATCGCAACCTAAACATACCTACATGGTGAATAGTATATCTTACAGGTATGGTGTATCTTAGTTGTGTTATCTTTATTCTTATCTGGATCTTATTTTGGGCCAACCAGATTTGAAATACTGTCGTGCCAGCGACAAGAAAAACAAGTATGTTTTACAGCGCAAGTTACATATACGGAGCTTATCACGAACTTTGACGGAATAAATTGCTTATTCCAAACCGACCGTACCGATTCATAAGAAAGACCAATCAGTTCGAATATATTTATTACATCAACGATCCTTAACTAAATACTTGCGGATGATTGCGTAACATAATAACTATAGGCATGGCTTTCATTTTCAGAGTACAACAACATACATCGCGTTGTTTACGTTGCTGAGCAGACAAATTTTTCGAACATATAGCAGAAGCAATGGATTAGCCTTTAAAATTATTCAGATTGTGATTGATAGTGAGTTACGCAATTAGGATGCTGTAAGCCTGAAAGCCTTAACTTAAATGATAGAAGTTTTGTAGCAATAAAAAGCGTGGCAGAGCAGCTACAATGTAATCACACGTGCCAAAGTGCAGTAAAAAGTAAAAGGTTCCTTTTATCGGCAGTAAACATGTGTCGTGGGTTTGTTCGCCTTAAGTTCGTACGGTCGAACCTAATGTTGCAGAAATGTTAATTAAGTGTTAGTAACTTGATGAATTACATAAGAGAAAGAGTACTAGGCAAAGCTATAGTAAAGGAACGAGTTCGCAGCAGCAGACGACGTGTCGCTACGACACTACTGGTTTGTATACAATGTATTTCTATGGAATACCTTCCGCACGAGCTCAGACGTCGTGTCGTCCGACCGCAGATCAGTATTGCCACCGACGCTGGAGTGACAGCACGTTGAATCTTTCTCAAAAAATTTGTTTTTCCGACGTATCGTTACGACATGTCGCAACGTCACGTTGTCTGCTGCTGCTGTATGCGGTCGGCTACAAACTTGTACCTTTAGAGATCACATTATTTACTTATTATAAGCAGATAGATAGGAGACTACTTCATCTGCCTAGCCTTTACCTCACTATGTTGGGGTCAGCTTCCAGTCTAACCGAATTCAGTCGAATACCAGTATTTCACATGGAGCGGCTGCCTATCTGGCCTCCACAACCTAGTTACTGGTTAATACGTGACAGGTTGTCGTGCTTTCTGGTTTCTGATTACCCGTCACGAAAAGATTAAGACTGTGTGTGATTTATAAATGACAGCTACGACCAACTGTTTAAAGTCCTATTCAAACCTAAGCGGTATTCGGTGCCGCTGTGGGTGGAATGCAATCAATGATTGAGTATTGAAATATGTAACACATTCTTGCTACTGAACCCACAAAATCGCTACTGATGCCGATTCACATGTCCATCGATGTCAGTCATAACAGATTGACAGAAGTCCAGAGTTTCCTATTCCTCGTATGCTGAGGCCTTCGCGCTAACTAAACTACGAGATAAGGAAAAGGCGACTTAAATCATGTTTACCTCATCAGTTATTATTTACTTTATTAATGATCCTGTAGCCGAAACTTCAAACTCCGTGCCTGTCATACGTTTCAAAAGTAATACTACAAAAGATTGAGCTGTTAACACGTAGATGGCATACGAATTTACGATCCTGACCTTTGATCCGAACTTTGACTTTCTGATGAATACAGTCCCAGAATTTATGGGGAAGACATGCCGATTAGGAGGGGCTTACCCGTACATACGAAAACATTCCAGTTTTTCAACTTTTCGCGGCTCTTTTATTTATTACTTGCTTTGCCGCACTGAGGGATTTCTTCAATGTTCTGGAATGTCAAGGGGCTGACATTAACAGCAATGGCGAGTACATAAATTACCTCCACTTTGCCAATGATATCGTAGACATAGCTGATGGAGGACCTCAGTACAATGCTCGATGACGTCAGCAGGGCCTCTGAAAGAGTGGGTCTTAAAATGAACAACAACACAAACGAAGGTCATGTCAAATGCCCATTTATCACCCACTCTCAGAAAGATCGGAGACGCTACACTCGAAGTCGTGGACGAGTATGCTTATCTAGGACAAACTGTTCAGTTAGGTAGGTCCAACTTCGAGAAAGAGGTTAATCGTCGAATACGACTCGGCTGGGCAGCGTTCGGGAAGCTACGCAATATCTTCTCGTCCTACATACTGCAGTGTCTCAAGACGAAAGTCTTTGACCAGTGCGTGTTGCCAGTGATGACCTATGGCACTGAAACGTGGTCGCTCACAATGGGCTATGAGAAGGTTAAAAGTCACCCAAAGGGCAATGGAGAGGGCTATGCTTGGAGTGAAGAGATCCGCAGGAGAACCAAGGTAACCGAAATGTCCGAAGAATTGCCAAACTTAAGTTGAAGTGGGCAGGGCCCATTGCTAGCAGAACAGATGGCCGATGGGGCCGAAAGGTTCTGGAGTGGCGATCGCATATCAGAAGACGTAGCCTCCCACAAGGTGAACCTTGTGAAGGCCGCAGGAACCCGTTGGAGGCGAGAAGCACGGAACCAGTCGAAGTGGAGGTGCTTGGGGGAGGCCTATGTCCAGCAGTGGACGTCTTTCGGCTGAAATGATGATGATGATCTTCAGCATGTAATTTCCCCGCTTTATATTATAAAGCGACGTTTGGTTTAACCTGAAAAAGAAAATTACTTAAAATTTTTGAGATACGGCTCATAATTTTTAACTGTCTTGGTCTCTGGTCACAGTAGCGACTGCTGAGCATGGGATCCTGGGTTCGATTCCCAGATCGGGCAAAGTATTATTGGGTTTTCCATTACTCAGCCACCACTCACCAGCTCGGAATTGGTGGTCTAATACTTCTGTGCTTCAGAAACCACGTTAAGCCGTTGGTTCTGTGCCTGATCTCTCCACGGTCGTGTCGGATTGCCATCCCATCGGATTATAAGAGTAAAGGAACAAAGAGTGCACCCGTGTTTGGGCACACACTACATGATAATACCACCCATGGACTTCACGAGACAGGCTCGATCTAGTGTGGAGTTCATTAGCAAAATGCTTACTTTGCGTCTTATTTTGTTTTTTTTTTTTTTTTTTGTTAGCCTAGCTTGTAATTTAAACTAGGTTAAGGAAACGTAAACACTGTTTTTTGGCAAACAAACATTATCTTATCTTACACTTGTGCACTATAATATCTGCTGCGTATCTGGCTAATCTCCGTTGAGATTGGCCACGGTGACTGAAATAAATTTGAGGATATCATTTTATTATAATATATTTCAATTCAGATTATTTTCTACTTTAATTAAAACCGCATTCAAAGCTCAGTTATTTTCAGTATTTTCGCACCGCAGAAAATTACAACTACATTTATATTCATCACTGTTTCAGTCACACGCCTTTCTTCCTTCCTCAGCACATGCCCAACTGCTAAAGTATAGTGATAACAGCATATAGTGTCTGGCAGCTCACAACCAGCATCTAACATGCGCTAACTAAGTTTGCACTACGTTCCCGGAGCAACTGAAATCGGTTTACTGTATGCGTGGAGACTAAGGTGTGAGAGAAAGCGGGTAAACGTACCTACCTATATACTTCTTTATCTGAAGATTAACTCATAGGTTCGAACCCAGACAGGCGCTTTACTTTGTGTAAATTATTTCATCACCACTGCCCTCAAAACGGTGAATAATAACATCGTGAGGAAAACGGCACGTTCTAGAACGAAGCCATGTGACATCTACCAACCCGCACTGAGCCCGCGGGGTGGATTTTAGCCCACTCCTTTTCACTGAGAGGATTCATGTGTCCTAGCAGTGGGATCATACTACAGCAGCAATTGCACGCCAACTCTCATCCAGCTGCTAACAGCTACCCTGCGGAAAGATTATTGCTCCACCTAGCTTGAGGGCGACCTTACGTTTGCCGATTCACGGTCTCCTCTCAAGAACACGTCTACCTCAACGGTCATCGGTTCTACGGCTAATATGGCCGGCCTATTGTCACTTTAGCTTGTTTATTCTGTCATGTAGGTATGTCGACAACTATTGTTCTCTGCCGGATCAAATCATTCTGGATTCTATCCCGTAGAGTCTTTGAGTGTAGAAGAACTTTGATTATTTAAGAGCGTTTACGCCGTACGGCATTTCATACAAACTTTCAAGCCGTTGTTTTTCGAAATGAATGAACCGATTTTAATGAAACTTCATACGCATAAGCAGGATACAAAGGCTAAAAAGTTAGCAGAGAACATTTTCGAAATGTCTTATTTAAAAAAAGATAACTGGAAATCTCTGTTTCTATGGAAACTTTAAATCATCTCGCTGTAACAAAACGCGACCGCCTCTAACTTGCACACAACACAGTATGTGTCAAGCGTACGACTTTGCACTCAACTTTGCTTATTAGATTGTTTTGTTTCCTGCCTTGTTAATTAAACACACCTAGTTTCAGTAATACTGCCTTAATTTCACAACTTTATTACCAAACTGTGCATTGTTAGAACCGATCGCGCTTGGTAAGTTTTTCTTTATAGCGGTGTTAGTGAGTTGGGTTGGCTTTAATCAGCGCGCGCTGTGCTGAAGAGGTTATGTTTGGTGCTGTTCAGTGACGGGTATATTTAGGGTTTACTGGAGTCTGTTTTACAGACTAGCGTCTTGATTATGTTAGGCTGGTGATGAAGTTGGTTCGTTTAATACTAGAAGTTTGATATTTCTTGCAAGCAAAGGTAGTCGCACTGAGATTAAGAAATGATTCAAGTCACCTTGACTTGAATCATTTTCATTTCGCCAGGTATTATTTATCCAAATCTTAAGCTGCGTGCCTTCCATACTGATAAAAAGTAATACTACAAAAGATTGAGCCGTTCGCACTTAAGTAGATGGCATAAGAATTTACGATCGACCGTCGATCCGAACTTTGACTTTGTGTATCACTTGCATAGACATTCATCATTTGTTACCCGTCTAGGTTTAAAAAGATAAGTGTATTAATGTTCTACAAACGCGCGAAAAAGATTTATTTTCTTTGGATCCCTGCACTGGAAACGACAAAAAATATACCGTGAAAATCATTTAGCGCTTACGAGGCGACGGAGACGCATCGCATGACGAGATAGGCCTTCCATCATAATTTGGAAGAAATTAAAAAAAATACGGCCACGTTAGTCTAGTGGTCACAAACTCTACTGCTGAGCATGAAGGCCTGGGTATTCGATTCCCGGTTCGGGCAAAATTTTATTGGGTTTTTCTATCTGGAATTTATCAATACCAGCCCGGTGTCGGGATTTGTGCCCGGTTGATGGCAATTGGTTCGTCATCTTTTACATGGGACTTAAACATTACTGTCGAAATATGGGAACACTATAGGTACACCTCTGCCTGACCTTTTGTGGGGAATGCACACATGATGTTATGTGTAATATTAGATCAAACTACTTTTTAAATTAAACACCTCAGTGTCCCATCACATTTTCAAAACGTCATACTTCAAAACGTTTGCCAGCAATTCATTTATAAAACCGACTCAGAAAGCTCAATTCCAGCCAGCACTTACGTAAGTGCTTACAGCTAAGCTGCTGAGGCGACTAATCGCAAGCTGTGTTAGTGTCGACACAATTAAATGTACAGGGTGTGCGCTTAATGTGTTGCGGTGAAGTACTCTTTAGTGTGGGAGGGTGACAAATGTAGTGAAAGGGGGATGATTTGAGAAATGTAGTGAGTTATGATTTCTTGCCAAATTTTTGTTAATGTCATACTATTTTTGAAGGTTCTTTATTTTATATGTGTGAAGGAACTGGCAGACTGAATGTTACAAAACCAGTATGACCTGTTAAGATTGTATCCTACGTTGAACGTACACACAGCTACACATCAAGCTATACATTTCCAGTTTTAGCTGACCTCGCATTGTATAGGTTTTTCTTACAATCAGAAGTCAGCTTATACTGGTTATGTATAGCTTGATGTGTAGCCGTGTGTACCCTTTCTTTTTTATTTTCTTTGTTGCTGAATGGGCCTACTAATGATTTTTCGCGTAATACTGTTGAGCGCACCCATCTGCTGGCTGTGGGAGAATGGGAGTCAGGCTTGTGGCGTCATCCACCATTGGTACTAAGAAGAACTTCATGAGAATACTGTGCACAAGCTAAGTTTTTAGTTCACATATACTTAAAAGAATGACTGCTATTCATTTAGGTACTACTCCGACCACCGGAAACCGGCATGTCGTAGAAGCAATAATTCGAAGACATAATTATTGTGACGTCTGCCAATCCGCATTAGTAGATTACGGCCCACTCCCTCTCGAAGACAGGAGGCCCCAGCAGTGGGAACATTATAGGCTGATTCTGTTTACTACCCTGAACAGCACCCTAGTTGCGAAACAGACTATCAATTACAAATAGAATAATTTTGAAGGATATTGCTAATCCATTGCTTTATATGTTCGAAAAAATTGTATGCTCAACAACGTAAATAACGCAGTGAATGCAAAATAAAAGCCATTGTTACTGTTAGAGTGTCACGGAATTACCCCGCTGATCTCATAAAACACTCGATACTATTAAAGCCAACCCGTGACTCCCCATGAGTGTCGTAAAACCATTAATAGATTTTCGGAATGGGATGGGTTGCCATGAATGGGTAATGACGATTATATATGAATCGATAACAACATGCTTAGTGCTTATCTTTAATCTGACTGTATTTAATAAGGGGTTGTCTTTAGGATTATGTTTATTATTCACCTGTATTAAGAGCGTTTATGACGTACGGCATTTCAATTCATTTCATACAAACCTTCAAGCCCTGGTTTTGCGAAATAAATGAACCGATTTTAATTAAAATTCGTACCCATAAGCAGGATGCAAAGGTCTAAAAAGTTAGTAAAGAACATTTTCGAAAAACAGTGTTACAGCCAAATTAGACCGATTTTAAAGTTTCCATAGAAACAGAGATTTCCAGTTATCTTTTTTTAAATAAGACATTTCGAAAATGTTCTCTGCTAACTTTTTAGCCTTTGTATCCTGCTTATGCGTATGAAGTTTCATTAAAATCGGTTCATTCATTTCGAAAAACAACGGCTTGAAAGTTTGTATGAAATGCCGTACGGCGTAAACGTTCTTAACGAACGAAAATAATAAATAACTAAGATGATTGCCTTTGTCTTCATGGCTATTATACATATACAGATGATATTTTTCAGCGATCTCTACCGTTCTCGGTATTGATTCTAAGTAGTAACCAGACTTTCACTAGTAGATTTAAGGACCTACAACATCACATACCTACCTAATTCTCACGGACGTTATACATTATTTAAGTTCCAACCAAGCGTATGAACCTTAGCGTCATTCTGCACAAACGCAACGAAAACGTAAGGGTTAACGTAAAGGTAACCTTTCGAATCCCGACTCAACAGATGTTACGTGTGTTATCAAATGTCCCCAATTATTTAGGTACCGACACGTTATAGATATGCACAGAAGGTGGGCTGTATACACCGAGCAAAACAAACATATACTGTCTATTACAAACTGTCTGATGGAAGTGTAAGCAAACCCTTTTCTGATAAAATCTTTACGCAATCATCCACTAAAGAGAATAAGTAACCAGATGTATTTAGAAGGTTTCAACTTTATATCTTACCACTTTTACCAATAATTACTGTTGGCATATCATTATTAAATTATAATGAAATTATGAAAAATTATTGACGATGTAAAATTAATCTCAGTTGTCAAATGAAAAACATCTTTAAGCGATATTTTATTAGTATATCGGGTTGAAGTATTCAAATAATCAAATCAAAGAACTCAATTTGTTATTGGCACTACAAATTGGCATCCACAGGTACGTTTTCTGATCCATTTGTTTACATTTCCATCAGATTCCTCTGGAACAGACCATATAGACAATGTTCACGTACAGAGACTGCAAGCGCACTCGCGTCTGGCATTTAAACGTAAAACAAATGCAAATAAACGTTTCTTTCTTTTCTTTTCATTCTTTTCTTTCTATTTTTCTTTCTTTTCTTTCTTCTATTTGTTTGAGATCGCCGTACGTCACGTATGCGTCTATGTGTGTGTGCGCCTATCAATCGTTGTATAAAGCCGGCCGGCCTTCTGTAGATATCTATCTATTCTGTGGCACAAAGTCCGCTCGAGCGTTCTGCTTCATTGGGGCAACGTGACTGCGACGGGTTCTGACCGTTTTGTCCCAACTATAAAACGTGGGGTGAACTGGACAAAAGGTGTTTTTCTTTTAGTATAATAGTTTTGTTACTGGATAAAGATTTTGATAGTTCAATTTATTTAACTTACCTATTGCAACGCTTGAACAAATAGGAATACTCATTTTTAGGATTCTGTACCCAAAGGGTGCTAACGGAACCTTATTACTAAGCCTCCGTTGTACGTCCGCGAGCAGTTATATCTCAGGAACAGTAACAGGCAGACAGTTGAAATGTTCACAGAGTAAGTACGAGTATGTATCTCTATTACCGCTTTAACAGAAATTAAGTTTGAAATCAAAGTCCATACAACAAACCTGTTTTTTTCAGAGTTTTTTATTTTACCTTATGGTACGGAACCCTTCGTGTGAGGTATATTTTTTTTTTATTCGACTAGGTACCTGCGTTTAATTCACACGGACTATAGTTATGCTGATTTATTTACTCTCCATTACTATCATTTAAACAAATTGTGTATCTGTCTGTGAACTTTTTCTTGCAATGGAATTCAATACCTCGTCATCATCTGCCTAGTCTTTTCCCAACCATGTTGGGGTCGGCTTCCAGTCTAACCGGATGCAGCTGAATACCAGTATTTTACATGCAGCGACTGCCTATCTGACCTCCACAACCCAGTTACTGGGTAATACGATACCCCTTGGTAAGACTTCAGACTCAGGTTATCAGGCTTTTGGGCTTCTGACTACCCGTAATGACCAACGGCTTAACGTGCTTTCCGAGGCACGGAGGGGTCTCGGTATGTAAAGATGGTCAACCGTGCACAGAAAAATCATGGCAAGCGTAGATCGACCTGTGCGGCTGTTAATATTTAGCCACAGCCCCTACATAGTACCTAAGTATCGTACAATATCTGGTAACAGTTTGTAGATTTACGTTTGTCGAAGTCTGTCAGAACCATGAAGTCGTAAACGTATTCTGCAGTCTATTCACGTTGCTGTCCGATATTATAGAATTACGAGTACATCGAGAGGGTAATTGTGGAGAATTTAAAATAATACATGTCATCATTTTATTGATTGTAGAAATCAAAGAGAAAAGAAATTATTTACTTTGAGTGAAATCGATTTAGGAGCAGTGAGTTATTGGTGATCCTGTGGTAATGGCCTTGACTTACAAGCTGTAGGTCGTAAACAGGTGCTTCACTTTGTATAAGTAAATAATTTCATCACCACTGGTCTCAAAACGGTGAAAGAGAACATCGTGAGGAAACTGGGATGTCCTAAAACCAATAATTCGAAGACAAGTCATATCTACCAACCAGCACGGGCCCACGTGGTGGATTACGGCCCACTCCCTCTCACAGAAGGTGGCCTGTGTCCCAACAGTGGGAACATTATAGGCTGATTATGTAAATCGATTTAAGTGCCTTTGCAGCTATGAAAACATGAAGCTTACCTACAACCATAATATTGTATTAATTTCTAATGTACTCCAGTCCATCATTCCACTATAAGGAAAATAATGTATAATGGTTTGACAGTTTCCTTATAAGGAAACCTATCATAGAGACCCATTTATCACAGGCTGTCAACCGAAAAAGCCTCAATAAATTTCAAATCAATAATTAAATTAAATACCAAAAGACAATAACAAGGAATTCCGTTCAAATGATAACTTAAAGAATATTCATTAAACGCCATTAGCGTCTATTCGAAGCTTATATTTAATAAGTTTAATCTAGCACAAAGTTGATTTTTAATGGGAAAACTTCTCCCGTTTGCATGGACGGCACGTCGGGAAATAAGCTACTTTCTAATAAGAATAAAAATATGTTTACAGTTTGTCGCTAACTTTTATAGTTTCTAGAGATAGGAAAATATTGAAATATAAGAGTTATGCCAACAGAAAACAGGCGTCTCTGCTGCGCAGGCAATATTTATGCAGAACCAATAACGTTTTCAATGTATTCCATTTAATTTAAGTTATGTGCATTTCATTGTTATATAGACGCCAGCATATCAAGCTACTACAATCTGTCAAATTTTAACAGATTTTCAACTGCATATATAGCTAAAGTTGATTGGGAAAATTTGACAGTTTCGGGTAGCTTGATGTGCGTCTGTACATGATTCGTAGTATGATATGATACCAAAACAAATACTATACTTAACTGATTATATTTGTATATAAGTAATTCTTGGAAATAAATGTTATGTCAAAAGGAAAACTATAGAGTGCCATCCACGAAGATGCACCCCACACTTCTTACTAACCTCTACTGGTTATCGCTAGTTAATTCCGCTAGTGTTTTAGTTTTTTGATACACACTAATTACCCACTAATAAGTAATTACTGTGTATCAACAAAACTAAAACACTAGCGGAATGTTGCACACTTGTACTGTAAGCGATAAGGAAGAAGATTTTGTCGCGTCTTCGTAGATGGCGCTATCTGTACCAGAAAATATATTGGCCTTTAGGTTTTGCAGACAGATTGGTGATCACAATGTTGTTTCTAGCCTCTGTGTTACCTCTCGGGGATAACGGGCGTGATAATATTATGTTATGTTAAGTTACAAGAAAAGAGTTCCTGGAAGGACTTGAGGGGAGACTTTGCCCAGCAGTGGAATAGTATACGCTAAATAAAAAACAATGTTGCAAGCACTATTACACTACTACAATACACTACTACAATGTACTACTACTACTAAGTACGTACTAGAGGAGCTATCCTAAGCAAAGGACATGTTCCATTTTGACAAGAGTTTAAACTAAAGTCCGCTGCAGCGCTGAAACAATAATTAGTCTAACAAAACACTATAAACACGCAGCGCTAGAACGCTTCTAAGGTGTAGTTTTCTCGCGACCAAAAGGTCGGAAGCGCCGGGATTTTCATGGCGCTTACGCGTTTCGTTCAACGTTCTGCAACAACTTCTCGCTCTTATAGACTAAAGTGCTATGACAAATGATGCAACATGGCGTCCACCAAATATTTTGTTCGAATTAAATTTTAAAATGAATATCTAGTTACTCACCGATGAAAAGTTATTCCTTTGCACTTCGCCGTATTAGTTGAATTATTATATTATATACTAGCTGTGCCCGCGACTTCGTTCGCGTGGATGTCGGAAAACAATAGGTAATGTGTCGCTTAGGAAAGGTGTAATTGCCACTCCTTCATTGAAAAGGAAGAATCATCAGATCTTGCCTGGTAACGCTTTCGTTACCTAGGGTTCGCTACCACGGCCCTTTCGACTGCAATCACTGCGTCTTCATGGTTCATAATGACAATGCGACGAAGTGTCACTTTGATTTTTGAGAATAAATTAAAATAAAAGCGCCTGCTCGAGGCTGATTATCTAACCAAACAGCCATAATTATGTCCATTTTATTTTGCGTCTGTCTTAGAATACCAACTTGTAAAATCATATCACCATTTTATCTAAAGTATATCTGAGATTAGTAGGTGAAGTTTGAAGTTAGTTTTTCTAAGTCTTGGTTTCTTCTCTGTGGTAAATTTAGCATTTCTTAACTTTGTATTGAAGATATCATATATACCTACCAATATTATGCCTTATAAAGCATCGAGATATCTAGATGATAAAAGGAAGAATACATTAATGGTAAGAGCTTCTACATAAAGTTGCCCGTGTAAAAAGCAACCCATTAAACTTTGGTTATATTTGACACCGGCCGCCATTTAAACTACGAAGATGAAACCCATGAAAACTTTAGACATGACTTTGATTTAGACCTTATACTGCCAAAACCAGAAAAAAAATTGTAAAGATAATTACAAAAAAATATAACCGACTTCCATAAAAAACCCTACAAAGTGCAAAATAACCTTAGTTTGGGAAGACGTTGCGCGTTGGCAAGAAATTACAGACTTCTGAAACCAAAGGTCTATTGCACTTCGAAGTGTGTTTTTAAGTCGGTTGTATTTTATTTTATTTCACACAAAGTCGTGTAAGTTTATATTGAAAACCATGAAAACGACACACATGATAAAAAAAGAAAAAGAAAATTGCAGCCGTCATCTTCGATTTTCATTTTGACGTCACAATTGGCTTCAGCACTCTCGAAAACCATGAAAACGACACACACTACGAATTTTTAGATTTGCAGCCGCCATCTTGGACTTTCATTTTAACCAGCTGAAACGGTTTACCAACAGTCGATTGGTCCATGAACCGTTGGTCAACACCATTAACTTTTCATCCAAAGGACTTGTGACCCACGAACGTTTCCCCAACAGAACTCTACGTCAGTGAATGCTTAACCAACAGAAAGTTTAGACCAATAACTTTTCACCCAAAGAACATTTGACCCATGTCAAATAGAACTAAGGATGCAAGGGCGAGCGAAGCGAGCTCGGGACTTGGGGTACCCCGACTCGGACAGGTAGGGTTCGAAGGGATGATGGCGGCTCAAGTGAGCGAGCAAAGCGAGCGAAGGGCACCCCGAGGTTAGGCTTGGTTAGGTTACTTTATACCCTTTTCACAGAAATAAAGGACTACGTCTTATTATTATTTTACTTTCACCTTTCCCGGCGTCTGTTGGCCTTGTTCTTTGGGTGAAAAGTTATTGGTCAAAACATTCTGTGGGTAAAGCATTCACTGACGTAGAGTTATGTTGGCAAAACGTTCGTGGGTGAAAAGTCCTTTGGAAAAAAGTTAATGGTTTAAAGATAATGTTCACCAACGTTTCATGGGCCAATCGACGGTGAGTAAGCCGTTACAGTTTCATTTTAACCTCACTATTGGTTTCAGCACTCTCAAAAACCAATAAAACGAAACCCATAAAAAAAAATTGCAACCTCCGTCTTGGATTTTCGTTTTGACCTGCCTATCGGCTTCAGCACCTTTGAAATCTATGAAAACGACATCCATGACAAAAAATCAAAACAAAATTGCAGCCACCATCTTGGATTTTCATTTTGACCTGACTATCGGCTTCAGCACCCTCGAAAACTATCAAAACGACACCCATGACAAAACATTTTAAAAAAATGGAGCCGCCATCTTGGGTTTTCATTTTGACCTGACTATCGACTTCAGCACCCTCAAAAACCATGAAAACGACAAACAAAATAAAAAAAAAATGCAGCCGCCATCTTGGATTTTCATTTTGATCTGACTCTCGACTTCAGCACCCTCGAAAACCATGAAAACGACACCCATGACGAAAAAGTTAAAAATTTAGGCAACCGCCATCTTTGATTTTCTTTTTGACCTCACTTACCGGGGTCAGGATCCTCGGAAACCATGAAAAATAGCTCTCTCTCTCTCTGTGCGTGTGTGTCTCTATCTACCTATTACTTTGAAAAATGAGGCATAACGCTTTTTCGTTATTTGACGATTTCTCCCTTAGAACTCCTACCGCAAGCTCCATAAAAGAACTTCGTTAAAAAACGCTCTGCGTTACTCAACTTTCTATATCAATAATTATCTAACTTCTTTATCGCTCAGAACACCACATTAATTATTATTATCTTACATTATCCTCACTTTTTGGTTAAAATTATTTTAGCGCCACAGGCGCCACTAAAGAAACCATCAATGGAAAGCGATTTTGTTTAATATTATAATCATTATCATTACTTTTTAAAATAACATAGACATAAGTAGGTATCTGTGTTATTTCGTCATTTAAGTAAGGATATAGGACGTGATTATTCACATCACAACAACAATATGTTTTCGTTAGTAGGTACTATATCGCGCCAATAGATGTCGTTACGTGTTACTAAAAAACGTAAAAAGTTGTTCTAGAATACTTTAAATTGATTATATCTTTTGATAGAGTGAACCGATTGCGATGAAATAAAAACTAATCACTGCTCCGAGTTCTACACCATATTTGAGTATAAAAAGTAACCGTATTGGTTTGGTACTTTTTACGTTGACCCTGTTCAAATCAATAATCTGTCACATCCAAACAGACAAACAGACAAACCGACAAACCGACAAACAGACAAACAGACAAAAATTCCAAAAATTGATGAAATGGCATCTGTTGGTTATCCTTTAACACCCCAACTATTTTTTTTGGTAATATTTTCAATGTACAGAAACGTCTCGTCTACAGATTTATTATATGTATAGAATAGATAATATTATATATATCGTAAAACACACGACGGCATATTTAATGCGTTTGAAGGATTTTTTGTATAAAAACAAAGAATGACCAAGACCCAGCAAGCATCTGAGTGAAGTGCGGCCGAAAGGCCGCACTTGAACGGAACGCAGTAGTAATGTGTGGCGACTTCTCTAGTACGTAGTACAGACGCCAGCACATCAAGCTACTACAATCTGTCAAATTTATGTGATAGATTTTCAACTTTATCGCTAAAGCACAAGGTTCAAAGTTGATTGGGAAAATCTGACAGTTTCGGGTAGGTTGATGGGCTGGCGTCTGTACATTATTAACTCAATGGTTGTAAGAGGACCTGCCGCTCAGTGTTTACATTCGATTCTTTTGTTTCATTCCGGTGGTACAAGCAAGGCTGTCTGTCACAGCCTAATTAAAGTCATTCATTAAACATTATCACACTCAAACCTAAACACGAAACTTCCATAAAAATCTTGAAAAACGTCGACAGTAACACATTTCGAAGAAATCTAAATGACATGTTCCACAGTTGAAAACTTTGTGAAAGAAATACAATCGACTTCCTTTCCTTAATTAAGAGCTCTTTTCAGGCGCTGCTGTTACGAAACATTTTCGCATATTTTCCTGCTTATGTCTTGGTGCGTGTTCTTAAGAATATAGACAAAAGAAATGATATTCAATAGCGGTCTCTGTTTGTGTTTTGTTTTATTAGTATATGGTTGGGAATGGCGCAAAAATAAATGGTTCTTCAATGAGGAAATAGGACAAAGTTCAGAAACTGTTTTATTAATTCTTTGGAAACACTGAACTCTGCAGAGTCTGCGAAAAGCTTCTTTGTGTAATTTTACAGCATTTGAGTTAACGTTTTTAAACTCAAAACCTATGTGTGAGTGAGTTTGGGATTGTCCATGGACATCCACCAACCCGGACTGGGCCCATTTCCCCTCACAGAGAGGAGTCCTGTGTCCTAGCAGGGGGAGGTCCTCACTTATGTATGGAAACAGCAAACCGAAAAATGTTTGGAACAAAAAACATACCATGTTTTCTTTTACAGTAACTTCCCCATACACATAATTAATCCTTCGATCAGTTTCTGCAGCGCTGGTGCGACGCTGGAACTCGTATTCGTAAACATAGTGTAATTCGTTAGTTAAGTTTTATATATATTTATATATATTCCATATTTTAAGTTTTCCATATTGTGACAAGGGGGCCCAAAAAGGCCACTTTGGCAGAATCATAAAACAATTCTTAGCACGCAATTCATATGTTTGACACCTGTTTCACACCTATATATCCCTGAAGGGTTAGGCAGAGGCGTACCTATAGCATTTTACGAATCTCCATACAAAACTGTCATACCGATGAAATTGCGTGGTATGAATTGTTTTATGATTCTGCCAAAGTGGCCTTTTTAGGCCTCCAGAACGATGTCAAAAAAAAAACGAAACACAAATACACAAACCTTAATTTGAATTTGGAATTTCTAACCAAACGCCAGATATTTGAGATCAAAGTGGCCAGTTTAACAAAACGCCAATTCCATAATGTAAGGACCTAATATTATAGACTGAAACATATTCATACGATAAGTCCCCACAGGGTGTGAATGGCCCACTTTTGGTCAAGACTTACTAGGGCAGAAATTATTGCTAAGAAAATTTTAAGGGAAACAGAGTGATTTAAACTTCAATGCGCCCGCAAATCTGTCAGAGGGTGGCCCAATTAAAGAATATATAGCGGTCGCGTAATCTGGGCCCTTTGTGGCATAGATTGATTCAGCGAGGTTGAATTCGTGAATAATTTAGACAACCCGGCTGAATTGTACGGTTCCTTCCCTAGGCGGCTAAATAAAAAATATACACGCATTGTCTTTGGCATACGTTGGTTGGGTTTGGAAAACATTTGGATTGGAAATGATGTATTGTCTTTGGACAGATTACATATCTGATTTGTTTTGATTTTGTTACACATTTGAAATATAGTAGGACAATGATTTTATTTGTACAGCAGATCGTAAATGAGTTAACAGGGGTGAGGAATTTTTGTAAACGTACCTATAAAACAAATTAAATTAGCTTTAGAAAGTAGGACTGATGGGCATGACTTTTGTTGGTGGACTCCCCATTGAGGTATTGCACGCTAGTGTTTACATTCTCTTTGGTACTGCAGTTCAAATAATTCGAAAGCATCGAATAAAAAAAGTACAATTTTCGTACATTTTTGACAAGTTTTTGACACTGATTGTCGCTGAGATGAGATTGCGACTAGATTTTGAACGATTATAATAATTACAGCAAAATGTCCTTTTCTCCCTTTATTTTTTTCTCTCTCTTACGCACACTTGTTTTTCCAGCTCAACAGACATTGATAGAATAGACATTGGTAGAATAGTGCTTGTGATTTATAAAAAAAATAGAATTACAGCAATTGGCTCTGATCAATATAGTACTCGTATCAATGATATTAAATCTTTAGTACCTAATCAGGGGGTCTAAAAAGGCCACTGGCAGAATCATACAGCAATTCATATCACGCAATTCATCTTTTTGACAGTTTCACACATAAATATCCCTGACGTGTTAGGCACAGGCGTACCTATAGCATTTTACGAATCTCCATACAAAACTGTCATCCAGATGAAATTGCGAGATATGAATTGTTTTATGATTCTGTCAAAGTGGCATTTTTAGGCCCCCAGAATCTCTTTCAAAATCAGAAAACCTACCTTAAAAAAAAACCATTTCCATAAAATTAAACAGTTTAACACGTTGACTGCCCGGCAACAGACACAATAGAAAATCTATTGTTCGCGGTCACCGGTGACCGCGTTGGCAGTCAATGCCTTAATAACTGATCGTCGGCATGTGAACGGGGCCTAACTACGGAAATCTGCGAAACGTGTCGCCGAAAGGAGAGGAAGAAGTTTAGCTGTAGTCACATATACACCGATTTTTATGATCCTTGATTTGTTGGATTTTTCTACGCCCCGAATAGCAGAATAACTATTAAAACATGGGAAAATTTCACAAAAAAATCAATAAAGATAGTTAATTTTCTCATACAACATTTATTGATTCTGAGGCGGTACGAACTTCACCGTGTCAGCTAGTAGGACATAAACGTAAGTATAAGGTAAAGAAGTAAATACCCGTGTAACAATGAAATAATTGCCTAATTAAGTGCTGTTAGACGTAATATTAGCCTTATCAACGCCATGGGACCAAATGGGACTGGGTGAGAAACATGTACAGGATGCATCAAAACGAATGGGCCAAGGTCGTCCCGTAGTGTTTGCCTGAAGACGAGCGTCGTCACCGAGGCAGACCTAAGAAACTCTAGCGCGACGACAGACTCTTTATTGACTGATTAGCCAGAAAAGGCAGCAGGCAAAGATGAATCGCACAGTATGGGCGACCTTTGCCCAGCAGTGGGACAATATAAGAAAACACTGCCATTTTAACAAAATGCATTTTTAATTCACTCATTGATTTTTATTATCATCACAACACAAAGCTAACAAAAAGTTCAACGCATATTCTAATAAATAAAGAAGAATATAAAACAACACGAACACTCCAGGGACATAAGACTTGGTTGTGACGTTACACTTTCAAAACATTTTTACTTTTTTTTAATGGGTTTTCTTCTCTCTGATATACGTTCTACCATCGAGCATGAACTAAGTAATCCGATTCCCTCGAATTTAAGAGTCTTTGCATTAAGTTTTTCGTCAGCACAGCTAATTTGAAAGTTTTATTAAAAAATACCTACATCTTTTACACATAGCTGAGATTCCATTTGCAGCTTTCGTAAATTAGTTGATATTATGTCCCAACCAAGGAAGGCTTAAAATATTATATTTATATAATAATAGTAATATTTTATTTATTAATATTATTTTATTATTTATTTATATTATTTTCTAGTTATATTTGGTTTTTATTTATTTTTCCCTATTATTAGAATTAATATTATCTTTTAGTATGCACGTGTTTCTGTGACAAATAAACCTATTTTTCTTTCTTTTTATAAGAGTTAACGTAGATATTCGTTTAGGATCCACTTGACTCAACAAATCACATCAAGCCACAGTCATTTAAGTAAATCTAAAATGTATCTAATTACCTGTTTGGATACATTTTCGAAGTTTGTATTACTTACAATATTTTTAGATCTACCTATACATTTTAAACACTTCTTTCATACTTATAGAGACAAACAAACATCCAAACGTCCAATTCATAACATCAAAACTTTATCGGAATTCCGAACACAACAAGGAAACAAACACAGAATCGCTCACTCAACCGGCTACAGAGGTAAACATGTCTCGAGATATAGCAGATATCTTCAGATATGCCCCGAGGGTCGCTGTCACTGTGAGAAGGGGACAGAAAAAGGCCCAAGGTGCACTTGACGGAATGATTAAGAATGTCGGTCAAGCGTGTCTTATGCCGCGTGTGTTTTTCCGGTGTGGAGTGACGATTCTGTGTCCCTGATAAATTGAGGCGTGAAAACTGGATGCGTTTTTGGGTGCCTTCATAAGCAGGGTTTTGAACCAACTTCAAAACACGAAGAGGTTCTCAATCGGATGTTTTTTTTTTGAGACACATTTTGTAAAACAGGCTGGAGTGGTTCTTGAGCTCCGCAGAGAACATTGCTCATAAAAAACGAAGGGATCAAAAGGGCTTAGCAACAAAACATATAAAACCGACCTGTTAAAACATAAATATTTCTCTATATTTGAATTTTGTTAAACAAACATTACTCTCGCACACATGATTTATTTTAACAAACAACTTATCAAAAGCAGAACAATGTTCTAAACCACAATAAACAAAGTTTCAACAAAACAAAGTATCAAAACCCTTTATTACGAACTCGCAAGTACCAAGATCCAACTCTGCGGCACATGGGTACCAATTCATTGATTTACACAAATTTAGAACGGAGCCACCCTTACACCCATGCCATGACAGGATCAATAGACAGCAGTACATCGCCACCACGTATAATTGTTATACATTTGATTAGCTCTGACAATGCCTTGAGGATATAATAGTAATGTTACAATACAATGGCTCGGGCCCATTGTATTTGCTTTGAAATAAATAAGCTGAAAATATTGATATTTTTATTTGCAATTTATAAAGGTAAAATATTTAAGAAAATATTCGAAGATACCAATTTATTATTTGTAAAGTGGAAAGTTTAAAGATTACTTTGTTCAACGAAAATGTCATTCAATGCATAAGCAAAAAATTGCTAAAATATTCAATGAAAAAAAAATGTCATCAAATCAAATCAGTCAAACCAGAGAGGGAAGCCTTTCTGATTAATGTAATTCAAAAGGAATACATACTTTTTTTCCCATAAATTTTATATTTATTTAGAGAAAATGTAACTAACTATTAAATATTATTATATTATTACTTTTCTTTAAATATCGCAACATCATGCTGCGGTATTTAAATAAAGAAAAGCAAGCGCCGCAGCGCTAGTATAAGTATCTCGTTAGTTATTTAAGTTAGTAGATACAGAGGCCAGCACATCAACCTACCCCAATCAGTCAAATTTTCCCAATTGAATAAGAACCTTATTCTTTTTGTAGTAAAGTTGAAATTCTATCAAAGAAATTTGACAGATTGGGGTAGGTTGATGTGCTGGCCTCTGTACATTATTTGGATAATAATATTATTATAGTATTTAAATTAAACTTAAATATCTATTTATTAATAATATGAACTGTGAGAAAAAGTAAGCAAATAATAATTGAACCTAATTAATTAATAAAAATAACAAAATTAATTCGTAATTAACTACAACTAAACACAAACTAAAACATAGCGTTGAAAAAGAAGAGAACTGTGAGAAGATGGTTTATTAGGTTATTTAGATTGAAAAAATAAGTACCAATTAAATTGCAATATTGCTAAGTGCTATAAACCATAGCCACTATCCTTCCAAAGAGAAAAATCCCCCTATAAAATATTTCAATCAAGTTGATCAAAGCTTACTTTACACAGAGGTTTGTGATATTTTATTAAGGCACCCATAAAACACAAAGGAGCTGCACTTAGATGGAATGGATTGCTAATCCAGGTTCTACCTCCGTCGGAACACTCTTGCAGGCTTTTGTCCCCTGCAGTAGCGAGGTACTTAATTGAACTTACAGTTGTAATAGTATTACTTATTGTAGCTTAGAATTATTTAATAGTATGGCGTTTTTTCGTATTTACATTTAAAAAGGTGGCTATGATTTATTTTAATAGATTTGCGACATTCAGAATGAGCCTTCGTAACGTACAAAATTCTGCAAGTTTTTTGTTTGTGCACAGCACTTGTAACTCGTTTGGTTATAAGTAATTTTCATTCCAAATCTAAACAAGTATCTCACGGGTGGAGCAAACAGTGATCAATTTAGCATATCATTGATTATATCTTACAATTCTTACAAGTGATATAAACCTGTACTTCTTTCTTGCATCATTATTTAAAAAAAATATCTTATACCAATGCAGCGGAGAGAATCTTTCTCAAACTTGCACATACATATATGCATTAATTCACGCCTATTTCCCATGGGGGTAAGCAGAAACAACAGAACGCCATCTGCTACGATCCTTACATACTCCTTTTGCTTCATTTACGTTCATACATCTATAAACATACAATAATTTATCATTTATAAACAATAATTTATAATTTTATTCTCTCTTCACAAAGCTGACTTAAAGTTATTGGTACAAAAAAAATTCTCAACTGTATTCCACCTTTGTGAGAGACTGGTGCCTGATATAGGTTTTTGGAAAAAACCTGTTGGTGAGGCGTGTAAATAGCTTGCACCTTTGAGAAGGTTGTTATAAAAATTTGAATTAAGAACCTATGTTAAAAGTGTAATGGCGGACCTCAAAAATATAACCAATTTCCCAATTGATGAATCCTCGAGAAACCAATACCAAAGAATTATTAGCAGCAAAACATGCCCACGTACCTTGGCAATCTAGAGATCCCACTCAGACCAAGGGAGATGGGAAGATACCTCGTTCATGCGCGCGCGATGGCTCGTAGGTATTGGCTGCCGGCCGGCCCGGCGAGCAAAATCTTCTTAAATCCACCGGTGGAATGGTTAGAAGTTTAGAACTCCAAAAATCAACACTGCACTATAAGTTCTCAATAAAGCACAGATGCAGGTCCATTTATTTTACGAGTATCATCAAGGTTTCACCAAAAAGGATTTTTTTTTTAAAGGCGGAGTTATGAACGCCCGCAATGTCTCCGAGCGGCCGCGGGAAAGCAAGAGAGGTGCCGCTAATGCCATCTATCGGCCATAGCAAGAAAACTCAAGAAAGTTTCGATACATGGGCGCTGCGGCGACAAATATTGGTGCGAGGATTCATTAATTGAGAAGTTAAAATATTTAATTTGACATATTAACATATTATATTATTGGAAAAAATCCTAAAATATTATTATTATTATTTTTTTTTTTTTAGAAAAGCATTGACGCCTCCCCACCTATGTTACAGGTCACCAGGCAAATACAACTATTTATTTATTGGAATCATTTCTACTCATTGTAAAACTTTTCTTCAGTTTTCTTTAAAAAAATCCAAAGCTCTTTTCAACATTACACACACAACACGGTATTTCTCTTTACTTGCCTGCACAATTGAGCTTCTACCGCCGGGTCCGAACCGACCTAGTTTAGATAAAGGAATCATTCCAATTAGCCAAAGCAAATACCTAGAATTGAATAAAGATTTACGCGGCGTGCTTGTGTCAGTGAGTAGAGAAGAACGATAGGTCAACTCTTTGTAATTGTGTTGCACCAAATTATAAAATATAAATGAGAAATTTATTTATTTCATTTATTCATAGATAAATATCTTAACCTAAAGATACATATTTTTATTAAAAAATATCCATAGAGTAATCATTAAAGATATAGTCGGCAAAAACAACGACACAGCACATTAAATCATACTGTAGACACAAGAAGTGATCGCAAATACATAATCCGTGACATTATAAACAGCTTTTTTTTTCTTAATACTAAACTGACAACTTAGTCCCGCTGAAACCCAGAGTCTATTTAGATTACCCCATATTTTGTTATGGACAAAAACCAAAACACTTTCACCCTTTCGTCGATATGGACAGCTCGATTTAATTAAGTCAAAAATTGGACGCCCTGCGTTTTAGCATTTATTCGCATGCATTTCCTCGTCAGGTCCTACTGAACTTCTCTGTAGTACGTCTGCACTGAATCTCCACCGTCTAACGTCGCACTGACCTCCAATTATAATTGTTTGGTATAACTATCTATTGTTACGACGAGCCGAGGTGAATTGTAAACGGATAGATTGTAGCTTCGGAGGTCAGATTAGAGTTATTGGAGCTTACAGCAATAGTTGCCAAGTACGTACTTTGTAACTTTGACTGAATTCAAGATGGATTATTTGAAGATAAAGAGCTACGAGTTTGCTACGTCGTAACGGGCGGTGCTACGCTCGTAGCTAATCTGTATAGTTAGGTAGGTAATATTCTCTGTGATATAAAGAATATTATGAAAGACACAAAAATGTTGTAAATTGAACTTTATTTAGGTAAAAAAGTACATCAGATCGGATTTTCACGAATCATGGCTATATGTATTTTTATTTTCTTTTCAAACTAAAAGTTTCAGAATAAAACTGAATACCTTCATTTATTTTAACTGAAATATAAAAATAACTTGAAATACCAATATCGCTAACCGAACTATGATTCAAGGTCACGTAAATGATAAAAAACTGTAATATTGAATTTCTCTGTAAAAATAACATGGAGTAGCCGAGTTTTGTATCTAAAAGAATAAAACAGTAAAATATTTTTTCAAATACGACGAACTATTAAATATGCAACACAAACGTTTTCAGTTTTCGACAATTTTCCAGGAGTCAATGAATAGGATTCCTGCTAGGATTAAGTTGACCTGAATTTATTTTCGAGCGAATAATTTTATCGTGTCACGTTCATCGAAATTTCTAAAAACTGGTAGGAGATTTTTACTTAGAATTGTATTTGGTTCCAAAAAACGTAATTCCAAGTGTGACTAACCCACTAAATCACAGGGAGAAAAAAGTACTGACTCAATCCACCTTTTGTTTTAGAGTTTTAATGGCATAGAATACATTGAATTTTAGAAAACAACGAACGTAAAATGAAAAATATCACCTCGTATATCGAACAATTTGCTAATTGTATTTATTGATAGGCAAGAGGACACTGCTGCCATGAACACAGTAATCCTTGTAACAATAAAAAGATAAAACAAAATCCAACAAAAAGGGGTAAAATGGGCCCTGTTTTCTTTTGATCGCACTAAACGTACATCTATATATGTAATAAAAACTTTAAAATTAATTTATTGACAGACAACCCACACCGCTGTGTCAATATGGACGAATTTTTGAAAATTAGTTAATTTGGTTATAAAACTTAGAAGCGTAACCCGAACACACCTTTTGGTATAAACATAATTTCATACATAATACATATTCATATAAATAATTTCAGATATATGTTACCAGTGACTCAAAGCTATAATTACCAGGAATTCGTAAAGCATCTGGACTCGTCTGCTGAAATCTGAATGCTCCATGACAAACATACCTACATCTACGTCACATCCCGACCGCATTGTACCAGGGGCCCAGTAACGCGAGGAGATCTATTATTCCGAATTGCAATAGAGACAAAGTTCGGCACGTGACCGATGTCCGTTGGGAGACTCGCGGGGTACTTGTTAGTTAGGGAGGACATACACTGGCCGGGACGGAGGCGATTGAATTGATACTAGGGGATTAATTTTAAAAGAGTTATAGTATAGGTAGATCTTGGCTCACAGTAGATAGTAATAATCTTTGGTAATTATGACGGTAAATTTTAAGGTCTAGTAAAATAGAAGTTGTCACACATTTTTTTAAGGGAGATGGGTTCAGACATCTTTTTCACTTACACGAGAAAGGCTTTCGTCAAAAGGTTGGATGTTTATTCCATTTCTACAGTGTATTAAAGAAGAATTATTGTAGCAGTAGTATTATTTTATTTTGCAGCGGAAGTCACACATTCCTGCGTATTTTATTAAAATGGTGTAATATTTTTTGTTTTTATTTTGCAGAATACAAACTTAATCAAATGTCTCGGACTACAGTAGGCGTTTCGAACCGACATATTATCGAACTAATAAATTACCGAACTAAGAGTTTTTCGCTCAAACGTTACATCGCACCAATAAACATCGATGGAATAAAATATCGTATAACTGAATTATCGACACACCGTGATCAATATAATAAAAATCTAAATCATCAACTTTTGAAATCAAGTAGGGAACCCAGACCATCATATGTTTACAACCTGGTAGGCAATGTTTAGGCAAATAGTTTACCTAATTACCGATACAGGTACGCTTTGAGGGCGTACAGCAGCGTACACATGATACATGGAATTCCATAGAAATTTCTTGGAAACAAGCGTTTTCAATTTATGTTAATAAGTACACATATTCCCCCTAACAGTTTTGTTACTTTTCTTGATAATATGTGGAAAATGTCGTGGGTATACTCACTCTGTAGCTCTGTGTAATACAATGCTCTGTGTAATATGTAACCATTTATCTTCCCAAATAAATAATAATAACAGTAGGTAGGTTACTTAAATCGGCTTCTGTAAGCTAAAAGAATCTCTTGTCCCAAGTTTTTCTTTATTGATAATAGGTGTCGGATGGATACTATCACTGACAAGGAAGTATGTTGTGAAGTACACTATTAATAGTAGATAGCAACTTTGCAGAAGGTTTCCTTATAGTGTTGCCAACCCGTACGATAATTTGGCCTATCGTACAATGTACGATAGCGTATGCATGTCTAAACTACGTTATATGTACGATAATTTCGAGATTTGAATAAAACTTGCCATACAAAACCATATAGTTTACAGTTTGTACTGCTGGTGCTACTAGTATTGACTGTAATTTTAATGACATTGTCATATATTATAAAAAATAAAGACAAAAAAAAATTATTACGGGATATTTTTTTCATTATATCCGATTGTATGATTTTGTCATCAAAATGATAATTTTGACATGGAAATTCGGTAATTTAAACTTTTGGTGTTGGCAACTTATATTGAAAGAAATACGGTTTGTCGAAATTCAGTTGGTAAGTCGCAGTCATTGTCTAATTTCTAGAGAATAATCCCTCGCTCTAATTTCTGATAAGATTTTTCTGATTAATTAAGAAAAAAATATTTTATAACATTTATGTAAACACTTTGATTTTTATTAAAAAAGAACATTTACCTTTAAGTATTTCATTGGCTATCTTTAATCGTTGACCAATCACTAAAATCCTAAGCAAATACAAAATAAACAAAAAGCCTAAGCAAACAACAACGTACCAAAACCGCTAAAACTTGCAATACTGTGGCTGCAGCCTTAAACTATCTAGTAGCAGAACGCGCCGAGGATTAGGACCTTAAGCACAAGTTTATCGAGCAGGCAGGCGATCGGGCGATTAGAATGGTTTCTACTATCATCCACTTAACGGTTAGGGGACTTAAATTACAGAAAGAAAACATTTGCGGTAAACATGACGCAGAGAAAAAACACAAATACAAAATAAGAATTCGGGGGAAAATATGCGTCACATCCACGCAAAACGACCGCTTATGTGGCTAATGTACCCTATTGTGACTGGGAAGGCACGTGCACAGTGTTGACACGTTAAAATACCATTTTGGTAATGGTATTGTATTCTATGTTGGAGGGTGGGTTCAGGCTCAATGACAGGCAAGACCACCTCAAGAGTAACTTGGATAGATAGATAGATATATAGATGCGAATACGTTTATTCAGTGCAACAAAAGACACAATACAAGTATTAATAAAACAAAGATTAAAAAGATAAATTGACCCATAAACGCGTCATATCTATAACGGACTTGGGAGGGACTTACCTGCCGTCGGGTTCACTCTTCCGCTGTCTTAAGGGTAACTGTGCTGTGATCGTGCAGTGCCGCAGTCTTGACGCTGTGTTGAACTCTAACTCAAAGCATTTATTTCAATTAAACCAATTACAGGCACTTTTGAATTGTCAAGGTCATCATCTGCCTAGCCTTTTCCCAACTATGTTGGAGTCGGCTTCCATTTTAACCGGATGCAGCTGAATACCAGTATTTTACATGGAGCGACTGCCTATCTGACCTCAACAACCCAGTTACTGGGTAATACAATACCGCTTGGTAAGACTGGTTGTCAGACTTTCGGGCTACTGACGACCCGTAACGACTGTCAAAGATCCACGAATGACAGCCGGGACCAACGGCTTAACGTGCTTTCCGAGGCACGAAGGAATCTTGGTATGTGAAGATGGTCACCCTTCCATGGACCAACCGCAGCTAGCGTAGCTTAACCTGATCGATCGACCCGTGCGGCTGTTATTACTTAGCCTCAAGCCCCCGAATTGTTAAGGTGTTATCCAATAAAAACTCGTTGTGATATGACGATCTCCAGAACTCGTTTCATTGGCCAATCATGTATCACAACACGAAACGTCAGTCTAGTATTAATCTGCGATAAGTACACTATTCTCTGTCATCAGCCACACACTTTTTTAGGGTTCCGTACCTCAAAAGGAAAAAACGGAACCCTTATAGGATCACTCGTGTGTCTGTCTGTCTGTCTGTCTGTCTGTCCGTCTGTCACAGCCAATTTGCTCCGAATCTTATGGACCGATTAAGTTGAAATTTGGTACACATATGAATCTCTGTGACCCAAACACAGACGTGTAACGTAAATAAATGAGTTTTGAAAATGGGAGTCATTTTTGAGGGGTAAATAGACAATTTAAAAAAAAAGATTCGCAATCTGTACCGTGTGACATATCAAATGAAAGGGCTTATCGTGAGGATCTCAAAAATATTTTTTTCATAATTTTAAAATAAATTGTATTAAAGTTATTTAAGACAATAGACGGAAATTTACCATTCCCCCCCCCCCCCTTATCTCCAAAACTACTGAGCCTAAAATTTTGAAAAAAATACAGAAAATAGTTCTATACGTATAGATTACAGGAAAATTAATAAGAAGTCTATGATCTTGAAACAACATGGTAAATCTCTCAATATTGTGCGTACAAACTTACATTTTCAGTTGGAATGTATGGGAGAACATGTTTTTCAACTACAATGTTAAGTTTGTTCTTGGGATAAATTCATTCCAACTACGGAACCCTTCATTGTGCGTGGTCCGACACGTACTTGGCCGGTTTTTTTTTAATTACATGCAAAAAATTCTCTCATCTTACAAACTTCATTCTACTTTTACCACGTCATGAATGAAATGCCCACATTTCTATCTCCCTAGTTGTAATTTCGACCTCTCTGACCGCAATTCATAGCTAAAATGTAAGCCTTTTCACGGTTCCAAAATTAGTTTTTGGTCTTTCACGAAACGCATCAAAGAATTACTCAAAAGTTTAACTATAAGATATTGTGCTGAGTTCTCGAACCTTATTTTGCGAGCCATATTTCGGTCGGAGTGAATTTAGTTGATAATGAACAATTATTTGAACACTTTCCTAAGAAAAACGTGGTTAGATGTTTCTGCCTTTTTTATTTATTTTTTACAAAATATTTTGGGCCTTGCTTTTAGGCAAATATGGAGATGTAAGTGATTTAAGAACATACCTGACTAAGGAATGGATTTTGGTCTTTTTTAAAAAATACATATTCGACTGTTCGGAGCAGTGGTGACCGCGTGGGAGCAGTGATGGCCGAGCGGTAGCGGCCTCGATTTAAGAGTTGAAGGTCGTAGGTTTGAACCCAGACAGGCGCTTTACTTTGCATAAATTCACACCACTACTCTCAAAACGGTGAAGGAAAACATCAGGAGGAAACCGACATGTGCATGAAAGAAAAATTCGAAGACAACATCTACCAACCCGCACTGCGCCCGCGTGGTTGATTACGCCCTACTCACTCTCACTGAGCGGAGGCCTGTGTCCCAGCAGTGGGAACATTATAGGCTATATTATGCAATCTTATACTAGGTAATATCTGGAGCAGAACTTCAAACTATCTACGTACCTACTTTCACACTTGTACGTTCTCGTAGACATAATGAAGTCCGACCCAGTGATTCAACATTGGACAATCTCACCTACCGCACAGCGACTGTTTATACAATGACTGCTTATCTTAATTTGACTTAGGTTCATTCTACCCGTAAGTTATATGAATAAAATCTGTGACAAAAATCTTTACGATGTATTACTTACTCTGCTAATAAAGGAAACTCCTGCTACACGTTTTATGGGACTTAAAATTATGACTACAGTACTAACGTAAGTTAATTATATTATTAATGTCATAACTTTTACTGCTTGGCTCGTAAAGTAAATATTACGATAGCGGAATCCATAATCCGACTGGCACAGGACGATAAGTAGAAACGTAGCCATTTTGTTTTATTGCTTAGAACGGCTTCAATTTTGCTCGCAAACGGGTGATACATGTGCTTGAAAGTATTGCTTCGTCATGCTTAGATTGGAGCAGTGGTGGCCCAGTGGTATCGGCCGCCACTTACGAGTTGTAGGTCGTAGGTTCGAACCCAGACAGGCGCTTTACTTTGTGTAAATTATTTCATCACCACTGCGCTCTGAAAAACATCTCGACGACATGTGACATCTACCAACCCGCACTAGGCCCGCGTGGTAGATTACGGCCCACTCCCTCTCACTGAGAGGAGGCCTGTGTCCCAGCAGTGGGAACATTATAGGCTGATTATGTATGCTTAGATTGTTTATCTTTTTTCAAGGTAGGTTGCATAACTGATGGAAGATGCGTCAGGCGTAACTTCGTTTACTTCCAGTTAGTGTGTTACACACGGGCGACTACCGTCGACAACGTGCCGCTCGTGTATTTGAGTACGGTGCTCAAATACACGAGCGGCACGTTGTCGCGTATGTATGCACACTTGTTACGCTCGACGCACTAATGCATCATATCGGTTGAATGTGTTTGAATATTTTATTATCTACTTGTCTGTTCTGGCATTACTTGGATGACTCTTCTGTCAGATGGGCAACCACCCTCAATGATATAAAACTTTACACGATTAGAACGATTTACGCCCGGTTTCTGGATCGAAAATCAACACATAAATTGGCTCTGAAATTGTCAATCGCGTAAACAGCTGTGATTGGTTGAATTTATTATGAAAAGCAAATCGCATCACTTGACTCGATATTTTTCGTTCCGGAGGAAGTCAAAGTAACAGACTGCTCTTTAATTCTTCATTCAGTAGTAGTGGAACTCTTTGTGAAAGAACTCGTCCGGGGCAGTACTTGAACCCGATCTTTTAACGTCGATTGTACTCGTAGTGGTGTCCATAGACGGTTGTGACTAACTATTACATCAGATTTATTGCCATAAAAGAACCTATAATGTATCTCATTTCGTCTCGTCCCCTGTTACGTAAGTTACAGAGTTGAGGTTCAACAAATTATTGACCTTCTGATAACTGCTTTTGACAGATATACACTTTCTTTTCCACATAACAATTCTCAATAGAGCATCGTTAGCAAAAAACAGACCTCCAAGATTTTCCCCTGTATCGTGGAAACACAAGCGGAAAGATCAAAAACAGTTGTTCGGGGGACAGGTTCCCGCCAAACATTTGTCGGCGTCCGGGCATCAAATCCGTAACCCAATGGTGCTGAAATCCTTTTGATCCGTGACAATACCTTGTATCCAATGTCCTTTATTGCCTATTGCTAAATGTATCGTCTCGATTCGTTTGGTACACCAGTTCAAATACCTTGGACATTTTGTTGCTGACGACCTTAAGGATGATGCCGATGATGAGCTCGCAGGACATTGACGTTGCGGGAAAATGTGCTGGGAACCTGCTGTCTATGTCCGTCAATGAAGATACGGGCCCAACCGAAAATAGTTCGAAACTTCAGAGTTCAAACCCCACACCCGATTAATTAACTTTTTCGGTCGGGTGAAAAAACACATCGGGAGTCTCAAACTCAAAGCATTTATTTCAATTAAACCATTTACAGGCACTTTTGAATTGTCAAGAAGTCGGTCAGTCAGAAAATATGAAGCTATATGAAGCCATTCCAAAGCGTAGGTACCTATGGAGAAGAACGGGCAAGAAACTCCATGGACACTCTTTTAAATTATATTTTTACAAAAATATTAGTTACATCATTAATGTTGAATTTATAATTATATGTGAGAACGATGTAATAAAATAAAAAAGACGTACGTGTTAAGAGCGTCCAGAGTACAGCAAATAGTACTTAACAAAACAACAATCCAAAAAAAAAAAAAAAAAATAAGCCGAGGCAGCCAATTGATGACCAGCCCCAACTGACGGCGCCCGTTCACGAACATGACGCATAGATCAGCACCATTCAGCTCAACCATTTTGAAGGGAGCTAAATAGAGTAGGGACGGCTGTCAAATCGTGGTGTCATTCATTCTTAGGACGGGCCCCAAAGTAATCTTATGTCCATAGTTAATACGGAGTAGGAGTCGCCCATCGCCCGTCTGCCGCTTCGGCCGGAACTACGGAATTCGTGCTAAAGTAGTTAGTACATTTCCTGGCCTGATGCGGTCAAAATCACACTACGCATTAAACTTGCCGCCAATGTGTTGCGTATTCAATACAACAACGCTTTTGCGTTGCGTCTGCCACGATACTGCAGTGCATCTGCAATGTTTGCTAAAGCCAGAGTAGATAGCTTCTCAGCTGTTGTGCAAAAAAGAATGCATAATATCTCTTCTCACCAGATCTCCTATCAGAATGCTGCGCTGCTGTATTTATTTTTTAAATATCGCAGCATTATATTGGATTTTATCCAGGAGTGGAGACCGCGTACCGGCAAGCGTAGTGTGGGACGCCCCACAACTAAATAGACGGACAACCTAAAGAAGGTGGCTGGGGTAGACTGGATGCGGAAGATAGAGGACAGGTGTAGTGGCGCAGTCTGGGGGAGGCCTATGTCCAGCAGTGGACTGCGATAGGCTGAGTCTTTTTGGCCTCACACAAGTTTTTTTTTTAATTATCTTTTGGTTATTTTTAATATAATTTTGTTAGTTTTAAATGCTCCTTTTTTACTGTTTGTATTTCCTGTGCGTGTCCTTTTCAGTTTGCGGGACAGTAACACCAACCTCTTAAAAGTTATTGCGATAGGCATGACGAGAGCCCCATTGTGAGGGATCTCATAAACACTAACCAGTGTGTATTGGAATTTAAGTACTAACATAGCATATAAGTTAAATAACATTTGTAAGTAAGTATCTTTGTGATTAGATTAACTGGATCCAATTACAAAAATACTACATTTAATAATTCAAAACATAATATTGTAACCTTATGAACCGTCCAATAATATTCCCATTGTAAAAGAAAGAACGGAACCGCAATCCGCGCAATAAAAACTGCTCCGCAATAATTTTATTATCAACCGCAGTAGATTAAATACAAAACGTAATCAATTGCATGCAATAAACAAACGTCTTAACGCTAAAATCTCAACAATAAAACAGCATTACGGTGAGTTAAAACTTGCCACTGGGAAGGATGAGTTATATAGAGGGGAGGGTTGGCAAGAAAAATCCGGGCAAACGGCGCGGCAAGACCGGGCAACTTCCCATCTAACCACTTAAAAAGTTTTATGCAAACCTGTACAGTAGGTGGGCGTAGATATGACTCATTGATATTTAGCGAAGGACTGTCACACAGGAACGAGTGACAGAGACAACACTCTACATAGCTAGACCTCGAAGTGAAATATTCACGTTGTGCTCCTTCAGTTCTGAGTTGAGTTGCACGATTAGTATAATAAAAAATTGACCAGTACCAACCGGGGGTTGTTCTTGGGTACACTTGCATAATGCATAAAGGGATACTTGTCGGTTAGTGCCTCCTTATCATTAAAATTATCTAAGGGGCCTTTGCTAGTTGACTTTGCCAATCGTACGCCTCCCAAAGGTCCGGAAGCCGAGGCTCCCGAGATATGTGAAAGACATTTTTACAATAATATTTATTTATTTCCCATCACAAATGTTGTTCTGGACAGAAAGTACTTCATCGTTCATCATTTTAGCCAAAAGATGTCCACTGCTGTACAAAGGCCTGTTTCGGCTGTTGCCACTGTGTTATGCTTCGATATAATAATGGACTGTATAATGGTTATTCTGTCTTTGTATGAATCTGAATTTTAATGACTTCTGAAAAACGATGGCGAGACGACAACTACACTATTTTCTTTGGATATAATCATGGATGTAGAATATTTTTTTATTTTTTTTTGTAATTCTAAAAAACACCACGTTTTCTCATATCACATCCACAGATTACTGCATAGAAGAAAAAAATTTAGTATGAAAAATTGTCGACATCGGCACCATTGCCATAAAGAAAAATAGAATAGAATAGACTCGACGACTGGCGCCTCTGGCGGCGCGAAGTGGAGACGCTCGGCCGGGCTCGCGGTATGGCTCGGCAGGCATGGTTTTTAAAGTCCTGCCGTGCGCCACCTGGCAGCGGCGGGGCCGTAACAGGCCTCCCCTGAGCACCACCACTTCGACCGGGTCTGTGTTTACCGCATCCTGCGGCCTTCAGAAGGTGAAGGTCATTGGCCAAAGTGCTTAATCTAAAAAAACAGTCTTAACATTCGTGAGAGACTGGTGCCGAAAAGTGACATAAAATATTATACCAGTGATGGTCACCAGGCATTAAGCCATTACTGACAAATGCGTGCACTGGCTGGACAGGTCTTCTCAGATCTGTGTGCTTCTTGACCTCTGAGGTTGTTTCGGCCTTTCTTCTCAGAGTAGTTAGATTGGAACAACGACCGCATCTAAGTTTTAAACATAATTGACGTGTGTGTTTGTACAAACCTACATACTTACAGAAATAAAATCAATTAACATTTATTCATTTATTCTGAGCTGGATTCATTCTCATAGGATTGGCCCGCAATCGCAGTAGACCGGAAAAGTGGAAGAGGGAACGGAGGCCTTAGCCCTGCCTTGGCTTCTAATAAAACAATGTTTTTTTTTTTCAGGGCGGGTACTGCAAATAAGTCCTTAAAGGTTGTATGTTATGAATTCTTAATGCATCAGACCAACATTAAAAGTACTTGAAGGTGTCAAACCTTTAAAACTTCATTTAAAAATTCTGGTAAAGGTGCAAAGATTCGAGGTACTCCCTAAAGTGGGAGTCGTTAAGAACAATCTTTTATAATGTACTTTGACACTCGGTCTTGGCCAAATTCGGTACAGAGATTTTTCGTTTCGTAGGAGAAATTAGTGAATAGCTCATACATTTTTCTTTGTTTTAATTTAGTTGAATAGCTACAGTCTTATAAATTAATAAAAATGTTTTTATTCCCATAGTAAGCCGTGCATTACTTAAATATCAGTTAAGGTTGGTTTACATTAGATCAAAAGAATATAGAGTCAGGACAAGAACAATACCAATATTGTTTCATGGTCTAATCATTTTAGTATTGATACACCGAAGAAACGAATGCTTTTTAATGCCGGGGCCACACCAACGGGAAACACTGTTGTTTATCGCAATTTTGGGTTTTAAAGTCTACAGTTAACGCCCAACATCGCGATAATCAACGGCGTTTCCCGTTGGTCCAGCCCCGGCATCACTGTTTACTCAATAAGAATTTTTAATTGAATTCGCTGGTTTGATCTACACTGACCTTTACATAGTCAAACATAAAAACCATAAAAGTACTCTGTGATAAAAACAAATTTGAGACTCAGCTAGCTGGGAGCATGTCATGTCAAATTGTCAACGGGCAATAATCCTCCACTAAAACCTACACGGCGCCCTGCCATAGACACGATAACATTTTTAATTTCCATTCCACCGATATTGAAAGATTTCATTTGACATTCAATTTTCCAATCACCCCGTCCAAAATATCAACATGAATATCAAAATTTCTGGTGCACTCAAAAGAATTTACACTGTTTGGTAAGCGAAACGTATTTATTGAATACATATTGCAGTGGTTTCATATTAAATTGTATGTTTTTGGCATTTTATTTCGTTGTAATTTCGATATTTTATTTTTGTGGTGAGGCAGAAAGATAGCATTATTGTGTTAAAACAACAATACTTTACGACAGATTATTGGGTTTCTAAGGCTTTTATAGAGCAGTGGTGTCCCAGTGGTAACGGCCGCGACTTAAGAGTTGTCGGTCGTAGGTTCGAACCCAGGGAGGTGCTTTACGTTGTGTTATTTCATCACCACTGCTCTCAGAACGGTGAAGGAAAACATAGTGAGACAACCAGCATGTCCTAGAAGCAAATATTGGAATACATGTGACACCTACCAACCCGTACTTGGTCCGCGTGGTGGATTACGAGTCACTCCCTCTCACAGACAGGTCTGTGTCCCAGCTGTAGGAACATTATATGCTGATTATTTCTGAGCCTTTATGAACGGTGTAGTGTCGGGTTTCTCTTCCCTCGTGTAGTCATCTATATTTACGGTTTACAGATCCCATAATTATTCCTTTATTATCTTCAATGTTAGTGCTGTACTGTCATAGTCTCGACCTGAAGTCTCAACGAGATACATGATGGTTCAATACAAAGTGTATAAACCGTGTCCTACGTCAGTTTTTCTACCAACCTTGTAAGCCCAGCCTTGCCAGCCTTGTAGTCTTTTACCACGAAATGAGCTATAATTATCCTACAGCGTATGTAGAATTGTAGATACCTACGAGATATGACATCCCTGAAAGACATGACAGCCTAGTACATGCCAGAACATAGTGTAGATAAAATATCGTTCGTTCTTAATTTAATGGTTAACGGGTACCACACATGTTCGGCGGCATGATGCGTCACAGGCGGGGCGGCAAAGTCGAATGCATATTTTGACATGCCAACCCGAACAAGTGTGTAGCACGCCTTACTTGCCATAAAAAAACACAGCATTAACAGTTTACTTTTCCAGTTTCAGAGGAAACCAATACAGCCACAAAAAATGCCAAGCCCCAGTGGTTCGAACCCAGGGCTACCCAAACCAGGACACGATCAAGTTGGCGACAGTTCGCATCGCTCCTAACCTGAAGCTCCTGTCCTTTCGAGTCTCGAAGAACTTCCTATACTTCAGCTTCGCGAGACCTGACACCGACCTGTTAGAATTCAATGAACTTTGCAAAGAGGAGACTTAGGATTTTAATGGTGATGTTATAGTGGCAAAGATTTTAAAGGTTTTTTTGGCAACTGTTTTATACTATTAGCAAACTCTTGTGACTGCTATTTTAAGATTTAAGGGACTAAGAATTCTGAATGTGCTGAATACCTCATATGTTCTAAAGTTAACATAATAGAATAGTAATAATCATTTAAAACATGGATCCCTTTATCCTTTCACCCATAATATTAGCAATAAAGTTCATATATTTTTACATAACGTATTGTTACCACTTCTAAAACTTCAATTATTTCACGAGAGTCGAAATGTAGAGGTTCCTATGTCACTATAACATAACTAATCATTTGTTTGATAATGATATTTATACATAAGTTTAACTGCGTGTCCGTATAACGTCTATGTAATCGTTTTGTTTGTCTTTTATATATTAATCAACAAATAATATAAATATGTGTTCGCGTATTGTTTCATCCGTTTATAATGTCCATATTGTATTGTTAATGTAAGTGTATTGTAATGTCGCAAAATTAAATAATTTAAAAAAATTTGATGTTTTGTTTTGGATAGTTACATCCCTCGCAGTTTTTGTTTAACACAGGTACTTACTTTTTAGGCAAATAACAACAAGGAGCACATATGAAAAAACTCTGGCACACTTTTACACGTCAATCATATTTTAAAAACTAGATGAAGGAACTGAATTCTTACGGACATTTACTAACTACTCTGGGAAAAAAGAGCGAAACACATAGCAGGTCACATCAGTCTTTTTTAAAGTTCAGACATAATTTTGGTCAGATCATTTGAAGACCATGTAGATCGTCGGTCTGAAATTCTATTTTGAGGTAAGAACCACACTGATTGAGTGGACCTGTCCTAATTATCTGTCAAAACAAAATAATAATAATAAACATAGTGCATCAGTCATTCTGATGATCACCATAGAGGGATAATCGTCGGTTGGTGTCACATTTCATTAAAATTTCCTAAGGGGCCTCTGCGAGTTGGCTTCGGCCCCTCGTACGCCTTCTAAAGGACCGGGACTCAATGGTCCCGAGATATGAAAAACAAAATAAATAATAATAATAACATCCTTGGACATTTCACACAACGCCATATAGTCCCAAGAGGTCCCAAGCTAAGCAACCTAATGCTTGTGTTATGGTAACGAGATGGCTGATAAACTACTTATATACATTTTTTTTGTAAATACATGCATATTATGGATAAAACACCCAGATAAAATATAAAATCTCGATAGAAGACGACATTTTGCTAGGATGACTCACCCAAAAGTTTCTATGAGATGTCTTAGCCCATTGTCACACATGTATTCAACATAATCCTAGGCACCATCTGCTCATGTTCTAGCTTACACATGTTTGTCTGTTTGCCTGGTAATCCCTTCCGTGTTAGAAGGATCAGTAGTGCTATTCTGTAAAAATCTCACCGTGATAATTTGGGTGAAGTGAGCTTAAAGTGAGCTGTCATCGGTGTCACTCCCTAGCATCAGATAGAATGACAGCTCACTTCACCTAACTTCTCACGGTGAGATTCTAACAGAATCGACCGGCTGGGGGCCTAAAAAGGCCACTTTGGCAGAATCATAAAGCAATTCATATCACGCACGCGAAAGCACGTTAAGCCGTTGGTCCCGGCTGTCATTCGTGGATCTTTGACAGTCGTTACGGGTCGTCAGAAGCCCGAAAACCTGACAACCAGTCTTACCAAGGGGTAATTACCCATTAACTGAGTTGTGGAGGTCAGATAGGCAAACGCTCCATGTAAAATACTGGTACTCAGCTGCATCCGGTTAGACTGGAAGCCGACCCCAACATAGTTGGGAAAAGGCTAGGCAAATGAAATGATGATGACTTATGAATTAATAACCGTATTTTCAGAAGCCAGTTGTCGCACTTTTATAAGATTACCCGTAACGACGTTCAATAACATAACATTTCAAGTACAAAACCAAAATTTTCTCTACAAAAAACATAATTATGTAGTAGGTAATCGAGTACATTTCATTGTATAGACCCCAGCGCATCGAGCTACTACAATCATTCAAAACTTAATAGATTTTCAAATTTATTGCTAAAATATAAGATTCAAAGTTGAATGGGAAAAATTGATTGATTGTCGTTGTGTTGTGTTGAACGGGAAAAATTGATTGATTGTCGTTGTGTTGTTGTTGTTGTTGATTGTTGGTTGTTTGTTTGTTGATTGATTGATTGTTTTTTTTTATTGATTGTTGTTTTTTTTTTTTGTTTTTTTTTTTTCGTCTGTGCACGAATAGAACCTCAACAGTTATGTTGGCTCATTAATGAAGTACACCGTATACGATATCCTCGTTCTGCCAACCTTGCACATAACAATACAACTGCACATAGCCATTGTACATATACAAGTTAAATTCTAACTTGGAAGTAGGAGCTGACAGTGCAAATAACGGTGGTTACACTACGCATACAAATCTTAGGGCTTTAGCAGACATATATGCTACTTAAAGCTGTCGCAATCAGCGATGTAGTCGTTTTTTGGAGATAGATACAGCTATAACTGAACGCTATGGTCTGTTCCAAAAGTATCTGATGAAAATGTAAACAAATTGATCAGGAAACTTTCTTCTAAGTAAATGCCAATGTGTTGCGCCACTCAAAAATTGAGTGCTTATTGAATACTTAAACCCGGATGTTATTCATTTGACAATTGTGGATAATTTTGTAACCTCAATGTTCATCAATGATTTTTCAATAAGAAATATAATGTTATTCAAACAATAACTGTTGCAGAAAGTGGTGAAATACCTATAAAGCTGCAACTTCTCAATACAGATGCGTCTTACTAATTGTTTTTAGTTAGTAATTGATTGTCAAAAAATAACTCAAATAGGAATCGTTTACACTTTCATCTGATACTTTTGGAACAGACTATACACTCCGGACACATTCGGACGTCAGTCGAATTCAGATAATGCACAAATTCGACTTCGCGTTCAAACGCTGCGAGTTGCCAAAACGCCATGCAGTACTGGAGTTGATGAAATAGAGAAATCACTGATCTCCGATACTGAAACTAGCATGTCTGCTAAGGCCCTTAGTGCTTTGTCGGTAATTAGAGTACGCGACTTAAGCCCTACGGTATACAAAACTATGTATGTAGGGCTTACAGGGAAATGCTTCTTTTGTTTTAGAGTATTAGAGCTCCGTGCTTTGTGGTGTTTAGCTTCCAGCCTTACAGTCGTTCCTTCGTGAAGTTACTGTTATTTTATTTTACTATGTATTCTTGGATGATTTTATTATTAATCTCTCTCTATTTCCTATCGACATCTGTTTCAAGAATGCGTCAGTCTTTGAGCCCTTCTGTCTTCAGAGCAGTATCCATACTAATCCTTACTTACATTAATATCTTAATCTGCCTAGCCTTTTGCCAACTATGTTGCGGTCGGCTTCCAGTCTGACCGGATACAGCTGAATACCTGTATCTTACATGGAGCGACTGCCTATCTGACCTCCACAACCCAGTTACTGGCTAATACACCCCTTGGTAAGACTGGTTGTCAGACTTTCGGGCTTCCGACTAGGCCCGTAACGACTTTCAAAGATCCACGAATGACAGCCGGGAACAATTAACGTGCTTTCCGATTCACGGAGGGGTCTCGGTATGTAAAGATGATCACCCATCCACAGACCAACCGCGGCAAGCGTAGCTTAACCTGACCGATCTACCTGTGCGGCTGTTATTATTTAGCCACGGGCCCCTCCTTATATTAATATCTTAATTATTAATATGATAAATCCATAAGTAACTCTGTGAGTTGGTCTGTCTGTTACCTTTTCATGCCTAATAGCTGACCGGTTCGAATGATGATTCCTGAACAATCGTCAAAGACACGGGCCAAGTGTAATTTTGTTTTGTAAAATTAAATAGTAAAGTCACACACCACAGTTTATATTTAGTTACATATACCAGGGGTCGAGCCTTTGACCCTTAACCGGAGAAATATCCAGGCTCGGTCTGCTACACTGAGAAATTTATAATAGAATAACCAAATTAAACGTTACCTGACCTTAAGATTGGGCTCATGACCCCATACTTAGCAAAAGTAAAGCATCTAAAGAACATCTGGGTCTTGTTAATAGCTACTAAATAAATCAATATTTATACCTGTTTCAATATTGTCTGGACTTTAAACGAGACTGTGTCCTCTGAGGTTGTTTCGTCCTTTCTTCTCAGAGTTGTCAGATAGGAAATGCCAACCTCATCTAGTTTTAAAAATATGATTGACGTGTAAAAGTGTTTGTGCAAACCTACGAGTACTTACAAAAATAAAATCATTTATCAAGCATGGACCTCTCAAATATTTCTACATTTATATTTTAAACGTTCTAAGAAAAAGCCTCAAAAGAGCTTAAAACTATCCCAACTTCAACATGTTAACTCACAGATTCAATGCTCATTTTCCATGAAACTAGTTACTCTATTTTTAGTTTTCTACATTAATTGCTTATGAATTATGCAAAAACGTAAGTGTGCCGACAAAGTTCGCGTTCGTTAAGCAAAGTTTCTACTGATATGTAACTTTATAGTTGCGCATTGATGTTGAATGCAACTATGTGGATAGACCGCAAAATTTCCCCAACTAATTTGCCTAATCTATTTTTTAATTTTAGCGCTTCGGTTACGCTTTGAGGTGAGGTAGTAATGGACGATTATTTTAACCATTGCATAAAAGAGTTCCTTGCTTTGTTTATGTGCTGACTGCCAACCTTTGAAAATAAGCAAGACACATAAACAAATAAGCTTAACTTGAAGAAACTGTTACCGTCTTTTCATATCTCTGATTTTGCATCATTGTCAAAATCACAATGATCTTTATACTTGCTAAAATAAGATAGCAACAAGGTTGCCTCTGTTAGAAGTAAAATAACTATGACAAGACTGTCTGTCGACACTTGTGATCAAATACGACGAGCAAATGTGTAAGGAACAGACGATCGGCACCGTATTTTTGATCGATCGCCAGTGTGGATCGTTTATCTCGATTGATAAATCAACAAGTGAGTGTACGTCTCGATTGAAATAATAATATTGATCAATATAATTACAAGTTAATCCAGGGTGTCTGCTCCCTCCATACAAAATGTTATCAAAATTGGAGCCGTTTGAGCGTGAACAAGTAACAAACTTATAAACATACACACACAACCACAGACACACACACACACACACACACACACACACACACACACTCGCACACACACACGCACACCGCACACGCACAAACACACGCACACGAACACGCACACGCATATGCACACACGTACACGCACAAGCACACGCACACGTACACGCACACACACACGCACACTCACAAACTTTCGCTTTTATAATATTAGTGTGATTGTGGGCGTACCTACTATGGGTAGTGTTGGTTATTGCGCAAAAGAAAAACCCTTGAATTTCAAATCAAATTATAATTTTACGAACAAAGTAATCAATCTAGCGAATCTGAGCACATATTATCCGTACGATGTCCAATGATCAAGACCTGCGCCACACCAGTGTTCTAGCTATAGCTCTCGTCGACTACCACAAAGTCAGGCTAGACTCTGTCGAGCTTGCCGCTTGGCGCTGGCGTCCCGAACAGTCAAACGAACGATTGTCGTATTCCCGACTATAATAAAGATTATTCTATTCTGTTTTATTTTATTCTTATCAACCGTCAAAAAACAGCATATCGAGCAACAGTAACGCTCGTCAAAAATCGAGCAAATCTGTCAGCACCTTAAGCAACATGAGAAGAAAGAAAAACAGGTTTATTTGTCACAGAAATGTAGAAATTGCATTATTGCTTATTTTAACCATATATTTTTAATGAAATACCACGCCACATCTACACTACAGTGCATGTCATCAGCATATAACTGTTAACTCAAGTCTCAAGCTGCAAGCGTTGCTCGCCTGGAGACAATTTCATAATTAAACTTGTGTTGGCAAATACGTTCATATATGTACACGCTAGGGAAATTATTTGCTTATTAGCATTTTGTTTTATTTTAACATTCATGTTTTAAGATTTAGTTTTTGTATATTGAGCGTATGTTTTGGGTATCAGATGCGCGTTTGAAGCACAGTTGTCGCAAAGTGAGAAAAATAGCACCTACGGGTCTCAATAAAAATGTCACCGTGAAAAGGTAGGTGAAGTGAGCTGTCATTCCACCTGATGTCAGCGATTGACAGCTGTCAATAGTTGACAGCTCACATCACCTAAGTTTTCACAGTGACATGTTTACTGCCGGTCGATTCTGTTAGAATGTCACCGTGAGAAGTTAGGTGAAGTGAGCTGTCATTCCATGTAATGCTGGGGATTTACACTAATGACAGCTGACTTTAAGCTCACTTCACCTGAGTTATCACGGTGAGATTTTTATAGAATAGCACTACAGGACTGTATAGCACCGCTGTTCTCTCCTTCGGCGAATGCTATATAATTTAAGAATATCCCATGTTAAAAATATGAGTCAGCAAGGTGCTGCGGGGCTGAATGTCCGACCTGGGGATCAAACTCAAGACCTCAGCCGCAGAGGCGCAGTATTTATGACTGCGACCACTAGACGACTAGATCAATGTGGCAGTCTAGGAAAAGGCGCTGCGACATATATTCTCATAAAGGGTGGATTGTGGGCGCTTTACAAATAAGTAGTTTCTTACTTCGTAGTGTTTATTTAATATAAACTAAGCTGTAACAGTAAGAACCACGATAAAAAAATATATATTTAATCCATTCCATTAAATTTATTGACCAATCAATCCATATTGGCTAAAGCTCTTTCCCATGTAGTCACAACATCCCACCCTCCGTCTTCCTCGACTCACTACCTGGTCATAACTCAACCATGACTTACACGCAACTATATCCGGATTTCGATATCAATTTATCAAGCAGACATAGTCGACTCCCGAAGCCGGTTGAATACCCGGTAGAATAATAAACCGCGGTTAACCGCGCCTCCGGGTGCGTTCCGTTTATCGCCAGTCACCACTTTACAAGTTATGGCTGCTTTCAAAATTTTAACTTTATGTCACCTTGACTTGGATCGTGGAAAGGCGGAGATGTGTTGTCGAAGCTGTTTTGAAAATGTATGGAATTAGTAAGTACTGAAAAATGTGCTGGTAGGATGGTGAGACTCCTTTTTGTCTAGTTTATAAAAAACTGGTCCCAATCAAAGGCAATTCTAGAGGATAGGCATCAAAACTGAATTATCTTTTAAGTGTATACTTGAAAAGTACTACAAACGCTTATAGAGAACAAATAGCAATGATTAAGTGGAAAACAAGAAAACTTTTTTAGTAATAATGTCATAAAAACTGAACAATGTAAACATTCTCTCAATTTCCAGAAAACTAAATCCTCATACGACGTGGACCACAGCAATAAAGGTTTTTAACAAAAGATCTTTAAATACCTTTTCATTACATTTTTGGCTTGTCTGTCTTCTTCTACATTCCCACTTTTTTATAACAAGAGAGTCGATATCCTTTAAAAAAATTAACGTTCAGCCATAACAATGTATTATGTTACCTTTGTAACGCCAGGCAATTACAAATATCTTTATTAAGATCTAGAAATTGTTTTTACTATAAAAGTTAAGAAGGTATAAAACTTTTATGATACCCCCCCCCCCCTTTTTTTTTCTTTTATGATGTTACTTTTATGATCGCCCTTTTTTCTTTAGTCCTTTTTTATGCATCAGGATAAATTGTAAGTAGATACCTACCTACTCGTATTAAAGGTTCTTAAAACAGATTTCTTTTCAAGTAGTAGTATTTTTATTTCTACTCATTCCTTTCGTCTGTAAGATGAGGTTGCATTAAACTAGGCAAGTAAAAGAGTAAAATTAACTTGACTAAAATTCATAATAAGCTACTTAATACAAAGGGGGGCTCGTGGCTAAATGATAACAGCCGCACGGGACGGTCAAAGGGTTAAACTACACTCGCCACGGTTTCTGCATGGGTGACCATCCATTGGATACCGAGACCCCCCCCCCCCGTGCCTCGGAAAGCACGTTAAGAGCACTTACGACGTACGGCATTTCATACAAACTTTCAAGTCCTTGTTTTTCGGAATGAATAAGCCGATTTTATTGAAACTTCATACGCATAAGCAGGATACAAAGGTCTAAAAAGTTAGTAAAGAACATTTTCGTAAGATATTAAAATTGACAATCATTCAAATAGACAGTTATCAGACCAAGCAACATGAAACCAGCACTACGTCGTGGTTTGGACGGCCGCCAATACACTGAGTATCAATACCACTTGGACTAAGCACCCTCTAACGACACGGTCGTGAAGATACAGCTTAAAGACTACACTGGCTGTTAGGTATTGTATGGGTTAAGTTTATTGGTATGGTTTCTATTCAGTGGACTAATATTTGTAGGGTTCTTGTGAATGTTAAATGAAGCACAAGTATTATAGAGTTGTGTCCAATTACTTCTTTCAAAGAAAGAGATTTAATACTGCCTGTAGCAAAAGAAGCTACCCTGTACCTAACTTCCTTTCAATATAAAGATTTTAGACTATAGGGGTATGAGGGACAGGGTGGAAAGTTCTTCCTTCTCCATTTTAAAGGGTGGATCCTCCGACTAGGTGGATGATGTTTCTGGTGTGCCCGACGGTTGTGGTCGGGTCTCTGTATATGCCAATCGCACAGATAAGTAACTCTGCTTTACGATTAAGGATTTGCTTGGCGTCAAGTGTGATGTGTAGTTCGCTTGTGCCGTTATAGATGTCGCCACTAATCCAAAGTGACAAAACTAAGAACGAAGACTGTTTGATCTTTCCATAAAGGCGCGGTGAGGGTTGCATTGACAAATTTGGCTCTTTCGAATAGTCGCTTGCGTTACCGTAGTTTTCGAAAGACTGATCAACACAGAGATTTACTAACACTCGGAAAATTACTTTTAGCACCTCATGCTAACTGTGATTGGTTGATCGTAATCTACTTAGTAAACATCTTAAATGCACTGACAGACAACGCACAGCTATAGCCGCTTGGTGTAGAAGCTTGAAATTTTCCATAAGAGGTTCTTATTATAACGAATGTCATGGCCACATTTAAAATCGAAGTTAATGTATAATTTGGTTAATTTTGTCTAAAACGTGAGTTTGCTTCCATAAATGGGAAGCGCGAAAAAATATGTAAATTTAGGGCCGACAGTTACGGATTAAGGTTATGGCCAAATGTATGTTAATTTGGAACATGTTTCCGAAACTTCATTGAAATTTTGTATTTTTCCTCAATAAAAACGGGAAAATAATTCTGAAAGGTTGATAGATTTTTGTAATAATTTTTATTTCTGAAGCTATTGGGTGATATATGAAAGTGTCAGATGTATGTCAGTACTGTCCGCTAAGTATAGTTCACATTTCGAAAAGTCAAGGCCACAGAGTACTTTTTAATAGAGTGAGAGTCAAGGCCTATGGAATGAAGTTCATTTTTTAAGAATTGTAGGTCATTTAAAATAGTTACTACTTCGCCTCCCAAGGTTCCATTATCAAGCTACCAAACGTTAAATTTGGAATTTAGCTGTCGAATAATTGGATGAATGGCTAAAATAAATATCACTGGCCCAAGGGAGTCACCTTGTTGACAGCCAACAGCAGATCCCAGAAGCTTGTCCCGATACAGTGGGTGTCCTTGACTGTACTGATCATCAGTTGGAGCACGGGAACCAAGTCCCCGTGCTTCACCCAGGTGGAGAAACTAGGTGAAGCACAGGTCCGGACCCATTTTTGCCGATGGAAAATCCCATCGGGCACATGGCTTGTAACAACAGATTTCACAAGAGTTTAATTTCAATAAGCTTTCAGAAATACCCCGGTTTCTGAAAGGTGTCATTGTTACTTATGTAACATTCAAAGTCATTAAATTAGAGTACCACGTTTAAGGAGACTCGTAAACTCCTTCCCATTTAGGTTTAAATCAAACCAAACGGCTGACTAAGCGCGCGTGATTACTAACATTCAGTTTATACCACAAACTCAGTTCCCGTTTAAACTTAATGTATTTACCGCAACAAAGTGTAACTAACCGATAAAATAGACGAAATGCTGATTTGAATTCACGACTTTTAATGTGGAGTAAGTCAACATTGGTAATGTTAATTTAAACGCTAATTTGTGTTGTGATCAATCATTGAGTTTAGTCTCGTTTCAGCTTGTATTAAATCATTAGGTTCAGTTTCAGCATTTGACTTAGGTACTATAAAGGCAATCATACCGATGAAAGCTAGCCTTGGACTTCTACAGGCTATCTCCTCAATTAAAAGAGGCCTCGCTGGTATAGTGGCTGTGAGCGCTTCTGCGGAGCACGAGGTCCTAGATTCGATTCCCAAGTTGGACAAAGTGTTTTTGCCTGGTTCATAGTTATTACATGAAGAAATGTTTGTGTACACTTCTGCCTAACCCTTTGGGGAAACAAGGCGTGATGTTATGATACGTGTTAAGAGGACACTACAACAGCAGAACTGTAATATGGACATAACAAGAAAACAAATAAGTATTAAACAGTAAGTTCTGCGCATTTTTTTGCTATAATTATATGGATTTAAGTTGTAACAGCAGGGTAACAGTAAGACTTTTTTTTATAATATAAACACTGATATGACGATACAGTACTTAAGTTTTATTGTAATCCACAATTAAGGAACATGCATAGGTACTGAATGGGGCTTTACGCTATGCGGTTTGCTTACCCTAAATTATACATACCAAGTGTATAATGCATTATATCAAGCGGTCGAGCAGCTACATCTGCTCTAGATGTACTAAAACTTAAACTTTTGAATAAACAACAAAAACCACATTGTATATAATGATATTTTGCAGCTAAACGCTAGGAGTGGCGGCCATTGCTGCGAATTTCAAACGATGTTGCAAGTTTTAATGTTTCTCCAGAGACAGTATGGAGTTGCCAGATCTTTTTGAAATGTTTGATCTCGTGTTTGTGTGATCTTTTTGAATTGAAATGTTTGGAAAAAGTATGTTCCTTTTTTCTACGTCTTTTGTCGTCGTCGATTTAGCTGGGGGGCGTAGGTAGGTAGTACCTGCAGAATATTTTAAAGACGCATCTAAAATTTCTAGGAAGAAGAAGAAATAAAATCAATTTATTTGACCCAGGCTAAAGATCTAATAACGGACGGTAGTTAATAGTACTATACGGATATTTACATTAGTTGAGTTCCTTAAGTTTTGAGTTGAGCTACTCGATTACTAACAAATGCGTGCACGGACTGGACAGGTCCACACAATCTGTGTGTTCTTTCCTCAAAAGACCATTTCAGACATCAATCTCATGTAGATTGATGCCTTCACATGATCTGACCAAGATTATATCAGGATTTTAAAAGAGACTGTGACCTCTGAATTTGTTTCGGCCTTTCTTCTCAGAGTAGTCAGATAGGAAACGACGATCTCATCTAGTTTTTCAAATTCTTCAAAAAAAATATTCAAACTCACAAAATGCCTCTCGAATCTGGCACCACAGCCTAATAAAATACATTGTAAGAACAATATACGATGCTAATACGACGTCATAACGTTTCAATTTGCTAGCACATTTCCTAAATATTCCCGCGACGGTGAATTTATATGAGAGGCTGTGACGCAGCTGTGCTTCAACGCGCGCGTATAAAACGATATTTGCTTTTTGACAATGTGGTTGTTATTTTGTGATTGTTTCGTTGATATTAATTTTTAATGTTTTTTTTGTTTTTTATTTAGGCTGCCAGTTAGACACACCCACGCACCCATAGTACACCTACTACTACTACTATGTGTGTGTGGGTGTGTCTAACCCTTCAGGGATCAGCAGACAGCAACCTCCTTCTGTATTTTGAATTTGAGTACCGTATTTTATTTGGCTTTATACATTTACAAAGCTGCATTGCAATTTACAAAGCTTAGTGATCAGAAGGTGTAACAAGTTTTCTTTCTTCGACAAAATTCTCTAGGGCGAACAAGTTTTGGACCAACTACACATTAGCAACAGTTTGACAGCAACATATTCGTTATCACAATGAGGACAGAATACAATTGTGGATTTTATGTATATCGATCTATTCTCTTTTTGTCTTGTGTGAATTAATTCCAACACAATAAATAAAATGTACTTGTTCCAAGAACATTCATCTTCGAGATAGACGGAGCAATGTTAACATTTTTGGACCAACTTCGAAACCATGAAAGCGATTTCTTGTAATACTTTACAACATTCTAACAGACACAAAGGCCCATAAGTACTGCCAGTTTATCCACAGATAACATAAAGGCACAAATTCCCAACACAATGGTATCAGTGGAGTCGTTTTATACTTTAAACTCTCCATTGTAAGCACGGGACATTTCTTTGTACTTCCATGTACGCGTCACACTTTGTTACAGCTGTAGTAAGCTGTTATTGTGCAGTGTTTATTATAGCAGAATAGTCGGGTATGAAAGAGAAACATCCTTTAAGTTGTGGTAAAACCCTTTGTGCAGGACGTCGCGTCATCTAGGGAGATACTACTACCATAACAACTTCTGCCGACAAGCAGCGATACCGTGTTCTGGTTTAAAGGGTATGGTTCCAGTATGGTGTAGGTAATTAATATAGAGGTATGAGGAACAGGGTGTAAAGTTCACTCATCCGACATAGGAAAGGGAGGATAACCGACCAGACGGGTATTGTGTCTGCTCGACGATTGCTGTCGGGTCATTGTGTTTATGCTAGTTGCGCAACAAACTCTGCTTGCGCGATGCAGGATTTTGCGTGACGTCAATGTGATGCGTAGTTCGCATCATGAGATATTGCAGCTTTGAATTTGGGATGAAAATACACCTGCGATGCCTCTGATGACTATGGATGCTGACCACTGACACATGAGACATTTCTACTTTGCCTAAAAAATCACTACGCCCTGGAACTTCCTATACGAGTAGTTGCATAGTTGTGGTCTAATAACGCCCACCGCACATGCTCACACTCGCACTCGTTCATGATACTTCGCTGATGTGGCACTGACATTTGTCGACACGTGTCCATTCACATTTGCCAACACGTGTCGTACATTAGTGGCATTAGCGATTCCGACCAAACAATATGGATGCCATTAATTTTACTGACACTCGCTCCACTGCCACTCAAAGAACGAGTGTCTCAGCTTCCTAGGATCCAGCTAGCTAGGAGGAGAAAAAAACGCGAAGCTCGATTCTCGATTTGCCATAGGTTTTAAACGCAGCCAGAAGCTCGCAGCTCGTAAAGTTCAAAGCGAGTGCAAAAAACAGAAAAAAAATTTATACAAGGCATAAGGTATTCTTGTCAGTCCATAAAATGTTTTGATAAGTTCTAGGTATGAAAAAGATTCTTTAATATTTCCAACCATTGGGCCACAACTGTAAGATTAAGAATAAGCGGTCCACCTTATCTAAAGTTGATAAACACAAGCACCGCACGCGATTCTTTGTCTTCCCTCGCTGCAATCTATCACCGGTTCGTGGAGTTTGTTCAGCGTCGTAATGTATTGCTATCAAATACTTTTTATTATTTTACTAGGAGGCGTTTTTGAAGATTTTAAGCGTGGTGTGACGTATTTGTACTAGGTGACCTGCAAGTAAAATACATAAATGCAGTGGATATTAGCGAGCGAGAGCTTATTGTTAAAGAGCTCATGATTGGCACAATTTAAAGTACCAATGAGCACCATTTCCCTAAAGGTTGGTCAAATCTATTTTAATAATAGTTAAGCAAAAATTCCAGGCGTAATCAGGCAAGTACTTAATTCTTTATTGCATTCCACAATGTAGGCTTAGGTGGTAAATATTTTCCAAAAGAAACAATCATGGACCCTTTCGGGTACAGCAAAAGAAATGCGTGGCGTGCGTGGCGTGCGTGCGTGAAGAATGTGTGGCTTGGAGCCGACTCAAAATTTGTTAGGTATACTTACATTAGTTTAAGAACTTAGTAATTAAAGTTAAATAAAAAAGGTTAATTATTTTGTGCTTTTCAGTTTTTTCGGCGGTTTAATTTTTTTGTTAAAAAGTTTATTGTTGCTAAACTAGTACCCAATGGGACACTGGGTATTTAAAAAAATGGAAATTTTAATCGTTTCTAAAGTCGTGTTGCAAAGTAATTAAAGTATGTTAGTTTTTAACTCTAGGATTAACTTATAACCGCCATTAAAACCCACATATTCCCGGAGGAGCGACTTTCACGAACGTGTGTAGTTAGTCTAGCAAACTCAAACTAATTATATCCTAACTATATATAGGAACAATTTATTAACTATTACAGGCTATATTGAAATTCTTAATGTACTCTCTAAGATTATTTTATAAATTACTTACCTACATGTAGCTTTACATCGTGAACAGCATTCAATAAATATTTCATGACAAATTCCACTAAATATTGGTGTTCTATGTAATCTTTTCGTGTCTTTGTGTATCACCACGTTGTTCTCATGAACTGCGCAACGGATTTTGATGCGGTTTTCCCATAATTTAGAGAGTAGATTCCGGAAGGTTTATCTGTATAATACATTAATATGAAACTTACATATTATGAGAAAAGAATCTCGATGTGTTGTCAAGTCGTTAAAACCGCGCGGATCAGGGATGGGACTCTTTCTAATCCATGTAGAAAATGAATCTAAGTTACAGTTTCTGGTATTTATTTCAAAAATTGAAGTTTCAGGTTTGCCAATAAACCTTTACACTGTGAGTGTTATTGAATGTCTTGATGCTTAGCTTAGTATTGGAGTAGAAGACGATTTAAAATATAGCCATAAAACTTTTTTTTTAAATCTTCATATTTTTTTTCCTTTAACCTACATTCCACTGCTGAACAAAAGTTTCCGCCATATTTTTCCACTTTTCTTTGTCCTGTGCGTTTGGAGGTTAGAAACGCGTCCAAATCGTCACGCCAGCCTTTTTTAGGCCCGCCTCGGTGACGACGCCGGTCTTCAGACACCCACTGTTTGACGACTTTGGCCCATCTGCCTGGATGCATCCTATGGGTGTGACCCGCCCAGCCCCACTTCAACTTCGCAGACATGTCACCAACATCAACACCATATTTTTATTTATTTCTTTCTTAACGACTGTGATTGCAGTTTTTTTCTTTAGCTTACACACAATATACGAGTTAAACAAGCAAGCTTCATTCAAGTGTATAAAAACCGCTTCTTTACAAACGGCAAGAAGCTACACGGTTTCTCATGTTCGATATGAAAGGCTATAAAGGCTATTAATAGGCTATTAGAACTGTACTCTTCTCGCGCTCACATGATATACTCTGATGAAAAATTAATTGAGCTTGGTGCCGACACATTCTGCTGAGAACTGACATCACAGCTGTTCGAAGTTAAAGCAATCGCTTGTTGAGAAATAACTAATTTTAGTTTAGATAGTTCTTAAATAATACATAATCAGCCTATAATATTCCCACTGCTGGGACACAGGCCTCCTCTCTGTGAGAGGGAGTGGGCTGTAATCCACAACGCGAGCCCAGTGCAGGTTGGTAGATGTCACCATGTCTTCGATTTTTTGAGAGCAGTGGTGTGTATAGTATTTTTAAGCTATATTAATATTGTGTTGTATGCGTTTTATGGGCCTTGATGCCTGAAATGAATGGATAAATAAATAAAATAATTAAATAATTTACACAAAGTAAAGCACCTGCCTGAGTTCGAATCTACGACCTACAACTCGAAGTCGCAGCCACTGGGCTACCATTGCTCTTGAGATAATTCTTAAGAAATGCATTTTATTCGACGGTGAGAATATAACTAGTCGGAAGGACAATCTCAATACTTGACTAAGAAAGAACTTGGATGTGTTTACGTACTAACGCGGTCACTGCCGCCTGTCCACCACCCATTCCCGCCTAATTACACCGCCTTAGAAGACATGATTAAGACAGCTAACAGTGATCACTAATCTGTCTGCCAAAAATGATGATTATGGCACAAGTACCATAATCATTGATTTTTGGTCTGTCATTGGGTGTGGTCGAAAAGGCAATCCTTATCGACCGTACAGACGATCGACCGAACTACCGACAGTATGTCGTACCACAAGTCGGTGGAACAAGCACCTAAGAGATTATAATAAGAAGATGGGCAGCCACGTGTGTTTCTGCGTTTTTGTCTTAAATTCCGGTCAAGGTTAGACAGCTTTTTAGGAGATTGCAATCAAGCAAGAGATCCGCGGCATGTTTTGTTTACGCGTCGTCACATACTCAGTATAATGTAAATAAGAGCGTTAATCAAGTAAAATGTCTATTTTTTGTTATCTCAAGTATGAACTTCAAGTTATACCTAAACTTGTTGAAAAACGAGAAAATACATCTTTATGTAGCAATCCGGAAAGCAGGATGACTCCTTACATAGAAACTAGCTATAGCATGTCATATCGATAAAAAGTAACCTATGTTCTTTCTCAGGGTTCAAAGTATACTAAAATGTCATCAAATTCGGTCCGGCCGTTACGAAAATTAGCCGAAACAAACAGACAGACAAAAAATTTTAAAATTGTCTTCTTGTTAATAAAGTTAGTTACTTTCATATGCACTTTGTAAAAAGCTGTTATTTTGACATTACAAACAGACACTTAAATATAGACAGATTATTTATACTTACAGATATCGATAAAATGATCTCACACAAAATTTCTAACGCTTTTGAGTCTGGTTGTTGCTGTTTTGAACCATTGTTTATACCACTTTAAAACTCCGATAATTCGACATACCGTGCTCTCAAACCAAGCCAACGCAATGACATGCATTCAGCAAAGGCTACCTTAAACCAAACACATGCTTTCTCCGATCGAACGACAGCTAACCTACTACAACCACTGCCGTTTGCGTTCAATTCGGCAAGATAATGGACAGCTAGTCCTACCATGTCAGCTTGAAGCCTTCCCCCACTGTACAAGCGAGGAGATTTGCATAACTGCCGCTAGGATTTGTTACTGTAGACTGATAGCCATTTACTGGTGATTTTCGTCTGATAAATGTTACTAGACATCCCTAATTGCTTGATTTGAATGTGTGGTGGAACTTGACTTTGAATTGGATTAATGAAGAATGGCTTTTGTAGATCAAATCTGTCTACTAAAATACGACTCTGAGCACGTTCGAAGTTTTGATGATTTTAAGGCCTTATATTTCAATTTTATTCGAGGAATAAAATTGACGTCTGACAGTTTCGTATTTATTTATTTTTTATTTCATTTACATATTTATTCAGTAGTACACATACATTATATACATTTAAATTGGTACCAACATAAACTCATTAGAGAATATAATTATATATGTATGAAAGAACTGTCAAAATTTCAAAATTATTCATCATCATCTGCCTAGCCTTTTCCCAACTATGTTGGGGTCGGCTTCCAGTCTATCCGGATGCAGCTGAATACCAGTATTTTACATGGAGCGACTGCCTATCTGACCACAACCCAGTAACTGGGTAATACGATACCCCTTGGTAAGACTGGTTGTCAGACTTTCGGTCTGCTGACTACCCGTAACGACTGTCAAAGATCCACGAATGACAGCCGGGACCAACGGCTTAACGTGCTTTCCGAGGCACGGAGGGGACACGGTATGTAAACATCAACCCATCCACAGACCAACCGCGGCAAGCGTAGCTTAACCTGATCGATCGACCTGTGCGGCTGTTATTATTTAGCCACGGGCCCCTCAAAATTTCAAAATTATTCCTCAGATAAAATTATCTGGCATTGGAAAAATCAGCGCTAAAAAGACTAAAGGGTGACGTATTTGTTTACAAAATTCAGACATGTTATGGCATAATATTTTAGGTCCCAGGTCACGTCGCAGAAATCATGTTTTCACTTACTACTAAGTATAATCATATACAGGTCATAACAAATTAAATAAACTAGCGAAACTCTGCAGACATGATAGGTAGTTATCGGTATCTTAACATCACGAAACAAAATCAAATATTAACCGACGAAAAATTTCAGAAATATCGTCGGTTATAAAAAATATCAGCAAACCTACTCGGTGAAATAGAAAGAAAAGTGCTATACAGGCTATCTAAAATGGAACAGCAACTTTTTTTTTAAATAACGCATCATCATCTGCCTAGCCTTTTCCTAACTATGTTGGGGTCGGCTTCCAGCCTAACCGGATGCAGTTGAATACCAGTATTTTACATGGAGCGTCTGCCTATCTGACCTATACAACCCAGCTACTGGGTAATAAAATACCCCTTGGTAAGACTGGTTGTCAGACTTTCGGGCTGCTGACGACCCGTAACGACTGTCAAAGATCTGCGAATGACATCCGGGACCAACGGCTTAACGTGCTTTCCGAGGAACGGAGAGGTCTTGTTATGTAAAGATGGTCACCCATCCACAGACCAACTGCGGCAAGCGTAGCTTAACCTGACCGACCTGTGCGGCTGTTCTTTTTTTTAAATAACTGATGAAAAATTTCAATGCAGAAAGAAAAAAGGTTCAGAATCATGTATGAATCCTTAGTAACAGGTTGCACGTCGATATACTCTATACTCTGTTTAAGACCTAGATCTTCGACAGGGTGGCACCCCAGAGTAATAAATTTATAAAGAACACCCAACATAGTAAATACAGGCTACTTTCCATATCAAGATACAAAACGTTAAAAAAACGTCGTCGTCGAAAAAGTTTTCAGACTGTGTTACATTTTATTTAGGTCTCAGTGCGAGATAAGATAATGAAAAACAATACTTTTGCTGGCAATAAAACAGGCGAATAGGCACAAAGTGGGCGTTTATCGTCGAAAGTAAGTAGAGCGAGACACACCACGGCATAAACAGGACGTAAAAGCCAGTTGATATCGAAATAAGGTTCGATGAATCCATAGACAAAAAAAGATGGACTCCGCGCCACGCATAACGAAAGTGAAGCACCGTACCGATCTATATGTGTGCGTGATTGACGATTGACGCTGTCGTGTCACGTAATGGCGGCCGGTCGGCATACTATGATGTAAATGTGAGCGTGAGGCGTGTTTGTACAAAAGTCCATCTTATTTTATAACTCTATGGATGAATCTTATGCTTTTTTTTATATTTAATACGGAGATAAAATTAATACTCTTACGGACAAAAATGTTTATTTATTTAATATTTCAAGCACAAAAATGTACAGAGGCGGACTTAATGCCATAGGTATTTTAGGGTGCATCTTCAACACTACCTACCAACTTAAATTGCCCGTTTAGTCAAATAAAAACTGTCATGTCACTGACAGTTGTTAACAATTAATTTCCCTGGCTTATAAATGGCGTTTAATTCGCTCAAAGCAGTAAGATACTTATAATACAGCATGTATCACATTTAAGGGCGTGGTACAAACCAAAAAACTGAACAACTTTCGCCATTGGACCAACACCGTAATCGCGAAAAAATAATCAACATACATTTGGATCGAGTACGTTTGGAAATTTGGTATGGGACAGCAGATAATTTTATCGTGATTACGATGTTGATCCCATTGAGAAAGTTGTTCAGTTTAATGGCCTGTACCACACTCTTATAATGACCACACACTTCTGATACGCTGTATTTACGCTAAACTGTTTGGAGGAATGTGTTTGACGGTCGCATTTCTGACATACATACACCAATTTGGGTCGAGTAGGTATTGAATTTTTGTATAGGATCGTTGATAATTTTTTACCACACCGTTCTGATACATGGTGTGTACATAGCTGTTTTAACTCATACCGCTAGTAGCCGATTTTCATACCTACTGAATACTCGTATGCATATAAAATTTCTCAAAAATCGGTCAAGCCGTTTCGGAGGAGTATACTAACTAAAATTGTGACACGAGAATTTTATATATTAGATAAGCCTCGTAGCCTAAACTGCAGCGTGATCCCACTGCTGGGACACAGTTATTTCTTCAAGAGGGAGTGGGCTGTAATCTATCACGCGGGCTCACTGCGGGTTGGTAGATGTCACATGTCGTCGATGTTTTTGTTCTAGGACATGCCGGTTTCCTCACGATGTTTTCCTTCACCGTTTTCAGAGCAGTGGTGACGACATAATTTACACAAAGTAAAGCACTTCGAACCCGGCTGGGGTTTGAACCCACCTACAACTCGTAAGTCGAGGGCGTTACATCTGAGTCACCACATCACAATGCTGCATTTTTTACGTAATCTCATGGAACGTAATTTTTGCTCTAAGCCACACTGTAACAAAAGACTATGATTTTACTATTCTCCTACAAAGGATTTATCAGATGCTGAACTGGGCCTTTTTGGCGCAGCCGTGAGGCACACCTTCCTGCTAATCTCTTACATCGGACACGGCACCTTTTATTTTATCTTTATTTTTTTGTTTTTATCCAGTGTATGTATTATGTGTATTGTGTGCCTTCTATTCTGTGCCAAATAATTGTATTTTCTTTCTTTCTTTGTGGAAAGAAATAAAATAAAAAACTAGTAGAACATTTAGCTCTCATCGTACAACTATAACTATAACAAACCGTTCAAGTATCGATACAGATTAAAGTTAAATTACCGCTCAAAGTTCGAGATGAGTTACCGCTTGTGTGTGCAAAACAAAAATAAAGATGGAAAAATATTTGCAAATTCTCCGAGTTTAGTTGTCGGAAGCTGTTGCTATTATTTTCACTCCAGCATTTACCCCTGGCGCCGCCGCCTGCTTTAAATGAACAATGCGGGATTCGGTCGTTGTCTAATGTCTCACTGACTGTGCCTATGGCGTCCCTCGTATAAACTATTTTGTACAAAACTTAGTCTGGACTATAAAATTACGAGTACGTTTATCAAATTAAAACGTCAAGTTAATCACAATAACTATGTTCATCAATATTAAAGTTAACAAACGAGTTAATGTGATTGAATTGAGTTAATTCTAACCAGATCCTACTCAATATTTGTATATCTACAGATCCAATAGCATCTTGTTAAGTTTCTAAAAATATTTGCCTCAATTATAATACCTATAATCTCTTAACGAAATGTTAAAATAAGGCTTTTAACTAATAAAACCGTGGCGTAACGATCCGGCACGACCACATAATACCTCTGTAATGGTCTACATCGAAAACCACAAACCATGAACTTTTGAACCTACCGGCGGGTTAGAGAGAAAAAGCGCATTCCATTTGGTATCCGTCCCGCTCTAGCGCCGTAATGGCTAAGGTTTCATAATTTTAAAAGATTATGCTTGTTATAATAATTCTACTGCAGGCCAGTGGTGTAAGATAGAAAGGTGTGTGATAGAAAATATTATTGGCTGAATCATTGAATGCATGGCTCTCAAAACGGTGAAGGAAAACATCGTGAGGAAACCGGCATGTGATAGAACCAAAAATTCGAAGACATGTGACATCTACCAACCCGTACTGGGCCTGCGTGGTGGATTACGTCTTACCTCTCACTATACACTAAACCAAAAATATGATCCTTACAACTATTACTACTCTTTTCAATGTTAAAATTGAAACCAAATCACGTAACGCCGCAAAACTTCGCACCCCAAACTGTCCATTTTATTAAACAAACACGGAATAATTAAATGTCAATCGCCGACAGCCAGGTGGAACCATTGCATATGCTCTGTGAGTTCTGTGACTGACTGCAGCCTATCGTGTTGAATTCGATTTATTTATTTATTTTAAAACCTCACTGATTGGTTTGGTAAAAAAGTGAGGTTACCGAAAATCTTTAACAATAAGTGATGTGAAAACCTTACTCATGTGGGCCCCGTTTTTGAGAAATAATTGGATAACGATATAGTTATTGGATCGATATACTGACACATTGCTTTTATAGAACATCACTTACTTAGTATGGCAAACGCTAATTAATAATTAAATCAGCTATTGATTGTTTCTGCACTAAGAAGTGATAGTCTTGTGTAATTTTGACGTCCAAAAAGTGCTGATTCTCAGCCTAGTTTGAATACATGTTTTTGATTTTGATATTTTCATCTACGCACCACAAAAACTGGTAATTTGTCAGTAATTTTCGGAGTAAAAACAGTTAAGCTCAAAAATATATTAATACATTAATTTAACCAAATGTTCAGTAGATTTACAGGATATAGCATGTAAAGGCTGCAATTAAACAAAAGTAGTTTGTCTGCATTAGGTGACAAACAGCTATTTTTAATTAGGTATTTATATTCAGTTTAGCTATGTGTCAAGATACCTAAAGAAAAGAACTACCGCAACCTATCTTAAAACGAAAAACCACTATATTCCCGATGGCGTATTTACATTAGATGCATTTTTTATTCTCACCGCAGAAAAGGAAGACATTTCGAATTCGAATAGAACTAGAGTATCGATTGAAATCGATTATTTATTCGAGTCCCGAGCTCGGTATTCGGAATTATTTACGCGTAGCCGCTAGTAAGCTTGCGTATTTAAATAATGTGATGGCGATGTCTCTGTTCGAGTAATATAATATGAAGTATCGGCATTTCAATATTTATGAAGGAGTTTTGATGGCAATATCGCTCGGATTTTTCTTTGTTCTGCTTTGTGGTGTCATAATATGAAATGTCTTTGTTTTGTTTAAAACAGAAACTTCAGAACGGCAGCCACTACGATCCTTATATACGCATTTTGCTTCGTTTACGTTCATACGCACGCCGAATTGCCAGTTTATGTTCTTAAATACCCAGTTTTATGGACTACATACTTATACGTGCAAACACGTGGTGTTATGAGATAGGTTTTCCGACAATAAGCGCCAAACAATAGCATAAGTATAATATTATAGGCATAATGTTCATAAGCCGGGACACAGGCCTCTTCTAAGTGCGAGGTATGGGGCCGTAATCTACGACGCGGGACCAGCGCGGGTAAAAACCTGAAAAAAAAACCGCACGGTTCTAGGACATGCCGGTTTTCTCACCGTTTTGAGAGCAATGGTGATGAAATAATTTACAAAAACTAAAACAGCTGTCTGGCTTCAAACCTACGACCTAAAATTCGTAAGTTGCGGGCCACTGGGCCACAGCAACTCCCATAAATGCTCCAATAAACACCACAATATTGATGAATTGTGGCGTTGTTTTTATAAATCCCAGAATTACTTTATGAAAACTTCAGTGCTAAACATCCGATTTAAAACATCAAATCATTCGCAGTGTCAATATCGAAAAAAAAAAACACTGAAATCAATCCGAAGCTATGTCGTTTAAAACGTTTAAAACCAATATTTGAACGAAAAAACTTAAAAAAACGACGTCAATTTTCATTCAAAACATCAAAAGTCTAAGTGTTGCCCTTCCACCACGGTCAAAACAACATATTAGTCGTTATTTCCATAACAATGTTATACAAAAAACTCAATCATAACTCGAGTACTTTTGTGGGAGCACAATAAAACGGTATATATGTACTCACTTAGAAAATTCTCCGTGCCAAAGTCGTTGAAAATCCTACTTAATCTATATGGTAATAAGATTAAAATTAGGAAGGCAAGCAGGCGACTCTTGAGAGATCTTCGGGCGTTATTAACAAAATACACCAGGTCGGTATGCTTAATACAAAAATATATTCCTTTGTCTACAGTTTTCTGTGAACTTGCGAGATTATGTGGCTTCACTTGTCTCTGATATATTGTTGTGTTCAGTTTCATGAAAAGCTTTTCGTTGTAAAATATTTGAAAATAAAAGATGCAGCATATTCCATGCTACTGCTGAACTCCATTTTTTAACCGACTTCAAAAAAGGAGGTTCTTTTTAGATGATTACTTAGCTGTTAAAAACTAGTGCATACCACTCGCCACAAAATTCACAATGCAGCTCTCGAAAAGTAGTTAAAACATAAGAAATTATTATTGGATGGGAACGCAGCTCTGACCAATGTTTCATAAGAAGGTGATACAGATTAGTCAAGATTAACTTGTATAGTAAGAAAAATACCTGAATCCAGCGTCGGACCACATGAGAATTAATAAGATTAAATGAATTTATATCTTTTTTTTTTGAGGATGGGAAATCATCAAATGACCCCTCCCGCTCTGGGTGGAGCGGAAGGGAGTGTCAGACTCTTACTGACTAAAACCCATCCGTGTTCCTTCCTTAGCCCTTTATATTCCGGGGCAACGGTAACCCTTTCGGACAATCCCGCTGCCCATGAATTTATATCTTTACACCAACATTTTTACAAAAATGAACCCAAAAATCTTTATCATCCATTTTCCAAAACATTTTCACCTCAATTTCCTCACAATTTGGATCAGACAAACAAACTTAATAGCACAGTTCCATCGTGTCTCTCTTCATATTATGTATTCCCCGAATAAATGTAAATGCTCCTCTACGTATTTGCAAGAGTTCTCGCGAACTGTGCTCTTTAATTCTACTGCCTTCGCTCTGTGCTGTATGAAAATTTAATATGTTAAAATAGTGCGTGGGAGTGGTGCTTTGTAAGGGAATCCGTAGGAGGCTTTAATGTTGAATGAAAGTTGTAAAAAGGTGAGTATTTGGGCTTTTAAAAATTTATTTATTTATTTCATTATGATGTAATTTCGTGATATTATAATGCATTTACTAGAAATATTTGCACGACTTTTAAGTCGAATACCTATTGTGAGACTAAATTATTTTACCGTGTTAATATGTAAGTACCTATATTCTGGCAAATATTTTTTTTTTTTTTTTCAATAATGAAATGAAATGAAATTTATTTATTTGAAAGAAGAAAGAAAGAAAATTTGTTTATTCTGCACAAATAAAACGCTCATTACAAATTTTTAAAAAATATACACTTGAAAAAAATATAGACTTGTACAATCATGAAGGTTGCAGGCGCTACTTATTCACTGGATGAATAGATGGTTTTTTTGGAGGGTTTTTGCATACCTGTGTAAAGACCTTATAATCTTGGACTAATAATAACTATGAAGATAAGCAAGAAGCTAATTTAATAATAAAAAAAATCTCAAACACAACAAAAATCTAACTTCTTTCAAAAACCACTTCAAAATCACGACATAACTTGCAACATTTAAAAATGTACGACTCCTTCAAAGCTTAAGGCATTGACTGCCAACGCGATCACCGGTGACCGCGAACAATAGATTTTCTATTGTGTCTGTCGCCTGGCAGCCAAACGTGTTAAACACATAAACATTATACTTGGGCATACGGCTAACATTAAGCCAGCTAACTAAGGGCGGAAGTAACTTCGTAACAGAGAACTTACCAAGTACGTTCTCCGGGGAGCGACACTGAACTACACGTGATTGTGCGAACAAAGACGAAACAAGCTTTCGTCACTTACTTATATAACAATATGCTTATTATAGGGAAAGGGGTTAGCTAAGTGTCAAAGCTTAAACAGGAACTACGATCTTCGCTTGTAGAAGGCTACGCCGTAGGCATGCTTCAGCGTAGGTGTACTACGGTGTAGGTATGCTACGGCGTAGGTGTGCTACGACGTAGGTGTGCTACGGCGAAGATTGGCTACGGCACAGTTTATTAGGTATCTATGACCTTATACTTTTAATTACAGAGTTGAAGGATTGCTTATTTCGCTATTTTATTATGAGTCTATTACAATAGGACGCTAGTTTAATGTATACTATGAGATTTCACAAGGCCTTATATTTTAAAATTCTAACAAAAAAAACTATCGAAAATTGTTAAATAAATAATTATCATCAAGATCATTTTATTTACATTCAATTAAACTATCTTCTGCTCGCGACTTGGTCCGCGTGAAATTTCTTGCTCTCCCGACCCATCCCGCATCGCATCGCCTGCCCGCACTTTTACTTCCTTTTTCGCTTAGAAAGAAAAGAAAGAAAAATAGGTTTATTTCCGCGCTTAGCGTTATTTCCGATTTTTTTTTCTTTTTACACGAGTCCTTGCGTGATGTTAATAGCCTACAGCCTTCCTCAAGAATTGGGCTATTAAACGCAAATATAATTTTTCTAATCCAACTGAAGGCCAATTCTCCTAATTGAAAACGTTCAAAATCTAGTCGGTCTCATCTCGGCGACGAACAAATGTCAAAAACTTGTCAAAATGTAGAGAAATTAGAGGTATTTTTGACAGATTGAGACTGCGATCAGACTGTGAACGTTCTTAAAATTACGAGAATTGCATATCTGGTAGTTCCACAGACAAGGGCGTTAAAACAAAAAAAAAAAAAACAAACTCTTCGGCTTTATCGTTAGTATAGATATTATATTCCATAAACACAATAAATTACTTAAGATCAATGAACCCTCCCTCTATGTATAGACAGACTGGAAAATTAACCAGCCCACTCCACACTCTTGTATCGAAATATCAGTTTTCAACACGGTTATGAATTTTCAATTAATTCAATTTTCAGTATTATTAATTTTATTCAGAACGTTGTATCTAGGTATTTCCATACAAAGGCTTCACTATAGACCACAAAGACTCTACTTGATTATCTTTTCCATCGTAATTTATTTACTATGTTCTTATATTTTATACGTGTTTATATAAACCTACACACACACACACCACACACACATAAACCTTCCGGCGTAAATTCTCTATATGGTGAAATCCGCATCAAAATCCATTAAGTACCTAGTTTAGAAAAACTAACAGCAAAACTATTTGTTTTTTGTGAATGTAGGTTGTCTTTACCTGGGTTAAGTAAAATGTTTGTTCTTTAAGCGGTCACACAGGCAGACACAAAAAGTGATTTTACCAAAGTCAGATATCTTATAAACTTGGAATTAAAATAACGTCTGACAGTCTGGAACTGTCAGACGTTATTTTAATTCCAAGGATATGGAAAAACTGAAAAAAACTTCAAAATTTATTCTCAGGATAAAACTTATTCTAGGTATAAAAGTTTAGTGAAATGCGCCCTTATATTTACAAAATTGTGCCGTCCATTGAAATAACAAGTCACATTCATTGTCCCCCAGTTTCAGAACTTCTTTAACTTAATAAATCATTTTTATGGTTGTGCTATCACCAACGGATGCCTACTAAATATTTTTTATGACTTGTAACCCGTCGTAAAACATGATTTAAGTAAAAGTGCGAACAAGACCTCATTTTTCGTTACACATTTTCAAAACCATTAAATTAAAATGGTAATGAAATTGTTTTTAAATGTATTTTAATTATTTGTGATGGCTATTTATCTTACTAATAAACTTATTGAAAGTCTGTTTCAAATAGCAATATTTTGAAACGACAGTTTTAAATAAAAAAACGTGGCATATTAAGATTTCGTGCTTTACGAAATGGTTAAAAGTGCAACATATTTAATTCTTGGGTACTATCTATTACTGTGCTTAACTAAGCTTTTGTTATTTATCTATATACAGGGTGTGTCTTAATTTACAGATAACCTCTTAAGAGGTCAGTGTACTTATCATTATGAACAACTTTTAGAACGGGACCAAACACGAAATCGCGAAAAAAAATCAGCTGTTCCCTACATTTATGTTTGCATAACTCTTCAAAATGTAGGAAACAGCTGATTCTTTTTTCACGATTTGAGGTTTGCTCCCGTAGTAAAACTTGTTCCTATTGATAAGTACAATGACCCCTTAAAAGGTTATCCATTAATTACGACACAACCTGTATATAAAATTCAAAGTCCTGACTGACTGACATATCAACGCACAGCCTAAGCCGCTGGTCCTAGAGACATGAAATTTATAGGGTGTGTTCTTTGTGAAGAGCAGGTATCCAAAAAAAGGGTTTTTCGAAATACAACCTCTAAGCTAGTTCATTTATAAAAGGTAACTTTGCAGCGGACAGTAATTATAACATACTTATAATTTATACATCACCGTAGTAACGAAGAACACAACATTATTAATGATCTTACTAGATAATAAAAAACAAAAAATCTTCAACAAAACCTGACAAAAAAGCATATACGCCGATATTAAATATTTTTACTCATTTTTCTCATTCACTGACGAGTCCCCAGTGCATGATACGTGAAGTTCAGCTCGTTATATCAACCATTACATAGATTTGTGTACTTTAATGAGGAAAACAAACACGTGTAATAAAATGAAAACATATAACTGGTAAAAATTTTACTAATTGGTGGCACATAATTATGAGTTTCGTACCCCCATATTAATTATATTTTTTTTTTATATTTTGATATAATTTTTAATAAGTTTATTTTTTATTATTATTTAAGCTACCACGAAATAAAAACTTTACATTTGTTGTAACATACGCACTTCACACTAATAATAAAAAGGCGAGGTGAGTGTGTTTGTATGTTTGTTACTTCTTCACGCAAAAACTACTAAACGGATTTGGATGAAATTTGACAAACAGATAGTTTATAACTAGAATTAACACATAGATTTTTTTTATCCCGATATTCCCACGGAATCGAGACCTATGCGGGTGAAACCGCGGGGCGCAGCTAGTCCCAAATATATTTTTTTAAGTTTTATTTCAAATAAATATTATTATTACTATTGCTCGAAGGGTTAGATAGAGGTGTACCTAAACATATATTACACGCATATTATGTCGAAAGTTATGTTTAAGCCCCATGTAATAGGGGGCGAGCCTCTTGCCATCAACCGGACACAAATTCAAACTACTGAGAAATCCAGGACCAGGACTGACTACCCGTAACAACTGTAAAACATCTACGAATGACAGCCGGGACCAAAGGTTAAGAGCGGTTTCGCACTACATCCGGTCCGAATCCGAATTAAAGATTCGACTTCAATCCGAATTGGGAATGTTCTAAATTCGGACGGATAGAGTTCGGATCTACTGCGCAACCCCTCTTACTAATAGGACTATAGTCACTTCGGACCGGAATTTCTCGTATTCGGATCGGACGTAGTGCGAAACCGCCCTTGAAGAAAGAAAGAAAGAAAAAACGTTTATTTGCGGTGAACATGACGCAAAAAAGAACATAAACACAAAAAATAAAATAGGTAAGGAGAAACATGCGTCACATTCACGCAAAACAGCTATCGCTCAGCATTATACTGCGACCCTATGCAAGACAGAGCCGTGCTTTAACTTAACGTGCTTTCTGAGGCACAAAGGGATCTCGATATGTAATGGATGCTCAAGCCTGCATAAACCGACCGCGGCCAGCATAGTTACCCGTGTAACTGTTATCATTTAAACCACGTTATGTTTCAATTCGACATTCAAAATACGTAATGTAAAAACGACTTTAAATTACCGTTTCTTTAACAAAAAAAACGTAAAACTGCAACGAATCGTTTTCCCATTGCCAAGACGTTTCTTAATACAAAATCAATATCCTCGATATTGGAGTAGTGAACAAACACGAGCCACTTAACTCAGTATTACTTAACAATGATAATAATAAAATTGAACAGTTTGTTTGTTTGAACGCGCTAATATATGGAACTACCGATTTAAAAAAATCTTTTTATATATGGAAGGGTCCGTGGCTAAATAATAACAGCTGCCCAGGTCGATCGATCAGGTTAAGCTACTTAGGTTGGTCTGTGGATGGGACCATCTTTACATACCGAGAATCGTCCGTGCCTCGGAAAGCACGTTAAGCCGTTGGTCCCGGCTGTCATTCGTAGATCTTTGACAGTCGTTACGGGTAGTCAGAAATCAGAAAGTCTGACAACCAGTCTTACCAAGGGGTATCGTATTACCCAGTAACTGGATTTTGGAGGTCAGATAGGCAGTCACTCTATGTAAAATACTGATATTCAGCTGCATCCGGTTAGACTGGAAGCCGACCCCAACATAGTTGGGAAAAAGCTAGACAGATGCAGATAATAGTCCAAGTCTTGAGGAAGGATATAGACTTTTAACGTTAAAACATTTAACATAAAAAAAATTAACAAACACAATATACTCGTAATATCCATACGTACAAGCCCAGCAAAAAGCAAAATAGTCTGAACGAACGCTAAGTGAAAACGTTGCAACGGGGCACATATCCTATAGGATATATTTTACGTATGTTAAACAAGAAATTTCACGCGGACGAAGTCGTGAGCAAAAGATAGTTTCTTGTTAATATCAATGTTTCCAAAGAGCCAATTAGCCAGTTTAATATTTTAGAGTACTTGGCTATAGTTTGAGAGGTTTATACTAATGATACACGGAGGTTTATTCGTGATTTCATGTAATTATGGATCAGGATTGATGGAAATATATTGGATGATATTGGTTGTAGGTTCATTTCAATTTAACGTTTTTAATTGGTTCTTATTGTATGTTTAATTAATTAAAGCGTTTACGCCGTACGGCATTTCATAAAAGCTTTCAAGCCTTCGGTTTTCGAAATTAATGAACCGATTTTAATGTAACTTCGTGAGCATAAGCAGGATACAAAGGTCAAAAAACTTTGTTAAGAACATTTTCGAAAAATAGTGTAATAGCCACATTAAACCAATTTTAAATTTCCCATAGAAACAGAGATTTCCAGTTATCTTTGTTTAAATAAGACATTTAAAAATTTTCATTACTAACTTTTTAGACCTTTGTATCCTGCTTATGCGTATGAAGTTTCATTAAAATCGGTTTATTTATTTCGAAAAACAAGGGCTTCAAAGTTTTTATGAAATGCCGTACGTCGTAAACATTCCCCAAGAGGTTAGGTAGAGGTGCTCCTATAGTACACCCACAATTCGCCAATAATTTTTAAGTCCCATGTAATAGAGGGCGAGCCAATGTCCATGATCCGGACCAAAATCCAGATTCCGAGCTGTTACTCAAAAATTACCAATAACACTTTTCCTGACCGAATCGAATGCTGAACATCATGCTTACCAGTAGCGATGAGTAAATAGTGAATCAGCAAAGGTTTTTTCACACTAATTAAGGAGTTTAATATGCGTCCTTGCTGTTATAATGAAAGAATAACCAGCTAACTGCCTACTCAATGACATTTTGACATCCAAAATGTCGCCACTTGTAGTCCTTTCACAGTTACCTCTGATTTGCAGAACTGTTCAAATCACAGTAAACCTTATTCTCATTCACATAAGGTTGCTGTTGGGTTGCTGCCACTGGCAAGTCTGTCAAAATCATTGTGATCTTTATGCTCGTTACAATAAGGTTCCTGTTATGTTGTTGCCGTCAGGGGCAACTGGGAACTGTTATAGGACTGTACGCTCTGAAGTCGATACTTAAAAACAACCAGAGGGGGCAATTCTCGTAATTTTCAGAACGTTCACAGTTTGATCTCAGTATCAATCTGTCAAAAATACCTCCAAATAAGCTACATTTTTGTCAAGTTTTGACATTTATTTGTCACCGAGATTAGACTGCGACTAGATTTTGAACGTTTTATATTACGAGAATAAGCCTTCAGAAGTCATAAGATATTAATATTAGGTCACAAAAGAAAAATATAACTTGTAAAATAATAATCTACATTACAGTTAACCGCATTTTTGTAAGGGCAGTTTTGATGCCCTTACTACTGCTACGATATTATTTATTTATTTAAAATTTTCTCACAAAACGGTACAAAGGTTGGTTATTAACATGCCTGACACTGATTGAATTGCTATGCTCAATTGTCAGACACTTGTTTCTTGCAAGTGTCTAATAGATTCCCTAAAGTCTCTACAGGTACTGCCTTAAACCAAAACACTACCATACATATTGTAGATGTTTTGGTATTTTATAAATTAATAACGTTAAAGGAAAACATCGTGAGGAAACCGGCATGTGCTAAAACCAGCACTGGGCCCACGTGATGGATTACGGTCCCCTTCCACTTACTGAGAGGAGGTCTGTGTCTCAGCAGTGGGAACATTATAGGCTGATTATGAATGAATTATGAATGAATGATCGCATGTATAATGAGATGAACACTATTTCATATTTAGAATAGAGATAATAAAAAAGAATAGAGGAGCTTGGTGAGCTTACAGAACGCGCGTCATGATGTAAAATATGTAGCTATGCAATTATTGTAGAAATAATACCGGATGATTTTTTCTACCGTCTCAAAATTTCTACAGGGTGTTCTACGCATGAATATGAGTAACTTTCACTATAGGACCAACTCTGAAATCACGAAAAAAATTATCAGCAGTTTAATACAAAAGTTCAATACCTACTTGACCAAAATGTATGAAACAGTTGATTTTTTTTTCGTGATTTTAGAGTTTTCCCACAGTGAAAGTTGTTCATATTCATGGGTAGAAAAACCTGTAAAAATTTCGAGACGGTAAAAAAAAAACATCCGGTATACAGGGTGGCGGGGACATCGACACGCAAACTGTAACAATGAATTGAGCACATGATTCTAGAGTCTCTAACGTAGAAATTATACGTCGGTTATTAAAAATAAATCAGCTGTTTCATAGAAAAGTGTAATTCCTACGCGTTCAAAATGTATGTTGCAGCTAACTTTTTGTTTTAATAACGGAATGGTAACAGTTTGCGCAACGATGTTCCCGCCAGTCTGTATCCATGAAACTACACCTTTCATTATTCAACCCGGTATTAAACTGTAGTCTGTGACTACAGATTCAAAGAAATTTCAATAAATTCTACAATCGAATCAATCTCAATACGGAATCCAAGAAATGTTACACATGATCCAACCGAAGACAACCCTCCAATACGCAGTCTAACGTAAGTACACACGACAGCACATCAACCTACTATATCTGTCAAATGTCTTTAATAGATTTTCAACTTTATCGCTAAATCATATAAGGTTCAAAGTTGATTGGGAAAATTTTACATTTTCGGGTAGGTTGATGAGCTGGCGTCTGTACCACACAATTATAAGAGGTATGAAAAGATACTTATCGAAGCCTGGAGTCGCATCCATCATTGTTATCATTTCTTTGTACTGGACCTTACCTGGGAATCTTCTGTTTACGGAGATATTGAAGGTTAAAATTCCAACTTTTACTGTCGTTTTTTTACGAAAACCAGTATTTGAGATTAAGATTCAATAAAATGTATCCCCAATTGTTTGCAGACTCACTCTTTGAGACTGTACACTCGTTGAGACACTTGATCACAAAGTATTGGCATTATTAATTATAAAGCTGTTTTGTAAACGGATTTTCTTTAGAGGAGCTCTTTTATAATTAAAAAGAACGGGTTCAGGAACGGGTTTTTTATGTAGAATGTCAGAGGACTTTTAGTTAGGAGTAATTTTGCTGGTGTTTTATTATTAATTAAAAATATTCTCGAGGCTGGATAACAGCAAGATATAAAGAATTTCTAGCACTCAATAAAAAACTATTGCTTTCGAGTTCGGCCGATTAAAATAACTAGGTGACCTAGAGATTTAGGATTAAACAATTTATAATGAACTAGCGACCCACCCCACGGTTTTTACGACTTAACAAACCATAGAAATTTCTTTATTACTTAGATAAACATTATATCAATGTAATACAATACAAACCTTCTGAATTAATTTCTCTGAGAAAAAATACTAAATAGCGACCGACTTGGATGTACGAGTATGATGTGGTTGGTCACAGTTCTAACCTAACCCATTTGATCGGGGTACCCTACCCTACGAATAATAAAAGTCAATAATTGTAACTCAAGCTCAAAATGGCACCACGCAAATGTTTACCGCGGTGGGCGTTGCCGAAAAGGCTACCGCGCTCCACAACCAGTCACGGCGCTTGCCGGAATGCAACGCATTACGCGAGCGCACCTGATTGGCTTATTTGCATGATTTGCATGTGTGTTCTTTCGTTCGAATACTCGAGGTATTTTGTCAATGTAGTGAAGTTTGGAGCCGAATTTCTCGTTGATTTTGTTCATAGTTACGCTTCGAGACTTTTTATTATTCGTAGGCCCTACCTTAAATACAGCGACCAACTTCGCTCGCGGTTGGTTGGTCACAATTTTAACATAATTCGTTTGTTACAAAAAGGCTCATATGTTCAAAAAAGTCTGCATCATTAATTAAATGCTCAAAAAATTTAGAGGTTCATAAATTTTTAAAAGCAAACAATTAACAAGGTTTACTAAATTTTTAGAGGATGAGTTAAACATTTTCTCTGATTTATTACTATTCCTAACAACTAAACGGAAGTTTTATAGCACCCACTCAATTGTACCAAAAAGAACACAAAACATTCAACAATACTTGAAATCTCTCAAGCAATTCACCGCTGCTATCAAAGGTGTTTGACTATGCAACGTTGTTTGGCTCAGCCTAGCTTTAAATTAAACTAGAGTCGAGCAAAAAAAACACGGAATCATGAACTACCTCAAACAGACCTGAAATTGTATTGCACAGCACAAAAATAGAGGAGTTTTGAAATAGTTAAGTAAATGTCTTACGACTAACAACTAGGAAGAGATCCAGACGGAATAATCATAATCAGCCATGTTGTAATGTTCCCACTGCTGGGACACTGACCTCTCGGTGAGAGGGAGTGGGCCGTACATCCGTAATCCACCACGCGAGCCCAGTGTTGGCTGGTAAATGTCACACGTCTTCGAGTCTTTGGTTGCAGAACCGGTTTCCTCACGATGTTTTCTTCACCGACCAGAATACGTTGTAACATTATTTTTGGCAAATGTCATATTTTGAGTATTATCAGGGACTTCGGCTCTTTGCAATTCTGATCCTTGGAGTTAGTGTAGTTAGAAAGTTATTTTATATATTTTTCAGTGAAATTAAGTATGTAGGTACTACAAAACGACTATAATTGTGACTATTTAGTCATAATTATTAGTGATTTGGTAGTTTTCTCTCTTTTTACATTGTAATTATCAACATTTTGGATTTTTAAGTCTTCAGTTGTAAGTCTTACAAAATAACAACATAGGTACTAGCAGATACATATCAATCACAATCTGAATGATTTTGAAGGATATTGCTAGTACATTGCTACATATGTTCGAAAAAAAATTCTGCTCCACAACTTAAATAATCCACAATGTATATTGTTATACTGTCAAAAATAAAGTCATCGCTACTGGTAGTGTGCTGGTACTTCAACAAAGTGGCTTTAAACAAACTTACTGCTCATAACATTGTTACATTCAATCGCACAGGGCTTAGCAATACGCAGTAACTACCCCGTAATGGCTGGAATCGACAGTTTAATATCGTTTAACAGACGTTCTACAGTAATACCCAGGATTAAATGACGGCTGTGTGCTTTTACAAGTTGTTGCGGTCTCGCTCAGTCATACGGACGTGATGTGTGTGGAAATGAGAAGGATTTATATGAAGAGTACAATCTGTTTTGCAGTTAACTTTTATATTGTTTCTAAGACTACATTTTTGATTTTCTCTCGTAAGCGATGCAACATATTTGTAAGGTCTGCACATTTGATTCGTTGATATTTGTTGAACAACAAAGCTGACCCGAAGCAATTACTGAACATATTCGTCTTTCATTCCATTCTTGCCGATCAGCAAACTCCGTTTGTCACCTTCGCTGAATCATGCTCGGGTCGGCTGAACACAATTCGAGCTAAGCCGAGTGGCTATTTCCCGGACATATAGGTATCTACATAATGTTTATTCGGTTTTAACACCCGGCTGCTCCGAATCACGCCGAGAGAAAATCAAACAATCGATGAAAGTTCTCGCCCAGAAATACTTACACTTTCGGAACGAGTTATAAAAAGTTTTTCTATCTAAATAGTAACGCAACTAGACGATCTATCATGTAGGAATACAATACAAAATCAGTCTTCTCATCTCAATAACGACGATAAAGTTTGGATTCTAACATGTTCTGTTCTCGCCTATTTATTTTAAACCATCACGATCAGCTAAAAACATACTAATTCCATGGACAGAACTCTGTAGATAACTTCAGCGTCAAACTCTAAAATAAGAACAAAACTTAAAAATTCCAGGTAAGCAACACCTCGAAAAATATTCCCTCGATTCGCCAACCACTTTACACCGCTGAAACCCGGGAACCGGGTCGAGTGGCAAAACTAGCGGCACTACGTAAAATATTAAATTTAATGACCAGCTTTTGTCAACCGGAGTTATAGCAAGCCCTCATTGGCCTGTTTTACTTTTAATTATTAAAACACTAATTTTGTCGTTGGATGACCCCTAACTCTCGAGTACTCTTACTCTTTGGTGTCTCGAAGATTTTGTTTTGAAGTTTGAGTGAAGTTTTCGGGATAGGCTTTAGCTTGTGATTGATGGTTGAATTAAGGGATAGGATCTGTGTCTTAAGTCGATTGTTGTGTATCTTACTTTGTATAATAAAAAGAGGCGTCGTTTTGATCTCGTGATCTCGATTCGATCGATCTTCGAGGCTACACTTACTGCGTCATCTACTGGTAACCAAGCTTATGATTCAAATTGATGGTTTTCACTTCTAAATTCTTCTGATAGTATCAACAAAAGAAAAATCGATTCACAACAAAAAATAACACCAGCTGATCCTACGAAGTGGTAACACGAGACACAGGAAGCTAAACACAACCACACCCATATTGATGTACTCACGTATCTTGTAAGTCAAACCCAATTCACAAGACGTACCCGGCACTACCCGGTTCCAGCGCTATATAAATAATTCATACGCCAACTTTGAGAGATGTTGTAGTTTAAAGGACAAGTGACTTGCAATTCATAGTATGGTTTAGATTCCACTGATATAGAATCGGAAGTTTAGTTCACAGAATATGCTTAGACTAGCTCTGGTCATGGCTTCGCTCGTGTGGATTTTATAACGATAAAACTTAGAGAATAACTCAAAGTCAATTATATAGCGCAACACCTGTTTAAATATCGATGATACACATCACGTCTGCGGAGTTTCGCTAGCTAATTTAATTTGACCCATGTAACTTGGGATCGGCACAACACGTTTTTTGCCTTGCCCTGTCAATCGTCACGCTTTCATTCACTTCCTTTTCTTTCATACATTTATCAATGACTAAAAAGGGCCCAATAGATAAGTATTTTCGAGTTATCAGCGCACAAAAGGACAGATAAAGAGACGTTGAGTTTTATTATTTGCTACGACACGAGTTTAAGCAATAAATAAATAAAAATCTGTATTGCATGATTCATAAAAAACACACAATCATAAAATAAAAAAAAAACTTAACAAAATGTCACAATACTCAAACATAACAAACGCCTTTCTTCCCTGGCAAAATAAAATAATAATTTGTTTTACCGCTTGTAGGTCTTGGCAGTATCAACAAAAAAAACGTCCGTGGAGGTTCTTGCCCGTTCTTCTCCATAGGTACCTACGCTTTGGAATGGGTAACTAGCTTCATATTTTCTGACTGACCGACTTCTTGACAGTTCAAAAGTGCCTGTGCAAAAATGGTTTAATTGAAATAAATGTTTTTTTTTTTTTTTTTATTTAAAAATGTTCAAAATCTGGTATCGAAACATCTCAGCGGCAATTATTGTAATAAAAATATTATCAAAAATGTAGGTAATATTTAATTATGTAAGTATTTTTGACAGATCGTGCACTTTTATTATAATTTCTAATTTCACAATATTATCGTGGACGGAAACATAGAAAACGTCTTCATTATATTTCCATACATTTTACTTCCCTGTATCGTGATGCCGCCGTGACGTGAAAGTGGACGTCCACGATAATGCCATCACATGCCATGCCATTCTTAAAAATATGGGAATTGCCCATCTGAGAGTGGGGCTACACTAAACTTATGAAATCAAAATCAAATTATCTTATTTCACATAAACCTAATGGGCACTTATGAAACGTCAGAAGCTAGATGTACGGTTCCAATCAGTGGTTTCTTATGGAGAAGAGCCGGCAAGAAACTCCACTATAAATAATAATACTGCACGCAGGTCTTCTTCGTGTCTCTGGCATGGCGTTTCTCAGATCTTGTTGGGCCAGAAATTTGCCACTTCCACGGCGTCGTCTGTGGCAGCGCAGAGGTCACTTTGACTGCAAGTTTTAGGACACAGAGGGCAGGATAGGAGCTGGAGCATGGTTTGCGACATAGCTCCACATCTACATCCTGCTTATGTTCCATCGAGGTAGCCCCACTTTATCAGGTTAGAGTTACATCTTCCCACTTGTGTCCGGAGACGGTTCAGGGACTTACAAGACCATGAAAGGTACGCACATAGGTAGAATAGGATGTAGATGTAGCGGTATCTACAACGCCACATGCGAACAACGCGTCATACTGACGTCACGCAAAATCCTGCATCTCGCAAGCAGAATTTACCGCGCAACTAGCATAGATGTTGCCCGCCCGACACAACACCTGTCTGGTCGGAGGATCCTCCCTTTTCTATAGAGTTTGAGTGAAGTTTACACCCTGTTCCTCATACCTCTACATTATTCTGGCTTACACAAAAAGACCACCGCCCACGAGTATAATGAACATTATGCGTTTATCCTTTATTTACTTACTACTACTATATTAAATATAATTCCCGCTTTTACCCAACCTGAATCAGGACAGACCACCACAAAAAGCATTAAATTGATGGTCGAACTAAGCCGTAATAGAATCCGAATGTCACTAAGAACACTATTTATTACTGAATCCAATCTTGGCATGGCTCGACTGCAAGACTTACGATCGAATCGAGTTCCAATCGAGTTTTCCTCGAGTTATGAGGTTAGACATAGCCGTTCTTGCCCATTCCTAGCCATTTTTGCCCAGTTCTGGTGTGCGACTTTTTTAGCCTTTTTTCGCGGCTTCAATTCGGTAGCCCGCGCTATAGGAACAAAAAATTTGCTGCCAGTTTACTCCACCAAACTAGCTGAAATGGAGGGTTTTACTGTTTTGTTTTGTTCAAAACCGACGCTAAAAACTAAATGGCTTCACGCTTGGCGGGTGTTTGGTCTAAATGTTTTCGCGGCGGTCGTCGGCTTCATTATAAGGTTAATAAATTAGGCAACTTAACGTTATTTCGTGATATTTTCGGTTGGTATGGAATTGATTTTATTTGTATCAATTTAGTAAGTAAATACCTACGTTAGATTATTGAAAGTGCACGTTATTTTTTTTCACATTATTTTAGTATATGCGAAACCCGAAAAACGTGTCTAGTGTCATTTTTTACATAGAAATATGTAAAAAATCTATGTACAAAATTTCAAAACTGTATCATGAGAAATCACAAAGTTATAAGCTTGTTGTAACATGTTACCTGGTTGTCCGTTCAAAACATGCTCACCACTCGGCGCGGACGGGGTGAATATGTTTTATGCTCCTCCAGCATCGTACGCTCATTGATAGTAGATACCTAACTGTACGGAGATATTATTGTAATTAACTAGTGATTAAATATTTTTGGGACAAAATATAACATGGTGTAAAAATTCTTGAAATCGATTCTGAACAAACTATATTCAGGTTTCGCATATACTAAAAATTATTTGTATAGTGATGGTGATTGCCATGTGGTACATTTACAACGATAAAGAATAGTGCCACGTTGAATCGGATTTAAGCACTCGAATAATACGTTCGCTAATAGGTACCTACCAGATTTCAATTATATTCCACATCGACTCAACCCAAGACGAAATACTTTCAGATTTTTATTGATAAGACAAAAATTCGATCTCTGCAAAAATTAGGAATAAGTTGGTATTTTATTTAAAATTAATATTTTGTTTAAATATACCCCTCTGTGTCTCGAAAAGCACGTTAAACCGTTGGCTCCGGCTGCCATTTTCACAACTCTGACAGTCGTTACGGGTAGTCAGAACCCTGAAAGTCTGACAACCAGTATTGCCTAGGGGTATCGTGTTGCCCAGTAACCGTGTTGTGGAAGTCAGATAGGCAGTCGCTCCACGTAAAATAGGTACATTTGGTTAGACTAGAAGCCGACTTCAACAAAGTTGGTAAAAGGCAGCAGATTGATTTAGCCTTCGCAAAAGAAACCCTTTATAAAAACATCATTCAGTTTTCCTCCCACAAGACCCAAGAATGAAAGATCAACCAATCATCGATTCGTCATCCCGAATCCATCTTTCCGCCAAGAATTCATAACCTCATCAGTGGTGAGCACTTGAGTGTTTTTCCCCCAATTTCCCCTAAGTTAGTACCGTCGATATGTTAGTTAGAGAGGAGAGAGGGCGTTCCTCTGAAAAATTACAAGTTTCCATTTCGCTTCACTGAGTTATTTCAGCGGTTGCGCTTGTAAAGTTATCAAGAGTTAAGGGCCGGACTTGAGATTATTGAATTGACGATTCTTATAATGCTTCGTTGGTCTAGTGGTCGCAAGCGCTGCAGCTGAGCATGAGATCTTAGGTTCGATTCCCGGGTCGCTTAAAGAATGATTAGATATTTTCATCTGGTATTTTTCAGTAGCAGCCCGGGATTTTTGCCCGATCGGTAGCAAAAGGCTCGCACACTGTTATATGGGACTTAAATAAAACCGACGAAATATGGGTGTACTTTAGATGCACCTCTGCCTTACTCTTCGGTGAATACAAGAGTGATGGTATCTACCACCGTAAGGGAAAAATTAGCCAGTCAAATAAGGTGTTGGGTGTGACTGTCCAGAATGCGCCGAGCGCTCGGTTCGGTTGAGTAACTGGCGGAACAAACTGCGCTACAAGAGGAGGCTTAAATTCTTCATACATCCCAATAGTTGTTTTAACAGTTTCTAAAAACAACGACTGTTAGCTACTTAATATGAACTATTTCTTATGAGCAAAGAGACTTTAATTATCTTTAGCAGAGAACTTAGATTACTTGGAATATACACAACCTTAGGTGATTTTTCCTCAGGAAATAAACAGAAAAACTAACAAGCAGTTTATTACATTTATTCATCGAAACAAAATGTGCTTTTATGATTTGAACTTGTTTCCAGTCTGTACTTAACACTTCAAGAACTTACGAGTACTACATAAAAACTACTAATTATCCACTAACCAGATTGTCAATTAAAAAACTAATTACTTGCCATGCCCAAGGCAATAGAATGGAGACGAAACCGCACTCAAAGTACCTTTGCATCGGAGAAACTGTTTCAACAAAGTCACGAATATTATAATATACTACAATAATTGTTTCATTATAGGTCAAAGACCTCTTCTCATGAGGGAGATTTTGAGCATTTTCAACACACTTGCCGATTACGTGTTGGTGATTTGAGAAACACAACGCAGCCGCAGGAACGAGAAATAATCATCACGTTTGCTGACTGACAACGTTTTCCTTCACCGTAAGCGTAGCGAAAAATTACGCGTCAGAAATTCCACGTGTTTTGTTATCTATGAAAATTACGCGGCGTATTTCGGTCTGATAATTATGTCAAAAGGCTTTGCAGGCCAACGTTTTACAAGCTGAAATTACGTCACGCGCGGCAGATGTGTTAGTACACTAGGAATGTTTTTCTAAATTCATTGAGAAAGTCCAAATAACTCTAGCGAATTCACATTGGCACCTAATAGCAAGAATATTAAACCGAAACCTATACAATACAGTTCAGATCCTGGCCACATCACGTCATACAGACGCCAGCACATCAAGGTACTACAATCTGTCAAGTTTCTTTAATAGATTTCCAACTTTGTCGCTAAAGCATTAAGTTCAAGATTGATTGGGAAAATTTTACAGTTTCAGGTAACTTGATGTGCTGGCGTCTGTACATACATCCAGCAGTAAGCAAATATTTGTTATTTGATTGAAAACTCACCGGGCATCGCAAAAATCGAAACGTTGCAAAAATCAAGAAGCCAATATTATGACTATAGCATTCAAATACGACATCACGAATAGTTTTCCAGCCAAAAAGTAAGTTGTTAAAACAAGACCTACATATCACATTTTTTTTTTATTAGAACTGATCTTTACGTGAGACCACAAAAATTGTTTTTTTTTTTTTTCTTATTACATCACAGCCATAAAATGTTATGTGAAGTTTGTGTTTCTTTGTGTGATTGATTGGCTCTAGTGTAATGCGCGTATTTTGTGTACGGGATATACGACCATTGTCACGTAAATTAACTTTTTAACTAAACGAGAAACAAATATATCGCCTAGATAGCAAGAATAAAAAGGCTACATACGATTTTGTTCAAAAGTGATTTTTGCAAAAACAGGACATCGGACCAGATGGCTCTGATGACGAGATATAGGCCCCGTGGGTAGGATCACAAAAACGCTAAGACAGAGTTGTGTGAGCTTCATGAAAGTGGAGGCTTTACCTTATTAGGCCCCGGTGTGCTGTTTATATTTTAGGCCACTTGGCGTCCTTTTGAGAGGCTTTCAATGAGAATTTGTTGATAAAAGTGGAGGTGCAGTGTGTGGTATTTTTTATGAGAGACTTAATTTAAGGCAGGAAGTAGTTAGTAGGCATGTGCGTAGTAGGAAGCTCGTAACTAGAATGATTTTATGTTGCAAAAAAGGAGATATAAATTATCGTATGGTTTATGTGTATGTAGGTATAGAATTGCATTAATTAAAAAAAGGAATTTTTTAATCATATCATAATAAAGACGAAAATTTGTGTGTGTGTTTATGTATTGAGTTGAGCTGCACGATTTCTGACAAATGCGTGCACTAACTGGACAGGTCCTCTCAATCTGTGTGGTTCTTTCCTCAAAAGACCATCTCAGGCATCGATCTACATGGTCTTCATATAACCTGACCAAGATTATGTCTGGACTTTAAAAGAGACTGTGACCTCTGAGTTTGTTTCGGCCTTTCTTCTCAGAGTAGTCAGATAGGAATCGCCGACCTCATCTAGTTTTATAAAAAAAATGATTGACGTGTAAAAGTGTTTGTGCAAACCTACTTACAAAATAAAAATCACGTTTGTTACTTCTTCACGGTCAAACGGCTGGACCAATTTTGATAAAAAAAATTATGGAGGTAGCTGACAGCCTGGATTAACATATGGGCTACTTTTTATGCCGATATTTCTACGGGATCGACACCTATGTAGCTAGTATCATATAAATTAACTTCAAAATAAAGCATTGCGCAATCAGACAGAACAATAAAGAATTCATTCATTTAAGCCAATTATTGGCATGCCTTCTTTGTATGAGGAGAGACTTTTGCTCTGCTGTAGGACAATAATACGCTGGTTGTATTAATGACAGAATAACGTTTAGAACAAAGGCAAATACATAGATTGATGTAGCTTAGAACTTAATAAAGTCACATAACAACCACTTCATCTAACTCAAAACTCAAAGACGCACTTGAACCTCCGCCTGAGCTGCGGCTCGAAATTCAAAAGATAAAACACAAAACAAACAAAAGACGAACGCAGGTAAACAAAAAACATACATTATCCAAATTGGTTTAAGTTTAACAAAATCCCGTCGACCCATCCGAAGTGCGGCCTTGTGCTCCCAAGGAAGTCATTAAAGTCTTTGCAACTAAGTGAAAAAGTTCACGACACTTGTTTTCTGAAAGTGCCAAAACATTTTTCTTGTAATGATTATAACAGGACTTTTGGTGCTGAACGGAGATTTTTATCTGATACCTTTTTAAAGGTGATGTTTCTTCTTCAGGAAAGTTTAAGGCGCAAGCATCAGGGAAATTTAATTTATCTTACGTTTTTGGCAATTTGCAGGTCAAATCAGGGTCTAGTTTTGGGTTCAGGTTTTTTAGTAGGATCAGGTTGTGTGTAGAACTAAATATAATTCGGGTGTGTAATGTTTGATATAATAACAAAAGTTCTAATGATCTTAAGACCATATTCAATAACTATTTTATGAAATCATGACATTTGAGGCCAATTCTAAATTAAGGTGTTAGAATTGGCCTCAAATGAATTTCGCGGGCTACCTAAGCGCATCCCCTTACACGGTATAAGGTAAGCCGTTCGCAGGCAAACAGTCGGCCTTCAAAGAGGTGGAGTATTTTACATTGTTTAATAGGTTTTTAAATAATTTTAGGGTACACAGGTTTGTGTGTTCCGGACAGGTACGTGTGGTGAAGACCACAACCACGGCTGCTGGCGAAGCTGCGCGCTAGGACCAATCCAGTTAACTGACACGTGCACTCACTGCTCGTCGCTCGCTACTCGCGTCTCGGCGGTGACACGGGCGCCTTAGAGACGAGCGCCATTCTTAGAAATCAAAGTACGGTGTACTACTTAATTCACATTCATTCTCTAATTTGTTATTAACGCAGATCTTTGCCAGTATTTTGGTGAAGAGAAACTTCTTAGAAATTATATTAACAGAGACCGACTGTTTAATTACAGCAAATGTATGCAAAGTTTCAAGGAAATTGAAAGGAACAGACAAAATTTTTTTTTTTTTTGTTAGCCTATAGTGTTCCACTGCTGCAGCTGAGCAAAGGCCACGTAAAAATACCTACCATTTTGTTTTTGCCCGCTAATTTGTTAGAGTTAAGACACGTGTAGACAGACGGTAGATAGGTACCCATAGTTAGGCAAATACGAAAGTATCCAAAATTGTGGACTTCAAACTAATAGATGTTTTATGCATAGTAACTGCATAGTAATTATGTACTGATCTGATATGTACTACATGTATACGATATTACAATTATGCTTCGGATATTTTGAACTTTTCTTACTCATGTGCATTTTTCCTAAGTTTTCTAGCTTCAGACCCAATAGAAATCCTTAAACATGAGTTGCTCACTGCCGAGATCTTAATCCGTTTCTTCAACAAGTGCTTCTTATTTTAAAAAAATATCTTCATCCATACTTTAATCTCATAAAATAGTGCTGTCTATATTATATAATTCAGCCCATGTAATCTTCAAAAATCACACAGTGAAAGCATAGGGGAACTGTCTCACCGTGAAAACCTAGGTCAAGTGCGCTATCAAGAGTGCCAATCCCCTAGTAACAGGTGGAATGACAGCTCACTTCACGCTCACTTCACCAAAATTTTTACAGAATAAACCGGTTTGAGCTGTCAATAGTGTCAATGTCATCAGGGTGGAATGACGGTGAGATGTATAATTTAAAGGCTCTCCCACAGACAGGCACAACACGACGACGACGGTGCGACGCGAATCTGGTAGAACAATTTCCATGAAGTTTTCATAGAAATTGTTCTACTAAACTCGCGTCGCGGTCTCGCGTCGTGCCTGTCTGCAGGAGCCTTAATATGAGACAAATCTTTAACTTCCCCGTTGGTACGTGGTCACAAGTGCGACTGCTGAGCGTGGGGGGTCCTGGGTTCGATTCCCGGGTCGGGCAAAGTGTTATTGAGTTTTTCCATTAGGAATTTCTTAGTAACAGCCCGAAGTTTGGAAGTTGGCGGTGTGATGCTCCCGCGCCTCGGAAAGCACGTAACGTGCGATTGCTGTCCCATCGGACTATGAAAGTGAGGAGTGCACATGTGTCTGCGCGCACGCTTGTGCACTATAATATCTCCCGCGCCGAAGGCTAGTCTCCGTTGAGATAGGCGCGGTGGCCGAAATAGGTATGTAGATACCTATCACTCATAAATAAATAAAGTACCCCAGACCGAGTCCCTTTATTTATGACTCAAATCTAGTACTAACTTAAACAGTAAACAAAGGGCTGTAGGAAATAATCCTCTCCTACAATCGAACTAACTTCCAGGCAAATACATTGTTACCAAATCAGCACAACAAACCTAATACCTATAAATCCCGACTTAAGTTTATTTTTGCAGTTAAAGCGAGGTCGTATTCGGAATCTAGGGCAGAATAAGCCACAGTAATTATAATCCGCTTAGCTCGTAATATCGGCAGTGCTTTTTGCTATCACAGTCAGCTTTGCATAATTCTAACGTTGCACGTTGAACAAGAACGTAGCTTTCCAGGACGACAAATTGACAGCTTGATAGCTTAATACAGCGGTGTTTTTGCTTAGAAGGTTTAAAATGTTTGGGTTTTTTTTTTTTGTTTTGGCATTATGCAAAAAGTTTAGAGTCAGACTGTCTAGAAAATAAGCTATAGAAATTCCAGTTATATAAACTGACTTAGTTTCTTAAATAAGTAATTATAGTCTTGCATGTATTTGCTATCAAAGGTTATATAATATATAGATAATACGTCTATTTACACATAGGTATCCTCGAAAGATTATTATTACACCTTTCAATTAACACAATATTTTAGTAACGATAAAGAGAAATTCAATTTATTAAGAAGACATTTTCTTCATCGTTCAAATTGTGATGCAAATCATTTACCTCAAACAAATTACACATTACCCACCAAAAGCTTTTCAGACTCCATGCAACCTTTCAACCCAAATATTTAATTCACGAAAATCCTTAACATTTCAATACACCTTTAATACTTTAAACACCTGCGACAATTGGAGGCATTGGCAAAGATTTCTAAAATGCCGTGTCAGTGAGGGTCCCCTTGGGGTTCGCACCCCTCTTCGCGACCACTGTTGAACCCCCGTCGGCTGTCAGATAAGCAATAACCTGGCACCTGCCGCCTGTCACGTCAAAAGTTGCGCAAATACCGGGAGTGTTGGAGTGTATGTAGTGGTAAAGTGAAAGGAAATTGACTCAGTTTTGAATAATACTAAGATTTATAGAGAGCAGGGTATCTTTTTGACGACATTTTGTTCTATAGATATTGTCTTTGTTTGTTTTCTTGCAGTTTCTCTTATAGATCGCAAAATATTAATTACTGACCTACCGCGCAACTGAGACGGCGCGAGAGGGCGATTTTATAATTTCTAACGTGACTCTTTTAAATTTCCCGATTACGTTACAACGTGCGTATATTTCCATACGTTTTATGAACGTGGGAATCCACGCTAATATTGTCACTTTAGAAATTATCTATACAGATACAGAAGACGTCGACGAATATTTCCTATAATAATAATTTATTCATTTATTACCAAGCCTACGTCCATCAACATCAACAGTGTAGTTCACCCTAACTGAATCAGTTTGACAGTGCGAGCGGGATAGAGAGATAGGTACATGGCGCGGGGAAGTGGGACAAAATATGAATTTCAACTGACTTATTACAAGCCCTTAAATAGTAGGCCTGTAAATTCAATACAGTTTCAACTATCTACCTTTGTTGATATTCAAACAGCTGTGAAATGAACAAGCATTTTGATATTGTGAAGCCCTCTTTTTTATTTTAAGGTATGAGATAACACCACAAATGAGTTTTCCAGCTCAGTGACATCAAAGGAAAATTAAAATACCCACCTGTCGCACCAATATTAATCTTATGGATTCTTATCAGATTTCCTTTTAAAGATATTTTCTTCTCTTTTATTAAACATTTAAATCCATTTAATTTATAAAGGAGCTACACAAAATGAGATTCTGAATTTATTGATAATAAAATAAAATTGATGTTGCCACAGAGTACCTACACGATGATATTGTTTTCATTGCTTGGTAGCATAATCAGCTTATAATATTCCCACTGCTGGGACACAGACCGCTCTTCGAGTGGAAGTGGGCTGTAATCTAATGTTTTATAAAACCTATGATTGAATTAATAATAAATCTCTTACAATTTTACTGTTTATACTTCCCTTCCTATAGCCAGAAGAACGTTAATCATAATCATGGGGGTGTCCTTATACCAGTTTATTTGGGGTCATCGTAACATGTCTTTTTCTTCCATACTTCTCTATTATTCGTGGTCTCGGGTCAAAGCCATTTGTGGTAATGATTTGTATGTTGGAGGGTTTACAAACAATCAAATAGTGCTGTAAATTATAGGATGTTCAAATAAAACGACAAGAATATTATAAATCAGATTGCTTTAATTTATTTTAGTTTTATACAAATCGAATACTACTTACGATAGTCAATTTTAACGAATAAACATTTTACCCGTTGTATTTATTTTTACAAATTTACCTTTGTATTTTATTTTTTATTAGTTTTTCATCTATTATAAAAACCTCCATAGGGGCTTTTCATTATAAACTTACATTACACTCGGCTGTATTAATTCAACTTACTGCAGTCGTATTTTTTTTTTATTTTAATTAATTATTTCGACTATGGTTAAGCCACAGGAACACAATGTGGATTATGTGTGATTTAGGAAAATAAATGTCGAACTATATTTGAATGAGAAGCTCGATAGTTAAAAATAAGTTTGGTCGATGTTCTTGTTACGTGTTTCTGAACTTGTGTGAGTTTAGCTCTTTCATCCGCCATTTTGTTTTCATAAAAGTACCCAACTTCTGCAATATTATTTTATGAAAAACTAACTCTGCAGATGAAATATTTTCTACTTGGGACTTACTGTAGTAGGCGTTTCCTTGAACTCATATTATTTTTTTTTTATGAAATTGTCTTTTATATCTCAATTATGTTTTTAAAGTTATTCTCAGAGACGTTTTTTTTACATATTTTTTTTTATTTAATTCAGCAATACACTCTTAATCAGTTTTATTTTCAATATTAAAATACTGAAAACGAATGGTTTGAAGCTAAACCCAACACGGAGATGATGTGCGAGAAAAATGGTAATAAATAAATAATTTATTATATATATAAATATTATAATAACGTTGTTGCATACATAAAATGGTGTTTAAGTAAGCGAGCAACCACCAGGTGTAATGTTTATAGATGTAGCCTAAATAGCGATCAAATGAGACACAGATTTACATTTGTTGGCCTAAGAACATAAGAACCACTTTTTGAATTGAACAAAGATGCAATTTTTTTAATACTGTAAAATAACGTTGTCATCAAAAACCTGTGCTGTTGACATTTTGAAGTTTATAATTGAAACGCCCCTTCTAAATCTTCTGAAATTAAAACTAACACATTCGTATTCATTATAAATACTGGTCACTTTAAAAAGTTTTCAAAATTCGAAATTGTGAGCTAAGTATTCTGACACCGAATTTATTTCAAGTTTATTTGTTCATCCGCGCTCTCACGCTATCTGCAAGTGGTACTAAGTTACAGACACGACATATGTCAATAGCATATACTCGTATCGAGTTTGAAGATCGCACCAGCACGACTTGCGGAATTGTGTAAGGGTAAACAAGCTGTCACTATGTGCCGTCGTTCACAAGTTACGTGAAAAGGTACGCTATATTTTTCGGTATTAGAAAATCGAGCAAGCTTGGTATCGTATCGTACCCTAAAATTGAATTTTTCTTTATGTGTTTTTTCTAAATGCGACTTTGTAACCGAAATTCGATCTAGTTTATAGACGCGTTGCGCAAAAATTAAACATGACGGGTCGGTAAATATTTTGGGAAATTAAAGAAGACACAAAATGTATTATAAAATTCAGTTGTTTTATTTCTTATCATTCCTTTAACTTTCATTTACAACGTAACATTCTTGGGTTGATAAAACTAAACCATAAATTGGTAGGTTCTTAGGTCCTTGGCAACAAAATTTTTACAAGTTTTTTTTTTTCATACCGCTGTAAAATTTCCTTACCGCTATAACTAACAAACGACACAAGAGTAGATGAGACTCGAAATAGTTAAAATCTTAGTTTACAGCGTCAGAAGTAGAATATATATGGAAATCCAAAATACCTGTTTCACGATTAAAGCATTTTGTTTCTGTTGTGCAGTATGCAGAGCAGTCTGTATGACATATGAATAAATATTTATAATTATATTAATATAATTAATTATATTTATATGTATAATTTATAAAATAAAAACACAATATGTAAAAGTATTGTTTTCAAACGAACTTTACTCGACATAATAGTATTGCTTTTGCAATAAAATATTAGATAAATATAATAATAAAATTTACTTATATACATATGTAAAAAAATAATGAAATCAATATACATTACTATATGGTTAAAATGATAAAAAGCCATGATTTAATTTTAGGACATAATAATTATAATAAAATGATGTACGTAATTATAAAGAATATTAAATATTTTCATAATAATAATTATGTGTCATATGCCATACAAACATTAAAATTATATATAGATGTATACATATATGTATTAGTGTAGACATAGACGATAGTGTGTAAACTGGTTCCTCGGTGTTAAGTGAAATTCGGAAATAGATTAGAGTTAAAATCTACAAAATATTTGAGGAAACTTACGCAACTGACAAGATAATTAATTTTGAAGTACAGTTTTATAGAAATATATTTTAAGCATCAGCAGAACGAAATCTTGGGTTTATTTTTTTTTAATCCTTTCATTTTGACTGTCCAAAGAGATTTTGAAAAAACCTTTGTTTATAAAATTTAATTAAAAATAACAATTTGTGTTAAATGATTTTTTCTGTCATTTTCCGCAGTTTCCTCGCACAATTTGCGTTGTTTCTTGAAATGTGAACACATTGTCAAAAATATCAGAAGATTAGCTATACCGACATTGTAAAAGTGAGAGATTAAACCAATAAATACTGCTTGTAATATGTGTATGCATCGCATTATGAAGTGGTTACGTCAGTTCATTTGTACGTTTATATTCTAACCCGGTCCCATGCAGGCGTTTTATTATTCTGTTTTATTAAATCGTAGATCGTTTCTACTCGTTTTTAAATTTATCAATATTTTTTTAATATAATTTATCATTGAACCGCTACCACGGGCCTTACATTCGATTTCACAACCTCTCATTTATTTTTTTGAAAGAAAATAAGTTTAAAATTGGCTGAACAACCCGTAGCCGCGGCCCAATACAAACGTTAACCAGTTAAATTACATGTTAACAAAGACCCTAGTTCGTTTTTTTATTTTTTTCTTTACAATAATCTTCTCAACTTCATCGTTTATACCTAAAACCAACTTGACTTCAATATTTATAAACCCTATTTTTGGCACTAACAAATCTAATTAAATATAGGTATTAATTCATTTTACAAATTTTCATTTTTTTTAATCATCACTCTCGAATTGAAATATACACAATCAAATATATACGTAACAATAGGGTTTATGAAATTTAAAATTATACTTAACAACTATAAATACGAATTATAAAAAAAAAACACTGACATCTGATATTTTTCAGCACCACACTGTTGAAAATAAATTCTGCGAAACGACAACGCTTATAATCTTAGTAACGATTAACATAATTAGGTTTTAATAATCCAATCCTGGAAAGTACAATTTATGAACAGCCTGTACCTTTCTCTCGAGACACTAATTTCTCTGGCCCTTTTACATTCAGAATTCTTAAGATTTCGCGAAAAAGGTACAATTCGTAAAACACATATTTATGTTTATACGTTATCGAAAAAAAGAAAAATGAAACAATATGCGAAAACACTCAGATTGCGTAAATTTTATATCTAGTTTTTAGTGAGCTTCCTTACTGATAGTTATTCCATTATAAGTTTAGCTTAAATCAAGGGACACGACATTCACTAGGCTAACACGACATCTATAAGAGCGAAATTGAGGAACGGACATAGATAAAGACTTTAAATTGTTTATTTTTTAAATAATACGACTATTATATAGATGCTACAGTATGTGCTAAAAGGTTCTAATCGAGTAGACACTTGACGAATTGGAATCGATAACAACCAATTTCAATCAAAAAAACTTTTTCAATTGAATATCCGTCAAAGCGGCACGTTGACGTCTTATTGGGCGCGAAAAATTTCGGATCGCCTCCAATCGATCTACGTTTGAAATTAATCAGATAATACTTTACTTATCGAGATGATATCAATATAAAGACAGTATCTAGTACTTACGAGTAATAGTGTACTATTCCTGCCCAATAAGACTGGTTGTTATAATACTAGAGTGAAAAATGCGATATTTTAGTCTTTTTTCCGATTTTTTTCTAAAATTTATATACAAATACATACACACTGCATTATTCTGTATGTACACTTTATCAATATGGTTACGTGGTGGTTAGTGATATTAACAGCATTGTAATATTTCCGCTAAGCATAACATTAACACAATCCGTTGACTAATTAGTTCCTATTACTGATGCTAAAGACTTGCTCTCATATCGATATACTAACAATATAATAATATTACATTATCGATAGTTTAGTGAGCATTTATCGATACGAGAGATTCAGAGAGATCAACGATTAGGTTATCCGTTTTATCGAAAATGGTTTAATAACTAAAAATTATTTTTTTCCATTTTAAGTCGGTCCTAATTATTTTTTTTAATCAACCCCCTGATGCTAGACCTATTCTATCTTTGGTTCCTTATTAATTGTTGAATCCTTATCAATTCCATAACTGTTTAACAATTCCTGGATTTAATCTTCGTAGTAGGTACATTCATTTAATAATTACAAATTTACTTCCATACCCTTCACTAATGTTCCGATCTATCTATATTTATACATGTCGATTCAAATCAATATGTATCCATATACACGCAGCGATTATCGCTAATCGAATTTTAATATCGAATGGAATAATCTTAAATCGTTAAGCTATTCTTGACTCTACCGATATTTGATCCATTATGTACATTACTTATTACCCTAAGGTTTTATGTCAGCGTCTGTGATCCCTCATTACATGTAAAAAGGATACCGAATCAAATCTAATTTTACAAAGGACCTCCTTTCGCTTCAATTTACTAGAATTTTAATAGCATTCGCGTAGAACCGAACTTTCCGTTTTACAAACTTTGATCAAACCTCACTTTTCATCCAAAGAGTTCGATTTCCAGACATACTTTTTCGATTTTTTTTTTCCAAATATATGCGTCTCTATGCCAGCTAAGCATTCTTTCGTTAAATCAACCCTCATTAGTACTTCGTTTATAAATAATCGTTTAGTTATAATAATTAATATTGGTTTTTAACAAATTATACACATCAACATTTATCTGTATAACATCCTAGTCAACATCACATTTTTTTTTATATTTGCTAATGGAAATTTCAGTCTGAGCTCAAAGATATAAATTCGAAGAAATAAATCTTGCGAAATAATTTTTCTTATAACTGTAAAATAATTATTTCAATATCAATACAGTCTACTTCAAAGAGAATCAAAATAATTAAACAGACCTTTACTACAAGCTAAAATTTCCACTAACATTCGACTTAACTACAATATGTAAATTTATTATAATTTAATGTCTTAAGACTTTGTTATGGAGACGTGTGCGTTTCATCCACGTATTTAATTTAATTACATTATAAATGATAATTACAAATCGGCAATCTAATAATTAGTTCTCTCATACTTGTGCCGTCCCACCGGAGGCACCTAATAGTTGTCTCATTGCACGATGATATGCGGTGCCGATAAAAGGACAGCCACTGTCGCGATGATTGTGAAAAGTGTGAACACGAACAGGCAAAACCTGGGGACAAAAGTAACATGTCAGGACCATAAACGTGTCGCATGCTTAATGGAACAGTGACCCATTAGTAGATAGGTCAGAATTATTTCCGGTTTTTTTTACTCAGATCTCATCAATAGTTAATCATACGTTCAAAATTCAAGCATTAATGAATAATTTTAAGTTTTAATTTTATGCGTCAACAAGTAGGATAAGTCCTCATAGCGAGATCTTCTTTGCGCTTTCCCAAAAATCGTCTGTTTTGAGTTAAGTCAGTATTCCATTAAGCATGCGATGTGTGTAGCTCCCTAGGGAACCCCAGAGTCAAATTAGAAATAGTTTTCTGATTACTACACAAGATCAAACTGGTTGCTTATTTAATTGTAATTTTATTCTAATTTTTTGGATATTGTTTTACATTCTGTAGTTGCTCTGACTCACACCCTGACTTATTACTTGTATTTTTATTTTTTTGCATGAAAATCGTTTAATTTTACCATATTTGTAAATATGTGAGCACCATGTATCTATCAGATAATTAATTTATATGTCATGGTTTCATTTTTAATTCTTTTACCTATCGTGGTATAGTAATTTTATTTTAAGTGCATCGTCTTCACATATTATTTGTTATATAATTGATGTACTTATGCAAAATATTGTAAAACATTTTAAAAGAGTAACGGTGGAGTTTCTTGCCCATTCTTCTCCATACGAAAACTACCTTTTGGAATGGGCGACTAGAATCAAATCTATTTCATAATAATTTTTGACGTTCAAAAGTGCCTTTTCTGTGCCTATTTGAAATAAATGCTTTGACTTTGACTTTGATTATAATAATATAACAATCATTTGATTCAGAATAAAGAAGTGAACATCTTATTAGACACAGTAATTTTCATTAAAACCTACAAAAAAGTGTTTTACAGCACAAATAATGCGCGTCATACCATATTTAAATGTCGGCTTCAAGTCAAATGTTCAGAATTTACTTCTAAAAGCTGGTGAAGGAAAATAAAGTAAGGAGCACTTTATTTTCCTTCACCATTTATAACTGCTTGTTTGAAATTCAAAATGTATACGCGTGTGTCGGATTTTGTGCATTTTCGTTTGCATTTTAAAATAAAGACTTAACAAAATTGAATTTCAGTTAAAATCCCAACTGTAAAAAAAATGTCATGAGTTTTAAACAACGCATGAATCTTTGCAACCAAGCGTTTTACCGTATCCGACGGATGCAGCCAGACAGCATTAGCTGATTTTGTACTTGTATCACCGTACCTCGACATTTTGTCCACTCTGTACATGGAACAGGGGCTAAACGGGAGCATAGTCATGTAACGTTACAGTGACATATATCCATTTTTCATTCTTCCCATATAAATTATTCTACATATGCAGCTAACATTATAAACTGCTGTACATAGGTACTCAGATCGCGGAAAGGTTGTTAGTCGACCATATAACTGCCAGGTCACGAGCTTTTTCGCTGCTAATTAAATTCTGTGCGGCTTCTAGAGCCATTTTTTTAATTTTACTATTTTATGAAGTTCATTATTTAATTTTATTGCAATACTTTTGCACACGGTCAATCAGCAACTATAAGTACTGGTTTTATTACGAGCAATTATTGGTGTTCTTTCATTAATATCTTTGTGTAGTTTTCTTCTAACTTTTCTTTTCAGATAACTTTGAATTCAACAAGATGCGAATGTTCTGTTTTTCCTACATAATATACATCATTTCTGTCAACTCTACTCGTGTCAGCACACAGCACTGCGTGTCGTCACAGCACTTATGAGATACGTGTAAAGTCACAGGACTTTACACGTATCTCATAAGTGCTGTGTTTTTGCTGGAGGCGATAAACTCAACGCGTTTTATATCCTGCCCCAGGACACAACACATAAATAATTTAAATTATGTTTACATGGTATTGAGATATTAATAAAAAATGCCCTGAAACATTATATACTTCAGTCTTCATTTTTAAATTGTTAGTTTCTTTCAGACATTCAATTTGTTAACTTTTACTATAATTCCCTTACCCCCTTAAAGTGGAACAAATTATGACACTCGCATTGTTTTTTTAATTAGCTTCTGTTTACCGCCTCTCGTTCCATCATATGAGCAATATTAATCAATATTGATTAAAATTAACAATAAAAATTAATTTAAACGGATTTCCTACAAAAAATAAAACGTATTGTTTTATACAGAAATGAAATACCAACATCATTCATTAAAGTAGGAACAAAAGACCGGTGCCGGTTAATCCCCTTTTATTGTGAAAACAAAACAGTCATAAATCAATTAATGTAGTTTTACCATATTCATTAATCAATTCGCTGGAGCTTTTCGGATTTGGATGAATTCTGAATTGAATCGAATAATTTCTTTATCCCCGAAAATATTACAGTAACTGCTTGTTCTGTGGTTTCATATATTATGTATGGTCACGTTCTATTTACTCTTGAAACTTTTCCCTCGTGCGTCTCCTGCATATGCGGTGAGTTTAAATCGTTTAAAATCGCGCAAAGGCACTTTATGTTTTAAGACTGTACTTGTTTATGTCTGACAGTAGAATATTAAGAATGATGCCAACTTTACATTTTCAGTGACATAACCTAATTCTAATCATCAAACTATTCTACATGAAAAAAAATTAAAACAGTGCGTAAACTGTAACCATGAATTCAGCACATGTTTGTAGAACCCGTATGTAGCGTGATAAGAGAATAATAATTCTCTCTTTCAGTCGTCAGTAATTTGACTTTCAAAGAAAAGGACAAAGCGTTGTGTAACTATACAGATGATACAACGTTTATTAGTAAAAAAAAGTAGTAAAAAAAAATTTGTTCTGCCATAGATTTTGACCACGTACCTATATAAGTTTTTTTTTTTATAACCTTTCAAAAATTTCAGAAATACTTGAATCACGTAACTCCTGGTAACAATTTGCGCATTGGTTAAAAAACATCCTATTTAAAGTAAGCCTTCTCTTACCTGTCAACAACCATCGCAGCGAACTTCCAATCGCTGATCAGCTCAGCCTCCTCATCTGCTTTCTTCATCCTTGCTGTTATAAACTGCAGTTCCCTCAGGATGAGATGAAGTTCTCTGTGGTGGCTACCCAGCCCGCCGCCCACGTCTTCCATAGTGGACGGACGGACGAACGACCGTCGGAAATCCGAGCGGAATATTGAGCACCTAAATCGATATAGTGAGATTGGAAAAGTATATTAACATAGAAATATATATTGAGATGTAAAGTACTTTACATCGATTTGAAAAACTGATTCATGGTTCTATCATTCTTATCTGATACAGGGATAATAAACGAAGAGTATTCCAATTTGACATTCCAATAAAATGAACAGACTATGTACAAATATTATTGATCAGGTACCACATATCGTATTGTTGTTCCTAAGTAATGTTTTTACTCACCCAGGCCCCAAATTCCCAGTCGATGCTGTGCTATTGGGAGGTGGAGGGCCATGCCTGAAGTCATCATCTATGTCCAGCACATTTGCCAGAAGTGACTTGGATGACCGCTCCTTAAGCTCTAGCTCCCTCATTCTTGTATTCATCATTATAGTCTTTCTTGTTATTTTCTTCCCTGGCCTCGACATTCGAAGAATCCACGGCAACCATTGCAGGAACACTGATTTTATCTGTCAATTAAATTAACCTTTAGACTTAAACCCTTTAATGAAACTTTATTAAATTACTTATAAGTAGATCCCTAACAATTTAGTCAGTATGGGTTACTTGATAAGTTTCTTCAATAAGTAAAACTTGAAACATTTCCTAAAGTGTGAGACAATTAGGTTATATATACTCACCCACTGTGGCATCTCATGTATGTCTGCTGTTCGATGATGGTAATTGAGTACGACTACTGTCAGTACCACGGACGACGCTACCATAAACATGATGCAGTTGAAGTATGTCCCTGTTACATACAAAAATCTAGTTTAAACTTTGCGTGGCATACAAGTTTATGTTGACGATGTGATAGTTTACTTTACAAAAGGAGATAAGATTACTTTTAGTTTTTATATCTGTGATGGATGCAAAATACTTTACATACTTACTTAAGAGTGCTTTTAAAGTTACTTTATATTACTGATATAATAATTTACCAAGGTTTTCAGAATACACAGTTGCATGTATTACATTTAATTTGTCAAAATACTTGAGCAAAGGGATTTTCAGTGCAAAATAGTATTTACATAGTCTTAAACCTAAGGTGACAAACAAACACGAAAAATAAATGAAAACGATAAGGAGAAAATTAAGTACTTCAACGAGTTTATCTTACAGTTTTATAATAACATTTTTAATTTTATTGCAATATCACGCGTGGTTCAAAGCTACATACGAGTATATGTCATATCTAATTAACAATGATACAGAAAGCCACATTCATGCATTTTAATTATACATGCGATGTTCTAATCTACATTTAGATGAGGTTTAGCTTTTAAGCGTTACATTGATGGTATCCGCTTTAATGAGTCAACGTTTTATGATATTCTGTCATGTCTATCAACAAAAATAATATTTTTTAAATTCAAGTTATAATAAACACGACAAATTATGGCTCCTATTTTCTTTATCACCTATTTTTATTAGTTTATTCCAAAGAAAGTGCCTGTCACTTGATGACTTTGAGCATTAAATTGATAATTATCTCTTATGGACAAGCCCTTTCAGTTTATTATTCAGCATCCCTTATAACGATGTTGAGTTAATATCAAAGTTATTAACATATTTAAATTGTAACTAACGTTACCAGAGACGCAACTTTGACAAAGGAATTTGTTATTAGTACTAATTCAATGCTGAGAACGTTTTAAAATGAACATGAGATCATGTAGATGTTAATACATAAATACGAATAATTGTAACTATTTTGTATGACTATTACTACTAAGTAAATGAAAAACTGGTCAAAGTTTTATCTAAGCAAATACCTTTGTCAAAGGTTTCAATAAGTTTTATCATTTTGTCAATTACAGGGATAGTAACAGACCCGGCAAAGTTGAGACCCGAAGTTCACAAGATACTTGGAGGCTGGACCCTCACTACCCGCATCCACTTTGTTGCTTTAAACTGTTGTTTAACTTTAAATCCTGCTTTTAAACTACAAGCAATTAAGTATTTAGAAGCTCGTTTAGATAAGGAGAGTTGTACGGTAATTTTCGCTGTTGGAATGTTTCAACCATTTTAAAATCATGCTCGAAGCTGCCGTCTGTAGTCGCGTGTCTGTCAGCTGTCTACAGAAAGGCCAATAGAAATTAAAACAAAGAAAGTAAAATCGATTTGAAAACGAAATTTTAATTAATGGACCAAGAAGTAATGTTTTAAGACATTATTTTAATACATTACAAGAAGATCGAGTGCCAGTATACATATTAGAGGAAATTACCTTTAAATAGACTCAGTTTAGCTACTTATTTCAACAGCACGAATTTAAAGTGCAATATCTCTATTTCAAGTGTCGAGAGAGAACCGCAAGAGCGCTGTAAAAGCATAGATCAGTCACCAGAGACGGCGAGACTCTAAAATGCAGTTGAAAACAGAAAAATATAAGAAACTATAGGTACGCTCTCCTTTAAAATTCAAGCAAAAATATCTATTTAGATCTTTGTTAAGTTGGTGTTTCACGAATGAGCGGAGAGACATTTTAGGTTCAATACCCCAAAATATTCCTCGAGCTGCATTCTTTTTTAGAAAAAAAAAAAAACTATTCATCATTATTTTTATTTCAGTTATTTAGGAAAATAAAATAACAAACGCGTGGTACTTTTCTCACCTATTAGGGGGATCGCCTCAGAGGTTTTTGTGATGACGTGTCCCACCAATAGAGAGAAAACAGTTTGCGACAGGAGGATTGTAACACCTGCAAAGATCAATAATAAACTATGAAACAAAATCAAATCAAAATGTTCTATTTACAATGGTTAAACCTATAGTACCATCCAGTCTATACGTCGTTGGTTAGATCTCGTCCTGTTTGTGTGCTGAGTCGGTATCAGGGGCTCAAGTGAAATCATAAACGAAACATAGGATAGTCATGCAAACACTAGAGGGTTTTATCACTGGCGTTTTATCATTATTATTATATATTTTCTTTTATTAGGAGAAGGGTTTTATTCGAAGTTTTCGCTAAAGTTACACCACCCTCCAAGTATCCAGAGACCGCGGCTTTAAGCCTATGGATATAAAATAGTTCCAAAAACAGAAACATTAAGAGAAACACCCAATACAAATTGTACACCATGGAATCGATTACGTAAACAGCAAACTCACATAAATACTTGAAGATAATATAAATACCAATGTAAGTAAACATTTAAAATAAAAATATCGTAACTTACCTTCGGCATCCATTAACAATTAAAAGCTCTTGTCAAAGTTATAATCACATGCCATGCCACTTAAATCGGAAAGTTAGTATCGTTACAGAAGTGTATCGACCAAATGAACAAAATAAATGAGACTTGAGTAATCCAATGACTAAAGCTGAAGCGAAGAATCACGGAATCGATTCCAAGATTTTATCCGAAATCATTATAAGAAAATACGTAAAAGAACAATACCTTCACAATAATTTTTGTTGAACCATTACAATTTACTTTCCAATAGAACGAATTCTCAAATTAATTATTTTTAAGCAAAAGCATTTTAACAACGTCTCGTAAGTAATCGATGTCATTTATCGACAGACAATAAAATGAAAGCTTGAAACCACTTAATAGCAACCATAAGCTCACAAAAATTTAAATAAACGTACATAATTTACTCCTTGTAATGTTTTAAAATAATTATTAATTATTCATTTTTAATAACAAAAACAAATGAGAGCTGAAATAAAATTAAAAATAGTATGAAAGATGAAATAAAAGTACCAGGACAACATGAATATGAAGAGAAAATAAATGTGGGAGACAAGCGGGATGGACAAACGGTGTGGGTTAGGTTTGGGTAGTGTACCTAACAGGGGGATAGCGTCGGAGACCTGTGGCAGGGTCTCGGCTACCAGGTTGAGGAACACCGTCAGCGAAAGAAGAATAGTGACTCCTGCAATCAAACACATGGTTAACACCCCTACTAACGTTGATACCAAAAACCAACTCTTCAAAAAAAAAAAATAACCGCATTAGTAACCAACGTAATAATATATATACATATGTCGTTCCCTAAGCGATACAGTTATGAATGATAAAAATGTCGATATGATATCTACGCCAATAAACACTTACCGTGTCTTGTCCTTATGTGTCTGGATCTTTACGGGAAACTAACACCGACACAAACAATCATACCACATTCTATACAATCTAATATTCATTTCAGTGCACGCTGCTTCCGAACGGCTCTTAAAAGTTTTATTACCCCTTTGGTACGTTCAACAAGCTGTATAACGCAAATTCTTGGCTTTTACGGTACACGTTTAGTATTTCTGATTAATTCTCGCCTCTACAGTGTAATATTAAATGGTTCTTGTTGCTTTTATCGTTGGTTTGGGATGAATATTAAATGCGTTTGCAATTCTTTTTAGATTTTTAATATTTCGAATTCGTTTTCTTGAGGTTGTTTCTTTTGTAAGTTTGATTAATGACTCGAATTGCAATAGGGAAAAGATTTGTTAGAAGGTGGTGATTGTGGTTTTCAAAAGACGTTCTCTGATTGGACGATGCTGATACTTTTGCTGAAGCTCCTCTTTATTAAAATACTAATTACTTTATATTATGTTTTTAATATAATACAGACAAATTGTGTTCTAGATAAATAAATCGAATTTAAGACAAACGTGATGTTGATGCCAAACTCACGAGACTCACATTCATGTAATAATAAGGTTTTTTATTTATGAAAATACGCTGGCCCTAATATACACACTTGAGGAACCCCCTTAGTAATTACGTTAAAAATAACGGTAACAGCGTGCACATTTCCACCAGCACTATATCCTACACTGCGGTACCTATTAGTGGCACTGCGTCAGACGTAGACGGCAACTTTTCTGCGACCAGGTTCAGAAACACGGTCAGTGACAACAAGATTGTCACACCTGCCAACCGGCCAATGAATTTATGAGTAGATATTTCTAACATTATAGCAACTGAATTAAACGCTATAGCAAAATTAAAGGCACTCGATTATCTCAAGCAACAAATGCTTGATAGCATGTAATAAAGGCTTTGTACGGTTTTTCTGTGTGGTCATTATCTCGAACAGCTACCACATTTTCATTCACATCATCATTAGCATTGAGTTATTTGAAGTAGTTGCATGTGTTGCAATTGTTAAAACACACGACACAACAATTTCATTTACCAAATGAAACATTTCTAACTCACCACACCAAAATCCAAAGTACAATTTGAGTCTAACTCCAAACCATCACGCAAACATAATCAAGAACTCGAACAATTTATTAAACATTCCCTAACATTTGGAAGAAACTTAACCCTGAATGATACTTCAAATCTGACTCTCAGAACAAGCCAATTTTCTAGTCTGTGCAATAATAATTCTGACGCCTCCTTCAAACGTTCCCCATTAAGGTTAAGTACGTTCTTAGTTCCAGTAGAGCTGGTTTTAAATACTCAAGTCTCGTCGCTTATAATTAAATTGTAAAACTGTCTTTTATGGACCATGAACGATCTTTAGTTACAAATTGAAGCACTCTGCTGCCTGTCAGAATGCCTCTTGCTTGTGATCGATCTTTCATTGGACGATCCATTGATTTTAACGTTGAAGACAGTTACATCTAAGTTTGCTTGGTTCGATTTATAATTGTTATACTTAACTAGCATAGAAATAACCCTAAAAGAAACATCATTTCTTACAACGTTGACTACAAATACTATCATAAAACAATGCACTGTCATTAGCAGGATAATTTCAATTATAAAACGCTAACCTACTTACAGACTACGTCCTCTGTTGACACATATAAAATTTACTGCAAACTCGAACGTACATCAGCACTTGTGCCATATACACGAGTGCGATACGAATATGCACATTGTGGCCTTTTCAAGATAAGAAAATGGAACACGATTTCGCTCCGTTCTTCCGTACCTCTTTTGCTTACTACGTCCGCGTTATTCACTTGTCAACAAAGCAGATTTTCTTCGGAGAATGCTGTTTATTTTAGTACTAGGGAATTATCTAGTTTCGTAGAAGACAGTAAGATAATTTGGTTTGGTTGGCTGTCTCTTCGTACGAGTGATCACAATCCCGATTACTTAGCCTAGTTAGAGGACCTCGGTTCTATCCCCAGGTCGAGCTAAAGTGTGAACGTATTTTCCTTTAGCAATTTCTAATTAATATCTGAGAGTCCGTTTTTGTGCCCTGCTAATGACAATAAGCTCGACCCTATTACAAAGAACTTAAGTATAACAGACGAAATTAAGTGCCCGCCCGGACTACTTCGGAGCATATAATGATAATTAAAAGACACTATACTAACCGAGAGTAAGTTTTTCTCCAGAGTCAGGTGGTAGTGTGAACCCGAGGAGTGCCATCGATGAAATCAGCACACACGGGACTATAAGGTTGAAGAAGTAGTACAGGGTTCTTCTCCTGATCATGATGGTGAACGTCACATCGACGTAGGGCTCTGGACAACACGCGTACGTTATCGTGTTCTTTTTGCCTGGCATTCCTGTGGGCATTCAAGTCAATAGAAAGTTATTAAATTGTTAGAAGTTAGTTTACATGAAAAGTAGAATAATATGTTGAAAATTTCTATGATATACAAAATTAAATTTCCGTGAAAAGGTTCAAGAAATTGTATATTGATGATAAATCGGCAAAAGATGGTCAAAGTAATGAAGTTTGATAAAGAGATAAAATTAACGATGAGAGTATGTAAGAAAGAAACACAATGATAAGGGATATTCCTGTTTCCAACAATACCTCGCAATTAACCAAGGCAAATATATAACAACACTATTATAACTCACCTATTAGATACCACTCCCCATTTGTTATGAAGTCCGACAGGTCACCGCCTGCCTCATCTTTTAGCACCAGATCCAACTGTCAGGGCGAAACACGGTGTAGTTTCACACATTCAACAAGATGCACTAAACCCTAACTCATACAAGGAAACATGCCAATTGTACCGAGATAGCAGGACCAAATGCCGAAGGACGAAAGTCCTTCATTATTCTCCTCACAATGCCGACTTATTGAAGCTATATGATTGCTGCTGAGGAAGCAATTTTGTAATGAAATGGTTCGTCATTTATTTCTCTATCGTCCTTTTCTTTCCATCCCTTTGCATATTTTATTGGATATAAAACTTCGGCAGATTTCACAAGTTATAAACGTCTTGAAGCCTATTATTAGGTATTGGCTTTAAATTTGCTGACTTACTTAGTGTCTAAAATCTTTTGATCCTGCCATCTTAAGGTTCTCGAAGTTTCTTGTAAAATAATTTATACCTTGGACCGAAAGGGAAATGTGAGAACCTCTAAATGCAAGACAAGGAAGGGGATGCAAGAGCATGCTTTAAACAATTGAAAATATCGCCGCCATACGGAATTTTGTTGATAAAAAATCTAATAGTCTAAAGAGTTCTAATAAATAAGCAGATAGGAATAACCTTAATAAGAAAGGTACTACTGATAGGGAAGAAATAATACTACAAAATAATATCTATTACTATCTATATGAGAGATACAAGCATAATTCAAAGGCAGCCAAAAACAGCATTTATGATATCCAAACCTTTAATGCTTTTTTGCTTCAAAAAAGAGAGAACCCCAAAAGATACCCAAAGCAAAAGTTAGCTTCGTTTAAAGCCGCACTGCCAGTAATTAAGCTAATCCAGATAATAAATAATGTAAAAGTTCCTTGTTAGGGTAATTTAATATTGTAAGTATATAAATACCACACCATCGCATTAGGTTAATCCTGTTATGATAGTTGTAAGGTAATTATAAATAAATAAAAAAAAAAAATAAAAAAAAAAAAAAAAAAAAAAGTTTCCTCAATCCACGTCAGACCTCAAATTCTAAGACTACTTACTCATTATAATGAAAGTTAAAATAATACGAGGACACAAAGGCAAAGTTAGATTAAGTCTATAACCAACATGTGGCTTGAAACTGGAGTAATGAGGTTTGAGGCGCGCCCCAACTCCGGGACACTACGGAATTATTCAAGAAGTTATCACTCAACGTACACGATATTTATGACAGCTTTTATATCAATTTTACTGGAATTTTTAGACTGAAGAGCGCACTTTGTAAAGTAATTTGAAAGTCAACGACGCTACTTTGTTTTAAACACACACAATTTATAAACAAATACTTCAAAGTCATAACGCAAAAACAATGAATGTTAAAATAGATTTTTAAAAGCTATCCTCTAATAAAAATTTGTCGCTTGACGATGACCGAGTCGAAAATTGACAAAAGCGTGTGATTTTGGCGCAGTGGCCATTTGTAAACAAAACGGCACTACTCCGGTCGATCGGTTCGAAACTGTACCTACACTGACGCTTCAACATTTGTACCCATCAGCCGAATCGCTGTCCGAACAGAAATCAATCGGGTGACAGAACTGAAATACATTTATTTTACAAACGTCGCATTTTATTTACAGGCGATTTATTTATTTATGAAACAGAATTTGTTCTGTAAAATCACAAACAGACAACGTGACTGAACTCTTGATCGAAAATCAATACTACATTCTATGACTGTCATAAATTTCGATAAGAGCTACAAATAAATACATCTACAAATAAATGCGAATCCTTTCTAAACTTTACCATCTAAACTAAAGAAATAAATAAAGAAAACGTGCATTTTGTTCTATAAAACTACAGTTTTAAAAGAAAGAACTAACTAAAAAAGAAAATGACATTAACTTAGGCTACAGAATAGAAAACGTATTGAAACGTCTGAATGTATGCTAAATTATTCGAAACATTTCAATTTCTTTTATTTCAAACATTGCTATAGAAGTAAGTACCTTCATTTTAAGTCACGCGTCTAGAGGTGACTGTTTTAGTACTGTTTAAATATGTGTGACAAAATATATTCACTTTCTTTAAGAGTATGATTATAATGAATGTTAAATATTATTAAACTATTTTTATGAATTTTATGTTTATTTAGGTAGCATCTTGTGATCAAGTAAGTTAAGGCTTTAGCCCGATCTTATTTGATGACGGATGAGAAATTTTAGTAGAACCGTATATTTTCAAGACCACCAAAATCAGAGCCCTACTCGGAGCAGTTTTCGGGGTTTTATTCATTATAGAGATGAAACAAGTCAAGAGTCATTTGTCATCCGGCAAGTCTGTCAACAAATATTATTATTGACATTATAATCCAAATTCGTAAAATTACAATATGAAATTAATTTATTGTTTTTACTATGAGGGTTTATTGTGGTCGTATTTCCTATAAATATATAATAAAGGTTTTCACAACATTTATAATATTACAATTTTCCGATAAACTCGAATACAATGGCATATTTTACGAAATAATTTACCATAGTGTTACAGTATTCATTTAATATTCATTTTCATACATTATGTACATAAAAATGTATCATATAGTTAAAACAATAACTTTTGCATGGAGTAAAAGGTATATTTTTGTGAAACCCTTTATTCTAACCTTTTTTTGTGTTTTTATCAAATAAATTAACTTATCTGGCCAATTAAATAATCTGTTAATATCAATACATATTGAACTTAAAGAGAAAACTAGAAACGTAAAACGCGTCGAATAATTTAGCAGACTACAACATCAACTTTATTTAAATCAAATAAAGATACAATAAAACTTTAAATACATATACATCGTGTGTGCATTTGCACACTCATACAACGTATATATTTATTATATAAATGTTTATACACACACACATTGTAAAACGATATAAATAGTGCACAAACTTTACAGTCTATCCTGTAAAGAGTGCACTTTATACATTTTAAATAACACAAGTGAGGACTATACATTAAACGTGCTTTATTAAAAAAACTATGTACTAAGCCAACATTAGTAAATTAGGATATAGTTTTTATTTATTAAATCTTTATGCACAAGTAAAAAATACTTTATGTAAGTACAAAGGCGGACTTCATGTCTGAGGCACTTTCTACCATATATATGTATAATATATATGTAGACATAGTAATCACAAGTGCCAATCAAAATGTAAATAAATAGGGTTTAATAAAATACATATATATACACACAAATATTCTACAGAATTTTCCGTATGGCGGTTTGTAATCGTTTCATTAATTAGTGACTTTCTTCCATATTTATGTACAGTGCTAATTTTTTGCATCATGCAAAATAGTACATACAAAACTGGATATGGAAATATCTCAGGTTTCTCACATGGTTCCCTTAGATTTCTCCCTAACCTAACTTAATCCTAAGTTATCTACCTTATTCTTAATCTGAATCTAACCTGTAATTTATCCTAATGAGATTAATTCGCGCGATCTTTTAATTTAATTAAGTATTCCAGCCACGGCTCTTATTTGTAATGTTATTGTGTAATTGAATCTCGTTAAATTAACAGTGATTAATTGTAATGAGGCTAGAGTTGTCTGCTTTGTTAATGAAAATATGTTTGTTTTAATTAAAGACTTTTAAACTCGAGCTATTTATCTGTTAACTTTGTTACAGTTACAGTATCATCTGCCTTGCATGTAAACACATATCATTCGGTTTATATTATCTCATCATCATCATCATCTGGCTAGCCTTTTCCCAATTATATTGGTGTCGGCTTTCAGTCTAACTAGATGTCTTTCCTTCCTAAAGAGTAACTTTGAGCATATAAAAACTGTCTTTAAAGTACGCTAAGACCATATTTTTTGTGTGGTTTATCGCAATTAGGTTGTAATAACTTCCAAATACAAACTTAACATCTTAAAATCCTAAATCGAATTTTACAGTTCAAGTTTCATGTAAATTACCCTTCCTTTAAAATGAAACAGAATTCGAGGCTAAGTCAACATTAGATACGTAAATACCGCTCGTGAGTACACGTGCAGACAAATCTTCAGTTTAAATGTAAAGCAGGCAGGTGAATCTGTAACGTTTGTTTAACTTAACTTCGTTCAAGATATTTACCTAAGAAACAAGCAGATCCAAAGTTATACCACAGATAAAATAGAAATTACTAACTTAATCAGAAGAGAGTTTGAAAACCGGGAGTGAAAAATTACATAGATATTGATTCGATATTCAAAATAGTTCTATTTTTTTTTTTTTTTATTAAATGCCAGAGAAACTAATCAAATAGATCGTGAGTAGAGCCAAATTATACAAGATTTTTAACGTTCTAAGTTTCTACCTGATTGCCATCATATGTCCAGCTACCAAACTTCATATCACAGTGTTGGTCGTCGAAGGGAAACCACGTGATGTCTATCTTGCATGTGCTCTTGAATATGCCAGGAGGCACGTACAGGCAACTGCCGTTGTTTCTGACCACCACGTTGGTCTGGTATGTCCCGTCAAAACCCTCGTCAGCACTAGTATCAATACAAATTTTTTCATAAACTAACTGTATTTTTTACACAAGTTTTTTTTTGTAACGTTTTTATCAAACATTTCATCATCAACAAATCGTTATAAATATTTGGCTACCATACCACATCAAATGGTCAGATACAAACATTTTTTTTAAATTCACTTTCCTAAATATTTTTTTTCATTGGGTTAAAATTCTTATAATTTTGTTGCCATGTTTAAAAATTTCACGCAACGAATTTACGTTTTTTTGTTTTTCGAAGTTCCACTCATTCCCAAATTTTTAATGAAGGAACACTGCTGTAAATAAATTACGAGTATCTACAAAATTTTACAGAATTAAGTCAGATGAACCAACTGACCCTCATCAAACCTTCACAATTGAAAACGAATGTTGGGTACTAAAAGCATTCTTTGATCAGCTTTTGTAATTGAATTAAAAACTTCCTTTGAACACATTGCATGTGAAAAATCCTCCTTTTCATTCGTGGAGATGTACTTATCATTTAAATTATCTAAGTTAAAAATATACAATTTTGTTTTAAATATCTTAGATGGAAAATGAAGTTAGAAAAGCGCCAGTGAAGTCGCATGAAAATAATAATCAATATTAAAGAAAGTGGTTTTTCTAATAATGAAGAACGATATGTTTATTTTAATTTAAAAATAAAAGTTTTAATTAGATAGGTAGAGATAGTTTTATTTACTTTTTATTAAAGCTATGTCTAAAGCGAAATGTGCCTTTAAAAAGCGTTTATTATTTAAATTATTTATTTGTCAGTGCTTCGGATTCATCTGGGACGCTATTTATTTTAAAATGTGCTGTCATTGACAAAGGTGAAATTAGAATAGATTTTATCATTGACTGCACTAAAATCATCCTCTCGCTCACCAGATTTAGAAAAAAAAAACTCTTTTGTCGATGAAAAAGTGTTGCAAAAGGAAGAGTTGCAAGATACAAAAAAAAATATCTGACAAGCGAGACAATGACAGTGGTGTCTCAAATCAGCGACTAGCGTGCCATGTACGTTTATTTTATTTTTATTTGTGGCAGCACCGAGTAGGAGCTTTCAACCACGCGAACGATCGTTACTTTTAAAACAAAATAAAAAATATATTATAAAGGGCCAAGTACCGATCGTCACACTCGGGACTATCTCCTACTGTGCTGTCACAATTCTGAAAATTATGTAGTTAAATATATTAATTTTTTAAATAGGAAAAAAAGGTACACGATAAATAAATGTTAGTAAAGGTCATCTTAGAGCTAAGCAATAGAAAATAGGCAGAATTAAACAAAATGCTTGGTTGATGCAGTTCAACTTACGGAATAACAGTTAAAATTAATGTTTATTTTGCTTATTCTATTCACTTGCTGTACAAGTTTAATAACAAACCTCCCGCAGATACACACGTCTCCACAAAGGCCTTTATGGGCAAAATAAAGAACACAGGCATTATCGCCCACGTTCATTCATCAACGTGCCCACAATCTGATCATTAGTATTTTTCATTCAACTCCCTCTTAATTAACACCGTTCTAATGGGATTAATTATCTGGCATCAAAGTAAATGTTAGCTTTAGTGTATTTAAGCTTTCTTTTGTAACATCTGGGTCAGACATAAAGCCTTCTTGTGTACTTTTTGTGTCTAATTTACAAATAGATCCGTTTTATGCCAGTAAGTGCCAGAAAAATGGGAATACTAATGTCTACTACGCAAGATGCTTTTTTTTTTTCGTTTTTACCTTTCGTTTTTACCTCCTAATGTTGTTCTCTGCTCTCATAGAAGACTAGCGAGAGTCTGAACCCCTCCCATTTCATGTCGAAGTGAACCTGATACTAAGCGGAACATACAGCTTCATCGAAAGAATTAACTTAATACTGCTAAAGTCACTTGAAAAACGAGGAGTTTCGCCTCCTTGAATTCATCCAAGCAACATAAATTCCTCCCTCATTAACTTTCAGATTACAACACAGGACTTGTCCCCTTAACCCAAGATTAACACAACTAAAGAAATTAAATAAACCACAAGGCGAACATTTAAAATCTAGCTACAGTTTAACAGTAATTTGTCCAAGAGCATCCGGAGACTTGCGTCAATGAAACCAAGATACTGGTTTATACTGGTTTACACCGGCTCGTACTGGCCGTAACTAGTTTAAACTAACTTTTGACGTTGCCATTAATAAAGGAGTTAATTTTAATTAGCTTTCGGGATTTATTTTCGCAATTAAGCTAGTGTTTTGTGTATTAACTTAATTTAATGTCTACTGTAATGTTAAAAAGCTGGAACTGAATTTAGTATTTGCGTTCCACACCGATAACTTGGTTACTAATATCATCATCTGCCTAGCCTTTTCCCAACTATGTTGGGGTCGGCTTCCAGTCTAACCGGATGCAACTGAATGCCAGTACATGAAGCGACTGCCTATCTGACTTCCACAACCCATACTGGGTAATACGATACCCCTTGGTAAGACTGGTTGTCAGACTTTCGGGCTTCTGACTATCCGTAACGACTATCAAAGATCTACGAATGGCAGCCGGGACCAACGGCTAAACGTGCTTTCCGAGGCACGGAGGGGTCTCAGTATGTAAAGATGGTCACCCATCCACAGACGAACCGCGGCAAGCGTAGCTTAACCTGATCGATCGACCTGTGCGGCTGTTACTATTTAGCCACGGGCCCCTCCAACTCTGATACTAACATTCAGTCAGTAAATTGAGTATCGTAGTTGTTGACAGTCGTCCGGTTACGAGATGGACGGACGATATTTGTTACCATCGCGGGTAGAACCTCGATGAGGCTGGCACAGGGGCGTGGGGATTTGCACTTTAAAAGGGAGGTCTATCCCCAGCAGTGGGCTTACTCAGGCTGTGGATGATGATGAAATTAAGTATCACTTTTTTCTAAAAAGACATATTTTAACGATTTTTTAAAGTTATTATACTTAATGCTTTAAAAACTCTATTACCGTCGAACTGAAGCTTTTTCCCTCTCTTCCTAATCTAAAAAAATGGTAGTTACCTATAACTGCATCCCAAAACCCGAAAAATAAACAAGATAAAATTCCCAAAACATCCGTGGGCGTTCACTACGACAAAAGTGCTGTCATGCTTGCATGTAGTATTCATGGACGTCGGACGTGTGGTGTGTAACCACTCCGCTAGTTGGCGGCCCGCCAGCAAATCCGTATTAACAGAGACCTCGTGTCAAACAGTAGTGTAATTCACTGGATTGAATAAAACATGCGATTGCTGCGAATGGGCGAATGGACAGTTTTCTTTTGTCATGTTTTTATTGGGTGTTTTTTGGTTATGAATTGTGACTTGACGAGAAATCTCTGCGACCTTTTATGCTTCTAACTAAGCTGTATCGTTTAGCTTGTTGATTGTGGTTTAGATTTGAGTTTTGTATATACAAACTTGCGCTCTAAAAGTCTGTTAATGTGTGGACAAAAGCCCTTTACGAGACTCTAGCCGCAGAAAACGCAGGCTTGGTGTTCTCTTCATCTTATCCCAACCATATTTTTAGTGACGGGTTTCAAATAGAAGTCCGAAAAACAAAAGAGGAACGGCCTCAAATATTTTCAAATTACGCTTCGGTGTGACACACGCCCTCTACCTTCAACAGCCAGTCACGAAGACGGTAAACAAGGTGCCACCATCACACAGCCCCGTAAGTGATTTAAAAGCTTTCATAATCGAATGCTGGGAACTGGCCCACTGGCCAAGCGCCAACAGGCGCCAATATTCGCGACGTATAGCCAATATCGTAAATGGGTGAATTTTGTTGTTTTGTTAATAAGTTTGAAGTTTTGGCTGAAATATTGGTTCCGTGAACGTTGATTTGCGAAGTGCAATTTGTGAGTGATGGGACTTTTTAACTCGGATGTATGATTATTTTTAGCTGTGTTTACACTTTTATTGTCAAGTTTAACGAAAGTATGCTATACTGACAATAATGTACTTCTTAAGGTGAAAACAAAGAAAAGGGACGAGTCTTTTAAATGCTATTGGCATTTGACTCAGAAGCAAATAAAGAAGAAGGTTTAAACAAGCTATTACAGTTAGAGTCGATAACTAAATACCAGTCAACTATCGATTAGGTTTCTTGGTGCAGGCATTTAATACCCATGTAGGACTCTCCCAAGGTGTAGTAAACCGATTAACTAAGTTAGTAATCTAATGTGATTCGGCTAACTTAGTCTGTTTTGGTTTGTGATGCAGCCACAGACTACAGCGCAGAGACATGGACTATTATATTTTGTATCGCGAACTAAATATTGACGATAGACAATAAAGTAATTGAAGCCTACAGCAAAGAAAAGCATCGCCTATATACGCGTTGGGGTTGTGGGAGAACATAGGATACATACATACATAGCCTGTTAAAATCATAACCCTCGTTTGACTATGCATACCATAACACCTTTCAATTTCTATTTGGGCTTCTGAAGGCCCGTTTAAAATAAAAAAGGCATGTTCGATTGTCTAAATGTATGTTGGCCTCAATTTTATAAACTTTAAATGATACTCATATCTTGGCCATTAGAAGATATTTGGTCATCTCTATGCATAGTATCACTTAACATGTTAAACGAATTTTATTTTAAATGGATTTGAATGTAAGTAAACGGCTGATACGTACACAATTTTCTGGCCAGCAAAATTATTGTACTGTTTCGTGCCAAATTTTCTCGTTTTACTTTAAACCCAGTGTCACTGTGTGTTAACAGGGCATAAAATGTCGACTAAGCAATTGCGATCGTGAACACTTCTTACTTCTTCGACTTGAATAACTTCCACAAAGCAAGACCATATACATTTAATAAATCAGATAAGCTTGGACTTGTTGGTTTTAATCAATTCTTATCTGTTTAACTATTTACCTAAACTCCTATAATATATGCTTGATTTTTCATAAACAATTCGCTACATATTTATCGCAAGCTCCAAGCATATACATTTCATGTACCTATGTTATCATATACAATCTTTTCCTCAAACAGTTATTCTCCCGACATATACATTTACTCCGTCTTCCCAAGGCTATATATTAATTATGTTGCGTTGCCTCCAAGTGAAATTGTGAATCACCGACGTTACGAACATCACATGCCATGCGAACGACGGGAGAAAATGAGCGCGGAGAATGAGCAAATCTTTTTAGGTGTATTTTGTACACATCGCAAAAAATGTGAATAAAATGTTCGTAAATTTTGGCATTGAAGGAAATAAAAAATATAACGTTCGTCAATTATTGCTCCGATTTGATTTATTTGATGGATCTCCTTATGATTTCATATTTATTGGTAGGTATTTCATTTCATTTCTTTTCGTGTTTTACCTCACTCAATTTGTTGTGTATTTCACTGTTTTTATACTTTGTACCTAATTCAACAAAAAAAAAACATAAATAAACCCATACTAAGCAAAGTATACCATAAAAACACCCATAAATTCCGTACATTTAAACATTCTATTAGCAAATTGCAACCCGTTTCCCCGTAATCGCATCAACAAATCACAGATAAAACTTTTACTTACAAAAAATATAGTTGATTGGCGAACTTCCAAGCTCAGTTCCCAACTCAGTTTCACCATTTAAATCTGTTTTACTGTTGAAACTTAAAAGTCTGGAAATTTTGAAAACCGGCCAGTCCCTAACACCGATGGAGCGGTTATGTCCTCATTACACGAGCCGACTCTGCAACTCTGCAATTTACCCGACCTTTATTTTAATTCGGATGCCTGTTAAAATCTCGCTTAAAAATCTTGGGGAGTTCCGGACTGTAATGTTCATGTAAAAGCAACAGATAAATTATAATGTAGCTGTAATCTATTAGCGTTAATGTAATTTTGGTTAATGTCGCAGATTTTCCTTGTATCATTAAGTGATATTTATAGACGCTTCTCTGTGTTTAGGGCCCTGTTAAATCATGAAAGAACATCCAAAAGAAAATCAAATTACAGAAAGTTGCAAACAAAGGAGAGCACCATTCAAAGTAGGAAAGGTCATGTACCTCTCTGGAAAATCTAGTGCAATAGGCATTCGTACAATAAATAAGAGAGATAGTGCCAAAGAAAAAACTAGAAGAATATTAAATCTGCTATCGTCTTCATAATATCTTATATTCTATGGCATCGTTAAACTCTGTATTGCCATAACTGCTTATAAATAGATGTCCGTAAAAGTTATCGGCCTAAGATGTCCGTCTATAAAGTCTGGCTTCCGGCCAGGTAAGTGCCGATAAACATGGAACACACTTAACATTAAATCATGTCACACTAGGTTTATATCATTTGCTCCTTAACGGTGTAATGAATAACATGTTTGGCACTCCGCCAGATGGCGCCACTTTCCACGGACGTCTGTTTGCCTAGAAAATTTGTTTAACGTTAACGACGTTTGAACGACGCGACTGCATTTGAATTTGAGAATAAATTGTATGATTATATTACTGTGTTCTGGCTCTGTAAATTGCATGTTGCAGAGTCGATGTCGTGAAATGGGGCCGTTATTTCGACATTTGTCGCTTTTAATTTAAAGAGAACAGTTTGGACAAATTAGAAATACTAAGCCGAAAATGCTCGCCAGTGTTCGGCTATAATTAAAATCTTCTGGTTTTGAAATGTAAAGTAGTCTGGTAAAATATTTCTTCCCCTCAAACGTTGGGACGAACATTAAAGAAATTTATAATTATTTTGTCCGCATATTTCAGTAAGTTGGACTCTCTACAGAGGTTGAGCCCTGTAATTATTTACAGTCACTTTAAAATCATTTTCGCTAGCCTATAAAGTAATAAAACTGAAAAATGGGAGACACGTTTCCGTAGTTTGCTAGATCTGAACAAAATATTACTCTGTTCAAAATAACACTGAACATTTTTCAGTTTCTTTCGCGAGTAAATAATTTAACTGAACAAAAAAAAAATTAAACTGAGATAATTTACCTCTAAAATATTATACCCTCATCCCAGCAATTCTTTCTGAATGTTGAATATAATTATCCCATTGTTTCGTTCGCCGGGATAATAAAAACAAACTCATAATTTGCCCCTTCCTTTTAAAATAATTACCGTTGCTTTGTTGCAAAAAATTACACACCGTTACAAAAATTGCCATCCCTAAAAGCTCTCCCGGATAAAAATTTAAACTGACTCAAAATACCAGAGTGGCATTTCTCGTATTTTTAAGAACGTTCCATTCTTTATCTCATCTGTCTCAATCCGTCAAAGAGTCCTGTAATTTACCTATACTGGACTAGTTTTTGACACTGATTGTCACGAGACGAGATTGCGACTAGACTGTGAACGATTTTATACACGGAAATGGGCCTTCAGTACTGTTATTCGTAGTCTGAAATTACGGTACATATTTACAGCAAAAAAAGCCATTTACAGTCTCTGAAACTGAAAGCTCCAATAAATGAAATTATATTAATAAGTAGGTAGGTATCATACCCGATCGTAGTACTCTCACCTATTATACATAAGCACGTCCGGTTTCCACAGCTTGTTGGGCGTGATCCTGAGGTCCTTGACTCCTCCATATTCGCTGTCGTTCCACCTCAGGTTGTAGTCATTCCACTCCTGCACATCATAAAGACAATCAGAAATATCTACGTTATCACAAGCACAGGTGCGAGCAAAAATATTGGAGCATTTCTGAATTTAAAAACAATAAAAAATTGGGGCGTGTTTTCATTTCTAAAGAATATGTGACAAATAGGAAAAATTTCGAATTTTAAAAAGGTATGAGACGAAAAGGAAGGATTTCTGATTACAAAAAGAAATGTGATAATACTTTTTGGTTTCAAAAGAGTAATGCAATAGAAAGGTTGAAGTAAGAAAGTGATGTTTTTAATTAGGCACACGTTAAAACTGTAATAAAAAGGTGCTAGAAACCTTGAAAGGCTTAAGAACAACTTTTCAATGTCAACAGAGCAGTTATGAAGTGCGGTGCTGTGAATTGTGAATGATAAATTGAGTTAAAATACCGTTCGTAAGTACTAATAGCGGTATTATGAGACAAAATTTAGTAGGATCATAAATGTAATTTAATTTACTTAAGAGATTTACTTGATAGTGATATTAAAACCTGTAATTGTCTATTTCAATATTAATGCCATCTGTAGTCAGAAAAAACAGTTAATTATTTAAGTATTTACTCTATAATACAACGGAGTACCTATTTAAAGTTTTACCAATCTCATTCTCAGTTACATCGCAGAAAACTACAACAATTCGAAACGCCAAAATACAACTTTGTCACGGGGCTTCGACTCAAAGAATGGAATTTTACATTGTCATATAAAAATACATATCAAAAATATTCCAGTTATTCTGCTCGCCAGTGTACGGAACAATGGTTGGTGTCGTTTTTACGGCCGATCTCAACGTAAAGATTTCCTTTGACACAATTTTGTATTGTGTTACTACATTGTGTGTGTATCTATAATATATAACCACTCTATGACTTCAAAATATGTATTTAAAAGTAAGCTGTTTTTCTCCTTATGGAACCTCAATATTTTCAATAAAAGTTTATTTTAATTTACATAATAAAATATAAAACTGCAAACCAAGAAACAAAAGATTACGTTTAGTTTCAAGAGCGCAATTTCACGCGTTTTAAATGCAGTCATATTATTTTAATCGCAATTGCGTGGAAATTAATTATTCAAGTAAGAATTTGACAGATTAATAATTTTATAGATTTGTTTTGAATAAGTACATAGCTACTTATCAATGGTTTATAAACGTTACGTGGTAAATTTTAGGGGCGCAGGGGTGAATCGAGACGAAACTTTAAAATAGATTTTAACGTTGAATTAATATAGTTTGTTGCCAACAAGGGTATGTAATGGTTAATTATAAAACAGTACATGCACACATTGCATGTACCTACATTAGAGTCCTTTTGACGGTAACTCAAACAAAATCAATCTCTCAAATCAAGACAAAATCAATGAACACAAAGTCTTCCAAAAATCCTTTCATAAGAAAACTGACAACAAACACACACATTGTTGATGTGCGATATCTAGTTAATAATTGATACTGTATTTCTAGGGTAGCCATATCAATATTTGCATAGAATCTAAGTACGAGGCGAATAGTATAGCTTACATCAAGACATACAGGGTAGCAAGAACATCGACATTCAAACTGTAAAGATGAATTCAGCACATGATTATATAATCCATTTATTAAACATTAGAAAAATAACGGTTATCACCCTTTCGTTATTTCTATATAAACATATCGCTTATTTGGATAAAAATCGACGTAACTGCTACTTTATTTTTTTACGTTTTTGCTTTCATAAGGTAAATACGCTTTCTAAGTGATTTGTCATATTTAACAAATTTTTGGGAAAAAATACATTTACGTCGATTTTTCTCCAAATGAGCGATATAATAAACTACGTTATTTCACGATAAATACAAAGCAATGTAATCTGTTAACCATTTACATGACAAAAATAACTCTAAAGTGCAGTAGTTTCAACAATATTACACAATAACTGTCGTTATTTTTTCTAATAATAATAATAAATACGAGAGACCACCAAAAGTTGAATATTTTCGTCGGTAAAGAAAAATTAGCTATTCAGTATATTTTAACCGTGCATATTTCTATAAAAAAAATGTTTCTTTTTTTATAACCAACGAAAAATTTATACACTTGGTGGTGTAGAATCATGTGCTAAATTCGTGTTTACAGTTTGCGCTTCACGTCCCCACCACCCTGTATAGCTACGTATTGAGAACATGTTGGCTAGTGCTACCTATAGTATGGTTACAGAAGTATCTTACTCAACGAGGCTGGTTTCAACTTGTTGCTATGTTCATATTTTATGTGTTCCTCTGTATCGTATGTACTTCTGAGATGATATTGGCTTTTACGTACTCTCTCCTGTCCTAACTTTCAATATAGCTTATGTATTTCAGACTTCTGTTTATAATTTACTTCAGAAAAGGACTGCCTATATTCCCAAAACCTTGGCATTTGAGATTCGTTTTTCCACTTTAGTAGTTCTAACGAACATCGAGCTGATGTGCTGTCGCACCACTGATAGTCGACATATTGTACTGTCGCCCTAGCATTTGTCGCGTCTTTGTTTGTCGCAACTTTGATGCGGAGTCCAATAGGAACTTACTTATTACGAGTACTTCTACACGGACACCTAACTAAATTATCAAGGTTTTAAATTGGTGTCAATCAGTATGTTTGTATTTCTGAAAAAATTATGTCTATGTTAAAGTGCCTAAATAAATTATTTTCCTAAATAAATAACTTTCTAAAACAAACACATTACAAAAATTATGCAAAAAAAAATTTTTAACTATTCACTATTGAAATCGACCGTCAATGTCACAGTTCAGAAATTGGAGTAGTGTATTCAGTATGTCTTACAATAAAACTTGGGAGTGACAATATTGGAAATATTTCCCCGTACCTTTTCTTTAAAAGCTCTCGCGATTCCAAAACCAAAACCCTAAAATATTCACAGATTCAACCCAAACAGAAAAACAGGAACCCTTGCACACGATTTCCAATATTGTCACCTACGATCACTTCCACACCGGCTATAATATCGTCACACGACCAACGATAACAACTCCCCGTTCAGACTCAACAAAACAAAGCGAGCCCTTCAAACTTTACCCTCTCCTCTAATATTACAAAAGTTAGAGCCACAACTTAGCAATATCTACCTCTAAGTACCCACGTATTTGTACAGTATCATATTAGATTCCGACCAGCCCGAGGCACCACGACTTACAAATAGGGTCATAACTCCGAAACTACTTCACTGTTTTTCGCGAAATATACGTTTAAATGTAGCTGGGTAAACGGGCTATATTTAGTATAAAATTGGGTTCAATAAAACCAGTGATTTTTGAGATATTTGTGAAGATTTAGGCGAAATACTTAGGAGGAGCTTATCCAATTTGGGTCATTTGCAGAAAACCCGGTGTGGGAGCGAGACAGATGTATAAGTAATGTTCTCTCCAGAAGGGTTTGTGTATCAATTAGATAGTTTAACGGCTTTATTGTTTTCAGGCATACGGTACAAGGCAACTTATAACTTGTGGGTAGCTTAAGTGCTTAGAGGATAGATGCATGTTAAAATTCCGATGGTTGAAAATTGACAGGAGATTATCGTGCTTATTACTTAGATACTTAAGTTCCACAAAATATGTCATACATTTTATTGATTAGATATAACAATAGATGAATATCAAAAGGCCAACTTCCGTATTTAAAAACGTTCAAAATCTAGTCGCAATCTCATCTCAGTGACAATCAATGTCAAAAACTAGTCAAAAATGTAGGGAAAGATGGGGTATTTTTGACAAATTCGGCCTGAGAACAGACTGTGAACGTTCTCTAGAATGGCCCCTCTGTAATTATTTAATGTCAGTGACTCCTAAACAACCACTACTTAGTTATTTTTGAAACAACTAAAACCTTTTAATGAATTCATTTACTTACAAACTTTCAAGAGAGAACATTAACTTTGAAATTGGTAAAAGAACATGGTAACTTAGTAAATTGGTCCTTAAATTCAAGAACTTTGAAATATAAACTTTATTTCAAACTTCTTAAAGTTTATTTTGAAGTGTATAGGGCAATGTACAATGAACTATGATAAAATGTAGAAAATTTTGCAAGAAATATTAAATTATAAAAATGACAACAGTTTTTTTTTGTATATTTTTATAAAAAGCTCTTGAAACTTATGCAATATTTCATAAAAAGAACAAAGATTTATGCATGAAGATGACATTGTAAACAACACTTTAGTTGATTGTACATTTTGCAATCAAGTAGTTCTGCAATTAAATATACAGATACAGGTACACACGACACAACACAAACACGACATACCAACAATATAATAAATGTATACAAGAATTACTTTAGGTAAAAAGAGAAGGTATACATCATATACATCACCTCTACAAAGCAATAAAACGTGCAATAGGAAACATGCTATACCTAATATTAAAAAAAATTATATTTATATATATACAGCACATTTTGTACCTAAAAAGCTCGACATTTCTAATTTCCTTGCAAGAATATATAGGTCTTCTTAGACCTTTCTGACAATACCAAGACCAAGGGATTGGGGAACACTACTGTCTCTGTAACTAAGCTGCCGTATTGGTAAATGCTAAAATAATTATAGTTTTAATAGCTTAACTACATACCTTCATTGCTGGAAAAGTAAAAAATAATAAACATTTTTTACTAGAAAGTATTCGTAAATAAAAATAATAGTTTCTGGAATATACCAAGACAATACGACCAACATCAAAAGTATGTAAATTAAGCGTCATTGTTTAAACTTTTTATTAAAAAAATAAATAAATTATAAAACCAAAAATTCATCGATAAAATCGGGAACTGAAGCATAAAATCTATTTTTTCCATCAAAACAAAAAATAAATAATCTATAATAATTTATTTTAAAGTGTGTACATTTAATGTCAATTATGTACACAATATTTTAAAATTTAGCTTTTTATGACGCATACAGGTACCAAGACAAAAACATTTCAAAGAAGAAGAAAGAGTTTTAAATACTTTTTAGAAATATACTTTTAAATAATCGAAAACGTCGTCCCAATGAGTTTTAACTCCGCAGGCAAACTAGATTCGAGCATGGTAACCACACTTTTGAACGAGGATATATTTCCCATAATAAACATTCCATGGCCATGCATAGTATGAAAAATACTACAATTTCTTGTAGCGAACATAAAACAAAATCAACAGCGGGTACCCAGGATGTGCATAATCAATTTACAGTGTACATAAAACACATTTCATCTCAATAACAATATTTGTGCATATCAATATACATAAATCTTCACCAATATGTCACTTCCAATTGACCTAACGAGACCCACTTTAACACATCGTTTAAGATATTTTTCAATTGAGAAACATGTATAATTTTATGTTAGTATAAATTATTACGTCACACTTAACGTCAACCATTAGTACATATTGTTAAATGCATTGCGGCTTACACGGCAGTTGTCTCTGATATACACAAATGTATCTATACATTTCTGTCACTGACGATACTCACCCTTCAAAGATGTATACAATCGTACAGTACCGACTATACTGACTACGTAAAGTTGAAAGTACTAAGTAGCTAACTTATGACAGTTTGTATGAAGGGATGCATGATAGGGTCTACTGGCTAGTCTACAGCACGAGCCGGGGTCAGCGATGACGAGGAACTGGACATCTCAAGCAACTCCCATACAAATATCATAAACAGGTATAAATACAAAAAAGACTGCCGCATATTCCACAATGCTATGCAATTTTCATAACAGTCATAGATTAGAAGAATAACCCAAACAGATAGACAGAACGAAGGTATAATATACAAACAAAGAAATAAATAAAAAAAGAGTAGAAACGAAAATCATGATTAGAAATTTTAGTGTTAATTTTAGGTTTGTCTTTTATTCACACTTACCAACGACAGCCATATATTGGTTATAAGTAGTTGATTCTTCTCGTCCTATTGGGTTAGACGATGTCAACAAAAACAGAAAGGGCGCAGTCAGTATGATGATCTAAACAAACTGTTCCACTCCGCCGGACACAATACTTAGGGGCTGGGGCGGCACGCAAAAATTTCACTTATCATGCGTTTGTTAAAAGCTATTTTCGCGCGCCGCCGGACACACAATCTAAATAGATATTATATGCGTAGTTTACAACAATTTAACACTGACTCCATGCGACAGATCTGCCGCGAAGGCGGCGCCCTCTGTCCGCGCCCGCCTCCTGTAACCTTTCCTTCGAAGTGCATTAAATGGTGAATTAAAAAAGTGCAGTAAAATAGTGCTGATTGCATGTGGAAAAGTACGGTAGATATCGCTTGTTACCCGGTAGTGTTGGGATTGCGGGGGGCGGGAGGGCGAAGGCGCCATACCCGGCTCCTACCACTTACCAAATTAAGCCAGACGTTTGTGGTCAGGATTTGATTTTTCTCATCCTTATTTTGTAAAAGGTACGCACGCCGACGCAAAAAAGGAACGAAAAAATATGGTGAACAACAGTACCGTGTAGGGGTCTAAGCTTTTACCTCTTAATTTGAATTTAGCTGACGTCACGTACATTAAAAAAATATACAATTTCGCGAACTTTGATGTCATAACTATTTCTGGCCACGACTTTTTCAACAAACACAACGAATTGTTTTTTTAGTTAATTTTTTTTAATTGTTGCGGAGATAAAAGCAACAATGTAAAGTATTCTTTGAAGTCAGCTAAATATCAATCTAGAAACACAGTTGAACCACAAAGTCGTTTTAATCTTTTGCCCTCGATTCAAGTGTAGGATAATCCACTTTTGCTGGGACCAGTCGTTTAGAAGAAGCAATTAAATATTCCAGTGAATAACAGAGAGCAGTTGGGTGATGAGTAATGCGTTTTACGATTCCACTCGACGGTTGTTTTATACGGCCATTTGTAAAATATGACAGATTTTATTGTGACTAAGTTCAGATATTTGACGGAGACAGAATTCATTTTGGGGTTTTATGTTGTGATTTTGTTGCTGCAGTCTTAGTTGGAATTCAAATTTGCTTAGTTGCGTCTTTAATATGGATATTAGGATCATCTAAGCTGGTTACGACTTACAAGCAGAAATGGTTAAGGAGCGATGTATAATTTAAATCCACAATATATCCAAAGTCAAGCAAGCAAGTTACAGTTTCTAAATACATTAAAATGAAAGCCTATACTGGGTCCCATTACAATAAATGGAGAAATTTTAACACAACGCTCAGTACGTCTAACCAAAGATATCCAAGCAAAAAAACACTGATTAAAGTGATGTTATTTTGACCTAAAATAATAAATTGCCGGCACATTAATGTATTTTCGTTAGCTGAAGTGTCTAATGCGTTTTTCTTATATATTTTTTTATCATCGTTCTTATTTTGGAGTTCTGAATGATTTCTAAAAGTTCTGTCCATCTATTTTAATGGGACCTTATACCCAAAACTTGCTCCTAAAAACTCATATGAGAGAATATCGCTCCGTCCCTGTGCGGGCCGCTAGAGGCCCATTTCAATAGAAAATCAATTGTCTCATTAGCGGTGATTAAGCGATTAATGTAATTAATTTACATTCACTCAAATTCAATTTACTAGTGTGTGATAGTGTGTTATTCTGGTAACACATTTTCATTGACAATCCAAAGGATTGTAAAGGCAGTTGATAAACTATTGCTTCATATCTTTGAAAAATTCATCTGACAAGCTGCTCACAGGTCTTTTTGCTTTTAGGACATTGTGATCATAGGACGTTTTACTTAAATGTCCTTCCGATACGAAAGGTGCTCGAAAACGTAAATAACGCAATGAAATGTTGTTGAACTTTCAAAATGAAAGTCATTGCCATTGTTTGTTGGGGAATTATCAAGCAGAAATAAAGAAAATCGATGCAAAAAAGATGCTTGCATATCAATAGATCCCTTAGACACAACTCTATAGAATTTTGTTCTTTATACGACCCATTCACTATTTCACTTCAACTCTCACACAAATAAATTTAACAGCAACAAAACCCTAAACATTCCAACATAACTCTCAGGACCCAAATTCTATGACATGTTTATACCTAAGTTTCAGGAAGGACATAAACAACGATCTACAGAGGCCAATAAAGTTTGGATAGCATCTGATAAAACTTTATGACACAAAGATTTATGTACCGGAGGGACGGGTCGATTGATTGATTAGGTGGATAGCTCCTTTTTAGGAATATATACTGTTACATGTAATAACAGTATTTTTGGAATTATTGCTAATTCTGTAGATGAGGAAGTTTCTGGTTAAGTAATTGGTTGTGCGTATTGTGCTGGTGAAGGGAAAACTGATGTGTATGAAGTTACAGAGAAAATAGATATTTATACAATCAATATAGTTTGCAGATAATCTAATGCAAGTACTTGGAAACTGAGACAAATGACAACGATTATAGAAGTTACATTGTAATAATGACAAGCTTCATTATATTGATATAGAAAAAAACAATCAATACCGGTAAACCGGGGTTACTTTGAACAGCCGGGTGACTTTGATTGAAACTTTTATTTCATATAAAATCGCGAAGTACGTAAAACTAAACGCAAGACATTTTTTTTCTTGTCTAACATCATTGATGATAAATGATAAATGATGATAAATGATTGATGAACTGTTGAATCCTTTCTAGAGGACACGCTGGGAATTCACCAACTATTTTAAGCACCGTAAGCTTAAGCATTCTTTTTAGGTTTCATTTGTCTTTTACTAGATCAAAGTTACCCCATACGCAACGTGCCCAATTTTCTTGCGTAATTCCAAAGCTATCAAAGTAACCCCATTCTCATTATAACTTTGATTAGACAGTTTTTTTTTTCCATATTTTTTCACATATTATTACAGAAATCGCGAATTTAAAAAGAATTGATTACTAGACCGATTATATATATTTTTTTACAACCAGAGATTATATATTTTTTTTACAACCAGAGATTCAAAAGATATGGACCTTGAAAGTTCAATATTGATCAAAGTAACCCCGGTTTACGGTACCCTAAAAAACAAACAAAATGTAAGTTTTTTGACACAGGATATTATTATACTAGGCGATTGTTAATCTACGCCATCCATAGCTTCAACATTAAGATGTGTTAAGACACTTTTGAACATGAAATGATAAGCGCTGCGACAGCTATATTTTATGATCCAGTAACTCGACTGTCCCCCGACACTTGCCACTTCTCTTTAAACGATCCAGATCCTACTATTATCGACTGTATGAAAGATGCTGCTGTAAATATTTAGCTAACTGCAGAAAATTTTAGAGATGGATAATTTAATATAAATTCACTTTGATTTAAACGGATTCGAATTTAAATATTTTAATTCAACATTTTAGTACCGCATGTTTATTGTGGAAACTTTTAAAATAGTTATTAATTACTTCAGTTATGAAGCCTACTAACGGAACACCGAACATTGTACAGACGCCAGCACATCAAGCTTCTACAATCTGTCTAATATCTTTAATGGATTTTCAACTTTATCGCTACAGCATAAGGCTCAAAGTTGATTGGGAAAATTTTACAGTTTCGAATAGCTTGATGTGCTGGCGTCTGTACATTAGAATACTCAGTTCCAAGTCAGTTGTTTGGGTTTTTTTTTTCATATCCGATATCCATAGATAATTTATTTTAAAATATGTTATTGTATAACTAAATATTTACAATAGTCACTAAATTAAGTGACTAAATATCGAACTATACAAATTAATAAATACAAAACAAAAAGACACTTAGGCGTCGAAGTACTTGTCCGCATCGCTGTCATCCGGAAACGTACCCAGAAGACGGGTAGCATTGCCACGTTGAATAGCAATGCTAGTTATATGGCCAAAAAACGACCCAGCACTCTCTTGGTGTTTATTTTTTACGTTATATTGTGTTGTGTTTTTATATAATTTTTTTTTTCATAAATAATCTTCTAACATGAAAAAATTTTTTAAAAGTAATCAAACCTGTAGGTATTTCAATTTCCCAGACTCCATTACGCAACCAACAACCACAAAATGAAAAACCTTGTTTGATTCTATTAGCAAGACGTAAAACCGAAACTCTTCAACAACTCTCACTCATAACACCACTACGCGCTACGCTTCAATATGGAACTACGGAATTATTCAATACAGCACTTAAGGCTACAAGGGCCGTTGCAAAGAACGCGTCGCTGTGAACTTGGGTTGCTGAAGGCGCTTTACGCTTTTGTCCTACAGTGCTACAGCGCTTGAATTTTGTGCCTTTATTTTTCAAAGTTTGATGCACTGGTTTGAGGTATTGTGATGGAATTGTGTGTGTAATTGTTCATACATGTGTGAAAATCAAAATTTTTTGCTATTGTTTTTTACTGATCATCATTTTCCTGCCTGTATCTCAATTTATTTTGTGTCGGTGCAGCACTGTCAGTCTTTTGTTTCATACATGTCTAACTCCTCAGCCATATTGTATTTCAGACAATCCATCCATATTTTTCCTTTAGAAAACCTTTTTTTTTTTTAAATTGGGTTTGCTCTTGACTCTAGTCTAGGTCAGAGGTGACAGCGACAGAGTCGACGATGGAGTGAGCTTACCCTGAAGAAGCCTATTCACTCTAACTTTGAAGAGATTCGGGTTGCTGTTTACCTTTTTCCTTACTTAACCATTTTTAATCACATGCTTTTCACTATTGTGTCTACCATTATTATTCTTCTTCGTGTCGCTGGCACGAATTTTCTCAGATGGCCCTAAACCTCGCCACTTCCACGGCGTCATCGGCAGCAGCGCAGAGATCACTTTGACTGCAATTTTTGGGACACATATGGCAGGATAGGAGGTGGAACATAGTTTCCAACATAGCATAGCACCACATCCACATCCTGCTGCCATTCCGTCGAGGTAGCTCCACTTTACCACGTGGTCTACCATTTAAAAGTATACATTCATAACTCATTGTCAAATAGGTTTTACTTTAATTCTCATTTGAAAGGTTATGTACAAGTTTCCATTCTTACATCTAAACCTTTGTGCAACTCAGCATCTCTCAAAACGTTCATTCATGATGCAATCTCTTAACGTGCTCATGCTTGAGCAGAGAGAAAAGGCAGCTCCTGTAGTGATACAGTCTTCATGTTTATAATCTCCTAGTATCCTCTGGGGACATGGTTGAGTTATATGATACGTAGTATTCATTGTATAGTTGATATTTAAAATACACATCTTATTCACAAATTGCTTTTGGGCTCAGTTTTTAACCAAGACCGTATACAGAGTGATTATTAAAAGTTGTTATTAGTCTGTTAAAAAAATAAAATAAACAATTTTACAAAAAATATAATTTTTTTTTTTTTTTTTTTCGAATTTCCGACTTTTTTTTTTTTTTTTAAGGATGGGAAATCATCCAATGGAGTGTCAGACTCTTATTGACTAAAACCCATCCGTGTTCCTTCCTTAGCCCTTTATGTTCCGGGGCAGCGGTAACCCTTTCGGACAATCCCGCTGCCCCGGCAGGCTTCGGCCCTAACGGGCCCCTCCATGTCTGCTGACATCTCTTTGAGGCGCGCGTGGAACACATACGCGCCGTCCGGCACGGGCCTGGTCCTGATCGGACGGCGAGCTACCCATTACTCGCCGTCCGCAGGCCCGCGCCTACGGTGGCCGGGAGTCGTCACGCGGCTCCCGACGCCCGGAGCGTCTACCGCGGCGGCTGGGACGGGCGGCCCTCTCGGCTCTCTCCCTCTCCCATCCCGCCACCTCCTTCGCTAGCATGACTGCTTCGCAGAAGGAGGTGACTGCCTCCCACTCCCTCTCGCCCCGGACCATGGCTTGGACCAGGGCCGGGCGCGAGAGGTCGCCGCCGCTGCCGATCGCCTCTACGAGGACACGGCGGTGCTCTGCCCAAGCGGGACAGACCTCCACCGTGTGCACCACCGTGTCCTCTGGGCGATCCTCGCAGTGGTGACACCCGGGCGTTTCCTCCCGCCTGATCATGTGCAGGAACCTCCCGAAACATCCGTGTCCGGTGAGGACCTGCGTCAGGCGGTAGGTGAATGCACCGTGACGCCTCTCTAGCCACTCCTCAAAGAGGGGCCTTACCGCGCTTAGGAGCCGCTTGAAAGCGGCCCCAGCCCGTTCCAGTTTGGGGGCCAAACGTCGGAAGTGCTCCACGAAGTTCCACCGGCTGTCGAGGACGAGACCCAGGTATTTCATCGTCGTCTCGACGCCGATGTGAACCCCTCCTACCGTAAGTTGGGATCCCGATGGTGGCCCGTTCCGAAGCCTATGAAATGTCATGGCTTCGGACTTGTGCAGAGCCACCTCGAGACCCAACTGCCGGATCCTCTCCACGACTATCGCAACCCCGCGTGTCATTACGTCGGCCGCCTCCTGATGCGACCTCCCCTGCGCCAGGACCAGCGTGACGTCAGCGTAGCAAACTACGCTGACGCCATCAGGGAGGTCTGCCCGCAGCACCCAGTCGTAACCAGGCCTGTTTCCAGAGCCCAGTCCTCCACCATCCTTCCCCGCATGTCCGTGTAACGGGAACCCCAGGCCAAATTTTTGGCGTTGAAGTCCCCGAGCACTAACACGGGGAAGGACTGGTTTCGGACGACGACAGTCAACTCTGTTAGAGAGTTGTGGAACTCGGCGAGAGTTCGGCTCGGAGAGAAGTACACTCCCACTACTACTATCTCTCCGAACCGTGCTGCTACGCACCCCTGTCCCTTCGTGACACCTTCGAGGGACGGGGTACCGGCGGCGGCCGACGAAATTATGGCCACTGAGCCGCTCAGGTCCTCCACCCAGTCATCCCTGGGCGGGACAAAGTACGGCTCAGCGACCACGGCGATGTTGATCGACCACTGCGCCACGCTCTGGAGCAACAGGTCCTGAGCGCAGGCGCAGTGGTTGATGTTCGCCTGGAGGAGACGTAATGGAGCCGTTACTCCTCCATTACAATCCCCTCCCGGGCCTCTTGAGAGGCAGCGGCGCCAGTGGCAGCGGCGACGGTGGCGGCGGCGACGGTGGCGGCGGCGACGGTGGCGGCGGCGGAGGGCCTGCCCTTCTTTCTGGTTCCAGCGGGTGGAGCGCAGGACTTGCTCCCAGCCCGGTGATCAGCCGGCTTGCCAGCAGCCGCACATGCAACGCAGTGCAGCGCGGCGCTGCACGAGCCGGCCTTATGACCGGGCTGTCCGCAGCGAAAACACAGGGTGCTGCGGTCCTCCGAGGTGCACTGGACGCCAACGTGGTACCCCACGTGGCATCGGAAGCACCTCAGAGGTCTGGGCTCCAGCAGTTTTACCTGCGCTGACACCCAGCCTACCAGAAGTCTTCGGCCCTCCACAATGGTTTTGGCCGCCGTCACGGGGCAGCTTACCGTTACGGTTCGCATACCCGAAACGTCAGGACGTAAGGTGCCCGCCTTAACCTGGTCGGCCAGACACCCTCCCGTCCTGACGACGGCGGCTACCACCTCCCCTTCCGTGACGGAGTCATCCAGGCCCATGATGCGCATGTCTGCACACTTGACGGGCCTGGAGACTCGGACCTCCTCCGCACTCAGGGACGCTCTGAGCTTCTCCGCTAGAGCGTCTGCGGTGGGGACAAACCTTGTCCTGACAATACCGACACAACAAAAAAAGAATTATCCAAAGTGGTGCAGTCATTCGGAAGTTATGCGCGTACATACATTTCCGCGATTCATTTTTATGGTTTTCATATTAGGTACCACGGCTAGAATGTTAATTGTTATGAATCATTTTAATTATGTATATTTAAAATACATTATGTAGAATACGTAGTTTCAATTAATATGATAGCCGAATCGCAACACTGTATAGTCCTCACTGGTCTTATTATAATTATTTATTATGTTTTTGTTGTTGTACAGCAATGACCTCTGACTCTTTAATATCTATTATTTTTTGCGTTTCTCATTTCTCTTCTGTTATCATCATAAAGTCTTCCTGTATCAACACTACCACCATCTTTATTTCCGTTGTCTCATTTAAAACTATCAGCTTCATTGGTCTTAGTCGTACTACACAAAGCATACTTACCTATACTGCTAGATATTTACACCATACCATCAAGATCCTCCAAAACTATACATCTCTTTCCCCAAGAGACCTATCAAGGTATCAAGTCCCTTCTTCCCTTCAAGCCTTTCTGTCACAGTCATGACGTGCAGTCGTCGACTATCCTGCTTTGTGCTCGTTATTATAGATAGTTTATATATTTTGTTTTTATTTATTAATTTTTCCTTATTATTAGAATTAATAATTATTATCTTTTTGTATGCGCGTGTTTCTGTGACAAATAAACCAATTTTTCTTTCTTTTCTTTCTTCTAACATCAGTCCCTCACTAACAACCAGTAACCCATCACTCCTCTTTCTATATTGCCAAAAGTTTCACTCCGTCCATTCAAAGGATATCCAGACAGAAGTTTCAATTTCCGCGGTAAACATAGATTTTTCCATTTTACCGAATGGTTTCAGCTTTCAGCCGACATTTTTTAGCGTTCAACACGAATTCAACTGTTCAGCTTACGTGACGAGGTTTTTTATAGAATTGACTTGTTGAATCCTAATTGAAATGTTTGTAGAAATAACAAGTGTTTTAAGGTCTGGAATTTAAGTTTGGTTTGTTACGTTATTTTTATAGTGGAAGGATTTATAATAATTTCTACTGTTGAGAGTATTTTTTATGTCTTTGAATTACCAACACTGAGCTAACCTTACTCTCCGAAAATAGTTAAATTTTGTACTTCTAAAGTTGCCTATTAAACAATTTTATGGAAAAACTCTATTGTAATTAGGTATATTGTCTCCAAATTTTTTTTTACATATATATAAATCTTGTTACATGCATATTCAGCCTATAATGTTCCCACTGCTGAATGACAGGCATCCTCTCTGTGAGAGGGAGTAGGCTGTAATCCACCACGCGGGCCAAATGCGAGTTGGTAGATGTCACATTTTTGGTTCTAGGACATACCGGTTTCCTCTCGATATTTTTCTTCACCGTTTTTAAACATCTTGTTAATTTATATAAAATACTAGCTGCGCCCCGCGGTTTCACCCGCGTAAATGTCGATCCCGTGGGAATATTGGTATGAAAAGTAGCCTATATGTTAATCCGTTTGAGCGTGAAGAAGCAACAAACATATAAACACCGTTCGTTGTGCTCCTTAAGTTTTGAGTTGAGCTGCACGATTTCTGACAAATGCGTGCACTGACTGGACAGGTCCTCTCAATCTGTGTGGTTCTTTCCTCAAAAGACCATCTCAGACATCGATCTACATGGTCTTCATATAACCTGACCAAGATTATGTCTGGACTTTAAAAGAGACTGTGACCTCTGAGTTTGTTTCGGCTTTTCTTGTCAGAGTAGTCAGATAGGGAACGCCGACCTCATCTAGTTTTATAAAAAATATGATAGACGTGTAAAAGTGTTTAGCAAACCAACTTACAAAAATAAAATAATTAATAATTTATACACACACACACTCACGACCTTTCGCCTTTATAATATTAATGTGATTACCTACAACACCAAAACTATGTCTCCATCATTTATCCAGAATCACGCTTAACGTATTGCTAAGTAATTAACTTAACTACTATACAAAACCAATTAACTTATTAAAACTATCCGATACCTGATTAATTAGATTAAACCAAGCATCGGAAAAGCCAGCCTCCCGGATAATCACAAGTTTATATGTACGTTTAAACTCGTGCGTTTAATTTGCTATAATGGAGTTCATTACTATCGGCGTATTGAAATAAGATAATGGAACAATTAATGTAAATTACAAATTAATCAGAGGGGCAATTCTCGTAGTTTTAAGAACGTTCAGTCTGATCTGATTCTCTATCTGTCAAAAATATCTCTAAATTCCCTACATTTTGAAAATTTTTTGACATTTGTTTGTCGCCGCGGTAAGACCGCGACTAGATTTTGGAATTGGCCTTCTGATTTTCTATGATCATGACATTTCCAACAGGCATCGAGCAATGTTTATTGGCATATTCCTTCCCACCTAGAATATTATTTTTAGGCATTCTTTTCTAATCTACGTTCGCAATTTAGTTGCCAAAGATATAAACAAAAATGAGTTTTTGGAAAAATAACTTTAATTCCTACACAATAAAGTTCAGTTTACGCTACAATTTCTAACATTTTATAATTTTTTCAATAATGCTAGTCACTTTGAAATCAATTTAAATACCACTAAAATAAAGTTGATATTTGTTCAACTTGAAATAACATCTATTGGAAACCTTAGACAGTATTTTGATGAGGTTATTGAACCCACAACTTCACAGCCAACCAAAACACTGCTCCCTAATAACACCATGAAAATAGAAGGAAATAAAGTAGCAACAAGATTTACAGACACTCAACATACATTTATAGGGTTCCGTAATAAAACGAAGAAACATTATTTGTAGATACTTCCTCGGTATTACTTTGTTTGCCATTAAGTAGACGAAGTTAATCAACCGTGGTAGTTACTAACTAGGTACACAACAACCCTTTATGTGCTTCTAACGACTTGTACTAAAACTTTTGTTAAGCCATAATCTTTGTCTTGACAAATATCATAATGGCACATAAACTCTTACAGCGGAAATTAAGACTAACTAGCATGTACACTGAAGTGAGGAATGTAATGATATTTATAATATAAACAACAGCACATAATACAGCACGCCTGTAATCACCGATTCTCCGAAGGGTTACGCTGAGATGTACCTATACTACACCCCCAGTTCGCCAGTTATGTTGAAGTTCCATGTAATAGGGGCGAGCCTATTGCTGCCCCGCAGCTGCTACTGAGAAATTCCATATGGATAAACCCAATAACACTTAGCCCGACCCGGGAATCGAACCCAGGACATCATACTCAGCAATAGCGGCCTTTGCGCCCACTCGACCAACGAAGCAGTATTTATATACCTACCTAGTAAAATCAATACTCTTAATGTACAGAAGCCAGCACATCAAGCTACTACAATCTGTCAAATTTATTTAATAGATTTTCAACTTTATCGCTAAAGCATAAGGTTCAAAGTTGATTGGGAAAATTTGACAGTTTGAGGTAGCTGGATGTGCTGGCGTCTGTACCTGGAATACGTGTAAAATATTAAAAGATTATCTTCCAAACTGTCAATGGAAAGTAAATTATAGCCACAAACAGAATATGAATGTTTTATTATTTAAAAAAAAAATCATTTGGGTACAAACAAGTACCTAAAATTTTGCCAAGTCGTGAAAGAATATTTCAAGCCATTTTCATCTTTTTCCGTTACAGATTTCAACATTCAACTCTTCTTTTGCCATTCAAAACTCTGAAAACAGCACACGCTATAGATTTTCACGTATATTTCTTCACGTATTCTCTTTTGCTAAAAAAACCTATTCGGATGTTTAAAAGTGCATAGCAAAATTGGCAGCTTTGACGTTTTGAGCTTCAACAAAAAAAATTCGGATGAAAAGTTTTGCGAGCGTAGCTGAAATACGTAATAAAATACAGATAGCTACACTAGTAGGTGTTCATTAACAGTCATCAAATCTGCACGAAAATGTTCCAACATTTCTGTATCGAAACATTATTCTAATTAATACGAAAATCCGAAACTATTTTTGAAAGTTAACATTTCACAACTGCTGCAGGGATTTCAAACTCTAGACGGTAAGGTCGGTATTACAGCAGCTTTTTGACCAGCAAAACTTATTCGTATGTACCATGACATTGAGTCTGACTGCTTTTTGTTAAATGTAAGATCTCGACTGTGGATGTGTTATTTTATATAGTATACCTAGCATAATTAAGTTTTAGCACATATCACACACATTATCACAATCATTTTTGTTTTAATTTCAAAATTTGTAATCCATTGTTAGACGAGAATTACTGCCGACAAACTGTTATGCAGTTCGGCAGACTTTATGTATGCTATTGTTAATACAGATTTTGAATAAATAAATTTAAAAAAATTAAAAAAAAATCTGGAGTCCTTGTAAATGCAAACAGCCAATATTGATCCCATACAAGACCTATAAACAACGCTAAACATCACCACCTCAAACAATCTACCTTAATTATTACGTCTGTTTTTTTTTTTTTTTTTAACAAATAGCATCTCGCAGTTCATCCTTTATGAGGATGGCTACTGCTTAACCGGACTTTCCTGTGGATGCCTCGAATTAAGGCCTCCAGCCAGGGCATACAATAACTTAAAAACTAAGCGACAGCGCTAAGGGTAACCCCCTGCGGGGTTCGGACCTCGGCTCAGGGCGTCGCTGGAAGAGGACAGCAAGGGACAGGCTGGATCGGTATTATTATTGGTGTTTAGGGGCGAATTAAAAACTACAGGCTCAGCTGCGCGGGCTGGCTCGAGCAAGGGTCGGGGGGGGCACGGTGATGGTGCGGGGCGTCGCGACGGGCCTCGGCGGCGAGGACGGAAGGACGGATGTCTGAGCTTGTTTTTGTGTTGTCGACTGAGAGTACTCGTGGCCTTACTGCTCTCCTGGAGGAGGGTAGTGGCGTCGTCGGGGTTATTACGTCTGTAATGAGCCAACGTTTAAGTACGACATCTTCTTGAACACAAGTGCCGAATTTGAAGTGCCATTCAAGTTATCGACTTAGCGTAAAATGTAATCGTTTCCCCACATTACGATGTTTGTTATACCGGCCGGCCATTATTGACAACGAGCTGGAGAAATTGACAGTAAACAAGTTTCCAATTACATGTTTCCCTAATATAAGTAATCGGGCATTATTTCTTGTGACGTAATGTTACAGGGTCAATGAACTTAGGTATGATTAGGTTTTTTGTGTTAGATATTTTACTCCTACAAGTCCTTTGAAAAGTTCTCGCTATAATTAGTCGGTAATTATTACAAGAGAACAAACCTTTTACATAAAAGCATTACATTATACCCCCTTACTAATAAACGTTGTATAGCGTCTGTATAGTTACACAACGCTTTGTCTTCATCTTTCGAAAGTCAAATTACTGACGACTGAAATAGAGAAGTGTGTAACTATTCATCTCATATAATACGTTTATTAGTAAGGGGGTAAAAGTATAAATATAATGTAAACAGACCTAGAGAAACCAGCAACGTGGAGTTGACGTTTCACGTGACCAGACGGCTGGCTTATTTTTCGGCCAAAGAATCAGCATTGCCATCGAACGTGTCAATGCTGCCAGCCTTTTGGGCACTTTTGGCATTGACAGTGATCCGGACGAAATTTTTGATGTCCAATGAGCTCTTCCCTTTTTTTATATAGGTACAAATTAATTTATTTATACTTTTCGCCCTCAAAAAGGTACAAAGGCGGACTTAATGCCTTAGACATTCTCTACCAGTCAACTAAGAGTGGTGAAGGAATGAAAGTAAACACCATTGCAGTTAAAAGGCATTCGACACCGCTGTTCTCATTGAAACCTTACCAATTGTCAGAAATAAGCTGTTATTTCTCATCACATAAATTGACATAAAATTTGATAACCAACGAGGGGTGAATCTGAAACAACCCCCAGCAACAAAAGTTTCCTCTTTATACATTCAGTATGATATTCCATCTGCTTGTAATTCAGCGAATTCAAACAATGGGAAATATTATCATTTATCTAAATTTTGCAAATGTATTATAATATTATGCTTCCCGAAACTTTGGATCTACACAAATAACGTCAGTTTACTCAAAATTGTGTTCGCAGAAGCAAAATGGCCACCTGTTCTGTTATTTACTGGAATATTTTATTATTAAACATTTTGACGGAATGTTTGTTACATAAAAACATCTTACAAGGCGGGGATTTTTATTACAGATGGCTGAGTTAAAATTATCGTTTTACTATCCATCTATAATGTACAATTAGACTATGGAAACCTTGACCATATTTGGAACCTTGTCATATTAAAGGATGCAAATGGCAATGTTAAAAATAATGCTACTACAAAGACATTGTAAAGTGATGAGTTTAGTGTGACAAAGGTCAAAATGATCAACGTTTTCATAAGATCATTTTCCAATAAGTAATTTACAGAGTAGGTTCTAAATGTTAAGGTATATGTATTAGGTCACATCAATCATGTAAGCTTCTGTTGTGCTGAGGATTCTAAGGGTCAAACTTAAAGTCTATAGTTTCTAACTTAATCTATGTAAACCTGTAAGTAACCTAAACAGTTTATAGAACTCCTAAGCTAACACAACGCGATATTGTACTTAAGTAAAGGCACGTGTACTTTTAAGTTGAACACTGCCCTTTTGCCCTAGGTTATCTTAAAATACAGGGTTATTTTAAAATGGCTAGCTAAACTCCGCTGACGTGTTGGGTATCGATAGCTAAAAGTGGTAAAACAAAAATAAAATAAATTGATGATTTGTTTCGTGGGGTCATTGACCGAAGTTATTATAGTCACTTTAAACACCTTTTTTTTTTTTTGTTTTTGTCCAAATTTCACAGACGTAATAGGAATCTATATAAAACTTATAACATATATATGTCGCACCCGGTCATTCGTTTGACTGTTCGGAACGCGAGCGCCATCTGGTGGTGCTGACAGAGTCTAGCTTGAGTTCGTGGGGTGCCTAGAAAAGCGAGAAGCGAGCTGGAGGGAGCGCTCTTGGACTTTGGACATCGTACGAACAACATGCGCTCAGAAACTGTCCCGCGTTCCGTATCTGGGTGTGTCGTGTACCTAAGGTGTGTGATTCGCTCGTGTGATTAATTTGTTGTGAAATTATAATCTGATTTGAACTTCAAACGGTTTTTCTATTGCACATAAACCAACACTACCCAATACCCGCCCACATCAACTACACATGGCTGATAATAACAAGACACACATACCTTCTCCGTCATATATATATATCACATTAAAACATATGGAAACAGATTTTCTTAACTCATACTTCAATTAACAACACTAACAGCGGTTGTTGACCTCAGAAAAAAAACATCAAATCTTTTTGATTATTTATTTAATCGCGTTTAGATACCCATCGCGTCTGCATAGTTTAGCTAGCCCATGTAAAATAACCCTGTATAAGTTGTCAAAAAAGAAAACTGTGTATCTTATGAGTTAGTTACGTTAAAATATGGTAACCTCCATTTATTACAATTATTGTTACTGCATCAAGTTTTTCATCCAGAGGCAAAGTTCAAAATTATGATAAGCCTTTGATTTTATACTACGTTATTTACCTTGGCGAATTGTCTATTAAACAAGATATACCTAATCTATCCGTTATGTATATCTATTCCCCCAATAACTGTGTCAATGAATTCGCATCGACAGTTTTGAACTACTTTCTCTTAGAAAAACTGTCACACTTTTTCACCGATCAAAACACATTAAATTAATGAATTCCATCCAGAAAATTTCAACGAAAAATGATTATTCAGAACCTTCAGAGCCTTCAATTTGTGACACGGTAACCGAAAACTGTCACCGCCCGTCAAACACGCCCGATGGAAAATGCCTTCGACACTTTAATCCCCGTACAAAAGTGCTTTTTCACAGGGAAATAGCGGTTTTATACAAAATTTATTACAGCGAGATCGCTCAAGGGAATCGCCCTGGTCCTTATATTATGAATGAAACTACCCATTCATTTTTGTAGAATGGAGATAAAACTGTCCTGCTCTCATACTGTTCTTTGTTGAAAAATATATTGCGACGCGTAGAACTGTTTGCTGTCGTGTTGGTAAACATAACTTTAGTTCTGGAGCGGTAAACAGATCTATAAAACTGAAAGGTCTTTGAATTGTTGATGATAAACTACGCAAAAAACTATCTGACGGGTAAATACTGGCAACCTTTAATATGCTGGTTAAATAACCCAGACGTTCGTTAACCTCTAAACATTGCTGGTAAACCAACAATTGGTGACTGTAAGACCGACACTATTGTGATCTATAGTACTTAAGATATATTATACATAGAAGCTGTTGGTGTACAGACGCCAGCACATCAACCTACCCGAAACTGTCAAAATTTCCCAATCAACTTTGAACCTTATACTTTAGCGATAAAGTTGAAAATCTATCAAAGAAATTTGACAGATTGTACTAGGTTGATGTGCTGGCATCTGTACCTTAATAAATAAATAAACCTCTGCTTATTTAATATTTATCTACCTTTAAGTTTTACTAAACTAATCTGTGACTGTAACAACTAATATTGCGGTGTATCTCAAACTCATAGCACATGGTCATGATATTTGGGTATTTGCACTTAGGTACTCATTTATAATCTGTCGACCGGCCTTCGCATTACAAATTCTAAAACGGTATATATCGTTTAAAATGTGTGTGTGACATTTAGATAATTGATTTTATTTCTACTTTTGAGAAAACACACTACTCAACAGTTAAACTAACAATAATTTTTAGCTATTTATGTATCAGACCACCAAATCAATCAATCCTAGTTTTTCTGTTAACCTTTGTATGATAACAAAAACACTAGGACACATCATATCAAACTGCCTTGCATGTCATCTAATATATAATTCTCTTCCTACTTTTCTTAATATCTTTACCATCTGTACAGGTCACTTAACTTGTATTAAATATGTACTTATTATACGCTACACCATCTTTTAAGGATTCATCACCTTGCTTCCCAGGGTAAATCCTTAGCACAACAGAAGCTGTCTAATCACAAACAGACTCACCACATCAATGATCTGCTGCAGCGTGAGGCCGAACCTCACCTCGAGCGGCTCGCTTTCGTTGGCGACCGGCCGCTCCAGCGTGTTGTAGTTAGCGAGCAGAGCGTTCAGGAGACGCTTCTCGTGAGGACCTTGCTCCGATACTGTGGGGGAAGAAGATAGTATCATATTAGTTGAAGAAACATTATTATTGATAGAACTGTTTCGTACATTTCTGTTTAGGATAGTGGAGTGGTTCTTGATAAAAAGACGTTGAACGTTTTGTTAAAGAAAAGAGGAGTTAAAAGGGTAGGGAATAAAGAGTATATACGATAATTGAACGAGAGAGAGAGAGGCTGTAAACACTCAGTGGCCATTAGTGAGGTATAAATATGGACTACTGTAGATTGATTCTGATGATATAGTTAGAAGTTTAGACATAATGAGAATCAGAAGGAAAAAGGGGATTGTGGCTTCAAAGCTAATAGAAAATGTAAAAGAATCAATAAGGCAACATCAAAGGAATCTTAAGTAAGAACGTTAAAAAGAAATAAATAAGGATCAAATATTTTTGTAAATAAACACAAATTATGATTGACTTAAAGTATTTTGAAGTCGAAACGTTTACAGATACACGATCAAATGGAATCAAAAACATCAAATAAAATAAGACTTCAATTTAATAACATTTAACATTAAAGAGTAAAATCCGATGGTGAGAGCTGAGGTGTGTTGTTACGGTAATTTTAACCTTAAATGCATCGTTTTAGAACTTATTTTCAATCACTCGTGCCTGAAAAAGAGCAAACATCAAACCTGAGTCAAATAATACGGCTGAATATTCGTGTAATTGGAATACAAACATGTTTATAGAGATTTCTGCGTCAGGAATATTCAGGGCATATATGTACCTATAGTTATAAATATTTATCAGGAATACGTCGACACATCCTACAATAGTGGTATTTCCCATAAATATAAGACTGAACCGCTTGCTGCGCTTGCTTTTCAATAGGATACGAAGAACTTTTATTTAGCAAATAAATAAATAGATGCTACAATAAATCCAACTGTTTGGAAAAATAAAAGGAAAATTTTCCAAAAGCCGGTGACTGTTCAACACATCCATCTAGCTTTCACAGTAAATAAAAATCTTTGAAACAAAGGCACCCAATAACTTGCGAGACGAAAAGAATTAAGAGCAAAATAGACCTTAATTTTTCACAACAAATTGGACAAATCCCTATAGTTCAGCGGCCGAGAACTACGTACATCTGCCACAAGAATAACGACTGGATAATCCTGTCTACGCACCTGAACCTTTTAAAACCACAAAGGCACCTTAACATCGAGGACATAAAGTCCATTTTCGCAACACAGAAGAAGCTTACAAGAGTCCGGCTCGAAGGATCAGCAATAAACACTCATTTTAGGGGCTTACAATGCTCTTATACCTACGTGATGTATGAAAGCCAGAGTGTGACAAGTATAACGCGCTCGTACGCCCGGATTATGGGTTAGAAAAGGATAGATGTAAGTGCTCGGTTGCGCGCAAAATCAGGTAATTTATTTTCTTTGGTATCTCCAGGTCCCGAGAGGATTTCAGTATGGTCTAATAGTTTTTTGACCAGTATATATCTTGTTCGTTCTCACGTTTGTTAGCTTTGTACTGGATTGGGGATGCTCACTTCAATAGGAATCCTTTACTTGGTACTTTAATGAAATTTTAAGTCAAACGTGGAAATTTTAAGTCAGTTATCAAAAAAAATCTGCTGTTTCATACAAAAGTGCAATACCTACGCGATCAAAATGTATGGAACACAACTTTTTTTTTACCAATAAACAACTGAAACTTTTCAACGATTTAAGTATTTGATCCTGAAAGCCACAGGAGTCCAGAATCCATGGTAACAGGTTCCACGTGGATGTCCCTGCCGTCCTGTAATTACAATTTCAGTCTACTGCAATCAATTCTATTTCATTGTAATTTTTGACGTTCAAAAGTGCCTTTTATGTGCATATTTGAAATAAATGCTTTGACTTTGACTTTGAGTCGTGAGAGATGAGAGAATTGGACTGGGAACAGGCAAGGTAGATGATGTAGCTGATGAATTGGTACCAACCTGTCTAGTACCTAAAAGTAACTGACCATAGAACTTGGCACCATTAAGAGCGTTTACGCCGTACGGCAATTCATACAAACTTTCAAGCCGTTGTTTTTCGAAATGAATGAACCGATTTTAATGAAACTTCATACGCATAAGCAGGATACAAAGGTCTAAAAAGTTAGCAGAGAACATTTTCGAAATGTCTTATTTAAAAAAAGATAACTGGAAATCTGTTTCTATGGAAACTTTAAAATCGGTCTAATTTGGCTGTAACACAATTTTTCGAAAATGTTCTCTGCTAACTTTTTAGACCTTTGTATCCTGCTTATGCGTATGAAGTTTCATTAAAATCGGTTCATTCATTTCGAAAAACAACGGCTTGAAAGTTTGTATGAATGCCGTACGGCGTAAACGCTCTTAAGTACCAAAATTATTAACCCCTGTTTCTCAACAACTAAATCTATAACTTACGGCCTACTTTACCACAAATTCTACATGTAAGAAAATGATACGTGAATTTCATCTATCTTCCAAACTCTAAGTTAATCTCGCCTCTAAATTATTCGTCTAATATTATGTGTTGCAAACTAACTACGTTATACCCAGCCCTAGTGATTACATCACTAACGGGTTGTTTGATACGAGAGTTATACTGTTATGGGGGTATGATTAAGCTGGGTTTTGGAGTATTATACAAGCATCAAATTAAAACAGTTTCAACGATACTTGGACATTCAGAGTCACATCCTGGGCAGTCTGCCTGCCCGCTAAACAACTTGCTGACTGGTTCATATTGGTAATATTGGTTTGTAACTGCTTCGTTGGTCTCGTAGTTGCAAGCGCGACTGCTGAGCGTGGAGTCCGGAGTTGGACAAAGTGTTATTGGGTTTTTCATTAAGAATTCTTTAGTAACAGTTCGGAGTTTGGAAGTTGACGGTGTAATACCCCCGTGCATCGGAAAGCGCGTAAAACCGTTGGTCCTGCGCCTGATCTCTCATTGGTGGTATCGGATTGCCGTCCCATCGGACTATGAGAGTAAAGAAACAGAGAGTGCACCTGTGTTTACGCAAATACTTGTACAATATAATATCTCCTGCGCACCTGGCTAATCTCCGTTGAGATTGGCCACCGTGACCGATAATCGGTCGGAAGGCTATTATTATTATTGTTACCTCATCATAAGCCATCCATGGCGTGCCCGTGGCTAAATAATAACAGCCACATATGTCAATCACAGGTTAAGCTACGCTTGCCGAGGTCAGTCCGTGGATGAGTGAGCACCCATTACATATCTAGATCCTTCTGTGCCTCAGAATATACGTTAAACAATTGGTGTAAAGTCGTACGGGTAGTCAAAGGCCCATAAGTCTGACAACCAGTGTTACCAAGGGGTATTAGACACAGAAACTGGGTTGTAGATGTCATTTTAGACTGGAAGCTAAGCTCAAAATGTAAGAAAAAGGCTAGGCAGATGGTGAGATGATGATTAGCTATTCTCATGTAGTTCGTGGAGATACGAGAAAAGAGTACCATCAAATAATCTGCTTTATATTTAGTTCAGTTGTTACGCAAAGTTTCATGATCTAATTTGGTGTATTTTTAATACTAGCGGTTTATTGTTCGGTTTGGAGGCAACTTTGTAATTTTTTTCTATAGAGAAAATTTTATGGAATCGTGTTTTTGCCAAACATAGTACATAACATTAATCTTCAACTTTACCGGTCAGTGGGTCATCTTAGAAGCGGAGTTCACTATGGGACCAACTACTAAAAAAAAATCTGCTGTTTCAAACATTTTTGTCAAGTAGTTATTGAACTTTTGTATTAAACAGCTGATTTTTTTTTCTCGATTTGGAGTTGGTCGGTGCAATCCAAATTAGGCTTTATAATTCAGTAAGGTTCAAAAATTGCGACATTCTGATATCCAAATCGTCAAATGCTAATAATCCTAACAGGACACCAAAGTGAACGAAGTGCTCTTAAACAAATTGAAAAAAAAAACAGAGATATAAATTCAAGTACACCCTAACAAATTAAACCAACAAACCACACAATAAGTTCTACTTACATCACCAAGAAGTTACCGACAAAAAATGGCAACAAAATCTGAAATCCTCACTTTAGGTTTAAAACTATCACGTAAGCAGCTATAATCTCTATCTACGTAGCACCCGACGTGCGGTTAGGGGCGAGACATAAGACAGACAGATTAAAAGGTCCACTTCAAGACGTAATAGCCAATTTAGACATGAGGATTGCGAATACATTTTAGCAATAAATCGTCCAGCCAGCGACGGCTTTGTTCAACGAGAACATGCTGCTTTGTGGATGCGGTTTTATTTTTGGTATACAAGCTCAGCAGGATCACATATCTCTCCGGTTTATAGATCTGAAATCGTGTATTGCCCAATTTGCCCATGGTCCACCCGGCTAGTCCACCTAGGTGGTGGTGGTGGTGGCGCCGGTTTCGTGGCCGGCTACATGACACCAGTCATCGAAACACGACGCAGACACTTATGTTTGAAGTTAGTGTTAGTATTTAGTATAATGTTGTATGTATTTATAGTATTTTTAAATTACTTATATTAATATTGTATTGTATGTGTTTATATGGGCCTTGATGCCTGAAATAAATGGATAAATAAATAATGTTTCTTGGAGAAATTTTATATATAACATTGACTGTATAGACTAGTGAAGTGAAATAGCGAGTGTTTATTTTTTGTATTTTTAGCTGGTTGGATTCCCAGCTTATAACCTATATAACATTATTAAATCAAAATTCATCAAATCGCAACTGCCGGATGTTAATCCCTTAAAAATACATTGCGATTGCGAGATGGCAGCAGTACCTAAGTACATTTTATGTCAAATTATCTAGACAGGCGGTAGCGTGTCAAGATAATGTGTGTGTGTGTCATCAATAGTGTCCATTTGGTATTCATTTTATTATGAATAAGTACCTACTAATAATTTCTGTACTAAAAAGTAATGATATCCAATCAAAAGCATAAATGTGAAAGTCAAAAGTCAACAACCAGGGCATATAATTATCATAATATTGAACTTGGCTCTCATTTCATATTTATGTTTTTGATGGGATATAGGTACCTATCCAATATAAGACCAGTACTTTAGAAACATCAAAGAGGAAATGCTATAATATACCGTCTATTTTGTTATGCACTATAACACACACACACTATACTAATGAACTTCTTTATAAAATATTATTTATTAGTATTTTGGCTTTACAATTTAACATAACTATTCTTCTTTCGTAATACTACGATAAAAACATATTATGGACTTTCTGGTGAACTATGGGAAATTATTTTTCCCATAGTCCACCTAGGTGGACTAGCCGGGTGGACCATGGGCAATACACGATAATTTCCCATAGTCCACCTAGAAAACATAATAGGGATGACAGGTGGACCACGGGAAAAATAATTGCCTATGGTCCACCCAGGTGGACTAGCCGGGTGGACCACGGGCAATAAACGGAAATGAGGTCGCATATTCTTGAGAAATTGTGAATTCATCGTCAGACAATTTCATTCCTTTTTTCTGCACTCAAATCTAATGACAGTCAACGTAATTTTCCCCAAATTTTAGAGACGTAAAATATATGTGGATCTGCATAAAAACGACTTCTTCCTTTAAAATTGCTGATTTCACTAAAGTGTGTCAGCCCAGGACTGACTTAGCTACTCATAAAACTGCCTTATACGTTCATAAGTTCCATTAACTGCATGTATCAGAGCACACAAAACATCATGATACATTCCTAAACATGAGCACATTGTGTCACTTCCAGCTCAACGTCAAAGCTTATCCCCGAGTTCACCGCACACTGAACATTCTGTACACCACCTTACATGGTGACGGTACCTAATCCATTCAGGGATTAGCGCTTCCAGCCACCCTCGTAAACTTGCCGCGGTTTACCTCGCCAGTATTGAATGAATGGTTGCTGAATTATAGCTGGAGTGATACGGACGGCCATATTGGTGGCGAGCACCCTTATGAGATTATGTGCGATTTTGAGAAGGAGAAGATCCGGGGTACGTTATTGTTTTTAGGTTGTTTGCGCATAGGACGCAGGAACGATTTTCGTCTAAAAAAAATACTTGTATTAGGTCATAATTATATGTTTTTCGACGAAAATCATTCCATCCATAAACACCTACCCAAGTGGTTATGTATGTGGGATCACCATTGATTTTCACACGTAACATGAACAGTTTATATCTTAATGAAATTGAATTAGAATCACAAATACCCTGTCACACAAATCACAATATAAAGGTTGGCGTGAACCATCGATCCGTCTCTAATTTATATTTTTGTATACGCAGCGCCATATTCACTTTTTACGCTTCGTTGTATATTGTATTACGCATTTTATTATTCAATTGCCAAGTTTTGTTGGGGTTGGCAACTGACAGAGTGGTGCTAAGTACACTCGGGCAATATAAATGTCAGCCACGAGGCGAAATTTTTAAATAATTTCATAAATATGACTGTAAAAAAGCCGTAATGAAAATATGCTTGTGGAAATGGAAATGTGAACGTTTTGTCACAAATGTTTTATGACTAGGGTAGTACCTACGATAATAGTTAGGCTATTTGTTTCCTGAGTACTTTAGTAGTATTGCTTGCTATGCATACTTTAAACTTAAAACTTATCTACTAACTTAAACAATGGCTGAACTCAGTTTGAATATGTTGAAAAATAATGTCACTATAAAACAATATGTGAATATAAATATGAAATTAAATACTGACATGACACACAGACGTATTAATTTTTTCTTTTATTATGAAACAATTATTATTTTTTCAACACAAAAACAGCCAACCTCATTAACCACATACTTTTTCCTAAAAACAAGATGGCTACCTGTCAAACACCCATTTCCCGCTAAAACTCATTATTCCGCAAATAATCACGTTACATAGCTAGTTAGCAACGGGGCTGTAACTAGAAACTCTGTTGGCAATCATCGTAATCTAATCCCTTCAGGAGCAAAGGCAATGTCTGCGCAATTTACCCGACCCTCGGAATTACTTGAAATTTTGAAGACAGTAATAAGATGTCTGTACTGTCGTGTGGATGAAGGGTGTATGTCGTGAATAGTAGCGATAAAGCTTAGGAATGTATATAACTTTGTTCTGCAGAGTAGATAATACTCGTATAGTTCACGATTTTCCTTTGTCAGGCCTGTGTATCCTAGTAAGCTGTTGTGTGATAGTTGTTCTAGTTTATTTTTGTGTCTAAGTCGAGCAAGTTTGCCTTCCTTACATCGTTGACTTTGGCTAGTGTTGAGAAAAAAGCAAAAAAGAAAGTTGTGAGATACATAATCTAAAAACTGTGAGAAAGGGAGAGGGAGGCCTTTCCCCTGCAGTAGGACAATACAGGATAGTTAAATTATATAAGATACCTATGAATCACACAACTTTTTGTTGCACTACAAAGCACTTTTTTTTTTGTTTTTTGCTTCCGGTGTGGAAAATCCTCATGGATGTCCGATGGGTCTGTCAGACTCTTACTGGCTAAAAACCACCCCGGTGTTCCATCTCACACCTACGCCGGGGGTCGCGGTAAAGTTCCATCCTTCCGCAACCCCCGACTGGTGCCGCCACTACGGGCCTCCTCGGGGCACTACAAAACACTAACACAACTTCCAAAATTGCATGTCATTTTGGAAAAAATCTAGGACCAGTGAATTAAATAATTAACCTCTAGCAGCCAATTTAACCGAGCATACTACAGTTTAGTAAAAATGTCAATAAAGGCAGTCAGTTAACAAAGGATTACATTAAGTCTTTTCGACCATCAAAGCCCGCTATTCACCCCCTTTGGTTTGACAAAGAGTAATAGCCTCCTAATCTTGATACTGTAAGTACCTGGCACCTTGCCCACGAGTGCCACATAGCCTTGTTCCCCCAGTTGTCTCTTATCCCCCACTCGCGGACACTCGCGAATGCTTGAGCTACTCGCACGAAGTTTGTTGAGCTAAAGTGAGCTCTTTACATTCTTCTCAAGTACTTTGGGATTGAAAAATTGACGCGCAATCGAATGAATCGAACGCTCGTGGTCGAGATAAGTTAACTGTTAATATTGATACAATGTGCAGCCCAACTATGCCCCTGTCTTCGCCCGCATGGAGTTCGAAAATTATAAGATGGGTTTGTACTACGGGGATGAAAAGTGCCCCATGTCATAACCCATGTCATGGTCTAATCTGTATTCGCGATTTATTTGCCAAAAAGGTAAACAAATATGAGCTTATGGAAAAATATCTTTACAACCTACACAATAAAGTTCAGTTTACGCTACAAGTTCAAACATTTTTATAACTTTTTCAATAGTGCTAGTCACTCTGAAATCAACTTAATAACCATTAAAATAAAGTTGAAATTTGTTTAACTTGAAATAATATTAATTTGAAACTTAAGTTTGAATAGACTTTACCATTGTGCCAATCAAATTAAAATTCCGTCCTAATCCGTTCAGCTCTTAAGGCGTGAAAGGTAATAAACAGACAGACAGTGTTGCTTTTCGCATTTATAATAACAGTAAGTTAATAGGTATAGTATATAAATATGGAGCATGGATGTATTTGAAAGTCGAGTAGGTATCTTTCACATAACTTGAGAATTTAGTGAGTTTCTTGACGTGTACCCACAAATACAGACACAGAAGTAAGGTCAACTTTAATAAAAGCAAGCTTTGACTGTTTATATCCACAATATTCGTAACCAATCTTTAAAATATTAAGAAATTTAAAATTATGGCTTTGTTGATAGAGTTTATATTTTATAGCTTTCTGAAAGCTATAAAATATAAACTCTCAATGTCACTCAATGATGTGATCATAATTAATCGGATTGGATCATAGAGGTATAATTATGTAGCATTATTTAAAGATAAGACCCAAAAGCTATTCACAAAAACGACAGTAAATTGACGAATTGAACAGGGACCTTAGTTCGTCACTAGACAACACTCCAGCATAACCAAATTCCAGATTTGACCTCTGAATACATTCGAACTTAAGACAAATATTCTTGAATCACAGAATGCGTAAATAAGATTTATAAATCCACTGCCGTACAGTGACCTCAAAGCCTTAGAGCAAATAACGCACTTAAAAGGCAGGCTTCGACGCTCTAAGCCAATCTGACGTGGCTCCGATAAGTCACGGCACATCGGCTCGGCTGCCGACGCCCTAGCACGAACGCGCGACGTAAAATCGAACGATTTTTTTATCAAAATTCAACTATGGAGCTATCTTTTCAAAATCAGAACTAAGGCGGCCATCTTGTTTTTTAATACATTTCAAGTGACATTTCACAAAACAGCTACAGAAAATATGATTATCAACATCGCCCCCGTCAATGTCATCCAGGCGCCAAAGAAACTTGTAGCAGTCATCATCTTCCTGTCCTTGTCCCATGTTCGGGTCATGTTGGGGTCGGCGCAACACGATTTTTTTTTCATTCTCCCGTGTCAGCTGTCACGCTATCATTCACTCCCTCTTTCATATCATTCCTCACACAATCCATCCATCAGAGTACTACAGCATTTTAGTTAAATTTTTGACTTGCACAATTATCCATACTAAAATTATAAATGCGAAAGTGTGTTTGTCTGTTACCTCTTCACGCTTATACCACTGAACCAATTTAGCTGAAATTTGGTATAGAGATAGTTCGAGTCCCAAAATTTCCACGATATCGAAACTTATGCGGGTAAAACCGCGGGACGCTGCTAGTTATCAATATATAGGGCAAAACGAATATTTTCAATTTTAAAATCTTTCATATTTACCCACGGCCCACCGGCCTGCACGCGGCTTTCACTCGCATTGTCTGCTAGACTCAATGCTGTTCCTACGTGCCAATGCGAATGGTAGTGATTCTAAGTTGAACTGCTCTTAAAACGTGTGTATTTATGGGTTCTCATTAGCTTTTTTAAAAATTGTTTAAAAAATTTTTCTGTGAAAACATACTTGTAGAAGAATTTACGGCCTATTTTTATGGGACCTGTAAACCATAGCTTTTGAAAGCCAATTTTTTTACCGCTTAAGAAAAATTGGAAGAATACATAAATTGATTGTTTAAATTTTCATCCCATAAAAATGAGAGCTCGAATCTTCAATTGAGATTTCATATCCTTTTAAACGTTAAAACTCTCAAGCAGCTTAGAACATTTTGATGCAATATTTTACGAAAAAGCGGATATCTTCAAAGCACAATAAGTTGAAGCTTACCCGCTATTGCTTACATTAGGCGCAATAAAGTAGCATCAGACCGCTAATCTACACCCGCTGTGGCGCTGCACCGCTTGCAGTGCTGATATTAATGCTAGTATGGGTTAATTTTAGCGCTGTTTTCGCTTTATCGACGTTGGGTTTATGTTGCGTGCGAAGTTTTCGGTTTTGTTTTGGTAAAAAATTGCAGGGTGTCAGTTGCTGATTTTTATAAAAGGTTTTTCTATTTTATATTATCCAATAGAAAGTTGAGAGTTAGGTACATTATTGCTTATTGTTAGACACCAAGACCATCATAGTCTTAAATGGCAGTTCTTGTTTAAAATGGTCAACTTTGTATCAAGAAAACATGAGTTTCCAGATAATTTGTTCCAAGAGCCGAATTCCAACCTTCAAACACCCACAACATTTCGACTGCAACTGCCACATCTTTTCAATTCACATACTAAGCCAAAAGCACATTGAATGTCTCCCAACCGTAAGAGAAACACATACTCTTGATTTCACTACGAATACAAAACACATAAACGTACCGTCATAATGTGTAGGAAAACACGTAAAAACATACGATTTATATCTTTGTTTACTGTTACTAGTTCAGAAAGTTGAGGCATTTATGTAACGCGTTTTTGTACACAGTGCGTTCAATTGAAGTACCTATTAGTAATATTGTAATGCATGAGTATAAAATGATATAGGCGCATGTTCATATAAAAAATGTGTTGCTGTAACAAAATAAATGTATCATATGGTTATGTCGTTTCCTCAACTCCTTTTATTGTCCTTTATCTACTTATATAAATATATGTGCAAAAAAAACTAAATTGTACTGTCTTCTTAGCACAGTTTATACTAATTCTAGTAATGAAATACAGCTGAACTGTTCTAAAGAAAGTTAAATTTATTTTGTGTCTTTATAATTTTGAATTTAAGTATAATCCAAATGCCTATACTTAGAATCTAAGTCCAGATTGTTGTAACTCCAGATCCTAAGAAGCTTAAGATGTGAAGTTCAAAAAATGTAGACTATTTGATGAGTTTTTCAAATGAACTGAAGGCCAATCCTCGTAATTTAAAAGTTCAAAATCTAGTCGCAGTCTTATCTAGGCGACAAACAAAATGTCAAAAACTTGTCAAAAATTTAGGGAAATTAGAGGTATTTTTGACAGATTGAGACTGAGATCAGTAGGCCAATTCTCGTAATTTAAAACGTTCAAAATCTAGTCATAGTCTCATCTCAGCGACAAACAAATGTCAAAAACTTGTCAAAATGTACTGAAATTTGAGGTATTTTTGACAGATTGAGACTGAGATCAGACTGTGAACGTTCTTAAAATTACCAGAATTGCCCCTCAGACTGTGAACGTTCTTGAAATTACGAGAATTGCCCCTCAGGTCTATAGTGAACAGAAAGAACCGCATAAAAATTTTTAAAATGTCTCGTCAATTAAATAAACAAGACATAATTCACCAAATCGACTGTAAGTAGGTCTACCAAAACAGAAGCGATGATAATTTATTCACTTACCGATAATAGAATACATAAATAATAATAAAAAGGGATGGCAGCAACGAGAAAATATCGGAAATATTGTACATCGCCGACATTGCTAATATATTGTGGCAGGCGTCGAATTGACGGATTAAACCGGTTTATCATTGAATTATTTTCCTCGTGGACTGTTCGTAATGGAAAAAATGTATAATCGGAAAAGAGGTTTTCTTTGAGGTCAGAAACAGATTCATTCTCCGTAAAATATATACATTTTGACCACTAGGTATGCCATTTATTTATACTGTTACAAGGATCTTTTGGTGCCCAAGTGATGTTGACAGGGGTGGGGTGCTGTTGGTAAACATTTGTCACAGACATTTGTATTTATTTCAGAATGGGCCCGCTCTTGACCTCGATCACGCCTGATGGAGAGCGATGGATGAGGTCTATGATGGAACGAGCGTGCCCAGAAGATGCCTAAGGCACTAGAACTCCCACGCATCGATGAAACACAGCAGACTGCTTGGCGCCGGACTCCGGTGGGAGGGTGGTCGCAAACCAGGCGGGCGTTAGCCCTACCACCGCAAGGGAAGAATTGGCCAGTCAAATAAGGTGTTGGGTGTGACTGTTCAGTTGAGTAACTGGCGGAACAAACTGCGCTACACGAGGAGGCTTCTTTATGCATCCCAAAAATTGCAATGCAAATATGCAATTGGTTTTGTGAAATGTATTGAGGGGACAAGATGGCGGCGTTAGTTCCGATTTTGGCCACGCACCATTATCCATTGCTTGCTTCCTATGACATTCTATGTAACCTTTTATGTACCTAAGTATCAAAATTAGCAAAATTTGACGATCGTATACAAATGTTTAAACCCCTTGATGATTTTTGATCACATGATACACCATTCGTGAGTGACTCTTCCATTTCAAAACATACAATCAAACGCTAAAAGCTCCGGAATAGGATGTCAATAATTGATTGCTTCAATACAAAATCGATTCACTCATTTCCCTCTACCGTTCAAACAGCCAGCCAATCTTTAAACCTGCTCAAATATTCGTCTAACCCCCAAACGCTTCAATATTGGGCTTCACTAAATCAACAACACAACACGCAATAGTGGTTGAACAGGCGGGGTACATGCGACCCAGCTAACATGGACTAGAAAGGGTTAATTAAAACGTCCGCCACCGCTTTCTAAACTGTTAACAGAGTTAACTGAAGCAAGGGCTGAGTACAGGGACGGCTTTTGGTTTAAGTGGGCCCCTAATTGTACAAAAAAAACATGAGAAAGTTCAAGCCAGTTTGAACTCGTCGTAATTAATTTTTGTTCCCTTTTAATGACTGCTAATTAGAGCGATTTGTCAGTAAGGTTTTAATAAATTCATTTAAAAGCTTGCTAATCTGGAAGTCGGAAAATGTGCTGATGTGGCGAGAACGAATGGAATATTTTAAAACCTCAGGTATCCCGTCTAATTTTAAGACGAACCACATAAAACTGCCTTATAAAAAATACTATAAGAAAATCGTATAAGTAACTGAAGTAATTATCCCAATATCTAGACGGGTTAAATATCACGAGTCAATAAAAAATAGCTAATTAAATTTTATTCGTTTATTAAATCTTTGCCAGCCATGCACCCTTTATTTTATCTTACAACACCTTTGCACCCACTACCTTTGACTCTACTTGAGACAATAAATGCTACCTTTCTAAGAGTGCGGCCCTGTATTCCAGTTGTCAAATAAGTTGGAGACAAGTTAGTAGTGGAGTGCACCTGTACCCGGCGGGGTACGGCGGTACCCCTCGGTAAATAGTTTTTAGATTAGTTGGTATTGTTTCACGTGTACCGCTGGTATTGGTATTGGAGCTCTAGAGTATTTGTTGGCAGATAGGAAAAGGCGGGGTTTTCTTTTTAGAGAAATAGTTTTCCTTTAATAAAGAGTGGTCCTTGGCAGCTCTAGACAGAGAGAGGTGGAAAGAGAATAGCGAGGCCTTTGCCCAGCAGTGGGACATAATAAATTACAGTTGTGTTTTTGATAAACGTTAACGAAAAAAAAAACGGTGCAGGCAAGCTCGTAGAAAAGGCGGACATCAGAGAAACAGGACATGTCCCAGTGTATAGTGGCTGAAAGGAGTTTCACAAAATCAAACATGTACTTAATAGTGGCTGAAAGGAGTTTCACAAAATCAAACATGTACTTAACCTAATTTCTATAAGGATCTAAGTGACTTAATTAATGCATTGCTAACCTTTTTGCTCTCCTTATGTATGAGGCGTATGATATAAATTATTATTTACATTATTATCCTTATTACCAATTAGATCCGTGTACATAGCGTCTAACGTTTCATAAGTGGCCATGTAGGTTTATGTGAAATAAAATATTTTGATTTTGATTTTATACTTAGTGGATGAGTTGAGAAAACTGAATGATTTGATGTGCACACACACTTAGCTAATTAATCTTTTAAATGCCTGCAATATTAAAAAAATATATGAATGTAAATATGATAGGTACGTTAACACAAGAAACTATTTTAAGTCAAATCTTTTCTTAAAGCGATATTATCGAATTCCCAAACAATTTTTGATTACCAAAAAAATATATACCGTCTGTAAGGACACGCGATCCATTCTGTCTCCGTGACACGCCACATTCGCCGATACTTCTATGAGTATGTACTACATATTGAGCGCCTATCTCGATAATTACAACACACTGTTGAACTCTCGTAGGCGTCGGGTTGAAACAGAGGGGCAACGGGGGGAACAAGAGGGGGAGGGAAAAGGGACGTGTCGCCAGACGTATGAATGTTCGCCGGACATCCCGATTTTCGTTCTACTAAGCTCCCGGGAATATAAACAGACATGAGACAAATGTACAGACGCCAGCACATCAAGCTACCCGAAACTGTCAAATTTTCCCAATCAACTTTGAACCTTAATCTTCAGCGATAAAGTTGAAATTGAAGAATTTTGACAGATTTGTAGTTGCTTGATGTACTGGCGTCTGTACAATGGTTTTGCTGCTACTTTGCTTTTGTTAGGTGAATGGGGGTTTAAGAGAGTTAGGTTTATTAACAGAAAGAAGTACTGGAGCTTACATGTTCTAAAAATTATAATGTTGTACCAAATATTACTTAAATTATGCAATTATTTTCAGTCTCCCTACAAAATCTTTTCCACATTTTATTTTTAAATTTAATTAATACTTCTAACAATGATATTATTAATAAACTGTCCTATATAAAGCGTCTCACCCGGCTATAATAACAATCTTAGCTAGAGGGAGGGTTAGGGGGAGTTCAGGCCATGAATGGCCTACCTCTACGGGCCGCGGCCGGTATAAATCGCACGCACGGTTACCCGGGCGTACCGCGTCGGGCCACACCGAACGGTTATTTTTAATGGGCTCTTTAATGTGGATTTTAATCAAAATAATTGTTGAAGGTGTGGGGATATTGGTTTTCGTATTTTTACGATCACTCAATGTGCGTAGGACTTGACCGTTAGTACGTAGGTAGATGTACAGACGAGCCATAAACAAAGTCAGTAAAAGAATTTTATCGAATACTTCTGCTGATCTTCCTGCTTGTTGCACCTTCTAGAAGTTATAAGTCAACAACTGAAAGAAGTCCGACAATCTCGAGGGTTTTCGTGCAAAACGCATTAAACACAAGTTTTTCGAAGCTGCAAACTTGGCAACATCCCAAAAAATCAGTGCAGTGCAATTTTTTGCGACCTACGACGTTTATTATTTCGTTAAAAGTGCAAAGGAACACAGTATAGTGCAAGAAATCAAGCCTGACTTTACTGGAATTCCAATATATACCATATTGGAAACTCATTGATACAGCACTTTTTGAGAGCATAACACACGCTTTTCTCGACAAGGCAGTATCCAAACTACCAGCTAGATAATAAGCTAGATAGATAAGAATCCCAGCGAACGATTTTCAAAATAGATGTTGCATAAACTCTATTCAGCTTCACACAATGTTAAAAAATGCGCATATCTTCACTTCGCTTTCCCTCACAAATCAATGCCCAAACAAATAGACTTAAGGCGATTCCTTCAATTCAGCCCGTGCAATTCAAATTTTCCTACTTTTTTAGCAAATTGCAACATTGTGTGTTTTTCAAAATTCAATAAGCAACAGTACATAATCAGCCTATAAAGTTCCGACTGCTGGGACACAGGCCCCCTCTCAGTGAGAGGGAGTGGGTCGTAATCCACCACGCGGGCCTATTGCGGGTTGGTATCTGTCACATTTCTTCGAATTTTTTGTTCTTGGACATGCCGGTTTCCTCAAAATGTTTTCCTTCACCGTTTTGACAGCAGTGGTGATGGAATAATTTACACAAAGTAAAGCGCCTGTCTGGGTGCGAACCTACGACCTACAACTCGTAAGTCGCGGCGACTGATGATCAAAAAATATACTGCTAAATAGTAATCATTAAAATCTTCAATTATGCCCCGGAAATTATAACAGAAATCATCATGATTTCACGAAATGCTTCCCATAGACATCACTTCGAGAGCTATTTAAAAAAAATCCGGTAGCGATTATTACTTGATTCAAACTTCCTTACTTCTATGATTCTTGTGTGTTGCCAACATTAACTTGTGGGGTGGTCACTTGTTAACATAAGACCCTTCAAGCGATGAGCAATATAATTAAGTCGTAAATTGGGTAGTCAATAAATATTGAGATGCCGTCATAAATTAACAGTGCGGTGGAGTGGTTACCGGCTTCGTCGATGAGAATTGTTTAGTTTAATTATTATTGTTTTGTTATGATACTCCGGGAGTTCGGGCAAAAAGCTAAACAGTTGATTATTTATTAGCATTATGGATTTATGAAGTACCTACCGAGCATAAATCTATTACAGAGTATTAGGGATTCACAACGTACTTTGAAGTAACAGAGTGGGTGGCATATCTAAATAATTATAGAGTACAGTATGAGATGAGTATGCGATATCATTAATACCAAAAGTAATGTTGTTATTGAAAAAACAACAAAAAAAAACAAAAATCCTAGCTCCAAATAAAATTCAAGTAAATGTTCTGGAAAAAACCTTAATTTCGAAACCTAATAATTATAGAAACTTAAACCACACCTACCCTTACACGTAAGCGCGTCATTTATAACATAAACCCTACATTCTGACGTCAAACCAAATCTCCTACTACGCTACAATACCTACTTATAAACTAAGAGCAAAATCTGTCGGCAGAAGCAACAGCCAAGGGGGGCGTTGTCATGGCAACCGCTCGGGCGAGCCACCTCAATTTTTGCCCTAGTTACTGCCCGGCGAACGATTTTGATACAAGGCTCAGTAAAGCGAAGGGCATGCCAGTCAGACTGCATCGATTGGATGTCTTTACGTCTTGTCTGTCGGATTTTAGAAGAGGTATTATTTAGTCTGGTTTGTTTTAGGAATGGGTATTGATTTTTCGGTGAAAACAACGCGCTGCTGGGACACAGGCTGCCTCTCTTCGAGAGGGAGTGAGCTAAAAATTTACCACGCGGAGCCAGTGCGGGTTGGTAGATGTCACATGTCTTCGAGTTTTTGTTGTCCTAGGACTTGCCGGTTTCCTCACGATGTTTTCCTTCACATTAATCCTGACTGCATTTGAACCAACGACCTACAACTCGTAGGTCGGGGCCATTACCACTAGACCACCACAGCTGGTGAAAGTAGCGTTGAAAATAATAAACTTTGTGCCTATTGTTATATATTCAGATCGTTTTGTGATCGTATATAACTATGTAGGTAAAGCTATGTATGTAAAAAGGTGCCATTAAAATCCTTGACTTATTATTTAAAGAAATTTTATTTTCTGGTTCCATGCATTATTGTTAATTGTACCTTTATTATGTGTTGTGCTATGTCTTTTATGTGCACTGAATAAATGTTTTATCTATATATATATATATATATATATATTATATATCTTTCAGACCTTGGGACGTAAGTACCAAACCCTAAGAAAAGACACTTCAATTTTAATAATACTAAAAATATTATTATGACTAGCTTTTCAAAAGAATGACCTAGATAGTCCCGCCGTGGTTCACTGAGCCGAGTCACAGAATATCTTCTTCAACATTAATATATAAAAGAAAGTAATTAATCTAATTACCGATTGAGACAGAGATTCGTTCAAAAATGAAAACGTCTAAGTGCCAAGGATCTGCCAATAACGGGGGAAATTAATTATGGCTAATTACAGGCTTACATTTTTGAACAAAAACTTTGATAGCTCTAAGATAAATTATACAATATGAAACCTGAAAATTATCTACTTTTAGAATGTTTTCTTTCTGAAACATAAAGGTTTCTTCTGTATGTATGCGTTCACCAGCACAAATGAGTTCATTTATGGAATGGCCACATAAATACAGTTTTGAAATTGGTAAAAAGTCACAATTTATTCAATCAATCTGCCTAGTTTCCCAACTATGTTGAGGTCGGCTTCCAGTCTAACCGGATGCAGCTACCTGGAGCGACTGCCTATCTGATCTCTATAACCCAGTTTGTAGGTAATACGATACTCTTTGGTAAGACTAGTTGTCAGACTTTCAGGCTTCTGACAACCCGTAACGATTGTCAAAGATCTACGAATAACAACCGGGACCAACGGCTTGACGTGTTCTCAAAGGCACGGAGGGGACTCAGTTTGTAAAGATGTTCACCTATCCATGGACCATCCTCGGCAAACGTAGCTTAACCTGATCGACCGACCCGTGCTACTGTTATTACGTAGCCACGGCCCTCAATCGAAACCGCAATCCATGGAGTAAAACGAATTGCCCAGCCACTGCGCCAACCTACTTATTTCATTAAAATTACTTTATTATCATAAAATAAGAGCCTTGGACATAACATTTACCTCATAAAAATGAGCCCAAAATTAAAATAAAACAACTTATCGAACAACTTAAACTCAACTCGACAAAACCGTTCAAAATTCACAGCTAATTTCCGAAACAACAACGTGTATCTGTACAAAGGACCATAGCATCATAACAGCAAAGCCTTGCTCAAGGATACGGCCCAAAACTCCACAGAATATGACTCGAAGTAATCCTCAAAACACTAACCCCTACTACCATTCTACTATTAACATGTCATCTAAACGATTATCGTTCTATTCGCGATCCAACGCTGCACAAATGCAGTCCAAACTTGAATGCCCCGCACAAAACCCGCAATGTACACCAATCTCTCTTATCTAATCGTGTTTGAGCGTAACTAAGCTTAGTGGTAGAAATAAAATTTAATTAGTAAAACTCGGTTTTCGTGTTCAGTTCAGGTTTTAATGTCGTTAGTAGTGTGTATAAGTTGATATCGTTGGTTGTTCAACTAAGTTGTTCGGATTATTCTAGAATGTTTGGCAGCGCACCAATCAACATTTAATATGTGTTTTACTCGATGTTAGAGTATTTGCTTTGCTTTTAGAGCCAAATGGATCAATTTGAGCTGCTGTTTTACTTATTTTTGAGCTTTATATAGTGATGAATATTTTAAACTGATTTTAATTTGTAAACTACCGTTTTAGCTGCATTTCTGCTTATCCTATTATACTAATACATAACTTCGAACAAATGCAAAAATGCACACATATTTACATGTATCAAACCACGTCTTACTACGAGATACTACGCCGTAGCATTGACAGCTACGCCGTAGCTGCTACGAGATCTGAACAATCATTGAACGTCAAGAATTCATTTAGATTAAACAGAACCTCTGTGCTGCTAACGAGGGGGGGGAGGGGGGAACGGTTTTAATTAATTATTTTTACCATGGCACTGATGTAGCTGATGCACGACTGTGTTTAATGAAACTTTGTGTTGTTTTAAAGCCATTTGTGGGATTAGAGACAAAGTTGGATTATTTAGGAGTTTTAAAAAGTTGGTAAAACCCTACTGCAGAGATACATTTCACTGAACTCTAACATTGAATTTCAAATCCTCGGTGAAACATAAAAAGAAAGGTAGAATGAAAAATGCAACCCTTTGATGCAAACCCAATTTTACTTTTCAAAACACCTGCCACGAAACATGCGAAAGCAAAACTAACAAACACAATTATAAATCCTCAAAAGCGAAAAAACTTCAAACATTTCCAAACAGAAAAATAGGAGCTAAATCCTACAGAACTCAGAAATCGCTTGCTACGAACGCAATCAACAAAATAGTGGAACACGCAGGGGTGTCAGTTTCGAGGAACATTCGGAAAAACTAATCAACGTTAAAAGGCAACGCTGACATCCCTGACCGGGCTTGAAAAATGTAGCGATTATACCTGCCCACGTAGCGCGTAGGCCGTAGCGGAGTGCTACGGCGTAGCTACGTAGACGCTACGGCGTAGCAATTTGAGTGTCGGTATTGGATTTTGTGAAGTAAATGCGTTTTTGTGAAGTAAATAGAGGTGCAATGTAATGAAAAAGGTGGTTTATTTTATGTGGCAGAGGCACATTGAGTATACTGTAGGACTATAGTGAATGATCTCTTTCTATTAACTCTTTGTCAAAAACCGTAACGAATAATTTTGTGAACGAATGATAGGATTATTCGTAGATCATCATCTGCCTAGCCTTTTCCCAAACATGTTAGCGTCGGCTTCCAGTCTAACCGGACGCAGCTGAATACCAATATTTATCATTCGTAGATAATGTTTCTAATTTATTACATGAGTATTCCTTGCACACAGATGCTATTATACCAGTTATCATTCCACATCACATTACTTCAAAATTACTACGAAAAATAAGCATCAAGAGACAAAAGCCAATTATCGCACATTCGTAGTACAACGCTACGGAGCTACGGTGCTACGTCGTAGGTTAAATTAACTATGTAAGCTAAACAATGAAAGCTAAAGTATAAAAAAAAAACTCTTCAAGTATTGGAATTAATGGTGACTATTGTCTTTAGTCTAGTTCATCATCTGCCTAGCCCAGAATTCCAGTATTTTACATGGAGCGACTGCCTATCTGACTTCCACAACCCAGTTAATGGGTAATACGATATCCATTGGTAAGACTGGTTGTCAGACGACGGCTTAACGTGCTTTCCGAGGCACGGAGGGGTCTCGGTATGTAAAGATGGTCACCCATCCACAGACCAACCGCGGAAAGCGTAGCTTAACCGGATCGATCGACCTGCGCGGCTGTTATTGTTTGGCCATGGGCCCCTCACGGGCCCTCGGGCCTGTCTTTAGCCTAGTTATTTGTAGGAAATTAAATCATATTGAGGCTTCGATCAGTATTGAGACACGTTTCGTTTATCTAAAACATGAAAACTCCTCTCATTTCTTTAAAGTTGTCATCTTTCACTCTTAGATGTCACAATGTTGGATGTCAAATTTTGACGATACGGTTGGCGCAGTGGTTGAGCGATTGACTGCTGCGCAGCATGTCGCGGGTTCGATTCCCGCACGGAACAAATATTTGTACGACCTACAAGTATTTGTTCCGGCGTTCGTTGTCACTAGTACCATTAACAGTTCCATGGTGTAACTACTGACTGTTTTTTTTTATCACTAGTTCCATTTTAAAAGAATCTGAAAATAATGGAACTAATGTTGAATTTGTTATCACTAGTTCCATTTCTAGAAGAATATGAAAATAATGGAACTAATGTTGAATTTGCAAATATCACTAGTTCCACATTATTATTTTAGGCATTTGCATACTATAATATGTATGTATTTACAAAAAAAAAATGTATATAAGTAATTTATCAGCCATCTCGTTACCATAACACAAGCATTAGGTTGCTTAGCTTGGGACTATATGTATGTATTTTTATGTCACAACTACATAAATGAAGACTTAGAAAGGTAATTCAAAATAGTTTTACATATTTTATACAAAGCAAAATAATATTTTACATAGAAACTAGTTAATGATTTATGCAAAGTAAAGATTAAAATGTAAATTATTTGCGCTCGGAATAATAGTGGAGGTAAAAGTTAGGTCACAATATTGGCTATTATATTCAGATGGTACTTTATAATAAATAGTTGTGTGCACAACCTTTTCAACCTTAATCTATCTATATACTAATAACAACGTTTTTGTTATTTTTGTGTGAACGCGCTAATGGCTAAACCAGCCGGATTAGAAAAAATATTATTGCAATTTGTTAGTTTGCTAACATATTTGAGTCCTTTGTTACTTGCATATTAAATATAAATAAATAAATAATTCTATTCTTGAGGAAGATTAGAACCAAGAGCACGGGCAGGCGATGCGATGCGGTGGGTGGCGGCCAAAATTTCACGACAACGAAGTCGCGGGCTACCTAGTTGAAAATATGTAAAGTTTCATAATTGCTTGTAAACATAATACTCTGAATATCAACGACTCACTGTAAAAATTGTTTTTTTTGTCATCAGAGATGCTGAAAGATAAATGTTTGTATTATTTTAATGAGCGCAAAAGCAATGTGACGACTGACAGACCAAAAATAAGAGCAATAATTATAGGAAACAGTATTATTTATGCTACTCAATTCCTGTTTGATAAACCATCAGTTTATAAAACACTAAACTGGCGGTGCTGCATAATCAATATGTTTGAAGAACTAATAAATTGTAATTAATGACTTTATTATTTGTTTTTATCACCATCCGGAATCAAACACTAACAAAATTGTACAAAAACACGCTCCAATTAATCTTTTGAGTCTCAAAAAACTCTATCGACATGTTCCCCACAGCGTGACAAGTTACAAATGCGACGTGGCGGGACACACTCGCGTCAGCGTGCTCCGCTGGAACACGTTAGAACATGTCTCTTTTTTGCACGGACCGCTAAACACGCGTTTTAATAAAAGATAAAAATAGAAAGATAGTTGCGTGCTTTGTGTTGTGGGAGAATGTCCGGTGGGAGTTATTTAGAAGTTATTATATTATATAACATAAACTCACGCCTTTTCCTCCATGGGGATAGGCAGGAAGTATAGCAACTCATAATAGAGATATAATTGAGTTATTATTATTTAACGAAATATATTCTAGTTGTTAATAAAGTACCTCAATTGATATGAAGACTAAATAATACAGGTCAGTTTCGTTGACTACTGCAGTCTACAAATGTGACTAACTTTTATAAGAAAGAATTTATAAAAATAATAATTTATTTGCTGATAACACAGGTTTTACGGTTTTATGTAGAAATTGGTGGTTTATGCACAGTCGTTTCTTTTAGATATGTTGTTCAGTTAATATATAACACATCTATATATTACTGTAAAAAAAAACTTCATCCTTTTTATAAAGCGTGTCGATTGCAATCTAAACTGAGTCAGCCCAGAACATTGCTATACCTCTAATAAGAGTAGTGTGTTTCACATAGTTGTCTAAAGAACCTACATGAGAAACAACATTAAATTATGCGAGAAAAACATAGTTCAACGCATCGATAGGTCCCTTTTGCGGCGAGTCTTTTATATCCATTCTCATTCATCGCTAACTAAGATTAATGCGGTGCAATCTGTCTCGCTGATAACTATCTATGACACAGATTATAATCGTAAGGGATGGGTGGCTCCCCGCCATTTTTCATAGAATAGAGAGCCGAGAAATGTTACAGAGCAATGGAGGAAATTATGACAGAAAATGGACGAAGCTGTGGGAAATTCATATTCAGTGATGTTATTTTTTTGTGAAACAAATTTATGGTAGATAAGGAAGGACTCTACTTAATTGCAAAAAATTAATATTATTATAAAAATATTCAACTTTCGCAGAAAAGAAAATGACAACTATAGCTGCAGGCACTAAGTCTTTATCTAATAAAACACTGACAACAATAAAGCAACAAATTAAAGCTTGACAACATTTAAGAATGTTAAAAAAACGCAATTTATAATATTATTATTTTCCACATAATAATTATTATATTACCACTAAATAAACCTATCAAATAAAGAAATTGTATTATGAAAGGAAATAAACTTCCATTGAAAGTTACCCATTCAGAACATACTTCAATAATGTACCAAGAGACTCAATATCTTTGGTTATTGGCATGAGTATCCAACTTTGAAATAAGTATATAACATTTGAGTTCAATTTGTTTCGGCATGTACCTCGCTAACGTTTACGTAAACTCACTTCATCTTTGGATATTCATGTTTCGTCACCGAATTTCATGGTTGATTCTATTATGTTTCAATGGGTTTTTATTTGTAAAATGATACAAGGCGGAGAAATCCGCATTTTTTATTATTAAAGATACGAATCAATAATATTAAGAAGATTATGGAGATGTTTTCTACCTTGCAGTAACCATTGTGGTAAATTAAAATATCACCCAACGTTTTTGTATGAAGAAATGCGTATAGATTCTGTCGAAGAATACAAAAAAAAAGTTTCAATTTAATATTTTAGACGTCAAAAATCAAATTCTTCTCTTCTTGTTCCCACACACTATGGTCTACATAATTATGTATATTTCTTTTCATTTCTCCTTTCGCAGCTCTGCTGGAAGAAATATCTTAAGAAAAAAAAAGTACCTCGTACTCAATACTAATATGTCTTATCTGTATCCATTTCACTGTGTGTACCTATATAATAAAATAAATAAATCAATGAAAAGTAATTTTTAGGGTTCCGTACCTCAAAAGGAAAAAACGGAACCCTTATAGGATAACTTTGTTATCCGTCTGTCTGTCAAGACCCTTTATCTCGGGTATGCGTGGAGATATTGAATTGAAATAAAAACTTATTTACTCAGGTCTACAATCCCTTGAATCTGTGAAAAAATCAAACTTCTAACTTAACGTAACAAAAAGATACGGCCGTTTATGCTGCTAAAAATGTATATTTCGACACTCTCAAGGGAATCAAAAATTATAGGGTACCTACTTCCCGTTTACCTAGAATAATGAAATTTTTCAAAAAGCGATATCATGTATCACAAGTAAAGGAAAAAATCCGATATTCGTAAATTTGTAGCTACAAATTTGTACGGAACCCTCGGTGCGCGAGTCCGACTCGCACTTGAAAGATTTTTTTACCTATAATTTACATTAAACCCAACAGCCGTGGTGTCACCACTACAACCAACTCAATTATTACTGAAACCACTCTATACATCCTTTTTAAAACTCGCTACAAAACACGTGTATCCAAATGCGACAACCCAAAGCCCTCAAGCATTAGATCCTTCCAAAAATTTATTTTCAAACCCATTTGTGTAGGAGCTATACATCATTTTCTGACATTAATTATTATTTCACAATATTCTTAAGAGCCAGGAGCCTGAGAGCCTCGCGTCAAACACGGCACAAGTCCGACAAATTTTACTATTAAGTTTTTAAGTAAGTATATGATTAATGACTTTGCAATGAAAAGGGGTTCACAAGTTAAATAGGTTTCTTTGTACGAAACATAAAATAAGGGTGCGTTAAGTAAGTTGAAAGCTTTGGATTTGTCAAGAAGAGTTTGAGTATAATCAGCCTATAATGTTCCTGCTGTTGGTGCACAAGCCTCCTCTCTGTAAGAGGGAGTGGAAGTTAATCCACCACGCGAGCCCAGTGCAGGTTTATAGATGTCACATGTCTTTGAATTTTTGTTTCTAAGACATGCCGGTTTCTTCACGATGTTTTCCTTCACCGTTTCGAGGGCAGTGGTGATGAAATTAAATATACAAATAGTGTCTGCCAGGTTTCCAACTCACGACCTACCCACCTACTTGTAAGATACCACTGCCGACTACTCACTTTGAGTTGAGTATGATTTTCAATTTAATCCTTAGATAGATGGATACGGTTCTCTAGTCTGTTTGGTAAGTTTCGACGGCTAAACTACTAAACCGATTTACGAAGCAGAGATATAGCTTCTTAAAACGAAAATAACACAAGGTAGGTACACACGGCGACACATCAAGCTTATACATTTCCAGTTTTAGCTGACCTTGCATTGTGTTGGTTTTTCGCACAATCAGAAGTCAGCTTATACCGGTTATATAGCTTGATGTGTAGCCGTGTGTACATATTTATTTAAAAAAAAATCATATCACTGTTATTTCATGCTGTACAAAGAAGTATGTAAACAAAGTAAGATGTTCTACCAAAGATTGCGGTTGCTATTATTTGATGTAAATGCCTACTGAAAACAATTTTTCGAAAAGATCTGTATACTTCCACTTACCTTTTATATTTAAACAACAATATCTAGGTAAGTGCAAAAACCATATTTAATAAAAATCCCTTTACTTATTCACCTTAGAAAACAGACAAAATATGTCTTTTAATATAGTGAGTAATAATATAATAGAGAGGGAAACACCCCGCACGTGTGTGTTAGTTTCCAAGCTATTCGCTTCAGCATTTCAAGGTAATAAAGTGCGAGTGGAAAGGTTGAAAAATGCATCGGTACATAGAGAAATGTGATAAGAATTCTGCTGGAAAGATGATTATTACGTTTCGTGGAAATGAAGTTTAGAATAAGAAAGCAATCGTTTGACAGAAGAAAACTTTATGATACTGTACGTGCCTTTATAACTATCTGGCGGTTCTGAGTATTTTGTTATGGCCTACGCAAATGTCCTACAAGATCTGGTAGCGGCGTGTGACGGGTCGTTGAGCTCCGTAAAATAGTGGGTTGAGCTACACGATGAGTGACACGATGATTCTTTCTTCAAAAGGCCTTTCCAGACATAGCCCTGCATTGTTAAGACTTACATACAATTCTAATAATTTCATGTTTTGACTTTAAAAGAGACTATGACCTCTGAGTTTGTTTCGGCATTTCTTCTCAGAGTAGTCTCCTTCTAGGAGGACGCGCAGGCTCGTGAAAGATAGAAGGAATGGAGAGAAGCCTTTTCCCAACAGTAATACAGGTTAGTAAAAAAAATATAACACAAATTAAGGTGTCAGAAAGGCATAATAGCATTTTCGTTAAAACGTGATTAAAAACAAAAAAAAAACAGTATTATTTCTACCAAAGAAAGAAATATTCACCCAAGAAATACTTGGAAACATAAGAAATAACCTTTCACCTCGCTTCAATATAACGTCACAACCTTTATCCACGTCACATACATTCGTAGTAAACCAAAAACAACACACACATTAATAACAAAATCCTACTCACAAAGTAATAAAAAATAACACAGGTCGTAATATAAAAGACCTTTGCCCGTTTACCTCAGACGAACGACCATAGACACGGGACACTTTATGACCAATAACTGGCAAGATGGCGGCGCGCGGGAAATTATGAAGTGGCCGAGATTTATCGTGTAGTGTTTGTCTTCAAGGAAATCGGCGACACTTGTCCCCGATGTAAGTTGGGAAAGTATTTATTTAGGTATGTTATGCGAAGTTTCCTGGCGACAAAAGCAATATTCGTTCTTAACCTCACTTTCGTTGTTCGTTGTCGTGTCTGCGTCCTTGTGATAATGTTTTCGTGTTTGCTTGTTTTTGACGTTTTATATATGTTACTATTGCGAATAATAATTAGGGGCTACGAAAATTTAGAAATAGGTATTTAAATCTCCATGTCCAACCCAGAGCAGTGGTGGCCCCCACTTGAAAGTCGTGGGTCGGACCCAGGCTTGCGCTTTACTTTTTGTAAATCATCACTACTACTCTCAAAATGGTGAAGGAAAACATCATGAGGAAACCGGCATATTCTAGAACCAATAATTCGAAGTCTCTACCAACCCGCACTGGGCCCGCGTGATAGAATATAACCCACTCCCTCTCGAACAGAGGAGGCTATGTGTCCCAGCAGTGGGAACATTATAGGCTGATTATACTATGTCCAAATCGCAAATTATTCTTTACTAAGTAAAAAATTGGATTAAAAAGACGAATATAGCACAGTATTAACATAAGTATTCCAGAATCAATTCATAAGACATAAGTAACAGTTTTATAACTTCTGTTACAAAAACAGCCATTCCAAGAATACAGATCGCTTAAATTAACCAAAACTTTTAAGAACACGACTTCTTAAAATAAACTTCCGATCGAACGATGGCAAGATACGTCAATGCTAAATAATAAAGTTTATACTAACTTGGTCGGTTGACAAGAAAAGGCAAAAGTCTGCCATTGTTAAAGTATCTAAAGATTTCGAACATTTTTTTAAGTTGAACCTCATTTGCGTCTATATTCAGGCTATGGATGAATTTAAACTGTATTAAAAGTAATTATCTATTTTTACACATTTATATGGAAGATGTGCTGTGTGGTGTGGATGTGGAGGATTTGGTGTGGTGTGGGTGTGTGGTGGATGTGATATGTGTGTGGTGGGTGGATATTGGAATTAGGCATAAAGTTGTCAGGTAATGCAAATGTACCTTAGTCGCATTAAATTAAGCACCTGTGAATACATTTAAATTTTAATCAATATCAATTTAGCAGGTCGTGATCTGTAGTTTTTGCCTATCCCATGAGAAAAAGACGTGAGTTTATGCACAGACGCCAGCACATCAAGCTACCCGAAACTGTCAAATTTTCCCAATCAATTTTGAACCTTATTTTATTTATTTCTTTAATAGATTTTTAACCTTAAAGTTAAAAATCTATTAAAGAAATTTGACAGATTGTAGTAGCTTGACTTGATGTGCTAGCGTCTGTACATATGTATTAACTTTCCCTGTGAAAAGACTTATTTCGAATATGCATTGACATAATCACCTTCTCAACTAACATTCATTAAAAAGATCCATATCCACTCCACATTAACGGTCCTTCATCATGAAACCAATTAACAATAACTGCGTAATACATAACAATTATGTCCAACTACATAGGCACATCTAATTTCATACTCTGAAGACTTTATACACGCGTTGTATAATGAAGCTATAATTCAATTTAACTTAGGTAGATATACATAGTGAGGTTATTACACAGGGTGTATCCCTTTCTAGTTTGATCGAAAGTAATTAGAGGAACCCAGCTCGACCTTCCCTTCCTGTCAATTCCGCTTTCCATAGTTGTTTACGGGTACATCAGGAGATTTATTTCGTGTGTAAAAAGGCTTGTGAATTAATTAGAGATTGACTTGGAAAAACCAAACGAAGTCAAAAAACTATGGAAAGTTTTTGGTATTTATACTTTTAATTATACGTTTTCATTTTTATTTTTTTAGCCTATACTTTCCCATTGCTAGGCAATGGCCTCCCTTAAGACCGTCCGCGAAGTGATTTCCCACGCCGCCTCGAACCGGGCTGGTTCAAAAAACGTCGTCAAATAAAAAATTAAATTAAACAAGTGCCATGCCATAATGATGTACAGTCGATCTCACAATTGTTTTATTATCATAAGATTCAATGACAGTTAGTGAAGTTTCAAATTACTGGGAAATTTTGACTAAAGTCGGATGAGGTGAAATATACTGTCTTGCCCTATTGTACTTACTTGTTTAAAGCCTAAACATTCACTCTACTTCCACTGCAAGTGCTGACATCAAACACAACACAAAACCCTGAATATACATACACACAATAAAATTATACATCGTCCCAACCCAATTGCCTGGCAAGCATACAGAATCACTCCCCCTACCTACTCTCATGTACAGTCAATAAAAGAGATAAGTATGCAGGATCATCGGATATAGTTGAAGTTTAGTAAGAAACCAATGGATGTTGTCGACTGAAATTTAATTTGATAAATGAGCTGTTTATTCACTGTTAATAAAATTTAATTTTATTCAAGAACATTCGTGGGTTTCTTACTAAACTTCAACTATATCCGACGATCCTGCATACTTATCTATTTTGTTGACTGTACATACTCGTACATATTTGTTGAACCAAAGGCCGTTTAAGAGTGAAGTCAACAAAAGGCTGTGTTTCGGATAAGAGGAAATTTTTCCGGGGAAATGTTCCGGAGGTCGTATCTTAAGATACGGCTTTTTGGTCCTACGGGCCTTTGGTCGTATCGTGGCAAGTTATCTTTCGAAGGCGTTAGGGCAAGCGTTGATGGGCATTAGACTTGGTAGTGGCTCGGACAGATGATGTTATAATGGACAGGTGGCGTTTTGAAATGGATTCAGGTTTAAATGTCTAGTTTTGACGCACTGAATTGATAGTTGAAGATTTAGTCGTACAAATATTTTTGATGTGAAAGTTTGTATGTTTGTTACTCAATCACGCAAAAATGATAAAACGGATTTAGATGAAATTTGGCACACAGATAGTATATAACTTAGATTAACACATACTATACTATTTATTCCAGTAATACGTTCCTGTGGGATAATTTCCGACATTAGCGCGGGCGATGTCGCTGGCAAAAGGTAGTTAAGTACAATTTACTTCAAGATAATGTTTATTAAGTTTGAAAATAGACATCTTAAAGTTTTCATTTGATCGTTCTAGATTTTTCACGACAAAATGTAATGTAAAAAGAAGAAAGAAAGAAAGAAAAAACGTTTATTCGCGGTGAGCATGACGCAAAAAAAAGAACAAACACAAAAAATAATAAAAGGTAGGGGGGAAACATGCGTCACAATCACGCAAAACGGCCATCGCTCAGCACATGAAGGTACACCAGGTAGGTGGCGCATGTAGGTACACCTCTATCTAGCTAGCCCTTGTCAATAGGCGTGATTTTATATTACTATTAAAATAAAAAAAAAAACCCGGAATATGCAAAAGATACTAAAATGTATTCTTTATGTGAGTCAAAAGTAGACGTCGACCGCTCAAAATCTGTAGTCGGAAAAACAGAAAGATTACACATTTTACCAAAAAAAACTCGCCCACAATAAAAACAACAAGCACCTTTATGAACTTAAAACATAATTCAATGAAGTCTTTAACTACGAAGTCGTGATTACCCCCGAGGGTGACTCGTCACGGTTACTTGCGATTTTACACGATTCAGCTCTAATTTATTAAAGTTCCGACGACCAGGTAAAAGGAATTGGCTTAGACTTGACAGGAAACCCTTCTTGCCGTTTTTCCTGGTTCACGATTTTAATTAGGCGAAGAACCGTTGCGGTGTTTCTATGCATTTTAATAAAGTACGATACAGTACGAAAGTGCAGGAAAAATTCATTCTGAATATGAAAAATTCCAAGATCTTTAGTATGCAGCAGCGACATCAGAAATATTTACTTTCCTCTTTTTATTATGTCTTTTTCCGTACATAGTAGCGTAAAATTATATTACTGACAACTCAAAATACCATTCCTTTTAAGCATCTTTTATATTGCACAGCTTATTAAAGCTTGTTAAATGATAAATAATATTATTTTTGCAAGGAGCACTTATACACGTCAATCATATTTTAAAAACTAGATGAGGTCGACGTTTCCTATCTGACTACTCTGAGAAGAAAGGCCAAAACAAGCTCAGAGGTCACAGTCTCTAACAATTCGGAGCATCATTGATTCACGGAGAATCAATACCACCGAACCACTATTCAAATCTTATCACAACCATTAACATTATTATTATTAACACTCCAGCCGTCCAAACCCACAATTATTCACCTCCACCATCTTATAAATAAGCCGAGACATCGGAGCCAGGCATATATAAACAAAAGTACGTCATGCAAGATGCATGCCTTCCCCGAATGAATTATTTATACAGGTTAGCAGTCACTGCATTTCTGTACCTTGGTTTTATTTAACTGTGCATATCTCGGTTGGGTCTATTTATTTTGCACTGCACTGCATCGGATTGCTGTGTCATGTCGCATAAACAAGTCCTTATAGTTTCCTTTTTGCTATCGCGGCCATATTTTACACTTACGTGCATAATTATGGAGTTTGATAAGGTTCAGCTTCATAATTTCCTTTGGCTGGCTTTTAGTACGGCAATTTAGTTTTATATTGCAGGTATTCGTGTTTATGATAAAAATGGCGTTAAATATGATTTAGTTGGCAGTTTAAATGACTTTTGATTACAGTTTGTTTTTAAACACTAAGGTTAGGAATGACTATTAATAATAATCTCTCTCTCGTATATAGAATAACGGGCGTTCTAACCTTTCGTTGCCTTTCATTTAAGAAATTTTCTCTTTTTTCTATAAAAGAAAAACAGCTTTTCCGACAACTTCCTAACTGGGCTTTTCGATTCTACGTTCTGCAAAATGTTTTTCTACCATTCTGAGAAAATAAAACACACTAGATACGTACTACTGCTGCTTGAATGAAAATCAGTCAAACTTTTATATCAAAGTAAAACAAGTATCTCATTTTCAGCCAAAAATAAAACCAACAATATTTTTGAAAACACTGCGAATATTTTCAAAAGTACTGTCAGAGAATATTTCTCCTCTGAAAAGGTAAAATTCTAGTGTACGTACGAAAGAAAACCTGAGAAAAATTCTGGTGCTAAGCGTCTTAGTATATTTCCAACCTGTTGTCCGGGTCTGCGTGCATAGAAAACATCTTATTTCTTTTATTTTCGAGCGCATAACAGTCTGTACTTGACTGTACAAGTGTACTGACTTCTAAACTTAAGTAGAAGTCTCTGAAGTCAGTCTAGATAAAATCCTGCTACATTCTACGGTTAGAATGAAAGTGTTCTGTATAGCTAATAACTAAATACTTAATGCTTATTTATGACGTGTAGTCACTATGGGTGAAGTGTATGTGAATGCACAATGCCTGAAATAAAATGTTTGTTTTTTTTTTTTTAACTAACGAATCAGTAAGAGTCTGACACTCCCTTCCGCTCCACCCAGAGCGGGAGAGGTCATTTGACGGTTTCCCATCCTTAAAAAAAAAGGGGGAGTTCAGCATCATGTACCTCCTGAATCCATTGTAACAGTTTTTGCGTCAATGTCCCTGTCACCTTGTATGCACAATACTTTTCAATGGAATACTTGTTCTTCTTGTGAACAAAACAGTGAAAGCTGTAATAGTTATCAACAAAATCGTATCGAATACACGAACTAAAATATATTTTCCAAAAAATTGCGTACCTTATACAACAAGACCTTCGTAAAACTCCTCTTTTGTCACACACGATTCAAATAAATCCCCATTCAAACTATCAAAGTCTCTTAACAATAAACTTTCTAACACATAATTTTATATTCAAATTCACTGTCATTCTTACCACTTGTAAAGCAAATTGGCCTACAATATCCCACCGCTTGCCAGCTACGTGGGTCCAACGGGTACCAACGTCCCTTAACAGCCCGCCACAGTAAGAGCTATTGTGTCCCGATCGATGTTATCACCCCCCTTCAACCCCCGGGGTAGGGGTGGCTTACAATGTTTTTAAATTGAAAATAGTTGTTCAGAGATTATTTATGCTTGAGACAATACTGTCTGGTCGAGATACCCTTTATTTAGCTTGGAGTTCATTAATTTGAGTTGCCAATCATTTTTGTGTTTGATGGGTCGATATTGTAAGGAGAAAGTGTATTCTTTCCTTATAGAATTGTACACTTAGGTTAAGTTAAGGCATATTGTAGAAAAGTATTAAAATCGATCCCGGCGGTAAGTGAAAATAGACAGCCTTTTATAATAAGTGATGCAAATAAAATAACACATCAGTGCGTCTTTGTTTAACATTTAATGATCACTATGAAGATAGTTTTTATGTTTCCAAGCATGTGACACTCGTAATCTATACAAATAAATAAAAAATTAAGTGTTTGTTTGTAATGTCAAAATAACAGCTTTTTACATCGATCAAATAATTTTATTTCTTTAAAATCTTTCTTCTCTTTTTTTCTCTCGTATGCATACTTGTTTTTCAAGCTCATTTTAGACATTGGCAATAGTCGAAATCGGCTTTGCTCGCCATTCATTACAAATTGAATAGAATAGAACAGCTTTTTACTAAATACAAATGAAATTATATACGGTACTTATAACAAAACACTTTTTTTTTTGTCTTTCTGATTGTTCAAGCTAATGTCCGAAACGGCTGGAACGATTTCGATTAAATTTTGTATGGGAATACTTTGAACTGAATGAACCGATTTTAATGAAACTTCGTACGCATAAGCAGGATGCATAGGTCAAAAAAGTTAGTAAAAAACATTTTCGAAATGTATTATTTAAAAAAAGATAACTGGAAATCACTGTTTCTATGGAAAATTTAAAACCGGAACACTATTTTCAAAACAAACATTCATTACTAACTTTTTAGACCTTTGTATCCTGCTTATGCGTACGAAGTTTAATTAAAAAGGTTCATTCATTTCGAAAAACTAGGGCTTGAATGTTTGTATGAAATGCCGTACGTCGTAAACGCTCTATTTTTTACAGTAACTGAAAGCCGCAAAATCTCAAACTCTCAAACAGAAATTTCCCAGACTCGTTAAACTCAAATCAAATCGAATAAAGCGAGTAGGTACTGAAAATCTAAAGTACCTACACGCAACGTTCAACAAAGGATGTTCAGAGCTCGAATCAAATTCATATGTAAACTTCGTACTGAAAAGTTGAACTTAGCTAAATTCATTTCCAAAATATTTATGTTCCCTTTGGTTTCCGTTTGAGGGATAAAAACTGTATTTCTACTTAAGTAGAATTTAGATTTAGATGAAACTGGATTGAATTTGAATGGCTTATTATTTTACTTTTGGTCTCCTGGTTGCAAGAGTGACTGCTGAGCGGTCCTGGGTTCGATTTCCAAGTCGGGCAAAAGTGTCATTCGGTTTTCCATTAGAAATTTCTCAGCAGCAGCCCGGAGTTCGGAAGTTGGCAGTATTATACCCCGTGCTTCGAAAAGTCGTTAGTCTTGCGCCTGATCGTCAAAAAATTAATATACACAGTCATACCTTTAACAAACACTATCTCTCTCCATAAACACGATTTTTTTGTTCGTTTTTTATTTATATACCTATACTTCATTGTACACCTTATTCAGCTGCATCCGGTTAGACTGGAAGCCGACCCCAACATAGTTGGGAAAAGGCTAGGCAGATGATGACTTCATTGTACACCAGAAAATACATAACAAAAAATACGATTACGATTTTTCGTCTTTTTTTTGCGGTTTTCTTTACACTTGTTTCATGAGTATTACTGTATATATTTTTATAGATATATATATATATTATAGGATATAGTTTTGTTTATATTTTTTTGTCGTGGATGGATGGCGCCACAGTACAGCTGTTCGCTGTCGCCATCTAACAATTTGATTGGTAAACGAATAATCATGTGATCGGAAACGCAGCGAGCTATACCGCTTGGACGCCGCCGGGGTCGCGGGATTGTTCGAAAGAGTTACCGTGGCCCCGGAACGCAAAGGACAAAAAAGGAACGTGGATGGGTTTTAGTCAGTAAAAGTCCGACACTCCCTCTCGCTCAACCCACAGCGGGAGGGGTCATTTGATGATTACCCATCCTTTAAAAAAAACCGCTAGGTTACGATCGTCGGTGGAGAGGATGCAGCGAGGGCTGGCGGAGAGACCGAGTATTGCGACCTCTACAGTCGACAGTTGAGCTCGGAAAGTCTTGGCAAACGCTCAGTACGTGTTTAACGCACTTGTTTGTTTCCGATTCACGTGTGTGTTTCGGTTATTAATCGCTAGTTTAATAAAGTATTCAAATTATCTTTGCTTTCGAGTACCCACTGCAGTGCCCACACCATTCTAAACTATGTCGGATCGTGAAGAAGACCCTATGTATCGCATCTCGGCCACCCAGTGATGCGACAATTATAATATGTTTTATCTATGCATGTATTTATAGTATGTGAAACTGGTACAGCACTGACTACCTGCAGTATTGTCTCTCATTCTTCCTTTAAATTAATTCAAAGATTGTCTTTAAAAGATCGCTTTTAGCGATAAGACAATCGTCTCACCTTACTTATATAAAATATCTACTATTTTTATTTTTCTATTATATTTTTTTTTTGTAATTTATTTGTTTTACATAATAAAGAGTATTCTATTCAGTAAGCTTAAAAAATACCTACAAATACAACTATCACGCTTGTGCGTGATGTTAGTTATATTCAGTATAATAATGTGTTAATGATCTACATAACAGCCTACACACGGCAATGTTTAGCTGCCATGTTTATTTTGCACCATCTGTCTGCACATATGAACGCCAATAGCCAATCAGTTGCCAACTGTATCCATTTATGCATGCATGAAATAAATTGTGACTAGGTTGATTGGCTGAAAAGCTAGAATCATGCAAACAATTGAATTTAAAAATCCATACTAATATTATAAATTCGAAAGTAACTCTGTCTGTCTGTCTGTATGTTACCTTTTCACGCCTAAACCACTGAACGGATTTCGATAAAATTTGGCAGAGAGATAGATTAAATCCCGGGGAAGGACATAGGATAGTTTTTATCGACATACCTTGCGGGCGAAGCCGCGGACAGAAGCTAGTCTATTCATATTATAACAAACTTGGAAAGCTTTCAATTTCATACTGTTTGAGAATGCTGTATAAGTTATCTGTAAGTTTCGCGAATAAAATAAAATAAAAATTAAATAAATTAAAGTAGCTTTCCGTATTCGTCTCTGTGACCGCCTTGTTATTTTAAACTACGCAACGGATTTTGATATAGTTTTCAACAGGATTTTGAGAATTTATTCCGGAAGATTTCGGCGATAATGTATTTAATTTTGATATAAGGGCTCGTGGCTAAGTAATAACAGGTGCACGGTTCGATCGATCAGGTAAAGCTACGCTTGCCGCGGTTAGTCCACGGGGATGGATGACCATATTCACATACCAAGACCGTTGGTCCCGGCTGTCATTCGTGGGTCTTTGCCAGTCGTTACGGGTCGTCAGAAGCCCGAAACTCTGACAACCAGTCTTACCAAGGGGTATCGTATTACCCAATAACTGGGTTGTGGAGGTCAGATAGGCAGTCGCCATATAAAATACTGCTATTCATCCGGTCGGGCTGGAAGCCAACCCCAACATAGTTGGGAAAAGGCTGGGCAGATGATGATGATAGCACAGAAATCTCGATGTTTTGACATGTCTCCAGATCAATACATTGCGCCCGTGAGAAGCATGCGCGGGGTTGATAGTTACTATTAATCTATCTGTATAAATAAAATAAAAAAATGTGGTGGATGCATAGGTGAAATTACGAGACGTTGGCGATAACTAAATATCGATGACAAACTAAAAAAGTCTGGAGGAACAGAGATCTTACAAGATCCACCAAGACCCAGCTTGTTTAAACACTGGTTTTCACTATGTTCCTACACGCTGCTGAGACGTGGACGTTGCGTGACGTCAAGAAGAAAAAGCTAGACGTTCTGGAAATGTGGTGCTGGAGAAGAATGCTTGGTGGGTATCATGGATTGAGTTTCGCACCAACACTTCTATACGCCAAGAACTCAACATCAAAAAGCGTCATCTGTTCTGGTACAAACGCGCATCCTCAAGTACTTCGAACATGTCTCGAGGCGTGAGGGCATGTTGTGCAGGGTAGAGTGGAGGGCACTAGACTCACCTATGACATCAACTGACCAAATTAAATCTGCAGTGGGCGATCCCTTGTATGAGTGCACAAAAATACCAGAATTCGGAGTAGGTGGCGAGAAATCGTGAGGCGAATCACATCAGCCAATAGACAAGAAACTACATGAGGACCATAACCGTCTGTCAGTCAAATAATAATAAACAATTTTAATATTTGAAGCGTGTTCTAATGGTGCACTATGGGATGTTTTAAAAACACAACCCAATCTGAAGAGCTAAAAAGGCCACTTTGGCAAAATCATAAAACAATTCATATAACGCAATTCATCTGATTGACAATTTCACACCTATATATCCCTGAAGGGTTAGGCAGAGGTGTACCTATAGCATTTTACGAATCTCCATACAAAACTGTCATACAGATGAATTGCGTGATATGAATTGTTTTATGATTCTGCCAAAGTGGCCTTTTTAGGCCCCCAGGACGGTAAAATTTATATCGAAATCAAGCCGCAGGCTAGCCATAAAAAGTCTTGTTAATTATTTACTAAGCTTGCCAGTTTAAGCTCTGGCTTATTGGCCATAAAAATAGTTAACGGACCCGTAAAATGACTAACATTAATTATGCGAGTTAATGATGGAAATACCTATTATAAAATATACCCTTGTTTAAAAAAAAAAAGTATATAAAAAAATTGAATAGTAAATCACGGGCGGCCATTTTTTATTAAATACCTACTTTAAAGTTTATCAAAGAAGATGTCATAAATATTGTAAGTTTGTTACAACTATCGTGTTGCCGGCCGCTAGGGCATCCAATTTTTAATAAGCCGAGATAACGGGTTTTTAAAGTTCGCGGTGTCTCGAGATTGGAAAAGTATTTTGAGTTACAAAATCATTATTATTATAGCTTAATGTTGTTTCAAGTAAAACTGTTTACTAAAACTATGGCAGAAAGTAACACCTTGGACTTGAAATATTAATACTATCGAACTATTTACTGAAAACGAAACTGAACGCATTGATTTGTTCCATACCTTAAGATATATTTTTTTTCGTTTAGTTCTTTCTTTCGCAAAGATTTCATAAAATCATAATTTTCAGTTATTGTTATTTTGTCTTCCCAGAGGATATTTTAAATATCGCATTTATAAGTTCTGGGCCAGTTAAATATATCTATTTAAGTCAGTAGATTTTTATAAAGAGGACACACAATCAAGTGATGCATGCCGTAAATAAAACATGACGGGATTATAAAATATATCAGCCAGTGACAGTTTATAAGTCCATCGCTCACGAACACCATGGACGGCCATTTTATTCAACCGCCTTTATTCTACGGCATAAGGGATAGTTATTTTAATACTGCTATTGATATAGCTGTTTATGAGATGGCGTTGATGGATATACACAAATGTGGAAATATAATTATGTTTGAAGCGATTACTTAATTATCTACTGAAATCGCGAGATATCTCCATATAGTTCGTGAGATGAAGTGGCCCGTAATACATCACGCGGGTCAGTGCAGGTTGGTAGATTTCAAATGTGTTCGAATTTTTGGATCTTGGACATGCCGGTTTCCTCACGACGTTTTCCTCCACAGTTTTGTCAGTAGTTGTGTTGAAATGATTAACACAAAGTAAATCGCCTTGTACAACTCGTAAGTCGTGTCTGTTACCACTGGGTCACCACTGATCTTATAGTTCGATTTTATTAAAATACTAGCAGCGCCCCGCGGTTTCACCCGCATAATTGTCGATCCTGTGGGAATATCGGGGTTAAAACTATCCCATGTCCTTTCCCGGGACTCAAACTATCTCGATACCAAATTTCATCTAAATCAGTTCAGCGCTTTAAGCGTGAAGAGGTAACAGACAGACAGACACACTTTCGCATTTGTAATATTAGTATGGATCTCAAAAACCCTGTATTTTACGATAGTACTAATACTATCATTAATAATCTTACCAACTTATTAAAGGATTCATTACCAGAGACTAATAGCTAAGTACATACACACAGCGTGTTTTCACTTACATTTAATTAGCAAAGTATGTACGGCTCGCTGCGGGGAGCATACAGTATAATGGCAATGCATAACTTATATATCTGTGTGTAAAATTTCATCAAATTCCGTTCAGCCGTTTGTGCGTGAACAAGGAACAAACATACAAACACACTCATTATTTTATAATATAAGAGTGATTGTATAATAAATAGATGAAATAAACGTAGATTCGTATCTTCAGCGTTCTGCTATTTCTGCCTACCCGGCAACCCCCATAGAAATAAAGCATAACTATATATGTATCTGGTTTATCTCAACCTCATTGGTAAATAGCGATGTGGGAAGGGCTCCAAAAAGATAAAAAATCTCCTAAAATATTTGTTTTAATAAAAAATATGTATACCCTTCTTTCTATACCAGTTTGGAGCCCATAAAATTCCGGAATAGGATCAGATACCAGCAAAAAAATCCTGCCAATATCGGGAAAATTCCGGGACCGGGATTATAGAATACGGGATTAATTGAAACCTTTTGTTACATAACACCGAAAAAAGCCTTTTTTTTATATCAATGTGTTCTATTCACTGCTGTTATTACAAAGGGATAACTCGTTTAGGGAATAAAGGGATGAGATAATAATTTATCGGTCATTTGGTTGCTCAATTCCGGGAATAGTTCGACGTAAGATTCGCTGTTATTATTTGTACATTGTTATATTTCTTAAGCCTAACAGAATCTGAGTGCTAGGAATCCTGATTCAAGTAAAATGATTTTTAGTGAGATCAAGCGACCTTTGATTTATTGATAACGAAAATATACCATCACGCCTGTATGCCTCGAAGGGTTAGACAGAAGTGTACCGATAGTACATAGCCTCCCACAAAGTGGACTATGACCTGGCGAAGGCCGCAGGAATTCGCTGGATGCGAGAAGCACAGAACCGGTTGAAGTGGAGGTGCTGGGGGAGGCCTATTTCCAGCAGTGGACATCTTTCTGCTGAAATGATGATCATGAACTAGTTTCTGATAAACCAATCGCTCTCTTATTTCACAGGCCTTATATTTATTTCAAAATCTGTTATTTTTACACAAAATTTCTTCGGTTTCCAGCACTATAAGGTGCTCCAATCCACAAGACCATAAACCAAGCAATTTATCTTTGGCAACATCAAATAAATTGAATTCCACCCTATCTACTCCTTGGAACGAGCTCAGAGACAAACAACCAACTATAAGCCATAAACAATAAGGAAATCCCCTACAGTAACCTGTAAAAATTATTTTGTGCCAAAATTGTGTCATGGTGTCTCTATTATTTTGCTATGCCTAGATTTAGGGCTGTCAAAAAATTGTTTTAAATATATTGAAATTTTAATTACGGATAGTGTGTTCGGTGCTTTTGGAACGGAACGGAATCCTTGGTAAGTAACCAATAATTGGAGCAGTGGTGGCCAGTGGTATCGACCCTGACTGACGAGTTGTAATTCGGACCCAGACAGGCACTTTACTTTGTGTATATAATTTCATCACCACTGCTCTAAAAACGGTGAAGAAAAACTTCGTGAGTAAACCTGCCATGTACTAAAACCAAAAATTCGGAGACATGTAACATCGACCAACCCGTACTGGGTCCGCGTGGTGGACTACAGTCCACTCCTACTCACAGAGAGGAGGCCTGTGTCCCAGCAGTGGGAATATAATTGGTTGAATATGAAAACCAATAAATAGACACAACAGCAAGAGAAATAGATCCTCCCGAATTGAGACTACCTCAGTAATTTAACAAATTGTGATAATTACCATTTTATTGTCATAAAGAATATGTATCAGAAAATTAAAAAAAACCATTTGGGTCGAGTAAGTATTGAAATTTTGATGATAATTATTCACCATTACGATGTTGGTCCTATGGAGAAATTTGTTCAGTTTGATTGTCTGTACCACACCCTTAAATACGAGTATGACTACACCTTTCTGATACTGCCGTATACTTTTTTTTTACTCTGTCAACCCTATTACATACCACCGTCACCAACATAAAATGCACGTGGCAGAGTAAACTGTAATACAAACCTTATATTACGGCGATGTGGGACATTATTACATTTCTTTATTTTATTACCCCCATTGTGTTCCGAATAAAATGTCTCAATGAATATTTTTACGTTATAATGTTTTCGACGAATGCCAAAAAATATGACTGACTATACAGTCAGTCATATTTTTTATTCCGGTATTCTCTGATGACGCTTTTTATTTTCGAAATAAAGTTCCTTTAAAATTATGGTATGTAAAATTAACAAGTCATATGCAGCTTGTATCGGAAAAGTATCGTTATATTTAAGGGGGTGGTACTCGTACACACCATCAAGCAGGTGCCGTAAATTATGACGTTTTAATGCCATCCTTATTCCAGTTTAAGAGAGAGACGGAGCTACACATGTTCGATAGCACCATCCTTTTTCCGCACTGGAATCATGATAGCATTAATACTTGCTTTAGCACGGCTCCTATACAACTTTCTCCAAAAAATGTGCTGCACAATTTTAAATCTGCTTCTTGTAAGCAAAACACATAAATAGGCAAGTTATAGTTACCTAATACATTAGCATTGCATACGTCTGAAGCCAAAGTTGGAATTATCATCTTGAACTATATGCAAATATTAATGCTGTTGATAACTCGTGCACGCGAACAATGCTGAAGTTTCCCTCCGCTCCGATTCAATACACACAATGACACATATTCACTACGTAATACCGATTTGCAGCGATTCCGAACTGTTCACACTTCAATACATTTCCTCTTAAATCGAAACAACTGCATTTATATGAAAATACGCAGAAAACGTCGGATGTATATAAATAATATAACACATAACATATCGCGTGTATTCCCCGAAGGGTCAGGCAGAGTTGTACCTATAGTAGCCCACATATCGCCAGTTATGTTTAAGTCCGTTGTAATAGGGGGCAAGCCCATTGCCATCTAATCCAGACTTCGGGCTGCTACCGAGAAATTCCAGATGGAAAAACCCAATAACACTTAGCCAGATCCGGGAATCGAAGCCAGGACTTCATGCTCAGCAGTAGCGCTGGCAACTAATAGACTGATGCAAAAGTATGTAAATATAAACACTTCACATCTTTGCAATAAACTTCTGCCATCTTTAACACAAGAATAAAATTATGATAACTTACTTTTTATGTCGAATATACCAACAAACAAATCGGTTTATCGCCCATATATCTCTTTAATGCTACATTAAATAGAAGATCGCATTACACATTTCATGTAAAAAAGCTTGGGCTTGGGTATTTTATCTAGAAATAAATTATCAACATAAAGAATTCTAGAGAGGTCTATTAAGTTTTATTCTGCAGAAAGGAAAAGAATATGAATTGAAAATGTTTTAAGAGCAATTCAAGTTTACAATCATTGCCATTCTTTAAAACTGACAGTATACCGGATATTGCGCGACAACACTGAATTTAAATTGACGAAAATAAGGAAAAACTCCCGAAAATAAAGAATATTCTTCTTATTTATCTTCGCACAGATGCAATTTTGAGTCTAATTCCCCCGGACGCATAAACGTTGCTTAAAGTTAGGTAAGTAGTGATTGTCGACGACTTATTACTTATTTGTAGTCATCGACTGTTTAACCCCTAGATTTACAACTAGATAACGCAAGAGCAACTACTTCGCGTGCCAAAAATCTCACCAGCTTAGGTACGTACAAAAATTTTAAGCCGCCACTTTCGCGCTCAGTCCTGTGCACTGCTGGCTGGGCGAGACGGGTGCCTCACGCGGCGGTGTCTTTGAATTAATTTGATTTTCCCATCACTAAATGGTGCTTGTGACGTCATAATAGGTAGTCAAAAAATGGCACGCTTGGTTTTCATACAGATCGTGATACTTGCGTTATCTAGGTTTATCTATATCTGTGGTTTAAACAAACATTTTTGACGTTAAAACATCGTTTACAAAGAAACCCCATAAACTTTTCTTCTCATAATGAAAACCCAAATGCCACTTTATATAACATAATGCATCTTAAAATTATACTCTCTCAAGAACCTAATTACACGCCAACACAAAAACCCAGCAACAAAACCGGCACCCCGGGACAGCGCCATCACTATTATCTACTGAGTACTGACAGTCCCGGCTAACGACCGAGAGGATCCTGCTGAAGTGTTCAACAATATCCCGGATCCCGGGCTAAAGTATCACGCTATACTACATCACTAACTATAGTCTGTAGCGTATTGTGTGTGTGTGTGTGTACACCACTTTGGCCTCTAGCTCAGCTTATATTAAAAAATAATGGTCCGTTCTCGATTCTTCAAGACCAATGGCGAGTTATAGCCGACCCTTGTATACAGGTGGTCAGGTTTCGGAACTTATCATAAAATTTATTTTACGAGCGCCTTGCGTCCTTTGAAGTAAATATAGTGAGTGGTTTTGTTTGGGCGATACACAAATGTTTTGGGACAAAATTACTGGTAAAATTTTTATCGTGTCGCTGGTGCTTTTTGATTTTCATTCTGGGTATTTTGGACCAGCTGGCGTGATGTGTTTTGGAATTTGGATAGAGAATGATAGTTAAGTACTTAGGCCCTTTCTACACGCACGTTTTTCTTGCCTTGCACGGTCGTCAGTGTTGTATGGATCACTATTTATTATTTTTTTATTTTTTTTATTTAACTACAAGTAACAAAGGACTCAAAAATGTCAGTAACAATATTTCTTAACAACTACGTTAGTAAACTTAACCAATCCAGTCTGCTCGCGATACAGAAGCGCATCTTTTTCGCATCGTAGAATAAAAGCAATCGACACGAGCTTCAGCAAACATCCCTGAAGCGCTACAGAAGCGAAACAGCCCCATCAACACCCGGAACGCATTATTATATTGAATGCGAAGGGCGCTGTACGATTTTTGAGTATAATCTACCCACAGGCTGCACGTGTAAAACGACTATGGAAGCTTGTTGACGGAGACGTTTTTTCCACGGCGCGATTTATACGCCGTACCGTAAAGAAGCCGTGAAGGGCAAAGATTAGAAAATACTTGGGTCAATACCTATCTAATCTCGCTCTAATTATCAACAAAAACGTACAGAGACAGTTTAACGTGCTTAGAACATAACCAATGATAAAACCGTTAGGCTATTTGTAACTAAATTGAAAAAAGGGAACCCATCGGAGCCAAGCAGCTAAGTGTCGGAATAGTCGCACAAAACTGAAGGCCCAACAGACTGCTACTTACAAGTTTAGACGTGTATTCCTCTAACACTACAAAAACATAATCCATATCATAGCTCACCTTCAAACAAAGAACTCAAAACCAACCTAACCTCAATATGAAACCGACTGACAAAAACAATAAACGCAACAAAATTCCAACTTAAAATTGCTCGATACTGCTCTTAAAGTGTTTGTAGCAAGACAAATGTCCCAACTAAAAGTATAGGAGACTTGTAAGAATTGGGGACATAAAAAAAAGGATCCCAAACGACCAATATTGAAACAAGAAGTCGGGTCTTTGGAAGTATGGAAGTCGCAATTGCTGTGTTATGGGCTGGAGTTGGCAGGGAATTTAGACAATCCCCATTCTATGACAGTTAGTTTTCCATTGCGTGTAGGTACACGCTGTACTAATATTGCAAAAAGGAAAGTTTTGTTTGTTTCGCAGGGATGGTAAGAAGTCGGTGGAATGTATCTGATTGATAGAAAAGTTTTTGTAGTAGTTATCCCTGGATAGGTTTGTCTGCAAGAAAAGGCAAGACAAATGTAGTACTTAATTTAGGTTTATTGGGAAACCCAATTGGCGCTCGGAAAAGGTCTACATATATCTACCAGATGACTGCAATGGATTAATTTGATAAATACCTAGTAGTGATAATAGCAATCAATATGTTATTGCATGTATTCGCTTACGTGGCCACAAAGTAAAGCTATGAGTAATTCAGATATGACCAGCATTGGTAAATAATAGGCTACGACATCCATTATTGAATAAAAAGTGTTCCTTTTCAAACATACATCCTTATGTATGATCAGTCTATATCACTGGTCTATATCATTTCCACTGCTAAGACACAGGCCTCCACTCTGTGAGATCCCTCTCCCGTAGGCCGTAATCAACCACGCGGATTGGTAAATGTCATATGACATAAAATTTTTGGTTCTAGGACATGCCGGTTTCCTCACGATGTTTTCCTTCACCGTTTTGAGAGCAGTTGTGCTGAAATAATTTACACAAATGAAAGCGTCCGACTGACAAACATACATAATTATGATCTATTATTATTGTAGCATATAATACAACACACAATTATGGTAATTCCACACGCCAAGCAAATACTCAATTTACAAAATTATATAAACAACAAACATGACTGTATGAGGCAGCGTTTCAGAACGGTATCTAATTTTATCAATAGCTCAATAAACGGAGTTGAAAAGAATGAGTTATAGAACAGGATTTATGTGATTTCAAATGCTTTTTTCTGCTTTTTGATTTTCGAACTGTCATTTGTTTAAAACTATATAATGTCAAAAACATGCTGAATTTACTATATGGTCCACGTGCGGCCTCCTTTTGTTAAGTGGCCTTTTTTTTAAAGTGGGTTAAGGTTCTCTTTTTTGAGAAGTGTAGTCCTGGTAAAAACAGTCTACTTTATTACACTTATTTATTGATTCAAGTACACTTATGCATTAAGTTATGACGATGGAAAGTTTTCTTAATATTGTGCGGTATCAAATTCGGTTGACAAAAGTGGTGATTATAGGTTATTCAATAATATACCCAGTCTATTAGAAAGGCCACGTTCGATACTAAACATTTATGAGCTGATGTGCTAAACTCAATCCCAATAATATAATGAATATGTGTTCCATCCCACGCCAGTTACAAGAGTGAACTTAAGTAAATGGGTCAAAGTAGCTCTTACCTAAGTGTCGACTGAGTAAAGTGCGACAATTTATGTGTACTATGTTCTTTACAGGAACGTTTTCTATTGTTGTTGGGGAAGACGTTTGGAAGCTGTCAAGTGCAAGGCAAAGTACTTTTCTAAAACAAAACGACTAGCAATTTTTTTTTTCATTTCGTAATCCAAAAGCCCGCATATTAGAAGCAAAATCTATAAAATATTAACAACATCTAATGGGTCTACGCAAAACCTTTTTCAATATTACATCTAAAACCAAATCAATTCAATCTAAAACAAGATGGCGGTGACGAACGCAAATCCATAGATAATATTCCACTTTTAAATATTTTCAAATATACCACGATTTCGTAAGCATACTTTATAGGGACGTCCCTTAGAAACCCATCTCATCTGTCAGGCCTTGGTAGATAGGGCAGAATTTGCATAAAACACTCAATATACCACGAATAGCTACGAATACGTATATTTCATATTCTATTAATGTTGCCGACTTCAAAGCGATCTTCGGGTACGTAGGACGAGCGTGTGATGAGCATATATTGTAAGTTGTCTTAGATATCCCTGAGGAATTGGCGGATTAGGACGTAAGCGGTGCAATATACACACATTGCTCTCTCTCTCGGAACTAATAACAGAGATTCGATTGGTTTAGTAATACTAAGGCAATAATCTCCTCTAGATTCCCAATTAATATGTAGTAAGACGACACTATTGCCTTACTGGGGCATTAAATAGATCAAAGGTGCAATTCTAGTAATTTTAAGAACGTTCACAGTCTGATCTCAGTCTCAATCTGTCAAAAATATCTCTAATTTCCCTACATTTTTTACAAGTTGTTTACATTGATTGTCGCTGAGATAAGATTGGGACTAGATTTCGAACGTTGTTAAGTAAGAGAATTGGCCTTCAGAATTGTTCCTCAAGTCACATTTCCCGATGTTTGAACTATTAATTATCAAAAGAGCCATCAATATGCAGTATACGTTTCTAACTGGCTAATAATATCAACACTGCTGTAGGCTACAGCAGTCCACTGCTGAACATAGGCCTCTCCAATTGCACGGCTTTCAGCACAATTTTCGACCACTATCATCCAGCTGCTACCAACAACCCTGCGAAGATCGTCGCTCCACCTAGCCTGAGGACTTCCTGGGGTCATATTACAAAGTATTAAGGTCATCATGATTCCAGACCAAAAAAGGGATGGTGCTAGCGGTCATGTATAGCTCCGTCTCTCTCTTACACTGGAATCATTATGGCATTAAACCGTCATAATACGGCCTCAGCGGGGTAATTGCGTAACACACTATCAGTAGCAATGGCTATTATTTTGACAATTGAACAACATTCATTGCGTTATTTACGTTGTTGAACAGGCAAATTTTTCGAACAAATAAAGCAATGGATTAGCAATATCCTTCAAAATGATTGATAGTCTGTTACGCAAACTGGGTGATGTTCTTAATACAAACTACTTAGACCCGCTTTTAAAGTTATTAACTAATAACTTTACCATAGTCATAAAGTTAAAAAAATACCTACCTTACAATCGCCGATTCAGATTTCGGTTTTTAGATACAACACAACACAGATATAAATAAATAATTGAAGGATAGATTACCAAAGACAAAAGAACAAAATGTCATCTTGAACATTGAGCAAAATGAATAGATGTAGCGGTGTCTACAACGCCACATGCAAACAACGCGTCATACTGACGTCACGCAAAATCCTGCATCTCGCAAGCAGAGTTTACTGCGCAACTAGCATAATATATATAAACGGCCCGACATAAATCATCGGGCAGTTGCCCGCTAGATACGACACCCGCCTGGTCGGAGGATCCTCCCTTTTCTATAGACTATGAGTGGTCTTTAAACCTCGTTCCTCATACTTCTTTACACACACTCAACAATTTCAAATAAATTATTGCTTCTTAGACACTAAACCAGCCTGTACAATAAATCAAATAAGTTCGAAATAATTCTACAAGAGACGGACGAGGCACTCCATCTTAAAACGGACGTATTTTATCTAGATACGGCTTCAGTGGGCGTATGATTGTTCTTTGTGTAGGCGATTTAAGGATTGGGTACATAAGTACCCGTCATAGTTACGGGTTTGCCCTTATTTTTTCCCTATTTAGTTAAGCAGAAAAGTACATAGAATTCGTAATATGGAAACGATTTCTTTTATGAAGGTATTATATAATCACGGCAATAGGGAAATTTTTTAAAAATCTAGGTTTTTCAGAAAGCTTTGGATGTAGGTAGTCAGGCACAAAGAATGACAATTGTGATTTGAATATACGGGCAATTTACGTTGGTCTCAAACCGGTGAACGAAAACACCGTAAGGAAATTTCCTATAACCAAAAAATCGAAGACATTTGACATCTACCAACCCGCACTGGGCCCGTGTGGTAGATTATAGCTCACTCCCTCTCGAAGACAAGTGGCCTGTGTCCCAGCAGGTGGGGACATTATAGGCTGATTATGATACTTTGGCATTCAATTTGCTTAACAATAAAGTTCCCTGGCTTTTTTTTTCCCTGACGTTCTTACACATAATTATGGTATGTACCTACTTGTGAATAGTATCGAATATTATTTGTTCAGAAGTTATTTGGATGACAATTTTTTTGGCAATGAGTGAAATACCTACTTTTACCTACTGTGTGACGGATTTTTTTAATGAAAAAGAGTACCTCGACTTTTTGATGAATAAAATACCATGAACCACTTTATCTAATAAACCAAAGTAAGCAATAATAACACAAACGCTTCAGGCAGAGCACGAAATGTAAAGACACAGACAGATTAATTAAGAAAAACAGAGAGAACCGAATTACTTAGCAAGGAATAAATTGCGGAGGTACTCTGTGGACGGGAATTTATTCTCTGACGGATTAACCGCTGTGACGTCACGTGTATGAATGTAATTACATCGTGAAATTAGATATGATGTTAGCAGAGGTAGGGATATATATCTGATTATCTTGTTGTAAGCTAAGATAATCTACGTATTTCTATACAAAAAAATAAAGCTGAAGAGTTTTTTTTGTTTGAACGCACTATTCTCTGGATATGAAAATTCGTATTGTGTTTGATAGCCCATTTCTCGAGGAAGTCTATAGGCTATTTAACATCACGCTATGACCCTAAGGAGTCGAGCAAAAAGAAAAAAAGTCTGAAAGAACGCTAAGGGACAACGAAATGATAGCGCGGGCAGGCGATGCGATGCGACGCGGTGGGTCGAGGGAGCCGGCACGCGGACGAAATCGCGGGCTGAAGCTACTTAAAAATATGTAGGAATTCGTTTCGATTGATTTACTTTTATGGTTGTTGAATTGAAATAGATTTTTGTCATGGTAAAACATGAGTATTTTACTATGACAATATCTGCCTAGCCTTTTCCCAACTATGTTGGGATCGGCTTCCAGTCTGGCCGGATGTGGGTGAGTACCAGTATTTTACATGGAGCGACTGCCTAGCTGACCTCCAAACCCAGTTACTGGGTAACACGATACCCCTTGGTAAGACTGGTTGTCAGACTTTTGGGTTTCTGACTGGGTGTTACGATTGTCAAAGATCTACGAATGACAGTTGGTAACAACGTAATGTATTTAACAATGACAATAACCCATAACAGATTCAGTTCCTTATCGAACAATTCAGCTGGAGGCTGACTGAATGAAAATACGTTTTCAACAGTAAACCGAAGTATTCTTTAACTCAATCAAAATCTAAACCGACTTCAGCTGTGTGGAAAATCGAAACTGTTATCGAAACTAAACGACTTATAGTCTGGCAAAAGCAACGATTTCACGAAATGAAGGTTTGATGAAAACTCACGAAATGTTCCACCCAAAACCAGGCCCGATTGAAACAAAAGAAAGAAACAAAACGTAGAACCGCCGACGGAATATTAAACTTAGTGGCTTCACTCATTCGGTCCCACGGGAAGCATTCATTCACTCACTCTTTACTGTGAATGCCACGCTAAATTCAAGATTAACAATTAACTTTGTCGTTCTGCTTTTGTTTTAATTTGTTATTATAATCTTGATACCAGAAATGGATGTTAGAATAATTACGCTTGTGCTAACAAGATGGTCGCCGGATAGCGTTTAGGGAGTCAGTGCAAGGGTACGTTTGCTGCCATATACAAATCGACCGTAAAACCAGGCACTTTTTAAACCCTTGGTTGATTGAAATATGGAAAAAAGATGTATGAAAATAGACATTTTCAAGAGCCATAATAAAAATGTAAGACCTATAAATATTTAAATACGTGAGAGCTATACAGGGTGGCTACGCAGTCAAAATGTATGGAACAGCATTTTTTTTTAATAATCTAATCTAAAAAAAAATTTCAACTCGGGAGGTCAGAATCATGCACGACAATGTCCCTACCTTTAGCACCATCCTTTTATTCAACGGAAAATGAATAACTAAACATAATTTAGCTGCATATTACAAAGACTTTACACAAACACAAACTTTACAACATAATATCATTTCTCTACACACAGCCCACAAAAAGGGCCTGTGACCACACGTTACACTTACGCGTGTTACTATCCTACACACATACCGACACTCTATACTCTCACAATAGCCTGTCCGCACCCCTATGACCTAATAACGGCTGGTAGGTACGCCACTAAGTCCCCAGTTAACATCAGGGCAGTTTTAAGGTTAGACCAGTCAAACGAAACAGCTTAACTTTGAGGTAACGTGTCTTGTTGACTAATGAATACTTACGTCGGTTAAAGATTATTACGTCGGGTAATATGAGTTTTTTTTTTTTGTGTGTTTTAACACCCCTTGACAAATTCACTGCACTGTACCTATAACACAATAGTGAGTTTATTGAATTATATAACTGTCAATGCGAAACGGTCTTTACATTGAATACAATATAATCATTTTATTCGCATTACAACATGGTATTACACCACCTTCGCTGTGTATGTCGTGCGGCCGGTTGATGGCAATAGGCTCGCGCGGCAGTAACGTAATTATTACAATATAGAGTGATATTGGTGCAAAATGCCACGGGCCCCCAGCCAGAGGGGGCTCCCGGCCCAAGAGGGCCATGAGCACAGGAGGAACTTAATATCTAATATATAATAAGGAGGAACTTAATATCTAATATATAAATATATTAATTATTAATTTTTACTTTGATGGTCCTGGTCTATCATTTGTGCCTTCAGGTGACAGCTATGTGAACAGAACCCAGCATTGCATAAATATGTAAGTTGTCACGCCCTTTATACCTGGAGGCTTTTATTTAGGTAGTTTTTATTTTTATTTTATTACTTTTGATTTAGTATTTTTATTTTAGCTTGAGTACGTATAGATTTTTATGGTATTTGTTGGTATATTGGCGTGGCTAGCTAACATATGGCAAATAATTTTATTGAATGTTCTGTGTCCTGTAATGTTAATTAGATACTTTGCAGGTCTAGTTTTGTATACAGTCGAGTATTTTATAACTGAACAGACAGCTGTGCTGCTGGGGAGTTTGTTGCGCCACTTCTTCTCCCCAGCGAAAGCTAGGAAGAACTAGGAAGTGGTGAAGGGCGGGCGTTTTTGGGGGACTGTCTTATGTAATTTTGACGTTCGAAAAGTGCTGATTCTCAGCCTAGTTTGAATAAATGACTTTTGATTTTGTTTTGATTTTGATTTTGATAAAATTCTCGTGTCACAGTTTTCGTTGCCATACTCCTCCGAAACGGCTTGACCGATTTTGATGAAATTTTTTGTGCTTATCCGGTATCTATGAGAATCGGCCAACATCTATTTTTCATACCCCTAAATCGAAACTTACGCGGGTGAAACCGCGGGGCGCAGCTAGTAAGTTTATAAATGCAAACTTTTTTTGAAAATGTGCAACAAAGGACATTATTCAGGTTTCGAACATTTTGTACCTTTTTCCTATTGTTTCTCTAATTTTTTGGACAGAATCTCATGATCATCTGTAGCGCTTGCGACCACTAAACCAAAGAAGCAGTCAGGTGTTAAATTTTGTAGGGAAAAATATGAAATCTACGTGGAAGAAGACCTAATAAAAAAAAACTATAGGTAACGTTGGTTGAACTTCTTTATATTGAGGGAGAGCCCCATGCCTTGAATTTGTCAAGGGCCCCAAACAGTATAGTTACACATGTATAGTTCGATGTAAAGAATGTACAGCACAGATATCAGCCCCCGTGAGACATAAAATTCCTAGAAAGGGTAAGAGTTTTATAGACGGATATGGATACGCGATCGTGATACGGGCTTCTATTTCAAAATATTCAATATCTTTACAAAAACAATACGTAACATGGAACACGTTATCTTGATTTAACATTTTTATGGCCTTCTTTACGTTATTTCGGAAGAGGTCAAAATCTGCATGCTCCAGTGCTGTCACTATAACGGAACAGAACACATCTTCAACGAGCTTTTCTCTTTTGTGAACTGTCATAATATGTATAAGTAGAGAAACCTAGATAAATTTTAATAAGAAAGATTTCAAAACAGAAGAAGAACTAGCAGGGGATCGAGGAGGGAGGGGGGGGGGGGGAAGGGGGGACTCAGGGGACCAGACCGGAATAAATCCGCTATTCGCCGCCGCCGCTATTCGTATACAGTCCTCCAGATCGTATCACGACCACGGCGGCCAATCCCAACAGAGACTAACCTTCGGCGCGGGAGATATTATACTGCGCCAGTGTGTGCGCAGACACAGGTGCACTCATTCTTCCCTCCCTCTCACAGTCCCATGGTACTGCAATCCGACGGAAAGAGATCAGGACCAACGGCTTAACGTGCTTTCCCGTATCACACCGCCAACTTGCAAACTCTGGGCTGTTACTAAGAAATTCCTAATAGAAAAACCCAATCACACTTTTCCCGACCTGCGAATCGAAGCCAGGACCCCACGCTCAGCAGTCGCGCTTGCGACCACAAGACCAAAAAGGCAGATAAAAAAATATATACTGTGTGTATAATGCATCTATAACTATACATGATTTACTTTTATGAGGTCTAATTATTCTAACCTTTGATTACAGTATTGTATCGCCCTTTATTGCTCATAAAAGCCATAAATTCAAAAGCATAGTTCCCTCTTAATATAAAATAGCTAAACGACATATTAACCTGATTTCTTCCCCCTTCCCCCTTTTCCCGTAAATTTATGAACGAGCCTCTAATTCTCACTTTAATTAATTTAGAAGCTGGCCTTTTACTGAGCCAACACGTTTACCTGTGTCGTGCGCTAATTTATTATGAAATTTAGTCATTGTTATTGTTTATGAGGGAAATATGGAGTTTCGAGAATGTGGGGGCTTAAAATAGAATATTATGTGGAGCATGTAACACGTATGTGAGTACCTATAGTGGTACAGTCTTAAACGTAGCATAGCATAATCAGCCTATAATGTGCCCACTGCTGGGACACAGGCCTCCTCTCGGCGAGAAGGAGTGGGCCGTAATCCACCACGCGGGCCCAGTGCAGGTTGGTAAATGTCTTCGAATTGTTGGTTTTAGGACACACGATGTTTTCCTTCACCGTTTTGAGGCCAGTGGTGATGAAACAATTTGCACAAAGTAAAGCGACTGTCTGGGTTCGAACGTACAACCTACAATTCGTAAGTCGCGGCCGTTACCTGTGGGCCAGTACTGCTCGTCCTTATATATGTGTACATTGTCATATATGTATCAGAAAGGTATAAAAAGGTATACTTAGCGAAATTCAAAAATGTTTCGTTTTACAGTACATGAAAGGTACACGTATTTCAAATTGGGTACATTTTTGTAAGGAAAACATTTAAGGAAAAACGTTTGTGTAAAAAAAATTTTTGGGAGTTCTTTTTATAAGCGATTTACTAATTGGGATGTTCATCTTGGGAAATTGTAGAAAATGAGTTTCAAAAAATAAACACTCTAATGTTTATTTTTTAATGCTGAAACTCATTTTATAACTACCTATACTACTTTTGTGATAAGATAAAAACACAACAACCCAATAAGAAAATTGAACCCTTATTATTATATAAAAATCTCAATTAAAAAAACAACAAACGAGCAATAAACAATCTACTGCGAAAACTGGGAGTCGCGTGTTAGGACAAAAAAATACCGCAAAAGGGAAGAATTCTCGCTTATCATTGAACCGAGCAACTCACTGAAGAAAAGAAAAACTTTCTCGAAAGAATCATCGAAACCGCCACGAACCTCTACAAAACAATGACGTATTTTTTCTTTTCGATACTCATAAAAAAGGTAAGTACGAAAAAGCCTCGAAAATAAACAAAAGAGCGGCATGGAAACTGTTGGCATTTTTCATGAAAGGACTACTTAACAACGACTTGTCAAAACATGAATAAAAGGTTCGTCAAATGCGTCAAATATGTATATACGTTCGTCAATACACAAAGTAAATCACTTGTCAATGTTCGAACCTACGACCTACAACTCGTCGACCGCGGCCGTCACCCACTGGGTCACCACTGCTCTCGGGTTTATGCGAATAATATATTAATTATGAAAGTTACGTGTTATCACGAATCACGAATCACGCCGTATAAAGTCGTAAATACCTTGCAAAGCAAGCCTACTGTCTAAGTACATCAACGAAGATGTGAGCCGCCCAAAAGTAGGTCGAAATTGAAAGGGAACCCAACTCCTTATTAATTAACTTTTTCGGACGGGCAGTAGCACATCGGGAGTAGGGACAACTGTCAAATCGCTTGTCATTCATTCTTAGGTCGTTTTCCTCTATGGTCGGGTCCCAAACTAATCTTATATCCGTAGGTCTTAGGGGGTAAGAGACGCCCGTGAATTCGGTCGACACTACGGATTTCGGCTTACGGAGGAGACCTCCAGGGTCGGGTCGCTAGTATTATTTAAAACAAAGGCAACCTGTACCAGTCTCCAGGATAAAGATATGCGTGGCGCAAAAGTTGCAAAAAAACCCAGCTAAAGGAAACAGCAATGCTCAAAGGCAAAGGGCAGGCTATTATAAGTTATGCATTGCAATCATGCTGTATGCTCCCCGGCGAGCGAGCCTTACATACTTTGCTAATGAAAAATAAGTGAAAACACGATGTGTGTAGTGTGTACTTAGATATTAATCTCGCGTAATGAAAGGACTTTAATAAGTTGGTAAAATAAATTAATGATAGTATCAGTACTATCCTAAAATACAAAATGTAGTTTTAAGATCGGGCAGTAGGTAAGGGCAGGTACCTTGACGTCTCAAAATCCCTGTAAATCGTTCAGACTTTCGGATGCTCTTTAATCCTCTTTTTCAGTCTGTTAATTTCAAGACGTTTATTGTTTTTCGTGCTACAATCTTTTTTCGACGGTAAAATATGGATTGACAAAAGATAAAAAAAAAGGAATAAAGAATGGCGCGTGCGACCCGCGACCTCTGCAAAAATCTACCCCGTGAAGTTGGTGGGCGACGCTCCGCGGTGATTGGCAGACACGCTTGACACTGGTTGGTTGATGTCGTTCGCAAACACGCCGTCAGCGGCAACTTCAGGTCGCCATCTTGCCTCTTCGTGCCGAAAGATGGCGCAGGCGGTAACATAGGCCCGGCCTTGGAAGTAGCAGGTTCCAACAGGATCACAGCACATCAGATACTGGCAGCGGCACTGGCAGCGGGCATATTTTTGAAAACGCTCTGCGTGTGACGCCTGAAGTCGTGAGCAAGTCAGCTACTCTTGAGATTCCATCAGCACCTGGATGAATTCGTATTATCCTTCCTAGTTTCCACCTGAGTGGAGGCAGGTTATCGTCTTTGATTAGAGCGAGTTGATTGAGCGTAATGGAATCTTGATGAGTCTTCCATCTAGTCCGCGTCTGCAGCTCCGACACATATTCTGTAGCCCATCTCTTCCAGAAGGTCTGTCTCATCTGCTCGATCACATCGTAGCGCTGCAGGCGATGACTAGGTGTAGCGGTCAAGTCTTGGTGGACTGGAGCGGTGAGTGGCCGGCCGATAAGGAAATGGGCGGGGGTAAGGGGTTGTAGGTCGTTCGGATCTGTGGACAGAGCTGTTAAGGGACGGGAATTCAGAATGGCTTCAATTTGTGTTAACACCGTACTGAATTCCTCGTAAGTGAGATTTGCACCCCCCACTACTCGTCGCAGGTGGTGCTTACACGATTTCACCCCTGCTTCCCATAAACCGCCAAAATGAGGAGCATATGGAGGTATGAAGCTGAATTTAATATTGTTATTTGAAGCGAAATCACTAATATCTTTAGTATTATTTTCGATGAACGAAACAAATTCTTTTTCAGCCCCTACAAAATTCCTACCGTTATCTGACATTATCTCGGCCGGCTTACCCCTACGTGATATGAAACGTTTTAATGCGAGTATGTAGTCCTTTGTGGAAAGACTTGTAACTAATTCGAGATGAATGGAACGTGTACATAAACAAACAAATAAACAAATGTAACCTTTAATGAGTCTAGCCCCTCTCCCCCTACGGTTCAAAACCATCACCGGCCCGGCGTAGTCAACGCCGCAACGCATAAAAGGGAAGCCGGGTTCCAGGCGTTCAGCTGGCAAGTTACCCATCAGAGGCTGCATGGTCTTCCCTTTGATGCGTGTGCACGTGACGCAGTCGTGTACCGTTTTCCTCGCCAGGTTTCGTCCTCCGAGCGGCCACCAAGCCTCACGCACACAAGCCAGCAGGAGCTGAGGTCCACCATGCAGCAATCGTTTATGTTCATGTGAAAACAACAACACTGTGAATCTATGCTTACTACACAATAGCACTGGATGTTTTTTATTATGATCGAAATGTGACGAGTTACTTAATCTTCCGCCAACGCGTATTAATTTAAATTCGTCAAGGAAAACATTCAAACCTATTACCCTTTTAGATTTTACCACCGATTGCTTAGTTAAGTCATTATATTCGTTGTAAAATGAATGTATTTGCGCGAGCCGTGCGAGCACTACAATTGAGGCGTCTAACTCATCGACAGATAACGAACCGGTTCTGCGATGTTGTTTACTTGCACGCGTGTTACCTATAAAACGTAGTACATAGGCTGTCGCTCGCCGTAACCGATTAAATGTGGAGAATCTGTTAAAATCTATTGGACCAGCATTATTATTTGAGTTGCTACACACCATACTCACATGTTGTGCTTTTATTTCGGGCAATTGATCTTTATCTATGGAAATATCGCTTGAATAATCGAATTTATGTTGTTGTAAGAAGGATGGCCCGTGCCACCACATATTATTGGTTTGAAGCTCGTTTAGTGGAAGACCTCTGGACACAATATCAGCCGGGTTATCTTTACCGTTAATATGCAACCAAATTGCGTCACCTGTAAGTTCGTTTATTTGTGACACACGATTCTGAACAAACGTTTTTAAACTATGAGGTGACATTCTGATCCAGCCCATGACTATGGTGGAATCAGTCCAGAAGAATACTTTAGTGAACGTCAGTCTCAACGAACTTATAATTTTGTGATATAACCGTGCGCCTAGTAAAGCGCCACATAACTCAAGTCGCGGAATGGTGCATACAGTTTTGACTGGCGCGACCTTGCTCTTGGCACATAACAACTTCGTTACTATAGATGAGTCGTCCGTGTAAGTACGTACATATGCGCATGCACCGTACGCGTCTTGTGACGCGTCAGTGAAAACATGTAACTCACTATTGTAGGTACATTCACTCATGACGTACCGAGGAACACGAATATTACCTAATGAGGACAAGTCTTGTAGAAATCGATTCCATAAGCATTCGATATCATTAGGAATCGAATCATCCCAGTCGATTTTACATAGCCACAATTTTTGAAGCAATATTTTAGCTATAATTACTGTCGGCGACAAAAGACCTAGTGGGTCATATATTTGTGAAATAACCGACATTATACTTCGCTTGGTAACCTTGTTAGATTTATTTTCTAAGTTGGTGGAAAAATAAAGTTCATCTTTATCGACTTGCCAACCTAAACCTAGAGTTTTATTTTGGCAATGTTCCCCGATAGCCAACTCTTTAGAAGCTTCTTTGTTTACGTCATAACTGAATGTCCACTTCCGCAAAGGAAAGCAGGCCGATTTTAGAACCTCCAAAGTTTTTTCGCATGTTTTTAACAAAACTCGGGGATCGTTATCGCCAGTAATTAAATCATCGACAAAGAAATCTTCGTTTATGACCTTAGAAATGACCTTATCTTCAGTTTCCTGTGCGAGTTGACGTAAACAACGCATACTTAGGTATGGGGCTGACGCGGTTCCGTACGTAACAGTATTGAGTCGGTAGATGCCTAATTCATCGGATGCGTTTTCCCGCCATAAAATTAACTGAAGGTTGCGCTGATCGCGATGCACCAATACTTGCCGGTACATCTTCTCCACGTCAGCGCAGGCGACATACTTATATTGCCGAAAGCGAAGTAGAATAGAAAGAATATCGTTTTGAAGAGGAGGTCCTATCATCTGTATGTCGTTAAATGACTTATTTGAAGTAGTTGTGGCACTAGCGTCAAACACTACACGCAATTTTGTAGTCGTGCTTTGTTGGCGGAATACTCCGTGATGCGGGAGAAAATAGTGTGGCGATGCGTATTCGTTTATTCTAGACATGTGCCCTAGTTCAATATATTCCCGTATAAAGTCACTATATAACATTTTATAAGAAGGAGACCGATCTAACTTGCGTTCTAATGATAAGAAACGAGATTTTGCGTTTTCATAAGAATCACCGAGCGCGTCAGCTGATTCCTTCAATGGAATTCTCACTGAGAACCTACCACTACTATCTCGTGTAGTAGTGCTAACAAAGGATTCTTCACACTTACGATCTTCTTCGGTAAGAATAGGACCCGAACTTACAAGTTCTTCTAGTTCCCAAAATTTACGTAATTGTGTATCTATATTCGACTGCTGTATAAAATTACACTGAGTGTTGTTTACGTTTGATTTATTGTGAATGGGACCTGAAATTAACCAACCTACTTTCGAATTCTGTAGGTATGGACCATTGGATAATCGAATTCGATCCACATCTAATAAATCCCAAAATATGTCCGCACCAATCAGTAAATCGATCTCTGATGGTATGTTGAACGTAGGATCCGCAAGACATACGTTGTCCGGGATGTGGATTGTGTCATAGACAATATGAGTTGTCGGCAAACTCGTCGTAATGCACGGCAAAACAAAACATCTGAGAGAAATACTAAAGTTACTCGTTTTTGATCGCATGTTGATATCGCATAATTTATTCGACTGTGAGACCGACTGTCCCACTCCCGATATTCGTATAGTGGACTGTATTATTGATACGTTTAAACGTTTACAAAGCTTTTCTGAAATAAAGCAGTTTTGACTACCACTGTCTATCAGTGCTCGAGCTGTATGATATTTACTATTACTACCCATGACTTCGACTAGTGCTGTGGATAATAACACCTGTGGTAACGGTACGGAAGGCGCATTATTGATTAACAAACTATTCGCACATGATACGACAGAGACCGGTTTTTCATCGTCACTCGCAGCTGACAATGCCGTTATGGTTGCCATAACATTGTTATTCTCGTTATGCAATAAAGTGTTGTGTTTCTCCTTGCACTGCTTGCACGGCCCGAATATGCACTCGGTAATTAAGTGACCTGTACGTAAACAATTACGACACATGTCCTTGGCACTATCAATAAATTTAATTCTGTCCGTAACTGCCAAGTTTAGGAATTTAAAACAAATAAATAAAGGGTGATTTTGCCCGCACATCAAACAAGGCTGTTTTGATGTTTCGGGTGTACCGGTATTTTTACGCGTCGACACATAGCTATGTGATTGCTGTACTGCAGCACTCGTGTGCCTTTTATTATCAGACTTATTGTTTGGTTTATTATCCTGTGTACTTCGAGTATGGTTACTATGAACCATATCTAACATATCGGCACGATTACGTAAAAAACATAACAAATCATCTAACTTTGTTTTGGTTTTATGAACACCAGTAGAAAACGAACCTAAGTAATTCTCCCACTCACGCTCAGTAGAAGAATCCAGCTTCGATACTATAATGTAGATGAGTAAAGTATCCCATGTTTCAGTGGGCTCTTCAAGGGATTTGAGCGCTCGCAGGTTACGTAACACTACATCGATTAATTCTCTGATTAAGGAAGGGGATTCTTTGTTAATGGATTGTGCAGCAAACAGAGATTTCACATGGTTATGGATTAACAGACGATTATTGTGGTACCTATTCTCCAACAACTCCCATGCGTGGGTATAATTAGCGGCAGTAAACTCTAATGCACTTATAACCTGGAGTGCTGAGCCACTGAGCGAAGACTTCAGGTAATGGAATTTTTGAATTGCGTCTAAATCACTTCGTTTATGAATCATAGATAAATATGAATTTTTGTACTCGAGCCAGTGATCATATGAACCGTCAAAAGAGGGAAGTGTAATCTGAGGTAATTTAATAAAACTTGAATTACTATAATGCGCATTTGAACATTTTACGCTATCACTCGCATCTCTTATTTTTACATCTGTTAAGCATTTCGCAACGGACATGATACTAAAATATTGATCCTCAAAAGATGCCCTATACTCTAGTTGTTTCTCTAATTCACTGTCATCTAATATGTGATCGATTTGGTCTTGAATCTTGGTAAACGCGATTAGCACATTAGAGACCGACTCCATGCGTAAGAGAAGTTCAGCCTGCTGTCGTTCAGACATCTTAACGTCTTCATATTTAGCAATATATTTTTCAAATAAAGTTAGTCGACCTTTTAGTGTACCCCTTTGCTTTTTAAGATCCCCTATGTTCGAAATATAACCGGCTTCAGTATTATCGTCGTCCCTCATCCTCGCGGCTTATGAAAGACAAAGGTTACTCACGGTTAAACACCAACTGCTAACCAAGATGGTGGGCGCTACGTGTTGCGAACGAAACTGGAATTTCAAAATCACAGTACGGTATATAGCAGAAAATAAAAAATGGGATAGGAAGAACAGGAACGACTGGCCTGACCGTTTTTTGCTGATCCCGATTCGATGCGAAGATACGGCTCGAAAGGACCAATGTTAATTTCAAGACGTTTATTGTTTTTCGTGCTACAATCTTTTTTCGACGGTAAAATATGGATTGACAAAAGATAAAAAAAAAGGAATAAAGAATGGCGCGTGCGACCCGCGACCTCTGCAAAAATCTACCCCGTGAAGTTGGTGGGCGACGCTCCGCGGTGATTGGCAGACACGCTTGACACTGGTTGGTTGATGTCGTTCGCAAACACGCCGTCAGCGGCAACTTCAGGTCGCCATCTTGCCTCTTCGTGCCGAAAGATGGCGCAGGCGGTAACACAGTCCTTGCCCAAAAACAGAATAATCAACCTATAATGTTCCCACTGCTGGGACACAGGCCTCCTCTCTGTGAGAGGGAGAGGGTCGTAATCTACCACGCGGGCCCATTGTGGGTTGGAAGATGTCACATGTCTTCGAATTTTTGATTCTAGCACATGGCTATTTCCTCACGAATGTTTTCCGTCACTATTCACAAAAACAACAGAACAATTTAAATAAATTGATCTTCAAGTGACGGGAAACTCTCACGAGAGTTCGCGCTTGTACGAATTTACATCGTACGATCCTTTTGAAACAGAGAAGCTCGGGACATCTCCATTTTGGGTCTCACGGTAATATGGTCTACTTCTCTACAAGCCATGGCAATATATCAATTATAAAATACTCAATAACTTAAAAACCCATCAACCGTATAACCTCAAAAACTTAATTTAGACCCATTCAATCTTTGTCTGCGTCTCACCTACGTTCTCTCAAACATATTTAAACCTAACGCGCCATTGAGCCGCGCTGATTGCTTCAATCTCACGGCACAGTTTATAAACTAATCATAATAATCTGCGAACACAACTGGTCTATGGAGTTTGGAACTGAAGTGGAGTTGAGCGAAAGTATTGGCTGGAAATCAAGTCAAATTTAACACTTGCTTCTCTTCATGAAAGAGTAGCTTCTGCCCGCGAATTCGTCGGCGTGATTTTTTCTTCCTATCAGTGAAAAAAATTATTAAATAGGATGAGTAGTTTCAGGGATTACTTCCTACATACAAACTCATAAATTTTACCTCTTCATAATATTTGAATAGACTGTGGTATGTCTTTAGGAAAACATTTTCTGGCAGGTAACCACCTGTACCAAAGTAAAATCCAAAATACCACGTGCATCTGGATTGAGGGCCTATTTTGTAAATCTTTGCGATACGAAATAAGACATAGGGTAACTAGTTAAAAATAGTTAAAACTTAAACGTGAATTACAAATGTTATGATTAAATAACTTGGGCCCTCAATCCAGACGCGTGCATAAAGTGGCATAGCCTAAATCTCAGTAAGTATCTCTGGGTTAATAATTTTTATTTCAGAATTTAGTTAAGAATTTCTGAAATATTTTAAGAAATTGCCAAATCTGTAGAATATGACCAACGGTTTACAAAAGAAGACGGAACACATATCCTAAGACACACAGGAGTTACTTATACTATTATAATTAATTATAATTTACTAGCAGCGCCCCGCGGTTTCACCCGCATAAGTTTTGATCAAGATCCTGTGGGCATATCGGGATAAAAACTATCCTATGTCCTTTCCCGGGACTCAAACTATCTCTACACCAAATTACATCTAATACGGTTCAGCGGTTTAAGCGTGAAGAGGTAACAGACAGACAGACTCACTTTCGCTTTTATAATATTAGTATGGATCTGTCCACCTCGGTGTTAGGCATGTGGTAGTGTTTCACATGTATTCATGGTTTTGAGCTTAGTGATTAGAATAGGAATGCTAACATAGGGGTAAGGAATATCGTTACTAACACAATTGAGTCGTGTTACTTGATGAATAAAGATATTATTATAGAAGGCATAGACTTATAAAAAAAATGGACTCCGCCCCACGCATATCGAAAGTGAAGCACAGTAAGTAAGTACAAACACGCCTCACGCTCACATTTACATCATAGTATGCCGACCGGCCGCCATTACGTGACACGACAGCGTCAATCGTCAATCACGCACACATAGATCGGTACGGTGTTTCACTTTCGATATGCGTGGCGCAGAGTCCATGTTTTTTTATAAGTTTACGATAGAAGGCTTCAAATTTTTAATTAAGTACCTACATAGGTAGTCAATACAGTTATACCCTTTTTTTAAGGATGGGAAATCATCAAATGACCCCTCCCGCTCTGGGTGGAGCGGAAGGGAGTGTCAGACTCTTACTGACTAAAACCCATCCGTTCCTTAGCCCTTTATGTTCCGGGGTAGCGGTAACCCTTTCGGACAATCCCGCTGCACAGGTTTACCCTTGATAATTAGTTTTCTATGAGAAAAAGCTACACAAATCAATAGCCAAACGAAATGACACCCAAACATATCAACTGTAAGGAAATGTGACATACGCCAGCCAAAAACTTATCACAATACTTTTAATGACTTACGGGGCCATTCAAAAACTTGTTTTCAAATCTTTTTTCAGGTTGACAATGTACTAAAAGTAATGGCGGAAAATGTTTCCAAAGTGCCCTAAGTTTATGTGTGCAGTTCAGACACAGCATGGTGACTAACAAAGTCTATATTACTGTTTCTATGGATAACCGCTTTAAAGTTTAAGTATTAAAATGCTTTTATTGTTGTTAACGACTAAAATTATCAATTTGATGTTTTCTTCGGTGTTCTTTTGGCTTGTAGGTATCCAGGATTTGTCCTGCTGTGAAGCCATAGTTATAAGTGAAAAGTCTTTGTTCACAAATTGTTATACATCTTTAAACGCATGAAATTGATGCTCTTGGTGCATTTTACTTTTTTTTATTTATGTTTTGTAGTACCTATTTGAATGTTGGTTTGCGGTCAGCTTCCAGTCTAACCGGAAAAACACTGCTATTCAGCTGCATCTGGTTAGACTGAAGCCGACCCCATAATAGTTGGGAAAAGGCTAGGCAGATAATGATGTAAAATTTTGATGAGTAAAACAATAGCTTGGAAAAGAAGGCCACAGTTATAAAACAATTGAACAACATTCCTTGACCATCATCTTCTTATTTTATCTTCTTAAATAAGCACATAAATTGTTATGAATTATTAAACCCGCTTTTCGTGTCCTGTGTGACGCAACGGATTTTAATGCAGTTTTCGCCATTATTTAGAGAATATATTTTGGAAGGTTTATTTATTTGTATTAAACAAATAAACCTTACATTAATATTAAACTAACATGTCAAATATTGGAGAAATGACGATGTTTTATCAAGTCGTAAAAACTGTGCGAAACAGAGGCGCATCGCTATTCCTACAACAGACGTTCACAAAAGAAACTCGTCACCAAACCTCACAAACAAGCCTTGTTTGTCTCACATAAAACATTTCTGTTTTCCAATAGAAATAAAACAGAGATTTATCACTCGAAACACGAGAATATATCTCGTTCGAGATGTAAGGAGAATGCTAATAAATAAATGATATAGGTTTTTTGTTCCAATGTCCATTAGCATTGATTGATTGCGCCTGGACATGATTGTTCACAGGTTAAGCCCCAATTTTCTTTTTATGGCCTTTTTCTTGTTACGGAGGTGATTGGTCTTTGATTTTTTTTACCAGCTGTGCTTCTTGATTTATTATTTTTGTGTCTTGTGTATGATTGATTTCTAAATCTATTATTCTTTTTTATATATAACATAAAATAACATCAAGGAAAGCACGTTAAGCCGTTGGTCCCGGCTGTCATTCGTGGATCTTTAACTGTCGTTACGGGGTCGTCAGAAGCGCAAAAATCTAACAACCAGTCTTACCAAGCGTTATCGTATTACTCAGTAACTGGGTTGTGAAGCTCAGATAGGCAGTCGCTCCATGTAAAATACTGGTACTCATCTGCATCCGGTTAGAATGGAAGCCGACCCCAATATAGTTGGGAAAAGGCAGGCAGATGATGATAACATAACACCTCGCCTATAATTCCTGAAGGGTTAGGCACATTAATACCTATAACAACACCCACATTTTGTCCAGTATGTTTCATTCGCATGTAACAGGGAGCGAATCTATTGAATAGGTACCGGACACCAATCCAGACTCCGGGTTGCAAATGAGAAATTCCAAATGGAAAAATCCAGTAACACTTTGCACGTCCTGAGAATCGAACCTAGGACCTCATGCTCAACAGTAGCACTAGCTATTACTAGACCAAGGAGGCAGTATTTATGTGTATTGTAATAAATTAGTTGGTCTACAATGTCATGTGCGATAATATACCGGATGATATTTTTACCGGTTCCAAATTTTTAGAAGGTGTTCTACCAATGAATATGAACAACTTTCACTATGGGACCAACTCTAAAATCACGAGAAAAAAAATCTGCTGTTTAATACAAAAGTTCAATACCTACCTACTTGACCAAAATGTATGAAACAGCTGATTTTTTTTTTCATCATACTCATTGCACTAATAAGTCATAATTCATCCACTCCTATTGCAATTAATTAGTTAGCAATTACAGGAATACTAGTAGTTGAACTTATGTTTTCAATAAACCTCATTAGAAGTTTTTGGATTAAAATCTATGTATTAAATAGTTGAGCCGACAGACGTTGAAGGTACCGTACTGTCCAACTTTTTTCTCTCTTGTCTCGTGTCTTGTGAATTTCGAATTTGTATTTTTTTTTCCATAAAAACCTAATTCGGTCTATTACGAACATTTTAAAACAAAAAATTGCCAAATCGGTCCAGCCGTTCTCAAGTGATGCGTTTCCCAACGAACAACATTTCATTTTTATTTTATAGAAATAAGATGATACAGTAATAATACACACACACACAATTAAAAGAAGAACTCATTTGTTTTATAAGTAAATCCTCACGGATTCACCCTAGTCAGCATGAGATTTTCAATGTTTGCAGAATTACGCTGCAGGAGTAAATACAGGCTGACATGAAAACCTTCTTTTATAAAACTTCGTCTATAGAAAACGCCGATTCGTTCGTCTTTATACGCTGCCGTTGAAAGGCGGAGGTCTAATTAGACACAACATGCCTTATCGGATGTATTAATGCCTTTCCTTTGATATAATCAGACGTGATCTGCGAGCTAGTGAACTGTGCGCTTTTCATCTGGTAAACTATGCCGCTGTAATACAAAATATTCATGGAATCGTCACCTGCCTAGCCTTTTTCGTCTTGGAAACCAGCGTCAGGCACTAGCTGTCTGGCGTTCTTGCTGAACTGGGCCTTTTTGGCGCAGCCGTGACGCACAATTTCCTGCTAATTTCTTACATCCAACTTTACACTTTTTTTTAACTTTTATTTTTTTATCTGCTGTACATTATATTGTGTGCCTTTTAGTCTGTGCAAATAAATACTTTCTTTTCTTTCTATGCTGGGGTCGGCTTCCATTCTAAATGGATGCAGCTGATACCAGTATTTTACGTGGAGCGACTGCCTATCTGATCCCCACAATCCAGATACTGGGTAGCACAATACCCCTTGGCAAGACTGGTTCCAGACTGGAACAGAAATCCAATAACTACAATAATACCTACTTACCTATCAGAGAAAGAAAAGATTTTAATCAGAATGTTTAAGAACCTCGAACGCATTTTGAGTTATCAGCTGCGTTGTCATCCTAGCTTCACTTGCTACTACGACATTATCCGTTTTTGGATTACTCCTGCCATCTGAGGAGAAGACTTCGCGACGTCTATATTTTGGACAGTTATAAATTGTTAAAATAACATGATTTTATAAAAACAAAACCTGGTCTATAACCATTGCACGACCTAGAGTCGCTGGACACCTCATCCTCCTCCTCAACCTCCATCTAGCTGTTACAAAGCTTCGAGGGTATTAAGACTCCTACATACACAGATACGCGTGAAAAAACAGAACCTTGCCTTTGCTGTCGCGAGTTCGAGTAATAACTGACAAAATCCAAAAAAAAATTAAGAAAAAAAGAGCAAAACCACTTACGTTATTGCAGTAAATAATTTACAACTGAAGCATTCAACTGAAGGTCAAATCCTTTCAGAACGATACTAAGGCAAGCTCATACAAAAATGAAATACCATTTTATACACGTCAGATAAGGATCTTAGGGCGATTGTACCGAAATCGCAGCGAAAGATCCTTTTTTGTTATACAAAAGTAAATAAATTGCTAGTGGCCCTAATCCGGGCCTTTCAAAAATACAGAGAACCTCTGAAATATTCATAGGTACACGCTTTCAGCTTTACCTTGTATTTCTTTACTTTCCAAGAAGTGCAGTAATACGATTAGAGGAGAGGAGACTGGTGAGTTCACTAGATGGATAGATTTGGATGAATTGCTCGCTTTCGGTCTAACGGTTTCTACCACAAAATCTTTGGATATTCAGAGGTCAGGACACACAAAAATTCAAATGAAATAGTGTACGGGGTTCGCGGGATTGTTTTTTTTTTACATTTATATCTGTAATATTTATGGTGTACACAATAAAGACTATTATCTATCTATCTGAGTGGGTTTGGTACTTCTATGTATATATATGTATGACAGAGGAATGGACAGGGAGGGAAAGGAGCCATCCGTTCCATGTTTTTCGACTGATGACTTCAACTTAAAGCAATATATTTCGATCAGTCAATTAAAATCGGTCAGTCAGAAAGATAAAGCTAGTTGCCCAATCCAAAGCGTAGGAGGTTCAAATGGAGAATTACGGGAAGAAACTGCCCATGGAGTTTCTTGCCCGTTTCGAGCCAATATTTTGATTAAAAAAAGTGTCCAAACACTCATTTATTTGATGTCGATTGTCGCTGTGATGAAATGCGACTAGATTTTGAACGTTTTTAATTACAGAAATTGGGCATCTGTTGTAATGTCTTCACAGTGACTAAGCAAGTTCTTGGCTTGTAGCTAAATTCGCACATTAGCATATCAATATTGTACACTAATGTTGTATGTCAGTGTGTCTGATATTTATTGCGAGTGTCTCAAGCTAATCTCAGTGCAAACAGCGCGGAAATTACTGCCGCCATTTATGTCTGTCTGCAGATCTTAATAGTATTTCTTGAGAATAGTTTTTATTTGCATCATGTAGCTCATTATGTGTCCTCTCTAATAAGTACCAAAATGTTGATAAAAAAACCCTTTGACTTTTTGAAATAGTAGGTAGGTATGCACGACGACATATCAAGCTGGAAATGTATATCTTAATGTGTCGTCGTGTGTACCTAAAATCATGTCTTACAAAAAATGTTTGGCGAAAAATTAGGTAGGTATATGACGACGCTCCTTGAAAATTTACTTTCTAAACATTTTAGTTTCTTATTTTATAGCCTGTAAGGCTTTTGACTCTTTGAATATATTGTCCTATTATATAATATTATCCTATGTAGATTGTAGATATACACAACATATCTATACATACGTGCTGATTCCTTTCTCGTAAAACGTATTTTTTAATGTTCAAAACACGAATAAAGCTTGTGTATCTGTTCGTAATGGATTGCCAGTGATTTATGTTAAGCAATATTCTATTTAACTTCTCCCAGACGAGGCTATTATCATAAAAATCGAATACATCGGCGATACGCGAACGATACGCGATCCTAATATGATTTCGCGGAACGGTTTATCACACTTGCAATCATAACTTATGATATGTTTTTTTTTACATTGTAGACTAGTTATGATACGTAATTGTTGCTTATAGCTTCGTCCGCGTGAAATTTCTGGTCATTTCCCCGACTCACCCCGTCGCATCTACATTTTTGCTTAGCGTTTCCGGACTTTTTTGTCTTTTTGCTCGGCTTCTAAGTGTCCTATCGTGATGTTAAACAGCCTTCCTCAAGAATTGGGCCATCAAATAAAAAAAATAAAAACAAATTAGACTGGTTCTTCCAGAGGATAGCGCGTTCAAACAACTCTTCAGCTTTATTATTATTATAAATAAATTAAAATAGCCATAATATTATTATAACCTGTGCAAAAATACTCTTTACGAAGTAGAGAGTCACTTGTTCTTCCCGTTGTTATGATGTGCGTGCATTACATTGCGCAATACCGTAAACAGCGAATTTTCACACCTATATTAAAAGACGTTTTCTAGCAATTATTTTTGCAGACAGTTAGGTACTTAGTTCGATGTACAGAATCCATAGATAACGGCTTCTTGAAGGGTCTTTTTACACCCTGTGTTATGAGACGAGCTCATGGCTTGGTAAAAAGATCAGTCAGTCAGCAAGAGTGATAGTCGGTCGAAGTCAAAGTCCGTTTGGCGAATAAAAGTCCCAAACGTAAATTGTTTTTTTTTTTTAATTCTGGATCAATGATTAAGGAGATATTTGTGCTGTGTGATAATCTTCCTGTCAGTTTTTATACGTGTGTTCATAAATAATATTAGTTTAAGAATTCAATTTTCCATTACATAGGAGTCTTGTTTAGATACGAAATTATTCTTCATTCCACAAAATAACAAGCCCAATTCTTTTGTCCCATATTATCTACGTAACATCGTTCAGAGTATATATTTGGTTATTTTTTCGAGCGAACGTGATGGACAGGCGTGGGTGACTTCATCTGCTTAACCAAACTTCTATATTTGGAGGCAGATATTAATAATAATGGCTTCCTATGGTTATAGAACCTTCCACCAAAATGTGGAGCTTTTAAAAATGCTTCCTAAACATGAAAATTTAAGCCCATATTATTAAAGGTATGATGAGATATTTCTGTTCTTTACTTACGTACCTACGTATTAATATTTTTATTAATACGTAAAGGCAAATAATTTAAGTTACTTTCACCAGCATCAATGTGTCAAAAACGCTCTGTATTTGAACAGCTGTTAATGAATCGTTCACCGCTATCTTAGGAAACCCAAGGCTTTAGTATTATGCAGGTATCTTTTGTTGCCAATAATCACTGCTCATCTGTTCTGTGGCTCTACCAAAGTACTGCATGAAACAAGAAAGTATCTACATAACCACAGCAGTCCGTCAAGTGCTAGGAGTAGGAACACAATTACACAATCCAGAGGTAAGCAAGGAATTTGTCTCGACTGCGGAGACTGAATGTTGAACAAAACTCGACGCGGAAGCTAAGTGCTGTTAGTTGTTTAACTAGACAACAAGATGTTAGTATGCATTTGTTGTTGCTTAAATAATTTTCGAGAAGACAATCTATGTTATAAATTAAGGAGATACAAAGAAATATTATTCAGTGAGAGATATACAGGGTGGCACGGACATAGAATATTTTGGTCGGCTATCAAACAAATATTAGCTGTTTCATAGAAAAGATCAAATGTGTGGAGCAACTCTTTTTTTATTTTATAACCGGCGAAGCTTTTCAACGTCCCCTGAGTTGAAAATTGCCTAGATGCCCCTGCATGTGTGTGTGTGTGTGTGAGTGTGTGTGTGTGTATAGAGATATCATCTGTATGTTTTCTTTTCAGCAATATTATTTTGTGACGGATATAGAGAGATATTATATGTGTTTAGCGAGCTATAAAACGGGATATGCTTGGAATCCCTCTGAGGGATCGAATCTGGAACGAGGATATCCAGCAGAGAACCAAAGTTGCCGACATAGCTCACTGAATAAGCAAGCTGATGATGATGGCATTGGGCTTTGGCTGGTAGCAGCTGGATGAGAGTTGCCGAAAATCGAGTTGAATGGCGTGCCTCTCCAATCGAGAAGCTTATGTCTAGCAGTGAACTGCTGTAGGCTGATGATGATGTATGTTTTATTTTCGCTAGGTACTTTAATAGGACAGTGGTAGCAACCTCGACTTACGATTTGTAGGTCTTGGGTTCGAACCACGTTCGAACATAGGCAGGCGCTTTACTTTGTGTAATTTATATAATAACCACTGCTCTCAAAACGGGAAGGAAAACATCGTGAGGAAACCGGCGTGTCCTAAAACCAAAACATTTGAAGACATGCGACATCTACCAACCCGCACTGGGCCCGCGTGGTGGATTATGGCCCACTCACTCTCATAGAGAGGAGGCCTGTGTCCCAGCAGTTTGAACGTTATAGGCTGGATTATAGCTACTAACAATAACTGAAATAAAATCCATATGGTATGGCTATTTGTTTAATCATTGGAAACTTGCCCGCTGGGTTTCTATATGTTATTTTTCTGGGTAAAAAGTACCGTTCTATCTCTTTGTAAATAAACCACAAGTGTGTCAAACGACGATTGGCTGAAGCATTGAGGTGTGAAAACAGAAAAAACAAAAAAATATAAACACTATAGAACATCACGTTTTTATGTTGCTTTTAATGAAGATTTCTGCTAGGTTGATCAAGCCTCTGATCACAAAATGTCAGCTTTGTGATTGGTTTACAGAAAAAAACAAGTGCCTATCAAATTATTTGACAACAGAAGGTCAATTCCCGTAATTAAAAACGTTGAAAATCCAGTCGCAATCTCATCTTAGTGACAAACAATGTCAAAAACTTGTAAAAAATTTAGGGAAATTGGAGGTATTTTTGACAGATTGAGACTGAGATCAGACTGTGAATGTTCTTAAAATTACGAGAATTACCCTCAGATAAAATAGAATATTATGCTTTCAAAAACCCAGACCGTCTTATTGCACAGATAGTTAACCAAGTAAACCAAGGAGCCATTTTAGTGATTTCGATTTTTATTTCGACTACCGTAACTAAAGAACTGTATTCATATCACATGGAGATTACTACAAAAAAAAAAACGCTATGGTTTTACCCATGCCAGAGAGAATTTTTTGACAATTCTTCGTTCGTTTTTGTCTATTCCCAAGATGAATAAACAAATGAAAGTCGCCATGCATCTATTAACGTTAAACATACCGTTTATGCATTGCTTAATCAATCGCATGTCAACTTTACCTAGTGGTGTGTAGTACCTACTTATAATAACAATGGCCGCGATGAGAGGCGCCCTTCTAGCCCTGAAGCATGTCTGCGCCACGTCGCAAGGACAGCTTGGCCCTGCCTTGTATTGTGACACATATTCTATGTTGCATTGTAGTTTAGTAGTTGTAGTGTTTCATATAACGAAATTTTGTAGTAGAAATTTAATGGTGCTAGATACTACTGAGTGATATGTATCGTCTACTTAATACTGTGTATCTACTTGAAGAATACGTTTAATCGAATCTATCTAACCAGCCTATAGTCCCACTGCAGGGCAAATGCTTGCCCCTTTTCCACACACATCTGTATTTTGCTACTGCCGGCCAGTCTTTTAAAATAATTATAATTTGCTTTGACTTCCAAAATATTTGATTTAGAAGATCAACGCACAATTTTATTTGGGTTTCCAAATAAAATACTTCATAACAAAGATATATCTTTAAACAAAGGTTCTTTTTCAAATTCAACAAATTACAGCCAACCGTAATGTCAATTTACAAAGCAAAAACGTCACGTCCGCAACTAAGCCACTCGAACAAAGCGCCAAATTAAAACGTTCCCCCACAAATTAATTCAAAGCACATTACTTAAACAAGCGTCTTAATTTACCGTAAATATTAATTAAAATTTAAACAACAACCGACATTTGAAACAACGCCACGGTCACTGGAATGTTCCTTGAAACAATTGTCGAACAAAACGGCTGTAATTACAACAACCCAAAGCCCAGAATCTGGTAGTCGGGTGAGCATTTCTACATGAGAAGAAACTTTTGTGGGTAATGGCTGAAAACTGACGAGTATTATTAGCTCCGAACCTTATGCGGGCGCTTCACTCGTGCTGGAAGAATACAACTCATGAATAATTCGGTTTCCAAACAGGGTATGTCTTAAAAGAGTATGGAATATTTTGTGGCCCCGGCAAAGCACCTACATATTTGCTTTAAGACTTAATTTTTAATATGAAAAAGAGATAGGCGCTAAAACATAAAAGTGTTTTGTAATTTTGGGCTCGATTTCACAGCCACATTATTAAATTCTCACAAATATATAACTAAACTTATACCTAATATCAGCACGTTTGACCCATTTATGTGAAAATTGGTCCATTGCACATCAGCAGGACATATTTGTCGTATTGTAAACCAAGCTTAATTGCGAAATGTGGCAAGGCTGAATTTTGGCGCGAATCTCGGTGAAAAGTGGGATTCACTTTTCACCGAGATTCGCGCCAAAATTCAGCGCTAATTGAAATTCTCACACCACGAAACCTCGGACGCTGCCAAAGGCCTCTGGTTCGTTGCCGAAAACTTGTACCGTGGAACGGGAATTTAAAAAAAGGAAATCGGCTAATTGGCGTGTTTATGCTAGTGTAGAAGTTGATTTAAAAAAGGAACTGCCTATAAACAAATTAACCTTTTTTTAATGGAATTTATGGCGGTTTCCGCGCCATCTTTTATTTTCTATTACACGGAAACTAAGCTATAGTTATAATGTTATGAGGATATAGGTACCTAGTTTTAAATCGAAACAAGTTCGCGTTTGTAAACATCGTAAAAGAGAATGAAGCGGAAAATAATTCCACAACTTTCCTCTGTTCTATATTCATTAACTGATTCCTACGCTTCGCTGTTCATAATTTATTCGAGTGTTTTTATTTGTGATGTTGCACCGTTTTACTCAAAACATTCACGTTATTCTATAAACCCTTTTTGTAACTGCGCGGCGGATTAATAAACGAACCCTTTTAGGCTTTTATTTATTTTCCATGTTTGATAAAACTTGAAAACTATCGAAACATTTGAATCCTTTTTGTTAGACGGGCTGTATCGATATCTATATATACGTCGGTACTACTTACTTAGTTTCGAGAGAATGGTTCCAATATCAGAGTGTTAGAGGCGATTTCCACTAAGTCGACAATTTAATCCGACTAGCGATCAAAACAACTACGATATTAAGATCGAATCTTTAACTTAATTCAGTAGCACAATAATGTTTATGATTGAAAAGGAAAATGCAATAAAGAGGCTATTAACTTAACCGAGCTTTTCAAACAAGCATTTTCTCGTGAAACGAACTCAGAGTAAATTACTATCTACAGTCTACAGAACTAGGGGCGCAACAATCTCGATAAATATAAAGTAAGTACCTACATATCTCAATCGCAATATTAGAATCGTATTCGCTACGTGTTGGTGCAAAAGCATGGTACAATGAATGAAGGAAGTTCTGAAAAACAAATGTTTGAAACCCTGATTTTCATTCTTCAATAATCAATCACACGACACCTTTCACTACAAGGACCAATCACACCCAGGTGCAGACTCAACAAAAAAGAAACAAACACGACACAACAGCCTTTCGTTAGCACACAATATTTGTTATAACAGTCGCAGCGTCGCAGTGACGAACAACCCCTTAGGTGCTTGTTACTTGGCACAACCAGGCACCACGTTGTACACAATTCAACGAGCTGCGATTTTCACTGCGGTCCCCAATGAGCACTCTTTGAGTTCATTCAGATTGGCGAATGGTTATTTGTTTGTTTGTATTTAAATTTTGAGCCGCCATAAGCCGATTTTCGTATTTGCTGAATTAACTTTTCGGGTTTGTGTCTGGTTGAGTTGGCAATCGATTTTGTTTCGGTTGTTTAGGATTTTGATTTAGGGGTAAAAAGGTAGGAATTAATTGATGCTTGTTAGGATTAAACGTTAATGTGGACAATACATCTTAACAAGGATCAATTAATTTAAAAAAAATACTAGGCGTTGTGCCTTTGATCAAATCGTTTCTAAGGACCAATTCAATGCAAATGCGTAATAAGTGTAAATTCACATTTGATTGGCGCATTTGATATCGTGGCCAGCGTGTCCTGTTGCAAAATGTCAAACTCATTGCCATATTTCTGGGGGTCGACTATAGAGTCATTTAAATAGTTAAATGGCCATCGACATGCTATGAAGAAGAATTCAACGTATGAACAACAAGAATAAAACATTAATAAGTTTCACAAAGCTATCAGAACTCACAAAAATGCTCTAAGCGACAACTCAAAGCCGCAGCAAATAGCAATAGTAATTTACCTCCTAGCACACCAGTCAGATATAAAGTAACAATAACGGTCCCAGAACAGAACATGATAATCCAGAACTACAAACTACCTGAAAACTCGAAGTTTTCTACAACACTTCAAAAGGAACCGCTGCGTTTACCAACTACTAATAACCATTTAGACGGTAATGTACAAGATAAACTTTCTGCAATTTTCACTGGAACGCTTTTCATCTTATTCGCTTTGAAAGAGGAAAGAAATATGGTGTTCTTGTCATCAGTAAGAAGATACATTTTTGAGATAAAAGCTTAGAGGAATGACTAATAACCATAAAATGTGTCTGTAGGAAGCCTTTTGTCTGCACTTTGTGTCATCGTCATCACAGAAAACCACACTGCAATAACATCACACCATCGATATAAATGATGTTAAACATTGTATCTTCGCAAGATGATCATTGTAGTAAGTGATTGTATGTAAGAAAGCTACAAGTCGACAAAGACCAGAATAGAATGATAAATCTTTATGATAGACTCTGCGAACATTATAATTGTAGTCATACGACTTTATGCTGGCAATTTTTATGAATAAACTGAAAGTTTATATACAGAACACATTCAATGCATAACGGTTAATTTTGAATTATGTCCCCTAAAGGTATTAATAATATGGGAGAAAGGTATTAATAGAAATAAGGCTACATGCTGTTTATATATATTCCGGATAGTCGTCAAATCAGACTTTATGCATGAATGTATTTCCACAATTAAAAAGAATAAAATACAAGAGTTAGTTTGGCAGAAAGAGAAAAAAAACCTAACTCTTGTGATGTACTCAAGTAGTTTTGGGTGTACCTTTAGATCTGTGCATATGCTTTTCATGTTCAGATGTATATCCAGAATGTTAATAAAGGAACCTAAATGATACAGATATCCATCGGGTTCTAATCCTAAAGCCTTAACAATGACCCGCAAGGGGGTCGTTGTCGTTACCGTAGTTTGTATAAACCAATACCTCTAGCACACACATGTATAATAGATTATAACCCTCAAATTAATCTGATCGGTTCAAAACTTTGCTAGTTACTAAACTAGGATTTGGACCTTTGTTCATTAGTTGGCTAAGTATTAAAGTTAAGGTGAACAGCTTTAAAGCAGGTAAATTAATTGTTCGTTCTTTTTTGCGTGTATTCGATAAAATTACCTAAAGGCACTTAACTAAATGACGACGCAGTTTAAATGGAACACGAAATTGATACGAAAATTGGTCGTAAAACAATTCCTACATTTTCTCATTGACAGTTTAGAACGTTGAAATAACAACGGTCCATCATAGCGATCTATCCAACCCAACATGTAGGTTGGGCCAAAACCCGTCCATAGAAATAAGTGATATAACAACAAAACACCGTTTCTCTCTCAACATCCAAATTAACACAAAAAGAGAAAAGGAATAATGATAATTAAAATCATTTACCCAGCTCAGAATATACAGCCGCCCTAATGGCGTACACATTAAACGTATACCTACTGACATCGCAATATATTCTGCGAACCGCTCTACCCACAGTGTTGCCATATTGCAAAAATGTGATTCTCCGGCCGAATTGCTTTAATAGCAAGCCCTGATCCCACCGATCCTGGTCTGGGTAAATTTAAATAATAAATATGGTAATTATTATTTTTTAGGATAATAAAGTAACTCCGCTCTTTTTGCGTCACATCAAAGGGTTTTTTGAATTCTGGAGTTTTTAAGGTGTCAAAGTGTTTCAAAGTAAAGGGTAAATATTTGATCTTCAGGTAAATTTCAAGTCTCGTTTTAGCATGAATTTTCGTCTCAAAATCAACATCTTATTTACTAAAAGCTTCACATTTTGTTTTTGCAAAAGATTTAAAACACTGAAGCGAAATGCTTACAGTGGGACAGTAAGCAAATCTACTTGTTATACAAAAACATCTGAATCATAAGTAACAATCACCGGCCAAATCACAACACAACCGTACTTTTTTCGTTTTCGAAAAAAATAATACGTTTTGCTTTTATATCACAAAAAACAACACGAAGATACAATCACTCATTCTTTTACAAACTGTCGAACTGACGCCACACAATCGGCCAATTTCAAACTGACACAACAAACGCTCGCGAAAAACATAAATCTGTGTCAATACCAATTAACTGTAGGCCACAGAGAGAACACAATAACACTGGGAATAAATCAACTGACGTACACAAAATTTTACTTTATTGTTAATGCGTTAAATGTTAAATTTGTGGTTTTTGTGGAGTAGCCAAATGTAGTTTTACAAACGATTGTAAGTGCCAGATGGTTGTTACAATTGTTTGATAGACATGGCTGAAATGGGAGATGAAAGAAATTTTAAGGTAGGTACGTACTATGTGTAGTAATATTTTATTTTAATCCACGCTTAATATATTTTATTTTTAACTGAATTTGTAATTCTCTTGAGAAATAAATGTCTTAAACCGCAGATAAAAAGTTACTTTATGACTACACTATTTTTGTTTGTAGAATACCATGATAACTTAGATTTGAATATTGTTTCGCTGTACTAGGAACGTGCTGGATTTACACATGTGTTATGTAAGTAGTTTATACAAAACAAAAACATGTATAACGGTATATCCTGAAAAGTATATGCACAATTTTGGCAATTCAATTTATAAAACTTAGATGGGCACAAGGGTCGCACTTTTATAATAATATTACTGATGAATTTAATTTAAACGGCCATACCTAATATAATAACAATTTCTACCTAATATTCACTTTTTGGACTTGCAATTTAATATTTAAACACGCCTGTCCTGCTCATAAAAAGCTATGATACCCGACTGGTTTGATCAGAATAAAGATCAATCGATGTAGTGTTAGAAAAAAGTGTAGGATTTTATCAGAATGACGTCTTGCCTCGAAGCAACGATTGCACATGCACTTTTAATAGTTCTCACATGTTCTTTTTAAATCAACACAATACTGAAGATAAGAAGAAAATTGATAAGCGAGCTTCTACAAATCACTTCAGTCATTTTAAAATCACAAAATTGAATAATCTTACATGAAAATCCATGCCAAAATCATCTAAATATTCCCTTCAAAAACGGCCTACAAAAACGAACATACCATAAATCGCGACACAGTTCCGTGCCCAACTTTTCTAACCGACTAAACCGATACAGCATTATCAGGATAAATGACGTAACGTCAGCGCAACGCTGCGAAATGCTGGGAACAGCGACGAGCCACTGAGCTGGCGATCTCAGTGAGCTCGCGATGGTAATGGCATGAAAATGATAGATCGACACACTGCACTACACTGCACTGTAAATCTTGCCTCTAACGGGGTAAGCAGGGTTTAGAGCTACTGCAGACAGACTTGATATAGAGGTTTTTAAACAAGGCAATGCCAATTCGAAGACTTGGATCGCGATTGAGAATCATGAATCTTCATCATAGTGTCAGTTTCTAAAAACCTCCTCATTAATTTATTGCCAAAGCTCGTTTCAAATTGTGATTGGTTCTTTCACATGCTGAAGGCTGATTTACAGATCGGAGAATTTTTCAGTAATCAAGACACCGGAACGACCTTAGCACTGCTAGAACTGTTCATGTCGGAAAACGGTGTGAAAATAAAAACACAAAGCACCATTATACGCAACCATACTATAAATCGAATGATCTTTTATTTCCTATCGAAACAACTACAATTTATTTCCTACTCTAAACTTTATTTCTCTCATTCCGTTTTTTCCTGTATATATCCGCCAGACCGTAATGGCATGAAAATGATTGATCGTCACACACAGCACTACAGTACTCGCTGTAAATCTCCTTCCATTTGTTCTCGGAGTACAATAAGCAATATCGACATGTTCTAGACATTTCAGGCTTGTGCTTTCAATTGGAGATTTTCTTGGTTATGCAAGTTAGGTTTTTGAAATGGTGTTTGTACAAAAACTGCTGGTTGAAATTTAAAATTGACTTTTCAATTGCAGTCTATTTATGTACACATTTTTTCGAGTAAACTTACTTATACAATTTTTGTTTTCAACTAGGTAACGATTTTACGAATTACCTGTTTAGAAAATTTAGCACCACCAATGAAACCACTATATTGTAGTCTGTGGCTTTTTACATATTAGTCATGGACAAATGTCATGGAGTTACAATTATAACTCAGAACAATAACTAAAATTATAATAAGTCCATGATATTAGTAATTTGCGTCTGTGAATGAAACCACAAGAGCTGTCAGTGTCATCATTATTGTGGCTGTGCAACATTGATTATTTAACGAAATTATTTTTTACGTTTGGCCTCTTTCCAAATAAGGCATTTTTTAACAAGTATATCGACTAAACAGTTTTCTGCAGAAATGCTTGCGCAGTTTTCCTAAACCATTAGAGATATGCAGAAATGAAAATCTTAAAATCATTAATAACATCAACACAACACAAAAATCCCATACCGAAAGGAACAAAGCAGTCCTTTCTCGGCCACGTCTGAAATATTGTCGGAATAAATGGAGTCACTTTAACAAAACGTTCGGGAACACCGCTCGTGATTGTAATGGCGTCAACTGATATATTTCCACGTGTTGCACTCAATGACCAAGCCAAAAATATGCTAGTGGGTTTTACTACTTTACTGCCAATTTTAGTTTTTGCATACAGCCGAGATTTATTTTGTTTAAATTTACAGTAATTGGTCATATAATCACTAACTAATCTTTGCCTATAAATAAATTACGTACTACTAAGCCAAATCTCCCTCGTCACTTCGTAAAAAAGATTCGTAAAATCTCTTACCCGACTTGACAATCTCCCCTTAATTGCGAGAATAGCGATGTCGATTTGAAGATAAGATAACAAAACAAATTAAAACTTGAGACCTTAATTTCGTTCATAGAGCCAGAAACAGATTACGTCTAAGAGAAAAAGTTTCAGAACTACTTAAAGCTGACCATAAGCAATTAGGTAGTCTGTATCCAGTTTTAAACAGCAATCATTTACCGAAATTAGTTTGCTATTTGTTTCATTAAAAGGTGTCTCACACACAAACTAGCTCTCTTCTCTATCCGATCCGAACAAACCAATTCGCTTTGTGTCCTTTGTCCAGTAAGCAGAGAACATGTAATTTTAGTCTATGAATTCGTTTGTTTTATCTGTGTTCATTAAACGAACGTACACAGACAAATGTGACCAATAAAATTAGTAGAGTAAAGATAAAGATATTTGCTTGTGAGTCTAATGTCTATCACGGAGATGCGATAAGAATTGATTTCAGTTCAATAATAGAACTAAATTCTCATTGAAATCAGTTGAAAGGGAGAATCACACGTGAAAATCAATAGACCAAGGCGGCAAGGGTATTGACTACCAATTCAAGGGCCTTAGAACAATGCTTTGACGGCATCAAATCTCAACCCGTTGAACTATTCAAAGACTTATATAGAGCAAGCAAGCATATTATATTTGTATAGAAAATTTACATAAGTACCTTTAATGAGAAACCTTATAAAATTACTTTATACACGTAATTTAAGATCTTGGGATATGTCTGATATGTGTTCGTAATCAGCCTATAATGTTCCCACTGCTGGGACACAGGCTTCCTCTCTGTGAGAGGGAGTGGGCCATAATACAACACGTGGGCGCAGTGCGGGTTGATAGATGTGACATCTTCGATTTTTTTATTCTAGGACAAGCCGGCTTCCTCACGCCGTTTTTCTTTACCGTTTTGAGAGCAGTAGTGATGAAATTAAATACACAAAGTGTCTGCCTGGGTTCGAACACACGACCTGCAACTCGTTAGTCGGGGCCAATATCACTCCTAGCTAATTATAGGTATACCCTGGAAACGCTGTAACGTTTACCTCTACCCAAATCACATTATCCTGCCAACCTGATGGTCTCAAGGGAGACCAAATCTTCCGAGCAAGACACCCTAATTTCATGCCGTTTACCCTGTTTCAAAGGCGTAGGTATCTATTAAGCTTTATTTCCGATGTTCTATCTTTTTCCTCATCTGTAATAAGTATTTCCCCGTCCCCTGCTACATTCTTTTGACAAAACCAAAAGAAACACTAATTATTGCTTCAGATTTATCTCTGATCGTTCATCAAAATTCTTTTGAATTCGCGAGAGCTTCAAATGAGACTGAAAGAGGATTAGACGAAAAAGGTATGCAGGTAGAAAATGTTACCAGAGTATAATACGAGAGAAAGATAACGTAATATACCCTTTCGAGCTGTCCGTCGGGCGTTTCACGGGTCTACGTTGTGTGCATATTTTATCGGGAAATATGAACGAGCGCCATTCTTTCGTTTCCATAGAATTTGATCTTCATTACGGGGATATTGTGGGAATCTAGGTTGTGGGGTAAATAAGACAACTTATCACGTATTGATTGGACTTTCGAGCTTCTCTACGTTGTATGGATTGCTTGAGAGAAACACTAGATTGAAATATTTTACCTAAGAAAAGTACCATCTATCTTCTGCTTTTAGCCTGACTACCTACCCAAAACCTACTTCTATCACGACATTTTAATGCATTTCTTTCATCGCAAGTTAAGTTCACTTTTATCCTTAAAAACTGGTCTTGCTTTGTATCAAAGAAAGTTGTGAAGTCGATGGAAAGATTTCAATCCTGAAGCTACGTTTGATTTTTTTCAGACTTTCTCTAGAATTGGACTAGAGTTTCAGGAGTTAATGTTTAATTTCTTTGGGGTATTACGTTATTTAGGGTTTCTTATTTATCAGCTCTGATTGCCAACGGTGTTACACAGGTCACGATGCAGTGGATCTAGTGAGAAACGAAAATGTACCCTCATGGGCAAGTTAAAAGAGAAATATAGCCCCTGGGCGCTCCCCGAATGAACGACTGACCCTTTTACTTATACCACACCCACGTGCTCAACTTCAAACCCTTAACTAGCTCAACCACAGCCTCTTTGTCTGAAATATACCTAACATTCTCTTAAAAATTGACTGTACTTAGGAATCCAAAGCAATGGATCTATGATCTGGTTTTAATAGCGTGAATTCTCAAGGCGATAAGATGAGACAATTCTTTCGACCAAAAACAGTCTTTGTCTGTAAGACTACAGTTCCTTTTTTGGATAATCTGCTGAGTTTTCCTCTGTAAAATTTAAAGAAAGTTCTTTCTCACTTTAGAAAATTAAGATAGGTATATCTTAATTTGCTAAAGTGAGAAAGAACTTTCAGCTTCGTCAGCCTCTAATTTAGAATTCTACGTAACGCTACTACACGTTATTGTACTAAGATGTTAACTGAGTTACAGGGCGAAAGAGATGCGAGATTGTAACCTGTTGGCAAGTCAACAGGGGCTGTAGTCCCGGGAGACTTTCCAAGTGCTCATGAATTTATTCAACGCGATACCTTCCTCTGGGGCGAGTCCTGCTTTTTAGGACTTAATTAACTTTATACGCTAGAAGTGATTTTTTACTTTTGATTTTTTCATGTGCGTAGTTTTAAGCGTAACTTTGCGTTTTTGCGAAACTGCCTAAATTCTCAGAGGAAATCAATTTAACGTAATAAAAAGAATATGTTGAGTCCTATTCTTCCAAATAACTCAATGTACCAAAGGATATACGCCTTACTATGAACAGAATAATTTCGACACATAAAACACGGTTACCTACTCCCATAAAAACCATTTCCCCGACCGAATTTCTTGCGAAAAACAGTCTTATAAAGGAAAGACCTCAAATTCACAGATGAGAACCATAAAGTTGGCACCTCGGCTACGAGCCGCGGTAACCAAATCATTACCATCACTGTAGGTAACTACGTACAGATTCACTCGTAAAACCTGAATTTTTGCGTTTTATTACCTCGTAAGTATACCAAGCCGACCTGCGGAATGGAAACTTAGCACAACACGTGCCCCGACCAACTTTACAAACATAAAACAGACCAACCGTCTGCGAATGAGTTCCGAGTGTCTTCCAAATCCGAAATTTTCTTGCGGAGACCTATTTTACCTGGCCGAATTTTGAACCTGATTTTCCGGGCGGCATCCAAACCGCGTTACCTCCGTCAGCCATGATCCCGGCTCAGCTCATGGTATCTATCACACACTACACCTCAGCTCTCACCATCACGCCAATCGATCCCCACAGGGGTAAACAAACGCGGGGGCGCGGCGAACGCCTGTTGCGTCGCTCACGAGGCGGACACTCACCGGGCAGCAAAGCCAGCAGCGCCAAGGCCACAAACATAGGGCCCATAGCGGCGACGCGCGGGCATACCACACCCGCGCACGCTGCGCTAGCACGCCGGCGCGCTCATGCGGCCTGAAACAACGTGCGGCCGGCCCGAGCGGCGCCCGGCGCGGGACTGGGCGCGCCCGCCCCCGGAGCCCCGCTCCCCGTCCCCCCGCACCCCCGGCACCCCGCGCCCGCGCCCCGCTGCGCAGCCGCCAGGACAGGTGCGCGCGGCACCCCGCCGACCTGAGCCCTACCCCATGAAAAAGCCTCTATTATCATCTCGAGAGTAATATAATCACTCAATAGTATCCCATCTAAACATTGTACAACGTACGGCACACCCTGAAAATCATAAAAGGGCGATAAAAATAAAGGGCGTTAAGTAGGGCAAGGGCCCAAGGTCGGTGCAGCCCGGGCGGGTGACGCTCCGGCGACTCGCGCCCAATCTTTATGCGCCCTTGGAGCGTTTAGGGCACATCCCTACGTGCCAATAAAATATTAAAGAGGAGCGCGCCGCAAGATCTAGACTATTCATTAACAATTCGTTAAATCTCATTCAACTTTGATATATTTCATACGGAGGTAGAGCTAACGAGCTTGAGAAAGTAGGTAAGGCTGTAGCAACAGGGCCGCTATTCAAACCTCTTATATAGATTAAAAGAGGTCTTGATATAATACCAATAGTGGGATTAAAGTACAAGAATTTCGCTAATAAACTATCTCATTTCTATATAAGTATGGCTTCTTTTTACTCATCATCTGCCTTTTCCCAACTATTTTTGGGGTCGGCTTCCAGTCTAACCGGTTGCAGCTAAATACCAGTATTTTACATGGAGCGACTGCCTATCTAACCTCCACATCCCAGTTATTGGGTAACACTATATCCCTTGGTAAGTCTGGTTGTCAGACTTTCGGGCTTCTGACGACCAGTTAAAGATCCACGAATGACAGCCGGGACCAACAGCTTAACGTGCTTTCCGAGGCACGGAGGGGTCTCGGTATATAAAGATGGTCATCCCTCCAATGACCGACCGCGGCAAGCATAGTTTAACCAGATCGATCGACCAGTGTGGCGTGGTACTACTTAGCCACGAGCCCCTTGTTTTTTCTTTTATTATAAGCACCACTTTTCTCAAAAGATAAATTGGTAGGTACCTTAAACCGACAAATTTAACTAAAACGTTGCTTAACCGTGAAAACACCATTATAACAACTGAGGAAAATCAAAAAGGTAAACTAAGCATAAAATTGCGACTGTGGCACTTCTTTGTCACAACACTGTCCATTTTCCTGAAGATTAAGATTAGGGGGAAAGATGGCTATTCGTCGAGAAGTAAGGGGAAAATTGTAACTGTTGACCTATTGAGGCAATCCGCTTATCTATAAAATGGGTGTATATTGGCAATAAACAGGAATAACAGCTGTAGCATTTTTATGCCAAACGTTTTTCCGTTTGCTAAACGTGTGATCTGACTTTGATCGTCCATTGTAATGGTCGATCAGAAGGCCAATTCCAGTAATTAAAAACGTTCAAAATCTAGTTGCAATTTCATCTCAGCGATAATCAATGTGAAAAACTTGTCGTAAATGTAGGGAAATTAGAGATATTTTTTACAGATTAAGACTGAGATCAGACTGTGAACGTTCTTAAAATTACGAGAATTGCCCCTGGTGGCTTATAATAAAGGGTAACAAGTGCGTAAACCAAAAATTATAGACTTAATGTTACGTTATTAAAAAGGTAAGTATTAATTGGTTTTTTTACAGTGATCTTAGAATAAAATATCATCATACCGCAACGGCTGTACCAGTCTTTTCTACTACAAAATCCCGCTGCACTGGCGAGGTAGATTTACATAGCTTTTATTATAATTTTCGCTAATACCAACAAAAGAAAATCACAGAAATTGGGTGACACAAAAACGGTAATCACGTAGTATGAAAAAAGTACACAATCAATTCTGCCTTCCCCAACGATGTTGGGGTCGGCTTGCCGTCTAACCGGCTTCAGCAGAATACCAGTATTTTACGTGGAGCGACTATCTAACCTCCACAACCCAGTTACTGGGTAAGACTGGTTTTCAGACTTTTGGGCTGAAAAAAGTACACAAGCAATAATTTTATCAATATAACTATTAAAATTAAATATCTAAATCTTTCAGAAACACTTTCTGAACATGTACTTAATATCGTCCAAAGTTACCTTAAACACGTTTGAGGTTAGTTCACATGTCTCCACTCTCCTTCATTCGGCCGGTCAACTTGAGAAATTACGCCACCTTTTGAAAATACATTTTCATTTTAGTAACAAAACTGTTAAGTGTAGCTTATCCCTTCAAAATACCCGCGCAAATAAGAGTTTGAGAATGAATCACAGTGTAAAAACAATAAAAAATGTTTTCGTCCTTGTCAAACTTATTGTCCCTACCATATACAGGAAGATCTTTTTTATCACCCAAATTTTTACAGGGTGTTCTACCCATGAATATGAACAACTTTCACTATGGGACCAACTCTGAAATCACGAAAAAAATATTAGCTGTTTCATACATTTTGGTCAAGTAGGTAGGTATTGAACTTTTGTATTAAACAGCTGATTTTTTACGTTATTTCAGAGTTGGTCCGTGAAAGTTGTTCATATTCATAGGTAGAATACCCTGTAAAAGTTTTCTATGGTACTCGTACCTAGATTATAAATGAATGACGTGGTCTCCTAAAATTGGAAGCGTACACCTTTGGCCCTGTTTTTGTTAACATGCATGTAAATTATGTAGTCGGTGTTAGAGCGTCTAATTACCAGACACAGTAGAAATTTTATTGTTATCGGTACACATGTTGTACGCTCGACATGCGAAGAGTTAATACAGAAATAAATAAGAAAAAAGTCTACAGTTCAAGCAGTTCGGTTATGGAAAATCATGGTAAAAAAACACTTCCTTTCACCTTAAATATCATCATTACCTTGATTGATTTATTATTTGGAGAAACATCGACGTGAATGTATTTTTTCACAAATGAGTTAAATATGACAAAGCACTTAGAAAGCGTATTTTCGTTAGGATAACATAGACGTAAAAAAACAAAAAAAACCAGTTCCGTCGATGTTTTGAACGATATGTATATATTTATTTAGATAAGTTTTTGCTTTATGTATGTATGTATTTATTGTGTATATAAATATAAGTATATCTCCTTTTCCCTTTAATCCATCCAAAGGTTGTCTGTTAAAGATCGCTTTTAGCAATAAGACCACCCATTGTGTCACCATTTGTAAAATTTCTACATTTATATCTGTAATTATTATGGTGTACATAATAAAGAGTATTCTGTGACCTCTGAGTTTGTTTCGGCCTTTCTTCTCAGAGTAGTCAGATAGGAAACGCCGACCTCATCTAGTTTTATAAAAAATATGATTGACGTGTAAAAGTGTTCGCACAAACCTACTTACAAAATAAAAATCATTTATCATTTATCTATTTATCTATCTATCTTTAGTTTTTGTCTACAGACATGATGTGTTAGTAACATTTCTTTTTAAATGTTGGAAAATCGATAGTCCTAATTAACATTTTGGTAAAGTCAATTCATATGACTGACTGACCAGTACTACTGAGACCCTTTAGTTAGAAAACCTTCCATAGACAGAAATGCTGGCCGAAATCAGCCGTTCTAGAATAATCCTCTAAGCTTAAAACTCGTTATATTTTCGATGAAATAGTTTACAGTCCAAACCATCCGAATATTATCTATTTAAACAGGACCTTTGAAAGTCCCAAAATCTATATTTGTAGAGCACATTACGTTCGACACAGGCTACTACTTAATATTCTTCGCAGAGAAAGGTCGTTTTTCAACCCTGCCTCGTCCATAAATATGACTAAGATCGCCGATGAAAATTGATAAAAATCGACACTCAGACGCCTTTACGGAGATTTATATTTTGAAAGCGAACTTTTGAGGATTTTTGTAAGATATCTGTGCTTACTCTGAATGTTTTGTGGATGAAAATCGAATAATGTAGGTAAGTGATGACTTTTAGGTTCTCTACGTCCTTTTTTGTTTGCTCATCTGATATCTAAAACTGAGTCACTGATTAATTTATTATTATAATGCATTCATCAAAGTATTGAATAATTAATTGAAAATTACTATCAAAAAGTAAGCTAAGATCTCTGACTTACTAGAACAAATCCCCCACAAATCTACTTGTTTGTTTCTCAATCACACCTCGGCCGAGTCAATGAACCTTGATAAATGTTTTGCACGAAGGAAATAATATTAGGTGAAGGAAAAATATATAGACTACTTTCTATCTTGACTGGCCACATACAGATAGTGTCTTTGCTCCGGTATTGAAGTGGAACATCGCTGTTCAGTGTATTTTTATTATAAAAGAAAATATATTTCAGCAAGTCTAGACAAAAGGAAAAATAGACACGGTCCGTTTAAAACAGTGATTATTACCATAAACAAAAGTAAATTGAAAACAAGAACGGGGTGAATGGCCGCCTGCCGTCTATGATAAAATTTAAGCTTGAGCCGGGGACTTAGTGCGAATTGTGCACATCGCGACTTTATAGCGATCAGGCTCGCATTGACGGCACATAAAATATATCTCAATCGAGCCTTATCGCGCGTTTAGAGGTGAGTAGGTACGCAGTATGGTATATTGGAAACGTGAGGGAATTGGTAAATTCCTTTTTATCGTAATCATTTATTAATTTACCATCCTTCCGAAAGGCTCAAAGATTTATTTGGCGGGCTTATTCAAAGACACTGAACAATTTAATTCTCAGGATTTTTTGTTATGCATTTAATTAATTAAATGTAAATATGAACATTCTTTATAACGTTAGTTTCGGGCATTACAACGACTTATATTTACTTAATGTCATCTTTTTATAAGCAAAACAAATCGTAATATTCAAATTACATTAATAAGTGATGCTAAATCTAGTCGCAAACTAAGATATATATTACCTATAGTTGTAGCTACATTTTTACGAATGTTATTTAAAAGCAACAGATTCAGCTCTTCATCACGATTTAGTATACAGTATTGTCTACTGATCATAAAGGTTACTATTGCATCTTTTGCTGACAAATTCTCTCAGCCAATGCCATGATAATTTGTTTATAGTCATCATTTTCTAACTCTTATCCTAATTTATTTGTGGTCGGCGCAACATGTATTTTTCTTCTATACTTATCTATTTTGCGGCATCTCGGTAATCAGCTCTTTTTCAGCCATATCATCTTTCACAGTGCATCCATCGTTTCTTTGGTCTTCCTTTACTCTTATAGCTATCTACATTTATATTCAAAACTTTCCTCACGAAATTTTTCCCATTCCTCCGCGTCACATGCCCTGTAGAAAATTTGTTTATAATGTAAATAGATTGTCAAGTGGAGTAATATCATTACTTTAAAGTAAAAAAACTCAACAAAAGAAACTAACAAAAGTTCCAAATAAAAAACGCGATAAGAAGAATCCATTTTTAAACGCAACCAAAAAAAACGCCTTCACACATTATGACCGCGGACTAAAGCCTTGTGCACATTATGCCTTTCAGGGCACACTGCTGCACAAATCCTGCACATTTCCATACACGTCGACGGAGCTCCGCCGCGTCTGTGCCTCATATAAAACGCAGGTAAACGATCCAGATGGATTTTCATGATGCGCGCTCAGGCAGTTACGTGTGGCATCTTCTAAAGTGAAAAATTGCGTCTTCTACTTGTAAAATGCAATAATACAAGAGGAAATGTTATCTACATTTTTCTAGCAGTGTTTCAAGTTGGTTTTGTGGTATTCTCAAGTAATAAAATAATAATAAATCGACTTTAAAATAATTTAGTACGCTGTCCAAAACAACTCAACGCAAGTCGTACTTCGTTCGTGCTTCGACGTAGCTGACAGTGCTACGACGTAGCCGACGGAGCTACGCTAGCTTCACTGTTGCAGCGTACCAATGCAAGCATTGATCCACTTTGAACTTTGACGTATGTATTTTTTATCTGTAGCTGCATTTTGTATCAACTTCGTGTAATAAAACTAGCTAATTGCATTTTCAATTGTTTTTTTATTAAATAAAGAACTGAATTTCGGAGTTTTTTTTTTTTTATATTTTTAGCCTATTTTACCCTAGTGACCCATTTCAAACCAATCAACGAACGTACCTTAACCTTCAACCCTGTAATCCATAATATTGAAAACCCATCAGCCATTTAGTAAAAGAGCCATAACAATAATTGAAACAATACTCAGGTCACAAATACGATCACTGCATCGCTCGCTACCGAGTATCGTTAAAGACGACTAAGGGATTAAACCTGAAGAACAGGCAGCCTGTGATCGCTTACTGCCAATTAACTGGGATGGTTATTACCTATAGCGCACTCACATAAGAACTGAATGTGTGTTACGTAGTTCGCGTTTGTAGCTCGATATGATGAGCCAACTGCCTCGTTGGACTAGTCGTCGCAAGTGAGCATGAGGTCCTGGGTTCGATTACCAGGTCGGACAAATTCTTATTGGGTTTTACTATCAGAAAGGACAATGGGTAATACTGTACTGGCCCAACACCCAAAAAAAATTTTGACTTTAGCAATATGAACTATGTCTATATTTTATGCCCTCAGGGAGTAGTTTAATATTAATCCTAAGAAAGCATGTCTGAATTTACTTGGAGAAAAAAAAAAACATGAGAAAGTAAGATTGGGAAAGGGAAATATTTAACTTATTCTCTAAAAACCTATTGACCTGCTGATGATGGACCCTTTTAGCAGTTAATGTACCTCCAAAAACTTTTTGCGCTTCTAATAATGCACTTTAAATAAAATATTGACTCTCTTTTTAAATTTCTGGCCTTTTGTCACAGTTGGTGGTAGCAACTAAAGTCTGGTGTCTGGACTTGTGTATGGTTAATAGCAATGGGCTCGACTCCTATTACATAAGACTTAAACATAACTGACGAAATGTAGGTGTAAACTGTACCATAGCTACACATCTGCTTATTATAGGCGTGCGATTATATATGTTTGATGAGCAGATTTTACCTACTGGTTTTTGAGAATGACTAAGATTGGTTTTAATTTTTCCTCTGGATCTCGCTTCAGATTCTGGACGTCTCTGGGATATCATATCGCGTTTTCCATGTCCAAGGTATGTGAGAGATGATGATGAGTCTTTACAGACCACACTGAAATTACAATAATTCGGTTATTCAGTTTATCCACCCCAAAAAATCCACCCTAAGAGTGATATGTGGAAACGCATGTCCGAGAATCCACCCTCGACATAGTTAAATAAACAGAATTAAGGCTTAAGGTGGATTCTGATAAACGGAATAATCTCAATAAAACGTTCACAAGTTTTCATAGAAAATGTTACCAACACAACATCACTACACGCCTGTAATCCCCAAAGGAACAAGCAGAGGTTCATCTGTAGTAAGTAGCCCACAATTCGCCAGTTATGTTTAAGGGCACACAACCCAGGCGTTCTGCACACAATTGGGTTGTGTGTACCTGATGGGCACGTGGGGCGGCGGAGGCGGCCGCCGCTGCTGTGGGTGCCGCCCGCTCGCACCAACTTGCTGCAGCTGGCGCCGCTGACGCGCGCGCTGCGTTCGCTCAATACGGTGTCACAACAGATTGACTGCTTCAACTGTACTCTGAGTGAATTCACACGGGCCGCATTTTGTAAAATTACTGTTGGCTAATAAAAATTTAATAACATATAATTGTAAGCTATGATTATAACTATAACTACACTATTGCATTAGGTAAGCCTGTGATGATAGTTATATGTGTTTTAAGAATAAATAAATAAGTCCCATGAAATAGGGAGCGAGCCTATTGCCATCAACCGGGGACAAACAATAATGGGGTTTATTTATAAACGGTGATTAAAGTTGTGACGTTTAAACGTCAAAAATGTATGGTTAAATAGTCGCTAATCACTACAGGGGAATGTAACGAATTATCACTAAAATCGAACACACTGAATACTGCGTCAACCGAACACACTTTTTTTATTGTTTTTAAATATTCTGCAGCGAAAAACAGCTAGGGGCCGTGATAGCCCTTGTAACCCCATGTCAGAGCCTGTCCGTCCGTCTGTCAAACAATTGTTACGTGCCACTCAGGTACCTAATATTTCCCATACATCCTTACATAAAATATGGTTTAATATTTGGAGGGTTGAGCAGAATCATAATAAGCGTGTCTGGTTGTCATCTGTCATTTATTTCAGGGGTTTGGGTGGACAAACATGAAAACCTACTCATTCTTGGCTCATAGCTCATATCATAATTTATATTCATAATCATTTATTAATAATGAATCAGAAGCAAAAGGATCGTAGCAGGTGGCATTGTGCTTACCCACATGGAAAGATGGCGTGAGTTTATGTATGTAACCAATAATTGGATTCGGAAGGTCAGATAGGCAATCGCTCCATGTAAAATACTGGTATTGAGCAGCATCCGATTAGACTGGAAGCCGACCCCAACATAGCAGGGAAAAGGCTTGGCAGGTGATGATGATTCATTATAATAATATAATGTAATTGATACCAACAACTTGTATTGTCAGATCGTGTTTCTTTTTTCATATCTACCATTATAGTAGGTACTTTACTCACCCCTTACTTGATTTGAAGAGACGTAAGAGATACAAGAGTCCTTGTTAATAAGTATCCCTACTACACAAATTGGTTACTCGTATTCCCAATTCAACATGGTGCTTATACAATTTCGAATATCCATCGGAAAAATAAAGTACCTAGCTCTACGATCAAGGAAAGTAGAGCGAAAAATATTGTAATATTTTTCACTTTCATTCGATGCTTTTATTTGCATCGGACAGTGTTGGTACTCGATATGGCATATACACAGGTGTGCATTTGTTTTTATCTATTTCATATTGGAAATCTAGTTGCAGTGGCTGTAGTACTGTAGGTCTAGCTGTAACTGTGTGCATAAACAAACATCTAACTATCCAAAATGAAAAGTAAGTCGTGCGTTATAGGTAGTTTTCAAATTATGTTCTGTACGGAAAACACAAACAGGGGGCCTAAAAAGGCCACTTTGGCAGAATCATAAAACAATTCATATCACGCAATTCATCTGTTTGACAGTTTCACACCTATATATCCGTGAAGGGTAAGGCAGAGGATAGTAAGGCATAGGTACACTATAGCATTTTACGAATCTCCATACAAAACTGTCGTACAGATGAAATTGTGTGATATGAATATTGTTTAATGATTCTGACAAAGTGGCCTTTTTAAGCCCCCTGTTGCGAATGACCAATGTTATGACATTAGTGATTCGCATATAAAATATTAACGAGAAAGTTTTTATTAGTTGTCTCGGGACCCAAGACAACGTGCCCAAACCATTCCCTTTTCAAAAGACCAAATTACTTAAAAACGTTTCCATAGGAGTTACAAAAAATATTAAAAACCCAAATTTATAGTAATTAGCCAAAACGTACTTGATAACTAGACACTTTTGATGTACCTACGTAATATGAAACGAATTCGAGCAACGTTAATAAATTCAGTGTGAGCGAGTTAGCCTAGAATTTTAAATGCCTTTGCTAAAATACAACGCCCGACGAGCTTGGGAGAGATATAAAAGGTTCAATGTTGCCCAATAAAGTGTTATTAGCATTTCAAACAAAAGAAAGATGGCCGATACCGTAAAGTAAGACTGAGTGCAAATATTACTAATGAAACTGCAAGTTTTGGAACCCCACTGCCGTTCCGTCGAGGTAGCCCCACTTTACCAGGTTGGAGTTACATCTTCCCTTTTGTGTCCGTAAGTAACCTCTGCGCTGCCACCGACGACGCCGTGGAAGCGGCGAAGTTATGGGCCAGCAAGATCTGAGAAAGTCGTGCCAGCGACACTTAGAAGAAGACCAATGAAACTCAAATTAAACTATGTAGATAGATTCAAGGGCTGTTAGTGTCAATCTTCCACAACAATGGTGACACTGACAGCTCTTGAACGCAGTTTAGATGTGCCGGGGGCCTAAAAAGGCCACTTTGGCAGAATCATAAAACAATTCATATCACGCAATTTCATCTGTATGACAGTTTTGTATGGAGATTCGTAAAATGCTATAGGTACACCTCTGACTAACCCTTCAGGGATATATAGGTGTGAAACTGTCAAACAGATGAATTGCGTGATATGAATTGCTTTATGATTCTGCCAAAGTGGCCTTTTTAGGCCCCCTGATCGCGTTCAGTTGCATTGGTGAAATCCACCCGAAGAAGTTATTATACCTATTTTTCAAAGCCAAACATCTTGCTGGACAGAGTCGAGGAGAATCTAGATTAAAAAGTGTTTGATATTTCTTTTGGTTATTTCGGAAAAAGAGAGAGGGCACTCAAACAGACGAGGTACCTACTGGTGATATTCACCAGTTTTTGTCGCAGTATAAGTACAAAAAAATATAGGTATAACTTCAGGTAGGTAATAGATACAATAGCACAGCCAATTTAAAAAAAAAATAAAGGCACACTGTCCTAATATTCATTCAGTGGTGACGTACAGACGCCAGCACATCAAGCTACTACAATCTGTCAAATTTCTTTGATAGATTTTCAACTTTATGGCTAAAGCACAAGGTTCAAAGTTGATTGGGAAAATCTGACAGTTTCGGGTAGGTTGATGTGCTGGCGTCTGTACATCGCATCGCCCACTCGTCTGCCACTCGTGGTTTTTCGCTTAGCGTTCTTTCTGACATTTTTTCTTTTTATGTGATGTTTTATTAAACAGCTTGTAACCTTCCTCAAAAATTGGGCTATCTTTACAAATATTATAATTCTTCTGTACGTCTGTATGTCACTGAGTACCTACTAAACTGCAGTGAAAGTGCGTTTGAGTGGGTCACTGGATGGATTAGATTAACAATTTGATCCTGTAGGTGGCGCTGTTCGGCAGGACAACGTCTATCAACTCCGCTAGTAGTGTTATAGATAGATAGATAGGTAGACATTTTGAATAGGTACCTAATGAAGTTAACGTTACCTAATTCGGAAAGATGGTTGCCGTGAAAATGTTCACATTTGCATACAAAATTCGAAGTTGAGTTACACACTAATGGAAGCAAGTGTTAGAGAAATTGTATGGAAACTACATAATACATTTATTATTATTTATTTATTATTTGGTTAGACACACTAGCAGCTAATATATAATATGTTAGTCTCACCTCTAATGTTGTGAATTTGTGATTGTTGTGCTGTGCTGACATGGCTAAAAGGTCCCAGCAATCAGGCCATTAAAATAATTGAAAAAAAGCTATGCTGACAGCTGACACTGCCGTCTGACAGACAGTGTCATCAAAATAGACGAATTTAGCATTTTAGCTTTCCTCACAGAGTACTTTTGGCTTTCCTCCATGATTTCAACCTCGCACTTTTAATTTCTGTATCGTGAACTTCTTCAAGATGAATAATACTGCTATAAACGTGGATCAATTAAACTCTGCTCTAGGCTCGCTCCGAGTACTGCGATCTAGCGTCAGTCACGTCTTCGAAACACTTTCCAATGGATTGCGCGCTGAACAC